>OV121085.1:26080425-31340425 GCA_921293015.1 Phorcus lineatus | reverse complement strand
TTTCAAAACAAATCTCTAGCTAAGCGAAATATCTCCGATATTTCATTCTGGAATCTTCCTGATATACACAATGGTTCCTACGAGCAGATACCTGTGCCCCTGTAATATTATTGTGTTTAATATTTTTTTCCAACGATAGGCTTTTTGGTTTTAAATGCGGTATTACAAGAACCATACGGAAAAATCAACCAATAGCCTTGAAGCATTTGTACACTGACTTTAATTTATTTCGACGATTTTTTCATTTTTCATTTGCCAGTTAAATTAACCCTAGAGCTACATTTAATCGGTGTACACATGTAAACACTTATTAAAAATAGTTTATGTTAAAAAAAGCAATTTATAGGCTAGTATTAGGCCTAGTTTGATGATAAAGAATAAACTAGGCCTATCTAGAAATATAATCTAGATGTGCTGTAGCAGGCTGATTAGTATTCTTAAGAGAATTTGTGCTTGGGCTTATAAAGGGAAAGTAAAATTCAATCCTGCAACCTTCTAATTACCAAATTACAGAAACTTCATGATCCAAAAATCCGAAATGAAACTGCATTACCTAATTAAACCATGAATGATGTTGCAGTTGTTAAAAATCATAAACATTTTATCTATGTAGTCTTAAATATCGACTAACTGTCGGAGTATATGCTTACTCCTTCATCAGTTGGAATGTACGGAGTATGAAATGGGGTAAATATATACCATATGGCAACGAAAAATACAATGGCGACGAAACCTGTTTTCCTGCCATATGATATATGTACCCTATTTCGTATTGCTTACTGTTACATCCAACCTGATGAAGAAGTAATTAATCATCTTCCCTAGAACCAAGTTGTTTGAAAAATGGTGCTACTCGTTGGCTGCGACCAAGTGAGGGATATCAATACGCGTTAGCAAGATATATTCTAAATGCCCTTCAGAGGTAATATCGTTTGCTTGTATAATAATCGAAATTCCTTCTCTATGGATAATAAAGAAATCAACAGACCCGCATAATGTTATTTTGTTTTTACAACACTCATGACAGTAAATTGATAGTTCTTCTCGCTCACGCTCGGAAAATATCATTCTACAGGCACTCGTGTTGATCTCTGCTGAGGTAATTCTCTTTTTAATTCACATTAAGATGGTCGCATGTATTTTTTCCTTGATAGTAGATGACTTCTTAACTTACAATTCCAGATAATCGGGTTAAAGAGCCACTCCGTGAGTTGTTGGATTCATAAATGCCAAACTTAATCATTGGTGTCATTTGATTGCGAAGTATCGACTGTTACCAAAAAGACACATTTTAAAGCTTATTGTTTTTTTACAGTGACAATATGAAGGTAGAACGTCGCAATTACGATCGAAAACCGGACAGTGGCGCGCGTCAAATAGTCAAACGTAATTTTGGAAACTTATCTAAAACAGGCAGGAGGGCAGTTAGGAGTTGATAGTGTTTGTTAGGTTATATAACTAGTATCCATGTAAATTGGACGAAGTATCTACACATCTGTGCATTTATAAGGCTGTTTTTAGATTTTCATGGAAACCCAGTATTTTTCATATATATGTCTTTTGGACATGAAAAGTTAAGATGTTTTGATTTTATATCACCGCATATGATATTTAGGTTCGTATCAAAGGTAAATAATATGTTAAGAAAATCGCGGCGTGGCTCTTTAAGTAATTCAACCCTAAACCACTCAACTAGTATTAAATTCCATCGGGACATCTTAAACAAAAGATACGAAAAACGTGCTACAGTGTAATATAGACATAACATACATATGTCCATATTGTAAAAAGTGTTTGCGACGGCTTATTCGCCAATCCAAGTTAACTACAAAAGAAAAACAACGGCGCGAATCTCTTTTGTAAATGAACCTTCAACATTCAAGTTCATATGAAGCGTCATAAAATCCTTAACTTATGGCACTCTTTACATCCTATATACAAGTTTGTAACGTATCTGGCGTTTTACAAATAACACAGATCATATGTGTTAAAACCAACAAAAAACAGTTCTGTAAGCAGTTATCAGTTAATCATCCTTTTTGGCCAAAGAACTGCTACACAGATAAAAGCTCTATCAAGATATAAATATATATATTCTGGAAAAGACAATTTAGCTCTTTTAGATGTTGCTGGGGACCTTCTTGGATCCAGAAGGTAAACAATTTTACAATTTATGATGTCCTGACTCCATGGCTCAAAAAGTATGTATACAAAATCTGTTCCCCAGTAGACAACAGTAAGACATCTTAGGACCTCCCTGATCCCTGTGTGTTAAAATGAATATTACACATTTGATTAAGTCTATGCAACAGATTTCAGCTTTCTAGGGCGCCTGCTTCTGGAGGAAGAGATTATATAGGATTTGTATGGCATGGCCATCAAAATGCGCCACTGAGTCACCAAATCTTCAATTCCTAACCCTTTTTAGCCAACGTCAAATATTCATTTTGATTCAAGTGTAATCTATTCTAGCCTGATTAACGTATAACCATTATTTAAGATCAAAAGATCAAGATTCAAGATGATCAAACAAACCATTGAAATATGAGTATTGGTAGTTTATTAATAATTCCCAATTTTGACAGTCTGACAATATGTTGTTTATACATGCGACACAGATACACAATGCAGTAATGAAGGTGAAGATGAAACCACATGACAGGCAATGAATAAAAGGGAAGAGTTTAACCAGAAGAATAATTAGTTAACGCATACATACTTTGTACTGGTTCCACATTTCAATGGTCCAGTTCATATAATTCTATAAACCTAGAAACATTCTATAATTTGGATAGTGTATCAATATGTCTGACTTCATGTGTTTTCTAAAGGTTTTATATCATTCTCAAAGGTTGTTGAATATTGGAGAGAGAAAAAAAAATCTTTTTCACATAAAGTTTTTCTAAACATTGTTAAAATTCAAACCAATCTAAAGAAATATAAAACATACCTTTGAATCAACAATGAATTGCTAATCTTAAAAATATCAGGAACCCTGGAAACGTGTTATTTACAAAAAAAACAAGAAAGAAGGATTAGCATAATGTTGAAAGAGAAAACACAGTCACATTATCCCCCACCAAATTGGTTAAACCGGAACAAGGGCAATAGCTCCAAAACATAACTGCATGATTCTTATTTTCAAATTCCATCAGGATATTGATACCCTAAAGTCACACCAAATTTGGTTACCCTTTGCAGACAAGCACAAACAGACAGACCGAGTTCAAACCTATATCCCCTTTTATCTTCCCTTAATATATATTTGGTTGTGAATGAATTGTCCGCCCATTAATTGGCTGGACCTTTATGGTATGTAATCTATCACTATCAATCAAGGTAGCATCTATCTCTTATCAATCAAGGTATCTCTAATCAAAGCTATTGAGAAGTAAACAGAGTAAACATAAACAGACGGCTGCTAATATCCAAAGCCAAATTAGCCTTAGAATCACAATGAGGTAAAAAGACAGTATCAACCTCAATATTCTTAATAAACAACAACATGCTTCTCTTTGGAAAAACAGTGAGTAAAATACTTTCCTTCCACCAACAAATAACATCAAACATTAACAATGTTATTCATATCTTTAAAAAGCATATGTTATTGATGAATCAAATCTTTCAACCATTGAAAATAATCATTAAAATAACTGATTTCACAAAAATATACTCTTTTTTACAATATCTTTTTTCAATATCTGCACAATATAATTCAGCATGTTCCTAAGGTAATGATCCTTGCATCCTTTACTTCACGCTGTTCAAGTTATTTAGGAGAGAGAAATTTTGCAGATAGAAACATGCTGACTTTTCAAAATAAAAATGCTTTAAAGAACAAAAAATATTATTACTCCTTAGTATATTTTTTATCAGTGTACGGTATATGAATATTGACCATCCAGGTGCTCATTATTTTCATCAAACTAAAATCCAAACATGGAGATAAACCAGGTTTGAAGTAACCAGGGCCTAGATTTTCGAAGCTCTCTTAGCACTAAGTTTGTCGTAAGTACCATCCATTAACATTAGCTTACAACTGTCTTAGCCCTAAGAGAGCTTCGTAAATCTAGGCCCAGTACATTATGCAATATATGATAACTAGATAACTCCTTTGCAGGGAGCACAATTAAGAATGGTGTAACATTTTGTATTATCCATGTTTTGTGATGTTTGGACACCAGGAGAAAAGTTTGCAATAATGGGTAACATTTCTTCTTTTCAATCTGGCTTTGGAGCAAAGAACTTGTGTATTTCCTATGCATTTCCTTAAATACAACCCATGTTTCAAATAGAAGCATGGCCTGAATACAACCTGGGTGGTCATGGGATAAACTCGACTTCGAACACGACATCTGAGTCGAACAGAACCTGGGGGTAACTAAGTGGGTGCTGAGCGAGGTAAGACTCTGGGGTTGCACTGAGGAAATATTGTACATGTACTCTATGTAAATACACTTCACAAGATGGTTAAGGTGACTGAAAACTATATCAAAGCCCAAAAATACCTTTATTTGATTATTAACATATAAAAGAGGTATAATTTGCAAAACTCGTCCTGATAATTTATGAAATAGAAAAGTACAGTTAATATCTGTATTAAACCTAAGACAATATGAAACATACAGATATGTACATATATTAATGAGAACTAATTTGTAAATTGAATGATGTAAAATGAAGCAGTTGGGATATACATACAAGTATATTATACATTGTCCACATGGTCCCGAGAAAAAATTAGCATTAATAAGACAAACAAAAGAAGGCGTCTTTAAAAATAGAATATCAAGATGATGGTTCAAAAAACATGTCAAGAAACAAACATGAGCAAATTTCTTAAAGTTCTAAGCTGTTGTTGCAATTACAAAATCTTGAATACACCTAGAAAAAGTATTTCAATACCTGCTTCTTAAGTGGCTGTCGTGAAAAGAAAAAAGATTTTTAATGATATTCAATTAATAAAGATCCAATACAAATGTAAGTATTTGTTAAAAGTTAAAACATGGCTAAGGATATGTAAACCAACTAGTAACCAACTAAAAAAAACCTCAAAATTTTCCAATTCAAAAACATTCACTGAATTAACCCTTGAATAAGAGTCAAATTTAATTGTTGAAAATGCGTAACCGCAATGTTTCATGAAAGATTAATTGATGCTGACTGATTACTGAAGACATAAAAGAGAGAGAGAGAGTCAGTATTTTGTGTGACCCCTAAGAGTACAAATGGTTGCCATAAAACATTCCCTCATTTCTGAACAAGATGCTGGAGCTGCCTGTGTAGCCACTGGTTCTATTCTCTTGTGGAAATAATGAAAGCAAAAATAAATGCACAAGCTCATTGTTTTGAAACAGGTTGCAGGGCATCGGTAGAAATAAAAAAAAACCTTTGAGTTGCTATACTTTCTTCTAGGTGTATATTCCAATCATCACTTTCTATTTCTGCACTACTTCGTAATTTAAATCTATTTCTAATACAAACAAATAAACCATAACAAGAAAATAAAATATCCATGAAAATATTTTATCATTTCAAATGATTTGAGGCACTTGACATGTATGCACACATGATTTGGCTTTTCAATTTGTTACAGCTGAACACACCATATCTGATTTTCAGTAGCACAGGATCAGAACAGGCATTGATACACAGAGCATTATTACTGGCTAAGCTGATCTGAGTTCAATTTTAAACAGAAAATTATTTTTTAAATCCCAAATCACACAAGAAAATAAGTGATTAATGTGACTGAGCAGAAAACAATGATACTTGGTTCTTAGAATCAGCCATGACTTATGAACAACAATGATTTGATGACATTGACATGTAGAACCGCACCAAGAAAGGCAAGTGCTTATCAACACTTCTGCACTAATTATTTGCACCAAATTGATTGCATGAAACTCAGGAGTCAAGCACATAAAGGTGCTATTAAGCACATGTTCCCCTGGACTCATCTATCTTTGATCTCATGTCTTGATGGGGGAGTCCATTTCAGATGAGGGTGGATGGGAATACTGGCTTTTGATGACAGGAGGTGGATCGGTCCATGCAATGTTTCAGTTTTCAGTCAACGCAACCAGCAAAACACTTCTTCACAGCATCTCTGTATAGTAAACAAATCAGTTAGGTCTGTGTAAAACAAAAATTCATTGTGTTTGAACATACTTTAATTCTAATAAATTACAAGTTCTATAGGGTTACAACTTCTTAAAGGAGAGTCCCATTGGGGTATCTATTTGTGGAAACAAAATTCATGGGGATATTCCACTTTATTTATGTATGTTATTAGTATATGATTTTAACATAACCCAGTTGAAACATGTTACAGAGGGTAATATTTTGGAAGATTTGGATTTGACAACTAGATAAATGAGAGCGGATGTGTAGAATGAAACAAGAATTAGAAGTGAAGCCATTTGTTTGCTCTCAGAGTAAGAAAAGCATTGCTATGGCAATACAAGATATTGTTAACTAGTCTTATTCTCATTATTCATATGTAAATGTGTGGATATAATATCAATACCACGGATTGGGAAAGGTATATAGTGGCCATTTTGCACATTAGATGAAAAAAAGGCCCATTAAAATTAGAAATTTTACTTTTGACACAAAGGGGAATGGCCAATTCAATAGTCAAAAAAAGACAAAGGCATCTTTCTGAATCCCTGCCTACATATAGTTTATTTTTGTTAAAATTAGTGAAAGTAAAGCTCCTTTTTTTATGTAATTTTCCTGAAAACAAGATATGCCGCTAGGTCAGGCTCTTTAAGTGTAGGATTGGGATGTATCATTGTAAGCAAAGTGGCAGATCCTAACAGAGGGGGACAGGGGCCTCATGGGACCCTAAATTCTTAAAAGGTCAGTGGCTAAATGGCTGAGGTTGAGTTGATTGTCGCATGGGTACAATCGTTGCTGTCTGCATTTTCTCTTGTTTCCAGGATGTAAGAGTAAAAGGTATGTAATAAAAGGGGTACCAGGTCAGCGTCACTCACCGAGTACAAGAAAAGGGTATGTAATAAAAGGGGTACCAGGTCAGCGTCACTCACCGAGTACAAATAAAGGGTATGTAATAAAAGGGGTACCAGGTCAGCGTCACTCACCGAGTACAAGTAAAGGGTATGTAATAAAAGGGGTACCAGGTCAGCGTCACTCACCGAGTACAAGTAAAGGGTATGTAATAAAAGGGGTACCAGGTCAGCGTCACTCACTGAGTACAAGTAAAGGGTATGTAATGCAAGGAGTACAAGGTCAGCGTCACTCACCGAGTACAAGTAAAGGGTATGTAATGCAAGGAGTACAAGGTCAGCGTCACTCACGGAGTACAAGTAAAGGGTATGTAATGCAAAGAGTACAAGGTCAGCGTCACTCACCGAGTACAAGTAAAGGGTATGTGATACAAGAAGTATCAGGTCAGTGTTACTCACTGAGTACAAGTATGTAAGACAAGGAGTACCAGGTGTTACTCACCAAGCAAAAGTTATGTAACATAAGGAGTACCAGGTGTTACTCACCGAGCGAAAGGTATGTAAGACAAGGAGTACCAGGTGTTACTCACCAAGCAAAAGTTATGTAACATAAGGAGTACCAGGTGTTACTCACCGAGCGAAAGGTATGTAAGACAAGGAGTACCAGGTGTTACTCACCAAGCAAAAGTTATGTAACATAAGGAGTACCAGGTGTTACTCACCGAGCGAAAGGTATGTAAGACAAGGAGTACCAGGTGTTGCTCACCAAGCAAAGGTTATGTAACATAAGGAGTACCAGGTGTTATTCACCGAGCGAAAGGTATGTAAGACAAGGAGTACCAGGTGTTGCTCACCGAGCAAAAGGTACCAGGTGTTACTCACCGAGCAAAAGTTATGTAAGACAAGGAGTACCAGGTGTTACTCACCGAGCAAAAGGTACCAGGTGTTACTCACCGAGCAAAAGGTATGTAAGACAAGGAGTACCAGGTGTTACTCACCGAGCGAAAGGTATGTAAGACAAGGAGTACCAGGTGTTGCTCACCGAGCGAAAGGTACCAGGTGTTACTCACCGAGCAAAAGTTATGTAAGACAAGGAGTACCAGGTGTTACTCACCGAGCAAAAGGTACCAGGTGTTACTCACTGAGCAAAAGGTATGTAAGACAAGGAGTACCAGGTGTTACTCACCGAGCGAAAGGTATGTAAGACAAGGAGTACCAGGTGTTGCTCACCGAGCGAAAGGTACCAGGTGTTACTCACCGAGCAAAAGGTATGTAAGACAAGGAGTACCAGGTGTTACTCACCGAGCAAAAGGTACCAGGTGTTACTCACCGAGCAAAAGGTACCAGGTGTTACTCACCGAGCAAAAGGTATGTAAGACAAGGAGTACCAGGTGTTACTCACCGAGCGAAGGGTATGTAAGACAAGGAGTACCAGGTGAGAGCCAGGAACTGAACCACACAGCAGATGATGGCTAGGCCTGGATTTTTTAACTGAAGAGATCAGAATTTTTTTTTATTAAAACTCGGAAAACGTCATAATGTGGGAATAAACATGTTATGAATGCTAATTGAACTCCGAAAGATGATGAAGGAAATGTTCTGGATATACAACTTCTTTATTCATGGAGATGAGGTTTCGACATAGATACTAACTTTGTTTATAAGAAAGTGATGATATTAGTATGTACGGTAAGCCAAAAGATTGCCTCCCTTAAATAAAGAAGTTGTATCAATAACACTGCCCTCATAATCCTTCAACCGATCTTAAGGCTAAGATTGTGTAGAAGAACACCTCACCCTGGTAACAAACTGTTATACCATTCTGGCAATATTTTGGAGATTTTCTGTTTGATTTCAATTATCAAATTGACAGGCTGAAGGAAGACTCTTTGGTAAACTTGTTCTAGACACCATGATTTTGTCAACTGATAGATTATTTCATTGAAAAAAGTATATTTTCTTTCAATTAAAGACTTGTATTTCTCAAACACAACTTCTATGACACAAGCTGAATTTATTTTCAAAACTATGTACAATGAAATCTTACAACTTTTTATATTAATTTAGAAATTTAAACAATTAATGATCAAAAATCATATTTCAGATAAAATAAATGATACTAGTAAAGTTGGAAGTAAAATGGAATATACTTACAGCTAATGCACAAACTAATGTAAGCACAAACATAACCTGAAAGTGAGAAGACATTTTTGTCAATAATATTTTTACACACAAACAATTTCATACTTGAAGAAATCAAAGGCATGTAAAGCCTCCAAACAAATAAGTTTTATCTACATATTTCTAGGAAAATCATAAAATCATGCACGATGCATATAATTACAAATTAAACAGAATAAGGACATTTATTATGCAAAAATATTCTACACTTTTAACCCAGTTGCATGCAAGGCATTCAAGCAAATGGATTTATCTACATATATCTTGATTACTTAAAAACTTAAACTGATGAGTAACATTACAAATTGAAGAGAGAATAAGTGAAATAAAACATCTGTGCAAAATATCTGATTTCATAACTATAATATATATATATGCACAACACTTTAAACAAAATATGTAATTATAAACTACAAATTTCAATTACTTACAAAATGACATCCTGCTACATCTGCGTATTTGTCTCTGCCCAGCTCCATCATATACCCTGATATCCTTCGGCCTAAAACGCTTGTATCGCTAAATATAGCAAGTCAATGAAATGACTCACATTCAGCGAATGGGCACCACCCGGATGAGAATTCAAACAAATGTCAATGTGGGCTATAAATAGCCATGAGTAACCAGCCGATAGCAATACAAGCGTTTTAAGCCGAAGGATATCAGGGTATGTGATTGAGCTAGGCGGAGACAAATACGCTGATGCAGCAGGATGACTAAATGAACATTTCACTACTACATACCACAACTAAAATGGTTGCAATGATTCGTGTCTTTGCAAACATCTTTTTAAGCTGGTTCAAAGGGCCCATCAGAAAACATGTACTGAAATATTGTTAAGACTACTTTAATAACATAAACATATAACATAATTAATGTGCTCTATGGAGAACTAGAGAAAAGTGCTACAGAAAACATAAGAAAATTTGATAATAAAAAATTATGAACACTTGAAAAATCTTTAATAAAAAATGAAAAATCAAACATGTAAAAATATCATGACATAACAATGTTTACATGGTTTCTAATTTCAGTTAGATCTTACAAATTGAATTGGTGAAACAAAATTATCAGAGACCAGATTATTAATATCAACAAATGTGCATCCAGTAATTCTCCTTTTCACCCTTAAGAAACTAGATTCAAATATGTTTACGAACCTGGTTTCAACTCTGTGAAATGGTTAAGTAAAAAAACATTTTTGAAGCACGATAATTAAATAAAATGAATCTACTCACCTAAGTAATGATAAAAGATTACCAAATGTATAGAGGACAGCAAATATTGTCAGTCCCTTTTTGGGAATAAATAGCAATGAGGAGCCCTGGAAAGCAATTGACAAATGAAATTAATTGTTTTCATCAACAGGTAGTTACAGCAAAGGTATTAAATGATAGACTCATTTTTAACTTTTCAACATTAATTTTTATATATGCCAAAAAAAGTAACATTAAAAAATAATTCTATTCTTAAGAAAATGCCTTAAAGGGACAGTAGCACATTTTTAAAGAAAAGTAAGGCAATCTCACAAAAAAAGAAGAAATATTCATAATTGCAAGACAATGTTCTTTAATCAAAAGAAGCAGTTTTAAAAGGAACCATACCATCAGCAGTAGAGCTATGCCAAGTAGCTCATGGATTTCCCTACTTAAAATGATTAAAAGGGGTTCCCACCATAATGGCCGCAAGCTTTTTTTGTTTGGTAATTGATAACTTCCTCTATGATTATGGATGGTCAAGTTCAGTATTGAGTATCATGATACACCACCCTCATAATACAATATGTATCATAATATTAAGGTGACAATACGATATATATTGCTATACATATTTTTCATTCGAATTGTGGAAGAGACTGTGTTTATTTAGTTTAACTGTTGAGTGTTGACAATAAGTAACTTACAACAACAAGTCAAGTTTCATTTCTGAAGAAAGATATAAAATAAATAAACATTATTTTAAATGAAATAAGTTAAATCAAATGAGATATCGTCACATGCCTGTATCAATACATCGATACATTTGAATATCTTGACACCCTTAGTATTGAGATGTTTTGACCCACTGATGATAATATATTTGGCATGTACACTAATTTTTATTGGGGGAATAATAAGAACTATATTGATGACAATACTATCACTGGTATGATAGATAAAGGTATAATCAAGATGATTACAAATTTTTAAAGAAAATGAAATTTGCTCATCAAAAGCTCACCAGCAGTGAAAGAACAACTCCTAGACCAAAACAAACAATAAAGCCCTTGATTCTTGTTGACCAACTCAGAGTCGATGCATCAGATATCTGAAAATGAAGGTTTAGATTAATAATATGACAAATCGATAAGTAAACTCTATGAAAGTTCCACAATTTTGAAAATGTCATGTACACAATAACTTCAAATATTCAACAAAAAGTCAAGTTGCTTTTCTGAATTAAGCTGGAATTGTTGAAATTTTTTTATTTTTTGCATATATACCCTAAGTGTACTGTACTGTATTTGTGTAAACCATGTGCATAATTCAAAGTTAAAAATTATTCTAATTACAATCTTTATTCATAGACAGAATAGTTATAAATTTTGACGAAATCATTGTATTGGAATTGATCGAATAAACATTTGACAGGTGCTTCAGTCTTCCTGAATTTATTCACATTGATTTACGTTTATCTAGGCCTATAATTATGATGAAACTAACCTTTCATATGAAGAGAAGAAAAATAACTAACATTTACAATATTTGGAACTGAATAAATATTTTTTTGTCCACATGGTCCAAAAGGCTCAATACTGCTAACACATTTAGACTGTAAACTCATTCAACATTTGTATGATTTGTATGATTATGTTACTTACTGCGAAAATGTTTGATCACATTATGTGTACAAATGATCAACAGGCTGACAGCTTTGCAACTTAGTATTCCTTGTTTAATGAACTTGTATTCTTCTCATTCTTCATCATAAGACATATGCCAATACTATCAGTGTCAGTTAGAATTAATCTTTATAGAAACAGGGGGCACGTCACAGATTGATGCTAGTTGAGTTGATCGTGTTCAGTTGTAGTTGGGAGGTGTGAAACGTTAATGATACCGTCACCGGCCAACAACCATCCGGAAATACATCGGATTCGTTCACTAACTCAAGGGGTTTACGTTTCGATCTTACCTGGGTGACGATTCCCTTTTCCTCATCCTCATCGTCCCCGCTCAATGCTTTCTTCAGCTTGTCCATTGATACCGACTTGTTGCTTTGATCTTGTGACTCAGTGCTATGTGAGATTGAGAGCAAAATATGGAAAATAACAGCGCCCTCATTTATCAAAGGGAGATAATTCTTGTTTTTGGTTTCCGCGATGGCGTCCGCTAAAAGATTATCATCACTTTTGATTATGTCATGCCTATTATTTTCATACTTTTTTCTATTCCCCATTCTTGGGGCACGTTAACATACAAACATATCATACATTCTTTTGGTTATCCACGTTGGATATGGGGTACATTTGGTCAACCACATTGGTTTTTTATTTGTTGAAAAAGGGCCCCAAAAAAAGAATCACTTTACATAAATATAAGTGGTGGGCACTTGACCAGAATATAACAAACTTGTTATACCGACTTCTTTGAGGGGCTTTTAGGCGTTGAATGAGATGAACAGAGAACAACTTCTATGGATTTACAACTTCCTTCAAGCAGGATTGCGACGTTTCGTACAGATACCAGCACCGCTATCAAGCAAGTACACTTATTCACAAATATTTCATTCTCTCCCAACAGAGGTAGCTCCGTCTTAAATTTGTATAGGAATTCATGACAGAGCTACCTCTATTGGGAGAAAATGGGGCACACTGCGAACAAACGTAAAAATTCAAAACCTCCACGAAACTTTATTCTCACATCCGCTTCTGGTGATCTCAGGGTGCCTGAGGCACGAGCCATGCACGTGGCTTATGGATTGTAGACAGATGTCACAGCCACCCGTCTCGATCCGGATATGTGCACGTGTCATATTGTTGTACATAATCAGGATTGGCTCTGGAGCCTGCCGAAAAATATGTTAGATGTATATGTTTAAGATATGAAATGCTAGTGATATTATTTCTTTCATGTACAATGTGTCAATATAGTGTAGCAGTAACATTTTCTTTTTGGAAAAATGTAAATTACGCTTATTTTGTTAAATTGTTAAATATAAAATTGGAAAAATCTTAACTTTAAGTTGCTCAGGCACATGTCCTATTATTATTTTTAAAAAACACCCCACAGGTTTATATAAAGCTAAAGATAGTAAGATCCATAATTTTAAAATGTTGCAAACTTATTTATATAAAAGTAAAGAGAAAAAACTTCCTGATCTAGTGTATCTACTGTCACAGAGAAACGTGAACAAGCTGTAAAGTAAAGCCAAGTGCTTACATATATTCGTCGAAACCCAAGAACCTATATTTATATAGTTCAACCAAAGCAGGCCTAATAAAATTTGTCACTATCTGTAAAGGTGGCAGCAGCAGTCGGTTAATTTCTGCAATCACATTGAAATCAGACCGAAACTTGTCCCCCGTACCTCGCTGCGTTTCTTGCAACGAGGTACGAGGGGCAAGTTTCGGTCTAGTTGCAATGAGACTTTCGGTTTCTGGTATCAACTTCATATAACAATGGTTGTTTTAAAAAGGTGACAACAAATAAAGTCAAATGCTATAACCAACGAATCTTTTAATACACAAGCAATGTTCGATCAATAAAGGTGGAGGTTGGCAGACGCTGACTTACGCCACTTACTGATGACCAAAACAAATTTGAGTATTTCGTGGAAAAAAAAGATTGACGTGAAACGTAGACTTACCTATAAACATTAAACCTTATTGATTTATATACACAAAACTTTGTTTGAATTGTGAAGAGTTTCGTTTAGATTCTAAAATATGAGTGTACGTTTTGGCGCATTCCTGATTATTTTATTTGTGATGCCATGGTCCAGTGGAATATATATTAAAAGAGAAAGCCCCAGTCTAGTTTTCGCGAACGTTAATCGATAATGTCATCTTCACACGTAACTTCACGAGGTAACAGATGTACGCTTTACACTTTAACCGTCGCTTTCTACATTCATTGTATGTAATATACAACTTGTATTGATTTAGTCCCTTGTATTCATTCATGCCATTATTTAAACATAAACAGAAATAAATAACAATCTGGTGAAGGTACAACAATCTGTACATATGCTTACGGTAACATAAACTATAGGAATATGTCCTGATGATATTATTGGTAACATAACCGCATAAAAACGAGGCGTTATCACATCTATTGTCTCGTGTAAATAAAAAAAAATTTCACACATTTCTCAAAATGACCAAAACATGTCAGTTATGATATACATATTTGAAGTGTGCACTTAGTGCTTCTTTCACTAAAGTCAATTGTACGTTATAAATTGCGCGTTAGAAAGAACGAAAAACGAGCATTGGGTGTTATAATATATCAGCGGACAAAATGAAATGTTATTTTTACAACAATCTTCTAATCGTGTATTGGATTATGAAATTCTTGTACGGTGTCTGATCGTTCACCATGCTGGAACATATTATTATGATTTTACGTGACATAGAGTATGTTTCATGAAACTGTATTTGGCTTTGATATCACAAATATCCCTTACAAGTGCTAATGACATTTTTTTTATTTCATTGATAATCGAGTGAATGCATTTAATAAATTCTTGTCCATTAGACCTATATGACCTATTCAATCAATCAATTTATTTCCGGTACTGAAAGGCCACAGGCCTTTAGTATACAATACTTGCATATATGTTAATATGTACACGCTTGGGTACACATTAACTTGACAACAATTTTGTGTCATTTATGTCATGTTTCTTGATAAATTCTGATCTAAATAACATTGCATAGTAAACAAACATGGACAGATTTTGCAGAACTGTATGATTTATGTTTTTCAACAATTCAACGAACTTGAAAAGGTTTGGATGGACAAGGAAATATCTTTTTATGTATAACTTTTTTTAGAAAATTGTAGACAGGGCAAATTAAAACAAAATTATATTCATCTTCTATTTAGATAAGATTACAAAGTTTACAATTTCTATTTTCATTTTGGATTGATTTGAATCTTCCACTCTCGATGAATAAGTCATGTGAAGAACACCTAAGTCTACTTAAAGCTATACGAAACTTTTTTACATTTACACATGAGAGATAGATTTCTGACTCAAAGGTACATTTAAACATTCTATAATACAGGTATTTATTGGAAAGGGATATCTTTTCCAGTCATTCTTGTAAATAATTATCTTTTAGTCTTCTTGTTATTTGAAAGATAAAATTATCATTCGAGTCTACATGTTGGTCTAAGCATACGAAACCAAACCCCTTTGAAAACAGGAAATTTCTAACTGAAGTGACCCAATTGGTATGACCATTCTTATCATATAACATCATCATGTTGTAACACTTTTTAGGCAGACGATATGAAGGCATATTCAGTAACTTTAACCAAAATCGGCTTAATTTTTGCATCAAATATTTTAAAATATGATTTTATATCTATATTCCCGAGGATACTAAGTTGTTTAAAGATACTGATCATCACCTTTTGTGCTTGCATTTCTCCTTTGCGGAGAACTCGCTGTGCATTAATTGTCCTGTTTTCGATCAAATTCCATGACTTCACCGCTTTATCGTCATTATACTGAAACAACGAGCATTGAAATGATGAGTTTGCAGTTACATTCAATACTGCTTGATAGAATTACACAAATAACAACAATATATATTTGAATTACACAAGATACCCATTTCACGTTCAACGTGATATCCACTAATGCACATTTTTGGCTGCGAGCTGTCTACTTGAAGTTCCCCGAGTGTGAGTTTTATTATGTGATTCATAAGTGATCTGCCGAGGCCACCTCTTATACTTTTCATATTGGTCCCTGCTGACCTTTTAACCTTTGAACCTAACCAAGCTTGACCTATGAAATTCGTATCATTTATCCATCACACAGCGGACCTTGTGCCATGTTTGTAATTAAAATGTAAATTGTGGTTAATTTGTTCATACCCAAAGGCTGTTCTCAAACTGTTCATGAAACATATGCACACACTAATGACTCTTACAAATACCTTTATAATATAAACTTTCTTCTACTATTGAAGAGAAACTCCGCGATTTTGATGCTAAATACGTCGACTTTCATAAGTACTTGTACTTATTATTGAGATATTCATTCAGAATTACATCTTCATCCAAAATAGCAAATACATTACAACTGTTAGCATTATTACTAATGATACATAAATAACCTTTAAGACTTAAAGTCATAGTCTCATTTTTGTAAGGCAACTAAACTGAACTAATTATTCTTCACGAACAAAATCTGATCACTAACACAAATATTTCCTGTCGCATTTGCAAAGATTTTCATTTTTATGCCCGTTTTACAGTTTTGGATGAAGCAGCTTATTGGCGTATGCCGTTTCAGACCGATGAGGTACCGAATCAAGTGCAATCCCATCGCGAGTACGAAACACCGGAAATCTAGTCATCGCAGCGCCGATACTTATGACAGACGCATTCTTCACTGAGTTTACCACCTTTTTGTTATTTCTGTATTTGGAAAAGCGTAAGCTATTAGCTATTTTCATTGGATATTCAGCTGGGACATTTTATGTGTTCTTCGTCACGGCCTTAGCGAAATGACGTGGTAAGGACTAACGCTCGCTAAAAACATAATATTCGGATAGGGTAGGGTAGTGTGAACTTCATTATTGAGGGTTAGAATGCCTGCAGAGTTCTAAAAATTGTTGGAAACGTCAGGGGAAAGATTTCTGTGAGTGGTGAACTATTTGTCCGGCATCTATTACAATTTGCCTTGCAAAAGTGAGACTATGACTTTAATTACTGTTGACTCTTATCTTTACCTGTTTTACATGTACATGTTTCTAGTAGTCTGTCATCCAGACCCTATGGCAAAATATTAAAGGAGCCTTCTTAAGTCTAGAAAATGTTGGCAAGTCTAGTTGCCTCAGCCATGAAATTAAGTATTCTACAGGACTCCTTTTTATATTATTTCATACCAAATATTGAACAATACATTTTTAGTGAAATCCTTTTTTCAGGGACTATATGTTAGTCTAATGTTTCTAGATTTACGCATTCAAAATTAATAATTAACGAGCGTCATAATATTGTCCAGTTTTCGTTCAGAATCGCTACTTATACCTTTAAATCGTCATTCCATTGATCTCATAAGTTTTTGTATGAAACATTTCAGCAACAGTGAGTAATTCTCGGTAAATGACACTATTCATCAAAGTTGGCACATGTGACTCCAACATTTCAGAAGATCGATGTATCTTTAAACAAAATCTACGAATTAAACTTACAAAAGCAAAACGGTCATGAGAAGTCATGATAACAAAAAGGCATTTATTTAAATTTTTAATTTAATTCTGTGTCGTATGTTTCGACAAGTCTGAATGTGAAAAGTTCGCTTTTACTCGAAAATTTATGATGACACACCATATCAAATTTGTACTAATGCAAATAATGTGGTCCAAAATATAACTTCGTTACGTATTTTCGCATATTCATTCAGCCTCGGGAGCTGTGTCAATTCTCATCTATCAGAGGGGTAGCTAGTCCAGCTAAACTACCGCTTCTTGGACTTCGATTTTTTAAAGCCTGATTGGCAAGTTCGTTGGCTGTTGGTACGATCAATCTTGGCGGTTTTGCCAAACTCTGGTCGAGGGTGTGGGTTCGAATCCCCCAGTGGACTCGGTCATGAAAAAGTACAAACTGTACTTGTCTGTTATCACAATATAACATTGTAACGTAAAAAATGTACATTCTATACTTGTTCTACTTAAAACATATTTTTCAAAAATAGATGAAGTTAATGGAAACGAAATTTAACACTTACACAGGTGACTTTCTTTCATGACGTGATATGAAATCTCGTTCATTATATCGATGAGTAAGTAAATTTACAATTATCAACAAAATTTACAGAATTACACAGCGATAAATTCTATTAGAACTACGTTTTCAACTCATGATCGGCAATGCAATGATTGGTCAAGAACACATTTTTCTTAGCAGCTGGACTCTTCGCGATACGCTTTGTTAGCTCCCTTTGAAGCACTTATTGATCCCGGAAACAACCGAGCGAATCCGAACATTGATTATTCTCACAATCAAGTGACGTAGCGAGCTATGCCTGTGGTGTCAACACTGCCTGCCTGGGCTCATAATTTTCCTGATCCACAACAAAACGGGCTCGGGATCGCTTCGTTTACCAACGATTGCTCTTTCTTGGGCAATCATTTACGTTTTTGGTCATTCGTAAGTGTTGCCCATATTCCACAAATCCTACAATTTGATATGAAAGTGGTTTGTTTACATCTGGACTGAGGTCATTGCGAGCCTACAGCCGTAGCATGGCTGTGTTGATGTTTTCATTTGATTGGACGGTGTTCCAGCTACGCAGCTGCTTGTTGTTATAATCGGTTATTTCTGGATATAATTATTCGTACGAGGCTGTTGAAGGACCTGTAAATGCTCAAGACCTTTGTATATTCCCATTGTCAAGGTCAGCCTTGTAGTACGCCAAGCAGACGAATATCCGTTGTCAAACGCTGAAACAGCTGATTGAAGGGACGCAATGCGTCTCCGTTTGGTAGGAAAAATTTCCTTTGTGTGAGGATATCAGTTTACAGGCCAGCAGGCCGGCTCTGCTTTGATTACAGGTGCTTGCACAAATACGATTTGACGACCTAGCCGATTGTTGTTATTGTAGTTGACTATTTTAGTTGGCTCAATATGGAAACCCTTTGTCAAGATGGCTAACTGTTGCCAGCAGATAGGCCTAGGCGCATTTCCTGTGAATCATAAGTAGGCCACCCTTAACCAGGAAATAAACATAAATATAAATTTCTCAAGGCAAGTATCACGTTTTGTTGTGCAGTTTCCACTTTGTTGTGAAAATGCTTTGGAGGTGATCCTGATTGGAACCAGTCTCTAATGTGCAATCTGCATGCATGCATTTATTATTAGCCATCAGCTTTGAATAATTAATATAGCTTTCTTTACATTGCTCATAGGACTTTACTACATTACTCTTTGTTTTGGTGAGTTGCACTAATTATTTTTGGCCAGATTTATGCAGATCATACGATTCAGATGAGGTCTGATTTTGTGCTTTTTTTCTAAACATCAAACATTGTTTGTAGCAATCTGTTATGACTCAGAAAAAATACTAATCCACAAGAAGACCACTTTGCTCCTTTATTGATACCATCTGTGAAACAAAGAAACAAAAATTTCTTTCTATGTGTGAGTTGTACAGAAACCAAAACCTGAAAGAAGTTCTGTAAATGATTACTCTAGGTATTTGGTTGATGTTATTCATTTGCCTTCATGGTATATATTTTCATATTTATTTACGATGAAATTGGATAATGTATGTGCACAAGATAGATCATCTGTTTATCAGAAAATCTGCATCAATTAGTGAGTACTGTAGAAGCTTTACGCTATGTATGTATATTATATATATATATATATATATATATATATATCTACTTGTGACAACTTTCCTCTAACAGTCCTCTTGCCTTATGATGGATTTCTTCATCTTAACCATGATACAAATTTTGTCAAACAGGCGATAGGTATGAACAATAAGTTCTAAATTTTAGTTCAATTAAGATATCTGCAAGACAAAAATATTTTAGTAGTGCTTGAGATGTATCTTTTCATTTACGGTTTTATTAAATAGACATTTTTAAAAAAAAGGATGTAATATCTGATGTATGTGCCCAAGAAGGATACTTTAATTGTTGGTAAATTAGTGCTTTTGATTGTTAAGAAGATATGCAATCACGATTCAGCTCCAAAGTATGTGAAATCCTTTTCTATTTCTGGTAAAATCATAAACTTGCAAGAACATAACTGTTAGTAAATTACTGGTTAATATATTTCTATAATTTTGAACAATATTGCCTCCTCAATAAATATTGCAATGTCCTTTACGTATTTTTATATGGTATCCATGGTGATTTCTTCTTTCTAAAAGCTACCAGTGCATTTCTTACTGAAAACGTGTAATTCTCCTATATTCTTTGTGCATGTAAAGGGTAGGCTTAAACAAATGTTGATTTTTACCTCAGTTAATGTTGTGGCATGCTGTTATAATGTCAACTGTTAAGTAGTGTTTCATTTCGGAATATTGAAATATTGCCCCATTACAAAGCCACGATATAAAGGTTTTTTTTGTTATGAGGTAATTTATCACAAGAAAAAACATCAGGCATTATTTTGCATTTCCTGAAGGAAAGTAATTTTGTAAAAAGCATTAGGTTTAGAATTTTTTTAAAAGTTCTTTTTTGCTTTAATGCATAGAAACCTTTAAAAATATTTGATGTTTAAAGTTCAAAGCTTCTCTTTATACTTGCAAATTCATAATGATTTTCAATCAAAATAAAAAAGTAGTTATACACATGCATAAGTTGAATTTACACTTCCCATTTACATCTTTACTTAGCCTTTTTTTTAAACCGGTTGTAGTGTTATAAATCCTTAAGTTTGTCATTACATCTAGGGAATAACTGATGACACTCCGTTCAGTTGACTTTAGACAAACTCTGACTGACTGTTTCCAATCTGACTGTTTATTAATAAAAGTGTGAATGATGTTTTTATACTCCAGGTTTTCTTTTAAACATTCCTTATGTCGTTCATGACATACTGTCAAAAACACTATTTTAGCATAAAATTAATTCAAAATTGTACTTATATCTGGGTTATGTTGTCATTTTGTGATGGGCAAAACTTAAAAAAAAAAAATTTCTAAGTTTATTAATCATGTAATGGTGGTGGTGTATTGAAAGTAAATGTTTTGCTTATTCTACATGTGAGGTATATCTGTGCAAGCCTGGTTAAGATGAAGTTACATTCTGTATCAAGCTATCTTTACTGTGGATATTTAAAAACAATTATTCTACCTACGATATGGTTTACTTATTAGTGAACAATATTTTGATGAGCTTTTAACCATACAAATTTGACCTTATATAGATCATACTGATTGTGAATCATTTTGGAGTATTAGAAAGCTAAACTGAATATCAGCAACATCAAGACCTATATCCTGGTATCGTTATTTGGATGTATGTACTTTTGATTGTATATTATGTTAGCCTTTGGCCTGATATATACCAAGCATTCCCTTCACTTCCTTCTAATGTTCCCACACTGTTATTGTTTTCCCTGAAAGACCTACTCTCACATTCTGCTTAGAGTTTTGCAAATTGAATTCACTGTTCATCTAAATAATAATGGGTTTCTTTATTTTTGCGTAGCTTTCAATTATTTATGTAGAAAGGAAGTGTTGATTATTGTATTTCATAATATTGTATTGCCAAAAAAACATTGCTCCTTGAAACAATATTAAATACATTCAAAACTCTTAAATAATTTTTATCTGTTTATGAATAATTATTTCATTTATCAATAACTTAAGTAAACATTGAGCTATCAATGCTAAATATTTTTATTAAATCAATTGAAGAAGGCCAATAGTAAACATACCTTGTAAACTTACCTAAATTGAAGAAAGTAAATTTGTTTCCTGATTTTGTTAGTGTTAACTCACTTACATAACTTAATACATGTTTTCTGTCTTTCAGACATTATGAATATACACAATCAGGGACCACGCCAAGTTTTTCTTTACAACCACGGACGTCCGCACTGGTCCCAAGGTGGACCAATCTTTTATGACCATAGACGTATCAACCACCAGGTTGCTATAGGAACCGGACAGTTTCAAGGCCAGTGGTTCAGGGGTCCTGTAGTTCCAGCTGGGCCACCGAATACTCCCCCATTCCAGAACTTTCGTGTCAATATATCTTGGAATGGACCTTTGACTGGCCCATTCCACAATAACCTTAACATCCACTTTGGGAGGAACTTTGTAAACCGAGTTCATTATAGAACCAACATGATAGGTGGTAGGCAAGTGCCCCAGCCTATGATAGGTATTGAGGAGGACACTGAAATGTGCTTTATTTGTGGAGACTACTTACAGAACTGTAACGAGCCCGGAGTGCACATGTGTGATGGTGGCCGTGACAGAGACAGTTCCTCAAGGTGCAATCAAAATGCTAGACACAGCTCAGAAGCAGACCAAAGGCAGGCAGAAATAAACAAAGACAATAATATCAAGACAAAGTTGGGTAAGGTTATGATGATTGAAGATTACGTTACGGAACAAGACATTTTTATGTTGTCCCTTCTTGAATAAGGTTTGGATTTTATTATGTCTGCTTTGAAACCTCTTCTTTATTGATGGTCTTGTATTACTATGCATAGTCATAGACTATTGATTAAATAACGATCAGGGTCCCGTTGCACAAAACACTATAGTGATCTTAAGTCACTACGGTAGCCTTAGTGTAATGTTAAATGATGGCACTAAGGTTAACCTTAGTGTAAAGTTGCTTTGTTCAACGACCCCCTGGTCACACTTCCTACATTTGATGTTTGCTAAAATACAAGTCTTGATTTATATAGTCTATGGTCTACTCTCACATTTTGCATTTTATTGTTTATTCAAAGGTAACATTTAGGTTCAAAGAAACTCTCAAAATGTTAATAGAAAACCATAACACTGATTATTTGAGCCTGTCAATAATTTGCAGATTTTTCTATAACTCTCCTTTCCAGAAACTGTTCTTCAGAATGTCCAGGACAGTTTAAAGAACGACTACAAGACAGTGTCAGAGGCTTTAGAGAAGTACCTGGCAGACCGTATAAACGAGATCAGCACAATCCACCGAGAGGTGAGCTCGAGGCAGGAGGCCCTGGACAAGCTTCAGCAGGAGCTGGAGGCGCGGAGCAAGGACCTTGAGGTCAAAGAGAAGAAATTAGTGGAGTCACAGACCCAGTTCAACAAAGACAGGCAGCAGTGGGTCGCTGAGAGCGAGAAGGAGAAGATGGAGATTGCCCGGCAGTGGCAGCAGCTTCGAGACGAGATTACTCGGATGGAAGAGATGCACGATATACAGAAAGTAAGTACTGAACAGTTCCTCCATGTTGATTGTGGTGATAGACATCTTGGTTGTTCTATTGAAAAAATTCTTGCTTTTCTTAACTTCTTGATATGTTGGTATGGCTAAAGGAAATCTTTAGACTTGTAACATGTTACTAATGAAAATCTTACCTAATTTTCTTCTATGAAATATGTTTTCAATTTTGATTTTACTTACGCCAAATCCATTTAATGATGGACAAAAGAACATGCACAGTCTTTATTTCTTGTAGTTCAAGTATATTAATTCGTTTTATTAAAAGGCCTAAAATTTCTAGTATATCTTGCTGTTCATACAGGACCCAGTCATTCGACAAATCAAAAAAAAATCATGAATTTCTAAAATGATCTGTTTGAAGATTTCCTTTGTTATCTCTTTATGCTTGACCAAACAATTATCCTTTGATATATTTGATATCATTTTCTTCCCAGTCAATAATCTCTGTAACGATAGATGCATCACACCAATGTATTCCTGTTTATTTGTGCAGTCAGTCAGTAACATCACGTGAAGTAGAGTAGTCTGTTCACTCAGTGACACTAATTGTTTATGTGTGTAGCCTCTTAATTTGAAGGTTTTTATATAAGCTTTCTGTGTATTGGTTTGGGGATGAAGAACTATTTCTTGAGTGTTGCTCCTTCATAACCAGATGAGCTGAAAGGGTCACCCTGCTTCTTTCTGTGTTACAATTGTCAAGTTTGGAATAGTTCAAAGATCTCTGGTGACCAAGGAGTTAGCAGTAAGTTCAATGGCTGCATATCATATGCATATCAGGTATGTATAGGAAGAGGAAGAATCTTAGTGATCTTAATGATGACAGAATGATCACTAGTTCATCCAGCAGCCAAAACTGATGATGCACGGGTTACAATTTTTTCATTTGGAACAAATACAATGGTGTCCAGTGAACTTTTTACATTTTGGCCTTGTCTAAAGAACATTTTGGTCTTTGAGAGCTGAAATTGTAGATTCAACAAATTCAAATCACTTGGCTACACTTTAACAATCCGGTATATTCTAGTATAGCCTATTGTGGCCAAACATGGACCATGGACCTTTTTAATGAGTTCCTTTATTGTGCTTATCACAATGGTTTTGTTGTAATAAAAGTCACTATGTAATGTTAAGTTGTCAAAAAACGTCCCCTCTTTACTGAGCAAGGGGCTGAGCTGTCTGATAGGTTGTTAGTACCTTTCAGTTTTGGTTAAATGCATTTATCAGATGAGTTCTAAATATAATTAGGAACGTCATGTGTTCAGGTGGGTTGCAGAACATAAGATAAAATAAAAAAAACCTTAGTGTTGCAAATATTGTCCTTGGTCCAGGTTCACAAAATGCTAAAGTGACTTTAAGTCACTTAGGTAGCCTTAGTGCAATGATAAAGGATTGCACTAAGGTTAAACTTAATGTAAAGATCACTTAAGTGTATTGTGTATAAATCTAGATAAACCCCAAATTTATTGACTGTTGAGGCCAATAATAGTCATACATCAGCTCTCTGGGGAAAAAAGTTTGTTTGAAAATCACAAAAAACTTGTCTTACTGTAAGTAATAGAAGAGAGAATCAAAAGTGAATAATTGATGCCTTTGTTAGGAAATTTATAAGAGGCTTACAAACTCAGTATACAGTGAGGTTTCAAGGTAAGTTGTGTAACAATAGAAGTTCATACCTTCTTGATGTCTGGTAAGTTAATGTATAAATTCTCACCAGCTGTAAGGAGTAACTGTTAACTAGATTAGGTTTTGATTTAACAGAAAATGTTTTACCGCCATGTTTCAGGTTATGCAGAAATTCGGTCACCTTAGCATTAGTAAAGCCAGCAGTATAGATCGGAACACTATTGCACATGGAAGCTAATGCCATTGATAACTCATTGCTTGATGTCTCAGCCAGGCTCAATAGTTGTTTGATACACATAACATGATCCTACACTAAATTGGATACCTAAACATCCACATGCTGTACAGTTACCCACAGTTGCATACACAGGTTGATTTACCCACGGACATGGGTTTCCAGGAGATATGTGAGTGTCTGTGTTGTTTTTCTTATGAAGTCTTCCTAAAACATTCCATCTCTGATGTGGAAGTCCAATGAAAGGACTGAACTCTGAAAGTGCAAGAATCTGTTACAAAGAAAGACATTCTTGGAGATTTGCAGTGTGTGACTCGATAAGACATGTGAGCAAGTCTCTGTTGTTCAGGTGTATTTTCATTCGTTATGAAAAATCTAGGTTATCATCATCCTTTCATTGTGATTACACTGCAGCCTCCAAAAATACAGCTGTTAAAGTTTGACAAATTATTTTTTGAAATTTAACAAAACTGCTTTGCAACGGAGAAAGGGGTAAACGTGTGAACAGTCCTGTGATGTGAAAGCATACCTAGTTCCTGAGTTCCTGAATCGGGTCTTTTTCCTTCTTGGTAAGATACAGTAAAATAATAAAATAATATATGAACTAAGACAATTTTTGATACACAGATTTTTTATAAACCACACAAAAGATAGGTAAAACAGTTTCTTTTTTTAAACAAAGATAATTTGTTGTGTTTCAACTTGTCATTAATGAAAATAGAAGCAACATTCAAATCACATATCTTTCTCAGAAAATTATAATTTTATGATGATTTAAAGGTTAGAGTTGTTAAATACAACTTCTGTAACAAAAAGCGTTGTTATTAACTATTGAAATGTTTACCAAGACTAAAAGCAATTTAGTTTTCGAGAAAAATGAAATCATACATTTTGACCTCCCAAATAATATTGCAATGTCAACAGTCATGCTTTCAAAAGTCAACCGTTAACACTAGTTGGCAGTTTTAACATCTGGTACAAGATGATCTGCCTCTTTCTTTAAATGATTGACCAGTGAATTGATTTGTCTTTCAAAAAAGGCTCTAAGAATTTGTTTTACCAATGAAAGAATACAAGTATTCATTAGCAAATTTTGTAAACACAAATGATTCAACATTGTTTTAGTCCTGTAAAACCTATCAAATAATCAATTTATCATTCCATCGAAAAGTAATTCAAGATTTGTTAACACTTACCACTGTTGATCCATGAACATATTGTAATAAAACCTGTTTTTTCAGCAACAACAATGGAGCAAAAAGAGCTCTGGGTTTAAACATTATATAAGTGTTATTCCCACGAGTTTTTTCGGCTACTCTTCGAATTTAACATGGAATGTCCTGTATAAGGGATGTACCGGTAACCTTAGAGCTTTCACAATGTGTAGGTCAAGTAAGTCTTAACAAGGTGATTTTCAATGATTTTCTCAATATTGGCATAAGGATACTGATAATAATGTTTTTGTAAACAAGAGATTAGTTTAAAAAAATTGGGTAATCTGAAAATCTCCAACTATGTATTATATTATGCAATTTGTAGGAGATTGAGGTAGGATTACCTGTAATCTATCACACTGGTATTAGTCTGCAAGTTGTTAAGGCTTGTGGATAAAGATTACATATCTGCATTTGATAAAAAGAGTAAAATATGGTACCAAAAGGTAACTAAAAGCTGAGCCAATGTTGTCTTGTTGCAAGTTGTTTTTGTCACTGGCAGTCTGTAAAAGTCTGCCTTTTCTCATTTAGGTAAAGTTCTTTAGAATTTATGAGAGTTTGCTTCATACTGTCTGTCCTATAATATGTACCTTATAATTCCTATAAATCCTTATGCCATCATGTTGTGGTCAATCAGTGTTGGTAGTATTTCAACTGTTCTAGTACCATTAAAATGGTATTGTTTAATAATGTCAAATGGATTGTTGTAGCCAGTAATTTTCCTTGCATGTTTGGTCACATTATATTTTCCAAGTTGTAAATGTAATCACTTGCAATATGTCCTACAATAGACTAGTAATACTTTGCTCTGTTTTTCTGTGCTTCAAGAAAAAGTGCATGCTTGATAAATGTCTTCCCATATATATTCCCTTATCGTACAATGTTCATTATGGCATTAAGTAACTAAAAACATGTATGTATATGATCAATTGATGTGTCAGTTCAGGTATCTCTATTTCTCCATCTCTAACTCAAATTGTTTCCCTTCCAGGGACGTGTGAAGCTAGACGTTGGTGGCCATGTTTACACGACATCGCTGCTGACCTTGACACGAGACACAGAATCTATGCTGGCAGCCATGTTCAGTGGGCGTCACGAGATTCGTCTGGAACAGGATGGAACTGTGTTCAT
Source organism: Phorcus lineatus (assembly GCA_921293015.1). NCBI lineage: Eukaryota > Metazoa > Mollusca > Gastropoda > Trochida > Trochidae > Phorcus > Phorcus lineatus. The sequence goes on along the minus strand of OV121085.1, from coordinate 31,312,951 downwards.
TGACCGTGATGGGACACATTTCCGACACATCCTGAACTATCTGCGTGACGGCGGGGTGACGGTTGACTCCTTGCCAAGGAGTCGCCAGGTCTTGAAAGAACTCCGCAATGAGGCTGTGTACTATCAACTCCATGGACTTGTCCAGCAGATAGAAAAACATCTATAGATACAGAAAAAAGAAATATCTCTTTCAGTCTTGCCTTCTCAGTTCAATCCAAATGCTTATACATGATATAATTTCCTTATTTGAAAAAAAAAACCCAAAAACATCAAGAAACATGTTATCTTTATAGCCAAAGATATCATTATGTAACATCAATGCAAGCATAACATTTCACTGCCAAACTCCATGTTATTCAGGTTGGGTTGGCAAGCAAGAGTTGTGATTCTCTTGTGCCTAGAGTGAACTCCGTTTTTGAAAGCTTTGTGAATCTATAGGTTTGTGAAAAGTATGCCAATTAGGTTTGACTGACCATATTATAGTAAATGGTAAGCATGTTGGATAGAAATTCTTGAGAAGCTATAGAATTTTGTTCAACTGCTTGGTTCAGATATTGGCGCCGTTATCACTGCTTTACTGCATTCAGGTGGTGGGGATTTGGTCAGATTATATTGTGTGTTCTACTTAATAAGCAAGTAGTTGGGAATAGTCAGTATACATTCATATTATTGGAACTGACTATGGTATGTGTTAACTTGCTTCTTGTATGTTAGTTGCGTGAAGATGCCACACTCCTAATGCACCTTGTTCTTTTTTGGGTAATTTTACTGGTTACTTTTCGATTGTTGTTTTTTTCATGGTTTCAGGTGATGGTAAAATGTTAATGGTAATACTATTTTGGGAAACCTTCTCAATGTAGAAACAAAATCTGTTGTTTCAATGATGTTTTGAAACACAATAAATGTTTTTATCTCTTGATATATAAGACATTCGGCACTCTATAATATCAAATTTTCTTGTAATTCAAATCATTTGTATTTTCCCTTAGCAATTACAATGCAATATGAATCTGGACCTTTCCAGTGAAGCTTGTATATCTACATCCATGTGCAACTTGAGTGTGGTGTTAGTTTGGGAGAAGGGCTTGAATCAAAACATAGCAATTCCCTTTGAATGTTAGATTCAGTAACCATAATCTAAATGTCTTTCGATTTAATTCTTATCCTATACCTCGTATATGAATGTGATACCCTGTTGTCTGATCAATTCAAATATTTATATATATATGTCTATGAAATTATTTTACCTACCAGCTTTTATCCAGTATTTCAGTGCAATGGAGATGGGTTATTTACCTGTTGCTGCTATGAGGGACTGTGTATACATAGCAGCAATAGTGTTGGTTTTACCAGTATTGTCTCAGTCGTAGAGCTGATAGCAACCCATCAAGGTCTTGCTACAGCCTTTCTTGTTCATTCCTGCTAAACTACAAGCCTGAGAGGCCTTTAGTATGTTTTACTCAATTTATGCAGTTGAAAATGACTGTTCTTCCTGCTCCTGCTCAGGTGGTTTGTGGAGACTTCTCCTGCAAGGTATAATGTGTGCCAGTTTCAACCACTGTCTTGTTTAATCCTTGCTGCATTTCATTTACATGAGTGGTTTGAGTGCATGTTCATAACCAAGAAGAGATCTTCGATGGAACTGGCTTGAGTTATGTCTTGCAAGAGAGTTTGAATTTAGACGGCTGGCTTACATCTTCAATCCGGAGCATGGTGTTCATCTAATGGTTTGCATAAATACTTCTTCTCTTGCATTTATCTTACAGTTTATCTTACAGTGGTATAAAAGTCAATGTTCAGTAGATGGTGGTTTGGAAAGCCATTTCGAATTTAATGTTTTAATAGTGAGGTAATTGTGAAGGTAATTTTGAAACTGCTATATTGTTGTGGTCTATGGTAAGATTACCTTGTATCCAGTGTAGTGTAAAATTCTTAGTCAGTCAGTCAGTATTTATGGTTATAACCTATCTCTTTCCCAAAGTTGTATACACTCTAAAGTATGGTAATGTTAGTCTCTTTCTTATTATTGCAGTTTTACATCAGTATTTGGAGTTAATCAAGTTATCCATTGTTGTTGTGGAACCTTCCAACATTACAGTTAACATCAAATACACAACAGTTCGAATCTGTCCACAATTTGCATGGAAGGTTACAACTAGTTATGTTGCAATATATTAAATGATTTGCTATGATTATAACATATGTGAAGTTATTCCAATTTCTTGTATGTTATTTTAGGGTAGCATGAATGATTTTCATGAGAGCAATTTTCATTTCAATATTTCATTCATGGGTGGTATTAATTTAATCAACATATATACATTGTTGTGTAGAAAATAACATGGCGGCTAATGGTAAACTTCTTTTACAAATGTATATATACAGTTACAAATGATGTTATAAATAATTCAAACAGTTATCTGAATATTTAATTGAAATTATATACTTTCAAATTGAGATGTTTTTCAATCTTCCTGCAAAGTTTGAAAAATATATTGACAGAATGCGTCTCATAAAAATTATTTATGCTGCACCAAAATAACATGGAACTAATGCCAAATATGACGTAATTATGGCTCAGCACGGTACACAGTTCAGCATAGACAACTTTTTGGTATAAAAAGGATCCAAGGCTCAGGTTAGACAACTCTCTTGAATAAACAGGATCCATGGCTCAATTTAAAAAATCTTTTGCATAAACAGGATCCACAGTTCAGTATAGTATAGACAACTTTCTTATATAAACAGGATGCACGGCTAAGGTTAGACAACTCTCTTGAATAAACAAGATCCACGGCTCAGGTTAGACAACATTCTTGTATAATCAGGATCCACAGTTCAGGTTAGACAACTCTCTTGTATACATAGTATCTACCGCTCAGGTTAGACTGTCTTGTTATCCATATGTTGGATCCCACAGTTCTATGTAAATTAGGAAGGATAAGATGTCTGGTGTGGTGGAAACTGCATGTGATCAACCTGTGATGTCATACAATAGAACCAATGATTCGCTTATTATTCCATGTGATATTTATCTAGTGCTGACCAATTCACTTTTGTGCATGTGATATATTAGTGATTATTCCTATCAATACTCTAAGGTTGAGACAAATTTGGCTTCACTGCACTAAAACGATGATGTCTTGTTTACCAATATTCCATGCTTTAACAAACCTTGCAGTAATAGTAGTTAAATCTATAACCAGGCTTTGTCTTGAATGACCTAGAGATGTTCATATTTGGTCCATGTTTGAAATTTGACCTCGTTACATTGTTTGCACATGTACTCAGTATTTAAATCTCCATTCTTAGTATTGTTTTGAACTCATAAGTAACTGCAGACTGTCGGTCTACACAGTACATCTTGTACTTCAGATTAACTATTGTAACAGTACTGTTAAGTGTGCCCATTGTCTGTACATTGGAAGGTTTTTGAAAGCACATAGAAAAGAATTTTTACAAAAAAAGCGGTAATGTTTGTCAACACGTTTATTAACTTCCAACTTTAGCTTCTCTAGGAATTATTGTATCTCCTGTAACTTTGTAAGTTGAATCACATTTTATCTTAAGCATGCCCTTTTTATTGTATTATCCAGTGAAAATTATACTGTTAACTTGCATGTAGTTCATCTTGAAATAGCAAAGATACTTTACTATTCATAGTGATAGAATTTCAAAGAATTTGAGTACTGATATAAGCAAGTAAAAGGGAAATTTCTCAGGTTAATTCTGTTTTAAATCTTCGTTATTCTCCTATAAAATATAAAAAAAATTTGCAATCCTTGTATGAAACAATATTTTGATTATGTTTAGTGTCTTAGTTTTTTATAACTAATACCTGGTTAAAATGCAGTAAGCATTTTGGTTTAATGACAATACACTCACTCAATATGGAATAATTGTAATATTTCTACTGCATGATTTGTTAAGAAGTTTTGTTGTTTTTTTCCTCAAGATATTTGCTGAAAATTTTACTATTGTTAGTTCATCTGTTAAATTTTGTTATCCAACTTATACAATGCAATAAGTTTGGTCACCATGTTTCACTAATACTAGTGATTTATCTGTTTTCCACTGAACTCTTCCTCAGGAAGGAGTCACTGAAACAGTTCACAGGGATTGGACCATGCACATAACAGCAACTTAAAAGCACTTTTAGCCTAAGTCAGATAGCAACAGGAAAATGAAATTCAGAAAATGAAACTTGGAATATATATATAATTTTGTTTGGTAAACTTTGTTGGTTTGGGAATATTTATGGAAAGGCATGACTATGGTTGATCTTGTTCCAAGAAACTTGTTCGCTACACCATGGACTTGTGGAAGAAGTAAAGTCACTATAATTTGACAGAAAACAACTTTGATACTTTATTCAGTTTTAGTTTTGAACAGTTTACATTGATAAGAAAAAAACGTTAGAAAATTATATTACATTGGTTTAGGTTTTTCTTTTATTGATTTTGAGTTAAGAAAGAGCATTCTGACATTTTGATAAATCTTGTCAAGTTTGTAAACTGTAAATGGTTGTTAAGTCTGACTTAGGTCAACTCTTCAAGTGCCATTAGTTGTGTGCCAGGATTTGATCTCTCATGTATACAACCCATGTATAACACCATACACTTTTGTGTTACCTCATTCCAATAAAGGCCAGCTTAGCCAATTACAGAGCAGTACTGCAAGCACTCGGGAGTGGGCGTGTCATTGTCGTGTATGCATTGGTTAATCATGCAGTAATGTATTCAGGAAATTTGTACCCTTTAACTGACTTCTCTGGAGTTTGCTATAAAAATCAAAAGACTTGAAGGTTTGCTACCTTTTCATGATTTGAACATTAGCAAACACGGAGATGAGAAATGTTCTATCAGTTTTTAGGGAGTTGTACAGTGAGATTAAGGCTTACTTAATCAGCTAAGGAATGAGATATATGGTATAACTATATATGATCTTAGAAAACTGAAATTGAAGCATTAATGCAGTTAAACAGTTAATGGTTATGAGACTACTTAAAATGTAATTATAAAGAATTTTAAAAATGATGTGTGATTAAATGGAGTCTCAATTTATACATATCTCTATTATTGTTATACCTTTAGTTTCAATAATTCAATAATGAAATCTTTTGACACCCATGATATCACAAACATAGAAGTCAAAAAACCCAGAAGAGCATTTAGAAGTAGGTTACATAAGCACGAAGTGTGCATATACCAGTGGCGGATACAGGAATTTGGAGGGAAGGGAGTCTCCCATTTTATGGTCGATTTCTAAAAAAAAATCTTCCAAAAGTGTTTGTTAAACTACCCCCCTGAGCCCCTCTGGTTCCGCCACTGTCACATACTCTAACAGGTGTTTAGTGACAGAAAGAGATTGTTACCAAAAAAATGCTGCTTTCCTTTCATATCCATGTCCTTACAAGTCATAAAGAGAACTCCTGTTTGTATAAGGGAGGTAACTAGGAGAGGGTATGGGGTTATTAACCAAGTGCATTGCAGTAATGTTAGCTGTGAAGCCAGCTGGTCTAGTGTGCTCTCATAGGTCACCACATATATATTCTGAAGGCATGCATAATGCATCTCATTGTGACATCCTAGCTGCATGTTTGCTCAATATTATGCAGATTAAACTCAGGTCATGTAAAGGTATTCTTGCTGTGCAGTCAAGGGCAGGAAAGTAGGCAAGTCTCTGTCATGAGAAGATATTGGTTAAATGTTATACATGAGAATTCACTGTTAAAGCTAGCGAGATCTTTGACTGTTTTAAGGTAAGGTAATTTCTATATGTTGTTATTTCGTACATTTGGAACTCAGCTAAATATGAAGTCAAACGAGTTTTTTCATTGAACAATTTACTCATTATGTTTTTAGATGAAGGGGATCTTTCATATCTGGAGTACATATTTTAGATGAAGAAAACATATAAAAAACAGTATGGAAAATAAGAAATAAAAATCTAATCCTGAAAGTTGACACAGTGTTTAACTTAATGAATTATCAACATTCTAATGTTTGAAAGCAAAAATCAATTGATGGTTGAAATATCATGAATGGCACCAAACGAGTTTCATGACCACTTCCTTAACATTTACCTCAGTATTTATTTGGTGAAAGGTGCCTTTGATCAAAGGTGCAAGACCGTAAATATAAATATAAGTATTCACCCCAAGGCAGTATAATATTTTATATAGATAAGTTTATAAAACATGTCTCTATGAAGGGTCTGGAGCCTGTTGACAGGACTACATATGAGAAAGCTTGATAACATGAGCATTGCTAAGTCTCCTCCTTGGACTGCACAGCTCTGACTATGCTTCTAGACGATGTTGACTGTAGTGTGTGCCCACCATTGTTCTTCTAACCGTCCTTTAGTATATACTCCCAATTATTTTTTGCGCCTTTTCCAAACTTTAATGGGATATCAATAGCTCTTCATATATTTTTTCAGATTGTAAGTAGTTGTTTTTCCACTTGTTAGTGACTTTATGACATAAAAGTTGTCATATAGAGTTTGAGTAAAATGTTTATTTACATGATATTTTCAAACTATATATTGTACCAAATTGGAACTTTTCTTCATATCGCTGATTAGAATATGATAATATTGTCTTCCCTTTCCTCACAGCCTTCTATGATTTTAGGGTGATAAATATGATGAGTACTTTTGCATGACCAATGAAGACAGGGATAGTTCCTACAACACTACAGTACTGACATTTGGTTCTTTATTAATGCTCAATCTTTTATTCAGTCAGAAATTGTTACCAACTGATGTCATTGGTGTACACTATTATTGAAAGTTTGAAATAGCTTAACATATAAGTTGCAAACACCTTATTTGTCTGAAGATATTTTTTAAAAATTCTATTTTATGTCAAGAAATGTAAAATGAGATTTTGTAAATTTGTTGCAAATGTAACATCATAATAGAAGTAATCAACCTTGTCAGATGAAATAATTTGAAACTTTTTTAAAATGAGATTTTGTCATTTTTACCCATTTTAAAAATCTTTATTGAAGTAATCAAACACATTTCTGAATGCCAAATGAATGTTCAAGTCAAACCACGTTTTGCTGATAGTGTTGTTACCAACCATTCCTGTCTCGCAGGGTTAGCATGTGTATGTAAGTGTATGTATACACGCATATGTACTTTATTGGTTGAATGTGCACCCTTTATAATTTTTGTAGAATAAACAAATGCTATATACCGCTAAACATCTGCGTTGATTTTCTTTTTCCGAGGTGAGAAGTGTAATCTTGAAAGACCTGAGTTTCTGAAGGTAAATGACAAATGACTTCTATGAAATCTAATATCAGCAAAATGTATTCTGAGCTATTAACCTTTAGTGACATCACTCTGTTGGTGACTTATTTAGGAACAATATATTTATTTCGCCATTGCCTTCTCCCTCTTTAGACAATGTTATTATTTAATTTATGTCAAATTATTATCAATATAATTGCCCAGAGCAGAAGAAAATGGTGAAATAAGCCTCTTCAAGTAACTATATATGAGGATGGTGTGATTATTGAATTTCGGTTATAGAATACCACATCAAATTAGTATGTATGACAGCATTGATCTGGTTTGGTATTTAATCACGGACAAGTTATTAAATACCCATTAGAAGCCCTCTTTATACAATGTAAGTAAGTGATAGAATCCTTGTTTACAGATCATCAGATTCTAACACGGCAGATCCACAACGATCTGATTTTTTTGTAACCAGAAGTAACGGACAATGAAAATAACATATTCTATGATATCTATAATATATTCTATAATAAAACATACACTGCACGAAATGGGAACAAAACATATTCAATGAACACTTATTTGATTATTGGTCCCAATACAACATGATCCCTTTTCCATGTACAAAGGACACTAGACTTCAGTGGTTTCAATATAAAATACTACACCACATACTGCCAACAAATAACATTCTGTATAAATTAAGCTATGTCGACAGTCCAATCTGTAGTTTCTGTTCGGAAGATATTGAGACACCAACACATTTATTTTGGTCATGCAATAGTGTCAATAAAATCTGGCAACAATTAGAATCATGGCTACACCAGAAAGCTCTTACCCAAGTAAAAATTACAAAAAAAACATGGTTTGATTGGATATCCGGATAAAAATAACGATCCCTTGGATATCATCATAATTTTGATAAAATATCTCATATTTAAAAGCAACCTGAATAAAAAAATACCACCATTCAAAACATTCCAGAACAAAATAAGGGAATATTATTTTCTTACCAAGTGTTCTGTGATAATCGAGTGTAATATAAGTCTATTCTATACATTTTGGTCAACTTGTCATAATTTATTCATGTGAACTTTGACTGAATGCTGTAACGGATTGTCAACTGTTGAGTTTTTAAAAACTTTGTAAAAATGCGTTTGAAAAATAAAAAATAAATAAAATAAAATAAAATAAAATAAATAAAATAAAATAAAATAAATAAAATAAAATAAAATAAAATAAAATAAAATAAAATAAAATAAAATAAAATAAAATAAAATAAAATAAAATAAAATAAAATAAAATGTTCTATGATATCGTTCAGGTTCAAAACCAAACCAACATGACATTTTTAAAAACCTAAAAACTGTTACAACTTAGCAAGGAAAAACGTAACTATTCTTCGATACTTAACCAATTGGACAGCAGATACCCTCTTAAGAATATTCAATAGACAACGTGCTGTGACATTTATTACTGCTTGTTATTATATTGGACACTCCCAGAATAAAAGAATAAAGGCTTGTTTGCTTGCTTTAGACCAGCAACGACTCTTTCACCTGACATATTCCATCGGTCGGCATGTCTATATATGCACTCATGATGCATGAATGAACCAGGAAACCCTCTTCTGAGCTTTTAGTTGGCTATACAACTAAAAACTTTAGCATATTGTCACAGTTTCTCAATTAGGGACTCACTTATTAGATATCGAGAGGCATATTTCCTTAGTAAACATGCAAGAAGGTTTTTCATGACTTTTTAAATTACAAACTACATCTAAAGAATCATGCATAAAACCTCCACTTCCTTACCCTCACCCTTACTACCCTTATGTCTCCCCTTACTACCCTTATGTTACTTTAAACATCAGTACTTACTCCAACATACGTTAATGTACGTACGTTTACTCCTGACCAAAAATTAGCCCAATAAAAATGGCTGTCACAGTTTTTCCTTTAGTGTCTTCGACCTTCGTACCTCTTTAATAACCATGAAATATTCAGTTGCTTTGAACGAAAGCCAAAATAAGTGAAAAAGTCCCATTATGTCCTACATGTCCTATATGTGCTACATATTGCCTTCGAAACTCTCCGGCACTTGGCTGATCGCATTATTTTACGAGCGATTCGTTTAGTATGAATAATATGTTGGTGCGTACCATATACGGCATTCTCTCCCAACAGAGGAATCTCGATCCATCATAATTTCTCTACAACCTCGTTGTATAAAAATTTAATCAATCAATCATTTATTTCGGTAGAAAGGCCTTTGGCCAACGTGCAAATTCAACTTAAAGATAGATTACATCAAATTTGCATCTTTTATTAATATGGAACTAACGGCTTTGAAATTTCACCCATCAAACAATTTAGGAATATCGATAGGATTCTTTTGCTTCAGTTCGTTCATTGCCACTCCTTTATGATTTAGGGGATCATTCCTGTTAACTTCTTATCGGACTTTTACTGAATTATCTTTTTCTAGCAATTGCGATATTTAAGGTTCATACTGCTGTAACCAGTCACTTGTGATAAAAGTTGGTTGGTGAAAGTATGATCAGTTAGGTTGACAGCATGGATTTTTACACATTACAAGAACCAATATTGACTTTCATTTCTCAGAAAACTATTTTAAATAATGTTTTTGTACATCAAAACACCCGAAATTTATCAAATAGAAAAGTAGTGAAACGGTATCTGAATGGATTATCCTCGTTGCACTGTTAGATAATGATTTTGTCATAAAATACAATTACTTCATGTGAAATATCATCTTCCTCCTTAACAGACTACTTTTTGATGATAAGAAAATAAGGGTTGCTTTACATTTGTCTAGTTGTATATGTTTCTCACTCTCTGGTTCAAGTCGCGTTCACCCCTCTTTGAAAGGTGACGTTTAATTATGTAATAATAATCTATGCTTTGCAAACTTTTCAAACTTTTTGTTTTGTTTCTTTTTTCTAATCTTTTTATTCATTTCAATTCGGCGGGTGTACATCTGCTGGCATACAAAGACACATCACATCAAACACTAGTTTGGGTAATGATGGAGCAATCATTATATATAAATAAAGGTAACTGTAATGTAAAACATTATTTATGTTGAAAGATGGTAATTGCATTATTTTTACATGCAAAGATTTTTTCAACATTAAAAACATCCTTGACAACGCTTATAAAACAAACTTTTCAAACTTTATTATACGTTTGACAGTGAAATATGATGTTCAGTAAGTGGCATAAACAGTTCAAATTCTCAAATTAGTGAGAACATGATTATTACGAATTCCCAATAATTATTAGTTGCACAAGCTGTTACTGGAAGACTAGCTTAAAAAGTCCCTAAAACTGACTGTCGATCTCTTTTTCAATATTTGGTAAGAAATAATAAAAAAGAGTCTTGAACAATACTTAATCTCAGTGCTGAGGCAACTTCACTTGCCAACAGTTTGCCCCATTATAGTTTCTTGCGCTATAGGGTGTGGATGACCTGCATATAGCATTTCGCTGTTCAAGCGGCCGCTCAACATGAAAATTATCCGCTTCATTAGAATTAGTGGGATGTCATAATATCATAATTAGAATATCTGTCATACCATATTCACCTCATCTCGTGAGATAGACATTCACTACATTCTACCTCACTCGATGAAATAAACATGGTATCAGCTAGTGAAGAAAAGATAGATCTATATATCCTCTGTGCATTGTTAGGAATACACTCTAACTGAGAAAACCCAGTCTCTCACCGCTCAGCATTTATAACCAAAGATTTTGTGGACCTCGTTGATTTAAAAAGTGAGCATATCCTTAGCAATCTATATATATATACAGTTCAAATAGTTTCCACCTCTCAGGTCTTATATAGAAACAACATTTGTTGAAGAAAATCATGATGATGTATTCACAAGTACTTTCGACCATAAGGTCTCATCAGGTGCATGATGAGACCTTATGGTCGAAAGAACTTGTGAATTTAAATTATCATTTATTTATTATTTAAAAATCTGTTATTAAACATTAATCTAAGAACATCCATGGCAATATGTATAGATTAGAATAATGAAATTATTACGTTAAAATAGCTGTTGGAGAGAATTTTTGTCCCATTATCATTGCCTATTATATATCAACCCTAGCTACAGTTGCTTCGCCAAAATAGGCTCTTTGATACCCTGACGTCGCCTTTTTTATAAACTCGATGATACTGGGGGAAGAGGTTATATAGCTACAGTTCTGCAGCTAATATCAACCCATGCATCATATCCATACCGCCTAATTTTTGCAGCAATAACAACCCTAATCGTATGGAAGGGGATGTGTGCCAAAAATGAAATCATGTAAACTCGTAATTCGCAAGTTGTAACATGTTGTTCTCAACCATGCACTTCTCGAAAAGACAAGTCCAAGTCTGCAAACCTAACATTTCATTCCTGTAAAACTCAACTTTCTGTTCTCAACTTTACAAAGTTCAAATGTAATTCTAGAAATGTTAAGTCGATATTCATTTTTGTATTTCAAATACGAGGGATATACACATTTAGCAATGCTACAAATTACGTTTTACAATTGGTGAATGAAAAATGAAGAGTTGTAAAATCACCCTTTGGAAACAGACTTTTGCATCTGGAGTTTTACATGAGTTGCATGGTTATGATTGCAATGTTCCGAAATACATCTGTACACGATTTCGCATTGACCATATTTGGAAGTTTAACGAAGTCTGCCGATGATTTCCGAAGATGATCGGTATTTGACAACAACGAGACCTCCCTGATCCAAGCTCCATGCAACGCTGTGCAAGCTTTCCGGATAGTGTTGAGCTGAGTCCGCCACAATGCGCGGAGCTTGGGCATGCGACCTTCACCTTTTGTCAAAGTTCTTAGTCAATTATTGATCTAGATAATTTGTTTCTACTGTTTTCGTAAGGGTAACACGAGGTTTATCTCACGAAAGAATATGATGAACTTTAATTCTGGGTTAGACTTTACTGGACACTAAATCTCTGCACAACTTACTGCATCGAGATGATTCACTATAAAAAAAATATCGTTTTAGATATTTAGGTTGGGTTTAAAAAAACTCACCAAATTACGAGACTGGATTTAGAATAATGAAACAACGGCATACTTGTCTCGGAAAGACAAATAGCGGTAGAAAAAATATATCTATATTGTACACCCACGTTACCCTTAAAACACGGGCATGTTATTCTTTCAAATTAATAGTTAGAAAAATAACTACGCAACGTAAAGTAAGGGAAAAGTTCCAAAATCATTGAAAAGAATATTTTTTTCTTTTGTTAGTCTTTCATTCGGTCGTTTAACCAATGAATATTATTTCGTTAAAAGAAACATTTATTTAATACCGTTTAAAGTCATGTTTTAAAGCTATGAACGTTCTAAACCAGACGTTTTTTTAACAGTTTGAACAAATTTAATTGAAGAACATGTCAAAATCAAATGACTGACATTTCATGTGACATGTTATTTTTAACTCTCCGCCCGATCAACAGTTATTATAGGGTCTTCTTATAAGCGAACGGTCTATCAATTTTTGCCTGGTCTGGCAGGCCGCCAGAGAACATCAGGTCATTGTTCGATACATAGGCTATTTTGCCCATTTTTAAGTCGAAAAGCTCTTGCAAATTCAGATATCAGATACAATTTAAATCAAAATACCTTTGTTATCATCAAGATGTTAAAATTCTAACAATTATTTGAAATACAAGATTATACATTTCCATACGTATAACTTAGGGGTGTACAACTTAGATTTCTCGCATCAAGACAAGTGGCACAGCAACAAAAACACGACTATTGTATCGTAATTGATAGTTAATTATCGATTCACGTAGTGTATATCTTGAATTTTATCCAGTGTGTTTCAGGCCCGTAGGGTAAAAAAAAACTTTTTTGCTCTTTATTTCAATGTTTGTGTGAAAAATAGAATATCATAAGTTTCATGCGCCATCTGACAAAAGGCACTAATGACTTAGTGAGTGAAATCGGCCCTCGAAAAGTTAATATGCGTTGACTACGTCACAACATCTGAGGGGCTCGAAAAGAGTTCGGAAATTTTCTTACAATAAACACGGGTATATTTTAGAGAATGACGTATTCACGAAATTTTTTTGGGATAATGGTCAGATAAGAATTAATTGCAAATGATATTTGTTCTATTACAATTGTTGCTATTTGCCTTGAGGGTCCAAAAACACCGTACGCGAGTTACTGAGAACTTTTACAAAAGGTGACGGCATGCCCAAGCTCCGCGCATTGAGGTGGACTCAACTCAACACTATCCGGAAAGCTTGCACAGCGTTGCATGGAGCTTGGATCAGGGAGGTCTCGTTGTTGTCAAATACCGATCATCTTCGGAAATCATCGGCAGACTTCGTTAAACTTCCAAATATGGTCAATGCGAAATCGTGTACAGATGTATTTCGGAACATTGCAATCATAACCATGCAACTCATGTAAAACTCCAGATGCAAAAGTCTGTTTCCAAAGGGTGATTTTACAACTCTTCATTTTTCATTCACCAATTGTAAAACGTAATTTGTAGCATTGCTAAATGTGTATATCCCTCGTATTTGAAATACAAAAATGAGTTTCGACTTTAACATTTCTAAAATTACATTTAAACTTTGTAAAGTTGAGAACAGAAAGTTGAGTTTTACAGGAATGAAATGTTAGGTTTGCAGACTTGGACTTGTCTTTTCGAGAAGTGCATGGTTGAGAACAACATGTTACAACTTGCGAATTACGAGTTTACATGATTTCATTTTTGGCACACATCCCCTTCCATATAATCGGTGGGGATTTTTTTGGTTGTTCCTTTAAAAATGTAGCTTGGCTAGGTGTATGCATGGTAATTTATCAACTTTTCCGGTGATGAACCAACTGTACAGTGGCATGATATTCTAACCACCCTTACCTACCTAACTGATAGATAATTACTCATAAAATTAGGCGGTTCAATATATACTTCGTTGCCTACAAGTCGCAACATGTTATGTTGAAACAAGGACGTGTATAGACCTATCTATATAAAATCCTTGGTTGAAATCACCACATGTCACGTGACACCTCTACGTCACACATCCGGCTTTATTTTCCGCGATAAAGCGCAGCTCAGATAAGTTTTGGCAAAGTTAGTTAGTGACCAATAGAAGACAGTGTTAACATCGTTGATCCATCATGACAGCGAGCAATGGAACAAACAATGCCAATGGGATCATATCCTTGGTTGTTCTCGCCTGTGGTAAGTATTGTAAGGAAAGAATTTACAACTACATCGTGCATTCGGGTGAAGCCCAAGAAAATAACAATGGCCTCCGTTTCATCTCGAATAACTCAAATACGGCAGACTGCTCTGCTGACGACGATTTGATGCAATCGCCACGAGTAGCGCGCGTGCAGAACGGGGACTGATGGTACACTGAGAGGAATTGTAACTTGTCATATAGTCGTTGAAATTACTTGAAATGTCGAGCCATGTTCGTGTCGTCTTACTGCAGACGGGTGGCCAGGATACACATTTTTACATTTAAAGGGGCACAGAGTATGTTGTTCTAATCAAATTTGTCAAAGATTAGAAATGGTCTTTATAATGTTATTATAATTGCACAGCACTATTTGCATCTGAAAATATCCAATTTAAGGGTTGTCAGTTCAGTTTAGTGAGAATATTAAAGAGCCACTTCGTGAGTTGTTCGAGTCATATATGCCAAACTTTAAAAATCAATGGTGTCATTTGATCGCGAAGTATCCACTGTTACCAAAAATACACATTTTAAAACTCATTGTTTTTTTACAGTGAAAATATGAAGGTAAAACTTCGCAATTCTGATTGAAAACCGGACAGTGGCGTGCGTCAAATAGTCAAACGTTATTTTGGAGACTTATCTAAAACAGCCAGGAGGGCAGTTGGGAGTTGATAGTGTTTGTTAGATTATATAACTAGTATCCATGTATATTGGACGTGATATCTACATCTCTGTGCATTTTTAAATTTTCATGGAAAACCAGTATCTGTCATGTATATGTCCTTTGGACATGAAAAGTTAAGATGTTTTGAATTCAATTAACCACGTATGACATTTAGGTTTGTATCAAAGGTAAATAATATGTTATGAAAATCAAGGAGTGGCTCTTTAATAAACTTTATGTCATTACCAGGTATCACGTTCAGTGCTCTGATTGGAGCAATTGTGAAGAAAGCGATTGAGAGTAATCAGGACTTCGATGAGAGCATGCACCACATCAGCAGGAGCCAGCAGGAAAACTTAAATGTCTCCATTTCAACGGCTCCTCTCTGGTCTTTTGGCTTCGCGGTAGGTTTAATCAATTCTCTTTTCTTTCCAGTTATGTATTTTATTAAGTTATAAAGACACTCTATGATTTTCAAGACATTTGGTAATTGCCAGTTATAGATACCGTACTTGCTTGTATACAGTGGTCAAAGGTGAGTTTGAAATTCTGTGAAGACAAGGGATTTTGTGATTTTGCACTATAATTCCTTAATGTGAACAACTTTGTAAAAATATATGCAACCAAGGCTCTAGATAATTATTTGGACTCAGGGGTATTTCACCTCTCAAAATAAAAATTGAGGAGTAAAATTTCCACATCAAATATACTAGGAGTATTTCAAGGTTTATTGTTTTCGGATCCTCATTCAAAGTTTTTTCTTTTTCGATGTTAGTCGTTGATTATGTTTTCCATATGTTTAAGCTGATAATAAACGAGTGATTTATCAAATATAAACTCGGTAAACTTTGTTTTCATACAGGTTGGCATCAAGTTGGCTACTATTCGAGACATTCGATCAGACATGTAGAAATAAATTTTTTTTGACAAGTTACGGTCACTCCTGAAAACAAATATCCGACTCATCTTCTGGGAAAGTTGTGCGTATCTGTCACTCATTAATTACATTTTTAATGCGTATATATATGAATTACCAGTGCGTATTTTATGCAGATACGCATTTTACGCAGATACGCATCTGATGCAGACACGCATCTTATCTGGAGCACTGCCGTGCGTATTTTACGCAGATACGCATCTTATCTGGAGCCCTGTGCAACTATCCTCTCCTCACTGCAACACAATGCAGCAAAATAGAGTTCCTCTCTATGAGCAAATAATTTTTTCAAAATTTGTCAGGACAAACAGCAGGTTGAGAAGTTCACAGCAGTAGAAACTGTTTCAGGAATAATTGTCAAACTGTCAGAAACAAGTTTACTCATTCTGTTTGACTACACAAATGACTTTCTGTCACATTGTTGTGGTGATGTTCCCAGCTGACAGCTGACCTAACTGAGAGTCTCCTTTAGATATGGAATCAACTGTTTTGAATCTACCATGCTTGCTGTGATAATGCCTCTACCATGGTAGTGTGTTCAACACTGTTATATTCTTTTGACAAAGCCTGGTGCAAGATAATATGTATAACAATTTGTTGTAGTTTGTTTAGAATCATCATAGTCCAGTCAATCTATTGATAAACCTAGAACAAATTGCAAAAGAAATGTTTTTTGCTGGAAATGAAGGATTAGTATCGGTGTATCAACATATCAAAAATGTAGGAAAATGTAATTAGTGCAACACAGTTTTTCATTTGCTTTAAACTCACTAATTAAAACCGCGAAGAGGGTGTCTCGTAAAGGTCTCCGTAGGCCTAAAGGGAGACAACTCGCAATATAAACAACGACGATTGACGTAGACGTTGCTCGTGAGAAATTGATAAACAAGCAGTACTCATCAAAATGGAATCATTTCCTCAGTAAGTATTTGACTCTTTCCATGTCCTAACAAAAAACTGCATGTGTAATCAAAATGAAAACACGGTGTAAATGTTCATATAACACTTTTTTCAACGTCTGTTGAAACGGCCGAATGACGTCATCATTTACCGCCCTTCAGAAATTTGTATAATTCTACGAAATACTTTATCAACATTTCCTATTTTTTAGTTGTAAATGGTTCAACAACATCAATCTTTCATTAGGAATGATTTAAAATATCTGTATATTCACAGAAAACGCTCATTTCTAATACCCTTCATTTCAAGGATTTAAAAACTATGGAAACATTTTCGGGTCATTTTTATTTTGCGTTTTATGAAGTGTTTTTCTTTAAAAACATATGTGGCGTCGATTAAACGATAAAGTTTTAAGCTTTTATGCTCAAATACAATTTTGTTAACCGTTCTGGTTGTATTATTATTCAATATATTGATAATTGTACCAATTAAGACTTATTTAGCATTTCACTAAGGATTCGATTTTTTGGGTCTTTTTTAGGTGAACCATATAATGGATGTGTGTGTCATTTGTAACAAATCCCTTACGAATGGCAAGAGGACGGTTGTACTAAGGGAAAAGGGAAGTTTTGGTATAAATAGTGCCTCTACCTTGAGAAAGGACAGTATTTCTACACACCAAGGACAGTCTGTTCATCTTGATTGCCGTCAGCAATATTGTAACAAAAATGTTATCATCAAAGATCTAAAGAAAGACTGCAAGTTGATTGAATCATCAATCTCTCATCCAAGACTTCGGTCAGAACAACCAGTGTTTCAATTTAGTGAACATTGTCTTTTTTGTGCAAATTCAGCAAAACTAAGTGGGAAGAAAAGGGGGTATGATGTTTTTCCGGTTAGAACCAGTGACTTTCAGAAAACAGTTAGACAAATCTGCATTGATCGCAAGGATGACTGGTCGCAGAGGGTGCTGTCTAGGATTGACTTTGCACAAGATTTACATGCAGCAGATGCAGTATACCATCAAGTATGTAACATCAATTTTCGCACAGGTAAACAGATCCCTCTTTCCTTTCAATCTGACACACATGAACCGTCACCTGGCAGACCAAAATATAACATGAGGGAACGGACGTTTCTGAAAGTGATGGACTATCTATCTGAAAATGACAACGAGCAGAACACAGTCAGTGACCTTGTTCAGAAAATGAAGGAGTTTGGATGCTGTGATCCTTACAACATTAAGTACATGAGAAAGAAAATTGAAGAACATTTTGGAAGTGATGTCATCATAACAAACATAAATGGAAGATCAAGTGTGGTTACCTTCAAGCAAACCGCTTCAGCTGTTCTTCATGAGTTTTATGATTCTCCAAAATTGAGTGACTGTGATGATGAGAAATTAAGAATGGTTAGAACTGTTGGAAACCTGATAAAGAATGATA
The DNA here is from genome assembly GCA_921293015.1 of Phorcus lineatus. Lineage (NCBI taxonomy): Eukaryota > Metazoa > Mollusca > Gastropoda > Trochida > Trochidae > Phorcus > Phorcus lineatus. The sequence goes on along the minus strand of OV121085.1, from coordinate 31,294,482 downwards.
TCAAATCACTAGATACATCAAAACAGACATATCCTAACTCACAGACATTTCATCTGTTGAGAACAACATATCATTGCTGCCTGATTCTCTGTACCTTCTGCTAAAAACATTGTTTTCAGAAAAAAATGCTGACATCAAGATAGCATCAATTGGACAGGCCATTGTTCAAGCAACACGCCCAAGGGTTATTCTTGCTCCTCTACAGATGGTTCACCAGTTTGCTTCCAAGTTTTTAATCGATACCCTTCACAGTCAAGGATTCTGTTCATCATACTCAGAAGTGAAGAGGTTTGAGATGTGTGCAGCAAAGACACAGGGAACTGACATACCAGGTCTTCAAGCAGGCCATTTCATTCAGTATGTTGCTGACAATGCTGACCACAACATCAACACCATTGATGGGTACAACACATTTCATGGCATGGGAATTATTGCTGCCATCACTCCAGGAGTTAGAAATAAACTTCATATTCAGAGAGACTTTGCATCAAATGAAGAAATTGAAGAAATAGGGAAAATATACATCAAATTCTTCAAATCATCCCCTCTTGCAGGCCTACCCTTGACATATCATGAACTTGGTGACCTAAGCTGTGATGACACAAAGTGGAAGGTGGATTTTCTGTGGAAGATTGTGTGGCCTCTACGCTCACCTAGGCCTGGCTGGACAGGATTGATGCAAACAGTAACAAAGGGACAATACCCAGGAAAATCATCAATCTCATACATGCCAATGATGGACATGAATGCTACAGACATGAGTTGTGTTTACTCCACGCTTCACTTTGTTTGTACACAGGCTAAAACTCAGAATGTGACTCCGATCATAACATTTGATCAACCTTTGTGGTGGAAAGCTCAAATCATAGTTCAGAATGAACCGGTGACCAGTGAACTAAAGAATATTGTTCTGCGTCTTGGAGGTTTCCACACTGAAATGAGCTACCTTGGATGTATTGGACATATCATGAGAGGTTCAGGTTTACAGGAACTGATGGAAGTTGTGTATGCTCCAACCACAGTCATGCACATGCTCAGCGGTAAAGCACTGTCTCGGGCAGTCAGAGGACATTTCTTGATTAATGCTGCACTGAATGCTCTGTTAGTACAAAAGGCTTTCTCCATTCATCACAGAGTGGTAAAACATGACATTTCATCAGAAACTGACGCAGAGCAGATATGCCAATCAGAACAAAGTACTACACCCGATTCGGATCCTCAACAGCTATCACATGATGCAGAGGAATTTCAAGTTCAGAAGTTGGACCATGACTTAAGAAAGAGTCTCAACCTGTTTGACCAACTCCTGCATGAGAGTGCATCCAGTTACCCAACAACAGTCATAGGTGAGGACACAGATCTCCTTGTATTGTTGTGTTTTCATGCAGAACCAACATCTCTGGGACTCTACTTCATGTCTGAGGGGAAAAAGATGATGAAGAAACAGAGGGTGTGGAACATAACTGAACTTAAGGTGAACATTGGAAGTGAAATATGTAACTACTTGCCCTTTGTCCATGCAGCTGGAGGATGTGACACCACGTCACGCCTCTTTGGGATAGGAAAGGGTGTAGTCCTGAAGAAACTCATAAAGGACAGATATTTCAGGGAACACGTTCATCAGTTCTGTACCGATCAAATCAAAGAAAACATCATGTCAGCTGGAGAAGCAATCATTGTCTGCCTGTACAATGGACTGCCAGGAGAAAAACTAGATAGTCTGCGGTATCGGCGCTTCTCTGAAAAGGTTGCAACAAGTCCTTCCTATGTCCAGGTTCACACACTGCCTCCTACATCAGCAGCAGCACGCTACCACAATGCCCGAGTGTATCTCCAGGTCAAGGAATGGATGGGAGATAGTGGCTCAATGGACCCTGAAGAATGGGGATGGATAAAAGTGGCCGACAAACTTGAACCACGCACAACAGATAAACCTCCAGCCCCAGACACACTTCTGAGAGTAATCCGATGCAACTGTAAGACTGAGTGTGACAGCAGATGATGTACCTGTAGAAGACATGGTCTGGAATGCTCGGTGGCATGTGGACAATGCAGAGGTGTTGCTTGCAGTAACGCCATGTGTAACCTAACTGACATGGTTTCTGGTGACAATTGAAGTAAGCCTAGACAGTAATAGTGAATTATCAGAATAAATAGGCCGTTATTTCTAACCAGTAGTAGTCTGATATACAGTCAAAACAATATTACATACTCAGACGTGATTCACTGTAGATAAAGTTGATTTATACAATGACAAATTTGGATACGTTTTGGATAAACTGGGAAATAGTTGATACTTTCGGTTATCCAGACATATAGTATGGATAAACGGGTTTATATCAGCGAATCAAATGTATGAAATAAATTCTTTTATCACAAAAAAATAAATTCCATAATATATGTATCAGCATATTTATTATATATGCTCAAGTGATGCTGTTATCTTAAAAATTTCCTCACAATTCCAATATTTGTGGTCACAGACGTAGGTCACAAGGTGTATTTCATCATGTAAAAAAAATAAATGTTCCACTCGTTCAATTTTTCTACATTTTTTATATGTTAATCTCGTATACTCAAGGTTTTTGATGAAGCAAAAACCATTTCTTTTGCAATTTGTTCTAGGTTAGGGGTTTTTCTTGGTAAATTGACTGGACTATCATGTCATATTGTTGAACATTAAAACTTTTTTGATTTGACCTCATATTTATTCACTTGCCATGTATTGTAGTTTTCAGACATAGAATTTGAACATGACATTTGCAGGGTTAAAAAATACCATTGCCTTGGTACTGTCAAGTATCAATGCCGGGCAACTAAACTGCACACTCCAGCTTGCCTATTGGCAAGTAACAAAAAATATCTCTTTTCCACTTAAAATGAAAGCATGCATTCATAAATTTCTATGTCTTTGCCTTTTTGACTTTGAAATTTATCAAAGTTTAGTTTTCCTGTTTATGTTATCGACCAAGAATGATTCAGAGTTACTTCCCTTAAACCAGCGCAAGCGCTCGCAGCAAAATTACGTCATATTTTTAGTTTTGTATTTAAACTAAAACTCGTAAACGATGTACCAACAATTTTAATGAAGGTTTAGGAATGAAGCAAGATTATTAATACTGCAATTGTTTAACAAAATGATTTGATTGTAGTTTATTTTTGTTATGAAGAGATTATAAAATTATATTTGCTTCAAATGCCCTTCATATCAGCAAAAAGCCAGCGAAAAAACAATTTGTTTCACATGTACAATTTTATGAGAAATGCCTAATTTCTTACCTAACCTTGATGACAATTTTTATTACCTAGATATTGAAGAATTCCACTAGATAAAACATGAGTATGAGTGTAATTGATTCTTTTGAATAAAAAATACATTTGGAAGGCCTGTCACTGGAATATAATAGTTAATTTGTCCCAAAGAAGTATTTAAAGTTTGCCAAGACAATACTTCTCAATCAGTTATAAGAAACTCAGAGGAGTCAAAAGACAGTGTTCTAATTGACAAACAACTTAAAGTCCAATGGTGATGAAGAAAAATGCGCAAGAATTCATTTCAACTTTGCAAACACAAATTGTAGTTCAAGAAATAAATATAATTATAACATTTGTTGATGGATTAATTAGTTACATTTGAAAATTGATTTTTTTTTTATCAGAAATAGATAATGTATATTTAATTAACTTAGTTTATTCCAAAAGTAGACTACAAATAAAGGCAGTATATCCAGATTGAAGTAAAATATTTAAAAAAATGAAAACTAAATGTTCTTTTATTGCACACTGCTAAAAGTGTGGGAAACAGAAAGTCTACATTTTCAATATTTCAAAATTTCTTGCTTTCGGACTGGGTAAATTCATTAGCAAAAATAAGATTAGTTGGAAAGAAAAGCGCAAATGATGCTAGAGTTTTGGCAGCTCAAATACTTCACAATTGAACTAGTAATTAACGAGCGTCGTACGAGCGGTGTACCTTGGATGCATGTTCCCAGTCAAGGTAATAGGTCAAGGTCATAGTCACCATTATCAAACATTAAAATATTTTGTCCCTGTTTTTTGACATGAGGCATGGGGGGTTGTGCTCTCAAAACAACTCCTGTTGAAGTAGGTTTTTCAAGGTCATGGGTGGGAGTTGCAAATTGTTCAGATAATTGATTTGCAAAATGTTTCAACCTGATTAAACAATTTTGTATTTTATTATGAAATTGCAGTTATGCTCTGAATAGGAATTCACAGTAATTTTCATAAATTTTATGTTTCAGTTCATCATCCCTGGCCTACTTGGTTTCATCGGCACTTTCGCTAAGAGCAAGGGGCTGGTGAGTTTGATGTTAATTACACAGCTATTATTATACCCCCGCCTTACAGCGTAAGCGGGGGTATATAGCGTTCATTCTGTATGTCCGTCCGTCACAAATCTTTGTCCGGAGCATATCTCCTAAACTATACACGCTAGCTTCACCAAACTTCATACACTTATCAACCATGATCCCTAGATGTGCCTTTTGAGGGTTCTACCAACAAATGATTTTTATTTTTTGCGGTTTCCATGGAAACATGACTAAAACAGTGACTCTATGACCAAGTCCTTTGTCAGGAGCATATCTCCTAAACTGTACATGCTATCTTCACCAAACTTCATACACCTATCCACCATGATCCCTAGATGTGCCTTTTGAGAGTTTTACCAACAAATGATTTTTATTTTTTGCGGTTTCCATGGAAACATGACTAAAACAGTGACTCTATGACCAAGTCCTTTGTCAGGAGCATATCTCCTAAACTGTACATGCTATCTTCACCAAACTTCATACACTTATCCACCATGATCCCTAGATGTGCCTTTTGAGGGTTTTACCAACAAATGATTTTTATTTTTTGCGGTTTCCATGGAAACATGACTAAAACAGTGACTCTATGACCAAGTCCTTTGTCAGGAGCATATCTCCTAAACTGTACATGCTATCTTCACCAAACTTCATACACCTATCCACCATGATCCCTAGATGTGCCTTTTGAGAGTTTTACCAACAAATGATTTTTATTTTTTGCGGTTTCCATGGAAACATGAAACAGTAACAAAGTCCTTTGTACGGAGTATATCTTCATAACTATACATGCTAGCTTCACCAAACTTCATACACTTATCCACCATGATCCCTAGATGTGCCTTTTGAGGGTTAGATCAACAAATGATTTTTATTTTTTGCGGTTTCCATGGAAACATGAAACAGTAACAAAGTCCTTTGTAAGGAGTATATCTTCATAACTATACATGCTATCTTTACCAAACTTCATACACTTATCAACCATGATCCCTTGATGTGCCTTTTAAGGGTTACACCAACAAATGATTGTTTTTGCGGTTTCCATGGAAACATGACTAAAACAGTGAATTTATGAGTAAGTCCTTTGTCCGGAGTTTATCTTCTAAACCGTACATGCTATCTTCAACAAACTTCATACACTTATCAACCATGATCCCTAGATGTGCCTTTTGAGGGTTTTACCAACAAATGATTTTTATTTTTTGCGGTTTCCATTGAAACATGATTAAAACAGTGAATTTATGAGTAAGTCCTTTGTCCGGAGTTTATCTTCTAAACCGTACATGCTATCTTCAACAAACTTAATACACTTATCAACCATGATCCATTGGTGCGCCTCTTGAGGGTAAGACCAAAAAATTATTTTTATTTTTTGCGGTTTACATGGAAACGTTACTAAAACAATGACTATCTGACAAAGTGCTTTTTCCTGAGCATTTCTCATAAACTATACATGCTAGCTTCAACAAACTTAATACACTTATCAACTATGATCCCTAAGTGAGCTTTTTGAGGGTAAGACCAACAAAGAAAGCCAGACTATAGTTTGAAGCGGGGGTATGTGAGCTGTGCTCACTTCTTTACTTGTGTTGTATCTAATAACAGCCCTGAGAATTATATGCAATGAACACACAAGCTGCAGCTTACCTGTGATACCTATTTCCAATAAAAAAAATTTAAAGAATGCATAAGCTGTTTGTCCTGCACGGATTCTTGTCTTCATTTTTGAAAAAGCCAAAAAAATATGTTTGCAGAGTCATAGTGTTTGATCCCTTCACAAATCAGATGTAATGTTGCATATTTTCTGAATCCTTGCAGTGAATTGAGTTATCATACCTCCACTACGAAGTAAAACCCCGCTACGAAGAAAGCAGTGGGTAGCGGGGGTATATATGGCAGTCATTCCGTTTATTTGTCCGTCCGTCCTTCTGTTTACTCAACCGGTCAATTTACTCAAAAACTGTCTAGATCAACCAGACTTTGCACACTTGTTAACCATAACCTTGTCTACAGTTTGGACCACTTTTAGATTTTCTGGAATTCGTTTTTTTTTGTCGTTTCCATGGAAATGTCATTTTGGACCTAGTTATGTGGAGTCCAATGGGGACAGATTTTCTCAGGAACTATTACACCTAGTAGAGTGAAATTTCGGTTATGGATACACCTGATGATACACTTGATCGAGTTTTGAAAGCCATTTCTGAAATTGTATTTTTTGAAAGAGTTGAGGTCCTTGATTGCTCAATTGGACTTGGAGCGATTAACAGAAATAGTAGAAAAATACGAAGCTAGTGTGTTATAACACTAACGGATTCAGTTATTATTTATATCCTAAATATGTCCACAGTAAAAAGATCCTTTTCTTGAAGTTTTGAAACTTATGTATTGAATTAAATATTTAAAGGCGACAAGACACTGACTTTCATACCTAAAAGGTCAGTAAACTTTAGGAGTGGGCAGTTATTGGTGTTTTTGCTTTTTAAAGTAAAGATGGTTGAGGTTCTATGTTACATTGAATATTGTTTTTGAAATGTCTGAATTCTCTGTCTCCCTCCAGTACATCACCCAGATGGTGTTCTCCATCATCTCCCTGCTGGTCATGGGTGTCTTCTTCATCATATCCTTCTTCTTTCTTGGGGCCTTGATCTTCGTCAGCCAGGACTTGTCACAGTGCCACGATGTCGGCAGCAAGTGCATGTGCTCGTAAGTATAAATTATGCAGCTCCGCAAGTTTGAGTAACTTGTTAGCTCTACCCCAACCTCTGATACTGCCACTGCTCGTAAGTATAGATCACAGGCCTAAGAGTAATTGAGGGGTCCGGATGACGGGGTCTCTATAACAACTGTAAAATGCAACCTAGTCCTTCAAAAAAGGCCAATTGGGATTTTTCTTATAGCTGAGATAATTTTCTATACAATGATATATAACATGAAACCTTTTGAGTATGGTTGCAGACCGATTTATCACCTTGAAAACGTCTAATTTTCAAGTTTGGTTGCAGTCCCCTATAGGCAACTGCAACCAAATTTTTGAAACCATCAAAATACATGTTTTCATAGAACAGAAGAGTCTTGACAAAACATAATTTGGTTGCAGAGAGAAACTAAACGATGATATCGCAAATGTTGGAACTTTACCTGGCTGTTTATTTATATTTCAATGAAACATCGGCAACTTGCTCAAAGCTACCGAGTCCGGTTTTCGATCATGTCGTGTCCCGCTTCGCTGTCGTTTCTGATAAAGTGGATGGAAAATTTCTACTAACCTTGTTAAATCTAACATTCTCTATAGTTTATCATGTCTTGGCAAGTATTTATGACATTCCTTGACCAAATTATTCCTAAATTGCCATTTGTTTTTACAACGTGGCCCCGAGACGAATGCGAATTGTTGTCTAATTTCAACACTATTCTCATTGGCTGTAACAGATGCCTCTGGTAGCATACTAATTTTGATAGAAAATAAACATCATCAAGTAAGTTTAATGACTAGTTTCTATCTAAAAACCGATCAAAATCAATCATGAATAAGTAAAAACGAACGTCAAAATTTTATTGAAAATGTTTGATACTGAATTGGCCAATTGAAAGACGTGTTACTTAGCGCATGGTATTACGTCACACGTTGTGTCAGAGGGAACATGTCAAATTGAAACTGTTGATTTGGTCGTTTTCTCGTCAATTTAGGTAAATTTGAAGTCTCCTGCAACCAAATTGATCTGATAACCTTTTCAAAAAATAATTTTATTACCTGCAACCACATTATTATTAGCCAAGACATGAAAAATGATGAATATTTGACCAAAAATAATTTGGTTGCAGTTGCCTATAAGGGACTGCAACCAAACTCGAAAATTACTCGATTTCATGATGATTTTTCACTTTGCAACCAAATTCCAGGATTCCTAATAATACAGTATGTTACAGTAAATTATTTCAGCTTTCAGAATATCTTCATCTGAACTATTTTCAAGGACTGGGTAGCATTTTATAGACGTTTTAGATACCCCGTCATTCGGCCTCAATTACTCTTAGGCCAGATCATGCAGCGCTGCAAGTTTGAGTAACTCGTAAGCTCTACCCCAACCTCTGATACTGCCACTGCTCGTAAGTATAAATCATGCAGCACTGCAAGTTTGAGTAACTCGTAAGCTCTACCCCAACCTCTGATACTGCCACTGCTCTTAAGGTTCTTCTTAACCTGTGGAAGATTTTCTGGGAGGTTTCATTTTTATTTGAAATTTGTCGGGCCTTTCCTTCATATATCTGGCTTTGATTCCCTTGTGTGAGTTGGCACTTGCATTGAGTTCTTGATGCATCGCAACTAGGAAAGACAAAGTGCAATGTGCATTAGCAATAGGCTATTGTGACCCACTGTTGCAGCAGCTATAGTGTGATAGTCTTCGAAACAAAAACAGTTGTGATTTCCAAATATTTTTTAAGAAATGTTTGCTTGATGAAACAGATTCAGACCTTTTGCCCTCTATCCCTCTAAAACTCATTTCTCATCTTTAGCCTTTTAGAAATAAAATGAATTGAAATAAACTCTCTTAAAATACATGTGCTAGTCATTATGAATGAATTCTCAAGTACGTCCCATTGCAATGCTGACTATTGTGATCAACTGATAGTCCAATGTGCTGATACACCAGCAGGCGTTGCAAAAATAGGCGGGATAGCGCATTTGGCTTCGGATCAAGAGGTGGGGCGGGATAGCGCAGTGGTTAGCGCGTTCGACTTCGGATCAGGAGGTCCGTGGTTCGAATCCCGCCAGGGGCTCGGCAACTTTGTCTGCAGTAGAGAACTGTTCTACACACAGTCAGGTTTGGGTGCAATGCTACACTGAAATTCAGCGCAGTACCACCCATGGTTCGCTAGTTCCAGCCGATGCTCGCAGGTTTCACCGCAATGCATAGCCACTATAGTGTTGCGGGCTTTCTCCCTGCAATAATACTAGCAGCCGCGATATAAGTGAAATAATCTTGAAAGCGGCGTTAAACACCAACTCACCTCACCTCACCTCGGATCAAGAGGTCAATAGTTCTAATCCCGCCAGTGGCTTGGCAACGTTGCCTGCAGTAGAGAACTGTTCTACACACAGTAAGGTTAGGGTGCAATGCTACACTGAATTTCAGCGCAGTACCACCCATTGCTCACAGATTTCATCACAATACATAGCCACAATGGTGTTGCAGGCTTTCCCCCTGCAACAATACTAGCAGCCATGATATGAGTGAAATACTTTTGAAAGTGCCTTTGAACCCTACACCACCTCGCCATCTCATGTCGCATAACGCTAAAAAGAAGATGGTTTATCCTTAATAGGATTTTGAGGTTCTTAAAAGGTCAGGGTTATTTTTGAGACTATAACAGTCTTTGAGGGAACTCGTAAGTATTAATGCCCAGTTTGTCTTTGAAGGTAATTGATACTATAAAGTACTCTTGATTTTGAAGTGGGACATCAATGAACTACAGCTGCGAGGACATGAGGTCAATCTACGCAATGGGGATCGGCTTACTGCTGATGATCGTGTTGGGCTGGATCCTCCTCCTAACCACCACCGTCCTCGGCGGGATCCTCGCCTGCAGGCAGCAGGTAGGTCACGCTTTTGTGCGCCATATTGCCTCACCAGGCTTTGATGCAAGATGAATTCATAACATGTCAAGAATCAAATCATTGTAATTGTTCATACAGTTATCGTCCTGAAATATTGAAACAACTTCTTCCTCACAAATTTTCATCATTGTTTCATGGAGTGGCAAATATATTGCAGATTTACCCTTAAAACCTGTTTGTTACCCATTTCTTAGATGTCAAGGTTTAAGATAATGGATATTTATTTAGTATTATGGCATTCCTATAAAATTTCAGTGAAAATTGAGCCCCTCAGGTTTCCAAATAAAGTAAAACTGCGTAACAGAAAATAAAAATCGTAATTGAAGTTATACATTATCAGGCAGGCATTGAGTGTTGTAAGAAAAAGTTTCAAATTTAAAACTTATTATGTTTGAATTAAGGTTTACAGACAATATGAATTAGTTAACTTCTGTTATTGCAGCCCCAGGCAGGGATGATCATCAACCCTCCAATGACAACCACAGTGGTGCAGTTGGCCCCAGTTGCTGGTATGGGACCACCCCAAGTGACCTACATGCCCCAGGCTCATCCCCAGGTCCATGACCAGGCCCAGCTGGTTCACAACATGGAGTACTAGACCAGCGGTCCCAACAGACCTGGACGGGACATGAACAACTGGACCAAAATACTGACTACATGCAAAACATTTCCTTGGAATCTTATGGCAGGTTACAGAAAGATCTGATCCGATCAAATTGACCAAAACTGAACATGATTATGTGCGCAACATTAATTATGAATATTTTTTTAGGCTAAATACAGATTTGGACGGGATATGAACAACTGGGCCAAAATACTTAACATGTTTTAAACATTTCCTTGTAATCTTTTGGCAGGTTATAAAAAGATCTGGTCGCAGACCAGTTTGACCAAAACTGAACATATATTTGCTCAATATCGATTTAAATGAATATTTTTTAAGGCTAAAGACAGATCTTGCTGGACTCTACAAGTTACCTCTAAACATGATAAGCATTTCCTTGGAGTAATCTTTGAACATAACTAGCTGTTAACAAAATCTGAAATCATTTGTGAAATTATTTCTGAATTGTTCTAAAAAAAACAAATGATGCTCATTTTGATAATCTGACACATCCTTAAATGTGAATATTGAGGTTTTAAGCCATATGTATCTCATTATATCTCCTTTTTGAATTTTGTTTTGTATTCATGACCTCTATATATGGTCAGTGACCAAAGAAGAGTCTCCATTTTGATATTGAACCACAGCTACTCAGAGCTCAGATAAGTGCATGTTAAGTTCTTTTTTTTTTTACTGCAACATTTTTGTGTGCAAATATGCATAATATTATATTATGTGTGCAGCTAATGATTAACAAGCATTTTGAATTTCGTAATTATGACCACATATGACTTGTAAGAGAAACAGACAATGCCTCTCATTAGTTAAACTAAAGTGGGATCATAGTTTAACTAAAGTGGATCATAGTTTAACTAGAGTGGGATCATGATGTTACCCAACTTTCCATGCATGGCTTAATGTTGCTTGCTGCACGCTGCGTTCGTCCATCACTGACCTATCTAATACCTTGCTGTTGATCTGCCAAAATTTATGTTTTGAGTGAAGCGCCCTCTCCATCAAAAAGTTTCTCATTCTGCCATCGAGATCTGTTGCGTCAGCCTTTGCGAGATAAAGAGTTTTGGAAATGCTTTGAAAGTCCTTAATTAATTAATCATATGCGTTTGTGGGAGTTATGCCATGCGTGAAAAAGATATGTAACACGATGTAGCATAGGCTGATATCCATATTGATCCAAAGCAGGCAACATCAATCATGAAATGTGCTAGTTCTTTTCTTTGTTATTCATTGGCAATGATTGCTCATGTTCTTCTCTATTCAGTTTACATGTTCAACCTATCTTATCCTCAGGAGGGTATCTTATTTAACTGATGAGGAGTTCTTAACAACTTATTGGTAAACCCCATTCTCTGTTTTGAAATTGTGCATTTACCCTTGGGTTACAATAAAAAATGTTTGCTCTAAAGCAAGTAAATCATTCATTTTCTTTATCTGGTACCATATTGCTTTAGGAAAAATCTCATGTGTGGATTTGTCGTACAATATTTTGGCAATTGCATTTTGATTTCGTATGTTGACAAGTTAAACTTGTATTGTTGATAATTTCTACTTTTCCAAAAGATCTGATTGTACTCAAAGGTAAAAACATTCAGATTTTGTCAGCCTGATGTAGGCTGTGAATCTGAGAGTCTTTTGAAGTTTTTCACATTGAAATCAGTATCCTTATGAAGGATAGAGCTATTGCCCATAAGAATGTTTTGAATATGCCCGTTTAATTTGAGACCATAAGTGCCTTGGCGCCACATTGTGTTCAAAAGATCTACTTAATGATATTACTTATTTTTTCAGTAGTCCCAATTGGTTGAAATATTGCCGAAGTGGCGCTAAACAATAAACTCATCTTTTACACTTTGTTTGAGCATGATTTGTAAGAGTTGTCTCCCCTACCACTCACTTGAGACAGTCTGATTATAGTACCTAAGCTTCCTTAAGGGATATTTTTTGTTTATTACTTACATTTCTAGTTTTTTCTTCTTCTCTTTTCTCTCCTACCTGTTCACTTGAGACAGTCTGTCCATAGTACCTAAGCTTGCTTAAGGGATGGTGTTTATGTTTAATATTTGCATTTCTGATTTTTTTCTCTTCCTTTTTTTGTTGCCCTTGTTAGTGCAGGATCTGCTGTAAATATGTCCACAAACCTTTACATTTTGACTTATTTGACATTCAATCTTCTCAGTTATATCAAGTTTTGACAGTCATAATGTTCAATATTATGTTTTGAAAGTGCCTTCGTGCCTGATCGTTCTATTACAAATTGTTAGGCAATGTGATTTGAAATTATTTTTTTTATATAACAAGAAATGATTGGTAATAAACAAAATGAAGAAATATGAGTGGTTTTGTATTCTTTCACTACAGTTGACAGGTAAGATGTGTAGTTTTTTTAAGATAAAAAATATCCATTATGAATTAGCTCCATCTCTCATTCTGTGTGTCTGTACACTGCTTAATATAGAATCCATTTCTGACAACATTAGGCATGGAAATTAAATTTTCTGTGATGTGTCATGATTAACAATTTTGAAGGTTATGAAATAAACAATGTATTTGAATTTTTTATTAATTCATTGATAATCAGAAAATGTTGGGTGAAAACTGTATAAGTGCAAAACTACAGTAACAAACAAAACTACAGAGTTAGATGAGATAACAAGTTGAAATAAAAAAAGGCTGGAATGTCTCCTTTCATTCAGGATCAGTATCCCATAGTATGGTTAAGAAAAATAGCTGAAGAACAGGAAATATTGACTTGTAGTCACCCTTTGAAAGAAGATGGCCACATCCTGCAATCTTGACACAGAGAATACTCACATTTTATCTTTCTTCAATTATTAATGATAATAATATTTAGGGTATTTATATAGCGCATATATCCACACCGAATGCATGCTCAAGGCGCTCCCTGCATTATTACCCTGGTCTAACCCAAGCTGCAGATTAAGCACTTAAAGGTCACCTCCATCACGATCTACACCAGGTACCCAATTAGTACTGCTGGGTGAACAGAGACACATTTTGAATAAAGTCTCTTGCCTAAGGAGACACCACAAGTTTCTTAACTCGTGCCTCAGTGTGGGGCAGGGAATAACCCTGGAACTCTCAGTTAATACAGCAATGATCGGGTAACCCACCCATCCGGCAAGCCACGCCAGATGATGCTGAACTTCACTGATACTCAACTGAGCTACGCACAGGACCACGTGCCACCACTTACATCTTAATCTATCAGTGTACTTGAATCTTGGTAGCGCATCATACCTGAGTTAAGGTCAAAAGCCTCATATCGCTGACAGCTGGTTCTTAATGGCTATGGTTAGCATGATTGTTTTCAGCTAGTGAAATATCCAGGTACGGTTGAAGCTAACATCTTTAACTTAAATATATTTGTCTTCGGAGTTGTACCGTTATTGCTGGATGCGATCAGTTTTATTGACTAGGTAAAATTGTAGGGATATGAGGCTTTTGGATAAGAAAGGGGTTTTAGAACGAACGCTGCCTATTCAAATGTGCTGATGGAAAAAATTGCCTGTTACAACAGTTGGCTATAATTGCTTGAAATCAAAATCAGTTGTGAAATCTGTGTGAAAGTTTCAACCTAAGCATCTGGTCGATTCCGTAGCCTTTTGAAGTCATTCCTCCTTGGTATGTACACACATTTCTCAAAAGTCATACGATTAAAATGCTATTTTGTAAAGAATACAAATTGTAATTATCGTTGTTCAATATACCAAGTTTCAAATTCTTGTCTGGAAAAACATTTCGAAGTTGAGTTTTCTTGGAAACGACTAATCGGACATAGTAGCAAGAAGTTGAAATCCTTAAAAGTTACCACTTCATGTGATTCTTGATCCATGTATCAAGTTTCAATCAGCTAGGCCTTATCATGTTATATTTCTTGTCCGGAAACGAAATTTAAAGTTGCGTTACCATGGATACTGCCATATGGTATAGGTTAGAAGAGGATGAAAAGCCACATACCTAATGATTGTGTGTGTGCAGTATTTGTTTTACCGGAAAAGAACTCAAAAAGCGGTTGGCTTTGCTTAATGAGACTCATCCTCGGCCACCCGGGGCTGAAGGTACCGGTACTGTTCACGTTCATAGAGTGTATTGGAACATAAAGCTCTGGGTGACAGAGGAGGGATGAAACTTGGCAGATGGAACAATCAACAACATCAACATGTGCAGTGGTGCGTTCCGCAATTCGATCATTTCCACTTATTTAGTCTTTTGCTATTGACCGTTTCCACGGAAACATATGTTGGACTTATAGCTCTGACGAGCTTATGACATCTGGCGTTGACCGTAAACTTTTCACATTTTCGACTTAACCTCCCAAACTGCCGCACTCAAAAGCTGAAATTTTGTGGGGAGGTACCTTGCTAGTAGGTGATTGTACATTTGGAATTGACCGCCACCATATCAATTCGGAAATGAGCCTAACATGTGATGCATGAGGGTAATATGATTCACAACGTTCCAAGATACAACTTTGGAGCTATGGAGACAAAGGCACAACAGAGTTCATTTCTGGCAGACACTGTTCTTGATGTTAAAAGAAGACAAATTACCAACAAAATACGTACCCATCACCAGCCCGTACTACGGCGTCGACCCTTCCGAAATAATTGTTTGGAAACGTAGCCTGTAGGGATGAATGGACTAAGACTAAATTTAAATAATGAACTTTTTTAATGTATTCAAAGGTGTTTTTTTTAGGATTACACTATTTGAAAAACATATTTTTGTACCTTATTAGGACTCCAACCCAACTCTTTAGATTCATACAATCACTATCTGTACTGCCTGCAACAACAGTTTATCAACTTAGTGTTCCGAGGATGTTCAAGAATTTGAATAAATTCCACAAAATTCAAGAAATCTAACACACCCAGTTTGTGAACGATATCAATCTTATAACTAAAAAGATCAAAGAACCCTTTCATATGATCTTGTATTCTTTGGCTATCAATTTCATACATCATGACTGAATTAGTATCTATAGGAGTCAGATTTCTACAATAACATGCCTGCTGTCAGGGTATCGAATTGTTTACCATCAACTGCGTTGGGGAATGTGCTCATTGTGTTCTGTAATATCTGATATATGAAGTGTGAATGGAATATGCTCCAGATACCCACTATGTTAAGCATATGCGTTGATTACGGTTCTCAGCCCGTACACCGATAATTACTATTGTGAATGATGTCCGAGTATTGATATAATGCATAGTCTATTTGATTTAAAGTCAATGTCTGTGGCAAGGTTACACATAATTGTTTTGTATTCTGTCCATCTAAGGAATCTGAAACCTGTCAAATGGTCCCTAATACGGCACTGTTAATGACCGTTCCTATCCAAAGAATGATAGAATTTATTCATCGCAAGGAACTCTCATTTGAGCTTATCGTAAAACATACGAACACGAATGTTATTTTTGTTTACCTGTTCTATTGAAAGACAAAAATGAGTTCCTTCATTACCCACAGATGCTTATTTGTAAAGATCAGTTCTTTGGGGAAAAGTTTTTTTTTATAAAAGAAGATGTTTTTGTGTTTTAAAAATGATAAAAAAAATTCTAGGTGTTATAATTTTTTTGTGAGGTAAGAGTATGTCAAAGTTCTGTTTATTTATCGACCTTCTAGGTCTCTTCTTTAACATCACATTGGCTGTGCCTGTCCTCGCTTGTTTATATCTTTGAATCGACAGAAGAGTAATTAAGAAAGCCCAGCTATTCTAATAGTAAATCAGTAACTGACAGAGGTGGGAATCGAATTATAGCGGCCGGCTCACATGTTGTTTACTGTACAGCAGAGCTGATGTTTGTAATATAGACAGTAATATATTCAACCTTCATTTCAACATAATGGGCACTTATGGAATAGTCATTTGACTTTTATTTCAAAATGCCATGTTGTAATGAACTTCCATTTTGAGAATGACGAACAAAAATGATAAATTAATTAGAATCCGCTTCTTGCACTGTTTCTTTTAGACTTATCTGAAACGTTTGCTTGTTCGAGTGTGAATTAAATTTCTAGTTTGTTTGTGACGTTGTTATTTACTATTTCAAACAATCGTATAGGAGGTAATGAAATTAGCTTCCGATCTCCGATGTGATGTTACACCACAGTGCAAAATGTGGTTATGTGGAATAATGTCCTTGGTTGGTAGGGGCGTGTTTGTCTACTTATTAGTCAATATTCAACTTGTGTGGAATTTAAAAAAATAATACTACGGAAGAAATTTCAACATTTTTCACCACTGCAACACAGACAAAAGTCACACCGAAGCAACGCCATTGTCCCTGCATATCCAATAGCAATTTGCTGTCACTGAATAGGTGGGTTTGGAGCATGTTGGAAAAGATCAGAGCTAAATTTGGTCTCTCAGACCTCTTAGTTTGTCATTGTCAGTTCTCTGTACAGCTATGCTATATTTTGTTCCCCAGCCATAACATATAATGTAAATATGAAAAAAAACTCGTCTTTATGATAATTATATCATTTTAAATTGATAATAATAAGATACGTTCGACTTTTTTTGACGAGATGCACTTGATATTCAAAGGGTCACACTAAAATAAACTTCCACAAGACATATTGGTTGCCGATATAACTTTTTTCTTATTATACCAATCTTTTCTCAATCAAGTACACCATTTAGGACATCTTAAAAAGTGCAGCCATTTTCACAAAATATGAACCCGCCACCGTTCCCAAATATGTCATACCCGTGTCTATGAGCTTGAGGACTTTTCGTGCCTCTTGCTGGGATACATGTATGCTTTTGATGATCATCTTGATCATACGTATTGATTAAGCGTAAAAAAGGTCATAAAACTAACACAAATGTAATTTTTTTAAATGTTTTTGTGAAGTTCCACTCGAACAATTCGGTCACTAATGTTTCCGACCTGTACAAGTATACCCACCATCAATCTATCTATGGAATTAATTAAGTGTTGTATGACCTATCGTCTTTGGGAATCTCAACCACATCTCGTTATTTGAAACCAATTAAATTATTTTTCGAATATCAATGTTTCAGCCTTTGCGTATATAGTAACATTTAAAGTTTTAACCATGCTTCTTTAAGTTACATATCGTTCTCACAGGGCACCTGGTACCATCTGTTGTTTTTTTTATAGAAATAATGATAAACACGTGTTATTTGGCGTTTATAGCATTTTATGAAACTATGGCCACGAGGAACATAAGAAGAATGGGTCAGTGCAAGCCGGTGCTTCGTCCATATCTCATTAGAGTCGAACCTTCATCTCGGACGTTCTCGCTGGGGGTGAGACGAGATCCAAACGGCGAGAATTGCTTCTCAAGGGATGATATTCTACCTGCCACATTGCCTCTCACGTACGCTCGCTCCGAGTTGAGTCCTAGTTTGGATCTGTGTTCGAGAACGTTAAACAGAACTGAGTTGACGATGTCCAATGGTAGCTCAACCGGTCTGCGGTTATTTCTGTACAGGGTGGACAATTCGGCACTTGCACACACGCACACGCATACCAGCGTTAGCACAACACGCGCACCCATCATCTGAAACCAAAAGTATAGATAATTTTTTTGTCATTCCAAGTGAAATGGAAATCACTTTTCCCATTATCAAAAACTTAATGTGGTTGACTGTTTGAAGAAGTATGTGTTTTTAAATATATGATTTTACTTTATGCATATTATGTTACGAAGTTACAACGCGAGGTAACACTAGGCGTCACTGATGCTATATTTTGACAAAGAATATCAGAAGGGAAAACAATACAATCCGTGTTTTGTAAAAGTTTTTTTGTTTACATTTGTATGCTTCAGACTTGAAGTAATTTGAATTAAAAAGTAAAGTGCTTGTCATGAGTTTCCAATTCACAACCTTTTTAACGCGTTCTGTGTGAGAAAGTTTGCCATGTGATTATAACACATAATTGATATGCGGAGACGGCTTGTGAGGTACAAAATCAATGATTTGATCTACAATCTCACAGTGGTCAGTTCATTTAAATGAATTAATCATTACTAATTATTCCATCGCAATTGCTTCACACAAATTTTGAGGCTACGGAATATTGATAACGTCAGAGGCCAGATGGGGGTCTCCCTTGCATGACATTATGAATCAAAGCCACCCGGGAATACTTATAACCCAGACAGTATGGGGCAAGGGAAGAAATCAAAAGAAGCTCATATTATATAGTTTAGAATCAATCTCATTAAATGATGTCATATAGTTGGTTGCACAATATTACGCTGTAATGTTCGTAACGTGGTACTATAGAATTATAATCTTATTTTAATGAGATTGGTTTGCTATGAACTTATCATACGTCGTGATTCTTTCGATTTAATTGCTGTTAAGTTAGTCTCAGAAAATCGGTTAATTAGTAAAATAAAGTCGAAAAAAGAACTGACACTTACATCAGCAAATGTGCCTTGTACATGACAAGAAACTGCTACATTAATTAGTTATCGCGTTATTTAATGTATTATCTGGATAGTGAGCAGCAAAGACCTTACGTAACGTATTAAATAACAGAAATAGAATGAACGCCCTTAAAGTTAATCAGTTAGCTCAACAACAGATATTGCTTGTAGGGTACCAAGCGATATATACATTGGAGAATTCGTAACAATCAAAATTTATTCTGAACTGTTAAGTTTTGAAATGTTAATTTTCAGAAAGAAACACTACTTCTCGATCATATAACAAATTCATGAAGTTTGGCATAAATGTTACCACAACAACGTACTCTGTGTATCTTAAGACCTATTTGAGAATAAACCGACTGCGTGGAACAAGGCGGCCAACTTGGACAATTAAACCAGAAATATGAATATACCTGTGTATATGTTTCAAAAAGTCGGAGGTTTGAAGCGCTTAAATTTGCGGGTGTTGAATAACAATAAATCCCGGATATTTTACAAACACAACCATTTATCGATATCGTAACATGACCATTAGTTATAAGGAGTTTAAGACTGAGCTTTGTATGATAAAGTCCCTATGATTCGAGTAAAGAATTCATATAAGCAATTGCATCTTGCGATCAACCCCTGCCACTTTAGATACTTTACAATTGAAAATCGGATATATTTAGTATTTTGGATTAGTTATTGGGAGTAATCCCGTTAAGATTGAATAATCTACAGCGATATAAGATTAAACGTGCGGTTCTTGTGTTCTCAGTTAATGTAAACTGTTACACAGATCCACAAATAATCAATTATTGATTACAAAATAAAATCAATTCATTTGACAGAATTCAGTTTATCAGGTTTAGTCCCTTTATTGTATAATGTGCATCCCTCTTAAGTTCTAAGGAGGGGCTCGGTGTATTTTTTGTATATCCAGTATATTTTCGACTACAATGATTGAGGTTGGTATAAAAACAATTGTCTGTCTGCAAATTGAAATTAAGATATATGTCGTTTCGTCATGTGGTACTATTGAGACGCAAGTCTTATCAATTCACCTCACTTATCTTTCTGAATGAAAAACTTAAATTAAAGTTATTTTTATGATAAAAAACAATTGTGACTCGAAAGTTTGCCCGAAGAAAGGCGAAAATATATATAAACTAAGCTTTTCATTCACAAGCAACTCGTCTTTACGTAATTCACCTCAAAGAATTCATTTGATCTCAAAATCTTAAATGCATTTTAAATAGCTTTTGTGATTATGTGATGGTAATTCATTACAAAAATCAATAGACATTAAGAACTGACTAATATTAACAACTTACCTTGGCTTGTCTGTGTCGACTGTGTGGACAGATGACATATACGCATGTAAGTTATGTGACTGAAGTGCTGATGCAGTGGACTGTCATCTCGTCACCACGCCCACCGCTGGTCATGTCGTGTGGCACTGGGCGGTGAACTAATCAAGCGCCACGATCAATGGCAGCTTATTATTCTGTCCGAATGATGATGAAGTTAGTATACATCCTTTTGTATATAAATGATTTGAAATGCATGGGAGCTGCTATTCTACTCAGATGTTCGCAGCTGTGGATGCAGTCTCCAACGTCATCTTAGATATGGACTTTCGATCGTGAATTACTGTTTGTTAAGAGTGTATCTCAATCAATACTTATGGTGGATTTTATATATTATTTGCGTGTACAACAATACAGTTAGGAAGTAGATATTTGTTTCTAAAATCCCCTAAACGATATAAACACACTTTGTTCAATCTGTAAAATGTTTGAAAATAGACGTTACAAATCTCTTAAAGGGACAGTATAACGAAGTTTTACATATTCATTTCTAAAATATTTACCGCAATTAACATCTTATTACGCCAAATGTATTATTTTTAAGGCTCAAAGCATCTCATTACCCAACCTGATCATCCGTAGTCGTGGAGGAAATAATCAACTATCAAGCAAAAACAAAGCAAAAAGCGAAACATTTGGCCTTTTGTACTTCTCATGAACCCCTGCCTTTTGAGAGCTGAAAACGTGCAAACAGGTACCTTGGCCGATTGGATTATAAATTGTAGGTTTTGTGTTTCTGTGGTCCCTACTAAAGGGCACAGCTCCCTTAAGTCAATATTTCCACCAAAGGCCTTGAACCATTAAATTTAGTGTCAAGACACCTACCCTAATGAAGAGTATATTCATCATAATTCATTTGGTGACCCTGTAGCTCAATGAGTTCACATCAGCCACACCCTAAAACCTTCTTTCAACTCGTTAACCAGGAGCATTCATCCTACAAAGCTGAAAGCTTGTGTACAGACCCCTTGCTTCTTGGAATAATAGCTCTTGCGACACATTGACGCTAATAAGAACCACATCAACCACATTTTTACTTGATGAAAAAGGGCTATTTCTTTTGTGGATAATGGACTTCATTATTTCGGTTTTCATGACGCTGTGACCCTATAACTATTGCCCCTTCTGAATAATAACATTAATGAATATACATGTTATATGCTATCTTCCATTAGGGAATAGAATGCCATTTAAATCATTGTTAGCAAAATGTCACATATCTGTATTATTGCCTCCAAATGTAGGAATGTAATATGTTATCTTTTTGAATTTTATGAACCTATTGATCCATTGACATTAGGCACCTCAAATCTTGTGTACAGGTCCCTTAGCCAATTGGTAGTATAAATCGAAGAATTGTAGCCTGTTTTTGTCATCTCTTCAAGAACCAAACGCCCTTAAAGACAGAAATATTGTGGACAGGTACCTATGGCAATGATGACCATAAATTGTGGATTTTGGTGAATCTGTGGCCCCAAATTTGGGTCTGGGGGCATTTCCAGAGAAAAGTATTTTCAGGTAATTACCAACAAATAATATCCCCTCAGCTTATTTAGAGTGCCATTATGAATTCACAACATAAATACATACAGGACATGAGATATACTTTCAAACAAAGGGTGCTTTGATCTTACGTGTTGCTGATTATAACATCAACCTCATACAGTATTAGTCACTAACCTCTCGACATCGTGTGGGTTTTTACTAGCTATTCCATCTTCTATGAATAACTTATTTCAATGTTCGAAATGGTAACGGTCAGACCAGTTTATATATCTTTGGAGATGTAATAACAACGAAACAATTCATGAGGATTAATAAGCTTTCGCTTACTATATACTTTACAAAATCTAGGCCCTTTGATTTCTATGTGTTCAGGATTAGCCTATTCGTTATCGGCTGTTATACAAAGGGGACCGGAAATGATTGAATTGGCTTCCTGGCTCGATTACCCTGTGTAAACTTTGTAGACAGATCCCAGTTCCCATTTCCGGTCCCCTTGCAGACACGACTGTGTCACACCTTGTTCATGTTATATAGCTACATCTATATATACTTACATGATATTGTACATTCAGAGTCTGGCGCCTTTGACCGAAACTTATATTACATATAGCCAGAAAATGAGATTATCGTTTTTAAGCAAAATATAATGAATATACATGAAATGTCAAATTATAACAATTAATAGTTTCGTAAAATCATTCATGGATTATCATTGAGAATGCACTCGGAGTTGTGGATTCATGAAATGTAACACTCTCGCACTTCGATGCTTTTTTATTATTTCTCACGAATCAATCTCATCGTGCATTTTCATTGACATAATCATAGAAGCAAATTAATTATAAACAATTAAAAACTACTTCATTGTTTCATTTTTTTAAAGTTAATGCTTGCGACACTTTTTAGACGTCCTATAATTCATAGTATAAGAAATTCCATTGAATTGACAACGAAATACCATATGCCAAAAGGAATGGTACAAAAGCTCCACATGGATATATCTATGTTGTCTTTGTTTTTTTTCGAAGAAAAGTAATGAAATAACCTACATTGGGCCTTGAAGTTCGTCTTGATAAACAAAGGAGAGAATAATAAACACGTTTCTTGGTTACAAAATAAGAATATTAAATTTGAAACTTATTTAAGAACAATCTATTTGAAAACATTAAACTGTAAAAAGTACCATATGTAGATACTAAAAAGATTTAAAAAATAGTTTAGTTTTTGTCTGAAAGAAATGGAACATCACGCATGTGGCAGTTTTCAACAATGGCCATAGGAGCCACGTCGACGTTTTAATTAATCTCGATTCAATATCTCTTAAAATTTGATTTAACCAATTACGATTTACTTAAATAGCATTTATGTTAATCTAAGCAATAAACAGTCTGTGTTTCAAATTAAACGTATTGAGTTGAATCTGAACTTGAAACCGAAAGTAGAGAGTATATTGTAAGCTATCAACAACTTGCTCATGACAATTTACTTCTTGACTTGGGTGTCAAATATATGTGTCTATGGGTCATGCTGTTCTCAACACTAATGGGGACAGTTGAGGCGAGTTGTTTTTGTGGTGAGAAAATGTGGAGACATTCTTGGTTTTTACATGTTAAATGTTACGTATACTGATTTTCACATGTTCTAATTGAAACGCTTTTTAAAAAAATAATATTTTGATAACTTTAAACTTGACAATCTGACAAAAACGAGGTCAGTTGGTTGTTTTCATTGCTATACAGTCTGAACTATTCCATATATGTATTAATAATTTACACTTAACAAAATTATTTAAAAATGCCTTAAATTGACGCATGTAATCCATCCTTTAGGATTTAGCAATTTGATGGTACCCGCAACGACTTAACTAGCAGATTGTACAACCTCTTGCCGACTTCCATTTTCCTGTCGGTGTATGGACCTTATACGCATTAAAACAGTGGTTTAAAATCTGAATTCCTTGTAAATGTACATGAATAGTGTTTTGGGCATAAGCGAATCTATTTGTTTGTGTGTGACAACAATTTAAAGTGTTTAATGTGGTCAGTACGAAAGAATGAGCTTCCGTTTTGTATACTGGCATCACTTCAAAGCTGTATATCTTTTTAAAAACGTTGGTATGTTGATTGCACGTCATAATTGTCATCAATGCTATCGCCAACCTCACATTTTAGCAAACATGTCCTGGAAATATTTTAAATTTTTGTACGCAGCTTTAGTTTATTGCCAAGGTAAGTAAAACAAGACTGCGTTCTTAACTAAATATATCTGCTCCTCATATCTAAAGGGTTCAATATGGGTTCTTACCACGGGGCAAAGTATTCAAGCATATTTCTTTTGAAAGTGCTTTGTAATAAATATTCATGGACTTCCTCTCTTCAATGACTGGAGTTGCATGTGATCATTTATAATTATCTGTGCATTGTACGTTAGCACTATCTGATATGAAAAGAACGATTTGCATTATTCGTATTGTGCGCATAACGTATATATCTGAAGAAACGCAAGTGATTAATCTATCTGTCAAAATCAAACATTCTCCTATGACTATTTCACTGATGATACCCTTGAACTCTCAATAACCCTTCTCTCAGTTCAGCGGTCATCGAGGACTTTGTCAAACACACTCTCACAATGCGTACCACGTGGTATCAATATACTATTCATCTGCAGGTTTTGTACACCCGTCTACCAAAGTGGCCGCCGAGAAGAACAGCTCATAAAGATTAGGGGTAGAGTACCTCACGCGAACATTAGGCTACGTTTGTTGATAACAATTTAGTGATTTGAACTGTTTCCTTTAAAAGAATCTACAGTTCTCTAACCTCATTGGAGACTTCCCGACACTGCGAATATTGGGGTATGTATATATTTTCATATCCATACATCATGTATATATTTTTATATCCATACATCAAACAAGCTTGCCTTCGTACAAACATAAACATTTGCACATACATAAATGCACACATACATCCATACACAAACATTTGTTCATACATTATGCACACATACATATACATTCACAAACATTTATTCATACATACACATATTAAACAAACATACACACGCACATAATGCATACTCATACATACATACATACATACATAAATACATACAAACATGCATACATACATACATATATACATACATACATACACACACACACGTACACACATACATACATACACACATAAAACACATACACACATACATACATACATTGTTTTGCGCAAATATGACGCTCAACTAAATGATCATTCAATCACAATAAACACAGCATTTCTACTCTTTAGTTGTAGTGAATACGGTTCTGTTCACGAGATATAGTACTTCTTGTCACGAATAAAGCTAGTGTATCTATGAGGTTGCCACCGCATTTGTTTGGACTACACCAAGTTATGGTATTTTGACAACATCAAATAAAAGAAAGCAGGTGTATAATCTTATGGAAAGCAAAGTCTTCTCACCGTATTGATCTAATTTTTTAGGATCTTTAACGCCTTGAGAAACTAATAAGAAATTCTTTCAAATTCATTGTGGAAGTTGCATCGACACTAAAACGCTGCATTTATTGCATCATAGAATTAGTTGGTTATCAATAGGACACGTTTTAAAAAAAATTCAAATAGGAACTTGATATCCGTAAGATAGAGTTTTACTACAATCCCAACCGGTTTAAAGAACCATTCTTTTTTGACAAAAGGACTTTTGGTTCCTAAAACAGCATTATAAATCATAATTCAATTTATTTGCAAGCGAAATGTTTTTTCTAGACTTACAGGCTCAAAGAACAAAATAAAGCTAGCTATTTTATCATTTATATCTTTAGTTTTATTGTCATTCACAGCTCAAAGAGTACGGATTTTTTCATGAAATGTGTTTTTGTATTTCGGTATTTGGTAGGTCGTGTGTACACCGATTTATACTAAGCATATGTATGTAGCATAGCATTCTGGAATGACAGTGAATAATTTCCAGATGATTTGTTTCAGATAACAGCTTCGATCACAAGCCCAAACCCTTCTTGTGGATTTAGAAAGACGGATTGATTCACATGTTTCAATGGGATCCTTACAACTTATCAGCCGTAAGGAATGTCACCTCAACTGAGCTTATCGAGATTGGACTTTCGGGAAGTGACACATTGATACCATACGTCATATGTGGATCGACCCTGGACACGATAATATTAAATTTACAACTCGTTTCCTTGTATCAACTCGGTTGAAGAGTAAAACAAATTCACACCCAAACAAGGACGTACAAATGTTTAAGGTCCCTGTCCCCAGGAGCGTATGATACAATGCACGTACAGACGACGGGTGCGTATCGGCGTGATCCGTGAAGTCAGAGCTTAAAAGAGCTTTTGTATAAACTGCTGACAGCTTTGTGACAAGTCGTACTGTGAAGAACTTCTATATTCTGACGCTACAATGAATACAAAACAATCTTGTTGATCAAATCTAATCATGAACCGGCTCAACTGGCAGGCTGTGAGCTGTTCCAATGTCGCCTGGAAGTATTGCTATCGATTCTTATCCGATCATTCGATTATTGATGTAATGAGATTCCACACTGCTAAGTCTGGGTGGCTCGAGGCCACGATTTGTTACCCTAAAGACTAATACACCGCCACACACTCCAGGTTATAAAGTGTTTGAGTAATCAGATCGCAATGTAATACTTATTATGCTGTTGTCAAACATATAAGGGAAAACTATGGTCATTTATTCCACAGCGCTAAAAGGAACTCCCCGCTTGCTCCCTGCCTGAACACTTTACCAACATGTTGACTAAACATGAGCCGGACGGTTAAGTTTGGTCGTGTTGATGTTTGTCTGTGTTCTCTCATTGAAATGGATGTACATGTGGATTCTGTTAAGATGCTATGGATGTGACACGATCGGGACCTTTATAAGTGAAATGGGAAAGTCTTATTTGGTGAGATAGTCAAATTCTCATATGTGATACAGGTAAAATGGTATCTTATTGGGAATGTAATGGTTTTATAAATGGGATTTTTTCTTGAAGTTCTTGTTTTTTAAAGTTATGAGGAAGTCCCTGAGCTTGGATTTGGATTTCAATTTCACAACAAATCGATTGTCCTTCTTCAATAGAAGGTAATTCTTATAGATTAATTATCTACAGAAGAAGACTGAGATATTCACAGGGCAACAGCATTGATTTCAGATCGTTGGAATTTCAGCCGCCAAGAGCACTGAAAAGGAATGCGAATTATTTCTCGAACAACAATCCCGATATCATACCGATACGGGTGATCAAAAGCCAAATATCGATTAGTGTTTAGTCTACCCACATAATTATCGGTGTGAGTAGTGTACAAACAAGGGATATTCCTACTGCTAGGAAGTCGACACCCAAAGGTATTCAGTTATTGTAATCGACTGTAGACAACCCAGAAGGATAGAAGAATAGTGAGCATGCTTGCCTGTTACTAGGAGTCATCTAAATTCTCGTCCCTTAAAAATACTTTCTGAAAAATGACAGTGTACCTGTGACATGACACCGACGTAGTCGTTGAGTTGCAAACACCTTTATCAAACAGATTATCTATTACCAAACTAAGCAACGTCATGGCGTTAAAGAAGATATAACCTGATACACTCAACATCCTTAGGCAACAAGCATTATAGCAAGCGAATCTTCGAAAGAAGAGGAACCATGTATTAAGAATGAAATGAACATGGAGTTTATTTGAACAAAGTGAACAGATATCAGACATAAGAATATTGAAATCAGAAAATTTGAAAAGAAGATTTGAAAATCTCAAGATGTGTTGCAAGGAGACCGTGACCTGGCACAGCGTACTGGGGGAGAGGTTCGAACCCACCGACAAGCCAAAGAGGGTGGGCGACTATATCCTCGACAGGATCCTGGGGGAGGGGCGATGTGGAGTGGTCAGGGAAGCGGTCAGTCAGAAGAGCGGCAAGAAGGTAACTCCCAGACAGATAGCTTTTATAAGTCTTCACATGAACATTAATGTAACACAGAGTATGTGTCATTGTACTTAATTTGGCTTTGGTACGTGTCAAAATATCGTGTGAGTTGTTCAAATTCAAATCACCTAAATCGGCTTGTATGTGTAACTGACTTTTCAAGACTACGGCCTTTATATTGTCATTATTATGAAGAATTGATACATTTTAGCAACAGTCAATACTACTCTATAAAATACTTTTTGATAAAGCTGGTCCCTCAAACAACATAAACTATGCCATTAATAACACAAATCTGTTACATAATCACTAGTTATATAACAATCCAAACAAAGTCAACTCAAATGTCAACTCCTTTGGATGAGTTTCCTAAATTATACGTTTTATCATACCGTGTCGTAACCGTCCGATTTCCCATCAGACTTGCGATTGTATACCTTCACATCAAATCAATTAGCATTATAGCGATACTTTCCAGCAATAGTCTGAACTTCTTGATATAATTACCCTTTTTAGAAAGTTTGCATTATGTGACACAAAAAGTCTCGGAGTGTTTCTTCAGTTCCCTACTGTTCAGTCAATGTCAAGCCTCGTTGAGCTGAGAATGGGACTCTGACGTTTTCGGCACACTTGCAACCCTTACTTCTGGCATGAAAAATAAACAGGTTTTCCCGGTTCTCTCGATGAACACGGCACTTCGGACAATTCACATGTAACTTTTGGGACTGTTAGTTCAATGTTCGTTATATAACTCTATGTGTATCCTACTTTTAAATTCACTAGACTTTAATGTTTATGTTAGCAAGTAACTTACATCTGAAATTAAGGTATTACGTCAAAATTTACCTTTCGATTACTGTAAATGTTTTCTGCCTTCCATCGTTTCTACACTTAAAGTGGCTGTCCTATCTTTGTTGAAGTTGGGAAATGACATACACAGCGCCGTACTTCACTTATGTTACAATATGATGAAAATAAAGCATATCTATTGAAAGACTAATCAACAGTATCTCGTAATGCCGTAAGAAAGCTTTTGACTCTCGTATGGCTGACGAATAGCTTCGCTTCACAAAGTGACGTTACCATAATCACTGCATTATCTTAAAGTCATAGTCTCACTTTTGCAAGGCAAATTGTAATAGATGCCGGACAAATAGTTCACCACTCACAGAAATCTTTCCCCTGACGTTTCCAACAATTTTTAGAACTCTGCAGGCATTCTAACCCTCAATAATGAAGTTCAAACTACCCTACCCTATCCGAATATTATGTTTTTAGCGAGCGTTAGTCCTTACCACGTCATTTCGCTAAGGCCGTGACGAAGAACACATAAAATGTCCCAGCTGAATATCCAATGAAAATAGCTAATAGCTTACGCTTTTCCAAATACAGAAATAACAAAAAGGTGGTAAACTCAGTGAAGAATGCGTCTGTCATAAGTATCGGCGCTGCGATGACTAGATTTCCGGTGTTTCGTACTCGCGATGGGATTGCACTTGATTCGGTACCTCATCGGTCTGAAACGGCATACGCCAATAAGCTGCTTCATCCAAAACTGTAAAACGGGCATAAAAATGAAAATCTTTGCAAATGCGACAGGAAATATTTGTGTTAGTGATCAGATTTTGTTCGTGAAGAATAATTAGTTCAGTTTAGTTGCCTTACAAAAATGAGACTATGACTTTAATTGACGTCATAGCTGCTACAAAGGAACAGAGGGTTTGTTGATGAAAAAGCTCCTGACGTGTCCCCAATATGTGACAACAGCACCGTCGAATTAACACAAGATCTTTCCTCTGCCCTGAATCGATCACGCTCGTCGGCTTGATACGTTGTAGATTAATCTGACACATTGGTGCATATCACAGAAGGTAGGCTATAATGAGTTGCGAGATCTTCTCTGGGCATTGAATTCTAGGGGGAATATGCGCAATCAACACCAACCGGATCGACACTGGCGTGAATCTTACTTGTCAAATAACTGGCTGAATATTGGCATTCAATCGCCTCGTGTACGTGTGTCTCACAGCAGATCAAGTTATCTGGATACATAGCGCTTATATCCTACACATAAAGATTAATATTTTGAGGTTTAATATTTCATCCATGGTGTTAAGTAATGACATAATCAGATTCCCTATCAAACTTTATCGTATAAAACGTAATCTAAAGAAGAAACGTTCGAAAAAGAAACCTTTCGAAAATTGGTAAAACTTTTAAACGGAGAACGAAGGGCTTTTGTATATACTGAACTTAGTTCAACAGAAACAAGTATGACGTCAATATATTGAATAAATCTATCTTTAAATCAATTATGGGCGTCATAAGGCAAGCCAATGTCTTTAGTTGTAACGTACATTTATTCACGCCTCGCCCACCTGTATCTTGTTCTTGTTCATACGTACATTAATCTATCATTCAGCCTTAAACTAACGGAATAACTTAAAGAGCCACTCCGTGATTTTCATAACATATTATTTACCTTTGATATGAACCTAAATTTCATATGTGGTTATATAAAATCAAAACATTACAAATACTGCTTTTTCATGAAAATCTAAAAACAGCCTTATAAATGCACAGAGGTGTAGATATCACGTCCAATATACATGGATACTAGTTATATACCCTAACAAACGCTATTAACTCCTGACTGCCCTTCTGGCTGTTTTAGATAAGTCTCCAAAATTACGTTTGACTATTTGACGCGCGCCACTGTCCGGTTTTCGATCATAAATGCGACGTTCTACATGTACCTTCATATTGTCACTGTAAAAAACCAATAAGCTTTAAAATGTGTCTTTTTGGTAACAGTCGATCAAATGACACCGTTGATTACGTTTGGCGTATATGACTCCAACAACTCACGGAGTGGCTCTTTAATAACTGAAATAATGTTCAAAATACGTTGAACCACAACTCATTCACTCTCCTTTCCGAGGCAGAGGTATATTTGGACATTCTCTAAACTTTTGAAAATTGCTGAAAAATAATCAATTTCAGTTTCAGAGTTCTTTAGTGCGCGTTACACCTTCACGTCAGCAAGACCCAAAACACTCATGGTTTAACACTAAGTATGGCGAATATATGGGGTAAAACTAAGAAAAGAAATCGACGTTAATGTTCATGGCTTGCTAGGGTGTTACTCGAGAAAGATCGCTATAGAACAGAGGAAACGTGGGAAGTTTTCATGTAAGGATGAATAATGATGGCCCATCTACAGGTCGCTGTGAAAGTCCTAGTCAAGTACCGGGCAAGACGCGGTGAGCTCCAGAGACAGTGTTTCCGGCGAGAAGTCGAGAGTCTGCGACGTGTACGTCACCCTAACGTGATCAGCCTGTACGAGACGATGGAGACGGCACGGTGTATGTACCTCGTGCTCGAGCACGTGACTGGGGGCACCTTGCAGCACCTGCTCAAGATACGGTAACCATATTCTTTTAACATATTTCTCTTCTGTAGGAGGTCTAGGTTTAATGCACACAATGATATAAACCTGGGCTTAGTATAGCTTAGCTTAGTTAAACGGGCCATGTTCAAAGGTAGTTTAATGGGCCCAGGTCTAGGGTAGTTTGACAAGCCAAGTTCTAGGATAAATCAAAGGGTCCAGTTCTAGGGTAGTTTAACGGGCCCAGTTCTATAGGATGTTTGAACGGGCCAAGTTCAAAGATTGTACAACGGACCCAGGTCTAGGGTAGCTTAACGGGGAAAGTTCTAGGAAAGATTAAAGGGTCAAGTTCTAGCATAGTTTAACGGGTCCAGCACTAGGAAAGTTTAACGGGCCAAGTTCCAGGGTAGTTTAACTGGTACACTTGTTTGAAATTCAACATTTGAGAAAACTTCCGAATCACTCAGGGACTTAAGCGTACTCATACTTCAAACAAAGCTTTTGATTCAATTCTTTCCCCTAAAACTGGCTTGAATTATGCCCGGGCGGCGCTTAACAGCAACTCACAACCTGTGAAACCCCAGTCAGTCAATATCACATATCAATCGTTATCGAAGTAGACACAATCATATCTGTACAAAAACGGCGGGACAAGATTGACGTATGCAGACATGTGAAATACACACCTTATATAAGTATTTAAAAACCGTCTGAACGCATGAAAGGCCAATATGAAATCTTGATTAGATTTAATGGCAAAATGATGGTTTTTCTACATTGCTTTTACTGATTCGCCTTATCTATGTTGAAATATCTGTCTCTTTTGACATTTTTTCACTGTTTCAGAAAATTTTTAAATGTAGAGGAAGTCCGTCTATTCGTGAGGCAGTTGGTGTCAGCTACGAACCATATTCATAGGAGTGCAATAATACACAGGTACAGTTAATACCTGTACACAAGAATATAATAATACACAGGTACAGTTAGTCCACATTCATAGGAGTGCAATAATACACAGGTACAGTTAATCCACATTCATAGGAGTGCAATGATACACATGTACAGTTAATCCACATTCATAGGAGTGCAATAATACACAGGTACAGTTAATCAACATTCATAGGAGTGCAATAATACACATGTACAGTTAATCCACATTCATAGGAGTGCAATAATACACATGTACAGTTAATCCATATTCATAGGAGTGCAATAATACACAGGTACAGTTAATCCACATTCATAGGAGTGCAATAATACACATGTACAGTTAATCCACATTCATAGGAGTGCAATAATACACAGGTACAGTTAATCCATATTCATAGGAGTGCAATAATACACAGGTACAGTTAATCCACATTCATAGGAGTGTAATAATACACATGTACAGTTAATCCACATTCATAGGAGTGCAATAATACACAGGTACAGTTAATCCACATTCATAGGAGTGCAATAATACACAGGTACAGTTAATCCACATTCATAGGAGTGCAATAATACACAGGTACAGTTAATACCTGTACACAAGAATACAATAATACACAGGTACAGTTAATCCACATTCACAAGAATACAATAATACACATGTACAGTTAAACCATAGTCACAGGATTGAAATAATACACAGGTACAGTTAATCCACATTCACAGGAGTGCAATAATACACATGTACAGTTAAACCACATTCACAGGAGTGCAATAATACACAGGTACAGTTAAAACGTATACACATGAGTGCAATAATACACAGGTACAATTCAAACTTGTACACAAGAATACAACAATACACCTATTTTACTGCTTGATAATGTTTATCTTGATGACCAAAAAATACTCAAGTATACAAAATAACAAGCGCTCGAGTACTGTATTGATTACCTGTTGTGTATTGTCGGTTTCTTTAGTTTGTTTTTTTAACACTTAGTTTTGTCAACTATATTTTTCACGTTGTATGTCTAGGACAACCCCTTAACACTTTGTGTTTAAGAACATTCACTGGTTTTGTTGCAGTATAGCGCCAGTGCGTCGCCTTTTTCTTGTTTTTATTTATTTTTCATTTTTTAAATATTCTTTTTTACAATTGAAAACACATGTTCCCATATCTTATATGCAACAGAGTCATCTTATAAAATAATATTCTTGGATTTCTCATTAATGCCAATGACACTATGTCAACATCTCTCTAGACTCAAAGATTATTATAATATCTCTAGAATCTCTTTTCAAGATAATGGGTAATATAAAAAAGATAAAAATGATATCGGCCAATTGCAGAGGATTATCTGATAAGAATAAAAGAAAAGAAGTTATGCATATTTGTAGGAATTTTTTTAATTCAATTATCTTTTTACAAGATATCCATTTGGCAAAGGAGGATGTAAACATAATGAAAAATGAATGGGGTTTGCAATGTTGAATTGCACCATTTAGATCTAATGCCAGAGGGTAGCTATTCTTTTTAGTAATAATATTGATGTTGAGATACACCAACTCTTGTTGATGAATGTGGTAATTATATAATTGCAGACATAACAGTAGAAGGAAAAAGGTTCACTCTTACAAATATCTATGGCCCCAAACAGTGATGACCCAAGTTCTATGACAAACTTTTTGATGATATTTCAAATTTTGATAATGAATCAATAGCAATTGTTGTTGATTGGAATTTGGTCATTGATCCCGCATTGGACTTGGAAAAACATAAACAATGTCAGAAAGATAGTTTTAGATAAAATAGAATCTTTAGATCTAGTTGATATTTGGAGAGAACAAAGTGATCATTTGAGAAAATTCACTTGGTGGAAGAAAAATCCAAGACAGCAAGCCAGACTGGACTTCTTCTTGATATCAGAAGGCTTGCTTAATATCTCCCTGGATGCAGACATGGGTATAGATCAGAACATTCTGCTATAACCTTTACATTTTCAAATACATTAAATCAGGAAAGAGGGAAAGGATATTGGAAGTTTAACACATCTTTACTTTTACAAAAAGATTATACTGATTTAGTCAAATCAATTCTGAGTGAGACATTAAAAGAATATGCTGTAACAGATGAAAATACAAATGACCCAAAAGTTAACTAAAAATTGATGACAGTCTATTTTTAGAAACTTTTCTTATGAAAGTCAGAGGAAAATCCATTTCATACTCATCCTATTTAAAAAAGAAAACAAAAGATAAGACATCTGATCTAGAAAATCAAATTAAAGATTACGAGAATGCAATTAAAAAAGACTTTCAAAGTATAGATGAATCTCTACTTGCTGATTTGTCAATGGCTAAACTAGAACTACAGCAAATTAAAGAACATGAGATAAGAGGAATACAGATCAGAAAGAGGTTTTGTGGTATGAGGAGGGAGAAAAGCCAACAAAATACTTTTGCAATTTGGAAAATAGAAATTATATCAAAGTAAATCAATAAATAAGATAATAACGGATAGGAATGAGGAAATTACAGATGGCGATTTAATCTTAGCTGAACTTAAATCTTTTTACAAAAAAACTTTATGCATCAAATATGAATTTGGCAATGTAGATAAATTACAAAATGTCATAACCCCAATCTTAAGTGAGCAAATGAGACAATACCTGGATAGGGAACTGGACATAAATGAAATTACATTAATTTAGCAGTTAAAAACATGAAAAACAATAAAACACCAGGATAAGATGGATTTCCAATTGAAATTTTTCTGGAAAGAACTTAAGACTTTGATTTTCAGATTTATTTATGAGTTTTTCAAAAATAATATGTCTCTTACCATGAAGAGGGGTGTTATCACCTGCATACCAAAAGCTAATGAAATAAGAACATCATTGAAGAATTGGAGACCAATTACTTTAATAAATGCTCTTTATAAAATTATCAGTGTTTGTATCTCAAAACGCTTGAAAACTACATTGGACTCTCTTATACATGGTGATCAGAATGGATTTATACCGGGTAGGACCTTAATACAAGAATGTTATATTATATCATGTTTGAAACAAAGCAAAGAGGCATTCCTGGATTGTTAGTACTCATTGACTTTGAGAAAGCTTTTGACACGGGTTCTAAAGATTTAATTAATTCAGTTTTAACTAAATTTGGTTTTGGTCCACAAATTATAGGTTGGATAAATTTACAACCTCAAGTGTTATTCAAAATGGACATATTTCTGATTTTGAGCGGGGTTGTAGGCAAGGAGATCCCATATGACCATATCTCTTTCTTTTTGTAGCTGAAATCCTAGGTTCCATGATTAAACAAAATGACAGAATAAAAGGAATTGTTATCGATGATAAAGAATATAAATTAGGACAATATGCTGATGATACTGAACTTCTTTTAGATGGATCAGACGAATCTCTATATGCAGCTATTGATACACTCAATACCTTTTACAATATGCCAGGATTAAGGATAAACATAGATAAGACAAAAGCTATATGGACTGGTTCCAAGGCAGGTGGTAGAGATATTATATGCAAAGATTTGGATATACAATGGCAAAATAATGAAATTGAAAGTTTTGGGAATAACATTCACTCCTGATCTGAAGGACTTATGGGTTATCAACACTAGAAAACGACTCGAGGAAATTAATAGATTGCTTGCAACATGGAGGAAAAGACATTTGACTCTTATTGGAAAAAATACTGTAATAAAAACATTAGCCCTTTCAAAATTGGTTCACATTTTCAAGACTCTGCCTAATCCTCCTGATTCATTTACCTCATCCCTTGAGAAAACTTTCTTTAAATTCATTTGGAATGATGAAATAGACAAAATTAAAAGGAGTACTATGAAAAGGGAATTAAAGGAAGGAGGTTTGCGCATGATTGACATAAAATCTTTTGTCGTGGCCATGAAATTATCCTCATTGAGACTCTACTTAAAGATCTTATCTTATCTAAAAATCTTATCTCAACCCATATGGTTGAACCATAACGTTAAGAACCCGAACCACTATATTAAACAATGGGCTAAGAAAGGAATTCTTACAGTAAGAGATCTTTATGGAGAACATGGCCAACGTTCTTTTGCAGATTTGACAAAAAAAGTACCAGATAAGTGGTACATACTTAGATCTTGATTACATCCTCCATATATTACCTAAAGCATGGAAAGAAACCTTAATATGATTTAATCTTTTAGAAAGAAAGGATGTTGTGAGTACTTTACACAAAGACTTTAAGACTTTGACTAAGGGCTCAAGAAGATTTTATGATAAGCTTATGACTGAAAATACTAAGCTGCCAGTATGCCACAAATGGGAAAATCTGTTTGAAAAGGATGATTTTGAATAGCATAAGCTCTTTATTTATTATAGAAAAAACATTCAAGATGTAAAACTTCAAGACTTTCAGTCTAATTTTTTGCATGGAATTATTTATACTAAAAAAGAGCTTTTGCGCATGAAATTAATTGATAATGCAATAGGCTCCTTTTGCAAGGAGGTTAATGAAAATCTTTGTCATGTATATTGGGAATGCGCGAAAACTGCAATTTTTTGGAACCACCTTCAGGATTGGGTTAGAAGATCTATTGATGACTTCCATCTCACTCAATTCTTGGTTTGGTTTGGTCCACTCAATGAAAACTCTCTAATGCATAACATAATTTTATGTGCCAAAAGACATCTATACATCTGCTCATTGAAAAACAATATTCTTATAAAGATATATTTTTATAAAGATTTTAAATGACATATTCCAATAGAAAGATTTATATCTATAAGAAATAATACTTCTGACAAATTTTCCAAAATGTGGTTACCTTTATTCCAGTTTTTGAATTTAATTGACGTGTATGTAGTGACTGATATGTTACATTAATTCTCTGTTAACTTTTTTAAGACACTTAGTCTAGACACTAAGTTTAAATGACATTCTGAGATGCTGTGGAATCTTTATATATAGCTTTTTCTTGTATATATGACTTGGGAACAATAAAAAAATATTTTTTAAAAATACACCTGAAGAGTTAAAAATTGTACAAAAAAAAAAACAAATAATACAAATGTCTACCAAATACTCTCTCGCTATCTTCATAGTTCATCAAGTATAGATTAACCACGTTCACAGTAATTCATTTTTATATAATTAGTAAAACTCTGAAACATTATATTTTGTTTGATACGAGGTTTTATGACACACTCTGCTGCGAGATAGCGTATGTATTTCTACATCTTTAACATAATCTTCTGTGTGGGTTGATACTACTTTAATTTTTCTAATAAAATGAAATGATACGATAGGTATACAGTAACGATTAAAGGTATCAAGATCATGATTTTGATTCTTAATGCAGATTGATAGTTTATACATTTTCTTTATCTAATCTTGAAAGAAGATATTATTCCCTAAAATATGTTTTATTGCCATTATGAAAATATTCTTTATGTGTTTCTTTTCCATGTTTTAGAGATATAAAACCTGCCAATATACTAGTCTGCGGAAACGACAATCAAATAAAGCTAATAGGTAAGATATACCTTTGATTGTTGCAACAATTGGTTAAGGTCAATGAAAGTATTCTGTTAAACTGTTAACGTAGAAAGTATACAGTGTTATAAAGGCACTTTGGTCCTGGAAGAAAGACTGGAGATGTTCAGAGACACCAGAATTGACCCAATTATGAATGTTTGGTGCCAAACTGTCATCACAGCAAGTCGGAAATGAGTCAGATATTACTCTGTCATTAAGGCTGAACATGTTTTGAAAGGGATAATACACAATGGTATTGGATAGAAACATGTCCTAGTCTAACCATGTAATTTTTGGGTGGGAATTTCATTTTTAAGAAATGACCCACTCTAGAAATGTGCTGATGTGGAGATCTTTCACGGAAAAAATAAGTCCCCCTCTCTTCACAATTGTTATTCACCAACAAAGTCGTCTCAGTAGCAAGAGTACAAGTTAAATAATCGGATGATGCGCCAAATGAATCAACAAATTCGTTTCTCAGCCTGTTGCTTTCATTTCCAATGCATTGCTGTCCAAAACCAGCAGGATTTTGATGATGAAGTTCCAGTTAAGTCCAATGACATTCGAGACATGTTTCCAAAGATCAAGTTCTTTTGACTATATGACAAGTTACTCATCCCCAGCAAGGGAACAGTAAGGCTGAGCGTTGTCATTCATTGATAAAGGGAAAATTGCTTGAGTGACTGTGAACTGGGGTAGACGTGTCACGTAATTATCTCAGACGTTTCGACAGTTTCAGAAGGTTAAAGGAAATGCGTTCAGAAGCCATAAGTGCGTCATCTCACGAGGATGTGGATGCTTCTTAGGACATTTGCATTGATGGTTCTCTACACGTGGCTGATCGACATCACTTAAACATTACAACATCAATTTGGTAAAAAAATTATCACAAACTAAAACAGGTGTCACTTAATTTCATTGTATATATTCACCATATCTTACAACAAGACAACGTGAATTTCCAGAGTACTTTTTTAGTGAGGCTGGCTGAGCTCTTTTTGGCCAGTTGTATCATTATCACCAAAAACAGTTGCGGGTCCCAATAAAGAAGATATTACCCATTTTAAATAATTTGACACCCTATACTACTATTCACCTTCATTCTCCAGATTTCGGCTTGAGTTCACGAACAGAGAGTGGTGAGACACTCGGCCATCAGTGTGGTACCCCTATGTACTCGGCTCCCGAAGTGTACTCCGGGACAGGGTGCGGTCCTTCTGTCGATGTGTGGAGCTTGTGAGTAGCCTACGCACCTGCGTAGTGAAAGCATTTTTTTGTTAAAGAATTTCTTTCTTCATCATCTTTTTGTAACATGCAATCATATGGAAAAGAATTCCGGCGCCAAAGTCATCTCTGTTACCCCGATCATAGGATGGTACGTCAATGTTTTTGAAATGTTGAACTTTTTTTTCGGATATGGTTTTCCCTTGAATAAAGAGTTTAGCATGAACCAGATAGTTTTCCTCACGAACAGTCATAGAAAAAGTCCGTGTTGCTTTACTTTTTTCCAGGTGTATTTATTGAAAATTGGTACAGGAAGTATTGTACTGTGTTTGCAATTTGCTAAACGTTTCTGATGTAATGCCATTGTTCACATATCCATATCTTGTTTGTCAATTCTATTAATGTATTGATGTAACCCCATCTCTCCATGTTTAGCGATGTTATTCCATTTGAACTAATAGCACCCTCGGGTTATGATCTAACGATTCATCAAGCGTAGTGTCTTCTTTGACTATCATTAAATGCTGAGGTTATATAATGTTATCTATTACAGAGGGGTGATCCTACACGAGATGCTGACAGGCCGGACTCCCTTCTCGAACGAGCGACCACGAAGTCTATCACAGTTACACGCCAATATCCTTCGGGCAGTGGTCATTCCGCCGAGCGTACACTCGGGTAGGTGACCTATGAAATAATGGTAATAAGTTGCGCCTGTACCCAGGTATACACTCAGAGACGCTAATTCACATTTTTGAATTCTTCAGTTGAGGTTTGAAACCTGTGACAGTAAACTTGTCAGTTTGTGGCTAAAATCTGTTTCATAACATATCATCTGGTTAAGATATATCTTTGTCAGCGCCTTAATATTACCAATTGCGAAGACTGCACGGAGGAACTCTTATAAAATCTCTTAATTAATCAAGTAACCTCAGAGTGCTTGTAATCTGTGTGACATGACGTGTGCGTTGACATTGATGGAAATCTCTTCCTTGGCTGATGCGAATGCATCCGGAGCCTGGGCGCTTAGAGCCATGAATACGACCACCAGCAATTTATGGACAACCCTATTCCTTATTGGTCAACCATCTGTGTGTCAGGTCTAGTCTACAGGCCAATAGATTTGTTTGAATAACCCTAATGTCGTAAGTATGACGTAACTAAGATGTCCCGATACGAGCAATCTAGTTGAAGTGAAAAATGTATGTGGATTATATAAGAGCCAAAGTACCATACGACCTGAGTTAACTTCCTATCGCCTACCTCAAGATGCATCTTTTTCTCTTAAATGCCCAAATTATGCCATTTTCCCTTTTTAATTTTTAGATGAGAGAAGGCCAAATAAAATTTTAAGAAGTTGAAATTCTTTACGTGGTTTTAGTTAAGTGATCTACTAAGCACTACCAACCTAAATTTGTCGCTGTGTCTGCTGTGAATAAGTTTCCAAAATTACCTTACAGTCATTGGCGCGCGCCATTGTCCGGTTTTCAATCACAAATCTTGACTGTAACCTGTTTATTGTCACTGAAGCGAACTAATACGCATAAAGATGTTAATTTTCAGAAATAACATCTACTTCTCCGTCAAGTAATTGCATTACTCAGTGCCCCTTTGAAATAGCTCAGTAAATTGTGAATGAATTAACTGATCTTCGCGAAACATATTTTTCTTGCCCACTATGCACAAAACAAACACAGAAATATCTTTAAACAAGTTTTGTTTTTATGACCGACTTATTGGGGTTCTGCCAGCCACAAATGTGGATTTTTTCAAAGCTTAAATGTGACGTTGTTTAACTGCTCAAAGTGCATGTTCCGTCAAACTCTTTGACATCATATCCTGATTGAAAATGATTTTGCTAAGAAAATTATATCATTTACCCATATTTACTGTGTAGGCCTTATATTAATGAGATTGATTGTTGTCTTCACTATAGACGGTAAGTGATACGCGCTATCTACTAGATAATTGAATTTGTTGTTGCAAACGTTAAGTATTTATTACCATTTTTTTGGGTAATTATCAGACACATAATTATATGATCCTAAAACTATAAAAAAAAAGAAAAAAATGGGGCTTAGAAGTAATTGTCTGTGCTTTCGGGGAGTTTTATCTCGTAGTCTGTTGTGATTATCTTCAAGATGGAGATGACTGTCTGGGAAATAGGCGATATTGATAGGTTGTCTTATCATATAACGTAAACTGTGACATTTCACATTTAATACTTTCGTTTTGACAGTCTTCTTCAAACATGTTGACTACACAGTTTATCAGTGTATCGATTAAATATGTATTCAAAGAAATAGAAATTGTAGGCGGAAATTAAAATATTCAAAGAAGCGCTTTAGGGCACAAATTTAGTAATTCGTCTTTTTGGAAATTCAATAGACATGCTTTTCATGTGTCTCTTTTAGTCACAAGTTTTGCTGAAATATAATTGCAAAATATAATGGAATGATATTTTTTTTCAGATTGCGCAGCTTTGATAAAATCCCTACTAAGCTTCATCCCCGAAAACCGACCAACGTCCAGTGAGCTGATGCTGGACCCGTGGATCTCTCAAATCGACCCATTACACAACTCGGCCCTGGATCACACTAGTCTTAATGACATGGCTGCTCGTCTAGAGTTATCGGACTTGAATAGCGAGAATAACAATCACAAGCAGTGTGATAGTGTGAGACTTAACTCTCCGAGAAAACGATTCCCCGAAGTGTAAGAAGGCAACTGGAGTTATCTCCCTTGGGTCATACCTGGTTATACATGAACAACCATCTATTTCAGTCAGAAATTAAGATACGTTTAAATGAAATGACCGATATGGAAGAAAGTTTGGTAGGACTTTGGCCATCGACAACACTATATATATATAGGATTTCTATAGCAAATAGCCATGTGCGTTGAGTCAATCCGATGATTGGATAATCCTCATTGTTACATAAATTTATTTACATTTCCTTTGGTGATTTAATTTTTAGGACACTTCAATAATTAATGATATTGATAGTGATCCCCTATCAGAGATGTTTTGAGAAATATTTGTCTTTAACCTACATCATTTATGCGATCGATGATTATCGAAGTTTATTTTACCTCAGATTTAGTATGGAAAACCGAGTTTCTTAAATTTGAATACATTTCCATATCTAGAAATTAAAATCTGTTCATGATTACACTTTTGCTCAATATTGCTAATACCCAGCGGCAAAGGACGCTTTCGTTCTTCTGATTCACATCACCTTACCTGTGACGTCAAATACTCGATGTGTCTATGACGTCACAATCAACACAAGGATTTGGATCTAGCGTTGCGCGTATCTCAACGCAACATTCTCAACAAGAAATGCTGATAACTTTAGATGGGAGTGAGAAAGCTGGGCTACCTGCCCCACCCAACGTTTGAAGCCACAGAGCCCTTCTCCCAGAGGTCGACTAGTGTGGGTAGCCCTGGGAGCAGGGATAGCGGGACCGGCGGGTACGCGGACAGACGGGTATCTTTCGCCAATTTGGACCATGAACACAAACTGCAAGAGTGAGGATAGTCCATACTTTATCTCCATTCTGAATATTTTCGCTCGGCGTTTTCAAATTTGATATTAAAAGCCTACCGCTTGATTTTTTCATCTTTACGTCTACGCTGCAGTCAAATCGACCCTTTTTATAAAATGTGAATTTAATTACCATGCACATGTTTTGTTTAGTTAAAAATGAATTTTATGATCATTAGTCGCGATGCTTGTTGTATCATAGCGGCGGAACTCACTCACGGATTTCATTCATGATTGTAATGTGTTGCATTTTGTCACTCCGTTTCCTTTTCCTAACTTTTCTACCACACACGTTAATCAGTGACGCTAAAAATGAAGACTAATTTTTGTTCTGCCCTTTCTTCAAAGAATCCGAGATGAGGGAGGCGACCACTCCCCGGATGTAGAGTTTTCCCCCAGTGAGACGGCCCGCAACTCCCCCTACACCTACACCAACTCGGTGTGCAAACACGCGGAGAAACTCAAACAGGTGGGTAGAAGGGAGGGATATTGGTTTGTCGGTAAACACTCGATACGTAAGTGGTGTTTCTGTAAATGTAAGTATGTGAATTATACATTTGCATTATAGAACAGTATTATGCATGTTGTTAGGATTCATGATACAAAAGGGGGCGGGATAGCGCAGTGGTTAGCGCGTTCGGCTGCGGATCAGGAGGTCCGTGGTTCGAATCCCGCCAGGG
The DNA here is from genome assembly GCA_921293015.1 of Phorcus lineatus. Taxonomy (NCBI): domain Eukaryota; kingdom Metazoa; phylum Mollusca; class Gastropoda; order Trochida; family Trochidae; genus Phorcus; species Phorcus lineatus. The sequence goes on along the minus strand of OV121085.1, from coordinate 31,251,348 downwards.
GCTCGGCAACTTTGTCTGTAGTAGAGAACTGTTCTACACGCAGTCAGGTTTGGGTGCAATGCTACACTGAAATTCAGCGCAGTTCATCCCATGGTTCGCTAGTTCCAGCCGATGCTCGCAGGTTTCACCGCAATACGTAACCACAATGGTGTTGAGGGCTTTCTCCCTGCAATGATACTAGCAGCCGCGATATAAGTGAAATAATCTTGAAAGCGGCGTTAAACACCAGATCACTCACTCACAATACAAAGGCTGGTAGATGGTTATCTACAGCAACGTAAATACAACCATCACCTTTATGTTGTGTTGTACCTTTATAAAGAGCGACTTGAATTAATATGACGCTCGCCTGAATTGAATTGTGACTTGTATTTTGTCGGAACAACTGACATCAACTGATGTATTTACATCATGCAAACCAAAGAGGAAAGGAAACTTCCAAAAGCATTGTATTTTAATCACAATTATTAAAAAATTGCCTTCTAAAATATGTGACATTTTCAAAATATTCTCAATTTGATATCTATGATATTATTTAGATAATATTTCGGAAGCTAGTTGCGTTTTCTTTGTAGATAGCATAAATAATTGTATGATTAAAGAGCCACCCCGTGATTTTCATTACATATTATCTACCTTTGATACGAACCTAAATGTCATATGTGGTGATATTAAAATCAAAACATCTTAACTTTTCATGTTCGAGAGACATATATATGACAAATACTGGTTTTCCATGAAAATATATAAACAGCCTTATAAATGCACAGAGGTGTAGATATCACGTCCAATATACATGGATAATAGTTATATATCCTAACAAACACAATCAACTCCTAACTGCCCTCCTGGCTGTTTTAGATAAGTTTCCAAAATTACGTTTGACTATTTGACGCTGTCCGGTTTTCGATCATAATTGCGACGTTCTACCTTCATATTGTCACTGTACAAAACAAATTAGCTTTTAAATGTTTCTTTTTGGTAACAGTCTATACGTCGCGATCAAATGACACCATTGATTAAGTTTGGCATATATGACTCCATCAACTCACGGAGTGGCTCTTTAATCTAGAATGACCGCAACTGAACTAAGATAGTCAAAACTCAGTTGTTTCATGCAGAGCAATCGATGTATTATCCATAACCGTTGAGAATTGTTTTTTTTTTAAAAATCAGTCGGATTTTAAGTCGGTTTAATATGTCTACTGCCGTTGCTAAATGCGTAGTGAAGAGAGACATTCTATAAGAAAAATGTAACTTAAAATTACTTTCTAAATGAAATTAAGTTGACTCTTAAAGGCACTATAGCACGGTCTTTTAGTTCAGTTCGGCTATCTGAAAGCTGATGACACAGGCGCCCAGTTTAGCTCAATGTCAGTGAAATGAACTACTAATTGTTTTTTACAATTGACCTACTACCAGCAATGAAAAAGATAAGTCGACGTAGAGATAAAAATCTACGGTCAGCGTGCACAAAATGAAATAAGATATTGACTTTTGAAAACGGTTGAACTAATAATGCAACTGAGAGCAAAGGATGAACTTTGTTGTAGTAAAGGAATCTCGTAATTAATCGATTCGTATATATACTATTGAGCATTCTTATTGGATTCGCCTTAGCGGCGCCGTTTTCGTTTCACTAGCTGTAGGAGAAAGTTGTATATTTCCGATATCTTAATTCATGCGAATCTAATGCATCGTTGCATGCATTGAATACTTACGCTCTTTTAATGAGTGAGTGAGTTTTTTTAAAACGCCGCTTGGGCAATATTTCAGCCATTAGCGGCGTTACGGTCTTTTAGAGTCAAACGTATACATAATGAAATGTATGACTACGTAGGCCTACACATTTAATAAATAACTTACACAGTAGATTACTTGCGTTAGTAATATAGAGAGATATGCATCATCCTTTCATACGTTGTATTTACGAAAAAGTTGGCGTGCGTTATTGTCTTTATTGTCAAAGGTAAAAACGAGTTATCTCCCCTCTCTGAAGGTGAAAGTTGAGGACTTCCTGTCTGCATGTGATTTTGAGGTTGGCAGACAGAGGAAGCGCCGCTGTCAGAAAACGCAGTTCTCTCCCTTGTTCCCTACCGAGTGTGAACCGGAAGAGGAATGTGTGCCCTGCCAGGTGGCGCAATTTAAGCGGGATCTCCTCCAACGCCACCCAAGCGGACGCGGGCCGGACTGCAAACTCTGTTACAGGTCAGATTGAAATCAAACCTTTATAAAAAATTAAGTATAAAATGCTGCCCCAACTGAACTCGCTCGATGGATAGCTCACCGTAATCGAGTTTTAAATCCATCGAGTGAGTTCGTATCCCGTAGAGGTTATGGTTTTTGTTTTTGTTCTCGGCACAGTTTGTTTTGAAAGCCTGCATGGTAAATTAATAAACTGAATATGAAAAGTTATTGCTGTAAATGGTTAAAGTGTTTTAATTGGAAACGCCGTTCAAAGTATTCTTCAGATGATAGGCCTACCGCAATTTTCCACTCAACTAGTATTCTGACTGGATGGTCTGGATGACACTAATATATGTTGGTCATTTGAAACTGAAACCATCTAAAAAAACACACTGTAGGGTTTATGGAGGCGATCTGTTTGTAGCCAAACATTTGCTTATTGTCACTTTTGGAGGCAAGTGGTTAGGTTAAAGGTTTGATTTGATTTGCAACTACGCATCACGTACGTGTTAAGGTGGTTTATGCAGACGAGATTGACATTGTTGCTTGCCACATATCAATCTGGCGTGTATATCCAAAAATCAAACTGTCGATCTCGTGTGTATCTACCGTCATGGTTCTACAACATTTCTAGTTAAAAGTTAATCATATCACGTCTCATTACATACAAACAACACAAGGCAACATTAACTGCATGTCATGATTAAAGCCAAGATAAAGTAGAGACAACTTTTGGTGAGCATATTGACAAATTATCGTTGTCGTATACTATCTACCCCGTCTGTTGAAATGAAAGTGCTCCAGGGATTTATAATATAGTCACTCTCCTTTTTGTTCACCCGTGCAGTATACGTATCAGCGATCATATCAGTTAAAAACGAGAAGTTAACCTGCTTGATGGTTGACAGTCGTATCGCTTCCAACCCCTGTGTCATACACGTCTACAGCTCTCTATAGGTTAACTCGTGTCACGCACCTGCTGGTGTTGAATGTACATTAGTTTCTGTCTAGTGAAGCTGCTGTCACCCGGGTATTGTTCAACCAACACCGGAGTAATGTCAGAAGTTCCGTTATCTGCCGGGGGGTAACGCATGTTGTTCCCGGGATCAACAAAGAAGGTACTTCAGTAGTACATGTAGTGCTATCAGAGGCAACACTAGTTCCTTGAGCTGGTATGATGGGGTCGACCCCCGGAATTCCGGTGATTAAGAGCAAAACGTGCATGGAAAAGAAGCGTCTGTCGACAGCTCGTGTCCAATACGATGTAAACATGTTTGTCAGTATAACGGGCGAAATCCTGCAATCGGTTTAAAAGTGGAGCTTATAGAAGATCGGCATTCTTTGAACAACATGTTTTAGTTTTTCAACAGCTCAGTCTGTTGCTGGAGGTAAGGTATTGTTAAAATCTATAGTTATGGCGCATGTGTTTATATGTATTTGACGGTATATATAAACACAAATTGTGTAGCTGACATTGATATTTAACCAGAATATAATTTCTAAGTGTCCACGAGGCTAATTGTCAAACCTCAACTGAAAGTGTCTCCATTACCTTTATCAGTATGATGCATGGTTGGACATATATCTATAATTCTTAGTATGTCTTTAATGAAATAGACGAATATTTACATTCAAGTCACTACCTTCTTACCACATCCGTTGGCAGCTAGACAGAATGTTATGGTTATCATATTGCGTTATAGATTATATAGAATGCCCTTGGCCCGACAGTAAACTGCCGAACTGTCAGAGGGTTTTAACATGTGACAGAGGCATTGAAAGTTAAAAACTGACATGTCGTCAAAAAGAGGGCAAGGAATTGAGACCTTGGAAGGCCTTGGATTTCTTCTTGTGTGACGTTTGTATTCCTTGTATATTGTCTTCCTCATTTTTATTTTATACACGTTTTATTTCTGGGTCTATTGTCTTTAACAGGGTCAAACTGTATTTACAAGATTTCGACTCTTTTACGAAGCAAATGCGGCATTCTTAGCATTATTTCTTCAAAGTATTGTTACCTTTTTGGTTCATACCATCTGCTATTCTTCATCGCAATAGCATTTAATCTTTCGTCCGTGTTGGAACTAAACAAAATAATGATGAAAACATATAATTTTCTAATTTTCTTCAAGATATCGGAGCCAGCGCGCCACGATGAAGGGCATAGTGGAGGCCAAGTCTATTGCAACTCCCATGTGCCAAAAGGCGAATCTGAAGGACAAGACAGAGGCAAGACAGACTCCTCCGCCTCCCCCGGTCTCGGTAATGGCGATCCTCTCCTCACCTGCGGTGACCCCTTCGCCCGTAGGCCTGGGTACCCCTGACTCAGAGTACGACACCGGCAAGCGGGACCAGCTAATTAAAAAGTACCTTCCCCAACGCAAACTGACTCACTGGGAGTGTCAACCCCGGGGTCGAGTGTTCTTCTATACAGAGGATACAGTGAACCAGGGCGTTGTACATCAACCTTATCATTTCCAAAGGAGACAGACCACCATCGCCACCACCATGAGGAAGAGGAAGTCCATTGCTACCAGTAGGTGTTACACTAGCTTGTTTACGTCCGAAGGAATTATGAATCAATTGGCTGTACATTGTTCGTAAAGTAAGGAGCAAGATGTGTATGGCCTTTCGCATGTTTTTGATCGTGGTTATTTGAGCGATGTAATTACATGTATGCATAATCATTATTTGGAGAATTACCAATTACGAATTTCCAAAATTATTTACCAACATGTCACATTATCAGGGTATTGATATTCGCTCCAGGTTAGTTATATCACCTTTTATTAACCATATGGTTGATGATAAGCGAGTTAATATTTTCGATACGAGCACATGTGCACATATCACTTTTGGCGTATCTGATTGGTTGAAATATGAACTTGACCTCTGTGAACGAGACGAGGGACTACTTTCTCCATTCATATATTTGTACTAGGTAGCGTAAACTTCCATTCACTGTTTTCAATCTCGATGAGACGAGATTACAAGTCGGGAATCATAATAACAATAAACGCTTTCTCTATGCATAAATTGCCTGTAATAAACCAACGTCAACAAATATTAACTTTGTATACGTTATTTTCCAGTTTTCCTGCAAAATTTTCAAAGTTTTCACAAGTCTACGTAGCACTAGCCGACAATATGGCGACGTTTTCGCCTGTCAAAATGTATTTATTATCCATATGGTTGATGATAAACTTGTTTGTAAAATTTTCACAAGTCTACGTAGCACTAGCCGACAATATGGCGACGTTTTCGCCTGTCAACTCTCTTGTTGAACTAGACGGCAAAGCATAAGGTAGGGTGTTTGACATAATTCAGCCATGTGGAAGATTTAATGTGTTTGTGATTCGTAAGGTAACAGGTAAAATCGAACAAATTCCTCATTATCGTTTGAGAGTTTTACTCAGTCAACATCACTCTATCGGGTCGGGTGTCGGTGTGACAGTGCATGTCGCATACATCGCCTCAACGGAAAATCTAACGTCCCCTCGACCTCTCGTCAGATGGCGAATAAAACTTTCGAACGTAAACACTAACGTTTCATCGACGATGCAATTTTAATATTCAAAGTTATCAAACATGTTAAGTTGAATTTCAACTCTTTCTGACATTTATCTTCAGCTGAAATTCTCATTCTAGCGATCTTGCTTGAACGTCGATCAACACGTTAAAATGGCCGCGTCACTACTATGGTACTTTTGTCTTTCCCCAGCGATGTAACAGTTTCGCTATTTGTGAAGCAGTGTCGATATATTACTTACATAACGTAAACGAGTAAAGTAAATGGTCATATACTTCCGTTACCTTCCCCGTATGTTTCTCTCTATTAGACAAAGCTAAAGACTTAACTGTGCACTATATTTCCTGTCACTGACCTCGCCGTAAAGTATCAGTGCGCAATGACCTAGTTTCTACTTCATGCGTTTCGTATGCTAAATTCATCGTTTTCGGGGGAATTCTTACAAAAAGTTTATGGATAATAAAGAAATTATTACACTCGCAAGTGTGCCATATGATATATACGAAACTCGTGTCAAAATGTTGTATTACCCTCGCTCTCGCTCGGGTAATACAACATTTGACACTCGTTTCGTATATATCATATGACACACTTGGCCGTGTAATAATCTCTATTTATTAACCATATGGTTATTCATAAGCGGTGTCATATTTTCAATATGAGCACATGTGCACATATCACTTTTGCCTAGAAACGATTGTCTAAGCGCGAGTTACCGTATTTCGTCGTCTGTGACGTCATAAAATCATTGTTCGTGACGTCACTGTAGCGGGACGTCGGAAGGGAAGGATGCCGTTTTCTGAATATTTCTACGCCTTTGAAATGGAGTAGAATCGGTGATAAAGAAATTATTATCCTCGGAAGTGTGTCATATGACTTTTACGAAATTCGTGCGAATTTGTGTATAACCCTCGCTCTCGCTCGGGTAATACAAAAGTTCACACTCGTCTCGTAAAAGTCATATGGCACACTTTCTCGGGTAATAATCTCTATTTATCACATTAGAGGACAACCATCTTGGGATTCATATTTTTCATACGATGTCCGAGGGCAATGTATAACTTTTCATTGTGGCGTCACGTCATGTCATAACAATGCTTTGACGTCACATTTCGCCTATGACGTTGCGGTCCAAATGTGACGACGGCGGGTAAACCGCCTGTTTTTGATAATTTCCTTAGATTTTGCGATCTTGGTATTAAACAGAATATCAGTTTCGTGCCGATGACATACAATGTTCACGACACTTGTTCCAAAATATCAGTATTTAACTCGCTCTCGCTATCTATTTAGGCACTCGTGTCGTAAACATAGTATGTCATGGACACATCGTATACGCTACCGGTAGTTTAAAAAATATATTGATATATAAAGCATGCAGAAGTTTATCGGTTTTCTCATCCACTCAATATTGCTCTATTTTAAGTTATTCCACAGATATGTAATAGGTTAATGAAGACTATCATGTGATTTTAGGGGCCTTCATGTTTGGTCAGTTGTAAAGTACCTCATTTGCAAGTATTAGCAGATTGTCTGGTTTTATTGATGTAAAATTTTATTTTCAATGTATTGTTTATGGACTCATATGACACTATGATTAACTATCAACTTATTATATATCAAGTAAGTGTCGTCTTTTTCTGAACCCTTGAATAACGCTAAGCTGGCCATCACTTAACCGTGATATTTTCCAAAACTGTTCTCAAAATCATCAAAAGACTTTGTTGAAGGTTAAAAAAAACGTTCTGTGAGACCCAGAAACAACCACACCCGATGCTGAGCCACCACCAGTCAACAAAGTTTTGGGGGCGATTCGTTATTGAGATTCTATTGTTTTTCGTTGTTCCTATTCTTAATATCCTTTTGTATTTTCTTTTGATTTGAACGCAGCGATGATTACATCTGTACATTCATATTCTTATGGTCCACCAATTAATTATTCCTAGCTTCGTTACTTGTAAGTATTAAAAAAAACTACAGCTGATGATGAATGTTCACATTCTAAAATAAAAATTCAGTCTTTTACAGTGGCGGATCAAGGCCGGGAGTGAGTGATCCCCATGTAAAAATCAACCGTAAAGGTTGACCCCCCGAAATTGAATTCCCGTTTCAATATTCCCGTATCCACCACAGTCTTATACCATTATTTTTGGATTACATCAATCTGTTTCAGCAACGTACTCTGTGACTAAGCTTGGACTGCTCTTTACGTTACCAAACCCTGGCAATATCCCGCAAGAGAGCCACCCTGTTTCATTTCCTCGGAGGTGGAACAATGCCACTCTACTTCCACCAATCGATGTGCAGAAAATGGAGCACGTGACCCCGTTCACTGGACCGAAGACCCCGCCGGGTGCAGTACAGTCTCGATGTAGCAGTGCAACCTGTTCGTGACATCGGGAGCTGGTTCCCTTCACAAGATCCAGCATTTGTAGTTGTTTGCTCATGTTTTATAAAGAACACAAAGTAAATCTCCAGATGTGTCTTATTGTAAAGTTTGTCAATGAATTTAGCATTTGATTGTTACAAGACCTCGATTTACATACCCAAAAATCCCTATGCCATTCTGCTGCTAGGGTCAGATAAAGAACGAATTAGGACAAGACTTATGGGGTGGTATAAAGCCAATAAGAAGCATGCGCCAAAAAAAGAGTGGACCATTTCGAAAAGTCAAGAAAACGTGCAAGTATAGGTGTATGTACATGTAAAAATGTCCGTTTTGCGTTCATGTTCTAAATTGAAGGTTTTTGTCTTGTAATATTCCATTGCATCTTCCCGGAATGGCTTTAAATTGCACCAGTCTCTTCACTGGCTATTTTAAACCTTGCTGCCACTCCATCAAAATTAGTGGTTTATGTGCAGCGCTCACTTAAGCCGAAAATTGATGACCCAATGGACTATCAAGATCCATCGCAGCAGCCTAGACAGCAAGCAAAGAAAAGTAAGGAAATGCGGGAAGTCCTACCTTCATTGCGTTGTCCATTGAAACATTAGAAATACGATTAGACGATTTGGTGTATAGAAAATATCATCATGCTACCATGACGCTCCGTATAAAGCTGCCGATATAAATGATAATTAGCAGATATTTTGTTCACATCCTTTATAATGAATTTATTAATTGTTAGTATAACAAATTCTAAACCTTAAAATTGTTGGATATATAAGTAAATATCTCCGTGTTAAAGGGATAATGTCCCTCCCTGGTGATATTCTTCTCAACGATCTGTCTGATGCGGGCCAGGATTGTCTCTTTTTCTTCTCCCTTTAACGCGCTGATCATGCTGAATGTCGAGTAGTACTTCATGACCCCGTCAACTGTAGCCTGCATGTAGATGCAAGAAGTGCTATATGAGACATCATATAACGTTTTGTCGTGTTAGCATAGGCATTGTGTACAATCCTGCAAGGAACGACCAGAGCCTTGCAGAGGGAGCTATGAAGGAACCATGGCTATTCTCGACTTTAAGGTCCCGAGATAGGTGTTATATAAAAAAAATTATTTGATCGTTTTAAAGTTTTACACCCCAAATCGGTCTTCTTAAGTTGGCGTTACAAGTATAGACAGAATCTTTCCAATGTCATTATCAAAACGAAAACGATAACACATCTAGGTTTCATCTCTGCAATTATAAATAATGATATTGTTTTTAGTTTATCGAACAACAAGGAAAACAATAAAATTCAATTTGAAATGTCAATGATCGAAGGTTTTACTCACAGCAAGCGCTGTGCCGGGTAACTTGGTATGGACCTCGTCCTTAAAGCCGTTATACCCGGTGAAGACCCTCCTCCAGTTGAAGGTCGTGGGTAGAATCTCCGCCTCTGCACCCCCGAGCTGGGCGACAATAGATTCAGCTTCCCTCACCCAGGGTACATTCATATCCCGCATATTCCATATCAGCACTGGGACATACACAAATTCTCTTAAAACCTGTCCAGTTTATAACATCAAGCAGACAACACGAAACTTGGGATTAGGCGAACAATTTAAAAACTTACGTTGGCCTGGGATGATCTGAGCTTCCGCCACCCGAAATGTATATTTGTCAATTTTTCAATCAATTTTCTCTGTTTTTACGATATACAGGCAAAGGCAATCATTGTTAATGCAATTGCTTAAATTTTTGAGTTAACGTTGTCATAGTATAAAGCGCACGTATAATACAGCCCAGTTCTACATGTAGTATAGAATAAGCAAAAGAGTCAACATTATGTGTTTAATGGTAGTCGTCGGCTACAGCACGGGGGTTTACAGGTTGGATTCCATCACTCTCTAGAATGGAAGTTTTAAACTTTCTACCACAAAAACTGGAATACCACACTTTATAGCACCAATCTCATTAAAATAAAATCTAACATTGCTGCACTACGTTACTCAGATTATAATGTAGTGAAGCATTTAGATTTCACTTTAATGAGATTGCTATAGCAATTAAATATTTTGTGAAAATTATGTGCAACTACTTTAAAGTTTTACTAAAGTTTATCCTGTTATTAGGCTATATTTCCAGAAGTTTTGAAACCTTAAGACGAAGTACTACATGTATATATTATTAAATTATTATTATATTAAACTACTGGTAAAACTTCCGGAAAGGTTTATACGAGAAATGAAGCTATTTGATAATGAATAGAGAAATCATCAAAAAGGTTAATACGTGAGTTCCTAGAAATGCGATTCTCACGACATATATCACCTTAATTGTATAGTTTTTATTGCACTATCATTCGTACTAAAGAGTGGTCATGCTTTTGGCCAGATATCAAAACATTTTAATGATTCATAATACTTAATACATAATAGAAAATAGTACGTACCGAGCTTGCCTCCAGGCACGAGGACGCGACGAATTTCGTCAAGCGCAGAAACAGTCGCAAACCAGTGAAAGCACTGGGCACATAACACCGTCTGTCGGATATAGCGGAACAATCCATTATAAATATATAAATGAAATGTATAATCTTCCCCTTAACCCCTCCTATTGGTATTTGGGAGCGGATATAGTTATCTACATTTGATATACTTATAAATTAGTTTCAATTTCCTGTGGGTTCACACACCCTTGGTGTTGTACACACTACGAGGGAAGTGTGCATACTACCAGATTGGACAGTGAGACATGCAGAACGTTACCTGGACCGAGTTGTCTGGGAGCGGTATCTGATCGGCAGTACACAGTCTGCTCTCCACGCCAGGACACAGGTTCTGTAGAGTAAGCAGGAAACATTCGGACGCGTCGGTAGCCAGGTAGCGGGTACCCTTGGAGTTGAGAGGGGACCTCGTTAGTATACTTGCTCAGGAGGTCGTAGTACAAAACAAGCTTAACACTTGGAGACTTACAATTACTCTTCGTATACATGTACCATGTTTTAGCATTCAAGAAAGGATACCCTAGGGACAAAAGGCCATCAAAAGCTTGCGCAACATGGGACTACGAATTCAGCATTATGTCTACCTAAAACTAAATCAGGGATTTTGTTTAAAGCTTTAAGCATTATAAAAGACTGTTTTAACATTGTTACAACTTCCCTCGCAAGGCACACGCAACACGATTATGGCTATGCATTGCGGTGAAACCTGCGAGTATCAGTTGGAACTGGCGAAACATGGGTGGTATTGCGCTGAATATCAGTGTCGCATTGCACCCAATCCTTACTGCTTGTAGAGCAATTCTGTACTGCAGACAAAGTCGCCGAGCTCCTGGCGGAATACGAGCCCTGGACCTCTTGATCCGAAGCAGAACTTCTGTTTGTTAGGTTATATAACTAGTATCCATGTATATTAGACGTGATATGTACACCTCTGTGCATTTATAAGGCTGTGTTTAGATTTACATGGAAAACCAGTGTTTGTCATTTATATGTCCTTTGGACATGAAAAGTTAAGATGTCTCGATTTTATATCACCACATATGACGTCAGGTTCGTATCAAAGGTAAATAATGTGTTATGAAAATCACGGAGTGGCTGTTTAACCGTTAATATATGTATGAAAGGAACCGCTGAATTTCGTTTAACACTTACTTCTTGTAAGCTCTTGAGTATTTCCTTCGTAAACTTGCCTGTCCCTGCCCCAAGCTCCAGGACATCCAACACCACAGTAGAGGCTGGTTTGAAAGAAAGATTCATGAATGGTCAGTATAGTAAGTTTTTCGTAAATTTCATTTCTTCAAAATGTCCTCAATGAATACATATTGATACCTCATGCGTTAATCTTAGAAGGTCAGACACTTCATTACTCAACCTAAATATCCATAGTAGAAGAAAGTATCAAAAACGAAAACTAAAGGCGGCAATTTTTGTGTAAACATCTTTTAATGATTAAGGGTAATGGATTCTCGTTAATCGAACATTTAACGATCGTTTTGCCTCTGCATGGCATTGGACAATATTTATTTTCTCTTTCGTGGCATCCCTTTGCTTACCTAAACACGTGCTACTGTCTCTTTTATGTAAGAAAAAGTGCTTAAAAAGTAAGTTGAGACTGTAATGAAAGTCCTATGTTTTAAGAATTGCAATCATGTCATGAGCCTAAATCTGTTAAACATGTTTGCATGTGAAATACCTTTAGAAATGCATTTCCTTAAGTTTAACTGAATCTGATTACACGTATTCATACACATATTCCAAATCAACATCTTACATGTTATATTCTTTTTTCCCCTTCTCCAACAGATCACATGACATCACATTTTGTTACAGCTAATCGCATAGTTATCTGTCTTTACATTGTGTGACGTCATGACATTACCCGGATGCAGATTAACCTACCTGGTTGAGCGCTGCAAGCACCTGTTATCTCACGCGCTATCAACTGCACAGCTTCAGCAGTGTATGTTGGTCTGTTCCTGTCGTAGTGCTCGCCCTGGGTTGGAAAAGAGTAAATCTCTTTAAAATGTGTTAACCTTGATTTCTATAGTCGTCGTCGTCGTCGTCGGAGGGTTATAACAACTGGAATACCATAAACAACCTGAATATAATTATTTTAATTACTTTCTTATATTCAAAATCGAATACTATCATGAAGCCCTGAACACTGCTTTCTCTACCCTCAAAGGTATCTAAAATGATCGTTTTCCTGTGTACACGCTCAGTCATTATAGGGCCATATTCTCATTTCATACAAACTCCCTTAATTAGCAGGAAAAGATAACAATCGTCAACTCTCCCTGTTGCTATTAGATATCTATGAAATCGACTTGCATAAAATCTAACATTTTATGTGGATGACCTACTTTTTACACACAACGATATTCCGCCTCTGATCGTGTACAGGTTGTTCTCATGATGCATCAAGATAAAACGCGACCCGCACTGACGTAAACATTACCTCGACAAATCCTTCCTTAGCTATATCGTTGAAACTCATCGTATAATCCTTTACAGCCACAAACTAATCGTATAAGTAACTCAAACTTATGTAGCATACAGGTACTGAAACTGGCTTTGTAAGTGTTGCAACTTCTTTATAGATATACAGAATAAACCGTCTTATGAGGTGTCAGGTAGTATATATATGTCGCTGTTTTTCCATAAGATAAAGACCATCAACAATCATTCACATTAAAGAGCCACTCCGTGAGTTGTTGGAGTCATAGATGACAAACTTAATCAATGGTGTCATTTGATCGCGACGTATCGACTGTTACCTAAAACTAAAAGACACATCTTAAAGCTTATTGTTATTTTGGCCTAAGAGTAATTGAGGGGTCCGAATGTCGGGGTATCTAAAACGTCTATAAAATGCTATCCAGTCCTTAAAAATAGTTCAGAGGAAGATATTCTGAAAGCTGAAATAATTTACTGTAACCTACTGTATTATTAGGAATCCTGGAATTTGGTTGCAAAGTGAAAAATCATCATGAAATCGAGTAATTTTCGAGTTTGGTTGCAGTCCCTTGTAGGCAACTGCAACCAAATTATTTTTTGTCAAATATTCATCATTTTTCATGTCTTGGCTAATAATAATTTGGTTGCAGGTAATAAAATTATTTTTTGAAAATGTTATCAGATGAATTTGGTTGCAGGAGACTTCAAATTTACCTAAATTGACGAGAAAACGACCAAATCAACGATTTCAGTTTGACATGTTCCCTCTGACACAAAGTGTGACGTAATACCATGCGCTAAGTAACACGTAATTCAGTATCAAACATTTTCAATAAAATTTTGACGTTCGTTTTTACTTATTCATGATTGATTTTGATCAGTTTTTAGATAGAAACTAGTCATTAAACTTACTTGATGATGTTTATTTTCTATCAAAATTAGTTTGCTATCAGAGGCATCTGTTACATCCAATGAGAATAGTGTTGAGATATGACAACAATTCGAATTCGTCTCGGGGCCACGTTGTAAAAACAAATGGCAATTTAGGAATAATTTGGTCAAGGAATGTCATAAATACTAAAATAAGAATTTGGTTGCAGTTGCCTATAGGGAACTGCAACCAAACTTGAAAATTAGACGTTTTCAAGGTGATAAATCGGTCGGCAACCATACTCAAAAGGTTTCATGTTATAAATAATTGTATAGAAAATTATCTCAGCTGTAAGAAAAATACCATTTGGGCTTTTTTGAAGGACTAGGTTGCATTTTACAGTTGTTTTAGAGACCCCGTCATCCGGACCCCTCAATTACTCTTAGGCCGTTATTTTTACAGTGACGCAGGATGAACGTCGCAATTATGATCGAAAACCGGACAGTGGCGCGCTTCAAATAGTCAAACGTAATTTTGGAGACTTATCTAAAACAGCCAGGAGGGCAGTTAGGAGTTGATAGCGTTTGTTAGGTTACATAACTAGTATCCATGTATATTGGACGTGATATCTACACCTCAGTGCATTTATAAAGCTGTTTTTAGATTTTCATGGAAAACCAGTATTTGTCATATATATATGTCTTTTGGTCATGAAAAGTTAAGATCTTTTGATTTTAAAACACCACATGTGACATTTAGGTTGGTATCAAAGGTTAATAATATGTTATGAAAATCACGGAGTGGCTCTTTAAAGAAGCAGTAGCACGTTCTTAAAAAATGTTATATCTTCAAACTTTCGGCAATAGATTTATGTTTATTCCATATGCATTGCCTTCAGAGGGCCGAAAACCTCAATTATCAGGCATCAGTGAGTGTCATAATAGCAATTATGATTACATTCATTCAAAACACATCACATATTCATCCAAAAATTCTATAAACATGACAAATATTAGTTTTCAATAAAAATCGAACAACACCCTATGTGTGAGGAAGCCGAAACCACACGTACCATTTTCATGAACACTAGTTATATATCTTTTCAAACACTATCGTCTCAAATTCTATAATCTATCTTCTTTTGATATATTCCACAAAATTAGTCATTGATGAGAGTCATTGTCCGATTTTCGATCAGCTGAAAGACTTTATAACTGTATATTGTTTAATCAGTGAACAGATCAGCTTTGAAGTGATGCTTTTTAGCAACAGTCAGTACTTCTTAACAAAATAACAACATTTATAAAGATGGGCATATGTGACTCCATCAATACACGGAGTGTCTCTTTAAGTGACAGCGATTGTTCAACTGTTGCGATGTTTGTTATCTGTATATACGTAGGCCCTGGCTGTTTGAAGATGACCTTTTACCCATGACCCTTCAGATGTAGGTTAAGTTGCTCCTCTTCAGCTTTATGTTTATGTAAAGACAGAATGAACGTTCATAAACTCGCTGTCGCTGGCTTTCAAAAGGTATGACATTATTTAAAGTCGACATTATCCTCAATTTACACTAGTGTTTTAGTCCAAGCATGTAGATACCTATCTTAATAATTCTAAGTATAAATCGAAACTACCGGTTACATTGCTATGACGATAAGACTAGAGGACAGTTTTTATTATTTTTAAAGATGACGAAAATATATATGCTTTCGATAAGAATGCTTTTTCGGGCACGGTGACCTATGTTGAGTGGCTGATGTGTTCCCCTGCAGTGTGTGCCTTGTATTCGATAAAAATACGGAGGGTTATACTTCCGTTTTACTTTTCATATTCGCATTAGCTCTGATTATAAGTGAACATCTCAACAATCCCCGTACATTCGTTCGCAGCATTAACAGAAATTGTGTTATGATGTTATAGTGTAAATGACATGAAAACTTCCTTGATATTCATAACATCATAGTAAAATCAGACGGTTTATGCACGTTGTGCTTTTAATGTGCTACTCTTTGTCTTGTTAGGTCATAACTATCTATGTTATTCATGGTGTTTATTTTCAACGAAAAGTCCTGACTTTTCATCAATAATATCATTTTAATACTAAACGGTTTTACATGTATTGTAGTGACAGTAAGTTATACGTCTTGATTCGAATCCTTCAAGGGACTTGATACGAGTACAATAATCTGTTCTATTTGAGATATCCGAAATATAACAATGTCACAGTTATTAAGAAAATCCTGCGTAGAAGCTTTCTATCAACAAACCGTATGTTCTATTCCTGGGGGCCGTTGCAAAAAACAACTTAACACAAAGGTTAACCTTAGTGCCATCATTTAACATTGCACTAAGACTACCTTAGTGTTTTGTGCAACGGGACCCTGGTCACTAGCAGGTCAGACGCCTGATGGGTGTTATTTCCAGGGATCCCAGTACAACGACAGCAGACCAGCCTACTCCGATGAGGCTGTCACGTTTATATCCAGCCAGCTGACTGAGGTGAACGTGGAGAAAGACCAAGGTAGGTGAAACGTTCCGGTGAACCTTCCCAGCAGAACCAAGTGCTCTTTATCCTAAGTAAAAAATTACGTTCGATACTGTAAATCTGTCAGAGGTATCCAAAGCTACGGAACCGTAAGTGAAGGTGAATCTGTTAAACACTTAGTCGACGACTTGCAAAACACCAATTCCAACCAGATTTTTAAAAAAGTTCATTTGCTTAAAATCCTGACATTTGCTAAACATTTTAATCCTATTTGTAATTTGAAACTGATTTACAGATCATCAATTTCATGGGTGTATCAGATCAAATCATTTCATCAATTCATTTTACTTTTGCGGAAGTACTTTGAATAATTGTTGGAGAGTATAAGCTACCCACGCGGAATAAGAATTTGAGTCTTTACAAGGCATCTGAATTGGTTCAGCCGACTACTGGTTGAGAAGAGAAGGGAGGTATGGCGGCGTGGTTAAGATTAAAGGAGTTGAGTTATTGAAATATAAGGTTTAATACCTCCAAGTTAGCTTAAAATGTTGGAGTTTCTGTAAATTTAACAACCAATTTTAGTTTTACAAGCAATCAACACTTTCCTCTTCTAAACCTGCATCGCAGTGTTTGATCGTTATCGCTTCGTTGTTATTGATAATAAGGTTCAGATCATTCTAAGTCTTTTTAACTGATTTGCTTATGAGCGTATATACTATAGTATGTAATACAATACATATGTTGCTATTTTGTTTCATAATATAACATTGATGAATTTAGCTTTTCATATTACACCATCATCGTAATCAATCATGTTGAAAAAGCACAATTGTACGATCTTAACCCTCTGAAATGATAAAAGTGTCCAGTACAGTGATATAAAGTCGTATCATTCGAAATCTCCGCTAACATTTCATTTTCTTCTCCTATGGACGATGTACAAACTATCAAATAATGAAACCAAGTCACAAATGGCAACTCTTCGTATTTCAGGTGTCAGTTATGACGTTCTTGAACTAGGAGCTGGAACAGGACTCTTCACACGCAAGATTTTGTCTGTCTTACCAAAGGTCAGAAGCTATCATTATGTATTTTGTTTGGATTTTCAATATTCATGTTTATCGTTTACCCATTGCCATTGCAGTCACGTTTCTTGAGCAATACCCAGTGTCTTAGATAAAGGACTTTAATTCATTCATTCAACTTACAGACCATTCGTTACATAGCAACGGACCCGTCAGAAGGTTTCCTGAAGACGCTGTTAGAAGAAAGCCCGGATGTAGAGACACGCAAATGTGCTGCCTCGTCCATTCCGCTCCCGGACGATTCCGTTAAGGTAGTCAGTCAGATTCTTAGGCGTACGTGGTCTTCTTGGTAGTATCGCACAACTCTTTTATAACTCGATGAATCAAGAATTAGTGAATTTTGTATCAGCGTGAAATGGTGGGATCCCAGGCACGTGTATAATTCGATATCTATTAGACTATTTGTAAGGTTGCAACAAAAGGTTTTGCAAATAACAAACTTCAGAAAAAAGATGAATTTGGTACAATAATTGTGCTGAGAGGACCCTTCGCCGCAAGTTGACAATGATGATCACAAGGTAATGGCGAAGGGTGCTCGATCTCCCAAAAGATTAATGGGTTGATTGTGTTAAAAGGTATATTTGGGCTAATCCTGTGTTGTGTTACAGATGATCGTATGCGCCCAATGTTTCCACTGGTTCGCTAACATAGCGGCGCTAGATGAAATGCGTCGAGTATTGGTGGATGGAGGCAAACTAGGTGAACAAATATTGATATAAAAATAGTTATTCCTTGATACGTTTTTTTCTTTCTTGACGAAAATGATAACGACAGAGTGGGTTGAGGGGGGGGGGGGGGGGGAATCTGTGGTCATGCGTCTCCGGAATAGCAAGCCTTGAAATCTTGTGTGCAATGACCGGGATTTACATGTAGATATGCTAACTCGAGCCGCAAATGAGGGCCTTGGTGTCCATAGTTTAAAAACGTATTTCAAATCGTCTTCTCAAAAACAAAATGCCGAAGAACGCTGAAATCTTGTGTAATTACTCCTTACCAATTGAGAAATTCCAGTTTGTAATATTTTAGGAAGCGGACTGTATATAACAATAAAATAGATTGGCGAGCGACAAAGCAACCGAAGTTATGTTACTCAGCTCAGTTCGCGAGTTTGACGTTATGTGAACGTAACTATCCTTTGTTTATGAACTACATTAATTTCAAATAAACCATATTTATTAAAAAAAAGATTTGATACAATTATTTTTTAGAATTCAAATTCTAAAGTATTGTATATTCTAAATTTCGAAACATTTATTTTTAAAATGTACTGCATTCATTTAAAAATGTACTACATTTATTAACATTGAGAGAGTTTTCGAGAGGAATTTGACATATTGTTTTAATTGGTATGCAGAGAGGTTAAATTCATTCAGACAGTCGTGACAATTCTGCCCATATATTTGCTTGTAATATTGATATTCTCACCTATGCTTGCAGTACTGATCTGGAACCGGAAGGACGACAGCGTCCCCTGGGTTGGGGAGGTGTTGGAATACGTCCAGTCTGTCGGGGGGAGGCCTCAGTACACTAGAAAGGGGTACAAGCAGCTGATGGAGGGTCATACTGGCTTCACTGAACAACATGCTCTCATTTTACCGGGGGTCGATTTTAAGGTGAGAAGACTCCAAGCAGGGTTAATCCTTAATTCAAAATTTAGTCTTGTTTTTCTTTGAACCTTTTTACTTGATTTGCTTAGGTTCAGATTACGTTCAATGTGAGCTAATATTATTATGGTTTAATCTAAATAAATGCTAATTATTTTGGAATTGTTGTCGTTTTTAAGTATCTTTATGCAGTATAAAATTTTCTTTTCATATAATTTCGGGAGATACGTTTTTTTCTCTCCTAAATTTACTTCATTTTTATTTCCAGTCAATTTATACAACTGTGTTGTATTTCGTGAGGAAGGGGTAAAATACATCAAGTTGAACCCTGTACATTCACAGGAAAACGTTTTTATAGGACAATTTTCGGGGTGTACATATTTATGATTATATGCAAAAGTATCCTTTCGTAATTATGAGATTGTTTGTCCAAAACACTGTCATGCTACGATTTGAAATATTTATCTTCTATGCCATGTTTAAACTCAGCCCGGTTATCGTTAGCTGTAATGTTATCAATGTACAGCATCGCCGCTAGTTATAACTATATTATACCTCTATTCACACTTATCATTCGAGGGACTTACTATTAAATTTTAAACAAGATACTCTGAATCTAATAATCACAGTCAAATGGACTGTCATGATAGATAAGCACTTTCAGAATATTTAATTAGTTTGAAACTAACTTTCATCGATAAGCTTCACTCGAGCCGCTCAAGATCACTGGCTTCGTGAGGACTTCCTGCACTGCACCAAACACTGAAGTTTGTATGCACCACCCTCATTAGATAGTAGCATCAAGTTCAGCTGCGTTATGCTGAAGAGCTGTCATAAAAAAATGAGTGATATGCGGCAAGATTAAGATTAGCTAGTTACTAAGACTGCTGCTAGAAATGGTTTGCGGGGAAGGTTTTAAACAAGTTTCCGTATTCCTTTGAACGATTTATCTTTCATGCCTTGTTAAAACTCTTTCATTCCTGTTATCACTAGCTGTAATGTTATCAACATGCAACAACGCCGCTAATTATAACTATATTAAAACTCTTTTAACACATATCATTCGAGTGAATTACCTTTTTACTCTTAACATGATACTCTGAATGGTCAAATGGATTGTAAAGATGGATAAAGACTTAAACGAGTTGCTTCATTCCTCTATAGAGAGACGAGGACGGGATCCTCCAACATCTCTCCTCCATCAGTGTAATCGCTCAACTGTCCGGGGACGAGAGGGAGGCCGCCATTGCTGCCATGAGAAGTATCCTGCGCAAACATGAGGAATTCAGGAGTGACGTCATCACGTTGCCTCTAACAACTGACCTATATGTGTATGACTGTAATAAGGATCCATAGACGGAAATTTAGTTTTATCAACATTGATGTTATGTATGATTAGTAAAATTTGTCATGGTTTTATTCTAAAATGTAGTTTGTCAGAAGCTGGAGAGATGTACTCCCTTAAAAGAGGCAATCTTTTTTTATTATATATTGGCCTTGATAAGTTAATCTAAGAATGTGATTATTCAATTTAGTTATGACTTTCCAGAAAATGCTGAAATGTTGTTTTTTTTTAAACTGACTGAATTTGTAATGTGACTCTTTTTACCTCGCAGTAAAAACCTGATTTTTTAAAATTCTAAACAAAGTGTTCGAGAGGTAGAGGGGACAGGACACGTGCGTCCTGTTTCGTCTTGACGCCCAAACTTACCCCGGCCCTTTGGTTTGTTTGTTCAGACCTTTAGGTAGGCTCGGCCTAATTCAACAGTGTTACTGGAGCGGTTTAAATGGTTTAATAATCAGATTTGAACATCAGCACAACATCAGAACAATACCAGAATAAAATCAAATCAATATCAGAACCAAAATGATAACATTAGAACAATCTAACTGGAGGTGTCATTCGTCAAAATCAATGTTCTTGTCGCTATTTATGGATACAAGAATGCTGGAGTTAGATGTACAGTCATGGAACACGTGCTCCAATCTAAATCTCTGCTCAATCTGTGCATGTGTTGTGTGTTTTCGTTTGCTACTCAACACTTGTTTATGTTTGTATAAGCATACAGCATGCCAAACTATTTGGGAAAAAGAAAGTTCCATCGCCCTGATATGATCCTACAAAGAAAATGTGACAATTTTTACTTTACAGTTGTATCCTTTTCCCACCATTATTGTTCTTCTAATGCTGTTATGTTCTTTAAACCACTGTAGGAATGATACTTTTATAGTTTAATTTTGAACCCGCTCTCAAGCTCGCTTGGTTCAGAAGAGTTTAAATGTACAGCTTTGACATCGTTCATTTTCCATTGCAAACACATAAACTGACATTCAATTCTTAAATAGACCCTGGGAAACGTTCGGCTTCCAGCCAAACTTGCCCCATTCATAAAGGCCGAACGTGCCCCAAACAAAACCTATCAAACCTACATTGATAAGACGTTAGGTAGCACTCAATGAACACCGATGTTACCATTAGCAGATGAAGTAATTTCAAAATCATAGTTAGTTAGGATTAAATGGACTGAAACTCAGTAGATATTTTTTTAAACAGAATTGGTTATAACCATGTTAAATCTTCTTCCATATGCTATGCTGGTCACAGGACAAGCTCGAGTTGGAAGTTGGAATATTGAAAACTAAGTGAGTAATCGTAGGTGGAACCATGTGCACAAGTAGGCACACGATGACTTGTTCAGGCCGATTATTGAAATCAAATTTGAAAAAAATCACGAGTTGACCCTTTAATGATAATTCTTCAAACCCACTGTCGTCTCTCTGAAAGAAAAGAAACATGACATGTATATACTTGCGTTCTAGCGGATTGTCGCTCAATACAAACCACCAAGATGCGTATTGGCATCGGGTTTATCTTCTGTGTACAGTCTGATTGAATGAGACTGCTTCCTCGAGAATATAACTTTTAAAATATGACCTGTACAGGTATTCGAACTCATTCAATGGTTAACCTACTGAGGACTCTCTCCGATGAATCGATTTCGTATCTCGGTAGAGACAATATTTGTTTTTCACCAGGTTGATTACTCGGAAGACTGTATTATTCTGTATTCTGTATAATGATATAGGCCAATATAAAGTACGGTGATGTACACTACCAAAATCTGAAATAGACACATGTGTTAATGTTGTATTCCTTACAGAAACTAGCTTAAAGCAAAAAGAAAATACAAAAGGTTGTTCCACACAGGGCACAGCATTTTACTCTGATCTTACTTTTACTTTTACTTTTACTTTTACTTCTTACTCTTACTCTTATGGCGTAAAAAGGATCTCTTCGGTTAAGTCAAAATCAGCCAAATACAATCGAAGAATAAAAAGATTGGCATTTGAAAACGGCTAGATAATTAGATCTTCACTGTTCCTCAAATGAGAATACAAAAATACTTCATGTTGCAAAAGTTGCAAAATCATTTTCTTCGGAAAAATACTTTTTAGATATGACGATGAAGTTTCGCAGACATGAGCTGGTTCAATAGGTCTTGCGCGAAAGGAAAGTCGTGTTGTTCTGAAATAGAAGATTTTGTTTATTAGTGAACAAGGCAGGGTGATAGCAATGAACTCAATGTCACTGAATATTCAAAATAAAACTTGGGTACGGTGAGACAGCATTTGGGTATACTCCCAACTGGTTTGATAGTCGTTAAACATTCTAGTTAACTGAAACATTCCTGTTAACTGAAACATTCCTGTTAACTGAAACATTCCTGTTAATGTTCAATGGTTGATAATCAACACCTAGTTTCGGTTAGTTCAATGGGATTTCCTAGAACGCCTAATCTAGTGGAGAATTTACATTTTTTGGAAATATCTCATACCGTGTGAGTCATTCACATAACGCACACAATTGATAAAATGTGATAGTATTCTATAACGAGTTGTGATAGTGTTTGACAAAATGAATGCCTCCTTTTGGGGTAGTGACGGTTTTGAACAATGTGAAAGGACATAGAATTTAACTACGCAATAACCAGAAATGAATTTAAAAAGGCAATGCTTTTTGTTCTCGATATGTTTTTTACGCCTAACGGTGAAAAGCACCATTATCAAATGTAACGGAGCCCTCGGTAATGTGCTTGAATTAATGTTAACAATTACACCTCCAAACCGTATATTGGCGTTTACTTATTGAGAAGGTATTTCTTAAAAAATAGTTTTAAAAAAGTTTTGAGGGTGCACACACTAAAAGAATGTTCATATATGGATAGTCTGTGGACTTGAATGTGTTGGTGCAGGTTTGTCTGTTTTCATCGAGAAATCCACAAAATGACCGTGGCAAAATGATACACAACATTAGTTTCTCCGTGTTTTAGCAAGCAACAATCGAGATACACATATCAATCAAATTTGAAAAACTTGTAGAACGTACGTACATAGTTGGCGAAATATACCTTTGAATTACAAGAATATGATCAATCCATACATTAATATATACATTCTTATATATATAATACATATATGTAGTGAATTTGAGCAACATAATGGATGAACTTTTAACTGTTATCGTATTTTTCATTAAGATTATATAAATCGTGTCTGTATCATTACAAGGTTAAGCTGAGTTTCTTACTAGCTACTTATACCTTTATAAGTATAGCTGATACCTGTCTCACAGAGAGTCAAGTTTGAAAATATATCTAATAGTTACAAAAATTGTGAAAGTATAAAATTCTAATATTGCATAATGTACATGGACGTAAAAACAATAGACTTCAGTACAAATCAATGTTTCGTTAAAATGAATTTAAGAAAATTATGCGCTATCAAATGCGATTAGAATATGAATATGAATATGATAAAATCAATTATCAAGCTGTGTATTAATTACAAATTCACAGAAACATCAAGTCTCCACACATATATATATATATATATATATATATATATATATATATTAATAGACTACCTGGAAAGATTAACCTTTGTAAAAACCTAATACGACCTGTGTAAGAAATTCCAAGAAATATTCATGCATGAAGAATAAAAGAGTACCTGGAAATAACCACTGTATCTATATAAGTAACTAAAACATCGTATGAATCAGATCATCAGATCGTCTCAGTTGGGAAACCAGTCTAGTTTCTACACTCGAGTTTTGTACCGAAAGGGGAAAACATTGTGAGTACGTATATTACTCTCGTTTAATTATCAATGTTAGATAACGTAAAGCAAGTATAGTTGGTTAGATATTATCTTTTTAATGAAACAGAAAACATGAATGTTATGTCATAAAAAAAATGAAATTCTTTCAGACAAATGAAGATGGCAATATATTGCAAACCCGTAAACAAGGCAAGGGTTTATGCTTTGCTTTTCATAGATTTATATGTAGCCAATTAATGTGTTAAATGTGTGTAAGTATAAATCCTGGTGAAAATGCAAAAAAATCTTACGAAAATGCCTTTTTTCGTCTAAAAATACGTAAGTAAGTAATTGTCGTTAATTACTGTAATCTGCCGCGCTATACAATCGAAATAAATTTAAATCAACAGTTGTAAAATCATTTCATATACCGATTCTAATAATAACATAATGAAGGACTGACGATGTAAATTTATTTAGATTAGAGTGCTATACAATCCCATATGTTATAACCATATATCTGGCAATATTCTGAATTTATTCATTTGAAAGTGCTAACTATGAAAGATAGATCAGACAGGATCGTTTGAATTTTATTGTATTGTGACCAAATTCCATTTTATTCCGAATTTCATCTCTAATGGCTTCTTTGAGTTCAATTTGCAATAAATGGTTTTGTTACGATGTTAGAAATAAGAATATTAACGTTGTATATATTAATTTTTTTGCATTTTTGGGATTTTCTACAATGTTTTATCATAATTGAGACGAAACTTGGTGTCTAATTTTCTTAACATGAACATGAATTTGAAATATATATATATATATATATATATATATAAGAAAGAGTAAACATCGGATGGTTCTGACTGGATCAATCTTCTTTAATACAATATGATGAATTCATTTCGACCAGTGTAACGGTCTTTTCAAGTATGTTTGACATATGAAAGAATACACATATTTATAATAGGAACAAAACAATAAATTCATACATTCATCTATGTGAATGGGTGATTGGTTAATCAGTCATTCGGTGCCAATCACGTAATAACTGCCTCAAGCACCCCTAATTGGGTGTGACTCGAACACCTTGATGTCTAAGAGTTGTTTGAAGACATCCCTTGCAGTGTAGTTTGTTCCTTCTTCTTCTTCTTCTTCTTCTTATATATATATATATATATATATATATATATATATATATATATATATATATATATATATATATAAACGAAAAATTCAGAAAAACTACTCTCAGGTATATATAGATAAAATAATGTTATTGTAGAATCAGGTACACATACACATTCACATTTGCTAACAAGCGCTTTCTGCCATGATGGCTTCTTCAGGTTAGACTTTGAACGGTATGCTTGTTAGCAAATGTAAATGTGAATATGTACATGATTCTACAATAACATTATTTTATCTATATATATCTATATCTATATATATAAGATTTGAAATTATTTTTCCAGAACTGATTCGTTTTCACTGTACTAAAAAGGTTTGACTATGCAATTTTCGTATCTTTGTATGTAGCTGTTCATACCCCTTTTTGTATAGCCTTTAATACTTTCTTAATTTTGGAATCGGAGTTGGTTAAATCTTTTGATCAAAAAGCTCATTGGGCTGATATCCCATCTTGTTCACATATTTTGTGGCGGTATCTCTGTTTACTTTGTTAATTTAATTTCGAAAATCAAAAGTATAATTTCTCAATTTCTTAAATCATTTGATCATTTGCGTTTGGTAGAGCAGCGAAAAGATGATTCAGTTTCGGGAATAGTGAGAATGAGGGATAATTTTACCTAGGTAGAGGTAAAACTCTTGCTAACCATTGATTCACAGAAAGTTTTAAAGGCTCATGTTTGTCTTTGTAATAGCGTCTAACAAGTAAATATGATACCTGGCAAAGTGAGGAAACCATTTACTCAAATGTCTTTGTTTTGAATTCTTTATTTGTTTCGGTAGTTTCGACAAAGCGGCTGTTACAATAATCTAATAAGGAAAGAATGAAGGATCTATCTGATGTTGCAACAGTGTCCGGGAGAGGAGATGTTGTACACTGCCGATGTAGCTGGTAGATACAGACTCTACCGTACTGAAAGACGTGTCTGTCCATTTAAAGGTCTAATTGGAGATATATTTTTCACATATTTGGAATGATGGCTTAAGTTGTCACATATTAGGATGCCTGTAACATTTACTTTCTGCGGTCGTTCAACTTTCATACATTCGTTAAGCAATAGCATAATGGCTGACATCAGGGTATTCTCACCCATTGTGCACCATTCCGTTTATTCAAATATGCCATGTACCAAATGGCAAGCCTTACATATATCACAATGTAAGGTTTAATGGATCATTTTACTAATACATATTGTTTTGAAATTGTGTAACTGTACACCTGTTTGCGAACACTTGTTATTTCATATTACAGAGTGCATCATGTCGGGATACAGAGACGAGAAGGGTCGATTTATCCCTCAGTATATGGTAGCCAAGGAAGCCAAGGACCGCGGCTTAGGGGCTCAGTATGAGGTGTCTGATAGATACAAAGGCAAAACAGATCATGCCGTTGCAAGCCGGAGCGAGCCAAACCCTTTCGAATTCCAGTCCCCAGCTGGCTCTAAATCTCACCCTGCCCACAAGCAAACAGGAAAACCACCAAAGCTCATAAATGTGGATTCTAAATACGGAAAGAAGTAGAAGCAATAGGGATACACGATGCATTCACAGATACCCGACAGTGACCTAAATCAAAGAGACAACCACAGCCTATATTTTCGTTTCAAACAGCAAATGTGCCCCTGTGATTAACCATGATTTTGTGAAAGGGAGATTTAAAACTGAAAACGAAAGCAAAACTAAGACAAATTATGCCAAGCTGAAACGACATTTGCAACGTCTTACCAACGATCTCTCTACTGACCAAGTCTTTCGTGAAACTATATTTTTGACTGAGCCTTTGCTTCAGCTTCAGCAACATGAAACTTCTTTACAATGATCACCATTTATGTATTGTATCATATCTTGTTCCGTTTCTGATAATATGTTTTTGTAATGTGGTGTTTCATTAAAAAAGTTGTAACCTCTTAGAGCATGATAACTAGGTTACTTTGAGAATTTTTTGGGATGGCATAAAATTGAATGAATAATTGTTCTACCCTCGAGTTACACGTCATATTACTGGCTTCGGCTAGAGGGTATCTGTTTGGCTGAATCGGTAGCTAGGGTGTCTGACTATGATAAGGAGGTCACATGTCAAATCCCACTGGATGTGGGAATTCGAATTGTCACTATTTTTACATTTGGCGTCAAACTTTGGGCCTGGACGATTCCTTAAGACCACATGACCTTAAAGTCAGTTTCAAGGTTTGCAATTCCTAATTATAGGTATGTAAATCCTATATAAGTATAACCCTAGAATTGATGACTTGATGAAGAGTTACTTTGTGGAAGAAGTGAATATCGCAAGATAGGGTTAAAACCATTCCTAATGGCTACGAGTTAAGGGTAATCCCATTGGCACAATCGGTAGAGTGGTCCCGGGTTATATCCTGCCAAACTGTGAAATTTGGACAGACAGAAAGATAATTTATTTGAGTCTCACCTCAGCATCATTAATACAAAATACAAACTAAAATAAGCGACATATAATATACATATTTACGTCACATAGTTAAGAATACAAAAGGGCTTGTCGCCGTTTTCAAATAGGAAAGCAGGTTTTGGCTGTATAGTGAGACACTTGAGGATTGGACATTAAAAATTTTCATTTTATCAACATCACTAAAATCTTTAGAATAAAAACACGTTCCATCCTGTAGAGGAGTACAATCATATCTTCGAGTTTGAACTCGTAGAGAAGCGACACCACATCTAAAAAGTGATAGTGCACGTCAATAAGAACGAGACATATGGCACAAAGCATAAAATTCAGGATGATATATATCTTTATAGGTAGCATAAGTTCTTAGCTTATTACCTCCATGGCACGTTGAACCATTTATACTTTTAGATATAGATGCTTTCCAAACATGCTTAAAACGATCAAATAAATTACGAGAAACTTCCGAAAAAACGTATGGCATATGATAATTTACATTTATGTTATTAAAATGTTGAAGCCCGATATCGGAAAATTTAACGTGCAGTCTAAAATTCCAATTTGGATTGTCCTTCCTGTTACATATCCTGTAAGGAAAGGGCAATGGTTGAATAATTGAGGCGTTGATATAATTATTGTACCTTTCGTTGAGTTTGTTTGTTCAAAGGCCACAAATACAAGTTTTACTTTTGCGAATGTTGATCTACAGATATCAATTAAACTATTATTTACGTGACATGAGTAAAAAAGTCGGAGTATCTTTCAATCCGAACTGTTTGTGGTTCGTGGATAACATCCAGTCAACTTATACATTTTAGTGAATCTCTAACTAAGCAATTAGACTTGATAAAACGACTGATCTGGTTAGCATTTAATCTTTAGGAATCAGTCGAGGACTTTTTAAGTCATTCCCAGGATTGGATAAATCTACTTAATGCATACAAATTGACTGCCTATTTAATAACGAGCCATTTAGGCTTGACTGTGTGAATCCGTTTTGTTCGGGTGTAACGGTTCTGAACATTTTGAAAGGGCATACAATTTAACGTAACAATGAGCCGAACAGAGCCTTTCAAATGGAGGAGAGCTTGTTATGCTTTTTATTACCTAATGAATACATATGTCACAACAACAAGCCAGACTGTTCATTTAATGTACATGTATATGCAATTCTAGGTTTGGAGGCACGACATCTATCTCATACATGTAGTTGTCTTTATACCTTTTGTACCGATAATAAAAGTGGATGTTTACATCAAATAATGGTATTTACCTACATGTACTGACTATTTAAACTAATTATTAGAATAGCTAAACAACTTTCCAAAATTAAGTCAAATGTTATTTTGTTAGATTCTCTGTCCGTTTTAGACCCACTTTATGTAGTAATCAACTTACCTTACAGTAACGTTTGCATTCCAGTTTATGTGCATTATTTTGTTTTACATAAGAAATACATGAATCCGATTTAAATTTTGTTCTCAATTAAAGAAATTATAACAACAAAATGGAAACAACATTTACACTTACCATACCGCTGCAAACCAAAATTTATCCATTTATAAAAGCTTATTTCATTACCGAAGGATATTTTGCTCTGCCAGAGAACATGAAAACATCTTTTATAAGTATTTATTTCCAATAACTGTGAGGCATAAGAGTTCATATCATCCGAGCAGTTTTTTTTAGTTCCGCTCAAGAAATTAAACAAACCCCCTACAGAATCCCAATTCCACTTGTTTTAATATTTATTAACGGGTAACATACATCCAAAGTTTCCGAAACACCTTTCCATAAAACCGGAAAAAATACA
The DNA here is from genome assembly GCA_921293015.1 of Phorcus lineatus. NCBI lineage: Eukaryota > Metazoa > Mollusca > Gastropoda > Trochida > Trochidae > Phorcus > Phorcus lineatus. Next base: position 31,221,726 of record OV121085.1, on the reverse strand, counting down.
ATTGTCAGTATCCCCAGGATATCAATAGACACCACTCCAGAAGGTGGCAAGGTTTTTCAAACAGTCGATAAATTTTCTAAAATTCCACTCCAGAAATTAAACTATCCCCGTAGAGAGTACAACTTCTACCTCTTTCCATGGAAACGAAACAACAAATCCACTGAAAATCTCAAAAGGTCCCAATTCAGTAAGTGATAACATACACCAAACGTTTCAGAAAGATTTGATGAGCAGTTTTGGTGTTTTGGAGTTCTGGGCCTGCTTTCACAAAGCCACCTTACATAAGGTTAACCTTAACCCCCATACTTTAACATTGCACTAAGGTTACCTTAAGGACTTACGATCACCTTGGGCTTCGTGAAAGGAACCCCTGCTCAGCAAACGAAACTTTGACTGTATAAAGCCCTGAGTAAACACATTTCTATGGACACAAAATTTTCAGTACTTATTATATATATAAATAGGCACCACTCCAATAGGTGAGTTATGCATATGCAAAATTTCAGAAAGATCCGATGAGTGGTTTTTGAGTTCTGCTTCGGAATTTCCCTTTCAAAACCATTTTCATGGAAAAGAAAAACATTTTCAGCATTCCGAAAATATCAATAGGCACCACTACAGTAGGTGATTATTATCTATAAAATGATTATCATTTGGGAGGATATCTATGCTTTGTAACGGAAATAATAATCAAATTACTAACAAATATTATTTAGGAAATAATTCACGAATAAACGTATATGTATAATTTAAAGAAAGATAAATAACACAAAACATTTTAAGCATCCCGTATGATAACTTTCAAAATCAAAGAAACGATTCAAGCATGTATAACAATTGTGTGCTGTAAACTATCGGATTTAGAGAACTGAAGACAATCGGCTGTGTGCATTTCTCAATTTCAAGAAATGTGAACGTATGCATAGGTTATTTCAAAGACTAGGATCTAAATGTACTAATTATAAGGATCTAGTTACCATTTTAACAGTGGATACAACAATAGAATTTAGGAGACTGATTTCTCAAGTTTTTTGACGAGATTTTAGTCACGTCCCTAGATATATTAGTTGGATATATCAAGGAACCCTTTTAGCATTTAATGGAACTGTGAGTTTCTTTTGGGTCGTGTTCAGTTTTTAGATTGGTCTTGCCGCACTCTATTATTATTATTATTATTATTATTATTATTATTATTATTATTATTTTCATGCTGTAATATATTATTTGTCCTCTGGAGTTTCTTATTTGGATTGCTCAGTTTCAGTTTTCTAGGGATATGATAAACAAATATGTCAGTATTTGTTACATTAACAATTAATTGAGGTATGATGGGAAAAAACCCCAAGAAGGATTGACCCAAGAAGGATTGGCCCAAGAATGTTCTCTACTATAAAGATAGGGTAGAAATACAATAAATGAGTCCTATTCTTCAAATATCATAATTTGTACATATTTGTTTTAATATTCATTCAATTAGGTGTTATCTATAATAAAAGTGTACTTACATCATAAAAAAAACTTGTATTGATAGTAATAATTAGGTTAACGAACCTTTGAGCTGTGCCACTTCTTCCTTTTTTATCTGAAGGGTAAACAAAATAAAAAAATTAATTATCATGAGTGAGTATCGCCCCTCAATTGGCTCCATGACGGCTTTCTTAAAATTCTTCCAGCCAACGTCTGTACAAACTTGGAAACAACATTTGGAAGTTGTTCTGATGAAGAAATTTAAGACTTCTATGGATTTAAAACTTCTTTGTTGGAAAGAAATGCGACGAAACTGACGCCGTAATCAAGATGTCTCGAACTTCGCGAGTTCTTTGACAAACTGGACTTAGTTGTAATGGGCTTTTGTATCATAGGTAGCATACCTACCTTTCACTAAAGTTCTTTACAGTTTAAATGGTTATCATAAATAACAAGTCAACAATAACACTATCTGCTTTTCAGTTGCGTACAAAAGATAGCGCTATAGAAGATATTATCTATATATATTATATATATATATTACTATTCGCTATGTATTTATTGATGCTGTGGACTGAGCTAAATGTGAGAACGACTTACTCGTACAAAATCTCGATAGAGAGGTCAGGCCAAATTTTAGAGAGTTATCTATTTCGATACAAATTACTCATATATTCCCTAATTCCCTTAACTATTCCCTGTACTTGGACCTTTGTGACATTTCTGCTAGAACACCATGATAAATTAATAATAAGTTTAAGCCTTTTATATCAGTAAACTGAAACTGGTATGACAAAGTTCATATTGTCAAAAATGCTTTTCGGTTAGCTGCGAGTACCCCGATTTACATCAGGTTAATATATCATACCTTGACATTAACACTTTGTTACCTCTTAAATCTATTACTCTTATGTTTATGGTGGTATGTTGTTGGGTATATTGCTTAGATACAATAAGACAACAATTACAAGGAGTTCTGGTTCGACTTTACCGGATACAATATAGCACTGGCACCAGAGACCAAGTCCTTTCATCTGGTATGTACCTTTTTGTACCATAATTAATAAAAAAAATGTATCAGCACAGGAAGAGTTTTCATAAGACATTTACGAAATGAATGCTATTTTTTGTGTCAATACTTTGATTGAGACATACTAACTTTAATTTGGAAATTACAAATTGGCACTAGTTTTGTTAAAGTAAGATGACAAATTTTCGATTTTAAGAGTTGCTAGGAAATGAGATAGAAGATAATGGTATCAATAACCATAAGATCATATGCTTTCTTAAACACACAGAGAAGTGAAACGTATCTCTTCAGCAGTTAATGTCAATACTTTCCTTGTGCCAAACGGGAAGAAGTAAGAAAATATTTAGACACTGTACAATCTGTACAGTTTATTAAAATGAGAAAATTTGTTACATTAAAAAGAAAACCATTCTCCATTTTTTTAGAGAACAGGAAAAGCTTTTGATAATGAGATGCACTTAATCAGGTTTATGATGAGAATACTCGCAACCTTGCGAATCTTTGTAATGAATTGTTTATGAACATTAACGTGTTGTAGTCATTTCATATTGTTACAAAAGAGCATTTCTACAATCTTTCATACAAATGCAAAAATTCCCGGTAAAATTTTATCTATAATTCATATTTCAAATTCGTAGCAATCTTTTGTCTACTTTTGGGTAAGATTGTGTTCGACATTAGTATTAGAACCAACACTTAATGTGACCTCCAAAATTGCTCTCCATGTCAAGATTGATACACTTTATGGCATGCTTGAATGAATCATAAATCAAAGAAAACAACAATATGTTAATTATATAAATGTTGTAAATTAAGAAGTTGGTTTGCTTTCAGTTCATTTAAAAAATCGAGAAAAATATGTATCAATAATTAATTGTAATCATTATGTTTTATCAATTTATAATTTATTAGAAATATGGCTGGACAAGTTGCCCCTCAACCTGCCGTCATACAACAGGTAAGGCGTATACAACTGTTACACTATTTCGACGAGCAACAGGTTACCGAACACTACATTGCCATCTTCTTATACCTCTTCATGGGGAGTTTCAATACTCTAGATGTATAAATGCATTCTTCATGGACAATATCTAATTTGGTCATCATTTATCCATTTTCTTTGTGACATATGCCTTGATAAAGACGCATTCCAAAGTATTCACATCATACGCTTCAAACTCTCTGGCAACCACCTACTTGAATTTGAAAATATTATCAGTGGGATCATGTCATCTGCAATAGAACAAATTGTGGTACTTTTTCGGGACGAGCCTCTTTTGTGATTCGAACCAAAATCTGGCAATAAAGGCAATTGAATGGATAATACAACCTCCTTATTCTGGGTAGGCAACGTTGTCGGTACGGTTTTCAAGCAAATTGGGAAAAATATTTTGTCATATCTGTCGTAACGCTGTCGTCCTAGAAGTTGCATACGCATAAATTGCCTTCATTATCCTTCTTCATTTCAACGTCTAGCATTCCCATCAAAGATGTTGAACCAAGTGGATTATGGCAAAACAAGAAAACATGAGATAATAAATAAATTATGATATAGATTTGTAAACATCTTGTTAATCGTATTTATAGAGATTGACTTGCGATAGTTTTAAAATAAAAAGAAATTTCTTCGCGACAGAATCTTAACGCCCTTGTTAACGTACTGAACTCCATCTTCAGCCGGGTCACGTGGCCACGGTGGTCCTGCAGGGAGGTCAAGGCCGACCAATGAGGAACTGGAGTACAGGACTGTGTGGCTGTTTCGAGGATATGTCTAGTTGTGAGTTGTTGTGTTGTCGTGATATCGGGGATACTAAATGACCTTCAATGTATATAATAGTATTTTCAATCCAAGGTTTAATGATTTGGTAGCTAAGTAAAATGAAGTACAAATGGAACTACACACCCAAAGATTTTCGTATTCTGATATAATTTTTGACAAAATAGCATTTTTTATGTTCAATCTTGATGTAACTATTCGAAACAATGAAAACATATCGCCTATACGCAACTGAGGCATATCTTGTAAAAAGAAATCATAATTCCAGATAAAATTAAAGCATATCTGTTCAAGGGATTTAGTAAAGTCATTTTGAGGATTATGAAATGAGCTGAAAATAAATATTAATTTCGAAAGAGCTAATTTCTTAATGACAGTGATTTTTCCAATCAATCCTCAACTTCGCATATCATTTACACGTATCTTATCATTCTCTACTCACAGATGTAACTCAAGTCATATATTTATCTCTGTTTTGATTCGAGCACTTGTTGTGATAAAATGGAGACGCCTGATTCGATGCAATCATAGATAGTTGTGCAATCAGCGACGTCATAAAGTAATGACTACAATTAAATTTGAGAACAAGTCAAACATTATTACCTTGAAAAGGGGTCATTTTATAGATTTTACGTACGTGCGGATAATGCAAACGTTTACGGAATTTCTGAAGCGTCATAAAATGTTAATATGAGCAGATTTCAAAGTTGACGTTGAATACAGGTAAAAACTTTCCTTCATTATTCGTTCGTTCCATCGTTAGTTTCTTATAAGCTAAATTAAACATTAAGGGATATCGAAATGCCATGGAGGTAAATATGTAGAGTTGGCTTCTTTTCAGAACAAAAAATATTTCTAGATGAATGACTCAATGTTGATGATATTTGTCCTCACTTAGACTACATTAACTTGTTTCTGCTAGTCGCATCTCCTTATTGGTGAAGAAGCGACAGTGTGATACGCAATTTAATTTACCAATTCGCAGCTATTTGATTTTGAAAATTTGCATCACATGCTTCAGTCGCCTTATCTAAAGTTATTTATTCCTATGAGTATTTTTCTGGTATCAAAACGCCTCTTCAAGAGTTTATTCTGATAGAAACTAAATTTCAATTGCTGGAAAAATGCTGTACAACTGAAACCAGTATGGACCATAGGAGGAATCTTTTCAGAATCACTATGATAACCTTTAACTTTTGTCTCAAATAAATGGTTATGTTTCTTTATTCGTTCCGCTGCTTCCTGCTACAGGTATATTTTCAAACCTGGATTTTCGTCAAGGTTTGCTTTTATTGCAGCATCCTTCCCCCTGGGTTATATTAGAGGTCCACTTCCGGTTGCGCATGGAAAGACTTCCGGTTGCGCATGGAAAACGACAAGACACGTTGAGATCGAGCTCCCGCTTTTCCCCTCTCCAAATCGAAATTAATCTGGAATTCTAGATGAAAATATAGCAACTACGCTCAGGGAAGTACAGGTGAATAAGATAAACTTCACAAACAGGTGCCAATTTACAAAATATTTACAATAAAGATTATTTGTAACTGTAATCATGACTTCGACCCGATCCTCGGCGTCAATGGAGGAGATTGTTAAAGCATCAGAGAAAAGACTCTCTGATTTGATGTTCAGTGTCAGAGACGAACTAAAAGTGTCAATAAGTGAGGTCAAGTCAGAAATCACCGAACTCAAAACCAAAGTTGATAGTGTTGAACACGACGTAGCGGGACACGGTAATGACATTGCAAGCCTTCGCTCCGAAATGGCGGAACTAAAGAATTCATACACAACGTTGGAAAGACAATTCATCCTCAAGGATATCCACGACCGCAAGCCAAATCTACTTTTCTACGGAATTTCGGAAACGCCCCGTGAAAAGACAGAGGATGTATTGAAAGATTTCTTCAAGGATAAACTCAGATTCCCTGAATCCCGGGTAAACAGCATAATCTTTAAAACAGCTCACCGACTTCCGAAATCAGAATACCAACGAGAACATCGCCCATCTGCACCGACAAGTATCATTGCCACCTTCATTAAGATGTCCGACAGAGACGACATATTTGAGGCAAAAAAGTTGCTGAAGGGCACCGGAATAAGTATCCAGACAGATCTACCTGCACTTATGAAGAAGCGCAGAGCTATCCTGAGTCGCCAAGCAAACCTGATCCGAGAGGAAAAGAAACTGTGGACAAGAGTTCGCGTTGTAGGGACAGAAATAGTTCTAGAAGTAAAGGAACCACACAATCCATCTTCTCCATGGAAGAAATATGACTAAACGCTTTTGTTTACATAAAAGCTTGATACTTCCCACAAGACAACTAACATACCAACAAGTACTGAAAATGAATGAACCATTATAATTTAGCATTTTTCCAAACCATTTTAAATAGACAGATATCAACAGAAATCATCCTTCAAAATCACACTTATCAACAGTGATAATATGCATTATTGTCGCAGTGTAATATTAATATATCTCCTTTTTGTTAACAAGTTGTCTGTCCATACCATCTGTAAATACACGTGCATTTCGTGAGCGGGAACACGCCACGTGGTTGAATAAGCTCGGTGGCTAGACGCGATATCAGAGTCCTGATGACCATATTACTTAGTTTAATTTCCACTTGTGTGTATTGAGTGATTTGTGTTTTTAATCATTCATAAGGAATTCAAAATGGAATTACATGGATTCCGAATGACACAAACCTGTAAGTAAATTTCTGTATTATTTTGCTAGACGATACCTGTCATGACGCAATAATGCATCTGACACTAGGGAGAGATTGATAAGGGAGATTTATTTGATTTATTGATATTTTGATATGCATAAAAATTGTGTTACTAGAACTTTTACTTAAATAGATGTTCTTTAATGGAGGGGAAATGAAATAGCGGTTGTTCTGTGAAATTTCCCCATGACGACTGGGGTCGTTATTAATATAGTTATGTTTATTCTTGCTTTTTTTCTCTACAAAATCACTTTTAATCTTCAATGTCATGCTTTGTCAACAACAACATACATGTTAAAACTGGGTACCGCTTTTTTCAAGTGTATACTATGTGCTGATCATCAGGTAGGCATTCTGAAGATATTATGCCAGGAAAACTAAAGATTATTTGTTCAAATTGCCAGGGTCTTAATAATCATAAGAAAAGAATCGATGTATTTGAAAATTTAAAGAAGAAAAAGGGAGATATTTACTGTATACAAGATACTCACTTTACTAAAGACTTAGAGCAAAAAATCAAAATGGAATGGGGTTCATCAGACACAAGATTTAGTTCATTTACTAGCCAGTCAAGAGGTGTAGCTATTCTATTTAGAGATCACTTTGAATTTAACATCCTGGAAGAAATAAACGACAATGAAAATGGAAATTACCTTATATTGAAACTGAAAATAGACAACGTTACATTCAGTCTATCTTGTATATATGGTCCTAACACAGATAATCCGGATTTCTATGGTAATATCAAGAAAATAATAAAACGTCTTGAAACAGAAACCAATATCATTTGTGGGGACTTTAATCTAGTACAAGATCAACAGAAGGATACGTTTAACTACAAGCATATCAATAATCCAAATTCGAGGCAAATGGTGCATGACATGATAGAGGACCTTAATCTATATGACCCTTGGAGAGAAGCAAATATTGATCTGAAACGATTCACTTGGAGAAAAACCAAACCTTTAAAACAGGCACGACTAGATTTCTTCTTAACTAGTAGAGATTTAGAAAAGTCAATTAAGGCAGCAGCAATAACAACAAGTTACAGATCCGATCACTCTATCATTTCACTAGAAATAGAATTCACTAAACTAGAAAGGGGTCGAGGTTTCTGGAAATTTAATAACAGTCTGTTACACGATAAGATATATGTATCTGGGGTTAAACAGTTGATTGGGGAAACAGTTGAACAATACCACACTAAAAATATAAATGGTGAAAAACGATTGAAAATAGATGAACAACTATTCTTTGAAACTCTATTATGCAATATAAGAGGTTACTCAATAAAATATTCTTCAACAAAAAAGAAAGAAAGATTAAATGAAGAAATTGAAATAGAAAAAACACTTGAGAATTTAGAACACGAGTTGGACAATTGTATTGACGACGACAAGACTGAACAGATAACTAAAATAGACGAAATAAAATCTAGAAAAGTTGAATTAAGTAAAATAAGGACAGACGGCGTAATATTAAGATCGAAGGCAACATGTGTTGAAAAGGGAGAGAAACCAACTAAATACTTTCTGTCATTAGAAAAACAAAATTTTCTAAACAAAGCTATTACTAAACTAGAAACTGAGGACAAATTGATTACTGATACAAACGGATTAATTCAACATGTAAAATCCTACTATGAAAATATATATACAAGTAAAAATGTAAAAGATGCAAATCTTGAAATGCTATTCAAAAATAAAGATATTCCAAAATTGTCTAAGGAAGACTCAAATAACCTAGAAGGGGAACTTCAATATACAGAGGTTCTTAACGCCCTTAGGAATATGAAAAATGAAAAAAGTCCTGGCCCATCCGGATTCACAACTGAATTTTATAAGTTTTTCTGGAAGGACATACACTCTTTTTTGATAAATTCACTAAATACTGCCTTTAAAAAAGGTGAACTATCAGTTAGTCAGAAACAAGGACTAATCACATGCATACCCAAAAAGGAAAAGTCAAAAGAATTCATTAAAAACTATCGACCAATATCCTTACTTAATACGTCATATAAGATAGCGTCAGCAACTATAGCTGCGCGTATTAAAAATGTTTTACCGAAAATCATTAGTGAAGACCAAAAGGGTTTTATGAAGGGCAGATACATAGGAGAATGTACGAGACTCGTACAAGATATAATGGAATATACGGACTTTGTAAACAAACCAGGAATTCTAATACTTATTGATTTTGAAAAAGCATTCGATTCAGTAGAATGGAAATTTATCGATAGCTGCCTGGATTTTTTCAATTTTGGACCATCTCTTAAACAATGGATAAAAACTTTCTACAAAGCCATAACCTCAAGTGTTTTAGTTAACGGATTCGCATCAAATTTTTTCAAAATTACAAGAGGTTGCAGACAAGGCGATCCTCTATCACCTTACATATTCTTAATTTGCGCTGAAATACTCGCACATATGTTACGAACACATAAAAATATCAAAGGTATTGAAATGCTTGATCTCGAATACCTCTTGACGACATTTGCCGACGATACAACAATTATTCTTGACGGAACTGAAAAATGTTTTAGGGCGACGATAGAAATACTAAATGAATATGCATCTTTTTCTGGCCTCAAAATGAACATAGAAAAAACCAAAGTGATATGGATTGGATCAATGAAATACTCATCAACAAAATATTGTGACTCACTTGGCATGGATTGGACACAACGTCCGTTCACCCTTCTCGGTATTCAATTTCAACATAATGTGGCAGAAATGGTAGAAAGAAATTACAAAGATAAGCTTAAGAAGGTAGATAGCCAAATGACACAATGGTCTCGGAGGGATCTCACACCTATGGGTAGAATAACCGTACTTAAAAGTCTTATATTACCAACACTAAACCATCTCTTTACATCAATTCCCAACCCAAAGGTAGACTTGATCAATAAATTACAACAGAAATGTTTCTTATTCATCTGGAGAGGTAAACCCGACAAAGTAAAAAGAAAATTAATCATACAAAACTATGAAAACGGGGGATTAAAGGCACCATTAATATTAGAAACCATACTATCCCAAAAAATCTCCTGGATTCGAAGATTGTATACTAAGAATAGTAAGTTGAATCATCTTGCTAAATGTTTTTTACCAGCTACTGCTTTAAATCCAATAGAGATGGGATCAAATTATCTTAAAAGAGATATTATACCAAATATAAGAAATGCTTTCTGGAAAGATGTGTTCGATGCATGGGCAAAATTAAAAAGTAAAATAACTGTAAACGATGCGCGAAGTGAGTATCTCTGGACTCATGACAGTCTATTGATAGACCAAAAACCGGTTTTGCTTAAACACTATCTGACAGCAAATATAAGATTCATAAATGACCTTTTGAAAACAGATGGCACATTTCTCAATTTTTCTGAATTTCAAGAAATATACCACCTGAAAACAAACTTCTTGGAATATACAGGTTTAATTCATTGTTTAAGGAAATACATTAAGAAAAATGAATGGAATATCAAAAAGAAACTCGATATGCCTTTTATTCCTGACAATTTAAAAATTCTTTTCAACTAAAGGATGTAAAGACTATTACATGAACTTGATAAAATCAGATTCGTCAAACAATCAAGTCAGTAGCGAAAGAAAATGGGAAATTGACATTGGGTCGCAAATAGATGAAATAGAATGGAAAATATACAACAGTATCCCTTTTCGATGTACAGTTAGTAACAAGTTAAGATGGTTTCAATACAGAATAATTCATAGAATACTTACAACGAATAAAAGTGCATTTATATATAAACTACAGAATTCTCCGAGATGTACATTCTGTAATAGCTCAAATGAAACTATAAAACATCTGTTATTTGATTGTGAACATGTAAGAAGTCTGTGGCATCACCTATGTGAATGGATCAGATGTAAAACTGACGTAACTTTGGAGCCAAATATAATTCATATACTGTTTGGATACAAAGAAAAAAGAAACGACGTTCTAAATCTGATCTTTATTGTAACCAAACACTTTATATACAGCTGTAAATGCAAAAACAAAACTCCTCATATCAACGGTTTGAAAACAGTTCTTCAAGAAACTTATAACGTCAGTAAGCAGATACTCTATACTGAATGTAGATACGAAAAATTCATGTCATTTTGGTCTTCTTGCCACAGTCTTTTTACATAGAATATTCCTGAAAAGTCTCCTCTGTTTGTTGCCTATTTTACTTAGAAAGAAAATGTATTTAACATGTTGGATCAATGATAAATGTCAATCCGACACCGTTCATAGTTGTGGATATATGCCATATAACTTTTATAATATATTGATGAATATGTATACTATATAAATCCAAGTCAGGCGTATCTGAAAATATCCATTGTAAATATTGACAATGTATGTGAAATGAATTTGTACGGTACCCTCATAAAAGAAATAAAGTGATAAAAAAAAATATATTAGAGGTCCTGGTACAATAGGAGTAAAATAAAAAATACCATGTTAGTAAACAACATTATAAACCTACAGGTAAATAGTCCTCTCCATTCCTTTCCAGGCCTGATGGTGACCTTCTGTATGCAGTGTTTCGGGTACCAGTTGGCATCAAAGGCGGGAGAGGGGTGTTGTCTACCTTGCCTATTTCCGGGTTGGTTACTTCCGCTCAGGTCGCACATCCGGGGCAAGCACAACATACAGGTGATGTAGATGACGTGTTCTTTTTATATAGTAGGGTAGGTTCTACAGGGTAAAGGTAAAGATTGTGTCTTTCTAAAGCTATACCTAAGCGATTCACGTTCCTGTGGATTGACACGAGTATTCTATAAAGGTAAATATGATGTCAAATAATAATCTGAGCCAATGAGGGATCTCTAGTCTATCTGCTGTGGTAATACAGGAATACAAACTAATCTTAAGGTTGCATGTCCTGCAATATAGAAGCTGACTGTGTAAAGAACTTGTTCTCCCTCCTTAACTAATGAGCCACCTCCCACTGCAGGGTTCGATCCTGGGTGACTGCTGTACCGTGTCTTGCTGCTACCCGTGTGTGATGTGCCAGCTGTCCCGGGAGCTCGACAACGTGAACGCCGGGAGGGCTGCCTACTGAGATACCCCTGAACATCCTGGCTCATACTAGTAATCGGAAAAATATATCATATTTTTGTCGCCTGGCTTCCAAAATTGCCTGGAGAAATTATTGAAAACGACCGTATTCAGATAAACGGATGTTTCAAAATATAGCCTATATTGTGATACGAACTCTTTCGGTTGTTTACCACAAGGTCTGACGACAGCCCATATAGGCGCATGTTCTGTTACTAGTTTAAAGCTAACAATATCCAGAATGTCATTGGCGGACCAACCACATCATCGCGTTTAAAGAGAAAGATGATAGCGGCATCACGAAGAAAGAATTGTTCACGGGAGTTATTTGCCCTTAGCTTCTGGTACCGAAAGGTTTTGTCGGAGGCCTTGACTAACAGATCATGAAAGTACGTCAGATTCAACGGGCTTTATAGACCGTTGTGCATTCGGACCCCCGATCATAGTTAGAGTTCGTGTGGGAAGAAGCAATATTTCGAAACGTCCTCGGAGCACCGTCGAGTATTCAGACCGTTCCGTAGCTTGAAGTTAAGTGATGGCGGACCCTGGTTTCGTTCTTTAACACTTAAAACGATCCGCTCACTTCTGATACAATACATAGTAATGTGATCATTCCGTCAATTTTACCCAAAAAAGGAAACTTCACAAAAAAACGCCCGTGCAAACATTCTAGTTTTTTTCAGTTTTGAGTGGCACCTCCAACAATAAATAATTCGATGGAAAGAAATCCGTGACGTAAATTTTCTAACAACATGTAACCAGTCATAAAGAATGCCTCTTACGTATGTTACATACTGTTTTGTACTGTACATTTGATAACCATGTTGGCTTTGTGAATATATAAACTGATTTTTAAAAAGTGGTTCGTGTATTAGCGTATCGACTATCGATTCGAAACAGCGACTGCTTTCAAAGGATAATTCACTTTATTACCCGATCTACTATCAGTTTTCATGACGATCTCATTGAAACAACAAAGAACGTCGCAGCTTTTATTTAAGTCTTCGGATTGAAAGATTATTCTTGTCGATTATAACTATCGATATAGTTTGCATATGCTCATAATGAAAAGGTGTTTTGGGGATGAAGCGGAAACGGAGAACATAAGACCTCTCATTACATACAGACATATAGTTATTACAGTATAATGCCTCAGGGTCAAAATACAGTATAGAAATCGATTGATAATAACTACAAGATACGCGGAGGGTAAAGATACACTCTCACGAAACTTAACCTAATGAATCAGGATGAGTGTTAGCTTTAAATAGATTGATTGCTTTGTATCTTTAGGAAATTTGGAAGATATCATGAAGTTTAGTTAAGGGTAAAAAGGACTTAAATGTTGATTAGTGGCACATAGTTGGTAAAAACTGACAAAATTCCTGGCAAACATATCGTTATCAAACAATTTGCCTAACAACACAACAATTGTCAATGGAAACCAAAATATTGATCCGACTATCGGCTTATCCTTTCCTAAACTTCAGAAAACAGTTTTAAAATCTATCAAAATCATACAAATGGAAATGTTAGGTGTATTCAAACCCTGCGTGTGTATCTTTAGCCTACTCATACCGACCTATGGGAATAGGGGGGTAGTCGTTTGAAAACTTTCAGTGTCACTGACAAACACAATTCAACATGTATATACACTTTAAAATAAAATTATCAGTGAAGCTCTAAACTTTAACAGTGACGTGGTTTTTATCCCATATACCGTATTTGTATCGGAAGAATGAACATGTATCTCTTAGGTGTGTAGCTTTACCCGACAGCACTGAATTGAATACATTTTTTTACAGCAAATCATACAAATCATTCGTTTGAAAGCGTTATATAACTTATTTTGTGAACCTTAGCGTTTTAGGTAATATTTTTTTTATATCATTATCTTTAAATATTTTGCGTTGGATAAAAGTGACTACATTATTGGAAAAAATGTTTTTCATATTTTTAATTCTGCAATTATTGTCGACGAATGTACAAATGTCATTAATAAACATGCCTGATTAATCTTTGTTGAATGTGAAATTATAAAAAAAAATTATTATTCCTTTTATGTAATTTCATTTACATGTTATCTACCTATGAAGTCTATTATCGACCTGAAAAATGAAGCTTGAGGATTTTTAAAAATGCAAATAAACAATGTCACTAACATTTATGAATCATTAGCTCCTGAAATAACAAGTACAGACGCGCTGAAAGAGGTAGTCTCACCACATCGCAACGTCAAGATTAGACCAGTAAACTAAAACTAAGTTTCAGAAATCTTGATGCTTCAATACAAACGGGTTTCGGCCCTAATCTTTCCAAGCTTTTCAAGACAATGTTTTCTCTAGGGTGAATTTAAAGAGGCTCGCCTATCGGCAATCGTCCGCCATCTTGTTTTTTCGGGGAATGACATAATGAATTGCGCAGTTTTAATATTTAAAACTTTATAGCAATAAACTGGATGGATAGAATTTCCCGACATTATGTGATTCATGATTAGACTGTTCAAAAATGCCATGTAATGCTGTGACAAGGCTCTTAACACTCGTAGTGCCGATGAATGGCTTCTCATTGTGGTGTTTTCTTCAGATTGTGCGCTCTTATTTGTAAAGTTGTCAAATCTAAATCAACCACAATGTTACTCTCAGTAATATGTTTCAACAGCAGCGTGTTACAATCGTGTACGAACAACATTTATGATAAACAGGATATGTCCCTTTGAATGTCCACAAAAATACTTCGATAGGACTATCCATTTAAGGTAAACAAAAAAGCTTGTGGATAAGACTACGTAAAATTATCATGTAATGGATATATACAAGTATCAGTCCAGCCTGACACAAAGGGGCTTGACCAATTAAGAAAGAAGCCCCTATGCTGGTACCGACAACATACCTGGCTTGTACATCCTTAGCCTCGTCATTTGATTACCTAAGAGTAGGACGCTGGTCACCTGCGGTCCAAGCACTGGTCACTATAACTTCAGCTGTTTTGGACACCTTGCCAGTTTCAAGAATTTAGAGTAAAGAGATCAACCAACGAACAAACAGGCGGACCAGGCGACGGACGGACGGACAGACAAACAGACATTGACCGTGAAACCAACAGAAGTTTATTACCATGGCACACTTCCCACCTCAACAACCAGTAAGTTCACTCTTGATCTATATTTTTCAAGTTTGCAAACATTAATTACTTCACTTGAATAATGTTTCATTCGAGCACATGGTGTTTTGGGGAATTAGTTATTCTCCTTATCGGGAAATGTTATTTCAATACCAGTAATCCAAAGAAAAAAGGGAGATAATGAAATGTTAAGTTTTCCGGGGTGTTTATATTTTCTTTTAAAAAAAAGGTCTGATTTTGGTATAGTTTTCCCTCAGAACAGGATAATTAACGTTCTTGATTGTTTGATATGTCCTGGATGTTATATCAGCCCATGCAGCCCATGCCACCAATGCAGCCAATGGGAATGCCGCCGAGCTACGGCCAGCCAGTCGCTCCCCATATGATCCAGCCGGTGATCCAGCCGCAGCCGATGATGAACAACCAGAGCAACACAACGGTCGTCGTTAACTCGCAGCCCCAGTCTACTCGCAATAGCAACCGGGACTGGAGCACCGGTCTTTGTGGATGTATGGAGGACTGTGGAATATGTGAGTGTTCTCCTCTTAAAACAAATGTCTTGGCGATTCTGATTGGTTACTCTGTTTAATTTAGTGGGTTTACACATAGGTTGAATGTCGCTGGTGCAACTTGTTTATGAATGGCCTGACCATCAAAATCAAAGAAACATTCAAATTTTTATGACTTATTTTTCGACATTATGACCCTTGACCTCATGCATTTGCTCCAGCGTTTTTGTAACATCTGCAACCCATCTGAAAACCAGTTCTTATCACGAGACCCAAAAAACTCCTCTACTGCAGCAATGACGTCATCGTCAGTCTCAAACCTTTGGCCACGGAGCTCTGTTTTCAGTCGAGGGAAGAGGAAGAAGTCTGAGGGGGCTAATCTTGAGAATAGGCAGGGTGGGGGAGAATCCTCAACCCACACTCCTGTGCTGCACTGACTTTTTTGGGCGGTGTGAACGGGAGCATGGTCCTGCAACAGCCACACACCTTCGCGCAGTTTATCCCTTCGTTTCTCTTTGATTTTTTTCTCGTAATTGTCGTAGTTCAGTTGCATAATAAGTGCCATTTATTGTAGAATCTTTTCTTAAAATCATTATTACACCATGAGAGTCCCAGGAAACGAATGTCATGACTTTCAGACTGGAGAAACAAGATAAAAACTTTTTAGGGGTGGGTGATGTGCTGTGTTCCCATTGCATGCTTTGGCTTTTCGTTTCAGGATCAAAATGTATCTGATAAGTATCTGATAGTCACTCGCCTGTCTTTTATTGTGTCAAGAACAGCCTCAATGTTTTCACCTGTGGTGACATCAGATGGACGACCAGGACGGGGCTCGTCTGTAGTGCTTACCCTACCCCGTTTTAATTCAGCACACCATGTTTTATGGTGCTATGTGAAGGAGCAGAGTTACTTAATGTTTGTAACTTATCCCCATGAATTTCCTTTGGAGTGTATTTTTTCCAAGATATTTGATAACAGCCCTACATTCATTTTTCTCCATTTCGGTAAAAGATGTAAGGGTACCTTTGAATGACGGCTATTATATGCAATTGAAGAGTATGCATCTCGTGATTTTCATGCCATTTACACGTCAATGAAGGTTCTTCATGCACGCACAGTATGGTTGCGTTTCAAGGTTTACCTTTTCATTAAACCATGTATTTTTCGAAGTTACTTTTGTAAAATATGACCACCCAAGAACGTTAAAATGTATTTTTCAGGTCTTACAGTGATGCTCTGCCCCATGTGTTATGCCTGCCACCTGTCGGGGAAAGCTGGAGAGTTTTGTTGTGTTCCGGTCCTCGTGCCAGCCTGGCTTATCGCCCTTAGAGCGTTCACTCGCGGTAAAAACAACATCAAGGCAAGTACTCGATTGTTTAACTTCCGGTGAAGATTCCAAACTCAAAGTTTGATTTCAACTGGATATGCCTACAGTGCATTTCAGTGTTGGTATCAGTTAAAGAGATGTTCTACTGATGGCAGTATCAACATTAATAACATGAGATCTACAAAATTTTACACATTTTCATTAAACCAGCCAACACTTTTGGTCACAAATTATCTATGTATCGTGTCCGGGTATGATATTGTCAACATACAAGAAGCAGTCCAGGGTATCTATTGCAGCCCCACCCTTCATATCCATTTAATTGACGTCTAAGGAGAAAAATGTGGAAATATTTAATATGAAGTTTCATGGTTGATAGTCGAACATGATCGCCATTGACACGCCACAGTAATCATACCTTCTGTGATCCTTAGAAGCGCCTTTCAGTACCTCCATTGGACCCGGATATTTTCTGGAAATGCATTTTGCATATTTTTCTTGAAAATGGTTTTTTACTGTAGGTTGTATATATGATAGCGCTTGTCGTAAATTTCTTTAAATGTATTGCAACTATTTGATTAAATTCTTCAAAGGCATTTAGAAGTTGGTGTAATAATACTAGACAATTCTTATGGATAACAACTTCTTTATTTGATTTCTCACGACGTTTCTGGGCTGCTTCTTGCCCTTTCTTCAAGTGACAACAAGTAGCCCAGAAACGTCATTAGAAATCAAATAAAGAAGTTGTTATCCATAAGAATTGTCTAGAACTATTTGATTGTAGCTATTTAGTACACTATACGTGAATATCAAGTATTCAAATGGCTTTCAAATACAAATGTTTTTGAAATCGAAAAAAACTTGACTAAAATTCGATACTGATTTTATAACTTTAAAAAATGTATTTACAGTATACATATTCATACTATAGAGAATTCAAGATCAAAATTCAATATGAACTTTATTTATATGTTTTGAAATAAATCCATGTTGTATTCTACACGTGCAGGGTACAATTTAATACCATCTATTCTAAATTTGAGAAACTATTTGAATTTTGAAATGGCTATGGAAAAGAATCGATTTTCAAACCAAAGAAAATTTAGACCAAACATCAAAAGTTTCAATAAAGATTAGACAATTTCTTTCCAATTTTTAAAATATTTTCGTTTTATATTCTTCACGTGCAGGGCACGCTGTGTGACGACTGCACCAAGGTGACTTGCTGCTTCCAGCTGACCATGTGCCAACTCGCCCGTGAACTAGACAACATCAGCAATGGCAAAACGCCATTGTAACACAGCGACGCCCTGACAAACCACTGCTTGGCCTGGGATGAACACATATTGAAGCAATTTGAAATTGACACTGTGATAAATCCTATTGAATTCATTGGAAACTTGACCGTCATATCCCACTCATGTGTTTCTATCAACAAAGTTACCAAGTTATGACAATTAGATTTAGCTGAAGTTGCTTTCACTATGTGTAACGAAAGTGCTAGTAAAACAATAAAGTGCTCATGAATGGTAGCGCATTTGTTTCTCTCTTATCTTTACTTCCATCTTTTACCTATATTTGAACACATCGCATGATAATGTTTTTATATCAATGGGAGGATCCGCCGCTTCTTTTCAAACATCATTCAGGAACTTTATGCTTATACATTTCTCAACATTCAACTAATACATTATATTAGTTTCGATGATGCACATACGCTGAAATGAGGAATGGGATATTATACTGCTGATTGTAATACAAATACTAAACTTGATGTGGTATCTACTTCCAATTCAACTTCAATTCTTTATTCTCATACATGAGCATATTCACAAAATATAATACATAGAAATAAATATATATGTAATTCAAGATGGAAAATAGACTCACAAAGTCTAAATGGCATTTATTGTTTTCTCTCAAGAGATGAAAGATGTTTGATAAATTTTGATAATTTTACTAAGTTTTGGGATTTATTTGTAGATATGATTTTTCTTAAGTTTGATATATTTGGAAAATTCGTTAGAGAGATAGGCAAATATTGTTTCCTGAAGTTGCTAAGCGCTTTACAGTGGAAAATGTAATGATATTCATCTGCGATGGTTAAGGAATTACACAATTTGCACGTTCTTTCATCTCTTGGGATATATGCCAGCGGCTCGTTTCGATAGGTACACTATGGTTACTTGTCCAAAATCTCAGAACTGGTATTGAAACATATTTTAGTAGGAGAAGATATGCATCAAAGTTGGGAAATGTTTTTAATTCTTGATAGTATGTTCCCTTTGGGCTAGAGCAAATGTTACTGTGCCAGTTTTGGATAAATTGATTTTTAATGGTAAGTTCAACTTTCGAGACGAGCCAAGAATCAATATTTCTGAATAACAAAACGAGGGCGAGTGTACGCCTACCCTTTCAACAGCCGATTGATTAATACTAACACAGCTTGAAATACAACATATGTGTTTCTCCACTTAAAGTGGCAAGCCGGTTTCAAATGATGACAAACAAGAAGACTTTGTGTTTTTCTTCTATATTTTCTGCATAGGTTTTCAATTACTGCCTCGAGGTCTGATTAGCGTGGCGAGGGGATGCTTTGAATCCTGCCGACTTAAGACACTTCACTGCGCATTTATTGTGCCAGAAAAGATTAAATAGTTACGCTATGACAAATTCCTGATCTAAAAGCAAAAGAGCCTTCATTTCAAGTCGGCGACCAACTTTTACTCCTGAACAATGTTGTTAAGAAGGGTCAGTCGTCCAAATTGACACGCAAATTCAATGTCCCGTATCATATTACTCAGGTATTTCCCAATCATACATTTAAGCTCACAAACTCACAAACAAACAAACCTCATAAGTCACGCATTCATGCTAACAGGCTAAAAAAGGTATTACCCTCCTCAGCCACAAGTTGCCAATGTACCTGTACCTTGTCCTAACATTCAAGCTCATCATGACAACATCACACCACATGCCAGCGTCCTTAATGACCATGAACCCTCCACTTCTCATGGTTCACCTGAAGACAAGTCAAAACCACCACAAACGTCAAAACAAAATCATCAAACAATATCAGGCAATTCAAAATCATCAAAACCGAACAAAACAGCAAAATCACCTCAAACAACTGAAAACGATGAAACCTATTTTGTTGACAAAATCCTTAAAACTAAAACAGTTAAAGGTGCATCATGGTACCATATCAAATGGGTAGGTTTTTCAGAACGCACATGGGAACCAGCTTCAAATCTCAACCCAGCTCTCATTGCTTATTTTCATCAGTCAAAAACAAACAGAGGACGAAGACGCAAACGCAAATTCTTCAGGAAATATAAACACTTGTTTTCAATCTATTTAATTATATGTGCTAAGAACGCATTGGATAACAGTTATGCTCTGACCACGATTCTTTCACGGCATTAAATTTCGTTTTGTAAATAAAATAGGAATTGAACATTGTTGTTGGCCACAACATATTTCTTCTCCCGGTCATCATACTGAATTCCTGTGCTTTCTTCTCTCATAGGTCCCACATGGCGCAGTGTTATACTCTCGCTGTTCATTCTGTTTCTGACACCCGTTCTCGGCAGCGTACCTGTACAGCGCCTCGACTATGGAGTTTTGCTCAAGCCATCCACCCCAGCCTATTTTGCGACTGAAGAAAGGATCCATACATATGAAATTAAACTACCAACTATTCCTTCCATTCCTCATCTTAAAATGTGCCATTCTGATCATAAAACTTTTGTCTTATTGGGACTCAAATCTCTGAAATTATCCCTGAATCTAAATTACCAATAAAAGTCGATCTAAACGTGGTTTGCTTAATTTCGTAGGGTCCTTTTCAAAAACGCTTTTTGGGACGGCAACTACGGATGATGTCAACGTGTTAGCCAAACATATTAATGCTTTGACAAAGAATGAAATAAACATTGCTAACTCATTAAAGCAGCATTCTAAACACCTTTCATCGTTTATGAAATTAGTTGATGATCGATTTCACAACGCCCTTACGGCAATTCAAGATAACCATAAAAATGGCAAAAACTGTTAAAACTGAAGTCACAGTATTACAAGAAACAATTGTTAAATTAACACAGCTTGAAATACAACATATGTGTTTCTCCACTTAAAGTGGCAAGCCGGTTTCAAATGATGACTGAAACAAGAAGACTTTGTGTTTTTCTTCTATATTTTCTGCGGGAGGTTTTCACCAGAACTTTTACAATAATGGCGTCCTCAGGCGAGAGAAGTCGGGGATTGTGTCGTGCCGTAGCTGCGACTCCGAACCTGTCTGCCTGGTTAACGATATGGACGAGCCTTTTATAGAATATGGACATACGGTCGAATTACATTAAAACTACACAACAGATGTCAGTTTGAAACTGTTGCATAATGTCAAGTCAGGAGGACAGCGGCCGTTCAATTACTGTCTCGAGCTCTGATTAGCGTGGCGAGGGGATGCTTTGAATCCTGCCGACTTTAGACACTTCACTGCTCATCATTACGTACAATGTTATACAGAAATCTTGCTTTTCATGAAAAATACTGCCAAATCGTTAAATTACATCCTGTGGGCGCCTAAGACATGTTAAATAACATCGATGACCGAATATTAACTGTTTCAGTAGCATTCTAGAAGTTGTCAGTTTAAGGAATGCAAAGCATATTATGGATAATCAACTTCTTAATTTACTAATAACCAAGTTTTGATATAGCTACCTGGCTTGAAAACGGTATAAGAAGCTATACCGAAACGTACTGGCTATCAGTACAATAAAGAAGTTGCTAATCCATAAAATTCCTTGTCTTGCTTACATCGAATATAAGCGTTGTTATTGTTTTAATCCAGTATTTGGTCTTGTTGTGCTTACGGAACGGGACATCAGGTCCAGATATTTTTGAAAGACTCAGTGACATTCATTATCGTTTGTTTATGGAAATATTAGTAGCACTGAATAAGTTGATTCTTATTGTTTAATCTGTTAAATTCGATAATCTTCATTGTACCGAAAAGTTAACTTACAAAAGAGACAAAATAATAATCAGGTATTTATGTATTTCTACTATCAATTCGTTCCAATATTATTACATGATAAGAAGTCATACATTGTACATATTGATAATTATATAGAGAATACTAAACGACGTCCCGTTTAATAACATATTTATGAAACGAGTGTGTGGTTTGGTATTTAACGAGCGAAAGCGAGTTAGATACCGATACCATTCGCGAGTTTCATAAAAATGTAATTATACGGGACTGAGTTTAGTATTTTATTTATTACTCGCTGAATTATATCAAAGAAAAATCATGAAAATCGCCGGGATAGCCATTGTCGCTGCGCCGCTAACATTGTGACGTCATGATTAACGTAGTGACGTCATGTGGCGTCAATCAACACGCGATGTTATTACACAATGTGTAATAACTTTATAGAGATTATTACCCGAGGAAGTGTGTCATATGACTTTTACGAAACGAGTGTGAATTTTTGTATTACCCGAGCGAGAGCGAGGGTTATACACAAATTCGCACGAGTTTCGTAAAAGTCATATGACACACTTCCGAGGGTTATAATTTCTTTATTACCGATTCTATTTCATTTTAAACACACGGAATGCAGCCTGCTTCCTTTCCGGCGGCCCGCTACAGTGACATCAAGAACAATGGTTTTATGACGTCACAGACGAGGTAATACGGTAACTCGCTCTGAAACAATCGTTGGTAGGCAAAAGTGATATGTGCACATGTGCTCATATTGAAAATATGTAACCGCTTATGATTAACCATATGGGTAATAAGTAGATTTATTAAACGGCGGTATCTTCAACGGGAGAGTAATAATATGATTTATGTGATTTGGAATCAAAACATTAGAGTGGAAAGCATGTAACTGTTATTATTTGAGAGTGGGGTATTTGAGAGTCAAAAAAGGGTTCATCAGTAGACTCGTGTGCGTATACAACATGTGATCATACGTTGTTGTTCAATCTGTTCTATATTGCTGAGGTTTTTTAAATGATTGATTTAGTTAGTGCTGATTTCGGTAAAACGCTGTCGAAGGCTACAGTAAGGATCTTATTTGAACACGAATAGAACATTCGCACTGTTATTAATAAGTTTAGCATGTTGACGTTTTGATTAGAACACAATTTCATGACATTTATATTCTGTAGATATCCGCTTCTAAATAAACTCATTGGTAGATGTTTTGATTGACTTATACTAACTTTTGAACAAGCGTAAAGCAAAGGTGATAACGTGTATAACTTATAGAACTTAAAAGGACAGTCCTACCGGGATATTTTTTTTGGAAACGAAATTCAATAGTACATTCCTGTTTATTCATATGAATTATAAGAACATGGACATGGCACAATACATTTGAAACATGTTATTCAAGGTTTCATTTTGTTTGATATAAATTTGACAACTTGATAAATGAGAGCGCACTATCGTTAAAAAAGGAGAAGTGAAACATTTTTTTCGGCGTTACAAGTGTGAAAAGCCTTGCTACGGCATTCCAAGACATTGTTGATTAGTCTTATCATAAATCATTATAAATGTGTGGATATTCTTTCCATACATATAGTTTAGTGTTATAATGTTTTAAATAAGTAAACGTACAGTGGGTTTTGTCATGTGTTTCCCCGAAAAAACAACATGGCGGAGAAATTGCCGATAGGACGGAGTGTTTAAGGCACAGAAATTATTTTGCATTTCCGCAATTAATGTTGGAGAAAGGTTAAACGCACTAGTGCACACCAATATTTCGTTAACACAACGAATGCACAGATACTGCATATCTCTCGATATTATTCAAGATCCTCACTCAAGTAATCTACCTCGTAAGTTATTTAACAAATATTTACGTATTCAGGTAGTAAAGTTGATTTTTAAAGACCGGAAGTATTTAATGTTACGTTACAATAAATCCGCATGAACTACACAGCTAACCAAAGATTTTTTATATACCCAAGCTTACAGCGGCTGTCTAAATTTTTTCATTGTTGATTGCAGGTCGATTGTTAAAATTTTTAAGTATTTCATTGCATCGATAGAAAGCTTAAGTGAATGCATAAGTCCTCGTAAACCTTAAAATAGCCAATTTAAACCGTAAAAGCGTGCACTAGTGCCTTTAAGTAGGGAAATGGAAATATTTCTGAAAGTATGTGCGGATAATTAAGAAACACACCTTTGTTTTATGCTCGTGACAATCATTAAAAGAAACCTGTGTAATTAAGTTTAATTTCTAATGTTATAATTTTTTATGTAACAAGTATAATTATTAAACAGATGTATGTATATTCAATTAAAAACCTCTCAATATCAATCCAGTATGGACAAAAGCTTTTAGAATGTGATATAACTCCTCATATCCAAGTACTCATATTCATATCGCGAGTATTACGCTATTCAGGACACTTCACGCCTGTGAAAGCAAGACAATAGAATCTTTACATTCCATCTGTAAGTGTGTACTCGTGAGGCTATCTGTTATGGTGAGAATGTTGGAATGTGGTCAGGGAGGCGTATGCATTCCCAAGGTGGATAAATTAAGGGCCTCGCGGACATGACATCTAAATTCGCTGAGAATTTTGATAAGTGGTTATAGCAAGTTCTAGCTTAGGTTTGATATCGAATATATACAGTTCAGTATCCATAACTGTTATTTTTCATTCATCGGACGCGGACATTTAAGAAACATAATAACCATAGGGTCTATAAACAAGGCTTGTCAAAATAAATTTAGATTAAATGATATTATGTTTCCGGTTATTTGAAATTGAAAATATATATGTTGAAAACTTTTATATTTGTCTCTTCTTTGATCCCTTAAAGCTTCAGGTAGACATATATTTTCAGAATTTAATTATGACATTGCAGCATGTGTGCCCCTGACATGAGCTCAACTATGCATTTAGTAATGTTGCTTAGGGTAACCCTGCTGATATGCATTGTATGAATAATATTTTATTACAAAGGAATGAATACAAATCCAATAAATACAATTTGTTTGTATTGAAGCGCAAATGTTTACACTGGGCATCATAGGGACAAAATAATTTAAAATTTATTCAAAGGGAAAGAAAGAAAATTGCCAAATTGTAAATTTATAGCTTTGTCAAATTATACGTAGTTGTTAATGTATATAAAAATGTAAATGATATGAAAAAGAAAATCAAGATAAAAAATATGTGTTTTAATGGTTTCTTACCTTTGTTATTTCTGTTTAATGCACCCAATAATGGCTTAATTATTTTACATGAGATTATTAAGATCGTGTTCATTCCTGATGATGCTTAATATAATTGTTCAGATAGCTGACGTGATTGTTGTGATTTGTCTTGGTCAAGAAACGTTTTCCATACCTCAGAATTAGGTCACTGTTATAATCGGTTGCCACAGGCAACAAGGTCAGATTGATACTAAAATTGGAAAAATGAAAAAAATAAAAATATAAGATGACTTTTAAAACCATAATAATGTTTCAATGTCTTTCAGAAGTGATTGTCCAAGCAATCAATGCAGGCAAAACAATACCTTTAAGGCGAAAAATCGATGGGAACAAAAACACTGGTCTATCTTAAACGACTGGGTGACATCGATATCCATCTTACTAAGCAAACAAACCATCACACAACGAAATCGACGTATATATCTCTGTTGATATTTCTCCCATGCGTAGATCGTTGAATCGATGCAGCCTCACTTCGGTGATAAATCGTAAAGCACAAGTCATGCAAAGCTTACCATTGTCAGAATAGGTTAGTACTTAAAAATAAATGAGCATCGCTATTGTTATAAGTGTCACTTGCATATAAAACGACAAAGAGTAAAGAAGAGCTATGTTCAAGGCAACCATGATTTAACCAACTCACCCCTAACATCCAGAATCCAGACTCAGAAAGTACCAGTTTCATAGGGTGAAACGGTGAAATACTTTTAACACTTTAGAGTTTACACAGATATATGTGACCAACGAAATGTGTTACATGACTTTTACGAAACGTTGTTTTGGGAATGTTTGTATTTCCCGATTTAAAGAGCGAGGGTCGTCAACACATTATCACGCGTGAATGACTTAAAAACTAAAGCTGTAGTACACTAAACTTATTTTGCCATGTCAGTAGGACACTAACATATCTTGCACTTGCAAGTAATAAATGTGCACATTATCCATTATGGATCAAATCCGGCATTCTGCAATATGCATAACAAGAGGCCCACAATAACTACGCTGAACAACTCCCATCTTTCAAAAGGCCCAGCGCCCTATCAGTATTTCGCAATATAGCCTTGCTCAACTTCATCATATTTAGAACCCCGTCTAACATGCGTTGATAACAGTTTCTCCCTCTTCTTTGTAAACTCCATTGTCATACAATTTGTCCCACTATTGACCAATCCACATTGATGTGTAGTTGCCTTTTTAGGAATTCTCTGTCTTAAGCTTGAAGCAGGGGTATGTGAGCTCCGCTCGCTTCTACACTTGTTGCATTACCTTGACTTTCATGCTTTCGACTGCAATACTGTTTGTGTTGATATCATCGAGAACGTTTCGCAATGCTCAATACACATGTCGTCTACAACAATACAATCATACAACTAAGTCTCTGCAGTATGTTTTTAAAATGTCTGTTCGATGCAATATTTGAAAGGAGCCTAGCAGTTTCAGTGCCCAACCCAAATCGGGACTTAGTTTTAAAAAGGTTATGTTTTAGGCTGAGATGTGTTGAGACTGAAATATCCTGCAATGTGTTCGTTATTGCGCAAGCCATTAAATCGACAGTAAGTGACTATATTACTCCGATTGAATAAAAAATGGTGATTAAAATTTTATTCCTATTGATTGAAAAACCATAGAGTTTTTTTCATAAAAGTTACTGAATTCTTTTTCTTACAAACGCTTCCTGACTCATAATGTATGAAATCATAGTAAACTCTGATGGAACTTTCTCATCTCTATATAACTACAATGCTTATCGGGCCTCATATCTTAATGCTTGGCAGTCTTAGACAAATATAGACAATTGTTTTACATTGACATTTAGACAGATCAATTCATCAGTTAAAACCAAACTGTAGTAGTCAATTTGCCAATAGATAATCATCTTATCAAATTGATCAATACCGTTATAAACACAATCAGGGAGAATTCTATGATAGTGTCACAGCTCAGTTATGGAAAGAGAATGTCCGTGCTTCAAGCTCACTGACAACCATCTTGAGACAAATGAGCCCGAAAATTTGCTGCCTATTGTTACTTTTGAGTCTTGAGGTACTACTATTTGCATCTTCCCACGGCAAGGTGAAAATGTATCGCGATAGACTCTATCCATTTTCTAAAATGAGTTTGAAATCCTTTCGTTTCGGCCTTGACGTTGTGAAGATGACTATTTGTCGAACGACTGGCTTCTTCGTAATAGACGTAATTCTTCGTAATAGACGTACTTCTTCGATAATTGGGACTATTTCTTTGAAAACTAAGAATAAAAATTGGATGCACACATTTGAAATGAATGTTCAGTGAAGGATGACCATGGAACTCAGTGATGACTCAAAATGAGAACACTCTTACAGAACAATATTACCTCCTCCCAGGTAAAAGACGCGACTCATTCAAATAGAGACGGGACGTTTCTAGGTTACGATAAAAGGGTGTTAGTGTTCTGAACGTGCTCGATTTGTCTCGAGCAGAAACACTCCCGTAAAACAAATATCAAAGATTGATTACGCAATCGTACTAGACATGATTTCAGTTCGATTCCTGTCGAATGTTAAAAAAAAAGATTATTATTCATGAAGTTATAAGACAATACAAATAGAGCTTTTTAACTCGCAAATGGGTTTCAATGTTTGCTCTCCAGGTGAAGTTTCTATTGCGTTGGAAAACAGGTTTACGTTTTCACTTCACCGTAAATGATGTAGGCACAATCTTTAGTAAGGACGAAGGCTTAACACTGCATATCAAAAGGTCACTGCCGAAAGTAACGAACGATCATAATCTCATAGACAGTTAACATAATCTCCAAGATGAATATCTCTTTAACGAATGTATATAAATTTGTATATTAATAGGAAAATGAAGGTCAGAGGTGAAGTTAATGAAAATGAAAATAAAACACTTCCGACGTCACTGGATGTATATAAGTTTTAAATGATACAAAAATCATATCCAGAGACAATGTCGTACGAGGTACATAACACCCAGTCGATCATATTTTGTGACCCATTTTAATAGAACTTAATCTACTTTGACCAGCTATACCAGACTAATCTTCAGTCTCAAATTATCAAAACAATTATTTTACTAAATGTGAGAAAGGAGCTTCTGAGAAATGAAGATTACTTCAGATCTAGACTTGCTTTCCAAGAGGTTTTGATGAGGTCAAATAGCATAAACTACTGTCGGGGTGTTAGACTAGCGCTAAACTTGTGCAAAACGAGGTTGTGACCTACATCCGATAGTTACCGGGGATATAAGCGTTGGTCCTGTGCTATGTGGCCATCAGCTTTCTTCACAAAAACAGGGGGCCTCGGTCAACCTATCTTAGTGTTTCGTTGTATGTAATGGTTATCCGCTGTATGGAACCTAATCTATAAATGTAGATCGTGGTTCATTGAAAGCGATTTACAATTTGGGTGCATTAAAACAAGATACTGACTGGACAGTTGATAGCATCTTTTTAATTGTATACCCATGTAAACTTAGGATAGTAATACAGGGGTGCAAGACGAAATACACATTCTAATTCACTATTGCTTGGCTGCCGGTTAAATTTCTCTAAGCTTTGGCAGTAGGTATCTATAAATGCAATAGGTATATTTATACCTACTTCAGCTATTATTCATGCTCGTGGTTCCTCCTCTTCCATAGACCAAAATTTAGTCTATGAATTTTTTTAATCATTTACTGTTCCTTCATTCATAATATTTTTTTCTTTGGGCTCCTAATTCAGTCAATCTAGACTTGCTGAATGTGGACCTAGACTGTATTAAAGGCTCCTTTATAAACAAGGTCATGAAGCAGGACTACGTTCTCGTGCAATACATACGACCCAAAATCATGTTCAATACATGGCTCGTATACAGTAAAATACAGTGGAAAGTAATGGGAATGATCGGTGTCCGACAGTCATTGCTTGTATTCTCTAATGAAGAGTAGGATCGTCAGGAAACTCCAGTAACCACGGGAATCTCATTTATGTACAGCGGGTCAATAACAGTTGCGCATTTTAATAACACTGCATAGAAACACTCAAACTTCGTTCTTGTCCAGCGCTAAATACGTTCATATCATGTTTATGTCTAACCTGACAATAAAACATGTGGTAACAAGGGGGCAAACTAAAATACATTTATTAAGTTCATGTATCGTCAATCGTCTTTAATCAACATACTTTTACTTTTGCTATAAGAGATGACCGATGGTACCTCAATATCTTCAGTAGTTTGTACACTATTCCCTTCATCATATATTCATATCAACACATTTGCCCTTAGGTGTAAATTTACCCAAAATAAATTATGTTGATTTTCAAAAACAATCCTCCCCTAATTTCCAAGGAGTAACGGCTTGGCCACAAAAAGGATGATAACGACATCCGTACCCTTCTTTGTAAATGTTCCTGACAACAACGTCTTCACAAATGCAGATGATTTAAAGCTTAACCAATAGGTTCAACTCACATGGCTACATCGTTTGGATAGTTATTACTATCATCGAATAAGTTGATTCACTTATTAGATGAATTTCTCAGTTAAAGCCTGCCTTCCCATTATGCTATCCCTCTCCAACTGGCTGGCTGGAGCTAATGTATAATATGTTGCAATCAGCACTAGGCGTCTCACAAGTCGGGTGTTTCCGACCGATCATTGCACAGCGCGCGCTTGTAGAACCAGTTATATTTAAACTACAGTTAGTTAGTTAGTCGCTCTCACTGTAGTTGACAGGACGTACGCTCTCATCGTGATGTAAGTATCTTTGTAGACATAAACTAATAACTTGAGAAATTTAAGATTTTGTAGTATATTACATGTTATTGATATGTTGGACAACAAAGCTTTGCATACTGACTGATATTTACGAAGAGAGGCAACCATTTTGTTATGGATCTCTGACGCCTTTTACTTTGTTTTTATTGGAACATAGTGAGTTAAAGAGCATCTCCGTATGCATAGACCTCTAGAATTGGAACATGCACCACAAATACTCTAAAACAGTGCTGTGTGTAGTGGCGGATTTATTCTTGACAGTAACTAATTAAATCAATGTTGGCAGAAAAATGGGTTGGTTTAGACAGCTTTATCCTTATTCTACATCAATGATGTTGAAAAAAATGAGCAAAAAAGTTAAAGAGTATTTTGATTTCATATCTACTACGCGATGTATTTAGTTTTAGAAACATGAATAACTTTTCTCTAATTCATCTACAATACTCTTAAAGGGTATTGCCGGAGGTGATGAGATAGAAACTCATTATGTGAATGATATAAGAAACAAGGAATAACACATATATGCATCTTGTATGTTGTTATATGTGCAAAGAATGAAATATATCTACCCCATTGTACTAAGTAACGGTAAAATTTATTTCAACTCATCGAATTCAAAGACCATAAAAACATTGATACTGTACAACCAAGGACTATCACATGCACTTAGTGTTTCTTAGTTTATAGTTATGGTATCATAAGCATTTCAGACAATACTATGTAATTGATTCAGAGTATCTGACCATTGACTAAGATTCTTTATTCAGACGGATACATTCTTTATATAGCAACAGTGACCAAACACTGCCTGTGTCAACATCGACCCAGGGCACTCTGTACTTCATGCCGCTAATTGGTGTGGGTGTCATATTGCAATAGGACATTGTTTAGTCGATGACCAGACCGTACACAACCTATTTAATATTATATCACCGAAGGTGGTGTTGTAATAATCACTTGATTTATAAAGATATTACAATCTTTATCGGAATGTCGCTTAAAACAGAATAAAGAACTTGTATATATCCTTTAAAATCACAACTAATTTTTCTCTCTCTACCACTTTCTCTCCTTTTTATCTTTCTTTGTATATATCACTCTCCTTTTCAATCTCTCTTTCTGTCTCTGTCTCTGTCTCTCTGTCTCTCTCTCTGTCTCTGTCTCTCTCTCTGTCTCTCTCTCTCTGTCTCTGTCTCTGTCTCTCTGTCTCTCTCTCTCTCTCTCTCTCTCTCTCTCTCTCTCTCTCTCTCTCTCTCTCTCTCTCTCTCTCTCTCTCTCTCTCTCTCTCTCTCTCTCTCTCTCTCTCTCTCTCTCTCTCTCTCCAGATGCACTGTATGAAATAAACACAATTAAAACGTTATATTGTCACCCCTGTTTAAATGAAGACAGTGGAAGTTACTAATGAGAAAAGACCAAGAATGTGACAAAGCTCTGGCTTATAATGAGTGGACTTCATCTATGTCAGAGACGTCTTTGGTGAGGCATGATATGCTTTACCTAAAGTTAGAAACAAACATTCTGTATCTTGAACTGGAATATTGCACACGAATAGCTTTTATATTATCTAGATCTCGAACGTTTTTGTATAGAATGACGAAAGAATATTAATGACGTGTTTGTTCAGTACCTGGATCTGAGACGTAATTGTGTGCTATCGTTAACCTCGTGGTGTTCTCATCTTAATTATGAGTCTAAACCATAAATATTGTACATGATTTAAATATGCCATCCCGGAACTCTGGAGCTGAGTGGTGTGTAAATGTCTTTCATGATATATATGCATTCGACATGTAGGGCCTGCCCGTCACGTATGATATATACATATATATATATATATATATATATATATATATATATATATATATATATGTGTGTGTGTGTGACTGACACAGCTGGCTGGAGAGTTTAACGTTGTTATTGATATGCGCATATTAGCATTGTCCCCGTAACGCATTTAACCTGATATCGACCCCGATAAAACGGGACAGCTGAATGCACAAATAAATAAATTCCAGAAAAGCACAGGTGGGGGAAAATAATTGTGTTATACTATATCGTGTCATATTGATATATAAAGTGCATTACATTGAATGTATCTTGTGTTGAAAGATTATGTCACTGAAACGATTTTTAACTAGAAGTAGAAATATAACAACTATACAGCTGCATATCAAAAGTTTGTTCACTTAGTACTGTATCTTAGTGCAAATATAGTTTGGTTTGAACGTCAAAAACATAACTTCATCGGAACTGACATTTGATCTCCAATTGTCAATGTGTAAAATAGCCATTTCTTAACTTTTTGTGTGATTGTTTGGTCTCTCGTGCTAAATTTCGAATTTTGGCATGATTAAAAAGACAGAAGGGTAACATTTTCGAAATTCCAATTTCCTTAAATTTTGGTTAAAATATTCAATTTCGATTTTCTGAGAAAAATATAAACAATTTCATATTAACTTGATGCAAACTAACAAACATAACCTGTTTTAAAAGCTGTTGATCACTTTTAAAGGATTTTGTAGGGGGAAATAAAATGTACTGTACGGGTTGATGTATGGGTTTGGGGTTCATATCCCTTTTAGAATTTTACCCCCTCCCTTTCAAAATACAATTACTAAGCCACTGGTCAATAGGGGATACAATTAGAGAAACACATCAAACTGACCGTGTTTTTTTTCGCCTGAACAATATAATGAATATAACATGGTGATGTCAGTTCATGCTGCTGTCTGTTGTCTTCACGTCTCTCTTCACTCTCTCTTCATTTGATTTACTCATCAATCTATCTCTCATGATTCTTATATCGTTCTTGTCATTGCCTTTGTCCGTCTCTACTTCTTACCGGTACTCTGTCTCGTTCTATCTACGTTGTATTTATGTGGAAAAAAATGTTTAATTGCGTTACTTCGATACTTGATGTCATCTGTTATTTCTTTCAGCTCAGCACTAAATCAACTATGTCACAGGGATACCCAGTTACCGCTCAGGTTAGTTTACAGATAGACTTGTTACATGTAAATCCAATGAATCCGTGTCGCATAGCGGTGTTTCGATTCCTCACCACTATATTCCATGCCATTGAAAAGGGGCAGATTTATTTCTTAAAAATTCCCCCAATAAACATTTATTTGTGCTAAATTTGTGAGCGAATAGTATCATCAAAGAGATGGTTTGTATGATATCAAATACTTGAAACTGTTCAAAGACATCTTTGTGTAAAAGTGACACAGAGTATGTTTCATAAATTTACCTGTGGCTTGAATAAGAGCTAAAGTACAATCTACCATCAAATATCAACCCAAAACTTGCAGCTTTATCTCTTAATTGCCTAAATAAGTCAGACGAATCAGTCAGGTGTGACTGTGGTTACATCCAGGTGTTACTCATATAATGGACCTATCCCAGAGACTAACGAGATAGATGCTTTGAGCAAAACAAGACTATAACGTTTTGCAAGTGATGATGACCACTATGTTTATAGTGCATATCATATGATAATGTACTTGTTGTTGTAACATATAGTTAGTGTTTTCACGAGTTAAGCTTTCAAAAGTTGAATTTCACTTCATGATACTAATTGAGTTACTCACTAACTTTCACATTGTTTGACCAGCATAAAAATGGCATATAAATATCTGGTACAGTTGTCATTATTGACATCAATAATGGCTGGAGAATACATAAAACACAGAAGGGTACCCCATTGGAGTTCCTTGCCTCCGTAGGACACTTACTGAAACTGGGCTAAACTAAGTGTACTTAATATAAGGGACGTCTGCCTTTTGGGGCGTCTGAGTTATGGGGGTAAATCGACTGGAACCACTACGTTCATCTGTGTCGTGACATGCGTGAGAAACCGACAACCTTTGGCAGCTACATGAAATTATTGCAACATATATATCACACATAAATCGTTGCTTTGTACATTCTAAAAATGTAATCACTATCGGAATATAAACAATATACAATTTATGTCATTTAAAATATATTGAGAGAGGATTGCTTAAGGAGCAAATAAGATTTTTTATTCATTAATTTCAATACAAAAACCAATCATAAAGACGCTGTATGAAGAAAACGTAGTGAGCGATTAACATGAAAATATAAATATAAATACCAGATAAAACCATTAGAAACACACATCAGTCCTAACACAAATTCACTTTCAGAATAATGTTACTCCTACTTTCATGTTAAAATAATGGTCATCATGTCAAAAGTACGGAGAGACTCTTTAGATGTTGTTGTTCATTTGGTCAAGGTGTCATTTGGTCTAGGCGTACGCACTGTCACTGAAATGTAATTTTAAAACTTATCGCTGATACTGTAAAAATATGATGGTATAGTGGCAGGTATGTTAAAAAACGCCCTCTGACGCTTGTTAATTTGTCAAATTAATTTTGGAAACTTTTGCCTTCTGTCCATAAATTGTTTTTAGATGTTCATTGAAAACGAGTCATTATGTATTTGCAATTTGAAATAATGTTAATCTGTTAAATCATATATGAATCTTTGGTTCGTAATAAAGCAATACAATATGTCATAAAAACACAGAGGGACTATCTAAATGGCCAGTAGCTCCCGTCATCATTCCAGGGGCTACCAGTTCGGACCCCCTCCCCTCCTTTCAATTAATCTGGATCACACACTGAAGACTTTTTTATGAAACGTCAGTTACTTCAACATATTGAAATTTAGTCCACCGCCCCTGTAAGTAGGTCAGGTCGCGTGTTGTGTACAGTGAGCGTAGGCGTGTCGTACCTATCTAAACATCCACCCTCTTTTTCTAGTATACCACCTAGCTAGATGAACTGGTGGTTTCTTGGTACAAAGAATGAGTCCGATTTTTCAAAGGAGGTTCTGCTAATTTTTGCCTCTAGCTATATTTCGACACTCGGCTTTAAAGGGGCCCAGAGTGTATAAATTTTGGGTCATTTATGTCACACTTAATAAATGGAGTTATTTTACCGAGAAGAACTGGTTCTTTCTAAAACTTAGCATCTTAACGCTTATGAGTTCAGTATATTGGCAATATAAGAGGTTGGTGATCGAAAACCGGACAATGACAGGCGCCAATGACTCAGATTTATAGCAAATTTACAGCATATACAACGACAAATATATGTTTGTAGTTATAGGTAGGTCATTTGATTGATTTATAATTAAATTGGAAGCAGAATTCTCAACATGTAAATTGCCGTTTTTCATTTAGAAATCTTTACAATTTTTTAGCTCTTATCTACGTAAAAAAAAAGTTATGAAATATAATCTGTGTCAGTTAAAATATGGTTCAAACATATATTTGTGTAGCATGAAGGCGAACAGGCCTGGTTGCTCATATACTACTGAACCAGCACAAAATCATAAACCTGGAAACAGAAAATCAAAATATTATCCACAAAAGAGCAACATATAGACAACATAACAAAAATGTAAAATTTCGATAGATATACGATTGGTAATGAATGCGTCATAGTAATGATTGCGTCTATATGACAGTAGCCGCACCTGTAAATGCAATTACAGTTTAAGTGCAGTACAATGAACAGAAATATCAATTGATAGGTTTGAAATGTGAGTGTGTAATGAGTGCATAATACATGTACATTTACCAGTCAATAACGAAATACATTTCCTTCAATGTATGATATAAAATAGATCATTACATATCAACCTATTTCAGACTAGCTGAAGTGACTTCTCAGTAGTGTTAACGTCACTCCTAGGTATGATGTATTATCATAAAGAAAATGATGTTATGTATGTTTGCCTTTAAATTGAAAATTGGACAAACAAAGTTGTAATGTATGTGCAAGCTACAGGTTTAGCTCAATAGTGTTTATGTTGACGTTTTTAAAGAAAATACTCTCCGTGAATACGATTCACATTTCAAAATTCTTTTTATGTAACCATTAGGTTTGACTGTTAACCTATAATAGACTTATATGTGTATACAAACTTCAATGTCGAGACTTTGTCAGAGAAGAGGTTAGTTTCTTTTTGCATGTATAGTATGCTATACAATCCATTAAGTTAAAAGAACCAAGTTAAAACTGCCATTCACATTTACTTTATACTACACTCAAAACTACACTTGCCAACATATAAGCTTATAAAGCAGTATTCAAGGTATATTTTCAATTGTGACGTGAATTTTAGACTTACCCATCGAATTAAGAATATCTACATTGTCAAGTCATGTATTAATAGAAGTTGTTGGTATTGTCAATTTCTATTCAAATACACCTAAATGGATCCTCAATGTTTCAACTCCTTTCATTAGATATTATTGCCACAATGTATATTGTATCTTTTATAATGGACCTATCCTAATAATCCCTCAAACTCTGTCAGCTCTTGTTCGTCATAGTGATCTGAATCGTATCGTAAATTTCTTGTAGGAAAAATTTGAAGGTAATGTTTGTCACCCTTTGTAGTAAAAAAAAATATAAGTCATAGGAATCTGAATCGTATCGTAAACTTCTTGAAGGAAAAGTTTGAAGGCATTATCTCCCCACACATGTCGGTTGCTCAAATGATTTAAGAAAATATATGTAAATTGCAATGATAATAATGATAATATGTTAATATCTGTCATCAATTACATTGTTTTCTTTCATTTGGGTGTTTCTAATAGTATGGCAGCCGATAAGTATATTTGAGAAGACAGGAGAGATTAGAAGAAAACGTTTTTCACTCCCTTCAGTATTAGTTACATGAATCATATTCTGATTTCTCTGGGTACAAACCTGAATAGTTGTCAGTCTCAATGAATCATTCATGAGAAGAGCAACGAAACCAGATAGGGATACTCGAAATTTGACTTTAAATAAATGCTCTTGAACCCGTATATCTGGTTTTCCATGATTATCAGATAAACTTTTAGTTGACAAAAGTAATGATTGCGATCCTGATTTAACATACATATCCTTCAGTTAAGGGGTAAATTATAAAACAAAATGTGCAGAGAACTGAATATCGTGATTATTCTAAAAAGAAATTTATTATCTTTTATACAACAACTCACTTTTTTCCCATTTTCGTCATCCTGTTACATTGTGCATAGTAATTTATTCCTGTCGCGTTTGAACAGGGATCGTATAGACGACCTATACGATCCCTGGTTTGAACTAATGATATATGTAACGTCTATAGGTAGAAGTTATACGATCTAATGTCATATTCAAAATGAAAAATTAATCATGTGGATCATTTAAAAAAAAAATTGTTTATTGAAAGATTGGTTTCGGTGTAGACATAAAGTAAATAAGTATTTGTATAAAAGAATAGTAACAAGTATTTGTAACATTTTATTCTTTCCCTCAGACCACTGCAATTTGTAAATTGTCCTTCTTAAAGAGCCACTCCGTGATTTTCATAACATATTATTTACCTTTGATACGAACCTAAATGTCATATGTGGTGATATAAAATCAAAACATCTTAAGTTTTCATGTCAAAAAGACATATATATGACAAATACTGGTTTTCCATGAAAATCTAAAAACAGCGTTATAAATGCACATATTGTCACTGTAAAAAACCAACAAGCTTTAAAATGTGTCGTTTTGGTAACAGTCGATTCTTCGCGATCAAATGACACCATTGATTAAGTTTGGCATATATGACTCCAACAACTCACGGAGTGGCTCTTTAAGAGAGTGTATTCAGGACGCATTATCATTTACTCATTCTGCACGATTACATCCTCGAAATTAACCGTGCAGTGTATATCAAGATTTTGAGACAAGGCATTGAGGTGTCTTTATTACATGCTAGAGAACGACGTCGAGACGGTAGAGAATCTGCTCCTTCTTGCCAGATTATTTATGATTATGAACCAATCAACGTTCATGCAAGACTGGAAGTTACACTATACTAATGCCGCACTGATCAGAAACAGAAAGTAGTGTTATAAATACTATCTACAAGTAAATTAAACATGCAAATACCGACATATCTTCAGCATATCTCTGCTGTCATGCTCAGTAAAATCGAACAGTTATATTTAGTCTCTGTATTGAATTATGTCCAATAAATTAAAAATTATGAAACTATTAAAAATGGAATAAAAATGAGCCTTTGATTTGTCTTCATCTTAGTCAAATGAAACTCTCTTTTCGTTTAATAGACGGTGTAGGTTTTAATCTTATTTCAGGTTCTGTGTGAAATATTGTTTTCTGATTGAAGTGAACTATGTTGATAGGCCAGACTGAGGTTAAGGAAGGCGTGAGTGGTCATATTGAGAGTACACCCCGTGATACATGATACTGTTCACGGCCATTCTCCGTCGAGTGGCGTTTCCGGCTTGTAGCGCCGACATCCGTTTGCACGATTGCACGGTGTAAATATCACTCACACTTCAGATCAAATCAGAGGCATTTGTCAAATGCGTTTGTCAAAAACTTATGCCTTAATAGTATGCACCAACGGGTTCGACCTTTTGATAGGTTCAACACCAAACGGGCATTAATGGTTTAAAAAATTTTAAAAATTATTTCATTAGTTGAATTTTCATACATGAGAAGGTGACATCAAAGGTGTTGAAAACGTTTTGAAATGTTAATCAAACTAATATACGTAAATAACATGATGAACCGAAATAATGATAAATAGCCATTCCAGGACCAATAAGAGATGTAGCTTAAATCAAAGGATTATATTTATGGATCTCTTATTTCAAGAACTGGAAACTTGGTCCTTTTTCGAAAAAATCTATGGTTGAAAATAATATATTTGCAGAGAATTAAAACAACATCTATTGTCATTATTTATGGTTATTGGTATGAAACCTCGTGTGGTCAAAGATGTGAATTTCTCAGTTATACAAGCAGATGCGTTTGTTAAGAACTTTGATTCTTATGAATACAAAAGAATTCATAGTCTGTTTGTATAGCTGTTACATCAAATAATATTACGAAATTCAGTTAGTCTCTTTGCTATGTAATTAAAACACATTCCCACATCAACCCAAGAGAACGTACGTGGATTTTGATAGATAAGATGTTGCAATGACGTTGATAATGCGAGTGAAAATGCTTGTCAATGTGGGATGGGAAAAATTTCCACATTTTTTCGTTGCTTTGACTTCACCATCCATTGTCGGCCCGCTATGTGACCCAACCCATTGAGCGTGAAGGACGTAGAGTTCTTAGGTCAAATAAGTTCGTCCGACTCAATCTCGTATTCAGAATTAACTGTTACCAACACGACACCCATACTGCCAATTAATATACACTCTTCAAAAAAAGAAACGCAAGTGTTGTGGAGAATGTTGGACTCATCTAAAAGCGGCAAAACAATGCATCTATTATATATGTTACATAACATCATTGTTGTGTAATTGTTTACAGCTACAGCGCAAACATGGGACAATTAAAGAAGTTTGGTTGGTTTAAACAATAATTTCTAGGTTTTCACAAAAATGTCATTCAGAAACATGTAACGCATTTTCTATAGCATTTGATACCTTAACGCATAAAAGGCATATATGTTGTTTCACGTTTTATATTCGTGTTTTTGTATGGAAAGAGGCTGTCATTATGCCACAACTGAGAGGCAAAAAGTCGATATAGGTCAAACTGAAACTGTTGAGTGGCAATCTACAGTAGCCCGACATGTGAACATTCATCAGAGCACCTTAGCTTGTCATTTTGGTCGATTCCTGCAGACCTTTTCGGCCAAAAAGAGCCCGACATGTGAACATTCATCAGAGCACCTTAGCTTGTCATTTTGGTCGATTCCTGCAGACCTTTTCAGCCAAAAAGAGCCCGACATGTGAACATTCATCAGAGCACCTTAGCTTGTCATTTTGGTCGATTCCTGCAGACCTTTTCAGCCAAAAAGAGCCCGACATGTGAACATTAATCAGAGCACCTTAGCTTGTCATTTTGGTCGATTCCTGCAGACCTTTTCGGCCAAAAAGAGCCCGACATGTGAACATTCATCAGAGCACCTTAGCTTGTCATTTTGGTCGATTCCTGCAGACCTTTTCGGCCAAAAAGAGCCCGACATGTGAACATTCATCAGAGCACCTTAGCTTGTCATTTTGGTCGATTCCTGCAGACCTTTTCGGCCAAAAAGAGCCCGACATGTGAACATTCATCAGAGCACCTTAGCTTGTCATTTTGGTCGATTCCTGCAGACCTTTTCGGCCAAAAAGAGCCCGACATGTGAACATTCATCAGAGCACCTTAGCTTGTCATTTTGGTCGATTCCTGCAGACCTTTTCAGCCAAAAAGAGCCCGACATGTGAACATTCATCAGAGCACCTTAGCTTGTCATTTTGGTCGATTCCTGCAGACCTTTTCAGCCAAAAAGAGCCCGACATGTGAACATTCATCAGAGCACCTTAGCTTGTCATTTTGGTCGATTCCTGCAGACCTTTTCAGCCAAAAAGAGCCCGACATGTGAACATTAATCAGAGCACCTTAGCTTGTCATTTTGGTCGATTCCTGCAGACCTTTTCAGCCAAAAAGAGCCCGACATGTGAACATTAATCAGAGCACCTTAGCTTGTCATTTTGGTCGATTCCTGCAGACCTTTTCAGCCAAAAAGAGCCCGACATGTGAACATTCATCAGAGCACCTTAGCTTGTCAATTTGGTCGATTCCTGCAGACCTTTTCAGCCAAAAAGAGCCCGACATGTGAACATTAATCAGAGCACCTTAGCTTGTCATTTTGGTCGATTCCTGCAGACCTTTTCGGCCAAAAAGAGCCCGACATGTGAACATTCATCAGAGCACCTTAGCTTGTCATTTTGGTCGATTCCTGCAGACCTTTTCAGCCAAAAAGAGCCCGACATGTGAACATTCATCAGAGCACCTTAGCTTGTCATTTTGGTCGATTCCTGCAGACCTTTTCAGCCAAAAAGAGCCCGACATGTGAACATTCATCAGAGCACCTTAGCTTGTCATTTTGGTCGATTCCTGCAGACCTTTTCAGCCAAAGAGAGCCCGACATGTGAACATTCATCAGAGCACCTTAGCTTGTCATTTTGGTCGATTCCTGCAGACCTTTTCAGCCAAAAAGAGCCCGACATGTGAACATTAATCAGAGCACCTTAGCTTGTCATTTTGGTCGATTCCTGCAGACCTTTTCGGCCAAAAAGAGCTCGACATGTGAACATTAATCAGAGCACCTTAGCTTGTCATTTTGGTCGATTCCTGCAGACCTTTTCAGCCAAAAAGAGCCCGACATGTGAACATTCATCAGAGCACCTTAGCTTGTCATTTTGGTCGATTCCTGCAGACCTTTTCAGCCAAAAAGAGCCCGACATGTGAACATTCATCAGAGCACCTTAGCTTGTCATTTTGGTCGATTCCTGCAGACCTTTTCGGCCAAAAAGAGCCCGACATGTGAACATTCATCAGAGCACCTTAGCTTGTCATTTTGGTCGATTCCTGCAGACCTTTTCAGCCAAAAAGAGCCCGACATGTGAACATTCATCAGAGCACCTTAGCTTGTCATTTTGGTCGATTCCTGCAGACCTTTTCGGCCAAAAAGAGCCCGACATGTGAACATTCATCAGAGCACCTTAGCTTGTCATTTTGGTCGATTCCTGCAGACCTTTTCAGCCAAAAAGAGCCCGACATGTGAACATTCATCAGAGCACCTTAGCTTGTCATTTTGGTCGATTCCTGCAGACCTTTTCAGCCAAAAAGAGCCCGACATGTGAACATTCATCAGAGCACCTTAGCTTGTCATTTTGGTCGATTCCTGCAGACCTTTTCAGCCAAAAAAGAGCCCGACATGTGAACATTCATCAGAGCACCTTAGCTTGTCATTTTGGTCGATTCCTGCAGACCTTTTCAGCCAAAAAGAGCCCGACATGTGAACATTAATCAGAGCACCTTAGCTTGTCATTTTGGTCGATTCCTGCAGACCTTTTCGGCCAAAAAGAGCCCGACATGTGAACATTAATCAGAGCACCTTAGCTTGTCATTTTGGTCGATTCCTGCAGACCTTTTCGGCCAAAAAGAGCCCGACATGTGAACATTCATCAGAGCACCTTAGATTGTCTTTTTGGTCGATTCCTGCAGACCTTTTCGGCCAAAAAGAGCCCGACATGTGAACATTAATCAGAGCACCTTAGCTTGTCTTTTTGGTCGACCCCTGCAGACCTTTTCAGCCAAAAAGAGCCCGACATGTGAACATTCATCAGAGCACCTTAGCTTGTCATTTTGGTCGATTCCTGCAGACCTTTTCAGCCAAAAAGAGCCCGACATGTGAACATTCATCACAGCACCTTAGCTTGTCATTTTGGTCGATTCCTGCAGACCTTTTCAGCCAAAAAGAGCCCTTCATGTGAACATTCATCAGAGCACCTTAGCTTGTCATTTTGGTCGATTCCTGCAGACCTTTTCGGCCAAAAAGAGCCCGACATGTGAACATTCATCAGAGCACCTTAGCTTGTCATTTTGGTCGATTCCTGCAGACCTTTTCGGCCAAAAAGAGCCAGAGATGTGAGCATCTCAGAGTTGCGAATCAAACCAAGTAAAACACTTGCAGTAACCGTTTGCGTAAGTAGGTTTTCCACCAAGAAATTCAGTTATCACCCCTGTCATCATTTTCCTACGCAAAGCTTAACTATTGCTAGTCCCGAATTGTCCAAGTTAACCCTTACTGCCGACCTTAGACTTTTCTGGCTTGATACCAGCGCCCCCTCTTGTGATTTTTAATAATTTCCAGCTACCTCTCTTACCATAGCTACTCTGCGGCGCCGTGTCATTTGCGATATAATAAAAATTTCCGCGCCCAATAAAAGTGACCTGTTTGGTCAGACTACAAAGTCGTTTGGCATTGCAAACCTTTCAAACAAAAATATTGAGATTGAGGGACAGAAAATATGTTTTCGTTGTTATAAGGACCGGTTGTGGGAAATGATTAACATATGAAGCGCCCCAATATTTTTCAAAGGAAAGTATGAAGGAGGTTCCTATTATCGTGGGTCTTACCATTATACATGATTTTTTTTATCAAAATTTGTACAGTTTACACACTGTTGATTATTTAA
Organism: Phorcus lineatus; assembly: GCA_921293015.1. Lineage (NCBI taxonomy): Eukaryota > Metazoa > Mollusca > Gastropoda > Trochida > Trochidae > Phorcus > Phorcus lineatus. The sequence continues at coordinate 31,178,673 of OV121085.1, read as the reverse complement.
AATAGCTGCACAAATATCCTGAAACCTACTCCAGTATGTGAAAAATCAAATTCTATCAGGGGGGGAATATATTTTTTAGACATACAATGAAAATGTAATGTCTATGCAATGCATATTACAAGAGATGTCCCTATGTTCAGGGTAATTATAATTTAAATGATAGATTTAATTAATTTAATATTTAAATCGGTCCTCATTTTTGTAGTAAATGGAATGGTACATTCATCATATTTGAAACCTCAATGCATATTCCATGTGCGCAAGTCTCATCATTGATTATCCAACTGTTCATGAACAAAAGTACACTTGATATAACCTTGTAAACACAATAAAATTTTTTACCATGCTTGCTCTCCGATTCGTCAAAAATCGGATTTTATTGGGGCAAAAAAAGTACAAATAGGTTGTAATAATTCCCATCATATATAAATTATAATCCTTTCAATTTCAAAACAAAAGTTTTCCCTTAGAATTCGTAAAAAAGTGCCCTACACCAAGAATTCTTGATCATAAGTCTCATTCCTTAGCACTGACGGATACTATCACGTGAAGAAGGGTAAATAGCGGGTACCTCCAGTAAGTCCGATGTTTACAGCGATTAGAAGGGTAAATACATCCAGCACGTCCGATATTTACAGTGAGTAGCTAGATCAGGCGTGTGAAGAGGATTGTGTGTACACTGGCACCACACTCGCTATAGTATACAGCTCCATCCTTGCCTTCTCAACACCCGGCTTTATTTCCACTGTACGCCAGTAATGGAGGGACTTGGGATGTCCACTACTTCTTATTCAAACACAGCACATGCGTTTTGTCTATTTGACGAATGCTTGTTTAAAGGAAAACCACTTATATTGTACTGCTCCAGTTTTGGCATGACGTATTTCAGAGTTTACATTTGGCCTCCAAATTAACTCATTTTAAACAAACTGGCACTGCAATATTGACTCACTGACCAGAGTGTAATCTTAGAGCTCAATCTCGAGATCATAGATAGGGGACAGTCCACATCCTAATACGTACAAACATTTCTGGTATAAGTATTCCTCAAGCGAGAACGAGGCATATACCGATATCAATATACGATTATCGTACTGTTATGCTATGTATATTACCAAGATCAAAATTGGGATGGATATGCATATGAATATGGGATAAAGTGTAAATCAAAGGCAAATATAATCCCAAAAATCTGAGTGCCGCTTTAATGATATAAGATGTATTCCTGCATTACCGACATGCTTATCTTACATCTTGTTTCAGCCGTACGTGCAGTCCAGTAGTCGGGTGGTGGTGACCACTACAAAGCATGTCAGACAGACTCGACCATGGAGCTCGGAGCTCTTCTCGTGCTTCGAAGATATGACAGTGTGTAAGTATTATTGCATTCTCTCCCAACAGAGGTAGCTCCGTCATAAATATAGGAATTTATGACGGAGCTGCCTCTGTTGGGAGAGAATGGTATCATAGGTGCCCATTGTCTAATTGTGCATATACTTGACAACAGAATATTTTGCCTCTGTAAGGGACTTGAACAATTTTATTATGTCCGGATTGTTACAAATATTTTTTTTCCAAAAATATTTCAACGTATCTAACCGAATACTAATATCCATCAGGTCTGCTAGGATTCTTCTGTGAGCCGTGTTTCGCTTGTTACCTGTCCACCAAGATGGGCGAGCATTGCTGTGTTCCCCTGTGTGTCCCTGCCGCCATCATCGCCATGAGAACAGCCATCAGAGAGCGTCACGGCATCGAGGTGCGTGTTACTCTCTTAACTCTCCTTAAGGCCTTACGTACATTACGATCAGTCATGGAGATAATCTATCAGAGAAAGGTCTAAGGGGTATTACTATAATTATCATGGACCATATTTAAAATAGCTATTATTACTAAAACAGATCTCAATTCCAATTTCAGAGTTTCGGCAACTTCGAACTTGTATATTCCCACATATTATGTAGTATCTCATGTCATGGGACACCTTCGTGCGTGCCTTCAACCGTGTGTGGTTATAGAGAATAAAGAGTCTTGAATCTTAATTACTCCTGACGTAACGGCATTTTGTTGACTGACAAAGTTTCAAGCTTAACATTGCCATAGATAACCAGCCATGAGCAAAAACGGGACATTTATTCTAATACTGTAAAATCATTTTGCGGGGTGTTATTTTCGCACAAACATAAAAAAAATGACTGATTCGCGGGGTTTCATTTTCGCGCATATGGTGACGTGTAGATTGTTGCAAAGCAAAAAGACATGGAGGTTTAATTCATGGGCTTGCGCTCAAAGGCGGTTACGATGGGTAATTGTTTCATAACATGATTCAAGGGCGGGTAACTTGAGTAAAACTTTTCCTGATGAAGATGACTAGGGGCGACTCGTGAAGAGTATCGAACATAAAGTCCTGAATGCCCGAGGATCTTCAAAGCTATAGATCACAAATTATACTTTATGAAACTGCGTTAAAAAGCTGCTGAAGTTATAATCATGTCGTAAACAAGGAAATTAAAGGATTAAGTTCAAATGTAAATATGTATAGGCGAACTTAACTGTTATCATTTTAATAACGGCATCAAAATGGTATTTTACTAGCGCTTCCTAAACTACACTAATTTTGCTTTATTTCACAACCGTCAAGTTGAATAATTTAGGATCAAGTTGAATAATTTAGGACCAGAAAAAACGACCATCCGTATAACTTCTCTATTTCCAGGGTGGCATTTGCAACGACTGCGTGTGCTCGTACTTCTGTGGCCCATGTGTCTTGTGTCAGATGGGTAGAGAGCTAAAGGCAACAGGCGAGTGGAGGGTGTAGACAACAGGACTTGTACGGACGCTTCAAGACATCAAGGCGCCATTAACTCATACATAATAAAAACCATTGTACGTACTCTCAGCTGATAAGAGATTGTCAATTGATGTCCACCATAATGTAGAATGTTCTTAGTGTCAATAATACAGCAATACCGAAAGGTTTGTAAGAAATATATTTGTAAATCACGCATCTTTTCATTATCAGCGGAGTGAATATTCACATTTACACACCTTTCCAAGATAAATTAAACCCATTGTCATCCAACCAAAAAAGGTAGTGAATTACCAACCGAACAAAAGTGTCGTCACTCATTCAATAGATAACATTTTCGTATTTCTTTTCGTTACTATACTTGTAAATAACGAATGAATAAATTTTACTTTTCTATTTCTTGATTGACGTGTTCTCTCTATGTTTTCTCAGTATTGTCCAGAAAATTGGGAGCAATAGTATCCTCCCAAGATCTTTCATTGCATAAAAGAAACTTAGGTTTCGGATTTCCGCTACCTTCCAGCGTTGTTCAGCTACACATTCTCCAACCTTCTTTACCATCAGATTGCATAGATACCTATATCATTCTAGAAAGTCACCGTTAGAAATTATTTAAGATATCCGGTTTCAAATCTTAAATAACAAGAGGGGGTTTTCCCCCTAACACTTACCGACCGTACTTTTGATGCTAGTGTTACAGGATAGACAGCAATTCTTTTTTAGTATGCGCCGTGGTTGACCACAGGATTTTATGTTCGCTTCATATGCCAAAAGTGCTCACTAACGCTATTTAAAAAACAAAATTACATTTCCAAAAGATACTATTTCAGGGTTGCACTCTATATGCAGTCTTGAATCAGGTTCTTTTACAATGTCCGTTGACATTTAACATCTTCAAATGTTGTAAACCTAAACTATTGCACGAGTCAGAAGAGAGTAATGCATATTACAAAATTTATGGTCCCCTAACCTAAACTGACTAAAATGAATTAAATGTTTATATTCGTTAATCGATAACGTACCTCCTATCACCTCTTATTTTAATCTATTTTAAGTGATCAGTATTGGATTAACGATTGGACAAAGAATATATTCATATGTAGGTAATGGTTACTTCGATGGCATTGAGGTTACTAGATTTGTTTTATCTTCAACGGTCGCTGCCAGCGTTTTAGGTGTTGCTGTAATTTCATCTGGCTCACAATTTAGAACATTCTCAATTAGGTTAAGAGATATTCCGATTTTCAACTGACATTCTCTATAATTCATATAATGGATTGCGGGAAAAAATATATTGAATATTGGTGGCCCTGAACTTTTTTGTTGAGAAAAAAGGATTCATCTTGAATCTTAGCCAAATATCAGTGCATGTACTCTAAAATTTCACAATTTCTATATAATCATATACTTATAGTGTGGTCGGTAGTCAATATATTTTGTTAGTCGAATATATATCTTGCGGGGCACTTAAAATGCCTAGAAGCTTCACCGTTGTCATTCACAATGACGTGTGTAGTGACGATACAGATGTCGAAACAATGACACCACTATCAAGAAGTTTTTGACATTTTACTCATCTACGAACTGAATAAATTGAACGCACATATTCATGTCATCAAGTACATACTTTGTAAACACTGCAATCTAAATCATGCAATTTAATAACCGTTCACTTACATGTTCGATCTACTTTACTATCCAACGAAAATTAAACGGCTCAAGAACTCTAAAACCTGTCAAAATACAGGCGCAACTCGTTAAGTAAAGACTGGACAAGTAAAAACAAACAATGATGACTATCCCAGTTCCGTCCTTTTTAACAAACGTTGTTGGATAAGTAAGTACATTTTCATTGCCCAGTGGAATTTTCCTTAACGAGTTGCGCCTGTAAGATGTAGGCCTATTCGTACATAACTCTTAATTTCATACAACCTAGTGCGTGTTCTAAAATGAAAGGGAAAGGCCTATAGTCATCGAGTTTAGCACGGCATATATTTATGCAAGTCAGAAAAGTAGTCTAACACTTACATGATTTCATCAATCTTTCCCCTGATTTTTGGAAGTTTTATTGACCTTAGCGTTCATTCTAGCCCTCGGAACTGAATTTTAAACGATACCCCCCATTCTAATTCGTTCGTACGTAAATCGAGTGGGATTTCATCAGACGTGATCCGAATAAACAGTTGACACAATTGACAGCATCGAACAGTAGGTAACCATTTTCTGTCAATACACTGGCCGGTCTCATTCTAACAAGTCAGTCAGTCGTATAGGTTAAAGAATGAACATGTCTTACCAGGACATCTAGGTCTACGACGGAATTAACACCCAAGAAAGCAACGTTTAAAGAACTTTTGACGTGAATTAAAGGTTGATGATTTGGCTTGTCTACATGAGACAATGACAAGGCTGTATGGAGCAGTAGTCGAAAAGATTATTAAATGGACATCATTTAATCGTTTTGTATCGGGAAAAGTTTGATTTATTGTGTGTAACTACCATTGCTAATTTCGTAAAATGATACGTCTGTCAATCCCAATCAATTGTACAGATTTAAAGATGAACTTTTCAAACAATGTTAAGGTAAGTAAATAATTTCAGCTTGTAAAACCTCTGAATCTCTTTGAAGGGAATAGAAAAGAGTTGGGTTTTTTTATACTTATAGGTTTTAGAATTTAAAAGTACTTTGCATACATGTACATGGACATACACACTATCAACGCATCTCGCTAACTATGTACTTAGAAACACAATAAACTATTTTACAGCAGCTTCACTGTCTACTAAGCCAAGTTTAAAAGAATGCCATATGGTGCCGTTTCTAGAAAACTTCCACTCGTTCTAAAATGTGAGTTATAACATTAAAACGTTTCAAACATTAATTTTTGTCAACGGCCTTCCTGTAATCGAAAACATACATCGCATACATCGTTGGTATTTACAAACCGACCGAAAGCACTATTTCATAGGTTTCGTCAGTTGCTAGATGGCGAGAAAGTAATATCCTGTGGTTAATCTGCAAATGTGTAAGAAGTCAAAAATTTATTTAAAATAGGGTTCCCTCAAACGTAAACTGGTCACCAAATTACGTCCATGACTGTCGGCTACAAGATTATCGATTCACAATGGTGACGATAAGGTCATACGGCCATATTGTCAATTGTGTGACACCGGAGCATTGCGTTTACTGCCTCTTGTGAATTTGCATTTTATTTTGTCAACTCCTTTTTTTCAAAGAGAGATTTCAATATAAATTCTATCTATTGATAAATGAAAACAGTTGGAAAGGTTCTGTGAAAATAGCATTTTACCGGCCATAAATCAATATCGAGCTGTCATAGAATAAGAACGTGCTGTCAATAAGGCCAAAGGGTCAATTCCAGATCAGTATGACGCAAGCGTTACCATGGCTACAGATCTATAAATAGCGCTTCCGTCTGTCTCAGACAATTTCCCCGACAGCTCGGTATCTGACTTGGCCCGCCGCGGCCACACAAAAGAAACATCGAAATTGAGTTCAAAAGTATAAAAAAAACCGCTTTTCTCTCACAGTTCTTAAGATTCAGAGTTACAATTGCATCTTGACAATTGCGTTTTAAGTTATTTACTTCATAGAATAAACTCTTTATAACTTAAGTCAAAATTTTCTATGAGTGATAACTTTTCATATCAGAACTTCTTTTGAGTTCGTGCCAATAACAACAGTATAGAGAACAAAGGCATCACATTAAATGTTGAAACTTTTATTGAAAAAACCCTTAAGAATTCAACGGAAAAAATAGAGCCACCGGTTCTGCATCTCATCAGGTAATGGGCATTTATCACTAATACAACAGAATAGCCGATGGGATCTTTATAATGGTACGTATCACCCAATTCATAGGCCTAATTATTAAACTGAATTTGCCAGGGTAAATCTTCCCACAACTTTAATTCACTTCCATATTTAGGTTCCGAGGAAGAGTTTAAAGAGTCTGTTACGGCAATCCGAGAGTTTAAACAGCTCGAACGCGATTTTCACCCCTCAGCCAGCATTTACCCAACTTTTCTGTTCTTGCCATCCAGGTTGCTGCAACGGATGTCGATAGTCTAATGAGAAATCTAATGTGAATCACACTAGTCTGGCGTGTAAACAGCAAGGTTTAAATTAGCAAGGGGTGGCGAGTGGCGAAACTAAAGAAAGCCATGGGGCGAAGATGTCTTAAAACCCCTCCTCCCTAGCTGACAGTATCTCGGAAAGGGTGTATATTGGTTCTGGCGGATAGTCGATTATATGAAAAATTTACAGAAGACGATACAAGCCACAAGCTCATCTGGCCATATTGGACAGATGAGCTAGAAATCTGAACTCACCTGTATGCCTTACCTCAAGCGTAATGTCTTCCCTTTCTGTTGGGGAAGGGAAATAGCGGTCGACGTAAGTTTGAGGACCACGTCGGCGCCAGATCTAGAAGAAAATACACATTGTTGTACCCATCCATGTTTCCCGAATCCACATTTGAACCATAGAATTGGTGTAATCCAACAAACGCACTCAACCATGTCCGAAAACATCGATCAACTGCAGATTCTAAAATTCGTGTTTGAATGACGAAATATTGACCCTCATGAACTTGACCGGTCTTCTCTTATAGTGACCGGTCGTTGTCATGGTAACATCGGCCATCCAGGGTTTAATGTTTAGACCCTCTGCATTGCACACATCTGGTTACACCACTAAAACTGAACTTGTTTCGCACAAATAACTGATAACCTCTTGGGCTTTGTTTCGAGAGGAAATTAGCATAATCTTTCCTGCCCAATGGTTTAATTGTATTTGTACTACATTTGCTTACTATTCCCTTAAATGGAGTTAAAACATACTAATTTGCATCTTCCCCTGCATGGCCTAAAATCGCGCAAGTCTCTCACTGCCTAATTTTTACATTGCTTCCAATCGGTAAAATTCGTTTTCAATGCAGCGTCCTGTTAGGCGAAAAATTGCATTTTTCATTACACTATTGTTATGACAAGCTCAGAAAAGTTGAGCAAATGAGACAAGGCATGGGGGATCGCGCTTGCATGGGCCATGCTGGGGAGTATGACTAATTAGAATGAATTGAGAGTTGCGGCGACGTTTACTATTTAACAGTGAAACTTGTAAACTCAGCTTCGTTTTTTTTCAATCAAAGGGCTTGAAGTTAATAAACACTGCGATAAACATCCTACTGCCAAAAGCCTTTGAATATCTACCAACGACCTCGGTCTTACACACATTTTCTGACAACAGCTCTTGCCTAAAATTGGTTTGTTCTATAACCAGGCTGATAGTTTGCAATGCACGTAACCCGACCGTGTGACTGGAATTTTTGAATCCCAAAGGGATACGTATGAAAGCACAGTGCCACCATTTAGCAAGGTGTATATTCATTAGTTATAGCAAAGACTAACACCGCTGAATATATTGGTCTTGGTGATTGGCTTACCTCAGATATAGGGGTTCACTTCCTATATAATTTTAGATAGGTTCATAATAGTGACTTTGTGCAGAGGATAGACATTAAACCAAGGGTAGCCGATGATTTACCCTGCTGTGCTTACTTTAATCTGTATCTTTCTAGTTTGTCTTACTTTGAAAAATACACCAGAACATGCGGGTTTTGAGAAATAAGTTGTAAAATCACCCTTTTCTTAAATAACGTTAAAACTAGTCATTAATCTTTTAACAACCAAAATAAATTTCAAGGAATGTATACATGGGTTTAGCTTTGTTATAGACTCTTGTCAACTTATAAGTTGTTAAAAAACGAATTTCAGTGGCAAGATTAAAAAAAAAATTTATCAGCGTTTCAAATATCGAATAAAATTTATCAGTTTGGCAATTTCCTCGTAACATGACCAAGGCTAATTCTAAACCTCGCTATCCCGTGCAAAAAAAAACAAGTAAAAAAAAAAACTTTAAACTATTTTCAGAAAGTATTTCGATTCAATTCCGGTCATATGTCGTTTTCAAAATAGCCAATGCATAACCTAACCGTATAATTGCGGTTAGAAGCTGAAGAGCGGTCAAAAGAAGGTTAAGACCGAGTATGGGATATTTATAAGCAGGAAATTTGGGCCCTACTTTCGGTACAGCAGTTCAGAATTGTATGTGCATTTTAGCAGACAAGAGAAGAGACTTAAGTGACTCTTACCCACTTCCAATATAAACGAACAGACGTATAGAGGATGAAATAAATTTAGTTTACGAACCTTCTCTCATCATAGTTTTTAAAAGTATCAATGAATAGGAAATCAAAATTGTTTAATTTCAACGTTCCTAACAAAATTGTAAGACATTTCATCTGATTTAGATCAAGTAAGATGGGATAATATTTCTTTGAGATGTTTTAACCCGAGGATGAATTATTGCAAAAAAGAACCCACGGCTAAAAAAAGTATAAATGTATTGATTCTAAATAGGGTTCAACTAATCTTGAAGAATTCAATATAAAAAACCATTAAGACTAAGCTTCAAAAGCCTTTAGTTTTAGATTTCAAATTAGTTTCAAAAGGGCACTTAAAATTCAAAAGGCCAAAAGCGACCGTACGTTTCAGTTCTCTGGGAACAATTGGTTCAACAATCTAAATACTTTTGGATAAACCCAGATAATTATCAACAAGGGCTATACCTTCCGAATGGCTGGGGAATAATTCTGTATTCAATGTAGTCTTCGGCTAAAGTCTGTGGGCATATATTTTTCAGAATAGTAATGTGAAAGTTTGTGTTGTGATTGGGTATGATAATCTTGATGTGCAAACTAGTTTCATATATACATTAACATCAGCTGTCCACAACAGCTAAACAAAATTAAAAAACCCTTCGCAAAGAAGTACTTTGCTTTCTGATAAATAACGGTTTGTGTTCATTTTTTTTCTCCAATAATATACTTTTGAAATGGTGTGAAATGTTTAACATTTGAGGCAAGAAGATTGTTGCAAACTGTGAAAGGAATCTCAGCCACGAAATGAAAGCATACCCAAAGCATGCATACACATAGGTAGAAAGCAAAGTACCTACACCTTACCCATACAGGAATGCATGACAAAATGAAAACCTATCACCAAAACTTTTAGCAAACAAACAAGCTGGTCAGGTTTGGATTCAAATTGATATTTATGTTAAGTAGAGTTGTGACAAACACCCAATTGAGACATGGTACATTAAATCATAGGACAATTATAGAAAATGATTCATTCTAAAGAAATATATTACGATGAAGAAACTTACGATGAAAAACTGTTCTTCGAACAGTAACAGATTTTAATGGAAAGAACCAATTTTAAAATCGGTATTCAACATTAATTACTGTCAATACTTGAATTCATATTGTCACAACTCTTCCTCTCAAGTCTAAAATATCTGTTCCTGTATCTTGTAAATGATAATTTGATTTAGTGTCAGCTTGTTTGTCTACTGTCTTACCACATGTCCCTTCGCTGCCGTCAATGCTGAAGTTGATGGTCTTCTTGCGGGACGGTGTTTAGGACCAAAAATGGTTGGTCGAAACTAGCCAAATGCAACAAGTTTATTTTTTCGGTTTCAATTTTGAAACCAATTTTTTTATTAAATATTTTTCTTGTGACATCATCTTTGAACATTTGTTCAGATGATTATGGGGGAAAAAATGACAGATTTTTGAAATTTCGACATCTACATGTAAAACCATGACTTTATTTGCCAATTTCACTTTTTTTTTGGATTACATAAGTAGCCACTGTCAGATGCCAAAAAGAAAGACACTACAAACCACGATGATTAAATGTGATAACGTTACGTTTGTGAAATGAACTTTGATGACTAATAGTTTGTGAGCCAAAGGAATACACACAGGCCTTGTTTAGGCTTTTTCGTACAGCGAATGATAAAATAAATGCACTAATGAAACAAAAGTCTTCCAGCACATAAAGACATTACAGCAAAATGAGTAAAAATAGTTCCCAGTGCAATTTGGAAATTCCATGATTTAATTCCTTCACCTATAAGTGAATGAACGAGACTGGGTGTCAATTGTGTCCAATCGAAACTGTTTTTACAATTTCTTAATCACAACAGCTGCCTGACCTTTAAGATTTTGAAAGGCCATACAATTTGGAAAGTTTCCATGTATCAAGCTGGCAAATAGGTGGAGTGGAGATTCCATTTCTTGCACAAAATAACTCCAATTTTGGCTCGATCTTCTTTCCAAATGGGGATGAATGGTATATGTACATATATTCCGTGAGAAAAACAGCCAGAAGTAAAAATTTGAAAATTTTGCTCAGCAATTTAGAGTTTGACGAAAGGAAGGATGAAAGGCGGGTGGAGCTCTTGCTTCAGCCCCAATTTTGACCGTATGAATCCTGGTACCACTGAGAGTCACTTCCCCCGTAGCCACCATATCCAGACTGGTCAAGCGGTTGCTGGGGGATTGGCTGGTTACCCCAGCTGTCCAGATTCCTCCTCTTTGACTGACCCGCGTGGAGTTCCATCCCTGCCTTCCTCTTTCCCCCTCTCTGTTGCTTCTGTGGGCCGTTTCCTCTGCCCCTGGGGCCTCCCCCTCCTCGGCCACGGCCGCCACGCCCAGGGCCTCCCCGACCCCCGGGCCCACCGCGGGAAGGGCCTCGGGGCGGGCCCCCACGCCCACGGATACCCTGTAATACAACATGTATATTTAAAAAACAGTCTAGACAAAGGCCGAGTGAATTTAAGACAATTCTTCTGTTAAAAGATAGTAATTTCTCAAACTGTATGTAACAACATGTTTATACTGGACAAAACTAGTTAGGTACATTGGAATTTATGATCGATTTATTCATAGTGGTAAATGCAGAAATTGATATTTCAAGTTTTCATTTTTTCCTAACTACTTCTGTCCAGTATATTTAAGAACATTTTATTTCAAATACAGCTTAATATTAATACTATTTGAATAATTCTTTTACATGGTTTTATTTCAACTAAATATATTTAGCTAACTCTAAAGCCTTTACATAACTAAACTTATCGTGTGTGCTCCCTTCTTATGTTTTCAAATTTTGAAATTCCGTTTTGTAAATTTTGAATTTGGAACCAAAACTTAGGCAGTTACAAAAATTTTGAATTAAATTTTTTGAACAGCCAATTCTGGCAAATTTTTGCAATTTTGATTTAACTGCCCTGAATTAATGTCGAGGTGTATCGTGCTGATCTCTCCATTGGGAGAATAAGCATAGCGACACATCGTTGGTCTACACAGCTAGGGAACGCCAGTTCTACAACTGATATATAGATCTGGAACTGATACTGTGAAAATTACCGCGAGACGTAAAGGCAGTTAATTGGAATAACAGAATTACTAACCATTGGGGGAGGGGGACCGCCACGCCCACGGCCTCTTGGGACAGGGGGACCATACCCTCCATAGTAGTCATCGTAGTCAAACCAACCATAATCTTCATAGGGATCTGAAACAAGTCCCACACAGAGTTTTGTTACGATTTACTACACCACATTACTATTTTCTTTTTCTTTTTTTAATCAAAATGAAACAACGTTCCGCCCAAACAAAAACAAAATTTTACTACTCAAAAAACAGTCAAAAGCCAAAACAAAATTTTGTAACTGCCGTTTTTGAAACTACTACATCTACAATACCGCACAAACTTTCCAAAGCAAGCAATTTTGACAGCCAAATAGTCACCAGTTCAATTTTTGGGAATCGAGACCGCACGGAATTGAAAGTGAGCCAAAAGGGACATGGAGGACAACTAATGAAGGACAGATACACACGAAGAAGAACTGCAGTAAGCTTACCTTGATACCTGCCTTGGGGTGGAGGTGGCCTAAAGGCCCCACGTCTCGGTCCTGGCCCAGGTGGGGGCATTCGCCCTCCAGGGGGCCCCCAGTAGTCATCGTACCTACATCACAAACAACATGACTAGCAATAGCGAAACAACTTGTTGCAGGGGATCCCGCTTCAGTAGGTCCTGTCGTTGCATATTCAATCCATACACCCATTTGGAATGCACAGAAAGCGATGCAACATTACTCTCCACAGATAATTTATTCCACCAGGTCAATCATGAAGATGGTGGCTTGTCAACTGTGTTCCAAGTTTAACTCGGTCTTCTTATAGGATAGATCAAGTGCATGCAACTTTAAAGTGTGATTGTGTCATTGTGCAAGTGTGAAAATAAAGACATCATACCCCATGAACCCTCTCATGAAACCCCTCCTCTCGTTTTCTCGCTTCCTTTGTTCTTTCTTCTTGTTCTCCGATGGGGGCTTGGCTAACGACACATCAATATCCATGCCTCCCACTTTCTGCAAACAAACAATACCATGTTGTCGTCACCTTCAACTTATTTCCCCATGTGTAATTAACTGAGCATGTTCTCTCGATTGGGCACTTAATTTTAATTCAAAGGTTGAGTTGTGATGACAATCTAAGTAATCAGGCCACGACAGGTCCTTTATCATGAACAGGATATTTCTCCCAAGACTCATTCAAAATAAATAATTTATATCATCAGGAAACTTACTGAATTATGGAGGGCTTCCATGGCTTTCACTGCATTGTCCCGGTCTTCAAAGTGGACAAACCCATAGTCCTTAATTTTCTTCACACGTTCTACCTTCCCAAAGGTTTCAAACTTCTCCTTTAACACTTCTTCAGTTACATCAGAAGTGAGATTTCTGACATACAGCACCTTCACCTGAAGGAGAAGACACAATTTGACTACTTTATGTAGAGTACAGCAACGTTGTCACAATCAATGAAAAAAAACTAACATTACTGAAGTTGTCCTTTCTTGAAATAATGGTGTCAAGAACTTTCATTTCAAATGCTAAATATATATTTGGATCACTATATTCAGGCTTTAATTACACATTGAAAAACATCTGGATTTAGGACAGATTTTGACAGCCTTTTGACATCAAGTTAACAAGTATTAGCTGAAATCCTTTGAATTCAGATCTTGATGTCAAGTCCAAGTTACGATAAACTGTAACAGCTCAATTAATGGATTACCGTTGACATACAAAATTGTTTAATCATTGCACAAATTCATGCATTAGCTCCCTTTCACAAACCTTCAGCATTGTCTCATCATCAGGCTCCTCTTGTGGATCTGCCCAATCTACAATGATATCACAACCCCAAACTTTCACGCGTCCAGTCCCAAGTTTCCTCTTGGCAGTGGAGGCGGATTTGTGGCTGTCGTATTCGAGGAATGAAAATCCTCTGTTCTTGAGTTTCTGGTTATCAGCTGATCCATACACAATGACATCCTGCAGACCCTCTGTAAAAGTTATAGTTAAGTAGAATAAAAAATGCATGATTTAACGATTTTTGAACTTATTGGGGAACCACCTAATTCTAAACATTAACAATTACCTTCTTGTAAAGACCAGTTGTTTTAGCTTACATATTACAGCTTACATATTACAGTCTTGCATGACTTATGTGTTTGAATATGAACCAAAACATTACTACCATTGCAATCAAGTTCACATGAAATTTTTCTGTCGAGGTGTATCGTGCTGTTCTCTCCATGTGGCGAGTCAGCATAGCGACACATCATTACTCTACACAGCTAGGGAACGCCAGTTCTACAACTGATTTATAGATCCGGAACTGATACTGTGAAATAAGGTGGCAGCAATTTTCAAGTATTGACAATTTTTGAATTTTTGAATTAGGGAATCATTTGAAATAATTTAAAATTAAAATGGGTTTTTTTTGCAAGAACCCTACCTGTTCTTTTCCCAAACTCTTCCTTAATTTCATCTCTTGTTTTATTTTTGGGAATGTTTCCAACAAAAAGTCGTAGGTTGGCAATGGAGATGTTGACTTTTAATGTTTTGCCTTTCCTGATTTCGTAGTTGTCATACTGAAAATCAAAGGTTAGAAGTTATCACATTGTAGTCAAAGGCTCGGGCTAGATGGGAATGTGGTAAATAAACTCAAACTTTATCTGGGTGAGAGAGTTATTGTTTAACGCCGCTTGGGCAATATTTCAGCCATTAGCGGCGTAAACTTTATCTGACTAAGGAATGATATTGATCTTGTACTTTAAGAAAGTCTATGGCTAGCGCTTTAATCATTATCAGCCAGTTTCAAATACTTGTGTAAACCTGTCAGAAGGACATTTGACATTAATTCAACTCTGTGTTGTTGCATATTCAATCCATACATTCATTTTCAGGGAGTGTACAGAAAGCGGTGCAACCTTTCTCTCCACAGATTATTATTCCACCAATTTCATAGAAAGAGATGGGCTGTCAACTGTGGTTTTTAATTCTCAAAACAGTATTTTAACAGGGTTCGAAATTAGCACTGTCAAGTAGTCCATGACTTGATAGAGGCTGGGTGATAACTGATAGTCCAAACGACTAGTTAAAGTATTAGAAGAAATGGTCATTGAGATGCATTTGGCCAACTGGAATGTTTTAAAATAGGAATTAAGGACATTAGTCCCAATGGCTAGCCTTAACACTGTTCACCCGTGCACAGTGAAAGGGTTTTTCATAATTCTTCAAAAACTACTGAAAATGAGGATTCAATCTAATAAGATAAATGGATATCTTAAAAAACACACCTGTTTCACAGCTTCTTGGGCACCAGATTTATCGCTGAAGGTGATGAAACAGTAGCCTCTGTTGAGACCGGTCATAGGATCCATCATCAATCGAAGATCCCAGATTTGTCCGCATTTCTCAAACAAGGGAATCAACTCGTCTTCAAAGAGATCCTTTGGGATCTTGCCTACAAAGATCTGCAAAGAAGATCAAACAATTTAAAATAAAACATGTTCATGATAAGATGAATTAATGAAACTTTGACCCAGCCTAAGTATTTTAAGATTGAAGATTTACATCTCGTACATTAATGCTTCAAGTGATTTTTACTATTTCAGTAGCTGAACTGATTGTTGGCAAAATGGTCTCTATAAAGGAGCAAGACTAGACAGGGAATTGAAAAAGACTAATTACCTCATGGCCAGGTCCTGGCTGTACATCGTCCTGGCCGGGTGGTGGTCCACCATATTTTCTCTGACCCGTTGTGACATCCAATGAGTAACCAGTCCTGTCTAGTATTTCCTGTAATGACATATTGTCTTCCATTACATCCCTGCTCAAGTCAATTTTGATGCATTTTTTTTTTTAAAGTTCTTAAAATAAGCCATAAACTTTAAATTTTGAATGACAGTTTGACTTAATAATTTTTTAAATCCATTTGATTTATTCTTTAACATTGACACAACATTCAACTCACTTTTAACTTGGCCTCATCAGGGCCTTTAGCTTGTGTAGCAGCTCCGCCTTGTTTGCTCTTTTGACGGAAAGTTTTCATTTGTCCACATAGAAATGCACTTTTATTGCCCACATGTTCTAGGTTTGCTTCACAGAACTGTTTTAAAACTTCTATTGCATCAGTGGCATTGAATTCTTTTAGCGCATCAAGTGCACGCTCGTCCAAATCTGATGGTGAGAGTTTTCCTGCAAAAAGAATTGAAAATGAAGGTAACCAGCTTAGTTTTATTGGTTTTACTAAAGATTAATCATTCATTACAGTAGAGGATCCTGCGTTTAGGGGTTTCTTTAATGTCAAAGCAAGAAATAAAACAGATCAATGTCAGTGTGCAACTAGAGCATCTACCTTATATGCCGAGACATGATCAACACTTATATTTTGTTTAAATCACAC
This sequence comes from Phorcus lineatus, assembly GCA_921293015.1. Taxonomy (NCBI): domain Eukaryota; kingdom Metazoa; phylum Mollusca; class Gastropoda; order Trochida; family Trochidae; genus Phorcus; species Phorcus lineatus. Next base: position 31,162,173 of record OV121085.1, on the reverse strand, counting down.
CCAACTGAACTGTCCTGTTAACGTTGCTAAAATATTTAACATTGTATCTCAATTTTAAGTAGAAACAAAACATACCTGTTGAGTAAATTTTGACGAGTTCTTCTGACACTTTCTTGTCAATTCCATAATCTGTTAGTTTCTGTAAGTCCTCTGCTCTGCCATTAATTTCAAAATCCATTTGGTCTTCTGTTCCTTCGTCTGCTAGTAATCTGTCTTCATTCATTTGGTCCATAAGTTCCTCACCGTTTGTGGTCATTACTGAAAAGGTAAACTATTTTATAATCTGGTAGACAAAAGATACAAGAATTGAAAAAGTAAGAGTTAACCTGATATTTCATTTACATGGACTTTCATATATCACGAGTCTAATGTTTGAATATGTAAATAAATGATATAATTATAATACTAGTGAATTGTATGTGAGTTTTGTTCTTCGGCATATAACAATCAAATTCATAGGTTTCACTAAACCATTCACTGCGAGACTGTCACCGGAAGTCAGCCATTTGTATGGACAAGCAAGCCACTCGGCTCAGTAATGATCGTGTGTAACTGACTCTCTAAACACAATAAAGGGTCGTATATTTGCTATTTCTTTCAGGTGGAGATGCAGAGGTGGAAAATAAAGTAACAGGGGGTCGGGTTTTTAAAATAATTCCCACTTCAGTTTATACTTTGACTCCATTTAACACGGACTGAATCGACCGAAGTTTTCGATGACAGTGAGCATACTACCGCACAATTCCTGAGAAAAAAGGATAAACCTACTTAATATTTTCTTTATACGAGATATCATATTTAGTTAAGAACGTTATGATTAGTAAGTAGAAGGTATATACATATGGTATTAGATATTCTTAGACATTCGTCGTGGATGTGCAGACGCTGGACGCTTGATCGCTAAACCGATCAGAACTTATTTTATGTAGAATCAATAAATATGAACATTTGGACCCTTTGAAAGAATTCTCAAACCTACGATAATCTTTCTTTCTCTTAGTAAATACCACAAGTGTGATGTCTCCCGTGCTTGTGTAAGAGATTCGTTTCTAAAGACGTTCAACTGCCATCAAATCCTGCCATCAAAACAATGATTCATAGACGTAAATTCCTACATGGTATATAATTGTTTTCAAAAGGAATCAATTGAACATTTAACTGTTTGAGTCTGACACATGCACTTTTTGTTATCATAATAACTAACTGAAAACTTTGCGTCAACGATACTCTCTAATATGAAAACAAATAGTTTCCTTTCATCGCATATCTCAATTAAGTTTTTAATTGACCTGTAAAACCTTTATCTATGTTTATCAGCTTAAATTTTCTACCTCTTGCCATTGATATGCCATAGTTGACACATAATCATATTGATCTTCTCACCTTCAATACCTAATGACGAAACAACACAAGAATAGTGAGAAAGAGAGAAAACTTATTTATAAACGGATTAATTAAATGTAAAGAATAGTATGAACGTCTTGCTTGTATACACATTTTTTGTTAAAACAATTACATACAATACAAGTGCATTGAAATTGTAAATAACGAATCGCACAATCATTTATGAGTGACGGTACATGGCATTTGTACTAGATACAAATAATAGTCTTATCACATATCAATAAGCGTACGTCAAGACATTTTTTCAATAGCTGGATCATGCTCACAAAGAGAACAAAAAATAAAGTTCATTGTGATCTGGACGTCGAATTTAATTTAAAATGTTGCTAATATTTTATGAATACGGAAAAAATTATGAAGAAGATTTTTTAATGACATTTAGACAAACCGCATGTGTCTAACAAGTGGGATGTTTTTGGGTAGCCCAAAATCATAATCACGGGAAAGTGAAATTAATCATGCAATTTCAAAAGAAATGAAACCAAGATAATGATATTCCTCTCCTTTGTCAATAGTCTATTGCTGTTTGGGAGGGGATATTTTATCATCTATATTAAAATTTAATTTTCTGTGTTTAGAATGAGAAAAATAACTATAATATTTTAAACACCCGATGTAAAATATTTCAACAAAGAAAATAAAAAATAGCATGTCCACCGTAAATGGTGTTTAGTCTACAAGCCATCAAACAAAGCATGTAAGGGGTTGGATAGATATTATTCCTTTCATTTCAAGTTTTTTTTGGAGAAAGTTCGAAGTCACATCGATGGCAGAAGCGAGTTCAAATTGTCTGAATTATTTCTCCGCTAGTACAAATATTCACATAGATACGACATGAACATGTCTTGCAATCATGTAAGTTTATAATGTTTGCAAGATTCGCATCGTTTGGAGCTAATTTGGCCATAAGATAGACCGTTAATTTTACGGAGAATATAGTGAGAATGCACTGGCCGCTGTGGCCGGCCTGCGCTGGTTGTCCACACAAATGGCTGACGGACCACGTGACTGAGGCTCGTGACGTCATGTGAAAACTATGAATAACCGTTTTCAAATATCCCCCGAATTGTTTTCTTTGTAGTTTGTAAGAAATTTGTTTTCTTGCTAATTCTACATCGAAAATGATAAAAACAATTATCGAAATCACTACGTCTGGCATTCACAGTTTCTTTTTTTTTTTATTTTGAAAAAACAATATACATATACATTAATGGAGATCTTTAATGAACACCTCGTCCCCACAACGCTTGATCCGCCATTGACCTAGATTCGCGCGAAGTATCGCGTGGCTTCCCCAGCGGAGCCCACGCGGGTTTCAACCACGTGCGTTTGAATTCCTTTCGCATAAATCATAAACACAAACTAAAGGTAATTCAGATAAATACATGATATTTACATAGGAAAAGAAAGCAATAGACGTAAAACGAAAACAAAGTAGTACTGTCATCCTCGAACAAAACCAGAAACTGACTACACAAAGAGATTCCTTTGTCTTCGTTAGTGAGAACGCCATTTGCCACACAATTTTCGGGGCTTGGCAAAACGTGCGCGGAAAATGCGAATTTATGATATAACCACTGCATTAATCAGGTACAACTATGAATATACGTTATCCCGAATTTCTTTCGAGTAGTTTCTTACCTTGCAGAGGTTTTTGTTTCCTCCTCCACCGCGAAGAGACCTAATAATTTTACTAGAGGAAATTATCGTGGCCGAGAAGAAAAAGGGTAAATGGCGGAGAGGTCACGTGACATCTCGTTGGGGGCCTCGTATTTGAGAACAGAATGCTTAAATGAATAATTTTCATCTAAGGGTGATTACATGTTCAAATTGTAACACAAAATGTTATATTTGATACAACTTGTTAATTTTGAGTGCATTAATCAAAATGCAATTGCAACCGAAAGCTTACTAATCCGGTAACTGAAACCGGTTTTGGTTCATTATGCAAAATAGCTCTCGATAATATTTTCCTTCAAACAAACACCAATGACTAACAAGCCCTGATCAAACATAAAATAAATTAAGAACATTGAACACAATCTCATTCAAATAAGTGCGAAAGTACGAAAAATTATTTACAACATAATGTTCCAACAGTCAACAAAAGACTGATTCTGCCGTGAATGTCCATTTATCAAAGCTGTATATGTATCTAAAAAAAATTTAGTTTAGATTTTTTTAAAAGCCAGTTAACTATATTTCATTTGATAAATTAGCCGTTGCATGTATTACAAAAGGAGTTGAAAATAACTTTCCCTGCTCTAAAATACACGCTTATAATGCCAATGTACATACAATTTTTATCATGATTTTCATGTGAACTTATGGAACTTAAACCTATATATTCTTACACTTCATGTTGGGTTTTCAAAAAATATGGAATGAGACACATATATTAACACGTGATAAAGATTGGTGAGATCAAGTATGAACAATATCTTAACTGTTTAAATCTCAAGGTACTTTAAATGTAATATATTCGGTAAGAGATGATACTGATACTATTCTTGAATATCTGACAAAGAAATTGAAATGTTTAATTAGAATTTTAAAGAGCCACTCCGTGAGTTGTTGAAGTCATATATGCCAAACTTAATCAATGGTGTCATTTGATCGCGAAGTATCGACTGTTACCAATAAGACACATTTTAAAGCTTTTTTGTTGTTTTTTTTACAGTGACAATATGAAGGTAGAACGTCGCAATTATGATCGAAAACCGGACAGTGGCGCGCGTCAAATAGTCAAACGTAATATTGGTGACTTATCTAAAACAGCCAGGAGGGCAGTTAGGAGTTGATAGTGTTTGTTAGGTTATATAACTAGTATCCATGTATATTGGACGTGATATCTACACCTCTGGGCATTTATAAGGCTGTTTTTAGATTTTCATGGAAAACCAGTATTTGTCATCACCACATATGATATTTAGGTTTGTATCGAAGGTAAATAATATGTTATGAAAATCACGGAGTGGCTCTTTAATGATCTTATATTCAGCTATATTTCCGAAAATGATCATTGGTGTTATAATTGCTAAACTCCACCTATCTCACATTGCTGCCACACAAACTATATATACGAATAAAGTAGAAAGTAAGAAACAACTTAATCGTTTACAGCAGATGTCGCCATGCTTTCAAAGAACTAACATTAGTTGAGGGGAAGTATGTAGCACCATGTGGGTCGTATTTGCCGACACTTCCTAGATAATCTGCTTGTTTAGGGTATTACATGGAACTGTTTGCACAGTTCGAGGACAAGATACGTGGCATTTTAAATGAAAGTTTTTACTGACAACGTCTGTTTGGTATCTTTAGATGGCCACAGAATGTGAAACAACGACCCTTGTCATTGATTGTTTTTTGTGAACATAATCTTGGAAAACAGCAACGAAAACAATTTCTGACAGCGCTTAATTTGTCATTGTTTTGGAAACTTACATATTTAATTGCTAATTTGACAGTGATTTTTTGTGTGCCAGACGTTAACAAAAAGTTGAACAAACTGATAAAACATTTTAAACTCAATAATGGAAAATTTACAAAGAAGAGTAGTGCTACTGTGTTTGGCAAGTGGAATGGTTCTCTCGGACCGTGATGTAACTCAGGAACCTGGACACTTGAAACCGTTTGGCTCAGGGAGGCCGACTCAGGACATTCAACAAGTGCAGGGATTCCCAGACCAAAAGATCTTCATGAGAGAACATTTCCATGCATCAGTGCCCCTGAAGATGGCGGGAGCAGCTAAACTATCCCCAGCGTTCAGCAAGTGGACAGACGACTACTTCATGTCCATGAACATCGAGGGCGACAGCACCGTGCACCTCGAGACCAAGAAGAAGGAAGATCGAAACATGCTGACTGATGAGATGCCATTCCATGATTTCCTCAGGATTTACAATAAAACAGAACACTACATGGTTGATGATGTTCCACTGTTCCTTAGGTATCATCATGTCTTCAATAAAACATTAGAAAAGTCTCTTCGCAACGATTTATAAATATAAAAGTGATAACATAACGAATCTACGCTGTCAGTATGAAAGTATATCCATATGCAAGTGAAAAACAGTATGTTATGACAACAAAACAGCTTGTGATTTGTACAAAATATACACATGCTTTGCTAAAATAAATATCTCAGTAAAATAAATATCTTGGAGGCCTCTCTAGTGCCGTTCTCCAGAGACATATGACACTCATGTCTCTCACAGTAATATCTGATAGAATATGAGCAGTTTCTGAGCTAGAATACGGAAGCCTTATTTGTTGCAAAGTTAGTTGTCCAATGAACTACATTGTGCAAGACTAAGCATTTATAATCTGTACCCTTGACCGCAAAAGAAGATTAGCATTTCTAAACCATGGCAGTGTAAAGCTTGTTCTTAAACAACAGTTGCAGTCAAAGATGTAACATGATTATTTTCACCAGATGTTGTGAAATTTTAGGGGATTTGGAACAAATTGAGAAATATGAACCACTTGTAGCAGAGGGAGAATTTGAGTTTATTGTTTAGACAAGCTTTGGCAATATTTCAGCCATTAGCGATGTGACAGATAGAGATGTGAGTTGAGTAACCTAAATTAAGAAGAATTTGTCAGTGATCGATGCTAACGAAGTAAACTCATCATATGGGACACACTCTCACACAAAGCAGCCTTTTGAGTTACTGAGTTGGGGTTTAACGCCGCTTTCAAGATTATTTCACTTATATTGCGGCTGCTAGTATTATTGCAGGGAGAAAGCCCGCAACACCATTGTGGCTATGCATTGCGGTGAAACCTGCGAGCATGGGCTGGAACTAGCGAACCATGGGTGGACCGGTACTGCGCTGAAATTCAGTGTAGCATTGCACCCAAACCTGACTGCGTGTAGAACAGGTAGCCTTTTGAGGTTGTACATTTGTGCATATATCATACTTTTTTTGTCTTTGATTACTGTAAATTATTTTTTTCTACTTTTCAGAAATGATTTAGTGTTTCCCTGTGCTGTACAGTGTCAGTCACTGATGGACAACAATGTTGTGGCTACAGTATGTCACTTTATATACAACTGTCAAACTTTTCTTTACATTCTTAGTGTAGAATTTAAGATATAATTATTAAAATAGAAATGTCACCAAAACAACACTAGAGTTTGACATTTTAATTTTCTGATACAACGTGTATGTTTATTCATAATCATCATTAACTCTATATTTTAAGATTTGTGTTAAAGGTATAGATAGGAGATGACAAATGATGATAGAACAATAGAGAGTGTCTTCCATTTTACAGCTGATGTGGTTTAGCAGTGGAGGGACCAACTCAGTTCTACATGCAGACGCTGTCGACAACATCAACTGTCTTTTCAGAGGAGACAAAACTTTTGTCATGGTTGACCCTAACAAATATAGGAGCAAGGTAAAAATATAGTGTATTGACCGTTATAGAAAGAAATATAGGAGCTAGGTTAATATACATGATATTGACTGTAACAGACAAAGGAGCAAGGTAAGTATATGTCATATTGACCCTATCAATATTAGATATAGGAAGCAGGGGGGAAAATGTAACATTGTTATATTTGGTATCACACTATCTGATATCAAACAAATACTTGTGTTTTTTGTGTCAGGTCCCTTTAGAGATTTGAACCCAGACCCTCAGCAGCACCGCCAGCACTATTCATACTAACAGCTAACCAACTCGCCAAACAGTCCTCATCTGTGTTTATTTTGAAGTTTTACAGTGATTGTTTATAACACTGTTGTACTTTATATAACACACATCATTCTCTAATTGAATTAAGTGAAACATTGTTGAAAAAATCTGATTCCAATGGTTTATGCTATTTTTTGTATTCTATTAAGCATTTTAGAAAACACTCTTGCACAAAATATTATATGTGTACTATATTTTAATATCACAGCTATATTGTGCTTTAAAGTAGGAGATGAATATAAATTTGTGACATTTTAAGTCTGTTCTTTTTAGGGAGGGTATAACACTTTTGCCATTGTTGATGACGTAATAATATATATAACGAAATATTTCATAATATGTATTTCGATAATGTGTAACCACTATTGAAATATTAACAACTTACCAGCAATGATGGAGATGTTTGTTGTCATCAGAGCTTCAGTCATGAACTGGTAACTATATATAAACTGACCTATGGTACCCCTCGGCTAACAGGTGCTTGGTAAGTTGAAGCATTTGCTAACAAAGTTCTAACAAAGAGACTTACTCCCATGGATTTAGCCCCAGGGGTTCAATTGCAATTGGGGGTAATTGACCCTATTGATTAGTGTTAGCTTTAACAATAGTCTTTGTGTAACTTGTGATTTGTGACAAAAAAAGCTTTTTCTAAATTTAAGTTATATTTACAATTTGAGAATATTTTAGCCTCATTTATTTGACCATGAAAATTTATGTTCTTAGTTTATATAGTCTGATAATAGTTAAAAGGTTATTGCTATGCAGTTTTTAAAGTTAAGATAGTATTAAATTACTGATATTTAGGTATCATTTTTTAAAAGTACATAGTTGATATTTTTGGGTTATTCTGTTAATGTGTCGTAACCACTAAATATCATCTATATCATGATGTATTTAATTCTCCACTTGTATTTACATGGATGGTTGAATGTGCTTGAGAAAATACTACTGCGTTTACAAATGCAACATGTGATTTTAACATGTTTGTACATTGGTTGCGAATGGTGTAATTATTGAATATAAAAGCCTTGTTGAAATTTATGCATAGATATAATCTAAATTTAAAAAGAAAAAATTCAATTGCACTGATCATTTGAATGAAAAATAAATGATTTATGTTAATTAACCTTTTTTAAGATTTTTGTAATTGTTGATATTTTCTGTGGAGACTGAATTTTAACTTTTCAATCAAAGTATTTATAACACTTAAAAAATCAGTTGATGAACATCATCCTCAATCAATTATTCATAAAATGTTTTAAAAACAAAGTTATGGTAAATTAATTATCTATATATCAGTATAAAATTCTTTGAAAAGGCTAAGGGTAAATACATAATTGTGTAATGTTTCAGCAGGTATGTAGTGAAATTAAAAAAGAAAAATATATCAATGGTTAAGCAAAAAAATATGTAACAAATATCTTATCATCCATATGTCTTACCTTTTAAGAAATTTCTGAGGCCTCCAAAATGACCTCTAGTAATCCGAAAGGTCCAAAAGAGTGTGACAGAGTGGGTCTGACCGCTTGCTTATATTCAGGTTACATAACACTAAGCTTCTCACTGAATAGCCTGATTAAATAGATTGCTTTGAGTGCTTGTACACTCAGAACAAACCTCTTTGTGTCAGAAAACCTTCACACCTAGCCTGGAGGCAATTAGCACCGGATTAATTACACTAATTGGTTCCTTGTAGTATAATCTCAAAGAATAGGCTGGCTGCCTCTGACATGTGCACTAATTAGTATTACAGTTTTACAATGAGTTGAAAGTTGCTGTATATAAGTAATGGCAGCTGCTTGATTGAGTGACAGATGCCTGTTGCTAATTGGCGTGTTTGCTCCACATGTCTTCCTGTGTAAGAGACACAAAGGGATGTTGTACTTGGGCATCAACAAAGAGCTAGGGAGAGAATACACCTGTATCTGATAAAGGTCCCCCAGGCCAGGATCTGGAGTCTGTCATGTAACTGTACATCCTCAAGTGGAAAATATGTCATATTCCTGTCTCAACTTCGACCTATCCTCAAAGAGCCACTCCGTGATTTTCATAAAATATTATTTACCTTTGATACGAACCTAAATGTCTTATGTGGTGATATAATATCAAAACATCTTAACTTTTCATGTCCAAAAGACATATATATGACAAATACTGGTTGTCCATGAAAATCTAAAAACAGCCTTATAAATGCACAGAGGTGTAGATATCACGTCCAATATACATGGATACTAGTTACAAAACTTAACAAACATTATCAACTTCTAACTGTCCTAACTGTTTTAGATAAGTCTCCAAAATTATGTTTGACTATTTGATGCACGCCACTGTCCGGTTTTCGATCATAATAAGCTTAAAATGTGTCTTTTTGGTAACAGTTGATACTTCACGATCAAATGACACCATTGATTAAGTTTGGCATATATGACTCCAACAACTCACGGAGTGGCTCTTTAAACTGGTCTTTGTTGCAGGTGGATCTCGATCATCCAGAAGGCCTGTACTCCAGTGTGGATGTAGACAAGTAAGTGTTTCCTGGCAACCGTGTGTAGGAAAATTATACCAGGAAAATTTTACCAGGGCTTCATGATAAAGGTCAGGGGTCAAGGATAGATATGAAAATAAGCGCCTGGTCTAAACCATTGAATTTGTGGCTCCTTTAGTAAACATTATACATATTATACAAACTGAACATTTCTATTAGAGAAATAAATACTGGGTCTCTGATAGGCAACAGGCGTCTTTTAAGCACTAGGGGGGTCAAGGGGTGTTGAGAAAATGAGTGCCAGGGCAATTATAAGAGCAAATACGGTATAAATACTGTCTGTGAAAAGAGTGGATGGTATCCAGAAGACTCAGACACAATTTCTTTACTAATTTTGTAGAATACTTGTATTGTTAAGGCAATATCTTTAACATTTCAATGTAACAGATACTTATTTATCTGTCAAAATGATCAGATTATACAAATATTCATAATGATTGTGTCTTTTATGTTAAATGTTTCAACCTGAATACTGTTTTGTTTGGTAGGAAGACCCTGTTAAATTATATCAATTCAAAAATAATTGTTCAGGAATTAATATCTCACAGCAAATCCTTCACCTAAAATTATTTTTTGATGAAAATGTTGTCATTTTTTTACGATGTGTACCTATTTATATTTATATATTTATGATGTAATTATTCTGTCACTAATCATTTCATTTGGAGAGACATTTAGAAACTCTAGTTGTTAATCCCTCTGTACCAGTATACAAGTACATGAATTAATGCTGTTTAAACCATATCTTTCATATGTAACTCTTTCCACAAACTTCTTTATTTGCCTTCATTTGATGATTATTATAACTATTTATGTTTAGTTAATGAACCATAAAACAAAACTGTTATCATTTCATTATGAAATTAAATATCTATGAACAAATATAATTATGTAGATTATATGAGTAACTGCCTTATTTCAATTCCATTGAATGAAATATGTTCATAAAAGAAATGATTATTTAATGTACAGGAAAACAAATGAAAACTAAAATAAAAATTCTTCTTTCTGTAGATTATGTTATTTACTATTATACTTTTTTAATTCCATTAAACTTTGTTCTGAAAAATTATAGAAATATCTAAAAGCAAGCATTTAAAAATAACCTTTTTTTTCTTACCCAGAGTAGACTACACCAAGTTCCCTGGTCTAGCTGAGGTGGAGTTCCTCACAGTCAATATGACTGCAGGAGACTGCCTGTACATCCCTTATAGATGGTAAGTTGGGCTTTCAAGTGTGATAAACATATGCTCAGTTAAATTGATAGTTTCATGGAATGACCTTTTCTATGAATGGACATTTTACGCTAGACTGTAGGATTGTGGCTCCAGAATAAGGTTGTACATGCTTATGCAGTACTGGAGACAGACTCCTCCTTGCGATTGTGAAAAATATACGATACGTATCAGATACAGTTTAAAAAACACTGAACCTTCAAACTGTTGATTTGCACACTTTTACACATTATTTTACACATATACATACAAGCTACTCATTCTCTCCCCACAGCTTCGTTTCAATTCCTATACAACCTCTGTTCTAAAAAGAGCTGTTCTTTAGCTTTTGACAGTTTCCACCAGCAGCAAAATATTGCAACATAAAACTACCTTGCAATATTTCAGCCAATGAAAACACTGCATGTGTGGATAACATATTTTTTGTCACACACGCCTATGTTATAATGTTGCTGCTAAATAAGGTCAATTTGTCATAGAAGACTCAAATTGCAAAGTTCATATTCAAATAAAGTTTGTTGAGATGTTTCGAATGATAACTTTTGAAGCAATATTTCTGATTGCACAACTAAGTTTGATTGCATCCAATCAGACTATTATGTTTCCAGAGTGAGAATAGGATAGAGGTTGTATAGGAATTTATGAGGGAAAGTCATGGAGATACATCAGTTGGAAGAGAATGACAAGCTAATGTGAATCGTTTTATTGCAGGAATAGATGGACTAGTATGTTACAAAATTGGTATTAATGCCAAAACAATTTTCCAGGATCATGATATGTGTATGCAATCAAACTAGGTTAAGAAATGTTTATGAATATATAGGAAACAATGTTGATAAGTTAGTCATCTTGAATTACTAGTACTCTTCTAATGAGGCAGTAGACAAATACAGAGACTGTGGTTACCACTACCTTAAAACTTGACCTCAACATAACCTTTTGAAGAGTCTAGATTTGAAGTCAACCATTTCTCTGTGTCTCATATCTTAATTTCAATAAGATAATTGTTTTCAGAGTTATTTTCAACATCTGATTGTAAGTCAACCAGTATTCCTCAAAATGATATTATATATTACCCCTAAGCTTGAAAAATTATCTGGAGCCCTGACTAGACCTTGAAGAGAACCTAATCATGTAATGGAGTATTACTGTTGCACCTGCAGGTTCCATCAGGTGAGATCATATGGCAGTAACCTGGCAGTCAACATCTGGTGGGACCATCATGGTGCTCTGGACGTCAACATTGACAACTGTAACACTGGCTGCAACTCTGACATCACATTGGACAAAATAGAGACGCAGGGACTGGACTCTATCTCGCTCAGTGTTGGCACAGTCAAGTAGGTTGACATGTGTTGTTTCATCGTTACCCTCCCCCTCCCCATTTCTCCCTACCCGAGCTCCAATTCCTTCATCTCCTTCTCCCCCACTTTTCATCATGTCACCTCCTCCTCCCCATCTCTTCCTACCCCACCTTTCCCCACCCCACCTCACCTCACCTGCCCCTCCCCCATATCTCCCTACCCCAACTCCCTTTCCTCCATCTCCCCCTTCCCTACTCTTCCCTCCCGTACCTTTCCCTACATCACCAGCCCCTCCACCATCTCTCCCTACCCAAACTCCCTTTCCTTCATCTCCCCCTCCCCCACTTCTCCCTCCCCTACTTCTCCCTCCCCCAACTTTCCCTACATCACCTGCCTCTCTCCCCATCTCTCCCTACCACAACTCCCCCCTCCATCAACTCACTCAGTGTTGGCACCTGTAAGTTGGTCGACCATAGTTATTTCATTATTACCATCTTCTCCCCCTACCCCACCTCCCTTTCCTCCATCCCCCCTCCTTTATCTCTCATTAACTCCCTCACCCCTCCCCTATTCTCTCCACCCAACCTCTCCCTTCCCCACCTCTCCCTAAATTTGGTTCAAACTTTATTATTGCAAGCTGCATCTCTTGAAAAATAATGGAATAATGCTTGTACATGTGGTTTGTAGGAACATTGTTGTCACTTCAAGAACTCAATAATATTACTGTGTTTTAATTTATGTAATACCTAAACATATCCTGCATTGGTTTATTTTAATGTATTACTTGATGTTAGCCCGAATACCAAATATTTCAGAGACCAGTTCATAAATAATGTTGCAGTTAGAAGTATGGACTTGGACATCTTTAGAAAAACACTTGTAGTAAGTACACATCCATTTTTATCTATATCCTTAAAAGTAATTTAACAATACAACTGAAAATCAAAATGTTTCAAGTTACCAAAATGCTCTTTAAGAATAATTCGTAAAGTGTATAGGGGCCAATTACACTACTTTTTTTTATTACACATGAATTTTTCATGTCATTTTTAATCTTCAGTCTTGCAAACAGACTTTGAATTTTCCTACATACATTATCCTTGTATCATTAATGAAGATCAAACAGGATTTGTGATAATATTCCTATGATTTAAAACCTACTTCTACATACAGATTCTGTGAAAGAAACAGGTATGCTTCTTTCCTGAGTTTATGAAAAGATTTGAATTCAGTTTTTAAGTCTTTTATCTTTAAAGTGTTGTATTTTAGCTTATCAGGCCTCAAAGACCAGATGTGCTCATGGCATGACCCATCGTCTGTAAACTTTTCACATGTTTGACTTCTGTTCCTGAACTGCTGCACCCAGAAAGCTAGATCATACTTTCTTTTAATATGCTCTTAGGGGGTGCTTATGAAAATGGCACACAAGATAATTCAAGGGAATGAGTAAAATACCCTTATATTATTCTACATACAAAACAAGCTGTGGCACTAAGATATATTCAAAACTGTTAATAGTTGACATATATTAGTGTTTCCCCTAGTCATTTTTAGCAGGGCGCAACGCCCTGCCCTTTTCAACATGCGCCCTGCCCTTTTTCCTGAGCGCCCTGCCTTGTTGCTAGCCTAAATCTTAATGTAGGCCTTTTACAGAATTACATGTACATTTGAACTTATCTATAACGTCGCAATTATATTTTACATAAGATACTTATCCTAATGCATGAAGAGCTCATCGTTGTTTTGATATTAGAACTACAAACATTTGACAAAAGAAACAGTGAATAAACCTAAAGAAGAGAATGATTAAACAAACTAATGATCCTTCCTTTGTTTCCCTGGGACACACCTGCTGACCACATGTTTAGCTAGATACAGAAACAATAGGGGGATTACTGACGAACACAGCATAATAATCTCACTTGATGTAACGAGTGGAAGGCACATGTTTGAAATCCGTAAGTCATTTAAATTGGTTAAAATAAATGTGATGTTTTTCTGAATTTATTCAAAAGATTCATAAAGTTGTCAGATATAAGTTATATTGCTGGAATTGACACAAGTGTCAAGAAAAAAAGTAGCGCCGTTTTTGTTCGAACAAAATTTCAATTGAAATTGTATGTAAGTGCCCCTTTGAAAGGAGTTGTGCCCTTTTTTAAGTCAACTTGCCCTGCCCTTTTTGCAACCTAAGGGAAACACTATATATTGCTTGACAACATATGGAATAAAAAAAAAAGTCGTGTAGATGAAAGAGGTATACTTTACTGTACCTTAGTGACTATTGAAAGAGATTGCCAGACTAAAATATATTTTCACTTTAACTGCCTAAGATCATCACTTCCTAGATTAGTCATGAGAAGGGGCATTAATTATTCCGAGAGTTAAAAATATGGCAAGGGGGCACTTATAGGGAGAGGGCACATATTTCACTGAATATGGTATTTTGATATGCAAGTTTTGGACTAAGTACAATAGATAATTAAAGAAAGATGAGCGACAGAGTCAACGGCTCTATTTTTGTAATTGTTGATTGTTTCGTGAAATTGACTTCCATACTTGATCAGTTAAATGTTTCTCTAGGATACCATTTAATGTGCTTGTAGACAAAGGAATTCCTATTCACCAGTGGCAAAAAAGTTGACAATCAAAGAAAGTGAAGAAATATTGATTATTTGAAAACTATTTATTATTAGAAGAAGAAACATTGATTATGACCACTCTTAATCCAAAATTACAATCAAAAGAATCCTGTTCAGCTACATTTCAAACTATAACACTTTTGATCTTATTCTATGAGTACAAGAATTATAATCTAACCTGCGAGAAATTACCTATGTTACAATGGGTGATTGATTCTCTGTTGAAATATCATGCAAGACAATAGCACCACTCTCTGCATTATCATATCATGCTCTGTTGGTTTTTGTCACTAACTTTCAATATGTTCATTGAAAGTGTTTGGTTGTGACGGATCTTTCCAATCAAGTTGAATATGTGTGAAGATTTTGAGTTGCGAGCTTTAATTAAGGAAAAGTCGAAGCAGAAGCTTGTGGCATCAAAAAAACCCAAACACTGTTTCGCCAGCAAAAGATGTTGTCAATATCCTTGGATTCTAAAGATATTCTCATTGTGCAGGGTCAAACGATTGACCGCACATACAATGCCTCTTTCATAAGGCTATTGAGGCAAGAAATTAAGATGAGTAAAACTGACCAACAATGTGATTTCTCACCAGGACAATGCAAAAGTGCAAATATCGAATGTTGCCATGTAAACAGTTGTGGATTTTAACTCTTTCAGCATCCAGCCTTATCAATCGCTTTAGCTTCCTCAGACTTTCCATGCTTTTCTTGTCTGTTGATGAGGTCATTGCCACCTTCCATAACTTTCTACCTATACAAGATATTGACTTCTTCAGACCTTGAATAAAGACTCATCACTGATGGCAGTAGTGTATTGCACTGAAGAGGGCATTTTTGTTACAGAATGCAGTTGATATGAATTCCTTCTTTATTTCTGCGTGAGGCACACTACTTATCAATCACCCCTAGTACATTTCAGACTCAAATTTATACAACATTTATTTTATTGAAAAAGTGAGATGTTGTAAAAGCAGGACTTTATTATTTTGAAAGGAAATTGGGGATGTATATATTTTTTTTATATTTACAAGTTTGAACCAGTCATTTAATGGTATGCACAGGTATTAATGGTTGCCAGAATTGTTTTTTTCATTGTTTTACTGTTCTTGTTAAAAATGTTTAATTGTTGTTTTGTTAAATTTTTTTAGCAAATCCTGATCTTTGTGTCCCTCTCTATCTTTTGTTCAGGATTAACAAGAATTTCTTTTTGAATGTAGAACTTCAAATGATGATGGTATATAGAATGGCCTCATTTCCTTGTGGATTCAGTTAGTCACTAAATCACTTTCCTAAGTTCCTGGTGTGTTGTGATGGAAATACAAGCTAAAAATTTTTTCTTTACTTTCAACATCAAACTAGTATGCAAGGTTGACTTTGAACTATGCATGACATTTGCACACTCAAACATTGACACATCCTGCTACATCAGCGTATTTGCCTCCGCCTAGCTCCATCATATATGATCGTACAATAATTACAGTATTGCAAATAGTATGATCCTATATCAATTATGGTAGCGTGATAGTATTGATGCTTGCTTTCTTGGACAAGTTTGAACAGGAGACATTAGCAATTTTTTTACTGTTGCAGGGTGACCGAGCGTTTGATGAGATGGAACCGGAAGAGCGGAAGAGAATGATGAGGATGTACCGAGGAATTACTGAGGAGGCAAGTGGCGCCATCTTGCGATACCTTAACTGACCTATACATAAATATCACAGCCTTTACGTTACATAACGAGTTTGGTGTTTCTGACCAAACCAGAGCTTTTCAGGACATGAGACCATTTTTTGGCAAATGCAAAAATACTAACATTTACAACTGGTGTGTTTATGCCTTGATGTTGCATTGTCTCTTTAGAATTCAAGCTTGATGAATCTTACCGGTAGTCAAATTAATCTTTTATGCCCCTATAGGCTATTTTAGAGTCACATGGATTTTAGATCAAAGGTCAAAGTTCTCACTGTAGAGATGTATTATCATCTTTTATGCCCCTATAGGCTATTTCGAGTCACATGGATTTTAGATCAAAGGTAAAAGTTCTCACTGTAGAGATGTATCCAAATTTTCATAGTTGACACAGCATAATTGAGTAGGTGAATGTCAATGTAGCAGAAATCAGCAGGTTTTGACAGCTGTGCATAGAGCTATTATGTAAGAAAGTGTATTATATAAATATATTCTCATCATGTATATAGCAAGTAAGTAGGGAGCACATGTATAATCCTCCCACAAACTAGAAAATTAAAAGAAAAAATATACGATAAAATGCTGATTTGATAATAATATCTTTGAATGTTTTAAATGTTTATTATGCATAAATTCATATATGTATATAATGTTTTTTTTTTCAAAATTGGCAATTATTTGCTTTTTTAAATTGATAGAAGCCGTAAACATGATGGTCACGATGTGGTATTTTATGAATGATTCATTCTCTTGTGATGATACAAGAATATCATGAATGGAGGTTCTTGTTGTTGCCAATAGAAAGACCATCCTGGATACTGGATAAACAAAGGATGTAAGCTTTCCAGGGGGATTAATGTTGCTGGTATTCTCTGAAATATTTAACATAGATTATATTGGACATTGAGTTGTGGTGTAGTGATTTGTATGCTGACCTCTTATTTAAGAAAAAGCTTGGTTCAAATCGCGGTGGAGTCATCAAAACTTTGGATCTCATTCTATGTTGTGTTGCAATCACTTCATCCACATTGCACTCAGTCCACCCAGCTGTTTAAATGGGTACCAGAGAACAGCATGTATGGATCCAAATGGTCACACTTAGCACTTAGTGGCTGCTTTTGTTAGGAAACCTACTTTAGGGTCATGATATAGGTAGTGCCTAGAGCCGGTGTATGTTCACAATATCTTTATTATTTATGATTAATGATTGGTCAATTTGTCTTATCTTCAGTTCTTCACCGTATTGGATACAGACAGTGACGGGTTGATCAGTAATACTGACTTGGAGAAGCTGCCCGAAGAGGTTAGTCAATTTATACCTCAATTGCTATGTCCTGTCTGTCATCTGTTAGATTTTTTCAATTTTTTAACTTCTCTTCACAATTGTTGCACCCTGATTAGCTGATAAATGTGAGGAGGTACCTTTTAAATCAAAGTTTGTAAAAAAAATTATGACCCCCCTCCCCCCTCCCCCCTCCCCCTCATATTGGCAGGACAGGAATTTTGTAAATTTGTTTTACATTTTTTTTTCAAAAGCAGATCTGAAAACTGTTTAACAATTTTATTCAAAAGCAGTTGATATAGGAAACCTTTATCTTCCCATGTAGCCTCTCTTACAGTTGCACCATATACCTCAGTTCTAATGAAACCCATATGCAGTTAAAATTTCCATCACAGATACTGTTAATTTTTCTATCTGATCAAACATCTTCTAACATGAACTGTTGACTGTTTATAAATTGTTTGCCATTATCCACCATTCTGTCAAATGCTGATATTCTGTCTATTTAGGCGTGGTGGGACGCTCAAACTTTTCTTCGTGAAATTGAGCAACTGCTGGATGGTGATGAAGATGAGGATGAAGACGATGAAAGCTATGATCATGATGAATTATAGTATCAGTTTAATCCGTCGAAAATTGATATTCTTTTTCTTTATGGTGTTTGAATATGAACAAATTTATAATATATGTACACATATGAAATTAATTTATGAATAATGATTAAGGAAAGATGAAGGAATTTTGAATAACAGAACAAATGGTGTGGTTATTAAACACATCTTGCATAATGGCATTATGAATTATATTTATAGTTAATTAATTAAGATCAAATTTATATTATTTTGGTACATGGTGTTTGGAAGATTATGTTCAATGGGTGCATTTGAATTTTTTGTCTTCAAATGACAGTCAATGACACAACTGGTGTTATAATAATCAGTATATCATACACTACGATTCCATTATTGAATGGTCAATACAGAAAACAATTTTAAATGATTTTCATTGAATGACTGTATACTTTAATTATGATTGATGAAATGTGTGATTCATTTAAAGGAAACTGGATTTCCAATGACATATCATATGTTGAACGTGATACTATTTCCTTTACGATTACAACTTATTCATTTCATGAAATGTTTCTCTCATGTTATATCAGGGGAACTCCAACGCTTTATACAGAACATCGAAACTAAAACATCCTCGTCAGAAATGTGGAGATGTTTTTTTTTAAAAACAAATTTGGTATGATAAATTAAAATCTTTATTCTTCACCTACCAATAATATTTATGATTTAAAAGGTATTTTCTCTCTAGAAGTGCTATGTATCACAATACTGTCACTGAAACATGACAAAAGGTTTAATTGACTTTTGAAAAACTGATCTTCAGTCTCAGTGAAATAAAGTAATCAATCATTTAGACTTGTCATATATAATTGTGACCCTCGGCTATCTGCCATTCTTTTAAAATGTCAGGATCTTCTACTCTTGATAACATGAAAAGGTGTTGAGAGACATTAATAATATAGGTTGACCATAGTGTCCTAACATATGATGATGTTTATGTGATACATGTTCATAATTTATCACTTTCTTTCTGGTCAGTAATACTCAATTGTTCTCTCTTTTGATTTTTCAAAGTTTGATGTTCGTAAGGATATTTTGTGTGACAAGGGAGGCAACCACTATACTCTGAAATTCAGAAGGGAGACAACCCTGTAGAGACTAGCTTCATTTTGTTCAGTTCTGTAGAAATGCTTTGTTATAAGTACAGTTATTCTTTTTAATCTGTGAAATTTTTATATTTCTCACATATTTACAGTTGATATTTGAACAACATTTTTGGAACATTATTGTTCAAATATTAATGGTTTTTACAAAGTTTAAAATATAAACACTTTTCCTGTCAGTCTTTGAAAGGCATTTAGAAGTAATATACATAAGGAAGACAAGATTTTTAAATAACAACTTTTTATTAGAAATTCACAACGACTCAGAGTATATGATTACTCCCAATGAAGGATTATTGTGGAAAAACAAAGTTGTTTGTTTGTCTTTCTTTTCTTGTACTTAATTGAAATATGATACGTATTTCATTATTCACACAACCCTTTGGTGAAATGTATTGGTGCCAAATTTATGTTGTTTCTCATTGCATCTTTTCTAACAAGTGCTTTACACTGATCTAGGCTCGTGTTAATTTAATGTATACAAATGTCAGAAAAAAAGAGTTCATTCATACTGAAGTGTTGTATTTGATTAAAGCAAAGAGAGAATGTGGGAAAAATCATCAAAAAAACAGAGAAATCTTGGCAATATACACTTATTCATTTGCTTTAGACCTACTAGTGGTCAAAACATGTAAGCAAATGAATAATTGTGTGCCAAGATCTCTCTGGTTTATCCTCCCTTCTCCCTATCTACCAACCCTTGTTTAATCCATTATAGCATCCTTAAGTGGATCCAAGAGACGTCCTTGTTCCATGTTTACATGACTACGCTGGGCGTTGAGTAGACTAGCTATTCTTCAGCACTGATTAAAGGCAAGTCAAGGCTCACAAACTCTTATTGAAAATGTTATGACTTAGTTAGATAAACAGTTTATACACTGTCTTGTCTTGACGCTATCTCTATATCACATCTATAAAGTCGACAAGGACTTTATGGCTGGTCATTTTTTTTTCACAGTGCCAAATCGTTATACCAGTTTGATGTGTTCAGGAAATAAAAAGATAGAAAAGTTGTATGATGACAGCATTCAAGTTATTAATTAAACAGTTGTTTGTACATTTTATAACTTGTACAAACAGGGGCGTAGGAGCGAATATGAAAGTGGGGGGGCTTGAATTGAAATTTTGTAACCAAAAAAAAAAAGAAAAAAAAAGGAAAACTGCTGGCTGCTTATCCCATCTTATCATCAATTAGGACATAAAACTGAAGTCAGTTTAATTCCTTGTTTGATTGGATGTTTTAGTTCTACCCTCAGAGTAGTTTTAGAACTACCCTCAAAGTAGTGCATAGTAACTGTTTTGTAACAATACTAGACCAGTTATTGGGAAATATGTAGTAGAAAGGGGAAAATAGTCATTTTGAAAAAAAAGACATTTCGAAAAGTCACAATTTATACACAACATTATACACAGTTTATGTGGATTTCATAGCGTCAAAAACTTAGGTTGAAAAACAAGGGCATAAAAGTATGACATGTCAATCTAAAACAAGCTTTCATAAATACAAGTTATACACTCTTGCATGTGATGCCTGAAAAAATATGACATGTTAATCTAAGATAATCTTAGATAAATACAAATTATACACTTCTACACACGTGATGCCTGTGTATTTATTGTTGATAATATATGTAACACTGTTTTGACTATGGGACTGGAATTGAGCCTCTCTTGGAATGTGTTGATGCAAAGCATCTGATTTCACTACTTAGCTCACATGAGATGTGTTACTTTTGTTATGATACCTTGTTTGTCAAATAGAAACCTCCTCTATGAGAGTATATGTATATGGAAGGCTCCTACAATCACCTGATTGCCTTCACTGCCTTCGCCCCGTATATGGCTACTGGGTGGCTGCTCATTGATATTTATAGCATGAAGTAGCTTAGTAGAACTTTCATCTAGGACAGCTAATATTGCTCTAGATTAATTTATTACTTTTCGGGTGGGGGGGGGGGGGGTCTTTTTTATTAGCAATAATTGGAAAGAAATACATAGAAGGCATTCAGGGGATTGTTGAGGGTTTGCCAATAGATATATCCTTTTGGAGCAGAATGGAACGATCTTATATTTCATCTTCATTGTCTAAATAAAACCTTTTTTCTTTTAAATGTGTTGTTTTCTCCCCTCCTTCACCACAGTATGCTGAATGAGTGAGTTCGGGTAGCAGCAACATCAATTTTAGACATCGCACTTTGGCTGAAATATTTTTTCTGTTAAATGTTAATGGTTAAACCCTGAATTACCCCCATGAATATTGTTTCCACTCTGAGAGAACTCGCTTTTGTGTCATAATTGATATGATGATGATAGAAAATGATCGTTCTTACTACAGAATCTTAACTGGCTCACAAGCACGGGAGACATCGATACAAGTCATATACAATATATAACATGTTATATATTGTATATGAACTGTATCGATGTCCCGTGCTTGTGAACTGGCTAGCAATGTTTACTCGAGTTGTTCGTGTACTGGGTAAACTTTACTATGATTAAATCAAATTTGACGTCATCAATATGGGAAAACCAACTTTTGTTACAGTATATACCTATATATAGATCTTCATTAGAACTTGACAAAGAAAACATGTTAATGAAGTGAGGAAACTCGACACAGAGATGAAAATCTATACATTGAAGATGATGCTTGAATGAGTATCGCCTTTCGGAAATGCTACGAAGAATATGAATTTTGTTGAAATTAGACGTTTCCCTTGTGGGTGTATTCAATGGAGAAGAAGATCCGCCCATCGCCATTAGTGCCACTAATACACGTCATTCCAACTGAAAGAAAAAACCCGGATGTACTAAAGACAATGATCTAAAGACGAGCCTCATTAAATAATTATTTTCTAAGGAGATCGATAATGATGTCTACATAAAACATTGAGCTGACAATTATTGAACTGTTTTCCCTGTCAGTATAAGCAAAAAATAGCGTATCACGTTAATTACGTCAAAGCTCGTAGCAAGTTATTACTCCGTCTGAGTAGAACTACAACGCAGACACGGGAAATGAGTCCTGCTTTTTGTTACTTAGACACCGACCTACAATACATCCAGTAAGGTCACGAAGGTTTTCCTGATATTGAAGGCGTTTTTTTGAAATTTTTTTTAAATCCATGAAAGGTTCTGTTGCATGTTATGGATCAATTTTGTTGTTTTTTGAAATAAAAAAAATCATAACTTTTCACTCAAAACACTAATTTAGACAACCAATATATGAAACGTTTATGGCATAACTGTCCCTGCAATATATTCAACTTTAGTTATTTCCTTTTGTAAGAGTCATCTCTGTAGTTTATTTTTTTTTGTAAAATACGTGTGTATAGCGAGTGTCTAGTGCTTGCCAAAACATGTTTTTCAATAAGATTGTTTAAAGATTTAACCGTCCGTCATCTATGCTGTACCAATCCCGAAAGATAAAATGAGACGGATTGCAAAAGAATGGGTATGAGATGAATGTTATAACTAATGTTCGACTCTGTTGATAGCTTATTTGAGATTTTACAAGGAAAATAGATGCCTCAATGAAACTTACAAACACATGATATTTGCACTAAGCTATAGGAAAGACAAACTTTTGGTATTCAGGTTTATAGGCATTTTTTATGATTAAATAAGCAACATGGAAAAATAATGTGCGTATCACGGGTGAAGTAAAATGTATGAGTGAATACTATAAATCGTCAAGTTTCTAATTGAGAGATTCAACCAAACGAGGATATTTGTTCTTACGTCAACGATTTGATAAAAGTATTTTCGGTACGCGCCATAATAATAGATATCAAAGGGAATCGCCCAAGTAGTAAACACGTATATAGTGTTGCTAGAAATCAGACGTATATCCTTGAAGAAGACTGCTACTCCGTTGTGGTAACTTCCTTGAAGTAAAATGTAACTTCCTTGAAGTAAAATGTAACTTCCTTGAAGTAAAATGTAACTTCCTTGAAGTAAAATGTAAGTGACCATACAGAGATGTCGATGATGACAGACATAACATGTAAATATAATAAAATTGATAAATGGTCAATACATAAAATATGTTGATTCAAAAATCTTATGATTTTACCTATACGTCTCTGCAACAGGTTAAAAGTTCAAAAGTATTCGTCATGTCTATGTAAATGAGAGGATGTAAGGATTTACTAGTACATAATATCGAGAAAGACTTAAGCAAGAAATATGCGAGTCTTCTTCAATAAGTATTTTATTAAGACTCTCTTTCAGCTTAATTTTATAACTTCTTTTCAAATCTCAGTTCACTACATAATCATTTTCACATCAATCATTATGTTAATCTGTTGAAATAAGATAACAAATAACATCAAAGGTATTAAAGTGATAGTAACCATTGCGCTTCATGCGACTTCCTTCTTTCAATAAGCCATTCAGGTTCAAGTCTGACTCAATAAGTCATTCTGTGTTGATTTTACACAGACGTGGAAGACAGTTTATTTATTCAATCGTAATAAGATAAACTCATAATTACATTCAGGTTCCTTTGGAGAAGGAAATTCATTAACATCTACCTTGCAATAATATTCGAATATAGAAAGAAGAAGAAGAAGATTATTTTATTTTAAGTGTCGATCACAAACTTTAAAAGTGTCCGGCCAAAAGTGACCTATGAAAAACTACCCATATGCAATTAAAATAACCAATTACGACTGAAAATCCTTGTCATTAAAAGACGGCAATACTACGGTAGTGACATTGATCAGCTGATCCGTATTCATACGCGTGTAAAAACCAAACATCTCAAGAAGTAAATTAGTCAACAGCGCTACGCAATGTACTTCTGTTTAAAAAGGCCATGAAACTGACGACAGTTTGGTCCCCAAGTAATACATTACATGATTTTCATATTTGAGACACATTAAGATCATAACAAAAATACTCTTAGAAGCTATCGCATGAATATGCTTATGTGAATATGTGTCGTCGTCACTACCTACTTACTAACGGGCGAGTGGCTGAACGCAGAGTGTTGAAACGAAAATTGGAAAAACCTGTCAATTTTTTAACGCTTCAACAGATAAAAGTGGCAATATCTTGAAGAGAAATATATAATGAAAGCATCGAAACGCGTTTGTATGTCAATATTGTCAACTAATCTGAAGTTTGAACAACATTTCTTCTCTTGGAAGTTGCTTTCAATCACGTCTTGTTGCCAGTATCAAGAACGGATTACTTAACGTGTAGTCGATGAACCTTTGTTAAACTAATTAAATAGTTACACAATTACAACAACGAAACGTTTGCCCAAAAATTTGTACGAAGGGTTTCTCGATTTGTATGAGTTCTTTATACATCTGCATACTGCGTGGGAGAGGACGCCATAGTGCAAAGGTTTGTTTGATGTGAGCGTGTTCGAACTGGATCGAGTCCGTCAGACCTGCACGTTTTTGCACCGACAATACTGTATGGTTTGAACAATCGTTGGCTCCATGTGATTTTTTTGTTGTAAAATGATGATGATTAATTCTAAGTTATCATTAACGTATCGTTAATCTTCACATTATGTTTTGATGTTTTCATGACTATTTTTTACGGCAGCCATGTTTGTTTACAAACGCGACGCCTATTTTCAAGTATTTTGCTTGGGAAAAATTATAATTCTTGTAAATTACAGTCATAACGAAACACTTTGATGAAGTGTCAAATTATGTGATAAGAATTTTAGCTTGTAATAAAAGTATAAGAATGTTCACCTATCAACGCTTTTCTTTGAAAGGCGATGCATGTGTTCGGCACGTTCTATTTATCAATGAAACGTGAAAATAGTCCCGTCAACCAATCGTATTTCATTCTCGGGGTAACCGACCAATCAACGCCGAGAATCACTAAAGAGCACATGTGCGGATATCAAAAAAATATCTACCTGTGTCTCCTCGCCCATATGGGTAATATATGCAAAATACAATATTAAATGACTGATTGATACCTTTTGGTATACATACAATACACTGTTGCGGCGATGGATTTGATGTGGTGTTTATTGGACAGCAAGTAAATAGCCTTATCAAGAGAAGATAGACTGTGAAAATACTGGTCACATATATTAAGTTTATAAAAGAGCTCAGATCTTATTTCTTTATAGAAACTGCACTCGACAAGAAAATGAACCTCGTCCTCTATAGAGTTACTGTTGCAGTACTTGCATATTCGATTTGCTAGTGGGGTTACAGGCCGTATAGCGAATATATAGAAACTTCTGGGCAAAAGAAACGCTACCACTTTAGATTTGAAATTACGAAAAACAATCAAACTCAGATTCAAACCGAATCACATGAAAACACATCGCCCAAATACAACAATGGTTCATATTGAACTGTGGTATCAAACGCATGCTTTTCCCAAATTTTGTCAAATTAGGGCTTTCACCTTTTTCATGCAAAGAAAAATAGCCCCATGCCCGACGGGTATAAAACCGATACGAATTGGTTGTCAGACACCAACTTTGTAAAAAAAAAACACTTGAAGAATGACAAGATTGACTTTACAACAACGTGAGCGAGCAATCGGGATGATTGAAATGGGAGTCACCCACACCCGTGTTACAAGAAGGCTTGGCTGTCACTGCACAACTATCACAAAACTAATGCAACGTTATCGTCATTCGGGACATACCTTTAACAGACCAAGATCAGGCCGACCGAGAGTCACAACCCACCAGGACAACCAATATCTGCGCACGTTAGGCTTCAGAAACCGCTTCCTGACAGTGACGTCATCGGCGTCGAATGCACTTGGTCACCGGGTAAGCAGACACACAGTGGCCAGACGTCTAAGGTCCTATAGCATCAGGTCATACAAACCGTTCAGCGGACAGCTGTTGACAACCGAACATCGCCAACGAAGACTTAGATGGGCGAGGACGGTTTTACGTTGGAAGCGACGTCAGTGGCAGAGGGTGCTTTTCTCTGACGAAAATCGGTTCTGTCTCTTCAAAGCACATGGAAATGTACGTGTTTACCATCGGTTAGAGAGAACCGCTGCATATTGGGTTCAGGAAATGGTGTCCTACGAAGGAGGAAATGTCATGGTTTGGGGAGGCATACTTGGTGAGGAGAAGACGCCGCTGGTTATCGTGAATGGAAATCTAACGGCTCAGCGTTACGTCGATGATATTCTCAATCCCGTCGTCTGTCCCTTTCTTCGACAACAGGCACAAGGTGTGATCTTTCAAAAAGACAATGCCCGAGTGTACACAGCTCGAGTTACTCAGTTGCTAACAACAACATCGACGTTTTGATGTGGCCACCATGCTCGCCTGACATGTCAGCGATCGAGCATCTTTGGGGACGCTTTGGATCGTCGTATTCGTCAACGACGACCACCGCCAGCAACTTGCTCAAGCTCTCCAAGAAGAAAGGCAAAGCATTCCACGTAACATTTTTTGACGTCAGACATTTGATTTTCTCCGCGCGTCGGAGGGTTAATGCGTGTATTGTGGCAAGGGGAGGCCATGCACGTTATTAATGTGAACTGTTTTGACAGACAGACAGACATTTTATTCAGTGAAAAGCCACTGGCCCATAATACAGTCATACAAATAGCGCAAAATCTTAAATCATAGGGGATATTGTTATATCTACCAGTCTCTGAGACAAGCTTAAATTTTTCACACCTTAAATTTGACAAACAATTTCTCAAATGAGAAGGGATATCTAATCTTAGATATGTTTCAACATTAAGGAGAGACTTGAAGAGTTTATAATTAACACACATAGTTGAATTTGGGAGAGATGAGTGCCAAACCTGTGAGAGATTATCAGACAACCTTTGTTTAAAGACAGAAATAAACCCATTAATATCTTCAACATCCTGGGAAATTCAAACAAAACCAAACCCAAATTTAAATAAAACACTTTTGATATGGGATGCCCATGTAATGCGACCAGATTCATCCAGAGACTTTGAGATTAAATAAAACTGATGAGATAATCTATGACTTGGAAGAGTTAAAAGTCCTCACAAAAATTTGATTGCCCATGTCATATAATTTAGGTGAAGAGGTAATCTGCCACATTCACCAAGAACCATACTATTACAAGTATTTTTGCCTTCTTTTAAGAAAAGCGTACAAGTTTTAATCTGAATTTAATCTATGATTTTACAATAAGTAACACCCCACATTTCTGAACCGTAGCAGAGAATAGGTTTCACCATAGCATCAAATATTCTAAAAAGATCCACACATGACAAATAACCTACCCTTTTTAGGTACCTATAGAATTCCTTTAGGGCTTTATTAGCTTGATAAGCCAGAGTCGTTTGAGCTTTAGTCCATACTAATCTAGGAGTGAACACTATACCCAAGTATCCATAGTAAGAAACCACCTCTAGCTGTTGTCCATGAAGAAGCCATGCACGTTATTAATGTGAACTGTTTTCAACACACTGAACCTGGATTTCCCTGCAACGGGATCAGTCATGACACTGAACTTGGACTTCTTGAGACTGTGCCGTTGATACTGGAAGCTGATTTGTTGCATTTTTTATGAATATGATATCTTCACATGTTCTTGTTGAATAAACATTATGTTTTTTCAATCTCACTTTTGTATTTATTCTGCAAACTATATTTAGATACATGGTAGCGTTTCTTTTGCCCGTGAGTTTACATACATAATAGATCAGTGAGTATTATCGAAATTCTTTCAAATTGATTGATTTGAAATTGACAAACATTGACAGGCATGATCCAAATAAATGTTGTTTTATGAATATTTAATAATATTTTACAAACAATTAGTAATTTGCTGATCTGTTAAAATGAGAATATCGTATAGTGCAGCCCATCATTAGCTGAACACGTGTTTGATAACTCATTCTCTCCGAACTACGCACTTATGTGTATTCTTAAAGAAAATATTCTGAAAGAGTTTTAAAACCTCTTTGACACGCGCGATCCGCAGAGTTCGCAATAGCTTTCATCACGCTGTCGTTTAGAGCACAATCATCCAGTTTTTATTTATTGCGACTATCATTTCGGCTTAAGAGTGGAGTAGGGTGAACTCACAGGAATTTCTATAGCTGAAAAACACGCCCTAGAGGGAACAAACAGTTCACTGACAATTATTACACACACAAATAAGTATAGTTAGCAGTGAGCTTTGGTTATCTTTTGTTTACCCCGGACGTATTTTTTCAGCAATACCAATCCATGTAATTTCACCATCATTTCCCTCTAAACCGACCAGAAATTCCTTCAAAAGCTAGTCTCGATTCAGATTGAATCATCAGAAGTTCGTTCATGTGTTGATGAAACTGTTGTGACTGTATCATAAGCTGTATCTGGCTTTCATTATTACCAATAGTTCTATTCTTCTATCAAACCATTTTACATGAATCCTATTTATTGTATAAACAACTCTTCTGTATAAACAACTCATGTATATATTCTCTCCACTCCCCAATTCCATTACTTGCTTGACAACGACATTAGAATCTATATCGAAACGTCGCTTTCAAAGAATAAATAAGTTGCTTATCCATAAAAATTGTCCTTATCCTTCATATCATCAACTTCTAGAATGCCTACCAAAGAGGTATTACAAGCTCGTATAACAAATATGTTTCGTTGTATAGTGAAAAAGAGGATAAAGAACAACGACGTCCCCGGGGAAAGTTTTTTGAAATACATATGTGTAATTCTAGCACACACACAAGTTACCTAGATCGGGATATAATTCAACTATAAGCAGCACAAAAGATGGCCAACTAAGACTTAGTCTATCATCGTGTCTTGCTAAATAACCTTTTGAATTATCTTTGGACAAGTGCCACAAACAATTTCGATGATTATATTTTCTCAAATAAGTGAGAGTGAATTATAGCTTGACACTGCTTGAAAAATATCGCCGTTATTGGAATACAATTTGAAGAGAAGATAAATTTTTCTTGAACACACGGTCCCATTCTTTCCCCACAGAAGTAGTTCACTTATGTGATATCCTCCTTAGTGTATCGCTAGCACGGTTTGGTGATATCAAATACTGCAACCAACGCTACGGATATAAACTTCATTCTTGTGTATTTCATTTAAAGAACCTCTTTTATCATATCATTGGTGAAGAACTGAAGGATACGTGATATACAGATATTTTTCAAGTCACTGACAGTAGAATAGTTATATAACTTCAAAGGCAATTGGAAAACTTAGGCCGTCACAATATTGTGAATTTCATCCGTTCAATATATATAACTGCTCTCTTTTTGAAATGATGCCATTTTGCATTTAACATGTCAAATCATTCAATTTCTTTCTGGCAATGACAATGGTATGGCCACCTTGATGTAGGCATTTCGGATATTAAAAAAACTCAAAATCATAGAAACTTAATTTTTTACTCTTTCTTGATAAAAAAAGCAACTCATGAGAAGACAATTAACCGTAGGGCAAATGAACTTCTTTGCCCCAAAAAAGCGTGTGCTGTTAGCTGTTGTTTTGATCTTCGGACAACAGCTTAGCCTCAACCTCTACATTGATTGACCCCTATCTGCATAAAGTGTTAAAATGTTTTAGCATTACACAGTTATAAGGTAAATTAACCATTTTCAAAAGAATTTCAAGCAATTTATATTGGAAACGATAAAAGCTATTCTTTCTTTGACAAATAGGGTCCGTATTTTGAGGTATTGTTTTGTACCATTTCATGTAAATAAAAACTTTAAAAAAAATTGTCCTGTACATAATATAGGCAACAATTATTACTAACGGACATCGCAGAAGAAAACCATAGAAAAACGTTTTAAAGAGCCACTCCGTGATTTTCATAACATATTATTTACCTTTGATACGAACCTAAATGACATATGTGATGATATAAAATCATAACATCTTAACTTTTCATGTCCAAAAGACATATATATATATATATATATATATATATATATATATATATATATATATATATATATAGGTAAAAAGGTGAAAGGTCGCACGTGAAGTAAATGTATATTTGAAAATAAAATACTTCAGACGACACTTGCTGTAGATATCATTTTAATGATGACTGGATGCGTCGCATTTCGACTTGATAACAAGTCTTTTCAACAGTGTGGAGTTTTCACAACATGGCAAATATATAGGTACACATGCTTAACTATGTAACAATGTACAATAGACTTTGATTGATTAGCAAGTGACAAGTGGTTAGCTTGATTAGCTTACAATAGCTCCCTCGTAAATAGCGCATTGTAAGCTAATCAAGCTAACCACTTGTCACTTGCTAATCAATCAAAGTCTATTGTACATTGTTACATAGTTAAGCATGTGTACCTATATATTTGCCATGTTGTGAAAACTCCACACTGTTGAAAAGACTTGTTATCAAGTCGAAATGCGACGCATCCAGTCATCATTAAAATGATATCTACAGCAAGTGTCGTCTGAAGTATTTTATTTTCAAATATATATATATATATATATATATATATATATATATATATATATATATATATATATATATATATATATGACAAATACTGGTTTTCCATGAAAATCTAAAAACAGCCTTATAAATGCACAGAGGTGTAGATATCACGTCCAATATACATGCATTCTAGTTATATAACCTAACAAACGCTGTCAACTCCTAACTGCCCTCCTGGCTGTTTTAGATAAGTATCCAAAACTACGTTTGACCATTTGACGCGCGCCACTGTCCAGTTTTCGATCATGATTGCGACGTTCTACCTACATATTGTCACTGTAAAAAAACAATAAGCTTTAAAATGTGTTTTTGGTAACAGTCGATACTTCGCGATCAAATGACACCATTGATTAAGTTTGGCATATATGACTCCAACAACTCACGGAGTGGCTCTTTAATCCACTGTACTAATGAACAATTGATACCAATTTGCCCATTAAACATAAAGTTTAAATTAAATGAAATATTTTACGACGACTCCATGACTTGTATTGATCAAATGACTTGCTTTAGTGTGTAAAATATTATTGGTTTCTGTGCCATAACATCTAAATTTATATACAGAAAATAAGAAAAATTGTTAAAGGGCCACATAGCATGTTGATGAAATCAAGTATGTCAACCATCGTATATCGTATAATTTTATCGAGAAGTAATGATTGTCTCTGAAAATCACCATCTTATTGCTGATCAGTTCAGTATGGAGACAATAAACAGGTTTAAGTTGTAATTGATGATCGAAAACCGGACCATGGCGCGCGCCGATTAGTCAAACGTCATTTCAGAAACTTATTCATAACAGATACCACGAAAAATAACTGTGAGCATGAATGTTTTATTCAATGCTTATACCCATCTTCAGTCTCTTGTTACTCGTTAAGTGAAAATTTCACCTGTTCATTTTGGAAACTATGTATATATCTTTGTTATATATTTCTATGCTCATGTACCACCGTCGGTGGCGTTTTTGAGAATAAATAAATTTGAATTTGATACTGTTAAGTAGATCAATTAACAGATATTCATGTAAATTAAGTACAAGATTTTGACTTTTCATCATCTATATGGCGATTTTTCTATTTTAATTGAAAACGAGAAAATATCCTAATTTTGGCTTATATAGATAAAGAAGCTAATTTAGAGACAATATTATAAGTGAACTCAAGACAGGTGATATTTTGACTCTTATTGCAGCCAAATAAAAAGTTGACCAGCGCACAAGGAAGCGTATATCAACGTGTGGGAGATTAGTGCATATCATTAGATGACGTCATCACCTACCTATCTACCTATGGAACACAGTGTTGTCATTCTCTCCTCACAGAGGCAACTCCGTCATTAATTCTTCTGCAACCTGTGTTCTGAAACAGCATCATCTCGGGTTTCTGGCACTTCCCCCTAGCGACACAATGTTGCAACTTACACCCCTTGGGAATGTGTTTCCTTTGTTTTATTTAAAGTTTATGCCATAACCACCATGTGCGCAAGTTGGTTTTCTCATAACTACCGTGGTCGGTTATGAGTGAGTATATGATTTTTTTAAAACAACATTTCAGTTCTTAAACACCTGGGTCAGTGACCCGATTGCCTCGCGTTATGGCACGTCGAGTGGCACCGGGTCCTTATTTACTACATAAACTATCTTGCAATATTTCAGCCAATGAAAATATCGCATGCACGGATAACATATTTGTTGTCACACAGGAACATGCACTGATGCAGTCGCTAAATAAGGCAAATGTTTTCTGTAAAGAGGACTCAAAGTGCAAATTTCATATTCGAATAAAGTTTAGCTTTCCCAAAGCATACAGAATTAACTGAGGCATTTGAATGATAACTTTTGAAATGGCGTCGCTGATTGCCCAATCAGGCTTCTATGTTTCTAGACCGAGAAACGTTTGTATTCGGACAGAGGTTGTATAGGAATTAATGACGGAGCTACCTCTGTTTGGAGAGATTGCAGTTTTGTATGATACAATAGGATATTTCTATCGAGAGGATCCATGTTTGGGCACATTATTACTTTGACTTTCAAACAAAATTATTTCAACGGATTTATTTCAGCAGATTTGGTTTCTATACAATAATTAAGCTTATCCTTCCTACTGTTTCGTATCATTGTGTAAGCGTTAATGCTATATTGAGTTCATTTAATGACAATGAACAGAAACCGAAGCTTCATTGTTTAGATGAAGCAGTATTATTAACTGGTATTTATGACTTTATCTTGATTAAATTTGCTTTAAGAACGATGTTTTAATATGAACGCTAAATTGGAAAAATAAATGAAAAGTTTCATCCTATATACTTTCCATCGTAGAAAAATTAATAAAATTTCGTAAATGTTGTGAATGTTTTTACGGCGATATTTTATTTTTTCTATGAAGAACAATTTATCGGTATTTGTTTGACTTAAGATTCGACTGGGAATGCAACATTACAAAAAAGTTGAAATTGTATATTCTTTTATTTATCATGATATATCAGATAACGATACTTAGGAGAATTTAAAAGAAAATTTCGAAACATGTCAACATGACTCTGTATACACTCTGATGACATTCAAAACTTCTATCAAAGTATCTATGAAACTCTACTCAGGTTGTAACAATGATATGAATATTTATATATACATGTATATAAACCCCTGCTCAAAAGAAAGTATACCAAGGATTTGAAGAAGCATGGAAGAAAAACAGATGAAGATATGGAATCAATTTTTTTATATATCAGTAGAGTGGTATTTTAACATAACTAATGCAAACGTTCATGTCAATAAAACAGAAACTGAATGCCCAACAGAGGTACAAAGACACATGGGGTCAAAAATTCACAATTCTCAATATGACTGTCAAGCTGTATATGCTGAAAATGAGATCGTAAGTAAAGGAATAGTCCTTCAACACGTGTTCAATACCGAGTATGTCCACCATGGGCATCAATTCATGCCTGAGCTCGCCGCCGCATCGATGACGTCAAACGCCGGATGACGTTGGGGGTCAGTCGCTGCCATTTATCATTTAGACACTGTTCTAAGGCTTGAAGATTGTCCGGTTGTGCTGGTCATCTCCTGACTTGACGGTCAAGGTGGTCCCACAGGTGTTCTATAGGATTCATGTCTGGTGAGCACGCGGGCCAGGGCAAGACCTGAATGTTGGCGGTGTTTAGAAAGTCTTGTGTTAGCCTAGCAGTATGCGGGCTAGCATTATCCTGCTGAAAGATAATCCCGCGTGGCTGTTGTTGAATGAGAGGCTGCACGACTGGTCGCAAGATGTCATCACGATACCTCTGCGCATTAAGATTGCCACGAATAACAACCAGCCTCGTCTTGAGATCACCGCATATACCTCCCCAGATCATCACACCACCGCCTCCAAATGGCACAACTTGCTGGATACAGTTTGGCGCTAAACGTTCCCCTTGCCTTCTGTAGACTCGCTGCCGACCATCACACCGGAACAAGGCAAACCTACTCTCATCCGAGAACAGAACACGTCTCCAATCTCGTACTTGCCAGCGTTGAACTCGTCGGGCCCATATCAATCTGTTGCGTCGATGTTGGCGCGTCAGCGTCACGCCACGGTAGGGTCGACGTGCACGAATACCAGCCTGACGTAATCTGCGGTACACTGTGTGTCTACTGACCGGATGTCCCAATGCCGTCGCTGCTGTTTATGTCGCAGTGACGAACCGGTTTCTTAAGGGAATAACCCGGATATGACGGTCTTCCACGGGCGTGGTGACCCGTGGTCTACCACTTCTAGGCCTGTCTAACGTCTGACCTGTCTGACGAAGTCGTTGCATTAATCGGGAAATGCAAACACGCGTGCATCCAAACGATCTGGCAATGGCGACGTGTGTGGCACCATGCTGGGCCATACCAATGGCTCTCTCTCTCTCTGTATTGCCGTTAACCTCGGCATTTCTTTCATGTGTTTTTTGTTGCTACTGTCTTGATGTACAGTATCATGTGTTTTATACAGTGATTTTGCACATGCATTACATGGGATGCGGCTCAACGTCATCATTGGTAAAATCACGTGTTGCATGAAAGTTCTCACTATTCTCCGCTTATTGTCAATGAAAACAGTGTGTTGTGTTCCTGCGACGTGTTTAAGAATCATTTCATATATAAAATCTAGGTATTAAAAAAATTATTCAAATTTTTTCTTGGTATACTTTCTTTTGAGCAGGGGTTTATATATATTTCTTTTTCTAATAGCTTTAAAAGATAACATTAAAAGTTGCCAAAGATTCTATAATCACTGGAAATGTTTAAAGCCTAGAAAATTTATTACCATAAATACTTTTTACTTTCATTATTCTACAACAATAATGACAAGGAAATGCACGTACTTCAGTTATAATTCGGTGACAAACAATAAAATGGAGTCAAGATAAAAATCTAAATATTAATCATATCTAACATTTTATCATTACGTGTGGTCAACAGCAAATATCAATCGATGCTGAGAAGACCACTGAGAATTTCAATGAACTTTCGATATCGAACTATAATTTTTATATTATGCAAAAAATTGAGAAATGAATTCCCTATCAATTCCCTGATCCTTATGACAAGCTCTGCCGCTCAACAAACATGTTGAGGTCGTTGGCATTATAACGACTTTACAACCGAATTTACGTTCGCACAGGTTATAATCGCCTGACAAACTCTCGTAATCGCTCACAATCTTTTCAATCAAACGAAATTCAAAACTATAAAAGACAAGTGAATTTGAGATTAATCACAACTCCAATTTCAAAATATTGATTTGACGGATATGAGTTTCTTTCTTTCCAACGTCGACTTTCATATTCATTCATCGAAACGAAAAATTCTTGTTCCTGTAGTTTATCTAGTCATGGTAGAATAAATGAGACAACTCTCTCAAATATAAAGAAATTCATGCAAATTTGCCATTCCTTCTGTCAAAGGACAAGTTAATTTTTTATAATTTTGTCATTAAGTGACTTTGACAAACAAGCCAACAAACATCTGCATTAGTTTTAAATATTTTATTGAAAATAACAATTCCATGCATTCAGAATTATGATTGTTTAGGAAAAAGTTTCAAAAATACTAGATTTCCGATTTCAGTTCGGTTTCCTTCTTCACGGCATCTGCTGCCTAGATACAACGCTTCGTAAAACTATGATACATTCTAACCATCTGAGTAGGAAGATGCAATGGCAATTTGTAAAGCAAATGTTTCATCTCAGCTAAATATCTTATTGTACAAAACAAACTTCATTGAAAAATAATTTTATGCTGTAAAATGTAAATTTTAAAGAGTAAATAAATTGTACATTCAAAATATACTGATTCATCAGGAAAACGTGTGTTTTTTATGCACAATTTACATTTTCAAAGAATCAAATATTGTTTTAACAAATGCGGACCAGGGTTTTGATAAAATAAAAACGTTTTTTTCTTAATTAACACTTATTAGCCAAGAATGTAAATTTAATTCCTAATAAACTGTACCCCTCAAAACATATATTGCTCCAGTGCCAACCACTTGCCTATGTACGCCTTGCTGTATTTCCTAAACCTTCCGTGTCATTGCCCTAGCCCACTGTGATCTTAAGAGTCCTATGAGAAGTGTTATGAATGTATGCAGATGCTATTGAAATCTACTGTGTTCCGAGGAAAAAGAGTTTGAAAAATGGCACCTATCAGATGAAAACTCGTTATATCAATGGCCTTCCTCTTCTCAACGAGCTGAAAGCAAATTGAGATGCTCCCAAACAATGACGCCAGGGGTAGGAATATTTAGGCTGAGGCACTGTAAGTGTTGGATTCGTTACATCATCCTGACATGGATCCAATCAGATCAAAACATCGAACTTTATTCCCGTGTAGAATCAGTTTTAAATGGTTGTACGCCTCAAAATAATGGAAATGATTAAGACTTGATTACATTCAATGACAGTGAAACTGGTTAAAAGCTGCTTTCGGTAAACCTGAGGTCAATCAATGAACATATACGTCGGATTTCCCGGAAGTAGGAAGTAGCTGTAGTTGGTGCAGAGCCTCCATATGACTATAGGGATATAGCATTTATCACATACAAGGACGGTGGAGGACGAGGATACTGATCAAGCTACATTGAACTACGATTTTATTGTTTATAAAGTATTCCAAACATAAACATCATGATGTCCTCTTTCGGTCACATTGCTCATTGTATCTTCATCTTAAAGATAATAAACTGACCATTGTTGCAAAGAGTTTAATTTTATCGTTATCACGATGGATTTGTACAAAGACAACACAGCAATAATGGCGCCCAACTATACATGTACATACATATACATGTTATATGTAGAAAATAAAAAAAATAACATGAGACTCCACGAATCATAAGGGTTATAGCTCCTGGTTCTTGCTTTTTTTGTACAAAGGTATAAAGTATGTACAGATATAAATTTATTATTTATGTTATGTGTTATTTGTTACATCCAGATGTGAGAAGAGTATGATTTCTATCTTCTATATAACATTTTAAAATGTTTTGAAGTGTAATTAAAATTTTCTATGTTCAGCTGTGTTTGCAATGTTTGAACCATTAAAACGTCAGTAGCGAAACCAGAAGCTTACCTTTACTTAGGCATTGACGTAATGGATCACGAGGCTATGGATAAAGCACTTCAAAGGAGCACCGAGATTGACGTTACAGGGCATTTCATTCATTCAATGCATTCAGAACAGAAGAGATAGGTATATTCGGACAGATTTATGTTTGTAAATGCTTAATTCGGGCATTGCTTATGTCCTTTGAAGATTGTGCCAGCACACAAAATTAAAACGATTCTATTAGCGTTGGTGTATTTCAACAAATTTATCGTTTCCGTAGTGCACGGTAAAACAAAATGGTTATTTAATATCTTATATATAATGTCTTGTATAGGAAGAAAATGTAAGTGAACCAACAGACACATAGACACATAACTGATCATACGTGATATGCAATCTAAGGAAGTAAAGATCAATAAAAAATTTTAAATATTTGGTTTATTTAGATTGATGAAGGTACATTTTTATACACTCTCGCAAATGACTAGTCTATGGTTATTGAGGGGTTAACGATTAGAATTACACAAACCATTTTGAGAAATCTTTTATCCCGCTCAATGCATTTACCCCTCAATGTCACTGTGAATTTCCGTTTGTTTGTACATGATAACCTCCAACATTCAAGACATATGAGAACGAATAGTGGATTTCCCCTAGACAGTTCATCTTTATAATTGGTTTTTCGTTTGTCTTATGTAACATGTAGTTTGATGAGTTGGCGTAAATCCTTTTCTAAAATAGGTTATGGAGTTATATGCCCCTCGTTGAGAAGTTCTTTGTCGCTCATAGAGGAGAGTATTGGAATGGACTGTCTCAGGTGAATCAAGTTTGCAATTCGAATTATGTTTCTGATGAGATGATTTACAATGAATGTCACGATTGATTTCACCATTGATTACATATTCAGCACTGCACGTTTTCTAGTTTTTATCATTTGGTCAGAAGCCAAATTATTTGTTGTAGATATGAAAATATTTGATGTCACCAAGTTATGACTGGGCTCATATTGTGAATAGTTTCTAATCATTCACACGTTTATATATTTTACTTTTACCACGTAGAAATATAAGTCGGTATTTGTTAGATTAATTAATTTAGGAATTCAACAGAAGGTAAAACAATTTTTTTAAAGCAATCCATGAATATGGGAGAAATAAGGGACTTTTTAGTAACTTATCAAAGCGATTCTATCTGTGTCGTCATATCACGTGATATTTAAACAGGAATATCTACATCTTAAACACTTTTCACATAAGTTGATAACATATCGAATTACAATGTTATAGATTATAAACTATGAATTGAATCTTGTAGGCACTTCAAAGGTCACTTGAAATTTTTTTGAAAGCCTAGAAAAACTCTTCAATAAATACATATATAGTTATAACATTATCAGATTCTTGATAGGGAAATGGAGGTTTTTTAAAACAATTTTGGTGACACAAAGGAGAATAGCAATTAAGTCAAATCTATATCAATTTAATATCTAATTTTTAGATCTAAAACATTATGATTTGAGTTTCAACATGCCGTCAACAGTAAAATCTTATCAACAGATGTTGGAAAGACCAGTGAGCTTGTCAATGAACTTAAAACTTCGGCGAATACTGAAATAACAAAATCAATGCTGAACCCAAGAAAAACCCTTTATCTCAGCAAAACCTATTGAGGTCGTCAGCATTCTAACGATTTTAACAAACCAATTCAGGTTCACAGAATTTTATAATCGCCTAACAAAATCTCGTAATTGCTAGAAATATGTTCAATCAAATGAAATCCGAAACGATTAAAGACAAATGAAAATTGTCATGATCATACAGCGGATTTGAGAAATATTCATTTTCTAACAATTAGAGGAATCTTATGCCAATATTTCTTTCAAAAGAAGATTACATTCTTTCTTTATGATATTTTACAAAATTATCATAAACTATGGCTAGGCCAAAGCATGTAGAATTAATGATTAAATCCATTTTCTCTGATATGAAGAAATGTTAAAGTTCATTCAGTGACAAACAAACATCTGAAAAACCCATTCCCCTTTGTTTAAGACATGTGATTGTTTAGATAAAGTCTGATAAAAGTGTGATTTCGGATTCTCTTCGAATTTCTACTTTAAAATGTATTTTCAAGAAATAAAATGTACATTCGAGAACTAAAGTTTTATGAGCCTAAATCCAGAAAGTATATACGATGCATGGTATTAATTTTCGAGTATCAGTTATAGTCTTAACAAATCAGCAACAATATTTTCAAAAGAAAAATGTTTTTGCAGTTCCCTATAAACGGTATCATTAAACTTCTCCCGCAAGGCGTAACTCGTCCTTGCTGTATTTCCTCATCTTTCACATGCCTTTGCTGCACCTGTAAATTGTATAGTTTTTCTTACCCAAGCGGGCACCACAAATATGCCGGGTATTAAAGTTTTCATAATGGTCATGGGAATTACAGTTTTTCTAAAAATAACTCGAGAGGTGATTGGCTGAGGGAACTATTTTCTATGTATTCGTTTAGCGAGTCACGTGTTTATGAAACTTCAAAACAAACATTGTTTTTCATTTCATATGGAATAACATGGAAAGTTAAATGTTATTTGTAGTTTGATTTGCTATTCAGTTCTTTTAGGATCGTCTTTCTTAACATATGATCCACAAACATATTATATGAATTGCTGGGACTACATTTAACTGCGACATGACATTATCGTTGTTCGTCGCGCATGTATACGGCGACCGAGTTCACTTGCGACTCGCCTTCACAAGGGTATTTTCAAAAAGTACGGTTATTATTGTTAGATTTTACTTAGGTAGGAAAAAGAATAACCAACTCGAAGTTCGGAATTACGGTTAATTTGTCCCTCGTGAATTATTGTGATAAATTCCTCGCTAAAGCTCGGAATTTATAACAATAATCCCCCAGGACAGATAAACCGTAATTCCTCGCATCTTGTTGATTATTCTAGTCTTAGAAAATGGGCACTGGGGAAAAGATGACAAACCCTCACCATAACTCACCATTCGTTTCAATTGGCAATGCATTGTTATGGCTTCAAGATGGAACTTTTGAGTTAGATTGTATCAAGAGCGTGGAGAAAACATGGTGATGACGATAATCAAGTAATATCTGCCTTCGAAGAAAATTTCCAATGACAATTGCATGTCATTAGAACCATTAGGTTTTAAGTTCTATTGTGTATTTATCAATTATGACAACAGTGACCTTTAACGTACTGTCAGAAATGACAGAAATCGCCCTTTTTATTGTGTAGCCCTGAAAGAAGGGTATCACTGTACCTTCTTTTGTACTAGATATGATGATTTATATCGCATTTTTTTACCAAATGATTTTCCTTTGGCATATAGTTATCATGGTGGACAAATTGTTAGTCAACAAATCTGTCCATCCTTTCAAAATTGTTTGGAAAAGTTAAAAGAATCACAAAATGGTTTACTAAAGAGTAAAACAATCATTAAGACAATGTTTTTACTTATCGTTGAAGTATGAGGTATATCAAATGTAAAGTGAGACATTTCAAAGTGATGCGTTTAGGTGGAGAACATGACGTAACGATAAAGAAGTCTTCAACAGCAATAAGACCTCTTGT
This sequence comes from Phorcus lineatus, assembly GCA_921293015.1. Lineage (NCBI taxonomy): Eukaryota > Metazoa > Mollusca > Gastropoda > Trochida > Trochidae > Phorcus > Phorcus lineatus. Next base: position 31,121,000 of record OV121085.1, on the reverse strand, counting down.
TTTGTTATCTCCATCTATTCACAACATTTACTTCATGAAGGTATACATTTATTTATTGTCATTTAACATTAAATAAAGAAGAATGTTATGATAAAGTTCATATTCCATAAATTTTGTTGTTCAAAAACCCATTTAGATATTACTTTGATAATAATAATAATAATAATTGACTTTCTTAAAAAATAAGCAAACCTTTTTTCAAACATTAAAATGAAATGAAAACTATTACCGTACAAAACTTTTTTTGTGCATTTTTTTAAAGCTTTTAGTAATATATATGCAGTGGTAATAAACTCAGGGGCAAAAGAAACTATACCAAAATATTTTTTGTTTTAAAAAGTTGAAACTAGCTTTTGAAATGGAATTTTTATTATTAAACTTTGTCACAAGAACGCAACTTCATAATTACCGAGAAAAAAAATCATGTTTCTTACCAAATATGGACTTTGTGACACGTTTTTCGAGCAAAATGGTATGCATGTGCATCAGGTTCATATGGCACCCAACTGTATAAAAACCACGAATCCGCATGCTTTAGACCTCAGTCGTAACGAACACAGCAAGTGACATGCCGAGACTTACCACGGAGGAACGAGAGAGAGCGATTGGTATGTTGCAGTTGGGCGCACGTCACGCCCACGTTGCTCGTATCTTCAACTGCACCCGCACTACGATAACCAGACTGCACACAAGAATGGTACAGACAGGTGGGACCCAGGACCGGCCAAGAAGTGGAAAACCCAGGGTCACAACCGTAAACGACGAGCGCTACATCCGCACGATTCACCTACGCAATCGTTTCGTCACAGTGACGTCATCAGCAGCAGCAGCGTTACACCGTGTTATCAGCAGAAGGACAGTGACCAGACGTCTTCGTGAACATGGTATTCAAGGGTACCGGCCCTTCCGCGGGATGATGCTGAGCCGACGTGACCGACGTAACCGTCACCAGTGGGCAAGAATGGTAGAGCGGTGGCAGAACAGGAACTGACACAGAATTTTGTTTACAGATGAAAGCAGGTTCCAGCTTCACAGAGCTGATGGCCGAGTGCGCGTTTATCGTCGGAGAGGAGAGAAAACTGCCCCGTGTTGTGTCCAGGAAGTTGTGCAATTCGGCGGCGGTAGCGTCATGGTTTGGAGTGGAATGTGCAGGGACCATAAAACGGAACTTGTTGTCTTTGACCGTACTTTGAATGCCCAAGGCTACATCGAAACCGTTTTACGTCCTGTGGTGTTTCCTTACCTCCTGAAAAATCCAAGAGTAATCGTCCAACAAGACAATGCTCGCCCCCACACAGCCAGAGTCACCAGAGACTTCCAGCGAGATCATCCGATTTATCACCGATCGAACACTTGTGGGATCATTTGGACAGGCAAATAAGGCAGAGAAATTCACCTCCATCAAGTCGGCAAACGTTTATCCAGGCACTCGTGGAAGAATGGCAAGCCATCCCAAATGACGTCATCAGGCACCTTGTAAATTCTGTGCGTCGACGTGTGCAGGCCTGTATTCAAAGCAACAGAGGCCATACCAGATACTGGCAGTTTTCCAGTGTTCCCTTTGTGAATAAAAGCGTTTTCTGTAGTCTCTAAAAAGACTTGTTTGTTTTTGCAAATTGACATTCACCCCCAGTGCCATTCTTTGCATTCTACTGCATTAACTGCACGTGCCACCTTTTCTAAATTTCGATCAAATAATGGTCAGTTAAATTGTCTTTCAAACGAGTATCACATTATTTATGTGACATATCTGATAATGTTGGTAACATCAAAACAATGTTGGTATAGTTTCTTTTGCCCGTGAGTTTATATATTCAGTCTCCTGGCGTTTTAATTTTGGTGTATATATTCTATTGTTTTGCAAAATAAATGAATCTTCTGATAGCATTTACTCAGGCTCTCACTGTTGATTATCCATGTATTAAAATAACAATGTCGTAAATAATTAAAACATTTTTACGTGTTTGTCTCTCTCATTTTTATAGTAGCGGGGTTATAATGTTAAAAGTTGGTATGTAGGCTTTGTCTTTGGCAAATGATCATATGGACAGATTAGAATTGTATTGGTGAGGATGAATATTTCCTTCAACAGTACTCCCAACTAGGCGATAATACCAGAGGGCTATTTTAAGGTTTTCCATGCTCACATCGGTTCAGTAAATGGTAGACAAAATTTTATTATTGGCACGACACTAAAGCAAAAACGCTCAAATCATGGAAAATGAGCTTTCTGCTAATGAAAAAGATATTAATAGTTTATTTGATCACAGTTAATTGGCGTAATGACGTAAGACATAAATGTCTAAGACATTTTATTTTTCCATGAAAGATTCCTTAAGGATGTGGCTAGTGACTCACGGATTCATATCCGAAGATCCAAATCACATTCACCCCCAACTGTATGATAAGCAGACCAAAATACACCAAAATCGATACTGAAGCCATGAACAGCTTGTGGGACACAGTGATGATGAATTACCTCATAGTGTGTAGGTGTCCGGTGACTATCATCGTGTCATATTTCCATCTCTACTATGCCTTTTTCAATGTTATTTTCATCAAAGGTTATACTCATTCATTCTTGTTTACATGTATGAATATTCAAATAGATAGCCCAAGTGACGTAGAAATTTAAAATCAGATGTCACATTTCAATCACAGAGTGCTAATCTTCTAGGTGCATAGGGGAAAAAACTCGATGTTCGTAATAACAGTTTTAGAAATTATCACAAATCAAATTTAACACTGCGACCATTCCAAATTGATATGGAATAATTCACGTGAGAATCATCTAAAGGCATTTGATTTTGTTTAGTTGACAGATAACATTTGTTCCCACATAGAACAAAAACTAAATACTTTAGATTTCGGTTCTCTTTATGTTATAACCTCCCACATTCATAATCCAGAGTAAAAGAGTAATGTCCCCCTGAACGGTTTATCTTTATTGATAGTTTCTCGTTTGTCACAAGTAACATGAGCTCGGTGTTTTGGCGTTAGTATTTTTTCAAATAGGTCACCTATTTGTTTGTATTTTTTGTGGAAGAAATTGGAACCGAAATTTACATGTGAACCAAGTTTACAATTTCAACCATGTTTCTGATGAGACGATTCACTATTTATGTAACAATTGTTTTCTGGTTTGAATTTGATAGATATCATTATTTGCTCAAACACGTTCCTTTATTGCTATAGACAAAGACATGTTGTTAAAACAAATATGAAAATATTTTGTATCTCAAAATAAAATCCATGACATAAAAAAATTATGCCTTCAAGTATTCCTCAAACTAGGCTGTAGAGCTCATTTACACTCGGATTGGATGCGATCATAGTTTTTGTCATTGATCTTCATAATTATTTAAATTTCTTCCTTATAGGCATTGCATAAAAAATCGAAGAGATGAGTTGGATAGTTACATGAGACATAGCAAACGTACGAGTATGCAAACCTATAGTTAGGCCAGAATGCGATAATCTGAAAAGAACTTATAATATCGACAGATTATCTCTATATATTCATTTATTTGAAACGTAGAAGAAGCCAAGAAAAACGTAGCATATCATCAAATGGTAAACAAGGAAGATAAAGCATCAAGAGACTTTGGACTAATTTGAGAGCATAAAATTGTAGTCTATTTGTGATCTGGTGCAACATAGGAGAGCAGGTTTGTAGGTCGTCTTGATCTTAAACAATATCCAAGGTCACTGGAATCAATTGGTGTCTTGGAATTCTTCAAGGATGACACACCCACAGAGATCGAAGTCAGTCGTTGCAACGGTTTATGGTATATCTTGAAACGAAGAGTTAAACACAACGTGTCATTGTGTAAATCGAAGGCACCAAAAACATCTTAGGTCTGCGTAATTCCCTAATGTAACTATCAACATTATAAATGTTCACCTGAGGACATATCGCCATTATAAACTGTTAACATTTGCCCATACTCCATTTAGATTAATTAACATTCATCCCGTAAGTTTGTTGGGAACCATCCTCCTATATATTATCAGATTTTGTCATGTATTCATCCGTTATGTGACGATGTGATTTCATCTGGTTAATACAAACAATAAAGATGTTGTCTTAGATATGACTTGCATGTTATAATTCTCATAAGTCAAATTATTCACAATCATTGTCGACTAACTGATAAATAATGTTGATCTACAAAGATTCTAAAACATTCTGTATAGAGTTTACCATTGTGTCTTTTGAAAATTAATCGTTTAGACGCAATTAACCTGATTTTGAGAAAGTCACAACAGCTCATGTTTTATACAGTTACACAGTTACACACTAACGCGCGGAGGGAGGGGGTGATGAAGATTTAGTTTCCTTACACCTTTCTTATGAAGATACATTTCTTTTCAAAGAAACTGACTATTAAAATTTCATTTTTAATACGTGCAATACTACAACTCCTGTTGCAGTCTTAAACAGTTATACAGTAGTTTTTTCAAAATCAATTTGGTGACATAGACGTTATGATATATCCGTGAGAAGTACTGTAAGATGCTGAATTGTATCATTTGAATGCTAATCGGTTCAGAAGGGTGACAATTTAAATATATTAAGTCTCTGATTAGAACGCAACAGCTAGTCAAATAAAACTTTTGAAACTTATAAAGGAAATTGAGTTGAACGTTTTTGAAAGGTCATAGAGAAATAGTAGTTATGAAAAATGTATGTATGGTTTAAATTTTGTCACAGACAAATAGGTGTTGTTTGAATTTCACTGAAAACTGACTTATGCCATAATTGATGAACATGTCAGCTATTTTGAATAATTGGCGTGTTCAAGCCAAATAAAAAAAAAGAAAATCACAAAGTGTCTCTTCGACAACAAGAGTGTTATCGTTTTCCGCCATGTTTAGAAGCTAACAACAGCAATTTTCTGTTTGGACGAAAATGATTAATGTGCTTTAACGTATTTCAATATTTTGCCTTTAGAAGAACCAAGTTTGGCGTCCATTAACACTTTGAAACAAAGGTTTGCTCTTGCAAAGTGTGTTATTGTAAAACACCCAGTAATGAAACGACACAAAATAAACAATCTTTAAGTGATAGAAAGCATTGCTTCAGCGCCAGGCATTAGATTACATTAAAGTACCTGAAAGGTGATAGAATCACGTTTTTTTATGTTTAAAAAAAACGCAATTTAACACTTAGGAAAACAAATTGAATAATGACACATTTAATCAGCAGAATTTCCTGAACACGTGACAGCAAAATGTCGAATTTATACTGGTATAGCTTTAGTCATCGTCCAAGATGCAGATTGGAGTACTCTTAAACCATACGTCAACACAAGCCTGTATACTATACTCAACAAAATAAATTAGGGACTACTCCGACATTCGATATTTAATCATCTTATTTTAGAAATAAAGTATTGAGAAATATAGAGAAATAGATTTTCGCTCTGAACTATTATCTTCGTATTTGTAATCAGAATTTTTCTATTTCTTTTCCAACGATAATATAGTTTTTATTTCAACCTGAATAAATATGAAAAAAATCATCAACCAGGGCCATAGTTAGTGAAGTCATTTAGCTATTATTGTTTACGTCCTGGACCATTTCATGACGTCATTGAAAAAACAATACTTTGTTACAGAATAAAGGGCTGGTGCCTTTGTTCTTTACTGAAACAATGCTACAAATATCGTTTATATGAAAAACCTTATAAACGTTGTTTAAACATATTAAAGGTTTTGAAAAAGGGTGCTGCACATCCTAGATTGGAAACAATTCAGACTCCAAGAAATGAAAATTAATGAACAGGAAGCAATTTCTGTTTGATTCAAAGAATTGTCATCAAGGACAGTACTCAACTTATCACTGCAATTTGATTGGGCTTGTTGAATAATACATTGAACTAGCATTTTGACCCATTTGATATTGTATAACGTACAGCTGCATACTGAAAGTTTGTTCACTTACCACTGAATCGTAGTGCAAATATCATGTAATTTGGGTTTCGTTTCAACATCAATAGAATAACTTCAGAAAGAGTGACAATGGATCACCCACTGTCCATGTGTGAATTAGCCATTCTTGAACTCATTTTGGCATTGTCTGGTCACTCGTGCAAAAATTCGAATTTTGGCATATTGATATAGACAGAAGGGGTCACATTTTCGAAATTTCGATTTCGTTAAATGTCGAATAAAATGTTCCATATCGACTCTCTGAGATTAAACCAAACATCATCACATTGACTTTGTGCTAAAGAACAAACGTGACTATTGTTTTAAGAAGTTGATAACTTATAAAGGAATTTGTGGAGAAAAATAAAAATTAGTGCTTTCGGAATTGTGACCCCTGGCCACTTCAATAACCTGCCAAAACTGTTACGGGTAATTGTGGGGTACAATAAATCTTTGCCTTAAAGACGAATGGATCTGCATATCTGTATTGAAAATTTAATTATATACGTTTCTTTATCGCAACGCTAGGATACTTCAAAGGCATCTCAAATTACATGATATTTGCACTAGTATATGCAGGTATGTGAACAAACTTTTGGCATGCAGTTGTATTTGCATTAGTTTATGTTGTAGCTTAAACTCTTACCAGCAGGCAATCTGACGTTGTATCAACGTTGAAACGACGTCGTTTAGCAACGTTGAAATAACGTTGAAATTTGATTGGATTTGAAATTTGCGGCGACGTCGAAATCCGACGTGATTTCAACGTCGGTTCAACGTTGGAGCCAAGACGTTGTATTGACGTTGAAAAAACGTCATTTCGACGTCAAGTCTTGATGATCAATCAGGTTGCGTTGTTTAGTTTCGTTAGTTTACTTGAAGCAATGCATTAATTATCTGTGAGGCTACGCTTTCATATTCAGCTCTTTCATAGGCCTCGGTGCAAGACTTTGATGGCTGCTCGTGAGGAGTTATCCATTTAATGGAAGTTACATAAGATGTGAGGGTATTACTGTTTATATGACACTGCAACGATTTAGACCAAAGTGTCACGAGAAAAATGGTTTTTTTTAAAATGCGTAAATTCCGTTTTGTAAGAACTACTAACTTTATTCAAATGGAAAATTTATGTTGTCAGTTGTGAACATCACTGAAAAAAAATAAAAACTGTTGAAAAATACCATATACCTTGTTTATTCTAATTAGACATAGGGCAGAGTTACTTCCCTTTGTTGTGAAATTGAAAGAAATTAACTTTCATTTATCTAATTCCAATATCAATAACACTTTTATTATGTCAATGATAGCTGTTTGTTATTGCATTTTTTATTTCATTCTTTAAAACAATCCGTAACGTATTTGATGTTATTAATAATAATAATGAAATTTTATAAAAGCAGTCACTTTTCAGTTTAAAGTTGTTCTGATGACGTTGAAACAACGTCAAAACACCAACCGAATTTCAACGTCAGGGAACTAACGTTGTTCCGACGTCGAAAATTGGTTGATCGACGTCCTGACCTGAATTCAACCAAATTTCGACGTCGAAATGACGTCAGATGCCTGCTGGGTTTGCCTATTATTATCTAAATTCTGATCACTATTATATTCAATTGTTTGTCTGATTTTGCTTGTTTGACTGGGGAAGATTTGATATTTTTAAATTCACATGTTACAGTGTTAAGAAGAGGATAGCAATGAAGTCAAAACTACAATTTGAAATTCTACAATATCTAATGATTTCATTTAAGTTTCTATTGACAGTAAACAGTAAAATCTTGTCAACAGATGCTAAGAAGACCAGTGAGAATGTTAATAAACTTTCGATATTGAACCTAGATACCATGGGAAATACTGAAATAACTAAATCAATACTGAAGCCAATGACAAACTCATCCGCCCATCAAACGTATGGAGGTCGTCACCTATATAACGATTTCACAAACTAATTCCGGTTCGATAAGTTTCTATAATCGCCTGATAAAATTGCTCACAATCTGTCCAATAAAACGAATTTCAAACGCTTAGAGGCATGTTAAGTCTGACTTGATCATAACACTAATTTTTAAAATATTGATTTGAAGCATTTGAGGAATCTAATCCTGATTTTCTTTCTTTCTAAAGTCAAATTTAATTTTTTCATTCGAACATCTGACGAAATTGTTCCTCAAGTGTAACTAGTCATAATCTTGTAGAATAAATGAGAAGATTTTCTCAGATATGAAAATATTTTGTGTTCTTTTCTTACTCTGACAGGTAAAGGACAAGTTGAAGTTTAAGAATTTTATGTCACCATGTGACTTTGATAAACACACATCTGCATTCATTTTTAATACCTAAATTAAAATAACATTCCTAAACATTTAAAACTACTGATTAAGACATGCATAATTGTTTTAAAAAAAAGGGCAAAAATATTAGATTTCCGATTTTAGTTCAATTTTATTCTTTACACACATGACATTTTGAAATGTTATATTACTTTTTGACCCTCTTAGTAGGAAGGTGCAATAGAAATTTTATTGTACAAAGCAATATACATTGAAAACAATTCAGCTGTAAAATCTAATTTTAAAAGATTAAATAAATCGTACACAATATACTCTTTTATGAGGAAAACATGTATTATTTATCTAATACAAAGTTAACATTTTGAAAGTATCAATTATAACTATTAACAATTAGGAGAACAGTTTTGGTAAGATAGAAAGAAGATGTTCCCAATTCGAAAGACTTCGCCAACAATTGCTCATAAAATGCAGAGATCAACTACCCCCTCAAAGCATATCTTCGGCCAGTCCCAACCACTGGCTTGTGTACGCCTTGCCTTTCTTAAACATTCCTTGTCATTCCTCTAGCCTAATGTGATCGAGCTTAAATAGTCCTTTAAGAAGTGTTATGAAGTTATGCAGTTGCGATTAAAATCTACTTTGTCCCGAAGAATAAGAGTCGAAAAAGACAGTATAAGGATGCAAATGTGTTCTTTCAGTGGCTTTCCTGTCTCAAACGGCCTGAAAGCAAAGTTATTGAATAGCTCCCCAGGTTGAACAGGTTGTGTTAAATATAACGCCAGTAGAAGGAATATTTAGGCTGAACCATTGTAAGTGTTGGTTTCTAAACATCATCTTGAATTCATCCGAAATTCCCGCGACTATTCCCGCAATCTTAAATGGTTACATGCCTCAAGATACTTTATGCAATGAATGGTTAATCATCGGCATTGACCAAGAAAGTGGTTAAGAACTCCTTTCTCGTAAACCTACGCTCAGTCATTGAACATAAAATGCAATTCCTTTTTCCTTATTGGAAGTAGCTGTCGTTGGTTCAGGGTCTCCATGTCACCGTAGAAATATGTCGTTTAATATGACGAAGGACATTTGAGGACGAGTTTGTGGAAGACGATGATAATAATCGAAGTACACAAAACTACGATTCCTTTGTTTGACTTTTTCCAACCCTAGTATCTTTTTTTAAGGTAAATTCATCTGGTAAATAACAAATAATCACTCACTCATTCACACCCTTGTAATTCCTATAGCATTATCTCAAATATTCTCTTTACTGATAGTAATCAGATTAATCAGTAACAAATTCAGCAGAAATTGCCCATTTACCTTCAAATACAATAACTTTAGTTTTAGTCAAGTAGTTTGTTTTTTCTATTGAATAATAGTATTTTAATTCGTTCTTAAAATGTGATAGTTGAGGGGTTATCTTACGCAGTTGACATTAATAAATGTGGTACTTGGCTAATAGTAATATTAAATCGAAGGTGTCATCTGTGTGAAATGTGGGTGAAAACCCAAAAAGGATTAACTGACGATGAAGATGTATAATGCCCGTGTGTGTACATTTAAATTTTAGCCAATGTGAAAAAGCCTGCCAAATGTTTTTAGTGGCTCCACAATTCCAGAAAAGATGCATTATTGTTTCATTGATATTAATCCTGAGATAAATTGTAGAAAGAAAACTCAGTGAATATGTATTGTTTGTTAAATGTACTTCAGTGACCCAAGTACATCAAGTATATTATCGTAGATATAGGAAGACTACCCCTAGATTAACGATGTCTCTTGTATCAAGTCTCCGATACTTAATTTTAGTGAGAAGATAAATGAGACGGGCATGATATCTTTGTTGGAAAAATGTCTTAATTTTTTTCGCAGTCAGTGTGTCATTTGGAACAAAACAAATTAGAAATTTCTATATCTAGCTGTTTTTGCAAAATTTGATCCAGTCCAACGTCAATGAAGTAAACAGAAGCTCACCTATACAAGTATACACGTGATGCGTCACGAGACTAAATTGATTCAGCACTTCAAGAGATTCTCCTGACAGACTGACGTCACAGGACAGCTGAGAAGGGAAAGCAAAGCGACTCATTGACGTGTTGTTGTAGTAACTCACAAATGCTTGTTACAGGATAAACATTAAAAACAGTACAGTTATAACTCGATAGAGTATTCTTATGATTAGTCCAGCACAAGACATTGAAACGATTTTATCGGTGATTGCCAATTTCAACAATTATTTCTTATAGCTGGAAGTTTTGGTACTTCATTACACCCTTTGAAAAAAACCTTAACTATCATCTTAGTGAATATATTACTCGGGATGAAAAATAGTAATCTTAGATGAAAGAGTAATTATTAGATCACTATATAATCAAACGATTTAAAAAAATTTTTGAGTCAACTATCCTTAAACTATCAATATATCCTTCCCAATTTCCCTGACAGATTGAAATAAATAATCTTCTAGGTACATGAGGAAGTAGTTACTCACTGAGGAACAGAGTCAAAGTTGGAGTCAAATATGTCAATTTGGAAATGGTGTTACTCTGTCCATCCTGCTACATCAGCGTAATCGAATCCGCTGATCAAGATCCTTCCATATACCCTGATCTCCTTTAAGCCAAAAGCCTCGTATCTAACCAGCCAATGAGACGACTCGCATGATCAACGATCGTAAACCGGACAATGGCGCGCCAATACCTGAAAGGCAATTTTAGAATCTTATGTACAGCAGACATCAAAACAAAGATGGTTAATAAGGTTTGTTAAGTAATTTGACTTAAAAACATGTAAATGGGAAGCAGAATTTCGTCTTCTTAACATTATTATGACCGTTTTTGCATTATAATCAAAAACAAGAAAATATCGTTATTTTGACATTTTAAAGTTAAACAATGAATTTTAGAAAGGTGATTTGATTCCCCAGGTCAAATTGTATTTTTGCTCTTATTTAAGCCATATACAAAATTTATTAAACATCCTCTGTGTAACTTCAAACAAGTTTTGGAAAAGACCACATATCTAATTGGACACTGCAACCCTTCCACATTGATCTTAAAGCAATAACTTAAACCCAAGAGGCATCTAATGGACTGAAATCTGTCAGTGTTGTTAGCACAACCAGGCAGCGATTGTAATGGAAGAATTCATATGAGAATCTTGTTAGTCAGTCGATATTTTAGTTGACAAACAACATTTATTCCTACAATTTTAGATAAAAAATTAAATGTCACTTTGACATTTCGGTTTGTGTGTAAGTGATAACCTTCCTTAATCAAGACGAATTCAGAACCAATGTCGGAGTTTCACCTGAGACGGTCAGCATTTATAAATAGTTTCTCGCTGTCTCAAGAAACATGTAGTTCTCTGTGTTGGCGTTAGTCTTTTTTTAAAAAGGTTACGAAGTTTTTTTCGTTTTTTAGGATAATGGAATAGACTGTTTCATGTGATCCTAAATAGATATTTAGTACTGCGTATAAACTAGTTTTATCATTTCGTCAGATACATCATCCTTTATTGTTATATACAAAAGCAAAAGTATTTGTAGTAGATGTGAAAATGTTTGTTGTCATAAAAGAAAATAATTTCTTTGAGATATGGCGCAAACAATGATGTCTCCGAATATTCCTCAAAAGTACGCTGCATAGACAATAGAGAATAGGCAAGGATACTATGTTATATATTGTATGTCATTGTCCGATTATTAATGCATTTAATGTCCATTCGCTGCTTACAATATCTAGAGAGAGAAATAAATTGGATGTTTGATAATGATAGGACCTCTTGCAATCTTGAGGGACTTACTTTATTGAATCTCTATATGTATATATAGTTTACTCAGTAGACCAACGACTGGACTGACCATTGCTAGCCCATGAAACAAAATAGAGTTATATTTTTTTATATCAATTTGCTCAGAAGAGTGACAATTTAAATGTATTACGTCTCGATTCTGATGGAAAACCCGACAAGGATTGGTTACCATTTTAGTTTTAACACTTTCTAAAGAAACAAACACATTGAATTCAAAGTTTATGAGGGGTCATATAAAACTTGTATTCATGTAAATTGTACGTTTGGTTTCGCCTGCAGCACACACAACAATGTTGTTCGATGTTTAGTGAAAAGTAATTGTTGACGTATGACGTATTTTGGGATAAACATGTCAGATATTTTTAACGAATATCAAATATGGTATTTTTACATGTATGAAGGACAAATAAAATACAATGAAAATCAGTGTCGTTGTCTCCCGTCAGTGCATATTTTAGAGTAGATATCAACAATTTTCTGTTTGGACGAAAACATTTAAAGTGCTCTAACGTATTTCAGCATATTGCATTAACAAGAACGATAGTTGGCATCCATTATCACTTTGAAACAAAGGTTTGCAAAATGTGTTATTGTCAAACACCCAGTCATGAAACGACACAAAATAAACAATCTTTAAGTGATACAAAGCTTTGCTTCAGCGCCAGGCATTAGATTCCATTAAAGTGCCCGAAAGGTAATAGAATCACGTTTTTTTATGTTTAAAAAAATGCAATTTAACACTTAGGAAAACAAATTGAATAATGACACATTTAATCAGCAGAATTTCCTGAACACGTGACAGCAAAATGTCGAATTTATACTGGTATAGCTTTAGTCATCGTCCAAGATGCAGATTGGAGTACTCTTATACCATACATCAACACAAGCCTGTATACTATACTCAACAGAATAAATTAGGGACTACTCCGACATTCGATATTTAATCATCTTATTTTAGAAATAAAGTATTGACACGAAAATGTCTATGTCTATACGAAGCTCTATGTATCTTAAATTGTTCATAAAACAAATGGGCAACTAGAAATATCCACACCGCAAAAAAACCCAGTCACTGTGGAAGTTGGAAGTATCCGCAGTTGGATCTATATCAAAGTCTATATTTTATTAGAAAATAAATCTAAATCTAATCTTCAATCAGCTCTCAAAACAGAATTTCCTACTGATTTCTAATTTATTCACATCGATAATTTACTTAACTTTTACTATTTAAAATATTTTTTTTGTAATTGTCAGACGTTAAATTTGACTTGTGTAATTCACCATAACAATAATGTTAAAACTAGATTTACGGTTTAATTGATACCCATGGATATGGGAGAAATAAGCTGAGATCAATTCTTTACATACCCTAATAACCTTCATAACTTATTTGATAGTATCTATTAAACTCTACCCAGGGAAGTTGACAGCATGAAAGATTACAATGTTATGAATATTTTATTTCTGAAAACTTTGAATGAAATTTTACGGGATATTAAAAAATATTGGAAAATACATTTAAAGCCTCGAAAACTTATAGATACCAAATTGTATGTTTATTCCATCACATTAGAGGTAGTCAGGTGCATGCATTCAGAAACCAATTCACATTGAACTCAAATAGTGCACCTATTAATTTCTATCATCAGTTTCGATTTGCAGTAAGCAGCAAACTATTGTCTGCAGATGCTGAGAATGCCACTATTGACAATACAAACTGTTCCACTCACCGAAAAATATTGAGGTCAAATTCTAACAGTTTCACTAACCAATTCAGGTTTGCTAAAAATGGCTTGACAAAATCTTGTAATCGCTCACAATCTGCTCAATCAAACAACATAAGGCACTTTAACATGGTAAGTTTGGTTTAAGCATACTGGCAATTCTCAAAATATTGATTCTGAAAGGAATTTAGGAATTTAATTCTGTTTCTACTTTCTTACCAACATAGAAGTTATTCTTGTTGTTTGAACGAATCGCCGCTCTCACATATGAAAACATTTGATAATCTTTACCCCCCTCTTCCTGTTTGGCTAGGGACACGTGAACTTTGAAAAACAAACATCTGTGGTCGGTTTTAAAATAACACTCCCGGACATTTAAGATGAAAATTGCTTAAGAAATTGTTTTTGAAATACTTCAAAAATATATCAATCCAATTTCAGTTCAATTTTATTCTTTACCGCATCTGCTGCCCATACACGACACATAATGCCGTGAGGAGTTTTAACCATCTTAGTTGGCAGATACTATGAAAATATAATAACAAACATTTTTCACTCGAATTAGAAATCATATTTAATAAACTATACTTAATTAGAAAAATAACTTAAATTGTTGAATGTAATTTTTAAGAAATGTACATTCGAACTCTAAGCATTTGGAAAATATATAAATGGTTTTGAGTACTTTCAAGATTTGGCCACAAAAAATAATTTCTTCAAAATGTATCGTCAGACTTCTTCTACAAGGCACACCCTGCACAAGTCATAATCACTGGCTGATGATTTAAACAAATTTATTCATGAAACGAATACGTGGATGAATTGTCAACAACCGCCGAAGAGCTTATTTGGATACAATTACACTTGATTAAATAAATACAAATGAATTATAGCTTGTGACGCATGTCCAAAGCAAAATTCAACTTCAAAGATATATCTAGTGGTAATGTATGAATACTATTTTTTTGGTAGTCATTATTTATATGTCACTTTGAGAAAAACAAATCTAAGCTTTTTATATTGAGATGTTTTGCAATATTTGATATATTTCAACGTCAATGCAATAATCAGAAGCTTACCCAAGCTTAAGTATACACGTGATGCGTCACGAGACTGAATGGAAACAGCACTTTGAGAGATTCCCCTGACAGATTGACGTCAAAGGAAACTTGGCAGGGCGACTGGAAGACGTGTTGCTGTGATATGTCATAAAACTGATATAAGGATAATTCATTTAATGCATGAAAAAAACAAGAGTTAATGCCACAGGTTTTTGAAGATTGTGCCATTACAAAACATTAAAATGATTTTATTAGCAACTGTTTATTGAAAGAGTTAACTGGACACTCTCGATACTACATTAAGACATTTGCAAATAAACCAAACAACTGATTTTAGTGAATCAAGATGAAATAAGAAAGTTAGATATTGTTGGAAAATTATCTCAACTCATATTTAAATGTGATTTGGAATACTTTTTAAATATTTTTTTTATTCCACTTTTTTTAAAGTATAGCAAAACATATTAAACATTCGCAAGAAATCATTTCTTTTGTATATCTTAGCATTGTCACTAGACATGAACAGTACAATTGATTAGGAATGGTCTGTGAACAAGTTATGGCAACTGGACCAGAATTTTACAAATTTGTTAGTTTGAAAAGGCTATCGTTTTTGAGAGATTATAGTAGTTTGGCAACTCTCTCTGATTTGGAATACACTCTTAACATGAACATTCGGTGAACTGAGAGCGGTTAGCAGATAAATATATTTTATCAATCGATGTTTTATCTAAATGATCTTGACCAAGCTTTTATATCTCTCAACTTTACCGAGTAATGATTGCAAACATACACTGAGATAGTCTTCTAGGTTCATGAATAGAATGACTCTTCTTAACAAGTGATCTTATATCACATTTAGCAATGAATACCTTCCAAATTGATATGAAAAGAGTTGTTGTAAACAAGACTTTGTTGTAGTCTGACGATGCATTTGAAAAGATTCCCTATGTTCAATGACAATAAATACCAGCATATTAGCTAAGGCGATTTACCGCAAATTGATACATTCTGTTTACTAGAAAGACTAGACAAAATATTACAACGATCTTACCAGCAATTGTTTATTTCAATAATTAATTATCAAAACTGGATGTTTAGGTACCTAAGGGAGAAATGAGGTTAGGGGAGTTCAGTATTTCACTTATATCACGGCTACTAGTATTACTGCAGGGAGAAGTCCCGCAACACCAATGTGAGTTTTCATTGGGTTGAACCTGCGAGCGTCGGCTGGAACTAGCGAACCATGGGTGGTACTGCGTTGAAATTCAATGTAGGATTGCACCAAAACCTGCATCTAGAACAGTTCTCTACTAAAGTTGCCGAGCCCCTAGCTTGATTAGAACCCCGGACCCCTTGATCCAAACGCGCTAATCACTGCGCTATTCCGCCTCACTACAGAGGGTAAAAAGGATCGTTATAATAGTTTTATAAATGATCACATATCACATGAAACACTTCAACCTATCTAAATTTATCTGATAGCAATAACTCTTACCATAGACACATCTAATCAACCGAAATCCGTAAGTGCTATTAAGCCAATTTGGAAAAGTAAAATAACTCATGTGAGAATCAATTAATAGTCGTTTTATGTTTTTAGTTGACAAATTGCATTCATTCCCACCTTTTTAAAACAAAATGTAATGTCAATTATATGTACGTGATAACCTCCCACATTCGAGATGAATTGGAGCGAATAACCAGAACAAATGTCCCCCTGAACAGTTTATCTATAATAATGGTTTCTCGTTTGTCTTCAGTAACATGAGCTCGATTTGTTGGCGTTAATATTTGTTCAACTGGTAAAAGTTCTGTGTAAATTTTTTTGGAGAATAATGGAATAGACCGTTTCATGTAAGCCAAGGTAACAAATCGAATAATATGTCTGATCGGTCGGTTCACACTTTAAGTAACATTGTTTTCGCATTGAATACACATTTAAAACTGCATATTAACTAGTGTAACTAGTTTTATTATTTATTGTTATACACAAGATTAAAAAATGTATTTTGTCATAAATACCAGTTTCCTTTGAGATATCGTACAAACAAGACATTGAAAAATGATGTCTTCGAGTAATAACTGTTAACCTACGCGAATATCTCCATTTAGATATTTGATACATTAGTTTCATAACTTTGTTATAAAATATCTTCCTGCATCACATCAGGTTTTGACATGAATACATCACGATAATCGAAGATTTTATAAGGCTAATACAAATAATAAAGATGTAGTATAAAATATGGCTTGCGTGTCATAATTCTGAAAAAAAATATATTGCTAACAATGTTTGTCTTCCTACAGAATAATCATCTTGATCTACACAAACAATATTTTAAAATCTTAAAGCTTATAATTGGGTTTTTCGATAATTTATCGTTAGTATTTTAAATTAAAATTAGTTTAAGAAAGTCAGAACAGCTCATGTTGCAATGTTACAAAGTTACACAGTAATTGTGTTTAAAAACAAGTATTGAATTAATTTTGTTCACACATTTTCAAGCTGATTCGGGGACACAATGAAAATACCAACGCACAGGGGAACTGAAAAATTAGTAAAACACGCAAGACTTTGTGACACACAAGTTTGGCTTATGACAAAGACTTAAATATCAAAAGCATCCTCATTAACCGATGATCATTATATCATATCACGCTTGTCATTAAAACAAGCAGTTGTTGGTATATTTTTTCAAAATGTATACAATTCACGTTTCTCATGTATCTTGTTTATTTGATGATCAAAGGATTACCTTTGAATGCTAAATGACATGAAGTAGAATGAAGATGAATTCTTTGCTAATCGTTGTTTTATCAATTAAAACATTGTAAAAATGTGAAAAGGCAAAAGGGGAAAGGAAATTTATTTACGAAGAAAATTTTATTGATTCATATATTGTATTTTGGCATGTATAAAAGCAAAATAACAACGACCATCTTCTAAATGGAAGACCTATCAGAACAGAACAGAACAGAACAGAACAGAACAGAATTTTATTTCTCATAATTCACAACAGTGACATAGAGAACAGTTGAATATATTATAATAATATATACATATATGTATTTATATATACATTTAAAAATTGGAGTAATAGTGTGCCGTATACATAGACATGTGAACGAAGGGGAACGAATTGCTCTTGAACAGTACACGTGCTGGTGGCGGCTTGGTGCTTGTTGTTCGTCTCAAATACAGTAGAAAGTTGTCCTCTTGTAGTAATTGATGGAAGGGAAAGTACCATGTGAACTTATTCTGCAATCTGAATCATGTTGCGCAGGGGAAGTTTTTCAATTTATGAAAGGATTGTTAGCTTATTGGGTAGATGTTCTGTCATGTCTTAGAATTGAATGGATTATTTCGAACACTATATGTAAGAGATAAATGTCTGCCACTAGAAATGGCCCCTCCCCCCCTCAGACTATCCCAAAATAAGACGCAAACACGTGGTAAAGGGCCATTATCGCGTCGTTTAAAAAAGCAAAATGGTTTCACTAAAATGAAATGTTACCAATCAAACTAAAAAGATCGCCAGTACTTTGGACTTGATACTTGATGCTTTATTTTTGCTTCTTATGGTTCTCGGGTTAAGTCATGAGGTGTTTGACCCTGTGAGGATATTGCATTTGGGATAAATATATATCTATTTTGAACAATTTTAAGAAATACTTTTTTAATAGTGCTACTGCCGCTTTAACATTGGCGGTAAAAGTATCTCTCACTGGAGACAGATTTGAAACATTGACTGATACATAGGATGGATAAATGTGACAGATGGACTTATGATGGATACCAGGACGCTGTTGATTGCTTCTGGCAATGAATTAAGCATTTGGTACAAGTAAGTGTAGAAATTCAAAGTCCTTACATTTTTTAAGATTCTTCAGTTTATTCCAAATGTATGTCAGTATAATGGGATTTTGAAATATAGAATTGTAACATTGCAGAACCCAGAATGCAAACTATTTTATAAAAATCATTAAAAGGTTTTTTACTTTGAAATCACTGAAAACGTTGACGTAATATCTTGCTATTTTACAAAGCAACCGAAATGTGTTAGTATCATTTTGATTTCTTGCGATGAAGCCTATCAAACAGTGATTACAAGGTTTTGGTTTTGAGTCTTTGGGCTTTTTATAATGTCTTGGATAGTGAAGGTTCAATTGTGGAGGGACAAACAACCATAATATCCTTTCAGTGATTTATATTTACGATGCCGCAATCATCAATGAAAATTAAAAAAATACCTTAAACATGTTCATGTTGGACTATATATGCTTTGATTGACAGTTATTGTCAACATTTTTTAATATCAACACATTATTAAGATGGGATGAGGATCTTTTCAAGTGGGAATCAAATTCAAATTAGAAAATAACGTACCATGTTTGAATTATTCATGTTATTATTCATCATTTGTAAAATAATATGAGCAAATGAGGAGAAATGTATCAGCTGTTTAGGAGATATTATTTATATGAATTGAATCGACTGCGTTGTTGTCCGAATCGATTTTCATGATTTAGTTTTAACTGAGTTCATAAAATATGAAATAATTCTTTTGAAATTTAGAAAAAGTTAACGTTTCCACAAACAGTGTTCCAATTTGAGAAACCTGTCATTGGGTATTATTATATCTATTATTATTCATGGCTATTTAGGAGTTTTTTAAAGTCATTCCAAAATCTAATTTAAAATTTTCAAAATGGTTATAAAAAACTTATCTTGCAATGCTCTGTTGTAAACACAACATAAGAAGATGTCCTCAGGGAAATGAAATTCATTAAACTTCTCTTGAACTACAACTAACTTTGTGCAATAAAAACATGGTCCTTTTCAAATTACATTTTAATATGTACACAATACACAACGTCTGTTTTGTAGGCAGACGAATTTGTTTGCATCCACTCTCGTGTCAATGGTTAACATATTTGTGAAAGTGAAACAATACATGCTCATGTCTCAAGATAACTACACGTGTCACGTTGAAAACTCTTCGATGACGCCTAGTAACAGGACGATGACAATAAAAATCATACAAACCATGTCTTGAGATTATGGTAGCAGATTTTAGAATGAAGTTTTCGATGTAAGAATTCTGCTTCTGTAGATTACATCTTTTGGTAACAATCGGTCTTCGATCATTCCCTACTCAAAATGGACTCTGTTGGTGATCGATACCTAAATGCGTTGAACAAAGGAGACGAACGTAACAATTTGGAAGGATACTATTAAAACAATTTGCGTCTCAAATGAACAAAATTCATTTTTAACGTTCATGGTGTTATTGCGTCAATATCAAGTTTACACCCATGTTGGTATATTAACCCTTTTTTAGAATGTATTTTTGTATACAAATAATTCACTTACATTGCTTGTTTCAACCATCTCTAATGAATTTTAACCAACGCAGATTTCTTTTTTCAGTTTTTTTAAAACATTGATATTGACAGTTCGTTTGGTGTAAATATCACCTGCGCGGTAAACAGGAACTGTGTATTAACCGCTACATAACCATTGTAAGTTTCACCTTGTTGATACATATTCCCAAAATGTTTAATATATATAATCGTCTTCTTCAAAAACATATTTTCACAGAAAATAGTCTCACAGTTGATTCGTAATCTCATTAGAAATGATAAAATTTAGGTTAAATAGACGGCATCACCTTTGTCATCTTTGGCAAACCACTGCAACAGATTTACGTGTATTACGCTGAAATGAAAAAGTGAACATTACAGAAAAAACAGTGAGAATATACTTTGAATACCCGATAACTGAAACCCAGATTTTCATATATATTTTGCACGGACGTTAAATATCTTTAAACTATGCCCCAGCTAATCTACTACTAAATCCAATCACAATAAAAACTTCAATCAAACCAAAACATCAATTGGTCATTTCAGATCCTTCTCAGGTCCGCTGATTTCGCTGATGTCGTGTTTTTTTAATTTTTAGAGTTGAAATAGAATCAATTTTAAGACTAATAAAACACGAATGACTTGTACTCGTTTACAGATGTGTAGGCTCAGTCAGATTTAAGAAACGTCGGAGGCAGTTTCTATATTTACATTAAGACCTACCTTGATGTCGTCGAGATGTTAAACAAAAACATAACGTCACAAGAATCGATAGGATATATTTTTGCACCTTATTGTTTTGTCGTTCAAAATTTTACAGACATGTACGCATTCAATCTCTTTTGACAGAGAAACTAATTTCAAATTGAATTATTTTAAAACACGAACATTACCTTCATTGATTGTTGTTTCTTTCTCTCGAGGGTAATACAATCTGATGTACCATCTTCGAAGTACTGTCGCCCGAGCCGCCAGTCGATGGACGGCACCGGTACCGGATTTGACCGTATGACCCAGGGGGAAAGCACACAAGGTTTTACCTGGCCGTCATGTGCAATTCCGCAACAATTTGTAAATGTCGACATCGGATTATCGTTTCACCGTTTGAACGGCCTTGACCCTGAACGTAACCAAAATGGAGCCATCCGTCTCGACTGAAATGTTCTCAGCAGTGTTAGACAATACTTCACGCTTAGATATTGTTGAACAAGATAATGTAACTTCAGTAGAGTGTGCATGAAATGATATGTGAAATTCGTTTCCAAATGAGGAACAATATGTTAGGAAATCAAGAGATTATTATTTACGTAAACAGCTGATTCAAACTCTAAACACCGTCATACGTCGTTATCATCATATGAGCGTTATGCGACACCTCTTTTTGGCGAGGAACTGTTGGTCTGGAAGAGAGCAACATTAAATTTGAACACAGTTAGAGATGATAGTCGAGCCAATCAAAACAAGCATTTTACTTTTTTTTAAGATAAGAACACCTCTAACGTAGATGTTATTAGTATGGTGTCAACAGTTAAATTGCAAAAATTGACCACAAAAATAAAATAATTGAATATCGAAGAGTTTTTATTTTGATCAGCAGGTTAGTGATATGATGTCAACTGTTGATCTTACATTGACCGGATATAACGACTGTCCCAATTACCTTTGACATTTTCCGCTAAGCCAATTAGAAAAGTTGTTTGAAGTCATGTGAGACTCAAAACATCGTGATACGGTTTGACGGTGGATGTAGTTTAGCTTCATTCTGAAAGCCGCGATCGGACGAAAATGAGCATCATGATAAATAATCCGATTACTGAGATGTGTTTATAAATACAAACATTATGTGTTCTAACTTTAACAATTGTGGTGTTGTTTGTTATCCATCTCTTCATAGTAAAGTAATGTGTTTGATTGAGACAACTTGTGTCATATGCACCAGACCATTTAGTCGCAATTATCACATTCGATAATAAACACCGAGTGCCACGTTGTGTTTCCTGCTTGAGGTCGCCACCACTTGACTCAATACCTTATCGTGGTGTGGTGGTTTGCGTGCTTCGGAGACCCCGAGAGCTATGCCAGCCGGAGGTTATATGCTCCTGGTAGGGACTCCCAAGCTGGACAGGTCGAACGGGTAGAAGCCAGACCAAATTTGAGTCGTTCTGAAACCTGATGTCTATCTCTCACTATGCCTTTCTTTCCGTCTTTTTCCTTATCCTGTCGATCCCTTTCTCCCTTATCTGTCCACTCTCTTTTGGATGCTTGTCATCCACGTGTTTAATAACTGAAATATTGTTCAAAGCACGTTAAACCCCAACTCACTCACTCACTCACTGCTTGAGGTCGTCAACCTTGTCAATTACGAAGACCACATGTGATGCGTCTGTGTCGTGAACATCCGTTAATGATGTTAATAGCGACCTTTTGTATGGACTTTTGTTAGTAATTGAATTCATAAACGTATCGTCTCTGAAGGATAAATCGAATGAATGCAAGGACAGCGCACTCTGAAGACTACCGTACTTGAGTCAGAGGCAGAAGAAACTTCATGTACCGATATTTTATTCCACGATATGACTGTAACATACTTACTTCATGTCGCAGGAATCAAAACGTAATGATTTTTCTAACTGTTGACATCTGGTCAGGTCTCTACAAAACACACCTGGAGGTCACTGAAATAGGAATGTTTTGCCCATATTGTGACTTCCTACAAAAGTGAAGCGTAAATAAATAAAACCGTCTTAAAATATATATTATTCTACATTCTAGCATTGGTTTCGGAAAAATCAAAGGCGGCACCCATCCTTTATTCGGCAATGAAGTAAAGGCGTAACGAAACAATGGCCTATGGTGCTATGGCCCGGATCGACGACACTCAATTCACAACCAATTTCAATTAATATTTATACGTTTGTATAGGTTGAAAAGATTTTATACGAGTTAAATGCAACAAGGTATAAACTATATAGAGTAGCCTCAACCATAAGGTGTTCTGGATTAAAGTTCAGTTTGATCTGTTATAAGCGTCAAACCACTCGGCCCTCGGCATCGTGCTAAATTCTAGTAGTCCAGGGGAAAACGTAAATTTATTGCAAAACCCATTATGAGGATACTTTATTTCTTAAACATCTCTATTCAATTTGATTTCTCATATGTTTTGAAAAGGGAGACGTAAAGGATGAAAGAGTGAGCGCAGGACTTAAATAAAGATACAGCCTTTCTGGGGGCGCATTCTATCATCGAAGAATATCCTTTTTATACCGCGCAGGAGAAGTGCGCCATATCAGTTTCTTCATTTAAGGAATTAAGAAAGTTTTATTTCTGAACGGTCTTGGTTTCGACAAGTTGCTATGAAAATGAGTTTCAGGGCCTGCTTTCACAAAGCAACCTTAACTAAGGCCCAGGTTAGTAGATGAGCCTCAACCTAAAGCTCCCCACAGAGACGTGTTCCTGGTGCCTCGTCCGTCATTGAAACACCAGTTGAACTCCAGTAACAACTCACAAGAAACACATCATTTGCTGAAAAATGCAGCATTGTCCTTCAAAACTTACGTGGGCTGCAAAATTGAACATTTTTTGGTTTCCTAATAAGATAACGTCAAACAAAAATGTTTATTTTTAAAAGAATTCTTTGTGGTTTATTCTATCTGGAATAATGATAATGTAATACGTTTTTCTTAAAAGTTTATTTTTGAAATAGTAACATTTTTCTGGTTTATTTTGTTTCGAAAGTTTTTCTTAGATGCAAGCATCCTCTATATGATCATGAAAGGCTGAAAATAAGCTAGGTATTCTCAGTTCTGTGAATGAAAGAACACACGCTTTGATGTAATAAGAACCGTGTAATTCTGCCGTCAAAACCTTGTCACATATATGGAGACACAAACTTTTACTAACGTCAGGGATATCTATTTCTGGGCTCTAATTCCTTCGATAAACTAATCTCTCCTCAGACTAACCAGCAGAATATCAAGTCGCGTGATCAGTCACGAGACTGACGTAAAGGTGTGGAATGTCACGTGTACGCTCACGAGACTGACGTCAATGCACTTCAATATAAGCTCAACATATGTAATTTGCTATCTAAACTTAGACTTGTTGACACTTATTTTTCAATGGGAGCTGTTCTCGAGTTAAGGAGATGGATCGATAGCGCTATATAAAGCTCGCTGCTGCCTGAAATAATTCTACATGAGTTTAGGATTAAATAAATGCCGTTCAGATTTCCGCGAACATGAATATTTATCTCGGAAAATTTGGTCTCTGAGGACACAAATTATGGAAGTGTTGATTTTTTTCTGAAATGTGTCGTTAATGTTTGCTGTCGATTACACTCGTAGAAACAAATCAAAAGAGTTTTTTTTTCAAATTCAGTCACATACATAAGCATTTTTACATTAGTTGTGACATTTATTTTTATTAAGATTAACTTTGATCATTGTAAAATAATTACTGTCTGCTAACTATTGAAACGAATGATTAAATGACATTCAGTACAAGAGTAAAAAACAACCAGAAAGAACATTGATAGCGTGTATCTCATTAGTGTTATTTTCAAAGGTTACAAATATTTATTTTTTTGCCGAAATGTCTCTGAAATCAGTTCAGCTTTGCTTGTACCGCTCTTTGAACTACAAAGCAGAGAAACACTGTGTTTTCATCCTACAATTGTAACATCCATGGTACAAGTTTAATATTCCAAGAAATAGCGTAAACTCAAACTACTTAAACTAAAAAGGACCGTAGTTAAACGTTGAATAATATCATAAGTTTCTGCCGTATGAAATAATTGCGATTCAACCGTTTAAAATCAAATGTATTGATTATAACAGAATGGCTCTATTTTCTAAATCCGATGAAAAGGGAGTAACCCAAGAAAGCTATTGCAGAATATTCATTTACTTCCCAGAAGAGAGAATCTATTTTCCATGAAAGCATTTTCAAATTGGCGGGAACACTCTCTACAAATGGTACGAAAATATTTCTCCTGTATGTTTTAACAATAAGATTTGTGTTTGATTTTAGTTGACTGTCACCAAAATAGCATGCATCAGTCATCGTGTTGAAGACTCAGTCAGTTAACTATTGATTAGCAAGCGTTAACCACACTGTTCCGAACCACATCCTCTCTGAATGTAATCAAGTCATTCGCGCGATAACAGGCAACATATTGTTATGTAAATTTTCGTGTCACTATTAACATCTAAAAGGGACAACTATTTAGTAAAAAATTCAGTGAAATGTTTCAGAAACTGATGTTGATGACATCATCAGCACAGAATAATCGGTACCTCAGAGACCGAGGACGAAAAGTCATTGAAAGTGGAACTTTATAGACTCATAAAGAAATAACAGTCCCCCGATCTAGACAGTCGACACAGGGGAGTCAACCCAACACCAGAACACACGCAATAGATCATTCTCCAGAGGAAATAAGGAACCGCTTCAAGTATCTATTGCCTACGATGCAAGACATATCGCGTACCACAATCTTCCATGCTATGCGCATGGGACAAAAATAACTTTAATGGTGACATGATATCGTGAACAATATTATAACATCACGCTTTGTAAGTGGCGTTGCATACTTAATGCTTTGATAGCGGATAATCAGATTATGATTGGGAGTAGATTTTGAAGTTATTATCTCATTTACATGACTATGGTATATGATTATCTTCCTTTCCTTGTTATGCTTTATTAACGACATTCATACATGAATATTGTTATTTTATCGCTCAGATGTTATCTTTAGATATCCTTTATCCTTTCTTATACTGCATTTAGATAGCTGCCTGCTTAAATGGAACCCGTGAATAATAAAACATGCATGGCTAAACCTCAGTCTGATTAAAATCGACCGTGTTCCGAGGAATAAAAGTTTCAAAATATTGACTGGGATTCGAACTCTATCTGTCTAGGCTATCCTCTCCACAACGGTCTGAAGGCAGCCTCACTGCTCGCACGTGCTGACACCAGTTTAACGCAAACAAAACTTAGCCATTAGCGAACCAATCACATCATCGCGTTTAAAATAAGGATAGCGGCGATCAAGGTAAATGGGAGTTAATTGCCCCTAGCTACTGATACCGAATGCTTTTGTCGCACGCATTGTGATTGGTTAGCTGAGTTTACGTAAGAACGTGCGCTACAGTAGGCTGCGATCAAACCGTTGTGGAGAGGATAGCCTAGACAGATTTTGAAACTTTTATTTCTCGAAACACGGTCGATTTTAATCAGACTGGGCTAAACCTTTTTATAAATTACTCACGAACTTATTTTGTAAGAAGTTTAATTATCCTATATATTTAAGTCTCAGAAGCAAAGCCACCCTTTTTATTTGACTTATCTTACAACATTGGATACGCATTGTTAATGTATATGTAACCATAGTTATTCTTTGGTTAGTTTAGGTTCTTAATCTGTGTAACTCGTTTTAGATAAAAGATGACCCGCTGAAAAATTTTAAAAGCAAGGATGTAAGACCGAAGAAATGCCAAAGAGTCGTAAAACTAGAAGGCACTCCCGAAGGCTAGCATCTTAACTGCTTAATAATGGCCACAGGTCATGTTTTATCGTTACTTAGAAACCGATTTCATATCATTTAAAGCTGTTATATATCCGCTTATGACACCTACGGATAGCTTACATTGAAATACATGTAGAACCATGCATAAGCTGATGAGAGACGGAATAGACATGCTGATTGTATGATAAACATATATACTTCACGACATCTGTCAAGCTTTCATAATTGATAGTGAAATTTTCTTAGTTCAAACTAGAGTATAAAAAGCGGAATCACTGAAAAACTTTATATTTCATTCAATAAAAAGACCTTTTGTAAATGACGATGTGAACTATTTTCTTCCTTTCAGACAATAATGACACTCTTTCATTTCAGATCATGCGAATGATATGTCGCAATTACGATCAATATGATCAGAAATGGTTTTTCTCTTATCTTTCATCCTAATGTGAATAACCTGTAATTGGTCCTGCGTTCCACATCGAAAAGAGTTGTTCACAAAACGCAAATTATTCACGAAAAATGTTCCTTTAAAGCTGCACCGACTGCTCCTTTGACGTCACCGCCATTTTGTGTCTTCGTTTGAGACATTTATTGATTTCATTTAAGTCATTCAAATATTTAGCAAGTTTAATACAACCAGAACGATGATTTTGTTTAAAAAATTCATGTATTGAATAATTTACGCTTAAATAGTATTTGAGATCCAACGTCACCTCTTATTACAAGTACATTTACTGCTGGATTACTGAGCATTCCTTCTTATTTTAGTAACGTACGGTAAGCTGCCAGCCAAATCTTACTTAAAGAGCCACTCCATGATTTTCATAACATATTATTTACCTTTGATACGAACCTAAATGTCATAGGTGGTGATATAAAATCAAAACATCTAAATTTTTCATGTCAAAAAGACATATACATGACAAATACTGGTTTTCCTTGAAAATCTAAAAACAGCCTTATAAATGCACAGAGGTGTAGATATCACGTCCAATATACATGGATACTAGTTATATAACCTAACAAACACTATCAACTCCTAACAGCCCTCCTGGCTTTTTCATGTAAGTCTCCAAAATTACGTTTGACTACTTGACGCGCGCCACTGTCCTGTTTTCGATCACAATTGCGACGTTCTACCTTCATAATGTCACTGTCAAAAAACAAATAAGCTATAAAATATTTCTTTTTGGTAACAGTCGATATTTCACGATCAAATGACACCATTGATTAAGTTTGGCATATTTGACTCCAACAACTCACGGAGTGCCTCTTTAGTAAAATACCGCTCTCACCTCCCAGTAGAATTATTGATTGCCTTATTGCCTGTACAGTTTCTGTTTAGCCATTAAATCATGCTGTATGGCGCTATTTATGACAGTGATCTTTCCTGTCGCAAGGGAGCAGAGGTCATCGTTCCCTTCAAATTTTGGACATTTCCATTAACAGTTGAAACAAAATTTATGTGTCCTTATTTTATTCAGGTGCGATTACGTAAGTTGTATGCGTCTAAGCAGCAAGCCTTGGTCTAATATACTCTGTTTAAAATTAGGCAGGAAGGTAAGTATAGATGTATACACAGCAAAAAAGGTTAAGCACCCCCGCATCCCCTCTTCCCCGCCATAAATATAAGCTGAATCATCGCTAAATATTGAAACCAAATTTCACCCCACATGATGGCAAATTAAGGAGAGTTATATTGGTGATAAAATAAGGTGATACTTTTTCGAAAATATCTTTCAGGAACTCAGACACATGTACTTGAATCCCGCCACCCACGTGTTGCACAAACTAAAGTGTCAAACAACCACAAGCATTGGGTATCAGTATCCACTGCATTATCACTTTTTTCACTTTTAATTGACAATGGCACGAAGGACAAATTTACGAAGCATCGAGATGGCAGATAATTGGACATCGGGCAGGACTTTCTTAACAGGAACTCGGTTTTGCTACACCTTAATAAGCCGTCCAGTGAGGAGGCATGGGCAAACAAATGATGTAAAAGACCTTCCCCGTTCTGGAAGACCAAAAGCTACAACGCTGTTACGGCATGTTAGATGCCAACCTTTTCAAGCACACTTCTGAAACAGGCGTGGTTACACCATTGCAACCAGACTGTGAAGACCGCCCCAAAGCTGCGGAAATTGAAAGCCAGAATTTAAGGGTCATCAGGCGTACACAGCTCACAAATCACCACAAGCGCCAGCGTAGGTTATGTTGTGAGCACAGGCAGAGGTGGAACATAAAAACCTAAGAACCTACATTGGACCGACGAAAGTTCACGTATGGAGGACTAAGAATACACGTCTTACCCCTAGGTACATTTTGCCAAGAGTACCAATTGGCGGGGGATTCGTAGTAGTTTGGAAGGCTTCTTCGACTGTAGACTGGATTTGGTGACTATACAAGGTATACAAGGATCGTGTAATTATTGATCATTTAAAAGACCACAGACTTGCCAGAAGATCCTTGCTCATTGAAGACAAAGCAAGACATCGTTCAAGTGCTGTAAACCAACATCTGGTAATAGTGCTGTGACACAAATTCCATGGCTGATTATGCCTCCTGAATTTCAATCCAATCGAACATATTCGGGACATCATAGGCCGTCGTGTAAAAAGAAGGATTCCTCCTCTACAAAAATCTTGATATTTTCTGTATACCGTACTGTTTTTTGGGGTCTACTTTTTTTCGATAAAATTTTAATATTTTGCAAATTCATAGTATAACAAAAATGTTCTTTGACTTGAATCACTTCAAATCTTAGCTTTTACCTCGGGTAAATGTTGAAGGTATCCATTTGTATATATGGTTGAAGCATAAGATCGATAAGACGAAAACGTTATTACAGCATTATTTTGGTGTGAATGTTCTATGAGTAACTTAGGGGTGAAAAAATGTGTTATAAATTAATCGTTTCCAGTGACAGTCAGGTGTAAGGTGATACTTGGCGGAAACTAAGAAGATCTGAAGGTTTTCCGAATCTAGGGCTCATACATCTCACATCTTCAATCAATCAAAAGACAAGTTTAATCAAAGGTGAGAGAATGGTTCAAGTATCCATGGTAACAATGGTAAATCCCTTTAATGTGCTCCTCCCTTTGTTGAAAGTTTCAGTCCTGTCTGAAAACCTTTTGATCTTTCGGAAATACGTTTTTTGACAAGGAATTGATTTCTATATAAGAAAAGTATTTCATCAACTCGAATAACATCTGAGAAAAGCATAATTCACTAAAAGTCTAAAATCTTGTAAATATTTTTTTACTGAAAAGGAATGAAAGATCAAAGAACACACGTTGTGAAAAGGAAGACTTGTAGGAACATAATTTCATGATGCTACAAAGTTATAGAGAATCTCAACCAAGTGTTTGCTGAAATCAAATATATCAACACGAGTTGATTAAAGTTAAATTGTTTCTTATTTTTACTTTTATCAACGAGTGTTCATATATTTGATATCAGAAGACACGAGGGTGAGATTCTATTTATTATCCAAAAACATTGACTAGTTTTAGACTCTTAAGTGCGGTGGTGTCATTGCACAGTGGCGTCATGTTTATTACGTCGCCATGTTCATTACGTCATAGCTTGTGATGTCATTACTTGATGATGAAAAAATAACTGTGATGTCAGGAACTTGACTGTAAAAATATCTGTCAAAACGATATATCTTCTAGGAGCCATTGCTTGATCTTACACAAGCAGTATTTCTTGTTTTACACGGTTTTAGATGATAAAACCTATTATATAGTTGCTTTACATATGCCATTTCAGGATTGCATTCCTATCAAGAGACTTTTCAAATAATGCGTACAAAACTTTAAGGTTTGTTAGGAAAATCGTTTTGCCATCATAATCAGAATTTTTTATCAACGACAAAGTACCTTATTCCTATTTTAAAGTATACCACCCTCCATTCTCTCCCAACAGTGGTAGTTCCGTCATTAATTCCCATACAACCTGTCTTAATTCGAAGATGTTTTGGTCACGAAATGTAGAACGCTGATTGGATGCATTCAAAGTTAGTTGTACAATCAGCGACGCCATTTCAAAAGTTATCATTCAAATCACCTAAGTTATTTCCGTAAGCTTTCCAAAAGCTTATTCGAATATGCACCTTGCACTTTGAGTCGTATTTTCAGAACACACATTTTGCGACGGTTACATTGCACAGGCCTGTGTGACAACAAATAAGTTATTCATGATTTCGGTGTTTTCATTGGCTGAATTATAGCCAGGAAGTTTAAGTTGCAATATTGTCATTAAATTAATAAAATAACAACTTTAAATCAAGCTAGCTAAATTAAAGGAATCTTATTAATAGTTTCCACAATATAAAGTTTAATGTTGTCAATGGGCAACATAAACGTACTTTTTTAGTCTCCTTAAAATACTTATTCTTAATATTTTAAAATGGACAACACACGTTTAAACCTGGTTAGTGAGTAATGGTATTCAAATCAATATTTTTAAAAATATTTTTCCCAAAAATGGTTTTTAGTTTATGTGACATAAAAAGTTTCACCCTGTTTTGTTAGAATTGTTTCTGTGGTTGTCGTACATCTAGCGATATTCAACGTCATTGTAATTTATCATGATAGAGAGCTCTGTACAAAGAAATTTATTGATGTTGGAATCAAAAAAATGATATATTAACTCCACAATTAAAGTACTTCCATCCTGTTCCATTTCACTTGTCAACGCATTGAAATTACAATAACCATTTGGTTAGAAACAATTTGATATGTTAGAGTTATAACAATAACAATCTACAGATTAAATTATTATTTGAATCTTCATCAACCAGTTATACGAATATTGTAAATTCAACCCTTCAGCCATAATTATGCCTATATCAAGGACGTTGTAAATTAATGTGAGCTAATTACTTTTGAATAAATGGTGTACACTTTCATTATCATGTTGTAACCCTATCAGTCAGATCAAATGTCTGAAATTGTACTTGGCAAGGACGTTTACAGTCTATTTTTGTTGATAAAATCGGGAAATGATATATAATCTATGATTTGAAAGTTTACAATTTGCAACCCAAGCGAAGTATGAGTATTTGATATACATAATTGCAATTACTTTCCCCGTAAAACACTAGGAGTAAATATTTGTTTAAAAGTATGTAGTGTAATATGAAAACATTTATCTCATAAAGTACATTGCCTGTGGCAAGTATGTTAAAAGCAAATCATATCATATATTATTTCCAATATAACAGTGTACGCTTTCACTGTTATCTTTGATTTTAAGTTGTTACCTACTCAGTGTGGTGAAATGGTCCTAAAAAACGTTGACAAAATCTTAAAATGGCAAGTTGTTATGTCCTGTCCGTCCATCCGTCATCACAAAAAGGGCTACCTGTCTCAACGTCATAGAATCACTTTTGCAAGACAGTATTTTACGCACTCCATTCAAAAAGTTTATCACTCACGTCAATCTTTCCCCTGACGTTGCAATAATTTTCAGACCTTTGCCTGTATTCTAAACCTCAATATTAACATTCTAATTACCCTACCCATCGCCCTTGTCGAGCGACAGGGCTTACCACGTCATTTCGCAAAAGCCATGACGTAAAACACATGACATTTCCGGTATATCGCACTCCCAATGGGGTGAAACAGCAGACGCCATTAAGCAGCGTCACTCTTAACTGTGAAACGGCAACAATCGTGAAAATATTGCTACGTTCAGAGAAATAAGACATCACATAGATATTCTTTAAGATATCTTTTTGAGTTTGAAGCTTTTTAAAAGAAAGTTTTTAACTGGCTTATGGCTCTTGGCCGATAGTACATTACGGGGGTATGTGGGCCATGATCACATTTTTCTTGTTATCGGAAAGGAAATTGTTTCTTTCTACTGAAACCAGTGTTTGCGTGAACGGAGCTCATTTTCTTGCCATATGTCATTCTTGGGGCAATCAGTTTATTAAATCGTCTGGTTCAGGGAGTGTGTTTCAGGTGAAATACAGAGAAGTAGATTCAATGTTGCTAGAAGTAGTATTTGCATGCAATACTGAGGCAACAAAATATGATAACTGTTATTTCAATAATAACACTAAGTGAAAACCGCTGTAATGTGTGCATAGATAAATAAACTGGTGGCACTTGTTGCTGTGTTGTTGCCGCTGCTCATCGTGTGGTGGGGTTTACCACGTCTATCTGGATAATTTGACAGCTTGATCTGCCCCATACGCACGGGCAAGAGACTTGATTTACATATGTTCACCCATCAGGAAATGGGGGTTGGTGGTGATGTAGAGACAAATATGTCAGCATTTTTTAGACCAGGGTAATAATATTGCTATAATGTTTGGACAGCGTATCCTTTGATGAGAATTATATCAACATACTCAAGTATAAATATAAAAGCAAAGAAAGCTAGATGACAAAATATCCATCTCCGGGAATTGAAAGTTGTGTACTGCATTCTGCATGCTATGGTTAATAGTATGTTTGGCAGAATTGATTTGGTATTTTTATAAACACTAAATCATGCAATTTTTTTATGATAATAATATTTTTCTTTTACACAAAATTCACTTACGAATAGTTTCGATTTGAGCTTGATTTTCAAGGAAAGAAATTGCTATTCACAGAAACAAATATAAATGTAAAAAATTGAGGACGTTGTCACTTGCGTGGAAGCTGAAACTCTGTAACCTCAGCAACATGACTCTGTATTCATTTCCTTACTACCGTTTCAGGCAACTTTTTTATTTGTTTATGGAGGATGGATGTGATGTCGGTGTATTAAGTTTATGTTGATGATGAGCCCACACTCACAACCTGGTAATGTGAACGTATTATGTTAGACCTGGATTACTGAACATAAAAGATAATAATAGATTAAAGTTGGTGCTTATTAACAAATTGACACATGTATTTGTCTGCAGGCTCTATTATGAAACAATTCAAATGCGGTGAGAACAAATTAAGTTCGAAAATTCGTTAGATACAGATGTGCAAACCTCTTGTGTTACCTTCTATTCACAGTAATTGTATGATCCCTGATTAGAGGGCGTATTCTAGAAACAACCTTACATAAATGCAAAACAAAAATATCATTTATATTGAAACTGACACTATTTGAAAATTATTCAAAGACTTATATGTTTCCTGTTATCTGTTAGATATAAGTAACTGACCTTGGACAGTGATCTCCATTAAATCGTTCAAATGGTGATTTC
Source organism: Phorcus lineatus (assembly GCA_921293015.1). Classification (NCBI taxonomy): domain Eukaryota; kingdom Metazoa; phylum Mollusca; class Gastropoda; order Trochida; family Trochidae; genus Phorcus; species Phorcus lineatus. The sequence goes on along the minus strand of OV121085.1, from coordinate 31,087,065 downwards.
TTTTACGGTATTTTATGGTGGACAATTAGATCTAATCAAACCAATCGTCAGTCAATTTGGAGTGTCTATGCCATTATTATAATGTCATATTAGAATGACATTAAGGCTGCTTATATACAACTCAATTTGTTAATACAAAACTCATCGCTAAGATTTTTTATAATAAAACATCAATTATTTATTTGATAATTGATATTTCTCCTATGCAAATATGAAGCAAAAATAAAGATGAGGACAAAATACATCTCCGGGAATTGAAAATTGTGTTCCGTATTACTCCATACTGCTTTCTATAGTTAATTGATTGTTTGGGAGAAACTATTTGCGCTTTGAGCACGTTATTCAGCCTGGAATAGCGCTATACAAATATACACATTATTATTATTTTCATAAAGACTGAATCATACAATTATTTGATGATATAATATTTACCTTTACCAAATTATTGACTCTTTATTCATCCAAGGATAGTATCGAGTTTGAATTCAGGGAAACTAATTGATATGCACAGAAATAACTTTCCTGGGGAGGTGAAGAACTAAAGACGCTATCAACTGCGTTGAAGCGGAATCTGTGCAATTGATTTCTGGTTATCAAGGAATAAATAAGACAGAAGTGCAAGGAATTTCCATAAGTACAAGAATCAAATATCCAAGCCACCAGGCGGACATTTCATTTCCGTGCTCAGTAGCGCCTAGTTCAATAAATGACTTTACAGTGACCTGGTATCCCTTATACACAGCTGACAATACTCATACGCCTAAGAGTTAATTCCATCTCAGAACTACGATATCGAAATGCAAATGATGTCCCATTCAGTATTCTGATCGTGTTAAAAAGAGCCAATAGCAGCTTTATGGTAATATGAGAAGGATTCATTCACAGTTTTGTGTCCTGTGTACTAAATATATATAAACTCTCATTTATAAAAGACGAATTTTCTCGGCATTCACCCGACCATTCTGTTTCAACTGTGCCGCCGCAATAGAGGACGAGTCGCACGTTTTACTCCATCGTCCTTTATACAAGGACATACAACAAAAGCTTTTAGAATTTTGTATAGCGACCTGTGATAATTTCATCAATTTCAGTGATACTAAGAAAGTGTGTTTTATTCTAACCAGCCCAAATGTGATATTTGAAAGTGCCAAAACCTGCAATCTTATACTACGAAAACGTAGGAGTGGAAATAAATGTATGTTCATACTTTTATTTTTATTTTCATTTGTCTATGTTAATTTGTTTATGTTCATTCTATCTTTGTTTTATTGTCTCACGTAACCTGAATGGGTGGCTCACTATCTTAATGTAATGTATGTTTGATGAATTTTATTGTGTACATATTGTGATGCGAGACTCAAATAGACATTTTTCTATCTATCTATCTATCTACCTATCTATTCTCTCCCAACAGGTAGTCCCGTCGTTAATTCCTTTTTAACCTTTTTTCCAATACGCCCGTTTCTCAGTCTAAAAATATAGAAGCCTGATTGGATGCAATCAAAGTTATTTGTGCAATCAGCAACGCCATGTTATGAAAGTTATCATTAAATTCGCCCGAGTTATTTCCGTATGCTTTCGAAAAGCTAAATCTTTTTCGAATATACATTTTGAACTTTGAGTATTCTTTACAGATCTCTTTCTATCTATCGACTTCATAACTGCATATGCCTGTGTGACGACAAATATGCGTGCGTTTTTTTTCATTAGCTGAAAGATTGCAAGGTAGGTTATGTTGCAATATTTTGCCGCCAGGGGAATCTACTAGAAGCCCGAACAAAGGCTATTTAGGAATTAATGAAGGAGCTACCGACATGAATTACAAATTTTAAAAAGTGTTGATATTGTTGAGAGCGGGATATATTACCCATGAGATTATCAATTAAAATTATCGAATATGACAAGAGAAGCGCAAAACCATAGCTGTTATGACACGCGTACAAAAACACGAAGCTCCAACAGCACCCTCCAACCTCAACAAACGTCTCTCAATGTAAAGCCTTAAGGGGACTGTACAGGTTAAGTTCGAGATAAGTTGCTTCTATATATGTAATAGCCTAAGACATCCCATTGCTTCAAAAGTTAAATGTTAAATAAAGCCAAGCTGAACCAGCTTTTAGCCATATGAGGTAAAGACAGTGAAATTGAAGGGGATTTAAGGTGTTTGAGCACGATGCTGACCGTCTTGACAGCTTTCTAATCCAATTACTCATCGATCCATGCAAATCAATTCAGATAGTTTTGCGTAAATCCTGACTCAATTAACCCATTATGTAAGAGGATATCATGTAGTCCCTGTTTCAGAAAAAGTGCTGTGATTGTAATGACAAATTAAAATCAAGTCACCTCTATGCAATTAGTGTCGTTGTTTTAAACCATTAATGGATGTATCCAACCAATGCTGTTAATACTTTAGCTTACAATACTGCATGTTTTAGTTGGAAATTCAAACCAAACAATAACGAAAACTAGTAAAGGTGATGTTATACTTGAACCAATCAAAACATGTTCATTATTTTCTTCATATCTTTGTCGAAATAAATAGATGAGATCTTTTTATCATACTGTAATCATTAGACTTTATATTTACAGAGATGCATATAATTTTTTTAAAAAATTAAATTTTTACATGTGAGATAAATCAATAAAAACAGCATCGCCCGTTTTTATTAATAAGTTTGTGTCACCAAACACGCATGCAAGATAACAAATGTCAGATTCAAAATGATTTTGATAAACTGAATGTATAAATAAGAATGAATCTCACTTTCATACATATACTTGACGTTATAAAGCAACATCCATCACCGAGAGACACGTATGTTAGATTTAACACGTGATCAGAAAACATCAATCTAATGACGAGCAACCTTGAGATCCAAGGATGGTCCATGCCATGACCATACCATAATGTAAGGAATCAAACAATCCAAAATGGCTACAGCCACTGTTAAACCACAGGAAATAGATATATTAGCAATATTCAATAGCACATGAGTATTGATAATAGTATCCCCTTCCGTACACAGATAGGCTATAGGACGCATAAGCGCCATTGTGTCAGAGTGACTCGAAATCACGGCTTTTCGTGGCTATTATCTCATATCCAACACAATTTCATCTGCAATAACTCGCCACTAGTTCGCCATTAGATGTCCTACCTCTCATATCCTTGGAGATTTTCCATACTGTACAGTAACGAGCTGGCCAACCCGAACGTTTGATTTGTTTCGCGAGACAGCTAGACCCTAGACATTCTCTCCCAACAGAGGTAGCTCAATCATAAATTTCTATACAACCTCTGTCTTAATTCGAAGGTTTACACTGCTTGAAAATAATCTAGTCACTCTCTCACAGTTCGTGAGATATATTATCTATTTCAATTTTCAATAGTTGATAGCGACATTTTACGAGCCCACCAGAGCAGTTCGAAACAGTTATTTTGCAACGTGACAGCGAGTGCACCATCAACGCTCTGAAGATCGCCAAACTGCCTATAGCTGATAACCCAAATCTTAGAAGAGCGATTGAGGGGGATATACAGCCGTTAGATCTCATTTTAATGAGATTGCTCAAAATATATGGAATAACCTCTGTCCTCATAAGAACGTTTCTCGGTGTAAAAATGTAGAAGCCTTGGATGCAAACAAAGTTAGTTGGGCAATCAGCGACGCCGCGTTTCAAAAGTTATATATCATTCAAAACGTCTCGGTTATTTCCGTATATATACTTTCGGAAAGCTAACTTGAATGTGCACTTTACACTTTGAGTCTTCTTTACAGGACACTTTTGCCTTATTTAGCGATAGAAACAATGCATATTTCAGTGCGACAACAAATATGTTATCATGCATGCGGTGTTTTCATTGGCTGAAATACTGCAAGGTAGTTTATGTTAAAATATGTTGCCGCCAGGGGAATCTGCCGGAATCTCATGTAGAGGCCGTTTTAGAACAGAGGTTGATTCGGAATGAATGACGGAGCTACTTCTGTGGGGAGAGGATGACTCTTTATATACTTAAATCATTTTTGTTTATGTAAGATTTTCAGTGATCCAGGAGACAAATACGTCACTACGAGAACAACATTGACAAGAGCATGTATTCACAAAATTATAGCTAATAACAATTTGACGTTTCAAGTCTACGAGTCTTTAAAGCCAGCAAAGCAGTAAACAAATAAAATTTTCCTTGAAATTGCAATGTTTGAAAAGCAAGCATAGAATAAAGCATGCAAGTCTGAAGCGCCAAGCAGACTGCACATATTTCTTTCTGTTATGCCTTTTGATTCTATTTTAGTTTGGATGTACTTTTTGAGTGTAATTTAACTCAGCATTGACATTAAGAATGCTCAATTTAGCAGTTGATGAAGAATGTTTTTTTAATATTCATTTACATTCTAAAATTTCTTGCACATTTTTGTGCGACTTTTTAAGTGTAAGTTTTTTTAACGATCTGGACATTGACAACAGTTGCTTTGATCAAGCCAAGCTTAAGTATGTAGCTTTGAAAAATTGATAGCTACAATAGACACCAGCGGCTGTAGATAGAATACCCAGACATGAAATAATTGTATTATAAAAAAAATGAAAGTCATAGTGTTCTGTCGGTTAAAAATTACATATGGCTGAATTGATCGTTGAAAAAAATATGGAAATTACAAAATGGTTAATTGAGAAAATCGACGATTGCACCTGGCTACAAAGATGTATTAGAATTTGCCGCAATGTAAACCGTCCTTCACTACCCAAGATGTCATTAAATGTAGGAACATCGCAGAAATCTCTGTTTTGTCTGACTCTGCTCTCGTTCCGGTGTGAACTTGCTTATCTGTATGACAGCATTTTAAAAGACAAGGCTTCGTCATGACACTCATGAGACGGCATGACGAAACAAGTTACGTACATAACCAGTTCTTCACCTTCACAGACAAGGTATCCTACTAAATCAGCGTATTCGAATCCGCTGAGCTCGTTTCAGCTAACTATCTTTGATCCACTGCAATACTGTCGTCCGTTTTCCTGTCTTTTTTTCATGTGAAATGACGTTGAAAAGAAGTACATCAAACACCCTCTCTGCATTCTCTTACAAAAAAAAAGTTCTATAACAATACCAGTCTGCCTATCGTTCTTACCACTGTATTGCGACGACTCTGATTAAGATTCTTAACGACATACGACCCAACGTTAATGACAACTGACCAGAGCTCTCGCTGCTTCACTGCTGCAAATATGCTATACAGCTTATCTTTGCAATTTACTAAATACTTTGAAGATCAAGTTTGGTATTGGCTTAGAACGCTTTGATTTGATTTTTTACGATATCTGAAATTTTCACCAGCAACTGAGCACATTGATAGACTGTACTCAAATGCTGTCATACTCAGATCCTGCAGGGCTGTTTTCAGATACCTTTTAGGACGACAACGTCCAGTGTCACCTGAACGCTGACACCAAATAACCTCTGAAGTCACTGGCTAGAACGTGGAGATATAACCACTATATCAAGCCGCATGATGACAAAGACAGATATCATTTGATTGGTTTGTCCATTTTCGTAGATCGCAATTTGCAGTGATAACCTATTTTGAATCTCTTAAGGTCTGTTAACCAGCGACACCATTCATCGTGTCCGTTTCGAAGAATTCGGTAAAGGACAATTGCATATTCCGCTGCCAACAGTCTGGAACAATCTACCTTAAGAATAAGGTTCTGTTCATCCTGCTCATTCACCGTATATAAATCTCCTTTCTGATACCCTGACCTCTTTCGGGCGAAATCCATCGTATGGCTGGCGGCTTGATATTAGTGGCTATGCTCACCTGTTGTTTTTTCAGTCAATGAAATGTCGTTAAGTAAGGTGCTTGTAGCCACTTGCTTGAACTCAATGGGTTGTGCAGCTGTTGCTGAATGGGAGCCGTCTCATTGGCTGGTTAGAAGCTGGCGATACGAGGGTTTTGGCTTGAAAGAGATCAGGGTATTACGAAGGAAAGAAAGCGGATTCATATACACAGATTTAGCAGGATGGAAGTGGAGCTGCACGTGCATTTTATGGGAATATGCCCAAACGCAAATTTCACGCGCTCTGTGGTATAGTTTTAATGTTTCCCTACAAGCTTAAGGTACACGGAGTGAATAAAATTTAGGGGAGGTAATTCTAAATATCTTCAGTGAGTGAATAAAGAAAATTATTAAGATTGATTTTAAGAATATACGACAGCCGTTGAAATGATAGCAAACACAAGATCTAAAATTATTTATTACTCGCCCGTGTAAGATACCGCAGTGTAATATTTATATGGCAATATTAAACTAGTGTAATACCGAGTCAAGTATGACGTCACAATAGTGTGTAGTTGTAACGTCACAATGTTATCACTGCCGTCACGATGGCAGCCAAATCACAGAAATGTTTCCACACTTTCGACAATTATGCTTGATTACTGAGGTGTAGTAATAAACAGAATACTAAACGACCTCCCATTTAACACTATTTGTATTAAACTCGTTAATGGTTTGGTATCTAACTCGCTTTCCCTCGTTTTATACTTAATCATTAACTCGTTTAATAAAAATAGTATTAAATGGAAGGTCGTTTAGTATCCTCTGTTTAGTTACCTCCCAGGGCTGTTTTATCTTTACCCTTTTATAAAAGGTGTAATCTGTCTCATGCTCTGTTTGATATTATATAAAGATGAAATGGCTAAAATTGACCTTTGCTTAATGTTCCAATATTCGTCACAATGACTATTCATCTCTCTGTAACCTAGAATACAGACACCTTGAAAGGGAACTAAATAAAATTTATGACGTGAAAATCGTTAAAAATAACTAAACATATATCATTTGATGTTTTCTCTTTAATCAATTTCTATGATTAAACACGTAGAATTGCAATCTGTTTAATTCATTTGCCCACTTAAAACTTTTATATTGATGTAAATGCCTGCTAATTTCACAAATGTTATATGTGCATGTCTTTTGTCACTGGATTATTTACATTATTATATTCAGCCTACAGTATCGTAAGCGTAACTAACTTCATTGTCCTATATTGTAATCAGGCGCTTATTAGTTCATCAACCTACATAATCAATATTAAAGGTACATGCAATTTTGGTAAGACAATTTCCCTGGAGAGATTATCTAATTGTATGATCCTTAAGAAAAAAATACAGATTATTGCTTCATAGAATTACAAACTGGCTTTGAATTCGAAAGATTAGAAATAAGAAACTTTGTAGCGGAATTGGTTTCTTTTAACTCGAAAGATTAGAAATAAGAAACTTTGTACCGGAATTGGTTTCTTTAAATTTGAAACAGAGATGATTTGATTACTTACTTTCAACTACAAAGAGATGGGTTTTTTTAAAACATATTTTCAAAGGAACAGTTTGTGAAAAAACACATTTAATTTTTCTCTCTGCAAATTATGGAATTGTGGGTTGATTTTCAAACACTCTTTTGTTATCAATTCAAGGAGATTGGGCAAACAGCAAGCAAACAGTTATACACAATGATTAAGATAAATTTGAAGCAGTAACTAGGACAAACGCAGATCAAATGAAAGCTGATATGATTTCAAAGAGCAAGGTCTTGAACTTAAAGTAACCAAGATTTCGCACTGATACAGTCATAGTGTAAACGTGTATTCGACAAATAATTACATTAAGCGGTGGCTGCATGGGATTCAACTTAAACGTTGGTTTGGAGAAGTGCAAAGATCAAGTAGAATAGAAAAATTAGAACACTCGCAATTATGATTGCATAGAGCATTTAATCGTCTAATCTTTATTATCCCTTCGTTCTCTCCTTTTATCATCACTATGATGTCGGGGTTATATGATTATATTTGGCTTTAATGTCGCCCTTCAATCAAACTACCTTGGTTATAGTTTGTAAAAAGCAGCATTGTTTGTCACAAATGTAACCTTTCCTAAACAAGGTTCGTATATATTTCGTATATAGTTCGATTGCTTTGAGAGCAACCAGCGTCATATCACCTATAAGAAGTACCTCGTTGACGTCGTCGATATCAGCGAGTCACGCCCCTTTTAAGTTATTAAGGAAAAATTGCGAACAATAGATTAAGCTTTAACAATTATTTAAATAAAAGTGTTCATTGATCACGCATCTGGTACGACTTGCTTGACGAGTTCCGGTTTTCTCATTGCTTCTCGATCGAATTATTTTAGCTGTAGCGTAGATCAGGATTTGGATCGATTCCCATTTGACCAGAAGCATGTTTGAAATAGTTTTGCGTGAAATAATGTCTTACCAAAATAAATGATCACTCATTAATTATCATCAAAGCACTACAGGCTTCTATCCACATGGGGGCGGGATAGCGCAGTGGTTAGCGCGTTCGGCTTCGGATCAGGAGGTCCGTGGTTCGAATCCCGCCAGGGGCTCGGCAACTTTGTCTGCAGTAGAGAACTGTTCTACACGCAGTCAGGTTTGGGTGCAATGCTACACTGAAATTCAGCGCAGTACCACCCATGGTTCGCTAGTTCCAGCCGATGCTCGCAGGTCTCACCGCAATGCATAGCCACAATGGTGTTGCGGGCTTTCTCCCTGCAATAATACTAACAGCCGCGATATAAGTGAAATAATCTTGAAAGCGGCGTTAAACACCATATCACCTCACCTCTATCCACATCTGCAATTGTCCTTTTAACATGCTTATAAAACCACCAAGGCAATCGCGGTGCTTCAGCTAGATTTAAAAGACAAAAATTCATCATCATTCCCTATCCCTGTTTCAACGAAGAAGTCGAAAGTTTTTCATTCTTTTGAACTCTGTTGTGTTACGAAAATTGGAGGGTTTCCATTTCAAACTCTCTTGGTGAAGCAATTCGGAAAAAGTCCAAAATATAAATAGTAATTTGTTTATCTTAGCCCGCGTTCTAATTGTCAGGACTATTTACAAGGACTTTACTCAAACGTCGAGTTTGATTTATAAAGTGCATTGTGTAAAAGAGAAACGAGTTTCTCACAGTTCATAAATCGTCAGTCAATAAAACTGGATGTTGATTAAAACTCAAATTGGCACAAGGCATCGTTTTGTTTGTTTTTCTCTTGGAAAGGAATTAGCACTGTCGTAATAAAAAATATAGTCGCAAGCGACGACAAACGGATTCAGCGCATTAAAAGCTCATTTATTAAGAACAAATTGTTGTTAACAATCTTCCCTGAAAGTTTCATGAAAACTGGCCGAGGAATTAAGCTACAGCAGCATCTGACCTAATATCTTAATCAAACTGCGATTATTGCAAAGAAGTTGATAATGTGAAAAACTATGTTTCTCTAAAGGATGATGATATATTACAAAGTCGTATGTTACCAGTCAAAAACCTAAGTGAAACTAAATTCATATCAGGTCATATATAACAACTATCGTATTATATATAAGATTAGTTGAATCAATACAAGTTTAGTTCATAGGATAGGAAATGAAATAAAGGAATCATAACAAATATGCTTATGTTGCATGTAAAGTGCATTAGTTAAATCCATTAGTGCATTAGCTCCATGTTTTACACTTTACAGTCATCATGTACTACAATTCTGATCATTTCAGAATATGTGCTGTTTTTGCTCCTAGCTGTTTTTTGGTCATGCTGTTTCATGTATTACTGCTATTAGTCACGCTCAAAATGAAACGTGAAATTGACCAACTTTGACGGCCTGTATCTCAGTTGTCATGAACACGATTGAATTAAATGTTAATATCCTTGATACTATATTCCTTTATAATTCAGTCTTTTGAGGTATTACACAACGTTGTAGGATTTGTTCTTTGTTTGTTACGACATTACAAGAACACTTTTTACACGTCTTTTTCTGAATTTGCGAACTTTGACCGTCTGTCATGACCGGAAATGCATGTTCGCGAGCGATCTTATTCTTGATTCTAAAAGACCTTGGTCATATCTACCTCTCATGCAAAAATCACGAAATTCATCGGTTAGGTAATCTGCCCTTGAAATTTGCGATTTTTGAAAATTCACTGACTTTGAGTAGTTGCTGCGGGAAAAGTGTTAAGAATTTGCAAATTCTAAGAAAAACTTGTTTTTGGACAATGATTTGGCTGTGAAACCGTGTAAGTATTATTTCTCTACTGCAAGTTGTAGCAGTGTAGTGTCCGCTCAAAAGTGCATGGGGTCGGACATTCCTATAAAAAGCGAAAATTCAAGATGGCGCCTAAACCACGTGACTTACAACTGCACCATGCTATACGTTTTTGCTTGTAATTTTATTGCGCATCTTTTAAAACAAGTTTCAAGTCTCTACATTAATTTTGAATTTTTCCAATGTTAATTTTCGAAACTTGGAGTGGTACTGAGCCTTTAATGCATTGTCCGAATTGGCTGAAAAGTATCGTGTCGCGAGTTCGTTGTAAGGGCTAAGTTTGTAAAGTTTGGTTGTATTTGGTTCTTTAGTTCTTGCTGTAGGTTGACCACAAAATCCGTGGAATAATAAAAATTATAAACACGCCAATAACAATAAGGATTCAGCAAAATTGCTGATTGCTGAATCCTTAATAACATTAGGAGACGTTATTTTGAAGTTAATTCATATAATAATAATTGTTTTATGATGAATTGAAATTAATAAGAAAATATATTATACATGCATGAATGTTGATGCGCTTGTTTTTGTGTATCTAGGTATATGTAATATCATTTGGATGTTTGAAATATTCTTAAAAGTATATGCTCAAAGAAGGAATGTTATATATTCTAGTACCTTATATACATGTTCTGTTTGCTTTAATCTTCATTCATTTTAGCCTTTTTATCTCTGAAACTGCAGACAACGGATCATTATGTGTTTTTGTTATGTTGTGTGTTTGCGATTTTGAACACATACGTGTATTTCCAGTTGGAATAGTAGCACCAAACCATTGCTTTTCTTCAAAAGTGTAAACGATTAACGCATTTGCTGTAAATAGTTATCTATAACAATATTTCATAATACTGTTGGCTTTATGTAAGTGGTTAATCTTGATTGGTACTCACGTGTTTAATAACTGAAATATTGTTCAAAGCACGTTAAACCCCAACTCACTCATTCACAATTGATTGGTACCGAAGTCTTGGTTTATGCAATAGTTGTATGATAGATGTCCCATTTAAATAGACACTATTTATTTTCAATTTAAGTTGAATTAGAATTATCAAGCAGTTAAACACGTTAACTTTAGCCGGCTACCTCGCATGCATGTTTTGCACGTGAAGTTGTGCATGTTAACTGAAGTGGTAGAATGTTATAATGTGTGGTCTCAGAGGTTGTGTCGTAAATCGAGGTCTACGCGTCACTCAGGCGAGTAGCATTTGCCTTGGTTTCTGCCCTGTCTGTCCATCTTGGAATCTCAAAAGTCTTTCCTTTCATCCCCTGGCGCCTTAAAGGAATCACGACAGACTACTTCCAGCTGTTCAAGGACTGTTGACATTAATCTGAGGTCGCTGGAGAGAGACATTGTAGACGAGTCGGGGGAGAGGTCGCTCAGCGTTCTGAACAAGGTGAAGAAATGAGGATCTCAATACAATACTTTCAGTACAAGGGAAACCAGATTCAACTCAAGTTCAATTCAGATATTAACCACGACCTCGAGCTATCCAAACGACAGTGCAATGAAGGGACTTATTATAGCTCTTGTAGATACTGTGTCTGCCTCTATCAAGAGGAGGAACAAGTTCATTTGACTTGCTGACCGTTATCCCATGGGATGGGGGATAACTTCGGAATTGGTAGGGGACGACATTGCATCGATCTCAAAGACGATTTGAAAGGGGAGAGACCAAGTCAACGACAACGTTGCAAGTTCATCGGACCCCGAGGCAGACGGACCCGGCCTCCCCAGTCCGTTTCCTCAGACCACTACACCGCTTTCCCCTTGGCATATAGTTCAGCCCTTTTGCCAGTCTTCCGGGCGTCCATATCCGGTCTCAAGGCCATGCTGTTTCTTTGGGGAGGTTGGACACTAGCGAGCCACATGTCCCTAAGCAGCAGCTCTACGTCGTTCAAACCATCAGAACTCCCGGGACGGTAGCTCCCAATCCGGACGTTAAAAGTACAGAGAGTGAGTGAGTTGGGGTTTAACGTGCTTTGAACAATATTTCAGTTAATAAACACGTGGATGACAGGCATCCTAAAGAGAGTGGACAGATCAGGGAGAAAGGGATCGACAGGATGAGGAAAAAGACGGAAATAAAAAAAAATACTGAGAGATTGACTACAGGTTTTAGAACGACTCAAATTTGGTCTGGCTTCTATCCGTTCGACCTGTCCAGCTTGGGTGTCCCTACCAGGAGCATGTAAACTCCGGCTGGCATAGCTCTCGGGGTCTCTGAAGCACGCAAGCAAACCAGCACACCACGATAAGGTATTGAATTCCCCCCGGAAGTTAGCAGTGGCGGCCGAACAGGCTCGCACCCAACGCTCTCCTCGACTCCCATTGGCTTCTTTGTCACAAGTCATAATAATAACACGTGTGACCGCGATAGTTGACATAATATTGTTTAGGATGTGCGATCGAACGTAATCTGACCTAAGAAATGGTTCTTGAGAATGAAAATCATTCTTTGTCTTATAGATTATTAGACCAGGGTCATTATTTGGTAATTTAGGCCAAGCTGTCACGGGAAAATCAACTTTGATTAGGGAAACGCAAACGTTTGATTCAGAAAGGCAAGTCTGTAGCTGTTGTCAGTACGGGCATTGCGTCAACCGTTTTTTTCGACGAGGCTTCATTCATGGTCTGGAATAAAGAATGGGTTTCTTGAAGGTAATTTTCTTATCAATGTAATTTTCTTATCAAAGATATTCTTAAACAAGAGGGTACTACACAAAAGATACAAGAGACTGATGTACTTATTGTGGATGAAGCCAGCATGATAAGTGCCAAGCTCTTTGACAAGGTATGTATTTTACACTCATAATGTAAAATGTAATGGATATTATTCAGATGCCATAATGGATAATTATTCTGAAATAATTAATTTTATTTTCATAGTAAATTATTTTTTAACATCTAATTCTATAATAATATTTTAGAAAATTTGATGTACTTATTGTGGATGAAGCCAGCATGATAAGTGCCAAGCTCTTTGACAAGGTATGTATTTTACACTCATACTGTAATGGATATTATTTAGATGCCATAATGGATAATTATTCTGAAAAAATTAATATTATTTTCATAGTAAATTATTTTTAAACATCTAATTCTATAATAATATTTTAGAAAATTTGATGTACTTATTGTGGATGAAGCCAGCATGATAAGTGCCAAGCTCTTTGACAAGGTATGTATTTTACACTCATAATGTAACGGTTATTTTTCAGATGCCATAATGGATAATTATTTTAAAATAATTTATTTTATATTCATAGTTAGTTTTTTTTACACATTTAATTCTATGGTAATATTTTAGAAAATCTGACAGAGGGAAGGACCAAAGTTACACTGCTGATAATGCTTTCACAACTTTGGGACTCCGCGTCCACAGAGAAAGACACAATAGAATTATGTCATAACTCCATCAGCGCGAATGCTTGTTTTCTACTGGAGTGTGAGTGAGTGAGTGAGTTTGGGTTTAACGTGTTTTGAACAATATTTCAGTTATTAAACACGTGGATGACAAGCATCCAAAAGAGAGTGGACAGATCAGGGAGAAAGGGATAGACAGGATGAGGGAAAAGACGGAAAGAAAGGCATAGTGAGAGATAGACAACAGGTTTTAGAACGACTCAAAATTGGTCTGGCTTCTACCCGTCGACCTGTCCAGCTTGGGTGTCCCTACCAGGAGCATGTAAGTTCCGGCTGGCATAGCTCTCGGGGTCTCTGAAGCACGCAAACCACCACACCACGATACGGTATTGAGTCAAGTGGTGGTTTTGAGTTGGAATTCTATCAGACAAAATTGGCTCTTACTAACATATGGGGCTTTAACTCTAAACATTTCAAGGAGATCTTTAGGATCTGCTGACTGTGAAACTTCATTGCTGATCGGCAGTTACGCAGATGTGGTTGCAGAAAGAGGTGGAGCAGGAGCTCTTGGAGGAGGTGGAGCAAGAGCACTTGGAGAAGCTTGAGTAGGGATACGAGAAGGAGCAGAAGGTTCTGAAGCGGTGCATTTCCATATTTGTCGTTTTACCAGTTTACATTTAGTGCAACTTTTTGTCGTGTCGTAGGAAATAATGTCAAGTACCCTGGTACACAAAGTGGACCTCATGAGGTATGTGTTCTTATTCATGCGTGTTACTGAAATGTTTTCTATAACTTCAGAAGGGAAGTTAGCTGTATCGATACCTTTACAAGGTTTCAAGTTGTCAATGATTTGTAGAATTTCGTTTAGTTAAATTTTACTCGGTGAGTGAGTGAGTGAGTGAGTTGGGGTTTAACGTGCTTTGAACAATATTTCAGTCATTAAACACGTGGATGACAAGCATCCAAAAGAGAGTGGACAGGCAAGGGAGAAAGGGATCGAAAGTATTAGAGAAAAGACGGAAAGAAAGGAATAGTGAGAGATAAAAAGCAGGTTTTGGATTGACTCAATTTTAGTCTGGCTTCTACCCGTCGACCTCTCCAGCTTGGGTGTCCCTACCAGGAGCATTTAAGCTCCCGCTGGCATAGCTCTAAGGGTCTCTGAAGCACGCAAACCACCACACCACGATAAGGTATTGAGTCCAGTGGTGGAATTTTTTTTTTTTTTTTTTTTTTTTACTCGGAACACAGCAGCTATTTATTGATGTAACGTCATATGTTATATTCAGTATGCCCTTGTGTGATGCATTAATTTCAACCATACAAGTTTTATTGTGGTTTTCGAGGACTTTCCCTAATTTGACCGAGATGTTATCTTTATTTTTTTTTTTTTTTTAGAAATTATGAAACAACATATGAAAAGTTAAAAGGATTTTGAGATTCAAGGTCCTTTTTAGCAAGTCCACTGTAAATAGGAATGTGTTTCGTCAAATCAGTTTCATCCTTTTTCTTAGACTTTTTAACTGAAGGATACCTTTTCTTGATAAGTTAGCCAAGGTGAACTAAGTTAAGTTTTATACCTTGATGCATTATCTCCCAACAGAGGTAGCTCCGTCATAAATTTCTATACAAGCTCTGTCTTACTCCGAAGGGTTTTTTTGCACGAAATGTAGAACGCTGATTGGATGCAATCAAAGTTAGTTGTGCAATCAGCGGCGGCGTTTCAAAAGTTATGATTCAAATCGCCTAAGTTATTTCCGTACGCTTCCAAAAAGCTAAACTTTATTCGAATATGCACCTTACACTTTGAGTCGTCTTTACAGAACACAACTCCTCATTTTCCGACTGTTTCATTGCACAGGCCTTTGGACATCAAATATGTTATTCATGCATTCGTTGTTTTCATTTGTTGAAATATAACCAGGTAGTTTTAGTTGCAACATTGTCCCGCTAGGGGAAAGTGCCGGAAGACCGAGAAACCTTCGTATTAAGACAGAGGTTGAATAGGAATTTATGACGGAGCTACCTCTGCTTGGAGAGAATGACCTTGATGGTGTTATGGTGTTGTTCAAACATTGAGCAAAGTTCTTTAACTGTCATTTGCTTATCTTAGTCTTCATAAAAGTGGTTATGTAACCTGAAGAATTTAAAAACAGATTGTCACAAGAGATAGGTAAATGGTTATTTACCCTTACATTTTAATATTTAATGAAGAGTTTTACTTTCATAAAAAATTTTTTTAATGAGATTCTAAGCTAGTACTAAATAATTTATTGTTTTTGTTGGCGTCCTGATTTCTTTCTCTTAAAATAAGTTTGGCATGATGTCAATGTATAAGGATTTCATGACATTGAAAGTTTCACAGTTCTGTCATTGTCTTTTATCATGTCACAATTTGTTGAAATTTTTATTTTGTTCTTATAAAATATTAAGCATTTCTTCAATCTTTAAAAACAAGCTTTTAAATAATTTGAAATGAATGTGCCAGATCAAGCTTTATGTTTTTACTAGTCATATTGGTGATGGAAGAGTGAATACATGTAAAAAAAATAGTTAAAGCATTTGATTCAAAAACACAGAAATTAAGCAGTCAGTATTTGGAATTGAGGGAAACATTTGTGATCCAGGAAAAATTATTATTCCTTCTGGATACTGAACCGTTTGAATAGATATAATAATAAATTTATCTCTCACCTTTTCACTATTATTTCATTCCAAGTAAGACATGTTTCCATTATAGAAATATAATCAGGAAAATTTCCAGGTGTATATGATTTAATGGCTTCAACATGAAACTCATTCTCTCCCGACAGAAGTAGCTCCGTCATAAATTTCTAAACAACCACAGGGTGAATATACCCTGAATCCGTCAGCCGGATCCCTTGCCGGATCCTCCGGATCCTCGCAACAATGGTATACTGGGATCCGGAGCCGGATCCCTCACCGGATCCGGGATCCGGCCGTACACCGCCGGATCCCTTGCCGGATCCCCCAGTAGAAAAGAATACGGGGATCCGGAGCCGGATCCCTCACCGGATCCTAGATCCGGACGGACACCACCGGATTCTCTACCGGATCCTAAGTAGATAAGAATACTAGGATCCGGAGACGGATACCATACCGGATCCTCCCCTTATAGCGATGTAGGAATGTAGTTGAGAATTATGAAGTTTTTGTAAGTTGTCTGGAGCAACCAATACACAATGCATATTTGACAACTTTAACATATTGTTTACATGATATTGTCATATAAAGGCCATTTGCATTTATAAAGAGAAAGAACTGTTGAGTTCTACACTCTTAAAACATGTCTTTGTGAAAGTTTGTTAGCCAAAGGTGACAAAGTCAGGTTTAAATGATAAATGTTTTGATGATGAGATTTAAATTGACATACAATTTTCAGAAAAACAGTTTTTAATCGGAATCAGAATTCAAGAGGTCATTTCGTATTAAAATTTATTCAAAATATTTTCTGAATGAACCAATGTAAGATACACTATTCAGCACCAATTGTCACACTTGAATGCACACTCATCACACCTGTTGGTCAGTCTACATATCAACTTGCCTAATTACGGTATTACATTAGTGTATATATTGTAAATGAATTCGC
Organism: Phorcus lineatus; assembly: GCA_921293015.1. Classification (NCBI taxonomy): domain Eukaryota; kingdom Metazoa; phylum Mollusca; class Gastropoda; order Trochida; family Trochidae; genus Phorcus; species Phorcus lineatus. The sequence goes on along the minus strand of OV121085.1, from coordinate 31,069,963 downwards.
CTTATGTAATATATCATAGATCACAAATAGTTTAAGCAAAACTTTATCACACAAAATTAAATGAAAAATAAATCTATTCAATTATGTTAAACATTTATTTACAAACGCACTCACACATAAATATATAAACAATCATATATACATATATACAAATCAGTATGCACCTGAGGGTAGTGTTCGTAGATATTGCATGTTTGATTTTATATAAACATATATATATACAAAGTCAAGTATACACCTGCACAAAGGTAATTGCAAAATTGTCAGATTTCAAAAAATTCATGAAACCCATTCTGTGATGAAATCATATACTTTCTTTAACTCATTAACGCCGAGACAGCTTCACGGTTCAACGCCTGGGCTGCTGACCACAGACGCTGCTCGCTGTAGCGAAACCAATTAGGTCAAAGCAAATCGGCGAGTGTTGAACGGAAACTGTCTACACAGTGTCTCTCATAAATCGCTGAGCGATTGGTTGTATACACACAAGTGAGACAAAAATAAAACAACCTGTCTGTCTGTCTGACTAGCCTTGTACCATAAAGTCTTGATTGTTTCATTGTTTCATGAAGATCAAATGCAGGTGCTGAATGTGGATACTTTACAGGAATATAACAGGTGATATTTCACCATAGAGTTTTTATTTTGCGGTCCCATTTCATTTCATAAACATATTCAAAGATGATCATAAGAATGGGAGAGAGTGAAATTGCTTTCGTTGTCTCACCAAATGCAATTGACAAGTAAACTGCGTAAGATATCGCACCTTCTATATTGGTCAAAAGGTCCTGAGAGACAATTTCTCTTACTTATACCTAAACAACAGTACTTAAAAAACAACAAAAAGTAAACACAGACACACACACTTACATATTATGATATATATATAGTATATACATAACCAAATATCACTTATAAGCGTTTGTCAATCTTCATGTTAGAATGTCTTTCTCAATCTACCACAATCTACAGTGATTTGAAGGCGGCATATTGTTTACACGTAACGTTCCTCATATTTTCACATATGTTGATTCACATGCATTTTTATTTGTAAATACAAATACTGCATGTCTACACACCATGTTAAGTATATACAGTGTGTCAATAGTTCAACTATATGAATCATAATTAAGAATAATGGAAATGATATCACGATTTAAGGGATAGAACGTAAGTAACATTAACGAATGTAAAAGTAGTCGAATTATTAGATAGAAATATATTCATATGCATGAAGAATTGACTTATTGTTGACATACCTATTGAAAGTGCATGTTACATCACTTCACAGGTTAGCTATATTTTTAAGTGTTTCATTCTGTTGGGACGACATTGACTCGAAGTATAATTTAACATGTGCAAAATATATGTAACATAAATTAAATCAATTATTTGAACTCAAAAGAATACAAATAGGATTGAATTGTCATTTTTACAAAGTAACTATTTTTTATATGGAAGATTTCATCAAAACTCGAATGCCTAATTACAGGTGATGATTGTGAATATGTATAGAATAATGGGTGTAGCTCCATGAAGAAAATTGTCCAATGATGTAACCTAAACTTTATTCTACAATTTTTACGTGACAAAAATTAGCGGAGCGTATACAGGTGTATCCCTATATGATTCTTCTTGTATCGGTTTTTCGTCAAAAGAGACTGACTTTATTGCATCGAATAAACAGGTTATTGTCGTTTAGTGACTTGAATAACCCAGCGCTCTGATAAATAAATAATGCAAGCTATGTGCAGGTGTGTATGTATCCATTCAATGGCAGACAGGGGCGTGGATCTATTAAGCATATTGTCGAATAAAAAACATGTATATGCTAAATTTAATAATGTTACAGGACCGTTATTGACCGTGCTTGATAGACGATGCGCTCAGCATGTTCAGTAAAGCGTTACTCGAATAAACTCTTACATCAATAATAGTATTCAAAGTAGAATAACACTTGCGATCAAAATATCAATTACATGCAATAATCAAATTGATAAGTCATGACATAAGACTAAAGTGATGCATTCAAGAAGTAAATTAAAATCAAAGTGTAACTTTCAATAGCCTCAAATTCTTCACAAATGATTTATGAATAGATGTACATAAATGTATATGATAACGCTTCCTTCGTTTCGTCTTAGATATATGAATTCAATACGTTTTACAGATCAAATGCATCTAACACTGTTTCAAAATTGGTAACTTCACAAAGACTCCAATCGTTTCATCTGATTTAATAAACCTTCTTTTTTAAGTATTTATTTTTCCCTTTCAAGACCCACATATGCAGAATGTTTTCATTTACCAAACGTATTATATTTTTGCACAAAGAGCAACGATTTTCAATTCTTCTTAACTTAACATACTTAAGGAACTCGTTTTCCTCATTTACTATATTGAAATCTATATGCCTACACCCTGAGAAAAAGATTTATGAGATGACTATGATTATGGTTCTTAATAATTGTTATGGCAATTAGATTTGACAACATTCTCTAGAATAAAGAAGGCTTCTTTAATTTTTTCCTTTGATTTCCGGATGACAGGTTTTTTAAAGGTAGTTTGTCCACAACATCATTTTGAAATTGGTAGGTCTTCAAAACTTTATTATAAATTTTGTCATTGATCTGCATTATCATTTCAAAGAAAGAACAGTAGCAGTATCTTTCACGTGTATGGTCTACATTTACTACTATTACAATATCAATTGATGAATGGAAATGTTACATTAATTTGGATATTAAACGAAATTAGTTAACCCCCCTCCCCCACCCCACCCGGTCTATCTTGTCACGGATCGTTGAGCTCCGCTCTATTTGAAGAAAAGGGGCTTGCTCCTGTCTGATTGCTTGTGATTGCATAGAGGTGTTTTATGACCCCAAAATGCTAATTGGCGTGGAACTAACAAAATGAGTATAATTGCGCGGGACTACTTGAAGTCATCGGATTAAATTGACGACACATACACACGTAAAATATTTACTGGTATAGGTATTCCTTATATACATGACGCTCTGTATTGACTAACCACCGGAGGTATCTAACTCTTTGGTGGGGTTGGAATACACATCCGCAAAAAAACACCATAATGATTTGGGTGAAGAATTAGATTTGTCTTCCACTGTAAAACATTAGATAAATTTAAGAACTCTATTATTTGAAAATCTTTCTTTATCGTAATTGTAACTAAAACAAGTTGAACACTTTATTAAAGATATCATTTATATTAATTCCTGCAATCAAAACGTTTTGATCACTGAACCAATTTACTACAGATTTCATATTTTGAGATAATCTCAATTTGAAGTACACTGGCTCAATTTTTATCAATTATCTGATTTTTTTCTTCAGATTTTATAAATTGCTTTATTAAATAGAATGAGTTTAATATATTGTTGTTCCCTTCAATTGAAATACCGAATTCATGCGACTGTACTGTTGCAAACATGTTTCAATAAAAATAAGCAAAAATGTGCTCATTAATGTTACAACATCCAGTACTTTTTAGATGATAGCAACAATGAAAACGTGTCCTGTTGGGCTACGTTGAAATGAAAGGTCACAATTCGCAATGTCATACTCACATAAGCCTTCCAGTAACTATATCCCCTTAAAATATTATTTCCGAACGTAATTTCTCCTACACAGGATAATGTGTTTACTGCTTTGGTACAAGTTCATGATATCAGTTTAACGGCTGGATTCACAAAAATTCGTAAAATTTCCATAGACTGAAGAATTCTTAAATCAGCCAAACCATCTTAAGGAACAATACGTTTCACAACTGTAAAAATGAGAAAAGCCGGTCCCATTTTATCAACAGAGACAGAGAGAACCTATTTCCAGTTCCGATTGATTAAAGGTTAATCAGGGGTGTAGCAACGACTTTCAAAGAGAGAAAGGGGAGGGGGGAGGCGGGGGAGAGGACTAATTAAGTTACGAGAGGGTTTAGTACAAGTAGGACCCTACATATTAATTTTATCTCTTGCGCAAAAGGTGTAATTATCCTTGAAATTCCTTATTCTAATTGAAGGCGATAAGTATCATTGTACTTATGGTGAAGGAATAAATTTGACAAATTGCACGAACAAGCTTTTCTGCAAAAGCAGCACTATCTTTGCATGTGTAGTTTAACTATGCGAATCCATTACCTTCTCTGAAAGATTAGAACGTGTTAAAAGACAAATTGTTGCTGGTGGATTTTGCTTGATTCTTGATAATTTCTTCGACTAGACTAATACAGAGGATCGGTTTGAGTAACGAGATGTTTGACCTCTAAGATGATGTTTGACTACTAAGATAGTACATTTGGCATAAGTAAATGTTTATTTGTGAAATTTTGGTTAATAATGACATTAAACTATTTTGCTTCAGCCCCGTTAAAGACGGCTTCGGTATAAAAGTGTTTGGCCATTCTGCCTATAAATTGTTACTTATTCTGTATATATCGTATCCCCTTTTAGTCAGTTCCTAAACTTTTGTACACCTTTTCTGTTCCTTAATCCTGTATATATATTCCTGTTATCGTCAAAACAAAGTGCTTTATTTGGCTTCAGGTGAAAATGATTGTTTTATTTAGTTTAAGTCGACTTTACATACCATATTGAAAATAAAATATAAATGCATATGATCCTACTTTAATCGTTAACAATCGAATTACAGTTTTCAATTTCCTGCCTTATCAAAAGGGTAATTTTGATAATTCAGAAACTGTTTGGTAACATAATATATTTCAAGTTTTACGTTATTCATTATTATTGTCCTATTATTTTATATTCAAACACTAGTAATCATTTTGAAACTGTATTGTAAGAAAAAATAGAAGTATTAAACAGCGTTAACTTTATACTAACTGCCCTTACATGTAGAGATATAAGATGCATGTTTTTTTCTAATGTGCATGTTAAGTTACAGTTCTGAATCCTTCTATTGCCGCTTGCCACTTTATTTAAGTTTCTCTATTTTGTTTTGAAAAATCAGTGAAAGAAAGAAACGGTAATTGAACACATGCTTCGAATATATGTATATTCTTATTTCATCTGTTGCAGCAATAAGACACAAATAAGTCTAGGTGAAATGTGAATACGCTAACAGATGTAAAGATCAAGTGTGTGCGTTCAAGCGTTCCAGTGTATAACATTGAACCTTACTTCTATAAAATTAAAACAGCCTGTTTAGCAAATTCCCTTCTGATTCTAATTTAAACAAATATTTAAAAGCTACAGGTTAAAACAAACACTTGATATTAATATATAAAATCAGTGAAAGAAAGAAACGGTAATTGAACACATGCTTCGAATATATGTATATTCTTATTTCATCTGTTGCAGCAATAAGACACAAATAAGTCTAGGTGAAATGTGAATACGCTAACAGATGTAAAGATCAAGTGTGTGCGTTCAAGCGTTCCAGTGTATAACATTGAACCTTACTTCTATAAAATTAAAACAGCCTGTTTAGCAAATTCCCTTCTGATTCTAATTTAAACAAATATTTAAAAGCTACAGGTTAAAACAAACACTTGATATTAATATATAAAATCAGTGAAAGAAAGAAACGGTAATTGAACACATGCTTCGAATATATGTATATTCTTATTTCATCTGTTGCAGCAATAAGACACAAATAAGTCTAGGTGAAATGTGAATACGCTAACAGATGTAATGATCAAGTGTGTGCGTTCAAGCGTTCCAGTGTATAACATTGAACCTTACTTCTATAAAATTAAAACAGCCTGTTTAGCAAATTCCCTTCTGATTCTAATTTAAACAAATATTTAAAAGCTACAGGTTAAAACAAACACTTGATATTAATATATAAAATCAGTGAAAGAAAGAAACGGTAATTGAACACATGCTTCGAATATATGTATATTCTTATTTCATCTGTTGCAGCAATAAGACACAAATAAGTCTAGGTGAAATGTGAATACGCTAACAGATGTAATGATCAAGTGTGTGCGTTCAAGCGTTCCAGTGTATAACATTGAACCTTACTTCTATAAAATTAAAACAGCCTGTTTAGCAAATTCCCTTCTGATTCTAATTTAAACAAATATTTAAAAGCTACAGGTTAAAACAAACACTTGATATTAATATATATAATAATGTTAATAGTAAAGTGACAGTGTCATTTCAGGAATATGATAGTAGAAGGTAACAAATATACTAGTATGATGTATTACTTTTTTAATGAAAATCTTCATACTTTCATATTCATTCATTCTTGCCTACTCTTGCCACCAAGAGGAGATCCGGTATGGTATCCGTCTCCGGATCCTAGTATTCTTATCTAATTTGGATCCGGTAGAGAATCCGGTGATGTCCGTCCGGATCTAGGATCCGGTGAGGGATCCGGCACCGGATCCCTGTATTCTTATCTACTAGGGATCCGGCAAGGGATCCGGCGGTGTACGGCCGGATCCCGGATCCGGTGAGGGATCCGGCTCCGGATCCCAGTATACCATTGTTGCGAGGATCCGGAGGATCCGGCAAGGGATCCGGCTAACGGATTCAGGGTATATTCACCCTGTGAACCTCGTCTTAATACGAAGGTTTCTCGGGCTTCCGGGACAAAATTGCAAATTAAACTACCTGGCTATATTTCAGCCAATGAAAACAACGATTGCATGAATAACATATGTGGTCACACAGGTCTATGCAATGAAACAGTCGGAAAATGAGGCGTTTATGTTCTGTAAAGACGACTCAAAGTGCAAGATGCATATTCGAATTAAGTTTAGCTTTTGGAAACCTTACGGAAAATTCTACCAACCAGTCACGTGCCGATGGTCACATGAGATGGCAAGTGCGCATGCGCTAGTCAGAGCACTCGCGTTTCGCGCTTAGATCAGACGCTTTTTTCAGCGAGCTCGTTTTATGCACGCTTTGATGAAAAGACCTGCGGTGTCTTCATACATCTATTCATAGCTTGTTTGTATGACCTGAGGCGTCATATCACCAATCCAAAGACTTTGAATTTTACTTGAAATTGAAATCTGTAGTATTTCGATTTTATCTGTCACCGAATTTGTACGGACATGGCTGACGCCATGCTCTCACCCCCACGTGGGAAGAAAAGCGGCAAATCTGACGGGAAATCTAAAACTAAAGATGATTCTCAGAAATCGTCGAAATCTATGCCATCTGAGGCGTCGACCTCAAAGCAATCTACATCAAAAGATGATTTGCATGTGCCGCCCGTGTCTCTTGACACAACAATGATGGCGATGTTGTCAGAAATGAAGAAAATGAACTCCGGTTTGACCAAGCTTAGTGGCAACATGGAAAACAATTTCACTAGACTTAGTGACAGTATCTATCAAGAAAATTATCAAGAAGATAGAGATTATTTTGACGATGAGGACGATTACGGTCTTGAATCGGGACAAATGCATGTCGACTCTCCCACGCAAGATCCAATTGCGGCTCTGCTTGACAAAAACATTGACGATGTAAACTTGAACAAAACATGCAACGAAAATAAAGACACTAATGACATTGATCAGTTGAAAGAAAGCCTTGGTTTAGCGGCTGAGAAAGGGGAAGAAATCCCAGAATTTCTTGTTGACATTGTGGCAGGACTGTTCGATTTGCAACCGAACAAGGAAGTGAAAAATGAATCTATCGTGAATGAAAGAATGAAAATTCACACGAAGCCAGCCAATTGCCCGCAACTCCAAGTACCTGAACTCAATAAACTGATATGGGACAATGTTTCGGGCCAAGCACGTGCAGTTGACACGAAAATGCAGAAAATCCAAAGCGGTGTTATCAGAGGTTCAACGGCCGCCGTCCGCGCAATGGAATTACTGTTCAAGAATAAAACTGAACTCCCAAAGCCTCATTTCGAGAAAATGTTAATCTTACTTGGAGATGTTTTGAACATTATGGGATATACAAACCTCGTGACAGTCCAGAAACGTAAAGAGTTCTTGCGATTTGAAATTGCTACAGAGTATCGGGCGCTGTGCTCACCCGCAACATGCAGTACACCTGAATTACTGTTTGGCGATGAAGTTGTGAAAAATCTTCGAGATCTTGGCGTCGCACACCGTCTTGGTGCTAAAGCCGGAAGATTCCAAAGAAGACGGTGGAACCGAGGTGCCCATCGCGACCGACCCTACTACTATCGGGGACGCGGTAGAGGATTTGGTCGGCCACAGAACTATGAAACTTTTCTTCAGAATACTTCCCAGCAGAACGCTTTTTTAGAGAGCGGGTCGAACCAGTCGAATCCGAACCGGTTCAAGAAGTACCTTCAGAAAAGAGGGAGGGGGAAGTAGACGACCCCAGCGAGCTGGAGGATAGCGCCACCCAGGTAGGTGAGTGTACAAATATAGATAGCAATAAAACAAACATTGCCGGTAATTTGAAACATTTTAGCCATGAATGGTCTAAACTGACAAGTGATAAAACAATTTTACAGTTTGTCTCGGGAGTAAAACTTGAATTTATTGACGATACATTGCCTGTTCAAAGGAAAGAACCAAAACCAATAAATTTTGACAAGAAAGAAAGTGATTTTATCTCTGTACAAATCAAACATTTCCTAGATCGTAATGTCATTGAAAAAGTTGAAAATGAAACTGGACAGTTTGTTTCGAATATATTCTTGAGAAAAAAGAAAGATGGATCTTTCCGAGTGATACTTAATCTTAAAGAATTGAATAAGTATATCAAATACCATCATTTTAAAATGGATTCACTGGAAACTGCTTTGTCACTTGTCACAAAAGAAACCTACATGGTATCTGTTGATCTGCAAGATGCATATTATTCTGTAAACATTCATAACTCACACAGAAAATTTCTGAGATTTAGATTCAATGGCAACCTTTATCAATTTACTTGTTTGCCCAATGGTCTGGCATCAGCATCTTTACAAAACTGACAAAAATAATCTATTCATCCTTACGACAGAATGGAATAAATTGCCTAGGCTATATAGATGACAGTTTGATTTCAAATACAAACAAGTCCCTTTGCAGAGAAAATGCATTTAGTGCAATCACTTTGTTCACAAAACTTGGGTTTACAGTAAATAGGACAAAATCTCAGCTGCTACCAAATCAGAAACTAAAGTTTCTTGGATTTATTATTGACTCTGTTCAAATGAAAGTAATAATGGATGATGAGAAGGCAAGCACTTTGGTGCATTTAGGACGTAAACTCTTACGTAATAGAAAGCTTACAATCAGAGAGCTAGCAGTCTACATTGGCAAAATTATTTCATCATTTCCTGCTGTTGAGTATGGGAAACTATATTACAGAGATCTTGAAAAAGACAAAGTCAGGGCCTTACGGCAGAATAATTGGAATTTTGATTCCTCGCTGTCACTGTCAAAGGCTAGTAAGCAACAAGTTATTTGGTGGATTGAAAACATTAAAGGCTCACAAAAGGATATTGTGAGGCCGTCACCAAGTATCACATTACAGACAGATGCAAGCCAAGAAGGCTGGGGTGCCTGTTGTGATGGCGCCACCGCTAATGGTAGATGGTCTCTATCTGAAAGTAAAAATCATATAAATGTTTTGGAGTTGAAAGCAATTTTGTTAGCTGTTTTGTCCTTCAAGAGAAAAATTTCAGGGGAAATTATTCATATTCAGTGTGATAATACTACAGCTGTCAGTTATGTAAGAGAAATGGGTGGCATGGTATCCCCAGAGTGTGATGAAATTGCAAGGGAGATAGTGAAACAATGCATTGATAATCATGTCAAGATTGTCATATCCCATCTTGCAGGTGTTGAAAATGTCGATGCAGATAATGCATCTAGAAAGTTTTCTGACAGGACTGAGTGGTCCCTTGAAACATCAGTGTTTGAAAAGATTTTGTCTATTGATATGGTTGTACCCAAAATAGATCTGTTTGCTACAAGATTGAACAATAAACTACCTAAATACATATCATGGCATCCAGACCCTGGAGCAATTCATGTTGATGCATTTACCTATAACTGGCAATTAGAAGAGTTTTATTGCTTTCCACCTTTCTGTCTTATATCACGATGCATTCAAAAGATTATTGCTGATAAGGCTACTGGTATTGTGCTAGCTCCTGTATGGCCAACTCAGGTTTGGTTTACTCATATGTTGCATCTTCTGTTTGACAGACCCAGGATGATCCCAAGGGGAAGCCAGGTTCTATACCTCCCATGGAGTCGAGCCACTCATCCACAGTTGGACCAGATGACGCTAGGTGTTTTCCCAGTCTCCGGAAATCCTGGCAAGAGAGAGGGATATCTCCGCAAGTTGCCAACGTTATGTTACAGTCCTGGCGAGGAAGTACTCGCAAACAGTACAAGACGTACTGGGACAGATGGATTAAGTTTTGTTCTAGGAAACAAGTTGATCAAGTTTCACCCCCTATAGAAAGGGTTTTGGATTATCTTTATGAACTGTACTCAGAAGGGTTGAGTTATAGTAGTCTCAATACAGCCAGAAGTGCTCTGTCTGTGTTAATTGTGTCTAACACTGTACCCATAGGGGAACACCCCCTTGTGAAGAGATTTATGAAAGGCGTTTACCAAGCTCGTCCTGTAACCTCCAAATACTCAGAAATTTGGGACGCTAATATTGTGTTGGACTACCTTAGAAAGTTGACACCTGTGCGTAAGCTCTCATTAGTGAATTTGTCAATCAAACTTGTGTTACTGTTTTCGTTAACTACTGCCCAGAGAGGGCAAACATTGCATTTATTTGACATTGATGACATGGATATCAAAAACAAGTGTTCAAAAGTGACCTTTTATTTAAAAGAACACATTAAACAATCAAGATGTGGGAGAAGTTATCCCAAAGTGGATGTGTTTGCTTATGCTCCAGATAGGAGTATTTGTCCTATCACTGCTCTTAATGAGTATGTTGCTAGAACTGAAAAGTTGAGAGGTTCAGAAACAAGACTTTTAATAAGTACAATCAAGCCCCATGCTAGAGTTTCCAGAGATACCGTCAGTCGATGGATTAAAATTGGTCTTTGTCGTGCTGGTATAGACACTAACAGGTTTAAAGCTCATAGTACGAGATCAGCTTCTGTGTCAGCAGCAATGAGGTCTAGTGTACCTGTTTCGGACATTCTCCAGAGAGCTGGATGGTCATCAGCTAAGACTTTTGCCAAATATTACAATAAGCCATTGGCCAAATGCAGTTCAGAGAATTTCTCTAAAGCTGTTTTAGGCAGGGGAAAAGAATAAATTAAAGTTTCAGAATCTGTATGGACATATTTAATGACTTAAATGATTCCTATCACAAGCAGAATGATGAGGCTTTATGTTTGGAAATTTGACATGTTTGTATCATTTGACATGTTTGTATCATGTTGAGATTCAGTTGTTTACTGATATAAAGTGTCTTTTCATCTTTTTGATAACCCTTGTTTTCATTCACTTGATGCCCAGAGACGATATGCTTTGAAGTCTCATGTGACCATCGGCACGTGACTGGTTGGTAGAATGGAAAGGTTAAACGAGACTTACCTTGGTAAAGGTGAAGTTTGACCTACATTCTGCCAACCAGTCAGGAGTGCCGAAGAGGGGTCACATGCCCGTCCCTTTGGACCCACCCTTCATGTGACCCCTGGCACTCCTGATATCGTGGCCTCAAGTTGTTAAAGTCTGACTAGCGCATGCGCACTTGCCATCTCATGTGACCCCTCTTCGGCACTCCTGACTGGTTGGCAGAATGTAGGTCAAACTTCACCTTTACCAAGGTAAGTCTCGTTTAACCTTTCCAATAAACGATAACTTTTGAAACGGCGTCGCTGATTGCACAACTAACTTTGATTGCATCCAATCAGCGTTCTACATTTCGTGCAAAAGAAACCTTCGAATTAAGACAGGTTGTATAGGAATATGTGACGGAGCTACCTCTGTTGGGAAAAAATGCGTGAAAGTTATTATCAATGTTATCTTTTGCATACTAAGTGATGAAACACTATGTTTTGGCAACTTGAAATAAAAATAATAGTGTATTTATTAGTTATTTGTTGTCTTTCTTGATAAAAAAACCCCCACACATACCATAACACAAACATTATTTTCAGTCAGTTGATAATCCAATTTCACAACTGGATTAGATTCAATATCAATATGGAATAATGTTTCATGTTCATTTCAATGCTTTGTTTTTCTAAAATAGTTGCAATACATAAGAACTATTTTATAAACTACTATCATTAAAATTTAATTGTGAATTAAATGATTATGCTAAATTATTATTTACAACATTACACAAATATTACCACTGATTTAAGTTCACTCCAGGCATGTTTTTGTAACTTTGAATCAAAGCAAGTGTTGGGTACGGTCCTTTCGGCAGTCACTGTTTTATTTCCGGGGCGACCTGCTTCGCGAAAAAATGAATAAAAATAGTGTTAATTCAATATATATTTAGGTAAGGTTACCTTCCTAATGTTAATGTATTCATAATATGTGAGGAAGCCGACTTTGAGAGTTCGGCAATGCCGGTGATGTACCCTGTCACTATAACATATACTCAAAGGGGTCTCTGTAAGCGGGGCCCATGGGTTCGACTAGCTTTTTGTTAAGAGGTTTCTTCTTATTCTTCATTTCATCAAATACTCTCATTATATTTTTCTTGATAATCTTCCCCTTCCATCATTTGGAATTATTCCCTCTTGTATTTCTTTTTTGAAAGCCTGTGTTGATCTATGAGGACATTATGAAAGGGAAGGGTATTTCTCAACGTCTTTGGAGATGATTACTTCATTCCCCTTTTGTACGAGTTCGGTTAATTCTTTTAACTTTTTTTTCATTCTGCACATGTCCGATCTCTCCCCCCCACCCCACACCCCCACACACAGATGAACTATTTTCCTGAAGGCATTTCTTTCCCACCTTCGTCTTATCAAGGCTTGACATCTGTCTTAATGGTTCGGGTTGTATAGCTGCTCTTCTTATGGGAACATAGGAGTCATCGGACTTTTAACAGCTTTCAACTTCCGTTGCTGCTTTTGTTTTGTAGCCCATTCAGACCTCTGTCTTGTGTGTCAACATATTCATTGTTACAACGTTTCATGAATTTAATGAGTATACCATATTTCAAATTTGAAGGGGAAACCTTTATTGAACGTATCTGTGTTTAGGAACTACATCTCGCTAATTGGATATGCCCGTCCACTAAAGCATTTAATTGTTGCGTGCGGAGATTGCATCATTTTACATAGTAGTTTTTGCTTGGGCTAACAGATGGAGCTGGGGTCGATTTATTGCAGGGTTTGAGTAATTCATTTAATCATGCAAGCAGCTTTTCGTGATTCAACTATGTTTACGCGAGATTGAGGTCGCTGGTAACCCGGGCATATGCGAAGACGATGCTGATTCGCTTATTAGACTACCACCTACCACCTAACCCAATGTGATAACGCCATGCCATTGTTCATTTTTGAAGATTCGACTGTTAATTTCTGTGGGGCATGGGAGGTGTCACCTTATTTTATTTGATAATACAACCTTCTCACATGCTTCAATAATGACAATTCTAAAACCTTTGAAGTGTCAAGAACGAGAGTCAAAATTGCAAACCAGAGACGTTAAGGACTTGATAACTCAGGACGGACTTGGAAGATGTTCGTTTGTCAATAAGAAAGTTAGATATTAACGTGTTTTGAACAATATTTCAGTTATTTAACACGAGGATGACAAACATACAAAAGAGATTGGACGATCAGAGAGAAAGGAATCGGGTGGATGAGGAGAAAGAAAGGCATATCAAGAAAACGACTCAAATGTAGTCCGACTTCAACCCCGTTGACTGGTGAAGCTTGGGTGACCCTACCCAGGAACATGAAAGCTCCGGCTGGCATAACTCTTTAGGGTGTCTGAAGCACAGTGAGTGAGTGAGTTGGGGTTTAACGTGTTTTGAACAATATTTCTCCGTTATTAAAGACGTGGATGACAAGCATCCAAAAGAGAGGGGACAGATAAGGGATCGACAGGTTGAGGGGAAAGAAAGGCATAGTGAGAGATAGACAACAGGTTTTAGAACGACTCAAACTTGGTCTGGCTTCTACCCCGTCGACCTGTCCAGCGTGGGTGCCCCTACCAGGATCATGTAAGCTCCGGCTGGCATAGCTCTAGGGGTCTCTGAAGCACGCAAACCACCACACCACGATAAGGTATTGAGTCAAGTGATGGCTAAAGCAGGGAAAAAGGGAGCGAAAAAACAGAAAGAAAGGCAGTAAGTGTTTGAGTGAGTTTGGGTTTAAAGGGCTTTTCTTTTATGGGTAAAACCTTGGACGTGTATTTAGAACATTGTTATCATGATGTAATCAATAAAATTCTCCTAATGCATTGTGACATTGTAATCGGACCTGGGGAGATCTATAATCTACGTCACGTAGCATAGCAAATAATGATTTCGTGTCATAGATTGGCTAAATAGGCATATGTATATTCCACGGCATTTAGTTAGGAAGTTGGGATTTAACGTGTTTACAACAATATTTCAGTTATGAATGGTTACGTGGGGGCAGATTCCTGCTGACGTAATCAGTAGATTGACGTCTTCCATGAGAAGAAGGTGTGAAGCATGTATTCGTGCCAGGGGACGTCACACAAGGTACTAGTGACATGTTTACAGTTGCTAGTGACAATTTATTTGCTACAGACTTTGCCACAGATGGGCGAAAAATTACCTCAGACACTATAACTCGCTGAATTCCACTGTCAGAAATTGGATTTATGTCATGATTTACCACCTATGAATACATTAAACATATTTCATGATATGAAACTAGTACGAAACTAGTAGTGACAATTTTATTTTGATCTTCAGTGTAGACAACTTTATACAAACATGTGAAACACATAAACGATTCTTTAATAACAACCCGAACAAATCACTTTAGGAGAGACACATTAACATCATGGGGCAGATTTAGTAACAAAAAAGGTCAAAACGCCGACGATGTCTTATCACAACCCATTTGGCAAAATGACAATGTCAAGATAGGTGGAAGACCTATCAATTATAAACATTACTCCTGTAAAGGGATCACTTACATTAACGACATCCTGGATAGCCATGGTAATTTTTAACCATTGAACAATTGAGAAATTTTGGTTGGCAAGACAAATTTTCTTGATTACCAATGGATAATAGAAGCTATAAAATATTACTGCAAATCAATAAACGTTCAAATCGCGAAAACAAAATACCACTACAAATTTCACCCTTCTGTTTGCAAAACTTAACTGGTGATCCAAAAGGTTGTAGAGAGATATATGACATACTTATAAACAAAAAAAGCACAAACACTCTTAAATATCGAGATAAATGGCAAAAAGATTTAAACGAATTCATCAGTGAAAATACATGGGAAACCATAGAAAGATTAACATTTAAATCCTACAATAGTGTTAAACATTCATGGCTCCAATATAGTATATTGCATTGATTTCTTCCACCAAAAATGAGATACAAAGAATCAAACAAATGCGCGATTTTGAAAACAGAACATCAGTCAATTTTACATATGTTTTATAATTTTAACCTTATCAAATCTATATCGAAAAAAATGGATGAATGAATACTTGAAGAAACGGGAACTTCTATAATCTTTTCTAAAAGAGAATATCATCCTAGGATATTCCGAGAAACGAAATTATGTTCTGAATTTTCTGACAACTGTTGTAAAATACAATATATTTAAAATGAAACAACAGGAGAAAATCCTACATTTTAAACACATTAAAAAGGAAATTAAAATTGCATATTTTGTTGACCGATTTAACTCCTACACAAACTGTAAATATGCCAGCTTTATGAATTTCTGGTCAATCTGTCATAATCTAATCTGAAGTATTAGATTAGTTTTTACTTATTTCTATCTACTGGGAGAATTAACTTTGAATATAAGATTGCTTATCCATCATATCTTGTATACATTTACAAATTATTAATTATTACTTGTGTAAAATTGGTTTGTTGGGACTGTTATATGTCCTTATTCTGTATGGAGTTTTGAAGAAAAAAAATCATTGTAAATTGATATGAATGCATATTTCGTAGTGTAAACTGTATTTAAAGCAATGTCTTAATCTCTTCGCCAAGCAACATAATAAGAAGCACGTTTGTGAATCGTGTTGCACTGAATTTACAACATTACCAAAATAACATTTATATATATATACACACAAGACTCTCTCCGTATGTATAATCCATTGTCTAATGTAATTTTCCCTATTTGTTTTTAAGATTATTATAGTTTTTATTGTTAGTAAATAGACGATTTACACCAGCTTCAGGTGAGAGTGCCCGCCACCTCTGCCCGCTCAACACATTATGGATAAACATGTGAGCAGTCATTTTGTTCTACAAATTGAGAGCAGAGATGATTAGCTCCGGAACAGATAAACATGGAGGACGCGGCATTTTAATGTCCTGGAACAACATGAGGATATCTTTCAAATTGAAAATGGTGATCTTGAACTCGTCTTGGGGGGAAAACAAGATAGAGGGGAATACACGAGACAGTCTTTTTGCAATTATGAGCACTCTTCAAAGGCATCTGGAATACATCGGCAGACGTGTTTCATTCCTTAATAATGAAGAATTAGTAGAACCAAGTACGCTTTGGGAAAGTGAATGCATGATCGGTGTTAGAAAGGCATTAGTTTACAACGGCGTCCTTCCGAGATCATAACCCTTGAACAGAAAGAGAAACCATTACGTGGGAGGAAGGAATTTGGGGGATAAATCTCCAGACGTGCTCCTAATGTCAATTATTTGGGTTATTGGAATTCATCTTGAACTCCATTGTTGAGCGAGTACGGAGACTGGACCACGGCCAGATAAACATAGATCAAAATTGAGCATAGTACTTACAGTGCGCAGAATCCGTCTCAAAGACGTTTCGAGATGGTCTAAAATATAGACATGAAGATCGCAAAGACCTATGGAAATCTATACAGTCTATCCTGTTTTCAAGTCCCATGAACAAGCTGCACCAAAAGCTATTTGAACTGTTTCACTTAAATCCAGTATCATCTTTGAAGAATGATGACAACTGGTACACCCTGGTTCTTAAGAGGACGTAATCTGGTACACCCTGGTTCTTAGAGGACGTAATCTGGTACACCCTAGTTCTTAGAGGACGTAATCTGGTACACCCTAGTTCTTAAAGGACGTCATCTGGTACACCCTGGTTCTTAAAGGACGTCATCTGGTACACCCTGGTTCTTAAAGGACGTTGCGCAACATGACCAGGTCCATTGTGTCCAAAGTGTGGGTGGTTGGCCACCATACAAACCACTAAACAACTGCCTCCAGACTCTGGCATGGTAATGTGTTGGACCAGAGGATACGCGCACAAACAGGTCAAGTAATGTGATTTTTGAGCCACAAATGGTCAAGTTCAGAACAACGTAAAACGAGATGTGTAGCTTGTCTTAAAGGTGACAAGAGGACACATGTACAACTGAAAACCAAATTTGTTGTAGACATTGGTACAATGGTGATAATTTTCATCCAGTTTACACTCAGTCCATCCAGCTGTTTAATGGATACCTGAAAACGGGTCCTTTCAGTGCTTTCAAACGATTTAACATTAACTGGCAATTTATGGAACGAGGCAACAATGAACCCAAAAAATTGTGTCTGACAGTGAACCAATCTCTAAAAGACATGCCGGCGTGTCATTCTTTTACGTTCCAAGACTTCATATTTGGAAATGAGGATATTCCTAACTGTGACTGCTCAATAATTGAAGGATGTTATCAGATAGTTGACCATACTGCCCTAATACGGCAAACTTCAAAAGTTGAAAGTAATCGAACATAGTCCTAACGTGATCTCCGCTCAAGGATGTGGCGACACCTGTCATAACTGAGAAACTTTAAACCCAAGTCAATATTCGAACTACAGCTGTTAATTTTTTATACTAGGTTTGTATTATTGTCGACAAAAAATGGTGTCGATTTTCTAAATTCTTAAGAAATATACACTGTTCGGATTGTCATAGCCAAGTTGAAGATATCAAATCTACCGTTGACATATATTAAAAATAAGGATTGCCTTCATCAACATAGTTGCAATCATACTGTAGGAGTCGGGAAACATGGATATTGACTTCATATTATAAGCTCAAGACAACGAATCCCCAAAAGTGGTATCTGATGTCCTTCAAAACGTTTCAACATCTAAGACTTTAATTTACGATGGAAGACAGCAACGAAAGCTAGCATTCATGTTTATAAAATATATGGTATTCAATGAGGCAGGGCAACTAGAACTTGATCTAACGCATTACAAGCCTACATATTCCAAATGATTTTCAAACTCTATAGGGTCTCGGCAACTTTGTCTGCAGTAGAGAACTGTTCTACACGCAGTCAGGTTTGGGTGCAATGCTGCACTGAAATTCAGCGCAGTACCACCCATGGTTCGCTAGTTCCAGCCGATGCTCGCAGGTTTCATCTCAATGCATAGCCACAATGGTGTTGCGGGCTTTCTCCCTGCAATAATACTAGCAGCCGCGATATAAGTGAAATAATCTTGAAGGCGGCGTTAAACACCAACTCCCCTCACCTCAAACTCTATATCCTATAACTCCCAATTAAGATCAGTCAATTTTAACAATTCATATCATGCAATTACAATTCATATCTAACAACCATAATACTACCGCCATTCGCTACAAGAAATGAAGAAAATATTCCGATTTCATAGATGAGTTTGTCGATTTTATTATTTCTATTACCTGTGGCTATTTTTACTCAACATGTGATCAATTATATTACCGTGGTGAGGTGGGTTGCGTGCTTCCTTTTCCCTTATCCTTGAAATCGATCCCTTCAACCCTGATCTGCCAACTATCCGTTGGTTGCTCGTCATCGACGTGTTAAAGAACACCTATCGTTAAAAACATGTTCAGTTCGAAATCACTCACTCACTCATTGAAAGTCGCTACCCTTACACAACCTGCAATCTATCAAAATTGTAAATCAACATGTACATAGATTATTGACCTGTCAATCATAACTAGTGAAATCACATGCAAGGAGAATATCAACTTTTTATCATGAACTACAAATATCTATAATACATCTCCCTACCCACGCTCTTTTTAAGATAGGATTGGCTGCTTGACTAGAAACTGCTAGCTACCTGATTAGCTTAAAACGAAAAGAGCCCTTCTTTCCGTCTTTTCCCTCTTCCTGTCGATCCCTTTCTCCCTGATCTGTCCACTCTCTTTTGGATGCTTGTCATCCACGTGTTTAATAACTGAAATAGTGTTCAAAGCACGTTAAACTCCAACTCACTCACTCACTCACACACTCACTAAAACGAAAAGAATTTGCTTATGCAAAGTTCACAATTAATTTATCTTGTCGCTTGACCAAAGCTGGTTACAAGTCGCCTTTACTTTGGTTTGCGGTCCAAATGAATAGTCTAAAACGCTGACATCAATGACTGATGGGACATTGTGGAACTGGATCTCCTGATGAAAACAATTCATTCAGCCCAGACTGACCAAGGATATCAACAATTGAGGTTTCCTAATTTGAGTCGTTCCAAAACCTGCTCTCGAGCTCTCACTATGACTTCATTTCCAGCTGATTCCCTTAACTTTTGACCCTACTTTCTTATTTTGACACTCTCTTTGTGACTAATGTCCATGTGTTGAAAACCTGACCAGTATTGAAAGACTTATAACCTCAGCACACTCGCAGATATAGCATTTATCATCAGGCGAAGCGAAATAGAGATATGGTGTTAAGATATTTTAAGTCAGGTTTTAGATTGAATTTCCGGAGTTATATTAGTCCGTGCTTCTACAGTAATGTTTCATGAAGGACATTATCTTTATCACAATGGTAGCTAACCGTTTGATAACTTAAGCCATTTTTTCAACGCTTTTAATGCTTTAGTTTAAGACCTCAAATATCGTGTATTTCAAGGTAACACGATTGCAACCTTCTCTGTAGTACTCTTATTCTCATTGGTCAACAAGTTGGCTTCAAAGCAAAGCGGATATCCAGGGTGATTTAACTATTCATATAAGAGCCAAAGCAAATGTACGCGGAAAGGTTATCTGACAGCATAATATCTGACTCGCATTCACATACACTGTTTATCAGTAACAAATAGGAATATTTAAAAAAGATATTCCTTATATCTGCCAGCTTAAATCATCTACAACCTTCCATTTGGAAAAATAATGCTAGAGGAAATAACAAATTAAACTCTCAATTTTCTTCCCTTGGATGCAGCTGTGACGTAAGTATAGAAAATGATTAATCGGGTTATTGTAACTGTTGAATGTATTAACATTTATGTCGAATTCTAATTACCGTTATACTTGTGAGGTATATCGACAATGCTGTTCTTATATATCAAAAGTTTTTATCTAATTACAAATGTAGTACTTTTATATTTCAGATAGACAGAAAGTCCTTAATGTATTGAAGTAGTATTTTGTTGCACGTTATAAATATACAACCAAAACAAAGAAACGCGTTGTTGATGGTGGGTATAAATCAATTCTGTATGAAGGGTTTCAGGACAGAGATAGGGAAACACTGTTGAATATCCTCTTAGGTAGAGACTTGGCGGAGCAAATGACATGTCCCAAAAGGCCAAGGTCACTGACTAAGAATATTTTGTGCGGTCGCCATTAGGAAAATTGCGTCAGATTTGGATCAGATCTGATTCCGGTTACTCTGTCTTGGAATGGTCTGATATTTTCGGAAACACTTTTCATATTAACAAATACTGTCGGATACGACACTTAGGGTCTTCTTAGTCAAGGAGCGAGCGAGCGAGTTGGGGAATAACGGGCTTTCAACAATATTTCCGTTACTAAACATGTGGATGACAAGCATCCAAAAGAGAGTGGACAGATCAGGGAGAAAGGGATCGAAAGGATTAGGGAAAAGACGGAAAGGACAGTCAAGTGTTGTTACATGCTTGCGAAACCGATGTCAAAAAATATCAGTTTCCACCCAAACCGTCAGAACAAATTATTTCGAAAGCAGTTGTTACATGGGTGGATTGTGCATGCTGAAGAAACGTAAGAATCGCTTTGCACTAAGTTTTATTGCCTGATTGTAGTTATGCAAATGATTTTTAATGTTAAAGGATTTAAACTAACATTGTTGGAGAGAACGTTCATCACGGATCTATTAATGAGACGCAACCTTACGATTGACCTAAATGCACATTTAAGATATTGGCTATACCATCATTCTTTCAGAAGTGTTGTTCAGAATGTATAGCCAAAATTGATCTTGTATAAATTCTTCGATGAAATATTTTCTTAATGGAAGCTAATGATTATATATATATAAAGATATAGATAATTCAGTCAAACCATTATTGTATTTCAACATTGAAAGGGATATATTGTCAATGGCTTGTATGACCTAAATTTAAACATCCTTGTTATCTGGCGTTTGTGTTCTAGGAATCCCACGATACAAAGGTTATTGGACGATCTTTCGGTTTAAGGATTTATAACTCGAAATTTGGTAAATATATCGATCTCAGGATGAGGAATTCGGAGTGATGTAACCCGTTGTGAATTGTAGCGAGTAATGGATCGCTAGATTGTCAATGCATTCAGACTTTAAAGTTTAAATGATATCCTCCCAGGTGATTTAATAAACAAGGAATTGTAACCGGTATGCTTTTTTTCAATAAACCCAAAACTGGAGTTTACAAAGTATAGCATCCCCAATTTTGCGCTTACACAAAATGATTATCCGAACTACTGCATCAACATATCTTTGCGCAGAGTTATGAGGTATTTGGCATCATAGATATTTGAGTATCGTAGGAGCTCCACGGATGGAAATGCTGATGTAGCAGAATGTTGTTAGTCCAATGTTAGAGTTAAATCATCTTCAAGCATGAAAAGATATAAGGTATTCTTCAAACTGATTTGGTAACAGAATGGACCAATGACCTGAACAAAAAATAGAGGCCTACACAGATAACTCTTTTTATTTAGACAGCACTATCTGCACACGTACTCCTTCGTCTATGGGAAACACCCTGTAAAACTAAAAACAATTTGCCTGCTGTTGAAGTGTTTTGATTTCACTGCACTTAGATGAAGGTGTGATTGTAAACTCTCCTACGAAGTTTCGTTTTACAAAAATCAAGAGGACGTGGATTTGATTACTTTTACTTCTTTTTTTATATTCGATCACTGAGGCGTGAATCATGTTTACCTTTAGGAATAATCATACATTTTTGATGACTTCCTCCACTTGTTGCACAAATTTTAGGTACCATCTGATCCTATCTCTGTCAAGAAGACATTCACTGTTGCTGTCATGACCCAAAGAGGAAAGTAAACGTTATCAAAGGCAATATAATTAACGCGAACGATAAAAGAAAGTCGAGTGAAAAAATATTTAAAGTTGTTTTTCGTTACTAACAAATTGACTAGAGGAAAACAAGCAGTTAGCGAATGTATTTGTATGATTCCTTTACATAATGTGATGTTGTTATAAAGACATTCCGATCCGAACACAGCTGATGGTGTTCAGTCAAATAGTTTTATACCCACATGGCACACTTGCTCGCTATGTAATCAAATGTACTAGTCCCTCTAGCTCTGTTAACATCTGTCTGTTCTAGTACCGGCTGCGTCACATCGCTCATTGTCATCAGATGTCGAGTATCGATCCGCCACATCACGTGACAGGCGCCACACCAATGGCCCCTTTGTGAAGGAAGAGCGACCAATAATCGTTGGGACTATCACTGAACAGTACACACGTCATTTTTCCCGCTCTTAACCGGTAAGTCCTTGTTCTTCCTAATTGTTATTGACCACTGTTTTCCGGGGCAATCTATTATTTTTGCTGTAAACTATGGTTCTCGGGTACTTTTAAAGAATGGTTTGTTTAATGTGTTAAGTTTAACGTTTAATTATGGGTAATTAGTGCGAAACGTTACCGATAGTAAAATCTCATGAACAATTAAGTGACTGATGCTGCTTTTTTGATGGAATACCACACGGCCTGTGCTCGCCCATTACAAAACGTAAAGGAAGTTCTATTTCAAGCTTTTAACATGATACGTATTAATTGTGTCTTAGAGGTTACAAAACCAGTTTCAGTGAACACATGACGCTTGACATTTGATTCTGCACGTATATAAGTCTGCTATTTCATTTCCTCTAGAAAATGTTAATCGTCAAGTATTTGGGGTTTTTTTCTTTAGAGGTAATGGAGCTGATATATTCATATACAAGATAAAATGTTCTAGATTAATATCACCATATTCTCTATATACAACGTTTAAGATGATAACACACAGTGAACATTCAAAGAATATAAAGTACGCATGGACTTAGATTTAATTAGTCTGAGTGCAGAAGTCATCTTGTTATGCATTCACATTTGTCTAAGAATCGTTTTTTTAACACCGACAAGCAAATTTTATATGTTATTGTCAGCGTCTAGTTACATTTAGTAATTCATGAAACCAATATTATATCTTTGAGGCAGAGACGCCTATAAGAATGTCATATCCATTCTTGGTGGGTTTGATCTGTAATTTTATCGATTCGTTTCGGAATCACCTCCCGCTGATTTATAGGCAAGTGTTTATGTTATCATTATACAAACCCATAAATGTTGGTTTCCTGGTACAGAGGAAACCAATGCAGTTGTGAATCGTTATTTTCTTCACTGAAGAGTGTGCGGGAAAGCGCAGTCCTTAACGCGTTCGTCTTCGGATCAAGAGGTGCCGGGTTCGAATCCCGCCAGGGGCTCGGCAACTTTGTCTTAAGTAGATAACTGTTCTCTGAGCAATGCTACTCTGAATTTCAACTAAGTATGACTCAAGGTTCCAGCCGTTGCTTGCAGGTTTCGCCGCAATGCTTAGCCAAAATGGTGTTGCGGACTTCTCCCCTGCAATAATACAAGCAGCCGTGATGTAAGTGTAAAGCGGCGTTAAACCCCAAATCACCTCTCCTCATCTTAAAGATTGACGAAGACAATTACATCAATTCAGAATATACATCTTTGCTCTTGGATCAAGAAGTTGTTATATCCATAGATTTGCCTTCATAATCTCCATCACCTCAACTTGAGGATGCCGGGGGCGGGATAGCGCAGTGGTTAGCGCGTTCGGCTTCTAATCAAGAGGTCCGTGGTTCGAATCCCGCCAGGGTCTCTGCAACTTTGTCTGCAGTAGAGAACTGGTTTACACGCAGTCAGGTTTGGGTGCAATGCTACACTGAGTTTCAGCATATTACCACCCATGGTTCGCTAGTTCCAGCCGATGCTCGCAGGTTTCACCGCAATGCATAGCCACAATCGCGTTGCGGGCTTTCTCCCAAGAATAATACTAGCAGCCACGATATAAGTGAAATAATCTTGAAAGCGGCGTTAAACCCCACCTCACTCACTCACTCGAGGATGCCGATCAGAGAAGATATTCTTTTTAAAAATTTCAAATCTGATAGTACTTATATTAAGTTATGTTACAGGTAAGAATACATATAAAACATCCTTTAATTTCAATTACAGGAATCTTAATAGTGAAGTAATGAATACATCCATGATAAAATAGGATTGTGATCGAAGTACTTACGACATTTACACATTTTTTGTTTGCTCAAGAACAACTTTCATGAAACTAAGCGCGCCATATAACTGAATTGAACGACGAAATGTAAGTAGGCGCGCAAAATTTTTGGGATAGCATGACCTGTTACATGTCATAAATCAATACAACACTACTAGTTGTAATGTTATTTCCTACCATTAATTTTACCATAGATTACAGATTAGACCACCACTGGACTCAATACCTTAACGTGGCGTGCTTCCGTGACCCCAAGAGCTATACTAGCTGGAGCTTTCATGCTCCTGGAAGGGACACCCAAGCTGGACAGGTCGACGGGTAGAAGCCTGACTAAATTTGAGTCCTTCTAAAACCTGTTGTCTTTCTCTCACTGTGCCTTTCTTTCCGTCTTTTCCCTCATCCTTTCGATCCCTTTCTCCCTTGTCTGCCCACTCTCTTTTGGATGCTTGTCATCCACGTGTTTAATAACTGCAATATTGTTCAAAGCACGTTAAACCCCAACTCACTCACTCACTCACAAGATTAGTCTTGTCGATAAATATATCAAAGATGTAGCACACCATATTCCGCAAACCATCTATCCTTTTAGGAGTACATCAACACTTACATCAATTTCAGGATGAAGGACCGGAGAGCACATTAGTCTTATGTTATTGATTGTTGTTATTGAACTAGCAAGCACAATTATTTTGTAGTGGTATCAGTTCCTTCCTAGCTGGGGGCTACTACAGCAGTGATATACGAGATTGTCTCCCTTACACTCCTCTGTAGTTTGTCTTCTAGTCCTTAGAGCAAACAATTAAATGAGCTTAATTAGAAGATGCTAGAAAGTCTAGTTGTTGTTAAGGTCTCAAGTTCAGATTATTGAATATGAATTTTTAGGATATATGAATCAAAGTCTGAATGTGTTTAAGGTTCATGTGTTGTTCTGTTGTTCTAAGTTTCATTTGTTTTTTTTAGTGCCAATTACTATTTAAATAATTGAAATAATTTCCTTTGAAAACTTTCTCCAACTTTATTTCATATATATACATAATACCCAACTTTTATAATGCAGAGCAATGGAGCCACATGTTTCTATTTACAGATGTTTTGAAATGATCATGCCTTTAATAATAGAATTGTTTTTATGATAATAATTGTTTTTAGTACTGTTTTTGGTTTAAGGGATCTCGAGGTTCACGGAACATAAAGCTCTTCATGTAGTCTAGTATGCTGGTCTATTTCGCTAAAGGCCGATGGAAACGCCTTATACGAAAACAATATTATTGTGTTTGGCTCATATGATAGCAATGACAAAAGCATTTGAGATAACCATTAATACCGAGATCACGACACCATTAACTACAACTGTGTTAGTGTTAGGTATGATATCGATCTTATAGCCCCGCTGAAACCTCAAGTTAGAAATCTTCTAAACTCTTCTCTCACTAGGGATCTTGCCACATAAATGATTCATTACATCCTATTGTTTCACTCAATTAGATGTTCCTACGTTGCCTATGCGGATTTGTTCAAACGATTCAGAGTATTGTAGAGCACTAAATTTACATTTGGATCAGCATGTGCAACATAGCGCCTTAGAGACTCTGAGATTACATTTGCTCAAAACCAAGTCGAGTACCCTTTCTCCCTGTCGACGTCGCGCCTGCCCCTGATAGGTAAGCTTGTAAAGGAATCCGTTGGAACCCTCTTACATGTATGTCAAGAGAAAGGGCTTCGATAAACCCTTGAAGACTTCACGCATATCACACGCCTTCCTGTACAAAGTCCAGAACATACCTGTAACTCTCCACGTATAATAGCTCTGGTTTTTCTTAAAGTTCTAATTAACAGGAGGCCTACATAATTCATTGGTGGTAAGATCTTCTACAGGTTGTAAATCGCTTGTATCATCGACACTTTTGATGTCTGACATCAGATAATATCTTTTTCAAATAGCTTCTTTAACACAAAGTAATCTTTTTAAAGAATCGGCTTGACATGATTAAGAAGAAGAATGTTACCTATTATCTGGGTGACGCCCAACTAAGACAATTCGATCTGCAAGGTGGGGGTTATAAGTGATCTTTTGTTATGAAGAGCATGCTTCTGCAGTTTCGAATGTCAGGTTTTTCGTTACAGAATAACCCTGGTTAGAATTTACTTTGATCTGTTGGATGGCAACAATACTATTCTCAGACAAGGTTCAAGGACTGGTTAGACCTACCTGAATAATTTCCCTCTGATATAAACCAAAGCATTCAATGACGCAGCACTCACTAGAATCAACTGAGGTGTTCTTTAAAAAGTCGACACAGGAAAGCGCTGGTTTCTACAAATCAGGTCTTTTACTCAAGCGACAATGGCTCACTGAATTCTTCTTTGAAAGTTAATCCACCACGAGTTAATTATTTGTGAGATTGTTCACAATTTGTCGAAATTAAAGACAAAGTGAGTCACACACGAGGGATGGCAATTTTCACGCTTTGTTTATTCCAAAGGCATGTAGACTACGAGGGGGGTCCCAAACATTTCCTGCCTGAACATCAAAATCAAAGAAACATTCAAATTCAAAATGATGAAACCAGGTTTCATCTTGAGTAACGACATGAGCGAAAAATGATTCTGGGTCTGCGCGATACTCGTCAAGAAGTTGCTGACTGACCATGACACGTTTTCGCTTTTGGTCCTCAGATAACATTTTGGGGGCCCAGCATGCTGATACCTTATTCATGTATAATTCGTTCAACTGATGTTTTACTGATGTAGTGAGTATCAGCTAAGTATCTGATAGTCACTCGCCTGTCTTGCCTTGTTGTGTCAAGAACAGCCTCAATGTTTTCACCTGTGGTGACATCAGATAGACGACCAGGACGGGGCTCGTCTTAAGTGCTTACTCTACCCCGTTTAAATTCAGCACACCAATGTTTAATGGTGCCATGAAGGAGCAGAGTCACCTAATGTTCGAAACATATCCCAATGAATTTCCTTTGGAATGAAGTTTTTTAAACTCCTATATTTTTCTCCATTTCGGTAAAAGATGTGACGGTACCTTTGAAAGACAGTCTATTATATGCAATTGAAGAGTATACATCTCATGATTCTCATGCCATTTACACGTTTCAGGCATGTTTTCATATTCAGGCCGGAAACCTATGGGGCAACCCTCGTATATGTAGGCATATATTACCCGTGTCTCCTCATGCATCCTGCTCAATGGAAGACACGTCATCAACAGTTATCACAGTCCTCCAACCAGTTTTAACGGTTACATGAAAGGAGATATACGACCTCAATGTCCAGCATACCGCTGAGTAGTTCCTGTACAAGTACAATTCCTGCATGAAAAGATTGTTCATATTTAGATAGCGCTATGAACAGATATTATCGTTTCTCGATAAAGCGACACATACATATTCACGTTATTGTGTCAGACCGAATGATAGCTATAGCAAATGCGTTTACGACAACGTTTAATGACTAGATAACGACACTGTTGTCTACAGTTGTGTATGTGTTCAGTATGATATCGATATTATAGCCCCGCTGAAACATCTGCTCTCTCTAGGGATCTGGCCAGATGAATGATATATTACATCCTATCATTTAACTCTATTTAGTGTTCATACTTTACTCATGTGGAAGTGTTTTAAGGATGCTGGGTATTCTAAATTTCCATCAATGGCTCCGACATTACAGAAAAAATTTAATATTTTGAAACTTACTCTTCATTATCATTATTATGTTGTGTCGTGGTATATTTTTGGTCCCCAATGATAAAACTAAGTGTTTAAATTGTCAGTTTCAAACCAAAGAGAAAGATTCTATAGTTCAACGATTGGTGATGCACCAGATATGATTACGTGCCCTCATGAACCTCTATAATATTGTAATGTGAACTCTACCTAAAATCATAAATTATTCGATGACAATATATAAATTCAGTGCAAAAATTACCAATTTTTGTTATAGCTAACATTAATCTCTCTGTCAAATCACCAGAATTCTCACCATAAAGTGAATGACCTTTACTGTCACAACATCCCCTATATGTAAAAAATCAATCATTTTCTAGGCATCAACATACCATTATCTTTACTTAATTACTGATAGAACGATAATACAGAAGAGGTTCTCGACGTTTATTTGAACATGGACTTTTTAAGTTAACAGATTTTTAAAAAAACATAAAATTTTATTTTTTTCTAGGTTTATTAATTATTTTGTTTACTTTTTCTTGTTGGGATTAGGAAGGAGCGAGAGCGGATTCATAAACGCTGATTTAGCAGGATGACTATGTGTATATATATATATATATATATATATATATATATATATATATAAAAGTATGAAGTTAGAAGTAAAAACAATCCATTTTAACGGCTAGCGCTTTCAGCTCAACGAGCCTCTTCAGGCCATACATACAACGGATAATGCGTTGCCAAGCAACGTCATCGTGTACAACATGACGTCATTACATTATTACGTAAAAATATAGGTTACAATAGGATATACATGTACAGCAAAACAATAAGTTCTAGAATTTAACCTTGGTGAAAACATTTTGATAAATCTTCTTCGTCATGTGAAAAACTTTAGACGTTAATTATTTACAATGATAACCAGAGATTAATACAGGAGAGAGTTCCAATTAATATAGAAATAGAAGGATTTTCCCTTGAATCTTGCTTAGGAATTTTCTAAGAGTTGAAATAATTCGTAGCTAAAAGCCCCTTTAGAATGTTTATAAATGCACTTGAAACTACGGACTCTAAAGAGGTTTTTTTTCGAAAATTCGAAGAATCTTTAATGCTCCTGCTTGAGAAATGTCCCTCCCATATATACCACAGCTTTCCAATTGAGCATCGCCGCTAATGGCTGAAATATTGCCCAAGCGGCGTTAAGCAATAACTCACTCACTCACTCCAATTGAGCAGCACTCATTAAAATCACTAATGGTGTACATAAAGAAGCCGACAAATGAAAAGAAAGCTTTTGTCACGTCTTTTCCTCAAATGTCAATAGCACACTGCTGCTGACGATTAAATGTTCTCTGAAAGTCAAGGCCACTGCTCCACCATGATTCATATATCTGTGAAATGGCTAACAATTACAAGGAAACATGATCTACGGACCTCAATGTCGAGCAAAGCGTTCAGTAGTTCCTGTTACCTTCAGGGTAATGATGCACACGAGCAGATGTTGCTATACCTCGAAACAGCGCTGTATACAAACTGACGTTGTTGTGTTTGACCGAGCAATAGCAATGGCAAACGTGTCTGAGATAACATAAGAGGTTCAGATAACGCCACCACTGATTAGAATTTGATAGCGCTCGATATCGACCTTACAGCTCCGTTTGAAATCTCTTCACATCTTTCGCTAGGGATCTTACCAGGTGACTGATTTTTTACATCCTATCGTTCCACTCAGTTAGATGTTCCTACGTTGTCTGTGCGGAACAATGCTGGGTACAAATTTGGTTCAACGTGTGCAACATGGAAGCCAATTATGACACTCTACATGGTCTCAAAACCAATCTGAGGAGCTTTTTCTGCCTAACTTCGATTGGAAAGCTTATTCAGGAAGCCGTTGCTGCCCTCTAATATACATATCATTGAAAAACACTCAAAACCTAACTGCATGTCACATATCATTCTGGCCAAAGTAAAACAATATGCCTCTGTGTAATTATCCTTCCAGGTTCATCTTAAACCAAAGCTCTAACACGGAGCCCACATAAAGAATTGGTCATAAGATCTTCTGCAGGCCGGTTTATTAAATCCCTTAAGCTTGCATCATCGACACTTCTGTTGTCTGAAACCAGATACTTCTTTTGTTTAATGGCGTCATTTACGCTTCTGAATCCTTTGAGAGAATTGTTTTTATATGATTTTAGGTAGCAGAATGTTACCGTATTATCTGGATGATTCCCGACGAGAAAGACTCCATCTGCAAGAATGGGGTAATAATTGCTCTTTTGTTCGATCTCTTGATCTTGAACATGCTTCTGCAGTTTCGATTGCTTGGCTTTTAGGTAAAAAGCGGCTTTCGATTTTACTTTGATCTGTTTGATGGTAACAATGTTATTCTTTGTCATTGTTTTCAAGTCATCAGACTTGCTTGGCACTTGTCTCTCTTCCTATATACCAACGCATCTAATGGTGTCCTTAAAAAGCCGACAAAGAACAAGCGCTGGTTTCTGTTCTTTATCTTTTTTTTTCTTTTACTCAGATGGCAATTATACACTGTAATATATAACATAATCTTCTCTGAAAATCAAAGCAAATATTATATTACGAATATAAATGTTTGAGATTGCTCAAAAGTCGTAAAAAACGAAATAAGTCGCATATTACACATGCCAATAATCAAGCTTTGTATGTTTTAAAGGCGTGTAAACTATTCATTGGGGGAAAATAGCCGTCATATTGGCATATATATTATCCAAGACACTTAATGCGTTGTGTTTCTGAGAAACCCATGGCGCGGCCACCTCATCCCATTTTCTCCCTACAGAGGTAGGTCCATCATAAATTCCTATCCAACCGCTGTCTTAATACGAACGTTTCCTGATCTAGAAATGTAGAACGCTGATTGGCTGCAATCAAAGTAAGTTGTGCAATGATCGACGCCGTTTGAAAAGTTATCATTCAACTCGCCGTAAGCTTTCCAAAAGTTTAACTTTATTCGAATATGGACCTTGCACTTTGGGTCTTCTTGTCTCATTTTGCGACTGCACCATTGCATAGGCCTGTGTGACAACAAATATTTTATTCATTCATTCGATCGGTGTTTTCATTGGCTGAAATATTGCCAGGTAGTTAATTTGCAATATTGAGCCGATAAGGGAACCTGCCGGAAGCCGGAGCCTTCGTATTAAGACACAGGTTGTATAGACAACCTCTGTTGGGAGAGAATGATCTCATCCACTATTTTGTCAGTCCACCAGGCTGTTTAAATGGTAACTAGAAAACAAAATATACGGACCTCATTGTCAAGCAGGGTAGTCATATACATTTATAGATAAGGCTTTGAAAAGGTATTGCTTACTTATTGCTTACCTCGAGTAAGCGCTTTAAACAAATCCACATTACTGTGATTGGCCGATTTACAGCAATGGTAAATGTGTTTAAGATAAGCTTTAATTGCCTACAATGGTGTTAGTGTTGAGTATGTGATAACAATCGCAAAGCCCCGCTGAAACCTTTCATTAGAAATCTTGCATCTACACTCATTAGGGAGATAAGCAGAAGAATGATTTCTGAATGGTTTCACCCTATTACATGTTGCCTTTGCGGAATTGCAGAATCGTTTAAAGAATGCTAAATATACGTAGTGCACAATATTTATTGCAAAAACCTGCATTTTCAATGATTTCATGATGAAAACTATTGACATCGAATTCATAGTCTCATTAATTATACAGTGTTTTTAAGTTACATCATGTCTGAATATTTACAACCATATATAGTCTTCAGTGATTACCCAATTATCAGTCCAAAAACAATTTCCCTTGTAAAACAGCCGAGTTTCACAGTCGAAAATGTTTTGGTTCGTGGGTAATGTCCGATAGGAAAAGGTTGGTGTCGACATTTGTGACTTAAATTGATTACTGGAGACACAGAAACAAGAAAGAGCAGCAGTATCTAGAGTAACCCCAATGAACATAAATGGTTGCCACAAACGTCTCCTCTTTAACGTTCATGAGGCCGAAAGATCCATTCGGTTTTGATAACATGTTTGTCAGAAGAACACTGACTGTAACTACAAATGACTAACGTGTTGAGACCAGTTTCAGACGAGGGAAGATATATATATTTAAAAAAAATTTGTTTTGCAATAAGTTCTTCCAGGTGTATAAAGTGGGATCAACGGATGCGACATTGAGGTCAATTATTAAACTCTCTCTTGGGCTAAAACTAATCTCAGGAGCCTCTCTCTTGGTCGACGTCGCGCCTAATTGTGTTAAGTAAGCTTATATAGCAATCCGTAGCAGTCCGCTTATATATACATCAATGGAAAGGGGTCAGATGAACAATTAATAGCTAAGTGTACGTCTGTTTCTGTACTTTTCAAGTATTTTTATTTAATTTCTTTAACACACTGCAGCTTACAATGGAATCTTCTCTGCAAGTCATTGCTACTGCTCAACCGTGGGTGATATATCTGTGAGTTTTGTGATTTCTGATTAACAAGCTTTGGTTATTGCAAAATCTTGTAGCATATATAAATCTTGCCAGATTTGCAGGGGAGTGTTACTGAAATATCCTAATTAACTTCTTTGTTATCGAAACAAACAAGACAGTGGTTAACCAGTATCTTTATAAGTAGTGACAAGGCTTATCGTCATCTTGTAAGCTCTTTATACACTTGGCACAAACTTAATCTCCTGATGACAGTTTCTGGTCATATCAAAACAAAAAGTGTAAATGTTTCTTAGAGTGATGTACAGTTGAATCAATTGTTTTGTTCACCAAGTTGTTTGTTAAGTGCAAATATCTTTGAACTTGGATTTTGTGTGGACGTCATTTGTTGAATTTGTTGCTGCTCAAGAAGTTCTCGAATCAAAACAGTGGTTAGCTTGGGGTATATTACTTGAGCAACCTCTGTTGGGAAGGATGAAGTGAAGAAAATCACAATTAAAGCATTTTCTAGTGGATAATATCGATTTTAAGGAAGTAGGTAATTCATGGATTTACAACTTCTTTATTGCAAAGAGATGCGACGTGTCAGTGGAAATAGTAACATCGTTATGAAGCAGGTTGATTTATTTTTAATCCTAAACCTTACAGAAACAACCACTTTCAATACAATTCGCCACATTGCGATGATTGACAAAGCTGAACCCGGAATGTTTGATAACCTGCCTGCGTATTTTTTCAACAATCATTTTTAAAAGAATCGTTTGTAGCAAACTTACACAAGTTTTTTGTTCAAATTATCCCTTGCAAAAATGATTTACATTGATATTAATATTATATATTCTAATAATTTGTTTATACTATCCGTGTGAAAGAACAATTGGAATATAGAATTTGAATTTGACCAGATTAAAATGTAAACAATAATATATAAACGATTTGATTCTCACAAGTTATTACACCGTGACACCAGACACATTTGCATGTATGTGTGTCAGTTAGTACATTATGAATAACTGTTTAAATTATATTTTCAATTTTCAATACTTTTTCCCGCTCATAATGGTTTTGTTTGTGGGCAGCCTGTTTTCATTTTTAGCTCATCAGGTCTGAAAGACCCGATGGGCTTAGGCATGGCATGGCGTCCGGCGTCCGTCCATCCGTCCGTCCATCCGTAAACTTTTCACTTTTTCGACTTCTTCTCCAGAACCAATGACTCTAGAGAGCTGAAATTTTATGTGCATACTCCTTGGCAAATGGGGATTCTAAATTGTAGATTTCGTGACCCCATGACCCCAAATGGGGTCACAAGGGTCAAAACCTTAAAAATCTATTTTAACCTTCTTCTCCAGTTCCAAAAGGTCTAGAGAGCTGGAAAATTTGTGTGTAGACTTATTGGCCAATGGGGATTCTAAATTGTAGATTTTGTGACCCCATGACCCCAAATGAGGTCAGAGGGGTCAAAACATGAAAAACCTATTTTCATCTTCTTCTCCAGTTCCAAAAGGTCCCGAGAGCTGAATAGTTGTGTGTAGACTCCTTGGGCACTGGAGATTCTAAATTGTAAGTTTGGTGACCCCATGACACCAAATGGGGTCAGAGGGGTCAAAACCTGAAAAACCTATTTTCATCTTCTTCTCCAGTTCCAAAAGGTCTAGAGAGCTGAAAAGGTGTGTGTAGACTCCTTGGCCAACGGGGATTCTAAATTGTAGGTTTGGTGACCCCATGACCCCAAATGGAGTCACAGGGGTCAAAACCTAAAAAACCTAATTTCATCTTTTTCCCTAGTTCCAAAACGTCTAGAGAGCTGAAAAATTGTGTGAAGACTCCTTGGACACTGGGGATTCTAAATTGTAGGTTTGGTGACCACTTGACCCCAAATGGGGTCACAGGGGTCAAAACCTTAAAATCCTACTTTCATCTTCTTCTCCAATTCCAAAAGGTCTTGATAGCTTAATAGTTGTGTGTAGACTCCTTGGACAATGGGGATTCTGAATTGTAGGTTCGGTGACCCCTTGACCCCAAATGGGCAATGGGCCTTTTTTTATTTGATTGTGAATAACTTTTAAGAAATACATTGTTGTTTTCTTTCCTCAACATAACAATTTGCAATGTCCCAATGTGCCCTAGTTCAAGCCCAAGTTACCCC
This sequence comes from Phorcus lineatus, assembly GCA_921293015.1. Lineage (NCBI taxonomy): Eukaryota > Metazoa > Mollusca > Gastropoda > Trochida > Trochidae > Phorcus > Phorcus lineatus. The sequence goes on along the minus strand of OV121085.1, from coordinate 31,035,119 downwards.
TGGTTTGGAAAGCATGTTATTTATTTTGATATCTCTGGTTTTTTACCAAAAAGAAATGTTGACATATTGTTTTGTTTCACTTTCTCTTTTCTTCAAACACTGTCTAAAGTCTTGTCACCCCGCACAATAATAGACCATCCCTCAAGCTTGGTGTGAGTGAGTTTGGGTTTAACGTGTCGGCAATCTTTCAGCTATTTCACTAGGTCGACCAAGACTTTGATTGACGTTTAAGTTGCCTGACTCAAGTAAACACGTTTGTCACTTGATTTGATTTACTTATATCTGAATTTTTTTATCCAAGAGAGCATAATTTGAAATATTTTTTTTATAGTTTTGCTGTAATTGAATTATTAATGAACAAAACCTGCTAAGTGCCCTTTAGTCCGTAATTTATGTGGCTATTTACTTTTGTTTATTTTTTCTCTCGGGGTTATTAGATATAAATGCATTTATGGTTAGACAAAATTGGCCCGACACAAGGACGGACTAAATAATTTTACAGCCCGTCCTCAACCAAAGTTACCCGTCTCGGACGTTGGGACAGGCTATCTTTCCTACACTGCCCATGACCCCATGGTCTAAACCCAAACACCTATTTCTATCAAAAGTCTGATGAGCTACAGAGCCCATGGCTCTATTTTTAAATGGGATTTGACGCCTCGTGGCATGTTTGCTTATTAAACTATTTAATATGTGTAAGACATGTTTTACTATATCACTGTGTGTCTCGGTGTTCCTATTTCCAAATACTTATATCCACATATGGTCTTAATAGCATTTTACAAATTAGAATTATTGCTAACACCTCATTGCCTTCCTATCCGATTGGGGTAAACATACTTTGAACGACTCTGAAGTATATTTTGTTCTGATTTCAAACAATGGTCTGAAGTGATGCACATATACACCCTAGAAGCATACTACTAAGTCAAGCTGTAATCATATCAGATATACTACTCCTGTCTGGAATCGAAAGAAAATCAATTTCGCTTTGAGCGCTTTCAAAGTAAATAGGAATGTTATTTTATGAAGGCATGTAAAGAATTTTTTGTTCTTTAAGGAGAAGCTCCTCAGACAACTCTATATATAACTTCACGGGTACTCGCAGGCCGAGTCACGATTCAACGGTTTTTTCCTCGAGGTAACAACGAGTCAAACTTTCAAATACTCCATATTTATTTTTAATAAGTGTTCGAATTACAAAGGTTAGCGTGCGATTTTATGACTCGAGCCACCAGTGTGGGGAGATAATTACTTCACTTTTCTCTTTGTGGAATGCTCCATCGGTCATCTAGGGGCTTAGTGTTCGGATACTATTCACCAGACAATGCCGAGAATTTTCATCAGGAAAATCTGTACTGAAATTACCCGCCCTTGATTCCTCATATGGAACGAGTTGTTGAATTATTTGATTGGTAACGCTGAATTTAAACAGTTCCTTTGAGCGAATGCTCAGAAATTCGAAATTGGAACTTAAAAATAATACTTCCTTTATGATAAACTGAATTAAAAGCCTGTTGTTAAATGGTTTTTGAAAGGCTCACAGGTCATTGGCTTATTCAAATCAAAGGTAGGTAATTTCAGTTCAGAATTTTGTCGATATAGATTCTCAGGGGTGACTTTGAAAAGTATTGGAACAAAAAGCCCCGGGTCACCAAAAAAGGATATGAGGCTGAAAGGTAATCTGTTATTTGGTACCCTTTCATATTTTTCTGTAACTTATCTTTTTAAGGTGACAACGTAACGTAATAGGCTTTTTCTAAAAAAAACGCTAAGAACATAAAAAATAATAGTGTTTTTCTAGTTATCGGACCTTAGCTTCGGTATGCAGTTAAGGGCTTGTCCAGAAGCTTAACAGGAAACAGAGAGGCGAACGCTGTGCAAAGCTTCAATTATTACGCCGGATCTGCTAAGACGTTTATAAACAGGATTGGGTTTTGAAGCCTATTCCTGTTGAGCTGATTTCAAGTTTGCTCTTACAGATCCCAGCAACTTATCCTTTTTTTTATTAGACATGCAAATCGCACGCTAATTCATGTTTCCAGAACGAGAAGGGAGAGATCAACATGAATAACACTTGTAGCATAGATCTTCGGAATGAAAGATGAACGTGTTTTAACATAAACCAAATATACTTATGAATAATGCCTATGACTACCATTCCTAAGCATTCCTACTGGCTTTGGCCAGAGGGATATAGCTTTGGCTGAATCGGTAGCGTGTAGGGCTCTCACTCGGAGGTCACGGGTTCGAATCCCACGGGAGGTGATCTCACAATCACTTCTGATTCATTTAGTGTCCAACGTGAGGCCGGGGCAACTCCCTAGTGGTCGCTGCACCCTGAGTACGTCGAACTGAGGTGCTTAATAACTCCCAATGGCTGGACTCGAGGATGAGTCACTTTGTGGAAGGGATGTATGTGGCAGGGTGAAATAAAAGCAATCCTACTGGCTTTGACCAGAGGGATATCTCTTTGGCTGAATCGGTAGAGTGTATGACTCTCAGGCGGAGGTCACTGGTTCGAATCCCAAGGGAGGTGATATCACAATCACTTCTGTTACATGATCACAGCTTGTATCATTTAAGACAGTGTAATACTATGTCGTAGGATAATATGAAAGCTATTTCAAAACATAATTAAGCTCAAGCTTATTTTTGTTTTGTTTTCTAGCATTCCATTGTAAGGGTATCGGTGATACAAATAGGATTTTTTGGGCCCCAAAGATAAACATAGACGGTCGATAGCATGCTGTCCCATCAGTAGAATTGAATCTGCATTGCTTCTTCCAATACCCTGATCTTCTTCAAGCAAATTTAGAAATGTACACCAGATGTCAATTGTCCATTATTACAATATCACAGAAAACTCTTGACATACACACAGGGGTGTTTATCGCTAAGAAATAGCTTTAGAAAGACATATATGCCTTTAGACCCTACCGTAGTGTCTATAGGCTATATGTCTTTCTAAAGCTATTTCTTAGCGAAACACGCCCCTGTGGACAAACATGTAGGTCTCATGAATTTAATTTTTTTTTAAATCAATTTAATTTAACTTGTGGAAGAGAATAAAGTCAAAAACGTCTTCATTGTGTTGACTGATACTTTTAACATAAAAAAATGTTTCGTGCAAAACCGTTGTTACTAAAAGAAATACACAACACATTTGACAATAAATCTCTCCAAGCAACATTAAAGACCTCATTTAAAGCAGTGAAATGTAAATATCATGCGGTAACTGATACCTGTTTGGTGGCAATCAACATGTTGTACATGTATCTGACGTTGATATTTTAGATATAAATCCCTAGATTGAATTCTTGGAGTAAACTCTTAACACAGATGTGTCAATTTAAATGCCAACTACTGATCATGTGGTACAAAACAAGTTTTTGCACTTAAAATTTCATTTCTTAAAATACTATTTAACCTAAAAAATGCAGGCCATAGCTCGTCAGCTTCAATACTGCGATGCTAACAATTCGTAATTTCATAGGTTAAAAAAATTGTCAGCCCAAGGAACAACTTAGAATGAAATGACAATCGTAATTATAAGCTCATACAATGAGCTAATATGAGCTAATTTCCAATTTTCTACTTGTAATTACTTCACAACACATTAATGTTCTGGTAGCTACGTCTTTCCGTTTCTATTAAATTCAACACTTTTTGATAATAATGATTTATTTGTTTGTAGCAATGCATGTGCCTTTTTTCATCTAAGGAAAAAGGTCCTTGTTCTTGACGTCATGTCGGGTTGTCAAAATGCAAATGTTATATAATTATGTGATTCGCTGTATGCACTTTTAGGACATGACAGTTCTTATAAATTATTTTGATATAGGGATATAAAGTGAAAATAAACCTTACCACATAGAAGGTTGTCTGACAAAAATCAGACAGTTCTTGACTTAATTTAGCATATCTGAACAACATTTTAACTTCAATCTATACACATAATATATTTGAAGGAACTAAATATAACAATATAAGTTTATGAAAGATACGCTGATATAAGTTATATCACTTAAAAGTTATAGAAATGAGTTTATCAAACGCTGACAGAGATGGTTTTTCGGAGGGACACAAAAGATATTTATCCCTCTGATAATCGAACTACTAGAAATTAACTGATGTAAAGTCAGATGAGAAGCAAATTCTGCCACAGGCTTGTTAATGGATGTCCCGGATATCGACGATATCTTACGATCATTGCCCTATTTAATTGATGGCGCCATTATAAAGAATATCTATCCATTTAAGAGGGACGAAGTTCAGACAATCCACTCCAGATGTTTTACTCCTGACAATCGATAAGTGGACACGTGTACTCGTACATGGATCACAACCTTTGATAGGTACCACGTAGAGGGTTGGGCTTCATTGAAAAAGGTGTACTTGCAAACAACTATTGATTTAGAGTTGCAATTGTTTAAAGTTCAAGATTTTGGACTTCTCCGGGGTAGAAATACGGTATTCTGATTTGTTGCAATTGAAGTAAGTTGTGCAATCAGTGGCATAGTTTCAAACAGAGCATTTGGTATTTCCCCGTCTGATAAGAAGAACAGCATTCCTTTAACTGTGCTCTGGTCACATTCATTACAAAACAGAAGTTATTCGGCGATGTAACAGTATGTTCATATGGACTTTATTAATTTCACTTCCAGGGGATTTTCAAAAGAACCGAGAAATATTGCCCACTCGTAACATAGGAAACGTGGCATGAAAAGGACAGAGTACCTCTGTTGTGAGAAAATGAATAACTCTTAGCAGTAATAATTACATTTACATTCCAAGCAGAGTGGTAAAACTCATTTTAGTAAGCTCTTTAAAACTAAAATGTACCTTATGATAAACACAATGTGCCACACTCAACCATTAAAATAAAACCATGTGAAATAAAAATGTTGATGACTGTCGATATTTCGAAACTCTTATTACGTACGAGATTGTTAAAAGAAAAAAATCGAGAATGCCGTTAAGGAATAAATTTTTTAGAAAAAATTGTTCAAGAAGAAACATTAAAGATAAACTAATGTGCTATTGAGCCTAAACAAGATCTGAATTGAACTCAAATAAAGGCAACAGGCTGTTTTAGTAGCTAATGCCTTCTACCCCAAAGCGACTTTATTATTCAGAGATTTAAAGTTACGTTATCATGGTTCCGCCAATGTACGAGGGGTGTTCTTAACATTTCCGGCCTGACCATCAAAACCGAAGAAACATTCAAATATTTATGACTTATTTTTCGACACAATTACCCTTGAACTCAATGCATTTGCTCCAGCGTTTTTTTAACGTCTGCAACCACTGCAATCATTTCTTATCACGAGACCCCAAAAACTCCTCTACTGCAGCAATGACGTAGTCGTCAGTCTCAAACCTTAGGCCACGGAGCTCTGTTTTCAGTCGAGGGAAGAGGAAGAAGTCTGAGGGGGCTAGGTCTGGAGAATAGGCAGGGTGGGGAAGAATCCTGAACCCACAATCCTGTACTGCACTGAGTGCAATTTGGGCGGTGTTAATGGAAGCATGGTCCTGCAACAGCCACACACTTTTGCGCAGTTTACCCGTTCGTTTCTCTTTGATTTTTTTCTCGTAATTGTCGTAGTTCATTTGCGAACTAAGTGCCAATGATTGTAAAACCTTTCTTTTAATAATCAATCATTATTACACCCAGAGAGTCCCAGAAAACGGATGTCATGACCTTCCAACTGGAGGAACAAGATTTGAACTTCTTAGGGGTGGGTGTTGTGCTGTGTTTCTATTGCATGCTTTTGCTGTTTGTCTCAGGATCAAATGATGGTCCCAGGTTTCATCTTGAGTAACGACATGAGCGAAAAATGATTCTGGGTCTGCGCGATACTGTGACCATGACACGCTTTCGTTTTTGGTCCTCAGATAACATTCTGGGGACCCAACGTGCTGGTACCTTTTTCATATGTAAATGTTCATGTATAATTCGTTCAACTGATGTTTTACTGATGTGGTGAGTATCAGCTAAATATCTGATAGTCACTCGCCTGTCTTGCCTTGTTGTGTCAAGAACAGCCTCGATGTTTTCACCTGTGGTGACATCAGATGGACGACCAGGACGGGGCTAGTCTTTAGTGCTTAACATACCCCGTTTAAATTCAGCGAACCAATGTTTAATGGTGCTATATGAAGGAGCAGAGTCACCTAATGTTTGTAACATATCCGTTGAATTTCTTCTGGAGTGTATTTGTTTGAACTCAGATATTTGATAACAGCCCTTTTTTCACTTTTTTTCGGCAAAAGATGTGAGGGTACCTTTGAATGACAGTCTATTATATGCAATTGAATCATGTATCTCGTGATTTTCATGCCATTTACACGACGATGAATGTTCTTCGTGCACGCACCGTATGGGTGCGTTTCAGGCATGTTTACATAATCAGGCCGGATACTTTTGGGACAAGTGCAGATAATTCTCTGAAGAGATGCTCAGTTAGAAATCCAATTTTGAATGCTCTTCATAAAAACTAGCTGCATTTCAAAGCTGTGATCTCCTGCAAAACCAAAAAAAAAACAACCTGCACTTGTCACGCACGCACAGCCCTTTTCCTTTTGGGACAACACTCGTATTTGTTTGCCGTTCAAGTCAAAATTTTGTTGCTGATGGTTAGCCATTTTGAAAAGGAAAGCTGATGAACCATGGACTCACTTCCAACATACTTTGTATTATCAAATACTTTTAAAATACCATTATGCTTGTTATACAAGAAAGTTCTCTTGGAATAAAGAGTAATATTTCAGTTTGTTGCATCTGTTCAGTCCATCTGCTTTCAAGTTGTTTCCAGACATTCCATGACGTCTATTCCTTGTCTCGCTAATTTGTGTAGTTCTCTTTGAATGGAGACGCGATCTAAAATTTTCTTATTTAGGTGAAGTTCCTGCATTTTCTTGAGAGAAGGGGATTATAGTTCATGTAACCTAATTATGTAACTTGATAAAATAAATTAGAAAGTTGTTATAATCTGATAGCATTAAATGAAAAATCAAATCGTATATTGCATTCAAAACCCAGATTTTTTTCGAAAGTTCTTTGTTGGGACTAAAGTTCAATATTTACTCTTACGCGAGAAATTATAAATTTTGATTCAGTATAAAAATACAAACCCAAAAGGTTTTGCCACATGAGGTTAGGCTATTACTTGTATACGATACTGATAACCGATACGGTTTATAAACGTTCTGTAAAATTATACCACTGGACTCAATACCTTATCGTGGTGTGGTGGTTTGCGTGCTTCAGAGACCCCAAGAGCTATGCCAGCCGGAGCTTACACGTTACTGGTAGGGGCACCCAAGCTGGACAGATCGACGGGTAGAAGCCAGACCAAGTTTGAGTCCTTCTAAAACCTGCTTTCTATTTCTCACTATGCCTTTCTTTCCGTCTTTTCCCTTATCCTATCGATCCCTTTCTCCCTGATCTGTCCACTCTCTCATGGATGCTTGTCATCTACGTGTTTAATAACTGAAATTTTTTTCAAAACACGTTAAACCCCAACTCACTCACTCAAAATTACATTACATTACAATTACATATAGATCATTATACTTATACAACGGGTCATGTAACAATAAACTGGCGTATTGTAGATCACAAGCCGAGCGGGGTTACCGTGAATGCAAACACATCCATTTAAAGTTTTATATAAACGTGTAGGAGTTATGGTCGCCATATATTATGAAAGCCTACACCGTGCTACTTGTACAACAAGTATATATACCATCCACCTAATTGTGATTTATCGAGAACATTATTTGTTGTTTCTCCTTGAATATAAATCATGAATAAAGTACGTAACAAACCCCGAAACATTTATATCTGGGCTTTAGATCGTCATGAGTACGATGTACGTTCTATACCTTCTGAAAAGTATTAATTCGTTCGTTAATCAAGATTCGATATGCATATTTGAAAGAAGGTAAAGGTTCGTCCTTTTTCGAGTGAGGGAAGTTTAGTGTAAGAACCTGATATGAAGTTAAACAGAAACACAGAGATAGATTTATATCGTAGAGTGGCCATGAGGCCAATAGTACATATGCCAAAAATCTCGTAAATCGTACAATACAGTTTTTTTCGTTAAGTTCGTTATATGTCTTAACGTAGGTTAATTTTAGCATTTTCGATTTCAAGTTAATTAAGAAAAAATTATTTACTTGGATTACATAGCAATAATGTTGAATGTATTTGCTGCGTAGATAAACATATTCAGGACACTGCAACAGTACGTAGTATTCATCATTGACATCGTCGACACAATGGGATCACATGGCTATACTTTTATCATCATCCTTAGATATTTTATATGCTTGAACTTTCAGCTAACTTTTTCCAAATCTAATCCACACATAGTGGAAAAAACGGCAGTAAATATTAAACAGAGGCATTTCTTGCATATAGTGTATAACACCGTACCTTTGGGTGTCGTGAATGCAGTGTCGAGGTCTCAGATCCAAGTTAGAGGTGATTAGTGGTCATTTCTTTCATAAATTTAATGAGGGGAGATCTCGACAGACGTGATCGTATCTTTCCCTTTTCTCATTTGCTAAGCATTTCTTTCGTGGCTGACTCAATGTCAGGTCAGAGATACGTGGACCAGTAATTGGTAAAAATATCCATCCCATTTGCAATACTTTGTTATGCTCACATTTCTACACAAGAGACAAGAAAATGTCAAAACCTGAAATGATAAATAACTTAAAATACACTTTCACAAAAGATGGGGGAAGTTCATTCGATAACTCCGTGTAATTGTGCCTCGGTCTCGTTTCATAAAAGACAGTCGCAACTCTCTAACTACACTTTAATCAATGTTAAAGGATGTCAAGTTTGTTTCCTGCATCGATCCCCTGTTTTTCCTCAGAATATGTTGATGCTTGCACTCAAAACATTTATATTCGAGATGTACAATCTGATTCATAACAGGGGAAAACGTCTGGATTTAATTAGAGGAAACAACTTGTAGGGGTTTTCAGTAAGTTGTGCACTGCTGTGTATACTATACTGTGCTGTACTATACCATACACATATTGCTATACTATACCGATACTATATTATACTTTACTAAACTGTAGTGTACTGTGCTGTGATATGCTATTATTATGCTATACGATACTTATATTACTATGTTATACCATACTTAACTATACTTTACATTATACTGTACTGTACTGCACTGAGCTGTGCTATACTACACACACTACTGTACTCTACCAATGCTATACTAATACTATATTATACTGTACTGTCCTATGCTGTACAACTACTATACATGTATGGCTTTCCAGTTTGAAAACAATGTCAGAAAAAGGGGCGTGGTTTAAAAGTAAATTGTCAGCCAACTATTTGTGTAACATTTGATTAAATGTGAAAGTTTGAAAGTTCGCGAAGCTTCCTTTGGCTTATTAAGTATCATGAATGTCTGTCATACGTCTATTTTCCACTTATTAATCCATTCATCTCACTCCACTCGGAGCTATAATACGGTTCAACGTCATATTGGATAGGTCCTTCGCGTAATGTGCTTCATATCTGACAAAATCATACTCCGAATTAGTAGAGAGGCAAATTTATGGTCAGTAAACTGATAATCAAAACACTCTGCCAAGTTCTAGTCAGGTACAAAAAGGAGACTCTCGTTATCTGATTGTCGATTCGCTTTATAAACACAGATACGTACGTGCTTATACAGGAGTAATCCTTGATTTATCAAATGGCTATTTGCAATAAAATAAACTGTTTAAAATAAATTTATTTCAAGGTCCTTTCAAAATACCTTAGATAATTATATTCAAGCCTTTGAATTTAGAATTCTAAAGCGTCATGATTTCAAAGTGTCTTATGAATAGGGTACGAATGCTTAGAGTTAGTGACCATTGACGATCTTGTATGTTCAAGCTGTGTTTATACATTGTCAGAATACTAATACCAATAATGTTACAAGGAAAAACACATGTAAAGCTAGAGTTACAACGCACTCCAGGTCACTTCCTCTATCATGCAGGATATGTCACATGATATTTGTTATATAATGAGAAAACACACATGACATCCTGCAAGGTCGATCAATAGTTTTGTCATTACGTCATTAACAATTGCAACATAAGAGGGTTCTCGATGTTTTGCCTTCAGCAACGAGAGCAGAAAAATATCTTAACAGGAACTGTCTCTTGATTATTTTATCGTCATTTCTCTACATCCGTGCTGATCTTACTTTTATTTCTTTTCACAATTTGCAATTTTGAACCTTTTTTGATACAATAATATGCCTTATGTCCTCTTATAAGCGCCCGGGAGCTAGTTTTCAGCACCCATTGACTTACCAGCGCGTGATAGAGGCCCAGCGAATATTGGAGAACTAGCGCATATTTCTTTAATTGAATATATAACTCTCATATGTAAAATGTTTACTAAGCATTGATTTAATGGTAAAGACCGGCGCTTAATTTCTCAACTACGATTGAATACCGGCGCTTATTGGATGCCGGGCGGTCATCAGAGTAAATACAATACACTTTCAAAATGAATATTTGTATCATTCTTATGCTAATAAGAAGAGAAATTTTTATTTTTGCTTATTTACTGACATGATGCCTCACGTTCTTCCCTCCAATACTGGATACTGTGCACGTACTAAGATACTAAGTACCTCCGAAATTAGTTTTGTGATGATACTAATTTAGTTTTGTGATGATACTAATTTAGTTTTGTGATGATACTAAATTAGTTTTGTGATGATACTAATTTAGTTTTGTGATGATACTAATTTAGTTTTGTGATGATACTAATTTAGTTTTGTGATGATACTAAATTAGTTTTGTGATGATACTAATTTAGTTTTGTGATGATACTAAATTAGTTTTGTGATGATACATGGTGCTCATTACTCACGAGGGCAATCAGACTGAGCCAAGATTTTCGAAGCTCTCTCTAAGATAGTCGTAAGCTAATGTTAAAACGTGGTACTTACGGCTATCTTAGCACAAAGAGAGCTTCGAAATTCCAGGCCCTGGGGTCCATATTTTTCATACGATGCCCTAGGGCAACAAAATAATTTTTCATTTTGACGTTACGTCATATATACAATGCTTTGACTTCACAGTTCGCCTATAACGTTACGTTCCAAATGTGACGGCGGCGGGTAAACGGCCTATGTTGGGGATTTTGGCATTTTTCCTTTTTATTTCGCGAATTCGATGATAAACAGAATATCATATTCATGACCATGACATACTATGTGCCTAAATATCAGTATATCCCTCGCTCTCTCTCGGGAAATACTTCTATTAAGGCACTCGTGTCGTAAACATAGTATGTCATGGACGCTCAAATAAAATCCTCTATTTGCGACGTGTATAATAACGAAAACAGCAAATACAACTTAGGACAAATATTGATTATATACGTGTGTGCATATAATTAGGTGCGCATCTCCGGTTAGCTACAAAAGCGAAAGTCACATCATTTGTTTTAAAATATTCGGGACTTTAGGGAGTAAAAACAGTGTTCAGTTAACTTAAAATGATACAAAATATGTATAACATATTATCATAATATTTAGGATTTTTATGCATACCTCGTACATAATAAAATGTCGAAATAGTCTTTCTGTAAGGTATTTATGCAAAACTGGTTAAAATGATTTTTCGATATTTTCATAAATATTACTTTTGATATTTTAAAGGTTAATTCGGGATCAGCAAAACTTGACCCAAAAAACCACGAAGAAGGTAAAGAAGTTGTAAGGGTTGAATCAGCTGCATCGTTTGTCAAGCTCTTATGTTCAGGTTTTAAAAAAACATTTTAGAATCACGCATTCAGTTCAACGCTAGACATATACTTTATATCCATTACGAGACGCTTTATCTTTTTTCGCTATAAAAACATCGTACAAAATGACTTAGTAATGGCAGGTCAATTAGTATCATACAAACAAGATGTGGGATAAATATATCGTGATAGAGTTATTCGTATTCGTACATTATCTTTGAATTCATCACGGAAAACATTTACTCTACATACATAAAGTCAAGCTTGTGCTTTTAATGACGTTATTAGGTTTAAAGTCAAAGCCTTTCATAATGTAACTTGTAAATGTACATTTCCTTGTTGACAGAATGAGTAATTATAACAGGATATAATAATTACTTGACTGAATATTATTTCAAGTCAGACCTACTATAATATCTTTGTTTCTTATTTTTTTGCATGTCGTTCATATAAAAAAAAGTAAGTGAAGTGTAAGGTTGAAATTCACACTTCAGGAGATTTTGGGCACTTGAAAGGTATTGCAGTAAATTCTGCTGGATGGCCGATCCGTCTATCAAAAGGTTTGAACAGGCCATCATCCTGAAATGTCGACATCAGGAGATGAATGAGTTGCTCATCAATAACAAGACTAAATCTTCTCCTTTGAACACGGTCTCCTTATTAGTTCGTGGCATATGCTATGTCGATCACGTGACAATCACGTGGAATTTTAAAAAATTCAATATCTAATCGCAGGTGGACTCACCTGCCCCAAGGTCGAACTTACACTTATTTCTCTCTGACGTTCAAAGGACACGTCCACGTGCACAAAATAATATTCGCGAGTAAATATTTTCCTTTTTACTAGTCTTAAAATGATATATTTTTTAAGGAACACCCCAAAACACCAAGTGACATGAAATTCGAAGGTAAAACAAGCTACAATTGGTCAAGATGACAGTGAAAATCAAATCTTCACGAAATTATCCTTATAATTCTATCAACAATATCCGTAAAATTCTTGCATCTCATGATGATAATTGTTCTGCACCTGCCTATTTTTCTGAACTCACCGACCATTACACACAAGCACGCCAACTTCGATCTTCAGATCTTTGTCTCCTCTCTGTACCAAAAGCAAAACTTCGATGGTTTGGCAAGCGATCATTCTCTTTCAATGCTGCAACATTGTGGAATGAACTGCCTTTTGATATGAAAAACATTGATATTCTCAGCAGCTTTAATAAGACTCTTAAGACATACCTGTTCAAAAAATTCTACAAGGAAACTTGAAACTTTGAGACAATCAAATATTGTAAATATAATACATTTTGTTAGCGCTATGAGCATTCACCAAGTGAATGGAGTTTGGCGCTTTATAAATGCACTTATAATAATAATAATTATTATTATTATTATGAAACGAGCTGTTCAGTGGCAACGTATCCGTCCTTTGATCACAGAAAACATTCCCTTTTGTGCTTCATATAGAGCTAAGAATTCTCCTGATGATAAAATCATTTATTGCTATAGAAGAACGACCCGCAGATTAGTAGCTAGGCGCTACAGACACATGAATAATGTAATAATGTACACCAAGAAGCATCTAACCGAGTGTCATCTTCCCTAACGTAGCGTAATTTGAGAAGTCGGTTCTTTCCTATGACGCCATCAGTGTTAAAAAAAATTACGCAGCAAGTCGGGGCAGGAAGTAAGCTGACGTCTTCGTGCCACCTCGGACATTGCATTAAACAGCGTCAAACTCGTCCGCTGACCAGAGCCAGGTTGCAAACACCAAACTTAACATTAAGCATTCCATCAATGCCTTTAGCTCTTTTTACATTTCACTTTTTTCCTTAGTGAGTTAAAGCTACCTTAGTGGATCGAGTTATTCTCTGATTTACTACAGGAAGAATTGCAACCAAACAAGATTTCGTGATAACTGGTAACTTGTCCACTCAATAAGACATCTTATCAAGGCGTGCATCAATGTCATCGGTAAACTTATGCAATATTAGGAAAATTGATGTCATGGTGAACATTCTATACAGTTATACCTTTAAACTGTGATCTTGTTTTGTGGTCGAAAACCGGACAACAGGCTTTCCTTTGACCACGTAACCAACAAAGATATTGAATCAACTCTGATCGCTATGAGAACAGATCAAGTAGTAAAATATCATTTGATTATCAATATCAAATATCAAACTAGCTTGTTGTCCCCGTATTGTAGCTGAGAATTGTATGGGTTCTTTTGTTTTGCACATGAGTTTATATGCAGGCTCCATCTGCAAATGTTGACAAGTTCGATTAGATGTTTTTGGGGTTCTCTTTATCACTATGATGGGACACTATTTTGTCTTGTACATATAATCTGGACTGGCATGGAAATTTGGTTCTGTCTTTTAAGGATAGATGGGCAAACATAAAGAACATTTCGGAAGATTACGGTGCACTTCATCGAAAAAGTAAAAAAGAATGGGGGTCACCGAACGATTTAAGCAGTTGTTATTGATATTGTTCCCGTCGGCAAATAACGTTATTTTTGACCGGCGATATAGGATACTTGATTAAAGCGCGGAATTACTCTCAGATACATTTTAATCACAAACATGGACGTATAGCACCACTTCTACTTATATAAAATGATTAAATTGGCTTTGAAGCTTTTAACCTTTGTGTGGTATGTTGACAAGGATGTTTCGATCACACAAACATTTGAGATATTTAAAAAACGTTAATATAATGAGCTCAGTTGAAATATGAAAACCATTTCATGGTTTTAATAGGGATAACCGAATGTTTCTCAACACTTTAACATTGTTTCCAAACATACGTAGTCCCTAAACGTACAAACCTGAAGTCACTGCGATTTGGGTAACATAAAATTTAGTCATTGATAACAATACAATCAAATTGAGTGACGGATAAAAGTTCATTTGCGTTGAGTATAAAAGGCAAATTCTAGTTCATCGCATACTTACAATGTATATATTATGTATGGTGCTAACAAAAACACGTTCACTTCATATACGGCATGCCATAAAAGTGACCGTTAGAAAGGCATTGTATAAGCTCTAAGTGATTTTCGTCAGTGTATGAATAATCCTATACTTAACAGGGCTTATCTGAAACAATATAACATAACGAAAATGTTACCATATGCGAGTTCGATTTTTAGGGTACCATCTCTTACCTAATTCTTGTCATTTGGGTTTTGTTAGACACTTTAAATGTATTAACCATTCGCAAATTAAAAAAAATATTGAAATGTTTTTCAAAATCAAGTGAAGGTTTTCCCAGACATTTGTATTACTAAATATGCAAAGCTGCAATATGCAAAACGAGAACTTGATAACAAAATAATAACTATTGATAACAAAGAATCTCTTTTAGTTGGCGGCACATGCTCGATCTTTTTCATTTTATCATCACCACAAGGATGTCAACCATGGTCACTCGTCATGCCATGTATGTCATAGAAATGAGCAGGATAATTTCGCATAGTTGTATAAACTTCTGTTATTTCACATTGTTATGTTGTAGTAGGATAGGCGATGTTACGACATCAACAATCACTCAATATATATTAGTGTCCACGCCCGTCGACTGTGTTCATGTAAATTATGTAACCCTAGGAAGTACTCTTTTCTACACCTTTATCAGCTTTAATGATTTTTATAGTGTCGACTGAATCATATCGCGTTCACGTTTTATTTTATTACTTAATTAGTTTTGAAAGAGGCATGTTTTGTGTTTTTCTGGAGAACACTGGAACACAGGTATTGCAATTCGATTTGAGTAACGAACTATGATATCTTACTGTTCAACATGTTTCGGCTAAACTTCAAGAAAAAGTCGAAAACAGTTTATGCAATGTGTCTGATGTCATGATTCAACCCTGATATCTGCGGTCTGGGCGCAATAAAGAAGTCTCCATATTATCGGTAAACGGAAGTAGAGTACTAGTGATCTGAAGCTTCGCCATCTTTTCTCTACACATTCGTCTACCGCTAACTTAGCTTACTGACTCTAGTTGTCAATACATCATTGAGAGTCATTGCTAATGTCAAAAACGTGCCAGAATCATGTTAAATGGCAATAGTCAATAATACACGTTTTTGAACTTTGCAGTTTGGGTAGAAAATGTGATATCTTTGACATTTATTAAGAGAAAGTCGTGTCCTTATGACACGTGTAGCTCTTTGACATTTCTCCAGCACACATGACATTGAACTTGAAATCCCACGCTGAATCGATGAGTCACCGCACGGTTATGATTTGCTTCATGAGGTCTTGGATCCTCATTCTTCTTCGTCGGCAGTTTTCACAAGCGCTTTGCACGAGATAAATTATCATATAAACACAAAGTAAAAGCCATTTTCCTATGAATTTATTTTCTCTTTTCTGTTCTAAAGCATCCTCGGTGACCATATGTTGAATTAAACGATGTTATTACTTTATCACCCCGAGGATTTTCATAAATAAAATAAACCAATGAAACTGTTACGTTGAATGGACATGCGAACATGACGCTTAATTTGATCTTGCGTTGAGAAAATTGGCATGCACTTTTAGCTCTGAGCTCTGAATTTCATGTTCACGGTCCATCAGCTCTGAAAGTTTCCCTTGAAATTTCAAATTCAAATCCCTGTGCAAATGTTAAAAAGGATTGTTAGAAAATAAAAAGTGTTACTTATCACCAATTCCCAGCTTCTTGAACAAGCCGAATCAATGTGTTATCGTGTCATAACAAGAGTCAAGGGCGGGTAATTGTGAGTACTTTTTCCCCCCGATGAATATTTCCAGTCGAGATATCCAGCTACGCTGCTCAAAGGCTCAGTGTTTTCCCTCAGTCATTGAATGTCACGCTTCAATGCATACATTATACATACATATATTTTGAAAAATGTCCTGATATAATTATACACGTAACATCTGCTGTGACGCAATTAACCTAATGACGTCATATTGCTATCGCGACCTCTCAGGAACATGTGGAATTGTGGATGTTAAATCGCCTCTCACCTTGCCGGTTTACGTTATCAAATACGCCAACACTCGTATAGCTAAAGATCCTCGGCCTAACACGGCTATATTTTCCTAAGATTAAATTATGATTGAATAATTAAAACTAATTAAAACTGTATTTTTATTTCATCCTTGTCGTTTTAATCGCATAACGCTTAGGTGACAATTTGTCTCGATGTCAAAAAGAATACAGATCACGGTTCATTACGTAAAATACATCTATTTATCTATCGGTATCAAAATATTGTTTTGATGTGAAATTTGATATGTCATTTTATATATTATGGAAAGGTTTAAAATCATTTATTGATTTAATATTAATATAATATTCATATTAGTCAAGGACAAGGTCATACATTTTTAAAACTGAAGGACATATTTAATGAGT
The DNA here is from genome assembly GCA_921293015.1 of Phorcus lineatus. Taxonomy (NCBI): domain Eukaryota; kingdom Metazoa; phylum Mollusca; class Gastropoda; order Trochida; family Trochidae; genus Phorcus; species Phorcus lineatus. The sequence continues at coordinate 31,017,924 of OV121085.1, read as the reverse complement.
AACTATATCAGTTACATAGGCTTGAAAATAGATGCTAAGAGGATTGTGTACTTTACAGTTACATTGAGGTCATGACAAAAAAGTGTATTTATGAACAATTTATTTTCTGTGAAATATGAGAATTTCACAGCATGCTGAACATAGCAAACCTACACCTGTTTTAAAGGGTATCTAAATACAGGTTTATTATTCAAAAGAGAATAGATGCTTGACACATTAATGATGAAAAAAGGATCATACGCAGAACTAATCGATTTTTGTAATCAATGTTCATTGACTAGTTTATAAATGAATAATGATAATGAATATTTAGATTTTGTGCCTGGTTAACGTGCTTTTTGTAGATTATCGTGATTACAAGTCAAATTGTAACACAAAAAAAACATGTTATTTTGGAAAATTCCTTTTTGTCAAAACCTGAGTTTCTGATGATTTTCATTTACATTATGATATTTAACCTACCAGCATTTGTCTCTCTGGGTACACAGAATCTATGGAAAATGTCACAGTCATATACATACAAGAAGCGGCTTGGTAAACAGCTAAACCAGCTGTTAAAAAGATAGGGCGGCGTTTATAAGACTTTGGGGGTTGGATATCAATTCCAACTATAATCAGTACATTTTCAAAACTAGGTGTTATTCCAGTGAGTTGAACCTCTAACCAATGATGAAGTTGTTTGTGGGTGGCAATGTCAAGTGACTGAAACAATGATGTTTAAATGTATACTGCAATGTATTAATGTTAAATCCGCGCTACAAAGGAAAATATAAACAAGTCACGACATATTATTTCATGATCGTCGAAGTTAAAAGTTTTCAATAATATTCAATCTGCAGAATTTGGTTTTAATCCACACATTCTATATTAGGATTTTCGGATAGAATGAATGGATACCGCAAATCTCCATATAAGGTTATTTTACAATGCTAAATATCAATGTTTAAGCAGGTTATACAACCATAGTAAAGGATAGTTATAATGGCCTTGGAACGGGTTTGCATAACTATGCTTCCCTACGCCTACAGTCTAAACTTTCCGTTAAATAGCGCTGTGATCGTCAAGATGGTTTGTTTTGTTTGCAGTTGAAGTGCTGGCAGCGTGCATGAAGTGAGAGACTATGTCCGGGCGAGTGGTCTCCAACTGGTCCTACGTAGCTGTGTCCGACAGACTTACCCCTACAGGATATATGGCAACAGGAGTGTACCTTACTGTACTTGGTAAGTCTGGTTAAAGAGATTCCTCGTAATGAACAGGGCAGAACAAAAGAGATACTTAAACCTATGTGACAACAATGGTCAACTATATCCAGGAACATGTGGTCGAGAGGGTTTAAGCTATGGGTGTCAACCTCATGAACCGCAGTCTATCTGTACTGAGTACATTGTAAGTCTTGTAAGAGGGGTTGCTTACGAGGAAGTTCCACCGTGAAACTAAGGAGTCCTTAGCTTTAAGTAAAAAATATGATCTTCGTTATTTTGGGTCCATGTGGTCACGCGGCGTAAGGTGGATCACCCCGTCATGTAACCGAAACATTCTGTATACTTGGGTTTGTTATGGATGTCAACTTCATGTCAGATTGTTTCAAACAATTGTCCTGGCAGAAACGTCTTTGTGGACCCACAGACCCTCCCATTAATGCTCTTAATACTAATGGGGTTTTGTGAAATTAGGGTTCGTTGTTTAGATTGTAATGTCCCTTGCGATAAGTTAAAGGACTTTCCATACATAACATGCCCTCTGCATAGACATATACATAATACAAACTCATATTCGCAAATTAACAGATCAGCAGATTAGAGAGAACTGTTATTAAAAGGGCGTGCATTAGATCTAGAGATATGCATCCTCTGTTATAATTGGCTTCCAATTAATAACTTATATATTCAAATCAAGTAGGGGTATGAGCTCGGCACTTCCTCATGAAACGAAAGTTTAGTTCTAGGATATTTACCTTTTCTACATTTATCGTTCATATGTTCTGGAGTCTTCTTCCTCATGTACTCAATCAGTGCATTTTTTCTTTACTCTCTTACAGAAGGTAAAATTCTTCATATAGGAATAATCTTCAGGATAAATAATCTCCTAGCGAATATCATTTACCTTAACTAGATATTTGACACGAAGAACAACACAACATGCTTAGGCATATTACGTAAAACGTATTGATTAAAACTTGATACTACTGTTTATCATAAAAATTTTCATGTAAGCCCATGTATACATATCATATTACCTTTAACCACCACTGACATATCAGTCATATCGTGTACGTAGTTATTTTATCATTTATCACATATCCTGGTACGTTAGGACTCAAATCAAGCATATTAACCATATGAAACGTATTCAAGTTATTATTATTTTGAAGTCAAGAAATTTAACTGCTTTATATGGTAATGCTACAGTGTCTCGTTAAAGATTAGGTGTCATTGAAGAACAAAGCCAACTCGCAACAATAAACATTTTATAGCTGAAATTCGATTTGAATGTGTTTATTGTTAATGGCAGTTTAGAAAGGTATTTGTCAAATTTACCTGATTAAAGTAATTGCATAGTAGAGATTAGAAATATCAACCCGTTTTTGTTTATTAGTTGCAAATGAGTGATGTTGATCATTAAAAATTGTCATCCCTCCACAATCAAGTATCTGAATTACATTCACAAAACAACTAAAAGCATAGTCTTAAACTATAACCAATTAAAACATTTTTCAGAATCTTATTCTCCATAATGGATGGGAAAAACATAAAATTACCTCAATTAATGCGAATTGTTGTCATGTCACAAACTATCCAATATTGAAACTTTAGTGATAATTCTCATTACTTGTAATTCATGAAAGAAAAGATAACGTCAACTCTAAATTAACGAGCAGATCGGTTTCTAAAATCGTTTTTGTGATGGCAGATGTTGTCTTTGATTGAAGAATCATGTCAGGGAACAACAAGTCGAAAAGCTCCAAATGAGATCGGGGAAGTGAAGATAAGACAATTAGACACATTCATTGCGACGTTTGCAGCATAACCTTCATTTGCTATGAATTTCGTTGAATGTGTTGTTCTAGAATTTTGGCGTCACAGGTGTAATCAGTTCATGTTTGTAGACATAGTTGCCCATGTACCATACGACCAGTTCATGTTTGTAGACGTAGTTTCCGATGTTCCATATAATCAGTTCATGTTTGTTGACGTAGTTGCCCGTGTACCACATAATCAGTTCATGTTCATTGACCTAGTTGTCGATGTTTCATATAATCAGTTCATCTTTGTACTCGTAGTTGCGATGTTTCTATATAATCAGTTCATATATATGTTTGCAGATGTTGTTGCCCATGTACCATTTAATCAGTTCATGTTTGCAGACGTAGTTGCATTTGGTCCATATAATCAGTTCATGTTTGTACTCATAGTTGCCGATGTTTCAACCTTGCTTTACACTAAGGTATATACATGTATGTATCCTATTTAGTTATTTTCTCCTTTCTCTTGATAAAGGGGTACCCCTAAACGTCATTACACAGTAAGAATCAAGAAAACCTTCCGTTTATTACTCCAGGTGATTACTTTTATTGAGTTACACACAATTTCTTCCTTGAAGGTGTCATCGCTGTGCTGGGGAACGCTATTGTGATATTCGTGGTGGTGCTCAAGAGGATGCTGTGCAAGAGCTTTAACCATCTCATCCTTAACTTGGCTCTCGCGGACCTGTGCGTAGCTATTTCAGCATACCCTCTCACCGCCGCCTCGGGATATGCTGAGAGGTAAAGCAGCCCCCTTCGCTTAATCCGACAAGAATATTAGATCCCTGACATTTTTTTGATTTAAACTCGAACATTCTCATCCATTCAAAATCGACTGTTACTCCAGTATTGCCTTTAATGAGAAGAAAAAAGACCATGTATGGGACTAATTCAACGAGAAGATTTATGATGGTGATACAGTTGTGATTATCTCTTTTTTGATGTTTTAAAAACTGTACATTACAGATAGATCTACAATTTGACCTACGATTTATGTTCTTCTATTGCTTTGAAAGAATATCTATAGAACAATCACTTTATGTGGGCTTTTTATTACACTGACTCGTACCACAAGTTTAAGAATCATTTAAGTCAATGTAAATAAGTTACGAACAAATAACAAAACGTGTTTCTTGGTGACAAGTTCATTGTGATAAAAACATGTTTCTTGATATGATAGCTATTTCATGATAAAATATAGCACGAACCATGTTAATTATTTTGAAACTAATAGGAAATAATGGTGAAATACTATAAGGACTATTTTCAGTGTAGGAATCAAGTTTACTCTTTCATATACAGTGGCAAACAGAACAAACAAGAAAATCCTGTCAACAATGTTGGTTAACCAATAACTATCCAAATGTTACATCAGACAGATCTTTCATGGTGGAAACCTCACATTCCTCCCTATACACGGGATTGAACTGTATGTGTTCCCTTTAGACTTATTCATTCTAATGCTTGCAGATGGTTGTTTGGGGAATTTGGGTGTGTTTTCTCTGCATACATCATCTTCATGTTGAGTATGGTGAGCATGAATACGCTCCTCATCATAGCTGTCTTCAGATACACCTTCATCTGTAAACCACAATACAGTGAGTATCCTTCCTCCTCTTTTAACTTCATTAGTGATTATCAATCTGCGTTTACGAACTTCAACATAATTAGTACCAATTCCCAATTCCTAATCGGCACCGCTCTACATCTGTGACTAGTTGACTAGTGACTAGTTATCTCCGTCTTTCACCAACATTGTTTACATCTTCAAACTTCGCCACGAGAGTACCAATTAACCTCGGCATTTAAATACAGTTCATCAGAAATTGTTTGATGATTCAACATACAACCAGTAATCACGTTTAGATGGCATGATCTTATGCGTATGAATTTTGCCCTGTTACAGACTTTCTGACGAGTAACCATTACATGAAATACGTGCTGGGCGGCGTCTGGTTCCACGCCGTACTGTGGACCTCCCTCCCTTTGGTAGGGTGGAGCAGCTACCTTCTGGAACCGTTTGGGACCTCCTGCACCCTCAACTGGAAGGGCAGATCACTCTCCCATGCCTCCTACTCGATTGTCTCCCTTGTCACGTGCTATGTTTTACACGCAAGTGTTATCACCTTCTGCTACGTAAAGATCATGTTGAAGGCGCGGAGTCTTCATTTCGGGATAACCTCGTCCAGAGGAGTCCTTGAAATGGAGAAGCTTATGTTGTATCATAAACTGAGGGTAGAAAGAAACGTCACAATAGTGAGTATATTTGTCAATTCGAAATAACAACTTCATTTACTTGGTTTTGGAATAGATGAATGTAGCTTTTGCATTTTGAAATCAAATATTTATAAAGGTTATGTTTTAAATATGGTTTTAAACCTGTTTATTGTGCCCTCAGTAAGAATAAAGCAATCAAATCCTTTGATACACTGCGCAACTGCTCCAACATTATCCACATTTGAATTCTTATAATTTCTATTAAATGTGAAATATTTTCAGAACTTCAACACTAACTGTTTGTGAGCATGAATACTTTTAAGCAGATCTTGTTGATGAAATTCAATCACCAGTTTTTCGTGTCCTCAGTGTATATCAGAGGTCAGCAGTTGCATAGACCTGACCACACTGAGTAGTACTGACATTGGTCGGCCAGTGGTGGTTGTTGTATGGCATTAGTGAGTGTTTATATATATGCACGTTGGTAAAGGGTCAATCATGTAGGTCTGATCTGTTGAATTCGTTCTGCAATCTGTCTATTTAATCATACTTTTGTAATTGTTTGTTCAAAAGATCACCGTAAAATATTAAATAGAACTCAAAGAGCATTATTTAGAGAACCAGAACTGTGATGAACAAACTTGTACTTGTTAATCTTTTCGAATCAGAGCAAATCGGCATATTATGAGGTTGAAGCGATACATTTATTTTATATTTCGTTATTCGTAATAAGTTTATAAATGATGGGGTATTGTGAATGATGTTTTGAATACAAAGCTAAATATATAAATTTTTTATAATGATTAATTAGTATTGTATGGAATGTTTTAATCTGTGTTGGTAAGTGAGAAAGTTATGATATGCATGGTATAGAGTAAACTCTTACCTTACCTTGAAAAGGTAATAGATATGTTAGTCTGTCATAATCTATTCTCTCTTCAACAGGCGTACAAACATTTGATTGTGAAGGTGAAATATGATAGTGACATTCAATCTGTGAAGCATTTTATGAGCATTACAGGTTGAAATTATCGGTTGCCCTTTATCATTTTGTGTGTTCAAAAGCTTTCAGTGTACTACTACTTAAAACTCGTATAACGTATCAACTACATGAATTTTCAGTGCCATCCTATGTAGCAGTAGCTTAGTTTATTTCGTTATCAAAATTGTATGACAGATTAATTTGTTATCAAATTGTATCTTTATATCTTTTATATTCTTAAAATTTAATCATATTCGGTTGATTTTGATTATGGATTCCGATTTCTATACTTTTTTTGAGGAACAGTATACAGAGATTTTCTTAATCTATGAGCAGTATTTCAGTGATCAGCATATATATGAATATATGTATAAGTATTGTGTAAGATCAGTATTTAAGAAGGTAATGTTGCATTATTACAGCGCTTTTCATACCAACTGCAACTGTCAAGTGATAGCATTTTTGGTGTTATGGCCACGTTTGGTTCGTGTGCGCTTTGGCGTTTTGGCTGATTGGGGTTTTGGGGCTGGTCTTATGCTATGGCTGTTTTTTTAGCACATATTTGTTGTTTTGTCTGCAGGTATTAACTAATTCGTTGCGTTTATGTAAGTTTGTCATTTGTGGTTTGCAAATGATTATGAACTTTTCATAGGTGGAAAGGCTGCATTTTTCGTTGGTGTTTGAGATATGTTTTATATATTCTCCGACGTCTGAACAGTATGTTATCAAGTGTGATAGAGAGCATATCTACATGTATCTGATGGATGTGTTGCATGTCTCCCTAGTTGTTGTACCTGCTTAGCTTTATACCTTGATGAGGCAGCTGTGAACAGCATTTTATCTTCTTGTATAGAAGCCATATCATAAGGTATCTGATGGTTGTGTTCCAGATCTGTCTGGTGATGGTAGTTGCCTACTTCATAGTGTGGACTCCCTACGCCTTGTTTTCCCTGATGTCCGTCCTGGGAGTAGACATACCTTCCTCTCTTAACTGCCTTCCAACTATGTTTGCCAAACTAAGCTGTGCCTTAAATCCCCTCATCTACACTGCCGGGTCCAGCCGCTTCAGGGGTGCCTTCTACTCCATGTTCCCAGGGAAGCGTAGGAGACAGAGTCCGAGACAACCCAGTCCCAGGCACCAGGAGTGGCTGCTCACTACCATAGGAGACGGGACTTCACTCTCCGCCTTGGAGCAGCAGGATAGCACATCACCAATCAGGTACAAGTTAATAACGAAATAGAAATGATTCTTTGGGTTCGATTATGTTAAATTCAAAAATTCAAATAACAGGTTGAGTTCGTCAAGTAAAAGTCAATGGGGCAATGTAATTATCAAACCATTAATTTTAGGTATGACATCAATTCTGTTAAAATGACACCAATGATGGGACAATGAAAGTCATTATTTGTCCAGATTCATTACTTATTACTAAACAAGCCAAGATTGTCCGTTTTTAAGAACAAAAATACTCCACCAAATAGCATTTAAATTTCTCCAGCAGGGCGCAAAAATGACCTATTGTTTTTGTCGTCAATTGGCTTTGATTTGAGGAATTACGTGTATTAGAGAAGTGTATTAATAAATTGTTTCGTAATAGTATGTAAATATTTTTTTTAAATATGAATTTTTATACTGTACTAAATATATTTACTTAATGTTTTCTATTAAAGTTATGTTACACATATTCTGAAATACTGAAACATGGATGTCTTCAAGTGCGAATGATGATGAAATCACTCTTTGGAATAAACCGATAATCTACAGAATTCCGTCATATTCTTTCTTTGGCCAATATATACTTATATATGTATGTCATAACCTTTTCGCTAACTCTGTAGTTGCATCTTCATAATTTACCTTAATGTGAAATGAGTAAATAACGCAATAATATAGTGCTGTTTTGGAGGGATTACATTGTATGTGTCTACATGTTTATGTTATGGTCAGACAATGAACAAGCTAAAAATGAAAAAATTAATTTCCTTTCTCCAATACGTTTGGTGCACAAAATATTACTATGCTAAAAATGTAAATCAATTATTTTTGTTAATCATAGCTACATGTAATACCATTCTTCGAAGTGAACAGGTGACATTTTCAGAATCTCATTACGAGCAAAAGTCTTTAGTGGAAGCAGAACTAACCTTTAAAGGGGACAAATAAAGAAATGTCATATTCATGAAAACTTAATAAATCAAGATGTCTTGAAAATTATTTCAAGTTAAAAAACTGTATTAGAGCTTCGGTAGACTTTTCGGAACATTTTTATTGTTGCAAAGGAGACTAGTTATCCCTCAGCATCCATGAATTTTTTTTTTTATTTCGATAATAAAGCAATTTCAAAAATTATTTTTAATATTGCAATTCATCAAAACAAACCAAGTTGGTACACATATAACATATACTACTTTTTAGAGGGTAAATTTGGACAAGTAGAACATTCAAAACCTTTTATGGTACCTTTCAGAACAATTCTTTATCTAAAATTCAATGTCATTACAATTTTATTCTAAATTTTGAAATGTTTATACCAATTTTTTAAAATTCAAATTTCATGATGTTTTAGATTATTTCAACCCTCTTTCAATCAGGACTACTTCACTCAGGCTATGAGTAGCAAATCCTCATAGTATATTTTTTTAAAGGATACCGCTATACTTTTGTCCGGTGTATGATAATAGAATGTGTCTCACTTGAGTGATTTTGTTCTCGTTCATGTGTTATAAAGTTCGTATTTTTATTGGTTTTTAGGACAAAAGTGGAAAGTACTATGGATTACCAAGGTGATATGACAAAAAATGGAATCTACATTGGCCCAGCAACAGTCAACATAGATATACAAGTGTCGGCGTTTTAACTTGAGAGTGACAGCAGAGGGTTATTAAAGACCCATTTTCTCTTTTCATTTGAAGGATAGGCGTAAACACTTTCAAGAGACGTTGATGTCAGCGCTATAACAATGTTAAGATGTTTCAATCTGTGTTTCTCTCAGGACTGAACTATTGACGCTGAAGTGTAGAAAGGTGGTTGACTGTGTTTTCTTTCAAGTAGGCCTTTGTACGGAATTGACAACGAACTATTATTTCTGGGTGCCTTAGTTGGTTTTGATTGAGTGATCGATACGTTATGTTTTATCCAAGTGGATTTGGTTTTTCATCCATCGAGTCATTCAGTATTTAACTGTCAAATATTTCCCGGGTAAGGGAGTATAAGACTTCAACAGTTACGTATTTTTGTAAATCAAGATAATTTTAAGCAAAGGCAAAAGTAAACAGCAAACTTAAGCTTAATTGGATTTTTTTATATTTTGATAATAATTTAAAATGTTATTTTTCATGTTGTTAACTATTTTTTCTATATTTGAATGTTGTTTTAGAGGAAACTCAAAGCATGAAGTTTATTGATTAACAATTACATGAAAAAATCAAATCCGAACGGCAAAAAAACCTATAAAAATGGAAAGCTACAAGAGACCAATAATCTCGATTTCGACAAATCGTTGCAAAGTTGCAGCTCAAATAGACGGGAGCGAGTCATGACAGGTTCACTTAGCCCTGGGAGGTCGGTAATTGAAGCCTATAGCCGGCAACAAATACTCTTATCCTGTATGACAACATGGACTTAGGTCATAACATGAACCCATGAACAACTAAAAACCTTTAATTTCATAGAAACAGAAATTATCCACATACTATCGTCAACAAGTCCAGTAACGATAATTTCAAACAATCTGAAAACGTGTGAAGGCGATAGTATACCAATTACAATCACAACTTTCATATCTATGGTAACAAATTACTTAACAGCAAAGCATCTGGACCACTGTAGGGACTTTTCAATTGTACAACTCAAAGTGTAATATGGGCAGTCTAAGATCAGAAAAATATTGACATTGGCAGATTTTCTGGTCCTTAAAACACTGTAAAAAGAGTCTCCTGTTTTTCAGTTCATATCATGGACATTGCTTCTGCCAAAAGAGTAGTCGTTATTCATATAATGTTTATGTCGTTTATGTATTTAGGTTCGGGTAGTGTTTTGAATAATTGCATTCTTTGAAAAAATTTAAAACAATTATGATTTCTGAATGCATGTCTTGTAATATCATCTGACTTGATTAGTTGTGAAAATGTCACGCAATTGTAAATATATCACCGCTTTCCAAAATCACAACCATTGTTTGTGTGTTCCCTTAAGAACGTGAAACTAGAAAGCCAGCTGAACAACAACGAAGGTGTTTTTCTCACAAGTAAGACATTTGCACATTAAATGTCTATACATAAGAGGATATATCATTATATTTGGAATGGATTGCATTGCTTATATATAACGGTTTCATTGACATTCTAATCTCACTATTCCTCTTCACTTACTGTATTGAAAATGACAATTGTAACATTGATTACATTGGGGTTTTTTAACTTATCATATCACGACATAAATGTTCCTGTACTGACATGTTATGTTATCATGTTATTTCATTGACTTTGTCACTGACAAATAAATATCGTTTTGATTATTTTGCTGTTATTTTTTTAGTCAATTATCCTAAGAAAGCACCAGTGCCTTTATTATTCTTGAACGCTGAGCACAGAATAATGTGTTTAGAATTTGCCTGGGCTCCTTCAAAATGGCAATAGATGACAGTTCTGATTTGACACAAACGCTGTTCAATTTTAAATGAGTTGAATAACATTTATCTCTTGATACATCCATTTTGTATAATTTATTCTGTCGGTAATGGAAATGTCTCACTATAAACAATGTCACACTGCCATTTAACATTACCAATGTCCTTTTCTGTTCGAACTTGACACTTCAATTATGTACACAAGACGCAGAACTATAGAAGACAATTTTATGACGAATATTTGCGGTAGAGGGATACAGAGTCTATCATTGTGAAAACATTAACGGGGCAGTGTAGTCTGGATTATTACTTCAACACCGTCAACCAGAGATGTTGAGGTCACTAGGAAAATAATGTAAATTAAACATTATCAAAGGTTTATAAATATAGGAAATAGTGTAGCCTCCCCTATATCAATACACTTTAAAACTAACAAACACAATAGTTTACAGTTCTAAAAATTACGACCTCGTGAGGCAACTTCATATTATTTTTTTTCACCTTTCTTGGACACTTCCTGCCCATTCCTCGGTCGAACTTTATGTACTTTCAGGTTTTGTATTTTTATTTCCCTGTGGTTGAGCAGTCCATAGTAAACACCACTTCTCAACATGATTGCTAGAATATCCCAGAAATGTAACTTTGCTGGTTTGCTTAAATTCCTGTATTCGTTAACCTAAAGCTTTATTATCAAATTACTCATACATCCACACCATTTGAGTGACACATGAAAAAGATTAATAAAGACACATTATGTCGGCACTTCCAATGTTTCATAACCGACGGCTGCCCTTGACACAGATCAGCAAATCGATATGTCTAATGATAGCCACGTCGTCAAGAGCTTAGTCCGCCTGCAAGATCAGTGTGAGTGCCACAAGGAAGTCTGCGGGGTGAAGGATAGCATAGGATTCTAACCTTAAGGGATTTGTATATAGTGTGACGTTATTGAAGTATTTACCAAACAGTGGGTAAAATTGCTATTTAATTCTTCGTCACAGAAATGACTAAAAAATCACTTGTATTCCAAATACATAATGCTCATATTAATCATATACATATTAAAACGTCGTGGCATGCGTTTCTTATCTTTCTGTGAAAACTAGATGATGTTTTGCATCGTTAATCAAAGTATTCCCTTACAACAAAAGCACAAGACTTTGAAACTTGAGAAGATAAGTAGGTCAGCGTGTTAGAATACTAGATATCCGCATTTCATAACAGGCAAAACCTTGACATGATGAAGTCGCCTTATAAGGATATGGCGCCGCCAAAGACCTCACTGTGGGTGCAGTGTCAATGTAAAAAGGACTTCAAGTCTGCTGCAGAGAAAGTCATCGTGTGTCAACAGGATTACGTCAACTTTTTAACTTGGTTTTATTTTCATGAAGACTTGATTTGTAATAAATGACGTAGTCCCCCTGAGATAGCAGTACATTCCAGACAGCTTCAAACTTCTATCTTAGAAAAAATAAACTGTTGATTTAAAAGGGCAATAGCATGTTTTTTTAACATTTAATGTCATTAAATTTTCCCGATAATATGTTTATGCCAAGGGGTCAGACATCTCGGTACTCAATCTTTTTGTTAGCAAATCTGCCACTTTACCCTTCATTCTTTCTGGAAAAGGAATTTAACTCTTGACCTTATCTAATCAAACAGAAAACTTTAAAAAATATCGAAATTGCATGCATTCATGCGCAATAATTTTTATTATAATTATCTGATGCCACCTGCAGTTGTCACAATGGATTTAAGATTCTCATATGTTGCCCAATCCAAAGCATCAATGTCGTTGGTACACATCACGAAATTAGGTCTCTTCCAATCAAATATAAAATGGATTTTATCTTTTGACATAAGATTCATTTATCATTTCAAAAGACCCAGTCTGCTTTAATCCGTTTTACATATCATGGAACAACGATTGCCAGTTCAAAGTGTTTGCAATCACTGTTGTAAGGAATTTTAAATTATCATTAATAGAGAATGTTTCAATTTATGATTAAGAAGACGACAGTTGGCATTAAGTTGAAATAGCAGCAATTTTAAACGGCATATGAAGGACCAAGAAATGATTGTGTATCCAATTATTTGTATTTTGATGTAGCTTTTGATGACATAAAACTGTTTATTTTCATTTTAGTGTTGACGTCATCAATTCCATCATAATTGACAACAGTTTTGTATCGATTAAATTTAGATATTTAATTGGTTTGAAATTTGATAATACGAAGCCTGCTATGATCATAGCAGTGATCATGATCAATGATCATAGTTTTAACGCATGTCTACCACGCCTATGCTTCAATTTCTTCTGTGTAAAGCCTGCAGGATACAAAATGTGCTTATATTAGCATAAAACAAATTCTGTAATATCATATTATCAGTTATTTTCAAAAATTAATTTTACATTGTTTATTACTTTTACTTAAATTCTCTGTGGGAGTACTATCATGCAAATGTGATGACGTACCAATTACTTTTCCCCGATTCAGAAAACTACAATCACAGCCTGTATGAACCAACAACAAAAGCCGTGTGAAGGTCTTTAGTTAAACGGCTTACCGTTGCAAAGTATGGTGATCATATCAAAACATCCACGATATGTTGGACACAACAAAACAGAAAACACGCAACTCATCATATGACACATATGTTATTGCCACACTGTCTACTGTAGTAAAACATTATTGTATAATTCAACAGTTTTTTTATTTGTGAGGTTAAGACCTCGACCTATGTACATGTATGTATGTTTTAAACGAACACCAAATTTCCAATTATTATGAGGTTAATGTACATGCGTATCCTCCAATTAAACAGAAAACCTTACAAGTAGTCTTGTTGATTAAATAAAATCACTATTTGATCACGGCGTCAATGTATGGTAAATGTCAGCTGTTGCATTGTGACATTGAGTAGCAATGACATTGAGCCAGAGACGGATATTGTGTAACAGGAGTGAGTGGCTATATAAATGCAATGTGGGTGAAGGACATCAATCATGATTATTATCCAGACCTGTCAAATTTATTCTAAAAACTCAATTTTACTTAAACCTGTTTTTTTTTATTTGTGGAAAATCTGAGTATAAAGTTTCATGGGAAAATTAATTTTTATCACTTCAAGAGTACAACAGGTATGATATATAAAGCTGACATGGTATGTAGAGCAGATATACAGTATATGACATGCCATAATAAGGTATTCATCTTCCAACAATTCCATGTCACACATATGACAAACTAACTCATTATATGGAACAATTGTCTTTGAAAATCGCTGTTTTTGTATATCTAAGTTATGTGATTGACATTGAAATTTGATAAATAGAGATTATTACCCGAGGAAGTGTGTCATATGAAATACGAAATGAGTGCGAATTTTTGTATTATATTAAGTTCGCACGAGTTTCGTAAAAGTCATATGACACAATTCCGAGGGTTATAATTTCTTTATTACCGATTCTATTTCATTTAAAACACACGGAAAGGGGCCTGCTGTCTTTGCGGCGGCCCGCTTCAGTGACGTCACGAACAATGGTTTTATGACGTCACAGACGACATAATACGGTAACTCGCTCTGAAACAATCGTTGCTAGGCAAAAGTGATATGTGCACATGTGCTCATATTGAAAATATGTCATCGCTTATGATTAACCATATGGGTAATAAACATTCGCAACAAATGTTTACTTATTTCACCACTAGAAATATACTTTTCGGGTTCTAAATGTGACTTAAATGTACTATAATTTGCAAAAGATGATGAGTTACTTACTTAAACCTGTTTTTTTTATTTGGGGAAAATCAGAGTATTAGGTTTCATGAGAAAAGTATTCTTTATGAATGTTATCATTACCCATGTGGTATTTCGTAAAAGAGTTTCATAACATTTTATGAGACATAAATGATACTTTCAACTGTTTATGGCATCACTGCCCCAGCCTGAGTGACAACAAATATGTTAGTCAAGTATTCGGTGTTTTCATTGGCTGAAATATTGCAAGGTAGTTTATGTTGCAATATTGTGCCGCTAAGGGAAACTTCCGGAAGCTCGAAAATAGCTCTTATTATAACAGAGCTTTTATAGGAATTAAAGACGGACTACCTCTGTGGGGAGAGAATGTATCTTGTTCTGAACCTTGTTTCTGCTTACACCATTAAAGATTAATAGGAAATCAGAACTTTGGTCTTTAAGATCCCATTTAGGCTAAACAGCATGTTGAACTTGTATTCAACTTGACACGCTAATGAATGAAACCTTTAAAAGGTTTATCTTTAAAGTTAAAGGTTAAACTATTCAGCTAAAGCGACAGGTTCTCGTTAATGGCGTATGGCGTTTTTTCGTCTTCTCCATATACCATAAACATTGACAGGTTATTCTTAATCTTCTGAACTTCAGGATTTCCTGAGATTGTTCATGTTCCTTGGGTACGTCATCGAGTATCGATGCAAGAACTATGCGACACAAAACTCAGTTGTCATTTGCGTTATTACTTCTGCAAGGGAAAAGATAACTTAGAAAATAGTAAAATTTAACAGATAACAAGATTGTCTGCAATCACATGATATAAAACTATCAATCAAATGTTAGATTGATGAAAAAAAACTATAATCAAATGTTTTTCAATATCAACGTTCAGTAAAGGTCTTTGCTGGTTGAAGAAGATTTATTTATACAACATATTCATAGCTGCCTATTTAAATGTATTAACTTTATGCATAACACTGATTTTCTAGATAAGCATTTCAATAATACTGATTTTCTTACAGTATCGTGTAATATATACTGCATGGAGCATGGATCAGAAAATGGAAAATAATGTGGTTCTATCTTAAAAAGATAATGCTGAACACAATAGGAGCGTGACAGACTAAGGACTAGAAAAGTTTCTAAGACGAATTCGGTCAGCATGCTGTCGAGACGTGTTTCATAACGGACCCGACCTTGACTTGATCGATTCTTCTAATATGGTGTTAGCAGAGACATCGCTGAGAGAGTGCAATGTCAATGTCAAACGCACTTCAAAGCCTTCGTTGAGAAAGTCATATTGTTAAGTGGATTACTGAACTGGGTCACCAGGTTTTCGTTTCATGAAGACTTACAACAACCATTGCGATAGGTGCAGAGCTTCTGACACTGGGATAGACTATGTGTTTGATTATACTGAAAATGATAGTCAGCAGAATATACAGCGAGTTGTTTTTGTGATGAAGTGAAAAGTGATTGCTGAATATTTACAGTAAATATGAATCAACTATCTAAATAGTGAAAGAATATTTGTGAAGATGATCATTCTATTTCAACAGATCATTATGTATGGTACATTGTGACTGCTTCTTGCATTTTGGTCTTTCTCAATTCCATCTTGTCAAGAACGATTCTTTCCTTTCTAACATCGTTGCTGTAATCTTTTAAAAAATATTTATAGCATTTCATCTTCGTACAGTTATCATTTTATGCCGTTGAATTTGTGGATATTTGATAATGTTCCTGCTGTTTCCAACATCAGTCATTTGTCAAAAAGGTATCGAACCAACGACCTCTTGGTCCGATGCCGAACGCGCTAACCACGATATACCACGACCAATTGGCTTAGAAGAGATTTTTGAGAATAGGTTTTAACATAATAAACCAGCAAGGTGCTCCGCTCCAACTGTGACATAGGCGGATCAAACGTGTGCTTCCCACCCAAAAGAGTTCCGAATATAGTAAAGGTTGATCATATTTCTCATACACAATAAAATTAATAAAACATTTGTTGTTGTGTGAGGTAATCTTTATTAAATACTCATGCACGATTTTAAGATAAATTCAAAGATGCTGCATAAAAGTTACTAAATTGTAATCTATGTGTAAGGCCACTAATACAGTTACATAAGACATGTCCATGCTATTATTTTACATCAACGCTATGATAAATCCAAACTTCCTTATATATATAAGGCCACTAATACAGTTATTCAGGACATGTCCATCCAGTTATCATACATGTACATCAACACGATGGTAAATTATCACTTCCTTTTGTATAAGGTCATTAATACAATTATTCAAAACATGTCCATACAGTATAATGGGAAAGAGCTTTGTCTTGTCACGAACGTCACTGATACAATGAATGCCTGAATTGATTTCCCGATACTGGTCACTTTCATTGTTACGCGGGGTATTACCTTAATTCCTATTGTCATGATACAGTTCATACAGATCATATCTTCTGAAGGCTTATTTACAACTGATGCAATAATTATATTTAACGTAATTCCAGCGGTCACTAAACTTCATTACCTTAAGAAGTAAAACTGTTTCTGTAATGTTTTGTAATATGTACTAAAAGCAGATTTAATTTATCATATCCCTAAGTGAACACTGGAAAAGCGATGTTTTTTGTCCTTTTATACACTTTGACACAAATAAAACGACATTCTTTCATGTCTTCAACATTTTAGAAAAAATATTAGGTCAGCGTGCCACCAGGCTAGTTACATAACAGACCCGACCTTGACTTTATCGATTCCCCTATTGTGGCGCCACTGTGGACTTCGTTGAATGATTGCAATGCCAATGTTAAAGAACTTCAAAGTCCTCTACAGAGAAGGCTCCAGCGTTTTTATAAGATTATGTCAACCGGGTTACCCAGTTTCGCGTATAAAGACTTATTGTAATGATTAATCCAGTGCTTCTGATACAGCGTCAGTTTTTATATAAAGAACTACTGAAAAGCATCGACAGCAGTGTGTAAAAGACAGCTTTGATCCTGGATCTTTGGAAAGATAAACTTTTAATTAAAAATCTTCAATACGATGGCCTCTGATAGGTCACTCATCAAGTGTCAAAGATCTGTTGCAGAAAAACACTTTGAATCTGTTACTTTAAAAAATCATTGGTGAATTCTTCCAACAAAAAAAAGACTAGCGATTTTGTTGAAAGCTAAGTAGTGCAGTCACGTTGATTAATTACAGCAGACTGGCTCGTAGGGAGAGAAAGTCCACTCGTCTACATTTTCTTACTGGGAACACTGTTTGTCACTGTTTTATTCATTTAGATTTTAGTGAGATTATTAACTCCTATTCCAACATAAATAAAGCGGCACTTTACGTTTGACCATAGTACGAATCTTTAGTGTCACAGGAACTGGGTTTTCCTATATTTTAGGCTTGGTGTTATTCTGCTGATTGTTAAATAGGCGATTGAGTGACGATCATACATCTTTGACACAACTTTTCAACTTCAGTGCGGTTTAGAAACTTGGATTAACATATTTAAAATGCCGTTCCAAAAAGCAGTAGGAGTTTGAGTACTACTGAAATTCCCCTATATTTTTCAAAGTTCTCTAGGATTGAGAGAAACTTCCAATGTAAGATAATTAATTTTACACTTTTGTAACCATAGGAGCGAAATCTTTAAAATATGTTCATAGACTGATTTCAATTGATGAGCTAGTCTAATGTTGGTACATAACAGCAATCCGCGCTTAGAAAAATCAAATCATACACGATTTGATTAAGAGGTACCTTCTGATAATATAAATGTACATTACTGAAATGTACCTATACTTGATAAAATGAATTCCAGTCAAGTTTATTCATGCGATTATCAGGATAAGTCCTAGAAAATCAAAAGCACAGATAGAGATATATTGGAATAAATATGGCCACCCTGGGTGTACCGAGGATGGTAAGACAAAAAGTAAAATTTCTTTTAATTCTTGCCTTACCATCCTCGTTATATTATTGATTGCAGTCCGTAAATGAACAAGCCATAGTGCTTCCCATTTTCTCCCAACAGAGGTAGCTCCGCCATAAAGTCCTATTAGAACCTTTGTTCTAATACGAGGGTTTCTCGATCTAGAAATGTAGAAGTCTGATAGGATTCAATCAGAGTTGTGAAATCAGCGTTTCATAAGTTATTATTGGATGAGTGTGAATTATTTGCGAAAGATTGGAAGCTTTACTTTATTCGAATGTACACTTTGCCTTTAAATCGGTTTTTTTTGCATTGCACAATCGCCTACTTTATCGACTGCCTCATTGCATGGCCATTAGTGACAGCGAAAGGTTATCTTTACATTTGGTTTTTTCATTGGCTGAAGTAATGCAAGGTAGTTCATGTTGCAACCAACAGGGGAACTTGCCGGAAGCAAGGCAATACAACAGTGATTCGTATAAAAAAAAATGTCGGACGGAGAGACCTCTGTGGGTGGAGAATGATTGCTTCAATCAGGGCGGCGATTTCCTTCAGCATACACTCATCAATACGGCCAAACAGTAATATGGAATACGTAGGTTCAAACTCAGCAATTAACTAGATAGAGATAGATTCCATAATGAGATTTATTTACAAGTGTACAGTTATTTACACATTAACAAATGACAATCATCCTCATTCACACATCGCGTTTGCTTCACTTGTCTCAGAACGTTTTGACACAGCACTTAAACCGTCCACACACATCTTTCTGCCTCCAATTGGACGTTTCGTCACCGGAACATCGACTTCGACACCATCCCCCTGTACCACAGGTATGACTGTCTGACGCTGAAACGAAACGTTTTAAATCCTTGCAGTAGTGTGACACACCCGAACTGAGCTTTGTGCTAGTATCTGAATAAGATGGCAATATGAAGTGCAACTATGATTAGATAGTATTCTTTAAACCCTAATTTAATTTCAATCTACTATACGACATTGACAAGATCGTAGCTCTTCTTAAGAACGAAACACACGATTCTGTTAAGAATAGAGATTCTTTTTTCCAATAACCCAAGAATTGAAAAAAACTGATACAAACACGTGCACCAAGATAGCACACGTTTTGTCCGGTAATGATGGCAGGCTGTCAGAGCCCCAGCATTGCCAAAATGCATCGTGTCAATGCCGCTTTAATGCGCAAAATTTAGATTTGCCCAATGACGACAGACAACAGTGGGCAAAAACGGGAGCAAGTCAATGCGCCATCGCCGGGCCAATTCATGTGTGCTACCTGGGCATGTTCGCCTTTGAATGGCTAACGGTCACGTAGACGGACCGCACTGTCAACAAGTGGTATGGTAAACCGACGACAAATCAAGCAGCACTTGGGTTGTTCGAGTGCGTCGGAGTGACGTCAGAGAAAAGAGTTAAGAAAGACAGAGCTTGATCACAACATGTCGGTCACATTAAAGCGGGAAACATCGTCTCATCTGTTGGCGTTTCTTATACTTCGTGAGCACAATGAGGTCAAGCAATAGGTACATATAATCATCTTACACAGCGGCGGATCAAACAACTTTCAGTGATTTCATATCCAAGACTTAGAAAAACGAATTTTATGTTATTTGAATTTTGATTAAATTTGATTAAATTATTTTACATGTTCATAAATTGAAGAAAATGTTTTTAATTTAGTTTTCAATGTTTAAAAATGAGATTATTAATTTTACTTAAAAGCGTCATAAAACAATGTAATTACGTTATATTCCTTATTTTCTCATACATGATGACCCTTTTTTACGAACCTTTCCATATTTTTGGAAATCTGTTAGTTCGAACATGTGCAGCGTGTAAGTAATCCCCATATGATGAAACCCCATATTTGCTGTCGTGAATCACTCAATACCCGATATCATTTACATGTATATGGTTTGTGATGATATCTTCCATAATATCTGTCAAGTTCATCTTCATTTATTTGACACTTGTATAAACATGGAAGAAGATATCAAGACAAGGCTGAAAAAGAACTAAATTTGATTTCTTGTTTTTGCTAAAGAATCGAATGAAACATTTGAATTCTATATTCAGTTTGGTAATATTAGAACTTCAAATACATGATCAAAACTTTGAAAAACTATTGGTGAAGATATCATATCAGTTGTGAGATACATGTCGACAGGGTTACAAAAACTGACAAGAAAAACTTCACTTTCGCTATAGCTAATATAACTGTATGTTAAAATATTTTCAAAGGTTATCCTCTTTCAGTAAAAGTGTAATGGATGTAATGTTTTATGTGTACAAAACTTTCAATGTATGTAATACGATAAAATTTGATAACATTCCGTTTATAAATTTATGCCGCAACAACATAATTTATTCTCAATACTGTAGTGGAGGAGAGAAACTACGAGGGGATGTCAGTATGTTCATAGAAGTCGGTATTGATACACCCTGAATAGTGGTGTAACGATTCATCGATAGTATCGATGTTTGCATCCTTTACAATCAATACAAATTTATTTAGACAATATATCAGGATATCTTTATCGTGAGAGTCCACGATACATACAGGGCTTCCTGCAGATATGTTGGCTTCATTCATACCAATGGATGGCGGATGGGTACTAATTAGGTCATCGAGCAATAATTTCTGACACATGGTTATTGTAATGTTCTCCTACAAAATGAACAAAGGTAATACTGTTTATTCAAAGTTGCATGTCTCTCAAATTAACTACCAAGGTATACTAACGCCTTGCAATGAAACCGAAGACAACTGTGAAAGGAAACAGTGTTATGTTGTTGCTTCAATTATGGTGAGTATTCTTCCATTCAATTTATCATAAGAGATTGAAATAAATTCAAATTAACGATCTACACTGAAATTGCTCTGACAGTAATGAAAACGAGATCTGCAGCAATATTCTCTAGTAGTTGATTTAGTTCTTGATTTAGAAATCTTGAGTTGTGATGTATATTAGATATAACTTTCACATGCAATCCGGCGGAATGTTGGTTTCCAAAGAACTCATCATGGTAACATAAACACATGTCTCGCTGATACGTCTCTAACATGTTGCCTCGATTCACATTGATACGCAGTATTGAAGCTGTTTCCATGTATATTTTTGCATTATTTCCGAAAAATGACCTTTAGGTAGGCATACTCAATTTCACTTACGCGCTCTGGATATGTTCGCCTGGTCAACAGTGATTTGTCCGAATGTGCGCACAAGCCAACCGTATGTTTCCGGCCCGAGTGTCGAGTTGGAGTAGCGAGCCGGGATGCGGAACATGAAGAGGCCGTATCGGTCCCCAATGTTCCGGCTCGGGATGTACCGCGTGTCGACCGCGGGTCGGGTCAACAGGAATACACACAGGATCTTACATAGGCATACATAACTCTTGTCCGGGGTCTGAAACGAAATGATGGTGATGTTAAAATAATTATGTCCTCATTGGATTGTCTTGAATATCATTTTCATTCAAATGTACTATTCATTTATGTAGTAAAAGTTTATTTTGTCAATGCACAATAAATGTCAATTTATTAACTGATAGTCCCTTGGCTAAATCATATAATGATACGAGTTTTGGGAAATTGCTACAGTCCATTAAATAAGAAAAAGGATAACGTTGGTTTTGCGGTATATACTTATGACAAAGTAATTATCATCAAGTGACGTTCAAGTCCCCTTATCTGAAACCGGCAAGGAAATAAATCAAAAGGAAATACTCTCTCAGTTGATGTAAAAAGATCTGAACATGATGTGATGGAGATATATAGTTTTTATTTGGCGAACAATGATGGAATAGAGGGTGACATGGTGCAAGCAGTCTATCAGGACAGAGGATAGGATAGACACCAAGATAGTCAGTCATAGTTCTCAAACTAGTAGAACACCATGGTTTGTCCCCATAACACCGTACATGTCATGTTTTTTATGTTTCAAACGGGGATCTTGCGCACGTTTCTGTAACCCCACGGGTTTCTTTGACTGGCGAACAATCCATCTAAAGGGCGCTTCCGTAAGTTGATTGAGTAGAAAAACTAAGAACAAAGGTACGTAACTTATCTTCCACAGCATTGATCAATTTATATAACTACATGTAGGGAGTACACGTTGCCACTTATTTGGGGAATCACTTGTGTGCAAGCATCTTCAGTATACGGTCGTAACGCCAAGGTAAGCATTGTTGAAATGCTTTATTTTAGACGTGCAGGAAATTCGGTTAGGGGTTCCAGTTAAGGGAGGTGAAATTAATTTTTTAATTGTTCAGAATGGTAAAAGAATTAATGGATAATAGGATAACATGAATAGAATAAATAGAAGTAGACAAAAGAATTACACAAGCCATTTGTTATATACATTAAAGTGTTACACTATCCATGTAATAAATAGATAATTACCCGAGGAAGTGTGTCATATTATTTTTACGAAACGAGTGTGAATTTTTGTATTACCCGAGCGAGAGCGAGGGTTATACACTAATTCGCACGAGTTTCGTAAAAGTCATATGAAACACTTCCGAGGGTAATAATTTCTTTATTACCGATTCTATTCCATTTTAAACGCAATATTCAAAAAACGGTCTCCTTCCTTTGCGACGGCCCGCTACAGTGACGTCATGAACAATGGTTGTATGACGTTACTGACGACAAAATAAGGTCACTCACGCTGAAACAATCGTTTCTAGGCAAAAGTGATATGTGCACATGTGCTCATATTGAAAATATGTCACCGCTTATGATAAACCATATGGGTAATAAAAGTTTTGTCAATCACAGGCCTTTGTAATAGATATTATGTATTACATACTATAAAAATAAATTAGAATAAATCATCTATGCTAATAATGCAACAATGTTTAGTTATATGAGAACAACTATTAAAAATATTGACAGCCGATTAGCAAGCTTACGAGGAACAAAGATGCAATGATTAACTTACCATCCTGAGAGGTCTAGTTGGTGCAGCTGCCACTGTGTATGCCCTTCTGGCTGTCTCACCTGCTGTCTCACCTGCTGTCTCTCTGTCTGTCTGTGCATTTACTATTAACTCTCTACGTTAATGAATATGTCTGTCCGTGCACCAGTCTGTCTATGAGCGAAGGCGTTCCCCTTGATCGCCAGCTGAGATCCCGGTCAATGCGAGTTAGTCACGCTTATTGGGTGGTTATCAAGGATTAGGTGGTGAACGAGGATGCAAAAAGAAATGAGGGGGATCCGAGAGCGTTACTCCTGGGTTGTTTTAAGTGTTAACTGGATCGCCAGGTAGGATATCTCTACAACACCGCAGCTGACACGTTTTGCGGTCAACGACTGGGCAGATGGGGACTCATTCACATACTGATACAATTAAATCTTCCTCTCGACGATGCAGGTTCAAACTTATTGCAAGTCTGACGTGATGCTTTAATAATTATATAATACTATGTGCGCTTTAAAGTTTCAGACATCGAAATCACTATTGAACATTGAGGTGTATTGGTTTTCTTCAGGTAGATGACCAACTTAATCACTACTTACTACGAATTGTGGAAAGTTAGTTTAATTGGAGGGTCAATAACGTGGTCATATGTTTCCCAATTGTATAACAATTGACTGCAAACTCTCACATAATAGCATGAAAACAAAAATCATGCAATATAGTTTGATTAAAAAGGGCAACAGATTCTATTGATGTCGAAAGGATTATAATAGGAAGTTTAGATTAATTCATAATTAAGTAAATGTTGAAAAAGAAAGAAAAGTAAATATTTATCCCAAACAAACAAAATCAGCCTTACATGAGCAAGTTTGTGGCCTTATAGAGCAATTTTAGAGTTATTCTAACAAAAAAATAGGTTATGGCTACGTTTTCCGAGCACGGCAGCCTTGTGAAAAGATGGAAATTTGTGTATTTGCATGACGTCCTGCAAAGTTGGCAAAAAAACTTCCAAATAAAAAAGGTTCATGGTATTCAGATTAGAGGGAATGAATGAATTTTGGTGATAAGTATATGAAAATGAATTAAAGTGGAAAGACGACACCCGAAGTATGTACATAGACTTCAGCTGTAACCCGACGGCGTCACTCTCTGTTACAGTGATATTTAAACGTATAAATTTAAAAATAGGTGTTGTCGGCGCAGTGTTTCTTTAAAGTGTTTGGAGGACAGACCGCCCTGGACTTGTCTCAGCATCATAAATGCAGATTTATAAAACTCTAAGATAGGCTAGTTTTCATGTAAACGCTGTTAGAAAATGATTCCCTCATATCGGTAAGCTAGAATTCGTGACACGTTGTTTTCTTTCTTATCAGACAGGTTACCCTGGTAGGAAAACATATGGGTACAATACATAGAGGATACTAAACGACCTTCCATTTAATACTTTATTTATTAAACGAGTTAATGATTAAGTATAAAACGAGTGAAAGCAAGTTTGGGACTATATCAATAAAGAGTTTTATAACAAATAGTTTTAAATAGGAGGAAGTTTAGTTTTCTGTTTATTACTTGACCTCGGTAATCATGCATTGTTGCCGAATGTGTACTGAACGAAAGTTCAACATTTTCGCGACTACATAATATCTTGACGTCATACGTGCAGGGGTATTACACTAGTTTAATATCGCCGTATAAATATTACACTGCAGTATCTTACACGGGCGACTAAGAATTGATATTTTACTGTGTCAACAAGTCGTCCTTTTACATATATGTATCAGGAAATACTTGATGAGCAATTGACTCAATGGCACTTAAAATATCTAACTGATATCACAAATTCATAAATTTACGTCGATTGTATCGTACCAAGAGCAAGGTACGCTCATTGATGAAAACATTTATCAACATTGCCGTCGGTGTACATTGAAATAAGATAAATAGATCAATAACATAATGACATTTGTTTTTTATTTTCAATCTATTCTACCAATGATTCTAGGTCGATGAATTTTTTATTTCACGTTAGTAGAGAGAGTGTGACTACACGCTTTCATATATTTCATATCATTTGAACATTGCTTATTATGAACTTATGCTAAAAATATTCAACTTACAGAAAACAAGTGTCTATGTTGTTTCTTTATGTCCTTTTTGTTAATATTTAGGCCAATGAACTACAACAGCATAGAATATATACCAAATGCGTATATGTATTCAGGGAATGCAATAAGGGCATTTCAAAGTTCTATAGCACGATATATGTACATGTTATATCCCGAATCGTATTTGCCGATGCTTCTAAGAAACTACGAGAAAAAACATGAGTCGTTTACGTCCGCTTCACATTCTGTAGCTAACAAGACGTTTAATGTTAGTCAGTGGTTTGCGAACAGTCAATCGAGGCGAACACTTATATCAAATCTAAACATTGCTCTTAAAGTAAAAGAAAACGTAAAATTGTGTTCTCTCCTTTACAAGTCCTTTCCTTGGGACAACAGAAGTCAGAGTTCTGTCCATTACGTTTCAGATTTTGTATTGATGTTTTTCATTTTCAAAATGACCATTAAATAATTTTTTTAAATAGTTATGTCTGTGATACTATTAAAAATCAAACAATCTCTTTACTATTCTGAAAATATGACCAACTGCTACATTAAATTAGGGGTTGTTTTAAAAACACTGTATCTACTTTTTTCTGTTATTACATCTCGATAATTGATTCCCCTTTTCATGAAAATTCCCTATGAGCCGATATTGGCCATGAAGATGAAGAGTCAATTTGATAAATTTCAATATAGGCTAGTTACAGGTTCAAACTTCCTTGTCTTCAAAATTCGATTGTAAGTTTTGAATAAGAGACAAACTTAAATTATTGTTCTTGGTATTTACAGATTTGTAAATGACGAATCATTGTTGAAGAAACGAGTTAAGTTGTGAGTATGGACGGTTTGTTATAAAGTTAAATTTATTACAATCAACATTAAACTTTATATATTTCATATGAGAGCTATTTTCGGAATTCATATTTCACTGTTCAAGTGTTATTTGGACATCTCTGTCCTCAAATAAAAGCCATGTTATCAATTAAAGAAAATAAACCCAACAGACTGTTATATATTTATAAAGATTGTATTGCCAGTAACGTCATTTCGTCTGTTTCAATCTGGAATATAAAAAAATATATATTAATACATTCTTCAGGACAAAGGCTGGACCAAAATGTCCAAATGAGTGCTGATTATTAATCAAATTATCACATACATTTACATCAAAAAGTGTTTTGATCGCATTACCCTCTGCTACTGTTTAAAATTTTAGTCGACATCTCTTCAAACTGTGCCCTCCAGAAATGTATGACGCTTATTTAAATGTATTACTGTAAGTTGCCATGTTGTCCGAAATGATAAATATCGCTGTTATTTTACCATAAGATGACCAACTAACAAATATGAAAATGCATGAAGATCCTCAGATATTTTAGACACATTGATAAGATTAGAAAACAGACAATAAGAAAAGTCGTTTCTAAAAAAAATCATCAAAGCTAGAAAAAAATTTGAGAATATTATCTTGTAATCAAATAACAATGACCAAAGATTTTCATATGAGCCACATTTCGATATGTTTGTAGCTCAAAACAGAAGAGAGGTCAAACACTTTGTATTCTTTTGTAAAAACTTATTCTGCTAATCTATGTGTTTTATACGGAACCCTAACGCTGACTTCATTTGTATTCGTGATCAGAACCACAGGTCTGCTTTTCTTCGTGTATTGAAGAATGTATTCAAGTTAACACGTTTGCGTATAGGACACATTGAGCCAAGAGCTGTCACCATCTTAACTTATTTGATACTGGTTCCTTAAAAATTAAAGGTCTAACTTACTGAAATTTGCTGTAAACATGTCATCGCTGATGAAAATTATAAGTCGTAATCTTTATGACAACAAAGCCAATGTCTTCACATGTAAGACTTTAACCTTAGATAAGATAAATCATTCATTACCTGATGAACCAGTTTTCTAGTGTTCACAGACACAATGGCCGAAGAGATGACCTGCCAAATGATGGCCACTGTGGACACAATTGGTCCTTCCATTGCAGCCAGGACACTCAATATCGCATATTCCGTCCCTTGCACATACGGTACGATGTCCACAGGAGTCCTGGGCATCTGTGGAATGGAAGTGTGTTGTAAAACTACTGTTTGATCAGAGGCATGGCTATATTTTTCTTTTCTTTGAATTATCATGAACAATGTATTTGAAACGATGGAAAATAAACAGACATTTAAATATGCCTACTAAAAAGGAATTTCAGTCATTTGCAATTTTGTGTGAGAAAAACCATGGAATCAGAAGTGAAAAAGTTGAAAATTGAAGGTTATATCATCGTTTTATCAAAAAAAATACCACAATACAGCTTTATCAAAGCATTCTCAATATAGATTATTATTTTTCCCGAATGCAAGTAAAATTGTAAACTGAATTTCTGAAACACCATCTTGAGAAGATGAAGTACTGTGGTCTGGACATGGTAAAACAATTCAAGGCTTGGGTCTTTTTTAGAGGCTATTAATCAAATAAAATGGACAGATGGAACCTGAGAAAATTAGTTTATTTTATATTCGTTCCGGTACATATTCTATTCTAAAATTCTCATTCTAAAATTGTAAACTGAAATTCTGAAACACCATCTACAGATGCTTAGGTAATAAGGTCTTGACATTGTCAAGGCTTGTTAATTGAGAGTTAATACAACACACTTAAAAGACAGCTGAGAAAATTAGTATATTTCGTGTTCATTTTAGTATATTCCATTTTGTTTCTTAGAAATGCTTGGTACTGAAACATCGCCAGATTATCCTTGTCTTTTTCAAGACGTATCTTTTTAAACATCTTGAAGAAATAAGTGAAAACAATACAACAATGAAAAAGTCAATGGGCATGTTCGAATGCTATGCTTGATATTTACTATTCTAAAACTTGATGTTCGACAATGTATCGGAATTAGAAAATTGTGTTTACCAAACGTAAGATAACATGAGGTGATTTGGGGTTTAACGCCGCTTTCAAGAATATTTCAATTATATCAGCTGCTGCTAGTACCGATGCAGGAAGAATCATCGCGGCTATGCATTGTAGTGGAACCTACGGCCGTCTGCTGGAACTAGCGAACCATGGGTAGTACTGCGCTGAAATCAATAACATTGCATCCAAACCTTACTGCCTATAGAAAAGTTCTCTACTGTAGACAAAATTGCCGATCCCCTTGCGTGATTCAAACCAAGGACCTCTTGATCCGTAGCCGAACACGCTAACCACTGCGCTTTCCTGCTACCTTAACAAATGAAACTTCATTTATCCGCGAAAACAAATGAAAAGAAAGTACTTTATTTGAACGGAGGGCTCGTTAGACTTACACAGTTTTTGTAAAACTGTTCTGGAACTGAACTATGTATTGAACAACACACCGGAAACTAATGAGATACTTTCAAATAAACCAAACACTCACCAACAGAGAAGAGGCAAACTGCGGCAACCAGAAGAATGAGTGCTACTTTCATCGTGTCGGATTTAAGTTGTGTCAATGAGCCAGCTATGAATCTGTTTTATATCTTCAAATGCGTGACAATCCCGACCGCCACATGGAATTTCTCAAACAAATCGTGTCTGAACTAAAATCAGATATCTATTTACCTTTTGATAAGAAATATCTTTACTTAGAACTCCAAGCCTTGTCTCGGACACCCATCAACAATTCTAATTTTAAGGATATGTACCAAAATCTATTCTTCATTAAATTGTAGACACTTCGATGTTTGTTTAACACTTTGCAAATCGTATTTAAGTCACTATATTGTGACAATAAAATCAGTAAGTTATCAATATGGTCGAATAGCCCATTGTTGTAAGTTCGTGACGTCACTTAAACACGTGCTGTTTCGCACACCATTTAAGACAGACATGATTAAATGTAAGCAATCAAGAGATCGTACACTGAAACAAGCAGATATGAGGTTCAAACCGGTGAGATTCACTTGTAAATACAATTAACATGATAAAAATGTGTGAAAAGTTTAGTAAACAATATTTCAAACTTTATTTTATTATTCAATATTATTTGATTTAAGTATTTAGTAAAACTGTAAAAAATAAATCCAGATTTTTTCCATGAAAACAAAGTTTTTGTAAAAAATATGTAAATTGTTCTAGGTGAACATGACATGAAAATCAACTTACCAAGTTCGGTTATCAGATTTGGTGACAAATTCTAATGTTCCAATTGCCTTGCTGACAATGAAGAGTGACTGAATGATGTAACTGCATTTTCATGATGTACTTACACGTAAATATGAATCAAGATGGATACATAAATTTAAAAATAATTGATTAATGATAGGGTTCAACTTCAAATTTCCATACGAAATAATTGTTACTTTGTTTTAAGATAATTGTTATATCCTTATAGAATAAGTTTTTGTGATTGTGATATCCATAAGTGAAAATTGAAAATGTTATTTCCAGTGTGTTTAAAATTTTATTTAATGTTTTTTTTACAGAAAAAGTTCACAAAAACCATAAATGTTTGTTAAAGATATCACAAAATCACAAAATTTCCGTATCACTGAGGGCCGCATGTTAGTTGCTTCTGTGTTCTGTTTCTCAATTGCTGCTCTTATGTTATCAGTTGAAAAGTAACGTACAGATTATCAACAATCGGTAATTAAAAGGGCTATTAACATTACCGTTTAGGATTTTTAAAGAAGAATTTATGTCTATTTCCCGCAAGTCAGCAGCCTGCGGACATCAATACGTTTTAAGATGCTCACGGGACATCAATTATTTGTACCGAAAAATGCTTAAGAATAAATAATTTGTTATTTTTGGTTATAAAAAATATCAGTGGAATCGTTATTATTTTCTTACAAACTTGATACTTCCGTTGACCACAACACTGAATTTGCCTTCATCAAATCATATGTATCACTTGCTTGATAACGGTGTTAGTATCTACATGTACAACGAAACGTCGCAATTCGTGCAATGAAGAAGTTGACTATCCATAAGAACTCGTTCTTCTTCGTTAATATAATCCTTATTGGTGATATTTAGTTAATGAAAGAAAATTGTCTTGAAATGTAGGTTCCGTCACCATTCACAGAGTAACACTTGATTGTGTTTAAAGGTACATGTATATGTAAATTACTATCAGAAATAAGAATTAATCTGCTAAAGCAACTTTCATTTTCATTCATTTAAAAAATTCATTTTTAAAAATATGTTTGATTCAATGCACTGCTCCAATTGTGTTTGTTTAACCATTTCTCTTCTGGCGATTTTAATACTTCAGGCAAGTTATGCTTACTCCATGGATTATATGTTTTTCAATTGTTGAATAATAATGTTAGTAATATATACGGGCCGGAAGTTTCACATACGATACAAATATCGTCGACCAATAAAAACGCAAAAAAATTCTTGAAGTGAATTTATATTTCTAATTTACATTGGCCTTCACTGGTGACTTCAAAAGGTACTTTTGCCTCAATCACATCTTAATTACACAGCTTAATTGATACGTTGAGATCAACTAAACATTCTTTTGTTTAAAAAATACTTTTTAAGGTTCTCGTTGCGACTATGAAGTTAAAAATAAGATCAAGCCATTTATCTAAGATTACGAATATAATGTCTTAACCTAGTTAGTCATAGCTCGCTGTCTTAACCTTTAGCATATGGTATTCTAAAACAAATGAAAAATTCCATCTATAAGACATTGATTCCGTCAAATGTAACTAATGGAATTCTTGAAAGAACATAAAGTTTACAGAAAAGTGATATATGAAAAGCATTGATTACAATAAAAAAACAAAACACCAACGAATATTAAGGCCATATGTTACACCCCTTCTTTTTTTATATTGCATTTGTATTTCTATCATTAACAATTTCAACAAGCCTTTAAAAAATAATGAATAATTCATTTATTGACTCATTGGGGAATCTAAATTAGTTAAATAGTGTTATTAAGATTAGATACATCAGGGATCGTATAGACATTACTATCTCTGGATACATGTACCTCAAATGCTATTTTCTTACCATAACCATAAGGAAGAACACATGTTATATTGTATTTGTGGAACTTTTTAAACCGACCATAGGAAAGCTGAACAGCTTGTGCAAAGGTGTAAAGATAGCATGTCCAAAATTAAACTCATGTTGTTTGTACTTTAGTATTGTTTAATGTTTTAGCCACATGGCGCAATTCACGTCAGTGAGGCAGACAGCGACACTCCTGAATCTGTTGTGGCTTCGAATTCAGGAACAGAATATGTCGTGTCAGTTATAGTTGTAATACTCAGATTGCAGAACGATATTTTGAAAGTTATCAAGTTCATCCTGGTGAGACGTATCCAATATCTGTGTTTTGATTCTATTTTGTTACTTAATGTCTTGACAATTGACTCTGCTAAAATCCTAGTTCTTGCACTAGTGATGAGTAGACTAGTCTACTGGCCGGTGCTACGAAAAATCAGATTTCAAGACTTCAACGAGTGCAAAACACAGCTGCTAAAATTGTTGCATGCAAATCAAAATATGACCATATATCTCCAGTTTTGCAATCACTTCACTGGCTCCCAATTGAGTACAGAATTACTTATAAACTATGTTGCCTCTCATTTAAGTGTCTTTCAGGAATGGCTCCTGTATATCTTAGCAGCCTCCTACATGTCTACCAGCCAACTAAATCCCTCAGATCTGAGAACAAGAGACTGCTTGTTGTCCCTCGTGTCCGCACCAAACAATTTGGCCAAAGATCATTCGAACATTCTGCTGCAACAGCCTGGAATAGTCTTCCTGAGGAAATACGAGTCTGTAACGACTACAGACTTGCATTTTCAAAATGAGTTCAAATCCCTATTCTCTTTCATTGTGTGCGCTTTGAGCATGTACTGCGCATGGAAAAGCGCCTTATAAATAGACTATTATTGTTATCTTTGATATTCACGAGTCTTATGTTTTGAATTCGCTTATTTTGAGTGAAGGTGTTCTGGTCTTTGGCACTATTTCTTACAAGATCAAAACATCTAAATGATTTAAACCCAATCACTTCCTTTAGATACGTCCTTAATGTGTGCAGTGTGTGCAGTCAAACACTAGAACATTATGATATTTGTAGACCTCTCTCTATTGCTCATTATACAGTTGGAATGTAATGATTGCACACGTTGCTTAGGCCCTCATGATGTTTTGATTGATGTATACACAGTAAAATTATTGTTGCACCGCCTTCGTTGATATCTTAATTGTGATGTTGTAGGAATGTCAGGTAAAATGAAATAGAAATAGTATATGTTGTGACTAGATTAGTAAGGAAAATAATTCCAACTTACATAAACACGAAGTGTTCTCTAAGACTCTGATTCTGTGATGTCCATTATTTCGTCAGATGGTTAGGTCAACGGCGTATAACATCATAGAATGTATACCAAATCGATAAACATGATCCTCATGCGTATATATATTTATAATTGATGATCATGCAATAAGTTCTTTTCACAATCCACGACACGATAAATGTACATGGTTTATTCCGAATCATATGTGCGGTGGCTGTTTAGAAATAACGAGAATAAACGGTGGTAGATAGGGATACGAGTCCTTTTCGTTCACATTTTCTACCTAAGAAGGCGCTTAATGATGTGTAAAATGGTTTGCTTTTAAAGCAATCAGTCAAGGTGAAAAAGTTTCGTCAAATCTAAAAATTGAAAGAAAATGTGAAATTGTGTGCCCTCCTTTGTAAATCCTTACCCTAGAACAAGAGAAGTTAGCTTGTGTCCATAACGTTTAAGATTTTGTATTGATCTGTTTCCTTTTCAAAATGACCATTAAATACATTTTAATAATTAGTTATGTCTGTATTAATATCTAAATCATAAAAAACGCTTTATCATCCTGAAAATAAGACCAAGAACTGCTACAATGAAAATTTTGGTTGCTTTTAAAACACCGTAGCTGCTGTTCTGTTATGACCCTCGTTAATTGATTCTAAACTACGACACACTTTTTTCCACACTTATATATTACTATTAATGATACTTATATTTATATATATTAATCAAGCAAAATACCACTGCAAGTTTTAATTCAACCAAACACATTTAGTCCAAAATATGGACAGCTACCCATATGTTCAATTCTGTTTTTTGCACACCAAATATATTTTCATGGGAGCGGTTTCGATATGGTATTCATATTTCACTGTTTGTCAGTGTTAATTTGACAACTCTGTGCTAAAACAAAAGCCATGTTATTAAATAATCAAAGAAACTCAAATTATTGTTATATATTTATTAAGATTGAATTGCAAATAACACCATTCCATCTGATTCCATCTGAAATATGAATAAGAAATAATTATACATGTTTCAGGACAGAGGCTGGACCAAAACGTCAAATTGAGTGATCATTTAGGGCAAATTATCACATACATTAACATCAAAAAGTGTTTTGATCGCATTACCCTCTGCTACTGTTGGAAATTCATTATTTCATCTGGTAAGAAGTGATAAATAACGCTCTTATTTTACCAAAACATATCAAACAAATGTGAAAACGTTATTACTGATATGAAGATACTAAGACACATTAGCCACATTGATAAGTTTAGAAAATAGGCAAACAGAAAAGTCCTTTCTCGAAAAATCATCAATGCTAGATAACTAAAATTTTTAGAAGATTATGTTTTCATCAACAGTGACCATAAACTTTCATGTAAGCCAAATGTCTACATGTTTAAAGCTCAAAAAGAAGAGAAGTCAAACACTTTGTACTCGTATTTAAAAACTTAATCTGCTCATCGTTGTGTTTCATTAGGTAACCCGACGCTGGCCTCAATTGTATTCGTGATCAGAACCACAGGTCTGCATTTCAAGGCGTATTGAAGAATGTAAACACGGTTGTGTATACGGAGCACTGAGCTGTCACCATCTTAACTTATTTGATACTATTTCCTCAGAAATCAAAAGTCAAACTTACTGAAATTTTCTCTACACGTGTCATCACCAATGCAAATCATAAGTCGTTAACTTTCTGGCTTTCTAATCTTTGACTGAGATAACAAAGGCAATGTCTTACAAGTTCACATGTAAGACCTTAACCGAAGATATGATAAATCTTTAATTACCTGATGAACTAGTTTTCTAGTTTTCACAGACACAATGGCCGAAGAGATGACCTGCCAAATGATGGCCACTGTGGACACAATTGGTCCTTCCATTGCAGCCAGGACACTCAATATCGCATATTCCGTCCCTTGCACATACGGTACGATGTCCACAGGAGTCCTGGGCATCTGTGGCATGGAAGTGTGTTGTAAAACTACTGTTTGATCAGAGGCATGGCTATATTTTTGTTTTGTTTTTAAAATTATACCCAACAAGGTATTTGAAACGTTGGAAAATAAACAGACATTTAAATATGCCTACTAAAATAAAATTTCATTCATATGAAATTTTATGTGAGAAAAACCATGGAATTAAAGTGAAAAAATTTATAATTGAAGGTTATATAATCGTTTCATCAGAAACAAACCCCCTTAATACAGCTTTATCAGTGCATTCTCAATATTATTATTATTTTCCCAAAATACAATTAAATTGTAAACTGAACTCCTGAAACACCATCTTAAGGAGATGAAGCTCTATGGTCTTGACATAGTGAAACAATTCAAGGCTTGGGGCCTTTTAATGAAGAGTTAATAAAATACAATGGGCAGATGGCACCTGAAAAATTACTTTATTTGATGTTCGTTCCAGTACATATTCTATTCTTTCGAAAACAGAATAAGAACTATACTTAAATTTCGCCATTTGAAGTTGTAAAGCCAAAGATCCATCCTTTCAATATTTTGGGTAAGCTCGAATGCTTTGCTAAATTTTTACTTTTCTTAAATTTGATGTTCGACGTCGTATCGGAATGAGTCCATTGTGTTAACCAAATTAAGGTTAGAAGTGGCGATTTGGTGATTAAAGCCGCTTTCAAAAATATGTCAGTTGCATCACGGCTGCTAGTATAATTGTAGGGAGAAAGCCAGCATCGGTAAAACCTTGCGGCCGGGGCTGGAACTAGCGAACCATGGGTGCTACTGCGCTGAAATTCAGTGTTGACGCGCACCCAAACCTTACTGCCTGTAGGATTCGAACTACACACTTCTTTCCCTAGCCAAACGCGCTAACCACTGCGCTATCCCGCCCTCTTTCAAATCTAAACTTCATTTATCTGAGAATACACTTTAAAATGGCTTTCTTGGATAGTTAGAGTTACATGGTGTCTGTAAAACTGATCTTGAACTGAACTAAGTTCTGGGACAACAAACCGAAAATGAGATACTTTCTTATCAACCAAACACTCACCAACAGAGAAGAGGCAAACTGCGGCAACCAGAAGAATGAGTGCTATTTTCATCGTGTCGGATTTATGTTGTGTCAATGAGCCAGCTATGAATCTCTTTTATATCTTCCACTGAGTGACTATCCCGATCACCACATGTATTTTCTCAAACAAATCGTGTCTGAACTAAAATCAGATATCTTTCTCCCTTTAGATAAAAAATGTTTTTATTAAAACTCGAAGCCTTGTTTCAGACACCTTTATACAATCTTATTGTTGAGGATTTTCACCAAATTGTGGACACTTCGCTTTTAAGGTTAACGCTTTGCAAACCGTGAACAATAACTTCAGATAATTATCAATACACTGAGGTCAATCAAGAATGCGCTGGCCCACAAACTCTCCAAAGGCGTCACATAGCTAGAGCCATTGGAATCTCCTAGAGCTCGTGGAGTGAGGTTTTTCCACAGTTAAGCTGACAGACGTGATACCATGGTAACTGTCAAGAATTGTTTATAATTCCTTTTTGATTTGATGAATTGTGTTCCTTTTTCCTTTGGAAAAATGTTTATGGTTATATTTTCTCTTTTTTCAAAATAAAACATTGAAATATTAAATGTGAAAGTATGCGCACATGGTTGCTTAGAGAGGTCGTATGTGTATGAAATTCGATATCATATATTGATATATGCATACGAAACTGATTGGATGATGAACACCTATTCATTTCGTAAGTCTTTTCGATGATTTACATTTACACATTCTATTTCAATCCTATTGGACGTCATATTTTATTTGTTACTCGCTGAATTGCCATATTAAGTATGAAAATTCCTGACATTACCTTTGCTGCCGCTCCAAAACTTTGTGATGCCATGAGACATCAGTCAGCATGCGATTTTGTGACACAATGTTTAAAAACATTGTAGATTTATTAACTCGAGGGCAATCATATTGCGGTCAATATTTTTCATACGATGCCTTAGGGCAAAAAAGCACGTTTTCATTGTGACGTCAAGTTATGGACAATGCTTTGACGTCACATGTCCATATGTGACGTCTGCGGGTAATCCAATTATGCTTGGAGGAAGAAGCTGATGATTTACATTGATTTTTCGACTTTGGTAATAATATAAAAAATATTTGTGCCAAGAATATACTATGTGTACGAGTTTCGTAAAGATCACCTTTTCCATTGCTTGAGCAATACATAGAGAATACTACACGAGGTCTCATTACGTACGTATTATACGAAACGAGTGTCCTTCCGGCGGTATCTGACCAAGCGAAAGCAAGTTCAGATACCAAAGGAAGTTCACGAGTTTCATATAATTCGTACGTAATGAGACCGAGTGTGGTATTTTATTTATTACCAACGTTCTCAATGCAAAAAAATGGAAAAAACTGTTGTTTGTAGTTTTCATGTTTTCAAACTGAAACCGGTTTCCTAAAGCGGTTGCGGAGGAATTTCAGATGATCCATGGCCATTGCACTTATTTGACCTTCGTGAGTATGTGCAACGGAATAAATCCATATAGGTTTTTCAGAGAACAAAAGGGACAATTTTAATAACAACTAACTCAAGCTTCAAAAGAAGCAAATTTCATTTTTTCATAAGTGAATAGCGAACAGCTATTGTTTTTGTCATTTCACCCCGCACAACATCTACCATCAACCGTCACCTGAACGACAATTGACGTGTGACCTAGTTTAGCATTCGAGTCGGCTCGATCACAGGACATGTTACAGAATTCTCACGCTTTTCTCCACCCTGGCATTAGTTGCTACATAAGTCAATGTTTATCGTGCCGCCATAAGATGGGGGCAGCGAGTTTCGAGTTCCAAAACCCAGGACGAGATGGAGTTGAAATTCTAGTGATGGTCGCATTGTACTGGCAGTGACTGCGTTGGATTGGGGCGGCATGGTTTGCTGAAGGGCATTGTCACCGTCACAGGAAATAATGCTGCTAAGCTAAGTTTTGATGTTGAACACACTGAATGTCCCCAGAGGTTTAACAATTGAAGTAACTCTTTCTCGAATAATACCATCGATTGTACCATCGCTGTCATTGACACGAATGTGAGTCGCCATGTTTTCCAAAAACATTGTAGACAGAAAAACAAAGCAGACGAACTCTTAAAAATCTATTTATTTTCCAAAAAAATTTAAATTACTTTTAGTGTCTTCCAAAAACGTATAATTATGCTCTGTGGTGTATTTATTTGTTCTTGTAATTAGTTTTAGTACTATCGTTCATGCGATTGAAACAACCTGTGAAAATGACGTAGTAAACGGTTTTAAAATTAAATAATTCACGTGATTGTTATGAATGAAAAAGTAGTTCCGTCAGAACATGACCTAAGTGAAAGGTCAACGTTTATCCAATCAAATCGTTAAAAGACGGGTTAAATGGTTACGACACAGGTCAATGCGATACGACACTCATGTGACATACGGGATTGGTAAGCAACTGCCTATATGCTGATCACGTGGGTAATACTAATACATAGGATATCTTGTCATAAAAATAGTATGATATTGACACTCCAAAACTTTCCTCTATTTATTGAATCCTGACATTTTCAAGGGGCGAGTAATTGTCTTCTCAAAGCCGTACGAGGTCGCATCTCGGTTGCTTTTGAAAATTTAGAAACAAATATGGATTTTATATCAACAAACGAATTACCTTTTCAATATGTAACCAGAAGATGAATTTTCCTCTTCAATAACTAACCTTTATTTCATCCTCTTCAGTACAGTATTGGTCACAAACGCCCACTCCTGCATAAACGCAAATACGCCATTTTAAATTTTTCTTTCTTTTTCTTCAAAAAATTACATTTTGACAATCTGAAAAGTTTCAAATATATACATTGTACATAAACTTGTTTCACAATATCTTATGTGAGTAGTTTTTAAGTCGCACACATATATTTGTTGTATAGCAATATACTTTGTACACAACTTGTTGTCAACTCAAATACTGCTGGATATCTCATTTCGTTTTTTTCATCTGCTCTAACTGTCTTTATGCAGCAAGATCAAACCACAATTGCCTTAATAAAGTTTTACTTGGGGGCTTCAACTTGCAATAAAACAGGGCAAGAAGTCGCAACGTCTCCGAAAATCAAACACATGCACGCTTTTGCCCTAATGACGGAGCTTTTGTAACGCTTAATTTTGCAAAGGTTTAACATGTGGTGCATTAATACATTAGGAACATAACTTTGGTTCAAGGTAGTGAGCAAGCTTCTAAGTTTATCTTCTTTATTGCACAAACTTTTTAATTCATTTCTTTTACGTGCATCATTGCAAGGGCTAATCACTCTAACCCTTCACTTTTACATATAAGTAAGTATAATCTACTAATATAGCCCAATATAATGCAAGGCGCAAATGCATATTTTAGTGCATGGCGTGACCTGTAAAGCAATATCAGAGATTGGCTACTATGCGTTAAAACAACAATTATCAGTATATATACTCCATTTCTATGTATCAATATGAAGCTCGGTATATAGACAGAGCTGATCTGTTGTCCCAGGGGTGGTTTTGAAGAGTGTAGAAACGTTGAGTGCTTGGTGTCCTAGCATGTTTCGGACGATTCTGTAGAAATGTCTAAATTGCTACTTTAATTTCATAAGTCAAAAGTGTTGTAAAAAGATTATCCATAATCAGTTTATAAAAGTGCTTCAAACAATACTACAGAATTTCTAAAAAATGGTTAGACATTGTTATTCGTTAGATATGGTGTATGTGAAAATATATGCAATAGAAATAGAGAGAAGTTCAAACCACGTATAGAAACAAAACTTGAAAAGTCTGCAAAATAAATGCAGAGAATTTCCTCAAAAGTTTCTTCATTTAGAGCTTTGATTTAGTTAAAGTTAAAATATGTTATCATTCATAGGGATGAATAGGGTATTGATTGCAATATGGTCTCAGAGTTGACAAACAGTACCCAAAAAGGATTAAATAAAGATAAATGACAAACATGTTGCACAAATTACTGTTTACAATGATTAAGATATGAAATATGGCATATTTTGATAAAGTAAATGTTTGATGATATTTATTCAATGAAAGATAATTGTCTTGAAATGTAACTTAATTCATGATTCTACAGAGTCATCCATGTTTTTGCTGAAAGGTTTATGTTCACTACTATCAGAATTTTTTTTCCAAAGCATGTTCTCAGTAAATTTATATTTTGAAATATATTTGATTCAGTTCACTGCTCTTAAAGATTTTGTTTGGCCATTTTACTTGTGACAGTTATATCTTGCAGGCAAATTATGCTTATACCATCGAATACCTTTATTTCAATAATGCAAATAACATATGTAGATATATATGGGTCGGAGGCCAACTTAGGAGAAACGATATTGGGCCAATATAATTCAAGTCCTAGTTATAGTTAAATAGTGCCAATAGCCGTATATCATAACTTCTCAAAATTTCCAAATGTGCCCAAAAGATACCTAAAAAGGCATTATTCTGATTAAAAACCTTGAAAGAATAAATGGTATAAACTCGACATAAGCTTTCTCCACTACAAGGGTCTTATTAAGCTTTTAAAATGTATCAGGGTAGATTAAACATAACCAAGCCTACTTCTTTTGAGCAGTTAGATGATGATAATGCCATCAGAAAACTTTGGTCTGTCAAAAAAGGTGCCAAGTGCTACTATTATATTCTAAACGAATCTGTGGTTGATCTTAAATTTAAATACAAATGGGAAGAGTACATTCTTGACGAAATGGACTGGGAAAATATGTTTGTGGAACCTTAAAGGACTACAACAGGTGATTTCAGTTTATAATTATACATCATATTTTGTCAACTAACTCTTCTCTATTTAAGATCAAAATAGTAGATAGCAACCTTTGGACATTTTGTAAATGCGAAGTTCAGACAATTCCACACCTTCTTTGGCATTGTAAATATGTACAGGCTTTACGGCAGCTTTTTCTTAAATCGCTAAAGGAAAAATGGTCCCCTATCTACAATTATTACAAATTACTACAGCTTGTTATGTTTGGATTGAGAAAGAATGTTTACACTGATGATGTTTTTGATTTGCTATTATTATTAGCAAAATTCTTTATATACAAATGTAAGGTTTTAAAATGTAAAATAGACTTTAATCATTTTAGAAATTATACGTTCAACATATATGTCATTGTAAAAAGTATAGCATTCATTAAAAGCAAAGAAGACAAGTTATATCCAAAATGGATGTTATATAATGATTTTGTAAAAGTAAATAATCCTTCTTGAACTATTTTCTTCTTGTCTAAATATATAATGATGTTTATGATCTCGTGAACACATAAATGGGTGAATGTGTGAGTGAATGTGATGTACATGTATTTGTTTGTGTGTCTTTTTGTTTCTTAGTCAAAAAAACGCACAGAACTCTGTTTCTTTAATTACTTTAACTTCAATGGGATTCTTGCTTTCCTGGGCTGGAGTTCCCTTGTTCTGTAACAGGAAGCTCTGTAATAGTTCTGTTGTAGTTGTAAAAATTGTAGAGAATTTCATCTGTAACCTTTGTAATGTTGGGAGTGAAACTATTTCTGCTTTTTGTGAATTTGAAATAACCCAAACCTTCTTGAAGCAGATTGAAAAATTGGTAATCCAAAAGAATACCATGCACTCATCTGAAATCACAAAATCATTGATTTGGTTTGGGAGGTATTAACCCGCTGCTGATTCAAACTATGATAAAATATTATACTTGCACTTGCAATATTAGGCAATATCCTTAACATTGTTAAAGATATTTGTATTTTTGAAAATAACAATTTTCGAACAAATCGTTACCACTATTATGCTTGCCTGAAATCTATTTTACCCTTGTCTGTGATATTATTCTCGACTGTCAATCTCAATATTAATATATAATACAGTTTTCCATTAGTTTAACAATAATTGCAACTATGATTATGTTACGTATTTCGACTTCTAAAACAATGGAATTACTCAACAATAATTACAATAATGAGTATATTACATGAATTTGCTTTGAATACCTATCATTTTAATTTATATCAGCTACTTGTTCAAATATATAACGTGAATCAGCTGAAAAAGCAATCAACACCAATTACAAGTATGAATATGTTACGTAATTCTGCTTTGTTAATTATTTGATTTAATTGTCATCAATTACAAGTGAAACTATGTTACGTATTTCTGCTTTGTATAGCAATCACTTTACTCAACACCAATTACAGGTATGAGTATGTTACGTAATTCTGCTTTGTTCATCAATTGATTCAATTGTCATCAATTACAAGATTGAGTATGTTACGTATTTCTGCTTTGTAAGGTAATTACTTTACTCAACACCAATTACAAGTGAAACTTTGTTAAGCATTTCTGCTTTGTATAGCAATCATTTTACTCAACACCAATTACAAGTATGAGTATGTTACGCGTTTCTGCTTTGTAAGGCAATCACTTTACTCAACACCAATTACAAGATTGAATATGTTATGTATTTCTGCTTTGTAAGGCAATCACTTTACTCAACATCAATTACAAATATGAGTATGTTACGTAATTCTGCTTTGTTAATCAATTGATTTAATTGTCATTAATTACAAGATTGAGTATGTTACGTACTTTACTTTGTATAGTAATCACTTTACTCAACACCAAATACAAGTGAAACTATGTTA
The DNA here is from genome assembly GCA_921293015.1 of Phorcus lineatus. Classification (NCBI taxonomy): domain Eukaryota; kingdom Metazoa; phylum Mollusca; class Gastropoda; order Trochida; family Trochidae; genus Phorcus; species Phorcus lineatus. Next base: position 30,975,351 of record OV121085.1, on the reverse strand, counting down.
CGTGTTTCTGCTTTGTAAGGCAATCACTTTACTCAACACCAATTACAAGTATGAGTATTTTATGTATTTCTGCTTTGTATAACAATCACTTTACTCAACATCAATTACAAGTATGAGTATGTTACGTAATTCTGCTTTGTTAATCAATTGATTTAATTGTCATTAATTACAAGATTGAGTATGTTACGTATTTTACTTTGTATAGTAATCACTTTACTCAACACCAATTACAAGTGAAACTATGTTACGTGTTTCTGCTTTGTAAGGCAATCACTTTACTCAACACCAATTACAAGTATGAGTATGTTATGTAATTCTGCTTTGTTAATCAATTGATTTAATTGTCATCAATTACAAGTTTGAATATGTTACGTATTTCTGCTTTGTATAGCAATCACTTTACTCAACACCAATTACAAGTGAAACTATGTTACGTGTTTCTGCTTTGTAAGGCAATCACTTTACTCAACACCAATTACAAGTATGAGTATTTTATGTATTTCTGCTTTGTATAACAATCACTTTACTCAACACCAATTACAAGTTTGAGTATATTACGCGTTTCTGCTTTGTATAACAATCACTTTACTCAACACCAATTACAAGTATGAGTATGTTATGTAATTCTGCTTTGTTAATCAATTGATTTAATTGTCATTAATTACAAGATTGAATATGTTATGTATTTCTGCTTTGTAAGGCAATCACTTTACTCAACATCAATTACAAGTATGAGTATGTTACGTAATTCTGCTTTGTTAATCAATTGATTTAATTGTCATTAATTACAAGATTGAGTATGTTACGTATTTTACTTTGTATAGTAATCACTTTACTCAACACCAATTACAAGTGAAACTATGTTACGTGTTTCTGCTTTGTAAGGCAATCACTTTACTCAACACCAATTACAAGTATGAGTATGTTATGTAATTCTGCTTTGTTAATCAATTGATTTAATTGTCATCAATTACAAGTTTGAATATGTTACGTATTTCTGCTTTGTATAGCAATCACTTTACTCAACACCAATTACAAGTGAAACTATGTTACGTGTTTCTGCTTTGTAAGGCAATCACTTTACTCAACACCAATTACAAGTATGAGTATTTTATGTATTTCTGCTTTGTATAACAATCACTTTACTCAACACCAATTACAAGTTTGAGTATATTACGCGTTTCTGCTTTGTATAACAATCACTTTACTCAACACCAATTACAAGTATGAGTATGTTATGTAATTCTGCTTTGTTAATCAATTGATTTAATTGTCATTAATTACAAGATTGAATATGTTATGTATTTCTGCTTTGTAAGGCAATCACTTTACTCAACATCAATTACAAGTATGAGTATGTTACGTAATTCTGCTTTGTTAATCAATTGATTTAATTGTCATTAATTACAAGATTGAGTATGTTACGTATTTTACTTTGTATAGTAATCACTTTACTCAACACCAATTACAAGTGAAACTATGTTACGTGTTTCTGCTTTGTAAGGCAATCACTTTACTCAACACCAATTACAAGTATGAGTATGTTATGTAATTCTGCTTTGTTAATCAATTGATTTAATTGTCATTAATTACAAGATTGAATATGTTATGTATTTCTGCTTTGTAAGGCAATCACTTTACTCAACATCAATTACAAGTATGAGTATGTTACGTAATTCTGCTTTGTTAATCAATTGATTTAATTGTCATTAATTACAAGATTGAGTATGTTACGTATTTTACTTTGTATAGTAATCACTTTACTCAACACCAATTACAAGTGAAACTATGTTACGTGTTTCTGCTTTGTAAGGCAATCACTTTACTCAACACCAATTACAAGTATGAGTATGTTATGTAATTCTGCTTTGTTAATCAATTGATTTAATTGTCATCAATTACAAGTTTGAATATGTTACGTATTTCTGCTTTGTATAGCAATCACTTTACTCAACACCAATTACAAGTATGAGTATGTTACGTGTTTCTGCTTTGTAAGGCAATCACTTTACTCAACACCAATTACAAGTATGAGTATTTTATGTATTTCTGCTTTGTTAATAAATTGATTTAATTGTCATCAATTACAAGATTGAGTATGTTACGTATTTCTGCTTTGTATAGCAATCACTTTACTCAACACCAATTACAAGTGAAACTATGTTACGTGTTTCTGCTTTGTATAGCAATCACTTTACTCAACACCAATTACAAGTATGAGTATGTTATGTAATTCTGCTTTGTTAATCAATTGATTTAATTGTCACTAATTACAAGATTGAGTATGTTACGTATTTCTGCTTTGTAAGGTAATCACTTTACTCAACACCAGTTACAAGTATTAGTATGTTACGTGTTTCTGCTTTGTAAGGCAATCAAGTTACTCAACATCAATTACAAGTATGACTTTGTTATGTATGTCTGTATTGTTAATCAATTGATTTAATTGTCATAAATTACAAGTCCAAGTATGTAACGTATTTTCCCTTTGTAATGCAATCCCTTTACTCAACACCAATTACAAGTATGAGTATGTATATCTTCTTTGTAAATAAATGGATTTAATTGTCAAAAAAAAAACCAAAACAAAACAAACAAAAACACAAAAAAAACCCACTACCCTTCAAAGTGACAAGTCCAAACTGTTGCCATGGAAAATAAATATGAAATTGAAAAGAAGTTGAAACCCCCAGAGGATGTATACCAAATTTGGTGAAGATTGGTCAAGTAATTTCAGAGTTATGCATCGGGAACGCCAACGCGGACGCGGACGGGAACTCAGCCAAAACCAATATGTCTCCCGACCTAATAATGTGTGTGTGTGTGGGTGGGTGGGTGGGTGTGCGTGTGGGTGTGTGTATATATATATATATATATATATATATATATATATATATATATATATATATATAAAACAGTTCATGCAGTTCCACCTCTCAAGTCTTATATAGAAAAACTCATTTGTTGAAGAAAACCAAGATGATTTATTCACAAGTACTTTCGACCATAAGGTCTCATCAGGTGAATGACGTTGAGTCGGTTATGACGTCATGATTAACAATTCACTTGTAATTGTTAATCATGACGTCATAACCGACTCAACGTCATTCACCTGATGAGACCTTATGGTCGAAAGTACTTGTGAATAAATCATCTTGGTTTTCTTCAACAAATGTGTTTTTCTATATATATATATATATACATTTCCACACACTAGTGCATGCTCAAGGCGCTATCAGCATTATTACCCTGGTCTGCCCTGACATATTTGTCGCTATAGAAGATCACCACCAACACACTGCTTTACCAGGTACCCATTTCCTGCCGGGTGAACAGAGGCACATTTTGAACTAAGTCTTTTTATTCGTCGCAGTGTGGGGCAGGGATTAAATCCTTCAAACTGTCCAACAAATACGAGTAAACCGTTCCATCCGGTGAGCCACGCCCGACGTTGCTGAACTGAACTTCTGATAGCGGTCAACTGAGTTATGCTCAGAACCATGTGCCACCATGCATGACAATGTTATTTACAACTTATCTATTTCACACAAAGTTTCTTGACTACTTTCTTTAGGTGGATAATGAGCAAAGTGGTTTGTAGGGTATATATAGCTATATAAGATTCCAGAGAGTCAATTGATTATGTACAATAAAGTTTAATAACATTGAGTGAGATAAATGGATAATAACACAGTGAATGAGTGTTATGACAATACTGAATGTCTACACAGCGGAGTGATCTGTTTCTTTGATGATTGGCCAGACAGTAAGGAGGTAAACCCCTTGATCCATTTAATCTCAGGAGCTAACCTTCTCAAGCAGATTGACTCAAGAAGTTTTCTTTTGAGCTAATCATTTACATTTGAAGCAAGGATGTTAGTGTTCTGCCAGTTGATAGAGTGGTTTGGGTTGCTGATGTGCTCAGAAAGGGCGGATATGAGGCCAGCAGTTTTTCTGAGTAGTCGGTTGATACGAAGTATTTTGGCCTTGATATGAGATGTCGACGCTAATGGGGGCTGATTGTGGTTTCGTTGGACGATCATCTCATCATCTCGTTGATTGAGGTTGGAGGTTGGAGGTTATGATCTGCTTTAGTTGTTTTGGATAACGTTGAGGGAGATGAACGTTCTCTTAAGATGATCCAACTCATCTTGTAGATTTGCTGGGGAGATAACCTTGGCACGTATGGTCAGAGTTGATACTTATTTGATGGTTGAACAGGAAGTTGATATACTGATTAATGTGTAGGTTTTTCTGTACAGAGAGGTGGTGATCGTTTTTGATGAGTTATCTAGTGACACACCAAGGAAGGATTGGCTGTGTTGTTTTACTGTCTCCATGATAAACTGGACGTGGTGTTGTGGAGGTGTTCTTCGAGATCTGCTCGATTGTTCTCATTATCCACCTGAAGAAAGGGCAGGAAATAGCTTTCCTTCTAAATGTCTTCGAAGAATTTAAAAACATAAGTATTCTTTATAGTATGGTTAAAGATCAGTTTCCTAGAAACTCAAGGTCACGTGTACCTCTGTGCATATCTCTCGAGTCCCTTCATATCTTACAATAGGCTTCTAAATAAGGAACAGGGCTTACTTTTGGTCTCCATTGAAATATCTTATAAGTCACCATAAAGTTTTGAACATTTCCACAAGGGAAAAGGTATGTTTTGCTAGTCCGCGAGTAACTATGAAGAAGGTTTTATTGGATTGTCTTCCAATTTTGCAATGAATTTCTGTTAATGATGACGCCCAGTAGGATCAATGGTAACCTTGATGCTGTTTAAGGGCAAAGTACAGGAGTATGGAAACCTGCAAGTGGGCTTTGCATTTGACCTTAAGAGTGTTTTGTAGTTTACAGTATCTGTTGAAAACCTAAGAAGATAGTTTTAATCGACTGTCTTTCTTTTCACATCTAACTTATTCAGCTATGACTTCTACCTCTTGTTCTCTTTGTTCTGTCGTTAGATTTCCCCCATACAAGGCAGCTGTTAACGTTGCCCGCGTTGAGCCTCTACTTTAGCTAACCGTCAGACATGACGGACAGACAGACAGATTGTTTATTAAAGTCTCACCTCAATATTATAAGGGATTATGAGAGACTAATTTCATTAAAATATTTACAAGAAGCAAAATAGTTGCTTAAAGTAAAGTTATGGTTATAACATTTATAAAAATAAATCTATTGGGTTAAAATCATGAATTACATACATAAGATTGACGTTTGGAAAGAATAAAATGGCAGGTTTTGGCAGCAGTAAAACATACATTTGGGCTGGATAAGATAAATTGTAACTTTTGTACATCACTAAAATCATCAAAACTATCACACTCGGCTATACATTTTCTTAATAAAATCAACCTTTCACACGAATACAATGGACATTTCATTACCACATGGCATTCATCTTCGATTGCATCTTTACAAAATAAACACACTCTTTCATTAATGTTAGTGCCATCATATCGGCCAGTCTCAACTCGAATCGGGGCAACTCCACATCTGAAACTAGCTAAAGCTCTTCTGTGTGACCTGGGGGTGGGAAGTCCTACATAGTGTGCAACATTAACATTATCCTTAAAAGTGCAATATAACCTTAACTTATTTCCACCAACACCAGTATGGCTAAAAGGTTGGGATATCTCATGTCTCCATTTGTTAATAAACCTATCTAACATAACCCGTTTAACTTCGGAAACTACAAACTTAACATGGTAATTACAAGAAACATTTGCAAAATGAGATAAATCTTTAATCTTAAAATTTGTGACGAAATTTATAATTCCAATTTCTCTTCTTATTAAGTGCATGATTATTTCCCCAATTAAAATTTTAAGCAGTTAACCTATCATATTCAATATTACACAAACGCCTGTAAAATCTCACCACGCTACACCACTGTAAAATATAAGATGGCGTCCAACCCATATCCCCAATAACAGCATTGTTAGGAGCAAACTTATGTAGACCTAAAAAGAAGCGCATTGCTCTATTTTGCACTGCATTAATGAAGGAAAAATCATAAACACCCCATATAGAAGCGCCATAGTCCATAGTGGACCAAACCATAGAATTATACAATTTTGTGTAGGTGTGGTAATTCATGCCACCTAACAATTTGAACTTTGTGATCAGTAAACCTAAAGCCCTACTTGCAGAACTGGCAACAGCTTTTGCAATACGTTTATAATCTAAATATTCAGTTAATAACAATCCAAGATAATTATAACAATCAACAACTTCTAAAATCTGATCACCACATTTAAAATCACACATTGTCCTAGAAATAGAAGGTATCCTAAAATGTACAACTTTAGATTTTAAACCATTAACTGACATTTTGTTTGAGCCTCTACATTAGCTAACCGTCAGACATGTCGTCTCAAAGAGCGTTGGGTCATGACGTGCAGATCTCCGGGTATTCGAGCCACTGTCTATGCGTCTCAGCTCGTAAAGAGTAAAAGAAAGAACAAGGTCACCAACTCAATAAACGATTTGTGCACTCTTCAAACCCCATCAATGTATTGATACTCTGAAGCAACACACCAAATTTAGTTATCGTATCTCAAAGGGAGTATAGCTCACTTTTCGATTCAAATTGACTTTTTAAGGGGGTATTGGCCCCTAGTTTAGCTTTCTATCGATGCAATAAAATACGTTTTATTCTTTACAATTGACATGTATTCATCAATGATAAGACGGCCTTCGAGAAAACATCTATGGTCGTTGAAAACGATTGAACTAGTAATGCTTGCAGCTCGTGAATGTACCTAACTCTTAACTGATAATAAAGAATGATATACTGTTTATTAAAGCAATCTTGTAACTTAAGCGACTTCCGAAATCGTATTTCATGCGAAATGCATCGTTGGCTTGATATGCGTTTTAATAACTGTTTCGACTTCTGTAGCTTCACTCGTGTCAGTAAAATGATTTCCCATCACTCTTGCTCGGGAAAATATAATCTTAAGGTCACTCGCGTGTTGTAAATTATCATATGTCTTTGCTGGTGCATTGATTGTTGGCAGGTATCCAATTACACACAAAATTGATAAGCACAACATTTGACCTTATTTCCTTAAAATTATCATTATTTACGATTGTAAATTAGTCCGGAATGTATCTATGACACATATTACATGGATTCATCAAGTATTGAAGGTAAGATATCCATTGTTGCAAGTGTACTTACACATTTTGTCCAGATCTGGTAGCAGACAGCTTTGTGTGTTGACGGCAGCCATTAAAGGGACCAGTCATTGCATAAAATTGCCAACTTTGAGACATTTTCAAAAGTATGCGTATTTAAATGTTAAAAAATGATGTATTATACAAATGAAGAAATTATTGCCTTTAAAATTATTTTATATATTTGATAAATTAGTTCATTTAAAAAGGAATAACAGTTGAAAATATTTTAATTTGAACTTTTTTTTAATTTTAAAAAAGAATTCGAACGAATTAAAAAAAATGTTTATTTTGTTTCTAAAACATATATTTTGAAAATATGCAGATGAAATTTTTTTTACAGTTTGTTTGCATTGATGTTCAGCCTTTAAAGAGGGTTTTGTAAGTTTGGCGGCCATCTTGAATTAAGCCTCATTCTGAGTTTGAGCTACCAAGCCCACATGGCCATCATACTTTTTTGATATGTAGGGACCATAATCACTTTGAATAACATAAAAGTGTTTGGTCCCTCCGAGTGGTACCGAAAAATTGCCTGGCCCATGGCCTAATTGTATTGATTGGACTTTCAAAGCCGAGTATAGGAGATATAAAGCTGAACAGCTTGTGCAAAGGTGTAAAGATGTCCATAATTGAATTCATATTATTTGTACTTTAGTACTGTTTTGTGTTTTAGCCAATATGGTACCATTCACGTTCGCGGTGAGACTGGGACTGGGACAGGGACTGAATCTGTTGTCGCTTCACGAAGAGAATATGTCATGTTAATTATTAGAACGATATTTCGAAAATGAGCAAGTTAATCCTAGTGAGACTTGACCAATATATTGTTTTTGAGATTATTTTGTTTCTTTATCTCTTGAAAATATTCACGTGTCTTTTGTCTTGAATTCTCTTAATGCACTTCAGGTGTCAAGGGCATTTAAACTATTTCTTTATCAACATATCAAAATGGTTTAAATCCAAATGGCCCCTTCAGATACGTCCTTAATGTGTGCATTATATTTTTCACTCAGTACAACCTTGATAACAACCATTAAAGCAAATTATTTTGCAATAAATGTAAAGTTATTATATTATAAGTTAGCTAGTTAGTTTAGCCCATTTTAGACCAGATAATGCATTAGTATAAATTGTATCTTCAACCTTTTAACATTGTATTATTTCAGCTCCATTCTTTAAAACTGCTAAAGAAAAGTTTGTAACACTGTTAATAAGTGTCTATGTTAATTCATTAAATTCTAAATTTTGTCATTTTCACCAAAACAGAACACTAAATAGATCAATACGTTAGGGATTCAAATCTTCACTACATACACAAAGTATTTGTATATGGTAGAGAAGATTTCGGCATTACTCAAAAGAGGCAGGGGATACACATTAAAAATGTCAGATTTTCATATTCTTGCAATAGTATATTGAATAACCACATTTCTAGGAAAATTTCGACAAAATTGTTGATTAAGGTTTACGACGTATGTTATTTACAAACTCTGTATTTAAAAAAATAATGAGAACATTTTATTTTTCCATTGTGTTCAGATTGTGTTTCAAGTATCCTTTCGAAAAGGTGAGTTAGTGTGATTATTAAATTAAATTTAAACATGTTATAGGAACATTATGTTCGTCATCTTCAACGCCTCAAAAACTTTTTTGGAAGATGATTAACCTCGAACAAATGCATAAAACATGCTTTAAAAATGTAATACTTGTGGGGGGTAATTTACTAAATGAAGGATTAGAGCAGCAAAGTTTAGCGTTAAATGTCAAACTTTACTGTTCAACATTTGCTAAAGACCATACTATCTTTTATAACAAAACATATTGATTTTGATATACAGATGAAAATATGAATGACAACGTATGTCATACACACCAATGAAAGCACGTGCATTAGTATATATAGGTAAAGGTTCTCAATGCATTCTGTAATTTGAAGGTCCATAGACGTTGGCAACACACTTGAACTTTCAATAAGCCAAATTGTCGAATCCACGACGTCGTAAGCAACATTTCACCTCTTAAGATTTGTCTAGAGGAATTGAAATGTTGACGAGAGGTGCGGCATAACGTGAATAACTCGATGTTATCCACAATGTCATTAAAAGGTTTCGAAACCTAGGGTATGGCTGCAAGATGACACGCTGAAGATTGTAAAAAATTATCAACGCCACGGGATGAACGTTTCCTTCTACTACATGCTCTGTTCATAGATGAGTCGAAATTCTATCTCGACTTTACTGGTAGACGGGCGAGAGTTTGGAGAAGACAACATTGCTGAACATGACATGTCTTCATCCATGGTATGAAGTGAAAGGATCTGGGATTGAAAGACTGATCTGCATAGTCTTGGGAAAGGCACCATGACTTGGTTCGTTATAGGGATGAGATCCTGGTTGTCCACGTGAAACCCTATGTTGGAGATAAAGGGGATAACGTCATCCTTATGGACGACGATGCCCGCCCTCATCGAGTAAGGATGGGGAAGATTATTTTCAAATTGAAGCAATTGAGCGGATGGATTGGCCTGCTCGATCGCCCGATCTTAATCCAATAGAACATGTATGGAACCAGCTAAAAATGCATTGCTCGACCGCGTGGTTCAACAAAGCAACAAATAGGAATTCAGAAAATCACTAATGGAGGAATGGAACCGTCTCCAACAGCATCCGACTCAGCGTCTCGTGCTAGAGGCTCACATACAATGTAAAGTAGTGATATTGAAAATAAGTATATGAAAGAAGATCAGGGTTTGGGAAGGAGCGAGAGCGGATTCTTATAGGCTGATTTAGGCATGATGGGTAAACGATCAATAAGTTACAGGAGAGAGTGCTAAGCTTTTGCAGGACTTGAACAAACATGTTTGGCTGTCTCTTTCGAATCATAAAGATCACTTTCGTACGATTCATGAGGATAAAATCTTGTTCTTTTTACTGCAAAAGTATATAATTCTAATTTTTTTAATGTATTTTTATTTTCAAAATAAATTGACTTTAATTCAATGTAAAACTCCAGGATAGTATGATTGTAATGTAATAAGCCACTACTACAGATTAACTTTTGCAGAATAGAGGGATAGGATGTTGCTAGTTTCAAGCACGTTTTAGCTATTTTAAGTCTTTTAGTGCTTACAGATCTAGAATTATTTTCTCAAGGTATAAGATTAGAGAGCAATTATTTTTGTTTGGACATGAAAACAAAACACAATTGCCCCCTAACAGTTATAATTAAAATATTGTTGTCCATTGTGTATAATGATTAAACAGGAATTTCATATGGTTCAATCGATTTTCTTCAAATTCAGTGTTAAGTCATCTTGGCCTCATGTACCAACTTTAGTCAATTTCGTTGATGTTGTATTTGTATTTGTGAAAATTTGGATGTATATTTTTTCTTCTTGCTGCATATTCGGCTCATATGTAAGTCTATCGTTCACTCATTGATGTCTAGCACTTAAGGTAAATAAAAAGCACCTTATCTTAAATATATACAAATATTACATTAAACGCTTTTGCATTGAGTTCATTGTGAAATATGTCTGACGTATAAATACTCTTTTATGCTGCTTATAACATATTGCAATTGATAAATAAAAATCTAATGACATCTTTATATTATATGTACTGCTTTTGGTATGCCAAATTAATTAATCTGGCTGCTATGAATGCTATCTTTAACAAAACGTTTCTAGCAGAACCCTGGCAATAACGAAAAGGAATATATATATAGATTATAATTTTCTAGATCAATTTGAAAATAACCTGTTACGTAACTATTGTATAACCCAACACTTGTGAGGTGAGGTGAGTTGGTGTTTAACGCCCCTTTCAAGATTATTACACATATATCGCGGCTGCTAGTATTATTGCAGGGAGAAAGCCCGCAACACCATTGTGGCTATGCATTGCGGTGAAACCTGCGAGCATCGACTGGAACTAGCGAACCATGGGTGGTACTACGCTGAATTTCAGTGTAGCATTGCACCCAAACCTGACTGCGTGTAGAACAGTTCTCTACTGCAGACAAAGTTGCCGAGCCCCTGGCGGGATTCGAACCACGGACCTCCTGATCCGAAGCCGAACGCGCTAACCACTGCGCTATCTCCCCCCCCCCCCCTAACACTTGTGAGGGCGCATAATATTTTAAGTATGCAAGAGCAAGTGATGAGTAAATCATTAACCTGTATGCCAGAACGCATCGTAACATTACACACACATGTCATGTCATCATGATAATATATCAAGTGGGACAACCATTAGTTACTCTTGTTTAACTTGTCACAAAGCTGAACATATATAAGTTTAAAAGATAGACCTGTTATGTCTTTGGATACCCATCGGTTTTTTAAAATAAATATTATTCATAGGGAAACGTGATCTTATGTGTAGTGAGTACTTGCAATTGCTTTGAACGTATTACAAAGAGACAGGCGTCAAGTCAAATCAAGGTCAGTCTAAAATCTACAACCCCTGTATAACGAAAATATTATACTCAAACATGATGTAATAGTACTCTATAGCAACTGCGATCCTTAGCCTGTTTTTAATTGCGTAGCAGTTTATATCTTTTATATGGAATAATTATACCTATGCTGGATGTAAAATACAATTATACATGAATTCTGTCCAAACTCACACTAATATGAATTCATATTCATGAAATGTGGCTGTTCATATGAATATTTTCAATATCATGAAACAATAATGAGAGGCAAAAAGTGTATTGTTTAAGCACGATTTCGACGACGTGGTAACAACGTCTATTGTACATCATAAGAACATTTCAAGTGAAGTATTGACGTACAGAAAATGAGTTGATAGTTATCCGAATGGAAAATCAGAGGTGGTAGATATCATAAAGAGAGGATAATTGCGTGCTTTAAACACGTTGGGACGCATTATTAACAATAACCGTGTCACTGATGTATTATGGCAGGGTAAGGTACATGGGGTACAAGAGGTTACGGTTGAGATACATGATCGAGTCCGCTCAAACATGACACATTTTTATGTTTGATATTTCTAATGGTAGGAAAAACTCAAAGCTTTAAACGTAATTGGGAGCTAAGCTAATGTGCCATGTGATCAGTCTTGGTATTCGGTTCATTAGCATAAGAAAGAATAACTAACATTCATGAATTATATGAGGACTTATTGTGTCCAATATGTCCAATGTAAATCGCAAGATGGAATGAAACTATCCACACTTATGAAGTGTAAATAATTAAATACATTACATTTTAACACCGTTGCTATTGTGAGAGATCGTCTGCATGGTTTAACGATCCAATGATACCCAGTTCAATTTCATCTTGATCTTTTATATATTCATCTAGCACCGAAAAGGATAAGGTCGTGATTTTCTGATTTTAGACCAGCTAGATTCAAGATCATCACTACCATTTTCAAAAGGAGTTTAGTATATCCTACTTTTCAGGTAGAATGTATACGTCCCAAATCAAAATTGTTTTACAACATCAATCACGCCGAACGTGTTTTTTTTTATAATAATGAGATATTCTTGATGTACAGTACTATTCGCATTAGAAATCGCCCTAATTGATGATTTATGTTATTGCAACACTGCAACATAATCAGTGTCTTAATTTAATCATAACAGGCTTCAATGAATGACTTATCGATACGAAATATGTTTATGAACCAATAGTAAAGTATTGCTTTTACACCAAAACATGTCTCTATTACTATCTTTCATAAATATTAAGAATCGTATTTGTTATAGTTTCTTTTTAGCGATGACGATAAGAAACGTTGCGGAGGTTTCGAAGGGGTTAGAGTAATTTACGTCCGCTTCAAAAACGCATATCATATTCAGGATGAAAAATTGCACTCTTGACGCTTTACCGATTTCATTTTATATTATAAGCTTTTCTGGCAGCAAGTAACCTTTGAATATTTCCGATATCGTAGTTCATGAGGATTTAATGCAACGTTGCATACAATACTTTCGGTTTAATAATCAACTATATAGCCTTCTTACGTAAATAAACTACCAGTGCAAAAGAAGGGTTTCACTCATTTTTCAAGTCTATAACATAGAAACAAACGCAGATATGAGAATTCTGACCATTGGGTTATAAACAGAAATCATTTTCAGATATTCTCTTTAAAAAGAATCCAAATATCCGCGTATTTTTGGCCCAAATGCACAAGGAAAGAGACAGAGGGTCAATATGACACAAATGTGGAGTTTAAAGACAAGTGCATAGAATCTCTCAGTAATAACAGGAATCATGGAGTTTGTCATCAGTAGCGAGTGTGACCACCCTGGGCATCAATGCAAGCAAGTACACGCCTCCTCATTGAAGTCGTCAGGCGTCGGATGACATCAGCAGGGATCCTGTTTCCAATGTTTAACTGATTTTGCTCAAATTCCTGCTAGTTGTTTGGAGGTGGCACCAGCGGTCTCAAATTGCGGTCAAGGTGATGCCAAAGGTGTTCATATCTTGTGATTTGGCTGGCCACGTTAAGACAGTGACGTTGGCGTTCTCGATGTAATCTCTTTCAATGTGGGTAGTGTGAGGTCTTGCGTTGTCGTGTTATCAGTCTTATTGGCTGTCGATTGATGAAAGGAAGGACGATAGGTCTCAGTGCATCATCAATGTATCGCTGGTCAAAACGCAAAACACTCTCCCCTTCGTCGATAAACCCTGCCATCTTTCCTTAATAAGCAAAACCTGCTCTCGTCTGTCAAGGGCACCCTCTCCCTGTCACGTCGCTGCCACCGGTGTCCATCGTAATCTGCGTTGACAGTGAAATCGGGTCAAAGCCATTCCACGGAAGGGGCGGTAGGCTCGTATAGCATCCAAACGAAGTCGACGAAAGGTTATTCTTGTGCTGATGACTTGACGGAGTGTCGTCGCCGCTGTTGATGTCGCCGTTATGTCTTCTGATGGTTGGTTGGGTGCAGTTGAAGGGTCTTGCCGTTTGACGTTGGGAAGCCCGCAAAATGTACATAACGATCGCTTGGTCACTTTGCGCTTGCGTACGTCTTGGTAAACGTTTGTTATTGAATTTCTGCTTGTGTATTTATGCAAAATTGCTGCACGTGCATCACAATTCATGCCTCAAAAACACGTTTTTCACGTGTTCGTGAATGCACAAGTCGAGTGGCTGCGTTCGATGCGATGCGTTCGTGTAGAGGAAACGATGCAGTAATACTATCATGTCCTGCTTGGAATCAGACCTATACTAGCCCTCTTAATGTCTTCATGAAAAAAACCCTGAAATCAATGCAACCGAACCTTCGGCAAAAATAGAACTGCTTCATTAATTTCAGTTCATGACCTCTTCATAATAAATATGAATAAACATGAGTGAGTGAGTGATTTGGGGTTTAGCGTGCTTCCAACAACATTTCAGTTATTAAACACGTGGATGACAAGCATCTAAAAGGGAGTTGACAGATCAGGTAGAAAGGGATCGAAAGGATTAGGGAAAGACGGAAAGAAAGGCATAGTGTGAGACAGAAAGCAGGTTTAAGAAGGACTCAAATTTGGTCTGGCCTCTACCCGTCGACCTGTCCAGCGTGGGTGACCCTACCAGGAGCATGTTAACTCCAGCTTTCATAGCTCTCAGGGTCTCTGGAGCACGCAAACCACCACATCACGACAAGGTATCGAGTCCAGTGGTGGTGAATACACATGAAAAATATCTCTGAGAGTTTTTTTTTATTAAAGATGATATAAGTAGTATGTCCCTTTTTATTTTTTGAAGCAATCGCATGTCTGTTCCTGTCTCTGATTATAGACTTTGCCGTGTTTTCTTGAGTTGGACCTTTTCATATGGGGACGAAAGCAAATGTCGTGAAGGGTAACTGACCACTTTACCTCAGACTTCACATAGGTACATATAAGAAGGTCGTGTGACACTAGATGGGTACAACCAAACAGGACCAATTTCCCAAATCAATATAGTCAAGGCAGCACTCACGGATAAATAGAGGTTATCATGCGAGTATGTTTTTGGATAGTAAATATCCTGCATTAGGAATAAACATTTTATTTTGCGAGCCTTGGCGAGCTAAATACATAGTGTCTATTCCTAATGCAGGAAACTTACCATCCCAATACATACGAGAATGATAACTTCTTTATCATACAATGTCATTCTGCATTCATTTTGCCAAAAAAGGTCTGCCGTCAATACTGAAGCTGTAGAAGTTATCTTCAAATGTGCGCAGTGATATATGCAAGTGAAACAGCGTAATGATATCCATGGTAAATTGACATTTAATTAATCCTCCATTCTTTGGCTTTGAGGCAACAGAGCTGTTGTGTTGACATGGTCTAAATGTTCCAGTTGGTCTAAGAATTTGTTCCTAAATCGACCACCACACCACGTTAAGGTATTGAGTCCAGTGGTGGACGTCTAAAAGACTTAGATGTCTTTCTAGTCCCACAGATTAGACTATATTTAGACGTCTAGGATAGACGTCTAATAGACGTCCATGTGCCTGCTGGGTATCCATTGTATGATAAAAAAGAGATATCTACATTTGTATATGCTATTTACTCTATTTAGCTTTACGTTTTACAATAGCAGCGTCCAAACAGATGATGGCTTGCATCCAAATGGCACACGACACGACCATGGAGACAGTCTTGTCTGCATTCCTGCTGACAGATAGCGTCGTGATCACAGAGACCCACACTGCCACACGTTACCTCTCCTCCTTCTGAAAAGTAATTCATCATTCAAATCAAAACATCAAGTTCATTGTTAAGGCATAATTTAAAAGCATTTATATTAGCATCAATAGAACACACCCATTCTATATTCATCCTGGGTTACCCAGCGCTGATAATCATCATTTTACTTTGTCAACTCTGGAACTTTTAATCAGGAAAGTCTATACTAAAAATAACCGCCCTTGATGTCAATAAGTCAATGAAACTGCTTCGTCGATTGCACTTGCGAGCCTCGCAAAAGACGTGTAAACACCTGCAGTCTTGCCTTCTGTGATTTGGTTTGCAATTCGGTCTGAGCTCACACTTGAATGTGTGTCACTGCTTCAACCATCCAAGGACTAAGGCGGATATCAACGCAAACCATTCGTCGACGTTTACGACGTCCTTATCACAGATTCCATATTTTCCCTTCACCCAGCAGACGGGCGTGTTCGTGTTTACCGTAATCGAGGTGAACGTTACGCCGACAATTGTGTCATGGAAACTGATCGATTTGGCGGTGGTAGCGTAATGGCCTTGGTGGAATTACGGCAGCTCACAAGACAGAACTTCACATCATCGCTGGCAATTTGACAGGAAAGCCGGTACCGTAACGAGGTCCTCCAGCCAACTGTTGTACCGTTCCTACGCCAACATGGACCAGGGATGACGTTGCAACAGGACAACGCCAGACCACACGCTGCTCGTATTGTTCAGGGCTTTCTGGCTCAAAACAATGTGGATGTCCTTCCCTGGTCGGCTAATTCCGCAGACATGTCTCAATTGAGCATGTTAGGGATGAAATGAGTGAGTGAGTTGGGGTTTAACGTGCTTTGAACAATATTTCAGTTATTAAACACGTGGATGACAAGCATCCAAATGAGAGTGGATGAAATGGAACGACGCTTCCGACATTTACCGAATCCTCCCGTAACGCTTCAGCAACTGCAACAACGACTTTTTGAGACCTGGAACACCATCCCACAACAACGTCATACCCGACTGATAACTTCCATGAGAAGGAGGTGTGTTGCCTGTATCAACTCAGCTGGTGGCCATACCCGTTATTAACGTGTGACTTTCCAGTTTACCCCTCAGGTACTAAAATGTGTTGTTTTAACCAACATATTGACTTTAGTCCATATTGTGGATGCCATTTGTCTGAGAAATGCCTGTTCATTGAAATAAACGTGATTATATACATTTTGATTTGTTATGTGTTTATCTACAGAGTGTTTATTGCCGTCACAAGAACTTTTGTTGCTGAGCATATTTCAACAATTCGTATATAGTATATATTTCATTGAGTTATTGTGTCATAATAAGAACAAAGCTTGGGCGCGTAATTTGAGGTAAAAATTTCTTGATGAATGTTCACAGGGGGCATTTTACAAGGGGTTTAAATCATTAAGCCGAGGATATACTATATTCAGCAATTTGAAAAATCACAATCATTTTAAAATGAATTATTCAGTCAACTGATCTACAGAATCTTGCTTTCGAAAATCACACATGCTCAAGTCAATTACAACATTTTGTGAAACATTGTTTTCAAAGTTTTCATTTTTATAAATATTCTAAAAAAAAGTTATTACCCAAAGAATTTTGTCTTGTGACTTTAACGAAAGAAATGTGAATTTTTCTATTTCATATTCTAAATTGGAAACGCTATTAATGACAGTAAATCACTTAATTCAAGGCATATAACCCATAAACTGTTTACGTACAGACTCTACTAATGAACTCCTTCAATATCTTATGCAATTACTCTCTACTTGAGTTAATGTTAGGTGGCAACTTTCCCACCTTTTCAGAGTTAGCTCTCCTGGTACACCAGAAATTATTTTTAAGCCCTGGCGGGACGACACATGTACACATATTCTTTTGTTTATAGACTTTCCTTTAATTAGAAACACTCACCAACAACGTGGAGGACGAACACTAAGGCTACAACCAGGAGGCGCGCTACTCTCATACCGAAACACTTAGCAGTATTAGTGGTCTGTGACAGGGTCAAACAGATCTGCACATCTTCGGGCTGATTAGCGCATACCACATGTGAGTTCTCACAAAGGACTTCTTATCGCAATTGGGCCTTACTAAATATATATATATATATATATATATATATATGTTTGTTTGTATGTACATGTTTATATGTGTAGTTACGCTTGAAATTACAATCCCTACAAACTTCCAAATAAATTAATTCTATTCGGAAACCTATATATTCAACTATAACGAAAAACTGAAAAGCAATTATTGCCATGACGTCTTTACTTCTCCTTTCAGTATGACATAAGAATGAATTCAGACTTGGAAATTTAGGCGATATGCTCCCTTCTCATAGGATACAAGAAGGTCACGTGACCGGCATAACTTACAATAAACTCTAAACTACACGTTACAAAGTGTAAACGCCGCATTTTAGCGTTGACACAAAATGCAGCCTTCTAATTGAACGAAACAAGGTCGTGTGAACATCAGGACACTTTACCAATGTAGCATTGCTCAGTGATGAAACAACACTTGAATGCTTTATTCTCAAATATTTTTCTAAAAGTAACTAGATAACACTAAATAATCATAATTGAGTTTAATTTTTTTTATTGAAAGAGTTTAGAAAACTAGTAATTTAATACTTTGCATATTACTTTCTATGAACTGTTTTTAGTGATCACACATGAGTGATGCTGCATGTGGGTGAATATTAGGGCCTGTTACATAGAAATTAATACAGCTGTTTTGTTTGCAGTTGACTGAAATTCAATTAGAAAACTACAACTTCCCTTAGATTAAGAATAAATTTATAAGAAATAGAGTTCATTATGAGTTTGTTCACTGGCTTATTAACGGATTGAAAGTTCAATTAATATCAGTTTAAATTGCACTTATCACACCGTTTACAAGCCAGTGCACAAACACAGAATGAAATCTATTTCTTAAATTCGTGAATATCGTGATGATCTCTCGATATTACTTACGAGCTATGCTGAGGCGATTCATGTAAGTTATTTTGAAGATATGCGAGTATTCAGGCTGTAACGTTTTACCGGAAGTATATTATTCAACGTTGCACTAAATAAGCAGATATAGGCAAATATTATATTTTTCTTAACAGCCTCAAAACCAAAAAACGGCCGTTATAGCAGCAAGCTTATGTAAATGTAAAAGAAATGAGTGAAGTTGCAGATAAAATTATCTTGATATGGAGTAATTCATGCTTTAGCTAATATAAGATATAACGGTTTATTCGATAAATGAACCCATTCCTAGTACCGTCGTTTTCAACAATCAATATTTTCGATTTTTGCACAACCGTCACTTATGATTTTGACATCCCTTTATGACTTCGGCCGCTTAACTTTTTGATTATTGATTGCAGGATAATTGTAAAGAATGTTCAGTATTGTATCACATCCACAGAGGGTGTCATGATGAAGTGAGTGAATGAGTGAGTTGGGGTTTAACGTGTTTTAAGTGAGTGAGTTGGGGTTTGACGTGTTTTGAACAATATTTCAGTTATTAAACACGTGGATGACAAGCATCCAAAAGAGAGTGGATAGATAAAGGAGAAAGGGATCGACAGGATGAGGGAAAAGGCGGAAATAAAGGCATAGTAAGAGATAGACAACAGGTTTTAGAACGACTCAAATTTGGTCTGGCTTCTACCCCGTCGACCTGTCCAGCGTGGGTTACCCTACCAGGAGCATGTAAGCTCCGGCTGGCATAGCTCACGGGGTCTCTGAAGCACTCAAACCACCACACCACGATAAGGTATCGAGTCCAGTGGTGGTGTCATGATGGAAATACCTCATACCTCACATTTGTACTGGTAAGAAGCGATATGCTTATTAAATACGCATGAGGAAATGTCATAATATGGAAAGACTAACCGGTACCCCATTTGATATTCTCACATTCCATCTGATGAAGGAATAATATACTCCGAAACGTTTTGAATTACACAATACATATGTTATTATCCGCAAATCTTGTCTTCCTTTCTTATATCACTTTTAAATGGCTTTCAAAGACTAAGGACCCTGTCAATCGGCCCGCCTGTTTCGCAGCATACTGTGGTGTGGTGAATTAACGAACTGAGTTTGGATCACTTGGTGTCAGTTTTCCATGACGTGACCACATCTTTTGATGTCGCCTCCGAATTTACAAACAGCATTTTTACGGTTTTGAAAGGTTTTTAGAACAGAATATGACTCAGGTTTAAAATATTTTTATTTTAAGCAAATAATGAATGAGAGCAGTATCATTTGCAAAGTTGCTTTTAATGTCTGATCTCTTGTGCGACATCGGTTGTACAATTTCCTTAAACTCAGAGACTTATATAAACATTGCTCATTCACAAGTCTTGCGCTTATTTTGCTCGCATTATGAAATAATTCAATGATTTCCGTTCATCGATTGGAATATATAAAGGAGCCTGTTCTCTGCCATTCTCTCCCTCCCAGCTCCGTCATATATTCCTTTACAACCTCTGTCTTAATTCGAAGGTTTCTTGTGCACGAAATATAGAACGCTGATTGGATGCAATCAAAGTTAGTTGTGCAATCAGCGACGCCGTTTCAAAAGTTATCGTTCAAATCGTCTAAGTTATTTCCGTAAGGTTTCCAAAAACTAAACTTTATTCGAATATACTCCTTGCACTTTGAGCCGTCTTTACAGAACACAAACGCCTCATTTTCCGACTGTTTCATTGTTTAGACCTGTTTGACAGCATATATGGTATTCATGAAATCGTTGTTTTCATTGGCTGAAATATAGCCAGGTAGTTCAATTTGCAATTTTGTCCCGCTACGGGGAACTGCCGAAGCCCGAGAAACCTTCGTATTAAGACAGAGGTTGTTTAGGAATTTATGACGGAGCTACCTCTGTCGGGAGAGAATGACTTTCATGTTGCAGCCAATAAATCATATACACCTGAAAATTTTCCTGATTGTATTTCTATTATGGAAATATGTCTAACTTGCATGACATTTCCACAACTCAGACAATATTCATGGTTTTATTTCAATATATTCGATATACATGTGATACCCTTAAAATATTAACTATATAACTATGATTATTACCAAAGCGGGCATAGTTTTCATAATGGTCATGGGAATTTCAGTTTTTCTAAAAATATCTCGGGACCTGACTGGCCGACAGAATTACTCTCTATTCATTCGTTCAGTGAGTCTAGCATACACGTGTTAACAAGACTCCTAAAGAAAAATTGTTTTTCATTTCCTATCTTATAATATGAAACTTTAAATTTTATTATTTGTTACTATTTCGTTCTTAAAGGATGGTCTTGATTCATAAATGATCCTTAAAAATGTTATGAATTGCTGGGACTACATTTAACTGCGTAAAAGAAAATCGTCCATCGCTTGAATATAATGAGCGAGTTCACTTCCACCTCGCCCTCACGTGGGTATTTTTCAAAAGCATCAAAATTATTCTTAGATTTGGCATGGTTAAGAAAAAGAATAATCAGGTAGAGCGTGAAATTACGGATTACGTCCTTCGTGTATACTGTGATGAATAAAACAATCAATAAATGTATCACGATATAACTCACTCAGGAGAGAGAAATCGTAATTCCTCGTATCTTGTTGATTATTCTTATATTATTACATCGAAGATAATTTGGATACTGATTATAGCTCCTGGCACGATGAAATATGTTGTTCATCTATATTTGCTAATAAATGTATATAACTTAAATATTTGTGAGATGATATTTTTGGACATCAAAGTCTTGAAGAAGTAACTAAGGAATGTCGTCTCATCACTTTACATCTGGAAAGGAAAAGATCAACATAGAATTCAGAGAAGGTGGCAGCATTCACTCTTACAATCATGTCAATAGAAGGGCATTGATAACAGAATTGCTGATCAATCATATGCTAACCCAGTTTGTATGTATTGAGAATTTCAGTACCAGTAACAGTTGACTATGCCCACCAGTCCATAGCTCTGAAGTCAAAACAGGTCTTGAGTCGAATTTGTGAAATTTTTTTTTATATAACACCATCCATTTCATATGAATCCTCAGACGGCTACCATTAATTAATCGACAACATCATCGCGATTTTACACGGAGTTCTCTTCGGGTGAATTTTCAGTCTGATTGAAATGGAACATGTTATGATGGAATAAAGGATTCAATATATTGTATTTATCGAGATTTAAACTCGGTCTTTCTAGATCTTTCCTTTTCATATGGTCTGGCCGCAGCCAGAGCACATTCACGTTTTTAGTGTTGTCAAAAATAAACTTTTCTAAAACAGCAAAACGATTATATTTTGAAATAATTTTAAAACGGACAGGGGTTGTTAATCTAGTTACACCCCTTTCCTTTATTTTGTATAGTAATAGCTATTTGATCGTCGACTTCAGCTGTTTTAGAGACGGTTTTTTCCGATAAAACATGTTCCAGTGACTTAGTCAATAACTTAACTATTTGGTTATGAACTTGAATTTTATTATAAAAAGTCGACAAATTTATAAGAGACGCGAATATCATTTAAATAAGTATTTTAAGATGGATTATTCCCAGGCATTGTCACAACCATATTTTATGTGACCTTCACCTTCGTATATAGTGAATGAAAATACTCTGGAAAATCTAGGTCACTGTCCTTAAGAAGTAGGAATCAGTTATGTTTTTTCAAATTCTATGGTTTTCAAAATGATATATATCATAAGGATATTATTAGAGATGGATTGTCATAATGTAATACGTTTTAAAAGTATATTATCGGACGTTAACACATTTAGAAACATGATCGACATAACGCTTCAATAAAAATGTGCCGCGCACAACTGTTGTTACGGGAAGATGCATTTGCATGAGCGTTGCAACTGACAATCATTTCCGCGAATACACTCGCACGGATATTTATCTATAAATAAAGCGAAAATATCGGAATGTACCTCTTGATCAGTCTCTCCCGACAGAGGTAGCTCCGTCATAAATTCCTATTCAGCCTCTGTCTTAATACGAAGGTTTCTCGGTCTAGCGGGACAATATTGCAACTTAAACTACCTGGCTTTATTTCAGCCAATGAAAACAACGAATGCATCAATAACATATTTGTTGTCACACAGGCCTGTGCAATGAAACAGTCGAAAAATGAGGCGTTTGTGTGTTCTATTAAGACGACTCAAAGTGCAAGATGCATATTAAAATAAAGTTTAGCTTTTGGGAAGCTTACGAAAATAACTTAGGCGATTTAAATGAGAACTTTTGAAGCGTCGCTGATTGCACCACTAACTATGATTGCATCCAATCAGCGTTCTACATTTCGTGCACAAGAAACCTTCGAATTAAGACAGAGGTTGTATAGAAATTTATGATGGAGCTACCTCTGTTGGGAGAGAATGTCTCTTGATATGAACATTGCCTACTCGCTGAAACTTACGTCCCTGGTTTTACTGAATTTGACTGAAAAACCGTTCATTGCGGTACCTAACGCCTTCATCAGACTCCGTGGTGATAAACAGGGAAGAATGGGAAATCCAACTCAACAAAAAAAACAGTGACGAAACGGAAAGTGGTTTCATTTTGAGCTATGGCAAGTTTTAGAGGGTCGTATAATTCAAAATTAGAATAAGATACTTTGTCTTTATTTAAAGACTTTGATTTTGATGTCAAACTATTGTTGAATTATTTTCCTACTAAATTCAAACTATGTAGTTGAATACGCATTATTTGAAAAAGCATTGACAGGAATGCAAACCTCACGAATCATCTTTAACCTCGTGCGTTTCCGTATCATTCACATCATATATATTAGGAATAAATATTTATCTCTTTTACTCGTGTGAGCGTGAGTGAGTTGGGATTAACGTGCTTTGAACAATATTTCAGTTATTAAACACGTGGATGACAAGCATCCGAAAGAGAGTTGACAGATCAGGGAGAAAGGGATCGACAGGATGAGGGAAAAGACGGAAAGAAAGGCATAGTGAGAGATAGAAATCGTAATAGAATGGGATAATTTCATTATTGCCGAGTTGCTGGTGTGATTCAAACAGTTGGCCCGTTGATCCGAAGTCGAAAACTAACCACTCGGCTATCCCGCTCACGGTATTTGCTTAAAGACCATGAAGTAAGAAAATTGTGTTATCACCTCGATAAGTGTTTATTATTCGGCATGTTGTTGATATTAATTTAAAGAATCAATAGATCAGTGAATTTTACATTTTGAAAATTAGTAACTAGTGCATTTTAAAGCCAAATAACCCAATACTTTTCATCTTTAACATGTCTCTATCAAAAGCAGAAAAACAAAGACGATACAGAGCTAAAAGAGATGCTGACTCACGAAGAAGGCAAGCCTATCTTCAAAGTGAAAAGACAAAGTATATCAAAAACAAAGCTGATGGAAAGAAAAGTTGGTTGCTGATATGAATTCAAGAGAGCGCCGAATCAAACAGAAAGTGAGTGAGTTGGAGTTTAATGTGCTTTGAACAATATTTCAGTTATTAAATACGTGGATGACAAGCATCCAAAGGAGAGTGGACAGATACGGGAGAAAGGGATCGATAGGAAGAGGGAAAAGACGGAAAGAAAGATGTTAAATCAACATCGACCAGGTGCCTTCTCACAAGTTTTCAGCTTTTTGAGGCAAACTACCATGACGACGAATTTACCCATTCCGAAACGATTTACTTATAATCTGTGTAAACACAAATGAAACCAAAATTGACTTTAAAACTACCAAACTCGAGGAGGTTAAATGTGATTTTATGATTTCACGGTTTGATTACACCTCAAATAAAAAAAATACATTTTTGTCAATAATGCCATTACTGAAGGAAGGTCTTATAAGTTAAATGGGCAATCTACGATGACTTATACATTTACGAACGAATGTTTGTTTGATGAAAGATGTAAGAGTTTGGAGAATATCATTCCCTTCGTAACTAAAAAGTACTTGTTTGCTGTAGACATAATGCAAGGGAAACAGTTTCTAGAACTTACAATCAGACTTTACGTCATGTTTGATTACATCCAACTTAATTGTATGTAATTTGTGTTGCCATGAAACAGGGAATAAGTTTAATCTTACGAAGTTGAAAGGGGCATTGTGCAATGGTTGAATTGTACTCATTCGACGTTTTACTGAAGGATGACTAAAAGTGTAGAACAATATTCTAAGGTGCATGTTCATGGATACCGCTATATAACATAAACTAGAGACGTACACTTATCCTCGAGTGGTAGAGATTCGTGACCCTCAGCAACTAATTGGAATTTATCTTCAAAAATAAAATTAAAAAGAATCATGATATAAAATAAGAATTTCTTGTCAAAAACCGATTGGAGTGACCTTGTTCCCTACGGTGGTTACCTTGCATATGAAGCTATTTCTTCACGACTAAGTCAATGTGCTAAGTTTCGTATGATCATTTCTTAAAATGACATACCTTTTCTTACAGAATTGAACGTCATACATTTCTTACAATTTAATACTTTATAATTAGAATAGTCTTTTTCAGTTTTGGTTTTTTTTTCAGAAATAAAATCATCCACAATTGAAGTAGTTTCACACACTTCTTAACTGAAAGCAACAATGTTCATGAATAATTAATAGCTAAAAGAGAAAAACCTGAAATAATTGATTGTGTTTATTATTTTTTTCAAACTACTTCTACAGAACACTTTTTTTGCGAATTAAAATCTACCAGTAAACATCTAGCACTAGCTATTGACCAAAGACATAGAAATATTATTATATTATAATGTGTAAGGGACCGAAGAATTCAAAAGGCGGATCTTCACATCATTTGAATTAAATTATGAATTTCATGACATTTAAACTATTAATCAATATAAACAAAATTAATCGTCTTCACACAGTCAGTAGCACGAGAAAGAAGTTTAAAAACTGAAGACCTTTGAAGATACAAGACATAAATATACTCGAGACATATCTAGGCATCATACAAATTACAGATGTTAAATGTCACATATCATTTAAACAATTAGGGTTTGAGCTATGAGAATAACAAAATACAAAATAAAACTAGCTGTAATATGATAAATCCCGAAATCCGTTATTACACATCTAGCGAATTATGCACATTTTCCGTGTCGCGCAGGTACGAACTCATCCTGCTATATCAGCGTAAATGTATTCGCTCTCGCACCTTCCTAATATAGCTATAGTGATCTCATTCAAACTAAAACCCTCGTATCGCTAGCTATGTAATCAGCCAATGAGACGACTCGCATTCAGCAACAGCGGCACAACCCGGATTGAAATTTTCGTTGAGTTCAAGCTAGTAGCTTGAAGCTATTTAATTAACGACATTTCATTGGCTGAAAAATAACAGGTGAGCACAGCCACAAATATCAATCCGCCAGCCGTACGACTGATTTAGCCCGAAAGAGAACAGGGTTTAGAGAAAGAAGCGGATAGGATTCATTTTAATTGATTTAGTAGGATGGTAAGAACATCAGTCAATGAACGGGAAACAGGCCCAGCATGGTTTTACAGCTTTTTGTTGTAATTTTCGTTCATGACCTCCCCACGACATGGCTTCCTATGTGTTAAGCCACCGTTTACCACAAGTTCTGAAACGGAACCACCAACACGTGTGACAGATCCGCTGCTTAGCTTTAAAGACATTTGTAGAGTCCTTTCTCCACAAAGCTTAACTTCCTATAATTCTCTTGCAATAATAAATAGTTAATCCGTGTCCGTGTTTTCGGCAGTGAGGGAAAATTACTAACGAATATATTGTCCTTCAGTTGAAACTTTGTTCTTCTATCTTCATTAAAAAGTACCTCAACTGCGTATTTTCCCCGCTAATTAATATTGGCATTACGCTACCGAAATCCACGTTTTCGGGATGAATATATTTTACTTCTTTTAAAAAGGTTTTGAAGATTCTGTGTACGTTTTAATTGTTTACAATAAACGTCTAAGATGATAGATCCAGGCAGCTCTATGTTTAAGTCGGTTTAAAACTATTTTAGAAGGAACAGACTCTCAAATAGAAAGAGGTTACCTTATGTTTCACAGAAACAGCGACCCCCAGACGACATTATAAAATCGACACACTTCAAAGTTCCCGTGCAACCAGGGCAAGCGTCCTTTGTGCACCAATACTTGGTAGCCATACAATACTTCAGGGGTTGACACAGATTGAGCACGCCACCTGTGGAAATATTTCGAAATTCTATCATGTTGCAAGTTTAATAGCACCATCGGAAGATCATTACTCATAAGATTTTAAAAAAACCCATCCAGGTTTGCCGAGGGTCGTTAAGTCCTCTTGGAATCAACTGTAAAACATGTATCGAAGACTAGTGACATTAAATTAATGAACAAAGTACTCACCAACATCTGAGAAGATGCAGGCTGCTGCAACTAGGAGAAGGAGTAATACTTTCATTGGGACGTATTTCAGCTCTGTCTTTGTGGCGGTCTTGTCAGATGAAGTCTCTATCTAGAGTTAGATAAGAATAGTTTGCTTATCTACTCTCTAACCTTTGGTCTTTTCTTCAGAAAGATTTTTGCGTTGATAAAGGGAAATATATACTATGGAAACACTACTTCGGCTTTTGGAGTGAGTTGGGGTTTTAACGTGCTTTCAACAATATTTCAGTTATTAAACACGTGTCGGCTTTTGGAAATAAAAGCAGAGATCAGATACAAGTCGATTAACAAAATGATCACCTTGAGCTTGTACTGAGAACTTTGTTAGATAATCTCCTGTCATGTGACAAAGAATTGTGTGACGTGTTAACAAACAACCACCTAGCCTCACCCACTTTTTGTGTTAAGTTTCGACCATCTACATGTGTGTGTATGCTTTGAGGAATTCTTTCAAATTCTCATATCATTGAATCATCTAAATACCTACATTTTGTGTTCAATTGCCAATCTGTTAGCAATTTTATGATGAATTATACATTCCTAACAAGCCATCATCCATAAGTAGAAAACTTTTATCTTGGTTTCAGGAATGACCTTGTTGATAAAAGCATTTGACCTGCATAACGCCCACAGGAAAAAAAGATATTCACGAAGATAACGTTGGGATTGGTTCAAGGCGGTTAGGCCGTGGATGAGCCCGGGTGTCAAACTAATGGAGATTTGAGGATCATATCTAACTTGAAAAGTCAAACCCAACTTAAGAAGGTCGATACCAACTGCAATGTTTTTAAGTGTCAAAAACGATCAATTTGAGTCAAAGATTTTTTTATTTCCCCAAATTTGTTTTTACATCTGATAAGTTTCTATAATTGCCGATATTTCGTAATACGATATTGTTAGAATTTTCTAAAAGAAGTTCGGCAACAGCCAATTGTTGTCATTCTCTCCCGAAAGAGGTACTTCCGTCATTATTTCCTATACAACCTCTGTTACTATAAGAGCTCTTCACGAGCTTTCGGCAGTTTCCCCTAGCGGCACAAGATTGCAACTTAAACTACCTAGCAATATTTCAGCCAATGAAAACACCGAATGCACGAACAATGATTTTGTTGTCACAGAGGCCTATGCAATGATGCAGTCGCTAAATGAGGCGTATGTGTAAATGTTCTGTAAAGAAGACTCAAACTGCAAGGTGCATATTCGAATAAAGTGTAGCTTTAGGAAAGCTTCCGGAAATAATTAAGGAGATTTGAATGATGAGTTTTAAACTGGGACGCTGAATGCACACCTAACTACGATTGCATCAATTCAGGTTTCTACATTTCTAGACCGAAAACGTTCAAATTATGACAGAGGTGGTAGAGGAATTTAGACGGAGATTCCTCTGTAGGTAGAAAATGATTGTATCATGGCATATGGAATGACCAATGGACAGAGCTATAGCAAGACAATAATCATGTGACCATGTGGGTAACAAATATAATTGGCATGCTTTGATAGGGAGTTTGATTTATCTATAACTATCATATTGAGAAAATACTGATATTTTTTATTTCAAAATGTTAATAATTATAACTTTGCGCAATAGAGAGCGCAGAGCATGCAGACATCTATTTCAGTGACTATGAGCATCAAGAGATACGGACTTGTTGAGAAATCTTCAGTTACCATGTGAGTATTCCGACATTGTGGGCTTGTTGTACTTACATTTTTTGACGATTGTGTATATGTTTTGGCCATCGATCCCCCCTTTCCATTTCCATTTCCTTGCCTTTATAAATCCCAGCCACGTAAACATTTTACTTTTTAATTTTCTTTTTACAGTGGTCTTTGGTATCTTTATCATGGACTTTTACAACGTCCCTATTAGCCATAACTACATGTTTGACCGAAGTTTCTGTAACGTAACAATAACTGACCGATTGACACCGTCCAACACTTTCAACAACGTGATGTGCTATTACCATTTTCAAGTTTTGATGTTTAAAGTTATCTGCCCTTGACCCTTAAAGTTTATAGCTTAGGAAAGTCGTAGTTCCAAAAGGATCAACCAGGATTTATCCATTTAAATATTTAATTTATTTGCTTTCAATTTATACATCGAATAAGCAATTAATTGTGACGCCGCCTCACTGAACATAAGCTTATCAGCTATAGGGATATAGTACAGAAATGAAATCACGTGGTTACAAACCTACTGGATCGTTCGTATTTCTTACGATAATAGACGTGTATAAAGTTTTTGTCGATTCATCAAAATTATCCACAAAAAGGCAATAAATGTAACATTTATAGAACAGAGTGATTACTTATCATACCATGAACTTTTTAGTTTAAGAGCATAAATCTACAATAGATTGGCCTGCATTCCAATCGCTGCTGGTAATATTGATCATAGATCATTTTTGTAAATTGTAAGACGATTGTTTAATCATCCGACAAATATAAGAATTTTTAAGCATCAAATGATTAAAGTCGAAATTAATGTTGCAGGTGTGTACAAATAACGAACAATTACTATCAATTATATTGTTGATGTTTGTTTAATTCATTTCACTAATATTATGAAGGACATGTACAATCGGTTTCACAAAACATGGACCTAAGAAATTGATCCATTTTTACAAAAAGTTCACAAGAATATGCACGACAGTGGCAGTTTTTCTACAATAGGACGGACAAGTGTTTAACAAGTGCGTACCCCATTTAAGTCCATACCTTTAAACTTTAATCCCGATTGTAATAAGACTGCGGAGGAATGGACGCGTTGGTATTATGATATACCCTTGACCGTTGGTCCAGATATGGAACATTGTAAATGATACTGAACAATATTATGAGTCTTAATCAAAACCGTCTTCGTGTTAGTAATGACTTTGCCTTTCATTTTATTGATTATCGTGCAGGGAAAATCTACATACGCTTTGAATATTCCGATATGGCGGAATCTGTTCTTGTTAAGAATCAATACTTTTTTCTCATTGCACAAGCGATTGTTATAAAAGGCCGTCATCCAGTTGACAAATTGGAAATTGCGTGTTCGTTTGTCCTTATTTTTAGTGTAAATAAGAAACGGAAAATAGAACTAGAACTAGAAAGTAGAGAACTAGCGTATGGAATTCAATGTAGAAAGATGCTATGTACATTTGTTTGCAGGGATACTATCGTCATCTAAAGTAAATGCATGTGCATATAAAAAGATAGACAAAATATACGTTTGCTTTTGTTTGACAAAATATTTAGATACCGATATATATTACCCAATTTTTTTATTATAGCTCTCAACTGCTCTAACCTACATAAACTCACGGGCAAAAGAAACGTCACCAAAATATATTTGGTCTTTTTTTCCTAATTTGAAGTTACCAAAAGTAGAAAAATGGTTGAATCATCTCGCCCGAACGTAACCAACATACACTTTGCTTTGATTTGCACGAAAATCATGTAATTTGTGTAAAATTACGAAATTTGCACTACAAAGTGAGAAATCTCTTGCTAAATACCCGTATGATATTCAGGTATAAAAAGTGAAGTGAAATGTTGCATTACATCATTACATTGTGTGATAGAAAGGAAACATGCCAAGATTGACAGTTGAGCAGAGAGAACGAGCCATTGGTATGCTGGACCTGGGAGCGACTCGGTCCCATGTGGCAAGACAGATGAACTGTTCAAAGCGAACAATTCTGAGATTGGTAAGCCGTTACAGACAAACGGGTAGGACGTCTGACAGGC
The DNA here is from genome assembly GCA_921293015.1 of Phorcus lineatus. Taxonomy (NCBI): domain Eukaryota; kingdom Metazoa; phylum Mollusca; class Gastropoda; order Trochida; family Trochidae; genus Phorcus; species Phorcus lineatus. The sequence continues at coordinate 30,944,349 of OV121085.1, read as the reverse complement.
CTAGAAGTGGACCCCCCAGGAAGATCGTCATGTACGACTGCTACATCTCAGGAACCGTTTCAAGACTGTGACGTCATCCACCCGAACTGCCCTTGGTCATTCAGTCAGCCGAAGGACTATTGCCAGACGTCTTCGCCACCACGGTATTAGAGCCTACCGACCCCTGAAGGCGTTGACGTTAACGCCTCAACTTCGACGTCAAAGACTGAGGTGGGCGAGAACGGTACAGCGCTGGCAAGCAAGAAACTGGTCAAGAGTGCTCTTCACCGACGAAAGTCGGTTCCAAGTCTTCAAAACTGATGGTAGACAACGGGTATACCGAAGACGTGGAGAACGTACACGGCGTTGCTGCATCCAAGAGACTGAGCACTATGGTGGTGGAAGCGTGATGATCTGGGGTGGGATTTGCGGGGATTTAAAGACTGATCTTGTTGTCATACAGGGTAATTTGACAGCTGCAAGGTACATCGATGAAGTTTTAAGGCCAATCGTTGTGCCATTCATCCATAATCAGCCACGTACTATCTTTCAGCAAGACAACGCCACACCTCACAAGGCACGTATCAGTATGGACTTCCTTAATGCTCACAATGTGACGCTACTACCCTGGCCAGCTCGATCTCCTGACTTGTCTCCTATTGAACACCTGTGGGACCACCTTGGACGACAGATCAACAAGCGCCATCCCCCCATACAGACAAGAGCGGCGTTGGCACAGGCCCTACAGGAAGAATGGCGAAGAATCGCGATAGCAGTCATAAGACGGCTGACAACATCCGCAAGACGACGTGTCCATACGTGTATCCAATCAGGGGGTGACCACACACGATATTGACTGTGTTGAACATTCTATCGTCATTTTAGAGCCATTATTAGAAAAACGAACGTGCTCGAAAACCGGACAATTAACAATCCATGATTAAAAGCTACACTGTGTGACAGTGCTTACTTCTAATTCAGCTTTTTCTGATTCAGAATGTTGTCATTACATTAATTTTTCAAATATAACTGTAACATTAGCAATATCTGACTTTGTTGTATTTTTATATGGGAAAAAAGAGAGGTGACGTTTCTTTTGCCCGTGAGTATATTTAACCTATTTATCTAATACAAAACCGTCTCCCTTTCACGTTCACTTTTCTCTTTCCATCCCTTTCCTCCGTTTGTTCATCATCCTTTTCCATCCCTTTCCTCCATCTGTGCCGTCATCCTTTCCATCACTTTTCTCAGTTTGATCTGTAATCCTTTTCATCCCTTTCCTCATCTTTTCTGTGAGATTGTATCCCTGATCCGTCAAATCTCAATTGGATTAACTTCATGAATGTGTTGAATGATTTAAATATTTGTGATAAGATAAGATATGTACACCCGATATTTCTCTATCTTTTATCTCTCAGTCCAGCGTTGAATCATGTCAGACGTTGTAGCGGAAAAAGATTTTAAGTGAGAGAAATACTCATACCGTAGCGGACGGATGTTAATTACTGAACGGTGTTGCTAAAACACGATATGATATGTCTGGGTCAAATGCCCAAAGGAGTTGTGAAATATTTGGGCAAGGAAACAGCCTGATCACTTGATATGAGCTTCTTTAGCAATTGAAATGAGCTAGAATGCCGCTTGAATGTTACACACACGATACTTACCCTTATTCACATGTGGAACAACAGCTGGAGTTACATTCTACACAAAACATATTTAGTTTAATTTTCCGCCATTTTCCTACACTAAATATAAGTTTATGATTTTGAATAACATATCGGTTACATAAAGACGAGTGTTTGAAGTAGTCTTAAAATTACATTATATTTGGGTCATTATGAACACAAGCAATGTAATCGACACTTAGAAGGCTTGTTAGAGGATACATGTTCATTGAATGTATTGTGAATTTTGGCAAAATAAATTTCAAACTGCATTATTGAAAAAAGAGTAATGTATGTGATATATGTGGTTTGTGGTAATTTCACCCACAACACAGCACAAGAGTTAAGAGCTGTTTTGAAAACTAGATTGTGATTAAGAATATGGCAGTTAAACCGCGTTATTTAGTTCAGAGTTCAACTCTCCCAGTCTGAAAATATTCCCATCTTCTGTACATTGGGAACCCAAAACCACCAAAGTATATCAAGACAGATTTATGTTTATAAAAAATCGAAAGAAAACATGGTTGAAACAGCATATTTATTGACGATATGAGGCAAGTGCCAGTCCCTCTGTAAATATCTGAAATGGAAATATATGTGTCAATCAAATGTTCAAAGAAGAGGCTCAATGATATACTAAGATAGTCATATGAAGAGTATTAGAACAATATCTAATGCTCATCAGCTAATGGTTACGACCACTCTATAATGTTCAATGTTCATGTTTGATGTCCTTCGTCCATTTTAAGTGCCTAACTTTACTACCCATCTACCTATCCAAATCTCAACCTTTACTATCAACTTATTTAAGTACATACCTTTATCACCTACATGTAGGTACCCACCCATTGCCTGCCTGTACTACCTACCTATCCAGTGTCTACCTTTGCTACCTACCCACCCTTTCAATGCCTACCTTTACTACCTACCTATCCAAATGTCTACCTTATTAATTACATATCCCAGTGCCTACCTGTAATACATAACTACCTGTCAAAATACCTGCCTTTAATCTCGGCCTTTCTTCGTGCCTACCTGTACTACCTACCTATCCAAGTGCCTACCTTTATTACCTACTTAAACCAGTGCCTACCTTTAATACCTAGTATTACCTACCTATTCCAGTGCCTATCTTTACTTCGTTACTATCCTAGTGCCTTTCTGTTTAACTTACCTGCTTATTAGCTCCGTCTTTACTATTCTAAGGTAATACATGCAGATAAATCAATACAATTCGCACGATGACCTAATGTACTATTTCGATTGTCGAATGCTTCTCCTACTCCATGATCAAACACAGTAGTGGTCCATCAGGAGAACTGGTCTCTCTGCTCATTCTTCCAAAAACTGTTTTAAGTAAAAAAAGATTAGAGAATCCTAAAGATATCAGAAAAACAAGGCATTTATAAAGACACCACTTCCAATGTGTTTAGCCACCTTTTCCCATATGCTATGACAGGACAAAACTATGTACACACACCTGACAGTTCCCATTTGCGAGTGGTATTCATAAGAGAGGATTATAAGAGAAACCTCACCTTTCTGCCGTATACTTGATGAAAATAAAGAGTTTAAATAATCAGTTTGTGTTAAACCTGTCCAGCATGGCCAGTTGTAAAAGGCGAGAAAATATATCATGGAAGTATTGCCAAGGAACCTGCGAGGCGATTATCATCACGATAGCATTTTTCCAAAATCATACTATCCCGATGCTCTACAGTTTATGAGAGGAGACTATATAGGACATAAAAAAGTAATGTTTTAGCTAACAACCTGTCTTAAATATAACATGAATGGAAATCACGAAAATCGCACTGACTGTGAAATTGCGGATAAAATATCAGAAAAATTACAAGTGATATATTGAGTAATGATGTAATCTTTCATATGCAATAAAAGTTTTGTTCAGCGCATATAAATTTTGTTTGAAACGCAATGTGCTTAAAGTATCGGGATATATTGTTTCTCATGCCAATACATCACTGGCCCTCACCATATAATATCCTGATCAATTGTCTAAATGTGTTTTGTATCGATGCACTCGCATCTCATAGTAGATAATGCAATCATCGAGACTATCGATAAATTGTTAGACCACTAGTTTGTGTAAAATGTAAGGGACTTTTCCCGCAGTTTAATCTCCGTCCGCTTATCTTCATAAAAAGCGTCATTTTCCCGCTATATAGCTTTAGCTCCTTGTAAATCTACACATTCAGGTTTGATTATTTGAAGGAAGAGAAATCTTACTTCTTTTAAAACGTTTTAAATGTTTAAAAGTAACTTCTGAATGATAAATCCAAGCAGCTCTATGTTTAACTCCTTTAATACTATTTCAGAAGGGACAGAGACTTTCTGAAATAAAATGGCTTTACCTTATGTTTCACAGAAACAGTGACCAATAGGCCCAGGCGCCAATACTTGATGGATACACTTCAAAGTCCCTGAACAACCAGGGCACTCGGATTTCGTGCACCCATATACCATATCCATACCAGGTATACAATGCTTTATTGGATCGCACTGATGGATCACGCCACCTGTGGAGAGATTTTGAAATGTTATCATGTTGACAATTCAACAGCACCATCGGATGTACTTTACTTTAAGGGTGATATCATCCAGGTTTTTGGAGAGTTTTAAAGAGCACTTCGTGATTTTCATAACATATTATTTACCTTTGATACGAACCTAAATGTCATACGTGGTGATATAAAATCAAAACATCTTAACTTTTCATGTCCAAAAGACCTATATATGACAAATACTGGTTTTCTGTGAAAATCTAAAAACAGCTTTATAAATGCACAGAGGTGTAAATATCCCGTCCAATGTACATGGATACTAGTTATATTACCTTACAAACACTATCAACTCCTAACTGCCCTCCTGGCTGTTTCAGATAGGTCTCCAAAATTACGTTTGACTATTTGACGCGCGCCACTGTCCAGTTTTCGATCATATTATCACTGTACAAAACAAATTAGCTTTAAAATGTTTCTCTTAGCTAAGAGAAACATTTTAAAGCTAATTTGTTTAAATTTAAAGCTAATAAGCTAATTGTCATAGAAAACCAGTACCTCACGACCAAATGACACCATTGATTAAGTTTGGCATATATGACTCCAACAACTCACGGAGTGGCTCTTTAAAGTACTCTTGAAATCAATTGTAGAAAATGTAATTGAAGCTGGTGAGATAAATCGAATTAACAGTGTACTCACCAACACCAGAGAAGATGCAGACTGCTGCAACCAGGAGAAGAAATACTACCTTCATTGGGACGTGTTTTAGCTCTTGTGTATGTGGCTCTGTGTCAACCTGATTAAGATTGCGTATCAGATTCTGGTAAGATAAGATATGACCTACAATGTTTGTTTTCAAATGCCAATCTGTTAAGCAATTCTTTGATAAATCATATTTTTCCTAAACAGTCGAAGATACTTTTGACCTTCCTTAACTGCCGGATCGTTATCTAGGTATTAGGAATGAGCTTGTTGATACAAAAACATTCTACCATTTCAAATCCATTACGTCAACAGGAAACAAGGAGATTGAAGGAAATAACGTGTCTCGTCAAATACGTGGTACTTCTTCCGCGAAGCGCTTTCAGTCCTCTTGTTGCTTTTCAGGATCAGCATCGTTTTGCTACCGTTGATCACATGTAGTATAGACTATGTTCTGAAAAGTCATTAGTTTAGGCACAAGGGACGCGTCCGCGTGTCAACATCTCTCGATATTACTTATGATTCACACTCATGTAATCTAAATAATTTAGGTATTGAAGGTAATATTCAGGTAATGAAGCAGGTTCTAATGGACCGGAAATATTTAATGAAACGTTGCATTAAATCCGCATGAACTACGATATCGGAAATTTTGCAAAAAGCCAGAAGAGCGAAAACGACAATCGATATCTTAATCCAATAACAATGCTTATACTACAGTCGAACTTCGTTTACCCGGACGGTTTGGTTGCAGGTGATAGTCCGGTTGAAGTCGTCCGGTTATCTGAATCAAATTTCAGTGCAAGTCTACAGACATGGATTGTACATTTTCCAAATCGTTTAAACTACAAGATTGAATTGATAAACAAAAGTTCATCCTTTATTGTCAGTTCCGAGTTTAGGTAAATTCAAAACATGCAAAAATTACTAGTTCAGCCGTTTTCAATCTCTGACCCGACTTTGACCGTCTTCACTTTTTCATTGTTGATCAGAGGTCAATTGTAAAGCATTTCATCGCATCGATAGTATGGAGTTTGAATTTTCCTAATAGTTATTCAGACACATAAAACCAGCAATAAGACATATACATTTTTAGACAACAATCAAACTCATTGCTTCAGTATCCAAACAGTCATTACTTTACCATAAATACGCAGAGAAACGTTCCATTAACCTCACCGGGGAAAAAACAAAAGACAGAAAAGGCAAAGGAATTTTGTTGAATTTCCTGTCGAGTTTATAAGGATGTATTTGACACTTATTTTGACCTGAATTGTATTCACAGAAGCCTTCACGTTGCAATGTTTTCATTATAACTAGCTCCTGCAAGAATTGTTTCAGTGGCATTCTAGAAGTTGGTAGTATCAGGACGAGAATGATATATGGATATACAACTTCTTTATTAGAAGTAATAAAGAAGTTGTATATCCATATATCATTCTCGTCCTTAGCTCATGCAAGTCAACGTTCCCCATTCCTTCCATCAGGGCACAGAAAATGTTGCTCAAATCTTATTATTCTCAGATTATTTAGCTGGTTATTCAAAGCGATATGAGGAGAGAACTCAGAATAATGTTGAAGGAGGCGTGTAAGTGAGTTGGGGTTTATCGCCGCTTTCAAGTTTATTTCACTTATATCGCGGCTGCTAGTATTATTGCAGGGAGAAAGCCCGCAACACCATTGCGATGAAAACTGCAGGCATCGGCTGGAACTAGCGATCCATGGGTGATACTGCGCTGAATCTCAGTGTAGCATTGCACCCAAACATCACTGCGTGTAGAACAGTTCTCTACTGCAGACAAAGTTGCCGAGCCCCTGGCGGGATTTGAACCACGGACCTCTTGATCCGAAGCCGAACGCGCTAACCACTGCGCTGAAGGAGGCGTTGGATAAAGCGTGTTCTGTTGGAGCAGTATCTTATAATCCTTTTAATGTGCTCCACCAACTAATTTAAGTCCTCATGTCGGTGAGTTATGCCGTAAGTTGCGTGATTTAAGTAATACATTTAGATATCGATGAGTTTTGTTATCTTATCATGATAATAAAGCTGCACTCACAAATTTAGCATATAATTAAATACATGGAAACTTATATTGATAGACTACATCCTATATTAAACGATGACCGCAACTTTATTGTTTCTTGTTTCTATTGTTATACGAGTGTCGTTATAGGGTCCGCCTTCGGCGTGGTGCGAATGTTGTTATTCCTGGCGGGATAACGCAGTGGTTAGCGCGTTCTGCGTCGGATTAATAGGTCCGGGGTTCGAATCTTGGCAAATTTGTTGAACATGTAGTAAGGTTTGGATGCAATGCAAAACTAAATTTCAGCGCAGTTCCACCCATGGTTCGCATATTCCAGCAGATGCTCGCAATGCATAGCCACAATAGTGTTGCGAGCTTTCTCCATGCAATGATACTAGCACCTGTGATATAAGTGTAATACTCAAAATCACCTCATTTTGGGGTAAACTGTTGACACTGTTCACAATGAAAGGGATACTTTATTCGATAGTGTTGTTAGCACTTACTAGCAGCTATTGTTTTCAAAAACGTGTTGTAATAGTTATGTCCAAATGTGAGGTAATATTTGTATGTCATTTTAATAGGACCCGTGAATGTTGTTATCAATGAAGGTCATCTCTTTATAATATTTGTTTTGTGGTTGACATGTATTATCACTCTGTCAGTTGAGTATAGCACCCCATTGTTTACATGACTAGGTATGTCAACGCATTTCATCACGTACAGCTCTTGATGTCAACAACATCTTTTCTTACTGTTTATAACATTCAAATAGTATTGGGCCTGACTAACACACCCTGACACCAAACGCTTTGGCTTACCACCATCTGAAAAACACCTTCAAAAGATATCATTGATATAATTCTAAGGATTGACAATATGTTATTGTTGTACAAACGAATTATCAATTCATTTACGTGATCAGACTCTGTTGTCAATTGAAATAATAACCTAGTGTGAATACCAAATCAAAATACTCCAAAGATCCAATGTTAACCTAAAAGTACTTCAAATGGTCTGGCGCAGGGAGCACTTGTTTACCCCCCATAGACGATAAGATCATCTTTCATCCTATGTGTACAGCCAAGCCGACTTTTTTATCTTCTTGTTGACGAAGAGGGTCAGTTACACTTGTCTACATGTGCTATTGACACTCAGTGTAGAGATAGGGAACGGGTTAATGAACCACTCTGACGTCATTCCAAGACAAAACAAAAGAGAAGGGTTAATCAATATGGTTAACCTTTTTATGCAGAGCAAAAGATTTTGTGTACGGATTTTAGGTAAGTTGGTGTATCCTACATTCTCTATCGATTGAAATACAGAATTTACGTTAAGACTGTTTCTTTGTTCAAACACTGATTATAACAACAGTTTGATGAACTTTTTTTTTTAAACTACTACTATAAGTGAAAATAGTTCTATATATAAAATACATGTGAATTGTGAAATTTTAGATAATAAAACTAATAAACTTCAATTTAAATTCTATACGTTAACAAAACTCTATATTTCGTTGTACTGAAGTCATTGAAATTCAAAATGACTGTGCATTTGAAAGAAACAGTTTCACGTAACAGCAGAATGTCGGTAAAATAAGTCAAATAAATCAAGCAATCCTTAAAGGGACAGTAGCATATTGTTTGGTTAAGAAAGACATCTCGCGACCATAACTGGGACCAATAAAAGGACCTCAAATATGGCTTTATACTTTCGTAAACGATTACGGATATTCCGTTTGAGTAATGAGGTGTTAAACGCTCTGAAGATAATGCATTCGGCATTATCTTACACCTTTTGAAAACTAAATTAAACGTGGTTTCGTTGTCAGGATATGGTCATTGAGCAATCGAACAGCTCTTATTACACTAACATTGTCTCCTGCCTTACAACCGATCTTTGACATTTGTCGTCCATTGGTAACTTAGGTACAATGTTTACGTTGGTCTTACGCAAGCGGATATAAGCTTTTATGTGAAAAAAGGTACAATTGCCTTTTCTTTTATGAGTATATCCATTTACCACAAACCTGTATTGTGAAATACCTTGCCAATGGAAATGTCATGGACGATATTTTAAGGTTATTGTTTGATGATCAGTTTTGTCAATTTGCAGACGTTACCAATGTATCTGTGGTGTGACGTTTACTGCTCTTTAGGTGTATCTCAATAGTGTTTATAAGAATATTCATTATCAGCAGTTATCTGAGCTCTGTATGGCATGATTTTGAAGCAGTAGAAATAAAAGGAGACTCGAACAATTTTCTCATTCGTGCTTAAAAAATCATTAATCATAAATTATAAAACCAAAAACACATCTCTTAAAGCAAAGTTTATTTACAAAACCCAATCGGATAAGTTTTCATTTTACTTTGCAGATGATATAAAATATACAAAATGAACCTTTCTTTTTCAACAAATTAGCGCATTCAACGAATTTTTGTACTTTCATGACGTTATAAGATGTTTTGAGGGAAAAAAGACTTCAAAAGTTTACCTATTTGCGTTTTAGTGAATGTGCGGATTTTCACTTTTATGTAACATTGAATAAAAAAATTGCTTTAAACGTAATCTTGGTTTATATTCCTCTTAATGGCAGATTAAATCCCTTTTTTCTTAGAAAATTTTAATCTAAACATATTTAAACATCTTATATGATTTATGAAAGAAGATATCAAAATGTAATGATTATGAATGAACAACGGATTTTTTAATATAAATTTACTATCTAGTGGTCTAATAGATTTTATCATAGATTACAAACTACTAATCCCGTGATGAAACATGCTGTTAACGCATCGCCGAAACGCAACAACCAGGAAGGCTGAAGAAGTGATAATTGAGTGTCTGCTGGCGGAACCACGTGGTTAGCGGTTCACTGGGTTAAATACTACCAGCCTCATTAACACACTTCCCTCACTTCAAACGGACCCTCATCTTGCCAGGTAGGTTACAACCTCTCTCTGTTTTCCAAAGAGCTTTACTACACATTTTCTAAATGAATTGAAAATAATTTAAGGGAGTTAATCATCACAGTTTTCAATGGTAGGACCGAATTATTAACGACATCAGCTTATTTCACATTCTTTTTCCTTATCAAATTGTGTCTTTATATATGTTGTTAGTAGATATTGTTGTTGCTTTTGAGTTTTTGCTTCTATCTGTTAGATTCCTTTAATCGGGTCACAAATGCATGAATGAAATATATCTAATCAAAATGAATGAAATACACAGGATTTGATAAATATCCTAGTTCCTTTCCGGTTTTGTGTGTCAAATTATTCCAGTCTTACTTTCCTGTTTCTCAAGAAACGGTTTCATAATTGCTAACATTGTAACAAAGTTTATCCTCTATAGAGAATGTGTTCTAATGTTATTTCAAGTTCTATCTAATTAACCATTTGGACTGTGTTCACCGCAGGAACATAGATGTTGTTAGAAAAAGATGCAATATACCAATTCTTTCATCCCCTTCGATGTAGCTGTTGACAGGAACATAGCCTAGTCTGTCTATCATCTCACCTTATTTCCTGTTGAAGTTGCATTAATGAGCTAACTAGAGTAAATAGAGCATATATAACGTCTTCAAAACAGGAAGTGATGAGACACACATGCGCCGTAATGACTATCTCACCTGTCCATAAACCACAAACATCTGCATAATAAGCCCCGTCTATTCCATATTTAGAAAGGTTAGTACCAACTTCGAATTTGACTGGATCGAGACAAATGATGATTTTGTTAATCATTTTGTTTATGATTATGTTTTGTTGAAACATAAGTAAAGACATAAAATCGAAATTCACACCTGTTCACTTTGTGTGGACTTACACATTCCGCAGGTGAAGGTGTCCAGAGTGCATATTGGTCATCATAATTTTGATTATAAAAGGGCTAATTGACAGATTTTTTAAAGCGTATGGCGTAACAAAGTACGTTACCTCTTATCAAAGATCTGAACAGATCATCAGGTTTGACGCGCACCTGCTAGTGTAAATTACTCTCCTTTATTATCATACCATCAACAACATACATGTAAATATAGACAGTGTTACTAAGTTAAAATTTCCTTGGCAGTCTCAATACGTTGGCACCTACAGGTAACACCTTCAGTGTCTATGGGTAAACATTACATACTATTTTGTATGTTTAATAACATAGTATTTCACATTTCATATTCCTGACAAAATTATAGATGATGTTAATTGAAATAAGTCCAACTAACTACTTTAAGCCAACTAAACTGCAGTGTGATATTGCTATTAATAACTTACTCTTCCCAAGGTCAATTGTAAACATTTTGTAGTTTGCCGTTGCGGTAAACCTATTATAGCGGTTTCGGATGTTATTAATACAAGTCAATATTTATTTTGTTCATCCGTTTTCAGAAGTCACCTGTCAACAGAGCCTTTTGTCCACATTTCGAGGTAAGATGATTTGTAATTGATTGTTTATGTTTACATCTCTTGGAAGTTATGTCCTTTGATGTCCTTTAAGTTGAAGGTTATTATGGCGGTTATGATATGTTCAACGTACGCAAACAATTGGACTTCAGTAAGTTAGAAATATACAGTTTAATATACAGCTGAACTAGGGTTCGATCCAGGGAACTCTACGTTGACAAGACACGCCTTTACCTCTTGGACACATATATTTGCAGAGTGTAACCATTGAAACGTTTATGAATATATATATAGAATATTTAGTTAAGTTAAGAACATTTTCCAGAATATACCGCTGGAATGAAAGCTAAAAATGACTCTATTGCCTCTCATCATGGCAATAAACTCAGCTCGGGCTACTCCCTCTTGGGTTTATTTGCCATAAGCGCTCGGCGCCGGGTCATTTTGTACCACAAAACTGATTTTAGGCCCTGAATTCATTATTGATTAATTAGGTTGTGTTTCCTTGTTCCGTAACCAAACATGATTTTGATAAGATTAGATTCATAAGACAAATAAACCGTAATTCTTCACTTCTAAAAGGTATGAAGAGCACACTTAAACGCCCAAGAACTGGGCCTGCTTTCACAAAGCAACCTTTACTAAGGTTAACCTTAACTCCCATACTTTAACATTGCACTAAGGTTACCTTAAGGACTTACGATCACCTTAGGGCTTTGTGAAAGGAGGCCCTGGCCCTTTTAACGTTGACGGACGTATATCCCAACATCAGTCTCACATCAGACTGTATATCCGCAAACGAATGTAAGAAAATTTCTGGGGGTATTGTTCTTCAAGTTTTTGCATTTGTTGATCCTTTTGAAGTTGCCTACAGCAAACCGAAGCAGTGTAACCCATGATCATAGTTAAGAGATGTCACGATAATCTGAAGCGTTAAATCCATATTAAACAACTGTGTTATTTACATTGACGTTGGAGAGTGGTCTGTGGTGCCGATCTACTAAAACCTTGAAAAAAAATAATGTTACTATTATTGAGATCTTCTATCTGAAGATAATACATTTTGCATAAACGTATAATTATTGGGGAACACTTGAAGAAATAAATATTTCCAAAAACGTACTATTGCCACTTAAAAGTGCTATGAATGGAAATCCCTTGATCATAAATATTTCACATATGACTATACATGTTATTATTTTGAAACGATGAAAAATTGCATTTCCAACTGTTCCTCGATAAGGGAAGTAACTCTTTTCGACTTAAATGGCCCAAACGTTCACATCTTATGTTCTGTAGTCCATGCTATAGATTCTTATTTTAGACTACAACAAAATATAAGTCGATATATATATATATATATATTTGGAGTGATATTTTCGTTGATTCTGTATGGTGTCATTATATGTAAAATATGTAATATTATGTAATAATAAATATGTTATATGTAATCTGACCATCCTCGTTAAACCTAACTTTGCAACCTTTTTATATGTACGCCAGGATGCCCAACGTACCAATAAAATTGCTTCTATTGAGACATACCTTTCGCATCCTCGATAAACAGTATAAAGACATCGTAAGATATGGACCATGTATGTTATGGTTTTAACTTAAAAAAGCCAAATACTGTAAAACATAATAAATGTTGAACAAATTTCATTAGTATCTTTAATGTCGGGGTTCCTAGAGATAAACACTCGCCTGTCTCCCTCCGTTGGCGATTAACGTCTTCGATTCTTTATTATTTCGCGCATGGCTATCATGTAAAAAGCAGGATACTCGTCACGACCAATGTGTTACTGATTAAAAATCTGCAGAGTATTGAAACAATAAAGGCGTTTCTGATTGGTTAATGACCAAAAGATAGGCCATTAAAAGAAGGTAGTCATCGATAAAGGCCTGTAATTTATCCTTGGTATCAGTGGATAATAATCTAATTTTTCTGAATTATCAAGGATGAAATTTGACAATATCGGTAATTTTGGTGAACAAGCTCAACCATCGTGGTCAATTCATTGTCGTCCTTTCTTGCTGATAGTAAGGTTTAAAGTCATATTGTTACTAAGAATGTTTTGTATTGGCATTACATCCATTTTATTTTTATTTTTCAGGCATCTACAACACCACAGTCACCAATGAAATACGGTCAAAGTCTACTTACATTAGTGACGGTAGCTGTTGTATCATTAGGTGAGTTATAACTTTATTTGATATAGGTATTTAATTTCAAACTATCAGACATAGTTTGAAGTGGTCATTTGCATGAATTAAGTACGCCGTGAAGATACCTTTCAGTTCTTATTAGTGCTTAGTGGAAATCAAGTAATATCGGCTTCATACATAGAAATCATATTTGATTTTCATCTTTCTGGGTTGAATTGCTGTCTATGACTGTTGCTTTCATTGAAGAAGCTTTTGTGGACAGATACGTTTTTGTTAGAGAATGGTCAGTATTAAAAAACGTTAAACTTATCCGAAATTCTCAGACATATTGGGATTGGGGGCATAAATAATACTTACATAATCATTACTAATGCACTTATTTATTATTTTAAAAACGCAAGATAGCTTCAAACCAATGGTACATAGTAAATGGAATAAAAGAGGTAATATATGTTAGTTTAACTATCACAATTTAAACTGATGAGCAAAGGTACCTACACCTTTATCGTATTGTGTTTGTTACAAGTTGAAATCAATAGCCTTGGGATGTTTTAGAGAAGTCAAAATTAACAATTTTGTTGTTCTTTCTCAAGGCATTCTCCCCTACAAAAGCAGCTCTGTTAAGATCTCTATATCAACCTATGCTGTAATACGAGCTCTTTTCTAGCCTTCGACAGGTTCCTCTAGCGGCGAAATATTGCAACATAAACCATCTCCCTATGTTCGGCCAATAAAAAAAACACTTCATTCATGTATAGCATATTTGTTGTCACAGAGGTCTATGCAATGATGCAGTCGCTGATGCATGTTCGTCTAAGGTTATCTCGAAGCATACGAACATAACTGAGGCTTTCGAATGAGAACTTTGAAAAGCCATCGATGATTGCACAACTAATTTTGATTCAACCAATCGGACGGATTTCTAGACAGAGTAACACTCGTGTTAGAACAGAGGTTGATAAAGGTATTTATTAATGGAGCTAAATCTGTTGGGATGAGTTTGTTCTAAGGATAACTGAACACTTCTAAACGTTTTAAATCAAGTACCGCATTCACCAAGCATATACATAAACATAAACATAATGATGCACACATTCTTCTTCTCGTCATTTATAACAAGTCCGTTCGAAAATGACACTCTCGTTGAATAACGAGTGGCATATTAAATGTACAAACAAAGCTTATGTCATATCATAGTCACACACAAGTTTTATTCAATGTATAGCGCTTCAAGTGGAATGTGACCCGTTGCCAAGATCTCACTCGATCCAGAAGCGGACCGTGTTCCAGATGTGCGCCCTCATCACGCACCACACGGGACGCAGCTGTCTCGACTTCAACGGGTACGGCTGCTTCTGTGGGCTCGGCAACCGCGGCAATAAACCGCTCGACGATATCGACACGTGAGTACTCTATTCTGACGCCATTGATTAGTATATTAATAGTTGTTACGGTACAGGGACGAGGTCTGCTGTACTGGAAAGAGACGAAGTCAAGAGTCAATATAAAGAGCCAAACTTGCAGCACAGCCAAAACGGAAATATCTTATCGAATGTATTTATTAGTTTTGTTACGTAATAACTGTTCAAAGTGTTAAAGTAATTGTTTAATCTTTGTGAGGCAAATCCTTTTCAAGATTGGTTAAAGCGTTGTATGTCTTGAAACAACCTAAAGAGAGACATGAACTGTTACATTATTACGTCCCTACAACCTAAAGAGAGGCATGAACTGTTACATTATTACGTCCCTACAACCTATAGAGAGGCATGAACTGTTACATTATTACGTCCCTACAACCTAAAGAGAGGCATGAACTGTTACATTATTACGTCCCTACAACCTATAGAGAGGCATGAACTGTTACATTATTACGTCCCTACAACCTATAGAGATGCATGAACTGTTGCATTATTACGTCCCTACAACCTATAGAGAGACATGAACTGTTACATTATTACGTCCCTACAACTTATAGAGAGACATGAACTGTTACATTATTACGTCCCTACAACTTATAGAGAGGCAAGAACTGTTACATCATTACGTCCCTACAACCTATAGAGAGGCATGAACTGTCACATCATTACGTCCCTACAACCTATAGAGATGCATGAACTGTTGCATTATTACGTCCCTACTACCTATAGAGAGACAAGAACTGTTACATCAATACATACCCACAACCTATAGAGAGGCATGTACTGTTACAGATGCTGCAGGAAGCACGACAACTGCTACGGAGACGTGTCCTGTTACTGGTTCTACCCCCAGTGGGTCGGCTACACTGTGAACTGCCCCAGCAATACTGACAGTAGTCAGCCCTCCGAGTGTCAATGTACTGGTAGGTTTCCATCATTTCTGTATCAAATGAAGCTTAGGGACACTGTTCACAGATGAATGATTTTAAGAAGGGATGTTGTCATGATGTTATCTAATGATTGAGAAAGTATAAAGACATGTCAACGAGGCAACAAATCTCTGATTAAGGTTGAAAGACCTTCATTGTTCATAGACAACTTTGTTGATAACGAATAAAATATACAAAAAAAAGTATAAATTTATTAATCTTTTGACATTATAAATATTGATATTTGTCGTCAATGAAATATCTTAAAAATTACAATGAATTTCATCGTTGTCGTTTATACTATATATTATTATTTATTGTTATATATCAAATATCATTATATTATATAATATTATGTCATGCCTATTCACATTATATCAACGGAGCGTGCGTTCAGCAGGCTGAGCTGTCTACTACGTTATCCTACATTGTTGATGATTAAATGGAAAAGTTTATTTATATTTCAGTAAGACGTTGGGTTACAATATCAGTTTTCTACGCTTTTATATTGCTATTTCTTTTTAAATAATACGATTAAACCACTTCAAACAATCCATATTCGAACCCGAACTCTTACATGCCCCCATAAAGTATAACCGTAGGTCCATAGAAGAGACTGCTATATTTTAAGATAAACATTTTATCATTGCAGATGATCCCTACTCAAACCCGTGCAGCTACACCACATGTCAATGTGACCTGGCTCTGGCCGAGTGTCTGCGTAACTCCACCTACCACGAATACTACCGCAGCTACAACAGACAGCTGTGTAACCACGTTCCTCTCAATTCGCCACGCTATGGACAAGCCTCTGATGGCCACTAACACCATTGGTGTAAAGAAGTCACAAATCAACCGAACCCTTCTATTGGGCTTAGAGGTGTATACGTCAACTAAAATCGACGAAATATACATCAATTAAACCATAAATTTGGTTAAATCATATGTCGAAAGCTAATTTTTCTTGTTGGCTTACTGTTTGTTTTAAACGCTTCCGACGCTGTTTCATTTCGCTTATCATATAAACCAATGAAAGATTTTAGATTATGTACATCTTCTGCACAGTGAGAAGAGTTTAGGAAAATGTGACAGCTATACATATTGGTATTTGAGCCTCTCGTCACTGACATACCCGGTTCTAACCACGTCTTTCCAACAGCAAGGTTTTACATTTCACTATGCAAGGCTTGAAATAACAAGAAGAGCGGTTGAAGCTTTTGATAATTTACAATTTTAGTAAGCCTATGTAAAAAAATAATAGTATTTACTATTTATAGTACTTATTTTCTAAGTATTAGAAGCATTCATTTTATCCTGCTACTAATGAATAAACGTTTTGGCAAAGTGTTTGTCATGATTATTTTTATTGAAACTGTGGAGTGAGATACCCTTTATTTCCTGTCAATCAAATATTAATGAAGGATAAAGCAGAAAACGAGTTTTGGGTTCGTTCCATCGTCCATCACAAGGAACCACACGATATACCGTCCATACTTAAAAAGGGATACCTGCTTTGCGAAACCAAATCCTCTCCGTTTTAAATCCGTTTTAAATAGAGTTAATGTCTTTAACGTGATTGTTCTCAAAGCTTAAACCATTGCCATTTGCTTTGATTGTCCCGTGATTGACCTTTGATTCTTGAAATATGTGTCCTTCTTCAGATAAAGTCATTATTTTATAGAAACTTGATCAGGGATTTGGACCATTTACCTCTTTTCCCCGTTAGAAATTCCCTGGACGTTTTTACATTGCGAAGTAAGACCTTATTTAATTGTGAAGTATGAAGTTTATTATGTTTAAAATTTAACAACGAAACACAAAGTTCTTTACATTTCACACTTTCTGTAAATAGTCTATTGTCACTAAATAGGTTTCAAGATGCTTTTACTAGTTCCAAGGGGGAACCGAACCCAGAACTTTCTGACCCATAAGCAATCACTCTAAATCTAGCAACTAATCTAATTTGACCAGTCTGAAGGTTGGGTTATGTTTGAGGATCTATAAAATGATGTTTAGATTTCAATAAGATTTTTTCAGGAGCTACAGCAGTTTAATATTCAAACTATTTCGATATACTTTAAATGCATTAAAAGAAGATTCATCATGGATTTCTTAGAGTTAAAACAGTTTTTCTGTGATATACGCTGTCAATCACTTTACTTGTTCATTGTTATTATCAAGGACTCTGGCTGATACCTACTGCACGTTCCCAAAAGTTTCTTCGAATGTAGATATCAGCAATGTACGGAAGCATCCTAGTGCCACAGTCACATATACCATATATATATACCATATGTATACTATACTATATAGCATCACCTAATAAGGACTTAATCATCGCCTAATTAGGACATAACTATCACCTAATTAGAAGAAACTATCTCTTAATTAGGAGATATTAAGTCCTTATTTGGACATACTAACTCCTAATTAGGAGATAGTTATCACCTAATTAGCACTTACATACTATCTCCTAATTAGGTGATAGTATCTTCTAATAAGGAGATAAAAAAATTTGACTGTGGCACTAGGGTGCTTCCGTAGCAATGTGACCAGTTTTGTCACATCCGTCAAAACGTCGTTCAAAGTTCATTCAATATTTTTGCAATTAATTATCTCATTTTGTAATAAAACCCTCGGAGAGACACCTTCGAGGAAGTAAGTCATCAAGCTTCGCTTTCAGTCTTACTTACCGTTCAGCTTTCATTCTGCCTTGGGGAGGGGTGTTACTAATTTTATGACTTGAAAAGAATAGAATAGTAGTATTGTTGGAATATACAAACGTTTTAGATAATAAATCATAAGACTCAGCAATGCTTTTGGATGTCTGTAATCCCAATGTTATCTTTTTTCAATTGATGTGCGCTATCGTCCAATTTTAAAACCTATGAGAACAAAATTTTACTTTCGGTAGCATGTTTTAACTATATTGATAATTACATGTTAGCAGAGTTATCAAAAAAGGAATGCCCGCTCAAATTTTATTTTCACAAAAATATCACAACAAAATCGTCGTTTCCACTGTAATTTCACTGTGATGTGAGTGATTTCTAGAATTTAGTGTAATGCAATTGACTGTATTCCAGCGTGTGCTAGGTTATACATACAGACACAGCATACCAATTCGGGTAATCTGAATTCTGAATAGTGGCAGCATCATGTTTTATATTTGATACGAACACCATACTGGGAAACCAAGTGCCACAGAAACTCGATGTCGTAGGTAAAACGTACGTGAATATATCTTTACAACTAACCCTAGAGCCATCCTCAATAATGACTGAATTATCGAAGCTTTTACTCTGGATTAACGAGGATACCCTACTCTATTCTAAACGTTTTACTTTCGACATTGACCTCCTGTGTCACCAAGTCAAGCACCTGTGACACTCACGAAATTTTATGTCTGATTCCTAGTTGGCAAAGTCATCAGCATACTTAGACATTGCCACGAGTAAATTTGGGGTTGCCCATTCTCTCCCCACAGATGTAGCTCTGTCATAAATTTCTATACAACATCTGTCTTAATATGAAGGTTTCTCGGGCACGAAATGTAGAACGCTGATTGGATGCAATCAAATTTAGTTATGCAATCAGCAACGCCGTTTCAAAAGCTATCATTCAAATCGCCTAAGTTATATCCTGAAGCTTTGCAAAAGCTAAACTTTATTCGAATATGTCACCTTGGTCTTTTAGTCGTCGTTACAGAACCCATACGCCTCATATTGCGACTGCAAATATGTTATTCATGCATTCGGTGTTTTCATAGGCTGAAATATTGCCAGGTAGTTTCAGTTGCCTGAAGCCCGGAAACCTTCGTATTAAGACAGAGTTTGTATAGGAATTTATGACGGAGCTACATCTGTGGGGAGAGAATGGGGGTTGTCTTGATCTATCATTTCTAAATTGCCACAGATGGTATTGCATTCCAATTTAACAAGACTGTGATGATATAGTATATGTTTATTTGTTCGAGAAGTATATTTAGAAATAAATAATTGCAGAAGAATCAAATAAAAGAATAAGGCTAACTTTTGCAACATATAACTCGTACCCATGACAAGGAAAAAAAGATGACAACACGTAAACAAAGGTAAATGTGCTTGTAAAATACGAAAGAAAAATAATGTTTACAAGCACAATTATTGTAACAAAGTAGAAAAGACTTAGTCTGCTGTCGGTTAAACAAAGAAGACAATCTCACGTTCACACATTAGAAGCTATGAAGTTACACTGCACACATACTAGGAAACCATCATGGCTGCCTTCCACCGGCCGATCATAGCTTTAGGATCAATCGTTGCAATTATCCCTTACAACCGGCTAATATCGGTTTTATCAGATAGATCGGTTGGTGGTACGGGCATAAAGGGATCAGTTCTGTAAGAATAAAAGGCAAAAATCTTGTAAACATTTCTGACACTTTGATAACTTTTGATAAACCTACATCTCAAATTTTATAACTCGACATCGCTGTTATTTTTTATTTATTTATTTTTTAATCATGACAATGATTTGAATTTGAATTAAAAATTAGTTTAAAAATAAGGAGTCCTTACAGAACTGGCCACACAAAACATACTCAACTCACCCGCATATTGGGGGTACTAGGTATTTTGGCACTTCGCGGATATATCGTACCTCACAACATCGTAGATGAGGAATATTGGTCAGTACTATCATATATACTTCTATATACACTGGCATCCCATGCAATACTATCTACATCTACTTGGCAGTTGGCATGCCAACAGTTAATCTGTTTTATATCAAATGCAACTTATGTCTTCACAGTGTTCTTCACAACGTAGGAGATGGACGGATGTAAGGTTGTTGTCAATCTTGTGTGGATTATAAAATTACAAGAAAGTAAGCCAGCGAAAGCTTTACGGCTAGAAAATTGGTAAATATAAATTTATCAACCATTGTAAAGTAGTGTCTTAATTTCAAAGAACAACTTCAAATGGCGAAACTATGGTTTACATTAATATCTCTGAATAATAGTTGTCACAATATAGTAAAATTCCGGTTCAATGTCTACAAACATTAATCTTTGCTTTTTCTTGTCCAGTAATCGTCGAGACATATTGTAATAATTCAGTTTCTTGTCTAGTCGTTGATGGATCGTGGTTTGCCCATGTTAAGTCCGGCCTGGGTTGCCCCTTTGTTAGATCCATATTGCAAACTGACCACGTTCTGCGCTTCCCGCATTTGGGCTTCCGTGAATTCTCGTTTGTTCTCATCCGCCATCTTAGGTCCGAGAGTTGGGCCATGGTAATCTGGCTTTGTCTGGCACTGAAAATGAAAGGTAATAATTTGTCAATTTTTCATCGAAACTGTAAATTAAGTAAGAAAGATAGTTTTGTATTTCGAATTACGTATGCAAAAGCTTGTTCTTAGTAAGGTCTTTTTCTCAACAGTATGTTGCAAATACACTTGCTAAGTACACTGCTAAGGATAAACACGATTGACGATTTGAAATAAATTTTGAGATTTCGAATTAAACCGAAAAGGGGGCTTCACTCCTACCATGAAGTTTGGCACACTATGGCAAGGCTAAAATTACCAATGATTGAGAATGGAGGAAGTTATACCTCGTGGGGGAGTAGATTGTTTTTCTAACACGTATTCATTAAAAGGTAACGTTATGTCATATATTTATTGTCATTTCTACAAACAATATGATAGATTTCATATTCGACAAAGATGAGAACTCACAATCCTGCCGAGTGCGTGTATGCACAGGGTGACCTGGGGGATGTTCTTCTTCTCCCACAGATCAACCGTCTGGAAACACTCGTTGGCCGGCACTCCGTACTTCTGTACAGCGTTAGAGAAGCGCTCGATGTTCTGCATCAAAGCAAAGCCGCCTCCCTTTGTGTCGATCTTCTTGATGCAGCCAGGCATCAACTTGTTCATCATTCTGAAAATAAAGAAATACAGAATCTCATTCACTGTGACCCATCCAGTAGCTTATTTCAATAACCATCAAAACACAACATATAAATATATAGACAATGGTAATTTTAACAAAGACGGGAGACGTCTATGTCACCGATGTCCTTGATGCAAGGCTCAGCATCTTCAAAATAATGTGGACATCATATCTCGATATAATAAAGTCTTAAAGCATTTAAAAAGCGTACACATCTACGTTTTTCCTTAAGGAAAAGTACTTCGATGCAGCTTATTAAGAGCATCGGGCGACCGTACAGGTCAATATTTTCCCGTTTTCAGGTACCCATTTCTCCAGATAGGTTTACTGAGGACAATGTGGATGAAAGGTCTTGCCTGGAGAAACTACAAATGACACATGATTGGTCCCTACAACCGAATTCAGCGCCCGAATTGTTATAAAATTGTAAAAAGATTGATCTCTTCTATATGCAGACATAAACAATGAATATTCACATTAAGACACGGGCCTCTATTTAAGCGCTCAAACTGTTTATCATATTGAAAAGGAGATATTTCTCCATATTCATAAATATACGATGACTACTCATATAGAGTAAATTTGTATTACAGGCCTCGGTTTGTTCAGCATTCTGTAATGGAAAGAAATGGAGATAATACCTCTATACACAGACATAAACAATAATTATCCTTATATAAAAGGTCAGATATATTCCAAAGCTGAAGGATGGGAAGGACCTATATCTCTTTAAACAGATATTAACAATGACTATTCTTATATAGATATTGAAATATATTCCACGACTCAGCATGCTCAATACTATATGAAGAAAGAGACATTCCAGATGACAGTTCATAAACGTATAGAGATACATGTAATGACGTTCCTTAGGGCTTTCATAATGATAGACACTGTTACGTCTTTGTCAGGGAAGAAAGCAAATACAAATCTAAAAGTATTTTTACATGCTTATGGAGAACACATTGATAAGCCATTGCAATTCCCTCTTATATATTTCTGCAGTACGTTTAAACTGGACGGCATATCAGAACAAATGCTTGTCAAGGAGCATACTCTAAAAAAGTTTGGCACCTGAGGTTAATGTGATCCAAATTTTGATGAAAACGCTTCATATCAATATCAAATAACTTTGTTTCGTTTACAAAAAGGTTAGTTTCATTAAGAAAAGATCTAAAGGTCTTGAACTGTGTTTAACGGAAACTGTAACCCAATAGCTTAAAGGGGAACAACAACCCTAGCCTTTCAGACCTAATTGACCAGCAGTTACGTAATTGCCATAGCCAGGAAAGAGGTCATGTGACACGGACTGGGCGCCGGCCAAGCGGTCATTGTGACAGGGGAATCATCTTTATTACATGCGATCGTTGATTGGCTTATCCATGTTCGTTCCTGACACGATGCCTGAATTCCAAATTAAAAAATGATTTTATTTTTTTTACCACTTTAGAACTTTTATTAACTTAATTTGGGTGTCTATGACATATTCTAAATCTTATTCCCCCATTCATTGCAAATAACTAAGGCATAGGCCCCACGTCGGCGACATAACACAATGGTGGAAGCAGACGTTAAACTTCAACCCAACAACACGATGCCTGCAGTCCAAAATGGAAAATGGCTATAGCTTCTCTACTATCACATGTCGCTGTGAGAACACCTGCAATCGGTCGACTATAGGGGGAGCATGTCCTTGCCGTACAGCTGTTGGTCTTTTGTCGATGATTATTGAAAATAAATAAATATCATGATTTTGGCATTTAAGTGATGAAAATGCAATTATTTCGAAATACATCAATTCTTTAATTTCAGTAAGCTGCCTTACGCCCACATACAATCATAAACAAATAAAACAGAATTAGAGAGGAAGTGAATTGACAATGTTTATTCCAGCTCGTCAACTGAAAACATGGGAGTAGAGCGAGATTACAGTAACTGTTTAGACCAGACTTTCCAAGTACTATTTAACTTCCTTGAAGTGTTATAAACAACGTATGTGATCGATCTCTTACATAATATCCTTATTATCATTTCCTGTTCCGAGGACAGCTGTGCTTTATTGCTTTATGCCTGACTGGTTGGCTGATAAATTAGATAACATCATTGTTGATTTCAGCTTTACCGTTGTCTGAGAGACTTCGTGGAATAAGATATATCTATAACAAAATGTAGATTATGCGGTTTCGCTTATGTTCAAGATTAATCCAACTATATTTCATATTTTTCACTATCTTTTAAATGTCAAAAGCATGTGTTCATCTACTGTGAATAATTGGCGAAAAAAATCAAAACAAAGTAACTATTTGTCAATCCGGGATTAGGACAAGATAATTTTTATTGTCATTTACTAAAGTGAATCTATCATTAATTATGGCTCAGATTGTTGGTGCCCTTTTCTCTGTAAGACTGGTATATACATGTACGTTAACAATTACTGCCAGGTTTGTATACATCATTTTTCAAGTCATTCTTATTCTTATCCATTCGTAATTTGAAATCCCATATCGGAACTATCGGGACGCATGATGTACGAGGTGAACCCCTTGTCGATGACTTTGAAATAATGAAAATATTAAATCAATTTTCGATTGTATCATCATGAGATTATACCTTAAAATTTTACTCAAACTCAAATGCGAGACATACTAAACCTGACCCAAAAAAAACCAGTTTAAAACACCCTATCATCAAGGTAACCCTTTTAGTTAAACTTTATAACTAGTGACCAGTATATCCTTCATGTATTCCCTTTTTAACTATCAGTGATATCTTAAAATTATGGCAAACGTGTCTTAAATTTCTGAAAAATGATTGTGTCTTTGTTAAATGTCAACTTGGTGTTCAATTATGCTCTTAAAAGGTTGGATAACTATATGTGAATTGTATCAATATTAAAAGTGCATTGATTTTACAGTTGTTTAATCCAGGTTCAATTTACTGCCAAATATAAAAAAAAAACCCTCAAACCCCTATCTGCCATAGATAAGAAATTTCAAATAGTTAGGAATTGAGTAATAGTGACGAAAATTCAAAAAATATCCACACAAGTCCAAACCTAAATTTTAAAAATATCGACAGAAATATTATGAAGTTTGTAGTGTCCAAGCTTACAAGCTAAATGTAAACAACTGCATAATACCAGAGCACCAGAAATGTTTATCTAATTTTGTAAAAGGTGAGGGAAATAAAAACTAAAAAAGATTTCACTTTACAAAGATTCATATATTTTTTTTCATATCTCATATCTCATATGGCAGTTCAGTTGTAGAACGATTTGTTTAAAACGACATTCTCACACGCGTATCCGGTTGGGTAATTCGCGCGTGTAAGGAAACCGCGCGCGTAGGATGCAGCGCAGAAAAAACACCGCTGAGTAGAGAGCGCGCTGATTGAGTTTTACGACTCTCGCGGGGCCTCGCTAATAAAACACTGGAAGTTAAAAATTAAAGTTGTTGACCCCCTTTAATTATTTCAACTTTTCAACTAATTTTGATGAAAACGCATCGATTTATATCAATATCAAATAACTTTGTTTCGTTTCCAAAAAGGTTAGTTTCATTAAGAAAAGATCTAAAGGTTTGAACTGTGTTTAACGGAAACTGTGACTCAATAGCTTATTTCAACTTTTCAACTAATTTTGATGAAAACGCATCGATTCATATCAATATCAAATAACTTTGTTTCGTTTCCAAAAAAGTTAGTTTCATTAAGAAAAGATCTTGAAAGGTCTTGAACTGTGTTTAATGGAAACATGTACAGGCTTTATGGTGATTATTTTCAAGGATGATGGAAAAAGGACGGGCGCTCATACTGTCAACCTTTCAGCACACACAATACAGACTGTATCAAGGAAGGAAAAATTACTTACTTGCAGAGGATGATCCCATCCTTTAGGACTTCATCATACGGCTTCTTCCTGTCGATGGGTTCCCCGAGGTTCGCCTCAACGAAGTCCAGGGCCTGTTTCTCTAGCTCGGCATCGCGCTGTAATATATTGTATCAATTTAGATAAATACATAATAAAAACATTACGAGAATACACAAATATGATAAATCTTTGCAACTTACATTATTTTGTGTAACCATTCATTAAGTACAAATGGCCAGTCGTTTGACACGTACATGTTTAACTTAGAATGTAGGGTTGAAATATCCATGAGACATATCATGACGGTAATTAATCTTGAAAGTCGTAATGATAATCTGGAAAATCCAAATTTTCTCTAGTCCCCACTTAAGTGACATCAAAATGTCTGTTATCAAGGCAACAAGTATATATAATAGAATAAATAATGATATGTGAAATCGTGGAAAACAAGGGTGATCTTTCAAAAGCTGTGTGTTCATAGACATTTACATACCAATGTTACAAAATAAATAAACAAATCAAAATAAAGAAAAATTACAGATGCCAAACGTAAATTTATATCTTGCACGAATGTTTGAGTGTTTGACGAAAATAATCCACAGATTTTATGCATCATAAATACGATTGCAGGTTGGAGCAAAGCTTTCAACATGCATTAGTTTACACTTATTTACATGTACCGATGAGAGGTTTCTGTGTTTATATACATTCATTTGTATGGATCGCGAAAAAGTTTCGATATTTCGGCAATGTTATAAACCTACTATACCCAACCTTAATGCAGGGGTTTTATGAGAAAGTCAATTTGTAACCTTTATGAAACAGTGACACACATTTGAAATGACAAAGTTTACAATTTTAATCAAATGGATATAAGATAATGTTCATAAGGAACCCACTTGCATGCCGACGAGTAATTTCATGCGTTTTTTGAGAAATCGTTTTCTTTATCTCTGCGTTGATTTGAATTGAACTACTGTTAAATTTGGTGGCAACCTCCCTTACTCATCGCGTCTTAAGTACCTCGAACTGTGGTGTTTGATACTCTCAAAAGACTTGTTTGACAGTTCACCTCAAGGCATGTCAAAGACACTGTTACAAATACTAGTACTGTAAACTATCCCCTGTATCCAGGATGAATGAGAACAGACGAAAAGAAAGCCATTAGTTATTTCAAGGTGAGTGCATTTAGCATTGAGCGTCGGCGGTGATGGAATCTCAAGCTGGAGCTATTTCTGCTCGCTGTTGATGATGCAGAAACGTAGACGAGATAGTGTGGCTTCACCGATACCGCACCTGTCTGGAGTAAGCTATAAAAGACACACCAACAAAGGGGCATAACTCGTCTAGTCAAAGTGCCCGGGACCCGCTGTGTGAAAGCGGTACCAACAAAGGTAGATAACCTTTCTATTCTCATCCGCCTCGAAAAGTTCTGGGTCGGATGTCAGCAATTACTACGTACAAACGTCCCGGGACATACCTTGGCTTACGCGTGATCTTTACACGTGTTTGCATTCATAACATTGTCAATCTGTGCAAATAGATTCAGCATTAGCTGATTGAATACCTGATAATAAAAGTCGTCCATGACAGTTAGCGGTTTAGAACACTTGCATCTTCAACATAAACATCATTTCACGTCTCTGAGACTAAGTTTCAAAGATGTAACATACAATCATGCATCTGGCTTTGTTACAGCAAAATATTTACAGTTGCAACTAACAACACAGGTGTCCTATAGGTAATAACGTCTTTGTTTTCAAAATCTAAAGTAGACTTATCAAAAAATAAATTCAAGATATGAAATTATATTACATATACTTCATATACTCATGTCTTGATACAGATCTGGATAATAACTTTATGTAAAATTCCTTCGAATGATAAATAAACCACATCTACATCCTGCGTATCATGTTGATCCTAATACCATAATTTTATACGAACTTTTGTAAAACAGAAAAACGACTTATGGTTTATCTGAATGTTTCTGGTATAGAGGTTTCATTATATGTGCTAATGATAGGTAATTGATAGCGCATTATAGACGCTACATCACTTGTAAAGCTCAACAGGTATCAAATAGGGTTGATGAGTCTGCAGTGGAGTAGGCAAAACCAAGAAGAATTTCGTCGATTGATCGAAGTGAAGTGACTCAAACAAGCAGTTACTAGACAACTAGCAGAGGTTCAAAGACCGTGAAAGGTTTATATTAAGTACTAGCAGCATGTGTGGAATTCTATCTTTGTCATCAACGGAACGGGATACCCATGTACGAAGGAAAACTTTGGGTTGGACAATCTCCTATCCTATCCAGGTCTGCAAATTTCACAAGAGACCTTGGTTCCTTTGGGAGGTGCACGGATTGTAGAGGTCACGTGACCAGGTGTATACTGCTGTGTTCGAGCATAAGAAACATCTGTCAGGTGAAGCACTATAAGGTTTCTGCACGCCCCCTGATACGCTCTCTGCAGCGCACTTCTATCTTTGACCCTACTCACCAGATATATATGATAAGACATATGTTTAATGTGGTTTTTTTCTGACGAAGAAACGAATGCCATTACATATCGTTAATCTCAGAATCAAGACGATGGTATTCAGTACCACTCAGATTCAGCCTTCATCAGAGTATTACTTATTTATCCTTAGTCCTGCTTCATGGATGTCTATATAAATGAGCCTTTAATACAGTCTAGGTCCGCATTCAGCAAGTGTAGATTTGACTGGAATCAAGAGCCCGAAGAAAAGACTATAATGTATGAAGGAACAGTAAAGTCTTGAGATATTCCATGGACTAAATTTTAGTTTTATTTATCCTTTGAACATTGCGATTCCACCTTTACGCAAGCATTCCATCTATGATTAACACTCAGGGGAAACTTCACTACTAAAAGTAGTACAGAATGGATGGAATGCCTAAACATAAAGAAACAATACACTCCAAAGAATCGAGTATAGCACTAATGCAAAGGTGGCCCGGCGCGTTCCGGGGAATACGTCATGCACGATACTCAGTCTATAGAGTCTGATAATGGTAGCGACGTTTCGGTATACAGTTGATAACAAAACGGTACAAGAACCTATTCTAGAAACGCGTTTTCATTGTAATAAAGTAGTCGATAATCCATAAAATTTCTTGTCTTATTTAAACTGCCAACTTTTAGAATGCCACTGCAACAGTTCAAAAACAAATCCGTGTTATTATAGGACCCAATCCTTTTGACAAATTGTCCGCCTAGGAATTTTTTGCTACACGTCACAGATGCTAATGATACACAACCAAGTTGCAGGCTACTAGTAATTTAACGCTCATGCAACTAGTTGTTGAGCAATACAAGACTTGGCAGCGTAGGTACGTAATAACTGCGTAACAGCGTAACAAACATGCCTGGGCCATGTAGAGGTGATATATATTTAGCTCGTTAACGGTGAGAGGGAATTTCTGGTGAACGAATTAGTCTTACCCTAACTGATGAGATAAGGGAATCTTACAGTCAACATCATTCCCATACGAGATTTCCTAACGTGTGCCTTTGCATGGTAGAATACATCAATATTTTCAGCGTCATAGTTCGGGTTAGTGGAATGGAATGGAACTTGTAGAGGTTTTCTCGTACAAAGCTGTGTTGAAACAATTGGCATTATTCCATTGAAGGAAACATACATTTTCAAAGCTTGTGCCCTATACCAAGATCAACCTGGCCGATCTAAATACAGTTGCCATAGAAACAAATTTTCTCCGGGCAATCATTCAAGATTACCCCCTGGTTGGTTTGGATACAGAGAAAGTGTGAACTCACTGCCTTGTTGGTGATCAGCAAAGACTGAAACTTCTTCCTTCTCTCATCATTAGCATTTTCAGTATTTTCAAACTCCTTTTCCATATCTAATAAAATATTCTTATAAATACATACCAGGTCGAAGACTTTCAGAGATCCATTGGCATCACTTATAACAAAAATTAATTGAATGAATTGTACCAAGAACTTTTATTATAGATTGATTGCACTAATGTTAAAATCGGTGTTTAGTTTGTAATGTGCAACGATCATGCTTTGTTCAGTCATGGTATAGACTAAATTTTGCTTAGAAATATCATGTTTTAGATAAGTGAACGCTTTGGTTGATTTCTAGGTTTCATTTTTTCATATCAGTAAAACTGATATTTGCTAAATGAGGACCTTGACTGTATTAAAGACTCCTATTCTATACTGGACTGGTCGAGAACGTTCATATCTTGATATACGCTCCTGGTTTGCGACCCCCCTCCTCTCAGAGAAACTTGCTAACGTTCACGCTGGTTTTCTAATCTTGCCCAGTGCAGGGGCTCACCGTTGGAGCGCGTTACTTGTTATACTTCAATCTGTGCGTTGAGTGGCGTGTTCTACATATCAAACTTCCAAGCGTTTAACATGCATTTTACGTACGTATTCGAGTACACATACACAATAAACTGCTATATACATCGTACATACAAAAGGTGTCCCAATTGCCCCACAGTGACAACGATTACGTGGGGTAAGTATGTATGTAATTTCTGTAAGTTTGACCCCTCCAACAATCATATTTAATCTGAAAAGGAATAAACTATACCTTGTGTGTCAGTCTACATTAACAAGTGATAATGTCATATTATCATGTTAAAAAATAAATAAAACCAATGAAATATATCATTCTAGCAGAGATCATATAATAAATGTATCAGCCACTATGTCTGATTTCTTTGAATTGTCTCATGCATATAATCTACCTTAATTAATAACATAGCTTAACCAAATCATAACAATTCTCAAAACTGTCTCCTATGTTATTCGAAACTTAAAACAAAATGAAATCGAGCCATCATAAAATGTTAGCAAAACTTAAAACATAGGGCACTACATGGCTCAGTTTAAAATATATCAATGCTAAATATTCAAATAAAATATTTAGTAGCAAAGGATTGTTAATCATTTTCTTGGACTATGAATGAAGGCATTTGAGCATACTCGAGTTATATAACCAATCGTAATGGCCAATTTGTTTCCAAATTCACTTCATTAGCGCCACGATAAACGTCTTACGCAGATACAGCTGTGGTCAGTGATGGTCAGTGCAGCTGTTGTTACCCTCATCACTTCTACTAATGGTATGTTATAGCAATCAGGAGCCATCAACAGATGGTTCTTTCTAAGTGCCCACACCAATCGGACTTGGTACTATGGGCATGGTTATTTTCAGAAGGTTGTTACTTAATTGCTATAGCAAATGGTGTTCCTATTGCAGTCATTGTCTGTTGGTTCTTGCCTCCTGAATAGCATTTATGGTTGATTATTTATGCAAAAACTCCTGAAGAAATTGCGTTATCGAATCGGTCTTTAGAATGTTTAAAATAATTTTATTGTAATGTCGAACTCAATTTGAAACAGAATATATCATAAATCTATATAATATGGCCTGTTTATATTCATATATTTTTTATCGTTTATTCCTCCTCCATGACTGTGTAAGATAGGAGACTTTAAAACAGTCTAATCTCTAATTCAACAAGTCCAGAATTTCCTGATACAATGTTAAATAAAATGAGATATTGAAATATTTGACGAAGAAGCTGCACAGAAGCTGAATGATGAATAAGTTCTATGGATTCTCAGTTCTATTACCGACGTGCACAGAAGCTCTCACACACAAACGACGGACACGTGTCCTGCATTAGTAGCTACTCTCCCCCCTGTTAGCTTCCACCTACCTTTAACGCACCTTCTTGTCGTACCTACTTGAGGTATTTACTTAGATGTAAAGTACTCAAGTCACATCACATTATGAAGTCAACTACATATGATTAATTGCACGTACAGCAGGTTCACCTCAACGTGTAACAGGCAGTATGAATAGATCTCCGAATTACTTAAATAAATTTAATTATAATACATAATGTGTATAACAATAGTTTTGAAGTTATTACAACCAGTCTTATCATTGAAGGTAGTCCTTCCCTTGAATTTGTATCAACTTGGAGCCTTTGATATAGCCTATGTCGTCACTCAGCGAGAACTAGAAATAAGTATAGCATACGTATATTGGCAAAACATCTAATGGAAAAAATAATTGTATTCATTGAATACTTTATGCATACATTGTATATACAATCAAATAGGATTATTTCAATTCTTTCACGCATTATTTTTATCGTGTTTATGAACACATTTTTTATATCGATGAAATATTCATGTATATTTTAGAAACATCGGTATCCTCTGTTGACCTACCTTTGAAAGCTATACCAGAAATAATTTTTTAGTTCTTAATGATTCTCTTTCCGAAATAAATTCTCTCTAGAGCCTATTTAACAGAAGCTGTCTCGGCGGTACACTTTCTCGTGTTAAACTACCTCCTGTAGCTGTGGCAACGGTATGTGATGTAGAGAGCGAGAGAAACAGTTTAACTGTAAGACTAGAATTTAAGCTATGAAATATGTCAATAATCTATTGTTCCTTCATCCATTCAAGGACGTCTTACCACGGTTGGCACTGATTGGCGTTCCATTATACTATTTTCTTCAGGCTCTCAAATTGTGTATGCAGCCACATTTAGACTTGCTGAATGAGGACCTAGACTGTATTTTAGGTTCCTATTTAATAAACAGTCATGTAGCAGGACAATTAAGTTGCCAGATTCTTACTTGATTGATAAGATTGGTAAGTGATTTGTGAATGTTTGGACCGGTAACAAACCAATTCTTCATTGACATATATATGTTTAAAGGAAAAACGTAGCGAGTTGATATGGTACTCTTATTTTACATTAATTTTTTCATTTTTCAGACTTTGTCTCTTAACATTGTCTAGTTGTCCCTTTGAAGATTGATATTGGAAGGGATAATCAGAAAATGGTGGGGAGGGCATAAGGGAAGACTTTGTTTTGACTATGGTTGAATTAAGGAATATGTATTCACGGGTTTATATGCAACACTTTTATTTTTAAAGTTACAATATTGTCTGTGTACTTAACAAGTAAGGTTATATAAATATAAAGTAAAACAGTTAAAACTAACCTTATAGAAATAACAGCAATTTGCTTGTTTCAAACTACCTGTTCATTGCGATCGAGAATTCGTTTATAATTACTAGATCCTATATTCTCATCCACCCTCCTGCATAATACAGGTCAGAACATGAAGAATATGATTGAATTGCATTGTTTGGAATGATTGGTTTTGAAGTGATTGTGCGGATAGATCACTGGAAAGCTGGGGCCAATGACAGTTGAATTCCTCAATTTGATCCCATATCATTTTACTAGCATGTGTTTATTTTTTATCCATTAGCATGTACATTTTTTTAAATTGATCACAATCTGTCTTGTATGTATTCAGTGGCCTTAATACAGAATGAACATCTATCACATTTTTAAAAAATGCTATATTTTCATAAAAAGGGGTCATAAACAAATCCATCCAGTTTATAATCCTCTAGAGCATATTGCTCAATGGTGAACAATGACGTCTTATCACAGTTGGCACTGATTGGCGTTCCGTCTGTAATAGACTGGCGTTATGACGTCACAACATACTCCTCTCAAAGTTTCATGGTTACACAGAGTGTACCCCACAGCTAAGAACAGACCATGCAAACACTTCGGTATACCAGAGATAGTATAAACATTAGGGGATGCTATATATACCCGTATTATTTCACTTCAGCTTTGTTAATATCTGATTTACAGGATCTTAACATGAATCTTTCTATTGATAAAGTTAGTATGTAAATCAAAGATCTGAATAAGATATAAGTAGAGAACTAAATACTAATCAAAGTTCTACAATATTACGTTTAAACAACTTCATTAGTTATAGCTGTTTCACCGAGTGTAGATTGTGTTTTACATCGTCTAACATAAATATTCAAGGACACATGTGGTAAATGACTTCATGTTATGAAAAAACTCTTACCTTTGGTGGCATGTTGCTATCTACACAGAGCTTGAGTTGACTAGGAGGAATGAAGTACTGGTGATAGACTCGAGACACACAGTGCGGTCAAAGTCAGGAATGGCACCTTGCAGTTTGGACGAGTTCATGTATGCTACGTTTGGACGAAATATTGAAAAGTTATTTGCAACGTTTGTAATTTGCATATTGCTGAAAAACTGAGATTTATTTAAGATATTTTGTTGTATATCTAACATGCACCAAAAGTTGAAGAGAGGAAATCCTTATGAACTTTAATAAGACTATGGAACCGACCTGTCCCCCTTGCTCTTGAAGTGGGCTAGCCCTTCTGTTGCTCCCACTGTGAGTTAGACCGACCAGATGGATGAAGGGAGATACCTCTCATCTTCTCAACATCCCCCTCCACCCCTTCCCCCTCCCCACACACCCCTCCCCTCCCCACACACCCCTCCGCCCCCATACTGGTGATTCATACAAGAAGGGCGGGGCCCACTATCTTGCCTCTCTTCACTTGGGCCAAATTTATCCATCTCCAAGAAGACTGCTTTCTGCTCAGCTTATTATTTTTATTTAAATGGATTGTTAGTCCATTCAAAACTCTTCCTCGAATAGAATCGACTCGCATATTATATCTGTTGAATATTCTTATATCTAAAAAGTATATTTATAATAGAAAAGGACGATTACCTTGAAAACAGATTGTTTTATGTGAATGTACACATTTCGGGGTATGATCCCCGTGATGAAGGATAGAGCTCCGAAGCATAGTATTTTTTTATAACAGAGAAGTGTTATCATAGTATTCCGTTTACTTGTGCGTACGACTGAGATGACCATCAAAGACTATAAGAATAAGTTATGACAAGACAATATGGTTGGTATTTATCTATCAAAGATGCATATATATTTTCAATTACTAGCTTATTCAATCTACGGTCGTCTGGTAATTAGATCCGTCGAAATACAATTGTGGAAGCTATCAAAGTATCATAAGTAGCTGTTAGTCTATATTGATAAACAGAACGTACGACTACTAAGATAATCTCTAAGATATGGGCCCTAGTAAATTACTTATTTCACTTACTCGAAATGTATCATGGAAATAAGACATCAGTTACACATCGGGATGGTATTTCATCAATGTATTTGTAACGCCATAAATCTACATGTGAAATTATCAAGATTGAAATACGTTTAAATCAATATAAATGAAGAGTGAAATCAAGCTGATCTTTTAAAGACTATCTAACGATAATTGCAGACGATTTTCAGCTACTCGAAGAGTTGACAATATCTGGGTCATATCTTCATTTCATGAAATACTGTTGACAATCATTGTCAAGCGAGATAGAGCATCTATGCATCCCTTATTGTGTGATAAGCATAACTGTAGCTGAAATCCATAGCATGATATAATCAGAGTACATGTGTCATAATCGATGTTGTATTTTGCAGCTTATCATATTTCCCAAAGGATGCTTCATCATATCGTTTCTTCTAACTGCAAAATTCGCGTCCCTACTGACAATGAGTATTACTTATACTGTATGCATATTCAATAACAGCTACAGTTGATGCATAACTATTGGGAAAAGTCAGAATTTGTGAAACAGTTTTGAATACACGAGATAATGCATATCGGCGAAGATTCTGGAAAGGTTGCACGAACTGACCCCGGTTCTGCAAGCAGCAGTGCGTGGGTGTGTGCTGCTCGGCGCTTTTGCCTGCATCTCGTTGTCGAGTTTGTTTTCGGTTGCCCATCCATCGAAGCATTTACAGAATATCCGTTCGACTGCGCCAGCGTGTAGAATGTTAGCATCTTATTGGAGAAATAAGTATAATAAAATCAACTTCCTAAATACGCATTCTGATTCGGTTTATACTACGTTGTTACAAATATTCCACAGTGTGCATGCCTATCCAAAAAACTACTTCAGTTCAGCTGACTAAGACTTCAGTGAAGCTTTTTAAGTTGTTTATTTTTGGTAAATCGTATTTTTTGGGTAAAAAGGTTACACGAAGTGTTTCGATGTAGAAAGAAATAGTTACAAGTGGCTCCATTTTC
The DNA here is from genome assembly GCA_921293015.1 of Phorcus lineatus. NCBI lineage: Eukaryota > Metazoa > Mollusca > Gastropoda > Trochida > Trochidae > Phorcus > Phorcus lineatus. The sequence goes on along the minus strand of OV121085.1, from coordinate 30,908,739 downwards.
ATTTTTTCATATCCATTTTTAAATGTGTTTAACAAGGTTATCAAGTATGCAGCTACGATAATGGATTATACGATACGTCAAAGATACGCATGTAAAAATAGTAAATTATGAAAATGTTTGAAGAGATGCAGAGGATTACGTTTTCTTGAATATTTTACTGACGCTTCTCCGTCTGTTTCGCGTCATGTTTTCGTTGTATATCCTTTTGTTGAAATCGTTTTGAGATAACAACAGACAGACAGACGTGTTTATTCCAGATGCAAGGCCCATGGCCAGTGGCCCAAAGCACAATTGCAGTTACATCGTGACAGACTTTGATCACGTGACATAGATAAAGGTTTAACTCGATATTTTTCTCTCACAAAAACTGAGATCACAACAAGACTTAGTTACATGTAACATCGTAATATTTGGGATCATCCTCTCTGGAAATGACAAATTCTTGTACTTTTACGAGTTTAACCCTCACACTCTGTGTCAGTCTACACCACATGCATTGACTGTTCTAACAGCTGACATATTCGCCCATCTCGCCTCGACAACTACAGGTCACACAAATGAATGTTAAGTTGTTGTTAATTCCTGTCTTTTACTCGGGTGAAAGACGTTTTCATAGAGACATGTCAGGGAACTGACATTACCTGTTTAAATAACTTAGCTGTCACATTTTTCAGTTATTTCAGTTTATGAAATTCTAGTTGCGTTGCTTTTTTGTACTTGGAGGACTTTATGTATCACAATTTCTTCTATTTTTATGTCCCACTGATGCAGAGATTTTTTAAAATAACATGATAGGTATGTGCGGCGTTGAATATCCTTCTTTGACCTTCTGTGATATATCTCTACATTAATCATTTTCGCATATTGTCAAGTTCACTAACTATCATTTTTTTAAACTATCTCAAAATTCAACTGAATCATGCAAAATGTTATGCCGACATGTCGTCTAGAGCATGTGTACTTCATGCTGTCACATGCTGAACCCGAAGATTATGCTACTGTACCAGAGCGTCTGAGCTAACATCTCTGTAATCGTGGACAATTTTACAAAATAAAGGTTTAACTTTGTTGTGGATTATTTCAAGGTCTCTTCTTTACTAATTCTGCATTTGATTTAACTGTCACATCAACATATTGGAATTAGTTGATGGTTTTTATAAATTTGAAAAAAATGACCCATGGGCATTATCAAGAAATGACATAGTGCATTCATTCATGGGAAACATTCTTAATTCTTAATAATGCTTGTGGGTCATGTTTTATCCAAAACACAATTACCTTCCGTTGAGAAAACAAGATGGAAACAAACGCGACATTCACTCTTGAAACGATTGTTGTAAATTCTACTTTATTCATCTCTTAACTCATTAAACGCTTTGCCTGAGAGAGTTCTGTTGGTTTTTTGTAACTGTTAGTAATTGTTGATTCTATATTTACGAGTACTGATAAGGAAGTTCTTTCTGGTGTCAATGGTGTTAGTGGTAACACGTTTATGGATAAGAACACATAATGTACAATAAGTCTTCTATTGGTGTATTGTTGGCATTACGTGTAAAGTTAACTAACTTGGTTTTCGAAGATGGCGTAATTTCTGAATCATGGCTTGTCTTTAAAAGCCATAAGCCCATTAACCGGATAACCGAAATATTACAGAGGGATGTCGCTCTCAAGTTGCTTTGTTAAAGTATTCACTTCCTTGTTTAGTAATTGGATTCAAGTGCAGGTGTCATTAGCTTTGCACAAGCGGTTTTCAGGAAATCTTCTCAAACTTTGATAACATTTATATCTAAAGGCTTTGATTGACATTTATCCTAATCCGAATAAGAATTTGTACTGTGTATTTGTTGACTTTAGTAAAGCCTTAGAAGCTGTGTGGTGTTGTGGCCTGTGCCGTGAACTGGTTGATAATGGTATTTCTGGAAAATGTTTCCCCCTTGCAATATTGATGTCAGGCAAGGTGGAACTTGCCCAATTTCCTGATTGCCCGTTATCTAAATGATTTGAAACTTTTTTCTATCGAGCTAAAATGTAACTGGTTTGGACCATATGGAGAATATACACTAAAACAAAATTGGTATTCTCATGAAATTAATAGAATCTTTTTTTGTAGATGTGAATAAATCCTTCCGATCTAAAACTCTGCGTAGAAGCGTTTGATGAGAAATGTACAGACAATTATTCATTTAAAATCTTATGTCGAAGGCCAGAAACATCATCATCACCTTTGTTAAACGAGTACAGCAGTTATTATAGAGCAAACAAAGATAAAGTTTACACTGCTCTTTATATGAAATGAGGTAAAACATTATATATTCACCACCATAACGTCTTTTATGTTGTTATAGTTGTGATTGAATGTGCACCTTAATGGAAACTAGAAATATTTTCAAAAGTACCTTCTAATTAAAGCGGTTTCTCGTTGTAAATCATCTTCCCATGGCTGACCTATACTTTCGCCTTCCATATGACTTTAAGTAGCCAGTAATAGAGAATGCGGGGAAGATGGTAGTAGATATTTTATGCTAGGGTGTGATCTAACGATATTTATATGGAAAGTGCGGGGCCGGAGTTCTTAGCGCGTTCGGTTTCTAATCAAGAGTTCTGGGGCTCGAATCCCGCCAGGAACGCCTCAACTTTGAAATAAAGAACTGTTCTGCATGTAGTGAGATTTAATTGCAATGGTTCGCTAATTCAAGCCAATGCACGCAGGTTTAACCGCATGGCATAGCCATAATAGTGCTGCGTGTTTTTTTCCATGCAATAATACTAGCAGCCGTTATTTAGCTGATATACTCGTGAAATAGGTGAAAGCGGCATCAAACCCCAAATCCCCTCACCTCACTTCACCTAAAGTAAGTGCTATGACAGCGTAAGGAAATGACTTTACATTCTTTTAGATTAAATGTTGTAAACTTACAAATGTAACTACAATCCTGCTAAGAGTCTAAACGCAGTTTTGTTCCCAATAATATACTTTCTTGGATGATACTGCTAATTGATATACATTAAGGCGATTAAAATCGAAATTTATAGCATAGACCAAAACCTCACTATCATGTTCATTTTGGTTAATCCTTCACAAATCTTCCATATCTGACACTCAATTACTCTTTTTTGTTATTTATATAGCTTCTTTAAATGGTTTACGTAGATGATGTATGATATATTCTATATATCATATCATCTAGTTTCATTTCTATGAATAACGTAGAAGCTGTAGGATCTCGGAGATTTTTAGATTAAATGGTGTAAACTTACAAATGTTCTGGTCTAACATAATCCTGGTAAGAGTCTAAACGCAGTTTTGTTCTCAATAACATCCTTCTTGAGTGATACTGATAATTTATATACATACTAGAGCGATTAAAATCGAAATTCATAGCATAAACCAAAACCTCATTATCATGTCCATTTATGTTAATCCTTCACAAATCTTGTATTCACTCAGTCACTATTTGTTGTTCTTGATCTAGTTTCGTTTCCATGGATTACGTAGATGCTAAATGACATATTCCACGTATGAAACCTCTATACTGAATTACATGAAAGAGGACACCCAAAGTTGAATATAGTGAAATCGCTTTATTAGCAAACACTTTTGCTGATGATCTGTTAACATGTCGTAGAAGAGCAGTAAATATCACCATTGGTTTAAATCAAACTGTTAATAACAGTTTCCATCCAAGATGATCTAATGGCGCTGTTTGCCTTGCTTCTTCTTCTGTGTTAAGACAGGATCATTCATACTGAAATGTGAAAGCATTGTTAAGAAAAATTAAAACAATAGGATAAAATGTTAGGGCAAATTGGCCGATGCTCGGACACCACCCGAGGTCGCCCGAACTTAGGCCACTTTTGATTGGAAGCTTACGCAATAAAAAGAGCCATTTCTGCACTTTGTTTGTAAATAAAGTTTCATTGTCTGAATGTTATTTTCTTCATTTCATTGGATAAACATCTATTTGTCGATAATATTTCTAAACGAACTTTTACTGGAAGTAACAGTTTTCAGATTCAAGAAGGAAACTGGCGAAACATTCATTGACTCTCAGTTGGGGAAATGTAGGACGCCATAAAATATCTCAAACTTCGTTTTTAAACAAAGAGAAACAATCTTATTGTCGATATTTTCTGAATCTTGGTACATTTAAAGTTAACAAAGATGAAGATTTCGAGAATTTGATCATAAGACAAAATGACCTTGATTCGGACAGTTCCGACCAAAGGTCGCACTCATCTTATATTTTCCTTATCGGGACTTTGAATGTATAAAATCAACCGAAAAAGCTTGGGAAAGAAGGATGATCATATGTAAAATACAAAATAATTAATTATGAAAATATACAGTTTAGCGCTAACGGGGAGTCCCTGCATCAAATGCCTCCAAATGTGGTTGTGACATCATTATGCAGCAGAGTTAGAGAATTTAACATAGGAAAGCAGGCTTGGTATCAATGACACTTCAATTCAGGTCTACGAAAATCCACTTGTTTATAATCGCATAGCACTATTTACTGCGTGTTTTAGGATGTCGGACATTATTATAATGAATATCTAAAACCACGAGAACGTTGTGTTGTACTGTCCGAAGACCAAAACTGTCCGAACCTCGGGGGCGATTTGAAATAAGCAAATAAAACAGTTATATGCGGTTAATTAACAAATAATTCTTCACATTTCGATAAAATCAAACACAATTATTCATTTTGGATAGTCTTTTAGATGATGATTACTTTCTTCTGATATTTATTAAATATACGTTCTTTCAGATTTTTACACATACACTGTCATAAACTGTTCGAACCTTTGTCAGTTTGCCCTTCATATACTTTGTTAGGTGACATTATTCTAAAATTATATTAAAAAATGACAGGTGGCAAACGTTCATTCCAACAAAAAGGTAATAACTGTATAACAGGACAGCATAAGGTAGATTTAACTATGTTATATTTTAAGGATTTGTTAATTCTTGGTATGCAGACAGGATAACGTAGATAATAATATAAAAATACTATATATTCTAAAGGTCTGTGCCCTCAAAGAGAAAAAACCTAATAGCAACAAAACAAATTTTCAGATTAATTTGCATTAAAGGTGAGAAGTCTCAAAGTTCTCCTTTGGTTTTTGCAAATGCAATGGAATGTTTCACTTTTCTCCGTCGGTTATTTATAAGTGCCAATCGTCGTACTTTGATGTGAATTTGGCACTTTTAAAATACTTGAGATTCGACCCTCTTTTTAGGAACGATTCTTTAAGACAGTTGTGTTTCTGGTGAGTGAACCGTTAGAAGTCATGAAACATGGTTCATGTTAATAATAAACTTTATGAATTTAATCGATGATAAGATTATAAGAAATTGTAATGTCTCCAATGAAACAGGTAAACCGATAGAAATCTCAAATAAAGTAATCCAAAAATTTGACATGATCAAATGGTGAGCTTAAAAAATTCAATGCCAATAGGTTTCCAAATCAAGTAAATCAGACTTTTTCTGAATTGAACGAAAATTTATTGATCAAGTTAAAAACACAAATGAAGGGCTAACGCGATGCGATGTTTACCGTCGGAATCTATATTAATCTATAACGATTCATTATTTCAGACTGATAAGTTTCTTTTGCTAATCAGTTAATTAACGAAACGAACAAATCTATTCAGTGTTGCAACTTGAAAGTGAATCTGTTCTAGAAAATCTAATTCTGATTCTAATTATGAGACGACAGAGAAGGTGAAATGGTCAGTGTTCCTACTATATAAAATCAATTATATCGCTTTGTTTAAGCAATATGTTGACTACTTATTGAATGTGACATGTTTGTTTGTTTGTACCCTTCTTGATTGGCTTACTCAAATGCATTAGTTCCCATGAGATGCATGTTTGGAAATAATCTTTGAAATGAGGTATGTAGGTTCGGCTTTTAGGTTACACGTACTTCGATTTCCCCCACTTGCTGTTGGCTGTTTCCAAACAACTGCAGGGTCTCCTCCATGAGTTGTTTGATCACCTGTATTAAGGCTGGAAAGGACTTGAGATTCTTAACCACAGAGTCCGTCAACTCCGCAGGTGGTGGGACTCCATCTAACAATGAACAAAAGATTTGACATTGATTGTAAGCTACTCATCATCTTTTAATACATGCTATGAGGGTATTGTGCCAAAATGATATATCTCCTCCAGGAGATACCGCTTGGCCTCCTCCTCGGGTGATAAAGAGAGAATCTCACCCAAGTGACTTCTAATATCAAATACATCTACACAAGTTGATAAAAGTTACAAATGTCCGAGGCTTGCCTATATTTGATATCATAAGACACGAGGGTAAGATTCTATTTATCGTCCTTTTGAATTTGCTGAGTTTTTGTTGATCTACAATTTATGAACCGACAAAGTTTCTATAAGATTGCTATGGGTTTTTTTGTTTACGTTTTTGTATACTTATTTAGCTAATTGACGCCAGATGTGAGCCCTTGGTAAAGTCATTTGATATTTCTTCAGAAACATAAGATATCTTGATATTCAGCATTAGTAACTCTTTTTAAAAATCGAATTTCTGCAAGCAATTGTTCAGTAAGGAAACACTTTACTCGCCTAAACATTTTGGTGGACCTAGTGGATACTGCCATTCCATCTGGTTCCCTTTCTTTAGACAAGTTATTCTGGGAGAGCCCTCGAGGACCAGACCGGGAAAACATGACACATCACAGACCACTCCATGTTTTCGCAAGTCCTTACAAGTGAATCGGATGTCTTCGCTACTTTCTTCGGGGTAGCTGCACTGCATCACTGAAAAATACAAACAAAATATCAATAAAGATAATAATAATATTGACAATAATGATAACTGGGACAGCTCAGGCACTACTGAAGCTCTTCAAGACGACTGCCGTTACCTCACACAAACCCCTCGCCACCCTCCCCCTCCTATACTAAGTGCAAAGCATTAGTCCATTTATTTCACCAGCGAAATGAACCATGTTTCACTTCATACAAAAACGTACATCAAACGTAGTTGACTTGTGTGAAAATGACACATTTGACGCCAACCTGAGAAGTAAAATTCTTCATACTAACTCTAGTGACCAATGTGTGTTCTGATCCGAAGGAATTCCATCCTCCCCCTCATGGATTTGAATTGCACCAGCCAACCAAAATTCGTGTTTTTAATGCAGCGCCCCCTTTTGAGAAAAGTTGCAATTCTTAATGATTTCTCATTGGACTATATCGCGATCCGTGGCGGTATCACGGACAAGTACAAAAAACGGGGAAATGCGGCAGAGCTTTTCTAAGCGCAAGTATAGGCCATGCGTTGGAGGATGGAGGAAACCATAAAGAAAGGAAGTACAGCTGCAGTTTGAGTTTTAAACCCAACAGGGACATCTAGGGTTATGATGAACATGTTTTGAAGTTTGGTTGAGCTAGCATTCAGTTTATACAGAGGCAAAAGTAATATTTTAAGCGACGGAAAATTCTCACCGCTCTGCAAATGAGAGACTGTAATTGACATGAAGCACATCTAAACATCATAGCGATTGAACGTTTTGTTTCATTCTAAAAAGTGTCCGAATTATCAGTAGATCAAGACTGGAATAAAATGCACACTTAATCCAAATGAAGAACTGAAAATACATAGGTACATGTACTTACACATATTGTAATGAGTAAATGTGTCAAGTTTAATTACATGCAAACAATCACTTTCAGAGTAATAAGCGGAACAAAAAGAATGACGGATTGACTGACAATCGTTCACGCTCAGGCTCTATACAACCCAGACTTCTGTGTACAAACACACTCGATCTGTGCCTCATGCACACGTTTTACCTTACTGGGAAATTACCTACTAGCAAAGAATATTCATATGAAACTTCAAATCATTCTAAATTATACTCTTTTGACAGCCAAGTGCATAGTGAAGTTAAGGAAAATGTCACGACACACGAAGTTTAAATACGACGTTGAGCCACCAATTACAAACGTGAGCGACGCCATTCTAATTCCACAGTAAAGGGAAGTAACTGTGTCGCTCAATTAACTAAAATTAATTACACTTGTAGTTAATAATAAATTTATTTATTATTGATTGATGAAAAAGTTATTGACTTTGTAAACGATAATCGCGAATCAAGTTACTTTTACCATTTAAATTAAAAACAATTTATATATTAATGTGTGTCAGCAATTCAAACAGATTCGGGATTTCGTATTTATCAGTGTTTTTCTCTGGGATTCTCTCATCTCAATATTTGCCGTTTTATCTTAAAATAATGATCCTCTTAAAGGATGGCAACTACCAGAGTTATATCATTAAGAAATTGTCCCTGTTATGACAACCTTCTTGCTTAACTAGGTAAATATATTTTTAGATTTACATTTATATTTTTAGCCATCCGGAATATTTGATTTTCTTTTGGTTTGGTTTGAAAAACAAGCACCCTTTAAAACAAATATATCACCCACCTAAACATTTTGGAGGACCTTGCAGATATTGCCACTCCATATGATGTCCAACTTTTTCACAAGTCATCATACTCGAGCCCTCAAGCTGTAGCTGGTGAAGACACGACAAAGTGCAGACCGCTCCATATAAGTGTTCGTTCGGACAGGTGATCTCCATGTCTTCGCTACTGATCTGAGGGGGAGCACATCGAAACACTGAAAGAAAAATGATAATGATAACATGAATATAAACAACATGAAAAAAGATAAAATAGTGCTCAAGGGAAACTATACTGTACGTTTGACCAAAAATGGAAATTCTAACATGACACGAAAACTAGAATGATAATACTGCTTTCTGATTGGTTACCACAATCAATTTTGGAGTGATTATTTCGCTAATAATCACCTCTAAATATTTACGACCGATCACATTCATACGCGCACGTTTACAAACTCTTTTCGCTGACCTTACTGTTTTCATCGCCTTAGACAACAGCAAAATGAATTCTTAATCAATTTTATGCAGACATTAAGAATACCGTATTTTTAAAATGAAATTTAGAAGATAAAAACAATCTGTGGTATATTTTTTGTCGAAGTAGTTTATTTGTTTTATAACTAAATTTAATATGTTGATTGTATCCTCAATGAAATAAATACTTGAGAGTTTTATTCAAAACCTGTTGGTTTATGTTTTGATTTATTCTTTATTATTGAAGCGTGTTCTTTGAAAATGAACTATACCGTAGTTTCGAAAGAAAGTGGAACCGGTCTGTACTGGTTCGACCTTATCACATTGTTGTTGCGCAAGGCAAATTAGTTCCTTATTATATTTCTAATAAGTCATATTAGAATGGAGATAAACCCCTTCTGTTTTTTATTTTGTGGTTGTATGTCGTGCATTTTACACCCCTAAATTAACATTTCAAACCTCGCAAGCTCGGTTTGAAATTAAATTTAGGGGTGAAAAATGCACGACATACAACCCCAAAATCAAAAACAGAAGGGGTTTATCTCCCAAATATAAAAAAGTATAAATAGCAGGACATTTGTTTACAGTATTGAAAGTATTCAATTCCACAGCAATCGTAAACAATTACACCCCTTACCAAGTCGTAAGTAGCATTTGACTGACACCAAAAGATTTGTGCAAAATTTCTTGCAAAATATTATTAAAATTATTCTCAAAAAGTGTTTCAATAAATGTTCGTTAGGTTTCATATCCGTTGACTAGATTGACTACAGGAGGTGCATGACTGTCCTCGACGTCTTCATGCCGAGGATATTTTCTAACGCCGATGTTTGGAACTCAAAGCAACTGCACGAGAGAGGCAGTTGGCTGCTCGGTCACTGAAGCTATCCTTGACAAAAGATGTTGACGGTTTTCACACCCATTTTGCAATTCATATGGAATGAGAAGGGTGAGTATTCAATGCACTAGCTTAATCCTCAGGATTTAAACCAATCTGTTCAAATCTTAAATACGGCTTATTCGATCACTGTTAAATGTTAAACAAAAGAAGGCGATATAGACGCTAGAAAATTATCAAGTTAACTCTCATGACAATTCTTCCCCTCTACTATCAGTCAGTCAGGGTAGATGTGACCTTGCAGTTCGCATACGATATTTGGGGGTGGGGGGGGGGGGGGGGGGGGGGTGGGGGGATCGTTTTTCGGAATCGGGTTGAAAACTTGACCAAGGGAGTCATCTGATGTGCCAACAACCAAAATGTGATTCACCTTGATATAATAGTTACTGAGAATAGTTGTACCAATTGAAGACTTCGGTAGGAAATCAAAAAGCGTAGTTTCCAAACAAACAAATCCAGAAAGATGCAAAAGGGCCTTTACTGTAGAGAAGTTCATAAAAAAAGAGTTTTCAAATGTTACCTTGATAGAGTCGTCTGGCTTCAAAGAAATGCATACATGAAGATGAAACGATTTCTCTATAGGCACGGCATATAATTGATGATAATTTGGTAAATCTTGAGATTTCGAAAGCAAAAGTCTTCGGATTAGACAATCTATAATGCCACGGGGTAGGTGTGTGTTCCTATCAGGTACAACTAATCAGGAGAAGTAGTTGGGTCAGGGTGGTCCTTACTGGCATGAATATGTCACATTTCCCATACGAGCCTACCCTGCTGGAGTTACTTATAACTCGAAGTGTTTAATACGAAACCAAACTCTAACCTTTTACATTGACGTAGAAGACGCAGGTGTCCGTCAAGCCCATACTGTCCTCTGCTTCATATACTACCTTATGTGACCCTTCGGAAAAACGACTACCCGATGGCTCCCCACGGGTTTGCCTGACAGTCACATTGCTGGAGTCTTTGGCCTGAATGGCTGGCCAAACAATGACGGCTGTCTTTTCAGATCTGTCAGCGTTCACTCTTGTATAACCCGGGCAGTTTGTAATTACTGGAGCAGCCACATCTGAAGTAATAAAATCGATTGTTAATCGATCATTACCTCTTTGAACAACAACGTTATAATTTAACTATGTTTTCACTCTTGAAACACTCTCTTTACTTATTTATATGTTCGTATAATATGCATATTGTATGGACATGAAACACTTTGTTTTGACAGAATACTTGTTTTTTTATACTATGAACATGCCATATTCGCGGAGATTCGAATATGATCGAGGAGGTCCCCTACTCTTTCCCAATTCGATGGCAAGTGCAAAAGACGTTTATCGACGGTGACGTTCGAGTCAATCTAGTTTATCCATCCATGTTCTGGGGACAAGATCTGACCTTTGGAAAGGCCATTTCAAGATTTTGATAACATATTTTGAAAGGTGGTTGACCAAGAGGCTACTGTTTTGGAAGTAGCGTCTTAGCTATTTTGCGGGTATTAATTGTCATTCAACATAGGGAATGTTTTTCAAATCAACCAATCAGAATCGAGAATACAACGAGGTTATGTTTGGTTATCAGTGACGCATTTTTATGTACTTACTATCAAATTTTTGCGGAAAAGCATCCCAATGCTTATTAAGCAAACTCAAGCACTGAAGCTGTTATAACAATGGCATTTTGAGAGGACACATAATGGTTGTGATAGTTCTAATCGCTTTAATATGAGTTCAAAATAGTTTTTAATAGTTTCTATGACATTGAACAATTTGAATCGAGATGGCCTTTATATCTTATATTGAATGTAGATAAAATTACTTATTCCAATTAACAGGAGTACAAGCAATATACACTTGAAAATGTATTGGGGCAAATATGTCTTCCATTCTGCGAAAGATAACTTGTTAATAATACGATAACCAATTGAATATTTGCAAGCCAGCCGCGTTTTCTTTTACCGTTTTAACCTTAATTGCAAATCAACAACACTATTTAAGAATGTAATGGACATTGATTTAAAGTTTGCAGCAACAATCAGTTGTTCTTGATAATAACACTAATTGTAACATGTGCCATATGGGACTCCAAAAGCAAACAGGAGGCTCGTTAAATATGTTCCTCTAGTAACTGCAGTTTGAATCTCTATAACGATTACTTAGAAATAGTGGTAGTTATTTTGATATAGTATTTTCCCTCGGGCATGATAAAAAGAGATATTACTCTGTAGCTTTTTAATGTATCAATTATGTAATGTATATGAATTAGCTAACAAGATTCGGTTTTTGAGTTACTCTGCTTCTGGAGAAGAAACCGAAAATATGTTTTAAAGGCATGACTTTATAGCAACAGATTTGTAACAATTTTAGTCAAGGAACTTGTACAACAGATTTCAGATTTCTAGAGACCGTGATTGTAGAAAAGAAGTCGAAATAACGGAAATTTATGACCGGATGAGCGGACGCTAGAGGTCATGCCTGAAACTCACTGGGAGCTTAATGATCTAAAGGTTTAAAAATAGTTAAAAGATGAATAACAACATCCTCGATAAGCATCGCATCTCACCACTATTGCAGAGGAACGTATCTCCCATTTTTGTGAAAAATATCTTACATTCTTAGGTTTTTAGAATGTGTAGCAGGTGATATACTAAAGTAAAACGTAATAAGACATTTTGCGGAAGATCTTTCACAGCCGGATACCTTTGCATACTGGAATCCTGGTCCAAGTTCGATCGGATCTGCATGTTATCCTGGCTTGTTCATGGGAAGAGTTAGGAGCAAGTCCATATCCAGGGGCACACTTTATGACACACACACTCTTGTAATCGTAACGCCTGGTGCATTTCCAAGATTCCACGCTCCGAGGCTTTGGTGGTTTTGGACATTCAGAACCTGAGCAAGAAAAATAGACATCAAATATAAAAAAGAAATTTTGTTGCTCGTTATGGATAGAGAAACTTAAGATATCATAAATATATAGCAATTATTTATCGGGTAAAAGATTTGCTGTAATAGAAATTCAGTTCATACTTGTATAAACTTAACTCCGCCGACACGGAACAATGCCTAAACCAGTGACGTTTTGCTCATAACAAAGTCAGGTTGTCGTCATTTGGACACAAATCCCTGCCAACACCATGATGCATCCGCCTCTAAACGGGAGAACCTCTCTCGATAAACTCCAACCCTGCCATAGCTCCTGAATTGGCAAAACCTGCTCTCGTCTCTAAACAGCACCCTCTCCTAGTCACGTCGCTGCCACTGGCGTACAGTACATGTACGTGTCCATCGTAATATGCGTTGACGATGTAAACGGGTCAAAGCCATTCAACGGAAGGAGCTGTAGGCTCGTTTACCAGCCAAAATAAGTATTAAGTTCATGGAGGTATAGACTTAAAAACTACTACGCAAACTACAAACTCCAGAGAGCAGATTTACGCGAACAGCAGTTTCCAAGTTATACCTTCGTTAACTTAATACATTTGGAAGTTAATTCTTGTTAATGAATAAAAAAATATACATTCCACTTAATGTTTTTAAAGGTTTTATTGCTAAAAAAATATACAGTTTTACAACATTTAGAGCTGCTCTGTTAGTATAGAGTGCCAGGTATGTCCTGACTTAAGTGACGTCGTTTTTTGGATGTAACATCATGTGAGTTGTTTCTTCTGAGTGAGTTGAGTGTGAATGGGACATGACACATGCATATTTTCCAATGATAAAACATGTTTCTTCAATTGGTACGCCATAAAAAGCACAGTACCATCTTGTTCACTCCACCTAGGGGTATTTTCAAAAACCTTTGAGGTACCTTGCTACTTTAATTTACATCTTAATTTAGTGTATGTGTCGTTTTAACGAATGCTGTTTCGCACTGTTATATCTAACGATAATTTTGTGTTAATTTCATATGAGTAAGTCTTTTAATTACCACTACAGGTTTATCTATTATGATAAGTCGTAACGAAAACACGATGGCATTTTGCACGTGCAATGTATGACTCCTGAATAAAAGGCTCTTCAGTTTTGTCGTGGCCGTCTCCCAGTCGACACGTTTGTTTGTTATATTGAAGCTCGAACCTATAACCTTTGTCGTGGCCGTCTCCCAGTCGACACGTTTGTTTGTTATATTGAAGCTCGAACCTATAACCTTTGTCGTGGCCGTCTCCCAGTCGACACGTTTGTTTGTTATATTGAAGCTCGAACCTATAACCTTTGTCGTGGCCGTCTCCCAGTCGACACGTTTGTTTGTTATATTGAAGCACCTTTGTCGTGGCCGTCTCCCAGTCGACACGTTTGTTTGTTATATTGAAGCTCGAACCTATAACCTTTGTCGTGGCCGTCTCCCAGTCGACACGTTTGTTTGTTATATTGAAGCTCGAACCTATAACCTTTGTCGTGGCCGTCTCCCAGTCGACACGTTTGTTTGTTATATTGAAGCTCGAACCTATAACCTTTGTCGTGGCCGTCTCCCAGTCGACACGTTTGTTTGTTATATTGAAGCTCGAACCTATAACCTTTGTCGTGGCCGTCTCCCAGTCGACACGTTTGTTTGTTATGTAGAAGCTCGAACCTATAACCTTTGGCGACGAGGATGTAACGGGACAGAAAGTTAACAGGAATGAACAAGAAGAACGGTAAAAGTTTCCCAAGTCTGTTTGAACAATTTTGTTGTGAAAACGAACTGTATGTTGGCCACTGCACGGGGATCTCGAGCACGTGGTTAAGACTTCGAACATTTGAATTTGTTTACCCGTCATGAAGTTGGAAGAAGCGGTCAATTTACAGTGTTTCGCTCTTCTGGAATTTACTATTTACAGAAAATGGCATCGACTAATGTGTTACTTGTACTGTCAGAATTCAACCCCCGTAATTCGACTTGGGAAGAATGGTGCGAAATACTGTCACGAATCAAAGAAAATTATTCTACTAGCTTCATGTTGAACCGAGACTTATCAGTTAATTAGAGCTTTTGTGCAAACTTCTAAACCGGATGATAAATCCTTTGATGACTTGGTAGCGTTGTTGCCTCGACCGTCAGAAATAGTTCAGAGATTTAAGTTTCATTCTCGGGTGAGTGAGTGAGTGAGTTGGGGTTTAACGTGCTTTGAACAATATTTCAGTTATTAAACACGTGGATGACATGCATCCAAAAGAGAGTGGACAGATCAGGGAGAAAGGGATCGACAGGATGAGGGAAAAGACGGAAAGAAAGGCATAGTGAGAGATAGACAACAGGTTTTAGAAGGACTCAAATTTAGTCTGGCTTCTACCCGTCGACCTGTCCAGCTTGGGTGTCCCTACCAGGAGCATGTAAGCTCCAGCTGGCATAGCTCTCGGGGTCTCAGAGGCACGCAAACCACCACACCACGTTAAGGTATTGAGTCCAGTGGTGGCATTCATTCTCGGACTAGGAGGCATCGTAAAAGTGTTTCTGCGTTTGTGGTTGAATTGAGTAAGTTAACTGATGGATGTAACTTCGGTCTCAATTTAAAGGCTATGTTGAGAGACAGGATTGTGTGTGGAATTGGTGATGACAATGTTCAGAAGAAACTGTTGTTAGAGACTTCATTAATATTTGAAAATGAATTAAAGATTGCAAATGCTATTGAGACTGCAAATAAGAACTTAAGACAGATAGTACATCTCTTTGACATGTTCATAAATCACGTAATGGTCATGAAGAAACCATAAAGCCTTCTTTCAGGTGTGGCAAGCCTAATCATAAGCAGAAATCTTCATCTTTCAATCAGAAATATCAAGAGAAGTCTAAACAGAAAGTGAATGCTGTAAGGACTGAATCTTTAAACTTCGCGATTCCTGAAGATTTGTTTGAGAACTCAATATTTCATGTCACCGAGCTGAGATTTACAGACTTCTTGTGTACCACTTACAAGTTACACCGGACAGGGAGTTCACTTGAAAGGTTTCACAACAGTGGATGTTACATACCAAGGTCAGTCTTACACTCTACAAATGGCCTTATCAAAAGGTAATGGACCAAACTTGTTGGGTAGAACATGGATAACAGCTTTGAACTTTGACTTTAAAGATGTTTCAGTGAGTTTTGTACTTGTACATTGTCTCTTTAAGATGTGTTGGATAAACATACTGCTATTTTTTAAGGTGGTTTTGGAATATTGAAGGGATTTGAAGCTCATATTTAACTAGATCCAGGGGCTACTCCTAAATTTCACAAAACAAGATCTGTGCCCTATGCTCTACGTCAGAAGATTGATGTTGAAATTGATCGTCTACTTGATGAAGGTATTATTGAACGAGTAAAATACACATTTTGGGCATCTCCTGTTGTTCCAGTGCTGAAACCAGATTCAACCTTCAGAATCTATGGGGTCTTTACGCTTACAGTTAATCGTGACTAAAGCAGTTCCCGGTACCTATCTTTGAAGACTTAGGTACTAAACTGTCAGGAGGGAAGAAGTTCTCAAAACTTGATATGAGCCATGATGTATATCAACAGCTTGTCTTAGATGAGGAGTCAAGGAAGTATGTCGTAGTCAACACACACAAAGGACTATTCAGGTATACCAGACTACCATTTGGAGATTCTTCCGCGCCTGCTATATTTCAGCGAATGATTGAAAGCCTATTGCAAGAGATACATTGTTTTGTCTAGATGACATCATCAACACTGGGAATAATGACAAGGAGTAAGTCTTATATTGCAGAGATTATCAGATGCAGGATTTCGTTTGAAAATAGACAAGTGTGTATTCTTAGCTAATGAGGTTGAATAACTTGGATACCGATTAGACAGTAGAGGTCTTCACTCAGTTGAGAAAAAGATTTCAGCAATTCAGAATGCCAAGAAACCAGAGAATGTCAAAGAACACAGAGCTTATCTTGGAATATTGAACTACTATCAAAGATTCGTTCTATCAAAGATTCCTGCAAAAAAAGGCCAGACACACTCTCTCCCTTGTACAAGTTACTACAGAAGAATACCAAATGGAAATGGGGAAAGCCTGAAAGCCAAGCATTTGAGAAGTCAAAAAAACTCCTACAGTTATCGAATGTACTCATACACTTCGACAACAGCAAGCCTCTACTACTTCAGTGTGATACATCGCCATATGGTGTGGGAGTGGTGCTAGCACACAAGTTACCTGATGGCGACTAGTTCCCTATTCGATTTTAGTCTTGCTAGCATCCGTTTTAGAATACATAAGTTTATTATTGAATAAGTAGCTGTCCCGGTGACCCATAGCATTCGACGCCGATGACGTTACTGTCAGGAAGCGGTTTCTGAGGTGTTACGTGCGCAGAAATTGGTCGTCCTGGTGGGTTGTGACTCTCGGTCGGCCTGTCTGAGGTCTGTCCCGATTGACGATAACGTTGCATTAGTCGTGATACAGTTGTACGGTGGCGGCGAGGCGTTCTTGTAACATGGGTGTGTTGGCTCCCATTTCTATCATCCCGATTGCTCGCTCACGTTGTTGTTAAGTCAATCTTGTCATTCTTTAAGTGTTTTTTTCACAAAGTGGGTGTCTGACAACAGATTCCGATTTGTGTTATACCCGTCATGCAGGGGCCATTTTGCTTTGCATGAAAAAGGTGAATACCATAATTTGAAAAAGTTTTGAAAAACCATGCGTTTGATACCAAAGTTCAATATGAAACAATCATTGTTTATTTTGGCGATGTGTTTTCATGTGATTAGGTTTGAATTGGGTTTGAAAATACGAATTGAAAAGTTACATCTGTTAAAAATCATGTAAGGGATATTTTCGTATGGCTTTTAACAAATGTGCCATAGATGTTGTGAAAACAACTCTATATGTATTTCCTACCGCATTATGTAAACTCTGTGCTTTTGTTATCTTATCTTCTCTCTGTAGACTTGAAGAAGGTTGGGGCTCATGACATATCATGTTAACAAGAATCAAGGCGGACGGACGGACGGACCGACGAACGCCTTTTTCAATACAACGTCCCCTGTTTCAGGTTGCGGCGGAAGAAAATAAGAAGTAATTGAAAGGTGAAAAATCTGGCCGACATCCTGCTACATCAGCGTAATTGAAACCGCCAATCCAGCTCCTTCCATATACCGTGACCGTTTGAGCCAAATTCCTCGTACGGTTGGCGCGGCTCGATGTTCTAGGCTGTGGTCACCTGTTATTGTTTCAGCCAATGAAATTTCGTTTTCCAAGGAGCTTGAAGTTACTCTTTTGAATTTTTAATCCGGGTTGCGCTGCTGTTGCCACAGGCCCTCGGATCATTAAAAAAAATATATTAAAAAAAAATTTTAATTTTTTTTTTGAGAACACCCCCTGAATAAACTTGTTCCTCTGTTAATAGTATATGGAAAGGCCGGACACTCCATTCGCCCCCACCCGCTTTCTTGACCGAATGCTACAATAAATACACACGCGATCAAAATAAAATCTATGCAGACATGATGTCAAATGATTTGCCTTTCTACTCCAACTCACTTAAACAAATATATCTTTGGATTTATTTAATGAGGACGGCCGAAAGACGATTTCCACGCCCAACTTAATGCTGATGGGACAAATGGCGCCCGTCACCTTGACCTTACGGGGTGTGTGGCCGCAGCGACAGATCTCATGAATTGAAATTTTGTAACCAAAAAAAAAAAAGAAGAAAAAGAAACCTCAGAACTACCCTCAAAGTAATGCATAGTAACTGTTTTGTAACAATACTAGACCACTTATTGGGAAATATATATAGTAGAAAGGGCAAAATAGTAGGAGAAAAAACATTTCGAAAAAAAGTGGGGGGGGGGGGGGCTAAGAGTAGTTTTAGAACTACGTACTAGAAAAGTTATTGGGAAATATGTAGTAGAAAGGGGAAAATAGTTGGGGAAAAAAAACATTCCGAAAAAAAGTCCAAGCCCCCCCTGTTCCTACGCCCCTTTATTATACGAGTGTTAATGACATTTAAAGAGTTAAGAACGAGTTTACGATAGTTTTATCATGTTTATAGATGGATACCTACTGGTTGGGTATTAAAAGGTTGCAAATGCCAGAGGCACAAGCAAGCGTTTTCCCATAACGTTCCGTTTTTATGAAAATTAATTGTTTCGTCCCTCTTGATCACGTCATGCCCGTTGATACCTTTCAGGATACTATTTTATGGTTGCTTGCGCGAATCATACTGAAGTCATTTTAATTGATTTTTAATGGATTTGAATATGCACAATATAACTTCAACAAAATTCAAATGTAAGATGCGATTTATAAATTTTAAAGGATAAATCGTCATCGAAAACGATTTCCATCGTTCTCATTAACTCGCTACGGTCAAAAGCTGCGTATATTGTCTTTTCAAGCTCTTCAAAGAGAGAAAAGGTTGTGTCCAACAGAATCTAATTTACCTTGAGGTACAGAGTTTTCCTAAAAGAAATTAATAATAGAATAGATAGATAAACTCTTTTCGTTGTAAAAGGAAAGACATTATATATAAACTAAACATCAAACGAAATGTAAGTCCTCTTTCGAAGTTTAATATCATAAAAGGTTATGTTTTCGGAGGAACTTACATGTCGTATGTTGTGTTTTAACATCCCATAAGTTAAGTCTTTTGTGCTGAATTAACAGATTTGAAGATTTACTTGATTATGTAATTGCCATATTTTCATGGGTTGGGTCAATTATCCAATTTATAACATTTTGACAGCTTATGAGACTGCTTGTCTTGTGTTGTCGATACCTGCGACGTGTGGGAAAATTGCTGTGGAATTGAATGTTTTATTTTAAACAGTGTTCGTCCATGCCTGCTTTTTTCTGTTTTGTCGAATACACCGTATACTTTCTTTTAAGCGCTAGTTTATAAATTTGAAGCGTCACCAAATTTTATTAACATGTTAAAAATGGTCATTTGATGTGATACAACTTCGTTTCGTCCGGTGTCATGATGAAACAGTAACTCGATTAGAAGTAATTTTGACCAGAGCTTATATTTTATACTATACTGCATTTTCTAGCTTGCCTAAAGATCTCTTTTTGAGCCCTTTGATGATAACATCTTCATTTCATTAAATTATGTTTCTGTTGCCATGGAAACATGACTTACATATCACGATATTCTAGCGTATCCCTTTTTCCCCGCCTCTCATTAATATATAATTTTAGTATAACATATTTCTTCTCCCTACAATGGTCTATTGTGTGTTAACGTTACTCAAAGAGTTACAGAGATATAACCAATTTAGTTTAGCCAAGAAACACACCACACCTTGGTGTGTGCTCTTTGGCTAACAGGGCTAGGGTCATGTGGCGTTCTCCGACATCCGTTCGCTCTTTTGAAAATGGGGATGGATGGGGATACTAGTGACAGGACGAGACTGGCTTGGGCCAGGGCGAGACGTAACACGTTGAACACAAGAGGGAAAACTGATTTTGAATTGGTGAGGTTGATATTCATTTGTGTCTCGGTACCATTTTTGGAGTATGAGTTAATTCCTTCCTTTCACAGACGTACAGGTTAATCTTACGATCTATTGGTATTAGTTGTCGTTCCGTTTTGTTTTAGCAGCAAATACATCACTGCTTCTCTCTTTCTATCGTTGGTTTGATTATCATATGTTTTATCTTTCTGCCGGGAAAAAATGGTCTCGTCTAAGTTTAGATTTCGTTGCACCGTGACACCATAGAAATTAGGGGGCTTGTCCGGGATATTCTATTCTAGATATATATTTTATTCTAATTCATATATTAGGTCTTATTGACCGACTGGGTTTATTTTAGCCATTGTTTAGAGAGTTGTAAATTTGTAGTGGGATGATTGGTTTTGCATCATGGCTAATTCAGGTAAGCCATCTGTAGCGCAGATTAAGCGAAAGTCTAGGGATTGGTTGTTTAAGCTGTCTGATGAGTATAGGAACTCTTTTGAGGAAGGTTTAGGAATTAGGCAGATTAGGGACAACATTGTTGAGGCGTTTTGGTCGGACGAAGTGGAAAAGAACAATCCTAACTTTTATGAGGTTGATGTCGAAGGATTCTTTTAGCAGTTTGAAAGATAGCCTTAGTGTTAGAATAGCCCAGAGAATTTTGGCGTATTTTAATTCTGTCCTAGTTCAAGGGTATGGCTACGCTAGCAATGCCCTGAGTGACGAACAGGCAAAGGATATTCAGCAGGTTAAAGCTTCTATTCTACGAGCATATGAAATAAACAGTGAGGCGTTTCGTCACCAGTTTCATTGGGTTAAAAAAACTAGAGTCTGAAACTTCTGCTGAGTTTATCTCTAAGAAAGGGATTATTTTTGACAAGTGGCTAAGGTCCGAGTCCATCAAGGAGTTGTCGGAGCTAAAGGAGTTGATGTTATTGGAGGAGGTGTTTAATGATATGTCTACTGGCCTAAGGTTATTGTTGTCAGAGCAGAAAGTTCGTAGTTTGACAGGTGAGGTCGCACATAGCTATGTTCGGGCTCACAAGGATGGCTTACCCAAGGAGTGGGCTGACTTACAGGAGCAAAAACCCCTAGGTTCTGCATACGGTCTAGCTCAGTCTTCAGTTTTGGACGAAGAGCAATAGGTACACGACGTGAGGGCATGACAACAGGAGTCACTGTTTCATACACAGAGAGGTTTACGGAGCCTTCAAAAGTACGAAAACTTTCCTTAAACATAGTCTTGTAGTTATCTTCAACTAACACAGCTGATACATGTTCAATGTTGTCCTCATTGAAAGACACGAGTCCCATCTGCGTAGCAGCGCGAACACATAGAAGAGGAGATAACTCGTCCTTGACGATAGAGAATTCCATATTGTACTTGTGGCTGTTAGCAGGGTTTCTCACAACCAATCTAATGGTCCCCAGTGGGACAACATCAGAGTTATTCCACATCTTGAGGTGTTTAATTGTTGGTGTAAGTCTTGTCAAAGATCACAGTTGCAAGTACATGTAAGACGTTGACTGAGGCTCTTTTATCATTATCTTTTATCATTACATGAGTCTTGCCACAGTAATTGTTTGTTTGTCTTGTCTGAGGTGACAATCTACTTTGTCTGTTATCAGGTCTAGGCCTACATGTATTGAAAGATTTCTGTTTGTTCTTGTTTGTAAGTTTATGCGACTGAAAGGTCTGAAAATTCTAGATTGAGCTGATGCATTTTCTGAAGCTTTAGAAATGTCTACACACCTTTCCAAGCATAAGCCTTGTTATCTCAACAATGATTGTTGAGTAGACTGTTCTTTTATACCAAGAATAAGACGGTCCTTAGTGATAAACGGTACACAGTTGGCACAGTAGTTACATGACTTGACCAAATTTCTAAGTGCTGCATGGAATGACTCAAATGTTTCACCTTCCTTCTGACGTCTGTTATTGAAAACAAAACTTTCATATGTATCGTTTACTTCCCCTATAGCAAACATGTCAAATTTTTCAAGAATTTCCTGTACAGTTCTATCATTTTCATTTGTGGTGAAATTAATGGAAACCGTTATATACTTTGAGTGCATCATCACCGTGTATATTCAATAACATGACAACCTGATATTTGTTTGAGTGTTCAGAGAGTTTCGTGAGAATGTAATAGTTTTTCCATTTCTGACGAAAAGTTTCCAATTCTCAGTGACATTGGAATCAAGATTGAGAGGATTTGGAGGTCTAATCCCGCTAACGGCCTTAGGAAGTTTGGGGTTGCTGATCCCCTTCGTCAGCCATTTAGAAGGGAGAGAGAGGTACGAGAAGATGAGAATGTTCACCAAACTGAAGAACAGTTACAAACCGCGAGAAACGAGAGTCAAAATTCGTTATTAAGAACGAAAATCATACCGGCGGCAGATTATGTAGTCAACGCTCCCACCATGTTACGTGTTTGCATAGTTTTGGTTAATCCCAAGCACAATAAACTTCTGAACTAGGACAAAAGATTGTCTCATTTTTCATGAGCTTCTTTACCCAATGGCCGCCATGTTAGACAACAATTAGTCATGACGTAATACGCATGTATGTTAAGGGACATCACTCGCAATTGCTGACATTAAAGTCATACCAAGTAACAGGAGATGCGCATTAGAACTCCGAACTACCTAACTACCATTCGTTCGTTAGTTCAAAATGTGACAACACGTATGACATTTCACTGCCGGCTCACCATAAAGTAATGAGAAACGTTGCTGTTGACATGATGTGACGCTATCCCATCCTCGTCGCTTGTTGTGTTTGTACCTCATACGAACATCAGGCCCGGTGTTCACTTCAACGACCACACAAGTTGGCAGACAGCAACGTTTTATTTAGGTGACTGATTACAAAGGAAATTTCGGTTGCGAAACACTTACACTATTTAACACGTTTTACGTCAAATTAAGCCATGAGTCGGGGGAAATCGGACCATTACTTTTCACACCGCGATTTGTTTTTATAAAGTTGAAAAATCGCACAAGACAGTCAGCTGAGACACTTGCGAAGCCAAACTCGTAACCCCGAAATATCAACAGTAACAGCGGAGTCTAACTCCGGAGACTGATGGAGAGTCTACATTCAGTTAAAACCTATGTAAATAAAAACATTCAGAAATTTGAAAATATCAAAGGGAATCGGACACAAAGTTACACATGTAAAGAGTCCTTATTTAACACATTGCGTTGAAAACAAAACTAATTGAAAATCTCTGAATTCTGAAAAAATCAAAAGGCACTTTTCATGCAAAGTTTCAGAAAGACCTGATGAATGACTGCTCCGAGAAAAAAATGATTACGGATCAACGGTCGAAGACAGGGCGACGACTATATCGGTCGTATATATTATATGGTATTACATCCCGGTGTAATAATAAAATAATATATAATAAAACAAACGCTTCCTTCCTACCTTAAGACGCCGTCTTCAATGTCGTAACCAAGAGGTTCTTGCCAGGTGACAGTAGAAAACAACCTGCCCTTGTTCTGACGTGTCACGACATTATCAGGACAGATAATTAGAGGAGGAGTGTCTCGCATATAGAGACTGCCACCTGAAGTGAGAAATACGCCCCTTTGGCTTTATTATTACCTTTACACGATTACAATGTTGTACATGTACGTACTTGAGGATACCCTACTGACATGTCTGAGACATGTTCATAATGAACAATTGGTAAAGCCAAGAACATGAACACATGCTACTTCTTATTTTTAAATTGAATTTTTGATTACACTTCTCCAAGAGCTGACACAACTAATATGTTGCCATGTAGAATTACCATTACCCATAGGGAATTGTCTGTTGTGGATGGAATATTCTAAAACCGAATAATTAAGGTTCCACAGTTTACAGTAAGGTGTCACAAGCTGTACTTATGTACATGGGAACTTATGTTTTGTAATCCAAAAATAAACATATTACATACAGCTGCATACCAAGAGTTTGTTCACTTACTAGTGTATCGTAGTGCAAATTACATCATGTAATATGGGTTTTATTTGGAATACAATAAAATAACTTCAATAATAATGACAACGAATCACCTATTGACAATGTGTTAAACAGCCATTTTTTGACTTATTTTGTAATCGTCTTGTCTTTCGTGCAATAATTCAAATTTTGGCAAGATGAATTAGACAGAAAGGGTCAGATTTTCGAAATTCCGATTTCTTGAAAATTCGATAGAAATATTCCTTTTCCCATCTGAGAAAAAAATCAGCACAATCACATTGAGTTAATGCATGGGAACAAACATGACTTGTATCAAAAGCTGTCGATAACTTCAAATGTTTTTGTAGCGAAAAATGAAATTTAGTGTTTTCCGAATTTTGATCCCTGGTCACTTTGATGACCTGCCAAATACTGCTAGGGTAAACTGTTGGGATGATCTCTGATTGCGTAAAGTACATTGGATCTTCATATCTGTATTGAAAGTGAACGTTATTCGTTTCTTTTTCACAATGCTAGTATGCCTCGAAGAAATCCCACATCACATGATATTTGCACTAGGATAAGCAGCTATGTGAACAAACTTTCGGTATGCAGATGTATACCTTCAAACAAACATGTTTCACAGTTTACTACTTGTTTAAGTTCTCAATTGTTATTCTGTGGTCACCAAGGAAATAATTGTATAAATATATTCAGCAAATGGAACACAGAAACTGTCTCCAAAACATAAGTTTCTTACCTCCAAATCTGTTTTCCAAAAGGGCTGTTCCCCCTGATATACCTTTGTTGAGGATGTGCTTCAAACCAGGATGCTCCACTATGAATTGATCGATGGCCCCATTAACAAAGGATTCAATAATGTCAGGTATCCAAGAATTCAAGGCACTTGGGACATCGCTGGTTAACTCCATGTCCTTGTACTGTAGTAGTTGTACAACGAATGCCTTTTGTATACGAAGTGGAAACTGTTTGACAGTTTCTTTCCTGCTGAGCCACTGAGGACACAAAACTTTGAAAGATGTAATCAATCTTTATGATATAGATAGTTTATCATATCAAACGATTATTTGAGACGATTGATTATA
The DNA here is from genome assembly GCA_921293015.1 of Phorcus lineatus. Classification (NCBI taxonomy): domain Eukaryota; kingdom Metazoa; phylum Mollusca; class Gastropoda; order Trochida; family Trochidae; genus Phorcus; species Phorcus lineatus. The sequence goes on along the minus strand of OV121085.1, from coordinate 30,883,500 downwards.
CATGTCTGACGTTTATAGAAGAAAACTGGCTGGGGAACAAAATACCAGATCAATCAATACGTTGTTCTTCCAACCCTTTTATAATACATTGTGGCTATAGCAGAACTTCAACAAGGCTGCACTTACAACCTATTATTCACTGTCGAATTCAATTCGACGTTGATTAAATATAATCTCATATTGTGCATATGTTATGTGGCCAATTAGTTTTGTTATTTCAAAATAAAAGTCAACGTTCATTCTGATTTCATCTCTATTTAGTATTGTTCTATGCTCTAAAACAACAACAACAACAACAAGAACAACAACAACTATATTTACCCCTCCGAATAATCTTTCCAACTGAAAAAAAATGGTATCAGGGATTAAGAAAATAACAGTTGCATACATTTATCTCATATAGTATCTAAAGAGTTACCATTCATGTGATTACTGGTAAATTGATTATTGGTTTGTATTCAGTATACTACAAATTAAGCACCGACAACTTTCATTTAAAGGAAACTAAACTTTGGTTCAAACTTTACCCTATTACATATCTGACCTACATGCAGGAGAAAGTATATTGGATAATGAAATTGATATCACAACAAATTGTAATGTGTGCTATTCGTCATTTGGTAAAATATATTATATATTTAGCTCAATTGAGTCTGGATTTCAATTAGACACATTATTTTCTTTAAAGAGCCTCTCCGTGATTTTCATAACATATTATTTATCTTTGATACGAACCTAAATGTCATATGTGGTGATATAAAATAAAAACATCTTAACTTTTCAAGTCCAAAAGAGATGTATATGACAAATACTGGTTTTCCATGAACATCTAAAAACAGCCTTATAATTGCACAAAGGTGTAGATATAACGTCCAATATACATAGATAAACTCACGGGCAAAAGAAACGTCACCAAAATATATTTGGTCTTTTTTTCCTAATTTGAAGTTACCAAAAGTAGAAAAATGGTTGAATCATCTCGCCCGAACGTAACCAACATACACTTTGCTTTGATTTGCACGAAAATCATGTAATTTGTGTAAAATTACGAAATTTGTACTACAAAGTGAGAAATCTCTTGCTAAATACCCGTATGATATTCAGGTATAAAAAGTGAAGTGAAATGTTGCATTACATCATTACATTGTGTGATAGAAAGGAAACATGCCAAGATTGACAGTTGAGCAGAGAGAACGAGCCATTGGTATGCTGGACCTGGGAGCGACTCGGTCCCATGTGGCAAGACAGATGAACTGTTCAAAGCGAACAATTCTGAGATTGGTAAGCCGTTACAGACAAACGGGTAGGACGTCTGACAGGCCTAGAAGTGGACATCCGAAGGTCACGACCCCCCAGGAAGATCGTCATGTACGACTGCTACATTTCAGGAACCGTTTCAAGACTGTGACGTCATCCGCCCGAACTGCCCTTGGTCATTCAGTCAGCCGAAGGACTATTGCCAGACGTCTTCGCCACCACGGTATTAGAGCCTACCGACCCCTGAAGGCGTTGACGTTAACGCCTCAACTTCGACGTCAAAGACTGAGGTGGGCGAGAACGGTACAGCGCTGGCAAGCAAGAAACTGGTCAAGAGTGCTCTTCACCGACGAAAGTCGGTTCCAAGTCTTCAAAACTGATGGTAGACAACGGGTATACCGAAGACGTGGAGAACGTACACGGCGTTGCTGCATCCAAGAGACTGAGCACTATGGTGGTGGAAGCGTGATGATCTGGGGTGGGATTTGCGGGGATTTAAAGACTGATCTTGTTGTCATACAGGGTAATTTGACAGCTGCAAGGTACATCGATGAAGTTTTAAGGCCAATCGTTGTGCCATTCATCCATAATCAGCCACGTACTATCTTTCAGCAAGACAACGCCACACCTCACAAGGCACGTATCAGTATGGACTTCCTTAATGCTCACAATGTGACGCTACTACCCTGGCCAGCTCGATCTCCTGACTTGTCTCCTATTGAACACCTGTGGGACCACCTTGGACGACAGATCAACAAGCGCCATCCCCCAATACAGACAAGAGCGGCGTTGGCACAGGCCCTACAGGAAGAATGGCGAAGAATCGCGATAGCAGTCATAAGACGGCTGACAACATCCGCAAGACGACGTGTCCATACGTGTATCCAATCAGGGGGTGACCACACACGATATTGACTGTGTTGAACATTCTATCGTCATTTTAGAGCCATTATTAGAAAAACGAACGTGCTCGAAAACCGGACAATTAACAATCCATGATTAAAAGCTACACTGTGTGACAGTGCTTACTTCTAATTCAGCTTTTTCTGATTCAGAATGTTGTCATTACATTAATTTTTCAAATATAACTGTAACATTAGCAATATCTGACTTTGTTGTATTTTTATATGGGAAAAAAGAGAGGTGACGTTTCTTTTGCCCGTGAGTATACTATTTATATAACCTCACAAAGACTATCAACTCCTAACTTTTAGATAAGTCTCCAAAATTACTTTTGACTATTTGAGGAGCGCAACTGTCCGGTTTTCAATCAAAATTGCCACGTTCCACCTTTATATTGTCACCGTAAAAAAAAACAAATAAGTTTTAAAATGTGTCTTTTTGGTAACAGTCGATACTTCGTGATCGTGAAAATTATCTTTAAAATGTCTAAACTCGCTTTAACTAAGTAAATAAACTGTCACGAAATCAATAAAAGTCAATACAAATTATGAAAGAAAGGTTATAAAATGATAAATTTCTACAAGATGATTAATGGTCTAGCACCAGACTACCTCTGCAATCTAAAGCCAAATACTGTCTCCGAAAACAGTCACTACATTCTACGACACCTGTCCAATTTACAGACAATGAACTGTAAAATTAAATTATATGAACAATCTTGCCTGAAAATATACAAATTTGGAATACATTTCCTGATAAACCCATGCAAGCAAACACAATTAGTAAGTTTAAATCTCCGCTGATAAATAATGAATCAAATAGCAATTATTTTGATCACATTTATGGAAGTCCTTTCTGTCAGATTTTACACAGTAGACTTAGCAGGGTACACTGATCTGAACGAAGATAAAGTAAATAAACATTTTTCATTTTTCTATGCAAATTGCAATAGCCTCCAAACTGTGAAATACGGAACACATCAAGAAATTTATGATGCACATATGCATATAGTAAAGTCCCTTCACCAATACATCATAAAGAGTAGCTTAGCTAAGTAATCATGCATGAATTCATTCTCCTTCGTATTGTTTGTTTGCCAAACCAGATTCTTCTTGAATAAAAATATGTTCAAACCAAGTTAATACTCGGAATAACATTTTCCAACCTTAATTCGTTAATAACATTTATCATTTCACTGAACAGTTCAAACAAGGTATGGGATTCGTTATTTGTCATGTGGCCAATAGATTTTCACTGTTAATCAACAACAACAGTTATATTTACCACATGTACACCACCTCTCTGAAAATAAAACAAAAATAAAACCTTACAAATAATTGAATTTCTGTTGTTAGTGTAAGAATTACCGTCCATAGGTCATGATGACATGCTTCTATTCAATTTACCACAAAATCAGCAATGACAACTTTTCATTAGTTGAACTGAACTTTTGTTTAGACTTGTCCCATTACCATGCTCATATCTGATCTACAAACAAGAGAAAGTATGGTAAATAATGAAATTGATATCACAACACGTTGTAATGTGAGCTTTTTAATGACAACTATTTACAGTTACTTAATCTTATCTGGGTTTCAATTTGAAATATTAAATCTCTTAAACACGTCCTAAGAGAGGCGCAAGAGTTAAAAGGAATGGTTGTGATATCAATATGAATTATTTACATACATCATTTTTCATAAACCATCAAAATGTGATCAGATAAACATGTTTCTCACTCAGTGTATTGTTATTAAATCTAATGTGAAAATTCATTGCATATTAATATTTAAAAAAGAGTCAATAGAATATCTAACATTGATACTTGTGGTACAAATTTAGATTGTTGAGTGCATTTTCACACTGTCACAGGACGCAGACTAGTGGAATCTATTTTCTCCAAATTGTATAGGAAAGACTGTCTCAGTGATTGTAATATTTACAATAAAGAGAAAGTTTTATCTTTATTGTAGATATAACAATCATTAATCTTTTTGAAATGTATGTGATACTTTTTACAATTTCTCTTCTGCTGAGCCTCTGAGTCAACAAAAAACGTTGAAAATCATCATTAATCTATCTGATACAAAAACATATTTTAAATTTGAAAGATGTGTCATTCACTGTGTTGTTGTCTGTTGTTATATCATAGCAAAATAAATTACAATTCAACATTCTTACATAATAATGTGTAAGTATCTTTTTGTGTACTTTGATGGTCATTATACTATGGTTTGAGGTACAAATTGAGTGGCAAATGTGTATACAGGGGATATATCAGAAGATAATAAGATAAAGTTATATTAACAACTTGTGATTCGAAGATCAGACAACAAAACAAAAACTAATGTTACAGGGGATTTAAAGATTTTTTTAAAAACATTAAATTTACCACAAAATGAGCGCTGTCATCTTTAATTTGATAGAAACTAAACTTTTGTTCAGACTTTACCCTTTTGCATGCTCATATCTGACCTACGTGCAGGAGAAAGTATGTTAAAAAATGAAATTGAGATCACAATGTCTTGTAGTGTGTGCTATTCTTCATTTGTTAAAACAAATTTTTAACAAATGAAAACTATTTACAGTTAGCTTAATCAAATCTGGATTTGAATTTGAAACATTAGTCTTTTTTTAGCAATACGTCCTATTAGAGGTTCAAGAGATAACAAATACTAATTGTGATATCAAAAGAATGATCAATGATTTGCTAGGATGAGATTCATGAGTTTTCTTATGTGAACTGACATGAAGCATAATTCATTAATTGATCAGATAAATATGTTGCCCATTCAGTGTGTTATTGCTTAATTTTATGTGATAATTTATTACATATTGACACTTACAAAGGCTTTCCTCACGGAAAGTCGCTTGAATATCCTTCATTTAAATTGTGGTAATGAATCCTTGGAGTAATCAGTTCAAGCTCATGTTTATGAAAACTTCTCTTGGTTGGCGATAAAAAATCACACAATCTAAAGTTATCACCAATCTAACTCATAGGGATAATTCAAAAGTATATATATTTTGATTTTAAAAGGTTATCTTTAAAATGTTATAGTTAGAATGATTTAATCTGGATTTCAATTAGAAACATTATTTTCTTTAAAGCCATAGACACGTTCATATGCGCCAGAGTTTAAAACGATTAAATGTCCTATTGATAAAATACTTCATGGAGTAACAAAATGCGATCAGATTGTTATCTGTCTCATTCACTGTTGTGTTGCCTAATCGGTTGTGAAAATTTATTTCGTATTGAGATTTCCAAAACGTTTCGTGTACTGATTGGACTTTTCAAAACAATTTCCTTCCTCCAAAATAAGTGATTTAACAAATAACATTGAAAGTTATCTTAAAAGTTATTTTAAAAATTCTAAACTCACGTTAATTCGAGGAAATGAACTTTCACGAAAAAATTATGAAATCAAAATGAATACTGAAAGATCGCAGACAGGATTTCAAACTGATAAATTTCTACAAGATGATTTACAATCCCTCGCAACAGACTACCTCTGCAATCTAAATCCAAATACTGTCTCCGAAAGCAATCACTACATTCTACGAAACCAGTCCAATTTACAGACAATGAACTGTAAAACTAAATCATAGGAACAATCTTTGCTGCCTGACACGATAAAAATTTGGAATTCATTACCTGATAACACAATTAGTAAGTTTAAATCTCCGCTGATAAATAATGAATCAAATAGCAATTATTTTGATCTGAATTGTGGGAGTCCATTCTATTAGATTATACTCAGTAGGCTTAAGCTTGGGGTGCAGTGATCTGAACGCAGATAAAGTAAATAGACATATTTCAAACAATCCTCAATGCGCTTGTGGGTATCACAACGAAGATTTTGTACATTACGTGTTAGTTGTATACGGTTGATAAAAATAATACATTTTTCTTTGCAAATGGCTAAAGCCTCCAAATTGTGTAATACAGAACACCACAAGAAACTTATAATGATGCAAATATGCATATAGTAAAGTCCCTTCACCATTACATCCTTTAGACTTAACGCTTTGATAAGTAATCCTAGTAGTGTAATTATAAATGAAGTCAAACTGCAAAGAACACATACAGAAGTACTTGTTGTACACATACGTTAATGTGATTGTGCTTTTTATTCTCATCTGTTGTGTCCAGTTCTTGTGTATTTATTTATCTGATGTGTGTGCGTGAGAGGTATTTGCATAAGCAGAGTGTTGCTTGTTTGCCAAACCAGATATTTCTTGAATAAAAATATGTTTAAACCAAGTTAATACTCGGATTAACATTTTCCAACCTTAATCCTTTAATAACATTTCTCATTTCACTGAACAGTTCAAACAAGTAATGGGATTCGTTATTTGTCATGTGGCCAATGAAGTTTCACTCTTAGTCAACAACAACAGTTATATTTACCAAATCGTCCTCAAGATTCTGAAATAAAACAAAAAGGATTGTATCAGGGATCTTGAGCTAATAAAACCTTACAAATAATTAAATTTCTGTTGTTAGTGTAAGAATTACCGTCCATTGGTCATGATGACATGCTCGTATTCAATTTACCACAAAATCAGCAATGACAACTTTTCATTAGTTGAAACTGAACTTTTGTTAAGCCTTTTCCCATTACCATGCTCATATCTGATCTACAAACAGGAGAAAGTATGGTAGATAATGAAATTGATATCACAACACGTTGTAATGTGAACTTTTTAATGACAACTATTTACAGTTAGCTTAATCGAATCTGGATCTCAGTTTGAAATATTAATCTCTTTAAAGCCATAAACACGTCCTAAGAGAGGCGCAAGAGTTAAAAGGAATGGTTGTGATATCAATATGAATGATCAATGAATTGCAATTAAGAGTTTCGTGAAGATATTTACATACATCCTTTTTCATAAAGCATCAAAATGTGATCAGATATACATGTTTCTCACTCAGTGTGTTGTTATTAAATCTAATGTGAAAATTCATTGCATATTAATATTTAAAAAAGAGTCAATAGAATATCTTACAGTGATACTTGTAGTACAAATGAATCCAAGGGAAATTTAGATTGTTGAGTGCATTTTCACACTGTCACAGGACGCAGACTAGTGGAATCTATTTTCTCCAAATTGTATAGGAAAGACTGTCTCAGTGATTGTAATACATACAATAAAGAGAAAGTTGTATCTTTATTGTAGATATTACAATCATTAAAACTATAAAATTTGTGTGATACTTTTTACAATTTCTCTTCTGCTGAGCCTCTGAGTCAACAAAAAACGTTGAAAATCATCACCAATCTATCTGATACAAAAACATATTTTAAATTTGAAAGATGTGTCATTCACTGTGTTGTTGTCTTTTGTTAATATCATAGTAAAATAAATTACAATTCAACATTCTTACATAATAATGTGTAAGTATCTTTTTGTGTACTTTGATGGTCATTATACTATGGTTTGAGGTACAAATTGAGTGGCAAATGTGTATACAGGGGATATATCAGAAGACAATAAGATAAAGTTATATTAACAACTTGTGATTCGAAGATCGGACAACAAAACAAAAACTAATGTTACAGGGGATTTAAAGATTTTTTTAAAAATATTAAATTTACCACAAAATGAGCGCTGTCATCTTTAATTTGATAGAAACTAAACTTTTGTTCAGACTTTACCCTTTTGCATGCTCATATCTGACCTACGTGAAGGAGAAAGTATGTTAAATAATGAAATTGATATCACAATGTCTTGTAGTGTGTGCTATTCTTCATTTGTTAAAACAAATTTTTAACAAATGAAAACTATTTACAGTTAGCTTAATCAAATCTGGATTTGAACTTGAAACATTAGTCTTTTTTTTAGCAATACGTCCTATTAGAGGTTCAAGAGATAACAAATACTAATTGTGATATCAAAAGAATGATCAATGATTTGCTAGGATGAGATTCATGAGTTTTCTTATGTGAACTGACAAGAAGCATAATTCATTAAATGATCATATAGACATGATGCCCATTCAGTGTGTTATTGCTTAATTTTATGTGAAAATTTATTACATACTGACATTTAAAAAGGCTTTCCTGACTGAAAGTCGCTTGAATATCCTTCATTTAAATTGTGGTAAATCAGTTCAAGCTCATGTTATGAAAACTTCTCTTGGTCGGGGATAAAAAAACACACAATCCAAAGTTATCACCAATCTAACTCATAGAGATAGTTCTAAAGGATACATATTTTGATTTTTTTAAAGTTATCTTTAAAATGTCTAACGTCGCGATTTTGCCAGAAAGTAAACTTTCACGAAAAAAGAATACAATCGAATTCAATACTCGGAATAACATTTTCCATCGTTAACGCTTCAGTATGGTTTGAGGTACATGATATGTAAAATTTATGTGTATACAAATGAGTATTCGACATATCAGAAGAAAATAGGACTGAGTTATATTTACCGATGCTGAATCAGAAATCTGAAAACAAAACAAAATTGATGTTATCAGGGATTTAAAGTTAACAAAATCAACCATAATGAAAAAGGTACAGTTCTGTTGTCATGTTTAAGAAATGACGTTCATTTGATTTGTATTAAATTTTGAGAGAGAGAGAGAGAGAGAGAGAGAGAGAGAGAGAGAGAGAGAGAGAGAGAGAGAGAGAGAGAGAGAGAGAGAGAGAGAGAGAGAATAGTAAACACCTGACTTAATGAGAGTCCTGTCATTATTACGTCTGATTAAAAATACTGTAGATGCACAGATCGAAATGACGTTAGCTCAACAAATCAATCTCATGAAAATGAAATCTAAATGGTCCACTACATTGCGCGTGTAGATCTCACAAGGCACCGTTACGGGAGCCGTCAGATTTACTTCTGGCCAGCCAACCAGCGCGATTTCGCCACGTATCTTATGGTGCAGGTTAATTTTATTTCGCTTGTACGCTTTTCGGCACTCGAAAATTGAACATTTCCGACTGTTTTCCGAATGTCGAACTGCCTATATATCCGAATCAATGTATTTTACGTACTTTCAATTTACCAAAGCTCGGTATGTTGGACAAATAGAACACTGTGGTGTTATCTTTCACAAAGCAAACTCTGCATACCTCAACGTAATGCATAGTAGACGGGACAAATCCAAAATGCCTTTTCTGAAAACAGATACGTTGAATGTGTGCAGCAATGTTAGATTTTATTTTAATGAGATTGTTCAACAAATGTACCGAAAAGAATATATACATGTTATAAGAGATATATTCCACCTGCATTCTTGGAAATATTTTTTTTTACATTTTCTAGTTGAATAGAGCAAACATTTCACACAGACACTAAGTCACTTTATTGAGAATGGCTCGATCGTTGAGCATAAATATGTAGAAGAAAATCTTTTAAATTTTCAAAATATTTTTGTTGCAACTTCAAGATTCAAAGTACCAGTCTGAAATTTCAACATTTTTTTCTCTATAAAGCTTTTGTTTCTGAAATGCAACATTTTGGACGGAATATCTCGCAGTTAACACATCCCCATAAATAATTATGTGAACTTTTTAACCACACAAGCACAAAGAATTGCTAATTTTTTTGTCTAATTTATTGAATTAAAAATCCACCATATGAAACATCATTGAAAATATGAGGAAAGTTATAACGTAATAATTCATTTGCATCGAGAAAATCTGCATTAAACTGTAGAAGGTGTAAATTGTTAACGCCATTTTTTATGCCAAGTTTGCATTCATACACCAAAACATCTGTGATAATGCATAAAAAGAGGCTATCCGGAAACCGAGGTTTCAGGTCATTTTTCAACAATTAATGAGAAAAGGCCTTCAGTATTTTAATCTATAAATATTTTCGGGTTGCTCGTAGTCTTAATTTATTTATCATAAATTATTATATATAATCTTTTTATACATGAACATACATTGTATATAGACTATAGTCGGATTGTATGTCAGACTCGATCATATGAACATAATGTATGTACGCGTGTTATTTATGTATTTGTGGAAATTACGTTATCGGATAGTGGACGAGTAACACTCAACTCCGTAACTTGATGGTTTGTCGGTTCAAATGAACAATTAACCTTAAATGAAAAGTAATGTGACGAGAGATCTACAGAATGACATCTCAAGTGTAATTTAGTTTTAACATCTTAAAATTTCCGTTTTGTAGCCCATCCGTCTTTAAAGGCTTAATCGGTTAATAGCATGACATATCGTCCGGCGTCCGCCCGTGCGTAAACTTTTCACTATTTCATCTTCTAGTCTAGAGGCAAGAGGCATAGACAGATGGGCATTCTAATTTATTGACTAAGTTACCCTAATTGGGCCACTAGGACCACGCCCTTATTTCACCGTCTTCTCCAGAAACAAAAGGCCTAGAACGCTGAAACCTAATGTACCTAATGTAAAAGGGAATTTAATTTATAGATTCCGTGACCCTGTGATCCCTAGTAAGGGCCACAGGGACCACAACATATTACATCAGTCCAGTGGTTACGGAAATGATAAATACTAAAAACATTAAATAATCCAAAATAAAGTTTGAAGTTGAAGTGGCACTAAGAAACTTTGGAGATAAAAATACGAACAAATTATCAAATAAATACTCACCTCAAAGCAAAGTACTGCAAACAGCACGAGATGCAAGCCCAGACTTTGCGCCATGCTTGTAATGACGAAGTCCTTTCTTCTCGGTGCTATTTATAAGAGGACAAGAAAGCACTAGTACATGCTATCACCACATGTGGAATTTGAGATGTCTTTTGATAAGGGTTAACCAGGATCTGTCCTAATTCACATCCTGTTTGGAGGAATGTATTTAAAATGATCTTCCTAGTATATCTTTGAGATATTGACACGTCAACGTTATTTCACCCTTTGCTATACATACGACATACGTGGGAGACAAAGCAATTCCTGGAAAAGTAAACATTTTCTGAATCCGAGTCAATGAGTTTTCACTCGATGCAAATATTATCTCTCTCATTTTATCTGTAAAGAAGTCAAGAAATAATATTATTCTAAGTAGTTTCAATTGCAAATCTAGGTGCAGGTTAGTGTTTTACTTCCTAACAATGAATTTACTTTTCTGTTTCAAAGTAATATAATCAATAGCTAGCAACTTACAGAAAAGATGAATCGTTATGTTCAGAATGTGCTATCCTAGCTTTCTTTGAAATGATGGCATCTTATTTGACCTTTGACAACCAAATGAATGCTCCTCGTAGCGAGTATCTCCTCTCTGCGAGTAAGACGTTGGTAATGCATTTTAACCACTCTTAAGGAGCTCATTTATGAAAATCAATCATAGCTTGCTGTTTAATCAGTATTCTGGCCCCATGTCTTAGTGCCTTTAATCTATTTCGCACTGTTCTGTTACTGACAATATCGCCCCAGTTAAAGGTGCAATGGCAAGTTTATAAAATGAAACGTGGCATTTTCTTTGATAGTTTCCGATGATCATTCTCTCTGAACAGAGGTAGCTCCGGCCTTAATCCTTATACAACCTCTGTCTTAATACGAACTTCCGTCAGTTTTTCCTACCGGCACAATAATGCAACTTAAACTACATGGAAATATTTCAGCCAATGAAAACAACGAATGCATGAATAACATATTTGTTGTCACACATGCCTGTGCAGTGATACAGTCGCAAAATGAGGCGTTTGTGTTCTGTAAAGACGACTCAAAGTGCAAGGTGCATGTCACAAGTCAGCTGTAAATGGAAACTTGGAGCGGTTTGTCAAAACACACCCGGTGAGATTTGTTGAGGTGGTGCACGCGTGAAGCACGAGAGGTGTGTGCAAAAAAGTGTATAAAAGTGCGTGTCGGCAGTGTTGGAGGCAGACGACTGGAGCGAACGCATTGAGAGTACAAGCTATGCAAGCCTTTTGGAGCATGGACTGGAGGCATGGTGCGCTTGCTTTATTGCCTTGTTGTCGTCTGACCAGTCCATGGTTTTGGACCTCCGTGTGTGACGTCTATGCAGTCTCACAGGGTGTGATAGAGTTCAGCCTTGTAGCAGTCTATCCAGCTGAGGGATAAGGATTGAGGAGACTGTGATACGAAGGTCACGTCATGGTGATACTATTGTGAGATTTCAGTAACGTCATGGCGATACTATTGTGAGATTTCAGTCACGTCATGGTGATACTGTGGTGAGCTGTCAGTCACGTGGCACACTACAGCGATAATACAGTCACGTCATGGTGATTCGTCACGGGATGGTGATGTGTGTTGGAGACTTACAACGCCGTGATGGGTCAGCAGTCACGTGCTGAGTTGTAATGTGAACTTTATGTATGACTTTATGTAACTATAAGAATGCACTATCGAACTGTCTAAAATTGTTTTGGTATGCATACCTTGTAGATTTTTTTTGTTATTTACGAAACCTGAAGGTGTTATAAAACTGATAATCATATACTGATATTTGTACACTTACATGATTCCTGGTTTGCATATGTTTAATTGAAACTTGTTTTGCTTAAGGGTATGCATTGCTATAGGGTGAGCTGTGCAACTGTGCTGAAGTGTATTAATGTGATGCGCAAACGAGGGAATATGTGCATGTGAGTAGAAAGTGAAGATATGGTTGTTGTGCATGTGTATGCATGATAGCGTGTTATGGGTATGCGTTGAGAGTGCATGTGAAGGTGGGTTGCGCATGTGAAGATGAACTGTATGTTTAATGTGAAAATAGTATTGTGTTTGTATGTTGAATGTGTTGAGTGAATGAGTCCGCGTTGTCATTTGTTTGATATCTTTTTCTTGAATAAACTTTGTTTATTGTAATTGTGTGTTATTCATTCTTAGATTAAGCAAGTCACGTGACAGTGCATATTCGAATAAAGCTTACGCTAATAACTTAGGTGATTTAAATGAAAACTTTTGAAACTGCGTCGCTGATAGCACAACTTACTTTGATTGCATCCAATCAGCGTTCTACATTTCTAGATCAATAAACCTTCGTATTAAGATAGAGATTGTATAGGAATTAATGACCGATCTACCTCTGATGGGAGAGGTTATGATATGTTCTCTAGGAAACGCGGATACAATTAACACAAATGGCAGGGTGTGAATGCATTCCAGTGTCTTCAAGCGAAAACGTAAAACTTTTTTTAAAATGAACTTCGACATTGACCATTTGGTAGATTATGGAAGAGATTTAAGGTACGGTATTTGAATTGAAAAGGAAAGATGGTATTATAGCTCTTATTTCAGCCATCAAAAAAATCTATGAAACGTACCCTGTGTCACTTTAAGTGTTTTTTAAGGAACAATTTCTGTAGAATCAATGGAAGGGCATCATGCCCATGTGACAAGGCTCCCAATAATCATCATTAATCATCTTTACGCATCGTTGATAAAGTAAAGGTCATTAATCTCACCGTTTGTTGCTCAAGCTACCACACCTTTTGAAATGTTTATGTATATTCCGTTTTTGTTTCTGTTTGAAAAATCTCAGCTGCAATAAAGTTCTTTCTTACTTGTGGAAAGACTTAATTGATAACCCTTGCCAAGGAAAAAATCAAGTTTAAAATCATCTATGTATATAAAAGTATTAATATTTTGAAGATTCGACTAGAAGAATATTGACTTGTATTTTAGCTGTTGCAAGACCTAATGTAAAAATGATCAAGTCTGTATATGCAAGGTGAAAACCATCATTTATTCTTTCGAAAGACATTTTGCAACTTGTTTGTGTTTTGTAGTTTTTCAGTAACAACACTCCTGACAATGAACTTCTTTTCTGTCAAGACACGATATTTTCAACCTGAAAGATAATGAAAAAACTTACATGACATGATACTTTGTTATACTGTTTATCAAATGTCATTTAAAGCGTGCTGTTTGTTTAAAGGACAAAGAAACAAGTTCAAAATTGAGTACCGGTTCAACATTAAGATGGAAAGTGACTAATCTTTCATTGATAGGCCTGGTTAAGAAGTGTTGGGTAGGCTTTATATTCTCATGGTGTTGTGAATGAAAAGGAACGATGTTGTGCGGAGCTCAGCGTTCTCATTTTCGTATACGTTACTTACCCATGCATACAGAATTCCGGCTGCGCTGGAAACTTGTCTAACTCTGGCGACGTCCAGGTGCTTCAAGATTCCGTCTGCTTTCTGACAAATAGTCTCAGAGACGTTGGTGGGCTCGAACTGGTTAAGTCTAGAGATGAAGTCACGGGGGTTGCTCATGCATTTCACTGCAATCTCCCATCTCTGTAGACATTTTAAATATTGTTCATATGTGTGTTTCTAATTCGAGTACATGTATCTAAGATTTAGAAATCATATATTGATAAACATACAAGGAACGTTAGAGCCAGAGTAATTCTAAGTGAAAGTTTAAAAATTATTCTTTGAAATATATTTGAATTCTATGATCTGCAAGAAGAAGATGTCGACGTTTTACTTAACGAGACGTTTTGAACGGATGACTACATATTTGATTGAATAGTTCACTGTAATAATAACGTCGGGTTGACGGCTACATTTTGTTCATGACATAGCAGTTGCTTATTTGATTTAATATGTGTGGAAAGTTCAGTTTTATCGGTATAACTACCTTGCTTTGTCGTTCGCTGTATCCAAACAACAACAACACTGCCTCCAGGACTTCCTTGACTCCCTGTGGCGGGGCTGCAAACGACTTCAGTTCCCTCACTGCAGAAACTGTAACTTCCATTATAGTAGAGACTCAAGCTGAAAATGAATGAGGAAATATAAGCATGTATTAGACAGAAGCTAATGTTCTTTAAGAAGAAAGAGTTGGAGTTAATTCCGTTTAATCTGGACACATCCGGTCATTTCGGTGACTTTACTCAGTATATGATAATTAATCAATGTAAGATAACGTAAAGCAACGTTCACACACAATCTTATGAAATCAAGCTAATGCGTTATTAAAGGGAACTCAAATATTATTCATTTTCGATATCATTATTTGCAAAGTTTAGAGAAAGTAGCACCAGCATCAATGGAACACGAATATCTACCGTAAAGACCATATTTCCTGCCTGTATTACTATCATTGGTACATGGTGCAATAGACTGTAAGCGTCAAGTGGTACTTACTTGGAGCTTTGTACAAAAAATGACCCTATTTAAAATTTGCACCTTGGTCAGTAGTTCTCTATCACAAACTAATGTTTTCATTTCATTCGATGGCCCTGTGTAAGATAATTCTAGATCGGTCTAACATGGCAGATACAGATATCTTGACTGGAATGTTTTTAACATATATTTAGAACAAGACTAAGATCTGGGTATTTAACTATACTTTTGACTACACCAAAATAAAACGCATCGCTGCATATTACTTATCTTACTTACTCTTAATGCAAGAAGTTATTGCGCAGGGAACTGAAAGATTTTTAGATCCGTGACAAGGATTTTGTAAATCGTATCTCAGCTCAGGGTTAATTGGGGGCATTCTCCAGTGACTCATAATTACATGATAGACTAGTCATGTGCATTGTTGTAACCAAATCAAATCACAGATAAGCATAACCATATTACTGCTAGGTCTTTGTTTGGTGATGTTTTTTTTGCTAAAAGCGCCATACATTAATACCCTGGTGTAAGCATAAATATTTTTCCTTTTTTTCCTTTCTCAAATACTACGGTACAGTTTATGTAGGCTAAAGTTAGGAATTTGACTTTGTCCTTTGATAATTCTAGATAACAGTTATAATTAGCAAGTTTTAAATACATCTATATCTTTATGACATTCGAATCTTCTATAAATGTTCTCAATCTTTCACGTTCAATCTTCAAACTTGCGTCTGGATTATGATTATATTTTATACTAACTTCACAGTTTTATTTTATTCTCCAAATAAATAATACTTTAAAATGTTCAAGAATGTGTGCTTTCCTACCCACTAAATATCCAATGGAATTATACTGCATCGAATTAATCGATTCTACAAGAAGCTGTATCTTGAATCTCTTTATTCAGACAATGTTAAGATAAAGTACTTAAATGGGGGCTGAATATATAGAGTATTGATGCAGTATCTTCAACTCTTTAGTCTACTAATTCGATTACCCATTGTTACCTTTGACGTTGCGATCAAAACGGTGAGACACTGAGATAATATCTTAAATTTAATCAATGATTGTAACTATTGACACCATATGAAACGCCACTGTAATTTCTTTCTTGTCCATTCAATAAAAGGCTGAGTTTAGCGGTATGTAGCGGATTTAATATTCGAACGAAACGACTGTCTCTCGGCTCGAATCGAACCTTTTTTTTGTTGAATAGGGATTTTTTTGATAGTTATTTAATATTTTGTATTTTTGTAACAATAAATTTTTAAATATCTAACTTTGAATGTAGTCGAGAGACATTCGTTACCTTGCTCATTTCGTCCGCATATTACGAGGGGATATCAAAAAGTTTCAAGTATCACAGACATATCAAAGGTACAAAACTTTATTTTGTTCCTATGTTTTTAAGACTTTTCTTTTTGATATCCCCTTGTATATCCGTTCTGTTCAGCTAAACTTGGCCTTTGATTCAATGTTCTGTGATAAAATGAAATATGTATATCTCTTATATCAGTCAGATTTCTCTTAATTTAATCCCGACTCAGCCGTTTAAAACATAGCACATTACACATTACATAGTAAAAGAATATACTATAGAACAAAATATACATGTATTCAACATCTAGCGATCTTGAAATTGTCCCAAGCTTTAATAACAAATGGAAAACGTCATCGCCCAATCCGTTTTAAATATAAGTTAAAATATCTTCACTGAATTGTGTCACACTCGGTCCATAGTTATGTTTTAGAGAACGTTACAAAATAGCACGACCGACCATGGCTCATCTTGAGCTTATGAGAAGAAAGGCTGACATTCTATGTAGCATCAAAATCAATTTTCATATATTAAGTGATGCATTTACACCCCTTAGCACAGTAATGCCATAATATTTCAATGCCGAGATGTCGTAATAATTGCATTGTGACGTCAATACTTTATTATATCAAGGCGTTGTGACATCATGAAGCTTACGATGGCAGGCCACAGGGCTAAAACAATATCTTCTAGGCATGAGTTTTTGAAATATTCTCCAGGACAAAGTTTAAGATGATAAAGTCATTCAAATCGAATAAATCACGCAAGCCAAAAAATTTACATGTCTTTTTCAATGCATTTATTCAACACTTCATAACGATATTCTTTTAATATACTAATTACATGTATTGTAATTATCTGTGTCATCTTATCTTCATTGACATAAAATTGTGACACAGGATGAAATCAAAAACATTCGAAATTAATAAATCTTACTAAAATTATTAAATTAAATGGATCTACATCACAAAGTAGCAATGCATAACAAATATAGGATTTAAAGCTCTACGAAAATCGAGCGAGGTTGACATGTGAGGTCAATGAAAACCATAGATTAATACAGTCCGTTTGTTTATAGATCACACAACTAATGATCATTCAGACTACAATTACAAATACGCTACCATACACAGACATCATGAAAATAACCATATATTCTTACTTTGATGACCCAGTGTAAACGTTCCGACAAATCTACTTCAAACTAAACGTATAGCTCATGGTGAAGTGGATCCGTTAACCCATGTCTCCGTTATCGCTCTGTTCAACTAGAAACTTTGATAGCCTGGGGGAAAAATGACAAAAGATATTTTCAAGAGGAACCACGTTACGCATTACTCAAAGTAATTTCACACAATTCATGCTCAATCCGATTATCCGTAGTCTAATGTAATATATAGTATATATATTCGATTTACATATTGGTTTTATTATATTTACCAAAAGGTATCAAAAAATTATAATGGGTTTTTTTAAGGATTCTAGGAGTATTGAAGAGAGAATTTCCAACAGACTTGGAAGCGTTTGTTTTAAAACTTTTGACATTAATCTGTTTTAATTCTGTGAAAGTAAGTGCGAAAGTTTTGTTGGAAAATAAAAGTTACCCAGTCATACAAGCCGAAGGCAGCAGCCGCCCCGTTCTTCACTTTCTCAGGGCTTAGACCACCCAGCCACTCCTGAGCTTGACGACGAGTTTCTGGCGATACTGAATCTCGGTCCAGGGACTGAAGTCGGCTCAGGAAATCAGAATTAAACAGTACTTTCTGTGCGAATTTCCAATCCTGTTGAAAACAATTTTCACTTTCAGATAATGAATAAAAAGGTTTAAATTACGGTTAGGTTTGTTTGTCAAAACTCGTTGACACAAGCCTTATTTTGGGCGATGTTAGAAACTGTGACCAAGACGATGACATTCGTTGAAACCACTGGTATCATAAAATGGAAAGGCGTAAACCAAGAGCTTTAAATGATGCAAAATGATAAAGAAGAGAAACAAAGTTATTGAATTGAAGAATAAACTTAATGTTCACACACGAATAAGAGAATCGCCCAAAAGGCTTCAGGTTAAGGCTGAACAGAAAAAAATTGTTTTGAAAAGGGCGATTAACCATGGCCCTTGTGCTGGCTGTTTGTGCAGTTCATTCAAATGGAATGCAATACAGCAATATCAAACATAAATGATGAATTGTATTTTATCTGGAATTTTCTCTAGCGATTGGTCTTCGCAAATGATTTGTACCAATATGAGGTTTCCAAAATTTTCGTACATTTGAAATCAAATAAAAACACCATTTCAACCATAAAGGACAATACGAACCTTGCTTTCTCGTTCACTGTAACCCAGCAACAATACGACGGGGTTGAAAACTTGCATTACGGGCTCAGGGGGCCTACTGAGTGTTTTTAACATTGAAATGTCCGCATTCGATACTTGGCAAGCCATGGTTAATGCACCAAAACCGCATAAAACTGCAAATAATTGAGTTCTTCATTTTAAAATCATAAATCTCAATTTCAATCTGTGTGCTACAAGATTAGTATAATGTGGTCTTCTTTTGACGATCTAGTAGTTATGTAGTTATGAAGTTACCCCGACTTCTATGATTACAGATAGTAACTAATGTAAGTGTTACGGTAATTCTGTCTCAGCCATTTTCTCGTCGCTCAGACTGGCTTGCTTTCGTTAAACCACCCAACGTTCCTTCATACACCTTGTTACAATGAGTCCAAATCAACATCAAAAGCGAGAGTCCACGAGGGTACAATCTATGATCACGAAGGTGCAATCTATGTCCACGAGGGAGCAATCATAGTCCACGGGGTGCAAGCTATGTTCACGAGGGAGCAATCATAGTCCACGGGGGTGCAAGCTATGTCCACGGGGGTGCAAGCTATTAACACGTTGGTTCACGATTGTGATGTCCACGATTGTACAATGTATGTCCACGCGAGTGAAATATATGTCCACGTGTGTGCAATCTATGTCCACGAGGGGGGGGGGGGGGGGGGTCAATCTATGTCCACGCGGGTGCAATCTATGTCCACGCGGGTGCAATCTATGTCCATAAAGATGCAATGTGCAACACAAGTGGGACAGTGACTACGTAAAGGCAATATTAGGTACGTTAATTTATAGATTATTATACTGTATATGTAGGATGAAAAGGTAATGTAATATTTAGAAGTCTAATTCGAGACCATCTTGTTTCCAGCGAAATAGTATGGTACACAAAGCCTGGTTACAACAAAACAATAACCCTCATTCAAATGAAGCTGTTATTTGTGATTGGGTTCTTTTGAAAAGTTTTTGAAAGAGTCAAACCTGTAAATGGTGATGTCAAATAATATGTTGATTGACACATGCCGATATTTAAAACGGGTAATATACATCATACCATATTAAAAACAGTGAAAAACAGGTTGGCAGCTTTCAGCTGATACTTACTTGGTATGCAAAAGGAAATATGGTATGGTCCTCACTGCATGCTATTATATATCCACTACTCGACGATGATATGAGTATTGCACTATCAGGGTTACCCAGAACAGATCATACCATTGCACAACATTCATCATGCGTTCACTCATGGGATTAGCATTATTGCGCATGACACTACGTCAGAGACAGAATTATGAACCTTTGGTTAACCGGCTTATTTTTGGTATAGACAGAAATTACAAGGTGAAGTCCCAGCTCGTTCCGAATTGCAGGGGATTTTAGCCAGGTAGATTTCAGTAAGTAGATCACGAGGAATCATATACATCTGGTATTATCTGATTACCTGGCCTTACCATGTCAGGACTTCAGGCCTTGTGACTCAGTCAGTCTTCCGTGACCCAGCTAGACTATGCAGAATGCTAGATGAATATTGTGGAAAACCTGAACTTGTCCCAAACTGTTCAATCTCATGTAAACGAAAATACATATATTTTAGGTTCACGGGTACTTTTAATTAAGCTTACCTTTAATTAAGCTCTCACTGTCACTATTTTACATTTATAAATCAGTTATACATGGAGGATTTTAAAAGGGAAGCTAATTAGTTTCGTGAGAATCTTCACATTAGTTGTTTGTCTCAGGTTGTGTTCAAGATAAGTGTTTTGCTAACGCTAAATCACACAATGTAAATGTAAACCATTCATAGAGTAATATTTCATTTTATTACTCGTACATGTTGTCATAACATCGCGTGCTGACTGACGTTACACTTCGCAATAAGCATGACGTGACTTTGTTATGACAGCTTTTGTATTGTCAGCGATTTTTGTAATTAATTTTAATAACATTGTGAATGGTATCCTTATTCAAAGCTCATTAAGTAGCCAACCACTCACTCGTTTCATTTTTAAAAATCATGAAATTGGACGTCTTTTAGTATCAGTCTGATTAAAATCGACCGTGTTCCGAGGAATAGAAGTTTTAAAATAATGACTGTACAGAGATTCGAACTCTATCTGTCTAGGCTATCCTCTCCTCAACGGTCTGACCGCAGACCATTGTAGCGCACGTTCTCACGTAAACTCAGCTAACCAATCACAATGCGTGCGGCAAAAGAATTCGGTAACAGTAGCTAGGGGCAAGTAACTCCCATTTACCATTCGTTAACCTTGATCGCCGTTAACCTAATTTTAAACGCGATGATGTGATTGGTTCGCTAATGACTAGGTTTTGTCTGCGCTAAACTGGTGTCAGCACGTGCGAGCAGTGAGGCTGCGTTCAGACCGTTGTGGAGAGGAAATCGACAGTAATATGGCAATTTCGGAGATTTAAATGCTTTTTCTTTGATAACATACAGCGAGTAATAAATCTCTCAACTCAGTCCCGTTTATAGCTTTCGCTCGTTAAATACCAAACCACTCACTCGGTTGTAAAAATGTTATCAAACTGGACGTCCTTTACTATTCACTGTGGATGATTGTACACATATATTTACATGATACTTGCTTATCAACTTTCCTCGCAAGTAACAGCTCACGATAGTCTGCATCGCTGGCTAATTTAACCCTTGCTGCAATGTGCCAAATTCTCGGGTTTGATTGCAGCTCCCTCTTCGGCAATTTTCAAGGAATATCTGATTGAACTATCAAGTCTAGATTTACTTCCCTTTCCTGTTTCATTGAAATAAAGAGCTTTGTAAGTTTTACCTTGTTAACCTTATCATAACACAAACAACAGCCATTTATAACAGTTTCATTCAATTGATTTCATGAAATTTCACGGCAAGTGATGATTGATGAAACAGGCGCTTTCAAAGTTTTATTTTCTTATGATTAATTTCTTGCTGACAAATTTGAAAGCAGTTACATTTTTTGCTACAGGTGTACAGTAAAATAATAAGTGTGAGATATAAATTTTTGTCTTTTAAACATCATCAATTGAAGATAGTTTGCTCAATAGCAAGGAGATCCACTTCACTCTTACAGTCCCGGTGTAAGACTGTCTCAGCTATCTTCCTGATATTATATTCACAACATGTGTTTAGCAACAACTTCACTTTGCCATAGTTCGTATCGAAATATTTGACAAGTTGACGGTAATGTGAAACAAAATGTTACTGTCTAATTTGTTGTCTTCCTTTGTGGAAAATATTCTTGAAACGTATTAGAATCTTTCCGCTTGAGCGTAATTCCTTATGGCACGCCCACACTTACTTCTTAAGCAAGGACGTACAAAGACTCTTGTAAAGCTTGGACAATGAACTGCGCTCTCATTGTTCACACTTGTACTGTTCTGTCATTAACACAAGAAAGAAAAGACATCAGACGAGACTCCTCCATGTACGTTCAAACAGTGTCCTTACATCTACAAGCATCCATAGAAACTCAACTTGACATGTGTACAGCCTGGAAAACAAATAATAGATTCAGTAATCTAGCCTTCTTCATAATTGTACACTACAATGCCCATAACAGTTTACATGTATTTAGATATATGACACTAACGGAAAGGAAGTTCAACGTTAACATAGCACTTTGAAATTACCCAAAGTTTTCATTTATGTTAAAGTCTAAGGGAAATGGATAAACTAACACAACGTTAAATACAAAATTCCAGAGAGAAAAATAAATAATTACCCAATAATACAAGCCGCAAACAGCCATAGACACCTTCATGAGGTTCTCATGACTCAAACTGGTCAGACACTCCTGAGCTCTCTGGCGAGTGTCTGCAGACACTGAAGCTGGGTCGAAGGTCTTAAGTCGGTTTAGGAATGATGGATCTGCCATGAATCTTTTCGCACAAATCCACTTCTGTAACAAGAATATCTTTTCTGAGGGTGAGGAATACCCTTACTTTCTAAGCCACTAAGGCAATGATTTTCAACAATGTGTTTATATTCTAATGCTTGAATCCATTTTCTTTTATGAATTGCTTGGCTATTAAAAAATTCTCTTTAGAATTTCAGTTGCAGTTTGTTTAGAAAAGACTTTAACGAGCTCCTTCTTGAATTATGAACAACAAAAAACTAGGTCACAAGGCCCCTTAGTGCTAAGGGCTTAACCCTTGGTTTTAATATTTAGTACAAACACGTTAGTCTATGGAAGCTCCGATGCGATGGGGTCTTGACTGCATGGTCTATAGAAGAGTATCAGCTAGGCTTAGGGTTTAGCAGGGATACACGATTTTCAATGTGAAAACAGATCAAATGAAATTTATCAAACTAAACACATGTTCCGAAAATGTTGTGAACGAACATGCAACGAACCTTACATTGAATTTGAAAGGTCCTTTTTTTCGTTTTGTCGTGTTAAAAAGTACCTGGGGCCGTTTCACAAAACAACTTCACTCTAAGGTTAACCTTAGTGCCATCCTTTAACATTGCACTAAGACTGTCTTAGTGACTTATAAGGTTACCTACATGTAAGTGTATGAGGATGATATGTTGGATAATACCTCCAACCTGGTTACCAACCTTGCTATCCCGTTCAGAATACCCAAACAACAGGAGTACGGCCTGGAACACCTGAATAACCTGCACAGGAGGATTCGCCAAGGATTTCAACTCCGTCATGTCCGCTTTAGATACTTTTGAGTCCATCGTGAACGCAAAAACTCTCCTAACCTAAAAAATCCAAATTTGATAAGATAAACATAAATCAAAAGAAAAAGTTGGATTGTGTATATAAAGGTAAGACTGATGATACATATTCATATTTAAGATATGTTAATAAAATAGAAACACCAGCTTACACAATGAACGAAAACAAATGACAGAGTCATTTCTTTGTCGAGGCTGACTCCGATAGCAGTTTTCAGGCAGGTTCGAAGGTAAATCTTGAGTTTCTCAATCTCATTTGACTTTGGCAGAAATAGAGACAAAATCTTAAAATTTTAGTTCGCATTTAACACTTATCACACCGGCAAGAAAAAAAATGAACAGTTCATATCATTTGGACGACATTTCATGTAGAGTAAAGTTTTGTAGCAAAGGTTTGGAAGGGTCGAGGTATTTAGGTATAGAGACCTTTAGACAAGGAGTTTTATGAAGATTGTTACATGCAATGACTGGTAAACTTTTTATAATTGGGTCTGATATTCCCGTTTGCGTGCGACACTGATCTTAGGTCGAGACTAGTCAATGTGAACAACTGAGGCGTTTGTTGTTGACATACACACAGAACTGAAATCAGGTCCTACAAATTTTTCACAATGAGGTTTCAATTCCACGATATAAAATGTTTCCGATATATAAGTATACTTTGAATCTCTTGACACTCGTTAGATAATATATGTTGGAGCTAAATTCGTATGTACCATGGGTAATAGACTGATGATAATTTCAGGGGGTTTCCATAATTGTATATCTATATTGTAATGAACTCCATAATAAATTTTATTTCATAAAATAAATTCACATATATCAAAGAACAGATGGTCATGCCAACTGTGCTTACCTCGTTTGTTCCTTTGGTCTTCAACACAATAACTCGCAGTATGTACATGTATGTCACTGTATATGTCTATATATATATATATATATACGTTAACGGTCACACGATCACATGACGTGGTATTGATACAAAGTATAAATGTAAAACTATGCAGAACATTCTTTGCTATTGTAGAAAATGACGATGTTGTTCATAATAAAATTTGTGATAAACTTTAGGCAAAGCCTTATTGTGTTGGCTAAGAGCATTATATGACGTTAATGAACAATTGAATGAGTCAGGTACTGAATTAGTGTCCATGGTATGGAAGTGATATGTTCAAGCTTAATGCGCATTTGAGCAGTTGGTTAATATGGGCAAATCCCCACTGCCTACACATAAGCAGAGCATATCGAATGTTATGAGTAAATTGCCAACAATGGCATTGACGTAGGACGATCGATAGTTGTCTAAATTTGAACCAGAGATTAAGTGTACTTGTATTCAATCTCATTGAAATCAGCCAGAAACTAATCGCTCGTACCTCGCTACGTTCTTGTTATGTTTTGTTATGATCACTTTCTTAAAGCCAGACAGGTGTATAAATTATTCTTCTTCAAACTAATAACATTTTTTGATAGAAATTTTAAGAAAGTATTGTACATGTTAAATGATTTTTAGGATGCAACTAGAAACTATTTTTAACTATAATAGGAAATCAAGACATCTGACGGGGCTTTTACGGAGCCGTGGTCAGATCAAGAAACGTAGCGAGGTACAAGCGATTAGTTTCTGGCTGATTTCAATGAGATTGACTTGTATTCACCTTGTTACACATGCGACTTCAAATCGAACAACCAGAAACAAAAGGCATTGGTATCTAACATGATTAGCCTTTACCAAAGCCATCATTATTGTGTTCCATTATTTTCGACATGTAATATTATTAAGCTGAACGTTTCATCGAACAGTTGCGAGATTATGATTGTTTACATGTTAAACATTGTGTAACATTGTTGCACTGTTCAATGCGTCACACGTTTGTTTGTTTTGGTTATAAAAAGTAGTCTAGCTTGTTCTAGAGATTTCTCTGAATATCTCAAACTGGTCTACTAGTGGAAGCTTCCGGAAGGGCTTTTTTCTAGAAACATCAGTTACTTATTTATAGTGCTGGCCAGTCACCCAGGCCCACATTTGATCAACATGTTGTTCTACTTTGAGTATGTGATTAGAACATGTGTACACCCTTCTCTAGAACTGGGATTCAACAAAGCACAACACAGGATCTCGGAGAAGCGCTCGTGGAAGAATGGATGCGTCTCCAACAACAGCAGATTCAGAGCCTCATTGGCAGCATGCCTAGGGATCACATACACGCTATTGACACGTTATTGACTCTATATATCGTCGCTTTTAACCTTATGTTATCTTCTGTTGCAATTACATTTTTATTCCTCAGTGATTAATTCAGAAGTTATAAACTTTCTCTGTATAGTGTATTCCATCTTACATAATATTTGTTAGATGTTCAAATGAGACCTGGTAACAAATAAAGAAGCTGATTTGAATGTATGTAAAGACCATGCAAACGATGATTTTTTTAACTGAATAAAAAAATATCCACCAAAAAAATATTTTTCACCTCCGAGCATTTGGTTTCAGGGTTTCGAGTTTATCAATCATGTTCAAATCTGAGCGACAAAATGTAATCAGCAGCAATCCAATATCCCCAATTAATCACTGTCTAAAGTTGATACTCTTTAGAATTGAACAACATTTTAATTAATGTTCAATTTCGCTGAAACATTTTATTGGCTTGGTTAGCGCACCATGAAGTATCTTTGTCGGATTTAGATTTGAGACTTTATAGTTTCCTCATCCTGGTTAGCCCCAGTCCGTTAATTGCTGTATCGATATTTTTGGTGTTTCTTGGAGTGATTTTAGATTTTAACGTCCCCTCCTTGTTGGTCCTTTTGTTTTGATTTTATTTCCCTTTATCATAGTTATATCAACTTTCTTCTTCTGCATATTCGAATCGACATAATCTTACCTGTCTTTGATACATGCAAAATCACTCACTCAATTTATAATTTGTGGATAAAACATTTTCCCAAGTTGGCATAATTAGTCTGAGCAAGTTCACAGCAATTCGGTATATCTTGTTGTTGAATCAATATATCATCTGTCCTTTAATGACGTTTTATGATTTATGGATTATTTTGATTTCTCGAACACGGCTTGACAGTATATATAACTGTAGGAAGAAATAGTAACTTGAACCCGAGTTTTTCTTGATCTATATTACAATAATGCATTTTTTTATCATAAAACAATCACCAAGATAAACCTAGAAAATTGCACGCTATATTTATGTTCCTAATGCATTAACGCACCACACTTTACCGTTTGCAACCTTAAGGATTACTAAGGCTCCGTATTTTGGCACTCTAATTGAAATCAGCTCGAAACTTTTCCCGTTTGTGCGTTTCTTGGTCTGACCACAGCTCTATAAGAGACATTGACCGACAGACTGTTTCAACCAATAAGGCTGGAAAGACATTGGCAATTTTTTAACTGACATACAAAATATCACATCAAACCTTTATATCTCGGACTATAATCTTTTTCTGAATGAACCCGAGAAAAACCGAGCTTGGATTAACGCTTAATTGTCGTGTGTTTGTCTGCTATCATGACGAATACATACTTTTTGGACGGAAATTCAACCATGTCTGCGATCCAGTGAAGATAGTGAGGGAGAACTACTACTACTATATAATATTCCAAAATATTACCAAATGTTCTAAAGCAACCAAGATAATGACGGGTTTCAAGTTAAAATTATGTATTTATGTCATTTATGCTGAAACAGGAATATGCTTATGATACAATGAAGGATTTCTGAAAAATTCATTGAATTGAATCCTTGTTTCAATCTGTCACGGTAGGATTCCAGATCATATTTCTTCGCCTCCCCTTAATGGCTATTATTGTCTTTTAATTTTTGATGTTTTCAAATACCTTTTTCAGAAAGACTGTAGAGAGGAACATATAGCCATGCATGTGATCAAACAGTGGTTTTAAAAAACACTTGTTCATAACAGATTCAGGACTCCTGTGGACATTGTATGTGTGCATGAGACGGAATGTGCGATATTTTGTGTGCTTGCTGCAAGGGTAGGACCAACTGCCTCCACAGGCGTCACAGCCTGGCATGCCATCTTAGCAGCCATTGTGTCTGTGAATAAACAGGCATCGTATTCCACATTGAATGACGAGTTTTCACAGAAAGACCTCGGTTTTCATCAGACAGGAAATTAAAGAAAATCTGTGTGTCTCCCCTTTCATTCATCCAAAGAAGATTCTAATGAGTATTTGTCTTATCAATATGTATAAGGTCCAGAAAAAATCGTCTCAAAATAAATAAAATGTTATCTTTATTAGTTTGTAAAAATAATGATGTAAATGACATCAATTATGTTCACCAAATGAAAAAAAAGAACAACAGAAAGTAACTTAAAGTTAAATATGTATGTTAGTGTCTGACATTTCATATGGACACTGAAGACATGTAGACTTGACTTTGCAAATGTTAAAAGAATGGCAACATGTTTGTATTTTCATGTACTTGATGGATCACTCTTAATCAACACCTTCTGAAATTTATCTTCTTACCATTCCAGATGGAGACAAAAGGAATGGCTTTCCTTGCATCATAACCTCAATGGATATGTCACTGTTAGTGAGTTTCTTTTGCTTTTTAATACCATATATTTTGCCCAGTGAACACTGACCAACAGTGAAATACGATTTCCATATTGTATATAGCAGTCATGTCAATCTATACATGGTAAGCTTGGATGTATCAAAACAGAAGCAAACATATATGTTGCGTCATTGAATTAAAACTTGCAGTGATAACCTGATTAAAAAAGAACTCACACAGACTGAGGTAAATATTTATAAATTTATTTTACATATTAGTTATTTGTTAATAGTAATATCTTTCACCATTCTAACACACACCATCCATTCTTAACATTTTACATACCTCGTTGATGACAATGCTGTGCAATGTACAAATGTGTAAATACCAACAAGAACAATAATTTCATTCTGTCTAATGTACAACACATACATTCAAGGATCAAGTATGGAAAATACCTTGTATTTATTTAGATTATACACATAAGAGAGGTGTCATAACTTTTTCAAAATCACAGTTTAAACAATGAAATCTACATTTAGATATATATCTAACATGTTGATAAGTTCTTATTACCATTGTAACTAATAAAACTTATGGAGAAGATAAATTAAAAGGTTTTAAGGGAAAATACTTTCCATGCCACAGCCGAGGATGGATCAGGGCCAACTGTGTAAAATTTGATACCCAAGGTGCACGGTACGTCTTGAACTAAATGATAGCATTTGGGGTGCAACAGTTTAGGGGAAAAATCGATAATGTGATAGTTTACAGACGCCAGACAACGGACAACGCACAATTCCGATTGGCATCCCACAACGGCTTACGGACCCGTTGAGCTAAAAACGAAATGATACATGTTCACATTTAATAGTTTTCTAAAACTTATTTCTAAAAATGTATAAACATATCTCCGCATCTTCCTTTTATTTATTTTAAAGGTAATAAAAGGAAAGTTCAATTTACAAAGGAAGCTATCTTCTCTGATTAATTTCTACTTTAGGTACATATGATAGCACAACTTAGATTCTGTATATCTGCATTAATGAATAAAACCAATGCTATAAGAAAGGGTAGCTGGACTAATTCAATGATACCATGATTAAGGGTACCACAAATTAGTATAGGTAAGTGCTTCAAGCATGTTGTAATAAACCGAATTTCTTCCTACAAGATACAAGAGACAGAAGTCTGTCACAGTTGCTTACACATCAGTACTTACACTATGCAAAAGAATCATATACTAAGAAAAGGTTTTTCGCTTTTATGCTACTTGCAGTATATTTGAATTGGTATTGCTTATGATACAATTGGGGATTCCTTACAAGTCTGAATAAAATTTGAATGTTGTACATGAACACTATATTTCATTCAAAAGTTTCCCTAAAATTGAGCATCAAATGGAATCTTGTTAGGTATATGTGTGCACATTTTAATACTTACATACATATACATACATACCAAATCAAATTAGCATGTCATATATACATACCACATCTCGACAGTATATGTAAAATATATACATGCCATATCTAATATGTATGTCATAAACAAACATATCACATCTAGT
Source organism: Phorcus lineatus (assembly GCA_921293015.1). Classification (NCBI taxonomy): domain Eukaryota; kingdom Metazoa; phylum Mollusca; class Gastropoda; order Trochida; family Trochidae; genus Phorcus; species Phorcus lineatus. Next base: position 30,853,822 of record OV121085.1, on the reverse strand, counting down.
CAGTATGGCATATTCACATACACCACATCTAGTCTGTAACTCATAAATAAAAACAACCACATTCAGTCAGTGTGTCATATCAACATAGCATACCAAGTCCATATGTTGAACACACAGCTCCCATGTGTAATGAACTACATATATTTACATCCTGTCTTCAGATCACTCAATGATTTCTTACTTGAGAAAATATGACCATAAACAGTTTACCATTAAAAGAAGAACACAACTCATTGAGTAAAAAAGGATTCATCTGATATCAATTCATTCATTCAATTGTGAAGAGAGTAAAAAATATTGGCAGTGATGGCAATCTGAAAACTAATAGGATATCCATCTGAATACTCTCAGGATATCAATCTGAAGACTATCAGATTATCAATCCGAAGACTATCAGGATATCAATCTGAAGACTTTCAGAATATCAATCTGAAGACTTTCAGAATATCAATCTGAAGACTTTCAGAATATCAATCTGAAGACTATCAGATTATCAATCTGAAGAATATCATATCAACCTGAAGACTATAAGATTATCAATCTGAAGACTATCAGGATATCAATCTGAAGTCTATCATATCAACCTGAAGACTATAAGATTATCAATCAGAATGCTATCAGGATATCAATCAGAATGCTATCAGGACATCAATCTGAAGAATATCAGATTATCAATCTGAAGACTATTAGAATATCAGTCAGAAGACTATCAGATATCACCCAGAATGCTATCAGGACATCAATCTGAAGACTATCAGGATATCAATCTGAAGAATATCATATCAACCTGAAGACTATAAGATTATCAATCAGAATGCTATCAGGATATCAATCAGAATGCTATCAGGACATCAATCTGAAGAATATCAGATTATCAATCTGAAGACTATTAGAATATCAGTCAGAAGACTATCAGATATCACCCAGAATGCTATCAGGACATCAATCTGAAGACTATCAGGATATCAATCTGAAGAATATCATATCAACCTGAAGACTATAAGATTATAAATCAGAATGCTATCAGGATATCAATCTGACCACTATCAAGATATCAATCTGATCGCTATCAAGATATCAGAACACTGACTCTATGATGCTTAGGTCAGTTCACAATTTACACGAAAGCTAGTTTCCCTAATTATTATGACGGAAGGAAAAGGTAACTTCTTACAGTACAACTAAGATACTGGCCATGTTGAAACACTGAATGAAATTATATACATACTAAACCTTATGACTTCATACATGTTGTGTATGAATGTGCAATATTGCATATTTCATGAACTAAACATTGCAAGAAGAAAGCATCAGAAAATAGTCATGAAACTCCTGTGCAACTAGACCACACCTGACTGGTCAAGCTGGAACGTGAAGGAAGACATTATTCTGCTTGATTGTTTGCTCTCTGTCTTCTTCTAATACACACTGATATTCAATCATCTTCATGTGATTATTATTTTATGTACTTCCGATCTCTTCAACATTACTCCCATTGAAAAATTAACAATTTCTAATAACATCATCATTATCATCTCCTTCTCCTACAGTTAATCATAACCTTTCTTTTTAATCTTTATTTATGACCAATAATTTATAAAATGCCACTTAGTTTCTCCTTCTCATGTTAAGCAGATATGCTGACATCATGAACATGAAATATATAATAAAACAGTTACAGAATTTTGCATGTAGCCACAAAATAATGAAACAGATTGTCAGTATGAAGCTTGCTATGATTCAATTAAGAATAAGCAAAGTCTCAATGGTTGAAGGGAAATATGTTTAAAAATGATTTCCCTCAAATATCAAATTCCTCTAAAAATTAAGTACAAGTCAAAATCTGTAACCATCTTGTGTATACATATAAAAAGTAATAAATTAACTAAAAAGCTATAGTTGAATTCAAGAGAAAGCATTTTTGTATTGTATTCTCCAAGCTCACACATCCACAATATACAGGTAGAGTATGCAGTAGCTTAGTGGTGATGCACTTTCACCCAGATCAAGGGTTGTTTCATGATATGTTGACAGCTGCACAGTGTAATTCTGGTATTGACGACGTTCACGCCTTTTGCTTGTGCATGAAGAATATCCTTGTAAAGATGTCATATATATAGTGCTTGACTGACCTTGTCATCATTTTGTGGAGAACCAAGGAATATCCTATTATGTACACTTTCATGCCGATTTACAGTTCTTCATTCAGAAGAGAACACAAAGCAGACTTCTGTGCTTGGTAAACTGTATGCAGGTCTGTATACTGAGAGTGACTTAAACTGGCCTTGTCACTTGGTTGAGCAGAAGTATAAATATCCTGCCATATAGACTTCCTATAGAACAACTCAATCTGGCCTAGATATCACGTTGTCAAGCAGGACTATCCAGCTCTGAGGACTGTATGTACAGGTAGGTATACTGAGATGGCTGAATACTCCTTGGGTGAACACTCCACTGTGTGCACAGCACAATATATATACACACGTATATGTGCAGGTAGACATACATGGACCAGGTAGATGAAGGGGCTCAAGTATACTGAAACGGTTTCATGGTCAGGTAGATGAATACACAGACTCATTCATGTTCTCTGTGATTCCCAGATTCCCATCGCATACACAGAAAGCGGTGGTGCCCATGCTCGCACTGATAAATAGATAGATACACACAATTGCTTGCTGCCTGTGTTGACATGTAGTAATGGATGTATGTATGAGTTGTCTATGTACACTAGAATGAGCCGCCATCATACCATGGAGACTTTCTGGCAGCGAGGACTCTCCTGCGCCTTCTCCTCCATAAGGAGTCTGTCTGTCGTGTTGCACCCCGTCGGTGCTGACACATATCGCACCTCCACGTGATCGTGGTCAGGTGGCGTCCTTTCACTGCGGAATTTCCGCCGGTGGTAGAAGCCACATATTAAAAGAATGATACAGAAAAATGAGGATATGGATGTTCCTATGGCTATGTGGAGAATCTGGACACCTGCTGTGGTCGGGCCTGGAATGAAGAAAAAAGTCTCATGTCATAATGTGTGTTGAATACATAAATGTACATAACAATAATAGAACCATATTTTGTTAAGAAATCATAACATAAAATAAATGATATTTTACTTAAATGAAGTAATCATTTTGCTTGATCATTCTTCTCTATTAGTGTACAATGAAAATGGTTTGATATAACTATTGAAGTACCCTTATATCTATGTAGTATGTGTAATAATGTTATACTTAAACTATCATGATTATCAGAATTTTCTAAAAATTATGAGGATGGAATAAATGCTACGTAAGACACATAAATTGAATTTTACTTAAACAAGATAAGTCGTAGACCTTTGTATTCTCGAAAAGAATACACAGAATATATGCTTCATATCAATTCTTGTGTGATTCACTTAAGGAAAAATTATGTAATGAGAGTTTACAGGTTAAGCACAAAGAATCTGAAAATCAAATCCATGCTTTAATGGTTTAGTGAGAACAAAACATGAACATTTCAGGAATGGATTATTCATTCAGGATGCAAATACACATGTTTATTCTGAAGCTAAAACGTGTTCTTTCTGAAATAAAGAAATGATTGATGATCATTAATAAACCTGTACGTTAGTTATGTCATCAGAATGCTTGATGAATGATAAATAATAAAAGAAGTTCTAATTGAAAATACTTATTGCTAATGAAACTAAAATCATGTTAATAATTCATAATTTTGAAACATCTTTTTTTACAAATAATGACATTTAACTTTCATGAACTTCATATCTGTAATATAATAAACAATATAGACCAACCTATGTCCAATTCATTATTGTTAAGGTTTATGTACCTGTCTTATATGTTTCAAATATGTATGTCGTGATAAGAACATTTACATATCAAAGTCAAAATGCACAAATTGTATTATTGGTTAGAAATACATGTAGTATATGAGAGTGAGTTCCAACAACTTTAATCATTTCAATTACTCAACATTCAGCCATGACCACTGGAAGACCATGCATGATTGTTATCAATTTAGAGAAGCAATGTTCATTTCAAATTTCTCATTTTATGAATACCGTATTCAATGTATTTGGCTCCCTAGAAAAAGAAGGGGTGCTTATCAAAATGGTTCTCCATGTAAGTCACACGATTATAAGAATTAATTTTACCATCTAAATAAGTTCATAATTGATTAGCCGTTAACGATTTGGGTTGCCAACATCTTGAATAAAATGACAGTTAAAGACTAAACTTGCAGCTCCCCACTTATTGTGAATGAGGAGCAGTGATAGGAAGTGGGCAGTAATGCATCGAATACTCTATCAGAATCATAACAGCAAATTTTATCATTTATTTGAATCATTTATAGAAAAACATAATTTATTCAAAAGATGCAGAAAAGTGTTGTTCATCAGACTTTAGAATAAAGAAAACAAAAGACGTTTAAGGAGTTTAAGCTTAATACATTTTCAGTTTTGGAAAGAAGTTAAAAATAGTTTTTATGGAAGAAGTTCATATGCGTCTTAAGAAATCTTATCTTTACATAACCATGGACCAAAGAATCTATGCACCAAACTTGATATTTCTTTTAGTTGCATGTCTGACATCCAGAAGAAGTAAAATTATGGTATTTATATTATATGAGTCCGGGCCTAACCAAGTCAAAGAACATTATCCCTTCTTCACAACGAACTTCCAAAACATTCAGCTATTAAGATATGATATAAAAACAATACTGGTCTTATAGGCCTGATGATCTCAAAAGAAAAAAATCATCTTATCATTAACTGTGCATGACTTTAAGTTCATTGATGAATGTGAAATGAGAACATTTGCTATTTTGGTATAACATTTTGTAAGTATGGTTCCCTGCAAAACCTAACATTTTTCCACTTAGTACCCATGCAGTTCCCTCCTGTTGGGTGGAGCCAGCCCAGGGGTGTGAGGTCTTATATCCACATTTAATCAAAGCCAGTTAGCAAACAAGCTGTCCATGTGACCAACACAGTTATGTATTATTTTATATTTATGTAAGTAGAGACAGAGTATATGGAAATGAATGAAATCTCTGAGGAAATAAAAAGAGTTTAACAAAATGAATTTCAATGAAAAATTATGATTATTCATTTATATGAGGATCATAAGATTCATTTCATAATTTTGCTTCATGAAGAATATATGAAAGTTATATGGATGTAGAATAATCCACAGGCTTGTTTCATCAATAATTTAAGCAGAAAACACTTTGTGACAGCATTTGCAGATGTCAGTAGAGCAGTTTGAAGTAAGGATGGTTAGAGGGGACGGGAGAGCGTAGGAGGAAAGAGATAGAAAACTACATACCACGGGACCCTTCACGGTTCAATAATATTATTGCGCCTGATTAATGAGAAACAAAATGCATTGTTGGATATGCATGCATCGACAAGTCAGGCTGGATAAAGTGCACTGCATCCTGAGCTGCATCCCCGCTTGCAGCCAACTACATACCGGATGCATCACTCGCCCGTCTACTCCCCTGTGCTCTGATGGGTGGAGACTGTTTCTCTCGATGTACTCAATCAAAGCAAACTTAGCACTCAGTAATCTTAGCACATTGATTTAGATCAATTACCTTTGGGGTTGAAATGTTTTCTTGCACCTATGTTTTGATAAAGACATTAAAATTTCTAAACCAACATCTCCTTAATTTTCAAGTCTTTCTCAGACCAAAACTTCTTTGGACAGGTACCAGAAGCCTGGATTCTTGATTGGCACTTAAGAGTTAGGAGGACTTCTTTCTTATTTACTAGTTCTTACACCCTCTATGATTAGTCACCTGATGAAAGAGTGAGAACTATTACAGAAATGTTTTGTGTTGTAAATAATAAAGAAGCTGTAACCCATAGCATGCCAGGGGCTTGCTTTATTAAGCAACCTTTACTAAGTGTAACTTCCATTCTTTATCTCCTTTCATAAAGGTGACCATAAGTCCCTAAGGTAACCTTTGTTCAAGGTTAAAGAATGAGAGCTATGGTTACCATTTGTAATTATTATATGATGGACGAGTGTTCTGTTTTCTGATTGGCCGAGGCAGCTGGTCATCGACAATGATCAAACCTGATTTTATCCGGGAATCGTCACGCGAGGTTAACATAACAATCTGATGACCTGGAGCTAAAAATAGATCACGACTTCCAAACTCCTCACAGCGCTGTTAAGAGTCGCTTCCCTTTGCAGTCATGGCAGACGATGCAAAGAAACGCTTTGCTGATGCCGACGAGGAAGAAATTCAAAGGTTGATTTTAACCATATGATAAAACAGTTATTGACTTCATTTATCGGTGAATCAAAAGGTTTATCGACATTGGAACAGTTATGTTCACATCGGCTATCGCCTCGTTGAACATAACTGTTCCGAGGTCGATAAACCATTTCATTCACCTCAAATGAAGTCAATAATTGTATAATGTTGCTTGTGAAAGGAGACTCTAAACTTTAAGGGAACCCTTGTGACTTCTGATCACATTTGTGCTTTCTCTAAAGGAGACCTATATCATTATCTTTCATCAAGGAAATAGAGTGTAATGTTAATTTGATGTATACCTCCTCTCTCCTGACATGCCAATCAACCTGAGTTTTTAAAATCAAATTTCTCTCCTGTGACTCGGTTTAAAGAGGAGAGGAATTCAAAACAGAGAGAAAATTGTCTCCCGGTCATTTCTTCTGAATGAATATGTTCAGACTTAAAACATCAAATCAGTAAGTCTAAATGTTTCTTTTGTTATGCTGCTGCAAGTGAAGTCATTGGGAGACTGATGCAACCGATGCAGTTGAAAAGGGGATGCAGCGTAGTATCCGACAAACCTACCTCAATGGAAAATAAAATGTGAGAGAAATAAGATGTGAGAAGTGAGACTGAGCACTATCATGGTGTGGGCACTCAACATTGTGGCTGCTCCGCCTATATCCGGGGAAGAAACGAAAACATATATACACACATTCATACTTTTTGGCATGAAAATATTTGAGGCCATTACTTCAATTGCTTTTATTTGCTTGATTTCTTGAAGAACATTGGTATAGTTGTTACATAGACTTTATTCATCTGTAGAAAACGCTTGTTATGCCTACATATGATTGTCATTAATCCATTTTATCTCCAGGGTACTATACCTTATTGTTTTGTGTACATGCCTGCATATCATTTCATTATATCGCACATAGACGACTTATTCTTTTACCTTCACTTCATTTCATATCATGACATATAAGGATACTTATCATGTTTAAATGCTTATTACATAACTAGAAGAACAACAACCCTTGTTTACTGATGGTTTGAGTGAGTGAGTTGGTGTTTAACGCCGCTTTCAAGGTTATTTCACTTATATCGCGGCTGCTAGTATTATTGCAGGGAGAAAGCCAGCAACACCATTGTGGCTATGCATTGCGGTGAAACCTGCGAGCATCGGCTGGAACTAGCGAACCATGGGTGGTAATACGCTGAAACTCAGTGTAGCATTGCACCCAAACCTGACTGCGTGTAGAACAGTTCTCTACTGCAGACGAAGTTGTCGAGCCCCTGGCGGGATTCGAACCACGGACCTCTTGATCCGAAGCTGAACGCGCTAACCACTGCGCTATCCCGCCCCCTACTGATGGTTTGAATATGAACAGAAAATGATACAATTAGAAGTTTTGCTTTTTTATTTCATTACTAGAAGGAGACTTGCTATACATACATGTCAATATTTCACACAGAGAAGCCAAATTGTTATGTTAATATCAACAACCCTTGTTTACTGATGGTTGAATATGAGCAGAAAATGATACATTTAGAAGTTTTGCTTTTTTATTTCATTACTAGAAGGAGACTTGCTATACATACATGTCAATATTTCACACAGAGAAGCCAAATTGTTATGTTAATATCAACAACCCTTGTTTACTGATGGTTGAATATGAGCAGAAAAATGATACAATTAGAAGTTTTGCTTTTAAGTTCAATGATTTGATACACAATCTGTTTTAAATTAGAAAGAGATCAACTGTTTCTGGTAAAAAAAATTAAGACCTTCCCTTTTTTGGTAAAAGCAAAGCAGTAAAAAAATGTCAGCAAAGAAGTTAAATGAAATTCCACTCTTATATCAGTAATTTATTCTTCATGTTTCATGAAAGATAATTAAGTTTCCTTATAACATTGCAACCAATAAATACAAACTAACAGACTATTGTAAATGACACGATTGATGGCTGTCAAATATTTTCAAGGTGTAAAATAAATATACAAAATAAAACAAACATTTAACACCGACTGCAATAAAAGTTGTCATAATCAAACATAAAAAGGTGCAGAACATAAATGCATTACATATGCTTCAAAATGGCTTCTTCTTTTGGATGATACCTTAATTTGATCATTCTGCTACATCAGTGTATTTGTATCAGCATAGCTCCGTCAATACCCTGGTATCTGTCAATTGAAAGCCATGTATCTCTCATGGCTGCTTATTCATAGCTATATTAAGCAAGTAAGTTTTTCAGCCAATTCAAAGTCTTTATGAAAGGAGCTTGAGGCATACATCTAGAGCTCAATGGAGTTTTCATTCAAAGGGTGCTGCCCTTGCTGAGTGTGAGTCATTTCATTGGCTGGAAGAGATGGCAGGCATTCAGCCAAATAGATATGAGGGTGTTGAAGGAACTATGTGGATACAAATACACTGATGTAGCAGGATGGAATTTTCTCCGAGTCATGATTTGTATACCATATGTGCAACAATCAGTGCAATATGCTATCATCATTCCAAATGGTGCATCTGGTATCTAAGTTTCCTTATCTGTTACCAAGGAAACTGAAACGTGTCTGTGCATTTGAATCTGTCCTTCCACTAGCAGTCATGATGCATAATCTCATCATTTTATCAATTATTCATTTCACCAATTACAACGTATATTGGTCATTTTATATTGTGGGTAAGTAAAAACATTTGTAATTTAATATCAATTAAAACCATATCCATATTCAAAATACTTTCACCATACATGAAAAGTTTTATTAAATATAACAAAATAAAATTACTGCACAATAAATGAAAATGATTACTGGAAAGGTTGAAATTACAATTTGCACAACAGTAACCACAAAACTTTTACAAAACCCAACAGAAATAAAATATTTATGATATTCAGTTTATAAGAGTAAAAGGTCAAAGGGAGATAACTCTAACACTTACATTCAGCTGTCTCATCAGACTCGTCCCCTGAGCCGCAGTTTGGTAGTTTGTTGCACTTTAACTCAGGAGATATACAGAAGTTTGTTTTAGCACACTTAAAACCATAGCAGCTATCTGCAATATCAAAACAGTTTTTATTCAAAAGTTATTGAAATGTCATATTTTATTAATCATTTGCTTCCTTTATACTTGGTATCATAAATCGTAAGCTAATAGAAGAAGATATTCTATTTCACATATTTTACAATTTACAATTTCAAGTTGTAATCTTCACTTCAACTTTTATTACATAAATTTTGTGAGAACCAGTAACATCAGTGCATTTTCCTCCTTTATGCTCCTGCAATCCCCCTGATTGTCTTCTCAGGATAAGCCTCCACAATTTATTAATTCTTAAAAGGCTATTGTTCTACTGTATGAGTTTCATGGATACAAACACGCCAATGTAGCTTGATGAAGTAACCAAGGACAAGGTGAAGGCTGAACAACGGCAGAGCACAGACTGAATGTCCTGATGATCAGTGGCAGATCCAGGATTTTTTAAAGGGGGGGAGTCGGATTCAGAAATGGGAAACAGGGGGGGGGGGGGGGGTGGCGGGCTATTGGGCTATTGGGCTATTGTTACGCTATATTTGATTTTCAAATTTATTTTTATTGACTTGAATCTACAATTGATTTTCAAAAGGGGGGGGGTCCGGACCCCCTGGACCCCTCCTTGGATCCGCCACTGCTGATGATGACCCGACTCACCTGACTCACTGATCTCCGTCCAGGAGAACTGGAAGCCTTTAGCACCGAGAGACTGCTGGGACGTCACAAACCTGCAACAGTGAAATCTATGTATTTATATTTCTAAAGCCAATGAATTCTCATTTCATTTTCTGAAGTTTATTAGCTCAATGTACGAGTATTTCTCATCAGAGAATAACATACACAGCTTGTATTACATTCCATGGTTATTAGATGTACTAGTAATGTATAGAAGTGACAGTGGCTTTGTCTGCATACGCTTGATACAAATGAATGGACTGGGCAAGGACACTGTGTACTCACACATAAGGGATAAAACATGTGTCCTAGGAAGTCATACTACAGTGATTAACAAATAAAACATATTTTAAAACCATTGAAGGACATGTGCAAAACATAATTTCAAAATAATTGTTTTCGTAGATGAACAATGAGCATTAAATAATTTGTTTTTGATAAAATCAAATATAAAGATGAACATACGATATTCTGAGTGTGTCTCCGGCGGAAGTAAATGATTTCTCCGAGCCCAGGTTGCCACACAGAGTCTCAGACGGTTCAATGTCGTTGATGTGGGTGTAAAGTCTCACAGCAGCATTCTGGCACCCCGTATCTGGAATGTAACATTAAATTTATGATCAATGTCAGCATTCTGGCACCCCGTATCTGGAATGTAACATTAAATTTATGATCAATGTCAGCATTCTGGCACCCCGTATCTGGAATGTAACATTAAATTTATGTTCAATGTCAACATTCTGGCACCTCGTATCTGGAATGTAACATCAAATTTATGATCAATGTCAGCATTCTGGCACCTCGTATCTGGAATGTAACATCAAATTTATGATCAATGTCAACATTCTGGCACCCCGTATCTGGAATGTAACATTAAATTTATGATCAATGTCAGCATTCTGGCACCCCGTATCTGGAATGTAACATTAAATTTATGTTCAATGTCAACATTCTGGCACCTCGTATCTGGAATGTAACATTAAATTTATGATCAATGTCAGCATTCTGGCACCCTGTATCTGGAATGTAACATTAAATTTATGATCAATGTCAACATTCTGGCACCCCGTATCTGGAATGTAACATTAAATTTATTATCAATGTCAACATTCTGGCACCCCGTATCTGGAGTGTAACATTAAATTTATGATCAATGTAAACATTCTGGCACCCCGTATCTGGAATGTACCATCAGCTTAACAAACAATGTCTATCTTTTAAAAAAACATATAATAGATTCTTTGCTGATACAATGATTCATGTTAAAAGTGCAACATCAATTTTAGGGACACTTTGGCATTTTATTTAGATTTCATACACACAAAAATTTGAGTTATGATTGCATATGATGGCAAAGTAATGGAAGCACATGAAACTGACAATTTTAACTTGAAGGTGATGTACAACTACTTGCAAACAAGCAACCATGTCACTTTCTCCATTCAACCAAAATTAATTATTTAAAAAAACGGCAAAATTCTCAACATGGCACACAATACTTACGCTCCATTTTGCCCTCCAGCTGGAAGTACGCAGGCTCTATCATGATCTTGTTGGCTGGTTTACTGGCTTTGATGACCCACTGACAGAAGGTCTTGGGCTTGTATTTGCGGGGGTACTCGGGGCTTTTGATTACTCCCCCTGATCCCCCACTATCTATTGTCTGCTTGCCACACTCTGCAACAGACATGATAACATGTAACACAAAATACTTTAGGTTAATTACATATGGGTTTTTGTTAAACGAAGGAGTTGTTTCACAGAAAATCTAACTATGCAAACTATCTGTGTACCAGAAAAAAACATTGTTTTCTATCGAACAGTTTATTTTATCATTTCTGACCATCCTTTTGTCAAAAAGCTCTGAAGCAAAGATGTTATTTATGATTACAAAATTATTGAATTAGTTTGCACATTTGGGACGAACATGAAGCTATTGAATATTATATGCTTGTCAAATTTTCATGGAAATTTACAAATGACCACCCAAACTCACTTCCAAAGATCTCCTGTTGTGAGTTAAAGAAGAACCGTCCCCTGAAACCCATCTTGGTGTCGCTCTTGTTGGACCGGAAGACGAGTTTGATGGTGTGGGCGGAGGTGTATGGACCTGGAGACTTGGAGCCGCAGTGCCGCTCCACCAGAGTGTAGTTGTTACTGCTGCTCCCCTCCTCCAGGATCTCCAGGTAGTCAATCAACAAGCACCTGCCAGTAGGAGACACATTGCATTGGCAGATCAAAGGGAAACCTCCCCCCCCCCTTCAAAATTCCTAGTTGTGCCTATTCATTTTTACTTCTTGACTCAAATCATTCTCTCCACAAAGAGTTTACCAGGGGAGATTCAAATTTCCCCATTGCCACCCAAACAAACCTAAACTGCCAACCCAAGCGAATTCCTTGGTTTGCTGCTGGTTATATTTTAGTGATTTTTTCCATTGTAAACCTCTGTTACAAGTGGAAGCCTTTCCTAGTTAGAAAGAGAAAATCTTTATTGGTTGCAATCAAAGTAAGATGTGCAATACTTCATTTTTTACAAAACAATTTAACAGATAAAAATAAACACAAAAAGGTACAGTTTCCAGTTTGCAAATTTTCACCGCTTTGGGACGTAAAAATTTAAAAAAAAAATATGATCCACTTTTTACAGCGGTGATGTTTAAAAAATGAACATAAAAAACACTGGAGTCAAATGTCCTTTTGTGAAAATAAGAGTAATAATGTAAAGGCTCTGTGATGCTTTTGGAAAACTCTGGAATGAGAGCAGCTTTCAAATAAGAACATTTACGATTTCACAAGGCTTGACAGCTGAAGTTTTTACACTTTGATTTGATGACAACCTTATACTTATAAGCTGCTGTCTCAAACTATCTACAGTGGCCAGTTTCTAGGAACCACAACTCAATTACAAACGCAGTGATCTAGTACTGCATGGCAACTTTCTGATCAGACTGGCAGAGAAATAAATTCATCAGAAGAATTGGGGATAGAAATAAGTGGAATATGAGTTGTCTATACAATAAAATGAGTTGAGGAACAAATTTGAGTAGTACCACAAAGTGTATGATATCAGGTATCCATGCAGTGAACTAAGGGATAATCAAGCAACCATTCAAATCATGATTGCAACGCCTTAGATAAATTCATATGCCCAAGTTTGATTGAGCTAAAAGCAATTATACACAAAACTCTTGTAAGAAAAGCCATTTATATAAAGGCAAATGATAGTCAGAAAGGTCACCTGACTTCATTCCAGTCTTACCCGGCCTGGTTTGGGGCCCGCTCCTGTAGGTCGAATGTGTCAAAGGAGATGAAAACAAAGTTGTTGTGTCCGGGCCGGAAAATGTATTCACATGTCAGATCAGTCGGATAGTTCCCAGGATAACGAGGGGTGTTAAATGCCCCATTCCGCATTCGGCCTCCATCATATAAGAACTTACACTGACCTTCTGCTATTTGGAAACCTGGAATTCCGAAGTCTGAAAGAGAACAGCTTAGTGTTTCGTACTGGCCACAACAGTAAAGTACCGTACAGAATACAGTGGAGACCTGATTGCGTCAAGCTCACAAACTCATCAAGGACAAGGAACACCTACACAAAGCTTTCTTAGCGATAAGACAACCCTAGTCTACTTGTATCACTTAGTCAGTCTTAGGCTAAGTTGGCTTTGTGCACGTGACACCTAGTCTTCACCAAATGGGCACAATACAGTTTCATTCACTTAGCCATACCAATTAAATGAAAAAATGTACGTAACAGAAATCACATGGAAACAGAAAATGACCAGAACAATTAAACATTAACAAACAATATACTTATGAACATTTACAAGTTATGACAAACAAAGAAGAAAATGTTTTAAAATATGTATACACATAATAATTTATAAGGTATGATTTCATTACAAAATACTTGCAGAAAGAAAATTATGAATGAGTGCAAGTTTATCCAAAGAACCAAACAAAAGTTGCAAGTTTTTTTGTGATAAAGGAGTTATATGCAGTGAGCAATGTTGAAAATTGATAGTTTCATTATTGTTATCATTATACTTGAGATAATCAGGCACCACTGTAGACTGAGTACACAAGAAATGGCTAAAACAGAAATGCCATGCATTAAGGAAAGTGATTCTGTGAACGTGACACAGTCTAGCTGGCATTGAGCTATATATGTATATATATATATATATTTGACTTGTAGAGTAGAAGATCTGAAAACACCATAAATACTGACATGCAGGCAGGAACAGGAGGCACTTACCCGCCTTGACTGAAGTAGCGATTAAAATAGCCATTAATTTAGATTGTAGGATTTAGAGGAAGCAGGCAGACTTAGTGAACTAGAAGCACTTAGAGTATGGAGAGTTTTATTGACAGAAAGTATGAAGCTTCATGTGTCAAATCACACGGTGAGAGAAGGCTTGGAACAGGAAGAGTCTGAGAAGTTACAGAGAGCGCTAATGAAGTAGTTCTTTACAGATCTATATTATGCATCATCAATCTACGTGTTATAATCTGATGACAATGCAACAAATTATATGCATACTAAGCTTAGTGTGTGTTATTCAATGATATTGATATTTCATACACAGTAAATAATCAACCTTAATGGTAATGGATATCTACATACAGTAACATACAATTACATAGATGTGATGCTATGAAAGTCTACCCTTTAATTCAATGTGACACTTCTAATTTTCGAAAACATTATTCAGCAAAACCATAACTTATACGCTTTGAGATTTTATTTTTAACATGTACAACTCTTTGTTAAATCCGAAGATTTGAAGCAGAAATTCAACTGACCTGTAATGAACTTGTATCCGGCGATGAAGCGTCCCCCCTGCACCGCCCCGTGGGTATCAAGGGTGAGGACGAGTCTGGGGCCGGTACTACTTAGGGTGGGGGGGCGCAAGGACCCACAAAACTTCTCCTTCACTGACCCCTTACCCAGCCGACTGTCCTCATTCAGACCAATGTATCCCAGGGTGCAACTGGAAGGGCAATAATGATTTATGGCTATTATATTTCATGGTGTATTTTCTTCCAATATATAGATATTACTCTACTTTCAGCGCTGTGAGCAACCACTGGGTGATTGGATGTTGGCTCTATATAAATGGACTTATTATCATTAACACATAACCTCTGTTACAATCAGGCCATATTTCTTGATCTTTGCAAAATTTCCTAAGGGTGAGATTTTTCAACATGAATACTATTGTCAAAAATGGTCTTGAGAACCAGCCAGCCCAAATGAATGATTTTGTCAATTCCTATATATTATCCTTCTCCATCAGGTAATTTTCTTCCTTAAGGGTTATTCATTCTCATTAATGTTACCTATTCATTTGACTTATAGCACTGTGGAAACAACAAATGAAATTATAATTTGATTTGCTCTCATTTTTTTATATAAAACATGTGCTGTATGTTATGTAGATGGGCATCAAACCAGCTCTGAGCAATACGAGGCAACAAATATCTGCTTTACACAGCAATTATTGTAAAATTCTTTAAAAAGTTGTGTATTTTATTGTACTCACTAGGGCATGTTGCCAGGTATGCTAAAGTCTTTGAAGGATATCCTGGCCTTCTCCAGGTGTTGTCTGTCCATCAGTCCATCCAAGTAATATCGACACGTCACGTTCTGAGGGAACGAGTTGGGGTAGTTCGGAGACTTTATTGTTCCGTTTGTCTCTTGTTTGCTCATTATACGTTGATCACACTCTGAAATTAAAGTGAAAAACATTCTCCATAAGTGTTTATAAAATATTAATTTATGTTTTTATTGGCAAAGCTTCTGGATTTAAGGTAAAAAGATATGTGTCCAATTAATAACTACAACAATTAAGTCTTTAAGTAATCTCATGGAAAGGAAATCAAATGTCACCAATTTCATGAAAAATTCTTTTTCAATCAAACATAGAAGTCCATTGATAAATGTACCAAGTGCAGTGAATCTTCACGAATCAATTTCCCTTTTTTAGATGATTAATGTTTGAAGAAATAAAACGTTTTAAAAAAAACATGATACATGCCTTTAATACTATACTCAGGCTACCATACTGATGAAAGGATTTGGGTCTCTTCAACCTCATGTAACCCTATTTAATGCTAGTTTCTCATTGTGTTTGATTATCTGAGCGAAAACCTCTTGCATGAAAAGATGGGAAGGCCATGTCTTTTGCAGGATTGTTACAGAGAAATATTTAGGCACTTACTGGTATATCAGAAAATATTTGGAACTTACAAATTCCCAAACACATTCTATAAATGATATTTTTGTTATTTGTCTTTATCCATATGTTTTTATCATTACAGACAAAAGGTGCCAAAGAAATCTTTCACTGTAAGCACCAACAGTTTACTTCACTGCTGACAAAATTTATCTCTATCTTAAAAAATTGACTAAAAAAGACAATTGGTTTTTTTTAAATATTTAACAATTTGACGAATAAGATATTTATACCTGTTCCTATTATGTGTTTTGCATCAGGCTGTATAAAATCTGAAACAGTAAAAAACATGAACATTTTCAGATTGTTCAGAGAAAGGAATTCTAGAGTAGCAATATGAAGTTTTCATAAAGAGAAAAATGCACCTTTATTCATAAGCTATGTATTATGTACAAAGACAAAACAATAATAATTTATACATTTATTTCACTTGACAAGAATTGTCAGGGAATTTGGAGAAAGATATTATGGAATTCTAATGATGCAATTCAGATAAAGAGGCTCAAACATAAGAGTTCTTACCTAATTTAACAGTTTTGTTGCTAAATGCGTAAGAAATGTTAAATCCCTTCCTGGGAACTGTAAAGTCACCCCTGTTTTCTTGAGGGGGTTTATCAAATCTGACTCTCCCTTGACTGGTGAGGAACTCAATGTGTAGCGCCTGTTTGGAGGAATATATCACGGTGGTGTTGTCATAGTTACCGCAGAATGTTCCTATTACCTCAGCATCATTTGTAAATCCATCATAAATTTTTACATAGTCAAAAGGGCAACTGAAACAGAAAGGAAATAATTCCTGTTAAAATTACGAGATAAGAACACCCAAGGAAATAAGGCAAAGAGGATTTGCTAGCAGGTTTCATATTTTCAAAATCATCAAAATGAATCTAATTGATAGACTGATGATGGTAACAGTTATACAATACGTAATACCGGTAAATATCTGGAGTGATAAAAAAAACTGACATTAATATTTCCTATTCATTCTTTTGTTTGGATTGGACATGGTTCATGATAAAAAAAGTAAACTTGACCAGTAAGTCCAAGGGCTATACAGATATACATGATGAGTGTCCTGAACTGCCCATTACTTTTAGACAAACACCCAGAAAATTGTTCTACATCGAGCATTGTATAACATGACAACCTTATAAACCTCCAAGATATTGAATTCTACTCTGTGAATTAAAGTTATTATTGAGACTTTCCTTTCCATAGAAAAGTTTCCTTATTCAGAAAAAAAGTCCATTTAGTCTACATGGATTTTTTTTCTCCCAATGTTTAAACTGTCTGGTTAAGCTTCACAAGAAAATGCATTGTTCAGTATTCATTGGGTATATTAATCCCTCGAACTCTTTACATAAATATCCCATAAATTTCCAATGATTAATAAAGAAACCCATCATCAAAGCGATCCTAAATCAACTATTCCAGAGCAGCATCTAGGTAGGAAATTTGAAAAAATTTCTACTCACTATTCGCCGCCATGATAGAGGGAGAACTCGATGAACTGGAGGCGGATTCTCTCGTTAGGTTTCCCCTGTAGCTTGTAGTAGCAGAACATGTTGTCTGCGTACATCCCCGGGAAGGTGGGAGACATTATGAAGCCTGAGATCTTGTTTTCAGAGTGGACGGTGTAGCCACACCGCGCCGGCGGTGCCTCGGTGCCTATATCGTACACTGCTGGAACATCAATCACTGTTACATCAATCTATACAGTCCACAGGAAGGGCAGCTAGACTGGCTTGAATAACTTACCAACAATACATAAATAAATGTAACCCAATGTTTTATCAAGTTCCCTAGCGAGAACTTGTCCAAATCTCTAACAATGGATAAATAAAACCTTGCTGTTTTGTAACAAATTGCATGGTTTGTGTTCAGTGCACTCACCAGCAATTGCTGTTAACCTCCATTGGACTTTTGTTTGAACTTTCAAGTTCAGAAGCAGTACATTGAAGAGCTGGCACAGTAAAGATGACAAAATGAAGCAAAGTTCATAAAAGGCTGGTGTCAGTAAAGTATGCACTTACATTGGAACTGGTTATTTTTGTTCTGACATGCAACTGCGTTGTATTGCAGATTGCTAGAATTGTTTATGTAGTTGAAGCATACATAAAATCTGTCAAAGAACTACAGCTAACAGCAGAGTTCTATCAATTGAAGGGGCAAGTCTTACTAGAAACTAATCTATTAACAAATATCAATGTCCACAAAATGAAAATAATTCTACTAGCATGAGACTTGTCTATGTAAACTGCCTAAAAGAAAATTGTGTGCTTACAGGCACAAAACCATGCTTTTCCGGTTACAATTTGGCTATTTTAAGGCACATGAGGATAAAGGCATTCATTTAGCTTTCAATTGATGCAATGAAATTCTTATTATTCTTAACAATTGACCTGTAAACTATGAAAAAGTTAAGAGGGACATGGTTTGCATAGTGATGTAAAAATCTACCGTGAGCTGTGCACAAAAAGGATTAAATTTGAACTGTTGAAGACGGTTGAACTAGTAATTTGTGCAGGGTATGATGTACCTACCCGCTCAACTGAGAGCAAAGGATGAAATACTCTTTCTTAAAGCAATCTTGTAACTTTGTCGATTTTAAAGATTTAGAATAAGCGTTGTTGTTGGATTAAGATAGAGGCTGCCGTTTTCGCTTTTCTAAGTATAAGCAAAATTTGAATACATTAATGAGAATTTAATGCAACTTGGCATTAAATACTTCTGGTCTGTTAGAATCAACTTTTTAACCTGAATACATACATATTTGTTAGATAACCTACAAGGTCGAATACCTGAGTGTGGATCGTTAGCAATATTGTGATATATTATTTTCTCAGCATATGTTGTATACACTGATTGGTGTGCACTGGTTCCTTTAAAAAGGCCATTTAGTATGTACATTAAAGTAGTAGAACATTAAAAAAAAACATAATCTTTCTCACCTAAAGATATATATATATGAAATTTCATTACTTTTTTACTGGAAATCAGCAGGGAAACACTGATAGTCACAAGATTCCCTTTTATTGTCTTTTACATAATAAAATAGGTAAGTACACAGTCAAGAGAAAAATATCTAACTAAATGTTTATAATGTTGCGGATTTATATTGAAAGAAAATTGCTTTATATCTATATAGATATGTTAATTAGTATATTACTAGGGAAAAACTCATACAAAATGGCTCTTCCAGCTTCAGGCATACATTCCACTATATTTTTCCTTAACTGACAAAAGCGTAGTTTGATTTTGTCTGTACCTAGTGTTTCTACATAAACAGACTATCTCTGGCATGTTGTCAGCATAGTAAATCTTCTGCAGATGCCAGAGCAGTTTGAACAACATAAGGAAATTCTTTTAATACACATTGCTGGCACAAGAGAATCTGCCAAGAAAGACAACTCTTTGGTTCTTGCAGTTTTTCTGCACCACAGAACAGAATGAACCTTTTATCTTTTTGCTGTGTAGATGTCAGTTTGAGTAAGTCTCAGAGATTGTGAAACACAGAAAAAAATCAAAGGAAGAAGAGAAAATTTACAACATGAAAGAGAAAAACATTTGAGAAATTTGCCCACTGAAATAAGGTCGGAACCTGTAATTTGTCTGAGACATTAATCCTCATCAGCAATTAACTCTGTGGGTATTCAAATGGATAAGGATGATTCCCTGTTACTGGTAGCATGTTCCATGTTAATGAAATTAAATAAACGAAGTGACTCCTCCTGTAAAAAATTTGGGAAATATGCCGAAGAAGGACAAACATACCTATTAAGAATGATTTTCAAATCTGAAACATCTTGAAGATGTAGAGCAGTTATGGAATGGACGTTTGAAGCAGTGAGAGAAAATGCAAATGTCAACATCCATAGGAATTCTTCGGACCTCTGAATTGAAAATCAGACACTCTATTGCTTTAGGCAAGTGATATCCCACTAGCCAAAGCCAGTAGGAATGCTTTGAACCCTTCACCCCCAAGAAACCAGACACATATATATTTACATAAAGGGCCATTTTATTGGACTCTGTGGGTAAAAGGGTTTCAACGTCCCCCTACCACATTAGGTTTAAGGTCTAACATACTTACAAGCATCAAAGAACTCGTAGGTGCCTTCAAAGCCTTCCTCTGACTTGGAGCCATCAGAGAAGAAGGAGAGGATGATGACGTTCCTAGTGGACACGATCAGATTTGGAAGGTTTCCGAGGAGATCCCCACAGAACCTGCCGGTGAGTTGGGCATCCAGTAGCTTCTCTGTGTCTCTCTCGCTCTTGATCTGGGTGTACACGTCCAGGTAATCATGCTCACACCTACAACATGCATACAGTTTCTGTAAGGAAGTATAAGAGTTTATGGATAGTCAAATTCTTTGATAACAGAGTTATGACGTTTGGGGTATAGATCCTTTTATCGTTTTCAAGTATATGGACCAAAGAGATGTATTGCAGTGTATATAGTTATGTTTACAGCAATATCCTCTTTTCGATACAGAATCTAACTATATGTAATTCAATTCTAAAGAAATCTAGAGTTTTATATATCAGATTCCTGACATACAAATCTAAGATCAAACAAAATCACATTTCTCTTACTACAGGGCAGGAAGATCATTCATGTCGAAGTCAAGATATAAAGCAATAATTTCATCCTTTGTTGAAAGCCTTTCCCCTTGAAACTCCTAAAAGCCAAAGTTGAATTGACCTCACAGATATTGCTCCTTGTTATATTTTCAAAGTAATAAAGCCTCAAACAACTGAAAATCAATTTTTGTACTTCAGGAAAAGCTAATTTTGTAACATGAACTTTGCGAAAGTGCTTCAATGGTAGAAGGCAGAATCAAAATTTGACCTAAGATCGAAAAGAGACGTGCTTTATTTGTGGGATCAGCTATCACATGATACTTAAACAACAACAAAAGTGCATTTTAGCTCCATGATTAGATTCTTGTATCCAAGGCTTCTATAAAAGATTGATGGAGATGATGCTATTTAGTTCTCTTTGCCCATAACAAGGTTTTCTTCACCATGCCCTGAGCCATAGACCGACAAGGAAAGGAGACCAGACGAGCAATTTAACCATGCCAAATTACCTGCCAGGAAAACAAGCCTGGACATCAATAAGATACTTTCTGTGTGTCAGCCATGATAAGCGTCTCAACCCTTTATACTGTTTTATTCTATTACATGTTCACCTATCTACAGTTTCTAAAAGGTGATAGAAATGTGGAAAACTTGTATCAATTCTCCGTTTATTTTACTATGTACCTCATTACAAGCCCCTGATGATACCTGAGTTGGGCCTTGTTGTGACCAAGGGTGTTAATCCTCTCATAAGAAAACTGTCTTCCTTATCTCCCTTAATTTATAATTCCAGAAATATTTTATTCTATTCTTCGTTCTATTCAAGTTTGGTTACAATTTCCTATGGCAAATTTATATAAGAGTAATGTTTCTGAAAAGAATTTTTACCAATTTCCATCTTTGATATTTGTTATTACAGTTGATACCTGAATCACTGAATAAATATGAATATTTTGATACTCTAATGATATATCTTGTAAAATAATTTTGATAATTTGTTGTAATTGTTAGTTAAAATGATACAGCTCACCTCAGAAGACAAATCTTATTAGGAAAAATAATGAGATATAAGAATTCATCTTTCAAGGGATATGAGAAGATGAGGTTATCAAACTACAATCAAGAGTCTTGCTCATAATTTTCTGTTAAATTAAGTAATCCAATAGCACATGGTCATAATTTAGTAAGAATGAGCAAATACTGAATTCCTTTTCTGCAATAAACACTTCACTTTTCTTACTTTTGTTGGCCAAATTAAATGACATTGATATGACAAGATTGGAGCTTCAAACATCATAATCAAAGGCAACATATATCAGCATAGAGGACAGCTGAGGTTAGTTGGAGTTAAACACTGCTTTTTAGAGTATTTCACTTATATCAAGGCTACTAGCTTTTTTCCAGGGAAAAAGCCTGCAATACTATTGTGGCTATGCATTGTAGTGAAACCTGCAAGCTTCGGCTGGAACTAGCAAACCGTGGTAGGTACTGTGCTAAAGTTCAGTGTAGCATTTCACCCAAACCTTACTGCATGAAGAACAGCTCTCTACCGTGGACAAAGTTTCTTAACCTCCTGATCCGAAGCTGAATGCGCTAACCACTGCGCTATCTCGCCTCCACATACATCGTATACAATTACATTCCAAATATTTGTTTCTAAGGAAAATTTGTGGGAGTGAGTTAATCAAGGTCCAAATTAATTTTTAAAATCAGAGAAGAAAATTTATCAAAAGCAACTCTCCAATTTTTGATAAATCAGAAATAAATTTGTTTTCTGAAAGAATAAATCAAAGCTTGCAGGCATTTAAAGACCAGGGTTGGTCTCCAACAGTGCCGACACACTAAGATGGAACCAGCTAGAACACATCGTGGACAAAAAGGACACTACCAAAATACACCGGTCTCGGATCTACCAAATTAGCTCAGGAAGCTAAACATGTGCCATGTCGCATCTCCAGGGATTCTGCATTGCCTTTTAGATAATTTGATTACAGGAACATGTACAATGTTTTTTCTGCAACTCTGAGAAGTTTTGGGAAAAATGAAAAAAAAAAAAAAAGGCTGATGATGAAGAAGGATAGGTTTAATCTGTTACGTTTGCTATCTGTAGGAAATGCCTGAAAAATACCCTACTGGGTCTCCTATCATCTGAGAGAGGTTCGACTTTTTATCCAATTAATAATTGATTTTATTATCAGAAACTCAGCAAAATAAGTTGTTAACTTTGACATTAAAATGTTTTCGTCCACCGTAAATTGATCTAAGATATGACTTACATAAGAAATATGCTTATGAAAAGGAAATAAATAAGTTTAAGGGAGCCTGTCTAAATCTTGAAATTTGATTTCAACCTCAGTCCCTGTGATAAAATAAGTTCATCATTACGAGTTCACATAATCAAAATTGGAAACACATATTGATTTGTTTTTGTTTCCATACATTGAAAATGAAATTATGACTTAAGAGATTTTTCAGGAAGATTGTTGTTTACAAATTTTTAAAAGGCTAAAAATGATAACATTTTCTAAATCCTCAACTTGAATACCGGCCTCCACAGGAGGTTCTTATAAATGACAGAGATGAATTCCTCAACACGAGAGATAGAAACAAGACACACTTCAACAAGATAAGCAACACATATTTTAGTTTTAAGAGACAAAAAGTATTTCAATTATCCAACCTCTCTCTCTTCCCACATTCACGCCATAAACTTAATATGACTTACCACTTTGAAAGAAATGCACACTACTTAATTTAAGCAATGCCATATCTCTTTATATCAAGTTGCAAATGTCTTAATTAGTTTTTATTACTGCTGGAGATTGTAAGCGCAACTGTAAGCAGCAGGGTTTCGGAATTTTTCAAAAAGTTTTATGGCTTTTGTGAAATTATATTTATTCCTTGATATATGAGCATGAGAAAGCTATGGAACTGTGTTTGGGGAGGCACATCACAGACTAGTCTCAGATTGTCAATGGTTCCTTGTGGTGTTTCTACAGGCAATGGGTTCAGGGTTCTGGAAATTTTAAAAGTTTTATTGGCATGATGAATAGATATTATTAAGATTTTGAAATATTGCCATGAGAGTGCTATTTTTATACCAAAAAGTAGTTGCAATGTAAATGATAGATGTTACTTTTGTTCGATACAACTTAAATGAACAGAAGAGTGCTATTATCAGACAAAAGTTACTACCAAACTAGATGCTGTTTTAGAGTGATATAGTTTCATAAAATTGCCATAATGTTATTATATTAACACTAAATGTCAATTATGACTATTATGATTACACTGATTTTGTTATGACATAAAAAAATGGTAACATAACAATGCTATGACGTCATAACGCTAAGTTCACAAAAAAGTGTTTGATTATGAAACATTTCTCTTTACAATAAATTGCAAAAACAGATGTAAAATTTAAAACATAGTAATCAACATCCAATATGTTTACCCAAATGCTGAATTAGTTTTCAAAATAATATATCGACAACGATTTCTTCAAAACTCCCACCGAGAGTCAATGTATGGCAGGCAGATGCCATCATGTTAAACTAGACGTCTATCTAGAATCTCTTATCACAATGGGTGTGGATATCAAATTATGTACACACCCACATTCGTATCATAAGCCCTAATCTTCCAGGCAAACATTAATGCCTCAAAAGGTCAAAAGCGGTGTATGTCATACAGAGACAGTTCAAAGCATGGAGGAAACTTAAAATATGATTTTGTGATGAAGACCATTCAGTGAATTAATTATATAGTTCATGCACACTTTCTATCTGGTGCAGTATAATTGTCAAAGTTGTTGGAACTCTTAATTAACAAATAATAATTACTCCCTTAAGTTATGCATAATGAGTCCTCCAATAGATGCACATGTACCATATGAGCACACATGTATCACTGTCTGTTTGTTTGATCAAAAGATCATGAAATCTAACTGCAGCTTGATGATTTTGAAACAAATAATGCACTTGTTTGCCAATGTCACTTCAGATTATGTCTGATCGAATTCCATGTGACTTTGAGGTATGACATTGTGAGGCAAGTACTAAGAAAGTGGTACTGTTGTTGGGAAATGTTTGGGAAATTATTGCAAACTTTAAATGAAAAATTTATGTAAGTGACAGGCTATTTGCCGAGTTTTCATTAACATGCCTTTAACATTGGCTTTAATGAAGGTCTATTTTAATGGAAATATGAGTTATCTCCCATGGTTCCAAACTTTCCATTCTCTGGGCAAAACCTCATCTTCCAACTTGGAATTTTCTTCCCAGGATTAAAGACATTATCCCAGCAAGCTGCAGCCAGTGTTCAGAGGTTTTGTCAGACAAAAAGATCTGCAAGATTTATGGACCAAGGAAATCAATGGTGCTGTGTTTGGTATAAGGTGAAGCAAACAGAACCGTTCTGTCTCAGAGCAGGACAGACTCCATACATCCGGGACAGACATGTGAAGGAAGTACCTTCAGTCTCTTCTGTTGTTTCTTGGCAAACAGCCTTCAGTTGCAGGCTCGATAATTCAGCTTTAAACAAGTTTGAGTCTACACTACTACAATGTCAATGACTGTGGACAATGGACATTTTGTGTGCTTCTTGAGTTTGACAAATAGATTTGTCTTTCATTGACTGAGCTTACAAAGATTTCAAATTTCTAAAGAATATGAAATATCTTTCAAAGTCCTTCTACATAATCCGGCTTTGAATAACATGAGACAATATAAATTGATAGTAAATGCTTCTGGACAATGGAAGTTTCATTCGCTTCTGAAGCTGTATACATTACACAACTTTCAAGGGCTTTTCATTTGAAATATTCCACTGTTCCGGACTCAAAAATACAGCTTTAAACAACCTGAATATACAGTGAACAACCAAGTCAATGCCTACTGACAAAAGACCAAGAATGTATGTCCCTAAAAATAGAAAACTCTTTAAATTGATTTACAGTATTGAAAACTTAAAAAGATTTTTCAAACTAAATCGTTGGCAGCTTTTTGCAAGTTTCAGTCAACGACATGAACAAAGTATCAATATGTTCCTCGACAAAACATCTTCCTGAAAATATTTCCAAGAAAGTCATTCTTAACAAAGTATTTCCTGTCCCTTAGGCATATAAGAAAATGAAGTAAATAAGACTGAGCTTCTAACCAGGATGTCACAATGACACTACCTATATACACAGGGCTGAAAACTTGACCCACTGTGTGTTAAATTACCAGACCAACCTCTTCACACAGTTGTTGAAAGATCATTGAATGAACATCAGAGATTATGTACCGGTAAGTTAAAACATTGCCTTCAGTGAAACAATTGAGTCTGAAGTGAAAATTTGACTAATAAATAAAACAACTGGGATTTCTTTATATTTAGTTAAAGATTTTATTAGGCTTTTATCTTATGTTAGGTTGTGGCTAGTTTACAAGCAGTATTACAATTCAAATATCAAGTTCTCTGCAACCACAAGGATGAACTGAATTTTAAATCCAATTGAATAATACCAAAGAGCATAGAAGCAAGTTCTATAAAAGATATCAACAATTATTTTTTCACCAATTTTTTTTTTAACAGTGTTTAAAATTTTTACTGTAAATTTTCAACCATTTGAGAAATTTGATTTTCATTTCAGGTAAACATTACAATTAATGAGGAAATTATTTTAATCAGATTAACAATTCTATAAAATAATACCAGTAATTAAACATGCTTGGATATATGGAAAAACATTTAATCCAATATATCTCATTGAAAAAAAATTACCTAACAGAAATCAGAGAATGCTTTTGAAATTCTATAAAACTGAGATCAGTGGTGGATCTAGGAATTTTAAAACTGTGGGTGGATATGGGGGGGTTCACCCTTGGGGTAACCCATTTGGTAGATTTTTTATTAGAAAATTCCAAAAGGGTGGGGCGGGTGTGTTTGAACCCAATGAACCCTCTGGATCGGCAATTGGAGATCAAGGTCAGTTGGCTGTCCCTAAATAAAGAGATGGGGAGTCTTTCAGCAAAGCATGGTCAGTTACCTGGCAGGAAATGGAGCCCTTACAGCACTAGAAGAGGATGAATAAAGGAAGCAGGATGGTAAACCTATGAGAGGGTGTTAACACTTGGAATCACAACATCGCTGGACTCTGATGAGATTTTCAAGTCAAATTTATCACTGATCACCCCTGAATACATTCTTGAGATCAGAAAATTTCTTATCAAAGTGCAGACAGTCTGAGCAGAGGTGAGGACAAGGGATATCAAGTTATAACAAGTGCTAGGCTGAATAAGGTAACTAGAGGTATGTATTGGCTGCAACTGACAATCTGATAATCTCAATATAAAAGGACAAATTATATGGTTTATCTTTTATCTGTATTTTTGAAGTTTGATTGATGAAAAATGGGGACTATTGTCATGGATATACAACTTCCTCATTCTGAATAGATGACGTTTAGACATGATTCTAATGGCATCAAGAAAAGACTGAATAAGATTCTTTAAAAGGTCTCTATTATACATTTATTGCTATAAAATAACAACATTAAAACCTACTCTGAAATGTGTTGTATAGATTAAAGAATAACATCCATGAAATTAACCTGTACATACCCTATGGATAAAGATCATTCACAGACTCACCTGTTTAGAGCATTATGATGGCAAATTTTGCACAGACTTTCTCACGCTTTTGAGTCAAAATGAATAAATTAAATTTTTTGTAAACAAATTTAGATGCAAATTTATCTTTTTCCTTTCATCACATGCAGGTCTCTTTAAATGTTAAACTCACGCAAATTTACATCATTTAGAAGCTTTTGATAATCTTTTGATTTCATGACGTTTTTCACTTAACTTTGGTAGCAGTTGATTAAGCAGAAAGTGCTATTTGAAAAAGCCAAAAAATGTCTCTCAAGACTGCCTATCAAAAAATCAAGATAACTGTGAATGCATAATATCAAGGAGGGTGATGATTTCTTAAAAAGGAATATATGAAACACACTGAATGTATGCAGTTTTTAAATTGAATGCTGTGGAGGGTATTTTAAACACAAGAGTATAAATTTCCAAAATATATGATTTTTCAAACCCTTATCAACTCATTCAAATTTGATGTAACACAGTGACCCCGGTAAGGTGATAGGATATCTTCAGAAGAAGAAAGTATGCTTATCACCTCTTAGAGTTTACTTGGAAATATTCTAATACCAATTTTTTGTACTTCATTTAAACCAATCTTCAAAATAAAGTCAGGTGGAGATTCATGTGCAGCTGTTGTGTTAATTCATCGTTGTGAAAATCAGTTTCAACCAACTAGAGAATCCAGTTGTAATCTTAACCTTTTAGAAACATTGAAAACACATGCAGTGAATTGAAACTAGATTGAATATGATAGTGTTCAACATGGATAACCTTCAAGCAGTTGCCTCGAGCTACTTCTCAAACTGATCACATCAGATTGTAATGTACTCGAACATGATTCTCTTTATTTTTTCTAGTTGTCATTTCGCTGTAGGCCTGAGATGAATTCTGATCTACAATATCGGCAACACTCAAAAGTTACATGAATACAGATTGTAATGACAATGACTATTCTCTATAACTCTAATCAGAGTCTCTTTAACCTTAACTCTTCCTCAAGAAAATTCTTTATCAATATTTCTTTTCTATCAGTAAGGACTGCAGACTTGATAATTAATGCCACCTTATCTCGTAGATAGAGATTGTCTGCCAGCCTCAAAGACAAGACATTTCCTATGCCGATGGAATCTATTCAACTGTTCTGGTGAGATCATAACCTTCGCTTGCCAAGTAAACGGATTTACACGTCTCATGTGAATACAAGAGAGTGATCTAGTCGGTTCGATTCTACTTTCACAAGCAGCCTCATGTTTGTGATAAAAATACTTTCTTTGATGACAATTGCACTTCTCCCATATAAGAGACAATTATCATGCATTGAACGAAATACTGGCTTACTTTAATACATCTACTGAGTTCTAGTTTTTATCTTTTAGTCATTATATTCTGAAGAGTTTTATTTTTGTCCTTTCAATGCAGAATTGTGTCTACTGTGTTCAGATCAAGGACATATGTCTTGCCACAGTGAAGGAATAAATCTAGCCAACATTATGCAAACATGTGACAGACTTAGAGAAGTCCTGTTAAAACTACTTATATACTTTTTATGTTTGTAAATCACCGTAACAAAGTAAGCTGTTAAAGAGCCACTCTGTGATTTTCATAACATATTATTTACCTTTGATACAAACTCAAATGTCACATTTGATGATATAAAATCAAAACATTTTAACTTTTCATTTCCAAAAGAAACTCTTATATGACAAATACTGGTTCTCCATGAAAATCTAAAAACAGCCTTATTATGCACAGAGGAGTAAATATCACGTCCAATATATACATGGATACTAGTTATATAACCTAACAAACACTATCAACTCCTAACTGCCCTCTTGGCTGTTTTAGATAAGTCTCCAAAATTAAGTTTGACTAGTTGACTTTCCAGTTTGCGATCATAATTGCGACGTTCAACCTTCATATTGTGACTGTAAAAAAACAGTAAGCTTTAAAATGCTTCTTTTTTGTAACAGTCGATACGTCGTGATCAAATGACACCATTGATTAAGTTTGGCATATATGACTCCAACAACTCACAGAGTGGCAGGCAAAATGTTGAATTACCAATTTGTTGAATTCATATATAAGAAAAATAAGAAATATTATTTCTTTAGTATGTAACAAAGAATAACAAATCACAGATGAGGGAAGATATTCTGCACATTTTCAAAATAAATTAATTGGGGTCATTCTTTAGCTTTAATCACAGTATAAATGGAAGAAGAGAAATATATACAGTCATCCTGGAAGTTACTCCTCCCACTGATCAAGAAGTACTTAGCACTGCCTCCTCGTGAGGCCCTTTTACATTGGATGTGTTCATTATCTCCTTCAGTGGATCTATCTTGGAAGCACTACACAGATTCCTTGATAGGCATTTAGATTTTCTCCTGATTTGGCCCTCTCCTGCAAAACAGCATAAACTGACAGGGTTACCCACTTAGCAGCAATTTGCTTCAGTGAATATGGAATTTCTGCTTCAATTGACTCTTCTTGTAATTTGCCAATAAAATGGCATTTAATGTTAGTGCCGTGGTTGTTCGTGTAGCCATGCCGTGTGGCAGTCTTGCGAAGCAGCCAGTGTAAAACATGATATGTAGATGGCTAGATAAGCCTCTGTATGATTCTACACTTGGTTAAGCTCAGTGATGGATGAATTGTAGATGTGATACCCAAAATTGTCTGTCTGTGGTTTGCAATGAAATAAAAACAGATCATGCAGATAACTTGCAGGAAATAACACACTCAAACCACGGAACTCACCCTGTCAAAAACTCTCCTATATTATCTATTCTGATAACTCGCAGTAAGTGAATAAAGGGAAAGTGTTTATTATTCTTTATGTGAAAAATCAAATAAACTTGGTTCAATAGATAAACTCAGACTCTGGTACAAGTCAGACTGAGGGTTGATATGGCTTATTACTTTTAGACATACATGTATTAGATTTCTAGACAATAGAATGAAATGAAAATTGGCATTTCAAAAGAGAGTTATCAAATACAATCCAATCTTTTTGTAAATGTCTGCAAGACATGAATTGCAAATCAAAAATCAAAATATTGTTTTGTCTGCTAATTTAAATTCTAAAAGTTTTTAAAACTGTCTGGAGATTATCAACTATATTTTGTAGTAAAATGTTCGACTCAGAATTTCAAATTGTTATTATTCCTCACCTAGAAAATTAAGCGTCAATGTGTCAAGAATGTTGTTGTTATCACACAAAAACTATACTGCAAATGTTCAAGTCTTATAGGGAATTCAGTGGACCTCATGCATGCATCTTCTATTTTACTTGGAAATATCATAGTTATCACTATATCATTTTCAAACAAATAAATATAATGAGACTTTAGTGATGATTCTTAAACATTTGAAACAGGCTAGGAAATCAATTGGATATCAAAAGTTTTTTCAGAGCAGTCTTTAGATGTCAACATTACACCATTGAATAACAAATCAAAAGACATTGAAAGTTTAGAAAAAAATTACCAAATTCTCTCCCAGAATTTGACTCTCTTGATTGCAAATTTGAACATCAAGCTCTTTACAACAGTCTTGGATGCTTTGAACATTTTTTATGGGTTTATTTATCCTAAGGTGAGGTGAGGTGATTTGGGGTTTAACGCTGTTTAAGAGAATTTCACCCGCAACACCACCTTGGCTATGCATTGTTGTAAAACCTACAAGCATCGGCTGAAATTCAGGGTAGCATTGCACTCAAACTAGACTACCTGTAGAACAGTTCCTTATTGCAGAAAATTTGCCGAGCCTCTGGCGGGATTCGAACCACAGATCCTTTTGAACTAAAGCCGAACCTGCTAACCACTGCGCTATCTCCCCCCTCCCACCCCCCACCTATAAACCAAAGTTTTATATTATTTTTATGAGGTATGATTTTCCTTTTTAAAATCATCTTTATTTAGCAGACAGGAGTACATCTTTGTCTTTATGGACAATCAGAAGTGACATGAACAAGTAAAGCAAGATTTTTATTATAAAAAACTTGTTTATTGTGAAAAAACCCAGAAACATTTCAGAGTATATGCTTACTCCTTCATATACTTGTAATTTCTAATGAATATTATCCTCACATAATAATCATGTTCTTAAATTAATGTTTTCAGAATAAAAATTGTGTTTCCTTAAACCTTTCTTATATGAGCTCTTCTTCAAGAAGATAAAAAACATTTGACTATCAACATCAATATAATTTCAAAAATTGTTTACTAGCAACATATATGCAGCACAAAAACAAACAACCTTAGATGAAGTTGAAAGACCAGTGTTCAATTCTGACTGTATCCACCAAAAACATTTCAAATCTTTAATCTTTCCACAGGCACAGAATCCTTGAGTACGGAATCCTCTTTCCTGGCTGCTTTGTTTGAGTGATAAATGAAATCGTGCATGGTTTGATAATACAAGGCTTAATCGGGACTAAGACGGGTGTAACTTTTAGCGCAATTACAGCAGATCATCTTTCTGTCCAATCTGACTCTGCGCTGGGAATATCCCTATTTAATTACCCAAATAGGTCTGAAATCAATACTAAGGATGTGAAAGACTCTAATCTCTCGGCATTCAGCGTGAGCACAAATGAGGCTGGGTTCTACAGCAGCAAGATATTGTAACAACGCTGAAGGTAGTCAAGGGATCACAGGTGCTCATATATCATACCTATAGGTGCTGGGAAGGGATTAGTCCATGATTTAGCATTATTTCATTTAAACAGTAATCAAGATTTGCAGGCAGAAAAGCTTAGGCTTTGAGTTATGCCTTTGTGTTTGACATTAAAGAAACTGACTTCAAAGATCCCTGTGACTGTAAGGTTAGCTTAATATGATTTATTCTCCCTTATGAGTAAATTATAAAGGTGTCGGATCAGATATTGACCTACCTACTAATAATTTCAATAACTTTCCAAAATCAATTATTTATGATTATTATAACTTACCATGAAATAGTGAAATATTGAAAAATATGTCAAGCACTTAGGTTCAATAAGTTGATAAATGGACTAATTGTGACACTGTGTGTCATGTTCAGGTGAGGTGAGCTGAGTTTGGGTTTAACATTGGTTTCAATAATACTTTACTTATATCACGGATGCCAGTATCATTGCAGGGCAAAAGCCTGCAATTTATTGTGAAACCTGCAAGCATCAGCTGGAACTAGCAAACAATGTCATGGATAGAGTCTTCTGAATAGTCTTATTAAATCACCAGTATGCTATCTTGAGAATATCTACATATCTGAACGTTATGTAAGTATTTAACCTATGGATGTTTGATCCAATATAATGATATTCTAGAGGTGGACCATATAGTTCCAGAATGACAATTGCCCTCAGAGTCAGGTACCCATTGTAACTGCTCTGTAGTTCTAATGACCATTACCGTTTAAAAATATTTTACTTACGAAGGTGCCCTGCCCTGAAGATAGAAGGTATCGAACTTAATCTTGACGCGCTCTGTGTCCCATCCAATGAACTTGTAGATGCAGTGAGCGTTGTTTGGGTACTTGCTTGGCCAATTTGGGGACTTAAAAGTTCCATTCTTAGCGTCAGAGTGGGGACTGGAGATTATCACATCACAATCTGAAACACAGGAAGGAGAAACTTAATGCAAGAATATAGAATATAGTGAGAAGAAATCATTTAGATCTGAAAACAAAGATGTTGAATCCGTATATACAGACACTATCATCTGAAATAGAAATCACTGATTTACAAGGGAATATCTTAACAAAACAGTTAACTTGTTAAAGGTATAATGTAGAATCTGCCAGTGTCACCTGGAGTATAAATGGAGAAGCATCATTTTTATTATATGCTTTGTTCACAGAAATTTAAGGTGCTCCCAGTTCTTTTTGGTAGATACCTACAAAGTCATACATATCCCTCAAAAGTTTATCACACCTACTTTTATGAAATGTGATTTGCTTCAAAAAATGATTGAAGTTTTATTATCTATGGACATTGCCATTTTGAGGAAGAGGAGAAGCCAACTGCAGTTTGAAAGTTTGGTTGCTGAAAATTTATTTCAAACCATCGGAAAAAAGTATTTGATTGGCTGAATTACAAGCCACATTGCATAGCTTAGAGCGGGTTTGTAACCAAGGGTAAGAGAACTTTTTACCATAGACAGGGTGAAGAGACATTGACAAATGTCAAGAATGAAATTTACAATATCCCAACTTCTGAGGGCCAGCATTTCTTCCATAAAGCTGACAGATCTTTGTTAATTTAATTGTATTAACTCCTCATATCAATTTTGTTTTGTAAATCATCATTTTATAACATTCTCATTGAATTATCTCTCTATTCAGTTTCCTAACTATTGCTAACTTCTTTTCATTGAAAGGCAAGAAGGTATATATGTATCCAATTATTAATTCCTCATATTCCACCTGTTGCATGTGTAGACCTTTAAACACAATAAAGACATTATCCAGAAAATTTTGACCTTCTTCTGTGGTTCAGTATAGAAGCTACACACCATGTGGACTCCCACTGACAATTGTAATTACAGAATCTTAGACAGTCAATGCACAGGTAAATCCCATCTCCAATTACCTGTTGAATAACTTGATATGTAATTATCTATGATCGATCACTTTCAACTATATGGTATTATGATCAGTGAATATAACAAATGAGTGTGTATGAGAAAGCCATGGTTATATACAGTTTGTTATTTGGATATCTGATGACAAATCAATTCCAGGACGTTTTTGTGTAAGTGATAAAACACCTTAGATTTAGCAAGATTTTTAATTTGGGATAATCTGAAAATTACTCATTCAAGGCAAAAATGCTATCTACAATATGAATCATTGTAAGTGTTCATATAAAATAAAATTAATTAAATGCAAACATATAGAGGCTTTATTTTAACAATTTAATTTAACAAAATAAAACCTCAAATGTCTTCAAGCTTGGGATCTTTTTATACAAATTTAACCATTGTAATGTACATACATGACCTTTCACTACAGTATCTAATATAATCAATTTCAAGTTTCTTTGTTTTTCTCATATTTCAATTTCAAAATCATTATAAGCATTTCATGATTTTAGGAAAAAATTCTTATCTTATCATATTCGCCTATTGATTTGATTAAAATAAACTGAAATACTTACAACCGTAACACTGCCTTGGGACGTTTAAAAATTGACTGAAATGACGTTATGAGACGTTTATTTCTTTGCTTGATTACACAGAAAAAAAAAAAATTTCCAGGAAAAAGAAAATCTTAGTCTTAAATCACAAAAGTTTCAGGATTGATGAAGTATCGTGAACAGAGAAGGACATGTTGGAACTCATTACAAGTTACATACACTCATCATTATCCACTTATTCTAACTTTTTCCATTTGCCATTCCAATCCACAATTTAAATTAATTTTTTTTCTTTATAGTCTGAGGGATGCCTCAGGTATAAGTGAAAGTTACAATTAATCTGATGAAATAACAAATTCATATTGGTAATAAGTTAATTATTGCCATATGACATTGTTTTCAGTATTAGTGTGGAATCTACCATACAAATAGCTTTTCAGGGTTATGATGAAATCGAAAATTTGTTTGAAAATGACTTTCAGGTAAAAAAATTTCAATGGTATAAGGTAGATAGCTTGATTCAAGGAGTCTGTGGCTTAAACATGATGAGAATTTATAGATGATCAACTTCTTTTCCAAGTAACTGCACTTAGGTAAAGATCATTAACTCTTTAACCCCCAAAGGCTGATGTATACACTGCTTGAAGTAAGAACCTCTGGTCAGAAGGCGTCAAGGAAGACAGCATGTGTGGTCAGACAGCAGTGAAAGAGTTAAATGTTTTCAAGCAAACACCATCAAGAATTCTGTTCTGCTTGAAAACGGCTATGATATAATTATATATAAAGTAATGAAACATTATGCAAGAAAAGTGTACACCCAGTTAATTAACAATATCTAAGGTTTTCCATTACAAGAACTGATGCTCCTACAAAAAGTCACATCTCCAAGCATTATGAACAAACACCATCAAGAATTCTGTTCTGCTTGAGAACGGCTATGATATAATTATATATAAAGTAATGAAACATAATGCAAGAAAAGTGTACACCCAGTTAATTAACAATATCTAAGGTTTTCCATTACAAGAACTGATGCTCCTACAAAAAGTCACATCTCCAAGCATTATGGTAAAGGGACGACTACCTTGAAACAGACAATATTGATCTGGTTCATGTAACAACAAAACCAGCAGGTGTCTAGTTGCACAAATCCTATTTTAGCTCAGGTCTTCACTGCAGCAGTCCTTTCCATAGTTTTTTGTATAGGATAAGTATTTGCAAAAACCTTGAACTATGCAATCATCTAATATATATATGTTTAATATTGGTTTGGGGCAGAATTTTAGTTGGGGAACACATTTCAGGAAATGACCAACTCATAAAAAGTCAATTATATATGTAATAGAGTGAGTGAGTGAGTTCGGGTTAACGCAGCTTTCAAGATTATTTCAATTATGTAATAGTATATGACAATAAAGGTAACATTAGCATCATTTAAAGTCGGTTGCATGACTAGGGAGAGGATTTGGGTCCATGAAATTTGCAAAATTTGAAAACGATAAATCTTAAATTCCAATTAAAAATCTTCCAATTATTCATTTATTTTTCAATTCAAATCTGGATACACTGATTACATACTGGACTGAATGAGCTTCTATAGTTATCTTAGATGGAGATGTTTTTGACGATCTACATGAAGAGAGACCTTTAAGGAAGACTGAGGCACATTTCAGACACTACCATGTGAACTTCAGAGTTTATAACATAAGCCATTTAGCTCTAAAATCAATAAAATGAAAGTGGCATGCTGTAGAAAAAAGCGGGGATAAGCCTTGATGAGCATGTATGTGATGGATGTTGAGCGAGGAACAAAAAGCTAATCTTCTTACTTGTGGATGGGACAATCAGCATATTTCAACTTTGTCACTTACAGTTAGAGGGAAAGAACTTAAGATGGAATTAGTTCAAGTTGTTCTTTATCCCCTGCCAACCTACTTCACCAACACAAAGTTCAAGGGAATGCTTGATTTTTTTCCTGGTCAAGAACTTATTTTTTGTGCGTTAAACTATTGGTAAACCACTGCCTGAAATAATTATCACTCAGCCATACTCAGTGGCTGGTTTATATGAATAACTACTCTTAAACAAAAGGAACACTATGGAATTGCTAAAATTTATTGGCTATACCCAATTCAAGACCTTAACAGTAAAATAGTTAGTTTTTCATCAACCAATTAATCTTCACCAATTGCAATGCAATCTTATATTGACCAATTGTTTTGTAATCTTAATTTTGACAAATTTGTTTGCAATTCTAATTTTGACCAGAGTGGGTATCAAAACAATCAAGCTGGCTCTCAAACTAACCCAAAAAACACAAAAGGTAGATTAAATCAATTACTCTTTTGATTGATAAACTCTTGATAAGTTGTCAATATGAATCCAGAAATGATTAAATCTTCCTATTCTTCACCATACATTGATCACTGCAGTGTGCCAGCCTCCATTGTACACTACACAACCATGGAACTTGAGAGATGAGGTGCTAAATGTCAAAATCTGTTTCTTTCATGGCTGTCAAGCACAATTTCAAACCATTTCAATTAGATTGTTTTTCAATGAGTTGCAATATTAATGTGCTCATGACGGTAATAAAGCTGAAGATGAAATTGTGAGAAACAACAGTTTTAGGTTTTCAGGATAGAAGGCAGTAAAACAAATGAAAACGTTTCTCATGTAGTGGTGTGAGCTAGTTAGACATTACTTAATAAGTTATAAAAAAAATTCTCCATACTCTCAGGTTGTGGTTTTACTAGTTTATATGTGAATCAGTATTGAATATTGAATGTAATATATGTTATTTCAAAAAATTAAACATGTTTGATAAAATGGCCAAGGTAGAAGATAGATGGAGATAATGTTCAAACTGACAAGACCAATGAACTACATTTCGGTCCAACTCTAAAGGCAATGGCCTTGAATTGAGAGAAGTGGAGGGCAGGTGTTGAGATGCTGAGTAGAGGGTAGTTCAGCTTGTTTGGAGTAGAGAAGAGAAGACCATGAAGCAATCAATCTTCTGTAATAAGCACTTGTCCATCAGTTGAGACTTCTCACCGAGCCTTCAGATCCACATTACTGAACTTTATATGGTCGTTTACCATCTGTCACTTAAATTTCTGATACAATATCTAAATCATTTCTGTGAGAAGAAAAAGATACAAGAATCTGAGTCAAGCTTCCAAACATCAGCTTATCGTTCTGACACTATCATTTGTACCTGTCCAAAACTCATTACTGAGCTTTAAATGGTCGGTTGCGATCAGTCACTTTGAGGTACAACAATTAAATCATCTTCTATTGAAAAAAAAGATACAAGAATCTGAGTCAGGCTTCCAAACATTACCTTATCTTTCTGCAGTACCATTTGTCCCTGACCAAAATCATTACTGGATTTTATATGGTTGTTTACCATTTATGCTCAGTACAATACAAAGTACTACAACATTTAATTCACTTTCTTTGAAGACATAAAGATACAAGAATATGAGTTAGGCTTCCAAACATTACCTTATCATATTGACACTACCATTTGTCCATGACCAAAATCATTACTGGATTTTATATGGTCGTTTACCATTAATACTCAGTACAATACAAAGTACTACAACATTTAATTCACTTTCTTTGAAGACATAAAGATACAAGAATATGAGTTAGGCTTCCAAACATTACCTTATCATATTGACACTACCATTTGTCCATGACCAAAATCATTACTGGATTTTATATGGTCGTTTACCATTAATGCTAAGTACAATAGAAAGTACTACAACATTTAATTCACTTTCTTTGAAGACAATAAAATATAAGAATCTGAGTCCAGCTTCCAAACATCACCTTATCGTTCTGTGGTACCATTTGTCCCTGGCAAAAACCAGGTGAGCAATAAGGAAAGAGGACAGGTGTGTTAATGTAACTCAGACTAACGGGGCAGGTGGGATGTCAATTAAGATGATGGACAAGGCTGACTCGAGAAGTCAGTCCGACAAATCACAGTCTGTGACCAAATATATGATGGAATGGTTTTGGGTCTTTATCTAACACTGGCATTAAGATAGTCTGTCCTCTAGACCCTATGGCAAAATATTAAAGTCTTAATATCTTAAGTCTAGAAAATGTTGGCAAGTCTAGTTGCCTCGGCCATAGGCCTGAAATTAAGTATTGTAGAGGACTCCTTTTTTATATTATTTCATACCCAATATTGAAAAATACATTTTCGATGAAACCTTTTTTTCATGGACTATATGTTAGTCTAGCATTAAGAAGACAAGTAGGAATGAACATAAGGACAATTCTTTTGTTTTTTGTTACCAATAACTTAGAGGAAAACAATGGAGGAGCAGAGTAATAAAAGTAGGTAATAATGTCTCATTTTGCCTTGTATTGTAGCCTTCATATCACCTTGAAAGAAAGGGAATTATAATGATATATAGAAAACTTTGCTACCTTTTATGGGAAGCAGGTAATTAATTCAATATCATTGTTGCACTGTAATATTTGGGACCACACTGTGTCTTATACTCACTCAAATCATTAAGAATGTTTTATATCATACTTGCAGAAAATGATTTAGTTTCTTAATAGTCAAGGATATTTTGGAGATGCAACTGTAATGAACTGTAGTGTATCCATTTGAACACAGACGTTTGCTTTTCATTACAGCTTAGTCATTCTTTACCATACCTTAATTAGGCTGAAAGGGGCATCGAGTATGTTATTTGGGTCAATTATGGCAAACTTCATAAATGGTGTTATTTCATTGGTAGGCAGTGGTTGCTTCTGAAAATAAACACCTCAATGCTTACCAGTTTAGCACAGTATCAATAAACAATAAAAAAGTCAAGTCAAAACCGGACAATGACCTGCACAAATGACTCAAACATAATTTTGGAAACTTAAGTGCAGCAGACACAACAAAATATTTAGCTTGGTATTGTATAGGTCTTTTAAATAATATACATGCAAATGGGATGCTGAATTTCAAATTCTTAACATTTGATAACTGTTTTAATTTACAATCGAAAAGAAGATAAGGTCATAATTTTGGAAATAAAGATGCAAGTTCAGATAGGCCATTTGAACTTAATTTCATGAAACATACTTCCTGTCATTTCATAAGTTCAAAACTGTCAAAAAACAATTCCATTCTAGCAAATTAAATTTGTCTGAAACAAATATTGTTAACATGGTAACTCAACCCAGGGAAGCTTGCAAGCAAATGCTGAGAGGCAGAATTAAGGTTGGGAGATAGGAGGTGATATGCCGGGATAGTCTGCACTGGTAAATGTCATTCAGACAATTGTATATAGCCAAGCAGTGGAAGACACCAAATTACCTTTTTACACCACATTTGACAGCTATATTTCTCTTTTATTAGTGCTGGTTAACTATCAGCATTCCATCAACAGTAATCAGGTCGGA
This sequence comes from Phorcus lineatus, assembly GCA_921293015.1. Lineage (NCBI taxonomy): Eukaryota > Metazoa > Mollusca > Gastropoda > Trochida > Trochidae > Phorcus > Phorcus lineatus. Next base: position 30,813,850 of record OV121085.1, on the reverse strand, counting down.
CATTGGCGCTGGGAAAGGTTATCGGCAATCAAGAGAACAGTTTAACCTTTGATCAGGTGAAGTGGGTCCCTGCCCTGAAACCACATCCAATATCATCTTCACCCAACCCTGCTGGATCGGCAAGGTGATTGGCCGACCCATTCTTGATGTGGAACCCAGGATATACAGCAGATTAAACTCTAGCCATATCACCTCACTGGCTGGGTCTTATCTTACAGACAATCCCAGAGATCTTATTTTGTCAACCTTTACTGATAAATGAAATTTCTAATGTCTACTTGAGTAACAATACTATTATCAAGGATCACATTTTAACATAAAATTCCAAATTGTCGCCATTGTGTGTACAACATATTGTTTATTTAAAAAAAATTCTTTTGAATTGAATTATTCTTTTCTCAAGAGATCTTTACCCTATTATCTTCTAAAACAGAATAGCAGTTTCTTGGCAACAGTGTCAACTTTCTGACACAAATTCAAAATGCAGTTTCTTATATTTCAGAAAAAAGATGAACACTCTAAAGTGAGAAATGTGATTCTCTTGAGAATAGAAAGCACAGCTAGGTAGAAAGCCACTACAAACCATCCATAGGAATTAGCCAGGAGAACAAGATTCAGCCTGATGGAGCTGATCCTATTGTTTCAAACTGCCGTGAAATGAGATACTAAACTCACACAAATCTCTTACAATATGATTTCCTGAGTTTGAGAACAAGGTCTGAGAAGGAAATGGTTGTAGAATGTAGACAGAAGCTAATTGTGCGGGTCATTAAACTTGGACAACAAATCTCAGGACCTTCTAAACACTACACAAGCATATCTAAAGAGTCTTGGTAGTTAAAAATGTCAAAGATAGGAAATATGACTTTAAATAGTATACTTTCACTAAGAAATGTCAAAGATTGGAAAGATGTCATTAAACAGCATACTTTCACTAAGAAATGTCAAAGATAGGAAAGATGACTTTAAACAGCATACTTTCACTAAGAAATGTCAAAGATTGGAAAGATGTCATTAAACAGCATACTTTCACTAAGAAATGTCAAAGATTGGAAAGATGACTTTAAACAGCATACTTTCACTAAGAAATGTCAAAGATTGGAAAGATGACATTAAACAGCATACTTTCACTAAGAAATGTCAAAGATTGGAAAGATGACATTAAACAGCATACTTTCACTAAGAAATGTCAAAGATTGGAAAGATGACATTAAACAGCATACTTTCACTTAAAAATGTCAAAGATTGGAAAGATGACATTAAACAGCATACTTTCACTAAGAAATGTCAAAGATTGGAAAGATGACATTAAACAGCATACTTTCACTTAAAAATGTCAAAGATTGGAAAGATGACTTTAAACAGCATACTTTCTCTTTGAACTTCATTTCACACACCCCATCTCAGTAGCTGCAACACTACATAAATCTATCTACTGCAAAATATTGGTAGTAAATGCTAAAGATAGGAAAGATGACTTTAAACAGCACACTTTCACTTAGAAATTTGTCATAGAACAGATGACTTTAAACAGCACACTTTCACTTAGAAATTTGTCATAGAACAGATGACTTTAAACAGAATATTCTCACTTAAAAATGTATCATAGAAAAGATGACTTTAAACAGTGTACTTTCACTTAGAAATTTGTCATAGAACAGATGACTTTAAACAGCATACTTTCACTTAGAAATTTGTCATAGAACAGATGACTTTAAACAGCATACTTTCACTTAGAAATTTGTCATAGAACAGATGACTTTAAACAGAATATTCTCACTTAAAAATGTATCATAGAAAAGATGACTTTAAACAGTGTACTTTAACTAAGAAATGTATCACAGAATGGATTACTTTAAACAGGGTACGTCCACTTAGAAATGTGTCATAGAAAAGATTACTTTAAACAGCATAGTTTCACTTAGAAATGTATCACAGAAAAGATGACTTTTAACAGCATACTTTCACTTTAAATATATTGTATCACTTCATCTCGCACACCTACTAGAAGGAGCTTCCAGCTTCAACACATCATATATTGGCTCCACAGAAGTGTGGTTGGGTAGAATTGCTAAGGAGCCATAAGATGGTTGTAAATAATTTATTTTGATTCTGAATTCATCTCTTCACCTTCCTGACAAATTCTAACTCATCTTTCTCTGTTCTTTTAGTTGAGTTGTTGCAGTAGGAATAACTTATCAACATATCTCCAACAACATCTCACACATTCACAGAGAATATAACTGCATGTTTTGGGGTAGTAATATAAGGATTCTTAAAGATAGGACAGGTGCTTGTTAATAACTCTATACTGATATTCCTCCATATCACACTCATGTGAAAACTGTGAAGCTGTTAATAGATTACACTAAACTTTTCTCACTTCTTGTCACCCACCAAGGCTATTATTTCCCCGAAGGATTATAAGCATATTTAGTGTTGCTTTCATAATTCACCTCTAAGTTTACTTTTGAAAATTGGGGAAACTGACTTATATGTCTTGATCAAATCCTAGCCAAATGATTAATAAAATTATGTCATAATCATCAGCAAAGATTGGCAAATTGTTTTTAGAAACCTACCATTTTACCAACTTTAAGGTGAGAAAAAATTATTTTGTTAGAGATGGAAAGTGAAGGAAATGGGAATGTAAGATTCTAAATTTGCTTGCCCAAGTCAAAACTTTTTGGTGTCTCAATCAGCATTCAAACCCAGTTTTTAACGTGCGAGCAGACAGCATGTTTACCACTACACTGCTGACCTTGCATAGCTGTATCAAACTATTATGTAGCTATATAAATTTCTCAAGTTTAAACTGAGGTTACGTTTAAAATTGTATTAATAGATATTTTTTCAAAAACATGTTAAAAACTTAAAATCTGAATATTCTATATCAGGAACAAGAAAAGTTGTGATTGTATGAGTTCTATTATCAAAGCATCATTTTTAAAATGCTCCCCTTCACAAAGCCTTTTAGAAAATGGGAACGCATGAACCACCAGCACCATTCAAAGTACATAATGATTCTGGGATGGTTTCCTTCTATAGTAAGAGATTAAAGAGGGATCCAATAACACATCCAATATCATGCTTACACAGGAAGCATAAGTCAGAACAGGATCAAATTGAATCAAACACCATCTCTTTTGAGGAGAAATTCAGATCATAAAAGAGTAAGGAAATCCATTACTTCATCAAACATTTGTAGACAGAAGTTTCCACAGTGACTTTTAAGTGTTCTGGAGAAGGATTGATTCACACCGAGGGACTTGGTCAGTGTCTGAGCATGGTAATGAAAGAGACAGAGCTGCATGACTCGGGCCGGCAGTGATGATGTAGTCTCAGAGGTTGGAGGCCTTCACTGGAACACATAGAGAACGTCATGGAAGATTGTCCCTTCTACCAGCCATGTAGTCTGTTATCCAAAAGCAATTCAGTGATGCCTCACCATCAGTGTATAGGGCTTCACTTGAACATAGCGCATCCCTTACTTCTCATGTGATTGAGTATAATCTCAGCAGTTCAGTGCTATGCTTTGATAGAAGTAGTACTGAAGTTCAGTGCTTGTGGTTTAATAGAAGTGGTACTGAAGTTCAGTGCTTGTGGTTTAATAGAAGTGGTACTGAAAATCAGTGCTTGTGGTTTAATAGAAGTGGTACTTAAGGAAGTTTGGTGCTTGTGGTTTAAGAGAAGTGGTGATGCTATAGATGGTCATCTCGACACAGATTTATTTGTCACAGTATCAAATTCTACTACAGATCTAATATGCACTAATCACTTTGATGTAGATGAAGCTATCATAGTATCATATTCTACTACTGTAACCAAGGAGCATAACAAAACAATGAGGGTCCTTACTATTATTATTATCCTTACAGTGGTCATCTGACTGAGAATGATCTGAATGGCTTTGTACCACAGGCTGATACAAGCTTTGGATGGTCGAATTTGATGCAGATCCATGCAGGAAAGCAGAATCACATTCTACTACATGTATGCACGGTATTAATGCACCATACCAATCAACAATTGTTTTCAAGAGAGTTTTTTAATAATTCTATTTATGTTATGAAGGACTAATGCTTCTTTATCAAACTTGTTAACACTTTTTTATAAATGATTCAATTTTGTTAAAGTGGTCGACTGAATATTTACTATTACAGAACCTAAGTATTGAGATCATTGTAGCAAATAGAAACTTTGAGATAATACCCATATCTGTCCTATACATGGCATGCCACACTAATGAACCTCTGAATTCTACAAAATGCTCAATGTAAAATATTTTCTGTAAGCAAAGCATCTGGAAGGTAAGGGAAGCCTGTAATGCATGGTTTACATAAATTTCTTACACTGGCAATTACGATGGTATTTAGATGATTCTGCAAGGCATAAATTAAGGATGTTTATAAGATACATTTTTTCATAAGTATATGTTTCATCATTAACTGCACATGCTTAGAAAACACCTGAGCTATTGACATGGAATTTGGGTCTTTGAATAAATTGATGAACTGGTTAAATTAATCAAGAAACCAGATATCCAGTGCTTAAAAGTCTTTGCTTTTAAAAAACATGTAAATCATGAAACTGCACAACCATTTTGATAATCTTAAAAAAGTATTTTCTGTTGAGAAAGTTATAACTGAATGTAAGAAAGGAAAATTAACTGAAGTTTATGCAAAAGCAGCTAAATGTTTTTGTAGCTAAACATTACAGAATATTAACGGCAATATTTAAAGATAATATATCCCAGTTTTCTATCTGACTTCAATCCCCATTTTTATAAAGACAATACATTCAAGTAAATAAAACACCAAACAGAGTTTCGACGTGCCCTTTGATTAAAAAGATATAACGGTTCAAAGTGCGTAGAAATTGGCCACCTCGAAAGCCCAATTAAAAAAGTCCCTAGAGTGGCCTGCGCTCTCCTTCGGCGGATGTGACATCATAGACAGGACTCGCGTTTGTTTACAAACAAGTATATATCAATGCAGATATGGGTCGCGTTCGTCTACGTTTTCATTGCGAAAGAGACATGCCTTCTTCCTGCGTTGCTGCCAACTGTACTAATAAGAAATCAGGAGACATTTAACTGCATCGGTTTCCGAAGGATCCTGTCCAATTCGCGAATTGGACAAAGTTTGTTAGTCAGAAAAGAGCGAGGTGGAGTCCCAATGACAGGTCACAGGTCACAGGTCACAGGTCACAGAGGACTGTTATGATCTTTCCTATGATTTCAAAATGGACTTTGGCCTTGCCCCACAATGGAAAAGACTCGTAAAAAATGTAACCAACAGTAATAAACAGATAAAGATGATAACAGGCTCGCTAGCGGTCTGTCCAGTGAGATATGACAGTCAACCATATGGGAAGAGAAAACGGACGGAATACTTTGAGAAGAGGGAACGAAAGAGGGTAAGGAATTTGAAAGATAGGCTAATTCAAAATTCTATTCAGGGGGAGGTGGGATAAATAATCATGAAACTTTTGGGGAGTTGACTATAATTGATGATTTTGCAGACGAATGTTGAGTTTTTATCTGCAGTATGAATTTATGTCTCTTTAGATCAGTCGCAGAAATTATTAATTCAAACCCCAACAATTGTTTGAATTTTTAGTATTTGATTGCATATGGGGTTGAAAAATTCATCGGGTTGAATTAAATAGTTATTTCAACATGTTGGAGACTATAATGAAATAAGGTGTATATATATACAGATCTGTAAATGATACACAGTGACAGGTTTGTAGTTTGTTTCATTACTGGTTTTGGGGTATATATTATTTTTTTGGTGCTGATTACTCTAAGGTTACATAAAAAAAATGTGGCCACGTCACTTATGTTCGTATGTTGACACTACAGTTTTGGTTATAACATTTATGAAAAATTAAAATTTCTTGCTACAGTGTCATTTTAGAAGCAACAAATAGTAAAATTAAAGTCATAAAGCTGCCCCAGAGAAACATTTACTATTTTATGTAGCCTTACAGTGGATAATTTATAATATATTGATATTGATAAACATTGCAGTATGAAATAAGATATTTAGTAACACAGATTTGTTAATATATTGTCATGTGTCATGTGTATTGACAAACCTATAATTACCTTCATCAAGTTTCAATAAAGGCTGTTGATCATGTGTGAGGATAAAGTTAAGATAACTAATCAGTGCCTTGAGTATTACCTATAGGAAATGTGCCAGGTGCTGAGGTCATTAAGTTCATTGCTTAATTGCCATAATGTATAGGTGTGTGGCATTTCATGTAGACTGTTAGGTAATAACTTTATGACTATATTGTCTGGTGTGAAAAAGTAGTGTTAGGTAACAAAAAACCTGTCCCTGGTAAAATACTGGTACTAAATTACTGAAGGATATGGAAATAATATGCTTTTCACCGTTAATATTTTTATTAGGTTGAAATAGTTAAAACTGAAAAAGAATTTCATATTTACAAAACATTTCCAAGCAGGCTTTAACTTACATCACAATCAACAATAAATGTTGTGTTGTGTATTGACAATATTGGTCTACGTCACTCTAGATTAGTACCACACTCTTTATCTCAAACACTGACCATTAACTCAAACAAAACAACAATAATCTGCTATTTTCAGGTGGATGTGAACCTAAATAGTTGTTGATATTTATTCTTAACTGTGTTATGAAGTATTTCCGCCAATCGTACCCCCTATGTGGATATATTATCTTTAACTGATTTCATGGTCCATTTGTAGTAAGATAGTTGGCTAACTTCTGACAGAGTGAAAACTGTCTTTCTGATCCATTTCTAACACAGAATTAACTGACCTTGAATTCAACTTACCTTAACTATCTATCAAAATATAGATAGTTAATTGAATTTATGTTTTTTAAAGTAGAGAAAGTTTCCATTTTAACAAAGCAAGTAGAATGCCATTTTGATAAATTTCAGAGAGATAGTTAACTGATTTGACTGACAGAGGTTGTCAAGCGACTATAAGCTGTTCCAGACAATGTTAAGTGAATTTATTTGAATTCCAACAGTGAAAGTCAATGGACTTATAATCCATCTACACAAAAATAGTTGAATGACTTTATGGTTGGTTCAGTCAGAAACAGCTCGATCACTGACCAAATGGTCAACTATAGCAGACATCAGTCCTGGACACCAGGGACCGAATGGCCTGTATATAAGTGTACTGACCGACAGACTACTTACCATCCCAATCATAACATCAATAAAGTAATAGACATCTCAGACATATATCACTTACATAAGCAAATCTCACTTCATGAATAATGGTATAGATGACCCTAGGGCTGACTTGATTATAAATTTATTTGCTAGACTACATCTAATATACATACACTCTATGTCAAATGTGGAACTGTTTATCATGTATATATCTGGCTGGTATGTAATCAGTATTGAGTTATAATTTATAGAAAAGACCTAAATAAACAGAGACTTGAAAAAAGAAGTAATGATTAACAGTGTTTTAACAGAAAAGATTGAAACATGGATTAACAGACACTGAATATATGTAACTTGTGTTAACCGGTCAAAAAGAAGATAAAGATAGTATGGATGTACAACTTCTTTAACCACATGTTGTAATCATAGGTTGGTTCAGAAAGAAAAGAAGACAGGGAAGACTGATGGCAGCGTACAAACCGAGACCTGCTAAAATGCCGTGATGAAACTAAATGTTTGAAACTTCGCGTGTGTATTTCAGATTTCTGATTTTGGTAATGGAAATAAAGTCAACACGTAAATATAGCTTGTCTTTGCTTTATTTTTGATTAAAGTTGAATTAAATGTTTAATTTTTTTACATATGAAATGAATACCCAGATTTCGAAGAAGTGGTGGGTACCAAAATGTATGAATACCCATTTGATATTTGAAATACCCACTCAGTTTTCAAAATCTGGGTATCATACCCACATAGTCAAAAGCTTATCTGAAGCTCTGGCTTAGCCTACTGGTTATCATGCAAACTTATTTTTAAAACATTCTTCTAATTGACATTGTTACAAATACAATATTACCTTGTGGACATGATAAGCTGTTGATGCTTTAACTAAATATCACCAGAGAGAAATGTTACACAGAACATCAATACGAAAACAAGTTGCATCATAAACTTTAAAACTTAGATGTTATTATTTCTAATTACATATACATCTTGAATATAATAGAAGTATCCCCATGTCGTATTTTTCATATGCCTACAACAACTGTCTTTCTCAAACATTTCATAAGCAAGTAAATGACTAAATATTTAGAAGACTATTTTTCCACCTGACATGAGGATGTTCATCTCATCAGAAGGCAGGTAATTAATTACAGGAACACCTGATAATGAGCTTTACACCTGTCCAAGATAATGCAGATATCCTCTCCTCACTAGCAAAGCTTTAGTCCATTCCCTGATTATTTTTCATCTTATAGAACTTTGTATTTGGTGAATAGAAGGTCCAAAATAAGCTGACCTTGTCAATAATAAAAAGATTGACTCAACCTGTATCTGTATATTAAAAATCTTGACCTTTACATTTCAATGAAGCATGTGAGTGAGCCTCTAATGGAGTTTCAAACAAAGTACACAATTATACATACTAAAAATTCTTCACAATTTTTCTTTAATCATCATAGAATTACAAGAAAATGAAAATTGGTACTGTAAAGAAAGCAAAATAAAAAAGTTGTCTTCATAAAATTGTTTGCCCCGGCTTGATTGATGACAGTATATTAATTTACATGGAGGCCAGCCCAAAGGGAGATAAGCAGGATGGAGACATATCTATCGGTACACTTAAATATTGTAGTGAAAGGCAAGACTAAACAGATGGAAAGAAACATCAAGTGTTACAGAAGAATCATTTAAATCCCTCTTATGTGTCATGAAGTTTGAACCACTTACGTAGTGACTTTCAATATAATTCTTAATATCTTTTCACTTTGAATTGGCCATGTGGGATATATTAAATTAGATGTGAATGTGCCAAAACTGATGACACTAAATACACACTTCAGTATGTCAGACTGACATCAGCTGGAATCTTGCCATGCTTATCTATACATATGGTGTATGTACATAGCAATATGATAGACATATTTGACAACTAAAAATATACTTCAGAGGCAACATGCAGATGCCCACACCTTTTAAATTTCGGAATTCTGCTTTAGAAGTAAGTTAAAAGACTTGGGATTGAATATTTTTGCATGATTCTTTTTCACAGTGAAGAAATTGTAATCCAAAAATCATGCCATTTTATCAATGCCAATTCTAAAAGTCCTTTAAAGACTTGAAAGCAGGTATCTTTTAAAAGAAAGACCTAATAATCAAATGCCCTTTTGACTGTTGATGAAAGAAAGATGAATAAATCACCCGAGTCCTAAAATACCCATCAAGTTTTCAAGTGCAAAGTGCTCAAGTTGCAATGGTCTTGCCAAGAAGCAATTTCTCCTTAATGAATTGTACTCTTTGCAGTCTCCAATGATAAATAACCATGCTGTCAAGTCCAGAAATAACTATATTCATTATCAAGGATCACAATTAACAGTGTGTTGACTTGATTGATATTTGAGAAAGGTGGTTGCTTAATTGAAACATGTCCTCTATCTGTCTGTGTATATAAGTACTTAGTCTTCACGGCTCTTCGTCCTGCTTGGTTTGTTCAAGCACAAGCTGGTTTATCTAAGGCTATTTATTTAGCTGCTGTTTGGAGTTGTTGATTCATGATGCGTATATGGGGCATGAAGACTATAATTCTTGCTCTTACTAGAAATGATTAAGAAAGAGACAATTTTCTGTTCAGTAAGGTCTAAAACTGTATAACTCTGGAGCCAATGAAAAAGGGTTATTTTAAGTTGAATTAGGAATGACTAACCTAAGTCTCTTAAATCATTCCGGCCAATTCCACGAGCTTTTTTCCAATTTATCAATGGCTGACTTACCCTTGCCCAGAAGAAAAATCAGGTTTTAAATCCTTCCCCACTTTATTTCCTGTCGGCTTGTCAGTGATTAAGTATACCAACTGAGACTGCAAATCAAACTTTTCAACTAACACTTTAGTTTTTATGCCTCCATCAAACGCTGATTCCTACATCGTCCCTTGAATGATGCCATTAATGTATTGATCTGACAGATCTGATTATCATTCAATGAATGGTCTAATTCCATCTCGTACAAGTTTCCTGATCAAATATTGGAGGAAAAGGAAGTTCTGGTCTGTGTAAGTCAAAGTTCCGACTACCTAAGATGTTCCTTAATAGCTCTACCTGTCTGTCTCTTGGTCCCATGACACATTATATCACCGTGCATTTACACTTAACAAAACATCGTAGTTTCCTCAAAAGAAAAACTGGGTCTAGTGAGTGAGTTGAGTGAGTGAGTTGGGGTTTAACACCGCTTTCAAGATTATTTCACTTATATCGCGGCTGCTAGTATTATTGCAGGGAGAAAGCCCGCAACACCAATGTGACTATGCACTGCAGTGAAACGTGGGAGCATCGGCTGGAACTTGCGAACCATGAGTGGTACTACGCTAAAACTCAGTGTAGCATTGCACCCAAACCTGAATGCTTGTAGAGCAGTTCTCTACTGCAGACAAAGTTGCCGAGCCCCTGGTGGGATTCGAACCACGGACCTCTTGATCCGAAGCCGAACGCGGTAACCACTGCGCTATCCCGCCCCCAAAACTTATAAGTTTTTCTGTTTGTTCTGTCACTGGATTCTTCCCTTGATCCTTATGCTGTCATCTCTACCAGGCCTAATTTAGATGGGACATCAAAGGAGTCTGCACCCACAACACACTGCATATAGTACAGAGACCTGTTGTACATATCCCTAAAGGAACTTTTATAAGGTAGCCCTTTCACAATGTTAAAGAATTGTACTAAATTAACCATAGTGCAATGTCCCCAAGTTCTTTACAGCCTACAAAGTTCCCAAACCCATGATGGGAGATTCACTATGTTTAAAGTACTAGCTATATTATACTTTCTCCTACAGCACTATACAAGAGAAAGGTTGTTTATCTTGATGATACTATAGCTTTCAGAGACTGTATATAAGTCTTTATCTTGACTTACACAGCAATGTCGGCTACTCTTTGGCTAAAAGCGGTCACATGGTGTTGGTATATTTTTCTATGTTAAACTGGATCACACCCGACCCTAGTAACTGGAGTCGATGCGTTGCCAAGAGTTATCTTCCTTGTCCCACTGTTCGGTAAACAAAGGCTACGCTACGCTGGTTTGGTGTACCCAACCTTCACATGCTTAGTGCATTTTCCCATTAAATAAAGGTATTTTCATTTAATCACTCTAATGGAACAAGTAAGCTCTAAATCCAATTGAGTGTTGGTGCAGTGAAAAATACTTGACAAGTCACAGGACTTGCCAACGGCCTATCACTTTATCAGTTTGCCCACTCGCAGTGATGTTGTCTCTCAGCGAACTTGAGATTTGAATGATGAACCAGAAAACTGATCTTTACACATATTATTCAAGGACTTCGCTTCATTCAAACTATCAAACCAACTTATGTATTCCGCTGTGATGCCTGCATATTCTGTGCATTTGACACTTGCAAACTCACTCTCTCTTTAGACAATTACAAATCTACAGAGATTTTAAAGCCGCTTCAAATCGAATTTCAGTCTTGTTTGATATTTAATTCGAACACATGATATCATCTCCATATCAAACTCATGGACACATTGTTACTTTTCAGGAAAGCACCATCTCCATGTTCTACAAGAAAGAGGTAAGTTCGTAATGATGATAGAATAGCTTTAAGAAACTGTGTACAAGTCTACGACATCAGCATCTCCATGTTGTACAAGAGAGAAGGAAGTTCGTAATGATGAAAGAATAGCTTTAAGAAACTGTGTACAAGTCTATGACATCAGCATCTCCGTGTTGTACAAGAGAGAAGGAAGTTCGTTATGATGAAAGAATAGCTTTAAGAAACTGTGTACAAGTCTACTACATCAGCATCTCCGTGTTGTACAAGAGAGAAGGAAGTTCGTAATGATGAAAGTATAGCTTTAAGAAACTGTGTACAAGTCTACTACATCAGCATCTCCGTGTTGTACAAGAGGTTGGTAGGATCTCGAGGCTGCTTGTCTCATCAATCAATGACTCTTGTCCTCTAATGAAGTTCCACACCAAGGGAAGCACCAGGACAGATATTGATGGTCATTCAAGCAGATAACTCCCTGTGTTAAGCCATTCACACACAACCACAGACTCCCAGCATCTCTCACGCTTCAATTATCTATCTCTCATCATGTTACAAGATATTTCATCGATTTTCTACTTTTTCCTAAATAGTTTTGTAATTTGCCAATTGGATTGCAAAGCCATGAGATGTTGGATTAATATTTGTTAATATTTTGTTATTTGAAAGAAATTGAATACATGATAAATATATCTGCACTTTACTTCAAAAGAATGAATGGACAAATGAGCAATGAAATATCCATTTGAATAAGAGTTTTCAATAAACAATTACAATTATCAACTACCCTCTTCAAATTGTTAAGACTACATGTTGGACGAACAATTTTATTGATAAATCCATTTACTCCATCTATCAGAATATCAGTGTACACTCAATAATCTATTCGCTTGTGTTAACAAGGAGAAAAAACAAAACCTTCAGAGTATATAAAATAATATACCGTGAAAGTCTAGTTTTTTCACAGTAGATTGTAATGAATAAGTAGGACATTCAATAGAACATCCGTTAAGATGCTATACACATTTCAGATCAACAGAATCACGAGATAAGTTTGAGAGAGCAACTAATCAACGCCCCTCGCCTGCTGACCCGGGGTCACACCAAGTCAATGAAACCTACAGGCCATGATGAAAGACTTATATTACCCTCCTAGTTATCGTGATTGTTCAGTCTTTTGAAATTCATAGGAAAAAAGGAGCTTTTTGGTGATATGGTTGTTCGTTATGGTTGATGGAGAGAAAAATTCAATGCATAACAAGCAGTTCTCTAAGATGCTTTCAGCTTTTGGATACTTAATCATTATACCTCACCTATTGTCCTCACACACATGCACATCATCATTCTCTGCATAGAAATATCAAGTATTTCATTGAGTGAACCTTGATCCAGAAGCTTTATCAAATCTTTGATCATTTGATTATTATACACACTTTACAAACTTGATAAATTATATCAAGTCATAAAGTTCATGTTTTCTAAAGGTATTAACTGATTAAAAGCAGTTCTGTCAAGATAACTTCATTTGCATCAACATACTTCAATTAGGGTGCAAAACGTGAGACTAATTTCCTCAAACTTTGGTTAACACAGTTATTTGTCTTTTCATTAATTCCTCCTTTAAATCTGGTTGCGTGCGTCTCCTGGCTCCATCGATCAATCTGAGACACCAGACCAACGGCAGTTGCTGACACAGGGCAAACAAATCGGCAGACATTGGTAAAAACACCAACTGACCAGAACACTGCTTTACCTTGCTCTACCCTGTTGGGAGACGGTAGATTTCAGAATCATTTCATCAATACTGCTGACTGGTAATTGTTGTTTAAGTTAAAGCTTTATTGGCAGCTGCTCATGGCAAACTTGGCTACCAAACATCAGGACAAACACCAACTGATCAGAACACTGCATTACCTTGAGCTATACTGTTGGGAGACTGTAGATTTCAGATTCATTTCATCAATACTACTGACTGGTAATTGTTGCTTAAGTTAAAGTTTTATTGGCAGTTGCTCACACATGGTATACTTGGCTACCAAACATCAGGACAAACACCAACTGACCAGAACACTGGTTGATCTTGCTCTAATCTATTTGGAGGCAAGAGTTTTCAATGTCATTTTATCAATGCTACTGACAGATAATTTCTATTTATGATAAAGTTTTATTGGCAGTTCGTCACACATGGCAAACTTGGCTGCCAAACATGGACATTTTCAGAAAACGACCTGCTATGTAATGACGTCCTTAACAATGGTTTTAAGACGTCACAGACGACGAAATACGGTAACTCACGCTGAAACAATCCTTGCTAGGCAAAAGTGATGTGTCCAAATGTACTAATATTGAAAATATGTCATGGCTTACAATCAACCATTTACCTAGAGCCTGCCGCACTCATAATTCTTTTACTTAACTGACGGAGACAACACTACACCTTTCTATAGCCATACAAGTGTAGATCCTCTGATAACATGGGAATGTGTTAGGTAGTGAAGTATGGTGTACAGAAGGAAGTCATATATTTACAGGGCTAAACAAAATGAGAACAGAGTATTATATAATAGAAATAGGCCCCAGGGAAGCACTAGAAATACATACATCTTTAATCCAAGACACATTCATCGTATAAACAGGAAGAACATTGTACATTTGAGAACACTGCATCCTGAGGACCAAGAGAATCAAATGGTTCCTTAGGCAGAGATGCAGAGATTGACAACACATGCTATACAAAGCAGCACACCAGGTAGACGGCCAGGTACACAGCCAGGTAGGGGAACACAAATTGAAGGCATGGATAGGAAGTAATTGGTCTAAAGGGAAACAGCAGATGATATGTAAAATGCACATGTAATGGACACACTGCACACATTGGAAGAACTTGTGCATAAGTAAGAATCTTTGAGTAAGGTGCACATCTTGCATCTATCTTCAGAGGGTTTCTCTAGGAACTTGAACAAGAAGCTTACACTAGACTTAGACATGCACTAAATTCAAATTTCTAAAATTGCTCTTATATCATATTTTGGAAAAGGACTCAGAGAAAAGAGCTCTAGAGTTGTATAGTGAATTTAAGGTAAAAAGATAAACTTCTGTCTTTTGGTTACACTATAAGAAACTGGAGATGAAAACATGAGAACAAGTGGTTGTGTTGTGTCTAATGTATCATATATCATAAGATCATAAGAACCATTTGATGTTTTTTTACTTTTAAACGTCATAATATTTTATTCTTTTCATCAGAATTTTTTTTTTTTTCAATTCATAGCAATATGGATGAATTCAAATGGCCAAATGTTCTTTACCCTTACATCTTGACATTCACAACAAGGTTACACCTGTTTACAGACTCAACATTCAGAATGAAAATTGGTTGGCATCCGTACAGAAGCTGTCAAGTGCCTGGGGGATAAAGACACAAAACAGAAGGGCAAAAAATAATGTACACAGACACATAGATAGGTGAGAACTCTGAGGAAAATGAGTGTAAGTTTTTATATAGATTTGGCACAGATTTGATAAAAATTCTAAACACAACGCACATTACAGACACCATGTATACACTAGATCAAGCTGCATAAACAACACTGCTTTACATCCTATTATCGAGTGTTTGGTGTTGTAGATTAAACAACAAACACATCAACAGCATTTGTTGGTATCACTTGAATTTTTAAAAATGTTTTCATTTCATCTGTTTTTAACATATCTGGCGTGGAAGTTTGAAAAAGCTATAGCACACAATTGCTGACACATCCAGAAGTATGCTCTTTGAAAACCGCTCTGCTTCTTGCAAATGATTCTCTCAAATCAAGAGAAGTTGAAGCCTTGACATATAATGCAAATGAAATCCACACTACCACTGACATTATCAATGTCAATTCAGACAAAAGAGTATTACATCAAATACATTTTGATTGTTAGAAGATAATGGTTTTCTTTGTAAATTCATGACTATTTTGTCAACAAAGTAGCTCAATAATGTGTGACACATCAAAACATTAAGGTCATAGGAATATTAAACATAAAAATTTAAATTGTGAAACGTCCTTTGAATTATGAATGTGGTGGCACGTGGTCCTGTGCGTAGCTCAGTTGACCGCTATCAGTGAAGTTCAGCAACATCTGGCGTGGCTCGCCGGATGCGTGGGTTACCCGATAATTGTTGTATTAACTGAGAGTTCAAGGGTAATTCCCTGCCCCACACTGAGACACGAGTTGAGAAACTTGTGGTGTCTCCTTAAGTTTATTAAAAAATTTGCTTCTGTTCATCCAGCAGTACTAATTGGGTACCTGGTGTAGATTGTGTTGGAGGTGACCTTTAAGCGCTTAATTGGCAGCTTGGGTTAGACCAGGGTAATAAATCCATGATTCTTGTATGCGCTATGAGCACATCATAGTGGAGTTTAGCGCTATATAAATGGACATATTATTATATCTTATTCATTTCCTTTTTCAAAACAAACACAATCTAAATGTTTCACACATTGCAGACACCTTGTACACTAGCTGAAACATAGTTTCACAAATATCAGGGTTTACATCCTATTGTGTATAGTAACTAAATACAACGTCAAAGTCAAAAGAATTTACTCTTGATCATTAAAAACCTTATTTGTTTTTTGCTAGTGCTACCTAACATTTTTGTTTTTCTATAAAACTTTTGGAGATAAACTATAATAATATGAATTTTATTCCAATTATAAATGTGACTTGATTTAAAAATAATTGTGGATTAACAAAATTAACCAAAGTCAATTTGTATTTCATTTATTAATCTGCAACAAATGAGTAGTTTGGATGAAAGTGATTTAGATATGTAGCCACATAAAACTTCTAAAGAAAATTACCAAAACAAAAGGCCGTAACTTAACATTGTTGAAATTCACTTACATGACACTGAATCACATTATTCCTTCGCCAATCTACTACTAATGTGAGACAGGACACCAGTGATTGAGGCGAACATTTAAAGATCTTCCAAGACTTAACGACCATATAAAGAAGTCTATTTTTATCACACAAGAGTCAAAATTGACCTAATAACACCAATTTCACTTTTTTTTATTCTTTTATTAATAGAAAATTAGGTAATGATGAGACAGTTATCTCAATGTACTATTATAGGATTACAATGACCACATCTAAAGGTCCAGTACATTAAAGAGCCACTCCGTGATTTTCATAACATATTGTTTACCTTTGATACGAACCTAAATATCACATATGGTGATATAAAATGAAGACATCTTAACTTTTCATGTCCAAAACACATATATATGACAAATACTGGTTTTCAATGAAAATCTAAAAACAGCCTTATAAATGCACAGAGGTGTAGATATCACGTCCAATATACATGAATACTTGTTATATAACCTAACAAATGTATCAACTCCTAACTGCCTGTTTTAGATATGTCTCCGAAATTACATTTGACTATTTGACGCGCGCCACTGTCCGGTTTTCGATCATAATTGCAAAGTTCTACGTTCATATTGTCACTGTAAAAAAACCATTAAGCTTTAAATTGTGTCTTTTTGGTAACAGTCGATACTTTGCGATCAAATGACACAATCGATTAAGTTTGGCATACATGACTCCAACAACTCACAGAGTGGCTCTTTAAAACAGCTCCAAATTCGATTGTTAAAATCAATTTGACTTATTCATTCAATTATGTACAGAAAATAGAAGCTTAGGCAGGAGTAACTAAGTAAAGCATCCACAAAGATCTTCTTGGAAAAAATTACCACATGAAAAGGTCACCTAAATAAATCCTCAAAATAGGGTCCAAATTCAATTCATAAAACCATTCCAATTTTCAAACTTGGGTATCTAAAAATAAAAGTCTTAACCAAGAGTCAATGAGGAAAGCATCTATAAAGCTTTTCCAGAATGAAAATAATCACATCTAAAGGACTTTTACAAAATTACTAAAGCAGAGTTCAAATTCACTTGATAAAACTAATTCCACTTTTTTCATTTAGAATGCTACCATAATGAAATGCTTTAACAAGAGTGATTGAGGCAAGCACCCATAAAAGATCCCTTGGTGAGAGTGACCAGCAGTATTGAATTTGATTGATTACCGTTGGTCAAAGTGTTCGTCAGGAGATAAGACTTGGTCAGAGGAGGCCTAACAAAAACAGTCAGCATTGACCAAGCACTTAGAGAAACATGACCTTACACATAGAACACAAATATCACAGATATCCAATGTGCTCATTACATGTATTAGTGTGTAAGTAGACTGCTATTGACGACATCATCATGATAATGATGATAATCAATCTATGATGTGAATAAATTAGCATGTCTGTTAAAAATATTATTTCTTTATAAAGTATTTTTTGACAAATGATAATAACAAAAAAATTTCAGTTTTAACATATGACCAAGATCACTTAAAATGTTTGCGATAAAGTCAAAACTCATTTTCATAAAGATACAAAGGATTTGTAAACGAAAAAATGGCTACCTTCATTGGATTAAGCAAGATTTACTAATTAATATATTGAAATTTTAATAACAAATGTAATGCATGAGCATGCAAGAATTGACTTAATAAATAAGAGAATGAAATTCACACCTTTATTTGTTCAATTTGTTATCCAACATTATCAAACTAGAAAGTAGCATTTTGTCATCAAGTTTGGTTTGAATTGGGAATTCTTTAACGTTGAATAATATCATGAAAAGCAAGTGATAAACTTTGAACTACATGAAATCACTTTACGAATTCAGTTCATCCATGATTTCCCAATTGAAAATATTCTAATAATACATCAAAAAAAGTCTACAATTGAATCATTCTCCATTTACCAAAACTGATTCAAATCTGACAAGATAAATTCCCTTTGCACATAATCAAAAACTGAATATGATAAAGTTTCCCCAGTGTTTGACACAGGTTATGAAGTGGAAGAATCAAAGACAGACAGACAAGTCGTGTGATCACAGTACGCTATTCACTTCCCCCCTTACTGATCTCGTGCCGACCGATGTTTCCCTAGTGGGTCTGTGATGAAGCCCGATTCTTCCTCAGCCCTTTGGTCTGTCACATCATTATCGTGTAATCTTCCTTCAGAATCCCTCGCATTTCTTCCGTGTTAAAACTGACCTTCAGACATCATAAGGTTAGGTTTGGAGTGGCCCCGCATTACGGTTCCATCTTCCACTGCTGCCTACACCATACCAGACTTAACACTTATCCCCTCCACCCAAACCAGGTCGGCAAATATTGAACATCAAATCACACATGGAACCACGTCCCTTCCACAATGTATTGAACCAATTGGGGAACTTGTAATCGAACAAACAGGTCTTGTATTTGCAGTCATGTTTTGCTTCTAATCCTTGTTTAATTTTGAATAATTTGGAGATGACAGACACATCTTGTTTGTTTAAGTGCAGGCTTTAGGACAGAATGCTCAACAGCATCATTTCAAAACAGAGTAATTTTACTTTCTAACTTAGATTCAAACACATGAGGACAGAGAAAGATCGCAGTAACTTGTAGAGAAATAAGAGCTTCATTCAGAAAGGTGACAATGCTTCAAAGCATGAAAGAAGATCAAAGGAACCATGTCTAGGGAAGGACATTTTCACTAATTAACCTCGAGGTGAGGTGAGGTGAGTTGGTGTTTAACGCCGCTTTCAAGATTATTTCACTTATATCGCGGCTGCTAGTATTATTGCAGGGAGAAAGCCCACAACACCTTTGTGGCTATGCATTGCGGTGAAACCTGCGAGCGTCGACTGGAACTAGCGAACCATGGGTGGTACTGCGCTGAATTTCAGTGTAGCAGATCACCCAAACCTGAATGCGTGTAGAACAGTTCTCTACTCCAGACAAAGTTGCCGAGCGCCTGGCAGAATTCGAACCACAGACCTCCTGATCCCAAAACGAACGCGCTAACCACTGCGCTATCCCGCCCCCCCTAATTAAGCTTGACATTTTGAACTTCTTTAGTACTGCTGTGTAAAAAATTACTCTTTTTGTCATTGAAAGAATTACTGACTACTTACATAGTGTTTTGATCAATGACAATAGGGATAATCACATCATAATAAGCTTAATATTTCGACAGAGAAGATGTGTAAATAAGATGCAGTTACAATATACAATATCAAGATTATTGAGGTATTTGAGAAGATTTGTAAGAAAATTTCTCAGAAAATTAAAGTTCAAAACACAAATATTCATGCTTCCAAGAAGAAATACATAATTTTTACGGCCACATTACATTCACAAATATTTCCACTTATGGATAAATATTCTCCTCAGAAGACCATTACATCCATCCACTGTATACAATCACCCTTAGTGGAACGTCCAGTGTACAACAGATCAGAAATACTGTATGATGAACAAACCATCCAGTACGGAACCCTGTCTTTGTGCAAGGTTGGGGTTCTTTACTTGACTGCTTCAATCAATAGTTTTTTCTCATCGTAATTAGATAAGATTCCCTGACTTGGTTAAGACTCTCGTACTACAGGGGAAGCGGCCTTGCAAAAGGTTAGCAGATTGAGCTGGCCCTTTGAAAAATCTCAACAAATCTGCTTACTTAATGTAATGCATTCTGCTGAAATGGCTAATGCACGGAGGCGGGAGAACAGAACAAGTGGAAATACATCAAAACATTTCTACTTTTGTAATTCCGTTTAAAAGCTTTTCAGGAGAAAACACAAAAATGTTTATTCAAAAGCAGTTATCCTTGATATCTCTTTAAGCCTTGGGAACATTGGTGTTCAAGCAATTGTGTTGTTAGTGCCTCTTCAAGACGGGAGTTTTCAACCTTGGCATTCAAATGCAATCATTTGAATTCTTTGATTCAAAAAGAGAAAAACTTGTCTTGGAAAAATGTGATAATGTTAATAATGCAAAGAACATGATTAGATAAACAGGCATAATTCTGAAATGATTTCATTTTGATTTAAAGCTATTAAGTATTTATGTATAATCACATTGGTAAATGTGCCATCTTTCTGTTAGTGCTTCAGGCAGGTTAAGCAATTCTGCAGTGTCAAGTTCGAGCAAATTATTCTCCTATCTGGGGACGAGTTGACTTCTGCATGGACATTAGACTAACCATGCTGCAACATTGAAGTAGATTGTAAAGCCATTGCAGGGACTGTTTGATAACGGCTACAAAAGCTGGTAACTGCTAACAGTAATCTAAATTTGATAGCTGCATGAAGAAGAACCATTAACCATGGGTTTAAAGTCTCCAGACTATTTTGGATAAGTAAGAACTTTCTTGGAAATTCTTCAAAAAGAACCATTCTTCTGGAATATTTAGCTTTTGAATAACACTGTTAAGATTTTAAGGATGCAAAATTTCAAAAGGATGAATGAAGTTCCAGACATTACTCCTTCTTTTGAAGAGCAAGCCATGTGGAATTGAGTCAATTCCGTGGAGGTTCCTGCTAAAAGCAAGGCATAAGAGGACTTGTCTGGGATTGATTTTAAGGGACAACTTTTTAGCGGGTCTGTTGATAGAAGGTCCCTCCTTTCTGCCCGTCACAGCTCCACTGAATAGCCACGTTCATTTCCTATTCTCGTTTTTGTAGCTGTTCATTGATTATAGCTACGATTTCCACCCATTTATTTACAATTATCTCAATTAGCAGCAGAAAAATTTGCTCATCAGGTTTGAATGCAAGTGACTGTGATGCCGATGCAGGGCTATTGTGGAAGGTCTGTGATCAAAGCAAATCCACTGTATACAAGCAGGGTGCTTCTGAGAAGTCATAAGCCCTAGTAAGGTAATAGCAATGCAACATCATGAACTCAATAAACTAACTACAAGAAGTCGTTGGGGAAGGCAATCCGTGGCTACAAACCATGTGTTTAACTTTCTCTATCTGTGAGGGCCATATAGTAAAGAAGACTTATATCTTGAAACAAATCCCTCAGTACTGGCCAGTCTTGCAGGGACAGTTCTCCTGGAGATCAACCATTTTAATATTCAGTTGATTATGGATATTCAATTTAAATAATAGATTCTCAACACAATCATAATTGCTTTATTCTTTTCAAATTCCTTTATTGCAATATTGTATCCTGTAAACATTTTAAAACTCTATAGGTTGATCCATCCTCAAGTAAACAATATATGGTTCATACATGCCATAGGCTAACATTAGCTCTACATAAGGCCACAAAAAAAAGCACTTGTAATGGCCCCATCATCATATGACAAATTATTTATTTTGATTCTTTTAACAAAAAACCCCCAAAAAAGTATGTCTAGCACACTAATAATGATTGTCGTATTAACAATAATATCTGTCATTATGTAACACTTAAACAATAATATTTGTCATCATGGCACACTTATACAATTGTACATGTCATCGACCCACGTAAACAAAAAACATATTACTGGCCTAAGTAAAACAATAACACTTGTCACCAAAATAAATAAAATTATAAGAATTGTCACTGATCCTTCTTTATGCTGCCCACATAAGTCCAGGTGATCCTCCTGGAAGCGCCAAAGGTAATCTGGGACAATACTGTCACCTTCACCAATACAATATTTACAGCATGTCTGAAGTGGCCAATTTAGCTTAGTAAGCAGAATGAGAAAGAAGGTCTCAAGGGAAGACAACTCTGTTAACTGGTCCCCTGTGCTGACCACAATCAGATTACCAAGTGATCCATCTACTATACTTCCCTCATACAGAGTTGGGGTAATCTGGGCAGGAGAATATACAGTATATCTCACTTAGTGTACCAAAGTAATATCAATCAATACATTCATATAATGTGTAATGACTCTGTATTTTGATACAATACAAATTACACAGAATAGCTCTTTATCTAAATGTATATGTATGCATTGTCATCAAATTGAGTTACATTTCTTGCTGAATGATTCTCCGTTGTCATAATTGTACACAAAACCCTACAAAGTCAAATATTCCTAACAACTTGATATAGTAATTAACACAAAATAAATCTGTTTAATAATAGCATAATTAGCATGATTTTACACCTCAGTTTTATCACAGCTGAATGTAAAGGATTTTTCAAAAACAAATGTAGATTATCTATCCAAATAAAACAAAGATAATTTATCACAATCAAACATAGATTATTCATCACTATAAAACATAGATGATTTTTCACAACAAAACATAGATAAATTACCATGATCAACATGATAATTTATCGCAACATAAATTAGTTATATCACAACAAAACACAGTTAATGTATCACAATGAAAAATATTCTTATATCAAGTCATTTACGTTTTCTTCACATTGTCCCAACAGAACTTCTGAGTTCCAAGAGAGGCTTTGAGAACCAACTGACTTGACATCTTCTCACTTCACCCGGCCAGACTGGGCAAATAATCAATATCAATCATACTTATATCATAATACGAATCTCATGGCCCTAGCTGTCCTTATAAATCTCAAACTACCATTGCAATAAGAATTATACATTAATATTTCAATAAAGATCATTCATGTCAATCATATTACAAGTAATATGTTCAGATCACAATTGGATTTATATATTCTGTCAAAATCCTAATCATATATTTCTCTTCCATTTAACCATTACATTACATCACTGCCACTGTTGCAGAGTTGGATTACATACCTTTTATATCTATAACTCTCAAAGAAAATTGAAATTTGTTTTCACATCTTGCAAACCCTTTCACCCCAATAGGCCTGAAATCAGGTTTGTAAATGTATTTGTGTCTGGTTTCTTAGGGGTGAAAGGGTTAAGTTAGGTCAAACAAGATACAAAAGTATTATTTACTTTCTGATCTCAAGATATTTCAATCATCTATTGTAAGAGTTCTTTCCTTAGTCTAAAGGTGGAAAAAATGAAACCTCTTATATTTTACTAAGAACATTATTCTTAAAAAAATTATTTGAAAAGTTAAACACTGTTTGTATTTGTAAGCATATACCAATATTGCAAGTTTTTCACATGTACTTTCTCGTGAAAGTCTAACTGGTGGATTTGTCAACACTGGATATACACAAATCTTTACCCTTCTTTACAAGGTCTAGATGGCTTAATATCTTAAGCTGTTGAGACATTCATTGCTTGCAATAGACGAGTGACTCTGAGGTTGTGAGTTCAAACCAGCAAAGAACTCATCCCTAATGACATTGCCTGACAACGACAGTAGAATCTATGCCAAAACATAGCATTCACAGAACAAATAAGTTGCTTGTCCATAAGAATTGTCTTTATTGTTCATTTCATCAACTAGAATTTCTATCAAAGAAGTCATCTCTAAAAGTTTAAGAATTAGCACAATTGAAGATAATGTGATCCCTTGTATGAAAATATACAAGGAATTTATCATTTCCACTCTTAACTAAATGGAAATGATTTGATGGAAATGACATTTCAATAGCACACCTCTGATTATATAAACCCATTCCATAAAACCACAGAAACTTTTTATAGTATCAATTGATTAAAAGAATTCAAATCAAGGACTCACAAAAATAATAGAAACTATTTATAGTAAAATACCCCAGTAAGTTCAAATGCAAGCAAAAGCAGATTTTATCAATGGATGATCCATTACTTTATGCAGATTGAGCTGTTAATGGTATGACAGCTCCGACTCCAAATGTTAAGTATCTTATAATCCTCAGCTTCTGGAACTCCGCACTGAAGACGTTGCATGTGCAAGAAGAGAGTCGCTCTACATGCACACTGCATTAGGAGGAGGCTGTTCTTCTATGGACAAGTTCCTAGCCATTAGACGACTCATGAAAGTGAAATTACACTGACCTGATTAACTCATAAGTGAGAAATGGTTCCCTACACATCATTAGTGAGCCACATGACGAACAATTCCAATACTGTTTCACACAATCCTGATCCCCTAATTTGAACATTTACACCACAAGCTTCTTTGATAACATTCAAATTATTTTTAATTTCAAATTAAGGCAATGGCAATTACACGAACCTTAATTACCAGATATGGACTAATTGCATATTTGATGTTATTACTCGCACGTGTAAGATACTGAAGTGTAATATTTATACGGCGATATTAAACTAGTGTAATACCTCTGCATGTATGACGTCATAATATTGTATGGTAATGACGTCACAATGTTGGCACCGCCGCCACAAAGGCGGCCAAGTCGCGGAAATACTTCGTTCAGTACACTTTCGGCAATCGTGCTTGATAACTGAGGTCAAGTAATAAACAGAATACTAAACTTCCTTCAATTTAATACTATTTTTATCAAACTTGTTAATGATTTGGTATCAAACTCGCTTTTGCTCGTTTTATAAAGTATCATAAACTTGTTTAATAAAAATAGTATTAAATGGAAAGTCGTTTAGTATCCTCTGTAGACTATTTACATGAATCCTGAATTAACTTTTTATCAACAAGAAATTGTATGATCTTAGACATTTGTTGTTTCTTCGACTTAATCTATATCTGCATTTTACTTCAGTGTGAACAATTGTAAGCTTGTAAGATTTTGTTAACTGCAAAATATTTCTTATGTTTCGAGCAATGAATTGACAATTCATTCAATAGTTATATATTTTGATAAGGGTCATAATGCTAACCAGATATATGATGATAGTAGATTTTGTAATGCAAATCAATTAATCTCTAACTATAAAAATTTTATTTGAAACAAAACATGAAATGAGTTATCATATTACCAACAGCAAAATTTAATCACAACATTAATGATGACAGGCGATATCTATTATTTCACATCATTTAAACGATAAGAAAATATCCAATCAATTTCATATATAAAAGAAAAAGATTGTCAATTTCATCATGAGTACTTGTAAATCGGCAAGGCAATGAGATGTATCAACCAAAAGAAGCTACACCAATCTTGATTACATCCCACCATCCCTGAGGGTGTACTGTATCAGTGAACAGTATTGAAAGCTGGCCTATTGGATAAGACAAAAGAAATTTGGATTAATCTTCGGTGAAGTAGCCAGAAACAAGGACATCACATTGAAGGTTTGCATCACACAGAGGCAGGTGATTGATCTACAGTTCGTCCAGCCTGGAGCTTGTATTGGTGTCAGGCTTCAAACCAGGGACTTGATCTCCCTTGGCCCGCAGGGCACAGCAGTGGATGGATCAAACATCCATGGACGCATCCACCTAGTCTAGGGACGGTCAAGTCATTACAACACACGTAAGAAGTTTCAGTATCAAAATGACAACTTCTGCCTCCAAACATGGCTTGACTTAGTTTTTAATATTTTGACCTATATATGACTAAAGGTTAGAAAATTCTTTGTGGATTGAATCCTTTAATGAATGAATAATTTAAATACCATGTCTTGATCCAATTATATATTTGCTACAAAAAAAGGAACAAAGATAATATCAAGACTAAAATTAATGTTTTGACAAACAATGACTATAAGACTAGAAAACTCACTTTGAATTCAATCAATCCTTTGATTTCAATCGAAATGAATTGTTTAATACCATGTCTTGATTTCATTCAACTTTTGACCCAAAGGTGAGTGAAAAGTCTTTAATGATTATGCTGGTTTCAATTGGTATTTAGCCTTAATCAAAACTAATTCAATACCAAAAGTATATCAAATACACGATCAACCTTATTTTATAAATAAAAATTGTACTACACTGTGCTGAAGTCAAGGATCAATAGCTCTCCTAATGGACATTCTTTCTATTCACTCTCAGTGTTCTATCAAGGGGCGACTATCACGTACAAGCAGTGCTGATAGTTTTATTACTCTTTTATGCAGCATCATATCTCACCAATCTCTTTAAGATTATGCATTAACCAACATTTGCCCTATACCACAGTCTGCTTTCTGAAGTTGTTTCATTCATACGCATTTATTCATTTCATTTGAATCACTTGCTAAAGACCAGGACCCCCTTTCACAAAGCCCTAAGGTGATCATAAGTCCTTAAGGTAACCTTAGTGCAATGTTAAAGCATGGGAGTTAAGGTTAACCTTAGTAAAGGTTGCTTTGTGAAAGGAGGCCCAGGACCTCCTTTCACAAAGCAACCTTTACTAAGGTTAATCTTAACTCCCATACATTAACATTGCACCAAGGTTACCTTAAGGACTCATGATCACCTTAAGGCTTTGTGAAAGGAGGCCCTGGTGTTCTTTAAGAACATTCAAGGATTTTGAAAATGGCAAAAGTTTCACAATTTACTGTTTCCATATGAGGAATAAGATTTCAGAAAACTCATGTTAAGCTTTTATCAAGGTATATGTGCTAAAAGAAATCTTTTCTCTGAAAAAAAATTTCAATACCTTCCAATATAAAATGTTTTACTAATTTAAAACAACTTAGATTCTCTACCGGAAGACTTCTGAAAGCCGTTTACCATTTCAATAATGGATTTTATTGAGGCTATTTTGATTAGAAACGTAACACTTTGCACAAGTTGAAACACAAATATCCATGTATTGATGGGCCGAGAGGGCAATTGGCAAAAAGCTGCTAATGTGGCGGTAGTAAGCTGATAGCTCTACAGCCTGGCAGCCTGCAGGGCTACAGGGCCAATAGACACTTCATTGGCTACACAGGTCCCAAGCACCTGACTTCACAGATTTGTGTTACCCAAACTCCGATATTTAATGAAACAGTGACAAAACAGAGTTCCAGATTTGCATCTTGGACCAATGGAGTGACACATCGACAAAACAACGTGTTTCATTAAAGGCTGTTCTTGATAGCGGTGTTCATTCTCGATTAACATTCAATATACACTAGTTGTAAGGTGCGATAATGATTCCCTTCTTCACCAAACCTGCTGCACGATTGATGGTGAACACACAATAAGAAAGGGAATAAGTGTGAAGACATGAATCCTACCACAACCTGCCTAATGTGTTTCTGATGGTGGCCATTTTTCTAACTCTTTGAACACTTGAATGCAATTGCCTTCTAATCCATCAATAATTTTTCTTCAAGAATTGTTTCAGAAAAACAATAATGCACTTTCTGTTCTATGCATTTAAGGCTGCAAACAGATTAGAATTTTGATTATTGGGTAATGGTAAAGATATGTTCTGAAGCACATCAAATAAAATAAGAGAAAAAAGTTGAACATTTTTCATTCACAAATGATGAGTACATGCTTTTTCAGATTACACAGCTGAAATAATTCTAAACACTTTTTAAACAGAATGCCAGTGAGATCAAACATCTTGGAATTCAATCAAACAAGCCAAAATGAACAATAATTTGACAGATATTTCATCACATCTCAATCAAATGAATGAACTTTTTAACAGATCGTTAGATCAGTTGAATCTTGAAGTGAAAACACAAATCTTCTCCAATTTGAGGCAATTTTCAATTATTCTGAGAGGGAATGTTTCAATTGCAGTTTCTCGAAATAATTATTGTAATGAGATTACCAACAAAGTTAATTTCAAGCTGATATTTGTACAACAATTCTCATTTATGAAAACACATCAATATTGTTGACAGAGAGTCTCTATTTTCTTATAACCATTTTTTTGCATCAGATCAGATCAAAGAACAGGTTCAAGTGCACTTTGAAGAAACAAAATAATTATTTATAAATACATTTCAAATCTAAATTCAAATTACTAATAGCTATTTGCTTTGCCAAAACGTCAATATAAGCAAGTTTTAAACCACCTATGGAAACTAGAATGAAAAGAATGGTGACAATGGCAGATATTCTTATTAGTTATTATGCTGTTTACATGAATGTTGAATAAGTAACCCACAGAAGTGAATGAAAAAAAGCTTGTAAAGAAACAAACCAAAAAGTGTCATTTTATAAAAGAAAATAAATGGAAAAACTAAAGAAAAACTATAAAAAGTGACCAGTCTAGACCAAAGTAGCCAGATTCAGTTATGGTGGATTTGACTAATTTCACACACTGCTAACAGAGGGATATCTCTTTGGCTGAATCAGAAGAGTGTAGGACTCTGACTTGGAGGTCCCGGGTTCGAATCCCACGGGAGGTGATCTCACAATCACTTCTGTTACATTACTAAAACGCACCACTGCACATCAAGAGTATTTATTGTGTTATAATTATCCTCAAAGAGTCAGATAATTGTTCAATACATCCCACTTGTCCTCTTATTCCTGTTTATCAATAACCAATCTGCTCCTTGTTTCCAGGTAATCTGTCCATCAACATTGTCACCTCTAATCCTACTTCTTTCATTGACCATGCTTCCATTGTCAACAGCTACAGGCAGCTTCCGTCAGGGCTTTAGTGTATCAACCAGACAACATCGACCATTCACAAATCATTGTATTAAATCCACTTCCACCTATTGACCACACTTTGTTAACCGCTCATAGTTGTATGTCCAATCATTAGAGATCAACCAACAACAACTCATAACCGTTTCATAGAAGTCTACTTAATTGATAACAAGAAATTTATGACACAGCTTATTAACTGATTAAGGGCCATGATATTGTTTTATTACAAAACTGCCTCAATTTTTAAAACAAATTTTCTAGTCTATTTCTATGCAATAAACCAATACCAAGTTACAGCTAACTTATTGGAAGTCTTTTTAATTATAACAATAGCATATATAATGCTTCTATGTTAAAACATATTAAGTAAGAAAAGACAACTTTATATAAATCAGTTGACAATTTTCAAACAAGATTTATTTCATTCTTTTCTCAATATGTTTGTGTATTTAACAAGTAAAAACAAATGACATACCACTTGCATCCATGCTTTTTACAGACACGGACAAATTCTTTGTTATATGACATTAAGTAAGCATATGATTAAACAGATTCCTTATCATGTAGACCTATTTATCCTTAACTACTGATTCTCCTAACAGAGCCCAAATTACAGGTATGAATGACGTGTCCGGCCTTTAGTCGATGCTCCTCCTACCTCCACGGTAACAACATCGACATGTCCTACTATTGCCAATGGATCGACTGGTAGATAGCAAGATGGCCGGTGAGGCGGTTAGGGAGGTCTAATTACTCCTGTCCACACTCAATTAGTCTGTGTCATTAGCGTCTGCTGAGACCAGGTAATGATGGCTCATATGCAAGGTGTGCGTGTGAGAGTGACATCCACTCACCTGATGCACATTGATTGATCCATATCAGCGCTAAAACCTGTCATATCGCGGCAGACTGTGGCGTTAATCTACTTCTCTTTGATACTTTATCATCCCTTGTATTAGATTACCTTTCAGCAGATTCAACTTCACATTATCATACTGTCACTTTGCGTGTTAAATGTGCAACTTGATATTGTAAGGCTTTCTTCAAGTCAACAGTAAATTGATTTTTCATCATATTACAGTTTTTATGGTAAGCATTACATAAAATCTAGAACTTACATGAGGCAGCAATAGTTAACATGGATGTTTAACATGTCTGATATCAATTACATGAAGAAATTCTCAGTTTTACTTGGCAGAAAGGCATTATGTTTTAAATGCTTGAATAGAAAATGTATACTTCATGATTGTATTTCCAATTTTCTCAGTGCAGCTTTACTGTGCACAAAGTATACTAGAAATTATTTTCAGTGAGTCAATGAATAAAAGAGATTCTGAAAATATGAATCAAAAGTTGTCTGAAAAAGTTTCTGCATTAATCAATGGCACTGCGCAGACATAGAAACACAAATGAAGAATACGACTGGATTCAAACAAATTACTCTGCTTTTATCAGAAGGGATTTTCCACAAGTTCTTTTTATGCAATCCTCCATCTTCAGTGAGTAATGTTCAGAACAAAGTTATTAATGACTTAACAAAAGCATTGTGGATCATAAAAGAGAATAATTGATAAGCGCTGAGAGAGAATAATCGTTCAATGTTGTCTACAAGGCAGACTACATGCAATAGAAGCTGGAAAGATGCACATTTATACCATTACAGCATGAACCATTAATATTGCCAGAGAAGATAACATCCCATAGGCAGTCCAGTTCCAAAGAACTTTTAACATATTGTCCAATTTTGCAATCTTTTCATAATTAATTGAGACTTGGTGGTGGAAAGGGATGCAATTTTCATTGGAGAGTGTTGAAGGTGTTGGGATTGGTGTCAAGCTATCAATATGTCCAGACTGACCTATTGATGTTTTCTTTGTGAGTTGAAACCAAAGTTGTATTTCATCTTGTGTTTTACAAGTTGACCATACACTGTGGAGATGTGATGCTGTGACATTTGGCAGAATTGGGAAGAAACAGAAGTATTAAACACTTGCCTGATATTGGGTCTTAGTGGAGTGCTGAGCAAAGTGAAGACGAACAAAGAAAAACTTTCTGTACTCTTCATGGCAGACAAGGGAGCTGTTTTATTGCTTTACAGTTGCCTCTCACTGGTTGGTTTTGACACCAACATCTGAGTGGTTTGATTTTATTGAAGTCAGTCAAGTATGAATCTTACTAAAAGTATATAACAGCTGGACTTAAACATATTTTCTAAATGGAAATATCATCAAGAGTCATATTTAAATTTCTTTATTGAGTTATTTGCAAATATAATAAATAACATAATATCATTCTCTGAAAAACAATTACTTCAATAGTTTATGTATGAATTACACAAGAGAGGAACTTCCTTTGAGAACAACATAATACATAAAAAAGATGTCACATTGCAAACAAATAATGCCTAGAGGAATGAAAAACAACTTCTCAAGGCAATAATATATTTAATCCAAGTTGTAAGTCAACTTCAATTGATGGCCAGCCAATGAATCACATTGATTAAATACACTTATGTGCTTCAGAGAGACAGATGAATCAAGTAAAATTGACAATAATAGAATCCTTGTGTTGTGGCACCTTGTTCTAATTGGTCCCTGGGATAGCTAGACACCTCGGGGAGGGACCCCGTCCCCAATACCACACCAGTCTAATTAATCCATCGGACAATTCTCACAATCTAAATCTACTCTCCCTACAGAGCTGAAACCATGACATAGTCTGATTGGTAGAAAATTAAAGTTGTCTTTGTCTAGCTTTAATTGTTTTAGCCTGCATGAAAAGCAGAAATAGATTTTCATTTGACCATAACAATGGCTTTGAAAGTTACATTTGATTACAACTGACATTTGCTTCAACAGTTTTCACTAATTGAATAAATCTCAGGGAAGTACAATTACATGTCAACTGTGATCAAAATGTTCTTGGAAAACAGGTACATGAATACATCACTATGTCTGAATTTGTCCTGAGGTTTTTCAATCACACAGCCAATCATCATTTCAAAAAAATTTTAACTACAGAAGGAAAGATGCTCTACGTAAGATAAGAAAGGAAGTTGTGAGCACATGTAACAACAAATGATTTACTGAAACACAAGACTGAAGGTTATGGTCAATAGAACTGAGCAACATCGACCAGAAAGAATACATTTGCACATGGATACTAGGTGAAAGAAGACCATGATTTAAAGGGAGCGAAATGGGAGTGCTATAAAGAAAGTAGACAGAGCTATCATTGGAAGCATCCCATGAGCATCAGCCTGGTACTGCTGACCTCTAGGTTCTATGCATGGGATGCAGCTTCTGATATGAAGACTATATCTAGAGGCAATACTTCTTCTCCGGCTACTATCCTTCTGACATCTTGGCTGAAGTGTAAATTAACCTATTAACCCAGACTGATGAATGTGCAGATCTATGAAGACATTCACGGATAAGGGCCAGCGGATAATATACAGAGATCCTATTCATACTTCTTGTCCAGATGAATTTATACCCTCAGCCCTTAAAGATCCCTTCTCAGGTTTACATTTCAAATTGGCACCCAATAACATTCCTTAAACTTACCATTAGAAATCAATAGCACTTCTTGAGACTGGTGGTACTGCCCTCAGATTGGAATGAACATTATTAAAGCCAGTTTTCCTATTTTACATTATTTGATCCCCCAGTCAGCAAGTACTTGGGGGTGAGAAGGGGGAGGGATATTGGAGGTCAGGCAAACACAGCTCTGACAGCTTCCTATTGATCAGAAGCACGGGCACTGCCTTAAGCTCCTCTCACTGCACTTGACTACAACAAAGTAACAATCGTGGACATGTATTTGTGTGAATTTAACAATGGGGCTGATGCAATTATTCATGTTGTTGCTTGGTGCTGGATTGGTAATGGTGTCAATGCTAACACTGTGGATTTATTAATCAAGACTATTTTGAGGACAGCATTTAACCTTTATCTGTAAATCAAAAGTACCTCTCATTGATACTTGGCCAAAATCTGATCAGTCCAATTATCAAGGAGAAATCCTGTAAGTCAGCCAGTCAGGGATGGTTTGAACTTCTTCATGCAGCAGATAAAAGGTTAATTTAGAAAACAATGTTATTCTAAGACTCACCTTTTATATCATATATGTTAAGGTTATTCAAGAAATAATAAACTTTTGTGCTTATACATTTGAGTTTCATCCCATGCCAAATATTCTTGCAAGAAAAACTTGCAAGCCAGGAATCATCACAGTAGGTTAAGAGTTAAAATAAAGATATGACATGATCTTTTCGCTGACTTTAAACCCAAGTCCTGTCCTCATGTTGAAGATATTGACATTTATAGGCTTTCGTGTGTCCTTCATTTTAGTTTTAATGAGGTAAAGTGGCTGGATTTGATGCAAAGTTATTTACTTACATGTGGCTCTGACTTGTGAGAAAAAGAACTATAATAAAAGATCAATGGCAGAGAAGATGAATTTAAAGTGTTCTCTAGACCGAAATGTAATGAAGTGTAGCCCACACTAGAAAAAATCAATGGCTAACAGATTGTTGATGTAAATGGGCGACCCTCAAGAATGACTTCTTTATGTCCATGACTGCAAGCAAACTCATTTCAGATTGGACCTGCAATACTTGTCCTAAATTAAATCAAGTAGCAAAAACTAATAATATCCAATCACATTTTGTAGTTCTTAAGCCATATAATGTCTTCAGATAAACTGCCATGCGCATAAAAAGTTTTAACATCATTTTCGGTTCCTGACAAGAATGTCATAAACGCAAGAATTCACTTAAGCACCTTATTGCTTTTTTACATCAATAACCTGTAGAGAGATTCACCAAGTGATATTCCAGTAAATAGAGTTAAACATTGGAGGATACATTCTTAATAAACAGGATGCTCCAGCTGATTGTACATTACATTTAACAGAGAAATTCAATCTAAATGTTTGAATGTGTAGTCTACCAATTTCCTTTCCTGAAATATGAATTGGGATGAATGTTTTAAATTTGATGCGTATCTGTGAATAAATCTAACACTATTATCAAAGATTCCTACCATTTCAATAGGTAATTCACTAAATCAAATCAAAACTGTTTTGAGAAAAAAAATCAGGAATTTAATACCCTTGATGTTAGCACTGTAGTGATGTAGTTTTAGAATATCATTATGATGTTGATCTGCCGCTGTTGGGATCTACATTATCAATGTTGTGCGCAGACTTAAAGAGCCATTCCCTGATTTTCATAACATAATATTTACCTTTAATACGAACCTAAATGTCATATGTGGTCATATAAAATCAAAACATCTTAATTTTTCATGTCAAAAAAACATATATATGACAAATACTGGTTTTCCATGAAAATCTAAAAACAGCCTTATAAATGCACAGAGGTGTAGATATCCCGTCCAATATACATGGATACTAGTTATATAAGCTAACAAACACTATCACCTCCTAACTGCCCTCCTGGCTGTTTTAGATAAGTCTCCAAAATTACGTTTGACTATTTGATGCTCGCCACTGTCCGGTTTTCGATCATAATTGCTACGTTCTACCTTTATATTGTCACTGTAAAAAACCAATAACCTTTCAAATGTGACTTTTTGGTAACAGTCGATACTTGGCGATCAAATGACACCATTGATTAAGTTTGGCATATATGAGTCCAGCAACTCACGGAGTGGCTCTTTAAACTGAAACACTTTCCATACTTCAGTCCCTTCTCAGTAAACACAGCAGATAATTAAAAGGAGGGGAAGTTTGCCATATCAATCAGGCTTTTAAAGCAGTTTTCTAATATTGTTGTGTGAAAGCAAAAGAGTGATACATAATTACTTCTCAACAGCTCGGTACTGCTCCTAATAACAAGGTGGATGACTGAAGCATCCCCTGAGTGAGGGAAGGCAGCAAGAGCTACAGATTCGGACTTGCACCTTTCATCCTCCTCTCTCCAGTCAGCTAGCCGGTCTGTCTACACAACCCTGTTAAGTGCAGGGGCCAAACTTGGTCATCTTAATTCCAGCGCTATAGAGTAATTTACTACTGGCCAGTCTTGGTTTGACCGATCAATATAAGGAAGAATTCTGAGCTGTCCTGCTCAGGATATTGCCCATAGGTCAGTGCCCCTCTCCTCTTCTCCTACATCTCCTACTGGTTGTTTGCAGTTCAGAAACTAAAGAATCTTTGCATCCTTATCTACGATTTTGAATATTTGAAAACATGAATTTGAAGATGTGAATTTTAGCTTTAGATCAGCACCCCTATCCATTCCCGCTGAACAACCCCCTCCATTACTTCAGTTGCAATGTCATTGTCAATACTGTCCTTATGTGACATTAATGTTGACCCATTACATTCCTATCTGTTTTGCTTATTTCAAGATGTGAGGTACAGTCTACTGTCCCTCTGCCCCTTCACCAAAATTTCCCTTTGGGTGTTCCAGTTTATCCCTCCGGCTCCCTGATGATGAATAATCTAATCTTGCTTACGTGCTTTTCCAATTACAAACCTGACCACTTCAAATTGCTTTTCTTATGTTAGTCCAGCATTTGAAAGTAGCTGTTTGTCTGTTATCACATTTCTGGTTAATTTCAGCAATGGCCAGTTGCAAAGAGACCAGTTTCCTTTCCGACATGTGAGATTTTTTTATAAATAAATTTCACAAGTTATCTACGTTTACACAAAGGGCAATCAGTTAAAAGCTTGCTATGTTTTTGAGATGCCAGTGACTTACTCCTGACCAAAGGTTTGTCCCCAAAACCTGCAACTAGACAAACCTTCCTAATCCATACCATTAAAAGAAGATGATTCTAAAATAAAAGATGACAGTTAAAGTTGTCCATTTATGCTAGATGATTAAAATGTTGTCCAATTATATGCTAGATGCTGTATCATGAATAGACCTAAATATCCATCTTCACCTACTGTCCATAGGTTTGTTCCTTGTCAGCAACTTGACAAGCCCCTCCACATCCTCCCACAAATTGAAACTAGAAACTACATTCCTGTAATGTAACCTTTTGTTGACCATTACATGCTAGCTGATGTGTTGTGCATATTGCCTTCTATCACGCTATACAAAGAGAGCTCTGTCTCATCAATGACCTGCACAGATAGAAATTTGTCTGCTTGTAAGTAATTATTGATGTCATCCTCCTATACTAACAGACATGACCATAAAGGGACGTGTTTCATGTCCTCGTCTCCCTAAAGTAGCATAAGAATGACTTCCATGAACATAAACAATCAATGATTGTTCATTGACAAAGATTGCCTATTGCAAATCGAATTGATAACAAATGAATAATATGCTAATCAATTGCAAGTGACCGCTGGAAAGCAATCATGGTAATGTTGACTACCGTGGGCAGATGGCAGTTAATCTCAGTGTAAACACCAGCATAGAAGGCATGGTGGACTAATCCAAATATCAACACACTGATACACACAACATATGCACAGGAGTGACTCTGATCTATTGGCCCCGCATGTATACTGTACATTTCCTGCTTCGATTGCTAGATCTGCCTGTATCAATCAAAGTCAATTGTAGAGTCTCTAGCATTGATTGGAGACAAAATCGTGTCAAATTCTCAGTAGATGACCAGTTGACGCTGACAAGGAGAAACACTCCCACAGACAGCTGCTAATCTAGAACCAAGACACTCTTTAATAAGCATCACATTGGCATGATCAAAACCTTTATCTTTGGACATTTAACAATTTCATGACAATCAGGAATGCATTTTATGTATTTTGCCAAATAGTAGAAGATTTTATAATAATAACTTAATTCAAAATTAACTTAAAACTAACTTTTATAACAATTATCTTCCTCATCAAACTGATATAATGTTTAAGAACTCTTATTTAGGTGACACTCAAGAGGTAAGCATTATAAAGAAGAGAAGGATATTTCATGATCAACATAGTGATTCTAATTGTTTTTCAATAACAAAGTTGATCAACTATAAGATATCCTTGTTTTCAGGGTTAAAAGTACAAAATCAATTACATCCCAAATATCCTTCAAACTC
Source organism: Phorcus lineatus (assembly GCA_921293015.1). NCBI lineage: Eukaryota > Metazoa > Mollusca > Gastropoda > Trochida > Trochidae > Phorcus > Phorcus lineatus. The sequence continues at coordinate 30,776,834 of OV121085.1, read as the reverse complement.
ATTTTCATATACTTATAACATACCAATATTCTTATTGCTAAAAAGTTTCACCTGATGAAAATAATAATAATAATGAAATAGTGAAATAGGTGCCACCTACTTCCTGAGGCATGCTTTGTCTATCTGTCCTATATTTATACACTTCTCAACTACCAGCTTTATAAGGAAAGTCTCCATGTTGCAACATTGCTATATGTAATCCACAAATACTTCAAAGAGACCCCATGAGGCCAGATCATATGTCTAATAACTAAGTTCTTCTCCAATCTGTCTGACTTTCAAAGAAATCAGATGTGAAAGATTTATTTCAGTCAAACGTCAAATCAGAAAGTACATCACTTTGATTTCCATGCCAGCTATAATACCTGTCAATATGTACACGCAAGTCGAAAGAAGATGCTTTGGCATTACCTAATGTAGGACATCACAAGTCAAACATTGACTGTACTGTGTAAGGCTGCAGCTGAAAGGTCTATTAGAAGCTATTCAGATTCTCCCCTCTACTTATAGAATGTATTACAGCAGTCCAGCCAGACGTTTTCCACAAGATGATGGTATGCCAATATCGAAATGATTTCCTTCCACAGATAGTCTCATGATTGAACTGACCTTGTGACAGTGCAGACATTATTTATCCTGCATCCTCAGATCGTCCTCAAATCGGGAAAAACAGCTGTGGCAGACTACTTGCTGATAGACTGAGCTGTCATGCAATTACCATGGTACCTCTCCCATCATAACTCTACTTCTTGTAAAACTGTGGGAGAGTATTTTGCAGAGAGACTTAGCTCAAATGCATCCACTGCCAACCCATCTCCCTTTGCAACTCTTGACTTCTTGCCAACAACAATTTGTGATAGAATTCTTGCAGATAGACTCAGATCAAGGGCATCCACTGCAAACCCATCTCCCATCATAAAACTTCACTTCTTGCCAACACTGGATGTGGCAGAGTATTTTGCAGATAGACTGAGCTCAAATGCATTGACTGCCATCCATCTCCCATCATTAACCTTCACTTCTTGCCAACATTACCTGTGATTGACTATTTGAAGATAGAATATGCTCAAATGCATCCACTTCCCCACTCTCCCTCACATCATGACTCTTCACTTCTTGATACATCCTTTGAATCAAACATTGCTTCTTGTAAATATTTCCTTTCCAGCAAGCAAAAAACAGTTTGAATGAATCAGTCAAATATTTCCTTTTGCCAGAGAGACTATCAACATTAGAATAAACATCATATTATTATAGGAAGCACATCATTCTAATTCAAATTCATTTGAAGGTAACTGTAATCACCAAACAACATTACTTCTTTGTGATGTTGTAATATTAAAGACCATGTAATCTGTAATAGTATGAATCCTTGACTTATCAAATTTAGTCACTTCAAAGTTATACCCTAAGAGTCAAGCAACACCACAGGCACTGACCGTACAACCTGCTAACCAACTCACCCACCTGGCTAAAACTAATCATTTTTGGCATCTATTTTACATTTTTCACTATCTAAAATGCATATGTATTTCTACATTACTTCTTGCCAATTAAGTTCTTTCCTCCATCAAAAACAAATCCGTGTTCCTTGCAAATTCGATTTTTGATCGGGATCAAATTTTCACACAGGCATATCCTACAAGCTAGATAAAACATCATTCCTTCAAGAAAGAGTTAGTTAATCATATAAAATCTTGTTAAACAAAACATTTTGGAACAGTCAACAGTTTTGAACAGATATCAATATTATATCTGTTGAAATTATTTGGAAATATATCAGTAGAAATTAAACATCGCATCTTTAGATTCAGAATTATTCACAGTTGATGTCTCCAATAGGCATCAACTTCCACAAAGGAGAAATACAGCCATTGCAATCTTCAGAGAAGGTCTATATCTTCATGAGGTTACCTTTCTACTAATCTGGTGGATGATAAGCTTGGTCACTTACAAATGGGTTGTGTGTGAGCTTGGAGACATACAGGGCATTCCTGGTCCAATCTACGTGGGAGGGGGTTAGGAATGTGGGGATTCTGTGGGTGAGGATGGAATGGAAGATGTAATGGACAGAGCTGGAAACAACTTCTGCCTGTTGGCCATTAGTCAGTTAATTTTAGATAGTGCCAGTTGAAAAAATAACTGGGATGTCAGTATACTGCCTAAAGACTCACAACAACAAATTATATCTTAAAAGGTCAATTTACTGCAACATATTGTGGACATGTTAAGTTTGAAGAGGTTAAATTGCATTTCCAGCTAATAGAGCAAATTTACATTAGAAAGACCGTTTTAATTTAGATCAGTAAAGGCAGAGAGGATTATTTCAACAAGTTTTCTTAAAAGGGGGAGGAGTGCGTATGTGTTTGCTGGTTTGACTAAGTAGAAGAAAAGACATGCTATGTGAGGAATGAATCCTTACTCCAGCTAATGAGCAAAGGTGTATTTATGAATCTTACCCCTTCAGGGGAATGGGGGGAAAGAGGGGTGGGGGAGGGCTAGAGGATACTGTGAAAGGGGGGAATGGGTGGTGAGGAGGTGTTTTTTGTTGTTTTTTTTTGGGGGGGGGGGGGGTCATTTGCTACTGGTGGTTGCATAATGATATGTCACTTGAACCAACTCCTTTAGAACAGATGCCTATATTCCTAAAACTTATTCTGTCTGCCTGCAGTGGTAACTGGTATCTGCTGCAAGGCTAAATCGTCACAGCCAACATTAAGAACACAAATGTAACCATTATCAGCCATTTAAATAAAAGTCAAGTCATATCTTTACTTATTTATTTTATTTGATTAAGCGTTTTTTCAAAATGCAAGATAAAGAAATTCATAATGCATAAAAGTCAACAGTGTACCCTTTAAACACTGTATAAAACACATGAGCAGTTCCATAATATTTTGCTGGAAATCATGTATTTCTTCATTTATTCTCTTCAAATATGGCAAGGCAACATTCATTACTCCTGATATCTTTAATTCAACTATTTACTGTTTCCCTAATAATATAATGATTTTAAGGATGAAAACCACATTTATAAGATATATTTATCTTCTACTCTGTCACGACATCCAATAAACCATAGGCCCCTAATGAGGAGGAATTTCAACACATCCACTTGGGTGGGACCTCACTTGATTTATGTCTTCCACCTGGGACTTACCTAGCTATAATTGAGTTAAACATAAATTGCATAGATAAGATAATAGAGAAACCCATGGCGTCTGAAATCCTTATAAATCAGTGGGGAAGTATTTCCATGGAGAGTTCTTGGCTAATTGAGCCATAATGTCAAAGTTTGATACGCATATGAAATTTCAAACTTTTTGATAGATATGACATGTTAATAGAAATGCATTTCATATCATTTGGGAGATATATCCATAGAGGTCCTTACGGTGATTGTAAAACATGTCAAGACTTTAAATGATTATGAAAAAAATAAAATTTTGTGAAAAGTATGATGTTTCATAGAGACATGCATTTAAAAGCCATATGAATTAGATGATCTGTGAAATCTATGAAAACAATTCAGATTTACAATGCATATTTGAATCTTTTTGTCAAGGTATACAACAATGAAGGAAAATGCTGTCAGGGAAGTTGTGACATCTTCAAAATCATGACCATTTTGCTTAAAGAATGAAGATTATTAATATACCTGCTCACATTTATTAAACATTCTTTGAAAATTCCTGACATATCAAAGAGTCTTTGATGTTCAGTAAATAATGACTTGAAATGCTTATGATACTGTGCCCTCATTTACTCAGCAAGTCAATTTTGCTTACTTCTTAAAAACCAGAGTCTTCCCATTACAGCCAAGAGCTCTGTGATGTAAAAAGTTAATTATTCATTCATGCAATAGTTGTCCCAGTTAGGAGGAGGTGTATCAGAGTAATGAACTGCTTACAGATCAGAGGCCTTGAGATGGTTCTCATCAAGGGGATTACCAATGTCATACTGTCCAGAACGATAGCCTCCAAGTTACTACAGACTTCTGAAATATCTCCTCTTTGAAGTTGCTGCACAGGTTGGAGTTGTACACAGGAAGTAATGTCTTCTGGCAGGTCTTGCAAATGAGGTCATCATTTCATCAACTTATGCTTCAACTAGACTCGCATACAGTCATCTCTTTAATCAGTGTCTTAAGATGAGTCTTTCAAGCATTAAGGTAGAGGGTGTAATCCAGCAAATACATATTTTGAAAATTTGTCCAAATGATAAACAATGAGTTCATTGACTGATGGACATAATCAAAGAATTGACAGACAAGAAAGGATAATAACTACATGTAGTGAGATTTCTATGTTCTTTAATCTTAAAATGTTCTTTTTTCCCCTTTTTTCATATTTATTATTACTATTTTTTTTTTTAATTAAGGAGAACTTTCCATACATAAAGCCCCTACATGACCCACGTGGATAGGGATCGGCAGGGTTGATCTTAAAATGTTCTAGGTGTTAGTATTAACTCAACTAATCCTGCTCTTTATCTGAATGTGGTCATCAAAATGACCTTTGTACTACAATTTGTAGATGAATAAAATTCTGGTGCAAAATATTAAGTATGAATTAAAATAGGTACCATAAACGATGTTACCTTTTGTTTAAAAAACTTGACAAAAATTATTGTATTGTATTGTTTCAGTTATGCATGGGAGTTTCAAACACTATCGACATTGAAACATCATTAATAAATTTGCTCAGAAAGTTAAAGATTGTAACACTCAAAATATTCTTTCTCTTTTACATGAACATTCTTATTATGATATCTAACAATCCTTGATAACATCTTTAAGAATGGAAGCATGCATATTTGTTAACTATTCAAAATAGGGATTTAACATTTCTGACACTTTTAAGAACAGGTGAACGTAATAATGGGAAGGGAAATGGTATCCCTAGGGAATTAAAATTTTGCTCTTTCTGGTAAAATGTTATAGAAGATGAATTACATTTTAGGTTTTTATGTCCACTGTTTAACCAATTAAAAGTAAAATATATGTCCACTTTCAGATGTAAAAATAATGTATCTCTTTACTGCTCTTTTGCAAAATGAAAATTGTTTCAATTTTAAGTGCAAAGTATGTCAGAGCAGCTGTTTTGTCATGATATTCACTACGCATATTTCTTGAGCCTGTAAATAAGTCATGTTTCAGTTATTAGCACCAAACCTGTAAACTGATAACAATCTGTCGGATAAATTTTGTACATGCAAGTACCATGATATAAGCAGGTATATCTCAAATGAAAAAGCCTATTAATATAATTTTTTTAAAAACCCATTTTAAATCAGATGGAAATACATTAACAACAACTGCAAATCTGTAAGGCACCTGAGGAGGAAGTAGTTAGGTAGGAGAAGTAAGCTTTACTGGAGCGTACATCCTGTTAAGTTTCCTCATGAATGTAGCCTATACAACTCCACCTGGTTGTACGCACAGTAACAACATCTCGCTGCATCAATGACAGCTAGCACTATGAAAACATGCGACTTCACGTCTACTGGTTATGATAATCATTTTTAGTATTATAATTACATTTGTTTACTTAAATATGTTTTAAGTCCATATCATTGTCTCAAACTGTTTTATCTTATTGGAGCAGATATCTTTCCTTGACAAAAACCATGTAAATCTCAATGAGTGAGGCAGAAAAGTAGGTATTTCATTAGTGGTTCCGCAGAGGGTGAAATATTTACCTTTCAAACCCATCTTATACATAAATAAAAGGTGTATGCTTACTAAAGAATTTCTGTATATTATTTATAAAGTTTTCATGATATTTCTAATACTGAAACATGCTTGGTAAATACACACTCTTGTTTGATAAATTTTGATTAATTGCACATTGCAACCTATGATTTTAGGATTGAATTCAGCATTTTTTTCTCTTTACAATTAACACGACTACATGTTAATGATGCTCAGAATACCATAGAGTGTCGCGGTGGTCAAATAAAGAAAGATGGAAGTAAATCTGGAGTAAGATGAAACTGGCGCCCGAGACTACTTCCTGTTTTACAACATTACACTGCGGTCAGCGGATTCTGAACTTCCTCCAGGTAACTTTAAGAGAGGCTTTTGGTCTACCATCTTGTTTTTTAGCACACTGCATAAGGGAACACTGTTTTACAACCTTGTTCCTTGTACACATAATATATATATATCACAAAAATATGTCCCAGGAGATATTGTTTTGACAGAGGATTTTGAACACTGCCTTGCTACCATCAACTTCATGATATTGTAATTGTTTAACATCATCAAGTTATGACATCATAAACATGACATCATCACAATGCTTAAGACATCTCCTCACTGAGAGTCTTAGGGTATTATAGTATTCATAAATGTTCAATTTTCTCAGAAATGAATGAAATATTATTTTGGATGATAGAATCTCACCTTCATGTCTTCTGATATCAAATATATCAACATGTTGATAAAAGTAAAAATGTCCTCGGCAAGTCTCAGATATTTGTAACTTTTATGAACTTGTGTTTATATATTAGATATCTGAAGAAACTTGTGAGATTCTATATGTATTGAAAATTAAGACTTAACAAATAATTATGATAAATCAAATTGTCAATGCCTTAATTGTTGTTATGACCAAGCAAGGATTTCAATGCTTGAATAGATAGAGGACATTTAATTAAGTTTGTCACATACGATGTTTATCTCATCGAGTGGTGGGGTTGGAGCTGATATCTTCACGAGTGGTGAATGACAAACTTAATAAAATATTCTATTTATTATATAATTTCATTCTAATTTTGTTGATTTTTAGTGTTTATGATGTCAATAAACATTTCTTAACCCTAAAAGTAGTCTCGGCACAAAGAGGCCCTAGAAACTTCACCAGCAGTGGCGATATATTATATCGCTACTGTCACCAGTGATGATATATTATATCACTACTGTGACCACATACAAGGTTTATTTCACTGATAAATCCCAGTATTTCATTGCTTATTACATAATAAAACAACTTAATGTCCTTCAATCTTCAGTGAAATTATCAAATCTGAAGCAACCAAAATATTAGCCTCAGTAACAATTCTGCAAGGTGACAAGCTGACAGGACATATGCATTCATATGTTCACCTTGTTAGTAATAATTTCTAAAAATCCAATTAGTTTCACCATGACGTCCTGAAGATGATATTCTGTTAGCTACATTTGCTAGTATCTAGAAAATACTTACAAATAGAAGGAAAGAATGTGTCATTAGAAAGTTATTAGAATAACAACTTGACTAAAAGAAGTCATGTGTATAGAAAAGAAAACTAAAGTTGTGGAATAATTATCAGTATGCAAATATGATAGTGGGCGGGAGAAATGTAGAAAGATAAGTTCATTTGATATAGGACTAGAATAACTCACAATTATGCACACTGCACAAGGCCAGGAGAAAAGCTAATGCAGTAAGAAGTTCCACATCTATAGGTTGATCTACAAAAGAACCATTTGTTGTAGCTTGACAGACTGAAATATCTATTGTCCATCAATATGCAATTGCTACAGCAGTTTGTATTCCTGGATGAGGGAGATATGTCTCTGAGCTGGTATTTGCCTCTGATGTATGCCTCCTTGATGAAGCAAAGTGAAGCTATGATACCAGAATAGAGTATCACGGTGCACCTAACCATACATTCCTTCTCCCTAATTGATTCAATACCAGGTAACAGAGACTGATCAATTCATCACACTCATGTCACCTGAATGTATACTTTGTGTTACATTGTAGACTAATGTAGAATAAAGTAGACTATAATGTTGACTAGAGTAGACTAGAGTAGACTAATGTAGACTAATGTAGACTTGAGTACACAAATAAAGAATAGAGTAGATTATAGTAGAATAGAGTAGACTATAATGATGACTAGAGTAGACTATGATGTTGACTAGAGTAGACTAGAGTAGACTAATGTCGACTAGAGTAGACTATAGTAGACTATGATGTTGACTAGAGTAGACTATAATGTTGAATAGAGTAGACTAGAGTAGACTATAATGTTGACTAGGGTAGACTAGAATAGACTAATGTAGACACGAGTAGACTAGAGTAGACTAATGTAGACTGGAGTACACTAATATAGAATAGAGTCGATTATATATATATATATATATATATATATATATATATATATATAGTAGAATAGAGTAGACTATAATGTTGACTAGAGTAGACTAATGCAGACTAGAGTAGACTCATGTTGACTGTGGAGTAAACTATACTAGAGTCACTATGTGTCTGCATAGGAGGGGCTACAAGTGGTCAACAAAACTCTGATGAGACGGTGTCACTAACTTGACTCACCTAGCAATGAAATCTGGCAGGGCTATCGGGTTAAAATTCTAACACTTGATGCAGGTAGCAAAACAATTAAAAACTCCTGAATGACAATTATAAGTGACTAACTGAAGACATTTTTCCTAATCTAAACATGATACTATTCTGACAAACCCTTCAAGAAGAAAACTTGTTTACCTTAAAGGAAAACACTGTGTCTTTGATAAACGTATTTCAGCTCTAACTTGATCAGTTTTCTACAAAATTTCCATTAATCATCAGTGTGATACATTACATCTCACTATATGTGTACATATAGTTAATAAAACAATCTGGCAATTGAAGACAATATTTACATATTCCTGCACAGAACTAATTGATGCACAATTTGGTGCATGATGGGTAAATTGCAGCAGAAATGATGAAGAGGGCTGGATCCAGACTGACCTCTGACCTCTATTGCGGACCCTCCGTCACTGTCACAAACGGTATCACTATTGGAAAATATTGGTTCTTCCTTCCAGCCATAAACTAGGCCAAATCAGTATTGCTACAAAGGGGCTTTAGCTCATTTTGACGCTATAATCTGATAACCTTTTTAATGCATTATTAGTAATGAAAAATGTAAGATCTTGTGTCCCATTATTACAATTGCTTTTGCAAAAGTTTTGCATCAAACAAAGAAACAAAGGTTGAAGAATTTGTTTGTTTTTGTGCACTAGCATCATTCATTTTCATCAGATGGTTATAGGTTTTCAAAGATGTCAGAATACCCACATGGGAACACTGACTTTCAAATAAATAGGATTAACGATAAGGCAGCAAGTTAATTCCACTTAAAATACTTGGTTTTTAAGACAAAATATTATAAAAATAGATTGAAAACATGGGTGTATTAAATACACATCAGATAAGACATTTCTGTACTATGATATATGATGGTACCATACCATTGGCAAAGACTTACTCAGATGATGTGTTAAATGTGAATGTGAAATATTTGTTCAACAATAGAAAAATTATTTAAGAAACTTATCCCTATTTATGTCATCTTATTACAACATAATGTAGGCATAGGATAATTGTTAATAATGACAGCATGTTCAATCTCATTTCAAATATGGGTAGCAATAACACAACATGTAAACGATCAATATGAAATTTGAAATTAAAACTGGAAATGATTGGACTGAGAGATGAAGCATTAAATTGCCAAATCATGCACAGTTATGAACCTAAACACTTTTGTTGTCCACTGGGTATTCATATGAAGAGCTATCTAATAATCTAACATTCCATCAAATATAACTCATTCGTCCTGCAAACCCAAAAAAAACTTTCTTTCTGTTAAAGTATTCATACCGTTTGAATTGCTGTGCCTTGATATAGCAAGTCTTCACTTCCTCCACCAAGCGCATCCGACCCATAATTACCACATAGAACTGCCAATTGATTCTCTCAGATAAACTTTCTCTCCCCTTTCAGTTTGGTAAACAGAAATGCTTTTGCCTGCTACTTTTGAAGGATAAAAAGGCAAAGGGCTTGAAAACTGATTGTTGTTAACAGAAAACAAATAATAGCTGGCTCTCAGTCCAATGGTTTTAATATCCCCTTACCAAACTCTGCAGAACAGGCATGCTGGCTTGTGCTTGGAAGAAAGCATTAAATGCTGGATATCTTAAACATTCATACCCTCCTGATCGGAGATTGAGTGCCATTGAATATTACAAATGAGGCTTTTAACAACAAAATCTAAACATGGTTTCTGAGTTTATAAAGAAAAATCTCTTGTTTCCATTCTACTTGAACTTGCAAACTCATTTAACGTAAACTTATATTTTTAAAATTCATCAGAATAAAGTGGTTTGAAACATTATTTCCAGGGCAGAATCATAACCTCTGAATCCCATAGATTGATAAAATTAATGACTATGTGTTAAGATTTAGGGCCGTGTCCATAAGCAAAAGAAGTCATGTTTATGGATTTTCAATATTTTCTATATCCAATAGATGTCATGTTTTGGTATAAATACTTATTTTTACTATTAATTATGAATACATAACTTTGTTAAACTTGTAGTGGCTACCTTGCCTCTCATGTTAAAAAGAAGTTCAAAATCAATAAAAGTTTTCTCTTTGCTTAGAACTACAACTTTGAACATGCCAAGTTTTCTTGTATGTTATTTATATCTCGTACATAGCAAATCCAGATATCACATGCCCAGCAAAAAAGAAGAGAATAGTTGTTGAAAGTATAAAAAAAATAGCAAACACCTGAAATGGGATTCCTTATTGCTCTGCAAACAGAGAAAATTATACAAACTGTGGTATATTACACTTTTCAATTATGAAAATATTGAAAGACTACAATTGCATACAAAAACATCCACTGAATGAATATTTTAAAAGACATAATGGCAATTACAACCCATCTTTCTCTTCTTACGTAACATAGTATTTCATTGCATTAACTCTTCCTGTACAGAAAGCTTGAAAGATCTTAAGAGCTCCCTCAATAGAGTTTTATATATCTTACAGACAATTTTGTTAGGTCACAAGTGACATGCTGTTCCATCATCTATTTCTTTGAAAGACTTCTACAGTTGACAAGTTACTGAAGTCAAATGTTTCTTCGTCTCCAAAGCACGCACTGAGCCCATTCATAAGCCTCATTGTACTCAGCTTCTGTAACTTGTGGTTAACCAGATAACAAAAAAAAATAATTTTATAGATTCTAAAATAAACTTGAATCAATAAGAGAATGTTGTTTTATAAGCATCATTTATAACATGAAAAAAATAGACTGTTTAATGTTGCTGAAAATCAAGATGAATCTTCAGGAAGTCCTAGAACATCAGTCCAGAAACATTGTAAAGCACTGTACATTTTTTTCTCATAAAAAATGAATTGACTTCAAAGTGTTGCAAGCTGATCTACAAAAGATGAATACACATTCAAGGAAAATGACAGTTATATTCCAGAACATTGAGTAATATCTTAGGCTTAATTCTTTATTTCCGATATTTTCTTGAGAATCAACTTTTAGGGGTTTTCATCTGAAAAATGAGAATTGAATGGAAGACATGTATGAAAAAACTTCATAAGTAACCTTGTGTACATTGTGTTTAGATATTCCATTAACAATTATAGGTGTTGTAGTTTTAACATGCCTATAAGTACCCTTTTTAAAAATTCATAGTTCCAAACTCTATCTTTATAAATTCAAACTCCAAATATATTCAATGTAGTTATAATGTACCAATATCGCTCATGACAAATTCATTTTTCATAGTATTTGTATAGTCATTCTTTTTAAATCTTATAAGAATGTAAATCAGTAATAAAAGAACATTATTGAAAATTGACAGTTTTATCAGTGTACTAACTGAAAATTAGCATCTGTATGCCTATTAACAACCTCTTCAGAAAGGAGACATGATTCTCATATAAACTATTACTTTGACCAGGATGCAGGAAGCAGGGTAGGGTACCTTATGACCCAGAGCTGGCCACATGGAGGTTAAGTTGCAGGTCTGCAGGAAATTGGTCTAGACCTAAATGGGAGAGAAATTACCATTGTCTGAGAGCACAGCTCTGAGACAAGGGATTGTCAGGGATGATGGACAGTGTCCGATGGAATCAAAATTCAATTAAATATTCCATAGGAACATGTTTCCTCTGATGGGACCAAGAAGCATGACTTTCCTGAAGGAAGCTGGAGGACTGGTCAGGATCAGCCACCACTAGATTATAGAGAGATGGGAACACTAGGAACAGGCAGCATGGGTGTTTTGTATGATTCTGTGATCCCATCAGGGATAGAGTGCTCTATAGATTTGCCTGGGACCACTATCAGTTACTTCTTCATGCCCAGATTGGATGGCCGGGCCTATCCAGTTGCAAAGTGATTGATCAATGGGAAAAAATGGAATCACTTTCAATCTCTTGGCTTGATTTTGAGATATAAGGTACCCTGACCTCGGAACTATTTGATGGCTATACATGATGCAATTACAAGTTTGACAGTAATCTATTAAGAGTTAATCATATTTATTCCTCTCCATGTCACTTATGACATCCAAATTTATATCAGTGAGCCTCTGATACCAAGATGAACTGGCCCATCCTGTGGTATAGATTCACAGTTAACAGAGAGTCTAAGATGCTTTACTTGTAATAACTGAGAGCATGTATGATGCTTTACTTGTAAAATCAGAGAGCATGTATGATGCTTTACTTGTATATCAGAGAGCATGTATGAAGCTTAACTTGTAATAACAGAGAGCATGTATGATGCTTAACTTGTAATAACAGAGAGTGTGTATGATGCTTAACTTGTAGTAACAGGGAGCATGTATGATGCTTAACTTGTAATAACAGAGAGCATGTATGATGCTTAACTTGTAATAACAGAGAGTGTGTATGATGCTTAACTTGTAATAACAGGGAGCATGTATGATGCGTAACTTGTAATAACAGGGAGCCTGTATGATGCTTAACTTGTAATAACAGAGAGTGTGTATGATGCTTAACTTGTAATAACAGAGAGTGTGTATGATGCTTAACTTGTAGTAACAGAGAGCATGTATGATGCTTTACTTGTAATATCAGAGAGCATGTATGATGCTTTACTTGTATATCAGAGAGCATGTATGAAGCTTAACTTGTAATAACAGAGAGCATGTATGATGCTTAACTTGTAATAACAGAGAGTGTGTATGATGCTTAACTTGTAGTAACAGGGAGCATGTATGATGCTTAACTTGTAATAACAGAGAGCATGTATGATGCTTAACTTGTAATAACAGAGAGTGTGTATGATGCTTAACTTGTAATAACAGGGAGCATGTATGATGCGTAACTTGTAATAACAGGGAGCCTGTATGATGCTTAACTTGTAATAACAGAGAGTGTGTATGATGCTTAACTTGTAATAACAGAGAGTGTGTATGATGCTTAACTTGTAGTAACAGAGAGCATGTATGATGCTTTACTTGTAATATCAGAGAGCATGTATGATGCTTTACTTGTATATCAGAGAGCATGTATGAAGCTTAACTTGTAATAACAGAGAGCATGTATGATGCTTAACTTGTAATAACAGAGAGTGTGTATGATGCTTAACTTGTAATAACAGAGAGCATGTATGATGCTTAACTTGTAATAACAGAGAGTGTGTATGATGCTTAACTTGCTATAATAAAATGTTTTTTATACATAAAAGGAGGAACACATCAGACCACACACAAGAAGAACATACAAAGTATTGGATATTTGTCTAAATGTCAACAGTTGTCTAAAACTATTGCACTCATATCTCTTAATTAAATAAGTTAAAACTCCAAAATGAATTTTCCCCCTTCTTTAATTATTCACATTATGAGAGCATGAGACATTAGGCCACAGCCAGCACCAGCACAAATGAGATATCTGTTATCATACAAAATCAAATTTTGCTTATATGTAAAGTTGATAATTAAACAATCCCTTGACTTCCCTGCTCATCCATGATTTCCCAAGAGAACAAATTTGCATTTCCTTTGAGGAATTGCACAGCAATAACAAATTGACAATTGCAAATATATTGAATAATTTATATACATTCATATTCTCAATAGAGACAATTGTGTTATACAAATCCCTTCATATTTCATTCATGGACATATTCACTGTTCACCGACATCGTCGCTCACAGACACATAATCATGAACTCGGCCTCCTCCTGGAACCATCACATTGAATCACATCTCACCTGAATCAGTATTGTTCATTCCTTTTATGGAGATCGATTATCCTGTAATTTAGTACTAGCTGATGCAACAATATTAAGTAGCAGGTCCAGAAGGGTTAAGGGGCTTCAAATACATCCCTCCCATTTAGGATTGCGAGTAAAAAGATTGACCCCCTCCCCTTCAAAAGATGAGGTCTCTTTTAAAATTCCTTAATCCAGCATTGATCATTCATTCTTAGCCTAACCTTTGACACGACAAGTCTTTAAGGAGACAAAACTCCTTGATAATAGAGTTACAATGATGGAGTATAAATCATTTTAATCAAGTTTTCAAGCATATTGAATATTGTACATATTGTCATATCTGTGGCGCCAACTTTTGAATGTTAAACAATCATTGCTTATGACAATATAGAGTCCGGCCTATCCAGAAAGAAATCTTTTTTTATACAAGTTGATATTTTTTCAAAATAAGGACTAAATAATGCAGAATATAACAATGTTACTGTTTATATCTTACTTCTTTACTTGTTTCAAATTTATTGCCACCTGGCCAACAACATTTCCTTACAAACAAGTTTTCTCAAAATAATTATAAAGAAGAGATTTCAAAATCGAAAAACAAATGAATAAATAAGTTAATCTTCAAATCTTGTTGACAAGGTACTTGCAAATCTAGAGTATTTTCAAATGATAAATGATAAACTGATCACATAAACTTAAGCCTAGAATCTTTTTTGGCATTTGCGCAGTGTCAGCAATTTTAAATGTGTCCATTTTTTCCCCTGCCAAGCACGTTAGTAATGAATCACTCACATAGACCACCTATCTTCCAACTTGTCAAACTTTATTACTGGAACCTGTTTAAACAAGATACAAACCCACTCAGTGTCCAGTAGTAAGGGGAATCCAATGCTAAACATAACAAATCAGTGTTCAGGGCACTTTCAATGGATAGTGGCAGTTGGCAGGGAAAACTCATACCAGCTTTTTGTTTCGGGTCTCTGTCTGTACATTAGAAATGTTTGTACATATCCTTAATACCCTAAAGTCAGAGTTGAGTCAGTCAGTCAGTCCAATCATTTTAATCAGAATAAAAATAATTTGGGAGTCAATTCCAAATTTTTTGCTCTTATTCTTGCAAACCATTTTTAAATGGAGTGGTTATAGCAATTACAATTTGAATTTGGTTATACTGTATACCAAACAGCATATCTTCATTGAATCTTGTAAGATTTGATAAATCATTAAAAAAAACGGTTGGCCTCCTATATCTGGAGAATTAATTCATTTCAGATTCAACTTGAAGAAATAAAAATTAAATTTCATTTCCAAACAAAAACAAAACAAAAGTTACTTTTAAAATGTATTCTCATGACCAATGGTTATAACATGCATTGGACTATGGGCAATTCTTTAATAGAACATTATAATGATGGCTGAACTTATTGTGATTTCATATGTGCAGAACTTTTAGACTGGTTTAATATTGCCTTATAAATATTATACTATGCTGTGCATCATAAGGGAAAGTAATAAATTGTGATTCCAAATATTCAATCTTTTTACAATCTTTTGGTTAGACAATAAGCAATCCTGTGCTAGTTACAAAGTGGATTGGACTAAAGACAATCCTGAAGTACTTGTGATGTTGATTGAACTAGAGAAAATCCTGCAGTAGTTATAAAGTGGATTGGACTATAGACAATCCTCAAGTAACTGTGATGTAGTTTTAACTTTAGACAATCCTGAAGTACTTGTGATGTGGATTGAACTATAGACAATCCTGCAGTAGTTATGATGTGGATTGAGTGATTACAATGTATGTTGAACTATAGACAATCCTGCAGTAGTTATGATGTGGATTGAGTGATTACAATGTATGTTGATCGAACTATAGAAAATCCTGCAGTAGTTATGATGTGGATTGAGTGATTACAATGTATGTTGATCGAACTATAGAAAATCCTGCAGTAGTTATGATGTGGATTGAGTGATTACAATGTATGTTGAACTATAGAAAATCCTGCAGTAGTTATGATGTGGATTGAGTGATTACAATGTATGTTGAACTATAGACAATCCTGCTTATTTTAAAGCCATCAGTTGGGAGAGTATATGTGCGACATGACCAGAGCGTCATCAACATCCCGGAGATGGTGGCACTCAGACCCAGGTAGCCACAGACAGCTTGAACTTGACTTTACCATAATCAATTGTCTGCAAAGCTGCTGAACTCAAGTAAGGAGAGCACTTACACACATATCCCAAGAGTCAGAGGAAGAAATGAAACAGCTTATTTCATATATTTACGAATAAGTGTTATTTGGGTACGAGAGTATGTAGTGCAGACGAATTTGCGCCCGTGCAGTAAGTCACGTGATAGCTGTGCTATAAGAGACGGAATGCACGTGCAACAGGCACTTGAGATTCACGACTGACGGGGCAGGACTGCTGTTGTGTGTCTCGGTGACTCTCACCATGGATCATTCTTCGGAAGAAAACGTTCAAGCCTCTACTCCTTCCAAACGCCTGCTTCCACCTAAAGATCAAAGCAAAGGTGATGATATTCAGTCTTTTCAACTGTTTCGTGATTATATGGATGCTAAACTGTCAACTTTGAAGCGGGAATTCATAAACGAGTCCGAGCAGTTGCATGTCTTTAGCCGTTGCAAAGAAAGTGAAACATGATTGCCACCCTGAGTTTAAATACAAAGGGAACTCTGTTCAATATAAATTCAATTGTGATATTATGGAGGGTTTAGAGAATATTAAGTCTGCTTTGTACCACAAAGATTCTACTTTAGTATGCGAGAGAATTGAGTCTCTCGGTGTCGTTGTTAAGAAAAGAAATAAACTTATCCGTCTAGCTGACAGATCTCCTGCAGGCTGGGGCGTGGTGACTGAACTGGAAGGGACTGGAGTCGCTTCCGACTCTGAAGAGGAGCATCGCTTAGAGAGAGCAGAGTCGAAGGCCCTGAGAAAACGTAGCCGAGGCCGCAGCCGCAGCTCAAGTCGTTCTTACGCCCCAGCATTTGGTCAAGTATAGGTTGGGCACATAGTCTTGCAGGCCTACAAAATCCATGTCAGTCACAATTCAGTAATGTTAAGTCGGTGCGTGAGTCTTCCCGGAGAACTCTCGGTGTGCAGATTCGGCGGAAGGAGCCTATTACAGCAGAAATTCTAATGAAGTTAAAAGGACAGTTTCCTGTAGATAGCTTATATAATCTCAGAAATTTAACATTTTGTATTGTTTCTTTTGCTGGCTTTCTCAGATTTTCGGAGGCAGCAAGCTTAAGATATTCAGACATAGTTTTCCGGGAAGGGCACATGGTTATCTTTATAGAAAAAAGCAAAACCGATAAGTATCGCGATGGTCATTACTTGGTTGTCGCTGCAACTAAATCTGACTTGTGCCCTGTTTCTATTATGAGATCATATTTAGAACGAGCATTTGAGTCACTGCGACGATTATATATTTAGGCCTGTCACCTTTTGTAAAAAGATGAACAATTATAAGCTGAGAGGAGATAAACCAGTGTCTTATACTCGTATGAGAGAAATAATTCTAAACATGTTAGAAGCAGTTGGTCTTAGGAAACAAGATTTTGGAACACACAGCCTCAGGTCCGGAGGGGCCACGGAGGCTGCCAATGCCGGGGTACCGGACAGACTATTCAAACGTCACGGTCGGTGGCGGTCAGAGACTGCGAAAGACTCGTATGTAAAAGATAGCCTTCTTGCTAGACTGAGTGTTTCGAAAAAATTGGGTATATAAATGCCATGGTTTGTGCGTCTATTGCTTGAATAAAAGATTTGATGCTATCCTTTGTCTTTGCCCGCTCTCTTAGTTCTTGAGACTGACGTGAACGTACCCAAATACAGAGTTGTTATTATTTGTAAATGTTTTATGTTCGGTTGAGTTTACGAATTAGAACATAAATATATTTACGAATAAGTGTTATTTGGGTACGAGAGTATGTAGTGCAGACGAATTTGCGCCCGTGCAGTAAGTCACGTGATAGCTGTGCTATAAGAGACGGAATGCACGTGCAACAGGCACTTGAGATTCACGACTGACGGGGCAGGACTGCCCGCTCACCCACCCGTTGAGGGTAAGTTTGCATAAAATGCATGCGGCCCGAACGAGGTCACTGGACTTAAATAGGGTCACTGGACCTATAATGCAAAAGGTCACTGGACCGATCATAAGTTTACTGTCGCGTATAGTGATACAAGTAAACCAGTGCCGGATAGGCTTGACGTTGGGAATGTGATATAAAACATCTTGTCCTATATAAGTTTTTAAGTGTTTCAGATTTCCTGAACTATGATCGGAGTACTGTACAGACCCTGCAGATGACGAATACCGAGGGATTCATCTGAATGAACTGTGATGCTTTCTGTACACCTTGAATACGATTGTCTCAATAAACTTGCAGCCCCGTCAGGCTGACGTGAACGTACCCAAATACAGAGTTGTTATTATTTGTAAATGTTTTATGTTCGGTTGAGTTTACGAATTAGAACATAATACTATATACTCTTCTTCTCTCTCCTATATATGCAAATCATCTATACTTGATCAAGAAAAAATTCTTCCTTTGTTTGACATTTCTCATTTTCAGGTGAAAAATACTTAATGATCACTTTGAGCATATCAAATGCATTATAATTAGCATGTAAAAACCTGTCTCATTACTTGAAGAGTGCATGCACAGAAAAATATTTTTGGGTCTCCATAATTGAGGGCTTTCATTATTAGTTTTAATGATGAATGAAGAAGAGTTAGCTAGTTTTATAATATAAACTGACCATGAGTTAAAGATAAGAAAAGTTTTTGATAGAGAAGCATAAATTTTTTGTCTACTGATATAATAAAGAAAACTGTAAGTGTACATAAATAAATAAATGCTGTGTAAGGAAATATGAGGTATGAATCAGTCAACAAGAACCATAAGGAATTTGAACCAAGTAAGCACCTGCTAATGTACAGTCATTAAGCAAGGGTGTCTCCTGCTGACTGCCAACCCTAACGAGACCAGCACAATTGTGGAACAGCCTCCTAATTCCCAACTTATCCCAGACTATGGCAAGGAGGAGGTTAAAAATATTCTGGACCTTACAAACAGAACTCTTCAATCAAGCACTGGCCTGCTGTCAAGGACATTTGTCACACTTGGATTATGCATGAAGTCTGTAGGTATTCATCCACCGTCTCGAGAGTCAGACATGGCAATTCCAGGGCAATTCAACCTAATTCACCGTCCCCACATACATGATGAATTAGCAGTTTTACTACTCAGACCTATAGTGTGAGGAAAATGTAAAATGGGTAATCTTGTTGAGCAAATTGACATATTTCTATTGAAGAGGGGTCTGATACAAGAGGAATGCTGGGTCCAGGAAAGGATTTTGGGGGTTCATTCCACTAACCCCTCCCGGCTTCAACGTCCTTTTCAAAGAATTAAGAACACTGAATGCAAAGGTAAATCACCCTTCCATTTTAAGAAGGTGAATAAGTCAAAGAGTTTTAGCCAATATAATTCATAAAATCAATAGAAAATTTACACATGCTCTTCAAAATGTAAATGACACAAGCCGTAATTGCCCAGGATCCCAACTATGAACAACACTATGGTCTCTTCATCTGGACTTGCCTCTCTGTGTTTCCTCACTGTCTCCAGCTCTGTACTAAACAATCACACTTTTCATCTCATTTTAATCCCTAAATCTACCTCCAATAAAACTGAATGACAAAATGTCAATATGGCATTCTATCCAAACCAACACAGGCTGTATTTTGACATTGATCTTGCCAAGGGCAAAAAGTTATGAATTCCAGGATTTTTCATATTCTTTCTACTTGGCAAATGGACTTGTGTTAATTCCATTAATGGTTTTTCATGAGTGTAAATTGATTATTTCGAAGATATTGTTTGCCTAGATGTTTATTTTACTCCTAAAATCAAGTTTCATTTCGGATATTTTTTTAAAGTGTACATTCATACACTCAATTGATAGTGTCATGCAGTATTAGAAATCAAGATTTATTACATCTTAACTGATGCGTCATTCTGTATAACGTTAACCACAAAAACAGCATCTAAGATTCATTTAAGTTTTCCAGTAAATCCGTATCCCCTCAATCATTACTGAAACGTCTTCAAGTCAAAATCTTCAAAAAAGATCCCAAAACATTTTTTCAAGTAGAAGGTAATCTTATCATCAACTGTAACTTAATTTCTTTCATAAAAATGTGCAAGATTGTGAGAACTTGACTGAGTTTGCACAGAAGAAGGTAAAAACAGTGGAAACAATCCATCCAGGCCTCTCCTGATTGATCTTCCTTAATTTCCCTGATTGAGGGAGCTGCAGAGTGAAGCAGCTTTTTGTCTTGCCACGAAGGAAGTGACTTGGTCTTTACATTACACTTCATCATCCACATTACCAGAAAAATCTTCTCTAAGAGCTCTCCCTGCTCCGCTTCCAGTTGCTTTTTCTGCATCAGACTAAACAAAAGCAAATACTGGCGAGATTTGACTGTAGAAAGAGGTGCCGCCATCACTGATGTTGGACTCCATGAACTAAGATCTCCTTTCCACTCACTTTCTCTTTATTTACCCTTTTCATTTTCTAGGTTACGTTCATCGTCTTCCAGTTTACCATTATTATCTTTTAATTTATATTCATCATCTTCAAGGTACATTTATAATCTTTTACTTTACCTTTATCATGTTCTAGTTTACCTTTATCATGTTCTAGTTTATCTTTATCATGTTCTAGTTTATTTGGATCATTTTTCAGTTTATTTTGATCATCCTTAAGTTTATCTTTATCCCCTTTTAGTTTATTTTTATCATTTTCTAGTTTGTCTTTATCATCCTCAAGGTTTATCTATCAACTTCTCCTTTAACTTTAACATTGTCTAGTTTATCTTTAACATTTTCTAGTGTATCTTTAACATTTTCTAGTTTATCTTTAACATTTTCCAGTTTATCTTTAACATTTTCTAGTGTATCTTTAACATTTTCTAGTTTATCTTTAACATTTTCTAGTTTATCTTTATCATTTTCTAGTGTATTTTTAACAATTTCTAGTTTGTCGTTTTCATCCTCAGGGTTATTCTATCAACTTACAGTTAAGCTAAATCATCTTTTAGTTTTTCTTTGTTATCATTTAGAATATAAAAAGCCTCTGGTAGTGTATCAACTCTGTAGTTTAGCTTTATCATCGTGTGAATAACTAATATTATCATCTAACTTACAATAACCATTTTCTAGTCATCATAACCGTCATCATCTCCTTATCACCTTTATCATATTTTGGATTTATTTTCATTTTCAATTTACCTTTCCCTTTATATGCTGTACATCAATACCTATTACAGCCATATCATGAAGATATGGATCAAATAATAATATTAATGTGTAAAGGAGGTGAGGTGAGGTGAGTTGGTGTTTAATGCCGCTTTCAAGATTATTTCACTTATATCGCGGCTGCTAGTATCATTGCAGGGAGAAAGCCCGCAACACTATTGTGGCTATGCGTTGCGGTGAAACCTGGGAGCATCGGCTGGAACTAGCGAACCATGGGTGGTGCTGCGCTGAATTTCAGTGTAGCATTGCACCCAAACCTGACTGCGTGTAGAACAGTTCTCTACTGCAGACAGTTGCCGAGCCCCTGGCGGGTAATGTGTAAAGAATAACTGTAAATTCCAAAAGAGAGATATAAATTAGTTCCATATGTACACCATGTTTTTGAGAAGATTATCCAATCAGTAGCGCTGTGTATTGCACCAAATTTCGTATTGCAATATATTGTGATATACAGCTCACATATTGCAATAATATATCAATACATTTAATGAACTCTAAATTTCACCTTCTTATAGTACTATATGCAGGATTAAAATTATAATTTGATAAAAGGCTTTAAGACCTTTCCAAAAATAGACCATTTTTAAAGAAGATTTAGTTTGTAAGTAAATTTTGATATATTTTCAAAAACTATCTACTTTCGTTTAGAATATATACACACCAAACTCTTGTACATCAAAAGAAAATTTTAACTTTAAGCTTTAAGCTTTTCGAACTTTCTTAATAAATTTGAATTGACATGAATTGGTGAAATATATTGTGATATGGAAAATAATATTTCAATAAATGTATTGCATAACCCATACTGCAATATATTAGTATTGGGATAATATTGCACAGACATACTATTTAGGTAAAAAATAAATGTGATTTCCTGTTTCAAAAATACCATTCTACTCTAAAATGGTTTTACTATTCAAAGATTAAAACTTCAAAATGTATCAGTTAACTCTTCTTTTACTAAGTCAATAATTGCAAAACTGTTACATTAATTGCCAAAAATAGGTTTATTTGGAGTATTGACCCAATTCTGGTAAAGCTAATTTTGTGTATATATCTGACTTGAGTCTGACTTTTTTTATCCATGGTTGATTAAGGGAAAAACTTTCCCACTCTAAAAAGTCAACAAATTAAAAACTGAAAATTTCTCTGAACTTCTTTCCTGAAACAAAATTTCTTTCAAATACACAAGGGAACTACCTACATAGAAGGTCATCCGCTAAACACTTTAAATAACATAATGCTCGTTCAATTTCAACCAGTTTAAAATACATTTACCCCAGACAATACAATCTCAAAGGTTGGCAAAAAATGAGTAATCAATATTAGATTACAAAGCTTTTAAAAAGCTTTCCCCATAATGCAGGGCAACTGTTTTACTTAGAGCAAGTGCTTCTTTATCAGACAGAAGTTTTCATCCAGTGTTTATATGTGACTGTCTATGATTGCAACTGGCTGATTATGGTAGCTAGATCCTTATAAACAATATATACACATATATACAGAATTCTAAGCATACATTTTCTGTAAGAATATGTTCATGAAAGAAAAAGCAATTATCATCTCAGAAGCAAATATACAAAAAATTATCTCCTTTTCTCAGTATGATGTTTTTTGTAAAAACTAAATTCATCAATATTTGTAGTTATCAATTCCAAGATAAATCATTTGCAGAGATATTCTTGGAAATTATTACAGCAACATCATCTTTAAAAGTTTTTTCTCTTGTTTGAATTAAGGTCTTGTATTTCCTTTTCAAAACTGTAAACTACTTTAATTTTCACGCATATAACTACTTTCAAACCAGAAAAAAAGGATTATTATCAAGTATCTGTGAATTAGAGAGAATATGATTCCCTTTCAATGTAAAAATATCCTTTAATGTATTTTCGTGAAATTTGTATATTTTTATTCTATTTTAAAGATAAAAGCCTTTAAAGAACATCTATTCAAGGCCATTGTCCTTCATGTTCTTGATGATAAACTCCTTTCTTTGTGAGCACAGCTTGGTTACATGATTTCACATATTAGAACTGCTATTTTTATGTACTGTGTTTAATGATCACATTCGCCTGTATTTAATAAAAGAGTTACCATGGTGATCCTCAAAGGCACTGACATCTTATATTCACGAAAAGAGAATATTCAACGTTAATGGTATTTCATGTGAAAGTTATACTGTTCAAGAGGTATTAATATTCCATCTTACCTTGTTATACTGACAAAAAAAACTCATCACATCCTAGATTTAAGACAAAGAGGATTTCTTCATATTTTGATAGTTCAGTTTCATTTAATTATGAATTAAACTTATAAAGCTGAACTGTATGCTTTAAGAAGAGAAACAATTCTAGATACTTACAGTAACATTAAAGTCATAGTCTCATTTTTGTAAGGCAATTAAACTGAACTAATTATTCTTCACGAACAAAATCTGATCGCTTACACAAATATTTCCTGTCGCGTTTGCAAAGATTTTCATTTTTATGCCCGTTTTACAGTTTTGAATGAAGCAGCTTATTGGCGTATGCCGTTTCAGACCGATGAGGTACCGAATCAGGGGCAATCCCATCGCAAGTGCGAATCTAGTCATCGCAGCGGGCAGGGTAGGGTAGTTTGAACTTCGTTTTGAGGTCTAGAATGCCTGCATGGTTCTGAAAATTGTTGCAAACGTCAGGGGAAAGATTTCTGTGAGTGGTGAACTATTTGTCCGGCGTGCATTACAATTGCCTTGCAAAAATGAAACTATGACTTTAAATAATATTCACTTTGTAGAAAAAGCTGTCACAAAACTTTCTTCATAATCAAAAGAAAGGAAGGAACCACTAAGCACAATTAAGTAATCCCTCAGCAGTCTTTTTATTGTACGAGGACAAAAAATAGTTTACTGTTAGAATTCAGGCAATGAGTCATGAGGGATATTAAGCAAAAAAAACCAGCTTTATCAGCAAAAACAAACCATAAAAACTTGAATGAAAAGGACAGCTTTTTAAGTGAGATACCGCAAAGTGTTGGACCAAAAAGCAAGATCGACAGCTCCATAGAGAGAAATAGATGAGAGTTTGCCGTGATGAAAGATATCCGAACTGTTTCCATCGAGAGATGTGTGCACAAGATCACCTGAATAATGTCAGGTCACAACTGCTCATGTTGCTTCTCACTGCTTTATATAGGAATACCTGCGGGTCTCCGTACCGTTTACTGCATGGCTTATTGATGGGCTTTGGTCATGAATGTACTTGCATCTCAATTTCATTCTGTGAGAGGACACCTAAACTCATCTTGCATACCTTACACGGGATGAAGCTATACACAATGTGGTTTGAATCTTAAGGTATGAGCATTAGGTGCATTATAATTGATGTAATTTCATGAATTTATTGACATCTCCTTACTTTTAAATTACAGCACATCTGAACAAACACATTGACAATTATTGCAATACTGATCTACACCATCTAGCATTGTCAGCAATTGAGTTTGGTCATGAAAGTTTTCATTTCTCTCAGAAATATTACCTTCCAATCAGATAAGTTGTGATTAATATCGTTTGGTGATGTTAAATTGTCCATGTTTTATGTGTTTTGTATATGTAGTCTAATAAAAGATTGAACTGACATTCAATGATAAATAACAAACAAGAAGAAGACAGAGGGATCAACAAAAGTTGGATTTCTATTTATGTCGGGTAAGTTTAACTCTAATTACAGGTGGGAATGAAACAAACACCTTGGAGTGAGAGACGGTCAGTTTGTGAAAATGTCAACACCTCGTCAAGGAGCTCGGTACAGTGTGGGAGGGAGGGATCTGATGTAAGTTGACAGGAGTATGTAGGTGATAATTGCACAGTGTAGAGTAACTGGCATCAGCATTGCTTGAAGGGAGGCTGTGAATGATGATAAACACCACCTTAAGAACAAGCAGGACCTGAAGTAGATCAAGATGACAGACATGGGTTTAATTTGAGTCTTTGCACTTACAGCCGGCAACAAAACTCTGTGTCTAGTTTGATGTACAATGAAACGTCACTGCATGGATTGTTTAATTCAGGCTTAGAATCAATGCATGTTAGATTACAAGAGGATTGGCATATTCTGAAAATCTAAAGAGATATATTAGAGGCGGCAGTTTTGATGTCTTCTCACAACTATCTCTAATTTGAAGAACAATTAAACATCACCAGAATTTTTTAGGATTACAATTATATGTATGTTTGATTACATATCTAAGGAAAGCTGGTATTAGGAGCGTAGGTCTTGAATCAAAGCTAGAATATCAATGCTTGGCAATAACTTCTTCAGAAAGCAAACATGGAGTTGTGAAAGACTGCAGAGTGACATTGTTTGCATTAAACAATGAGTGAAATCTTTGATGCTGATCACAATCCAATATACTCCAGGAATAACATGAAAACAGTAGAGCAAGTCATAAAGTGTGCTGTTATTTCAAAGTGATCTGTTCCAACAATTATTGATTAGGCCAAGGTGTTTAATACCGTAATAAATCACAGCAAATGGCTCTTTCTAAGCTCAAGTAATCAAATTATTCTGCTACAATTGTTTTTCATCTGAGGAAACCATTTCCAAAACATGATTCCACTGATGATAAATCACACCTATATCTTCAAAAAACTCATTTGAAATTTTGAGATTGAATTGTGCTGTGATCATGCCGATAGAGAACAACGTTCCTCACCACAGACACTGTGCTGTCTATAAGCCAAGTGATACTATTTCCCTCACAACTATATTTAACACCAGGTCGATCACCATTCTCTTTCTTGATAGCAATGCTACTTCCCTGAGGGCTTGTTCCAATTAACTGGACTATCTTTCTTCTTCTCCTTCTCTCTGGGTCAGTAACCACACACAGATAATCAGGGTCAGTTGAATATAATGTTTGACTGAAATTTTTCCCCCTCATATCCTCCCAACAATCATCTCAGAAACCAAATCTGATATAAAAATTAACCCCATGACTTCCATCAGACAGCTGATAGTGAATGGGCTCCATGAGGTTGGTCTTCATAGCCAGCCAAATCCTTTGGGGGTCCGAACAGCATCCAAGACAATCTCATTGTGGATGTCCTTTTTGATTAGAAGGACACGAATACGAAAGGATGTAGACCGAAAAATTGAAAATTGTTTATACTACAGTGCAGTAATAACACTTACTGAAAACTTAACATGGTGAACATCATAGCAGAGACAGGATGATTTCTGCCAACTGATTTCATATCACTACATTTGATATCACAATTATAGTACCTTTGAATATGAAAAGTCTTATTCAATGTATCACTGATTAATTGAGAATTTTGATGACAGTGTTAAAAGTAAGTTCCTATCCCAGAAAGTAATGCAGTAAAAGTCAGCAATTAATGTCCTAACTTACTTAACAAGATATAAGAAGGTTATCACCTGTGACTATAAGAATTTTATTCATGATATCAATTTATTGAGTGAGTAAAAAGCAACTTTTTCAACTTGTAAAGTCATAGTTGACATCAAAAATAAATATCCTGACTTCTGATACAAAATAAGATTGCCTTTGTGGTTGAAATGACATTTATTCTATTGCATTTCCAATTAATCTATTTTCATTTGTATGAACACATTGCCACAGCACCAGAAGCAGTGTTAGTTTCATTACTGCACCCCTGCATGACTGTAATGCAATCCATCACAGCACAGCACACCTAGACAGGTGAGAGGCCCACATCAGCTGATGTATGAATAATTAAACTGTACTCAGTCACCTGTCCAGGTAGACAGAACCATTGCACACTCATCCAGACCAGCGCTGAATGTAAGGAACAGACAGACAAGTGCTGTTGATTGCTGAAGATTGGGAAGGACAGACAGATAGAAAAATGCTGCTGATTGTTGTGAATTGGGTCACCTAGTCAGAAGGATTGGCTCACAGGCTTGATACAAGGGTGCAGTCAAATGTTCCATGCCTTTCCATCCTTCACCTGAATATATTTGTCTATAAACATATATGTAGGTCAACTTTCTCAGCTAGAGCTCATAATTACTTTAAACATGACCAATCTACCATCATATCGCTATCATCTTCTTTATCTTAACTAAGTTACTAAGTCATTACATCATTGTTTCTGATATCTCTGGTCATCATTGGTACTGATTTCTCTGGTCATCATTGGTACTGATATCTGGTCATCATTGGTACTGATTTCTTTGGTCATCATTGGTACTGATTTCTCTGGTCATCATTGGTACTGATATCTGGTCATCATTGGTACTGATTTCTTTGGTCATCATTGGTACTTATATCTCTGGTCATCATTGGTACTGATATCTGGTCATCATTGGTACTGATGTCTCTGGTCATCATTGGTACTGATATCTGGTCATCATTGGTACTGATTTCTCTGGTCATCATTGGTACTGATATCTGGTCATCATTGGTACTGATATCTGGTCATCATTGGTACTGATTTCTCTGGTCATCATTGGTACTGATATCTGGTCGTCATTGGTACTGATATCTGGTCATCATTGGTACTGATATCTGGTCATCATTGGTACTGATATATCTGGTCATCATTGGTACTGATATCTCTGGTCATCATTGGTACAGATTTCTTTGGTCATCATTGGTAGTCATGCATACCTCTGTTTCTCATTGATATTGATATTTCCAGTCCTCATTGGTACTCAGATCGCTTGTCATCATTGGTCCTGATATTTCTGGTCAACCTTGATACTGATATCAAGTGGACCTTAACATGAAATTTTGGATTGCAGTAAGTAATTCTTGTCATCAGTTGATTACATAATTGGTACCAACTTTATGATGTTACTTTATGTTTCCATGGCAGTTTCTGAGTAGCTAGGAACAGAAGACTGAAAGAACTACAACAGGTGTGTCTATTTCAAGTCACAATAAGGAGAGACATATTGATTACAGACCAAAACTGCTGTAAATTGATGAGAACAATCTGATTCATTATGCAAGCGACATGGGCAATAATCATTGCCTTCTAACTCAAGTCCTGTACTCAACTTTCTCAGGTGAAGTTTCTTTCACTAGGGCAAATGAAATTGATCAGTCCTGATCGAAAGGTCAACGGAATATACACGGGCTTGATTCATACATCATTGATTGCGTCCTACCTCCTTACAACACTGCAGCAATCTTTCTAGTAAAGTCCATCTAGACTTAAGTTAAGTCTTCATATTTCTTTTTATAAATACTGTCTTTCCTTCTTGTGATCTCATTTCCAAAGGCTTTCAGGTTTTATGTGTATCTATAAAATCTAGACTCGCTTATCTAGGACAAAGATTTTAATATTTTTTAACATTTTCAGAGAATGACCATTACTCTGTTGTATGCTGTGATTCAAATGTAGAAATTGTGAGGATAATGCAAGTAACCATATTTGCTCTTTATGACAAGTATGGAAATTCAATTATTGGAATAGTTTCCAGGTGTTAGATATCTTGATTCCGATAGATATGTCTGTCTGGCAAATGTCACATGACTCCCAGAAGATGGCAGCAGCCCAACTAGGAGTTAGGATTTGACCTCTCATTAGAAGCATAGGTAAACTCCTTGTAAGATCAACACAATACATTTGATCTAAAAAACAACTAATCATTGATAATTTATATGAAGGAATTGAATACATTGTTACCTTTTAATTTCTTGCTGTCAAATATTAACAACTTCTGATCATCATTCCAAACAATGGTACTAAAGATGCTAATCCATGTTCTTTTGAAACCCAATATTGCTTCTTAGCCTGAGGAACATATAAAAACCAAAACAACAGTGTAACTTCCCACACCATTGACGCTGGATGTTCAATACATGCCAACACACCAATCAACAAAGCTCACGATTAGTTTAGAATAAAATGTAGATGAAACAATTTATAAAAGAATAGGCTATCATGCTCTGGAAGAATAGTTGGTTCAATTTGCTTCTCATGTGACAATGCTTTCAAACAAATTCAATCCAATAATTGCCTTTATCAATTAAATCAAAGAGAACCACATTTCAACTTTTCTACAAATTGGAACATGAAACCTGATGAAATCATTATTCTAGAAAACTGTAAAAACATAACATCAATGAGAAACCTCCTTGCATTATTGGCTAAATCCAGCATCCATTACAAAAATCAAACACTTTGTAACAATAACAGAAAATTTTCCATTTCTGTGGGTAAATTTACAAAGCAAACACAAGTATGGACAAAGTCACCAAACCCAGTAATTCTCTGACAGAAGAGAAGCACACTACAGAAAGTATTCCTTACAGAACTCCTTAGAAGAAAATGTCAAATGTGAAGTTTGTGAGTCCTATAGAAGAGGAATGTTCTATGATGGTGGCTCGTCAGGCTAGAGATAATGCCATAATATTTCTCTGTTTACTCTTCGTTCCATGCTATTACAGATGTGAAGGGTCGCAATAATTTACGCACTAAACAACTACTTGTAAATTCATTACCATCCCTCAAAATAGACTGAAAGTCCTGTTATAAAACAGTTTACTGCTGCTTTTCTCTAAAGTGTAATGGAAAATTTTCTTCCAACCAACCCTTGAGGAGTTGCCGATACATCTGTTTCATGGTAGACTATATCTCAGAACATCCACAGTGCCAAACTTTCCATATCAGTGAATCAAGAAAATGCTTATCTACACTGTTATTTTTCTTTCTTGCATTGCACATTGATGTAAGATGGAAAAGATTTTATTATTATGATATGATATGTACTATTTTCACATAAAGCAGTTGAGACCATAATTGCATTTTCGCTGCATGATAATTATACACTGAAGCGCTTTAAAGATCCCATGGTTCAATCATTTCTACTATTCATAGCTTAAAATTGTTTTTTCTTCTCATTCTTTACTTTAATACTTACATAAAACTATCAGGTTCTAGAATAAAAGTTAACTTAGCAAGAAACAACAACATCAAGTTTATAGGTCAAGGTACATATAGATCATTGCAGTCTCAAACATAATGACATTGCATCATATCATTCAAAACAACATGTGTTTTTATCATTCAAAGAATACATACTTGATTTCTTATCATGTAAGAGCCTACAAATATGCTCACATTTTCTGCCTTGAAAACAGTTCTAGCGCTATAGAAATTCAAATGAATTAGTTAGGATTACAACCAGATGCCAATCTTTGCAGACAATTAAATTAACAAGAACTGGCAATTAAATCTAAAGAAACTCCCCTTTCACATACAAATTAAGACCTCGACATGTATCCATGTTACCAAAATCTCTACATGCAAAAACCCTACGGCATTGTGCCAAGATTTACACAGTCAGATTGTGAGGCTGTTTGCTTCATTAGTGTCATGTTTATCGCTTTGTTCAGTCTTTACATGACAAAACAAACAGGTTCATGTCTACTGCAACAACAGACAATCTGTATCATGACCAGGATGCCGTACCTCAGAAGATTTTACACTCATTTATGAGAAAATTCATATTCATGGGATAGGCTCATATTGCTCAATAAATATAACTGTTTGATAAAATGTTCCTTTATTGTTCACAGTTGTCCTGATATGCATGTAAGGTGACCGATATCTAAACTTCACTATCACATCAGCATGTTGCTTTTTGTATCATTTATGATGATAAAGTTTCAGAAATAACTATCACGATATTGTCATGGGTTGAATTCTTTTCGTGTCCAAAATTAAGTTTGCACCCTTTGAATTTAATCAAATTTGTTTGCTTTACTGCAAACACATCTGAGGGGACGTTTATCACCAGTGAGAATTCCCAGAACACAGAAACATGCGCTTTCATTGGCTTAGGTGATCATTTATGAGAACGTAGTTTTATATATATCTGTCAAGATAGTGCTGAAGCTTAGAAATCTTCACTTGTCAAAAGTTATTTAGCTAGGAAATATATATGTATTCTGTTCGTGTTATCAATGTTATTTCCATACACTGACAAAGAACATGCAGTCATGGCATTCAAGAAAAAAAAACTTTGTCTGAACACTTTCCACAAACAATATCAGTGACGGCTGTTGTAGATAACAATCTTAACAGTTTATTCATATGGCAAAAGAAATTCATCAAAACAATTAAAGGTTAGTTGTATTCATGAAAATTATATTTTTCATCCTCCTCAACAATGGACCTTTTTTTGAAATTATCTTAATTTTAGAATAACGCTTTAGTTAATATGTATTTACTGTTTCTATTAATCTATGTAAAAACCTTGAAGTTTAATCAACTCTTATCAATGTGATGATGTATAGATAAGCCAAGAAGTTTAAGTTATATAGTGTCCGAACAGTCTCATCTCTTTGCAATAAAGAAGTTGTTAATCCATTAATTTCCTATTTTCTTCATCATACCAACTTCTAAAATGCCACTCAAAGAAGCTATATAGTGTCCCACAGTATCTCTGACCTGTGCTAATTTTCATGGACCTTTTCATGAAATTATCTTTAGCAGAAAAATTGATATGGACGTCTATAATTCTTTTTTATATGCCTATAATTTACTGTCTATAATTCTTTTTTATATGTCTATAATTTACTGTCTATAATTCTTTTTTATATGCCTATAATTTACTGTCTATAATTCTTTTTTATATGCCTATAATTTACTGACCATTTTTGGATCCCAAGTAGACCACATTAAGAAATGATTTCTCAACTGTACAACACACCTGGTCACAGTATGAATAATTCTCCCCCACTCCTTTCATCTTCACCGACCATTTAAAAAAATTATTTTATTCAAACACATCACTTTATTAACTGCAAATTATTTTTAACATAGATAAGGTGTATCAGTGATCTTTCAACTCCAAAAAGCACCTACAGCTAGTATAAGATTCTCTCCTTGGCTAAAATTGCCCTAGAAATAAAGATTTATGTTTTTAATTATTTTTTGATGTTTGGTATATGATATAATAAACAGGACTGAGTCCTGAACCATAATTTATTCTAGGTCCTTCTAAACATTTTCTAGACTTAACAAACCTCCTTTAATTTTTCGCTCTGTGGCAGAGATGACAGCTTAGATCTTCTCTCCACTCCTTCTATTTCCAGCTCCCTCCTACCCCAATGATGGCCAACGGCAGCCATTCCTCAGTGTCAGGCAATCTACCAGGGCATCGAACTGATACATGGCTATTTCCAGAACTCTTTTGTAAAAATAAATTGAGAAATACAAAAAAATGTTTGCCTCAAATTTCAGTGAGAAGAGCAAAGGTAATGGATCTCACTCAAGCAGGTACTTACCTTTGGCTATGATGAGTTGTTTGTTCTACACCCATTACTTTTCTTATAATACTTTCCAATATGAACTCAAGGAGTGCATTATATAAAAAACTTTACATATGAAGAAAATGTTTGAAATAAATGGATTGTTTCTAAAAACATTACTTTAGGCTTCTCTGATTGTTCCTTCAACACTGGTTTTTACTTTTTCCTTTACTGATTTTCCTTGATAAAAACATAATTCAACTCTGCTAAATGAAACCATAGAAGAGAGATTTTTTCCAAAATCAAAGCTCAAAACCTAGGCTGCTTTCAACTTTACTTTGTCCCAGTTTCAGCTCAACAGTTAAAGTACAATTTGCAATTAAGGTAACTAATTTTTCCTTGAAAATACCGAATTATTTACCGCATATTTCAATGCATAAGACGAGTTTTTTATACCAGAAAGTGAGGGGTCATGCTCACAGCTTTCTAAAAATGATGTAGATAATATGGAATTAATTAAGCAACACTTCAGTAATCGAGATATTCTATCAATAAGCATGAGTGTTTAACATGCGGCCTGATTGATCCACTCAAATTCTACGAGGAAGAAGATCCCCTAGGAATAGACCACTTGTACAATGTGTTTGCTTATCATACAGTTGCAGATGGGGACTGACGGAGTGGAGCTGAATCAATTACTTATGTAACAGGGACAAATGATCGGTAAAGAAGACGAGTTGTTGGCTTTGATTACACTGGACATGACAGATTCTGTACAAAAAGTGCTGGATCAGCATAATGCAGTATTCCATTTATTGACCATATCTATTTCAGCAGCATGATAATGTGTGCATATACTGTTGACATAACCATAAGAGTAAAGTGTGATCATTATAAAGAACAAATATTTCATCAACAATGGTAACCTTGGTATTGTTGTATAGTATAGAGTATAGTAGTGTATCTTACATAGAAAAGTATTCTCATTCTAGTGAATGAATTAATGCATTGCAACAAATTCTTCAGCGTTACAAAGCTTTGATATATTTCCATTCAAGAACATTTCATCATATTTTGCTTAAGTTTGTTCATAAATGAAGTCACCCATTTATTTGAAGATAAGAAAAGTTTTTTTGAAAATCAGTTAAACCCATTTCAAGTTGAAATAACATCCTCTGAAAGAGTGCATTCTTGTGATTTTCATCTTCTTATCAAATTACATATTATCTATAAAGTTTTGATGAACATACTACAACTATGGACATTAGAACTTAATAGTCACCCATACACTAGTGACATTCATACAAAGACTTTAAAGGTATTTTGCTATTCATAACAGTCCATAGAGCAAAATAAGAGTGATAAAATTGTCAATAAAAGTACTTATCTATAATAAAGATGGTTGCCAGCTTTACTGTAATATTACTAGGTATCCTGTATCAACTCATCACAACATTTATAAATTTCAAAGACACAGTCCTACCTTGATCAACTAACAATCTCTTTTGAATATTCCTTTCACCTGTCCCAGCATCAAATATGACAGAGCATAAATTATGAAACACCATAAATCAATGGGAAGATAAGAATTACTCATAAACATCATCCGACTTGTGGGGGAGAGACATGTTCATAACATACTTAATGTATTAACTGTTCAAACTAAGATGCAATGCATAACTGACATTATACTTTGTCCTACAATCTGTATGTGCATAAAATGTTTGATAGATACTTTAGTTTAAATTTGAATACATCCTAAATGAGGTGTATGTACAATGAAAAAATAGAGCCATGGGCTCTGTAGCTCATCAACCTTTGTATAGTCCATGTCCAAGACAAAGCTAAGGGGAAAATGCCTGCCAAGCACATGTGAGGGGGGTGTCAGTTTATATTCAGATCAGATTACCTAGGTGCAAGGTACATCCCCAAAAAGTTCACAAAATTTCAGCTTTATGGGTGCAGCATTGACGGATAACAGGATATGCCATAAGCCTATCTGACATTCTAGGTCTGATGAGCTTCAAATTTAGAATTTTGATGATCTTATAGCTGTGTATAACCAGAAGGAAAAATATAAGGCAAGCAGTAACAAAACAATCAGGGATTGCAGGATCTTTGCAAGGGAATAAATACCTGATAAAGAAGGATGTGGAATTACAGACACTGCAGCATTCTCATTTTAGTAAAAGCTTTGCAAAACAGAATAGCCTTTTGTTATTTTAATGTAAGGGAAGTAAAATCAATGGAGTGGAGAGCAATGAATCACGTCAGATAATGAATAAATTGCAACAACATATAGGAGAGAGAGGAGTCGCTATTGTGCATTTGCATATTGAGTAGGTAATACATCACCCAGCCTTATCTCCCACCCAATCAGTACAGTCTCATGAATGTGACACCGTTTGCTTTATTAATCTGAGAAGTCTTAGTCTGATGAAGAACCCAAGTCTCTGGAGAGATTTGCACCGAGGGATGGAATTGTTAACAATTGGTGAAGAGGGAAATGCTGCTGACTTGCAACTGACACTGGCACCCTTCAAGAGCTGCAGATCCACCTTCTGACATGGGGGAACAATGGCTGACACAACCAATGGATAGCTGTCAGTGATACTGTCTTCCAAATGTGTCAGTGTTGTTAGGTTACATTCGTTCCTACACCACACAAAGGAAATGTTGAATAATTTGTTCAGGTGAGTGAGGTGAGGTTATATGGGGATTAATGCCACTATTAAGAATATTTCACTTATATCACGGCTGATAGTATTATTGAAGGAAGAAAGCATGCAACACAATTGTGGCTATGCATTGCGGTGAAACCCCGGAATCATCATCTGGAGCTAGGGAACCATGGTAGTGCACTGAAATTCAGTGTAGCATCCAAACCTTAATGCATGTTCTTTACTGCAGACAAAGTTGGCAGGATTCGAACCAGTGACCTCTTGATCCAAAGCCTAAAGCTGTAACCACTATCCTGCCACAAGTTTGTTCAGGTACGAAGAGATTGATATTATCTTTGGTGGCACTCGATTTACTCATTTTATACAAAATCATTTACTTGTTTAAAAAGATAATTTTACATGTAATTTTGTTTCCCCAAAATACATGAAAATTTTAATATTACAAATATATGATAAGACACATACTGAAAACAGGGACTTTTTTATACACTAGATGCGCAAAAATCTGTAGACTGAGTGAAAGTTAAGGCGGCTGATTTTGTAGTTATTGATTTAAACTTCGAGTTGATTGTTTTCTAACATTTTCTCATAGTTAGTTTTTTGGCTTTAAGTTTCGACCAATTTCAATATTTTCAGTTTTAGTGCATCAGTTCATTCTTGCGTTCTGAATATATATATATAACTATAAACTCTTACATATAGAACACAATTGAATTGAATTTAAAACTTGGTTAGGAAGATATAACTTTGCTTAGCGAAGACGAATATTTGTGTAAAATCATAGAATTTAAATCATAAAAAAAGAGAAACATTTGACATTTTGCAAAAAATACATGCATATCATAGATACAGAACAATTCACAAACCATAAAAACATTTAAAAACAAAGTTCAACCTAAAAAGAATATTACAAATTAAAATAATCAAGAAACTCCATAGAATAATATTCAAATCAATGTTTTTTCTAAAATATAGAAATTTTA
Organism: Phorcus lineatus; assembly: GCA_921293015.1. Classification (NCBI taxonomy): domain Eukaryota; kingdom Metazoa; phylum Mollusca; class Gastropoda; order Trochida; family Trochidae; genus Phorcus; species Phorcus lineatus. Next base: position 30,740,531 of record OV121085.1, on the reverse strand, counting down.
ACAATTCCTTCTATGCAAATCCAAATGTCAGCTTGCGCAAAAAATTCACAGAAAAGGCCAAAGACAAAAAATGTTCCATGGAAGAATTAACTGCGAGCCATAGACATATTGCATTTCAGCTTCAGCAGGACGGCAGGTGTGACTTGCATTATCGACTCTCCAGTGACAGAATTAACTCAGACATTGCAAAAAAATACCAACATCTTGGGAACTCCAAGCAAGTTGAAAATGAAGCGTATGAAAATTTGCCACTTTTTTCAAGGATTTTTTTGGCGGCACTAATTCTGAGAGGCCATTAGAGATGATAAGTTCCGTGAATTCACACTTATACAAGTGGTCCTCGAATCTTTAAAGCTTGCTAGTCCATAAAAAAACCATTTGTTTCTGGTTGCGTCTTCACAACTGGTCCTGCAAGACTCGGGAACAAGATCAATAGACAATGTTATTGCACATAATCAGAAATACAAGATTGTTGCCCCATAAAAACTGTTTTATGAAGAAAACTGGTTATTTGATGAAAAATGCTTGTTTGTTAAAAGATCGATCGAACAAAAATTGGAGAAAACTACTTGTTTGAAGATAACTGAATGTTTGCATAGAAGTGGTTATTTGAAGTAAGATATTGAATAGTGGCCACAAAGGGACCAATGATTTTATCATTATCATAGCTAAAAAAGATATAATTGATTAGTTATCAGAATACCTTTTGATAAAGCCTTAAATTCATATTTCACTTTAATGACAAGATGGACACCATCAGTGTTGGATGGAATCCGAACAATATTTCCAAAATAACTTTATTAACAAACCAACTTTCACGAATATTGGGACCAGTTATTTGAAATGTAATTTTTATGTCCTGTAAACACTTTTAAATTTACAAAACAACTTATCTAGGTGTTTTGAACTTTGTTTGAAGAAGATATTCTTTTCTTTTTCAGAAGCTGAAGTCATCCAGAATCCAATTATGTCAGACCGCAGATAGATATCAAACATTATCAATTCAAAGTTGTGAGAGTATACAAATAGATATAAAAATATCTGGTGACACTCTTTACATTAGACTATCAAAAACTTTATTGACAGGGCCAGTAGAGCACAAGATGACAGAGCGTAGAACAAAGGTACCTTTAATGACCTTCGGTGCTAGGAGAAGACTGGATGACAGTGTGGTGAGTGTGGTGAGTGTGGTATATAAGGCTCCTGTGGTACGAGAGAAATCGAGGACAGAGTGGAGACTACAGGGTTCTGTAGGGCTCCAGTGCTAGGAGAAGACTTGAAGACAGTGTGGAAACTACAAGTCTGTATTGGGCTCCTGTGGTACGAGAGAAATAGAGGACAGAGTGGAAACTACAGGTCTGTATTGGGCTCCTGTGGTATGAGAGAAAACTACAGGTCTGTATAGGACTCCTGTGGTATGAGAGGAATAGAGGACAGAGTGGAGACTACAGGTCTGTATAGGACTCTTGTGGTATGAGAGAAATAGAGGACAGAGTGGAACCCTGCTGAGTCTTATAATCAGACCATCATATACTCAACTACAGAACAGTAAAAACACACTTTGATGCGATGGTGAGATAACCCAGAGGAAACGAATCTCATTGGTTAATATTTCCCCTTGCTGAATAAAATATAACATGCGCAATCATCACAGAGGGGGGCAGGATGCAGGTAATTTTCCCAAATCATTGATATCTATGATAACCTGTCAGTTGTAATAGAAATATGTCTGGGTCATTACAACTTAATTGCACGTCAATTTCATCCGGAATTTTTTCATCATGATTTATCACAGTTACTTTACATCAGCTGCATTGAAAGTGTTTCCTATTACCTTTCATTAAATTGTTAGCTTTAATGAAAAAATCAACACATTCAATCTTTTCTTCACACACAAGTGATTGGACAACAAAGCCGAATAAAAATACCGACAAATCCATTAATCATAAATAACACAAAATAAAGGTCTATTATCCATGAAATTCCACCATTGATTTTTCAATATCACAAAGCAATCTGTGTAATTTCTTTCAGGATGCAACTGTGGATGGTCTGCTGACGATGCTTGACAATCAGAACTGTCCACATGATCAGTCCTACTCACTTAGTACCCGGAAATGGAAATATTCAGCCTCATACATGACTGCCTCCACAAGCTGGCTTTCCTCACATTAGTTATATTGTTTCTACTGGTCAACAGAGATTCATCAGGGCAGTCAACATGTTACAACTCCTCAATCCTACAGTAAATGCAATAATTCCAAACTTACTATAGAGATAACTCTGCACGCCATCGTGGTCTCATGTCAATTCTTGATCTTATGTAGAAGATATGATAAGTCAAATCTTACTTTAGATATCACTAGGCACACAATCAAGGTCTGTTATTATTCCATGACTTTATTATATAGGATCTTTATAGGCCTTGTTACTGGGGTTCCATCTTAAATTTCTTATCCAAACTAAAAGTCTCTGCTGATATATGTAAGGTTTTATAAAACATTAATGATAAACATCCATAACATTTATGATTCAATTTATGTTAGTCTATAAACATTCACGATTCAGCTTACCTCAGGGACTAGGAAGCCTTACATTCTTCTCAACTCCAAACAAATAAAGTTCACCTAAGTCTTATATTTAAGAAGCCTTTCAGTGCCCAATGGAAAAGTGTAACTTTACTGTGCCAAGTTGAAAACCTTGTTTCCCTAACTGTTAAAATGTTATGTTTGACTTGAGATGGACTTGTAATGAATGTCAGACAACACAGTGCCGTGTCGAAAGTCAAAACTACCTCAATGTTAAACTGTTTTACAAAAGGATCCTGATCTTGAAATGGTTTCATACATCTACTTTCTGCTTGATTATCATTCTGCTTGATGTCAGAAAGTCATGTTGTGTTGTACAAACCAATCAATGAGAGATACTCCAGCATGGCAGAAGTTATTGGGTGTCAAACAGGTCTGGCTTGTGACGGATATGGACAATGAAGGTCAACTTACTGGACATTGTCGATGAAGCATCCGTGAATTATTACCCTATTGACGATGTCTAGACAGGAACTGTGTGCCGTACTGTAAAGGTCTTAAGTGTAACCCCTCCTACATTCAGATAAATGAACAAACACAAGAAGCATAACTTGATGATGAGACTTTTCTCAATCATTTTGGTTCCTCTTGGACAATCTTTTTATCAGAGGAACCCTCAAGGTATCGTGTAACTAGAAATCTTTCAATTTATCTCTTTAGTTGAACTCATTTGTTTGTTCATTGATTTGTGTGTCTTGAATCATCATTACAATGATTGTCTGTGAAACATTCAGAATAGAATAGAATAATAGCAACATGGAAAATTAAAGAAATAGAGGATATTTGACATTTCTTGTCTAATACCATGGATATCTCATCGAGTGAAGTAGAAAATTTTATTTTCACGAGTGGCTTAGCCACGAGTGTAAATATATGATTTTCTACTTCACGAGATGAGATATTCATGGTATTCGACGAGAAATGTCAAATGTTCTATTTATTATGTTTCCCAAAACCACGTTAATGACCCTAACTATATGAATGGAGAAGCTAAAACGCTTCGGTAGCGCGGCCGTCGCATGACGTCATATGATTGTTGCGTCATTTCACTGAGTAGAATACCATTTTTATTTCACTCAGTGAAAATACAGGTTTTATTTTCACCGATAAATGGCATATTTCACCATTCGAAACATAATAAGAACAACTTTGATTGTCACTTTATATACGTCTATTTGAATATTATCAAGTAGATGTAGATCAATTTCTTCGACATTATGGGTGACAAAGGTCATTTTTCGTTTTAACTTTCAGACAACAATTAACTTTTATTTAAAATCAATAATACCAATCTATATATCATAAAGACATAGATACAAATCCCTTAGGCCATCAGTAAAATAATGAGCACAAGGGCTTTTGTGGACTGTTATTATTCATTCATTTAGTTTAAATAGCAAATAATTGTTGTTATCCAACATTTACATAGATATAATGGGGAAAAAAAGTTAGAACATAAACAAAAATCCTTATAAATTGATTGTAAACATTAGGTTAACTGATTGTTCCTTCTCATATCGATACCACTACAGGCTTCTGGGACTCATTAATTCATTTTAACCACTTGAAGCCGAAACTTCAAATGCCCATACATAACAATTTCATCAAAACATCATAAATATATTTCATATGAAATGAAAAATACAAAAACTGGTCCTTGATAATGAAAACCTTCAAAGAAAAGTGGTATCTAATGAATTCACATAATTTCAACTGAAGAAAACTTTGTTAAGGGCGATAAGCCCAAGACAGAGATAAAAACAAAACAACCTAATCAACTTGCAGTGTCTACGCAAGTTTATGATTTATGTGAAGAGGCAACTTGTGAAGTCTTCTTGATTAGGTAAACACAGAAATCACTTAATGAGCAGCAGAGGTGATGGCCCTACAAGCAAGAACCATGTACATGCAAGTTGAATTACCCTCACTTATTGATTTCCACGAGATCTAACAGCTCGAAAAATTTCAGCACACCAGGAGGGCTCCTTCTGAGGTTGATATACACTGTCGGGCCATTGCCACTGCTCGGACACTCTATACATCATCCAACTTAACACATCTAATAGCCGCGCTCGATCGGAAACAAAATGAAAGTCATTGAAGCATGGCAAGAAGAGTTAGCTAGCTCCATGACGTTCACAAAAGGCCGAGGAGTTGGGTCTATCCTTGTATATCTGCTATGAAATCCATCAATTCATTACTTCTGTACAGGAGAGGGCAGTCATTCATCACAGACTCTGTGGGCACTCTGGTCTCTTCAGAGGCTGTAGTCACAGTGAATGATCTTCAAGGTGCTGATAATAACCATATATTTATTCATACACTTAGTGTTTATTAAGGCAATGCATGTATGAATGTTTATGTATATCATATCAACTGCATGTATAAGTGTACGAGTGTTGATGGATGTATGAGGATATGAAAGTAGGCAATGTATGGATGGATGTGGAGTTCGAAGTACGAGAGGAGAGGAACAATACAAGTTGGTTATCAACTGACCAACAGTCCAGTGACTGTTTTTGGAGGGAATCATAGAAAAACAACAGAGTATTGAAACATAATTTGCCTTGGTTAAAGACACATTCATTTTCTTGCTTCAACAAAATCTGTTTCTTCAAATCCGCTTTGTAATTTCAAAACAACTATCTCTTGCCTCTTCACAAACCTCTTGCTTTAACATAACCTCTTGCTTTAATAACACAATTTAATTTACACATATTGCTCCAACACAACCATACAAATCTCTTGTTTTATTGCAAACATCTTGCTAAAACATACATCTCAATGCCAATTGACACCTCTTGCATCAAGAGAAAATAACCTTTCTTCAACACAATATCTTCCTTCAATATAATCCCTTGCTTCAAAACACACCTCTTTTTTCAAAACAATGCTCTTGCTTTAATAAACAATCTGGCTTCAATACAAATTAAACCTCTTGCTTCAACATAATCTCCTGTTTGAATAAAAATCACTTGCTTCAACATAACCACTTCTTCTTTCACAAATCACTTGCTTCAACACAACCACTTCTTTCTTTACAAATCTCTAGCTGCAAAATAACCATTTCTTCCTTCACAAATCTCTAGCTGCAAAATAACCATTTCTTCCTTCACAAACCTCTAATTTCAACATTACTTCTTCTTTCTTCACAAACCTCTAGCTTCAACATAACCACTTCTTTCTTCACAAACCTCTAGCTTCAACATAACCACTTAATTCTTCCTTCACAAACCTCTAGCTTCAACATAACCACTTCTTCCTTCACAAACCTCTAGCTTCAACATAACCACTTCTTCCTTCACAAACCTCTAGCTTCAGCATAACCACTTCTTTCTTCACAAACATCTATAGCTTCAACATAACCACTTCTTTCTTCACAAACCTCTAGCTTCAACATAACCACTTCTTTCTTCACAAACATCTATAGCTTCAACATAACCACTTCTTTCTTCACAAACATCTATAGCTTCAAAATAACCACTTCTTCCTTCACAAACCTCTACCTTCTACACAACCACTTCTTTCTTTACAAATCTCTAGCTGCAAAATAACCATTTCTTCCTTCACAAACCTCTAATTTCAACATTACTTCTTCTTTCTTCACAAACCTCTAGCTTCAACATAACCACTTCTTCCTTCACAAACCTCTAGCTTCAGCATAACCACTTCTTTCTTCACAAACATCTATAGCTTCAACATAACCACTTCTTTCTTCACAAACCTCTAGCTTCAACATAACCACTTCTTTCTTCACAAACATCTATAGCTTCAACATAACCACTTCTTTCTTCACAAACATCTATAGCTTCAACAAAACCACTTCTTTCTTCACAAACCCGTTAGCTTCAGCATAACCACTTCTTTCTTCACAAACCTCTAGCTTCAACATAACCACTTCTTCCTTCACAAACCTCTAGCTTCAACATAACCACTTCTTTCTTCACAAACATCTATACCTTCAACATAACCACTTCTTTCTTCACAAACCTCTAGCTTCAACACAACCTCTTCTTCCTTCACAAACCTCTAGCTTCAACATAACCACTTCTTCCTTCACAAACCTCTAGCTTCAACATAACCACTTCTTCCTTCACAAACCTCTAGCTTCAGCATAACCACTTCTTTCTTCACAAACATCTATAGCTTCAACATAACCACTTCTTTCTTCACAAACCTCTACCTTCTACACAACCACTTCTTTCTTTACAAATCTCTAGCTGCAAAATAACCATTTCTTCCTTCACAAACCTCTAATTTCAACATTACTTCTTCTTTCTTCACAAACCTCTAGCTTCAACATAACCACTTCTTCCTTCACAAACCTTTTAGCTTCAGCATAACCACTTCTTTCTTCACAAACATCTATAGCTTCAACATAACCACTTCTTTCTTCACAAACCTCTAGCTTCAACATAACCACTTCTTCCTTCACAAACCTCTACCTTCTACACAACCACTTCTTTCTTTACAAATCTCTAGCTGCAAAATAACCATTTCTTCCTTCACAAACCTCTAATTTCAACATTACTTCTTCTTTCTTCACAAACCTCTAGCTTCAACATAACCACTTCTTTCTTCACAAACATCTATAGCTTCAACATAACCACTTCTTTCTTCACAAACCTCTAGCTTCAGCATAACCACTTCTTTCTTCACAAACCTCTATAGCTTCAATATAACCACTTCTTTCTTCACAAACCTCTACCTTCTACACAACCACTTCTTCCTTCACAAACCTCTAGCTTCAGCATAACCACTTCTTTCTTCACAAACATCTATAGCTTCAACATAACCACTTCTTTCTTCACAAACCTCTAGCTTCAACATAACCACTTCTTTCTTCACAAACATCTATAGCTTCAACATAACCACTTCTTTCTTCACAAACATCTATAGCTTCAACAAAACCACTTCTTCCTTCACAAACCTTTTAGCTTCAGCATAACCACTTCTTTCTTCACAAACCTCTAGCTTCAACATAACCACTTCTTTCTTCACAAACCTCTAGCTTCAACATAACCACTTCTTCCTTCACAAACCTCTAGCTTCAACATAACCACTTCTTTCTTCACAAACATCTATACCTTCAACATAACCACTTCTTTCTTCACAAACCTCTAGCTTCAACACAACCTCTTCTTCCTTCACAAACCTCTAGCTTCAACATAACCACTTCTTCCTTCACAAACCTCTTGCTTCAACATAACCACTTCTTCCTTCACAGACCTCTAGCTTCAGCATAACCACTTCCTTCTTCACAAACATCTATAGTTTCAACATAACCACTTCTTTCTTCACAAACCTCTAGCTTCAACATAACCACTTCTTCCTTCACAAACCTCTAGCTTCAACACAACCTCTTCTTCCTTCATAAAACCTCTTGCTTCAACATAAACCTCTAGCTTCAACACAACCTCTTCTTCCTTCACAAACCTCTTGCTTCAACATAAACCTCTAGCTTTAATATGACATCTTGTTTTGATATAAACTGTTTGCTTTAATAAAACGTTCCTCCTCCAACATTTACAACATTTCCTTCATTCTATCCTTTATTCTATTTATCACAATGAAGAAAGAACTAAGTCAAGTCGATGGTTTTCTTAGACATATAATTTGTCACCAATCTGGTCATTCTAAACATCTTTTTATAATCTTTACAACTTGCCAAGCTCTAAATCACAAAGCAAAACATGTTGAACATATTTCACTTTACCAATTATTATGACAAGAGCTGAAGGGTATGATGAGGGTCAACAAATGAAATCATACTAACAAACGAAGCCAGCTATTCTTTTATCAACCATTCAGAAACATTCTTTTTTCGAAAGATTACTCCAAGGCCTATATGGTCAGGGTATAGTTATAACCTTTTTCCTACATATGGCTTCATACTAAAACTCCCCAAGTGGACAATTTGCCCTAAAACACATCACAACACATTCCCTTTCCTTATATTGACATTTTCTTCAAATTTATTTTTCGACTAAGCTGAAGGCAGAGCAGAGCTGTGTAAAGCCAGTTGTACTCTGATCCTTCGTAAGCTGTTTTCTGTGGCCAACCAATTACTTGAATAAATGCAAGAGTGTTTAGGCCAACCCATCTGTAAACCTCCATAATATCCTGGAAAAACTCTGGAGCAATTATACCCCCTCTGTGCATCTGTGTGTTTAGTAACTGTATTGAAATCTCTTTCTTGATCTGTGTGTTCTCTGCTCCTGTTTATCATTCTTCATTCATCCATTGAGCAAATATTAATAAGATTCCAACCAAATTCTGAGGATCCAAGACTTTTCTGTTTGAAACAATTCCTCTATGTGCCCCGTGGATCTTCATCTCTTAACCAATGGTAAAGAAGGAAAGATGTTCTGCCAATCATTGTAAATGATACCAAGTTTTATCATCGCCTGTGGCGTAAGTTTATACAGCAGTGATCAAACACTAGCTGTACTACTGCCGGACTATCACTGGATGTGCCCCTGGCTGAACTATCAATATCTTGGATATCACTTGGTAAAAAATAGACATCATCAATATCTGTGAAGATGTAGGGACTGTTGTCACAACTTTGATGGTAATGGGACTCAGGCTTGGGAAGGAACATGAAGCATTCTCCACCTTCAAGAGCCCTGTGTGCGCCCACAGACAGCTAGCAAAAAGCTCTGTGCAGGCAGTGAAATGAGCAGTGCTGTTTAGAAAGTTGAAAGTTGTTATACTTGCTTGAGTCTTAAAAGGATTATTTCCTCCTGACAATCCAGACACATTGAAGAGTATAGTGCATACATATTTCATAATTGATTAAAAACCGAATTTATTTGGTTAGAATCTTATTCATGAATTTTAAGATTTGTCTCACTAGATCCAATCAATAACAAGTTTAAGGTTTCCCTAAAACATTTTTAAGATAGCAGATTGCATAACAATGTAAATGTAATTCCAAAATAATAACTTCCTTCTGAAAAAATTCTTGAAATTTTATGAAATGCAATAACGTTCACTAGCAGCTATCTCTTCAACCAATGCTGCATTACTGGTTGATCTAAAACAAGGATTTCATTATCAAGAATAGAATGTTGTCCTTTGAAATGATTAAAATGATCTGACACAACAGAAGCCAAAAAAGTTAATCCCCTTCATCTTCCACATGCGATGTCGGTTTCAGATCTCCATATGAAGTAATATCCTCTGACTGACAGCGGGACTTGTTCAAACTTTCAACGCACCGGTTGATTTAATATTTCACCACAATCTTCATGACAGTCAGCAATTGAGATCTTCATAAAACTGAATCCTCGCTGGCAAGTTTTTCTGTCATAGATTAGCAGATGCTCTAAACAATATTGATCTTGTACTTAAAAAATGTTTTATGTCCAGTTATCTGAACACTGAAGATTGCAGGAATATAGGTCACATTTCTTAATTGAGGGCAGGAGGGAAGAGTCTCATGAATTCTCTAAAGATAGAAGAGCTGAGCAAATTTCTTAATGAAGTATTCAGATATGATCACAAAGTTAATATCTCATATTCCCTAAAGATAAGGTAGTGAGCTCATGAAGAAAATTTATAGATGTGTACAATGGATGAATCCTTTGAACTATTTTCTCATGATCAGCATATGTTGCTGCAATGTCATTAAAGTTGCTTCAATGTTTTTAAAATTACAATGTTGCTGTCATATTCTCACTATCGACATGTTGCAAAATACTCTCACAATAATGATATGTTGCCGTCATGTTTTTATAATTAGGATGTTGCTCTCATATTCCCACAATAAGGATGTTGATATCATATTCTCACAGTTAAGATATTGATATCCTATTCTCACAATAAGAATATTGTTAACATTCTCACAATAAGAATATTGTTAACATTCTCACAATAAGAATATTGTTAACATATTCTCACAATTATGATGATGATATCACATTGTCACTATAAGGATGTCGCTACCACATTCTCACTATTCAGATGTTGATAACATATTCTCAGGATATTTCTACCTCAATTCTCAAAATCAGAAACTGCTACTTTTCTCACAACAAGAACGATACTACAAAATTTTCTCCTTTTTGTGAGAAACACCATATGACCCGATAAAAAAAGTTTTTGACATGCTGGTGTTATTTTCCAACAAAACTAATTTATATTTAATAAAAAACCCAAACATTTGTTGGGAAATAATTAGAAGCAAAACAGCATCAATGAGATATAATCAGTGTCATTTGAAATATCGCATTAAGTCTCCATTGATTTAGCATACTTTACTACCAATAAAAGTTTATCTCAGACTTTTTATGATTTCAATATTGCAGACTATACATGTTATATGATACACCCCAGACATACAAATTGTCACTAAGAACATACTCTAACCAAAGTGCTGTTTTTACACAACCATCATGTAATAAAAAGGAAAAAAATCCAACTCAGCAGACATGATGGTTATGTATCACGGTGAGGGGATGGTGGTCTCGTAAATAATCCAGATTTAGTGCTTGCAATGTCATATGTACCTATTGTATAATCCTGTGAAGCCTCATAACAGCTGCACATAAAATAATTACAATATGCTTCATCCTTGTTCTGTACATTCAATGATGAAGATGTTCTGGTACACTTGCTTGACCATTACTAACTTGTAGCTAGATGGTTTTGCATAATAAAAAGTTGATGGTTATGAAGCAAGTACTAACTTGCAGCTAGATGGTTATGCATTAAAAGGTTGATGGTTATGAAGCAAGTACTAACTTGCAGCTAGATGGTTTTGCATAATAAAAAAGTTGATGGTTATGAAGCAAGTACTAACTTGCAGCTAGATGGTTTTGCATAATAAAAAAGTTGATGGTTATGAAGCAAGTACTAACTTGCAGCTAGATGGTTTTGCATAATAAAAAAGTTGATGGTTATGAAGCAAGTACTAACTTGTAGCTAGATGGTTATGCATAACAAAAAGCTGATGGTTATGTAGCAAGTACTAACTTGCAGCTAGATGGTTTTGCATAATAAAAAGTTGATGGTTATGAAGCAAGTACTAACTTGTAGCTAGATGGTTTTGCATAATAAAAAGTTGATGGTTATGAAGCAAGTACTAACTTGAAGCTAGATGGTTATGCATAATAAAAGGTTAGTTTTGTTGTTTAATGATCACAAACATTCATCTATTTAAGATTCTTGGATACCAGTATGATATTACCAATCTTCCAATTGGGTTCTGCCAATTGCTTTTTTGTAAAGAGTAGTGAAATTCAGGCATAGTTAGCAAATCTCTAATCAAATCTCAATGGCTTACAAAAAAATGTAATGTCTGAATTGTCTAAAATGTCATAAAAACCATAATTGACTGTAAAAACATCTATCAATGTGGCAGGACTTCAAGAAAAATCTTAATGCGTAAGTGTGGAAGAAATGCTGTATGTTTGTAACATACTGAAACTGAAAATACTTTTCAACCCCTGGTAAGTGTGTGTTTACTGGGATACTTCATGACATGTACAATCTCTGGTAGCAGTCCAGTAATCCTGAAAAACAAGAGAAGATTCAAGTGGAACTCACTTTCTGCAGAGAGGTAGCCCAGTGACAGGTAGGCAAACACAAAGTTGGTCCACGCCACAAGTCGCTTCTCGAATCTGTACATTTTCTGTAAAAAAAAACAACAAATTTTTCAGATAATTTTATTAATAAATTGCCTCAGAAGAACTGTTAATTGAAGCATATCATATCAATAATATTTGGACAACAAGAATATTAATTCTGTAAACATTTCTTCAACACTTATACATTTCAGTTAAAGTTTCTTATATTGACTAATTAAGAATCTAATAATCTACATTAATTATCTTTACCATTACTGGTTACTTTCAATATTCTTTAATCATATGAGGGTCATGTGATAACAATGGAATTTGCTCAAGTATACTGATAAGTCAACAATGAAAACTCTACAGTCATCACCAAGCACTTATAATCTGATACGGAAATTGACTTTTTCTGTATAACAGAGTAAGGTAGAATTGGATAGACCATTCACAAAGTACTTGACTCTTCTCTGGAATGATGCATGACTCTAGATGAGTTTAGCTAACACTTCAAAGTGTTTATCCAACAAAACTCACAGCCTAGCAACAAATCTGTTTGCATGGTAACAGCTTGTTGAGGCAGCTTCTCGTTCATTTCTCTATGAATTAGCCCTGACAGCTCCCGCCATAACCACTGATAGAGGCACCTAGTCAGGGTTTCATCTCAGAGATTGGAGCAATCTGCCACTAAGTAATTCCCATACACTGTCAAACCCTTCACAGCAAGCACCTTAACAAGCTCTGTCTATTGTATTCTTGACTGCTTAACTTCAACATAACAATTAATTACAGTATTATTAAATCACTGAAAATTTGCATGATTAAGTTTTCAAGAAAAACATTTTTGTATGAGTTAATTTTCATTTTAACATGACATGGCATGTCATGATTATGTATTGAATAATAGCTAACGGACGCTGATGCAGGGATCCATAACCCTTTAACCCTGACAGGCCTGAAATCAGGCTCATAAATGTATTTGTGTCTGGTTTGTAAAATTGAAAGGGCTTATAAAGCACCTGCCAAGATTTTTATCATCATAATGTTTAAAGTAATAATCCATGGATCCACTCTTGTAGTACTGGCTTTTCACTAGTATCTGTATATCATCAAGTACAATGTTGTGCAGACAATTGATAGATAGTTTCTTGAGGATTTTTCCAAAATTTTACACACAAAAATTCTGTCTGATGAAAATGGCAAACTGAGTCCTTTCAAATATCATTGCTATACCCATAACAATAAAAAGGCAAACAACGTCCTACCAAATATCATTGCAATAAGCATAACAAGAAAATGGCAAACAATGTCCTCTCAAATATTATTGCAATACGTATTAAAAGAAAATGGCAAACAAAGTCATTTCATATAACATTGCAATAGGCATGACCAGACTGCTTTGACAAAACCTTAGAAGCAGAATAAATGCTGATGTAGCCAGCCAAATATACAGACTGTTCTCAGCCAATAAAGAGTATAAATATGAACATCAAAGGTATCAGAGAGAAGACAATGGAATTATACTGACAGACTGGCATTCAGGATATCTGTCAGAGGGAACAGCAAATAGACCTCACTGATAGAAGAAGATTCATATGTTTCAGGACTATCGCTCGCTTGTGAACACTGCACAGCAAAATGTTAGTGGACTGTTAGATTTAGATTTTACTCTCCCCATACCACTTTGATGAAGGAGTAAGGAAAAATAATTTTCCATGATCAAGAATTAAGTTGTTATCGAAATCTTGCTGTGATGTATACAAGTCTTTAAAGATTTGTACTTGGTACTTGGAAGATGATCTAGAATAACCATGTTATAACTAACCCAGAAATGCAGCTAGTATGATTTAGGTCTTCAATATTCAGCTGATAATGCAAGATAAAACTAGATAACCTCTTTATTGTCAACTTACAAAATGTTTCATAGAATAACTTGTATAACCCTTCTTTAGCAAGGTTGTACGTACATCAAAATGTGATAGACAATTTACTATGTAAGGAGAATCAATTGTTAAAGTAGATAGAGAAAAGGATAATATATGTTTAACTTGCTGTTGTATACACAAAAGATTTAATGAACTGGAAAAAGTTGATGAAATAAATGTCAGTGAGGTCTGTTTAATCAATATGATAATCAAGAAACAACTAAACCTGTGGTCACATATGGCTGTATATGATATCACATGAATATCAACACTTATGGTTCATTTATCTTCATACAAATAACATTTTGTTTTTCATCATTCAACAAATTGAAATTTTGAAATATTGAAACTAAATAACCAACATGTAAAGTAAATATACACAACAAGCAATTTGCAAACTTTTTACAAAAATAATATATTAGATTTAAATTTAGAAAAATGAAACAGCTTCATGAAATGAATTTTTAAGAATTAAAAAACAATTTAAACCTTGTCAAATCGCTCACTCCCTAAAAAGACAGATCTTGAATTATCACTTATAATTTACTTATGATCTTAAATGAGATAGTCATAGGATTATGTAAATGGCCAGTACTGGGAACATAACTATTGTTGTATGCGCTTCAACATACAGGATCAAGGAACATGTCTTGATTGTTCTTGACAGAGAACAGTTATACAGAAATGTTACTTCACTTGTGTATTCCTCTAAATGCACATCAAAGACATCAAAGATTTCTTATCACAATCTAAACTTGAAGTGAATGGAACAGATAGCATTCAAGTCCTTACTTTATTCAGGCTTTCCTTACGAACTACATCAAGTTTAGATGCGGTGCTTTTCTAAAAATGAAAATTGTTACTCACTGAGACATAAAGAGATCAATTGAATTATTTTGTATTATATTTCAAAAGCCCTGTGTTTGTTTCTTATATACAAACAAAGGGGTTGTTTGTAACATTTAGTTTCCTTCAAACTCTACAGTTAGGGATAATGTACTGCTTGAATCAGTGTACCAATATTGTACATATATATATATATACATACATAAACATGTAAATGTACCTCTGGCCTTTGTCATCCTATTGCAACTTCTATAGCTTAGAGCATCACACAAATAACCACAGAATTTCTCTCTAATATAATAATATTCCTTTCTGAGTTTCCATCAAAAAGTTTACTTCAAAACAATATTAGAACAAACCAATAAATCAATCTGACCAAAAAGACTATTAAATGTTTGGTACATAGCTATAGTTAATCCTTAGTATGAGCTACTATCTGATATAAGCCATATCACAATTTGAAATTTCACAATCGATTTTTTTCAAAAATCCAAACATGAGGTTCAAACCCAGTAAATACCTCCATTTTCCCCTGATCCACCACTGAACTGAAATTAAGCCTTTAGTGTATATGTAAGAACCTCCCCCAATCCACCACTGAACTGAAATTAGGCCTGTAGTGTATACATATGTAAGAACCTCCCCCGATCCACCACTGAACTGAAATTAGGCCTTTAGTGTATATGTAAGAACCAGTGGTGGAGTGTTCACCTATCAAAAAGACGGGGGGATTGTTTTCACTTTTCACTCTTTCTTCTAATTTACATAGAAATAGCCTGCCCTGGATTGTCCACTGAGAACCATGCACACACATCCTACACCTGTGTGGTACATAAGCTATTCATCCACCACAGGTAAACAGCAGTGCACATCATTACACCTGTGTGGTACATAAGCTATTCATCCACCACAGGTAGACAGCAGTGCACATCATTACACCTGTGTGTTACATAAGCTATTCATCCACCACAGAAGACAGCAGTGCACATCATTACACCTGTTTGTTTATCAGAATTTACATCAAGAGATGGATCAGGACATGCAGTGAACACCAGTCTGTACTTTCTGCACTTTTCTGTGTAAACACTTACATTTACTTAGACATATTGGGGGAATTAGCTTTTACAGATGCTGCACATTGGAGTAAACGCTGGTGCTTGTAATACATGTGCATTGCATCAGTCCACTTCTGTGAGTCTACACACAGATCGCTAATCTTGATCTCTGTGAAGAGGTTGTAATCATTCTTTTTTTCCCTTGTCAATCTTTACAAGAAAAACATCTGAACATGAAATTTGACCTAAGTATACGTCTGCCATTATTATTTAGGGACTTGAAAATAGAGTCATCACTGCATTGACCCTGCATCTAAAACTTGTCATCTGAGCAAATTGTCATTAGCTAAATCATAAATACATGCAATGTGTGGCCAGGTTATTTTACAAAAACTTACCTCTTTTGATAATTGTTCTGGAATCAAATAGAAAAATGTCATATTGCATTGTGGCTTTCCTAACTCTCTTTATAAACTGCCAATAACGATTAGCCAAACAATAATGATCTTGACACACAATATATGACCAAGGTTTTTCAAACCTTATAAAAAAGTTTTATAATCATTCAGGAAATCCAACCATTATTGTCATGACATTCTCTTTGAATCTTCTTGACATTTGAAATAATTAAGATTAGCATTACTATTGGTATCTTCACACTCAATGTATGCCCATGGTATGTTCTATGGGTCTTATATATAGATTCTAAACAAAATAACATCCTTAAACATTAGGAGGAGGATGTTCCTACAGGAATAATAATATGGTACACTACTAAGTAAACAGCACTCTTTGACTTTAAAGAAAAATGATTTCCTTCTTGATATTCTCACATTATTCTTCATATAATGGAGTTTTAGATATCAACAGTGAAAACTGTCCTTATGATTTGTTAAGTGAATAAAAACGAGCATATTTTTGCCTTATGTGACATCAAGCATTCAAAACAGTTGAATTTGCAAATGAAATTAATGGAAAAAATAACAATTTATTTGACCCTTGAGTCTCCATGCAGTCTGATCTGTTAAAGATTTCAGATCCATTGCTTGACTTGTCAAGATACCACAGAACAATACTTGTGATTTGTGAAGATAAACCAATAAAGATGTCCACCTTCATCGCACACTACAGAGCATGCAGTGCAGCTATCATCACCTGATAGCCAGTGTGCAGCACTTCTTGCTGAAATTCTGCCAGAAAACATTTGAGTTGTCATTGTATCATACAAGAACTCCCAAGAGAGCTCCATAACAAATTTCTGTGAAATGGATTCCTGCATAAACATTCTGGTGCATTAAACCAATGTTTTACCAAGAATAATCCCTTGTTATTCTTTGGTTCTCTTCAACAACAGCAATGAAAGCTTTCAAAGAAAAGTTCAGTGGAACTGACAGTCTAACTTATGAAGTAAACAAAACTATGATATGCTTGAAGTGACTCCCACGTACAAGACTGATCGACATTCATTTTTATCCATCTAGCAGAACGAGTGTTAGATGACTGCAGGATCATTTAACTTTGAGTTCATTAAATTCATTATTGATCAAATGCATGAATAAAAGCTACTGACTTGTAAATTCATAACATACAGCTGATTATAAAGTCAACTTTGTAAAGAAATCAATTAAATGAATTAACTAAAAATGTTGTGTAAACATAAGAGCATTTAAAAAGTACTAACTGAATGCTTATTTATTTGAACATTGAATCAAAGACGTGAAACACACAAATATGGGTCTTTGTTTTAAAAGATGGCACAACTGATATTCTGACTCAAGCAGACATTCCACTTTCAACAGCCTTCTCTTTCAGGACAGCTCACAAATATGGTCAATGAATGATGACACTTTTGAAACCAAAAGAAAACAATTCTGGTGACAACTCAGAGTAACATTATCAGCTGTTTTACTTTGCTGAAATAGGGGGCGGGATAGTGCAGCGGTTAGCGCGTTGGCTTCGGACCAAGAGATCCGTGGTTCGAATCCCGCCAGGGGCTCGGCAACTTTGTCTGCAGTAGAGAACTGTTCTACACGCAATGCTACACTGAAATTCAGCGCAGTACCACCCATGGTTAGCTAGTTCCAGCCGATGCTCGCAGGTTTCACCGCAAAGCATAGCCACAATGGTGTTGCACGCTTTCTCCCTTCAATAATACTAGCAGCCGCCATATAAGTGAAATAATCTTGAAAGCGGCGTTAAACACCAACTCACTCACTCACTCACTCACTTTGTTGAAATACTATTTATCATGGATAATTAACATAGTCATGGTCACTCATGTAATATCCTCTATGTATCTTATGCATATCTTTTTCATATGTCAACTATTTTCAATGTTCTTTTATATATTTGAACACTGTTTGTCAAACTGAACTAATGTAAAATACAGAAATATGAAAATATAAGATCAATCTTAATTCCATAATTGATCGTAAAATGTGCAATCTCTTTTTAACTTCCAGTCAGTCACGATTAAATACTCTGATTGAATTAATTGCAAGATTTATTCTCTTACAGCACTGAAAGAAATGATTAACTGGCAATATTACATTTTTGTTGAACACAAACTCTCATGATGAGGTAAATTTTAAAATACTAAAGTAAAATGCATGTAAGACTATCTGCATCCAACCTATTTTGATCATGTGGAGGAACGTCATGGAAACAACACAGCCAATAAGCATTGTCATGACACCATGCTACACACAGCCCTACAATCAAGACAATAACCTAACCTTTGAAAAATGAAATGTCAAACTGTCTTCAATAATGAAAAACTAGGCAATATCCACACTGTTCCTTGTTGAAAGTTGAAGAAAACTTCCAGCAGAAATTTTGAATTAAAATCCTTGTAAACTTTTCTTCTTAACAACTGGCATTAAAACTCCCAGCCCAATAATATTTTTTAAATCCAGCTGTGATTTCTTCCCATCTTACAATTCCCCCCTTTACAGTTCATCTTCATGTCAGTAAAGCTGGGTCTGACCCATATCGGATCCCTTCGAGCTGCATTTCACTTCAAGAAATCAATTTCAATACAAAAAGCAAGGAGAAGAGAGATATATTTTTGACGATTGCGTTTCTAAAAAATAAGATAGGGTTGATGAATTCACACAAAAGCAGCCCAGCATGTATCTTACATTTCTTTTAGCAATTTCACTTTCAGAATGTACATACTCAATCATAATCCCCAAGATCTTTTTCTGAGTTTCAAAATCTTGTGGTTCATTGTCAGTATATAATGTATCATAAATCTTCTACTAAGGCTCAAAATATTGAGATTTCTCTCATAAAGTTTCTCAATTTTCAATGTTAGAAAAAGATGTATTCATTTAGAAATTGATAAGCTTTTCCTTTATTTTCCACATTTCATAAGGTTATGTTCATCGAGAAATAATCATGACTTCCTCACTTTGTACTCTTTTTCATAAATGCATCAAAAATAGAATTGACCTTTTCAGCAAATTACCCTTCCATTCTTTAGAAGTTGATTATTTCTGAAAATTCATTAAAAAATGTAATTAATTTAAAATGTTTGGTCAAAATGTCAGCTTTATTTCTAATAATGAAATTCCTTTATTCCTGTAATGAAAATGAAGTTAACTTAAATCAATATTTGAACAATATTGCCATTTGAAAATGAAGCAAAACTAACAGACAAGCAAGCACAGATGTTTCTTGTTAAGAATCCATTAATGACAGGCTGAAATGCAGATGTTTGAATTACATGTGCCTTACACACTATTTACAATTAATGAAAAACTGCAACTATGAACAATAAAGAGTTTTAAACTTTCACAAGATTTGAAAATCAAGAAAATAAACATGCCCACAAATTTCTCAATTCATTCAATTTGTAAAGATATAAAAGACGAATAAAAATATCAGAAATCTTCTTGAAATAATTCAATAAATTTAAGGAATTTTTGGTTGCTGGTATTGTAATGCCAAAGCTTGCCTGCAGTATGTCTCAATGGATTAGAGTCAACATGAACCATTAATTCAGTCAGACCCAGAGTCCATGGGGAGCTAGCAGCCATTGCCGTATAAATAACATTGTTATCACTTTTTATATACAATCTTCTTTCTTTGACTGAAATCTTTCACTCGAGCTAGTACAGATACTTTCAAATTCCATGGCAGCATAAAGACTTCTCCAAACATTTCTATGTGTCTCTTGGCAATAGCAAGGGCAACCTAACTGTTAAGTCAAGGCTGAATAGTGAATCATGTTTAAGAGTTAATGTAATGCATTTGGAATAAGAAGTGAACATTTCATTACATTACTATTACTACAATATCATTACTTTTATCAACAAATTTCTAATCAGTTGTCTCCCCCTTCCCCCCCCCCCCCCCCCCCCCCCCCCCCCCCCCCGGTACAATTACTGCACAAGTGGAGTGCGTGTATAAAATGTGACTTGAGATAAATTGCTTTATCTAGATCATACCAATATCTCTACAGTTGTCAAATCCCTTCACAGCAGTAGCCTGATACAGATCACATCTGTTTGACATCCCGAGTTCTTAGCCTGTATCACACTCTGTTGTCAGTGCCAAGTTTGTGATTGTAGGTGAGGTGTGGAGAGATTACATCCTTCCCCAATAAGAAGTCATGACATTACACTTTACTAAAACCTTACATCTCTTCCTTAGTGAAAATAGCACCCTCTGTTGCCAGTGCCAATTTTCTTATCATTTATGATCAGAAACACCCCCCTCCCCTCTCACTACCTCTAATAAACCCTTTTCCTACCCCCTCTGCCTCATCTAACCCATAACCTAAAACTACTGACATATGACAAAAATATATATAAGTTGCTAAGTCAGTGGTACCCTTTAGTGCCAGTCTCTGACCGTACGGTCACATACGGTCATGTGTAGAGCAATAACCCCCTCCCCCACTACCTCTCTAAACCCCTTTCCTACCCCCTTTCTGCCTCACCTATAACCCCTTACCTCAAAACTACTGACATGATATGAAAAGATAAATTTATATGACATTAAGTGCTAAGTCCGAGGTGCCTTTAGTGCCAGTGCTAAGATTCTGATTGACTGTGAGGTGTTGGGAGATTACCCCCTCCCCTTCCCCCCCTCCCAGTTACCTCTACCGCTGCACCACCCAACCCCCTCCTGTCAAAGTTCTGACATGATAAGATAGGAAGCTGGTGACTACCATTTGAATCAAGCCTAGGTGCATGACTTACAGACACTGTAATTGTCTGTATCAATATTTCATTATAGGATCATCAATATTTCATCACGTTATTATTGATAGTATTCTTTGCGCCAAATTCCTATACTTGAACTGTCTGAGAGGCCATTGGATTACGAAGTTCTCCACATTTCTGATGATTAATCCTGCTGATAAATGGCTGGCAGGTTTCATAACAGGAGAACAAATGTACTCTCTGCTTTCTGTAATAGTCAGCCTATATAGAAGGTGTCTGATGAATAGGAAATGATCCTATATCTTAGGTTTTGCAAGCCTTTCTAATAAATAATGTCCTTTCTGTGTCAAAAGATCAAGAAAATTGACAATTTTCCCCAGCCTTATTTATGTGAATCTATAGATGTGAATATCCAACTTGACTCATTTTTTTTATTCAGCAAGATAAATCCATATGAAATGCAATAAACAAACTGCATGATACAGAATATATAAATAAAAAAACAATATTAACTCTTATTTGTGAAAATCTCCTTTATCAATGAAATTGCCACAAAGGCTATTACTCTATAAAGTTTCTTAGCTTTCAGGGTGTGTACCTATTTAGTTTCTAAAATGTCCAAGGCTTCTGACAAAAGTGTTATCATGTCTGCACTGCTAATGATAATGAAATGGTCATACAGAACACAAGCTAATCATAGTGTAAAGGCAAGCTTGTGTACGTAATGAATAAGTAAGCACATGGCATACAGTTTCAATTAACTCGGACAATGAGCTATGAATATGCAAATTCAATAGACAATCTGTGGAGAGGCATTGTAACACTTTGACTAGTATCTACCAAACGAATTTATTGAAACTTTCTCATGCGGGTTAACAATAGGTTGGATGGTTAATTGTGTTTTTTGAAAATTGAAAAAAGTGAGAGATTCCATTCATATCGTAAGGACTTCCCATACTTTATCATTTGATGTCTGGGAGAAACTGACTTTAGTTTTATTATCCATAATCAATATAAATATATTTTGACACATACTCCTAGACCTGAGGCAACTAAAATTGCGAAAATTTTCCAGATTTTTTTTCTACAAGGACCAAATCACTTTTTGCTGGGTAATTAAGACCAACTTAACAGTTTAGTGTGTAAAGTGTTAAGATTCTAATTGGATTTCAGGAATATTTTAATAAATAATTAAATATTAAATTATTTTGTCAAATTTTTTTGTTTTGAAAAATGATGTAACCTTTAAGATAGAGAGAATATTAGCTCGACATAAACATCAAAGCAATGAAGCAACCATTTATTCCAAAGCTCAAACAGTCTGTCACTAAATCCTCAAATTGATGCATGATGGCTATTGAGAGGTGGACTGTATATAAATGTTTGGAATTACGGAGAACAAGTAAAGTTGGGTGTTTGCAGTGAGATCGTGAGAGGTCTGGAGAGGTCAGGAGGAGGTCCAGGAGAAGGTCCAGGAGGTACTAATGTTACTGGCTGTATGCTAGTCAGTCAAGGAACTTCCTCTAATCTCCTTTCTTTCATGCAGGTCAGACCTTTACTTACTCCGGCAGACTTCCCAATAATCAGGACATGGCTAAGGCTATTGAAGTAACTCTACCCTACACACATGTAGAAACTGGATAACCCGTGGCTTTCTCAACACTGATTGTATATTTGTCTACACAACTCTCACTTCAGGCTTAACCTGTTACCGATATTGTATCAGGAGGGTTAGCAAGTCTTAGTTCAGTCCCATAATCTCTGACTGCTATGCGAACTGAATTTCCACTTTTGGCCTACCATCGAGAAATTCCTTGGAAAGCTTGAGTACATGGCCTAGTCCTTTTTGGGCATGTATGAGTTGAATACATAGAGAAGAAAAATTTAATGGAAAAACAATCAAGATGTAATTAAGAAATGTTGCTCCTTTTTTATTGCAACATTTTATTCCATACACCGCATGGTTACATATTTGTTTACCAATAGAATTAGAGGGACTTCACTCAGTTATCAAATGGGTGACTGAATTGTCTTCTGAGCTGGAAGAGTACGGTTTCTTCTGTTATTGCCCTGTTTGTAAAGTCAATACCTCAGCTTAACCCTGCACTGACAGATATGCTTGAGGCCGAGTCATGTAACCTGTAGTAGCAATATCTACAGAAAATGTGACTTGTATCAGCCGACCCACACAGTATGTTTGTTTAGAAGAGCTGGACTTAGAAGAGCTGGACCTTCTGAAATCAATCACATAACCTGTAACTGCTAAGCCTGTTATCCTTGTGAGCTGACCCTGGTCTCACCCTGGTTGAACCCAGCCCAGATGTTGCTACAGTAGCTTAACTAAGACCATGTAACCTAACTACTCTACCTCACTTGTATGTTTATGTATGAGAAGAGTTTGCCAGTATTCACTCTTTTGCCGCTATATAGCTGTTTCTGGTTTCCATTGTATATTTATCTTTAGAGCTCCTACTTAAAAGCAACCTGAGATCAGATACTTTTACAGGAGTGGTTTCATATACGATAAAGATTTCTCAACATTAAATTTTTTTCAAAGAATTATTTGTTACAACTCAGCAATAACCTAGCTACATGAGGCATGGATATTTGAAAGATTGGGATTATCACTGTGAACTCAGTTTACATGAACTCTCGCTGTTCAAGATTAAGTGACTATTTGGACACACAAACACTTTGATCTACTACGGTTGGATAAACTGGAAACCTGGCCACTTCTATGATTGATATAGATAAAAAGTTAAAACTGGAACATCTTGACCAAGATCCAAGAACATGTGGACATGGACAGAAGAACGTTTGAATCTTGACACAAAAAAGTCAAAACTTGGATCCAACATAATTGAAATCTTGACAGAAGAAAATCTGAAACTGTACAAAAGATCATTTTAACCTGGACAACAGAACATCTAAACCTTGACACAAGAACATCTGAACCTGGACACAAAAATATCTGAACCTGGACACAAAAATATCTGAATGTGGACACAGGTACATCTGAACTTGGACACAAGAACATTAAAACCTAAATGAAAGATCATTTTTATCTTGACACAAACAATAAAAAGTAAATGTTTGAAAAATGTAAAACATTTCCAGGTATATATTGTCTCAAACAAAAAGACACTACATCTCATGATCTGAGACTTTCCTTCGCCATGATGCCACTCTTCCTCCAACTCATAACCCTGATACAGGTAAGCACAATAATCATATAGCAGAGCCAGACAACTGAAAATTTGCCACTACCAGTGAACCTCCCCAGTTACAGGTAAAAGTTAATGACACTGAGGCTGGCAGGAGAGACCAGTGATATTAGCTCCCTCTGTACGCAGTCTGGTGTGCTGAGATCAATACTTGCTGGTGAATAACCTGCACACTACCCTGTCTGTCCCTGGCACGTTCTTCTATTGTTGTTCTCTTGGCGGCACCATTGTTCTGCTTCCTGCTAGTCAAAGACTAGGATCCACACGACTAATGAGGAAGTCATTGATGACCAGAAGAAGGTATCAATCAAGGTATATAATATAACTGATCAAAAGCGTCTGATTGCCTTATGTCCCTACCAGTCTCTGTTCTATGTACACTTTGCTTGAATGTGGATTGTCCTTAACAAAACAGGAATTAAGATATATATACAGCAGAAAGATACTTGGAAACAATCATGGTAAAGTAAGTATGATTTTGAGAGACTTGGTTGCTTACTCCCAAGAGTGTATTATCATGTTGTTCGCAGGTATATTTTCAAACCTTGAGGATACATTGCACAACAATCCAGTGGCCTATCATTGAACTATGATTATAACAAATGAATACAAAAAACAGCTTCTTGAAAACAGAGAATTTAGCAATATTTACAATTCTTGACAAATGTATACTCAGCTATTTCAGAACCTTTGTTATCAGAACAAAAGGTTTAATTTCCAAAACTAACATGTACTATATGACTGTAGGTGGATCCCATTCTGATGTTAATAGTAAGAATTGTCATTGATGGAGATCTCTCTGTTGCACAAAGCCAAGTCAATTACATGCACACATAGATCATACTGCATTCTGTACAAATCTGTAATTGCAATTTCAGGTCTACTGTCTAGATGAATAAAGCGAGGGTATATCTAGCAATGAATCTAATCTCCACATTTACTCATCTAATACAAGTTGAGCCCCATGAGGAATCTGATCCTGTAGAGCTGGTAAGTTTGAATAGAGCAAGTGCTTTGGGATCATCATTTAAAGGTCAGGTTCTGAGGATATAATTGCTTGGTAGCTAAAACTGGTCTTACATAGAGTCGTGCTCCCAGCAATACAACTTACCTAGTTAATGCTATCTGTCTGATTAGTCTGTCCCACTTAGGCAAAGCTATTCTAGGTAGTAAGACCAGGCTCATAAACTCTCAGCACTTTAAATGGTATTTTAAAATGTAATCCTTGCAGCAAAGTCACCTAACACTTCTATCAATACATTGCTTTTTGCTTAATCCTCAAGGTGAATTTCTACACTCTAACTGTAGTCCGTTTATATATAACAGTACCTTGTCACATACTTATTTCAAATTCTAAATATACCTAAAAAGATCTAACTACTCATCACAAAATAAAAATGTAACAAAAATATAGTAACTGCAAAATGTATTACAAAATCTTAAGTGCTTTGTGACTGCAATATACATCACAGTTCTAAAGCCACTAAGTTACAACACAAATCCAAAGCTTTAAAAGGGAATCTGTCTTACTACTGATATCCCTGTCCTTTTGTTTTCTCCAAAACTATCATCACCTCATAATCAGAGCCATATTCAATAGAGATAATCCATAAAACTTGACTTTCACACCTTCCAGCAACAGAAGTTTTTATTTCTACAACACCAAAAAGTACAGGTGTCTTGATTTCATACTAAAGAAGTCGTTATCCAAAACATCTTGTCTTCCTAAAATATATTACTTCTAAATGCCCTCCAAAGACTACAGGTAACTTATATTACCAACTTAGATATCTAGTCACCATCCTCGAAAAGTACATATTCTGTAGATGATATCTTTGCAACACAAGAGTAAAGAAAAATATACATTATCTGAGATAGTGTTTCATTTGACAATTATGAACACAGTGTGAGTTCTTTTGTCATCTAAGTAAGACCAAGAATTATACACAAATTTCCACCAGTTTCATAAAAGTTATGTGGCACATCTCAAAGATTCATAATCTTTCCATTACCATATCTATTCCATGTGTATAACAGAGAAATATCCAGAAGATAGCCACTTTCTTAGAAACTGCATTTTGCAGTGATGTCCCGAACATGTGTTTTATGACGTCACAAACGACAAACTATGTGACTCCTGCTAAACCAATTACTGATAGGCAAACATAACACATGTGGACACTTAGAAAATATGACTCCATATATAGTTCAACCTATGAGTAGTAACTATTGGTACCAATTCTTGTATGTAGTCTTCCTCCTCAAAGAGTACATATTCTCTAGTTAACGACACATGTAGTTCTGGACATACTCCCTGATTCCTCAAATCCAGGCTACTAAGGTACCAGCATTGCTATCTGGCCCTGGCTGATCCCTCCTCTCTCACTGTCCTGGCCAGACAGCACTGTGGATCCTACAACTGGCTCATACAGCTATATTTACCCCACTGATGAGCTGAGGTTATATCTATCCCAGATTCCAGATCTCTAGTTGATGGTGGTAAGGAGGGGAGCTGTTTCTGTGATAAGGTATCTGCAGGAATCCTCACACATATAACAAGAAGATGCTTCTCTCTGTATGTGAATACTTTGATTTCAATAACCTTTAGCATTTCATCTGCTATATCCAGGAAGAATCATTATGTAATATTTGACGATAAGGAAAGCACAGGAAGCTTTAAAGATCAAAATCATGCTGCTTTTTAGCAATACTTTTAAAGCTGTGGGTGAAGGAAGAATAATTCTACTGAATAAATTAGCAGATGCATCTTATGACTGACTTAAAGTGGATACTTATGTTGTATGCATTAAGTTCATTCTATTAATGTACCACAGATATGATTTTTAAATCTACATAATTACCAAAGGTCTGTAGGTATGAAGGCTGTATGAAAGGTTACTGTGAGAGAGAGGACCATAGTTACAATGTTGATAAATTAATAACATCAAGATCAAATTTTCTATGACTGTCATGTACAATGTCCATCAGTCCCTCTCAATGGCGATATGAAACACCCCTCTCGGATCTAACTTTTTGATAAGAAAAAAATCATCAAAACAATAAATCAAGACGGTTTGACCAGTATAATGTGATGGACAATATTGTGTGATATTGCATCCTTCATCTAAACAGAGCAACCACAAAAAGAGTGGTCTAACAATTAGACTCTGAAATAAAAAAAATACATCAGTTAATCATAAAATTTATCAAGAATATTAAATGAAATGAAAAGGAGATTGAAATTGTTCATTTTCAGAAATCAAGCTAGCTTTCAAGTCTTTTTATAGACTTGTTTCGGCTTCTAACTTATTTCAGACCTGGCCTGGCCTACAGACTACAAAAAGAGTTGATGGTCTATATTATTCACATGCCTAGCATTTTTCTTGACATTGACATTAATAATGTCAGATATCACTGTGTCACTTAAATGATATTGTATAAGGCATTGATGCATTAAGACTATCTTAAACTGACACTGTGATTTAAATCCATACTTCATCTGAGAGGATACTAAAAGGACTACTGAAGAAGTGAATACTAAGTATTTAGTATTCAAAGTTTTCTAAACTGACACATAAAATCACATAGTTTACATGTATGCCTGGCAATTTTCTTGAAGATGAAGTAACATTTTCCAGTACGTAAGTGTGGTAGTACAACTACCAAAATGAAAACAGGAAAGCATACAAGAACTCTATGTACAATGACATTGACTTAAAACAGCTCTTTCTACCATCACAGTAAATTCCTGCTGCATCTAAAGAAGGGAACAATTAAAAACAGTGGTTTCTTTTTTCGACACCACATGACATCACAAGTGGAGCTGGCAACTTCCTGACACTAAAGTTACAAACTTTTCCAGCATGTCAATTAGGTGTTGCGGCTGCACCAATAGCTGAGGCAACATACAAGAGAACTATCTTTGAATCTTTATGAGGTATTTACGTGAATATGCTATACACAATCTTCTGTTTCCTTCTAGAGTAGTCAATGACTGATGCTTTCTCATAACTGAACAAGATGCAGTTTTTTATCTGATGACAGGGAATTCTATGTTGGGTGCTATTCCATGCTTACAATTTGTTACAAAGCTATAATCTACTGTCTTATTCCAAAGAATGGGCTGAGAGAAAATGGTCTTTTATGGATTAAAATTTTGTTCAAACTAGTTTTGTTTGCTTTGTTGCTTTCTAAGTGACAGCATGAATATCTTCATTTCCTTCACCCAGTGAATGATTTTATACTTTCCAAATTTTGGACTCCAAACAATGTTTGTTTTAGTTTGAAGAGTTTAATAATTATGGTTTGAATTTTATAGTTAACAGGTAAATCATAAGAATGAAGACAAATGATGAAAAGTCTCTCCCCATTGGCACTTCACAGATACAAACATTTGCCAATGGTTACAAACCACTGAATAGGTTTCCTAACCATTATTGATATAAGATATATTGAAGATAACAAAATTTGCAAAGAAACCATACTGTGCCATTTAAGTATTTAAAATAAACGATAATAGGCATCTTCTAAATCATGCCTGAAATCTGTTTCACATATGCAATGAAATTTTTATTTATATAGGTATATATATTTATATATGTATTGTGGAAGGCCACCCACAATTTGATCGTATAATCTCTCGTAGACGTCATGTACCTGAACTCCCAGGTATAATGGATCTACCTGGTTGTTGATCCACGGTTCATTTACGCATCCGCAACTCATACAGGAAATGAAATATACAAGCACCTACCTATTCCAAATTAGTTGATCTTGCTTGTGACTAAACAGCTCTAAAAATTCTCATTTCCACCTTTTAGACGAAGACTGAAACTTTGAACTACTTGTAGTAATGTTGACCACAGAATGTCTCCAGAGTTTTAACTTAATTATATATATATAGGAATATATAAATGATAAACAATCATCCTTGGGATTTTTTACCATAAACACTGTTTTAGAATGTGTAATCATACAAAATACGAAGTTCCATTTTATTCCTAAAATGTCAAAGGATTGGTTTAATAATGAACTTGCATATTCCTTAAAGATCAAATTCTGATCTAAAAAACAAATGACTCATTTCAGGAAATTAACATTTGAAAAAAGATTAAAGAGAATTTTCAATTGAATCATACCTGACTCGAACACAGGTAGCTCATCAGTAACCTACTTTCAGTTTCAAGAAAATATCAACCTTTGACATTCGAGAGCCTGGTTTGAATTTAATCAAGCATACAATAGACAGCGCAGAGATATGAATGATGAAAAGCTTCTTACGATCGAGACAATCTTAGATGGCAGAGATGAAACCATGGCATATGAGTCACTGATTGTTTGATTTAAAATGGACACATTGGAGCATTCTTTCTCCCCAACAGATTGAAGTATTTTTACCTTGGTTAGTCTCTCTCTAATGAATGTAGGTATCTGTCTAATGATGGGTTTTTTTACACTTAAAGAATTTGTATGCAAAACTAAGTTTTAACAAAAATGGCAACTATTATTTCGAAAACGATAACTTAATTATTCATTCATAAATTTATAATATATTCAATGCAAATCTATTGAATCTTCATATCTCTGTTTGTTTCTAATGCTATTGTAGGCTTTAACCCATGTTGCATCTTTCAGATTGTTAATGTAAACTAATGATATAGGACTAATGATTGGGACAACTTAGAGATGACAGAGATGAAACTCTAACACATAACTCATTCACTGTATAAACTATTAACCTATCATGCAAATGCTGTTTGCATCTTTTTTAATATTCAAAATTCAAAAAGTTGTTTTGAATCTTTAAAACAATCTAAAAAAAATTCTTTCCTAAATCATTGATAAGATCATTGTTACTAATTCCCTCTTCATTCCAACTTGACAACATAACATCTCATTATTCTGTATTAAGATGACTGCAGCAACATCATGAAATTTAAAAACTCTTTAAAAAATCTTAATAAAAGCCAGATCCTTGAAATTGGGAGCCAAGGAAATAGAGTGTCTAGATGATGAGGAGTAATGTAACATGTCAAGGTGTGGATAATAACCTGTTTCCTGATTGGATACCGAGGAAGTGGAAGTGATTGGATGCCGGCTGGAAGCAAGGGGAGACAACTGAAATGACCAAACATTAGAGGATGTCGAGCAGCTTATTGATTGCGACACATTAACCCTTATTATCCTTACTGAATGAGACTCCAGTGGCAGAGCCAGCATCCAATAACAAGCATGGGGAGAGCATGTCAGCTGCGGTAACCAATAAACTCATTACCATCACATGAATTCATTCAACTGGCCCTTCTCTCTCAAATTTAATCATCACTAGTCAAGCGAAGACAATACAGCATGGTATAAATGATACAAAAGGACTCATTTATCAGCCCTGCAGCCCCTGAGACAACTGTGAAGGATTCAAGAGTTCATCCCTTTGTCTCAGCCCGAAGCTGCTGGTCAAACATGGCCGTGATAACATGACCAGTGTCCACTGGACAGATAGTCCATGCATGCATGCATTCATCTTGGCCTGATCGATAGGTACCATCAAGATTGTCCAGAATTCATAGAGATGTAATTACTATTGACAAACCAAATCCTCCGATGCATCAATATTCTTCGCCTCTTCTAGCTGTGGAAATATTTTTTGTGAAGTAAAAATATGAAATCTCTGTTTGGCTTTTCCAGTTTGCCAATTATTGATATTTCAAGTTATTTGACAGTTTATTTTGGGAGTGATTGATGGCACATACCACTGCATACAAATATAACCTTGAGTGCCAAAGAAGGAAACAGTGTTTCATTTCTAATAACAGTTTCTTAAGAACGCTGAAAGAGACGAAATTAATTACAAGGCAAAATGTTTGTTGATGGATGTGTTAATATTGAACCAATTAAATTTTAAATGGTAATTCCAATGAAAAGATGTTTTGATAAAGAATGATTCTAAAGGAAGATTATTCCTGAATTAGATTCCTAAGAAATTTATAATGAACTGGTTGTATGAAAACATGTCAATATTTGTGATGAATATTTCTACAAGTAGGTTTTAAACAATTTAAACATTTCTGCATAGTTTAAAATATTCATTAAACATTACAACAATCAATTCGAAATCAAAGATATTTTCAGGATACAAGAACCTATAAATAACATCAACATGCAGTCATCAGAAAAACACAAGCTTAATAAGGAATTAAAAGTCGCAAAGGATTAAACCAATCTTATTACACAATTTCATTTGATGAAATGAAGATGATTATAACAAACAAAACATAAGCTTTAGGTTTCATTGTTCAAAACATTTCATATCAACACTTTTTTAGTGTTTCTTAAAATATTTCATATAGATAAAGATAAGTATTCCCAAACGAGAGCAAAAGATATACTTATATTTGATAGGAAAGAGTGTCGTGAAAATATTATGTCATTGGCACGAATATAATATTCCTTTTATTACCAAAGTTGCAAAATCGTCCAAAATAATCAAAATCAACTTCCAAACATAAGTGAATTGCCTGCCTACGCATTTGGAATGCAACATAGGCAAATTGCAATGTCAAAGCATAATATTGCTTATGAGGGGATAAAATTATATTTTGTATATATACATCATATGAAACTATGAACTCCAATCTGATTGACCTCATTATATACCTCATATATATTATATATCAGAAACTCATGAACCAATTGATTCTCTCGACTAAGGTGTTCCAACTAAGACACAGAGAAGCCCATCTAGCACAAGAAAGTGTCTGCTTATAAATATAAACTGAACCAGTATGGTCAACATAAAAAAAAGGCTCTGGATTCCTATTATTGAGGTTTTACATTGAGCTCACTACCATTCCTTACCCACTACTCAGCCATGCTTAACTAATTTGATAGCCAAATCCTTTGAAGTCAAGCATAATCAGTGTCTAATTTCTCTGATTCGCTCGTGTGTATCAATTAATGCTCCAGTTGGACCAGCCCCTGATGAAACTGGGCAGTCCGGGAAGTGTTAAATATTACCTAATATCAGATGAGTGGCCCAGCACTGGACAATTGGGTTGCAGGCCAGATACAAGACTGACTGACAGACTCCAACTGATGTGATTACTTCTTTCTGGGAACTGAGGACTTGTCCAAAGAATCCATCTCATCTGTGTCCAATATAATCATCCTTTATCACAGCTGTCTAAAGGATACCGACTCATCATTCTTCCACATATACATGTTGCTTCTCACTCTTTCAATATATACCATCTCATTTACCAATATATACAAACTCATTATCCTACAAAAGCAATCTCTTTGTAATATATACAATCTCATTGTTCAATATATACACCATTGCATTGGTCAATATATACATCATCGCATTGGTCAATATATACACCATCACATCTCATTATCGTGCATATTACATTTCTACCTTCAAAATTTCCATCATTGTCCAAAATACACACAATTAATTGAGTTACAGTTCAGTACCAAATCCCACCTCATGTTACCTTTTTTAAATTATTGCATGTGACATGAGTCCTTGTGTTAGGACCCAGACTCCTATCGACTTGAATAATGGATGATGATGATGATGATGATGATGATGATGATGATACATATGCAAACCTAATAACCTCATATCCTTCAAATATCACACTAATTATAACACAAAATCATTTTATGCAATCATTTGATATTGAGCAAATAAACTTAACAAACACAGCAAGTATTAAAATATTCGATGAATGAAACTTGTAATAATGCATGGAAAGAAATTTCCTTGAATATTGTTTAGTGTGCCACACTCAACCATAAGAAGGCTGCCTTCAATTGAAGCTTCTATGCTACAGGATTATGCTGACATAAACCTTCTAGAAATCGCAGGTGGCAATCCATATTACTAATGTTTGACTTCCACTGGAAAAATATCAAATTAGAGCTAAATTTATGACCCGGAAGCCTTCTGCAATCCCCAAGTAATAGCTGGCACATAAAAGAAACTGTCAGAAATTAATGGCCTTTATGATTCTTTATTAGGCAGTGGCAAAAGACAATCACAAGGGGCCTGACAGAACTGAGGATCACTTGCTGGCTTTATTCTGCTAATCAAGGTACTAATGAGGCTTGTTTATTAATCCCTTGATTAGCTTTAGAAGCTGCCTAAATCTCTAACTCAGATAAATGAGTAATTGAAATTAACACAGCAGGCTGAAAGTTATTGCATTTTATTCGGCTAATATCCAGGCATTTGTTTCCGTGGTGATATTCCCTCCGAAGCAATAACAGCAGTGAGGGCTCCTGAAATCCGGGAATTGGTTAGTGGGGTTGGAGGCTAACATGCTTAATATGAAATATTCCAGTGGATGTACAAGTAGATTGTGCATAAGCGGACGTCCTGTTCTGGAGATGATGGAATTTGTGATAAACAGATTTGAATTTCCTATTGACTATTATGCTCAGAAAAACTATTACTATTATTATGGTTATTATGTATTACAAGTTGAAAGCAGTCAAATTTAAAAATTTGGGATTCTGAATTTGGATGTGTCTAGATTTTTGTCTATGTCAGGATACAATGTATCTTTAGCTATGTCTAGTTTAGTTTTTGTTAAAAGGCACTTGTCTACACTATAATTATAGGTTCACAGTATGTAGTCAACAGAATGAATATCGATTGCAAATGCATAAGACATGTTTACAAAATCGCTATTGCCTGGCATTTATTTTTAGATCTTAAAAATATTTAACATAAATGCTTTTTTTAGCCATCAACATATCAAACCACTTAACAAATCTGTTTTAAAGCAAAATCTGTATCAAGTGAGTTAAAGCTTCATACATCTTTTCTGTCTGAAGTTGTAACAAAAAAGTAACATTTCACTACACCGTATCAAAATACTAAAAAAAATGTTCTGACGGCACATATGTTTCTTGTACACATTATCCCAATTTAAGACTCCTTTTTGTCCTGAAAGAGTTACAATAAAACTGTGTCAGAAGAAGCCTCCAGACAAACACTTCAAAGAAGTTGGCAGCATGACAATGATTATTGAAATTACAAAGTGGCCTCATTAGAATGCAGAGCCACAGAGGGAGACAGTAGCCAAGGAATTCTCCTTTCAACACACAGAGTAAGTGTGCCAACTCCCCTTGTCTCCAGGTCATAAACCAAAATGACATCAATCCAAATCTTCTTTCAAATGGCCGGTTCCATGCGCATGAAATCTTATAAAAGATGATTTGTAATAAGCCTGTCGACCGGAATCCCAGAATATTGGACTCGGGGGATGGCCTGGCATCTATAATTATGCTTCCGAACATACAGCCAGTCTTCTTAAGTCCTCTGGGATCAGTTGACTATACTTTCACACCCTACACTTCTTGCTGTATGTAAAATGGGCTGGTTTCACTAAAACTATGCATTTAATATCTTGAAGGCAAACGCTTTTGTTCATTAATCACATTATCTTTCAGACACTCTGGAAGCTCGATGACAGCCTCACGGCAAGGATTTGTTTAAATGATGAACATCCAACAACACAGTTTTAAATTGTTCGTCATAATGTGCTATATCATTGTATACTTTATGAAGGCTTCTATGAAGAAAGACAATTTTTCATGAATAATTTAAATTTTGTTTTTGAGTACTCAAAAAGGAAACATTAAATCTGCAGCTTTGTCAGCTCTTCTGTTCATAAGACAGGCTAAGTGTTATGGCACAAAACAAGCAGATAAAACTTTCATTCTGTTTCAGCCTGCATGTTATTCAATTCTTTTAGGCTGTGAAGAATTATAGAGTATGAAAGATAAAAGGCCAATTATCATCTTGAAAGCATTATCAATGTTTTACAGAATCTGATGGGAATAGTTTTAACATGCATTAACAAGATTAAACCTCTGTAGGCTTCAACTTCATAACCTAAGCCAAGCAGAAATGTTGGTTTGACTTCAATTTAATCATCACTGCTTTTAAATAGCAGGAAGATGAAGCATTTACTAACCACTGTACACGTGTCACTTAATTGAACAAATTATCTATTAAACGGTCTTATACAAGACAATGTTATGGATGACAACTTCTTTATTTAATTCACTCAATGGTTCTTGTCTACTTCTTACCCCTTCTTCAAGGGGATCATGAGCAAAGTGGTTGGTATTAAAATGTCTGTTAGTTTAAAAATTCAAAAGTCCCTTTGCAAAAACACTATGGTAACTTTAAAACACTTGGGTGGCCTGAATGCAATGTAAGAAAAATGGCACTTGAGTTAACCTTACAGTGTTAAAGTTGTTCTATGTGCATGGTGACCCAACATTGCATGGACAGTGACGCCAGCAACTGTTAACATGGGCCAAAGGCAGTGACTGTATGGACAGATATGATGATCTTCAACTACTTGAATCAATCATTCCCTTTAAATCTGGCGGGTGGTTCTGGCAGAGTCCTGACCTTACAAATTAGCAAGCTGTTTACAGTTCCGGAAACAGTACTTTACCTCTTCTTAAACTTCTTCTGTTTTAAATACAACATTGCAAAAAAAACTTGAACTGTTCGGGGAAGATGCCAATCAAGAACTATTTGGTGTTTTTGTAAATCATAATTATTGTTATGATATTATTACCTTAATAGAAAGTATTTATTGTCATTTAAAGAAAAAAGGTGTTCTCAACCACTTCTAAAAATGATTTCTCCGACAAACTAGGAGTAGCAATGTGACCTATGTGTAATATATAGACTCATATATATATATATATATATGTATATATTCACTCATGCTTGTGGATGTCACTTTTAGATTTGGTACAAAATAGCATACTGACACTAATTTTTCACTGATATTTTACAAAAACAAATTTCTTGTCTTGTACAATGGTACGATGGTGTACCAATGAAATTTTTTTACATTTTGCAGAAAGATATAGAATAGTACATAAATCTTAGAAATTTCAACATACATAGAGAAGTAAAAACAGATACATGCCACGGTACCCAAATTTTTAGAAATAAAAAGATTTCCTTCATCTGATATGTATGTATGTATGTATGTATGTATGTATGTATGTATGTATGTATGTATGTATGTATAGACACCAGCCTGATGAAATGAGTAATGCTATACACAGCGATAAACACGTGAGATTCATGTGAGGTAATCTCCCCTGATATAATTCCTCACCTCCACAAGAGAGGTTTTATTAAGGGGTCAGGGTGTATCTGTCATGTGCATCCATCCATAACTGTGTTTTGATAACAGTGTAGACGAAATGAGGTGTAGGCGAAATGAGGACAGGCCACGAGAGACAAGACTACCTCTATAGAGGGAGGGCTCTTCAGTCTGAACTTGAACCTTCTTTTCTAATCAACCAATATCTATTAATACCTATTCTATTCATACTCTCTAAATATGGTGAATAAAGGAATTGTTTTATAAATTTTCAAAAGAGCTAGATATCTCTCTCTTGCTGAACCTAAACCTCCCAACGTTTAACATGAACTATGGCTGACCGTAGCATACTTAAAGGTTTTAGAATGTGATTTTTAAGCAAGTTTCCTGCAAAGCAATTTGTTTTTCTAATAAGCAATGAAAGAATTTCAATGGAAACAAATTCTTTTCATATACACTCTAAAATTGAAAATGGAGCACCATTCCCTTGATTAAAAGCATTGTTTAACAAATTTTATTTAAAAAAGTATGTTTTATGTTTCTATAAATATCTTTCTAATCTAATATTTATATTGAATAAAAGAAAATGACTCCCTTTCCCTATCTATAATAAGAACACATAGAATAACAGTGAACCATGCACAAATTAACTAAATTGGCTTCTGGAATGAAAGGCTACAATATGATCTTGCTCTAGCTCATAATGCAGTATGTTACGGAGTAGGAAGGAGTAGGAAGCATGCAACGTGAAGACAGCACAACATCCCTATTGTTACATCTCTCATTATTCATGGATGGCTGCCACACAGAGAGGTACAGCCTTTCTTCTTCATCAGACAGCAAAAAGTCTTCATGCATGAAACTCATCATCTATATAGTATTCTTTTGATGTCCTCTGAACGTTACTTTTTCATAGGGGCATTTTCAAAGACCTACATTCAACTCAGGATCTTGCCCCATGATGAAAAGTAGGCTTTGAAAGTAATTACATCGATAAAGTTACATTTATGATTAACCATACAGAAAATCTTTTATAAAGGAAAAAGATTTGATATTCATCTTAAAGTGAATGCCTTTTTCAAGAAAAGTTAAGTATACATTACCTGAAATAAAATTATTAATACTTTCCTTTTTTGCAGAACTCAAGGCAAAAATTGAGATCTATGAGACATATATTGACTAGTGCTCTGTACTGTCATGGGGCCCTCTATATATAAGGTAACTATATGTTCAAGTTAACTTACGTCAAATTTACACTGCATAAGGTTACATTAGTGACTGCAGAGAGCCCTAGTGTTTTCTGAAGATGGCAGTGACCTCGTCACAATTTCTCTTTGAACTCACTTCTACTCAGATCAACCCAATAGGAAATAAAGCTGACAGAGTGTATGACATTGAAGTAAAAATAAATTTCAGGAGCACGGCATTTGGTGCAGGTTTTCATCAAGCACTGAAATATTCTGATAGAAGTTGTTGTGATGTATGACAACTAGTTTTTTTAGTATAGTCAACTTCTTTATTCCACAACTTTAATGCATAGATGAGACCTTTTGGTGAAATGGGCACATTTTGGTGCAGATACAACAATGGTCATCAATGGTGTTAGTATCTTCACTGAATATCTTATCGAATGCAATAAGGCAGTTGAGTATCTATAAAACTTGTTTTTCTTCCTTTATTCAATAGAACTACTGTGGTGAGGTAGGTAAGGTATGAAATATATCTTTCTCCAAAGAAGAAGTTGTGGGATATATTAATTTACGTAAAGTGTTATAGTGACCATTTATACATGACAAAGGTGACACTTTAACATTCAAATATGAACATGAATATTTGCAACAAAATACAAACTAAAATGGAATAAAAAGTTATAATCAAATTATAATTATAAGTTAAAGATTTATAGTCAAGATGCCACCCAGAATCAATTGAAGGATACAATTTTCTGCATATCAATCTACACCATATTATCTATCATCTGTCCTTAGTAAACTAATAATCTATTCTTAAAAATATTCCTTATGGAGCTGCTCTGACATATGCATCACTCATGAATCACAAAAAGGTACATAACGATGATGAAGGACAAACATAGATTTATCATCCCTCTATTCACTTATCACCTGCATCTCTGCCAACTTGTAACAAACACCTCACTGGGTTCAGGAGGTACAATTGCTTCTCATAACTACACTTCAATTGTTCAAACACAAACTTCCTGATGAAATTCTAATTATGAGTCAAGTACTGTGTACCATAAGTAACACCACAGAAAACTCTTCAATTAAGAGGATGAGGCAACAACAGGCTTTAAATGAAAAAGGATGGATGAAGTGGAGGGTTTGTTGAGTGTTTGCAGTATTCTTATACAACTTGTATTTTCCGTATTAGCAATCTTCTCTTTATAATGTCAGCAAAAACTATTTTTCATTACATAGACGAGCTCCTTGAAGCATAAAAGCTAAAGTAATAATGGTAATGAGTGCAGCTGACATGAGAACCCAATTACTATAATATTTATCACATTGTCATGTTCTCATATCATACATAAGCTGCTAGATCTCATCATTATTCCCTTACACATAACTGCTATATGTCATCATTATTTTCTAACATAGAACTGCTAAATGTCATCATTATTCCCTAACATAGAGCTGATATATGTCATCATTATTCCCTAACATAGAACTGCTATATGTCGTCATTATTCCCTTACACATAACTGTTATATGTCATCATTATTCCCTTACACATAACTGCTATATGTCATCATTATTTCCTAACATAGAACTGCTATATGTCATCATTATTGCCTAACATATAATTGCTGTATGTCATCATTATTCTCTAACATAGAACTGCTATATGTCATCATTATTCCCTTACACATAACTGCTAAATGTCATCATTATATTCCCTAACATAGAATTGCTATATGTCATCATTATTCCCTTACATAGAACTGCTATATGTCATCATTATTGCCTAACATATAACTGCTAAATGTCATCATTATTGCCTAACATAGAACTGCTATATGTCATCATTATTGCCTAACATATAACTGCTATATGTCATCATTATTTCCTAACATATAACTGCTATATGTCATCATTAGTCCCTAACATAGAACTGCTGTATGTCATCATTATTCCCTTACACATAACTGCTAAATGTCATCATTATTCCCTTACACATAACTGCTAAATGTCATAATTATTCCCTAACATATAACTGCTACATCAAGTGATCAAATAGGGAATCCTTTGTGCAATAACAATGACTCCTGGGATCTGTATTACATACATGCATACACAAATCTCCTGATATTTGTCATATTTCTACTTTCATGGACATTCTAGAAGTTGTGTTGATGAATAATGAAGACAATTGTTACAAATATATAGGTTTTTTATGAAAGAGAACATTTTGACAGGGAATTCTAATGTCTCCCTT
The DNA here is from genome assembly GCA_921293015.1 of Phorcus lineatus. Classification (NCBI taxonomy): domain Eukaryota; kingdom Metazoa; phylum Mollusca; class Gastropoda; order Trochida; family Trochidae; genus Phorcus; species Phorcus lineatus. The sequence continues at coordinate 30,700,542 of OV121085.1, read as the reverse complement.
TGGACAACTCTAGCATCAATATTGAAATATTGATTTTAAAAACTTTTTATAAGGAAAAAAGTGTGCTTTGCAATCATCAGATTTCCACATTGCCTGAGGCAGTGCATGATGGGACTATGTTCACAGTAAATTGTAGAGTATTTGACACAATAAAATGAGAGAAATGAGCCAATCAATGATCCAACATAAAGAGGTTGTTCACATACAAGACAGGATGAAACATAACATGACAAAACAGGTTTATTTATATGTGTTTCTTTTATCCATTTCAATTTTCTCAAATAATAGACAATATATCTTTTCCAATTCCACCTTTATCCTGACAGACAATAAACAGAGCAGATGCTATTTAACGTCTTTGTCAAAGTATCTTTCAGAATTTATCTCAAACAATCTACCGGAAGACCATGGAGATGAAAACTCTGCAGTTCTTCTGTCTTCAACAATATCTCTAGATCTTAAACATCATCACTGAGTTATATGCAATGTTTTTCAGATTATTACTACACAGAGTAAGAAACGATATTGAAGCATCTTCAATTTAAGAATATATTACAAAGAAACTTTTCAACTCTCATGAATGTAAACAGTAAGTTAAATTTCATTTTGCTACAATATCTCTCACACTTTATTTTGATGTTTATGCAAGGTATATATATGTATGGTATGCAAGGTATGCAATGTTTTTCAGATTATTACTACGTAGTGTAAGAAACAATATTGAAGCATCTTCAATTTAAGAATATATTACAAAGAAACTGTTCAACTCCCATGAATGTAAACACAATACTGCTACAATATCTCTCACACTTTATTTTGATGTTTATGCATGGTATATGTAAGATTATTACTGCCATAAAGCATCTTTGATAAATATCTTTTAGAATTTACAATATATCTACAAGAACCTAATGGAAAACCTTACTGATGAATAGAAAGGAGCAATTCATTTTCCTACAATTTCTCTCACATTCATTCATCAGATCAAATTTTTACAACTGGAAACCTATTAAGTCAAAGTATCTTTCAGAATTGATCTCAAAGAATCATTTTCCTACAATTTCTCTCACATTCATTCATCAGATCAAATTTTTACAACTGGAAACCTATTAAGTCAAAGTATCTTTCAGAATTGATCTCAAAGAATCATTTTCCTACAATTTCTCTCACATTCATTCATCAGATCAAATTTTTACACCTGGAAACCTATTAAGTCAAAGTATATTTCAGAATTGAACTCAAAGAATCATTTTCCTACAATTAGTATCTTTCAGAATTGATCTCAAAGAATCATTCCTACAATTTCTCTCACATACATTCATCAGATCAAATTTTTACAACTGGAAACCTCTTACGTCAAAGTATCTTTCAGAATTGATCTCAAAGAATCTAACTGAAAACCAAACAGATAAATAGTAAGGGACATGTCAGTTTGCTAGAATATCTTTCACACTCTACTATCAATACTGCAGCAACCTGCCAGTGATGCCGGATGACAGGACAGCACTTGAGGATGTAGGTGTGGATATAAATAACAAGAGACAAACAGCCTGCCCCAGGTAGCGCTGCCAGCCACTGCTGTATAAATATTTAACCATTCAGACATCCAGAAGCCGTAGAGGACAAACGAGAAGGAGCTTCTCTCCGCACCGCCCTGGGTGTCTTTAGACAATCACTCGGCCATATCAAGGGGCGAATGAACCATGGAAAAACATCAGAGCAGAAAAATATCTGAATTGATTGATTTATGTGTATTGATACATGTGTAGACAAACACTGTCCTGCATTTGATGAAAAGATTGGAAATTTCGGAGTTCCTTTTTACAGCACAAATTTGATGAAGTAATGAAAGACGGGGTCACAAACAGCATATTCCTTATAAACATTAAAAACTTATGAATTTATTTTCATTAATTCCATATAATTTTGAGCTCTTACATCGAATGCTAAAATTATGCATAAAAGGCGTACATGGAAGCATTATTGTTTCACAGTTTTCTGCTATTTTATTACTTTTATTTCGCAAAAGCATATATGTGATTCAAGGTGATTACAAACAAAAGAGTATGAAATATTTATAAATGATTAACTATAGCTTAATAATTACAGAATACTATGATCCAGTTAAAGAATCTTTATATCAGAAAAAAACAAAAGAAATGTACAAGATAGTAAAGTTGACAAGGGAAAGAATATACAACACCTGAGGACAGAAAATTCAAACTGTATCCATCAGTAATTGAAATTCATCTTTAAAAGTAGATATTTTAAGTTAAACCAATGTGCACATAAGCTATTGTATGAGATGTCACTAAATGGTGCCTGGATGTGACCAATAAAAGCCCTGAGAAGGATTCATCATGAGTTTGTCTGGAAACAGAGTTACAGCATTTTTGACATATGATCTTCAGGAATTCAGGAGTGATGGTACAAGACTACATGATTATGACTCGCTAGAAATACCAAAGATTCCAGGTAAAAGCCACTGTTGCATGCAGAAATATGATCTTTTGGTTTTAAGCAATCTTCTTATGCACTTGTATTCTACCCTTCTACCCAGTCGACAGAGCACCTGGATTCTACCCCTGTACCCAGTCAGAGCACCTGGATTCTATTCTTGTACCCAGTCAGGGCACCTGGATTCTACCCTTGTATCCAGTCAGGTCACCAGGATTCTACCCTTGTACCCAGTCAGAGAACCTGGATTCTGCCCTTGTACCCAGTCAGAGAACCTGTATTCTACCCTCGTACTTTTCAAGAACACCTTGATTGTACCCTTGTATTTTGTCAGCTTGACTTAGCTAAGTAAGTCATGTTTACCTTCATGAATTGATGCATCCTATCACAAATGATAATGGAATGGTAAATTATTTAGCCAATTTCCTTTAAGTTTTTCACATTGACTAGCATAAATTCTTGAGAATCTTTTAACATGAACCATTTATTTAATTTTTTGATAATGAAGAATTTTGTTAAAAACAGAGAATACACTTTAAATTATATCACAATCTCAAGAAAACTTAATCTTAACTGCCAAATGTTAAGCCCGTGGCCAGTTTGATATGAATATCCCTCAAGGAAGTTGCCATTATCTAACACAGTAAGTTGATATCAGCACGGTGACAATTTTATGGGGACTCCATCGACAGGAGAGCATTACATTTATCTTGCACTGAGTCTATAAGTTTTAAGTATAGCAACACATGTACATAAACAAGTATACCAGACTAGCTGCAGACTAGAATGTCAGTCAAAGAATTTTTATACCAGAATCCTGTACAGTTAAGTCAATACACTGAAACCAGGAAGTACACATGCAATGTATGTGATAAATGTTTTATTTCAGGAAGAGGAAGTCGTTACAAAAAGAGAAAGCCAATGATAAAGGTTGTTATTAATCTCTTTCAACTGAATTCAATTTAAAGTTGAACATAAGGCATTAACTTGAAAACATTCTTAAAAGTTTCAGCAAATACTTCAACAAAATATATCATTGTATAAGGAAATCAAAGAAATGTTAGAACATGAAGGTTAACTTATTAGTTTTGTAAAGGATGCTTGAAAATTCTGCATAATTCAAGCTCCAACGAAATATTTTTTGTCTCAGGAAATCACATAAAGGTTTTGATTAACATAAAGGTGTATTCATGACAGCGAGTCAAAGATTTTTAAGCACTTGTGCATGACAGTGATTCAAAGATTTTCAAAGCAAAACTTCATTGCAATAAATCAAAGAATTTAAAGCACATTTTCATTGTAGTGAGTCAAACATTTTTAGTACATGTTGGAAACAGTTAGTCAAAAACAGTTGGTAAACAAGCTGGCTGGATTACCAAAAAATGGTCAAAAGATTTTCTCACCACTGTCAAAAAACATATTGATTTGTCTAATTATGTAGAATCATCTGCATATACCCAGCATTTGACAATTGCAAACCAATAGCAGATTTTAGCCCCAGAAACCTAAGAAACAAAGCTATGATGAAATGCAAATTAGATAATAAAATGGTAGATGGTAATTATCTTTTTACTCAGTAGAACCTGTGAATGATCATGGTTCTGAGTTATCCATAAATAATGCCTACAGGATGGACAGCTGAAAACGTGCTCCTAAGACTAAAGTAGTGTTACTGTGTCCAGAAGAATATAGTTTACCATTCCTTCCATTCTGGAGTCTGCCTTGACACCACATGAGAAGACTTCCACAAGAGTTTTCCCCTGTGTGACTTACAGCAATAAAATAGTCAACATCACTACAAAACACTGCCATAAAGATGAAAATAGCTGACATAATGTGAACATGCAGACATGCGTTTAATGGCCATCTCCAATCTTGTACCAACATGCAACTGTAGGATATTTTGAGAAGCCCCACATCATTGGTGTCATATCTCACTGGTATCACATGTTCCCTCTTGGCAGACTGCTGTTATGGCTCAAGATCCATCTCATAGTGTATTCTTGTAACACACGCTATAAAACAGCAATGCTGCTCCCAAATTCATCCTTCTTATGTGCAACAGTGTTTCTTCTCCGACCATTTAGCAACGCTCTATTCTCTAAAAGCAGGACTGCATTAACTTAATGAGTCTCGGAGGACGGGTTTTACACCCACCATGGCAAATGGAGTGAAGTTACACTCAATTTCATCTCTATTGTCATTCAATCACACTGTTTGAGTTTAAGAGGAATAGCCGGATATAAAGATCATATCGTTTATTACTCTCCCATGATTGCATTTACATACCATAAAAGTGTAATGAAGTTATTTGCAGGGACATTTTTGTCTTCCATCACACCTTGCTCTACATCAACAGGCATTATGTACACTTGTATAAAACTTTCCATAATATTCCTAACTGAATCTATTATTTTGCACATAATTTCTATATGTTATAAATGTGCAGGTAGATTACACAAGGTGCAAACAATTTGTACATACATCTCTAAAAGATTCTATACTATTTTATCCCACATACAACTAAGTAGCCAGATAAATTAACTAAATACATCAATTATGATTAAAAAAATACATGATTCCCAAAAGCATTATGATAATCAATATTCAGTTATTTTTTGTCATGAAGATCATGATCATGTTTAAGTCAGAGGAAAACTTCAAAGGACATCAGCTGTGAAATATAAAGACTGCCATTGCACTTATCACTCAAAGCAAACCACATTACAGGCATGTCACTGTCGAAGTGTAATGAAGTTATCTACCAAATCAATGCCATGCTCTTTCCACATCTTATTGATAGAATTGAATTATACCTTTATTACATCTATCCAATAAAAATTTGTAGATACCGGATTGACCATTAATTCATGAGTGAAAGATGATAGATGGAATATGAATCTTGTACACAGTGTATTTATATCTTATAGCTTCTACGATATATATCGTTAGCTAGTGAACAAATCATTCAGTCCTTATTGCTTCCATTCAATTTCTCCTACCCATCAATGGAACCAAAATGGATAATAAAAGACAAATCTGTAGATTACGTACAGCTTCTTCTTTTCTTTCTCACGTTTCTCATGTTTCTTGGCTACTTCTTGCCCCTTCACCATTCAAGATTCACACAGGAAAAAGAAGCAACCTAGAAATTCTTTAAGGGGCATTTTAGAAGCTGGAATTTGATGAAGAAGAACAAGTTCTTATGGATAGTCAACTTCTTTATTGCATGAATTGCAACGTTTCTATGTAGATACTAACACTGTTATCAAGCATGTTTGACCATTTCTTGACCCTGTTCACATTTCTTGGCAGAAAGGGGTAAAATTTATCTTTTAGTTCATTTTAACAATGATGATCTTCCTATTAACAAAAATAAATAATTATGCAGCCTAGGTTCTCCTGTATTTCAACTTAAATTCAGACATTACATAAATGGTCATCTGTTTAAGAAGAAACCCCTTTCCCATATGTAAAAGAAATTCTCTTCTCAATGCATATTTACAGTGGAGGTATTCATACAGGACTGTGTGTGCGTTGTGCATGACTAGAGCACCAGTTTCCCACATGTACAGCATGCTGGCAGAGACACTATTGATACAATCTGCACTGGTGTTCATCCCATGCTGTAAGTGAAGCATAAAACAGCACTATCAGACACCCTGTCAGAGGCACCACTTGAAAGCACTGTAGTACTCATTATAAAGCTAAAGCTCATTGAAATATTCATTAGAAATTACGATGGACACAAGATTTATATGTATGAATGCCATGGCCATCATGGCTGATCCAGTATTATGGAAGGTTTATCAATTTAAATAAGGGGCTGGAGGGGTTCAGCAGGACAATTCATCCATTTTAGAGGTAATGTTTTTTAATCAAAAAGGGCTTGTTCTAACCCCATCAACCCAACCCTTGATCTGCCACTGTCCATGAGACCAACAGTACCTTGTCATTTATACTCAAATACAATCTGGAGCACCTTGACATGGGTTACACTGTACGTGAAGACACAGGGAATCTTTTCACACTCATCATGTCATTCTTGTTGGCACACTAACAATTCCAAAACTTTTTTTCTGAATGTCTACACTCATGCTCAGTGACATAACAATTCCCACTTAGAAAACAATACAATGGATGAATTACTTCCAACATAAACCTCATAGAAACATTTGGGTACTAGATCTCATTTTACATCTAACATGTTGTTTACGAGAAGGGAAACTGCATTGCTTACAGAAGCAAAATAAATTCAACAGATTACTATCTTTGTTTCCCCCAATGAAATGCAATGTTTAAGTTTTTTGTAGAAACATTTCTCAAATCACTTATGACAGTGCCAATCTGATTACAAGAGTTCTTCTTATAAGTTCTCACTGTCTGGTTGGTCAGTTCAAAACATCTGTGCTACACATTATCATATCAAGGTCAAATTGTAAATCAGCAGTAAATGGTAAAGGATTTAAGATTTTGTTTGTCAATGGCTGGTATCAATAAATGGCTAAAGAACATGTTAATGGCACATCATTTATGACACTATTCGTCAGACTACACTAACTGTGGAATTGCTCTGTTATACTATTTGGACCTTCTGGACGTAGGCTGCGTATGCCGACTTTTCAAACAAACAGGTTCCACCAATCATTTATTCCCTGCAGCATCATTAGAGAAATAAATTCTGTCTAATGTTGCATCACGTTGTTCATGTAAATTAAGTAAATTATATGTCTATCTTAACTGTTTTGACATGAATTGTTTTTGAATATTATGTTATTATTTGTCTTCACTCTGGAAAATTGTAATTATACAAAACAAATTTCCCTTTTGGGACAATAAAGATTATCTTATCTTATCTTATCAGCTTAAGGAATCTAGTATATCCTTTTGTATGTGTCTAGCTATAAAACACTTGACACTGAGCCAAGGGAATAAAAATACACTAAATTTTGTCAATAATCTGTCTATGATGACTAGGAAAGATGAGAAGTCAAAGACGTCTTTACACCTTTCTTCTAATCAACTGTATTTCAACTTTGTATTCTTGCAGCCACTAAGTGTGAAGAGAAACCAAACCAACAAATGTCTAAAATGTTCCCTGTTTATTCTAAATGTGATATGTTTGTGTAAAAGTGCACACAGCTCTTTCTTTCTCTCAGGTTTTGTTGCTAGCTTCTGGCGTATAGATACATGGCTTATTTTGGGCTCCTGGCATCATGTGATAACTGAAGTGGTAGTGAAAACAAAATAAACAACGCCCAAATATAGCTGATTATGTGCAAAAAGACAACGTAACAGTCTTTATTTATTTCATTATAAAAAACTGTTTTCTTGGAAAATATTTTTCAAAATGTTTGCTTTTCATGTTCAACATGACCTAACATCATAACTCATTTTTTAAATCTTTCTTAAGAGAACTTCAATTTTCTTTCATAGACAGTATAGCGATGACTGATTAGTCTTCCACACTAAAGGCATTTTCAAAATTGCTGAAAGACTCGTTGTGCACATATGACATGCTGTAATGCTTCAACGTCATACTGTTATGAAATATATCTGATAACAGTTATCACAAGGCATTCTTTCACAGACATGTGCAGAAAAGTTCCATTGGAATAGAAAAAAAGATATAATTATTCATATTCAATACACAAAAGGGAACATTTGAAACTTGACTAGACTGCTGATGAACTGTTTGGAATGATTCCGTAGAATAGAAAAAGAAATGCTTTTGAAAACTAGATAAAAGAATTTTTGAATGGCATTAAGAATGTCAGCAACTTTATTTGTTAATAATACTGATTCTAATAATAATAATAATAATGAGGATGCTTATATTGCGCTGGACTCCGCACCACAAGGGCATGTTCAAAGTGTCACACACAATACCCTATCAAATCAATAGCCTTAGGGACAGATATTGAAAGAAATGATTGACACAATTTTGTTAATGAATGAATTAATTAAGGGGTTAAAAGAAACTTGAATATTTTTATTTACAAATTCTGTAAAGCCGTAATTTAATCATTTGTTCCCTAATCCATCCTTTTATAAAGTCATTCTTTTACCAGTTTTTGAAACAATTTAATCCTTTCCACACATTTCTTCAGTCAATCATTCATTCATTCATGCTTCAACCAACCAAACCCATCAGACTCACTACAGATCTCCCCCACCATCAGACCCCCTACAGATCTCCCCCACAATCAGACCCCCTACAGATCGCCCCCATCATCAGACCCACTACAGATCTCCTCCTTCATTAGACCCTACAGATCTCCCCACACCTCATAGGACCCACAGATCTCCAAACACCGTCCATCAGATCCTAGCACCACCCCCACCCAACCATCAGACTACCCTACAGATCTCCCTCAACCATCAAAATACCCTACCGATCTCCCCCAACCATCAAACTAACTTAACTACATATCTCCCCCAACCATCAAACTAACTTAACTACATATCTCCAAGAACCATCAGACTACCCTACAGTTCTCCCCCAACCATCAGACTACCCTATAGATCTCCCCCAACCATCAAACTAACAACATATCTCCCACAACCATCAGACTACCCTATAGATCTCCCCCAACCATCAAACTAACAACATATCTCCCACAACCATCAGACTACCCTATAGATCTCCCCCAACCATCAAACTAACAACATATCTCCCACAACCATCAGATTACCCAAAGATCTGCCCAGTCCTCATCCTGGCAGTATGATATATCACACTAAAGTTATCCCGCTCATCATAAACCACAGTAGAAATGATGAATCAGAAAAGAATGTAAGTGAAAAATCCAATATTTCCTAACCCTTTTCAAATAAAAGTCTTCGATAAGAGGGCGAGTGAGTAGAAGTCAATTTAGCAGACTCCAGGCCCAATGAGGGGCTTGTCACAACCCCAGTGATGGAATCATCTCTCTGAAAGGCCCACCATATCATATTTACATATCACAAACCTGCAAACATTGGCACACTCTATTAAGGCGTAACTATCCATGTAGAACACATACTGAAGAGACTGTTCTCTGCACTGGAAACTGGGACTGAACTCAACTCAATAATTAGGATTAAGATGTGTTTTGATATCTTTACGATTAATTATGAAGATAAGATATTTTTTACTTATTTCTGAAATTTGATTAAGTGATTCAAAACCATCAGAAACATCATTCAAGAATTTGCAAGTTCATAAGTGTGAACTTTAAAAATTTAGTTTTAATACTTAAATAGTTTTTTCAGCATCATGATCATTATCATAATTTTTATTTGGGATTGCTTTATCTGCCATAGTGCAATCAATTATGTGAGGACTAAAATGGACTCAATATTGATAGCCCCTGACTAAGGCACTAGTCACTAGCACAGAGTGTTCTATGAGCAGTCATTGAGATCAGTGCATGTTGAAATAATCTTTGTCTTAGTAAATTACTGTCTAGCTAGTACTTGATTGACCTTTACAGTCAATAATGAATGTTCATCAAGTGAATTGAAACAGATATTCGTTGTAATTGCCCTTCATTGAGAGAAGTCAAAAGCAATATGCTGATATTTGTTATTTTTTTATATTATTCAGTAAAATTTACCAGGTGGAAGGTCTGATTTCAACAGGAAAGATCAATAACGAGTATCATTGCAAAGTTATCAATATATCAAACTTTTATATGAAAGAAAAAAATATAGTCCAGGGTAATGAAGTCCCTCATCAAAATACCACTTAGGCAAAACATGCTGCTTCATCAATGAAAGTAAATCTACAGAACTTGTCCTTCTCTCCACTGCAAGCAGCACACACAGTGAGACCAAAGACTTACCTAATGAGGTAGTACCAATCAGCCACCGATGCAGAAAGAAAGCATTAAAATCTCTTTGATTCACACTAGGAAAACACTTGGAAATGACAAAAAGCTTTATTTTCTATTCTCGATCATGTTAAAAAGAAATGTCCGTTGAAATTTCACTATGGATAACATTATGTTATTTATCCTGCTTAATGGGGTTTGTAGAAAGCATGCCACCAAGGGACTGCATATCGCTTTCCTAACCACTGAACAACACAAGATGACAAAGAATCTGATACAAAAACTTACAGTCAATTAGCCGTCTCTGATTTGCAGCCTATCTGTTTCATTTAACCCCAGCAATAAAGGCTCTCTAACTGAGTGGGAATAAGGCTCTTTCTGATAATAGGCTTTTTGATACCATATGCTCTCTGACTAAGTGGGAAGATGGCCCTCTCTGATACAAGGCTCTCTGAAACAAGGCTCTGTCATTGAGTGGGATGACAGCTCTATCTGACACAAGACTCTGATACAAGGTACTCTGAAGTGAGGCTCTCTCAAACGAGGCTCTTTCTGACACAATGCTCTATGACAGAAGGCTCTATAATACATGGCTCTCTGATATGAGGCTCTCTCATTGAGTCAGAAGACAGCTCTATGATATGAGGTTCTCTAATTCAGTCAGAAAACACTCTCTCTGATACAAGGCTCTCTCATTGAGTGGGAAGACAACTCTCTCTGATACAAGGCTCTCTGATGTGAGGCTCTCTGATACAAGGCTCTCTCATTGAGTGGGAAGACAGCTCTCTCTGATACAAGGCTCTCTGATACAAGGCTCTCTGTCTGTGGAAATCAGGCTCTTTCTGATAATAGGCTCACTGATTTAAGGCTCTATAACTCGAGTGTTCAAACCTACAAGACGAGTATCAAGTGTTCATGGCAATGGTAGGGTAGTTCAACCACATATTGGTTTAAAAAAGAAAGAACTGCCAAAATAGCTTTTGATAGATTTACAATTTTTAAAATAAAATGTGCAAATGTCTATTTTCAACAGAAGACTTTATACCTATAAGTTCACCACAGCCAGACAGCAATGTGATAGAAGAATGTTCTCTTTTTTCATGTCAGTACATCATATGATATTAATAAAACCTTGCTTTAGGACCAGCCCATCATATGATACCAATTAAACCCTGCTCTAGGACCAGCACATCATATGACACAAATTAACCTTGCTATGAGATCAGCACATATGACACCGATTAACCTTGCTATAAGACCCCCACATTATAAGGCGCCAATCAAAACTTGCTTTAGGACCAGTGCAAGATGATGTGGCTTAAATTTTAAGAATTTACTAAAAACAAAAAGTTGAAATAGTTCAAATTTGTGTCTTTCTTTTCAATCTAATAAAAAAACTCTCCTTTGAAATAGAAAGTGGATGATTAAGTAATGTTTGAGTGCATAATTCTCAGTAAAGTTTTGTATTAGACATCATCTTTCTTGATTCCTCTTTCCCCCTCCCCCCCTCCCCCTCCTCCCTTAAATGTGTGTTAAATAATGTCCGTCAGATTAAAACTTGAACTAGTGATAAGATTCATTAATTGTTATTAAAAACCTCAATCAATAAAATCAACATGCTTACTCATGAGGGTTAAGTTGATATCCTTAATTTTTGTGTTTATTGTTTGCATAAAAAATGAATTTAACCATAAAAATCAATTATATATTCTCATCTATTCAAATCTAATATTTCATAGACTTTCATAAATGTCATAGGAATGAAATATAATAACTCAATCACAGGATTTATTTCCTCGTGAGAGAGAGAAACCTGCAGATATGATTTTGAAGGATTCAAACTTAATCAGTTATGCAACACTTATGTGATAACAACAATGTGTGAAGCCATTCATATTATCTGATCAATTATTCATGCTTGTAATTCTTCCAGTTACGAAACTGAGCTATCCAGATGTACGACTCAATCAACTAATGTTTAGCTTGAAATGGAACTAAAACAACAAAGTAATAGATTTCTCAGTTAATATCCTTGAAACATATCACTCTCGATATTAGCTTCATAGATTCTTCACACCTTCCATTTGCAAGCATTGCTATAAAGAATAAAGATAATATTGCCTAATCAGAGGTGCATTAAGGGACATACATATTTGATGGTACATCTCTCCTATGTAAATCCACTGCAGATCCCACGGAGCCAGGGATGACAAGTGCATTAAAAAGGTACAACACAGAGAATTAATAATTGGATTCCTCCAACACCTTGTGATCATACACAGACTGACAGTATGAGCTACATACGCCAGTCTCATTTAACCATGAAACCACATTTGGGAAATGACAATATATTGCTGCATATATCAATCAATAAAACAGTGCTTGAGGCCGCCATCAAAACATAGTTCGCTCTCTCTTTCAAGCAGTATAATGTAATGTTGACATTCCTTTAGCTCCACTATTGGAACTTGTGAACTACTTCAAAAACTTTTCCTGAAAAAAAGCCATTCATTTACTCTTGTTAAGCATGATTTTGATATATTTAATGGTGGTTTATTCAGAAAAAGAAATATTTTGATGACTTTTACTATCTATAAAGTTCAGGTTTTGATAGAATTCAACAACAATTCTAATATTTAATTATAGTGACCCAAATTTAGTCAAAATGTATGATTTTGATACAGTTAATGGTGGTTGAATTAGAAACAGAAAGTACACATTTCAATAAACAAAACTTCTGTAACAATACCCATAAAGTTTAGGTTTTTGATACAATTTAACAAAAACTCTCATATTTGATTAATGACCCAAAATGCTATCGACATTTGGAAAGTAATTAATTTTTCTTGAAGTCCCTTGACGATGTTTGTTAATATTGAGTCATAAAGAAGGACACAATAAGCCGGAGCAGCCTGTTCTATATCCAGCTGTGACACAGTGAGTAAAGCACCCAGCTGAGAGTAAATAGCCTTCTACTAAGGAGTGCATTCCATCAATATAACTCCACTTTCTCAATCAATACCATCTCAATTTGCATGCAAGTTTCCCATACACACGTGTTGCTCACCTTACCACAAGGTTACATCGACATATCCGTTCTTAATCACACGGAGCTAAGTATTCTTGAATACTAGCTGTTGAATAAATCATTCATTATGAATGCTGCTCAATTAGGCTGACTTTGAAGGCTGTCGGTGCTATATGATGACTTCTTTGAAATGGAGAGACGATATCGAGCTTACCGTCACTGCCAGGTGTTGGTTGGCCTCTGGTTACGATTTGTAAATAAATCAACTCATAACCGTGTCAACTTACACATGGCAAAAATATTTTTATTGATACAATCATGTATTATCTAAATAATTCAGATTCTTATTAAATCAATTAACAGTTTGATATCTTTCCTTCAACTTCAACCTTCATTAATTTGCTAAAATGATTTTAAAAAATGATTTAAATCATAGAACTAAATACAAAATCTTTCCATGCATTTATGAGTATGTCTGTCTTAAACATTGCATTAGTCTTGAATAGATGAGAGAATTTTATTTACTTTCCTATATATGAGATATATTGAATTGAGTTAATTTGATGATGCAAGGTGAGGCAAGAGAATCAAGAGAGGCGATAAGATAAGATAAGATAAGATAAGATAAGATTTTCTTTGAGTCCAAGTTAAAAAGGAACAAAACTTTTATGGTTGGCAACTTCTTTAAACATTATTCTTAGAGGAAGCATGTTTGATAAAATACTTATTCAAGCATGTTTGATAAAATACTTATTCAAGCATGTTTGATAAAATATTTATTCAAGCATGTTTGATAAAATACTTATTCAAGCATGTTTGATAATGATAAAAGAATCTGTATTGAAACGTCCCCTTCTAAGAAAAAAGAAGTTGTCATCCATGAAAGTATTGTTTCTTTTAGGATAAGATCATTCCTTATTTTCGGAAGGAAAATTTTTGTTATATCTCTTCAAGGTCATAACTTATCGTGGCATGGGACGCCATGATTTGACATGTGCCTTTTGATATCTGATGTAAGATGGGAAGATGCTTCCATTCCATGATCAAAAGATGGATTCAATGAGCTTTAAGAGTTGTGACCTTGTCACTTGTGGAACTTCAAAAATCCTTGAACGGTTTTTAAAATTGATATAGTCGTATGGGGATAAAAATTTCTTCAGTGTTATACATAGGTGTTCCTTTTTTTAATTCCAATTTAATCCACCTGATGAATGGCATGTATAAAAAATAACACACACATGCACACAAAGTTAATTGTTCAGGTGTATATATAAATGTAATGCAAGTTCACATGTTAGCCATCTCCAAGTTTAATATTTTAGAAATAGATCTTGTATCTTTGCAAATTATTCATTTTCGAATTCTCTTATACAAATATAAAATCAACATAAGAATAACTTGATTGCCGTGTGAAATGATATTGCCATGACTACATGTGGTTAATGGATATCTTCACACATCACCTTAAGTAACCTAAAACCAGTAACTGACAAGAACAATTTCTAATTGACCATATTGTTCCAACATTTAGTTTCAGCTACCTGCATGCTACGCTGATGCACTTAACCGAGATAATTGATAAACTTCTGTTGAATGGAAGACTGCTCCCTATGTCCTTACTAACCTCCATGACCATTCAGAAACAATTTCATATTTTATTACTCTTTATCTGGATGCGGACTTTATTCATCAGTGTGCTGCTCTGCACTGTAACAGCTTGGCTGGCCCTCTGTACACGGGGCAGGCAGCAGTAGTGTGCAAATAATCAATGTTGACTTATCATTTATATCCAAATACGAAAACAACAACTTTCATTGCCTGCCTAGGAGAGAGAATCAATACTCAAATATTTGCCTTTGTAAACTTGGTAACACTGATAATAGGGCAAAAATTAACTTTAGATTCTGGGATAAACACAATCGATAGAGTAAGCTGGAACTGTTGGGAAAAATAATAAAACAATAAACGATGAAAGGAATGATGATATGATCCAAGAATCATTTCATAAAAATTATGCAAATTTTATTAAGACTGATCTCAGACGTAATTGACGGTGTCAACACTATTGAATGTTCCTGACAATATCAATTAACTTTGAGAAATCAATTCAGAGAACCAAATCTCTTCATGTTTGCGCTTATCCAATGTCCAATGTCCAATGTCACGTCTAGGAAATAGGAACAAAGTGACATATCACTCTTGCCACAGAAAACCATTGAAATAAAAGCTAATAAATTTGTAAATAATGTTCTTAATAAAAAAGATCGCTGACACCAACATTACTTCCCCATGTTCTAGCTTATCAGGATACCAACTTCATATAACCTTACAAATGTATATATCAAACATATTTATACTACTATATTTATCATCCACAAGAGATATCATTTGTTGAAAAAAACATGTACTATCTCCCAGGACAAAAGATTTTGAACAATGCCCTGACATTGCTAAGACGTATAAATGACATCATAATTGTTTTACATCATCAAGAAGGGACATCAAAATGCTGAAATTATAAACACAATGGTGTCAAAATCATACGACATCAACCTCAGTACTGTTGTGTATCTCATCATCAATTTAAATATTATTCTTACTAGAAAACAATGGAATGATAGTTAATATGTGAACTGTATAAAAATGTTTTCTTTAAAAACATCACTGTCGCTTACATTATCTCCATGTGTTCTAGCTTACCATTGTCGAGAAGACCAAGCTCCCATGACCTTGCAAAGGCAACTGTAGTATGGCTTATCACAGATTTGAATGTCACTCTTGCTAAAGGAATTATGAAAATGAAAATGAAAAATGTCACCAATTTGTAAAGAAATTGATTTTAAAAGAAAATAGAACACTGTCACTGGTAATGTCCTAACCCTAAATCCACAAGGCCTCTTGCCAATCCAGGAGACTTCAACATCACCCTGCAGATGATACCACAGTAAAACTTGTCACAGGTTCTCATTTCTTATCAACCACACCTGCCAGAAAAGATATACATGTGGCAAAAAAGTCTTTATGTTAATACGGAAGTATCCATCCACATGTCACATTCAGCTGTTCCCTGTGGGATGAAGGATACCATCACTGACATGACACAGTGATACTACTACAGGTCTGTCACAGATTTCAACCTGTAATCAACAACACCTGCCGGAAAACACATTTAGTCTCACAGAATACAATAATTTTGTTTCACTATCTGGTAGAATTTATTGCAAAAACAGTTACTGATACACATGTATATCAATAGGCTAAACAACAATGAGGCTATATCACCGTCAACACTGACACAAGTACAACGCTACAAACCCATCTGACAACTGATTTTATCTCATAAAACAGTTCAATTCTTGTCCAAGTGTTTGAAAAAAGGGAGATTTATTACAAAAATTAGCATATTCTACAGATACTGTCTCAGATCGATGAATGGACGTGACAGCCAAACAGTGAGAATGATGTACAACAGCTGTTACTGACGGAATCTAACAAAGCGAAAATTTAGCATTTCATGACACACTTTACTGTACTGGATTGCAACATTTCAAAATGAGTTGAAAGTGACACATTTTTAAAAATGTGCTGACCAACATACATGCAACAAAAAATTAAAATCATTTTTTATTACCCACGAGGGC
The DNA here is from genome assembly GCA_921293015.1 of Phorcus lineatus. Lineage (NCBI taxonomy): Eukaryota > Metazoa > Mollusca > Gastropoda > Trochida > Trochidae > Phorcus > Phorcus lineatus. Next base: position 30,683,602 of record OV121085.1, on the reverse strand, counting down.
AATCATATCAGGGTTAATATTTTCCCCACGAAGCGGTCACAGTAGGGCAAAATATCACTTTTTCAATTGACCATCACAACTTAAATAACATTATGATGCCTACTACATTTTCATTGCAATAACACAGTCAACAGCTGATAGTCTTCCTATGCTTGAAAACTAGTATGTCATGGGCAATCATGTAATATCCCATACATCATATAGATACTCAGTCATAGCCTCACCGCAGCAGATTCCTTGGAGGAAACCCCACACTAACATTTACGGAGAGAGCAACCATGGGTGGTGCAGCACTTTATCTAATTGAAATAGTGCACTCAAACTAAGTTTCAACTTGCAGAAATCTCCTCTACCGCAGACATTGTGATGACAAGGTACTGATAGATAAAACAGTTACTGCCCATTGAATAGTCCTGCTTCATCATGACTGTGTATCAATGGGAGGCTGTAACAGTCTAGATCCTCAATCAGCAAGTCTAGATTATTGTCTACCCAACAAAGTGCCCTCAACTTGTTTTGGAAGAATTTCTTAAATTATCCAACATGCTCCTCTTGAATTCTCCCCCTTCCCAACCCCCATTAACTGCCCTCAAAATGCCATAATGACTACAGTTGGTGAAGGAATGCAACCAAATGTTTGACAATTCTCAGACTGGAATAATTCTTTGAGTAAGTTCTAAGAGTAGAAACAGCTCTCTGCTGAGAATGCTGGAAGATGACTGATTGTTTTAACAGACAGCAATATCAATTGACCTTAAATCACAGGAAAGGAAAAAATAATGATGTAAAAGAAATAAAATGGAACTCCTGAAATCTCTGTATCATTAGTCTTGTCAGTATCTAATCAGCTTCCTGGGCTACTCTCAGAGTACATATTTAAAAAAATTGAGCGATGTTTATGTAATTTTTCTATTACTAATATAATCAACACCATACATTGTTCCAGCATGCTATTGATGCTTATGGGAATAGCGTCGATCTTACCTATATGTTTCCAATCGGCTCATTCACTACTTATTCATTGATGAAATGATGCAAACTTTCAAATATCCCCTAGAAATACATTTTCAAGAAATTGCTTTTGTACTGCTGTTTTCCTACTTATTACAGACTCGCTTAAGCTTTGTTGGTATAATATTAAGGACAGACTAGCATCAGCATTCAGCCTGCACATGTGTGTAAGTTGCCTCATCAGCCTGGATCAATTCAGACACAATTACTCAATAGACGTGTGTTGATCCCTCCACTACAATCATATCACACATCTGACAGCACTCTGACCACGATAGCATGCTGTATGACACGTGGGTATTGCCTCATTCTCTCCCAGCGGTGTGCTACACCCTCGTAATCCCATTGTGGACAATAACTAGCCTTATTATATTACTGAATACCACATATGTATACAATGTATTAATAGCACAGAAGTCAGTTATAAATACCAATAAACAGTTGATTGATATTCGGTTATCTAACATGTTGCTGAATATATTGTTATTATATTGTATTTGGTACACGTATAAATCATTATTGTGTTGATATGAAACTTATAACATGCAATTGAATTCATTAATAAAATTGTTACAAAAATGTGTGACAATCTATCTGTGATTTGATAGTAGCCAGAAGTAAAGTCATCTGTCACAACTAGCATACAAACATTTACGTTTAATATTAGATATATTTTTTTTAAATGACATCAAAAGATTAATTTGAAACAGATGAATTTCTTGCAGATAAAAACAATTCATTAACATAAAAGTCATTAATGGAAGATTAAAAAATTATTGTCCAGCACATTCAAACATTGAGATTATCCATAATAAATGGGATAAAATGACTGAAAGACATTTCCTGAATTACCAAGTAAAATACCATAGAATAGTATATTTTTAAATCCATCTTTCTGTCCATGATAATCCGCAATTTATTTGCTCAAAACATAATTCTAAAAACAAATGAAAACTGAATTAAATTCCAAAATTAATTTCTAAAAAAATTTCATAATCTTAGAATAAGAATAACTCATAACCTCTAAAATAAGTTGCTGAAATTTTCACCATTGTCTAAATAGGCCTATGTATAAACATCAATTATGCCTAAATACTCTCTAAAAATATTTTGTTATTATCATTGTTTCAAATGTCCCGAAGAGATGAACATGAAATTTCACATAAACCATAAATGGAAGAAACTATCCTTACCGAAAATTCAAATTGTAAGATGACCATCACCTCTAACTAAAAATGTAATTTTAAAACTGCAAAATACTTTCAATTTATGAAGATAGTGCTAATAATTAGCATATTAAAGTAAGATGAAGTTAATTACCTTGTTGAGTGACAATTCCTCCCCATGCAAACCTTGCTAACAGTGTTTACAAGCCGGGAGCTGCATGGATTGAGGAAGGTATTTATTAGCTGCAGATCTTATGTCAAGTGCAACTTGCCAGGGATCACGGGGATTTGAAATAAAATAATGGCCGCAATTTTTAATGTCACCTTGCTGCTAAGAAGATTTTGAACTAATTCAATTATTCATGGAAAAGATCAATTTATAGAAAAGATTTTTTTCCTTAAAAATCTGTGAGCATTAAATTATCAATCACAGCATGCAATCACAATGAGATATGTAAGAAAGGAAGCATAAGTTTGTAAAGACAAGAAGATAATAACATGAAATGTTCATGCCACTGAGATTTCTACACATATTTTAATATTGCTGCAGCTATTGTCGATACTTTTCTACATTTTCTCATGTTCTTTTGTTCTGTTCCTAAAAAGAAACACTGACTTAACACTAAAAACACATTGGATGATTTAGATTTGTCAACCATTACTTTAAAACAGGGTTAGATGCAGGATTTTCCTTTGGGAGGTGTCACAACTATTTAAATGATTCCTTTAGATCACATAATGTGTGTCCATGGGAAAATTAACTTATTTACTGAATTAAAGTCCCATGCCCTAAACTTTTCCTGAATATTTTTACCATTTATCAGAATTGGGATTCTAAACATATACTGTATTTGAAAGTCAAGTGAAGTGGCTACCCCACACCCCGCACCCCTGCACCTTGCACCTCCACTCTGGATCTACCAATTATAGAAGAACTTACGAAAATCAGAATTGGCCAAAAGACCATTTGTCTTAGCTTATTGCACTTGAAACTGAGAAAGTAAAAACCAAAATGTCATACCTTTTTTTTAAAGATAAACTTTTTACAAAAAATGCAAGATATTTAACATCTGTAAGTTTCAAACATGATGTGATAGATCTATTACCTACTAGTAGTTTGCATGATAGACCTGAAGGGATGGTTGCTCAGGAAATGGAAGTAATTACTGGAGCTGAATGGCCAAATTTCATCTTGTTAGTAACTATGTAAACAATTACCTACATCAAAGAGATCATTAACCTCTTCTATATAGAGCACATTAAGCAACTCATGCAGGTAAACTAATCAAATCATAGTAGATCTATTTTGACTTTTATTTTTACATTTTGAACTTTAGAGGCGAAGACTTGGAATTGACAAAAGATATTTGAAATTTTATGGTCATTAACAGTCACTTCTCACTCATCATGTTTATAATCAAGTTTCTATATTGCAAAACACATTGAAATGCGTTTGGATTAAACAAGTTAATAAATGCTTAGCCATCACTCAAAACAAAATCATGTCGAAATAAAAGTGAATTCAGTTGAATGAACTTGTTTCTTTGAAATTGTAGATGGAAAATCAAAATCTTTTTAGCTATTTTTCAAAAAGATACTAATGATTATTTCTATGTTTCTAACTCATCATAATTCATCATAATTCATTTATTCATTTTCAATACAATTAATGAAATTAAATCTTTCAATCTCTTGTTACTTATTCAAACCATGGGAAATATCATTGATTACTTTTCTCACTTTAAATCTTTCAAAAGACATTTTAAAAATCACTTTTGCTGCAACTTTTCAAAATCTCTTTTCTGAAAATAGATTGGAATGAACATTAGTTCACTTATTTTAAGTGCAGTGAGAAACTGATGGGAATTACGCGGAACATGATAAAATATTCAATACTAAACCCGATTATTCAATTTAAAATTCACATGAATCGACTTATAGAGCAATATTGCTGTCAGATTAGTTTCTAGAAAAGGTTAGATTAATACAAAACAGGACTTAAAATTCAAATCCTTATATCCATCAAATGGAACGATTTCAGGACAAAAAAGTAACTTAATTTATTTCCTATAACATTGAATGGATATTAAAAAGAAAACGAAGATTTTTATGACCAAAAAAAGTTCAAATGACAATGGCAGCTAAATGCAGACTGCTTTGTTAACACCCGATATTTAGATTTTATAAAATTTTATGTATGAAACAGGAGACAAGGATTAGGAAGAAAGCAATGTGGCAAGTAAAACTAAAAATAATCAAAATTCTTTAAAATTATATTGAGGATATTTTTTGTCAGCATTGTAATACCACTTATCTCTCATCTAGTGGCAGGTAGTAACCATTTTTTCATGAGTAGCACAGCAACAGTTTTCTCAAACTTAGAAAACTCGGTCTCTCACTGATTAACATACAGTAAATATTTCAGTACCAATTTTTTAAATATCATGCCTTCACTTCACAATTCAAATCTTATGCTAAGGGTAAAAGATCCCTCAAAATAAAAGTATAAATATCTGATTGATTTTTTAAGCAAAACTTGGTATCTAAACAAATCCCTAATAGGTTTCTTGAAAGAGATGTTAAATACTTTGCCAAGAGTACCAACTCTGAATACTTCAACAGACCATATTGCAGAGTCATTGATACATTTCAGACTGTGCTCGTAGTGCACTAACAGCCCGTGGTGTGAGAGACTATACTTTGACTACAAACCTCAGGTTTCAATAAACTTTGCCCAGAAAACTTTGAATACTTCCACAGACCTGATTGCATAGTCACTGACACACCTAGCTAACACTGCACTTAGTGTGCTAGTCTGTCATCCAGACCCTATGGCAAAATATTAAAGGAGCCTTGTTAAGTTTAGAAAATGATGGCAAGTCTAGTTGCCTCAGCCTGAAATTAAGAATTGTACAGGACTCCTTTTTAATATTATTTCATACCAAATATTGAAAAATACATTTTTAGTGAAACCTTTTTTTCAGGGACTATATGTTAGTCTATCAGTGTGCACTAAGAGTCTGTTGAGAGAATCTTGTATTTCGAATACAAACCTCAGGCTATTTGCAAGACAGTTTGCATATAAGATGACATAGTTTATTAGAAGCTAGAGATGAATATAAGACGAGGTTCTCAACGTCAAGGGAACACTTAGCTAACACTCTGCTGGATCTGTACACTCGGTGTTCCTAGGCCTGCACTAACTTCTTTGATGCAGATACTTTCAAAGTTATATTAAAGTTTCATTACCATATGTTATTAAATTGACTTGTGGTGCATGTTAAACCCTTCCATTCATCTTATAAAATTCAAAATCAGATTCTGCAAAAAAAACCAGACTGATAAAGTCTGCAGAAGAAAACAACATCCAATCCATAAGGAGTACAATTTACTGCACAAACTTCTTTAAATTCTATGGAAAGAAAACTTCTCGAACAAATTATAGTTTCAGAAAATGTTGAGGAGCATTTAAAGTGCTATTGATAAGAAAGCAAAATTTACTTGAACTCCGTACTTCTCAAACAGTTTGATGGTTAAGCGTCCTTCAAATATAACAGCATTCTATGCCTGAGCATGCCGAAACACATTTACCATTCAACACATGTACAGCACAGAAATGAGGCTAATAATAAACAGTTATAAGGCAAATCTGCATTTACTTGTGAAACGCTATGCCAAGTAGCTTATATGATATAATGCCAGACTCCTGATTACATTCAATGAGTGGTAGAAACTACAAAACTGATGATTACTTGGTACGAGAATTTACAACAGACCTATCTAATCTTTTGTGTGAGCAAATATTGATTTCATGATACATGTTCTGATGAATGTAATACAAGATAAATCTTATCTATAATAACCACTTTTTTGATTCCTATGATATTCATTCTTTCTGAAAAAGGGACACAATATATATAATGAAAAAAAATAAAAAGGGTACAATAGAAGAGGTTTTGCCACTTGTTATGACGATATAGTCCTGCTTCATGACTGTGAATATAAAGGAGCCTTTTATACAGTCTAGGTCCACATTCAGCAAGTCTAGATTGACTGAAATTAGGAGCCCAAAGAAAAAAAATATTATGGATGAAGGAACAGAAAATTATTTTTTTTTAAATTTTAAATAAATTTTAGTCTATTGATGATAATGTGCCAGAACTGTATAGGTATTGTGGATAAAATCCATACTGTTTAATCCTGAAAACAAAGTTGGATTTACTTTCCCCTTCACAGCATTTGTACATCATTAGACGTCAACATCATATATAATTTCATAGGTTTCTTTGCACATATTTAACATGCACCGGTTATATCACTGCATGATGAAAATGGTAACTCAAATGTTTTTTCACTTTTTGAATAATGGGTAGTTGATGGCCTTTTTACAAAATAAAACCTTCTTCTTCAACAGAACATTATGATCAAAAATAATTTTTTGTCACTGAAAACATATGAAAATTTTTTTTAATATCAAAGTAAAAAATGATGTAAAAATCTAGGTACATTCTAACATATTGAACTACTCGTTATTCATTTAATGTTGTTACACATTCACACGATATATACTACATCAAAAACTAAATAGGTAAATTGGCATTTTTTCAAACATTTCAAGGTTAGAAAAGAGTTAAAAATAGTATTCAGACACTGTTAACATCTCCCAAGTCATTTCACCACACAGCAGTGCATTGGCAGCAACTCAATAAAATAACTCTCAAAATAAATATTCGACTTAAAAATTCGACAATGAGAACTGTTATTTTTTAAGCAGAACAGATTAAAATGAAAATTCTTCTTCAATCACTAACAGCACCTTATCGTTTTATCGGACCAATGTGTAAGTCAACTATCTACATGTGGATCATTAACTGACTATTTGATGTGCACACTTGCGGATTGTTGGCAGGCTACAGCAATACCAGACCCAGCTACCTAATACACATCGTCTGTGTGTACACAGTGCTCCAATGTATCCAGACATACTGGAAGGCGGGGTATTTATAACGAATGTTTGTAACGCTGTACAATAATAATGCCATGTGGTCCTGACTATAGCCACTATTCACTGGGGTTAGCACCTGGTTTTAGTAGTGAGGGATATATGTATATGCATTCAATACCAGGACTTGCACCTGTTGTATAGTAGCAGATGATATATGTACATATACACCAGACTTAGCAGTGTTTACAATAAGGTCCACCGTAAGACTTTTCTTAAATTTTGAAATTTAAATTGAAAATATTTTACACTTTTTGGCTAGATATTTTTCAAGCTTATTTCACGCACTTGGGTGAGCATATGTGTATAGTTGCAGGGTATATGTGTTTGTTTAACAAGCACATGTGTATATAAGAAGGAAATATATATATACACCACACACTGTGCCAATAACAGTTTTCTACGTGAATAATTCATACAAAAGTGGTCTTTACACTATATCAATTACTTTTCCAGCACTGTAATCAGTTTAGAGGTATGAAGAGAGAGCAGCATGCAGTATTAATGCCCGAAGGAATCACTCTCAGAACTACCATTTTATTAATCCCTCTTCTTATTTTATGTCCTGTATTGCACGGTTCTCCGTGACACAGTTAACTGTCGGGTAGAGCCCATACTCCTATTGCGCTTTGCTTTCATTACATTGTCAATTCTTCAAGGTTTGAAAGAAGGATTTCATTAAATTGTCAGCAATCTTCTTCAGCCTCTCTATCAACAGCAGAACCACAATAAAGGAAGTGACTTTCCTTCAGTCAGCTCCAGATGCGACCTCTTCACTGGTCACACAGAGATGTCCCTGTCTAAATACATAGCACGCATCACACTGGTTTTATTCTTAACTTAGTTTCAGGTATTGATCGATACATTTGTCAAAATGCGATATATATTTTTTCATGAATAATGTGATCTGCGAAATTCAACCACCTCCGGACAAAATCAAACAACAATGGAATACATTATTTCCTACAATATTCTTTCACATAATTAATAAAAACAAACATATACATCTATTCATTTTTGAAATATAGAAAATTAAAACATGGTGGTGTTAAATTGAATCATAATTAATCAAACAGATATAATCTTGATGTCATGTACAAACCTTGTCATCCAAAGAAAGGTAACAAGTCCAAGAATAACAAAATTAAGTTCCAAAATAACCCAGAAATTCTTCTAAGCAAGAAAACCTAACAACTATCCAAGGAAAGGTTCAAAATAAAAATGGTCCTGAAATCCTATAAGAAATCTGAGCAATGGCTTAGACTTAAAACTTTAAATTCATAATAAAGGTTCATGTATACTGATGCTGTCCAATGGCCAGCTGAGCGAGAGTGACTGACAGAGCCTCAATGGAAGTGGATCCTACCATGCAATGCTACAGATAGAGAGAAAAGGTGCCGGTAGTGGGGCTCCACAGGGGGTGGTGAAACATGCGGATATTGCATTGTACAGGTAAGTGTGTATGAGGGTTTTGCATGAAATAGTTCCATATACAGTAGAAGCCCAACATAGTAATCAATTAGAAACATGGTAATACATGCATGCTGCGGTTATCATACTCATAGACTTGTGTCGTTCACTTCCATTCACGGATAAATAATATGTTTTAGGGTAACATTAGAAATTTATGCTTTCTATGAATTCAGTGTAAAAGTAATTGATTAGACACAAGGTAATATACTGGATGACTTGTTTGTCACACTCACTCAACTAATATTGTTCTCACTTCAATTCACAGATAAATTAAAGATGTTAAGTGTAAAGTGTTTTTCACGAATCAAGTGTTAAAACTATCACTAAGAGACAAGGGAGATGTGTTTATCATAACAAGAGACTAATGCTATTCACTTTCATTGATAAATTATTACGAAGCATGTTTGAGTGTTCCAAGAAATTTATGTTTCTCATGGATTTATTGAAAGAAGTGATAGAATCATTAAAGTTCAATATACTTATGTTTTTCTAATAAAAAGATTTAAAAAGTTGTTTTTTTTATCAGTCTACATAATTTTTTGAAACACAATTAATTAATGAAGAATTAATGAAGTAAGAATTGTTTAAGTGTTGAAAACAATAAGTATACTTAGTACAATATCAAAGTAGTAATAAACATATAAACCTTCAAATATGTAAAAATAAAATGTAAGGGCCTAAAACAAATAATCTGTAATAAAGAATAACTCTGTTGTTAAGTTCTAGAGACTGTAAAAAAATCTACAAAATGTTATGTAAGAAAATAGATATTTAAAATACATACAAAGAGTCAAAAGAAGATAATACATCCTTGAAGACCTTCTAAGATAGTATGCTTGTGTGCTTCCCTACTGTACCCTACTTCACGCATGTCATTTATAAGCACTAGCAATTTTCTCAATGCACCAGCTTTCTATTTCTGGTCCACAACCTGTGAAATTTTGTTCATTAAAGAGAGTAATTAATCTAAATACAACCACCCGGTCTGCCTTCCACAGTTCAGTCATATCTGCAATTAAGCCTATATTTATTGATAGTCACAAGTGGCATACATAACCCCTCTGTCTACGGGTAATGGCCCATGCAAAAAGCCTCCAGGGAAATCCCTACCCAAATGCACAGCTATGTTCAGCTTCAGACAGCAATCAATGGAATGACTTGAAGCCATTGCAAACTGCATTACCTCATTTGAATAAACCCCCCATAACACAGAACTCTCATCTGCTAATGATGCATCTGCACTGATCACAGAGAAGGCATGCTACTCACCGCAACACTTTGACTCACTGATGGATGGACGGACGGATGAACGTATGGTATTTCCAATTATTCCTCGCTTCCAAAAAAGTGATTCAAACACAGCTTTTCATCCTCCTGCTGTTGTATCCCCAGCACATTCAATCTGCCAGTCTTAAAATGAATCGGTCAATAAAATCCAAAAGAAATTTTTTGACAGTTATGGCTAAACAACCAAAGAAGCAATAAAGTGAAAAATGAAATCAATGCATGTTGAGCCCAGAGGTTTGAGACCTCACTGAGGTAACACAGCACAAGCAAGAAGGTTCTCCTGTGTGTAGCATCCTTCCTGTTTCTCCTTCCCACAACACACAGACAGACCGGCAGCAGTGAGCTCTGGCAGCATCTACCTATCTACACACGTGCGAGCCAGCAGTATACTACTCTACTCGTTGGTGTTACATGATCTGCTGAAAGGTATGTTTCCTCAGCCCACGGCATGTGCACCTTCCTGTCCTCTGAACTCGGCACAAGGTAGCACAGACCTGCTTCACTCCATGTGATGTGATGTGCCGGCTTATCCCCTTCTTTCACTGATATACATAATTAGGCCTTGTAAACAAGCCAGTTGTCCAGATGGGTTGGAGATGCTGACAGCCGCGGCCCACGTTCATGCGCTAAGCTCACGCAGCCGATACAGCTTCCTTCCTTCCTCTGAACTCTGTACACACACACCACCGGTTCTGCTGCCGGTACTCGGTCTTTTCTTGTCTTCTAATTAAATTGAAAAAGTAATTTGGTGTCGTTGACTCGGGCCTGGATTAATGAGTAGTTTTGCCTGCACTAGAAAGGAGCAAACTTATAATGTATGTCCATCTCCAACTTTTAAAACAGTAGTGCACGGAATGACATCCAAAACACATACAGTCTCAACTCCTAAAGATGAAGGAGTCCTATGTAACCCTTGAAGAAGACCTCTGTCACGTGGATGTGCCGCGCCGAGTGATGTTCTATGCCAGGCTGATAGGAGGCAATCCAATCCACTCAGGTGTCTGATGACTGGCTGGCTGCTGTAAGTTCAGTAAATGCTTATCCCAATACTTGTCACATTCACTGGAGAAGTAAGGAGCACCAGGTGTTGTGGACACTTGCCACAATATTCCCTCAGCATCCACAACAACCCAGACGCATTTCCCAAACTCTCCGTTGTTACAGAATTGAATAAAGTCACAATATTAGAATAATTAATCCCAAGGGAAAATGAGCACAGCACATGAGCACAACTAACCCTGGGGTTAGTCTGCTATGCATCAGAAACAGGGTCGGTGTATTCAGATATTGGTAAGTGATTCCACTCAACACCCTGAAGCAATGGGAGTCACTCTGTAACTAATCCTAGCACAAGTCTGTCACGGCACCAAAGTTTGATACATGATAGAAGCACCCCTCTCCCTGTAAACACTCTATACTTGTCCAGCAGCACACAAGAAGTGAGGTAGAGACCGGAGTGCCGACCAACGGACCAACCGACTGGTGCGAGTGACTGCGCTGGACTAGGACTACACTGATCTGTCTACTGTGCAACACAACGACAGTACCAGCTGCCGCACTGATCACCAAACGCCGACCGCTGCCCGATCTTCTTTCCGCTGTTACACCAAATCGTCAATTCTCGATCTCTCTTTCCTTCTCTCTCTCCTACAGTTCGCTCTCTCGTTCACTTGGCGGAGGGACGCAGGGATCAATATATTGATATCGGCGTGTATAATCTCCTAATCCAGCTCAGCTGTCTCCCGCAGAAAGCTGCAGCCCATATTCTAATACAAACTTTTAGTCTTTACCATGAAGCTGTACCAGTCTAAGAATACTTAACTGGATTAAGTAGGTTCCTTCTCCCGGTAGATATATACTTGTAGATCCTCCCGCTAGTCTGCCCTCCCTAACTCAACTATAGATTTTCACAGTTCCAATCCAATTTAGTTACTATCCACTGACCTGCCTTGTTGACTTCTTCCGACCAAAATGTTCTCTGAATTAACTCGCAATTACTCGAAAAATGCTTTTTAATGAAAATGGTTTAGTGGCAAACTAAACTAGATTTGGTGTGATTATTCATACTAACGCCAAGTAATACTATTCAGGCCTCAGGCTCCACACTGATTAAGCTAAGTACTCACATTTGATCCCTTAAATCATATTTGATAGGATTTCATTTACAAAGAATCGGTTAATAAACGTCAAACTAATGCTCAAATGTTTACAAGTGAATGTTTTTCATCATATACATAAAAACTATTTCTCCATGTTTGTGAGGAATATTTGTCGGACGAGGCGGATCATGTTGATGCTGTACAGATGGAGATTTTAGGCAACTTCACTCACTCTGTCAAACTCCTGAAAGAAAAAAGTGTCTTATGCACATGTGATGTATTATTTCAACAATAGTAATTTATACTTCAGTATTGGAACAATGGTTATTCTTTATGCAGTATAGGAGCAATACTTATTCATAATGCCATATTTGAGCATTGTTGATTTAAGATATTGGAACAGTGTTAACACTCATGTAATGATAATTGGTTTTTTTACTTTTTGAAAAAACAAATGGTTAAAGTAACTATCAACTAGTAACTCTCAAATAATGCAACAATGTTGATTTAAAATAGTGGAACAATGTTAAAATAATAGGAATGACAATTGCCTTCTTTTTTTTTTCATTGAGACAATCATTTTTTGTAAGTAAAGACTGCCACTATTAATTATTGGAACAATGTTAAAATTATTCTAATGACAATTGCCTTCTTGTTTTGTACATTTTAGTATTCAATTGTTTTAGGTAAACACTGCCACTATCAAGTACTGGATTATTATTAACATTAATGTAATGAGTAATTCATCCTTTTTTTCATATTTTGACTATCAAATGTAAACATTGTAACAATCAAGTTCCTTCCATCAGATACACTGTTTTCCCATTCACTTTGGATTTCCAGTCTTTCATGAGCACTTTGCTGATGATTAGATGAAGGGAATCTTAGCTCTATTTTCATAATGCCCTTAAGTAATTTTACAGCTTCCTGAAATCAGACCCGTTCTTGAAGTGTTGAATCCACTAACAATAATTAAAACTTTACACCATGGGCCTCAGGGTTTCTTGCTAGGAAATATAGAATCGTGACTTCAACTGTATAGAGAAATAAAAAAAAATTTCATAACTCCACATTTATTTCTAAGAATATTTTTTATCAAAATCATAAAAGTATTATACTTCTCTTATTCTTGCCAATTAAAAATACTGTATGGCATAATAGCTTTTAGATAGCATAATTGATTGTTATATCAGTCTTTTATCTAACAATAAAAAAAAAATTATAAGAAAATTATATTCAGTTAGATTCATCTCTATATACTTATCTCCAGACTGTAAATCAAATACCAAACTCAATTCATACATGGAATAAATTTGGAAGACAATATTCTTTAAAATAAGAACAATGAATTAAAAGCAAATCTATATCTTTCTATATATAAATCTATATAATTGTTGCAAATGAAACTCGGTGGTCGATCCATGAATATTGAAAAGCGGTGTTCAATTATAAAAAGCAAGGGTGGGGCGAGGAGGTTGGGGGTAGGGGATTCGGAATGAACCCATAACTTGATCAGCCACTGTACTGTTGTGAAATTAAGAGTTCACACACAACTTGTGTAATGAATTTCCAGTATTTGTGAAAACATTCCTCTTAGAATGGGAGAAATAATTACTCTAAAACTGTGAAGAAACAAAGGCAATATCCAAACATACGACAAAGAGAATCACAATAGTGGCAAACAATCAATAGAAGCTTGGAAACAGAAGCAAGACCATTTTATGCAAATTCTGCCTCAATCACTTCACCGCAAGTTCATAACTTGACATTTCTCAAAAACAGCTATTAAAATAAAATTGCAAAACAATTTTTTCCTCATAAATATGAATTTCAATAGCCACAACAGAATACTAACTTAATTTGTCTGCATTGTTGTAAACAGTTTTGTCTCAGAGCTCTTTCGACGAGAAAACTGAACACGCTGCGGTCTCCATGTTAAGACTTGGTGGAGACAGCCAGCAGTTGTATGTCATTGTTTAACTGATCTTCATCAGATTTACCAAAATTATTGATTAGCACAAAGTTTCTTTGATATATTTTCTACAAAACTTTCATGCAAGCATGCTGACAACTTATCACATAAATAATACATTGTTTGGTCAAACTTTAATTATTTGCATGTTACAGCAATTTTTTCCTTTTTTGATATAATTGGTTACAATTAAGCAAAAAAACATGTAACATTCAGGTAAAAGTCATAGGCATGAATAATGTTGTAAATAAGAGGTTAAACTATACCTTATTAGAAAAACACAGAAGGGGAATGGAACTATATTTCTTAATAATTGCATTTAAGTACCTTATTGATTTGACTGAGGAAGCTCTTTTAATCCATTAATTTGCAATACAACTGTCGTATTACTCTAACAAATTACTTAAAAATGTAAGATTTCAGGACCATCTAAAGGAAATTTTATTTGTTCACTATCAGATATTCATAACATGCGCATGTTAAAGCATAAGGTCAAATCATTCAAGATCATAAACCATCATGCAAAGAAGCAAGAAGATATATTTTAGCTCCAGTGGAATTTCAGCCTCTGACAATCAACACCCAATGAAAGAGATAGATGTCTAGCAATGGTGAACAAAGAAGCTTTCTGAAATATCTGATATGACGTATATTATGTGTTATCCTCTAGCCAATCCAATGGTGCATCCAGGAAATGTTATTGGGGGATGATATTGTTGTGGCCTTTGGGGTTTAGTGTGGGGGATGTCCGTGGTCAATTATAAAGGGAAGGAATCTACCAAGAGGTTCAGCCTTTTTATGTGCATGGGGAGATAACCCCTCCACTAAATCCACCACTGCCAATACAAGATCCTTTCTTTTAAATGAATTCTGGACCTATATTTTCGAAGCTCTCTTAGTGCTAAGATAGTCGAAAGCCAATGTTAATTGATGGGACTTACGACTATCTTAGCACTAAGAGAGCTTCGAAAATCTAGGCCCTGATTTCTGAAACGGCTTGGCTCTTGAGAATGTAGTAACAGCTTGAGGGTAGAGATTTATTTTACGTTTCCCTTCCACTGTCGTACACTCATACCTGATGTTAGTTCACAGAGTTATAAAATTATCCTGTTGAGGCTACATATAATACAGGAATCAACCAGATTGGAGAGTCAACACCCTATCGAGTAGCATCAAATGTATATCATAACCAGACACATTCTTTTTAATCAAATTCCACTAATGTACATTCGGTTAAGTGCCCAATATGATTGAGTGCATCTTTATTATTCACAAATATACAAGTCTGATTGACTGTTAAAGAATTATATATGCCAGAGCTGTGATGTGAGATTCTTGTGAGAGAGAGATATCTATCAGGCAAGAGGCCAGTTCAGTGCCAGTCACCTATGGGAATGCTCTGTTGGTTCAAGAAATATTGTATACTTGGTTCCTTGAAATAAGAAGATAAGTTAAAGTCTTGATATTTACTAGAAATATTGCTTTGTTTGTTCTTTGAAATGACAGGAGAGGTTGAAATCTGGATAAAAAAATTATAAAAAAAATTATATTTAGTTGGATTCATCTCTACATACTTAATTATCTCCAGACTGTAAATCATTTTTAAAAGTGTAACTCAATTCATACACGGAATGAAGTGGGAAGACAATATTCTTTAAAATAAGAACAATGAAATAAATGCATATCTTTATCTATCTTTATAATCTATATAATTGTGGCAAATGAAACTCAGTGGATGAAAAGCAAGGGTGGGGGAGGGGTTTGTGGGTAGAGGATTTCCACTGAACCCTCACCTTGATCAGCCACTATACTCTTGTGAAATTAAGAGTCCACACACAACTTAACAATGTGTAAAGAATTTCAACTATTTGTTTACTAGAAAAATGCATTTTTGGTTCTTTAAAGGAAGAGGAGACATTGAAATCTGAAAAAATACTAGAAATGTTGCATATTTTGTTCTTTGAATTAAAAAAGAGGGGTTAGAAACTTCATCAATACTAGAAATATTGCATATTTGGTTCTTTGAAATAATAGGAAAGTTTGAAATCTTTATCAATATACACTTACATATGTTCTGTTGGAAAACAACTTTTATGAATGAAAATGACCTCTTTAAAAATAAAGAAATAATTAGATAAATGAAATGTACATACATATGTAAATGAAACATAATCAATGTTGGACAATTTGAAAAAATAAAATTGTGATTAAAATTCCTATTACATGTATTTACATTTTCAATATTTAATATATTATCTTTTTAAATTAAGATGATAGAATTAAAACCTTTATTTGGACAGAATTCCAGTGCATTATACAACAATATGACTAATCTAAAAGTCACTTCTTGAAAAAGTTGACACAATCAAACAAAGGCATTTGATTTGTTATGCCAAAGTGATAAACAAAATATTTAAAGCATGGTGCAACATGACACCCTATTATTTGAGAGAACTATAACTTACTGGCTTTCAGTATAACTCATCCATCCTTATTATTTTTTGGACTTATCTTGGATCAGTTTAAGTGGTGAGCAGATATGATTTGGGGTTTATGTCTGCTTTCAAGAGCATTCCACTTTTATCATGGCTGAGAGAATTATTGAAGGGAGAAAGTCTGCAAAACAACTGTGGCCATGTATTGCGGTGAAACCTGCAAACCGTTGGTGGTACGGGACTATCTCAGTGTTGTATTGTACCCATACCTAACTGCATGTAGAACAGTTCTCAAGCGCCGACAAAGCTATTTTATTAAGTCCTGGAAGGATTTGAACCCCAAGAACTCTTGACACGAAGCTGAAAACACTAACCACTGCCCTATCCCCCACCCCACCTGATGTTATCCCAAAGGGATGATAAAAACTAATGAAGAGTTTGAATTATGACTCGTTCTGTCTTTTTTTTGGACTTAGATATCGTAGCTCCACAAGACCAAAAACATCCTGAGAATACTTGAAAAGTTAAATAGAATTTCAGGAGTGAATAAGGATACAGCTGTGAGATTTAAAGGCCCTTTTGTTTCTGTAGAGAGAGAAAGAAGTGCAATGATGTCAAGGACTTAAGTTTCCTGCCATTGAATCACTTTGAAACTACCATCTTACACAGTATTAAATGTATACACTTTCTCATAATGATTAAATCACATAGATTCTTATCAAATTGTTCCATTATTAAGATTACTTTTTTTGCTTTTCAGATCCAATGAACTAATAACAATGTTGATCATCTTTCAATGGATACTATAACTTTACTGCCAACTTTGGCAAGATTAGATAAAGGAAGTGAAGCAAAAATGCACATGTACTATTTTCTTTATCATAATTGTGAAACATTATTCAAAAATATCTAATTTCAGAAACATTCTATCAAAAATGTATTTGCCTCACTAAGCAGTGAGAACAATACCAACCTGTTTCAACCTAATGAAGCAGTAATACTCTACAATGTCTTATACAGCAAGAAAGAAATGGAGTCCAGAAAATCTGGCTTTTCTTCACTGGCACCAAGGGGGGCCCTTCAAAGACTTAGTTTGAGTTGTTCTGAAATGTACCTTGGATGATACCCAATGTATGGCACTTCTAATTGCCCTTCAAATACCTATTTCCAGTTGGTCTGATATGTACCTTGTGCTGCATCAATTGATTTTCTAACTGTTGAAATGTACACATCCTGACGGAGCCCTCCTCCCCTTAATCTAAAGTCCATTTATCACACTAATGGCAGGATAATTCCCCTCATCACTAATCCAGACTTTGGTTAACACATATAAGTGATGCTTTATTAAACACTCATTAGGAAAAGTAGGTCAAATAAGTCTGAATGAAATCATTATATACACATTTTGCATGGTTTGTATATGATGCATGGATGTTTTCAATATATTTTGAAAAATAGTTTTATGATGATTATAGCAGTTGATTTTTCCCTATGGTATTTTACTTAATATTAGTTTTTGCAAAAAATATCAGTGATTTTTATTCAAATATTCCAAATATACCCCTATTTATGTCATTCTGTCAGGAAGATACAGCTCACTTAGTTTTGATACCAATAATGTTTGGTAACTTATAAAAAAGATATGAAGATTGTTGTAACTATAGTTACAGTAACCAGAAGTAACTTAATTGTGTAACAAAGAATGTTAGGCATCTGGAAAAACTGATAGATATATACACAGCAGCAGTTCAAGAGTTGTAATATTGTTTTGAGGTCTAATATCTAGAAATTAGAATTTGTGTTGCTTCAAAAAGAAAGCTCAACACAATACAAGCAAGTTCTGTATAAGATATATACTGCATAGCTACACTGAGTGAGGTGAGGTGAGGTGAGGTGAGGTGAGTTGGTGTTTAACGCCGCTTTCAAGATTATTTCACTTATATCGCGGCTGCTAGTATTATTGCAGGGAGAAAGCCCGCAACACCATTGTGGCTATGCATTGCGGTGAAACCTGCGAGCATCGGCTGGAACTAGCGAACCATGGGTGGTGCTGCGCTGAATTTCAGTGTAGCATTGCACCCAAACCTTACTGCGTGTAGAACAGTTCTCTACTGCAGACAAAGTTGCCGAGCCCCTGGCGGGTTTCGAACCACGGACCTTCTGATCCGAAGCCGAATGCGCTAACCACTGCGCTATCCCGCCCCAGCTACACTGAGTATCAACATTATGATCAAACAGTCACAGGGCAAATTCAACCCATCATGACTTTGAAAAATACCATTAAAATGCTGAACAGTGAAAGTTACATTTCTTAGATGTATGAAACTTTACTATTTCAAAATATTTCATGATGTTCCCTTAAAATCTCAAATATAGTTTTAATAAAAGGTGTTGAAATCTCATCATATCCAACCTTTTTAATGCCAATAAAAACTTATGCCAGATGATGTTTAAAAAACCCAAATCAATTGCACACCAAACAATCTATCAAATGTCTTTAACATATCAACATGAACTTTTCATCTTTGGAAATTTAAATCTGTTCTTGATCCAAAATAATCTACAAAATCTCCCTCATTTTGAATTAATCCCAACCTCTCTCACATTTCTCAGATTGCAGGATCTGGGATCAAATCTAGTGTTGATTAATACCCATACTTCTTGCCTTGAATAAATACTTTTCTGACGTGGTAACATTTCACACTACATGATAACATTTCAAATATTGCGTGGTAACATCCGGTATTAGGATGCATTTTAAGATGAAGCAGAAATACAATGCACAGGAAATCTTTCATCATTTTCAAAATCTATCACAGTGGTACAATTTGAACACATTTCTTTCCTATAAGCCCAAAACATTACAATATCCTGTCTGTATCACACACAGCAATTAGCTCACACACCAGGCAGAGCAATTGATGTGCAGAATTTGTTTTGCAGTTTCAAAATGGCAGTCTTTTTAATCAAAGGTTTTCACTAAAGTTCAATTCATGCATTTGAATCATGTTGAGCGAGTCTGGGTTTAACATGTATTAAACAATATTTCATTTATGAAACATGTGCACAGAAATCATCAAAAAGAGAGTGGACAAATCAAGAGTCACGTTCAAAACGTATTTTGACTTGGAATTTTTTAATAGGATCATTAAATATTCTGTATGTGAACATGTTTTTTTGTATCGTGTGACCTCAGACATCCCTTCACAAGTTAACTAAGCGCCTGAATCAATGAGGCTGTTACCAAGGAACATAGAAATGGTCTGACTGTAGGCCTACCGGTAACTTGACACTAGAGCACCCAAATTTGGTCTTAAGTGCATTGTGTGCAAAAAAAATCGGATATAATTATAACAGCAATTTTTTAAAGCATTTTGAGCATTAAATTTATAAAAGCAGTATTGTCATTAATTTGGTTTAATTTTATAGATAAATGATAGTATAAGAGAACCAAATTATATGAAAGTACATATGGGGCCAAAGCATAATGGTTTTGCCATAAAACTACAGATTTTATTCTCACAAAGGAGACAATTGAACAAAACGTCATCAATCCTTTGATACAAACTATTGACAGCAAGGGTGGACAAATATGGGAATTGAAAATAAATGTTGTGTTAACTTAAATTGATCTTTTTATGAAATATATTTCAAAAGGCACAACTTACCTGTAGTCACTCATATATTTTTTTAACTAATAACCACATCTGTAAAGATAGGTTCCCATACCCAAATTTCAAAACTTTGCACCTTTAAGGAAAATTAAACCACAGATTATAAACTTAACCAACTTTCATGTTATACACTTGACTCTCAAGAGTACTATAGTGAACAGGCTTACCAAATGTATTTGTCAGGAATACAATAAAGAGCCACTCTGTGATTTTCATAACATATTATCTACCTTTGATACGAACCTAAATGTCATATGTGGTGATATAAAATCAAAACATCTTAACCTTTCATGTCCAAAAGACATATGACAAATACTGGTTTTCCATGAAAATCTAAAAACAGCCTTATAAATGCACAGAGGTGTAGATATCACGTCCAATATACATGGATACTAGTTATATAACCTAATAAACACTATAAACTCTTAACTGCCCTCCTACCTGTTTTAGATAAGTCTTAAAAATTACGTTTGGCTACTTGACTCGCGCCACTGTCCGGGTTTTGATCATAATTTCTACGTTCTACCTTCATATTGTCAGTGTAAAAAGCCAACAAGCTTTAAAATGTGTCTTTTTGGTAACTGTTAATTCTTCACGATCAAATGACACCATTGATTAAGTTTGGCATATATGACTCCAACAACCCAAGGAGTGGCTCTTTAAAAGACTGTTGGACTGAGCACTCTATAACTGAAAAGTCCTTTAACTTTGTATCTTTGTGAAAAAATACTGGGTTCTTAACCATACACACATTGTTAAAAAATCATTACATCAAAATAATAATGTTAACTGAACAAGGCAATCTCATGCACTGCATGAATCTAAATTTGAAGTTCTCATTCCTCCATAAGCTTTTACAGGTAAAGTCTACAATAACTCAACACAGTTCACTTCCTGTTCTGGGCTTTCTTTCAATGGTTCCTCATCATGCAAGGTTATGTTACATCATTTGGAATTAACTCCTTTCATTTTTCAGTTAACAACAATGTTTTACTATTGGGTGAAATATTACCCAAGCAGCACTAAACGATTACTCACTGGCTAGAGCTATAGTAAAGTGATTAGTTAGTTTTTTTCATAAAATTTTATTTTGTGTTGATACATGACACAAGACTGCTGATCATAAGTTCAAATCATGATATTACACTTGCATATTATGTATGACACATTCTTATTCTAAAAATATTTAATAATAATAATAATATACATTTTAACGCCTAATATCCAGTGCGAGGCACTGCTCACTGGCGGTACATTATTACCCTGAAGGAATTGTACTACAGCAGCTACTTAGCCCTTCCGTACTTCCCTTATTCAGGTACCCATTTATACAGCTGGGTTGACTGAGTGCAATGTGGATGAAGTGCCTTGCCCAAGGACACAACGCGGTATGAGACCCAGGTCACAAATGTTTGGTGTCTCCACCGGGATTCGAACCCGGGTCGGCGGCGACGATAGGCCAGCATGCTAACCACTACACCACGAACATGCGTTCTATATGTTCTGAAGCAGAAAATCTACATACAATTTAAATGGATAATAGTGAAATGAAATCATAACAATGTTTATCTTTTTGTCAGATGCTTTTGCCTGTTTATATTTTATTTCTTTGCACAAGCTAACTTCAGAATTTTTGCGAGAAGAACAAATTCTGACTTTCACCATCAAATAATGCAATTTGTTACGCTTGACTTATTTGAAAATTCTCAAAGGAGTAAGCAATGAAGAAACTCATCTGACTGGTTTAAGGGGACTTTTTTGTTTCATTACTCTGTAATACTATATAAAGTTAGACACTTTCCATTCACAAATTACAGTGTAATTCCCATTGCATAAAAAACAACACACACATACACCATCATATTCATTCTGGATAAAGTACATCAAATATTAATCTCCTGAGTCATAAGTTAGTTCCGCTAAGACATAATCAGGATATTTAGTTATAATATGTTATTTTTTATGTATGAACAACTATAGCTTGTTCGTATATCTATCAACATTTATCACATTTCTTTTAAAAAATACTGACTCAAAGATAAAACTTATGTAAATTAAAGAAAATATTTCTTAAATCGGTAGACTGCAAACACATTAATAAAGATAAGCACCTTTCAGAATACGAGCAAATACAAGGAAGATTTCTGTATAAAAATGTTTTTGCTGCAGATAACTATTTTCATAAAAGAACATATGACAATTATAAGTTCTGTGTGAATGGACAGATGGATGGATGCCATGCCACAAGCCCACTAGGACTTTCAGGTTAATCTAAAAATTCCAATCAGAATTGTGAGATATGTGTGTATGTAATGTGACATACCTTGGGCCGAGGCTGATGCACAGAGAGAGAGACTGGGGGAACCTGGTAAAAGATTACATACAACTGAAGACAATCAATAAAACCTACTACAGTTGCATTAAGGAAGAGTGGAGAAAGAGGGAGTGTCTTCTAATGTTGCATATTTTAATTGCTGCACTCAGTTTAGTGAGAGCATGGCAAACAAAATTAAATTTAAACATTTAATGTATCTCGTTGTGAAAAGTTTTCTGCAAACATTTCATGAGGAATACTTCTATTAAGAATAGGGTATTAACGTATGTGGTGTACATCCTCTTATCTTATCAATTTGTGTGGAAGATTTGTGAAATTCAGACATAAAAACATATTACTTTAGATAAATGATTACAACTAAAAATCAGATTATCTATGGAGATTTTAACCTGAGGAAGTGTGTCACATGACTTTGATTAAACTAGACTGAAGTTTTGTATTACTTGTATTACTTATACATAAATTTACAGGAGTTTCCTCAAAGTTTTCAATTAAAAAATCAGATTATATTGAAGTATACCATTTGTTGAATATGCAGCCCTGAAAAATAAGAATTTTAACTTCTTTAAAGTCAAAATTTATGTATGTAGCCATGGAAAAAGTTTTCAATATTACAAATAAATTATTTCCCTGAAAGCATAATTTTTTCAGATTTCTTCTGGAAATGTGAGCACACAGACACGGCATCCCTCACAAGGTGTAAATCAAACTACCAGCCAGTGTTTCTCTTCAAAATCAATCTTCTTTTTCCTTTTTTATATCTCAAAGCAAACACTTGAGCCAGAAACATGGCCAACAAGAGCCATACTAGATTTACTTTTCCTCCAGTCTAAATCAATAAGCGACATCAAGCCTCAGATCTTTGGCCATTCCTCTTGCAGACTAAGATTGAAAAAGACATTTGACTACACGGCACAGACCCTCGTGACACTTACCACAGCATTCCTCTACCTCATCAGTGTACCTTCACAGTGTCAGGACATTTACTTTGAGAATGAACACCTTTTACGTCACAATTACAACTGAAAAGTTTACTCTAGACATGTAGTGCCAAGCGTTTGCTTTGAACGCGGAACCTTTTACATTACAATTACTCCAGGAATGTTTCCATTAGACATTAAATGCACAAGTACTTTCAAAAGTCCAAGACTTACAGGAAAGAGCATGTTGACCTCAAATGATGAGTGCCAAATCTTTCCTGTCAAACCGCTTTCAGGAATCAGATGT
Source organism: Phorcus lineatus (assembly GCA_921293015.1). Lineage (NCBI taxonomy): Eukaryota > Metazoa > Mollusca > Gastropoda > Trochida > Trochidae > Phorcus > Phorcus lineatus. The sequence goes on along the minus strand of OV121085.1, from coordinate 30,659,921 downwards.
GGTAAAACAAATTATATTATACAGGCTTGTAGTTAATGAATAAAATACACTGAATATTGAGAAATAAGCAGGAAAGGGGTTACATGAACCTTTTTGTTTTACGTAACTAAACAATGCTGTTGATAGACCAAGAAAACACTTCAAAGGAGCTTGTTTCACAGATTAAATTTTCAAAGAAGAAACATTAGTTAATACCAAATGTTTCATCTTCACAGGGACAAAAAAACTCATAACTCAATCTGATTATCCATAGCTGTAGAAAAAATGATGAAGTATAAAACTTGATATTGCCATCTTAGTGTGAACACCTTTAATCATTAGGTGGACAACTCAAGGTTGGCTCATTTAGAATGGGATATTTTTATTGAAAATCATTGTCTTGCAATTGAAAACACTTATTTTGGGTTTCAGGAGATCATTGTATTTATCTTAAAAAACAGGCTACTGCCTATTCAAACACAATGTGAGCTTACCCATACATCTCTGGTTTACTATGAGGATTCAGTTCCTTGTTATTATTTATTTGTTTGACATGCTGACAGATTTGTCTGCTTTCCTCCTGACAAAAACTGTTTTCTCTGACATGAAATATCAGCATGGAAATAAAATACTCTTGCAAAGCACTCAACCTGTCAAAGATGAAATCTATAATGAAATATGATTCTGATCTCATGAAATAAAGAACATATATGTGTGAAATGCTCCAAAAACACAACAGTTTCTATTGGTTTTACTATGAATTGTAAAGTACATACTCGTATAAGAAATTGATGAAATAAACTTTATAAGCAGCAAGCCCAAAAGTGTTACATTTTCTGGATTTGAATGGCAAAATGAAAGAAAATCCTTAATAGATTACCAGACAGGACCAACATTTTTTAAATGGCCGACTGGCCTTGCTTCAGACCCCGATATTGGTATTGTGGAACCTGATTCAAAGAATTCATTGGTTAGTCAAAACCAAAACAATCTTAATCATCAAACCAGAGGATCCAGAGATGGGGGGGAGGTAAAAAAAATTTTTAAATCTACCGTTAAATTGGTCATCCCCTACTTTCAAAATTCCTGGATTCTAATTACAAACAGAATTACTCTTTATGGGGAGTAGAACCACTAAACACGCATGAATTGTAGGAGATTATAGGATTGTCTTCCATGAATTTATTTACTTTTATAGGTTGATGTATGAAAACACTGAGAAAGTTACTCAACCTGAAAACAATGAGAAAAACAAACAATTCTGAACATGAAACCAAATACTCTACATGGGAGAAAAAGATCCATTAAACAGGTATAAAGTATTGTCAGTCAAAAGGGATTATGGATATTGTCTTGCATAATTTTTGTTGAAGTCTTTACCTTTATTGATTGCTGAAATAAACATCAGAGAGAGTTACACAACCTTTAAAACAGATTGACATATGAGGTAGAAGACCCTTACATCTTCGATCTAGTTCAAGCAGTGGACATGAGGAAACCACTGTAATTGTTGCAGCTCAGAGTGACTCTGAATGGAGTCCTGAAAAAAATCACATTTAAATCAAATTATTCTTTTCTTGGAACAAATTATTACAGAGCTGCAAAGCTATTTCAGTGGCCCAAGCAAATCAACAAACCCTGGCTGATAATGGAAATAGGCCATTCCTGAATCTAATAAGTCAATGACTGGGGGCTGAAGAGCTCTTGTCAAAAGCTTTGCTTGCTTTAGAGATCTTAAAGTTACATTGCATTGTTATCGTTTAGTGTGTACTTCTTTTCTCTGATACATAATTATTATCATATTGTGTACACTGATGAGTTCACTGGCTGAGATCTTCAAAAACAACTATTATCATAGGAAATGATATTACACTTTATCAACTGAAAAGAGGATTGATAAATGTAGGTTATTTAACTCAATATGTTACAATTCTTATAACCAGCACCCAGCTTGACTAAGACAATTCCCTGCAATTTCAATTCATGGATATAAAAATTGATCAGTGTACATGGACAATTAACATCTCCAATATAATGGGGGGTACCACAAAGAAATTTACAAGACTTGTCTCCATCATACAAAGATGACAATCTTATAATTATGCATTTCTGTATCTGGAGAGAATATGAAAAAGTATGTCATTGAACATCCTTCCACAATTGAATTTAGTTTAGAACAACAAAGATAAAATTTCAACATTTTAGCCAACAGTAATTATTTGTTAAGAGAAAAAGTTGTTTTAGAGACAACACCTGCCGCGCCTCTATGAGGTAGGAAGCAGAACTATAATCTACCATCTTTGATGCATCTCTAGCTGCAATGTATCTTCCTACGAAACTGAAGCTTTGACAGTTCACTTAATTGTACAGGAGGAAAAGCCAAGAATGTGAAGAGTTTACTCACAGAACTAGACCTTCGACAGATGGCAGACACAGATGACTGGTGTCCTAAATGTCTACCAATTCGATAAGTCAATCTGCCTAGCAAATAATGATGATGACCTTAAAACTACCTATTTCATTCCCCGCAGTGCAGGGATACATAATTATGTATTTAAAATTCAACAAGCTTATTCTCACATGATAGCACACACAACATTCTTATAATCTCTGCCAATTGTATGAATGAATAGGACGAAACAGATAGCTGATGACAGGTTGTCAGTGTTATCAAATCAGATCAGACAGCTCATCTTCTTAACCAAAAGAATTTAGAATTTCAAGAATTTCAACTCATACCAGAGTAATATTCCTTCTCAATTAGAACAACTAAATTCATGCGGAACCATCTGAAATTCCTTGTCTGATCCTAAGATTTAATTCCGCATTGAACATAGTGACAAAGTGTATCTTGTATTGGTCAAACATGTCAATCATTAAGGAAGACAAGAAATTTTATGGATTATCAACTTCTTTGTTGTGCCGATAGCAACGTTTCGGTATAGCTGAAACGTTGCTTGAAAACGGTATAAGAAGCTATACCGAAATGTCGCTATCAGCACACAAAAAAAGTTGATAATACATAAAATTTCTTGTCTTCCTTATACTAACAACTTCTAGAATGCCATTCAAACAGCTCATGTCAATCATTGTCATTGGTTTTGCTGGTTCGGTTTAAACATATTTTATCATTGGAAAAGGATAGGGAACAAGTTGTCCAACTTAAAATACCCTCTGTACATAGATAATTTACAATTATTTATAAAGCTTATTGGTTTTGTTTCATTAGGGCTATTGATTGTTGCTGAAAATTACCATTTAGATGCTATTGGTTCCTTGTTATGATAATGAAACAGTTAGTCAGTATTTTTTATTGAAAATCGGACAGAGTGCAGTGACTTACATGTGCCAATGAGTCAAATTAGACCTGTGTATCCTGGCCTTAGTGGCGAGACAATATATCCCGATTCTAGTTTTATTAGGCGAGATGATATATCATGGAATTATTGCCAAGGAACCTGCGAGACGATTATCATCACGATACAGTGGTTGCGATACAATACGTATCCCGATTCTCTACACTTTATGAAAGAACTATTGATAGGACATAGAAAGGTAATGTTATTTCTTAGATACCAAATTGTCATAGATATTACACGAAGGGAAATCACAAAATAAGGGTGACTGTGAAATTACATTTAAAATATCAGAAATATCATATAATTTCTCTTTCTGTTTCTATTCTAATCACTGTTATCTGTGAAATAGAAGAAAAACCGTTTCAGCTTTTATAGTCATTTGTTTGAAACAAACCATGTTAACAGTAACGGGATATATTGTCTCAAATGGCGATACATCGATGTATTGTGGACCCTCACGATATAAATATCCTGATATATTGTCTAAACATGTTTAGTATTGATGCACTCGTATTGCATAGTAGACGATGCAAACATCGATACTATCGATGAATCGTTACACCACTAAGTCAAATGTAATTTGAAAGCAACAAAGTAGGGGTTCATAGTGTATGATAGGTCAAATAAGGCATTTGTTCAACTATCAATACAAACAAGTATTGTTTAAAGTGTTGTTAAACATTTTGGATAAACATACAACTGGTGTGAGCTGAATCAGTACTTATGATGTTTCATTATGTATCAAAGCAAAATAAAGATATTCCAAAAAAATACATTCTATATCACCCTAAAATAAAACTCAGGATAAGTAGTGAACACTTATGAGAAAATTTTTGACAAGTGTTCATCTCTTATAAAAAAATTGCCTGTACAATGAAAGACCTGACAGCAAGATGTTGAGAGTAGACAAATAATGACATGTTGTCAATTGTATGAGATCAGGTCGAGATCAGGTCGGACACCTATGATGACGAACTGTCAGGTACAGACTCAGTAAGTTACTGGCAGCCATCAGCTCTACTTATCTTTATTGATGCTCTCTTACACTTGCATGTGCTGTGTGAACTAAGCACTACCATGTCTCAACTAGGTCTCCTTTCAAAGTTTAGACATACAGAATTTTGTTTATTGTTAGGATATTGTGAAATGCTAATAGTCATACGGAATTAAAGAATGGAGTTCTGAGAGATAAGGAAGGGTTATATTTGTCTTAATGTTTGATCTCTTTACCATTGTGATTATTGTTATATCATATGTAATTTGCCAAATTATCGATGACTAATAGAAAAATATCATTATCATATGATATATCACATCATAACTGAGATGGATGAACTGTCTTAGAAATAGAGCTTTTGACTATGTAGTTCTTTTTATCATTTCTTGTGGGAAAGTTCCAGCTTAGACTTGAAGTCTCAGTTAAATGTTTGATGGTAAACAAATCTCAAATTCAACAGCCAAGGAAACTGAACTTTTCAATTAATGCAACATTTGGCTGGCAGACATTTATGTCTTTTCTTTTTTTAATGAATTTAATTCAATAATTGCTTTAAAGCAAAATTAACCCAATGAAAGGGGACCTTATATAGATTTACCAGAATATCTTAAGAAAAAGACGGCCATTATCAATGTAAAGAATAATGATGACATCTGTCTCAGATGAGCTTTTATATCTGCCTTATTTCTAGTTAACTAACACTCGGTATTAATATCAACCTGGTGAAATTGAAGGCGGGCAAAGATTTAGAGCAACAGATCCAATTTGGTAACTTAAAATATATGAAATAAGTTGATATGTTTCAAAAAGGACGAACCAACATTGCTTAGATAAGAACCTTGGAATTGTCCTAATAAATACGTTGAATAAGTATCTACTCTTGATAACTCAAAAGTCTTGTAAAGTTTTTAACTCTGTTGAAGAATAGAAAAACATGTTTCCTCATCTGAAAAAATGTTATCAATGAGGGATATCTGTGTGTCATCATTACATCATCAAAGCACCATAGAGTACACTACTGACAATCTCTAATCATGAGGAAAATCAGCCGACCTTATCTTGGCTTAGTGCTCACTGCCAGTTCACATTGAAATGAACATCTCATCATGCAAGGTTGCATTTCTACACCTTCTCAATCATTCATTACAGGTTAATTGCAAGACTTGAGAGTGACAGCTGCAATTAGCAGATCAACTCATCCTGAGTAACAGGAAATGAACACTGCCAGCGAAAGCATGAAGAACATATATATATAAATATGATATGTATATATCACCTATCAAACTGATGGTACAATGTACTTACATATCTGTAAATACATCTGTTGTAATAGATACACATCCTGAAGCCTCACACTTATCAGACTGTTGATACAATGTGTTTATACATGTTTGAAAATAATTCTGTAGTCACCTGTCCTGAAATCTCATACCTATTTATAATACTGGTTGTAAAATGCTTGTATACATGTCTGAAAATACTCCATAGATACCTATCCTGTTATCACACACCTATTAAATGGTTGTACAATGCATATATTTACATGTCTGAAAAACATACATATATACCTGAAGTAAAACACTTATTAAATTGGTGCTCAGAATGCATTAAGCAATCTCTGGAATACTTCACATAAAGATAAAACCCCTGAGAGCAAGTGGCCAACCTGACAAATATAAACCACATAGAGACACAGCATATAGCTTCCTTTCATGAGACTTAAATCCACCAAGCATTATTGCCAAGCAAAAAAAAAAGAATCTGTTTCAGATGCTATCTCAAAATAAAAGTTCAAGCTGTCATCTGTAAGTACTTGTCTTTAATTGTGGTGACACTCAAACCAGTGGCTGGGAGTGCAAGAACCTGGATGGTTTGAGTTTAGGTGTGAGTTCTATGCATGAGTCCTCACGGGATGTGCAGCCTGACCTCTTCACTAATCCCTTTATTTATGTGATGCAGGTAGTTTCCTATCATCCTATGAATTGTTTATGCTGCATTATCCATCCAATTATCTATTTCTGGTACAGCAACCTTTGGATTGAGAATTCAAATCCCCTCTTAACCCTTCCTCTTTTGAAATCCCTATAGATCAATTGAAGTCAATGTTTGATTGCCTGATAAGCTTTACGAATAGTAAGCAATGTCTTGACACCAAACATGTATCAATGACATGCTAGTGTAGATAGGGAAATGAAGACTCATGTTTTGTGATTTTCATTCATTAAATTTGTTTAAAGAATTAGTTTTGCTTTGACCTGCATCTTGTGACTTAATGGCACAAACTATGATTTGATCTTTGAACTCATACATTGCTGAACATTCCATTCAAAGTTGTAAAGAATAGCTGAAAAAAAGTAATCAATAGCAAATTACAAAATACACCCCACATTCTTCCCTCATGAACTAAAATTGTTTAACTATTGCTCATTTAATTGTTTTTAACATTTAACATTATTTAACATTGCTCCAATTAAATCTGAAATCATCTAAATGATGATTCGTACAATAGAAACTAAAACCATTTAGTTTTATGCGATCAAGCTAAATTCTATGATCTGCTTCAAAAACCTCAACTAACTTGTAAACATAAGTTCAAACCAGAAAATAACAAGAAACAGTCTAAATTGATTGATGGAAATAATATTCACCTCTGCTGGTAATATCACATAATCTAAGATCAGACGGTCCTCTTACATATTCCCTGATTTACATGAACACATCAATATCACAGTCTTTTAAAATGCTACCAAAATTACTTTCATTGAGGCCACAAAGTCTACATTATCTTTTATTAATCACATTTTTATTCTGGCTGAATTTTTCATGTTTAATAAGTGTAAGAGCTATCTTTTAGCAAAACCTGGGTAATACTCCAAACATCAGATGGTCTCTATGAAATGTTTTAAAGCTACATGATGTGATTTTTGTGGTTTTGATAATTTTAAGTATACTTAATTTTACTACATTAACATTACAAGTCATCTACTCATTTCGTAGTGTTGAAAAGTCAGAAATGCAAATGGCGGAAAATCTACAGCTATCAACACAACCTTATAAACTGAAACTTTCATTAAAAAACCAGCTATTCATTCAGTGGCACCATTATTTGATAGTTCTACCTGACCAATAATTATAAAGTACTGCAGTAGTCTATCTTGTTGTTTGGTGCAGACAGATGACACTTTAATCTGAGTGTCCACAGCATTATTATTAGCATTGTGTCGACAAATTGAGTGCTTATGAATTGGAATAGGCATTGTAATGAGTATAAATGTTTCTACAACAGAATCTTCTAAATGAACACAAAAAACAGTTGAACTTTAAACCCTGAATAGATCAAATATATTCCATTTTGTCACAGCCATAAATGATGCCACATTTTTTTTATCAAACTTTCTTTGAGCCCTCTTTCAAAACTAATAGTGTCATTCTTTCACTATGTATCTTAGAAGCTTCCTTCCAGTATGCAAGTTACCTTAGGGTTTTGTGCAAGAACATATTATTACTCATTTTCTCTTTTTTCTCTTTAAAAGTTTCTTTTCCCAAAAAAATAAGTATTTCACTCATATATTCAGCTGTTTGAAAGCAATCTTCAGATAGGTGATATGAATAATCATATATATATGTAAGGTTACATTTAAAGTTTTTGAGTAAAATCAATTCAAATATTCAAAGTTCATAGTGTGGTACAAATATTCATAACAAATGAATTTGAATACATAGTTGGTGTAAACATCTTTTTATTCAATATTTATTTTGTTATATATTTTGTAGCTTTATAATAATATGATGTTCCTTTTCGAGAAATTTTAAGATTGGTTTAATCTTTTTTAAGCTCAATTTATATAAATCATATTTCACTACTAAAATAACAGAATTAACTTAGTTATCATTTTTGCCCTTTAAACCAAATAACAATTTCATGTGAGAAGTTATTTCAGATCATTTTATATGTTTTACATTTTATCAGTTGAATACTAATGCACATGTCAGACACATATTTGTTGAAGAGAGACAAACACTTGATTATATTAGCCATACTGTCCTCTCACATTGGCCTCAATCAGTGTGGATAATAGGAACGACTTCTAGAATCATTAAATAATGTTTTATTGCTCTTCTGTAAGGCAGTTATGCAAAACAAATTGTCAAAATGACAATATTTTTCAATTTATAAAAACTATCTTGAAAGTTATGAATTGATAAATTCAAGATTGCAAAACCTTTATGTTAACTTTGTCCTAATGACAAGTTAAATCTGAAACATTTGCTAATAATGCCATCATCATGAATATTGCATGAGATCGAGCTTCCATTATCGGCAGAGAAAGTAATCTGTATCAAGCTTATTACATTTTCATAAACATTTTTGTATCATCTTTGACAGGGAAAAATAAAGATTTATTGATTTTTGGTAGAAAAATTATATGATTATTTTTATCAAGAATAACATAAATGTGAGAAAACCGGCATCCTTCATATTCTTATATAATATCTTTAAATTTATATCCACCAAAATGACATTTTGTTGTTTCGTAACCAAATATAATTCAAAGACAACAATCAAAGAAATAGTATTGCAGCACAATTATTCACTCTGTGAATTCACTGTTATTCACACACACAAGATAACTGATTAGTAAACAGAACTATCAAACATATATTAACTATCAAAACCACAGTTATCAAAGACATCTGGTATGCTAGTTCCCTGACCTGTAAAAGTTCTTTTTTTTCTCAACAACCTGAAACCCACTGCCAAACAGGATGTAAATGCTAAAAATGGCACTTAATCATACCAAAATAATTAAGTTTCTTAACAAATGGCCAGAGGAACAAGGAAAGTCAATTCAAACTCTCAGTTAAACAGGTAAAGTGCCTTGCTCTTGCTTACACAAAATGCATGGGTCTGATGTTCTTAATAAATGAAATGTGGTGCATCCAAAAAAATCAACATTTCACAAATAGACATGTGACCATCGATATATTGATATATAGTTATTCTCATGAAGACTCAACTCACTTTTTCTTTTCATGTCATTTGATTTGATCTTAAATCAGTTTTATTTGAAATCCAAATTGTTCAACCGCTGAAAATAAGAAACTTTTGATATAAGTGCTTGAATTTATTAATTAACGGGCAGATTTTACCTATTACTTATTGACTGATTATATTCAATGCTTGACATTAGTTGCCTTTACTGTTTTTGATGATGTACTTGAATGACCTGTTGGAAATTGTATAGAGTATATCAGATATTGTAACTTCACCATGACATGTACTTTGAGCAGTATTCACATCAGCTGATAGCTTTTACCAATCCAATTCTTAATGGAAATAAATATGTTTAAACCAATATAGTTAATAGGATTTTATAATAAATATATCAAAACATACATATATATAGATATAATTACAGACATATGGTCATATAGAACTATCAACATGTATGCAAAGGACATACAGAAATGGAAAAATCATGAGCTTCAGATACAGATGAATATAACAATTAGGCACACAGAAATATCTACAGACAAATGGAGATTGACAAATAGACCCATCAATCATTGTGAAAGAGATAGATTTGAAAGTTTATGCTCCTAAAAACTGGAAGACTCATATATTGTACCTATATAACGTCACATATAAATGCGAGGAATAATAAAAGAAGTAATATGATAGTTAACAGAACAATAAGACATTGTCATATCTTTAAACAGATACGGTTAAACAATAAAACAAATAAAAATACAGATAAATAAAAGTATTAAACATTTAATAAACATGTTAAACTGATATCATGAAAAACATTCAGTACTAATATGGACAATTAGAGATGGGTTCATTTTGTATGGAAAGTGAGTCTTACCATGAACAGACAAATATTTAAGAAGTAGAAGACGAGTTGGTGTGCATCTATCGTTGAGTAAGACATAGCACCTCTCCTTATTTGGTTTCGAATCGACAGACGCCGAGTCAGCCATGATGGACAATAGCCCCCTCAAGTTTGATCAATGGACTTGGCCGTTATGACGTCATTTGTAACGTTACTGAAATGACGTAATTTACCTCGCGCATCGTTGTATTGTAAAATAATGCGGTCGGTCCCATTGTTCGCCATTGTTTTAATGCAGTGGGTATCTTATATATGAAGTTTAAGCATTAAAGGTAGCGAGGCGAGGGCTTGAATATTCAGCCACAGGGGAAAAACTGGTCAAAATGATATTCAGCAACTTGAGGGTTAATATTATACAAACAGATAAACATTATGTGAAAGGATACAGTCAATTTATATGCCAGACAGACAGACAGACAAATGTATTAGATAAAGGGCCATGGCCAATGATACATTCATCTAAGTCATAACCTGCTGCACATGGTGAGTGGGAACATTTCTTGTATGTTTGGTATCTTTTGTACATGGTATATAGAAAATTACATACATCTTTTATAATAAGGTCGTTATTAAATTTTGAAATGTTGATGAAAGTTACAATGAGATTAGGATCCTTTGAGTGTTTCTGTAAATATCTTAAGCTTAATTCAGAGAAACATCTACACTTCAAAATACATTTTATATGTTAAACACTGAAATGAAAGAAGGCATTTTCTATATCTGAGAAAGTGTTTTTCTTAGTGAAAGGAAGCTTCCATCATCAATGTGAACATGCCAAGTGGTATGAAGTTATCTGTAAAATGATACCAACCTAACAACTATATATACAATAAACTTGACATGTAAAAAATGGTATGAGAACCACCATGACTTAATTGGTCAATTTGGGACATACCACAATATATACAGAACAAATATCTATTTTGGGATATTTGGTTTTATCTTAATAATGATAGTATGATATTAGACTGAAAACAGAAAAAAGCCTCCATATAGATAAGTCAAAAAGATTAAACTTCTAGTCATGCATCTATTGTTGATTTATTGATTGATTAACTGACTTCATCCTGCTTCATCAGTGTCATTGAATCTGCTGATCCAGTTCCTCCATTTACCCTGATCTCTTTCGAGCCAAATCCCTCGTACGTACGGCTGGCGCTGCTTTATGGTTGTGGCTGTCCTCACCTGTTATTGTTTCAGCCATTTATTGTTTGAGATGTCGTTATCCAAGGAGCTTGAAGCTACTCTTTTGAATTTTCCATTCGGGTTGTGCCGCTGTTGCTGAATGCTAGTTGTCTATATTTATAGGCTGGTTAGATAGCTAGCGATACGAGGCTTCTGGCATAAAGGTTATCAGGGTATATGGAAGGAGCTCGATCAGCGGATTCAATTACGCTGATGAAGCAGGATGAACTGACTTTAACTCACATTATTTGAGTGAACTTATATTTGTTTCCAAAAATGTCTTACATTTGTCACAAACTAAATACAAACTCATGTATATAAAAATAAAGTGTTAAAGGACCAACTATAATGAACAACTTTCTAGTTTAAATTTCACATAATTGAGAACTGAGAAGCTATATCTCATTGTGAATTAAGATGACAGTGAATCAACACTTTCGAATTTCAAAGATGATATAAATATGATGTCAATAGAAATTTATGAGATGAAGTCCAATAGATACAATATCAATTTCATGTGATACATGATATATGCTAATGATATGATATATAGTCATGTTGCTCTTCATTGCTCTACTTGACACTGTTAATTACATAAAATCAATCCATTGAAATGGAGAATTATACATGTATACATTTCTGGAAGTGATTAATAATGGAAATTTGCCATAACTATGATAGTTTCACTCAATCAGAAACACCACTTAAAAGACCTTTTACTTTGAAAAGTGTTGGAGATTTGAAGATATGATTTTTTGGTATATGAGTTGACAGAAACAATGATTTTTGACCCGATTCGTGAGTTATCTCCTCTTTAAAGTCAAACTTCAGATCTCAGTCTTTCAAATACAACAGCCTTTTAAGCTGTAAAAACAAACTTTTTGCATTTTTTCAGAAGTTTCACATTCATGTTTTGCGTAAAAAAATCTCTTCATATGCACCGACTCAAGCTCTGCATATCTATGAACATCTTCCCACACATTGCCTATTCATACACTAGCCCCAATGACTTGCTAAGACAGGCCTTGTCATATTTCCTGTACTTTTCTGCGCTTGTCGCCAAGGATGCTGCGACAGATGTAGTCCGATGAGAAATCCTATGAGAATTGCAACTCTTTGCCAAAGGAGGCGCTGCATTCAAAACACAAATCAGAACATGTTCGCAGCAAGGTTTAAATTATCCAGTGATAGAGACTGGTTCAATTTAAAAAACATGCGGTGGAAGATGATCTTTGAACAAAAGAATGAAAGGAAAGTTTGCTTTCGTGAGTGTTAAGGAGAGAAAAATTAAGAGTTATTAGGCATTTCTGGTTTGTGTTGTTTCAATAGTTATCATAGGAATAATTTTAACATGGCATAACAGACTGCTCTGTCCACAGTATACCTCTTCACAGTATTCATTATCTGTGTCCTTTAAAACTAAATTAAGATATATATAGATATAATTAGAAGAAGATGGGATAGTAAAGGAAAGAAAAGACAGAATTAACTATGAAGGATTTGAAGAGTCGATAAGAAGAATAAGGATTTATATAAACAAATGAATGTTGAATATTAAAGTAGAGTACTCAAGAAGTAACGAATGAGGAAGAACATTAAGAATAGAAGATTGAATATGAGAATGAGGTGGAAGGAAATGCGAGAGTAAATATAATTGAACAATACTTTAGCCATTAACTAGCTGTGAAAATATAATTCAGAAACGCGAGAAGGGATAAAGAGAAAGAAAGAGAAGTAGCACAGCATAAATGTACAGGTGTAAGGAGATATAAAGGACAGAGGGAGAGAAAAATAAAAAGATTTGAGGAGAAGAAGAAAGTACAGAAGAAGATGAGAAGATTTACTAGTTATCAATAAGTATGGCTGTTCCCTAAAATCTTAGTTCATATGCTCTAAGTCAAGGGCCATAACTCTTGGAAAAATTCATGACAACCACCAAATAGCAAGATGAGGAAGGAAGCAGGCAGTTCATGGTGTCAGTTCATCTCTGGACCTCCTGCTCATCCCATTAGACCAGGGGCAAGGCCTGGAGAATCCCACATGGCTTATCTTGGGATTAATCCGATTGAGAGCAAATGAGCAGCGTCTGAGCACTTGTTTGTGTTCCTTCCTCTGACCAAATGTCCATCTCCTCCCATCGATTAATGACCTCCATCTTGGGCAGTTTTGATTTATATGAAAATATGCTAGGGGGCTGTTGACTCAAGAGAGACAAAGTATTGGTCCATCTATCAAATACCACCGCTGGAAGGTTCAATCCAGACCTTTTGCTGGACACAAGGCTTGAAGGGGATTAAATATCAATTACATTCATCGAATATCTACAGACGAGTTGGGGACGTCAGCACTGATTTATCAATACTTACTTTGGCATAAACTGCAGATATACACTGCGAAGGAGGCAAATATTTAACGTTTATGGATTAATTATGATTTTTTACATTGATTCAATTTTTATGAGATTTTTCATTTGCTATAGAGAGATAATATAAGGCTCCTATGCAATAGAACCAGTTCAATTTAGAAGTACTGATTTGTTTTTATAGAAGTCATTGAACACATTTTAAACTAGTAATTTAACATTCACAGAATGACAATAACAAAATACTGTCAGCTCCTACATTTCAGGTTATACAAAACTAACAACAAAGGAACTGTAGAGACAAAGTTAACATTTGCAATTGCAAGCTTTTTATAACAAGGTAAAAGAAGCTGAACAAATTTTTTCATCATAATTTTTTTAATTCCCATGTGACAAAAGGATGAATTTTCTTATTCAAACTAATGTTTCTTCTTTGACAAGAGTAATATGTGAAATATCACAGAAAGAATGATGAAACATGTATGATTCCTTGACAAAAATATTGAAATCCATTGGAAATAATAGAATTTTGCCTTGTGCAGTGCAAAAATGGTTTTACTTCATCAGAAATCGCAAATGACAGTGACAATAATTTATAACCCCGAGGGGAATAATATTCAAAAGTGAACATATATGAGATTTTTTTTTAATGTTTGATATCTTCAGCAATTACTCATGTGGTCTCTATCTGTACACTATGATTTGAAATGGAAAAAAAAATGGGAAATTTTTTTTTATTTTTAAATCACTCATGTTGTAAAATAAACCTCACCTTCCAACAACCAAGCATATATAATATATATATATAATAGAACATATAATTCTTATCTGTTAAATAATGACATTCAATGCCAAAAGTTTTTCAAACAGGAAATATCCTTCATTACTGACACTGAAGCCGTGGATAATATTTCAAAGCGGAAATAATAAGTTTACCACATTCTCTTATAAACTGGTTTGGAGATATCCAATTCAATCAATGCTGTGACCATGAATAGATCTTAAGGTCTCCAAAATCAGCAAGTGTAAGCACGTTCCACTAACTTACACCGTGTGTTGGATCCAGTGAATTCAATTGATAATAAATTTGAATAAAATCTATCCCTTCTTACTTTACTTATTATGAAACGGATTGAAAATAGAAAACCATTAAACCCTAACAGTGATTTTGATGATAGGTCAACTTCACCAGTTCCAACTGGCGCTTTTTACATGTTTGTAGCGATTTTGACCAAAACCATTAAATTTCATCATTAAAACAATAATTTCTTGAGTCATCATGTCACTGCATCAACATGGAGTATTGTTGATGAGAATTTTTTATTCTTGGAATCTTATGTTACTTTTGACATTTAACATTTACATATAAATGACCATAAAATCAACCTACAAATAAATCTGATTCAATTTTCTACATGGTGCTGTCTCCATGAAAAAATCATTAAGGAAAAGAATGATACCATCTCGTCTATTCTGGTCTGATCACCATTTCTTAGATCATTTAAAGAATCGTATTTAATACATCAAAATTACAAATGATGTTCTGACAACCATCTCATAAATCATTTACATAAAGGCATTAAGATATATAAAAACAACTTTTTTTGGAAAAATTATTTAAAGATCATGTCCGATTAGCAATTGGTTCACCATTTTGTTTTTTCGGAGAATGATATGGAAAAGGCGCTATAGGTTTACTGATTTTACAAAATTATGAAAATGAGATATCGGTATATTACACATGACTTATGATAAGAGTAATCAATAATGCCTTGCAATGACATAGCAAGGCTTTTAACAATCATAGAGTGAATAATTGCTTAACGTCTTACTTTACTTAGTATGCACTCTTACTTATATAATTGTCAAATCTAAATCAACAAGAAGATTACACTCAGTAACACGATTCGACTGTTTTTATAAACAGGAATGTCTCCTAGAATTTCGCTTCAATAAAAAACTCCCCTGTCCTTTTAAGCACACTGACTTTCAAGCCATATTGGACAATCATTGAGATACTTGGGTCCCATTGCATAAACCATTAAGGTGACCCTTGGTCACCTAGGTAGCCTTGGTCCAATATTAAAAGATGGCACTAAGGTTAACCTTAGTGTACTTTCTCTCGGGTTCACTGGAACCAATGGTTGGTGAAGAAAATGACACCCCGCAGTCCATGCCATGTTTCAATGAGAAAAAAAGCTAAAGAGACAGCTTCAAGAACTGAGCAGTAAAACACATATACAAAATCAACAAGAAATGGGCACTCAATAATTAATACAGCCTTAACAAGAAAATAATGACTAAGAAATAAATATGGCCTTGGAAGAAAATTGTCACTGAAGAAAGAATTTGCTCTCTGTGAGTGGAGAAACTGCGGCTGGAGAGGAGACATCTCAACAAGAAGAAATGGTCACTAAATATGGAAAGTCATCATGGTTTCTATTTTGGTCTGGCAGCAGGGGCTCAGAACTCTAATAGTAACCTGATACCTGCTCATCACAAGTTTTATGAGTCATGATAAGAAAATTGTCAAGTTGCCATAGCAACTTTTCATTTCTATTAATCCTGATAATTGATATTATTTTACCTGAAGATGATGTTGTTTGTGGTGTGCTTACTGGTACGTGATGGTTGTTGTGTCCTAGAAACAGACAGATATAGAATCTCATTATTTTATGTCTTTTTGCGATATTACTAAAAAAACACTTGATGAAACAACAAACTTTCAGCTACATTCTAGAATGAATTTTTGATAAAAGAAAATCTAAAAATGGAAAAAAGATTATAAAAGATTTTTTCCTAATTTAACAATGAACACATCTTCAGATGCTTTCTCAAGTTATGATAATTTTCAATTTTATCTTTCCAATGTTATCATTTTTTATTAACTAACATAAATGGATTACTGATGAATAATGTACGAGGGAATGAATTACCTTAAACAACAAATTTATATATGTACTTAAATAATTCATTTCCAAAATATATAATTTTGTTAATAATTTTAAAGACATTTATATTGTTGATAAATTCATAGCCAGAAGAAACTACAGTTTTGATAATTTTTTAAACAAATGATTACCCTTTTTATCATATCTAACACTTTTAATCAATCTTGACAAAGAGTAAAGTATATGTGAACATGTGACAAATGTCATCACTCTATTAGCCTACTTCTACATTTGAAAGAATTCATGGAGATTGTGTAAGGTGTAGGCACAATACACAATATAATATCCTGGTATGTCAATCTTCAGGAAGTATTTCTGATCCTTTACCAATGCATCATTGGACTAAAATTTCTAAAATTGAAGGTATAAACTCCATCACTTTCATTAATCCAATGACAGAACTGTTAACAAAAGATCATTCAGACATTTGGAATCAAGTTTGGATTTGTAAAAGTTTTTCAGCCAAGTGAACCTCAATTTCTGCCATTAGAATGATAAATAATGAATGGTTTCTGTTGAGTGCTCAGAAAGTTTGGATCACCTCTAAAGAGAACTATTCTACATACAGTAAAAGTTTGGGTCACCTCTAAAGAGAACTATTCTACATACAGTAAAAGTTTGGATCACCTCTAAAGATAACTATTCTACATACAGTAAAAGTTTGGATCACCTCTAAAGAGAACTATTCTACATACAGTAAAAGTTTGGATCACCTCTAAAGAGAACTATTCTACATACAGTAAAAGTTTGGATCACCTCTAAAGATAACTATTCTACATACAGTAAAAGTTTGGATCACCTCTAAAGAGAACTATTCTACATACAGTAAAAGTTTGGATCACCTCTAAAGAGAACTATTCTACATACAGTAAAAGTTTGGATCACCTCTAAAGAGAACTATTCTACATACAGTAAAAGTTTGGATCACCTCTAAAGAGAACTATTCTACATACAGTAAAAGTTTGGATCACCTCTAAAGAGAACTATTCTACATACAGTAAAAGTTTGGATCACCTCTAAAGAGAACTATTCTACATACAGTAAAGTATCACCTATTGATACCCTGTTTTTCCATAAAGCTCTTTGTACCAAAGTACAGCCAATCCTATTACAAAATGTCTGGAACCTTAACCTAAACTTGTTTTCTTCTCCTTTGTCTGGCCATGAGCCTTCATTCGACATGTTTGAAGATATGTAAAAGATCAGAGAGACACACTGAAGGTCAAGTAAGGGAGGGTTCAGACTAAATAAGATTAGTCTCTCCGTCTCTTCAAGGACTTAGTTCCTCGGTGACAGAGACCTGAGAGGTACTGATGAATTATACATACAGGTCTGTCTACATCTTGAAGGTGACACTCAGGTATCGACAGCACTTGGTCCATTCCTTAACTTCCTTGGGGTCATTGCATAAAGCGATTTAACACTAAGGTTAACCTTAGTGCCATTTTTTAACATTGCACTAATTCTCCCTCAGTGATTTAAGGTTTTTATCTCTATACAGATGGTAATATATATGTAGGTATGTGTGATATAATTATTTTTATTTTCATTACACAAGAGAACACAACAACAAGGAATTTTTGGAGATAGGCAGAGGAACACTTCAAAAGTTGGACGAGCGCGGGGTAGAAGGGGGGCAAAATCTTTCATCTGCAAGTTGGGGGGGACTGGCTGGAGTTGTGTCCTTTCCTTTAACTATTGATTAAAGTTGCACTTTTTCCATCTTAACAATTTGTATTGTATGCCATAAATCTCAAAATTACAAAAGGACTAAAAATGAGGTTTTTCAATGGTTGCGGTTGGCAAAATAAAAGGACACATTCACATACATGCCTTTGCTTTCTTCAAACTGAAGACATCAAATGAAGACAATAACATTAAAAAACACCCTGAAGATAATACTCACACAAAACCAAAAAACCCTTAAGTGCTTTTTATTTCAAGGGATTGGTTAATCAAATCATCAATTTTCCAGTCAGTGAACCATGAAGATCTTCTTGAAAGGATCAAAGCGTGTGAGTCAAGATCTTCATCTCAGAGTCACCACATTTCCCTGGACAGTGGAAGCAGTTGCATGCATGTCGGAGCTGATAGTCCCCTGGGCCCTTGTCTAATGATTGCTCCATACCAGCCTCAAACACATTAATATTTCACCTGTCTGAATCATGACCCCCAAACTCCCACTCTACATGCACAGAGCATTTACCTTGCAGACATCCTAAATGTCTTCTTTGGGCAGCCCCAAGCACATTAATATTTCTCCAGTCTTGAATCATGACCACCCCAAATGCGAAGAACTTTAACCTATGGACATTGTTAATTCATGACACAAACTCATACATTATTTGTTTACCTGTCTCAAATCATGACTCCGTACCTTCTTTCCCAAATGTCTGTAACATTTACCCTTGGTCATCCATAGCTCATTCTTAAGTCAAATCAAAATATCAATATTACAGATGTCCTGAATCGTGACAAGACACCTTCTGCCCTAAATTCTAGGAACATTTACCTGCAGACATTCTTAGCTAATTCTCAAGTTATCCTCTCCCAGTCCTGAAACATGATCTACCAACTCCAATTCCATTGAACAAAGAGATTTTAAGAAATGACACCTTGTCTCGTTTCAAGATAAAACATTTCAATATTTCACCTGTCTTGAAATGTAAATGCAAAGACTATTAACCTAAGACATGGACAGAAATATCAATATTTGACCTATGACCCAAAACCTTCCACCCTACACAAACAGAGCATTTACATGCAGACACCCTCCCCTCATTCTACAGGTCTAAAGCACATTAATATTTCACTTGTTTTCAACAATGACACATTAACTCTCATCCAATATGCTAGGAACTTGTGGTCATACGTGGTCCTATGCATAGCTCAGCTGAATATATCAGTAAACTTGAGCAACATTAGGTATGGCTTTCCAAATGGGTAGGATGTCCGCATTATTGCTGGATTTTGAGAGTTTGAAGGGTGATTCTCTAACCCACATTGAAACACGAGTTATGTTCTTTAGGTGTCTACTCGGTCAAGAGACATAGTTCAAAATATGCCTCTTTTCACCCAACAGGCAATGGGTACCTGGCTGAGTTTGTTGGGCATGACCTTCTAACGATAAATTTGTCAGCTTGGGGTAAGACCAGAGTAATAAGGTTGGTATGCACTGGTGGAAATGTGTGCCTTAAAAATGCACAACTGGATGGAAATGTGTGCCGTAGAGATATTGTTTACCAATATAGAATATACATACAATTTCAACACTGCCACATAAGTATTCATTGACTAAATGACCTTCCATTTAATACTATTTTTATTAAACGAGTTAATGATACAGTATAAAACGAGCGAAAGCGAGTTTGATACCAAATTATTAATGAGTTTAATAAAAAGTAGTATTAAATTGAAGGAAGTTTAGTATTCTGTTTATTTCTTGACCTCAGTAATCAAGCAAGATTGCCCAAAGTGAACAAAACATTTCCGCGACTTGGCTGCCATTGTGACGTCGGTGTCAACATTGTGACGTCATTACCACACAATATTATGACGTCATACGTGCAGCGGTATTACACTAGTTTAATATCGCCATATAAGTATTACACTGCAGTATCTTACACGGGCGAGTAATAAAATTGTTATATCATTATATACCTTTTACCTATAGATCATCCATCATTGCTTCTTGCCTCTGCTGCTTCTTGCCTGCCATGCTTCATGCCGTTATGCCTCACTCTTCCTAACATGTAACACAATCAGATCCAATCAGCCAGAAAGATAATTCATGTTTTTAGGTTCCTTGTTCGCAGTCAGTGTTGTTATCATTGGGATGAAGAAAGAAAATCCTATTATTTTCTAGCATGTTTTTGATGATGTTTTCTCTGAGAGTGAGATGATAAATTCTGATTTCCCCTGTGATGTTAAGTCTGCAAGCTCAACTAGGGAAAATAAAAGTTTGAAATCATTCCTATCATAATGTACTTTCACTGAAGCGTTAATTTTTTTACTCACAATCACGCTAAAACAAACGATAAAGTTGATCTCAAAAGCAGGGTTTTTTTCCGAAATTGTTTGAACAATGAAACTGACTTATTCACAGTTTTTTTAGTTTTTAATAGAAAATAATATTTTAAACAAAATACAAAGTTATTTTCTGTTTCATTTATATCTTATATTAGAAATAAAAGTTGGCAATGAAGAAAATGAATACGATATATAATGGACCTAAAATGAAAGGAGTGATGGTATAACTTTCCAGCAAGTAATGGCAAACTGAAACCAATTAAGATATCAAGTCTAGCTCTTCTATCAATAATAAACAACATTACACAATAAGACAGAAGCTCTTAACAGCCAACCACAAAGATTACAATACATCAGAAGTACTTGTTCAAAGAATACCGGTAAGTGAACAACAGGCAATGCATCCATCAACTAGTAACTTTAACAAATTTTCATCGACCATGCCATAATTTTTCTTGTTAACATAAATACAGTTTGATATTACTATTCTAATATTTTTCCATATCTAAAATAAAGTAAAATCCACACCCAAAAAATCCACAGAAGTTGAATTGCTCTTAGGATGGAAGCATAATCACAAAAGCAAAAAATATTATCTAATATTTCATTTGTCATCCTTGACATATATAAACAATTACTTAATTCTTTTAAATTCCCCTCTGGCATAAAATGATATTTGAATCTCATTATGTGAACTCAAACCTTCAGTAGACATAAAGATATCTTTAAAGTTCCGTCCACCCTTCCTAGTACAGAATCCATCTACAAAACCATGATTCCTAAGATTGTTGATATTTGTCTCTACGAAAGCATCCTAGTGCCACAGTCCAAAATTTATTATCCCCTGATGAGGATATACCATCACCTAATTAGGACTTAATCATCGCCTAATTAGGATATAACTATCACCTAATTAGGAGAAACTAACTCCTAATTAGGAAATATTAAGTAGGTGATAGTATCAACTAATTAGGTGATAGTATCTCCTAAATAGGCGATAATTAAGTCCAAATTAGGAAATAGCGATGTCCTAAGTAGGACTTGGTTATCTCCTCATTAGGTGTTAACTTAGTCCTAATTAGGAGTTACTGATCTCCTAGTTAGGTGTTACTATCGCCTAATTAGGAGTTACTATCTCCTAATTAGGTGATGGTATCTCCTAATTAGGTGATGGTATCTCCTAATTAGGAGATAAAAACATTTTGACTGTGGCACTATAGGGTGTCTTGGACATACTAAACAGCTCCTGTTCGTGAAAGCTAGCTTTATTTGGCAATATAAACTTGTTTACTTTTCATATGGAAAATTCAAAATATTTTAGACTCAGGCATCACAATAAAAAACAACAGAGTACACAAGTTTTTAGACCACACAGAATTCATTTGTGAATACGGCTAGTTTTAAGCTTTGAATGAAATAAAACTGAAACATCTCATATATGCTAAAATTTTAGATCGATATCCTTAAATTTTCCTTTTTCTTAATTGAATTCTTAAGGAAAATCCTTAAACTTGATCAGGCAATTCAAAGAACATCTACGCAACAATTAGGCAAACATATCATGGGAAGGGCAGATGAATTTGTTTTCCTAACGAGTTATTTACACCTGTCTGCCTCCAGTAACTACACTTAATGTCAGATCTCTGTAATATACAGGGTTTTATGGGTGAGGCTAAGGGTGAAACAGAACAATTCAACTTCAGCACAATAAATTTAAATGCCCAGAACTTTTAGTGTGGAATTGAACAAACTAATTGACAAATATATAATTATTTTATATTATTTATATATTTTTATGTTATCTTTATAATTATATAAATATTAATCACCATCTTTTTACAGATTAACATATAAGTCATTGTAACTTTTGAATCTTTTCATATAAATCTCACAGTTTGTATTCTTATCTTGAAATTAACAATTTTATTTAATACATGCCTACATTAAAGTTTTTTCCAGATTATGAAATTATACTAAGCAATAACAAACATTATCACTCATAAAACTCATTGTAAAATTTCATGATATAGACTTCTACATAGAAACATTGCTCTGAATTCAAGTGGTAACACCTATCTTAGATCTTAATCTTAGAATAACAATATATCTTATTTCAAAGTCATGATTGTGCAATGCAAAGTAGAAACGTTTAGCTCATTAGTTAGTAGAAAAGATAGCCTCGGGACTATAATAGGAAAGATATTTTATTTCTGAGGACATTGCAATATTGGTTTATGTATCATAATCAACTGGTTTCAGCAGAGAGTAGTCAATAAAGTGATATTTGCAGGATAAATGATCTCCATGTTTTAACAAGATATACACATGTTGCAGAGACAGATACTATTAGCATGTATTCATGTGAATTCTTTAAGATTTTCGTTACATGTACTATAGGTAGAATATGTTTTTAATGATGTTTTCTTTCACTAAAGTTAATTTCATATGAGAATGTTTTTGTGTGAAATATAACATGGTTGTACACAGAATATCATTTGATTAAACGAAATCAGATGATAAACATTTGAGCTCTCTGTTACTTCTGATAACAATAAAGCTCTACAACATTACATGTATAGCTAAAAAAATAAGTAGAAAAGATTTTAGTATCCATAGAAAAATTTGCTGACTGTTTTTGCTGTGATGTGTAGATCGTTTGATGTGGGCAGGCAATAACAGAGACACTGTGGTTCATTTTCCATCTTGGTGCACAAATCCATTATTTGTCATGGACATTTCTTTCTTCTGGTAGTCAAACTTCGACAAAAATCAGAAGAGAAGTTTAAAGTATACAGGGGACTGTGCTTAGTACAAGAAAATTTTGGTTTATAGATTCAGGGACTTGTATGTAGAGGAATAAAATGTTTTTGAAAGTGAACAGAGGTCTTGAATGTTTTGCTTTAATGTACAGAAGACTCAATTCTTTCGTATATACTTAATGGGCGCCTAAAATCTTGTGCCTTGGGGCGGAATGATATCGTTTGGTTTAGTGTATAGGGTACCATTATGTTTTGGTTATCTGTGTAGAGGACTACAATATTCAGGTTTAGTGTGCAATGAAACATTAATTTTACTGTTAAGTTTATGGGCAACTAGAAAGTTGTTAGGTATATTTAGAAAATATGACATTTATAATGTTTATACATAACAGACACAGTTGTTGATTCTTTCTTGAACCATTTTTAAATGTAATGACTTTTTATAACCCAGTTCAACCAAGGCAACTCAGTAACATGTGCATTGATATGAATGCCACTGACACTCACAAGGTAAACTTTTTCATATTTGCTTAAATTGTGCCATTTATAATTTCCAATTTTGGAACAGCTTCTTTTCACTATTATTAAAATAATTTGGTTTGTCCAAGGATATATACTATATATTACAGTTGTATACAAATTCTTACTCAGAGAGGACATAGCTCCAACCACTGTCTGTTTTTTATCACAACAATTCATTCTCTCCTTGTCAGGAATAAAGACCTTCATTACTTCCCTTATTTGTAGCATCAATAGTAAATTACCATAACAATGAAATGATTACACAGTATTATTCTACAAATTGACATAAATGACACTGAATTTATCAAAGGGAGGTAATGCCATCTTCTATTATATAGAATTATCAAGGACATATGTTGTAAATTTGCAGCAAGTATCTCTAAAGTGTTGTGTTTTTCATAAATACGAGATATTTATCAGAAAGTCTATAATTTATTTGATAACAAATATATATATTAATAAACAGAAATCAAAAGCCAGAAGTCAGAAAGTAATCTTTATTATGAGCATTTCCCTTTCAATTAATGATAATAAGAGACATTTATGCCCTAAAAAACTATTAGGTATGCAACTTTTAGCACTTCAACACCTCTTCTTAGGACATGTATCTGTTGTCTTTCACTTTAAGAACTACCCTGGAGTAACCTGTTTTCATGGGTATTTACAAAAGATGTCTATTCTCTCTAACCCCTAACTGCACCCAGACATGTTAGTACTGATTTTATTCACCAGTTGTTCTGCATTGATCCAAGAAGGAAATGATCACTATTTCATCAATCTATTCATTGATTCATTTCAGTGAAGAAAATCAAATGAAATTTCATGCTTTTCACATACCACCTTTTTTTGGACAACATTTATGGTTGATTTTTAAAAATACAATTCATGTATAATTTTTCAAACAATGTTTTCAAGTAAACCCTTGTTATTCCAATCCTGAATCACCTGACTTTAGAGTATAATACCTGTTCTACTAATAAATATATGGAATCATAGAAAGGTTGATTCTTATATATTTTTGGCTATTTTGTATGATTTTCCGGTGCAGTGAAAGCAAGTTATTGCTTGCAAAGTTAAACTTTGCTTTGCTTGCTAATATTAAATCTTTAACTACATGAAATGCAAGGTTTTTGGTGACTAGAAGATTTATTTAAATATGCTCTAAGCAGCCTCATGATTTCTTTACTTTACCAGAAATAAGACATTTTATGATAAATATTTATGAAAGTGAAATAATTCAATGACCCTGTAAATATTTTAAACACATGTCAACATCAATTTAAATGCTATTGTACACTATCGATCTGTGTTTAAAAAAAGGAAAAATTTAAGTTGTTGCATGTATTGTATACGTATTCTCATACCGGTAATTTTATATAATAGAAATACCATGAAAACAGGTGACACCAAATAAATTCATAACAATTTGCATCTGTTTTTAAAATGTGAACAAGATTTAACAAAAGAGTAAAACAACTGTTTGTTTAACATTACCTAGTTGAAAAACATGTACTCTATCGCTTTATGATGTTCAGGATGTTTGACATTATCGGCAATAACACTTGTAGAAGATTATTGCTTATAACCACGGAAATAGGACACACAAGGGTATATTTCAGCAATAAGATCAAATTAAAAGCAAAAATTTTCAAAAGACAGGTACCTGGGTTTGAAGACCATTTTTGCATTAGTGTCCCAATAAATTTGGAAAAGTGGAATATTTTTATCATTTCAAAGGGTTGTCTGTCCAAATTGGTTAAAATAACCCTTAACATCTTTTGTCATATTCAAAACACTGTGAAGCCTGCCTTAAAAATGACACTGCAAACCAAATTTAATTTTCAGAAAATCAATACCCAAATATAAAAATCAAGCATAGTTAGTAATTATTTGTTCAATTTAACAACAACAAGTAATCATTAAATAGTGTTCTCTAAAATGTTTGGATCCTATTACTGATTATCACAGTTCATCGAGAGTAGGGATTTTGAAGGTGGGGTGACACAAGATTGAGTGACACTTGCAATTGTGGGCATTAATCTCTCCCAACGGACCACTTCACTCTCATCTCGGTCCCCTCTTCAACCAATCAGAGAGCTTGCAATGTCAGTATCACCTCTTTATCAGCTCCAATAAAACTATATTACCTCAACGTCATGCAATAAGTTTTGAAATAGAAAGTTTTTGTCTAGAACCTCGTCACACTAATCTCGTATTCATTGATTGCAAAAATATAAGAGTATCTCAATAATTCAAAAGTTGTTTTCATATGCCTTCTTTCTCTCTTGTCTATTAATTTCCCTTCACCAGAATATTCAAAGAAAGATATACATGTACTGTATACAAGCAAACACATAATATCATTGATGCTAAATTCTTCAGTAAAACCATGATCAAATCATTTCAGACATACAATCTCAAGCAAATAGGAACTAGAGTTGCGACTAACTTCAGCAAATTAACTTTATTTTTTTAACCTGGTGCCAATATAAGTTATTTTGGGGTCATACATGACAAATATTTTCAATAATAGTATTTTATTGAGAGGTTCTGACTATTGCTTTATTATCTTTTTAATGCTTATAAGTCAGTACACTAACATATTTAGTTGAACCTTTTTAAAACATTGAAAATGCGAGGTTGCACCTTAAGAAAATTGCAATTCATCAAACTTACTAGAAAGATACTAAAGTAAAGGTTTATTGTGGCGAAGGTTATCAGATGTTAAAGGCTATCATTCCATTTCTTGTTGAAAATATTGTTTGTCTTATATTTTACATGTTAAGATAAAAATATATTTCAAGTGCAATTTCTAAAAATAAATAACTGTATTTCAAAGTTTATCAATTTAAACCAAAGCAATTTCATGAACAAATTATAAATATGTCTATAAAAGAGCAATTCTGTAATGATTAACTATAGTCCTTTGTAAGTGAATCAACTGTAAAAACAATTTACAAATTGTGACCCCTGTCAATAAGCCACTCAAATTGGTTTCACGCCATGAAATTCATCTAATGGAAGGTCTCACAAAAGGTGTTCATCAAAGCTACCATAATTATGAAATTTGATTCATATTTACTAATCTTAAAATTCGAATAGTTTATGTTATTTATATATTTATTTATAATTATGAAATTTGATTCATATTTACTAATCTTAAAATTTAATTATTTGATGTTTTTTATAGATTTATTTATTCAATAACATAACTGAATGCAAAAAATATTCATGTCTATAATTCATAACAATTACCTGAAACAAGACAAATGAAATCAGAAAACCTAAATAATGACATGCAAATGCGCTGTGAATCATTCTACACAAAAGGCAAATCATCATAAGCATCCTTAGCAAACAATATAGAATTCAATACTCTTCAATTAAGTATAATTTGTCTTCAATTAAAGCATGAAGGAATGATATATTAACATGAAACACTTCAATTACCTGGACACATCCCATGTAAACGCCTTCATGTAGAACTATCAAGTAGCCATTAATCAAGTTGTTTCCTCCTCAACAGTACTCAACAGACTGTGACTATTCATTTGCTATATGAACAACAAATCATTCGTAAAGAGACGGGATGAAGAGGAATCGAAGATCTTCATCTCTCCACTTGAGCAGGTAAACTTGACAGACAGCGCCAATGTCCAACACAATACACTTGCTGGAGCATGAAGTCTTGTTCTCATGGCATTTAACCATTCTGAAGGAACTCTATATTATGATATTATTTATTCACGTCTCTACTGTTAAAAATTTTACAACCATGTTAATAATCATCTTTTTGAGCAATTAATTTATATGGATGATTTCAGAGATATTACATTACATGATCTATTTATCATCTCTATGAAAAGAATGCTATGGGTTTGACAGAGGCACTTTTTCAGTTTTGGAATAAGAAACATTTTCTGAAACCAAGCTAGAAGCAAAACACTGCAACTGCTGTTGACATTTAATGTATAATAAATGAGATGTGTGGAAACCTCTGTACATATATAATACCGAACATAAAAAATGGTTTAAAATGTATACACCTGGGGAAAAGTTTTGCACCACCTTATTTTCGAATGACTGATATGATATGAATTTATGAAATTCAGTTGATAAGGATCAACTTACATCAAACAGATGGTCTGAGGTTAAACCAAATCCGAAATATGAAAAACAATGAACTTTTCTGTAATAACCAAGTTGATAATGCTTAATAGCAATCCAAGTTACCCTTTTTAAACAATAACATTTGACAGTCTGAAAGGTTTTAGCATAACACCAATATTTGATTGATAGAGGTGAAGGTTGATCGTTTTTTACTTATGCTTATTACCAAAGACACAAAGGTAAGAAAGAAAAACAGTATGTGGTGTAACTAGGATGAATACAAATTATTTCCTCAAAATCTCTCCACAAGATGCAAAATAACTATTTGTTCGGCTGTTATTTCCAATTTTGTAGAGCATTTGATAAAAGACCTCTTAATATGCCTAGAAAACCCATATGTGTTTATATGGGATGCAAAAGATGAACAGTATCTTGTCAAGTAGCAAAACTGGAAGAGTAAAGTTATCAGTAAACATACAAAAGTACAAAAAAGATTGGCAGCTATATACTGATTTGAAATACTCTCAATATTATAAAAACACCTGGGTCTAAAAATTTTCTATTATAAACACATGGGTTATTAACTTAATTTATATAATATACACACCTGGTGTTTTAAACTTTTAACAAACTTCACTATTTCATTTGATTAAAATATAATTCTTCGGTCATTGTTGATCTCAGTTGTACTCGGTTCTGGAACAGCCATTCCTGTGGAAATGAAAATCAATGTCAGGTGATTAAAAGATAGATATCTAATTACCTCCAACTGTGAGCAACTTATACCAAAACTTTCAACAAGGTATTACACTTAATGTTGATGCTCAAGTTTGCGTGGAATGTTATCCACACATGGACGGTCATCATCGTAATGTTCCAAGTCATGCCCCTCTGCATTTCTCATTCACTTGTTAAAGCTTAAGAACTTATACCTGTCTGATGTGAATTTGAATGATTTACTAATTATGATCAACTGATGAAGCAACACTTTTAAATAAACAAAACTGTTTGTAGTTTAAGAACCTTTCAACTGTATGACATGAAATTCAATATTTTATAACAATCAGAATAATTTCACTTGATACATGATCTGCTTATTATGAAATATTTTCAAAGCCAAAAACTCATATATGATGATGTATCAATCATGAATACACTTAATATCAGCTTGATTTTAATTTCATTGAAAGTATTCCTTCAAAAAATTAAGCAGAGCCTTTTTATACATATAAATACTAAAAAACATAAGTTTTTCTATCAAAAAAAAAGATTATGGCATGAGACAATGATAGAGTAGATAACTATGAAAGTATACATAAAAATTTATTATAGGACTTCAGAAACAGTTACATGCAAACCGGAAAACCTTCTTATATTGTTTGACGTGACCTTTTATCCATAGAGCTGAACGTTTGTGTAAAGTGGTCAATTATGGGCATTCAAGGACAAAACATCTGATACAATAGTTACATATTTCAAATTGAACAGGATACATTTGAATGTAATTGTGAGCTGTGAAGTGTGTCTAGGTGATTAAGCCAAGATCTAAATGTCAGCTTTGTATATCGCAGAAGCATCAGAGGTCGTGAATTAAGTTACGTGTGGTCTAAGTTATCAGCTGATTCTAAAGCAATTGAAATTGGTATAGTTGTACAGATATGTAAAATAACATTCAACAAATAAATCAAGCATATTATTGGTAGCTTCAAGTGCCCAACTTCAATTTCAGAGAATAAACTCACTTTTGCCACAAAAGCGATTTTGTGTTCTGTGAAGAGTTTAAAGACTGCAGTACTTTCTGAAATGACAAAATAACAGAAAAAGATGTCCAAGAGGAGAAAGAGGAGCCTCAGAACATCCCATCTATCTGAGGTTTCTAGACTTGCTTTTATATCAAAGACTTGCCTAGGCTCTTAACTTAGATAAAGTTGTTGATGATCTGAAATGTTTGGTGTTTGTTGAGATATCAGAACAGAATTAACCCAAAATAAGCAGTACAACCCTTAATCAAAAGGAAAAGTCACATATGCAGCTTTTTATTAAGAATTCCGGTGTTTAAATATGCTAGAAATTGCAAGAATAGCTTCATTTTAACAATGTTCTTCAAACTAAAAGGGTCTGTATGCACATGACAGCAGTCCATTGTCACCTATGGTTTTCTGGCTTCAGAAAATGCTCATAGTTGTAAAATTAAATGAAGCCTCAACAAACACGTAGACTTATTTGTTCTACAAAATTATAATAAGAGAACTATCATAAACTGTTTGGTATTGAAGCATCTTTCTTAACCGTATAATTCAACAGATTATGATTATTCAAAGCATATCTAACAAGCTTCCCCTTTCATATCAATTTATATCCAAAGTAATTAATTTACGAGGGACGAACCAAAGTTATTTCATGCGGGACAGAAACTTGTATCATGCCTATAAAGGAACGGTACAGCGGATGAATATCAAACCAAGTCACAGCCTCAAAGTTAATAAATTCACGATCATTAATATTCATACCTTTAAGTTCAATTCCTATGTTAATTCAGGAACCGCTGTATGATGAAACAATTTGCACTAGTGAAGATAAATGAAGCATGCTCAAAACAAAATCTTTCTACTTGAGAAAAGGTGAGAGTTATCTTTCTTTGAATAATGTCATGTCTTGGCTGCTGCCATTTGTTTCTCTTTGTCAAATTATGTAAACAACAGCCATAAAAGTAAGTTTTATGCAAATATAAGGGTGAAAGAGCACTTCATTCCAGTTAATTACTGTGTATAGAGTTTAAAGTAGTTGTCTCTGTTCCATATTGATTACAATTAATGGTATAACCAACCAATAGAATTTTTTTATGTCTTTTTAACAACACAGACTGAGCGCAGTCACAAGCTTGGATTGTATGCTTCACTCAAAACCTTACAGATAAATGATAGAATTATCTCCTCTTGTATTTTTTTTATTATTCAATGAAATAAATAATCAGAGTAAATAAAATTTATGAAACAAACTGAAAGTTTGTAAAAAAAATGGGTAGTGGTTCGAAATTTGTGAATGAAACACGTTGGTATAAAAAATGAATAAAGTAATCCAGACAATGTCAAAGTTCATCATCAGCCAATCAAATCACCTGAAAGTCTTATTACACATATGTGTTATGAAACCCCTTTACAAAGTACCACATGCGCAATGAGATCCTATATGACATGTCTTTTCATGCCTGTAAAATATTGGACAGTGATACATTAAGATACATTGATGAAATTATCACAACATTTTTATAATGAAAGAACTGATGAATGCCATTATATCCGTAAAACACATTGGTTCAACATGAACAGATACGATGGATTTTGTTTTTTTAAAATGAGCATTTGTAAATGGCCAAATGGGGACAGTGGCAGGAAACTTCAATAGAAAGGACACCTTCAAGAATTGATTGATTGAATTAATTATAAATCAAAATGAAATACCAACCTTATGAAACTCGACATGCACAATAACTATCAATTGAGATTCTTGAAATGAAAATTGCTTAAATGACCGGTAACCTCGACTTTATCACTTCTCGATTTTCGTTCAAAGATTTTTCAACAAAATAAGAATTTGGCTTGATTTTTGTTAATTTGTTCAATTAACACCTTTAATTAGCCTTTCATTAAGACAGCGTAATTATCAGCTGTGAAAACCAACCTGGGCAATGGGCCATAAAATTTGCGCGGGTGTGACGTAATAAACAGACTGTCACAAAAAGGGCATGTGACCAGTCATGCATTCACTGGTTTGTGGCCAGTGAGAATTATGCGGCCCATCAAAAGTGGTATTCAAAAACGGCTTTCATTAGCAAACTGAACATATTTGAGAAGCGATCTTTTACACACTATACAATATTGTAATTAGACATTCATATATTCCAAAGAAAATAGTGAAATATGTTTGTGGTTACATAAACTTTAACATCAATTGATTTCTATTATGATACCAGATTTTGACTGTGAATATAACAGATCTTAGAGCCATAGAGAATAATTCATCAAATTTTATCTAGCTTTGATAAGTGCCAAAATAGCATTAGTAATTATTTCTATTCAAATCACTTGCATTTTCATCCTAAAATGCAAGTAGGAGGAAAATGCAAGAAACATGAAGCTTGCTTGATTTAAATGCTTATAAAACAAATTAATACTATAACATTAATATACAATATATATACTATTTACTACCAGCTCTTATTTGTCTCTTTTACCTGCTATAAATACAGCAAGTTAATAATGAACATTAACTCTTGTTGCCTCAAATGGTAATTTTGTTAATCAGAAATTACAACTATCACCCTAATTGTCAATATATATACTTAACAAATCAGCAATTAACAGATTATACTTTAGGCATACTTAACTCAAACCATATGCTCAGCATCACCATATTATACTCAGGTATAAAGCTGTGCAATTATTGTTACAAGGATAGTATTCTTTCCATACAATTATCCTCCAAAAAAGACACAACAAATCAAATAATCAGAAAGATTTGATCTCAATAAATATGAAAAAGATTTAAACACCCAACTGAAAGGTTTCAAAATTTAAATTTTCAATAAATCACATAATTTCACTGACATCCCTTTTCTTTATCCAACAATTAGGGTATAATATAATTTTTTGAAATAGGATTTATCATAATTCAAGGATAAGAAAACTTAATTAATTACATGTGAAATAACAATGACAGCTATTTCAAATTTGATAGATATATATCCTTAGATTAACGGGACACGTCAAGTCATTTTACCAGCGAGGATTCGTCCCCACTTGTGATTACTCTAATAGTGTAATTAGTGATTATTGTATGCATTATTAACACTACAATACACTAATTTGACAAGCCGACAGAATGAGTTCCCACGTTGAGTATCTACACACTACGATATTTCTGGATTGTCCAGATATCTCATCTTGTTAAATCTACCACAATGTAGCCCTGTATTAGAAAGGTGAATGCTACCATTATAGAACATTTAAAGGCACCATTGTACACAATTCAAATGACATACAGTAACACTGGGTTATACTTGAAGAAGAACCAGTTCATATGGATAGTCAACTCCGCTCAAAAGTGAGTTATAGTTACTTGCATTAAACATACTTGCAATAATAGTTACATCATTCATTACTTCCTTGTGGCTTTCCTCTTAATTTGATAGTATATAGAATTAACAGAGGAATCAAAGGCACAATTGTATGCATTTCAAGTTAATTTTAATATATAGAGGCATAGTTATCTGCTTGGAATATGAATACAATTATAGGTAAATCATTCATTTCAACTTTCTTATTAACTAAATAGAATATATATATTACATTATTAAAGGCAAAACTGTATACATCTTGGGTAATGATACATTAAATATACTTAATATATACAAAAATGTATAGATCTTGGATAATGATACATTAAATATATTTCATATATACAAAATTGTATACATCTTGGATAATGATAAATTAAATATGATTAATATCAATGCAATAATAGGTATATCATCTACAACAACTTCCTAGTTATCAATATTTAAAAAGACACCGAAATGATCTAAGAAGACATGCAATCTCTAAACTTTTGAAAATTTTTAAGCTGAAAATAGGTTTATCAACCTAATACTCTCAAATGACAAGTTTGGATTATCTACTTGTTACTGCAGTATATTTTCAGTAACCAGATTTCTTATCAACAGAAATATCATTACTATTACAATAAACATGGTGGATTCAGATTGTCTGCAAAAATCCTGCAAATGATGTAAATTATGTTGATCACATGAGTCATTTTAATTATTCATTTGGATTTTAATTTGATTCCAGATTCAAAACGTATGCAAATTTTTAGAAACAACCTATATGCTAACTGCCTTAAAAGTTTGATGTTATCATAATGCAAAGAAATTCAGTCTCCTTAAGTTAAGGTTAAAGTGTCTCAAGTAAAATAGGCTTCATATTCTTATGTGCATACAGCATATATCTGTAACACTCACTCCAAAGTTATCAATATCTTGTATCGGTTTGAAAGAAGATTAACACTTTAGAAAAACCAAGTATGCTTTAATAAGGTATTTTCTCCTGTTACCTTTACAACAATGATTTAATGTATCATTCTTAATTTATTGTTACAACATGTTAACATCCCCAATGGTAATTACATTAATACATACATGTATCATGCTCAATATAATCTAACATAACGACCCAACCACCCCCAATGGTAATGAATAATGACATTAATGAATGCATGTATAATGCTCAATGTAATCTGTGTATCTAACATAACGACCCAACCACACCCAATGGTAATGAATAATGACATTAATGAATGCATGTATCATGCTCAACGTAATCTAACATAATGACCCAACCATCACGAATGGTGATGAATAATGACATTAATGAATGCATGTATCATGCTCAATGTAATCTGTGTATCTAACATAAAGACCCAACCACCCCCAATGATAATGAATAATGACATTAATGAATGTACGTATCTATGAAGAAATTCCACAAATCTTACAACAAGTACTGATAAACCAAAGCATGAATGTACAATGTAATACTATATCATAAGCCATGTCACTCTGTCTCTGCCCCCTTGCCCCCTGAAGGAACCCATGCAATGTTTCCCTACAACTCAGTGAGCCCCTTTATTGATCAGCTGAAGGGGTTTTCCACGGACACCCTATATATAGGCTCCAGGATCGATCTGTTTACAGTCCTCAGCCTAATGGACCTCCTCCATAATGCCTCCTCAGCAAAATGCTGCAACACTCTCATAATCATGGAAGAGCTTTGTTTTATAAAATTTTGTCTAAACAGACTGCTTGTGAATATTTGAGTTGGCATAACATGTTTAAAACTGTGTGGATGATTACTGGAATGTACAGCAAACACCAATCGTCCCCCCGGGATCAAGCTTCTTCTTCTTCTACTGGCAATCTTCCAATGCTTATACAGGGATCATATGGCAAACAACCAACCTGTATGCCTCATGGTGACAAGTGCACATTTCTATAATTGCTGTGTTGCAAGCCATACATCAAAATTTCATGTTAACTTAGATTTAATGAAATTAAAGAGACATTTATTGATATTGTTATTGATTACTAATGCAATTAATATTTTTTCTCCATAAATGATATCCTGAGTCTTTTTAAATCGATCATTTCCAAAACAGCAGAATTGTTCTTCATTAAAGGGACACAGAGTATGTTGTTTGGGTCAAATAGTCAAGCTTCATAAATGGAGTTATTTCATTGATAAGGGGAAGCTGTTCTGAAAATAAACACCACAAAGATTATAAATTTGGTATTGTGACAATTAACAAGTCAGAGTCTAGATTCATGATAAAAAAACGGACAATGGCGCACATCAATCCCTGAAACATAATTTCGGAAAATTATTTACAGCAGTCACAATGACAGAAATAAGTTGACAATACGTAGTACATCATTTAACTTCTAAACACGTAAATGGGGGCCTGAATTTCAATTTCTTAACATTGATATGCCATTATTAATTACAAATAAAAACCAAAATGTCAGAGATAAAGATTAATCTTTAGATTGGCGATTTGAACTTATCTCAGGTCAGATAGTACTTTGGCTCTTATAAAAACCACATAAAAAATTTATGAAACATACTGTGTCACTTTTATGAAAATATTTTTTACCCTGATGAGTTTACAGAGCGAGATCATTACACTCAGGATACAATAACTGATTACGAAGAGAAATATCAATATCAGGTCCTGTACATTGCATGGTTGACTGCTTTCTGTAAAGTCTAGCACCTCCTGAATGGATGACCTGTTTCATGGCTGGATACTCTGAGAAGTAGAATAATAAGTTACCTTTCCCTTATGAAAGTTGATGAAAGGAACATGTAATGTCATCTTTGGAAGACCTATGTTCATCCAGGAGTATATTCAGTCTCTGAATGTTACAACACAACTTGTACTGCTTGATGGAAAGAGTCACATTTGAATAAAGTTTCTTGGTCAAGCTCACATCGAAAGTCACCTCAACTTTTCAATCTGTCAATTTAACAAGAAAAGTAATGGGCCCACTATCTGGTGACTAACAGAGCTAACTGTTGCTGAATGCACGAGTTCTATCGTCATGTTACACGACACAACGTCAGCAGAAACAAAACATTCAATCCTGTATTCAAGTTATAGTTTTATCCTTCAAATCAGTTTTTCAACAAAATCATTCATTCAATTTCCTGCACTTACAAAAAAGTCAAACTGACCCATTTAACCAAGAATAGGATCAATATCTTGATCCAAAAAGAGTTCTACAAACAATGACCTCAAAGTTGGAAACAAAAAACACATTCCGCTCAAAAGCATTAACCACAAACGACCTGGATTTCTAAACCAAGCTATAGTTTTTTTTTATAACCTTGAGCAACTAACACTTTGAAAGAGTCAACTTTCTAAAAAAAATGGCCTTGTCTTCAGAAGTCAGTGGGATGTTCTGAGAAGCAATGTAGCATGAAGATTGCTGAGTCAGCGTGTGGACAAGAGGGAGCTAGCAATGGCATGGTGTGAACATTGACATATGTACTTCTATACTTATATATACTTACTTACGGTGTGTGAAGAATCAAGTGGTCTATAACCAATCTCAACAATTTCATTTTAAGCCAACCCTGTTTCTCTTTTGTTTTTAAGGTCCTTTTACATGTATAGTTGCTGAGAAATGTTATACTTAAAATGTCTTACATAGTGAATGTCTTTAAGTATTCAATTCCTCATTTGAAGTATTTAGGAAACTATTTATTCTAAAATGTGCAATAAAATGTGACGATCATTTCAAATAGAATCATACAAAAATAAAAAATAAAACATTTTCAAGAAACACAAAATTGATATTCATAAGTCCATATACACGAGACAGATATGGATGAAGATTATTTTGAAAGGATGAATGATTTATAAGATAGTTCGTAAAGGTTTCTATTGACATTTGAGTGAAGAATAACACCAACGACTAGCCCTGAAGCTTTTGGCACTTATGGTCGCTTAAATCCTTCAGACCAAATCAATGTATTTGGAGAAAGAACATGCCAAACTGCTGTCGTCGTACTCGGTAGTGTTAGTGAAACCGTTATGCACAAACAGATCTATAAACCAAATATCTTATCCCTTTACGGAAAACGGAGAGTTAAAAGGTGAAAAGACCCATTCAAGTATTATCCAACCAATGTGCTTTTCGCGAGAATTAATCACATTAATGTGCTATTATGCGATCGGGGGTCTTTTCCTATTATTTACAAGTCTAAATATCACGCGAATTTCGCGTAAATTATCGATCCTTGTCATTATGAAGGCTGCCGATTCGCCAGCTCGCAGGGATGTAAGAACTGCTACGAATGGCACCGCTGTAATGCGTGGGATAGAACACCAAATTGCCATGGATGATTCTGATGATGGTCTATTTTTAACCTAGACATTAAAGATGACAAGACAGTTACTCTGGATCTGGTCATTACATTATGGCGTGAAGGAACGGACGGGAGGAATAGCCTACAAGCGTACAAGACGGCCAAGTCTCTTCGATTGCTACACGCTGATGTGGCAAGACGTCGATTGCTAAAACTAAATTACGGAGGCGGCGCTGGAGGAACAAATTCGCCCTACCTCATGCTTGATACAGACTTCAATGTCCTTTAGAAAATCCTCCAAGAAGCTGCGTTTACACGCCACTTGACAAAAGCAACGTTTATCCTGTTCTATAGCTAACCACTTCCGTCCAAATCTTCCGCCATTTCAGGCCATGTGACAGAATTATCGTTGCTGTAGGATGGTTTGGCCGTGTTCCTCTCCGCGGGCCAACACAGCCGGGCTGCACTGCAGGCTACTTATCATACGTGGACATTACATTGTGTGCATTCACATCTCTTTACAGCTCTTTTGTTGGATTTCATGTCGTGAATATTCCACTTTGCCAATTTAAACTGATTACTTTTTATTCAGAATAAATAAATATTTAATTCAATCAATGTTTCCAAGAACTCATGTCAGTTCTATCTTTGATCTTCAAAGCTATTGAATCCAAGAAATGGAACATCAAATGACTCTCTCAATCGGCCGCCGACTAACAGCATGTTTGTTAACAGTTATAGATTTCCTCAATTTTAGCTAATTCAGATCGGTATTCTTTGAATAAACATGCTTTTAGACCAATCAGCACTCAGTGCTTCTGAAAAGTTCAGCTGATAGAGTACAGGTGTAATTTCGGCTCAAACCTGAAGTTTGATGTTACGATAGAATTCTAGGTTATCACTTTATCTGAAAACAGTAAAATGCTTCATTCTCTCACAATTAAGACAGCTTTAAAGAGCCACTCCGTGAGTTGTTGGAGTCATATATGCCAAACCTAATCAATGGTGTCATTTTATCGCGAAGTATCGACTGTTACCAAAAAGAAACATTTTAAAGCTTATTGGGTTTTTACAGTGACAATATGAAGGTGGAACGTCGCAAATGTGATCGAAAACTGGACAGTGGCGCGCGTCAAATAGTCAAACGTAATTTCGGGGACTTATCTAAAACAGCCAGGAGGGCAGTCAGGAGTTGATAGTGTTTGTTAGGTTATATAATTAGTATCCATGTATATTGGACGTGATATCTACACCTCTGTGCATTTATGAGGCTGTTTTTAGATTTTCATGGAAAACCAGTATTTGTCATATACATCTCTTTTGGACTTAAGAGGGTTAAGATGTTTTTATTTTATATCACCACGTATGACATTTAGGTTCGTATCAAAGGTAAATAATATGTTATGAAAATCACGGAGTGGCTCTTTAAAACATGTATCATTGACAAGCTCTCTTTTGTAATATCGGTCATACAAGTATGTGCGAAAAAATGACATGTCAATTTGTAGATGAAATCAACATTATCCATTGATTATGATCCTTCTCATTAAAGTTATCATTACTCGACTATACTTTTGCAGAGTTTTATTGCATATTGTTGTTCTTGTATTCTTTACAAAGTTCTTTATATCATTTATCAGTCGGGGATAAAAGGTTATGCTAATTTAACAAAAACACAGTTAAATAACTATACATATACACCTTTTTGAAAAGAAAATGTGAAATTCTAATTACATGATCTAATAACAAGGAAGAGTCCAGAATGCAAGATGGTGAGAGACGCTAACCTATCGCTCTTTGTCGCGAATTCTTTGTCACAAAGAGTTACATGTCGTCCATGTGAGTGGGCAGTAAGTGTTTTAAGCCACTTTTACTGAGGAATTGGCGTCACAGATAGCCTGAAGAACAACAGTGTTAATTCAAAGAACATTAGATACAAACGGGGGCAAATACTCTTAACAGCTAGTCCTCTTAATGCCAAAGTTCACTAACCACTTCCAAGGAATTCAAACAGATTCAACTTATCTCTAAGAAACTTTAACAAAATGTTTAAAACATAAAAAACAGCGATGCATTTGACGCAAGTAAATAAGAAATCAAGTTTACTATAAAGAGTTGACAGATAAAACATCTTCATTCAAATTTAAAGATAAACCGCATTACCCTAAGAGGTAAAACCTTTCATGTCAACCTTTTACAAAATATGTCATGTGTCATTTTGGTATTTAACGCTTACTAACAATTGTGTCTGTTAAACGTATATATATTATTATTGAGGTTTCTCACCACCGTTATAGACGCAATGACACGAAGACCCGTGGGTCTATGCTCCACGGACAAGACATGAAATACAACTCGCTTGAATAATCGCAGTTGAGCAGGAAAATTTAAACTTAAATTTTCAGAAAGGAACAAAACCAACTGCACTTTTTTCCGATTCTCCAATAGGTCCTATTTATTAGATAACGATCAGTCTAATTTTACGAATTGTCATTTTTTCGTGAAAAAGAAACTGCAACACAAAATGTAACGTTCAAAGGTTAAAATGAACAGGACAGTTATCGGATGCAATGGCGGATCAAGAATTTTTACACCTTACTAACCCTGTTACCTCAATAAATCTCATCAATAAATAGCTGTCATCAGAATCTGTAACACCTCCACATCCTCTCACCTTACCTTCAGACACTTTATAACGAAGGGGGAAAAAGTGGACAGTAAAGATTGTTAAGACTTTAATCAAAGGCGATTTTTGCCTTCCCACTGCTACATTCACCTTTTGACCTTGTGGTTTAAGAATTCACATCGATTTTACATCATATTCAGCTGAAGTTTCACTTCAAATTTAAACTTTTTGAAAATGAAAACTTTAACGAGATCATGTCATCGAATTACCTGACCACAAAAGGATTTTTTTAAATTTTAGGAATTATGTTCGATAGTGGGATATTGGTTGGTTGGGCAAACATGCATTTCAGTACTTCGGTGATAGGGACTCTGTAATACATTGTTCTTTCAATGTTTACAGTTCTCATGTGATTATTTGAAATAAGTCAAGGTCATTTTCCTTTTAAATTAGTTACGTAAGATATCTTAAGATATACTTTGAAACGCTACAGAATTTGTATTATTCAAAATAAGAAATTTTACAGAATTGTTTATATCTTTACTTCGCTTATTCCCCAAACAAACATGTTGTTAGAATTATGGCAATCAACACGAACATTCATTTTAAACAAGTGAGTTAAATATTCACATAATCTCAGTATGTTATACCCTGTTTCTTTCCATACCAAATGATAATATAATAACATAACCAACTTGGTTACAATGTGCAATCATTTTATCCATTTTCAGCTTTTCCTTATAAAGATGACAATCTGTTACGGGAGCAACAATTAAATTGTTTAATCGCGGTAGTAATTACGTTAATGTTAAGAATTATCTGCTCAAGTATTACACCTTGTCAAAAATTTATTTAGTTCCATAGAAATCCATAGTTTATCTTTAGATAAAAAGATAAATTTTTAGATAGATATTTTTCACTGAGGTGGTTTAAAGTTAAAAACATTACCGGAAAGATTTTTTGAATGTTGATAATAATAACTTTATATTGATTATAGAGAAGGCATTCACAGTTATCATCCAAATCAACAAGGGGGTTGGAATCTTCTGTTTGGATTGATAATAAACTTCAAAACTAGAAGATTTAACCATCATCAAGTGTTTGCATTGAACAAGTGGAATAAATAAAACGTAATTTCAAAACAATTTTCATTTATGAGTTTCAAATACAAAAAGGTTTAATCGTTTATATCTAGAAAATGAATACTGAACAATATATAGTTTAAACATCATGATATACCTGATACCTAAGTAAAATAATTTGACTATTGGTTTGAGCATCTGCGTTATCCATTATTGAAACTGCTGTACAAACTCAACGAATAATGAATAGAGCCAGTGGCATCAACAGCGAGAAAACAAATACTATAAACAAGGCGAAATATAGAACCACTGACATGGACTTGCACTTAGGCTATATCAATCTTGACAATTAAACTATACACGATTGTAAAAAAGTGATATTCAGCTATTTTCAAGCGAAACTGTTTTCGATGTAAACTGAGAAATGTAACATGTAACCAATTTAATAATGTCTCCATATATTGATGTTGATTTGAATGATCGAAGTAGACAAGAATTGATTCCCTTTTATGACAGTGATTTTCAAATAGGTACTTTCAAGAGGAACTAGTAAGTTCTGAGACTAAGATTTTGGTTTGATTATGAAACAGGGAGTTCACAGCTAGTGTGTGAGCTACTGTACACCACAATTTTGATCAAAAGCAAGACATTATGTGCTATTTACATAGAGAGATAAAACAATGACAGGGACTCTCATTCCCTGACAAGACTAAACCAATCTGTGAGGCTGACACATGCCATGGGTGACACTTGAAGCATCTCCACGTCAGACGCGTTCAATGACAGTTGTTGTATCAATTGGCTGAGATAACCACCATCTCACGTCTAGACACCAGGAAA
Organism: Phorcus lineatus; assembly: GCA_921293015.1. Lineage (NCBI taxonomy): Eukaryota > Metazoa > Mollusca > Gastropoda > Trochida > Trochidae > Phorcus > Phorcus lineatus. Next base: position 30,617,798 of record OV121085.1, on the reverse strand, counting down.
ACATTGTCATTGCATCCGGAAGCAACGTTCATTGCCGAATGAAGTTATTTGTCTATTTGGCAGTATTTTACCCTGTAGATTTAGGAAAATTAGAGACCGTTTCTGATTGATAACGTCCACATTTTGTCACAAATGTATGAAAGATAATTAATGGTACTGCAAGTATCTAGAACATAACACTGTGAGCTGATGTTCTATCTGACTTCAGAGGTCAAAATCAATTGAGAAAAGAAGCTTGCATAAATTTAGTTTTTAAAACCCTTTTTTCATGTTATATCTTTACTCAACTCAACAGATGTATGAGAGTTTTTGTTGAGGTAGATATCTTTTCAGTTTTGAAGATACTTTTCAGATTTGAAGGTCACAGACAGCTGTTTCGATAGGTTTTAAAAAATAGCAGTCTCAAGGAAGTGTGCAAAAAGAGGGGTTTTTAAAACAAAAGTTCTGCACTTGATAACAAGCTGAGTGTGAAATAACCTAACCTTCATCGCATGGTAATGTCGCATTGTCAACAAACCAATAGTTAGTATGTGTTCAATCTAAAACTGCAATCTTCTAAAGCTCAAGTCTTTTAAAGCTTTTTTCACGAGTATTTGCGTCATAGTTTTTCTTAGAGTTATCATTCAATGAACATAAGACAGAAACGGGTGATCTTTCAGGCAATCATCAGATGCGTGCCCTTTCCTCAACATAAGCTTGAAGTTACTTGGTAGCAAGACTTCAGAAAAAAGTTTACTCAACGTTTAAAAACATGACAGAAGATAATACCATATTTGTCCAAGATTTAAAAACACTGCTCAAGACTACCATGGATTAAGGCAGTTAACAGCGACAACAGAGCTGACAAATGATCTGATGACACTAGTTTTGCTGGTTCTACCCTTTCGGATGGCAGATAAACGTGAATTGGCAAAACAGTGTTGTGTAAAGATTTTGAGGAATTTGATCACAGCCACTCTAAACCTCCCATTACAGCATTCACTTATTAACCTTGTTCGTTGTGAGATTACATCGATTTTTAAATCATCTTAAGCTGAAGGAATGTCACTTAGAGAGTTGAAAAACTGAAAGTAAGAAATTCAAATGATGAAATTATATGAAAAATTCAAGCATAAAAATGTAATTTAAGTAATTGGCCCCTTGACACAGAGGGTGACATTTGCTACTGACGTGGGGCAACTTGCATTTAGACCAGATGCCTATTCTTAAGGTTGCCCAGTTTGAAATGTTGGCATGGAGGTTCCCCTGTGGTTAAAGAATCCCAAGCATATTATTTTTTCTTCAGAGGATCTCCAGCAAAAGAACCAAGTTAGGAACTATCATATTGAACTGAGGTGGTTTTCAAACAACCCTATTTCTATGTCTAAAAGCCCACAGCGATTGAGTGAAGGGAATTATGGTCTACTAGTGCTTCTTGCGAGACTAACTATCTTTTTGAAGACTTTGAAAAGGCAGTGGCCCTTTAAGGCCAATTGTTCTTGAGAAGAATTCGAAAAAGCTGAGAGACTATCAACAGAAGGATTCATCTTATACGCCTTGCCATGATTTAAGCAATTTGGAACTATATGCCTCTATGAGATAAAACAGTGACACTGGATTGTGCAGAAAAAGAATCGTTTAATTCTTTTGAAATAAAAGATGTTGATTATTCATAACAGCTGAAAATACAAACTCTGTATGCAGATTTGTTTCATTTTTTTCTTTTCTCTTAACACCGAAGTAAAATAAATTTTATACAAACAGAAGTAAGCTGGTTCATGAACAAGTTTATAGTACACACAGAATTTAAAGTAATCGTTTTTCATTATCAAACGTCAAACAGTGTGGCTGAATGTAATTTATTGCAATTCTGATAATGCCAACTTACATCACTTGTCCACTGGCTCACCCTTTATTATGGACACTCATACGCCCATAGGTATCTATTGAGACAATCAAACCTTTTTATAAAAGTCTGTAACCAAAGCTAGAACAACCTCACTCATTCCCTACTTTACATCAAAGAGGGACTAACAGCGCTATGTATAGAATGTTTTTTAGAAGTTCAATCGCATGCACTATTAGCTTCCCTACAACAGCATTGCCCTTGTGTGTCTTGAAGTTTACATCGATTTATTTTTATCTTCAAGTTAAAAGTTACTAAAGGCTTTATGTTTTTAAAATTAAAGCCAAGATAAGGTCACTGAAATATGGACATGAGATATTTGAATCCAAAAGTTTGAACAAAGAAAGGGAGAGTTAAAAGATTTCTTTCTTTCCTAGAGGGACGTGTACTAATGTTCAGGCTGAAATGTTAATGCTGTACAACTACAAGACAATCTTTGCCTCAACTCATCCTAGTCAAGACCAATCTGAGATAACTTTTAATGTAGACTGCATTTGGTTTTCCAAGTTCTTATTTACTTTACAGTGACAGAATGAGTTGTCAGATGTAACGTCAATGTAATGCTGCTACATAGGTTACATACTATAAACAACACTTTACGCACTTTATCTGATCCTCATCTTAGGTAAACTGTAAACAACTTAGACGTTTACAATGGAAATGTTTAAACATAATACTTTTTAGAAACATGACATATCTTAACATCTTAAGGATTATACAGTTTATAAATTTGGGGTTACAAGCGAATAATAATTGTAAATTGGCAATAAATATTTTGCAAAAGTGATGTAAATGTTATGATATTTCTAACAAATTTGAGGAAACTGTAAGAAAGCATGATATGATTCAACCAATTGTCACTTTGTTGACAACCCATTTCAAACTATGACATGGAATTCGTAATACCATTGAGAAATAGTAAAAATGGAAATGTTCACTCGAATTGAAGTTAACTGACAGGTGCAGTTAACTGAAAAAAAGAGCTTTGTGAAATCAGTAACATGGAACTTGAAGACTGTAAAGGAGAAATGAGAAATATTTACAAATTGAAGCTTAATGACGTCTTAATAAACACAACAAAGTTTGGTCTATATCTTGTAACGCTTGCGTTATTTCGGTCATGTGGATCTTAACTGCGTCCTTTCAAAATATACACATAATTTTATGTATCTATCTTCTTATGCAAAATTATTATATTTACATTTACAACTATCAAATCTGTATCTGCAACAAAGTAGATGTTCCTTAACTGGGTATTGGCAAAAATACCCATACATGTACAGCCTTTGGTGAATAAAAATTAATCAACTACATATCTTTTTCTGATACAAAGGCAATTGATATGTCCGAGATTTATAAAAACTGCTCCATTAAGATAAACATTGATTTAGGCTGTTCAGAGCTACTTGAGGAGCAGGCAGATGATCAATTGACATGAGTAATGCTGGTGCTGCCATTTGTGTGACGCAGAGAAAAATGATTTGGCAAATTAAACTTTGTCAATAAATCGCTGTTACAATCTCAAAATGCAATCTTTATTCCTCACACTGTTCCCTTTAACACTGTGTGACGATTGGAAAAGGTTTGGAGTAATTTTATCACTAGCACTTTAAACCTCACTCGAAAGCACACACTTATTAACCTTGTTTATTGTAAATTCACATTGATTTTACATAATCTTTACCTTAAATATCACTAAAAACTTTTTAAAAAGTTAAAATAAAGATATTTCATCGACGACGTCACATGAAAAAATTAATCACAAATGTCTTTTTTCAATAAATATTGGACAAACGTTAATGAGAAGTCCCGCGATACCGGGGATGACATATACGGGTGACATGACAACAAGGAGTTCAGACCTCCTCTAGTGGAATGTTCTCTTGAATCCCCCCCCCCCCCCCCTTGAATCATTCCGGATAAAATCTTTTCAGAGGGAATCAGTTACAATTGCATTGAAGATTTACTAGAAACCAGGATCAAAGTAACTAAACTGAAATGACATGCTTATTGAGAAACAATAAATCTATTTGTTATAACTTTGATGTAAAAGATTTAATAGAAGCATTGATGGTCTACTACTGAATCATGCGCAGAGGTACTCTACAGCCATTTGTTCTTGAACTAAAGCCGGTAAAGCAAACTTTTGCCAATAGAAGGATTGCCTCTGAACGCCATTTCATGCAAGCCGTTTGGGCATTTAAGGCTTAAAAATTGATTGAAAAAATCTTTTAGTATAGGAATTGTGTGATTGTGTTATTGTTGTCGAAACGCAAAAAATAAATTTATTTAAAGAATGAAATCAAAACATCTCGTTATGAAAAAATCTTTCTCTTAAGATCTTAGTAAATGAAATTGAAAAATGTTGACAAAGAACAAGTTCATAGTATATGAACATTTGAAGTCATTGCTATTGGCAATATTATCGTAATCAACTAAGGATTAAACAGTGTTATTAAATGTATCATGTTGATATTCTGAAAAAGGTTGCTTCAATAATTTGATTCAGGGCAGTCATAGATGTTTATTGAAGGAATAAAAATTTCTCATTCAAAACTGTGACCACAACTAAAACAACATCACTCCTTGGCACCTTTCCCTCAAAGATTGAACACTGCACTGAGTAAAGACTTTATGAGAATTTCAATCACTTGCACTATTAACTTCCAAACCATTGCATTAACCATGTGTGTTTTAAAGTTCACGTCGATGTATCACATCATCTTCAAGTATAAAATATGACGAGGTTTATATTTGCATGGGTTTTTTCATCGGTTCCCAAGGGTTACATAGCATAGAAAAAAGTATATCATACATGAGCATTTCAAATGGCACATTACAAAATATGGACTGAAAATGTTGTATATTGATATCAATAGGTCAATTCTTGAATACTGGGATTATTGATTTACATTTGTTGTTAAATACAATCATTTCATTGTTTCTTTTAGAAATGAATTTTTGCACAAAAAAGATTTCCTGTAAAACAATTTTTATTTGTTTAGTTTGGTAATTGTATTTTTAATATTGCATAAATTGAAACATATTTTTTATGAGGATTTGATTTATCAAAACATTGTAATTTGTTATAAGAAACCAAATAAAATATTTTGAAAGTATTTTTTTGGAGTGTTTTCACTTTTCAAGTTCATTCCAAAATGTTTTAGGTTACACTAAAATCCCAGTTCACATGACAGACCCTCTCACATAAATATAAATCGTTGCCAACAAGATTCATTTTCAACAAATCTCTTGGTATATATAACTCTTTGCAAAAATCTATATTGAAAATCAAGGAATTTTACATATTTTAAGCCATATTTGTATGAATAAAATTGTTTTTCCAGTCCAACTCACAATCAGAATATCATTTCCCATTTATTACAAATATCAAGTTTCACATTTTCGGAAATCAACTTATTATTAAAAAAAATCTTAAACAGTTTGTGTATATTTGCATGTTACAATAAAGGTGACACATACTCTTAGAAAGATAAACGCAAAAGTCACTTTTCAAAGGCTTTATTTATTATTATAATTATTCCTTCGAGAGGAATAAATCATATCATGTCAGGGTAGAAAGGTCCATGTACAAAGAGTTGGCCAACACGACTGCGACTTCTCTCCTTTTTTTTCTTGCGCCCACAGATAGTACTTCGTTTGACTACCATTTTCAGCAATATTTTCTTGGCATCATTGGGGGCAAAGAGAAGTCGATGAATGTCTTTTAGACGTTCTTCCCCACTTAACGCAATGTGACAACTATGTGTAAATGTAAGACGTGACGTGACGGTGAGGTGCACGTCGAATGAGATTTTTACGTTAGTGTTCAATGGGGTTTAATTCTGGTGTTTATATAGGTCATTGCAAGATATCAACATAAGAATTGGTAAGGAAGTGAACAATGACATATGCTGCATGTGTATCATGCTGGCACAACTCCCTCTGTCGGTGAATATTTGGAGTCTATTGACGCCCGGGGACGTTGATTATTTACGTATTTCATATCAAAGTCCCATGAACCAGTATTAAATCAAATCATTGACGAAAGGGAATTTCACTTCACACTGTGCCATAATGACTCAGCTTAATATGTTCACCTTTTTGAATGAATGTTTTTGGAAATTATTTTTTTCCAATGGTAAATAGAATTATTCTTTGTGCGGGGCAAAGTAAGTTATCATTACTATCTTCGTTCATATTTAATAATCCTTCAATAATCCTTCTCCACCTCTAATTACCAGTGTGTATGTCATAAGTGTAGGATGGATTGCGATATTCTATATAACGAATTGACCACCATTCTAAGCTCTTGATGCCTCATTATCTGTGAGTCTTTTTTGATAACAGCTCTGACTCTTATACTGACAAAAAGCTTAAATGCTGAAGATATTTCTACATAAATATTTCTATACAAATGTTTTGATATGATTCGTTTTCATTTCATAAAATATATTGTGAAAATATATTCAATTCTTTGTTTGGCTTAAAATTATTATCATAATTCTTTTCTTCTTATTCACTATATCTTCGATCATTTAAATGCTAAAGACAGATCAGTGATATCTCGAAAATCATAGTCTGTGTTTTCGAAAACGAAAGACAATCTTTTCAGGGTAGTTGTTCTTTTACCCTTAATGCTGAAAGACGCCAAAAAGTATTTTAGGCCTCCTAAGACATTGTGGGATTAGAATATATATAAATGTTGTAAGTTGGAAATATTTTCCCAATAAAGAGATAATGTTGCGAGTAATAATAACTTTTTACTCGTGTATAGAGAATAATCCACAGCTGAGGTTGAGGCTGAAAACAAACTTACATGGAGGTATAAAATCTATTTTCATGATTGCTAATGACAGTTTTCAAAGGTGATTAGCGATCATCATTGCATTTAAAGTTAATAAAAGTTCAATGTTAGGAAAGAAAGAAAACTTTTACGATGTCAAATACTAGTAATCTTCTATATCTTGAATGTTATTTAGAGAACGTTTTATTCATTCAGCTGCTGAACAAAAGTTTGTTTCACTGTTCATAGTTTCCTATGTAAAATCATCATTTTTGGAAACTTTGATATTGTCACCACTTCTTAACAAAACAATTCGCAAGCCATTCTTTGGTATCAATATGTTAAGGGTTTTATGTATGTAGTTTGGAGCCAAGTCTTTCACAAATGCATGCTAAACGTGTTCTAGTGGGAACATGAATATGATATTCAAGTATGTGATAGGAACATGATGTATCTTAATCTCCTAAAAATCCATATTTTTTTGCAGAAAGATGATTGAATGATTCGAACGTAAGTGAACACTTTTTTTCATGATATTAGCACTAAGTTTGCAAGTAATGTAAGAAACGTTTGTTCAACAGCTGTAAATAGTTTTAACTTCTATATAGATTGTAATTTTGGTTTGAGAATTCGTGTTATCCATCATGAAAGTAGTCAAGCAGCGACAAAGTTAACGTTAACAGAGCCAATCACTTCAGCAGCAAGACAATAAATGCTATGAACAATAATAGTGGTAAACCAATGACAGGGACTGCCATTCCCTGACAAGACTAAACCCATCTGTGAGTCTGACACATGCCATGGGTGACACTTGTAGCGTCTCAGCGTTAGACGTGTTCAGTGACAGTAGTTGTATCAATTGGATGAGATATCTACCATCTCCCGACACCAGGAAATCATTGTCATAACATCCGATAACATGGTTTACTGCTGGATGAATTTTGTCATGTATGTGAGAGCATTGTTTTTTTATGGCGAACGTGAAAGTGTCCCAGTCGTATGAATGGTTCCTGTAGTTCAGGTGTCCTTGACAAAAGCACTGTGAATGTTCCATCTGCTTTCTTAAGTCAAAATCGAAAGTGAGAAGAGGCTTGAATAAATTTAGAAAATGTTTAAAACCCCTGAAACGTTTCAGGCAAAACATTATTGAGAGCATTGTATCAGCATATAGTAACTGTAATCTATGTAAAATATATAGCTTTATGTGAATAAACTGCAGTTAACTTCAATTGTTACCCAAAGAACTGTTGCATTTTTACTGTTTCAGATTCAACATCAAAGCAAATCAAATCCATGTCAAGTATGATAAAAATATAACTTTCATATAAAGTTTTCATTTTTATTGTCTCTGTAGTAAATTGAATACAGACATATGAGGGTTTTCCGCCAGGGTAGATATGTTTTCAGTTTAGAATTTCACAACATTTCTTTCAAAGGTTTAAATAAAATGGTAGCCTGAAGGAAGTGTGAAAAGTTTGGGTTTTTTAAAAAAAAGAGATCTGGATTTGACAACGAGATGGTAGGAGTCACTACTCTTAAAGAGGCTGACCTATCGGCATTCAATCCGCCATTTTGTTTTGAGAAAATAACATGAACACATTCGCTGTACTTTTACTAATTTAACAACAATATAAAAATACATTATATGGAAACGAATATCCATACATGTATTTATGATAAGATTAATTGACAATGCCTTTTTCATGCTGTAGCAAGGCTTTCACACTCATAGTGCCGATGAATGGCTTCACTTCTCCCCTTTGTTTTATTTTGTTGGTAGCTGTTAGTTGGTACATATTCAATCTAAAACTGCTCTCTTATAGAGCTTAGATTTTTAAAGTTCTTTAAACGAGAATTTGCGCCACAGATTTGTCTAAAGTGGAAATTCAAAGACAGAAACAGGATATATTTAAGGAAATCGTCAACGTTGGCATGAATTTACTTTCACGTTTTAGAAACATGAAAAAAGATTAAATACCCTGATAAGACTACCTATGTATTACATAGCTGTGTTAAATGTTTGTGTGTATTGACTTCTCTTTGTACATTATATACAAATCGTTGTATAAATATTTTGTAAATGTTAGGAAAATGCAAGAAAGCATGATTCAACTTAAATGAATGCCATTTTGGTGACATTAAAATGTATCACTTAGAAACAGTAAGCAGTGATATGTTTGATCCAGATGAATCTAACTGAAGATGACCTTGCTAAAACCCAGTAAAATAAGACTTATAAATACCTTCAAAGACAAATGACAAAGTTTAACAAATTGAAGTTTTAAGACTTCTTAACAAAAGCAACACAGCTAGATCGATATCTTAGAACATTGGTTTTTGGTCACTGTGCTTTAATGTTCTTCCTTTCAAAATATGCAAAACTGTTGCATTATAATTTCCAACAATCACGCCAGTCTTTGCAAAGCCTTAGTTGAATAAGAATGACTCAAGTACATTGTTCCGGCGGATATAACCCTTTTTTTTAATAGAGAGCAAGTTGTATAGATGGTATCTATTCATCCAATTTCTTTAAAAAAACACTGATTAAAGATGTTCACAGCTACTTGACGAACTGGCAGATGGTCTGATGACACTTGTTGTACTGGTTTTGTTCTATCGGATGGCAAATAAATGTAAATTGGCAAATTCAAATTTGTCAAATAATTGCTGTCATCTAAAAGTGAATTATTCACCTTTTCTTACTGTAACCTGTAACATACTGTGACAATTGGACAAACTATTCTCTGTAGTGATTTGAGGAATTTGATCACAGGCATTCTAAACCTCCCATCACAGCATTCACTTATTAACCCTGTGCGTTGCGAATTCACATCGATTATACATGATCTTTTGCTAAGAGACATGTCACTTAGAGAGTTGAAAAACTAAAAGTAAGAAATTCCAATTATAAATTTAGCATTAAAGTATTTTAAGTAATTGAGCCTTGACACAGAGGGTGACATTTGCTGGTGACGTGTGTTAACTTGCATTTTAGGTCTGATTCCTACTCTTAGAATTTCCCAGTTGGTAATGTAGATATTGATGTTCTCCTGTGGTTACAATGTCAGACGTTATTCGCTGTTCGAGCTTCCCCTGAAGAATTCAAACCATAAAGCAACTCTTTTGTTTTGCAGATTGATATAAACCAAGATCAGAACGACTATCTTGAACTGAAGTGGTTGTTAAACATTCTTATTTGCTATAACCTTAATTTTTTTAAAATACACAACAATTTAATAGAGGGATTTATGTTCTACTAGTGCTTCTTTCGAGGCTAATTTACCTTTTGAAGACTTTAAAAAGGTAGTGGTACTTTAGGGCCGGACGTTCAGGCCAGAAGAGAAAAAGTCGAAAAAGCAGAAAATCTATCAACAGAAGGATTGATGCCGTATGACATGCCATGACATAAGTAAGTTTAGCCTTTAAAACACCTTGAGGTCAAACAGGGAAAATGGATGTTACAGTAAAGGATTGAGTGGTTTTATATTTTTCATGTATAAAAAGACAATTATTCATAAAAAACGAAAATTTTCTTTAGCAAACAGTGTGGTTTAATGCTATTAAGTGCAATTCTGAAAATGTTTACTTCAACCTCTTAGGAGTTTATTGAGACAATCATAACGTTAACTTTTCTATATAAAGCCGTCACCAAAACCGCAACAACTTCACCCATACCTTACCTTCCCTCTAAGATGGGACTAGCAGCGCTGTGTAAAGAATGTTTTTAGAAGTTCAAATCACATGCACTATAATAGCTTCCCTACCACAGCATTACCCTTGTGTGTCTTAAAGTTCACATAGATTTATCATTATCATAAGGTTAAATGTTTTTCAAATGTTAAATATATATATCCATGTGTGTGTGTATGTGTGTGTGTGTAAAAAGGTGAAGTAAGTCTAAACCAGCCAGGAGGGCAGTTTAGGAGTTGACAGTGTTTGTTAGGTTATATAACTAGTATCCATGTATATTGGACGTGATATATACACCTCTGTGCATTTCTAAAGCTGTTTTTAGATTTTCATGGAAAACCAATATTTGTCATATATATGTCTTTTGGACATGAAAAGTTAAGATGTTTTCATTTTATATCTCCACATATGACATTTAGGTTCTATCAAAGGTAAATAATATGTTAAGGCTAATCAAACTCTTTTACTAGATTTTTTATGGTAGACAATGTAGATTAGGTCCTTCAGTGTTCTCCTTTCGTCCAAAGAGTTACGCTGTACTTGGTTCATTAAGTGAAATGATTTGTCTGTTGACAATCTTAACAAGCATGTGTAACAGTTGGTAGGCGATTAGCTTCATCGTCGTTCAAACCCGTCCAGCTGCTTGATGTATATAAAACCATGGAGAAAACCATTGTTGTCATTGGCATTTTAGGATTGTCAGTTACCTCGACATTGTACAAATGTTTCCAAAGAACTTAAGACAGCCATTTCAAGGAAGATCTTAGACATCAAAGGAAACATTTCCCTGTTTTGAACTTCTGTCTATGTTATTAACCTTGGAAAGAATTATCAAGGGAAACAAGCAAGCTCTTGAAAAATGTTGTAAATAAAGTAAATTATGGGGAAATATGCATATACAACCACGGTCAGTGCAGGTTTTTAATGATAAGATATGAATGGTGTTTATAAATAAATGAATAAAAGAAGCGTCTTAAAAATTGTAGATAGAACTCCTTCAAGTGTTTCTTAAGGCTGTATATCAATAAACTAACTAATTAAATCCTCAAAATATTTGATTGAATCTAAATATTTTCAAGGAGAACGACTGCTGGCAACGAGTTGGAACTGTAGTCGGTGGGAAATTTTTATATATATGATAACACTAATGACATTATTGATATTTCAAGGGTATTTATGTTACATTTAGATTTTTTAAGTTGGCTTAAGTTGGTCATACAATACAGTTTACAGTATACTCAATGGTAATGCACTATTAAAATATTTGAGTTTGAATCGGAAGAATATTGGTTATAAAATAAGTCCATTTGAAAGGAAAAAACTTTTAACATTTCAGGAAAATGCAGGAATACTAAAATGTCAGATTTCAGATGGTCGATTTCAGGAGATTTTGTTCGATATTTCACCTGGATTACACTTAGGACAGCTGTACAGAACAGTATTCAGACGAATACATTGACAAAATAAATCCTGCAAACAAGATGGCAGATAGAATCGTTGTGAAACTCATACCCTCTGACACTCATACCCTCTTCGTCTCATAATTCTCCTCTTTGGGAATGACACACAGCACCACCGAAAAGTCAGAACGGTTAGCGGCTACATGTTTTCAATGACAATAGTTGTAAAAATTGGTTGAGAATACGTTTCTGAGACCGACCATCATGTGTCTAGACGTCAGGAAAACATTGCCTTACATCCCAGAGGCAAGTCGCCCGCTTAACAATCAGAGTTATTTAAGTGAATTCATCAAGACCATTAAAGGCAGACTTCATCATTCTATCCTAATGAAGTTCTTCATCTATATAATAACGTTTGCCCTGTGAATTCAGAACCATTAGAGACAGTTTAAGAAGCATAATAACAAAATTTTGTCACACTTGTAGGAATGCTCGTGAAAGCGCTAGTGTCTGGAACATTAGCACCATTCTGTTAATGTTCTGGCTTAATTCAAAGGTCAAAATTTATTAAGAGAAGAGGTGTTTGTAGAAATCGTTTCTGTTCTTATTTCTTCAACTTACTCACTATCTGGTATAAGCTATTGTTACTTATAGTTGATTTTAAGTATTGGTTGGAATTGGACTTTCGGAACGGGTAATGTAGAGAATTTCAATGGAAATGATTTTTGGTGATGTTTTTCACCCAAGGCCTGGTATGATTGAAGTGAATGAAACAAATGAACCAAATAAATACAAATTTACCAATTTTACCTTTCTTTTAAAATCTAATAACTTTATAACAACAAAAAATATTTTCACTTACCAAATTTCAATTTTACGGTTTTGGCAAGCAACATTGACACATATCAAATGGGATGAAATTGTTATAATGTTTTTCAATATAGCCCAGTCATTATTTTTGTATTTTATAGTTCTTTATAAAGTAACTCAAGAGGAAGGCAATACAAGAACTTTCTATAATCATTGTCTGCATTTCTTATTTAAAAATCCAAAAGCTTTATCTACTAGGAATAATCTCATCACTGTGTAATTTGTAAATGTAATCGCGCACAGCTTTGGCCAAGAGAACATATAGATGCTCATAATATCATTTTTCACATAACATCAATATGAGTTTCGTTATTACCCCATTAGTTCTAATGAGGTGATCGTGTTTACCTGGAGAGTTAGGGAGAGTTATCAAATGATGGCCCATCTTTCTCGTTATGCTGTGTCCTGACAAGAGCGTTGTTTATCGAATCTCTACTTCTCACGCCCAGTGTACATGTCAATAGACATACAGGCAAGCAATATCAAATGTGTATTCTAAATAAAGATACCAATTGGTTACGATCAGAAATCTTCATCATCCATATATCATCCTTGTACGATTTAGCCTTCTGACAGAGGTAATAGATCAGGAGTTTTAAAATAGAATTAATTTCCATTACACATGTAACGCTGCAATAAATGAAGCGTGTTTAAACTTAGATATTTATCAATCAAAAATTCAGTCATGATTTTCAAATTGCCAGTAATGATTTCAGTAGCTTAGTCATTAGTTCTTTAATCTTACAACTACAGAAGTCGTCTATAAGAATATGTAATGGGGAACACCCATCTTACTAAACTAGTTTTTGCCAAGTAGTACTATTAAACGTTTTTCAATTTAAAGAGCCACTCCGTGAGTTTCATAACATATCATTTACCTTTGATACGAACCTAAATGTCATATGTGGTGATATAAAATCCAAACATCTTAAGTTTTCATGTCAAAAAGTCATATATGACAAATACTGGTTTTCCATGAAAATATAAAAACATTCTTATAAATTCACAGAGGTGTAGATATCACGTCCAATATACATGGATACTAGTTATAAACCCAAACAAACACTATCAACTCCTAACTGCCCTCCTGGCTGTTTTAGATAAGTCTCCAAAATTACGTTTGACAATTTGACGCGCGCTACTGTCCGGTTTTCGATCATTATTGCGACTTTCTACCTTCATATTGTCACAGTAAAATCCCATTAAGCTTAAATATGTGTTTTATTGGTAACAGTCGATACATCGCGATGAAATTACACTATGTATTAAGTTTGGTATATATGACTCCAACAACTCACGGAGTGGCTCTTTAATGCAATTTCTTATTGAACTCACTCGCTTTCCCTCCTCTAACTCAAGTACAGTGTAACATGGAAGGGTCTTTCAGTATCCGCTCTGTCCGACGGTGTGAATATGATGGATGGTTTGATGCTTGTACGTTCTCCAGCAGTCGAGTCTTCCATCAAAGTCATGTGCAGAATTTCAAAGAAATGACGTGCTGTGATCAGTTCTTATTTTAATGGTGGAAAGAGGAAATAAACCAGCCAAACGTAGCCTTGTACTGACAATTGAAAGTTTTAACTTACTTGTGTAGTCTTTGAAACGTTTTTCCTTAAAGATTCAGTCTTCAAGAATAACAGTCCACAAGGGAACGCTGTAACGAGTTTCAGGGAAAATGTCAAATAAAGTTAATAGAACGTCGTTTACATGTACCATGGACAAATGCTGGGATTGATAAGACATTTTTAGGTGACATATATCTTACATTATCACTTGTTTTAACAGAAAATACATTGTTACGACTTGATAAGGAAGTAGATCATATTTCTTTCATCACTGTATGGGCAAGGGTGATTCGCGTTCGGGTTCAAAGTACAACCTGTACGTTAAGATGAATTGTTTTCAAGTTTAGACGAAGCTCTTAATTGTTCTGCCACTGGCCTGTCATCTTTATATGTTAATATTATAATGTTTAATATTTACATATGTTCTCACAATTAACTCATCTGTTTTCTCGTTTTTCATTTTATATCATTATTGGTAATTCAAACATCAAATTCAAATGTATCCTTGAGTTTTTAAACATACTTATTATGTCTTCTTAATATCTTCAGCAAGCATACAGTTGACAATGGCAACACATCTTGATTATATGAATGAGAAAGAAAAGGTGGCATGATTAAATGCCAAAAACTAACATTCAAAACCTTTAGAAAGTATTTATTGTCAATTCAACTTTGTAAAGTATATATGCTTTTTCAAAATACTTAGTTTCAAACCATCTAAATTGTATAATGTGGTTCAGTAAGTAAGAATCAAGGCGGTGAATATGAATGATCTCTGAAATAGTTAAAGGGAGACAACTACTGCTTGAATACACAGGTCGAAATGTCAATAGCTTTATCTGTACATATTCATGTTATGTTTTTTACTATTATCATATTCACAATATATATGATATTTTCAATCATGAACAGCATTATGTCGGACAAGAGACACGTGTCGTCATAAGAAGTAGTTCTATCACATTAGGCTTATAACAAAACAACGATAACAAATGGTTATACTTTTTAAGTATTCGTAGTAGTTGTGCCATTTAGATAGTTGGGAAGGAAACAGCGTGGATGCTTACAAGAATGATGCTCATTGAAAGAGATGAAGTTAGACAACTCTAACTAAATTAGGAACTAATAAAAAAAACTCCAACTAAAGTACATCTCTCGGACTTTCATTAGCGTGTACCTGTACACGTGTAACAGATACACACGTGTATGAAACCAAATCATAGGTATTTACACTATTCACAATATAAAGTTTATAACCATAAACAGGACTATGATGGACAAGTACAACCAAAAAATGTCGTCTTAAGGAGAATTGCTATCATTAAAATCTGTCAAAAAAGTTTGAAAAAAAAAATTCTGCAGTTTCACAATAATTGATTTACTTAAAAGCAAATCTTTATTTCATCATTTAGGAAATAAAATTGGTGAGGATTTGTTGTGGCTGAAAGTTGAAAAAAAATCCGAAAAAGTAGAAATGAGTATATTTTAGAGCATAACTAATTTTATATTGATTACAGAGAAAGGAATTTACAGCTGGGATGGAGGCAAAACCAAACCAACACAGAGGGATGTAATCTTTTATAATGATTCATAACGCAGATCCTTGATGAAACCATGAAATAATCATACACTAGGAGAAAAAAATTACTGTGCAATGTATAGAGTATTTCTTATGTGAGATAAAGAGTAAATGGTTTCAAGCATTAATCTAAAGTTTATCAACCGAGGTAATTGTCAAAATTTGGAATGCAACAACATCATTCTCAGGGAAAATTGATTATTTGATGCTCCTTGTATACATAGGAAATAAATGATTTAACGCTAACCCTTCTTATCTTATATCTGGAATAAATGCACTGTTAATCCCTAGTATCAGCAAAGTTATTGAGTAGCTGTGTTCTGTGCTAAAATATATAGGTTTTATTCGTTCAATCTTCACTTCACTCTTCACTTCCATTATTTGTTGAATAAACTGCATGTCAAAGAAAATAAAAATCTAACGGTTTGTTACTAAAGTGGTTACAGACAAAACAGTGCTTTCAAACGTATTAGAAAACGGTGGTCTCTGGGAAGTGTGGAAAGTTGTTTTTTCAGAAGATCAGGACCTGAAAACGAGATGGTAGACGAACATAACCTTAAGCTCCTTGCAATGTCGTATTGGGACCAGTTCCATAGTTAGTATGTATTCAATCTTAAATTGCACCCTTCTGTAGTTTAAGAGTTTTAAAACTTTTTTCACGAGAAATTTGCGTCAAAGATTTGCCTTGAGTATTAATTTAGAGAACATTAGACAGCAACAGGGGATCTTTCAGGCAATCATCAGATGAGTGCCTTTTCCGCAACGTTAGCATTAATTTACTTTGTAGGAAGGCTTCAAAACATTTTACTTTACTTTTTAGAAAAATGACTAAGGATTAAATACCCTAATGGCACAGTTTATGCGTTAAAATGCAATAATGTAGAGATGATACAGTTTACAGTTTAGGTGGTTTGATACATTTGATTTCTATTCTTACATGATATCCCGTTTGTTGTCTAGATATTTTGTAAATGCTTTTAAAATTTATGAAAATGTAGGTACGTATGATTTAAATAGAATACATGTCTATGTATGATAAATGATTTAAAGTTCTTCTTTTCAATATTCATTTATCTATTTGTGCAAAACTATGATATTATACTCTCCAAAAATCATATCTGTCTTTGCAAAGTCTTAGATGAATCAAAATACCTCAAGTATATTGATCTGGCGGATATAATCCTTTTTACGAGAGGGTGAATTGTATCTAATTTTCCAAGATTTAAAACCGCTTCATCAGGACTACCACTGATTTAGGCAGTTAACAGCTACTTGGTGAGTTGGCAGATGATCTGATGACACTAGTTATGCTGGTTCTGCCCTTTCGGATCGCAAAGAAACGTGAATCGACAAAAACTGATTTGTAAAGATTTTAAGGAATTTAATCACAACCACTCTAAACCTCCCATCACAGCATTCACTTATTAACCTTGTGCGTTCTGAGTTCACATCGATTATACATCATCTTAAGCTGAGAGACATGCCACTTAGAGAGTTAAAGAAAAATAAACTAAAGAAATTCTAATGATAAAATCACATGAATATTTAAGCACAAAATATTTGATTTAAGTTGGCGCCTTGACACAGACGGTGACATTTCCTGGTGACGTGGGTCAACATGCATTTTAGACCTGCTTCCAATTCTTAAAATTGCCCAACAGGAACTATTACCATGGAAGTTATCCTTTGGTCACATTTGCCATTAGAGGTTATCCAGAAGACTTCAAGTCATATACTACACTTTCGTTTTGCACATTGATAATATTTGATATCCATCATCAGAATTTCTATCTTGAGCTTAGATGTTTGTTAAACAACCCCATTTTTATCTATGATATCTGAAATTTTCCTTTTTCAATTTGAAAAGACAATGATACTTTAGAGACAGTAGTATTTGAGAAGAAGTCGAAAAAGCAGAATGTTTAGCAACAGAAGAATGTTAATGCTGTACGTCATGCCATGATGTAAGCTACAGTAAAAGTATTGTTTGGTTATATTTTTTATCAAAAGCAAAAATATAAGTATTCATAACAACTGAAAATAAAACATCTCTTTATACAAGTGTATTTCACGAAAACGAAATATTTTCTCTTTACATAAGAGTAGAAGAAATTTCAAATAGACAAAGTATGTAATTGGTTTATAAACAAGTTTTTTTTTCTTGCTATGGTTCTCATTATCAACGATCAAACAGCGTTTAATGTAATTTATTGCATTTCTGAAAATGTTAACTTCAACAAGAATCTCTTGATTTGGAACAGTCATTGGTGTATATCAAACAAACAAACAAACAAACAATGTAATAAAACAGTAGAAGTAAGAAGTTCAATCACATTCACTATAAGCTTCCATTCCACAGCATAACCTTGTGTGTCTTAAAGTTCACA
This sequence comes from Phorcus lineatus, assembly GCA_921293015.1. Lineage (NCBI taxonomy): Eukaryota > Metazoa > Mollusca > Gastropoda > Trochida > Trochidae > Phorcus > Phorcus lineatus. The sequence continues at coordinate 30,599,636 of OV121085.1, read as the reverse complement.
TCGATTCAACATCATCTTAAGGTTAAAATTTCACTAAAAAATTTTTAAATTGAAAGCTAAGATAAGGTCACTGCAACATGGCATATTGAACAAAGAAGAGGAGGGTTCAAGAATTGCTTTTATTGGTGTCCTAACTGTGAAAACACCAACCGGTTTATAACTGAATGTTAAATATAGATGGAAACATACAAAGTAAGTAGATAGGAAAGAATAAAAAGATGATCAGAGAAATTAAATTACTTTTGTCGACACATTAGTAACTATGGCAGCAGATCAAAGCTTCTTTTCACTGCAGTTCTTTGACTTTGAATGAAGTCAGATATTAGCAATATAAGTACTTATATTTTGACATTAACGTTTGCATAATTAACAAACATGTTCGAAACTGACTAACAATCACAATGGTGAATATACATCAAGGATAAAGATAAATATTTTTATAAAGATTAAGATTTGCTTGATAGAGCAAATGGGTGAATCAATTATCAAATCTTAGCATAATTATGTACTCTAATTAGCATATTCAATAACCTTCAATTGCTATAGATCATATTTGTAATCTCTCTGAAGGTCATTTCATGTGCTTTGTTGATCAAAACAATAGAGAAAGCTTTCTGATCGGGAGTTTTCTCTTTGGCAGCAAATAAATAAAAGGATGAACTGTTAATGGTTTAAACTACATGACAATAACAGCTTAAACTAATCCTTGGTCAGAAGAAAAAGCATTGAGAGATCTAATAATATAGAAGAGTCAGGTTTCCAGGTTCTTTTACTAAGCAGTGAAGGAATGAATTGTAACACCACATAACAATGTAATACTTAAACATACTCAACATGATATTCACGACCAATTATTCACTATTTCTCAGCTTTATCTTAGGTAAACTGTTTACATCTTAGATGCGTTTTTGGTGTTAAAGAGCCACTCCGTGAGTTATTGGAGTCATATATGCCAAACTTAATCAATGGTGTCATTTGATCGCGAAGTATCGACTGTTACCAAAAAAAAAACATTTTAACGGTTATTGGTTTATTACAGTGACAATATGAAGGTAGAACGTCGCAATAATGAACGAAAACTGAACAGTGGCGCGCGTCAAATAGTCAAACGTAACTTTGGAGACTTATTTAAAACAGCCAGGAGGGCAGTAAGGAGTTGATAGTGTTTTTAAGGTTATACAACTAGTATCCATGTGTATTGGACGTGATATCTACACCTCTGTGCATTTATAAGGCTGTTTTTAGATTTTCGTGGAAAACCAGTATTGGTCATATATATGTCTTTTGGACATGAAAACTTAAGATGTTTTGATTTCATATCACCACATATGACATTTAGGTTCGTATCAAAGGTAAAAACTATGTTATGAAAATCACGGTGCGGCTCTTTAATACTGCCCAAAATAACTTTGGATTCTGGCCAATAAGCAACGTACCAAGGCTAGAAAGCAACGAACAGGATTTCATGTTTCAGAAGGCCTCTGACTGTTTAAATTTATTGGAGATAAAGGTCGTTGACAAGACCACCGGTCACGACCTTTATAGGAGGGTACTCAGATCCGAAACCAAGCCAGTAATAAGTTTGGGCTGATTCATTCATAATCGTACCAGGAGACACATTGTTACAACCTGTTACCTCATGCATAGACGTACCAGGAGACACATTGTTACAACCTGTTACCTCATGCATAGACGTACCAGGAGACACATTGTTACAACCTGTTACCTCATGCATAGACGTACCAGGAGACACATTGTTACAACCTGTTACCTCATGCATAGACGTACCAGGAGACACATTGTTACAACCTGTTACCTCATGCATAGACGTACCAGGAGACACATTGTTACAACCTGTTACCTCATGCACAGACGTACCAGGAGACACATTGTTACAACCTGTTACCTCATGCATAGACGTACCAGGAGACACATTGTTACAACCTGTTACCTCATGCACAGACGTACCAGGAGACACATTGTTACAACCTGTTACCTCATGCATAGACGTACCAGGAGACGCATTGTTACAACCTGTTACCTCATGCATAGACGTACCAGGAGACGCATTGTTACAACCTGTTACCTCATGCATAGACGTACCAGGAGACGCATTGTTACAACCTGTTACCTCATGCACAGACGTACCAGGAGACACATTGTTACAACCTGTTACCTCATGCACAGACGTACCAGGAGACACATTGTTACAACCTGTTACCTCATGCATAGACGTACCAGGAGACGCATTGTTACAACCTGTTACCTCATGCACAGACGTACCAGGAGACGCATTGTTACAACCTGTTACCTCATGCACAGACGTACCAGGAGACGCATTGTTACAACCTGTTACCTCATGCACAGACGTACCAGGAGACGCATTGTTACAACCTGTTACCTCATGCACAGACGTACCAGGAGACGCATTGTTACAACCTGTTACCTCATGCACAGACGTACCAGGAGACGCATTGTTACAACCTGTTACCTCATGCATAGACGTACCAGGAGACGCATTGTTACAACCTGTTACCTCATGCATAGACGTACCAGGAGACACATTGTTACAACCTGTTACCTCATGCACAGACGTACCAGGAGACACATTGTTACAACCTGTTACCTCATGCACAGACGTACCAGGAGACACATTGTTACAACCTGTTACCTCATGCATAGACGTACCAGGAGACACATTGTTACAACCTGTTACCTCATGCATAGACGTACCAGGAGACGCATTGTTACAACCTGTTACCTCATGCACAGACGTACCAGGAGACGCATTGTTACAACCTGTTACCTCATGCATAGACGTACCAGGAGACACATTGTAACAACCTGTTACCTCATGCTTTGATATTGGTTTATGTTGGATAGAACATTTTAGATCCAATTCACAGTGTATTTATGTTTTTGTTGAGCTGAATATTGTATAAGCTGTTAAAATGTAATACGTTTTTGAAGAACTTCAGAAAAGTAAAAATCCTGGTGTGTTACACCGTAACCATGTGGGATCGTAACCATTTAGGGATCGTACGGTTTATGAATATTGTGGTTACAATTGAAATGTATTTGTACATTGGCCATAAATATTTTGTATATTTTGTAAGAAGTTGTCACGGTGTAACGAAATATAAACTTGGACGAGACCCGTTTATCCGGCAGAAAGATAAGAAAATAAAATAATCAGCCAATAAAAGTAAGAGAGAAGCAATGAGTGAGTAAAGTGATTTCTTTGCAGTCTAAACAAGACGATAACTGGGTACGACAACTGGCTACCCGTAGACAACTCAACAGGAGTTAACAACTAATCAAGGAAGTCAACGACCCGTGAAGAAACAAATAGACAAGCTGTAGGGAATCACTCTAGCATACCTCCAGACATTTAAACAACACATTAAGCTAGCGTGCATTAACAAGGGTCTGACGGGACCGGACTAAATAGTGATGAATAAAAAATAAGTACACAGTACTGTAGATAATCCCTATTCACTACTTGAGTGAGTGATAAATAAGACCCACCAGATAGTTTTAGTAGGAATTATAAAAATAAAGGGATGGTAAGGTAAAACTGTAAGCCTTATAAGGAAGTGATCACATACTCCAGAAATGTACAGAGTTCAAAGAGGAGGAAAAAGGAACCGCGTGACAGAAGTCTTGAAATATACCCTTGGGAATTCGTAGAATGCGATATGTTTAATCGAGTTGAAGCTAACTGAAGACGAAGACCTGTGTGAAACCAGTAAAAATAGAACTTGAATTCTATGTTCTTGATAAAACAAAATATCTTGGTCAATATCTTCTTCTATTTTTGTTTTTTTGTTGATCTAAAGTCCTTCCTTTCAAAACAAATATGTCTCCATATGCAAAACAATGATGTTTACTTTCCAACAACCATATCTGCATCTGCAAGAAAGATGTTCCATGTATGTATCTCAATGTATATGCAAACTGTGGACGTTCAGAGACATAACATAACATAGTTTGGGAGGAAACAACCCCAATCAATTTGTAAGAGATTTCTAAAAACTACTCCATTAAAATCACCATTGATTTAGGCTATTCAGAGCTACTTGATGGGTAGGCAGATGATCTGGTGACATGAGTAATGCTGGTTCTGACATATGTGTGTCGCAGAGAAAAATGAATCGCCAAATTAAACTTTGTCAATAAATCAACGTTATAAACGGTAACCCTAATTTTTTCTCTCTATTCCCTTTTACACAGTGCGTCAATTGAACAACAAATTCTGCGTTGAGATTAGGATGAATTAAATCACTGCCATTTCAAATATCTCACCAAAGCATACACTTATTAACCTTTTGCTTTGTGAATTCACAATTGATTTTACTTCTCCTGGAAATTTTAAATTTTCAAAGATAAGAAAATTCATCGGTGACATCACATGGAACATTCAGTAACATAAGGTTTTATTGAATATGGATAAAGGGTAAAATCATGAAACAGGGAATGATACATGCTGGTAACGTGATCATGAAGCCTTTCATACCTATTTTGAAAAAGTTCCCTTAAATTGATCTCATTTGTATATAGACGCTCTCCTGAAAAAAATATTCTTTACAGTATTTACATTAAAGATTCACTAGAAACCAGGATCAAAATTATTAAACTGACATTATATGCGTGTTAAGAAACATTAATTTATTTGAAATAATTCAATTAAAAAATACCCCATAGAGATTTAAAAGAGGGATTTATGATCTACTACTGAATCATGTGCAGTTGTATTGTACAGCCAGTAGTTCTGGAAAAGACGTTTTAAAAACTAGCGTTTTTTGCATTTCAGGCTTGATTGGCTGAAAAAGTAAAGCTGGATCCATAGTTTATAGGATGGGAATTTTGTGTCAAATCATGGAAATTTTATATTGAACAGGTGATAATAAAACACGTTATGCAAAATGTTTTTTTGCAATAATGAATCCAAAAGAGGTGGTCCAAAAAGAAGTTCATAGTACTTGAACATTTGAGCAAGTTTAGGCAAGTTTACCGTTGAAAACTGCAACTCTGCAAAGGGTTACTTTATTAAGAATCCCTTGATTGGGGACAGTCATGGGTGCTTATCAAACGGATCACAGTTTCTCAAATTAAGCTGTCATAAAACCTGAAACAACTTCACACACTGGCACATTTCCTTCAAAGATGGGACAAACAGTGCTGTGTAAACACTTTGTAAGGGGTTCGAGCACAGTCAACTTTTAGCTTCCTTACATAACCCTTGTGTATCACATCGATTTATCATCAACTTCAGGTTAAATGTCACTTAAAGAGCCACTCCGTGATTTTCATAACATATTATTTACCTTTGATACGAACCTAAATGTCATATGTGGTGATATAAAATCAAAACATCTTAACTTTTCATGTCCAAAAGACATATATATGACAAATAAAGGTTTTCCATAAAAATCTAAAAACAGCCTTATGAATGCACACAGGTGTAGATATCATGTCCAATATACATGGATACTAGTTATATAACCTAACAAACACTATCAACTCCCAACTGCCCTCCTGGATGTTTTAGATAGGTCTCCAAAATTACGTTTGACTATTTGACGCGCGCCACTGTCCGGTTTTTTTATCATAATTGCGACGTTCTACCTTCATATTGTTACTGTAAAAAACCAATAAGCTTTAAAATGTGTCTTTTTGGTAACAGTCGATATTTCGCGATCAAATGACACCATTGATTAAGTTTGGCATATATGACTCAAACAACTCACGGAGTGGCTCTTGAAGGGTTTCTGTTTTTAAAATTGAAAGCCAAGATAAGGTAACTGTGACACGAAATATATGAACACAAAAGCTTTAACTAAGAATATGAGGATAACGAGATTACTTTATTGGTTTCTGAGAATGACATGTACTAGTTGGTGGGCAAAATGCAGATCAGGCTTCCTCGGATAGAGGGGAATTTGGGAGATATCGAGGTGAACTGAAAACCCGAGATGGTAACATATATCGTAGGTAGATTGGAAGTATAAAAAGCAGATCAGAGAATTCAAATTACTTGTTAGTTACATTGGCAAGAGATTAGACTATCTCTTTTCACTTCAGTTCTTTGACTTTTAATGAAGTCGGACAATAGGAATATAATCATATTCCGACAATAACATCAGCAATATTAATGACATTATGTACTCATTAACACAGTCTCTGAACAAAAAGGTGATTAACTAATGGGCGCACTATCTCATTATGGCTTGATTTAAAATGAGTGTTTCTCCATTTGTCACTGCTAGTGTGTATGTCAGTAAATGTAGGATTGCGATATTCCATCTAACGAAGTTACCACCATCCTACGCTCTAGATGCCTCATTATTTTTCAGTACACATAGTCTTCTTTAACAACTGTAATAATTTCATGTTATACTGACCAATAAATAAAACGCTTAAAACATTTTAAGGATCGATAAAACTGTTTTAAGAATCGATAAAAATGTTTTGATATGGATTCGTTTTCATTTCATAAAGTGTATTGCGAAAACTATATTCAATGCATTCATTCTTTGTTTGACTACAAATTAGTTAATAATTATCATAATTATCTTCTTCTTATTCACTAATTCTCCGAACTTTTAAATGCTCCAGACAGATCAGTGATCTAATAGAACAGCAATAAATGGTCTGTGTCGTCAATTTACAATCTCCTCAGGGCAGAAGTTGCCTCTTTTACAACAGTCACATGAAAGGATGAACTGTTCATGCACTAACTATACAAGACAATGTCAGCATCGACTAATCCCTATCCAGACAAGATGGTGAGGTTTTCTTTCAGTGAGACAGTTTTATGGGTCTTAAGCGTCTTATCAACACTACAGTGTAGAAATGAGTTGTTACACCTTATTGTACTACTGACATATGGTCAATATTCTATCCATGATGCTTCTATCACCATCTTATAATTATCTTAGACTTGGGAAAACTGTTTAGAATGGTGAATAATGTAGTATTTTCATTGATAAGTTTAACGTCGAGAATTAAAATATGTCATTCAACCCTGAAACGTTAACTTGATCTCTTCTTCCCCTTATAAGATGTTGTAAAGACTGTACAACATTTATAAAGCATAGTTTAGAAGGACTTAGATTGTCTGGGTATCTGGCTTATTTAATTTTAGTTATGTTTTGGAAATTGAGTTCACCAAGCATCATTGAACTACCATTAGAAGACCAATTGGGTTCAGCTTCTAAATGAGCTTGTATGAACATGAATAGGGGAATAAAAGCCAATCGATATTTAAACGTCATCCTAGAATTAAACATCTTCAAATGGAAAGATGATTCCAAAAGGCAGTATAAACGTTTTGAAGAATACAATCACCGGCAATTTTCGAATCGCCTCCATGACAATCGTTCATTTGGTACACCCCTTTTCACAACTGTTTTGTGTTTTATGTTCAAATCAGTTTTGCATCATATTAAGCTGAGATCGCACTTAAAGAAGACACCTATTGCAATGTAAACGATTTGAAAGTCATTTTTACGTCGACTTACTTGAGCAAAGAGAGTGCATTTTCAGAATGTTAGGCATAAGTTTTTTTGGAAATAAGGACTGATTGTTAATCATAAGACACATTTTAAAACGTTTACTCTGTAGTAGAGTTTGGTAATGAATTCAAATATTTAGGGAAATTCTCTTTCCTTGTGTTATTCGCATCTGGGTGTCCCCTGAATTAGGAATGTGTTAAAATAATTGCAATCAACATGATAAGATGACACAAATGAGTTCGATATTCCACATCAACTCAATACACAACACTCGGGGCTTTAGATTGTAATATAGTTAATTGTAAATTGGTTACAGAGTTGTGAGAGGTTTTATGTCAAGGTAAATATTTAAGTTTTGAAAGTTAAAGACTTACTCTTTCAAAGGTTAAGAAAAAGAAAAAGTTACATTTTGAAAACAAAATCCGACTTTACGACACAGACTGTAGAAGACGCTTATAGCTCCTGGCAATGTCGGATTATCACAAAATCTAGAGTTAGTATATAATCAATCTATAGTTGCAATCTACTTAAGTTAAGTGTTTTAAAGCTGTTTTTTCGTAAGAATTCGCGTCTCAGATTTGCCTAGAGTGTTAATTTTAAGAACTTTAGACAAAAAGAGGGGATATTTAAAGCAAGGCAAACATACTATTAGTGCTATTTTGCCAACGCTAGAATAAACTTACTCCAGGCTTCAGAAACTTTTTACTTTACTTTTTCATTTTAAGAAACGAAAAAACCCACTCTTATGTCACATTTATGTTTAATGCTGCAACATTTGATTTTGGTTATTACATTACAATAAAAACCACCCTGCTTTGTACATCACTGACTTCTCATCCTTTATCTCTGGTGTAATTGCATTTGCTCTCCTTGTTAATTTGTTTTCTCTGTTGATTGATAACATGCTCACATCCTACCACCTTGTTACCATTGCTTGAGAACGACACAAAAATGTCGAAACGTCGCATACAATGAATAAAGAAGTTGTTATCCATATATTTCTTGTCATTCTCCACAAAATCAAAGATGGGTCATTGGACTCTAGTTAAAACTAGCTGTAAAATAACTCGTCCCGGAGTCCGTTATTACACCTAGGGAATTACAGGTCTATTCCGTGTCGAGCAGGCGCGAACACCAGCCAATCAAAAAAGTGCTGGCCCAGCTCTTCGAATCCCGGGTCAATGCGATTGTTTTGCCGTTCTTTGCACCTCGATTACAAAATCCGAATGTTACCAATGTTTCGCAGTGAACTATGTTGAAAAATATGATGATAGCATAAATTCTGTGCTGATAATGTTGAAGGACTAGTTTTGGCTTGTTTATTTGGTTATTTCTGCAAAAGCAAATCAACAAATTTGGTCAAACAATGACAAAATAAGTTTTAAAGGATAAATAAAGACAAACGTAGGGTAAACGTCAGGATGTGACATTAACCAAGATGCAAAAGAAACCCGTCTTTGATTTGTTTAAAGCTCTCCTCCTGCCCTCATTTTATTGGTCGGTTCAAAATTAGTCAAAGGTCAGCTGAACATGACCTCAATCAGTAATTCTCTAGATGTATTGACGGATCAATACATCTAGTTTTAACTAGATTGGGGTCATTATGATTTAAAGTATTTCCTATCAAAATACATATGTCTTCTTATACTAAACTTTTAAGAATAATATTTGTTGCTGCACCAGACAGAGTAGGTGTTTCATGAATAAGAAGTGAGGACATTGAAAAGTATCAATTGAAAAAGAATGACTCAAGTACATTGTTCTGGCTGATATAACTTTCCACTATGTTACTGATGTTACAGGCTGAGAGTTGTGTGGTTTAAGAATTAAGAATCATTTATAAAAGTTTAAAAATAAACACCTCGTTATGCAAAATGTATTTCGTTATATTGAAATCTATTTCTCTTAACACCAAAATAGAAGTAATCTTCAACTAACAAAGTGTGTAGGTAAGAACACTCCATATGCAGCCAATCAAAGCTTGTCATAAAAACGATGTTGGAACTTCATATATTCCCACCAAGGGATCCGTTGCTCAAGGAAACATTTTCTAGAATATTAATATAATTCCTTAAAAACTTTTAAATGCTTTGCAATGAAAAGCAATATTATATATATATTAAAGTATTCGATCCTCACCTTCCTAGTTCAAGCTTTTGTGCTCAAATATTTCATGTCACAGTGATCTGAAATCGGCTTTCAAATTAAATACATAAGTCCAAAACCAAAACTGAAACAACTTCACTTCCCATCTTACTCACAAGATGGGACAACAACACTGTGTTAAGACTTTTAGGAGTTCAATCACATGCACTATTAGTTTCCCTATCACTTCATTACCCTTCTGTGTCTTGAAGTTCACATCGATTTATCATCATCTTCAGGTTAAATGTCACTTAAAGAGTCAAGATTTTAAAATTGGAAGCCAATGTAAGGTCATTTCGACATGGAAAAATTGAGCAAAAAGCTTGAACTAGGAAGGTGATGGTTAAAAGATTGCTTGTTACGGATTCGTTTTTCTTATTATAAAGCAAATGGGTGAATCATATACTTATTCTTAGCACATGGACTCCAGTATCCTTTATTTGTGCACAAAATTATTTCTAGTAGGGAAATAGTCTTTGTCCATGTCTAAACTATATAGAACATGTTGAGGGAAGGAGTTAATCCTACAAAGCAGGTGGATGAAAGGCTGACAGATTCATGCCCTAACAATAAAATAAACTGTTATCTTCGAATAATCCCTGTCTAAAAGAAACACTTATACTATTATTATTAGTATGTCCTTTCATGGAGACGGTTTTATATCTTTTCAGGCTCTTACAGACATTACATAATCGAGTTGCTGCATCACGTCACCTCAATGTAATACTGGCATACAGGCAACATGGGCAACAAGGGCAACTCGACCCCTTTATTTACTGAGTGTCATCTTAATCTTCAGTTTAGGCAATATGTTATGGACCTATGAAGAATGTAGTGAGATAAATCCTATTTAAATCTGAGGAAACATATAAATCGTATTTCGCTTGGAGTCTGATCTATAATTGTTTGATAGTGTCGTCTACTACAATTTCGATATGCCAAATCATCTGAAATTGAAAAGTCTAAAACGACAAAGTATGAATTTTGCACTTACCTATGGTAATAATGGAACATCCCATTAATGGTCCCCCCACTTGCCACAAACTTTATATCGTGGTGGGGTGTTTCGCTTGCTCAAGAGACCCCAACAGTTATGCTCGCTGGAGCTTACATGCACAGGCGCCAGACTCTGAATTTACAATATCATGTAAGTATCTGTACATCTAGCTTTATAACATAAACAAGGTCTGACACCAGTGACAGAGTCGTGTCTGCAATAGGACCGGAAATGGTTTCCTGGCTGGGTTACCCTCTGTAAACTTCGTAGACAGATCCCAGTTCGCATTTCCGGTCCTTTTGTTGGGGCACCCAAGCTTAACAGGTCGACGGGTTGAAACCAGACCAAATTTGAGTTGTTTCACCTGCTGTCTTTCCTCACACTGCCTTTCTCTAGTCGTTTCCCTTTGTTGCCTATTATTCCTGATCAATCTATTCCCTTTCGAAAGATTCTCCTCCACGGGTTTTTTAAATTGAAATATTTTTGAAAACACGTCATTTCCAAACTCACTCATTCACTCATTCGCCCGCCCGCTGATAGGAAAATGAGAAAGTTGAAGACTATAGGAGTAGTGGATTTAAAAAGATTCAGTAATATCTATTTACTTACTAAATCATGTGCAGAGTTCATGTTACTTCGCTGTTTTAACCTCCAGAATTTTGGAAAGCAGAAGCTTTTGGAGGATGCCGTCAAAAAATCAAATTAATAGCACTAAGCACTATCTAAGGAATAACTTTCGTTTGCCAACATAAACACTTTTAATCACAATTAATCTAACTGGATTAAGAGTGACGCTGTACAGTTTTCATTAACTCACATAATTTCTCTATAGACGTTCCTTAACAATCATAAATGACCACTGCAGGCTGATTAACTTTTTCGTTTCACGTTCAAAACCGTACATAGACAGTAGCAGCTAGATGAGTTTATATACAGTGATCACACCAGACTTGTCACTGACATTATAAGGTTGTCAGATCCCTCAACATTGTAAAAATATTTCCTAAAGACTTAGTCAGCCTTTTCAAAGACGATTTTACACATCAAAGGGAGCATTTTCCTTGTTTTGGACTTGTAGCCATATTATAACTAAGCAAAGAACTAGCAAGGGGAACTAGCAAGCTGATGAAAGATGTTTTAAATTTGAAATCTGTTTTCCTGCCAGAGTTGAATAAATAATTGGGATATAATATGCATAACCCAGCATTTTGGGTGAAGATATTTGATAATAACATGATTACGATGTTTATCTTTACTTCTGCTAGAAAGAACAACAAGAGTAAAGAGGTTGTCATCCATAAATATGTTTACTTAGTTGCTTCGAAAAATGCCAAAAACAACATTTGAGAACGAACGCTTATTTCATTATCTAGCATAGAACGCATAAAACCAAAAACCACTAAGGTTTCCGTACCAAAGAAGTTGACATACAGATATTATAAATTGATACTTGCAATCAATATAAAGCTCTAACTTGCTTTAACTGTCACATTTAACCGTCCACAGTGACCTGGAATGTTGCTCTCAGTCTTAAATTCCAGTGTTTCTTTAGGCTGTATATCAATAACATAACTAATTAAATCCACAAAATATTTTATTGATTTCAGATATTTTCAACGAGTTTGAATTGTAGTCGGGGTGAAAAACAAAACTATATCATGTGACAATTAATGATATTTCAAAGATATTTATGTTGGTTTAAATGTTTTAGGTTGGCAAAACATTGGTTATACAATACACTATACAGTATACTCAATGTTAATGCACTACTATAATATTTTTTGAGTTTGAAACTGAAGATGGTAAGTCATAAAATAAGTTCCCTTGAAATGAAAAAATATCAACATTTAAGAACAATGCAGGATTACTTAAATGCCATATTTGGTCGATTTAAGGAGATATTTGTTAGATATTTCACCTTAAATGATAAATTCCCTTATCTTAAAATACAAGATTAGGTTGTGTTTCAGGAAAATGGTTTTGAATAATTCAGCAACCAAACGTAAAACAATCAAGGAGAAATCATGAACTTGATGAGGACTTAAACATCGACACAATCATGACTTGAGAAATGAGAACAGATCGAGACACTGAATGCGAGTGACACTTTCTGTAAGGATGACTTATTGAATGGATGACACTTTAGAACAGCTGTACAGAACAGTATTCAGACATATACATTGACAAAATAAATACTTCAAACAAGTCGATAGAATCGCAGTGACACTCATACCCTCTGACACCCAGACCCTCTTCCACAAAACCTTTCTAATCTGTGGGATTGACACACAGCACCACCGACAAGTTAGAACATTTAGCGGCTACATGTTTTCAATGACAGTAGTTGTAATAATTGGTTGAGAATACCTCTCTGGGACCGACCATCATTAGTCTAGACGCCAGGAAAACATTGCCTTACATCCCAGAGGCAAGTCGCCCGCTTAACAATCAGAGTTATTTAAGTGAATTCATCAAAACATTAAAGGTAGACTTCATCGTTCTATCCTAATGAAGTTCTTCATCTATATAATAACGTTTGCCCTGTGAATTCAGAACCATCAGGGACAGTTTGAGAAGGAAAATGTCAAAGTTTTGTCACTTTTGTATGAATAATAAGCTCCAGTGTCTAGAACATTAGCACCATTCTGTTAATAATCTGGCTTTTTGTAGAAATCTTTTTTGTTCCTATTTCTTCAATTCACTCACAATCTGCCATAAGCTGTTGTGATTTAAAGTTGATTTTAAGCATTGGTTGTAATTGGACTCTCCAAACTGGCAATGTAGAGAATTTAATTAGAAACTATTTTATTGGGGATGTTTTTCACCCAAAGCCTGGTATGATTGAATTGAATAAACAAATGAATCGGGAAAATATAAAATGACCAATTTTCTTTTTCTTTTTAGATCAAAATTACTGTAATCCTACACAAATTTGTTCCACTTTTCACATTCAATTTTACAGTTTTGCCAGACAGATGTAATAATGAGACATAGCATATAGGTTTGAAATGTATTAAAGTTTTGCAATAGAGGCAGGTCAATCATGTTATATTTTTATAGGTTCTTTACAAAACAATTCAAGAAGAAGGCAATAATACAACAGATTAAAACCAGTCTCACCATTTCTTATTTAAAAGTCTGTAACCTTTAGTGCTAAGAAATGATCTCATTACTGTGTCATTTTTAAATGTCGTCGTATACACCTCTCCAAACAAGAACATCTCTAGATGCTCGCAATATCACCAATCACATAACTTCAATATTATTTCTTCATTGACCATAAATTTACTCATCAGTTGATCGTGTTTAACTGGCGAGTTGTCAAATGGTAGATCCTCGTAATGGTATATCCGAACATGAATCTTATTAACGTGTATCTAATTCAACCTCTCACGCTCAGTCTACATGTCGATATACTTACAGGCAAGCAGTATTTATTGGGTATTCACATAACGTAGACACAACTTGGTTATGATCAGAATTGTTCATTATCCATATGCCGTATTAATATACTTGATAAGAAATATGACATCCATTTCTCACTATCCTCTATTAAGGGTAATGTTCTTCTATTTTCAAAAGGTTGATTATATTGTCTGTGTCTGGTATAAATAAATTGAAACCTTTAGAATCAGGAGGGGAATGAAAGTAGACAGTATATGCCAGGACACTACAAAAAATATTAGGGCCGACTAAGCTTTATCACATGGTTTCCTACCCGTGGCAGACAGATGTTTGGATGAAGCGTTTTGATGACAGGTTTTAAAAGGCATCACTTTTCATTACACATGTAAAAGGCTACCTCAAGCTATGAACATCATGTTATAAAAATTGCAAGTAGAGACCTTACTAAAGAGACCACTAACATAATCATTAGCTTACTCGTCATTTGTTCATCAATCTTTAAAGTGCAGAAAGCGACTATGAGAATGCAAGAAAGCAAACTCAATTATCGCCATGTAATTTAAAAAATACTAAACGTATTTCAACACAGGTGAGATGAGTCGATTTTGGGGTTTAACAACGCTTTCAAAAGTATATCACAGCTGCAATTATTATTGAATGAAGAAAACCTGTAACACCAGTGCCACTATGTATTTGGGTGAAACCTGCGAGCATTTACTTGAACTACCAAACCGAGGCTGTACTGCGCTGAAATTAAGTGTAGCATTGCAGCTGTCACAATCCCCTTCTCCAATATAAGAAAAGCCTAATTTAACTCGCTTTCTCTTGTTTGATACAGACTAATTTATAAGGTTAATGAAACTAACCTCTCATGGAAGGGTCATTTAGTATTCGCTATGTCTGACAATGTTTCAGTATCTGTTATCTCTGACAATGTTTCAGTATCTGCTATCTCTGACAGTGTTTCAGTAGCTGCTATGTCTGACAGTGTTTCAGTATCTGCTATGTCTGACAGTGTTTCAGTATCTGCTATGTCTGACAGTGTTTCAGTATCTGCTATGTCTGACAGTGTTTCAGTATCTGCTATCTCTGACAATGTTTCAGTATCTGCTATCTCTGACAGTGTTTCAGTAGCTGCTATGTCTGACAGTGTTTCAGTATCTGCTATGTCTGACAGTGTTTCAGTATCTGCTATGTCTGACAGTGTTTCAATATCTGCTATGTCTGACAGTGTGTCAGTATCTGCTATGTCTGACAGTGTTTCAGTATCTGCTGTCTGACAGTGTTTCAGTATATGCTATGTCTGACAGTGTTTCAGTAACTGCTATGTCTGACAGTGTTTCAGTATCTGCTGTCTGACAGTGTTTCAGTATCTGCTATGTCTGACAGTGTTTCAGTGTCTGCTATGCCTGACAGTGTGTCAGTATCTGCTATGCCTGACAGTGTGTCAGTATCTGCTATGTCTGACACTGTTTCAGTATCTGATATGTCTGACAGTGTTTCAGTATCTGCTGTCTGACAGTGTTTCAGTATCTGCTATGTCTGACAGTGTTTCAGTATCTGCTGTCTGACAGTGTTTCAGTATATGCTATGTCTGACAGTGTTTCAGTATCTGCTATGTCTGACAGTGTTTCAGTATCTGCTATGCCTGACAGTGTGTCAGTATCTGCTATGTCTGACACTGTTTCAGTATCTGATATGTCTGACAGTGTTTCAGTATCTGCTGTCTGACAGTGTTTCAGTATCTGCTATGTCTGACAGTGTTTCAGTGTCTGCTATGCCTGACAGTGTGTCAGTATCTGCTATGTCTGACACTGTTTCAGTATCTGATATGTCTGACAGTGTTTCAGTATCTGCTGTCTGACAGTGTTTCAGTATCTGCTATGTCTGACAGTGTTTCAGTATCTGCTGTCTGACAGTGTTTCAGTATCTGCTATGTCTGACAGTGTTTCAGTATCTGCTATGTCTGACAGTGTTTCAGTATCTGCTATGTCTGACAGTGTTTCAGTATCCGCTATGTCTGACAGTGTTTCAGTATCTGATATGTCTGACAGTGTTTCAGTATCCGCTCTGTCTGACAGTGTGTATATGATGGATGGTTTGTTGCTTGTACCTGCTGCAGCAGCAAGTCTTCCATCAAAGTCATGTGCACAAATATCAAAGAAAGGGCGTGCAGTGACTAGTTCTCATTTAAAAGGGGAAAAACCAGCCACACGTAGCCTGTTGCTGACAATTGAAGGTTTTAACTTACTTTGGTCCTCTTTGAAACGTTTTTACTTAAAGATTCAGTCTTAAAGAAGAACAGTACACAAGAGTTTGCTTTAACGAGTTTCAGGAAAATGTCAAATAATCTTGGTAATACAATATCGTTTACAAGTACCACTGACAAATGTTGGGATTGATACGACATATTTATGTTACTAATTATAATATAAGACATTAAGAATTGTTTTGACATGAAATACATTGTTACATCAGAAGACTTTGTCAACATGTAGTTAATTTCTTCTTTACTTGTCACTGCAAGGAGAAGGGTAATTCGTATTTGGCTTCAAAGTATAACCAGTAGGTTTATGATGAATGGATTTCGAGTTTAAGACCATGCTCTCATTTCACTCTTTATTTTTCATCATATTGTTCATAGTGCTTTATCATTCTTATATGTTAAAACCTGATAAAGTTTATTATTTACATGTGTTCTCCCATTAAACTCTTCCTTTGACCTTCTCTCATTTTATCACATAATTGGTAATCCGAACCTCACGTACGAATGTATCTTGCACGTGAACTGTTCTACTCAACTATTTCAATATTATGGAAGATTGAAGAGGGATCTAAATAAAGGGTCGCTGCTTCGGAAACAAAACGGTTGGATATCAATAAAGCTTCGTCGTTTCATGGATGCTTTAGTTAAACATCCCTGAAGCACTTTGCATTGTTTAAACCAGCCCTGAGTACTAGTCCTGCGTTATCTACAGCAATTCAATGTCTCCGTTATGTCTTCACCAAGAACCAAGCTAACACTGACAACACATCACACATATAAAGTCTTTGATAAAAAGTTCAATTGAAAAAATATGATAATGAATATGAAAGGACGAATAACATAAAAAAATACATTTAAGAATGTTCAAAACCTTTAGAGAGAATAAGGTGCCGGTTTATGTTTGCATTGAATTCTCAGTTATATCCAAAATTCTGTTTCTTAAACGACTTTACTTGTGACTCGTGGTTCAGTTAGTAGGAATCAAGGCGGATGTGGATATACCAATAATGACCAATGAAATAATTGAAGGGAGACAACTCCTCCTTAAATAGCTTTGAATGACAATAGCTTGAACCTGTACACGTGCATGTTATGTATACTTGATCATATATTTCATGTACATCATGTATTATGTATCATGTATCATGTATCATGTATAATGTATCATGTATAATGTATCATGTACAAAAGTTCAATATATATATATATATATATATATAGAGGACTGTGTCGGACATGTGGAACCGACAATTGTCATTATAAGAGGTACTTCTGTCATAATAGTCTTAGGCATAAGACAAAGCAGTGGTAACCGGTGGTAATACTTTTACCGTATACTAGTATGTTAATTGTTAAACCAAATATACAAATTCTCATTTGATAAAAATGACAGACTGGTACCTACCTTTGCACTGTCTTTACGATGTTGATAGATGAGGTATCCTTTAAATCCAAATATTGATCGACAATACGGTAATGAGATAATATTAGGAGAATCATCCAGTTTTCCAGAATTATTAATATCCTGGGTATCCAGTCATGGAATAACTGAACGAATGAATTGCAATGAGACCAAAGATATTCAACATATATCCATGATCATAGATACACTACACAGCCACACAATGTTTACCCTGTACAGTTCAAAGTCTCTTCAGAAGGCAGCTGATGGTATCCATATGTACGTACCCGTTTGTATACATAGGTAAACATGCACAAATGCATCTCATTGCGAACAAATGCAGAGCGTCACTGAAACGAATTGTCAGACGTACCAACAGGTAGTGTAATCCTTCCGATTCGTTTGAATCATCCAGATAATTTTACATTTATTTTCCGCTATAACATTCAAGTTTCGTGTAGTATCGTCCACCTTGGTCCGGGTGGTATTTGCACCCAGTAACCGTTTAATAACCTGATTATCACAACCAAAAGCCAAATACTACCTCTAATTCCGCATAACTGAACAAGTTTCAACATAACTAGCGAATAAGAAAGGATTAACAGTAGGGTATCGACAAAGCCGCTTTCTTAGGCCTCGGTTTTCTATGATACATGTGAACCGCTTTTTATTAACACTAGTAGGTTACCTTCCCCATGCAAAACGTGTTACCCATTGTGAGATACAATACACTTTTATAGGGAATGTCTACTACATGTTTTATACCATCAGGAGTATCGAACTCAATTACTTGTCATTACTTGATGTTAGCCCGAACATGTTTAAGTGACATTGAACACGATTTCAGGGTAAAAAGTCAAAAGTTTTGTTCCAAAGAAAAGTACTGAGGGTTGCTGACAATTACCATTATAATGAAGCAGCAATAGTACCTAGCTAGAAGTAGTGGAAGTAGTAGTAGTAGTAGTTATAGTAGTAGGTATATTGTAGTAGCAGCAATAGTAGAACTTGTAGTAGAATTAGCAGCAGTAGTAGTAGAAGACGTAGCAGTAGTAGCAGTCGCAGTAGTAATAGTAGTAGCAGTAGTTTAGAAGTAATAACTGTATAATGGTACCATAACAATGTAAAGTAATGTTTCGACTTTTGCACACGTAAAAGGTCTTTCCTCGATTATGTATTAATTGCCGTATAGTTTGCATAAGGCGAGTGAGCTGATTTGAACTGAAATCAACAGTTTTGGTGACTCAGGACGTATACAAGACAAGAATTTAGGGGGAATTATACATGCCCCTTTAGAGCAGTCGTCATATCATATGCTCGCAAACAATCGTTGTTCCGTTTCTTTCAAACAAGAAAAATATTGTGATTATTGAGCTTTTAGTTTTTTTTAAAAAAACATTGAGATTTGTTGATAGAAAAAGCCAAACTCAACGTCGATCTTATAAACCATATGCACGATTTAGACATAGCTCGCCTACACGGCTACACACTACACATGTATATACTTTCCGGAATTTCCATAGTTGCTTATATTGAAACGTCTGTAACTCATGTGTAAGTAGAATTGCTGGTAAGAGATCCCATTTGAAAACACTTGCGATTTTTTAAATTAATTATAAAAAAAAGCATTTTGAAGACATAGTCACGTTATCATTTTGTTCGACACAAATCCTCACCAGTCAGTAATATTTCAATTGAAATTAAAGATTTTTTATACATATCATTACTTCATAAGTTCGTTATCGCATTAACATCAATTTCGGTTAACAAACTTGTAAAAAATGGCATTTTGTTTACAATAGACTTACAATATGGTCATGTCATCGAATTAGTTTGATTCCTGTGAATTTATGCTACCAGTACTTCATTTATAAAAGATACTTGTCATAATTCATGTTGACATTTGGAGAAGAAAAAGCAAGTCGAGTGATAAGATTTGAACCTAAATCAGCAAATGTATTCTTGAGGCATTAAAACCAGATAAGAGTTTTCAAAGACCAATAATCTTTTGCTGTGGCTAACTTGTAAAAGTCAGAGTTTATTTCAAAGATCTTGCAATTTTACTTGAACCCGGTAAGTTCATATACATTATTTATTAGATCTATCAAAAACTTCCATTACTTTTCTAAGGTGTTGTACTTGCTAACACGAAAATAAGTGACGGTTTTTTTCAGTGACAACTACATCAGTAACCATGAAAACCTCATATAAGTTTGATTATTTTTCCGTTATTTAAAGTTTCTAAATCAGGTTTGACA
The DNA here is from genome assembly GCA_921293015.1 of Phorcus lineatus. Taxonomy (NCBI): domain Eukaryota; kingdom Metazoa; phylum Mollusca; class Gastropoda; order Trochida; family Trochidae; genus Phorcus; species Phorcus lineatus. The sequence continues at coordinate 30,579,649 of OV121085.1, read as the reverse complement.
AAAACAGCAAAACTAGATATAAACCGTGAAAGTCGAATGGAACACGGCATTTACAAAAAGAGACGAATCGAGGAAAATCTGTATATATATATAATTGCATGTCATTCGAACATCTCGATTCGGTTTCCTGTTCACTGTCTACGTCGACTGCAGTAAATATTGGTTACAATGTTGACATACATCGTTATATCTGAAAAAACTTTTTACTTTCCGAAATATCGAGTTAAAGGCTTATATTTCCTGATATATGTGGCAAATGAACTCGAGTAGGCTACTTATACGTGCAAACCTCACTGTGATGCTATTTGAATCTCAAAAAATTATTTCTCTCAAATACGGCTAGGTAGGGCTACTGTAAATCAATACTATTGATTAGAAACTAAATGGACATCGTTATCAAGTCAAGGTTTATATTCTGATATACATGGTATGTTAACTCGTGTAAATGGAGCATACAAAACTCTCTGTGATGTCATTAGTACCTCCCAAAATGGTTTCTCTAAACCATCTCCTGTGAATCAATAACTATGTATCGTCAAGTCTCCCCCTAATCACAGCAAGCACTTCAGTTAGTATTGTCGGTTCCTTATAATTCCAGACACGATTCTCACTTAATGGCACCGTGGATGTGATAGGAGTTGAACTGATTAGCTAGGTAGGTCGGGGACTTATCAAATTACCCTCTACTTCGTGCATTCTGGTAATAAGTCCTACATTGAAGAAATCATCAGGATCGAGAAAAAAAATACGATAAAATTGTTTATCTATGTCAATCATCCAGTAAGAACAGAGAATATCCCTTTAAAATTGTATATCAATCTGGTTTTATAAGCTACGTCATAATCGACTCAGAAACCAGCCTGTTGTGTTTTAATTAAGGTTACGAAATATATCCGTCAGGGTGGTCAAAGGGTGGTAACTCTTCCTGACTTGTAGACATTTCAACAAGTGGCACCTGACAGCCACGTTGACGAGAAACTTACAAGGCTGAGGTAATTCATTGAAAGCACTTACTGAAATTCGAGAGGTCGTTGAACATCAAACAGCTGGGTGAGTCTTTTATAGCAGTATACAGCCCCATTCAGATGCGCTCGTAAAATATGGTCAAAGAAACCAGAACGGGCATTTCCATGGTTTCAATTGAAAAAGGCTTTGCATGAAAGCAAGTGGAATATTGATCAAAGGCAAGTGGTTTTACTTCACTTAATGTGTCTTGTTCGGTTGTCCTTAGCCCGGCGATGATGTTTTGGCGTGTGTGTATATATGTATATACGAATATCTACAGAAATTATTTGTATTTTTCCAGTAGTTCGTCACTTGTAGATACGGTTTCACAAATTCTTGCTGTTGGGTAATCTTCAATGGGATATTTTCATCATAAAATTTGAAACCTTCTTTTTCAGAGATAGATGTTATTGATGTAAAACTTGTTCTGATGAATTGTGAATGTAGACAATGAACAATCTGAAGTTGTGTAAGTACCACTCTCAGACTCTGTTCAACATTGTATGACATGTCTGAAAGTAAAGAACCTCTAAATACAGGTATAATAATATCTTATGAAATATGTAATACTATCATATAATTCTTGTGGAATTAAATTTTAAATAAAAAACAACATGAGATGGATGTGACTGACTAAGAAAGCAATGGAGACTGGATTTCAATTAAAGTTGACATCTACAGTGAAAGATCTTTGGACCCTCTCTGTAACATCAATAATGTATAATATAAGTAAACCATGAAATTAATCAATTTTATGTAGATTTATTGAAAATGCAAGAATCCTATCACTGAAAGCATCACATGCATGAAGACGAGCCCATTAGCTATGTAAGCTAAAACATCAATTTATTAGTGTTCCAGCTAAGATTCTCTTCTCAAACTACTTGTCATTCACATGTTGTCAATAACCCAATATTTTTCTTGTCAATGGGAGAGGTGTCAGCACAGGTTTACTGAAGACTTCATCAACGTGAGAGCATTTAGCAGACATTAGATAACTGAAGTGCACATGGCCGCAGGCTCCTCCGCAGAATGTTACTGTAAAGGGATATTTATCAAGTCAATATCAATCAAGGAACATCAACAACCTTGTGAGGTAACATCTCCTGTATTGAGAAGTCATGGTCAGACATTCACATTTCTCTTCAGATTTCATATTTGACGAAATGAATTTTCCAACAGCTTACTATTGATTCACAAATTATGTTGAAACATTCTCCGCTGAGAAAAAATCATGATCTCTATGAGTAGAATAAAGCTATTGAATTATTTTTTCATATAATATTTTTTGATGAAGATGTTTCAAATATTGTTTGCTTTAATCAAATACATTTGTGTAACTTCACTTTGCATTAGTGTTGTACCAAATGTTAAAGTGCTTAATGGTATGTTAGTTGTGAAATTGCATGTTTACATATTCCACAAGCAATTAGATACAACAATGATAAAATGTTTGTAGACAAGTTATTTCTTGTACACCACACAGCCTCTATGAGACTAAGATTAAACCTTAATCTACATTTGTATTTTTATCCTTAGTCAGAATTAGCAGAACCTACTTCCCATTATTTCCATTTTGTCATCAAAAACTGTCTTTAACAGCAGATATCGCTTGTGGGAAATCAAATGAGCCTCCTCAGAGACATTGTATTGATAAAGATTTTGAACAATACCCTTTCATCGTCAAGCACATGACATAATAATTAGTTCACATCATCAAGTAATGATATCAGAATGTTATGACATCATAAAGATGATGATGTCACAATGCTATCATTGTCTCTATCTGAGTCTAAAGGTAGTGCAGGGCTCAGAGATGTAGTAATTTCGTGTAAATGTGAAGCAAGATTTCAGATGATGAATAAAATCTAACCCTCGGTCTTCTAATGTATGATGTAACAACACTTGTTGATAAATGAAAAGATATTAGAGGTGTCACAATACACAACCCTCTCAATATGATACATATCATGATATTATGGTGACGATATGAAACAGATCACGATAAATCTTCTTCATTCAAATTGCAGAAGAGACCGTTTTTACAGGTTAAACTGTTAACAACAACAAATTTACAATGATATGTCAAGGTGCATTTCTGAAGAAGTTGGGTGAGGTGAGTTGGTGTTTAACGCCGCCTTCAAGATTATTTCACTTATATCGCGGCTGCTAGTATTATTGCAGGCAGAAAGCCCGCAACACCATTGTGGCTATGCATTGCGGTGAAACCTGCGAGCATTGGCTGGAACTAGCGAATCATTGGTGGTACTGCACATAAACTCAGTGTAGCATTGCACCCAAACCTGACTGCATGTAGAACAGTTCTCTACTGCAGACAAAGTTGCCGAGCCCCTGGCGGGATTCGAACCACGGACCTCCTGATCCGAAGCCGAACGCGCTAACCACTGCTATCCCGCCCCACATTTCTGAAGAACACTTTTAAAAGAAAAAGAATAACTACACATTATTTGTTAAATGAAATCAGATAAATCGAATGAGATGTTTTCAGATGTATATATCACGTAGATAACAATCTCAATTGAACAATACTAAGAGGATTTTTAACTGAGAAGAGATTGATATAGCAAAATTGATGTATCGATACAGTTCATGTAAAAAGAACTGATACACTCAGACAATGTATCAGTCAATATTGATACATTTGTGTTTTTTGTTAATTTCAGAACATCATAATGTCGTCCAAATGTTGTTGTCAAAATGAAACATCTATAAAGTCCTGTTTACATTACTGAACAATTTATATTCTCATTCCAAAGAATTTAGAATTTGTATTTGTTCAGCTGAATATTTAGTCACATCAATAATGGAGAGGTAAAGCATGTTCCCTGGATGAAGTTGACAGGTGACACCTACAAGCTGCAGTCACATGTCAACCAATGTCAAGTTAACATTTACAGGGCTCCATAGTAACTATCAAACAATTGCTTTGTTCTTGTGCTTTTGATAAAGAGTAAAAGAACAGATCAAGGATATTTGAAAGAAGATGGCTAGTTACATTGTATGGGCCTATTGATCAACTACTCTTCCTTGTTCTAACTCTCTGGAAACCCCAACTCACTCACTCACTCTAACTCTTTGGAATCTTAAGAAGTTTGTTAGTATGGAAACATGCACTCTACTTTCACCCTGTGAAACTACCTTCTTTATACCTTCAATGACATCTTTGGTTGAATACTGCCAGAAGGATGATCAGGATGGTATCGTACCATAAGACAGAATTCCCAAAAGACAGAAATTAAGCTTAAAACAACACCTTTTATGGTTGACAAATGATGTATAATACGGGCTGTTCCCTTTGAAAATAATGGAACGGCCCATATAAAAGAAGACAGAATAAGACACTATTAAGATACAAAGTTTGTTTGTTCTTTTCACTTGATGGAATATATTTAAGACATATGTACAAATAAAAAGTGCTTAACAACTTCAGGAAACAATATTACCTAGCTCTTGAATGAATTTTCCAAATATATCAAACTTCAGAAATTTTTTAAATAAGTGCATTCTTTAGTTCTGTCAATATGTTTTGGAAAACTTTTTACACACTTACACACCCTAATTTTAATTCAATTCTCAACACTGCCTTCTCTTTCCTTATTTGTAAGATATTGTCTGTGTTGAAGTGTACAATTAGCTTTATATTCAAGTAAAGTGATTAAGGGTATCTTTAATTGTATTGCTGTTATTTTATTCTCTGGTAATTTTGTTATTTCAATTGCTATATGTCAGGAAGCCTAATGAAATTTTTTAAACAAGAGGCTATGTCTAAGTTTTAGAAGAGCAATATCCTCAAGTTACAAACTGGTCTCAAGTTAAATATCAGGTGATTGTTGATACACTGTTAGTCTAGTGTACTTAAGCTACACCTTATTATATTCACAGGAGAAAATGTTACATTTTTTGGGGCATTCACGTGTAAGTGTCAGTGGCGAATCCAGGATATTTGAAAGGGGGGGGATCGGATTCAGAAATTGTCAACGGGGAGGGGGGGGGGGGGGGGGGGGTTGGGGGTTATTGGGACATTGTTACCTTATATATATGACTTGAATCTATAATTGTTTTTCAAAAGGGGGGTCTGGATACAGCTCATACAATGAATACCTGGGTATTTTTTGATATTTTCACCTGAGGCTTATGATATTTTCACCTGAGGCTTATGATATTTTCACCTGAGGCTTATGATATTTTCACCTGAAGCTTATGATATTTTCACCTGAAGCTTGATAATGATATTTTCACCTGAGGCTTATGATATTTTTGCCAAACGCTTACGATGCTATCGATCACTGAGGCTTTTGATAAGTTACTTACTTCCTTAATTTTGCAAGAAACAATAAAAGTTTTCCATCTGTAACTTGATTGTACTGTTGTTGGAATTATTTCTCACTTTCTCAGTGTGTTTATGGCTATGTCTTGGGATCATGCCCACAGCTTAATTGAAACAGCTTGACTTAATCATTTATTAATCAACTTTCTTCCTCTGTGTCCTTGTTTGTTCTTTCATGTGACTGCAGCATATTATATTTAGCTTTGGCCCCCAGGCTATGTGCAGACCACCGCACAAAGAATATAGTAACCAATTTGCAGACATTTTCTAATCAATTCCAAGCTAAGAAATTACCGGCCTTACTGTGGCTATAATATGAATAAGAGATCAACTTTTACAGAAATTCTGCTTGGAATTTGTGTTCAGAGAACTCCAGTGTGGAAAGCAGCGGTTTTTCTATATGGAGAATCAAAGAGGGGCAAATGAGGACCTTTATTGGTCTGGCACAGTTGGTTTTAATATTTCTCGGAGACACAGTGTCAATACAACTCTGCTGTTCTTCACGGAGCTTACACGCTTGTTATTCCTGCCTGGAAACTAATTAGTCTCTGGGTGAACCAGTATCAGTTGCAACTTCAAGGTGTTGCAGTAATTTTCTTCGTAATATGTAACTTGTGGATCTTGTTTGGGTAATTACGCAAAAGTGGTTTTAGATTTTTAGTACTGCACGAATCTCACCTCTGTGATGTTGAACATTCTTTATTTCTGGTGGTTTTAATCAAATTTGTGTTTAGTCTTCCGATTTACATTAAAGGAGTATTTTCTTTATACTCAATAATTTGTTAAAAGTTATTATGGTATTCACAATTATAATTTTGGATAAATAATTTGGTTTGATTTATTTTGATAATGTTTTATTGACAAAAAGATCAAGTGTATAAGGCACAAGTGAACACACTTACTTGGCCTTCTCCTATATATAATTAATTAACAGTACGAAAAATTAACTTTTAATAATAACTTAACACAGTTTTTACAAATAGAATTTGTGAAATTTTTTTACAGTGCAGTATTTTAAAATGTAATTGTAAAAAATCTTATATTTACATAATGATAGCTTAAATATTGTAAGTAATGATAACTTTTATACTATAGACTAAATATAGAATGTTGTATCAAAAATATAGAATAAAATCGTAAGATTTGTTTCTGTGGTTAGATAAGCATTACCTTTCAAAATTGTTTCGATTGTTCAATTCGCTTTGAGACCTAAGATTTTAGAAAGCAAAATTGCTTTCACAATTAAATAATTTGCATTCAATAAAGTAATGATAAGCATTATCACACACAATAATGTAAAAAATGTGATACAATGAAAAAAATATTTTGTCGAAAAATGCCATGCAATTTACAAATACGTTTTTGTTGTAGATTTTTTATAAATAGAAATAAACATAATAAAATAACAGGTATTTCCATTGATTTTCAAATATTCAAACGCAGTGAATTCTTTAGAAATATGAAAAATGAAGTTCTTGTAATTAGTTTTTGTTAGTCATTGATAGTCTATTCTGTCTTGAATATGAATTTGTATTAGTATATTATATAAATATGCTCTAGTAGCACCAATGTTGTATATGAGAATGAAGAATTTCATTGGACAGAATTTTACCTTAATTGGCGTACCTCCTTTGTTTCATGAATAATTCATATTCAATTTCTTAAGTATATTTTAAGTAATACTTTACTTGACAATTTAGACATGTATCTTGCAAACAAATGTGAAATTTGTCTAATGTTGCATATATTGTTTATTAAACAATGCAATTGGTTGCTTTTATAAAAATTTTGCCATTATGAAAGACAGTTACAGGCTATTTAAGCCATACTTTAGACATTTGAATATTGATTCATGTTTGAAACTTAATAGCAGTAGCATTACTTTCTATATTTAATGTCAAATCCTCATCCTGGAAGAGAATCAAGAATGTAAATCAGACATTCTTATGCTGAGAAGGCTTCAAATATCTATTGGTTATAGCTCTCACTCTCAGTGCAGAAATGTGTACGGGGTGATTGATAAGTAGGAAATGTAAGAGATAGAAAGAAGGAAATGAATCAGATTAACATGATATTACTTACCAGAATCAAATAGCATGTTGAAATGCTGTTACTCGGATAAAAAATAGTGATACTTGACACTTGGAAAGGTATCAAGGAGAATTTCTTTTATTTTAATACCAAAACCTTTGTTCAGGTAATTTTTACAATGAAATTTTTTACAAAAGTTACATATATAGATATAAATATTCATTTCATTCATTTATTTCATAGCATTTTATGAATCAATGACAAAGAAGTGAACACATATTTCCATATTAACACACATTTAAGTGATTTCTGTTACCATTGGTTCATTTTGTGATAAAAACAGTGTCTATTTGATTGAAGAAATGTCACAACCAATGACTTTCATCAATTGTATAGAAAATGGGTGGTAGAGCCAAAGAACGTACTAATGCACATGCAAAGCGTGGTGTTATTAAGTTGTATGGTTTCAAACTGAGGCTCACTACTTATCAACCACCCCTTATACTTCTTGTAGACAATCTAGTTTGATGCCATGACAAAATACTTAACCCATGACCTGCTATATCAAACAGAGCCACACAACTCCTGATTTGCAGGTTGACAGGAGCCAAGTATCCAACATAGCAAATACAGTAATCGTGTTATGGACCAGACCTGAGAAAAGGCTTATAAATAGATATATAACATTAACATATAGGCAAATCAAAATACATACCGTATTCGACTTAATAACCGCCCACTCCCCTATAAGCGCCCACCAACCACGTTTTTGACTGAACAATATGAGTCCTGATTTAGCGCCCACCTCTCAACATTGCTTACCTTGCATGCTGATTCATTGAGTGAGGTTTTTCAGTCTTGCAATAAGTCTTTTACTTCCACTAAAGTGAAGAATACAGGGTATTTCAAGACCTCCAGCCACCATCAAAATGATAAAAGTTATAAAACCATATTTCAAAGACATAATTTTTTATGTATCATAAGAAACCACTTTCAAGACTAAACTTGAGGACAATTTTTATCGTTTTTACCAATTTTTTATCACGTCGAATACGGTATATTATTTTGTTTTAAACGGTTATTGGAGGATATGATGATATTTTTATAGGATTTTTTTAGGTAAATGGACTTTTTTTTGTAATGATGTATTTTCAACTTTGCCAACAGAAGACTCAATTCCACATAATAGTTCCAATTCTTACCCAAGCGGGCACAAATATGCCAGTTATTAATAATAATAATACTCATGAGAACTGCAATTATTCTAAAGATAACCATCTTGTGATTGGCAGTCTGAACTACCGTACTTTCTTTTCATTCGTTTATTGAGTCTAGCATAAATGTGTGTCAATGAGACTTCATAACAAACTTTGTTTTTCAATTCGTATGGAAGTACATGAAATGTAAAGTGTTTATATTTGATTTGTTTTACTATTTCTTTCATATAAGATTGTTCTACTTTATAAATGATCCATATACGTTATGAATTGCTGTGAATAAATTTGACCTTAGCGAATGATGACCATGACGTACATTATCGTTGTTCGTTCCTCATGAAAATAATGACAGATTTAACTTGCAACTCTCCTTCACAACAGTATTTTCCAATGATACCGTTCAAATTCTTTATTATGACTGGGGTAAGAAAAAGAATATCCAACTTGAAATTTGGAATTTATCACAACAATCCCCTCGGGACGGATATATTGTGATTTCCTATTTCTTGTTCATTATTCTTATATTATCTCATTGGAATATTTGTACTGTCTTAATATTTTGTATTCTAGAATATTTAAGAACATTTTCAAAGACAGAGATATTAGAATAATAGATAGCTATGACATTTCCAACATTTCCGATATTGTCATGTTTCATTTAACTGTTTCTTTCAGGTGAATGACTTGATTCCACTTGACATTTCTAACAGTTGGAACCGTCTGGTCGGATGGAGTCATGGAGAGAGAGATGGAGAGAGAAAGAATAACCTTGAATCTTAGTATGTTTGTCTTTATTAGTTAGAATAGATATTGACATTTAGAAATGGAGATTATGCAACTGATCATGTTTAGCGTGAAATTCTTTTGGGTAATTTCTGGTAATCTTCAGATATGGAATTTGACAACTAAAATTTTTTTCTATCAATTTGGAATTAAACAAGAAGAAAAAAAGGAGTAAGTTTCCAGGAAGGACTAGCTTGTCTCTTCACACTTTTTTCAATATATTCTGAATTTTTAGCTCCTCTGGTACATGTTATGATATTATGATATGAAATCACTTCTGGGGGGTCCTCCATCCAGCCGTCTGTAAACTCTTTGCTTTTTCAACTTCTCCTTTAGAACATGTGGCTCTAAGAATCTTAGATTTTGCGTACAGAGTGCGTGACAAATGAGGATTATGATTTATAGATTTGGCCCTAACTCTTGGGCTGTAATCAGGGCCACAGGGACCACACCCTAAAAATCTTTTTCATCTTCACCAGTTGCGAACGGTCTTCAAAGCTGTAATAGACTTCTTGCAGACTTCTTGACTTTTGAGGATTTGGTGACCGGGGTCACACCCTAAAAACCTATTTTCATAGAATGCTGAAATATAGTGTATAGTCTACCTAGATAGTGAGGACTATCATTTATAGCTCTGCTGACTCTGTGGCTCCTAATAAAGGCCTCAGGGGAAACACCCTAAAAATCTATTTTCATTATCTTCTCCAGAGGAAAATCTTATACAAACCTGAATAGTGTGTACAGACTCATTTGTAATGGGGATCATGATCTATAGATTTTGTGCCTGTTTGACTTCTCACTTTAGTCACAGGGGTCAAGCCCTAAAACACTTATCTTTCCTACAGTAGTCAAAAAAAAGATTAATCAGCTGAAACCTGTATATGCTCCATAGCCTAGTGGCATTGAATGGCCCTGTTATAACAATTATAAATTTTCAAGCCAGATGAGCTACAGAGCCAAATTCTAAATTACCCTACAATCCAAAACTACATATTGGATACTTTATGACTATAAACCTCACATTATATTCATGCTTGATGTAGAAGTGCAGGTAGTCTGCAGAACAGTCGGAACTGGAACTATCTTAATTTATAGTCCTTAACTTTGTGTGCTTTAATGGAAAAGCCTGGCCAGTTCATATTTAACAATATCATTTTGATAATTAAGACATGTATGAATCTTTCTTACCCAAGTGGGCACAAATATGCCGGGTGAGTTCTCATAATGGTCATGGGAATAATAGTTTTTCTAAAAATAACTCGAGAGCTGATTGGCTGACGGAACTATTTTCTCTAAATTCGTTCAGCGAGTCTGGCATACATGTGTCAATGAGATTTCAAAACAAACACTGTTTTTCATTATATATGGAATAACATGGAAAGTTAAATGTTTATTTGTTGTTTGATTTATTTACTATTTCGTACATTTAGTATTGTGATATATGATCCACAAACATATTATGAATTGCTGGGACTACATTTAACTGTGACATGACTTTATCAACTCGCCTTCACAAGGGTATTTTCCAAAAATACCGTTAATATTCTCAGATTTGACTTTGGTAAGAAAAAGAATAACCAACTCAGAGCTCAGAATTTCGGTATATCTGTCCCTTGTGAATTATTGTGATAAATTCCTCGCTAAAGCTCAGAATTTATAACAATTATCCGCTCAGGACAGATAAACTGTAATTCCTCGCATCTTGTTGATTATTCTTATAATAACTACCAGTGATGGCTAAGATTATAATCCCAGTTGGTAAATAAGTATCTATATTCAATATGTTCTCATCTACACAAATCACAGAAGATTATCAGAAGGTCCTTTGTCTAGACCAAAACATAACAATGAAGATATTGATCCAAGGATGAGGTATTTTAGGTTTCGTGATAATAAGCTATATACTACATGTATACTTTGAGTACAAGATTGAAGTCAAATTACCGGCACTGATGTCTGCCTCATTAGAGAGTTATTGATTGGCTGCTGGTGACAGCGTGGACCAATCAGTGTTGTCTGACTGCCGTGTGATGAGAGGTATCACCTGTGTATGTAGACATCACTGGGGAGGCATCTAGGTCCGTATTAGCTTGCTCATCACACGCCCTGGAATTGAGTGAGGAATTCAAATAAACCTGATATCTCTCTGAGGGAGTGCACTGCTCCTAGAGTCGCTAGCACTCTTCCTGCTAGTTGATGCTTAGTGTACATACACCAGACATATTGATGGTAGGGTAGTGTGCCAGTATTTAGGTACCTTTTTGTAAACTTCTTATATTTGATAAACTCAGATCTTTTCTTATTGGCATTGTGCATACATTTAGGTTTTATTTAGTAAAATTCAGATCTTTTTGTATCAACACTGTGCGAACAGTTATGGTTTGTTTTGATAACATTCAGATGTTTTGTATTACATTGTGCCAATTAGTTTTATATCTACAAAATTTGTAAAAATAATGAAAACCTCTATGTTGACATTGTATACTGTATAGTCTTTCAATGCTGAGCAATGATTAATTTCACACACAATATGTTTCTTAAACTAACACAGAGAATGATTTTTAATGTGGCTTTAGTAAGTGCCAATTAAAATACCCTTTGACCTGAGTTAAGTTAAAATTGCCTACCTTAACATGCATAATCTCTAAAATGCCAAAATTATTATACTTTCTTGTTTTCAATGATAATTGGAAAACAGCTCTATAAATGTAAAGAATTTGAAATTGTATGTCCAGTTAAAGTCATAGTCTCATTTTTGTAAGGCAACTAAACTGAACTAATTATTCTTCACGAACAAAATCTGATCACTAACACAAATATTTCCTGTCGCGTTTGCAAAGATTTTCATTTTTATGCCTATTTTACAGTTTGGGATGAAGCAGCTTATTGGCGTAGGCCGTTTCAGACAGATGAGGTACCGAAACAAGTGCAATCCCATTGAGAGTGCGAAACACCGGAAATCTAGTCATCGCAGCGCCGATACTTATGACGGATACATTCTTCATTGAGTTTACCACCTTTTTGTTATTTCTGTATTTGAAAAAGCGTAAGCTATTAGCTATTTTCATTGGATTTTCAGCTGGAAAATTGTATGTGTTCTTCGTCGAAATGACGTGGTAAGGACTAACGCTCGTCAAAGACATAATATGAGGGTAGGGTAGGGTAGTTTGAACTTCATTATTGAGGGCTAGAAAATTGTTGCAAACGTCGGGGGAAAGATTTCTGTGAGTTGTGAACTATTTGTCCTGCATGCATTACTATTTGCCTTGCAAAAATGAGACTATGACTTTAACATGTATTTATAGTTAAGTGACCTACTTAACACTATAAACCAATATTAATCTTTGTTTCTGCTGTAAATCAATTTCCAAAATTACGTTTGAGTCACTGCGTGCACCACTGTCCGGTTTTTGATCACAAATCATGACTTTAAACTCTTTATCATCATAATAATGAACTGATAAGCATTAGATTCAGATTTTCTTAAATATCCACTACTTCTCAATTAAATAACACTTTTTATTTTTAGTTTGACATAATTGACTCCAACAACATACTCTGTGCCCCTTTAACGGAACATGTAGTTGAAATAAAGAATATAATATGAAATATATTTCCAATGAATAACCTTATTTTATTATGAAATCCTTTTCCTTTAGAGTGTCAATGAATTAAAATATGCATAACATTTTACTTTATCTCATGCTTTTCATAAAAAATTTTGAAGACTGCTCTGTTTTGAAATTGCATCATGACAGCCAAGTTATTTTCATAGACTTAGTTTCAACATTAAACCTAATTATTTGAAAAAACAACTGATTGGAAGGAAAATTAATGACAACATTTTTTTATTTTTGAATATGGTGCGAAATGTTTATATCAAATTTATGGTTTCCTTTAAAAAATAATTTCAAGATAACACTCCTCTTTTTATACTAATGAAAATGATTATATTTAGCAGGTATTTTTTGACTATTGACTGACAATTTTGCTGCTTGAAAGTTGCTGGTATTATCAAAGGAAAAATTCAGGAAATTTAGTGACACAAACAAGAATGACAATTTCATCTTTAAGAAAACAAATTAAATGCTAAACTATTAGTCTGAATTCAACAGAGTAGCTTAATATTATATACTCAACAGCAAAATTTATGGACCACCACAAAATGCAAAATATATTTGCATAGTATATATGACAAAATCATTTTCTTATATAAACAACAAGGGTCACCAGCTCTAAATGTCAGGGGGACAAAACTATCTGGCATATTGGAAAATGAACTTAGAATCCATACACATGTCAATTGCTCCAGCAAGTATTCAAATAAAATTGGATGCAAATTGTTTCACCAATGTGTTTCAGGAAAAAGTTCAATGAATTGATTTTGGGAAACTAATAAAACAGGAAAGAGGTGTTTTCAGATATTAAATATTAACGATTCTTGTTCATTTAAGATTATTGCATGACAAGTTATCAGCGACAATTGAATAACATACCATATTTCCTGTAAAAGGACGCTACTTGACTAGGAATTTACAAGCCATGTGAATTAACAATTACTGAGGATGACGCAGATGATAGCTTTAGGACACTGCATAATCTGCAGATTGTTAATTCATTTGAGTAAAGAGGATCTTTTAGCAATATTTCAAGAAAATGACAAATTAATTTTAATCATTGACTTTTGAAGAATGGGAAAATTGGGATCACTTCCAATTTAATAAATCCATACCATAATTTAATATTTTATACAATATTTTATTTTTTTGATATTTATTTTTATGGATAAATTACCATTTTAATGTTTCATAGTGTATGTTTTTGCATTTCGTGAGTTAAAGTTGTTAATTGTATTGTGTTCAAATAATATAAGATAAATCAAAATGTATGTTATCCATGCATTATAATGCATGGATCTTGATTTGGTAAGAAAATGTAAACCATAAGTTGCAATGAGATCAATATACCTTACTCTCTATGAAAAGAACACACATTGAAATTCATCTTCTAAACACTTGCTAAGTTTCTTCATAAAGACTGGTATTTTTTCATATTTCATTATTTGGTTAAACTGTGCCCATAATATTTATATCCCTTGACTGAAAGAAGAATTATGATCACAATATTCACTTATATGCATATATGCAAGTAAGTGACATATCAAACTGTCAAGAAAACATTGCAAATAGGTAAAAATTAATTAAAATTTAAAAAATGGATGAATACAACTTAATGTGCAGAGATATAACTTTATCCTCATCAATTACATTTCATTCACTGCTGGTAACTGTTTTTCACCCAATGGTTTGGTTTGCAAGTGCATAGCATATGCTATGACAAATGTCAACCAGTCCCTAAAATTATTTAAAGACCAAAGTCTATAAGAAGACTTGAGAGCTAGATAATTTTGAAAATGAAGAAATTTCAGTCTCAATTTCATATTTAAAGATTTTTTTTTTCAAATTTTCAATGTATAGACCAAATTTTCATTTCAGAGTCTAAATTGTCAGGAAGCTGGCCGAAGTTAATTTATTTTTTTTGACATAACCTATGTTTTGTCCCTAAGACAATGTAAAAAAAACATTCTTAACCCTTCTTCAACCAGTTTATTGATGCCAGATACTCTTGACATGTCCAATAAGGGAAATTGGGGATGAGATATTTACACATGTAGTGAAATGTTTTAAATTCAAAGACCCTGCCTATTTCTCTGAAAATGAAGAAATTTCAGAGTCTTATTTTTATTGTAACGAGTGCACTGAATTGAAGTTCATATCATATCATCAATTGAATCATATCCTTGTTGAAGAATTCAATTAGAAATTGTGACCACAGAAATCGGAATTTAATGTTTTTTCTTAGCATCTCTAAATTGTTCTGGGGCAAGTTGTCAACATATCTTCCATGGCCATCTGTCAGCTGATTGCTCTGGTAAACACTGCTTGCTTAGAACGGAATGAGAACTGGATACTCAGTGATAATCTTATTTCTTAACAGCAGAAATTTGTTAAATGCATTGTATTTCCTAAAGGACATAAATGTCATTTCAATTACTGTCATGGAGCAGGATATTGTCTTTAAGAAACAGAATTTTACCAATTCACTTTCACATCCACTTGTTGAAACCTCTTGAAGAACTTCTTAAGAAATCAGTTTTAGTTAATAAAATTTAGTATGTAAGTATGAAGAAATTAATATTACGCTTTGATAAAACAAATGAAGAATAACTTTGATTGACATTTCAGAAAAGCCCTAATTTCATCGTCCGGTTCAATGGTAAAAAAGCTACAAAGGGCTTAGAATGTTTTTACTAACATATCTGCACTTCAAACTGGGCTTGGTAGGCAGTGATCCCTTCAGTGGATCCTGGGACTTTGGGTCAGGGTCACTAAATATATGCTAAACTTGATGCTGATTTACCATTTCCAGTTCTTGTCAGATCTTAACACTTGTAAGCCTTCATTTAATTAAAGAAGTAATAATTATTTTGATTATTTGAGCTAATTAGTTAATGAAGTAGTTTGATAGAATTTGTCATTTGCTAAAGTAATATAAGACATTGATATCAAAATTATTTGATATTGAAAAATCAAATGAAGAATTTGTTGTCCATATGTTTGTCATGAATAAATTTGAAGTTCATTGTCATTTAGCTATATTTGATGTGAATAAAGTAAAAGATATTTAGATGAAAATGACTTTAAAAATCTCTTAAATGCAATATCGATTATGGATAAAATATGACTCAGAGGTATCAATTAGAAGCAATTTTTTTCCATTTTAGCTCATCTTGCCTGAGAGATCAGATGGTCTAATTGCATGGCTTGGCATCTGGCATCCATACATCTGCCGTACATAAACTTTTCACTATTTCATCACTCAGGAAATCGAAAATCTTGTGTACAGATTCCTCGACTAAGAAGGTTTTAAATTTATAAATTTGGTGACCTGGCTGTGACCCCTAATAAGGGCCACAGGAGCCACACCCTAAAAACCTATTTTCATCTTCTTCTCCAGAAGCAAAAGGCCTAGAAGCTAAAACCTTGTGTAAAGACGGACTCCTTAGCTAGTAGGGATTCTAATTTATAGATTTGGTGACCCTGTGATCTATAATAAGGGCCACAGAGACCATGGCTTAAAATACTATTTTCATATTTTCCCCAGAAGCAAAAGGTCTGTAAAAGACTCCTTAGCTGATTGGGATTCTGATTTATGTATTTGGTGACCCTCTGACCCATAATAAGGACCACAGGGCCCTTGCCCTAAAAATCGAGAAAACTGAAACCTTGAAACAGATTTTTAGCAGACAAAAATTGTGACTTATAGATTTGGTGACCATGTTGCTCTTGATAAGTGCCACAGAGGCCACACTCTAAAAACATATTTTCATCATCTCCAGAAGCAAGGCCTAGAAAGCTGAAACCATGTGTACAAACTTCTTAGTTGAAGGGGATTAATTCTTATCTATAGATTGATTGACCCTG
This sequence comes from Phorcus lineatus, assembly GCA_921293015.1. Classification (NCBI taxonomy): domain Eukaryota; kingdom Metazoa; phylum Mollusca; class Gastropoda; order Trochida; family Trochidae; genus Phorcus; species Phorcus lineatus. The sequence continues at coordinate 30,562,781 of OV121085.1, read as the reverse complement.
TGACAACTAATAAAACACCCTAAAAACTTTTTTGTCTGTTTTTTTTCAAAGATAAAAAAGAATTTACCATCAAGAAAATAACTTTCAGATAGCAAGCATGATGAGCTACTGAGCCAATGGCTCAAATTTTTAAACCGTCAACTAATAATAATAATGTTGATTTTGCTGATAATTTGAAAGGAGAATATGTATAGAAGTGACCTTTTAATGTACTACAACCAAAACCAGACCTTAGTTATAAAAAGGCCAATGATAACAGCTCTCTCAGCTCAGCTACAGTGGTACAGTGGTGTAAAGTGTTGCATTGAGTGAGTGAGAGTATTAACAAGATTAGTCAAATATCTTGAATCGAATGTGTTATTTTAGTTAGTTGAACATAGAGAATGTTACAGACATACACACACACACATGGAGTTTATTGTTTTAATTATCAAAATAATAAAATCACAGAAATACACATAGATCTATTTTCAACATAAATTGACTAGCTACGTTCCCTCATTCAGAGCCAAATACCAAAGACAAAATATGATATCATAAGATTGTTGATGACATTATCTCTGAATTAATAATAGTTTTTTTGCCCAAGTACAGTGATGAAAAATATGAAACTACCAATTACCTTTTGCCCAAGTAAAGTGATGAAAAATATGAAACTACCAATTACCTTTTGCCCAAGTACAGTGATGAAAAATATGAAACTACCAATTACCTTTTGCCCAAGTACAGTGATGAAAAATATGAAACTACCAATTACCTTTTGCCCAAGTACAGTGATGAAAAATATGACACTCAATATGAATGACAAAGGTAATTGGTGTTATTTCCCACATTGAGATAATTTTTTTCAAACTTGCGTCATTTATGAAATTGCACAATTTCGTCAAACTCTTCAAATCATGACCAGAGATAAGAAGAGCTTTTTTCTCATGAATCGTTGAGAAGGATATTAGGACATTGATACTTTGATCTACTGAAGTTCAAGCATATGAAAAAGGCACAAAAATGTAAAATACTCTTTATAATTACAAAATCACCTCTACTTCCAAAGATTTTTTGAATTATTTAAACAAATCTTAAATAATTGTTGTGAACATAAGTTTGCAGCTTGTCACACACATCATTACATGCTTAAATCGAAATTGATAAATATATGAACTAAAACAGAATAAGATTTAATTTTGTTGTCATCAGCATTGACACTCATGCAATCATGTTTATCCGCAATTTTGGAATATCTCTCATTAGAATATCACGCAACATTCAAAATGGCTACTGTTTGTGAAACGCATCGAGCTATTCCACTGTAGGACCTGTAGTATTTAAAATCAAGAGTTCTCAGTCATGGTGATAGTTTCTCTTGGGAGACGAAACTATTATCTAGTTATCAACACAACTTTGAAGATGATGAAATATGTATGTGTTTCTTATATTGCAAAGGAACCAAAGTAACGTGTAGTTGTCAAAACCAGACTATCCTTTGCCTCAGTTTGACATCACAGAGTATGAATGCAAATTTTTTCTGCAATGGTTGCATGTTTTTGAGAGCTTTCATCCAATCAGAATGGCCGAAAAATGTGTAACAAACTCAATGTGTACTTATAGAACCTTAAGCTCACTCTGCAAATGTTTTCTTATTGTTATAGATAATGTTTATGAATCATCCTTGTATTATGAAGATCTTGATTCTTGCATCTAAGAACCTTTAAGAAATAGGCTGTGGAGCTTAGCAGAACTGAGTCACACTGTGAAAGCCTCATTGTTGAATGTATCCATTAGTTAGGATAATCTTTAATGCAAATTACTTACTTAGGGATGTTTCACCAAATAAACTAACTTTGAATGGCTGGATTTATTGAAATCCCTCGTTCAGTCTCAAAGCACTTTAAATTACAGACATCAACAAAATGGCATCCATTTTCAGAGCCTGTGATCATTGCTGTTTGAGAGTCTTTTTAAAATAATTTCTAACGATAACTATAAGATTAGATATTTTGACGAGATGCAGAACATTATTCTTATCATACTCTTTAAAACAACATAAAACAAGGGCATTGCAGCATTTCAATTCACTATTGAAAATAATCAATATATATATGTTTAAGTATATAGAACTATGAATAATAGTATACCCTATTGAATAAATTGTTGAATGTTTACATTTCTGCCTTGAGTTTTTACTAAGTTGAAAGGATTGACAGCTGCCATAGAACTGAAGGGATTGTACACTGGTTTACATCGTTTTATACATATTACCATCATACCATAAAATTACACAACGCAAAGTCTATACATAAAACATGTAGCAGGGTAACATCGAGGTACAATCTACTTTAACTCCTGTCACTGGGCTGCCCATTAGAGGGCGCCTATTACATAACAAAAGACTATGGGACTGACAGTCAGAATATTGTCCAATATTCTCATGAGATACCAACACAAGATGGAAGTAACTCTGATTGTCGAACTTTAAATAATAAAATGTCTGTAAAATAACAAGAATGTATATAATATATAACAGATTATAAAAGCAAAATTATTAGAGGTATTGGTTGTTATCTGATCAATATTTTTTCATCATCAACTTGTGTTCTAATTTACCATTTCAAATTTTTCTGACGTTCCCTCGTGTGAATTATGAAGGTTATTATTTGGGTGGTATCTTAGAATCGTCAAGGTTTTGGGCAAAACTATTACAATAATGAGAATATTTACTGATATGAAATTAGTGTGAACCCTAATTAAAACATTAAGTTGAGCAGGATTGTGTTTTTGAGAACTTTGACAATATGGCATCTCTCAGTCCTACAGTTTATCAATAGAGGGGAGTAGATTTTATCATCTGCGTTTTATATAATTTAAATATCGACATTAAAATTATGTGTCAAATTGCCGGTTGTTCCATTTTGAGTGATGCGGAGTCAGTGGCTATATTTTCAAGAAGATAAAACAAATGTGATCTGATATTTATCTCGTAGTGGTAAACAACTTAAACTTCATCATTCTGCTTGTCAGTTTCCATCTACATTTGTTTTGATGGATTGTTATGTAAAGATGTGCATTCGGAAAAAGTATTGGCTATATTTTTTCTGTAATTAGAAATTTGACATTCAATAGATCACAAAATCTTATGTTGTAAGATGAATGAATTTTCCATGACAGAAGTTAGTGAATTCTTATTACGACATAATAATGTAATCTATAGATGTTGTTTTTCATAAGATATTCATTTATCAAACATTTCAACCAAAAACCTGAGACATCTTGTGAAACCCTCATTTAACTACATTCACCCACTGGGATGAGTAATTCTCTATATTCCCCTCGTAAAGTAAGTTGAGATTAGCAAGCGTTGTATTTCATAAAAGGGACAGAAGCACATTTTAATTTTTCAAAATTTCCAAATAAATATAATATTTATGCCAAATCATTATCTTCAGAGAGTTCAACACCTCATTACTCAATCCGATTATCCCTAGTTATAGAAGGAAGTATCAAATAAAAAGTACTGGTGGCCATTTTAGTGTAAACACCTTTTTATCATTTCATTATTACTTTGGTGAGATCAGTTTGTTTACCTAAATAAAGCTTGCCATCTTTTTCCTTTTTATATTGCAATTTTGCTCCCTATTGTTTTGTCAAAGTCTACTTTTTAGCAGATTATAATTCAGTCTTTTGATACAGATCAAAGTAGAATGATAGTTTTCAATCTTTTCCTTGGCATTCTGAATCTACTCTTAGATACGTAGTATAGTCTTAAATAGTGAAGATCTATCTGCAAAAAAATGAGAAAGAAGACTTCATTTATAATAATTATTCTAGCAACAGCTAATCAACATGAAAGTCTTTGGGCATTACGTCCCAAGTACATATAGTAATATGGCAACCAGCTGCACTTCTGACCTCAGGCAATCTTGAGATCATCACTTTCTGCCCTCAGGCAATCTTTAGATCATTGCTTACTAACCTCAGGCAATCAACAGAACACAAGTCAATTGCAACTGGCAATAATTTTATTTTGTTAATTACAAACAATCGCCACGTGTCCATCTGTTTTATTTGTTAATTACCTCTAATGCCACTCTACCAGTCTCTAATCCCTCGACTGTTAATGAATATCGGATTATAACCAATTGATCTGATTTGGCTTTATCAAGCTTGCAAGTTTCAAGGCGTAGTGACATGTTGGCTGCATTGCACGTTTGCAAAATGTAATCTTTAAATCTATAAATAAATTTGAATACCTTCACCAATATAGATATAAAACATATTAAATCTTTATCTTATTACACGATTTACGGTTAAGGATCTCTATCCTTTATTACTATGAGTTTTATCCTTATAAATCTAGATATAACTTTTTAAAAAGATTTTTCGTTAATTTATAATCATTTCTGTAATATAATTACTTTATAAAAACACTTCGTTTATTCATGCTTTTTATGGACATGAACTTCGTTACGAAATATTACTTGTGAAATGTTGATATCTGACATATCTGGAACATGGTCTTCGGGTTTGCAGATATCATGGACGTTGTCTGTACCCATGGAATGCTGCCTTGTTTTATAACAATAACCTGGATATCAAGGGTCTTAGTTGAAGATGCCTTTTAGTATATAGAAATTCCTTCTATCAATCATTTACAAGGACAAACTTTAGACATTTAATCAGTACATATGTTGCACAAAACACATTAATACTATTCTCTATTTGGGAAAGTAAAAGCTATCACAAACAAGATTTTTCAAAACTAAAACGTTTGTGTATGGTTTGAACACATTTATTTCTGAAAAAATTAACGGTCTGGAAACATGAAAAGCTTGCCACTATGAGATACAAACAAAAAACAACATGCACCCTGAATTCAGAATGCATGATAACTCTACATTAACAAATAAGGATAATTAATACATTAATGACAGGTAAAAAAACCCCTAATGATTCATTTTTCCTCAATAACGTCAATAAACTGTCTATGTATATAATGTCATCATAAATACTATGTTCTGTTTTGTCCTGCTGTTGTTTCCATTCTAGCCATCAATGGTTCTGTTTTCACAAGTTAAAATCTGTACCGTTTCAGCCAATTTAATTTGGTTCCGTTTTTTGCCACTACAATTTGGTGCATTTTTTCATGGTTGCGTTTTGGCTTACACCCTTGTAACAGCTGAGTTGGTCAAGTTGTCATCAAGACAATGCAATCATCATTTTGAAGCATCATTGCAAGTAAGATGGCCTTTAAGTTAGTATTTGTATCAGCATCACTTTAAAAAACAACATTTTACAAAATGCCATTAGCCAGCTATGTATATATAAGCAAAACTCATGACCTTTGTCTTTTCTTCAGCTGGTCTCTGTAAACTTAATTGACAGTTGATAAGCAGGTTCTCTAAAAACTGACTACCACAGGAAGAAAAACCAGAGTCTTTTTCATTTTTTATCAATAATATGTGTATAAAGGGTTCTATCAGAGGCCTATTTTTGTTTCAGGTATATATTTTTACTAATGTTTTAACCTTCAACATCCGCTCATTCCATTAGTTTGCATTTTCAGGCCATTTATGTATTAAAGGCTGTATTAAAGGCCATTGATGTATCAAAAGCTGTGTTAAAGGCAATTAATGCATTAAAAGCTGTATTAAAGGCAATGGATTCATCAAAGGATGTATTAAAAGTCATGGATGTAATGGCCATGGACGTATTAAAGGCCATTGATGTATCAAAAGCTGTGTTAAAGGTAATTAATGCATTAAAGGCAATCAAACCTCCTTAAAAGTTTCACATTGATAATGGAATACATCAGACAAACTCATTTGTTTACCATCACCTATTACGTTTGAAAACGTTGTGAATGCATAAAATGACATAAATTTAAATTTTAAAAATTATTTGACAGTTTTCTGTTAAGAATATGTCAGAAGTATAAACTTTTAAGGTCCAAAGACGGGAAGGTGTTTATGATGAGTGAATGTCATGACACCTTGTCCTCAATGAGATGGTTGTTTGAAGGTTTATGAGACACTTCAGCTGTAATTGAGTTAGTCAGCTTTGGATTAAAAATCATTAGCATTTTCTACACTATGTGAAAAGACATAGTGTTTGAGTGGCATTCAAGAAGTTTAAATGATATAGCATGTAAAATATTTCATATTTTACAAAATGTACCTCATTATAAAGACTGTTTGATATTTATTGAAATTTTTATTTATTTTCTTATTCCAGTTGCTCACAATTGTGTAGGTGATAAGCTCACGTCATTCAAGCTTTTAGGCATCTAATATATCCTTTGTATGATTTGATTTTTTGTCAAGAAAATGGTGATCACAAGTATGTTATGATTTCAGATTTCACCTGCTAAGTTACTAATATTGAAGACGTTGGAAATCATTGAACTTATCATGACTTCAAGCAGTATTAAAGCATTGAAAGAGTCAGCGTCCTCAGCAGGCACTGCCTTAACATAAATTTCATGTGGCATTCTCCATGCCCTTTCTGAAAAATGTGAAAAGTCATAAAGAATTTTTCTCTGAATCTCTGAGTCTGTCTCCAGCGATATGTCAAGCAACTCCTAAATTACCTGATGACGAGTATAAAGAAATATGGAGCTCAAAGGAGTAACTTTCAACTACAATTGTTGTTCCCCAAAGTGCGTCATCAGTGAATCATTGACAAGGAAATCTCATCGGCAATCCTTTCAGGCAGAAAGTAAATTTCCTGACAATACATAAATGCCCTATTTTTGAGGTAGTGATTATGAAGCTCGCAATTGACATGTATGAGATCTGGCATGTTCTTTGTGTTCTTCAAGAACTGACATTTGTGAAAGTATTACACAAAGAGAACTTTGATTTCACGTTGCAGAAACGCAGCAGCCAGTTTTCTCAGTTCTTCTTGATTTCAAATTGCCTGAACATTTTAAATTGGGAGGAAAATCTTTTGAACTGTACTAACTGACTTTGAAGATGACATTTGAGCAACAAGAGATTTCAGTTCCTTATTCTTGTAGAAGAGGTCATCAGAACTCAGAAACTATAAGGCCTACCTCATTGAAACTTGCAATATGGAACAATCATCATATACATCATGTTATTATAGAATGACTTTGAATTAAAGGGGCAAAGAGTATGTTGTTAGGGTCAATTATGTCAAACTTCAAAATTGGTGTTATTTTATCTAGAAGTAGTGGTTGTTTCAGAAAATCAGAATCCTAATGTTTATTAGTTCAGTAAAATGGCGATAAACGCGTGAGTTCGTGATTTGTGATGGAAAACTAGACAGTGGCGAGCACCAATGATTCAAACGTAATTTCTGTAACTTATTTACAGCAGACACAAAGACAAACATTGTTTGATAGTGTTAAGTAGGTCTTTTTAACTAGTATACACATTAATTGGACACATAATTTAGAATTCTTAACAGTTATAGGCCTGTTTTCCGATTTTTGGGGAAAACAAGAAAATATCATAATTTTGGCATTTTAGAGAAAAAGATGCAAGTTTAAGAAGGGGATGTTAACTTAACTAAGGTCATAAGGTATTTTGGCTCTTACTAAAACCACATTAAAAATCATGAAACATATTCTGTGTCACTTTAAATTTAGAGCTGTTATAATTCTGTTATATGCATGCCTGATTTCCAACCATTGTATATTTATCCTCCAATTGATACAAAATTATTTTGCAATTTATTTGGTGCTAGTTACTGAGTGTAATATTTGCAGTTTGATGAAGAACAACATGTATTCACTCAAAAAGAAAAAACATTGAATATTAAGCCATTCATGGGCATCATAACCTTTAATTATCATTTATAAATTATTTGCATTTGTTCTGTCAAGGTATATTTTCATCTGTATTTTGTTTTGAAAAAAGAACAGGGATTTCCACCAAGAAACATTCCCTTAAGTATACTTCACTCATTCAGCATGTTCCCAATTTAGGAAAACTTATTGAAATATCTGACAGGAAACCCAGCTGTATGAAAAGGTTTCCATGACTTCATTAATTCTAACAAGACAACTAAAAAATATTGCCAGGAAATATCCTTAGGGAGTTGTTGTCCCATAAAAAGAAGAGCAATTAATTCCACAGGCACACTTAACCCAATTTATTATGAAATTTTTTTCATTTGTATTTCTAATAAAGCTTTATTTAATATATCATTCATCAGTGCTGAAAGTTGAAATAGTTTTGCCAGAATATGTCTATTTATGGGAGAAAACATTGCAATAGTTTGGATTTTACCCAAAATTTCAAATTTCAAAATTAAGTATTCTTTTTACAATATTTTTGTCATCAAGAATTTTTATCCATTTATGTATCATTATATATACAATAGCATGATTGCCCTAATTAAGTAGTTGAATAATATACTGAAATATGTCCATTTCAGTCTCATGTTTGATTGTATGTTTGTAGGGATGTAGTGATAAGTCTGCTGACCCCTCACACCAACGGTCAAGGTTTGAATCCAGGTGGAGACACCAAAAAAGTGACCTGGGCTTTACACTGTGTTAAGTCCTTTGGCAAGGCATTTAATCCACATTGCACTCAGTCCACTAAATCCTACAACTGGGTACCTGAATACTGGGAGTACAGACCTAAATGTTCACACCTAGTGCTTAGTAGTTAATTGCCTTGAAAGTACATTTCTTACAGGGTTATGATGTATATTGTACTGCTAGTGAGCAGCTCGGGACGTGATATTAGGTGTTTAAATTGTAATTATTATTATGATGATGTTTTGAACATACATACTTTTATAGAATTATATCTGAAAATTATTTCAATTTCAATCCCAAACTTGTTTCGAACTATGTATTTTTGGCTAATTATGCATATATACATACATATATTTGTATATACACATTTTCTTATGTATTTGAATTAAGGATTATAAAGGCAGAATTTCTGCCTGAATCAATTTGTTGTTGTTTGCCAATTTTAGATTTCAATGTAATTTTCCAAAATTTCATCATTAATGTTTATTTGATGATTCGATTCTACATTAATACTTTGATAGTAAGAGGGATGCAACACATGTATTTAATGTTATCATAAAATAAAAAAGGTATTCATAATAAAAAAACAAACATTGAAGATGAAAAAAGCACAAAAAGATGTTAATCTGGAAAAGTTGTTATACTTTAAAAAAAATAAAGTTCACCATTTCATTAATCGTCTGTTTAGAGAGAAAAGAAAAACACAAGGATAGATAATAAATGTCGAGATATATCTATGGCTGCTGTCAATTAGATGTTGCAGTATATTGTAAGTGCCTTTGTTCGTATGTGCAGGGTAATCTGCAACTAGGAGTTAGGAAAATAGATCAATTTTAACTGCTTGAAATTGACAGAGACAGTATGGATTGCGCTGAGAATAGAAGCTGTTGTTAAGAGTGGAACAGGAAAATTGACAAGAAAAGAGGAAGATTTCAAGCACAGGGCTACTGAAGGGTATGAATAAGCATCACTGATTGAAGTTGTTTTATAATATGATTACAAGAAATAACCTTTGTCATGACAGCAGACCAATCGATGGTAATAAAGCTTTATATGCTTAGGTTGGTGAGATATTAGATTATTGAATGAGTCTTTTTGATGTGATCTCATTTCATTTCTTCGAGCTTTCCAATTCGGGTCCAAAACTGAAATGCTTGCAGATTGGGAGGAACTAATTAATGTTGAGAATTGTATTGACAAAGCCCGGAATCTCAAGAGCAAAGAGAAATTAAAAATACAGGAATGAGATTGCATATTAACCTCAGCTAGCTGCAAGATGGTGTTTGATGAAAAAACATCGACATGAAAAATTGGCAATACTTTGGTTCAATAATGAAGACGCTAAAGAGGCCGCCCGGTATGATTTTTTAGGTGATCAGAAGCGCTCTATTCTCTAAGATCAATATGAGTGGACCGGTCAATGGGCACATCTCATCTCACATCCTGCCCAACATAGTGTGTTGCTGGTCAACCCGCAGCAGATCCGTGGTCCTAACGACTGTACCCTCCTGCTGGTGGAACCCATAGATTCTCATCATTGGGCTGAGACGTCCGGGTACTCAGTGCTTTTTGCTTCTCTGTCGCAGCAAGGATTTAAATTTGTTCCTTTCTTCTCCTCATGCATCTTCGTTAGCGGCGAGAGAGTGAGCCAGAGAGAGGAGCGTGGGTCTGTCGGCTCTCGGTGTGGACACAGCATGTGAAGGATTGCTGATCACATGACTGCTTAGTGATGAGGACCAGGCTTATCCAGTGCTGGGATTACTGTAGATGAATCAACACACTCAGTGAGGTAAGCTTACTTATACTTCTCTCGTCTGCCACAACAGTGTAACTTGTATCTCTGATCATTTCAGTTAATATACTGAACATCGTATTTTAATTATTCTTCTGTGTAATCCACCATTTCTCTGCTTAGGAATTACTAAACTGTTTTTCTTATAACTGTGTGTTGTATCCTTGGTATAAGCACATGTTCTATCGGTTGGTCTCTGGAGCTGTCTCCACGTCACCGGTACGTTGATGCTGGTTGTGTTGATGGCCAACGTCCACAGACTTGTTTATGTACCAGCACATGCTGCTTGCAATGTTCCCAGTTATCAATCAATTAGCCGGCAGAGCCAGACTGTTGGATCTAATCCCGACATTGGGTAAATCAGAGGAAGGGAGATTTACTCGGGACACTGAAAGGGGTTTGCCGCTCTCCTAATCACACCATCTCATGCACAGACTGAGATGTCTATTATCACTGTTAGATTTGGGACCAGTCCTCTCAAATCATTGCGTATTTTCTTAATGCAGATCAAGTCAATAGCATGATGGTCAGCTGTGTTTGTAAAGGCAATGTTGTGTGTAAGACATGTTGCCTTATGTGTGTAACAATACAGGCAATCATAGTAAAAAGTTTTTGTGTAAGAATAGGTGAGTAAGTCCTATGTTGCGTGACTTGATACACAAATAACATATACTCGCCACAGAAACACACACACACACACACACGCACACAGAGAGAGCAATACTGTTATACACCTAGGACTTGCTTTTCTTGTTTGACAATAGACTGCTGTAATGCAAGTGTTTGTCTATTGTTATAGTGTTGTAACACCTTAATCAATACTAGAACTGTATAATGGAGTACCTGCTTATTCACTGCATGATTTTTGCTGGGCTTAATTACCTGCCGTAAGACTGGCAATCAGAGGGGAGTTAGGTTGCAAAAATAGGAGGAGGAATGAAAAGCCGAGCTAAAAAGCCGAGCAAAAAAGGGAGGTTGGAATGAAGGACAGAATGAATAAAAGGATGAATGAATTGTAGGGAGAAAGAATGAAACGAAGAAAAAGGAGGAAATATGGGAAGGGAAAAAGAATAAAAAGTAGGAAAGAAATTGGTGGGGATGAAAGGAGGAAAGAAGTGTTGAAGATGGAAAAAAGGAAAGTGGAAAGAAGGGAAAGAAAAGAAGGGAGGAAATAAATCCGTGAAGGAAAGAAAGAAAGGAAGGAAATAAAATGGTTCAGGAGGAAAGAAGGAGTCGAAGAAGTAAACATCATCAGGGAAGAAATAAGAGAAAAAGAAATTGTTGAGGGAATAGAAAGGAAGAGAAAAAAATAATGGGAGAAAGAATGAAAGGAAAAAGGGGAGAAAGGTCTGGAAAAAGGGTTTTACGCTAAAGATTATATATTTCAAAGAAAGGTCACTTTAAGGAATATTTTCTGTTCCATAGCTTTCATTTACATTTCTACATAAGCTAGTCTTCAACAATTATTTCTTCACAAACTGTGACTCATCATGACCATCTTCATGGTCAAATTATGTTCTTAGTCTTTTATTCTCAATACAAACCTATATCCTATGCAAATGACCATCATTGCCTGATCTGTTCATGGATGAAAGTTTCTGATCTAGGATAAAGTAGTTAACTTTGATAAAATATTTAGAATAGAAAGAAAATGTTTGTGAGAAGTTGAATTTTTAATTATCATCACTTATTTGCCATCTTATCCAGGGAACACCATTATGAAGGAGCAAATAATTCTTTTTTTTTCATCTATGTGAAGAAAAACTTGAGGTAAAAATCTGATGAAACATCTTGTATGGAGATGATAAACGATCTTGTATCATTAAATTAACCTTACATAAAAACCAGCATATAAGGAGCAAGTTTTTGAAAGGCATTAAGGAATGAAACACAGGATTAAATTCATAATGTTTTTTTAAGTGAATATTTTAAAGGTTTTTAAAATTATAGTTTACGTACTCTGTTGAAAATCTCTGACAAAGAAATTAAAACTTGGAAACAAAATTTCACACATCGATTATTCCTTTTAAGGAAGATCAAATATTTTGACATCTGTTAAACCTGTCTTTGAAAAGGAGAGCAATTTCCCTTCCGATTCTGACAGAAACAATATATGGAATAAGCAGTGGGATGTGAAAAGGGAATCACAAATGCTGATCATAACTGTCGACAATTGACTATCTATCATACTTACAGGAGCTAGAGCAAACAATTTCTGATCTCTTTCATACAGTACGCCAAGGGATGAATATTACGCAGTGGCATGCTGAAGTGAAGAATGCAACCTAGATCTAGCTTTAGGCGGTTGTTCCTTTCCATTTTCAAATCAACAAGAAATTACTGAGCTTGCAATTGTGGTCTTTGTGCCGTATGATATGCAATGGATGGAATGTGAAGGGTTGTATGTGAAGGGTGGTATGCGAAGGGTGGTATGTTAAGGATTGTTATAAAGGGTGGTTTGCATAGGGCAGTATGTTAAAGATGGTATGTGAAGGATGGTATATAAGGATGGTATGTGAAGGATGGTATGTAAAGGGCGGTACATGAAGTGGTATGTTAAGGATGGTTTGGAAGGATGGTATGTAAAGGGCGGTACATGAAGTGGTATGTTAAGGATGCTATGTGAAGGATGGTATGTAAAGGGCGGTACATGAAGTGGTATGTTAAGGATAGTATGTGAAGTGGTATGTGAGGGATGGTATGTGAAGTCGAAGGTCCGATACAACAATTTGTAACTGTACAGTGGAAGAGAGATAGAGGCTGCTACAAGCATGTCCGCCCCTTCAAGTCATGTTTCACCTTCCTATGTCAGCTCCGGTCTCATATCTCTGGCACAGAACACTTGTTTGATGGAGTAGCAGTAGAATGCTATGATATTGGCAGCATGAATAGAAGATCTTAAGCTCTGATTGTCATTTAGATGGATGATATGGAAGAAAGATGGTAAATTTACATGATAAAGGGTTGTTTAACTTGTTTAAAGGCTTTGAGAAACTTATTTAACTTTTAAACGGCTTTAACTTTAATCGTATATAAGTGTCAGTTTTTTCTAGTGAAGATTAGTACACATCCAAATTCAATTTTATTCTCTTGCACCCTGTCATCATGAATGCATAAGTAAGATAAATCTATGAATGCGTTTGAAATCACAATTGCAGTATTTTTTAACCATACTCCTATCATATTCAAAGTGGACGGTATTAAAAGTTACCAACTTGGATTATTAGGCTTTTATATATCCCACTACACTCCTGTAAAATGATATGACATCATACTAAATGATATCTTTTAAATATGTGGTCATCATATTCTGCCTGTGAATAATAACCTGGATGTCCTTTCCACAGAGCAATATTAAAGTTACAATCAATCGAAGCCCATTTTTTAAACATTGGTTACAACTAATTGTAACCTTACAAAAAATTGTATGTGTTTGTGGAACAGGATGCTGTACTTATCAGTACCCCAAAGGGTTTGAGATAATGATGAAATGCTTTATGTGCTATTCTGTTTTAAATCTCAGAAGCATAAGAAAATCTTACAATCACAGAGTTAAAACCTTGTGGTTGAGACCCAAGGCCAGTGGGTATGTGTGTGGTGGAAGTTTTCAGAAGTGCTTGAGTTCAGATGAAGATATCAGTCTAGCCGTCTCCCAAGGGAAACAATCATGACGGTGATGAACTGTACACGGGCAAACCTATATAGGCCAGTTTTCTTACTCTTGAATCTTCCTTTGGTTGACATCTTTCTTCCTTTCTTTCAATCATCCTGCTTCATCAGCCTATTTGAATTTAAAGATCTCCTTCAATACCCTGGTATCTATCAGACCAAGTGTCTTGTATCATTATGTTAATATAAATTTCTACTTCACGAGATGAGATATTCATGGTATTCGACGAGAAATGTCAAATGTTCTATTTATTATGTTTTTCTAGCGCGGCTGTTGAATGACGTCATTCAATTGTTTCATGACGTCACAGACGACATCATATGATTGTTGCATCATTTTACAGAGTAGAATACCATTTTTATTTCACTCAGTGAAAATACGGGTTTTATTTTCACGATAAATGGCATATTTCACCATTCGAAATATAATAAAACCCGCCCATACAGTTGCTCACATCTAACATTTATATCATCACTACCTTGATGACAAGTCTGCTGAGTTTCAAATATGTGCTCTAAGCCCCATGCATAAGAAGAGTTCATTGAGTGAAAATATTACATGATTAACATAGCCTTAAATAACTAGATGTCAGCAATACAATTCATTTGGCTTGATAGATCTCAGGGTATTGAAAGAGCTATGTGGATCAAAATATGCTGTCCCTTGGGATCAATGAACCATCTTTCTTCACATTCCTCTCTCTTCCCTTGGTTTAGTTGATCATTTCTCGTCCTCTGTTCTTGGGATGAATTATACTGTCCCTTAATTGGGATCAATGAATCATCTTTCTTCACATTCCTCTCTCTTCCCTTGGTTTAGTTGATCATTTCTCTTCCTCTGTTCTTGGGATGATTTATACTGTCCCTTGGGATCAATGAATCATCATTCTTCACATTCCTCTCTCCTCCCTTGGTTTAGTTGATCATTTCTCTTCCTCTGTTCTTGGGATGAATTATACTGTTCCTTGGGATCAATGAACCATCTTTCTTCACATTCCTCTCTCCTCCCTTGGTTTAGTTGATCATTTCTCGTCCTCTGTTCTTAGGATGAATTATACTGTCCCTTGGGATCAATGAATCATCTTTCTTCACATTCCTCTCTCCTCCCTTGGTTTAGTTGATCATTTCTCTTCCTCTGTTCTTGGGATGAATTATACTGTCCCTTGGGATCAATGAATCATCTTTCTTCACATTCCTCTCTCCTCCCTTGGTTTAGTTGATCATTTCTCGTCCTCTGTTCTTGGGATGAATTATACTGTCCCTTGGGATCAATGAATCATCTTTCTTCACATTCCTCTCTCCTCCCTTGGTTTAGTTGATCATTTCTCTTCCTCTGTTCTTGGGATGAATTATACTGTCCCTTGGGATCAATGAATCATCTTTCTTCACATTCCTCTCTCCTCCCTTGGTTTAGTTGATCATTTCTCGTCCTCTGTTCTTCGGATGAATTATACTGTCCCTTGGGATCAATGAATCATCTTTCTTCACATTCCTCTCTCTTCCCTTGGTTTAGTTGATCATTTCTCTTCCTCTGTTCTTGGGATGAATTATACTGTCCCTTGGGATCAATGAACCATCTTTCTTCACATTCCTCTCTCCTCCCTTGGTTTAGTTGATCATTTCTCTTCCTCTGTTCTTGGGATGAATTATACTGTCCCTTGGGATCAATGAATTATCTTTCTTCACATTCCTCTCTCTTCCCTTGGTTTAGTTGATCATTTCTCTTCCTCTGTTCTTGGGATGAATTATACTGTCCCTTGGGATCAATGAATCATCTTTCTTCACATTCCTCTCTCTTCCCTTGATTTAGTTGATCATTTCTCGTCCTCTGTTCTTGGGATGAATTATACTGAACACAAATAATTTGGTAAATATTTTTAATTTTTTAATAATGAATAATGCTGTATTCATTCACATACACTTTGATCTCTGCCTTTTTTCCAGTATTGATGTTTTATTTCTGTCTTTCTGTTTTGTGCAATGTCTAAACTATTCAGTTGGTTCCATCAATTTTTCTCTCATTAGTATTGCAAAAATCTTCACTTACCTCAACTGCAATGATCAAATTGACCTCCTAAAGTATTGAGAGGCACCTGATTCCTTGTATGAATCAACTATGTGTTGCTTTTGATTCTTTGTTTGGCCGGATATGTTTCTTTTATAAAATCAGGAACAGAACTTTGTCTTGATAATATTAATGCAATAAAAGTTTGGAAGGTTAGCATCCATTTCTAAAGTTTGATGTCAAAAGAATTTAAATATATATTTATAAAAAAGTAAATAAAGAGACTTTGTCCATATCAATGTATGAGGATCTTGGATCAACACTGTGAGAGTAGATTCCTGTTTAAGCTTGTGCCAGCGTGCCAGCCACTTGTGTAAGTAAATCCAGTTGACCCTTGAACAATATCTACACAATCGGTATGTACATCTGTAATGAGAAACATGGAGTATTATCGCCAGCTCATACATACAAATGTCCCTCCCCACCAGCTCACAATGAACAATTACTGGATTGTCAGATCCAGCTGCAGCCATCAACCAGGGTATAGAAGTGCTTCTGGACCTCTAGAACTCTTAGCACTGCTGGACAATGAAATAAACTTGTAAACATGTTAACATTTCCCCACTTGTAAACGTCTTAATTAACATTTCCCATTAGGATTTGTTTTTGTGAGTCTTATATCAACAATAGACCTATGTAGATATGTGGTAGTGACTGTTGTCCTTTTTACACTTATACCCCATGAATAAAACTGTTTCGAATTGTTGTATGGAAATAGAATACAATATATATACCGCTATGTGTGTGTATTTAGAGCAGTATTTGTAGTAGTGACTGTTGTCCTTTTTACACTTATAAGCCATGAATAAAACTTTTGTATGATGAGTTTCAAAATAAGCATTAAGATGTATAAAGGGGGCAGTAGTACATTTTTTATTAAATGAATATTTCTTAAAATGAATAAATTGTTGTAAAAACATACATGTTACCAATATCCAGAAATGCATAAAAACATTTTCAATGCATAAAAACAGTTCTAAACTGAATGAACCATGTTCATTTAAGCTATGGGAATCCATTTCCCTAACTCAAATGATTAAGAGTTGTTCACACAAAAATGGCTGCTAGTAGTTTTGGTTTGATACTTGATGGTTTGGTTAAGTAATGATGTTACTTTTTCTAAACATAAACTAATGTTTTTGGGGAACATTATTGAATAAGCGTAATATTGCCCTTTTAATGAAACAGGAGTATGTTTCATTACTAGGTATTTTGGCACACAAAATATTTGATAGTATCATATTCATTTGGTTCTGTTTTTATGAGTTATGTATGAGCACTATATATGAATGTGGGCCAGTATTTATAAATCGACTCGTAAGTCTTACTCACTGGTAAACCATAAATCACATCAAATATGTTATTTCCAAAGGCCTATTATGGTAGTGAGTGTCTACAGATGCTCCCTCCACCACCCACTCTTGGCTGCTGTGAGCTTTAGTGGTATTTCTGGGTTTCTTCTTGTAGTCTTGAATATAGGCTTTTTGCTTGATTCACTGCATCAAGAAGATTTGAAGTAATATTGTTAAATTGTTACCTTGTCCTAAGTAGGAGACATCTATGAGTCCTAGATGAGAATCATGGGTAATTATTTGATTTTTAGCTCATCAGGTCTGAAAGACCCGATGGGCTTATGGCATGGCATGGCGTCCGGCGTCCGTCCATCCGTCCGTCCATCCGTCCATCCGTCCGTCCGTCCATCCGTCCATCCGTAAACTTTTCACTTTTTCGACTTCTTCTCCAGAACCAATGACTCTAGAGAGCTGAAATTTTATGTGCATACTCCTTGGCAAATGGGGATTCTAAATTGTAGATTTCGTGACCCCATGACCCCAAATGGGGTCACAAGGGTCAAAACCTTAAAAATCTATTTTAATCTTCTTCTCCAGTTCCAAAAGGTCCAGAGAGCTGAAAAGTTGTGTGTAGACTTCTTGGCCAATGGAGATTCTAAATTGTAGATTTTGTGACCCCATGACCCCAAATGAGGTCAGAGGGGTCAAAACATGAAAAACCTATTTTCATCTTCTTCTCCAGTTCCAAAAGGTCCAGAGAGCTGAATAGTTGTGTGTTGACTCCTTGGGCACTGGAGATTCTAAATTGTAGGTTTGGTTATCCCCATGACCCCAAATGGGGTCACAGGGGTCAAAACCTGAAAAACCTATTTTCATCTTCTTCTCCAGTTCCAAAAGGTCTAGAGAGCTGAAAAGGTGTGTGTAGACTCCTTGGCCAACGGGGATTCTAAATTGTAGGTTTGGTGACCCCATGACCCCAAATGGGGTCACAAGGGTCAAAACCTAAAAAACCTAATTTCATCTTTTTCCCTAGTTCCAAAAGGTCTAGAGAGCTGAAAAGGTGTGTGTAGACTCCTTGGCCAACGGGGATTCTAAATTTTAGGTTTGGTGACCCCATGACCCCAAATGGGGTCACAGGGGTCAAAACCTAAAAAACCTAATTTCATCTTTTTCCCTAGTTCCAAAAGGTCTAGAGAGCTGAAAAGGTGTGTGTAGACTCCTTGGCCAATGGGTATTCTAAATTGTAGGTTTGGTGACCCCATGACCCCAAATGGGGTCACAGGGGTCAAAACCTTAAAATCCTACTTTCATCTTTTTCCCTAGTTCCAAAAGGTCTAGAGAGCTGAAAAATTGTGTGAAGACTCCTTGGACACTGGGGATTCTAAATTGTAGGTTTGGTGACCACTTGACCCCAAATGGGGTCACAGGGGTCAAAACCTTAAAATCCTACTTTCATCTTCTTCTCCAGTTCCAAAAGGTCTTGATAGCTTAATAGTTGTGTGTAGACTCCTTGGACAATGGGGATTCTGAATTGTAGGTTTGGTGACCCCTTGACCCCAAATGGGCAATGGGCCTTTTTTATTTGATTGTGAATAACTTTTAAGAAATACATTGTTGTTTTCTTTCCTAGACAAAATTGGCCCGACACAAGGACGGACTAAATAATTTTACAGCCCGTCCTCAACCAAAGTTACCCGTCTCGGACGTTGGGACAGGCTATCTTTCCTACACTGCCCATGACCCCATGGTCTAAACCCAAACACCTATTTCTATCAAAAGTCTGATGAGCTACAGAGCCCATGGCTCTATTTTTTAAATGTGCAGTGATACGTGACGTCACTTGTCGAGTGATGTCATAGCCGAAAAGGTTGTTCTATTCACATGACTGAAAATTATTTTTAAACTTGTGTTAATTAAATTTAATAACTTTTTTTATTTAAAACAGATTAAATGATTTGTACAAATTCAAGTTATTATCAACAAGAAGTCTAATGAATTATTTCATTTATTTTCAGTTCAAATTTATTTTGCTAACACAAAAATAACAAATCTTCAAATCAAAGTTTTGACAGGATTAGGAAAATGACAGATATAATCATTTTGGTATTGATAAAGTCAACCGCATGAACAAATTTCTCACCCCAAGTTGATTATCATGACTGAATTCAAACAAAACAAAGATTAGTTTCAAGGCTGACAACTTCAGAAGAGAAACATAAGAAATCACACTATTTTGAAAAGGTGGATTTGAGGATAAATTTTACCGAGTCTGATTTTTTCAGTGCCAGTCCTTCTATAAATAGACACATTGAAAACAAAGATGGTAACAACAAGAGTTACCAGTTCAGCAACATGCTGTATTGCCTAGTTAACTTAATTACTTTTACTTATATCATCAGGTACCCCACTATGTAGAGTAATATTAAAGATATTACTTCAGTTTAAATTTGTACTGAAATAATTTTTTTCAATACTTATTCTAAAAGAAAAATCAACCCCTAGCCATGGAAGATTCAAAGGAGCCTTCCGTATTTCCCTTAACAGTTAGTAACTGATGTACAATATTTCTTGTCCAGAGAAAGAAAGGAAATGTGATCTTCCAACCAATATTTTTTAAGGAACCATTAGACCTACACAGAATAAATGGGTTTTTTTGTGGCTTTTTTTTTTTTTCTTTTTGCGCTGGTGGCCTGTTTACTGAATAAAAAACCATACCAGTAACGATGAAACTATCATATGATGATAAATTATGAAAAAAAGTATGAGGAACTCAAAGAATAAATGTTAGATTTGTTTTCAAGGACAATAAAAATATAATATACTCTTTGAAATGTGTAAAATTATATTTCTATTATACAATGACACCTGCTTTCTCTTCCAAAATTACATTTTGTTTGACATACTGATTCTTTTATTGAATTGTTGTCATTAATTTTGAATCTTATTCAAACAAGGCATTGTTCACTGAAATTTTAAGAACAACATAAAATATAAGGATTTGCTATTAGAAAAAAAAAAATAATGATATTTTAAGCATATTTAACTAAAACGGTTTGGGAGCTATTATTAGAAGCAATTCCATATGTGTTCCAAAATAATTTTGTCAAGAGTGAAAATATTCATGTGAAACATTTGGTATTCAGAAATTTAGTGATTGATTCTCCCTGGAGATAGCTATTCATCTAAAACAGATATGACTGTCAAAGAATAACTAGATGATGTATGTTATTCATAGAAGTCTTTGATATCTGACTGTAAGCTTGTACCAGTTGGACACTCAAATGACAAATATCCACTTGACAGTATTTATGACATAGCGACAATGTCACTGGAGTCTCATAGGATGGCTTTTTTGGACAATTTATTCATTAATAAGGATAATTGGTTTTAGTTTATGCAATGTTTCTGACATTATGATAAACTGTCAACTTGACTATATTTATTATATTTTAGAAAAACAATCTGTCGAACAGATACATTAGAGTGACAGAAAATTTATTTTTTGGGCATCAAAGAGAATTAATTCATGAATTTAATATTATCAAAGATTTTTTTCCTCTTTTACATAATGTTTTCAGACAAGATACTTTACAAGACAAACCAAAGAAAACTGTGTACATTTAAAAGAAGTACTTAGACAATATAAAATCAATTCCAAATATTTCAGTAGTTAACAAACAAAAGTGTTCATAACGGGTATTTTTTTAAAACAAAATTTACAAAGGCTATTGATATAATATTATGGTTATAACACATTTAAAATAAAACATCACACTGGGGTAAGATTCTGGTTGCTGACGTCTTTACACTTTCATACAGAAATGTGTGAATTCACTCAAAAAGAAATATTGATAATGAAGCCATTCACTAACAATGAATAAGTGTGGAAAGTCTTGCTATGGCATGACACGGCATTGCTAACAAGACTTAGGTTGTTTGTTTGCATATCACTGTCTCTTGCTTGGCAAAAACTTTTCAAAAAACCTTTATACAAAACAATGTAAATATAAGTAATATAGTATAACACTCATAAATAAACATTCTTTTATGTAAAAATTGAAGGAGCCGTATTTAGCTGTATGAATCTCTCAATGATATCTTCCTTATAAAGACATATTCATAGAATGAACTTTCAAAGTTTTTTTTATGATAATAGTATGTCATATAATAAGTAATAGTATGGTAGCTAAATAAATGTCCTTATTACAGGTAGTTTTCTTTGTTATTTTTTCTGAATAGTTTTACCTGGATTCAGTATTTTTTGTATAACAACTTCTTGGTTGTGAAAATCACATCCTTTCATAGTATATGTTCCTTCGTCAGGTGGGATGTGGGGCATTAAAAAAAGGGATTCTTGTATATCATAGCAATGAAAACAGGTATGTTCTAAATACTGAAGGCGATGCTTAGTTGTCAGTGCTTGCAAATCAGTTTGACCGCTCATTGAGAATTGAGTATTAATTTGAACATGGAATAGCTTGCTCCTGAAATTGGATAGGCTGATGATAATTGGATTCTTATGTAAAGTTTTAACTATTTAAAGCTTTAACTCACTGTTGTATGATATCTAATGTAACAATAATTTTAATTTTAGCTTTTATACAAACTTCAACAATCACATCATCCTCCATCAAATACCAAGAAGAAGCTATTTCATGTGAACTCTTCTGTGTATGTTATGTTGAGCTCAGTGGGTCTGGTCTATAAACTATAGTGTATAAACTGCAGCTTGTGATCTCGTGCCTCTGAAATTGGAAATCTCATAGTCTCCAAGCATGACACTTGACTGCACAAATGAGAGATTTGCTGTATTTAAGGTGTCTGTATTGCTGGAAATTATTCGAATCTGAAAGACTGCTTGGACTGTAGACCGAAAAGAATCAAAACTTGAGTAAACAGATATACAGAGAAACACCTATGTCAAATTATCAATAAACAAATTATTTCCTCAATTGAGGTTAGGGGAGGGCTTTGTTACACAAATTATGTAAATATAAATTATTTTCAAGAGGAGGATTTGGGATGAACCCTAAAAAGCCAAAACCCAAACAAATCAGTGGATGGGGCGCTTGCATGCAGGCAGAACAGACTATATAACTTTAAAGACTGCATTTCTTATAGCATGACGTCGAAAATCTTGTCTTAAACACGATGTAGTGTGATGCAGAACATATTCAGAGTTCTGATTACTTCGACCAGCTGAACAGGGCCCAGTTAGCTTGCAGAGACATCTTGGGAATCGAGCTCCAGCGGGGTATTGGTGATCTGACTTGTTGTATGAAGAGCTGCCTAGTGCAGTAGAAAGGAGGGCCTATAGTCAGTGAGTGTGCTGTCTGATCATGTCTTGTGTTAACATGGTCAACGTATAGGATCAGCAGCTGGATCAATGTCTCCGTACTTCAGAGGGACCAGCTAGATTTATAACTGACTGAAACACTACACAGGTTAGTGGACTATGTATAGATTTCTGTCTGTCATAAAGTTAGCTGATTTTGGAAGTATCTTCATTTGATTTTCTTATCATCTATAGTTTACATAAACCAGTAGATATTCAGCTTTGTCTGTGTCCTCTTGTATCAATTGGATCTAACAGATAAACTTCTTACTGACATACTTGAAAGCTGTAACACAGAAATCAATGTGTAGACTTTCTGGTCCTATTTGCCAATTGACAGTGGAGAAAGATATTGTTGTATTCAGATTTCTAGTAATCTACTTACTAGTAATACATTTTACGACACAACTGACTCGAACAACTTAAAGAGCAATGTATTTTTTAGTGCACTATTGAAAAAATTGGGCTATAGAACAAAAATCAACCAAACTTTAATTGATTTTTTCAAAGAAAAAAATGTCAAAGAAAATCTATACTTTCTTGGGTTTTGAATAATGACTTCCACGTTTTTATGTATGGAAAATGGTTGTTAACTTGTTGTTTTTCAGATAATTGATGACATTTCTTTAATGATTTTGAGCTGAATGTGGTTGTGGACTCAAAGATCAGCCCTGGCTCCCTCCAGAGGTCCTGCTTTAACATAATCAATATCACTCAAGTCATTTACCAGCAAACAAGCATTTCAAATTATCCTTACCCTTTCCTTGAATTGCAAATTTGACAAATTCTTTCTTTCAATCGAAAAATCCCATATAACACGAAATGTTTAAAACTTCAAACAACAGGAAAAGCTCGTTTATCACAATTATTATAATCTGAAAATCTTTGATAACACTGATGATTCGTTTTTATTAAATAATTCCTTTAATAAGAAAGAAGATGGAGTTTTGTTACTTCTAATTTTGGAATTTCCTTTTCATAATCGATATCTCCTGTGTATAAAAAGCTTATAATGAATCTATGAGGGGTTTAGTTCATTGATAACTAACAAATATGGATTATGGAAAGTCATAAGTTGTTTTTTTAGCTAAAGAGAGGAAATGTGTTTGCTAATGATAAGTGCGTTATCATGACGTGCAGACTGCCAGTTAAGGAGAGGAAATGAGGTTGGGACTCTGCTGTTGTATCACTGCTTGCAACTGCTTTTATACCAGAGCTGTGGCACTCAGCAATCATGTCATTAGCTCATCATATTGAGATACTGTCCTAATTGATACAATGGACTGCAATGGTCATCAATTTCTGTTTCCTGCAAATATTGTTATTTTGTGCTGTAATGATAGATGTTTAAGTCAGGAACTGAGTGCTCAGTGTAATTGGATAACAGTGTCTGTGTTTTATTTACTTGTACTAATACAAAATGTCCTTCGGATGCATGGGTTCCAAGAATAACGGTAATGTTGTTATATACCGATTAACACCAGATCATGTTGGTCAGCAATTTGCAGTACTAGATGTTCCAACACAAATTTGGCTGAGTGGTAAGGTGTTTGCACATTCAGTGATGGCAGATTAGGACCAGGGTTTGGACTGATTACTAAAAACATAATACTATGGTGCACATTCAGAAAGTATGTTGTGTGAAATAAGACTATCTATATACTGGCTTATTGGTGTTGACACTACTATGTGTCTTAGTGTTAGTGTTGGCCTATCTTCATTGACCACTGAAGTAATTTAAGTTCCCAAAGTTCATCATTGTAAAGGTCTCTTATTCACCTGGGTTTAAACTTATGCAGTTTGCATGGGAAACCAACTTCTTAGTTTCAACTGTTCAATAAAGGAAGATAATCTTTTTTTGTCTCGATCAGGGAGTCAACTTAAATAACCAATGTACATTTTTGTTCTGAAAGTTCTGAAACTGCACACGAGCCAGACTGATAGTATCTTGATGGAAAGTAGATACTGACTCATCCCTGCATAATGGTGAGCATATCTTTCCAACTGGGATGGAACTGAAGTGTATACAAAGGAGTTTATTGAATATCGGTGGAACCATCTAGCGGCCGGAGAGAGATACTGTATGGAGCTAAGGGACAAAGGCTCATATAAGCGTTTGAAGTGACAGGCGCCATTGTTGTGTATCCTCTACAAATCTCTCCTCTAATTATTCCAGGTCGCCTGATGGGGTCAGAGTCCAGTTGGTTGCTGTTAATTGAGGACTGCTTGCTTCTATGTAATTGAGTTCCCAGTCGGAGTATGCTAATTCAATTTGATATTATACTCATGACTGATTGTTTTCACTGCCCTGTCCAGGGATGATTATTGGTAAATGATGTTATCTGATGCATTTCAAAATTAATGTTTGTCGCTGTGTTTATGTGATTATGTGTGATTTATAGTAGGCAGATAAAAGACAAATTCTTTCAATCAGTAATTTGATGCGTTCACTCTTTATATTGGTCAAAGTTGTTGTGATAAATTTGTAATTTTAAGTAGTTTTATTGCCTTCGAGAGCTCTTTTGGAAATTGCCTTTTTTAAGATCAAAGTGGTTATCGTGAACATTAAATAAATATATTAGATAATCATACATTAGATTAAGACTATGTTTGCTTTGAACATGTAATTGTATTAATCTGAAGTATAAATGGTAGAATGTAAAATGTTTATGCTATGATATTCCCAGTAACATTGGTTAATGAATGACATAAGAATGACCAAATGCAGCCAACAGAGACTCACAAACTAAACTTTGCCGGCGATAAAGTCCCCTATTTCAAAGGCATATTTGCAGAGAGCGAAAAAAGCTTTTCTTTATCTGATTCTGAGATTTCCCGTCAAGAAATATCAATGATATTTTGGAAAGAGGCTTACGTTTGCCTATGGGGGCATTGTGAGCTGGGTGCACTACAGAATCCTGGCCTCTGGGGAGAAAACTGATAGGGATAGAGGATAGGAAGGAAATGTTTCACCAGAACGTTACTCCTCCTTGTGCTGTTTTGCGGCAGTCTCCAAGAGGCAGATTCGTATCATGCAGGGATTATAGGGCTCATTTTCAGTTAACACTCTGTCAGCAGGGTATTTCATGTCCTTTATGGTGGAAATACTTTCCAAGTTCTAAATTACCTATTGATCCAGTTATTAAGTACATAATTCTGTGCATATATGATGGGGTTTGCTTGGATATTATGAATACCATACTTGAAGGCAAAATTTTGATGACACAATATCTTGATGAAATTAATGAAAATCCATAGAATTGAATTAATGTGAATAGACAATGAACCTGAAGAATTACTTTAATAATGAAATGCTAAAAAGAAAGATTAAAGTTTTTTTTGACAATTCATTTTCAAAGATTTCTCATTAATTAAATCAAAAATAAAATGGATGTCATGGTCATCATAAAGGTTATTTGTAGACACATTTGTGCAAATTGTAATAACCATTATTTCTTGGAATAATTAGTTTTTCATGTAGAAAAAATATTACCATGATTCTTTTTTTGTATCTTTTTCATTTACTGGCAGACACCAAGCTGTGGCGGGTATATTTTTATGCTCTCCAGGATTTATAGGATCGATGATTATAGAGAAAATGCTGTGTTTTTCATCTTGTGCCGGCATCCCGCAAGGAGCATTGATCACACAAAGGACGTGACTCACGGAGAGATTCTGTCTTTCTCTCTAGAAGCTTCTTGTCATTAGATATAAGGGCTGGAACAAAGTAATGTCTTTCTGCTAGAAAGTCACTTGCATGTAAGATAATACTAGATCAAACTCATTCTTAAATTGTAATTTTGTTCAAACATTATTGAACAATTTAGTGATCTTTGTCCCTATTCCTGTAATAAGAGACATATATATGATTAGATTTTGGCAGAAAGTTTATTGATGTAAGATTGAATTGAAGTAAATCTTTCCTTATATGAAATCATTATTAATACATGATTTAGCAATTTAGTGATCTTTCTTCCTTCATCCATTTTGAAACATATATATTATTTAATTTTGACAGAAAAGTTTATTGACATAATTGATTAAATTGAATTAAATCCTCCCTAACATGAAATCATTTTTAGAAATGATTTAACAATGTATAGTAATCTTTGTCCTCATTACAGAATCTTGAATCTTATTTCAAAGATAAATATGATGAATGATTTAACAATGTTTAGTAATCTTTGTCCTCATTACAGAATCTTGAATCTTAATCTTTCAAAGATAAATAAAATGAAAAAATAAAGGTACTGAAACTGATCTTTTCTAGAGTGACATCTGTCTTAAACATGATGAATAATATTTCGCATTTACTGTGTTAATTTCACGTAAGTAAATATTATTTTGCAAGTTTTTACTCACATTTTCATTGACTTTGACAAACTTAGCATTTAAAGTATTTTTTGATGGACTTTTCTGAATTCATTTAACTAAAAAATGATCAAAATTGTAACATGAAATGAATGCATTTTGATGGATTTATCTTCTACACTGATATTTGCACTGCTATAAGAAGCAAAACGAGTGTCAACATAATCTTGAGAAGTGGTTACAAAGAAGTACATAACCATCAAATTATTTTCAGGAGATGTGCGAAATATATTTATAATTGTATAGTCATCTCAATGCAGTAGTGCATTTTGATTATGTAATGGAATTAATGATATATCTCTATTGATTTCAATACAATGTCTATTTTAAATTAATTTATATCAATTTTGCATCTGGAAACAAACAGTCTTTTTTATCCTGATTGCAAAGCATGAAAAATGCAACAGCAATGTTTTGATATTTTTTGATAAAAGGCTTTTGAAAAGCAAGGAGTGGACAGTCTAATTAATAAGCTACATACCTGATTAAGTTTTTACAGCAGTATCACTGTATAATGACAATATTAATAAAGGTAATGAAATGATGATGAGAAATAGAAAAATTGGAGTAGGCAGGTATCAACGAAAATGCGATTGTAAGTAGGAGATGAAAAATGATCATCATAGTCAATTTACATGCTTATTTACCAGAAGCTATGAGTATGACAAAATAACCAAGAGAAATAATTAGTGGAACATTGAACGGCCAATATTTATGTAATATCAGGACAAAGTTCAGAAGGATATTGGTTAATTAGGTGACTGTTACAGGTCAACATATCATGGTTATTACTGTATTGTATGATGATTAAACTGACTACAAGAGTGTTATGCCTGACAACATGATAATGATTGAACATGTCAGGCAAGCAAACAGCAGACTTAATATTATGCTTAAAGTCAGATGAGTAAAGCTAATGTAGCGAGTAAAGACATACAATACAATACAATACAATACAATACAATACAATACAACATAGTTTATTAATGTCTCACCATTTGTACAACATGGATTACAATGTTTGTTTTAAATATACAACTAAAATAAAAGTACAAATGCCACCCAAAACGGGTTACGAGAGACTACATATCATTGTTAAGAGCTTTAGGTAAAACATGTAATATTAATTTAAAAAGGTAGTGTAAGATGCACCAAGGGTTACACAAACTGTAAACATAGGTATAGTCTAAGAAGGTAAGTATAAGTAATACAGATTGTAAGATACATAGTATATAATTAGAATGTAAATTGTAAAAGTATATTATGCATAAAACAACTTCCTTCGCATAAACATTTTAAAACACATGCTTCCCAAAAGTGGCAGATTATAATGATTGTTTAAAATGGTTAAATCAACAGGAGTGTTGTAAAACATTTTGTGGAAATAAGAAGTGTGGATATCGTCATAAAGGGGGCAGTATAAAAGAAAGTAGGTCTCGTCTTCAGACATACAGCTACCATCATGTACCCATAAGCCAATTAACAAAGATGAAGGGCTGGTTAAGTCTAAGCAACCACTATCTACCTGTAAGCCAATTACTATCGATAAAGTTGTAAGTAATGTCAAAGCGGGATTTACGGAATCTGTAAGCAATTTTCTAATGACAAAGTTGCGGGTATAAAGCGTCCCGCCTTTATGCACCTGTAAGCCAGGTTGTCATTAAGTAACTGGTAAGGACAGAGCAGACCATTTCTTTCAAAACATACCTGTATATTTGTAAAGACATCTACCATTTTACACCTGCAAAGGATTAATGTAATAGGATACTAGATATGTGGGGTTAAGATCTACTGAGCAGGCTTGAGGCTGCTGGTGAGAAATATCAATTTTCAACCAATTTTACACTAATCAGTTTAAATTAAGTACAGATTTTCAATTTCTTAAGTATATGTATTGTAATCATCAATTAGATTTGAAAAATTTGAAAATTAGCTTAGTAGATTTACATATATGAATTTTTTTCCTATGTATCATGTTGAGCCTTTGTGGCCGTGTTGTTAAGTGTTGAGCTTGAAAGGGTTGAGAGAGTGGTTTGAGCCTTGCTAGTTGCAAATAGTCAAGTTAGAGTTTCATGCTGTAAGCCAATAAAGTCGCTGGTTAAGTCCAAGCAACCACTTTATACAGAATATGTAAGCAAGTTTCTAATATCAGTGTAGGTTGTAAAAACAGAGCAACCTTTATGTTCCTGATTAAGTAGCTGGTAAGGACACAGCAGGCCATGTCTTTATGTCCATTTATAGAACTTCATGTTAATCTAATTGACAACATTGGCAATATCATAAGTAATGAATGATAAATGGCAGTTAATAAAAGTGTTATCAGCAGTGTGAAATTGAAGAAGCTGGTATGATAAATGATACTAACATAAAATGAGGGTAATTTTACCATTCCATGTTACTACTCATCTGAGGGACTAACATAGTTAGAAATGATAGGGAGTATCCTTGGTTGTGTACCATATGTTAAACCATAGAGTAGTATTTGTACCATGCTCTGTTGCATGGTTACTTTAACCACGTCAACGTTCAACGTTTTTCATCTAGATAAAAGTCTTAGTTGTTAAGTGTTAAAAACTTTTAAGCTTTATTTACAATGTAATGTCGATTTTCTTTCCCAAATGATATTGTGGTGCTGTAAATGATTCAAGCATTCCCTGTCTACAAGAATGTTCCTAGTAAGATAAAGCCATGGAAACCATGTTGGGCAATGAACGAGAGACCGATAAAACTGCTGCAATTACTTGAAAGCAATATCACAGATTCAATACTGGAAGCGTGATCATAAAGGGGTTTTCTTTCAAACAAACCTACCATTATATGAAGAAATGTGACTCCCAACAAGTGAATAGCGCTATTTTGTAATGATAAGAGAATTAAGCAATTATTGTCAGTAAGACATTATTAAACTAACTCCCCGTCTCGCTGTTACGATCACATTTGTTTCCAATGTGAAAACAAAGCTCCAGGCACTGTCTAAAAGTGCTTAAAAGATTGATACGTGCATCAGAACAGGCCGAAGCAATTAGAAGATGTAGCCATTTCACACACTTACGTGATCTGTTTTAGTGAAATAATGATTTTCAATCTTGAAAAAGTTCAAATGATATGAAAATATTTTTGTATCAATGGTAGTGTTTCATATTGTTTCCACAAAATTTTCAACACAATGGGAATATACCAGCTTACCTACAAGCTACCTATTAGAGAATAAGAGAATTGTAAAAGTATTATTTCTATTTAGGTACAAAATAGTTATGATTATGTTGATGATTTCAGGTATTATTTTGATGAATGCTTTTCAAAGAAATTGAAGAATGTTTTAAGATCAATGCTTGATTTCCACTTGTAAAAGATCTTGATAGACAATGAGTATGAAAGTGATGTGTTAAAAACATATAGCAATTCATGCACGCCGACAACAAGGTTGGTAACTGACTTACCATTCAACCATTAAAATCATTCCAAACAGCGACCAAAAACATTTGTAAAAAATATATATTAAGCAAAAAATTAAAACAATAGAGGTAATTTTGTTGATATCATTGATGAAATATTAATTACACTTCCAGATAAACAAACAATGTCTAAATGTGATAGGAGACAGAAGCCTGAGAAAATTGCGCTGTCCGTGCAGCATGCTGAAATATGCATGCAAAATAACAGAAAGTATAAACAGTGTAAATATCACCAGAGATACCAGAATTTCAAAATGAGAATTAGTATATTTTTACCACCGTAGAATTTAAGATTTACAAAATTAACTATGTATAACCCGATCCTATGGCTTGTTATGTGTTTTAATCATGTCAGGTGGATTTGGTGGTCTAGTGGTTAGCACACTTGCAAGTAGTCAGGAAGTTGTGAGTTCGATCCTCGGTTTTGACAAACACATTTGTAAATGCTCTTAGTCCAAAATTCAAGATATTTTACGAAACAAGAGAAACGAATATTTCAAATAACTTGTTTACAGGTGTGTAAGTAAGTTGAACCACCGTATTCTTTCAACATACCACCTGAGCACGAGCAAAACATGGTGATCAACTTACTTACCAGCCTTAAGAGAACATTAGAGTTGAATGGTAAGAATGCTAGTTGCATCCAGATTAGATGCTGTTTAAAGTTTGTAAACCAATATGCTGGTAATGTCCTGACTCTCATGGTATGCTGAAAATTTTGTACACAGGTTTGATTCTGGGAGCACCAGCAATGTTTGCTGTTCAAAGTTTGTATCCCATTTGATAGAAACATTTATGTTACTTTTGTTAAATGATTGACAAATGTTCTTATCAAAATAATACCCTAAGTAATGGTTTGATTTTGATTTTTGATAAGTAAAATAACATTTCTAAATAATGCCCCCCTTCAATTGTGTTTCCATGATACTGCCGTCTTCCAACTAAAGATGTTTTAAGGTTTTCTTAATCATTAGGAACAATTGGAAGCAGGTTGCATACAGCTGAAAATGAAAACATTGTTATGAGCAAATGATAAAAAGTAATGTCCAAAAATATCTATGAGGATTGTTAGAGTTCTGGTAATCTAAAGGGGCTTTTTTGCAAATATGATGAAAGGCTTGTTAAAGTTCTTAAATGACAGCTGCATAGAGAAGGATGTAACATTGAAATATTGAAACATTGAAACATCAGAAACATGTTGTACAATGCTGGAACTGACAAAATATTGGAAATACTTCAGCAGGTTATCATTGTGTCAAGCCATGTAGCAGATGAATCTGGCAACTTGGCGCCTGTTCCAACTGCTAGAACATGCCTCAATTTCCTCTCTGATTAATTGCTGCTGTTTCCAGTGAAAAGATTCTTCAATGAAATATGATTAGCACCATCTATATTTCCATAAAGCTTGAAGGTATTTCTTTTTCGATTACATTTATTGTATTATTTTCTTATTCTCTATACACTGCATATATATTTGATTGAAGAATTTTGGTTCTTTTTGTATTCTTCTGTGTAAATTTGTATTTTTAAGTGGAAAATAAACTTTTACAAGATCTCCAAATGAATGTTCTCTGCTATATACCTTCTTACATCCTTGTAAACTGCAATTGCAAATTTCTGCAATTCGTTTTAGTCCAAAACTGAAGCCAGACTAGTACATATATTTCATTGTAGATTGATCAGTTTACTTAGGTTTCTCATTATTTCCATTATTCTCTTATGGATTTTGAAAAGTTTTAAACTTATCAGAGTGTATTTATCAAGGTATTTTGATCAAGTCTAAACCTTTTGAAATGAAATTTTAAAAAACCATCAAATGTGTATTCTCCAGACAATTTCATGTTTTACATTTTCAGGTTAAGAAATCTTTGTGTCTCTTTTTCAACATATACTGATTAAATGACTCCTGAAAGAGAAACTAGATTAAAACAGAAATCTCTTTAATCTTAGTTTTTCCTAAAAGATGGTTAGAAATGAATTTATATAACAATGGCTAAAAGGAATAGAACTAACAGGAAGAAAGAAATGCCTATTCAAATATATCTCATTAACTCTTACGTTGCTGAATATTATTTTGACCAGTTTTGCCCCCGTGGCTGAATTTTCCAGCACTCGCCTCGCTACCGTTATAGCGCAATTAGCCCCTGTGGCCGAATTTTCCAGCGCCGCCAGATGCGACCGTT
The DNA here is from genome assembly GCA_921293015.1 of Phorcus lineatus. NCBI lineage: Eukaryota > Metazoa > Mollusca > Gastropoda > Trochida > Trochidae > Phorcus > Phorcus lineatus. The sequence goes on along the minus strand of OV121085.1, from coordinate 30,530,116 downwards.
TTAACAACATATGGCGTGTTTACATGGCGAATTATGGACATTATCGTCGTTTTATACAAAGCTAGTCGGCGAATCCCGTGTAACAAATGGATAATACTTACTTGACACTTTGAATGAAATTTCTATCACCCCTGGAACGGTTTCTACAACTGAAGTAAACTTGTTTTCAATTCGGGCGCCGTAACTCAATAAATTCCAAGAGCGCATGCGCGAAATCAAAACGAAACTAAAGATGAATAGTTCCTCTTCACATCAATATAAAAATTATTTTTATAATATGTTTAGAACGAATTATACAAAATTTTAAAAATTGTCTTCATTTCAAACATTATAAAATCATTTAATCACTGAGTGCACACATGCAAATTATATACGGAATTGAAGCTAATTTTTTGCTCTGATATTTCACGATAAATTTTATTACGATACGCCATCCTAAACGAAAGATATAAATTACGAAAACAGGGTAGTGATAAATCCCGATAACGTTCTGACCCCCACAGTAATATTACTAAGCTAATAGCCCCGGGCAAACGCACGCGCTCAGCGCGTGCAGGCGGGGTATCCCCGTTGAAACATACACTCACACACAATATAAATTGTCTTTATTTCCAACTTTATAAATCATGTTATTCGCTTTGTATACATGCAAATTATATATGGAATTGAAGGCAATTTATTCTTCTTTACGAAGAAATAAATCATAACAATCTTTTGCACTGTAATTAGAAGTTATTACCAACGAAACGTGGGTATAGCTAGTAATGAAGTCTTTGATAATCGCCTTACTGCAACATATGTCGCATCGTTTCCACACGTTTTATTTTGATGCAAATATGGGCAAATTACACATGAAAATGAAGTTATTTATTTTTGCTTTACGATGATATGAAAATAATAAATATGTACCACTTGGTTTGAAATATATAAAGTTTGCAAAGATGGTACCCTCGGGTATTTTAGAACAGATTTTGATAATTGCGACATCACTAACCGCTCCTTTATTGTCTAACTGTAATTTGCAAATTGTATATAGAATAGAAGACGATCCTTTCCTCTTTATTGTGATATAAAAACGTCGATAATGCGCTCTGCCGTTAAATGGATATGAAGTGTAAAAAGCAGTTGAAAATAAATCGCTTCTCGGTAAACAAAATATGAATAGAGAAATTGCCTGTTTGTGCGATGCGCGCCGGGTCCTTTCTGATTTTCTTGTACATACCAATTTTACATGGCAATAAAGATTATCCTTTTCTCTATATTTTGATATGTGAAATTGCAAAATTTACCGAGAAGTTTATGTGATATAAAGTGCGAGAAAATGGTAAAAACGTAAAGAAGAAACAAAAGTCACAATTTTGCGGAACTTGCTGTATCTTTATTCTATATGGTGTATATAATTTTTTTATATCAAATCGAAGACAATTATTCCTTCTTTATCACGATGTAATCAATTTCAAAATACGCCTAGCTGTTGAGAAGATATGAGCGAAAGAAAGGCACATGTCAAAATCGCCGTTCAGTTTACATGATTTGAATCGAGAAATTAGCTTTTTGTGCGGCGCTTGCTGTGTCTTTATTTATTATTGCGCATGTACACATTTTACATGGAAAGAAAGACAATCTTTCTCTCTGTCTTATGATATAAAAATTGTCAAAATACGTTGAGCACATCATGTAAAAATTGGTGTGACAAAATGGTGTAAAACTAAAAATATGTAAAAATCACCTTTTTTGCGGCACATGCTGTATCTTCAATTCAGGTAGCGTAGTTACATATTTTATATTGAATTGAAGACAATTTTCTGCTCTTTCAAATGATCCAACCGGTATTGAAATCCGCCCAAGGGTTCAGAGCACAGGGCGTGCGATATAAGGTTGTTCGTTTGGTGTGAGTGCAGGCTTGTAAGCAAACGATAGCACGCGCAGGACGGTAAGCTCGTGCGAGCGGGGAGAAAGTACCCACAGGCTATTAGCAGGAGTGGGGGAAAATTGAGTGATTTTAACGCTTATTTTCGGTACGATAAACGGTATCAATGTTTGCATAATTTTCGGAACATGTACGCACATTATTTAGAACACCAACGAAACAAAATTCGGTAGCTTAGCGACAGACGGACGGAAAGTGCTAGCATTAAACTGACACTACTGCCGTACAACATTTGCCCGTCTTTCGCTACTGTGAACCTCGGCGTTAATGAGCTAGCGTGAGAAAAATAGAGTTTCGATGTCGCATCTCGCCCAGAGGACATGCGGTCAAAGCAAATTTCAACCCGGACAGGCCCGGGACCCGCATCTTAAGGGTTAAGTACAATTTATTGTATGTAAAAAAATTCAGGTCCATAAAAATAGTGTTTTTATTACAGGAAAGTAAGAAAACATATAAAAAGTAAAATTTGATGTATTGTAAAATTTTGAGATTCATAAAAATGATATATTAGTTGTGAATGACTTCTTTGTTCTTTGTTTGTAACTAATCAATCAAATATCGTCAGAAGTATATCATTTTACACAATATGAAGACATTCCCAAAGTCCTAATGGAGTAAAGAGACAAGCAAACAGATGAGGCTATCAGATGTGACTCAAGATGATTTATGATCTGTTACTTTCTTCATTAAGTCAGTAGAAAGACTGATGCATGGCCATAACTTATTCCACACTGTTGATTCGCATAAGTAAAATATTTGAATAGATATTGTCTGGTTCAGCTGATTAAAGACCTGATGGTGCATTAAGACATTATTAGAAATAAAGAAATGAATGGAATAAATGAAGTTCTTATGGAATGGTAAGTAATGAAGACATCAAGTACAGCAGAGATTTATATGGATAATCCTGATATACATCTATCATTTGATATTTATGAATAATCTCCATAATTCTACAAGATATAAAGGTCAAAATAATACCGAAATGATAATGTATGAAGTAAGCTGCTGCAAGATATTGACATACATTACACTTCATGACACTTATTTTGGAATACCGTCAACAACCCTCTGAACAAAACATTCATGACAAATACATCCAGGAGCAGGGGATAAAAATAAATGTTTGTGTTCACAGTTCAAGAGTCATTTCATCATGGCAGCTGGTAATCAAACCCAAACCTTCCCGGCAATGAGAAGATGTTCTTCACCTCAATGCTTCAAGGGGTTCATTCCTTCCCCATCTTCCCTTTGAAATAAGCTTCCTCGCTCTCCCCCATCAAAATAACCCAAATCTGTGACAGAAATTACTCTTCCAAGCAGTCATTGCCAAATTAATCAACAAGTCATAATGCTGTTGATTCGACAAATGTATGTCGATCAACATGCGTGGTGAGGTCAATGTGTGAGAATGACTGTTGATCCTAGACAATAGAAAACAGATGCTCTGTGTTGGTTGGTAATCGTGTGTTAACTCAATCAGAGGCTTCTGTTCGATATGGCTCTGATCATCTGGTTTAACAGACTGGCATTCACAACTATCTTTCTTCACCTACACAGGGGTGTAGGAACAGGGGGGCTTAGCCCACCCACTTTTTTTCGATTTTTTTTTTTTAAAATGACTAATTTCCCCTTTCTACTACATATTTCCCAATAACTGGACTAGTATTGTACAAAACAGTTACTATGCACTACTTTGAGGGTAGTTCTAAAACATCCAATCAAACAAGGAATTAAACTGACTTCAGTATTATGTCCTAATTGATGATAAGATGGGATAAGCAGCCAGCAAGTTTCCTTTTTTTTTTTTTTTGGTTACAAAATTTCAATTCAAGCCCCCCCACTTTCAAATTCGCTCCTACGCCCCTGCTACAAGCCTGCAATCTTGATGTGAAAACGTGTGTTTATTCACTATTTGTTTTCTTAACCAGGGCAATGATCATGAAATCTGATGTTTACAGAGATTTAGAACATATAAATATTAATTATACATTTGTCTCCTTGAATTGGAACTGACAAACTGAAATGAATAATTAGAAATTTAATAATTACAATGTGTATTTGCATATACTGTTACACTTGCAATCCATGACTTCTATCAGTGTCACAATAATGTCTTAAATCAAATCTTAGCTTGGATTTGTGACCATCACTTCCGAACTTTAATGGTTACCAATCTAAATTCTTTGTGATTTAACCAGTCATGCAATATTTGAATGTATATTCCATCTTGCTACATTTATAAACTTTGACATGTTAGCAGAAGGTTTCTGAGAATTCTATTTTACATAAACTTTTAAGCATGACAAATAAAAATCAACATGATCAAAATTCAAATTTATGGAAAAACTTTATTTTTCCATTTCCATTTTTCTTGTGACATATCGATTTTTCTTCTAAATTGTTCCAGGGATATATCTGGTCAAAATGCTGCCAGTTTTAAAATTCAAATGAGCATTTACTCAAATACTCAAACAGACTCAGAAGAAAGCTTTCAAACATCAAATTTTGTTTCATTTCTCGAAACAAAGGTGACTTTATCTCATTTCTGTTAATGACTAAAACAGTGCATTAATAAATTCCTTATGGCGTTTTAAAAATGTGTAACTGTTGATGACAGTCCCTCGGGAGGTGCAAAATATAGAAATGTTGGTGGTTAACTCATTAAACATTTACTGTTTGCCAGTTAGTGGCGTCACCTAGTGTACAAATTCCACTCATAGAACCTCATATTAGTGTCAGAGCTTTTGTTATGGCACATAGAAGAATGAGTTACATCTTCACTGTGAAGGTAATTATAATTCTGTGGAGAAATGTTTTTATACCCACATGAGAATGATATAATGTTTCAATACTTAACAAAAGGAGATAATTACATTATTGTAATGTATGATGAATTCATTTTTTCAGAATAAAATTCAATATTTCATCATGTTTTAATGCTAAAGCATTTTTTGTAGTGTCTCAAAAGGATTAGTCCATCATTGGCCTGATACCTGACCAATGAAAATAAGTATTTAATGTTAAATAAAAAGAAATTATTTGATAATTGAAAACACAACAAAGTTATTGACTAGTTATGCATCATGAACAAGAACATATTTATAATATTGCTGATGTAATAGGCCTTTCTGAACAGTCCCCACAGATTATATAGCCACACTATTGTCTTATTGCATGACTGTAAGCACATTTCATCGCCAGCTTTCTGATTGGTTGGTAGTTACCCATGCAGAGTCAGGTCTCATATCACACACGGGGGACGATAAAGGGAATCTCAATCACAATAGAAAGGACCTATATGCATCATTATGACGCCTCTATATCCACTTTATGTGTTTAGGGAATTGATAAACCAGTTATCGTAATGGAAGCTAAGGGAAATATCATATTCACCGCAGCACATACATGAAAAACAAAGACAACATCAAAGTCATCACCCTATGTTTTAGCTTTTGTTCATAAATTTGTGTTGTTTTTGAAGGAGGTTAAGTGGTGAAATCCCAAAAGTCGAATAATATTTTCAAAGGATTGTAGGAATGTTAACGGTTTTTGTATGAGACCATTTTTTGTTTACTTAGGGATTAGCCTATAGAGAGCAGTGTATAAAAAATCCTTGCCATTTCTATTTCATAACAAATTGTTTTCAGGTTAGGTTTTATTCAATTCGTTAATTATGATCATATGGATATTTATGCAAAATAGTAATACCTATTTTAAGCGATACATACAGTAACCTCAAGGAATTGAACCTTTAGATAATCTGCGAAGCGCTTTGCTTGAAATTTTTGGTCTGTTGAGCAAATTTCCAGGTACCCATTTAATCAGCTGGGTACTAAGGCTGAGTTCACTGTGGATGAATTGGCTTGTTCAGATACAAACACGTTATGAGACCCAGCTCATAAATATTTTCGGTCTCCACTGGGATTTGAACCAGGGCCTAAATGAGTGTGAGAGGTGAGCATGCGGTGAGCTCTACACCATTGGGTGTGACGAAGTATATAACAACCTTGTCGTATAAAAACTTTATGTTTACGTAAAATCAAAATTTATGAAAAATATTATATATGGTTTATCTATATGTTATTGACAAAATCATTCCGCATTGGTACGTATATGACTATGTTAGACTATATGAAACCAGAAGACATTGGGTCTGCATTTGACAAAATGTTTGTTTCAAAGAACAGATTTACGCAAACGTATGTCACTCCAAGTTGTTACAACAACGGCGATAGCAGGTTTCTGTGGTGCAGAATTGTTATCATTCAATCATCTCAGAATGGATTTGTCAGATTACTCAAACCAAGAGCAATACCAGGATGTGAGCGATGTTGTTATAAGTTGCCAGGTCAATATAACCTGTGATTGTGACTGATGTGTTGGCGTGAAACAGTCAGCTGAACGGTGACATCGAGTCTGCACAGTGTCTCTTGTCAGTTAGTAAATGGAACAAGCCACTTGAACTTGATCACATGGAATTATAGACTAATTCAAGAATAATGTCATTCCAATATAATACTGAATTTCAGATGTTCTTATTCCGAGAAATATCAACACCATATGTATGGTGAAGAAATGAAGCATTGTAGTATAAGGGAAAGCAAAAGTAAATTGCTCAATTACCAAAATATACACAATTTTTATTTTAGGAGAATGGAATAATCATATATTCTTCTATGTGATGCCCTTGGTTTCAAGAGTTGGTTAAGAATCTGAGATTTTCTTCTTAATTTTGCTTACAATCAAAACATGTATTATAAAAAAAATGTTCAATATGTATTTATGCTGTATCAGGAATTTCGCTAACATTTCTGTCATACTTATTCATTCATAAAAAAAGAAATTGTCTTCAATTCTTAAGGGAAGGATCAGATCTGATTTCATCTTGGATATGCTATGTAATCTTATCTTGGATATGCTATGTAATCTCATCTTGGATATGCTATGTAATCTCATCTTGGATATGCTGTGTAATCTTATCTTGGATATGCTATGTAATCTCATCTTGGATATGCTATGTAATCTCATCTTGGATATGCTATGTAATCTTATCATGGATATGCTATGTGATATCTTATCTTGGATATGCTATGTATTCTTATCATGGATATGCTATGTAATATTTTCTTGTATATGCTATGTAATCTTATCATGGATATGCTATGTAATATTTTCTTGTATATGCTATGTAATCTTATCTTGGATATGCTATGTAATATTTTCTTGGATATGCTATGTAATCTTATCTGGTTATGTTACACAATCTAATCAATTTAATACTACTTAATCATATCTTGGCTTTGTAATATATTATTATCTTGTTAATGCTTTATAGTATTTTTTCTATTATGCTGTATAATCTTGTTATTGCATCTATTTTGTAATGTTTGCACTACCCTCTATTTTTTTTTAACTGAAATGTAAACTTACATTTTTCATGTGGCATCACTTTTACACAATGTTGTTGATAAAATATCAATTCAAACACAAAATGCAAGAAACTCTACCTGATACACTTTCAGATTCCTGCAGTCCTAATTCTAGTTGTATAAAGCAAGAAGAAACAGTTGGTGCAGAAATCTGTTGGAATATTAGGTGAGACTTAGGTAGCCAAGATTTCATCTGTCTAATGCTACACTTTATTGGAGTAGTTTTTGTGAAAGAAGCATTGAGACCATATTTCTTTGAACAACAGTTTTGTGAATTTATTACAATAACCTTTTCCTAATCCTGCTGTGCAACAGGCAGGTCATTCTTCATTGAACTTTTTTGTTTTTAAAAAGAAGTTACAAGGCAATCTACTTTGTTACAGCACATGATGAAGACAGCGAGTATGTAAAGTATATTCTGCAGTTTCGCATCACTGCATTTATCTAATGTCCCCAGTTTCAAGAAGAAGCAAAAGTGCGGGATTTAGATAAGACTGCTCTGAAATCTACTGATTATGGCAGATTTTGAGTTTTTGCAGCCACGGTTTCCCTCATGTCTTGTTATAATGAAGGTGGAATGCAAGGGAGCAATGTATATTATTCCTGTTGTTATTTTGAAGTTCAAATTGATCCATTCGAATTGAATGCAAACTTCAGCTTTTAGTAACAAATGAATTGTGTGTAGAGATCGAAGGTCAGCAGTATTTGATGGCCAAAGTAATTTTTTGGCTTGTACAATATGTGAATGTCAAAATAAGAAATGGCAGGTGCTAGGATAGTTCAGTCTGTGTATATGGAATGGCAGGTGTGTGAGTGAATGGCTAGTATAATCAAGATTATGTGTAAGGAATGGCAGGTGTGTGAGTGACAGGCTAGTAAATCTAGATTATGTGTGTAAGGAATGGCAGGTGTGTGAGCGACTGGCTAATAAATCTAGATTCTGTGTTTGAGGAATGGCAGGTGTGTAAGTGACTGGCTAGTGGAACTAGATTCTGTGTATAAGGAATGGCAGGTGTGTAAGTGACTGGCTACTAAATCTAGATTCTGTGTTTGAGGAATGGCAGGTGTGTAAGTGACTGGCTAGTGGAACTAGATTCTGTGTATAAGGAATGGCTGGTGTGTAAGTGACTGGCTAGTGGAACTAGATTCTGTGTGTAAGGAATGGCAGATGTGTAAATGTAATAATTTTCTGTTACACATGAACAGTATCAATGTTCTGCTGCAGTGTGGAATCACATCTGGGATAAAATTCATCATGAGAAGGCTTTCCGTAGTTAATAACACTCAAGTCTGTATTTATAATATACCTGACAGCAATTCATTTTTTTGATTTTCAGAGTATGCTTTGCGGAATAAGTGAGTTTCATTTGATATTTTGGAAATAAAGGTATTTCTTTCTAATGAATACAATGTGTATTCGTCAGAGGTATATTAACAGCAAACAAATCTTGTGTTTCTTGAAGGGATTAAGCATGGTTTAAGGAATTATCATTTGGTCAAGATGTTGTCTTTTTCTAAAACTTCAAATGTACTAAACAAGAGAACAAATTCAAGAACAGTGTTACCCTTTGGAGATTTCGCGTAAGCTTTAGAACATGTACCTTCTGGCGGTGTACGTCTGAAGTAAATTCTGGCATGAAGCTTGCAACCTATGGTCTATTCACAGAGAGGAGTAATCAAAGACTTTTCTTTATGTTTGGTAACTGAGTAAGATCATTGTAGGATGAGTCCTATGGGAGCCAAGCAAGTTCTGTAGAGTGCTTTCATTGCCACACTTCCAGTCGAGTTGCAAGAGTTAAATTCCATGATAGGCAATACAATCTTGTACCCTCTGATGTGCTTGCACGCAAATTATTTCTAGTGAGTTGCAGTTTCTCACAGACTGTTCAACTAAACCATTTACCCTTTATAAACCAGTAACAAACATGTTTTTGAGCCTGATCTCTGGCATCTAGAAGTAAAAAGGCCAAGTTGAAGTTAAAGACATTGGATCTATTATGTTGCAGTTCATCATAGACTTGTTCTTCTTTGTTAGTTTTCTCTCAGACTTGTGCTACTGAGTTGCATTTCCTCACAGACTTGATCAAGAAACTTGCAATGTAACACAAACTAATAAATATACTAAGAAATATACTTTCCTCTAAACTTTTTCTAAGAAGTTGTAGTTTCTCTCAGATTTATTCCACTGATATGTACTTGTTTCGACACCAAATAAGCCGAGCAATCTAACTAATTAGTAATGGTGTTTCCCGTGTCTATAAATAGATCGACTTTATTATTTTATTGCGCAAAGCATTATGGTCGTAGTTGGCTCACATCCTTTAAACAAAGATAACCACGTGGGGACGGAAAAGAGAATTAAGCCGGACACAGTTAAAACGACGATAGACCAGAAGGGAGACAAGTTTGTCGACAAAAGGAAAGTCAAAACAAATATATGATTTATTTGAAAGTCAAACTCACTTTACTTTTAGTTTGATTCGTTTTAATATTGGAAGGTTACTTAACTATTCATATTGAGCGCGCTCATTGTACATTGTTTTTAATTAAATACATCATGAACTTAATGATAGCGAAGTAACTCTTATAAACTTTTTGATTTCCATAGAACAAGGCGAGATAATTAGCATAGTCCCTACTTATGATAACTGAATATATTATAATTTCTCAGTTTTCGATGGAACAAGGACCTTTTTAATTTGCATATGTACTATGAATATTTTTTATATTAAATTAACAACAACAACAACATCCTTTTTTGTTTTGCATGTTTTGGTCACCTTTTTGTTTATTAAATTTTAAGAAAAGAAATTGTATTTGTTTATTTGTTATCACTAAAACCTGAGCTACGTAGTACACAGGAAAGGAAAATCCGCGTAATGACATCATAATTCAGTAGCGCGCGCTCCTCGTTGAAATATAATTACACCGACTTGTCTTGGTATATACTATTTCTCACATATCATGTTGTAGCTGAAACAATTATCTACCAATTGATATAATTATAGGCGTTTTTGAAAAAATGTTATATTAGAAACACTAACATCCTCAGTGGCCCTTTAAGCGACTTGTTCTTTCTATGTTAATTTTAGCAGATACTTGTGCAGTCATTTGGAACACATGTTCTAGTTTGAATTAGGACATATGACAGTTGTTTGATATATTGATGTCTCAGGAAAACTCCCTAGAATTTTAGTTTAAGTTAGATTTTCCAACAATTTGCAGTCTTAGCCAGGTTTTCCCACTGCTTTTCATTGTCACTTTCTTTTCAGGAAAGCACTGTGCTGTTGCCTCTCGGTCCTTTTTTCTTGTTATTCAATAGCTTATTTGCCATCAGTTATTCATCAGATACTTTTCTGAGATAGAATTCATTTTGTTATGAATATGGTATGGCATGTACAACATCTTTCAATACATTGATTGATGATGTGATTTGATATCTTCATGAGCTGAAAATGTTTTTTAAATACAAAATAGCTTCATTTTCAACAAGACTACATTGCCGGCATATTGTTAAGTCTTAAAGGAAGTATGAATTTTTGTTGCAATCAGACGTTCCTAACAAGTCTCTAAGTGGAGACCTTTATGGGCTTCAATAGACTGGAAAGGATTGGCTAAATTTCAAAGATGTTCTTTGAGGCATTTAAAGAAAGTGTTATGGTCGTGGACTTGATAAGTTTTAATGAAATATATGGCATTCGGAGCACAGACTGTGTTAATGTGCTCATGTGTCGTCTGCTCATCAGTGCAGTCAGCCATGTTGGATTGCATCTGAAGGAAGAAGTCGATCATGTGGTCCAAGCTGAAGATAGAGATACTGTGGAAGAGGATCAAATCTCTTAGGAATTGAGTTTTCTTGGTCAGACTTTCATAAGAGTAACAGCTTCAGCAATCTGAATTTACTGTACTGATGAAAGTTGTACTTTTATTAACTGTCTTATGCATTTGTAATCTAAGCTGTTGCATTATGTATGTAGATAAATATGATTTGAAATGTTAATTAAAAGGAATAATGAGAAATGATTGATAATGCCGATGCAGATAATTAGCATATTTCTGTCTACATATTGCTTTTGTCTGCTAATCGATGTTATGGTCAGTCATTTCCTTAGTTTAAGTGGCAGATTGTCTGCAAGATTGATATTTCAATAAAGATCTAAATACAATCACTAAGCAGAGATGTAAAGATTAAACAAATTAATTTCTAAACTTACCGTAATTTGATAGCACATTATTGGAGAAAATTGCTCATCATTGTTGGCTGTGTTTGAACAAACTTTTTCAGTTTTGTTGTGTCTGATTAACAGTTTCCAAGTCATTTCGAGTTGATTCTTCCCGAGTAAGCCATGTACATTAAAGTTTTGTAGGTTGATGAGTCAATTACCAATATTGTGGATGCCTCATGGACAGAGATTAGGCCCTTAGTGCTACTGTCTCCATACAACTAATTAGATAAGTGGCTGCTATTTTGAGGTCTAATGTCTTCAGCGGCAGGAGTAGAGGGAAAGGCCAATGTTGTCAGAAGTTGGTTTCAAAAAGAGTCGGAGGTCAGCTTAATTGCTTGAAAGAAGTATGATTACATATAAAAACCTTAATTTTAGAGATTTGATAGAAACAGCATCATGTTACGCTTGAGAAGGTTTAATTTCTGTGCGTGCTATATAATTTTATATAGGAAATTACCAATTTTTACAGATAAGCTTCCTAATTCTGTGAAAACAATGTTCTGACTTCGTTTTATATTTTTGGCAGGCAACAACATTAGAATCTATCTATTAGAATCTTTAATTGATTCATGATGTCATTATATTATATATGACTGCAGTATTTTATCACTATGTAGAATCATCACAACCAATTTCACTCAGTGTTATCACTCAGTGAATATTTTAATTCAACAGGTAAATATTGTAGATTACCATTTGAAATATGAATCATATCAATATCAATTCTTAACCTTCTGTGTTTATGCTCCAAGAGGTAGTAATTGCTCTTTATGGTTACCGTACAAGAGTTGATTGGCAGTCTTTCCTGCAGACATCAGATAAGTAACTATGGAAGCCAATGGTCTGTGTCAATGTGACAAATCAACCCAGTCTGTGTCATAATCAACGAAGGTGTCCCAAGGTTATGAGTATGCCGTTAATTTAGATTCAAGAACAACTCTAGTATATCCCATCAAACTTACCCAACAGAATCTGATAATGAACTTCCCCTGCAGACCAGTGCTGCGTGTAAGTGTCTGACGAGACCACCTTTCCCTGACTAAAGTGCCAGAAAGCTACTACATCATACGTTGAAAGTTACATATTTGCAGTTAATCTTGATTCTAGTATCTCCCCATCCAACAAACTTGATAGAAAGTGCTCTGTGCAGACTAGCCTTAAGGTAAGTATCTGTAAAAAAAATTCCCTCTCCGTGATGACAGATGGTTCAGTAAGTATGTATGTTTTGATTCTAGGTTTTAAACATGCTTTTGAATTAGACTTGCCCAAGAAATCTTGATAAATACAGTTCCCGTCGGATTAATTTCCAGGTAAGTATTTGTAAGGAGTTGTCATTCCATGCCTGACAGCTATATGTTGACTCTTAGGCTCTAGATATGCAGTTAAATTAGGTTTTCTCCTATCTTATTCTATAAGAGTTGCTAGTGAAGATCCCCTGAGACCTGCCCTGTAGGTGAGTCCCTCTAGAACGTCCCTGTCCGTGTCTAACTGCTCAAGTACCAGTGCTGATAATCTCATCTTGGAACTGATGGGAACCTGCGGCCAGGCCAGATCATCTCAAGTAGAGGAAATACAGTAAAAGTAATCTTTTCTAGTTTTTCAAGAGTGTGATTGAAATCTGTTCTGACTTTATTCCTGGCCCGTTTTTCTATTCAAGTATCTTGACTTTGTTCTTGACCTGTATAAAATGTTCCTGTCAACTGATTTTAGTATAAGGAATAAAAAAGTGGGTGTAGAGCAAGTGTAGGTTATTGCAGAGTGCTATGCAAATTTTTTGAGTTACTGATGCCGTCTTTCACCATGGCTGATTATAAAATAGGAGGCCTTTTTACAATCTAGACCCTCATTCAAGTCTAGATTCTACTAAAATGTTTCTAAGAAATAAATAAATAAAGAAATAAAGAAAGAAATAAAAAAACATTCATTATAATTCTTTATTGATACCCGGTAAATTTGAGTCTCCTCCTGATGTTGACATCTCATATCTGCACACGCAAAGGGCTGTTAGTTGTGCCAATGCTAAGATTTAGGAATTAAATATAATTTTGTCTAAGATGTTCATGTTTGCCATGTTGAAGGCAACCAAGTTAATATCATGCACAACATTTGAAAAGCAAGCCTGACTGAGAGTTTGATAAACTCAAGGGAGTTGAGATTGTGACAGGTTGTCAAGGATAATAGCATTTTATGATTCAGAAATGATGAAGTGCAAATTAGCAGCGGACAATCTAAATACTTTGACCTTATGTGAATTAATTTTCATGATCATTATGATTATATAGCTTTGGTAAATGTGCCAGTGACCATGATATGAATATTATATTAACATGTTGAATGAGGCTGCTAGTCACAGGTACATTTGTCACAAAAGGTAATGGATTTTTTCCAAATGATCGTATTTATTTTACTTTCTGGTCTTGTACAATATGGTTGTGAATTGTTGCAGTCTTAATAGCTATTTGATCCAAGTCAATCATGTCATTTTTTATGTAGAATAAAATATTCAACTTTTTTTTTCATGAAAATAAAACAATTATTATTTCTAAGAGCATCAAGACATGCATGATACATCTAAGAAGCAATCACTGTCATCATTTGCATTATTATTTACTGAGCTTTGACTTCATCTTAGAGTACAAAGCAAGAGGATCTCTGTGGAAGGTTTCACAGGGGAAATCTTTACTCTGTCTTTCTGGTTTACTGCAGTCATTGTCTTTAAACATGCATCGTAATTTGATTTTGTAAATCAGCTCTATTTCAACTCCTGCCATTTTGTCAAAAAGTTTTGAAATCTTATTCCCGATGAGCCCACTTGATGTCATCAGTCAAGCTTGTGGAGTTTCTTATTTGAGTTTCATGGCATGAAGTACTTTTTGTACTCTTTCTTTGCCCAGGGGTTTCTGGTAACACTCTGTCCCTCCAACTGTGCAATTGTTTTTATGGAAAATGAAAGATATGTACGCTATCAAAACTCAATTTAACTGAATTATTGATTCTTTAGAGAGGCTTCAATTCCAGGTGATTTTTTTTACATTATTTCATTATTTTTCATTTCATTCATCAACCACCTTTAAGATGACGGTAAAAAGAAACTTAGAGGTCATATTTCCTGAAATAGAAGTCTCTGGCATCTTTTTTAAAAATAATCTTCTGTCTTGGCATCTATTTGAGACCTGGCATCAATTCAAGACAACTGGCTATTGATACCTTTCAAGATAAATCATACAGAAGGGGGTACATATGCAACGAAAGTGTTTGTAAACTTATTCTTGTACACATGCACACGAATTGAAAGGTATTCAGCTGCATCACAAGATTTTGTTCACCTTTTGTTGTACACATACAGGATTACAAAGGTATAAAGCTGCATCTCAAAAGTGTGTTCACCTTCTTATATAAGCACATAGGAATACAAAGGTATAAGATGCATCTCAAAAAGTTTGTTCCCCTACTGGTGTAAACATACAGGATTACAAAGGTATACAGCTGCATCTCCAGAGTTTATTTACCTCCTGGTGTCTCTAAGTGCAAATATCATGTAATTTGAATTTCATTTGGAAGTCAATTAGAACACTTTAACAACATTTCACCATGTACTCAATAATCATTTTCAAACCTATCAAGTGATTGTCAGGTCAGAAGTGAAAATGTTTTGTACTTAAGCATGACTGGGTTCAATGTTCAAATTTTCTTTATTTTGGAATCAAATTTTTTCTGTTGATTGAAATTAAAAACTTTCTTCACAAATCCATGCTTGTGCATTAGAGCAAAAATATAAGTTGTCTCTGATGATTTTGATCACTTGCTTGAGATTTGAGAGAAAAAAGTTGACCAATCAGATTAATAAATTGTAATGATGAAGACTCTGTGGCATACCTCTTATGTATCTAACAAGGGCCTTGCCCCAAAATCCTGTTTCCATCTCCTTTCCAGAATAAAAAGTACCAGAAAGCTGAAATGTTTTGTAGAGACTCTTTAGCCAATGAATTGTGGTCTCTGTGGCCCCTAAACCTATGTTCACCTAGCTTCTTCTCTAGGATGAAAAGACTTGGAAATTGGAACTGTTATGTGTAAACTCTTTCCTTAAGGGGACTATCAAATGTAGATTTGGCTGTGCTGCATTGACTTATAAGGGCTACACCCATGTGAATTATTTACATCTCTTTTTTGTCACTAAAAGCCAAAGGAAGCAGATTTTTTGTGAAAGATCCCTTGGCAGCCAGGAAAAATTCATTGTCTTATATATCTTATCTGGTTGTAATACCATTTTTACTTTGTATATTATAAAGCCTGTTGAGCTACAAAAGGAATTTATGGATTTTTGTAAATTACGGAAGAATTTATTAGTTATCTTATCACCTGGCATTTATATGACATCCAGTGCTTATTAATGCTTCAAATAGTCATGCCCCCGGCATCAATACAACCGTGATGCAAGGAAATACGGTAAATTTTAGTTATTAGCAAGCAATATAAACATCTTTTTGCATTTCACAATTTTTTCCAATTTGTGTGTCAAGTTCTTATCATGCAATTCATATTAAAGAATCCTATTGGTTACACTTCATGAAGAAAAACATGGTAAATTGGTAAAGAATTCTGAAATATGTCTTATCATATGATACCATGACAGTCATTATCAAACTACATAGGATACACTTAGTATCCTGACAGTTTTTTAAGAGAAAAGATTAGGGGTTATGTCATTCTGAAATATGTCTTATCATATGATACCATGACAGTCATTATCAAACTACATAGGATACACTTAGTATCCTGACAGTTTTTTAAGAGAAAAGATTAGGGGTTATGTCATTCTATCAATTTTCATCATTGTCAGGCTGACCCATTGACCCTTGTCTTAGACGACAGCTAGATATCCCCATGAACATTTAATATGCTATGGAGAAGCCACGTATCTTGTTTGCCATCTCTTATACACATTACTGCTGATCAATTCATGAAAGATTTATGGAGTTACTAGCACAGACCTAATGGAGGGATGTGGGAAGGTTGATGGAGAGTGTGTATTGTAAAGACTCACTCAAGTGTTCCTCTCTCTGTGCCCTGCATACACATACCATGATTCTCTCTCAACCTGATTCCCTCAGCACCTTTCACACCAGCTACAGGATGACAAACGCCTCCAAATCTTTCAAAGCACATTACCATCACACATATTTAGTCATTGAAAGAAGCTAAACACTGTTACAAAACATTTGTGGGGAAAAAAGGATCTAATATTCTACGCCTGTCAGGGGCTGATGTATTGATTGCCAGATTGATGCTCATTTTGGAGTCCTGGGTGAAACGCTTCTGGTGGAAGTATCTCTGTGGCCGTGTTTGAATCAAACTTTTGGGAATCTTAATTGCAGTAAGCCCCTGTTGAATTTGCAAGCATTTCTTGTTTTAGAACTTTAGAGCATTCATTCTTTTATATGTCAATGGATTTTATTTGATTTTATTTTTGACATTGGTCTTTATAGGATGGTAATCATTAATATATCTTTCTTTCTAAATAATGGTGCTATTAGATGGTTTTGAGATTGAAAATAAAATAAAGAGAGACTTATTTTTTTAGGCATATTATGATTTAACAACAAGTCTGTTTTTCAATAAATCAATTTAAAGTTTGTCATCATAATTGTTATCATGAGGTCATTTTAGTTACTGGTATTCAATTTTGACTTAATTGTTTACTTCTAGGGTTTGCATTAAAACATTTTTGTTGTGTAAATCACATGGAACATATTTGATACAAGAAATTGCTACAATATGTTTTGAGCTAGTGGAAAAATGATTTTAAAAAATATAGGTATCCCCCAAAAGCCAAATAATTTCTTTAAAAAGTAAGTCAAACCGAATAAAAATGTACACATAAAAGGAGTAGTAGAAATAATTTTTTTGAAGAATCACATTTTACATTGTAGAAGTTTGATAAGGTGCTTAAATTTCAGTTCTAAAATTAACTCTGCAGGGATGAAATGAAGCATTTGTGGATATATACAGGTTATCTGTTGAAAAATTGTTTGAATAGGTATCAATATGATAGATAAGCTGGTAAATCAGATGGATGCAAGGCCTGCCATAAAAGACCAGACACTGACAGAAAATAGTTTCATAAAAGGACATTCATGAAAGTTAGCTTATTAGCAAAAAGAAAACTGATAATCAGATAAAAGATTTCAACTTGGTTATTAACCATTAACATTCTGAGTTAACATGTACTTCAACACTTCTTGCTTATTTACTGCCTGGGAGATTTTCTAATCGCCACAGGCAGGCCTTAACAACACGTAAGATTACGTCTCCATTATCGTAATTTTGCTGTTAATCCTAAGAGAGAGACTTCTGTTGGCCTTTGGTGTACCAGGTTTTGGCATTATGTGAAAAAAGCAGCTGTACTTCAATTAATTTTAAAACAAGAAAGGTATACATATGTTTATAAACCCTAATTTACCACTTATTTGTGATATGACTCTTCAGAAATGCCTTGTCCTGCTGTAGCAAGTCTTTCTTTAGAGTGAATATTGAACCATTCTTTATCAAGTTGTAAAGTCTTAAACAGCCCAGATATTACACTGAGTAACATGCTTGAAATTAAATGTGAAATGATAATGTATTAATGACATGTATGTTTAAACAGTAATGCCCCCCTAAATTTGTTTCAATTAAGAATACCCAGATGGGATTCCCTCTTTCATTTATTGGAACAAGATGAAGAAGATTGCTTCTGTTCAAATATTGTAACCATTTTTAAAGGGGGTATTGTTCTGATCAGGAGCTGAACATGCATTACTTAGTGCCTAATTATCTTGCCACCCACACAGAGGAAATGATCTAAGCAAGGTCTTTGGAAGGCCTGTAGTAAAGACAGGCATTGACTTATCAAGGGGTGTAGGAGGTCCTACGCCAAAACCTTTACAAATTTATAAATTTAAAAAATTGGACATATAAAGATAAACCTTCACTCTTTTTTCAGTAGTCCCCCTTTGAAAATTTCCAGATCCGCCACTTGAAAAGTGTTCATCTTTGTTAACTGTCCCCTGAGTATCTGTGTTGACAGAATGTAATTGTTGATGCTTGATTGAACTTTTTTCAAACTTTTTTGTATCATGAGAGAAACAGAAAAGTTTCCTGACTTTCAGTTACTTAAAGGAGTTAAAAGGTATGTAAATCATTCCGACTTTAATCTTAAGCAATCATTCCAGAACCTTAACTAAGCCGTCTGGAGTAGCTTTCTCTGATATAAGAAAAGTTTACCGATAAGGTTACTCGAAGGAAGACGGTTCTGTAATCTTGCTATGAAATCATGCCATGTTCATTTTAATTTGCATTTGACATGTTTATGCTCACTTTTACTGAATGACTTTCTTTAACGTGAATTATTCCTTAAAACTCTTAAGATTTTTCTGTCACATGGCTCTGTTAATAAACAGTGTTTTTGTTATAACATAGTCGATATCAGAAGGCAAATCTGTGCCTGTTTTCAAATGACTTATTTGAATCAAAGCAGAAGTTTACATAACTCATGGAAGCAAGCACAATCAATATTTCACTTGTAATATCAGAATTCACCATATACAGTCAAGAACCTTTCGATGGTTTGCTCTTAGCAGAAAACTTGGTTTAGATTTAACTTGTTTGCAAAAGCAGAAGATGTGTCTCCTATTTGGACACTTTTTGTAGGTTAAAAGCTATTTTTCAACTACTCTTACAGATATTCTTTAATGCCTTTCTCTAACCTACTCTCATTGTTTCTAAGAATGTTAGACAGGTTACGATTGAATTGTCCATCATTATTATTAACCACTCTCCAGTTAATCAAAATGTCCATTTGAACGGCATCTTACCCTTTAGATCTTCTTTAGCTGTCCTTTCAGAAGGCAAATGAAATACTTATCTAAGCTTTAAATGGTTTCATTGAATATAGAATAGAAATGTATGTAAATCCATTACGCCAGTAGTCCACTCTCACAGTCTACTGCTGACTACAAAACCAAACTGGTAGCGTGAAGACATCAGATTCTTCTATAACTGGAGAGTCAGTCTCTCCTATAATTGAAGACCTCAGTCTCTTTACAACCTGGAGATCACAGTCTCTACTATGATTGCAGAACTCAGTCTCTCCTTTATCTGGAGACCTCAGTCTCTCCTATAATTGAAGACTTCAGTCTTTTCTGTTAATGTAGACCTTAGTCTCTCCATAGCCAGAGACCTCAGTCTCTCCTTTATCTGGAGACCTCAGTCTCTCCTATATCTGGAGACCTCAGTCTCTCCTATATCTGGAGACCTCAGTTTCTCCTATATCTGGAGATCTCAGTCTCTCCTATATCTGGAGACCTCAGTCTCTCCTCTATCTGGAGGCCTCATTCTTTCCTATAACTTGAGACCTCAGCCACTCCTATCGGTAGACAGTCTTTCCTCTTCTATAACTCTAGAAATAAGTCTCCCCTGCAATCAGACACCCCAGAGTCTTCTATAACTCGAGACTTCAGTCTCTCCTATAACATGAGACCTCAGTCTCTCCTATCACTGGATTCATCAGTCACTTCTATAACTGGAGACCTCAGTATTCCCTGTATTTGGAGACCTCATTCTCTCCTACAACTAGAGACCCCAGTCTTTCCTACAACAGGTGATGAAGCTGAGAGTCTGTTGAAATCCAGTCCTTGGCAGGGCATGATATAGTCAAGTTAATTAGAGAATTTATTTATCTGTAACGAGTATTGATGAGCATGTGGATGAGGGCTGCGCCACTCAGTAGGAACTAGTAATTGATGCTCAGCTGGTGATTAACACCATTTGCTGCATGAAGCTAGAATTAGGAAGAAACACCGTCTCCTCACAAACTGCCACGGGGTAAGTAAGGGATGTAGCAGAATTTGATTTGTCTTCAACCCTTTTGATTTCTTGAGATGATCATGACATACCAATCTTTTTTTCAAGATTCTGATCATTTTTATTTGATAAAGAAAAATAGTTATATATTTTCTCTGCAAAGGAAAGTTTGTAATATTTCGAAACTGATGTCATCAAGAGTCATATTTTAAATAACCTCCGTTGTGCAAACTGAGTACAGAGTCTCGTCTGACAGAAAATTACAGTTTCTGCTTAATTCTGTGGTGTTTTTCTTGTTTGACTACTATTCTGCAGACTGCTTATGTTGGACATGAACAGACACTGACCACTGTTATTTTGACTAATTATTTTGATATGGATATCCAGTATAACTATAGTGAAATAGTCATTGAAACTAACGTTATTTACCACTGGAACTAATTTTATGGCCATTGTCTCTATCATTTTATAGCCATGTCATGTCATAGCCATTATGAAACTATAATGATATTACCAATGTAATTGTTATAGCCAATGTCTCTCTCATTTTATAGCCAATTTAACTTATGTCATAGCCAATCAAACTATGATTTATAGCAAATATAAGTAATGTCATAGCCAGTGGAACTATCATGTTACAGTCAATGTTTCCATCATTTTATAGCCAATGGTACTATAATTCTGTAACCAGTGGAACTAATGTTATAGCCAAAGTCTCCATCATTGTATAGCCAATGTAAATATCAGGTTATAACCAATGGACTCAATTTTATACCAACTGATATCATCTATCAATAAATCTACTCTTATGGCCAAGCAATAACATTCGAGTATCAAAGTATCAGGTATAGCAAGTGTAAGCGATGATATGACTAATATTACTGATTTTTTGGCAAAAGTAGGTTGTGTATGTAAGACAGCCTCTTTCTTTGGAAATATCTTGTTATCACCTATTATACACTTCCATTTCAATCAAACATCTGATAAGCCATCACTGGGTTCATAGGCTGTTCCTTAAACATTTCTGGAGAAATGGAACCAATTCAAGAGGTAACAGCCCTTTCACAAGCTCCCAATTTACTTCCTCTCCCCCTTCATCTGGTGTCAGATGCTTCAGGGGACACTTGTTTGTCTCACTACCATGATGCCTGTCTCTTGTGTGAGAAAGAATTCTTTTATCCTGTCCAAAACTGTCCCAAACTCTTTGTAAGTGGAATGTATTTGGTGTGAAGGAATTGGAAAAGGCTGTTGAAGAAGGGAGGTAATGAGAATGTGGAGGGCGAGGGGACAGGGGAATGTGACCTCTGGTATTTGTCTGTGGAGTCGGGTCTGGCAGCTGCATGCTGATATTGAGGGATTCCATGCTGGTGGTATGGTTACTGCTGAAAAGGAAGATTACCTGGTTGATTGACTGCCGACATGAGGGATTGTATAGATGTACAGCACACCTGATGCCCAGACTTGAAACATCTGAGTGTCATAGTGTCATATCATAGTGAATTATTAATAGAGGTCCATACAGGAGGCAGCATTATTTCATGTGTGTGATTGCATGTGATAAACTTGTGGACAATTTGTATGATAAAGCAAATTTTTATACTGTTTATTATTTATACTGTTTATTTGAATTTTTATGTGTGTTATAGATGATGCTTATCAATAAGTAAGTTTTAAGAGTGTAAAAGAAACAAGTCATTTGATGAACACTTTCCTGACTTTACTATTGAGTATGATGTTATTGCAAATGGTGAACTATTTTTCTTGTGTAAAAATGTGTTATGGGAGTGTCCACACTTGGTACTTATTTACCATTAAGTACTTGTTCTAACAAGAAAATGATATATCCTAAAAGATAACTCATGAACTCAACTGATTATTTATTTTCTTTCAGATTCAGAAGAAAAAGAACACAGGAATACTATGAATTTTAGGTAGGTATGTTTATTTTGAATCAGATTGTATGATTGTTTATGAGTGAAATTTGAATTCAGTACTTATTTGTCACAAGCACCAGTGCAAAACAACAACAATGTTGGAATGTAATAAAGACAATATATTTTTTGTAAATCTAATGTTATTCTTTTGAATACATCTTCTGTTGATTGCTTTTTATTTCAATCTGTCCATTGTCAAACCTTTTTTAGCTTTATTACCTCAACATGAATCGTCAAGTTTTAACCCGACCATGATTAAACAAAGATATGGGGAGGGTGTTGAGATATCAAATAAGAGCAAAACTCCAACAGAAGTTTGAATCAAATCTTCAGAGAATTTGCGTTAAGGGCATTGACATTAAGTGGAGGACATGTGACGAATTTGAGAGATTTTTCGCAGGAAATATGATTTATTATGAGCATCTCAATCTTAACGAGAGTGCAGCAGGGATCATCTCCTGAATATGGAGGTGTTTCACTACCCTAGGATCAATGTCGTGTCTGATGGAAATAACATCACGAGTCACACAGTACATAATATATCTTAACATCAACACCCTGTGGCACAGTTCCAACATTCAGTTGCAGAAATATCAGGAATGGTTTCTCATATTTCCCCCATGGTGACCATTGAATATTATGATTGAGACCATCTTAACTGTTTCAGACAGTAAATGCACCTATAGAACATTTATAGCATATTGGATCACAGTTTTGGCACCAAGTTTTACATGAATTTTCTCATGACGATACCATTTTTACACTAAGTTTCTTTGATGGGAAGAAATGGTTTAGAAATGGTGCCACAACTGATTAAGCTATATTCTTTCTTGGTCTTGAAGACTTCAAGAGCAAATTTATCTAGAAAAGTCTTTTGATGATTGAGACAGATTGATGAGAAGTTGAAGAACTGACATGAAGGACTTGAAGCAGTTAAACTCTGTTACATCACAAACAGATTGACCATAATCACGTGATTAGCACGGTCATTTGGCGAGGACTTCCTCTCCGCTCATCCTGTGTCCAGCGCCATAAAGGCCGTCTAACAACCTATAGAAAGATGTATTTAGGAGTTCCTTGAAGACGAATGTGACTCTGAATCGTGTTCAAGTTGGTGTGAGATTATTCTGTCCAGCACAAAGTACCTACCCTGCCTCTCATCACCTTCTCATTGCCAATTCATGCTACAGACACAGTAATGGTTTTCTCCCAGACAAAATCACTTGAATAGATTTATTTTCTACTTTGGACCGATCAATGGTGCAAGGCTGATTTGGTAGAGTTAACCTCGCCGACACTTGAGTGTAGATCATGTACAACTGTTCCTTTAAATACAGATGTAATCATTTTGTGATCAATGTTATATTTTGCCCGGTGCGGTTAGCTGTATCAGAAGTATGATTGTTTTATGAGTTGTTTACATTTATTTGAGGAGAATAGATATTTGATTTCTAAAACAATAATTATGATAAATATTTTTGAAATGACATTTCACAATCAAGATGAAGTCATGTCAATATTGTATTGATATGCAAAGCATTCAATTACATTTGATATATATAACAGGCCCTAACTTTTCATATTTTTCAATCTTTTTTATCAAACCAGTTGCTCTTGTATGTCTTTTGCAGTTCCTAACACAAAACACAATGCAATGAATGAATTTAATACTTGCATTGCTGTTTCAAATAGATCAAGTGAATATGAAATCATCACTGTTTTGCTTTTCACAAAGAAAGTGTCAAATGAAAGTGATTGGTCTTGTTTTTGCAGCAATAACATGAATCAGTTATCTCAGGTTTTATTTCAATAAAAAACAAGAAAACAATGCATGTTTCGTTATTTCTCTATGTAGCAATGATCATTTAGGTACACATTTTTTGTGTTTTTTTCTATCTTTTATTTTTCTGGAAAGTTAACTGTGCTTTTAATTAATGTAAACTATTTTCACAACAATATGTACATGATTTGAGAATTTGTCATTAGATACTTTCACTTACATAATTTTCTATAAATATTATAACATCTTAATTCTTTGAAATACAAGTCATTGTTATAAAGTCTTTAATTCCCTCAAATAAGAGTCACGTAAATTTGATTAAGATTTAGTTGAAATTAATTTCACATATTATTCCATCTTAATTGCATTGTTTAAATAGTAAGGAATAAAATTACCTCCCGCCTGCAGGTAATTGTATGTCATAATTATCGCTGACGTCAAGTTGCGAGCGTAGGTATCATTATTGATTAGCTTTAATGTGACTTTCAACTTTGTGACAGTTTTTAAGTTTATGATATTTCAATTTAATATTATAAACTCAAAAAGTATGTTCTATAAGGTTAGTTTCTTGACAGTAGATTAATTGGATGTAGATTATAATACACGATCATCAAACAACAACTTTGACTCACTTTGGACTTCAAACTCAATTTGTGAAGGTTGGCATATTGGCATTTTCAATCTATTAAAATAAAGTTTCAACTTCAAACACTTGAAAAGAAATTAAGTGCTTAGGGAAATAAGAGACAATCATTTAATGATCTGATTTCAAAGTTCACTCAAATAATCTTTTAATTACTTTTTTCATTTGCTACAATGAGGTTAAGCGGCAGTGAGTGCTGTTATTTTTGATTGGATCCTGAAAGTTGAACTAATTAGGATGTATTAATTCAGAAGGGTTTTCTTTCATTTGATTGATATCTAAAAACTTTAAATTCCCTTGCCTGTTAAGATCTTCAAAACTGTTCTAACAACTTATTAGAATATGATATATTTCCTTGCTTCTTCCAATTTTGAATAATAATGTTTTGAAAGCATTGCAGAAACAGTAAATCTTTTAAGTATTTCATGAGTTTGATAAAGTTTTATTTCAAGACAGATATTTCATATATGTGAATTATATATTAATATAATAATAATTATATATTATATATTTTTACTCTGATCTTATGATGACTACATAGATAAAAACATACACAATTGTAAATATGAATGTTAATTAAACTATGAGTACTTTTTGAGGTGCCAAAATGACAAGAGAACTCAATGACCTTAATAGTAATTATAATTACTTCCTCTTTTAGAATAAGATAAAAATGAAATTAAAAACTAAAAGTAAGGTGTCTGAATAAGGTTATTGGACATATGTGAAACAGGTAGTGATTATGTCAGTATTTCTTTATCATCTCTAGATAAATGAGAAATCAATGAGTATCAAAGTATGTTTGATAGACAATAAGTATTTTATTGAATATTTGAAGTTATATTTATTCTTATGCAGTTAAGCTAGGTCTTGAGTCAAACTATACATGTATCTTGAGGTTTTCACCATGTTTTCACAAAGTCAAAGCCTGAGTCAGAGGAGGAAGTGATGTCATCTACTGCGGAGATTACCACCATAGTCTTGACTTTCACAGGAAATTAAACAGCAAGGTGTACTATTTTAGTTCATTTTGCAATTTATTGTGTAAGAGAATTAAGTTTGATGATATTTCAAACCATAAAGGGATAGTTTTGATACAGTAATGTTTTAAATGATGTTTTTGTCGACTTTCCTGTTGTTACAATGTTATTGATACATGAATACACACCATCTAGTTAGTAATTTTATACAATTATAGAGTGGTGATGAGGTCAATACCAGTTTTTATAAAGCCGAAGTAAACAAAATTGACCAAGGATGAAGTGTGTTCAAATAAAAAAACAAACATACGATTATTTAATAGGATGGGCAAATTGCGTAATGATAACAAGGGCATGACATCATGTAACAACGATTTGACGCAGTATTTTTCGTAAGTCAAATCAGTACCACTTTTGGTCGGACTCTGGGTGAGGTATATACTAGTATACTTTTCTGTAGATTGTATCGTTACCGTCTATCATCCAGTCGGATGGCTGGAAAAATTAAAATAATTAGCTTGCATAATGAAAACATATGAATTGGCTGCTATGCAAATTTATCATGAACAGAATTTATTCGTTCAATTTGAAAAAAAATGTAACACTCAAAATTTATCATGCGAGTGTTAAGCCTTGCAACAGTATGACAGGGCATTGATGATTAGTTTAGTGAATATTACTGGTATATATAGAGATTATTACCCGAGGAAGTGTGTCATATGACTTTTACGAAACGAGTGTGAATTTTTGTATTACCGATTCTACTCCATTTCAAAGGCATGGAAATATTCAGAAAACGGCATCCTTCCCTTCCGCCGGCCCGCTACAGTGACATCACGAACAATGATTTTATGACATCACAGACGACGAAATACGGTGACTCGCGCTAAGACAATCGTTGCTAGGCAAAAGTGATATGTGCACATGTGCTCATATTGAAAATATGACACCGCTTATGAATAACCATATGGGTAATAATTGTGGATATTTTGTCATTACTATGTTCTAGTATAAAGTAACATGATCATTTTACTGAATAATATAAAAGATGTCAAATCCCCCTTTAGCCGACATAACAGCCCCTTTAAACTGATCTTTATGCTATTTTAACATTTGTTGCCCTTTGGAATTTGTTAAAGTCATAAAAAACAATTGTTGGATTTCATGATTATGATAAAAATGGAAACGTTGGATCTCTCCAAACAACACAAGAGTGACAACAGTTAACTCACATGTCCAATCTCGATGGACATCTCAAGGCGTTCGATGGAAATAATGTAAAGAAACAACAATAATCATATTCCTCTAAGAGTTTGACAACTTTGAATCACATTTATGTTGGTGACAGATTGTTTAGTTCTACAAACTCTAATGCTTCATGTTGACATGTGTTATTTGTCCAACACTTGTTTTCACGGGAAGGCTGTTTAAAACATTTTCACAATTTGTTGTCAGGTGTTCCTTGTGTAACTTGTCATTGAATATTACATGAGTGAAACAGGGATGAACATTTTGCTATTATGTTTCCCATGTTCACTTCAGTTTATGAAGGATTGATTTGAGCTGAAGGTTAAATCAAATATTTCCTCATTCTCCAGCAGTTGAATCAAAGTTTTTCCTGTGCTCGCTTCATATCTGCATCTTTAAGAAGAAGGATTTTGACTTCTCTGAAGCACTCAGTTTTATAGAAAATCTCCCAGGAAATGAGACAGACAAATTGAATCGGTGTGTTGAAGACGACATTGAATGCAAGATTCCTTAGGCCTCGTTATGATTTCTATTTGTTCATTTCAATGAATTTCCTCTCAGGAAGTGACACGTTTATTCAATACTTTTTAAAGTCGGGAATCATTACTGAAAAAGGAAAAATCAATTTATCAATTTCAAATAGTCCTTGAAGGAGTAGGGTGCTATTCGGTTGTTGAAAGTGCAAAGTCTTGTATGATTTGATGAAGTTCTTATCTCTTGAAAAATTAGTGGATTCCTTCAAGTTATGAAATCGTTTGGAGACCCTTTGCTTATATATATTCACAGCGACAATATTTCCCATGGCTGTATAAATATGTTTTTCCAATAATGAGAGTGCAAATTCAATCTCATTAAAATTAAATCTAATATTGCTGTACTACATTACGCAGATTGTAAATCTCACAAGACTCCTTTACTCAAGCCGTCAGGTTAACCTTTGACTCCAATTTGACATCTAAATCTCATTGGTTTCATGCAGATACCTTCGAGCATTCACAATGCGCGTCTCTTGAGATTGTAAGAGATTACATGTATATATGCCATTTGAAGTTGAAACTGTTATAATTTTTCAATTTTATTTAGAGCAGTTGGACATTCTGAAAACAGTCGAAAATGTTTGGTTTCAGAGTGCTCTAAAGCCACGGAAAAGAATTCTCCTCCACCCTAGAATATGGGCGAAATAGCTGATTAGCTGATTAGAGTTATGTCAGAGAAAAACATGAGGGCTTGTGTTATGGCGCCTTGTGAGATCTACGAACATTCTATTGAGATATATGTGCAAATCTAGTAGGATTTGATAGTACTTTTCTCATGAAACATATGTAGAGCTCTTTAAGTCAACTTCTTTGGAGACTTTTTACTTATGTATTCAAGAGGACAAGTTTTCTTTTGGTTTTCTCTTGAAATTCAAAACTTCAGTGTGAGAACTAAGTAACCTTGTGAATTAAGTCTGTAAATGTCAACACAAATCATTGTTTAGAGTTCCACAATTACAGGTGAGTGTCAGAGTGATGTTTCTGTGTATGGATCATAAAATGTTTTACGTAATAAGCTAATAAAGATTACAGTGTATAAAAAAATAAATTTCAGATCTAAAACTTGCATACACATGTAAGTCTATGAACTTCTCATTGCATTTTATTTTCTTTTAAGTGTGGCTTTCCATAACATGAGCTCTCATAAAAGGCCAAAACTACTCTGAAAATGTGTTCTGGATCATTACAAAGAAGCTTTTAGACCCTCTGCCATCAAATGGTTACAGTTTAAGATGTGCACTCTATGCAGAGTGAGGTATACTCCATTTACCTACTTTTCTATCTACCAAACAGATCAACAGCTACAAAAGGCTTTGAGTCTCCAATCAACCTTCTGGTCAAAGGTAATCAAAGAGCTTCATGTCTGTGTAGTGATCTTCAGGATCTATATATAGCTCTGGCCCTTTTAGAGTTTTGTCACTGAATGATTGCAGTTTTTCTTTTACAAGAGGGTTAAGTTGACTTTACTTCCTGTTCCCTGTCAGGTATGGATCATATCTTTGCCATTAAATTCTACGTTACCTATATCATATCAATACATTCGTAAAAGTAGTTTTACTTGAATCAAAAAGGTATTTGTACTTGATGTTGAATGCTTTGTGAAAATAAACATTTCTTTTACTTGATTTGTAAGGGTTACAGGGGACATCAGTCACATTACAATAATAATTCAACAACCACAATGTATTTTTTCTTATGTTTTTGCTCTTTTGATAAATTCAAAATGATATTGGTCAGCATTTGGGAGTGATGACATTTTAATACTTCACATAAAGGTTAATATTCTTTAAACTTTGATAAAAAAGATAAACATATATTGATTGATTAAGTTGTTTATTCTTGATATGGATCAAGGGAGATTTTTTGGAATAGATGGTGAAAAAAATCGTGCCTTCTTGTTCAATGGTGCCAGGGGTGGAGAAACACCTTAGATCTAGACTTGCAACAAACAAAAATTTATCAAATTGTCACAGAAATTCTCCAAGGACTTCATCATTGTATTGAAGAGTTACTTAAGTTGTTAGCAAACTAAGGTGCCATTTGACATGTGCTTAAAAGTGTTTTCTGATATAAGAATTAAGGTTAATTGGTTATCATAAATAACCATGCAGATTTTTTTTTTAATAGAAATTGCTTTATTTAGGCATTCAACCCCTGTCCCTGTTAATACAAAGAAATACAAATAAAGCAAATATAGAGGTACAAGCACAGTCACAATTGTATGCCACACATTCCAGTAATTGTCTATCCAATGATTGCCTATAGGCAACAATTTGTCTATTGGAGCCTTTATATTAGGATTATCTGGATGATGTCTAGTCATTGTACAATCATTAAAATGATTACAATGTTAGTCTGTTCTTCTTTCTTTGGAATGACAAAATTTCAATCTTTTATTATAAATACTTAGAATTGATAACTTAGAAATCAGAATGGTAACAGTCAAAACATGACTGGTAACTAATAACTATAAACATGAAGGGCACTGGTTTATTATGACAGTGCCAAGATTGAAACTTCTACTGAATGAATGATTCTGAAATGACCTCAACTGTTTCTTGGAAATTGATCCATGAAATCTAAAGATGTAATTTCTGTTACAAAGAGCTGCAACAGAGTCCAATGGATCAATGATAGCATGACCTTTGACCTCTCCTTCTGATGTTTATCTTAATTCACATGCTTCATCGCACTACAAACAGACTGAACTGAAGGATGCCCCATTCTCTGATTAATCTGTGGTCTTCATTTCAGTCTCCAGGAGGGTCTGGAGCTCTATGTCATTGAACTCTTTTTTTTTCAAGTCATTAACCATTGTATTATTCTACAAATTGTATAGATTTTTTGGGTAATTTGTAATATTGAAAGAAATGCATATGTTAAATTATATTTCAGTCTCTTAGACAGTTCAGTTCATACTTCATTATTTTTTCTTCAAAATATTTATCATAGCACATACTTAGACAGTTCAGTTCCTATTTTCTTTTCAAGAGATTGGTCATAGCACATTAGGAAATATCTAGTAAAAATAAATCGGAGGAAAACAAAATTTTAAATTATTGATAAAGTTAAAACAATATTTTTCTATTCCTTTTCACATCCATAACCTTTATTGTTCCTTAATTGTTTATTGACCATTAATAAGATGATCCTATTTAAGAAGATTCACTTTTTGAAAGAACACTCTTTGGTATTTGTCTTATACATTTGACCTTATAACAGTGGCAAAGTAAGAGTCATATCTCACATTACTAATATCCAACAAGCTGAAGTGACCACTTATGGTTTATTCATGTAGATCATATCAGTCCATATTGACCTATGAACAACACTGCAGTGGAAGTCAGCACTCTCACAAGTCACAAGTGTTTATCACTTGTCAAGCTCCTCAATAAACAACGGACAGCTGAGTGGCTATTTGCAATAAGTAACATTGTATTTTTTAAAGATAGTATGATGGTGCTTATCATGGGGGTTTTTGCTGATGGAAGGAATGTCAACAAGATGTAAATCAGATTTATTGCAAAAGATTCCCACCAGAACAATTCTGCCCAATAATCAAGTTGGTACACAGTGTTTGGACAGACATGTGAATTTCGGACTGCAGAGTCAAATTAAACCCTACTGGCTGTCGTGGACTCAGAAACTGTGTAAACAGAAGTCTGACTCCTTCAGTTAGAGGCAGAACTGATGACAGGGGAACACAGGTATCGGAGGATATGTGTCTAAATTATTGTGTTAGACTGTGGCTGACAACAAGGTTTGTTTTTATGTGTTGAACACTCAGGCCTGTTGTTATCGATATTCTAAATGTGAGAGCAAAGCTTTTAAGACCTGGAGATGTAGGTAATTGATGGAATGGAGATTATGGAGTTTGTGTTAGCAGACAAGAGTGTGTGCAGTCAATAATTAGCTATTTTAGGATGATCCAGTCAATTTGGCTGCACTGGGATTCTAAGGTTTGGAATGACATGAATAAATCCAGGTTTAGTTGTGGTGAAACTTTTAATGCTGGTACTTTTTAAGGATGAATTTATCTCACTTATTGCCACATATATTATACTATTAACTGTATACTGTGTACATGTAATACTCTGGCTGTGTACAAGGATTTTAATATTTGCTTATGTTTTACTATTTTCTACAACATTATGCCCAAACAAAATTATCTTTATCTCCGGTACAACTCAGATCTTCATTAGTGACCTGGTATCTTTCCATGTTGTACTTATTAAGATGAAATCATTGTAATACTCTACTGTATTTGATTTGAGAGACTGATTAGAAATGTAAGATTTGTAGAAATATTAAGCATGACCCACTTTCAGAAGCAGAAAGTGAACTGGTGACCATGACAAACACTCCAAGATTGATTCGTCAGTCAACCATGTTTCTTTAATTCATACACTTTAGAATTTAATGTAATGCTTTATCCACTAAATTTGCCTGCAGCTAAAGCTATTAGATCTGGTTGAAAGTCAAGCAAAATAGCTCAGTGATTGAATTGACAAGTTATCGACAAGTAATGGCTGATTGAGGAAGTGATTTCAAGAAGAGGTTTTTGAGATTCAGGTCAAGAATCTAATCTGTTGAAAGATCGGTTCAGATGTTTAAGAGTATATCTGGAGTTAATTACTCCTCATGATACTGATAATGTTGTTTCTCTCTGCTTCTTTAAATCGTTAATAAAAGATAAATGAAGGGAGCTTTATACAATCAGTATTGCAATAATTGACTCAATAACAATGACATTTTTTGTATAATAATAAGGTAATTGAGTTAAAATTGTTGGTATCCCTTCCTAAGCTTGGTATTAAGAAAAGGTGTATGTTATGATCAAATGACATATTCACTATCTTTTAACTAAATGGTGGTCAGACAAGGAAGTAATGTCTTCATTTGTAGAGATTAGGAGTTCCCATTGTCTATACATTCAAAGGAAATTAAACATCAATATGTACTATTTTAGATCCCTTTGTGAATTAATGTACATGTGTTAAAGAAATAAGATTGACGATTTATTCCTTTTATGTTTTGTTTGTATTTGATTCTGTTTGGCATTGATCACTAACCAATGATTAAATTATCTATCATTTCATATTTGAGAGTTGAACTATAATGTTCTCCAGCTCTTGAATATAACTTCACACAGCACAAGGAAATCCATTTAAGAAAATGATAACTATTGTATTATGAAGTGACTTAAAAACAGAGACAATTGGCGATGTGATGTTTTACGTATGACATCAGGAAGCCATGGATTTCTCCTTAACAACACGATTTTGACAACAGTTCACTCACATTTATGAAAATAGATTAAAGAAACAACATTGATCTTATTCTTTCACGAGTTTGACTGCTTGGAACCTGTCTGTGTTGGTGACAAATTGTTGGGCTCTCCATGTCTGCAGGCTTCAGTTTGACATCATGGTTTGATTGTCCAACAATTGTTTTTCATGTGAGGGATGTTTAATAATTTGTTAGTTGGTCCTTGTGAAACTATTGTCATTAAATACTATATGAATGAGACAGGGATTAACATTTTGCTATTTTGTTCCCCATGTTCCCTTCTCATAAGTTTACTGCATGGTTAAATAAAATATATCCTCATTCAATGGCGGTTGATCAAGTGTTTTCACTTGAGTTTTTTCATAACTGAACCCTTGAAAAGAAGGCTTTTGACTTCTCTGAAGCATTTAGTTTTTAAAGAAAATCTCCCAGGAAATGAGGCAGACAAATTGAATTTCTGGGTTAAAGACGATGTTGAATGCAAGATTCCTTAGGCCTCACTACTATTTCTATTTGTTCATTTGAATGAATTTCCTCTCAGGAAGTGACACATTTTATTCAGTTTTTTTTAATGATTGGGAATCATTATAGAAAAGAAGAAAACAATTTGTCAATATCAAATTGTCCTTGAAGGAGTAATGTGCTGTTCCAATGTTGAAAGTGCAATGTCCTGTAGAATTTGATAAAGTCCTTTTCTCTTGAAAAATTAGTAGAGCCCTTCAAGTTATGAAATTGTTTGGAGACTATTTGATTTCATATTCACAGACACAATGTTTCCTATGGCTGGACAAGTGTGCTTTTCCAATGATGAAATGCAAATCTAGTGGGGTTTGATAAAGTTCTTTTCTCATGAAACATAAGTAGAGACCTTCAAGTCATTAGATAGATTCTATCGAGTCTTTACTTATGTATTCACCTTGACAAGATTTCTTTGGTTTTTTTCATAAAATTCAAACCTTCAGTATTCTGTAAATGTCAACACAAATCATTGTTTTGAGTTCCACAATTACAGGTGAGTGCCAGAGTGATGTTTCTGTGTATGGATCATATTTTACATTTTATTTTCTTTTAAGTGTGGCTTTCCATAAAATGAGTTCTCATAAAAGGACAAAGAACTCTGAAAATGTTCTGGAACATTACAAAGAAGCTTTTAGACCCTCTGCCATCAAATGGTTACAGTTTAAGATGTGCACTCTATGCAGAGTGAGGTATACTCCATTTACCTACTTTTCTATCTACCAAACAGATCAACAGCTACAAAAGACTGAGTTTCCAATCATCCCTCTGGTCAAAGGTAATCAAAGAGCTTCATGTCTGTGTAGTGATCTTCAGGATCTATACAAAGCTCTTGCCCGAGTATTCTTTTTCGCTGAATGATTGCAATTTTCTTCTTACAAGAGGGGTATCTGTTCTGTGTCAGGTAGGGATCATATCTTTGCAATCAAATTCTAAGGTATGTCATATCATAAAGTTCTATTTTTTTAAAGAAAAGGTCATTTAATTGTATGATCAATGCTTTGTGTAAATAAATATCTTCTATATTTCATATTAATGTAACTTTTGGGACATCATTTAAAACACATTAATAATTCAACAATATCAATACATTATTTGCTATTGTTATGTCTGTCATGATAATGTCAATATGAATAAAATGTCACTATTGGAAGTGATAAGATTTTTTAACCTTAAGTGAAAATGATAAAATTCAAAATGTCATAAACTTTGATATTTGGTTTTCTAAGGTTCAGTCTTTTAACGAACAACAATTAATCAATCAAAAAATTCTCTGAGAAAATCATCCACCCTGAGAAGGACTATCTATATCACTAGTAAAATTAGAAGGCATTTGATGAGGTGACCGGACAGCTACATGCAAAAGATTCTGTTTGATATCTTTCCAATGAGTGCCAATGGTAGTTTAAAACTATTTTTATTTTCTAACTACATTCTCTCCTAAAAATAGATAACATTGCTAATTCAGAAATTAGAATGGTAACAGTCTATATATATATATATTTCTTTCATCTGCACTGTTTTGGTATAACAGGGACAAGATTGAAGCATCTACTGAATGATTGATTGTGTAAAAACCTTATAAACCATCTCCATGATGTTGATCTTAGATATCTAAAGATGTAATTCTTTCTACAAAAGAGAGAGGCTGATGGATAAATGATAGTTTGACCTTTGACCTCTCCTTCTGATGGTTATTCTGACATCTGGAGTTTCATCTCTCTACAAACCGAGACGTCACACTGACTGACGGATGCTTATTCATCTGAATAAACTGCGGCCTTTATGTCAGTTGGCAGGAGGGTTGGAACCTATATGATATTTTAAGTTAACTGGAATTGAAGGAAAATAAAATTTTCAAATATTTTCATTAGATTTAAATCTTGTCTTTCTGTTACTCTTTACATCCATAAGCTTTTGTTATCCTTACATGTTACAAAAGTAAATTATCAGTCCTTAAATGCTCCATTCGTATTCAAGACGGATTATAGTCCCATTTTGAAAGAACATTTTTTGGTATTTGTCAAAATCACAAGTTTGACATTGTGACAGGAGGAAAGTACGAGTCATATGTCTAATAAATATACAGTACAATATTACCATTATGAATATCCAACAAGCTCAAGTGACCATTTATGGTTTATTCATGATAGTATCCTATGATCAATGCCTCAGTGGAAATCAGCACTCGTATGCATGATGTGACAAGTGTTTATCATTTGTAGAGCTCCTCAATAACCATCAAACACCTGAGCAGTTGTTTGCATCAAGTAGACGTTATAATTTGAAAACAGTGGGATGAGGATGATCTAGGGTTTTTCTTATGCAAGGAATGTCAACATTTTCTCTTGTTTTTCTTGTTGTGAAACAAAGATGGTTATGTAACAGATGTGATTGTGAGATCACCTCCAGCGGGATTCGAACCCGAGACCTCTGTGTGAGAGTCCTACACTCTACCGATTCATCAAAATAACATATCCCTCTTGCCAAGGCCAGCAGGAATGCTTTTATTTCATTATTGGTAATATTTTACATTGTAAAACAAATCCTTTTCCTGGACAATGATGGATCATACAAGTTGTAAATCAGATTTATTGCAAGAGATTCCTGCCAGAACACTCCTGACCAATGATTAAGTTGGTACACAGTGTTTGGACAGACATGTGAATTTCGGACTGCAGAGTCAAATTAAACCCCACAGGCTGTCATGAACTCAGAAACTGTGTAAACAGAAGTCTGACTAGCGTTAGTTAGCTCAAATTATTATTGGGTGAGACACAGGAATTGCTGGACCAGTATCTGAATTTATTGTGTGAGCCTGTAGCTGACTGCAAGGTTTGTTTTATGTGTATGAAAACCTGCGTCTGTTGCCGTCGATATTCTAAATGTGAGAGCAAAGCTTTTAAGACCTGGTATGTAGGTAATTGATGGAATGAAGTTTATGGAGTTTGTGATAGGAGACAGGAGTGTGTGCAGTCAATAATTAGCTATGTTAGGATGATCCTGTCAATTTGGCTGCACTGGGGCTCGATGTTTTGAATGACATAGTTCAATCCATGTCTTGCTGTCTTGCTGTGGTGAAAGCTTATTGGTGCTGTGTTTAAACATTGTCAGAATGAATCTATCTCACTTATTGCCATGACTATTTTAAAATATACTTTGTACATTGATGTTATCCTGTGGCTGTGTACAAGGGTTTTCATATTGGCTTAAGTTTTACTATTAGCTACAACATCGTGCCCAAAGAGCATTATCTTTATTTCCTGTACCACTCAGATCTTCATTGGTGACCGGTTATCTTTCCATGTTGTATTTATTAAGATGAAATATTTCTAATACACTCCTGTGGCCGTATGCACATCTCAGGCGTAGCTTAAGTCTGGCGTAAAGCTTTACGCAAGACTTAGCAGCGCCTTCGTTTTACGCGGCAAGCACAAGCGAGTCTTAGTCACGGTGCAGCTAAGTCCGACGTAAAAGCTTTACGCCTAGGCGTTAGTGTGCTAAAATTAGATTCCGTACGTTTAAACTCCCGGGAAAACGCGCCAAAGAACTTTGGGGTATTTCTTGACCTATCCATGATGGCGGACTCAAGAAAGCAGAGAAAACCAAACTTCACAGATGACAGAGTGGATCTACGGTAAACACCGTAGTTTATATCGTCCCTAACTGCATGGACACTCCTGAATATGTCGATTCTTCGAAACCTGAATCGTCTATAGAGTTCTAGATCGTCAAACACCTCTAACGGGTTTGCTCAATCTCTAAATATCCGATTTCTGTTTAAGTGTCGTCTGCGGTGTCGATAAACTACAGCCGCCATTGCTAAGCTACGCCTGGCTTACGCCTGCTAGGTATGTGGCGTAAATCTGGGACGTAAAGTATGATGTAACTTGTCTAACGTCATGGATGTGCATTAGGGCGTAGATCTGCGCTCGGGTGCAATTTATACTTACGCCCGGACTAAGACATACGCCTGAGATGTGCATACGGCCACTGTATTATAAAAGGCATGTGAAAAATACCTAGTAAAAAATCTAATGATTAAAGTATTTGATTCACGCGATTGATTGGATATATATAAGTTTTGTAGAAATATGGAGCATGACACATTTTTAGAAGGAGTTCACTCCAATGGTGACCTACTGACCATGACTAACACTCTAAGATTGATCCGTCACTCAATCTTGTTTCTATTATTCATATACTTAATATCTCAATTAATGATTTGTCCACTAAAGTTTAATTTGACTTTACCTGCAGCTAAAGCTATTAGATCTGGTTGAAAGTCAAGCAAAATAGCCCAGTGATTCAATTGACAAGTTATTGACAAGTAATGGCTGATTGAGAAAGTGATTTCAAGAAGAGGTTTTTGAGGTTCAGGTCAAGAATCTAATCTGTTGTAAGATCAGTTCAGATGATTAAAAGTATATCTGGAGTTAATTACTCCTCAAGAAACTGATAATGTTGTTTCTCTCTGCTTCTTTAAATCTTCAATCACTGAAGGAAGTTTCATGCAGTCGTTTTGGCTATCACTGACTCTTCAAATGTCCTTCTTCAAATTACCAATGTAAGTTATAACTTGTTATTGTACTTTCTCCTAAATTACATCATGCTGATGGGGGGGCGGGATAGCGCAGTGGGTAGCGCGTTCGCCTTCGGTCCGTGGTTCGAATTCCGCCAGGGGCTCGGCAACGTTGTCTGCAGTAGAGAACTGTTCTACATGCAGTCAGGTTTGGATGCAATGCTACACAGAGTTTCAGTGCAGTACCACCCAGCTAGTTCCAGCCAATGCTCGCAGGTTTCACCGCAATGCATAGCCACAATGGTGTTGCTGACTTTCTCCCTGCAATAATACTAGCAGCCGGGATATAAGTGAAATAATCTTGAAAGCGGCGTTAAACCCCAACTCACTCACTCACTCATGCTGATGATGAAACTAAACTTTAAGAACGTTTCAAGTATGTACAAGTTTGGATCAAAATCCAGATGAAATGCTATCTTATCTCTATGTAAGAGGGCCAGTGCTATATGACGTGCTCACTCAGCCAATAAAAATATGTAAGTGTTTTTGTGTTTTTTGTTTTTATGTGTTTTTGATACAAAAAGGTATTTGGAGATCAACTTCCTTAATAAAAGGAATAGTTCACAAATATGAACATTTCCAAAATTATTATTTGTAGGAAATATATATAGTAAGGGTGATTATTGACGCTTGTGATAGCAGTAGGTTGCTGTGCCCAAAAATGTATTGATATATTGATACATGTGTGTATTGTGAACCCTTTATTTGTACCATCAATAGTTTAATTTCAATAAATTCAGAAAATAATTTCGATAAAGTTCCATCGACGCAGCAACTTTCTTTATAAGTTGATAGTTTGATCTATCGTTACACCCTTATTAAATAACCCATTTATCATAAAAAAAAGAGCAGTAACTCTGTGTGTAATTTTTTTATCTTAAAGAAGAGTTAATTAACATACATTATTGGCAGGAATTGTTAAAAGCTAAAATTGTTTTAACTAAGGGTGCGCGGTATTATCGGTATATCGGTATATTGCAATACAGGAACAACACGATACATACCGGTACACTCTTCTGAAAACATCCAATATATCGGAAGTCATAAAATTTACAATTTCCATGAAAATTGCAGAGAAATGTGACAAGAAAAAATGTGATTTTACCGAATGTTGTAAACGATGTGTGAACTCGCCAGGTGAAAATAGCACAGACATGTTAAAAGTCCGAAACCAATCACTGAGTTATCTTACTTTACAAAACGATGGCCAATGGAGCATTGATCACTGATATAATAACTGCTATTTAGTCAAGAGAGCATGAAAAAATGAAATATGAAAAGTACCAATATATTGCAATACGTATTGCAATACGCTTTTTTGTATCGCAATATATTGTAATACGAAAATGAGGAGCGATACCGATCCTTATTTTTAACAGACATTTACTTCCTTTGAATATCTTGTAATTTAAGAATATTTATGTTTGAAACATCCATCTGTGGGAATTATCCTGATAGAAACTGTATATAGCTATTTAATGTTTTTAAAACTTATTTGTTTTGCCCTTTTCTTTAATTTCTGAAACTGACAGGTTAATGAAGTTTCTGCTACAGACATTGATTCTGGGAAAGTTTTGTTTGACCGAAATGTACAAATAGCTTTGCAGATAATTTCCTACAAAATGTCTGTGACACCCTGCTGATGTGTATGTTTTTTGTGTAAGTAATATTTGTATCCATAAATATGTGTCATCAGTTAGAATAATCATATTAAAAACATTTTTTGAAGTCTTATAAGCAAACATTGGCAATAGTGTTTTATTCACAGATTTTGAAGAAAAATCTTGCAATTTATCAGTATAATTTGAAGGAAATCCGTCTTCATTTCAGTGTCATCATAATGTGAACTAGAATTTGATTTACATTGCTTTTTTTGTTTATCCACACTAAAATCTTGTTTCATCTTCTTCCTAAGAAGCAAATGGCTTAGAAAGTTGAAATCTTGTGTACTCCACAGACTTCTTAGCTGATGGATAAATTTGTTAACCTCGTGGCCCAAAATCATTGCCTCTTGGGCCAAACCTGATGTAGTCTTCTCCAGTAGTAAAAGTGCGAGAAATGTGAAATCGGTGTACAGACCTCGGTTAATGATGAAAATTCTTGTGACCTTTAGACAGCCGAATTTTTTTGTGTGTCTATTTCAAAACTTAATAACTTCTGTACAGATAGGCTAGTGGAATTAACATATCCTTTTTTTGTGACCGTCTGACCCTACAATTGCTGAGACTGTACCCTTTATGTAAAATACTGTATGAATCCTGATGAGCTGCAGAGCCTAGGGCTCTAATTATGAGATAAAAAGACATTTTTATATGCATGTATGTGGTCCACAGCATCATATTGCAATATCTTGAATTAAGGTTTACGTATTGTGTCAATCATATCTTAATGAAGCTTACAGGTAATGAAAGTGTGAAAATGTTAAACGCACTAGCGCACACCAATATTTCGTAAACACAACGAATGCACAGATAATGCATATCTCTCGATATTATTCAATATATTCAATTCAATTGTAAAGAATTTTAAGTATTTCATTGCATCGATAGAAAGCTTAAGTGAATGCATAAGTCCTCTTAAACCTTAAAATGGCCAACTTAAACTGTAAAAGCCTGCAATAGTGCCTTTAAGCTTGTGACGTCCCTTGTGACATTTTCAAAAGAAGTTACTACCTTGACCTTTGTAAATTGCATCTTTATCTGTATAACAGATACAGAAAATATTCATTGATTTTATTCTGCCAAGAAATTACACATTGTTTGATAGATCATTATGTCAATAATTTGTTACAGCACCTGCATGTAAAATTACCAAAAGTATATCAACTGCATATTTAAGCAACATCTATGTTCATGTAGCAGGTGTTTACAAACTGACCCAAGTTATTTGATAAATGTACACAAACTGAGATGACAAGACATCAATAGCTGGAGTTAGATATTGACATTAGATGCATTTTAACTACTCGTTGACATTGTTGACTTTGTAAATTAAACCTTGTCAATTGCTCATAGAATTACTCATAGAATTATTGGCAGGAAGTGTAAATAACCCATTTTCTAGATCAACAAGTGTTTTTCTAACAAAGCTTTGCTTCCTTTCATCAAAATCAGAATCAATATCTGGAAATTGGTTGAATGTTCATTTAAGCCGCAGTCAACATGTCAAGATTGTTTTTCTTGTACAATGTGTTCCACCTGGGTTTATCAATAGAAGCTAGTTCAAAGCTTTTGGAACATGTTTTCAGAATAGTTCTTGTCACTAATAGCAATAAATTAAACAGCGTGAATTGGATTTATGGACATGAGGGAATAACAGTATGTTTACATTCATGTAAAACCCCTGTCACACTTCAGTGTATCCTCACTGCTTTCGAGTAGAGTATGGACATTTCGCTCATACTCGGCCATTCCCGATATACGCAACTTATTTGCATCTTGTTTGTTGTAAGGTGATTTCTAGTATTTTGGTGTGCGATTAGGCTACTTCTATTTTTGGACATGCTCAAAACATTGTTGCATATGCTTATACACAACCAATATGCAATGCATTGATTTCATTTTGGTCAAAGGCGGCAATTGGGTAAGTCACACATTGTTTGAAAACATTAGTTTGTCAAATGATACCTCTTCCTCTGTTTCTTTGTAGAATGATTTTTGTAACAAAGCTGGATTTTGTGTTTGAATCTACTTTTCTAATCAACTAACATTAAACATTGGTCAATATCATATTGAGATGTAGATGACAGGTATTTGATATGATGTAGTTATCATGAAGTATGATGAAGATATAATGGCCTGTACCAGTAATAGAAGATGATTTATCATGACACAATATGCTCCGGGGAAGCAAGTGAAACCGAAGCAATATTTACACTAGGTCTGCTTCCTCTTGCACTCTTGAATTGTGGGAATGTCCTCCGTGTTTGATCAGGCTTTATGGCAATCATAATGCACACAATCAATTGTCTCTGTTTCCAGTTTTGATCTGAAAATGTTCTAGAGCATTTTCTGGATCAGAGGGCTCTATTTTGAGTTTGATTCAGTTCACAATGACTCACATATAGGAATTGTTCTGATAGAGGATGGTCATGTGGTACAGAAACACTGTAGGATAAGTTCATTGTTAAATGATTGTTCCCGTTTATTACATCAAATGCAAGATTGCACTGCAGATATTTAGATGGTGATCAGGCAATAAAAGTCGGTTTATGAAATAAGGTTAAGTCAATGAAATATTCTTTTCAGATAATGAAATGATTTTCTTTTGATATTATTTTCTTGATAATGTTGTTGATCAGAAAAGTCTAGACTTGCCCAAGGAGAAATGTAGACTGTATTGAAGGCTCTTTTTTAATACGCAGACATGAAGCAGGAGTGAAGGCAGTGCTTGTTATGATTTGTTATAATACATTATGATTTAACATGATATAACATGTTTAACTCACTGATGTATTTTGAAAATTGTATTTCATACAAACCTATTGCACTATAGGTCTTCATGGAAGTGCAAAAATTCATTTAAGTACAGATCATCAGTCTAATTTCTGTGGCAGTGATGAAAAAGGTAGAAACATACTTTTAAGAGAGTAGACAGGAAATCATAAGTAAAAATTATATTATTTAGATATATCACCTGATACTTAGCAACTTTTGCACTTATATTTTGGAAAATTGGTGATGTAAACAAATGAGGATACACTTTTAATTGTGACACAGGAGTTTTACGTAGCATTAAAACTATATAAACATCATTATAACGTTACTTTGATTGAGGTAAAGGTCTGAATTCAGAATCTTTGACAGTGCAATTCATAACATCAAAGTACAAAACCTCTTCAAAAACATTTTTCACTTCAATCTATGAACAAGAGCAGATTTATCCATTATCCAAAAGAACCATGCACAACCTAAAAACTTATTTTTCAAATTCTTCTAAAAAATCACTTGAAAGCTGATAAAAAGGGTGATAGCTGGTGACTCTGTTATCCCCAAAATAAGGACGAATGGGACCACACCCTTGATATATATTTTAGTGGGTTTTAAGAACTAAAAACCTTTGAAAACTGAATTGTTGTGTACATTTTAGATATATGGATTTTGAATTTATGATTTTTGACTCTATGGCCCCCTTACAAAGGCAAAAGGGAGTTCATAAGTAAAGGGGACTG
The DNA here is from genome assembly GCA_921293015.1 of Phorcus lineatus. NCBI lineage: Eukaryota > Metazoa > Mollusca > Gastropoda > Trochida > Trochidae > Phorcus > Phorcus lineatus. Next base: position 30,487,009 of record OV121085.1, on the reverse strand, counting down.
AAAACCTACTAAGGTAAAGTCTTCTAATATATCTGGAATTTTCATCGTCACATTAAGAATACTTATACTGTATCATATGTGATCTTTCTCACTTGAGCAATGTCTCTGCTTTCATTCAGAGAGAAGGGATTTTAATGTTACGGTCAGTATTTTCTGTACATTTAAAGGTAATTCTTGTTGGCATGATTAGAAGCTGTATGATAGAAATGAGGTCAAGTACACTTTTCTTTTCGTTGCTCCCGTAGGAGACATCTTTTATAACTGTAAAGAAGTTTCTGCTCTTGTTCATTATTGATTAAACTTCCATGTTCGAGATTGAGGTCACTTTTAGGAATGTCTCTGCTCTCATTCAGAGAGAAGGGATTTTTATGTAACATTCGGTATTTTCTGTATATCTGAAATGATTTTTGTCAGCATGAGAAGAAGATGACAAATAAAATTAAGGTCCAGTACATATTTCTTTTTCCTGCTCACATATGGAGACTTGTTTCTTAAACTTATAAGAAGTTTCTGCTCTTGTTCTATATTGATTAAACTTCAATATTCCACATTGTTTCATTCAGAAAGAAGGGATCATGGTTTAAATTTTCAGTATTTTCTGTATGTTTTAGGTGATTTTTGTCAGCTTGAGAGTAAGTTGCCAGATAAAATTTTGGTCTAGTAGACATTTCTTTTCAGTATTGAGACTTGGTTACAATGACAGTGACAAACTTTCTGTTTTCATTTCATATTGAGTCCTAGTTAGAGGTTGAGGTCACATTGAGGCATGTCTCTGCTTTCATTCGAAGAGAAGGCATCTTGAGGTCATGTTTAGTATTTTCTATACGTGTATATTAGGAATGAGTTTAGCCTGAAACAAAGCTATAAGGTAATATTTAGGTCCAGTGCACATTTCTTTCAATTTTGGAGACTTATTTCTAAAGAGTAAAGAAATTTCTGTTCTTGTTTCATATTGAATCCCAACTAGAGGTTGTGGTCACATTTAGGTATGTCTCTGCCTTCACTCAAAGAGAAGGTATCTTGAGGTCATGTTCAGTTTGTTCCATGTATTTTAGGGATGGAGTTAGCCTGAAATCAAGCTGTCAGGTAGTATTGAGGTCAAACACACATTTTCTTTTGTTTTCTCCCTTTTTGTAACTATATCCTGGAACGCGAATTTACAACTCTTGTTATATATTGATAAATTCTTGGTTTGAGATCAAGGTCATGTTGAAGAATATGTCTCCTCATTTACTCAACATGAAGGAATCTTGAGGTCACATTCAGAATTTTCTTTTTTTTGGCTCTTCCTTTGATGGATAATTATTGTTTAACTGTCAAGAACTCTCTGCTCTTGTTTTATATTGATTCAATTTCTCAGTTTGAGATTGAGGTCATGTTGAAGAATCAGGATTCTCTGAATAAAATGAGAGAGCAAGAAGACTTTCAGAGTCTGATGAAGTCAACAGAGGCAACCAGATGTGTACAGGGATGCTTAATCAAGGTTGGCTAATCCTCCCCGGCTAATGAGACTCTTGTAAAGCATTTTGAAACTGCAAAGAAATTTGGTTAAAGATCAATTTAACACTTTTATTTAAGACTTGCTTGGAATTGTCCTCATTGGTCACTATATATTCATGCAGGAGTTGTCACCGAGGAGCAAAATTTCTGTACACTAATCATTTTATACTGGGCAGCTCAACGATAAAACACCTGCCTGCCTAAGACTTTTGATCCATTTCCTTTAGCAGAAACTGTACAGGGTTTGTCTGCTGTGATCTTGGATATTTGTATCAATTAAGAAATTTTGTTTTGCAGTAAAAGAAATCTTATAAGACTATGTGATTATATTGAAGAGGTGAACTTCCCTTCCTGTTCTCATCAATTCGCATTATTAATCTTCATTCATTCCCTCTCACAGGACAAAATCATTACATTACCTCAGCAATACTGTATTAAACTCTTTGTGCAAAATCCAATTACCTGTATTAATTGATATTGTCAGAATTGCTTTGTCTGATACCTTTTGATGTTGACAGCTTTGATCAAATCAAATTTCAAACATATGTAATTTTATCAACAGAAATCCCTTTGATTAGTAGAAGAATTAGGCATTATTTCTTACGAGTCTTTAAGAGACATGTAATCTAAACATCATTCTTGTATATGTAAAATATTTCTTATCAGAGTTTTTCTCAGTTATTGGTTATTGAAAAGGTCATCATTTAGCCTTTAAAAATAATGTTATAAAATACTGCACTTCTGTGAAATTAATCACATAAACTTTTAACAATCTTAGGCAATAATTCTTTTTGTTCCCAATTACTTCGATCTAGGAAATGTCAAGTGCCTTAAGCTGTTAAACATTAAAATTAATTAGCTCGTTCAGCTATAAAAGTAAACTAGAATTGCTTAATTTGATTTGATTTTCCTGTGTGTTTTATAAACAAAGCAAAAACTTCTGAAAGAATATATTGTAATATCTCATTGAATTGATAAAATGTCAAAACCTTTCTACTGGACAATAATCCAATCAATGAAGTGTCTAAACTTTGTAAATTCAAAGTGATGTGAAAGTTATTTAGGTTTTGATATATTTTTGGTATTGGTTCCATCTTGAGTTACAGGTTTGGTATTGGTTCAATCTTGAGTAACAGGTTTGGTATTGGTTCCATCTTGAGTAACAGGTTTGGTATTGGTTCCATCTTGAGTAACAGGTTTGGTATTTGTTCCATCTTGAGTAACAGGTTTTGTATTGGTTTCATCTTGAGTTACAGGTTTGGTATTGGTTCCATCTTGAGTAACAGGTTTGGTATTTGTTCCATCTTGAGTAACAGGTTTTGTATTGGTTCCATCTTGAGTAACAGGTTTGGTATTGGTTCAATCTTGAGTAACAGGTTTGGTATTGGTTCCATCTTGAGTAACAAATTTGGTATTGGTTCCATCTTGAGTTACAGGTTTGGTATTGGTTCAATCTTGAGTAACAAATTTGGTATTGGTTCCATCTTGAGTTACAGGTTTGGTATTGGTTCAATCTTGAGTAACAGGTTTGGTATTGGTTCCATCTTGAGTTACAGGTTTGGTATTGGTTCCATCTTGAGTTACAGGTTTGGTATTGGTTCAATCTTGAGTAACAGGTTTGGTATTGGTTCCATCTTGAGTAACAAATTTGGTATTGGTTCCATCTTGAGTTACAGGTTTGGTATTGGTTCAATCTTGAGTAACAAATTTGGTATTGGTTCCATCTTGAGTTACAGGTTTGGTATTGGTTCCATCTTGAGTAACAGGTTTGGTATTGGTTCAATCTTGAGTAACAAATTTGGTATTGGTTCCATCTTGAGTTACAGGTTTGGTATTGGTTCCATCTTGAGTTACAGGTTTGGTATTGGTTCAATCTTGAGTAACAGGTTTGGTATTGGTTCAATCTTGAGTAACAAATTTGGTATTGGTTCCATCTTGAGTTACAGGTTTGGTATTGGTTCCATCTTGAGTTACAGGTTTGGTATTGGTTCAATCTTGAGTAACAGGTTTGGTATTGGTTCCATCTTGAGTAACAAATTTGGTATTGGTTCCATCTTGAGTTACAGGTTTGGTATTGGTTCAATCTTGAGTAACAAATTTGGTATTGGTTCCATCTTGAGTTACAGGTTTGGTATTGGTTCCATCTTGAGTAACAGGTTTGGTATTGGTTCAATCTTGAGTAACAAATTTGGTATTGGTTCCATCTTGAGTTACAGGTTTGGTATTGGTTCAATCTTGAGTAACAGGTTTGGTATTGGTTCAATCTTGAGTAACAAATTTGGTATTGGTTCCATCTTGAGTTACAGGTTTGGTATTGGTTCCATCTTTAGTTACAGGTTTGGTATTGGTTCCATCTTGAGTAACAGGTTTTGTATTGATTCCATCTTGAGTAACAGGTTTGGTATTGGTTTCATCTTGAGTAACAGGTTTTGGTATTTGTTCCATCTTGAGTAACAGGTTTGGTATCATTGGTTCCATCTTGAGTAACAGTTTTGGTATTGGTTCCATCTTGAATAACAGGTTTGGTATCATTGGTTCCATCTTGAGTAACAGCTAGGTTTTGTATTGGTTCCATCTTGAGTAACAGGTTTTGTATTGGTTCCATCTTGAGTAACAGGTTTTGTTTTGGTTTCATCTTGAGTAACAGGTTTTGTATTGGTTCCATCTTGAGTAACAGTTTTGGTATTGGTTCCATCATGAGTAACAGGTTTGGTATTGGTTCCATCATGAGTAACAGTTTTGGTATTGGTTCCACCTTGAGTTACAGGTTTGGTATTTGTTCCATCTTGAGTAACAGTTTTGGTATTGGTTCCATCTTGAATAACAGGTTTGGTATCATTGGTTCCATCTTGAGTAACAGCTAGGTTTTGTATTGGTTCCATCTTGAGTAACAGGTTTGGTATTGGGTTCCATCTTGAGTAACAGGTTTGGTATTGGTTCCATCTTGAGTAACAGGTTTTGTATTGGTTCCATCTTGAGTAACAGTTTTGGTATTTGTTCCATCATGACTAACAGGTTTTGTATTGGTTCAATCTTGAGTAACAGTTTTGGTATTTGTTCCATCATGAGTAACAGGTTTGGTATTGGTTCCATCATGAGTAACAGTTTTGGTATTGATTCCATCTTGAGTTACAGGTTTGGTATTTGTTCCATCTTGAGTAACAGTTTTGGTATTGGTTCCATCTTGAATAACAGGTTTGGTATCATTGGTTCCATCTTGAGTAACAGCTAGGTTTTGTATTGGTTCCATCTTGAGTAACAGGTTTGGTATTGGGTTCCATCTTGAGTAACAGGTTTTGTGTTGGTTCCATCTTGAGTAACAGGTTTTGTATTGGTTCCATCTTGAGTAACAGTTTTGGTATTTGTTCCATCATGAGTAACAGGTTTGGTATTGGTTCCATCTTGAGTAACCGTTTTGGTATTGGTTCTATCTTGAGTAACAGGTTTGGTATTGGTTTCATCTTGAGTAACAGGTTTTGTGTTGGTTCCATCTTGAGTAACAGGTTTTGTATTGGTTCCATCTTGAGTAACAGTTTTGGTATTTGTTCCATCATGAGTAACAGGTTTGGTATTGGTTCCATCATGAGTAACAGTTTTGGTATTGGTTCCATCTTGAGTTACAGGTTTGGTATTTGTTCCATCTTGAGTAACAGGTTTGGTATTGGTTCAATCTTGAATAACAGGTTTGGTATTGGTTCCATCTTGAGTAACAGGTTTGGTATTGGTTCCATCTTGAGTAACAAATTTGGTATTGGTTCCATCTTGAGTTACAGGTTTGGTATTGGTTCAATCTTGAGTAACAGGTTTGGTATTGGTTCAATCTTGAGTAACAAATTTGGTATTGGTTCCATCTTGAGTTACAGGTTTGGTATTGGTTCAATCTTGAGTAACAGGTTTGGTATTGGTTCAATCTTGAGTAACAAATTTGGTATTGGTTCCATCTTGAGTAACAGGTTTGGTATTTGTTCCATCTTGAGTAACAGGTTTTGTATTGGTTCCATCTTGAGTAACAGGTTTGGTATTTGTTCCATCTTGAGTAACAGGTTTTGTATTGGTTCCATCTTGAGTAACAGGTTTTGTATTGGTTCCATCTTGAGTAACAGGTTTTGTAACATGTATAGAGGATGTACACCATGGGGATAAAACCAAATTATTGTAGAGAGCAATTGTAAACACATATGACAACAAATTTTGGCAAGTCTTAATGGATGGTGGGAATTTCGGTTGTTAAATTGGCATCATTCTGATATATATCCAAAGTTTTTTGTCAAACTAATTTTAATATGTAAGCATTTGAAATTTGAATCTCACCCAAGGGGATTCTGATTTCAATTATATTGAGTGTTAAATTTACAAAATATATTTTACAGAGGATATTTAAACTTTAATCGATGAGTGTTAATACGTTTTACATCAGAAGTCACAAAGGTGGGATTATATTTTATTATCCAAAATTGTTTTTCATAATGTTTCAATCCCTAAACACTGCATTAACCTTAATTTCCGCTCATTTTCTAACATTGTGACACCTTCATGTCAAGGACGTCCTAGCATTGTGATATAATTTTTTCAATTTTTAAAGGGCAGTGTTTACTGTCAAAATGATATTGCCTAGGAGATATGGTCTATTACCCACAGTTATGGATGATGAATATGGAATCTCACCCAAGTGTCTTCTGATATCAGATATGTCAACATAATTTGAGTAAAGTTTCAAAAAAGATCATAACCCCGTGACTTCATCATCATTATGTCATCATAGCTTTGTTTTTTAATCAACTTTATGACTCCATAGTATTGCCAGCTGAGTTCTGAGTGATGGGTATATGTAGATATCATTTGATCTAACACAAGCAATAACAACTGTGAGAGCCAGATGATAAATAGAGGATATTTAATTAAGTTTGTCAAATACGATGTCACCAGTGACGATAGATATATTATATCACTACTGTGACAAGGTTTATTTCACTGATAAATCCCAGTATTTCATTGCTTATTATATAATAATTTTATTTATCCTAGATTTAGTAGATGCCAATATGGTTTACAAAGTTGGAATATGACAATGGAATGCAGATCAAATTTAGGTATAGATCTTTATAGAAACAGAAATGTAACATGGTAATGAAAATGAGAGTATCCAAAAAGTCGCAAATTAATAATTCCAAATATTTACATTATGAAATCATAAACCTCCTTACATATATATTTGAAAAGGTATTGCACTGAAGTCATAACAGAAAAGTTATGATTCATCATAAGTCCACATAAAAAGTGTGCTGATTTCTCCATTTCCATATCGTCTGAGTTATTCTTCCAATTTCATCTATATCTATAGGAGAATTTCTCTATGAGCAATGCCTTTGTTAGAACCATGTCTAAGAATTGATTTCTACCAAGTTCCCTGTTGACATAGAACAGCTTTTTGAAGAGTTGCTTTATTTCTTTGGGTCCTTGCAAGCTTCCATTCTTTTGGATCTAAAATATAAAGTAAACATTGGCGCCAAGATATTGGATTGATTTCAACTTGGGAGTATGACTGATGATTGACATAATGTTTGCCTACTAGTGAGATAATGAGTGGGAGCAATTTTGGTAACATACATGACCAAACCTTCTGACTTCAAAATCCCATCAGGCACATTGACATATTGACTTAAAGATTTAGAATGAAATATACATACTGCAATGGACGCAGATCTCTTGACATCTGAAGCAAGTTTGAACAAGCAAACTTTCTTTTGTTCATCCTATTTATAGCTTTCTTTAATGTCATCTGAGGCTTTTTGGGACTATAATTCAAGGTGAAGTTGGATGTAAGCCTCATCATCATGAAATTAAGCAAGGTTTGAGCAAACATCCTTTCTCCAGCTATTTATGGCTTACTATAATGTCTTATTAAGCTTTTTTGGGTTATTTTTAAAGATGGAAGAAGTATAAGCCTGCATCATTTTACAAATTATAAAGCTCTGAGTTAGTTTATGGGTTTCTCTGTATCAAGAGCTAATAGAAGTAGAGGAAATGAAGTTATGCTGACAGGAAGGTATGTAAATCTCAATTAGCTGTGTGGAACGGTGCAGGGGGATCTTCTCTCCACTGTTACTCCATGTTAGCATGCGTCCCCACATGTTCTAATGCATCGATCCAGTCCTCTTCTCTCATGCTATGCTTTTAACGCAATCAATGACTGTTACTGGGATTATTAAAGGGAGGCACGGAACAACTATGCTAGAAATCTTCTATCAAGCCATGAACTTAAAGGTATGCTGCTGTTTTATGCAAATCGTGTTAACTTCTTTCTTAAAGCCTTGTACAACCAAGGGTATACTGCTGTATGTTTTGTGTGAATTATGTTAGCTTTTTTCTTAAGGCTTGGCTATACTTAATAATCTTATCCATTCATTCCATTTATGTTTTCCTTTTAATTTTTTCTAAGGCCCTTTAATACTTTTAAGAAAACTTGATTTAAATATTGATTGCATAAATCAATAAATTTCTAAATTTTGATCCTTTGCTTTTAAGATTATTCAACTTTCATTCTACGTTATTCATTTCAAAAACTCCTAATGGCATTCCTCATTTTGGAAACACTTTGTATCATTTTGCCATCAACTATAAGTTTATTAATTTTTTCCTCAGATAAATAAAGGTTGATTAATAATTTTCTATTTGGAATAGGAAACTATTTAATGGTAAAACAGATCCAAGATGATCTGTACATTCTCTTTATTTGTTTACTGTGTAACTGATACCATATAATGAGATCTTTTATTGACAGGCTTGATTTTATGTATATGATTCACACATGGTTAACTGAAAATCTATAATGTAACTGCTTTAGGCTTCCTATACATGAAGCTACCAGGGCTCGTACATGTATATTACCAACTTGTACTTTCTTTTGCCTCTTGGAGAGTTGGTTCATGTCACCTCAATGTCAGTACTGGCAAATTAGTTTACCATTTCATTTGAAATTCAAATTTTTTGTTGACTGAAGGCAGGTTTTTATGCAAGTGAATTTGTCAGTTTGTATAAAGGTCAGAACTTGGTCGTGAAAACATCCTTATATTTCTGGTGATGGCCGTAGGGATGAAGTCTTTTTTTGTTTGAAGAAAATACCTTTTTAAGATATTATGTGATCACCAGTGCTCTGATTTGGAAATAATTTTGTGTTAATTTGATACTGTGTAGTGTTTGAAAATCTGATGAACATTGAACAGATTTGAGATTGAAAGTATCAAATTACATATTTGGCAAGTAAATTATGTTAGTTATTATGCCAGCTTTTCTCTCTGAAATTTTTTCAAATTCTTGTTGAAACATAAACAATCAAATACTCATTTTATAATTTTAGAGAGTTGAGGAAACATTAATTGACTCAAGTTAACATTGCCTTTCTAATGAAGAGAAAACCTCATTGAGAATCTCTTGATACCATAATATAACTCTCAGAGAGCTGCTGATCTGTTAGTATTTTTATATGACATGAATATATTATTATTATTTGATAATGATGATAAGAAGTAAATAAAGAACACAAATGAAAAACTAATTTTCCCATGTTGATATAAGAGAACAAATTGTTATTGGCAAGTCTGGATGGTGTGTGAGAGGACCGATGTAATAACCCTGTCTGTGGACTCATGTGAACTCCCAATAAACCAAGATTGCTTTAACTTGCCTACATCTTTATTGACTCGGCGCTTTGGCTGATTGACAAGTATTTTGTTTCAATCTCAACCAGAGGGTATATGACAACAAATGAAATGGAGTTGTTCTGTGTAGATCAATATCACACACAAGTTTGTGGTTATCATGCCAGATATTGCAAATCGAATAGAACTGTCCAGAACGACGGGGATCAGCTGTACAACTGTACCATATAATTGAAGATTCCATCATTATAATGTCAATATCTCTGTTTGGTTGGATCAGCCCCTACTCAAGGGAAAATGGTTATTGGAATCTTAACTACATTAGCCATCAGTGATCATATTTTAGTTCTGATTATCAGGATGATTCCTACACAAATATTGATGATTCTTATCCTCTAATCCTTAATTGATCTCATTTTGCAGTTATGATATTAATCTCATACATAGAGATTATTACCCGAGGAAGTGTTTCATATGACTTTTATGAAACAAGTGTGAATTTTTTTATTACCTGAATGAGAGAGAAAGGGAGGAAGAACCACCAGGAACCAGACTTGTCATGGCCGCAAACATTTATTCATGTGCTTACATGTTTGGACCACTAGGTGGCCTTCATCAGAGCATCATGCTTGCGGCCAAGACAAGTCTGGTTCCTGGTGGTTCTTCCTCCCTTTCTCTCTACTTACCAACCTTTTGGTTGGTCCACCACAGCATCCTTAAGTGGATTCCAGACAAGTCCCAGCCCCAACATCACTTAACCATGCTGGACGTTGCGTAGACTAGCCGATGCTTAAGTTCTTACCTGAATGAGAGCAAGTGTTATATACAAATTTAGGCAAGTTTCATAGTCATATGAGATGTCAAATGTAATAGTTTCTTTATTTTCAATTCTATTGAATCTAAAACTCATGGAAATACTAAGAAAATGGCCTGCTTCCCTTGCAATGGCTTGCTACAAAGACGAACAATGGTTTTATGATGACACAGATGATGAAATATGATGAAACAATCATTGCTTGGCAAAAGTGATATGTGCACATGTGATCATATTGAAAATATATGTCACCAATTATGATGAAAAATATGGGTAATAATTAACATTATTCCTTAGTCTCACAATTCCCAGGATATATCATGAAAAACTCTTCCGCAGTATTTTGCTTGAGACCTGGTGTAAGATCATAAGGATATGTTTTAGGAACAGTAAAAGATTCCTTGGTGGGTATGAGGTTTTGAAAATTAAATTACATAAAGTAATCCAACATACTGCACAAAATTGTTTTGATATGTCATCCTCCTTTAAAACTTTTATGTAGGAAATATAGAATACTAAAGCTGACACATGTTTAAGGAAGAGATTTAAAGGTAAGGTATGTGAAATGAGTTTTCTGTTGTGCATTCCAAACTTTTTGAATTTAATATGAAAGACAGAAATAGTCATATTTGTTCTTCATTGCTCTCTCATGATGTTTCCCTATTGCCATTTCATTGTCACAGCTTCATGGCCCTAAAATGAATCTCAACAATATTATTGAATTGTTGCAAATAAAGGAAAGCAGTTGTAATAAAAGATAGAAATTTGAAATTTATCATCCAGTCAATATCTTCGCATGATTATAAAAGCTGACATTTATGACCACATGTTATTGATAGAGCTTATTTTTTTCCACAGTTGCCAATTTTACGTCTAAGTGCTTCTCAAGCTTCATTTTAGTCTACAGGGAACATCATAGCATCAAATGGTTTGGCAGTTTAATTTAGAGGAAACAACCTTTTGTTCAAGAAAAAATATTCATTATGAAAAATATTTGGTCACTAAGTTGGAAAAACTTGATAGTGACAAAGTATTGAAAACCTGACATTGGCATAGCAGTTAAAAGATTAGTCTCAACTAATGCATAAAATTCCTTTGTTCTTTTCTTCCCAAAAAGCTGGGTTAATGCTGTCATGGGGCCTCAATAATTGCTTCTGAAAAGTCATCTTACTAATGTGACTTCAGAGAAAAACACTTGAGTGACAAAAAGAGATAAGCAATGTCTCTGTGGACTCGGTGCTGGGGTCCTTCCATGGATGTTGGTCATGATTTAATGTATCCTAATTGGCTTTCACATGGAAGGAGAACTTTCATCTGGCTTTGTTGCTTTCAAAGACCTCCTTGTGACATGGACTGATTGTCTGGTAACAAGATGGGGGCAATAACGAAGACGGTAACGATATAGGTAGATAAGCCTAGTCTGTCCCCAGTTTCTCCTTCATTATACTTCTCCTTTATAGAACAAAATCTGAAATAATCTCTGTATCTCTGACACATTTTGACTAACCTAGTTGCTTATAATCTTGAAGATTTCTTTAAATTATCAAATTCATGCACATAAAGCAATCCTTTTTTTAAAATGTTACTTCAAATGAATCATAGTGAAGATTTATATGTCCTTTAAAAAAGAATAAATTGAAAGTGTACGTCGTCAATGTTTTCAATTTAAAAAGTCATCATCATAATCATATTCATTATCATCATATTCATCATATTCATTATCATCGTATTCATCATCATCATCATCATTATTATCATCATCATAATATTCATCATCATCATCATCATATTCATCATATTCATTATCATCGTATTCGTCATCATCATCATAATCATCATCATCATTATCATCATCATTGCCAATTATTACTCAAAACATCATCACCATTTATTACCTAAACACTGACTTTGATAAATGAGACAGATAGATAAAATTTATGTATAAACAAAAGAAACCTTAATAGGAAGAATGAACAAAAACATGCATTATTGGTAATGATAGAAGAGGAATGTCCTAAATGGAAACCTATTCAATGTATATATGACCAACAGACATGGGTACTCACATTGTGAGTCCTCAGTCACACAGGAAGCCCAAGACAAGTAGGAATCAAGGTATTTGATTGGTTGATTTATTCTTCCCCCTAGCTGACCACTATTAGATGTAATTTGGACATTATTAATTGCAGACAGGATGAAAATTGTTCATTAATTGAGGATGTTATCTCGTTAAGGAAGTCCGCTTCCTCAGACTGTCAACTATAGTCTATGTTTGTTTGTGGTGATGAAGTGAGGCCAGTTATTTCAGTCTGGGCCCTCTTCCTTCACATTTAATGATGCAGCAACAACCACCAATAACATACACACAAGCACAAACAGTAGCCCAGCTTCTTGACTGTGTATTGAATAGGAGTACAGTCTAGGATCTCATTCAGTAGGTCTAGATTTGACTGTATACATTGTAAACACTATGAAATGAAGAGCCTCAAGAAACGAACATTATGGATGTACGATTAGTAAATTATTGAAGTATTTAAATTTTAGTTTTACTCATACAAGTCTGGGGATGATGGTGGGGTCCAACGACCTCCGAAATGTCTCTTATTAAATGTGGAAATTTATACAGAGTCTTCTATCTGTGTTTTGACTGTACTCTTCAACTTTACTTAGGTGTGGGAATAGGAAATATTAAGGGGGGTTGTGGAGTTAGGGGATATTGTGCAGTTCAAATGTGTTTGTCTCTTCATAATTGCCATTAAGCAGTTGATTAATCATTAAGGAAAATAGAGGCTTGTCAGATTAATTGAAATGTATTGGAGTCTAATCATCTAGGACGAAAATGTAAATACTGTTTTATGACATAAAGGATTGATTGAAATAATAATTGGTGAGTTATCATTTGTATTTATTTCCATCCATCATCTAACTGGACTTAAATATGCCAAGGAACTTCTTGTTATTATCAATAATGAATTATGAGGTAATTATATCAACATCAACTGAGAATATTTTGAATCGTGTGCAAATAGGAGATTTCATCATATGTAAGTGTTGAACTGTTTACAATATATATAAGCTTTTCATAAAACCATTAAGCCAATCATTAATCAAAATATCAAAAATAAACATTTTACAATCTATTCATTGTCATGAATTAGATGTATTTCAATATTTACTTCATTGGTTTGTGAAAAGTAAAGGAAAGTTTAATCATTCTCGGTGGACATATGCTACAGGCATTCTTGATTGGCAACAGACAGTCTCTGATTTTTAACTCTCACGATATTTTAATGAGTTTTTTAGACATATTCTTCATGACATTTTATCATAAGATTATTGCTATATCAATTTGCTTGTCTGACATTTTGTTGATAACTTGCATCTAGACCAACCTAATAGACAGGGGACTGGATGACTGAAGAATGAAACAATAACACAACATTCTCTCTTAAAGGCACTAGTGCACGCTTTTACAGTTTAAATTGGCTATTTTAAGGTTTACGAGGACTTATGGTCACTTAAACTTTCTATCTATGCAATGAAATACGAAACATTCTTTACAATTTACCTGCAATCAACAATGAAAACATTAAGACAGCCGCTGTTGGCTTGGACATATAAAAATCTATGGTTAGCTGTGCACAAAACGGATAGATTATTGACACTTGGAAACGGCTGAAGTAGTATTGTGTGCAGCTATTGAATTTACCTAAACTCTGAACTGAGAACAAATCATGAAATATGTTTTATGAAAGCAATGTTGTAAATTAACCGATTTAATAACACAGTATTAGCATTGTTATTAGTTTGACCATAGCGACTGCCGTTTCCGCTTTTCTGGTTATGAGCAAAATTTTAATATTTCCGATATCGTTGTTCATGCCAATTCAATGTAATGTAACATTAAATACTTATGGCCTTTAAAAATCCACTTTACTATCTGAATACGTAAATATTTGTTAAATAACTTACGAGGTAGATTACTTGAGTGAGGATAGTGAGTAATATCGATAGATATGCAGTATCTTTGCATTCGTTGTGTTTACGAAATATTGGCGTGCACTAGTGCGTTTAAGCTTATTATTCAAGACTTAAAACATCATATGTTTATTAGTGTTATCTTTGCAGTATAATATAAATACCTTATTTTCTATAAAAAATAACCATTATAAAACACTAAGGTAGCCTTAAGTCACTGATGAAGCCTTAATGCAGTGTTAAGAGCTGTTACTTGAGTAAACCTAAGTGTGACGTTTTTTTGCAGCGACCCCAGACTTTTTATTTTTCATGCAGTTCTTTGGCACAACATCTAGTTTTAATTAATTACGGGAGATTTCACTGTATTTCCTGAAAACGATATTTTCACTATCAGAGCCTAATTATACTCATGTTAAGTTTAACCAAATTATAACATGTATTTAATTAATAGAAGTTGTGTTCAGAAGTTGTGAAAACAAAATTGCATGTCATGATAAAATGTAGTGTTATTTCATGAGGCCAAAATGTAAGTTTACCATTTATAGGTAGATTCAAAGTTATTACTTGTAACTGTAAACTGGAAAAAACTTGTATATTATTTTATTACTCTGTTATCAAAGTTTCAAATTCAGTATTTTCTCGATACCCAATGTTCAAGATGTGACTAGTTGATTTGTCCTTTAGCATGATGTTCTAAGTCAGAAACAAGTCGTTCATATTAATGTCCAGATGTAGAATGGGCCGTATCCTCCAATGTTAGTCCCAAGCGCAAACATGCATATTCATTATGTTCTCTATATCCATTAGTTAACATACTCTAGAATCTGCCCTATTGTTTTTTCTTGAACATGAAAGTTAGAACAATTTGTGGATGTAAATGTCCTGATGTTATGGGCCGTCATCTTCAATATGAGTACCTAGCCCAGGAGCATTAACAAACCTCTGGAGAGATTGAATGTTATGGTTATGTATAGCTCTTGTTATCAGTAATCTCAGATGCTTGACATGCCAATACGCTGTTCATCACCCGGAGATATTGGACTCTGGTGTCGTTGGAAGCGTGTGTTACATGCATATGCCATTGAATATGTCACAATATTGATGACTGATATTGATATTCGTCTGGAGATCTGAGGATTTGATTACCAATTGTGAGAACTGCAACAAACAGTAAGAATCTTCTGTGATTAAGTGAGATGCTGTGGGTTGGATGGTGGACATTGATTTAGATGTCAGGTTGATATAGAGGGTTGTAGGTAGGCCGACAAATCGTCCAGTTGATTGGGATGTTGCATCTGACTCATAAGGAAATGGGAATGAGTCTCGCTTCTTGTTGTTGTTGTTGTTGTTTAAGGATATAACGGAAGATTCAATTGCCACTATTGGAAAGGATACCTGTTTTATGCATAAAAAATGTGTGTGTTTCTTGTATCGTGTGATTTTATGTGAATTTTGAAGACAAGTTAAATCTTAGAAATTATTGAGTTATTGCATCAGATTGCAGCCGTGACATATATATCTTTTCTTAAGAATATAAAGTTGTGTGAAATGAGGGTTTTGAAATTATCAATATGACTAAAAGAACCAAAATCGTTTTACAATGATAGTCAGCTGTGAATTCTTTATTAAAATCTACCTATACAGAGACAGAAGTAATTTCATAAATGGAATGACAGTGACCTTTGAAAACTTATATGTTGCATGAATCAATGTCACATCTATCCCTCATAGAAAAATGATATTTCTTTGAAAATTAAATTAACAAAAGGTTGATATATTTAAAAATAATTCAAAACATTTTATCATTCTTTGATCAATACAAACAAAATTCATTGTTAATCTAATAAGATTTAATAATTTCTTGAGAAACTGAAATGCTTGTTAATTTTATCTCAAGATTTTGCCGTGCTCAATCCCTGCTTTTGATTGAATCTATTGATTAAAGTCAAATTCTTTCATAGCAATTGGCAGCATTGAAAACACAGAACAGTGTTGTCATTTCAAATTCTACAGCTATGTAAGGTGTGGATTGATTGTAGCCAATACTAACGGTATTCATAATTGATCTGGGAGTGATTGTATCAACTCATTGTGGAGCTACGCGTAATTCACAGGTGAAGGACCAGTCAATGCTTGTGGTATTCAAATGTCTTGAATTAACAATAATGGTTATGTCACTTGAGATCTCATATGTCAGAGTTTGTATAGCTTAACTGCCACGCCCAATGTAAAAGCAACTGAAGCTGAGGATGCAATTATGCTTTACTTAAATTATGTAAGTATAGATTAAATACCTCTATGGATAACTTAGTGGCCATATTGTTGTTACTTGTGTTTGATTCTTACGTATATTAATAAGAAGTTTGAGGTTTGAGTGAATATCAAGAGAAGCAATTATAGATATCAATAATTGGCAGAATGATTGTATGTCTTAAGCCGACTATGAAGTACAATTATTCCCTTTGCTAATGAGTTTTAATTCATGTCGAATAGCACTTTATGATAGTACTAATATATCTGAGCAAGAGGCCTGTTTTGATGGTAATCCTATTGTGAAAATGTTTCAATGATCAATGCGTTTTTATCACTTTGTTTGCAATTGGAAAGTGAAAGTTGTTGTAGGAGTGAATCCTTGGGCTGACATATATAATGAATGGAATCTGATCCTTTATAATTGGTGAATTTATGGATCTTCAACTGATATGAAATGAATAAGTATGTGTTCCACTACATTTAGGATCTTTATCAGAGGTGATGGCCGTTGCCGGATTGAAGATCACTGGTTGAACACTTTGTGTTCGCCTGTATATGTATGATTGTTGATGTGTTTCAGGGGAGAAGTGATTGCCGGCACTGAAATGAATCGTGTTCTCATGTTGAAGTAAATATATTCCCCTGTAGGTATGATCTTATCTGTTTCAGGTGAGAGGTGATGGCCGGTGTCGGAGTGATGTTCTCAGGATGATCGGCTGGACCGGGGATTCGCTCTGCATCATGGGAGTTCTCTTCATGGTCGTTATGGGTAAATAATCTCTTGACATGAAATCTACATCTACTTTGACAGTTGTAACATGTTATATTAAAAGGGCCATTTTATCGTTTTTAGGGGGTTTGGGTACTATTTAAAAGAAATTTTGCATTCTGTGAATTGTTTAAACATCATTTTTTGACTGATTTTATAACTAAACAATTTTTTAATACATTTGTAATATGTTTCAACTGGCTTGTGCTAACATCATGAATTATCAAATCAGGTACATTTCCTACAATTACATATATTTTCACACAAAAAGACACAAATAGAATTATCCCTTTAAGTTAGTAATCAATTGCAGATTAATCCCAAAGTCAATGATTTGTGATAATGTAAATTAGCAACTCAGACAATTATTGTTTGTGTAAACATCATCTTTATTACTGTTACAAATAACCTCAGCTGACCATCTTTTTTACGCTAAGCAGAAAATGAGATACTGGAGATTTGATCCTGCCAAACAACATACCACAACATCAAGTTATTCATCTTTCTCTGTTCAAGCCGGTGAAGATGAGAAGTGTGAATATCGCTTCTCCTACAGGAAGTCAACTTCTGGAACATTTTCGTCCCCAAAGTTTCCTGAGGCCTATCCAGAGCTTGTCCAATGCCACTACCTGTTTGACGCCGCACCCGATGGACGCATCCAGATTGAGTTCAACTTCTTCCATCTTGAGGACATGGCTAAGGATGATACCTCGTGAGTGAATCGGTCTCTGTTTCGTGATCATTCAGAAAAAATGAAAATAAAATATATATAATAATATATAATATGAATATTATATGAAAAGATTTTGGAAGGTAGTAATTGACATTTACAAACATTTAAAGGTTATAAAATCTCCCAAATATTAAGGTTATTTTCATTACATGTAAAAATAGATGTTTGAGAAAAGTTCATTGATTTAATCTAATTGCAATTTGTAGTCCTTTACATCAAACTTGCTATATGAAATTGATAAAAGCACCTTTAATTTTATTGATATTTATGGGGGGAAAATGGGGAAGGCCGTGAGAAAAGGGACTTAATGGTCAATTATTGTTTGTGCATAATATTTGAAAAAGAAATTACATATTTATTATGCTACTGTTCATTACCCTCTGTTCTGCATATGAAAACATTTTAAAAAACTAAGTTTTTATCAAAGCAGAAATTCGCAGAGGAAAATGTTATTTAGGCACTGCATTTTCGGTAATAGCTCAGATAAAGTTAAATTTCATTAAATGAGTAAAATTACATAACAATATATAAACAAAATCAAATGTTCACTTCAGCCATTTTAAGTTGGCAATTAAAGAGCCACTCCGTGAGTTGTTGGAGTCATATATATGCCAAACTTAATCAATGGTATCATTTGATCGCGAAGTATCGACTGTTACCAAAAAGACACAATTTAAAGCTTATTGTTTTTTTACAGTAACAATATGAAGGTAGAACGTAGCAATTATGATCGAAAACCGGAGAGTGGCGCGCGTCAAATGGTCAAACGTAATTTTGGAGACTTATCTAAAACAGCCAGGAGGGAAGTTAGGAGTTGATAGTGTTTGTTAGGTAATATAACTTGTATCTATGTATATTAGACGTGATATCTACACCTCTGTGCATTTATAAGGCTGTTTTTAGATTTTCAAGGAAAACCAGTAATTGTCATATAAACTCTTCAAAAAAAGAAACTTGACATTCATGCGAAATTGATTTTTTGGAAACGGGTAAATTTTGTTCATGATACATACCTGTAATTTAAAGAAAGTCTTGCTCAAAAGTGTAAATTTACCAAAAACAGTGGCCCAAAAAGTTTATGTTGTGTTCAGGGACGAAAACGAGCGATTCGTCCAAATGCATTTTCTGCCAAAGCACGTGCAGCATGGGATCATGAAGGTTTACATGCAGACACGTCTGCTTTAGGGGTATAAAAAGCCATATCAGCCACTGTTCATTCAGACTACACAACATCGGTACAGCGACCTGAAGAATGCCAAGACTGAACAGAGCGCAACGCAACAACGCTATTGGCAGACTGCAAGCAGGAGCGACGCAGCGAGATGTTGCAACACACTTTGGCGTGTCCAGACAGACCATCTCTTCATTGTTGACCCGTTTCAACACCCGAAACAGCGTTGATGATAGGCCAAGGTCAGGCAAATCAAGGGTGACTACTTGGGCCCAAGATCGGTACATCCGACTGCTCCACCTTCGGGAACGCACCAGGACAGCAACGTCAACAACAACGCAGATACCAGGCCTGCGTCAAAATTTCCGATCAAACGGTACGCAACAGGCTGAGAGAGGCTGGACTTTCTCCACGACGACCGGTTTGACGTCCCGTTTTAACACAACGTCATCTGTCGGAATGTCTCCAGTGGTGTCAACATAGGATGAGATGGGCACGTGCAAGGTGGAGAACCGTTCTCTTCACTGATGAGTCCCGTTTTCTGCTTCGACGAAGTGATGGACGAGCACGTGTATACCGACATCATGGAGTACGTTATGCTGCCAACTGTGTTCAGGAGGTTGTCCCATTTGGAGGTGGGAGTGTCATGGTGTGGGCCGGGATTCGTCACGGTGTTAGGACACCCTTTATGCATGTTGTGGGTAACCTCACAGGAGTACGGTATAGGGACTTGATCCTACAGCCTTACGTTATTGACGATACTGACATTTGTGCACCCCTGTTATGTTGAAACACTTGTGCACCTGTGCATTTCAAGATCATGCTTATTCTGAATACAATTTACTGAACAGAGATCTTCAAACAGCGTTTTAGTTTTCATTTCAATGTTTAACTTGCATCTGTGGTCTTTATATTGAACTTTGAAAGTCAGTGTCAGGTTTCTTTTTTTGAAGAGTATATATGTCTTCTGGACATGAAAAGTTGAGATGTTTTGATTTTATATCACCACATATGACATTCAGGTTCGTATCAAAGGTAAATGATATGTTATGAAAATCACGGAGTGGCTCTTTAAATCCTCTGAATAAAGAAGAAGGCATGTGCAAAACTAAACAGAATTGAATGGTAAGTTTTTTCCGTCTTGAGTCAGACAAAATTTGGTTCTATTCCCGGTAGCCTTCCCCAAATATTAAGGAAAACTTTTTAAAAGTGAAATTTAACCGACATTCAGGATGTATCGATGTTATTTTGGTTCAGACAAGATTTAAATGACTGACAGACAACCTGCCTTCCTGGTTTGCTGACGGACTGGTAATTATTAACATCAAAGTATTGGCAGGATTCCGGAGCTAGTACAGTCTGTCTTGGGAGGAGTAGGGTTCAACAGCAACATCTGTAATGATGACAAATTATTACACTTTTCATTTAATTACCCCTCAGGGAAAAACCTCATCTAAGTTTTTGATGTGTTATTATATTTCTGTCCTGTTTTAAAAAAAGTGTTTACTTTGTAAATGTATCAAATTCTTTACTTTAAGTTTGATAAAATTTTCCACACAAAAAATTGGTTTATTAGTTTTAGTTGCTGAGTTTCGATAATGTATTTTGGGAACATGTATCTTTTATAGATTTTTTTAAAGAGGGGTGTTTTTCATGTTTGATATTTGAGTAATGCACTTATGGATGCTATTAGATAACCTAAATTGCTTATTAAATATCATGTGCTGCTTCCAGATTTTGTACCAAACTTATTTTAAAACTAATTAGTGATATCAGAGATTTTTTAAAAATTCAAAAATGGAGTTGGATTCATGCTTTTGATCTTGGGGAAACCTTTTCAATGCTAAATATATCCAAACTATCCAAATGATAAGTCACATAATGACCCCAGAATGACTGAATTTTTTCTCAGAACATAAGACACCATCCTGGAAAAAACACTTAATTAAACTTGCACATGATTCCTGCTGACTTTTATAAGAGATTTTATACACCTTGATTCATTATATTCCAAACATGGATGTTCATTCTTGTTCAAACACTGATGTTCATTCTTGTCCAAACACTGATGTTCATTCTTGTCCAAATTAACATAGGTGTCCATTCTTGTCCAATCATAGTCATTCATTCTTGTCCAAACATAGATGTTCATTCTAGCTTGTCCAAACATAAATGTTCATTCTTGTCCAAACATAGATGTTCATTCTTGTCCAAACATGGATGTTCATTCTTGTCCAAAATACCTTAACAGAGATATGCTTTTGATGTGACTCAGTTGTCAGTGTTGATCTTAAAGTATTCCTTCTCACTGATCTAAACAGAAGACCCACATAAAGTATAAACCCCTTTTGTTGCCAGGTGTCGTTTTGACTACATCGACGTGTTCAACGTAGACCACATGGGCTACAAGAGTCTCATTGACCGCTTCTGTGGAAACAAGAAACCTAAAGCATTTACTTCAACCCAGTCACGAATTGAAATTATTTTTGTATCCGACTATACAAAAACAGCCACTGGTTTTCTCGGTCATTATAAGTTTTTAGATGACAGTAAGTATTGACTTTATGTTTGCCAAAACTTTCATCTGCTAGATTATATGATTATTATTGGTACTAAACAACTATCTTCTCAGTATACAACAATTTTACAACAACTGTCGAAGTATCGTCAAGTAACAGATGTTGCCATCAGTATTAATTGTTTTTATTAGTGAAATAAATTCTTTCATTCATGATCAAGATAATTGGTGTCTCGCCATTATGACTTTTGCTACAGATTGGCAGCCATTTGGTCCGACAACTTCCGGTTGTGGCACTCATACCTTGACAGGATATGGTGGAATTATTACCTCCCCCTTATGGCCTTCACCTTTCCCAAGTCAGTCCAAGTGTACATGGATGGTGAGGGCCAAGGAAGGACAACAAATATTGATACACATATTAAGTCTTGACTTGGGACCGTCGAGTAAGTTCCACTTTTCATTGAATCTTAGTGTATTTACAAACAGAAAGTACTAACTTAAGCTGTCTTGCTTGTTGGTAACTTTTGACAACAACTAATTGTCATCAACCTCTAACAGTAAAGACAACAAATCGCTATGTCATCATTCACTCCATATGCAAAATACCTGTAATCTTTGAGAGTTATAAGCTAAGGCATTGTTTCTTTATAAACTACAGGAAACAGGATGTACAAATTTCACTCTGATGCCTATTTTCTTGATAAGGTAACTCCTAGTCAAGTTAAAAGAGGAGTAAAAATTGCTGGTACCCAACTCAAATGTCCTGTTTGAGCTGATACCATGTTATCTTGTCATTCTATTGCAGCACAATGCACGGACCAGAAGCTACTTATATATAACGGTTTCGCTACTCCGGACACATTGCCGGTCAAGACCATATGTGGTCAGTTGGTGGCATTTGACCAGAGCAAGACCAAATACCTGTCGTCCTCATCACGAATTGTTATCAGGTAACATCTCATATTCAAAATATCTGAATAAAATATTTGTAGTTTTGTGATTAATAATAATGTCATTTAGAAACTGTTCAACATATACTTCTCAGCTTTAACTATATAGACAATATGACCTTGGTAGGGCTTTGATATATGTCCTTTTACGAAAAAAGACTGTAAAATCTAAAACACTTTTAATTTTACCAAATTTCATTTACCGGTACTTCAAATTCTGTGGCTCTTTGTTGGTGAGCCCAATGACCATCTTCCACCAGTATATCTCTCAATATTTTTTCATATGGTCAGAATCAAAGAGCGTACCAGAAATGTGTTAAACAGATAGGATGTCGTCCTTTCAAATGTCTAGGTGATGTGATATAGTCTCTTACTTTCAGGTTTCTCTCAACATTACCAGTGACAAATACCTACAGTACAGGCTTTAAATTAAGCTGGTCGTCAGTGCGTCTCCCTGGCAGTAGCGGTATGTATTGTGAGCCTTTTACAACAGCACTCATATTAATCAAACCTTCAACTTATAGAAAAAGTTAAAGTAAGAGTTTTGGCATAGATGGCATCAAAGGTTACTCTGCACCTTTGGCCAGAAATATACTGAACTGTATTTTTTTGAGGTATTGATATTTGAACCCACCATAATATAATGAAATAAAGATTAAGAATTCTTTAGGGGAAAATTAAATCATTGCGTAGTTTTTAATTAAAAAATAATGTTATCCACACAATAAATTTGGTTTGCTTAAGAACAATTACCTTTTTTTCCTATTGTCAGACAACCCAACTATAAGACACACATTAGAACAATGATAAACCCTTTATGAAATAATAATAATAATAATAATAATAATAATAATAATAATAATAATAATATAATAATAATAATAATAATATATTGCATTTGATAATGCGCAACATCAACCCATGAATGAAATTAATTTGACATTCATACTGTTATAGCTTTCAAACACAGTCACTTGACGGCACAAACAAATTAACCTTTTGCACACATAATTACACACCAATTTAATACATCCACTGATATAAACCTCTCTGACACATGGCATAGTATTTATGTATATCCAACCATCAACTTTCGAAATATCAGAGTCAAAAAGCTCCCTCTCATGAAAGCATCCTTAAGGCCCTCCCTACCCCCCATGTTCTTGAACTAATCAGCTAAAAATTCTGCTGATAAACAGAAAGTTTACTTCCTCTATCATATAAGCTGCAACATTTTATCATCATGTCATTCGATGACTTTATGTTGCAATTAGAACATCAATATACAAGAAATTTGAGCACTTAAGCATCATTACTTTGTCAATAAGGTTAGAACGACGCAGCAACTGTCCAAAACTTTCATGAAAACATTGAAGGTTATTGAATGTTAATAATGGGCTTCTAATGACAGTCAAGCCCAGATTTAATATCCAATCAATATTTGTGAGCCAATTAGAAGCAATGATACCGTGCTTTGCACATTATGGTCTCAACAAAGCTTATTGTGATGAGGATGTGACGAGTCCCAGATGAGGGCTGGAATATTCCCCATACAGACGGCGCTTTCTACTTCACACAAAACACTTTCACTCCCTTAGCTTGAAGCTTCAAGCGTTTAATGTAAAGTGATTAACTTTTGTGGCTTGTTGAAATATGATAACCATTTTTTTTTCAAGTTGAATTTATAGTTTGTCACTTCAATCATTTCATGTTGCCGCAGGTTGATTTGAAATGGCAGGGGAAAACACTGATTCAAGCCCACAAATATCTCATCTGTGCAGAGACATGGATTTGCAACGACTTTCAATAACAATAATTGCATACTAAATGCCATTTCATACAGATTTCGAAATCCTTTCTTTCAAATTTTCAAATTAGAAAGAAAAAGAGCTTTCAAACCTTTTACGAGAGGTTTTGACATTTAAAAATAATCTTCAACCTGTTAGTAATTGGTTTAGAACTAACTTTTTATGTATTTTCTGAACTGGCTCATTCAGGGAACAGAGAAAACCAGAAGGTTTGAAAGCCTTCAACTCCCTTGCAGTGACTTGCTACAGGCCAGCTTGAGCATTTAGTTAAAGATTTATTGAAAGATTAGTCTCAGTTTACTAATCATGTTTGAATTGTTCTGCCTGCGGTAAGTTTGAGATAATTGAAGGTAATGCATTACCACTCCTGGTGAGCTTAGTCCTGTCTATCATGTAATGAGCAATGATATACTGGGACTTATCAGTGAAATAAACTGCATCAAGCTGCAGTGACAATATGTAATATTTACACTGTGACCAATAACGATATTATAATATCGACACTGGTGAGGCGCTGGAACCATTTTCTGCTATATATGCAAATGGTATTTACATTGCTTGTTTGAAGTAATTTAATGACATTTAATTGTTAGAATTACAAGATCCATGCAATAGCCTACTTAATGTATTTTGTCAAAAAACAAATTTATTTCATCTTGTGACACGGCTAAACCTGGTATTTGACAAACATCATTGAGTTTCCTCTATATAAACCATGTAGGATTCAGCACAATGCAGAATAAATGCAAGCTATTTGTTGAGGTTTTCCGATTCATAATGCTACCGGTACTTATACTCCAAACTGTTGCACACATTACTCAAAATGTTAACTGATTTAGCAACCAGATGCGTAAAATAAGTGATATTGTTGATATGTAAATTTTGTTATCATCTTGACTCTCCTATGCTGGAGTAGTGATGCACTTTTGAAAATAAGAAGTAAACCTAAAGAGAAAAATATCCGTTAGTGATTTCAATCAAAGCAATGTGAAACATGTGATTTTAGGAGTGCTTCTAATTGTTAATTAGCACAAAATGCTTAGCAAACAAGTCATATATACCACAAAACACTTTTTTTGAAAACTGACAAACTGTTATAAAAGGGGTAAGTGTTAGGTTTATGATTTTCTGTATGATATAGAGTATTGTAATGAGTTCCAGATTGATGATGAGGCAGAAGCTACAGGACTTAGCCTGTGATTTGTATTTTATCTTCCTCCTTATAGAGTCTTGTGATGAGTTCCTGTGCGGGGGCGGTCGGCAGTGTGTACAGACAATCTGCCCCACAATGCCCAAGTATTGCATCAGTAAGAGTTTGCGCTGTGACGGCATACCCAACTGCGGACCCTACGACGACAGTGACGAGAGGAAGTGTGAGTCGTGTTGTCTCATGTAATGTACAACTCAAACAGGGAAACTTGTTTTTCTCATCTCTCAATTTCTTATCATATAACACTCAATGAATAATTTTAGCATTAACTTAAAATCAAATTACTTGAATTCCACTGGCATATAAAAGGCTGACAGACTGTTTGTTTGTGTAGTGAGGAAACTGATGTTGAAAACTCATAAAACCATTGCTATGCATCAGTGCATGAAATAGGATTCAAAAGAGAGATTGATTTTCTGATCTCTGGTGCCATTGTCATGCTCTTTTGCATCTGATCCTTAAAATTGGAGAAATACAGACCACATGGCACTTTACAGCAACCATCTCTCTCTTTTATCTTTATGTTGAAAACATTTTCTGATTACAACTATTATTGCAGGCCCCAGGGAGATTCTGATAATGACAGCATGCATCGCTCTGCCCAGTCTTGCAGTTATTGGACTGGTTATCGTTGTAGTCTACTGTTATCGGACCAAGCGAGTGAAAAAGTCTCAATCACAGGAGCAGCCTCTAGCCAATCAGAGACAAGCGTCGCGGGATTCAATGACGCCATCACGCAGTCAGTGTATGATGCATACCAGTTTCATCGACGGGAAGCCCGGTGAGGGTCCAGGATCAGGACCAGCTGCCGGGGACATTCCTGGACGTGAGAAAATGGACAATGGTGCCATGCCCTGTGAACCAAGTTTCAAGACACATCAAAAACGTGCCTCGTATCACATGATGAAACAGACTTTTGATGACAATAATTTCATAATTGCAGAAATATAGATTTTTTTATCGTTTTTGAAGAAAAACTTTTAAAAATCGATCACAATTGAAAGAAAATTTCATGTTGATATGAAGTGAACCCTTCATGTACAGGGAAAAGGATTAAAGATTTACATTACTGAATATTTATTATTTTCATGACAATAATCTAAGAAAAATGTTGTATTTGATGGTAAAAGAATACATGATGCAAAGAAGAAATACAAGCATCTTTAAAGGATGGATCTTTACTTTAAAAGAGCCTTTATCCGTCAATTTTCAATTTTGTATCTTTATCCCTTTCTAATTGTAAAATTCAGACAACTGATTTTGTCATCGTGTGGGGAAATTGTCATCTACTTACCGGTCTTGAATAATTGATTTTGTTATTGTTTATGATAAGGAAGTGAATCTATTTTGCTTATATGGCTATAAGTCTTACAATTTTTGTCTAAGGTAATGAACATGTTATTTTTTTAAATTTGAACTACGTATAAGTGTAAATCAAATAACACACAATTGTCTACAAAGTACAAAATTTTATCACAATGAACTACAAATAATGTCAATTGGAACAGAGTCAGATGGTGAATATATAAACAAAGATAATTAAACAACTTATGACATTGATGAGTTTTCAGATATGGCAATGTTTGTATAAAGAAATTGTTTTGTGGTATTTGATTGGTTGACCACACACCGTTTCTTGTTACAGTTTATGCAAGGGAAGAGTTATTCTGTACCAACCTGGTTGTGCAATGTCAGTGTTCAGTTCTCGCCAGTCTCCTGCTCTATTGTTTCTACGTTTATTACCTACATCGCTTCGTCTTACTACAGTGGTGCCATTATTCATAACGCTGTTTTAATAGACAACATTATTTATCACAATAAGCCCCTCTTCTCATAACTCATAGGTTTAGTTAGGCGACTGTCTATTTATCCGATATGTTAAATACCAGACTTTAACAATTTTGTACATAGTAAAGTGACAGAATTTTTGTAATTTAATTGAAATCCGTTTAATATGAGCCTCCTTTTTTTACTTTTCTAAGCGCCCAAGACGCATAGTAAGTCAAATTCAGTATGTCAGTTTATTTTAACATATGATCAAGGGTAAAGTCATAAATTATCACCATCAATTTGTTTGGCTATGTTCGTGCAATTATGACATTTGCTTAAATTTTGTGATGTTTATATAAAACAATTGAATCTGTTTTCTTTTTGATAAATTTATAAGATATATTACTTCATTTTGAATTTTTTACTATTGATTTTGCCATATTTCTTTAAGGATTTTTATTTATTGACGTTGAATGTATAATTCCTCATCTATGTGTTCCTGTGGATTCTTCATTTCAATTGATGATTTTTATCACACCATATAATTTATGATCTTACGAAAACATTCAAAGTTAAAAACAGGTAATATCAACACCACTGACTTATTGTACTCGTGGTAGTGTGTTTATAGATTTTGAAAAAATCAAAGTTTAGGTTTCTAAAGGATTGTGTTTTAATCTTGCAATTATTTGTTTGCCTATGGAATCTTTCCTGGAAAAAATGAAATAGGCATATTGTGTGTTAATGGTATTTTTTCGGTATGTCATTTAATACAGAGCTAAGATTAAGATATACACCTTATTTTTTTGGTTCTGTATATGTTAACTGAACAATTTAAGAGCAAACTGAAATGTAAATATTCCATTCAACAAATTTGAAAGTAAGATCCATTAGATGATGACATCATTGATGCAGATGAATACCGTATTTGACGTGATAAGCGCCCGGGGCGCTTAAAAAATTGGTAAAAGGGGGCACTTATTAAAACGATAAAAATTGTCCTCAAGTTTAGTCTTCAAAGTGTTTTCTTACGATACACATGTCTTTGAAATATGGTTTTGTAACTTTTATCATTTTGATGGTGGCTGGGGGTCTTGAAATACCCTGGAAGTAAAAGACTTATTGAAAGACTGAAAAAACCTTCTTCAATGAATCATTATGCAAGGTAAGCAATGTTGAGAGGAGGGCGCTAAATCAGGACGCATATTGTTCAGTCAAAAATGTGGTGGGTGGGCGCTTATAGGGGAGTGGGCGGTTATTAAGTCGAATACGGTAATAGAATTTTAGCTGTAATGTACTTTTCAACTTATCAAGAAGAATTAACCAGACCTTAAATGTCCCTTTGTGAAGATATGTTAAGTGAAAGAGAGAAATAAGTGTTTAAGTTGTAAGTTTATTGTACATTGAAATTTGTTGTTTTCATGAAAGCTTTCACATTACGTTTTTGTTTAAAAAAGTTCTGCAATATTTTGTCATTGTTGGATTATTGTTTTACGCACATAGTGTTCTCATTTCACTGTGATACTAGATTTATGATGTTCCTTTAAAGGAATTGATTTGAGTTTATTAATGTCCTACAGAGTTTTATCAAAATTCTACATTAATGTTTTATTGATATTTTTTTATTATATACATGTTAAATCAATACTTTCATATTTGTGTGTACTAATTTTGATAATATTTCTCGCTAATTATATGCCTCTAGAAATGAATAACATTGAATTAAAAGCAAATTTCTTTTTAAAATTTAGCTGTTGTCATTCCACATGCTTATAACTCTTGGGATGTAATAATGAATATATTCACTACCTTCTGTGTTTAATAAATTTGTTGCCAGAATTCTAAAGAATGCAACAACCTTTGGTAAACTTTGCTAATGAAGTGGTACTTTGGATGCTGAAAGGATAATATTTATAGTTTCAATGGAAATAATTTGAACAATCTCTTAGAAATGTTCATGGAGCAGAGACAAAAGTGGTAACTTACCTTTTTGAAACTTTTGCATGTATATTGGAAAGTACTGAAAAGGTCATATTTTCATATTTTATAGATGTGTTTTTTGGTTTTCTTGAAGAAAGTTTGATTGAATTTAGAAATTTGTTTAAAGTAAAAAATCATAATTTATCTAACAATAGATGATATGATGTTTGCTCATCATTTGTTGTTTTTTTCCTGTGTAGGAATCGCGTGACT
Source organism: Phorcus lineatus (assembly GCA_921293015.1). Classification (NCBI taxonomy): domain Eukaryota; kingdom Metazoa; phylum Mollusca; class Gastropoda; order Trochida; family Trochidae; genus Phorcus; species Phorcus lineatus. The sequence goes on along the minus strand of OV121085.1, from coordinate 30,457,681 downwards.
ATTTCAAATAATCGTAAGTTATTATAGCACCATATCTTCTGTTGAGTCTTTGTATTTTTGTGTTACATGTCATCTTTATCAGATCATTAGTGATATTTTTTTTTCAAATAGACGAAGTAACACTGTTGCAGTGTTAGGCCCCTTATATTGCTTACAATTTTGTGAACCTCACTTTTAAGAAGTTGTATATATCAGAAGGTAATTGATTGGTTTAAAAAATCTTCTTGTTTTGTCTACCAAAGCTGGGTGTTTTGCTCAAATCTCTGCACTTTGTATTGGTAACTAATACAAGTCATGCAGTTTTATAAATAAGTTGTAAGTTTTGTTGTACATGACATTCTTATTGTATTTAATGCACTGTCATCATTGTTCTATCATTGTAAATAAAATATTTACATGTAATTTAACCTCGTCTTCTTTGACATTTAAGCTATTTTCATTAATATAATAATTGGATGCAATGTGATAAAAAAAATTTTTTAGACCCATTATATATTTGATATCTTTCATAAGATTTCTGTTAATATTACAGGAACTGGTTTGGGATGACAATATTTGATATTTGTAAATCTGACCTAGTTCTCTTTTTGTGCAACATGGCTAATGACTAACACATTGCCAAAGAGCAAAAAAAACTAACAAAAAAGCTCACTTTTCATGGAATTGAAAAGGGTTATAAACTATTATTATTTTTAATCCTGTAAAGATCTGGTTATTACAATGGACTTCATCGTTTTGACAGTTCTACACTTCTTGTCCTTGATTTCCTTGGAATTTTCAAAACATCCAAATTATTTTTAATTTATTTAACGTTTATGATCATAAGCTGCAGTCAACTCAACAACTAGACATACCCAACAACTTTCACTATGCATTGATACGCATGTCAGAAAGATGTTTTTCTTTGGTTATGTATTTTCATTGTGATGGTTTTATGTTTGTTGAATTTTGTATTGGCACGGCTTTCAAATAAGCGGAACAGCTTGTTGGCAAATCCAAGATTAATCAGGAAATAAAAATATTTTTAAAACAAATCCTGACAGTTCCATCAACCTGAAAGATACATCAACGTTGCTTTTATTGGTTTTTGGAACCAACTCCTGAAAATGTCACAAAACTAAAATTTGGACAAAGTCATTATTTAATATGCAGAACATTTAAGGAGAGAATATAAATAAACAACTAACTTGATTTGTTTCATCTCTACCAACTCTAATTCATCTTCATTCGAGTAGGCGCAGACACCCGAGCGGAGAAAGTGCCAAGCTAGCGCTTCAAAACTTTCATCAGGTATACCGGTTCGTCAGTCTGAATAAAAATTTCGATTTTGATGAAAGTGAAATATTTACGATGGTGCAAGTAAGATAAAAAGAGGTAATTAACAAAATTGTCAGTAATTAAGTTTTTCCGTATCGGCCGACAGGTCCTCGGTCCGAAGATTGGCCCTCAACTTTTCGCCTACCAATACAACGGACCTCGGACATGTAACTGGGCAAATACGGAAAAATTGTTCAGTAACATTTTTAGAATATTAAGCTGCATTATTGACTGGATTTTATAACAAGTCAAGCTACAGTAGAAGCTATTAATTGCCAGGAGAAATTTTGATTTAACAAAGAGGTGGGAATATTGTTAAAGAAAATCGATGATGGCTCTTTGTATAACTCAAATTCACGATTGCGAGTTGGTTAAATTGGTTACCTACACTTCAAATAAATACTTCAATGAGCACATGAAGTGGTTTGATTTACTTTATCAACAATGTAAAGGAAATATTGGTGTGCATACAATGTCAACGCGAGGTTGAAGTGCATCGTAAATTAATGTGAATATCATCTGTGAGCATCAGGTTTTCTCAGTTCGTGTACATAACAGGAAATCTGTCAACACATGCTACACGCTCTATTCATTACCTGATAGCTGCTAAGCTAACTAAACATTACATATTAGATCTTATAAAAACTCTCTGTTAACTGAAAATGACGCATTAATGACATTTCAGTTATTATTACTATCACAACGAAAGGTTAGCAACATAGATAATTAAAACTATTGATTTCTCTCAGAAAAAAATAGAACAATTTTTGTTGTTATGTACTTGTATACAATATATTCTTTTCCTTACTGTTATTTCTTTATCCCTCGTTTGGTCCTTCTGTAATGTTCCATAAAACAAAATAATTCTTATAATCAATCTGATAACAGAAACCTGTATATTAACTATAATTAAAAAAACACTGAATAAAAAATGGCATGTATCACTCTGTTTTAATTTATTATAGCAAGACATGTCTCCGTGTCGAAGTGTTGCGTTTGATTAGATAGTTGTAAGTGGAGGATTATATTACCTTCATTATTTTGAATTATTCTGTTACACTTACAAGAACATGATGATTCTCCATTAATCAGTTCATGTATGTGATATTGTTACATTTCCTAAACGACAGATGTAATGATCCAAATATCAAATGTATGAAGTTTCATATTGTTACATTACATTTCCTAACGAAAGATGTAATGATCCAAATTTCAAATGTATGAAATTTCATATGAATCATATGCTCCATGGAGTAGAGACGTATCCTAATTTCAGAAGTCGACATGAAATCGAAATCTTCCCAAACATCAGAACAAATTAGAGTTCATATTATTGACCCGAAACACCTAAACAAGTGTCCTTGATAGCGCTTCCTCCATCAGATATAACTTGTCAGAACCTTGTCAATTGGATCATTGCGCTATGTTGCTTGATCTTTGACCACTTTAAACAGCCTTAGCGGCAGGCAAATTGGATTTAGTTATCCTATAGATATAGAAGAGAACCCTGGTCGACTGGGGATCAATGTTCAAGTGTACGTGATGCAGCATAAATCGCTAATCTGGATTTAGATTTCATTCAAACATGGGCCACGCTGTTAATTACTTCAAATATTTGTTAGTGTTTGCTGATATCCATTGACTTCGTCAAGCAATCGGGAATGTGAATTATCAGAATATGAATTAACCACTTGTTAAAATAGATTCCAATTATCAAATGTTCATTTCAGAATTACTCTTCTTTCGAAATCCCTCTTCCCTAAGATATGGCACGGTTTGATGGAGCTCACATTTAAGATAATTACTTTTCAGACATTCTAACATGAATTTAAATGAAAGCATCTCGTAATGAAAGGTTAGACAACTTTAGACAACAAACGTACCTGTAAACGATGTTATTGTATAAAGTCACCGTAACAATAGTGCTTGATTCATTTTACCATATTAAAGCAAATGATCAACAAAGCTGTCTTACCACAGTTGACCTTGAGTAATTTTCGTCCTTTTAACTTCAGAATATTATCAAATTGAAAGTATCACGAAATGGTTTATCCTAAAATAGCTAATATTGACTACAAACATGTTTTACTGATATCAGTAACTCCATAAACTCAATTCCATCAACTACCTACATCTCCAGGTCTTAAAAGCTTTGCTCTCACTTTCAGAAAATCGATGTCAATGACCTGAGTTTTCCAACACCTTTAACAAACCTTACAGCCCCTCACAGACCCGCACAATAATTCAGACACCTGTCCTCCATACATATTGCGACTATGTTTGTATTCAGTTAAAATACTTTTTTGTATTTCCTTGCATTTAGGACGTTCAGTAGTAACTCTAACTGAAGAGGTTGAATCCCGTACTAAATCCCTTTATATTAAACAAATTATTCGTAATTAAAATTTTAATTGGTTACCCTTAAGTTGAATTATTGGAAATTCATACAAAATACATATACTCATATCAAAAACCAGTTACAGCACATGTCAAATGTAATCCTTGTTTGCTAATGACTTGGGTAACTCTCTATACTAGGTTGAAAAAACTGGAAGATGAGGACCTTGAATAAATCAATTTGATAAATAGTTGTTTGTAAAACCTATTCCAAAACATCAAATATTTTATGAAACTTCATTATTCACTACATGTATATATTTCTCATTATAGTATAGTTAAGAGCATATCAACCTTGATGTGAAGTTTGAAAATCTCATCAGTCCCAAACTGGGAACATGACTCACAAGAGACATAAAATTATCAAAAATTCATTGAGATTGCAATGTCAATGATCTCCCAAAAAGCTACCTTAATATCAAATATGAAAAAATATTTTGGAAAACAATGCATTCATCATCTAGTGTAAAGACCTTTGCTTTAAGTAAATAGAACTTTCATGAGCTTTATGATATGTCATAAGTAGAATTTAATGGCATAGATATGATCCATGCCTGACACAGAACAGGCAGTAAGACCCACCTACAAATACCCTTCTTGCACAAGAAAAACCGCAATCATTCAGTGACAAAACTCTATCTGGGCAAGAGTTTTAAAAATACCCTGAAGATCACTACACAGACATGAAGCTCTGATTACCTTTGAACAGAAGGAAGATTAGACACGTAAAATCTTTTGTATTTTTTTTCTTATTTTCTTATTGGTATATAGAAAAGTAGGCTGTTGGAATGAGTGCACATCTTAAACTATAACCATTTGATGGCAAAGGAATGTGAAGCTTCAGAAAACATTTTCAAACCTTTTAAATGAAAGCTGATGTTTTGGAAAGCCACACTTTAGAGAAAATATAGATGTAATCAGAAGTTCTAAAACCTTTATGTGCATGCAAGCTTTAGATCTGAAATTAATATTTTTTACACAGAAATCTTTTAGAATTCTTTTCATACAACTTATCATGGTCCATTTAGTTTAACTAAGTGTAATTCTGAAGTGTGGTGGCATTTACTGAATTATTTTAGGTTACATAGTTCTCAGACTAAATTCAAGAGAAACATTGTGCTTGTGAATGTGTAAGCAAAGAGTCTCCAAAGAATATTCATAACTTGAAGGCCTCTACTTATGTTTCAAGAATAATGACTTTATCAAATGCTACGAGACTTTGCACTTTCATCACAGCAATAGCACACTACAATTTTGAGGACAAATTGAAATTGACCGATTGATTTTTGTTTGTCATATAAAGATTCTCAAACATAAGAAATACTAAATTGAAAGTGTTAACTTTCTGAAAGTTAACTTTCATTGAAACCTACAAATAGATATCGTAAGGAATCTTGCATTCAACGTTGTCTACAAAATACAAATGAATTGTCTGTCTTATTTCCTGGGAGATTTTCTTAAAAAACTAAGTTCTTCAGTCAAAAGCCTTCTTTTCAAGTGTCCAGCTTTGATACTACCACTACCATATGAAGTGAACATGGGGAACATAAATAATATTAATTTTGTTTCTTTACATTTTTTTCATCAAACGCCTTGAGATGTCCAACACGAGTGTGGCATGTGAATTAACTGTAGTCAAACTTCTTGTAAAGGAGAAATCCATGGCTTCTTGATTTCTGTTTTAAAAAAGTCACTTCAATCATTATCATTTTCTTAAATGGATTTCCCTGTGCTGTGTGAAGTATTATAAGAATAATCAACAAGATGCGAGCAATTACGTAGGGTTTATCTTAATCCGCTCTCGCTCCTTCCTAATATCCTGTTTCAAGCCCAAACCCTCGTCTCATTGGCTGGTCATATAGCTAGCGACCAGCCAATGAGACGACTCTCATTCAGCAACAGCGGCACAACCCGGATGAGATAATCGTTGAGTTCAAGCTAGTAGCTTCAAGCTCCTGAAATAACGATTTTTCATTGGCTGAAAAAACAGGTGAGAATAGCCACGAATATCAAGCAGCCAGCCATACGAGGGATTCAACCCGAAAGAGGTCAGTGTTTAAGGAAGGACCAGAGCGGATTCATTTACGCTGATTTAGCAGGATGGGTTTATCTGTCCTGAGTGGATTATTGTGATACATTTCGAGCTTTAGGGATAGCAGATGAAGCCTCGAGTTGGTTATTCATATTCTTACCAAGGTCATATTTAAGAATATTTTCGGTACTTTTGGAAAGTATCTTCGTGAAGGCGTGATAAAGCTAACTCGGTGATCAACAGCTTTAAATCAGTGTAATTGTGCTGTATGTTTTCTCAGAGAGTCTATATGGAATATTTCAATCTAAAATTAAGGAAATGGGAATTTGACCCCTTGTGTCTATTTCATCATGCAAACATTTTGGCATTCCTAAATTAAGTTAAAGAATTATTATTTTATTCATGGACAATGGGTGTTCCTTTGTCAGTCCTGCTGAAGTTATTTTTTGACCTCCGAAGTAAACCCAAACTACATAATAATTGCACTTAGTTACAGTAGTAAGTGGACAAACGTTCGGTATGCAGCTGTATTCCTAGACTGCAAACCTAGCTTTAGTGTTTAAAGGTAAACATTAAATATTCATACACCGTGTCAACTGATTATCTAATGTAATTCAATATTAACATTATTGCAATGCTAGTGCAATGTTTTAATGTATGATTGGATTGGTAAGAAAAGATTTTAGGTTATTTACATCTTTATTGGGGATTTTCATGCAGAAGAAGATGACATCCAAAAATATATTCATACATTGGTATAAAAATCCCTTGTCATGAAACATCTTTTGTGTGATACAAAGAAATAAAGAGTTTCATTTTTCATCGCCTATGTGTGCAAGTAAATGACACTGTCCCTCTTGTCTACTTACATAAACTCCATAAACTTCTTCCATCCATTACCTACATCTGAAGGGCTTAAAAGCTTATCTATCACATTCTGAATATCGATGTCCAAGACATAAAACATTCCCTGCCTTCCTCCACAGACACGCTCAATAAATATTGACACTGGTTCAATTCTTTTTCCCAGCATCATCAGTTCTGCCTCTAACTGAACAACTCCTGTGTTTTGTGTACACAGTTTCTGTGTCAAAGACAGCCAGATTGGTTTATTTAAATTGACTCAGCAGTCCAAAAGTCGTACGTCATATTATTGGGCAGCAGTGTTCTGGTTGGGATCTCTTGTTTTACAATGTGAAATTACACAAAATACTAAACAGTCTCTTTGTGGAAAACAAGAACTAGCAGGTAAACTACCAACTTGCAAAAGAAGAAGATATGAGCACCACCGTCTGAATGTTTTATTATATATTTAACCAATTTGAATCGTATGGCAATATAAAAAAACCCCAGCATATTTCCCTTGCGAACGGTCCGATTTATTGACGTCACGAACAATGGTTTTATGACGTTTAAACAATCGTTGCCATGTGAAAGTGATATGTGTACATGTTCTCTTATTGAAAATATGTCACTATTAATGCTTTCCCCATTGGCTAATAAAAGTGCTGACCTCAACTATATAGCAATCTTCCATACATAATGGAATGATTTCAAAGACATGAATAAACCATTGGTGGCCATGTCAGCTTGTTGGATATCAAAACTAAATTTAGGTTATGATACAATTGGACCCGTAATTCAAAAAGATATGACAAAGGTTCTTAGAATGGTGTAAACGTATCTAAGGCATTGTGATTTGGTTTTTCCCTAAATTAAATATTTTTCGAATCATGAAGAAGTTATATTTTAAACGTAGTTTCTATAAGAAGATTAGCTCCTTAGATAAGTTTTCAGCTATGACCTGACATGGACTAACCTGATAATCTGATCGCTTAAAAATGTCTACTTACATAGTAAAACCTAAGTGATTGTTTTCCCAGCAGTTAGCTTTTCACTCTGAGCAGTTAGCAAAAATGGAATGACATATGGACTCTCCCTGCAAAATAAGCAGAACTGCTTCTATACCCTGATATCTATGGGGGAAAACGCCTCATATTACTAACAGCTGGTCATTCATAGCTAGATTTGTTTTTGTCAGCAATGAAGTATGGTTATTTATGCAAAAATTGAAGTAAGTATCTCGAACCCAACTTGTTTTTCCACTGAATGCAGTGCCTCTATGGCAAGATTAGAGTAATTGCATTGCCTGGATATATGACATACATGACAAATAATTACTTTCATCAAGGGCTTTGTATTTTGCGAAATTTAACCCAAAACTTAAATACTGGCACTTAGCTTAGAAACTTAAACTATTCACATCTATTCCGGATTATAGACAGCTGTGAAAAACAGCATCTGGTGTTAGATATCACTAAGCTAAAAGACCTAGACAAGCCACATTGACACAGTTGAATTCAGACACGATGAACGTAGCCCTTCTTCTTCTGGTAGCCACAGTCTGCCTCTTCTCTGCTGTTGGTGTGTATAGCATTGTACCTTTAAAGCCTCCCTCATGTACTAACTGGTGTCTGAATGTTCTTGGTCTCTGGTGTTATTTACCATGTTCCACTTCATCAAATAGGAGGGTATTTCACTAACTGGTGTCTGAATGTTCTTGGTCTCTGGTGTTATTTACCATGTTCCACTTCATCAAATAGGAGGGTATTTCACTAACTGGTGTCTGACTGTTCTTGGTCTCTTGTGTTATTTACCAGGTTCAACTTCATCAAATAGGAGGGTATTTCACTAACTGGTGTTTGACTGTTCTTGGTCACTGGTGTTATTTACCAGGTTCCACTTCATCAAATAGGAAGGTATTTCACTAACTGGTGTCTGACTGTTCTTGGTCACTGGTGTTATTTACCAGGTTCCACTTAATCAAATAGGAGGGTATTTCACTTACTGGTGTCCGAATGTTCTTGGTCTCTGGTGTTATTTACCAGCTTCCACTTCATCGTATGTATTTTATTTTATTCCACTATATATAACGAATCTTTCAGCCTTTTTCTAATTGCTTTGTAAAAGTATAACAATTCTGCACAACCTCCCTCGTTTTGTATATCATGTGATCAAGCACTTGCACTGCGATTGTTCCTGTCTGATGTTTTCATGATATTGTCGCCAGATGCTGAGGAAAAACCTTGCCTCGTCTCTGGGCATATTGAGTTTTGTGCACATTATCATGGAACGTGCGACGAAAGCCAGTGCCCCGGCTGCACTGGAAAAGTCGAATGTGTCCCCGGCCATAGCTGGCCACTTGGACCCCCCGCCATTGCCCACTGTGTCTGTAAAACATAAGGTAGAGTCGTTTTATTTTGCGAGAGTCTGTCTTTTAAAAGACAAGCAGTTTAATTTCCATCTTGACTCATTCCTATTTAGAAAAGTTTTTCTCTTTTTGACTAAGGTTATTCAATGCAAACTTCTTTTTATTTATATCATCAACCTTTAACATAAAGTCCTGTTTCCAAGTCTAGATGCTTCTGTCTCCGAAGTTTAACAGGCTGAGTGTGTTCTAATTGATCTATTTCCCAATGTCCGATAACATTTTTGTATGCACTCAGACAAACACATTTCTATTTTGGGTAAATTGTTGGAACTATATAGATGCCCTCTACTCAGGAAATAGTAAGCATTGTAGATCAATCACAGAATATTAACCGACATTAGGGTTTTTTTTTACATATTTTATATGAGTTTTGTATATCATTCATAATAGTTATTGTTCTACCAGACACAATAAAACACCCAATGGAATACGTCCGGGCAGTGTTAACAGAAGAGTGGGCGTTCCTTGTATCACATCTTCAATAAACATGTAAAATATTAAATATGTTCCATTCCATTTTTATAAGCATTACCTTGTTTTAAGACTTTGATCCTCGATGAATTAACATCTCTTAAATATCAAATTAGTGTTACGTTATAAACTTTAGTCATTCAAAAATAAACATCATCTTTCATTTTCCTTCACACAAAAACGATTGATGAAAACCATTCGTTCATGCATGAAATTGGCCTTGGTTGTCCAACACATAAAACATACCTTGCAGTCCTCCATAGACTCGCTCAAAAATGTTGATACTGGTTCAATTCATTGCACCACCATCATCATTTCTGACACTAACTAAACAAGTTGTGAGTCCTGTTTACACAGTTTCTTATAATCAGTCAATGAGCACCGCTTAACTATAACATGGGAACGATACCCTTTTATATTCCAAAAAGTCTCCGTCTATCTTTGTCACGGAAAACGCATTAATATTTATAACAATTTTCAGGAACTTCTTCCATGAACAAACATTTATCTTCTTCTCTCAAGGTTGTAGAGGCTTATTTGTTGAAACTATCACATATACATAATGCTTGCAACAAATATATTGTGGATCTTGAATTATTCATATGATTTCACTATATCAATCGAAATCAAGGAATGATCATAGGTACCATACAAGTTACAACGCATCAAGTGTTTATATCGTTCGATATAATTAATGAAAACATCCTCTATAGTTATTTTCACATTTGAAGATTTTTGAATAAAGAGGCAGAGTTTATGATGATGACTGCTTGAAAGTTGTCACTATTCTAACTATACTGAACAGCATACTCTGTGCCCCTGTAATGGGTTTAGCTTAGGTGTCTTTACATATTCTTGTTAGACTTGTTGTCCCAGAGATAACTACACATGTATGTTACTAGGACACACATATTGTCTCTGACGCTAGATAAACGTTTAATGTAGACCAAATGAGATTTTTGTGTTGAAAATCGGTCGATTCAAGATTTCTTTTACTTTCCTCTCACTTAACTTCAACAAATGTCATAAAAATATTCATATCAAATCGTGCCAAACATTCCTTTACACCATTCGCTGATTGGTTCAAGCGAAATGATAAAGCTTTGTCCCCAGTCGAGTTGATAGGGACACGAGTGGTACGATATGATATCAATGAAATAATGTTGTTTTGTTACCTTCATGCAATAGCTAAGGGCAAAATAAATTTAAGCAAGAAAATAAGAATTATCAGATAACATGAACATAAAGAGACAAATTGAATAAATGTCAAAAAAACATATATAGTTCATATCGATGATAATGTTAAAGTTTTCAATTAAATATAAGCAAATAACGAATTCCAAGAAAACAGAAACAATACAATAGGGAATGTGAGTTATCGGAATATGAATTAACCACTTTTAAACATAGATTGCTATTACAACAGAATCATTTTAGAACTGCTCTCCTTCGTAATTCTCCTTCCCTAGGACACGGCGCGGCTTGATGGAGCTCACATTTTAAAAATTATTGAATATTTTACATAATCGTTTTCCACTTAAAGACATTCTTGAATGATTTAAATGAAAGCATTTCATATGGAAACTTCAGTCAACACAAGTACCCGTTTACGATGTCAGTGTATAAAGTCATCGAAACAATATTGCTTAAAAACTTTCTTGTTACTATATGAAAGCAAAGGACCGTCTTGAAACTGTTAACCTAACGTAATTTGTCATTCTTAACTTCAGAATACCGATGTTACCAAATTGAAAGGATCAAGAAATAGTTCATCCCAAAATAGCTAAATATTGACTGCACCCACTCCTATCGGCCAACGCAAACTCAATATTCTTCATTCAATCAATTATTTTTTATCCGCAGGTCTTAACATTGCTCTCACATTCAGAATATCGATTTCAACAGACCTATGTTGTCAAACTAGTAAAACAAACCTTGCACCCCGTCAAAAGACCCGCACAATAATTCACACACTCGCCCCCCAATTCCTGTGGTTCCACTGTCATCAGTTCAGCCAATAACATAACCAGTCCTGTAATCTGTTTACACAGTTTCGTAGTACTTGACAAAAAGTAGGGTTTAATTTGATTCTGCAGTCCAAATTCCAGATGTCTGTCCAAACACTGTCTACCAACTTGATTATTTGGCAGGAGTGTTCTGGTGGGCATATCTTGCAATAAATCTTATTTATATCCTGTTTTCCCATCATTGTCCAGGAAATTGTTTTGTTTATTAAATGTTTATAAAATGAAATGTTATCAAAAATTTAATCATCGATCTTTGCCTTTCTGACTTGATTTCTTACACCGAAAACTCTCTTGTTATCTAAATGTTATCTATACACAACATGTAGAATATTACAATGGCTTTCTGTCCTGAAAGAAAAGATTTGAATGGCATTTAGGTCCCGACCCTCCTCGAGACTGAAATGAAGACCACAGTTGAATCAGAGGAATGAGCAACCTTCAGTCAAAGTGACATCTCTGTTTGTAGAGAGATGAAACTCCAGATGTCAGAATAAACATCAGAAGAAGAGGTCACAGGTCATACCATCATTTATCCAACAGCCTCTGTTGCAGATCTTTTGAGACAGGAATTGCATCTTTAGATTTCAAGGATAAATATCCAAGGAACAGCTGATGTCATTTCTGAATTTTGTAGAAGTTTCAACCATGGCACCTTCATGCCAAAACAGTTCATTTCATGTCTTGACTGTTGCCGTCTTTAGTTCTATGTTATCAGTTTAAATTATTGTTAAGAAGTGATTAAAATTACGTCACAATTTTAAAAGACAGATGAATATATTTCCATTACAATAACTTTACATTCATCCAGACAATCCGTATTCGAAGACCTGTTTTGAGAAAATGTTACATGTATGCACTCATTGGATAGGCATTTACAAGAATGTTTGAAATACATATTGCGACTGTGCTTGGTATTTAGTATATCTTATCTATTTGTATTCCCTTGTATTGTTAGTGAAGTTCAGTTGTATCTCCAACAGAAGGAGAAGAGGTTGAATACATAACTGGAGAATTACCTATCAAACAAATCTGCATGGTTATTCATGATAAAATTACTTCCAGTGACAATTTCGTTAAATTATTTGAAATAAATATAATATTTGTTGATTTATGTTGATCAACCTTTAAGTGAAGTTTTAAAATTTCGTCAATCCAAAATATGGAAAATGGTTTATTTTGTATTTATCAGAAGAGGCATAACATAATGTAACTTGAGGTTGTTGAATTATCAATATCATGTAAATAACCAAAAGTTACTTTAACATCAAATATGAAAAAATATTTTATTTACTAAAGGCATTCACTATGTAGTACATTTGCTTCAAATGAATAAAACTTTGACGAATGTTATGAAATAATATAACATAGAATATGATGACATAGATATTATCCATGCCTGACACCGAACAGGAAGTAAGGTAACCTACACATACCCCTATTGTTATCAGAAAATAGCAATTATACAGTGACAAAGTATATGGGTGGTAGATATATATATGTCCTGACAATTACTAAATAAAAAGGTAAACAAATTGGAACGAGGGGCTTTGCTCTGCATAGAGTGCACATTTTGAACTATCACCGTATGATGGGCTTAAGAGCTTCAGAACACATTTTGAGGGTTCTTTTATGACAGCTGATGTTCTGGAAAGCCACGCTTTAGAGAATGATAGATGTAATCAAAAATTTGTGCAAGCAAGCTTTAGATCTGAAGTTTATTTTCTTATAACCTTAGATCTTTAAGAACTTATTATATAAAACGAATTATGATCCATTTGGTGTAATGTAATGTAACTGAAGAGTTTTTCATGTGTTAAGGTCACTTAATACTCAGTCTAACGTTTGGACATTGAAGAGGGAGATTCAGGAAACATTATTTATGTGAAATTGTAAGCGAAGCTTCTCCAATGAATCCATTATATAACTTGAAGAGCTCTGTTTATTTATAAAAGAAAATGACTTAATCAAATGTTTCGAGACTTTGCAATTTCATTATAACAATAGCACACTTCTCTTTAAAAGACAATTTGAAAATAACAAATTGATTTTTATTGTTTTAATGTAAGGATTCTCAATCATAAGAAACACTAAATAAAAAGTGTCACTACCTGAAAGGAAAGTAATTGGCATGAAGAAAATAGAAATCGTAACGAGGCCTTAGGAATCTCTTGCATTCAATATCGTCTTTTCACACAAATTCAATTTGTCTGTCTCATTTCCTGGGAGAATTTCTTTAAAAATCAAGTGCTTCAGAGAAGTCAAAAGCCTTCTTTTCAAGGGTCCAGCCATGAAACTACAAATGCAAATACTGTAAAATCATTTATTTTCGGGGGGTGTTATTTTTGCGCAAACATAAAAATGACTGATTCGCATTTACATTTGATCATTTGCCTACAAATAAGGAAATACTTCATTTAACAATGCAGTTTCTCAGATCATATCGATCCGGCATAAACTTAAACTTAGAAGTGAACATTGGGAACATAAGGGGAAAATGTTCAGCCATTCTTAAGTCATATTTCATTTAATGACGATATTTAAACAATATTTATATGATAACACATTATGGAAATGTTTTAACAACCAAAAAATAAAAAAACAAAAACAAAGCTTGTACAATTAACACACGATTTTGAATTGAAGTATGAATAAAGTCCAACAATCTGTTGTAAAATAAGTTCGTGAAATTAGATTAATTTTGTTTCTTCACATTATTGTACCAAACATCTGGAAATGCCCAACACCATTGAGCATGTGAGTTAACTGTTGTCAAATTTGTGTTGTTAAGAAGAAAGAAGATGGCTTCATGATGATATAAGATCCTTTTTTAAAGTCACTTCATAATAAAATACGTTATCTTTTTCTGAAATGGATTTTCTTGTGCTGTGTCAAGTACTTACAAAAACCGTTTGGAGCCAATCAAACTTAAACGAAATACATTGTTGGAGGATATGCTTATGTTAAACTGAGTTAGAGCGCTCAAAATGATGAAAAATGTCTTTACTGCGGTCATTCCAAGACAGATCGTCTCCCACGGAATGACAGGTCCTCTACCACATTCGCAGTTAATAAGCAATTACTAAACTACATCTTGGCATCTTGGTAAGCCTAAGGGCGTAGGTTTCCAATCTTGACAGAGGTAAGACCCAGAAACAATCCAAACATTTCAACGTTGTGGAGAGAAACATTGCTACATTTGTTCTCTTTCTAAATGGCATGTACTTTTGTATACAAAAGAAGTCAGAGCATTTTTGTCTTGAGTCAACTCAGACTTCGACGTATAGAAAGACGTTGAAAGATTCATCCTTAACATCAATGGTTAGACTATAGCTTTACTTTTTGTGAGTAAAGCTTTAATTTTCATACAACTTGTTATCTTATTATCTAAGGTAATTTTTTGCAATGTTAATGTTCTGTGTAAATGTATGATACTCTAAGGTCACACCGATTAATTTATCTACAAACACTTTTTCAACATGAGAAAGATGTCACTGACACATTGCAGGAAATTATGTGGAAATCTATTTGTACATTTAGGTTAAAACAAAACTTTCCCTGAATCAATGTTCGCGGCAGGAACTTCATTATCCTGTCAATGACATTTCCTGGAGAAAATGGCAAAAGAACAAGATTTTATGGAAAAACATTGTTAAACATATATATATTTGGTTCCATGACTGAAAGATATCCCTTAGATGCAGAACTGGAGAAATAGAAATACGGTAAATTTAATTTTAAAAAATCAAGATATTCTAAGAATACTCCTTGGTAAGAAAGAAAACCCCATCTTTATCTAAAAATATGCTTATCTATCTCTACTGCCAATAATTCTGTTAAAGATTTCAATGTTTAGAAGCTCTTCCATAAAAAATAAAGATTGCTTAAAGAATTATTTGTTGATCCTTGATTGGTTTGATTTTACTTAAATTTTTGGCAACAATTCCTTGTGGAATTTTAATGTACATGAGCTCTTCATTTACGATTAAACATTACATAAAGATTTACTACTATTTTGGATTGAAAAGTGTTTTGGTTATTTACATTTTGATAACCTCTCTTAAGAATAGTTATGCAGAAGATGATGGCATCCAAACTATATAGCTAAATTGGCATTAAAGGCTGATTTAGGTACAGATCATTAGCATGAAACATCTTTTGTGAAAAAACAAAATCGGGAGTTGGGCTTGAGTTGCATTAGCCCTCAGACATCGTCTTTACATCAAACGTTGAGCAAACATGACATTTGATCCAGGTTTTGAATACATCTCGTTTAATCACGGACTAATTTTTTTCTCTCAATCTCTTTCATTTTATCATGATGATCTCTTATAGACACGCAACAGGTAAACAATTATACTTTTTCTTTAAAAGAATTTTTTTGAATAAGTCAGGTATTGCCATGCAGAGTAACTGAAACTTCATTCATTGAAAAGTGATCAAACCGTTTAAGAAACAGGGAGAAATACCAATATCAATCTCTTGAGGAGCAATGTGCTCTTAAACAACTGAATTTACAACAGACTATCTTCTTGACCTAAATCTCAAAATTCTCTTCTTGAAATCACTTCCTCAAAAGTACTTGTTCAAAATTTGACGAGAATTTTCTAAGAATAAGAATTTTTTTGTAAGGATTTGAAGGTTATTTGATACAGTCCGAAATCATTACCGAATTTCAAAGAAATGAAGCCAGCGCATAAATGTTTCAAACGTATTTTGACTTCTTATTTTCCTAAATTAATATATGTATATTTAGATAGCTGATAAGTCCAAAAGGTCTTCTGAATTGAATAGTTTCTCAAAAATAATTAGTTTGCAGTTTCATCTTTAAGGAAAAAGGTTGCATGGCATTTGGCCCAACCATCCTGGAGACTAAAATGAAGACTACAGATTGATCAGAGGAATGAGCATCAGTCAGTCTTTGTTCGTATTGGGATGAAACTGCAGAGGTCAGGATAGACATCAGAGGGAAAGGTCAGAAGGTTATGCTTTTAATTATCCTTTGATTTCTGATGCTCTATTCCAGATCCTCATAGAAATATTCAAGAAAGTGATTTGAATAATTCAGAAGAGGCATCGATTATGACATTTCTTACAAAAACCAATCAGTAAGAGAAAATATGTAGACTATTGCCGTTTTCATTTTTAGGGAATCAGCTTCATAATAGTTTCGAGAAATGCTAGAAATTTGTCACAATTTTACAACCGTTTCACACTATCATTGTTATCATGTCACAATTGCTGCAGAATATTTCCAGACAATCTCCGAAACTCGTGTCACTTGCACAGACACACATTTTTCTAACTTGGCTCTCAATAGTTTAGCGTGTGTCAGAATAAATTGCTTGTTGGACGAAATAATTTCGTAAAAAAATTATGGGGGAAATAAGTCACACAATAAAGAATTACATCTTCTAATCTGCTGTATTCAACAAACTTGATGATTGCTGCAAGTTTGAATCTAAGATGTTTTATGGCTCCGCTTAACTATTACATCGGAACGTTACCATATCATATTAAAATAAATTTCCGTCGATCTATGTTGCAGAAAACTCATTAATATCTATAAAAATAGTTTAAGAACTTTATTAATGAATGTGACGATGCTCAGTTTAGAGCTTAATAATATATCATGTAACTAAATCCTTGTTCTTTCTGAACACCTCCTGATAACATTCTAAACTGTCAGGAGTTGTTTCTCTCCTGCCAGCTTGTTTAGCTTAACTTGACATCACTGTAAATTGTGACCCAAGGGTTGCAACTTTCGGACCTTTCCTAATTGTTCAGTTCGCAGGGATGTCAAGAAACTTTATCTTAATGTTAAGGGATCTAATTAAGGGATAGAGTAGTGAAATTTCCTGTAGTGTGGCAGTTCCCACGGAGGACTCACACTGCACGGACACACTAGGGTAAGCCTGAATTTTTCTTTACCCTTACCTTTAGGCGTGTACTTTTATAAAATATTCTTAAATCTAATAAGCATTTAAATCATATTTGATTATGTGGTTTATTGCTCAATGATATCTAGGTACGGGTTAGCTGCTGCTATAGTTGTTTGAGTTAAGTTTGTTACCTTTCATTAGGTACTTACTTGTAAAGCGGATGGTTCCTTTTATTAGGTTCATCTCTTTAGATTTACAGTGTCATTTATATATATAATAATATCTTAATAAATAGTTAAGCTTACATCTCCGTTGTGTGATCTTTTGCCATTTTGATATCCCTATTTTACATAATATATTTTATCTTCCTGTTATGGTGACTAATAATACTTACTGATACCAAATCATAGGTATAGTCAATCATACCCCTGACAGCACAGTGACAATGAACAAACATTCATCTTTTTCTCTCAAGGCAGTGGCGACTTATTCGTACAGATTTTATGACGAAAGACATGATGCTTGCAAAAGAAACCTTGAGGATCTTGATTTCATAGACCTTACTTTAAATTATCATTAAGAAATAAGTTAAGTACAAATTATCTTATTTATGAAAGATATCCTCTATATATAGTTATTTCCACATTTGCAGTTTGTCATTAATGCATTTGTTAAAGATACACAGAGTAGGGTGATGATTGCTTGAGAGTTTAACGAGCTTTTCAGCGAAGGCTGATTTCACGCTCGAATAGTACACAGAGTATGTTGTTGAAGTAAAAAATGTCAAACCTAAACGAAATTAACGAGGAAGAGTGGTCGTTGTTTTAAATTACACTTTTGATGCATATACGTTCATTTTAGTGACAATTAAATGGTAAAATTTACGAATGAGTCATTGGCACGCGCCATTGTACGGTTTTCGATCACAAATTTCGACATTTACCTGTTTATTGTCACCATATTGAACATCAAAACCTGTCTTTATAAATGGTTAAGGCATCTTTACGTGCTCTCGTGAGAGTTAAGATGACCTAAAGATAATTACACATGTAGGTTACTAGAACAATCTTCTCTCTATCTAACGCTAGATAAACATGATATGTGGACCAAGTAAGAGTTTATTTGTAAAAATTAACATATTCAAATAATCATTTTAAATATCTAGTATGTCCGGAATTCTAACAGTTATGATAAAGATCTGAGGAAAGGGTTTAAATGATTTAAATGAAGACATTGTGATATTTTTTTTTATCTAAAGTAAGTATATTTGGAATCATAATGAATGTATTTTAAGACAAGAAGTATGAACTGACTATAAAAATTCATGATTTTGAAAATTTTGATTTTGATTTTTTAAAATTTGTATAACTACATTACGACATTCTATGTTCTCTATATATTCTAGATCATGAGAAAATGAGTTCCCCAGATATGTTTTCACACATATCCTGACCTTACCTCATAACCTGATCACTCCAAAATATCTACTTAAATAATGTTACCTCTGTGAATGTTTTCCAAGCAGCTTGCTGTTTACACTTAAGCAAAAGAAGTGCTACATGAGCGTATTTGAATCCAAAGGACTCCTTTGTTATCTTGAAATATAGATACATCATTAGGTCTAATATAAATGTTCTGACGTTCTGTTCTGAGAGTTTTAGCCGTCCTTCAAATAATAACATCAGTAGGTTACTAGAAATAAGATTTAATGTGTTGCAATTAAAACATCACAAGTCATTTATTTCATCAAAGGCCTCTCCGAAACAAATACCCAATCAAACTTAAATAATGGCAACTAACTTCAGAAGCTTAAACTATTCATATCTTGTTTTGTACTATAGACAGCTGAGTTCGCTATTCGAAAAATTACATCTGGTGTTAGATATCATGATCACTTAGTAGAAGATTAGCCAAAGGCCAGCCAAGCCACATTGACACAGTTGAATTCAGACACGATGAAAGTAGCACTTCTTCTGGTGGCCGCAATCTGCTTATTCCAAGCTGTTGGTGAGTGTAGCTGTATATCTTTTACGCTTCCCTCTTGTATCCCTCCAATTTTATCCCACTACCTTCCATGGGTATTTGGCGTGTCACAAATCTAATGGTACCATGCTTCATTCCTATATAGTTCATTCCGGCTTCAATGATTTTTTGAGGATGGTAAGACGATGACAATTGGTGGTTTCGTTTTTTCTTCGTTCTACCTCAATGAATATTGTCGATTTAAAACGTCCAAGCTAAAGTCTTATTGACTGATATAGCGAAAGGGTTTTAACGCAATCATAAGTTACCAGAAATGTACGCAGGTAGCATCTTTACTTTCCCTGTGTCGAAGGGATGAGCATTGGTCCTCATGAAATATTTAGCAATACGTATTGAAATATATTGATACTTTTCATATTCTAGTGTTTTCATGTTCTCTTGACTAAATAAAAACAATTAGAACAGTGATCAATGATTAACTGGGCGTCATTTGTACAGGGAGATAATTCAGTGACTGATTTCGGACTTTTAAAATGTCTGTGTTATTTTCACTTTTCAAGTTCACTCTTTGTTTTACAACTTTCAATAAAACATGTTTTTTGGTTACGTTTTCTGCAATTAAATTAATCCTAAAAGCTCCAATTTATTGGATATTTTCAGAGAATGTACAATTACGTATTGTGGTGTTTCTGTATTGAAATATACCGATATACCGATTATACCGCGCACCTTAATCGTGTGGTCATTTACTCCGTTAAAGTATAAGAAAATTGCGTTCTCATAACGTATTAATATTGTACTACCTCACTGTTAGGAGTGTATTTCACTAACTAGTATCTGGTTGTTCATGTTCCCTTACGTGATTTACTTCGTTGTATTTAATAAATGTCTGGTGATTAATTGTTTTTAGAACTTGGTATATAACATGAACCTCTCATGTGTTTCATCGTTATTTATATCATGTAATCAAGCAATTACACTGCTATTGTTTCTGTTGATATTTTTAACTATATTACTTCAAATTATTATCAACAGATGCTGAGGTAAATCTTTGCCTCGTTTCTCGGAATTTTGTGCATTTAACGCATTATTTTCGAACTTGCGTCGACATGATGCATTCCACCATATAGAAAGTTATTCAACCCGTTTCCCATTGCTTTAAAAACGAAAAACTATTCTGCACAACCTTCCTCGTTCTGTGTCTGATGTTATCAAGTAAACACTGTAGTTGGTTCTGTTTGATGTCTTCTATGTGATTTCAAACAATCGTCAACAGATGCTGAGGAAAAACCTTGCCTCGTGTCTGGGACAAATCAGTTTTGTACGAATAAGTATGGAACGTGCGCCGACAGCAAGTGCCCTGGCTGCACTGGAAAAGCTAAGTGTGCCCCCATCCATGTCTCGTTACTAGGACCGAACCTCTCCGTTGGTCACTGTGTCTGTAAAACATAAGGTAGAGTTGTTTTATTGTAAGAGTGTTTGTCTTTAACAAGATGACAAAATTGATTTCCATCTGGATTCATTGCTGTTTTCCTGATATTTACTAAGTTTATACAGTGCAAACTTATAATAGCAACCTTTGCAATGACGTCCTGCTCCAAAGTCTAGATGCTTCCAGATGTTACTCCCAGGTTAGGTAGCTCAACAGGCTGAAATTGTTCTAATTGATCTATTTCCAAGTGTCCGATGACGTCTTTGTATGCATTGTGACCAATACCATTTTTATATTTTGAGCAAATCGGGTGCCGCCAACACAGAGAATAGTAAGCATTGAATATCAAAGAAAATACACGAAGAATGAAAAACGACATTAAGATGCTTCCTATACAGAGAGTAGTTAGAATGGCATATCAAAGTTTGTACACGGAAAAAAGAAAATATATATTAAGTTTCTTTTTGGGATATTTTGTGTATTTTCAATAAGTGTAGATGCTATACTCGACACACTAAAACATCCTGTAGGCATACATCCGAGATGTGTCGGTATAAAAATGCACATTTATTAAATCTTGGTAATTCCGGGCACCTTATGAAAAGGCAATGGAACTGATCACTGGAGCTGAGCCTGTGCACAGAAAATAGGGAGAAAAATCTACTAGCACCAGTACTAGAACGCTTGCCTTAAAAACATTAGATCTTCCATTATCAATGTCCTTATTTTGAGTGTAAGTATACAAGCTACCGCCTTTCTCTTGAGTTATATGTTGAACCTTTTCATTCCAGGTGTTAACAGTAGAGTGGGCGATCCTTCCATCACTTCTTCAATAAACATGTCAAATCTAAAATGTTTTCCTTTCCTTTTTTTTTAAGCATGACTTTGTTTTATGATTTTGTTGTTAAATAATCATCTTTCAAATATCAAACAAATGTTATATTTTATACTTTAATTAGTCTTTTGCAACGAACGTCATCTTTCAATTTACTACACACAAAAACATTGCTGCAAACCATCCGTTCATCGACTGATCAACTCATCGTCAGTGTAATGATTTTTCACACGTGTACATTGGATAGCACATGTGTAAGGAATGTTTTAAAATAAAATCATGATTGTTACCTACGGTGATGCACTTATAAACCTCCAGTGAAGTCACTTTATTTCCCTCAAATATTTCTTTCAATCACGCTAACCTGGGCAGTTATTTTGATAATGTCGGTAATTATCTTGATTTTTCCTTCATACATTCCTCTTCAAACAATACACAATTACAGGCAGGGTTTTACTTTGAAAAGCAGCTCCATCATCAAATTTGAATCTGCAAATGTTTTGGCAATTACCCTGTGTACCTTTATGCGATGCCAAACGTGCCATTTTAGGGACCTATTGTCATTGAAAAAGATAAAATAGCATTATTTCGTCATCATAGTTAAAATTCAGATGCACTTTTTGGCAGGCGATGTGAATCTCACTCAGGGCATGAGGTATTTCTCTTTTATCTAAGGTACAAGAAGAATCATAAAACATACATTTTGTCACTTAAAAAGGTTGTATATAATATAAACGTTTTGCTCAAAGCTTTGAATTTTACACTGAAGATTTGGAATATCAAGAGAAAGGAAAACCTGTCAATTTGAATGCATAGTGAGAGGAATCAAAAGAATATTTTACTGCTGTTAACTAAACAAGCTTGGAGTTCAATTTACACATCGTCGTTAGTGTCTCCTCAATCGAACAAGCTGTTGTGTATTCACGTATAAAGCTACGGCAGCCAGTGGACATTTAACCTGACTATTCTGCCTTTGATCAGATTCATCTGTTCTTTATCGGTTCTTAAAGTCGTATGGCAATTTCATTCATTTTGTTGATGGTTTTCCCTCTAGATAGGAAATTATGTGTTGTGCCTTTAATCGAATGACAAGTGTGCTCTCTATATACATCAAGATTGGAACAGTTTGGATACGTTTGAATCGCCATTTTCCACTTAATATGTAGATGTCAATTGAATTAGAAACACTGAATACATTGAAAATTCGAGCAATATTTCAGCCATAAACGACGCTTTACTGTTATCAATAGGACGCATAAAATGCTTATGCAATATTAGATTTGCACATCAGATAAATAAGATAGATAAGACACGCAAGCAGGGCGAGATTGTTAGGCATTTACAATTCATTGAAGGAAGTGTGCAGAGCAAATAATGACTTCAGTTCTCTGGGGAGTTGTATGAGGCCAATGCTTTGTTATTACTTTCGTATACAGGTGACATAAATACCTATATCCATTTGTTTCCACGGCAACAAAAGGAAGTTCATTATAGTCGCATACATTGTCAGACAAATCTCGCATTCTCCATATAGAGAGTTTATAAGAGTGTCTATGTTATGCTATTATAAGAGCACAAGGGAATAAATTCCCGAGCTAGAACTTTACCGAAATAGTCAATAAGACATACGTCCTGTCTCCATTAGAATTTGCACGCATTTCGTAAAACTCATAGGCACACTTTCAAGTGTACTAATGGCTTTAAAATAAAGTTTATTTCTTTGGAATCATTTGATAAAAGCAAGAAAATTACTTGATTCCCTTGCGATGGATGCCACAGCGACGTAACGAACATTAGTTTTATAACGTCACAGACTACGAAATACAAGAATCCGCACTCAAAACAAGGATTATACACATATGGATAAATTGTCAATACTTTTAATTTTCACCATATAGATAATAAACAATTTTATTACCCATAATAGCCGGCCATTTTCTGAATATTTCCATGCGTTTTAGATGGAATAGAATCGGTAACAAAAAGAAATTATTACACTCTGAAGTGTGTCATATAACTTTTACGAAATTCGTGCGAATTTGTGTATAACCCTCGCTCTCGCTCGGTTAATACAAAAATTCACACTCGTTTTGTAAAGGTCATATGACACACTTCCTCGGATAATAATATAATCTCTATGTAGATGTCATATTAGTTTTACGAAACCGGCAGTTTTGTGTATAACCCTCTCTCTACCTCGGGTAAACTCATATATACCGGTTTCGCAAAAGTCATAACTGTCAATAAAAGGCATATAAAATGTATCCTTGTGTAATAACCTTAAAGAGCCACTCCGTGATTTTCATTACATATTATTTACCTTTGATACGAACCTAAATGTCATATGTAGTGATATAAAATCAAAACATCTTAACTTTTCATGTCCTAAAGACATAAATGACAAATACTGGTTTTCCACGAAAATCTTAAATCAGCCTTATAAATGCATAGAGGTGTAGATATCACGTCCAATATACATGGATACTAGTTATATAACCTAACAAACGCTATTAGCTCCTAACTGCCCTCCTGACTGTTTTAGATAAGTCTCAAAACTTACGTTTGACTATTTGACGCGCGCCACTGTCCGGTTTTCGATCATTATTGCGACGTTCTACTTTCATATTGACGCTCTAAAAATCCAATAAGCTTTAAAAATGTGTCTTTTTGGTAACAGTCGATACTTCGCGATCAAATGACACCATTAATTAAGTTTGGCATTTATGGCTCCAACAACTCACGGAGTGGCTCTTTAATACAGAGAAGGTCAAACTTTCATGAATCTAGCGATGAAGTTCGTGTCGAGTTAATGTGATTCATGTTTATGTTATTGCATTGATGAAGGAAAATAACACTTTGTATCTAATTCATTACATTTTTCATATCGTATTTCATTATTGTCCATTGTTTTATTGATATATTGTATTCCTGGAATACATTTTTCTAGGCTACTTGTACTAAACGTTTTTATTTCCGATTCAGATAACCTGTCGACTCGCTATTCTGACGGTGTCCGAATGCAATAAAAACGTCCGGATAAACGATGTTCGACCCTTGACTGTGCAGGTTATACATGCTGAACTAGGCATACTATAGGTTAATACTGAACTAGGTTATACATGCTGAACTAGGCATACTATAGTTAATACTGAACTAGGTTATACATCTGCATATAAAAAATTTGTTCACCTGCCAAAAACTATTACGATTAACTGTTGGATATCGCATACGATTGCTTAAAGGTGAAATGGAAATTCCCTTGTGTATAGAAATTTCAAAATTATCCGTTTCTTTTTCGCAATGCTAAGATGCCACAAAGATATGCCAAATTATATGATATTTGCACTACGTTACGCAGGTATGTGAACAAGCTTTTGGTATGTAGCTGTACATGCTGAACTAGGCATAATATAGGTTAATACTGAACTAGGTTATACATGCTGACTCTGTGGCATCGAGTTAGATTGAAAAAATTCTCCAACTTGATACCAAACTGTCCTTACCATTTACATAAAGCAGCACCATTGTGTTTACACATGATGCTCAAGATAGGAAGAGAATGAGACTTTGGCCTGACTTGACAAATATATTACTGGTTCGTATTAAAAGGGAGGAAGATGTAGCATATGAATATTTCCTTAATGAAAACACAGGCTCTTTACATCGAGCAAGCTATCCTCAAATTGCCGAGGCTGTAAGAAGAGGAGCTTGACGAATGAACGTCAACTGTGGAACCACATCTCACCGCAACATCTTGCAAATCTTCTACATACGTTTGATTCACCAGGGCACGGGGAAATTATACCCGGTAGTGATGTTTGAACGTCCTGTTTCGCAGGAAATGCGAGGATTTTTCCTTTTTGTTTTTCAATTAAATTCCTTTCTACAATAAAAAATCGAACGTTCTCCCTTTTAATAAACATATCTATGGAATCGGCACAAGTGATTGTAGTTGAAAACAAATTCCTCATTTTTGTTACAGAATAAGTGAAATATAGATTACCTAGAACATTGAGAATAGTGTAAACCTTGACTGGCAGAATGGTCGTAGAGTGTGAATTCGATCATGCGTGTCCTTGAAAATCTTAAATGAACTACAGAGACGACAAGGTCGTTCATGGATTATCAGCTTCTTTCAAAATAGCGACGTTCCAATATAAATTATTGTACCTTTTTAAGCATCCAGTGTATAAATTATGGTAAACCGTTAAAAGAAAAACTACAGATACTTATTTCTTGGCGGTTTATCTCTTATTAAGTTTGCCCCTTCTTTACCCAGACAGAGCGTCACGTCACGGTGGCACTATTGTCGTGTAATCTGTGTTTACAAAATGCTCTTAATCAAGACAATTGGGTCATTCTTCAGTGCCTGCAAATTATTTATGATAAATTGAAGAGGATTACTTTTCAAATTCAATAAGTGATGTCTAAGTCATATATGTCAAAACTTATCAATGGGTTTATTTTCATTAAGAAGTATTCAGAAGTGTAAAGCATAATTATAATTCTTACGTGTTCAGTGTCGTGACAGTAAAAAGGCATATTGTCTGGATTTGGATCGAAAACAGCACAAAGAACCGAGATAAATGAGCGCCAATAATTGAAAGCTGTTTGAAATCTATCTACAAAACAGAAACACGGTTTGAGATGATAGTGTTTGGTGGGCTAATACCCATGTGATTTCGTCTCCTGCACTTGTAAAAGGCTGTGGTGTTTGGTTTTTATTGGACTTTAATTTTCGTATATTTGGCATTTCGAGATGAATGTGCGAGATTTAAAAAATAATTGTAAGTTTTTATGCAATATAAATGCCATGAAAAATGTCTCCTTAAAACAGTCTCAGTGATACGTTCTTCACAAAAAGACGAAAACCTACACAAATACTGCTTTATTTAAATTGCACAATGAGCAGATTGACGGATTTAATGATAATAAGACAGCCTTATAAAATGCTATGAATGTTTCTTACTATAGAACGGTAGCACAAACAGATTTATATGCTGTTCATCTAATTACTGATAACAAGTTTATTTTCATCATACTTCATGATGTAATGTCTGTATAATGCAATTATTGTCGATAATACTTCACCAAAATGATTGCCTTATATATGTTTTGCCAAACAAGAGATTCGTATGGGGAATTAAAACAGTCATTCTCAGGCATTCTGTCAATTCTAACCCATTGTAATCACTCACATCAACCAAAATCCATAAGATACTCAATTAAAGTAGCTGCCTTATATAAAACAGTGGATTTTTATGCATCCTGCTGGAATCGCATGTAAACGCAGACAGAAATAAGCTGTTGTAAGAGGATGTTGTTGACAATTTATGTCTTATCAACCTACTTAGACTGTCTCAACATTCAAACAAAAGTACCTTTGTCGATATTTTATTAGCGCTTCAATCAATTTTGAAAGACAATTTCAACATGTAGGTGGAAAAGGGTCTCAATTGCTACCAATACAATGATTGCATAAAACGAGCTTAGCAAAATATTATGTTTTTTCATCACAACTCTGGTCATTTTTTTTCATTTATTTGGTGCCTGATTCAACCATCCGCGTCTACGTCATTATTGGTCGAATTAGCGAAAAAGCAAAACGGCCAAAAAACAGGATATATCGCAAAAGGCGATGAAAAAAGCGAAAACACTGAAAAGCAAAAGAGTTTGCTCACACCAAAGTATATATTTCCATATTTTCTCAATAAAACATTGAAAATGTGATTTCTCGAGGAAGCGTACGTAATAGTAACCCACTTACACAATTGATAAAATTATACGGATTCTTTAGAAACAGAAAGCAATTGCCGTTTACTGAATAAATGTGTCTGTCTGTCTGTTCGTCAGTCTTATGAAAAAACGAAAGCAGATAGAAGTTTGAGCTAAACTATATCAAAGATATAAAACAATCCCGAAAACAGTGAATTGATAAAATCAGTTTTAAACAACCAGTTTTCCGCTAAGAAATTTAAAGCAAGTTAAGGTCAAAAAAGTAAAATCGTTTTAATTTCATTTTTCAACATATGAAGTCTTTTTGATTGTTTATTGTACGCTTAAAACGAGAGCCAAAGATAAAACACGTTAACAGTAACATGCACATGTTAGCTAAAATCAGAAACGTGTTTTGACATCAACTCCTGTGTCTAGATTTTCAAAGCTCTCTTAGTGCTAAGATAGTCGTAAGTCAATGCTAACGTATGGCACTTACGACTATCTTAGCACTAAGAGAGCTTCGAAAATCCAGTTCCTGGCCTTTTTCTACAAACTTTCATCGACGCTGGTCCTCTATCCTCAAAACTGTCTGTAATTAGAATACACAAGCAACAATTATGGCAACATTTAGAAAATATGTTGTTGCTTTTTGGGGGTTTATTCAGTTCAGTGTTTATAGGGTCTTTGCATACATTTAAATCCAATTTAAATTGAATCAGTCATCAGTTTTACCTCCTTGATAGAACAGATATACAGACTGGGAATACTCTCGACAGAGGTAGCGCTATCATATATTGCTATACATTCTAACAAGAGTTGTTCTCGAATCCGGTAGGTTTCCCTGGCGGCAAAATATTGCGACATAAAATACCTTACATTATTTCAGTCAATGAAAAGTTTATACATTCAGATTTTATTTGTTATCATTAAAAGTTACATTCAGATTATTAATTATTTAGTTATCATTAAAAGATACATTTTAGCTTATTCATTATTTAGTTATCACTAAAAGATGATTCTTATGAAGCATATCCTCACCTCTTCTGTCCGCTTAGACTGCTCATTGTATGGTCTTGCTGCAATACACCTGTTTGCTTTCATTATCTCTGTGAGAGTTTATTCAAATTTTGAAAAATAGGAGTTTTCCTCATTGAAACCAAATATCAAAATCATTTCAAAATTCCACTTTCGATCGTTTGATAAGAGAGAACAATACCTTTGTATTTAATTTGTTTTGGAAGTAAACGTGCTTGGGGCCGCTGATCTCCAAAACAAAAGGATGACACGGTTTTGATATGTCACTTGATATCGTGTTGATATTCAGATCAATGCTCACACTAATATGCATAAGCATATCCTTTTACAATTAACGACAATTTCCTTATAGGATTGATTCATAAACAAAAGTGTATGCAATGGGCCTATTTGTGTGAAATCATATTTCAAAACTTTATATTTCCTTTTCCTATAAACTGAAGGCTGTTATTAGATTGGGTATGGAGAATAATGAATCAGCACATGAAATGTCAAAGTTGTCCGGTATGAAAGAAGATACACAATACATGGGACACTTATGATTTCCGCGCCATGATCTACATGGTCAAACCATGTAGTTGCCAAGTAACCACAAAAAAATACTTCTCATCAGACGTACCTCTCCTCAATGCATTATGATATCAAATGTAATATTTAAGAAGTCGAAGCTGAAAATTTTCATTTTTTGTGTAAGTTAAAAAAGAATTCGTTTTCGTTACATTTTAACATATGTTGAAAATTCGGCTCTTACCTTTTTTGAAACTACGTTTCGATAGTTTTAAACAAGTTTATCATTGTTTTGGGAAAAATCGTGTTTGCTGATATGTGAATGATCTTACATTGTATGTCTGTGCAAATAAAAATCATAAATGTTAAAGGAGTAAATTTAACTATTATATTTGGCTAACTAACTTCCTCATTGAAATTCTAGCATTGTAACAAAATTTTAAAAAACCTTGCACGAGTTGCGTTAACTTCGCCTTTAAGGACTTTGACCAAGGTTTAAAGGGTTTCCTCATTCAAAGCAGACTGAACAACTAAATATGTAGTCCCAACAAGGAAGGGAAACACTGCCCTCTAAATGAAAAATGAATCGTTGAAAGTGAACAAGGGTCGATAAAATGCTGTGCCAAACTGAAAATGTTTTTGAATGTAAGTTCTTATATTTGTGTTTATCAGCTATGTCTGCGGGGGAAATCAATGTTGTATGATATTCGAGAAATTATCTTCGGCCCTTTATGTTTTCATATAAAAACTGTTATTAACGCATTGAATATAAATAAATCATTATTTATCATATTAAAGTTTGTTAAACAAATCTAAGGGTACCAAGATTAGAACGCTGATAGCTTGAATTGGTTTTTGCTGATTAAATACTCATATCTAATCACGAAATGACATATATCTTAACATTTTATCTTTAATTGATAGAACATGAGTAACTATTGACTCTATTTGTTTGAGCTTTAACGTTTGATGTAAGCCAACGATTGCAAATATTTATCAATTGAATGGAAAACCATGACTCGTCATTGTCTGGCGTCTGATTCACCACAGCTATTTTCAACAGGGAATTAAAAAGCGCAAATATGCTTCCTGGTAAAAGTCGCACCTTACAGTTCTGACAAAGTGACTTGTGCATATGTATTTTCACTACAGCAGGTTGTATGTGTGTAGGGAAGCCTCTGTGGACGGTGCTGAATCAAGCCCCATCTGCATCTTAATGGAGCGATAACACTCTCAATCTGAGTCGCTGTTACAATCTCCTGCCTCTAATGTAAACGCTGTATCACTCATTAACAACACGGATGTGTTCGTTTGTTTGCATAGCTTGTGGCGCAACTTATCTTGTCCTGAGCTTTGTTAACGTCGGGTAGCGAGGTTAGCGGGTTCCTGGACACTTTTAGGTACAAGCGTTACATACATACCTATAAGAAACACGTATATGAATGGTAATGTACCGGAATATCACTTGTGAGTGTGGCAGACATTAAACCAGCATCTGTTCATGTTGAGTACGCCAGGGACTTGTGCACACTTCCTGGATGGGTGCCATGATAGAGAGGGGGGCAATCGGAGTAACACGTGAAGACACGCAGAGGGACCCGTCTCACCCAGGAGCTAGCTGCAGTGATATACAGGTGATTAAAGGAGGCCTGTAGATAGTGCTCTACATGCAGGGATATTACACGTGCATAACACGTTCCTACAGGTTACATTAGCACAACCACACAAGGATAAGGAGAACCGGAGTACGGAAACATATGATTTTGTCTAACGTAAACACATTCCACTTGAGAAAATTGTGTTGGTTTAATTTGTGGCAGAAACATTAAAGAAAGATGGATCTGAGCCACATTGCAAATGTTGTGAGGTGTTGTTTTGGAGTTGTGTTGTGTTGTGTGTACCTCGTGGAGACAGAGAGTCCCATTCAGATCAACTTGATAGGACTATTCCCTGTGACGGGGCCCTGGGACCGTGGTCTCGCCATCAAACCTGCAGCAGAGATGGCACTAAAGGACATCAACAAGCGACGGGACATACTGCCTGGGTATCACCTCAACATCTTCTTCAACGATACCAAGGTGAGGGTGATCAAGCTAGGACAGGTTATCTTACTGGTATATGGTTGGGACAGTACAATGGCTTTGGCCCACAGGATCCGTGAAGCGATATTAGACAAAGTTTTGCTGAGTACAAATATTTTTTGATTGTAACTTATCAAAGCAATTGGAATTGAAATTGACAATTATAACGTTTTTCACTTAAGCCTTATCTATCCTGGTTTTATGGTATGTTATGGTAACTATCATTATTTAGTTATTATAAGTTATTTAATAAATTACAAGATAATGATAATGAAAGCATTTGCTCATTTAAACTGTTAATATCAATTATTGGGGATCTTGAGCGATTCCCTTTACTAACGGGTACGAGAACTCTAATCGGGGCAAAAAGTCAATAACTTCTTTGAAGCTGACAATTTTAAGCTACGTTTTCTTCATCAGTGGTGTATATATCACAATGGTATCAACATATCCCTATACTCCATGACAATAATCTTTACTAAAATGGTTAATAGCATCGCTTAAACATTGCCTGTAATGAAATTATGAAAAAGTCAAACTGAACCTAGGTTAATTGATCACCGATAGTTGTTACCTTTGCTTACAGTAACTATAGATATCGATTAAATACTGATTGAAACAGTCACGTAATAAAATATTGTGCCAGATGTTAAGCATTAATGTACTCAACGGTTTAACAAAGCATTGGTACACAATCATTAACTCGAGCCCTGATGATACTAGTCGAAGTGACCTATCAAGGTACATATAAATGTCAACCTATTTCAAACAGTCTCTAATTTCACCCATCCCGTAAATACAAGCACATGTTATTAACACTTTAGGTATTTCTATGTAGACTGTTATTTTGTTTTTAACAGACGAACACTCAAACCCAATGGCGCTTCTCCAAACGCAGCTGTACCTCGCGTCGAGAGATAGAGGAAGTTTTAAAGACGTATTCCACTTGCTTTACGTTGATTTTAGGGCTACTCAGAGAATAATCAGTCATGGACAAGTGTGGTTTTACAATACAGATAAGGGCCCTCCGCTACAGATTTATGACATTCACGATTTCTTCCGGAATTGGTGTGTTGATATAATGATTCATAAATCAAATATGACGTAAATGTAACTACAGTGAACTGCTAAAACATTAGATCGAAGTTAATTTACATTGAAAGTGAAGATAACTGACTTTTGAATTTAATCAATAATTAAAATGTCATAGGTTTGTGTTGATACAACATCGATAAGTACACGTGTTAAATGATATGTTTCTTTTGCACGTTTAAAAAGACTTACAAATGCAAAGTACAGTCTTAGCAGCCTATAATGGTCACCAAGAGGATTAACACAATTTTACGTATTACAAAGGTCATCTTGAAAAGAAAGTCCGTCAAATTTCATTCTCATAGAGAACTATTAAAATAACATAAAATAATAATAATAATTTTATTAATAATGATAAATTTGTATTAACATGATCACATTTCCCTTAGGTATATTCTTTGATCAATAGCAACAGTTAAGATAACAAACAAATTTATGATAATAAGTTGAAAATCATGATAAATAAGATATTTTTAAATTGCCCCAATGATGAGGTGACTGTAACTGAAAACTGAAAACGGTATTTTACATTTGTGTAATCATATCGTCTAAAATGATTTAAGTGTTGGCAAAAGGTGTAATATCCCCGACGTTCTATTCACGATAAATCTTGAGGCTTCTATGTGTACGTGCGGGTCTGCAGTTCATCAGTTTTCTCCTTGCTGTGTCGTCAGCTTATCATAAAGGGAAAAATGGGAATCGCGAACCATTTCGGCGGCGAAAGAAGGTTTTAGCGAGTTAGAAATAGGGCGATTAGGTCTGAGCTTAAAAAAGGTAAACGGTATTTAAAGTGAACTACGTCATTTGATGGTCTGCTCTGTAAACTGTTGGCTCTCTGCACACAAGCAACAACGCTCAGTGAACTGTTTATGACGAAACTGCAAATATGCTTAAAGAGATAACGTCAAATTGCAACTTACAGTTAACATATATCGACATAACTAGGAAGACGAAAACAAATTAGTTCTGATATGTGACTATCTTTTCTGCACCCCTCCCAAATGATAATTATAATTATGTTATGATTATAATATGAACGTATAACTGCACGTTAAGTAGTTGCTTGTGATTGCACACATAGAATATCCCTCTAGTGTTTGTTCATGCAAATCATAATTATTTTGGTATGCCTCATTACTACATTGTGGTGATGAAAAGATCGACGAATCATTGTTATTTACAAGTGACATAGGCCTATACTTGAATTTAAAATATTCAACTGCAGACAGACAATCAGCGTATGGGAGGCCGACATTGCGCTATTAGCAGTTACAACTACACATATGTCTTTTGATAGATACATAAATGAAACTTTTCAAAGTCGATCAAAGATACGAAAAGGTCATACAGTACAGTGTAGTGAGATGAGATTCTCATTTCATAGCTGGGGGTCTCTCTTCAGCGGATATACAGTTTTCAGACACTTTATAGCTGAGGTGTTATCGAACTTACATTACTTACTGACGATAATGGATAAGTCTCAATAGAAATGAATAACATGAAAATGCTAAATTGACATCTAAAATAACTCGTTAGGCACATATCTGGACAAAAATTGAGAAATGTGATTCAGTTACTTCGTCTCTTAACTTGGCACACGTTGAAGCTTGCTGCTAGTTTCCTTGTGAGCAAGGGGCCCATTCACAATTCAAGTTAAACTCATCATTACGTAAGGTTTCTTATAAAATCGGTAATTTGAAGAAAATCTGCATGAGAAATGTCAAACCATCTTGTAGTAATGTCGATGAACAAAAACCTTTAACGAAAAGTTAACAACAACTAGGCCTATTTAGAATAATCGAAGTTACTAGTTCATGAGTTCCATGTTAAAAGTGTACGAAGACTTATTCTAGTGTGTTGATAATGTTGTGTATGACCATGATTCTTAACGGAGACATGTGAGCAGGTGAATGTGTCTATATTGTCTCCATGCGCTGTTGCCTGTACCTTTGATTTCACTCCCCTCTAGTCAAGTCTGTTACAATTCACTTTAGCTGGATCAGTGTCAGAAAGCATCTACAGATGTAATATAGTAGTTGTATCTCTTCATTGATTTACGCCGCTAAAACATTCATTTTCTCATATCTGTAAATGTTATTTTTCATTTGTCAAATGAATGACAATATGTCAGGTCATCAGGTATCAGGTTGGTAACGAGTGACTTAAAATATCTATCAAAACTCGTCCAAGGACAAAGAATCAACTGTCCTCAACGTAATTCATATGCCCTTTTCTATTTCGACTTTGCCAGAAAAGGCTTATGATCATGGCAGCCCTCTATAAAGACAACACAGAATAAAGTGACAATAGTTTTCTTAATACAGACAACATGTTTCAAATAGTTGCAACACATGCATGGTCTCTTTACAAACTACCGATGTCCTAAATATTGACAATGTAAGTCCTAAATATTGACAATGTAAGTTCAAAATATTGACAATATTAGTTCTAAATGCTGACACTTTTTTTCTAAATATTGATAAGAGATTCCTCATAACAGATTTATAAATACTGAAAACAGATATCTAATTATTGATAACAGATTTCTAAATAGTGTCAACAGATTCTGAATAGCAGCAACATATGTTCTACATGGTGGCGACATATGGTCTGATAAAAGGCTGTTAATGTCCTGAATAATGCTAACAGTATCCTGAATATTGACAACAAATGTTGTAAATACTGATACAATGTTTCAAATTATGTATAGTTATATGTACATCTCCCAAACTTTTGACAGTGTGACGAGGGACTCGGCATCAAGGCAGTGGCTGACAACGTCTGTCACCCCCCTGTGAAGCTGATGGTGCTAGGGGAAGGGTGCTCCACCGTCAGTCAGGCTGTGGCGCAGGTGTCACATCGCTGGAACCTTGTACAGGTAAATAATTGTGGAACCACCGTAACAATACCTCATACTACAGCGGCGCTTTGGTTCTTGCAGGGAAAACATGGGGAATGTTTTGGTTTTCGATCTTTGATTTACCTGTAAACATAGATACTATAGATAGATAATATGCAATTAGCCAATCATGATAAGCAAATGTATGTAGTCATTACTAGAAGAAGATCAAGGACAAATATGAGACATCATACACATCCTTTTGAAGATTAACTGCCCAACATGATTTATTGTGATATTGTTATATGAGGAAGTAAGTATGGTATAGCATAAGTTTATAAATCTTATTGAGTTTCCATCAATAAACTATGGAGTTGTAATTTCTACATGTTGCAAGTAAGTAAGAACGAAAGAGACTCTCCGAACTCCTGACTAGACAACTCGTTGGACAACTGCCTTCTTCACTATAATAGTTGTACATATTTGATGATCTTACATAAAGGTAATGATGAATTGGAAGCAGTTTTTTTTACAACCTTAGGAAATTGTTAAATTTGAAAATATCCAAATATATGCAGAAAAATACAAAAACATGAATCATTTGCAATTCTATGATTAACTCGATGATAGAGGGTATATATAGGATATAATCTTTTGCAAATTATTCTCTTCAAAAACTATTTTGACGTGTTTTCGTTGATTATATATATATATATATATATATATATATATATATATATATATATATATATATATATATATATATATATTGGACTTAAAAGGACTTGAGGTTCTATTTGTCACTTAAACTGACATGATGAACCTCATCTTAAAGGAAAAATGTGGTGTCTATCAAATTGCAAGTTAATGTTAACATAGACGGGAAGAACTTGCTTCCTTAATATGTTATCCAACATACTTACCATCACACTTTACGAGAGACTGCGATATGAGTTCCACCTAATTCCAGCGTGCTAATTCTCCCTATCGACCGACTGTTGTGCCCGGAACAGATAAAGACCCGCTTGTATTGCGAGAGAGCGTGCATGCGATTAAATACACACAAATCTTATCTCGCTCTGCACGTGTTGAATGTGAACTTTACGCTTTTGTTTATTTCAAATGATGTTGTAGCTAGTTTTGTAATATCAAAGTTTGTATGATAAACTGAAAACTATTGGTAATAAGTTTTAAGGCTCGGGCTTATATCGATGACTTTAGAGGGGACGTTTGATGTACTGTTTCGAGAGTACTATGATATTATGTACACCGATTATGCTTTTCCTGTATGTTGAACTTCGAGCTTTGTACCGTGGTTCGAAAAACGGAAACGCCCTAATTACGAACAATTTCACTCCCTTGATGGGTCAGAATGACCGAAAGGTACAGTCCAGAAATGATATGTACACACATAGAGGAATATAAAGTACATTTTAGATATATTCACCTGTTTGTGTTTTATAGCTCCTGGTACTGATAACCAGAAGAAAAAAAAATGCATTGTTTCATACACGTAGACATAGTCTCTAGGCGACAGAAAACGAAAGTGCTTTGAAAACAAAAACTTACATTCGGGAGTACTACACTCTTATCTTTTAGATATATACCGTCGAATGACTGCAAATGACCTAAGAAACATCCAGACATATGTTTAGTTGATTTCTGAGTCATTAACGGCATAGAAAAAATCTTCCATACTTTGATCTGGATCTTACGGAGATATCCAAGGAATCTCTCGCAACATCCAGGCAATCCGTAACCCCGCCCTTGTACCTCATTTCGCAACATCCAGGAAATCTTTAACCCAGTCCTCGTACCTCATTTCGCAACATCCAGGCAATCCTTAACCCCGTCCCTGTACCTCATTTGCAACATCCAGGAAATCCTTAACCCAGTCCTTGTACCTCATTTCGCAACATCCAGGAAATCCTTAACCCCGTCCCTGTACCTCATTTGCAACATCCAGGAAATCCTTAACCCAGTCCTTGTACCTCATTTCGCAACATCCAGGAAATCCTTAACCCAGTCCTTGTACCTCATTTCGCAACATCCAGGAAATCCTTAACCCAGTCCTTGTACCTCATTTCGCAACATCCAGGGAATCCTTAACCCCGTCCTTGTACCTCATTTCGCAACATCCAGGAAATCCTTAACCCAGTCCTTGTACCTCATTTCGCAACATCCAGGAAATCCTTAACCCAGTCCCTGTACCTCATTTCGCAACATCCAGGAAATCCTTAACCCAGTCCTTGTACCTCATTTCGCAACATCCAGGAAATCCTTTACCTAGTCCTTGTACCTCATTTCGCAACATCCAGGAAATCCTTAACCCCGTCCTTGTACCTCATTTCGCAACATCCAGGAAATCCTTAACCCCGTCCTTGTACCTCATCTCCCAACATCCAGGAAATCCTTAACCCCGTCCTTGTACCTCATTTGCAACATCCAGGAAATCCTTAACCCAGTCCCTATACCTCATTTGCAACATCCAGGGAATCCTTAACCCCGTCCTTGTACCTCATTTGCAACATCCAGGAAATCCTTAACCCAGTCCCTGTACCTCATTTCGCAACATCCAGGAAATCCTTAACCCAATCCTTGTACCTCATTTCGCAACATCCAGGAAATCCTTTATCCCGTCCTTGTACCTTATTTTGACAGTCATGCATCAACAAATCGTCCTTTAAACATGGGTGTTGACGCCCATCCCCACTGTTCCCTCGGTGTTAAAGAGTATCTTCTGTTGTAAGTCCATATTTGATTCCTTTGAGAATTCCTTTGGGACACTCTCGGTCGTGGAAATCTAACTATGAAACTTCGTCAACGGAATGGTGTTCGTTAAGGAGACGCATTGCCTCATGATTGGTACAAATTGCCTTTTGAATGATTTCGTAGACTCACCCATTGTATTGGGGAAGAATCAAACACAAACACAATGTAAACTCTTCAAAAAAAGAAACGCAACATAGAGTACTAAACAGGTTTTGTTATTCAGTAAGTTAGATATTTGTTCTGAAATGAACATCGTGCTCAAACGCAGCCTGAAAATAACAATTTGCCCGATATACAACCAATTTGAGGCAAAATTGCATTAGTTCCCGCTTGGCACAATCCATGAGAATACAGAACGTGCAATTCTTATTCACTAGATACACTGACTAAAAGAGACACACGTCTAATCATCATTTAATGCTTCGTTTAATTCGCTGTTGGACTATAAGATATGCTACTGATCGCAAAAACGTAGTAGGACGCCTTGAAGCTGGAAAATCCCAGAATTCCATAGCACGGCTTTTCCAGGTTCACAGAAGCACCATATCACGTTTATGGAATCGATACACACGGCTGCATTTATCTCAAGATATGCCTAGAAGTGTGTCCAGCACTCGGTACATTCGGCTGTACCACCTACGCTACCGACATGCCACGGCTTCAGCGACTACTGGACAAAAGAAGATCGGACCATAATTTATCGTCTGAGAGAGGCAGGAATCAATTCCCGAAGACCTGCTATTGGACCTGTGCTACGATTACGACATCGTCTCAAACTTGTTAAATTGTGCCGTAATGTTCAAACTAGGGACCTGAGGAACTGGCGACGCGTTTGGTTTAATGATGTATCCCGTTATCTTCTTCAAAGTCGAGATGGAAGGCAACGTGTTTACCGACGTCAAAACGAACATTTCACGCCAACCGTTTGAGACAGATTGACCAATTCGGCGTAGGAAGTGTAAAGGTGTGGTGAGCGATATTTTCCGACCGCAGGTCCGACCTGGACGTTCTTATCAATGTGTCCGTGAACGACAACGCCAACCTCAGACGCTTCTCAAGCTACGAAAGGCTTTGCAAAATGAGTGGAGAAAAGTCCTACAGGCAGTGATCCAGCGACATGTACAATCAGGGGGGCCGTTGTGCAGTGTTTACAGCACAGGGTAGTAACACGAGGCACTTTTATAGACACACACGACAAGTGATAAGACTTTTATTTACATAAACGTATATGCAATAAAACAATCATTCTCTCCAAACAGATGTAGCTCCGTCATACATTTCTATACAACCTCTGTCTTAATACGAAGGTTTCTCGGTCTTCCGGCACTTTCCCCTAATATTGCAACTTAAACTACCTGGCTATACTTCAGCCAACGAAAAAAACGAATGCATGAATAACATATTTGATGTCACACAGGCCTGTGCAATGAAACAGTCGGAAAATGAGGCGTTTGTGTTCTGTAAAGACGACACAAAGCATAAGGTGCATATTGGAATAAAGCTTAGCTTTTGGAAAGCTTACGGAAATCACTTAGGCGATTTGAATCATAACTTTTGAAACGGCGTCGCTGATTGCACAACTAACTTTGATTGCATCGTATTAGCGTTCTACATTTCGTGCACAAGAAACCTTCGAATTAAAACAGAGGTTGTATAGAAATTTATGACGGAGCTACCTCTGTTGGGAGAGAATGTAAAACAATGTATGTCGATGCGATTTTTCACGTCTGTGGTTGTAATGAACATTGATTTACATGATCTTGAAATCAATAGTAAAATCTGAAAAATGTATGTGTTGCGTTTCTTTTTTTGAAGAGTTTAGTTTTGTAATCCTGTAACATCAGTTAAAAAAAACATCAAAGAAAAAGGAACTTATCCGGACCTTCTTCGATCTCCACAACAGCAGAATGGTTGATCACTTTTGATAAAATTCCCCAGTATGAATCACAAGTTTAAAGGAGAATAAAATCTGTTTTCACTTATCTTCTGCTTTCACAACAGAGCAGTGTCATACTCATTCTTGCCTTGCTGTGATGATAGTTTGTAATCAAACTT
This sequence comes from Phorcus lineatus, assembly GCA_921293015.1. NCBI lineage: Eukaryota > Metazoa > Mollusca > Gastropoda > Trochida > Trochidae > Phorcus > Phorcus lineatus. The sequence continues at coordinate 30,417,938 of OV121085.1, read as the reverse complement.
ATAAACTATAAAAATTCCGATTTTGCTTAACTAATTTGCATGTGCTGAACATAAAATTTGAAACATTTAAGAGCTGTGCGTGAAACCTGAGACTCTCATATTTCCTGGATCTAGCGGACAGATGTTATACTGATGATATTTACTAAGTAAATCATAGATATTTGCATGGTATATATTTCATCCATGTATGTTCCAACAACATTAATGCAATAATGTTAACTACCTATCCCAACAGCTCTCATATGTGTCAGTGTCGCCTGCCCTATCGGACCGGAAGCGCTATCCTAATTTCTTCCGGCTGGTCGTGTCGGAAAGTGTGTTGAACGAAGCCCGGATGGAACTGTTACGTCACTTCCGATGGAAGAGGGTAGCCACATTACACGAGGACTTCCAGATTTTCTCAACGGTAACGCGTGATTGAGTGCCGAAAAATGGTTTGGCATACATCACATCAATTTAAAAAACGCAAGGAGAAATTGCTGAGTTATTTCCATAATATATTGATATTTTCTTGAACTTTTAAAGCCTTCTGAAATCGTGATTAGATTTTATACATTTTATAAGGATATAGATATCCAAGATCCTTTTTAAAAACTCGTCAATTTTAGTATCCGTATACGTTGATGACTACATATAAATCACAACAAGGCACCAAATGTTTTGCACGACCATTGACTGGTAACTTCAAAGTCGGCATTCTGTTTTCAATTGCATTTTTTACATATAGAGAGCAAATTTGTTGAAGAATATGTCATATTTACTAAAAACCAATGAGACTTCGGAGTATTCAGTTAGCGTTAGAGTTCATTTTGATTCCGAAAGTCAGGACCTTTTACAAAGTGCAATTCAATTGGACAATTGTTTTTTAATCAAATTAGTCATGGTAGAATTGAGATAAACTCAGTGTGTTTGAAAATCAGAGTCATGTTATACTGTCTTGATAGCAAGAAAAAATGTAATTGAAACCGAACGGGGATTTTCAAACACACAAGGCTTATCTCCTATATGGCTGAGATTGGCACATGTTGTGTCTTTTGAGAGAAGTACAACACAAATTTTATTTCCAAAGTTCTGTTTGTCAGATGGTCGAGGACCTGATGTCCCGGTTCAAGTCAGAGGGTATCGAGCTAGTAGCACAAGGAGTTTTCAGTGACGACCCGGAAACAGCTCTAGCACGTCTCATGGTGAGGTGTGAAACCCTCGTGCATATAGTGCCCCTGTCTCTGATAACCAAGGATATACGTTTCGATTAATCTCCAATCATACCCTAAATCCTGACTTCTCGAGGATCTGAAATGAATTTCATAAACCACCTTGTTTGACTTCGTCTCTTGAAATAGGAATTCATTTAGTTCTAAAAACATAGCTTGTCTAACGTCTCCTGTCGCGACGTATAGAAGAAACAGCGCAAGTGAATATCATCGCTTAACTCAGAAGCAATTTGGCGTAAAAATCATGAATAATAATAACTAAAAATATATGGCTGTGAATGGATCCAGGATTAAGTAGAGATTGGTCAGAACGCAAAAACCCTCTGATAGCGAGGATGTGGTCACCCGAGTATATCCATGTACTATTTTCTATAATTAAAAAATAACAGAATGTTTCAGAGATGTCAAGAGACGAACTTGAACACTTGGGTTAGAACATGTTTGTGACCAAGTAGAAGTGTTATGAATAACGAAGAAAAGATTTTCTTGATAACAACTTCTTTATTGTGAAGGAAATCTGGTCTTCCTCAACATATTTATGCTTAATCAAAATAATCCTGCTAAGCCTTAACAGTATACTTTGCATATGTGAATGTGACAATATCTTAAAAACCTGAAAAACCAAAATATCACGGTAATAAGATAATGAAAATATTACTTCAAAATATTAATTTGTCATGTCTTAAAATACTAATTCATACAAGTTCTGTGACGATACGTTCGTAGTTTCTGTTCCACAGAGAGAAGATGCTCGGATAATCATTGGTGGATTCTACCCAAACAAGGCAAGGAGGGTCTTTTGTGCGGTATGTCCTTCTACAAACTTAATAAGGAAGAAAATAGAACTTAAATACGACAAATATTGGTTATTTCTAAAACAAAATCAATAATGAAATTTTGAAGATAATGTTTTGTTGGGTCTTTGAAGGATCAATTCTTGGCATTGTTGTCAGATGATGCCCAATCACTATAAGGTGTATCATTTATATTCACTATCCAAATGCAAATCAGAATACAGAAGAGATGCGTTAAAGTTTCAAGTAGAACAAGGGTTTTGCTAAAAAAGATGCGATTTACTAAATATCCAAAAATTCATTGTGAAAATATATGACGTTTTGGAATAAATGCCTTATTTCGTCTAATAGTAACTACTTATCATTTCTTAAATCACATATATTTCCCGATTTGATCATTATTACAGACTTTTATTGACATCTCCTTCTCTTTCCTTCCTCTCCCAAGGCCTATCACGCGGGTTTCTACGGCCACCAGGTGTGGATAACCACCACGGCGATATCTCATAACAAATGGTGGGAGACGACTGATGACGTCAACTGTACCTCAAGTCAGATTCTGACAGCATTACGTGGTACCTTCATTATACACAATATTTTCTCCAACGCGGACCCTGTTTCCGAAGGCCTGACGCGCATGTCAGTGCACACGTTCCGGAAGCGCCTGGATGACATGACGCGAGGTTTGCCGAGACCCGTGAGTGGATACAACCGTGCCCCTAACGGCTACGACTCTGTTTGGGCAACTGCACTTGCTCTCAACAAAACCATGAATCAACTCAATAATGACGGTTTGTTCTTGATTGGTCCCTTAATCAATATATAAGAGAAATATTTCAATACATTTACTCGAACCTTTAAAGGGCCACAGAATATGTTGATACAAATTAGAAAATAGTGCCAAAAATCCATCTCATCTCCAGATCTTTACATAATTTTTCGCTTATTGTTTCGACACCAAATAAGCTGAGAAATCTAACTAATTAGTAATGGTGTTTCCCGTGTCTATAAATAGATCGTCTTTATTATTTTATTGCGGAAAGCATTGTGGTCGTAGTTGGCTCCCGTCCTTTAAACAAAGATAACCACGTAGGGACGGAAAAGAGAAGCAAGATACAGCTAAATCGACGATAGACCAGAAGGGAGACAAGTTGCTCGACAAAAAGAAAGTCAAAACGGCTAAACAAATATCTTATTTATTTGAAAGTCAAACTCGCTTCACTTTGAGTTTGATTCGTTTTAATATGGGCAGGTTACTTAACTTTTCATATTGAGCGCGCCCATTGTACGTTGTTTTCAATTAAATACATCATGATCAATATGAAAGCGCAGTAAATCTTAATAACTGTTTGCTTTCCATTATAATTTCTCAGTCTTGGACGGAACAAGGATCATTTTAATTTGCATATATGTACTGTAAATATGTTTTATATTAAATTAACAACAACAACATCCTTTTTTGTTTTGAAAGTTATGGTCACCTTTTCACAAATTTCAAGTGTTTATGATATTTTAAGAAAAGAAATTGTATTTGTTTATTTGTTATCACTAAAACCCGAGCTACGTAGTACACAGGAAAGGAAAATCCGCGTAATGACATCATAATTCAGAACGGGCGCTCCTCGTACGGTTGACATATAATTACAACAACTTGTCTTGGTATATATACATACTATTTCTCACACATAATGTTGCAGCTGAAACAATTATCTACCAATTGATTTAATTTTTAGGCGTTTTTGAAAAAATGTTGTATTAGAAACACTAACATACTCAGTGGCCCTTTAATTTTGAATTACATATCCATTCTCGCATCAATATCATCCTTAAGTTACAAATATGAAATTACGAATAACCTTTCATATATTTGAAAAAATATCAAATACAAACGTAATGTTGAAATTAATCAAAGCTTTATATCGATCATGCCATCATTACAGTTATTCCGATGTCATATAAAATGCATATATAAGAATTCGAAATATAACAAAGTTGTTGCAGATAAACGATACTACATAACAACTAGAATGTGAGTAATAAATGTCACAGACCTACTATATAAATGTATTTTCTTAATCAAATAGAATCGAAACATTTAAAACACAATACTTAAAAGGGATTATAATCAAAGATTTATGTTTTTAAATTTACAAACGTTAACAATCGCAATCATTAATTGTTTTTTTACGCAATGTGTGTGAAACGTCTTGGTAATTAAAATCTTAGGGCGGCGCGAGATACCAAGCAGAGTTATGTTCCCTTGAAGTGTGTGATACCAAGAGATTTTAAATGCTTTTACTCTTCAAGTACTTTGAAATTACCTCCCCTGCGAATGTCCCTAATTCTTGGGTATGTTTAGTTGAAAATTATCTCATATATAACTCCATGGTAAGAAATAGACACATCACAAATTTTAGAAAATAAAAACAGTAGACAAACATCTCAATGTAGGTAAAAGGCTGGAATAACATACAAATTCATCGTCTGTCTGCCTATGATGGGAGAGAGTTTTAAAAAAACTTCGTTTGGTTATCGTATTCGCAAACTTACTATCGAACCATCTTTTCCAGGAAGCGGCCGGACTCTGAGCGACTTCAGCTACACTGACCGCAACATGACGGAGTTGATCAAGGCCAACCTGTTAAAGGTCCAGTTCGACTCCGTATCCGGACACGTTGAATTTGACAGTAACGGGGACGGTAAACGTCTCGTCGGCGTGCAGATGGTCAAAGGTAATTATATTATAAGACATGAAGAACGCTTTACCGGAATTAAACACTCCGGGTTATCTTTGTCCAATATCTGTAAATGCGTAGGTATAGCAAATAAGTTATATGTTTTTAATGTACGTGTAAATTGTCAGAGCAAAGAATTGAAAGTTAATAAAACAAGTAGAGAGTGAAATCCTACTTCCTATAGCATCAAGAACGGTAAATACATGATATATTGTGACGACGGTCCATACCTATATTAAAATGAATGCTGAACAAACTGGTAAAACACACACCATACAACAGGATCTGCTGAGTTAAAAATATATAATAAAATATGCAAATAATCGAGGTTGAGATATAACTTGTTCAAAATCAAAATTCTTCAGTAACTTCTACTTAAACTAATTAAACAAATTGAGATATATCTTGTTTTGCTACTTTGAAGCTGAAAAGTTGTTTGCTCTGTTTCAGGAGACAAATTCGTAGAAGTCGGCGCGTATGATAACAGAAAGTCAAAAGGACAAAGGTTGATCATAGACGATGTTTTCAATGGTGAATATGTAGTTAATTTGGAAAGGGAGACATTTGTTCATGACTTTGACACATGCTAGGTGGTCAAGGGATAGCAGTGGCTGTCTTTATAGGAGTTTTGTATATTTTGTATTCGGATACACGCGGTATTGTAGGCAATGACGTTATGTTGAATAAGGGTGAAACCTAAAAGAACTTCAGAACATTCATACATACTATTCAGTCCGGAGCACTATTAACCTGGACATGAAACCTATCCTTGGGTGTGAAGGACAGCATGCAAACCACTTCACCACTGGGCTCCATTCATTACGTGTAAATAGGTGATTTGAGGTTTAACGCCGCTTTCAAGAGTCTTTCACAAATAATACTGCTGCTAGTATCATTACAGGGAGAAATCAACATTCTTTTGACTATGCATAGAGGAGAAACCTGCGATCATCGACTTGAACTACCGAACCACGGATGGCACTGCGCCAAAACGTGTCATAATTTTATCATTGTTGTAGGGAGCGTGCCCCTTGACGGGAACCACACAGAAAAGATGCCCTTCACCCTCCCCATCCCAAGCTACATCACCATCACAGCCATCTCCAGCCTCGGCATCGTCCTCTCCCTTCTCTTCCTCGTCTTTAACTGCAAGAACAGACATGTCAAGTAAGGTCAGCTTCTCTAACGTGTGAGTTGTGTATACTTGTATTTACAAATGCGAACTTCTGAAATATATCTTTTAACGCTGGACATCTCATCGTACACATAAACGTCGATATTTGTGTCCTGTAGAGTAAATTATAAAGAGGGCTTGTCAAATATGCCTTAACTTTATAATTGCTTTGGATATTTTGAACTAAATCAGATAGTTAAATTCAGATCGTTGTGATCAACTAGCGCAACGTGCCCTTATCAAGTGTTTAAATCAGATAGTCAAATTCAGATCGTTGTGATCAACTAGCGCAACGTGCCCTTATCAAGTGTTTAAATCAGATAGTTAAATTCAGATCGTTGTGATCAACTAGCGCAACGTGCCCTTATCAAGTGTTTAAATCAGATAGTTAAATTCAGATCGTTATGATCAACTAACGCAACGTGCCCTTATCAAGTGTTTAAATCAGATAGTTAAATTCAGATCGTTATGATCAACTAGCGCAACGTGCCCTTATCAAGTGTTTAAATCAGATAGTTAAATTCAGATCGTTGTGATCAACTAGCGCAACGTGCCCTTATCAAGTGTTTAAATCAGATAGTTAAATTAAGATCGTTATGATCAACTAACGCGACGTGCCCTTATCAAGTGTTTAAATCAGATAGTTAAATTCAGATCGTTATGATCAACTAGCGCAACGTGCCCTTATCAAGTGTTTAAATCAGATAGTCAAATTTAGATCGTTGTGATCAACTAGCGCAACGTGCCCTTATCAAGTGTTTAAATCAGATAGTTAAATTCAGATCGTTGTGATCAACTAGCGCAACGTGCTCTTGTTAAGTGTTTAATTCAAATTGTTAAAACAGATAATTATGATCAACTAGCGCAATGTGCCCTTATCAAGTGTTTAAATCAGATAGTTAAATTCTTCAGTGAAGACAGTTTTTCCTTAGATGCAAAGTATTTTACACCTCTGGTTGATATGTTGAGTATTGGCACAGGTGTGACAATTGTGTATTCAGTGTGAACATTTGACACTATTTTTTAGAAAGTGAAGAGGACAATACCCGTGAAGTCATTATAATACAGTCGTCTTAACAGCTTAAGGAGCTAATGCATCAGCGTCCACATTACATTCCAGATAACTTCTACTATCTCTTACACCTTATTATTTACTTAGGTTGTTTCAAAAACATAGCTAGATATCTATTGCTGATTCGGATGGTTTTGATGGTATTCATATGAGATGATTCTGAAATAAGAACATAGTTCCAGAAGATTGCACAATACTTGAGTAAAATAGATATATTTTTATCATTATGCACTAAAGGCATCTGCTGTAGGAATACCCCTTGTACTTGATAGATTATATGCTTTAATCAGAGTAGCGCTCTGTAAAGTAGAAGGTTGTAGCTCTGATTTTACATAATTATGCCTCACGAGCAATTACAAGAGTAAAGTTCGATAGAGGTCGTCATTCACCATACGCACCTTCAATCTAGTTAAGACTAGCTGTTCTATAATACGTCCCGATGTCTGTTATTACATCTTGCATCTGGAGAGTTATAAGCCTATGCCGTGTCGCGCAGGCGCGGTCATCGACCAATCAAAAGGGAACTAACTGACCAAGCGCTTCAATGCGATTGTTCGCCGTTCTCGGTCACCTCGATTACAAAATCAAACAATCACTAAGAAAGTTTTCAAGGATAAATATAAACGAACCTAGTGTTAACGAGTGCATGTGACATTGACCAAGATGCAAAAGAAGCTCGTCTTTTTTTGGCGGAAGCTGAAATCCTACCCTCAATTTATTGATCGGTCAGCTGAAAATGACGTCAATCAGTAATTCAGTAAAACTTTGTAACAAATTCGCCTGTTCTCGTTTTATACTAAATCTTTTACTTTTTGAAAGACAATGGTACCATTGATATAGAAATAGCGTTTAAAATGTTGCATCAAACTTCCGCCCATATTATACTAAATCGTTAACTTGTGTAATAGTACTAATTGTAAGGTTGTTGAGTAAGCTCTATGAACATAAGGATACTCCATACCATACTTTGTCAAGTGCAAATCTGTTCATATACCAGGATCATCAAGATGTCCTCCCCCAAGATCAACAACATCATCCTGGTGGGGTGTATCCTGGCCTACCTCAGTGTGTTTGTGGAAGATATCAGGGCTACTAAACAAAGCTTCTACTGCAAGGTACATCTCCCTCAGTGTTGTCGGTTTACGACAGGGTTTTGATAGGGATACTAGGTTTCATTCTACAGTCTGATTAAAATCAAACATGTTCCAAGGAAGAAAAGTATCGGCGCATTGCGTATACCGAGATACGAACTTGTTCCCGGGGGAGTTTTCTGTCCACATCGTCTGACAACAGCCTGTATATGCGAATGTTCTGTTACCAGTTCAGTAAAGACAAAACCTAATCATAAACGGACACATCTCTGAGGTCTTCCGTATGAAACTGCGACGACAAGGCTATTTTTAGACTGTTTAGGAGAGGAACGCCCCGACGGATCGAGTTACGATCCTTGTAGAGGCAATATTTTAAAAGTGAGGTACGTGATATGAAACGTCAAAGCTTAAAATGGCTCATTCTAACCTTCTTCAAAAGAGAAAGGACATAAAAAGGCGATAAACGTTTGTCTTAATGGACAGGAATGCGTCTGTAGCAGCTCTTAAACGACCATACCGTTAAGGTTTGCGAATCTATTTCCCTACCTCAAATGAAAGGCGTCTGCACAATAATGGCTGCCAATGGTTTTCGCTTCATTCTTGATTATATCTTCTACCACTGCGGGTGACAAGGTCGCGTAATGAGATGTTTAACCCCTGAAGACAATACATTTGCATTAACTAACCTTCAAGAACTTGTTTTGAAACTACGCGCCACTGCCCCTTTAAAATATCGAAATACATTCGCCTCCTTTCTAATGGTACAGTTTCAGAAAGATAAAACTTGGTCTGATATTTTAAACAAATTATATTCTGATTTTTACGATAAAAACCTCTGCAAATTCAAGTGTAAATATTTATGTAATTTCAGTTAAAGATATCTCTTATTCTGATGGCCTTCTCTCTGTCGTTCGGGGCTTTGTTCGCTAAAACCTGGAGAATATACACAATATTCACAGCCAGTTTACAGATGAAGAAACGAGTAAGTGTTATACATAAACTGATATTTATCAAGACCATTTTCTTCCGTTCATCCATTCAATAATTATATATAAGTATAGAATATCAAACAATATAGTATCCACATAAAAGAAAAAGATTCACAACCAGCAAGTAGTCTGTTAAACGGGATCGAAATAACATAATTCGTTTCTGTGAATGATTAATAAATTGTATAAGGATAATGTGCCAAACTATTCGTTGCAGCTAAAACAACACCTACATTCCCCACAACCTTTCAGTACCTCACGAATTCTCAGATAATGAATGAAATATTGCCTTTGCGGCGTTTAACAATGACTCACTCACTCACGAATCTCTACAAGAGTTATTGGCAAGAAAGAAACTTGTTCCATGTTTCAGTCAGTGCAAGACCTGACGCTGTTCCTTCTGATTGGTGCTCTAGTCGCGGTCAACTCTGTGGTGTTGGTCATCTGGTTTATAGTTGACCCACAGACCGTCATCACCGGGGATACACTTGATGAGGTATCGTTTTTACAATGTCAATGTGTATGGAACGAAAGACTTAGAGATAGAGGAAACTGTACGAACATTCTTCTATTTCATTAACTCAATAAAATAGAGGATGCTTAGGTGAGTTTAATACTCGGAATTAAATATTATGCCTCTATTTATAGTGTAATACAAATGGTATAAAACTGAAGGAGGATCTAGTGGTCTGTGTAGTTCTCGCCCATAATTGTAATGTATAACTGCGAGTCCAATACCATTGTGACGTCACAATTGCAAATTGTTGTTTATGAAACTTGCATTTGTAAGTTATCACCGTGTGAATAGCACACTACATCTCTAAGGATGTGTAATAGTTTTAAATGAAAATTGAGTCTATACTGATATCTTAAAGGGCCACAGAGTATGTTGATACAAATTAGAAAAAAGTGCCAAAAATCAATCTCGTTGAAAGATCTTTACATAATTTTTCGCCAATTGTTTCGACACCAAAATAAGCCGAGAAATCTAACTAATTAGTAATGGTGTTTCCCGTGTCTATAAATAGATCGACTTTATTATTTTATTGCGCAAAGCATTGTGGTCGTAGTTGGCTCCCATCCTTTAAACAAATTACCACGTGGGGAAGGAAAAGAGAAGCAGCATACAGTAAAAACGACGAAAGACCAGAAGGGAGACAAGTTGGTCGACAAAAGGAAAGTCAAAACGGCGAAACAAATATATGATTTATTTGAAAGTCAAACTCGCTTCACTTTGAGTTTGATTCGTTTCAATATGGGAAGGTTACTTTGAGTTTGATTCGATTTGAAATGGGAAGGTTACTTTACCATTCATATTGAGCGCGCCCATTGTACGTTGTTTTCAATTAAATACATCATGATCTTGATGATAGCGAAGTAACTCTTATAAACTTTTTGATTTCCATAGAACAAGGCGAGATAATTAGTCCCTACTTATGATAACTGAATATATTATTATTTCTCAGTCTTCGACGGAACAAGGATCTTTTTAATTTGCATATGTACTGTGAATATGTTTTATAATAAATTAACAACAACAACAACATCCTTTTTCGTTTGGTCACATTTTTATGAAAAGTAAATTATGGTAATTTCTTTTCACGAATTTCAAGTGTTTATAATATTTTAACAAAAGAAATTGTATTTGTTTATTTGTTAACACTAAAACCCGAGCTACGTAGTACACAGGAAAGGAAAATCCGCGTAATGACATCATAATTCAGTGGCGCGCGCTCATCGTACGGTGAAAAATAATTACACCGACTTGTCTTGGTATATATACTATTTCTCACATATCATGTTGTAGCTGAAACAATTATCTACCAATTGATATAATTTTTAGGCATTTTTGAAAAAATTTTGTATTTGAAACACTAACATACTCAGTGGCCCTTTAACTGTTGTCAAGCATAAAACTCAAGGGCCTGATACAGGATTTCCGTTAGGGTGGGGTTTGCCCAAATAGTGTCACTAGTGTCAATTCATTGAACTTTTAACTTTTGTGTGTACATTAACTGAATTTTAGTTCCCTGTCCTACACTTTCCTTGTAATCTTCTAACATGGATAAGAAATACGACTCTCAATAGTACTATATTGTTTAAATCTCTCGCATGGGTTGCACACCCCTGCATCCTGCACCTTGATCCGCCTAAATACCCATAACATCTTGTACCTTTTTGCCCCATCTCAAGGACTTCTAGAATGATACTCTGCTGTTTACAGGGACGGACAGAAGGAGAGCGGATAGTACAGTATGTGGCGAGTTATTGCTGGTCCGAACATCAGAGCTACTTCCTAATTGTCATCCTCGTCATACAAGGCGTCTTTCTTCTACTGGGAGTATTCCTGGCCTGGGAAACTAGGAGGGTGGGTTACCAAGTGATGGGACTGTTTAGTATATGTGTGTGTGTTTTGGGGTAGGGGTGGTATAGAGGGTTTTGAGAAGGACAGAATGGTAGGTGCCTTGAGGTGAGATCATACCTAGTTGTATTTAATTAGGATTTGAGGGTACGTCTACTTAAAAACCTGACACTACATGAGGCACTACGATTTGGGTTTACGTCTCTCCACATGCGCTTCCTCAGGTAGAGCTAGTACACCGATGTTTGCTTTCGAAACTGTATTCTCTCGCACCTCGTTAAAGAGTTTCAGAAGGGAGATCCTAAATCGTAGGTCATTTATTGCTATAGCCGTTTTTACACGAAGCGCTGATAAAATATTCCAAACCATAAGGTTACAAATTTCTGTATACTTCAAACATTAAAACGACCTACTATAGATTCGATTTGCTTCACACATGAAGCTAAATGTAACCGTACGCGTTCGTGTCAGTGAATTACCTAATCATTAAATGCATACATGCATGGGAAGCATGCGCTTTCTGACTATTTTATGGAATAAATTGGAATGACAGAAAATAACAAACACGGAAGTGTACTGTATAACTTGTACGATTATCGTGCAAATGTGAATATAAATATCGTTCAAGCTCGGTTGATAAAAAAGTTTCACAGTATTTGTATCATGGTTTGGAGTAAGCGTATTGTTTAAATGCAACTTTTCTGATCGTGAAATGATTTTATGTTCTTCACGAACAGGTGCGGTTCTCTACCCTGAACGAGTCTCATTACATAGGGATGTGTATCTACAACGTGGTCGCTCTTGGTGTGGTTGGGGTACTTGTGACCTACAGCATCAGGAACAATCCCTCCCTCGTCTACATCATCATCGCCACCATCACCATCCTCTGTACCACCGTCACTCAGTGCCTTCTCTTTGTACCCAAGGTACTAATTGCCTGATGCATGAATGGTTTGTATTGAAGGCAGGGGAGATCGGGGCTAGTTCGGCTAGGAGATCTCGTTTTGTTTCACCAAATGCTATACAGTATTGGATCCAGCGCGACCATCTAAAGGGGAGGCTGAAAGCTTCATGTATACTAGCGATATCAAGGATGATTGAACCAAATCCGGGGTCGAACTCAACACGGTTTCACATATCTTTGAAGCGTTTTCCTTCTTCTAAGGCATTATATACAGATATGTATTCTGACCAATATATTGACAAACGAAATAAGGATAGGTTAATTCCATGGACATTCCATGTGTGAAAAATTGCGATAGCTTCTATCTTGAAAGAACTGGGTAAAAATTAAAAATTTATCAATGAAGCATTTGGTCTCGTAATTATAATAATTCATGAACTTATCTTTGTGAAATTTAAGAACAACCTTTAAGTCAAATCAAGTATTTATGATAAAACGACTGAGATAATAAATTTGCATGAAAGGTGCTTTTGAAATGGCAACATAAATCTCGTAAATTAAATCTTTTCCCCAGAATTTTTGTGTTCAAAACATTCTTTAACTGTTTTACTACGTTAACATCTTGATTACCAGTTGACAAACAAGTATCTTATGAAAAAATAATAATTCTGTTTAGATACTGGCATTCAGGCAGTATAGCCAAGGCAAACTGAAGGATATTACACTAGCCAGCACCGCGGACGTCCAAGCAATAAAGACTACTACTCGCGCTTCCCAGACCGACCTGCAAGAATACAGAAGACAACTCAACGTCAGTGCGCTCGACTGAATGATGTTGGCTGAACATTTAATACACGTTGGTATGAACATTTTATATATTCGACTCTGATACACTTGACTAAATGCTCTGCACTGAATACCTTAAAAGTGGGATCAACTCTGGCAACGATGGACTGAACGTTCGGCAAGTCAGACTAATTGCTGCATACAGGAGACTGGTTGCCAAATAAGATGGACAGAAATTAGAGAGACTAAACGTTTAACACAATGGACACGGTGGACACAACAGACTAAACGCTTCATACACTGAACTGAACTTTGGACCCAAGAGACTTAACATTACATGGCAACATTTTTCTGCACGCTGTTGGCTGACCACTGACTACATTTGACTGCCCGCTGGTTACAACAGACTTAAATTGTGGAAGGAACTACAAATATTGGACTGAACGCTGATTCCCAGCTGTATAGATAGGGTGAACGTTGGGAAAAGTGAACTAAACTCTGGACAAAGTACTAAACTGAATTCTGGGCAAAGTGAACTGAATTCTGGGAACATTGCATTCATCGCTAGAGACCATGGACACTTTGTACTTATCGATGGACACTTTGGACTCATCTTTGGAAATTCAATATTGGACTGAATCAGACAACGGATGATAAGTTGATCATGTGTGTTTGGGAAAAGTGTTGATGAACGATTAATGGTAGGAGGGTCAAATGGAGTCTTATAGAGATTCATTTGGCAGATTTATTTTTGAGGAAAATTAGGATATATCAAGAAAAGGAATGGTTGAGCATTAAAACAGATTGATATTATCTTCAATGCTAAGGCGTTTTTACATAAATAGTTTGGAACGACACTAAGGACAAATGGACACGTTGAGTTTGTGTTGAGTATTTTGAAAACAAATAGGATGATGAAAATATGCGCATGTAAAGTTGACAAGACAAATGACAGTTACATATTTTGTAGAGGGGACCTCGGAGAGCTGAAGTGAGATGATTTGATGGTGAGCACTGTACATACGAACTGCTGACTGTGTGGGATGCATTACTTACATCATTCCGATTTCGTCTTCCATCTACCTTTCATTACCACCGATGTGATATTACTTAAAGTTTCGTATTCTTGTTAATTCATACTTTGTTTAATAAAATCATGTTACATTTTTATAACACGACATCATTGGCTTCTTTAGCTACCGCTATGGATAGTTGTCGTTCCTCATTTCCGCATCGCAATGTTACAGAAAGCATATTGCAATAAGTTTTTTAATATGTCCTTGCTCTTCATATTTAATGTTTTTCATGCTCTCTTGCCAAAATGACAGCAATTAAAACAGTGATTCAAGTCCAACTGGCCGTCGTCTTGTAAAACGAGATAATTCAGTGACTGGTTTTGGACTTATAACATGTTTGTGCTATTTTCACTTTGCCAGTTACAATTTAAATGAAATCACGCTTTAGAGTAGCAAAGGTCTTCTGCCCATTTGATTAAAATGGACGAAACAGTTATAGAAAATTCAGAGGGAAACATCAGTTTAACATGTGTCCATATTGCGTAGCTTCCCCTGTTGAGAGCTTACACAACAAAACAAACTGAATAATATTTTAATTGTCATAGGTCACGAAATTTCAGGTTGAAAGGTCCCATGTATATTGGAATATTGAGCACTGTGACCATGGGTGTGTGCTTTCCAAAGTATCCTTAATCCCTTAATGCTCGTGCTTTTATTTCTTTGTACAGATGCTTCGAGAATTACTGTTCAAGAGGATATTTTATGTATGATTCAAATTTTTATTGTAACGTTTGATCCGATGTTTTACTAATTTCAACATGAAGGTACACCCACATTGTAGCTATGCATCTTAATGCACCAATGATCATGATACAGAAGTAATTGAGAAGTAGGAAATCTGAAAACATTGTGACAAAGTCCGACGTAGGCCGAACAACGAAATTTTAAACTGATCAATACGTATTTATAGCAATAGGAAAACGCTTTTGACCGAAGCTGATGAATTCCAAATTTTTTTCATACTCTCGAGGGAAATAATTATGACTTCTTCCTCGGTCAACATTGTTCTTCCCTTGCCCCTTCAAATGTCCTTGGTCAATATAGATGTCTTGGGGTCTGCAACACAGACATCGAATTCAACGATTCGCAGTTTTTTTATGATGTCTCAAATGAAAATAAGCATACACAGGAAGGTGATTTACCTTCTAAAGCGTTCAACTGGTAGTTTAGAAAGCCTGACGCCATATCCTACAATGAAATACTTGTTTTTCAGAATATAAACTCTATAAACTCTGGTAGGCCGTAAACCTTTCACATTTTCGCCTATCTACCTATTTAGTGAATCATTGATGCAAGGCGAAATAGTGCTCCATTGCATTTTTGTTGTTGTAGTAATATAACTGAAACACGGTGCCAAACATGTTTTAAGAATTATACATTTCGTCTTCATATAATCATAAAACTTCTCAACTCTGACGACTTATTTCGTTTTTGTAGTGTTTGAACAAAAATTTAGGCTCCTTGATGCTCTACGACGAATTTACTGCTCCAGCAGCAGTGGTAAACAACTTCTTTATTTCAAAATACTTGCAAATGGAAGAAATATCCATACTAATGATATCTTTATATAACGTCAATATCATGAAATTGATACGGTTTTCAACCATAAAAACACCTTTGTCTCAATCAAATCACAAAAAATAACATTTTACATTGCATTCACGCAGTTCTCCTTACCCTTGAATATTGTCAGAGTTCTGTTCATCCATCCAAGGGTTAAAGTTTTTATCTCTAGAGTGTTTTTGGGCTAGCCCATATGACAAAAGATTATTTGACTTATACATGTATATCGAAAGGCTGAAATAATCAACAATGCGTAAAAGTAGTAGACATATTTAAGTTGTGAAATTATAATTGAGATAATTTGATTTTACAAATCGATTTGGTTGAGTCACTTGTGGGCTGGCTGAGGAGAGTCATTTGAAACCTCATTTGAAATGAGGCTGGCCCCATTTAACCCTCGTGTCAATTGAGGCGATATAGTCATTTCAGACTGTTACATCGATTCCAAGGTCATAAGATACAGGTGTAATATTAGGCCACAGAATTTGTACGATAATTGCGACATGAGGGAATCCCTGTTACAATTATTATATTAGAATGTGAAGTCCTGACTTGCCTTGTAACTTGTAAAGTCCAAATTCAGGTATTCTGATTTGAGCAGGTAAATCTTACTAAGTTAACAAAAGATGAATTTTAAAACGACCATTTATATTTCATTTAAGAGAGGTTTTTTTCGATTCCACAAGTAGATATCAAACGTTATGAAATATTTCCCAAATCAGTAACATGTGAGTGTATTTCTCAGGAATATGCATGTTAATTTAAGAAAAAATGACACACGGTCGATCTAGTCGAGACAACGATACTAACATGCTAAAAGTGCTGTCGCGCACTGCACTCCCCGAGAAGCCTTCCGGTCACGCGACTTGTGTCTGGCGCTCATGATGTCTGCAGCGCTCGTTTAGAGATTTGATCATATCGCTAGCACTTGCCAGCGCCAACAATAAACAATTAAGAATTGTTCAAATGACCCATATATGAAAAACTAGTTATATGCATATAATCGATCACGTTTATGTTGAGAGCGATGCAATGCAGTCGATTTGCTTGAAGAGTCCATGAACATGAA
The DNA here is from genome assembly GCA_921293015.1 of Phorcus lineatus. Taxonomy (NCBI): domain Eukaryota; kingdom Metazoa; phylum Mollusca; class Gastropoda; order Trochida; family Trochidae; genus Phorcus; species Phorcus lineatus. The sequence goes on along the minus strand of OV121085.1, from coordinate 30,401,112 downwards.
TCACAATTGGTAAGGGGCGTCACCTGTCATACAGAATCAAGAAGTCACGAGTGAGCTTGAGGTGTCGACTCACTGTGCATAAGTGTTAGGATTGCGACGGGATACGGTTAGAAGCAGCTTGACAGGCTAACTGTAGCAGTGTGCATTCATTTGTTAAACAATCCTACAATGCACGTTGTTGTGGTGGTAGCATGGTTTTCTTCTTTAAGTTGTAGAAAGTAGACAGTGCATGGAACGTCTCGTATAGAGAGCCCTGTGTAATAATCTCTTCTCAAGACAGGTTGCAGTTGTAATATACTCAATAACAGGTGAGTTAACAACTTGACACACCTTTACTTGTATTTATGTTTATTTCTCTTGTGATAGTTTAGAAAATGTGTGTTTTCATAAATGATGTGTACGTTGTTATCGATATTGAGTTATTTATGTGCTATGACCTACTTAACGAGAACGATCGTATCGGTGCCTTGCACAACTGATTACATCTTCATTGATTTATCAATTATTTTAACAAATAAGTGCATGCAGTAATATGTTGTGATTTGTGTCTCAAATGTTTGTGATTTCGTATTTTTTTATCTGAAATCATAAAATGACATACAGTGTATCTGGTACACCGGAAGCACTAGCTATCTTATCCAGTAAATCCATATTCCTGAGGAAAACATTGACGTAATAGCTGATTATAGCATTTTCTGTTTGTTGAATGTCAAAGGAAAAATTCAATTCAATTCAATTCTGTAATAAACCACTCTCGTTCGCATTTACAAGTATATCGTAAAGAATAAATGAAGTAAAATTTAGCATCAATTTGATAATTTCATCAAAAAGGTCCTAAAAATATTGCCATATATTGATTTGTCACGGTGAAATTTATTGTATACAATGTAATGTAACTCGGTCATTGGCCTGTCTATTGAATAAACATGTTTGGTTGATTTACACACATTTCTATTATTTTAAGAAAAACCCAAAACATTACATTAATCATGCTCTATTTTTCTCCTTTCTCAATGGAGTTAACCCGTTTAACCTGTTTACCTGTGACCTGGTACACGTTTAGTCAAAGACAAAGATAAGAAAATGTTATCGTGATACGAATTACAATATATAATATCAAACATGTCATTTCTTTGCAGCATGGACTCCTAGACATGTTCATATAATTGAAGATACTTGAACTGCGTTCTTGCTACATTGTAGTCGACACTTGGCCTTGAGCACCGACACAAATAATTTGTCTTAATTTCACTACGGCAATTTTAAGAATCTGCATCGAGGTACGTTACAGGTATGCTTTATTGAATAGTCAAAATTAATTATTTGTTCATAGAAATTAATAATTGCAATATGTTAGAAAGTTTGTAAGTTCAAAATTCAAACTTTGCTTATCATATTGTGTTTCAACTTCCCAAATCTAAATTAATTAAGTCATTTGATTTTAATTTACAGGAATCTGTTGAGTCTTAATGGGTGTTGTGACGAAGGAGCCGCTAATAACGCCCGATCCATGTGGTGTGCGGTTTAAACAGGAGGGATCACGCTGGTGCTACATGCGTAGAAGGATCTTTTGTGACTTCTTCGACGAGGTGAAAGTGATGAAGTAGCATTTAGTTAATACAGCGGAACAATGGATGACTAGCATGGCCAGTAACACGGGGTTGAACTTCAGTCTCTTTGAACATCGCCGGCTGTCTTTTGAAAACAGTCAGGTAGGTGTTAACAAAGATGTATTGTCGAACAATGGATTTCACTGTGACAGCCCTTCTACTGCAAAGTGCCATTTCTGTGGATACGTTGTAAACCTGCTCGAGTATGAAGGGATTGACGAGAAAGATCTCCACCTTGACTATTGCCAACATCTACATGGATCAGAAAGGTCACAAAACGAACCTCAGGACGAGACGAGGAGTACTAATGATACTGACAGACGTGCACGTGGCAGACAGTCTGAGGAATGTCTGAGAGAACTGAGGACTATCGGCAACATTGACACAGGCTTGAAACTTCGGGAAGAAATGTCATTACGTATTGAAGAAGAACTTGAAGTACAATCTTTTCATTTAGGACTGAAGGATACGATTCATGTTCCGAACACTACAGGTAAAACCATAATACGACTTACAAATAGGCGTCCGTCTATGATTTCAATTGAAAGTAAACCAGCAGTCACTGATGTGTGTTCAACCTATATCAATTCTAAAGTTAAGCCTAATGTGACAATAGAGGTTGCATCTGAAGTAAAGATAATTGTATCTGGCGAACCAGTTACAATTTGTCCTTCATATGGACGAAATAATGCCATTGAAGTAACAGTTGGGTCCACGTCGAAGATGAAAATACGAGTTGACCGCGAAGTTTCCCCAGACGATGAAACAGGAAATCGCATCACGGATGAGGTTGCAGTTAAGCTCGACGACAAAGGTCAACGTTCACAAGATAAACATCAAGGTAGGCAGCGTAAACTTTTCTTTGGGGATCCTTGTAATGCCGAGATGAAAAGAACCGGATACATGGACCATCATATGAGGTATCATAATAAGTCAAACCTTATTTTAGGATTAAACAAATAGTATAAGAATAAGTGAAACTTAAATGGTCGTTACATTTCACTTGCAAGAGGAGACGATCTGCGAGTATGTTCAGGCCAAAATATCGACAGGGTTTCATGACCTACCAGAGGAAAGTCGCCTTTCTGATGCAATTTTATATCATGATATTGTCTATCTTTTCTCTCGAGGCGGATTTTATTTTTTGGAACGCGTTAAAAACCTTAGTATACATAATGCTTTTATTGGAACAACATAGGCTTATAAATGATAATTCCAAATCAATTCTAAAGAATCATATTTATTTAATAATGTTTTCAGGAAATATCGTACAATTAATAAAGTATATATCAGCTGCCAAGTGTTATTTCAGACAAAGACAAGGTATCGGGGCATCTTGAAACGCCGGAAGTGCCGACTTATATTAGAATATTGTCAAGTCCGGAGTCCAATGTCGACGTAATTCACTCTGCAACCCGTAGGCCAATCATCACCGGGCCTTCAGGTATTGACTTATCCATATTTATAATGGTCATCTACTATATCCAACCCTTAAAAATATTTACTGTAAATCTGACCCTTAAAAACATACCTACAATTCCTACATAGCTTAAATGAAATAATCTCTTTTTATTGTCATCACATGCGATAATGGAAAAAGAATATACGTGAAATAATTTTCTCTCAATAAAGAAGTAGTCATAGGTTCAACTTTACCTCAATGACTTGCATCTTGTGAATTTCTCATCGAAATCGTTCCTTTCAACGCGCTTGTTACATGATACTGATCTAGTGTTTTCAAAATAATACCAGTGGTTAGCGGTATGGTGGATAACGGCAGAGCTGTGCAGGATCTGGAGACGAGCGAGGTCTATCTGTGTGGGAACATACATAGCTGGCAACCAGATTGCCACGAGGAGAGAACAACACAGGGCCAAAACGCTGTCCACGTCGTAAACCTAATCCCTGTCGAGAACCAAACGGGTGTTCCACCAAGCGATCCCTATGGGACAACTTTGTTGGCCTTATAAAGCCACTCTTCAGTATTGCACACATATGTACAACCTGCCTCTGACGTTTCACTATTTTACTTCTAGTTAACGTTGTAATCCCGCTCAAAGCAGCGCGATGTAAACTAGGACCTATGAAAGTGAAATCCTGTGAATAGGTACCTGGGAAATGGGGGTTATACATAATAGATTTTGTGATTCTGTGACCCCTTATAACGGTCACAGAGGCCACGACCTACTAACATTCTTCCATCGCCTGCTCATGAACCAAACAGTCTAGAGAGCGAAAAAATAATTTATAGAGTCGTAACCAATCGGGGTTTTGTGATCCCGAGACCTCAATAAAGGACAAATGGGTCACACCCTCATACAAATTTAAATATCTTCAGAACAACATGTACATGTCAAAGAAATCTTGTGCGAAAGACTCCTGGGCAAACTTGAACAAATCTATTTTGATGTATAGCGTACCTAATATGAGTTGTTATAAAGCCTAATGAGCGACAGAGCCAATGGCTACTTTTTTTCTGAAGTTTTTACAAGAAACAGTAAAATTACAAGTTCCATGTGTTGCCCTGTTTACTTCAACTGTTCAAATTTGTTAATCACTTTTACAACTGTCCAAACATGTTAATTGACTTTATCTTTTTCAAATTACCAATGTGCGATGGCGATTCAACTACAGCTGGGGTTATGTGATCTTTTGCCTTATTTTAGCTCCCTATACTTATTATTCCGTAAAATTGACCTGCAGTCTAACATTATAAAGTAAGGACTACCGAAGTCGGTTAAGAAATATAAAAGTCTACGGTCAGATGTGCACAAAATGGATAAAATGATATGGACTGATGAGTTCGGCAAACCAAGATCATCTACGATCCCTGGGCAAACTAATACTGTTTGCAGCATTTGAGTTTCCCTGCTCTCTAAGCTGAGATGGATGAAACATTGATTAATCTGTCAAACCTGTTACTTAAATTTTCTTCAACACAGTTTTAGCGCTGTTGTTGGATAAACAAAATGTCAGCTTCCGTTTACGCATTCCATGCCACCAGGAAAGGTTGAATACTTCCGATATCGTACTTAATGCGAAATTATACGGTAGATAACCTACATGTAGGTGTGGCTTGTTAGTGATATTGAGAATTTGAGATCTATTTCCTAACTAGTTAACTATCAGTGGTGGCTTATTTTAGATATGAGAACATGTGCACACATCACCTTTGCGTATCAACGATTATTTCACCACGTGTTACCACATGTCTGTGTCTGTGACGTCATAAAACCATTATTCGAGACGTCACTGTAGACATTCGTCGCAAGGAAAGCAGTTTTTTCTCTTAATATGTTCATACCTTTTAGATGGAATGGAATCGTTAATAAAGATATTATTACACTCGGAAGCGTTTAATATGACATATGCTCTCGCTCGACAATACAAACAGTCATGCTCGAGTCATTTCCTTCCTCGGGTAATACTCATTATAAATGATATTTGTGCATTAATTGTATTTACGTAATATAAGCGTACGCTTGTGCTTTCAACGAAAAAATTTAGATTACTGATTATGTTTTAGGTATAGCATTTGTACTCAGAAATGCGAATGATCCTTCTTTTTTTCCGTTACAGAATATTCGCTTGATTGAATTTATAATATGAAATGTTCACTATGTTATAATTTACTTAAATTTTAAAAATGTGTTTTGTGATCAGAGTAGATAAATATATTGTATTTCATACCCTTTTTTATTAATCATGTATGTAAAAATAATGAATAAGTAAGAACTTCAAAATTTAAAACGTATTAGAATTGTCAAGTTGTATACACTGAAATGTGTATAGCGATGGTGTTGCCTTTATTGCTTTGTCATACGATGTTGCATTGCTGTGAAGAATTGTGTCTTTTTATGTATATTAATCAGTCTCTATAACTTTCGTTTATATATTTTTCTAATCTTATTTATGCCGGTATGTTTTTGGTGTTGGTGTTATTATGTCTGTAATTCATATTGATTTGTTTAGAGGCCTTCGGATATGTATGCGTCCAAAAGTTATTTGTAGATATTTTCGTCACAATCCTTTTTAATGTGTTAATTGGTAGTTAAAACTTTGTTATTTGTTGAATTATGAATATCTTTGTATGACTTTGGAATCGCTTATTCATTTGTGTAACAAGGGGGTATATATTGCTATTACGTGTTATTGGTATGAGTCCTTTATAACGACGTTAGATTTCCGATTCTTTGCTTTCAGATAGACGAAGAATAAAACGTTGTTTATCAATAAAACGTGTCCTCATTATCTATCCTAGAAAAGAATATCAAGGATGTTCAGTGATGGAGATAAATCACAAATGACTCCAGCATGGTATTGAGGTTAACTCCTGGTAAGCAGGTCATCACTAGGAAGGTAGGTCATAGACAAGGTCATAGACAAGGGCATTTGATATGATCTCGATGGATCTCGAAGTTCAGAAACACCAAGTTTTACGCTTAATAGTTTCGCTCGGATGTAAATGAGTTTACTTCAGTGTAAACTTACAATACATTTCGACTCACACCTGTGAGTTACCCAAGTTACCTAATCTAGTGTCTATGCTAGGAAATTAAGCGTACCCATAATGTTTTAGATAAATTTTGTGTAATTCCTAGCAGTACTCTTTCGCAATAGGTAACCCTTAAAGTCAAGCGTAGTTGTAAATACGTAACTGACTGACTCCTGATAGAAAGCGTAGCTAGTTAGGGTGTATGTAGTTTTTGAAAATTTCAGGGCATGAGCATTTTCTTTCCATAGAAGTAGATCAATCATAAATTCCTATGCTAACCTCTGAATTTAATATGGGTATCTCTCGGGCTAGATATGAAAAGGCCTGAAAGGATACAATCAAAATTAGTTGTGCAGTAAACGAAACCGTTTCAATAGTATTGATTCAATAAAACTCAGTCAGTTCCTTATACTTCGGGAAAATAAAAATTATTTAGCTTTACACATTGAATAAAAAACCATCTCGTTGGCAGAATCACGTAATTGAACGACTGAATCATGACGTAGGCTTGTTGTCGCTGATAGTTTGTGTTTGTGTAATTTCAATGAGATTTCAACTTCTTATTCATACTGCTCTCTTATGTACGAACTGCGAGGGAACAAGCTAGAATGTTCATTCAACGGGTCGTCAGAGCTCTCCAAGTTTATCAGCGTTCCACAGCATTGAAAACACTACATACCTCCGTCGTCTGAACCATTGGAAAATTTATATATGAATATATATATATATATATATATATATATATATACGAACAGTATTGTAATACTTCCTGACGTTACCATTTGTGAGTTACACATTCATCTGACAGGTTTACTGAGCCATTTGCGCTTCAACTGTTATCATAGAGACAAACATGTATTAAGTTTCAAATCATAATCAAACAAATGTTGATTATCGTTTAAATTGTCTAGCTCTGTAGCTCATCAGTGGTGCACAGAGAATAAATTATTATTATTATTATTATTATTATTAATGTTCTCTATTGTCCATCCATTATCACTTAATGATTTTTTTGCACCTATCATCATCTTTAACGAGGTTATTTTTATACCAGTTTTGTATATATCTAACTATACATCTTTGTTTAAAAACGCTTATGAAACTTTCGACATTTCCACATTTCTTATTAAATGCATAGTTATCAAACTAGTAAAGGTATGTCTGCACAACAAGATTTTTTTTTATTGTTGTCCGTCAATAAGCTACATTTTGGGGGACGAAAGGTTTCAGTCTTGCTATAAATTGAATATTAATCAAAATACAAAAGAAATCCACAATATTTGTTTTAAAGTATTTTGATGAAATTAAGACACGTATCTTTTTTACGGCTAACATTAACCAGGCCTCTGAATTACGATCGTTGCTTTTTTCACATTATTCTCTGAGCATTTAAATTAGACTTTGAAAATTCAGCAGTATATGCTCTATTGTAATTGATTTTAAAATATTTACTTCTTGAAGGAATTGGATTGGTAAACAAGCTTCAATAACTTAACTGAATACTGAATATCAAACATATGTCATGGTGAATTTAAAGAACATGATAAATCTACAAAAGCCAAGTATAAATGATGGATTCATGATGCTTACAATCAAACATACTTACTATTTTAGGTCGGCTATGTTATGACAAAATATATCTTCAACAGATACAAAGTATATATGTAGTATATATACCCGATGTAACATCTAGACGAGTCAATGATCAAATCTGCTTGTTGAATTGTAATTGGACTTAACACGGTGAACTGACGGGTATGCAGTCAAACGAACAATTAAGTACACTTTACACAGTTTGTACGCCCTATTTTGGAAGTTACACAAAATGCTACTTTCTATTTGGACGAAATAAAGTCCTGTGAAAGGTAGGAAAATTTCATCAATGTGTCATTGCGCAGTGATGGAACTATAAATACATACAATTTTCACATAATTGGTAGTGATAAGATAAGACTAAATGTTCATAATTGGATATAAAATTTGATTGAAACAGTTCATAAAAGAATCAATTAGATACTTTGCATATGCTTTTCTTTGAATAAAAAGGGAATTAATATGGGTGGAGATTAGGGTCTGTTGCGTTGAATCTTTTTTTGTTATTATTTTTTTTTCTTAATTACATTTTCAATGAAATTTCCATTATACTTCAAACTTGGAATTAATAAGATATAGATTTCATATTGTGTTTTTTCAGTTGCTTATAGACCGCTTGAGGAGTGCAATTTAAACTGTTATAAATGCCGAAATATATTTCTTAAATGGTTCCCCCCTTTGAGAACCCTCACTCTTGCATCTGCTGAAAGGCTTATTGTTCGAACACGATTACTCAGTGACAAGCATTGAGCACTGAAAGGGTTGTTCTATTCTCTGTAGTGACATACATGGATGTAAGGAGGTTATAAGTAAGAATACAAGCGGTAAGAGAACATAATAGATAACAAACCGAAGTAAAGGATAAGTCAGCCCTAATCAAGCGTGATCTGTGTCCAAATATAAAATTCTATATAAATATTCATACAACGTCAGACTCTACATCATGGTCAAATTATAGAAGAAAAGAAAATACTTCCACGTAATTAAAATCAGTGTTATTATTGAATATAACATATCTAGAAAAGTATATAATATGCAATCTGACTGTGGTTACTATATGAAGAGAAAGGCTTTAGGGGTGAGGTTCAGTTATCCCAAAGCTGTAGAGGGTCGAACCTTTGGTGTGAGTAGCATGTTTAAAGAGACCATTCGAGTGGCTTTCATCCGCCATCTTGAAATGTGAGCACTGCGAGAAATCAAATGTGCTGTATTATGCTAATTCATTGAAAAATTTAAGAAATAACTAATAGATTGTTGGCAGAGGGGCATGTTTACAAATAATTCATAATAAAAGTTGTCAGTTACGATAATGTTTTGTCGTAGTAATGCATTCCACATTCGTAGCTCCGATGATTGGCTTCATTTCACGAAGTTTTTTTCTTTTTTGATCGATAGCCTACACTTTATTCTTTGTCAAACTGTTAAATCTTAAACAACTGAAATGTAAAACTCATGTACATATTTGAAATTAAGTGTGAAAAGAATCATGTAAAAATCATAGATATTTGTTAACAGGAAAGTCCTCCTGAATTTCGTTTCCACAAAAAATACCCCGCTCGAATGGTCCCTTTAAATCAATCTTATACAATTGCGAAGATAGCAATACAACGTAGTAAGCGAGTTACTTAATGCCTATCTAAACTTTTTAATTCCCCCCCAAAAAAACAAATATATTTTTAAAAATCCCTTGATTTCGTTTGTTTCGTTCAGTGTAACATGTACACGGTTAAATCTTAAATTCTCGATCTTTTCGTGAAAGCTGTTTCTTTACATTGAGTGATGATGATGATTATATGTTGGTCGTAGATAAGAAATTATTTGCCGTCAATATTTGTCAAAATTGTGTCTTAAAATGTAATGATGCTGTACAATGTTTTATGATATATGACGAATGTATTCAGCATGAGGATCGATGTTTGGAGGAGGAAACGGAAAAGGATATATAATTGAGTCATCTTCACACTTCCTTGTCCTCTGGTAAACTTTTATGTATCCTCACTGAAAAGAGGCGATAACGTTTATTTAAGATAAACCTTGCGTAAGCCTTTATGTGAATCATAGTTGTACATCAGACTGACTCTCAAACAACATAAACTTTTCGGCCATAAATATCAATATCAATTTTAGGCCTTGCTTGCCTCGTGCTATGATCTGATAATGACGTGGCTTCACCAATCGCATGTAAACCCGGGGTAGCTGATGCAATCTTGATTCGTGATAAGGGATTCATACTGCTCAGTCGACCAGTGGCTCCTTTCAATATATGTATAAGATTTACTTTACTGACTCGAATATATATTTTCCATATATAGACTGAAGTGTAAGTATACTTCATTTACCTTGTACCAATCATGTCATTGCCTACATCTTACGTTACGTTTTGTGGTATATGTTATATGGTATAAGGTAATATTATTTTATGTATGACATTTTTATTTTCACTTTTAAACTAGAACATTGTCTTTTTGCAAAATTGGTTTATATAATTATAGAAAGTGTTTCCTTCATTGCCAATTAATAACCGTATAATGTTATCCTTTCTTGTTAATCCGTGACGTTATACGCATTACCATGACCTTTATCTATATAAATACTTATAAGTAGGACGATGATATTACCTAAGGGTCTGCCTGTTATATGTACACACGGAAGCACCTGTAAACCAGCGCAAGTATTTAATGGTCGAAAATAGAAGGCTTTTTTACTTTTCATATTCTCTGAATATTGTCCAGGTTAAAACAAATTAATATGTCTTCCGAGTTAGAATTTGATGTTAATTACAATAACGTTAATGGGGAAATCAAAATAGATTTGCAATGCTTAATCTGACTTATCGTGACTGTTTTTACAATCGCTTTATTTCCTGGTCGAGCAAACTGCGCAATACCTCTTACGTTTTCAGTATAAATAGACAAAACCGAAGCCTATCTCGTATATAGTTGATTTATCAGATTATAACAGTTGCGTCATGTGCTATAACATGGACTTATAATTAATCCTCGAAGAAACTTTTTGTAGTCAGTTCATTTGCGTTTTAAATTTCTAAATACATAACAGGCTCGGGCGTAAGGATAATACAAACCATTATCATACAAGTTAAGAAATAATTATTGTATGGATTTGCATTCTCCGCTGTCTTGAATATCTATTTCCTACAACAATTTTTCACCCAGATTTAATCAAAGCTACCTTATGTTTTTTCACAGGCGCAAGGCAATGTAATATAGATATACATCAACACATAACACGAGATATATCTTTGATTCTCTTCATAGCCCTCATATTGAAAAAAACGTTCCATGACAAATACGTTTCGTAAGGTTCGTGGGGGGATACCAATTACCATTGCATAGCAACTACTGCCTTGTATGACATGTTAATGAGAATTGCATTTCTGAAAAATGTTCAACAAACGCAGAATAAAGAATAGTAAAAATGTTTAGAATAAGCATAATAAAAGGGTGATACAAAAATTTACTCATCCGTGATAAAGGCTATTGGCTAAGACACAATAAAACGAGCGTAACTTTATCAAACGATGTTTTTCTTTATGTTATTTTGCAGATTACTTCATGAGGAAATATTGATAATGATAGAGTTAATCCAGTCTGTACGTGCATATCCGTGCTCGAACCGGAAAATTATGTTAATGTCCTTAATCATAGGCAACTTGTTAGAAATTTCTGCATTTTGCCCATTGTTTTGAAAATACCGAACTAATCATACATTAGATGATTTATCTATTCTTATTGTTGTTCTTGCACAGCGTTTCACATAGTACTACATTTGCAGCGCCTTGGAAGTCCTTCAAATGTATCAATGTTACCCGCTCCTTCAAATGTATCAATGTTACCCGCTCCTTCAAATGTATCAATGTTACCCGCTCCTTCAAATGTATCAATGTTACCCGCAAAACGTTGTACAACAATCGAAATTAAACAATGTTGCCATATTAATAAAACATTTTATGTCCAAAACGTTTGTCATCGTCACGTGATCACAAGGTGACGTAATGAACTTTACAGGCACTACGGGGTCCTGGCTGTTACAACTTTATAAACTAATAATTTTTCTGATAGTAACAATAGAAAAATAATAACACTCTAAATCCAAGCTCAATAACTTGCAATTCTATTTTTTTTAAATCATTGATATACATGTAAGTTCAGTTATCATAAAATTTTATTTCCTAGAAGTAATTTTTCACTTTATGAATGAAAATGTTGAAAACATTTCAGTAACTAGAATAGGGGTGTGTTCGTAAGTCAACATACATGATTGTATAAAGTAGTTTCATTGTGCGTCTGAATGAAATTACAGGCTACGTAAAACGTTACAAATGTCTTTCTTTGATACCTTTTTACCTTTCAACAACATATTTTGTTGATTTTAAACTACAATAAAATATCTTTACTCGTTTGTAGTAGTTTATCATCAATAAAGTATCACCGTATTTCATATATTCGTTGTTACTGGCATTCGGAATTTTCAGTTGTAAAGGAAAGGTTTTCCAAATTATCAATTCTCTTGCGTAGAAACATCATTTGTATAACAAGGTCTACATGTATATTTTATGACATATACTAAAGATCAACATTTTCCTGAGCTGTTTAGGGGACACAGGGACTGGTCCATAAATTTCTAAATTGGCGTTAATAAGCGCAAAAATGCCAACGTGTCGTGATTTGCGTTTAAATAGCTTTTCTAAAGTTCCATCTTTATCTTTGAAATATCAACATTATATTTTCTCCATCTTTATCAATGTTACGAAGTAAAATTCTACGTATGATTTCAAGTTGTACTACTTAAATGACCAGCTAAGCATTACAAGAATATTTTTGTTGTCGCATCTGCTGTAAATGCGTCTCAGAAATTATGTTTTCACTAAATATTCACAAATTACCTTTACAATATTTTCTTTTCAGTTGTATAAGTGTATCCAAATCTTTAAAACTGTTAATGATCAAAGTTCGAGGACAACCAAAGACGATGGCATCGGGGTCATCACCCCTCAAGTTTTCAGACACTCGTATTCGTAGCAACGGCAAACATCGACGTCATCGCGGCCGCTCGTCCTTCTACGCCACCAAATCTTCAGCAAACGGAGAATGTGTCAACACTGTACTTGCTTGTGTTGATCCTACGTCACACTGATTCCCGTGGTTATAAACAATTTCTCATCTTCACAAAGACTTTGAAATAGACTTATTTTCAGAAAGATGTCAAAATATTTTCGTGAGGACATACGTCTAGGATCATTTCTATACGCACCTTGTATGACCTTTGTGAGTCCTATGACTCTAGCAAAAGCCGGTTTCCATTACGGAAATGACGAGATGATAACTTGCCAATGGTGCAAAGTGAGGTTTCGTCTCGCTCAGGTTGGTGAAACAAGAAACAGCATTGCGTCCCTCCATGGACCTGAGTGTAAGTTCAGCAGCGCTCAGAGCGGGAACATCCCCCTGTCTCACCCCGGGAAGGAACGGGAGGAGCTCACCAAGGAGTACCTGAACACTTTCCTCGAGAAACAGCGACAAGGTATGTCACTCGTCTTGTCTACATGCATGCATTGGTGATAGTAGTTTTGTTTCTGTTCGCGTAGGGATGTATACCATCTTAATCCGTGTCATGAAACGACAGTTGTTAAATTTGCGTCGAAACTGTAAATAAACATGAACCAAATGATTTTTATCGATGAACATTTGTCTGCATTGGTAAGAATCACAATGATTAACATGTTAAAGGCAATATAACACTTTAAAGTTCAATTTGGCTAATTTAAGGAATATGAGGTTGTAGGCATTCACATTAGCTTTCTTTCAAAGTTATGAAATACTTATAATTCTTTACAATTCAGCCTGTAATTAACACTGAAAAGATTAGTACGACCGACGTCGGCGGAGAGATATAAACATCTATAGTCAGTTGTGCATAAATTGAAAATCATATGGACTGTTGAAAACGGCTTAACTAGTAATGTGTGCAACTTTTGAATTTACCTAAATTTACCTGAGAATATAGGATGAAATAAATTTATCACAGCTTATGGTAACTTAACCTATTCAAAGACTGTAGTATAAATAATGTTATTCGATTGAAATAACGTCCACCGTTTTCGTTCTTCTGGCTGTAGGCAAACTTTGAATATTTTCAATATAAAGCTCATGAGGATTCAATGCGACGTTGCATTAAATACTTCCGGTCTTTGACAATCAACTTTATAACCTGAATACGTACTTATTTGTTACGAGGTACAGTACCTGAATTATTTTCGTTCTGTGCATTAGTTCTTTATACGATATATTCTTGTTTCCTCTGGTGTAGAACTTCATATGATATAATTGCCGGTATTTCACGACAATCGCAAAAGTAACCTCGACTACATGCGATTATAACTAAAAGTAAAATGGCCTTTCCCGATTAAAATATTCTGTGTGAATCACAAGGATAACACAGAAATTGAGGAGATGTCATTTGCGCTTAAATGTTGTCTGAGAAAACGAGTATTAAGAAGGATTTTGAAATTTGTAGTACCTGAATTTGAAAGAATCATTTAATCATTCATATTTGTCTTCAGCGCATGTCGATGTCCAGACAAGAGAGGTTCGGTTGAGACAAAGCAGACCGGAGCAGCAAGACAACGGGACTGAAGCCAGGACAGGTGCTTCCTCAGCCTCTTATTATATATTGTTAGTCAATTATATGTTAGAAATTATGTTGCAAATGTACAAAACCTATCCTGTATGTCTAAAAGATGGTTGTTTCAGGTGCAACTATGAGTAAAATATTAACGTTTCTGATCTTATGAAATATCTAGTATTTGATCAAACTCCGTTAAACTTCATCATATCAACATGTTTCATAATTCACATCAATATTCGTTTTATATGATGATATGTATACCGAATGATTTGCAATGTAAATAAAGATTACCCTAAGGTAATTCTTGCGTTACACTATGCAATTAAAATGTTTTGAAAATGCTGGCATCGGTACATTTTTATTGTATACACAAAGTCATCAGGATAACGTAGATATCAACAATTTCAGATGACGGCGGAGTCTTCTGTACACCTCTACCGGAAACGGAAGTGTCTCTGAACATAACAAGTCGTCCGATATTTCGAGGAGTACATCCAGAGGAAAACGCTCGGAGAGTCGCTGTGGATCTGGAATTCTGGGAGATAAGTCTCCGCGGTTTGGAAAGTTCATGTGTACAGATAAGTTCAGAAGGCAGCAGAGGCTCAGTGCAGTTATGTAGTCCGTGACGTTGCTTGGTTTTACAAAGTTTTCCTCTTCCTGGAGTGCACCAATCAAATGATGTGTGAAACATGGTGACACGGTTTAATACAGACTATGTCTAGATTGTAGCTGGCATGTATGGTCACCTGGTTATCTTTTTTAATTTATCTATCTATGCTAGCATTAAGCTTTATTTAACAGACTCCATATAGTAATTCTGGCTTAATAAACATCACTACGACGGTATGACTGAGTCATCCTATGACGTCTTATGCCGATGAATTTATCCAACCGCTGGAATACAACTTCCATTCAAGTTTCCATTCAAAATTAATTCTTCTAAAGGTGAAGGTATTAAGGAACGCTTTCGTCTTTATATATCTATTTATTTTATTTCATTGAATTGTTATCATGTTCTGGGGGTCACGTATGTTGAATATGTAAATTCTAAATCCTCCTCTCCATATTTGTTTCAGTCGGCCATGAGAAGTCATATTTGTTATAACGAATTGCTGTAACTTGCCGTGGCTCACTTTCGTTTCTTTATGTTGAGCTCGTCCTTTTCGAGCCTCTTGTAACCTTTTTTTATGACGTAACAAAAGTGTGTATACTTATCTTTTCCATTTAATTATTGTTCAAAGGTTTCTTACGACAATGTATCATTATGTCTACCTATTGTTTTCTATCAATGAATATGATTGAATTTTTATCTAGTTAGTGTATAACGTTCTCACTTACAAACAAGAAAAGCCTTGAAAAAGCCGAACTTGGTGGGCTCAAGGGCAGAATTATTGGATTGGTATGGAGTAGATTAGTAATAATATTTTGAAACATAGCCATGTGAAGGCGCCAAAATTGTGTATGTTATTGCGGCCAACATATTTGCCAAATACACCAAATAGGTGTGCAAACAGTGTTTACGTTCTTTATATTTGTAAAGAGTACCGAGACTGTATCAAAGTTCCAATTTTATTTCAACAAATTTTCATTGCTCTCATTTCTAATACGACTTAAAAGCGATAAATAAACCAGAAATTGGATCGGTTATGTATCAATTTTGCCTACGACGTTATGGGTATCATCGATTTTTTAAGATGTAGCCATAGCCCGCAAAGTAATAAAGGCATTCCTATTCCAGGCTTTGACAAAAACCCGAATTGATAGAAATAGATCTACAAACGAGAGTAGATTGAATCATTTCACAGTGAAAAAAGATCAGCTGATTTCCTTGAAGATCGTAAAAGACACAACTTAACTGAAAAGTTTTGTTCGTATTTATTTATGCCAGATTCCCCTGGGAATTGATCAAAATTGACTAAATAAGATATCATGAAAATTAATAATTTTGATATCGTTTCGAGCCCCTAATCAAACAGTATATCTGATTTACAATGGAAGACTTTTGTGTGTGTCTCAACGTTTTTCATATACATTAGAACTTATAACTAGTAGTATTTCTTTTCATATTACTTTCATTGTGCACACGTATATTCTCATTTGTAGCGTGTTTTCGGAATAAATAATTTATGAATCGATTTTAGTGACGTCGGGAAATGAGTGTTTTTGTTGGGATCGAATGCAAAATGAAATAAAATACTCACGTCCATAAGAAACTTGACCCCTAAGAAATTTTTTATCGTGGGCGGAATATGACCACTTTGCCACTTAAGCTTAATAAAATACAAAGATAAATCCATTGACAAGCAATATACCAAAATTCATTAATATTATTTTGTATTGTTAAATGCAATGACGTTTTATTTACAGGAGGGGGTAAATATTGCGATTTACAAAACCAAGACATATAGAGATTTCAGTTCCATAAGAGTTCTGGAGCGGTCAAACTGCAAACTGCGAGTATGTCCTCCTTGTGTCTGAATACAAGCGTACACACGTCTACGCATTGATGACGTCAGGCGCCTGATGACGGCAATGGGGATTGTTTGCCAATCTTCCCTGAAAGCTTGAATTAACTGGTGACGAGTTATTGGAGGTGGCTGACGTTGTCTGAAACGACGATCGAGGTGGCCCCACAGGTGTTCTATCGGAGACAAATCAGGGGATCGTGGGGGCCAGGGCAGTACATTGATAATGTGCCTATTCAAAAAGTCCTGCACCACTCTGGCAACATGGGGCCTTGCGTCATCGTGTTGATAGAGAGTTCCCTGGTGTTGCTGCCGTAGAAATGGGATAACGAGTGGTCTCAAAACTTGGTCAATTTAGCGTTGACCGGTCATTGTCTCGTCAAGCACAACGAGATCAGTAGTTCTGTCGGCTAGAATCCCACCCCAGACCCCGCTAGGCTCCCTCCACCAAAAGGCTCAAGCTCCTGGGTGCAACATGGCGCTATGCGCTCCCCTTGTCTTCGATAAACTCGGGTCCTCCAATCATTATTGAATAAGCAGAACCTACTCTCATCGGAAAAGACCACCCTTTGCCAGTCACTTATCTGCCAGCATCGTACTTGACGTGCCAAACGTAGTCTCTCTTGCCGATGTCGAGGCGTCAGAACAGTTCCTCTGTAGGGTCTATAGTTCCTAATACCGAAGGAACGGAGACGTCTGTCTGTCGGCTTAGACGGCGGCCCAACGCAGTTCTTACCGTTGACGTTGCCGTCAGGAAGCGGTTACGTAGGTGCAAAGTACGCATGTACCGGTCTTCCTGAGCTGTTGTGATGCGGGGTCTCCCTGATCTGGGCCTGTCACTTGTCTGACAAGTCTGTTGGAACCGATCTATCAAGTTGGTTACCGCTGTGGTGGAGCAGCCGAAGGTTCTGGCAACATAACCCCTTGAAGCTCCCATGTTGATCATTCCTATGGCTCGTTCGAATTCTTTTTGTGGTTTTCCAATGACAGTGAGGACAGTGGTTTGTGTTTGAGCCTTTTATACAAAGAACTACACGTGCGGATCGTGCAACTTAAAAAAATTCGATTTTTACAGAAACTTGCACGTGAAGCCTAATCTAGAAATGTTGCGTTTCTGCAATGCATAAAACGGGGCCATGAACACTGGCGAACTCAGGAAATACTTTAAATTATTAGTATATATAAGTTAATAAATTTTCTTTAACCTCCTCCCTGCTGGATTGTTTGGAGTTTTTTTCAGAGAGGACCAAAACTATAAAATTCTAACAATTACGTCACATGGGCATACCTCATGTAAAGTTGTTCTCTACTTTATTATAATATTTTTTCATCAAAAATCAAAATATTTCTATGAATGTTATATTTTCCTTACTAAATATTGTCATTATTTCTTTTTAATTATTCTAATAGTTTTCTCAAGTAGCTTTTATATCCACTTGTCGATGAATGAAATGAAAAAATTCACAGGTCAAGATTTTGTACTACATTTTCTAAGTCAGATTATTTCATAAATAACCATTTTAAAAGAAATTTGTTTACACCATTTTGTTCAGAATTAAATTTTGCACTAGAAAAAAAATTAAGGTGCATGACTGGGATTTCGTTCCAGAAGGCAAGCACTTGTTATAAGCGATGTTCATTGAAATGATAAAAAATCTACGTAATTCGCAGCAATGAACATTTCTCACTGAACGATGCAATTTAATTTCGTGTTGATAATTTACCAAATAACGTATAAATCGTTAAGAAATTTACACCCAATTTTAGGAAATCTATTCACCTTTCTATGTTCCAAACATGAGTATTTAGCATCACTTATTTCTTATTTTTAACGTCCATCTTTCATTGTAATAGTAAACAAGTCGGATCAAAACGACTTGATGACCTCGTTATAACGCGCAAGTAGGCACGCCGATCACGGAGTTTATCAAGTCAAGATATCTAGAAATCACTTTCACCTTGTACAAAATCCATTTAAAACTATAGTAAGCATACATTTTTGCAACTGAGTGTGGTAGGATTTACGTTAATTCGGTCTGAAATAGTCGTAAAATACAATCCAACATGAGCTTACACCGCATCGGGGAAACTGTCAACAAAGTCACGTGATGTCTTCGCCGATCATCAGACCTTACTTTGTTTGTTATTTTCGCAATAATTACGTGGTATTGGGCACACAAAATCTGATTTGATGTTAGAAGTGTAATTCTCTATGATTCTTTTTAATTTTATGGATGAAATAACGCGTCTATTCATATGATACAAACAATTTGTTTGAGATGGTCCCCTTTTCAAAGTGTCACTGCGTGCCCTCCATTTGCAATCTCCATTTGTTTGAAAACGAATAATTTTCAATGAAAAACAAAATTCGAAACTTAAAATCGTGTACATGAAGATCTCTACAGTTGTATTCATACAAGTATTTATTGTTTACGCGATTAATTAATTTGTAATTCACGATTTTAGTGAGCGAAGCAAGAGTCAAATTCGCCGCAATGCAAACTCGCCTAAAAATATCGATCGATAAGAGTGTCACGTCATGTCAGACACGGTTCATGCATGAAATTTGAACACAGTTATCATTTAATTTCTAGATTATCGGGTAGAAAATGTCTTCTAGTTTCATTGTGTATAAAAATTAAATCATTTTGATAAAATTACTCACTGAGATTGTATTCATGACTGAATCCTGTTACGCGATCGCTTGTTGACATTATGCAAATTAATCGGGTCAAGGGCAATGAATGAAACACTGCTGTAATGGTAATATTACGACATAATAATTTGTTTTTGATTTATTGGGGGGAAACTTCACTGTTTTTCGTTTCAGTTTATGAAATTGTATTAATTTATAAGTCCCGTTATTTTCCTCAACGAACTGTTCAAAATACAGAAAGTTATTTACGACACTGCCGTCACGGAAATAACGTGTTGACAGCATATGGCGGGAACCGTTCAATGTATTTTTTATAAACAATTGCTTATTGTGGCAGTAATTCTTATGACATTTTGGAAATATTGTGATATCTCGGAAGAAAAATCGATAAAGAATTCATTCATATGAGTTTTTTTTTATTTTGGAAGAATGTGAGATCCTTAAAATCGTAAGTGAAATATGGTGATTATTTTATGTATGTTTATCAAAAAGCGATCTTTTGATCTTTTGATTTACTGACAAAAACACGATATCTCCACAACTTTCTAACGAAGAAATATTTGCTCTCATAACGTGACAGAAAGCTAAAATAGAATATTCTGAACAAAATGATACAACAACTATGTACATTTTACGCACTTGAAAATGCATCTGATCACTATGAACTTGATTGGTAAAATCACTGTTAGGATAAAAAACGAGCACCTGCTCGTTGATTTGTGATTACAAACACGTTGACGATTTTTAATTCATCACTTCTTTATAAAATAAATTTTGAGAGTAATAATATTTTCATCATATGAAAGCCCATTGGATTGTGACTCAGAAAATGTTTACTTTTTTAGGATTAAAGAGACTTTGTCACTCACTTTTGTCAAATGTATTTCGAAGGGACAAATGACATTGACATGTCAATATGTCAAAGTCTGCTTGGTTCCATATGGAGCCTGCAGCAGGGACAAGTTTAAAGTAAAAAAAATCAGGGGTCAAGTTTCTTATGGACGTGAGTATATTTAACGACGTCATGAAGTAACTGAAAGCGTCCCTGATCGATAATTTTCGATAAAGTGCACACCTTTGCTTATGCTTATGAATATGAATTTTTTACATACTTTGAAGAATGAAATATAGAAGCCATCACTCCGTTATATCAATTATTAGCTTAAAGTACAGTTTTGCAAACGAAAGGGCCTTCTGCATTCTGGATATTTATTTTGAAATTTATATTTAAAATTTGACAAAAAAATATTGTTAAAGGCACTTAAAAACACCGTTATTTTGTAAATATAAACAATGCACAGAAAATGCATATCTCTCTACATTACAAATAATCCGTAATCAGATTATCTACTATTTTAATCATTTTGAAAATATTGATTTTCATGGAGGTTATGAAATGTTTTCAACAGACCGGATTAAAAGTTGCACCACTTCTAAATTTAAAGCGTGAGCGTGTACCCATGTCCTAATTTGGACTTGAATATCCATTCATAAGCACGAGAATGTGTGCTATAGTGTCCTTAAGGCTCCTCTTCTACATCAGAAGCAGGTGAGTAATCACAAAGTCAAAAGATATTATGGTGCAGAAAAAATGCTTTTCATAATTTTAAACACAAACTTTCTTTTTATTATATAGTGAATATAATAGGATGAATTCTTCACTTAATATTTAATGATTTATGTTTATATTTTCTTTTAATCAGAAATAAAAACAATTGAAGATATTGCCGGTGTTTGTTTGTGATGTTGTATTAGTGGTTTCAATTGATTAAAAATTGATTAAACTTCATAATTGTGAATAACAGAACACGACAAATAGGGAATATTTACTCACGACAAGACGTTACATATCCTCACCCAGAAATATATCTGAACAAGGGTTAATCAGAAAGGTCGTAGAATGACGTAACAAATATAATCAAAGTATCTCTTTTTGCATTTTATTTTTCAAATTAGTCTCCTATGACATCAATACCTTTTGATTAGCGCCAGCTTCACTAGGCCATTCTTGTAGAATTCGCATCCTAAATCTCATGAAATCTCTCCACAGCAGCAATCAGGCTGTTGTTATCAGTAAAACACGTCCTCGTAAATGGTTCTTTAGATTTAGGAAGAGGATGATGACCGATTGTGCCGAATCTAGGGAGTAGGGTGGATGTGTCCAGAGCAAATACTTGATGACTGCACAAGCATAGCTGTTCATCCTTAACAAATACCATTTACATAGGGTATAGAGGGGTAGAGATGTAAGTACCGGGTATTTAAAAGATAACGCCGTTGATTTTCTGCCACATGGGACGCGATAATTATAATCCTTGCCAAAGGAAAACTGATAATGTATTCAGTATATGACTTCAATTGTATTTTGTGTTTACGTTGACCTTTTCATACTGTACATTTGCGCCCTCACAACAGTACAATATTGTAAGTGACGTCATAGCATTGTTCTGATGACACATGATTTGAAAGGCGATAAACTAAAGGTTGATATGGATGTGATGGATAGAATAGAATACACAACAGGGTGTCGAAATTTGGAGGTACTTGAATTCATGTAACTGCGTCTCTGAGCCTTATATCACATTCTATACTGCCTGCACGATATCAGATATCACACCCGAGGTAAGAAACCGGCTATCTGAATGAGAAAAATTTTGCAAATTTGATCTCTAATTTGGCAAGGATCGAACTACCGAACACAGCAGATTATCAACTGCGCCACTGCGACGGTGACTTCAGGTGAACAATTATTAATGGGGAATATTCTGAACACTGAGTTGAAAATATTTCTTTTTAAAAATGTTTTGACTTCTTATTGTTTCTAGGAAATGAATGTTATTAGGTATGAAGATGCATCTTGCTCATATTTACAGTTAAGCGATTTATCGGAGATTGAATCAAACTTAATTTTGAAAAAAGTAACTAACACCCTAACGTATCTCTTGCTATTAAGTAAATAGAATGATTTCATTATTGAGTTTTATTCATAGTGAATTTTTATGCGAGAAATCTTTCACTATTTTGGTTATTCTTTTTTTCTGGTTTCCATGGAAACAATTTGAACCTTGTACAAATGGGGGGTACGGTCCGTTTCCGGGCCCTATCTCAAAAACCGTTCAATATGTTTTTTCGAAACTTGGTATGTGGTTAGATCTAGTGATGGGGTGGCGCCTTTTGCTACTTTGGTAACTCAAGTTTTTAATATTTTCTGGTTTTCATGGAAACAATTTGAACTTTGTGCATATGGGGGTAGGTTGATTTTCAAACCTATATCTAAAAATCTAATGAGTATTATTTTACTAACCCTAGTATTTGGTTAGATCTAGTGTTTGGGTGGTGCCTTTTGCTACCTTGGTTATTCTTAATTTTTCATTTTACTTGGTTTCCATGGAAACAATTTGAACTTCGTGCATATTGGGGGCGAAAGATGCTAATTATGACATTTTATGACTGTGTGGGTATCAAATGTCACATTTCCAACAATAAAGACGTTGACAAATACATGAAACTCTTCCTTATGCACCATTGAACTTGTATATTTCACAAGTTCATTGATGCTTATACATTAACCTTTTTATTATATGTTTGGTATGGATTGTTTCTGATATAAGTGGCAATAAGATGATTAGGTTGGATTAAAAAGGGGGACATCACTGTGCATCTTCGATTCATAACAAAAATGTCTAAATTAACAAATATACATACTGATAAAGATAACAAACAACAAACAAATAACTGCATGATAATTTCATGCATAAATAAAACATTCATTTAATAATGTATATGTTAATGTGATCTCAGATCTCAGATAAATAACATGTCTTAAAATGTTTTTAAATAGTGTTTACCTCGGTCCGATATTGATAAACATGCTCGGCAGAGCCTCGCATGCTTATCAGTATCGCACCTCCGGAAGAATTTTTCCCTCTGTCGGAATGTACACTGTATCCTTATCCTGACCTCTAAAGTTGACAAATACTTTAAAGATCCTGTTTTGAAACTATCATTAACACGTGAAAAGACTACTTCCATGTGGTAATATGAATATTGTATACTGCAACCCATTAATATCACGTATCTAGTTGTAGCTATTGAGACGCAGAGGGGCTTGTTGCGTATGGCAAATAGCGACCAAGCACTCGGCGTTAACTGTGATCGATATCGCCCTCTCGCTATCGTTCGCGGGTGATATCACAGCTAACGCCTCGTGCCCGGGTCGCTATTTCACCCGTATCTCACTCTTTGCCAAATTATGAAATTCTAAAATCTTTAAATATTTAAAAGACAAATTTTGACATCCAATTATTTTGATATGTATATGTACCTCATTAAAGGTCAAATTATCCGAAATGATACGCCATGATAATCCGTACGTGCTCCTGAATTGCTTTTCAAGAAACGCAACTCTGACACCCGTAATTCATATATTTACTCGATTATCTCCCTTACCCTGTACCCAACTGTTAGCACTTCCTCATTTATTTGTAAACTTTATGAAATCTAAAGCGACGGATATAGTATTTTATACGGATGCATATATGATTTTTCTGTTTTATGTCATGTCTCAATAATGTGCTGTAGGTATCAGTTGTTCAAGGAGATTGGAATGCCTCATGACATTGCGATTCGACCAACAACAGTCAATAACTGCTGGTTTATTAATATTCCATTTATATTTATTATTGACAACATTCTTCCACAGATGCGAAACAATGGTTTATGAAATTTGTATTCAAATCACCTAGATGAATGGTTATTGAAACGACGGCTTAGATGTTCCATTCCTATCAACCTTTATACTGACATAAAATTAGTTGCTATAAATTAATTACATTTTAGATTAAAATACCCTTTCGAGACTCTGAGTTCTTCAAAGCTGCTTTTTCATCACTGCTAGAGGTTAGCTCGTTCGGCTTCGGATCTTGAGGTTGGGGGGTTTGAATCTTACCAAGGGCTCGGCAACTTTGTCTGCAGTAGAGACCTTTTATACACCCAGTAAGGTTTGGGTGAAATACTACTCAGAAGTACACTGCATTACAGCCCATGATTCGCTAGTCCAAGCCGATGCTCGCATGTTTCACCGCAATGCATAGGCACAATAACGATGCGGGTTTCCCCTGCAATTTTACTACTAGCAATTATATAAGTATACTAATCTTGAAAGCGAAATTAAACCCCACCTCACCTCCTTAGTCGATTAGTAATTAAAACACGGGTCTTGTGCAATTAATTGGTCAGGCAACCGGGCTGTCATTGTAAATATTATGGATAATGTGTATACACATTAAAAACATATTACATTCTATCAACTTTTGCAAAGGTTTAACAACAAAGAAGCTCATGCTTGTGTATTATGATATCGTAAACATCAACACGAGTTGATAAAATTTACATTTATTTTTCTCAGGGCGTGTTGATATATTTCATATCGGAAGCCACAGGGTTTAGATTCTATTATCCATTCATTCCAATACATATTCATAATTGTATATCAATTTCTGAACGTAGACACCAAATGTCAGGACATTGTGACGTCATCCTGACAATGATGTCGTCGCATTGCGGTATCATTACTGGATGATTTTGAACAAATCTGCTTTGTTATGTTCTTGATGATCACAATTTTGGGTGACAAGTGAGGATGCAAAATTAAGATAATGATCACTTTATTCAAGATTCATCGATATAATATCCAAAATGTCATAAGAATTCCAATACCCTGTCAAGTATTAGCCACTGCTGTTGCACAATATTTCCTTTATTTAAAAAAACATACTAAGAAATTCATTTTTAAGCATTTATTGCAGAGAATAACAGGAAAGAAATATTACAGCCATCATTTCATGCAAGTAACCATATGACTGACAGGTCCGAGGACATCTCAAAGAGTGTCATCCCATGAATGGTACCTACAATATCGCTTCGAGCTGTAAACGACGCAGTATTGCATCACACATAATCTGTAGATATTAACTTCATATGCTGGTACAAAACTTTGTTTTTTAATCATTTTTTAATCTACAACTTGTCTGTTTACAAATTCTGTAAGAAACTGTGAAACAAATCTAATCAGTAAAGTGTTGAAAATACAAAACAGGAATGATATGTGACAACAGGGTTGCTCAATGTGAGTTTACATTATTGATATATGATTCTCATATCTATATTCTGTCTTACTTTAGGGAATTATGCGTGAACCTTTCATGTAGTAATCCATTAACAGTTCTCTTCAAAATTTCTGAAATTACTTAATATATTAATGTTATTGATTGCTTGAGTTATAAATTTATATTTTGCAAACATTATACATAATTTTATTGTTCAAATCAAAATCTTACTTTGAACAAAGATATGAGAACATATATACACTTGTCGTACTGTCTAAGTACGAGTGTTTCAGTCATTTGTGAAATATACAAATTCAGTATTACTTACATTGTTGAATGTAACAGTATTTAAATAATTTGATTATATAACAAGTGTGTACAAACGTAACTACAAGCAATAACAAAGTATCATCCAACATCGTCATCCCTTAGGCACGTCGTGGTATATCAGTAAACATCTACAGATTCCAAGAAAGCAAGAACAAAGCAAGGAAAAAGCAATAGGTTTAGAATATTAGAATCAATGCTACTCTTCTCTTCCGGCTTTTCCTCTTCCAAGTCCTGGCCATCAAAGGAGAAGGTATGCAGGTCTGCGTAGTCGTATGGCGGGACACCGCGGAGCAAGCATGGTGTGTTCGATGCCCGCAGTCATACCTGCCTCCCAGTAGTACAGACTGCTTCCACATTGGTAACAGGTCACACACTTGCAGCCTGAAGTGAAGTTAATACATCATTCATAATTTACATGATCCCGGTATCATTTATCTGAAATTTCCTTTGTAAACCTACTTCCTCAGAGGTAGCCAACAACCATTACTACAGACCGAAACAAACATAGTAGGGTATCTAACGTCTTACAAGTGCTATTAATGTGAAGTAATGTATAACATTTAAAATAATGTCAAACAAAATAAAAATAAATCTTACCAATGACTGGGGGGACAAAAAAGCCATTTGATGCCATCTCATCTGCATCCACGTGTAAACCAGACAGCACGGCTGGGTTGGGGAAAGAGGCAAGCCTGGTAGATTTGAGATTGTATTCTGGAGATACAGGATCTTCTCCCATACCAGCGGCAACCTGGAACTTGTGGATTTCTAATAAGCTCAACTGTCGATACGGAGGCGGTACGCTGTCTACCACGATGGACTTTCCACCGTCTTCGTCATCTCCACGTTTCTTGGAATTCTTGAATAGGAGCCCTTCATCCTTATTGGTATGTTTACCCTCGGTCGATTGTTCTCTTATCTTGGAGCCAGGTTGTTCATCTTTTAAAGTGTAAGCTTGCAGTGAAACCTCAGAGATTCCATTGTCATCTTCTGGCTCTGTTAGGCTTGTTAGATTTCCATCAACATATTTCCCACCATAATCGCTTTCTCTAAGATAAACCATGGTTTTCACATCAACAGAATCATGTTCAGGGTAGGAGCGATCCAGGAACTGTTTGGCAACATCATGTTTTTGGTTGACGCGGTCATCAGAGCCAGTCTGGTTTGGGATGAGGCTATCTGGCATCAACGGTTCCAAACTTACATCAAAGTTGATCTCTAAGCATTCAGGCTTGGATTCATTTTGTTGCAGACAAAAGCTATCCATTGACGGTTCGTCCCTGGCAACATTGGGTTCCTTATTCAGATGTGACAATGGTTCATCGTCGGCCTGCTTATCATCAGAGCAATCTGGCAAAGATTCACCTTTAGCAACATTGTTGATGTCGGGGCGTTCTGGCAATAGCTCATAAACAAGATCTAGCTGGGGAGTGTGACTTAACTCAGCGAACTTGTTGCGTACTGTCGTAACACTGAGAAGATCCAAACCATTAGACCCCTCGAGTGAGGTCACCCTGATGGCTCTAGTACCATCGGCTGTAGATGAAAGAGGGTAGGGATCTGGAGCGGCGCCTGATGGTCCAGTGTAGTAGTCACTAGCGGCAACTGGGTAGGATGAGTTAGCGACGCCACTTTCATCTGTTCCAGTTCCCAAACCACTGTCTCCATCTGTTGGTTTTACATATAAAAAAACTTTTTTGTAAAAGTGAAAATCCGAAATAATCTTTACTCAAAGGAATTATTGTTATAAAAAATAATATATATGACGCCATCTCATTGTTAGTGTCTACGCAATCAAAATGACCCTGCTCCTTTGATGGATACAGTATCTGTATTTATGGACTGAAACAATGTTTATCGATTGTGTAAGAATATGTATACTTTCGTGGCATGAGGTAGTACATTGGCTCTGATGCTCATCAGGTTTTAAAAACGTATTAGGTTAAAGATTAACATTACATAAAACAGCATTATCCATTGACTGCATGATTATATAGCGTTGAAACGCCACTGGACTAATTTAATGAAGAATTTGTGTTATATCGTTATACAGTTATAAGGTTTGTAGGTAAGTTAGAAATATACTCTTCACATTCATTTAAAATAGAATAATTGAAACCATGATAGTTTACCTGGGGATGTCTCAACACTGGACGGGAAGTAGTCACTCTAAATAAATAAAAAGCTCATACTAAAATAAAGTCTTTACTTTTTTTATCAACAATTTGCAATCATATTTTGAGGTTAAATCTAATGAAAACCTTTCTGAAAAAATAATTATGCACTCCAATACGAGTTTTAACATACAAATTTGATTCCGTCGATCTTTTGTCTGCCAGGTATAACGCTGTTATGAAGTTAAAAATTGTAAGTTCTATTACCGTTTGCTGTACATACATGCGATACGTGAACACACATGTTATATCATATTTAACAAAAGCTATACTTCGACGACTGTAGGTTTATTGAGTGAGTGAGTGAGTGAGTGAGTTGGTGTTTAACGCCGCTTTCACTATTATTTTACTTATATCGCGGCTGCTAGTATTATTGCAGGGAGAAAGCCCGCAACACCATTGTGGCTATACATTGCGGTGAAACCTGCGAACACCGGCTGGTACTAGCGAACCATCGGTGGTACTGCACTGAATTAGGTTTATTGACCAGGAATCATGTTATTGTTAGATAAATCCTGAAACATGTATTCGAACCTGTCAGTAAGTTTCGTATTTCTAGTCTGGCACCATTTTGCTCTGTAGGCTCATTCGTTGTAATAAAAACCTTGGAAAACAATTAGACATATAGATTGATCATTAAACAAATGATTAAGTAAAATATTATAAGAAGGAAACATTTCTTCAAGCTGGACATATTGAATGATCGTGTTAAAAGATACTTATAATTCGTCCATTTATAAAGCGCACTTGCTCAGTGGTTTCCAAAGGCCTTTAGAAATATATTTGACCTGAGCCGACATGTATGTCGCTGGGTCAACATTTATACATTCCTTAACGATCCTGCTATTTCCTGTTAGGTGAACGGATGCATAAATTGAATAAAGTCTCAACACCACGAGTAGACAAAATCTTAGTTAAGGGCAGGGATCTATCAGTTTATCTAGTTTTGGCGCAGTTAACCCAACCACCCGTCGAATGAAACCTAAAGTTTCTAAACTTCGCTGACCGCGGTAAACTGAGCCAGGCACAGGACCACGTGCTACTTTCTTAACTATTCTTAAAGTTGAAGAACCAACCTCAAAAATACTACTGAAAACTTTCTCTTTCATTGTGTTACGTGTTTGATTTGAGTAGACCATAGGCCAATAGATATTTAGTAATACCCTGTAATCTAAGATTTTTAACGAGTTTTAAAATAAATAAATAAATAAATAAGACTCAGTTACGAATGCGCTACGGATCACACGAATAACATACGATATCACGGTTCATGGACGAATAGTTTACGATAGTTCATATCAATTCAGTGATTAATCATCGCTTCATTCGTAGATGATTCGTGAGTATTTCAGGGTGAGAACACCAAAATCCCCAACCACGAATTTTCAAAAACTGTTTACAATATTGTTACTGACTACACGATTATTTCAAATTCAAGTGGGCAGCGTTTTAGCCTAAGGACATCAAAACTTTGATAGAGTTATAAAATGAGAACCGTGTTAATTCAAGTTTCAAACCTAAAGTTAAAATACTAGAGAAACATATGAGGTGAGGTGAGGTGACTTGGGGTTTAAAGCCGCTTTCAAGAGTATTTCACTTATATCACGGCTTCTAGTATTTTTGCAGGGAGAAAACCCGCAACACCAATGCGGCTGTACATTGCGATGAATCCTTCAGAACAAGCTGCCGAGCCCCTACCGGGCATCTTCCCACGGCAAGGTGAAAATGTATCGAGAAGCGGAAAGAGTTCGAAATCTTTTCGTTTCGGCCTTGACATTGTGAAGATGCCACCGGGATGCGAACCACTAACCTCTTGATCCGAAGCCAGAAACATTTGCAAATAATGTTCAATATTGCACAAAGTGCATACCTATTTAGAATCAATGGTTGCCACTATTGCAACGTAAACCTGAGTTCTGTCTTACAAAAGGTCGTCTATATCTAACATAGTTTTCTTTAAATAAAGACGATTTCAATATTTTAGAAAAGGCAAGTTCATACATTCAGACTTGTATGGAACGTTAACTACAGTTTACAGAAAGCACTAGGGTCACAGTCGTACGCTGTTCATTGTTTTATATAAACAACGGAGTTTAAACCAACTCACCAAAGCGGTTTCCGGTTTCTTGTGACTCGCTGTAATGTAAGTAGATAATTTAATTTCATTGTGTTTGATAAAGCGTTATGTTGAAACAATTTTAGGATACATTTCAGGTTTCGTTAAACTTATCTTGATAGATTTCTCAATTTATGTTTACTTGTTGTAGGTGAATCACACACAAGAAGAAGGTAACTTGATGATGGGACATCTTTCATACTTAGGACAATTTCATGATGAAATATTCATCAAAGTCACATACATGTATATCTATATGATTTCGATCATTCTCTCCCAAAAAGTGGTATTGCATATATAAATAGCTTACAAGAAGCATGTGAACATAGATACGAAAAGTATTGAATTTGCTACAACGTAATCATTCATCTAAGCTTCTAAAGTTTTTTGGTTATATTCTTTTAAAATGAGTAACAGTAGCACGCATATTGTCTTGACATCATCAGAAAAAAGCAAAAATAGGACCGACTCTTTAAGGGGGGGGGGGGGGGGGGGGTGTCAACTTCATAAGGTTGCTGATTCCCTCAATCACAATGTATTCATTGTTTCGTTATCATTCTATATGATTAAGATTATACACACTATTTTGCGATTTTGTGTCTTTTTTGGATATATTTTCCTCAGTTGTTGATGTTGTCACAGTTGGTGGCGGTTGTGCTGTATTTTCTGCACCTGCGATTGCGCTTTCTGTCTCCTCCTCATCTTCATGCTTCAGAGCCATGCCAACACTAAAACATGAATATATCAGTGATAACGTTGCATGTAATGGTGGTTATAATAATGGAAAATAAACATGCTATTGTATCCGATTATTAAGTTCAGTAGGATCACCATTCAACAATATGAGAATAAATAAACATCCTTGATCACAAAGTCATGTCAGTTGGTTTATCATAAAACCAAAATCAGTGACAATAATGTTAGTTGCGTAGGCTTTGCATTGGCTGCAGTTAAACTCCGACGATGGCCTTGTTCCTCAGTGACCGAAAAAGTTCATCAGGCAATAAGAACGGGCTTTGAAAAACCATACATTTCGTTGACACGGTATTTGATTGACTATATTACTCTCAAAAATGGAAATGAAATGTTTATTTTTTCTATTTAAGAAATACTCCATGTTGTTCTTAACATTCTTTTTAGCTTTGATACATAACAAATATGATGATATAAATTCAAAAATCAAATGTAATCGGTATGACAAATATATGATGATTACCAATTTCCAATTAAAATCGAAAACGGCCTTTTATGGTGCGCAAAGGACGACAACACAAGTCCATTAAATACATACTTTTTAATTAACCTTTTAAGCCATACAAACAATTTACTGCCCTGCAGTTTACAAATCTACATACGACCAATTCACGCGAAACAGCGTTCTGAATGTCTTTCAGCTCTAAGTGAAAAAATAAACCGACAACATCGTTTACATTGGCTTATATTGTTTTTACACGTGAGTTGCCGTACAAAATTAAGTAAGGGAGACCTGTCGGAAGTAGGATATTGGTTCGTATGGGTATATATGACGGACCTAGCTCTCTTGGGAGAGTTTGAAATGGATACAGGTAACATAGACATTGTTTGAAACATTAACCATTGTCCTTGACTGTGTTGCTCTTAAACTCATTTATTTATCATAATTTGAATGAAAACGATATATTTTGAATTTTTGATTATTTCAAGGTGTGAACATTACACGATTGACTCTTCTGTATGCTCGTTTTCGCTGAGAATACCTGTCAGAAACTAATCAAAACGAAAAACTATATTGAATGTAAATTTAGCATTCAAATCGGCGAAAAGCATATCGTGATTATTGTCGTGAGTATCTTAATACTGTACGCATTGGAAAAGAAATAAACCATTTCAAAGTCAAATGTGTGTTTCTGATGCAAGTAACGCCCGTATGTTAATCGCCTGTTATCTAAAAACCCAATAAAAGGAAACATAAATAGAATAAATTTATATTGTAATTAGGTCACTTATTATCATGATTATATACTTATGAAATATATGAATTAATTGATATATTGCGATATAGTGATTCTGTTTATGAATTTTAACGCGTCTAAAAATAATATTTTTCACGTGTTCGTTGATTTTCAATTGCACCGTTGCTATATCAACGCACCTAGAAATGCATCTTCCGGTTTGAACAGTGCTGCGTGCTTTACTTCTCACCCATTTCCTTTTACCTTTTACGGATTATTCGGCAATGATTACACGATACATCGAGTTTGATTCGGAAACTATATTCATTACAGTTATCAAAAAGTGCTTTTTTTTGGTTATTAAGCTTTTGCATTATAAGATTGCAAATACCAGACGGTATAATACTAACTTCCCCAACTGTTTGTATTAAATGATTATTGTGTCAAAGATACTATACTGTAAATAATAATTCTTTAGTTTTTTCCGTCCAACATATATTCAGGCTACATTCAAGTACAGGCTTGTGGCATAACGATTGCGTGAACACAATTGAAGCAAAGACACAAATACTAGTAGTCGATATGAGTCTCTAGCTATGTCCTAGATACGGATATGAGTTTCCTTTGTGCGATCATACGTGAACCGCTTCATACTAACATTACTAACTAGTTTAAAAGCTTCTAGATTGAGGACAAGGTCGTTGCTTTTGATACAAATTGGCGGTTTATGCAAATAATTGAAATGCAAATGTTTAGCCAAACATGTAGTCAGTTATCTGCGCTCCATAGAGCACGCACCGTGCGCATGCACACCCGTTTTTAAGAGATACTGATATTGAGTACGTCAACTAATGTAGGACATTTTTTCCTATCTGCGTGGTCGAGAGCTTTTCAGTTACGTTACGTCCCGGCTTGTCAAGTATCTACTTCCCTGCAGTCCTTGGATAGTATGAAATATAACTGTACGGATTACAACTTTGGGTAAGCATTTTATATTTCCATAATCTTATACCATCTATATCTCTATCATAAAAGTGTTGTTTGTTAATATATTCTCATACTTTTATGTCAGTAGTAATGGTATCGTGTTATTTGACACACTTGAAGTAATAAGTGAGAATATTAAATAGGACACAGGCAATAAATGGCGGACAGGGAAGTATGTATTGCAATTTTGGAATTGGTGTGAACATTTTCATCTACTACATTTGTACCATTGGAAACAGGACTGTAATCATTCTATTACATGATACTTTTTATAAAATGATTTTGAAAACGACGTGTGTTTAAAACAAATTAAACTCTGGACCCATATAATCCAATAAATGCCAAAAGACCTCAATTTTCAACTGCCCTATAAACGATCAGTAGTTTAATAGTCTTATTTTCAATTGTGAAAGATACTTACCTAATAAAACAGGATCAATGATCATAAATGTGTTATATGCACACCTGGTGCTGTATCGCGTTGTTATATAAATTTAGATGTAACTCTAGATGTGGGTGATTTTAGAAAATTTATCTGTACATTCGTATGAGCAGATAATAGCAATAGTGATTGCTTTGAATAACTGTAAGAGTCAAACAAATAAAAGCTTTAATTAGTATACGCTTATATTTGTAAATGTTTTACAACTAGCTTGGGTTCAAACGATTTGGAAAATACACTGGTTGAAACTACCCTGTCTAGCACTTCATATACATTACTAGCTGCAAGTGCTTCTCAAACCTGCTCGGTATTAACCTATCTGTCAATAAGACAGAAGTATTACATTATTTACAGTATAAATGTTACAATCGAAAGCAATAATAGAAGTCTTCTTAATTACATGTATGTTCACAATCAAGTTAAATTATAAAGATTGTGGTGTAATCGACTACAATTATCTATATTTCAATGACCTACAGTAACAACAATCTCATAGGTTCATACCAAACCCTTATGACGTCACCGCCAATATGGCCGTGACTTTAACAAATATTTAGAGACCTGTTTTGAAAGGAAAAGTAACAACCAGATACAATCGCTGCATCAAATTGTTCATTTAGATAAAATACATGGGAATGAACACAAATCAATAGATTTTTATCGGTTTCAATGAAAGATTTTTCAGAAGAGTTGATTTGCTGCATATCCATGTCGCCGCCATATTGTTAGTTCAGTTTAGTTTACAAACACAAGGAATGAATATCTATCGTTCCGATAACTCAATCACTAACTTTTAAGCGGTCCAGCTGCATCCCGGCGGAAACAATTACATTTATCCTGAACTAAATTTTAAAACCACTTTAGTATCTCAATACCTTGTCGAATTTTCCTGACCTTAATAAGAAATGCCACATACCGTTACAGGGGGAATGTTATACGCCGAATTGGCAGCAATTGAACTTGACTGAATTTCCCTAAAATTAAAACGCATCGTACTACCTTGCTATTGAAAGTTTATATATGTTTGTTTGAAATCATCCATTTAAAAATGTGTATCAAATAGTAAACAATGATACGAAATGTTACAAACGTCGAGTAACAAACTATGGCAAGGCACATGATGTTTTTTAAATCCAAAGTAAAGACGTCTATATGATAGATAAGCTCTAAACTTACCAGAAGGCACGTCAAAAGGACATTCTAGGGACGAGGCCGTGTCTGTCAAACTGAAGGGATCGAGTCTGTAGCTAGTTAAAATAACCAATGTGCTGCAGGTTTGATCCGGATATGACCTCGAAGTTCGCGCAGAAGCAGTGAATCAATAACAAATGTGAAAGAACTAAATACCTTTAATATAAGATTATCTATTTTTTAATACATGTTCATATTGTTCATGTATTTTTAGTATGTTTTAATTTTAATTCATATCATATGTTCCTTTTAGTTCATGTATTTTTAGTATGTCTCAATTTTCATAGGGTATATATGTTCATTTTAGTTCATGTATTTAAGTATAACCCTGTTTTTATATCACATGTTCATTTTAGTCCATGTATTTTTAGCCTGTCTTAATTTGTATAGCGTTTGTTCATATTTCTAGTTTATCGCTATTTCTATATCATATGTTCATTTTAGTAAATGTATATTAAGAGTATATTTCTGTTTTTATATTATTTGTTCATTTTAGTTCAGGTATTTTTATTTTATAGACGTGTCTTGTGATGTAAAAGGTGAACACACAGACAGGAAAGTTACTTTGATTAGATTAATTTGACACGTAAAGTATGAAAAAAAATGTATTCCGATATTTGATCTATTTCCTTTGAATCATATGACGATATAAAAACGAATATCAAATTTATCTTCCTATTCTTTGCGTTGATTAATATAACTAATGTTAATAGCAAATTATTTTCAAGGTCTGTTGTATCATTGCCGTAAATCTATCATCAACGCAGTTCATTTCCTTCTTTCCGTTCATTTGGTTTTTTTGGAATTCGTTTTCATAGGAAGGTACATCTCGATCGCATATAATCATTTAGCAGGTTTTAATCAATATGTTTTTGATCCTAAACATGTAGTAAGTACCTGATTAACTAATTTAAACAAGTTCTTAAAGGAAATGGAGTACGAATATTGTCTTGTCTGACTCATAATTTTCTTTCAACTGACTCGATAATTATCTACGCTTTCACGGAAGGAAATATGGTAGGCCTATTTTATATTGTAAATAATGATGGTTCTTTAAAAAGATTTTCATGCAAAAGCATTGGCATTTTATATATAGTCAAGGTGTTTCAATTTTTGTCTGCTCAACTAAACGCCTATCTATGTCATTATTCACACTATTGTCATGTTAATGGTTCCAAGTATTGTATAACAGCTTGTGGGTTCAACGTCTAATGATATCGTATCGTTGGCTTAAAATGTACTTATACTGCAAGACAGGACTTCTCAACAAAAACTGTATGAAAAAGATGAAAGCATTGAATCCACTTAGGGATATACTTTGATTTGTTGCTATGCACCCCTTCAAAAAGGTAATACGTTCATCCCTCCAAGATATTCATGGCATTCTACAAACTTCTCGTCTGTTTGAATACTTAGATTGTAAACGTAAATATTACTCACGAGACTAGGTCACTGTGTGAGCCGCTGCTGGCTATGGCTTCACTTCGTTTATTGTCACACCATAAGGCACCATAAATAGAATAAAGACACGTGCTCACTAGTTATTTCGCTTTCCAAGAAATGATGTTACATCATAAAATCATAAACTATGTACCTCTATAATCCAATGAATTCCACACAAAAATCTGTTTTCAACTACCCTACGTATATCAATAAGTAGTTAAGTAGTCTTCCTATTAATAAAAGATCGGGTCGATATCGTGTGCAGTGTGCAGAGTGCATAGTATCAACCTTCCTAAAACAGATCCATGATTCAACATGTTATCTGCTACGTGTCATGTGGTTGAGGACACCAATCCGTACACCTGAGCACTTTTGTTAAGATTTGGATACCCTCTTTGAATGTACTGTTAACTGTCTACTGTTTTCAAGATTGCGATTGCGATAAAGTAGGCTGTATGTCAACACAAAATATCATATCTAATTATACAAAAAGGTAAGTGACTGAGTATTATGTTTTAATGATGTCCTTTTAGGTTTTGGGAATTTGATTTGTAAAACAGGATTTTTATAAGATTTCTGACTACTCTGACATAAAATAAGCTTGAATAAATATGTAAAAACTGTACATCGGGTAACTTGAAAAGGCAAGTCAAGCGTGTTTTTTCATACAAATAGTAACTCATGAAAGAGGTTCGAATAATAATTTGTAGCAATTAATCTACATTAATATCTTTATCAATGTAAGCTTTATGTCTTAAAATATGTTACCACCAGCTTTGGTTCAAGCCGATTTGGACATTGTACTTATTGATACAACCCTGTTCAGATATTAACGTACATTATCAGGTACAAGTGCTTCTCTAACCTGTGAATCAGACAGAAATTATACTATATTAAAATTATAAATGCTTTATATTGTATATAAATTACCAGGTTCACCCCTGGATTTGAATTTCTATCAAATGTACCTATCTGACATAGACATGCATCGCAAATTGATTTCTCGCAAATTGATTTCTCGCAAATTGATTTCTCGCAAATTGATTTCTCGCAAATTGATTTCTCTTTTAAGCTTATGTTTTATTTATATGCTACGATTCATATTTGATAAAAGCATATGGCATTATAAGCAGTTTCAAAGACGTCAAGAAAAATATCCAGATAGGGAACGTGTTTATGTTTAAGTGAAACACACAAACTTTCAGATAAAGGTCTTTTCTTACCTTAATTCACGTCAAATGGACTGACAAGACGGGAGTCCATAAGTCTGTGACCGCCTAGCTGCAATTGAGACCGCACCTCGTCATGTAAGTAACCTTCACTAATTGGTACTGGTGACATAAAGAAATGAAACTAACAACTAAGAACAATGATAATGTAGAAACATATATATCATGGTAGTTGTTTCAGTATAAACTCCGTCTACTTTGGAACATTAAACATTTAAATTCAATTTTCATGAGCTTTGTTTTCAATAAGATTTTGAAAACGACGTTATGTGTTAAAATATCTTTACACCTTGGACTAATATAATCCAATGAATGGCTAACGACGCTTAATTTTCAACTGTCCTATATAACGATCAGTAGTTTAGTTGTCTTATTTGTAAAGAAAAATCGTGTCGTTTCGTGAGCATTGTGCAAGGCATTTACCTAACAAAACAGGATCAATGATCATAAATGTGTTATATGCACACCTGGTGCTGTATCACGTGGTTATATGAATTTAGATGTAACTCTAGATGTGGGTGATTTTAGAAAATTTATCTGTACATTCGTATGAGCAGATTAAAGCAACATTGATTGCTATGAATAACTGTCAGAGTCAAACAAATAAAAGCTTTAATTAGTATTTTTATTTGTAAATGTTTTACAACTGGCTTGGTTGAACGATTTGGAAAATACACTGGTTGAAACTACCCTGTTTAGCAATTTTTACCAGCTGCAAGTGCTTCTCAAACCTGCTTGGTATCAACCTATCTGTCAATCAGACAGAAGTAATACTTTACTTTATTTACAGTAAAATGTAACAATCGAAAGCAATACTAGAAGTCTTATTAATTACATGTATGTTCACAATCAAGTTAAATGATAAAGATTGTGGTGTAATCGACTATAATTTTCTCTATTCCAATGACCTTCACTAACACAAATCTTATTTGTTCATGCACAAACCCAGATGACGTCACCACCATGTTCGACTTGACTTGAAGCAATAGTCATGAGATATATGTTAAAAGATACAATTGATTAATAAAATTGCTTCATCTAGCCATAATACATGAGGAATGAACTTAAATCAACAGGGTTTTTTATCGGTAACAATGAAAACATATTTCAGAATATTTCGTTTGCTGCAGATCTGTGACGCCGCCATATTGAATAAACCGTTTCTGTTTACAACCACAAAGTGAATGAATATCTTTCATTCTCATACCTCAATCACAAACTGTCAGTCCAGCTAGACCACGGCGGATACAATCAAATATATCCTGAACCCTATTTAAACCACTTTAGTATCTAAATACCTTGTCGAAGATCCCTGACCTGAATAAGAAATGTCACATATCGTTACTTGACTTGAAGAATGTTTTACGCCGAACATTCAGTAATTGAAATTGATTGAATTTTCCCTAAAATGTCTGATTAATATAACGCATCGTACTTTCTTGCTATTTAACGCTTAATGTTTGTTTGATATCATCCACTGTAAACATATGTACGCAAATAGTGAAAAACGATAGAAAATGTTACAAACATTTAGTACAAAATCATGTTAAGGCACATTATCTTTTTCTAAATCCAAAGTAAAGACGTTTATATCATATATAAGCTCTCAACTTACCAGAAGGCACGTCAAATGACATTCGAGGGTTGAAGTTTTTTCTGTCAAACTGAAGGGATCGAGTCTGCAGCTAGTTGATATAACCAACGTGCTGCCGGTTTGATCCGGATATGAAGTTCGCGCAGAAGCAGTGATGACAAATGACATGTGATCTCATTCTAAATATAAATAAACATTATATACAACCTACCGGAAATTACTTTTTTAGCATGTGTTTATTTTGGTTTAGGTACATTTAGTATATGTACAATTCTTTTATAAATTAAAGGTTGACACACAAATTCTTTCTAATATTTTGCTTTGCTATGTGTCATTGAAGGAAAAATACACTTAAAATGTGGAACATGTGTATTCTTATTCATGATCATCTACAGCAGTGTTTTTTACGGGTGAATAACCTTATATCTATTTCGAGACACGTTGATAAGTAAAATCATATAACAAGAGGGATAGAGAACGAATATCAAATACAGTATCCGATTCGATGCAACCGATAAATATAACTACTGTCAATAAACAATCATTGACCGAGTCTGTTTTATCTCGGCCGTACTTTTATCACCACTGCTACAGTTCATTGCCTTCTTCATACGTGAACCACGAATTGTTTTGTCTTTTTTGAATTTTGTTTTGTAGGTAGATACCTCTCGATTGATTTTTATCTTTTAGCATGTTTTATCCATTTATTATGAATCCTGAAGAAAATAATGTAATTCTGATAACAATAAACGGTTATTTGGTGACCTAGGCTGCCATTTTCATGCTCTTCATCGAGGAAAGTCAAAATTAAGAAACCATTCATAAGGTTTTGTTGCAAAACAACCATCTACTCCTCATTGCTGGATTTCCCCTTATGATCTTAATCATTAAAACTAAACTGGATTCAACATGTTCTCTTGGTGTTTTTCATCAGTGTCCTTTACAGCGTTTTAGTTTTAGCCTTTTCTTTATATTTTTGTTGTTAAAGTAATTCTTAAGAAATGTTGCTTGTGTAGATGATTTGTAGTTATTAAAACATGAGAAAATTTGGATTGTAAAAAATTGGATGGAACTAGCTGAGAAATTGTGAGGTTCATTAAGTTACTGTTTTAGCTTTTTCTAAAAGACACTTACTTAACCTTTAGTTATTCACTGAAAGGATTGATTCGTTAGCTGTCAAAAACCTTCCAAAACTTTTGCGTTTAATACATTATATTACCTGACACAACCAGGGTATTTTGGTTTTAAACAGGAGAGTAGAAGTTACAATGAAGTTTATGGATTAACAGAATCCCTATTCCTGTCGATGTTAACACTTTTAATATAGATCGAGTATACATGGTTTTATGGTATTTTCATAAAGAAGTGTTATGATTATAAACTTTGACAATAATTGTTAACATATATCATATATTTTATATTAGGGAGTATATAGGCGATTCATTTCGTGATGTAGAAGTGTCATGATAAAATAATTTTGAATGTAAGTCGGATTTTCTTGGCAAAATTCTCTTTTCTGGAAGTGTAATTTTTACTAGCCGTGTCCTCATTAAAAACTCTCGCCCAATGACTTGACAGTGGTAATATAACCATGGTGATCAATAAACCATAGCCATCTATGGACATATGAAGGGATAGTTATTCAATTTTAAAAAGACTTTAATAATGATGCTAGTAATGATTCCTTAAATAGATATGTGGGGTATAATGTAAAGAAGAAAATAAATTCTTTTGATCGGTATTCAAATCAGGCACTGAGTAGAAAAATTCGATAAAGATGTATTATCATCAACGTATCTTTATATATTTTCTAAGTACACTGTATTTTGCTATACTGTAGTATGAGTTGTTTCAATTCAAGAGAAGTAATAAATGTATCTCTCCTTAATAACATGGTTTAGTCAACAATCTTCCCGTCTATCTAAATGGTTTTAAGGTCTGTTTGTATAATTAAACTGTAAACGTATATTTTACTCACGCCAAGCCACTGTGTGAGCAGCTGACTATGGCTTCTCGTCGATTGTTAACACATCATAAGGCCCCATATATAGAAGTCACGTGCATAGTCGTTATTTCGTTTTCCAAGAAATGACCTTAAGCGTTTACACTTTTAAAACCTCTGTACTCATAAAAATCAAATGAATGCCAAACAAAACTCTAACTTCAACTGCCCTATATAAAGATAAGTAATTAAGTAGTCTTTTAAAACAAAGATCGTGTCGTAAAGTGTGCATTATGCAAAGTGTTAACTAAACCAAAACCGATCCATGAACAAATATGTTATCTAATACACCTGGTGTTGTGTCACGTGGTTTGAGGGCTTGCCGAACATACGCAATGGACATGCATGCCTCGTACACGCAAACACTATTGGTGATAGTTGGATACCTTACTTGGAAATACTTTGTATGTATCAAGATTGAGATAATATGAGCCAACAAAACATATCTAATTGTACAGAAAGGTAGGTTATTTGTCGTGATGTCTTAATAATGTGCCCCGTCATTGTTTAGTTGATTTGGGAATTTTTAAACTGTGTATTCCTTGAACGCTTTCTAGCAATATTCATTTCCACAAGATTACAGACAGCTCTTATTGTTAAGATATGCTTCCCTAGATATATAGATAATTTGAGATTGCGGTAGGTTACAAAGGCGAGTCAAAGGTGTTTATTTATACAAATAGATACACAAAAAAGAGGAATCAATAACAATGTCTAACAGTTAAACAACGTAAATCTCTTAATTAATGTAAGCTTTATATTCACAAGTATTTTAGGTTCAAAACGGTTTGGAAATTACACTGGTTGTTACTACACTGTTTTGCTATTAAGATACATTATCAGGTGCAAGTGCTTTCAAACCTGCTCGGTATTGACCTTCATTTAAATCAGACAGAGGTAATAGTTTATTCAAAATATATATGTTACAATCGATAGCAACAATTGAAGTGTAATTTATGACATGTATGTTCACAACAACGTTAAATGATAAAGATTATGGTTGAATTGACTACGATTTTCTTTATTTCAATGATATTAAGTATCATTCGTTTGTATACACATCCACATGACGTCATTCGCTATTTTGGTCCTGAGGTGAACAAATATTCATGATGTTTGTATAACAAGACAAATCGAAAAGTAGACGAAATTGTTATGTGAGATTCTATGTAGTTACCGGTAGTTATTGGTTTCAATGCAAGTTGCGTCAGATTATTTCATTTGCTACGGACTTTCTCTTTCGTCGCCATTTTGAAACAACATTAAAGTTTACAAATACAATACTAATAATCATTTTAATCGATACTATTATAAGTAACGGTCACTCCTTGAGGACACTGACGATTATAGTACACTCTGAACTGTGTGAGAACCGTTTAAGAATGTAAATACTTTGCAGAATGATCTTGACCTATATAAGAAATTCAACATACAGTTTTAGAAGGATCTGTTTATGCGCCCTTATAGATTGCCCTTTATTCGAACTTTGCAAAGTATGTCTGATCTGAAACTGATCCCCTGAGTCTGCGTGTTAAATGCTTAATTTGTATTCAAATTATATCATTTGAAACGAGGATTCAGAAATTAAGGAGAGTTATTATCAGTTTCAAAACTTATGAAAAAGTTCAAGACAGGACCATTGTTTTTTCCAAATATCCTAAGTAAAGACAACTCTTGGTGAATAAAGGTCTTAACTTACCCGTACACACGTGAAAAGGACTGACGAGATTTGAGTCTGTGATTGCCAACCTGTTTGGACCAAGTCTGAAGCTGGTTAATGCAACCAACGTGCTGTGGTGTGATCCTATGTGTGGCTCGCAATCAAGCGAATCATAACGAATGCACAAGCTATAGATATAGATACCGAGGTATCTATGTTTTAAATATGCCCATTTAGTTATTTGTTAACATAAGTGAACTTTTGTATTCATCAATGTCTCTTTTGTAAACGAAATGTTAATGTACATTTAAATGTTGTTATTCATTATCTGATATTGTGATGTGATATTATGTGATGGAAAACAACAACAATAGACAATATCAGATTGACAATTAAATTCATTGTAATAAAAGTCTTATTCAAGTTTCTTATGACAATTGTAGTATATAAGAAAGCATATATTCAGGAAACCTTTTAAGGACATTAGAGAAAAATCAAATGAAAAATGACTGAAGTATTCATTGTCCAAAGCATTGATGTTCAATATTTTTTTTAATATTTGATATTCAATATTACAGTTCTTAAGTTAAATTTGCCAACAGGATTGGCACACATGCTAATATAAAGCTGTGTTTGAAAACTCTTGAGAACACTGTAGTCATTTGGTGTTCCTTTCGTATTAACTCAGTCTCTCTTACTGAAATCATATCAAAACTTGTCTCTCGTGACTCGCTGAATCATGATTCATACGCTCATGATTTGGTCCGAAATAAAGCCATATCTGCGATCCCGAGGACGATAGTGAGGAAGATTTACTTTCGTGACAATATTAGCGTTTGATTTGGCTTTTTCTTTGTCCAAAAACTGTTTTCACAAATTTCGGAAGTAATAGTAAAGACATTTAACAAACCATAGCTACGACACATTCGTGAATAGGCCTACAAAGTATTAATCTCACATTAAGGTCGACAGTTATTTTATCATGAGATCTTTAGGAATTAATTTCCTTTTGTAACATAAAATGTAAGAAGTTCTCTGAATCGAAACAGATAAATAAATCAACTACGTAATAAACAGAAACAAATGCAGTTAAAATGTATAAATGACATACTACGCTACATAATAGGATACATGACATTATATTTACGTTTTGCAGTAGTGGGTCCACAGGCAGTTTCAGTTTCAGTTTAAAAAAATTATCGGATCCTCCATTGGTGTGTACTTATCATTTGAACCTTTGTTACAATTGGTACATGTTCACACAGCAAGTTAAAGTCATAGTCTCATGTTTGCAAGGCAAATTGTAATGCATGCCGGACAAATAGTTCACCACTCACAGAAATCTTGACGTTTGCAACAATTTTCAGAATTCTGCAGGCATTCTAGCCCTCAATAATGAAATTCAAACTACACTACCCTATTATGTCTTTGGCGAGCGTTAGTCCATACCACG
Organism: Phorcus lineatus; assembly: GCA_921293015.1. NCBI lineage: Eukaryota > Metazoa > Mollusca > Gastropoda > Trochida > Trochidae > Phorcus > Phorcus lineatus. Next base: position 30,356,992 of record OV121085.1, on the reverse strand, counting down.
TCATTTCGCTAAGGCCGTTACGAAGAACACATAAAATTTCCCAGCTGAATATCCAATAAAAATAGCTAATAGCTTTTTCAAACACAGAAATAACAAAAAGGTGGTAAACTCAATTAAGAGTGCGTCTGTTATAAGTATCGGCGCTGCAATTCCTAAATTTCAGGTGTTTCGCACTCGCGATGGGATTGCACTTGATTCGGTACCTCATCGGTCTGAAACGGCATACGCCAATAAGCTGATTCATCCAAAACTGTAAAACGGGCAGAAAAATGAAAGTCTTTGCAAACGCGACCGGAAATATTTGTGTAAGTGATCAGATTTTGTTCGTGAAGAATAATTAGTTCAGTTTAGTTGCCTTACAAAAATGAGATTATGACTTTCAGGAAACACGATATGTAACCTACTTAGCATCATAATCATACTGAATATCAAAATATCATCAGAGTTTCCCAAATGAGATAAAGTTGACGATCATCAAATCAGGTGAATGCTTAATGAGTATTTAGTTGAGCAGTAGAGCAATCGTTTATTTGCAATTATTCCGAAAGCCTATAAAAAGTAGCTTATATAGTTTAAGTAGTCATCAGCATAAAACGTTTACGATAATTCTATATTCAGAGATAGAAAAAGCAGTTACGTGGAGATTCAGTTCTTAATGGGTGGATTTGTCGAACGTTTATAATGCTTTCCATTCAAGAAAGCAACATTTCAGTCTTCATTTCCACTTTGTCTGATATATATTAATGCTCTGAGTTCAGATCCGAGGCAGTGCCCTACAATAGGGTGACAGGTGTCGGTGTTCAGTGAACGGCTCCTGTCCATCTCGCCACACTCGAGGGCTGCACCCACAATGGTAACACATCACAGTCTCATGTCCGTCATTCCCTGAAGACGAAACCATAGCAGTAAATTATAGCCAACAACGTTAACTAAACAAAATATAATTTCATTTATCAATTCCTCAAATGGTTTATTCAGAAATGTTTAGGCTTCAAATATGGCAATGGACCCAAATGACAAGTTATTTGAAAAAAAAGATTTCTAGTATCATTCATGTGTGTTTGTCAACCATGTCGGCTTTGTATGTTGTATTAATTTATCAGCTAACGTATATTAATAATGCTGTATACCTGGAAGATCACTATAAATATATGTTACCAATTCTCATATGTAGATTTGTCCTTGTAACCTGACCTTGTACGAAAACAAAGGCGAATTAATAATAAAAAGATAGAAAATAATGGTATTATTACAAAAGTACCTGAATAGAAGAAGCCTGCTATGGCCAATGTGTCTCTGTTAACTAGAACACCATCCAGACGTAATGCACGTGGGAATGAATTTATTCTGGAATGAAGACTCCGGAACTGTCGGAAACAGTGGTCCCTGTTAGAACCTGAACGTACAATAACTTCATGTATGGCAGGTTCACTAAGCTTGGTAGCTCTGCTGCTAGATGAAACAGCATGCTGTATGTTTCTGGACATTGGAGATTCATAGTCCGCATATTGCGACGCATACCCAGAAGTATGGCCTCTGCACGCTCTCTGTTTACACGATGGCAGTGTATGCTGACACGGGAGTTGTGTCGCATTTGCTCCGCCTCGAATTGCGTGGTCTCCCTCACTGCTGCCAGTCTCTTGATGTGACACTGTCGTGACAGTTGAACTTTGTAGGCTGCCCAAGGAGATGCTAGGATACGACTGTCGCTCATCCTCAGAGTGTGGAACAATTGATACCAATTGGGACTCTGTAGGGTTGCCTCCGTGTTGTGACAATACCGGTTCTCTAGGTCCAAAACTAAATGTGTCTTGCGCCCCTTGAATAGTCGCTCTGCTGATACTGTTCAATGATGGTGAGCCAGAGACTGATGTTACCAGCTTTGCTCTGGAACACAGAACTGAGTTGTGGACCAGTGAGGATAGGTGAGACGGGGTACAGGCTCCACTCAGGTAATCTGAAGCAGGGACCGGTGCAGATGGTCCATCTTCTGCGGCTGCACCTCCTGTCAAAAAAATAATAAACGCTTTTGAAAATCAGTATTGGTGAAAATCATATATAGATGAGATTGAAATAGAATTTTGTTTAATGTCTATTGTTGTAGTTGAAATACAGAATTTTATCAATATCTAATATCTAAACTCATCATTTATTGTTGAATAAAGATGCAGTTTATAGTAGGTATAGTAGGATCCTTGCATATGCTGACATATTAGGGATGTAAATAGTAGTCATTAGTGTTTTTCGATTGTTGGAACATAAGGTTTTTGCTTTTATAGGAATGTGAAGAAACAAATATGCTTTGGCAAATGTACATAAATTAGAAATAAATATGATCGGATGGATATTTTCACTTCAGTATTGCTAAGAGACCAAGTTCTTTATGTGGTTCAAATTCTTTACGTTGTTCTTCTTGTCTTTCTTTCTTACTTCTTTTCTTACATTTCTTTGTTCTTACAAGTTTTAAAAATAAACATTGTTTTGGACCTTAAATGGAACTTGAAATGAAGAAAATGTTCCTATTCTTTCAGACAATGTTCTTAATGACCTCCAAAGCCACATGGGTAAGACTGACAAACAGGATAGCTTAGCAGTAACCTCCCTTTATAGTTATAGTTTTGCAAAACGGTTAGATAAAAAATGCAAATTCAAGTGGAAAATATAACTCTTATAGATTTAAAATGAATATAAAAGTGAAGAATAAAGTTTTTCTTTAAGGGAAAATTTGAATTGTGAAAACATACTTATTTTGACCATTACAGTTGCTATAAAAGGTCTGGATGGCTTTATATAAAATCTCTTTACAAAGGCATGGTTTAAGGATAAACTCTCCAACTTAAACCCCTTCCTCGTTTGATCATGTATGGTATGGTTTTTAAAAACAAGCTTTACGGACGATTGACATCTTGCCTCCAATCTCTCTCTCTTCGGTATCATACGCAAAACATATAACAATTTTGGTATGCTTGTTTCTATTTAAATAACTTGTAACTCGTCAAAGTTTGTATCCCCTAGTATCACTATCAGCCACTATGCATCAAAGCATCTTTGTGCACGGTGAAACCTCGCATTTTTCCAAGATGACAAGCGGCCAATGCCGTTGTAACTCACTTGTCTGAATAACAAGATTGGAAAAGACACGAAATGTTTCTACTCTTGCTAAAATCATTAGCTGTTTTTCCCCCAAAATATTTGGAAGTCAAATCATCGTAGATGTTTGAAATCCTAAGAAGATTTCTAAATGAATATCTTAATTCATCGAAAATTCTTTCAATGCATTATGAAACGCACTGTTAAAATTTAAAATCATTCGATTGTAAATTAAGATACGTAAATAAGTAGTGTATATTTTGCATGACCCGAATTAAAGTGTATATATTGGTATTTCACAATGAAACATCGTTAGACCAACTGGGGTTGTCTCCCTTTAGCTATAGCATGACTTAAGGTAACTTTATTCGAGGAAGAGTTTATAAAGACGATCCTATTTTCACTAGTGTTTTCTTATAGAACAAGGTTTACTCATCAAACGACCTATAAGGACAATTTATCGATTTATAATATTTTCTTTACAATTAGCTGAAAGGTATTCTTAATCTTAAATCTAAAAAATATTTCTGAAAGAAACTCATATGGATTGATTACTGTTTCCTGATACAATTTAGAAAATATTTCATTATACTTTATAAACATGTAGTTCACGATGCTTAATATTTTGTTTGACATTCAACATACTTTGGTCAATCATTAAGAAGATCAACGTATCGAATGACAGCTATTAATGTTCTTTTTTCTAAGGATTTCATATAGATAACATGTTCAAATTACTTGCACAATACTTATTAATATTATATATATTTAATATATATATAAACAATAAGTACATAAATCAATTAATTGGTTTATTTGAAGATATTCACTTGCCAACATGACAGTTCTTGAAAGTATGATTTTTTTCTACTTGAAGTGGTAATAGACGCCCCTATAATTTCCTTATTTAAAAAAGGACAGCAAATCTCGCTGTTTTTACCACTGTTAAAAACCTATTAAAAGTCATCCAAACAACTCATACCTTCGATTAATTGTTATTTAAATATATTTAGTAATTTGTATTGTTCTAAGCGAAAGACAGTGCTTTTGAATGATGCTATGCGCGCTATCCAACAGAATGTCCTAATCAATTACGACGTCCGCCAAATGATGTTACAACAATCAGACTGGGTTAAAAAGTGTCCATTCTGTAGGCTTGCGCATTTAAATTCAATTATTAAATCAATGGTCTCTAATTACACCTATTCGATTCGCATTGGACCTGTAGATAACTAGTGGTATATGTCAAACTTCGTGTCGTTATGGTGTATCTATTGGCATCGCGACTACTCAGCACTGTCAGGACGTCCAATCATTATGAACTTGTAGACTACATGTTTAACTAATAAATTAAGTAAAAGCTTCAGCTATCACATACGAAACACACATCACTCTCCCTCATCACACAAACTGCAAAAAGACCAACTCATGGTTATTTTGGCAGCACTTCAAAATACAATAATTCTCAACCACCCTAAAATTCTAAAATTCCTTTCAGACTCACTTAGTGGGCTGGAAGCACTAAAATATAAATCAAATAAAATCCGCGCAGGCATAATCTCACAAAGTCTTAATAACATACAACAACTAAACCATTAGGGCAAAACTACAGACCTCCTCTGGGTGCCTGCTCACCTCGGTGTGTTCGGAAACGGAACAGCCGATAGAGCGCAATATAGGGCCATAAACTAAATAATATCACACACCCCTACCACACTCTAAACAAGAGGTCAAAAGCCTCGCTAATGTTACGCATCAGGGCCACATGGCACAAACAATACACAAAATCAACAATAGGTAAACACACCAAAATACTACTCCCCAAACCTCATACCAAATGAAAAACATACAGCAAAAACAAAAACATAGCCAGGGCAATCACGAAACTCCAAACAAGGCACATTACACTAAACGCAAAACCACAACAAACAAAACACAAAACACCCCAAATGCAAACACTGCAAACAAACAGAAATAATCGCTCATATACTCACACAGTGCACACACTACAACACGCAGCGCAAAACTGTAAACACTACTCTTACAAAACAATTTCAACACACACAACATTCAACACATCCTCAACCCATACAACAAACCACAAATATTTCGTGCCTAAGGCACATGCACCAAAGAAACGGACAACAAAACCACATACGATAAATTAACCCAAGCCATCTTCCCTCCTTCTTTCATCTCCTCTAATTACATACTCCAGTCCAAATTTCAAAATTACAAAATCAAAATTAAGGCTCATGGCTCCAAAAATTATCCTTTCGGAACTTTATTAATGGTCTTAACAGAAGTGCGAAATCAGCTAGGGTGGAAATGCTTGTAAAATCTCCGATTCTCATCATTTCTTTTCTACCGATGATGACAATCATTTGGAAAGCAGGTCGTTTGGAAAAGTTCCCAAAATTCTTCAGTATTATATTGAATGTATCCAAAGCTTGCGGCAGTTATGTTAATATATCATTGACTGTTGATTTCAAAGACAGAGACAAAGCCACCCGGTATGAGATGTAACACTAGACAACAAGATGGGTTAGCTTACTACAAACGTTTCTTACACTTTAGTATTCAGTTGTCACGAAAGTTGAGGAAGAGAAAGAAGATTTTCTGCAAAATGTCACTACAGTAAACATATATGACTTTGTATCCCGTTTATAAACAACTTTAATTTTTTCGAGACAATTTACATTTCATATCGATAAATACATTGTTTTGCTCTTTTTATTTGTATTAGTGATACGAATACAGATCATAATTTGTAATTATCAAAATTATGCGTTACGCCTCCTCTTTAAGCAGTTCAAAATTCCGTGCTACAGTATTTTGACTAATATTATCTTAAGCATTATCGATACTTGCACTTTTTATGTGGTATATCTACACAGAACAGTTCAGGGCTAATCTTTGACTAGATACTGAATGAGCAGATAGACACCTACCTTCACCTACAACTTCTCCAGAGGAGTACCCTTCATATTCGGGTAGAGCCATCAATTAGCTGAAACAAAGAAATATCTTATGTATGTGTTTTGTTTGTGATTGTAGAAACACAATTACCATTATTGGTAAAGGTGTAATGTCATTTCCTAATGTTTATAAGTTATTTCATCCTTTCAAAAAAAGTGTCACCCACTTAATTTTCTTAACATTCCTAAAATATTAGCCGTCTTTGCAATATGTAAACTGGTTCAAGGACTTTCATGATATTTTGTTAATTTATATTCTGTCAATTTTAAATTTAACATTTAACATTTTACCTTTTTGAAATTCTTGAATTCTTGAATCAAGTGTTAGTCAAGGCTTATCACTGATCAATCAAACGTCAAGTTTGAAGTGATCAGAAAATTATTGCCGTGTCGAGGTCAAGGTCACAATGTTAAAATCTTCTGACCAATGAAAAGTGATTGCCAAGATTATACTTTGTTGAAAGTCTAATATCAAGTTGATTGATTGGGGAAACATATTTTTGTAAACCTACAACACTCTCCCTCTCTTCCAAACCCAGTCCCCCAACACACACACTTCACTCAAATCAGCATAACCCCTAAACAGGATTTAATCAATGAATCAATTAATATCTAATTAATATTTTATTTAATAGACAAGACCAAGTTTTTTGCATTGTAAGTGAGGTTGATTTGTGAATATTCACCTTCTTGAGTGTGGATGTAGCTTAAAAAAGATTAGGCATTTTATCACTTAAGTAACATCTTATCAAAAGGGCGAGTCACACTAACTTTGATATTCAGTATATTCAATTGAACATGGATGCCGAGACGTGGTAAAGACTTCATCAGGAGAATGAATGTAAGGTGATAAGAGTGATTAAAAACTTTGAATGACAGTTCAAATTATCTTAAAAAATTAAAAAATTACTTTTTCCTCTGGTCAATATAAAAAAACATTTTTCAAAACAGAAACTCATAAATTTACTTAAAGCGTACTATATTGAAGGAAATTATATATTTTACGTCTAAAGACAACGATTTCTTTTGGAGAAAACAACAATACATAAATCGTATATAAAAGCATTGACATTGAGGGGAAAACTCTTTGTCATTATACAAGACCATGTGGTCAATATCAAAAACAAATAATTTTTCAAAACAGATACTCATCAATTTCACCTTTAAAGCATATTGAATGAAATTATATATTTTACGTCTAAAGACAACGATTTCTTTTGGAGAAAACAACAATACATAAATCTTATATGTAAGCATTGACTATTTTTCATTTTGAATCTAAAAGGCCATGTGCAACCCATACGACGACGAAGATGTGGATATGGACTCGCGGCCAGAGTAACCATTGTTAACGTTGGAATAATTGCTGACTTACTCATAACTTTCGGGGCTATCATCATGAAATCGTTTAGACTAATATTGAAGTCGCATATATTTCCTGTGTATATTTTATCGGCACAGATCGATTACTTATATGACATTTAATACGATCCATGTAAGAAAGAGATATTCTGATATTCACTTTTAACTTATGTTTTCATGATTTTTATCATAATATAATATAATTTGATTTAATATATATCCCCATTCAACGTTGTGTCAAACGTATAGAATACATGAGCAATCAGGAAAAATGCAATATTTCGTGTTTCCATTAATTCGTTTTTCAGCATTCATAACTTAGTGTTTTGTTTAAGTCCCTCAGTTCCTCATATCTTTATCATTTTAATGTGCTATCTCTTCTTAATTATTATGTTAGTAATTATTATTTTTCAAATCAGGTGAGGGTTCAAAATGAGTTTCCAATACTCTACCGTTACAAATGAGTTATTGTTGTGGGGTAATCATACTCAAAGTATCAAAATTTTGTAGAAATCAGGATCATCATTGTTTTGTCCATATAGGCTAAATAATGCTTATCGTTTGATAGTAATTTATGAAATATGGAAATCGATATTCTTCTTCAATTCGTCAGCAGCTAGCCAGATTGACATACCTAGTAATTACAAAGGTTATCATCCTCTCACTTTTCACAACCTATTTTTTCAAATACTTCTCTGAATGATTTGAAAGGCAGATGATGTTTCGTCTGACCAATAGTTAGATGGCCTAATGTCACATGCGACTTAAAATTTCATTTTTCGGCAGACAGATTTGGAATATATGAGGAAATGAAAAGACAGAACTTGAGCTACAACAACTTTTTAACTAATATAGAATATGATTTTTCAAACGAGTATGTATATTAGAAAAACAATATTTCCTCACAGGTAACACTTTACTGTTGCATATAAATTGTTATCCTCGTTGGTACTCCCCAAAGAAAGGTTCTCTGTTTCAAGAGCCTTGGATTTAATTGTTTTGACAAAAGGTCTGTCTGATTGGACACGCCCTTAAATTCTAAAAGAAATTTCACAAATTCGTGTCCGAAACATATGTTAATTGTTGAGTACGAGTATTTTCACGACCAAGACTGATTAGAATTTTGTAGTTTTTAAGGAACAATTGAAATTATGAGCATAAAGTCTATTTATTGTAAAACTGCAGAATTTTTAACATTATTTTATTAAAGAAAATTTTATCTCACGAAGACAGGTCCACTGTCGCCACAATGGGCTTGAATTATAATATAATAATTTTCTGTTGATGGTTTCAAGTGATAATCATTGCAGAGAACTACTGGTTAGTTACTCAAGATGTTAGAATGTTTACTAAATAAAAATCAGTCTGAAATAATCTTAAAAGCTGTGGTTCATATGTGTGTGCAGAGGTGGGGATGATACATGTGCACTAATTATTTGTAGCAACATGGAATGCATCTGATCATAACATAATACTTTATCACATGATTTTCATCTCGCAGACTGATTACCTAAAAATTTGAATACCCTTCAACACAGTCGTATTTTGTTGAATATAATCAAGAATCAGTGAAAAAACTAAAGTCCGTGGAAATTGGTGGACACATTTTTGGATGTCAAATAAGCCTTAACAGTTTAAATCATTTTTTAATCTAATTTTCCATAACATAATCCTTTAGTGACTGTATGTGACCAGTATAAAGAGTGAAAATAACTGATTTTACTCACGGAACTTAGCAATAATTAAGTATTTAGCTTCTCAATTCATAGCGAATATGAAGTATGTGCTTTTTGATAATAATATCATTTGATGAAGAACAAAAACAATTATTTCAATTCAATTAACATTTCAGCAATTGAAAATATGAGAAATATTTCACATTCGATATATGAATCATTCCTAAAACTTGAACACTTAAAAGTAAAGAGATTGTGCGTATACATATGATTGCATGATATTAACACTCAGATACTTAAAACAATTCAGATTTATATTTAATGATATATTTCAAAGATTCTATTTAAAAAATGATAAAACAATGATTTTGTTTGCATTATTTTTCAATTCACCCTAAATGGTTAAGTCTATTTTTATGCTGCTTTACTTGCTAAAAGTGATACTGTTTTCACATCTGTAACTCATTCATAATCTGCGGATTTTACTTATACCTCCGACCCCTTGTGTCTGACAAAAGGATCACAAGCTGTTATTATGAGCGTGTTTCATTCATTATTTTTAAAAATGTTTTTGACTTTTGTTAATTCACTCTGCCTGTGATAAATTAACATTGAAAAAACTAACTTAACTTTGACTTATACTTATTGTCAATATGTAATAACTATATTTACTGCACTGTAAAAAAATCCTTGAAATTACCCCCAAAATACACTATTATCTATGTAAACAAACTTACCTCTCGTTATCTTATTGATACATCTCTGATATGAATCGGATATGCTAATCCCGATGTTTATTACCACAATGGAGGACCGTTTCTTCAAGTTTATCAACACTTACATCGACTACGCTTACTTGATATTGGCTTTTTCTTCTCAAATGCCTTGAATGTTGACTGATCACATTCATGGAAGCAATTGCAGAAAATATGGCTTCGAAAAGGGGAGGGCTAAATGGGTCAGTCTATTTATGGCCAAAAAATAGCACAACCTTGTCGAATTAACATTAGAAAATACATCTCTTAAATTCTATAATTGCTAGCAGTACAAACAAATAGGTCACGATGACATTTACCTATTCAGAGACCATTATTCAAAGTATTTAGAAGGGATATTGGTTTTTCTTCATTTTCTCCCTGAAATAATCGTTTGTTACGTGGATATTGTTTCAATTGTTCATGTTCAAATTTTTTTTAACATGCATTTACATGGGAAACACTGTTTGTTTTAACAATGAAATATTGTCAGTTTTTTATAATGAAGATTAAACATTACATCACATTTCGAAATATCTAAAAACGAATTGTTAGATGTCCTTTATACTGTTCATCAATAGCATTAATGTTCAAATATCAAAACAATTTCCTCTCAACAACTTCATGATAATAAATGTTAAAACAGTCATTAAGCAGAGAACCAACCTTGTGAGTAGACAGTCCATGTGACCCTGTTGATGTTCCGTGTGTTACATGTACTTGCCTTAATCTCGTGAAATAACATTCACTTTTACCCTGGTTCTTGCTAGGTTTAGTGCGGTTTAAGACACTTGTTGTAAAGACCTGCAGCGTTGTAATCATGGAAAATAAAAAGGCTTTCTGAGCTGGGATGATCTCACTCGCCACGACTTCAAGCTGATTGGTCAATTTGCGTGTGCAGCGAGTTGGGATAAGAGGAACACTAGAGGATATATACCTACATGTACTTGACAATAATGTTTTGTAGTAATCGATCTTGGAAGAGGTCACACAGAAGTAAGAGGTACACAGTTGATATTACAGATAAATGGTGTTGATTCTATTCAAAACCAAAAGCCGAGGGGAAAACTCTTTGTTAATAGACAAGACCATATTTTTCGCATTGTAAATTAGGTTGATTTGTGAATATTCACCTTCTTGAGTGTGGATGTAGCTTAAATAAGATAAGGCATTTTATCACTTCAATAGCATCTTATCAAAGGGCGAGTCATACTAACTTTGATATTCAGTATATTCAGTTGCACATGGATCCCGAGACGTGGTGAAGACTTCATCAGGACAATGAACGTAAGGTGATAAAAGTGATTAAAAACTTTGAATGACAGTTCAAATTATCTTAAAAAATTAAAAAATTACTTTTTCCTCTGGTAAATATAAAAACCAATTTCAAAACATAAACTCATCATTTCACTTGAAGCGTATTTTGAATGAAATTATACATTACGTGGAGAAAACAACAATACATAAATCGTATATAAAAGCATTGACATTGAGGGGAAAACAGAAACTCACCAATTTCTCCTTTGAAGCATATTGAATGAAAATAAATATTTTACGACCACAGACAATGATTTCCTTTGGAGGAAACAACAATACAAAGATCGGAAAGAAACATTGACTATTTAAATTATGAATCTAAAAGAACATGCTCAATCTGAAGGACGACGAGGATGTAGATATTCAACTCGTGGTCAGAGTAACTATTCTTAACATTGCAATAATTTGTGACTTACTCATAACATTTGGGGCTATCATCATGAAATCGTTTAGACTAATATTGTAGTCGCATATATTTCCTGTGTATATTTTATCGACACAGATCGATTACTATTATGACATTTAATATGATCGATGTAAGAAAGAGATATTCTGATGAAAACGATAATATTGGGAGGGTTACTGTCTTTGTGAGATTACATAAAGAGTCAGCTATTCATTACTGCCTTCCAGTCTGGAAGGGACCGCAACATGTTTCAAAGGGTTTTTACTTAAAATTCCCCAACATAATCATTAGTTAATGTCACATGTATTACCTTTTGAGGGTTGAGAACTCTCATTAATCATCTGTGGTCGCAGATAGAAAAGTCAAGTTAAGTATTGAGCAAAAACCACTTGCAGCAATTATTTTGTTAAATCTTTTTAATCATCAGAGGTGAGTTAATTGATTCTAAAAGCTTTACCGATCATGATTCATTCATTCTTAATCTGCTTCTTTAGCTTAAGTGACATTTTATTAAAACTGAAAACATTTATATTCGTTTTTGTTATATCACTTGGATTTCCTGCTACTGTCTGTATAATCATTCATAAATGAGGAGGTTTCGGTTTGATTACCTTCAGTTTAATTTTCGATTATACATTTCAAGTTTAATACTTTTATGCATTTCCTTCCATTTTCCTACCAATTAAAATTGTTTTATTTTGCTGTTCAATACCTGGACATACATCACCACTTTAGTCATCAAGCAATTTTACACTTAAATATTGGCCTAGCTTGTATTGTTCTTCATCAAATAGAAAATTTGTAATTTCTGATTGCTACATTACGATAATTAGGTATGGTGATAATGGAACTGTTTATCTACCACAGCTTTTATTGACTTACATTTCTGAACCAAAATTGAATTGAAGATTGCATCGATGAAACTATTCAAGGTTGAGTGCTTCAAGTCAATCAAACTACTAATCTTTGTTGCAAACATGAAGTAAAATAGTGTTCTTGTTTTCAGCAGTTTTTCTACCACCAACGAACTCGGTTTGGTTTTCATTTTCATGTTTTCAAGGAAGTTTATCTTTCCGTCATAGTTTCCCTTTGTCTTTGCACACTATTTCATTAACTCTTATCTTCATATCTGATTAATTTGTGTTTATATATGAGCACAAAGAAAATTTATTTAACGTAAATTACACTAAGACATCACTTTTAACTTATGTTTTCATGATTTTTATCATAATATAATATAATTTGATTTAATATATATCCCCATTCAACATTGTGTCAATGTATAGAATACATGTGCCATCAGGAAAAATGCAATAGTTCGTGTTTCCATTAATTCATCATAATTTTTCATTAATTCTTGTTCAAGTCCCTCAGTTCCTCATATCTTTATGATTTTAATGTGCTATCTCTTCTAAATTATTATGTTAGTAATTCTTTTTTTTTCAAATCAGGTGAGGGTTCAAAATGAGTTTCCAATATTCTACCGTTGCAAATGAGTCATTGTTGTGGGGTAATCATACTCGAAGTATTCAAATTTTGTAGAAATCAGGATCATCATTGTTTTGTCCATATAGGCTAGATAATGCTTTTAAATGTTATTATTGCTAGCAGTACAAACAAATAGGTCACGATGACATTTACCTATTCAGAGACCATTATCGAAAGTATTTAGAAGGGTTTTTCTTCATTTTCTCCCTGAATTAATCGTTTGTAACACGGATATTGTTACAATTGTTCATGTTAATTTTTTTGTAACATGCATTTACATTGGAAACACTGTTTGTTTTAACAATGAAAGATTGTCAGTTTTTAATAATGAAAGATTAAACATTTCATCACATTTCGAAATATCTATAAACGAATTGTTAGATGTCCTTTAGACTGTCCATCAATAGCATTAATGTTCAAATATCAAAACAATTTCCCCTCATCAACTTCATGATAAGACAAGTGAAAACAGTCATTAAGCAGAGAACCAACCTTGTGAGTAGATGCCCACCGACAGTCCATGTGACCCTGTTAATGTTCCTGAATTCCTGAACTTACACCTGAAATACATTTTTATGTGTGTAAACAAATCGAGCACGATACACTCACCTCTCATTATTTCATTAATACATCTCAGATATGCTGTCATTGACTATATTAACTTGATATTACTATATTTCTTCGTTGTCTGGAATCAAATATCAAGCAGACAGCCAGCCCTGTTGCCTGTTGACGTCCGAGGAAGCGATTGTAGGGATTACACTAAAATAGGTCACGATGATATTTTCCGCTTGGGAGACGATAGTGGAAAGTATTCAAAATGGATACTGTTTTTTCTTCATTTTCTTCCGGAAATAATCTTTTGTAACATGGATATTGTTGCAATGCTTCATTCTCTTAAAAGTCTTTTGTCAAAATGCATTAACACGGAAACACTGTTGTTTTTAATAATGAAGGTTTATCAGTTCTTCATAATGAAAGATAAAACACTTCTATCAAATATTCGAGTCTGAAGTTTGTTCCATAGTGGTAACATATATAATAGTTTTTAATCATGAAAAACATAAATAAATGAAATCCTGACTATGCATCTTCCTTATTCATATCAATTATTTTGACAACACCATTACTTTTTACAAAGTGTAAATAATTCAAATCAATAGGGAAAGCTGAAATCTGTTGTGTACATCCTATTTTTTTATATGGTTCACATTGTCATCTATAAAGTTGAAATTTCAGCATTACTTAAACAATTAATTTGTTCGGTTTTGTAGTCAAAATTTGCCCTCATAAACTAGTTTTCTACTACGCCAGTTTTTTTTAATACATATTTATCATTTTCATATCTATATATACATAATGCATAGAAGCAGTGTGAATTCAGCATGTTGGGCAGTCATCTAATTACTGTTAATACTTATATTTTTGTGTGTGAAAATTTCAATCTTCTATGTATATCTTACAATTTTTTTAATTTTCTGAAGAAGTGAAATGGTTTTTTCTGTCATCTGGTGAGTTGGAATTATAACGTTAATTTTTCACTTGTTGAATTTTATGGTTTGTTGTTATAAATGCGCCCTCCAAAAATAGTTTTGCACTACGCCATTTGCTTATTAAGTATCAATATCTTATAATATAAATTTTTCATATCTATGTATTGATAATACATTAATTGTGAGTCATGTGGATTCGAAGGTTTTTACATATGTTGCATGATTGGGACATGAATCTGATTTAGGTAATCAGTTTCAGAGATATTAACGAAAATGTTAGTTGCTTCTCAGTAATTTGCCATAATCCAAAATGCTTATACCAATTTGCAAGGTTTCTTTACTTATGTTCATATACACCATTATACAGAACATAACATAAGAATTAGGGTTTGAGATGAGTATTTGCATAGATATGCTTTAATTGATTTCTCCAATAATACTTGTTATAAAGTCATATAATTGACATAATATACCCTTCATACCCGTCATTTTAAGTTTGGTGAAGCTAGATTTCATACACAGATTTATTTATTCATGTATGTAAGCAGTATTGGTATCATGATTGACGTTTGGTTGAATTAAGATGATTTTATTTTCTTTCTGAAGGGGGGACAGGCTCCTAATTCCTGAACGAGGATATTTAGGTACGATTGTGTTTTTGAAATCCTAAACTAGAATGATTTGAAGGTGTTCACCTTAATATAGCCGCATCATGTCTGCCTTATTTATTTATTTCATTCTGCCTCTGTGGATAAACGGGATGAGTAATGAGATTATTCAGCCTATCATAAGCAATATCGATAAATAAATATCAAAACAAGAAAATGTGGAAAAAATCAATAACTGTGCTACAGTGCCTCTTTAACATATCTCTTTTCGAAATTAAACACTCATTCTTTATGTAATCTCAATAAATAACCAATAAGCTACATAGCCGATTACTTCATTATTTGTCAAATGCAATATTTCAAGAATATGTCACTAACCATATGAGACAAGTAGTTAATTATAATTTAACGGCGTATCTGTAATCATGGTATTGCAATGAGAGTGACACACATCCTGGACAAGGATATTGAATCATGTCAGTTGTACAAACATATTATCTTATTAAGAATTTGAATTATGTGTTTAACATCCTATGTACACCATATATCCATATTGCATTTTGTCTTCTGTATTTATCTTCACATTCACAATTTTAAACAGAAAAAAACCTCATTCTTGAATTCGTTTCCTAAGATCAATGAATCAAGAGAAATCAAATGATTAGTGAAGTAGACTAATATTAAATATATCAATGTCTTCTTTCATTTTTTAAAAAATATTTCTCCAGTTAATTATCAATTTCAGGTCTTGGATAAATTGTTTGACTTCGGTGAGACAAGAAGAAAGAAAAGAACTGTATGCTATAGAGGAATATCTGGTGCCAACAGGATGCCTATATTCTTTCACAGAAGCTGTGATGAAAATACTTAACAAGTTAAGTTGTCATATGAAAGCTTCACACATAGATTACTGAAGAAATAATCTAGTTTTGTCCTTTGCTAAAGGTAGGCTATTCTGATAAATTTGGTTATCCATAGTTATGGTCTTTTGAGTTTGAAAGTAGGCTCAAGGCATCTAAATCGATGGCTAATCAGGCATATTCGAGGATGCTCAGATGAGTATGATAGTTGACTAAATTTAGGTTAACTGAATGTAAAGCTCTCCATCGTTAACTTCATACATTTTAAGAGAAACGGGACGCAGTCAGTTGATTATCTGTTTCCATGACATGCTAAGAGTCCTTTAATGCTGTGCCCATTCATGTTGAATATTACTCTCATTAGATCTTAATTTCGCAAAACAAAAATGAAGAACATTCTCGTTAATACTGTAAATTACAAAATAGCTATTCAGGTATTTCAAACTTTTAATGTAAGGAAACAGTATAATATTTGTGCTCGAACACATTTATTTAGATGAGCAATATGAATGCAACCTTGAGTCAAAGATGTAAAGTTAGATTTTCAATTTCATATACAAACTGAAAGCAGCCAAATTGTATTAAATCCTTCAAAATGAATCCCTTAATGGATTTAAACTTCTCTTATTACTGTTATTGCCATTTCGTTTGTTTTCTTTAAATTATACGAGCCTATTTATACACAGAATTTATCTATCCAAATTGCAAGGATTGAGAACATACTCAGTGATAAAATATTTCATTTAAAGGACATTATTTGTTTTCATCTTCAGACTGTTTTGTTTTGTTATGAAAAAGTTATTGTTGTAAAGTGTGTTGGAAAGCAGGTCACAGAGGCTTTCAATTCACGTGCTATTCTATTTGCTAGATTGAGGAAGTTTTTCAAAATAAGACAACTATCTAAGTGCTTCACTTTGAACTAAAAATTCAAATGATACATTGTAATTAAGCAGAAACTAGTGTTGATGAAATGATGAAAAAAACCCTTAATGATCGTCCAAAAATGATATTTAGATGCATTTTTACAATTTGAAATTATATGAGTTGACAATAAAAAGAAAAAGATTTAACCGATTCCAATCCATGAAAATGTATACATTATGTTATAAACATATTATATTATTGAACGTCCGCTCACTGTGAGTTGAAATTTCACTTTGGTAATGGTTGCTGTTATTCGAACCCTGATGTACAATGTATTTAGTTAAAAGTCAATAAAGGTATTAAAGCATTCATGATACAAAATAAACTCTAATATCATACCACATGCTATCAAAATTGAGATATCATTACTAAAAAAGCATTGGTTTCTTTAAACTATCACATAATTTTGATTTGTGTGTATAACAGGAAAACAGTATACGACATTGTGACTCAATCCAGCTAGCCCAGCTAATTATCCCTTAACTAGTTTATCTAGTCTGTTTAATATAAGCTTTAAATTAATTCTAAAAAGTTACTATATGAAAAATGCAATTTTTCTAATTCAAAAACGTGTGATAAAACTAGATTCGAGTAGATGAAAAGACAGCATCATACTTAACATAATAATTTCTGATAAACTTAATATATTGCTAATTTCGGGGGATACACTGATCTTGATTAAAATAAGATGTTTTGATAAAAGGGTAAAAATAATAGCCCTTGAAATAAATTATCCTTATCACACAATCAATGCTTAACGAAATACAAAAGTTTTAAAAAGTTAATATTTACAAGAAGTAGAAACAATGCACTTAAATTTTGGATTTCGAGAGATTTCAAATCTCCTTCTCTTGTGATTAACCCCATAACTACCGAAACAGGTATAGCAGTAAAATTTTGACCTCATTACATATTTTAATTACAGATTAGGCTCAGACACGAAAATAATAACATAACGTTCTCTAAAAAATTATCAACTCTGATAGTACCAACATATTATAAACAAGACTAAAAATTATCTTGGCGTGTTTTTTAATCTTCTTTAATGTCTTTTTTATATCTAATACAACATTTCCAAATATCTCTCGTAAGTGTTAATCTTTAACCCTTTAATGTGTGAAACGAAAACGAAAATTCTACAAATTCTAAAGTAGGTAATTGGTTGATTGCATATAGGATTGATTATAAGAAATATTTTAAAAGAAATTTTGTAGATCGAAAATGCACTAAAACACTTAATCGAAATTGTTTCAGATATGCATAAATCGTACAAAAAAGGTTACAGACAATAAAAGCTTTCTAGACCGACTCTTGTTAACTGACTCAAAGCGCTGCTGAGCTTCAGCTGGAAGTTAGGCGCTCTATAAATACATCATAATTATCATTATAAACGTAGACAGCCAAAACATTTATAAGAAATACAATGTATTCAAAGTATCATCTTTAACCTCCTTTGTCATACTTGAAAATTCTCTGAATATAGTTGGAATAGAATGTAGCTGAAAAACTAGGATTTAAAATGATTTGGTACCAATGGAATATTTATTATCACAAGAAAAGTTTTCTCAAATAAAATAACAGGCCAGAGAAAATGATTGACGTAAGACTGAAATGAAAGATTCCAGCAGATTAAAATTTGTACAAATGTATGCATTATGCTGTTAGCGTATTAAATTATTAGACGTCCACTCACTATGAATTTAAACTTTGAAAAAAAGAGTTTTGTGTTTGGTAATTGTTGCTGTGAAAAGATTAATCAAACACTGGTGTACATTTTAGTTGGTTGACAGCTTATGAAAGAAAGCAAATTCATGTTACAAAATTACTCTTATATCATATGTCATGAATTTGACATTTTTGAATTGATATGCGTTTGATTTCCTTAATTTTTTTTATTGATTTATACTGGAATGGAAATAAGCATTCTAACATGCCTAATTTCCAACTTCATATATACAGCACCATCAAGAAGTCTAAAAAAAGTCAAAGTAAAAAGATGTTTATTGTATTAAAGGCCTCCGGCCCATATACATAAGACTTACAGCGTAGAAAAATGGTAGCATACAATATTATATAGCAACATTCATCCTGTTTACAACGGTATTTAAAGGTTAATAATTTGTTTAATGAGACGGTCTCTTTAAGCTAATGCATGCTTTATATATTAAGAAATACGACTCATCATGTAAATCAGTCTAACCGTGTTCCGAGGAATAAAAGGTTTTAAATATCAACTCTAGCGGGATTCGAACGTTTTCTATCAGGGGCTCTCCTCTCCACAACGGTCTGAAAGCATCCTTCTTCCTCGCACGTTCTTACACCAGTTTAGCGCAGACAAAACCGAGTCATTAGCGGACCAATCACATCACCCCCTTTAAAATAACGATAGCGGCGATAAAGGTAAACAAATGGTAAGTGGGAATTACTTGCCCCTAGATACTGATACCGCAAGCTTTTGCCGCTATCAATGTGATTGGCTAGTTGAGATTGCGTCAGAACATGCGAGCAAGGAGGGTGCTTTCAGACTGTTGTGGAGAGGAAAGCTCCTGTTATAAGACGTTCAAATCCCGCTCCTCGATACACGGTAGATTTTTATCAGACTGCATGTAAAACAATATCATGCAACCCATAAATGCATTACATCAACGTAACATTACGTTCATAGATCTCAATAACAAGCAGAAATTCTGTAGGAGAGGTTAGCTCGTTTCACGCGTATTTACTTTTTTATATGTTTATTATTTAAAGCATTATAAAGATATGAGATTAAGATTGTCAGGATAAATGGTATTGAGACAAATATGCAAATAACAACGATCAATCCTGAAAACGTAATTTTTACATCTTCAAATAACAGTGAAGTATCAAAATAAGGTCAGACCTATTAACTGTTCAGGAAAAGCAAGTGAATTTGATATGCAACCAGACACGTGTCAGATAATTCGAGAATGAAGTGTTTAACACCTCTCATATGAATCATTTGCAAACAAACCTGATTGTATTCAGCCTTTTAGGAGTTGTGTTAGGAGTTTTATTTGAAATGGGATTATGATAATATGATTCAATTTTTTTTTATTTGCAAAAAGTGATGCTCAAACTTGTGTTTTTGTAAAGATGTTTTTTTTTTTCAATTTCACAATAACTGCTCAATAGTCAAATACAAAGGTTATCCAATCGACTGAAAGAATCATCAAAATTACATATTGCACTGTATTTGTTGCATTGTCACTTATCTACGATGCCTTTTCATGCCTTAACACACCATAATCACAGATCAATGACTTTTTTGTATTAATTTTTATAAGAAAAGAGAAATGATAACATATCTTGTTCATTTTTTTTTCAAATATAGTGTAGTTTTCAATACCAAGTTGATCAATTAGGTATGCAAAGAATCAGATATTTGTACATTTCAAAGGACCTTTTGCTCAGTCCAGGGGAGACAGGGATTAATATCCAACCAACTTTTACAAAACAACACATGAGAAAAAAACGTTATTTGTGAACCCAAACAATTATATATTTCAGTAGAGCAACATTTACCTACCTCGCTTTTCCTCGAGTGAACACTGAATAAAGATGATTAAAGTGATCCTGTAGATAAAGTTCGGTACGCTGTCACTGAAGTTTCCTCAAAACCGGCATGAGACAACTACTGGCATGACCTTGCCCTTCAGTGGATTCAATGCAAAGTTATCAGCAGATTTGAAACGATTTATGTGTGGTAACTGTATAAATAGTGTTTGCAGAGCGAGGCCCCGCCCTAAGTGCGTAAAACATAGTCCACAATAAATAAGGGAAACAAACAAATTCGTTACTATCAAAAGTATTCATTATAACCGCCTAATTTTCTGTATCTGACAATTTCAAAAAATTTATGATTATTTGAGTTGATTATTTTCAGTTAAATGTCAATTACAACAGTATTCAGATAATCAGTTGCGCAATGATACCATGTGCAGTTGAAAGACACAAGCTTATCATAGTGGAAGGGGAATCCCCTCACCGGAGTGATATGCAGAGGGGAATCCCCTGACTGAAATGAATCGATAAGCAGGTTAGGGGAGAGGAAGGGTTGCAACCAGTTTTTAGGGAGACGGGATGAAGCTAGATGTATTGTGTTTGGGTATAAAATATTTCAGTCTGCTATCACTGTTATTATGCCACCAACGTTCGTCTTGGATTCGTTGAAATCTGACTCATTGATCGGCTAAACATGACCTCAGTCAGTAATTCTTTAGGTGTAATGATCAATACAGCTAGTTTTAACTTGACTGGATACATTACATAAATAACGATATGATGCGCATGTGTGTTTAACCCTACCGGTAATTTTATTGGTCGTTAGAAAAAAACACGTGATATTGGAATATGGAACTATTTATTACCCAGTCACCGAGTTGTTCATCATGATATACCTTATTGCGTCTCAGTTGTTTTAGCATGGCAAAAGGTTTCCTTCAACATGCAGTTCAACATGCAAAAAGTGCGTATCAGGTGCAGTATCAGTTGAACTGAAAATGGGGGAAATTTCTTATTTTATACTTAGGAATATTATTTCAACTACTTTTGATTACTATTTATTTTGATAGTATAAGTAGATGTTCAGTTCGCACCGGCGATCGTTGTGTTTCATTTAGTATGATTGAATATGACGTCATGTATTATTTCTCAATCTCCGACATCACCATAGAGACATAACTGATGCATCCCAAAACACTAAAAAATAACTGTTATTTCAATTGATATCATTTACAAATTCTGACAACAAAAACAAAAAGTCCTACCAAGGTTCTGCATCCCCTACATAAATGTAAACTATTTCTATTATATAGCTCACCTAATCCTAAATTTCTAATTCGACAGTCAAATTATTGCATAAACGCCTTCACTTGTCTGGCTAGGTTTTGGATTTTCTAATCTATTTTAAGATCAGTACCTTGACAACAAGCTTGGGTCATTGCATCTAACACGTGGTTTGAATTCATAGGGGTTGAAGGTGACACTGTGAAAATGATAAAGTGTTTTCTTAGTGTGCGTAAATAATACTTTTCTTTACTTTTAATATTCATTATAATGATCCTTTTGAACAAATATGCATATGTCAAATATGCTACAACTGAAAAATGGCATCACTCTTAAATAATAGTGGATGAATCTAGGGTCAACCAACAGTGAATAGTGACACACTTTTCTATGTTATCGTCAATTTGACATAAACATTACTTTAATAAGTTAAAGCTTTGGTCAAAGTTTAAAAATCAGCATTTTGTAATGCATATGCTATACCCAATTATAATCTTCATGTTTAAAGTATTAAATAAAAGCATTGTTAGATTGCGAGTATCAAAAGTAAGATATTATTGTAACCCATAAAAGTAACGTGGCTTCAGATGTGACGTATCTGAAGCCGGTTAAGGAATGTTTTGTAAAGACTTTTGGATCATAAAGTCAAATGTGCCAAACGTTATGAATGGTGTCAATTCATTGAGAAGTACTGAGTGTTGCTGGAAAGTAACATAATGATGCTGATATGTGTCGTAAATTGTCATTATAACTGTACAGGTGCGAATCTGAACGAAAATAATGGACAGCGATAATTAGTGAAACTTAATTTTGAAAACTGAATTAAAGCATCCATCAGATGAAATTCCAGTCGTAATCTAATGAGAGGTTACAGAACTACCAAACGGTGCATTTGTTTTTGCTGCGGCATACTCATAATGGGGTGTTATATTTGTCTTGTCATACATTTGACATTTTTGAATGGATATGTGATATGTTTTGTAAATGGAGGAGAGGCGACCCTTTTAAGTCTTTGATAAAATGTTTAATTGAATCATATTTGTATGGTAATAAACATGCCTGATTTCCCATTTCATATCATTAGCATCATCAAGAAGTAAAATATCAGTTACTTCATGAAAATCAAGAGAAGGCCAAACCACAGGGCGTTACAACAATGTAACAATGGATCACAGACCTCAACTGATCATTGTAACCAGCGACAAGCAGATATTATTTAGGATAGGTAAGTGTTTCAAGCATGTTTACTCTTTTATATATTTATTATTTTAAGCATAATCAAGATATGAGATTAAGATTATGAGTGAAATGGCACTTTGACAAATATGCAAATAATAGCGATCAATCTTTAAAAGGAAATTTTCACATCTTTAAATAAACTAAAATAACGAGTGATGAAATATTGTATAAAAGTTCACTGACCAGCAGAATGTGATAACACGTTTAGTAACTATTCATTATATATCATAAAGCTTTGTTTTCTTATTCAAATATTACACGTTAGGTGTAGAATTATGCAAAGACTGATGAGCTACAGAGCAACTGGCCCTGATTTAAAACTTTACTTCTCAAACTGTCTCTTGCACATTCAGATCCAAACAAATACCACAAAACCAAACCGAGCACTGTGTATCTTCTTTCTTTGAATGTAGATGGGTTTGAATAAAAGTTTGGAAACATTCCTGCTTGCGTAATGCTTGAAGTGTACCATTGTGTTTCTTCCCATTCTATGTACAGTGTCTCTTGCTCGAACTTTAAACCTGACAGTGCGGCCCGATAATCAGTAACGTAACATGTTAACAGGTACATTGATGCATAACCGTTTACGAAAAAAAGTCACATTGCAAAAGCAAATTAGCTAAATTTGATTTTTTTAAAACAGTCAATTCTCATTTTACGAAATTGTATTTGCCACTTCAAATCTCTAACCTAGGAGAACTCTATGTACATGCAGCTGACATGTGTTAACTCGTGATGCGTGCAAAATATGTGCTGATATTCAGTGAGTAAATGCACGTTCAATCAATACAGCCATGAATATCACATACCTCTAAATCTAGTCTACACGTGTATAATGTTAACAGTGCATTGGTGTTAATGTAGTAACTTTATCACATTGGTTCAGTCATTGTTTTCATTGTCTCAAACTGCATGTTGTCTTGCTCGTTAAAAGCCACATATGCATTAAACTTGAACCACTCAGTTATAATACCTATTTCATGAAATCAAGTTACTGACAAAATATACTCACCCGGAACATTGCAGTAGTTAGTTGTCAGACAGAAGCATGCACGTGTGAATAAGGCGGTTAACCGCCTATATGTGTTCCAAGCTCAACTGTCCTCCTTATTGTAAAACCCCTTGGACTTCCTTATACATACCGACTGCATTGTCGCAGTAACAGTTGTAATGACCAAACCTCAAGATTATCAATGTGTTTAGTCTACCGTATTCACATGATATCTTATCCCTAAAAGAGAATCACCGATAGATTTGATTTGCTGACAGTATTTGAGAAATATTTCAATTATTGTATAATGATTAACGGGTATATTGTCTAGGTAGAAAGATGACATGGGGTTTAATGCATTTGCATACTAAGAGTGTGGAAAATGATTCTTTTATAATCATATATGACCTTATGAACTTTTAAAAAAATTCAAAAAGTCATATTTTTATAGATTGCATAATTCTTCCTGTCATTGGTGAAGACTAGACATGCTGTACATGGACCTAGTCTACAAAGTCTCTAATTTTATGCATAGACATTGAGCAAGACTAATGTCCTAGTTGCTTAATGAGATAATTTTCTTACAAAATAGATGTTCCTATGGAACTGTGTAGACACTGTCCTCGGTGCAAGATGACGGGACCAGGTGGTCAATAGTGCGTGACTGTATACAGGAAAAACTCTCGTTGCCTTATCATGTTGTAAAAGCCAATTAATCAACAAACCTTTTTGAAAAATTCAGCAACCATTGCAGTGCAGTACGTGTAAAAATATTGCTATTGTTTGAAAATGAAAAGATGGGCAATTTTTCATTGATTAAAACTCAGAAACCTAAATTCTTAACCTTCATTTTAAAAGGGTTTGGGTTTTTAAAAATCTACTATGAAATTAAGGAGAGGGTGCACTGAGTTTTCAACAGAACAGTCAACTGCTATGCTCATGTTCGATTCGTGGCTCTTCAAACCCTGGACATAGTTTGCACGTGCTGATATTTATATATCAATTGGATAAAGTGGCAATGGGAGGAAAATATTCAAATAGATAGATTAATTTGCAAAGCCACAAATGTATTAGTCAATATAGAAGGTATTGCTTAAAAACTGCATCCCACATATATATCTGTATATCACAGAGCATAGCACAAAGCATTAACATTGGCCTGCGAGGGCATGAGGTCACTCTAATGGACACACACGTACGATTTGATATGTATTTTCTAAAATTGAATTTTACACATGTAAGATTGAAGAGATTGCTCGGAGAGGGAATGATTGATAATTGATTAAAATGGCGGACGAATGAAAAGATTTGATGAAAGATAAAATCGTTTTAGTTTAAATAATGATGTCATGAAAAGGAAGTGATGAAAGCATATTGAGTGATAATATCCGACAATGAAGTCCGTCCGTAACGTTTTGTTTTCCGGCTTATAACTTATAGCTTATCAACCATTTCGATTCAAAATTGGCATTCATAAATATGCTAAAATATGTCCTGTTTATGTAGCTGTTTGGAGTACATGTTTTAAAAAATTTTGGATCTGAAGGAAAACGTGATGAATAACAAGTCCAGTCCAGCCCATAATTTCTAAACCAATCATTGAATTTGGCGAAACTTGGTGTGAACATGTATGATTATTTGAAGGTGTGCAGTGATTCATAAATACATGAACGTGTTTCATGATCAAATTTAAAAAAAATATTTTGAGGTTTTGGGCAAAAAACTGTTTCCTTCTTTTATTATTTCAACATTGCAAATGACATGTACTTCAACAAAATATTACATAAGGAACACTATCTTGTTTCTATAAAGCTGATGTTAATAGTCTTTTAAAGTGGTCAACAGTTTTCTTGTTTTAGATTTGACAAATTAAATATTAAGGGTTACAATTGACAGATTTACTTCGTCCAGATGTTAACCATATTTTCAAGTGGTTCACAGTTATTCTTGTTAAAACAAAGTTCATAGTGGATATTCGAATAAAGTTTCGCTGTCTGAAACTGAGTCGTTTGGAAGAAAACTTTTTAAACGGCATCGCTTATTCGATACAATTGACCTAGAAACGTTCATGTTGTGTCAGAGGTTGAATGGGATGTAAACGTAGCTACCTCAGTTTGGAGCCAATGCATAACAAGTAAATATAGTCCTGAGCTTTGTTTGCAAAACATGGTAATCTATTTCAATGGAAAAAATGGTTAATGAATATGTGGCTAATTTAGGCAACATTCTAAAACATCAATGAGAATTTTTGGGAAGAGTAGGCAAATTTTCAAGTAAAACCACTCTATTTTAATTCAATATTATATCAAATTGCATCCATATGGTTCTCTCTTACCCTGTAGGTCATGGATTCATTTAAGATGGGGGTCCTTGTAAGGAAGTTTTGAGTATGGTGATATGCATGACTGAACTGAATGATATAAGGTATATATAAGACGTCCTTTAATACCTTTGTATATTCTGGGTGTGTTTCTACTATTTTAACTGGTTTTGTAAATAAAAAATTTTGCCTATTAATATGTGGATATTCTACTATTAATTGTGAGAGTTTTTAAGCACACCTAAAATTCATGTCAAATATATCCAACTCATGTGAAAACCAAACGTAATGCTGCTGGACAAACATCACTTTCAAACTTAAATATGCAAATACCATGCGAATAGATGTTCAGGTAAGTTGGACTCATTTCATCAGCTTTCTGCCAAACGTTACGCTACATTGAAGAGATCATCATGTTCCTGTTACAGACTTGAATATTAAGTAGTTCAATCAAATAAGATGAGGGGTAATCGGGTCAACACACTGTTGCGCAACTCCGAGGGTGCGTTTCACACCCGTGAGCACTTGATGTACACCCCATGACTCACTAACCCTCCAGAGCTATGCAAGTGAGTTACCACAGTAAGATAACATAAACCAGAATGGTATTTCAGGTTTCTCTCAGACTCTAAGTATGCTGTATACAGCTCTAACATATCTGATGCCAAAGGCACTGCACAGATATTCATCTTAGCACAAAAATCCAGGTACGAGCACAGGTGGACGGCATAGGTTCGTCTTGTCGACTGGGCCCATGCGTTTGATTTCAGCGTCGAAACTACTTGCGTTAGCTTTGTTTTTGCAATTCCCCATGTGTGAGAGAGGAAAGCACAAGACGTGTGATAGCTCAGCTCCTGTGAATTTTGTGAGATATTGACTTGGCATCAAAGAATACAATTTAGTTAGACTACCATGCGAAGCCATTCTAGAACAAGTATCAGCATGTGTGTTGCTTTTCCCTAGGAGGTTAGTGGCACTCAGTGAGAAATTATAGATAGCACTGATCCAAAATAGCTCTCTTAAGTACACCATCATAGGCACATTGCGGGTTGACCCTTTGATAAGGCCCATTGCAGTGACATTATCTGTGAATACTCTTATTTTCTTGTTAGTCCACAAATGGCCCCATCACAGCTGCAGCATATATTGCAAATGTTTCTTTATAATTGATGGGCCAGTTTTGAAGCTCAGGCAAGTCACATCTCCATTTAAGATAAAAATAGTCACCATCATAGATTCCACCACAACCATCACAACAGGCATCTGTATGTAAACTTGTTATTGGTCGCTTGTCCTGAATTTTCACAGTACCATTACAAATATCAAAACAGTCTATCCACCACTAAATATCAGCTTTGATATCCTTTAACAATATCTTATGATTCCTCTGAAGAACACTGTCATTTAGTGTCAAAATGCGGCGCAAAAACACTCTCCCCCCACTGATTACCTGGCTGGCCCATTTCAACTTTCCCACTAGCGTTTCAACTTGATGTCTATTTGCCCTCTTTCTTTGTGAATAGCCCTTTAGCAATTGCTTAAAGTTAGTAAGCTTTTCAGCAGGAAAAGAGAGGGTATATTTGACAGTGTTTAACAGCACACCTAAGAAAACTAAACTTGTTGTAGGACACTCGAGCTCAGTCTTCATCCAATAAATGCTGAACACAGCGCAACACGTTTATCCGCATATCTAAGCCATTTTGACATTGGTTCTATGTGGTAGCGATTACTAAAACGTCATCAAGGTAGGCTATCACCCGAACCCCAAAATGGTGAAGCACAATGTCACACACCGCCTAACTAAGAGTTTGAAATATTTTTGGGTTGCGTGAATAACCAAAAGGTAATTTTGCATCCACTAAAAAATACCTTTCTGATCACCCTTAAATTTCCAAAACACCTGTCAATGGGTAATTGTCTTGGTGAATTTGTACCGATCGGTAGTTATGTTTAAGGTCCACTTTGGCCAGGACAAATGATATCACATGCAACCCTTAAATCATGATACTTTTCAGATGTATCACAGACATTACTATTCATAGAGGAGTTCAGTGGACGACTACCATCGTTATTAATCTCACTGATCCGTCTGACTTAGGAATAGCCGCAAGGGAACTCACAATGTCAGGTTCGGAATCATCTTTTACATAATTAGTCAACTACCTCTTTCTTCAGCTGTAATTCAACAGCCTCAGCATATTGTTTTGTTGAAGCCGCATTTTGAACAGAAACATCCTTTTCAATAGGCTTTTTAGAGTCTATGATCCTAAAACCTTCCCTGACACCTGAAAAGATAAAGTCTCTGTCCTTGTGGCGTTCAGGGAGGAGAGACTCCCATGCTGGCAGGTTGAGAGTTCAGGATGAGGGTAGAAGTCTGTCGCTGCGGGTGAGGAGGTGCGTCCTGTTTCTCCCCACGAGACAGTTTTTGGGGACATTACCATGCATGTGTCTCATCTCTGTGTGAGTGAGTGAGTTGGGGTTTTACGTGCTTTGAACAATATTTCAGTTATTAAACACGAGGATGACAAGAATCCAAAAGAGAGTGGACAGATAAGGGAGAAAGGGATCGACAGGATGAGAGAAAAGACGGAAATAAGGCATAGTGAGATATAGAAAGCAGGTTTTAGAAGGACGCAAACTTAGTCTGGCTTCTACCCGTCGACCTATCCAGCTTGGGTGTCCCTACAAGAAGCATGAAAGCTCCAGCTGGCATAGCTCTTAGGGTCTCTGAAGCACGCAAACCACCACACCACGATACGGTATTAAGTCCAGTGGTGGATCTCTGTGTGACCTTGATAACCGAGAGCACAGACGTGAGCAAGTTTGCAATTTCTCCTCATACACTGCTCTCTGTTGAAATTTCGGCATATTTCGCGTCCTGCTGGTGTGAAGGGACCCTTCTTCCGTGTTGGGTTTTCTTGTTGTGGCATTTTAAGAATTTGAGGTTTTGTAGAGTTTTGGGAATGAGCTGAAAATCACGGAGGTCCTGCAGGTATGTCCCCCAGGGAAACTGTTTTCTCACTTGCCTTCCTCTGTACTCCCTATCATAGTTGAGGATGCTTCTCCATGAATAGCGAGTCGCCAGCCTAAATGTATCAGCAGTATACTTCAGGTATGCTTCATATTCTGAGAAAGTGGATATTTTCCCTATTCTTAAAAGTCCAAGTAAAACTTTGATGTTTCCGTAACCCCATTGTTCAATTGTAAGATCAGAAGCCTTGTTTTTTTCTACCAAAATTTATTTTGGCACCTTGACCAATGTCTATCTCAACGTCCTGATTGCCAGATTACTCCAACACAAAGTTAACCACTTGCAAGGGTTTATCACCTGAGGTTTCAATGTGTTGTGTTGATCTACCCGACAAGTCGATCCCAATCCTGATCGATCCGTTAGTGACGGTGTCTGTCTGTGTGTCAGCAGTCGACTGCGGTAAATTGTTAAGGCCTCTAATTTCGCTATTTCTGTCTCAGACTGCACCCTACAACGCTTTAACTTCAATGACTCTAATTCGCGAATGTACTCTCGTTTTGACACATTCACCGTACTTGCCGGACTTGAAAATGATGTCCGTTTCGGTTTGGCGCCGTGTTGTTTTCCCTCGTGGTCGGGTCGCGGTGTCAAATCGACCGTGGACTCGTCGATAGCTTCGCCTCTCTCCGCTTCAAAGAGAGCTTGGATTTTTTAACCGGCTCCCATTCTAGGTGGTCTCTCCATTTAATGGTGCAAGAGCAAGCCAAAGAATAAACGTGTGGGAGGTTGCGATGCGACCAAGCGTTTAACAGCAGCACCTCGCAACTCTAAATAAACTGTTAGAAGAAAGGGGGATAACTGCGTCACTCGCAAAAAATATTGTATGAGTAAAATACACACTCAACTAAATCATGAAATGATATATACTTTCAAAATTTAGGAGTCAATTTTAGACATCCAATTATGTTGATATGTTCATATACCTCATTAAAAGTGAAATTATCCGATATTACTCGACGTCATAATAATCCGTACGTGCACCAGGTCCTGAATTGCTTTTCAAGAAATGCAACTCTAGACACCCGTAATTCATATATTTACTCGATTATCTCCCTTACACTGTACCAAACTGTTAGTACTTGCTCATTTATTTGCAAACGTTACGAACTCCTAAGCGAGGGATAGTCTTATATACAGATGCCTTATTGATATGAATCTATTTCATGAGATAAGTAAATAATGAGTTCTTCAATCATGAGAGGGAATGGAATACCCAATGATATTGCGAATCGATCAACATAAGCTGTGAACTCCTTTTAACCAATATTCAATCGAAAGTGGAGAGCATTCTTCAACAGATGGGAAGCAATGCTGTATGAAATTTGTAATTGGTAATTGAAACTGTCAGAAATTCAAATGACGGCTTAGATGTTCAATTCCTATCAATTTTCATACTGACATATAGTTAGTTGCTATAAATTGATCAAAATCACTGACTACATCGCCAAGTGCGAAGTGCGATATCTGCAGAACGTTTGAGACAAAACAGGCGAAGGAACCACTCATTCCCCATGAGGTACCTGATCGACCTTGGTCAAAGCTCGGAACAGACATTTTCACATATGACCAAAAGAACTACCTAGTCACAGTCGATTATTTCAGTGATTTCTTTGAAATCGACCAAATCACCAACAAAACTGGAAAGGAAATCATCAGAAGACTCAAAGGACACATTGATCGTCATGGAATACCTGATGTTGTCATATCAGACAATGGGCCGCCTTTCAACTCCATCGAGTGAGTGAGTGAGTGAGTTGGGGTTTAACGTGCTTTGAACAATATTTCAGTTATGAAACACGTGGATGACAAGCATCCAAAAGAGAGTGGACAGTTAAGGGAGAAAGGGATCGAAAGGTTGAGGGAAAAGACGGAAAGAAAGGCATAGTGAGAGACAGACAACAGGTTTTTGAAGGACTCAAATTTAGTCTGGCTTCTACCCGTCGACCTGTCCAGCTTGGGTGTCCCTACCAGGAGCATGTACACTCCAGCTGGCATAGCTCTTGGGGTCTCTGAAGCACTCAAACCACCACACCACGATAAGGTATTGAGTCCAGTGGTAGCCAACTCCATCGACTTCAAGCACTTTGCTGACAAGTATGAATTTGAGCACAAGACCAGCTCCCCAGGTTATCCCCAGTCTGAATCAGCAGTGAAGATAGCGAAACGTCTTTCCAAGAAGTAATGCAAGGCCAAGTCTGATCCATACCTAGCCTTACTGGATTATCGGAATACTCCAACGGAATCTACTAGTATATCACCTGCTCAACGGCTCTTCAACAGGCGGACAAAGACTCTCCTTCCAATGAAGAAAACTCTTCTAAAGCCAAACACTCCCACTGACAGTCTAGAAAAGATAAAGAAGAAGTTTGTCAAACAGGCTCAGAATTACAAGTCTGCACATGAGTTACCACCTCTACAAGAAGGTACTCAAGTTCGCATGCAGCCTCTTAATCCACAGCAGAAGGAGTGGACGAAAGCCTCTGTAAGGAAACAAGTCAACATTCGGTCCTACGAAGTAGAGACAGATCAAGGCCAAGTCTTCAGACGCAATCGCCGACATCTGAAAGTTACATCAGAATCTCCCGTCCTAGGAAGAAGACCATTAGCACAACCAACTCGGACTCACAACAGTCAGTACCAACTGTAATGACTAGATCTCCAGTGAAGCCAAGGTCCAGTGAGACACACACTCAGTCTTCCCCGGTGTCTCTAAACCACCCAGTCCAGCCCTTAGTGACTACTCATATGTCAACCAGAAGCGGCAGAATCTGTTCTCTTTCAGTGTTCGCGTTATCAAATGACTCTAAAGTGATCGGTTCAGTTTTTATCTTACTTCTATTGACATTATTGTTTCTGAAGAATACTTTCAACGGACTGTTCCAGTGCTACAAGTGAAAACACAAAGACTGTTTAAAGTTTTGAATTACTTTAATGCATGCCCTTATATTAATAGTTCATCTTCTCAATTTCTTGAAAAAAGGAAAGATGTTACGATAGCTTATTGAGAGCTTTTAAGGTACTCAAGTTAATCAGAGTGCTCTCCCTTGCATTTCTTATGTATGGCGGCTACCTCAATACACGTCACCTTGAACAGTCAATATCGTTTGTTATTCTACTCGGTATCTGGGACCAACAGATATCGAAACACTTTTAAACAACAACTTTGACTTTTAAGTTTTAAAGCATAAGCATGATAAAGGTGGAAATTACGTTGCCTTAAAACTCCGCATAAACGAAATAACTTATTAAATTACTATTTATGCACCAAATACCGATAGTCCAGCTTTCTTCGAACATATTATGGGTATGCATTTCGATAGTGATGAAATATTCATTTGTTGAGATGAGAACTTGGTACAAAACCAACATTTAGATACGTATATTTACAAGAAAATAAACAATCCAAGGTGCCCGAATTTTTATCTTAAAGATCCATGGCTTGAACAAAATTATAACACAAAACGGGCTTTATTACAGGAAGGTACATTTGTGAAGTTACTATAACGATCTATGATATAATGGAATACACAAAAACTTTCCAAATACAGGTGTGCTTATGCTGATTGACTTTGAGAAGGCATTTGATTCGATAGACAGAAACTACTTACTAAACGTTATGAGTTTTTCGGTTTTGGTCCAAGCATATGTCACTGGATAAATACGTTATATGATGATATCGAAACAAGAATCGTAATAAATGGTGATATTACGTCCCCATTTAAAGTAGAAAGAGGTTGCTGCCAATGTGATCCTGTTACTACGTATCTCTTCTTACTTGTTGTAGAAGTGCTAAGTATAATGCTGCGAAATGACAAATTTGCTGCTGATACTACCTTACCATTCGACGGGAGTGAAAAATGCCTCTTTGCAGAAAGTTGTAGGTACAAACTGTGTAATGAGTGGAACCTGGATTGGTCACAGACCGAATTGACTTTGCTGGGTATAGATTTTGATGTAGATTTAGAAAACGTTGTCGAGATAAACTATGAAGAAAAGTTCATCTCTATTTATAAGCAGATGAGGCTGTGGTCTACTCGAATATTAACACCTTATGGAAGAAAGACCCTGGTAAAATCTCTCTTTATTTCCAAATAGAATCATCTGTCCAGATCCTTCAAAAGAACGTATTGATAGATCTCAAGAGAAATATTTCAAATTTATATGGCAGAATTAACCAGATAAAATCAAACGAGATGTTATGATGCCTAAGCCTGAACACGGAGGTATAAAAGCACCAAATATTAGAGAAATAATAACATCGCAGAAGCTGAGGTGGATCAATAGACTCAATAGTAAAAATAACAAATTGGGTTATCTGTTTAACACACGGATAATGAATGATACTATGCTCTGGCTTTCTGATTCAAGTATTATCAATAAAACATTATACCAACTCTAACGAACGTATTTTGGAAAGATGTACATAATGCCTGGTCGAAATATTTATCAAAGGCAAAAGAATCAATTACAACAGAAGATGATTTAAGAGCGCAGTCAGTTTGGAATAATGATGATCTGAAAATAGCAAACAAAACTGTCTCTTATAGCTCTTGGTTCAAGAAAGGGGTTATGTTTATAAATCATTTTATTGGCGAAGCTGGTAATATATTCACCCTTGACGAATTCAATAACAAATACTCACTGAATGTAAAGCTTTTAATTTATGAAGGTATAAGGAGAGCTATTACAGCATACGCCCGTCAACTTGATATTCGAAAATTTACAAAAAAAGAGCTTCAACCTATTTACCCATTCAACATTAGGCACATTAACAATTATTTATCGAGCAAAACTGTATATACTAAATTATTGAACTCCACCTTTGTGTACCTATCCTGCTATTCAAAATGGGTAAGGATTTTGAATTGTCGACTCACTGAACCGGAGTGGAACATATTTAACATAATTGGTAACAAATGCACTCCTTCCACAGACCTTAAATGGCTTCAGTATTACATCATTCACAACATTCTTCCTACAAAACAATTTTTACACAAGTTGGGCTATATAGATTCACCCATTTGCTCATTCTGCAAAGGTAAGGTAGAAACATTGGATCATCTTTTTTGGACATGTAATATTATATTAAACTTTTGGAAAGAGTTAGAAGCATGGTTGCATTCTGTACAGATTCCTATAAATCTAACTATTGAAAAAGTGATATTAGGCATCAAAGGTAAAAATAATAATCCCGTAAATGCCATAATCTTACTGACCAAACAAATAATTTTGCGAAGCAGCCAAAAAGGTTTTACTCCATCGACTACTTATATCAAAAATGAAATAATGAAATATTAGAATATCACAAAATGTATCTACCTATCCAACCAAAATGAAGAGAAATCCATACAATTCTGGTCAACACTACATCTACTTTTTCAAAACTCGTAATATAAGAGGTTTTCTTTTGTGTTATAAATCGATTCTAGCGTGAATAAGTGGCTAAATCCTTTGGATTCATTTCCCAACAGTTGTAGGTATCTCTGCATTTTTGGTTTTCATATACATATATAGATATTACTTAAACCTAGTAACAGCTTGATATTGATGTATTAATGAACATATACTGTGCATGCCGAGTTTATGTATGAGAACCATGTGAAACGATGTATGGATGTCAAACTTTTTATGTATGTCATGCTTGTACGAAAAATATGGTAATAGAAAAAATCATTACACTACTTCTCGACACCAAATGGCATGGCATTGTGATGTTATCCTGTAAGATATGCCACCTCATTGTGGTAACATTACTTAATAATTAAAATAACACTGTTATGTGATGTTCGTTATGATTATCACAGTTTTGGGTGGTAAGTGTGGATGAATTCTTTTTAAATTATCAATATATCGAAGATCCATCGATAAAATATCCAAGTATCATAATAATTTCAATAATCTGTCAAGTATTAGCCATTGCATGTTTCCATTCAGTAAAAGCATAATACAAATTTTTTTTATAACATTAATTGCAGAGAAAGGCAGGAAAGAATTTATTACAGCCAAGAAAAATAAATCATTTCATGCAAGTTACTGTATCAATGACAGGTGCAAGGACATCTCAAAGTGTAATATTCCTGAATGGTAACCACTGTATCAATTCAAGCTGAAAACGACGCAGTATACTGCAACACATATTCTGTAGACATTACGTTCAGAAGCTGGTATAAAACTTTTTTTTGTGTGATCATGATACATTCTACAACTAATCTCAACAATTTATGTAGGAAACTGTCAAACAAACCTAAACAGTAAAGTGTTTAAAATAAAAAAACAGACATGATTTGTGACAACAGGGTTGCTCAATATGAGTTTACATCATTGATATATGATTCTCATATCTATGTTAAGTCTTATGATAAGGACTTATGCACCAATCTTTCATGTAGAATAATAAATCATTATTGAATAACAATATTTAAATGATTTGATAACATAACAAGTGTGTACTAAAGAGGCAACAATGAATTTCAATGAAGTACCGTCCAACATTGTCAATACTCAGGCACGTCGTTGTTTATCTTAAGTACACATTTAAACATTCGAAGAAAGCGAGAACAAATCAAGGAACAAGCAATTTTTTTTACTTCAGGATTTATGCTACGATACAATCAATAGGGTTAGAATATTAGAACCAATGCTACTCTTCTCTTCCAGCTTCTCCTCTTCCAAGTCCTGGCCATCAAAGGAGAGGGTATGCAGATCTGCGTGAAGAGCCTCCTCAGTGTCTGATGGCGGGACACCGTGGAGCAAGCATGGTGAGTTCTATGCCCGGAACCATTCCCGGCTCCCAGTAGCACAGACTGCTCCCACATTGGTAACAGGTCACACACTGGCCGTCTGAAGGTAAGCGATTTAACTTTAAAATATCATCGTGACTAATCGTTTCGTAAATTAAGTACAAACAGCAAAAACTTATACCATTGTTATATTATGGATCATATTATCGGCGATAGTCGAAAATCGTATCTAGTCGAGGACTCCGAGCTATAAGGATCCTAACCGAAAGAGTCAAACAACACTACCAGCACTTATATATACTAAACAGCTTACCAAATTTCCCACAGCAAAAAGAGAAAAACCGCTTTTCTATTCAGTCTATTGCAAAGTCATGATATATATTGTTGGATGAGGTTATTGCAAAAGAAAGAAAAAAATATTGGTTACCCTAGACATTGAAAAAGTCATTCACGGCAAGCTGCTTTCTGTCCACCGGTAAACCATACAGCAATGTTGGGAATGAGAATGTGTCAAGTCGGGTAGATTTGAGAACGTAGATTTGAGATACTTTGGATCTCCCAAAATACCAGCAAGTACCTAGGCCATGTGGATTTGGGCAAAAGTAATATCTTGGCCATTCGTAGTGTTCGTATTATCTGCAACGGCAGTCTGAACTTGTTGGTTTCCTGCTTGCGTCGGTACGCTGTCGATTGACTTTCCATCCTCAATATATTTGCCATTCGTGGTGTTTTTATCATCTGTAATGGCATGCTTACTCACGTCCCCCGGTACGCCCAAATATGTTCTGGGATTTTCATCCTTCAAACTACATGGCTGAAGCGAAGCTTCAGAAGTGACACTGTAGTTTTCAACGAATTGCTTAAAGCTCTATTCGACAAGATGAATTTTCATCTACATGTTCACCAAGGTTGTGCTGAGGAATAAGATTCAACTGGGCAACCTTGTTGTCGGTAGTCACTAAACTTAGTGTATCCATGCTTTTAGATCCATCTAGTGACGTCAACCTCTGGGCTCTAGTTACATGAGGTGTGGATTGAAGAGAATCTGAAGGACGGTCCGATGGTCCGGTATAGTAGTCAGTGGCAGGGACAGGGTAGGATGATTTCGTTTCATTTTTCTCTTCAGTACTGGTTCCCAAACCGCTGTCTTCATCTGTAGTATAAAAACTATAGAAAATAAGGCCAATTCATTTATACATGTATAGGTTTTCCGATACTGTGAAAAACAGCATTTACATACAGCATATTTTTTTATTCATTCGTGTATCAATGACACGATATCGTCAAAACGCACAAGTTATGTCAAACTGAAGAACAATACTTTCGATGCCGCTACGAACAACCTTAGAGATCCATTCCTGTCCCGTTTGCAGGTACCTTTTTGAACCGCTCACCGGACAATGTTGATAAAATGTCTTGCCTCGGAAATTTAACATACGTTTTTCTTGACATTGACCTTAAGAACATTCATGTTCGGTTTCATATTTGACTTTCTTCTCTTTTTAAAGAAAGTAAACATTAATATGTTGATACAGTTAATATGTTAAAAGCATACTGGTTTAACGTGTAGTAATGCGCCGTTGTGGTTTAGATTAAGTTTCATATTAAACTTTTGAGAGCTTCCATTTGTGAGCATCAGCTGCACATCAAAATAAGTTTGAATACGATAACTAATAATACATATATGTTTGTCTTTATAAAATGTTATCAAGGTAAACGTTTATTTTGTGAGAAATACCTTGGAGTATGAAAGACTAACGGATCGAATAATGCAAAAAACAAATCTACACATGAAAGTGTTTAAATTTCAAAATATCATATCAATTTATTAGAATTTAATATGAGTGAGAAAACATCATTATGGGTGGACAAGTTAATTATGCCTAGGAAACGTTTGATATGCGTTGGGAAAATCCCTTTTTCTTGCAGTCAGTGACACATGAAAGAATTTGTAAATCTAAAGTAGCTAAATTACATATATATACAAAATGCATGTTTCGGGTTCATGATAATTACATATTACGGTTTCATGACATTTAGATATCTAGTGTCTTACCTATGAGAGCAACAAATAACGTAAGGGACACCGACATGCTGAATTGTTGTAAATTTAATTGTTTGCTTTAACTGTATGAGTTTATAAATTGGCTAAAATTCATATTGTTTCATCAAAATATAGCAAACAGTGACAATATATAAACTACCTTTATAAACTGTCAGTCAAACAGATCTGATTTTCGTTCTGTAGAGAACAATTTACAAGGCAGAAAAACCCTAGGGAATTTTCTATACAAGCATCTGTGTTTAAGATTATAAACCTACATGCTTAAATTCTGAACTTCTCAAAACACAAAAATTGTTTAGACTTATTTCTTTTTAAAAGCTTTATGATAATTGAGACCTTTCAAGATATCAAATAAAGAAGGATTTACTCTACAATGACCCTCACTCCTCGACCTTTCGTAATTCTCTTCTTGTCTCTCAGGGTGTACATTTTTTCTAACAACAAAACTTTGAACTTGCCAACCTGCAGTGCAGTGTGATTGTAAATCTGAAGAACATTATGATTGCGAACTTGCAGAACATTGTCATTGCAAATGTTTGCAAATGTTTGTTGTGTTACTTTAGGTCATAACCCTCCGTATAGTGAGGTATGATAGTTTAATACGTTTTAGTAGCAAACATTCTTGGAATGAAAAAAAAACGTGTTTATAAAAAAGTCATAGTTACAAAGTCATCTACCTTCCTTTGCTCTAGTATTACGTGTGAATTTAGAATAAGAAATGTACTCTGTCAAACCAGCAAAACATTACAAACACCTGCGCATAACTATTTCAATTTAATTGATAATTAAAAAAGAGTTAAATGTTACAACATACTTTTTTAAATATTTGATAAGATATTATCAAATGAGTCACTCACTCACTAACTACGCTAAGAATATTTGCAAAAGTCATTGCTTATGACAGCTGTTGATTGACCCTCCTGCAATGCAGGGGGCCGTTGCACAAAACAACTTAACACTAAGGTTAACCTTAGTACCATCCTTTAACATTGCACTAAGGCTACCTTAGTGACTTAAGGTAACCTTAGTGTTTTGTGCAACGGCTCCCTGGCAAGTACACGCCTCCTCTTTGAAATCGTCAGGTATCGGATGAAGTCTGCAGGGATCCTTCTCCATATGTTTAACAGAGCTTGCTCATGTTCCTACTGGTTGTGTGAAGGTGGCACCAGTTGTCGCAAATGGCGATCAAGGTGATCCAATAGGTGTTCAATGAGTTATATATCTGGTGAGTTGGCTGGCCACGGCAAAAAGGGACGTTGGCGTTCTCGATTTGATATCTAACAATTCGGTAAGTGACTGAGTACTATGACTTCATGTTGTCCTTACAAGGTTTAATGCATTGGATTTATTGAACTGGGGCCCTTGTACGCTTCCTAGCTATCTTTTTTCCTTTGAGATTTCTGACAATTTGGACATAAAATAAGGTTGATTAGATATGTAGAAGACTTGATATTGGGGTAACTTGAAAAGACACGTCAAGGGTGTTTATTCACACAAATAAAAACACAAGCAAGAGGTTTGAAGAATAATGTGAAGAGTTTAAGGACATTAATGTCTATTAATGTAAGCTTTATGTTTTAAAATATGTTACCACCAGCTTTGGTTCAAGCCGAATCAATTATTTGGTAATACATTTTTGAAAACCGTATCCACATTCAAGTGCAGTTTGTATACAGCGATTGCGTGTAGACGCCTATAGTATTGAAAGTCTCCTGCTTTGACCTCTATACAGATATCTGATATCGTTACCTTCTGGTTGACTATGATAAGAGATGTTAGTTTGAGGACAAGGCCGTGCCTTTTGATACAAGTTGGCGTTCCATGCAAATACTAAAAATGCATATGTCTCAACGAAAATGCAGTGACTTATGTATGCTCATTCGATCACCTTGAATTATGCACATCAGTTGCTGCGCGATATTGATAAATAGTTTGCAAAGTAGGACATCCATTGTTCACTGTTATGCATGGTTGACAGACACCCAGCTCACATAGCGTCACTGTTAGTCAGGGGTCTACTCCGAGTAGTTTGAATCATAACTGTACGGATTAAAACTTGGGGTAAGCAATTTAATAGTTTATTAAATCTGTCATGTTATGTTGTTATCATTATATAGAATGTGTTGTGTGGGAACATATTTCTTATATATGTCACACTCGTGATTTTAAAGTGTTATTTGTAGCAAATAAAGTAATAAGTAGGGGGTTTGAAATGGGACACAGGGAATAAATGGCGCACAGGGAAGTAGTAAAACTCGTAACTAGTCAAAGTGGGTTTAAATATCTTAATTTCTACCAAAGAACTTTGTAATATAATTAATCTTGAAAGTAAAAAGGATACAATAATGTCGACAAACAAGGGTCAATTGTAAGTACTTCGTTATGCTTGACATCTTCTGTTCGTCATAATTGAATCTAATATTTATGTGCTACTTTAGTTTTGGAAAACTTCAAACCATATTGTATTAATAGGCATGCCCGTATAGTTAATAAAACACTATATCGCGTGAAAATTAATCACTGTCGCTAGGTAAAAATCGAAACCACAGAGAGTCGATTCTATGTCTGCAACAAATGAATATCTGAAGACCAAAAATAAATTGCCAATCTTATATGTACAAAATAATATACATAATACATAATGATATATAAATAATTGACCATATCCGTACGTCAGATTATTTTCAAAATATCTTTGGGAAACAAAAAACTGCTAAAATATTCAAATACTTATAGAGATGATTCAGTCAACATAAAATCAGAATACTCTTTTGTTTATTTTATATTACAAAAATAAAAATAAATTCAGTAACTTCTCCAAACATTGTCAGCGTTTGTGTTCAACATACACTGGATATTTGAACTTACAGAAATGGCTTTAAGTAAAAGACCTTAGAAAATCTAGCCTGTTTGCCAGTAATCTCTCAGTAAAATCTGTGACAAAATGCGACGAATAAATGAACTGCCTTTGTGATATACTTTGATTTAATCCCGACTGTCACGTCAACAAATCAAGAACAAAAACATTTCCCTCTACATAGTTTCGCCTACACAAGGCGTTGCTTTAAATGTAAAAGTAAAATATACTTAGATATAAACGTTAACTTAAATGCACTCACGAAACGAAGCCACTGTTTGATGAGACCCTTATGACTTCTCTTAGTTCCTCAAAATAACA
Organism: Phorcus lineatus; assembly: GCA_921293015.1. Lineage (NCBI taxonomy): Eukaryota > Metazoa > Mollusca > Gastropoda > Trochida > Trochidae > Phorcus > Phorcus lineatus. The sequence goes on along the minus strand of OV121085.1, from coordinate 30,315,665 downwards.
TAAGGCTCTATAAATAGATTTATTTAGTTACTTGCGCGGTCGTAATTTCGTTTGCACAGAAATGAGGGGTTAAGTGTTATCTTATATAATCAAAGTTTAATGAATGCAAGGCAAGGGACTATTTTCAACATATTGGCTAATATGAATATATAAATACAAACATATGTTAATAATTACAAATTGATGTTGTTACACGTTTGCTGAATGCAGACAATTTTGCTGTTAAACCTCGTGCATTCATACTTTATGACGTCAGAATGCTACGCGATGTTATACAAGTTGTTGCTGTTTTACATCGAAGGCACAAAACATGTAAAACAATCCTTAAATAACTCATTGTGGAAAATCCTGTCAACCTGTTCCTAGCAGAAGAGTAGTAGTAATCGAATTCTATCTGCACACCTGTTACTGTGTCTCTGCTTGAAAAAGAAAGATGGAGTAGGATACCTAAATCTTGAAGAAAATGTAAATTGTGTTGTATGGAAGATGTTGGAGATGAGTTTCATTATATTTTTAATTGTACATATTTCACTAAAGAAAGAGCTTTGTATATACCGACATAAATTTCATTTATTCACACAAATAGAAACACAAGCAAGAGGTTTGAATAATACTGTGCACAGTTTAAGGACATTAATCTCTTTATTGATGGAAGCTTTATGTTTTAAAATATGTTACCACCAGCTTTGGTTCAAGCCGATTTGGACATTGAACTTATTGATACGACACTGTTCAGATATTAACATACATTATCAGGCGCAAGGGCTTCTCTAACCTGTTCGGTATTAACATGCCTGTGAATCAGACAGAAATAATACTATATTTAAGGTAAAAATGCTTTATATTTTACATAAATTAACAGGTGCACTCCTGCCAGCCTGGTATTGATATACCTGTCCGTCTGGTAGAGGTCATACTTTAATAAAAGTTTAAATGTTTCAGTCGATAGCAACAATTGAAGTATAATCAATAATATTTATGTTCACAGCCACAATAAATACTAAAGATTGTGATTTTTTCGCCGCCATTTTGAACCAGAGGTCACAAATACAAAACTAGTAGTGCATCTTATCGTTATCATTTATAAGTAACTTTCACTTCTTAACAATATATAAGGAAATAAGAAAAAAGGAGTGTGTAAGTATTTAGATGTTTCTATACCGAATGGGGAATTGGATTCCATTACATAGGAATGTTTTCTCATAGGGGTAATAACGTATATATATATATATATATATATATACATGGCTTCATTCGCCATACATTCATCTTAAAGATGGTTATGGTGCATTTTTTTCCCATTAAGTTCGTGTTGACGTTTTGTTAACAAACCCGTTGCATGTTTTGTTAACAAAACCGTTGCAAAGAGTGAGAAGTTTACCCAGGAACATACGATGGTCAATGAAAATGTAGCCGCAAATGTAGTAGATGGGCAAGATAAACTAAAACATGTATTCGGTACTTGTCACCCCTTCAAGTTTGAACTTCTCCCGGTGTCTCTTGCTCGCCCAGATTCGACCGATCGGCACAAAACCACTCAAGTGTAATTGGACGAATCGACACTGTCAAGGCCAGTGAGTCAACTATCTACAACAACCTACAGAAGGTTTATTCACCTATCTGAGTTACTTCGTGCTTATATCATGTTATTTTTTTGTGTTGAAGTCAAATGCGATACTGCCTTTGTACTTTACTTTATGTCCATGTAGAAAATGGTTACACTTCACGTTGAATCGGCAAGCGGAGGATATGATATATTAATCTTTGCCAGACGAAACAGATTGATAGGTTCAGATATTCCAAATTTTTATTTCCTAATTTTTAGAGTAAAATCGTCTTAATCATTTTAATAAAACAATGTTTTTATTAAACATACACTACATTGTTATACAAGACATGTGAGTTAAAGTTGGTTATCTTTAGAAAAAGCTTGAATTAAATGTTTACCAATTTTCTTATTGAAACATTTTAAAGCAAATAAAACTGAATAGTATTGTTATTGAAATACCATATGGTGTACTCTATCTCTTTGATTACATCCTGACAATGTTGTTTTTATGAAGATGAAGATGTTTGTCTGTGTGAGAGTCAACCTGATAACAGAATTATAAACCTTATAAATATGACTTTTTTTCAGCACATAATAGCCAAAGCTGTAAAATGTCATAACATGAAGTACTTTGACACAAAAATTATTTCTTTAAAAGACTTTTTCACAAATAGTTTTATTTCATTAGATCCTTACATTTCATTATTTAACGGAAGGAGTTCTGAACCTTAACCCTTATGCACACTATTTTAGCAGATGACAGCAAAATCTTCTAAAGCTATCCACGATTTTGCTCCAAGACAAAACTGTCTTTTTCTATACATACTGGCATTAAATGAACTGATAAACATGGTGGTTGGTTTGCATTATTGATGGATACAGAACAAATAATTATTTAATTATGAATAGTAACGGATATATAATGAATAGCTGATAACGGATAACGGATATATAATAAATAGTTACATCCTAGAACAGTGACAAATTGATTTGCATGTGGTAAGAACAAACAGTTTGAATATATATATGTGTGTGGTTTTTTTTATTTGTATGCATGAAAGCAAGTTATTATATGCCTCCTCAACAGGATTACGACAGTCAGAAATGGGGACAGTCTTATCACTAAACTTGCATGTTCAACCTTCCAATGCCGAAAGTATGAAATTCACTTGTTTCTATGGGGTTGTCGAAAAACAGCCTTATAGATGTTAAAAAGTGTGAATTCCATGTCCAGTACAGTTATACGATACAAATTATTCAAGACCTTACTGTACTTGGGGGAAGATAATATCTCATTGTCAAGTCTTTAGAAAGGAGTTAGACATGGTACGACCTGACTTGTTTGCAATTTGTTGGAAACCCACATTCAAAAAGATCTATGAATTTTATTTTTTTTAAATTACATTTTAGCAAATACGGGCGTGTAAGGCAATTTCTCTAACTATCTTCTCCTTAAAATCAGGTAACTATTTTAAGCTAAAAATTTCTTATACTTTTTTATAATCTTTTCTTCAAAGAGACTAAAGTTTGCAAATTTAATTTTATCGACGCAAAACTCGTAGTCTTAGGAATATATTAAGAATTACCCACAAATATATCTGGAAAAAACTTTTAGCTTTTGCAACAATTGCTGTTCGTATTAAAAACGCATAACAAAACATTATCAATGAAGATCAAAAAGGTTTCATGAAAGGCAGATACATTGAAGAATGTCTATTGTTATGTTCATGTATATTTCTTCTTATCTATCACTTATTTGCTTCATATATGCTATTGCAACATCTTAGATTTACAATAAACTTGTAATAAACCCCTTAAACTTCTCTAATTAGTTTAGGAGGACAATTCCCTTTCCTGCACCAAATCATTCTATTTTTTTTTATTTCACTGTTATTTGAAAGACATTAAAATCAGATTATAAACACCATTTCTGCATGTTTTATGTTTACTTGATTTTGTAAGTTTGTAAGAACTAAACGTTACATAAAAGACAAAAGCTTTCGATCAAGGTTATGGGATAAGAAAACGTTGTAGCCAGGTGAGCATTTAAACATTTCATGATAAAATGATTACTAATAAACTGTTATTTGAAAGACAATTTTGTTGACCATGACTCAAAGGCAAATACTGATCATTTTAAATAACAATGTCGTTAAAGTTAATTATGTTACTCCTTGATATACTTAATATGTCATGACCCTAAAAGAAAAAGAATGAGGAATGTTAATTTCTACGTTATGCTCTTAAAACAAAGCAAGATAACTAGGATGTAGTGCAGCGAGAAAAGCTATCTTTAAGAATTATGTCCTCACATACATCAGGCAACTGCAAAACGTTACCAAATATCTATGTTAATTACATTCTGGTGCTATACATTATGTATATATCATGAACCAATTCAAATCTTATCCATACTCAAATAAACTAGATAATTGTCCATTCTGTAACACATGTAGGTCTTTCCTGTAACAATAACAAACAGAAACTTGTTTATATTCTTTTTAAAGAACATGCAAATAACATCAAAAACATTCGAAACCTGACCCTGAACAATATAGCTTTCTATTTGTGAAAATGAAAATTCATGAATTTGTATTTTGATTATTTAATAATTTGCACACTAAAATGCTGCAGTTTTTTAAAAAAAAGACTGATATGTTGATAGTATGATCCATAAAAAGAATTTTTTTCTTTTTTTTTTCTTTTTTATTCCATTTCAAGCATCATGCGGTGGCAGTAAACATCTTTGTACATGGATAAAAGAAAAGTACATTGAAATTCATACAGTAGTCATAATGCATTCTTTTTGAGTTACAAGAGTGTAATTTGTTAACTGGACATAGTTTTGCTGAATTTTATGAGTGCTTCATAGTTGTGTCAGAGTCATTGCCATATTTGGCCATTTTCTAGTAAATTGATAATATCGGTCATTTTTAATTGCAATAAATTTTTCTATTTTGTAAACATCCTTAAGTAGTAAAAGAAATGCTTCACAAGATATATCTTGTTGTTTTAGGCTTGATATATAAATATATCTTTTAGCAAGTAGTAAAACATGGTTAATGAATGGTTTGTTTGAGAATACTCCAAACATGACAATAAATTTAGACAGTTTCAGATTTGTTTGTAGATTGTTGTTCAAGAATGTTTCAATTTTATAAAGAGAATTTTTATACTAATAGATAATGAAATGTGGTGAAAGCGCTGAAACATTGCTCCATTTGTTTTATGATTGTGAAATCTCGCAAAATATATGGTTAGAAATGACAAAATGGATCGAATCAAAAACACAGTGTAAATTAAACTTATCGAAACAAACTGTCATCTTCGGATACCCACAACACCGAAATCTGATTCTGACAATAATAAAATACAATATCTTTAAATCAAAACAACAAAATAAACTACCAAGCATCCCATACATTAAAAACGACATTCGCAATATATATAACATAGACAAATATTCGGCATATACTCAATGTAGTTATTCAAAATTCATGAAATTCTGGTCATCATGTCACAATTTGTTCTCGTTTTAAGCGATTTTTTCAATAAGACATCATTGTGAAAAAAGTATCATGTACATCCACAGATTATAATTCCAATCAATGAATATTTTGGGTTTTTTTGTAATTCAAATACATTCTGTCCATTTGATTTGTTTGTCCATTACTATGTTGAAATGTCTGTTCTCTATTGATATGCATGTTTGAATTTGTATATACATGAACAAAAATGAATAAAGTTATAAAAAAAAAATAAATAAATAAATTTAGACAGTTTCAGATTTGTTTGTAGATTGTTGTTCAAGAATGTTTCAATTTTATAAAGAGAATTTTTATACTAATAGATAATGAAAAAGCATTTGATTCATTATTAAATTATATAAAGAATATATAAGAATGCTAGATCTTCAATACTCTCTTATCCAATTGCAGACGATAGTACTTTTTCCTATACGGCTCCGTAAAATGTTCGTACACAAAAAAGCGTATTTCTCTTATCTCAAAATGAATAGTGAAAAAAACTGGAACAGTTAGATTGTCAAAACAATTATCTCCTTGAAAATCTATGCTTCGTTAGACACAACGTCCATTCACAATTCTTGTCATACAATTCCAACATAATGTGCTAGAAAAGATTGAACGAAACTCCAAAGATAAGCTTAAGGAAATAGAAGATCTAATGATGTAGAGATCTTACGCCCATGGGTAGAATCACATTTCTAATATTAAAAAGGTCTAATGTTATATCTTACAAACAGTAAATCAATTATTGACATCAATGCCTAATAAATGTCACTCTGATAATAGAAACAATATTATCATGGATTCGAAGACTGTACACTTACAATGCTAAGTTAAAAAATCTCGCCGATGTTTTTCTACCTAAAACTGTTTTAGACGTTTCATTGCATGGACAAGTTTCAGAGTAAAAAAATCAGTTGTTGATGTCACAACCGAATACATTTGGACAAATCAGAATAACTTTATAGACAAAAAAAGGTTTATGATCAAACGCTATGAGACATCAAATGTAAGGTTTATTAAAGGTCCTTTGAAAGATGATGATTCATGTATTAATTTTTCAGATCTACAAAGCCTAAACAAACTTTTTGGAATACACAGGATAATTTCACTCCATAGAAAATATATTACAAACGAATCCTTATCAATTTATAAACATTTACATATGCCTTTTATTTTAAAAAAATTCAAAAATATTCTTCAAAGAAACGAAAGGTTGTAAAGACAAACATAGTGAAACAAGCTATTGAGTTCTGCTCCTTTGTATATATTTTTTTAACTATGTCTCAAATTGTGAAGTGGTTCCACTCAAAACAGCGGAGTTTTGTTTTCACAGATGAATAAATGGTAGAGAACTTCATCAAAACAATTTTATTTGTAAAAAGAAATCATTACTAAATAGAACCTCCTTTTCTGAAATAACATGGTTTTTGATCAATTTAAGTCACCACAGAGTCCTCCATATCGAAAGATTAAAAAAACAGTTTAGGGAAGATTCAATTAAAAAAAGAAGCATATGTTGAAAAATTATTGCATAATTCTCCATTTAGGAAAGCACCATGGCAAACTGCATAACAACTTTTATCTGTCTCATATCACAGTCCTGTGTTCAGATCCGGGGGAGAGCCTTACAGTAGGGTGACAAATGTCGGTGCTCAGTGAGCGGCTCCTGTCCATCCCGCCACACTCGAGGGCTGCAACCACAGTGGAAACAAACCACTGTCTCGTGACCGTCACCTGGAGACAAAACCATGGCAGTAATATATAACCAAGAACTCTCAAACAAACAAACAAGTTCAAATCATTCAAATGATGTGGGGAACTAAACATTTTATGAAATGTCATTGATTCAAGGATTGTAATGGAACCAATTGATAAAGAAATAAGACGATGGATAAAAATAGAGGTAGGTACCTGAACATGTGTAATAGAAGCCTGCTATTGCCAACATGTCTCTGTTGACCCGCTGACCATCAAGGCGGAATGTACGTGCGAATGAAGTAATTCTTGCCTGAAGGCTGCGGAACTCTGGGAAACATGGGACCCTGTTTGTACCTGAACGTGCAATAATTTCATGAATGGCAGGTTCGCTAAGTTTGATAGCTCTGCAGCTGTGTGATAGAGCACTGGCTTGGTTCCTTGACTCTCGAGGTCCATAGCCCAGCCTTTGAGACACATAACCAGACGTATGGATTCTGCCTTCTCTCTGTTGGCATTCTGTGTGTGGGAGGTGTGTCATGTTTGCTTCCTCTCGAATTGATTGGTCTCCCTCGCCATTGCCAGTCTCTTGATGTGCCACCGAGGTCATGGCGGTATTTTCAAGACTGCTCAAGGAAAGGTGCGGAGTTGACTGTCTCTCCCTCTCAGAGTTTAAACTAGCTGGCACCACCAGGGAATCTGTGCGGTTTAACATGTCACCTCCTGTAGGTACAAAACTAAAAGTTCCTTGCGCCCCTTGAACAGTCGCTCTGCAGAGAAAGTTCGTCAATGGTGAGTCGGAGACTGATGTAACCACCTGTGCTCTGGCACAGAGAACCGAGGTGTGGACCTGTGAGTTCTGTCTCTGAGCGCAGGCTCCACTCAAGTAGTCTGTAGCTGGGACCGACACTGTTGGGTTTCGTCCTGCCACCTCATCCCCTGTCAAAGAAATGACAAAGACTGACACTTGAAAGAAACTAAATAGAATTAAAATGAGCATATCAGACCGCTCAGGATGGAGTTAAGGTGAATGGATACTAAGGAGAGTCTTGAGGTCGAGATAATCATATGTAGTACCTTGTCAGACTAAGATCAAATAGATTTATTTCCTCTGTCAGTCATCTGAAAACATTGCACATTTTCAGATATCTCCAGAAAATTGATGTTTCTTGTTGAGGTATGAGTGGTCATTTGAAAGCGTGTCCCATTTACATGCTTATGAAATCCATCACGCTGTATCTGCGCTTATTATTTCTACTATGTCCTGAGATAAGTTTTCAAATTTACCTTTTTAGCTATAAATGAAACTTGATATTTAAAAGTACGGTCGACCTTTTTCTCGAAATGTTCTCTTTTCAAAAGGATGTAATATGTATTATCTTCAGAAGGTTAAACATCTCATCACCAAGCCTAAATATCCGTAGTTGCAGATTAAGTTATCAAGTATCAAGCTTTGTTATCGTGATCACCTTTTTAAAAATTTGACTGTGGGAAACTGATTCTCGTAGCTTAACCGAAATAAGTATGTTCTTTTAAGGACTCTTTTTATGATAACAGCTTGTCTTGCAAATAGTAATATTTGTTATCTATTTCGTAGGATCATTTGTTTTCCTTTTCGTAGGATCATTTTTTTAAGAAAACGTGCTTCAGTGCCTTCGAACACCTCTAAATTAATTCTCTTTTTGTCTGTGAATTCAAATCTTAATGTTGCAACATTAAAAAGAAGGTTTTTTTCATCTTAATCATTACATTAAGTCAACCTTAATGATAATGTATATATAAGAAAATGTATTCCATACGTTGAGATATAAACTATTGACAGATTTTAAACTTTAATCATCCGCGAGACATATGCTTTTAGTATTATAATACCAATTTCAATCATTTCTGTGTTCTCCTTTATTGTAAGAAACAAGCTACTCTAAAAGAAACTAGAAGCAACAAAGTTTTACTCATGCCCATTTGAAATATTTTATTGTTCGTGGTGAAACTGATACTAACCTGGTACCTGTTGACCCGAGTCTTCTCCTGGCGAGTAGTCGTCATACTCTGGCACAGCCATAGGTCAGCTGGAATGTGGCACTAAGGAACTGTGAAACATGAGTAATTAGGACTATGGAAATATGGGTGATTAAAACATAAATATGTGGTTTGTTTTACTATTTTTTCAGATTGTTTTGCTTATCATTTGATCTATAAAATAGTCACGAGTAACTCAGAATACATTTAAGTCCATGATATATTCGATGTTCGTTCGTCTGAGTCTTCAGATCAGATTAACATGACATTTGTCATTGAATATTGATATTCAATGTTTTCCTTGTGTATCATTTCTGTTTTTACTGTTGAAACGGGATTATTCATTATTACTGGATGAAAAAGTATTTAAACTTGCTAACAGCATACTTCGTGACGTCACATCACGCTGGGGTATAACCCTGTTGTGGACTAGAGCATTTTGTAAGACTAGGTGTTCTCTCTGGAGCGTGAATGAAGGTTATTTCAATGATGGACCATAGTCTATCGCACTTTATGAACAAACCTTATAGTATGATTTATTCAAAACAGTGTTGACAAGACTTGTTAACAAAATGAAATGCGACTCATCCACTCATCATGAAAATGATATCTTCAGCAAGCGTCTTCTGAAGTATTTAATTGAAGTGAATGAGAAATATGTTTGTTCAAAGCGGAAGCTGAAAGTCCCACGTCACGTGTATTTCCTTCCTACTGATAATTAACGCTTATCTATTGTCACTGATTTGCTGAGGAAGATGCATGTATAGCAGCAGAAGTGGTTTCACCTGTTGTTCTTTTGAATGAATGAAACAGCATAGTCTGCCAACTGAAATTCATTTCTGAACTGCGAAGATTGGCGCTTTTCACTTAGTATCCTATATTCAAGATGCATCCAGATAATCAATATCCTTGATTTTGTCATACTAGAAAGTTGTTAATCACTGTCAATCTAATAATGATAATGTAGTTGAGATTTGATAGGAAAACATAGACCTCAATAAGATAACCTCTCGTATCTTCTATTTGATTAAACCTAAATTTATAAGCTTTGTTATAATTCATCCTATTCCATATAGCCTCATTTTATAGATCATAAATATAAGGATTTAAAGTAAGGAACCAACCTTTTGCCTTATAGCAGTTCACGAGGCTTAGTGTCGAAAATCCATATATTTCAATCTTTCATGTCAATCAAATAGCCAAATGTCATTCTCAGATAATTGTACCTGACCTCCTCGCTTCAAAGATAAGACTGTACTTAATATTCAACAATGCGCACGGTGACTGAGGGAACAGGCTTATCGGATATGATGTGTTTTGACCGTGTTTATTTTCGTCTGAGTGTTTGTAAGCAAAGCTGATTGGTCGATGCAAAATTGATGGCGACTAGTTGAAATAGCATGGATTGGGTTTTGTTAGGACGCCAATAAAAAAATGAAATTTTGATTTGTTAAAATCAACTCTTATCAACATGTCAAATTTTAAAGTAGTTCACAACTTACAAAGAATTCTGATACTTGTCCTAACTGAATCTAAGTCTATCTAATATAACTGTGTCTTGATAATTCATTGTATTGTTAATGATTAGATTTGTCTCATGTCATAAGATTACATTTACATAATAGGTAAAGTATGTATCTTCCCTTTGTTGATCCTTAAATCTGTCAATTCAACTATTTCGAGAACTATGTAAGTTAAAAGCATGTATATTGTCTTGAATTTACTCCATTACAATTGGGAACATATTTATATTAGGCATAAATGAATTATTTAAGGATGAAATAGTTAAATGATGGTATTCGATACATTAACAGCATCTGATGCTATATTATTATCATGCGACACATTTAAATGTGACAATCTTTTCTTATATGTTCTTTGATAACAATAATTGTTAATACATATAACAATAGTTTCCGATTACATCAGTATTCTGAATGTTAAAAACCAAACTAGTGGCGATATGTAAATCCGATAGCAAATTAGTAACTGTTAATCCTTTATGAAATGTTTTAAGAGGGACTATACGTTCCTTTGAAATGTTTGTTTTTTGTAAAAGCGAAATATCTAAAGGGTGGATCACATAGATATATGTCTTCAGATGTCGGTGTTAACCGAGATCAAACTCGGAATACCTATGATTATATATCAATGACAGGCAGTTTCTCATGGTAAGAATGTCTATACAGATATGAAAAATCATCAATAATATAAGATTTTTTCAATATTGCCTATAATGATCAAGATGATGATACATATTGAATATTAAGGTTGTCCTTTCATACCTGGTTGAGTACAAGTACAACTGGTTTCTATTTCCAACAAATCATTCCACAATATTTCTTCCGCGCCTCCCCTAAAAAATGTCTACTTCGCTTGATGAGAATTTTTTTGTTTTCATTCGATGACATATTCATGGTATTCGACGAATAATGTAAAATATCCTCTGTATATTACCCATCCCGGAAGATAGACACCGGATAAAAATATCCCTGTAGGTCACGCGAAGATTTTTATGGTATTCAAATGTGTGACTATTGAATTACTCCGCTTGGTTTTTTTCTATTGTAACGGGGGAAAAGTTGTAATAACAACAATATATGCTTAACTCTTTTCACACATGCAAAGCACCCCTGACTATATGAGGGGATAGAAAGCGGATGCATAATATTTTAGCACCGACAGCAACCTTTGGGTTACCTCGTCAGTGCTCCCCAAATACTCCATCCCAAAACTGAATTAATATAAAAATGATTTTGATAGCAATAAAATCTGCTTACAGACAAGACATGATAAGCCAATATTATGCAATTTAAAACAAAACTGCCATTTTTATGTTATGTTAGCATTTTGGTTCTTTCAAAGGAAGTAAAACGTTTAAGTAGCGGCTTGGTTACAATGTAAATCATTATAAACCCTCAATACAAAGTGTCAAAATGTCACTTTCAATCAAAAGGAAACCGAAATATTACCCACGAAGAGGCTAACGTAAGTGTATATCAAGGTCAAGTTGAGTCCAGATGAAGCAAACCTATTTTCTTTCTTTCTAGTGCATGTACATAGCTTGCAATCGTGGACATATTAGCACTTAACTAGGTAAAACTTGTGCAATGGAGGTCAACTTTATGTTCAAAACGCCACTCTTAACCTGGTTACAACTTTTGAACCAATTATTTGAATAGGGCCAAAGTAAAAAGTTAGTTTTTCCAAGAATCAATACCATTGAAAACTAGATTTTCATGTAATAAAATGGAGACGGATTATGTTTTGTAAATGCATGACCCAATCAATAACTTGACTAACCCATACAAGGATTTACAAACCTTGTTATTTATAAGGACGTTTTATATTTTGTTGATAAAAAACATTCAAAGCGTAATGGCAAATAAATGTATGATTATACCTAATTGAAAATGAGGGAACTTGTGTTCATAAATACATAACATTTAATATGCACATAGAAATAGTTAATGTGGTGCTGTTTTATCTGTTCACATTGTGCATTTGTACTTTACCATCACGTGTATTTACTCCTTCACATGTACAATTACAGGATGAGCTTATTCTTCTCCGGTATTTTGTAATAAACAGACTCTGATTCAATGATAACAAGTAGTAAATGTATCTCTTTTTTATCTTTTAGGATGGTGATCAATGGCATGGTAATGGAAAACAACTGTTTAAAAAGTTCATAATAACATTTTCGAAATACTCAGTTGTTTATTTTCAGAAAATCATTGAGAACAGTAATTAGGTGTATTTAAGGAATGTGTAAGGAATGTATGTACTGAACCTATAAGTTGTTAATCATATTATCATATAAACATACTCTATGTCTCGTTGTGGGCGGTATTGATGTAACTTGCTAATGACTGTTGAATGTTAAGAAAGTTATCTCACATTGAAAACATCAACAGTAGATTAGCAATTTCATATCATATTTAACCTATTTAAACAACAGTTGTATATTAAGTTATATGTGGATTTCAATTGAGCTGTCAGCTTATCCAAGTCAAAGGACTGAATAATTTTAGATCTAGTACTAGATCTTGGAACTATTTATGGGTCAAATGAGTATCTGATATTCAGGGTTCCAAAAGTTCTTTCTCAAAAGTTAGGATGGAAACCCTGTAAGTGCATAAACATATTGTCAAGTTGCAGGGATCAAGATTTGTTAGCAACAACAATACTCTTGTTCGGGCACTTGCTTAAAGTTAACTGTCAAAGTCAATGTTCAATGCATCCGCAGATGAAGGGTTAATTGGCTCTAAATTAATACACTACATGCATGCTTAATGAATGTAAAGCTTTTCATTTTCTTCGTTATTCCTTTTGAATTGAACGAGAGGGTGTCATGGTTTTCTATTACAATCACATGTCAAATATTAGGTCCTTATTTTATAATAGATATAAATCTGTGTGGTTCTTGCATATTTATAAATTGGTATTCACAGTGCAACTCAAAGAATGAATATCATTCTACATGGCTATATTCTTCACAAGGTGAAAACACAATATTAAAGTAATTTAGTTTTTATAAATAACTAATTCATCTCATACTTTTCACATTTTCTGGTCAGTGTATTGCGCCTATTACTGCTGAAAACATTTTCAAAAGCACATTATTTGTTGAATTCCTATCCCACCGAAATGACGTTATCAGAAGTTGTTCTACATCATCGTAATTGTAGAAGGGTTGCAGATTTAGTGGACTTTTGGAGGCTTGGAGTGTCCTTCGATCACGCTGTCACGGGGAACATGTACTTCAGTCCTTTATTGCTCTTTTTATAAGGAAGAGGGTTTCAATATAAATAGTGAAATAAATTATTTTGTGAAATATGCCAACCTATGGCCGATAGACAATTTGGACCGTATACATGACTGAAGTCAAAGGCTTAATTCCTTCTCACAGCACTCACTTATTGTAATACAATGATATACAAGATAGTTATCATATGACTATGTATCAACTTATGATGTTTTGTAAATATTTGTAAAATGTCCATTTGTAATAAGTAAATGCTTGTATTTCGTGAACTATTTAGTAAATACGAGTGTTTACCGAGTATATCAGTAATCTCCTGTGTATCAGGATTCACAAATAAAATTCTCAGAAGTTGTGATCGAAACTTCGTGCTAAGTGCACTATAAACAAAAATAATAAAATCAATGCATGCCTTTGGTAAAGATGCTAATAAAGTCATTTTTTCAAATTAACTAAATACATTCTAGTGGCTATTTAAAGCAACATAAACCTTGAAATACAAAATGTTGAAATTGAGGAGTTTACCTATGACAAAACCAGTGACCTTTCGTTTTAAAGGCGGCACGACATTTTCATAAACCCTGCACCATTTATAAGAATATCAATATTTTAGTCTGTTTGTTAATAGTTTATCAAAAGTTCCTTAGTTATGTCAGACTTCGTCTAAACAACATTTAGTTATCAAAAACATGAAATATAGCCTTCACTTAATTTATATACTTCAAGTGACAAGTGACAAGTTTATTTGCATTCGGGGCCACGTGACCCATATTGCTAATACAGAAAAAAACTGCACACAGTGCGCATGTATCATTTTTAAACAGGCAGATTTCTTTTTAAATACAAAGATAAAGACTTAATGATCTTTATATTAGTTGATGATAACAACTGGTACATTTTAAGGTTTGATGGATTATCATAATAGTATACAGGTAAGAACTGCTTTCTACTTACATTATAAAACGGACATATAAATAAAAAGTGAAATTCGTCCTCGATACAACCAAGCACACACTTCGTACATATTGCATTGGGGTTATCATAACGTTTATATCGAAGTAACTGTACCTTCAATTTGTGAGAACCACAACGGAATTTACAATACATCCTCAACAAGTCCTTAGCAGAGAATAATTCAAGAACATATTTTTCAACATTTAAAGCAGATTTAAAACCACTATAGTGTTTTAGAAACTGTGATCCTGAAACCTTACTATGCCAATTTTGAAATTGTATGTCATTACATCTTTGAAAGAACAAACTCTTAACAACATTAATACTACCACAATCTTGAGAAATCCATACGTTTGAAAAGCCGGTCAGAAATAAAAGCATTCGTACATGCGAGACCCAACAGTCCTTTCCCTGTTCATCAAACTGTTTCATCATTTCATATGATGCCCTTGGATATCGAGACCTTTCCATACGAATAATTCTACACCAATAACTTATGCAACGGCTGTAGTAATGAACACACAAATAACTTCTACCTGTATCACCAAGGATTGCATTACTTGATATTCGTCTGGAAACTCCAAGACACCTCTTCAAAAAGTCAGTTTGAACCTTTTCTATTGACTGCCTTAAAGTATGACCCCAGATCTCTGAGCCGTACAAAAGAATAGGAACAATTTTAGAATCAAATATTTCTATGATAGTATGAAAGGGTAGCGACTGCAATGTTTTCACTAGTCTATTAACAGGAAACATCGCCTTCCTAGCCTGAATCGATAAAGTTTCACAAGCTCTAGACCAAATTAACCTTGAAGAAAATACGATTCCCAAATACTTATAATACGAAAGACACTTAACTTCTGTACCAGCATATGTCCACCGTTCTGTGCTTTTCAAAAATCCACCTTTCCTAAACACTACTATATTTGATTTATCCAAATTTACCTCAAATCCCCATTTCATGCAAACATTATCAAGGAAATCTAATTTTCTTTGCAAACCTATAACTGTATCATCAACCAAAGCAAGATCATCAGCAAATAGAAGTAACAAAATTTCTTGTATATTATCTTGAACAAATATTCCCCTCAAACCACTCGTTTCAAATTCAGAAACTATCTCATTAATGAAGATGATGAACAAGATTGGGCTTAACATACATCCTTGTCGAACACCGGCAGAAGTACTGAAAAAATCCGTTCTACCTCCCTTTGCCTTGACACAAGCCTTAACTTTTGAATACATATCACAAAGAACGTTAAATAATTTACCACCTATACCCCTATTATGAAGAACATACAGAAGTTTTTGTCGATCAACTAAATCAAAAGCTTTACGAAAATCAATAAAGGCTACATAGAAACGATACTTAGGTTTCCTCAAATATTTTTGACACAATGATTGTAAAACAAAAATGTTATCAATTGTAGAGTAAGAGGTCCTGAAGCCAGCTTGCGACTCGTGAATAATACCGTGTAATTCAACCCACTTCCTAATTCTATCTTCCACAATCGAAGTGAAAACTTTACCTAAGATATTTAAAAGTGAAATGCCACGATAGTTATTAGGATCCGAAGAGTCACCTTTTTTAAATAAAGTAACAATCATACCAGTATTCCAACTGTCTGGGAAAACACCACTATCAAGAACTGCGTTAAACAATAATTGAAGATATGGAACAATGATTAATGCCTTTTTAACAAACTCAGGAGGAATACCGTCTGCTTTCTTTATCTCAAATTCAGAAATTGATTCAGACAACAAAAATGAATTATCACAACTAGCACAACTCGAAGCATCGTGATTGCTAATAAAATTAATGATAGATTCATCAAACAAAGAATTTCTATCCATAGTGTCAGGATTTAACAAGTTCTTAAAATAATCAAACCAAACATCAAGTGTAATATGCGATTCCTTACCCTTAACACTCAACAAAGACTTCAGTTTTCGCCAAAACTGTTTACAATCCTTCTCAGCAGCAGCTGATTTGATATCATCAACCAAACATTCTCTATACAACTGTTGTTTAGAAAAACATAATTTACGAAATTCCTTTCTGCTAGTCAGATAAGCTTTTAAATTGTTGAATGATTTACACCTGCGAAATAAATTCAATAATTCATATTTCTTATGTTTTACTGTCACACACTCATGATCAAACCAAGCAGGTTGATTACGATGTTTACCTTTATCACCGTGTGATACAACTTTAAACTGATCACCAGCGAAGTACAAAATATTAACTAATACATCTACAGCACAATTAACATCAGTATGAACTATGCCTAAGAAATCATCAATCATATCTCTCACTGATTATGACTCGAGTCGTTCCAGATACAATTGATTCTCCGCATCCTTCCACCTAAAGTTGATGAGAGGAGTAGCACACGTCGTTGGAAGTCTGATAGAGTTAACGGTGTTTACAAGTTGTAAATCAACTTTACAAGTGACCGGCAGATGGTCAGATTCAGTCCTAGACACTATCACAAGATCAACTATTTTCTCAAATAAATTTGAGGATACTAGCGCATAGTCGACTAAACTCGTCCCATTATTTGTAATGCACGTAAACGCACCAGTTATGTCACCTGACTTACGACCATTAACGATGTGTATTCCCCATTCACGACAGATGTCTAACAGTTCCAGTCCAAACCGGTTTGTCACAGTGTCTTGCGTTGCACGAGGAACACGAAACGTGTCGATTTCATACATGTCACCAAGGTGTAAAATGTCAACATCAGATTCATCATCAATAATAAAGTCATCATTCGTTCCAGTCCTGGCATTCAAATCGCCAAATAACATAAGATCAACATCACTCCCAAATTCATGTTTAAGAGTTGAAATATAATGGTGCAAAATATCTATACCATTTTCATCATAAAGTTCATACATAGGGGAATTTTCAGGTAAAATGTAAACAAATCCCAAAATAAAGGAATAACTATTAGTAGGATTTACAATAAAAAATACAACATTATTCCAGTTCTCATGAATCCTTTTGAAAAAGCTGGACATGGAATTACGAATGTAAACAGCTACTCCTCCTGAAAAACGCCCTACATTTTTCAAACGCCTAGCCACAGCATCAAAACATAAAAAGTCTCGAAAAAGGTTATTCATCAGTGATTTATCATTATGCATTGTTTCTGATAGGCCAATAATGTCAAAACAGTTGACGAAGTGATGAAAATCATTGTCCTCAGTTAATGAATGAATGCCGTGGATATTCCAACTGCACAAGTTTACATACCCATGATTAATTCCAATATTGTCCGCCGTGTGAATGTTAATTTGTGAGTCTCGGCCACGCCCCTAGCTAAC
Source organism: Phorcus lineatus (assembly GCA_921293015.1). Classification (NCBI taxonomy): domain Eukaryota; kingdom Metazoa; phylum Mollusca; class Gastropoda; order Trochida; family Trochidae; genus Phorcus; species Phorcus lineatus. The sequence continues at coordinate 30,297,820 of OV121085.1, read as the reverse complement.
AAACTTGTCACCAGGCCCCGTGGCAGGGGCATGCGTTGAATCCGAGGAATTCTGCCTTGGATGTTTACGGTTTCTTCCGATCTCTGTAAGCAAGTTGTTCTTGAGTGTGAACACCTTGTCCTCGATAATTAACTTGTCATAAGACAAGTAAGACTCCTTTCCGCTCTCTCTCGCCTGGATCATGTGTGGTATGAGACCACTTCTGACGTCACGTACCTGTCGAGTGAAGTCATTCACAACGCGTTGGTCTTTACCCTTCAGCGTAGCTCTTGATGCTTCCAAAACTCTCATCTTGTCCCTGTAAGAGGTAAACTTAACCACTATTGGTTTCACCGGTCCCCTAGATTTAAGTCTCTGAACACGTTCAAGCTGCAGCGCTTCCGGGTTTTCGATGTTGACACTCTCCTGCAGAAACTTTAACACAGCCTGTTCTGTCTCCACCCAGCTTTCACCAGCTACTCCCTGAACGCCATGGATAACAACGTTGTTTCGTCGATTTTGGGCGTCTTGGCTATCCAAGATCGTTTCAATTTTACACAAACGATTTTTCAAGTCTCTATTTTCATCCCTCAAAGCGTCGTAATCATCCTTAAGCTCTTTATAGACCCGATCAAATTTCGTATTCAGTGAGGTCAGTTCAATTTTGATAAGTTTGAGTACCTGAGAGAGATTTTCTTCGCTCGTCTCCGAATCGTATCCGTCAGTGTCCCCACCGAATTGCAGTCTCGACTGTCTTGTCGAGCGGTGTCTTCCCTCTGCTGTAGTTCCAGATTTGGACTTCGGCCCCGGGTTCGCTTCCACGTCTCCACACAACTCCAATTCCCTGGGAATGAACACAGATTTCCAAACTGCTCGTTGCATATTGCCCATTCGGCAACAAGAACCATTCCTGACTGTGATAGAAAAGTTCCCAATGTCGTAAGAGTTTGAGCCACAGTGAAGAAATAGCGCCAACACCATTAAGAGTTTCAGATATTTCGAGCACATGGGTCCCGATAGACGTAATATCTTAATTTTTCGGTAGCTTTGTTGTTTTACAGGCGAAAAACAACCGATACGTGCCCGCCAAATCTCTAGTGCGTCGCCCATACCTTGACTGAAGTGAGTCCGCCAGCCGAACCGATGCCACGTGGTTGCCTCTGCACGAAAAGTCCGTGCGTTACTCCACGTGCCGTGGGACGTTTCAATAATTCGTCACTCAGGTTTTCAAAATAAAAAGTTCACAAATTTACAGACTTTTTGTGCTGTTGATGTAGGAGTTCTATGCATTCAAAAAAAAAAAAAGCGAATATTTTGCATGACCTTGTTTGCGACGTAAGATTATGCTTTACCATCAGAGAGCTCCGACACACGTCTTACCACCTTGACGCATGCGCATGTATCAATATACTTCAATACCTTGTGTTTGTATATCAAACATACTTTTTTTTAGATATTTATGTTATCTAAACTGAATATTTTTTCAAGTACACTCTTAATCATCATTTAATAATCAAATAGTGTTTTTGTGAGATTTATCATTTGTTTTCTTAACAATTTAGATGTTTGATAGTATTAGTGCTCAAACAAAGATATTATTGACCCCAAAGCTCCAAGTGTAAAGGTACTTGTATTTGGGATTTTCACCTTGTTATATGACTGTGGATCCTGGAATATTATCCACCGAACATGAATATAAATAGTATATTTGACAATTACAGACGTTTTAAGTATTTATCTTGTATAATTTCAACTGTCGAATCAGGACAGAAATACTTCCTGATGAGTCGTTTCTAGGTCATGTTTTCACACAGGGATTTGTATTCCTGAGATAAATAGAGATTATTACCTGAGCAGGTGTGACATATGACTTTTACGAAACGAGTGTGAATTTTTTCATTATCAGACCGAGATCAAAGATTATAAACAAATTCGCACAAGTGTCGATGAAATCTTATGACACACTTCCGAGGGTAATAATTTTTCAATCTTTTTTCTTTACAATCTATAACGCATTAAATTATTCCGAAAACGGCCTGCTTCACATGCACCGGGTCACTACAGTGACGCCACGAACAATGTATGAACTTGTGTATCAAGTTTCTCTGAGCCTATGGGTAATAATTAGGAGATATCATCCGGCTAAAGTGATTTCATTTGTGTTAATAGTTGTTGGAGTAATACAGAAACTATTCAACATTTCTTATTCTAATACTGTGTAGGCAATCTAGAAATAATGCATTGTAAAAAATGTCAAAGTATTATTTATGCTTCTTGTCTACCTTCTCACATGCTAATTATTGAAATATGGTCTACACATATTCTAACGTCTAACATCACAAAGCAAAAAAGAAATCCATATTCAGTTTATCATGGCATTTAACAGGGGCGTAGGAACAGGGGGGGGGAGGGCTTAGCCCCCCCCCCCCCCCCCCCCACTTTTTTTCGAAATGCTTTTTTTTCAAAATGACTATTTTCCCCTTTCTACTACATATTTCCCAATAACTGGTCTAGTACTGTTACAAAACAGTTACTATGCACTACTTTGAGGGTAGTTCTAAAACTACTCTGAGGGTAGAACTAAAACATCCAACCAAACAAGGAATTAAACTGACTTCAGAATTATGTCCTAATTGATGATAAGATGGGATAAGCAGCCAGGAAGTTTCCTTTTTTTTTTGGTTACAAAATTTCAATTCAGGCCGTACTGCGTAGGAAAACGTGGAAATTTCCACATTAAACGTGCCTCTTGCACATTCAGATGCAACAATTACCACAAAAACCAAAGGGACACTGAAAATAACTTATGTTTTAAAATATAGATGGGTTTGAACCGTTTCTGATTGCATAATGCTTGACGTATACCATAGCGTTTCTTTCCGTCCTGCGTATCTCTTGCTCGAACCTTGTACATCACGGCCCACCGATCAGTAACGCAACATGTTGGTACGTACATTCATTCATTATATTTTACGTCAAAAATAAATCAGCATTTCAAAACAAAGTAGCTAACTTTGAATATACTAAGCGATCAACTCTCTCGCGTCATCTCTAACCTAGGATAACTCTATGTACATGAACCTGAACGTGTGAACTCGTTCGTGTAAACCTCTCTCATATCCTAATACTCAGTCAGTTCAATCAAAAGGGCCAAAAGTATCACCACCACTAAATGTCGTCTACCAATGTAATGTTACAGTGCATTGGTGTTAGTGTAGTAACTTTATCACTTTGGTTCAATCATTGTTTTTCATTATCTCAAAATTCATGTTGAATTGCACCACATGTGCATTAAACTTGAACCACTCAGGTTTTATAGCAATTTACCAAATCAAGTTACTGATAAGACATACCCGACAGATTACAGTGTTCACTTGTCAGATAGAAGCATTCACGTGTGAACACGGCGGATCTATGTTCCAAGCTCAACTTTCATTCTCGTAGTAGGGAACACACTGACGGCAGAAAACTTGTTCAGTGATTGGCCCGTGTTTTCGGTGACGTCGACATTTATTATATGAATGGATTATTTCCGTCTTTCTGATTGGCCTACTTGGTCACATAACAGCAATGACGTCAAGCGATGCCAACTTGTGTGGATCGCGAGAGGTTGATATAACAATCCAAACATCTAAGGTGGATAGAAATAAATTTTAAAAATCCTGGTCTGCCGGAAATACCAGAAGAATGGTAATTCAAGACCTAATTCATATAATAAAACAATTATAGACTTCAGACTCGGTTGATCCAATGATTTATCGACCTTGGACATGTGATATTCACCTCGGCTTCGCCTCTGTGAATATCACATGTCCAGGGTCGATAAATCATTGTATCAACCGAGTTCGCCGAGGTGAATATCACATGTCCAAGGTCGATAAATCATTGGATCAACCGAGTCTGAAGTCTATAATTGTTTAATGACACATGAACTAGATATTTGTATTTCTTCAAGAAAGATTCAAGTGTACGTATTTCGTATTCATGACCCCTGACGATGTACACACACAAAATTAGGGCAAGTTCAAAATTAGTCCTGTGCACAGAAAATTGTTTTGAAATAGAAATAGTGCAAAGTTTACATTTTGCAGGCCAGATACGGTTATTTTTACCATTTTGTAATTGTTAAAATATACCTTTAAATTTTAGAAGCAAAGCAAAGACTTAAGAAGGATCTTAAAGTTTTAAGGTGCATTTCGTTAGGATATCTGATCTGCCACTAACATGAATTTCAATTCCTATATAAAAAAACATTCATTCGTTATATTCATGATAATTAAGCACTCACTTATATATTTCATGTTATTGATGTATATTTTCTTACAAAAGTTTTTGTTCTTTTGTTTTATGTAACTTTACGTGTGACGAATTCAATCACAATTACTGTCAACTTTATTGATGGCATGATTTATAGCTTCCAGTAAACCTAAAAATTGATAATTGTAATACGAACTTTGATCATTCGTATGTTTTTAGACAAAAATTATAAATATATTTTATTTAAATTTGTTTATATAGTCTTAGATTTATAGATCTTATTATGTATTTAAGATAGTCTTTTTACAAAATAAATTTAAATTTTTACTTTACGCAAGGTAAGAGAATGATTCGGCCAATAATATATGTTTTTATGTCAATGATTCGGTACACCTATAATACATGGTTTTTTTAAAACTTTACATGAACTTTTTTATCAAACCATGTTTTCTTCTAATTAGCACTACTCGTCCAGGTCATTTCAAGCGGGCAGTCCTTTATTTGCTTTATTTGAATAACCTATAATTACATATGCTTCCCTCTTAAATTGCTTCACGTTGAAAATGTAATATTGTATTCTGTTGTATGATTATCAAACATTGGAAAATTCCCTTTTAAATCTCAATCTTAGTCTTGTTTTATATTTAAAACAGCAATCTGTTAGTTCATGCATTTTTCTTGTTGGCCCATTGTGAGTGTTATTGAAAATTTAGATGTGTGGGTTTGATTCCACAGACTTTAGAAATCAACATAAACATTTCCTATCTTTGAATATTTGCACATTCTTTTCATCTCCAACATATGTAATAGTAAATTTGTTTCAAAATATATTTATCAAGATTCAATTGTCGAAATAAAAATCACACCAATTTTGTTTATACATTTCAGACCAATTCATTTGTGATTTGATTTTATTACAATAATTACACAAATAAATGAATGTTCATTATGACAAAGAAAGAAAATTCAAGATTGATGGAAGAAGTCATCTGAGGGAAAAGACTGAAGTTTGATTAGTAGTAAATGTTCATATGATTGTGTGATACCAATGGTAGGTTGACGGGAAAACTGAGTAAAGAGATGAAAATGGATTGCTGGGAGAGTGAATGAATGATAGTTAAATAAAATTAGGGACGAATAAAAGGATATGACTTGATATTATGACGTTTTGGTTTATGTGATTATTTCATGAAAAGAAAGTGATGAAGCACATTAGGTTATATTCTTCGCAACAACGAAGTTCTTCCCTTACATATTGTGTATGGCTTATAACTTTGTAACCATTTCATTTCAGAGAAATTTATAAATATGAAATGATTTGTCATTATTCACTGATTGAAGTATATCCATAAAAATAAATTGAAATTTGGGAAAAACGTGATGAATTGGGAAAAGACTGTTAACAAGTCTTGTCCAGCCCATAATTTTGACGAAATTGGGTGTGAACATGTATAATTGGTGTTTCTTGATTAACAAATTCATTTTAAAATCGGCGTTTTTTATAGCCAAAACATTAGGACTATGTTAACCTTTTCTCTCCAGCTGATAAGGTCTAAACTAATCATGAGATATTGATTAAATTGGGTATGAAGGTACATAATTACATGAACGTATGTCTTGATAAAAAATAATTCTCTTTTTTTTTAAGTTTTGCCGTTTTGGGCAAAAAATGGTGACTGTACCTTTCCAGCTCATACCTTTCCAACTAATCATCCGATTTCGAAAATGTGGTTTGAATATGCATAATTGCATGAAAGTTAGTCATGAGTAACATCGTTGAAGATATTTGCAAAATTAATAAAAAAAATTCAAATCCTGTCCCGCTTATTGTATCATCAGATTTTAAACACATTTTTAGTGAGATACATAATTGCAAGAAACTGTGTCTTGATCAAACATTTTTACATTATAAATGTTTTCACCGGTTAATAACTTCTCATTTAAACGTATAATTTTGATCAAACTGTGAATGAAGATGCTCAATACATTAAGGTGTGTCATTGTTTTTTAAAAATTTAAATATTTTTGTAAAACGTCACTTATGTGGAAAAACTTGATAAAATAGGTAACACATTTTGACATTGTGTAAGTTGCAGGGGATATAGCTCGACCATGTCAGCTGAATGCTGTTTTGTTAACATGAGCACGTGCTTTGTGAAGGACCGATTCAAACTCAAACTCAAACTCTTTATTCTCTGTTAAACATGAGACAAACTTATATAATGTGTGGTAAACCAAGTGATTTGATTTAATTATCAGGGGAACGCAAATGATTGTTAAAGATTGATAAATGCGTTGAGCACTCCATATGAAATAAAGACGAGATTTTAAACTATTGAAAGCTTACAATTGAAGCTTTACGAAGTCGTCGTATGTTGGGCAGGTCTTGTACTGTTCTGGCGAGTTTTGAGTTACACTAAAATTAACAATAAAGAGTAATGGTTTTGGCGTAAAAGATAGCTATTTGGACATTTATAGTATGCATTTATAATTCAAAGAATATCTTCCAAGATCAGATAGTGGCAATTGAATAACATGACCAATTTGATCCTATCAATTAAAAACTAAAACGTATGTTCTTGTTTAGATTCATATCTTCTATAAGAAAAGGTTGTAACGGTTTTGACAAAATATTGTAACAGTTAAGAATCTTTCATCAAAGTTTTATTACTAATCTAAAAACATCTCCAAGTACAATGAATTAGTGTCAATATGTGTGGTGCTAACAGAAAACAATTATTTGAATATTTTATGGTTTTTTTTACCTTTATCCCTATTTAAACAATCTTCAAGATTGTAAAGTAACGGTTTGGAACTTCTTGTCTGTAAAAAAGTTCCAAACATAATGAACACATGATAATATTTTCCCTTTTTTCAATTAAGTTTAGTAATTTGTGTTTTGAAACGGCTAATTTTATTTCATAAAAATATAAATATGTTTGATTTGTTTACAAAATTGCTTTCTTTGATTATGAAGTTTATAACAACTCTCCTATGAATCGTTTGCAAACAAATCTAATTGTATTCAGCCTTTTAGGATTTTTGCTTTGATTTTTAATTAGATTATGATAATATAATTCAATTATGAGTTTCCTATTAATTTTGCTAGAAAGGGTTGCTAAAACTTTTGTGTGTAATTAAATATGTTCTTTTGAATTTCACTATTAATGCTCAATTGTCAAATACAAAAGTTATCCAATCGACTGAAAGAATCATTGAAACTTACATACTTGATTATTTCAATTAATAGCTGTGCAGCTTGCGTGACGAGACGTAATGAGTTTTGCAGTGTCATAGTTGTTCTATTGTCAGTTATCTGCATTTCAAACATAGCGTTCAACATTCAAAACATGGATAAGACACTGGGCTTTAGTTTTGGGTCGTTGTACTTAATACTGACAAATGATCTGCACACGAGCAAGTTCTCCGCAAAATGGTTGCCCCGAATCGGTGACTACATGTAGGAGCAGAAACGTCTTGACATTTCAAAGAACATTATACTCAGTCCAGGGGAGACAGGGATAAATATCCAACCAACTTTTACAAAACAACACGTGAAAATTTTTACCTGTGAACCCAAACAATCATATATTTCATTAGAGCAACATTTACCTACCTCGCTTTTCCTCGAATGAATACACAGAGTATAGACGATTAAAGTGATCCTGTAGATACTGTTAGGTACGGTGTTCATTGAAGTTTCCTGAAACGTTCACTGATGTATCCACAAAACCTGCATGAGACAACTATTGGCATGACCTTGCCCTTTGATGGAATCACGCCAAATTACCAGCAGAGGCCCCGCCCTAAATATACATTGTAAAACATAGTCCACAATAGATAAGGGAATCGGAAAAATATTGAATTCGTTATAATTATTTTTTGTATCTAATAACTTCGGTAATTCAATGATTATTTGGTTTGACTATTCAGTCAAATGTCAAATACAACAGTATTCAGATAATCAGTGATGCGCAATGATACAATGTGACACAAGCTCATCATAGTGTAAGAGGATCCTCTAACGCGGAAAGGAATCGAAATGTGTGAAATCGCAGTGTGTGACGGAAGGGGAATGGGGAGGAGGGGGGGGATGGTGACTGGTTTGAATCGATATGCAGGTTTGAGGAGAGGAGGGGTTGCAATGAGTTATAAGGGAATTGGGTTGAACCTAGAGGGATTGTCTTTGGATATAGAATATTTCAGTCTGCTATCACTGTTATTTTGAGCTTCATTACTTTAGTTTGAGGTGATTTCATGATTTAATTTTGTAAAGTTGTAACTAAAACTGTTACAGGGGCAAAGGGCTCACAATCCTAAAAGCCAGTAGTTACCTTATACTAAGAATGTTAAAATTTTATATGAATAAAATGACAGTGAACAATTATGAATTGTGAAGTAATGTCTGAACAATGACAACAACAATGTTGAACATGATTTATTTTTTTAAATTGTAGTCCGTTTCCTTACAAAAGAACATACACTTTTGGGAATATCATCGTTCTATACAAATGTCAATCAATTTGAAACGAATTGTGTGACAATCGGGTTATTCCTTGAACACACAAACATGCTCTATTAAGCCAGGTTTAGACTGTTCGCATTATCCTTAACCTGGTTAAAACTAGCTGTAATATTATATTCTTCGGGGTCCATAATTACATCTAGAGAATTTCATACTCTTTCACTGTCACGCAAACGCGAACATCAGCAAATCAAAAGAGAGCTTTCCCAGCACTTCGCTGTTCAATGCATGTTAAACCCCCAACCCATTCACAGATGTATCGCAGTGAATAATTTTACGGCAGAAAACAAATTCTGTGCAGATACTGTTGACGGAATTTGTGTGTGGTGTTTATTTATTTTCGTGCAAAAGTTAATCAACAAATAAGGTCATGATTTTTAAGGATCAATATAATAATTAGGAGATAAACATACTGTGTTTGGAAATCAGAGGCATATAACGGAGTTATAATAGCTCTAAATTTAATTTAAAGTCGAACGCGTAGCGTGAGGCTTTAAATGGAAAATTTAGAGCTATTATAATTCCGTTATATGCCTCTGATTTCCAAACACAGTATGTTTATCTCCATTCTACCATAACAACGATTTAAATTTGAACTATATTCTTTCGCGTTTGCTCGATTGTGCTGTGTCATCGATGCCCGTGCACGATTTCCACGGACTGACATTCATAGAAGGTGGCGTACTTTGGAATCTCGAATAACTTTACTTGAAGTAAGCCTCGGACATTACCGACAATTTCCACATGCTTTCAAGGGAGCTCACTCTATTCAGTCCACGTTAGTATTTCTCGACCAGCGTCAGCGTTCGGAATAATTTCTGCAATATTTTAATTGTTTAAGTCGGTATTAAGACATTGATGTTTTGAATAAAGTTATGAGGTGAGTGCAATTTTAATTTTGATGAATTTTGGGTGATATTTTTTCCGTCTCTGTATCAAACCATCACCAACCTAGCCCTAACGCCGGCGCCGTGTTATGCCTGCCTTCATGAACTGTCGGGTTTCGCCGTGTTTGACCGCATTATGAAATTTCATACGTTTATTAAATTGGAATTTTATATAATTGTGAAATCTTAATCACAATCATGTTATTTTTTTGTAAAAATGTCCGGCGGACAAGTACTTAGACACTATTGTTGCTAGGCAACTAGTGAATTCTTACGCGTTAGACGAAGTAAACAGAAGACTGTATAACCAGATTATACACCCTCTAATTTTTCACAGCAGCCAATCACAATTGAGTATTATGCACAGTTATGGTAGAATGACGCATCATTACAGCTAGTTTTAACTAGATTGGATAAAAAAAATTACAAAATGTTTCACATGAGTGATAATCCCTACCGTGACTTCGGAATGTGAAACTATTTTAAAAAAAACAGTCACCCAGTTCTTTATTATCATAAACCTTATTTGAGTGACAGCTGCTTAAGCAAAGCCAAAGGCTTCCGTGCAAAATGCGAAAAGCGTGGAGCACGTGCAGTGTTATTTGAAACTGCATGCAGATGAATTAGTGAGAAAGTTGTGGCTTTTTCATTATCTAGAATTATTTTTCAACTACAAGTGATAAGAACGTGTCGATTTCGATCTTGTGATCGTTGTGTTCTTTTTGGTTGGCTTGAATATGGCGTCACGTATAATTTCCCGTCCTTTGACATCATCACAGGGATTTAAATGATGCATCACAAAACACTTAACGATGTGAAATAACTCTTTGTTTCAATTGATATCATTTTAAGATTCAGTAAAGAACACATACAGGTCCTGCCAAGGTTCTGCATCTACTCACATAAATTTTTAACTATTTCTTACATTAAATACTAAATTCCTTATTCGACAGTTGAACTATTGTATCATCGTCTTCACTTTTTTAGGTCTAATTTATGTAATTTTAGGTCATTTCCTTGACATAAAATTTGGTCATTTCATTTGACATGTCTTCTGAATTCATGGGGGTTGAAGGTGTCACTTTGACAATAATAAAAGGGGGACAAGTTTTATGTGTTTTCTTAGTATGCATAAATAATACTTTACTGTTCTTTAATTCTTCATCTTAATGCTAATTTTGTATTTGAATCACAAATGTGTCAGACATTGCTACAGCTGAAAAATGGCATCACCCTTACATAATAGCGGATGAGTCTTTCCTCTTTGGAATTGGGTCAACCAGTTGTAATCATTTTATGACCTGAATTTATTAAATTTTTCGATTTATGAAAATGAAGGTAAAAACTTTGGTCAGGTTTAATATTTAGAATCAGCATTTTGAGATGAATCCTCCCGTAAAAACATTTGAAAGTTATTATACCGGTAAAGAAATGTTTTGTAAAGAGTTTTAGGTCATAAAGTCACATGTGCCAAACTTTATGAATGTTGTCATTTCATCGAGAGGTACTGGGTGGTGCTGAAAAGTAACATTATGAGGCTGATCGGTGTGATAAATTGTCAATATATCTTTATCGGTGCGAATCTGACGGAAAATTATGTCAAGAGATTTAGTGAAACTTAATTTTGAAACCTTATCTAAAGCATTTATTAGATTTAAATTTCAGTTGATAGCTAGTGTGGTTAGATTTGTCTTGTCATGAATTTGATTTTTTTTAAATGGATATGTGATTTGTTTTGATAAAATGTTTAATTGATTCATATTGGTATAGAAGAAGCATCTAAACATGCCTAATTTTTAATTTAATATTTGTAGCACCATCAAGACGTGAATTACGAATTGCTTCATGTAAATCAATAGAAGGCAAAACCATATTGCATTTCAATAACGTAACATTAATCCTCAGACCTCAACTTAACAGTGTAATAAGTGTCAAACCGAAATTCACTTGGAAAGTTCAGCTCGTTCGTGTTTTCACGTATGTTTACTTTTTTGTATGTTTATTATTCAAAGCACTAAGATATGAGATTAAGATTGTCAGGATATTGAGACACATATGCAAATAGAGCACTGTGTTTCTTCTTTGCTAGAAAATAGATGGGTTTGAACTAAAGTTTTAAAACATTCCTGCTCGCATAATGCTTGAAGTGTACCATTGTGTTTCTTCCCATTCTACGTACAGTGTCTCTTGCTCGAACTGTAAACTTGACAGTGCGGCCCGATAATCACTAACGCATCGTGTTAACAGGTACTGTTACTAGTACATTGATGCATTACCCTTTACGAAAATAAATGTGTCACATTGCAAACGCAAATTAGCTAAATAGGATTTTTTAAAACAGTCAATTCTCATTTTACGAAATTGTATTTGCTACTTCAAATCACTAACCTAGGATAACTCTATGTACATGAAGCTGACATGTGTTAACTCGTGATGCGTGCAATATCTTTCATATGCTGATATTCAGTCAGTAAATGCAAGTTCAATCAATACAGCCATGAATATCACATACCACTAAATCTAGTCTACCCGTGTATAATGTTAACAGTGCATTGGTGTTAATGTAGTAACTTTATCACATTGGTTCAGTCATTGCTTTAAATTGTCTCAAACTGCATATTGCAATGCGCCTTAAAAGCCGTATATGCATTAAACTTGAACCACTCAGTTATAATACCTATTTCATGAAATCAAGTTACTGATATAATATACTCACCCGGCACATTGCAGTAGTTAGTTGTCAGACAGAAGCATGCACGTGTGAATAAGGCGGTTAACCGCCTATATGTGTTCCAAGCTCAACTGTCCTCCTTATTGTAAAACCCCTTGGACTTCCTTATACATACCGACTGCATTGTCGCAGTAACAGTTGTAATGACCAAACCTCAAGATTATCAATGTGTTTAGTCTACCGTATTCACATGATATCTTATCCCTAAAAGAGAATCACCGATAGATTTGGTTTGCTGACAGTATTTGAGAAATATTTCAATTATTGTATAATGATTAACGGGCATGTTGTCTAGGTAGAAAGATGACATGGGGTTTAATGCATTTGCATACTAAGAGTGTGGAAAATTATTTTTTTATAATCATATATGACCTTATGAAAAAAATCATATTTTTATAAATTGCATAATTCTTCTTGTCATTGGTTAAGACTAGACATGCTGTACATGGACCTAGTCTGCAAAGTCTCTAATTTTATGCATAGACATTGAGCAAGACTAATGTCCTAGTTGCTTAATGAGATAATTTTCTTACAAAATAGATGTTCCTATGGAACTGTGTAGACACTGTCCTCGGTGCAAGATGACGGGACCTGGTGGTCAATAGTGCGTTACTGTACAGATGAAAAGCTCTCGTTGCCTTATTACGTGTAAAAGCCAAATAATCAACAAACCTTTTGAAAAATTCAGCAACCATTGCAGTGCAGTGCAGTGCAGTACGTACAAAAATATTGTTTTTGTTTGAAAATGAAAAAGATGGGCAATCTTTCATTGATTAAAACTCAGAAACCTAAATTCTTAACCTTCATTTTAAAAGGGTTTGGGTTTTTAAAAATCTACTAAAAAAATAAGGAGAGGATGCACTGAGTTTTCAACAGAACAGTCAACTGCTATGATCATGTTCGATTCGTGGCGTCTTCAAACCGTGGGCAGAGTTTGCCGTGCTGATGTTTATATATTGGTTGGATACAGTGGCAATGGGAGGAAAATATTCCAATAGATAGATTCATTCGCAAAGCCACAAATGTATTAGTCAATATAGAAGATATTGCTTAAAATATCTGTATATCACAGAGCATACCACAAAGCATTAACATTGGCCTGCGAGGGCACGAAGCCACTCTAATGGACACACACGTATGATTTAATATGTATTTTCTTAAATTGAATTTTACACATGTAAGGGGGGTGAGAAGATTATTGAAGAGATTGCTCGGAGAGGGAATGAGTGATAATTAAGTAAAATGGCGGACGAATGAAAGGATGTGACGAAAGATAATAACGTTTTAGTTTAAGTAATGATGTCATGAAAAGGAAGTGATGAAGGCACATTGAGTTAATGTCCGACAATGAATCCGTCCATAACATATTGTGTCCGGCTTATAACTTATAGCTAATCAACCATTTCAAATAAAAATTGGCACTCATAAATATGTAAAAATATGTCCTTATATGTCCTTGAAACTGTACATGTTTGGAGTACATCTTTAAAAAAATTGTGGATCTGAAGGAAAACGTGATGAATTGGTAACTGTTAACAAGTCCAGTCCAGCCCATAATTTCTAAACCAATCATTGAATTTGGCGAAACTTGGTATGAACATGTATAATTATTTGAAGGTGTGCAGTGATGAACAAGTTTGTTTTTATAAATATTATCTTGCATTTTTTGGCCAATATATGGTGACTTTGTTTTAAATCCGTTTCAATTTCTTTCAGGCTCATAACCTCTACACTGACTTTGAGATTTTGATCAAATTTGGTATGAAGATTCATAAATACATGAACGTGTGATGATCAAATTTTTAAAAAATATTTTGAAGTTTTGGGAAAAAATTGTTTCCTTCTTTTATTATTTCAGCATTGCAAATGACATGTACTTCAAGAAAATATTATATAAGGAACATTATCTTGTTTCTACAGATCCTTGCAGAATTAGTTACCTGAAAACCGCGATCTGAATGCATTCTGAATGCATTCGACCGCGATCTGAATGCATTCTGAATGCATTCGACCGCAATCTGATTGCATTCTGAACGCGTTCGATCGCGATCAGAATGCATTCAGATCGCGGTCAACCGCAGACAGATTGTGATCACGGTCATTTGCGGTTTTTCGCGGTTATTTTGCGGTCTTTTGCGGTTATTCGCGGTCATTTGCGGTTATTCGCGGTCATTTGCGGTTTTTCGCGGTCATTCGCGTTCATATGTGATCCGCCCACGAAAATGTTTCTAACACTGATGACAACTAAAGTGTATTACATTGAATTTCGAAAGTACCACTACACTTGGTGACTTAGAGTTATAAAAGTTTTACAACCTTGTTATCCAAGGTTTGTAATATTTTCTTTGCTTAGAACTTGCCGTTTTAAATATTATGTATCATTATTGTTTTAAACCATTAAGTCATTACTTGTCAGTTATATCTTCTATGCAATCATTTATCCTTAGCAATCGTTTACATTGTTAATCAGTCTTGCGTGTGTGTATGACTTGTGTGCTGCGATCAAGTAGATGACGTCATGAGTATGAATTGTGCGGGACGACTCAATAGATTTATTGGTATATCAGCATTCGATTGTATAACAAAATGTAAATCCGTCTTTGTACCGTTACTGAGGAGACCACAGTAAGCTTTCCTTAAACCATTGCTTGGTGAATGAAAACTGCAAAATTTTGAATTCAATTTGCAAATGCTTTCATTTCTAAGAAAACCAACGAAGCGTCAAGTTTCGAATCTTAGCGGTTTTTATGCTAGGATTTGCTGATTCAACATTGTAATGATAAATGAAACACATCAATCTTTACATCAAAATGGCAAACAATGCTTAAAAAGTTAAGCCCGAAGTCATTCATGCTGATGAAAATAATTTGCATTTTCTGTACTATGTCAAGGTTTGAGAAATATTGGTTTGCGCAAGAGCCTTTTAGCAAACATTACACAATTTACCCGCACACCTACTAGAGTCAAATATCAACTTCAAGATATAATATATGTGTCTTTATTCAAATTCAAAATTCCTACTTGCTTCTGAAAATATCTTACTGGACAAATTTTTGAAAAGATCGATTAGTAAATGTTGTGATTGTTTTCAAATGCGCACATGATTTTCTAAAAATATTCACCATAAACAGAAATTATTTTATTATTACTAATGTTGTCACATCCGTTTATACACATAAGTCTCAACGAATAGCACTAACGTGTTGTGTGTTTATTTTAGAATTCTGTCTGTCGGCCGTAGTACGAAAGATTATTGTCCCTCATATAACAACCTTCTTGTTCTAAACGATCAAGCCTGAAACGCCATCTTCAATATCAAACATAGTTAATATAGTTATCATAGGTAGATTATACAAGCTAAACCTTTGGTTGAAAGTTTACCTTTAAATACAATCATACTGTTACCTACGAAGTTGTCGATTTGTCAGTCAAATGATTCGCGTAGCTTTAGGGATATGTTTTCTACTTGACGAAACGTTGTTGTAGTACGTTTTCCAAAACAATACACTGTCACCTGATTTGGAAAATCATAATGATTCGTTCAGAAAGGCATTGTTGGCCTAAGCCTAAGAAATTTTCAGATTTGTCCCGCTATCACCACTGTGTTATCGCATACTGGATATAGAGAGGTGTATATCGATGATTTGTTTATATTTTAGGGGTTAAATGGTTCATTTATGATTTTTTTTCTAATTTAAATTTAACGTAGACAAGGGTAATAATTATAATGCCTTGAATGTGTACGATATCAATGCATGTCAAGTAAATTTCTTTCTTTCTTTCCGCGTTACTCATTACAGGGGTCGGATTTTGAAGGGCATTTGTTCACATTGTTCAATCATTCATAAAATATATGTTAAAATCTGATTAGTTCACACTAAAACCTCTCTACCAGTGTCCGTCTGAATAACTAATTGTTTGTTTGTGTGAGTGTATTTTATTTGTATGTATGCTTCATTGACATCTATCTAATACAATGAATGAAACAGTAGACATAACAGGAAATCTATTCAATTTCATTTCATTAGCCTAATGCCGGATTTTGCTTCAGGATACATCGATTAAAGAAACTGCCATTTAAGGCACAGAGAGTACCTATTTTGGGTCAACGAAGACGAATTTTTTCGACACTAGTATTTTAGAAAGCAAACATTATTGTTTCAGAAAGGAATCATTTGAAGGTTAATTGGTTACGCTGATTATCATTATATCTATGTACATATATAATCTATCGGAATAAAGTCGTGACAATATACACTTTCATTAAGGTTTAATTCCACCTTTTATATCCCGTTAATGGAATACGCTCGATAAAAAAGTACTATTTTTTAAATGATAGATACACGAACCTGTTTATTGTCACCGTCGGAAGTGATAGTCTATGTTTATTATGCAAGACTCAGCTACCCGTAACTAAAATGTGCAACGTCTAGACTTACCGACCGACTTTCAGACGACAAGTTAACAAGCTCTGTGTATTGTGTCTCAGGTTCTTCCGATGATCGTGTGTTTGAAGCATATAGTTCGAAAGACTTTACAATAAGCATGCTGTTTAACAACCTTTATTGACCATTGTTTAACTACGTTTCGATCGAAGGTTTGCGTTATTTTGGTAAAGGTGTGTATCTCAAATTGACAGATATAAAGGTGCAGATCCACGTTGAAAACTGATTGATAGGGTTCACGAAGTTATTCCAATGTTGTAGAGTTAACACAGTGCAGAATAGATTAAGTGTCCAAAAGCAAACCAAGGGACCTACCGCTAATCCACTATCATTGAAATACACCAACTCAGCCTTGGTAAAACACTATGTGTTATAAGTACACATAAGTACACAAAAGGGTTGCAAGTACTCAATATTCTATTCTCAGTGCAAATAATGTAAAATAAAGTGATATACATTCACTGTAGAGAAGAGAAAATAGTTTTTTCCAAAGCTCAGTTTGTGTATTTCAATGATAGTAGATTAACGGTAGGTCCCTTGGTTTACTTTTGGACACTTAATTTATGTGTTATAAGTACACATAAGTACACAAAAGGGTTACAAGTACTCAAGATTCTATTCTCAGTGCAAATAATGTAAAATAAAATCATATACATTAACTATAGAGAGGAAGAAAAAAAAAATTTCCAAGGCTGAGTTGGTGTATTTCAATGATAGTAGATTAACGGTAGGTCCCTTGGTTTGCTTTTGGACACTTAATTTGTTTGTTATAAGTACACATAGGTACACAAAATGGTTACAGGTACTCATAATTCTACTATCAGTGCAAATAATGTAAAATAAAATGATATCCATTAACTGTAGAGGAGAGAAAATAGAATTGTGACCGGTCGAAGTCATGAATGATGAGTTTTTGTAATGGAAACCTAAAATTTCGTACAAATGACCTATGGTAGCTATCTGAAATGTCTGTCAATGGATTCAGTGACCTTATAAACATACATTTTGATACCAAGATTATGGTTCTATGATAATTAGAACCAAAGATATGGGGATATCCACCTTTTGGTGTGACGCTTCAGAGAATAAGTGGCTGAGGGGGGTACCCATGGAAATATGTAAAAATGACACATTTCGTCCCAGTTTATACACTGTTACCAGTCAAATTTGCATAATAGACATGTCAAGGCTTCCAAAAAAGTTAGTCTCAGTCTGCCATGGGGGGGGGGGGGGGGGGGGGGGGGGGGGTGCATGGGGACCCCTCTGGGCCGGCGGACTATATCACAAGAATACAAATCATATTCAAAAGGTGTGTTCATTTAGATAAAAGTTACATTCGCTCATCAGTATGCAAAATACTATGCAATATAACATACCGCCCATTTTCGACTCTCAGCGGAGCTAACCAACAAAATAAGAAACTTGTTGAGTGCTAATACATTACTTTAAATGGTATTATATTCTAGAAAGACCAGATTTTAATAAAGGCTCGCGGAAATGTTGACGAAAATGTCAAAATGAATTTCATATTCTTTTATATACTTTTGAAATGTCACTTTCAAATAGAGATAAAAAAGAGTGAATAAAAAACATTCTTTAAATGATATCAAACGTAGATAAAAACAGTTTATATATTATTGTATGGTTGTCAACGTAATGTAAAGTTGCTGAATGTTGTGATTTAGATGACGAGTTTCGAGAAGTCACACCTACCTTGACCGAAATCACTGTAAACATATACATAGCATATAGGTAGATCTTACGAGCAAAACCTCGTTGACTTCAAGTAACACTAGCGATATAAACATTAATTGGGTTTTTTGGCATTAACTGCTTCGGTGACTTTATTTAATGAATATAGATATGTTAGATATATATTAATTTACTCTTGGTTTGACTATCTCTGTTGTGATTTCTTCATCTGAGTTCCGCTACCTCTTGACCCTTTCTTTATTTCCACATTCTTAAGCCTTGATGCTGATATACTACTTACTTTATGAGCGCTATATGAATCAAGTAACACCTAGTTCTTCCTTGTCGAATTAGAAGTTGACAATCGGTGGCAAATGACGGGTGGTACTCGGCTGTTGATCAAAGGTGCAATGAGTTGCTGTCGTCGAGACCCCTTTAGCGCTAATTGATTAACTGCTTGTGTATTCGGGAATTCGGGGAAACTGAGAATCCAAAAGCCTAATCTTAAATCTTTACATAAAACTTAGAACTAGTAGCCAATTCTTGAAGCATCTACTCCTATTAACCAAGTGTTTAATTGTTCTTAAACAGATAAATAAGGAAATACGTTTAAGTTAAGTGAAGTATGATTTAAGTTAAGAAGTTAAAAAGATAACTAATGATGAGTTTAATTGTTTTAAGTTTCAATGAAACTTCCTGATTTGCGCCGCTTTTACCACCTTGTGAGTGGTTGGTTTGTGTACTAGTAGATGAGGAAGCAGAAGAAAAGAATTATAATTCAATAATGTGTCACATGTTGTTTTACATTACATTACATATCAACAGACTTGTTAATTAAACAACATCCAAATAAAAACGAACGGCCTATGAGACACAAACGAGAATATAAATACATTGTAATATTAAAATATAATGTTTTCAAAGAAAACAAAGTGACTAAAATAACTAATGGTGGAATGGTTGCTTGTCGTCGTTTAATCACTGAACTTGCAGAGATGAATTATTTACATATCTAAAGTCACGAAGGAAGCAATGGACATTCATGTAACAACAAATCTATTCCATGTAACTTTAGTTTTTCATCATTATGTCAATTTAACATGAAGTAATTCATGATATCAAATTTGAAAACATCGCTTACTATTTTTGGCGAGCGTGTCCGTATATTACCTCTCTAGTGACTCTCTGTCTACAGCCCTTGGTTTACCTAAAACGTTGCTTCTATATTTCAGATGATATTAAGCCTATTTGCACGAAACATTCAAAGCAACGACAGCGTAATTAAGAACAAAAACCTCTTCTGATGAATCAATCTATCAATCTATCGACTCTTGATTTAGATTGCCGCTGCTTCGCGTTCATTTGCGGTTTTTCGCGGTTATTTCGCGGATTTTTTGCGGTTATTTTGCGGTTTTTGCGATCAATATACTGTCTGATCGCGGTCACACGCGATCAGAGTGCAATCTGAATGCATTCGACCGCGATCTGAGTGCAATCTGAATGCATTCGACCGCAATCAGAGTGCAATCTGAATGCATTCGACCGCGATCAGATTGCAATCTGAATGCATTCACTACAGGTAAAGATATATGCAACCCACTGTATAAAGCTTACGTTAATAGTCTTTTAAAGTGGTTAACAGTTTTCTTGTTTTAAATTTGACAAATTAAATATTAAGGGTTACTTCAGATATACATCGTCCAGAGATGTTAACAGTATTTTCAAGTGGTTAACAGTTATTCTTGTTAAAACAAAGTTCATAGTGGATATTCGAAGAAAGTTTTGCAGTCCGAATGGGTACGGAAATAACTGAGGCGTTTGGAAGAAAGCTTTTTAAACGGCATCGCTAATTCGATAGAATTGACCTAGAAACGCTCATGTTGTGTCAGAGGTTGTATGGGATTTAAACGTAGCTACCTCAGTTTGGAGCTAATGCATAACAAGTAAATATATTCCTGAGCTATGTTTGCAAAACATGGTAATCTATTTCAATGTCAAAAATATGTGGCTAATTTAGATAACATTCTAAAACATCATTGAGAATTTTGGGGAAGAGTAGGCATATTTTCAAGTAAAACCACACTATTTTAATTCGATATTATATCAAATTACATCTATATGGTTCTCCCTTAATCTGTAGGTCATGGATTCATTTAAGATGGGGATCCTTGTAAGGAGGTTTTGAGTATAGTGACATGCATGACTGAACTGAACTGATATAAGGTATATATAAGACGTCCTTTAATACCTTTGTATATTCTGGGTGTGTTTCTACTATTTTAACTGGTTTTGGAAATAAAATATTTTGCCTATTAATATGTGGATATTCTACTATTAATTGTGAGTGATTTTTAGCACACCTAAAATTCATGTCAAATATATCCAACTCATGTGAAAACCAAACGTAGTGCTGCTGGACAAACATCACTTTCAAACTTATATATGCAAATACCATGCAAATAGATGTTCAGATAAGTTGGACTCATTTCATCACCTTTCTGCCAAACGTTACGCTACATTGAAGAGATCATCATGTTCCTGTCACAGAATTGAATATTAAGTAGTTCAATCAAATAAGATGAAAATGTAAATACAATAGCCTTGGTGATACCACTCGACTGAAAATTATAATTGCCGAGTTCTAAATCACAGAGATTGGGAAAATAGCTTTTGCATACTAATTGTTAACATTTAAGTCTCACTTTCACATCATCTGGTCATTTGAATTTTATGTTGCACAAAATCTTCATGCATTTGCTGTTCCACTATGCAGCGTTTATGTTGCCAGCAGGTGCAACCAAGCGGAACTGGTCAAAGGTCGAGTCCATTTGACACACAGATGGCACAAGATTCTGCTGTCTCATATTACTGAATCATTTCGTTTTTCGGTTCCTTTCTCGTGAAATAGAACATTGAACACATACACTCAACTAGGTCGTTCGTGAAATCATAAATTCATACTTTACTCGTTGAAATATACTTGGTATTCGACACGAAATGTTACAAAAGACACTTTATAGAACTAGATCGCTAATATATACCCTAAAGCAAAACCCTACAAGAGTATTATTAAGTAAAGTAAATTTTGCAAGTCTAGATGCCTCATCCTGAAGCTGAGTACTGTTTAGAACTACATTTTATCTTAATTCATATCAAATATTACTTATTAAATAACAAACATAACTCTTTTCTGCAGGGACTATTTGTTTCTACTGTTACATCAGAATTGCACTCACTGATGTAAACATTATACTTCCTTTTTCCTTTTAGGATAATACAGTTTCACACAACAGACAGGCATATACGGCATGTGTGAGAAACAAGTGCATAAAAATATATAAATAATGCAAAAATGGTTTGGGTAAGATTTATGAGTCTTGGTGAGGCTATGAAGTAACCAATAGGCAGACCACGAGAATATCACAACGGAGGTGACCCGGATAAAGAGGGTTGACAGATGTAAGATGGGCCGACATAACAACTGTAATAGGGGCTTGGATGTCATTTCAATAACTTAACGTTATGGTAGGGACAAAATGTAAATTTTGTCATTTGATAAAACGTTCGATTTGAAAAAAAACTGGCAATGAAGGTCGAGTTTTGAGTATTAATATAACATGTTTTGAAAAAAGTAGATACTTATTTAAATCCATTTGATATGTAGAGGACAATTGTTCTTCTTGGGAATGTTTAGTTGATGAATTAATCTCGAAGGATTCTCAGTCAGTAAACTTGTAAATTCAGTTGGTAGATCTCTATCAGTAAGATGAACAAATATTCATATTGTCCATGACATCTTGTGCATGTCGGTGTTCAATTGAATAATCATATTGTGCACGGCAGTGTCCAATTTGATATTCATATTGTGCACGGCAGTGTACAATTTAATAATCATATTGTGCATGGCAGTGTACAATTTAATATTCATATATTGTGCATGGCACTGTACAATTTAATATTCATATTGTGCACGGCAGTGTCAAATTGAATATTCATATTGTGCACGGCAGTGTACAATTTAATATTCATATTGTGCACGGCAGTGTACAATTTGATATTCCTATTGTGCACGGCAGTGTACAATTTAATATTCATATTGTGCATGGCAGTGTACAATTTAATATTCATATTGTGCATGGCAGTGTCAAATTGAATATTCATATTGTGCACGGCAGTGTCAAATTGAATATTCATATTGTGCACGGCAGTGTACAATTTAATATTCATATTGTGCATGGCAGTGTACAATTTAATATTCATATTGTGCATGGCAGTGTCAAATTGAATATTCACATTGTGCATTGCAGTGTCCAATTTAATAATCATATTGTGCATGGCAGTGTACAATTTAATATTCATATTGTGCATGGCAGTGTACAATTCAATATTCACATTGTGCACGGCAGTGTATAATTTAGTATTCATATTGTGCATGGCAGTGTCCAATCTAATATTCATATCGTGCACGGCAGTGTCCAATTTAATATTCATATTGTGCATGGCAGTGTACAATTTAATATTCATATTGTGCATGGCAGTGTACAATTTAATATTCATATTGTGCACGGCAGTGTTCAATTGAATATTCATATTGTGCACGGCAGTGTACAATTCAATATTCACATTGTGCACGGCAGTGTATAATTTAGTATTCATATTGTGCATAGCAGTGTCCAATCTAATATTCATATTGTGCATGGCAGTGTACAATTTAATATTCATATCGTGCACGGCAGTGTCCAATTTGATATTCATATTGTGCACGGCAGTGTACAATTTAATATTCATATTGTGCACGGCAGTGTTCAATTGAATATTCATATTGTGCACGGCATATATGTACTAGTTCGACAAAACCATTATTAAAGTTTTTGGATCCTTCGGGGTTATATTAAACGTTATCATTGTTCATATCATAATATTGAGTAACTCTTCAAAATCTTTATCCCTTGGTATGAACATGTATAATTATTTGAAGGTGTGCAGTGATGAACAAGTAGTTTTTTTTAAATATTAGCTTGCTTTTTGTTGCCAATAAATGGTGACTTTGTTTAAAATCCGTTTCAAATTCTTTCCGGCTCATAACCTCTACACTGACTTTGAGATTTTGATCAAATTTGGTATGAAGATTAATAAATACATGAACGTGTGTCATGATCAAATTTAAAAAAAATATTTTGAAGTTTTCGAATAAATTTTTGCTGTCCGAATGGGTACGGAAATAACTGAGGCGTTTGGAAGAAAACTTTTTAAACGGCATCGCTAATTCGATAGAATTTACCTAGAAACGTTCATGTTGTGTCAGAGGTTGTATGGCATTTAAACGTAGCCACCTCAGTTTGGAGCCAATACATAACAAGTAAATATATTCCTGAGCTTTGTTTGCAAAACATGGTAATCTATTTCAATTCAAAAATTGTTAATAATATATGGCTATAATATGATATGAGGCTAATTTAAGTAACATTCTAAAACATCATTGAGAATTTTTGGAAAGAGTAGGCATTTTTTAAAGTAAAAACACACTATTTTAATTCAATATTATATCAAATTGCATCCATATGGTTCTCCCTTACTCTGTAGGTCATGGATTCATTTAAGATGGGGGTCCTTGTAAGGAAGTTTTGAGTATGGTGACATGCATGATTGAACTGAATGATATAAGGTATATATTAGACGTCCTTTAATACCTTTGTATATTCTGGGTGTGTTTCTACTATTTTAACTGGTTTTGTAAATAAAATATTTTGCCTATTAATATGTGGATATTCTACTATTAATTGTGAGAGTTTTTAAGCACACCTAAAATTCATGTCAAATATATCCAACTCGTGAAAACCAAACGAAATGCTGCTGGACAAGCATCACTTTCAAACTTATATATGCAAATACCATGCAAAATAGATGTTCAGGTAAGTTGGACTCATTTCATCAACTTTTCTGCCAAACGTTACGCTACATTGAAGAGATCATCATGTTCCTGTCACAGACTTGAATATTAAGTAGTTCAATCAAATAAGATGAGGGGTAATTGGGTCAACACACTGTTGCGCAACTCCGAGGGTGCGTTTCACACCGGTGAGCATTTGATGTACACCCCATGACTCATTAACCCTCCAGCGCTATGCAAATGAGTTACCACAGTTAGATAACATATAACAGAATGGTATTTCCGGTTTCTCTCAGACTCTAAGTATGCTATATACAGCTCTAACATATCTGATGCCAAAGGCACTGCACAGATATTCATCTTAGCACAAAAATCCAGGTACGAGCACAGGTGGACGGCATAGGTTCGTCTTGTCAACTGGGCCCATGCGTTTGATTTCAGCATCGAAACTACTTGCGTTAGCTTTGTTTTTGCAATTCCCCATGTGTGAGAGAGGAAAGCACAAGACGTGTGATTAGATAGCTCAGCTCCTGTGAATTTTGTGAGATATTGACTTGGCATCAAAGAATACAATTTAGTTAGACTACCATGCGAAGCCATTCTAGAACAAGTATCAGCAAGTGTGTTGCTTTTCCGTGGGAGGTTAGTGGCACTCAGTGAGAAATTATAGATAGCACTGATCCAAAATAGCTCTCTTAAGTACACCATCATAGGCACATTGCGGGTTGACCCTTTGATAAGGCCCATTGCAGTGACATTATCTGTGAATACTCTTATTTTCTTGTTAGTCTACAAATGGCCTCATCACAGCTGCAGCATATATTGCAAATGTTTCTTTATAATTGATGGGCCAGTTTTGAAGCTCAGGCAAGTCACATCTCCAGTTAAGATAAAAATAGTCACCATCATAGATTCCACCACAACCATCACCACAGGCATCTGTATGTAAACTTGTTATTGGTCGCTTGTCCTGAATTTTCACAGTACCATTACAAATCTCAAAACAGTCTATCCACCACTAAATATCAGCTTTGATATCCTCTAACAACAATATCTTATGATTCCTCTGAAGAACACTGTCATTTAGTGTCAAAATGCGGCGCAAAAACACTCTCCCCCCACTGATTACCTGGCTGGCCCATTTCAACTTTCCCACTAGCGTTTCAACTTGATGTCTAATTGCCATCTTTCTTTGTGAATAGCCCTTTAGCAATTGCTTAAAGTTAGCAAGCTTTTCAGCAGGAAAAGAGAGGGTATATTTGACAGTGTTTAACAGCACACCTAAGAAAACTAAACTTGTTGTAGGACACTCGAGCTCAGTCTTCATCCAATAAATGCTGAACACAGCGCAACACGTTTATCAGCATATCTAAGCCATTTTGACATTGGTTCTTTGTGGTAGCGATTACTAAAACGTCATCAACGTCACCCGAACCCCAAAATGGTGAAGCATAATGTCACACACCGCCGAACTAAGAGTTTGACATATTTTTGGGTTGCGTGAATAACCAAAAGGCAATTTTGCATCCACTAAAAAAATACCTTTCAGATCACCCTTAAATTTCCAAAACACCTGTCAATGGGTAATTGTCTTGGTGAATTTGTACCGATCGGTAGTTATGTTTAAGGTCCACTTTGGCTAGATAATCCCCAGGACAAATGATATCACATGCAACCCTTATATCATGATACTTTTCAGATGTATCACAGACATAACTATTCATAGAGGAGTTCAGTGGACGACTACCATCGTTATTAATCTCACTGATCCGTCTGACTTAGGAATAGCCGCAAGGGAACTCACAAGGTCAGGTTCGGAATCATCTTTTACATAATTAGTCAACTGTACCTCTTTCTTCAGCTGTAATTCAACAGCCTCAGCATATTGTTTTGTTGAAGCCGCATTTTGAACAAAAACATCCTTTTCAATAGGCTTTTTACGATCCTAAAACCTTCCCTGACACCTGATAAGATAAAGTCTCTGTCCTTGTGGCGTTCAGGAAGGAGAGACTCCCACGCTGGCAGGTTGAGAGTTCAGGTTGAGGGTAGAAGTCTGTCACTGCGGGTGAGGAGGTGCGTCCTGGTTCTCCCCACGAGACAGTTTTTGGGGTCATTACCATGCATGTGTCTCATCTCTGTGTGAGTGAGTGAGTTGGGGTTTAACGTGCTTTGAACAATATTTCAGTTATTAAACACGTGGATGACAAGAATCCAAAAGAGAGTGGACAGATAAGGGAGAAAGGGATCGACAGGATGAGAGAAAAGAGGGAAAGAAAGGCATAGTGAGAGATAGAAAGCAGGTTTTAGAAGGACTCAAACTTAGTCTGGCTTCTACCCGTCGACCTATCCAGCTTGGGTGTCCCTACAAGGAGCATGAAAGCTCCAGCTGGCATAGCTCTTAGGGTCTCTGAAGCACGCAAACCACCACACCACGATACGGTATTAAGTCCAGTGGTGGATCTCTGTGTGACCTTGATAACCGAGAGCACAGACGTGAGCCAGTTTGCAATTTCTCCTCATACACTGCTCTCTGTTGAAATTTCGGCATATTTCGCGTCCTGCTGGTGTGAAGGGACCCTTCTTCCGTGTTGGGTTTTCTTGTTGTGGCATTTTAATAGATTGAGGTTTTGTAGAGTTTTGGGAATGAGCTGAAAATCACGGAGGTCCTGCAGGTATGTCCCCCAGGGAAACTGTTTTCTCACTTGCCTTTCTCTATACTCCCTATCATAGTTGAGGATGCTTCTCCATGAATAGCGAGTCGCCAGCCTAAAAAGTATCAGCAGTATACTTCAGGTATGCTTCACATTCAGAGAAAGTGGATATTTTCCGTATTCTTAAAAGTCCAAGTAAAACTTTGATTTTCCGTAACCCCATTGTTCAATTGTAAGATCAGAAGCCTTGTTTTTTTCCTACCAAAATTTATTTTGGCACCTTGACCAATGTCTATCTCAACGTCCTGATTGCCAGATTACTCCAACACAAAGTTAACCACTTGCAAGGGTTTCTCACCTGAGGTTTCAATGTGTTGTGTTGATCTACCCGACAACTCGATCCCAATCCTGATCGATCCGTTAGTGACGGTGTCTGTCTGTGTGTCAGCAGTCGACTGCGGTAAATTGTTAAGTTGCAGGCCTCTAATTATCGCTATTTCTGTCTCTAACTGCACCCTACGACGCTCTAACTTCAATGACTCTAATTCGCGAATGAGTTCAGCATTCCGTTTCTAACTCTCGTTTTGACACATTCACCATACTTGCCGGACTTGAAAATGATGTCCGTTTCGGTTTCCCTCGTGGTCGGGTCGCGGTGTCAAATCGACCGTGGACTCGTCGATAGCTTCGCCTCTCTCCGCTTCAAAGAGAGCTTGGATTTTTTAACCGGCTCCCATTCTAGGTGGTCTCTCCATTTAATGGTGCAAGAGCAAGCCAAAGAATAAACTTGTGGGAGGTTGCGATGCGACCAAGCATTTAACAGCAGCACCTCGCAACTCTAAATAAACTGTTAGAAGAAAGGGGGATAACTGCGCCACTCGCAAAAAATATTTTATGAATAAAATACACACTCAACTAAATCATGAAATAATATAAACTTTCAAAATTTAGGAGTCAATTTTAGACATCCAATTATGTTGATATGTTCATATACCTCATTAAAAGTTAAATTATCCGATATTACTCGACGTCATAATAATCCGTACGTGCACCAGGTCCTGAATTGCTTTTCAAGAAATGCAACTCTGACACCCATAATTCATATATTTACTCGATTGTCTCCCTTACACTGTACCCAACTGTTAGTACTTGCTCATTTATTTGCAAACGTTACGAACTCCTAAGCGAGTGATAGTCTTATATACGGATGCCTATTTGAAATAAATGTATTTCATGAGATAAGTAAATAATGAGTTCTTCAATCATGAGAGGGAATGGAATACCCAATGATATTGCGAATCGATCAACATAAGCTGTGAACTCCTTTTAACCAATATTCAATCGAAAGTGGAGAGAGCATTTTCAACAGATGGGAATCAATGCTGTATGAAATTTGTAATTGGTAATTGAAACTGTCAGAAATTCAAATGACGGCTTAGATGTTCAATTCCTATCAATTTTCATACTGACATATAGTTAGTTGCTATAAGTTGATCAAATTTTCATCAAATACCCTTTCGAAAATTTGAGTTCTTAAAACCGCTTTCTATTCATAAATTCTAGGAAATATACAAAGTTAGAGACCAATTTCCTTAGTCGAAGTTAACTCATTCGCCTTTGGATTATGAGGTTTGGGGTTTGAATCCTGCCAGGTGTTTGGCAACTTTGTCTCCAGTAGAGAACTGTTTTACTCGCAGTAAGGTTTGAGTGCAATGTTACTCTGAATTACAGTGCAGTACAACCCATGACTCGCTACTAGTTCATGCCGATGCTCGCAAGTTTCATCGAAATGCTGAGCAACAATAACGAAGCGCGTTATTCCGTAACTTTATTATGTTTTTGTGGTGGCACGTGATCCTGATCATAGCTCAGTTGACTGATAATAGTAAAGTTCAGCAACATCGGGCGTGACTCGCCGAGGGGGTTAGCCCGTCATTGCTGGACAAGCTGAGAATTTGAATGGTTGATTCCCTGCCACGCGAGAGTTACGAGATATGTGGTCTCTACTTTGGCAAGAGAATTAGTTCGCAATGTGTTACCATGCAGGAAATAGGTACCTGACAAAGCAGTGTGTTGGTGGTGACCTTCTAGCGACAAATATGTCAGCTTGGGTTAGACCAGGGTGATAATGTTGGTAGCGCCTTGAGCATGCACTTGTGTGTGGAAATGTGCGCCTTATAAATATCCAGATTATTAGTGATTATTATCCAGTCATTTTCACTACATATTTATAATAGCAAATCAATCCCTTAACTTCCGGCTGCGCATGGGAAATGAGTTGACGCACGCGTGACGAGCTCCCGACTAGCCCCACGAATATAGAACTCTAACATGTTTATACAATGAAAAATTGAACATACAGCGGGGAAATCAAAGAGCGGTCCTTAATCTTAATAACACCAACACCTGTGAGTATTTTGACTTTTGATATATTGTATTGAGTACCGTGACTTTGTGCCATGAGTGCGCCAAATGTGAAGACTGGTGTGAATGCACGTTCTACTTTGGAGGAACTCATTCTTAACATGGAGAAACGCCTTTCAGATAAAATTGAAACTGGAAACGCTAGACTTATAAATTTGGAAAAGTGTATGGATGATTTCAAAAGTGACATTAGTCACCTCACAACACGTGTTGGTGACGTTAAAAACATGGCGTCTTTCCATTCAAATGAAATAACTGAACTTAAGTCAGAAGTTTCTACTTTGAAAACTCAACTCACGACTTAAAGTGAATCTTCTATTCTACGGTATAAGCCAAGGCGAAGACCCCGAAAAGATTTTGCGAAAAATGTTTGTCGATGACCTTCGATTTTCTGACGTTGAAGTGGATAATATCTACTTCAAAATATCCATCGACTCCCGCGGAAACCCTTTCCTGGTGACCCAACCCCAGACGCACCCTCCCCTATAATCGCCAGTTTCCTATCGATGCAGGACAGGGCTAGTGTACTGAACGCGTCTAAATTTCTAAAAGGCAAACGCATCTCCATCAATCAGTACAGATCTCCCACCGAAACTTAAAAAGCAGCGTGCAATCTTGTACAGAAAGACTCTAGCCATATACGACGATGAGAAGCTTCAGACAAGAGTCCGTTTGTCAGTCTGTGTCCATGTCTCTTTTCCTATATTGGATGCACATATGATCATTGCTATTGTCTACCAAAAGTGCAGTATGCATATTACTTAACAAATCATGTATGTGATATGATTGGAATGTCAGCGATCCTGTTATTCCGTGAAAATGACAATGCATTCAACGCAAACTGGAGACACGAATCTACTAGCACTATGTGTCGTGCATATGGAATGGGTTGTGTGCCAAAAATGAAATCATGTAAACTCGTAATTCGCAAGTTGTAACTGGTTGTTCTCAACCATGCAATTCTCGAAAAGACAAGTCCAAGTATGCAAACCTAACATTTCAATCCTGTTAAACTCAACTTGCTGTTCTCAACTTTACATAGTTCAAATGTAATTCAAGAAATATCAAAGTCGAAACTCATTTTGTATTTCAAATAAGAGGGATATACACATTTAGCAATCCTACAAGTTACGTTTTACAATTGGTAAATGAAAAATGAAGAGTTGTAAAATCAGCCTTGCGAAACAGACTTTTGCATCTCGAGTTTTACATGAGTTGCATGGTTATGATTGCAATGTTCCGAAATACATCTGTACACGATTTCGCATTGACCATATTTGGAAGTTTAACGAAGACTGCCGATGACTTCCGAAGATGATCGGTATTTGACAACAACGAGACCTCCCTGATCCAAGCTCCATGCAACCCTGTGAAAGCTTTCCGGATAGCGTTGAGTTGAGTCCACCGCAATGCGCGGAGCTTGGGCATGCGACCTGCACCTTTTGTCAAAGTTCTTGTTGTGGTGTAGCGTAGTCTGGAATGTTGGTTTGTACATATGATTTCTCATCTTCATACTCAGCCTATAGTTAATTCATTTTTTTCGAATTAATGCAATCTCTTACCTTTTAAGATATGTTTTATCCATTATCAGTATGATCGTCCTCAGTTCAGTGATTCACAAAGTATGAACTATCCATGGAAACAACACGTGATTGACAGGCACGTGAATGTGCGATATGCACGGACATTCTACCGGCGTGACACTCTGTGCTACCTGTGTAATTGTCTTCAAAATGAGAAAGCATTTCCTTATTGTTGAACTTCTTTTTGCCAAGTTCAAAATGCAAACCCCTTGGTTTATTTCTTCTTTCACGTGGGGTATATTGTCTTTGCGTGAAGACCACGTATGTTGGACTTCTCACTTCCATTGAGCTTTTTAGCTCCCTCTTTTCTTTTAAAATTTTATGTTTCTGTTCTCTACCTGTACAAAATGTGTCTCTTTCTTTCATTTGACAACAGAAACTTTACATTGACTCATCTCATGTACCATGTGCGGAAGTTCCTTACATCTAAACAACAGGCTTTGACATTTCTGGTCAGTTTTCATACCAAATATAATTGCCACTATAATCTGGAAGAAATTAAACGATCCTTTAGCGAAATCACTAGATCTAAACATTTCGAAAAGGAAAGATGACAGATAATCTTAAATTCGTTAGCCAAAACTGCAGGGGCTTGAAAAATATTATGAAGCGTAAAAAAGGTATTTCGGCTGCTTCGTAAGAAAAAAGCAAATATTTATGGCCTACAAGATGTACATTTTGAACATTAAGATATAATACTGAAAAAACAACAATGGGGATATAGTGAATGTTACTTTAGTCGTTTCAAAGGAAATGCCCGAGGTACAGCTGTTCTTTTAAACAACAACTTTCACTTTTAAGTTTTAAAGCATAAGCATGATAAAGGTGGAAATTACGTTGCCTTAAAACTCCTCATAAACGAAATAACTTATTCATTTACTATTTATGCACCAAATACCGATAGTCCAGCTTTCTTCGAACATATTATGGGTATGCATTTCGATAGTGATAAAATATTCATTTGTTGAGATGAGAACTTGGTACAAAACCAACATTTAGATACGTATAATTACAAGAAAATAAACAATCCAAGGTGCCCGAATTTTTATCTTAAAGATCCATGACGTGAACAAAATTATGACACAAAACGATATACCTGGCGGCAAACCACACCTCTAAAACAAGCTCGACTTGACTTTTTCCTCATATCACATTATATGATGCCATCAGTAAAGAATTATGATATCAAACCCAGTATTGAATCTGATCATTCTATAATAGAATTGACATTAACTTCTGCCGAAATTTCGCGTGGCAAGAGATTCTGGAAGTTTAATAATTCATTGCTACGTGATAAAGAATATGTAGATATAGTAAAAGATACAATTAAATCTACCTTAAATCAATATGAAGTAGATACAAACACGTACTCTATTGGTGATCAGTTACTATGGGTAAACACTACTTTTAATGATAAGAGCTAAAACAATTTACTACTCATCAACTAAAAAAAGAAAAGTATTGCGAAGGAAAAGAACTACCACACTAAACTAATCGAACTTGAAAAGGCTTTAGATGAAAGCGACGAGCCTTTAGAAAAAGAGGTTTTTTTTAATGAAATTAATGAGGTTCGAATCAATCTAGATGAAATTAACAACAGTAATGTACAGGGAATGCTAACATGGATGGAGGAGGGACAGAAACCAAATATACTTTTTCAATTTAGAGGCCACCACTGGACTCAATACCTTATCATGGTGTGGTGGTTTGCGTGCTTCATAGACCCTGAGAGCTATGTCAGCGGGAGCTTACATGCTCCTGGTAGGGACACCCAAGCTGGACAGGTCGACGGGTAGAAGCCAGACTAAATTTGAGTCCTTCCAAAACCTGCTTTCTATCTCTCACTATGCCTTTCTTTCCGTCTTTTCTCTCATCCTTTCTTCCTTGTCTGTCCACTCTCTTTTGGATGCTTGTCATCCACGTGTTTAATAACTGAAATATTGTTCAAAGCACGTGAAACCACAACTCTCTCACTCACTCAATCTAGAGGCGAGACACTTTCTGAAAAAAGCTATAATGGAAATAGAAAAAAATGATGGCACAATTATAACCTATATAGCAGATATAATGAATGAAACCAAATCTTTCTATAAAAAATTATACTGAAAACAAGATTTATCACCGTTTACCTTCAAGAGTATTTTTCAGACATTGACATCGCCAAGCTTTCTTATGAAGAAACCTTTTACCTTGAAGGGGAGTTAAGTATCAATGGATTAACACAAGCGTTAAAAATGAAAAACGACAAAAGTCCTGGACCTGATGGCTTTACTAGAGAATTCCTTAAATTCTTTTGGAAAGATCTGGGCACTTTTCTTTGTAATTTACTCAACAGCGGTTATCAAAAAGGTACCTTATCCACTTCTAAAAAACAAGGAATTATCACATGTATTCCTAAGGGAAACAAGCCTAAAAAACATTTTAAAAAATTGGCGTCCAATTTCGGAATTAAATGCTGGTTATAAATTAGGTTCTTCTGTCATAGCAAACAGAATAAAAAGTGTACTACCAAAAATAATTAGTGAAGATCAAAAGGGCTTTATTACAGGAAGGTACATTGGTGAAGTTACTATAACGATCTATGATATAATGGAATACACAAAAACTTTCCAAATACAGGTGTGCTCATGCTAATTGACTTTGAGAAGGCATTTGATTCGATAGACAGAAACTACTTACTAAACGTTATGAGTTTTTCGGTTTTGGTCCAAGCATATGTCACTGGATAAATACGTTATATGATGATATCGAAACAAGAATCGTAATAAATGGTCATGTTACGTCCCCATTTAAAGTAGAAAGAGGTTGCCGCCAAGGTGATCCTGTTACTCCGTAACTCTTCTTACTTGTTGTAGAAGTGCTAAGTATAATGCTGCGAAATGACAAATTTGCTGATGATACTACCTTACCATTAGACGGAAGTGAAAAATGCCTCTATGCAGAAAGCTGTAGGTACAAACTGTGTAATGAGTGGAACCTGGATTGGTCACAGACCGAATTGACTTTGCTGGGTATAGATTTTGATGTAGATTTAGAAAACGTTGTCGAGATAAACTATGAAGAAAAGTTCATCTCTATTTATAAGCAGATGAGGCTGTGGTCTACTCGAATATTAACACCTTATGGAAGAAAGACCCTGGTAAAATCTCTCTTTATTTCCAAATAGAATCATCTGTCCAGATCCTTCAAAAGAACGTATTGATAGATCTCAAGAGAAATATTTCAAATTTATATGGCAGAATAAACCAGATAAAATCAAACGAGATGTTATGATGCCTAAGCCTGAACACGGAGGTATAAAAGCACCAAATATTAGAGAAATAATAACATCGCAGAAGCTGAGGTGGATCAATAGACTCAATAGTAAAAATAACAAATTGGGTTATCTGTTTAACACACGGATAATGAATGATACTATGCTCTGGCTTTCTGATTCAAGTATTATCAATAAAACATTATACCAACTCTAACGAACGTATTTTGGAAAGATGTACATAATGCCTGGTCGAAATATTTATCAAAGGCAAAAGAATCAATTACAACAGAAGATGATTTAAGAGCGCAGTCAGTTTGGAATAATGATGATCTGAAAATAGCAAACAAAACTGTCTCTTATAGCTCTTGGTTCAAGAAAGGGGTTATGTTTATAAATCATTTTATTGGCGAAGCTGGTAATATATTCACCCTTGACGAATTCAATAACAAATACTCACTGAATGTAAAGCTTTTAATTTATGAAGGTATAAGGAGAGCTATTACAGCATACGCCCGTCAACTTGATATTCGAAAATTTACAAAAAAAGAGCTTCAACCTATTTACCCATTCAACATTAGGCACATTAACAATTATTTATCGAGCAAAACTGTATATACTAAATTATTGAACTCCACCTTTGTGTACCTACCCTGCTATTCAAAATGGGTAAGGATTTTGAATTGTCGACTCACTGAACCGGAGTGGAACATATTTAACATAATTGGTAACAAATGCACTCCTTCCACAGACCTTAAATGGCTTCAGTATTACATCATTCACAACATTCTTCCTACAAAACAATTTTTACACAAGTTGGGCTATATAGATTCACCCATTTGCTCATTCTGCAAAGGTAAGGTAGAAACATTGGATCATCTTTTTTGGACATGTAATATTATATTAAACTTTTGGAAAGAGTTAGAAGCATGGTTGCATTCTGTACAGATTCCTATAAATCTAACTGTTGAAAAAGTGATATTAGGCATCAAAGGTAAAAATAATAATCCCGTAAATGCCATAATCTTACTGACCAAACAAATAATTTTGCGAAGCAGCCAAAAAGGTTTTACTCCATCGACTACTTATATCAAAAATGAAATAATGAAATATTAGAATATCACAAAATGTATCTACCTATCCAACCAAAATGAAGAGAAATCCATACAATTCTGGTCAACACTACATCTACTTTTTCAAAACTCGTAATATAAGAGGTTTTCTTTTGTGTTATAAATCGATTCTAGCGTGAATAAGTGGCTAAATCCTTTGGATTCATTTCCCAACAGTTGTAGGTATCTCTGCATTTTTGGTTTTCATATACATATATAGATATTACTTAAACCTAGTAACAGCTTGATATTGATGTATAAATGAACATATACTGTGCATGCCGAGTTTATGTATGAGAACCATGTTAAACGATGTATGGATGTCAAACTTTTTATGTATGTCATGCTTGTACGAAAAATATGGTAATAGAAAAAAATCATTACACTACTCCTCGACACCAAATGGCATGGCATTGTGATGTTATCCTGTAAGATATGCCACCTCATTGTGGTAACATTACTTAATAATTAAAATAACACTGTTATGTGATGTTCGTTATGATTATCACAGTTTTGGGTGGTAAGTGTGGATGAATTCTTTTTAAATTATCAATATATCGAAGATCCATCGATAAAATATCCAAGTATCATAATAATTTCAATAATCTGTCAAGTATTAGCCATTGCATGTTTCCATTCAGTAAAAGCATAATACAAATTTTTTTTATAACATTAATTGCAGAGAAAGGCAGGAAAGAATTTATTACAGCCAAGAAAAATAAATCATTTCATGCAAGTTACTGTACCAATGACAGGTGCAAGGACATCTCAAAGTGTAATATTCCTGAATGGTAACCACTGTATCAATTCAAGCTGAAAACGACGCAGTATACTGCAACACATATTCTGTAGACATTACGTTCAGAAGGTGGTATAAAACTTTTTTTTGTGTGATCATGATACATTCTACAACTAATCTCAACAATTTATGTAGGAAACTGTCAAACAAACCTAAACAGTAAAGTGTTTAAAATAAAAAAACAGACATGATTTGTGACAACAGGGTTGCTCAATATGAGTTTACATCATTGATATATGATTCTCATATCTATGTTAAGTCTTATGATAAGGACTTGTGCACCAATCTTTCATGTAGAATAATAAATCATTATTGAATAACAATATTTAAATGATTTGATAACATAACAAGTGTGTACTAAAGAGGCAACAATGAATTTCAATGAAGTACCGTCCAACATTGTCAATACTCAGGCACGTCGTTGTTTATCTTAAGTACACATTTAAACATTCGAAGAAAGCGAGAACAAATCAAGGAACAAGCAATTTTTTTTACTTCAGGATTTATGCTACGATACAATCAATAGGGTTAGAATATTAGAACCAATGCTACTCTTCTCTTCCAGCTTCTCCTCTTCCAAGTCCTGGCCATCAAAGGAGAGGGTATGCAGATCTTGCGTGAAGAGCCTCCTCAGTGTCTGATGGCGGGACACCGTGGAGCAAGCATGGTGAGTTCTATGCCCGGAGCCATTCCCGGCTCCCAGTAGCACAGACTGCTCCCACATTGGTAACAGGTCACACACTGGCCGTCTGAAGGTAAGCGATTTAACTTTAAAATATCATCGTGACTAATCGTTTCGTAAATTAAGTACAAACAGCAAAAACTTATACCATTGTTATATTATGGATCATATTATCGGCGATAGTCGAAAATCGTATCTAGTCGAGGACCCCGAGCTATAAGGATCCTAACCGAAAGAGTCAAACAACACTACCAGCACTTATATATACTAAACAGCTTACCAAATTTCCCACAGCAAAAAGAGAAAAACCGCTTTTCTATTCAGTCTATTGCAAAGTCATGATATATATTGTTGGATGAGGTTATTGCAAAAGAAAGAAAAAAATATTGGTTACCCTAGACATTGAAAAAGTCATTCACGGCAAGCTGCTTTCTGTCCACCGGTAAACCATACAGCAATGTTGGGAATGAGAATGTGTCAAGTCGGGTAGATTTGAGAACGTAGATTTGAGATACTTTGGATCTCCCAAAATACCAGCAAGTACCTAGGCCATGTGGATTTGGGCAAAAGTAATATCTTGGCCATTCGTAGTGTTCGTATTATCTGCAACGGCAGTCTGAACTTGTTGGTTTCCTGCTTGCGTCGGTACGCTGTCGATTGACTTTCCATCCTCAATATATTTGCCATTCGTGGTGTTTTTATCATCTGTAATGGCATGCTTACTCACGTCCCCCGGTACGCCCAAATATGTTCTGGGATTTTCATCCTTCAAACTACATGGCTGAAGCGAAGCTTCAGAAGTGACACTGTAGTTTTCAACGAATTGCTTAAAGCTCTATTCGACAAGATGAATTTTCATCTACATGTTCACCAAGGTTGTGCTGAGGAATAAGATTCAACTGGGCAACCTGGTTGTCGGTAGTCACTAAACTTAGTGTATCCATGCTTTTAGATCCATCTAGTGACGTCAACCTCTGGGCTCTAGTTACATGAGGTGTGGATTGAAGAGAATCTGAAGGACGGTCCGATGGTCCGGTATAGTAGTCAGTGGCAGGGACAGGGTAGGATGATTTCGTTTCATTTTTCTCTTCAGTACTGGTTCCCAAACCGCTGTCTTCATCTGTAGTATAAAAACTATAGAAAATAAGGCCAATTCATTTATACATGTATAGGTTTTCCGATACTGTGAAAAACAGCATTTACATACAGCATATTTTTTTATTCATTCGTGTATCAATGACACGATATCGTCAAAACGCACAAGTTATGTCAAACTGAAGAACAATACTTTCGATGCCGCTACGAACAACCTTAGAGATCCATTCCTGTCCCGTTTGCAGGTACCTTTTTGAACCGCTCACCGGACAATGTTGATAAAGTGTCTTGCCTCGGAAATTTAACATACGTTTTTCTTGACATTGACCTTAAGAACATTCATGTTCGGTTTCATATTTGACTTTCTTCTCTTTTTAAAGAAAGTAAACATTAATATGTTGATACAGTTAATATGTTAAAAGCATACTGGTTTAACGTGTAGTAATGCGCCGTTGTGGTTTAGAT
The DNA here is from genome assembly GCA_921293015.1 of Phorcus lineatus. NCBI lineage: Eukaryota > Metazoa > Mollusca > Gastropoda > Trochida > Trochidae > Phorcus > Phorcus lineatus. The sequence continues at coordinate 30,259,350 of OV121085.1, read as the reverse complement.
TAAGTTTCATATTAAACTTTTGAGAGCTTCCATTTGTGAGCATCAGCTGCACATCAAAATAAGTTTGAATACGATAACTAATAATACATATATGTTTGTCTTTATAAAATGTTATCAAGGTAAACGTTTATTTTGTGAGAAATACCTTGGAGTATGAAAGACTAACGGATCGAATAATGCAAAAAACAAATCTACACATGAAAGTGTTTAAATTTCAAAATATCATATCAATTTATTAGAATTTAATATGAGTGAGAAAACATCATTATGGGTGGACAAGTTAATTATGCCTAGGAAACGTTTGATATGCGTTGGGAAAATCCCTTTTTCTTGCAGTCAGTGACACATGAAAGAATTTGTAAATCTAAAGTAGCTAAATTACATATATATACAAAATGCATGTTTCGGGTTCATGATAATTACATATTACGGTTTCATGACATTTAGATATCTAGTGTCTTACCTATGAGAGCAACAAATAACGTAAGGGACACCGACATGCTGAATTGTTGTAAATTTAATTGTTTGCTTTAACTGTATGAGTTTATAAATTGGCTAAAATTCATATTGTTTCATCAAAATATAGCAAACAGTGACAATATATAAACTACCTTTATAAACTGTCAGTCAAACAGATCTGATTTTCGTTCTGTAGAGAACAATTTACAAGGCAGAAAAACCCTAGGGAATTTTCTATACAAGCATCTGTGTTTAAGATTATAAACCTACATGCTTAAATTCTGAACTTCTCAAAACACAAAAATTGTTTAGACTTATTTCTTTTTAAAAGCTTTATGATAATTGAGACCTTTCAAGATATCAAATAAAGAAGGATTTACTCTACAATGACCCTCACTCCTCGACCTTTCGTAATTCTCTTCTTGTCTCTCAGGGTGTACATTTTTTCTAACAACAAAACTTTGAACTTGCCAACCTGCAGTGCAGTGTGATTGTAAATCTGAAGAACATTATGATTGCGAACTTGCAGAACATTGTCATTGCAAATGTTTGCAAATGTTTGTTGTGTTACTTTAGGTCATAACCCTCCGTATAGTGAGGTATGATAGTTTAATACGTTTTAGTAGCAAACATTCTTGGAATGAAAAAAAAACGTGTTTATAAAAAAGTCATAGTTACAAAGTCATCTACCTTCCTTTGCTCTAGTATTACGTGTGAATTTAGAATAAGAAATGTACTCTGTCAAACCAGCAAAACATTACAAACACCTGCGCATAACTATTTCAATTTAATTGATAATTAAAAAAGAGTTAAATGTTACAACATACTTTTTTAAATATTTGATAAGATATTATCAAATGAGTCACTCACTAACTACGCTAAGAATATTTGCAAAAGTCATTGCTTATGACAGCTGTTGATTGACCCTCCTGCAATGCAGGGGGCCGTTGCACAAAACAACTTAACACTAAGGTTAACCTTAGTACCATCCTTTAACATTGCACTAAGGCTACCTTAGTGACTTAAGGTAACCTTAGTGTTTTGTGCAACGGCTCCCTGGCAAGTACACGCCTCCTCTTTGAAATCGTCAGGTATCGGATGAAGTCTGCAGGGATCCTTCTCCATATGTTTAACAGAGCTTGCTCATGTTCCTACTGGTTGTGTGAAGGTGGCACCAGTTGTCGCAAATGGCGATCAAGGTGATCCAATAGGTGTTCAATGAGTTATATATCTGGTGAGTTGGCTGGCCACGGCAAAAAGGGACGTTGGCGTTCTCGATTTGATATCTAACAATTCGGTAAGTGACTGAGTACTATGACTTCATGTTGTCCTTACAAGGTTTAATGCATTGGATTTATTGAACTGGGGCCCTTGTACGCTTCCTAGCTATCTTTTTTCCTTTGAGATTTCTGACAATTTGGACATAAAATAAGGTTGATTAGATATGTAGAAGACTTGATATTGGGGTAACTTGAAAAGACACGTCTAGGTTGTTTATTCACACAAATAAAAACACAAGCAAGAGGTTTGAAGAATAATGTGAAGATTTTAAGGACATTAATGTCTTTATTAATGTAAGCTTTATGTTTTAAAATATGTTACCACCAGCTTTGGTTCAAGCCGAATCAATTATTTGGTAATACATTTTTGAAAACCGTATCCACATTCAAGTGCAGTTTGTATACAGCGATTGCGTGTAGACGCCTATGGTATTGAAAGTCTCTTACTTTGACCTCTATACAGATATCTGATATCGTTACCTTCTGGTTGACTATGATAAGAGATGTTAGTTTGAGGAAAAGGCCGTGCCTTTTGATACAAGTTGGCGTTCCATGCAAATACTAAAAATGCATATGTCTCAACGAAAATGCAGTGACTTATGTATGCTCATTCGATCACCTTGAATTATGCACATCAGTTGCTGCGCGATATTGATAAATAGTTTGCAAAGTAGGACATCCATTGTTCACTGTTATGCATGGTTGACAGACACCCAGCTCACATAGCGTCACTGTTAGTCAGGGGTCTACTTCCGAGTAGTTTGAATCATAACTGTACGGATTAAAACTTGGGGTAAGCAATTTAATAGTTTATTACATCTGTCATGTTATGTTGTTATCATTATATAGAATGTGTTGTGTGGGAACATATTTCTTATATATGTCACACTCGTGATTTTAAAGTGTTATTTGTAGCAAATAAAGTAATAAGTAGGGGGTTTGAAATGGGACACAGGGACAAAATGGCGCACAGGGAAGTAGTAAAACTCGTAACTAGTCAAAGTGGGTTTAAATATCTTAATTTTTACCAATGAACTTTGTAATATAAGTAATCTTGAAAGTAAAAAGGATACAATAACGTCGACAAACAAGGGTTAATTGTAAGTACTTCGTTGTGCTTTACATCTTCTGTTCGACATAATTGAATCTAATATTTATGAACAATGTGCTACTTTAGTTTTGGAAAACTTCAAACCATATTGTATTAATAGGCATGCCCGTATAGTTAATAAAACACTATATCGCGTCCTTAGCCAAAACAGTCAGCAAGGAAAATTAATCACTGTCGTTAGGTAAAAATCGAAACCACAGAGAGTCGATTCTATGTCTGCAACAAATGAATATCAGAAGACCAAAAATAAATTGCCAATCTTTTTGTACAAAATAATATACATAATATATAATGATATATAAATAATTGACCATATCCGTACGTCAGATTATTTTCAAAATTTCTTTGGGAAACAAAAAACTGCTAAAATATTCAAATACTTATAGAGATGATTCAGTCAACATAAAATCAGAATACTCTTTTGTTTATTTTATATTACAAAAATAAAAATAAATTCAGTAACTTCTCCAATCATTGTCAGCGTGTGTGTTCAACATACACTGGATATTTGAACTTACAGAAATGCCATTAAGTAAAAGACCTTAGAAAATCTAGCCTGTTTGCCAGTAATCTCTCAGTAAAATCTGTGACAAAATGCGACGAATAAATGAACTGCCTTTGTGATATACTTTGATTTAATCCCGACTGTCACGTCAACAAATCAAGAGCAAAAACATTTCCCTCTACATAGTTTCGCCCACACAAGGCGTTGCTTTAAATGTAAAAGTGAATACTTAGATATAAACGTTAACTTAAATGCACTCACGAAACGAAGCCACTGTTTGATGAGACCCTTACGACTCCTCATAGTTCCTCAACATACCATAAGGCTCTATAACTCGATTTATTTAGTCACATGCGCGGTCGTAATTTCGTTTGCACAGAAATGAGGGTTAAGTGTTTTCTTATATAACCAAAGTTTAATGAATGCAAAGCAAGGGACTATTTTCAACATATTGGCTAATATGAATATATAAATACAAACATATGTTAATAACTCATTGTGGAAAATCCTGTCAACCTGTTCCTAGTAGAAGAGTAGTAGTAATCGAATTCTATCTGCACACCTGTTACTGTGTCTCTGCTTAGTAGAATAGACACAGAGGATGTGTAATCGCACACCGAAACGCAAGTCAAAGGTGATTTTTCATACGATCATATGAGCAAACAGTGGCACAGGTGAACAAATGATAAGGGTCTTGTATTGACATAATTGTCAATTAGAAAAACGTAATACTTAAACCGTAGCATAAAGGCAACAATTTATAGCAATGAAAGAAGTTTAAGTAATAATACATATGTGTATACCCATATTGAATTATAAACATTATAGGATAATTAACTTAGATTTTATTTGACCTACAGGTGCAATAACGTCTCATTGATCTCTTACAATTTAGGTTTATGATTATGACATTTATTCATCTTAGTTAATCCTTTCTTATTGTATTTTCGTTTGAAAATGTTTCAACTTTACGTCTGCTCAACTCACTGTCAACCAATGTCATTATTTATACCATTTTCATGTTAACTGCGACAAGTATTTCTTAACAGCGTGTGTGTTTTACGTTTAATGAGATTGTATCGTTGACTTAAAATGTACTTATACTACAAAAAGTGCATGAAAAGTGATATACTTCGATTTGTTCCTATCCGCCACTTCAAATAAGTAATAAGATATCTCTCCGAAATGCACATGGTTTAGTCTACAAATATCCCGTTTATCTGCTACGAACGCTTTTAATGCCTGTTTGAATACTTAAATTGTAAACGTAAATATTACTCACGAAGGAAAGCCACTGTGTGATGAGCTGCTGGCTATGGCATTACTTCGTATATTGACAAACCATAAGGCACTAAGAATAGAATAACGTCAATTACAACTCACTCGTTATTTCGCTTTCCAAGAAATGACGTTGATCGTTCACTCTGTACACTGTATATATAAAATCCAATGAATTCCAACAAAACTCTGTTTTCAACCACCCTGGCCCTATGTAGCGAAAGTAGTTAAGTTGTCGTCCTATTACAAAAAGATTGTGTCGTTATTGTGTTCAGTGTGCATAGTATCAACCTGCCCCAAACAGATCCATGATTCAACATGTTATCAGCTACGTGTCACGTGGTTGATCATATGCTTACGACACCAATACGTACACGTAACCACTGTTGGTAATACTCGGATAACCTCTGTTTCTGTTTGTGTATAAAGATCGAGATTATGAAGTCTTTTCGTAAACACAAAATAACAGATTTACTTGTACAAAAAGGTAAGTGACTGAGTACTATGTCTTCATGTTGTCCTTTCAGGTTTAATGCATTGGATTTATTGAACTGGGGCCCATGTACGCTTCCTAGCTATCATTATTCCTTTAAGATTTCTGACAATTTGGACATAAAATAAGGTTGATTAGATATGTAGAAGACTTGATATTGGGGTAACTTGAAAAGGCACGTCAAGGGTGTTTATTTACATAAATAGAAACAGAAGCAAGAGGTTTGAATAATAATGTGAACAGTTTAAGGACATTAATCTCTTTATTAATGTAAGCTTTATGTTTTAAAATATGTTACCACCAGCTTTGGACATTGTACTTATTGATACGACCCTGTTCAGATATTAACATACATTATCAGGTGCAAGTGCTTCTCTAACCTGTTCGTTATTAACCTGCCTGTGAATCAGACAGAAATAATACTTTATTTACAGTAAAAATGCTGTATATTTTACATAAATTAACAGGTGCACTCCTGCCAGCCTGGTATTGATATACCTGTCCATCTGGTGGAGAGTTTAAATGTTTCAGTCGATAGCAACAATTGAATTATAATCAATAACATTTATGTTCACAACCACAATAAATACTAAAGATTGTGGTGGAGTTTACTACGGTTTCTTTATTTCAATGATATTCACTACTGCAAACTCATTTGGTTCAATGTCAAACTCAAATGACGTCATTCTCTATTTAGATCATGAACGTTATGTCAGAATATTTCATTTGCTGCGGACTAATCTTTTTTCGCCGCCATTTTGAACCAGAGTTCACAAATACAAAACTGGTAGTGCATCTTATCGTTATCATCTATAACTAACTGTCACTTCTTAAGAACCCCGGCGGTTAGATTATAGTACACTCTAAAATAGTTAGAACCATTTTGGTATATAAATACCTCGTAGAATGTTCCTAAACTAAATAGGAATTCCATATACCGGTACTTTGGAGAAACTTTGTTATGAGAAGTTTGGATAATAATGTTTTAATGAATTTTTGTCACATGTACATATCTCACATGAACATGCATAGAAAATTTAATTCTCCGTAAAGTTTATGTTGTATTTATATGTTACGATTCATATTTGATATAAGGATGCTGACAAAATAAACAGTGTCAAAGACGTAAAGAAAAAATACAGATAGGGAATTGGTTTATTTTAAGTGAAACACACCATCTGACAGATAAAGCTCTGTACTTACCTTAATTAACGTCAAATGGACTGACAAGACGGGAGTCCATAAATCTGTGACCGTCTAGCTGCAATTCAGACCGCACCTCCTCATGTAAGTAACGTGCAGCCAGCTGCCAGCTGTATATGTTGCTTGCGCAGACACAGTGAGTCGGTCGCCTGTGGACCCCTCGACGTATAGGGTAGAAGGCATGTCCAGACCTCTTTATGTTTGATTTGAAGGGGCGTTTGGCCTTCCTTTTATGATAATGTTTTCTCATCTATATTTCAGGTTGTGTACATACACATCTAAGACATTATCTAGACCTCACAATTATCTTACCCATTGGATTATAAGATATAAATAAGGAGAGGGTATTCTAAGTTGGATAACTTGTTCCCAATCCTTTTCCAAGTGAATAAAATATGTTTACACCATATATATAAGAAAATAAGAAAAAAGGAGTGTGTAATTATTTAAATGTTTCTATACAGAATTGGGAATTGGACTCCATTACATAGGAATGTTTCCTCATAGGGGTAATAACGTATATATATGGCTTCATTCGCCATACATTCGTCTGAAGATGGTTATGATGCATTTTATTTTCATTAAGTTCGTGTTGACGTTTTGATAACAAAAACGTTGCAAAGAGTGAGAAGTTTACTCAGGAACATACGATGGTCAATGACAATGTAGCCGCAAATGTAGTAGATGGGCGAGATCAACTAAAACATGTATTTGGTACTTGTCACCCCTTCAAGTTTGAACTTCTCCCGGTGTTTCTTGCTCGCCCAGATTCGACCGATCGGCACAAAACCACTCAAGTGTAATGGGACGAATCGGCACTGTCAAGCCTAGAAACTCCTCCCCATTAGGCCAGTGAGTCAACTATCTACAACAGCCTACAGAAGGTTTATTCACCCATCTGAGTTACTTCGTGCTAATATCATGTTATTTGTTTTTTTGTGTTGAAGTCAAATGCGATACTGCCTTTGTACTTTATTTCATGTCCATGTAGAAAATGGCCACTCTTCACATTGAATCGGCAAGCGGAGGATATGATATATTAATCTTTGCAAGAAGAAACAGATGGATAAGTTCAGATCTTCCAAATTTTTATTTCCTAATTTTTAGAGTAAAATCGTCTTAATCATTTTAATAAAACAATATTTTTTATTAAACATACACCACATTGTTATACAAGACATGTGAGGCACTTGAAGTTAAACAATTCTATTCCGATTTGAGTAAATGTAAACTGAACATATGTAAAATTAAAATGTGAGTTGGATCATTGATAAAATATATGATTACAAAAACCATCATTAAGGGATTTATTGCCGAAAGTCGAAAAAAGAGTAGTTGGTCATCTTTAGAATAAGCTTGAATTAAATGTTTACCAATTTTCTGATTGAAACATTTTAAAGCAAATGAAAACTGAATGGTATTGTTATTGAAATACCATATGGTGTACTTTATCTCTTTGATTACATCCTGACAATGTTGTTTTTATGAAGATGAAGATGTTTGTCTGTATGAGAGTGATTCTGATAAATGATAAACCTTAGATTTATGACTTTTTTTCAGCACATAAGAGCAATAGCTGTAAAATGTCATAACATGAAGTACTTACGTTGTCACAAAAAACTATTTCTATAGTTCTATTTTCATTAGATCCTTACTTTTCATTAGCTTCTCATTTCATGTTTTAACGGAAGGGGTTCTGAACCTTTTCCCTTTTGCACACTATTTTAGCAGATGACAGCAAAATCTTCTAAAGCTAAAGCTACCCACGATTTTGCTCCAAGACAAAACTGTCTTTTTATATACATACTGACATTAAATGAACTGATAAACATGGTGGTTCGTTTGCATCATTGATGGATACAGAACAAATAGTTATTTAATTATGAATAGTAACGGATATATAATGAATAGCTGATAACGGATAACGGATATATAATGAATAGCTGATAACGGATAACGGATATATAATGAATAGCTACATCCTAGAACAGTGACAAATTGATGGGCATGTGGTAAGAACAAACAGTTTGAATATATGTGCGTGTTTTTTTTATTTGTATGCATGAAAGCACGTTATTATATGCCTCCACAACAGGATTACGACAGTCAGAAATGGGGACAGTCTTATCACTAAACTTGCATGTTCAACCTTCCAATGCCGAAAGTATGAAATTCACTTGTTTCTATGGGGTTGTCGAAAAACAGCCTTATAGATGTTAAAAAGTGTGAATTCCATGTCCAGCACAGATATACGATATAAATTATTCAAGACCTTACTGTACTGGGGGAAGATAATATCTCATTGTCAAGTCTTTAGAAAGGAGTTAGACATGGTACGACCTGACTTGTTTGCAATTTGTTGGAAACCCACATTCAAAAAGATCTATGAATTTTATTTGTTTTAAATTACATTTTTAGCAAATACGGGCGTGTAAGGCAATTTCTCTAACCACTTCTCCTTAAAATCAGGTAACTATTTTAAGCTAAAAATTTCTTATACTTTTTTATAATCTTTTCTTCAAAGAGACTAAAGTTTGCAAATTTAATTTTATCGACGCAAAACTCGTAGTCTTAGGAATATATTAAGAATTACCCTCAAATATATCTGGAAAAAACTTGTAGCTTTTGCAACAATCGCTGTTCGTATTAAAAATGCATAACAAAACATTATCAATGAAGATCAAAAAGGTTTCATGAAAGGCAGATACATTGAAGAATGTCTATAGTTATGTTCGTGTATATTTCTTTTTATCTATCACTAATTTGCTTCATATATGCTATTGCAACATCTTAGATTTACAATAAACTTGTAATAAACCCCTTAAACTTCTCTAATTAGTTGGGGGTGCCCCATTTGTCAGACACCCCACTTGTCAGACACTTAATTTAACAGATTTACAGAGGCTGTTACCCATCAAGAAAATGGTACCTTCCAACAAATACCCCACTTGTTAGACAGCAGGGCCAAAAATGACGGAAATGGATATGTTTTTAATGTTTAACATAACAAGGTACATTGTATGATTTCAGTCTTGATCAGCTTGTTCACAAATAACATGCTCCTTCTCATTGACTTTGAATAGGCTTTTGATACAATATCCAAACCATTTATAAAATCAAGAGATCAACTATAAGTAGAGACTATCAAGAGGGTGGCCTAAGAATGATCAATATTAATTGCTCTCAAGCTATCTTCATTAAAAAAATATCTTAATAAATAAATGTCTTCATACATTTTTCCTTTAAAACATCTCTTCAAACTTGGTTGCAATGGAGTTGATTCTTTATCTGAACATGATAATCCTTTCTGGAAAGATGCATGGAGGATTTACTACAAAAAAATTACTTTTGATGAAAAAGATATTGACCAGCTTCTTTCTCAACCGCTTTGGTATAATCATCTCTTTAAGTCATCTTACATTATCAAAAACTGGTTTAATCTGGGAATTCAATGTATCATAGATATTTGTGATAAAAATGGCTTTCTAAGATTTCATAGAAAGATACAAAATCAAGGGAACCTTCTTAGATTATCAACGGTTAATATTCAATATTCCAACTAGCTGGAGGTTTCAAATAAGGAATTCAAGACAAAAAATTCCCCCAATTGCCACAAATAGAAATAAACAAATGTTTACTATGGATGAAGACTCCAGGAAATATTATGATGAATTAATTGAGGATGATTCCTTGCCAAAGTCATTAGAATACTGGAATAATGTATTTTTGAATGAGATTAATTGGAAAGATGTATTTAGTTATTACAGAAAATCAACAAAAGACTGTAAATTGTTAGACTTCCAATACAGATTTATCAACAGAATTGTATACACTAATAAAGAATTAATGAAACTGAAATTAGTTGATGATGATACTTGTTCTTTTTGTAAGACTGCTCCAGAAGATATATCACATGTTTATTTTGACTGTTATCTTGTTCAGAACCTTTGGCATAAAATTGAAACATTCTTGAACAACAATCTACAAACAAATCTGAAACTGTCTAAATTTATTGTCATGTTTGGAGAATTCTCAAACAAACCAACTATCACTGAGTTGTTAAATTTACACTCACGTGTTTAAATTATAACAACACTTCTGTATTTTTACAGTGATGTAACTATAAGACAATATCAATTAAGAAACGCTTGAAAACTTCCTTGTAACTGAGTAGATCAATTTCTAAGGCAGGCACAATGCCTAAGTTGAGATAAATTTGGATTAATTAGGACTGGTCCATTGTAACAATAGGTGAGCGCTTGGTCTACTCCAACTCCTTTGTCTGACAACTGGGTCGTCTGACTATTGGGGCGTCTGACTATTGGGGTATCACCAATTAGTTTAGGAGGACAATTCCCTTTCCTGCATCAAATCATTCTATTTTTTTTTTTTACTGTTATTTGAAAGACATTAGTGCAACTGCAAAGACAATGCAATATTAATCAGATTATAAACACCATTTCTGCATGATTTATGTTTACTTAATTTTGTAAGTTTGTAAGAACTAAACGTTACATAAAAAGCTTTCTATCAAGGTTATGGGATAAGAAAACGTTGTAGCCAGGTGAGCATTTAAACATTTCATGATAAAATGATTACTAATAAACTGTTATTTGAAAGACAATTTTGTTGACCATGACTCAAAGGCAAATACTTATCATTTTAAATAACAATGTCGTTAAAGATAATTATGTTACTCCTTGATATACTTAATATGTCATGACCCTAAAAGAAAAAGAATGAGGAATGTTAATTTCTACGTTATGCTCTTAAAACAAAGCAAGATAACTAGGATGTAGTGCAGCGAGAAAAGCTATCTTTAAGAATTATGTCCTCACATACATCAGGCAACTGCAAAACGTTACCAAATATGTATGTTAATTACATTTGGGTGCTATACATTATGTATATATTATGAACCAATTCAAATCTTATCCATACTCAAATAAACTAGATAATTGTCCATTCTGTAACACATGTAGGTCTTTCCTGTAACAATAACAAACAGAAACTTGTTTATATTCTTTTTAAAGAACATGCAAATAACATCAAAAACATTCGAAACCTGACCCTGAACAATATAGCTTTCTATTTGTGAAAATGAAAATTCATGAATTTGTATTTTGATTATTTAATAATTTGCACACTAAAATGCTGCAGTTTTTTTTAAAAAAAGACTGATATGTTGATAGTATGATCCATAAAGAGAATTTTTTTTTTTTTTACTTTTTTATTCCATTTCAAGCATCTTGTACATTGAATATTTGTACAAGAGTGTAATTTGTTAACTGGACATAGTTTTGCTGGATTTTATGAGTGCTTCATAGTTGTGTCAGAGTCATTGCCATATTTGGCCATTTTCTAGTAAAATGATAATATCTGTCATTTTTAATTGCAATAAATTTTTCTATTTTGTAAACATCCTTAAGTAGTAAAATGCTTCACAAGATATATCTTGTTGTTTTAGGCTTGATATATAAATATATCTTTTAGCAAGTAGTAAAACGTGGTTAATGAATGGTTTGTTTGAGAATACTCCAAACATGACAATAAATTTAGACAGTTTCAGATTTGTTTGTAGATTGTTGTTCAAGAATGTTTCAATTTTATAAAGAGAATATTTATACTAATAGATAATGAAAAAGCATTTGATTCATTATTAAATTATATAAAGAATATATAAGAATGCTAGATCTTCAATACTCTCTTATCCAATTGGAGACGATAGTACTTTTTCCTATACGGCTCCGTAAAATGTTCGTACACAAAAAAGCGTATTTCTCTTATCTCAAAATGAATAGTGAAAAAAACTGGAACAGTTAGATTGTCAAAATATTTATCTCCTTGAAAATCTATGCTTCGTTAGACACAACGTCCATTCACAATTCTTGTCAAACAATTCCAACATAATGTGATAGAAAAGATTTAACGAAACTCCAAAGATAAGCTTAAGGAAATAGATGATCTAATGATGTAGAGATCTTACGCCTATGGGTAGAATCACATTTCTAATATTAAAAAGGTCTAATGTTATATCTTACAAACAGTCAATCAATTATTGACATCAATGCCTAATAAATGTCACTCTGATAATAGAAACAATATTATCATGGATTCGAAGACTGTACACTTACAATGCTAAGTTAAAAAATCTCGCAGATGTTTTTCTACCTAAAACTGTTTTAGACGTTTCATTGCATGGACAAGTTTCAGAGTAAAAAAATCAGTTGTTGATGTCACAACCGAATACATTTGGACAAATCAGAATAACTTTATAGACAAAAAAAGGTTTATGATCAAACGCTATGAGACAGCAAATGTAAGGTTTATTAAAGGTCCTTTGAAAGATGATGATTCATGTCTTAATTTTTCAGATCTACAAAGCCTAAACAAACTTTTTGGAATACACAGGATAATTTCACTCCATAGAAAATATATTACAAACGAATCCTTATCAATTTATAAACATTTACATATGCCTTTTATTTAAAAAAATTCAAAAATATTCTTCAAAGAAACGAAAGGTTGTAAAGACAGACATAGTGAAACAAGCTATTGAGTTCTGCTCCTTTGTATATATTTCTTTAACTATGTCTCAAATTGTGAAGTGGTTCCACTCAAAACAGTTTTGTTTTCACAGATGAATAAATGGTAGAGAAGTTCATCAAAACAATTTTATTTGTAAGAAGAAATCATTACTAAATAGAACCTCCTTGTCTGAAATAACATGGTTTTTGATCAATTAAAGTCACCACAGAGTCCTCCATATCGAAAGATAAAAAAACAGTTAAGGGAAGATTCAATTAAAAAAAGAAGCATATGTTGAAAAATTATTGCATAATTCTCCATTTAGGAAAGCACCATGGCAAACTGCATAACAACTTTTATCTGTCTCTGTCTTTTGACTGTCACAGTCCTGTGTTCAGATCCGGGGGAGAGCCTTACAGTAGGGTGACAAATGTCGGTGCTCAGTGAGCGGCTCCTGTCCATCCCGCCACACTCGAGGGCTGCATCCACAGTGGAAACAAACCACTGTCTCGTGACCGTCACCTGGAGACAAAACCATGGCAGTAATATATAACCAAGAACTCTCAAACAAACAAACAAGTTCAAATCATTCAAATGATGTGGGGAACTAAACATTTTATGAAATGTCATTGATTCAAGGATCGTAATGGACCCAATTGATAAAGAAATAAGACGATGGATAAAAATAGAGGTAGGTACCTGAACATGTGTAATAGAAGCCTGCTATTGCCAACATGTCTCTGTTGACCCGCTGACCATCAAGGCGGAATGTACGTGCGAATGAAGTAATTCTTGCCTGAAGGCTGCGGAACTCTGGGAAACATGGGACCCTGTTTGAACCTGAACGCGCAATAATTTCATGAATGACAGGTTCGCTAAGTTTGATAGCTCTGTAGCTGTGTGATAGAGCACTGGCTTGGTTCCTTGACTCTCGAGGTTCATAGCCCAGGCTTTGAGACACATAACCAGACGTATGGAGTCTGCCTCCTCTCTGTTGGCATTCTGTGTGTGGGAGCTGTGTCATGTTTGCTTCCTCTCGAATTGCTTTGTCTCCCTCGCCATTGCCAGTCTCTTGACGTGCCACCGAGGTCATGGCGGCATTTTCAAGACTGCTCAAGGAAAGGTGTGGATATGACTGTCTCTCCCTCTCAGAGTTTAAAATAGCTGGCACCATCAGGGAATCTGTGAGGTTTAACATGTCACCTCCTGTAGGTACAAAACTAAAAGTTTCTTGCGCCCCTTGAACAGTCGCTCTGCAGAGAAAGTTCAACGATGGTGAGGCGGAGACTGATGTGACCACCTGTGCTCTGGCACAGAGAACCGAGGTGTGGACCTGTGAGGAGTTCTGTCTCTGAGCGCAGGCTCCACTCAAGTAGTCTGTAGCTGGGACCGGCACTGCTGGGTTTCGTCCTGCCACCGCATCCCCTGTCAAAGAAATGACAAAGACTGACACTTGAAAGAAACTAAATAGAATTAAAATGAGCATATCAGACCGCTCAGGGTGGAATTTAGGTGAATGGATACTAAGGAGAGTCATGAGGTCGAGATAATCATATGTAGTACCTCGTCAGACTAAGATTAAAATAGATGTATGTCCTCCGTCAGTCATCTGAAAACATTGCACATTTTCAGATATCTCCAGAAAATTGATGTTTCTTGTTGAGGTATGAGTGGTCATTTGAAAGCGTGCCCCATTTACATGCTTATGAAATCCATCACGCTGTATCTGCGCTTATTATTTCTACTACTGAGATAAGTTTTCAAATTTACCTTTTTAGCTATAAATGAAACTTGATATTTAAAAGTACCGTCGACCTTTTTCTCGAAATGTTCTCTTTTCAAAAGGATGTAATATGTATTATCTTCAGAAGGTTAAACATCTCATCACCCAGCCTAAATATCCGTAGTTGCAGATTAAATTATCAAGTATCAAGCTATGTTATCGTGATCACCTTTTTAAAAATTTGACTGTGGGAAACTGATTCTCGTAGCTTAACCGAAATAAGTATGTTCTTTTAAGGACTCTTTTTTATGACAAAAGCTTGTCTTGCAATAGTAATATTTGTTATCCATTTCGTAGGATCATTTGTTTTCCTTTTCGTAGGATCATTTGCTTACCTTTTCGTAGGATCATTTTTTTAAGAAAACGTGCTTCAGTGCCTTCGAACACCTCTAAATTAATTCTCTTTTATGTCTGTGCATTCAAATCTTAATGTTGCAACATTGAAAAGAAGGGTTCTTTCATCTTAATCATTACATTCAGTCAACCTCAATGATAATGTATATATAAGAAAATGTATTCCATACATTTAGATATAAACTGTTGACAGGTTTTAAACTTTAATCATCCGCGAGACATATGCTTTTAGTATTATTTGTGTAGCTAACAATGACACACTGATGATGAAAATCTGAATTACAAAATACCAATTTCAATCATTTCTTTGTTCACCTTTATTGTAGGAAACAAGCTCCTCTTAAAGAAACTAGAAGCAACAAATATTTGATTGTTCGTGGTGAAACTGATACTAACCTGGTACCTGTTGACCCGAGTCTTCTCCTGGCGAGTAATCGTCATACTCTGGTACAGCCATAGGTCAGTTGGAATGCACTATGGAGAACTATGAAACAGTAGTTATTAGAACTATGAAAATATGGGTGATTGAAACATACATATGTGGTTTCTTTTACTAATATTCTTCAGATTGTAGTTGAATGTAGTTGAGTTTGGTTAGGAAAACATAGACCTCAATAAGATAACCTCTCGTATCTTCCATTTGATTAAACCTAAATTCATAAGCTTTGTTACAGTTTATCCCATTCCATGTAGTCTCATTTTATAGATCATAATTAAAAAGATTTAAAGTAAGGAACCAACCTTTGGCCTTATGGCACTTCACGAGGCTTAGTGTCGAAAATCCATATATTTCAATTATCCATGTGTTTTGTGTCCTTCATGTCAATCAAATAGCCAAACGTTATTCTCAGATAATTGTACCTGACCTCCTCGCCTCAAGGATAAGACAATGCAGCCACTGAGAGAACAGGCTTATCGGATACGATATGTTATGTGTTTATTTTCGTCTGAGTGTTTGTAAGCAAAGCTGATTGGTCGACCACCACTGGACTCAATGCCTTAACGTGGTGTGGTGGTTTGCGTGCTTCAGTGACCCCAAGAGCTATGCCAGCCGGAGCGTTCCTGCTCCTGGTAGGGACACCCAAGCTGGACAGGTCGACGGGTAGAAGCCAGACTAAAATTAAGTCCTTCTAAAACCTGTTGTCTATCTCTCACTATGCCTTTCTTTCCGTCTTTGTCCTCATCCTTTCGATCCCTTTCTCCCGTTATCTGTCCACTCTCTTTTGGATGCTTGTTATCCACGTGTTTAATAACTGAAATATTGTTCAAAGCACGTTAAACCCCAACTCACTCACTCACTGATTTGTCGATGCAAAATCGATTGCGACTATAGTCCGTTTGAGACAGAATCTCCTCTATGAATTATGATCTAACTCAAAAACAGATAGTCCTACATGACTGAATTCAACGCAAAAGTTTCTAGGATAAGCACACCAACTCTGCATATTTTTATTGTAATTTTTGGTCTCATAATAAATAAGTTGTTTAACAAACATTTTGTCTCAAACGGACTGTAGGTGAAATAGCATGGGTTGGGTTTTGTTAGAACGCCAATAAAAAAAATGAAATTTTGATTTGCTAAAATCAATTCTTGTCAACATGTAAAATTTTAAAGTAGTTCATAACTTACAAAGAATTTTGATATTTGTCCTAACTGAATGACATAATCTAAGTCTTATCTAATATAACTTTGACTTGGTAATTCATTGTATTATTAATGGTTAGATTTGTCTGATGTCATAAAATTACATTTTCATAATAGGTAATGTATGTATCTTCCCTTTGTTGATCCTTAAATCTGTCAATTCAACTATTTCGAGAACTATGTAAGTTAAAAGCATGTATATTGTCTTGAATTTACCACATTACAATTGGGAAAGTAATGTATTTGAACATTTTTATATTAGGCATAAATGAATTATTTAAGGATGAAAAAGTTAAAGATGGTATTCGATACATTAACAGCATCTGATGCTATATTATTATCATACGACACATTTAAATGTGACAATCTTTTCTTATAAGTTCTTTGATAACAATAATTGTTATTACATACAACAATAGTTTCCGATTGCATCAGTATTCTGAATTTTAAAAACCAAACTAGTGGCGATATGTAAATCCGATAGCAAATTAGTAACTGTTAATCCTTTATGAAATATTGTTTTAAGAGGGACTATACGTTCCTTTGAAATGTTTGATTTTTGTAAAAGCGCAGTATCTAAAGGGTGGATCACATACATATATGTCTTAAGATGTCGGTGTTAACCGAGATCAAACCCGGAAACCCTATGATGATATATCATTGACAGGCAGTTACTCGTGGTTGTTACTGCAACAAATAAGAATGTCATTACAGATCTGAAAAATCATAAATAATAGGTCACATATAGATTAAATATAACATACTTCACATAGTCGTTTGGAGAATCACTTTAATCCGATACTAGTATTTCGTCAATAGTATTGACTCACCAGGATGACCCTGTTATATTAAAATATTCAAATAACTCTTGGGGTTATTTGAATACTGTGAATAGGAGTATAATATTATATCATTTCGTGAACAATGTGCATATATACAATAAGTTCGGGACGTTCCAAATTTTTTATCTTTAGATTTTTTCAATATTGCATATAATGATCCATATGATGATACATATTGAATATTATGGTTGTCCTTACATACCTGGTTGAGTACAAGTACAACTGGTTTCTATTTCCAACAAATCATTCCGTAATATCTCTTCCGCGCCTCCCCTAGAAAAAAATGTTTACTTCACTTGATGAGATATGCATGATAATCGACGAATAATGTAAAATATCCTCTATATATTACCCATCCCAGATAAAAAGTTTTTCGTAAGTCACGCGGGAGATTTTCTTGGTATTCAAATGGTTGTTGTGAACAAATGAAAATGATTGTTGTGTCGGGAAAAATTCTTTCATCGTTGATACTTTTACCGACTGGTACTTTGTGTACACGTATTCTGCATTTAAACAATGTTTATTCATTCTTGACATTCGTCATTTCTCAGATATGCCGCCGAAATAAAGTGTCTGCCAAATCATACACAAGTATAGAAATTAGTGACTATTGAATTACTCCGCTTGGTTTCGTTCTATTGTAACGGGGGAGAAGTTGTAATAACAGTTTTGTCACACATGCTTAGCACCCCTGACTATATGAGGGGATAGAAAGAGGGTGAATAATGTTTAAGCACCGACAGCAACCTTTGGGTTACCTCGTCAGTGCTCCCCAAATACTGAATTTTATACACCATGCCAAAACTGAATTCATATAAAAATGATAAAATATAGCAATACAATCTGGTTACTGACAAAACATAATAAGCCAATATTATGCAATTTAAAACAAAACTTTCATTCAATTCATAACATTGTTTTTTATGTTATGTTAGCATTTTGGTTCTTTCAAATGAACTAAAACGTTTAAGTAGCGGCTTGGTTACAATGTAAATCATTATGAACCCTCAATACAAAGTGTCAAAATGTCACTTTCAATCAAAACGAAACCAGGTCACTATTTGATTTAAAGACAGTAGATGCAAAAGCAACACTTATATCATGATTGTAGATTTGTTGACAATATTTGTTCAAAGGTTCCTTAATTGTGTTGTTCTCTGGTTTACAGAGTGTTCGATGTGTGGATGTTGTCATAATGGTACTTAGGAATGGTAGTCTTTCTTACACTGAAATGTAATATCTAAAATTATATCGTAATCCTTTCAAGAGCTCAAATTAATTTTTCCCACAAAGAGGTTATCATAAGCTTATAATAAGGCAAATTGTATTCCAGATCAAAGCAAACCTGTTTCTAGTGCGTGTACATAGCTGGCAATCTTTTTTATCCGGATCTATTTTTTTGTTTATGTCAAGAGGTCACAATATTGGACACATTAGCAATTAAATAGGTGACAATGTAGGTCAACTTAGTGCTTAAGAAGCTACTCCAAACCTGTTCACAATGTTTGAACCAAATGTTTGAATAGGGCCAAAGTAAAAAGTTAGTTTCCCCAAGAACAAAAACCATTGAAAACTAATATTTCATGTAAAAAAATGGAAACGGATTGTGATTTGTAAATTCATGACCCAACCAATAACTTGACTAACCCATGCAATCATTTACAACCCTTGTTATTTATAAGGACGTTTTATATTTTGTTGATAAAAAACATTCAAGGTGTATATACACGTAAAGGCAGTACATGTATGGTTACGCCTAATTGAAAATGAGAGAACTTGTCTTCATACATACATACATACATACATATATACATACATACATACATACATACATACATACATACAATAATATGTACATAGAAATAGCTAATGTGGTGCTGTTACATCTGCTCACATTATGCATTTTCCAAAAATATCAAAATTTTGAAAAAGAGTCCAAATACTGTACCACCACGTTTATTTCTCCTTTGCAGGTTCCTTTACAGGTTGCGCTCTATTCATCTCTTGCATTTTGTAATAAAAGGATTCAGATTCAATGATACCAAGCAGTAAATGTATCTCTTTTTTATCTTTTAAGATGGTGATCAATGCTTTACAGAGGCAAATAATTGTTTAAAAAGTTCATAACTACATTTTCGGAATACTCAGTTGTTTATATATTTCAGAAAATCATTGAAAACAGTCAATAGGTGTATTTAAGGAATTTGTAAGGAATGTATTTACTGAACCTATAAGTCTTAAATCATATTACTGGATAACCATACTCTATTTCTCAGTATGTACAGAATAGATGCAACTTACGTATTGACTGTTGAATGTTGGGTAAGTTATATCTATATGTCTTTTAAGATTTATCACAGTGTACTAAAACAAGAATGTATGTATAACTATGGGTTATGTCACAAACTATCTAAATGAATGTTAAGCTTTTCATTTGTTTTATTTATTTTGAATTGAACGAGAGGGTGTCAGTTGGTTTTCTGTTTCCACCACATGTTAGTTAAATAGAAGGTTTTTTATGATAGATATAAATATGTGCAGTTCTTGCATATGAAAGATATTTTTAATTTACAAAGTGCAACTCAAAGAAGTTTCTTCACAAGGTGAAAACACAATATAAAAGTAATTGAGTTTTTATATAGAATTTGGTTAAAATAACCAATTCATCTCATACTTTTCACATTCCCTGGTCAACCTATTGCGCATGTTACCATAGTAAATAAGAAAAATATTCCAAAGGTCATTATTTGTTGAATTCCTGACAGATATAACTCTTCCTAGCTCTTGCCAATAGAAGATTTTTATAAATGGTATATAAAGAATAAACAACATTGTAAATGGTTTCATTATTTACAAGGTACATACATCATATCAAAGTACTTGAGATTTGAATGTTTATGACTATAGATGCATAACATTAGTATTCCAAATTCCATCTTTGACCTGTCACGCTTCATTGTACATTCCGAGAACATTGTACATAATGATTCACACCTCAAGGTCCTGGTTTGCTTGGACGAGTAGTAAACAAAAGATTCCTTTCGAATACTGTTCAACTCTATTCAGAAAAATATTCCAAAGGTCATTATTTGTTGAATTCCTATCCTACCAAAATGATGTAATCAGAGAGTTGTAATGGTCCGAGATTAGCAGAGTTAGTTGACTTTTGTGATCCTTGGAGTGACGTTCTATCGCGCTGCCACGGGGAACATGTACGTCTGCACTTTATTTCTCTTGTTTTATTAGGAAGAGAGTTGCAAATATATAGTGAAAGAAATCACACCTTTCTCTCATGATTATCATTTTGATATACATGCACGATGAAAAATGCTGACATACACATGACTGAAGTCAAAAGCTTAATTCCTTCTCACTAACTTATTGTATTACAAATATATATAAGATAGTTAAGATTGATATTTGACTATGGCAGGCTTACTTACATGTATATGATTTTTTAACGTGTTTATTATTGTTTTTTTTATAAATGTTAATTACGACTGTCAAGTAAATAATCAAATTTTGAAGATATTTCTTCAATTAGTTGTACAAAATAATTCAAGCTATTGCACAATTTTTTAGAATTTGAGGACACAGGAAGAAAGACATACATTTCTGTTTTGGCCAGAGGAGTGTCTGGTGTGTATCAGTATTCAAAAATAAAATCAGAAGTTGTGATCGAAACTTAGTACTTGCCTTCTCATTTTGCGTTGTCAAATTACAGGAATCCAATTCTTTTGGCAACAGAAAAACTCTGGTTTTGGCTACTTGCCTAAAGTAGGCTCTTAAAGACTTAAAATCTGGAATTTAATAGTAGACAAAATTTATGCTCAATGTCTGTAAAGCTCTCCATCCTTTTCATCAATCATTTTGAAAGGAATGGGAAGATGTCAGTCGCCATGTGATCAAGATTTGAATGACCTGATGACAGATATAACTCTTCCTAACTCTTGCCAAAAGAAGATATTTATAAATGGTACATAAAGAACATTGTAAATGATTTTATTATTCACAAGGTACATACATCATATCAAAGTACTTGAGATTTGAATGTTTTTGACTATAGATTCATAACATTAGTATTCCAAATTCCATCTGGGCTCTGCCTTTGACCTGTCAAGCTTAATTGTAAATGCCGAGAACATTAGTGATTCACACCTTCAGGTACTGGGTTGCGTGGACGAGTAGTAAACAAAAGTTTCCTTTCAAATACTGTTCAACTCTATTCAGATACGGTAAAAATCATAAACCCTGCACCAATTATTATATTATCAATATTTTAGTCTGTTTGTTAATTGTTAATCAAAGCTTCCTTAGTTATGTCAGTGTTGGTATAAACAACATTTAGTTACGAAAAAGATGAAAAATAGTCATAACTTAAGTTATATACTTCAATACCTTGTGTTTGTATATCAAACATACTTTTTTTAGATATTTCTGTTATCTTAACTGAATATTTTTTCAAGTACACTCCTGATCATCAATCAATAATCAAATAGTCTTGTTGTGAGATTTATCATTTGTATTCTTAACAATTTAGATTTTGATAGTATTAGTGCTCAAACAAAGACAGTATTGACCCCATCGCTCCAAGTGTAAAGTTACTAGTATTTGGGATTTTCACCTTGTTATATGACTCTGGATCCTGGAATCTTATCCACTGAACATGAATATAAATAGTATATTTGACAATTATAGACGTTTGAAGTATTTTATCTTGTATAATTTCAACTGCCATATAAGAACAGAAATACTTCCTGATGAGTCGTTTCTAGGTCATGTTTTCACACAGGGATTTGTATTCCTGAGACAAATAGAGATTTTTACCTGAGCAGGTGTGACATATGACTTTTACGAAACGAGTGTGAATTTATTCATTATCAGAGCGAGAGCAAAGATTATAAACAAATTCACACAGGTGTCACTAAAGTGTTATGACACACTTCCGAGGGTAATACTTTTTCAATCTTTTTTCTTTTCAATCTAAAACGCATGAATTATTTCGAAAACGGCCTGCTTCACTTGCATTGGCTCACTACAGTAACGCAATGAACAATCGTTGTGTATCAAGTTTCTCTGAGCTCATGGGTAATAAATAGGAGATATCATCCGGCTAAATTGATTTCTTTCTCGTTAATAGTTGGAGTAATACAGAAACTATTCAACATTTCTTATTCTTATACTGAGTAGGCAATCTGGAAATAATGCATTGTAAAAAATGTCAAAGTATAATTTATGCTTCTTGTCTACCTTCCCACATGCTAATTGTTGTCTACATGTACACATATTCTAACGTCTATCTAACATCATAAAGCAATAAAGAAATCCATATTGAGTTTATCATGGTATCTAAGGATCCTGGCAATATATACATAACTCGATTTTATTCGACTAAACGCATATTACAGTTGATACAATAGATGTTAAAAGCGTTTGCTGACAAGGCATAAAACAATAGTTGCCTGGACGTTTAACGAATCACGAAAATCGTCGATGATTTTATTATATAGTCTTACGCTTGCACCGCCTATGATCCGCTATACCTGCGTTATTTCGTAAAACATCCAGCGCCTCATCTATGAAATTTGCGCGACTCTTTCAGGCCTTCCAGACAAAACTGCCGTACTGCGAAGGAAAACGTTGAAATGTCCACATTAAACGTGCCTCTTGCACATTCAGATCCAACAATTGCAACAAAAACCAAAGGAACACTGAAAATAACTTATGTTTTAAAATATAGATGGGTTTGAACCGTTTCTGATTGCATAATGCTTGACGTATACCATATCGTTTCTTTCTGTTCTGCGTATCTCTTGCTCGAAACTTGTACATCACGGCCCGCTGATCAGTAACGCAACATGCTGTTACGTACATTCATTCATTATATTTTACGTCAAAAATAAATCAGCATTTCAAAACAAATAAGCTAACTTTGAATATACTAAGCGATCAAATATCTCGCGTCATTGAATTTGTCATTTCATGTTTAAATCTCTAACCTAGGATAACTCTATGTACATGAAACTGAACGCGTGAACTCGTCGTGTGTAAACCTCTCTCATATGCTAATACTCAGTGAGTTCAATCAATAGCGCCAAGAGTATCACCACCACTAAATGTCGTCTACCATTGTAATGTTACAGTGCATTGTTGTAAGTGTAGTAACTTTATCACTTTGGTTCAATCATTGTTTTTCATTATCTCAAACTTCATGTTGAATTGCGCCACATGTGCATTAAATTGAACCACTCAGGTTTTAAAGCAATTTACCAAATCAAGTTACTGATAAGACATACTCACCTGTCACTTTACAGTGTTCACTTGTCAGATAGAAGCATTCACGTGTAGACACGGCGGATCTATGTTCCAAGCTCAACTTTCATTCTTGTAGTAGGGAACGCAACCACCGCTAGAGGCGCTGGGAGATCACTTGTTGTGATTGGCCCGTGTTTTCGGTGACGTCGACATATGACACATGAACTATAGATGCAAGTGTACGTAGTTCGTATGAGATTCATTTCCTTGCTGTTTATTCTTCATACAGTCAGTCTCTTTAGTTAGCGAGAGGCAGATGTGATGAGACAGCACTGGTGCTTTGTGGCGCATGGGCAGTAAGCCGTATCTAAGGCCGCCAACATGGCTGCTATCATAGCATTATAACTTACACATTCAATTAAAACCTTCTCTTTTACAATGAATGAAGCTGTATATATATCCAGATATTCTTATCTTAAAAGTTAACCTAAGGGCAAACCAATTATCATGATATATTGCAGATGGCCACCATAAATAGCTGCTCCCTGACAGCAGACAGGGAACTGTGGCATAGTGTAAAACCAGGCCGCTGGTTGTTGGCTGCTGGCTGTTGGCTGCTGGCTGCTGGCGATTGTCGCCTGTCCTTTGGCGTTTGGTGTTTGGTGTTTAGCTTTTGGCAGCTGTTAATTGGCTGCTGGCTGCTGGCTGTTGGAATTTGATGTACGTCTTTTGGTGATCGTAGGCTGATATTTTTATTTTCAACTACATTGAAACATAAAACTTTGTTTTGCTAGGTTCAAAAATCACAGATGATTAGATTTTGTTTCATAACTGTTATTGTCTGTTTGTCTGTCTGTCCGTTTATGTAATATTTTTTGGAAATATTGGAAGGAGAGGTTTCAGATTTGGATCAAGCTTGGGTTTAAATGGACAGATGAAGTATTTATGAACTACTTGAGTGGGTAAAAATATTAATTCACCACATCTTTTTTATATTAGGACCACGAATTGTCTTGTTTAAATGATATTATTCTATATAAAAAAAATAATCAATGTATAAATTCTTCATGCATGAGTTGTTCACGAACAGAGGAATCTAGCTGTTGACCATTTGTTCATGAATGTATAGAGTAACGAGGGAGACCACATGTGAGAGTGTAAAGATAGGTCCTGATACGGTGATTTCAAACTTGAGGCACTAATATATTTAGGACTTGCAAATAATGTTTAAAAGGTGCTGAAGTATGAGTGTAAATATTACTAAATATAAACAGGTAAATTCTCATACACTACATCATAGAAATACAACAGTAAATACATGGATAGTATAAACTTCTATTGTTTATTTTTATATGAGGATCATAATAAAATCAGACGTGGCAATAGTTCATGTAAAATCTCAAAACAGTAGGCAACGTTTAATAATTCATTGCCCGCTGAGAAAGACAGTTACGTAGTTAGTTTAAAATCTCTATATCCAGTATGCTTTATTGTAACTTTATCACTATATAAAATGTACACAAAATTTATATAAGACATAAAAATACTAAGATACATACAGACGAACAATTTTACCACTCGATTTTCAATCAAACGTTAACAATTCGGTAATTATATCGTATGATTATCAAAAGTTTTACAGTTACAAAGACACTTTCAGTGATGTTATTTAAATTAGTTAAATTGATAACAAACAACTACTACGGACAATTACTCTCGTGATGTATTTCAATCAAACACTAAAAAGACAAAGTGCTAAATATGATAAATAGATAATGCCAAATGGGCCATAAATGATACTTCTCTTCAAATTGAAAAGCTAATTAATCTTGTATCTATATGATAAATTATAACAGATGCAAAGAGTCTATTGCATTGCATGTGCAAATTATACAACATCTAATAAATTCATCAAAAGGCACAATTAAAGTCATCCAAAAACTATTTCACAGAAAATAAAGGATAATTTCAGTTTGTGCTACCTGCAATGCTCTGATGTATGAGTACTTCTCTTTTACATATCTATATACGATAAAGAGCTAAAGGTAAAGTTAACATGGTTGATTTTGTATCTTATACTTAAAACTTCCCAACGCCTCTAAAACATCATGTAATGTTAAGCTCATCAAGTATTCCTAAATGTTCCTCAGTAAAACTTTCCCTTATGACATTTGGAATGTAAATTAAAGAGGATACAAAAAATCTGTTTTGTTTGCGAACACATGATTCGTTAAAATGAAAATACACATTACAAGGGTTTGTCCATCGCTCATTTCCATTAAGCATATATGACCGCCTCGCTTTGCTAACAATCACTAGATCCCTTGGGGCCTGAGGAATAAGTCCGTCAGGCTTTAAGGAACAACTACATCCAAAACATTTATTAACTCTTTTATCACAATGTTGTAATAAATATAGTACATATGATCCCACAGGAGGTGAAGGAAAGGGTGGTAAACTATTTACTTGTGACTCTATTATTTGAGGAGAGGTGTTTTTGACAAATGGAGATGGTCTGAAACTAGTAGGGATTAATTTTCTTTTGTTTGCCTTTCCCTTTCTTATTTGGGTATTTTTGTGAGGCTTTTTACCACGACCAGAAGGTAAGCCAATGTTTGATAAGGCTGTAAAATTTAGAAACCTGTACTCGTTGTTAAACCAATTGAGAAATGGCCTTAGACATTCATTCTTCTCAGCTACAGCTAATGTATGTGAACATGCTTTATATGTTACCCATTTCATACACTTATCATCACAAACAATTTTCATGTTTGGATATAAAGTAACATAATGGGGCGCGTTTGGATTTGTCTCGCTAGCAACAAAGAAAATAGATTTTCCCTCTATGTTTCCTAAAGTTGGTGCTGGAACTATGGCTTTGTCAGTATTTACAAATTTTGCAGCTTTTTGAAACATTGGTTCTATGATAGCATGAGGAATTGTCAAAATCTGTGATTTCTCAGGAGTAACAGATAAACATCTTCCCTGTGACAAGGCTATCAGCG
Organism: Phorcus lineatus; assembly: GCA_921293015.1. Lineage (NCBI taxonomy): Eukaryota > Metazoa > Mollusca > Gastropoda > Trochida > Trochidae > Phorcus > Phorcus lineatus. The sequence goes on along the minus strand of OV121085.1, from coordinate 30,232,609 downwards.
AAGATGAATCAGTTACTAACTGAGCATTTTGAAATCTTTTATGAGCTAATTTCCTTTGTAATGGTAGCATGTTAAAATATTTGTCTCCAACATGAAAGGAAGAATATGCCTCATCAACTACATATTCTCCTCTACCTGCAATTGCAAGTTTCACTTCCTCCTCCTGACGCTTTACAAGTCTTTTTAGTGATTTTACAAATTCGGTGATACTTTGGCGACCAGTACAGTCTTTCTTGATGACACTATTTATAGCCTCATTTGCATTTTGAGTATATGCCAGTGCAGGATAACCAAGGCCACAAGCAGAGCGGAGATCTGCACTCATACAATTTCTTATTGAACAAACTTTATGTTTTAAGAAATATGAATAGAAATCCTCTCCTTTATCGTGTCTTTTAGACCAAACCAATCTTATTTCATCGACAGCCTTATCAAATTTGTCATTCATTTGAATATCAACCAGCCCCCCAATCTTTTCGTCTCCATTTTGGTAGCCAAAAATATCTCTAATAAATGCCTTAGATATATCGCCTTTAATTCCAAGAGAACTCAACTTTGAAATAATGTTGTCTTTCATATGTATGTCACAGAGAATGTGACGTGCACTTTGAAAATTTGCCTTCAAACCATCACTTAAAGCTTTTTCTCCGTCAGTGCCGAAGGCCATCAAGTTTTTCAGGGAGGGTGCATGCTTTACAGCTAATGACGATAGCATGTGATATGATTGGGTAGTCTGCCTTTGGTGAATTAATACAGGACCTATCATGACAGGATGAACATCAAATTTTGTTTTCAACATTAAGTGTCTATACGTTGTTACAGTCACAAAAAACTTGCCGATGTTAAACGTTGTATCTACTCCCCGTATGCAAAACATATTTGTATTAGTACAAAATTTTGTTATATCTTCGAACTGTCGGTTACATGCAAGGAAAACAATTATATCTGGTGAAGAAATAACATCTCTAACAAAAGGGTCTCCTGTTGCAGCTTCTTCCTTACTCATATCCATAATGCAAAGTAATTCATCCCCATCTTCATTCTTTCTAGTTAAATTTCTTATCTGTTGCCTGTTTTTGGGTAACTGCGATTTACTTTTAACATTTTCAATACCACCTAACTCTTCAATAATAGTGTGGAAAGTGTCTTTGGGTTTTAACCCTGAACGTTGTAATTCTTTAATTCTAATGTTTGTACTTTCCTGAGTTCTATGAAAACTATGTTTAGATGATTTGTTGTTCCCATGCGCCATTACCTGAACTAGATGAACCTTATATTCAAAGTAATATTGGACATAAATATTCTGCTGTAATTGACCTGTAGAATTTGTGACTCTAATGATGACCCGATGAAGGTCAGGAGATGAATTATTTATATATTTGTGCCTGTATACAATAAAATCGGGATAATCTGGGCCATTATTTACACCAAGGGTCCATTGTCCATTGGTTTTGGCAAGAGCCATGGATGGGGTTCCACATGCTCTCCAAGACCCCATCGAATCACAGAGAGCATTTTTCCAGTGTCCGATCTTATTTGTATCAATTAGAAAAGAAACATTATCACATATATCCTCGGGAACAGACGTCGCCACATATTCTATGTTCTGTTCATCCATGATAATCCTAGCTGCATTTTGTGTTTTTACCGGCTTTCTGTCTTTGGAAAATATCGGGAGAGTTGGATCATGATTATAATATGATGGATGAGCAGAAACAAAATCTTGATCTTCAAAATTGATATCTCTAGCGGCCTTGTATGGAACAGCTGACTTCAATTTTTGCTTCTTTGATATTGGTGAATTGTTGTTTGAACTTTCATTATCAGAACTGGATATTGTAATCATTCTTTCATCTTGGTCAAAACCAGTTATGAAGATATCATCATTATCATCATCGCCACAGCTGCTACTACTGCTGTCAAGGACATTGAAACGGTTGTTAACCGATAATGGTGTAAAACCTGGGGCGAACCCTGATTTCAACTTCGATTTTCCTTTGACAGTTTGCCAGCCTTGGTTTTCATCGTCGTTGTCTTCGTCTGTAACTTCAATAAGATCAAATGGTTTGTCATTGCTAAACTGATGATCTCCTTCTTCGTTGTCGCTCTTCTCAGCATCCAGCTGCAGTGAAAAATTATAATGATCATTACGTTTGATCAAATAAATTTTTTGTGTCGGCTTGACATGACTTTTTGCTGGGGAGATATACGTTTCCAACACTTCCTGTTGATGTTCTTCTACTACAACAATTGAAATTGCTTTTGCATTGGCGATAGCACCCAGCACAAGATAAATGGAGTCTTGATCAAAATGCTTGTTCTCAGACCATTCCATGATTTCCTTCGGTAGATCTACATTGGACAAAACAAATCCCTTATAAAAGGAGTTGTTTTTCAATTCTTCAACAACTGATTTGCGTATGGAATTTGAGGGCTCCCCGGTTGCATATTCGACAGCATGTAATATGCAGTGACCGTCTCCTGGTGTCAAGACTTCAGTCATCTTCTTGAAAGCCAACCACTCCTCAATGGAGGTGCACCTAGTTTAAAAGTAATAGAGTATGATAAATGTATTTTCAAACAAAAAGGTAACAGTAATGTTACATTTTAGCAAAAATATTGTAACGTCTTAATTATCAACATTTTCACATCTAAACGTTAAAAAATAAAACATCTTTGTCGAAATATGTTTCCAGGATGTTAAATGATACTCATTATCTCTCATTTAAATCCACTCAATCAAATCAATGATTCTTGATTAGAAGAAATTATCTGTATCATAAACAACATAATAATATATCTGTCTGATATGGGAGATTGTTGTTAGCCCGAATTCTTAGAATTTTATTTACAGTATGCACAAATATTGGATTTGATTTTTTAAATAAATATTTTAGTGTTTTGGAGATTCTGCTGTTCACTATCGGAAAAAGAGCCATCTGGTAACCCAACACTGACAGGTTGACAAGTGGTTTATGGTTTGTGGCACTAGTGGCCATCGTTGGAATGTGCCGATGGAGAGATCCAACGTTTTTTCTCTGCTCACTGGTGAGCAAAATCTATATACATCTTCCACTAAGTATATTAGTGTATGAGACACTTAACATGAAATTGGACATTGAATGAAAAGTGTGTTCATATCACAGCATCTACAACATATGCAAATATAGGACAAAAAGATACTCCTTTTCATATTTTAGAAAAGGGGTCTATTTTGTTTAGATGGGCTCATAAGAGCCACTTAATACCCCAAAACACCAAATCTTATATGGAGCTATCATATTCAAGTGTGTTTTGCAGACCTAACGCTTAAATATTCCTCCAACAAGGAAGTTGAATCAGTGAGAAATTGCAAATAAACATTTCTTTGATTTATAACAATATTTATTCTATTGATAGAAATAGAACACCAATGTTTATCTTAATACATTATGATATGATTATAATACTTTTTGCTGATGGTGTTATATTAGCCTCAAGTAGCAAATGTGGTATAATCGTATATTTGGAATTAAGCGTTAACCTTGACAAATCTAATATTGTTGTTTTTAGGAGGGGAGGTGGACTTAAAAATACAAATATGGTCCTATAAGGATAACAACTTGAACATTGACAATAGTTATAAATATCTCAGTTTTTATCTACGTGTACAAAAAGCCTTTGCAAATCAGTATCTGACCTTTCGTTACGTGCAAAAAGGCACTAATGGAAATGAATGTCAATCTGAGAAAAATTGGTTCTATATTCTCAGATACATCTTTTTCAAAATATTTGATAGTAAATTTCAGTCCATGTTATCCTACTCTTCAGAATTGTGGGGCTATAAGAGATATGAAAGTATCGAAAAATTCACCTTTCAGCATGAAAACTATAGTTAAATGTTGGACCCCAGACACCCAATGCAATTGCTTATGGTGAATTTGACCGTTTCCTTATCTTTGTAAGTACAGCAATCCCACGCGTTATCAACTGGATCAAAATAACAAAAATGCAATGTGACCGTATACCTAAGAAAGCTTACGAAATGTTACTTAATCTTGATAACTTTGTCTATGCATGGACTTCTTTGATACATGGACTTCAAAAATACGTTTTCTTTTATTTTAACATGGATTTTGAATTGTTTGGTTGTCACAAACTATTGGAAATCGTATCTTCAAAACCCGCTTAGTTTAATCTTTTGAAAAAATCTGAGATCTGACCTAGACAATAGTACACGTTATGACTTGTATAGAGAATTCAAATCCTTATTAAACCCTGAAAATTATCTTTTCGAGATTGTAAAGTGCAATTTACATACATATTTTGTTAAATTTACAGCTTGATTACTACGGCTAAAATTAATGAGGGTCGATGGTGCAAAAATTATAAAATTTTGATGACATATCCTATATGTTGTACAGGTGGAGAAGATGAGTACCATTTTATTTGCATTTGTCAAATATGTTTAACTTTATCAAATTGCTTACCACAAATAATGCCCACAGTTAGAAATGTTTAAGCCTCTTTGTTATGCATTCATACAAGCGCAGATGTAAATTGTTACAACAATGAAAGTAATATTAAGAGCCACTATTTATTTCAATTACAAATTAAATATATTATTTTTGGTTAGTTATTATGTATATAAATTTTCATTCAAATGGAAGTGTGTAAATACATTAATGCAAATGGGCGTGTTTATAGTGATGTAAAATGACTGAACGTGTGAACACATGTTTATGGGCCCATATATACTTTTATTTCATGGCAATGTCAATAAATCACAGACCGATCAATACACATATAATAGTTTGTATTATTTGAATTATTAATGAAACTGCTACTACACTTGAGCATCTGAAATGTTATACTCTGCATCGAACGCTGTTCATGTCTATGTATAACATAATGATTATTAATACATCTAAGTCTGAACACCATATCGGCTACATATTTATGGTACATGTAAATTGTTTTTTGTCATGATAGAGAAAACAAATGAAATGCGATTCTATCTATTTCACAAATGACATTTAGAAACTAAACAAGAAGTATATAATCATACAGCAAGAACCTACAATGTAGTTCAAATTAACCAGATATTCAATATAGAGCTGGCCAAACACTTCGAATTTTGAATCAATATTTCGCCACTCTTTTAGAACTCTATTACAAAATCCTATCAATACCTTTGTTTTGCAGTGAATGTTTTTGAAAAATAACATATGTTTGCAGTATTAACCATGTGCAGATATTGTTGATAGAATATTTGTATGTAATGTTTTTTCATCTCATATCTCGTATTGTATTTGTGCAATGACATTACAGCCAGTTTTAAACAACCGCTAACCTCGACTTTATCACTTTTCGATTTTCGTTCAAAGATTTTTCAACAAAATAAGAACTGGGCAATTATCAACTGCCGCCTTAACTAATTGTTTAATTCCCATTGATGTGGATATCTTTTTTACACCAAAAGCCTAATAGTGTTCTTTGGCAAATCATTTATCTAACTGAGTGGAAAACATTCCCCGAAAATCGTTAATTATTGGGGGTTTTTTTCTGTGACATTGTTACGATAGATGTATAGTTCACGAGGCATGTTTGTAGTTATGTAAACTTGAACTATATTGCAAGAACCCGTTGCCAAGCATTTAAGAAACCCTCAACACGTTTTGCTCTTAGCATGTTCATGAAATTTTAAGAAATGCTTATGTGAAGCCAATTGGCTGATACATTCATAATAATTAATTAACTAAACAGGTTTTTCAATTAAGACAATTTTCAAATATTCGCTACTGTGCTCAACATTTTATTTAAAAAATAATATCTATTTTAAAGTATAAGCTATATAGAGGTTTTTTACTTTATTTTCTATAGTTTATTAAGGTGTTATATGCATATGCAGTAAGAAAACTTTCACAAAACAAAAAAGGAAGCATGTTCCACTAGGCCTGTTTAAAACAATAGAAAAGGATAGGTCTAAAATTTTAAGTAAAAGAATCAATAACAATGTTAACAACAATTACAACAATAATTATAGAGGAGAATAATTCGTATTCCCAATATCAATTTGGGCAAAGGGAACAGTATTAGATGCATTGTTCACATAAATATTATTGATAAAACATCTTTAATAAAACATAATATTATGCCTCTTACCTTGTTGCTGTTGTTATCTGCGATGAAGATGATTCACTCTCCCATTTCTTAATGAATTGCTTCTTCATTGCCATTTTAAGAGATGAAATTTGGATCTTCGATGATTTGATGAAATGTGCAACTTCAATGCCTTGATAAAATTGTAACTTCGTTATCGTGATAAAATTTCTAACTTCGCTGCTTAGATGCAATTTGTAGATGCTTCGTTGAACTTGTAACGTTGATGCTTCAATGCAAATCTCAATAAGCTTCCAACTAGTGTTTCCACAGACTGGGTAATTTTCAAACTAATTTCTACCATTTATATATAAAATGTTTGTATAAATCATAACTGACACCTGAAGGACATTTCCTTTTCAATTAAAAATATGTCAATTCAAATTTCAAGAAACTAAGGAAAGAGGGCCAAATGTCATAAAACATTAAGGAAACATATATATTTTCACATTTTGTTTACTCTAAAATGTCATTCCGACAACTCAAATTGTTGATGGTACTGAATTTAGACAAGCACTGAAGAATATCAATCAACAATTCAGTAAGACTACATAACTACTTGGCAGATTTGTCCCATACCATGATATGATATATTGAGCCTTGTTGAAAAAGTCTACATATTCAATTAAGGCAATTTCCAGCTGTCTTGGGACAGCCAAACAGGGACACAGTCCAGATATAAACAGTTTTGGTGAAAATGTTGTGGCCTGTCAACTCCTTATCACTGATCTTGACCTATGACTTTCTTCCACTGATCTCCCTCCCTTCTCTCTGTACATTCGTTACACTCCCTGTTACTATAATCCAAAACTATTGTTTAAAACAAACAATATGAATAACATATAATTATTATTCAATACATGAAGAACTATATTAATCATTTATGTAAATGTAAACCCTACACATCACAGATTAGGACTAGTATCACCTTCATCCTTCATCAATATATACAGATATAAGTACCACCGATGATCTATATAAGGAAAAATTTTGATATTTTGTTCTACCATGTTCGATCATGCGCTCAAACATGTTATATTTGAAACGACACCAACTGGAGCTTGAATTGAATCATAGAGTAGCTACCATTTGTTTATATCAGAGGGATAACGGTAAACATACTCTCTGGTGAAAGTGACAGTTATGGCCCAGTGACGGTCCTCACATGGTCTTCACACCACTCCTAATCGTGGATGAATCTATCATCAATAAGGAAGTTGACATATTGAAACATGGCTTTAAACCTAGCTGTAATAATCAAGGTTATTGAACGTTAATTTTTTAAAATAAATAAACATTCATGAATGTGCTGATGTGTACAGAAGACAGTTTGGTCTGCTAGGAGCCTCTTTTTGTATCTCACCGCAAGCTCAAGGTTAAATTTCAGTATAGAAGAGTTTATCCTACAAGTATTTGTCCATCCACATTCCCTGCTGCCATAAAGATTCATGTCCTCTTTTGAATTTTACAAAGTATCAAACTAAGAATAACTGTGTGATTTATATTTGACAACGCAATAAGGAAACATGGGAACAACATGGCTCAAATGATCTTGTACCAATCGAAATCAGTTTAATAATATATAAATGAAGTTAGATTTCTGTCGGAAATTCAAATTTATTCCACAGTCAAATAAAGAAGCAATTATTTTTTTTTAAATGAATAATAAAAGTATTTTCGAAAAATAGATTGTCAGTCTTTAAAGGGCTAGGTTCCACCAAATCTGTTTCTCGTTTCTTCTACTAGTAGTTTACATTCTCTTGTCATCAGTCGTTAGAGAATGGCATATATCACTTCTTGGCGAGCCCTTCACTGCCCCAAACAACAGACGTTATCTGGGGGCTATCATATTCCTGTGTGCCTCAGAGCTTACTTTATCAAGTTTGCTCTAGCTGTGAAACTTGTACATGAACGTTTTATCAATGAAATAATTCCATGAAAAATATGTTATTCTATATGAACAAATACAGGGAAAAAATAATCATTTATATGCATAATTTATTCATGTGTATTATTATTCACTAGTATGACTGATTACTATTCAAAATATCCATAAGATAGACAAGAATTGCTATATACAACATACAGTGTGCATCTACAACATCTATGAAATAGTTTGAACACTGTTTTATAGAGAACTAGAAAAGTAAACATTTTCATCACTTGTAACTAAAGATAGTTATAAGATAAGATAGTATTTATCTTACTAATCCTAGATGAGAAAGTAATGAATGTACAATGATAGATGGACATGTAACAACCAAGTTAGCAGCAGATGGTTACAATCAACTACCATTGGTAAAGTGCAAATGAACTGATTATTAAATTAAGGTTTTGAAATTATTATCTTATCAAGAAAGATAGTATTGCATTGTTAGGCTTAGGCCTATGTGCACATTGATCAGTACAATATCTGTCGTAGCCTTTTTCCTAAAAACATTCATGAAAGGACTATCACAAAAGTTTGTAAACTTTAAAGGACAAGTTATACAATGATGTTGTAAATCTATCCTGTGCTGTCTATATACACTGTGTACACGGGGCCCTCACAGCACACCCAGGGAGTGGTTATTCCCACTTGTGTCCCATGTACGGCTTCCCATGTGGATTTGGGTATAGGGTCCGTACTTGCTTGAGAACACAGTTATATGACAGGATATATCAATGACATAAACTATATAATTCGCTGGTTGCTTCAGCTTTCAGATGTGAACATTGTAGGCCTAGTGTTATAATTATTTCCCACTTTTTATAGCAATAATATTATCTTCTCTTGTAATGGTGATCTTATTCCTGAGTAAAAATATGTTACTTTTTCTGTAGACATTTTTTTAAATTACTAAAAAGCATTGCTCAGCCAGCAATGTTCGGATTATGCATGTTTCCCTATAGTTATAAAAATATTCATTATCCAAACCTTGAACTGAGTGTTTACCAACCATGAATGTGTTTAGTAGAAGAAATGTACATGATATAGTTTAAATAGATATACTAAAAGCTATTGAATTAGTTTGTTTTCTTTTTGATTCCATCTCTCTGAAAAAGCTGTCCTCATTCACCTCCGATTCCACTCTACTGCTCTGAGAGTAGCAGACGGTTTATGACCAGCCGGTCCTGTGACAGACAACATAAACACTTTCTGTCAAGAGAGCCGGGACATCCCCATTCCTCGGCCATGTGGCGATAAGGGACAGAAATTCTCCGTGTATAACGAATCTAGCCCTTTAAGTAATTTTGAATCTGAGATCAGCATTCAAATTCTATATGTCAAATAGACAATTACCAAATGCCAAACTTCAGGTGACAATCACCAGATGCCATCAGGCAGCAGAAATTATTGCAGCCAGCAGCCAGCTGCCAAAAGCTAAACACCAAACACCAAACGCCAAAGGACAGGCGACAATCGCCAGCAGCCAGCAGCCAACAGCCAACAGCCAGCAGCCAACAACCAGCGGCCTGGTTTTACACTATGCCGGACATTGCTGAATTGTTGTTGCTGTATCTTTTCTGATAAAGTTTTTCTGGCAGGAATGTTTACGTTTCCTTTAACTTTGTCTATCTAACTGTCGGAAGAAATAAATTCCGTTACTAGTCACATTCACATTTTGACACCAGGCCCAGCGAAAGTCGCCCCTATTCTACAGTGTTAGTGTAAGAATAGAGAGAAGCAGACATTTTTTCTGACTCTGTGGATTACATTCAAGGTTTTAAACAATGTGTTGTCATATTTCTATGCAAAATGAGTACATTATGTGAAAAGCATACACAAAATGTGTGATTATTATGTATGATTTGCTGCTAGAGGAATAAACCAAAGACAGGTGCGAGGAAGTTATGTTATAATTACTCAGTGGAAATTAAGACAGTTTTTGGGATCGATGTCACATTTGACAGCCCCGTGTTTCATCCAAAAGCAATTTGTGAGAAATGCTAAAAGGGAATCATTCATTTTGAACATAACATAACGCGTACGGATATTAAAACATCTATTCAAAGCCCTCACAATAAAATTGGTAACAACACTTTGTGGAATGTTGAATGTTCAAAGGGTGATTGCTGGGTTTGTGTCAAATTTGAAAAACAAAGCAAAAATCATTTGTTGATCTATCAATCAAACATGTATTTCTGTGTGTACACAATGTGCTAAAAGAAACGAAACGGATGGATTTTTGTGTTATATTACTCGTAATGAATTACCTATTTGATGATTATTGATTACAAATACTTTTCTTTGTGAAAACATAACAACTGTGATATTAGGAACTATAAGTATTGGACTCCATGGATACTAACATGTGTTGGATATAGCAGATCACTGACAGGTAGGTGGCAAACTAAGCTATATACCCAGATTATGTTAATGTGACTAGTAAATCAGAAACATAGACATTTTTGGGGAAGAATTTCTGAATATAAATGTCACTTTGAATTTTATAGGAAAAGTTTCTATAAGAAGTAGCATCCTGATTAAGGTATACATATTACAGACTTGTAGACTTGTTAATATCCTTGGAATGCTGACACTTAAATCAGAATATCTTGGTCATTTTATATTCATAATCTTTAGAAATACATGAAGGGTGTGGTCTATATATACTAATTGTAAGGAATATGAGACTTATTCTTTTGCTTTTAATATTTAGAAGCAAAAGTTTAGTTTATTAAGACACATGAGAAATATTTCCACGCCTGGAATGTACAGCTCTCCCAGCCAGATGTTATCAGCACGCGCCTTCTCATAGCGGCCTGGGGGGCTGTAGCTCTCAACTAAAGTGAATGCAGTGAAACAGCAGTGATTTCCTCTGACGATGTAAACACACAAAATTGCGGCAAGTTCAAAATTAGTCATTTGCACAGAAAATTGTTTTGAAATAGAAATAGTGCAAAGTTCACATTTTGCAGGCCAGATACGGTTATTTTTACCATTTTGAAATTGTTCAAATATACCTTTAAATTTTAGAAGCAAAGCAAAGACATAAGAAGGATCTTAAAGTTTTTAGGTGCATTTCGTTAGGACATCTGATTTGCCACTATCATGAATTTCAATTCCTGTAAAAAAAACATTCATTCGTTATATTCATGATAATTAAGCACTCAGTTATATATTTCATGTTATTGATGTATATTTTCTTATAAAAGTTTTTGTTCTTATGTTTTATGCAACTTAACGTGTGACGAATTCAAACACAATTATTGTCAACTTTGTTGATAGCATGATTTATAGCTTCCAGTAAACCTAAAAATTTATAATTGCAATACGAACTTTGATCATTCGTATGTTTTTAGACAAAAAGTATAAATATATTTTTTTAAAATTTTGTTTATAAAGTCTTAGATTTATAGATCTCATTATGTATTTAAGATAGTCTTTTTACAAAATAAATTTAAATTTTTACTTTAGTAAGGTAAGAGAATGATTCGGCCAATAATATTTTTTAATGTCAATGATTCAGTACACCTCTCATACATGTATTTTCAAAATTTTACATGAACTTGTTTATCAAACCATGTTTTCTTCTAATCAGTATCACTCGTCAACGTCATTTCAAGCGGGCAGTCCTTTGTTTGCTTTATTTGAAAACCTGTAAATACCTTTATCGTAACATATGCTTCCCTCTGAAATTGCTTCATCTTGAAAATGTAATATTGTTTTCTGTTGTATAATTATCAAACTTTGGAAAAAATCTATTTTAATTAATATGTTAATCCTTTTTAAAATCTCAATCTTAGTCTTGTTTTATATTTAAAACCGCAATCTGTTAGTGCATTTTTTTTTTGGCCCATTGTGAGTGTTATTTTAGATTTAGATGTGTGAGTTTGATTCCACAGACTTTAGAAATCAACATAAACATTTCCTATCTATGAATATTTGTACATTCTATTCATTTCCAACATATGTATTAGTAAATTTATTTCAATATAAATTTATCAAGATTCAATTGTCGAAATAAAATTCACACTAATTTTATTTATACATTTCAGACCAATTCATTTGTGAACTGCAGCGGTTTAAGATCACTTTCTCAAATATTGGATGAGGTGTTAAAAATATCCAATATTCATTCAATAGTCATTTAAACATTCAAAATGTAGAAACAGATTTCATTTAGTTTTATTACAAAAATAATATTGCTGGAGTGTATTCTGCATGTACATATGATCATTTTGTTCATAAAACAAATATTTTGACTTTGAGAGCCGAATTTTTTTTAAATTCTAATAGATTCAGACTTCAATGTCGCAATTACAGTTTTAGTTACCAATTCTCAAGATTATCAAATTGTTTACATTTAGTTTACCATATTCAGACAATATCCTTTATAAATTGTCCCTTAAAGAGAATCAATGATAGATTTGTTTCTCTGGCAATATCTATGTAATTATCAAATTATTGTATGATAATGTCTGCATTGCTTTGATTCTATTACAATAATGACACAAATAAATGCTGTGGTTAACGAACGTTCATTATGACAAAGAAAGAAAATTAAAGATTAATTGAAGAAGTAATCTGGGGGAAAAGACTGAAGTTTGATTAGTAGTAAATGTTCTTATGATTGTGTGAAAGCAATATCTAATGGTAGGTTGACGGGAAAACTGAGTAAAGAGATGAAAAGATTGCTGGGAGAGTGAATGAATGATAGTTAACTAAAATGACGGACGAATAAAAGGATGTGACGTAACATTATGACGTTTTAGTTTATGTGATTATTTCATGAAAAGGAAGTGATGAAGCATATTAGGTTTTATCTCTCGCAACACAGAAGTTCTTCCCTTACATATTGTGTTTGGCTTATAACTTTGCAACCATTTCATTTCAAAGAAATTTATATATATGAAATGATTTGTCATTGTTTGAAGTATATCTATAAAAATAAATTAGAATTTTGGGAAAACGTGATGAATTGGTAAAAAACTGTTAACAAGTCTTGTCCAGCCCATAATTATGACGAAATTGAGTGTGAACATGTATACTTGGTGTTTCTTGATTAACAAGTTCATTTTAAAATCTTCGGGTTTTTTAGCCAAAGCATTAGGACTTTGTTAAGGAATCTTTTCTCTCCGGCTGATAAGGTCTAAACTAATCATGCGATTTTGATTAAATTAGGTATGAAGGTACATAATTACATGAAAGTATGTCTTGATCAAAAATAATTCTAACATTTTTTTTAAGTTTTGACGTTTTTGGCAAAAAATGGTGGCTGTAAGAACACTTCAAGTCCTTTCCAGCTCATACCTTTCCAACTAATCGTCTGGTTTTGAAAATGTGGTTTAAATATGCATAATTGTATGAAAGTGAGTCATGAGAAACAACGTTGAAGATATTCGCAAATCCTGCCCCGCTTATATATTATTATTGTATTATCAGATTTTAAACAAATTTTTAGCAAGATACATAATTACAAGAAACTGTGTCATGATCAAACATTCTAACATAATAAATGTTTTCACAGGTTAATAATTTCTCATTTAAACGTATAATTTTGATCAAACTGTGAATGAAGATGCTTAATACATAAAGGTGTGTCATTATTTAAAAGAATTGAAAATATTTTTGTAAATGTTACTTATGTGGAAAAAATCTTAATTTGATAAAATAGTTAACACCTTTTGACATTGTGTAAGTTGCAGGGGGTATAACTCGACCATGTCAGCTGATTGCTGTTTTGTTAACATGAGCACGTGCTTTGTGAAGGACCGATTCAATTTGTGTTGTAAATCAAGTTATTTGATTTAATTGTTGAAGATTGATAAATGCGTTAAGCACTAAATATGGAATAAAGACGAGATTTTAAACTATCGAAAGCTTACATTTGAAGCTTTACGTTAGTCGTCGTATGTTGGGCAGGTCATATACTGTTCTGGCGAGTTTTGATGCAGTTACACTAAAATTAACAATAAAGAGTAATGTTAAAAATGGTAAAAGACATTTATAGTATGCATTTCTAATTCAAAGAATAACTTCCAAGATCAGATAGTGGCAATTGAAGAACATGACAAATTTAATCCTATCAATTAAAAACTAAAACGTATGTTCTTGTTTAGATTCATATGTTCTATAAGAAAAGGTTGTAACGGTTTTGACAAAATATTGTAACAGTTAAGAATTTTTCATCAAAGTTTTATTACTAATCTAAAAACATCTCCAAGTACAATAAATTAGTGTCAATATTGGTGGTGCTAACAGAAAACAATTATTTGAATCCTTTATGGGTTTGTTTTACATTTATCCCTATTTAAACAATCTTCAACATAGTAAAGTAATAGTTTGGAACTTCTTGTCTGTAAAAGAGTTCCAAACATAATGAACATATGATAATATTTTCCCTTTTTCAATTAAGTTTAGCAATTTGTGTTAGTTTATGTATGATTTTTTAACAAAATTGCTTTCAAAGCTGCGTAACAAACTAAGATCTTGATTCACTCAAAAGTTGTGAAGTATCAAAATAACGTTCGAGAAAAACAAGTGAATTTGATATCTAATCAGATACATGTCAGATACTTTGATTATGAAGTTTATAACAACTCTCCTATGAATCGTTTGCAAACAAATCTAATTGTATTCAGCCTTTTAGGATTTTTGCTTTGATTTTTAATTAGATTATGATAATATAATTCAATTATGAGTTTCCTATTAATTTTGCTAAAAAGGGTTGCTAAAACTTGTGTGTGTAATTGAATATGTTCTTTTGAATTTCACTATTAATGCTCAATTTTCAAATACAAAAGTTATCCAATCGACTGAAAGAATAATTGAAACTTACATACTTCATTATTTCAAGTAATAGCTGTGCAGCTTGCGTGACGAGACGAGAGTTTTGCAGTGTCAAAGTTGTTGTATTGTCACTTCTCTATTATGCCTCTTCATGCCTTAACACACCATAATCACAGATCAATGACCTTTTTGTATTAATTGGTATGAGAAAAGAGAAGTGATAACATGTCTTGTTCATCACATTCAACATTCAAAACATGGCTAAGACACTGGGCTTTAGTATTGGGTCAGTGACTGGTTTGAATCGATATCGAGTTTGAGGAGAGGAGGGGTTGCAACGAGTTATAAGGGAATTGGGTTGAACCTAGAGGGATTGTCTTTGGATATAGAATATTTCATTCTGCTATCACTGTTATTTTGAGCTTCAATACTTTAGTTTGAGGTGATTTCATGGTTTAATTTTGTAAAGTTGTTACTAAAACTGTTACAGAGGCAAAGGGCTCACAATCTTAAAAGCAAGTAGTTACCTCATACTAAGAATGTTAAACTTTTATATGAATAAAATGACAATGAACAATTATGAATTGTGAAGTAATGTCTGAACAATGACAACAACACTGTTGAACAAGATTTTTTTTTTTTAAATTGTAGTCCTTTCCTTACAAAAGAACATACACTTTTGGGGATATCATCGTTCTATACAAATGTCAATCAATTTGCAACGAATTGTGTGACTATCGGGTTTTTCCTTGAACACACAAACATGCTCTATTAAGCTAGGTTTAGACTTTTCGCATTATCCCAAACCTAGTTAAAACTAGCTGCAATATTTTATTCTTCGGGGTCCATAGTTACATCTAGAATTTCATACTCTTTCACTGTCACGCAAAGGCGAACATCAGCAAATCAAAAGAAAGCTTTCCCAGCACTTCGTTGCTCAATGCGATTTTTTGCCGTTCTCGAACTTCCCGTTCACAAAATCTAATCCTTACCGATGTACCGCACGTGTTTAATAACTGAAATATTGTTGAAAGCACGTTAACCCCCAACCCATTCACAGATGTATCGAAGTGAATAATTTTACGGCAGAAAACAAATTCTGTGCAGATACTGTTGACGGAATTTGTGTGTGGTGTTTATTTATTTTCGTGCAAAAGTTAATCAACAAAGGAGGTCATGATTTTTAAGGATTAGTATAATAATGACGCATCATTACAGCTAGTTTTAACTAGATAAAAAAAATTACAATATGTTTATCATAAGTCATAAACCCTACCGTGACACGTGACTTCGGAATGTGAAACTATTTAAAACCCAGCCACCCATTTCTTTATTATGATAAACCTTATTTGAGTGACAGCTGCTTTAACAGTGCCAGTGGCTTCCGTGCAAAATGCGCAAAGCGTGCAGCACGTGCAGTGTTATTTGAAACTGCATGCAGATGAATTAGTGAGAAAGTGCTGTCGTTTCTATTATCTAGCATTACTTTTCAACTACAAGTGATAAGAACGTGTAGATTTCGATCTGTGATCGTTGTGTTCCTATTGGGTAGCTTGAATATGGCGTCACGTATAATTTCCCGTACTTTGACATCATCACAGGGATTTGAAAGGGTGCATCACAAAACACTTAACGATGTGAAATAACTCTTTGTTTCAAATGATATCATTTTAAGATTAAGAAAAGAACACATACAGGTCCAGCCAAGGTTCTGCATCTCCTCACATAAATTACATGAAATACTAAATTCCTTATTCGACAGTTGAACTATTGTATCATCGTCTTCACTTTTTAAGGTCTAATTTATGTAATTTTAGGTCATTTCCTTGACATAAAATTTGGTCATTTCATTTGACATGTCTTCTGAATTCATGGGCGTTGAAGGTGTCACTTTGATAATAATAATAATAAAAGGGGACAAGTTTTATGTGTTTTCTAAGTATGCATAAATAATACTTTACTGTTCTTTAATTCTTCATCATAATGCTAATTTTGTATATGAATCACAAACGTGTCAGACATTGCTACAGCTGAAAAATGGCATCACCCTTTTAGTGGATGAGTCTTTTCTCTTTTCATATGTCTTGGAATTTGGTCAACCAGTTGTAATCATTTTATGACCTGAATTAATTAATTATATGAAAATGAAAGTAAAAGCTTTGGTCAGGTTTAATATTTAGAATCAGCATTTTGAGATGAATCATCCCGTAAAACATTTGAAAGTTATTACACCGGTAAAGAAATGTTGTGTAAAGAGTTTTAGATCATAAAGTCACATGTGCCAAACTTTATTAATGTTGTCATTCATCGAGAGGTACTGAGTGGTGCTGAAAAGTAACATAATGATGCTGATCGGTGTAATAAATTGTCAATATATCTTTATCGGTACGAATCAGACCGAAAATGATGGCAAGCAATTTAGTGAAAGTTAATTTTGAAACCTTATCTAAAGCATTTGTTAGATGAAATTTCAGTTGATAGCCAGTGTGGTTAGATTTGTCTTGTCATGAATTTGATTGTTTTAAATGAATATGTGATTTGTTTTGATAAAATGTTTAATTGATTCATATTGGTATAGACGAAGCATCTAAACATGCCTTATTTTCAATTTAATATTTATAACACCATCAAGACGTAAATTACGAATTGCTTCCTGTAATCAAATACCATATTGCATTTCAATAACGTACCATTAATCCTCAGACCTCAACTAAACAGTGTAATCAATGTCAAACAGAAATTCTCTTGGAAAGTTCAGCGCGTTAGTGTTTTTACGTATGTTCACTTTTTTGTATGTTTATTATTCAAAGCACTAAGATATGAGATTAAGATTGTCAGGGTATTGAGACACATATGCAAATAGAGCACTGTGTATCCTCTTTGTTAGAAAATAGATGGGTTTCAACTAAAGTTTTTAAACATTCCTGCTTGCATAATGCTTGAAGTGTACCATTGTCTTTCTCCAGTACGTACAGTGTCTCTTGCTCGAACTTAACAGTACAGCCCGATACTGAGTAACGCAACATGTTGGCAGGTACATTGATGCATTACCGTTTACGAAAATAAATATGTCACATTGCAAACGCAAATTAGCTAAATTTGATTTTTTAAACAGTCAATTCTCACTTTACGAAATTGTATTTGCCTCTTCAAATCTCTAACCTAGGAGAACTCTATGTACATGAAGCTGACATGTGTTAACTCGTGATGCGTGCAAAATATTTCATATGCTTATATTCAGTGAGTAAATGCACGTTCAATCAATACAGCCATGAGCATCACATACCTCTAACTCTAGTCTACACGTGTATAATGTTAACAGTGCATTGGTGTAAATGTAGTAACTTTATCACATTGGTTCAGTCATTGCTTTAAATTTTCTCAAACTGCATGTTGTCATGCGCGTTAAAAGCCACATATGCATTAAACATGAACCATTCATTTATAATACCTATTTCATGAAATCAAGCTAATGATAAAATATACTCACCCGGCAAATTGCAGTAGTTAGTTGTCAGACAGAAGCATGCACTTGTGAATTCGGCGGTTAACCGCGGATCAATGTTCCAAGCTCACCTGTCCTTGCTGATTGTTAAATCCCTTGGAGTTCCTATTATATTCATACTGCATTGTCGAAGTTGCAGTTTTAATGACCAATGCTCAAAACTATCAATTCGTTTAGTTTACCGTATTTACACAATATCATGTACCTTATCCCTCAAAGAGAATCATCAATAGATTTGGTTTGCTGACAATATTTGAGTAATATTTGAATTACTGTATAATAATGACCAACGGGCAAGTTGTCTAGTTAGAGACAAGACATGGGGAAAATACATTTGCATTCAAAAAGTGCGGAAATGGATTTCACATATTATCTATTATGACCTAATATTATTTTTAAATATATTTTCTTATCTGCAATAGTAGTTTCCTATCCTTGCACTATATCATGTATTGGTGAAGACTAGACATGCTGTACATGGACCTAGTTTACAGAGGCTCTAATTTTATGCACAGACATTGAGCAGGGCTAATATCCAAGTTGCTTAATGGAGTGACTTTCTTACAAAGTAGATGTTCCTATGGAACTGTGTAGACACTGTCCTTGGTACAAGATGACGGGACCTGGTGGTCAATGGTGCGTGACTGTACAGATGAATAGCTCTGGTTGCCTGATTATGTTTGGTAAAGATAAATATGCAACAAACCTATTTGTAAAATCTATCGACCACTGCAGTGCATTATAAAACTATTTTGTTTTATAACTTTTATTTGTTTGTGAATGAAAAAGATGGGCAATCTGTCAATAATTAAAAAACTCAAAAACCTAAATCTTCAATTTTATTAGGTTTTGATTTTATCAAATCTTATTCTTTAGTAGATTTTTCAAAAGCTTAGGGTGCACTGAGTTTCTACTGAACAGTCATTTGCTATGTTCATGTTCGATTCATGGCGTCTTCAAACCGTGGACAGAGTTTGCACCTGCTGATATCTATATATTAATTGGATTAGGTGACAATGGGAAGAAGATACTTAGATAGATAGGTTCATTCGCAAATAAAACAATGTAAAGTCAGTGTAGAAGTTTTAGCTTTATAAAACTGCATCCCCAAGTATAACACATGGCATACCACATTAACACTGGCCTGCGAGGGCACAGCGCCACTCAAATGGACAAACACTTAAAATTAAAGATATATTTTCCAACATTGTATTTTACAGATTTACACATACCTCCTACCCCCTTAGTTTTATCGGGCAATGGGGGGATGTAAATTGATAATGACGATTTAGGGTGGTACTGCACTGAAATTCAGTATAAAATAATTTGTTTTTAAAAAGTAAATAAGATTAAGCACAAAATGCCTCAGAATGATAAAAGAACACTTTAAAATGACTTCCAAATTTCCATAGGAAATTAATTCTAAATTGTCATTCAAAGTCAATAAAGGATTAAATTAGCAAAATGCAAAAAAAATGCCAGATAACTTCACTCGCAAATAATTCATGCAAACCTTCCACATGTGAAAATCCCCCATTGATAATAATTCTTAAGTAAATTCAAATATCTACCCACACAAAGCTTAAAATCCCGAATATAATGAAAAACGCAATATTCATTAACAAACACAAATAGAAAAATTAAAAATTCATGAAATGAATTAAAAATTCATGAAATGAATTAAAACTGCAAGAAACTCAAGCAATGTCTTCTAAAGATGCTCAGCTTACCTTATATGGAGGCTCAGGAGATTGCTAATTGTGGATGCTCTAAACACTAAGTTCGTTGCTAGAAGACTAACATCGACAGATGAAACTTCAACTCATGACAGCCGAATGAACACTATTAGATAACGTTGGTTATATAATAGTGGGCAGAAATATCGCGCATGCGCAGTGAGGAGACAGGGGAATCCCCATTTACTTGATGACTTCATCGCAAGCAAGAAGTTGAATAAGACTTATTACTAGTCTCTTAAAAGTTATTCTCAAAAACGATAATTTATCAGATACAAGAAAGGAAACTAAGAAAAAGATTTTTCAAACTTATAATCTAGAGTAGCTTTTTGCAGAGGTTAGGGTCAAAGCAGTATTACTACAGTCTGGACCAGAGATTACAGGTCCTTTGATGAGGGCTGAGTTACACGCTGAGGTATGGAAGAGGACATATGTTCTACTATACTCGTTTGACGTGTCACAACAACTTGTATGGAGAGAGAGAGAGAGAGAGAGAGAGAGAGAGAGAGAGAGAGAGAGAGAGAGAGAGAGAGAGAGAGAGAGAGAGAGAGAGAGAGAGAGAGAGAGAGAGAGGTGGGGGGAGAGTGAAAGAGTGAGAGAAAGAGTGAGAGAAAGAGTGAGAGAGAGAGAGAGAGAGAGAGGAAACACACACACACACGCACAAACACACACACACACACATCCCAACACACGCACACACGAATGAAACAGGGCCGAATTAAAATTTTATCTTCATACCACGGTGACATACCCGATTGCCTTTAAAGGGGAAGGTAAAACAGGCCCGATTTACCCATGGGTAAGCAATAAAAGGTCCAAGAGCAGTGATTGGCTACTAGCCAATGTGCCACACCTTCTTACGCTCGCTGGAGTCAGGGAGGTCAAAGGTTATGGGAATTTTACTATGAGAGATATACACATATGCTACAGTAAAATGAGATTTCACGGCAAAAATCAAATAAGTGAATGAATGTGCTGGTAGATGATATTTTCTTAGAATGACTTGAATGATATTAGTGTAGATAAAAATAGTAGTGGTCACATGTTTGGAAAGGGGATAAAGGAAACTGAGAAAGGGCATAAAGATATTGTTAGAAGAGTGAATGAGTGATAGTTAAATAAAATGGTGGAAGGGTGAAAGAACGCGACGTAATATAATTACGTTTTAGTATATTTGATGTTATCTTGAAAATGAAAAGCATATTGAGTTTGTGTACAAGAACGACTTCCTTTCGTTACAAATTGTGTCTGGCTTACAACTCTGTAACTAATCAGCCTTTCAATTCAAATTTATCATGGAATTTTGTAAATGAGTAATAATGTGTAATAATTAACTGTATGGAGTATATTTTTTTAAAATTGGGGATCTGGGAGAAAACGTGAAGAATTTGTAAGAAAATTTAGTTTTGTCCATTCCCTTATTTCTAATCTAATTTTGACGAAATTTGGTATGTTAATGTATTAGGTAAAAAATATAATTTAATTGTGCGGTTTGCAAAAAAGTAGGGACTTTGTTTTAAATTCGTTTTTAAAAAACCCAGTCGCCACATCCACATTGGGACCCTCATTTACATGTCTATTGCATCTAATGGCGGTCATAAGTCACTTCTCTTGTCTTGCAGTCTGGATGCAGAATTATCGCAAAATTATCGCGAACGAAATGCTGTCGTGTCGCGGTCAAGTCAAGCCAATATCGCGTGTCGGTTGCGGGGATTTTGCGAGTCTATCGCAAAAAGCCACGCGCACGGTTCAGTGCATTTATCGAGTAGGCGGAGCTAAGGTCACGTGATTAATTAGCCCCGATGAGGCAATTGCATGAAGGTGTCGTAAATGTATTCGGAAAGAAAAGCTTTCAAGGGTTATCGTATCATCTTCCCTTTCCCCTTAACCCGTGGGCTCTGTTGGGTGACTGACATACCCCCCCCCCCCCCACCCCCACCCCCTTCTGTCTTCGACATCTGCAAACTCGGCTGTGTTGATTCCTCATATATCTACTTAATTTTAGTTTACGTATTCTTTCCAAGTTTAATTATGTATCATTAAATGTATTTATAACTTTTAAAATTTTACTTTTTTATTCCCTCTAACTTTTTTTATATTCACCATTTAGTTCTGTAAATCCACATCTTAATTTTATTTCTCTATTTTACCGAGATACATAACAACAACGGACTTTTAAAGGGACACGTATGTACCATGTACACTTAAAATGAACGAATATTGAAAACTTTGAACAAATGTTGAAGGACATTTAGAAGTGATGTACATAAGGAAGGCAATATTTTCTTAATAAAAACTCACAATAAAGAAGGTGTTATCAATAAAATTAGGTGGTCCTTAAGGATAAAAGTCGTTATGTTTCGCAAGTCGTATTTCAGTGTTTTGTTGGTAGAAATGTTGGTAAATGAAGAGAAGAAAAAGACACAAGGACATAGAGATATTTGTTATAATGTCACCAAATACAATATTTATGTCAGTATTACTAAAACAATATGTTATTGAAATATATAAAATAAAGCTCTTTTTGGATTGGCTATCCAAAAGGGCAACTTAAAACATCAGTTTCGCTAAGATATATTAATATCAAACAATACTTAAACAAACGTCATGTTTTTCTTACAAATAGAAACAATTTACAATCCTTCCAAAATCAAGGTCAATATCCCCCTCTATAAACAATATGAACCTATCGTCAATTGATCAAAACGCTCATGCGGTGTTATTTTTACAAAATAAGTCTACCCTAAAGTCAGTGAATCTCCGCACACATATTATACCGTGCCTCTTCTAACATTCATCTCATCTATTGATATCCTATGTACTTTCAAAAACAAATTAACAAGCGAATTCAGGAATAACGAGAGCAAGAACTGAGCGGATATAGTTCTAAGGAAGGGCGTGGAGCGGCTAGCTGTAGTAAGGCAGAGCGAGTTGGGGACTGCATTTTTGCACGGCGCCAGTGTTGTAACTGGCGCCGTGTACAACACTGGCGCCGTGCTTTACACTGGCGCCGTGCCTTATTTGTGATAGGTTTGGGGAAATCTTATGGGGAATGGGGAGCATCTGGAAGTGTGAAATGAATTTCTATTTTGTGATAAAAATATATTTCACCGCAGTTGATTAATTAAGATGTACTAGAAAACTATATAGTATAATTAAAAATGTTTTTTTCTTTTTTAAAGAGGCTAAGACAATGAAGTGCCGGTAGAGGGGGGACTCGTTATCGGATACAGTTTCATTCTAATGACTTGCTCCCCTTTTTGTTGATATATTGCTTTAAAACTTACTCCAACTGTTATCTTTGTGACAAAGAATTCATAAATGTATAAACTTGATAATAAAACATGTATCTTTGAAAAAGTTATTCAAATCATCAATGCCGATTACTGCACTTTGTGACTGTTGACTGTTAAATGTTAACTGCATTTAGAAAATAATGGCATGAAGAATACATTAAATGATTAAATATAAATTTCATTGAATCATGTTCTGGATTTTGAATTTGTTAATATCAAAATTCCTTTTCAAAAGTAAATTTCTATTAATTGTATGATGTGTATACAAATCTGATGTCGGCCTAGGCATTATATTTATCTTAGACTAATATTCAGTCTCTGAAATATATTGCTCTAAAACGATTTGTAAAAATGGCTCTGGCGCCGTGTTGATGCTTCGCATCAAGGTTTTCTTGTTTAGTTATGTAATGCTAATTGTAGTGTGAAATGCATACCGTTAACGTAAACCAGACTCTCCAATGACATATAACTGTAATTCGCCAAATACCTGCCGAATATCTTGCAAAGAAACTACATCACAAACTAATAGTTGATGTGTAAATGGTCATATATTCATACTAGTCTATCATGGTTGTAAAAGAGCTTATGAATCCATACTTCAAAGTTAGGTTAGAAAGCCTTAAGGATGATGTGATACCTCTGATATTTCACAGACACGCTATATTAACCTGCACAAATATTATAAATAAATTACCACTTCAGACACATGTTGGAAAATTTTAGCTCTAATTTAACTTTTAACTCTAATATTCTGATCAACACACTTTCCTTAATTAAAATGACAGGTGTACAGTTGAAAATTCTTTTATCTGAGGTGATATATAATGTCTCAATGTTTATATGTATTTCTTCATCTTCATGCCGGATCATATGATTTTGAAAATAAATATCAAAAGGAATAACCCAATTATGTGTTGCATATTTTACTTACATGTATCTCCATAACATATATAGATGTATCGAAACACGAGGCGATAGGCGTTTTGGTGAACTCCTTCATTTCAATTCAAGTTTTGGTATTGAAAATATTATAGCGCTACTGTGTCTGGAAATCGTGAGTTATTTAAATGTAAATTATGATAGTATCAAATTAGTAACGTGACACGTTTTGCTATTGCATGCGCATCAAATGTATAGATTGCCATTTCATTGATAATAATGGTTTTAACGGGACTTACCATCTCCGTCAGATTATTTTGTACCAAACAAATTATTATTATCATAATATGTCAGTCTTATTTCAAACTCGTAATATTTACAATTAACTTAATTTATGAAAATGTCTCGTATTTATCATATTATGAAAAACAACTCAAATAATTGTTTGCAAGTATTTGGTAATATATCACGTTTAAATCTTCTGACAAACTCATTAAAAACACCCTCAGTAACCTTTGAGACAACAAGAAGAAAATGATACTACGTTAATATTCTTAACATGATTGAGATTAAGATCTGAAAACTTACAACTTACAAACTCTAAAATTCAAATTTCGTTTACACCGTATTGCTTAAGGATGACTCCACCTAACAATTTTATTGCTTACACTATCAATATTTTGCATGACAAAGACGTCTGAAAAACTTCGTCACACTCCTCCACTGGTTAACAACTGTAGTAGAAGAAGAAGAAGAAGAAGAAAATTATTTTTTTACAAAAGTGTCACACCCTGATACAGAGTCGGGCCTACATAGGCCTATGAGACACACAATAAAACAATATAGAAACCCTTAAAATAAATGGTAAAAATTCCAGTGCAATCAACTTTCATACCACCACAACTATCATACACTACATTAGACACACACTGGCACACAGAGTTTCATAACCAACTACTACATGTTCATGTAGTCGCAGGCCAAGTCATGCTTCATTGGTTTTCACCGGGCTAGTTGAATGCCTATCTTAAACGATAATGGCCAGTGTAATGGAAATAAATTAAGAACCTACAGACTCTTTAAAATAGCCCCAACTGTTGAAAAATATGTATCTACTCCAACGGACAGATCACAACGTAGCATTTTGAGTAAATTAAGGTGTGGAACTTTACCCCTAGAAATTGAAATTGGAAGATTTTCGAAACCCAAGGTGCCACTAAATCAAAGAATTTGTAAATTTTGTGATAGTCATGATATTGAAGACGAAGTCCATTTTTTTGACCGTTTCTATTCTGATATAAGGTATGATTTTTGGAACACTATTACTAGTAAAGACCCTCAATTTGCCCAGCTTTTGCCAGTTGACCAATTTGTTTATTTAATGCTAAATGATAATGTATCTATATCTCTTTCTGTCATGTTAATCAAAATGTTTAATAGACGTAAAAGGTCCAAAACTTACATGTAGTTATCACTTGTATAAGCCACATTTTTGCGACTGTGTCGTCACACTATTTTAACAATGTATATTTTTTTATCTTATATTGTTTTAGATTATAAATGATATCCGTGTCTCATTAGCCTTTTAAGGCTGGATGTTGTTTTTTAAACCGATTTTGAAAAGTGTTCCAAATGTCTTAAAACAACATGTGACACGTTAATAAAATATATTCTTCTTTTTCTTCTTCTTCTTCTTCTTCTTCTTCTTCTTCTTCTTCTTCTTCTCTTAAAAATGTCATAAAGAAGGAGTTGCCCCGATTAGAGTTGAGATTGAACAATGTGATGGCAGACTTTAAAATAAAGAGTATGTTTATTCTGTGAAAATGATTAATGAAAACCTATGTGACAGGGAGAGGTCGTGTTTATTGAAAAAGTGTTACGTATAATGTGACGATTATTCCAAATTTACTGATAATCTAATATATCATTTATATTAATTTTCCTTCGTATCAAGTAAAGTTACTAACATTGATTTTTTTAAATATATCTCTATGTACATATATTCTTAATCATACAATGTTCTATCTCTTTTTCTACATCTCTATGCGTTTAGTCTCTGTCATCCCTTACAGGGATGACTCAAGTTTTATTGTTTTGTATATATGTAAATATTTTATGTTTGAGATGAGACTTTAATAAAGGATAAAGCTCTCTGTATGGTATTCTTATATTGGTAAATTTTGTCACGCGTAACGTTATCTTTTTACAGAAATACACAACACGAGTTATTCAAAGTTTTAATCACGATGTTAATTAAATGAACGCTATGTCGGTTTTAAGACAAAGTATCCTTATTGACTCATTAACGCCGAGACAGCTTCACGGCTCAACGCCGTGGCCGCTGACCACAGACGGAAACTGTCTAGCCTCGTACAATAAAGTCTTGATTGTTTTATTGTTTCATGAAGATAGATGCAGGTGCTGAATATTGATACTTTGATACTTTACAGAAATATAACATGTGATTTTTCACCATTGAGTTTTTATTTATTTATATTTAGAGAGAGAGAGAGAGAGAGAGAGAGAGAGAGACAGACAGACAGAGAGAGAGAGAGAGAGAGACAGACAGAGACAGAGAGAGAGAGATTAAGAGATAGAAAGAGAGAGTATTTCAACTATCTAAATTAAGAATTTATGGAAATGATATTACGTATTACGTCATGATATTGTGTGGTTGTGACGTCACAATGTTAGCACTGCCGTCACAATGGCGGCCAAGTCGCGGAAATGTTTTGTTCATTACGCTTTCGGCAATCATGCATGATAACGGAATTCAACTAATTCACATTAACTCGTTAATTACTTGGTATCAAACTCGCTTTCGCTCGTTTATTACTCAATCCTTAACTCGTTTTATAAAAATAGTATTAAATGGAATGTCGTTTAGTATCCTCTATATATTGACCAAGTGATATATTCAGTTGGGACGTTGTCAACACTAATTTTAATTTAACATGTGTATGTATCGATTCAATGGCAGACAGGATCGTGGATCTATGAAGCATATTTTAGAATTAAAAAAACCCAATGTACATGCTAAAACTATTATTGGTACAGGACCGCTACTGACCGTGCTTGATATAGGATGCGCTCAGCTAGTTCAGTAAAGTAATATACGAACAAAATGTTATATTAATTATAGTATTTAAAGTAGGACAACACTGGAGTTCAAAATATTTATTTCATGCAATTATCATATTGATAGTTCATGACATGACATTCCCAAAGTGATGCATTCAAGAAGTAAAGGTAAAATCAAAGTGTCACTTCCACTAGCCTCAAATTCTTCACAAATGATTTATGAATACATGTACATAAATTTCAAAATTTCAAAATTTGTAACTTCACAAAGACTCCAATCGTTTCATCTGATTTAATAACCTTCTTTTTAAAGTAATTATTTTCCCTTCCAAGACCAACATGTTGAACAGACAGAATGTTTTGATTTATCAAACGTAGTATATTTTTGCACAAAGAGCAACGATTTCCTGAGGATAGCATCTTATTTACTTATTTACATCTCATTATTTACGCATATACACGTTAAAGAGTTAACGGTTGGGACTGATCGTTAGAGCCTTTGCATACATGTATTTTTCTTGTAAGTTGATGCAACCTTCGCTTTCGGGTAAGCAGCCGTATTGTGCAGTTTTTCGGAGAACCCCTCCAAACACTATTTTCATTTTTGTATGTCATACGTCCACATAATATCCCTAACGTACATGTAGTCGTGGCACAAGCCCAAACAATGTTCAATACATGAACACTTCTACATAAGCATGTATAACACGTGTAGTTCTATGAAACGCGATGACCACACTGTTGGTAATTTGTATTTACTTTATCATGGTCAGTAAGGCGGTATAATAAGATTTAATGATGGAAACGTAGGAAATACACGTTCCTTATTTTCCCGGTAGTCATTAGAAGTACTAACAAACGCCGACAGATTATATTTTACATGTTTACAGTACATGAACATTTAAGAGCGTCGTTAGACCAGCCCACTTTAAAGTTACCCAATTAGCTTGTAGCGGGTCAAATAACGGGTAGACCGGCCCGAATAAGCCCCTCCCACCTTATCGCAATACAGCCCAGGTGTATCGCAGTAGAGACGCAAAATTACCGTGGTGGCGGTGCAGTAAAATTGCAGCAATGCTGAGAGCAGCTACCAACCGTGTTGCGATAACGTCACAGGAATTATGTTAAATTACTCCCATGACTTATGTCCGCCACTGTAAATAGGTCATCGATAGCATCACTTTGTTGTAAATTCGTTTCAAATTCTTTCCGGTCCAAAACTTCTAAACTGTTGATTTTTGATGAAATTCAGTATGAAGATACATAATTGTTAGACTGTTAACAAACAATGATTACTCCTCTCTGTGATGCCTAATGAGCGCTCCCTGTGGATGCGCATGCGCCTGTACGAAAGCACATGTATCATGGCCGTCGCCATTATGAGACAAACGATTAAACATCATGAAGACATAATGTTATTGTGATGATTACGAAACATGGTGTCAGAATGGATCGTCGTAGCAAGCCACGCCGATGTCCAAAACGAACATTGTGAGTGAAGGTGTGCCATAAACTGTGATAAATTCGCACGTCATGTCTGGATTCAAGGCGCCGGAGAATTTTAACTTCGAGCGACCGCAAGAGTGGCCCGAGTGGAAACAGCGTTTTCATCGTTTTTTCACGTTGTCTAAATACAAAGACGAAGATGGTGAATTACAAGTAAGTTCACTCGTCTATGCGATGGGGAGAGAAGCAGAACATATAATGAAGTCGTTTCAATTTCCTGACGAGGATAAAAGGAAAGACTTTGAGTTTGTACTAAAGCAGTTCGACAATCACTTCATCCCGAAGAGAAACGTGATTCACGAGAGGGCATGTTTCAATAAGAGATCACAACAGCCAGGTGAATCTGTTGAAGCATTTATTCGCCACTTATACGAACTTGCTGAATATTGTAACTTTGGTGACAAAAAGGGTGAATACATACGTGATCGAATTGTCACTGGGATTCTAGACCAGGACTTGGCACAAAGGTTGCAAATGGAAGCTAAACTGGATCTTGAAACTGCTATCCAGATGTCACGGAATTCTGAAATGATTAAAAGTCAAGGTGCTGACCGTGGTGTAACTAATCTAGATTATGTTAGGGGGCCAAGCCAAAACGTCACAACAACTATAAGTCAGGATTTAACCATCATAACAATAGGGGATCAAGGAGTAGTGTGTCACATGCCCAGCAGCAAGGACATAACAACTCAACACAAAACTGCGGTAAATGTGGACGCCCAAAGCATACAGTTGGAGCGAAGTGCCCAGCACGATTCAAGCGATGTCTGAAATGCCACAAAATGAGACATTTTCAATATGTTTGTCGCACTAATGATGTGAACGAAGTGATTGACCCAACAGACTGTGAAGCGGAGGACTGTTATTTCCTTGGATCTGTTACATGTGAGGAGACGGACGCTTGGCAAATCAGCCTAGTAATTGGAGGAAAGCCTGTCCTGTTCAAAATAGACACAAGTACGGACATATCAGTGATCTATGAGGATACATATGATAATCTTCCACACAAACCAAAACTGTGTAATGCTGTTAGACAACTCGATAGTCCTGGGGGAAAGCTGTCATATATCATATACATATACATATACATATATCAACAATATGTCATACAGTTTCAGAGTGAGTGTCATCAGTGGTCATGGAAGCAATCTTCTAAGCAGAGGGGTTGCATCCTCTATGGGACTAGTCACACATAACTGTATCTCACATGTCACAGAAACACATGCAGATGTTTTCGGTGACATAGGACTGTTACAATGTGAACCTGTCAAAATTGTGTTGAAGGAAGATGCTGTTCCCTATAGTTTGTCTACCGCAAGAAGAGTGCCATTCCCACTGTTGCCAGCCCACAGAATGGTGTGCACCGATGGTTCCAGTTGTGAAACGCAACAAGAAAATCAGGATATGCGTAGACTTGAAAAAGTTGAATGTTGCTGTTAAACGTGAAAGATATATTCTCCCAACCTTTGAGGATGTCATTCCAAAACTAAATGGAGCTCGTCTCTTCTCAAAACTTGACGCATCAAGCGGATTCCACCAGATTCCATTGGATCCTGATAGCAGTCTCCTAACAACTTTCATCACACCAGTTGGTCGTTTTTGCTTTAAACGAGTTCCCTTCGGAATAACATCTGCTCCTGAAATTTTTCAGAGGAAAATGTGTGAAGTTCTCAAAGGACTCGATGGGTCAGAAGCCATCATGGACGACGTCTTAATCTGGGTCCGAACTGTCAAGGAGCATGATGACAGACTGAAACGGGTTTTTGAACGCATTAAACACTCAGGTATGAAGCTAAACAGGGACAAATGTGAAATCCGCAAGTCATCGATCACTTACTTTGGACATGTAATTAGTGAACATGGGGTGAAGCCTGATCCAGCCAAAACTCAGGCAATTAAGGACCTACCAGCACCAACAAATGTAACAGAACTTCGAAGAGCCATGGGTATGATAAACTATCTTGGACGGTTTTTGCCAGACCTGTCATCTGTTCTTCGTCCGATGAGCGACTTGCTGAAAGCTGATTCAGTGTGGATCTGGGGTCATGTCCAAGAGACAGCATTCTCGAGAGTCAAAGAAATGCTAACTAGTCCGCCCGTCTTACAGTTCTATGACCTGGAGAAACCCACAGTTGTGAGTGCTGATGCCAGCAGCTATGGTCTCGGAGCGACTCTCCTACAACAGCATGGTGATAAACTCTTACCAGTTGCTTTCTGTTCACGACCTTAACCCCTGCGGAGACCCGGTACTCTCAGATAGAGAAAGAATGCCTAGCGAGTGTATGGGCTTGCGAGAAGTTTGCAAGATACTTGTATGGATTGGAGTCATTCAGGCTACTGACAGACCATAAGCCACTAGTACCCCTGATCAATAAATCAGATTTAGACAGGGCACCTATTAGATGTACTCGTCTCCTCATGCGTTTGATGCGATTCAACCCAGTTGCCGAATACGTAGCGGGGAAGAACATGATGGTGGCAGATATGCTCTCCAGGGCGCCATTGAAAGTGAAAGACGAGCCCAGTACAGCTGAAGTACAAAACCTGGTTGAAGAAGTTGAAGCCTTTGCCGAATCAGTCTTTGAAACCAAACCTATTTCAGATCAGAAACTCGAAGAGATTCGGGTTGCTACCAGTCAGGACAAGACTCTTCAACTCATCATGTCACTGACAAGCAACGGATGGCCTACTGTGTTCAGAGATGTACCCATATCAGCACGAGCATACTACTCTGTGAGAAGCGAACTCTCTATTTCCAGAAATATACTCCTGTACAGAGACAGGATTGTAGTGCCTGAGGTCATGAGAAGTGACATTCTCACAAGAATTCATGAGGGACACCAGGGACTGACAAAATGTCGTGAACGTGCGGGAATGAGTGTTTAGTGGCCAGATCTCAATCAACACATTCAAGAAAAGGTATCTACCTGTGCATTTTGCCAAACCAACCAATCAAAACAAAGAAAAGAACCTCTACAGCCAACTTCGCTGCCTGATCGTCCCTGGCAGAAAGTTGCAGCCGACTTATGTGTACAAAAGGGACACCAATATCTTGTTGTGATTGACTACTTTTCTCGTTATCTGGAAGTAGTGCATCTGAAGGACACTACATCAAAGGGCGTCATTGGCAAGCTTAAGTGCATCTTCTCACGGTGGGGTATTCCAGAGGAGCTCTTTAAAATAAAATTAACAAGAAATGATATATTTATATTTGTGTCATTAAGATGCATCCCCCAGACACGTTGTTGAATAACAGCTTGCATTGTCTTTCTCTGATCAGTTCAGTGCCAAAACAATTTCTGTAGATCTATTTATTTACACTCTGGTGCAATTGATTAGGTAATTGTTTTCAAAATTATAAGATTTGGACTGAACTTAACTTTAATAACATATTTTCATAAATAACAGTGATCAAGATATGAGAGAACTAAAGGTCGTGACATCAATTTGTTAGACATCACGGGCCCGACATCCTACCGCTAACTGCAAAATGTGTTGTTAAACTATAAACATTAAAATCACACAAAACCAAAATTAGTGATTTTGTTAAAGATCTTCACTCCAAAAAATTTTGCAGTGTCATGGGGTTTTTTTTCGTTGCTGAAGTAAATACCCGCTAAATAATTCTATCTTACTAAGTCAACAATGCAAACAATAGAAGAGTGCGACCAGTCTAGTGATGAAAGGCGTATTAAGTAGTAGTAGGTTTAGATAAAAATATGTAATAATCTCAAAATAACAAATGTCGCCGAAGATGTGCTTGTGTAATGTTTGTGTCGCTCTTGGTTAGATAAACGTTTGAACGAGAGAAATAAATTTTTATTATTTCCAAAATCGGTTTGACCTAATGTCACGAATACTAACTTTTAGTTATTGAGTCAAGTAACTCAGACGACAAGCTGTAAATTACATCAAAGATACAAATACTTCCTTGTATCAATTCCGATTAAAGTTATAAGGAACAAAATTATCGATATTTATAGAACGTCAACATACTATACCACTGATTACTACACCACATTGTACAGGTATTGGTTTACCAATAATCATGTTCAATTTACAGTCGTTTTGAAAACAGAAATATACTGTAATAAGGCGTTGCTAGAATATTTCTTAAAACTGCTGTTTAGGCAGTATACCCCAAATTACCTTGGTATAAAGTTCTACCTCACAAGACAACTATGTATATTACGTCACAAGGTACATGAAGAAGAAATAGAAGAAGACGAAAATTATTTTATTACAAAAGTGTCACACCCTGATACAGAGTCGGGCCTACATAGGCCTATGAGACACACAATAAAACAATATAGAAACCCTTAAAATAAATGGTAAAAATTCCAGTGCAATCAACTTTCATACCACCACAACTATCATACACTACATTAGACACACACTGGCACACAGAGTTTCATAACCAACTACTACATGTTCATGTAGTCGCAGGCCAAGTCATGCTTCATTGGTTTTCACCGGGCTAGTTGAATGCCTATCTTAAACGATAATGGCCAGTGTAATGGAAATAAATTAAGAACCTACAGACTCTTTAAAATAGCCACAACTGTTGAAAAATATGTATCTACTCCAACGAACAGATCACAACGTAGCATTTTGAGTAAATTAAGGTGTGGAACTTTACCCCTAGAAATTGAAATTGGAAGATTTTCGAAACCCAAGGTGCCACTAAATCAAAGAATTTGTAAATTTTGTGATAGTCATGATATTGAAGACGAAGTCCATTTTTTTGACCGTTTCTATTCTGATATAAGGTATGATTTTTGGAACACTATTACTAGTAAAGACCCTCAATTTGCCCAGCTTTTGCCAGTTGACCAATTTGTTTATTTAATGCTAAATGATAATGTATCTATATCTCTTTCTGTCATGTTAATCAAAATGTTTAATAGACGTAAAAGGTCCAAAACTTACATGTAGTTATCACTTGTATAAGCCACATTTTTGCGACTGTGTCGTCACACTATTTTAACAATGTATATTTTTTTATCTTATATTGTTTTAGATTATAAATGATATCCGTGTCTCATTAGCCTTTTAAGGCTGGATGTTGTTTTTTAAACCGATTTTGAAAAGTGTTCCAAATGTCTTAAAACAACATGTGACACGTTAATAAAATATATTCTTCTTTTTCTTCTTCTTCTTCTTCTTCTTCTTCTCTTAAAAATGTCATAAAGAAGGAGTTGCCCCGATTAGAGTTGAGATTGAACAATGTGATGGCAGACTTTAAAATAAAGAGTATGTTTATTCTGTGAAAATGATTAATGAAAACCTATGTGACAGGGAGAGGTCGTGTTTATTGAAAAAGTGTTACGTATAATGTGACGATTATTCCAAATTTACTGATAATCTAATATATCATTTATATTAATTTTCATTCGTATCAAGTAAAGTTACTAACATTGATTTTTTTAAATATATCTCTATGTACATATATTCTTAATCATACAATGTTCTATCTCTTTTTCTACATCTCTATTCGTTTAGTCTCTGTCATCCCTTACAGGGATGACTCAAGTTTTATTGTTTTGTATATATGTAAATATTTTATGTTTGAGATGAGACTTTAATAAAGGATAAAGCTCTCTGTATGGTATTCTTATATTGGTAAATTTTGTCACGCGTAACGTTATCTTTTTACAGAAATACACAACACGAGTTATTCAAAGTTTTAATCACGATGTTAATTAAATGAACGCTATGTCGGTTTTAAGACAAAGTATCCTTATTGACTCATTAACGCCGAGACAGCTTCACGGCTCAACGCCGTGGCCGCTGACCACAGACGGAAACTGTCTAGCCTCGTACTCGTAAGTCTTGATTGTTTTATTGTTTCATGAAGATAGATGCAGGTGCTGAATATTGATACTTTGATACTTTACAGAAATATAACATGTGATATTTCACCATTGAGTTTTTATTTATTTATATTTAGAGAGAGAGAGAGAGAGAGACAGAGAGAGAGAGAGACAGAGACAGAGACAGAGACAGAGAGATTAAGAGATAGAAAGAGAGAGTATTTCAACTATCTAAATTAAGAATTTATGGAAATGATATTACGTATTACGTCATGATGTTGTGTGCTTGTGACGTCACAATGTTAGCACTGCCGTCACAATGGCGGCCAAGTCGCGGAAATGTTTTGTTCATTACGCTTTCGGCAATCATGCTTGATAACGGAATTCAACTAATACACA
Organism: Phorcus lineatus; assembly: GCA_921293015.1. Classification (NCBI taxonomy): domain Eukaryota; kingdom Metazoa; phylum Mollusca; class Gastropoda; order Trochida; family Trochidae; genus Phorcus; species Phorcus lineatus. Next base: position 30,197,537 of record OV121085.1, on the reverse strand, counting down.
TTAACTCGTTAATTATTTGGTATCAAACTCGCTTTCGCTCGTTTATTACTCAATCCTTAACTCGTTTTATAAAAATAGTATTAAATGAATGTCGATATTGATAGTTCATGACATGACATTCCCAAAGTGATGCATTCAAGAAGTAAAGGTAAAATCAAAGTGTCACTTCCACTAGCCTCAATTTCTTCACAAATTATTTATGAATACATGTACATAAATTTCAAAATTTCAAAATTTGTAACTTCACAAAGACTCCAATCGTTTCATCTGATTTAATAACCTTCTTTTTAAAGTAATTATTTTTCCCTTCCAAGACCAACATGTTGAACAGACAGAATGTTTTGATTTATCAAACGTAGAATATTTTTGCACAAAGAGCAACGATTTCCTGAGGATAGCATCTTATTTACTTATTTACATCTCATTATTTACGCATATACGCGGCTCTCGACGTTAAAGAGTTAACGGTCGGGACTGATCGTTAGAGCCTTTGCATACATGTATTTTTCTTGTAAGTTGATGCAACCTTCGCTTTCGGGTAAGCAGCCGTATTGTGCAGTTTTTCGGAGAACCCCTCCAAACACTATTTTCATTTTTGTATGTCATACGTCCACATGATATCCCTAACGTACATGTAGTCGTGGCACAAGCCCAAACAATGTTCAATACATGAACACTTCTACATAAGCATGTATAACACACTGCAACCCCGCCACTGTAAATAGGTCATCGATAGCATCACTTTGTTGTAAATTCGTTTCAAATTCTTTCCGGTCCAAAACTTCTAAACTGTTGATTTTTGATGAAATTCAGTATGAAGATACATAAAAGTTAGACTGTTAACAAACAATGATTACTCCTCTCTGTGATGCCTAATGAGCGCTCCCTGTGGATGCGCATGCGCCTGTACGAAAGCACATGTATCATGGCCGTCGCCATTATGAGACAAACGATTAAACATCATGAAGACATAATGTTATTGTGATGATTACGAAACATGGTGTCAGAATGGATCGTCGTAGCAAGCCACGCCGATGTCCAAAACGAACATTGTGAGTGAAGGTGTGCCATAAACTGTGATAAATTCGCACGTCATGTCTGGATTCAAGGCGCCGGAGAATTTTAACTTCGACCGCAAGAGTGGCCCGAGTGGAAACAGTGTTTCCGTCGTTTTTTCACGTTGTCTAAATACAAAGACGAAGATGGTGAATTACAAGTAAGTTCACTCGTCTATGCGATGGGGAGAGAAGCAGAACATATAATGAAGTCGTTTCAATTTCCTGACGAGGATAAAAGGAAAGACTTTGAGTTTGTACTAAAGCAGTTCGACAATCACTTCATCCCGAAGAGAAACGTGATTCACGAGAGGGCATGTTTCAATAAGAGATCACAACAGCCAGGTGAATCTGTTGAAGCATTTATTCGCCACTTATACGAACTTGCTGAATATTGTAACTTTGGTGACAAAAAGGGTGAATACATACGTGATCGAATTGTCACTGGGATTCTAGACCAGGACTTGGCACAAAGGTTGCAAATGGAAGCTAAACTGGATCTTGAAACTGCTATCCAGATGTCACGGTATTCTGAAATGATTAAAAGTCAAGGTGCTGACCGTGGTGTAACTAATCTAGATGAGGTTAGGGGGGCCAAGCCAAAACGTCACAACAACTATAAGTCAGGATTTAACCATCATAACAATAGGGGAGTAGTGTGTCACATGCCCAGCAGTAAGGACATAACAACTCAACACAAAACTGCGGTAAATGTGGACGCCCAAAGCATACAGTTGGAGCGAAGTGCCCAGCACGATTCAAGCGATGTCTGAAATGCCACAAAATGGGACATTTTCAATATGTTTGTCGCACTAATGATGTGAACGAAGTGATTGACCCAACAGACTGTGAAGCGGAGGACTGTTATTTCCTTGGATCTGTTACATGTGAGGAGACGGACGCTTGGCAAATCAGCCTAGTAATTGGAGGAAAGCCTGTCCTGTTCAAAATAGACACAGGTACGGACATATCAGTGATCTATGAGGATACATATGATAATCTTCCACAGAAACCAAAACTGTGTAATGCTGTTAGACAACTCGATAGTCCTTGGGGAAAGCTGTCATATATCATATACATACATGTACATATACATATATCAACAATATGTCATACAGTTTCAGAGTGAGTGTCATCAGTGGTCATGGAAGCAATCTTCAAAGCAGAGGGGTTGCATCCTCTATGGGACTAGCCACACATAACTGTATCTCACATGTCACAGAAACACATGCAGATGTTTTCGGTGACATAGGACTGTTACAATGTGAACCTGTCAAAATTGTGTTGAAGGAAGATGCTGTTCCCTATAGTTTGTCTACCGCAAGAAGAGTGCCATTCCCACTGTTGCCAAAAGTAGAATCCGAGTTGAAGCGCATGGTTCAAGATGGAATTATTGAGGAAGTGACACAGCCCACAGAATGGTGTGCACCGATGGTTCCAGTTGTGAAACGCAACAAGAAAATCAGGATATGCGTAGACTTGAAAAAGTTGAATGTTGCTGTTAAACGTGAAAGATATATTCTCCCAACCTTTGAGGATGTCATTCCAAAACTAAATGGAGCTCGTCTCTTCTCAAAACTTGACGCATCAAGCGGATTCCACCAGATTCCATTGGATCCTGATAGCAGTCTCCTAACAACTTTCATCACACCAGTTGGTCGTGTTTGCTTTAAACGAGTTCCCTTCGGAATAACATCTGCTCCTGAAATTTTTCAGAGGAAAATGTGTGAAGTTCTCAAAGGACTCGATGGGTCAGAAGCCATCATGGACGACGTCTTAATCTGGGGCCGAACTGTCAAGGAGCATGATGACAGACTGAAACGGGTTTTTGAACGCATTAAACACTCAGGTATGAAGCTAAACAGGGACAAATGTGAAATCCGCAAGTCATCGATCACTTACTTTGGACATGTAATTAGTGAACATGGGGTGAAGCCTGATCCAGCCAAAACTCAGGCAATTAAGGACCTACCAGCACCAACAAATATAACAGAACTTCGAAGAGCCATGGGTATGATAAACTATCTTGGACGGTTTTTGCCAGACCTGTCATCTGTTCTTCGTCCGATGAGCGACTTGCTGAAAGCTGATTCGGTGTGGATCTGGGGTCATGTCCAAGAGACAGCATTCTCGAGAGTCAAAGAAATGCTAACTAGTCCGCCCGTCTTACAGTTCTATGACCTGGAGAAACCCACAGTTGTGAGTGCTGATGCCAGCAGCCATGGTCTCGGAGCGACTCTCCTACAACAGCATGGTGATAAACTCTTACCAGTTGCTTTCTGTTCACGGACCTTAACCCCTGCGGAGACCCGGTACTCTCAGATAGAGAAAGAATGCCTAGCGAGTGTATGGGCTTGCGAGAAGTTTGCAAGATACTTGTATGGATTGGAGTCATTCAGGCTACTGACAGACCATAAGCCACTAGTACCCCTGATCAATAAATCAGATTAAGACAGGGCACCTATTAGATGTACTCGTCTCCTCATGCGTTTGATGCGATTCAACCCAGTTGCCGAATACGTAGCGGGGAAGAACATGATGGTGGCAGATATGCTCTCCAGGGCGCCATTGAAAGTGAAAGATGAGCCCAGTACAGCTGAAGTACAAAACCTGGTTGAAGAAGTTGAAGCCTTTGCCGAATCAGTCTTTGAAACGAAACCTATTTCAGATCAGAAACTCGAAGAGATTCGGGTTGCTACCAGTCAGGACAAGACTCTTCAACTCATCATGTCACTGACAAGCAACGGATGGCCTACTGTGTTCAGAGATGTACCCATATCAGCACGAGCATACTACTCTGTGAGAAGCGAACTCTCTATTTCCAGAAATATACTTCTGTACAGAGACAGGATTGTAGTGCCTGAGGTCATGAGAAGTGACATTCTCACAAGAATTCATGAGGGACACCAGGGACTGACAAAATGTCGTGAACGTGCGGGAATGAGTGTTTAGTGGCCAGATCTCAATCAACACATTCAAGAAAAGGTATCTACCTGTGCATTTTGCCAAACCAACCAATCAAAACAAAGAAAAGAACCTCTACAGCCAACTTCGCTGCCTGATCGTCCCTGGCAGAAAGTTGCAGCCGACTTATGTGTACAAAAGGGACACCAATATCTTGTTGTGATTGACTACTTTTCTCGTTATCTGAAAGTAGTGCATCTGAAGGACACTACATCAAAGGGCGTCATTGGCAAGCTTAAGTGCATCTTCTCACGGTGGGGTATTCCAGAGGAGCTCTTTAAAATAAAATTAACAAGAAATGATATATTTATATTTGTGTCATTAAGATGCATCCCCCAGACACGTTGTTGAATAACAGCTTGATTTGTCTTTCTCTGATCATTTCAGTGCCAAAACAATTTCTGTAGATCTATTTATTTACACTCTGGTGCAATTGATTAGGTAATTGTTTTCAAAATTATAAGATTTGGACTGAACTTAACTTTAATAACATATTTTCATAAATAACAGTGATCAAGATTTGAGAGAACTAAAGGTCGTGACATCAATTTGTTAGACATCACGGGCCCGACATCCTACCGCTAACTGCAAAATGTGTTGTTAAACTATAAACATTAAAATCACACAAAACCAAAATTAGTGATTTTGTTAAAGATCTTCACTCCAAACAATTTCGCAGTGTCATGGGGTTTTTTTTTCGTTGCTGAAGTAAATACCCGCTAAATAATTCTATCTTACTAAGTCAACAATGCAAACAATAGAAGAGTGCGACCAGTCTAGTGATGAAAGGCGTATTAAGTAGTAGTAGGTTTAGATAAAAATATGTAATAATCTCAAAATAACAAATGTCGCCGAAGATGTGCTTGTGTAATGTTTGTGTCGCTCTTGGTTAGATAAACGTTTGAACGAGAGAAATAAATTTTTATTATTTCCAAAATCGGTTTGACCTAATGTCACGAATACTAACTTTTAGTTATTGAGTCAAGTAACTCAGACGACAAGCTGTAAATTACATCAAAGATACAAATACTTCCTTGTATCAATTCCGATTAAAGTTATAAGGAACAAAATTATCGATATTTATAGAACGTCAACATACTATACCACTGATTACTACACCACATTGTACAGGTATTGGTTTACCAATAATCATGTTCAATTTACAGTCGTTTTGAAAACAGAAATATACTGTAATAAGGCGTTGCTAGAATATTTCTTAAAACTGCTGTTTAGGCAGTATACCCCAAATTACCTTGGTATAAAGTTCTACCTCACAAGACAACTATGTATATTACGTCACAAGGTACATGAAGAAGAAGAAGAAGAAGAAAATTATTTTATTACAAAAGTGTCACACCCTGATACAGAGTCGGGCCTACATAGGCCTATGAGACACACAATAAAACAATATAGAAACCCTTAAAATAAATGGTAAAAATTCCAGTGCAATCAACTTTCATACCACCACAACTATCATACACTACATTAGACACACACTGGCACACAGAGTTTCATAACCAACTACTACATGTTCATGTAGTCGCAGGCCAAGTCATGCTTCATTGGTTTTCACCGGGGAGTTGAATGCCTATCTTAAACGATAATGGCCAGTGTAATGGAAATAAATTAAGAACCTACAGACTCTTTAAAATAGCCCCAACTGTTGAAAAATATGTATCTACTCCAACGGACAGATCACAACGTAGCATTTTGAGTAAATTAAGGTGTGGAACTTTACCCCTAGAAATTGAAATTGGAAGATTTTCGAAACCCAAGGTGCCACTAAATCAAAGAATTTGTAAATTTTGTGATAGTCATGATATTGAAGACGAAGTCCATTTTTTTGACCGTTTCTATTCTGATATAAGGTATGATTTTTGGAACACTATTACTAGTAAAGACCCTCAATTTGCCCAGCTTTTGCCAGTTGACCAATTTGTTTATTTAATGCTAAATGATAATGTATCTATATCTCTTTCTGCCATGTTAATCAAAATGTTTAATAGACGTAAAAGGTCCAAAACTTACATGTAGTTATCACTTGTATAAGCCACATTTTTGCGACTGTGTCGTCACACTATTTTAACAATGTATATTTTTTTATCTTATATTGTTTTAGATTATAAATGATATCCGTGTCTCATTAGCCTTTTAAGGCTGGATGTTGTTTTTTAAACCGATTTTGAAAAGTGTTCCAAATGTCTTAAAACAACATGTGACACGTTAATAAAATATATTCTTCTTTTTCTTCTTCTTCTTCTTCTTCTTCTTCTTCTTCTTCTTCTCTTAAAAATGTCATAAAGAAGGAGTTGCCCCGATTAGAGTTGAGATTGAACAATGTGATGGCAGACTTTAAAAGAAAGAGTATGTTTATTCTGTGAAAATGATTAATGAAAACCTATGTGACAGGGAGAGGTCGTGTTTATTGAAAAAGTGTTACGTATAATGTGACGATTATTCCAAATTTACTGATAATCTAATATATCATTTATATTAATTTTCATTCGTATCAAGTAAAGTTACTAACATTGATTTTTTAAAATATATCTCTATGTACATATATTCTTAATCATACAATGTTCTATCTCTTTTTCTACATCTCTATGCGTTTAGTCTCTGTCATCGCTTACAGGGATGACTCAAGTTTTATTGTTTTGTATATATGTAAATATTTTATGTTTGAGATGAGACTTTAATAAAGGATAAAGCTCTCTGTATGGTATTCTTATATTGGTAAATTTTGTCACGCGTAACGTTATCTTTTTACAGAAATACACAACACGAGTTATTCAAAGTTTTAATCACGATGTTAATTAAACGAACGCTATGAGACAGAGACAGAGAGAGAGAGATTAAGAGATAGAAAGAGAGAGTATTTCAACTATCTAAATTAAGAATTTATGGAAATGATATTACGTATTACGTCATGATATTGTGTGGTTGTGACGTCACAATGTTAGCACTGCCGTCACAATGGCGGCCAAGTCGCGGAAATGTTTTGTTCATTACGCTTTCGGCAATCATGCTTGATAACGGAATTCAACTAATACACATTAACTCGTTAATCATTTGGTATCAAACTCGCTTTTGCTCGTTTATTACTCAATCCTTAACTCGTTTTATAAAAATAGTATTAAATGAATGTCGTTTAGTATCCTCTATATATTGACCAAGTGATATATTCAGTTGGGACGTTGTCAACACTAATTTTAATTTAACATGTGTATGTATCGATTCAATGGCAGACAGGATCGTGGATCTATGAAGCATATTTTAGAATTAAAAAAACCCAATGTACATGCTAAAACTATTATTGTTACAGGACCGCTACTGACCGTGCTTGATATAGGATGCGCTCAGCTAGTTCAGTAAAGTAATATACGAACAAAATGTTATATTAATTATAGTATTCAAAGTAGGACAACACTGGAATTCAAAATATTAATTTCATGCAATTATCATATTGATAGTTCATGACATGACATTCCCAAAGTGATGCATTCAAGAAGTAAAGGTAAAATCAAAGTGTCACTTCCACTAGCCTCAAATTCTTCACAAATGATTTATGAATACATGTACATAAATTTCAAAATTTCAAAATTTGTAACTTCACAAAGACTCCAATCGTTTCATCTGATTTAATAACCTTCTTTTTAAAGTAATTATTTTTCCCTTCCAAGACCAACATGTTGAACAGACAGAATGTTTTGATTTATCAAACGTAGAATATTTTTGCACAAAGAGCAACGATTTCCTGAGGATAGCATCTTATTTACTTATTTACATCTCATTATTTACGCATATACGCGGCTCTCGACGTTAAAGAGTTAACGGTCGGGACTGATCGTTAGAGCCTTTGCATACATGTATTTTTCTTGTAAGTTGATGCAACCTTCGCTTTCGGGTAAGCAGCCGTATTGTGCAGTTTTTCGGAGAACCCCTCCAAACACTATTTTCATTTTTGTATGTCATACGTCCACATAATATCCCTAACGTACATGTAGTCGTGGCACAAGCCCAAACAATGTTCAATACATGAACACTTCTACATAAGCATGTATAACACGTGTAGTTCTATGAAACGCGATGACCACACTGTTGGTAATTTGTATTTACTTTATTATGGTGAGTAAGGCGGTATAATAAGATTTAATGATGGAAACGTAGGAAATACACGTTCCTTATTTTCCCGGTAGTCATTAGAAGTACTAACAAACGCTGACAGATTATATTTTACATGTTTACAGTACATGAACATTTAAGAGCGTCGTTAGACCAGCCCACTTTAAAGTTACCCAATTAGCTTGTAGCGTGTCAAATAACGGGTAGACCGGCCCGTATAAGCCCCTCCCACTTTATCGCAATACAGCCCGGGTGTATCGCAGTAGAGACGCAAAATTACCGTGGTGGCGGTGCAGTAAAATTGCAGCAATGCTGAGAGCAGCTACCAACCGTGTTGCGATAACGTCACAGGAATTATGTTAAATTACTCCCATGACTTATGTCCGCCACTGTAAATAGGTCATCGATAGCATCACTTTGTTGTAAATTCGTTTCAAATTCTTTCCGATCCAAAACTTCTAAACTGTTGATTTTTGATGAAATTCAGTATGAAGATACATAATCACATGGAAGTGTGTCATGATCAATAATTTTCAAAATATTGTAATGTTTTGGGTGACTGTTAGAAATCTGTTTCAATCCCTGTCCAGAATCATCCAATTTTGATAAAAATTTGAATTAACATGCATAATTACACGAAGTTATGTCATGATGAACAATATTGATAATAGTTTTGTGAATTATTTTGTTATTTTCCTAAATTCTGGACTGTCTTAAAAACCTTTTCAAATCTTGTTCGGCTTACATCTTCTTATTTTCTTCCATCTGTTTTTGATCAAATCTTGTAGTGAGAAACATAATTACATGAAATTGTGTCATGATCAAATTTTTTTAATATTTTGGTGAACTTTGACTTTTTTTTGCAAAAAAATGGTGATTGTTGAAAACTGTTTCAAGTCCAGTCATAACTTCTGATCATATAATTTAATCACATTTGATATGAAAACTCATTTTTACATGAAGGTAAGTCATGAACAATTTTGACAATATTTTTGTCAAATTATAAAATTTTCTTTAACATATGGCGACTCTGTTACTAAGATATTTCAAGTTCTCCCCGGCTCATAACTTATAAATGAATTGTGTAATTTTGGTCAAACGTTGTATTAAGATGCTATATACATAAAGGTGTGGTATTATTTAACCTTTAGAAAATATTTTGTGAATTGTTTATTTGTTTGGGGATAATGGAGTTTGGATCATAAATAGTTCCTATATTTAACTTATTGAAGGTCATATTCATCATAGCGAACGAGAAATTCATGATGATAGATTTAAGTATCAGGTTTTAGGCCTCTTTTTTTTTAAATCATAAAAGGACTGAAGTGATCAAGTCTTCTCCGCCCATGCTATTGTCTAGTCGGATTTGAATGTGTAATATGGTAAGAAACATGATTTAGAAATAGTTCCTTTAAAAAAACATATTGGTAACATTTTGCTTTTGATTGAACAGTTTCCTTCTTTCATTATTTCATACTTTGCAAATACTTCATTAAAATATTATACGGAATTGTTAACAATAATAAAGGCCTGGAAAAAATCTTAAATTGATAAAATATGTAACAAATTTAAACATTGTGTCATTTGCGGTGGATATAACCCGACCATGTCAGCTGATTGATGAGCACGTGGTTTGTACAGGACTGTACTCAATTTGTGTGGAAAATAAAGTGATTTGATTAAATTGTTAGTGGAATAATTGTGGAAGATTAATAAATTCTTTGAGCGTACAAAAAATAAATTTAGCTTGAAAGGCTAAATACAATTATAACGAGATGTTAAAGTATTGAGCGATTTCAGACCTGAAGCTTACATGTATATCAGAAGCTTGATAATAGTCGTCGTTTGTGGGTGGTTTTCAAAATTGGTAGCATTTTCTGTCCTTTTTATAAAAGTTCATTCATTTTAAGAGGATTTTCATTTTCTAGAAAGCTTTTGTTAATAGTCCTTTCAAGTGGTTAAAAATTGTTCTTGTTATTTTGTAAGATTTGATAAAATAAATGTTTGGGGTTACAATTGACAGATTTACTTCCAGAGATGTTGTATTGTCGCTGATCTAAGATGCCTTTTCATGCCTTACACACCATTATCTCTGATGAATGACTTAAATTTGCCTTGTATTGTTATTCGAGATGTTAAAGTATGTATTTTCTATATTAGCAGCTTGATATTAGTCGTCGTATGTGGGTGGTTTTCAAAATTGGTAGCATTTTCTGTCCAATTATTTTCTAAATCATTCGTTTCAAGAGGATTTTTATTTTCTAGAAAGCTTTTCAAGTGGTTAACAATTGTTCTTGTTATTTTGTAAGATGTTATTAAAAAAGTATTTGGGGTTACAATTGACAGATTAACTTCGCCCATGGGTGTCGGTCTTTTTATAATTGTTCACGGATCGTTGGATACAATAATTGCAAGTGCTGGTGTAGCGTGCCGATTTGTTGCATTGTCGCTGATCTAAGATGCCTTTTCATGCCTCAACACACCATTATCTAATGAATGACTTCATTTGGCATGGTATTGTTATTCGAAGTCATTCTCCATTTGGCAAATTGTCAAATTCAAACCAAACAGATTTTACCATCAGACATTTCTAACTGCACTAGAAAACTTCACGTATTAATAAAAGGTGTAAAAAAAACACTTGTTCGAAGATTTTCAGTCACGAATAATACCCATAAATGTCACACCTTCTACATATCTAAATAAGTGTTCGAAATTGTTTCTTTGTGTCACTTTTTATTGCAATTGAATAATTTTATTTCAAATTCTTTCCAAGATGTTAGTCATTTTAATGACTTGAATGTAACATGTAATATTATATTTTTAGTAAGTCCTATGGGCTTTCAGCATAGCCAATCAAATCCTACCATATATATATATGTATCATCCCAACTTGGAATTCCAAGTTGGGACGTCCGATCTTGAGATGGGACGGCAGATACTTTAACATGTTTATAATATCCTTATTCTAATGTTGAATTTAGTAATAACATGATAACATGTATCATTTAGATAAGTGCTTCAAGGACATCGAAAGATATTTTGATTTTATGTTAATTTTCATGACTTATTGGCTATATATATCTCTCATCGCAAAGGAGTCTTTCATCATAGCCCAATACGATTTCAAAAGTAATTCTTACACAAAGTCTTATAAATTATTTCATTATATTCTTAAATATTATTAATTATGAAAGCATGTTAAGCAAATAAAAAAAGGATTTATATTCAATTATACACTCAAAACCTACTCTAAGCGAATACCAAGAATGCTAATCTAATGCCTTGTAATCAGTTTAATTTCTGACACATAAACCGTTCCGTTAAGCAAGATTCCAATGTACTTATATATTGTGTTTGATAGTCGAATCTAAAAGTGTATGTATGTATGTAACATAATTCACAAACACTAACCTATAAGTGGTGTTCCCTCAATGCTTATAAGATGTCCAGTAAATAAATCCAGTTATGTCTCCTCATATTTCCGATCGAACCTGATCTGATCAGTGTCGTGATGCAAATGGCAAACATACCTGCTTGGTAGTTCAGAGATGGGTGTGGGTTGGGTGGGAAGGGGGGGGGGGGGGGGGATGTCCGAAAGAAGGGATTTTGGTAAACATCCGGTTCGGTTATGACACTAATACCTGTGTGTCACCTTCCAATTAGTGACAAGAATGGGTACCAATTGCACATGAGCATGCTTGTAACACTACAAAGGTACACGCCGAGCGTTTGTTGTTTTAGTCAATGTTCATCATTCATTTGTATCAAGGCATTTGCCCCTATCGGCAATATCTCTGATAGGTGGAGGCAGACGTGATCAAACCCTAACCAAAAACAACAACAAATATAATGTTTAGTGTTATTGTATTGTTATTCGATGAAAGTTGTTTTGCCACACTAAATATATTCAAAATATGTTTTTCATTAACAGAACGATTATCATGTCACGTAACCAAAATGAAATCTAACATCATCCATTGATTATTTATGGGGAAATAGCACGCTTTTCAATAGATTTTTTAAAACAAGATAACTTAGTTTCCAAGATTTGCGAAAGAAGATTATGGTTTCAACAAATCTTTTTCATTTCTATAAAAAGAAATTAGATTTGGAGGCAAGCTGGAAGCTTATATTTATATTAATGCCGCTCCAATAAAAATCATATTTTGAAACCATCCAACATGCAACACAAAGTCAAACAAATACGATGTACAGTTGCAGCACAATACGTTAAGATATTCAATATTGCAAAGGCGATTTCTTCATGCTAATTTAGAAATGCAATATTTCAACTCATTTCTTATCAATATTACAAGAAGATTTTAAACGGATCACTAGATTTTTTGACACAAACCCTTGTTGAGAAAAATTATTCTACTGTTTTCTACATAGCCCGAGGTAACATATGATTTTGATCAGTATTAAAAGGTTGCTTTTTCATATGTACAAGCGTCTATCTAGGCTTGTTAAAAGCGTTGGAATGAGAGAATTGTTGTGTGTTGTTACTGCTAATACGTTAATCAACTGATCCGTACATAAGTCAAATAAGATGAGTAGGTGAGAGGAAAGAATTACATTTCAGTGTAATATTGTTATTTTACAGCTGAAAGTTTACTTAACTAATCGTTTTGTTATCTTTAAATTAGCTACTTAACATGTCCCCCCGAAAAAAGGCATTAGGTTTGTAAATACACATCAATGAAGTTTATTGATATACTAAGACTTATCGAGTTATTTTGTGCTGACATACATGTACTAGTGTAATATCTTCAGAGGACTAAGTGATTCATATTGTTATTGCTTACACAAATCTGATATAGAAACTGTCATTGCTTATTGTAAAATATTCGATATTTCATTGTATGAAAATATGCAATATGTGTAATCATATAATGGTTAGTAAGTATATTTCTATGATTTAAATGGTATTCTATTTCAATAAAACATGTGTTACACAAAATTCAGAATTTATATACAAAAAGAAAAAAGGATTGGCAAACAGGCAGCAAATGCTTATATAAATTCTTTTCCTGAACCAAACATAAAACTATTTAGATATCAAGTACATTGGTGGAAATATACATTTGCAATTATTCTTACTAAACTCAAATTCATATTATGCTTTGTCTACCTTACATTTTTTGTACAAATTGTAGGAAAGAGCTTTAAAAAATGATAAATATATATTATTAGGAGTTCGTTAACACTCTGTGACAAAGATTTGTCGCCGTTAAGATAGATTTTAGTATATTGTTATGAGTTACGAGGGAATATTCAAACCCAAAGGTTGGCACTATTTGAAAATATCTAAAATGTTGGGGAACCAGACTTCGATAATAGGAACTTTTAATTATTTTTATATTTGATACAATCAACCAAGTCGCCAATTTGATGAACAAGATAGTACTCTGTTAAAACAACATGGGGTTTTGGTGTCTCCATATGTTGTTTTAGCCTAACAGTTCCTACGGTGGGCAAATTGGTGTCCAATCATCCGTTCTCTGTCACGCCAAGCTGACACATTAACAAATTCAGTCTAGTCAGTGCTGCATTGTAACGATGGAGAGTACCTTAATTTCTGTTTATACATATATAGGAGGTTTTTGCATGGATTATTCATTTCTCTGTATCAGGTACGTTTTTTAATTATATATTTTTGAAAAAGCAATTTATCACTAGTATTGTAAAACTTGGATCTGTATTAGAATAACTTCATATCTGTGATTGTTAATAGTTTATACCACCTTTTTGTAAAGAAACTAAGATACAAAGATGTCTCTGTGATGTCAGCTGTTCGATCTACGCATGTATTGTTCGTTTGAAAAATGCTGAAAACTACTATCTAAATATAAATCTATACATTGATCTGATTTTGTTATGTCTCTTAACAAATGTGATTCAATCAGTAATCAAATGTGACTTTAGATAAATGTTTGAGGTGTGTTGAATCGTTCGTACTCGATAACATATGAAACCGAGTGAAAAAGTGAAGTAAATGAACATCAAATCAAATTTTCTTCTTAGGTGTGAAAAGAATATAACAAAACTATCTAAAAACATGTTTTACTAACACAAATTATTATAAAATATGAATATTATTAACATGTTTAAGTATCCTCCGTCCCATCTCAAGATGGGACGTCCCAACTTGGAATCCCAAGTTGGGACGCGTCCCATCTTAAGATGGGGCGGATCCGCAGTTGGGATGATACATATACACACAGTAAAACATAAAAACAACACTCACTGAAACTGGAGACTGCTCAATCGAAGCCATTTTGAGATGCGTTTGCTTCCGCTGTCGACCGAGAGTTCACGGAAATTACCGGTTTTCCTTCCGAAGTCTACCAATGTTCCTTCAAAGGTGGGACGATGTTCCTTCCGTTAGGGACGAAAACATTCTGTTATTACGATTTTTCACCGATATTGACGTGATTGCTTCGCGATTAAGCTGCGTTTCCTTCCCTTATGGAAGCTTTTCCTTCTGTAAGGCACTGTTTTCCTTCAAATTTGATGCATTTCCTTCAATTACTTAGGGGGGCCTGTTCAGGAGGCGCCCCATTTGTCAGACACTTAACTTAACAGATATACAGAGGCTGTTTCCCCATCAAGAAAATGGAACCTTCCAACAAATACCCCACTTGTTAGACAGCAGGGCCAAAAATGACAGATATGGATCCTTCCTTGAGTTGACCCCAACTCATACCCCACTTTTTGTTGCCACTTGACAAGAAAGACTGTAAAATGACAAAAAGAAGATATTTTGACAATTTTAGTAGATAATAATGGGTGTTTTTTTAAAAATGACAATGTTTATTTCAGTATTATATATAATTTAACCATAACAAGGTACGTTGTATGATTTCAGTCTTGGTCAGACAAATATATCCCAGCTTAATTTAACATTTTGATCAGTCTTGATCAGCTTGTTCACACAAAACAGTCAATCTATCCCAACTTAATTGGTTTCAGTGAGATATTCTTATGCTTCATTACCTTTATCTGTACAGATAATTGGTACATGATATGACGTTATTGGTACAGGTTGTGGATGTTGAACACGGTGACAATAAAATAAGAGTATTAAGGAGGATGTACAATTACAATTTTATCATAAATTATTTCTCAATAAACTAGCCTTATATAAATATTTACCCAAGTTGCACAATAGCTTTACATTATTACAACTAAAAAGTTGAATAAATTTTTATTACTGATTGACATTTGTAATAATAAGGTTTGATATATAATATTCTATAGTTGATATACGATGGACATTTTAATACGAAATGGAATTTGTCTTTTATATCAACTTTACACATTAGACATTTACGATTAGCAATGTTTATCTTATTATATCAACCAGTTTCTACAGCTAACTGGTGGGATATAAGCCTAAATTTAGACAAATAATTTCTATACAGACGTGGAATAGATTTACGTAAATAATATTGAAGTGAACAAGTCAATTATATTATAATATATCACAGATTTAGAAGAACTAGATATGGTTGAAGCAGGAATTACCAACAGATTATGTCCACAACCTGTATCAATAACGTGTTCATCATGAACCAAATATCTGTAAAGATAAAGGTAATAAAGAATCAGAATCAAAACAAGCTTGCCCACAGCATCCAGATACTCCAGTTTTCTCACGTTGCTGCAACTGTTCCTTCCAACGGCGAAGTCTGGCGTTTATTTCTCTGTACAATGTACACTCTCTGTCGCGGTGGAATGCTCGGAAGTCAAGCTGGGGAATCTTCAGTGTGTCTGCTTTCTCAATCTTCTTCCGGATGTCGATCAGTCTGTAGACATTCGAGTGACGACTGGAAAGGCAACACTTCTAAGCAGTTGTTGTACAGATGTGAGATATGGATATATATGAGAACGCCGAAATATTGAAATCTCTTCATGCACGCACCTCGCAACATCTCGTGCAGCACGTGCAAACAGTTCTCTGACGTTAGGTCGTTTATGTTTACATTAAAGTAAATTGACGTATACTTATACACTTTTCATACTAATAATATGTGATTAATTCCACCTAAACAGGGGTTCCTTTCTTTTCTTTCTCACACTCAAGATTGGTTTTATTTTTATTTTTTCCTTTTTTCTTGTTCTTATGGAAAAATATGAATGTTGTCTTTTACGTTATACGCACATCCCCAATGTTGATGATTTTGATGTAAGCTGTTCGAACCGTTTAATCGCCATTGTTTACATGATTGCTATGTCACTCATTCTTTACATGAACCACGAAACACTTCTATGCAAAGCATCTTGCTAACCCACACCTTTTATTTCAAACATTGAACCAACTGATTACGGATGATTGATATCTCTCAATATAGACAAAGGGTGGGTTTGTTTGCAAGTAGAATGCACACCAAATCTGCCAACGCGTTCTCTTTGTTCTGTTTCAAAACCCGCGGGACGTGTCTGAACAAAATAGACATTTTACTTATATTTCTATATCTAATATGTATCTTAGTTTGTGGTGATGTCCATCCTAATCCTGGTCCGAAAAATACTAAATTCCCTAAAATATTGCATCTAAACGTAAGAAGTATCATTAACAAATTAGAAGTTTTGGAAGCAGAATTTCGCGAGTACGACGTCTTATGTTTTACCGGTTCATTCGCTCGAAGTCGAAAATTTTCGGCGTGTATAAACATGGAGCGAATTTCGTTTTCGTCTTCGAGCGAACGGTAGCTCCCTCCCAATCTACTCCAATCTACATTAAACAATAGGCGCTTGTCAAAACAACTCCGATCTTCGACACACAAATCGAACGGTGGTTCCCCCGACCTAGTGACCACATAAAAAAAACTTTACATAATCACAATTATTATTTTATTTCTTACATATTGGTCAGACATTTTTGTACATAAATACAAATATATAGCACAGTAATACAAAATAATAAAATACATAGACTGGACATAATACTTTTAATCATTATCTTAATTTAATGTACTAACCTCAAAATGTTATTTATAATGGACAATGTTTCAGGAAATTAAGCTAGCTTGAGAAGATGGGAAGCTCTGGCAGCGTAGTCGAACACGGCGATGTGTCCGGAGTCAAGTCTTGATTTCAGGTCGCTCAGCTTCCTCTGCAGGTCCTCATACTTCTTCTTCTTTGGCGGGAGGCGTTGTCCTGCAGCATATTGCACCGTTTTTATTTCTGTTGTCTTCTGCTCAGTTAACAAGAAACGAATTAGTTCAAAAATGTTTGGATGAGCCTTCCCAACCAGTTTCTTCAGGCGTCCGTGCCATCCCTCCAGGTTGTTGTTGGTCCTGGGTCCAGTGGTGAGGTAGTGGTTCCATGAAGCAATCGGCAGACTACCCTCTATCCAGTTGCTGGTGATGTAGTCTGCTAGTTGTATGCATCGGTTGTCATCTGGCATCTCAGCCAGTGTCTGCAGCCACACTTCCTCAACCTTAAACATAAATAGAATGGAATTATTGATTTTTTTCTTATGATTATGATAATTTATTAAAGAGACAAGAATTACAGGTTACTATATTATTTAGTTTTATTATCGAAAATACTTACATCAGCCACTGGCACTAGAGGCAATACAGCACAGAGCCTGACGAAGTGGTTGACGTCTGGGTTCTCACTGTAGTCGATCTGCAGTCCAACTTGTTGTGTCTTTCGCCAGACACACTGTGTAAAATGGAAAAAACACCCTTTCCATTCCACTCCAGGGAAGACGACTTTCACGGCGTTCCTTGCTGCTACTTCAAAGTCCATCTGTAACAGAAATACATTTACATAAGTAAGACTAATACTACAATTGACCAAACAAAGAACAGTGTTTATGCTTTAAACTAAAACTTGCTTCCACGAGGGTACGGTTGGCATCGGTCCAGGGTCCATCTCGGAGAGCACGGATCTCCTCCTCGTACAGGCCTTGCATGGGCGCCAAGGACGTCTTCGCCTTCGTCTTCAGAGAGTGCAAAGTCTCGTGCAACTGAAACAAAAATTAAAAATTTATATAGGAGACAGTTAGTAAAATCTTATCTTATCTTATCTTATCTTATCTTATCTTATCTTATCTTATCTTATCTTATCTTATCTTATCTTATCTTATCTTATCTTATCTTATCTTATCTTATCTTATCTTATCTTGATGTCCTTCCGAACTGGTGGGTGGTTGTGGGTCGAATCGCCACGTAGCGGTATATCCTGTCTTGTGGTTATCTTTCCTGGGCAATTCTTAGTGGAACATTTCCAATAGTCGACGTCATTTGCCCCTCGCTTGCTAATTCGATACATGAAATTTCCAACACAAAGATATCTACCACCTCTGGAAGTGGGAACATACTTGTACTCTACTTGTGCGTTAGCCATGGTGCAATACCGATAGTGATTGCAATTTGGAGAAGAAACTAATTTATAGGTACCATAATTGTTTTTTTTTAATTGATTGAAATCAACTCATAATTTTGACAGTGTGAAAAATCATGTCAACGTGAGAACAGTTCACATCTTGCTCACGGCCCTTGCTCACCACGCGGAAGGCGATAATCCGTCCTTAATCCTTTATCAAAACTTTACTAAAACAACACCAATCATCAAAGAGCACCGCTTTTCGTCTTCGAGCGAATACCTGAAACTATATTTTCGACTTCGAGCGAATACCCCGTTTTACCGAAACTTGGTTGCACAGTGGAATTCATAATAATGACGTCATTTTACGCGGCTTTCATCAACCAATCAGGAAAGATCGCGCTGGTCGTGGAGGTGGGGTCGCTATTTACATCCGTAACAACCTCATAGTTGAAAAATTACCGGATCTTGACTTACCAGGTCTTGAGGCAGTATGTATTAAACTAAGATTTAAATCCCGTAACTATTTAATTGGAAATTTGTACCGAGCTAACAAAGGTAATGAATATTGGAATTTGATAGAAGATGCATTTGGTAATGCTATGGACCTCAACTTGCCAACAATCATTGTTGGCGATTTCAATATAGACATGTACTCTGAAAACAAACGATTAGTTAGTTCATTAGAACTGCAATTTGGCCTCACTCAAATAATATCTGAACCGACCAGAATAACACAGTCCTCGGCTACATTGATAGACTTAATTTTTGTATCTGGCTTGAACTCTGTAGCAGAGTCGGGTGTTCTTGACCCGCTATGCAGTGACCACTGTCTAATATATATCACTATAAGCCATAATCTACCACGCCCAATTTCATTCCAGCGCAAAATATACTATTACGACTTATGTGATACGATCGGTCTAATAGACCATCTAAAAAACATTGACTGGAAAACTACACTTACTGATCAATTCGTTAATTCAAATGTCAATAAGTTTGCTAAACTTTTTTCCGAAGTTTGTGATAGATTTATTCCCAACAGGACAATTAACTTTAGAGAAAACGATTCACCTTGGATGAATCATGACATTCGACGCCTTATCATTAAACGTAATCGTCAGCATAAAAGGGCAAAAAGAAGAAATACAGACGAATGTTGGTCAAAATTCCGTAAGTTACGTAACGATGTTGTTAATTCAATTAGTAGGCAAAAAGAAAATATGAAGCTGGATTGGAAGAAAAGATGAATTCGGAATTTGGCACTAAAACCTGGTGGAAATTAATAAAAATGTATACAAGTAAGAACAAAAGAAGTTCACTATTTCCTCCTATAGTGAAAGACAACGTTGTCTATGATGTAGATCAAGATATAGCAAATGTTCTGAATAATTACTTCGTTGAGCAAGCTACTGTTTCAGATCCCGATCGCTCAACTCCTCACATACATCGATATGATAATTTGTTATCTGAAATAATCCTCGGAAAGAATGAGGTGGAAGCATTCTCTTATCACTTGATATTGCCAAATCATGTGGGCCGGACGGTATCAGAAATCGTATTTTAAAACTCTGCGCGGAAAGCGTATCTTTTCCCCTTGTAAAACTTTTCAACGATTCCCTGAACGATTGTCTGTTCCAAGCTATTTGGAAAGAATCATATGTTGTTCCGATTTATAAAAAAGGTAACAAAAATGAGTGTGCCAATTATCGGCCTGTAGCATTGACAAGTTGCATTGCAAATGTTTTTGAAAAATGTATCTTCAAACACGTATTCAACTTCCTACTTGATAACAACTTATTATCAAGTCTCCAGTCAGGTTTCATGCCAGGAGATTCGACGGTCAATCAACTCGTTTATCTATATAACTCAATAAGTAAAGCCCTCGATGATGGTAAAGAAGTCCGTGCTGTCTTCTGTGACATTAGCAAAGCTTTCGATAAGATTATGCACAAAGGCCTCATTTGCAAACTTGAATCGTATGGAATACGAGGTAAATTATTAAATTGGTTCCAGAGCTATCTAGAAAATCGAGTGCAACGAGTTGTAATAAATGGGTGTAAATCTGATTGCCGATATTTTTCTGCCGGAGTACCCCAGGGATCTGTTCTCGGCCCCCTGCTATTTATGATTTATATAAATGACATCGTAAATGACATTGAGAGCAATATTCGTCTCTTCGCAGACGACACATCACTCTATATCATTGTTGAAAATCCAAATAAAGCCGCCCAAGTTCTAAACACTGATCTTAAGAGAATAAACGATTGGGCAGAATCCTGGCAAGTTTCCTTCAATCCAACCAAGACTGAATCAATGATATTCTCCCGTAAACTAATTAAGGATTCTCACCCAGATTTGCTCATGAACGATACAGTCATTAAAGAAGTTGATAGTTACAAACATTTAGGTTTAACTATGCAAGCTAACTGTAATTGGCAAGAGCATATAAATGAGATTGTAATGAAAGTGTCACCAATGATAAATTGCCTAAGAATTTTGAAATATAAACTATCAAGAAAAACATTACAAACAGTGTTTTGACATTTTATTTTGCCTCAATTTGATTATTGTTCAGTCATTTCGGACAACTGTACTCAAGACCAGGCTATGATTTTGGAAAACCTACATCTGGACGCGTTACGTACGATATGTGGGGCTTTCCGTGGCACTAGTCACAGTAAATTATACATTGAAACGCAATCCATACCGCTATCAGAGAGACGTTGTCAGCAACGACTGTCACTTTTCTACAAAATGGTAGATAATCTAACACCGACTTATCTAAATGATCTTGTGCCGCCCACATTAGGTGAAGCAACACATCGGGTTTTCAGAGATGCAAGTAAACTTAAAACTTTGAGTTGTCGGACATCTCGTTATAAAAAGACTTTCATACCAAGAACCATTGTCGATTGGAATTCTATTCCGCCGGAAAAAAGAAATGATAAAAACATGATGAATAACAGAGCCGACTTATCTCAGCACAATTATATCTACTTTGACTTAAATAAAGGCTCTAGAACCTCTGAAATAAACAATAGCCGTCTGAGACTCCAATGCTCAAATCTAAACTCCCACAAGTTTCTAAGGCATATCTCCGAAACTCCCGAATGTTCATGCGGTCACTTATATGAAGACCCTGAACATTTCTTTTTCATTTGCAGAAATTTTATTGACCTTAGAAATAGTATGTATTTCTACACTCGTGGGTATGACATTAAATCTATCATGTTTGGAAATCCTACAGCAACCATACGAGAAAATTCTAAACTTACTTTTAAAATCTTTTCACTGTTACATCGAACAAACTTAAATTAGCTACTGGTTTACGGTTTAATACACCAAACTTTATGGTGTATTGGGAACTCGGTAGAGAACGTATTCAGCTTCAAATTTCGAAACGATTTATCTCATACTGTTGTAAATTGATATTTTCACATCCAAACAATAAAATAGCAACGTTTATCCTTCAATACATTACAAATGAAAACTAAACGCTATCTCACTATGCCTGGGTAAATCACATTAAACACATTCTTTGTAAGTGCGGTATTCCGGATGTTTTTGATAATGCTCAGCGTTATTCAAACTCATGGATCATTCATAAGGTAGACCGTATTTTAAAAGATAATTTCTTACAATCATGGATCTTCGAAAGGAGTTTATTATAATATTCTGAAGTCTTCTCCACAATTTGAACAATATCTACTCTTATCAGAAGACATCTCTAAACCAATCCTAAAATTTAGAACTTGCAATCACAAACTTCCAATAGAAACTGGTAGATGGCAAAATATCCCAAGATAAGAGAGATTCTGTAATTTATGTTATTCACGTTTCATTGGAGATGAGTTTCATTATTATTTAAATGTCACCACATTGCAGATCTACGTAGGTCATTGTTTCAAGAATATTATTTAACCTGGCCTAGTTTGTATAAGTTTCGTAAACTTTTCATAAGTAATATTTCAACTCTCAAAAAACTTTCTAAGTTCATTAAGTTTGTTTGTAACCACTTTGATTGTTAATTTAATTCATGCAGTTATCTTGTTGTACATGTTAAAATGTTATATTTGTTTACTCATGTACCACCGAAGGTGGATCATTTTTTTAGTAATAAACGTGTGATGGTCCTCGGGCCGAAGGTCTCATAATGTTTTCACATTGCCATCTTAAAGAGAGCACCATCATTCTCTTTGCGATGTGATGTACTCTACTTACTGCAAACCTGCCATACTTGTACCAATGTGAAAATAGTTTGACACATATATACAGTGTGAAGAATAAACATCCTGAGATGAGACGTTAGCTAGAATAAGTTATCTATCATGAGTTGATAAATTTACCCTCTCGTGTTTAAATTAAAACAACACATCTGTACTTTTACAGTGATTTGACTATAAGACAATATCAATTAAGAAACGCTTGAACACTTCCTTGTAACTGAGTAGATCAACTCATAAGGCAGACACAATGCCTTATTGAGATCAATTAGGATTAATTGGGACTGGTCCATTGTAACAATAGGTGAGCGCTTGGTCTACTCCAACTCCTTTGTCTGACAACTGAGTCGTCTGACTATTGGGGCGTCTGCTTATTGGGGTATCAGTCCTGTTCATGGTCCTTGTCATTTAAGCGTATTTTTTAATGACCCTCCCCAAAAATGTATTTACAAAACGTCTTGAAATTGGTCTTTTGAAGATTTATGTTCAGTTCTTCATTAGAAATCTTTTCTTTAGATAAGTTTCTCCTTTGAAAATAACAGTTAAGAGAATGTTGAAAAGGAACAAATTTACCCTTCAATGGATGGGTTTAATATGATGTCTCATAATGGTCTTAGTGTTTAAGATTCAGTTTCATTAAAAATTATTTTACAGCCAGCATCTTAGGACATCAACTTTATATCAAAATAGTTTTTTTTATACCATTTGTAATAATAAAATATAAGTTTCACATATTGTAAATTTCAAATGTGAATGAATGCATCCAAACTTTGCTTTTAAAGGCTCATTTTGTTAATCATTCAAATCAATTTTTTTTCTATCTATGAATAAGAGAGCAGGTAACACTGCTCACTCATATTCCCTACTTCCAACAGTGATTAAAAGAGCTTAAGATATTGCACTTGTTTTAGATTTCATAATAATACAAAGGTCATGATGCCACTAAAAACTTGAAACAATGAAATTCATAAATAGATAAAACCATTGAAAGGCCATGGTTGACACATGTTTAACTTGTGGATGCTAGCATCTATAGTTTGGGGGATAAGCTCGGGACGACATGATTTCCTTAAAGCACAAATCTTCACATCATAGGGATTAAGTTATCAAATTTGATAACATTTGAAATATAAGGGTTGGAATTAATCTAAACTAAATTAAATATCTTCATTAGGTCTGCAGTACAAGAGAGAAGTCTAAAATCGATAGAATTTTTGAAATATCAACATTGAAATTTATTTATCTAAATATGCATTTAGAAAAAAGAATGGATATATTAAGAAATTAGCGCAAATCAAGCCATTTGATAAAGTGTTATGGTTTCATAAATTTGTATCATTGAGAAAGATTAATATTATCATTCAAATATGATAACTTGACAAGTTGTTTTAACTGCATGAGTCTATCTAGTTTAAAAAAATGCATCTATGTTGTATAAAAACATAGCAAACAGTAGCAGATGCCTTTTATATACATACTACTAAGCATATTAAGCATTAGTTTTTAAGAATATAAAACAAAATAATTGCTCAAATTCTGGATTTGTTTATCCGATAAGGCTTTTTTTTATAATGTTTTAGCCCCTCTTTAAAATCTTACAGAAAGATTGTTTCATGATTGTCTATTTTAAAATTACCCTCCGAACCTTTTGTATTTTTTTCATGACCCTCCGCTGTTGGCTGTATATTTTTTTGGTTTAAACATATTTTTATTTTCAAAAAGAAAATTTTGGATTGGCGAACAAGCCGTTGGCTTATATCAACGCCGCTCCAATACATCAAGAACAGACTGGATACTAAATAACAAAAATCAGTAGTTATGACACATGAAACTTGAAGAAAAAACGATATATGTATATGATGGGTATGGTTCAATTCGTCAGGTGTTGGGTATGCCTAGTGATGAATCCGCAGCTTAATATATGTAAACGTAAGATTTGGAATATTTCCTTTAGTTTTGAAATCAGGAAAACCGGTTGCTTTTTTTGTTAATAAATTCATGTAAGGAACTGAGAATATAATTGTTTATTGAATTACTAAGATTACCGTTGCCATATAGAACTGTCATTAAATCATAACCCTGGATATAAAAGTACATATTATTTCTTAAGTTTTGATAGTTCCGACAAATGAACAGATAATGGGTGACATCTTCGTTGTAGTGTCCACATGAGCACCTCGATGTTTCCGATATGTGTCGATAAAATTTGTCTCCATTTAAGTCACTACAGCCGAGTTTGAGGCGACAATGAATAATTTGACTGAATCTAGTTCCCGAGTTTAAGTTGAAATAATTATGCGTTTCTGTAGAGTTTAACATAGTCTTGAATTGATTCAGGGTAGGAGCATGAATGATTTCATCTGGTAGGAATTCCATAGCATAATTGTGCTGGGTAAGAACGATTGAGAGTATCTCTGTGTTTTACAATTAATTGATTGAATGGAAGAGCTGTTTCTGAGAAAATAGTTACTTTGTTCGGATACTCTTCCTGGTATGAGATCGCTCAAGTACTCTGGAGCCAAACTGTATATTTTTTTCTAACCCTCCCCTCAAAACCCCCGGCCTTTAATTATAATTAAACAACATATGCCAATCTTAAGCTATGTAATCAAATAAATTACCATAAATGGGGTTAGAATCTATTATTATTTTTAAAAGTCGCAAACCTTTCCTTACAGTAAAAAAATAATTGTGATTAAACTTTTGGGATTTTTGTCATTCCAGATAAACATAAATATATACTCTTAAGAGAAATGATAAATGCCTTAATAAGTCTTATCTATATGTATCCTTAAATCTTTTCAGAAAGTCCTGATATCTGAATGGCCATTCAGGAGGTTTGTCCTCGTACCTTTTGATGGAAGAATATATTTCATGTAAGGTAAAAGGGTACAAGTGTGATGTTCATTCGCTTATAAATTATGGATTGTAGTGAACAAATCAGGCCAACGAGGTAGATACTAAACACATGCTTATCAAATATAAAGCATAAGCTTAGCAAATAAAGCACAAAACTTATTAACTCTTAATCTAAATAATTGGCAAGATGCTGTAAGTGAATGAGTGATTGGAAGCGACTGTAAACGTTCCTGAAATCCTTAACGAGCAAATCCCTCTTTAAACTCTCTTCTGAGGTAAAACAATAATATTATGACAATAAAAATGTTCCTTCCAGCTGATTCCCATAGCAACATAATTTTGCAAAGTAAACTCCTTCCAGCAGATTCCCATAGCAACATAATTTTGCAAAGTAAACTCCTTCCAGCAGATTCCCATAGCAACATAATAAACATAGGAAACTATCTTGCAATATTTCAGCTAACGAAAAAAACACATGCATGGATAACATTTTTGTTTTCACACAGGCCTGTACAATGATGCAGTCGCTAAACATGGCGAATGTGTTCTGGAAAGATGGCTCAAAGTTCATAGTGGATATTCGAAGTTTTGCTGTCTGAAAGCCTTAGGGAATAACTGAGGTGTTTTAAACACCTAGAAACGCCCAAAGTGTTGTAAGGAGCTACCTCAGTTTGGAGCTTATGAGTATCGTGTAAATATGTTCCTTTGTAATGTTGAAAAAAATGATAATCTTTTTCAATGACAAAAACATTTAATGAATACATGGCTAATTTAGGCAACATTCTAAAACATCATTGAGAAATTTGGGGAGGGGTAGGCATCTTTTTACAAGTAAAACCACACTATTTTAATTCAATATGACATCAAATTGCATCCATATGGCTCTCCCTGAAGATCATTATGATCCTATCACATACTTAAATATTAAGTAGTTCAATCCAAAAAGATATTAATGTAAAGAACATTAGCCTAGTCGATATCACAATGGACTGAGATTTCTTGTTGCCTAGGTCTGAATCAAACAGATTTGAAAAATACTTTTGCGAAACTAATTGTTAACATTTAAGCCCCACTTTCACATCACCTGTTTATTTGAATTAAATGTTGCACCAGGTCTTGATGCATTTGCCGTTCCACTATGCAGTGTTTATGTTCCCAGCAGGTGCAACCAAGCTGAACAGATCAGGTCGAGTCAAGTTGAACCTTTGTTGGTACAAGATTCTGCTGTCTCTTCTTACTGAATCTTTCCGTCTTTCGGTTCCTTTCTCGTGAAATAGAAAATTGTGGAGGCTGGACCACTCTTGAAATCAGAAATGTCTACTTTCCCCGATGACATATACTTGGTACTCGACGAGAAATGTCAAAAGGCCACTTTATAGAAGTAAATCTCTAATCCATACCCCAGAACAAAACGTTACAAGAGAATTCTTAAGTCAAGTAAATTTGGCAAGTCTAGTTGCCTCACCCTGAAGCTAACTTCTTGTAAGAACTACATTTTATCTTCATAACAAATATTAGTAAATAAAACAACAAACATAACTCTTTTCTTCAACTCTATTTGTTTCTGCTATCATATCGGAATTGCACTCATTGATGTAAACAGTATACTTCCTTATTCCGATTAGGATAATCCAGATTCACACAACAGACAGGCTTATACGGCATGTGTGGGACAAATGTGTACAAAAATGAAGAAATAATGCACAAATGGCTGGGTAAAATTCATGAGTCTTGGTAAGGAAATGGGGTTGCAATAGGCAGACCACGAGAATATAACTGATATCCGGAAAAATTGAGGATTGTGCCCCGGATGGAGAGGGTTAGACAGTTGGGTAATAAGGCTGACAAAACTTCTGAAACTAAGGATGTCATTAGATGATCTAAACGTTATGATAAGGAAGAATGTAAATCTAGTGGCTAGAGCTAGTTTGGTTTTGAAAGAAATAATAGCAATTAAGGTTTAGTTTTGAAAGGAATATTTGTATAAAAATGATTTGTATTAAATAAATATTTATATTAATCCATTTAATGTGTAAAGGAATTTTTTTCTACTGGGAATATATAGAAGATGAATTTTATCTCGGAAGATTCTCAGTCAATACAAATTTTTATGTGTTAAATATTGTTAAATTAAATATTCATATTGTGAATAGCAGAAGAGGGTGCTTTAATATTAGTGAGTTTACATTATTTGATCCAATTGGAGCTGGCCTTTTTAATGTAACAATTACCCAATCATGTCTATTTGATGACTATGCTATATTCTTTACGTTCAGTCACGCAGAGTCTGAACATCTCCATCTCAGATTTTGCAAAACGTAATGATACCAGTCATAGCTTTAAAGTTGTGTGAGAAGCAAAAAAAGCCTACGCCTTTTAAAGAAAACATCATGTTCTCAAATGGTGTTAAAGATTCTACCAGAAGTTGCTCTGTTTACCCGAAATCTGTTTTCAATGTATTAATACATACATTGACTTCCAGCTATCCGACTGGTAACTTCAGAGTCGATATTCCGCTTGCAAGTGGGATTAATCTCTTTCCAAAAGGAATTAACCGTATTTGTGTTCGTGTGTTTACACTGAGAGAGCAAATTGTTTTAATTTTATGTCATATTTTTTACAAAATAAGAAGTTTGAGTGAAAAATCATCGTAAACTAAGCTTTGAGCTACTGGGCATGCAACATCATTCCTTCGAATGCGGCAACAAAACAACGACGTCATTTCGTGAGCGCTTCTGACGTCATAAACCCTATTACAACATCATAGTGGTCTACTGTTAGAGTCATCTATTAGCGTAATAGGGGTGTTGCGGTCTTTGTTTGCTATCAAAACAAGAAAAAAGACTTTTTAAACGATTTGATATTTACATTTGTACTACATACTATGACAAAACCATTTCGTGAACACGCTTTAAGAGGTTTAACTTTGTTAACGGTTTAATTTAAGTTCAATACCAAGACGCAAAATCCCCGATGCAGAAGAGTTCATGTTTGTCTCCGGAAGTCGGAACATTTTACACTGTGCATTTGCTATGAAAAAGAGTTCAGCATTATAATCGTCATGGTAGAATGGAGATAAACCTAGTGTGTTTGAAAATCAGAGACATGTTATACTGGATTGATAGCGAGTAAATTTTAAATTGAAACCTCACGCTGCGCCATGGCCGAGGACCATATTTGTCCTGGTGAATGTTTAGAGTGTAAACCTTAATATCTCTGTTAAAATCTTATCATATGATACAAAAGTGGTATCAAATTGAAGCTATGTTCCATGGTTTTCGAAGAAAATGGTTGTCAACTTGTATTAGTGGAGATTTATTTTTAATTCTTGGGTTGCGGATGGGGTAATAGCTGGGGACCATATATGGTCCCGTGGCATCGTAGGGAGTTTGGGGGGAGGGGACCTTATATGGTCCCCGGGCACTCTAAGGGTTAAACTAAATTTGCGGGTGTTGAATAACAATGAATCCCGGAAATTTTACAAACGCAACTATTTAATAAATTATCTTCTAATTGTTTTGGGAAGATACATTATATGAATTGACAAATCCGAAACAGATTTACGGAGGGATTTAGCACAGAAGAAATTATCTTTATATTGCATTCGATAGTTCAAAAGTGCCTTTGTTTAAAAAGGAAATACATCGTATGCCTTGATTTTCGTTTTTAAAAAAGCGTTCGACCCAATTAAGAGAGCAAAACTTTAGGAGATAACAGAGAGGCACGGCATATCAGATTCCTGTACATGCAGTGTTGGCCTAGGACCCCCCTCTGTCAATATCACTAAGCCAAAATTCGAATTTGTGCCAGACCAGACGATCCCAAAAAGAGTTCAAGAATGGCAGCACATTTAGTTACATAATAATAATCTCTGACTTTTGCTATTATAGTTTGAAAGTCTGGCAGTCTCTTCTGTTTATAATCAAAAATGGTTTTTTAAATCAGGATAAATATGTTAAATGGATCATTGTTTCTCTCCGGATAACCAATAAATATATTTTTTAGTGAAATGAATATGTAATTTGAGCTTCGTCTGAGAGCCAATCTTCCAGATTTTTCCATAATAGTTTCACAAAATCACAATCCCAGAATAAATGTTGCACTGTATCAATTTTGTCTGAACAATAGTCGCATAGATTTGATTTTGTATATCCCATTTTGTTTAAGCGAGTATTTGTTGGTAAGATATGGTGCAGGATTTTGTATTGGAACCATTGAATATTTGTATGGGAAGTGCATCTGAAAGGTATCATGTTGTATTTGGACCATTTTTCGACAAGAATGTTGCACTGTAATTCGAAATTCCACTTGTTTGTATGTTTGTTTTTGATGCATTGTTTCTCTGTGAGAATTGAATAATGATATCTGGATCCTCTGTTTTCTTTGCAGAGATGTTTAATAAAAAGAGGGAAAATTGGTGAATAGCCTTTATCTTACTGAGTATCCAGTTGATTTTATATATGTTTTTGTTGCTTGTTTCAAGCCATAAAATGAAATGAAATTTGTGTTAATATCGTGTTGTTTAAGTCTTTCAGTTCTAGAAAGGAGCTATTTTTTTCAAAGAGATCATTTATAAAGTGAATTACTTTCGAGTTCCAATCTGAGTGATGGATGGATTTTTTTCCGATCATAATGTTGCGGTTATGCCAGATTGTTTGATTTTGAATGTCTGTTTCCGATTGAGGTGTAATATGTTTTATTAAGTCAAACCAGGATGAGACTAGGTCTACATTGAACGGGTTTCTGATGTTTGAGATGATTTCATTCTTCAAATGATAACAGTTTAATTCTAAGATGCTTAAGGAATTTATTTTTTGTAAGTTTTGGTCGATTAAGTTCGCCCAAGGTGTTGGCTTTTTATAGTAACGTCTCAGAACGGACAGTTTTTGAGCTTGGATTATCTCTTTTATCTTAGGAACATTTACACCTCCGTCTTTTGAACTACATATGGCTTGGCCTCTCTTTATTTTATCGGGTTTATTTTTCCAAATGAAATGGAAGCATTTACTTTGAAAATCACTAATGATATTTTTTTCGGTGGGTCTGGGATTGTCGAAAAGAGGTGATTTAGTTTTGGAAGAATAAGTGATTTTAGTACTGTGTTTCTGCCGAAAGGAGTTAGATTTCTGGCGGACCATAAGTTGATTATTGTTTGGCATTTTAGGAGCTTTTCATCATAATTCACTTTGGTCATATCGTCAAGATCTAAACT
Source organism: Phorcus lineatus (assembly GCA_921293015.1). Taxonomy (NCBI): domain Eukaryota; kingdom Metazoa; phylum Mollusca; class Gastropoda; order Trochida; family Trochidae; genus Phorcus; species Phorcus lineatus. The sequence goes on along the minus strand of OV121085.1, from coordinate 30,166,755 downwards.
GAAATTGATTCCCAGTAATGTAAATGAATCTTGGTCCCAATTTAATTTCCACTGAGGGCACAGCTTCATTCTGGAACGTTTCTATGATCCCAACCACAAAATCCTAGTCTTGTCAACATTAACTTTCAATCCTGAGAAACGTGCAAATTGTTCTAGTGTTTGCATAACAGCATACAGACAACGTTCAGTGCCATCAAGCATACAGGTATTGTCGTCGGCAAATTGTGCCAATAAATACTCAATATTATCAATTTGTATGCCTTTTATGTTTGGGTCATTTCTAATCATATTAGCTAATATTTCAACACATAATAAAAACAAGTTAGGGGATAGGGGATCTCCCTGACGACATCCCCTTGAAATTTTGAAGAAATCAGAGCCAAATCCGTTAACCAATATGCAGGTTTCAATATCATTATAAAATGTTATCACCCAGTTTCTTATTGAGTTTCCGAAATTAAAGAATTGAAGGGTTTTATCTAGAAAAATCCAGTCTACAGTGTCAAAAGCCTTTTCAAAATCTATAAGTAGTAATAATCCAGGTATCTGATAGCTCTCTGTATATTCTATCAAGTCATATACAAGTCTAGTGATTTCACCAATATGTCTTCCTGCCATAAATCCTTTTTGTTCTTCGTTTATAATGCTGTCAAGAACGGTTTTAATCAAAGGATTTAATTTTATAGAAAACAGAAAGAAGAGAAATAGGTCTCCAATTTTTAACGAATTGTTTAGGTTTGTTTCCTTTAGGAATGCAAGTGATAACCCCTCTTTTTTGCGATATTGATAGCATGCCTTTTCTATAAGTTTCGTTCAAGCAGAGTATAAGATATTTGCCTAAATCAAGCCAAAAAAAATGATAAATTCTGCAGTAAAACCATCGGGTCCTGGACTTTTTTCATTTTTAAGGGATTCAACAGCACAAAGAACCTCTTCGTAAGTGAGTTCCCCTTCGAATGTTTTAGCTGTTTGATCTGATAGTTTTGGAATGTCAAATTTATCTAAAAGCTTTGGTAAATCGACGGTCGATACATCTTGCCTACTATTTAGTTTTTCGTAGAAAGCTTTGACTTCGTGTTTTATTTCCTGATGAGTTTTAACAATATTTCCATTCTTACGCATCAATACGCATAAAAGACTTGTTAATGAAATTTCTCGCCTCAAGGTTAAGGAAATACTTTGACGGTTTTTCTTCGCTTTCTCCCCAAATTGCTCTTGATCTTATAACCATACCTCTAGTTTTTACAAGGGTTAGTTCTTCTATTTTTGCATTCAAATTTTCAATTTCATGTAGAATGAACAGCTTAGTTTTCTCATCAAAGGAAGTATCGAGTTCTATAATTTTCTTATTTAAGTTATCGTTCAAATCCTTTTCTTCTTTTTCCCGCTCTTTCTTTTTAGCAGATGAGTATGAGATCGTATTCCCTCTTATCATTATGAATGAATTTTCAATACACATATGCAGTTTCATTCTTCTTTAAAGCAAATGTTTATCGTACCCTAACAATAACCCGTAACAGTTTTGGCAGGTCATTGAAGTGACCAGGGGTCAAAATTTCGAAAACACTCATATTTATTTTTATCAATAATTCCTTCATAAGTGATCAACCTTTTGAATTTATTCACGTTTCTTCCTTAGCGCAAAGTCAACGGTTTTATGTCGGTTTAATCTCAGAGAGTCAATATGGAACATTTTATTTGACATTTAACAAAACTGAAATTTCGAAAATGTGTTCAGCATTAAAATCGTCATGGTAGAATGGAGATAAACCTAGTGTGTTTGAAAATCAGAGACATGTTATACTGGATTGATAGCGAGTAAATTTTAAATTGAAACCTCACGCTGCGCCATGGCCGAGGACCATATTTGTCCTGGTGAATGTTTAGAGTGTAAACCTTAATATCTCTGTTAAAATCTTATCATACGATACAAAAGTGGTATCAAATTGAAGCTATGTTCCATGGTTTTCGAAGAAAATGGTTGTCAACTTGTATTAGTGGAGATTTATTTTTAATTCTTGGGTTGCGGATGGGGTAATAGCTGGGGACCATATATGGTCCCGTGGCATCGTAGGGAGTTTGGGGGGAGGGGACCTTATATGGTCCCCGGGCACTCTAAGGGTTAAACTAAATTTGCGGGTGTTGAATAACAATGAATCCCGGAAATTTTACAAACGCAACTATTTAATAAATTATCTTCTAATTGTTTTGGGAAGATACATTATATAAATTGACAAATCCGAAACAGATTTACGGAGGTATTTAGCACAGAAGAAATTATCTTTATATTGCATTCGATAGTTCAAAAGTGCCTTTGTTTAAAAAGGAAATACATCGTATGCCTTGATTTTCGTTTTTAAAAAAGCGTTCGACCCAACTAAGAGAGCAAAACTTTAGGAGATAACAGAGAGGCACAACATAAGTCCTGATATGAACACTTTGTTAAGAAGCATTTGTGAAAATGTGAAAGTGTGTATCAGGAATAACCATGGCATATCAGATTCCTGTACATGCAGTGTTGGCCTAGGACAAGGTTTCATTGCAAGCACGTCTCTGTTTTAATGCTTTATCAATTCAAGGAAGTGTTTCTCGTGGCGTTTCGCGAAGCAATGAAGGCACTATTCTTATCGTTGCATGATTCTATTTACGACGAGTATTGTTTGACAACGGCGGCTAAATCCTGAAATAAAACTTTACTATAATGTTGCAAGGTTAAATATATGTATGGAGAGCATAAAGTGTAGTATTCAACACTGAGGTATGCTGTCTAAAGGGAAAAGTATTAATATAAAGATCTGCCACCTCAGTCACTTAATCATTTAAATTTCTTGAAGTTAACTTTACTAATCGCCTTTGATTCTATAAGCGTGCGAAATATAGTGAGAAGATGATTTTTATTCCAGTCTCACTCGTATAGTTCAAATTAGGAAAATTAAGGTACCAATTGGTGTTCTTAAAAGTATTAACAATCTTGTTATTGATTGCAAATCATATTTCAAATTATTTGACTCAAAGAAAATACACTTTTTTGCTTGTATAATAATTCGGCGAGGAAGACAATTACCTCAAATGTTATAATATATAGAGAATGCGTAATATTTCCTATTTCACATTTTTGCTAAAGCTAGAATACATTTTTAATGCAACTTTTCTGATATCCTTTAAGATATCCAGGGCAATATTTCGATATGATGATTTGTATAAGAGAGGAAAGAAAAAATTAGGTATAAAACATTCTGGGGTTATTGACTATACTACCGGACAAAAGTTAAGCAATCCCTAATATTCAAAACTACAATGTGCTTCTATGGAATTGTTTGGATAACTGGACTGAATAACATGTAAATTTTTGATTTTGTGAAAATTTTCTTCACAGAATGCTCATATGTTCACATTCAATGATATTGCGGTAAGTTCAACTGGTTCTGATTTTCAAAAATAGAAGTAACTATATTGTTCCTTTGTCCTAAATTTAGGAAAAACTTTTGGAAATTACTTAAATGTTTCATCTTAAAGACCAATGGCTGGAAATGACTATTGAAGCAAACCAACAAGAATGCCTTTATTTTGCCTCGCGATATTATTTTCGCAGAGTAAAAAATAGACACATTGTTAAAAATTGTATGCTTTTCCACAAGTCCAACCTGAAAGTATTGTTTGCTGGGGTTATTTAATAAGTCGTAATTTTGAGAGTGTATCCTGATTGATATTGCACTACGAACTCATATCAAGTGAATAACGAGCTACACACTTGAAAATAGCATAAGGAACATCGATGTGACAAAGCAGCAGGAAATGTACGAAAGTGGAGTATTTAGAAAACACGTGTAGCTGGAGGGTACAGCCAGGTAGTGTTGGTTTTCCTGTGTATAAAGTTTGTTGAAGTTAACATGTAAATTTTGAGAAAAGGCACTGTACTTACTTTTACGACATCATAAAAATAAACTATATGTATGATAAATTATCTACAAATTAACCAATGACTTATGATTGGATTAATCAACAATGCCTTGAATGCCGTAGCAAAGCCTTTCTCTCGTAGTGCCGATGAATGACTTCAATTTCATTCTTGTCTTACTCAACTGAAAGCTATGCCCTATGTTCCAGCCAATCATACTTTTTACGATAGTTTATATTATAATAACAGCCTATCACACTGAGCTTGCTGTAGTTGGGTTTCATTCTTTTTGCAACATGGTGATGCCCTTAGGCGATTGGATAAAAACTAATGCTATTTGCATTTCACTAAAGTGAGTTCGGTACATGTTTTAAAAATGCAATATCATTAAAATGAGACCTAAATTTCGCTCATTAGTTGATACACCACCCCATTAGAAGGCTCTTTCAAGATCTCAAGCCTTCAGCTTGAATCCGATATCCATATGACGTGGCTCCGAAATGACCCCAAATGTCCTTCGTACAGTGTTTTATCAAACGCTAGCATACACAGCCATTGCGATGTTGAGTTTTGGAAGTGCGTTTAGCGTATGTAGCAAGCTATCTATGTTTCATCTCGCAAATGTGTTGGGCATCGTTATATATTGCGTTCACTATCCGCCATTGTTCTTAAAGTTGTGTAATAAACGAAAAGGAAATGTGAGCAAGGTGAAGTGAGGTGAGGTGAGGTGAATTGTTTAACGCCGCTTTCAAGAGTGTTTCACTAATATCGTGGCTGCTAGTATTATTGCAGGGAGAAGCCCGCAACACCATTGTGGCTATGCATTGCGGGGAAACCTGCTAGCATCGGCGAACTAGTGAACCATGGGTGGTATTGTGCTGAATTTCAGTGTAGCATTGCACCCAAACCTGACTGCGTGTAGAACTGTTCTCAACTGCAGACATGCCGAGCCCCTGGTGGGATTCGAACCATCCGAAAATGTGAGCGAATGGTTAGCTCCGTTTCCATAAGATTGAAAACACTGTTTTGAGGGATCAAAAAAAAATGGATAGCTATAAGCGGGGTTATATCAAGTGTGTTGGCTTACGCACAGGAAGTAGTCATCATAGCTCAGAGTGTCTTCAGAATACATTCAATCTACAAGATACAAATATTTTTTGAAAATTTTAGAATATGAAATAAAATGTCACCATCAAATAATGAAGAGTATCTGATAATCATATACATAATTAACGTTACTTTTTTTAATTTGTTATTTCAAAAAGTAAATTAAAAATAAACATAAGTTGTTTAATAGTCGCAACGAAAATAATTGTCCGCCGGGTTTGCCTGTCATTTAAAACAGGCAGATCAGACGTACGCCGGTTGCCAATTAGTGATTAGCCGCTTTCGTCATTTCCGGCCGTTACCAATCAAGCATAGCCATAGTGTAGACTTACTATTGCTTTTGAAAAAATAGCACTAAGTTATTTTCTTATTTACATAAATTTTCGTATATGCCGTTTCGAAACCCGCGTAGTTAAAACCCGAGAACGCTGAACCTGACACTGACTACTGAGCCAATGTGACAGCTCTGAGGAAACACTTAGTGTAAAATCTGCTAATTTCGTCCAGTCCTGATATTTCGTCCACTTGTTGAATAAAGAGTCTAGCTGACTTGTCAAACCCGATATCGTTGTGTTGTTTTTTTCACTCGTGCTTGTCTAAGAATAGCAATCACATGATTTCAATCACATGATACATTCTGCGAAAGCGATTGGTTAAATACTGGTGACGTAACTCGTAACTCTCTAGTTTTTGATTGGACAACGAATGAAATGGGCGTGTAAGCACAGGCCCTCGAATCATTAAAAAAAATATATTTAAAAAAGATTTAAAAAATTTTTTGAGAACAACCCCTGAATAAAATTGTTCCTCTGTTCATAGTATATGGAAAGGCCGGACACTCCATTCGCCCCCACCCGCTTTCTTGACCGAATGCTACAATAAATGCACACGCAATCAAAATAAAATCTATGCAGACATGATGTCAAATGATTTGCCTTTCTACTCCAACTCACTTAAACAAATATATCTTTGGGGTTATTTAATGAGGACGGCCGAAAGACGATTTCCACGCCCAACTTAATGCTGATGGGACAAATGGCCGCCCGTCACCTTGACCTTACGGGGTGTGTGGCCGCAGCGACAGATCTCATTGGTTTGATGCAAAGTTAGGAACAGATAACTCTAATTCACCGTTCTTGCAACCAATGAGATCTGTCCTGTCATAATGGCGTAACTCTTTGCATTCGACTGCTCTTAGTTTATTGTCACGGCGTCTAGTCATTTTGAACCAATGAACTTGTAGAACATATATTCAACCAATAAATTAAGAGAAGATTTGGCTCATGCACTTCTACGGACGATGACATGTATATAAGCAATAACCCTTCTGCATTAGCACAGATTTAAAAATGGATCAGGGACTCTAGAACTCTGGTTATATATTTGACAATAAGAATCATGTCAGCCTGGGGAAGCAACCATTAATATACTTTGGTGACATATATTTTGAACAAATGATTGATAAAAAAAAATTGTCTTGAAGTTGTATTAAGTGAACAGCATGAAATAGAACTTGATTTTCATTAGTGAAGTCTACAGTTGGGTAGATTTATTTAATATTGATCGTGTCTATGCAAAACAACTGATCAACAAATTAAGTGCTATCTAGCCGGGACCTGTTTATGTCAAGCGAGCAAGGATGTCATATGTAAATAGTACTAAATATCCTACTACTACGAAAACAGGTGACACATGAAAAAAGGTTACTAGTTTGCTATTTTAGATAACTTTGAATGAATGTATTTTATAACGAAACGGTCACATATAAAGATGAAAACACGATCAACTATAATAGAAATCGAGGATATTATATTATCCTACATTTGACAGAATAATTCAGAAAAGAATATGGTCAATCTTCATACGTTCGATGGCCAAGGGAAGTAACTCTTAACAATATTTTTTTTATTTCAAGCAACTTGTTAAATAATCGACTTAACAGATATTGTTATTATTAAGTCCCTTTTCAAATTGAATTTGAATGTAGCTTTGACATAAAAAGACAAGACTTTCATTCCTATGAAATAACTTGAAAATTACCATGCAAGCAGTGTTCAGTCGGTCATGGTCGTCAGAGCCGTTGCCGTCAGAACTCGAGGAGGAATCTCTCACTGGCTCGAATCTATACGGATTCTGCGGTTCGGTCGAACTTGCCGGCAATAAATATTAGTCCTATCCGACTCATCTCCATTGTCAGATGATTCGGAAGGCCACGGGGAGCCATCACTGTGGTCACTCAGTTGGTACTCTTTACGTGTTGACGTCATGTTCATGTTCCCTTCATGACGTCACATTATCACGTGACATAAAACTTGTCCTTTTTCTAGATCAGTCGATTTCAGCTACTTTACGTAGCCTGTAACTTTTAAATGCATGGTCCCAAATTTTTTGTTTTCAATGCAATTTAATATCATTACGTTTATGAGTAAGGTGTTACATGTGGAAAGTGTAATTTTAACATGATTTCCTATTCCCTTTAAGTGACTCGCCTAAAAACATGAAATAAAAATCATTTTGGTGAACAAGTATTGCATTTTTTTAGAAATTCATTGATATAACAAATGCTAACAAGCAACGAAAAAGCAACAAGCAACGAAATTACTCCTATTTGGCAAAAACTTGAAAACTGGTTAAATGACAAAATGGATGTAAATTTACACTTTACGAAAGAAAGGATTCTATTCGGATTCCACCGTAAAAACAATGACCCAATCAACGTGATTCTCATCCTTTTTAAAAACATTATTTTTAAACATAAAATCTCTTCAAAAATGCCAAAGTTTCAGTTTTTGTTAGAGGAGCTTAACAAGTACTATCAATTGACAAAATATTCTGCTACTATAAGTTCGAAAATCGACGTTTTCTACAATTTCTGGTCGACATGCCATGTCCTGTTTAATGATTGATGTATTCTGTATATTGTGCGCATGTAGACATTGCAATGTATCGGAGTCATACTATTTGTAAAAATGGGGGGAAAAAAATTTAAAAAATAAAAAAATAAAAAAGCAACAAAAAATGTCATGCCATTGTGCACACGAGTCGTGACGTCATCGGAATGTTGTTCTAACGTACAGTGTCAGCAGTTGAGGAGGATTGATAACATTGACATGAATAACAGAATTGTTGATAGGACCCGCAAATATTGAACTACGGGAACGAGAGTTGCAAGATGTCATATTCAGATTGTCTGCTTGTTGAGGGGGAAGCGACAGGTTGGATGGATCAGATGATGGATGGGCCAGGCTTTAGCGGCGTGGAACGGCCGGCAGAGGGGGGGACGTTAACACAACTTGCGACGGTACAGAAGTTGGGCGAGTGAACATAAGACTATGTGAATAGTGCTGGTTTTCAGAAATATGAGATTGATTATTGACATTTGTATATTTTTTATTTTTGGATATTCGATCACGTCTCGATGAGAATGCAAAATTTGAAAGTCGCCATTTTCTAACTTACAAGTCACTTGATTTGACGATGTCATGTGACGTTCGAAAGTAGTTCTGGTTGTTCGCACGAGATATGGTATCAGACATGTGTGTTACCAACTCATTGTTATCTACATCCTCCAAACAGGGATGTGCGCATGTCAAAGCCAGGCTTACACATCCCTGCCGTTATGAGTTTGACCTTAACCCTTGGCGAGCGTTCGATTACCTTCATCCAACGGATGTAAACAATATGGCTGATCGAAAATGCCTATATTATAACATGACTTCGCTGTATACTCGATTCTGATTGGTTGATTTGAAAAAATTACTATAAGCCGCACTCTAGCATTTCCTCGGCATATATTTCTGACATCACCGCCAGCACTTTGGGGTGAAATTCGGGTTTTTTTAGAGCACGTTGCAAAAGAAATTTTAAAAATTCCTGTTCCTCATCAAAACGAGCATAAATTCAGAAACGCCCTTGTATGAAAACGTCCTTCACATTCCCTCCTCGAAATGGAATCTGTGAAATTCATGTCTGAAATTAATTAAAATATTTTTATTAAAAAATGTCTTGGCTTTAAATACGGATAATTAATAGTTAATATTGATTATTGTTTACATATGTCGGCTTTCTTCGTAATTCTAATAATATAAAGATTAATTGATAGCGTTTAGATTCACAGTTCGAACTTTATTAAGTGTGGACGAAATTGCAACATTCCACTTTTTTTGGTCTTCAAATTTCGTCCACTACATTTTTTTAATACTTAACAAATTATTTCAATTTTTTTTCAAACACATGTTCATTTCATTTCGTTCTGAGCTTCTTACACGCCCATTTGATTCGTTGTCCAATCAAAAACCAGAGAGCTCACCTAGTTATCTTTAGAATCCCTTTGATCTACGTCCTGCGCTTTTGTTGACTTTGAAGTCGCGGAGGGCGGGAAGAACGTGACGTAACAGTTACGTCACCAATATTAACCAATCGAAATCATGTGATTGCTATTCTTAGACAAGCACGAGTGGAAAAAACAACACAACGATATCGGGTTTGACAAGTCAGCTAGACTCTTTATTCAACAAGTGGACGAAATATCAGGACTGGAGGAAATTGCGAGATTTTACTCTACCCGCAAATTAGCAAAGGCGAATCACCGCGAATTGATACATCATGTTCACTAGTGCCGGCCCGATTCAAGTTTTAATTTTCCAGTTTCTAAGAAAAGTCGTGCCGTACTCCGATTTGAATGTTGTCTTTGTCCGTTTTTAGGTTGTGTCTACATGTAGAAATTACAAATACACTTCAATATGATTTATTTTTGAAGAACGAAAATATTTTCAACTGGCTAACGCCGTCGGTTTTAAACTAGCCTAAATTTGCGGGTGTTGAATAACAATGAATCACGGAAATTTTACAAACGCAACTATTTATCTTCTAAACGTAACGCCGCGGGCTTCCCTTGAATGAATTTGTGCTTGGAATTTCAGTGAAGAAATAGATGTAATAGCACTGATTATGATATAATTGAGAAATTATCCCAATATTTTGATGATTCCTTTAAAAATATAATTACCTACACATAAATTTGTTGATAAGCAAACCGAAGAACCACTTGACAACATACTTCTTACGCACTAAGATGTAACACTCCCCTTAATTACAATTTCTTTATTAAATCAGCCGAAATATTCACTTTAATTTATTTAATTTTTAAGAACTTTCATTGCCGAATAGAATTTCAAAATGATATCGTTACACCTTTCCTTTTACGCATCCTAAAAAGTTTCTGCTAAATTTTAGCAGGCGGAGGAAATGCTTAGTGGCAGGGGTCTGTAAGCACTACGAAGGAGGAAGTCCGAGGTGCGCAGATCGCCTGCGTGGAGGATGTGTTATCTAATGAGTAACGAGCGATTCGTCCAAATGCATTTTCTGCTAAAGGACGTGCAGCATGGGATCATGAAGGTTTGCATGCAGACACGTCTGTAAAAAGCCATATCAGCCGTTGTTTATTCAGACTACACAACATCGGTACAGCGATCTGAAGAATGCCAAGACTGAACAGAGCGCAACGCAACAACGCTATTGGCAGACTCAATCTGATTAAAATCAGATGGAATTCCGCTTGTTTAATTTCGTTTCGTTTTATTTCCGTTTCGTTTCGTTTCGATTCAGTTTAACCAGGGACCTTATATACATATATATAAGGTCCCTGGTTTAACAAGCTATATTCCATCTGACACTGCCCCGTTAAGTTGAATGTCCCGGGCTTACGAGAATTAACCAATCAAATTCTAGGCTATTAATGCCATCAGCCTGGACTCCATACAGCGTACGTTCGGTGTTGCGCGGAGCTAGGCATGGCGGAAACAGCCGATCTGTTCTAAGTGCTTCGTTCGGTGTATTCCGCGGTGATTTTCCATCGCATATACGCTGCGACACATGTTGGAGTTAGCATGTTTCTTCAGCGATCATTGAATATTCACATTTCATGTACATGTAGGGGAGACCGGGGCAGGTTCGTCCCCTTTTCACTAAAATTAAGCAAGAGAGTTCGTTTAATGACATATCCTTGCGCGTGTTTGTACAGATATAGAACGACAACTTGGCTTTCTTGTAGTAATTGTCCAGAGTGCCTAATATGATATCTTTTCCCACAACTGTGTTTTTAATAGAACGAGTTGGAAAGCCGAACTAACCCCGCCTCGGGGCAGGTTCGGCTACCCCCTGGGGCAGGTTCGGCCATGCTTGGGACCAATCGGGGCACGTTCGGCCAACCCCAATTAAAGGAAGGGACAAGAGACATATTCTCAATAAATATATTAAAAGTTACATGTTTGCGAAAAAGGCGACATAACATTGCTTTACAAAGATATATTTTATGATGATGTAGATTCAGTATTTATCTGGTGACATTGTTCTAAAAAAATCGAAGTGCATGGCCGAACGTGCCCCTGGAATGAAAAAGAGATTTAGGAAAAAGTGTTGGATATTTTGTGTTTTATTCAAACTGTAACAAGTATGATAATTGAATGCAACATACTTTTAACAAGATAATTAAACATTTTGGCCATTAAACAATCTATTTCATGGAAAACGAAATAGCGGAAATTATATCCTTTGAAGTACAAACACGTCAAACCAAAATGGCAGAAACATCAGCCAACAATCAAGAGGGATGTGAATAATGTTCACAATTAACGTCAATCACAGTTGTCACAAGTGTATCCTAACATGCCTTGTGTCCCAGCACATTCTTCATGGGACCACAAGGCACACATGCTGCATTGAACCCAGGTTTCGTTAGGTCTGCTATCACACCAAGATTCTCCGCAAACTAAACAGTTGGTCTCATCTCCAGAATTGATCACCTGTGTTATTCTGGTTTTCTTGGTTGACTTCCTTCGTCTACTCCTTTGCCGTGATGAGGTAGAGGCACGATGAACCTTCCGTGGTGGAGTAGGGGAAGCATCAGGAGCACTTCGTGGTGGAATAGAAGCATCAGGAGCCTTTCGTGGTGGAGTAGAGGAAGCATCAGGAGTCTTCCGTGGTGGAGTAGAAGCATCAGGAGCACTTCTTGGTGGAGTAGAAGCATCAGGAGCCTTTCGTGGTGGAGTAGAGGAAGCATCAGGAGTCTTCCGTGGTGGAGTAGAGGAAGCATCAGGAGTCTTCCGTGGTGGAGTAGAAGCATCAGGAGCCTTTCGTGGTTGAGTAGAAGCATCAGGAGCCTTTCGTGGTGGAGTAGGGGAAGCATCAGGAGCCTTCCGTGGTGGAGTAGAGGAAGCATCAGGAGCCTTCCGTGGTGGAGTAGAAGCATCAGGAGCCTTTCGTGGTTGAGTAGGGGAAGCATCAGGAGCACTCCGTGATGGAGTAGAAGCATCAGGAGCATTTCGTGGTGGAGTAGTGGAAGCATCAGGAGCACAATTTTATTAGGCTTGCCAACTGTCATTATTCCAGTCTCATCAATGTTCCAGATATCCTTCGCGTCAAAGTGGTACCTGTCCATAACATCAGCAAGTTTAGTGAAGAACATTGAAACATTAGCCTTGTTGAATGCTGTTGCCCTCCCAATACTTGTAGACTCCGGTGTTCTTATTGACAATGAGGGATGTCTCTTCATAAACCCAGAGAACCAGTCAGCTCCAGCCAATTCTTGGTCGCTCCATTGTGCAGGCATTTTTATTTCAAAACGCTTAGCACATTGGTAAGCTAGTGAACGAACATCTTTTGGACTGAGTCCAAAATATATTTCGGCAGCTCGTTTGAGATATCCCTCAAGTTGTTTTTCCTGGTCCTCAGTAAAGACTTGTTTGTGTTTTGAATATCCAATTGCAAAATCATCCAGCGAGTGTTGATCTGGTACTGCTTTGAGTCTTCTTAAATAGCTCTGCAAGGTCGATCTAGGCATGTCAAACTTTGCAGCTGTTTTCTTCATACCATCGTCAGTGCTTTGATAGTGGTCTATTGCACTTCTAATGACATCAGGGTGCATATTCCCAGATCGGTCAGTTTTTCGGACATATGTGCGGACCATTTTGGTGTGCTCTGAAAGTATACAATGTTAGTTTATATTTTCTGTCATTGAACAGTAACTATTGCACTCCAGTTAATATATCACAAAACAATTACTGTCTAGCAAAGTGTGTGGGGCACATTCATCCAGGGGGGATGAACCTACCCCGTCATTAATAGCCAAACGTGCCCCAGACCAATATTTCCTCATTATGTTAGGTTTGCGATAATCGAGAGCCACCATACCCAAATTACACAATCATTACTTACAGACCTTGTTATGTTCCTTGACACAACATGAGGAACAAATGCGTAAATACAAGTACTGTTTTGCAAAAAGAAACTGAATTGCAGATGAAAATTTTATTCACCTTGGTGAAATACGGTTTTTCTTTCACAGAATGTAAAAGGCATGTGTTACAGCCGCCATTTTGTTATCTGTATGAGAGTTAGGTCACGTGGTTTCTTTGAAATCACCAATTCAAGTTAAGCAGACCACCTAAAAAACGTTATGGGGGAAGGATGAACGTGCCCCGGGGCCGAACCTGCCCCGGTCTCCCCTACTGTAGGCCTAAACATAAATATTTGAAAATGTAGATATTGACAGCAGACGCCATGTCATCCTGTCTTACAGCCAAAGACTAACATTTGCGTAATGTGTGGTTTCTCTTTACGCAAAAAGAAATTTCAGAAATGGGTGCCGAAATTGTTAGAAAGTATTTTACTTGCAATTCTGCTAATACTTGTGTGAACATGGACTTTAATCATGCTTTTGTCGGCTATAATGTAGAAAGGTTAGGAAAGCGGTCCTGTGTTTGGACGGGCTAGCGACCAAAATGCAGCATCGTTTCCACACAGACATTTTGCCGATAGTTGTCCGAAAGGTTTGGTTATAAGGTATACATACGTGTAGGTACTTTCGTCGTGATGCGCCAATGTGAAATTAAATTGTATAACAGAAAAACAACACTTTTGACCGTGTTTTAGACGGTTTTATTATCCCGATCGGGGTGTTGGTTCCCCAACGGGAACTAGGCCTAATACCCGATCGAGGGAATGACCTGACGCGAAGCTTGTTGGTTTCTTGCTTTTACCACCTTGCAGTACATGTGAAAGGGTAGTGAATTACTATAACCAGTAGCCATAATTGCCATACAATCTTTACGGTCAAGTAAACAATTCAAACTTTTGACTTGCTCGACTTTGAGTTCGGAATTTCCAAAAATTCTTCAGTTATTTCGCGTGAATGCGGCGATTTCGTAGACAAAACAATTTCATAGACACGCAATAATTACAAACCTTTATTTATCAAAATCAAAGATTCGAACACTAATAGGTTCGTTTAAGAAATAAAGTGATTAAAACCTATAATTAGTAAATTTTGTTGTATTTTGAAACTTTTTAAAATAACCCCATATTCATGTGTTGTTTGCAATTCTTTTACTCCTTGTTTGATTTTTAATAAAATAAATTAAGGTAACAGGCCCTTCTGTCCAATGCTTTGCCTTTCGTTTGACTGAACTAAAATGAATAATAAATCAATAATATATGATTGATATAGGCCTACTATATCTATACAAATGAATTACTCGTGTCTGTTATTATTTCCGATGCTTTGTCATCTTCAATATCTGAAAGTTATATTAATATTTCGATTACCTCTCCTATGTTAGCAACAGTGTAGGTTTAATTTTGAATATTCAAATTTCTGGCTCGATAACAATTTCACTTTGCCCCCTTTTGTTAGTTTTGTAATATTTTATCTTTTGACATTTTGTTACATTTAATTATTTGTTTTACACAGCACTGGGCCAGTACTGGCCCGATGTTAAATTGCTTCCTGGAATGATATGAACTACTATAAAAGATAATAATAATTAAAAATAATGGTCAATAGTGACTTAGAAATAGAAATTTAATACTGTCTACGAAATTGTTTTGTCTACGAATTTTTTTTCTTCTACGAGATCACCGCAAGCCATTTCGCGTACTTCAACCGCCGTTTTGAATGGTGACCCGAACAATGGAAGTAACGTGTAATCTGATTGGTTATATCTCAATAGGTTGTTGGTTGGGAGTTCAAGGACGAATGTCAATCTGGTGACCCTTCTAGCGGGATAGTGTCAGATTTTAGTATCGCATATTGATGATGGACAAATGTTAGGCGCGTGATACGTCATCTGATTTTAATCAGATTGTTGGCAGACTGCAAGCAGGAGCGGCGAAGCGAGATGTTGCAACACAATTTTGCATGTCCAGACAGACCATCTCTTCATTTTGACCCGTTTCAACACCCGAAACAGCTTTGATGATAGGCCAAGGTCAGGCAGACCAAGGATGACTACTCGGGCCCAAGATCGGTACATCCGACTGCTCCACCGGGAACGCGCCAGGGCAGCAACGTCAAATTTCCGACCAAACGGATACGCAACAGGCTGAGAAATGCTGCACTTTTTCCACGACGACCGGATCGATGTCCCGTTTTAACGCAACGTCATCTGGCGGAATTTCTCCAGTTGTGTCAACAGAGGATGAGATGGGCACGTGCAAGGTGGAGAACCGTTCTCTTCACTGATGAGTCCCATTTTCGGGTTCGACGAAGTCATGGACGAGCACGTGTATACCGACGTCGTGGAGAACGTTATGCTGCCAACTGTGTTCAGGAGGTTGTTCCATTTGGAGCTGGGAGTGTCATGGTGTGGGCCGGGATTCGTCACTGTGTTAGGACACCCCTTGTTCATGTTGTGGGTAACCTCACAGGAGTACGGTTTAGGGACTTGATCCTACAGCCTTACGTCATTCCTCACGTCAACGTCCATGGTGGTCTTTTTCACCAGGACAATGCTCGACTACATGTTGCACATGTTTGTCAAGACTTTTTACAGCGTAACAATGTCTAGACATTGCCATGGCCAGCCAGGTCACCAGATTTGTCACCAATTGAGCATCTCTGGGACGAACTGGCTCAACGCATGCGCAGTAGGAATCCACCACCCAAAACACTTCCAGGACTGCTTGAAGCACTTCAGCACGAATGGCAGAACATTCCACAGGCTGTGATTGACAACTTGATTGCATCCATGGGTCGTCGGTGACAAGCAATAATCAATGCCAATGGTGGCCATAACCGACACTGACATTTGTGCACCCCTGTGATGTTGAAACACTTGTGCAACTGTGCATTTCAAGGTCATGCTTATTCTGAATAAAATTTACTGAACAGAGATCTTCAAACAGCGTTTTAGTTTTCTTTTCAATGTTTAACTTGCATCTGTGGTCTTTATATTGAACTTTGAAAGTCAGTGTCAAGTTTCTTTTTTTGAAGAGTTTATTTCCATGGGATTGAAAACATTGTTTTGAGAAACCTGTAGGCGTTCCGCAGTGATCCAACAAAAAGAATGGATAGCTTTAAGCGGGGTTATATCCCAGGTTATTTAAGTGAAACGAGATCATATACATTTTACCCTGATCCAGGATGTGATGAAACTGGCATGTATATATATTGTTTGATAGATATGCTCCGGACAGACGGGTGCATAGAATAAACGCGCTATAGACCAATGCTCATGCTGTAGTAATAATTAAAAATATCTGGGGAAAAAACGGCTCGTCATTTCAAAAAATAAACCTGCAATGTGGAGGCTAAAATTGTACAAACCTGATGGTCTTGCTTATCTCTTTTCAAACGAGCCCCATTCAAAATTATCCAGTCGTCAGCAGGAAGGCAGGCAAATAGGCAGTTATTTAGGCACATCTTGCCCAATGCAAATTATCATAAGTCTAAAGGCCAACCAGTGTTCAATATTGAAATATCTTATAGTTCAATGATCCATCAGCATTTGAAATTGATTATTTGGGAGATCCTTTAACCTCATGTTGATCACAGAGAAAATGAAAACAAACACAAATGAACAATACACAATACATTTTACTTGAAATCCTTACAAAGATCTGTACATGTTATTTTCCAATGTAATCTGTGTTTCAGCTGATTCTCCACAACCCTGTAAAATCTTACAAAGCTGGGACAATGAGCTGAGGCAAGTACTCCTCTACCAATGGTGTCAGCCAAGTCTGCTGTTACATTTACTGCAGTAGTTCATATTAAGTCTTCCCTTTTAATGTCCATGTACAAGTAAACAAAATTTCAATGTTTGTTGTATTGATAGGGAAATGTGACCAAAATTGGGTGACTTCAACAAACAATGATTTACCTCACATGGCAGCATTTCAGGCATATAAAGTATGAACTGTTTCATCAATCAAGGCCATGCTTCTTAGTATTCTAAGCAATAGTGATTCAAACTTGACTTTAGAAAATTGACTTATGTGGTAGTGGTACACCAGTGGTAGAGGTGTAGAGGCCAGGGCATAACTAATGTCGCCCCACAGACGACCATAATTAACTTGAGCACCAAGCATTCCAACAGAGGGCTTTCTTGTATTAAACATGATGAACCTACAGAGTCAAGGGAGGAATAAGGGAGAGTAGTAGCAGGCCTGCTTCTTGTGTCCCCTGTTCTTCAATACACGTCACTGATAAATCATGGGACCAGCCTAGCAGAATGAGGCAATCAAAGCTAAGGAAACTGATCAAAACATTTATTTTACAGAGATTTGAACATTTTAAAAAGAAATTATCTTGAGGACAATGAACCCTTTTCAGGACAAAAAGTCCATGGCCCAAGTAAAACTGTCCGATTACCATGACAAATTTATTTGCACAAAGAGCAATCGGTTCTGAGATTAACAAATTTTGGAGTCACTTCTTCAGTACATCAAGACTTCAAAATAGAATGCAGATGTGTTATCATGCCTGATAAAATCAATGAAGTGAAGACATCTGGTCAGATAAGCTTTGAGGTTTGAGTGAACAAACAGGCCTTTCTTATTGCCATGTCATTCTAGTCTTGTCTCGGTGAGTGAGTGAGTGAGTTATTGTTAAACGCCGCTTGGGCAATATTTCAGCCATTCGCGGCGAGTCTTGTCTCGGAATATATCATACATCAAAATGAAGAAAAAGACCACTTGATCATTCTGATGAGTTCATTTGTGTTCAAAGGTTGAGAGAGGTTGGATACAGTAAGAAACTATATTTACAGTTCAACAGAACTAGCTCTAAGTATATATAGCAGAATTAATCAAGTGGAATCAGAGAAATAAACAGTTAGTCAATAACCGGTATACTGTTTATGATGAAATATGGTGGTAGATTGTGAATAGCCTAAATTCTATAGTAGCAAAGTAGCGAGACTGAAAATGATAACTGTAGACTCAAGAGATCTCTTGGAATAACTGAATTAGCAATTAAAATCAACAAAATGATAGACTTTAACTCTTAACATGGAAACTAATATGAAAAAATGAACCTCTTAAAACAAATGTGCAAGTCCCAGAAACACATTGACCTTGAACAGTCAAAGGTCAGCAGAAAATATAAATACTCTTTGACATATCAAATGCTTTAAAAACTGTCAAAACATATGAAGACAGTGAAAGTAGGAAAATTTTCCCTCAAACCTACAGTGCATATCAGAAGAGTTAAATTGCAGTGATAAAATAATTTTGAACTCCATTAGAAATTTCAAGTAATTGTCAATATGTTACAACTAGTCTTCGAGGTCAACCCGTGAAATAAAGGGTAATGCTCCACTAATAACTTCATGCAAGCAACATCAGCACTTTTGTTCAACAAACCCGCATTTCTCTCTGAAGAAATTTGTGGACAACAAAATGAATAAAAGAAACAAAATCACATACATAGATAATTTCACTTGTTGGGATCTGAAAAGACTGCATATTTCTGAAGAATTTGCAAATGGAATCATAATTGAATGCACATCGTTTAGTATTGACAGGACTAATTTCAAGGGCTAATACATAGTGCACAGACTTGATATGGTCTCTAAAGTGGGAGGGTCAACTGACTGCAGCAAGTCAAGGTTCACACTGACCCCCACCCTGTCTATCTTTTGATGCTCGCCTCCCTCACATTCAGAAACATCTTGTGACCGGTCATACACTTGCAGGGAGTGAAGTTGTAAGAAACCAACCGGCCCTACAGAGTTCTTCCACCAACAAACTGTGCAGTACTTGTCTGAGTGGGCCAGTGGCACAAAGAGTTCCTCAACAAACATACAAGGTAGAAAGGGACAGTCCAAGTTGGCCGGCCCTCACTCAGGACGGGTTGTTCCTTCCTGTCAAGACTGGCAGCTTGTCCTCCACACTGGCCACCAGCTTTGTATTGAGGAGGCGGTCCAAGTGTTTAGAGAGACTGTCACTTGCATGTACTGGAGCCACCAGCTGGTCCATAGACACCTCCGACAGACAACCCACAAACACTTCCACAAAGTGGCACCTGAAGGGGTATCAGCAATATCAATTAGATTTGAATAATTCTTTAAAACGCATGTACATGATAATACCATTTTAGGAGAGAGAAAATTAGAGTCGTGGGCTTTGAAACAGTTCGGATTATCATTTACTTGATGTATTTGCAGCCAAAATTGAAACAATTAATATCAGACTCACCAGTTGGTCTGGAGCTGATTATCGATATCAACAGGGGACGTCCTCTCATACACGTCCTCCACACGCTGCAGCATGGTACACACGATCGTGCTGCCAAACTGCAACAAGAATAGGATAAGCATAGATATAAGCATCTCCTGTCTGGGTAAGTAATTCAAGTGAAAGTGAAAGTTACAGGAAAATTTTTTTTGTTAACGTAGTAAAGAGTAAAGGGTTTATATGAGTAAGCAAGCACACAAGCAACCATGAACGTATGTATGTAGTAAAGGGGAGAGGTAACTGCATATTTGGGTAGCAACCACAGCTCTCAATACAAAAAAAGGGTCAATGTTGCTCTAAGAGGAAAACATTCCCTGCCAGATGGCTTTTTGATGCAAATTCAACTTCTAATGAAGCATTTCAAACTAATGTGCTGTGTATGCAGTGTTATCATTAACAGATAATTCATTTGAAAAGACAGCATTGTACAATTTGTACCATCAAACTGAAATCCAAAAACTCAACCGCACTAAGTTAATGGGCTATAACTAAAAAAATATCATTAAAAGGGAGATGCTCTATGACATATATAACTAAAGCATGTATTACGTTTCAGACAGATTGATCAAAAACTGATTTTTTTTTAGGTACTGTCATTCTGAAATCGGAAATTTCCCGCTCTTAGTCAAGAGACATAAAAAAACTATTCATCGAGACATGCTGTTAAAGATCGACTGAAATGACCCATGGCAACTTTCGTGATTCATAAGATATGTATTCTAATTTGCCAGAAACTTGAGTTTAAATTTTCGAAATCGGCCCATAAACAACTTTAATACGGCTTTTTCCAATCACCAGCTAATTAGCACCAGTGAACAGAACTGAACTGGCCCGTGGTCACTGAGGCGTGTTCTGCCGCGTGTCCTATCGCGTGACGTGCTAGTCGGCGGAAGTATAACCTCCTTAATGAAAAAACAACAGGAAATCTCAGTCTTAACAATTGTTTAAACATATCTAAAGTCATCCAAGCAACTCAAACCTCCGATAAATTGATGTTAAATATATCTTTAATTATTTGTATTGTTCCAAGCGAAAGACAGTGTTTTAATATGATGCTATGCTCACTATCCCATGGCATGTGTAAATCAATTACGACGTCTGCCAAATGTTGTCACAACAATCAGACTGGTTTAACTAGTCTTACTTTTTTTTATGACACACAGGTGGCCGTTATGTAATCCTATCGCATTCTATTTAAATTCTTGATTTAATGGTCTCTAATTATACCTTTTGAATCTTAACGCCTTGGACCCACCAAGCGAAATATATGTCCTGTCATAATGGCGTAACTCTTTGCATTCGACTGCTCTTAGTTTATTGTCACGGCGTCTAGTCATTTTGAACCAATGAACTTGTAGAACATATATTCAACCAATAAATTAAGAGAAGGATATTTGGCTCATGCACTTCTACGGACGATGACACACATTTAAAAAAGTACATCGTGAATAACGGGTACCAACATTCTTTAGGATTACATAGGATGTTTCTAACGCATGCGCCAGGTATGTTTTCCTGTCATTGTTAAATTCAAAGACAGAGATATTGCAACACTGTGTGAGATATTATACTAGATAAGAATAAAATATGTGTTATAGTTAAATACAAACGAATCATCCACTAAGTACTAAGTTGTCATGAAAGTGAAGTGAAACAAAATTATTTTTTCTATAGTAAACATTAAAAAAGTTTCTACATTCTCTCCCGTTTATTACAAAAACCTTCATTTTTTCAAGACAATTTAGAACTTCATATCGATAAATACATGTTGTAACACTACGTGATATCCGATAGTAATGGATCTCTCACCGACCAAGTTCTTAGCCCTTTGATATAAACCCACCCAAGAAAACCGGTCTCCTAGTAGTCGAATTAAAGCGTATATTTTCTCATTTTTTGGCTCTATTGATTCTTATAAGTGAAGCGACTACAGATACTAATTTGTAATAATCAAATTTATGCGTTACGTCTCCTCTTTAAGGTGTGAAGCACATCATTGACATTTCAATGTACAAATGTACAAGGTACAAATTCAGATCACCATGGAGCAAAGTACATCCCCAAAAAAGTTTATATTTGAGGTTTTAGCAGTTTTGGGGAAGTCAAAAATATGAAAGTTTGCGGACGATGAGCTAGAAATGACGCTCTAGGTGAAAACGAGGATTGAACCACATATTTGGTATAACAAAAAATGAATGTCATCACTGAGGGGAGAATATATTCGTTGTATCTGGAAAATATTGACTGATTCTGTTAAATACTATTTGTTTTATCAAAAGTAAATGAAGTTGATTTGCATGGATTGCTTTCATAAGAACATGTAAAACATTGCAGATATGCCTTGTTCTGTAGCATTGCATTGATTGCCTTGCCCTGAACCTGCACAAATTGTTACACATACCTTGTTCTGTAGCATTGCATTGATTGCCTTGCCCTGAACCTGCACAAATTGTTACACATACCTTGTTCTGTAGCATTGCATTGATTGCCTTGCCCTGAACCTGCACAAATTGTTACACATACCTTGTTCTGTAGCATTGCATTGATTGCCTTGCCCTGAACCTGCACAAATTGTTACACATACCTTGTTCTGTAGCATTGCATTGATTGCCTTGCCCTGAACCTGCATTAGTTTGATCTGCTCCCCGAGAGTGACCAGCATCTCAAAGGAACACTTGTGTAGGGCCTGGCTCACAGAGGCAGTCAACATCATCTGGCCCTGCAACACACAATAATCCGTTTTATATCAGTCACTACAAACATTAAATTAGTGAACTAATAGTGAATTAACAACAAAGAAATCATAGATATTGATATGAAGGTATCTAAATAAATCATTTATTGATGAAGAAATAACCATAATCAAATTGGAGCTAGCAGAGCTAAAGATATTGATCACAACATCTAACAATGGAAATCCACAGTGATATTTTCAGGCACATGTGGCTCCAAATATAAAACTTTATTAGCCTATGGTAACTGTTAGTAGCCTAGGATTGATCATTCACCACAGAGGCTGCTCAAGCCATTTCTTTCCAAAGTATTTTCTATTACAGTTTTGCAAAACGACATATTTCTTTCAAAATCCCAAGCAGTAGATATTTGCAAGACAGATACAGGGCATTATTTCACACAGATGTGTAATATCTCTGACAGTTTTCTCTTGTGAGAAATTAGTGATAATTTCTTAGGTGAGCGACTTCTGGTCTTCCAGTGGTTCAGGAACACTTCAAATGCTTATTTTCAAACAAAGAACTTTAGATGAGTCCAATCAGTTCCAGCCCAGAAAGTGCTCAACTTGTCACAGAGGTTACTAGGAAAGAAATGACTCAAACCTATAGGGAGAGACTACAGGGTGAAGGACTAGAACTAGTTTCTAGCCACGTGTACATTGACTCACCTCCTCTGCTTGGTCTTTCCTCATGAGTTGTGAGAGATTGCACAGCATCAGGGACACCATGATACACGCCTGGGCCTGCAACACAACCTCTCAACATGATAATCCTCTCCTCGTTACATCCATTTGAATCACCTTTAAACTATTGTGTAATAGTCGATTAATCAGATGTATTTCAATTTTTCGATGCAATTTTCAAAGGATTGCAAATGCATTTAATAAACACCAAACTAAGGCTAGTTTCTTTATAGATCAGGTTGTGAAGGCACCGATTTTTGGCCAAATTATCAATAATAGTGCTCGAATAAAAGTATGATTTCGGCATTTTAGTTTTTATTTCTTAAAAGAACAAGGGATCAATCTCTATTCAGTTATCTTTTTTTGCATCCAAAAACCCCAAAATCTAACGTTTGCAAATACAAATTGAAAATTTTGGCAACAAAATACTTTGACATTAAATCCGGCCAAAAATATGCTTAGCCTGGTATACAAGAACACAAATATTATATGTGTGAATTGATCTTGGGAAGTGACTTGAAACTCACTGGACCTGGCAGCCAAGTACATAGAGAAAGAGGTTAAGGCCAGCTTTAAGCTCTTATTGTGAGATATCTTATATGAAGCCTATCACCCTCGGCAAACATGATTTGAAGACTAACAGATGAGGAATTTAGAGTGATCTTAAAATGTGTGTGACATAAAACTAAGCAAATGTTTAACCATTCATCTTCAAGACTGTTGAAGGTTCCACTTACCGGATCTACCAGTGGAAGGACTCGTGACAGGAGTTTCCTCCCCTTACGCACAGACATGGTTTGGATGAACGTCTCGATGTTTTCATCGGCAGAGAGAAAAGTAAACAGTTGATCAACCTTCTCCTTCCTCTCGATCACCAGTGGCATTCTACAATAATAATAATAATAATAATAATAATAATAATAATAATGATAATAATAAATAATAGTGGCATTACATGCAGCGCAGGGCATGATTATCAAGATTCGTCATTCACCTCTCCAACTACATCCTCGGTCACCCAGGGCTAAATGTTCAAATCCTTCACAATCGCCCATGGGGAAACTCCATTAGGAAAATCTGGACTGAAATTACCCACCCTGGAATCTTATGAAACAGTAACCCAATGGAACAGTTTGACACAAGATGTGGACATATGTCTTTGGTAACACTATCAAACCAGTTGTGCATGCATGGAAATTGGATTTTGAAAATTCTAAGGAGACCCTCCCTCCTGATTGCCTGTGAACACAAAAGCGGAGCTAAGAATAGGTTGTGCAAGTTTATTATCATAATCTTAACAAAAGATAAAAGCACGTTAGAACTGTCTTCGGAGAGGTTGAAAGGTCCAATTGACATAGCGGTTTCACTGGCTTAAACAAATTAAAGGCTATTAATTCAGTTCACATTTTCCTGATGAAGTTTCCAAGGGGTGATTGTGAAGAGTATCGAAAAAACAAAGCTGTGGGTGACTAAGGATGTTCCAACACAAGCAACTTTTGTATCTTGCTTGAATACAAAGATGCCCCACCTTCCAACAGTCGCTGGAGAGAGGGAGATCTTTACCATGAGAGATCTACACAGATGAGATTACACTGCAAAAATCAAATAAATAAATGGATGTGCTGCTAGATGATATTTTCTTAGAATGACTTGAATAATATTGTTTTGCCTGATAAAGTTATTTTAAAAACGATTCCCCATTTTGAATATTTTGTCTTTATTAGTATCTTGATATAATTACATATTTCTATTCCATTTTATTTTTATATAGGTTGTTTGTTGTGGATTCTCAAGCTATGTATGCATCAGATTTATGTCACTGTTTGGCCTTTTGACCCTTTTAATACTTGTTAGCTAATACAAAGTACATCTATGTGTCTAGTTTTGTCATATCATTATAAAAAAAGGTTCAGCATCATCTCTAGCGCTAGTGGCCCATTCCCACAGGCAGCAGTGGCCATTCTGGGGTCCCAGCTGTCTTGGAGTGGTGGGGATTGTTTTACATGGGAGATAGGGGAGTACTGGGGTGAAATTGATATCATGAATGGAAAGTTCTAAGCCACTCAGAGACTGCTATGGCAACACTCACGTATCTGATCATATGACAGAGTCAGAGGCAAATTAAAATCTTAGGTAGGTGTATTTGAATTTCATTTTTAAAATTCTCTTTATACATAAGTGAATTATTAAAAATTACAGCTATGTGCTCTTCAAATAATGGTTAACATGGATGTAAACAATCATTCTGAAATTAAAAGTTATTGTTTTGATAATTTGCTAGACAAGAGTGTTCCCATCTATATTTCACCTAAAAAAACACACTCTTCACTGGGAAAATTGACTCCACCAATTCTGTGTATATGGATTTACCTTCCCCTTTAAGTTATTGTCCATACTAAATCTTTTTAATAAATTACCTGTTTTCATCTGGTAGTGCCAATAACTTCTTTTCCAAGTCATCAATATCTAGGAGTGACAGAAAGCCCTGTGAAAAAAACAATACATTACTAACATTTGAGTTACATAAGAACCGACACCCCCATACAGTTTATCATGGAGAACATGTACAACCAATAGTTTTTTAAATTAAATCTGATTAAAGGGAGATAACTTAAGAAATTTTTTTTAAAAATATCAATAAAGAAAATACATAGGATAAAAAATGTTTTAAAACCAATGAACTGTTTTAGTCTCAGAACAATATACTTATCAGCTACCTTTTTCATCAATTTTCCGCGATAAAAAATAAACTTAAAATCTTTGCTCTATTCTGTCTTATTTAATCTTAATGAAAATTTTAAATGCTAAGCGAGCAACAGGCCAAAAGAGAGGGTTGACAGACTTAACAAGACTAGGGTGAGCAAAGCTCATATTCATTTAAGCAGTTTAGAAACAACATATGGTAAGAAAGTAGTACAAAAACACCAAGTCTGCCGAGGTACCAAACCCAGTTTATTACTCGCCCGTGTAAGATGCGCCAGCGAAATATTTATACCTCAATATTAAACTATTTACTAGTGTAATACCGTTGTATGTATGACGTCTCAATAGTTTTTAGTCAGAATATATTAGCAGCGTCGTCACAATGCCAGCCAAGTCGCCGAAATGTTTGTTTAGTCACTCTGTCGGCAAGTGTGCTTGTTGGCAAGTAATAAACAGAATAACTACCTACCATTTAATACTATTGTATTCAAACTTGTGAATGATTTGATATCAAACTCAATTTCGCTGGTTTTATACTAAAACATGAACACATTTAACAAAAATAGTATTGTTGAAATAGTATAGTATACTCTTGAAATAGAATAGTATACTCTTGAAAGTCGTTTACTATCCTCTATATATTGTTCAACTTCATTCTTGAAATCAAGGCTCTGTGTACCAACCTTCTCTATGTCCATGAGTAGCTGCCGGACCCTCCTGAGCTCCTTGCTGACATTCTGTGCTCCTTCATCTGTCGGGTGCTGCACACTCTTAGACAAATCGATGATTGTGCGTGGATTGTGCACACTGGCTGTCGTCAGTCGACCAAGCGATCCCTCGAACTGAGCTGTCAGATATCAAACATAACAATGTACCAATGTACAAGTTAAAGTTGTTGTACACCTGGGTTAATTGTTGTTGCTATGTTAGATTGTAAACATACATATTTACAAAATATTTATGACATAGCTTAAATTAATAGTTAATATGCTAATCTAATTTAAAAGTAATGCTGATGAAATACTTTGTGAAAAGGGACATTTCACTTGATCTACAAACACATTCTTTAAAAATCTTGTTTACTAATAGAGATTTGTTGAAACTTATAAGAGAAGAATGAAATTTGGTTATTAGAAACTGAAATCAATTGTCAAATTGGCTACATTTTAAAGATTACAGAAATATCTTGTCTACAGATGTATATTCTTTTAGAAGACACTACATATGAAGGATTGGTATCGCTCCTCATTTCTGTATTACAATATATTATGATACAGAAAAGCGTATTGCAATATATTGGTAGTTTTCATATTTTAGTTTTTCTATGCTCTCTTGACTAAATAACAGCAATTAGAACAGTGATTAATGCTCAACTGGCAATAAAATCACATTTCTTTGTTAAGTTTTTCTGCAATTTTACACAGAAATTGTAAATTTTAAACTTTCAATATATTGGTTATTTTCAAAATAAATTCAGACTTTGTGATGTAAACGATATGCTGCATTCTGATTGGATCAGACATGGTCATGTGATCGGTATACATTTCAATGAACCCAAAGTTGAGGGTTATACAAAATAACCTTCAGTAAATGCAGGTTATACGATATCGTGCCGGAACTAGCCAAAACACGCTGTACTGTCACCTAGATTCTGGACAGTATAAATACGCGAGTGTTATTTGTTAACTTTGATCTATTTAAATTAAACTTTACATTTTCCACTTTTTTCCAAAAATATAATCATTGTTAGTTTTTTGATACACAAAATATATTATTTGTAGAATAAAAAAGTGTCATTTTTACCGAGTCTTTGGAACTATTTTGTTTATGCGTCTGAATACGGGTAGAGATCCGTCTTGGTGTAACCGGTACGTAGGTCAGTGCGACAAGCAGCTATAGAATTGCATTTCGAATGCATTTTCGCTTTAAATACAACGTTTGAATTTATAAGAAATGAATTTCATCATATGGTTGTCCACACGGTTATAACCTGTTTGAAACTTGTAAGATAAACTTTTGTATAACCGGCGTCGCAAGCTTGACGGTTATACAAGTTTATCTTACAAGTTTCAAACAGGTTATAACCGTGTGGACAACCATATGATGAAATTCATTTCTTAAAGAGTGTACCGGTACGTATCGTCTTGTCTCTGTATTGCAATATACCGATATACCGATAATACTGCGCACCCTTACTACATATTGTCTTTTTAAGATGACATGATCAAGTTGATAAATTTTTACCAGGAGTGTAGTGTTTGGTTTCCACTTTAGACAGATTTGGTAT
This sequence comes from Phorcus lineatus, assembly GCA_921293015.1. Taxonomy (NCBI): domain Eukaryota; kingdom Metazoa; phylum Mollusca; class Gastropoda; order Trochida; family Trochidae; genus Phorcus; species Phorcus lineatus. The sequence goes on along the minus strand of OV121085.1, from coordinate 30,138,831 downwards.
CACCAGCTTAGGATCGTCATCACCAGAAATTTCTCCACTTTCACGCATTCGTTGTCGTTCTTGGGCTTTTTTCTTCAATGAGTAATACTGTAGACAAAGAAAAGCATACAATATAAATGACTGAATCAATGAATGAATGAATTATAAATCCTCCAAGGTTATGAAGAGTACAATATCTATAAACACATCAAATCAATGCAAATTTAGATAATTAGTTACAGAAACACATATATGCAAATTGATCTGATTTCAATCAGACTGAAAAAAGTACATAAATCTCTTCTGCCTGGCAACACTTACAGTGTAGTAGTAATCATCTAAGTAGGGGTTGTCTGTCTGCAGCTGCATCAGCTGTATCTTGATGATCCAGTCCTTTTCCTTCTGGGTCATCAGTCCATCGTAGGTGTCCTCCCTCGAGTTCTCGTTGTCCTGGTGTGCCGGTCGATGCTGACTTCGATTGTCTCGGAAATATCTGTTGGGATTGTTGTTGTTCTGGCCTTGGAAATATCTGTCTTTATGCATAGGTCCTGGGCTGTGGTAGCTAGAATGATTGAACCACAACTAAACTAAACAGCAATCGGGAATATTGTTCAGAGTTCAACCAATAACGGGACAAAAGATGAGATATTGCTTGAACCAAATATCTCATGCAATAACATTCAATGCATGAATAATACTAAGCCAACAAGACCTTTCAAAAATATAAAAAATATTTCTGTTATCCACATCAAGAATGGTTTGCAATCGGCAGTTTCTTGGTCAATCTAAGCTTGATTCAATGATCTTTTAATCTTTCACAAACATGTAATTCATTAACCCTTAAGATGCGGGTCCCGGAATATTCCGGGATGAAATTAGCTTTGCCCGCAAGTCCCCTTAGCGGGATGCGAGTAGCACACTCTATTTTTCTCACGCTAACTAATTATGACCGCGGGTCTCGGTAGCGGGGCCCGGAAATTTATTGCCTAGCAGTAGTCTCAGTTCAACGCTTGTATTTTCGTTCCGGCTGTCGCTAAGCAACCGTGTTTTGTTTCGTTGGTGTTCTAAATAATGCGCGAACATGCTCCGAAAGTTATGAGAGTATTGATAATGTTTATCGTACCGAAAATAAACGTTAAAATCACTCAATTTTCCCCCACTCCCCGCCGCACGTGCTAATAGCCTGTGGGCACTTTCTACCCTCTCGCACGAGCTTACCGACCCGCGCATGCTATCGTTTACTGAGACGCGTGCATTTTGACCCTATGCACGCCTTCCTATCGCACGCCCTATGCTCTGAACGCTTGGGCGTATTACAATACCGGTTGGATCTTTTGAAAGAGCAGAAAATTGTCTTCAATTCAATATAAAATACATAACTACGCCACCTGAAATGAAGATACAGCATGTGCCGCAAAAAAGGTGATTTTTACATATTTTTAGTTTTACACCATTTTGTCACACCAATCTTCACATGATGTGGTCAACTTATTTTGACAATTTTTATATTATAAGATAGAGAGAAAGATTGTCTTTCATTCCATGTAAAATTTGTACATGCGCAAAAATAAATAAAAACACAGCAAGCGCCGCACAAAAAGCTAATTTCTCAATTTAAATCATGTAAACTGAACGGCGATTTTGATATGTGCCTTTATTTCGTTTATATCTTCTCAACAGCTAGACGTATTTTGAAATTGATTACCTCGTGATAAAGAGGAAATAATTGTCTTCGATTTGATGTAAAAAAGTTATATGCAGTATATAAAATAAAGATACAGCAAGTGCCGCAAAATTGCGACTTTTCTTTATTCTTTGTGTTTTTACCATTTTCTCGCACTTTATATCACATAAAGTTCTTGGGACATTTTGAAATTTCATATATCAAAATATAGAGAAAAGGATGATCTTTATTTCCATATAAAATTGGTATGTAAACGAAAATCAGTAAAGACCCGACGAGCATTGCGCAAACAGGCAATTTCTCTATTCATATCTTGTTAACCGAGAAGCGATTTTTTCAACTGCTTTTTACACTTCCTATCCATTTAACGGCAGAGCGCATTATCAACATTTTTATATCACAATAAAGAGAAAAGGATCGTCTTCAATTCTATGTAAACTTTGCAAATTACAATGAAACAATAAAGGAGCGGTAAGTGATGTCGCAATTATCAAAATCTGTTTTCAAATACCTGAGGGTACAATCTTTGCAAACTATATATATTCCAAACCAAGCGGTACATATTTATCATTTTCATATCAACGTAAAGAGGAAATAAATACCTTCATTTTCATGTGTACTTTGCCCATATTTGCATCAAAATAAAACGTGTGGAAATTATGCGACAAATGTCGCGGTAAGGCGATTATCAAAGACTTTATTCACTAGCTATACCCACGTTACGTTGGTAATAACTTCTAATTACAGTGCAAAAGATTGTTATGATTTATTTTTTCGTAAAGAAGAATAAATTGCCTTCAATTCCATATATAATTTGCATGTATACAAAGCGAATAACTTGAATTATAAAATTGGAAATAAAGACAATTTCTGTTAAGTGTGAGTGTATTTTTCAGCGTGGATACCCCGCCTGCACGCGCTGAGCGCGTGCGTTTGCCCGGGGCTACTAGCTTAGTAATATTACTGTGGGGGTCAGAACGTTATCGGGATTTATCACTACCCTGCTTTCGTTATTTATATCTTTCGTTTAGGATGGCGTAGCGTAATAAAATTTATCGTGAAATATAGAGCAAGAAATTAGCTTCAATTCCGTATATAATTTGCATGTGTGCACTCAGTGATTAAATGATTTTATAATGTTTGAAATGAAGACAATTTTTAAAATTTAGTAAAATTCGTTCCAGACATATTATAAAAATAATTTTTATATCGATGTGAAAAGGAACAATTCATCTTTAGTTTCGTTTTGATTTCGCGCATGCGCTCTTGGAATTTATTGAGTTATGGCGCCCGAATTGAAAACAAGTTTACTTCGGTTGTAGAAACCGTTCCAGGGGTGATAGAAATTTCATTCAAAGTGTCAAGTAAGTATCATCCATTTATAACACGGGATTCGCCGACTAGCTTTGTATAAAACGACGATAACGTCCGTATTCCGCCATGTAAACACGCCATATGTTGTTAAAACGGTCGCATCTGGCGGCGCTGGAAAATTCGGCCACAGGGGCTAATTGCATTATTACCGTAGCGAGGCGAGTGCTGGAAAATTCAGCCACGGGGGCAAAACTGGTCAAAATAATATTCAGCAACGGAAGGGTTAAAGATAAAGACAATTATTGCACATTTGGTCAGATGAAAGGTGTTGGAATTCTTACTAGTTGTGAGAGTAGCCTCCCCTGCCTGGCTGGGGGCCACGCATCATGTGACCAGAATCATTCATTGGAGAATGAGGTGGAAATCTGCAATAATGAGAAAAAGATGGTATACATGTCATAGGAACAAAAAGCTTATATTGTACTAAAAGTCAAACAATTGCAACAACGAAAACAATCCCCACAGAGGTGGCTCAGTCATTTATACCTATACAACCTCGTCTAAATTCGAAGGTTTTTCGGTCACGCAATGTAGAACGCTGATTGGATGCAATCAAAGTTCGTTGTGCAATCAGCAACGCTGTTTCGAAAGTTATCATTCAAATCGCCTAAGTTATTTCCATAAGCTTTCCCAAAGCTAAACTTTATTTAAATATGCACCTTGCACTTTGAGTCGTCTTTACATAACACAAACGCCTCATTTTGCGACTGTTTTATTGCACAGTCCTGTGTGACAACAAATATGTTATTCATGCAATCGTAGTTTTCATTTGCTGAAATATAGCCAGGTAGTTTAAGTTGCAATAATGTCCCGCTAGGGGAAACTGCCGGAAGCCCGAGAAACCTTTTATTAAGGCAGAGGTTGTATAGGAATAAATGACGGAGCTACCTCTGTTTGGAGAGAATGTACCTTATTAGACTCATTAGACTTTAAGCTATGTTAATTTTTAACTCCTGTTTTCTTCTCTACTTCTCTAATAATGTTGGGTCATTACAACTGCACATGAATTGAACAACCTCAAGTTGTTACAGTATGCAAGTTGTTTTGAGAATGCATGAATAGATATGGAAAGTTAAAAGAACAGTTTTGAAAAAGTCGAAAGTCAAAATACCTCTGGCCAGGACTGCCGATGTGACCAAAGGGGAGAGGACCTCTTGGGCCCCTGGACATCATCACTGGAGTACTGTAACCACGATTTGCATTCTCTGTAACATAAGAACGTACTGTCAGCTTCTTAATATGAAGATGAAACAGTCGTTTGAATACTGATGAACAGGGAATATGAAAAGGCTTCAATACTAGTTTTCTTCAAAATCATAAACAGATATTGCCAATGGGACTTTTTTTAACGGATGTATAAAATCATGTTAACTTCTCCAGGGAACGGGAAATACATCTATGAGATTGGGCCATTTTTAGGGCTTTTAGTCTTTTTCACAGTTTTGAATGGGCCATTCCCCTTCAGAGCAATGGTAAAATGTCTTACTTGAATGGGCAATCTTTTCATCAAATGTGCTAAATGGCCCATGGCCCCTACCTTTCCCATTCCCTGCATTTCAATACCAATATGACATACTGACATGTAATGAATATTACATTTTAAGCTAAACAGTAGCTTCCTTATTGGGACCATTCTGTACGGTTTGAAAGGCAGGACTTTTAAATTAAGCCTTTTTACTCAATCATAGTTGCCATGCAGAAAGAGATTTGCCTCCTTGAGAGATATATCATTACTCCCTCTAAACTACAGAAAAGCCAGTCCTCTATGATCACAATCTCCTGCAATAATCAGTGAAGTGCTATGATTAAGGCTATGACTAACAATGACAGTCTGGGCCTCGTTTTACAAAACACTTAAGCAATAACATAGTTACTAAGGGAACAATTGTCAAAAGTGCATCTTGTAAGAATGACAGCTAAGGTTCAGTTATAGTTACTTGATGAATAGAGGCCCTGGGTCTCCTTTCACAAAGCCTTAAGGTGATCATAAGTCCTTAAGGTTAACCTTAGTTGTGAAAGGAGGCCCTGGAGCTAATTTCAAGTATATCTTAAGTGCTATATGCTCTTAATGATAAATCATTATACAACTCTCTCAGCATTTTAACAGCTTTGAATGTCAGAGCCAATGGCCTTCTTTCAAAAAACCCTAATTAATAAGATCATTGTAGGTCAATAGGGTCACCTTAGTGCAAAGATGAAGAATGTTACTTAAGGTTAAAATTAGTCAAGGTTGCTTTGAGCAAGGTGGCCTAGGTTTCCAAGACAATCTGACATACCGAGCAAGAATGCAGCAGCTGCAGGACTGTTGTAGGGGGACATGAGACGTGCCTGCATCTGTGCTTGTACAGGGGAGGGGGGGCGGTGCAGAGGCGTTCCTCCAAGGGGAGGGGGGGTTGGGGACACAGATCTTGCTAGAGGGGAGGATGACATGCCTGCAACAAGACGACACACATCACATGTCACAACAATTCACAACACAACTATTCTATCAACAAAAGGAATGGTGTCTATGCTGCCTATCACATGGGAATTTTGCACTATGAATGTTTAAAGCATTCTTCACACACACTTTTGCATAGATATCAGTTTGTATCTCTTTAATAATGCTACACAATTACAGGTTTCATGCAGACCCTTAATTACCTTAATGAAAGATTCAAAACTACATATCAACTAAAATTTTACAAAATCTATCATTACCAACCACTCATGCAGGAACAGACAAATTTGTAATGGATTCAAATACATTCATGCACTGTAATATGCATTCATGCATTAGTAACTCAATCTCGTTAGATGTTTAACACTTGAAGCACCATAAATCATCATGCAGGAGATAAGGGTACAACAAGCAAGGATGTACTGACCGATAAGGCCTGGGGAGGTGAAGTGATGACCGGGGGAGACCCCAACCATGGGAGGGGTCATGGACCGCGACGTCAGGGGAGAGATGCGGCCGTCCAGTGACCTGGACACAGGACTGAATCCAGGTGGAGGCTGAAGTTAGAATTTTTTTTTATTTCCATCAGAAAAACTTGAAACTTCTCATCGAGAGAAAAGGTCAATCCTTTAAAACTAAAAAATTACAATTTTGCCATGTTCTGGCATGTCAGAAAATAATCAATGTAGCATGTACTACTATTGAACAAGTTGATGAAATTTCATAAAGCTGTTGACATCTTTACACAGAAACTTAGGTTATCAATAACCTTAAACTTAACTTCCTCGATAAGTAGTGATAAATAAAAATCAAGGTCCAAATCAAAGAATGAATGAACCATAAGAAATTTGATGATTCAGTTGTAGAAACTGGGGTCAGATACTATCTAGCAAGCAACAGGTCATATGATAATCTCTGCTTTATTTATCCATCATTCCCCAACATCAAACTATCAATTAAGGTAATTACTTGAAACTACAAATTGAAATTTCAAAGTCAAGTTGCCTTTAATCAATTTGATTTGAACAGTTAGCTCCTAAATTTGGAAAATTTACCATATGAAAATCAAATTGAAGATCTTGAACTACATTATATTGAATAGAAAGAAACAGAGGGGATGTTTCAACCAACAATCTTATCATTGAGGCCACGCGGTTGGAACGTGAGAAGCTAAAAAATCCATCTCAAATCTAGTGATCTTCTAGAACAAGTGATGCTCTCTGAATCGGGGTTTTGTTTGAGTTGGGGGATTATCTTGTAAGATAAGTCGCCTTTGGAATGGTCAGGGAGGTTAAAATGGAGAGATACGAGTCTGATGAGTAGATTCCAGTAAAAAACTAGTCACTCAAACCAATTAATCCATTGCCCACCAGCTATTGTTAAGGTCACCCCTGTCCTTTTCTTGTACATTATATTGAGTTGAAGCTGCTAAATATAGTATATTTCCACCATTCAAATGTACAACATAATTTTATTATATCATTATTTAGCCTTGGGGAAATCATTGCAAAAATTCCCATTCAGCTCAGATAGGGTTGAAAGTTGTCCTCACATCCTCACAATATTTTTCCAAAAACTTTATAACTTTATAACTATTCCTTAAATCCAAAACATAAGAAAAATCGCACTTGGGGTCAGATACTATCTAGCAAGCATTGAGTCATGTAAAAATCACAGCTTAAAATAATCCATCACTCCCCAAAGTTGGTGCAATGATCTTACTTTTTTTCAATATTATTTGTATGTACATTGCCTTTTTGCATAAAAAGCAGCTACAAACATGACTATCATTTTTTTGCATTATCCAGCTACCATCATCATCATGATAAAACCAGAGAGCAAATACATTTCCTTGTTAACCATTGGTATGACCACCAGTAGGGGTGAGAAAAAAATGCCGTAATCAGTAAACCCACCTGTGAGAAGTTGGGGATCATGTGCCCTGAGGGTCCACCTATCGGCTGGATGGGGACAGGCATTGAGAAGGGAGAGCGGTGTTCTGAAACTGTTGGCACTCTTCCAGGAGTTGCAATTGTCCGTTTCTCTGTGTCCTGGTGATTAGGAGGTGACTCTCCCCGCAGATGGCGCTCCAACTCCTCTGCGGTCATCACAGTAGGACCTCTCTTCTTTAGAAGTTGGTTCTCGATCTCGGCCAGCGTCTGGGCACTAGGAGGAACTATAGGAGACTGACCGCTGAGTGCAGTGGGACCTCTTGGTTTGGCTCGTACCACTGATGGGGTCTGTAGGGAGAGGATGTGATTAAATTGACAATATGCGAGCCTAACACTTCAGCTACCTTATCTCTCTTGAACTTGATTAGCAACTAGATGAGCGTTTGGGACACCCCAAAAGCAAAGCAGTTCGACACTGAGGGTGCAGCCTCCCCGTCGCATTCTTCCAATATCACATGACCTGGACCTTCGACATTTAAGGTTACACAATCTATGATCACCTTTCATTGACTATAACAATAATATAATGATCAAAATGTTAATAATTAAAATAACATATTTTTGTAAAACCATGCATAAGTCGTTAACATTGCTGTGACTTTGACCTCAAACCAATTATAGCGAAAACCTGTTGAAATTTTGGTACTTTTCCATGTATTATATATACCAAAAAAGAGCCTCACAGCTGTTATTGATTAACAAGTATTTTTTTTATGGATTTCAGAACTCGTGATCTAGACTTTTGACTTTCAATGTGAACATGTCAAAACATGTCCCCCCTTGGTATAAGTAAGAAGTTACATACGAGTTCTGAAAACCTTAGGGGGAAAAAGTTATAGCTTTGTACAACTAAGTCAGAGCTGCTATTGAATTCTATATAAATTCTATACTCACGCTTGCATTCTGGGAGGGACTAGAACCACTAGCTCCTTTAGCAAAGTCAAAAAGTGCCTGAAGGTTGTTGTTCACTGGTTTAGAGAAGGGGGAGTCTCGGGCTGGGGATCCCCAGATGTTTTTACTCGTGGGAGATACCTGCACCAAACGTACATCAAAGCTTTAGCTTACTTTTAACTGTTTGTGTGGGATTCTAGAAGTTGGCAGAATTAGGAAGACAAGGAATTTTACGGATTATCAATTTATTTAAATGATGATGTTTTGGTATAAGTTCTTCCAATCTTATAGTCAAATGGGCAAATGGTTAGATTATACACACAGTACATATGAATAAAATAACAAGGTAACAATAATAAGAGGATAAGGTCACAATGACATGAAAGGATAGTACACTAAAGCTAATATATACTGTTCAGATGTGTGGGATTACTATTAAAAAAATCCTTAAAAATTCCTTGTCCTCAATTTACATTAGTTAGTAAGACATAAATAATTGTTTGTTCAGTTCTACTCCCGTACAGAGTCAATAAAAATTTGTTTCCATAAAAAAACCCTTCTTTCTTAGGAAATCTAAAGGAGACAATGACAAAAAAAACTCATTACGGACAGTCTGACGGACAGGGTAATGACTATACCCCTCTGTGTAACATATCGGAGGCACAAGTCACCAAGAAGTCAGTGATTTATCTTTCCTTCAAAGTCACTATCATAGTGACTACACTTCAGATACCTCTGTAACTTTGAACAGAAAAACTGCTTTACGTCCACGAGGCCTCCTAAGATTTTGTAACCAAGGAAGTAAAATCGTTACTAGGTAGCTCTGGATTTTTAAAGCAGCCTTTTATCCTAACCGTATTTTACCATTTGTACGTGGACCAAATGCTGAAGATAATCTATATGTAAACACAACCTACCAAGTGTTCAGTATCAAGGAAGGCAGGAGGAGAGGCGGGACCGAACAGTTGATCCAGGTGGGGCTCCTTCTGTGAACACAAACACACATCAGTCTCTGTGTACTTAGTTCTATGGTTGGTCAATATCAAGGAAAAACTTGAATAAAAATGTAACTACACCTTTATCTACCATTTGCTCTGATGCTCTGAAGAAGATTTTATATTTCTTTAAACTACACTGTTAAAAATACATGCTCTTGTTGGAATAACATTTCCACTGCTATTCAGGGTTAATCACAATAATTCTCTCTGAAGAGATTATCCATTATTTTTGTAACTTGCAATCTTTCCAGACAGGCAACTAAAATGTAATTTTCTCAACATAAGATGCGTTACAAATGTGGCCGATCACAACCAATGAGCATATATTCAAATGCTAGCATTCCAAGTGTTACTGAGGTTATGTGGGAAGAAATCCTCACGTGCATTCTTTTGGTGGAAAGAATGTGCAACTTGATTAGTCTTGTAATAATTCTAAATGATGTAAGTAATGATTGGGATACGACTTGACAACAGCAATGTTGTTACGACCTGCCCTTTAAACTACCAAGAAAGACAGAGAGAAAACCTTTGAGAAGGGTATCGCTGACGTCCCGGAGGTGTTGATGATGGCAGGGTCAACCATCCTGCCCGTGTCTTCCTCCTCGTCCAGCACCAGGTGGCTAATGCTCTGCTCCATGATCTCCTGCAGAAAATCGATGCTCAGTTCTCAATACAACAACAAATTTATACTTTTTGTCCTGCCCTATGCTATCCTGCAGGCAGTCAATGCTCAGTTCTCAATACAACAACAAATTTTACTTTTTGTCCTGCCCTATGCTATCCTACAGGCAGTCAATGCTCAGTTCTCAATACCAGGGCTCCAGATAATTTTATGAACCCAGGGGTAATTACTCATCAAAATAAAAATTGTCAGGTGAAAATAAACTAGGCGTATTTCAAGGTTTATCGTTTTCCAATCCAAGTTTGCTGAATTAGGGCTTGCATTTAACGAAAGTGCCCCCTGGCCCTGAACATGAAGTATGATGGAAAAAAGAGATCATTCCAATAAACTCAATAATCTTCGTTTCCACACAGGTTGACATCAAGTAGGCTACTGTTCAATAGGGGTGAAACGGTTCACTACTACAGTAGTTGAACCGCCGTATTTTACGTTGGTTCGGTGCACCGTACATTAACATGGATTTTCAGTTTGTACCGCTTATTTAATTTCCGTCCAAAATATCATTGTCATAACTTAAAAAAACAATAATATTTATTCAAAAAGTCAATGATCAAAACTTATAATTTATTATCATTAAACGTCTTCAAGTGGTAACGATACCTGTTGCCATTTTCCCGGAAGTAAACATTTCGAACGATTTAGTTTGATCTTTAACTCTCAACAATAGTGTTTGAATGAAGTGACTTTTCGAGATCTCGTTCAAAGAAATATGGCGACTATTGGTTTCATACCTAACCGAAAATGTACCGAACCGAGGGTCCTGTACCGCAATTCTCACCGAACTGAAGCTCAAGCGTACCGTTTCACCCCTACTGTTCGAGATGTTAAGATAAGACATGTCGAATTGAAACTTTGTTTTGACAACCCACGTTCACACATGTAAATAATAACTTACTCGTAATTTGGGAAATTTATAAATGCGTATCTGTTACTCATTGATTCCATTTTTAATGCCTATAATTGAATTACCTGTGCGTATTTTAGGTAGATACGCATCTTATCTGGAGCCCTGAAATACAACAAGAAATTTCCGTCCTGCCCTATGCTATCCTGCAGGCAGTCAATGCACAGTTCTCAACACAAAAAATTTTACTTTCCGTCCTGCCCTATACTATCCTGCAGGCAATCAATGCTCAGTTCTCAATACAACAAATTTTACTTTTCGTCCTGCTCTGCTCTTAGGGCCTTCTATACAGTCATTATCATCTCCAGCATGCTTCAGAAAGGTCAAAGGCAGTCAGACGAAAACAAATTTTTAAGTGTATCAAATCATTTTTTACATATCTAAAATCTCATTTTTGATACAATAAATACTCAAATGTACATATTGCTATAAATATTTTATTTGCTTGTCATTGAGACAGTCGGAAAATATTTTTGGGTCATATCACATTTATGTAATAAACTTTGAATGGTTACCTTGACAATCATCTGCATTCTCAACATCATCGGTAGCAATATATCAATCATACAAGACAGCAATTGCAGGGATTATAAGATTTTTCGATTTTCCAGATAACAATTTTATCAAATCATTCAGAAAAAAAAATTCAAGGGAATCCTATTTCGATGAATCACACTATCATTCGTTAATATGGTGTTTTCAAAGAAATAACTTTATAACAAATAGATTGACACTAAAAAACTCTTACTCACTCAAGAGCTGCCCTTGCACAAACTGTGTTGAGACACATGATCTTTGGGGTCAGATACTATCTAGCAAATGCATGGCATCATGGCTGAATCAAGCATTCTGGTGTGTACATCATCCCCCAAGTATTTCATATGAGATTCTATAAAACTGTATAAAGATTTATAGTCGTGCCTTTTGAAAACATTCAATAAACCTTTGATCACAGTCGCAACCAAACAGAAGTTACAAGACTTAATGTCCTAAATCTCTGAGAAACATTAAAGATTGTAAAGAAAACACATGCCGAGAGGTGAGCAAAAATGCATACAACTATTGGGAAAAAATACTTCTATTGGATGATCTTAGAGGATAGCAGCTAAAAAGGAAGTTTCCTTTATCTGAGAAACATCATGTTTATCAAAAAGAAAACACCAACTGACTTTTCAGATGACACATGGTATGATGTGTATATTAATCTAAGACTTGTGTAGGAAGAAAGCAGGCAACACTATTGTCAAAACGATCTTTCCAAAAGCAAAGTTTCTGGACACCTCGAGGAATTCCAATCACGACCGTTTGATCACCGCTCACCACTACTTGACAAACATACCAGCCAAAAATGATTTTACTTGACAACCACTTTCTCAATATTCATATTTGATGGCTTGAAAATGATTTTCATCTTGCATCCTTGGTTTCAGCACTAAGAGGACATCAGAAAAGATGGCTAAACTCAAGTTTAGTGGATTGTTCTCACACTTAAGTTTGTTAAATAGGTTCTCAAGCGTTTACAATCCAATGCTGTGAAAATTAACCTCAATTTCTCATACAATACCTCGTCTCAAATTGATTGTGAACATTAGATGAACTTTGTGGGGTCAGATACTATCTAGCAAATGCATAACATCATAAGAATCAAGCATTGAGGTGTGTACATCATCCCCCGGTACAGTAAACCATGTCCTACTTTATTGACAATCGATTCTGAAATTTAAAAGCATTAAATTCAACACACCTCCTGCATTCTGTAGCTCTTTTCTGCAGTTTCAAATCCAGAATCTTTGGTTGTTTCTCCATTTTGCTTTGATTCAGAAAATGAGCTTGCTTCAAGAACCTCTGCAAATCTTTCATGCTGTTTTTCCCAGTCAAAATCAGCTGGAAAACAAAAGGAACATACTAATCTTACTTTAAACAGGTCATTGATGATGCGTTTTTCTTAAAACAAGGTAAACATGGCTATCAAAAAATCAAGTTACAAAATACTTTTCAAAGAGTAAGTATGGGTTATCTTGCACTGAAACTTTTGGGAAGTTGACCCTTATAACAATTAATTGATTGAATGTTCCATGGTCAGAAATAGGTACTCTTTAACTTAGAACTATTATAAACATACCGCTGCATAATAGGGGTTGGTATTGCAGAGATTTTCCGTACTGCAATATATTGCGATATGAACAGTTGTATTGCAATTCGAATTGCAATATATATTGCAGGATGTTTTTCTCAATAAAGAATTCCCTGGTTGTGTTAATTTCAACATATTAGACTTGTCTAATTGTCTATTAAATTTTAGTAACCCAAAAGTTGCTGTGCCAACAGTACTTTAATGATAGATCATAGTATTGATAGCACAACCAATTATCAACAGATCCAACAGTTAAATCCATTAAAACAGTTAAGTCTATTAAGGTGATTATATGAATCTATTAGTAAAATTTGCTAATAAGAAACTACAGTTTTTAAATTTGAAAAATTGCTGGAAAAGATCCCTGTTAAGTCAATGAGGAAAATGTAAGAATTATCCTTCCTGCTATATAAATGCTTTGGGAAGTTGGGGCCAGCTTTAAAACCAATATAAAAGCTTTATATAAACTAAAACACTTTATTCTTGAATTGAATTATTTCATTTATTGATAAACTTATTTTATAGTAGGTTGCCAAAGACTATTGCTATCTCAGTTATCAGATGAAATAGACTATTACTATTGCAATAGTCCCTTGTGGGTCAATAGTCACCCCTAACAAATACAGTGACTTACTGTCTCCAATATCTCCAAACGTTTCTTCATTGAGTACATCAAAATCATCCTCATCTTCTGGAGCTTCCATCAACTCATTGTCGATCTGACCCAGTTTCCCTGCCCCGAGGGCCTGTCAATCAAACAAGGTAATTAAAAAGTGGAAAGTATCTACTTGCGTTTAAAACTGTTTTTAATGCTGAATTGTTTCTGGAACCAAGAAGGTTATTTTGACCAAAGTGAAATTCGGAATCAAGGGGGGTTTACAATGGTTTAAGTATCCTGTTTCCCAAAAATTCAAGGTAAACAGAGAATGACCTGTGGGTAAATGTTACGAGGCCCCATCTAGCAACAAAACTGAAATGTACATGGTGGCTTTACGAACCATTAAAGGAGGTTCCAAAAGATTCACAGAAGGGAGGCACTTTTACATTTATCCAACGCTATCAAAGTTGATGACTTCTGTACAACTTCAATTTGTGTTGGCTTTCGATATTTTGATTGTACATTCCATATCCTAAATCAGAAGATTCAGGTTTTAAAGAACACTTACATGTGGACTTCACATGTAAAGCAATATTTGGATAACAGCTTCATCTTTATCAGCTCATTTATCAGTTAATATGTACTAACATTTTCATCAGATAATGTCAAGTGTCAATATTGGATGAAAAAAAAAAAGGCCATTCATTTGGGAAATGGCCCATTCAAAATTCTGAAAATGACTAAAAGCTTTAAAAATTGACGATTGTAAAAGGTGTCTTTGCCAATCCCTGTATAATGTGACTAAAACATTATTACCTCCCTAAAAAATAGAAATCAATTTTTTTTTAAATGATGAACCCCTTTTCAAAAGGTATAAAACCCTCTCAAAATTCTAGGTTTCATTACTGATATCATTCACTAAAGAGAAAATCAAGTTCCTCAAACATTTCTCATATTTAACAAATAGTGCTCATTTGCACAAAAACACTAAGTTGTGACTTAAATGCATCTTAACTTTATAATTCTGGTGTTAATGAAAAAACTCTTGGATATGTCAGGTGTATAGTGAACATCAAAAGAAAAGCGAAATATTCAACTTCTTAATTTTACTATGGGAAGTGATCGTAAAATGGATTGCCGCTATGGTTAATTTGTCAATGGCTCTGTTCCAAATTTACCCTAACCAGAATTAATGGCTGAAAATTGTCTTAAAATAAGTGTAAAAATACATTGTTTCCTAAAATATCTTGATTTGCATTTCTTTTGGTCTTCAGCATATATTCTGATGAATCTCATTTATGTCTTCACACACTATCAGCCTATTATCAAAACTGTTAAAATAAATCATCATATATTAATGACGAAAAACATTGCTTAAAACAACCGGTAACCTCAACTTTATCACTTCTCGATTTTCATTCAAAGATTTACTGGTTTGTGGCCAGGCAGATCTATGCGGCCCATCAAAAGTCATAAGTGGTATTCAAAAACGGTTTTCATTACCAAACTGAACATTGTTTTTAGTAGCGACCTTTGATGCACAATACAATATTGTAATCAGACATTCGTATATTCCAAAGAAAATAGTGAAATATGTTTGTGGTTATATAAACTTTAAATGACTCATTCACATAACATACTTTTAGTTATGTAGTGCTAAGCTGTACCAACTTCAACACATCTCCAAAATATCTTTTATAATGAGATGATCACAGATTCCTAAGTCAGGTTTCTTCTTATCTCTTGAAAGAATATTAAGTTATTTACCAAATATTCAGTAGACCTTTTATACATTAAGAAATAGGGGGTTATGTTTGGGTTAATAAAAGGTAAATGCACTGATCAAAGGAATTAGTGACGTTATTTGATATTGGAATGACGTATTTTGTAAAGTATTTTTCAAATAAAAAATGTCATCCATGACTTACTCGTATGTAATCATAGTAAGCTTTGTGACTCATATTTCCAGAGGCACTACTTGTTTTTTATAATCGTATTGTAAGTCTCAATCAATGTGTTTGAAACAGTCATAGTCATAGGAACGACTCGGAAACGTTGCATTTTCATCGTAGTTTACATAACACCTGCCCCCCTGGTGTAACAGTATTCCCAAGAAGACACTACATCAACAAGAATTACTAGTAATGAGTAGTGAAGATACTGCACGAGAGTCAACTGTTAGAAAGTCAACCCATATGAAGGAAATTGATCCTATAAGGAAACTCTATGCAATAAGACAAAATCTAATTAAACGAAGAAGCACAAATGTATCTAGGCAGCCAATGTGATTACTAACGTTGATTATCATTGTGTTATTTGACGGATTTCAACACACGTGAAAACATTTTGTTCCTAGCTTTCTCTCTGCTTTTGAATTTTATTTATATTTTCATTCATTTAATCATTACAAATTCCAATATATAATTTTTCAAGTTTATAAGTGTCAGTTTCAGCTTTGTGCTATACTGAAATATTTAAATTGCCTTTGAAACTTACAGAGTAACCAGTGCCGAAAGCAACATGCGGATCGGCCATTTCAAGTCATTTTCACATTGTGTAGCCTCGAAACCCTGAAACGGAAACGAGCATCTTGTATAATTAACTATCTCGGTTAGCGATTGTATATTCACATTAACTCAAAAGTTTCGTCCTTCCTATTAACTAACTAAAGAAATAATTTCATAAAGTTTGTTATTGTTAAAAAATAAAGACTGCATTTGGTTCGAGCTTAGAGCAACTTCGTTCGATTTTCCGCCATATTTCGTCAAAGAACGGAAATGACCGAGGTCACTGCGAAAATTATGTTATTTTGAAGACCTGTGTAAATATAGTGGTTTTATATGATAGAAAAAGGTTATTTACTTCATGTACATTGTGTAGCTGTTTGCTAAGAGTGTGCCAAACGATTCTTAATGAGCATTTTTGACAGCAATGTCCGAAGTCGATATTTCCGAGGATCTACCGAACACTGACGATTCCGCATTCGCTGATGATCAGCAACAAAATGGCGAAGGCGGCAACGAAACTCATGCTGGTTCTACTACAATCTCATCTTCACACGGAGCAATAGCAGCTGATCACGTATTCGTGGCAACTTCACAAGGACTTCTCACAGCAGAGCAGTTGCAGGAAGCAGCTGGCATAAAGACGACACATATTGTAATTCACGATCAGACATTGAATGTGGATGCATCCCCCGATTTAGACAAGGGACCGGCGACTCCCTTGCCCCCTCCCACCCCCGCCACTCCCCAGAGCAAAGAGCGGGGGTTCAGATACCAGTGGGATACTTCAGTTCACTCAGACATTTTACCAGTGCGTTGTAAAAACACCAACGGCGAGTTGCATAAATCGAAATTTGGCTCAGGTACTTAAACTTGATTCTCAAAACTTTTAAAGGGACAGTTAAATATATGGAGATTTTTCTGGAGAAAAAAATGAGAAATGCACTCTACCAGGCACTGATGATTATCTGCTCAAACGCATACCAAACCCTCATGCTAGACTAAACCTGAAAGATCGTCGACAGGGATCCTTAAGTTATTAAAGATGGTTTACAAATATTATGGGGCTAAAGAAGATACTGTAGTCTTATGAAAATCAAAGGGTTCAAATGATAGCAAGAAAGGAACACAATTAATGTACCCCTGGTATAATGCATCCCGACCAAATGAAAAATTGAAGAGATACTTTTGTTAATGTATAACTTTCACATGTTTTAAACACATCGTTACTCATATTTGAAAATATTCCTACAGGTCTCATTTGTCCACAACAAGAGTGTATTGTTTGTACTCATTTGAAACAAAATTTAGTGTCAAGCAGTTAATGAAATTTTCAGTGCCTTTTCTACAAAATTATACCCCTTGATCGCTCGCTTGAGTGTTCCTTTAAATTAAAAAAACATTTTGAAAGTGGCAAAATCGAAAACAGAAAAACAAAGAATTAAAATCTAGTATGGTGTCTTGCTTTTTAATGTTTTGGCAATACTTTGAATCAGTGTCACATAACCAATATTGCCATCATAGCTATAAGGTATATGAGACATAACCACCTCTCCTAATTTTCAGAGTGACAAATATATATAATCATTCTCTTCTTCTTATATGTCAAAAGCAATTTCCAGACAGATATCAGTGAATTCACATGACCTTCTGTAATTTAGAATTGAACTTTAAACAGTTATAATAATGAAGTTGAAGTATCACTAAAGGACTTACGGTAATAATATCAAATTATCAACCCATGATTTGATGTCATCCCTTTTAGATGACTTTAGAGCTTGGGAAAGGTAGGGGGCTGGGGCCATTTTGAACATTGATAAATAATGGCTCATTGAAATAAGAAATTTTACTATTGCTAAATAGGAAATGGCCCATTCAAAATTCCATAGATAATTACAAGCCCTGAAAATGACCCATTGCCATTATCGGATTCGCTGTATGTGGAAGTAATTTTATCCAGAACACATGTAATCTTCAGTTATTACTGCAGGAAATAAAGTATCTTCTCTATCTCTGAAACTATGCGCTTAAATTTGACCAAATTTTATGTCCGACATAATCATTACTTCAAGGAATCAATACTTAAAACATTCATCCATTGGGAAACCATCATGGTGTCTCTGCCAATACATAAGATGACTATAAATAAATATTAGGACTGAGTGACCAGTGATGACCATGCTTATTTTACATGATAATAGTGCCTGACAATTTATTGAATAAAACGTTCCTATTAATGCAACTCCATGCATATGCGTTATCAACAGCTGGTAGGTATTGATTTTCTGAGCCGTATCATTACAAGCTGTTTACAAAAGTGTAACTTGCTACTACCAGTAACTATTATTATAAACAGCCAACAGTAATTGACAAATTTGAGCCTGTGAAACAGAATTGTTACTAATAAGTTCATAATGAAAGACTTAATTAAGAAATTAAGTACGATTTCTTTCAAAGATGTTGATTTAATGTGTATTGAGTTCTATTATTCTTCATGCAAGTGCAGTTATGTACAGTAAATGTGATTCCGGTTTCTTGAAGTTAAGCCCTTGTTCTGTCTCTGCTTGACGATTGTTAATGTGAAATTTTAAAGGCGCTCTAGTTGTAGCACATTTGCTCTGGGAAATGAAGAGATACTCAACCAGGAAACAGGTGTAACAATGTCACCGTTTTCAAGAAAAGCTGTGTACATGAATAAAGGAAGTTCCAAAACAAACCTACCAAGTTTTGTTACAGAAATCTATTTCTCTTTTGCAAATGATATTGAGTTGTTCTCACAAAAAGGGATCTCATGGCATTTTTATCTTGATACGCGACACTTTACTCTTTGAAGCCGCACTGGTAAACAGGATAGTATTGAGATGTTTTTTCCCCCATGAAGGATATATGTTTTGCATGAACTTTAGTTTAATTGGGATAATAGGACCATATAAAACCTATAATATATACATGTAATATAAAAAGTTCCTTTTATCCTACTACTACTGGGTTGAAATTTGTTGGTTTTAAGAGATAAGAATATGCTCATTTCAAACTGACATTTCTTCTTTTCTTGATATATATATAGCTAAAAACTGAATTGTCTTTTCAATCTATTAAACCGGAAACCACGCAGAGAATTATTTTGTTATCTGATAGTTTATTCGGTTTTATTACAACTCTTTTGTCCATGCTTTCTTCAACTCAAGTTATGTGCTTTGTAAAGCCTTATGACAAATAATCCAGTATAAATAATGACTAAACAGACACTGACTGTTTGCAGGTGGACGTGGGAAGTGTATCCGCACCACTGACAACCAGTGGTTCACCCCTAATGAGTTTGAGTCTATGAGTGGTAGAGCTAGCAGTAAGGACTGGAAGAGAAGTATCCGGTACGGGGGTCGCACACTGCAGTGTCTCATCGAGGACGGTATTCTGCACCCTCACGCAACTTCCTGTACGTGTGCAGCCTGTTGTGACGACGAGTCTGTTGTAAGTGTATTTTGTGTGGATACATGGCTTTTGTATCTTCTTTCATGCTTTTTATCCCTTTTTAAATTGAAGTTTATTTAGTACAGTAGTGAATAAATTGTTTCGATATTGTGCTTCTTGTATAGTACAGTTTTATCAATGGAGTAGAATTGTTTCTGTCATTTGCAGTCGAATGTCATCGTAAAATGAAAAAAATGTGTTATCACTTGTAAAAAGGTAAAGTTTTAAAGTTTCATGTCACAAAACAATTGTAACAAATTCTTTTATGGTGTTGAATTGTTACAGTAGTGTCAGGCCATTTCTGGTGGCCACTAAACATGGAAGTCAAGAGGAATAGGTCACCTTATAAGTAGAATATTTCTATTTTTTTTACAAACACCAAGTAAATAACAATTTTAAATTGTTACGAAGTTCATTAATGGAAAACTAAAATGTTAATCCTCACAAATTGTGAGTCCTTTATTTCAAATGGTTATTTATGTTTTACCGCCATTCATATTTTGATTCTGTTTATAAAGACTGGTCCAGTGCGACTGTTTGTGCCTTACAAACGAAGAAAGAAGGACAGTGAGAGTGGTCCCCCCTCTCCTCCCCCTAAGAAAGTTCGACCTTCGACTGCTAAGTCGCCCCCACCAGTTGCTACGGGGCACATGACAAAAGACGGTGAGATTGCGTATATAATAATAATTTTATACTGTATAGGTATTTTAATACTGTCAAAATAGTTAAAATGTAATATTGGAAATATATTTGTAACATTCAACTCATTAAAACATCCTCATTCTATGACATTCTTTAAAACTTATGTATGACAAATTTATACTGCTCTCTGTTTTGCAGGTGTAGTGGTATCAATTGCCAACGGCTCAGCTCTAGCAAGGCCCATTACAATGGCAAATGCAGAGAATGGAGAGACTGTGCATATCGTCACCACAGATAGTGCCGGCAACATTGTCACAGCTGGAGGTGGGTGTCTACGCTGCTGGAGTGTAAATACTTTCTGCTCGTAATCATGAAATTGTATGTGTAGGTCGTGTAGGTGACTTTACTTGCTTGTATGCTTGTCCGGGTGCAATCTATTTAGGGAAAAACTAGTTTGATTGATGATCAATTAAATTGCAAATAAAATATCTTTGGAAATTAACCAAACTGAAATGAATCGAATGAAGAAAGGGTTTGTGACAGTTTTTGGTGAGGATAATTAAAAAGCAGTATAATTTTCATTTCAAGATATGGTAAACTTTTTACATTTTATTGCATTAGTTCCTGTAGTAATGAGAGACTCTTATATTGATGTTGCTCTGCCTGTACACAGATGCGGTTGTGATGACCCCGATAGCCATTGCTCCCAACCCCAAGGGCCAGACTGCTACTGTTGTGTCCATGGACGTCTCGGAACAGAAACAGTGGTGGCAACTGGAGGAGGTGGGCTCCCTAGAGATTTTGATGGCACCAATATTAATTATTCAAATATTTTTTAATTGTCCAGGCCAAGAAAAGTAATCATTACAAATAATTGTTTTTATCATTTTAAGGCTGTGTGTTTGATTATGAATATATTTTTTAAAACAAAATTTTCAGAGGGTTTCAATTGTTATATTTTAATTGAAAAATAATTTTATCAACTCTACAATTTCAGAAAAGTTACCTGTTTTGCCATTTTTCTGAAACCCCATAGTTTAAGCTTTGACAAGCAGAAATTAAAATGGTAAATTTTTCAGTCATTTTTGCATCCAACCTATTCAAGACATAAATTAAAAATACATAATGAAGATTTGTGAAGGAGTATTCGCCCGTTGTAACCCTGATACTGGGATTTGTTTGATCCCATATGGTGGGCAAGGGGGTATAGTTCTGTCTGTGCTAAACTGGTGTAAGAACGTGTGTGTAAGGAGGGTGTGTTCAGACCGTTGTGGAGAGGAAAGCCCTGACAAAGTACGTTCAAATCCCGCTAGAGTCAATATTTAAAAGCTTTTATTCCTTGAAACACGGTTGATTTTAATCAGACTGAGCTTAGTTCAATCAGGTAACTGTATTACAGGTAAGAAACCTACAGGTAGTGTCAGGTAGACCCTAAAAAGAGGGTTAAGCAGTGATAGAGACCACCTTACAATGCATGAAATAAAACTTATTAGTGCATGAGTATGATACCGTTGCAGATGACAGCAAGCTTGATCCAGCAGGCCCAGGGGCTGAAGGCAATGATAGAACAAGTCAAACAGCAGAGTCTGATCAGCAAGGACCAGGCTCTACAGCAACTGCGCGCCCAGATGGAGAAAGAAAAACAAGAGGTCTGGACTGACCATGATTCTGGCAACAAACTTTATTATGCCCCCACTGCCACTAGTACTGCAGAGGGCACTTATACTTTCGCGGTCCGCCCTGACATCTAGTAAGCACTGCCTGCAACTATGGAGTATTAGCGCTGTGTTTGATATTAACATTTTAGCAAGTAACAACTGCTTGCCACTTGGTTTAAATATAGATAGCACATGACCTTTACCTGTTAGTAGCGGTCCTTTGCTTGATGTATTACCCTCTCTACCTATTGTCTAGCCTGTCCCATCAGGAATGACCAACAAATGGTCAGCACAGGGAAACAGAAATTCTAACATTGGTTAACATATACATTGAGTGAATGTGCAAAAAATTATTAGCTTATTTATTAATATCAGCTGTGTCTCTGACAAAATGCCAGGTAGCAAGTTGTTGTTAATGTTTTTTATCAGGTAGCAAAGTTTGCTTTGAGGTAGTATGTTTACTACCCTAAACTCTAATGTCAAACCCTGTTAGTCTCGTCTTGTATGTGTGTCTCTTGCATTCACCTGCTAGAAGTCTTGCTTTTAGTAATACATGATATACGCTAACTGCTAAGAGAGAAATATGAAGCGTGAAGGTTTGAACTGTAAATGACTAAGCATTCACTGCCACTGTAGGAGCAGTTACCTCCCTTGTATTATTAGTTTGTTCATTGAAAAGTGCCCAAACTCAGATACAAAAGATATCAAATTTTGATCATAAGAATTAAGAAGTTAACAGTATTTGCAATTTGATATCTTGATGTGATTTTTTTCTCCAGGCTTTGAATGCAGTCCAGCTTCAAATGAACCGTGTGATAATGGAGGAGCGTGCTCAGAGAGAGATTGCTGTTCAGCAGGCAATAGAACAGTTGAGAGCTGAGATTGGAGACAAAATGGACTCTGTTACTGTAGTCACTGATGACAAAGTGATAACATGGTCTCAACAGGCTAATCAAAATAACATTGAGAGCATTATCGCAGGGGAGGTGGAAGAGGAATTGGACAAGGAGAAATAGCAGTGACTTGCCAGTGTGCGAGAGACACCTGATTGTGCTGACTGTGCACACTTTGACTTTGTCATGTTGTTGGACATGATTCTCTTCTTACAGTTAATAATGGTCTGGTGGATTCCAATCTTTGCTATCATGTTGATCAGCAGTTGGTCGGATAAATTTGAAAAGTATCCTGAACAAAGAGTTGATTATTGATTTTCACAGCAAAATGAAATAAGAAACTAAGTCGCTAGCGAGGAGCAAAGATTATTTGTTATATCATGTTAATGAGTCCTAATTCATACACATGACATTGTCTATAATGTGCCATGCAAACATTATTAATCACTGGTTAAAATTATACTCTCTTGTTAAATGTATACTCTCCACAGTTTGCTAAGGATTGCCAATGTGAATCTAAATCCACTAAGTACTTTGGAACTAGTTTAAGGCTTAATGAAATCTCATTGAATTCAAATAGGACCTACAACTTGTACCTCACTGCATTTCTGATCTGAGTTCCGCCTCAAATTTGTCGTGTCAGGTGACCTTTTCTAGGACCTTTTAGCTTGCATGAATTTAAACAATCCGAGGTCTGTTAAAATATTTTCTTCGCCCGTTACTGATTGACTGGAGTGTAAAGGTCATATGACATCTTATTGAGTTGTGTGCGTGTGAGAACCGCAGCAAGTTAGAAGTGACTGGTTTGGAAGTGATCGATCTGGTTGAAGGGTAAGACGTTGGTTACTCGAGTAGTTTTCACCTTTTCAATGTTAATAACACGTTCGGCATCACTTGCCCTTAAAAAACAACTGTCATGAGCAGGTTAATTGATAAAATTACATACCACAGACGTTTGAAAATGTTCCTATGGTAAATAGATTTGAATGAAGAATAACTTTGTTTTAAAGTTCTTTGTTAGAAGACATTTATAAGATAATAAAAGTTATTTAAATATTAGATAATCAAAATTATACATTGTAGTTGTATATCATGAAGAATGAAATGTTTGGAAACTGGTATTTGAACTGCTTGATTCTATGTTTGGATTAAGCTATCTTTTAATTGTAGCTCATAATTCATATCTGTGAAACCACATTGTTTAGCAAAGCTATTTGTTGATATGAATTTGAAAGTGATGAAGTTAAAACACTCTGTTTAAACAAATTTTAAATGAATATTTTTCACTTCACAGTTTACTTTACTGGGTGTCAGTTTTGATATGGATAAAACTAACAAATAATGTAGCAAATAGGGTTGAAAGTCTACAAATGACCTTTTGTTTGATGTTTTATGATACATTACCCTTGATCCAGTACAGAACCAAAATTAAGACATGTCGTTTTCACAGCAAAACCCATTTCTTTTTGGAAAATGAAGTTTAATTAATGTATAAGTTAAAAAGAATTGAAAGTCCAATTGAAATTTATGAAGTGTAAATAGCCCAAAAAATGTTGTCATATTGTATAGAACAAAATAAGAATTATCTGAACCTTGCGCTGAACGAAAAGTAAAATAACTCCTCAGCTAATGTACCTATGAACCATTTCACCCCTAGTTACAAAGTGTTTCATTTTAAGGATATCTTGAATCATTTTGAGAAATCACAACTTGTCAATTTATTGAATTGTCCTCATATTGATATTCTGTATTACAAAACCTTGTTTTCAAAATGTCTCTTTTTTTGACTAAAGTTCAGAATTTGCAGCATACTAATGCACCTGATAAGATTGCCAGATGTGATTTAGCTGTCAAGTTTTTTTTATTCTAAAAAGGACTGATTTCACACAGTTAAAATCCCATGAAAAAGCATTCGATATCAGTAGCTAGGGGCAAATAACTCCCGTGAATCATTTGTTAACTCGATTGCCACCCTCCTTCTTATAAACGCAATAATGTGCTTGGTCGCTAATGTTTACATTTTGTCTGCATGGGGTGTCGGAATGTGCGCTCCGTGTGGCTGTGGTCTGATGGTGGGAAGAGGAGAGCCCTAGACAGAAGAAGTTAGATTTCCAATTGAGCAAATTTTTGAAATTTATGTTCCGTGGAATTTAAATGTTACTTTGATAAAGTTGCTGCTAAATTTATTCTAGTATTCAGATTTAGAAATGTTATTTACATAAAGTAAGTATTATATCATGAGGTTTAGCATTCAATGTGTCTAGCATTTATCCCTGTCATATTTATTTATTGATGGAGTTGTATCTTTCTTGAAACCATATGATTTGGTTCCCCTTGAAATAAGTGTATTCAAGTTGTTTAATTGCTCATAAACAGACTGCACAAGGTCAGAGCTGGTGAGGATACATACGTACTAAGCCCATAGACTTTTGTAACTTGAAAGATCAACAGAAGGGGTCATTTCTGAACATCGGTTTCCATGAAATGTAACAATTGTATGTAACTAACCTGACTATGTTGGAAACTAAGCTAAAAAGGTGAACAAAACCAGAATACACAACCTTTTTGACTTACGAGGGAATACAATTTGAATCGATGAGGATTGTAAAGTTGACATTTCATAGCCAACCGCTTTAATTAAGTTGTCTTGTTTGCATGACACTGAGTTAAAGTACATATTTTGCATCTTTGTTTTAAAAAGATTAAACTTACAATGATCATCAATGCATCCAAGAAAGAAAATTGACATCCATTCAGTAACAGGGAAAATTCCCAAGACTTCAGTTCACTACAGGATTCTGGCAATGTTACTGAAGGCAGGCTTATTGCCTCTCACACTGGTATATTCTTCTATCTCGCTAACAAACCACCTCGGACACTCAAAAAGTGTCACAATCTCCTCTGGGAATTTACATCAGGAATTTTTGTGTTCAAACTACCTGCCCCTGAGTCTTGCATCAACCAGTAACCCAATGCAACAGCCTTGTAAAAAATCTGGAAATGAGTGTTTGGTAACGCTGAGATTAAACCAGTTCCTTTCAGCACATGTTCAGAAAATTGAAAGGAAACCTTCCCTCCTGATTGGCTGTGGACATGAAAGTGTGCATACCACGTTTATCAACAAGATTAAAGCGTGTTGTAACGCATCTTTTGAGAGGCTCGCAGGTCCAGTCGATATAGCACTTTCAAGGGCTTACTGAATGCAAGGGCAGGTAATTTGAGTATATATATGTTCCGGGTGATAGTGAGAGCTTTTATTAGCAACATTAAGCCCTTGGTGATCGAGGATGACTAACATACATCTGATGAATGTTGAAGAGAATTGTCTTGTGGGTGGTGTCTCTTGTTACAGTTCATTATCTGTTTACTGTTTCTGCACGTGAGGTTGGTCCTATCAATCTCATTGTGTTGGATCTCATGCTTTTCTGTATTGTTCATTTAATCAATTTTCAAATGTTCTTGGTTGCCATTCTTTCCAGACAGAGGTTTCTGTTTGCTGAGAAGATGTGTAGTTGAGAATCTTCCTTAAGGAGATAATGCAAAGTTTCTAACATCGCATTAACAGTATCATCAACTTACTGCGTTTACTTAATGACTTTATTTGTTACATACAAAAGGTTTTGATATTGAAAGATTTTCTAAATAGCTTTTCTTGTATTTTCATCTGAGATCAGTTCAATTTGTTCATGAATTTTGTAAAAAGTATTATTATTATGATCAAACATGTTTTTGTATAGGGAAAGATGTTCCATGTTACGAAGTGCTAATTGTAAATTTCTCTATAGAAATAAAGTATTCTTTGTCAAGTTTTGCCTTCGTCAACACTTTCTTGACTTTTACTTTCAATCCAGGTCAGAAATTGTTCGTCTGTCAACCAGTTCTATTCATTGAAATGAACAGTTATTGCATGCTGTTTATAACTTAAATGGGACAATCACATTATAGAATATGTTTGTAATGATAAAGGTAGTATTAGCTCATCCGAAAGGCCTATGCTATAGCATGTTGTCGATCCGCTGGTAAACTTAACTTATTCATCATCATCTCACGAACCAGTGACTCTAGATATCTGAAATCTTATATACAGACTCCTTAGCTAATGAGGTTTTTAATTTATACATTTGTTGACCCTATGACTCCTAATAAGGATCACAATCTATAAAGCTGAAATTTTGCGAACAGATTTCTTAGCTTATTGGGATTTCAATAAATAGGTTCGGTGACCCAGTAACCACCGATAGGGGCCACAGGCACTACGCCCTAAAATCCCTTTCACCTTCTATTCAGGAACCAAGAGCCTAGAAAGCTGAAACTTTGTGCAAAGACCCCTTAAGTGATGGTGATTCAAATTAATAATTTGGTGACACTGTGACCCTGATAATGGCCACAAGGGCAAACTCTAAAAGTTATTTTCATCTACTCCAGAAGCAAAATGTCTAGAAAGGTGAAACCTTTTGAACAGACTCCTTAGCTGATTCGGATTTCAAGTTACAGAATTTGGTGACCCCTAATGAGGGCCACAGGGACCATGCCCTAAAATCGTAAAGCAAAAGGCCTTAACAGCTAAGATAATAGACTCAACTGAACTGAACATTATTTAACACTCAGGCTGCAAGCAGCGGCATATGAGAATGTACCTTACACATATACATATGGAAAAAAGTTACGCACCCCTAGTATTCTTTAGAAGTTTCATAAACTGGCGAGACGTGTGATTTTAGAAAAGAGATAATCTTCAAAAAAAACTCACTGCTGTTTGAAAACCCCTACTGTCTACTGTGTGGAAACATTTTTCAAGCAAGCCTACATGACCTTTGTGATGCACAGTGTGCCTTTACAAAATTCCCCCATTTTGATAGGAAACTATACCCTTTACAAGTTTGGTCCTGCAAAAGATGACAAACAACAAATTGTGTTTAAACTGATTTGAAAATGATAGTTCAACCTTCTACACAGCAGAGTTGTTTATAGTCAATAACGCGTGTATCCACCCTGTGCATTGATAACAGCTTGTATCCTGCGTTGCAATTGTTGATATCACGTTTTTATGTGCCAATGCTGTATTGAACCGTCGCCAAACTCTCACTCGACCATCATTAACATGCAGATAGAATCGACTTTCATCTGACCAATGAACTTTGCGCCAAGTCCTCTGATTCCAACCTCTACGAGCCAAACGCCATTGTAATCGTAGTCTTTTGTGCTTATCACTCAGGAAGGGCCGTTTGACAGGTCGCTTACACCTCAATCCAGCATGTCTAAGACGATTACGAACAGTCCTTGATGATAAACGACGATTGGGTAACCAGAGTTCCTTCAGAACTGTACCCGACGCAAACGGATAACGTCGTACGATTCTCATCAGTGCTCTGTTTTCACGCTGATTAGTTTTTGGTGGTCTCCCGGATCTTGGTCTGCCCATTACAAGATTTGTTTGCTGGAATTTCCTCACTAAACGACTGACCACCGTGTATTGAACGTTTATTTGACGTCCAATTGCTTTGTAAGATATTCCAGCATTATGCATTCCAATTACTTGCCATTTTTTTGCTTCTGTCATTCGCCTTCGTGCCATAGTCGGTCAAAATTGAAATGCATTTCGAGGGCTTCAGAATAAATACCCGTTTTAGGCATGCGCGAAAACTTTTTTTGAGAGTAGGTTGTGATGTTGCATTTCTTCCCTGGTTGTGTTTGTGCGACAAAACCTACTAAATGTCACAAGGTGTCATAGCAATTGTAACATATAAGTTACACACGTATTAAATGGAAGGTCGTTAAATAACCTCTTTGTATGTTAAAGCAGCCACCAAGGCTTACAAAGGACTGAACATGAAAATACTGTTTGCAGAATATTTTAGGAAAATCTGGAATTAAAAGATCCAGTTGGTTTACATTATTCATAATAAATTATACTAATGCATGCAACGTATTATTTGTAAGACTATTCAACGCAAATCTAATAAATATATACAAAAAATATATGAATTTTATGTGAAGACAAAAGAAAACAATAAAAATATCAATATGCAATGTTTCCTAAAATGAAACATCTACAAATCACATTTGACGTGTAGAATTCTGTCAAACAGATGTTTCTCAATGATTAACAATTTGAATAGCTGACAAAAATAAAATACTTAAGACACTTACAGCTTCACTTTAATTCAAATGCTCACTAAATCAAATACATTTGATTCTCATTATTAGCTCATCAGACTTATTAGGCGTACGTCCTTTTTGTGTTTTTGAAAATTTTTTTTGGACGTTTTTGTTTCCACTTGCAATGTAGGCTTTGGATCACTTGTCTAATCTGTCTGTATGTCTGTATGTCTGTACATTGTCACTGAGTCACTGAAAATTGAAATGAACACGATTTGGAATGAATTTATCTTCCCGATGATAATACCAATGAAAAACGCTTTAACCATCAATATTTCAGAAATAAATGTTAACCCAAATAACAGTTATATATGCCCAAATATCTTGTATCATTAAGTTTGTTGCATAAAATATAAAATATATTGTTTTGAAGAGCGAATGATGAAACGTGCGACTACAGTATGTTACTTTTTGTTAATTATTAGCGCAAACGCACATGTTACAGCTAATTAACGAAGCTCACCTATTGCTCACCCTCGGAGTAAATTTTATGTTCATTTTCACATCAACAATTTCCTTTAATTATTCGAAGGGAGTTATTAACGATCACATGACAACTGGAACGAGGTACTGGGACTGTACATAAACTGAGCACACCGAGCGAACACGTGCTTCGTGACGACCTTCGACCTCTGACACTGAACCGTACAGTTACAGCGTTTGAGTGCACTGCATTCAGCCCAATACACTGAATACACTTGTTCACTGTCGAAGCTTTCTGCAATGTCGGCTAAACTCTATTATTTCGATGGCCGAGGACTGGCCGAAGTTGTCCGCCTCACACTTGCGGCTGCAGGAATCCCGGTAAGTGTCACAATTTCTAACCCACGCAACGTATTAATTCATCTTAAGTAGGCCTATCGTGTGATCATGCGTAACATGTTATGTGGGAATTGACCCACCTTGACGGAGACTGAGTAAAGGTGAAACTGTGATGTCTTTCTATCAAATTATAAGAATTTCCTTAAAAACATTTAATAATGAGACATTCCTAATTAAGGGAGACTTTCATGCGTTACATAAAGAACGTGCAACATATTAACGGAACCGGTGAACGATGATTTTCGTCCCCATGAAATAGGCCTATTTGCTATTTTAAGACAGCGTTTATCAATCGAATCAAAGAAATTCAGTTGTAAATCAAATGGTGTTTTCTTGATTCCACAGTTCACAGAGGAACTCTTGAAGCAAAAAGACCAACTCACGAAATTGAGGAAAGGTAACATATTATAATTTAAAGATGGACATTGAATACGAGACCGTACCCTTTTCTGTCTTAATCGACATTTACTCCAGACATTTGTCCACTTGCGATGATATTAAAATAAAGGTCTTATTAGATATTACGACAAGGCCGTGGGATATCTGACACACTTTGTTAAAGAGCCACTCCGTGATTTTCATAACATTTTATTTACCTTTGATACGAACCTAAATGTCATATGTGATGATATAAAATCAAAACATCTTAACTTTTGAAGTCCAAACGACATATAGGCCTATATGACAAATACTGGTTTTCCATGAAAATCTAAAAACAGCCTTATAAATGTAGGTGTAGATATCACGTCCAATATACATGGATACTAGTTATATAACCGGACAAACACTACCAACTTCTAACTGCCCTCCTGGCTGTTTTAGAGAAATCTCCAAAATTACGTTTGACTATTTGGCGCGCGCCACTGTCCGGTTTTCGATCATAATTGCGACGTTCTACCTTCATATTGCCACAGTAAAAACCCAACAAGCTTTAACAGGTGTCTTTTGGTAACAGTCGATAGTTCGCGATAAAATGACACCATTGGTTAAGTTTGGCATATATGACTCCAACAACTCGCGGAAAGGCTCTTTAGACGTGTTATGAAATCGCCTGTGCAATCGTATTTGGTAAATTCGTAAGATTTTCATTCTACAATTCATAGGTTAGCTCTCATGGCATAACCAATTTAGAAGCCGTGTGCATTTTACGACTAGTTTATATATCATATTTGACGCTCATAAAAATCAATATTTCTGCTTCACCCGATGACATATAAACATTTAACACATGATACATTAATGTCAAGTACTATTTTTTTATCATCTTTTAAATGTAAAGCACATGTTCGTAAAAGAATTTCATATATCCATATTTTCCCGATCTGTAAATTTATGATGTGACAAGCTTACAAGTACTAACATGACATTTCTTATATATATTCTTTCATCCCTAACCGCTGCAAAATTCCTTAAAATGAGAAATTCGAATAAAAAATAGAGCAATACAAACTGAATACTACGAAGCTCCAGAAGGGACATGGTAAAAAAAAATTTTTTTACGTACGTACGTAATATTTTTACGTACGTACGTGATATTATTACGTACGTACGTAAAAAAAATATACCACGTACGTACGTAATATTATTACGTACGTACGTAATAACTAAATTTGAATGACGTAAGCTTAGGAGCTGTCGATAGTACGAAGCTCCAGAAGGGACATGGTAAAAAAAAAATTTTTTTACGTACGTACGTGTTATTATTACGTACGTACGTGCTATCATCACGTACGTACGTAATAAATAACACGTACGTACGTAGTAAGCTAATACGTACGTACGTGATAATAGCACGTACGTACGTAGTAATAACACGTACGTACGTGATACTTTAGGATTTAAGGAGGAAGTAGATCTAAACATGGAGAGGGACATAATTGTTCGACTCTACTTCGATCTGGGTTTTAACAAGACTGAAATGCTTTATTTCCTAGCTGCAAAAGACCGGATAGTAGTAAGCAATAGACATCTGAAACGCATTTTGAAAGGACTACGTCTGTATCGACGTAAGCATTCAG
Source organism: Phorcus lineatus (assembly GCA_921293015.1). Lineage (NCBI taxonomy): Eukaryota > Metazoa > Mollusca > Gastropoda > Trochida > Trochidae > Phorcus > Phorcus lineatus. Next base: position 30,107,028 of record OV121085.1, on the reverse strand, counting down.
ATGACAGAAATGCTATTGCACAAATCGAAAAAACCCTTCAGCTGAACCTAGAGATTTTTGATAGAGTAGTATCGAGAGAGTTTATGTAACTCATAGCAGAAATGAGAAGATCCCGATTGAAGATAAATTGAGTGATGGGCGTATGTCTAGTGATGGACAAACTGTTCTGGGACCCTGGAAAGATGCTTTGTCGAATCTTTTGAGTTGTAATTGTAATACGACTTGAAAATGCGTAAATTGTGATATGGAAAGTGAAGATAATAATCTCAACAAAATGTCCTTGACGATTTAATTCAACAGTCGAATAGCTTTCTCATTTCTCCACATGATTAATACTTTGTTCATTTAGTTTGAGTGAAATCCAATTTAATTTGTAAATTGTTTATTGATGTCAATATATTATACAATGAACTAATCTTTTCTCGTATAAAAGTTTTGACACAAGGATTTAAAAATAGTCAATGTTGGTATGAAATCACCACCATTACAAATTTAGTCGTAATATATGTGGATTTGACACTTTCCTTTTTTTTCGTAGAAACAGATGTCGAATAATAACGTTTAATAATGTTTAGAATAGTTGCTTTAGTCAAATCATAATTTGCGAGTCAACTGAAAAGAATGATAAATATTTTTCTGCAAGAATACGAAGCTTATGTGACTACATGTGCTCTTAAATTAGCTAATTTTTCAGCAACAATCATTACATAATAAGTAAACTAATAGTGAAACTTAAATTTTCACTTATAGTGTGATGCAAACAAATACATTTACAATATTTGTTGTAACAAATATTTGACTGTATTATATCTGTCTAAATGATGTTATTTTTAAAAGATAAACCCGTTTTTTTACTTATCATCCTTGAAGACACACTACGAAATAAAAATATAGTATCTTTTAAATGAAGAGTTTCCTTCCTTGGATGTGACAGTGTGATTGACTACTGTTGCTCGAATGTGAATATGATTTCACAACGTGAAGTTACTTTAAATGGGTCATTTTCGAACAAATCAAAATATACTTATCTATACAAATTCTAGTTTTTACTGAAAGCTTATAATATTTATGTGCCCTTCATTTTGTTCTATATATCTCTGCTAAAATCAATAGAAAAATGCAATGCCTCGATAAAAAATATGATATGGTGATGAAAAGTGAAGGTTTAATCAAGGTGATGCTTACACAATCCTTTGCGTTATTTAGAGGCCATATTTTAACAAATGCTGTTGCAAATGCTTGTTAGGTGATATGATAAGGAGCATAATCTTGGGAAAATATATCTAATTTAATTCAATTTCTTCTTTCTTCAATTAGAGTAATGTAATCTTTAGCAAGTTACCGACAAATGCAAACACTTATTATAGACGGCGATCAATCAACCTAGCCGGTTCTTCAATTACGACATACCGTAAATCCTTGAATAATCGCCTGTCGTTAATAATCGCCTGCTTTCAGTATAGGCCGGGTCTAAGATCTCGTTAAAATGAATAATCGCCTGCCTTGCCTTGCTTGGTTTGCTTGAGCATTGTGAAAAACATTTTGAATATCACCTTTTTCTATGTTTTCTGGCTTTTTATAATATATGCATATTTTGAGAACAGTAAGAAAGTCTATTTTAATGTTTCAATATAAAATTCGCGATGATGATGATGTTTTTGTTTAATTATTTTGCCTGCCTCTTAAAAGTCAATTCGGTGGTTGAAATTAATAAGCGCTTGATAATTATTCAAGGATCTACGGTACATGTTATTTTCCTATTGGACATTTAACAAAGTGAGTGTTTCAATAGATATTGTTATTTTGTTATAAAACGTCTTTTTTCAAATATTCTTTTAGGTCAGAAGTATTTTAAAGAAAGAGAAATTAACAAGTGATTACATAGCTGATTAGACATAATTTATTTTAGGCGACATTTTGTTAATGTAGCCGGCAATTCAAGAATTGTCGACACATCAATTCTTGCCCATGACCGCTTAGAAGGCTAGTTACTAGCTTGAGTTTGAATGACTTTCACTAAAGACTCTTGTTGTATACTGTTTGCTGAAGAAAATAAGATGCCTTTGTTTATGTCCGAAGTCTGTCTCATGAACATTCTTTACGTCTTGAAGTGCAATAACCATACAACGGGAGATAACTCCAAAAAAAGTTAAACCGAGCCATACTCTATTTCTTGTATATATATCCAAGATTATTGATAGATAGAGTACTTATAGGTTTTGCAAAAAGACCACTGCTACTCAATCGCCTTCTAATGAGATTGCAAGATAAGAAATTAAATGTTCATAGCAGCTTAGTGAGGCTGTGTTCAACATTTACCTACGACGTGGTTTGTGTTTGTCACTTGCTACACACGCTGTGTGGTGACTGCTTATAATATCATGTGTTATTTCTTATCTGACCTCTCAATTATCAATCAAAATAAACATTTTCTGAATCCATGACAGAACTGAGTTGACTCAGATAAGTTTCTGCTTACTAGCGCTTTCTATCGACAGCTCCTAAGCTTACAACATTCAAATTTAGTTATTACGTACGTACGTAATAACATTACGTACGTACGTGGTATTTTACCACGTACGTACGTAATATTATCACGTACGTACGTAAAAAAAAAATTTTTTTACCATGTCCCTTCTGGAGCTTCGTACGATAGAAAGCGCTAGTAAGCAGAAACTTAAATATTTGAGTCAACTCAGTTCTGTCATGGATTCAGAAAATGTTTATTTTGATTGATAAATGAGAGGTCAGATAAGAAATAACATACATGTGTATAATATTATAAGCAGTCACCACACAGCGTGTGTAGCATGTGACAAACACAAACCACGTGGTAGGTAAATGTTGAACACAGCCTCACTAAGCTGCAATGAATATTTAATTTCTTATCTCGCAATCTCAATAGAAGGCGATTGAGTAGCAGTGGTCTTTTTGCAAAACCTATAAGTACTCTATCTATCAATAATCATGGATATATATACAAGAAATAGAGCGTGGTTCGGTTTAACTTTTTTTGAGTTATCTCCCGTTGTACGGTTATTGCATTTCAAGACGTAAAGAATGTTCGAAAGACAGCCATTGGACTTAAACAAAGGCATCTTATTTTCGTCAGCAAACAGTATACAACAAGAGTCTTTAGTAAAAGTCATACAAACTCAAGCTAGTAGCTAGCCTTCTAAGCGGCCATAGGCAAGAATTGATGTGTTGGCAATTCAAGTCCTCTACATTAACAAAATGTCGCCTAAAATAAATTATGTCTAATCAGCTATGTAATCACTTGTTATTTCTCTTTCTTTAAAATACTATTGACCTAAAAGAATATTTGAAAAAAGACGTTTTATAACAAAATAACAATATTTATTGAAACACTCACTTTGTTAAATGTCCAACAGGAAAATAACATATACCGTAGATCCTAGAATAATTATCAAGCGCTTATTAATTTCAACCACCGATTTGACTTTCAAGAGGCAGGCAATTATTCTTTTCGAAGCCATAACATGTGTATCTATGTTGAAAATAATGAAACAAAACCCTCATCACCATCGCGAATTTTATATTGAAACACTAAAATAGACTCTCTTATTACCGTTTTCAAAATATGCATATATTATAAAAGGCCAGAAAACTTAGAAAAAGGTGATATTCAAAATGTTGTTCACAATGCTCAAGCAAACCCAGCAAGGCAAGGCAGGCGATTATTCATTTTAACGAGATCTTAGACCCGGCCTATACTGAAAGCAGGCGAGTATTAACCACAGGCGATTATTCAAGGATTTACGGTATGTCGTAAATGAAGAACCGGCTACGTTGATTGATCGCCGTCTATATTAGTGTTTGCATTTGTCGGTAACTTACTTAAGATAACAAGAAGAACTTAAAATTTAATTAGATATATTTTCCCAAGATTATGCTCCTTATCATATCACCTAACAAGCGTTTGCATCAGCATTTGTTAAAATATGACCTCTAAATAACGCAAATGATGATGTAAGCATCACCTTAATTAAAACTTCACTTTTCATCACCAAATCATATTTATTATCGAGGCACTGCATTTTTTTATATTTAATTTAGCAGAGAAATATAGAGCATGAAGGGATTATCACATAATTATCATAAGCTTTCAGTAAAAACTAGAATTTTTATAGATAAGTATATTTTCATTTGATCGAAAATGACCCATTTAAAGTAACTTCACGTTGTGAAATCTAAAAGAAAAATATTTTTTCGCCAGGGGATAACAAATGTATTCACATTCGAGCAACAGTAGTCAATCACACTATCATATCCAAGGAGGGAAACTCTTCATTTAAAAGAAACTCTATTTTTATTTCGTAGTATGTCTTCAAGGATGATAAGTAAGAAAACGGGTTTATCTTAAAAAAAACCTATCATTTAGACATATATAATACAGTCAAATATTTGTTGTTACAACAAATATTGTAAATTTATTTGTTTGCATCACATTGTAAGTGAAAATTTAAGTTTAACTATGAGTTTACTTTAGTGTAATGATTGTTGCTGAAAAATTAGCTAATTTAAGAGCACGCGTAGTCGCATAAGCTTCATATTCTTGCAGAAAAATACTTATCATTCTTTTCAGTTGACTCGGAAATTATGATTTGACTAAAGCAACTATTCTAAGTATTATTAAACGTCGAATATTCGACATTTGTTTCTACAAAAAAGAAAGTGTCAACTGTCAAGTCCACATATATAACGACAAAATTTGTAATGGTGGTAATTTCAGACCAAAAATGACTATTGTAAATCCTTGTGTCAAAACTTTTATACGAGAAAAGATTAGTACATTGTAGAGTACATTGACATCAATAAACAATCTATCAAATTTAATTGGATTTCACTCAAACTAAATGAACAAAGTATTAATCATGTGGAGAAAGGAGAAAGCTATTCGAGTGTTGAATTAAATCCTTAGGGACCTTTTGTTGGGATTATTATCTTCACTTTCCATATAACAATTTACGCATTTTCAAGTCGTATTACAATTACAATTCAAAAGATTCGACAAAGCATCTTTCCAGGGTCCCAGAACAGTTTTTCCATCACTAGACATACGCCCATCACTCAATTTAACTTCAAACGGGAATCTTCTCATTTCTGCTATCAGTTAGATAAACTTTCTCGATACGGTTCTATCAAAAATGTATATGTTCAGCTTGAGGGTATATTCGATTTGTGCAATAGCATTTCTGTCATTTGAATGCCTACGTCGATACAGACGTAGTCCTTTCAGATGTCTATTGCTTACTACTATCAGGTGTTTTGCAGCTAGGAAATAAAGCATTTCAGACTTGTTAAAACCCAGATCGCAGTAGAGTCGTACAAGTATGTCCTTCTCCATGTTTAGATGTACTTCCTCCTTAAATGCTAAAGTATCACGTACGTACGTGTTATTATCACGTACGTACGTGTTATTATCACGTACGTACGTGTTATTATCACGTACGTACGTGTTATTATCACGTACGTACGTATTAGCGTACTACGTACGTACGTGATATTTATTACGTACGTACGTGATAATAATACGTACGTACGTAATAATAACACGTACGTACGTAATGATAACACGTACGTACGTAAAAAAATTTTTTTTTTACCATGTCCCTTCTGGAGCTTCGTAGAATACCCTGGATGATCCGTGATCAGTATTATTTCATTGCAGAGGGGATGCTCCTGTTCGACCAGGTACCGCTGCTGGAGATGGACGGCGAGAGACTCGTTCAGTCAGGGGCCATCGTCAGATACATAGCTAGGAAGGCTGGCATGTATGGGGCCGACATCAAGCAAGCTGCGCAGTACGTTTTTGTATACTTCTTCTTTTAATTAAACTCAACAGGCCTGAGATCACATTGGTGGTAGACACTGGCAGCCTGTCGTTCGTTAGTTCTTCAAATTTCCACTATCCCATCACTGGCTCGTCTTCATCCGAAGCTACCTGAAACAGTAAATCGTGTCGGTAATCCCTTGTACAAGTGGCGTTATAATGAATCCTCAAGCATCGAAAATGTATGCTCTACATAGGTTTCTCTGCGCTAAATGTAGACACTAAGAAAGAAATTCGCGATATGGTTAACCAAAGTTCGTGTTTGTGTATCACGACCCTTGTTCTTAAAACTCTGCCCAAATCATACCTATAATTGAGATATTAAGTCGTTCCTAATTGAGATTAAGATTATCTTAGTTTGAATTGTCTCGAACATTAAGACTAAACATATGTGTTTATATTTCTCTATAAAACCCTACGCCATTCAAACTAGGGTATTGCTATTTCTCTTTTTAGAATCGACATGCTCTATGAAGGAGCACGAGATTTTTACAGGTTCTTTGTACGATTTGGCTTCATGGACGATAAGGAGGTTCTGGAGGACGTCAAGGCAAAAGCTCTCCCTCGATATCTTCCCGTCTTCGATAAGGTAGGTGTTTGGATATCGACCACTTTCGATATAACCACAACCTGATGATGGGCTGTAATCTTGTTTGATAATCGCCTGATGAACTGATTTTAGTGGTCTGATGATATCAATATTTTGTTAAATTGGACTTTAAAACACTACAAACACTTTACATGTTTATTCAAAAGGAACAGCTATATCAGCTTTCGATTATCGTATGTTTTACCGTTATGTGAATAGGTGTTTACAATATATCGATACCATAAATGTTTTGATGAAGATAACTTTGTTTCAATGATCAAACCAAGGGGTTTGCAAGGGTACAAGATACGAATGCATACTTATTCTTTTCTTAGATGTTACCCATTTTCCCCATACCTCTGTAACTAGTGGCCAGTTCTTTTCAAACCGCATGGAAGCCCACGAATAACACGAGCCTTATCTGCAGACGCTGAAGGAGAACGGAACTGGGTACCTTGTCGGAGACGGATTGACGCTGGCGGACATTGGGCTGCTTGAACCTCTGCTCGTCATGGTGGAGTATTTGGGTGATGACGTCATGAAGGACTATCCCCCTCTGCAGGTGCGTGTTCGATATGATCAGTGGTTCCCTGTACCTTGATCTCTCTTGCGATTCCTTTCAGTTCAGACCGTTTGACAATTCTTTATAAATAAAGAAAAACAGTTTAGTGGGGATAATGTATTTACGTAAACAGAGGAATGTTTATTAAAAATCCGAACACTTCTTTATGTAATGATTGACTATTTGGAGATCTAAATATTTGCTTTTATTTCAGGCTTTCTATAAGAAGATGACATCTTTGGAAAACATTTCTCGATTTTTGAAGGGTCCACAAAGGAAAAGGAAAAACGATGACGTATATATTAAAACTGTCAAGGCTATTTTATATTGATAAGCACATGTTTTGTTGTGCTTTATTAATCAAGCATTAACATCAATTTTATAATGAATTAGATAAATGTCACCTGAATTAATGTAATTATACTTTCATGTCATTAAATATTCATACCAAAACATACACAGTGACTCTCGTTTGAAAAAGATTATGAACAGACTTCGCACAGAACTCGGGGATCTTGAGGCAAGAAAATACGTAAAGATTGCATGTCAGTGTTAGAAAGCTCAGATTTAGAGACGACAGGAGCTCAACTCCTGATATCTTCATGTACATATATGTACCTGAAATGAGATATTTTTAAATTGGCAACTGTTAAACATCTAACAAACACTTACCTTTTTTTGGTTGTGATGTAGATAATGGATCATTTTGAAAGTATAAAACAATTAAAAGGATTCAGTATTAGTCATTGATAAAGTTTCTAACTATTTGAACATGCAAAATAATACTTAACTTGGCAAGGAAGCTCTCTCTGAATGAAAACTTATCACAGAAACACATTCTAAAAGTGAATGAAAATAAATCAACGGCTGTATATATGAAATGCCAAATCGGTTGCAACGGTGATTTTGTAACTATTGTATCTATTTGTAGTTCGATTGTAGTTAAATATCGGTTACAATGTCAGGGTTTTTTTTATGGTTTGCCACAGGAATGTACATAGTCGAAGATGATAGTTCTAAAAAGGTTCGAAGGGATCATTATAAAAATGTAAAGGAATGTAACGGGGTTCACACACCCTGTCTTTCTGAAAATTATTGTCCATATCTTCTCGTAACATATTCCTTTAAACAAATACGTTTAGTAATTCCCAATGAACATTAAGCTATTTGTAGAAAAAACCGAACGCGTTTTTTCCGTTATAGATTTTATTGAGTCGAAAAAATGCACCATTCATGAATGTTACTGTAAATTGTTAGGTTTAAATGTCTGTAAATCTTGGAACCTTGGCGGTTAAGAGTTAGTGAGTTTTATAGATCGTAATAATTTGCTTTTATTTCGGTACCTAAACGTATCAAAAAGAAATGTGTTGAATGGAACACTCTTAAACTCTAGACTGTATTCTGAGTATACAAATTAAACCGGCAGTTTCCATCAACTTTATTCTCGAGCTGCATTCAATATACAAAAAAGTGTGAATTGATGAGTTTATTATGCATTGAAATCTAAGGATCTTACAGCATGGCAAATATTTTCATGAGGAGCGAAATGCGAGCTCCTTCAAATCCAGTCAAAATACGTGTTGACTAGATCGACACACACTTTAGCAGTGAGCTTCTACATTTGATTACCTTTCCAGTACTTAGTATTTGATTCGAAAGCTTTTACATCTAAATAGAAAAATAGTAGGGAATGAAGCTCTTTTTTTAAAAAGTATTGCCTTGTTGCTGAGTCTGCGTGATTTTTTATGTGATGGAGACTTGTCAATCCACTGACGCTAAGTCCCTAAAAATTTGAATTAGTTGATAAGCTTCAGCATTTGTACCAGTTTTACTTGAACCTCTCCATTTGTTTATAAGCCAGTGAACAACGTTGTCCTAAACCCTTACGCGTCATGTTATCCTAAGGTTAGGTCAGATAAAGAGGGTGTCACTGTATTTATTATCAAAAGCTGAAGAGCAACCGGTCTATCACAATTGTTAACGACCTTGACATACACTGCAAAAGAAACCTTGCACCTTAGTGACATAAACGCATGTAAACATATTCATTACCTCACCTTATCGCTTTAACCTGAATTTTATTTTACGGAGTTATCATTCAATATCAAGATTTCAGCAATGACTCTCTTACGAAGTTTTTTGTCCTCAGCATATCTCTCGTATCATAAAAGCCATATCAGACCATACTGTGATAAACATGTCAATCGTGATCCATAGTTGTACCTTGTGGAGATTAATTCTTAATTTCTTAACGTAGTTTCCATGAAAAGATGATTGAATATGTGAAATTTATTGTTTGAGGTCGAAGACCTACGCATGAAAGTTTATAACATGCAATGAATTGTAACAAATCATACACTTTCTGAATTTTCTTGAAAAATATTGCCTAATCAAGATTTCAGCATTCAAATGCCATTAATACAAGGCTTGATGTCCTAACGAGCTAACTGACACAATGGTTACACTACAGCTGGCCAGTTGATTCCAAGTTCATTTTTTGCTTATGAATTGTGATACAGACCTAAAGTTTGGCTTGTTTGAATCCTTTTAACCACATCAATGTGATTAAATCGCACATTGAATATATCTTCTGAAAAAGATAAGCCTTTATATTTGCAACTATGCCACGCCATGTACAACCCTGCCACGCCCATATTTTTAGGAAGAGGCGAATGAAATTTACATATCTCAGTCCCCATCCCACAAAGATTTCATTCCAATACTTGAGATTCCTAACATGCGTTAGCATTACATGGATTGTTCATTTGTTTCTGGAAACAAAGACGACAGAAGATTTGAAGATAGATACCCTTACACGCCCCTATTTTGATATGATCAAATCTGAATCTAAAATGTTTGCTTCCTACGCCAACTAGTTCAGGTTTCGGTTATCCACTCTAAATATGTCCCCTTGTCACGGCCATATCATTGAGGGTAAACACAATGGAATTTTTGCGCTGAAACCTCCATCCAAAATAGATCATATGTTGAAAATTTGAGATTCCTAGAAAATTCTTGAAAATAAACGAAAGAGACTAAGGGTGGACATCTTGTCATGTTCAAGTTAGAGAGTCTCCAAGTCACAAAGATGTAAAGAAAGAAGATTGAAAGAAAGATGACTGGGGGGGGGGGGGGGGGTAGTCTATTAGTCACAAATCAGGTACATCAGCCCAAGATATCAGGATTTGGAATGCAGCAGTTCTGAAGAAGAAATGGACGGACGACTCATAAGAAAATGAATGATTAGGAAATACTCATGTGACACTGCACTATTTGTCTGTTAATGTAAAGGTCAAACTGACCTTAGTTGTAATTATCAATAAATCCGGTTTAGACTCATATGCATATACATGTAAAGTATCTACAGTTCTTTAACATATTACTACTCACAATTTTAATCCCTGAATCATAGCTGCGATACGGTTAATATTTACGTACCTCTGCCCGTCTGTACAGTCTCAATGCATTTATGTAGGACAAATTACATAATGTCCGCTACACGAAATCTTACGTACTTTGACGCACGGGAATACGCCGAGCTGATAAGAATGATAGGGAATAGTAGCGACTAGAGATCACGATGCCCTACGTACCGGTGCAAGGTGTATTTTTTACCTTTTACATTTTGCCACAGTTGTTTTTTTACGGGAATTTTCTCGTAATTATTTCTTTACAAACGAACTGGCGTCTGTTATGTCACACTTGGTGTACGGGACAAATAATCTTCTGTTAATCAGAGGTGTAGCGTAAAAAGCAGATGTAATGAAAGTCGTTTCATGGTTCATAATGCCTTCTAATGAATATTCAATGTGTAAAGTCCCTTAATGAAGTAAAATTTGCATAGATAAATTTGTTTCAATGTCAAGGTCGACAGAAGAATCCTTCCTTTGGTATGATGTCGTGACAAATGGGAAAATAACTGTCATCAAACCTTAAATCATTGACTTTTTAAACGATCAAATTAGAATATACCTATCATAAGCGTTTTGAGAGATATTTCTTGATTTTTTTCTCCATAATATATCAAAATCTAACTTAGACAGAGAGTACTATTTCGCAATGTGTAACACTTGGACAAGATATACAACAACATTTACAGTTTATAAGTAAGTTATTTTCAGGTCCATATCGTTCCATGTGAAGGAGGTTCCTAAACGAGCAAGGGTGTCACGTGCCATTTACGAGACTAATGAACAATTAAAGATCGTAAGGTCAGTTGACCTATGGCATGGGTAATCCCAACGTGTCCGGTCGTCGTTCGACTTAAAACTTTCAGTAATTACGACCTCTCACCAAAAGTGCTACAACCCTAGAAGAAGAAATTTCTGCATCTAGGTGATCAAATTTGTACATTTTGATACCACAGTCGCTCTTGAAAAAATGGGCATGTAAGGCATTATCGGCGTGTCCTTATAAAATCATTTACAAGACGCTCAGTTTTTTTCAGTATAAAATGTTTGCTACGTAGATACTTAAGTTTTCAACATTTGCTCAGAATCAATCTTGAAATAGGGCCAAGGCAGGGTTTTCACCGTCAAACCTTCTTTCGGCTGCTTTCAACTTAATAACCATTTCCAATTTTGTAATATTTAATCTGAGTTTGGAGACATTATTCATCTTCAAACCCAGTTTGTCTTTTTCATGAAAAGTAGTTGAAATTTGAGTAGCCTTTATGTGTATTGTAATATCTCAAGAAAAATTAGATATATTTTATGATTTGAACCTTATTTTGTAGCACTAAACAACATCCTTGAGTGTTGATGTAGTGCAAGTATTGAGGGGTATCAGATGAACGATTAAGAGGGTTCTGTTGACTTTACATTTAAAACGTTATGCTATCGAACGCTTATTTACCTAGAGAGTCCATGGGACCTCATACAAATTTACAAGTGTTATTATGAGTAAAATGGTTAATGTTTCACCATTTTTATTCCATTGGCATCGCCTGAAAACATCTCAAAGACGTACGTCACACTGCTCTTGTAACGGCCCGCTTCCGGCACTGATATTCGTTCTGAGAAAATGGTTCCTTCTACAAGTCAAGTGAACAGTGTCGGAACATACAGCCCTGGGTGAGAGAGGATGATAGTTCCGCAGCAAAAGTTGTATGTGCGTATGTTGAAAACATGGGAGCGCTTTTATGTCATTAATATGAAAGGAAATATCAGTGTTATTTTCTTCTTGTAGTTCACCGAGACTTACGTCCACATCGAGGGATTTCTTTCTACAGCTTAATAAAGGTATGCTGGATAAAGATTCTGTACTTTTTCTATGAAATTTATATGATTGCACATTGCAGTTCTGGTTATTGATGTCGTTACTCCGCAACTGAAAAATATTCGAACAGCTATTTATCTTCCTTTTTCGATCAAAGTCAACTATGAACTGATCATTTTCTGACGGGTTGTACGGCTGTAAAATATAGTAATGTGCAAAAATACTCCGACATAATCTCTTATCCGTAAATTTGATCATGCGTATTTACATTCGATCCAAAACGAATTTCTTTGGGTTTAACGTCTTCCCCCGGGTGGCGTTATACTTATCTCCCATATGTAGGCCAGGAGCATGGTCGCGTGACATCGATGCTGGCAGTCGATGCGGAAGTAAATAATGACAGACCAAGATCAGAGATATCGTCTCCTCACATTGAATGAATCGGGCATCAAATCAATTCACTAATTTCTGCGTATCGCACAGCTTCACAGGTCTACCAATTTCAGAAATGATCATAAATCTCGCAGACTGGTCTTCAAAATAAATTGCTGTAAGCAGCAAGTCAAGGTACACCTAAGGTATCTGAATAGACAATCAGAATAGCACTAAACCATTCTGACTACGTTAAGCAAGTGCCTTTGAAGATTCCAATCAATCATTTATTCTCATAAAACCATAAAACCACGTAGGTGGTACACGAGCATATATACAAGTAATTCATACAAAAAATAATTTTGTATACAAATTTTGATAATTCTGTTATCTGCTTAAAGTCCTTTGTCGAGAAATGTTTAATAAAAATTATGTAGGCTTGGATACATTGAATCAATGGATAAACTATATTTTTCCACTGATGAAAGATGCCCAAAGGAAAAGCGGCTTACCTGATGTCGACAGATGAGGTGGCTAGATTTATCTTATGGTGTCTTTTTCCATACGCATCTATGTTCCTATTCTTCAGAATAACCCGAAAACTGGGAAACTAGATATAAAAAATTACTGTGATTTTATACGTGAGGGAGTGATAGATTCCAACTTCACTCAAGTTGGCATCCCATATAGATAACAGGAGAACAAGTCACAGCACATCCGAGAATGGTTGACAGCAAAACAAGCGACATTAATAGAATTTCCCGCGGCCTCAACTGCTCTTTATCCGATCGAAAATGTGTTGCAGATAATGAAAGACAAAGTAAAAACACCAATCTCTCCTAGGTAGCTCCGTAATAAATTTTCATACAACCTCTGTCTTAATACGAAGGTTTCTACTGGTCTACTATAACTCAGAAAATTGTCAACAAATCCATTCAACAAAAGAAATGCTTTAACGAAAAATATTTCCTCTTGAAACCAAATTTTTTTCTTTGACAATATCAGAATGCCATTCCTTGCCGACGACATCTTGATCTATATATTCATGTAGTTGATTTGTTCAGTCTTATTAAAATCGACCGTGTTCCGACGAATAATTTAAAAGAAAACCCATAGACTCTGACGGGATTCGAACTCATACTATCTGGAGCTTCCTCTTCATAACGATCTAAAAGCAGCCTCCTACTGTGAACTTATTATTTCAAACATTTTGTGACAGTCATGAAACATATACTTTGAGAAATTAACGAGCAGTTGATGTTCCTTTACTTGGAGAAAAACGCTTAATGCAAAGTTTCCAATACAATTTCAACAAGGAGCTCCCTGCAGGCAATTTGTGTTACGTAGATAGCCAATCTAGTTAGAACTAGCTGTAATAAAATACGTCCTGAAGTCCGTTAATCTAGAGAATTACTAATTGAGGTCATGTTCAGCTGACCTTTGACTAATTTTGAACCGACCAATAACATGAGGGCAGGAAGACAGCTTTCAACCAATCAAAGACGGATTTCCTTCGCATCTTGGTTAATGTCACATGCTGACGTTTACCCTACGTTTGTCTATATTTATCCTTTAAAACTTATTTTGTCATTGTTTGACCTAATGTGTTGATTTTCTTTTGCAAAAAATTACCAAATAAACAGCCCAATACTATTCCTTCAACATTATCAGCACAGAATTTATGCTGTCATCATATTTTTCTAAACAATTCACAGCGAAACATTGTTAACATTCAGATTTTGTAATCGAGGTGCTTAAGAACGGCGAAACAATGACATTGACCCGCGATTCGAAGAGCTGGGCCAGCACTTTCTTGATTGGCTGGTGTTCGCGCTTGCTCGACACGGAATAGACCTGTAATTCGCAAGATGTATTAACGGACTTCAGGACGTATTTTATTACAGCTAGTTCTAACTAGATTGGACGGATCAATACATCTAGTTTTAACTAGGTTGGAAGCACCGTTAACAAACGTGACGTAATAGTAATTGATTAACTTGGAATGTTAATACGCACATCGGTACTGAATGTTTTAGAGTTAATATAGCAATCCCTGTGATTAAATTTCGAATTGGAATTATTCATGTATGCTTGTGCATCATATTAATATTAAATGCAAAGATTTAGAAAAGTGTTCCTATGAAAAACGTTTGTGATAATTATGAGCATAATATTGCAAAGGATTATTCACAGGACTTGAACATTTTAATATCAATTAATTGTTTTTATCTATATCATTACTTTTTCTGTGTAGTTTGCATTGGTTTGCGTTTATTTTTGCTAAGCCAACTTTACCCTTTTTACAAGTAAAAAATACCTCTTTCTAGCATTTTTCAGTTCCAAATTTGGACCATTCATAATTTATTTTTCTGATACATAGTTGCAATAGAAAGCAATCGTTCTTAAATTTACCCACTATGTCGATGAAACGTTATTCTATCAAGAAGAAGCAATGCTAAAAAAAACCACAACCAATTTCAAAGTTGTTTTTAAATTCGGTTGTTTGATATTCAACCAAATCCAACGTCACAAGGACGTTCGTGTGCCCGTTGCTGGGTATTTGGATAGATACATTCGATTCTCTGCTATTCTTGCAGGAGTTGTAGCATGATGTGTCGGCGGAATACATCGCAAACTTTCTGTTCGGACCTCACCCTCGGAACACGCCAGGATATATCGGGGACATCAGGACCCCTAAACTGCGACACTATGTACCCTAGACAGCCTTTAATGCAGGTGGATTTTAACATGTGTAAAAGTTGTTCAGTAGAGTTTTCCCTTCCTTTGATTGCTAGGTTTGATATGTTGGTATTTTAAGTTGCCTAGTAGAACATCTGATTCATATTTTGATCCATGGCCTTTTAAATGCTTAAGATTTATTTTCAGTTTCTTAATTTGAATAGGAAACCCTTTTAAGAGGTAGACGGTAGCTGCTCACTAACACTGACAACCGGAACTGAAGGCCCTGCTTTTCGCATCGCATGTTTCTCACTTTCGACAACCGTAAAATTTAAAATTTTGAATGTACCATTATCGCATGGTTATTTGACAACATCACCTTACGAACTCGTTGAGGCTGAAAAGGGAACAAACTACTACTTCCAACTTGAATTACAGTACCATTTTATTCCTTGTATTGTATACCATTCCCTTGTATACGTGCTTCCATCTTACCGCGATTTAACCCACTAAGCTGCCGGGTCTATCGCTCCAACATTATTCTGTTGGTAGTTAAAAATCAGCCAAAATTAATCACAAATCTTATCTCGAAACTTGTCAGACAGTTTCGGGATAAGATGAGTGGTTCATTCATTCTCTGCGATTTGCAAGTTTTACCAGAAGAAAGTGTTCAGCCTATAAAACTAATTTAATGTGTCAAATAGTCTACAAATCACAGGAACCTCTAAACCTCCAAGCTTACGACAATATTGCTTTTTCCACAACGGCTTTTTCAACATGTAAAATAAAGTTTCCCTACGTTAGTTTCCCTAAGCAATACAACTGTGTCATTGTTAGAAATATTGTCAGCCTCTTGCCTTGTTAACAAAATTACGGGGATTCAAACTTGTTTTTCAACAAGGTAACTCCTTACCGTACGGTTGAATATGAATATTGTATTAGACATTTGTGCCATGTTGTCAACATTGAACGTTCCATAGGCCGTTATGCATGAAGTATTTTAAAGAACTGACATATCACAAGTTTCTTTGAATATTCTTATCTGTCCCTGCGATTGTTCAAGGAAGGATATTAAAATATTATTGTGACCTTGGATTGATTAAAGGGTTTACGGTGTAAAAAAACCCATATTAGTTGATCATTATGTACAAATTGTAAGGCTAAAGCATGGGTACAATTAAGTAAATAATCTGACAGCACAAGACTTAGCATTTCTAGGTATGTGTCATACTGGGTGCAGAAATAACATTCTCCTCCTCAGGGTGGATGTAAACAATAAAAATACAAATGTTGAGGTATAGTTTTAGGTTTAGAACCATATCCCGATTGCAATATCACATGACGTAATATTTAATCGCAACACCACATGTAGTGGAATACTATTGCGACATCCCATGAAGCTTTATACTAATGCAACACCACATAAAGTTGTGAACCATGTTACTAAGCTGTGAACCAAGTTACTAAGTTGTGAACCAAGTTAAAAGGTTGTGAACCAGGTTACTAAGCTGTGAATCAAGTTACTAAACTGTGAACCAAGTTGATAAGCTGTGAACTAGGTTACTAAGTTGTGAACCAAGTTACTTAGCTGTGGACAAAGTCACTAAACCGAAAACCAAGTTACTCAGATGTGAACCAAGTAAAAGGCTCTGACTTACGTTAATAAGATGTGAACTTAGTTAGTAAGCTGTGGAACAAGTTACTAATCTGTGAACTAAGTTACACTAGCTGTGAACTAAGTAACTAAGCTGTGAACCCATTTACTAAGCTGTGAACCCAGTTACTAAGCTGTGAACTAATTTAATAAGCTGTGATCTAAGTAACTTAGATGTGAAGCAAGTAATAAGCAGTGACATGGAAATAATGTATTTTTATTTACTTTTTACTATCTTTCCTTTCAGAACTATATAAACACACCCCGGTCACACATTATTATCCAATAGTCTAGCTGTATTCTAGCGTATCAACTCCGTAAAAATTCAGTCTATCTGTAACAGTCAGCTTGCTTCAGCGTGGTAATCATGTCGGGTACACCAACACTCACTTACTTCGAGGGTCGGGGATACGGCGAGTTGATAAGAATGACTCTTTGTGCTACCAATGTTGAGGTATGATGTACTTTAAAACTGAGAACAGCGTCTTAGCATTTTTGTTGTGAGATAAAGGTCCCTTTTAGACACATATATCTTGCGGCGGAGTAGGGAACGGAGTGAAGTGGCCGGTGTATGTCGTTTTTGTTCCCAGTAAAATAATGCTACTTTACTACTGCAAGTTTTGGGGGGAATATGTAACTGAAATCTCATCGCCATCAGTTATCTTTCGCCTACTTGATTGGGTGTTTCATTAAAGCTTTCCTGATCTTTAGACGTTGTTTTTGTTCTTTGACACTATAAAGATGGGGAGGGTTAACTTCTTGTAGAACGCTAAATGTCTATCCACATCGGCTCGATGTACACATTTCATTTTATCAAGCGCTCCGTGAGGTGAGTTACATTTGCCAGAGTATGTCAATCGTGTCATTGTATCGATAATTACCGATGCTTGCTAAAAAGTTCCATTTAAAGCTAATCGTTTTAGTACTGTGGCAATATGTAAGTATAAAGTAATATTTTTAATCCATAGTAAGTCTTATTCTAAGTAAAAGCCCTTTAAATTTATCTTCTATATAATGTTAAATTTGCATGAATAGCTCCACAGTTAGATTCTTTACTACTGCTTAAACTCAAATACATTAGCACCGTTTCAAATGTACTGACTTATTTATAACTGCTATTCCAATTTAATTGCTTATACATGGAAGCAAAACTTCACACATTTTGCCTTAGATAACGGGATGTCATGCTGAAATAAGGATTTTTCGGCAACTGATAAGTGCAAATAAGAAAAAAATGAGACCACTTATAATTCTTCAGGCATAAAATAAATAAAAATGTCTTTATTCTTAACAACTTATCCAGTGAATTTTATCTTAGTTCACAGAGAGTTACATCACATCTAGAGATTTCTTCCTCCAGCTGAAGAAAGGTATGTTGTTTAAATGGCCATTAATCTTACCAGTCTGAGTACGTACTGTGGTAATCATTTAGCGATATATTCAATTACAAATACAGAAGTCGATTACGAATGCAGATGAGGTGATTCTGTGATGTGAGGTTTATGTTGTCTTGCCACACCCTGCGTTATAACGCAATCCAAGATTGCATTGATTCATAAGGCAAAGTTACGGATTTCAGAAGAAATCTCAACTTAGTGTCCACTCTACCGTTCAATGTTATATTTCATAATATCTTCCAGTTTTTTTTGCCATTTTAAGTTTTTGTTGTGACTTCTAAATACAAATGCGTAGTTAAGATTGGCGCTATATGAACACCGAATTCTACAAGTTATTCCACTATTCCCATACTGCAGATGGCAAGCTGATGTTTGGTCAGGTGCCCCTGCTGGAGATAGATGGTCTGAAACTCGTACAGAGGAAGGCGATTCTCCGGTACCTTGCTAGGAGACAGAATTTGTACGGGAAGACCGATCGGGAACGTGCACTGTGAGTTTTGTCTCTCGAAAGGTTTGGGTGGAGCTCAGCTAGAGGGGTATGGTTGTTTGAGTTGTGAAAATGGGGTTTGTGGTTGTAGTAGCATATCATAATCCCCTATAAGTGATATTTAGCGCTTCCGTGAATCTGTTAAAGGTGATTCCTTGAACCATAGACGTAAGATGTTATAGATACTTTAAACCTAATTTCTACGTCTGTCTTTGAGAGCAAAATTATTGAATTAAAAGTTTGTGTAAACGATGATTGACAAATAAGTATTGTAAAATGTAAAATTTGGTGACTTTCCAATCAAGTTCTTCAATGGCTGACGACTTCTTTTGCAGAGTTGACATCTACTTCGAAGGAACACGGGACTTCATGAATGGCTATGATTACCTAGTGTTTGAGGATGTGGACACAATTCTAAACCAGTACAAGACCAAACACTTCCCGAGATATCTACCCGTCTTTGAGAAGGTTTGTTGGCTAGCCAACAGTTTATAATGTATGACAGAGTTCTTAGAAATCCATAGCGTAAAGGAACATCTGCACAATATGTATCTTGCACTCCATATTCTTTTCACACTTTTATTTTCAAATTTGATTTTTCAACTTTGAGCATTTAAAGGTCATGTACACGTCAATGCTGCCCAAAGCATCACGTTGCATCCTAATGTTTCTTTTCCTGGTTATTGTATGTAATCTTCAGATGTTGAAGCGACTGTTATTTATTTTGTCAAAATGTACCTTCGCACCTCCAGCAATATATAGAGGAGCGGTTTCGCATAAATGGTGTTGTATAATTCATGCTCACCTAGTATCGTCTTGCGGAACTCTCTAAAATTAGAACTTGGAAATTACTGTGCGTAGTTATATGATAACCGTAGGTATCATCTTAAATCATTGGCTTAATAACTTCTAAACATTAAGACAACTTGAAAAAAAGTATGTGATAAACCGTGTGATAATCAAGTTAATTACTAATGTACACTTGGACGTATAAAAAGAGAAAAAAAATTTCTTTTGCAATATTGCACACAGTATTATGAATGGACAATCTACTAGAGAAAGTACCAAAAGGGGAAACCAGCAGCTGATAACAAGCAAGAATATATCCATTCAAAGATATTTTGATGAAGAACACACGTTATCAAAGTGGCGATATTTTCATCATAAAGTACCTTTGAGTAACAAGATGTAACAATTTCTAAATGCCTCTCAAAGAAGTCAGACAATTTTAGGGGATGATCTTGATTTTGTTACATGCAGTTAATGAAAATGTTCACCTTATTTCATAAGGTTGACCACTGCAAACGCACAGACTTCACTTATTTAAAACAATTTCTTACTGATATAAACTCCTATTTACCACTTGCGAAGCAAGGCAACATTACTGTCGAAATGATATAAATAAGAAAAGCTAAATTATCATCACAACAGATCCTACAGGAGAATGGAACTGGGTACCTGGTGGGAGACGGACTGACCTTAGCTGACCTTGCGCTTCTGGAACCTCTCCTCACTTCTCACGAGTACTTCGGGCAGGACGTCCTCAGCGATT
The DNA here is from genome assembly GCA_921293015.1 of Phorcus lineatus. NCBI lineage: Eukaryota > Metazoa > Mollusca > Gastropoda > Trochida > Trochidae > Phorcus > Phorcus lineatus. The sequence continues at coordinate 30,086,665 of OV121085.1, read as the reverse complement.
ACCCCAGACTGAAGGTAATGTCCGGAGTCAATACCCACCGCTCCAAATTTTTAGAGTATTAAAAATTATGCCCTCTAATTGACAGATTACCCAGATCAACTGATAATGATATGACACTGGGGTATCACGTCCAACTACAGCAGTCAAATCTAACATACAGTGTATAACTGCACACCGGAAATAACGAAGTGTGCAGGTGAGAATAGACTAGCAAAATCATCCTCTTATGCAGTTTTGCCCTTCTTTCAAAGAAAATATTTTGTAAGACCTCGATATTAACACGAGAAGTATACCAATTTGGACTTAGGGTTGACAAAGTTACAGATTTCGGCAACAAAGTGAATTATACATTTTATATTTACATATCATTTATATGTAATATGTATTTAATGTTTATCAGATTGTTGATAATTAAGAGATTATTTAAAAAATTGTCACCAATATTCGATCTAAGGTTCCGGGTTTCAAAAGACACTCCATCATTGTACATTTTGGTTTTTACTGTACGGTTATACACAGTGAAATATGGTGGTTTTTAGTGATCATTGCAGATTGAGATACAGTATTCATGTTCATTACAAAAGGATATGCTCTTGAGAAGGTAGGGCAGCCTGTCCTGTGAAAGCTGTGGGTCAGAAACGTGCTTTTCTATTATCATTATAGTAAAGTAATAGTAATACCTCATTTGTTAAGTAAAAATGAGCCTGTAGGCCTTTTTGAATACATGGTTACATGATTTACTAAGACGGTTTGAAATATACATTATTTAAGAACAAGGACGGTCAAATGGTTCAATAGAGATTACGGAGATGTAAATGTCCTTGCAGGAGTTCTACAATATGATGTGTAAGAAGGAAAGCATCGCCAGCTTCCTGTCCGGTCCTCACCGTAAGCCCCGGAACACACCAGAACACATCAAGGAGGTCAACACCTATCTCGGCTTTGTTGTCCGGCAATAATCGGAATTGTGAACTTTAACATCTTATAGTTTTTTAATTACCATTTCTATTTTAATGATTAAACGTTTTGATCATTTTCTTGAATCTTTGTTATGCTTTCTTATTAGAGCAAACGTGCAAGGGTTGTAAATGTAAGTCAATCTTCAAACAAGATTCAAATTGGGCGATTGCTCTCTAACCTTGTAAGTCCGCTTCTTTTCTTTAAGGAACGTAGTTATCTCCATTTCAATGCTTACAAGGAACGTACAAAAAGACTGCCCTTACAGGAAAGATAGGTCTCCGATGTATGTACGTATGTATTTATAGAAGGTCATGTTATGCAACCAATTATCAGAAACAGTTTACACTCTCTAAACTTCAAATCAAGAACCGCACAGCGATTAAATCTTCGGTGTGTTTGTCGGTCGATGGTTATTATAGTCAGTAGAATTGGTGACTCTGTGGCGCCTAATAGCGAATGACAGTTACAGAAAGTGCACTGTGCATTTATCTCTCGATTTTACCATGTGTGTGGGTAAAAATGCTACTATTACAACATTTGAGAAACGTCATCATTTTCTGGAGTCTTAGAGGATCATAACACCGATTATTTCACCCCAGAATTATTGCTTCTCTAATTTACCCATCACTTATGATATCATCGTCTTGCTTCATGTTGACATGTTTTAGATTAACATGGCAAGATACAAATTAGAAACCTTAGAAAACTGTAGATTTATCTAAAATGAGGCAAATTGATATGTTCTGTAATACTTGTGACTTGTTTGGTTTCAAGCTTAGCGGTTAGTTGTGCTACCATTTGATATTAAACGTTATTACCCATATGGTTTATCATAAGCGGTGACATATTTTCAATATCAGCACATGTGCACATATCATTTTTGCCTAGCAACGATTGTTTCAGCGCGAGTGACCGTATTTTGACGTCTGAAACGTCATAAAACCATTGTTCATGACGTCACTGTAGCGGGCCGTCGCAAAAGAAGGAGACCGTTATCTGAATATTTCCAAGCGTTAAAATGGAATAGAATCGGTAATAAAGAAATTATTACCCTCGGAAGTGTTTCATATGACTTTTACGAAACTCGTGCGAATTAGTGTATAAGCCTCGCTCTCGCTCGGGTAATACAAAAATTCACACTCGTTTCGTAAAAATCATATGACACACTTCCTCGGGTAATAATCTCTACATATGCAATTATAAACATATCTATTAATAAAAAGTAATAAATGCTGACATGAACATTTTAAGGCAATGTCAATTTGGCAGTAATCATAATTCACATAACCTAAGAAGCACACCGAAGCAACTGGATGCAGATTGGGACAACATGCTTCCACCTATATAATGTAGCATCTATGTACATCTCTGTTTCTAGAAACAATTGTGCATATACACATAACATATCAGTTTCGTACTGAATCGGAATGTCTCATAAAAGGAAAATAATTCAAACGAACAATCACTTCAGTGACACATAATGGATACTCTCTGGGTTTCTAGTATTTCATGAAGCTTAGTTACGAGTCAAAACACCAAGATCATATTCATTCAAAAGATCTCACATATTTAGCCCAAACAACCCATGACAATAATTTGTTTCAAATGACAATCGGACAAGACCCATATGTTTGTTCCAAAACGGCACTCATTCCATTGGCAAGTATACTAGTTATAAAAACTTTCCCACCTTATCAACTCGAAGGTTTTCAACTTTAGATAAGTTTCCAACATTCTGTTTGACTTACAAAAAAGCGTGTCTTTGCCCGGTGTTCGACTTTCTTCATTTAGTGTCACTCTTTTAAAACTATCAGCAATAAATTGGTATTTTCAGCAGCTTTATACATTTATATTGTCATTTATCTACACGATTAGAATCGATACTTCATCAACTGTCAGCGTTTTTCGATTAAGTTGGTAACAATAATCGAAAACAGTCAGCAAATCGGACAATGCGACGTGATTTACCACTTTTCACTGAAAAGTTTACCCGAACAAGAAGTAATATAAAAACAAACATTAATCAGTTGTAAGACTATATCGGAGGAAATGTACGATCTGTATAATAAACAGAGTTATTAACCTAAAGGTCTGTTACGTGTATGATAAACATAAAATGACTAAATTCAAAACGTTAGGCAAATGCGAATCAAACAATTCTTTAATCTCAAACATCAATGACAATCTTCCTATCCCATTGGTGCAACCAAAAGTTGTGAAAAGTTTTTTAAAATGTGAATAGTCCTGGGGTTTTTTCCAAGCAGAAATAAAGCAGAAACATGGTCAATTTATCTGTTACAAGCCAGTATTTATATGGCAGCACCACTCGTAAAATATCGGCTTTCCCTCAGCGTTCGATAAGAAATGAGTGATGCACTTACAGTACAAAAACGTCCTTTACTTTTTGGTCTCGAAAGCTTTCTCTTCAAAGAATTTCTTTAATCACATATTTATTTCACATAAGGTTTGTGTAAAGAAAATTTGTAACGATAATGAGTATAGACGTTCTCAATAGTATCCTAAGTCATTGACACGAAATTTTTTAATTAGAATTTTTACAAAGTGATATACAGTTCATCTTCATAAAACATAGATCTGATATTTTGGTTTGTGATCTTTTTACAATCAACTGTGTGTTTTATGTCACAAGTAACACCAGCTGGTCTATTTTCACTTACATGTAATCAACTAGCTTCTTTGAAGTCAGTGAATCAATATAGAGTAAGCAGTTTTAGTGACATACAAGTTAAAGATTGACATCTTGGATGTGATAATGTCTTTGAAATGTTTTTGTTGTTTTACGTTAATAAGTAGGTTACTACGAGATCAAAGGCATTTGGAGCAATCTATATACCAACCATATTGTAATGTTCTTTCCCAGGGCTTACGTTACAGCAAATTCGATTTCTTTACAAGAAATACAATGGAATGATTTACATTTTCATAGTAATTTCAGTACATGATTATTGATATTAGTTTCAGAATAAAATTAATCAAAGGTTCTCGTACTAAATAATAGTTTATTCATAGAATAGTGTAAACTTTTCACGATTTACTCTTTGTGGTTATCTTCGTGTTGTTTCAGTGAATCGCATAATTTAAAAAATCCTTTTTGGTAGCAATCTAAGACTGTCAATTGCAAAAACGTCATAATACATGTATACTAATAATTCTATTAAATATTGACGTTACTTCGGACGTGCCAACATCAAGAAAGTGGTTCGGACATTATTCACATAACCATTTAATATGATTCTGGAGTTTTTTCCAACTAAGACGATGAGAGCAATTATTAATGTCATTTCAGGATTGCGTGTAGCCGTGGTGAGTATGGAAATCAGCCGGCAAACAAGTCGAAAAAAGTTCTTTTGGGTTCAGTGTGATTATTTGCAAACATAACTACATTCCTTTTACCTATTTTATAACCTTACGTCTGGGCAGAGTTGTTTGGAAATGAACACCAGGCAATGTTTTATCGAGGTAATCATCATGAAATGGATACGCTACAAACATTGAATATTCACATTGCAAAACGCTATTTCAGCTGTAGGTGATAATGAAGAATGCAGGAATGACGAAATGAATATTCATGATGGAATAATTAATTCAGAGATATTTTAACATGCACTTCAGTCTATAAATGAAATAACGTAACGGAGAAACCATGCATGCATATGTCACACATACCACGAATATGTCATTACCGTGCATATTGCATATTGCCTGCCATTATAAACCCAAATAAGATAAGACAAGTATAATAGTTTGAAATAAATGCAAATGGCCTTTATATGACAATATCATGTAAACAATATGTTAAAGTTGTCAAATATGTATGGTGTATTGGTTGTGAGAAAGGCTATGACAGAACAGACAACTAAGAATACAAGAACACAAGAACACAAGAACAGAAGAACAGATTGTAACTGGGAGCCGTATCATTTTTATAGACCATAAAATATTCCCCTATACCGTTTCGACCTTGAAAGTCGATGGGTGAATACAATGTTGATCTTAGTCCATGAGTTCAGATAGGATGTCAAAAAAAAAGTACAGCCAGTAACACGTGGATCCTCCAATGACCTGGATAATCTTCCTTACCCTTCAGTTAAAGTCATAGTCTCATTTTTGCAAGGCAAATTGTAATAAATGCCGGACAAATAGTTCACCACTCACAGAAATCTTTCCCCTGACGTTTGCAACAATTTTCAGAACTCTGTAGGCATTCTATCCCTCAATAATGAAGATCAAACTAACCTACCCTACCCGAATATTATGTTTTTTGCGGGCGTTAGTCCTTACCACGTCATTTCGCAAAGGCCGTGACGAAGAACACATAAAATTTCCCAGCTGAATATCCAATGAAAATAGCTAATAGCTTACGCTTTTTCAAATATAGAATTAACAAAAAGGTGGTAAACTCAGTGAAGAATGCGTCTGTCATAAGTATCGGCGCTGCGATGACTAGATTTCCGGTGTTTCGTACTTGCGATGGGATTGCACTTGATTCGGTACCTCATGGGTCTGAAACGGCATACGCCAATAAGCTGCTTCATCCAAAACTGTAAAACGGGCATAAAAGTGAAAATCTTTGCAAATGCGACAGGAAATATTTGTGTTAGCGATCAGATTTTGTTCGTGAAGAATAATTAGTTCAGTTTAGTTGCCTTACAAAAATGAGACTATGACTTTAAAGCAACTTAAACGACATTAAGTTCACATGTATCTAACATTTCCACTATCCCCTAAATTTCTCAAATGTGTTAGGAGTTAAATGGCTAACGAACAAAACCTTCCCACAGCATTCTGGTGAAGTGAACACTGTCAAAGACGCAAGATTAAGTATATGTGATGAGCAAGGACAATAGGTGGCAGCACCTCATGGATTGTCCGCTAACCTATCCGTGATAAATACATCTCACTATCTCTGAGTTTCCAACAGAAGGAACATTGGAAAGAATGTTTTTTGGAATATTGGCTCTATGTTGGATTCACTCTCAGTTTTGGCATGAAAAATGAACTTACGTTTCTCGGGATGTTTTATCTTTCCAACAAAACCTCAGGTAAAATTCCCCGAAAGCTTTTTATGGTCATTTGTAAAAGGTAGACAGACAGCTGTTTAACTGAAGCAAATCTAACAGCTCTTCTTAGGGTCTTAATACCCTGGGGAACGAAATGTACGACATTGATTTATAACTTATTTCATTTGACTGCTCATTAAAGTATCGTTGTAAGGGTTCACTTTTAAATATTTTTAGGATTCGACCATATCAAATGACGATTATTGCCAGTAAAATCAAATCATTCTTGACGAATTACAAATCAACCAATTGTAATTCCAGTCACTCTGATCATGCTGATTTAGATATATATCATGAACTTAAAATGCAGATCCAGTGAACCACATTTTGTTGAGTACAGGTGCATATTTTAAAAAATAAAATCTTATAGGTATGTACCGAAGATACAATGGTATACTTTATTCTGAAACACTGCACATCACATGCATTTTTAACGCCCAAGTCAACTTCTAATCATTCACCTTGCCCCAGGAATTAAAACTCTCAAACATTAAATGTTAATCATTGCATGACTAACACTTTTACCAATAACGTGCGCTATGCGTTATGTCCACAAATGCTATTATGAGTATGTAACATTGTATAACTTTGTTGCACGTTGTGATGTGTCAAACACTTGATTTGATTTGGTTTGGTTTGGTTTAGTAACCTAGTTTAGTCAAGAGACTTAAGTGTTGCTTGAATACCCGAGATACACCTGGTATGCTATGTGTATTATATTGAAACTCCCAGAAGTTTAGTAAACTAAAAATCATTGTCTCATAGAACAATATTCATGCAGATTTCTGGGTCTTACATTTTACTTTAAAATTATTCTCCTGTGCCGATGGCCATCACTGTCTTTAACATCATTAAGCCTTTTTAATCTAACAGCTACTACTAAGGCAACTTTCACCAACTGTTGTGTTAACCAAGTACTTCGGTGAATATATTTAGCTAGCTCATTAATATTTATAGGGACTCATTTATTACCATATTATCTATTTGTATTAACCTTTAATATAATATTTAACTCTTTGTGTATCATTGATTTAATTGTTACGATTATTTTCAAATATTTGTTATAAATTGTTGGTTTGACATGGGAAATTTTCAAAATTAAAAGTTTCACGTAAGACCTTCAAAAGAGCATCTATTTTCGTGCACACTTCTCTCTAGTTTCATAAATAACTAAGAAATATATATCAAGTTCCTAAACAAGCAATAGTAAAATCAATGATTCACATTTTGTAGGTAATTGCGTCCAATTCTAATTTTGTCAATATTGGTTAGAGGTTAACACACATTGTACAGCTGCAATCTAAATCTTATGAAACACACATTCAAGAAACTGCACTATTGTCTCCCAGAATTACGCGGTTACAATGGAGCACATGTATCACAATGTCCTGTATCCCGCCCATTGTCAAATTGGAGTGTACTGAAAAGTGATTATAGCTCCTATGAAAAAGCCATTGTATAATTGATTTATGATATAATCATTTTATAGATGTATATCTTTATGGTCAAGATTTTATTATATGATATTCTCAAATAATGCATTATAAAAACTTAGAAAAAAACTATAGAAACCATGTATTCAAGTTCGGAACCTGACACTTTTGCACTTAAAATAATTCCCAACAGCAGTTTCCATTCCTGACGATTTAAGTCATTATGGTGATCAATGTATTTTTTAATACAAATGATTTGTACAAATACTTTTGAAGCTACACAATCTACAAATTACACCCAATCAAAAGATTTGTTATATTGGAATCTCTACAAGCTTGATAACAGAAAATTGAGGAATTATGTCACAAAAAAATCATCATAGATGATAAGTACATACACCAAAATGTTTTTTTTATAGAACAATTTTCCTCTAAGCTTACTTTGGCAGGCCACTTTAATCTGGTGATGGAGCAATCCTTGAAATACTAAACCATAAAACCGACAAAAGGGAAATATAAACAACATTTAGTTTAATATCCTATTTCCATTAGAACTCTCTGCTATAATGAGAGTGAATCATAAGCAACAATCTATGAAAAGTTAAAACATCCAAGAAACTGTGAAGAAAATAAAATCATCAATATATACTTTATTTTGTTATGTTTCAAGTTAATAATAACCAAATTAGAAAGTATTTAGTAAGACTTAGTATTCCACTTTTATCTGCTATTAAAGTTTAGCAACATGCAAAAATTACTTTAAATCTATTTATGTCTTATGAACGTCCATTTAAAATGATATTCAATAAGTCTTATTACTTTTGTGAAGTGCTATGCACTTTGATGTGTTTCTGAAGAAAATGACAAGCTGATGTTGATCACACTAAATTGGACCCTTTAAATTCTTGGTCCCCCAGAGCTTTAAGTTATTATACACTTCACAATCCACCCCTGGGAATTTTCATCATGAGTTATTGTATTGAAATAACCTACTTTTAATCAGAAGTAGCCAATGGAATTGCTACGTCGATCGGACCTGCGAGCCTCTCAAAAGTTATTTAACAACGCGCATTGGTCTTGCTTTGCGGAAATTGGTTTGCATTTCTTTTTATATATTTCAAACATGAAATTATTAGCATACGTTAAAAGGGACTATTTAAAATTCCACGTTACCATATGGATATTCCCACAACTTGTGTCAAGCCGTTTCATCGGTTTATTGTATCGTAACAATACTCAAGGTTAATACTCGGGTTAACTTGAATATAAATTCTCCTGTTGAAGATTGTCAAGGGCGACTTCTGAAGAATATTTAGAAAATAAAGACCTGGGTGACAGAGAATGAAATGGGCCAAGAATTATTTAATATAATAAAATATTGAAATACTAACAAGGCTATTGGTCATCAAATAGTAAAGATGTAGATGTGGAATGTGCGCCATCATCTACGTAACTTAGTGTTATCAACGTAATTCTGTTAGACTGCTGACTACAAGTATGACTCTGTACCCGCCTGAAAAAGTCCTGAGGTGAAAAAACACTGCACATGTTAAATGACTGAACTGTTGTTGAAAACACGTTCAAACCCAACTCACTCATTCACTTACAAAAGTCTGACGTGGTGAATGCACCCCGCATTACTACTCGTCACTTAAAGAGCCACTCCGCGAGTTGTTGGAGTCATAATTATATGCCAAACGTAATCAATGGCGTCATTTGATCGCGAAGTATCGACTGTTACCAAACAGACACATTTTGAAGCTTATTGGTTTTTACAGTGACAATATGAAGGTAGAACGTCGCAATTATGATCGAAAACCGGACTGTGGCGCGCGTCAAATAGTCAAACGTAATTTTGGAGACTTATCTAAAACAACCAGGAGGGCAATTAGGAGTTGATAGTGATTGTTAGGTTATATAACTAGTATCCATGTATATTGGACGTGCTATCTACACCTCTGTGCATTTATAAGGCTGTTTTTAGATTTTTATGGAAAACCAGTATTTGTCATATATATGTCTTTTGGACATGAAAAGTTAAGATGTTTTGATTTTTTATCACCACATATGACATTTAGGTTCGTATCAAAGTTAAATAATATGTTATGAAAATCACGGAGTGGCTCTTTAATGTCTATACCCATATGATAGATCTAGTTACATAGCTATTATAGGATTTACATATAAATAGAGGACCAGATCTAATTCCTAGGTGAATTGAGTTGGCCTAGTAAGATACATTGAATCGCCAGTATAGTTTCGGATCCATATTCAGAGAATTAAAGTCAATTTGGAAAACAAATGATCACATTATCTTCGATTGTCATGCTAAGTATAGTTAGAAGTGTATTGCTTAACAAACTTTAGCAGAACATGTTACGTAACACTTCTCGATGATGTGTATTAGGATTATTGTTGAGAAGAATGTAAAACAAGTGCAAAATTTAGATAATAAAACGAAGAGCATTTTATTTTAATAATAAGGTATGCGGACAAGTGAATCAAGTAAGAAAATGTAATGCCAATTTTGATAATTCATATATACATTATGAAAAAACCCAGCTATTTTGATGAAATAGTTTTAGAAACATCTGATTTACATAAATAAACTAAAAGATACACTTGAACTTAAATTATGATAACAACAACACACAATAACCACAATTTATTAAAAAGGGAACATAAATCAGTATGTAAATACTTTTCTACAAATTATTCTTGACTTAAATTGCTTTCTAAGTTTAATAATCTACCTATCAATTGTTCAAACAAGTACGAAGACGGTAATATACAAGCAAAACACAAGCCAAATGACAATCTATTAGTCAAAACAAAACAAACACTACTAAGTTGGACTGATAACAAACCATTGTATATCCCTTGAAATATATTTAGGAAATTTTACATACATTGTACATACAACAAAACCAAGTATGAAGGAAATACATAATGTTTATGCGATAAATGCAGACTTTCTGGAAGTAGGCGCTGGTCAAGCAGTTTATTGATTATAATGTTAGTACGTACTTTGATCCACCGTATTTGATTTCTCCTTAATCAAATATCAACATGAAAGATATTATTGTATTTGATTAAAAAAATACATTTTTGAGGGGTTTATATTCATAATTCCGGACTCAAAAACATTTACTAACTACCACTGTAACATGAACTTAATTTAATTATATCACCCATTTTCACAATTTGCAAAACAATTTTAATCAAATTTCAACACTTCACATTTACAGCAAAAAGCCAACATGCTTTAATGTTTTCAAAAGCTGTCAACACAAATATGTTTAACTGACTTAACTTTTGTCTAGAAATATTTTCATTTGATTCATTAGTTTTTAAGTGATATGCCTCTATGTTTATTTGACACACTGGTACTGCACTCTATGGAGTTGACCAAATGCGAAAAACCCTTATAATGGTGATTAGAAACTTATCTACAAATGACATTCACAAGTTAATGGATGAACAGTGGGGTGTTTGGATATTGAATAATAAGTATTCATTGCACTGAGACACATTCTAGATTTACGGCCTTCACCATGCAAAGCAGTGATGCAAGTTATCTTGTCGTTAGATTTTTTTTATAATCTTGGCAAACTTTAAATCGACAGATCTGAGAGCTACTGAAATAGTGTATAAAAGTTACTCTACATAAAACTCATTGAGACACATTCTAGATTTACGGCCTTCACCATGCAAAGCATTGATGCGAGTTATCTTGTCGTTAGATTTTATTTATAATCTTGGCGAACTTTAAATCGACACATCTGAGAGCTACTGAAATAGTGTATAAAAGTTACTCTACATTAAGGATTGGTATAAAACCCATTGAAAGTCAACACATTAGTCTGGTCTAGTTCTGTCTATGTAAATGTAATAGTCAGATTGTATTCCAAAAGATACTTGTATATAAATGTGGATATCATCATACACAGTTTCTCTGGTGCTGTATCAGAATCTATTTACTGACAAATAATTCATAAAGCAAATGTTTAAGATTGCTTTTCCAAAATCCTTTCCAACTCTTAGCGAGTTTAAAATGTTCTAAGGTTATCAACCTGTCTATGCTTGCATTTAAATGGTATCATGCATATGGAACCTGCAAATCAACAGTTCTTGTGATGAAATGTTTGTTTTCGTCTCTCAGTTATAGGAAGCGTATAAAAGAAACACCCTCAGTAAAATATGCATAACCTATTTCAGATGTCGGATATTTCAAAAGAGTAAATTATGATTATATAAGTAGTAAGAGGAGTTTCTCGCCGAGGTTTTATATCGAGTCATCGACCCTGACATGGTAAATAGAGTTTCCACTTATACTTCAATTCCCATCTCTTGGCAGCAAATCCGAGTCCTGTTTGGAAATGATTATTTCATTACTCATTGTAACTCAAAGTAGGTACTTGTTGTGGGTCTGATTTTCGGCCATCGTCGTATTAGGAACACTCTCATATTTCACAGTGGTTATATCAGATATTGTCAGCTCAGTTACAAATGTACAACACTTGCCAATTAGAATAAATTTTCCCTTAAGCATCACATGATTTAGTCTCAAGTACATCAAATCAGAATTACTCACTGTAGAATAAGGTTTATGTTAAATAATGTTAATTTCTCCTTGTTCAACGTTGAAAATGTTCAAACCTTTCTCAGTGGCGAGAAAATTATTCGTAGAGTAATTAAGAAATAAATTTCTTTCTTGTAATTGATAAAAATAGTAGGCATTCATCAAACATTTTTAAAATTGAGAATGATAGGTTAACGTTTAGTAATTTTTTGAAGCATTTTTACATTAGATTATCAAATGTTAATAAGTACATTTAAACAAACGCTATTGTCGAAAAGCATTTCAAGATGATATTCAATTGAAAATAAACAAGAAATTCCGGTTGTTGAGTTCATGCCTAAGGGTCCTGGCAATGTTCTTCACGCAAAACAAAAATGTCTTGTATAAAAACCTGTACAACTCTGAAAAGGCGCCAATATCAAATTTTGACAGACGATACCTCAGTTCAAAGATCTCAGCAGTAACTTTATAAAGGTAAAAAAATCTACAGAAATAACACATCAGTTTGGATTCGATTTTAGACAGGCCATTTGCTATGGATTTGAAAGAAGTTATGTTATTGACTAAAGAAATACTTTGGTAAAGTAAAGTAAAAATACAATTTTGATGTATGCTTTTAAAAAAATGAGTTTTGTTTGCAGACAGCATTTGTTTTAAGGTATAATTTTATTACATGATTTTTTTTTTGAAGAATGTGATGGTACCTAGTCAAGTCTTCGACTTGAAATGTAGGATCTGACTTCAAAGAAAATCGTCATATAAATCTTGGGTATTATTTGACATTTCAAAATAAATGCTACGTAAAAAAAATTAAAGAGGGATGAAAAACTCGACTGCAATGTTGCATGCTACAGAGTTAGAGATTAAACTTTCAGGGTTCTTGGGACTGAAATATTGTCTGTCAAGATTTGATATAGACCCCTTTAGCATTATATGGGATTTCGACACAGGCCATTTACTATGGATTTGGAAGAAGTCACGTTATCGACTAGAGGAATACGTTTAGTTATAAAACAAATTTTGATTTGTGTTTTGCAAATGTTTGCTTTTTGTTTGACAATTGTATTTGTTTAAAGGAATCTTTTTGATTACCTGATATTTTAGGAATGTAATTAACTAGTCAAATCTTTAACTGTTCATCCCCGTCTTCGTTTTCAGTTGGCAAATTATATTATTCATCATAATAAGAAAGGGGGAGGCAGATTAATTTAGTTACATTTGGTTCATTTAATCTTAATATTTTTCATGAAACTCTTTATTTTAGATGAGCTACTAATTCACTGGTTTCTTTGTCAAATTTTCGGAAATATTTTCGCAAAGATAACAGCGTTCACGTATTAAGAAGGCATCTTTTTAATGATTAAAGCATTACAAAAATTCTGCAATTCTAATGCTAATAGAGAAATCCCATATGGTAAAAAAGATTTTTCTTTTTTTGCTTGATTTTTAAATTGAACCATTTTGACAGAAAACGTTGCCTAAGGTCAAAACAAGGAATGCCATATAGTGATTTAAAAATTAAACAGATATCCCCAAGCTATGTTATGTATCAATATCCTGCTGATGGTAACAGTCTGTGCCCAGCAGGTGGTTGGTAATTATGAATTTTGTTCCTATCGGCTTATAATGCAAGAAAAAAGGATAAATGAAAACCATGAAATTATAAGGAGGAAATGTTATTCTCAATAATCGATCAAATTACAATTACAACTCATTGCAAATGGCGCAAAGTATGTAAAAGATCCTACAGCTGACGTTTTGGTAGTTCTTATTCAAGATTTCAAATGCAATAGTGACGATAGGAACTTTTCTTCATGTTACTTCAGTAGCATGTCCTAATATATGCCTTATATAATGCCTGATGCTTATCCCAAATTCACTATGTAACTCTTATCTTAAGTATTGCTTACTTCCTCCGAAATGATCGGTTGGAAACAGCCCTATCTCTACGTTGCTGATATGAGAAAGAGCAATGAGAAACTTCAATAATTCTAGATTACCTTCTCACTGCAATGTTCTAAAGGATATTTATGACAACTTACCTGATTTAATGGTATGTAATTTTATCAAAATTCACATCAAAACAGTGTTCTTCTTTAGTCACCATTTGCAGTTTATTCATTACAAAGGGTATATCTTCCTAAATGTTTGCAATAATACAGGCCATACCTTAACAATCAAATAAAATCATTTGTATTAGTCTTGACCTAATGCAACGTCTTCTTTCCAAAATATTGTTTTGACAGTTTTCGAGGCCACGAAGGCGTGTTTTCGTGTTGCTGCAAACGCGAAATATTGCAATAGGATAAAAAAATTTGCTCAATTTGTTAATTGGTGAGAAAATTGAAATTGCTCTAGTTCAATTGGATTCAAGTTTGGAATGAAAGATGTCTACCAAAGAAAATAAAAACACAATTTTATTACTCAGAATAGTGAACACTTTTGATAGAAATCACATCTTCATCCATTACAAAATATTGACAAAATTAAAAATCTTATCACCATTAACAAAGATTTCAGGTTATCAAATCCACTGGGTATCATACCCTAGTGTTAAAATAAAATCAAGCCTAAACTTTAAATGGGAGCATTCCCAGATTAAAGTTTTCCAATAACATGCTTGTGTCCACATTTTTCGAAAACATTAAGTCATGTTGGTTATTGTTGTAAACATAAAACATTGGAAAATCCATTACACAAATTTCAAATTTTAAAAATGGATAAAAACCTGTATAATCAAGTTGCAGTGATTACAAATGCATTCAGGATTGGGTTAATAAATGTGAAAACAGAAACATTTAAACAATGAACCAATAATGACTTTATGATTATAATTGTTTGAGAATACGAAGTTTCATAGCAGATACCATCATCATTCAGAAGAGTCTTCTTCTTTAGTATTCTATTGATACAGAAACACGTTAATTTATGTTCAGAACAAACAATATTGATGTTGAAGCCGGACATCTAGATGTGTTCTTGGACATTTTATTCTCTTGTCTTAATCTAACTGGGCTTTACAATCGAAGAAAATGTTAATACCATTTTATTAATTAACTATGACACCCTTGAAACAGGACTGAAACTAGAAAGACGAATGAGTCAGTGTATTTTCCCCTATCATGTAAAAGATAAGACTAAATTTATATGTTTCATGAAATAATGTTTTTTCATCTATCGCATGATCAAAAACCGGATAATGACGCACGTCAATGTACTTTTGGAAACTTACTCATAGCAGACACAACAAGAAATATAGGTAGTTATTGCTATGTAGATCATTTAACTAATATACATGTAAAATGGACGCTAAATTTAAAAATCGTAACATTTATATGGCCGTTTTCATTTTAAAATAGAAAACAAGAAAATGTCATAAATTTGGCATTTAATGAATAAGGATGCAACTTTAAACAAATTCGAACTTAACCCAGGTCATGTGGTATTTTGGCTCTATTAAAGCCACATATATAATTCTTGTGTCACTTAAAAACCGAGCTACTGCCCGTTTACTACTTGAGAGGTAAGTAAATGTATTATGTAAATCCTGATGTCCCGTGTAACGATAGAACTTCGTATAATTATTGGAGGCAAACCTTAAAAGCAAAGTTAAATGTTACTGACAGAAACCTCACAAAACAAAAACCTTACTGCCAAGGTAATAGATGAAACCAAAAAGAGACTGACAGCGAAGGTTTTCTTGTTTTTCTGAGAATGAACTGAAGACATTCTCAAAGAACAAGTCAAATTTTATGAAAATCTTGCTCCACACACTCTTAAACTTTCGACAAAAATAATCGTACGTTGAACGAAGCTTCTTTTTTTTGAATAATTAAACAATCATGTTCCTCATTTTCAATATTCATAATAATTCCATGGTCGTTGATGTCTAACATTTTGCATATTTTTTGAAAGATAAAAAGAATGGCGGAACATTGTCCTAGATCTTTTGAATAATCTGCAGCCTGTGAACATCCCCATGGACAAAATTACTACCATGCCTTTGTATATTGATTGACCGAAAGGTTAAAAGTGAACACTTACAGATAAACTAGATCAGAAAGATTGTTTTACATTCTCTCTGTCTCGGGGTTTTGTCTCTTCCTGTTATGTGTTTTCACACTGAACGATTTTATGTGTATTGTGAGCTAATGTATCCATTCGGGTCGCCTCTTGATACTCACAGGTATTGATTACACATTAATTTTAACATGAATTGTCTTACGGTGAAGGATGATTTTTGAAATCCCTATTTATACAGAAAAAATCAAGGGACTCAAATTTTAGCTTACAAACAGGTAACGGTAAACTATCACATAAAATACATAGTTGAGTCTTATGGCGCTGCTTCATTTGCAATATATTACATTTGCAAGGGATCACAATCAATTCTACCTAACAATATACAGACAGAATATGTTTCATGACAATATGTATCCGTTTGGTTGCTTCATTGATGCCAACAGCTTTACCAACCAGCTTCTATAAGTTCGTATGATGGACAGATCGATGGAGAGAAGGAAGCCAACTCAGATTTGAGACGTTCAAATCTCATGTTGCCATTTTTCCATTTTCTCTCGAAAATTTCGTTCCGCTTTCTTTTTTGTCACAAAATTTCTCATTCGGTGACTATGTTAACTCTGAACAAAATGATTTATTCACATTTGAACATGTCAAATACAGCAAATACGATTTTAGATGATATGTAAGGTACAATGTTCACATTAAATGCTAATGATAGATGCTAGACGAAAAAGGAATAGCTTGATGAAGAAAAGAAAATACCTGGCATTCTCTTTCAACACTTAATGTAACAATGATTAAATAATTCACCATTTATCCCTAAGCTATGATATGGGCCAGTAACTGCCAGTGAAACCATACTGAGCGCTAAGTGTGATAGGCATGTATTTTTGTGATCCCAGCGGCATTTGATGCAAGAAAAAGATCAGGCTCTGGGAAAGGCTTTGTTGAGAAAACGATTTAATCACTATCACAACGATCATAACAAAGGTAGGTGATGCAATTCAGGTTTCAATGGATGACAGTTTAAATGTCAATTACCTGTCAAACACGAAAGTCAGATCCAATAGCACATCACGTCTTTCTAAAATAATATGCCTGATAGATACCTGACGCGTAGTGTCAATAAACTTTTTGCCATGCAACTTTTATGTACAAGATATGGATATGATATAAATGAATAAAATTTTATTTGATGTTTTTGCATGACACATCACAATGATATTGAAATTAATTAGATAGATATGTAACAGACATGTTAATATCGCTTTCTCACCCAACATTCGAGTGATGAAATTTATGTATGGGACTGAAAGTATCTAAAAAAAATCTTATAGTCAGTATCAATTGAATATGTGATATTATGCTCTCGATAAAACCAATGTTGTAGTACTTTATTTTACCTTCATAATTAGGATATTCCACTTTTAAACGTAATCTTACTCTGTATATTACACAAAAGATTCCTACGTTACCTATTAACTACATCGAATGTTAGTATTATCCGATATGATACCCTCGATATAGTATTCCCTTCAAGTTGACAGACAAATGATTCAATATTCATTAACTGGGTAATGTAATGAATAACACAAACTCAATATATTATGTAAATTATGTTTGATCGCGTATCGATCTCTTACTACTCACATGGCACTGACACACAGTTTATTGTAAAGGAAATAAAGATGAAGATTAACAACGAGAATGTATTTGTGTAGAGAAGGGATTTAAGATTAGAGAGCCAATAAAAAAAATTAAAAATCTTGTTTCACGTAGTTTCTTTCAAAGACGAGATTACACTAAGCTTACCCCAGCTATTTTCACATGTAATTTAAAAAAAAAGGGAAGCAGTACGTGATTTCTCCTTTGAAGTGACAACCGTCCTAAGGCTGAAAAAGTTAAAAGCACTCAAATAACACCACGTATGAGATAGAACTGAAATATTTCTTAACAATGTGTTGAGGTTCTTGGGGAAAACGCATCCTAATATATCAGCGTATTTGAACCCGCTCATGCAGCTTCTTCCTTATACCTTAATATTAGATCATACACTACTCGTGTTACGGGAAAAGCAGTAGAAAATGCTACGTTTAAAAGCAGCAGAGCGAGAAAGAGTCACCGGAATGTCACAAGTGAGGGTTTTGAACAGCGAGATTGCCAGGACCTTAGGTTGCACCAGACAAACGGTCATTCGACTCCTTCATCGCTTTAAACAGACTGGCCAGACATCTGACGCCCTAGAAGCAGAAGACCGAGGGTGACAACTCCCGCAGAAACTGCATCTTCGCAACAGATTCGTCAGCATGACGTCAACGGCATTGACAGCTTTTGGGCACCTATCAGCAGGAAAACTGCCATGAGACGTCTTCGAGCTATGGGTATTCGGGCATATCGACTGTTCAGCGGAATGACCGGTGAACAACGCCCTGGCCGTCTACGTTAGCAAGGAGAGTCGCTGGCAACGTCGGGATTGGGCAAGAGTGAGCTTCAGCGACCAAAGTCGATTCAACCTGGTCCAAGAAGATGGTATTGTGAGAGTAAAGAGACCTAGAGGCGAGAGACAGGCTGCAGCATGTGTAAGAAGTTGTACCCTATGGCGGTGGCAGCGTCATGGTCTGGGGCGGGATATACGGCTACCAGAAGACTACCTTACAGCCCAGAGATACAGGGATCAAGTGTTACAGCCCGAGGTGGTCCAATTCACTCAGGGGTGATTTTTCAACAGGAGAACGCAAGACCACATACCGACAGGATCACCATAGACTTCCTAAACCGACAAAACACCCAACATTCGCCTTGGCCATCACGCTCCCCTGACTTATCACCGATGGAGCATCTATACAAGTTGGGAAGACGACTAAGACGTCTCCCACAGCAACCTGTCACCAACCAACAGTTGGAACAGAAACTACACGAAGAGTGGCAACGACGTCTTACCTTTTCCATGAGAAGACGTGTCTATGCTTGTATTGACTGTAATGGTAACACCCGATGCTATTTATGAAAATCATACAACGTAATGTCGTCTGACCTGTCCATGTAAATTTCAAAATATACCCCCAGTGGAGCAGATAAGTAATGTGTTGAACGAAAAACTCCAACATGTCCTTGCAATGTTTGAAAATGATTCACTATACAATATTAAACATTTTTAATGTTCGAAAGTTTGTCCTGTTTTCTTTAATAAATAAATCCCCCGGATGTGTACTTTCTTTTGTACTTTTGTACAGTATATTATACATGTAAGTAAAGAGATAGTGTGAATATTCACACAACAGAATATCCATATACCTTTTACAAAAGTTATATGGATATTCTGTTGTGTGAACTGTAAACTCTAAGCTGATATCAGAAAATAATTTCAAGTGACAGCTAGTAAATGCTTTAGAGAGCAGAACACTTATAAAACGCAATAAATGAAAAATGAATAAACCTTGAAATAATAATAAATAAAAAGGGTTTACAAGGACATGCTATTTCAATAACACATTAATTTATCAAAGAAATAGTTCATGTCACGCTGGTTGTTATAAAATCAGAACCTGCACATAAAGCCGCCGTCAAAAGTCTGTTTACATTTTTCACACATCAATTGAGATAAGTTTAAGTGCAACTTTCTCATTAAATATATAAATTATTTCACTTCTTATCTTAATTCAATCTTCAAAGGCTTAAATTCGAAAGCTTTAGAAAAATCAATACCTAACAGCAACAAATCACTGGAAAACTGTCACAATGAGAAAATGTGTTTGACATTCTGACAAGTGCAATCGAAGTATTGGGTAAACTGCACGCACGTTATGAAAATTCTTTTTGAAAACATATTCAATTGATGACACATTTACTCGAGCCATATTTTTTAACGATTTTTATAGAAGACAGATTTATTTTCAGATCTTGAACATCAGACATTGTGTCACATATGCCAAGAAAGATCGACACTCATTGATTTCATATGTTTAAAAGGAACTCACGTTTATCATGACTGTCATAATAGAATTCTTTATTGAATATCTTTTTCTTTGAAATCTTCAATGTTTTTTTTCTAAATGATACTTGTCTTGTCCATCGAGGTATTCATTCAAGAAAGTAGTTAATTATTTAATCAAACAACCGATATAATGTAATTTTGTTTAATACGTCAGCTGTTTTCAACAAAGGTTGTTCAAAGAAAGACAGTTGTCACTATCGACAGCCGAAATTACAATCTTATTATGCTGAAACTAATAAAAAATATATTTTAATTCAAAAACTCCATACACGTTTTATGAATTGTAAATAAGGATGCACGTGTTTTATTGAAAAATCAATCAATTGAGAATGTGTACTCTGTTTTATTTTTGCATTTTTTTCTTGTGACATTTTTTTTCTAGGAACATGCTTTTGCATTGAAAAAAAAATTCTTTTGATCACGTCTGACTTTAAGGGACATTTCTTCAACTGTAAATTTCAGTGGATACCTTTATTTGTAAAAAGTAGATGCTTGTTAATGCGAAACCAATCTGGAAGCTACAAACCAATCCTTCCAGCCGTTAGACCACGGATAGCAAAAAGAACAACAGTGATTGTTAGCCCATCATTTTGTTGAAGGGACTAACGATTCAAATTAAATTTTCTTTCAGCATTTGAGCAATCCAAATGATTATTTCAAGCGAAATCACAGCACACTTTATCAATTATTTATTTATCACATAAAAAGATTGTCATGCATATTCTGAATATAATGAGGTGCGTTTCATAATGTAGGCAAAGTATTGCTGAACACAAAAGGGAAGAAAATGGTAAATTGAGTCATGTCCAAAATAGTTATCATCAAAGATAATCTTACTTTATTGGGCGAGATAGCGCAGTGGATAGCACTCAGCTTGTGATCAAGACGTCCGGTAGTCGAATGCCCACAAGGAATTGGTAACTTTGTCTGTTGTAGAGAACTGTTATACACGCAGTAAGATTTGAGTGCAATGCTGCTCTGAATTTCAGCACAGTACCACCCGATGCTCGCAGGTTTCACCGCATTGCATAATTTGTTGCAGTTTTCCCCCCTGCAATACTACTAGCAGTCGTGATATCATGAAACACGCTTGAAAGCAGCGTTTAACTCAAAGTAAACTCATTTCACCTTTATGTTTACAAAACTAACATGCTAGTCGTTAGTTTCTTATGTTTGAAAGTCAGTCCATCATCATCTAACATAAGATCTGCTTTATTTCAGAGATAGCATCAGAGGAGGAAGAGCTCTGAACAATCTACAAATCCACACCTGTACTCCATAAGTTATCACATAAGAACATTGATAAGCTAGGGCTGGAACCCTTTTTATAATTACATGGTTCAATAGACTACTGACAAAGGAACAACTAGATTGTGACCATTCCTCGCTTATTCAGGTCTCACAATCTGCAGATTCTTCAACAATCTAAGAATTGATGAAGTTCTCAGATTGTTTAAACGATCTACAGATTGTGAGCAAGCAATGGCGGATTGCGGATACCCCTTTATTCATTCAGATTTCTGGCTCTTACAATTGAATTTTAAATAATTCTGCTGTGCCATTGCTCTCCACTGTCTTTCGTTATCTTTTCATTTTACGGGGCATTTTCTTTTTCCTAGTTTTCATGTGTGTCCTTCCAAACACAAATATTTATTTTTGTACAAACGTCCTTTTAATTCATAACATTAGTAAATAATATATATGATATACGTAAACTCAATCATTCACATTTTGCAGGTAAAAATTTCGCGTTTATTTTTGCTCATTATGTCTTGTATTGGTTTTAAGTCAATTCACAATGCAATCTAAACCGTTATGAACACACATTAGAGTAACTGAAGTATTGTTTCCCAGAATTTCTCCGTTACTTTGAAACACATGTATCACAATGTTCTGTATCCTGCCCATATTCAATACATTAAGTACTCAAATTATTTCATAAATTGCATTAAAAAAATGTCTTATATAATCACATTATGATATAAACATCTAACTTATGATTAAATTAATCATAATGATTAAATTAATCATAATGGATTTATTTTTGCAACATGATACAATGCATTTAAAAAGCTTACCCTTCTACTTTCTAAAATTACTTTATCTTTTGAAGTAATCTTATGATTCTGACACTTTTGCACTCAAAACAATTTTTCATACAGTTTGCATACGGCAGTATTGTCCTGGCCGATATAAGTGATAATGGTAATCAATGTATGCTTTCATACAATTGATTTATACAAATGTCTTTGAAGTTACAAAATGTAAAAATTACATCCAATCAAAGGATTTGTTTGATTATATTGGAATCTCTACAAGCTTGAGAAAATTGAGAAATTATGTAAGTAACTGATTTTGAAAGTTGAGATTTTCATAGATAACAGAAAAAAACCCTTCAATTTGGCAGGCCACCTCAAGATTATCATGAAACAATTTTGGAAATACTAAGCCTTACAGAAAATAAAAGAGAAATGTAGAACAACCTTTAGTTGATTATTCTATTTCTTTGCTATAGTGAGACAGAAGCACTTGCTAAGTCAAAGAGATTTTCAGACATGCAAGAAAATGTGTAGAAACAGTTTAATCAATATATACTTTATTTTGTTATGTTAAAAGTAGATAACAACCAAAATAAAAGAGACTAACTTTTTCGTTTAAGTGATAGAAATTCCATATTGACCATCCGACCATGCCGTTCTTTTGTAGCAACATGAACACATTCATATATACTATAATGATACTTAAAAAAGCTTTATGCCTGATGATTTTTTATTGCAGTCTATGACCTCTCTGAAGTACTATGCACTGTGGTATGTTTCTGAAGAAGATGACAAGATGATTGTGTTCAAACTGGAATGGGGAAAAAACCCTTTTGAATTCATTGAAATGCTTTGTGGTAGTCAAAATGAATTTATTGTTTGATATGTGCTCCTTCCGCTGCTAAACCAATACTGTGTGAGACTGCTGATAGTATGGCATATTCCATCCGCCTGTATAAAAGGAGATGTGTTGAATGCTTCGAAACATTACTACTCCTCTCTCAATGTTTAAAACCATGTGGGAGATTTAGTACAATGCTTGGTTAGAATGTATTAATCAACAGAGGACGAAACCTAACTCTTTTTCTAGTTTCGCATATCAAAATTGTCGAGAAGAACCATTTAAATCACCGATATAATTTCTGTCTCCATATTTCATATTCCATTTGCAAGAAGCCTATCACCTTTTATATTGTGATAAATAACCACGATTTATTAAAAGTGAAGTTAAGAGTGTTTGTAATTACTTTTGCTGCGACAACTAAATCAAGACTAAAATGGATTTATACAATTTATGACGGTAAAATACAAGCAAAGAATAGGCCAAATGACTTTATTGACATGTATTATTCGTCAAATCCAACCCGATGATCATCAGTCAAACAATGTAATCCCTCGAAAGATATTTTGCAGATGAATGATACCAAAAAATAGGCGTTGGTCAAGCAGTTTATTGATTAGAGTGTTCCTATCTACTTTGATGTGTCATATTCTGATTGGAGTTAAGTTCTCCTTAATAAAATTTTAACATAAAATCATAATCGGAAATGTTTTCTATTTTTTGGTTTAGTTGTTGGACCTGAATCCATTTACTATTACTGGAACTCGAATTTCCTCACTCGTTTGTGAAAAAAGGCAAAAACCGTTTTAATCAAATCTCACCACTTCACATTAACAAGAAGAAGAATAACAAGTTGTCAACAGAAATATTTTTAATGGAATATACTTTAATCTTGAAATGATTTAATTTGTGATAAGTGATATGCCTATATCTTTATTTAACACAAAGGTATGGAGTTTATTAATTGCAAAGAACCCTTGCAAGTCATATGAATTCTAATTTCATAATGTATAGAAACAACGACTTTTTTGCACTGGCGTTCACAAACGAGTGGAGGTAGGATGCTTTCATTGAAGAGATTCAAGATGTGTGCCTTCTGCCAAAAAAGTGATGCAAGTTATCTTGTAGTTAAAATTTTTGATAAGCTAGGCAAGCTTTAGATTGACAGACCTGAAATTCGCTGAAATAGTTTTTAAACATTTATTATTCAATGTCATCGAGTCATGGTAGACAGCGAAACATTCTGGTCTATCACTGTCTATCTAAATGTCACAATCAGACTACATTACACACTAATAAATGATATATTAGATATTGTCTATGTAAATATCACAATCATACACAGCTTCTCTCATGAAGCTGTATATGAGAGAAGCTGTATCAGAGTCCATTTACTGACAACAAAATCATAAAGCAAACGCTTTTTGGACTTTTTTTCCAGAATACTTTCCAATTCGTGTCATATATAAAAATCAAACATATCTATCAAACTGTCCATACATGTATTTAAATGCAAATCAACAACTTTTGTATTGATATGTTTTCGTCTCTCAGTTATTGGGAGTGTGTAACAGAAAAGCTCATAGTAAATTATGCATAACCTATTTCAGATGTCAAATATTTCAAAAGAGGAAATTCTTTTAGCTGTGAGATGAGTCTTGGCAAGGTTTAATATCAAGTCATCTACAGTGACATTGTAAATGGAGTTTCTACTTGTAGTTCATTTCCCATCTCATGGAGCAGATCCGAATCCTATTTGGAAATGATTATTGCATTACTCATGGTATGAAATTCACAAGTATATACTTGGTATGTCTCTAATTTTCAGCTTTGGTCATACTAGAAATACTCTCATATTTTACAGTGTTTACATCAGACAGTTTTGAATATTGTACCCATGTTGGAGAACATTTTCAATTACACTAGTGACTGAGCTTGACAATGTTTGGTCTCCAGTACATTGAATCAGTGTCAGTCACTAAAGATTAAGGCTGACATTGTAATTTCCACCCTACAGACATGTATTCAGGTCTTCATCACATTACATTCAACAGATTGAGAGATTAGTTATATTTTGTGTAACTCACTTAGTACTGTCTAGATTAGATAATCTGAGCTGGTACCTCTCTCAATTACAAAGTCGCCAAATACTATTCCTGGAAGTTCACTCATGTTTACATATAAGTGTTAAGGCGAGAACAAGATGAAAAGATATGGAAATGTTTGTCAATTGTTTTTATTGAGATCACCATTTAATCCTCAAATGTTTAAGCAAAACGTTTGTTTTATTATGTTACAAAAGTTAAACAAATGATCAAAATATGATAATTATTTAGATGATTTGATTTTTGAGATACTTTTAGACTCATATAAGTTATTTTTGCTTTCAAAAGTCATTTGACATTTTAACTTGATGGATTTGGAAGAGGTCAAATTTTCGATAAAAGAAATACTTTTAGGTATAAATCAATTTTTTATGCGTGTGTTGCTTTCTGTTTGCTGATAGCATTTATTTAAAAGTATTATGTGTGTTATCTTTTTTGAGAATTTGATGTTACCTTGTAAAGTCTTTTACTAAAAAATCTCACCTTTTCGTCCTCGCATAATCACTTTCCTTATCTACGAAAACGTGCTACTGCTCCTTCATGTGCTTTTAAATTACACATTTCCAAAAACCATATTTGTGATGACCATCATCTAAACAATCCATCTAAAAAAAAAGGTTAAAGGCAGGGAAAATGCAAGTCCTTTTTTATTCATATAATATTTATTCTAGACGAGCATTCACTAGTTTCATTGTCATAGTTTCGAAAATATTATCTAAAAGGAAACAGTGTTCACGTATTTAGAAAACATCTTTTCAATCTGAAATACTAACGCTAATGGCAGTTTTCTAAATGGTAAAAAGATGTTTCTTTTTTACTTGACTTTTAGATTGAAACAATTTGTTAAAAAAAGCTTGCCTAAGGTCAAAACAAGGAACACCGTATGTGACTTTATAATTAAAAAGATATCCTCAAGCAAAGTTATGTATCAATGTATTGCGTAGGGTAACAGTCTGTCCTCAGCAGGTTGTAAGCAATTATAGTTCATATTCCAAGCGGTTTATACTGCAAGAAAAAAAAGGATGAACAATGTTGATAGTTTACAATTTTCTTTTAAAAGATTGGTCTAGTTACTATCAAAACTCAACGTAAATGGTGCATTTAATTAATTGTATCCTACAGCTTAGGTATTGAAACTCGTATTTAAAATTTCAAATGCAATAGGAAATCAAATTTCTTTCATGTTACTTATATATGCCTTATCTAATGCCTGATGCTTATACCCGATACATTATGAATTTTAACTTCGAGCATTGCTTACTTCCATCGGAAATGATCAGTTGGCACCATGTATATCCCTGCAATAGTGAATGAAATAGAGCAATGACTAACTTCAATAACTTCAGATCACCTGCTCACTCCAATGTTCCATGGGTATATACGAAATATTAACCAAATCAAAAGTATGGAATTTCGTCAATAATAAAAAAAACCCCAGTGTTTACCATTTTCAGTTATTAATTCCAAAGGGTATACTTTCTTAATCTTTGAAAGAATAAATCTTTAAGCTTAAAAACTGACAATCCAATAAAAGCATTTGTATTAGGTTTGACCTAATGTAATGTCTTTTCCCTATTAGAAATATTTGACCATTTAAGAGGCCACGCGAAACGCATAGTGTTGCAATATGATTACAACGAATTTCTAATTTTTGGTGAGTTCAAACGGAATGGATTCAGGCCTGGATTAAAATATGTCATCCAAAGGATAAATAAAACTCTTCAATTGCTTTGAATACTTAATTCTTTGGATAAGAAACACTCTATCTCTTCATTCTATTTATCACAAAGCATTTACATATTTAAAAATCACATCACCATTTAACAAGATTGCAGATAATAAATTCCTTTGAGTGTTGACCAAAGTGTTAAATCAAAATCAAGCCTCAACCTAGAAATGAACACATTCTAAAATAACAGTTTTTCTATCAGGGTATTTGTGTTGAGAGTTTTCGAGAACACGTAAAAGTTTCGAAAAAAAATCATGTATGGTTGTTGTCGTAAATACAAAATATAAGAATTTCAATTAAAACCGTTTTTGCAAATTTCAAAATTCGATGAGAAATTTACTAAAATCAATTTTTCCGTGATAGTTTAGCGAATGGATTCAATCTTGAAATGATTAGGCAATGTTGCCTTTTATGATTATAATTGTTTGATGAATACAAAGTATCAGAGTAGATACTAGTCACGATATTAGTAAAATTGTGACAATGGTGATGGTACACTCTCTTACTTAATTGAATAAAGATGTTGCCCATCTAAAGAACTAAGTTTTTCATTCATCTTCACAGTTTCTAACCGCCTTTCGGAGGAATTGTTACTTGATTGATAACTAAAAAAATTTATGTAACGCAAAATACCTTTTAATCATCATTTGACCAGTATTTTGCTTGTAATTTACAACTTTTACACTCATGATTAATAAATATCGCACATTTGTAAGTTCAGTGTTCAATACCGTCACAGAAATATAGCTGAAATGCAAATGTCTTTTCATTGAAAAAGTCTTGTATGTATACTTGAGATATCATTAGATAATAAGATTTAAGTCATATATTGTAATGGTATAAGGTGCAACTTACTTTGATTGTACATCTCACAATGAGCGTATGAAAAGAAAATGAGTGAAATTAAATTTTTATCATGGTTTGTGTCATTGAAATCTTCATCATTCAGAAGTATCTGCTTCCTTATTATTCTATTGACGTAGAAACACGTTGATTTATATTTAGACAACATATTGATGTTGATGCCATTCCTCTAGATGTGTCCTTTGACATTTAACTTTACTCTTACTTTACCTGGACATTACAATCGAAGCTAATGTAATTACACCTTTCTGAGGAGGAATTGAAAAGATATAGAAATACCAATTCAATTTATTAAAATGTTGCTTGATGATAATCATAATGGCCCTCGGTCTAAACTCCTGTTATTAAATTAATGAAAATTTAATTTAATTATTTGTAATATTTCTAAGTTTGTTGATGTCTAACACTCTTTAAATTGTTTCAACAATCTCGTGAATCGCGAAACATCGCCCTTAATTGTTTAGGCAATCTGCAGCAGGAGCAAATCACTACCATACCTGTGTATATTGATTGACCGAAAGGTTAAATGTGAACACTTACAGACAAACTAGAACAGAACGATTGTTAACATTCTCTCTGTCTCGGGGTCTTCCATTTTCTTTTTTATTTGGTTGCTTACTAAACAGCTTTATGTTTTTTGTGAACTGATGTATAGGTTAAGGTCGCCTCTTAATACTCCCCGGTATTGATTACACATTAGTTTGGTCATAAACTGTCTGTCAGTGCTGGCTGGTTTCTGTTATCCCCATTTATACAGCTACAATCAATAAAATAAAATAACACTTCGGGTGTAAAGTTGTAAGGTTAAACTATGACATAAAAACACAGTTATATAAACAGTTATTTATTTGCCATAAATAGTTTTCCAATAATTTTAAATATAACAATTTTTTCGCCAGCAACAGTTCTCATTTTTGCGATCTCAACAATTTTCCAAGTTGCTCTGTACAGATAGTATAGTCTATAACAACAAATTGTGCTGACGTGTGTTTGGCTTTATAGGGATATTCCATATGGAAACCTTATACCACCTTTCTTGAAAGACTTCGGTGTCCAAAGTGTCTGAAACTTCCAGCACTTAACAGTTTCATTCCTGTTGCTTTGCAAATCTTGACAATGATAAATTTAATTCAATGTATTACATTGTAGGACAGAGGAGCACTGTACTATTGCAAGCTACAAAGCTAACGGCTCAACTGTTTCATTTCACTGAAATCAACATACTGTCAGCCAATTGTTTATAAAGAGTCCTACCGGAAACGACATTTGTTTAGGTGATTCAATTACATTTCTGACAGTCAGAGAGAAACTGTGGGACTGCTAAGCATCAACTCAATAACTAAGGTGTTTATTTGGAAATCGATGCAATTTTAAGATAGCATTTCTAAAGAACTATTTATTTAGGAGATGCATCAATTTCCTATAGTAGATGATATTTCACTTATTAAAGTCTTCAAATGGTAACTCTCCAATCACTATAAAATACACCCTTTAAAAAAAAACCTTGTGAGAAACCAATCACTGATGCTAATGGTATCTATCATTAAACAATCATTGTTTACTATCCAACATCACTTATGCAATTAATTCTCACAGACAGGGTATCCATTCACATTATGTTTGAAAGTTCTTTCTGTTCTTTCACTTTACTATACTTTACTATATCGTATCCAGATGTGGTGGTTTTGATATTTCATTGACAATGTGAACTACATGTATACCAGCCAGAGCCTAAATGCTCCTGGTAGGGACATCGAAGTTAGAAAGGTGGACGAATAGAAAATAATATTTGAGACGTTCAAGAACCTGCTGAGTTTATCTCATGTTAGTTTAAAAATATGAAATTTTCAACATAATTTTAAAAGAGTATTGCTAAATGAAAAGAATACCTCGAAGAAGACAAGACCTGGCATTTTATTGAAACAATCAATTTTACAATGTTTGATAGATCACCACTTATCCCTGTAGCTATGAAAGGGACTAATTACTGCTAGTGGGAACTTACTGTGCGCAACATGTTATAGGCATTTTACCCAAAAGGCTTAAGATGCAAGAAAAAGGTTTGAATATTGTAAATGCTCTAGTAGAGGAACGATTTAATCACTATCACAGCTCACCACTGCCAAGCGATCAAATAAAAGTTTGATGATGCAATTCAGTTACCAATACATTATAGTCTTGATCTCGGGTAACTGTCAAACAAAAAAAGTAATATGAAAAAGGACTTCAAGACTTCTAATATAAATCGAAATACAACAGAGCATCAGTACTAAAGACTTAAAGATCGACTGAAATGACTCATGGCAACTTAACATTCGATAGTTCGGTAAAGGTTGAAATAGACAGATATCAAAAGTTGCTTAAAGGAGATACAAGAATATTAAAACCTCGTTTTCATTAAATAAAGATTTTTGCGATCCAAACACTCTAAATCTTCATTCCTACAATTTGTAAATGTAAGAGATTTATCTTATATAACCTTTATAACCCATAGTAGACTTGTGCTTTGCCTGGCAATTGAAAAAAGGACATTCAGAAGTCTTGTCATGAAAGTGTCCTGGTTGTGTCAAATGTTACTTTTGCTATGCTTGTGTTATCTAAATGAAGTAAATAAAACTGAAAATGCGTACGAATTGAGTGCGAGTAGAGTTATGACAACATTAATTGTACATACAGATGTATGATAAATTATATCTTTATCCTGGTTTGTGTTTCTTAATGTTACCTTTATATGAAAGATAATAAAGACGTAACCACTTTCAACTCATTTCAATGATACAACATGCACTTGTTCATATTCACAACAAAAAGTATTGATGTCTCACCATCTCAAGGTGCCACGTCGCATGTAATCCTGCTCTGTATATTACACATAAGACTGCTACATTACCTGTTATCTGAATCGAATATAAAGTTATTATCCAATATGATCCCCTGGAGATGGAACTGAAAGTAGACAGATAAACGATTCAATATTTATTAACTTGGTAATGTAATGAATAACACAAACTTAACATACAAGAAATGAGGTTTGGTCACCCATTGATCTCTTAATACACACATAATATTGAGGCCTCAAATTGTTGATATTAAGCCACAAGTAAATAAAGTGGGGTTTCAGACGTTCATTCAACGCATCTGAATACTGTCCAGTTGATCGATTCGTATAGACGATTCCATATTCTTAGAAAGGAGCCATGCTTCTTGAAACATTTTTCATGTGGATAACATTATAAAACAGCTGATGGTGCTCATAAACAGGTTACCTATTTATGCATCATTTTTCACTATAACGCCTCTTGAAGACGTTTGTATTTTTTTAATGTTTTGCGGACTTACATAACCAAAAATAATCAGAAGTTAGATATCATTTTCTTTCATTCACTATTTTGTGTTGTCACTTCATTATTTGACAAACTCGAAAATCAATTACAAACCCTTTCATTGCCAAATTAACTAACTTCAAACGATTCCCGATGTTCATGGTGTTTGATCATAAATTGGAATCAAACACTGGAAGTGCCTTGTCAAAGAGTTTTCTAACTTCTTCGAAGCGCAATACTTTCCTTGAGGTAACTGAATCTGATATGGTTACTTTTAACTTACAACATAACAAGGCTTAATGTCAACTTGTCAAATGTATCAACACATTCTGTTACAGGACGAAAGTTGATAATCCTTCTATAGTTGTACATACCTAACTTAAAATTCTTTAGGGCGATATTTGGATTGATATAGGGACAATATTGGCACTGTGGCAACTAGTTGCAAATTTACCCGATTCCCGTATTTTATCATAGGTAACGAGTAAAACCTCACGGCAAGGTTCTGGAACATGTCTTAAAGGTGATAATAGATGTTATCATGTATCATGTAGTTTCTCTTTGGGCTTCTGAGAAGAGATTAAGAATTTGAGAAGAGTCAATCAACTTTCTAAAAATGTCACTTCAATTACTTTCTTTCAAAGATATTTTGGAGATTACACTAAGCTGATCCAGCTGTTCACGAATGTAATGTATGAAAAGAAGAAGCAGTGAGTAATTTCACCTTTGAAGTTACATAGACGTAGAAGCTGACAAAGTTAATAGCATCACTTAAATAACACCAACACAGTTCCAAGTCTTTAGACACAATTCCAGCTCGAGTCGCTTTCAAAGATTGATGCCTTTTAAGTAAGGCTAATCGGCTTCATTGTTAATCCTTTGGGACTGTTCATCGATAACTTGAGACTTGAGCCACAATCTGAATGCATGATGTAGCGTATTATCTGCGTTTCTTTTTATTGATTAGATAGAACTAAAATATATCATAACAATGAATTGAGCTTCCTGAGAAAAATAGTTCATAGTTTATTAACAACACGTGCCTTCACACAGTCTCAAAGAGATCAGTTACAGACACACAGTCTCAATGAGATCAGTTACAGACACACAGTCTCAATGAGATCAGTTACAGACAAACACACAGTCTCAATGAGATCAGTTACAGACAAACACACAGTCTCAATGAGATCAGTTACAAACACACAGTCTCAATGAGATCAGTTACAGACTAACTTGGTAAAAAATAATGCTTTACTTTCTGTCTCGGGGTCCTTCATTCTTCCTGTGTTTTTTGGGTTCTCAATAAACAACTTGATGTGTTTAGTGAGCTGACGTTTACCTCTGAGTCGCCTCTTGATACTCACAGATATTGATTTAACATGAATTGTAACGTAAATTGTCTGGTCTGACCTAGACAATTAACTGGTCTGACCGTATAGACTAACCGTGATTTATATATCCATTTTTATGCAGCTTCCATAAAAGGAGCTAAGGATGTCAATTAGACTGGTTAATTCCAAACGGCTAGCACTATTGCTTAGAAGAACTGACTCACTCTAATGGTATAAAGTATGACATTAAATATAAATCCAAATTCATCATAGCAGTTAATTGTTTGCAAAGTTTTACTTGGAACTGAAAATATAGAATAAGAAGTTGTTTCTTTCACTAATATTTCAGTATGACAGTACAGATCTCATTTATATTTAACTTGAATTTCAAGTTTGCAATTAATGCCATCATATTTAAATAGATTATTAAGCATCCTGATAAATCAGCGTATACCAATCCGCTCTCGCTCCGTCATAGTACCCTGATCTCTCTCGGGTTAAATCCCTCTATAGCTGGCGACTTGATATTCGTTGCTTTTGCTCACCTCTTGTTTTTCAGCCATTGAAATGTGTTAATTAGGGAGCTTGAAGCCACTAGCTTTAACGCAACAGATTTTTTCCATCCGGGTTGTGCCGCTGTTGCTGAATGCGAGCCGTCTCATTGGCTGGCTGGAAAGCTAGCGATACGAGGGTTTAAAGCCAAAACGCTTGTATAGTTATAGTGCAGAAACCCATCTCTTGAAACATAATTTCCACTTCTTGTTTCTGATTTATATACTCTAAATTAAATTGTGAGGATGTAAGAATTACATTCAAACACTCAAGAGAGAGAACGGGAAAGTGTAGTAAGTGCATGTTGACAGACTAGACATTGATCAGAAAGACAAAATCGTTGCAAACAAATCTCTTGAACCCATGATGTTTCCTTTATAATTCTGATTTTAGAAACTCTAAATTTTAACCAAGTGTTATAATCTGTTAATCATGTAATAATATTAAAAATTGCATCCTCTTTTTCTTCATTGTTATCAAAGTCCTCCTTATCTCTTTGTCCTCCCGAGGCAAAAGAGAGAAGAAATTGTCTTAAGAGTGGTAAAGGCATTGTTCAAAACGATGGCAGAATATCTTGTGGATCGGATATAACTTTTGCTACTTCTCTCTACTACTCTCTATTTTGAGACGTGCTGTATTTTCTGGGTTTTTTTCTTGTGACATGAACACTGAGCAATTTGCAAATAACGTTCTTTTAATTATTTCTACCACTTATTATAAAAAATATTGACGAGATCATAAAGTTGCAATGATGTTTCGAAGGTTCTAAAGAGATTGTTCCTAGTGAAATTATCATGAACGGCAGCCACAAATCAAAATGATCAACAATTAAGTTGTATCATTGCACTAATCAACTTTAATTTTCTTGTCAATAGTAAACACATTAGAGTATAAGTAGACCAACAACAGGCATTTGCCGAATGTCTTTAAGGTCTTTCTGTCTCATAAAAATGGCAGCAAGGAAGTAAAGTCATTTAATGTTCATCTTGTGACTGTTGTGATGATAATATGAATCGGTTATTTAGTTTGAACTCATATTATTGAACGTTTTAGATGTTGATGTCAGATCTCTTCAGTGAGAGGCACGTTATGAAAGACGTGGGAAAGATATTATGACAAACATCTCTGATTTTCTGTTCATTTGAAACTTGTCAAAAGCGCAAGATTAAAAAACAAACGGTGGTGCGTAGTGACCTCAAGATGGCAATAAGTCGTTATAGATATGATAATAAAAAATGCAGAGCATGTTAATGTAGTGAGTTGACTATGCAAATGTTACTCTATTATTCATGTATTCACATTTGAAGACATTGATGTAAGAGCAATATTTGTTCTGGTCAATAAATGTAAATGATGAAGTAATCGGATGAAATCAACGACTAAAAAAACAATGTTTGATCGGCTATTGGAAACACCGACAATTAGACAATGATAGAAAACGTTTGTTTTCTATGCCAAATCAAGAAAGTGTTCAATTTTAAGACAGAATTATTATTTGTTCGTATTTGAACTATACATTGATTCAAATAATAACTACGTTTTAAAAACATAAAATAAACTTCTTTATATCAAAATTTAGTTTCCACCAACTTAAAACGATAAGATTCTCTATTAGCTATGGAAATAACAAATAAATCACATTATTTACTAACTTGAAGGTGAAAGAAAAGTAGTAAGTACTTTTGACTTTGCACCAGAGACCGTAGAAATACTCAACGCCAAGGAAATAAAGATTATGCACATCTATGCTCGGTTACCTCATACTCAACGTTATGAGGAATACACGGCCTTTGCAGCCTTTCTATAACATATTCCTCCGTGCTTTTTTTCTTTCAAAGAAATCATGAGAAAATTATCATCCTCTATTTTGCAAGGTCTTTTCAAATAGATCTACTAAACGAATCTTAATTTTCTATTTCATGGGACTAAATGTTTGTGATTGTCCCTTCCTGTGATCATTTTTGTTTATATTTGTAGTTGGTAGTCTTGACTGGGCGATTTTTGGCCATTGACGACCCAAAAATCCAAATACATGAACAGTTAATAAATCAAATAAAACCAAACAACCATATTCCGCTCAATGAATTATTCGTCCGCATATAAAATCTGAATATGTTTACATAAGCAAAGAAAATAAACTAAACTTCACTTTACCCATCAATTTGGTTAAATGTGTACAGGAGCGATGATAATGACTATCAGTGACATAAAATGAGAAATTATGTTTACTTCTTATCCGTCCATTGATGTATGTGTACTTTGAAAAGGGTGATATTTCATTTTGAGCATAGTTCCTTGTCATATCATATCACACCATGTATCTGTATTTTTTTAAAAACACTTCTGTATCACGTCATCTCTAAAGCTTGATCACAGTATACAAATTCACAGGTAAACGTCCTCACTTATATCCTAAATAGTTGATGTTTGTAGGGTCTTCAACGCCGGCAATTTAGTTTAAAACCGATAAATATATATTCCATGAATGAAAAAAGTAGTTACTTTTTAAACCGAGGAACGGTCTTCAGGAAAGTGAAATTATTCCTTAAGGAGCCTTATGAAAATATGCAACTTCGATTTTATTGCCCTCGTAGGTAATAAAAAGAGAAAACAGACGTTCACTGAACTTTAACATCATTCACAGCCTTTAGTAAAGACGGTTCTAGCAATTCAATTTGTGCATAAAAGAGCTTAGGGATATTAATCACGAGACCATAAATCTGCCATGACGTTCGACTATGGAATTGTCAGACGATTGAAAATTCAACAGAATTCAAATTATTATTTTTTCTTTTTCGCTCTTGGAACATGAATAATATTTTCCTGTCATTGTTATCACTTTAAGAGATACCAGCATTTTGCAACAGTAAAGTTTTCATAGTATTGCTTCATTTTATGAAAAAAATTATATATATATATATAAATATATATATATCAGAGCAATTCGCTCTGTTTTGGAGTACTGTAGAAGGTAAAATGCATTGATGCAATATTCAGAGTGTAATAACACAGAATGCAACTGATTGTCCTTTACCAAGACTTTGAACTGCATCTACCTAAAATGCTCTCCTTTCAATGGGACTTTATCGATAAGTCATTAGAAACTTTCAATTTTGGTATCTCATTCCGAAAATGGATCAAATTTTTTCAAAATAACATTGTAATTGCAAAGATGAATGCTGGTAATATCTCTGAGTACTTCAATCTAGGGAGAGGATGCAGACAAGGTGATCCCGTTTCTCCATATCTTTTTATCATATGTGCCGAGCTACTGTCTATAAGCATTAAGAAAAAAAAAAAACGGTATTAATGTCAATGAAGTGGAATATTGTATCTTTCAATATGCAGATGATACAAATTTTACACTCGATGGATCATAGACAAGCCTATCAGAATTAATTGACATTTTGAAGAAGTTCGCTGCATGCTCAGGTTTAAACGGTTACAAAGAACAAGTAAACTGATAAAAAAATATTTTTGGAGAGATCTTGTAACCAGTTATGCAAAACTGCGAAGTGACGATAAATCTGATATCAGTTCTTTCCTCGAAACCCCATTGATGAATTTGTTGCAAACAAAGATGTAAATTTCTTTATCCGATGGCATGACAAAGGTCTAAACCTTGACTATCAAATTTCACAAAAACATGTGAAATCAAAGAGTATAAATTAATTCAAAATGAATTCAATATACGCGATACATATCTAGCTTATTTCAAATTGCTTAAATATCTTCCCAATGAACATATTTCCATTTTGAAAAATCAACACCAAATTCTCCTTATGATCATTCCTGTGCGAAATTGCAACTTATTAGAACGTCTTATTCGCTCTGAAGATTGTAAATTCATATACCAACTCTCGTGTGAACAAAATCAGGTCTCATTGGAAATATTATGACATAAATGGGAAAGCAAAATTAACCATGGCATTAAGAAAAAACATATGTCAAAGTGCTTCGAGATTAATAAAAAATCATCTATTGACAACAAATCAGAAACTTTCAATATCGATTTCTATACAGAATAATTGTGACTGAATCTTTTCTTCACATCATTGGACAAAATGATGATCAGCGATGCTCTTAATGTGAATGTGAAAATGAAACGATTGAACACTTGTTTTATTGCTGCTAATAAGTGCAGTTACTTTTAGAAATCTGTCGGATATGATTTGAAAATGAAACCAGTCATAATATTGATTTTAATCTCTTCTCATTTCTCCTTGGCGACCCCAACGAAAGCATTCTTGTCAACTTTCTATTTACTATCATTAAAAAGTACATCTACAGATGTAAGTGTATGACCAAAGAATTAAACTTTAATCATTTAATGAATATTATAAAGTTTCATTATGATGTTGAAATATATATATTTGGTGAAGAATCTTTTTTGAAGAAGTGGACTGGCTGCTTCTCTACTTAATCCTTTCTATTCTGTCTCCTATCTTTCCACTTTTTCTCTATCCACTTTATTTTATCTCTGTCACCCCATTTCTTTCTTTTTTTCATATCAGGTGATAAGTTTATACACGATGTACATATAATTACTAATAAGAACATTACACCACTCTTCAACACGTAGAGTCGAAGTCAATGTAAAATGGTGGTAAGTTCTGTGTAATAAATAAAAAGAAAAAACAAAAAAAACAACAACAAAAAACAACAAAAAAACCAAAACCTGATGCCTGATGAGAACATTACATTAAAGGTTTAATCGAATTTTCAGAATATCTTCTTTTATCTTAAGTACGAAGTATGAATGATACAATTCATTACTCACTATATTTTTACCAAAAACGTGAAATTCTCTCATCACCATTCAATCCATACTGTCAAGCAAGCATATTAAGTAATATGTTCATTGTTTTCTATTTCAAGAGATAAATATATCTTTTTACCGCAAATCTTGTAACCTGAAACCATCTATAATGCAAAGGTTGTATGAATTTCTTCTCACCTTTTTGTTAACATGTGAATTGACTATTTTAATCCCATCTTGTAGTTGAAAAGGACTAGGTTGTGATATTGAGCTTTCACAGATATATGTAACAAGGCGATATCTAATGTGAAACTTCCTGGGAACACCATTTACGATTAAAGTGAAATCTAAATAAATAAATAAATCTATTTTCATAAGTATAACATATGAAGGGTTCGATTGTGAGGATTTGATTTCAAATTCTTGAGTTTCATGAGCAACCATTGCATATCAAATTAAACAACTTGTTTGAAATTAGTCTCTTTGGTTCCACAGAGTTTACCGAGGACGTTTCATGCATAACCTATGTTCTAGCATGACAAGATAAGCAAGATAAATTGTGATTGGTTGCATTTAAAAGAAGTTGTGCAATTGGCAAAATTTGATTGCAGGCATATCAACTTTTTTCTCCTATTTGTAGCGGCAACGAAGATTCAGACTTACCCATCCGTTTTCCCTCACATAGTTAGAAGTTTTGTTCTGATAGAAGTAATAGTAAAAAAGTGATATTATGCGAATTGCAAGTTTTTAGTTTACGTGTTTTTGACCGTTTTATTACATAATTTTAAAAAACAACCACGAGTACTCTCTCTCTAAAAGACGTCCCTTGTTAGATCCATGTTATTTTTCCACTATATTTTGAAGTCAATTGACAAATAACCCGTTATGAAATACTTCGTAGAAAAATAGTCGAATTTAAGAAATAATTGATTTGTCATGTGATAAACCCATATTTACCATTAAAACTCTTTTCATAAGTTAACTATCGATGTTTCATAATTTCTTAATATCCATAAAACATGGATATTCGATTAATAAGCATTAGTGTGTCTGGCCTATGTAATGCATGCGTCCATTGTCATTAGCAAGGAAACCCTCCTATTGATTTTCCTATTGCTTTCATAATTTCAAAGATCGATTTTTAAAATTATCAGATGATATTCCAATATCAAATTCATACAAAAGGCTGTTATACAAATCAATTATTTCATTTGAATGTTGAATAACATTCAATATACTCACAAAATTAAGTATCTGAATTGGGACCATTCCCCCCCAAAAAATTGCATCTCATCTGTATAAAATCCCTATTCACACATGATTTAAATAGGATCTTTGAAGGGCAATTAGAAGTGATATACATGAAGAAGACAAGATTTTCTGGATAAAAACCTCTTTATTGCGAATTCACGACGTTACGGATTATAGGCTATTTGAAATGGGGTACATATATACTTTAAGGTTGATTGTGTTGATTACATATTGCAATTCCATCAATGGCTTACCATTGGCTTACCATCATCCTGCTTCATCAGCGTAATTGGATCCGCTGATCGGGCTCCTTCCATATACCCTGATCTCTTTCGAGCCAAATCCCTCGTACGGCTGGTGCGGCTTGCTGTTCAAGTGTGTGCTCACCTGTTATTGTGACAGCCAATGAAATTCGTTATCCAAGGAGCTTGAAGCTACTCTTTTGAATTTTCCATCCGGGTTGTGCCGCTGTTGCTGGATGCGAGGCGTTTCATTGGCTGGTTAGATAGCTAGCGATACGAGGCCTTTGGGATAAAGGATACCAGGGTATATATATATTCTTTCTTCCTCCAATGGAGAGTTACAACAACAAAAAATACGACAATTACATTTACAGTTGATATTTACAATTAACCATTTACAAATTCAGCTTTTAATGGAAGTTGAGTCAGGGTTAGCTTTCTTTCAGAATATAGCAAAACGCCGTTGAAAGATACAGTTCAGAAAACATGATTGGGATATTAGTACCATCAAACCTCAAAATTTTATTTTATTTTCCAACTACTATGTTCGGACAATGGGGTTGCCATCTACATACATGCCCAATTCGGTGCAATTATTTGAAATTCATAAGAATCATCTTTCTTTCTAGTTTTTGTATCTGGATGACTAAAACTAGAAAATGAATTGGAAAGTAATTATATAATCCTGTTTCTTCATCCGTCATTGATTTTTTGTCAACAATAAAATTAATTCAATGACATATTTTTTCGTTTGAGCTCGCCTTAGTATCTGATAACACTTTACATGAGGATAATGCCATTTGTAAGTAGAGGTTCAACAAAAAAAAGGAAATTGAGTTACCTACCTATTTTCACCTTTCCAGAGATTAATCAAATAGTTTTTGTTCATTTATATTATCCATTACCTTCCCCAAGGTTTAATTTCCATATTGTGACAGATGTGATGAGATAGCAATCGTTTTGGAAACACTTTGCTAAGAAAGAGACGAAGAATTCGTCTTTATATTCAATGATTTTTACATATAAATTTATACATATGAATAAGTCCCCAGGCAAACAAGCAAAATATTACAAGCAATTTAATATGTTACTAATAAAAATTCAATTGATAATGAATAAAGAGTTTAATGTTACAATACAAATACGTTATACAATATCAAAAGGATCAAAATTTTAGCAAAAATATATTCTTATATTTAATATTCCAAGCCCTTGATCAAACAGCAGCTAGTGATAGACTTTTCTTGTAATTCCTTAATTAATTCGAATGTAAACAGTTTCAAAAAGTGAAGATCAAATGGCGTAGTATAATGATCGCAAAGTCATTTGTAGAAAAACAGTGTGTGATGATGCTTTCTGAAAGCTTACCTTTATATAGAGATCACAAAATTTTCAGAAATACATAGAAAGGAAAGAACTTTCCAGAGAGAACATTCTTGAAATACATACAAATGTGTGAGCCACTGAACTGTGTAACATTGTAACATATGTAAACAATCACATTCTCATAACAAATTTTAAAGCGTTTATGTAACAATATTTATGGTCGTTATGACAGATTTTGTTTGATGATCTGGAAAAACATTTGCCTAGAAAATAAAAACATATTATCTTTCATGTATTTAAAAAACCTATTACAGGAAAATATGAATGAATGGTTACACATCATTGAATAATGTATATCTAATCTGTGAATACCAAAATTACGGTTTAGAAAAACTACCCACAAAATATGACTCTACTGGTTGTAAGGTATCATAAACATAAATAAATATCGGTTTCCCTGAAATTGAAGAAGCATTACATACGCTAACATTGGATACACCAAAAGTTTCCATTGCTTTACCGATGGAAACATTCCCCGCACTGACAGATATTAGACAGTGATGTCGAATTATGTTGAGGTGATTCATCAAGATCTATTGCCACATTTCTATTGAATAAATATGGATATTTGGAATATGATAACTATTGTATGATATTTTACGTCTATATCATATGCTAAAATTATCTGTCATCGTGTTAGGGGGACGCCCGTGACTTATTAACTTGATTGACTGCCTGGATAAGGCAACTTAGCCTGATATCCTAAACTGAAATTCTTTTAAAAAATTGACAGTGACTTTCGAAAACATTCCCACTAGAAGTTAATGAAAACAAATGTGTTCTCGTGAGTTGCAAACAGAGATTTTAACCGGAAAAAATGTACTACAAATAAATTCGTACGTTTGTTCAAAGTTATTTTTCGTTAAACATATTTGCATTAAGAATTGTAAGGATGTTAAATGGGACTTTTTTGACTGTTTATTTGTGTCATGAATAAAGTATTGAACTGAAAACATGGATGTTTTCTCAATTATTGTTTTTCAATCTAATCAGTTGTTTGCAATATAAAAACCCTTGTTGAATAAAACATACACACTACAATTGTTAGTGCACTTGCAATCACGCAAAATATCTAAATTGAATCAAATGATTGAAGATCACGATTAGATTCAATCATAAAGCTGCATGACGTCGTATCTGAACTAATTCAAGATACTGCAGGTGCACTTTATGTAACTATTCCATGAACTAAAGCATTATATCAAAAGGCGAGTATCATGAATAATATATATGATTACAAATTAAAGTGGATTGTTGATGATTAGGATGTTCACCTCAATTTATGCTATGAAGAATGTACAAGTAACTAAAAAACGTCTTCTTGTCTGGAAATTTCTTAGAATATTATGTAACTCTGGAATTGTATACGTTTTGATAAGATGGTGTCCAATTTAAAAGTAAAAACAGGATTTCGGAACGTCATTGTGCAACAAGAGAGTTTTAAAAGTCTATTCGATATGATACCAACGTTTGCGTTTCATGACGCAAAAACCAGATCAAACTTGTTATCTATATCACAGGAACTTTCAAAAGGACCGACTGTCAGATCACATTTAACGTCTTACGAGAAAGGATGTGTGATATTATAGTAATAAAATAAAACACTTAAACAATATGCAATGCAAACCATCAAAATATGCTATGTTTGTTAATGCATATATTCCCGTTTAGCACGACCAAATGTCTGATATAAACTACTTTAATGCATAATATTGCGGCGCACGTTATGAACTCATTGATATTCAGTTTAATCATTCTTGCAATCTTCTTTTTCTTCTGTTACAGATATTATTGCTTTCTGTAGTCATTGTAATCCTCCAAATATTGAACTTTTATGATCGGAACCTTTCTGTACTCTGCTGATTAAAAACATTTTATCGGTCGTATCAAAACGTTCAAATGATTTTCAGCCTGGAACGTGCTTTCATGTTTCCATTTGTTAAAAGCATCTCAGGAAAGAGAGAAACAGACAATTCTAAGAAGGCATGAAAAGAAATTGTTTGGATTATCAAACGATAATAACGGAATGAGTTTCACAATACACCTACAACAGTGCATATGCGATAGACAGTGAAGTTAAAAATGAAGGCTTTGAATGTAAAAAAACCCCTTAGATTATAATTATTATCTCCCCTTGTTAGCAACAAGGCAATAGTGTTTGAAAATGTACAGCTTCAATTAAAAGAAAAGCTGTTGATTATTGGTATTATAATATCATAAGTAGGTATAATTATAAGAAATCAATCTTTATAATTATTTAAAGATATTAAAGGTGTTCTGTATTCTAAAACTTAAGCATTATTGAGGTTACAAAATTAAATACTTAAGTTTGGTCTGACCTCTCCTCTCCGACCTGTCCAGTTTGGATGTCCTTACCAAGAGCATGTAAGCTCTAGCTCGCATACCTCTCGGGGTCACTGAAGCACACAAACCACCACACCACCATAAGGTATTGAGTCAAATGATGGGGGTGCGTTCGAATTGAGCTGGCGCTGGGTAATTTCGCATATGATTGTAAGTAGATTTTCTTTATTTTATTTGATATCTTACCTTCGGTAAAAAACAAATATTATATTCGTGCCTAAACATCTGCATAACCCTCGCTCTCGCTCGGCAATTGCTAATATCTAGGCACTCGTTTCGTAATTATAGTATTTCATGGACGCTCATATAAAGTCCTCAGCAATTATTTTACTTTTATAAGAGAAATGTTTTCGTTTGAAGGATAGAAAAATTCAGGTCAGATAACAAATGAATTTTCATACTTGAAAACGTGATTGCTATGCGATGTATTAAAACCACCTTTGACCACCAAGATACATGTTGATAATTATTCTCTTACACATTTTTTTTTATTGATTTCGAAATATCCATAGAACATCGTTATCAAATTATTGCATCTCAGTTTCCGTCTGGCACATGTTATGACCGTTGCTTCATATTCAGCCAATCTTTTAACACACAGTGATATTAAATTCAAGATAGATTAACGAGATAATACAAATATCTACGTTTTCTCTGTAAGGGTACATAAACCTCTAAAATTCGTGCGATCCGAATCATAGGTACTTATCTTCCGTCCATCCACTTTAAAAATCGACACAATCTGGACTAGCGCCGTTCATAGGCGATGACAACAATCACAGGCAGGTTCTGCTGTCAATTTAAATTATGTACGGGATGAAAACGTTGTAAGGTTATTTACTTCTTATCCTCTTCCTCTCAAAAACAGTTTACTTTTTGCATGAAGAAAATTTTATAATATAAGAATATAATAACATCGAGCTTTTGACAACCTCTCACGTTCATTATCCAGGCAAATAGTATCACATGAAGCAGAAAAATGTACGTTTTTAAAATTTTACTTCATTTGTGAATAAGTATAACACCTCAGTTGCACGTTCACAGGTAACAGAGCGAGTTGGAGGTTTAACGTGTTTTAAAAAATATTTTAGTTCTCGTTCAAAGGTTGTTGCGTGTAAATGCTCGAATATCATCAGCATTCGGATCTTAGGTTACCAATAATGATTGATGACAATGTATGTTTTCTGCATCAATATGTTCGTGGTTATTTGTTTGAAGCAAACATTTTTCTCTATGTACAATGTATATTATCACAACGTGTATTCATTGATCTCTTTACACGATATGATTCATGTAAACGATGTTTACTGTTACATAAAGATAATTGTCAACGATACAGGTTTAAACCTACCTTTGAATATACCCTATTTACTGATATTATTAAAAACTGTTATTGAAACTTGTCAGCATACATGTAAAGGGTCTAATACTAAACTAAGAATATAGAAAATACTAAACGACGTCCCGTTTAATGACAATGATTATTTTTTATGAAACGAGTGAATGGTTTTGTATCTAACGAACGAAAGCAAGTTAGATACCGATATCTTTCACGAGTTTCATATACATTTTATTAACACTTTCTTCTGCATAATGTTTATTTTCAAACCCACGTGTGTCAATTATGTAAATAACAAGTTTGTTGAGGTAAACAAGTATCAGAATGCTGCATGAGTAGTGTCATCAATCTTGTCTCAAATATGTCTGGTAAGTTTAACTAGTTTCCCCCGACTTATCAGTACTTATTGACTTCAGTGGATTGAGTAAACTCTCGATTTCTAAAGGAGAAGATGTA
Organism: Phorcus lineatus; assembly: GCA_921293015.1. Lineage (NCBI taxonomy): Eukaryota > Metazoa > Mollusca > Gastropoda > Trochida > Trochidae > Phorcus > Phorcus lineatus. The sequence goes on along the minus strand of OV121085.1, from coordinate 30,042,011 downwards.
CTTTGGGTTGCGATGTTTTTAGAACGTTTCTGTGGCTATGTTTTCACATGTATAACATCCGTAGATCTGTGCTGTCAGATGACTGAAAGTAGAAATATCAATTAGTAGAATTTCATGTAGGATTTTATAATTACCATTACCATTAAGCCTTTTCACATGTTTGGCCACAGGTTGATTAAAAGCAGATTATTCTCATGACATGGACATTGACATTTGAAAACATGCTAATTTAACAAATCTTAGTTGTACTCATGTTTTATTCATGCTCTAATCTTATTTAGAACGGTTGCTTTAGCAATCTCGAGGACATTAGAAACATGACATCGTAACACGATGCATATAGAGGGTAAATTATGCATCTGAAAACATGCAATATAACCTAATTCACAAATTGATGTCTCAATAATTGATTGATAACAAATTTATATGTTAAATCAGCTGTTAGAGATTTTATACTGTTGGGTTTAAAAAACAAAATCAAGTAAACTTGCTTTCACGAGTCTAAATTATTTGATCAAAAATACAATTTGCCTTGGTAATCTTCCGTAACAAATATCTTATTTAATAGTACAGATAGAATTCATGTTTTAAAGGAAACCGTAATTTGGATGGTAACTGTAATTTTGATATTTGTCGACTATATATTCACCATTCAAAGTTCTTTTCCTGAATATTATTTGCCCTATACGTACATTTCCCATCTGTGGAACCATAACGATGAATATATTTATGTGAAAGTAGTTTCATATGAAGAAATCCTGTGGAATAAATAAAACTCATTCTTGTTTTCCTCTTTCTACAATAATTTGTAATCATGATCATGTTAGCATAAAATATAAGCAAACAATCAATGAACGAGTAAGTTTGGGTTTAAAGTGCTTTCAATATTTCAGTTATTGAACGGGGGCGGGATAGCACAGCGGTTAGCGCGTTCGGCTTCGGATCAAGCGGTCAGTGGTTTGAATCCCGCAAGGGGCTCGGCAACTTAGCAGTCAGCAGTAGAGAACTGTTCTTCACGCAGTAAGGTTTAGGTTCAATGCTACACTAAATTCCAGCGCAATTGCTCGCAGTTTTCAAGACTATTTCACATATATCACGGTTGCTATGTTTATTGCATTGAGAAAGCCAGCTATGGCTATGGATTGCGGTGAAACTTGCGAGAATCGGCTGAGACTATCGAACCACAAACATTTAGAAACAAAGAAAATTGATATACTTACGAATTGTGCGTGATTTTTCGAAAATGCTTTATTTGAACTATTAACACTTTAATCTATACACGATTGGAAAAGTCAATAAGAGTGTTGATTGAATAACCCTGAATGTCAAAGGTCCAGGTCACGAGTAAAGTTCGTGACCATGTTGACCCTTTAATCAAATTTTTAGACAAGAGAGGTATTGTGAACTCATAATAACCGTTTAATAATTACATCCCCTTGAAAATCGTTCGGCACGTGACTATCAAGGGCTTAATCCCGAATTGTAAAATCCTTGTACAAACGATATGTTTAAGTTTCGGTGCAATGAGGTTAATACTTTCTATAAATCAATAGATTGATCATTTACTGATTTTACCCTCTGAGATTTCTTTGGACAATTTTACATTCAAAGGTCAAAGTTAAAAGTAACAAGTTCTGAAATCAATAATTAAAATACACATAATTGAGTGATATCGCCCAAATGAAGCTATGACACTTTAATGCAACTAATTCAAAGCACGATTTCTTGAAGTTAAACAATCGTTTAATTGTGGCTGTGAAACAGGAGCAGTTCTCAGTTTCGGGGTTGCTCTATGTATGGGTTGTCCCGCAAAAATGCTCGTCTAGTTAAATGATTTTTTTAGAGAGAATTAAGTTACCAATATGAGAAGCCGGGGTATATGGGTGAGCTTCGGGGTATATGAGTTATTTGTGCTAACTAATGCTATTTTTGTTGAAGCTATTTGTACTGCTTTTTCAAATGAACCCCATACTCAGTAAATCTGTCATACCGAACTCCCATTTGACAGTTAAACTGTTGGTTTGCAAATGCCATTTCCATTAGTTACGTGTCCTTAATCATGTGCTTGAAACAATAAAAAACATAACCTCTATGGCCTGAAATGTAGCATGAGGTCTCCCTGGAATAATAAAACATTCGTACTATGGAAGTGTAATCTCTAACGGGCTCTTGCTTTAAATCACCTAGCACTAAAACGCTGCTTAAACGGATATGTGCATGCACAATTTCTAATTACAATCTTTTCCTACAATCTCTGTGTTATGTAATAACAAATCTTTCCACATCTTATTTTTCCTTTTGAACACTTTTATCGTGGATTTCTGTAAGTGTGGTTTTCCAGGTCGTTTTAAAGCATGCACCCAAACCTTACTACGTGTAGAACGTGTAGAATTCTAAAGTCAGTAAAATTCTTGGAATTTCATTAGATTCACTCTAAAGTGTTAAGAATTTATATTTTTATATACTTAATGTTTTTACTCTAAGAATTAAATACTGCTACATCGGCGTATTTAAATCCGCTGATCTCCTTTCTAATGTTTGGAAGGAGCTCAGCGGATGTAGCAGGATGTAAGAATAACTCCTTACGATGTTTAGCACAAGAATTTTCTTATCTTGACAAACATTGTAGCTCTTGTACGCCGCTTTAGAGATTTTAGGGTAAGTAGCAGGGTAAAATAATAACGAATTGATAAAGAAGTATTGACTGGATTGGGGGGGGGGGGGGGAATTTCGTTTCGCCACAAAAGTGTCGGACGTCGCCTAACAAGCCCGTCGCCTAACACTCATCAGACGCCGAAATGAGGATTGTCATCACAGTAAGATACTTAGCAACTGTCACACACGTCAAGTTTACGCACATGCGGGTTTCCCCGGTTTCCTCGATGTTATTGATTGTACACAAGTGAGAATTATAGCTCCTTCGAAAGGTGAAGTCTTTGAATATACTATAAGTTTTCGACTCTACCTCTATCATTAGAGATGTCATTGCAAAATGGCTAGGTACGACACACGACGCTTGGATTTTTAACGAAAGCGGCGCTCGCCAGCTTTTTGAGAGAGTTTCGGATCACAGGGGCTATCCATGTGTAAAAAAAATCTCCTGACACCATTCCTTCGTCGACATGTTTGACCAGCGAATATTTATAACAGGTACTTCATTTGTTTATTTTTCATCGACATGTTTGACCAGCGAATACTTATAACAGGTACTTCATTTGTTTGTTATCAAGGACAAACTTGGATTAGAGTAGCCCCCCTTTGCAAGTTGTTGAATTCTATGATACGGCTTCGGGTTTTGTACGAAATAATTTCTAAAATTTAAATTGATATATGTGGTAACATGTAACAATCATATTTAAAATAATTAAGTAAAATGGTAAAAGCAATTGAAAGTAGCAATCATTTTAAAACTTCACAATCAGGTTTTCGAAAGAGCAAAGACCAACCTATTAAAAAATAGGATTGCTACGCCAACTTCTTTATCTGTTCCCCTTTCGAAAAAATAACAATATTCCTTCAGATTATAGGATATGATATATTGTGACACTTAAAATTGCTTTTTGTGTATCAAAATTCTAATGATAATTTTCCTGCCGTGTCGCGATATTTTGTAGAAGCGTTCTGTAGGGCTTGGAGGAACCACAGGATTGACAAGAGAATATCAGAAAAGGGAACAAATGTTGGTCTTAAGAAAGGTAGAACCATAGGAGAAAGAGACATGTATGTCCCCGATCTATCATTGAAATCTTTGTGTCATATCAGAAGAATGGGTGAGAGACGTAACAAAGGTCAACTCTACGAAGAGACACCTAATTAAACAGACCTCACAAGGTGCTGTAGGCAGAAATAGAGGAACTGTGAATGCTTCATGTACTTGAACATCTAAAAGGAAAAACAGTTTTCTCTCCTGTCTTTCAGTTTCTCCCCCTCAGTCACCCAGGACGCAAGTTCTGGGATTCTTCAGCAGCAAACTCCGTAATGTAATTACCCGGCTTTGGTTTACAGTAAGCCAATGAATTTGCTACTTCGAATTGACCTCTGAGCCTTATCAAAACTCGTTTACGCAGTCTTAGTTTGATAAATTTGCCCTGCAATTCCATCTCATACCTCAAACTTTAACATAAAAGATTTCAAGTACTCAGGAGTCAAGGTTTCTATCTAAATTCAAATTGTAATTTCTAAGGATGCGCTTAAAGGGACTCCACAGCGTTTCAAAACAAAAGATTATGTACCTAACTAACCATCCTACTAAATCAGCGTATATGAATCCGCCCTCGCTCCTCCGTCATACCCTGATATATCTTTCAAGCCAAAAGCCTCGTATCGCAATCTATCTAACTAGCCAATGAGACGTCTCGCATTATTTGGATATGAGTATATAAGGAAGGAGCGAGAGCGGATTCATATACGCTGAATTAGCAGGATGCTAGCTTACTCGTATCAAGCAGTTTCATTGGGTTATTGTTTGATAACAATGGGTGGGTAATTTCAGGTTGGATAGCGCAGTGGTTTGTGCGTTCGGTTTTCGGATCAAAAAGTCATCGATTCCATCCCTAGCCACGGGCTATGCAACTGCGACATAGATTTGGCATCAAAGAAGATGCTTATGACTGGCTTGCATCCTACCTCTCTGGAAGATTCCTATCAGTGAAAGTCAGGAACAGTACATCCATCAAAGTTCCTCTAAAATATGGTGTCCCCCAAGGCTCAGTGTTAGGACTCATTTTTAAAAAAAATTATACATCACCTCTTGGAGACATCGCAAGGTTACACCATCTTTCGTTCCACTTGTACGCTGACGACACTCAGCTGTATCTAGCCTTTAAACCATCACCGAGGCTATCAGTCCAGGATGCATTTGATCGTATGACGCTATGCATAGAGGATATTAAGATCTGGATGACGACACACTTCCTAAAATTGGACAGTGAGAACACAGAGCTACTCATCATCTGCTCCAAGTCTGTAAGAACCAAGTTGACTCTCCCAGACCTCATCATCGGTGACTGTGTTGTTCCACCAACTGACAAAGCTCGCAACCTTGCTTTTGTATTTGATTCAGAATCACATATTGCAAAAATCGGCATAGTGGCATATTATAATATCAGAAACATCAGCCAAATACGAGGATTCCTGAACACCAAAACTGCTGCCACTCTAGTCCAATCCTGTGTGCTGTCACATCTAGATTACTGTAACTCAGTACTGTACGGTATCCCAAAATATCTCATCAACAAGCTACAGAGATGTCAGAATGCAGCCGCCAGACTTGTGACAAAGACAAGAAAAGATCAGCACATCAGCCCAATTTTGAAGAACGTACATTGGCTGAAGGTTACTTAGAGAAGTACAATATCCTCGTGTTGGTGTTGAAGGCAAGGCAAGGACTGGCACCGCCTTACCTGCGGCATCTTATTGATGAGTATGAGCCAACAAGAGCACCCAGATCAGGAGGACAAGAGCTTCTCAGTGTTCCAAAGCCAGCAGAACATGTTTTTGTGACCGCAGCTTCTCCAGAGCAGCCCCTGTTCTCTGGAACAGCCTTCCAAAGGAGATAAGATCAATCTCAGAACTGAGCACATTTCAGTCATAGTTGAAGACCCACCTCTTCATTGAATCATATTCTTAGCTGTTCCCAGTTTTGTGTAGACTCCAAGAAAAAGCGCTTCTGAGCTGTAACCATACTGAATACTGTCGCCATATAAATACCTAGTTATTATTATTATTATTATTATTTTTGTCTGCAGCGGAGAACTGTTCTAAACGCAGCAACGTTTGAATGCAATGTTACACTGAGTTCCAGTGCAGTACCACCCATGGTTTCACCATAATACATAGCCACAATGGTGTTGCGGGCTTTTTCCTTGCACTTATGTAAAAAAGCCGTGATAAAGGTGAAATACTCTTGGAAGCGGCGTTAAATCCTCTTAAGGCGCATATTATAATAAGAATTCGATCTCCTGCCATCAGCTAGGAATCGGAACCTTAGTAGATCATCAACTCATTTATTTACTGAGGATAACTCAATATCTAACTCTGCATAGCTCCCTTAATCTCTAATGACATAATACCGATCCTAAGTGTTTGCAAATATCTGTCATCTTTAGTTTGGTGTGAACCCTTGGCGAAATTGCCTTTGCATTGATTTACTTGTGTAGACAGATTCACTTAACAACAGTAGAAAGACAGCAGAGAGGATGATGGTATTTGCATTATAATAATTGACCATATTTACTTTTACTTCTTGTTTATTATTTGATACATAACGATACTAATTTTGAAATTAATAAATCATAATTACGTTATAATCACTGTTTTCATTGAAATATATAATACGTTAAATAAGTCTAATCAGAGAAGACAACAACTTTTGGGTTAATTTCATTTGACAAAAGGAGTTAGCGATATTCGGTGTATTAACAGTCCCAGCGAGTGTAACTATTATTATGAGTTAAATCATGACTTTGATTGTCTGGTTAGCCTCTTATCATTATCATTATCTTATCATTATCATTATTATTATCTTATCATTATCAGATGTTTAGCCTAAGGATTTCAACTTTGAAGAAAAAATGTTCTTTACAAAAAATGAATACCATCATTAGCACGTGTCCTCATTTCTTGAATAAATTTGCATATGGTGGACTTTACTTTAAAAAGTTATTAAAACAGAGCATCTGAACACCAGATGTAAAAAAATAGAGCATGCATAATTAACTTCTTTTTGTATATATATTATTAAAGATGAACAAAAATGTGCTAATTAAGGCCAACTTCTATCATTCTTTACGAGGTATTTTTTGTATTGTGGAAATGTCTGATGACAACAAATTTTATGATTGAAAATAGCCTAAAAGTGAGACAGTGTTATGATATATTTACCCCTTTTTTTTGATCAGTAGATAAAATCGACCATGAGGAATTAAAAGTTTCTAAATATCAACTTTATCGGGACTCAAACTCGTTCTTTGTAGGGCTTTCCTCCTGCCATGTTCTGACTTAAACTCAGCTAACCAATCAAAATTTTTCCGGCAAAAGCATTCGCTTTCTTAGCTAGGGGCAGACAACTCCCGTAAAGCATTCGTTATACTTCCGCTATCCCTCTATTTAAGGCGATGATGGGATTGATACGCTAATGACTAGGTTTCTGTCTGCACTAAACTGGTGTCAGAACATGCGCTCGTATGGCTGCGGTCAGACCTTGAGAAGAGGTAGGCCCGAGTCAATATTTTGAAACTTTCCCGGAACGATATAAAAAACACTGTATTTTCGATGATTGTATTATATCAACCTCTAACCCCAAGATCAATAGCGACCATATTTCTAATGCCTTTTATTGTTATTGTATGTTACTTTCTGAGCACTTTTAACTTTATGACCATTCCTTGAGTGGATTTGCAATCATGTTTCGTCCATTTGCAAATTAAACAAAAACGTTTTTGAAAGAAAGCATCACGCATCCATGTTGTTTAGATGAGAAAATTTAGGCATCAAAATATTTTGCAATGTAAATTAGGTGTTAAAAACAGGTGAAAGGCTGGATTAAGAGGTCATCCACTTCTGTCCCATTTAAAAACAGGTCATAACATTAAGAAATTGGCTTTTAGTAGTACAAAAGAACACTGAGTTGATGACAAAAGTTTTCGAAAGACCACACACTTCGCTCACAGAAACATTTGCATTTAGAAAGAATTTATCTCTTCTTTCCCAGTTTCCAATTTGTAATTCATTAACTTGTAATTTGCAGACATACTTATACAAAACATTAGTAACATTATGAAATCTATTGGAGCGCTTGTATCTCTTGGAAGTAGATTAAAGCTGATACAGCGTATATAGCGACCTTGCTGTGTTTGCGCCTCCTTTTCCTGTTTTTGCTTATCCATAAATAATGTAATTATTCTTTATCACTCATACTTCTCTAGTGTCGTTCAAAGGTGTCTTCCTTCGTTTTGTAAATTCATCAGCATACACAGAATAATTACTTAGAATTCCAGATCTCTACAGTATGTCTACTCAATTCGGCACATCATCTCTTAGATCATCGTCAAAAGACGTCAAGCTTAGATGCTATATTATAATCGAACAAACATTCCCCACTCCTAGTTTCGTATTTTGATCAACAAATGCAAACATACTTCTGTGGAAACGTCACATGACCTTAATACTGAAAGTTTGCAGATCAGATTATCTAATCGTAATAGTGCCATGGTGTTTTCCTACAACCATTTCTATCTAATCTATCTGTTGACGTTAAGTATAATGTAATGGAGTTGAGGCATGAATGTCTGCATGCACGAGATTGCATTGCCAACTCTAATCCGTAGTGACTGACACTAACTTGATGTACCAACCAGATTCTCTTCAGAGACCCATAGGTGTCACGTTAAATCGTGGATGGAATTGAAAATGTAGACCATAGTGATAAGAAGGCTTAGTGGTATATTTTCTACTATTTATAGTATGTACTTTTAACAGTCATTTTATGACATCTAAATGTCAGGTTTAGTGAAGAATACTTTCTCAATCGTACAAACTGTTCCCAGATTACGTATTGAAATTATAATTGTTTATGTATCTAAAAAGTGGCCGATTTTATAACACACAAGATTAGTTTGGAAATTTTATCGCAATAAACATGTTTTTTATGTACTGAATCCCTTCAAACGAGGTCTGAAAGAATATATGTATGGCAATAAAACACACGGTAAAATGTTTTCAGGAAGTAATTCCCATTTATAGATAATGTCTGACATGTTATTAGTTTTAGTTCAAATTCCAAATTAACAATTCCCACCATTGATGCAGACAACGAGACGTACAAATGTTCCCGTCCCGACAAAATCTGAAGAGTCATTAAATTAGCAAATAAATATCCTAACTATTAACAGGATTCCACAAAATCTACTGGATCCTCTCATATACTAGTTTTTACAAAGTATATTGTAAACCAATATAACCACACTGAGATTAGATTAATAAGCTGTGAATATTTTTCAAATTATATACCTCAAGTAACTGAATTTCCTCTCCTTTTATGTTATTGTTTTTTGTATGATACTGAGTGATCGTAAACAAATCAGGGATAGAACAAGCATGGGTTGTTTAAGGTGCAATAAATTTTTTGATGAGCCCGATGCACAGGTCGAAATCTGCTGCAACCGTTTGAACGAAGTTTTAAAGATATGTCTGTTATTCAATCGCTCTTTGTAAAACATTTGTCTGTAATGTAAAGTACTGGTATTTTTTAAAATACCCGGGGACATAAGTAAATGGCAAACACAGAATAAATGAATAAAACCGCTATGTCTTAAAGGTAAAATGGATACAAAATGCCATATCCAATCAAAGGTATTAACCTTATTTTATGTTAGCGTCTGCAATATTGCTTATGGGATTATTATACGTCTGAGGTAAAAGTGCCAATTATATTCTCTTCCCTTTACCTTGGGGAAGAGTTGACATATGTGTGTGGAAAACGGTACAGACAGTGTCTTGCAAAGTACAAAATGTCTTTTCATTTTCCAAGTTTGTTGTTTATTTATTTAACATTAGATTTTATTTCTTTTATTTATTTATCAATATATTTTATCTCTTTAAATTAAAGTTACGATATAGAAATTTATCAATTTTGAAATTTTTGATAATTATTTTGAAAATTTTGATAATTATTTTGAAATTTTTGATAATTGTTTTGAAATTTTTAATAATCATTTTGAATTTTTAAATAATTATTTTGAATTTATTAATAATTATTTTGCAATTTGTAATAACTATTTTGATAATCAGTGCATTATAATCAAACCTCTTCCTCCTTCGCTTCATGGGTTACTCAATTGATACGATTACTGAGCTACATAATGAACATATAAGGAATGAACGGAGCGGATTCATTTACGCTGATTTAGCAGGATGATCAGTGGCGCGTGTCAATGACTAGGACGTAAGTTTGGAAAATGATTTACAGCATAGACAAAGACATATATTGATTGGAAGTGTTAGTAAATCTTTTACATGCTTGTTTTTCAATTATCATTGAAGACAGGAACGTATCATAATTTTGACACTTCAGAGATAAGGTCATTTTTAAAGGGGCGAGTTCGAATCGATTTCAGATTTTAATTTGAGCCTTATGAAAAATCATGAAACATACTCTTTATTACTTTAACGACTTAAAAAATTCAAATTAGCATAATGCACAACTTGTGTAAATTATTGAAGTACGGGTTAAGTGGAATGAAAGTAGAGCGCGAAGTTATTTGCATTTCATGGTATTACTATATATCTAACATATAGATTATTTATGCATTGATAAAATTCGTGTAAACAATAGTCTAACCATGAATTACCGCAAACTTTGCACATACTTGTGCTGTTAAATAGAAGTATTGAAACTCCACATCTAGAAATCACGGTAGGATAGTTTAATGCAGATAGCCTTTATAGTTGATAATAATTGACAAATTGACCTTCAATTAAATCATTTTTCCATTGAAACTGTAAAATCTAAATTTTAGCACATCAATGTTTAATGGTTATATGTGAATCTAGTTTGCTGAAGATATATATTACAGTGTGAGGGGTATGATTGTGACAAAAGAATAACTAAGAAAGTCACTGCTTGATATTCTGATTTTTTGAAAGAGCATATTTATGAACAATTGTAGACATATGTATAAAGCACGGTAAAGGTAGATTGTGTATTTTAATGGATTTGCTCCGAATCACTGAATTACTCATGTTTCCATGGAAACCGCAAATGATTTAACACAGATTTTAGTCAAACCTACATAAGCTCATCTAGAGATCATGTTGGACATGTGTATCAAGTTTGGTGAGTAGTTACGGAGATATCGGAGATGCCGATTATCCTGTTGAAAAGTTACAGTTGGCGTGCTAGGCAATCTAGATAAAACTAGATGTAATGATCCGTCATAACATCTAGAGCATTTCTGACTGAGGTCATGTTCAGCTGACCTTTGACGCAATTAGAACCGACCAATAACATGAGGGCAAGAAGTCAGCTTTCAACTAATCAAAGACGAGCTTCTTTTGCATCTTGGTTAATGTCACATGCAGACGTTTACCCTATGTTTGTCTACACTATGTCTAAAAAACTTATTTTTTTATTGTTTGACCTTATTTGTTTATAAACTATTGCACATATGAATAAATAAACATCACCGTCAACAATGTATGCACAGAATTGATGCTGCCATCATATTTTTCAACACAATGCACAGCCATACATTGGTAACATTCGGATTTTGTAATCGAGGTGCTCAAGAACGGCGAAACAGTCGCATTGATCCTCATTTCGAAGCGCGGCAAGTTCCCTTTTGATTGTTTGATGATCGCGCCTGCGCGATACGGAATAGGCCTGTAATTCTCTAGATGTAATAACGGACTCGGGACGTATTATATCATAGCTAGCTTTTATTAGATCAGCTTGATAGGGTGCATCATTCGGAATATTCATCAGTTGGTAACTGAGGATGGCGCTGAGTGAAACTGTTTTCGATTCCAAGTAACCAAATATATATTTCTAAATCTCTTAACAATATGTTTCCTTTCGTTATAAGCAACAACAAAACTTGCGATTACACATTTTCCTTCTGAAAATCCCCAGGGGGGATTGTGAGGAGTATTGAAACATGAGGATGAGTGTATGAAAGGTGTTTGATTAATTTATATATTTACACACGATATATACTTGTAAAAGATGAGTCAAATTGATCTTAAAATCACTACACGAGAAACAACCTCACATAATGACCGTTTTCCACGTTTATGTTGACCAAGATGGATTAAGGTTAGCAAAATTTGACATTGACGATTGAAAACCGAGTGGTGCATTGTTTATCGTTGTGAATTTACAAAATCATTGGATTGCTTAAAAACATCTTCGCTTTTGTTAAATTATTAATTGAGTAGTAATTGAGTAAATCACCTTTATTGTTGTGACATTAGAACATGTTGAACGTAGAAATGATAAAAGACTGGTAATGCATATGACTCTGAAAAAAATTCATTAATAACACGAATATTTGAGTATTTTTAATGATATTTATTAAGCATGGCATTAAATTTGCATATTTGAAAACAATTTTCTGTTACTTGTTACGAATAAATTTGGAATAAGAAAATTTCCCCAGTCAAACCAGCAAAATATAACAAGACAATTGTATTTAAATTACAATTTAATCAATCAAATAATAAACAAAGTGTTTAAGGTTACAAGATCAAGCTAATACAAGTTATAATACAATATCAAATGAGTCACACTAATTAGCTAAATAAATATATTCACCAGTCCTTAAGAATCATACAGTTAATGAATGTAGAAAACAGTCAGTGGTTCTTGATAGGAGATAGATGAATCCAGCTTGTAAAGGTATCCAAAAACAGTGGCACGGCAGATGATCGCAAAGTTGATTGTAAGAAGCAAGATGAGTAAGAGTTCTAATGCCAGTCTATATATATATATATATATATATATATATATATATATATATATATATATATATATATATGTTAGATACATTCCAGAATAATCTTTAAAGTTCTAGAACAGATGATTCTAGACACTGCCAGCTAAGACTATCAAAACACGTGTGTGTGTGACCCACTAAACAATACAACAATGCCATACAATGTTAAACAATCACACGCTCATAACATACTCTCAACAATATCTACTTCATTTGTACAAAAGAAGTATCCCCATTTTTTCTTATTCTTGTCACCATTCCCATGTTAGAGCATATTTGCTGTTTGGACAGTTATATATAACCTCTTTATGTGTATTCGTGTCTGACATCGTCTGCGAGTCTATATCTTGAGGCATGCGTTCTAAAGATAAAACTTCAATTACTTTCCTCTTACTCTAACCGTTAGTAGACATACTGTCCTCTTTCTACCATATTATCAAGACAGTTATAGGTTTAGGTCATCACTGTTTGCTACCAAGATGTTAACCATCGACAAAAGAACTGTTCAACTGTTCAAAACGTAGATGAAAAGTTTATTCTTTTTTAAAGATTGCGGTATGAGCTGGGTTTTTGTGTTTTTGTTTTGTTTTTCACAACGTTTCCCTCTCAAATGAGAAGCCTGTTTAACAATTACAAGCTTTTGGCCTTTGTACGTTAAATAATTTGTTCCTGTATACGATTCCCACCAGGGGCGCGTTAGCTTTGTCTGCAGTAGAGAACTGTTTTACATTCTGTAAGGTTTGATAGCAATGCTACACTGACTTTAATTGGAGTACCACCATGTTTCGCTAGTTCAATTCAATGCTCGCAGGTTTCACCGCAAATAACGACTACTGTGGTATTGCGGGCGTTCTACCTGCAGTGATACTAGCAGCTGTGATAGAAGTGAAATACTCTTGAAAGCGGCATGAAAGCTCATATCACCTCACTTCACCTCTGTATATGATGATTTCAAACAGTTATGAGTCATGTTTCCTTTTTTGTTTTAAAACGACCGTTATTGTCGAGATTGAAGTTTTACATGTTTGTTGTTCATGCTTGTTAAAGTACACTATTTACCAATTCAATATCATATAGTGAATTTTATTTGATCCAGCTTAACAAATCATGATAAATTATCATCTCATATTTTTTTTTATTGAAGTTAAATATTTGTGTATTCCAAACACCTGTATATTCATACCATGTTTGTCTTATTCCTTAATCCACAGTAACAGCATTGTGAGTATCTACATTTTGCAGATATATTTCAAATGAAAATACGATATAATCAAACATAATCTAAAATGAAAAGTAAAGATATTTGTTGTTACCTATCGTATTCTATATATTCCTATGATTTTGATGATTGTGACTGTCTGTGCCTATTGTTATGATAACATGTTTTAACCATTATTATTCATATATTTACTCGTAACACTATTGGATATAAAACAAGGGGAATCAAAGCAACATTTCTGTCGATTCATCAAATTTTGACAACCTTTTTTATTTGCAACACGTGGCGCCATTTCTATTTATGTTATGATAACATGTTTTAACCATTATTATTCATATATTTTATACATATCTCCCAAATACCAAAAAAACCATGTTTGTATATTTTTATCAGCTGAAAGCTTATTACCTATTTGTTTGCATATCCACCTTGTTGTCTATTCAGCTTGGGCTTTGATTTTAATTAGTAGCTTATCGCTTCAACACTCAACCAGCAAGCTCCAATTACTTCCATAGCTAAACATTTAACATTAAGTATAAAAACCCTGTAATTTATCATTTCTGGGAGAATTCGTTTTGGACCTAACCTTACCCTTTGGATAACTGAATTTGGATTTATTTGTGCTAACAAGGAACTATGTGACTCGGAACAATAAGGTACAATGTCTGATCTTGCTTGGTAATTGTTAAACTGCCATATTATAACAATTTGTTCTTATATTAAACATGGTATTATTTACTGCTGGTCTTTTCTTTGTTAATGAGTGGGTTTAATTCTACCGTCTAAACCCACTCGTAACACTATTGGATATAAAACTAGGGGAATCAAAGCAACATTTCTGTCGATTCATCAAATTTTGACAACCTTTTTGATTTGCAGCACGTGGCGCCAGTTCAATATGCAATTTCGTTTACATTTTAACCCCTATAACCCTCCCACAACATCAAAGAAGACTTCTGCAGACAATATCGAAAAGAAGACAAATTTAAACAAACGATTGGCTGATTAGCTTATTTTATTGCTCACTCTTATTCTACAATTCAAATTGAGTTGAGTCGAACTTAAGTTTCAGTTAAAGTTGTTTGTTATGGTTGTTACTGGAATAGCTTAAACTCACACAGTGAACCATTTATCTCTGTCATTTAACACAAAATTTGTTCCGTATTTTTCACAAAACTGATACTTGTAAACATGCAGTTCGTCTTTTACTAACCATGTAAATACGTAAGAAACAACATTTTTCTTAAAAGCATTTAATGAAATTCGACTCAGATTCATCCTGCTAAATCAGCGTATGACTCCGCTCAGCTCCATCCTAATACCTTGGGCCTAGATTTTTGAAGCTCTCTTAGCGCTAAGATAGTCGTAAACCAATGTTAATGTATGGTACTTACATGTACGACTATCATAGTACTAAGTGAGCTACGATAATCTGCGCCCAGATCTCTTACAAGCAAAAACCCTCGTATTGCTAGCTATCTACTAAGCCAATGAGACGAGTCGCATTTAGCAACAACGGCACAACCCAGATGGAAAATTCTTTTCAGTTCAGTAGTACGCTGATTTAGCAGGATGACTCAGATTTCGTTGAATTAAAAACTAAATCGATGCTTCTATCGTGTGTACAGATATTGTGATTTTCTCGGTATATTCACATCCACCAAAATGTTTCTTTGTAATAGAAATGTAATAGTTTACTTCGAGGGGTTTTGCATTTTCAGTGCTAATGACACCATAAAAAATACATAGATTAAATTTGGACAAAAGCATATCAGTGATTTAAAATATCATGTACAAGCAGTAGCCATATTGCTTACTTTCCCATTTAGCAATCTGCAGGAACTCTTCTTAAATAACGTCAATTTTGAACGGTTGTTTTGCGTAATATAGAAATGATTGTTAATGATTAAGACAAAGCACCATAATATGTATTGTTACTCGTACATGTTCATTGACCAATAATAGGAGATTTGGTATCAGACACTACTGATTTCGATAAATCTAAAGAATTTCAAGACAATGTTTGTGTGATGTTGTCAATTAATTAGTGTTCATATTATCGTACAAGTAGTGAGAAGTCAGGATACTCCATTTTGTTATTTAAAACAGGTTCGTGTTTCAGCAGAATTACTGCCCATTAATGGTTGTGACTTGGAGAGCTACTTTCGCTAATTGCAAAAAATGAGGACACTTTTCTGAGATACTCAGTCATGGTGAGACTCGTCAATCAGTGCTCGCTTCACTTTAAGTATTGAATAGCCTTACTTTGTACAAACGGACAGTGACATTACGTGGGGTACTGTGGATGTCGTGAGTTATACTATGATACGATGCGAGGGGTAGACGGTGACGCTGTGAACTACCGGATGGTGGACTATCCCGAACCTTTGATCAAACTTGAAGACAGATTTTACGTGAAATAAAAACATTTTCATTTGGTTGATATTTCTCACTGAATATTCAATTAAATGTAAAATGTTAGATAGTTTTTTCCAAATCGTTTTCACATGTACGGTAACAGGGCAGGGATTTTCGTGAAATCCTCAACACGAATATCAGATACATGTGGTTTAACCTTTTTTACATTTTCTTACCTACAGATCTGAAATTTAAAAGCTATGCTTGAAATCAAACCTATGGTTTTTTTATGCTGGGTCAATATTGATCTTTTACAGTGTTGAATCTACGAATAAAATGATCTTTTACAATGTTGCTCTGTTATAAGAGGAAACTTAAAAATTAACAATTACTTCGTAGACAATTGGAGAAAGTTAACATCTTTCATGTGAATTACTACATTTGTCCGATTTTAAATTAATGAAATTAACTAAATTGTTTCCTACTTTTGTTGAAATATAAAGGTTCTGCAAGAAACAGACATATTAAATGTGAATAAGCTGTGCCAATTAATCAACTTGCAGTACAAATTGCAACCAATTACCCGAAACGTTTGTGTATTAACTCATCTTGATGTTCTAGAGGATGGTACATAAATGATACGCAAGCTTACGCAAATCCTTTGAAAGAAAGAATACCACTTAACGTATCATGGTTCAAAAATTCAATTCCAGCAAGTGGATTCAAAATTTCCTTCAGCATAATGACACAGAAAGCTTTGACCATTAGTCATAATTATAACAAATCTTTCTAAACCAATGCTCAGGAATATACACGTAAGAATTGGAATAAATACCCGTACCATTCGAACTATTTCTATATTTTCCAGTTTGAAGGATAGCGAGGTGCTTGACGCGTTCGGCGTTCAGTATGTCATCACTTTCCTGATCCTCGATTTGCAGTGAGAAATTCAGCCCAATTTTTGTCAGCAACTATTGAGTAATCAATTAGTGAAACAAGTACTGCCATCTTGATAACCATGATTTGGGTTTTTATGTTTTGAACAATATTTCAGTTATTAAACACGTGGATGACAATCATCCAACAGAGAGTGGACAGAGAAGAAAGAAAGGGATCGGAAGAATGAGGGGAAAGACGGAAATAAAAGAAATGTGAGAAATAGACTACAGGTTATTGAAATGGTAGAAGAAATCAAGCTTTCAAAACTTCTTACTTATGTATGAAAATGTCATGGGATACCGATTATCTACAGAAGTTCCCTAATATTATCTAGTAAAAAGATTCGAACAAAAAACGTTCTTTAATCTATATGAACGCGGTTAAAGGACAAAATGACATCTTGATTTGAATGTCTCTGCATTCGCACAAATTTTATATTGCACAGATAACAGCTTGTCGAGTCTCAAGATCGCAGCTTGATGTCTTCTCTTAGACAATTGTCTGAATATATTGAAGGTGGTGTGACTCTTACTGACGCAAGCAATCAATTTATTGCACAAACTGTGTTGAACAGGAATCATCCATTAGCTACGCAGACTACAAACGTTTTGGTCTCACCCTACCTATTTTTTTCTGAATGCAAATTCAAGCACACACACCGATTGGAATATTTCAAGAGAAAATGCTGTGGCATGACATCTCCTTTTATGAACCATGCTAATAAAATCGCCCTTCAAGTAAAAGTTCGATCGCTCCATTAACGCTTACCTACCACAGAATACACTAGATTATTAGGATCCCTCTTTATATTTTTTGATGAAAATGTCAGAAACCTGTGTTAAGGGAACTGAATAGATCATTGAAACCTTTTTTTAGTCGAGTTTGGAAAGGGCGTTGTTCGCGACGTGGTGTTATAATGACATTGTACTTTTCAGGCTTTTTGGCGACTGATAGTGCTTATGTTCAATATAATCTTCGAAGACAAGGTCCCTAAAGAAATTTTCTATTCCATATTTGAATATTGCAGTATTGCAAGATGATATGAAAGAGCTTAAGATATACATAAATTCAAATATGTAAACGCCATAGAAAACCTCATTTTCACTCTGAGAATTTGTAAGTATCTTATGATTTTTTCTAAAACCCTTTGACTTTATGGAAATGAATTACATTATTATAACAACGTTGATAAAAAGCTTCTTGAGGAAAGCATATATATACTATAATCTTAAACATTCTGATACAGAAATACTAAAATAAAAGAGTATGTTTCAAATATCTCACATGCAGATGAAGAAATTGATTCGAATACAATCTATTGCTCTATGAAAGTGAATTATGCTATAAATTGACGTCGAAAGCTCAATCGGAATGAAATTCTAACAGTCTTGGTTTAAAGTTCTAAGCCGTAATGCGAATGGAAGACATGTAATGTTATGTCAATGTTACGTCGTTGACAGAAAGTAATAAGCATCACACTGATCAA
Organism: Phorcus lineatus; assembly: GCA_921293015.1. NCBI lineage: Eukaryota > Metazoa > Mollusca > Gastropoda > Trochida > Trochidae > Phorcus > Phorcus lineatus. The sequence continues at coordinate 30,023,518 of OV121085.1, read as the reverse complement.
ATTCTTTATCATTTTGTCAAAATAACAGTAGAAATCTCCTCAGCAAAAGGCCAATTAACTGTGAAAATGTTTCACGTTCCATTTTGTATCAAGCAAAGGCTTTGCAAAACAAAATTTTCACTTTCAAGTCACATACTAAGGATTGAGAACTGTCAAACTTTATATCTGCAAGAATATAAACTTCTCAAGCATTCCTTAGACATAAAGGGCATTAGGTCAATCATCAATGTATCTGTTGACACGAATATTTATCGATTGCATGTTGGGCAAAGAGTCGACTGGACACGAAGGCGAGGTGTTGGAGCGTTTCCTCTTTACTATAATGTGTAGCTATAAAGATGTTTCAACCACAAAGGCATATCAAAACTTTTTTAATGAGGGCGAGTGGGGGTTGTTTAATAATCCGGGGCCCAATATATATAGGGTTCATTTGTTTACTCATACTTATGGAAATTGCGCATTAAATAGAATGCATTCTTTCTTTTTCCAAGGTCATCTTTGTGATAAATCTTTTTGATGCCAAAAAAAAACATACGTTTGGTCAATATTTCGTCTCGGAAATCGAATAAGTGAGTGAGTGAGTGAGTTGGAGTTTAACGTGCTTTGAACAATATTTCAGTTATTAAACACGTGGATGACAAGCATCCAAAATAGAGTGGACAGATCAGGGGAAAAGGGATCGACAGGAAGAGGGAAAGACGGAGAGATAGAAAGCAGGTTTTAGAAGGAGAAAATGAATGGCAGTTTCATCTCAGGGATGAAATCATCCTAGCAGCAGCAGACGCTTACTAATGTTAATATGTATGATGCGTTATGGTACACATTTATTGTACCCACCAGTTATGATGCATGATTCATTTATACACAACACGGTCTCGTTATATGGGGCTAATTATATTCGTGTAACTGCACCATAGGGTACGATTTCTAAGTGATATCTTAATCTGCCCGCATGATATCAGATATCAGACCTCAATTAAGAAATATTTTAATCTCATATTTACACTGGCAGAAAGTGGAATCGAACCACTGAACTACGGATTTGTAGCCTAACAACTTATCAACTGCGCCACCGTGACATTCACCTCAGATAGAAGAATTTATCAGAGTTTTATGTATATAGTACATTACATGTATTTAACATGTACATGTGAGATTTCGATTTCGATTTCGATTTTGTGGATATAATAGAATTAGTCACTCGCTGAAGAGTTTGTGTCGGGAAGCAAGGAGCCATAACATTTGTTCTGCCATGTAATTTATAACAATAGATACTAATTGCGGTGTTGTTTATATATAATCAAGTACGATAAAGGCACGTTATTTAAGCATTATTGTTGTATCACATTCACAAAACAGGGATTTGTTTATTCTTTTAATTTTCCACATTCATATCTTTTAAAAATGGTAACAAAAAAGCCACAGCGAGTCTTTATTTGTTTGAGAAAGTCACGTTACAGTTTACAAAGGTGTAACGCGAATCGCCAAGATCAACGTTTGGTGTCACAGCCCTTGTAGAACCGGTACCGCGATCAGGTTGTTGGTCAGGCTGCTGGTCAGTTTGGTCAGCGTTGGGTGAACACGTTTGGTACCGTTTAGAACTCTGCTGACCTCCTTTGTTTGGTCTTCATGGACTCTCTTATAGGTCCGTACACCTGAGAAACAAAATCATATGTAGGCTTATATACTTTAATGAAAAGAAAATTGAAATGAGTGAAATAGTTTTGTTAAGTTAGTACTGTTTGTTGAATCATTCTTTAGAAAGAGACATGATGACATTTTTGTAACAAATATTTTATTCATCATTATATCGAATTACGTACGTGAATGAGTTCGGTGTCCTGTTTGTGCCATGATTAGCTGTTCATCTACGCCAGCTCTTAAGATTGGTGTAATGTTCAGTCAGTCCTGCGTCTTGGTTATGTCCGGGATGACCTTCTGCAGCGTTTTATGTATGTAGTACTACATATCTACATACATGCGTACATATTTACGTATGCGTACATGCATGCATGCATACATAAATACATACAGTCTTTGAAAAAAATGTTACATGTAAAGTATTCATCAAAAGTGACTCATATCGCGTATATGAAATGGAAGATATCAGTGTGATATCAATATAACATTACATGGTGTACATGTATTACACATTGTCATTTCGTTGTTTTGTCTTTTTATGATACTGTTTACCTCGGTCCGATACTAATAAACATGCTCGGCAGAGCCTCGCATGTTTATCAGTATCGTACCTCGGGGAGAATTTTCCTCTCTGTTATCGGATACAAAATATCCTCATATAACCTCTATAGTTGTACGTTATTACTTTATTAATGTCTTTTTAAACGTTAGTCAACAAAATATCAATTGATTTTCTTATTCCAAATTATTCACTTTCCAAAATGAAAGGTATTGAATATAAACTTGGCCTTGTAGTGTATGGCAAATAGCGACAAAGCACTCGGCTATATCACAGCTAACGCCTCGCGCTTAGATCGCTATTTCACCCTTATTCTTTCTTAGTCCAACAGGTCGATAATTCAGTGAAATGTCTACGTGAAAACGAAGATAAATATGAAAAATTAAAAAGTGTGATTAAACTGTAACCAGATTTCAGGAAATTCGTATACATAGTTGTACACATTGCACTATCACAGTTTTAGACATGCCAGAATAATGCCTTCAATATATCGGGCTTATTGTTTCTAGAATCTGATTGGTTGTTTTCAGTGATGTAATTAAACACTTCCTAATTGCTGATGGAGCTCTCTTACAACTATCACAGGCATAGTCGGATATATCCTCCGCCAAGTGGCAAAAGTGTGAAATATGTTGAACAATATTCATTAAGCTATATTCTTTCATAAACCCTCAATAACTCATATTCTTAGTTGAAATATTTCCTTAGCAGATAACTGATATGCATTTATCCTTCATTATGCTTAGCGTCAAAGTCAAAGTTGTGACGTGTATGTCCATAAAAAAAGCAAAAAACATGATGACTGTTTTGCACAAGTTAACAGTGACTCTACTGTTCACCTTTTGGCCACGCTCATAAAACCTTGGTTTGAGGAACAATGATAAGTGGTGCCTTAAGGGATTTTAATCTTCTTCACACATTTATTTTGATCAGTTTCCATGGAAACCGGTCAAGAACCATAAGGCCTAGCTCATTAAAACCTTTAATAAGGGTCATCAGAAGATAACATTGCATACCGGTCCCCAATAAAGCGTTACATATATCTTTGTATTCATAAGATAAATCTTTCCGTTCAGTAGAAAATCATATGTTAAGCAGTTTTTGAATTCTGCCTAAAAAAATGTCGAAACTGTTCCCCATACAACGCTCGTCATTAAGTAAGTCTAGATTTTATGCTTATACTTTCAATTGGAAAATAATTTGATCTTACAAAATTGCAGTAAGTCTGTGAAGGGCATTTAAAGGTGATATACACGAAGGAGGACGACAGGATTTTTCTGGATGACAACTTTATCAAGAAACTCGCGGCGTGTCATACTAGATCATTCTCCAACCTGATGGAGGAGTAAGCATGTGATCCGAAACGGCTTGAATATCACTGTAAAGAAGCATTCTTTCAGAATATCTTGCCCCCCCACCCCCTTGAATTTTAATGACGTTCCATACTTCTACGTTCAAAGTATAACTATACACCTTCTACACCTGTCGCGTGTGTGTCAACATTGTACGTAAATTACATTTATAGTAAACAACTCACCCATGCGCTTACTATCGCATTATCCTTTTGTTAATTCTTCCACTTTTCAACTAACAGTTCCTGATAGACAGTTCCGCCAAGGCTGCTTTGTCAGACTTTACCTAAATGATTTTCAATTCAGTTTGTTGACATAGTTAATGGAATTGCCATGTTATTTAGACAGCAATTTTCGTGCTCTTAAAACATATTTGCTTACTGACCGCCGCAGACTTAATCAATCAATTATTATTAAATGTTTTTTTATTAAAGGTTTCCGCCAAGATTGCTTTTTCATTTAAACATAGTGGGTAACTATCTCCCCTTTCATCGTACGTACAGTGAGAGAGTTGGGCTTTAACCTGTTTTCAACAATTTTTTCAGTTATTCAGATAAAAGAGAGTGAACAGATTAGGGAAAAATCCAAATCGAAAGCAAGAAGGAACAAACGGAAGAGATCAGGATATTAGGAAGGAACGACAGCGGATTCATATACGCTGATTAAGCAAGCGGTGACTCTTAAATGGCACGATTTTTTTTGACGCTTAGCAACAACCAAGTTCAAAGTCGTAATACAAATGACGAATAAAATGTGCTCCAAATAATCGCTGACTATATATCAAGCATGTCCAAATGATGTATTGCTGCCCTTGGATGTATCGACAAGCTTTATGAAAGGCTGTTCGATGTCTCCGACCACATTATTAATTATAATATGTGCAAACATTATTAAGGACACAAATCAAGTTTACTGCAAGATACATAGCTCCACGACAACGGAGCAACAGTATATCAGAACCCACGCTCTGATTGACTATTTGATAAATGGGCAGTTGTGGTTCCTGCACAACAGTTATTCAGACTTTGCAATTTACCAAACAAAGCCGTGCATGATGTTATGTTAGGCTAGACTCTAGTTGCCATGAGGGTATGAACGTTTTTAGTTTGGTCATTTTGCACGTCTTCATTTGTTATGATTTAATGTTAACTGTGGCATAGTAAATGCGTCAGGCTATGCGGAGTGGAGGCGAACTCTCTTCTTGTAAGAATTAAACCAGGCACCCCTAAGTAATTGAAGGAAATGCATCAAATTTGAAGGAAAACAGTGCCTAATAGAAGGAAAAGCTTCCATAATGGAAGGAATTCAGCTTAATCGCGAAACAAACACGTCAACATCGGTGAAAAACGGTAATAACAGAGATTTTTAGTCGTTATCGGAAGCAACCGCGTCCCACTTTTGAAGGAAATCGGTAGACTTCGGAAGGAACATCGGTAATATCGGTGAATTCTCGGTTGACAGCGGAAGCAAACGCATCTAAAAATAGTTTGGATTGAGCAGTCTCCAGCTTCGATGAGTGTTGTTTTTTATGTTTTACTGTGCGATTTCTAATTGTATTTAGTTGTACATGCTTGCATTGAAAGCGTAATTGAACAAGGAAACAATGGAGTTGTAGAGTTTTGTTATGAAATTGAGTAGTTACGGTGTAATTCGCATATAGAGTCCCTTTTTTTTTTACATCAGTCAGATGAAGCCGTATCGCTAGTGCTATCACTGACCAGTATAAGTATAAAAACAACATATTATACAGCATTAGGTTATATGTATTTGGAATGTAAACATACCAGACACTTTCAATTAATTTGATATCATATAGAAAAATGATTAATGAAACGCAGGCCTCAGAAACTAAATTACCGACTTCGATCATTACGACGAAGCGAAGTGACTGTATTATAGTTAAATTGCCGCTAACTCGTGAAATAATAAACAAGTGGTTGCAAAGTCATTTCGAGATTAAATCAAATATGGTACCTAACAAGTGGAATATTTACATGGTCAAACGAAACATGGTTAAAGAAAACAACTGAAGGAGCACGAGAACAAAACATGAAATGTCACTTTTCGATATTGCTTGTACCAAAATGAACGTTAGATTTACACATGATACATAACATACACACAAAATTCACATAAATAATTCAAAATTAATACAAAAAATAACCCGAAAAGGTAAGCGAAATTACAAGCGCGATTCAGTGATAGAATTAGCGATACGTCTTCGTCTGACTGCTGTAAACAAACTCGGACTCTATGCGAATTACGCCGTAACTACTCAATTTCATAACAAAACTCTACAACCCCATCGTTTCCTTGTTCAATTACGCTTTCAATGCAAGCATGTACAACTACATACAATTAGAAATCGCACAGTAAAACATAAAAAACAACACTCACCGAAGCTGGAGACTGCTCAATCCAAACTATTTTTAGATGCGTTTGCTTCCGCTGTCGATCGAGAATTCACCGATATTACCGATGTTCCTTCCGAAGTCTACCGATTTCCTTCAAAAGTGGGACGCGGTTGCTTCCGATAACGACTAAAAATCTCTGTTATTACCGTTTTTCACCGATGATGACGTGTTTGTTTCGCGATTAAGCTGATTTCCTTCCATTATGGAAGCTTTTCCTTCTATTAGGCACTGTTTTCCTTCAAATTTGATGCATTTCCTTCAATTACTTAGGGGGGCCTGTAAACATAAGTTACATAATCAAACACTTGTTTAACAACAATGTATAGAAAATATCTATCCAAATTCCGCCTATCAGCTCATAACTTATCAATTGAATGTGGAAGATACAAAAATATAATTGCAAGTGAAAGAACATGTATCCATTGTACATCTAATATTGAAGACGAGTATCATTTCATTTTAGTTTGCCCTTTTATATCTAAATGCTCGACAACTTTATATTAAGCCTTATTACTGGAAAAATCCAAGTGTTTTCAAACTTACACAGTTACTAAGCATAATCAATGTTAAACAACTTTGCAATTTTGGCAAATTTTTGTTTAATGCATGCAACATAAGAAATATGCATTTTAAATAAATATATGAATGTACATTCTCCATAAAAGATAATCTCTGAATTACCCGTCCACCTGTACCATGTTATTCAATATCTTCATGTAACCACCGATAAGTTGTTCAACTTAAGGTTAATAAAGAATTGAATTGAACAACCACCATGCTTTAAGGTTGTTGTTGGCATTACGGCCAATGTTGATAGAAGAGTGAGTGAGTTTGGATTTAAAGTGTTTTCAACAATATCTTGTTGTTAATTTCCTTGTTAAATCGTCTTGTGTAAATCAACTTGATAGGCAAAATGTGATAAAACTTGTCGATTATCATGAATTTCTAAAAAAGTGTTGATAAAATAACGGAACGTTTTAACTTTAACTGGTGACATCAGTTTTACTGATTCAGCTTTTACATTAGTGTGATTGGAGATATTTTGTTATGTTATATACTGATGTACACAAGAAACGAACGGAGATATGAAAGAGACTTCTGTCATATATCGTAAATTGACAACATGCATTTAACTAAAAAAATGAAATGTTAAGTTGTATTATTATATAGAATCTCTATTTGACAATATAAAATGTTAAAATCCTCTAAAGTGGTTATGAGAAATCTGAGCCTTTGATCTGTAATTGCACATGCTTTAGCCTCGCATATTTGATATTATTGCAAATATGCTTGAACCGTGTTTTCAGACTGAGTAGCCCTAATGTTATTATTAACCCAAATATATGACAGATACTGATTCCAGGATATTGTTTAAAGAATATTGAAATAGTGTTTTGAAATAAATGACATATTTTGCTACTCTAATGTCAGATTTATGCCTTATAGTTGCAATCTAAATGTTGAATCCAGGCTCCTTGTCACTGTTATTGATTGCCTTTTCAAGTAACAACGAATCAAAAGCAACCTGCCGTTAGATCTATTACACACGTCATTGATATTAAAAAGGTTACACTGGAAATAACTGACAAACAGAAATAATTTGTTTGACTGTATAGATAGGCCAGTAGAAACTGCATTGAACCTAGACATTTCTGATAACAGGCCAATTTTTGTTTTGATAAGTAGTATGAAACCTACTAACTCACACTCAAAAACCCAAGAAAAATCAAGTGTGGGGAAATTAATTTTTTTTCAAAATTTCAAAAAAAGTAAAAATTTAACTATTTTTCAGACATTATTACCATCATTACAAGCTTTAAGAAACAAATGTTTTTAATCTATTTCTGCTTCAATCATAATCATTCTTAAAATCTTATTGAAATAATATGACCTGTGCCAACAAAAAATGTATTGTAACACATGACAATAACATGGCGGCCATTTTGGATTCAAGATGGCCGGTCCACACACATGCTAATTTGTCTTCAGTATGTCCACTAATTTTCTTGTGATTGAAAAGAACTCACATATATCAATTCTTAAAGTTGAAAATACAAATGGCTAAAGATGGAAATAATTTATCTGATATTACCTGAAATGTTCATGAAAATCATGAAATCATGGTGTCAAGGATTAGGTAATTTGGTCCAATATTCAGGAGATTTTCTTTGTCACAAAAAAGAATTATTTACAAATTTTGATTAAATAGGGTTGAGGAAATGTTACAAATTACCAATGTCACATCCAGACATCGCATGTACAAAAGGGAGCAAATGACACAGCTCAGTTCCTAAACCTCTCTTACATTGATTTATAGACACTAGTTGTTTCTTCGTCTTCATAAAGATGTCAGTGTTTGGTTTGATGAGGTGAATGAGTAGGACAAGGATGTCTGAATCATCAGCCAAAACAACAACTTCAGCAGAAGTCTCAGCATTGTACACTGCCTCTCTATCAATAACAACATCAGCATCACCTTCATCAGCTGCATGTTTCACAGATATGCCATCCTCTTCTAGCTTGTTTCCAATGAGAACGACCAAAGCTTGTTTGTTATGCTTGTTTGATGTGTTTGACACTGTATGGAGCCATGTCTGGTGGAAGATAACTTGCAAACTGATCCAGTAGGTCTTGAACAGTACACTGTTTTCCATGCCAAGTCATTACAGGGAGTTCCTCACACCATGACTTGAAAGTTGTGTCTTGGATATCACGTGCTGACTCCTGAAAAGAATTGTTCCTCTTTCTGTCATGGTCAGTCATGAAGGACTGCATGCAGTGTCTGTGATATGTTGCCTCTCTCTGTGCGAATGTCTCTGCGAGGATGATGCGATATCAGCTGCCTATGCCATTATTTTAATACAGATAGAAAGATGTGTTTCCTGTAGCAAGCTTTTCTTCTTTGAATCAACAATCTCTACATGCCTTACACCATAATGTCTTCTTTTATGTTTTTGTATTTCCTCAAATTCAATCTTCTTAGTGCAAATGATCATGCAGTGAGTCTTGAACTCAAACTCACCACCATCAGATGTGACAAACCTGAGCACACATGGCTGTCTTGGGCTTTTAACACATTAAAAGATGAAGTGTTAGACTTGCAACAATGTTCATTATCTTTCTTCTGGTCCAAGAGAAGCAAATAAATCATCTTTTCGTTGAGCTGACACTTTTAGCAATGAGGAGAATCCTTTCACTCCCAGTTTCACCTCACCAGGATCTCTTCGACCAATGACGCAAGTAGTCATGCCTTTTCTGCATAGCTGAAAGAAATCACAAACATTACTTGAAAAGGTATTAAATAAATGAATAACTACCAAGATCTTATGCTATTGAACTGATTATACTGATCAATTAAAACTATCAAAATAATGTATTAGTTTTTTTCTCTCTTTTTCATTATTGAAATGTAAAGTAAATATATAGACTTACTTTCAGCAGAATTTTTTTGTAAATGGTCAACTTATGTGTCCTCTCTGGTAGCCAAACCTCTCAGGAGAATAACACAAGCCATATCATGGACTGTCCATGCCTGACAGAGAAAAACAAGATAATCCCCAAAATAGTAATTTGACATAAGGTCACTAAGATTTATTTTATAAAACATAGCAAACCATAAATACAAAAATAATGTACCTTCTCCCTAAGGAAATTAATAATAAACTCTTCAAAAAAAGAAACTTGACATTCATGCGAAATTGATTTTTTCAAAACAGGTAAAAAAAATTCATGATACATACCTGTAATTTAAAGAAAGGCTTGCTCAAAAGTGTAAATTTACCAAAAACAATGGCCCAAAAAGTTTAGGTTGTGTTCAGGGACGAAAACGAGCGATTCGTCCAAATGCATTTTCTGCCAAAGCACGTGCAGCATGGGATCATGAAGGTTTACATGCAGACACGTCTGCTTTAGGGGTATAAGAAGCCATATCAGCCGCTGTTCATTCAGACTACACAACATCGGTACAGCGACCTGAAGAATGCGCAACGCAACAACGATATTGGCTGACTGCAAGCAGGAGCGACGCAGCGAGATGTTGCAACACACTTTGGCGTGTCCAGACAGACCATCTCTTCATTGTGGACCCGTTTCAACACCCGAAACAGCGTTGATGATAGGCCAAGGTCAGGCAGACCAAGGGTGACTACTCGGGGCCAAGATCGGTACATCCGACTGCTCCACCTTCGGGAACGCACCAGGACAGCAACGTCAACAACAACGCAGATACCAGGCCTGGGTCGAATTCCTGACCAAACAGTATGCAACAGGCTGGACCTTTTCCACGACGACCGGTTCGACGTCCCGTTTTAACGCAAAGTCATCTGGCGGAACGTCTCCAGTGGTGTCAACAGAGGATGAGATGGGCAAGTGCAAGGTGGAGAACCGTTCTCTTCACTGATGAGTCCCGTTTTCTGCTTCGACGAAGTGATGGACGAGCATGTGTATACCGAGGTCGTGGAGAACGTTATGCTGCCAACTGTGTTCAGGAGGTTGTCCCATTTGGAGGTGGGAGTGTCATGGTGTGGGCCGGAATTCGTCACGGTGTTAGGACACCCCTTGTGCATGTTGTGGGTAACCTCACAGGAGTACGGTATAGGGACTTGATCCTACAGCCTTACGTTATTCCTCACGTCAACGTCCATGGTGGTCTCTTTCAGCAGGACAATGCTCGACCACATGTTGCACGTGTTTGTCAAGACTTTTTACAGCGTAACAATGTCCAGACATTGCCATGACCAGCCAGGTCACCAGATTTGTCACCAATTGAGCATCTCTGGGACGAACTGGATCGACGCGTGCGCAGTCGGAATCCACCACCCCAAACACTTCCAGGACTTCTTGCAGTACTTCAGCACGAATGGCAGAACATTCCACAGGCTGTGATTGACAACTTGATTGCATCCATGGGTCGTCGGTGCCAAGCATTAATCAATGCCAATGGTGGCCATACCCGATACTGACATTTGTGCACCCCTGTGATGTTGAAACACTTGTGCACCTGTGCATTTCAAGATCATGCTTATTCTGAATAAAATTTACTGAACAGAGATCTTCAAACAGCGTTTTAGTTTTCTTTTCAATGTTTAACTTGCATCTGTGGTCTTTATATTCAACTTTGAAAGTCAATGTCAAGTTTCTTTTTGAAGTGTTTATATTGACAGACTAACATTAAGAAATTTAGAACAACTTGAAAATTCTATCAAACATTTTTTTAAAACATAGCAGCCAGAAATATTTTTACACATAAAATTAATTTCCCTTCTTCCTGAAACTATGAATACAATAAAGTGTTATTCCTAACTGCTCAGCTCATGGGGGTCAATCAGGCCTCTTTTGGCAGAGGTAACCCTTTACAATGGTAAACATATCATATTCATAAAAAAATACCCACAACCCCCTCCAGGAAAAACACTTCAATATTGACATACTCACTTTAAGAAATTTGAAACAACTTGAAGCTTGACCCTGCCAGTTTTAGTCTCATCAATGAAACAGATGTCTGGAAGTCAATAAGAAATTGGTAAGCATAGCTAAGACTAACAGATGTTTGTGTTTAAACCAATTTAACTTTTTAACTGACTTTCACATAAAAAAAATAAATTACATAAATTAATTTCAAATGCAAGTATTTGTCCTATTCTTGTCAATAATTGAATCTTTTTACATACCACTATATATGGAAAAAAGATATAAAAAATTGATTCATAAAATCCATCATATTTTAAAACTGAAATCAAAATTCACCAATTTTTCTCAAAATTTAATCAAATATTTTTTTTAATGAATGGGAAACACAAAGGAATAAAACTGGTTAATTTCAGTGCCAGTAAAATTTTAATTTGGATCATTCGTCTCAGTGTCACAAGAAATATTATCATCAGAATATATCATCAGGAGAATAGTATTTGGCTCCAAAAAAAAATGAAAGCACCTCCACACATATGAGAGCATTATTTTATGAAAATTTTCAAATACAGAATAATATTTTTTATAGCTGTCCTTTTTTCTGCATTAAAGTGTTAAGTGCAATTGTATTTCACTTTATTTTTGTAATTCAGAAACATAAACATTAAATATTGAATCTATACCATAGCAGTCTATTTATAGAAAAATCTAATAATCAAATGGTTGAACATAGTCAACAGAGTCAACAGAGACAACATATGTTGTAAATGTTGTAAAAGTTCAATAAAGTCTTTCCCTAGGTTTTCTCTAAAGTCATTTGCTCATAAAATAGCCATATTGATTGCAACGCCAGAGGCTTGACTTGTTGGGTTGCTGTCAAATTTGACCGAGACTACTACTGACAATTCTGATAAATAAAATCTTTAAAAATGAAAACATATCAAACATGTCTAGGTCATAGGAATATATGAAACTTTCGACAATTTATGGCAAAGTATGAGCATAAAGCAGGTAGAAATTACTAACCTTTTCTCATATTTACTGTAAAATCTTCAGTTGTCCCCAATGCTGACGGCCTTGACCTTGGGTTGTTGACAATGGATACAGTAACGTCTTCCAACAACTATTTACATATGAATAACTTGAAGCATGACATTCTGCCATGTTTTCAAATGTGAAAAAAATATATTTTTCTTGGGTTTTATGGACATGTTAATTAAACATATTAGATCATTTTTATGTAATAATTTGCTTGTTATCACAAATGTCTAGGTTATTTTATTTTGATGTTGATTTCTACTGGCCTAAGATGGATATATATTGCATCAACATGTTTCAAATTCGATTTTTTGAATTTTTTTATGTGTGCTTATTAAGTGATTTGTGGTTTATGTATGTTTATTACATGTAGTATCGACAGCTGACATTTGCCAATAGCTGGCATTAAGCGGACTTTTGTCGGATACAAGAAAACTGGATCATGATTTTAACATTCTGTGTGCTTGTAAACTAGCAATGTGTGTGAGGGATTTACAGATTTAAAATCTGAATGAAAGCCATTTACTAATTCTTCATACATTTAAATTTTACTTGGTTAACCAAAGTGCCACATGCAAATTCAATTAAAGCAACAACAAAATAAATTAAGCCCCGACCTCTACCAATGATTGAATGAACATAGATGAAATATAACCCTATCTTATCTTTATTGGTAGTAAAGCTACAAATACATCACTTATTGATTACAGATTTGATTCATTGCAAAATATTAAGCCAGGTGTACTACTCGTAACTACCAACACATTAACTAATGCAGTAATCAATTCATTTTGTCTTCGTGGCAGCTTAAAAGCTTGTACAAAAACGTTTCAAGTATAATCAATGAATTCTCACATTATAGTTGTCTGTGTGACTATACCTGTAGACTAATATCAAGTAGTGCTCTTTCAACGTGGATAGTGTGTAATGTATTCTTTGGTGAAAGTTCAACAGTAAAATGCAATAACGATTTACCGTCTTTAAACGAAATAATTTAGTTGAAGTAAATGTAAGTTTACATTCACAGATATCCCAAAATTACGTGTGTGTAATGCCATATTTCTCTCAGACGGTGACAAGAACAAACATTCACTAACATTTGTCAAGACGTTATGCATATGTTCTTCCACATACATTAATCGTTTTTAACAATTGTCAAAGGACAATTATTTCAGCTTTGAAACTTTAGCTTTTTACCATTTACTCAGGAAATCTTAGGTTTTTAAGCTAAAGATTTGATGATCATTTGACGCATCTCTTGAAGCAAAAGGTCTAGAAAGCTTAAACTTTATGTACAGACTCCTTAGCCCCCGGGATTATTATTCCTAAATTCTGTGATTTTCCCCCACAAATAGTGACCGGTTGACCATATGTAAACTACATGATATATAAACTGATGAACTACAGAGCCAGTGGCTCTATTTTTAAAGCATGTTACAAAGTACGATAGATAATTTGGACGTGAAGTTGTTGTAGGTGCAAACTTCCATTTAATATAAGCAGTGATTGAGGTGGAAACAGTGATTATACAGCTGTTGCAATATACAATACTTTCACTTCGGCAAATGTGATGTAGGATTACAGTATACAGGATAGTTGTGCAAAAAAAAAAGTATTTTCGCACCAATTCGATATTTAACATTACTGAAATGTTTATCCTTAATATCACATCATGATTTGCATAAGTAATAGGTTCAGAAGCAAGGTATTAGGTGGAATGTGAATTCCATTAGTTACATGTTTGTAGATTCCATGTCACATTGTGGAATTATAGATGAACTAGTAAAAAAAAAAAAATTTGTTTCATTATCTTTTTGTTGTTTTTTCAATATCTTTTTAAATACAATCTTTCGGTTATCATAATGATTTACTTAAATTAGATCAAAGTTGCCTACAGTCTTTCAAAAGCAATTAATGATTGCAAATTGGAAATTTTGTGTAGTCAACACGTTTGATAACAATATGTGTGTGCATAGACATTAACACGAGTAAACAAGAGACTCATCATAAGCTGCTGTCACAGATAACTGGGTGCAATACTGAAACACAGTTAATTTATTGTTAAATAAACTTAATTACTAAAGCTGGTTGTACGGTACAAGTTCCTGCAAATCATTTGCTTAAATTATTGGTTCAATATCAGATGCGGCAAGCCTATGTTAATTTTGATAAATCTTGTAGTTTTGGCATCATTATTTAAATGAAAAACTAAAGTAGGATCACAGTGACATAAAGACTCACTAATATCTTTACCACGCAACTATACAAATGTTGCATTACTTAAAGAGTTTATAATTACAAACAAATCATTGAAATAGTACACCTTTAGCTTTCTTCACGGGTCATTTCTATGTTCATAAATGGCACAATCTGCTGTAATCAAAATAATTTTCTGACATTGGCAACGTTTCATTTGTGAACATTTGTTTAACGTATTAGAAACAGACTGTCTCTTTGAATCATAAAAATAATCACCTTCAATAAGGGATTGGAAACATGTTAAATCCTTACATGGCTTTGGTGAATTCTTGATTCATATTGGCCGATTTGAAAGATTTCCCATTGTTGAAAGACAATGAATACCCGCAAATTAGCTAGTACGAATCACCGCAAAACAATACGAAATGATACATCATGTTTACTACAAACTAAAGATTATTTTTATTTTCTTGTGGACATCACACATTTTTCACAACTTGATATAGTTTTAAATTCATAAAGACATTCAAAATTGGTCCACTTTCGACTTTTTCTTTCAGTGGCTTGCTTTATTTTGAATGTCAATCCCATTAATTAACGAGTGTTCGCTCTTACACTGCTAATAGCTAACATTCATTAAACAATGTCGATAAAAAGATGTAAAATTTCCAGGATTCAATGTTATTCAACACCCGAAAATATAGTTTTAAACAGACGGCTATTCAATTGAAGGATTGTAAAATTTTAAATTTAATTGAAACCGTAAATAACAATGAAACCTATAAAGGTATTATTCAAATAACATTATGTACAATGTAGGTTTCACTGTAACAGACTCTCAACGTCGAATAATAAGTTCATAAGACAATAAAACATGCAACATTTCAGTTCATTCAATTCAATTGGCAATTTTAATTCACATCCATTTGAAATAGAGTAAGTAAGATACATTTTTTCATAATTGGCATCACATTTTGTAAAATACTTCGATCACATCAGATTGTGTCAGTCAGAAATATTCGTGAAACGGTTATAAATGTCAATAAATTGCCTTCTAGATATAACAGTCAGCAAATAAGTATTTTTGCTATTAAGAATTTCGATGTCTATCATCTCTTCAGACCTGAATTATTTGTCGAGACAGTTATTTGCAACATCTTTCCACGAGATGCACTTAAAAATTCTTTCAGTGTAACAATGTTGTAATCTGCATTATGACTGAGAAGATGCTGATGCCAAGATACCCAAGATACGATTAATAGGAACCAAAATCATTACAACAGCATTCAGTGATGTATATATGCTCCTATTTTCATTTTAGTTCCGTGTCAGTGGTCTTAATGTATTAATAAATCACGGTTCAATTGTTAATTACATACTGTTTTACAGTGTTCGCGCCAGAGCGCGGCCTTGCGGCAATGCAGCAAAATAAATGAAAATGTCCCAATTAAAATCACTTAATGCTGCATTTGCCCGCACATATAATGCATAGTTAACAACAAATCACTTGCAGATTACGTGTAACTTACAGCGATAAATAACTTTATTCACATCGATCAGCCATTTTCCTAGCTCTCCTGTCACTGAGTTTAAACTTTACAACTAAAAATTGCTTAAACCGGTTTCAGTTGCTAATGATGTATGTATCGCACATTACGTATTACATATTTTTATTACTGAACCGATTTCGGTTGTAACATATCTTTTAATCAGTTTAGTAAACGATCATAAATTCGGTTCGATATTAAATTGCTAAAATTAAACGATTACGTTTGTCAGTATCCAATGATAGTTAGATTCAGAAGTCACGTGATCTGTGACGACAGATTACGGCGCTGCATAATTAAACTTCGTTTTTACCGTAATTCTTATCACAATATTATCACCACGTGATATCTAAGCTGCCTGCTAACCTTTCAACGGCATGTCATTATGAACTTAGTTAAACCGTCATAATAAATACAGTATGCCTGAAAAACAGGTTCGACTGTATTATGTCATCAAATGAAGCGTGCCAGAAACTTAAAAAAATGTTGATGAACGTGCACCATCAAGTACGTGACAGCGAGTCGGACATGGACGATGACATGGTCAAACCAGAGTCGCACGTCTCCAATAAACGTAAGCAGGATTCTTGGTGTAACAAGTGGCAGTGGTTGAAACTAGAATCTGGCAAAATATTTTGCGAAATATGTAGGGCCTGTAAGAAGACAAATCCACTGACTGAGGGTTCAGTAAAATTTGGAACGTCGACTTTAAACGTCATGTGGCATCGAAAGATCACCAAAACGCGTTGATTGAAATCTTTATTGTGTCTTTTAATCAAGACTATTTGGTGAATGTATTAGAATACTAGTAGATATGTACTGAATTCAAATAACTATAAACTTAAGTCAAACATTAACATAACACAAAACAACAGGTACAGTGTTAACTGTTTCATTTTATTCATTAATATACAGTATCAGGACATCTAAATCATTAAAGCCAAATTTCAAAAACCCTTTGTACCCACTTTTTAGACATATCCCCATGTTTGGAAAAGCTAGCTCCAAAACTGGTTTTATTACGTTATTAATGTCTGGTCCATCACCTAATTCGAGGTAGGGTTGTTAGCGTGTTAGTGACCCTGAGTATTATATAGCAGCGCTTCACACATAGCCAGATTTCACCAATGTATAAGGTTAAGTGAGTGAGTTGGGGTTTAACGTGCTTTGAACAATATTTCAGTTATTAAACACGTGGATGACAAGCATCCAAAAGAGAGTGGACAGATCAGGGAGAAAGGGATCGATAGGATGAGGACAAAGACGGAAAGAAAGGCATAGTGAGAGATAGAAAAATAAAAGGACAATTACAAATATAATGTATAACAGAGAACATATTGTGAATTTTTATCAAATCAGGATAATAGGAAGGAGCGAGAGCGGATTCATATAATCTGATGTAGCAGGATGGTTATATACCAACTCACTCACATTCGCACTACATTTATGGAAAATGAAGTGAAGGCTTTTTATGATTGAAAAAAGAAGTAAGTAACCACATCAACTTATTTCAAATAACTGATATTAGTTATTAAGCATTATTCCCGAGCAGGGAAAATAATTCCAAAGCCGCGAAATCAACAGTTTCCTAACGCACTTTTCAAAAATAGTTTGGGTCGTCAGTTCCACAATTTCGAAGTCACCAAAACTTATGGAGACTCAACAAAGACTAACGCAGCTGTGTTTGCAAGGGACACTGTAAGCTATTTGCCCTTTGGTGGACCAATGGTCTTTGAAGAGGACTAAGTGAAGATCATCACATTAAATTACACTGGAATGACTTCAAACAGCCATTGTAACACTTTTGAATAACTGCCTTGCCAGAAACGTTTGGCACTGGAAAAGAACAGATGTGTTCAAAGTAAAAGGACTCCAGTGAATGACAACAATAAAACTACTCAATCAGTAAGATAAGGTAATGTGATAGTGTTTATAGTGGTTTCTTCAATACAGGTTGTATTTACTTAAGTTTGATCATCATGGTTACCTCTACTTCATAGGTTACATTGCCACTGTCATTAATTGCTTAAGTACAATATAGTCCTCAAATACAGGCACCAGACTCTAAATGAATAATATTATGTAAGTATATATACATGTGGCTATAAAACATAAACAAGGTATGACACAATCTTGTCTGTAAGGGGACCGGAAATGATTACCCTATGTAAACTTCGTAGACAGATCCCACTTCCCATGTCTGGTCCCCTTGCAGACACGACTGTGGCACGCCTTGTTTATGTTATATAGCTACATGTTTATTTATAAACTTCCATGATTTTGTACATTTAGAGTCTGGCGCCTGTGTCCTCAAACAACGATTTTACTTTTCATCAGTAAACATCTTCCTCGACACAAAAGGCTGTGAATATATAAACAGATAATGGATTAAACATGAACTGAAATATGTAGGTGAAAAAAAAGAGGAAGGCACTGATAGCATTTAATTGAATTATTTATTAAATTGTTTACAATTAATAAAAGTTTGAGTGAGTGAGTTTGGGTTTAATGTGTTTCGAACAATATTTCTACTACATCAGCGTAACTTAATCCGCTGATGGAGCTCCTCAATTACAACCCGGGCCTCGAATATAACCCGGGGGTCCAGGGGGTGCTGAGTGACATAGAACCTGGGCCTCTAATATAACCCGGGTCTCGAATATAACCCGGGTTCTCAATGTTCAAATAATCTTTGTAGGATTTCCAGATGGAAAGTTCTGAGATATAATGCCACTTTCTCACTCTTGCAATAGATTTTGTAATGCCATTTCAGGTCTGACAAAATAGAATCCGGCCTCGATTACAACCCGGGGGGGGGGGGGGGGGGGGGGGGGGGGGGGGGTGCTGAGTGAAATAGAACCCCGGGGTTGTGTTCGAGGAAATACGGTACCCTGATATCCTTTAAGCCAAAAGCCTCGTATCACTAGCTATCTGACCAGCCAATGAGACGACTCGCATCCAGCAACAGTGGCACAACCCGAAAGGAGAATTCCGTTGGGTATTTAAAGGTAGCTTCAAGCGGCTTGGATAACGACTTTCCATTGGCTGATACAATGACATGTGAGCACAGCCACGAACATCACGCCGCGCCAGCCGTACGACGGAATTTGCCCAATTGTGATCAGGGCATGTGGAAGGAGCTGGATCTACGGATTCAATGACACTGATGAAGCAGGATGAGGTCTGCAAGGGAGTGAGGATTGCGGCAAACAGTTCATCATGTGTTGTGATAGCATTGATGGTCTCCTGCAATATTCTTTTTAACATTTGTCACATATTTTCTAATTCATTTAGATCAGATTGGGCTAGCCATTCCATTGATTTGATGGAGGTTGGCGATAAAATATCGCTCCATATTAGCCCTTAGAACGGGTGCGTTGTCGTCTTAAAATATAATTGTCATCAGGGAAATGCCTTGATATAACAATCCATTAAATTGTTGTCGCTCATCTCTGTACATGAGCACTTAAGTCCCAACACCATGGAAACTAATAAATAAAACCTTTAAATGCACGATTATCGTTACCAATAACAAACTGACGAGAGTAGGTAAAGATCACTTTCTTCCAACATTTGGCAGCTGATTATTTTTTCATTCGTTGTCCCACCACCTGACTCGATACCTTATCGTGGGGTGGTGGTTTGCGTACTTCAGAGACTCCTAGAGCTATGCCAGCCGGAGTTTACATGCTCCTGGTAGGTACTCCCAAGCTGGACAGGTCGAACGGGTAGAAACCAGACCAATTTTGAGTCGTTCTAAAACCTGTTGTCTATCTCTCACTATGCCTTTCTTTCCGTCTTTCTCCTCATCCTGTCGATCCCTTTCCCCCTGATCTGTCCACTCTCTTTTGGATGCTTGTCATCCATGTGTTTAATTGAAATATTGTTCAAAGCACGTTAAACCCTAACTCACTCGCTCATTCGTTGTCGACACCACATCACACGTTTTTCCTATTAACATCTCTGACCATCCTGCTACATTAGCGTTATAGAATCCGCTGTGATCGATCTTATTCGGGCCAAATCCCTCGTACTCTTAAGAGCGACATTTCATTGGCTGAAAAAATAACTGGTGAACTTGGTCAAGAATATCAAGCCGATTCAGCCGTACGAGACATTTGTCCGAAGCGCCGAGTTCTGGCATAGCTCTCATGGTCCCTGAAGCACTCAAACCACGATAAGGTGTGGAATGACATAATATTCAGTAGTTATGACTTGTTTAAAACACTCACTCTCCTGATCTATCCACTCTCTTCTGGATGTTTAGTAACTGAAATATTGTTCAACACACGTTCAACTCCAACTCACTCATATCTTTTCCGCACTTTGAGTGAGTGAGTGAGTTGGGGTTTAACGTGCTTTGAACAATATTTCAGTTCCGCACTTTGAAATAGGGCACTTCCTCGAAAGAATCGCCCGGATGGAAAATATGTTTAGTACAAGATAGTAGCTTCACGCTCCTTGCATACGACATTTCGGTAGCGACCGCCACCGCTAGAGGCGCTGGCGGCAGAAAATTCAGAATGGCGGTCAGTTTGGTCCACTGCATAGGCCCGTGTTTAAGGTCTGATTGAACGTATTTCGGTGACGTGCACACATACACTTGATATTTGTATTTCATCACGAAAGATTCAAGTGTGCGTATTTCGTATTCATGACCCCTGACGATGTACACACAAAAAATAGCGGCAAGTTCAAAATTAGTCTTGTGTAAAAATATTCTTTTCTTATATATATGATATAGAAATAATACAAAGTTCACATTTTTAAGGCCAGATACGCATATTTCAACCATTTTTGTAAATTTAAAAATTTACTTTTAAATTTTAGAAGCATTGCAAAGACGTAAGATAGGACCTTATAGATTTTAGGTGCATTTCGTTCGGGTACGATTTTAGAGTTATCTGCCCCTGACATAAATTTTAATATTCCTAGAAAACATCGAATTTCAGTCATAAAATATTATATTCATGATAATTAAGCACTCAGATATATTTTTCACTTTTATAATGTGTATTTTCTTATAAAAGTCTTTTTTATTTTGTTATATGCAATTTTACGTATCACGAATTCAATCACACTCGTGATCGTAATGAAAATCGAACTTGTTCTCAACATTATTGATAGCATGATGTATAGCTTTACCTAAGCTTAAAACTTGATAACTGCAATACGAACTCCGATATCTAATCATTTTTTTTTATGATTTTAGACAAACAAATTTTTTTATATAGTCTTAGATTTATTTATCTCTTGAATTCATACTCTTGACAATCTATATTTACACATCTAATATCTGGTAAACTATAAAGGTATTAAGGCTATTATACATCTTGTTGGCCCATTGTAAATTTAATCTATCATATAGATGTGTGGGTTTGATAACTCACACAAAGAAAGATTTTTCAAGCAATTTACAAATCGATGTATAAATTTTGTTCTATGAATATTTGTATTTTCTGTATATTTTCAACATAAATAATAGTAAATTTGGTTCAATATTAATTCATCAACATTCAGTTATTGATTTAATTATCACAGCATATTTGTTTATACATTTCAGACCAAATAACTTGTGAACTGCTGCGGTTTAAGATCATTTTCTCGAATTCTGGATAGTCAATGACGTGTGAAAAAAATTCTTTCAAAAAATTAAGAAACAACTTTTCTTCAATTTTATTACATACATTGTTTTGCTAGGGTGTATTTTACATGTACATAGGCTTATTTTGTTTATTAAACAAAAATCTTGACTTTGAGAGCAGTGGACCAAACTGAAATTGGAAAATGAAAAAATTACACCCAAGGTAGTGTACTTTGGGGATTTTTCCTGAAACATGTAAACATGCTATCTTGAAACAATTATTGTTTTTTCCATTCGTAATGAACCCTGAACACATTCCAATTAAAAAAAAAAGATTTCTCTTTAAGAAAAATTTGGTCTGCGGTACCTAATTTCGGATTGTGCCCCACCACTGGACTCAATACCTTATCGTGGTGTGGTGGTTTGGTGCTTCAAAGACCCCGAGAGCTATGGCAGCCGGAGCTTACGTGCTCCTGGTAGAGTCACCCACGCTAGACAGGCCGACGGGTAGAAGCCAGACCAAATTTGAGACCTTCTAAAACCTGATTTCTATCTCTCACTATGCCTTTCTTCCGTCTATTTCCTCATCCTGTCGCCCTTTCTCCCTGATCTGTCCACTCTCTTTTGGATGCTTGTCATCCACGTGTTTAATAACTGAAATATTGTTGAAAGTACTGTAACGGTTTACTGGGGTAGAATGAGCTAATTTAATGACTTACGTAGCATGTTAGTGGATAAATGGATCTCTCACTTTTACCCTATAAATTATAGTTTATATATTTACTAAATAATTTGACAAGTAGTTGAAGCAATGAACATGAATTTATTACATTAACATTCATCAATCAATAATATCAAGTATTACATATCATAAGAGCTTTTATGAATTTACAGACATGTAAAAGAAAAAGGCCAAATAAATATATTGTAGGGACGCTTCAATTTGATTAATAAACAAAGGTCTCAAGACAAGCTTGGAGTTGACTACTTACATAATTTGTGGTTAGATCTCGGTAAAATACCGGTAGAATACAATATGCCGAAAAGTACGTCTTTCTGTCGTAACGGCTTGATCATCAATGCGAGACAAAGGATAGAAATCTTTCCGACTGCGAGCATTTAAAACGCGAAAATCGCAGCAGTATCTCCAACGTCCATCCTTGCGCTGAACAAGAACAGTTGGGGAAGCCCAGGGACTACTGGATGGTTGAATGACACCTTGCTCCAACATTCGATTGACTTTTCTCCTCGGCCTCTTGCTTGTAAGTGTTGGCGGCGAGGGGCTTGCTTGATTGGTCTCGCATCACCTGTGTCAATGCGGTGTTTCACTAAGTTTGTACAACCAAGATCATTCTTAGCGAAAGTGTCTCTATAACTGTATAGGAAATCTCGAAGCTTTTCTTGTTGATTTTCATCCAGATTAACCTTGCTTCGGTCATACAAATCTGTTAGATGATCAGGTATTTTGACATTTTTTACCCTGACACGTAATACTCTCTTAACAGGTTTGTAAGGAACTAAGTTTACATTCTCACACTGTCCTATAATTCTACCCTTAGCTAAAGTATATTCTTTATCTAGAACATTGATCACTTTAACTGTAGCAACTTTACTCTGATTAGTCACTACAGCATTTCCCATTGCTAACCCATGAGCAAATATTATATCTTTTCAGGGTTCTATAAGGATAGAGGACTGGTCTCTTTGACTCTAAGGCAAGCTAACTTGGACATAGGGTACAGACTGAGGTGGCAAAGATACATCATCAGCCATCAACCATCTGCCGCGCAACTGGATCCTTGACCCAGCGATGTCAATCACACCTTCCAGTCTCTCTAACACATCTATTCCAAGAATACCATCACACTCGTGAGAGTTATCTACCTCTGCAATAAGGAACTCTTCCTTAGAAGGACTTAATTCATCATCCAGAAAAACAGATGCTTGGAAAATTCCCAAAATCTGGAACAAACTTCCATTTACCGCCTCAAGCATCAAGTTAATTTAATGAATAGCTGTGCATGAAGGCAAGCGCTTACTTGCAGCACGAGACAACAAAGACACTTGACTACCCGTGTCAACAAGTAAGGTAAAATAAGTCTGACCAATCTTCAAATTAACAAATTGGCCCTTGTCACCTATTTTGAAGCAAGCTTTGAAATTTGCTTTAGTACGTTAAACCCCAACTCACTCACACTCACTCGGATTGTGCCGCTGTTGCCAAAAGCGAGTCGTTTCATTGGCTGGTTAGATAGCTAGCGATAGGAGGCTTTGGGCTTGAAGGAGATTAGGGTATTAGGATGGAGCTGAGCAAAGTCATATATATATTATGATTTAGCATGATGTTACCACATGATGATAAACATTGTTTCGAAACTCACATGACAACTCAAGAATTCCTCAATGAATTGCATGTGTTTTTTCAAATGGTGGTAACAAGACACTATGTCATCTGAAGACGGTTAGAATTGCCCTCACTAGCCATTTTTTAAAAAAACAAACATTTTCAAATACACCGTCCTGCTACATCGGCGTAATTGAATCCGCTGACGCAGCTCCTTCCATATACACCGAAGTGTGTTCAACAAGGCGTGTACAAGCGAGTATCAGCGCCAAGCCTCGCTTCTGAACGCCAATGCTATAACGAGTTATCTTGTGTGCTCGCGATGTGCCTCCGGAGTTCGCCTTGCAATCCAAGAAGGCGTCCAACTTGGTTAAACTCGTCCCGCTACAAATGAAAAGCTCGGATAACTTTGTGTATACAGTTCTTGTTCACCCTGATGTGCAATGTGTGCAAGTTAGGGAAATGTTTTGATAAAGTACAAAGTGATTTTTTAGTTCGAATTAATTTGAATTCATTTATGTTTAGTAAATCCAGACTCGCCATTTGGCGGGAAAAATCGGCTAGGCGAAAGATAAGTTTTGTACGAGTGCGGACATTTACCCGTAACGGCTGTATTTATAAGTCATTTTCCCGAATATTATTGTAGTGTTTCCACGCTTCCTTCCATCAAATAATAAGATGAAAGTTCAGTCAATCCATAATTTGTATTCCAAATTCGAACGTGTATAGTTCGTATCAAGCTCATGCAGATATCTCGAAAATCGGTCAAATCGCACATATCGCATAGTTCACTAGTAGTGCTCAAACAGTTACATTTCTACAATGTCTACAGCGTTCCAATGTTTACATATTTACGTATTTACTTCGTTACGTGAAACATGGTCTATCATAGCGGGGCTAGAAGCTAACCAAAATCTACCACAAGCCCTTCGGGCTAGTAACTTTAAAATGTTAAAATTGGTTTGCGCATCTAAGAAGAAAGATAATAGATATAAATACTAATATGTCTCCAGTATTTTCTACATGACATTCAATCGAATATAAAATGCCAATTTTATTTAGCTGTTGTAGAAAACTAAGTATCATGAGTGATTACAATTGATATGATGCGAAGAATATTTGTATAAACTACAAATGAAGCTTTGTCTGACAACAATAAGATTTAGGACTGAATGTATCTCATATCTATATACATGGTTTTCACTTTCAGCTTTCTACCGCGGTGAGAAGGGTTTGAAGCGCTGAGAACAGTTTTGTATCACAACTGATACTGTTTGCACCGCGGTGAGAAGGGTTTGAAGCGCGCTGAGAACGGTTTTGTATCACAACTGATATTTTTTGCACCGCGGTGAGAAGAGTTTTCACCCAAAAGCAGTCTATATACGTTTAATAATATATCCTTAAAATGTCTCTTTTTGCAGAGAACGTCATTCCTTTTAGATCATTTAAAGCAGTTATTCGTCTTTTATTCTGAGTATTTTTGTGATTCAACTTATTTTTTTCGGGTCTTTATATTCACGTTTCAAGCAAATGTATGTCCCCAATGGGTCACCGTAGTCTTAGGAACAAAGATGCTCTTCTGAAAATTAAAGCTTACTGTGCCCTTGCGTTTTGATCGCTTAAAATGTTGAAGGGCTAGGTACACACCCATATTTGGAAAGGCTCAGGACAAAATCATTCATTGTACAATCATAGATTCTTTAGTTGCAAGGCACTCTACAATCTGTCAGCTTTAGAGGTGCACCAGTTATGAACTCCAAAATGCAAAAAGTTTGTGGACAACTACACTGAAAAAATTACGTTGTCGTTTTGACAATATATATATTGTCAGTACTTGTATGACAATCTGCATTGTCATGATTGACAATATTTCGTTATCAATATGACAACCATAGTTGTCGAGCTGACAAGTGTGGTTCAGTATTCTGATCTACTCGTTTTTATAAAAAATGAAGTTTAATTATTTGATTGAGATACCCTTTTAGAGGTTTCGTTTATTCCTACTAAATTTAATGTCCAACGGCTAATAATGCTAGCTGACAACCAACATTGTCATTTTGAGTATTTTTGTATAATATTGACAACAAAGGATTGTCAATTCCTAGCGCATCATGGGCTGCTGATATCTCCTATTTATAACAACTTATCTATTGTTTTATCAAAAACTTGTCAGCGCAAGAATACATAACATAACGTGTGACGTCATACACAAGAAATAGATCTGCTTCACGTGACTACTATCATTGTTGTATGACGATTACCCTTGTCAAGATAGACAGTACTTCGTTGTCAATGCGACAACCATAGTTGTCAATATTACATAATAGTTTTTATGTGGTTTATGTATCTTTTTCATGTCATCACTATAATTAAAGCTTCTTTTTTTTCAAAAGAAATATTGTTATGGGTTTTCATTTATGCCAATATTATTTTATGCCAAAATGTAAGGTCACAAGAACATCAGCGCTGATTGAAAAGAATCCAAGTTTACAGTAAGTATATTGATGTATATTATTACATCCATACACGTAAATGTCCAGAGACAATGCAGAAATAGTTTTATGAACATATTTTTCAGAATTAGCGTGAATTTGTTGAAGAAATAATGAGAAAAATAACGTGTTCGAAATTGCAAGTCATTTAAATGAAATTTGATTATATAAACAACGCATATTGATTAAAATTAATAAAAATGGTTGTTACCTTCTCTTCTAAGGTGAAGGTGTCTATTTCCAAAGTAGTGCTAGATTATATATTCACATTCGCTCTTTAACATGGTCCAGTCCAAATTGACAATCCTATATTGTCACAATGACAATCTTTTGACATTTTCGAGTTACTTCCCTTTGAAGAGTTACTTTATTTATAGTTACATCCCTTGAAACGTATAGTTGCTTCTAAGTTCAGAGTTACGTCCCTTGAAATGTAGCTTTAAAATACCGTATATTCGACGAAATAAGCACCTTCTCCCTACAAGAATCCCCAGTCACCAGTACTACCAATGTCTGTGGGCTGAATCAACATGCTTTCTGACAGATGAAGGTGAGTATGAGCATCGTCGGGGAAGTACAATGAAAATCATCTTCCTCGACCACCAGGTACAACTGCTCCTACAGCCCCACTTACACGGAGAGACTGAGGTCTACCAATGCCAGTCAGTCAAAGTCAATGGTCAAATGTATTCTCCAGGATGCGTGGTGTGTTTTGGCTTTCATGAAGATGACCTTCAATTTTGCAAATTTGAATGTTGTTTCATTCTCAGTGGCACACCATACTTAATGTGTTGGAAATGTAGAACGCTTGGCTTCACAAGACACTACCACAGCTATGACATTGAAGCCACCGATGAGCTGCTTCTGTGTGAAACCAATCAACTGTTGGATAAGCACCCATTGTCGCTGTACGAACGCCAGGCGAACACATGTGTAGTTCTTAGTCACCGGATAGTATATGACTAGAATGTTGACTAGTTTACATTGAAAAGGGAAAGCAATTTTTATTTGTGTACCATGTGGCACTTGAATAAACCAAAATTGCGTGTTGTTTACTTCTTCAGCAATACATTGACACAACACAATGTAAATACTATTAGTTACTGTACAGTGTACACGGTGTTTTGACAGGGTGTACGGGACTGTAAGACCCTTCGTTGTACGTTTCCTTTCGTATGAATTGGCTATTGACCAATCAGTATTGGAGAAATTAATTCAAAGGGTAATAATTTTCTATATTATCAATATTTATATAATTTATTTATTTTTTCAATTCTCTTGATTTTAGGGACCGAAATATGCAGAAGGTTGAATTTCACGTTACGGCAATATCAAAAAGAGAAAGCAAGAAAGCTATATTGTCGTTCAAACTTGACAATGCAAGAGAAGTAATTTCTGAACATTTTGGTATCCAACCAAATTTTAAAATCCAACTATTTTCCGAAAAATATGGAGACTGGATAGACATTAAGGATTTTGAGGATGAAAGACTTCAAAAGGGGGGCAAGCTCCGGGTCGAGGTTGTCAAGGGCGACGAGCCTGTTGAACGGCATCAGGAAGGTGTAAAGTCGCTCGAAACAACAAATAAAACATCGATAAGGTAAAACGAGAGAGATAGAAACTGAGTGAGAGATTGTGAGTTAGTGAGTGATGTAGTTAGAAAGTAAAGATCGATATCCATTTAATGAACAACATCAAAATATACTAAATAGTCAGGAAAGCTGAAATCATTATACACACTCCTTGGGCATAGAGGCATGCATTGATGGCAATGACTATAGGCAATGACTAAATTTTAACCTGCATGCAACTGTAATATTTAAACCCTGATGAGCTATAGAGCCCATGGTTCTATTTCTATTATTTAATTGCGTTATATATAAATATTTGTGAGCAATGCGATATAAATTTTCACAAAGAGATTTATTGAAAAGTCTAGATTTCAATCATTAATGGATATTTCATTGTTAGTAAATGAAAATAAATTATGTATTGTGTATAAACAGCACCACCAGGAGAATGTCAAGCTTACCATGGCGCTCCCCGTATAAACTACCGGAGGTTCTACCACGGAACGTCATTGGAATTCTCGACAGAGAAGGTTTCCCTAGTCAGGCCTCAAGGAGTCATCTCCTGGATGCCATATACACTGACGTCTCGGTGAAGTACACTCTGTAAGCCGCCAGCCTTAATATATAATCCATAATGCTTTCAGAAATATTACATATTGTATACATGATTGATACATTTAACTGTTTTATAGATATCATATGAAACAAAGTCATTGAAGTGTCATTGTTTTCGTTACACACAAAGTGCGAGACAGGGGCTATTTTATCCAAAAGCATGTTTAACCCCATGCCTATTCATGTTTATAGTAATTGACGACAGCCATAATACATTAAAGGCTATGGCATAAACCCCTTATTAAAATCACATTGTTTGCCACTTTTTAATATCATATTTGTTTATCTCAGGTACCCGCTCTCATACCAATATAATGAAATCATAGACGCAATATTTCAAAGATGGCCCCATCTAACAAACGAAGATGGCTTGGAAGGAAGCAGCACAAGAGTAAGATGTCGTCAGTTTACAATTCATAAATGCTGCGCCACTCGTCAAATATCAAGTTTACCCATGACACTCGATGAAATAAATCTGGTATATGGCTAAATCCATTAAGTATCCTCTATAGCCTATATCGATTAATACAACACAAGCCTGTTCAACGGCATTTTAGGTGATATGGATTTATTTTGAATAAATGTTCAGATAAAAGCCATGAATAATGTAGATGAAATTGAAATTATAAAATGTATACATTTTAACAGGTTCTATGGAGAGCCCGCATCCGAGACAAATTTATCAACAACAGGCGAAGGAAGGACTCTCAAGAGACAACGGTCCTTGCCCGGAAAAGAAAATCCTGTACGGAGGTGGGTCAAGGAGACGTGGGCAAAGGCGTGGAAGGAGATGGAGCTGTTGTAGCCACAGAGCCAGAACTGCCCGAAGGGGAAGATGAACATTCCATCAAAAAGCACACTGTCTGGCTGAGACAGGAGATGAAAACAAGAAAGCCTGACATGGCCAAGGTTGGCCTGTTGATGGAAAGAACATTCACGACCAGAAGACAGATGGTTACAACTGGAAAGCCAATCGCTGACGTTCTAGAAGACTACCCCTGGCTAGCCAATGAAACTGAGGTAATTAACTTTTTGACAACTGGTCAAAATGTAAAATATAATCGGATGTATTATATCAACTATCGGATTGACGTTGCTGTTTAGAACATCAGTGTGTTCCATGGTACAATGAATATATGAATATATGAACAACTGTAGTAATTTATTGTTTTAAAATTTAATTTCCTTATAACAAGATGAGATCGGATAAAATATAGTATTTCTTGCATTTTTGTATCATTACTATATATCAAGTAGTATTGAATTTCAAACAATGACATTATGTTTACAAGCAGGGCTATAGATAAATACATTTCTTTCGACAAAGCAAAATAATTCCATCAATGTTACTTATTTATAAATATAAAAAATATATAAAAATATTTATTTTTCCGCTGACAGATGTATGCTGAGTACAGGCGCATAACGGGACAAGAACTCAAACCAATGATTTCAGCTGGCATTGAGGAGATGTCTAAAGGCGTCTTCAAACTACTGAGGACAACAACTACTGCCAAACCTGTTGTGAAAGGTTTATTGAAGCAGACGAGCCTAACAACAGATGAAGATGACAAGAAATGTAAGATTAATTTTATATGCATAATTTTATGTTTAGATTTCCTTTCTGTTTCTGTATTTTTCTTTCATTTTGGTCTTTTATTTCAGGACATTTCTCTCCTATTTTACAAATAAATTTATAATGGCAACAATTTATTTTATTTTATATGGTTTCGAATTTGATTTAATTATAAACGATCCCCCTTTTTTCAAACATTTCCTTATGTTTTCCCCCTTAATGTTTTTAAGTGTGCGTGTAGCTTCGCCCCAGCATGATATCATCACGTCGCCGATCTTCAGCACCTCAATGGCGGACGACGTCAGCGCCCCTAGCGAGCAAGAAAGATAACTCTAATCATTGCGTGAAATAGAAACGTGTATACATAGGCAATGTGTTAGTTTCAAATGTATATATGATATTAGTTAGTTAACTTAATTGATTATTCCAGACAATTCCCCTCGATTCGTTTAGCAAAATTTATATTCAAAATAGATCCATAATAACTCAAACCATTAAAATACCGAAACTCTAATGAGGACGTGCAATCAATTTAATTCAATTCTGAAAAAAACCCAACATAATTTAGTAGCAGACTCATGTATGTCATATGTATGTATATTATAACATAATCTTATATACTTATTTTCATTATAACCTGAACTGTGTGTCCTCTACCGTACTATCATAATTTCAGATTAATATTACCGGATGTGTGCAACCATCCTGGGAATACCTGGTCTTCTCAAAGAAGATGTCGGTGCTTTTTTTGGAAAGGATTGCGAAGTATGTAATACAAATATATATGCTCTCAATTTTCCCGAGGTGTTTATTATTTGTGTACTGTCGAGAGGAATAAAAAACAAGAACCAGATTTTCAAAGGTAATCGTACTTTTTTATCTAAGTTTATATCGGGTTTGATATGTTTTTCCTTATAAAATTGCAGGCTCGGATGACAGTGCCCTCCTTCATTATACATGAGGGGAAGGAAGACAACCTGTCCGACGCAACATTCACAGTCATATCTGAGGGGAGGGATATGTTGAAGACAAGCAATTTACTCGAGGCCATGGCCACGTACATGGCAGTGTTTTATTGCTACAACCTTGAGTACACCCAAAGTCTAGCCAAAATGCACATGCTTTTGGATAAGATGGTGTTGAAGGTCATGAATAGGCCAGGCAAGAAAACACTGAAATACAAAATGGCAGAAAAAAGTGTCAACACCCTTATTTCAAAATTTAATGCAGAATGTTAACTATACATGCGTATGTATGTTTGGCAACCATTCTCCAGTCACAAGTTCTATTCAGAGTATTTCAATAATGAAACATAATAGGTGTAGTGATATGTGATCCCCAAATCTATATCGCAGTAAGAATTAAATGGTTTACTTTGATTTTTCTGTTTTGCTCATAATTAATTGTATTGCAGCAAAAATGAGATGTTATATTTTGTGATTCTGCTTTAGGTTATAAATATATTATATCATAGCAAACAATGAATTGGTTTACTTTGTGATTCTGTTTTAGCAAATAAATCATTGTATTTTACTCTGCATCTTTTTGTTGTGAATAATTCAGCTTGGACCTTCTTGATACTCAAGGTTATAGATGGTTGACTTGGTATTGTCTTATGATGTATAGTTATTTTCAGAATGGATCAAAAGCATACACACTTCGTGGAAGAAAGGTTATGGCATCATATGGTTGTCATTTTGGAAATTCACTGTTGTTAACGCGACAATTAACTTGTATGTCCTGGTTGTTACTTTTGACAATTTGTTGACAATTTTTTCCGAAATTTTGACAACAATTTGACAATACACATCCAAGAATGACAACACAAATGGGTTGTCAATATATTGTCAGTTGTCAAGTTGACAACATGCATAGTCATCTCAGGCACCGCCCGACTACAACTTTTTAATTGTCAAATTGACAACCTTTACATGTCATCAATGACAATCTTTATGGGTTGTCAAGAAGTTGTCGATTGTCAAATTGACAACATGCATAGTCATCTCAGGCACCGCCCGACTACAACTTTTTTATTGTCAAATTGACGATTTTTTATTTACAGTGTACTGACCCATGCCAAATGGACGTCGGACAAGGATCGATGCCAGAGGCCAATCTAGTAATGTAGGCCTGATGAGCCAAACATGGAACACTGATGATAGAATAGGAATTTGACTGACCTGACCGATAAAAAACCCATTTTCTATGAACTTCAAACATATCTAATTTATTTCTTGAATTGATTGATTGTTCGTTTCCCCTACATAGTAAAGCTCATGTATAGGGTAATAGACTTATAACATTCGTACAGAATTATAAACTAGAAGGAAATATGTGTATTTATTTTCAGCAGCGAACTAGAAATTGCCGATTTACAGTCAATCAATGTATGATTCTTTTTCTCATATCAGTGGTAGCTCTGTCATAAATCCCTATACAACCTCTATCTTAATACGAAGGATTCTCGGGCTTCCGGCGGTTTCTCCTACCGGCGCAATACTGCAACTTAAACTACTTACTACTATATTTCAGCCAATGAAAACACCGAATGCATGAATAACATATTTGTTGTCACACCGGCCGGTGCAATGATGCAGTCACAAAATGAAGCGTTTGTGTTCTGTAAAAACGATTCAAAGTGCAAGGTGCATATTCGAATAAAGTTTAGCTTTTGGAAAGCTTACGGAAATAACTTAGGCGATTTGAATAATAACTTTTGAAACGGCGTCGTTGATTGCACAATTAACTTTGATTGCATCCAAACAGCATTCTACATTTCTACATTTCTAGACAAAGAAACCTTCGTATTAAAGACAGAGGTTGTATAGGAATGTATGACGGAGCCACTTCTGTTGAGCGAGAGTGTATATGATTCCTGTAATGCTAAAACGTGATTAAAACTTAGAAATCACATCCCCCCATTTATATGAGTTTTAAACGTTTATTTTCGGGCAACTTATATCAAGTTTACTAAATCCATTGAATTCTATAAGAGAAGGCATTTCATTTTAAAAAACCCAACCTATTAGCATAAATTAGAAAAAGTCTTTTCACCTCGAATTATAGGAATGCATATTAAGTTATATGCACTGAATGTACTTACATGTAATATCATTCAGAACTGTCGGTAATGGAACCGGTGCTGCAACTAAACCAATTTAGGTTGATCTCATTCAAGAGTGAGAGTGATTAGTGACTATTTTGAGTTCCTGAAGTTTGTCTGTCAAAACGATATTTAAAAAAACTCCTTTCGAGTCCATTTAATTTTTAGGTTATAAACACTTTCGCAATAAAGCTTTTGAAGACTGAGTCATAGATATGTTTTATGATAAAATACTATATCATTATTTATTCCGTATACGTGTAGAGACTACTGGATCAGAACCTGGGCTTTCAAAATCTTTACAATTTGACTTAAATGCAATGAATCAATACCTAAACGTAATGTCTTCACTTCTATACCTAGCAACAATTAAAGTGTGTAAAATGTATGAAATACAATTCTAATGACAGTTATCTAAATTCGTTTATAGATAGATTAACAAACTTTCTAAAGTGTTTGTTGGTAATATCAACTATTATATACAACAAAATGTTATGTTAAGTTATTTTTCTCAAATACCTTCTTAAAAGCATGAACGACGATCATTATTACATAAATGTTTTATTAATCTATCGAATACAGAAAGAAATAGGAGGACGCGAAGTAGCGAGTCAGGCAAACCGCGAATCCGGTGACGAAGATGCGATGCGAAGCAAAGTGCTTCTTCGTGTCTTCGCTGTTTCGCATCGCTATTTCGCCCTAGGTTGGCATATCACGAAATAGCGAAGACGCGAATGGCAGAAATCAGCCACCAAATAGCGAAGACGCGAATGGCAGAAATCAGCCACCATACTTTAGAAATAATATTTCATAATTCAACCTACCTTCAAAAATCCCATTGTGATGTTTAAAATATGAATAAAAGCCTATTTAATGTTTTCAAAAACTTATTTGAAGCAATAAACTTCTTCTCAAAAAAAAATTTGAAAAAAGTTAGTAGCCCGACGGGCTTGTGGAATTTGGTTTCTACTGGCCCGACTCATTTTTCACTAGCCTCGGGCTTACGGGCGAGCGTTAATTTCTAGCCCTGCATAGGGTCCTGTAACTTGGAAATCCTCATTATCGCACACACAAAATCGCACATGGTCGACCAAGCGAGATAACTAACAGACTAAAACTGATTACCACTAAAATATATAAATAGCAGACCGCTATGAAAACTCAACATTACAATTATTTTATTTTTGTCCAGATATCGAAGTTGGTAACTGAATTTATGACTTCCTCTATATTTTTACCTGTAGACACCCAGTTAGCAACCAAGATGTTCTTTCGATTGAAGGAAAAGTATAAAGACAGATTGGACTCCTCAGGCCACAGAAAACTAAGTATGTATGAAAGTACACTTCAATGTATATTTAGTTGAAATTTACTGTCGATATCATTATATATAATATCCCCTCCTTCGTTTCACAGTAATTTAAAACGGTGCTTGTATGTAATATATCATTAAGTCATTTTAATAAGATGGAATAAGATTAATTTAGTATTTATCACATTGGTGTTTATTCTTTTCACAACTACTTACATGTTTCTTGTTTTGATTTTCCTTCAGTTTCTAGGAGCCATTGGTAATGTTTCTTTTAATATTTCATTTGGTGTGGTAGTAATATGGTTTATCTATCTCTTCTTATATCCCAATTACTAAAATATATCATTTTGTAGTCTAAGCACAGATCCGTAAATAGCTTATTTAATTAGCACAGCTGTCAACTATAACACAACTGTTACACCTGTAGAGCTGTATTTGGCTTTTTTAGTTAAATTATTCATAATATCTCCATGTAGTCGATAGGCCGAGTCATGATAATGTGTAAATCAGATTCAGCCTAAAAGGTGAATAAGATTTCTCCTAGAAAATATAGAAAAACCATAATTCTAACTTAAAATGTTTAGACCATATACCCGGATCTCTTTCGGGCTAAATCGCTCGCACGACTGGGGCGGCTTGATGTTCGTGGCTGTGCTCAACTGTTATTGTTTCAGCCATTGAAATTTCATTATCCATGAAGCTGGAAGCTACTCTTTTGAAATGTCCTGACCGGGTTGTGTATGGGGTGCCAATTGAGACTTACTTAATCGAATCGATTTAGTAAGCTTACTCATTCATTTAATTCGGTCTATTTAGTAAGCTTACTAAATGAATTAGTAAGGTTACTAAATGATTTGATAAGCTTATGAATTCATTGAGTAAGCTTACTAAATAGCGATTAAAGTCCCGTTTGGCACCCCATAGTTGTGCCGCATTTGCACGATGCGAGTCGCCTCGTTGGCTGGTTATCAAGCGATACGAGGCTTTTGGCCTTAAGGATATCGGAGCTCGATCAGCGGATTCAATGACGCAATTACGGTGATGAAGCAGGATGCAACTATTGTGTCATAGCGGGAGATTAACATTTGAAAAAAAAAATGTGCCCGTTTTTCTTTGAATTTCAAACACGTCTAGTGGCCATCGCCCGTTTCCTTAAAGAACACTTGCGCCGATGGTAGGTGTCCTTTAGTTTGGTCTTGCAATACACACAAGTATACGTCCCATCTTAAATGCCAATACCATCTGCATACCTTAAAGACCCCTTACACATCCAAGCAGGAGTCTGGTCCATCTTGTTGCACTGATGATGTTGAAATAAGTTGACAATATTACTCTAAGGGAACAAGAAATACTTAAAACGCTTATAAAAACATCCAGAGTACAATAAGTTGACAATATTACTATAAGGGAACAAGGGATACTTAAAACACTTAACATTAAGTTGACAATATTACTTTAAGGGAACAAGAGATACTTAGAGCACTTTAAAAACATCCCGAGTACAATAAGATGACAAAATTACTATAAGGGAACAAGGGATACTTAAAACACTTAAAAAACATCCCGAGTACAATAAGATGACAAAATTACTATAAGGGAACATGAGATACTTAAAACACTTAAAAAACATCCCGAGTACAATAAGATGACAAAATTACTATAAGGGAACATGAGATACTTAAAACACTTTAAAAACATCCAGAGTACAGTAAGATGACAAAATTACTATAAGGGAACAAGAGATACTTAGAGCACTTTAAAAACATCCCGAGTACAATAAGATGACAAAATTACTATAAGGGAACAAGGGATACTTAGAGCACTTTAAAAACATCCAGAGTACAGTAAAAGGAACGAATCACAGACTGGATTATTTTGATCCCCTTTTGCTGGAGCCGATATCATCCATCTGACCAGAACTCCACAGTTGGTCAACTTCGGCGTCATTGATGGCTTCGGCTCGCTTGGGTAAGTTGCCTTTTCCTTC
The DNA here is from genome assembly GCA_921293015.1 of Phorcus lineatus. Classification (NCBI taxonomy): domain Eukaryota; kingdom Metazoa; phylum Mollusca; class Gastropoda; order Trochida; family Trochidae; genus Phorcus; species Phorcus lineatus. The sequence continues at coordinate 29,986,778 of OV121085.1, read as the reverse complement.
CTTTTATAGAGATTTCTGTTATGAGTTTAGGACCTCAAGTGTTTTTTTAAATAAAAATTTACATTATTCAGAAGTGATACTCAATAATCAGGTTTTCGTTAAAAACTCAATACTCGAAAGCATCCCCCTCAACGAATTTGGGTTATATCCATCTCCATCTGTCTTTCGATAGAATATTTTTAATTAGCTCAAATTGAAAGATGTTGTTAGCTTCTCTTGCCTCTCCAAAATTTTGTTGCATGAACGTGTTTAGAATGCTAACATCATATCTGGTCATTTGAGCCGTGTTTTGATTTTCCTGGGTAGCCGAAAAGGCTAAAGGTGGAATCTGTCTCCTTATTTTCAACAATCTCCTCTTATGAAATCATCCTCCAAAATCTCTTCAAGAACCGATTTTGGTAGATATAGTTCAGAATGTGTGTCAAGCACAGGTGAATGAGTCACAGTCTCGGGTAAAACTTGTAGACGATGTCTTTGAACTTGCTTCATGCCCTCCGTCTTCGTTTGAATGTTATACACATTGAAAGTTCCAAGAGGATGGATCACACTTTGTACTCTTGCAACTAGTCAGTCATCAATTTTAACAAGATCATTTACTTTTTTTGACATCGGTAAAACGGACTATGCAGCCATTTTGTTTGTTTACCTTGTTGTCTGCAGTTAAATGAATAGATGCTATTGTTTTATTGTGTTTTAGTGAAACGTACAATCAAGTGAAACAAAGTTATTTAAAATGATACTCGAACTTGCGTAATCTGTGGCAGAGCAAACTTGAATGAACATAAACTCTTCAAAAAACGAAACTTGACACTGACTTTCAAAGTTCAATATAAAGACCACAGATGCAAGTTAAACATTGAAATGAAAACTAAAACGCTGTTTGAAGATCTCTGTTCAGTAAATTTTATTCAGAATAAGCATGATCTTGAAATGCACAGGTGCACAAGTGCAGTATCGGGTATGGCCACCATTGGCATTGATTATTGCTTGGCACCGACGACCCATGGATGCAATCAAGCCTGTGGAATGTTTTGCCATTCGTGCTGAAGTGCTGCAAGAAGTCCTGGAAGTGTTTGGGGTGGTGGATTCCTACTGCGCACGCGTCGATCCAGTTCGTCCCAGAGATGCTTAATTGGTGACAAGTCTGGTGACCTGGCTGGCCATGGCAATGTCTGGACATTGTTACGCTGTAAAAAGTCTTGACAAACAAGTGCAACATGTGGTCGAGCATTGTCTTGCTGAAAGAGACCACAATGGACGTTGACGTGAGGAATAACGTAAGGCTGTAGGATCAAGTCCCTATACCGTACTCCTGTGAGGTTACCCACAACATGCACAAGGGGTGTCCTAACACCGTGATGAATCCCGGCCCACACCATGACCAAATGGGACAACCTCCTAAACACAGTTGTCAGCATAACGTTCTCCACGACGTCGGTATACACGTGCTCGTCCATCACTTCGTTGAAGCAGAAAACGGGACTCGTCAGTGAAGAGAAGGGTTCTCCACCTTGCACGTGCCCATCTCATCCTCTGTTGACACCACTGGAGACTTTCCGTCAGATGACGTTGCGTTAAAACGGGACGTCGAACCGGTGGTTGTGGAAAAAGTCCAGCCTCTCTTACCCTTTTGCGTACCGTTTGGTCGGAAATTCGACGCAGACATGGTATCTGCGTTGTTGTTGACGTTGCTGTCCTGGTCATTCCCGAAGGTGGAGCAGTCGGATGTACCGATCTTGGGCCCGAGTAGTCACCCTTGGTCTGCCTGACCTTGGCCTATCATCAACGCTGTTTCGGGTGTTGAAACGGGTCCACAATGAAGAGATGGTCTGTTATACACGCCAAAGTGTGTTGCAACATCTCGCTGCGTCGCTCCTGCTAACAGTCTGCCAATAGCGTTGTTGCGTTGCGCTCTGTTCAGTCTTGGCATTCTTCAGGTCGCTGTACCGATGTTGTGTAGTCTGAATGAACAGCGGCTGATATGGATTTTTTTTACCCCTAAAGCAGACACAAAAGCAGATGTGTCTGCTTGTAAACCTTCGTGATCCCATGCAGCACGTGCTTTGGCAGAAAATACATTTGGACGAATCGCTCGCTGAACACAACGTAAACTTTTTGGGCCATTGTTTTTGGTAAATTTACACTTTTGAGCAAGCCTTTCTTTAAATTACAGGTAAGTGTCATGAAAAAAATTGACATGTTTCGAAAACATCAATTTCGCATGAATGTCAAGTTTCTTTTTTTGAAGAGTTTTTTAGTATAGCATAGTAAGAATTATATGAAAATAAGTTCTCTCCGAAATCGAGGCTCGTCATGGAACGGGTTCTCGTAAAGTGATATTTTGCCCTAGGACATCCTATAGAAAATATGAACCCCGATATGATTGCCCTCGTAGGAAATAATAAATAATCTCTTATGCAAAAATGTTATATCCAGCAAGGAAATACTGATTATACTTATACTGATCTGGCAATATCATTATAGTACATACATGATCGAGAGAACAATTTAGTTACTTGTGTTAGATTTGTATTTGTAGTTTGACAGCAATTCCATAGCATTATTCTTTACATTGCTTTCATCTCAATATACAAGTAAACCCAGCGATGGTTTTGATACCTGGAACAAAAAAGCCGTTCTGTTAGTAACAGATAATACTGAGTTTATGGGCGTTTAATTTTGCGTGAAATTGTTTGTTGTAACTTTTGTGTCGTTTGAAAATGATAAATATGGTGATGTAACCTATATCGATTAGACTTGCATCGACGTGTTTTACAAGGGCCATCACTCCAATATTTACATATGTTCATTAGATTTCCTGCCTGTTGTAACTCGACTGTGATCCGGGTTGTTGCTACAAGTCTGGCGGTGACAGCCATCTTTTACTCGGGTACCCACTGTCCACCAAGAGGTGACATCGTACGGGCAACCTGTGTTTTGAAATGTTGCCTAACTTTTCTCAATATTTGTGAGTTATGCGTACTTCCCGGTCAACGCGCAACTACGTCAATTGTCACCATAACAATACCAGGAACTGGGCAGTGTTGTAAAATCGACGCAGATGCTTCACTTTACTGTCTCGAATTATTTGAAAGTGTACACATTGTCTCACTATGTGGGCTGATGAATATGCATCACGGGTTTCAGCAATTATGCTGGATACGGTAGGTTAGGTAAGTTGATTTATACCGGAATGACACAGTTGGAATATCTTGTAGGGACAAATATCAAGAATAAATGTACTCTTTGCAGACTTGATAGTGCTTGACTTGTTTGTTTGTAACCAGAGAAAGGACATGATCAACTAACCCAAATATATAAAACAATGGCAAACACCCTGCCCCATTCCTTGGAACGGCGGAAATCAACATTAATTTTGCCCAATTCCAGGGAATGGGCAAGGATTATCCCAAAGTGAGTGACAACACTCACGTGAGTTGATTGACAAAACAATGATAAAACAATGCGAAAAATATCATTAAGGTAGTAAAACCTGTAACAATAAGTGTTAAGACTCCTGGAAAAAATATTTAAATAGAGTTATTAAAACATGAATGATAAAACAATATAACATTTAAAATCCTAAAATTAAAACACCTACTTATTTGTACATTTTACATTTCGAGGATGGCAGTGACTAGAGCATGTGTTTCCATCTTTAAAACTCATGCATACCTTGCTGCTACATCGTCAATCGTGCAGTTACATTTTTTTGAGCCCTGACCAGTTCTTATACTGTCCTTTCTAGTAGCTGCCCCTCACTGATATTTCTTCACTCTTTCTCATGTCATTCAGTTCTAGAATGTTTTGATCACATAGTACAAACTAGTTTCTACAAAATGCATCCTGCTACATCAGCGTATATGAATCCGCCCTCGCTCCTTCCTTATACCCTGATCTCTTTCAAGCCAAAACCTTGGTATTGCAAGCTATCTAACCAGCCAATGTCACGACTCGCATTAAGCTACATTTAAGTTCAAACTAGTAGGGGCAGATAGCGCAGTGGTTAGCGCGTTCGGCTTCGGATCAAGGGGTCCCTGGTTCGAATCCCGCCAAGGGCTCGGCAACTTTGCCTGCAGTAGAGAACTGGAGAGAACGCAGTTGGGTGCAATGCTTCACTGAATTTCAGCGCAGTACCACTCATGGTTCGCTAGTTCCAGCCGATGCTCGCAGGTTTCAACTCAATGCATAGCCACGATGGTGTTGCGGGCTTACTCCCTACAATAATTCATGCAGCCGCGAGTGGAATACTCTTTAAAGGGGCGTTAAACCCCATCTCACCTCACCTCACCTCAAACTAGTAGCTGCAAGCGCCTTAATTAACGACATTTCATTGGCTGAAAAAACAACAGGTGAGCATAGCCACGAATATCAAGCCGCCAGCCAAACGTGGGATTTAGCCCGAAGATCAGGGTGTGAGGAAGGGGCGATCACAGGGATTGTGCTAGCCTTCGCCCAGACCAAGCGCGACAGATGTAGATGAAATTTTAATCCATTGTTTGAATTCAATTGTTAATGATCTGTCCATTTTCTCCTACCCTATCACTTTTGTAATGTAAACTTTTGCTCACTCGGACTATTATCACAAATATGACCAGATTTCAATTGTTGATCTATAGCATCGCATATCGGGAACGACATCTCATAAATTGAGGAAAACAGTTAATCGTTCAAGATTTACGACTTGTGTTAAGTGAAGCGATAATTAACTTTTTCCTTTCCTATCACAAAGGAAACGTAATGGGATGTCACAAGCATTTGTAAACATTCTGCAATCCAATCAATCACATTATATTTTTACATGTCCAGTTTTTCATTGCCTACTTCTGATTACAGGTTACCAAGTTATTTATTATTTTATTAAAGGCAGTTGGATTTTTAGTGTGAATAACAAGTTTTTAGTACTGGATCGTTTCTGAAGAACCAAAGCAGTTAGTTCTAAGTACCATCCTGACTAACAATGATCAGTGTTTTTACACGTATCATCAATCACTTTAAAAAAATTGGACATGTAATGCTGTATTCGACATTTCGAGCACCATTGGTGCAGAGAAACTTTGCAGTCTGATTAAAATCGACCGTGTTCCGAGGAATAAAAGTTTCAAAAGATTGACTCTACGATTGAATTTAAACGCGATGATGTGATTGGTTCGCTAGGTTAATGACTAGGTTCTGTCTGCGCTAAACTGGTGTCAGCACGTGCGGGCAGTGAGGCTGCCTTCAGACCGTTGGGTAGAGGATAGCCAAACAGATAAGAGTTCGAATCTCGGTAGAGTCAATCTTTTGAAACTTTTATTCCTCGGAATACGGTCGATTTTAATCAGACTGAGAAACTTTGAAGCTTAAATTTAAAAAATCGATAAAGGAAAAAGGTGTTTTCTTCGAAGAGCACTTGTTTAAGATTCGACGTGTTAAAGGACATTATTGAGAAGAAAATTACGAGAAGAAAAGGAAGTCTGAAGTTTTGACTAAAGATGTTCCAACAAACAATTCTAGTGTTCCTTAAGTCGTATAATTGTTGCATAGCAGCGCCATTAGAACGTGTTTTGAAATATGTCTTTCCTCAAATTATCTCTTTAAGAGAATTAGTTTCTGACAAATGTATTATCTTTCGAGTAAAAAAAACATCTCTTTACTAAACCCGATCGTCCGTCCGTCTTTAGAAATATAAGTATCAAGCGTCAAACACTGGCGGCCATTTTTGTGTAAACACTCTTTAATCATTTGAGGTAAAGAAATGGATTCGAATAGCTTTACCGTTCATACAACTGCTTAATTTGATGAGAAAATGTTGCCTTGCAATTTTGAATAATTTATTTTCGGTGTCATGAGATCACTTTATTTATCTGAAACAAACATGCCATTACCCCTTTAAATCTATCTGTATTCCAGTTTGAGTGCGACTTTACGCTAATTTTAAGTTATTTTCTATAACATTTCTATTTTTGCGTTACTGGCTGTTATGTATGCAAACAATTCTAAGAATATTTAACAATTGTTGATAGTAGTTCGCTTGATCACATCGTAACTGCTCGCATTTGCTTTTGTTTTATACAGGTAGTTAACTCAAGTACACATGAGTTACAGAGTATATTACAAACAGTCTTTTTTTCAATGATGTGGCATTCACGGTTTTGACATGTTATTACCTCACAGTTAGATTTTAAATAGATGAATAAATAAATGAAATTACTGTTTTTTTCAAAACTTTCTGCATTTGAACTAACAGAGAGAAAACGTCGTAAATGCTTAATTATATTATTAGTATTTATATGATTACTTTGTCACGTGCTGTTACATCATTAGCAAATTCACATGTTCGAATTTCTTGAAGAAAAATGTTCGTTCTCTTTTTTTACAATTTCAAATCAGAGACATTTATTATGTTTACTGTTTACCTTGTTTATGAATTTAGATTTTGAATTGATACACTTTTATTGCAAGTTAGTTTAAATGAAAAGAATGAAGTATCAGTGTTGTTTTCTATTTTTTATACCTTTGACGTCGTAAAAGTGGAACTATGCAGTCGTTAAGAAAGCGACTCGCTTGGGTCAATTAGAAAGGCCACGGATGAAGTTATACATCCATCAAAGTGACATTTAATGATACAGATATATTTCCATGGAACTTTAGTATCCATTATTGTAAGTTCCTTCACTATAATAAAGCCTACCCATTCTCTTATCTTCAAAGTTTCCTATAATGACTCGCAATGGCAGAGGCTGCACTCCTAGACCCCGCATCATCTTCTGATGTACTTTAATGTCTTTTCAGGAAAAACATTTCTATGGGTTTTTTTCTTCAGGAACATAACTATTAATATCAGCTCTTTGCGTATACGTAGACAGACAAGTTGTACTTCAGTAAATTAAAGATAGACATGAAAATGATCTTCAACGTTTTTCAGCTACTGTTAAAATGTGAACAAAGAAAACACTATCAAATTTGCATAATGGTTCTTTTTTATCTTTATCAATAAGGAATGGAACTTTAAAATTTAAAAGGGATGTTAACTTTGTATGTAAATACGCCAGTTATTGGATTCTGCATTGCTCTTCTTTAATTCACAAGTAACTTTTACTGAAACATTTAATAATTGGAACCTGAAGATCGAAGTCTTGACAAGGACAAATATATATCTTACAAATTGGTATTCAGTAAGACATTCAATTTAAAGGAATATTTGCTTGGCTTGATATTCTAGAAACATTAGTCAAACCGGCTATAACCTCCAATAAACAAATGGATTCCCCAGCAACCGCCTGGGGTTACACAACCGAGTTTCGATTTCGTTATCTTAATCCCCGTCTTTAAAAAAATCCGTGTAATATCAGTGGATTGTAATGCGAGACCAATATTCAAATTATATTCAAACCGTGGGCATCTTTATCTTTACAAGTTTGGAAGTATTTGTAGATGTGTTATGATTTTGTCTTGGATACATGGTCATCTATCTCAAGCACACAATATAAATTGTCTATTTCTTTGAATTCTTGAATTACGTCTGATGAGCTGGAAAGATTTATTTGAAATTTGCCAAGGGCTTTGTCACGAAAAATATGTTTCACATTTGCTTGATTTCCTCTTACTTTTATGGATCTCAAAGATATTGAGTAAGATACAACTTGTTTGTTGACACAGTTGTTCGATGAATGAAATGTAGTCAGCAGAAAGGTTTGATTTAACATGTAACTGACTTTGTAAAACATTTTGGGGCAGTTGTCAAGAAGAGAACTCAAATCATGTACGCATATGGTGTGTGGTTATTTGAAATTATGGTGCATTGAATGAATATGTTACATGAAAAACTAATTATTTTTAAGGGATAAGGTTTCGAAATAACTCACTTAGTTTTGGCTTTAAACACATGAAAGTTTCACATGCAGTATAAATTGTTTACACTTAAACTGTTAACGAAATAAACGCGTGTCTTTGGATTACACATGCCAAACACTATCAGCCCTGCTTCGTATACAAATACAATTTTCAATTATTGTTAACAAGAGACATTTCGTGTTGATCGAACCATGAATGAATCACGGCAGTGTTCGGTAAAATGTAGCTAATCTATCTACCCTCTAATGGATATCTGACACTGGCGGCAATCAATATTTACAGAAATTTTAAAAGTCACAAAGTAACAAATTCCAAATTAACATTTATTAATTTTCGTATATTACAATGACAATCTATTTGAAGTTATGTGTCAGAGTGATCGATTATTTTACCCAATCGAATGGGTTTTTTAAAGCAAAGGATATGTGATGACGTTTCCTTACTCACCAGGGATTAATGATGAATTCAGGATTCTTTATTATAATCAGGTTTTTCTAATGCACTTCTGCTGTCGGAATTAATTGACGTAATGCTGGTTAGCATGGTTAATGAAAATTAACATTGCAATGAAATCATTGGCTTACATTTCATAATGTTGCTGTAAAGACACATGTCGATAGGACAGCACGTAACTATGTTGATATTTTTTAGTTGCAAATGTAAGTATAAGAGACAGCTATTCTGCAACTGTTCTGATGTCATGATAGAAATAAGAAACTTAAACAGTATATTGCTCTATAAAAGATTGGTGGTTAACCATATACAGCGAATAATTACTGAAGGGAACTCTTTTTATTGTCAGGGCAAGTTCTGTTCATTCTGGTTACAGTTCCATTATTTAGCTTGCAATAACATCAGATAGTTCGACGATTGATATGATGATTTTGGCTTCATAATAGTGATGTTATACAAAGGGATCGATTATTGTCGCTATTTATGGGTGTTATAAATGCGTATGTCTATAACTTCCTTAGAGACATCTATTCACAACTCGATGTTGTGCGTAAGCGATAATTAATTGATGTGTTTGTGAATTTAGTTAAAAATTCACAAGCACCAGTATAATGGGGAAAAATACAATAAATGTGAAGCTGCGGATTCAGTCATAAGAAATGTTTATGAAGGAGTTATCAGATGTTTGTTGTCATATGAACATTTCAGTAGAACTGTTACACAAAAAACTATTCATTTATGTTCTATAAGATTAGCAATGATTAAGAATCATTATTCAATAAACAGATTTAAATGAAATACTGGGATGGAGTGATCTTAGACTACTGTATATTTCTAACAATAATTAAAAATTAAGTCTACTCAAAACCTTTTTTGCTAACAGTTTGGATACTGACTGTTTCTGTAAGATTAGTTACTAACAATGTCGTTTGCTCCACATCGAAGGATAGCACTTATCTCACCATACGACAGAAATCTTGTCAGAAACAGAAACTACTCTCGCTGCTGTGTTCTGGATCAGATTTACAAATTTGCTGTTTTGTTGCACCCGCAAAAGGGATGTTATAGTAGGTTAAGGTGATTGTTATTTATGTATTAGCAATGCACCAGAGGTAAACGTACATATTATATACTTATGCAACGAAGCTTGTAGTTTAAAACCCTAATGCAAGCAAAAGATGGTTTTCAACGCTGACAGATAATATAGTATTATATATGAAAGGTTTTTCAGGACTGATTTGTTCCCTTTCAGATTACCTTTACAAAGAATCCAAAAAACGAAAACCTTTTGCAAACTTTACAATTATGATAGAAACTTGTTTTGCAAACAGGCAGGGGAATAACGACCAAATATAATCCTGTATGTATGCTATTCACTTTATTATTCTCAATCAATCAATCTTTATTCTTATGCATGAAGGCCACATGCCCATATACATAGACATGAAACATGTAAAATATATACAAAGGACATATATTGGATACATCATGAAGAGTTAAGCAAAGTCTGTCTCTTTCTATAAGCAGAGTATATATATTTACTAAGATTCGATAAAGCTTCATTTACAGGGGAAGTTAATAATTTTATGAATGTACATTTACTTGGTGTCTGATTATTTGCTTGCGGAATATAATGCAATCTTTCTGGAGAATAAAAATGACATACTAGAAGGAAATGATATTCATCCTCTATGCCGTCTTTACATAACGGACATGTACGTAGCGAGATATTAATGTTATGCCATCTTCCTTCGTTTACTTTCAATCTTAATAAACCTGCTCTAAATTTGATAAGAATGTTACGATATTTATTCTCTTGCACACTGCTTAAATGTTTTTCAGGTTCTAACAAACTCTTAAATTCTCTATAAGATTTGTAGCGTGAACTATTTACAAGAGTACAATGCCAAGATTGGTAAAACATATTTATACAAACATTCTTAAAACATCTAAGAAAATACAATTTATCACCAACTCCTTGTGCCAACCAAAAAAATCCAAATCCATGTGAAAACAATAAATTACTTATATGAGAAGCGTAATTATTTTGACCAATATTATCTAAGAATAGAAACATGTCATATGATTTTTTAGGTATTCTACCAGAATGCATTTCAGTTAGTTTCAACCAATATTTAATAGTTCTTCATAAAGCATTAATATATAACGGGTAACGTCCGCATTCTCCATAAACTATGATATTAGGTGTCTGCAAGCCTACATTAAAAAATTTCTTACAAGCCAGCAAATGAACTTTTTCAATATTGTCGTAACGATTCACCCCCCATACCTCCGCACCGTAGAGTAGGATTGGTTATATTTGTGTATCGAAAAATTTGAAAAATACCTTAGGATCAACCAAATTGATCCTTCTTATGTTGGGTAATATCTGCAGTAATGCCTTTTTGCCTCTTAGAGCTAGATCGTCTATACATTTATTCATTTTAAACGTGGATGAAAATATAATACCAAGATATCTATATGAATTTACTACGTCGATGACGGAATCTTTATAATACCATTTTTTCTTTAGCTGACAGTCGACCACCTCTTCTAAAAACTACAATGTTTGTTTTATCAAGGTTGACTTCAAGTCCCCATTTATCTGCATAAGCTTCTAAAATATGCAATTGTTTTTGGAGACCCGACACAACATCAGATATAAGAATGACATCGTCGGCAAAAAGTAAAAGCAGTGTTTCTAGGAAATCAGGAAACAGTTGTACACCAAATTTACCGTTATGGATAATATCAGTACACAGTTCACCAATAAAGAACGAAAAAAGAAGCGGGCTTAAAATACATCCTTGTCTTAATCCGACAGGACAATCAAAGTAATCTGTGTAGTCGTTATTGTTACATCTTACACACGCTTTTACAGATACGTATATACCTTTTAATGCAGCTAACATTTTGCCATTTAATCCTGATTTTTTAAGACAGTACCAAAGTTTCTGCCTTGAGACGGAATCGAAAGCTTTCCTAAAGTCTACGAAGGCAACATATAGTTTTTTATTTTTCCTGGATAAACATTTCTGGATTATTGCATTTAAGGTAAAGATATGATCCGTTGTAGAATAAGCCTTTCTAAAGCCCAATTTGAAAGTCTAGTATGGATAATCCGGGTGTACATTTTACTAAGTGTGCTTAAAACAGAGATACCTCTATAATTGTCGCGGTTGTCCCTATCACCCTTCTTATGTATAGGAATTATAACTGCCTTAGTCCAGCTTTCAGGGAATACTCCCTTTATGAACAGAGTATTAAACAGATTTCTAAGAAAAGGTAAAATAATGTTTCTAGAACATGTAAACATTTCAACAATTAAACAGTCGTTGCCAGGGGAAAGTGTTCGTGCCATGTTTCTTTATCAATCTGGGGTTGTGGCTTACTTGCTCCAGAAATTGCACGAAGCTCTTTCCAGAATGATATAGAATTGGATAAACTTGCGTTTAGTCTATTTCTGCTCTTGGGCTTAAACAATGACTTGGATTTTCTACATACATTTCTATATTCAATCCTTATTTTCCAGTACATACTTCTTGCTTCATTTGACCTTTGTTTTCGGAATCTTCTTAACGAACGCCTTGCTTCTCTTTTAGCTTTATTACAATGGTGGTTATAGAACGAATTGTTGTTGTTATTTTTGTTTTATTATTGGCTTTTTCATACAATCAGCGGCGCGGAGGATGACAGAAGCAAATGTATTCACTGCGTTGTTTAGGGCAAACTGACCGAGGTTCGGACAGTGTATCGATTAAACATTTTGAAACTCTGCATTATAAAAGATAATTTGAATAAGGTAAATATGAGCGAACCAAACTATAAAAAAGTAATATTTATTTTTTATTTCTATCTTAAAATGCAGAATTGTATGTAAATTATCAGAAAATAACGGTTATAATTGCCTATATGATATCGCCCGAGGTTCGGACAGTTCTGACCTAACTTCGGACACTTGCACATAATCTTCCCACATTTATCCAAAGCTTGAAATATTTATCATTATGATCTCAGACATTCCAAAACACGCAGTGAGTAGTTCATATACAATGATATCAAGGTTTTTCGGATACATGAATTAAATTGTCAATTCTGCAGAGCTTGCTTTTTGATTTTAAATTCTCCCAACACTGCCGCATACGTCGTTACAGAATTGTGACGTTACAGTCACATTTGTAGGGATTCGACGCAAAAACGCCGTACTCGCTAAACCGTACATGTTAAAAATTAATCACTTGTCAAATCTGTTATGTGTATGTTATTGCATGTTTCCATTACTTTTGTTGGTTGAATTAAGGCATTACAAGTCCGGATAAAGATAATTTAAAAAGTGTCCGAACGATGGTCCAAACTGTCCGAAGCAAGGTCATTTTGACATATTAACAATATCTCAACATTAACTAAGACTTTCACTTTAAACGTACCAATATTCAGCACAATTTAACTGTTTGGTTGTTTGTCTTTGTTTATGAATACAATTTAAGATATTTTGGCGCTTCCTATTTTTCCAAACCAATGAGTGAACATTTACGTTAAACAAATATTTGGCCAATTTCTTCCATGGATCTATTATTTGTACATCATAGCAACACATCGAATCCATGAACTACCTACAATCGAATGTTTACCTGATGAAATGAATAAAATAACATACTGAAGATCAATATTGTAAAACTAATGTATTGTCGACATTGCCCTTATTATTACCTCAGCTCCAAGACGAAAGTGTCCGAAGTTCGGGCGACCTCGGGTGGTGTCCGAACCTCGGTCAGTTTGCCCTACATCATTCTCTACAAGATCATTGATGTCTTCATTCCAAAGATTACTCAGTAACTCTAAATATATGTTAGCCTTGTTATCATCTCATTTATATCTACATTCGTCCTGAGAGTGTACTGTTTCGCAGCTATCGACATTGCTGGCCAATTGTGTATTACACTTTAGATATCTGCAACATATGATAAAATTCTTTGAGAGACCTTTAGAAGTTGGTCAGATGAATAGAGAATCGGCAATACGGCAATAAAGAAGTTGTAAATCCATAGTTCTCTAAACATATGATGAAGCAGTTCATTTTGTAAAGTCTGAAGCAAAACCATTCAACGATGTGTGACAAACTGCAGGTTCCTGTTACAGCATAATTCTTGTGAGTAATTGACTGCAATACGGAGAACGTTCCACATCAAATAATGCCAATTGTCTGAGAGGAACAATCATGGAGGGAGATTCCCCAATAAGTGTTGACTTCACTTAAAGTTTCTCCGAACCTCATTATGACATAGAAACAGTAATAAAAGGTTGGAAATTGTGCGAATCTTAAGGAAGAGTTATGATAAACGTAATCAAGTGATCGTGAATGGCAACCAGTGAATTTTTACAATAATGTGGATGCAATATTATTTTACATTTGGTGCTTTCTTCTGGTGAGCTTTGAGCTTGTTGATGCCACTTGGACATTTTGAAGGAATAGAAGCTGTGCAGAACATCCATGGTATTCTCTGACTAAACGCTTTGCAAGGAAATCTAAATAAAGAAGGTGAAAAGAAATGGCAGGTAATCATTTGTCTGGCGAATTGCTTCCAATTCAAGAAATAATATGTGTAGCACATAATTTTTCTGTGAACGAGTCCGACAGATGGTCATATTGTGTTTAGGGTCAGTCAGTCTAAATGCACTGGAGGAGTAAATCGAAAGCAGTCCGTGAAATAAAGAAGATAATGCATTAAACATTTGCGGATGATATTTCCACAAATATCAAGATAGATTGAGTGTAAGTGTTTTTAAAATGTTTCTTAGTACACAAATGTGAATTTGGTATATGACTGTCGTGTTCTCTTGCATGAGAGATGTGACTTCTGATTGCATGGCTAGTGTAAAATTAATTCCTTATTTTTTTAAATAATGTTCATGTAAACACTTTTTAACCGCCATTTTACATTAATGTACACCATATCTCAATCTTTGAAACAGAGGTCACTAAACCATTTCGATAGCATTTTCACGTATACCATTACACAACTGTTTACAAATCAGTATTGATATACATGTACATTTCTTTAACTCCCCAAATCAAGCCTAAAATCCAAAATCCGTCTGTATTGACTTGGCCACCTAATATTCCATACAGTATGTTTACTTCTTAACTGATTAATTGTCACTGACAGAAAAACACAATTATCTATAAAGCCTAGTTAGTGATTTGCGAAAATTTAATTTAACATTTAAAATTTAATTTGACAAAGGCCCAGCCACACAGTAAAACAAATATTGTTATCATAGACAGAGCAAGACAGACATCTTTAATAGTTCACTGGTATCAATTGTTTAGCTTATCTGAAGGTAATAGTTATCGTTTGGTTTTATGTTATACTCTCCGATTCGTTATGTTCACTAATCTAAATGGATACAAACTTTATTATTCGACTTTGTAGTAGTATTAAATCGTAAAGATAGGTGTCTTTCTTTACCAGTTGAGAATGTGTCTGCTTTTAATGTGTGATTCAAGATTTTGACAGGATAGACAGCGTGAGGATCAGTTGTGAGTTCATCTGACATTCGTGTATAGAATACATCAAGACGAGTTGACCAGAGGCTTATAAGCAACATCAACTGTTATTGCTTCAATTTCCAAAACTATTTTTGGAATGATAAAAGCATCACTTGGGTCAATCGTCTCATTTCGTCTGCGCATATATCGGAAGAGTATTATAACTGTTGTGGATTTAGATCATGAAAGTGCATGTATGTATCTATTTGGATAAGGGGACGTTGATTTTTAGTCGTGGACGGCATTGGAGTAATTTCACTCACAGAAAGGAACGGAATATTGTACAATATAAATGTAGTTATCATATATCTATCAATAATATCGGGTGTTTTGCATATGTGATAGAGGCAAGGACAAGAGTTATCTCCCTTTGCTAGCGTCATCATCGTTGGCGTAAAGAATCATTCAGCTTGACGCAAATGTTCAGAATGAAAACATTTCCAATCGTTTCAATGAAATATATGACACTGCTGGATTTGTCGAAGGTATGAAAAACCAAAATACGAAGCGTAAAACCACATATGATTCTGAATTTGTTCAGAGAATATCTGGCGTCTGTTGGTGAGAGACGGGACCCGATCGACATCGATCCGCCCGAACTAAATATGCCATTTGCAAGATTCTTTTGACATTTATGAAGTCCTTAATGTTGTCTTGAATTAACTAGGTACCTAAAAAAAATTTTCTTACCGTGCTTGTTAGTTATTGAAATATATCAGTTATCTAGAGTAGATAGAACTACCTTATTACGTGACTTGCGTAGTCTTTTCATGTTGGAAAATATATGATAAAAAGGTTACAACATGCCATTTTTCATATACCCAATATCAGCCCTCGACCCATATCATCCCTCTTGCCTGCGACCCTCGGGCTGATATGGAGGTCTCGGGCTGATACGGGGTATGATATGAAAGATGGCATTAAAAAACTCTAAATATTGGCACATGTAGGCATTGATTGCAATTGATATTTGTTGAAATTCTTCATGGTAAAGGTCTACTACATTTCAAGAAGAGGTTTTTTTATAAGTCGGCTACAATATCAACATCCTGTAGAGTGTTCATATCAAAGATGGATTCATTATACATGTGAATAAACTGTGTTGAAAAGGATGTGACCATGAAAATACAGATGGGGTTTGGCAATGAGACAACTGTCAAATCTCATATTCTGAATCCAATCTTTCTATTCTGCTTTTTTCAGTTTTCTTTTCTTGACAGTTGTGTTTTAATACTGATTGAATGACCACCGGAAAACTACTGATGAGAATTTTCTTTATTAAAAGTTCAAATCTAAATTATTATCATATGCTGAAATTTAATTGGCTTATGTCTATAATGCAGACTTACAACCAAATAGTTTATATTCATTAAAGAGGCGACCGGTCCATGATTCAAACAATTGCATAGAAATAATTTAGTCATTGCTCGACGGCTTATTTACTGACTTAAGCTTTTATAGGTGTATTAAACAAAACTCTTTTTAAAACCTCAAGCAAAAGTCAAAAAGCTTTTTTCAGTCATGGATAAAGATACCCGTTACTAAACTGACCAATGTCATGTCAAAAGATTACAATTTGGTACAATTTCAAAAGGTGAAACCCATCTTCACTTACGTGTCAACTGTTACAAAAACTTTTTTTGGCTTTTCAAATTCAGAGCGCATATGTAAATTCAAGGTATTTTAAATTACATGGTCATTGATTCGGTTGGCATCCTCCGTCTGTTGAATTAATAATTAAGATTCACTTACATTCTTTGGTTTGTCATCTTTTTTAAAAAGAGTTCCTCCTCTTAGTGTTCGAAGCAGTAATGTAAAACATAAAACTCTAAGACACACCAGGATTAGATTGTCATTCACATCGAACGGTTGCTCAAATATAACCTAAAGCCATTTCAAACACGTTATGGTTAGTGAAAAGAGATTGGCGGCATGAGCGACTAGGTATAGAATCTGATAAACCCTTTTGATGAGTTCATTTTGGTTCTGTCAGGTGTGGTAACATCGTTTGGGAAGGCAAAAGATATACTGTGACATAGGAAGTTGATAAAGTAAATGTATTGAAAATATATCAATCAAATTTGTCCGCCAATGGAAGACAATAACACCTCCTTTTGTTGTTTCTGTGAGTAAATTTAAATAAGGTTTACTGAAATTCTAAGTTTGATAAACCTTTCATGAGAGTTGAGAAAGGAAATGCATTTTTTGCCATGCCGTTTATGTGTAGCCTTTATTCCTCGGGGAGACTTTCCGGAACTTGAGTTACACATGCACATTATATTTGACGATGATATGTAATCGATGCATGCCATCAGTTGCTTTCATTTCCTTATAATTCCTAAAATGTTTTAAATGTCAAGGAATGAGGAAACTGTAAGAAGAGATTTTCAATTATATACGTCCCAAATGATGATACAGAACTGGTTAACAGACACATCTCTTGGACTGATAATCGATCACAATGGCTCAAACTTTGTTTATCTCTCATGAACTTCTAAACCTACAACTTAATATACTAGTCTTAATGTAATGTAAAGTTTGAATGTTTCGAAAACATAAACGATTAGACAAATTGTCAAACATTTCGAATATGATTTAAGAAAATCCTGAGTACATCATTAGCAGTTAAAGTATTTAAAAACTAATTGTACACATTGCACGCTTTACTAAAATGAAAAAAAAACTTGCAAAATATAACAAATGGAATGGTTGTTTTTAAGTCTAAAATTGTTCCTCTTATGACATATAAAAGGCATGTTGTTTCATGAAAAAGTACTTTGTTGTGAAATGTAATCAGATATTGCGTGATGATGAGGCAAATATTCTACGAGACCTATAGTCTAGTGTTATTATTTACATTTGGCTATTATCTACGACTTATAAAGGAGATCCATTTGGTTAATGTTTCATAAAAGCTAGCAGAAACGGCCCATGTATATTTTGCCTTTATATTATAACGTTTGTAATGTAAGGTCCAGACAACCTTTGTGTATGAAATAAGTTTTTGAATCTGAAACTTACTTTTCACTTGATCATCTAGTGTCCTTCCACAGGTTCAAGACTCTTGGAATCGTATTATTGATCCCTCCACGAAGTAAAAGTTAAAGGGACAGCTTTTCTCAGTAACCGAGTTACATAGAATTACCTCATTTGGTCTTTATGGTATCATATTTCTTGATGACGAAAAATTATTATCTGTGTTCCGTTTTGGGGACATAGTTAAAAAGATTCTTTCAAGAGAGCATAAAGGAAAATGTATAGATGCGTGAGGACTAATTTGACGGGGGATGTTTATGACAATGTCTTCTTGTTTTCATTACCATGGAAAGAAATTGGAGTTCGACTAAGTACATTTGTTTTAGTCAGAGAAGAAGGTAAAATGGATACAAAAGATACAGTACATACGTCTTATTTCTCACATACCGCGGAATACTTTTATAAAACCTTGTAATCAGTAATGATAAATGGAATTATTGTTCATTTAAGGATTCCATATCTACAGCATTAAAACTCCAAGCAGAATTGAAAAATCTTATCGACTGAAAGGTAAAATGTGAACGGTTATAAACAAACCAGACAAAACGATTCTCTTCCCCGTCAATCCTATAAAATCTCGATTCGAACTGATATGTTATGTATCTGGTGAACAACCATTTAGAATATAAATTACTGAGTATTAGCATATCTGTTAGTGAGTTGGAACGAGTTTTCAACGACATTTTTCAACGACATTTCAGTTACACAACACGTGGTTGAAAATCAACAAGAAGAGAGTGGCCAGATCAGGCAGAAAAGAAAGGCCGGATAATTACCATCCTGCTTAATCAATGTATATGAATCTGCACTCACTCATTCCTTATACCCTGATTTCTTTCAAGCCAAAACCCTCGTATTGCTAGCTATCTTACCAGCCAATGACGCGACTCGCATTCAATAACAGCGGCACAACCCGAATGGAAATTTTCGTCGAGTTCAAGCTAGTACCTTCAAGCTTTTTAATTAACGACATTTCATTGGCTGAAAAAATAACAGGTGAGCATGGCCACGAATATCAAGCTGCCAGCCATATGAGGGAATTAGCCCGAAGGAGATCAGGGTATAATGAAGGAGCGAGAGCGGATTCAGTCACTGATTAAGCTGGATGGTTATAAAGAAAGAGAAGTGAAGTCATTCATCGG
The DNA here is from genome assembly GCA_921293015.1 of Phorcus lineatus. Lineage (NCBI taxonomy): Eukaryota > Metazoa > Mollusca > Gastropoda > Trochida > Trochidae > Phorcus > Phorcus lineatus. The sequence continues at coordinate 29,967,761 of OV121085.1, read as the reverse complement.
CGGTAAGAGTGTGAAAAGACTTTCTACGGCATAAGAAGGCTTTTTTAAAATAGTTTTATCATAATTCAGTTGATTATCCATTCTTAATAGGTAATTGTTATAATGATTTGATATAAGTTAAAGTACAGTACATATAGTGATGTCATTACCCCCCAAAAAACAAGGTGGACCGATTGTGGATATGAGCACTCTGTAACTGACACTTCGTAACATAAGCATTCATAACGCTTTTGAGAAATTACGAGCTGTATCTATTCACATTATTATTCAACGTGACTGTCTTTCCGTGAATTTATACCTACATCAAGACGTCCCCAGGGTAATATTGCTACAACAATTCATTCCCCTAATTTTCTTTGTAAATCCAGTTTTCTGACATCGTCTGAGAGACTACTTCTACAGGCATAAGATCTAAAGATAAAAATGTCAATTACTTTTCTCTTACCCTCGAGTCAGTAGACACGTGTTGGCGTATTGCTTCCAATACAAAGACGCTCTCTCATTGTCGCCGTATTCGGTGAGCTCATTATTGCAAGAACTATAAAGATCCGCCAAGAATGTGCAGCATGTTCAATAAAATATAATTTGTTTGTTTTGAAACTGTTAATGTCAAAGAAAAGACATATGATATGATATGTATTTTAGCCACAGATCAAAATAGTTTGCCTTTCCTTTTTTAAATAGATATATTTAAGACCCGAATAAGCAAAATGATTTTTTAAAAATGCGTCCGATGATACCTTTGGCCGGTGTTCCGAACGTGTTCTTACATTTGAAAGAAAATGAACCTCATATTATTATATGATTATTACAAGAATAGAAAGTATGAACTATTGATTGAATAGTTTCCAAATAATCGTGTGTACGCCGGATTGATTTACTTTTCACAAACTTTACTATGATTAACTATTTTCTTCATCGTTTGTTGCAACAAATGCTAATTTCTTATTAAAGATCGAGTAACATATTAAAAAGTTATTACCCAACATCTATGTGAAATAATTATGATTAAAAAACTAAGTCAAATGTGAGAGGAATAACTGTATGGTGAATACTCATTATTTCGAGCAGTTGTTTTTCTCCATTGTCAAGAGATTCCATTTGTTCACGTCAAGCAGAAGAGTAACCAGATCACAATTTGTTTTCGAAAATATCACATTTCCATGAAGTTTTGTAATCACGTCGCTAAAATGTTACACTGAATACAAATGTTGATGAAATATACCATCTTAATTTTTTAATGAAATGTATAGTATAAGTAAAGAAATGTTGCCTACGTCTTCTCCAAATTCTCGTCCTATCAAAGTGGAGAACAGCCCAATAGTTTCCGCCACCACGGTGAGCAAACCGTTCTCATGCAGTCGTCTATGCACAGTTAGTTTTGAAACGTTGACCGCACTCGTGGTACGGATACCATATCTCAGGTGGTATTTCTGGTGTTGTAGAGAGCTTGCAGCAGAATAAAATGACCATCACGATGCGTTGTTGATCTTGCACGACCTCCAGCCTGTCGTCTGGTAGAGTTACCATAAATTTGGAAACGATTCCAGGGTTTGTTGATGCAATGAGGTTTAAACAGAGTTATTCACCACCTTTACATTGTGTTGCCCCTCTTTAAAACACTCTAATCCTTCAAGACAATCATTACGTGGTCTAATTTCGCCCAAGACGTCGTTGATTTATCATTACGGTTAAATGAAGGTTCAGGTGTCTAAAACCTCTAAGGAAAAGTAGCAAAACGCCTACCATAGAGATAGCAATGAGAACCCTCACGTAAAATTACCTGATGCGATGCACGTGCTTTCAATGGTGTGTATGCCTCATTCATTGTCGTCACACATGTCAATGCATATTTTCACATGTACTTTGAAATTAACCTGTTTTAATAAATAATATCATGTGGTCCTAAGCTAAAGTTCGACATATATATATTCTTTTGTAAATAGATTAATAAATGTTGATCGGGTATTCATTAAATTATTATATATATTTTCTAAATGAAATTTATTGTTTATGTCAAAAGTTTACAGAAAACTACCAATATAAAATTAAAAACATATCGTGGATTTGGAAGTTATGAGATGTTTCTTAACTGAAGACTAACAACATTGACAGTCTTATCAAACGACACTGCTTTACAGTAAGTCGTTTTCTAAGACAGTGTTTTTGATCAAAGGAAAATGTATTTCCATTTTGTCATTTCTCTTCAGATAAGTTCATTTAAGAAAACACTACTGTTTTTGAGATTGAACTAATTAATAGAAGAAAAGCTTCTAAATCAGAAGAAAAGGGTGTCTTTTAAGCTTCCTTTAAATTGTATTTTGACTCCCGTGAGGTTTTACAAAGAGGCATTTAAAATCAATCATAAATACTTTCTTTTATGTTGAAAAGAATCGTATAGTAATCTCACATGTATAAAATGGTAACATAAAGGTAACCACATAATCTTTTTGATGATTTAATACGTTTTCATTGTCTTGTATTTATTAATGTAATTTGCACGTGCAAGTTACGTCACGAATTACGTCCCTTGCCATTTTTAACGCTACATGCTTAGCAGTAACATGTATAATACCCTGATGATCACATTTGTTTAAAACCGGTCGGTAATGAATAAATATGCAAAGATTCATCTTCAGTCTTTTATTTTTAAGAATACAGATAAGTTTAAAATATTTATTTAAACATAATGTATTGGTAACTCGCTTCATAACTCTAAACCTTTAATACCCGATCGAACAAAGTTTATTTTTCAATCTTGATGAAAGGACATTTCAACGTATAATAATAGACTGTTGTCAAACTGATAGCAGTCAAATGCATGAGCATTAAGGTCAACAGAATCGAGTCTTTATTTAAAATTAATAATTTTGTCAGGTCTCGTATTGGCGTTTATGATAATAAGATGTACATATAAGGTTCGATCAACGAGAATCACAATTTCTTAAATTGTCATCCAACATATTTCTCCCCCTCGGACATGACAGAAGTAAAGAATTTTTCTGTGCGGCAGTGTGGATTTCAGAGAGTGTTTGATTACCTAGATGCAAATATGGACATAGAGGATAGAATTCATTGAATTGATTCCTTCTTTTACATGAAACAGTTTCAAGGAACCAAGTCTAGTTTGAAAATATTTATCGAAATGATCGGTTGCAGGTTCCTGAGGCAGTGTTTCTTATGTATTTGTACATGTTTTCCAAATATAATCACAGAAGTACAATGCTTTGAGTAGAAATGAGCCATACAACTTTCGAAAGTTTTTTCTTGGCAGGCAATATTTTTTACTTCTTAAGGAATAGATGAAAAAGACTAGCCAAGGGAATTTTATATCATTATTTCTATTCAACTGGCCACCATTTTCACAGTAAATCCTAGACATTATAAAACAAAATATAAAATTATCTCTTTCATGGTTTTGTCACTTCAACTGATAACTGTAGGGTATCATTAGCATTATTGACGATAAAACAAGGTCAGTAACTATCATAATTAAATTTATACATTTATTATCTTACAATAACCTAAACTGGTTACAGCACATGTTATACAGAAGTTAAGCATCAGCTTAATGTTGGCCTTCTGTCATGGCCTGCTTATTAACATTTTATATGGCATCGCTTTCACATCCTTCAGCGATCTTGCAAGAGCTGACAAAAGTACTCAAATAATTGGAATAACCTTCCTTAAGACCTCCTCGGTTTTAGTTGGGTCATATCCTAGGGTATATGAATGGAGCGAGAGAGTATGTATTTATCTTGAGACAGGATCCTGACAATCGCGATTTCAAAATTTCCATAGTAGCAGGTCTTGCTTGAATTATTGAACATATATTTTGTAAAATTGTCAAGAACTGTTATTGTGATGTTAATACTTTGATTTTAAAATTATATTTATCAAGAATATATAGTTCAGTTTCCCGTTATTCAAAACACAAATAAATACATCTTTGTACCTTCGATGTTTAGAACTTAAAGTCCAAACCCAAATATCTGACTCTTTCTATACTTGTCGGGACAAATGTATGTAATTGTATTAAGTTTTGTTGATTTCCATCCAAAAAAGAGAGGATGAAATTGCAGCCATAGCTTATCATTATCGCGTCCTCTAATCATGATACATTCTATACAAGAATGTCAAAAACCCACAACAGATCTTAATCAGGTTGCCTAACTTATCAAAACCTTTAGCCGGACAAAGAATCTATAACACTTATGAAAAATAAACAAATGTTTTATCATAAATGTGTACAGTTGATAGAAAAATCGGCAGAACAGGTTATATTTCCGTGTCTGTGAAATGGTACATCACTAGTTTTAATCAATGAGATGGATGGGTGGGTTCATGTTCAAAGTAAGAATATAAATACATTTTAAAAATATAATCTCACAAAATGGGCACACTTCTTTTAACACATGCTTCGACACATGAATTTTGGTTAACAATTTAATTGTTAAATTCACAAAGTATATGCTTATGTGGGATTATAGATGGACCGGTTTCACATGTATAGCCTTACATACATATGTGTAGGTTTGAGTCGTTATGGTCCTAGTTAGCAGAAGAGACATATCACATTTATTTGCATTAAACTAAAAGGCCTTTGAATACACCACCATGTATATCAATCTTTGAACCATCAGATGTTTCAAATAACATTTTGCAGTTCATCTATCTTATGAAAAAGATTGGTTTAGAAAAATAATACGCTAATGTTATATGCATTAACTACTCTTAATTCACGTCCACAGTACATTTCGACTGAATGATCTTAATCATGATTTGTAGTATTTGACTGTCTCTCTGACGTGAACATCAGAAATGTATAAAATAATGGCACATGTACTATTTATTGTTTTGGATGCATTTTTCCAGGCATATTATTTATTGTCATTAATTAATCTTTAAATAAACAGAACATTTTGACAAATCAATGTCAGAAGCAATGTACTGCCTAAAGAAGACAAATATCAGATTTCAAATGAAAGGGAAACCTTCTGAAAAATCGAAAAGCTCAATAAAGATAAAAATATTTTTTTAAATGTGTCGAAAGGTGCCACCGGATATAAGTTTACATCTTTATTTGCAACTTTCCCATTGATATATGATGGAGTACACATCCATCTAAATAGTATAATAGTGAGTGAGTGAGTTAAGGGTTTAACGTGTTATTTAACAATATTTCAGTTACAAAATACTTGGATGTCAAGCCTTCAAGACAGAGAGAGAGTGGACAGATCAGGGAGAAAGAGATCGAAAGGATGAGGGGGAAAAAGGGTACCGAATGATGGAGAGAGCACCAAATACACAAATCACTTAACAAAGGTGATACAGATCTGTCCATTCAGATAAATGCAGATGTGGGTGTCCTTTTAGTAATGATATATTTTAACTGACTTAGAGCCCTTGGTTCATAGCAGATTGTGGGTAATGTTCACCATATTCGATTTATCATCGTTACCTTGATATGACTGAAAATGCATAGAGGTCATGTTTCATGATTGTCATCAAATGTCAATCAAATTACATTTCGTTGAATTGACTGATGATATAAACATTATTACAGAATATGTACAGAATTTCCCAAAAGCACTGAAAACCCAAACCAAACCTAAAGGGTTCATCAAGATGTCGGCACGGAAGATGCTCAAAGGTACGGGAAGCAGCATTTAATCTGACCTAACAGCTTTGATGAGGCAACGTCGAGCTATTCTCAGCCGTCAAGCCAACGACATACGTGAGCGGTAGAAACTCTTGACCCGAGTGCGTTTTGTAGGGACCCCACTTCAGCATGGAAACCATACGACTAATCAACAACAATCAACAATTTATTGCTTGAAATATTAAAAATATGCTGTTCCCGTGACGTTATTGTTTATTTCAAATTTTGTAATATTATTTTGGTATTTCATAAGGATCAAACAGTTGTTTATCCAGAAATTAACGATATCTTAAAATAATTAAGTCTATTTCGTTTACTATGTGTTACACCTAAATTACACCGACAGGTAACATCACAAACACTTCGTGCTACCCGTGCATATATAACCCCGTGTTACCATCCCACCTTGGACGTGTAAGGGTTAACTCCTTGGTGTTCCCAGGCTGGAAACTTAACGATTCAATTCTTGTTGGATTATATGGACATAAACAACAGAACCGAACTGTCAGTAAGACGTCTGTTTCAAACTAAAGTTGAATTTGTCTCAGTAATTTCGCTTTTGATAGGCGTAGGTTGTAACACACTGTACCATATATTAGTTACATTATATACTGTGGGTTGGCTGTATGGCAAGTGTTGCTACCAGCCAATATGGTATCGGAAGTAATGTTATTTTCCTGTTTTGTTTCTTGTTTTTCATTTATAGAATCACTTTTTTTACAACTTTCATGTCATGCTTACAAATGTAAATTGGGTCATTCAATTGTACATGCTTGAAAGACAGCTTGAGATTACCAAAGATGGTGGATAAAGTTAGAATACTTTGTTCAAACTGTCAAGGGTTATAGAGGAATTTAAAACAGAAATATGGAAATGATTATTGCGTCCAGGATACTCATTTCATATATGTATGTTCAAATAAAATGGGGGTCTGAAATTAGATTTAGTTCCTTCAGTAGTCAATCAAGAGGGGTCGCAATTATTTTCTTAAATAACTTTAACCTTTAGACACTAGTAAGCTTTATTGCGAAGTTAATATTATGTGTGGAGATTTTAACCTTGTACAAAGAAGAAATAGACACAACTATAAAGACGTAAATAATCCAAAATCAAAAGATGTTGTTATGGACATGACTGAAGAACAAAAAGATACACCTGGAGAAAATCCAACCCTCTGAAACAAGCCAGATTAGACTCCTTTTTAATCAGTAGACATCTCGAGAAATCTGTTATTTCGTTTGATATACTAACTGGTTATAGATCTGATCACTCTTTGATAACATTGGAACTCCAGTTCACTCAGCTAGAAAGGGGACGTGGTTTTTGGAAATTTAACAATAGTTCATTACACGATCCAGAATGTTTGCAAAGGTAAGACAAATATTAATGAGACATTTCATGAGTATAGTAGAGTTGATAACGAAGGGGGAAAAAACTTAATTTTCAATGACCAACTATTTCTTGAAGTACTACTGTGTAACATTCGTGGTTTAACCATAAAGTATTCCTCTATCCAAAAACGTGAACGGCTGAAAGAAGTTAATGACTCACTTACAAACTTGGAAATTTCAATAGATGAAAACAATCATGACCACGAAAAAGAAGAGATTCTAATAAAGATAAATGAATTTAAACTAAAGCAGTTAGAAATAAATAAAGTCAGAACAGAAGGAATAATGGTGGGAGCTATATTAACTTTACAAGAGAAAGGGGAGAAACCAACGAAATATTGTTTATCTTTAGAAAACAGAATTTTTTAGCTCATCAGGTCTGAAAGACCCGATGGGCTTATGGCATGGCAAGGCGTCCGGCGTCCGTCCATCCGTCCGTCCGTCCGTCCATCCGTCCGTCCGTCCATCCGTCCGTAAACTTTTCACTTTTTCGACTTCTCCAGAACCAATGACTCTAGAGAGCTGAAATTTTATGTGCATACTCCTTGGCAAATGGGGATTCCAAATTGTAGATTTCGTGACCCCATGACCCCAAATGGGGTCACAAGGGTCAAAACCTTAAAAATCTATTTTAATCTTCTTCTCCAGTTCCAAAAGGTCCAGAGAGCTGAAAAGTTGTGTGTAGACTCCTTGGGCACTGGAGATTCTAAATTGTAGATTTTGTGACCCCATGACCCCAAATGAGGTCACAGGGGTCAAAACATGAAAAACCTATTTTCATCTTCTTCTCCAGTTCCAAAAGGTCCAGAGAGCTGAATAGTTGTGTGTAGACTCCTTGGGCACTGGAGACTCTAAATTGTAGGTTTGGTGACCCCATGACCCCAAATGGGGTCACAGGGGTCAAAACCTGAAAAACCTAATTTAATCTTTTTCCCTAGTTCCAAAAGGTCTAGAGAGCTGAAAAGGTGTGTGTAGACTCCTTGGCCAACGGGGATTCTAAATTGTAGGTTTGGTGACCCCATGACCCCAAATGGGGTCACAGGGGTCAAAACCTAAAAAACTAATTTCATCTTTTTCCCTAGTTCCAAAAGGTCCAGAGAGCTGAAAAGTTGTGTGTAGACTCCTTGGGCACTGGAGATTCTAAATTGTAGATTTTGTGACCCCATGACCCCAAATGAGGTCAAAGGGGTCAAAACATGAAAAACCTATTTTCATCTTCTTCTCCAGTTCCAAAAGGTCCAGAGAGCTGAATAGTTGTGTGTAGACTCCTTGGGCACTGGAGATTCTAAATTGTAGGTTTGGTGACCCCATGACCCCAAATGGGGTCACAGAGGTCAAAACATGAAAAACCTATTTTCATCTTCTTATCCAATTCCAAAAGGTCCAGAGTGCTGAATAGTTGTGTGTAGACTCCTTGGGCACTGGAGATTCTAAATTGTAGGTTTGGTGACCCCATGACCCCAAATGGGGTCACAGAGGTCAAAACATGAAAAACCTATTTTCATCTTCTTATCCAGTTCCAAAAGGTCCAGAGAGCTGAATAGTTGTGTGTAGACTCCTTGGGCACTGGAGATTCTAAATTGTAGGTTTGGTGACCCCATGACCCCAAATGGGGTCACAGGGGTCAAAACCTGAAAAACCTAATTTCATCTTCTTCTCCAGTTCCAAAAGGTCTAGAGAGCTGAAAAGGTGTGTGTAGACTCCTTGGGCACTGGAGATTCTAAATTGTAGGTTTGGTGACCCCATGACCCCAAATGGGGTCACAGAGGTCAAAACCTGAAAAACCTATTTTCATCTTTTTTCCTAGTTCCAAAAGGTCTAGAGAGCTGAAAAATTGTGTGAAGACTCCTTGGGCACTGGGGATTCTAAATTGTAGGTTTGGTGACCACTTAACCCCAAATGGGGTCACAGGGGTCAAAACCTTAAAATCCTACTTTCATCTTCTTCTCCAGTTCCAAAAGGTCTTGATAGCTTAATAGTTGTGTGTAGACTCCTTGGACAATGGGGATTCTGAATTGTAGGTTCGGTGACCCCTAGACCCCAAATGGGCAATGGGCCTTTTTTATTTGATTGTGAATAACTCGGACGTCTAAACCACAACACCTATTTCTATCAAAAGTCTGATGAGCTACAGAGCCCATGGCTCTATTTTTTTATAAGGCCATAACAAAATTGAAAGATGAAACACGCTAGTCAGTGACACTAAATCTATCATAAAACTTGTCGAATGTTATTACAAAACATTATACTCTTCTCAAAATGTAAAAGATGCCAATCTTCGAGAGCTATTGAATGCATCAAACATCCCAAAATTATCCACTGAAAATTCACTTTCGTTTGAAGGAGAACTCGAATATGAGGAAGTCCTCAAAGCACTAAAAAATATGAAAAATTATAAAAGCCAAACACTACCGAATTTTTCAAGTTCTTTTGGAAAGATATACATATGTTTTTGATCAACTCACTGAATTATGCTTATCTAAACGGGAAACTATCAACTAGTCAAAAACAAGGCTTAATTATAGGTTTACCAAAAAAGGGAAAATCTAAAGAATATATAAGGAAAACTACAGACCAATTTCATTTTTAAATATTACATATCAATTAGCATCAGCAACGATTGCATCTCGTATATAGAATATTTTACCATATATCATAAATGCTGATCAAAAGTGCTGATGAAAATTGCTTGTATTTTTTTAATTTTGGTCCCTCCATAACACATTGGATTAAAACATCCTACAATGATATTAAGTCAAGTGTCCTTGTAAATTGTTTTCCCAGTAACTTTTTTAATATTTCTAGAGGATGTAGACAAGGTGATCCCCTCTCACCATACCTTTTCCGTATTTGCACGGAAATTATAGCACACATGTTGAGGGGCGATAGAAGGATAAAGCGTATTAAAGTTTTTGACACAGAATATTTATTAACACAGTTCGGAGATGACATAATGATAATCCTGGATGGAACGGAAAAGAGATTTCAAGCAACATTAGAAATACTACAGGGGCTAAAGGTACCTCTGATTCTTGAAACAATACAAGCTCAAAAGCTTTCATGGTTACCGAGAACATTTGTAAAACATTCAAATATATCAAACCTCATCAGTTTTGCCGTTCCTACAAAAGGCCTTCACCCAACTGAGATAGGAACAAACTACCTTAGGCATTCTGTTATTCCGGATATTAAAAATGTATTTTGGAGAGATGTTTACGAATTATGGGCAAACATACAATCCTTACAAAAAAATAAAGATGCTGAAAACGAAACTTTAAATCAATATATATGGTTGAATGATAATATACTTGTAGGGAAAAACCTATTATCTATGAAAACTATTTGAAAGAAAATGTTAAATTCCTCAATGATCTACTAAATACAGTTGGTAGTTTCTTCACACATGAGGATTTCATTTAAAGTTACAATATTAATACAAACTTTTTAGAATATAAAGGTATCATCAACTCCATTAATGCCTATCTTGTTTCAAAGCATCTTAATTTTTATAAAGTAGTAGAACCTTTCATGCCAAATAATTTACGTATCCTCTTTAAAGAACGCAAAGGCTGCAAGATATTCTACTCAACCTTGTTAGACACTTTAAAATACACACTTTAAAATAACAGATGACCTCTAGAAAATTTATAATTATATGCCTTTTAGAGCAACAATTACCACACACCTGAGATGGTTACAATATGGATAATACACAGATTTATTACAACGAACAAAGATCTGTATAACTTTAAATGTTAGAATCTGCATCTTGTACATTCTGTGATGTTGGAACTGAATCAATTATTCATTTATTCTGTGAATGTGTACATGTGTACAATTGAGTACAAAATAGGTACTAAACTAAATCTGACTGAAAAGTTTATCATTTTTGGATATCCAGAAAAACTAAAGGATGTTCTTAATCTGATTATCATTGCAACAAGAAACTATATATACGGTAAGAGATATTTAAAGACAATTCCCAACTTTTTTGGATTGAAAAAATACCTACATACCCTATATGATATTGACAAATTCACTGCCTTTTCAAACTGTAATTACGTTAAGTTCTTTACATTATGGTCATCTTGCCACAATCTCTTCACATGATTTTAAGTCTTAAAACATGTCTACCATATGCATAGAAATTTAAAAAAATTTAAATGATATTTTACCCATACTGTGCAAACACAACTATTTCTGAACGAACATGTATATACCCAAGAAAAAGAAATAAAGTGATAAAAAAAGAATAACCCCCAAGGGTTTGTAGATTAAACCCTTTCAGCTTACAGTGATTAGATTCGAAATGTGGGATTATGCAGGAAAAGGTTACAGCATAATGTAAAACATTTGCACATTGTAAATTGAAGTTCGATTTAATTTTTCAAACTTGATGCTTTTAATTCAAACGAAAACAATAATCTTATTGCTTAAAGATGGCTAATTGAAATGTGAAATATGAATGACAATTTGAAGAAACTTGCCTCGTGCACATTTTAGAAACTGTCCGGGGTAGCGTGATTGTATTGGGTTTGAAGACCATTTGAAGAAGCGTCCTCAAATAACAATGTAGTCATGTCACTGAAATAGAAAAACACCACATTTCGAATATGAATTTAACACTCTGAAGAAAACGTACGTCCACCAGGGGTAGGGTATTTGTCTTTAAATGTACCATGTATTCCATGTGAAATTCAAATGATACTTTATCAATCAAATTTTTTTAGAAAATGGTTATTACACATAGCAATACGTCCAGTTTTGTAGAATATTGCAAACCATTTGACTGCATAATTTGTAATATCTTCTCGATACATGTGCTCGCCAATATTTTCCTCTAACATCAGTTGAATGTTATGATAATTATTTTTAAACCAGCGGGCATATTAGACGTCTTCTGATGGTCATTCTCTCAGACAGCAGCTGGTTTCTACAACTATTAAACGAAAAACAAACAATAAAATAGAGCCATGGGCTCTGTAGCTCATCAGACTTTTGATAGAAATAGGTGTTTGGGTTTAGACAATGGGGTCATGGGCAGTGTAGGAAAGATAGCCTGTCCCAACGTCCAAGTTATTCACAATCAAATAAAAACGGCCCATTGCCCATTTGGGGTCAAGGGGTCACCGAACCTCCAATTCAGAATCCCCATTGTCCAAGGAGTCTACACATAACTATTAAGCTATCAAGACCTTTTGGAACTGGAGAAGAAGATGAAAGTAGGATTTTAAGTTTTTGACCCCTGTGACCCCATTTGGGGTCAAGTGGTCACCAAACCTACAATTTAGAATCCCCAGTGTCAAAGGAGTCTTCACACAATTTTTCAGCTCTCTAGACCTTTTGGAACTAGTGAAAAAGATGAAATTAGGTTTTTTAGGTTTTGACCCCTGTGACCCCATTTGGGGTCACCAAACCTACAATTTAGAATCCCCGCTGGCCAAGGAGTCAACACACACCTTTTCAGCTCTCTAGACCTATTGGAACTAAGGAAAAAGATGAAATTAGGTTTTTTAGGTATTGACCCCTGTGACCCCATTTGGGGTCATGGGGTCACAAAATCTACAATTCGGAATCCCCATTGTCCAAGGAGTCTACACACAACTATTAAGCTATCAAGACCTTTTGGAACTGGAGAAGAAGATGAAAGTAGGATTTTAAGGTTTTGACCCCTGTGACCCCATTTGGGGTCAAGTGGTCACCAAACCTACAATTTAGAATCCCCAGTGTCCAAGGAGTCTTCACGCAATTTTTCAGCTCTCTAGACCTTTTGGGACTAGGGAAAAAGATGAAATTATATTTTTTAGGTTTTGACCCCTGTGACCCCATTTGGTGGGGTCACCACACCTACAATTAAGAATCCCCATTGGCCAAGGAGTCTACACACACCTTTTCAGCTCTCTAGACCTTTTGGAACTAGGGAAAAAGATGAAATTAGGTTTTTTTAGGTTTTGACCCCTGTGACCCCATTTGGGGTCATGGGGTCACCAAACCTACAATTTAGAATCCCCGATGGCCAAGGAGTCTTCACACACCTTTTCAGCTCTCTAGACCTTTTGGAACTGGAGAAGAAGATGAAAATATGTTTTTCATGTTTTGACCCCTCTGACCTCATTTGGGGTCATGGGGTCACAAAATCTACAATTTAGAATCCCCATTGGCCAAGAAGTCTACACACAACTTTTCAGCTCTCTGGACCTTTTGGAACTGGAGAAGAAAATTAAAATAGATTTTTAAGGTTTTGACCCTTGTGACCCCATTTGGGGTCATGGGGTCACGAAATCTACAATTTAGAATCCCCATTTGCCAAGGAGTATGCACATAATATTTCAGCTCTCTAGTCATTGGTTCTGGAGAAGAAGTCGAAAAAGTGAAAAGTTTACGGATGGACGGACGGACGGATGGACGGACGCCGGACGCCATGCCATGCCATAAGCCCATCGGGTCTTTCAGACCTGATGAGCTAATAAAGAAGTGCTTGCTGTGAATTTAAATTTTGTGTGATCATTTGATAGATCTTTTCGTTGATTGTCCCAGATAACATTTTTTAAACAATGGTGTTCCGGGCTTTCTCCCTGCACTAATACTAACAGCTGCAATATAAGTGGGCGGCGTTAAACATTAAGCACTTCACCTCACCACTTAATTTCATGACAAAATGAAAAAAATCTATCTTTCTTGTTTACATTTGCTTTTTCTTAGTTTTGAGAAAAAACAAAATCTTTAATGCATCAATACAATTCCTACAATGGGAACTGAATATATAGGAATTTAAAAATCTTCCAAAGATATTGTACTAACATTTTACAAACATCATCCTTTACAGTTTAAACAGGAAGTAAAAGAACAGTTTGCACTTATCCAAATCAGTTTTTTCACGAAAATAAATGTCCATCCAGAATATTTACATATAAATGACATCCCAGCGTAAAATTGTAAGAGATATTAATTCCGAAGTTATTATTGTTTATCCAGTTTTCTGCCATAGTCAGAGAGACTACGTCTTCAGGCATAAGATCTAAAGATAAAAAATTATTGTTCCCTTACCCTCGAGGCAGTAGACATGTGTTTGTCTATTGCTTCCAAATTGAGGACATATTCTCAATGTGACCAAGGCCGTTGAAGGTCATTATTACAGGAACAACAAAAAGCCACACGCTACTGTATGCTCATGGTCTCCCCACAGAGGTAGCTCCTTCATAAATTCCTATACAACCACTGCCTTAATTCGAAGGTTTCTTGGGCACGAAATGTAGAACGCTGATTGGATGCAATCAAATTTAGTTGTGTGCAATCAGCGTCGCCGTTTCAAAAGTTATCATTCAAATCGCTTATGTTATTTCCGTAAGCTTTACAAAAGCGAAACTTTATTCGAATATGCACCTTACACTTTGAGTCGTCTCTACAAAACACATACGCCTTATACTGCAACTGCCTCATTGCATAGGCCTATGTGACAACAAATATGTTATTCATGCATTCGGTGATTTCATTGGGTGAAATATTGGCAGGTAGTTTAAGTTGCAAAATTGTGCCGGTAGGGGAAACTGCCTGAAGCCCGACAAACCTTCGTATTAAGGACTTTATGACGGAGCTTCCTCTGTCGGGAGAGAATATTGTATGCTGGAAAGGAGTGTAGCGTGTAAAAAATACACTGTTCAACAGCTAACCAACTGGCGAATTGGATGCAGTGGGTATGACAAGTGCTGAGGTTGTAGGTTTTAATTTGTGTATTTGTTCACCTGAAAAAGTAGAAGAATCATTGAAGTAGTGCAGGTCGTGTAATCTGAAATGAAAGAATGAAAGTTTTACATTTATAAATGTAGATTTATATGTTTTTAAATTTAATATATTTATAATACGTATAATTGTAATATTTTGGACCTTCACTCAAAATATTAGATATAGGAAATTTAATTTAAATCTGTATATCTAAAATGATTTATATTTTACATATGCTACTCTTTTGCACCATTTGCCTGTGTTCCAGTTATGATATGAAATACAAATATATGTAGTTTGCTTGCACCTTAATTATTGTTAAACTATCTAAAACTTTGTGGTTTAATTTACTTAATTTCCGCAATCTATCAATTATCATGTATAGAATATTTAGTTAATTATTGAAGAAATTGACAAAAATGAGTTCATAGATAAACGTCAAGCACGAATCAGCAGCACTAATGTGAAATCGAAATCATAAAATGACTCTCCATCTTGAAGTACTAAACTGTTCCTCACCCGAATACTAGCAACAGTGACAGTCTTATCAAACGATACTACTTTAAAATAGGTCAACTTCAAAGACTGCATGTTTTCACAAAGCATGTTTTTACATCTTCCTTTCAACCTTTCTGAGTCTGAACCAAAGCTTTACCCTCTTTGAATAGGAACCAATTAGATGAAGGAAAGCCACTACATCAAAAGAAATAGGTCGGTTTAAAAACTCATTTAAAATTGTATCTTCAATTCCATTATGTTTACCAAAGGAGAGAATGACAATTTTCTCTAAATTTTGGAAAAGGGTAGCATGGCATTTTGTTCTAATCAGGGACCTTATTTTGATACATGTTCATATTCATTATTTAGATCCAATATATGAACCAAATAACAGTTGATCGTATCAAACTATCATAACTTACTTCAATTTAATTAATTAATCAAGCCCCTTTACATGCTGTTTACATCAAACTATTATCTATACCTACGACTCTTTAGTAGATATTGTAAAACAACTGGTGTAAATACAATCTCTAATTGCCTTTAATAAATAATACACTTTATTTATTTATGATCCTATGGCAAAAAATTGTCTTTCAAATCTAAAAGAATTGTGCAACCATGAAAAAATGCCCTTGCCATTTCTATCCAGTTCACCTTCTAGAATAGAAATTAAATTAAAGAATAACTACACTTATTAATGTCCTTTGCACTTATATTTCTGTTTATGAAGAATCAACATAGCTCTTTTAATTCTTACTCGTAGGTAATGGTAAATGATACTAATTATTTCTATAGAGAGTGTTTTCTGTTTCAAATATACCTCTTAGGAAAACTTTGATAACATTTCACTCTTTAAATTGTAAATATAAGAATTGAGTGTCTCTCTATTTCACAAATAAAACATTATAGCAAAGGATAACATGATTATGATGGTAATAAGAACCAATTAGTAGTTTGAGACATTTATCCTAATAATTGTTAGGCAACCTGATTGGTTTTCCAAAAAAGAAGGTTTACATGATCAATTGTAGATGAAATATGACTGTCCATATAAGTCATTTATAACCGAAAGTGAAGTAATTCATGGACATGAAGTCACGAGGTATGTAAACATAGACTGGCATGGATAAGAACATGAAAAAGGATAAGTATATATCAATAAAAGTGACATAAAATTGAGGAAAATACATCAAAATCTTTTTTATTAGAATGAAAACGTCATTGACGAGATGACGTATTATTGTTTTAGGATAGTCCATCACAACGACAGGCGATTTTTTGCCTGAAGGCATCAGAGAGTAAAACACTGACATCGATTACGCTGTTAATAAAAGATAAAACATGATAACATCTGCTTCCTAATACATTTTCCCCTGTAGGTCAATTCTTTTATGCATTTAAATATAAAAAGTTTGTATAAATTGAAAAGTAACGCATAATCATTTAAAACACAAAGATCATCGATGTAGTGATTATGTCAATGTTTGGAGTCTTAGCATATATTTCTGTGCCATCTCAAATGATTCATGGCATAACCACATCTGACAAAACCAAGATTGAACTCATCAACAAGAGGTTTGAGATTCTAATTCAAGGCGCCGTGCCATTATTCTCTCATAACTAAGCCTGACATGTTTGGAAATAGCTTTGCAGTTATATTAGGCCATCTATTCGATAATCCATATGAATGATAATATAATCTTTGTGAATCGACAGTTCTATATTTCACATTAATTTTCAACGTACACATGAAAAACAAAATTCAGTTTCAGTTCAAAGGTTGTTGATCTCGAACCCGATCTAGACAACATGTGAGTTTTCTTATATGCAATATGGTATTAGTATGTATATGTTAAGAAGTTAATGATGATATTTTGGTTTCAGAACTAGCAGTCGCTAGGTTGATAGAGGTGAGGAGAACTAGCGACTGGAACTAGCGACGAATGGGTGGTACTGCAAACGGAAATTCAGTGAAGTGGGTGGTACTGCAAACGGAAATTCAGTGAAGTGGGTGGTACTGCAAACGGAAATTCAGTGAAGTGGGTGGTACTGCAAACGGAAATTCAGTGTAGCATTGCACCTAAACCTCATTGCGTCCCTACTGCAGACAAAAATTATTTAAAACATTAATCAAATGGGTTTATATAGGGTTGCTATACTTTGGTTTTTACATCATTCAAGGGTATTAAATCCAGCTGCCAGAAGATTATTCGTAATAGTTCAAAATCCTTTCTTTATATCAGAATCGATGGCTCTCGTGTGGAAATAGATTTATATTTGCGCTCTCGTTATCAGAAACTTTCAAGTTGAAACCAAAACGTCTGGCTCTTTCTAACTTGTCAAGACGGAACATTGCAACTTATTCACGTGATGACGATTTCCATTCGAGAAATAGAACTTAAAATTGCAGCCAAAACAGTTGATATTGTTCATAAGAATTGGGTCCGGTCATTATGATGACTTCTATAAACAAATGTCATAGAAGTACACACATGATCATCACCACGCTGTCTAACCTATTCTATTATTACATTTTGATACTATCTTTAACTGTTTTCTCAAATAGACTTATACATTTTTCCATTATGAGCTATGTAGAGTTGCGCCGGACAGTATACCTCTTTAGTATATGATACAGTGCTAGTTGTTAAAAATGATGTGATTCTTGGTGAATCAGTCTGCAAGGGAAATATGAAATTACTTGGGTTTTTTTAATATTCAATAATTTGACAAATGAAGCTTACACTTTCGATGGGTTTGGACATCTTCTCTTTTCAATATATACCTCATAGAGAAAGCAACGACAGGTTTCACATACACATTAGTGGGTTTACATTGTTCTTAACGAACGTATTTTGTCTGCATCATTGACGTATCAAATTCATTTACATTTTACTAAAAGGACTTCTGACGGCAAAGGATTATTGAAAACCATACGCCTATGTCTAATGCATTTGCATCTCTAAATTCACTTCAACAGTACAGTAAGACTGGCTGAACTCATACCACATACTTACACCATATGTGATAATTGACCATCTGTCAAACCTGAGATATGATACGTGTACCATTTGTTGAATTTGTTGGAATTGTTTCAAAACACTTTTGGAAAATACAAATGTGAGAAGCAATGCACTGCCCAAAGAAGACAAATATGAAATTCCACATGCGAGCTGTGAGAATCTAAATTTATAAATGTATTTGATATGAATGTCCCTACATACATGAATGTCCCATACAGATTATACCCCCCCCCCCCCCCCCATTAATGTGATCGGTTACATTTTCTAAACATTAGGTTTCACTGATGATTGTCAGTAGATGTTTAAAAGCCTTCCTTTTGCAATTTTTTCCTTAGGAAATGGATAATTTGTATCCCATTTCGGAACATCATATTTCATAAAGCAAATGCTAAGGTTTTGTGCCTTTATGTTAATTTACTAATTTTATTATTTGGAAGATAAACCTTGTTTATTTGAAAAAAAATCGGACACATCTATTACTGTATTGGTTGCGAGTAAATGTTAACTTGAAATCGAATGCACTCATGTGTACTGATTTCAAAACACACTAGCTTTATCTTCATTCAATGTTACGATTTCATTTATGAATTCATTGTCCTACAAAATTGTTCTCTGTATAAAATGTAAACTTCCGGAAACAAAACTGACTTCGTCTGTCGGGAAATTGGCGCCTTAGCATTCAAATAATTAAAGACACAAAGTTCAAGCTAACATTCCTTTTTCGCGAGATGTTTTTCTCACAACATTTAATATAGCAATATCACATTTAAAAATCGTTTCTTCCACTTTTTGACAGACAACAAAGTCAGCAGCATCCCAATGATGACTAAAAGAAAATTGTAAAAATTATTATGACGTGAGACACTCACTCAAAAACTACGTAATTATATTGTTGTTGTATTCAAAGGAAGCCAGCTGTATCCCATGAGGCGAAAGGATTAGCCTGCTTTGATTGAACAATTAAACGGCATAATTTGTAGATAAGAGGGTATTTACTTCAAACAATTTGTTCTTTTTATGAAAACACATGATAAATAAAACTAAGTTATTTCCTTTTGAAAAAAAGATTCATCTCACTTAAAAGCAGAATTCAGACGGATATTTTATGTCAATGTCTGAATTTGTACACAGTCAAATGTTTCTGACTCAGAGAGCAAGTTCAATAGGTGGTTTGAGCTTCGACGCTTCTTTTAAGAATATTTCTCTTATGTCATGGCTGATAGTAGTATTGCAGAGAGAAGCCCGCAACACTATTGTGTCTATACATCCGGTGAAACCTGTGAACAACGACTGAACAAGGGAACCATGGATTGTATTGCGTTGAAATTAAGTTTACCCTTATACTTAATGCATAAAGAACAGTTCTCTTCTGCAGTAAAAGTTGCCAAGCCTCTGGCAGAATTCGAATCCACTGCGCTATCCCGCCCTCGAGTTCAAATGGGAATTGATTCCTATAAAATTAAGACATCATCCGATCAACATCGAGTATCAAGCACTACTATAACACTGACTGAATATTTCACTTGATGTTTCATGTTCTGGAATTAAACATAATCAGATCGTGAATTGATATCTATTAAATTGCCTTTCTCTCATACACCTATTGTTTGCATGACTCTTAGTGTATGTCCTAAGAAACCATCAAACGATGAATATTTGCCAATGACCAGAACAATCATTTAAAACTACATGTATATAAGACTTACATAAATTAACTGTTCATTAATCTTTTTAAGTCATCTCTCTTTCGTGCAACACCGTGTCACAACTGTCTTCCACATTGCAAGACAAGCACCTGCGCAGCCCTTATTAATTGTGAAAAATCTTCCGAAAATAAACTTCTGGTAAGTCGCCATTTATATGTACATCAATTTTCTAAAGTAATCATTTACTTACTTCAGTGGTCATTGAGTGTTACTTTAAGCTTTTTAATTTTGGCTATCATTAGCGTCAAACCACTTGGCCAAAAAAGTAAATGTACTATTGTAGAAAGTGTCATCCTTGATATTATTTTTACACTTCAGGTTTATTCATCATCTAATTTATATCTAAATAGTAATTCAAATAAAGTAACATTGTTTTAAAATATGTTGTTATAATTTGTGATGATTCATGTAGACTAAGCATATCATATCATGACTGTGATGCAGTCATTTGCAGGTAGTAAGAGCAATGGGCCTCCATTCCAACTAATTTATTTCAAATGTGTATATAAATAAAATGATATATACTGTAAAATGTATATATAAGGTGCTCAAACTTCATTTCAATCAATTATCATGAATAGAATATTTAGTAAATTGTTCAAGGAAATGAAAAAATCTGTGTTTATAGATAGCCCAATTTATGAATAAATCGTTAATCGCTAATATAACATGGGGCAATATCTAAAAAGCATCGTTCTGGAAGTACTTACAATGTAAACGTTTCTTTCCTGAGGACCAGCTTCAGGGACAGACTATCAAACGACAATAATTTTCAATTGGTCAACTTCGTAGACTGCATTTTTGATCAAAGAAAATTTATTTGTGTCCTTCATCTTGACCTTTCTCTTCGATGAAGTCCAGTCTGAATAAAGCTTTACTTTCTTAGGAGCCAATTTGATTAGCCAAAGCTTCTAAACAAGAAATGGGTTGGTTTGAAAGCACATTTCAAACGGTAGTGTCAATCCCATTAGGTATTACCAAAGAAGACGTTAAAAATTAATCATATGCCTTTTTCATAATATATTTTGGGGTAAAGTATCCTTTTGCTTGTTTGTCCTAATCAGTGAATTTGAACATTATTTGATACATGTTCATTTTCTTTTATTTTTATTCATTAATTATTTGTATTACTGAAAGTCATAGTCTCATTTTTGTAAGGCAACTAAACTGAAATATTTATTCTTCACGAACAAAATCTGATCACTAACACAAATATTTCCTGTCACGTTTGCAAAGATTTTCATTTTTATGCCCGTTTTACAGTTTTGGATGAAGTAGCTTATAGGCTTATGCCGTTTCAGACCGATGAGGTACCGAATCGAGTGCAATCCCATCGCGAGTGCGAAACACCGGAAATCTAGTAATTGCAGCGCGGATACTTATGACAGACGCATTCTTCATTGAGTTTACCACCTTTTTGTTATTCCTGTATTTGAAAAAGGGTAAGCTATTAGCTATTTGAATTGGATATTCAGCTGGGAAATTTTATGTGTTCTTCGTCACGGCCTGAGCGAAATGACGTGGTAAGGACTAACGCTCGCCAAACACGTAATATTAGGGTAGGCTAGGTTAGTTTGAACTTAATTATTGAGGGCTAGAATGCCTGCAGAGTTCTGAAAATTGTTGCAAACGTCAGGGGAAAGATTTCTGTGGTGAAATATTTGTCCGGCATGCATTACAATTTGCCTTGCAAAAATGAGACAATGACTTTAAAATTTATTATATGAACCACAGAACAGTTGCTCGATCAAGAGAAATATACTGGTAAATTTTTTTATAAGGCACTGTTAAAAGTTTCAGAACCCTACAGTCAGATTATTTATCATCACCTGTTATACTCTGAACAATTATGTTACTTTCCTAAAAATGTGCTTACGCCGCTAATGGCTGAAATATTGCCCAAGCGGCGTTAAACAATAACTCACTCACTCACTCACTCACTAAAAATGTGCTTACAAGTTTCCTTTGAAAATTTATAAAGATTTTTAATATAATGATGAATAACTACTGAGTTTTATTTCTTATCTTTAGTTTCTAGAGATAAATTCTTCTTAATGCCAATTTCTTTACTCTAACATTCACCACGTTTCAGAGTAAGTACTTACTGAGTCATCAGGCTGGGTGTGGGGAATATGATAATAGGATTCCTCTTTACCGCGGCAATGCAAGGCTAAGATGTTGAACAAGTACTGATACATCTTGTTATCCCAATTCGACAGTTATGCATTGTAACACGAAGTAAGAAATACAGTAATATAAAAGCTGTCATCTTGAAATCTGAAATGATACCCATATTAATGATATTGGGAGGAATATTCGATATTTGTGAACTCAGTTTCGTTCGAAACAACAGATAATAAGTTTTCTATGAATGTCATATAATATAATGCCATAGTAGTATATATTTGTTAAGGAAGGCTTAATGTTACATTAATGATGACTGTTAAAGAAGTTGTTAGGTTGATGGATATGGGCATAGGTGAGGGAAAATATGACTAAATCTGTTTATGACAAATCAAGAAACTCAATGATAAAATTGCTGAAAAATTAATGTTAGATTTGTTTAAAATAGTGTACACATAATATGAAAATGTCACATGTATTCCAAAAAATAATATTTTCACTTCTTTGAGAGGCATTTAGAAGGTGGTGAGATGAATAGGGAACATTTTCTTTGGATTTACAACTTCTCTATTGCAGGAATGCGACGATAGTATCTACACCGAAATGTCGCATTCCTGCAATAAAGAAGTTGTAAATCCATAGAACTTGTTCTCTATTCAGTATCTAATTCAGTTTCTCCACAAGCAATATGAAATACTTTAAAGTCATTTCTATATAAGAATCGATGGCTTCCGTATGCAAATAAATATATCTTTAATTTTGTACTTTCATTATTGGCAACTTTCAAGTTGATAACCAAACGTCTGACTCTTTCTATACCTGTCAAGACGAATTGATCCAGTTGATTCAAGTGATGATGAATCCCAATCCAGAAATAGAGGTTGAAATTGCAGCCAATACACTTGATATTGCTAATAAGACTCAAGCCGAACCATCATTGTGAATTCTATACACGAATGTCAGAAACCTTCAACCGATCACTATCACGCTGTCAAACTTGTCAAAGCATTAAGTCACACACTGAAAGGAAGACATTCTCAACTGGTAAACCGATATAGCTCTCTTGATCGTTTTTCTATTTCATCTGTAATTTCGAACTTCAATTATCTACAGAGGTTTGTACACCATAGCAAATGAATTTAAATTCTTTTGTGTATACAGTGGGGAATGGTATTGTGGAATGATTTATACTTTTACATCTACGAAATGGTACAGTGATTGTTGTTTTAATCATTTGTTACAGGTAAGAAAAATAACAAAATGTAATCTGTCAAAAGCAACTTTCAGATAGATGGGTTTGGACACCACCTCTCTTCAAAAAATGCCCATAAAAGACACACAGAAAGGTAGAAGGTTCCTGTCGTTCTAAAAATATGTTATTTGTTTACAACAGTGACATATCAAATTCATTTACATGGGACGAAAAGTCCTTCTATACATTTCCATTCACATATCAATTTTTGAACTATGAGATATTTTTTTTCAAATTTTGGACGCTATCTTACTTGTTAAAAGGATTTATGTGGGAATAACATAAGCTAATGTATTATGTATTTTCTGCTCTGGGTTTACTTCCCAAGTACATTAACCCGAAATACATACGTAGTAGTCGACCATCTGTCTGATTTGGATCATTAGAAAAAAGACGTGATACATACACTATTTCTGTATTTGATGCAATTTTAGGAACACATGATTCGCTGCTATTGTTGTATATTTTTTGTATTGCAAAACCTTTCTTTAGCCAAATCAAATTTTTTTAAAAGAAATGTTCAAAGAAGACAATAAAAGTGCTATAATTGTCATTTGGGTTTAATAGAAAATATAACACCTAATTGTCATTTGGGTTAAAAATCATACGATCAATATACAAATTTATACATTTTATTCAAAGCTTATGTTTAAAATATCATATCTGTTAGAACGACAATGGGAAAAGGGAATCCTTCGGTTAAGCTATAAGCCATCTAAAGGCAAGTGACAGATATGAAAGTATGTAAAGGTGTGCCCTGATATAGGTTTACATCTCTATTGGCATGATGTGGAACATATCCATCCGTTAAGTACATTATCATCCCCGGGTACCCATTAACGTGAATGGTGGTCAGAGCACCAAATAAACTAAATCGCTTCCCCACGGAAACACAGAAGGTGTCTTTCCTTCTTTTTAGATTTGACAAGAACTCCATTCTCTAGTTATTAAGCCAATAACAAGGTCATTTATTCACTTTCAAAGAGCCGCCATTGTTGGGAAAATTCACCAGCAATTACTTCATGATCATTCTACCCCTCGTTTGTGTCTTCACCTTTATAAAGTTGGCTATTATTGTTATTCTTTTCAATATCAAATCTCTAGATATCAATGCGTCTATATGAAGCAATAACAAATTTAAATAGCTCTCCATGATAGCTCCCCTCCGACAGTTGGTTACATTCATTGTGGATTGCTCTCTGAGTCACAATCAGTCCCCACACAATTGCAGGAATTCTGCTCTTAATAAAATAAAATTTGTCTTTAGTTTGATGTTAACATTCTATGTTTCATTTTTTGGATCAGACGTGTTTCTTCCCATGAATCCATTTAAAAAGAGGATTTTAAAAGTCTATTTCAAAGAGGAGGCGATGGTTCTTAATTGACTAAAAAACTATAAATTTGTCAATTAGAGATTTTGCATCTAAATAAAGGTATTATAGAAGAAAACTGAGATACTCGTTGTTAAGTTCAGTTGGGTCACTCTATTTTCTTCTCAATGTCAACGAACTCGTGTAGAAAAAAAAATAGATTCATGCATTTTGATTCGATAGTCATTATGACTATAGCCTCAAGTGTTTTAGAAATCTACTGAAGATGATGAACGATGGAACGATAAAGTAAATCCAAATAAGGGTATAAAATAAAGTTTCTTTCTCAAAATTATGACATATATGTGAGTATTTATGAGATATTTGCGAGACTGTGTCAAGCAAATGTCCAAGTAACTTACATTTACTTGTCTGGTTAGCATCATTTGAAATGTCAATTCTAGTCATAATGTAAATGAAAAATCGGTGTATCAATTTTAACTTGGTATCAAAACATAGAGGATATAAAACTGTAAGATATTCAATAACATATTTAAAGATCTGTTTGTGAGTCCCTCTTATTATCTCCAAACAATTTCACTCATACCTGCAAAACAAACGCCAGTTTTAGTTTGTTGTGAGCCGTTGCACGAGTAACCATGTAAAAGACAGATCAATTCAGTAATAATTTTTCAAGAAAGTCATTTTTCATACTGTCAGCGATGGTTACTATATATTATAGGTCTGATAATTGTAACCATATGCTCATATCATTCTGTGAAACTACTAAAATGCATTTTTAAGTATACTGATTAAAGATTAGAGTAGATTTTTAATCAATCTAAGCTTTTTAAGATAAGTTAAGCAATAGCTTATTTAGTGTTAACACTGATTGTAAGTATTTAGTTTAAAGAATGTTATTCAAATGTAATTCAAATTTCCCCCTTGGGATCTTATTTTCCATTTTTAGTGTATGTCCTACAGAATGATTGATAAATAATGATTGTATCGCAATTTTGCATTTTATGTTATCTATGTTAATAGATTCTGAGATCGATTGTCTCTCTAAAGGTCATTTTTTAATTAAATTCAATTCTGACGCATTGTGCTTTTTAATTCAACTATTTTTATATTCAACTATTGCACATTATATTTTCGGAAAATGATCTTTAGCATCATACATGTACTTTGCGTTATTCTTATGGTATTTACGAAGTGACCATAATATAGACCAAAGATCGAAATAAAAAAAGATGTACATAACTGTAAATAGGATTGACGGCCTTGTATTTTATTGCACGCTACCTAATAAATGTAACACATAAATAACACAATGAATTGAAACTCTATTCATGACAATGCACTACTCCCTTTTCATATTTGTACTCAGCACATAGGTATTCATGTTTCATTCTCAATGCATCACTCTTTTCAACAACACTTGTCACACCCCTCTTTCTGATTGTGACAACATCTTCCAAAATGTAAACTTTAGATAAATCAAAACGATCTGTACATCTATTTTGAAAAATTATCATTTTCGTCCTCCAATGATCGTAATAATAATTGTTATATTGACATTTCAAAAGCTAGTGACATATGACTAATAAAAATGTATATTCTTTGAAGAGCGAAATATACATTATCATTGTTTTAAAAAATAATTCTATTGATTTTTTTAAGATTTATTTTTAAGCATAAATATAACTGAATATGAATTTCAATTAAGACATAATATATAAAAAATGACTAACGTAAAGATTAAAAACATTTAATCTACCGGAAACTTTGACGTATAGGCCATTGGTTACGTGATAAATTAGTAGCCTAGACTCTATCAGGCTGATTTATTGTTGCATCTGATCTGCTTTCAACTTTCTGACACTCTAAATGCACTTATTTTAACATGCATAGAATGTCGGATGCACATGTCCTCTATTAACATTGGAGTTTAATACGATTGATTTTCACACTGTTACAGAAGGAGCGATTTTTCAATTTCGTCTGTTGTCTTGGAAATATAGAAAAAGCAATTAAGTTGATTTATAAAACAGTCCTTGAAAATTTTGGCAAATAATGATTGCCATGTGTGCCAGAAAATCCTTTGGTTAGTTGACTTTGCTATATTCTCCATGAGTGTATTGATTTATTTATCATTCGATAAAGATAGTTTGATCTTTTAACTGGAACTAGGCCGGATAAAATCATTCCATAATTTGAATCTTTGTGAACGATGACAGGTTTGACGTATATTGCCCTTAATTATATACATACACCCCTGTTGTTAATTTATCATGATACCAGATGGAAAACGTTAGTTGAGCAATTTAGACATATATGCTTAAATGACAGTTCAGTAGTTTTATTTTAATTTTTAAACCCTTCAATTCTAAAATTGTCCCACGTACTTTTTAAAAAAATTTTAAAATTGCTATTTCGGGACAGTTCTTCTAATACTCATTTCAATATTTAAATCACAAAGTGTGTCTTTACTTACAGTAGTTGAATGAACTTCTGAGAACTTGTTCAAGTTACAACCATTGAAGAATTTAATGCCAATTCTTGGAACTTTACTCTTGTAACCATATTGCATGGTCTTATTGTTGAAGCAGAATACTATTTTAACCTTACACCATATAATAGCTTTTTGAAAACCTTAATAGAGTCAACATTTAGTACAGACCTTTTATATTTTGTATTGAAGCCTGTCCATAATGGAATTCATAAAACTCAACATTGAAACTGTATCCAAGGTTATTTGCTAACTCAAGTTACGGACTTTCGTCACTACAGATATTTACATCAATTTAAACTGCAAAGATGTTCCTTTGAAAGAGCTATTGACATATCAAACCTACTATCTAGAACTACTATTTGCCAAATCAACGTTAGCATACATGTATGTTTCAATTATGAAACCCTTTTAGGAATTTTCTACACTCACAGACGTGTAATGTTCTATGCTTTTGTGTTATCCCACAAACAGTGACAAATTCATTTAAAATTCAGATATCACCATGCGATGCTTTCAGTTCTTTTAAATCTGACAAGCAGAATGAATACCTTGGAGCTATTGTGATGTACAATGTATATTTGCTGAATTAGTCTTAATCAAATCATTGTTATAAATACAAACTCTTTAATCATTAATGAAAATTACTTATAAAAGCAATGTTGATGTACCTACGGTTTAATTGAATGTGCTATAGAATTCAACTATGAATAGCAGCAGCTGTTTAAAGAGGAAAGTGACATGTAATCAAAGATATTGGAAACTGCGTTCACCGTTTGACATTCTAAGAGAACAACTTCCTTCATCCCGAATCTTTTGAATATAAAAATAAATCTTAAGAAGGGTGTCCCAAGATCGTTTTAAATCGATTCAAAGCTAATACTTGTTCATTTTGAGTGTCAAAAGCTTAGCAAAAACATCTTGATGACGAAGGCATATCCTATCCATTTGGTGTTTTTGGATCAGATGAAAACCCCCGACAAGATGTTGCCGTTTTCTGAAGAAGTCTGTTTAATAAAAGCCCTTTCTGACGATTTGTAGTTACAACTTGTAGCATCCTTCTTCACTTACACTGTAAAAACATCCAAATTATGCCAAATCATCAACATACAAATCATGTAAATGCTACAGGGTGATACAATAAGTTGCAAATAAAAATTTGAGAACATGCCTTAACCTGCATCAGTGATAAACAACTAAGGAAGCTGATTGATAGACAAACCTTGATGAAAAAAAAAATGATGTGTATCCTTCAGTACTCTATCTTGCTGATTTTAAGACTGCACAATGTATCTTGAACATTGGTTGAAGTTACTACATTAGATCTGATGTACCTCCTTGTCGCAATAGTCCAGTTTCTGCATGGTTATTCAATATCTGAAATCATTTGGATAATGTCCTCATCATATGAACTTCATCAACCATCTTAAGTGCTAGCTCCATTTCGCAAAAAAAATCCCTCCTTTTCGTGAAGTTGATGCTCTTTTGTGTGAGGTCAATTTTGCCCTTGCGAATAAAAAAGATTTCCTTTTACATCCACAGTTGGGAAATGATATTCTACGGAATATGTGGTAATTTGGAATCAGTTACTGATCCCTATGCATAAATCCTATGTGTGGTTTTACACCGTCAGATCATAGATGAGGGACAACCCAACATAAGAACGATTTGATGAACTGAATTGAATGATATTGATGTTGAGCCTGGATACCACCATCTACCTTCAGGGGAAATTTCATGAAGCAGTCCAAAGAACGATATTTCAAAGTTGTCAAAACTTAATACAAAAAAACTTATCGTATAATTGTAAGACGTTTGCACAACTAAATACAAACGTTTGATTTTTCGAACAAGCTTTTGAAAACCATTTACAAAAGTAGGTCGGATGGTACACACTGAAGAACGGTGGATAAACGCTTCAAAAGTGAAAATTAAACATGATGACATCCTTTTTATAACGTTATGCTGATTTTTGGCAAATCGTATTAAATATTGGAAAATAACAAATCATGACAATAATAATGAAAGACTGTTGAATTGCTTCACGAATTACTTTCAGATGTGTTTATAAGCTTGCGTGTTTATAACGTTTTACACGAGTTGATACATTTCTCAGTTTATTTCATTGTTGACTGAACATTATGTATGAAATATCGTTAGATTTAAGAACATAATCCTATTTTACAAAAACTAATTGATAATTAGGATCTTACCTTTTGGAATTGTCTCTGAAAGCTGTTGTCTCGGGAAACTATCATCAAATATTCCCGACAGAAAACTTTTCAAATTACAAATGGCGACGGGAATTACATCAATTGACCACATGATGTTTTTGAAACGCGAACTAAAACGTTTCCCACACGTGGTGATTGTAACAACTAAAACGTCTTGGAAAAAGCAAACAATCCTTTCTTGTCTAAACATTTGAAAACTGTAGGGAAACGACTGAGAAAGGTTTCCCAAACGTCGCAATTTTTAAAAGTATTACAACTTTCAGGAGACGTTGTGACAATTGAAAACTTATGGTTTACTGGGGGGTATGCGTTTTGCAGCTCCTGGATTTCCATACATCGGATTCAGCCTTAAAGTTGTATTGGCAGTATATTCTGTCAAGTATATATTCACAGCAATAGAATATCATTTGTTGGAACGGACAAGTAACAACTAATCTCTGGCTAGAGCATGTCATCGAGTGGTGGGAAAACTAGTAGGATAGATCATTAACGAAATGATTGTTATAATATAGTAAGTTTCACCATAAACTCTTATCTCGTTTTGTCACCTTCAGACCATTATTAAAGTTAAAATTCATGATATTCCATTCAGTTTATAATAAGTATGTTCAAAACAATACTGACCTTTAAAACTCACTTGGGAGATAACTGAATATTTTCGTGAAAACAACGATTTCTCATTCATTCATCAAAGGAATTTGATCTGTAATGAACTATCTGTCAATTAGCTGAATTAACAATGTATTTTACTCAAAATCGAAAAAGAATCGTTCAATCATTTCTGACATTTAACATGTTAAAAGCACTCATCGGGAATGATAAGGAAGCTGAAACTTTGATGTCTAATTGCAGATGAATATTTTTCATAAAACTTTTTCAAGCTCCATGAGCTGCGGATATGCTACTGGCATTTCTCAACTTAAAATATGTCACACAAGACACAATTCGGTCAATCAATGCAAACTATTTTTTAAGTAGAATTACACTTAAAAGGGATTAGTTTCAAACCTGCACTCAAATTTGGTAAAAAAAAAATCAAACAGTAATAAAGTCTTTTCTAAAATGATACGCCTTGGTTTTTCTTTAATATTCAGAAATTGTGCACAACACACTAAGGTGGCCAAATTCACATACCATTCTACGACCATTTTGTTTCATGATTGATGATAATGCGTCCGGATTCCCTAATCAACATCAGCGAAGATTATTCTTGCCCTTAATCACTGCTTTGACTTTTGAAGGAGACGCTGTCGATTCATGATTAATAATACATTATTCACGATGTATAACCACCTGTTTCTGAATGATAATATGAAAAAAGACTCTGAAACTAATGAAAAGATATTAATATAATATGATTTTTAAAAAGTGCAAAACATATATGCTTGCGCCATCAAATTAAGGTAACAGTGTGATTGGAAAGAAACATGTTATTCAGTGCTTCCCTTAAAACAAATCCTGTAGGCTTAACGCTATCTCCAATTAAAGATGTGTCTCTCGACATTAGATGATATAGACCAATCACAGTTACCGTATGCCTGTGTACCAACATCTTTCAAAATTCAAAAGTGATATGTTATCATAAGACATACAGATTATTTAAAGTTGTACTTAAGTAGTATAGTTAACATTTTATGAAAAGGAAACATGCAAACAAATGAATATACATTACATCATGTCCTTTTTATCCTTTAACGATCATATAGTAAAAAAAATATTTTCAGTCTTTAAGAATTTTAATTTTTGTGGGATAAAATACGCCATAACACAAAAAGCTCAAATTAACAAGCAGATTTTTTTATACCAACACAATTGATTTTTTTTATCGATCGCAGCATTTATGAACATGTTTTAAAAGTATTAAAGTACATCATATTGAGAGCTGAAAAGCTAGCATAAACGAAAATAGCACGGTAATCAATTGATGTTCACAATCAATTTGTGGTAACAACCAATCAATCATTCAGTCGCGACTCACCAAGTAAAGCTTCATGGAACGATGTTAATGTCATTATCATTTAGCGTTTTTACTTATCCTACATCATCACTTTCACAAAAGTAATGAAAGGATCGGAACAGAGGATATTCATCATTTTTAAACTAACACACAACTTCATGTTAAGTATAATGAGTGTAATTTACAATTAATGTTATTTAGCGAATGGGAAAATATTTTTACTTGAATATCAATCCAAAAGCACTTGTAATTAGTTAAAGCTTTAACAGGCAACTACCTATGTAACGATATGACATTAGTTCATTATCCAGCGTTGTGTATTTTCTCATCTAATCTCCGATGGAATGACGTTGCATTAATATCTAACGATCTTATCAATGATTTCTCGACAAGGCAAATTTACCCGTGTCTCTAGGGTCATTGGTAATGTATATGGTGGAACTTTCAATAGCGTGAATTGTGATGTTTTACTGTTTACTTTAAATGCAGGTGCTTTGAAAGCTTTAAATGGAGATGTTCTTGATGAAGAGATCTTTAGAGATCTTGGATAAAAAAGTAAATAAAGTTATCCGTTGTTTCTGTGACCTTTTGTTATTACTTATCTAACAGTGTATCTCCATTTAGCCCATTTGACAAAAAGGCAAAAATGTTGTTTTGTTCAACAATATCAATAAACAGATGCATGTTAAAAAAAGACTTGTATCAATGTTGGTTTGTTGATGTCAAGATCCAAAATGATGTTAAATCAATAAAGTGTACAAAAAATTGTTCCTATTTATTCAAAATATAAAGTGAATATATGTGGTTGATAACATTTTCTAAAACTAGATTACATGCCATGTCTAGAAACTCAATAATACTTCTGAAGTGGCATCGTGAACATAATAAATCGTTCACAAGACTTGATTGGCTTGAAAAAGTTTCCACAAATTTAAACGAGATTTCTTTGAGGGTTTGTGGGAAATAATCCTTAAATTTCTAAAACAGATGACCATGCTCTCAACCACAAAAGGAATATGTGTAAACTTCAAAGTGTAAAGTTGTAAAGTAGACAGTATCAATTTTAACTTGCATAGATATAGCCCCATTCCTGTCCACTTTTGATGAAATAAATCAAACAGAAAATAAGAGCTAAAAGGCACTCTAGCATGCACTTTATCACTCAAAGTCGCCATTTCAGGGCTTATGAGGGCCCATAGTTTAGCTTTTCTATTGATACCCATTGTAACAATTCTAATGAAAAAACTTGAGACGGCCTTAGTCACAAAGGGATGTCAGATTTCTGAGTGTTGAAAATATTGATTGCCTTGATTGAAGGCAACTACGAATATTTTCAGCTCTTGAATATACTTTAAACTATTTACTTGGGAGACAGAGATCATGGATACATAGGTTACATTAATAACTTCATCCTTTTCCAGCATTGTTGTATGTTGTATGAGCAAGAAAGAAAGAAATGTAGTAAATCATTATGCCATTGGATGATGATGAATGTATTTATTACAAATGTTAAGATAATTTTAATTTAATCTTTATACATCAAATTTTCTGTGACATTACCACTATGTTTTAAAAGGTGAAAAAAAATTGCACCGAAACGTCGGGCACTATAAAGAAGTTGTTATTCATGTGCTTATAAACCTTCGGAGGTATAACAAAGGGATACAAACCTGTAATTACTGGCGGTATGCCCGAAGAATGCAACAACTCATTTTAAATATGGTATGGTGTAAAATTGCACATGAGAGAATAAACACCCTGAACAGATATGAGAGAAGCAAGGGATGAGAAATATATCTGGCGAACCGAATATGAATACCCTTCAATTAAATTGATAAATTTTAATTGAAATACTAATGCCCTTCCCATCCCTGTTGTGCTCTAAACGATGAAAAAGTATTTTATTATACAGCTCCTTACCGAAAGTTTGATCCCCTACAAGCGTATATTTGTGCAATGATCATGTAATTTGGATTGAATGGACACAAATTTCATAAGGTCATTTTCACAGAAAAAGTCCCATGTCCATGGAAACGAAGTCTTTTGGCAACTTTTAACGGATTGTCAATTGGGTAGTGCAAATTTTAGAAATTTGGCAAGAAAAAATAGATAGATTGGATAACATTTTCTAAAACTTGAAATAAAACTGTTTTTATCAATTAAATGGAAAAAAAAATTGCGTCCCATGTATAATGGCCGAGTAAAACATAGATTACACGACTAATTGTTTATGCTGTTGATCATGTTTTATTAAGGAAACAAAATCTGGTGTACGCTTTATTATGGAACATTCTTCGACATGATAAATTAAACCTTTTTATTTTAAACAATTGTAAATTATTAATGTATCAAGAAATGACGTTTGCATGTATTTTCCCAAGTAATAGAACTGTTTAAACGAGTTTGCTAATGTGCACGTGGTAGGATGATGGAAATTATCATAAGAATATTGGGCTCACGCAACGAAAGGATCTTAATCACTTTCAATGTGTTTTACAGAGGAATTAACAAAGCAATAAATTACGCCATTAGCTTTTGTCAATTATAGACGTTAAGCATTCATGACATTTCTTTCATTCAGATAACTATTCATAACAGTTAAAAATCTCACTGACCCTTAAAACACAATTGTGACATAACTGAATATTGTTGTGAATACCAATGACTTCGCCTTCATTCATCAAAGGAACGTGATCTGTAAAGAACTCTCTGTCATGCACTTGCCGTGACAATGTACTTTACTCAGCTTCAAATAAAAAGGTTACTTAAAAAGATTCGCTGAATTATTTCTGACATTTAACATGTTAAAAGCACTCATCAGTAGTGATAAGGAACTTGAAGTTAGTTTTCTTAATGCAGATGAATCATTCGGGTAATACGTTATCATGACTTTTGTGCGGTGGATCATGTAAAGGATTTTTCCCAATTATCGCATGAAGCACAGTTCAGTTCACTAATTAATTCAACCAGTTCGTTTTTTTGTAACCAAACCTAAAATTCGTTTAAAGCTTGCAGTTTAACAAGATCTAAAGATCGGATGTAAAAGTATAAATTCAATCAATCAGCATCAATGATGAGCTGTAAGTTACTAATAACTTCCTTTAAATAAAGTTTGCTTTTGTTTGAGATTAAAGGATTTACCTGTGATTATTGTTGTTTGTAACTAAAACGGTTTTTAGGTGAACATCGATCTATTGAAGTGACCTTTTCGTTTATCATAGTATCGTTTTCATATCTCTTAAGGTCTGTAGATATCATATTGAAATGGTACAATCAAAGACCTCGGATAGTAATTTTCGTTTATCATAGTATCGTTATCATGTCACTCAAAACCTTAGATATTATATTGAATCAAGGACCTCGGATAGAAAGGGTCTCTAAGGGACTGTGTTGATTAATAATAGGTGGCAGCTTTATATGTTGTTCGAATGCCCCGTTTTCATTGGACCCGAATTATCACGACAAATAGGTGAACAATAAGTTTGTAATTGTCATTTGTCAAATTTTTTAACACCAATTACATTTGTTTGAAAAGTTTACGAGAGTTCATAGGTTTTGATGCTGAAAATCCTAGTAAACATGTAAACAATTTCTACGTATTGTATAAAATGAATAAGGCACAGTTACAAATATACTACTGATCTACACGAATATGATACGATACCACGATTCATTTGTTTGTGATTATTGGAAACGATTCGGTGAATTTGTCTTACTTTTTACCCTTAATTCACGTCTTTCGTAGACAATTCATGTATGATTCGTAATAAATTCAGGTTGAAAACACCAACATTATAAATCCAAATTTATTTTCACCCATGCCACAAAATGGAGGATGTTACAGAATAAACTAGGAATTATTACGAATTTCAAGAAGGGATTATGAAATGCCTGTGAATGTTCACGAATGAGCAAACTTTTCCCTTATGATGATTTGGGAGGATTTAAGTCATATACGTAGTGTTTCGAAAAACAGTCGCCATTTCAAATGACACGTAACTTGCTAATGAGGATTATGAAACAAATGTGTACTCTAATTAAAAAGACTAACTTTGATGCTTGTGAAAACGAAATTAAGTCTTCTGTCGTTTTAGTTCACGGGATTCTTAATTTTAATTCAACCATATCTTGTAACACGCGGTAGCCTCTAGTAATACTCACGAACATGAGACATGTGTTTCAATCATTTACAGAAAAAAAGTGGATTATAAAAAAAAATATATTTTAAGAACTGTTCTAGATGTTTGTTCCTAAATCGATGAAATTTGGAATAAAACTGAACGCTACGCTGCACGATTTTATGCAATTTGTTGCTTTAATACATCGATGGAGGCACATAACAGATGAAACAATCCTAGAAGAATCTGTATGTCTTGTCATAACATATTACTCTTGAATTGTAAAAGATGATCTCACACAGGAATAATGTAACTTTTGTGACTGAAATTACAGGCTTGATTTGGTTGATCAATAACATCCTATATTGAGGACGACATCTCATAAATTATAGACAGTGTTAAGTCTTCACGATTTACGACTTGTGTTAAGGAACGCGATAAATAACTTGTTATGTCGAATCACAATGTAACCTTAACATTATATACTCCTCAAAAAAAGAAACGCATTGGGTATTGATTTTTTAGGTGATTGTCATTTTTTGAATTCGAATTAAAGTTAATGATTTTAAGTTTAGAACTACATGTTTGGATAAGTTCGGAGTAAACTCCACACAAAAACGCAACTTGAAATGCATTTTTTCATTAGATACGAAAGTTTACAAAAACATTCACAATATGTGCATTAAAAGTCAATGCTACGCGTGCTGCACGTGAAATTCATGATTACACCCGAGAATGGCATGACTATAAAAACTGAAACGTTGATTATCATTCTACTGACCAAATTTACTCGACAGACCGATTTGAAAATGCCAAGATTGAGTGCTGTTGAACGCAACACTGCCATAGGATGCATTGAAGCTGGAGAATAGCTTGGTCAGATTGCACGTTCATCAACCAACCATTTCCCGTCTTTGGAATCGTTACATGCAACACAATTCGACACAAGATCGACCAAGAAGTGGCAGGCCTCGAGTGACGTCACAAGGCCAAGATCGCTTCATCCGGGTGGTTCATTTGCGGAACCGACATCTTACAGCCAGGATGACTGCAGCCAGGTTCCCAGGAGTAAGAAGACTCTCAGAACAAAGCATTTAGAACCGTCTTCGAGAGGCCGGTCCCCGGACACGTCAACATCGTCGACTGCGGGTCAGATGGTGTACAAGATTGAGGGCATGGGACCTAACTAACTGGCGCAGAGTTTAGTTTAGTGACGAATCACGTTTCCAACAAGACAACGAGTTTATAGACGTCGTCATGAGCGATTTGCACAAAATTGTGTTCAGGAGGTCGACAGGTTCAGGGGTGGGAGAGTTATGGTGTGGGGGGCCATTGCATACAATCGTAGATCACAGCTGGTGACTGTTCCAGGCAATCTCACGGCGAATCGGTATATTGACGAGAACTTTCGTCCTCATGTGATTTGATTTAACGACAAGCAGAGAGAGTTATTCCAGCACGACAACGCCCGACCCCATACAGCTCGTGTAACAGTCGACTTCCTTGCTAACCAGAACATCCGTGTACTTCCATGGCCATCCAAATATCAAGATCCAACATCATAGAACACCTTTGGGATGAACTTAACAGACGTGTACGACAACGTCAACGTCAACCTCAGACGTTAGCTGAGCTCACCGTTGCCTTGCAGGAGGAGTGGCAAAATATTCCACAAGCAGCAATTCGTCGTCTTGTCCAGTCTATGCCAAAGAGGGTAAATGCAGTCTTAGGTGCAAGGGGTGGCCACAACAGGTATTAACGTCAGCACCTCACCATGGCGACGTTGCGTTTTGGAACTTTAATTTAACTTCACCAGATGATACACCGGTACATTCTCCGTCATTGTGCTGAACTTGTATATGTATATGTATTGGCTACTCCAGTCATGAAATATGTCTCCTTTAAAATGTTATTAAAAACACTGATATTTTCTCTGCTGCGTTTCTCCTTTTGAAGAGTATATTTGTACCTGTCAATTATGTTATGTGCAATTTGTTAAAAATGTAAAAAAGTTATCGTTCAGAAACAGTTGAATATATAATAGTTTATACCAGTACAATGACAAAGTATCTCCTTTAAAAAATCAATGCAGTGTTCATTAATAATACAATAACTACTCTGTATAGTCAAGTATAGGAATTTTCCACAATGTTTTCTTAATAAAAACAAGCCGTTTATTTTTTTATGATTCAGAAATAGTTGAAATCTCATTGATACACTTGGAACTCGTTGAATTACAAAAGTGATGTTGACAGACAACTACTACATTCTGTACATTTTTTACTTCACGTTAAATGAAATTCTGCACGAATGTGTATTGTATCTTATCTAAACTTATGGTGGAATGACCTTGTATCATTCTTTAACAATCTTATTCGTGCTTTCCTGACATAGAAGATTTGCCATCTGTCTCAAGGGTCATTGATAATGTATGATGTGGAACTTTCAATAGCGTGAATCGTAATGTCGTACCCTTTACGCTTTAGGCTACATTTAAGGTTTACCCTTGAAAGGCATTATATCGTTATCTTTTCAATGAAGTAATGCATCGAGTTTTCAACACATAAAGCTACAAGTTCTTACAATGTTTTTTAAAAGGAAATATGACATTAACTGAATAACATTTAAAGGAGCATTAGCAAATTTTCTTAGATGAATAAAGCGATCTCAAGAAGCAAAAATAAATGTTATCAACTGCGAGAAAATGCTTTTTAATCAAAGAATATGAAGTAGATAAATCAATTTGAACAAAATAATCAGTTTGTGGTTTTATTGAGATACAAGACTAAAAGAACAGTTATATTTTTATGTAAAGCGACAAAGTGATGTCTGATCTGATTGCTTCTATCTGTACATCAATACAAAAGAAAAGCAACAAATTGCCCAAAACCTAAGGGAACGTTGGGATTTTTAAAAATAAGGACTGAGTTTAAAAGGGGTAAATAATACCTAGTTGTTTTATATTATCATTTAAGAGTTGTGATTTGCAATGTATAGAGATTCCAATCTTGACAGGTCGACGGGTTTGTTAAATACTCCGTCCCTTTGGGCTCAAATTTATATTGCACAGAATTGGATTACATTGTATGTATGATTTTGTTTTTTATTAAACTGTATTATGTCTGAGAGCAACTTTGATCCTCGTGAAATTAGGAAACTTAACAGAGAGACAACATTTCTAGATTTTCAAGAGGAAATT
This sequence comes from Phorcus lineatus, assembly GCA_921293015.1. Taxonomy (NCBI): domain Eukaryota; kingdom Metazoa; phylum Mollusca; class Gastropoda; order Trochida; family Trochidae; genus Phorcus; species Phorcus lineatus. The sequence continues at coordinate 29,929,050 of OV121085.1, read as the reverse complement.
AGATTTTAATTCACAGGATTTACTTTCATTAAGCATACTTCTTTCAAAAATTATTTTATCTTGTATCAATTTGTACATGGATATTTTCTCGACATTACAATTGAATTTAAAGAGTCCACCATAAAAAATGTCAACGAAGCTTAATGACGTCAAATGGAAATGAACCTTAAAGAACAACACTGGCGAAAACTTCTTAGCATTTGATATATATGTATATATCTAGTTCCTTACAATATAAGTATTTTTTCTGTATCGCTCTTAAATGTTAATCAAATAACTTACTTACCCGCGATTACAATTATCCAATTCTATGGTTGCCATTTGATTCAGATTTTAGAATATCGCCGCGAGGAGAAAAATAAATCTTGTATCATTCAGAATCTTTTTAAAGATGGATGAGTGGAAATCTTCAAAGAAAGTCGAAATGATTGATCACATACAAATTGAGAAAGTCATATTGATTGTCATAAACATAGTCAATGATATGTCGTGTCATCCCAAGAGGTTATCTAACCCGTTCCAACCATATTTGCATATGATTGAATGTAGGTTAGTCAATGTATATATCAAACGAAGACGAACGCCACTCAGACTGACCGGGATGATAACGAGCCAAATTACGGTTAACAATCATTCAGAGTTTGTAACCTGATTGACAAAAAGCGGATTGAAGTTTCGGAAGAGCTAAAATCAATTGCCTGTTTTTTCTTTCATGAAATTAGACTTGTTTCAAAGTAGCGTACTCCGGGACTTAGTTACATTTACAGCCTCTTCAAAGTTAGTCATGATTCATATGTTTTATCTACATATGCAGTGTATCAATTGTTGTGGATGTCCATTTGAAATACGGTATGATACATGGTACCATCATATGTAGTGTTTCTTACTGATCGTATGTTCATTGATGCACAGGTGATGGTTTAGCATAACTTCCCTTGACAGTATCATTACGGTTGGGTTTGCTACAGTTTAATTGTAAAGATTAAGAGCTGTAATGTAATTAATCTTTGTCCACAGACCTGAATTGAAATCTTTGCAGAAATTATCCGTAATTGAAATCGGTTTGGGGTTTAGATGATTTGAAACGAAAACTGGCTAAGTTATTGGATTATACGCCATACTTTAATAAATCTTTTTTATGAACTCAACATACTTTATCAACAAGTGAAGTTTATTTCCAATATGTCAATGCCCACATGCAAATGTTTATATTCCATATAATCGATCTGTAAATATGCATGCCGTGTAAGGATATGTATATTCATTTAAATATAGATGTAGATAAGAACTATGGTGCTATTAGTAACAGTTGATAATAGCCACCCTGCTTAATTCAGCCAAGACAAACCCGATCGCGTTCCATCCTTATACCCTGATCTCTTTCGAGCCAATGGCCTAGAACGGCTTGATCGGCTTGATATTCATGACTAAATTCACCTGTTATTTTTTCAGCCAATGATGTCGCTATTCAAGGAGATTGAATATACTATCTTGAACTCAACGGATTTTTCAATCAGGGTTATGGTGCTTTCATTGGCTGGTAAGATAGCCAGCGATACGAATTTTCCTTCAGGGTATTAGCAAGGAGCGAGAGCGGAGTCTCATACGCTGATTTAGAAGGATGGATAATGTCATGCCATGGAAACATTGCATAACACTTCAGACGAATTTAGCCGGAATTGTTTTTACAAAAATCATTATCGATAGAGCATAAGTGATGCCACCAAGTTATTATAAGCTTTATTGACTCATAACATTTATTAAAAATATTCGCTTTGATCAAGTTACTTAGAACACATCTGCATCTTCCAGTGTTAAAGGTTCTTTGCAAAAGAGACATTTAACGTGTTACTTTGTTTTTGTTTGAAGTCATACCAGGGTAATCCAATGTGATGATCTCCAATTATTCGACTTCAAAGACAACATGTCTGTCAAAGGGCACATTACTTACAATTTCCTTTACACACACAGCTGCGTTCATCTTTGTCTAGTCTCCATAAGCTTCATCGACTTTGAAATAAAGCAATTTGCTGATTCACAACCTTTTAGAATGTCTATTAGAAAAGTTCCAGATTAAGCGTTTCTCTCAAAATGTAGCTTAAAGATGCGGAATCATCTTTGCTTTCAGATCAAATTATGTTTTAAAATGGTGTGTATCCTGCTATATAATCGGGTAGGAAAAGAATTCATTATTGCCCTTTTAAATATTAGTATTGTTAAATACCCAAGAAAGTAGCAAAATACCACCCTCTTCTTAGTTACCATAGCCAAACTCAAATCCATAATCCATGACGTCACCATTTTGTGCGTAATATTTTCACACTTTCCTTTATCAGTGATGTCCTTTCTAATGTTCCTTGACGGTCTTTGTTCTCAAACTAAAAACAGGTCAAGTTACGAGCATGAAACGAAGAGTTAAATTTGTTTTCAAAGTTGTACTCATCATCACCACTTACTTGGTTACTTTATAACCTAAACCCTGAACTTATAAATGCATCACGCACTCCAAAGTCAAAACTGAACTGATAATAATTTAAGATTAATGAATTATTAAAAAAAACGGTATTAAAATTTTTTTTCACTCCTACAAACGTTAATAACCATTTATCACCAATAATTTACAATAGTAACCACATGAAGGAAATAGAGACTCAATAAGTGTCAAGTACTCAAATATCTAAAACCTTGAACTAAAGTTGAAAGACGAATAAAAAAACATTTCTATAGGCTTTACAAGATAGTCATATCAATGGGTATCTTAAATAAACTAGTCTAAACAATTATTTGCATGCTTTATTACTAATGCGTGACGCAAGATGGATTCTAAAGTCTGAATAATATTTGTTGTCTATTTCATTTAATGTCTAAAAAAGGGTTAGTTTAGTTTTTCAATCTGTAACAACAAACTTCAGCTCAGGGACCTACCAAAGGTTCACTGAAGAGACAGACAGGTATGTTATTCAATAACAAACCTCCGGCCCAAAATACACACATAATTGTATTTGTATGGTAATAAAAGCGCATTATAAAACAGTTTTATGTAGGTTTATGAAGATTAATGTGTATATATTAAAAACTATGAGACGTAGAGAGGTAACAAGTCATCAAGAATCGTTTGATTGGGAGTCCCGTTCACCCGTTTGAAATTCAACATCTTAAGTATAATACAAAACATTTATCCAAGAAGTTTCTTTCATTGTATAAATGTAAAACAATAATTCTTAAAGCAGTATCATTTATCAATTAAAATTGCAATGGTTTCTTTGAAATAGAATAATTATGATATGGTTAAATAACTGTTTTCATTGAAGGAGTTAACGTTAGTTCGATATCAGTGAATAAGTGAATGAAATAACACTAACCATTATCAAAACAGATAGAAATCTATTAATGGCGGCTTAATTTCATTACAGATACAGGCCCAAAGTTAATCCTTTAAGTATCAAAGCTAAATAATACGTAGTTACATTGAATAAACTCTCAACATGGTGAACATGCTCTTGACCTATTTGAAAGATGTTGTCAGTGACTGTCTAGACATCTTTAATGTCATAGCCACTAAAGGAGAAACTAATTGTTTTATAATCCCTGAAGGCTAGAATAAAATTAAGGCAAATAATAGACATTAATTGATATTTCTGAAAGTTTTTGCGAAGAAAAATAAGTGTATTTTACAAAATCCATATACGTATATCTAGAAATATGTACATGAATTATTCCATTTGAAATTGATGCGGAGTAAATTTGATTTGAATAAATAGAACAACATATTTTGAAATTGATCATGTGGCTGCGATAAATTTGATCTGAACAATTTGAATAACAGGTTTGGATATAATGTAGGGAATCGAAAGAAGACATATGGAGAAGAGTTGTAGACGGGTTCATTGACGCAATGAACAATGTCCCCCATTCCGTATTGAAGTTGGCAGAAAAAAAGCAAAATAGATCATCCCCCTATATGTGTTATATTAATTGCCTATAGCAATCGACTATACTCTACATAACTGACATCTTGTACATATGCTATACGTTTTTGCTTCTCTCTGTACATGTCCCCTAACTGATGGGCTCATTAATTTCTTGGTGGTTCTTACTGAAAACAAAATTGTCGTGCGTGTTACGTTCTTAGAGAAATAAAGAATTAATATTACACAGGCATGCATGATACATCTTATTTACAACTTTTCACAGAAACATGTTTCAATTTTAAAAATTATTCTTATGATTGAATTTTACTACACTTTGCTGCTTTGATTTCAGTCCCAAAATTCACTCGTATTCATGACAACAGTGACGTGAATAATAATTGAAAGTCATACATTTGTAAATGACAAAAGTTATGGATGCATGTGAACGTTCATTGATGAACTTGTTGTACAAGCTTTTAAGCTGTCAGGAAGACAAATCATTACCGCATTAGGCATTGAGTTGATAAGTGGCGGTAATTTAACATGTGTCAATGTGTCACGCATCTGTAACATATAATTGTTATCGAAGCATGGAGGTCTCTATTGCACAGTGCTGCCAGTGTTGTAAGACCTCGAGGGTGTTGGTTTGAGACCCGTAAGACATTCTACTCTCGGAAAGTGTACATGAATTTGTAAAATAGTAGATTGATCCAAAATACCCACACAAAAAATACAGTTCTTCAAAAACATGCATGCACTCTCGAATAAGAAATAAGATTTTGAAAAAAACATTATTCGCTAGGTGAGCGAAATTATTTCATCTTACCCTAAACGTAAAACGTTTGTAAATCATATGATCACAATTAACTTTCTAGCGATTTTCTTTGTAGCAAAAAGTCGTTGGTTATAAGCATAGCAATGATATGAAACTGTTATACAATTAACGATTAATGATTAACTTATTGATATATCTTGCAGAAGTATTTCATAACAATATTTCATTATTTATTTTCAAATACTATTTTTATAACGTATGTCCACAAAAACACAGTTTTTACTTATCCTAAATAACCATTCGTATCAAAGTAACTAAAGATAGTTACGAGTTCTGAAGTCCTTATTTCTTTAATATTATATAATGTTTGGCACAAAACTATCGTAAAAATCGTCCTATACCTGAGAAGTCAAAATAACTTCTCAAAACCGTCTAGTCTAATGAATGCTACGCTAGGAATTATAAGATTATAAAAATCTCGTTGTTATTCATTTTGTCTATCAGTCTGAAAATGATAAACTTCTGAAGAATTGTCTTCATTTAATTGTTAACGTTTCAACCACTGGTTTTGACGTATTGTGCAACACTTTGGGTCAAAACCCGCCTCTGTTGCATTTTACGGTCATGTGTTACGAGATTATTGGGGAGAAATATATCAAAGAAGAAGAAATGTTACTTCCGTTCTGTAATAGTTAGCAGAAACTGTGTAGTCTTCAATTTTCATTTATCAGTATATACGATAGCGCAGTAGAAACAAGAATCCTTATTAAATCAAATTCTACAATTACAAGTCCAGCTTTACATAACCTTAAAAAAGGATTTTAATAAGTTATCATATTATTTGATTTAGTGCCTCAGACACCGTGATTGCGACTCCATTCAATAAATCAGCTTGTTGGTTTTGATATATTGATGCTCTCTTGTCGTTGGGTTATTATGCTGCCGATAAAGTTTGATTTGTGTTCTTAATAATGTTTGGAAATACGAGTGAAATAAAGTGGGCAGAGAGACATCTCAGGAACTTCCCTTCCATATAGCTTACAAATATATCAAAGGTCGGTGAGCGCTTCTCCTGTCTTATAGAAGGACTAAGTACATGTAGCGTATATAGCGCAGGCATGTCAAAGTTGGTTTTTGCAGTAAAATGATATTAAACGGTTTTGTTGCAATGCACTAGACAGATTGGTATCATTTAGAGATGAAACATGATATTTTTAAAGAAAACATGTGACAAAAGTTTGTTTTTGTGATTGGATGTTTTTAAGAATAGGGAGGATTTAAATGAAGATTAAAGTCGTATTTGTTCATCATGTGAAAATAAGTAAAGAAGCGCAATGATGATAGCAGTACAGAAAACAATGAGGTTAATGTTCATGGTCAATCAACGTCTTTCTACAGTAAAAGCAAAGAAATGTAAAATGTTTGTAAATGATATCGTGACAATAGTTTAATGAATTAATTATGAAATAATTCCAACTAATTAGTCACTCTTTGGAAAAAAATATATGATAGTTTTATCTCATTGATCATTAGGTTAAATAGGAAAGCATTATCAATTTTGCTTAGCATAACGTATTGAAGCATTGCATTTAAAATCATTGTGCTTAGACGCTCGCTGAACGCCTACTGGTTTTGATAAAGATGTTTCTCCCTGAAACTGATCCCTTACTGATGTTTCTATTCAAAACAAAGAAGGGGTGATTAAATCGCGATTCAAAAGAATCTTTTAACAGAATGTTTGACATTCCAGTAACATATTAATGAAATATAGACATAAACTACCCTCTTGAATTTAACGGAATATTATTGATGTACGATGTCACAAAACATGAGTGAATAACCCTATTTTAGCCTCCTATCGTTTATTTAAAGGGATACCAAAGCGACGATTTATTGAATTTATGTTTATAGAAAAAGAACGAACAGATTATGTTCAAAATTACAATACTTACTTAAAGTGTCACATTTTCATAATTGAATGTTAAAGTAATAAATTTTGGTTCTAAGTTAAGTTCTCCCTTTTACTGGTGAAGTTTATTGTACTCGTGAGTGTAGTAAAGTAATGCTCTTTGGTTATAAATGTAATTATTGAGAGAAAAGACTAAGAGAAACAAGACATCGCTATAAAACATTGAATTTGCAAAAAAAATTTATTACAGACTCGTTCAATCAAAATCTATGCTTTGTTCAAAGTTTTGTAAAATTACTTCTTTATTTAGGGTTATATTTTAAAACTGACCAATGACATTTATTGTAGAGGTAAGGAAAATTAGATTTTTTCGTGTACGTGAATGTCTCTACAGATATCTTTGTGTTCTAAGAACAACAGGATACTTATGTGGGGTTATAAAATCTACAGTGTTAGGTGGTCCTTCATACGAAAATAATGAAGATGAAATGTTTCGGTACGTTTATCATGATGGCAAGTCAATATCAAACATGCCCTCAGCGTGAATTGATGTCAGAAGTAGTATCTAAAGACAGTTATTCCTTCTTCCTCATGTTAGTGATATTATCTTCCTTGAATACAGACAAGTTCTTAAGGAGTTAATGACATTTCATCTCATTCATTGCATACGCCCATTTCCAACTCAAACATCGAAACGTACATATAGGTAGTAAACTATTTTTATAGCAGTCAAATTATATATATTATGGTAAATACAATTATTTCGGAAACGTGTCGTGAATAATTAAAAAAAAATTATATTTTTTTATTACATGAGTTTTGATAGATCAATATTGACTGTTGATTTACAGACTACCAATCATTTGTTCGAAAACTTTTTTAAGTTCAAAACATATTTAAAGAATAAAATAATAGATTCATCTTCTTACCTTGATAAAAGCAGAAACAGTATATGTAATTGTTCAACATCTTTCCGTTATCAAATCTGTTGTTCATGTTTGGATAAGCAGCGATTTTCCATCATAAAATGTGATAATGCAGTTAGTTGCTTCTTTAGTACATTTTAGAAATAATCGCCAGTTTAACAGCCTGATTCCCATATCTCGACTTTCGAGTCTCGAATTAAGTCTCAAAATAAGCCCTTCATAAAACATGAAAATATATTAAAGATTACTGTTTAGACGAAGCAACATTTTATGGCCAAATTTAACTACAATATTTATGTATATCAGAAAAATGTTCTTCCTGGTGTGGGTATTTGCCGTCAGCATATTCATTCTGTTAATTGGAGTGATATAGCACAGCTCTAGTTCTAAATTAGGAGACAGCTTTCATTGTGGGAATCAGGTAAACATTGATCTGTTCCCGGAAGCAGCTTGTTACTTAATTTGGAGCGGGGAAAGAAGAGTCGTTCAGGTTTATATAACACAGAGAACACGAATAGAGCTTTCACAACGTGATAAGATTCGACTGTAAGCCTCGACTGAACCCCAATTAACCTCTCATCATTTTGCTTGTCAACAAATCATTGTCGTCTATCGTGTTAAGTGCCAAGCCTATCCAGTCTTCATGATCAGTTTCCTATACTAATCTCTAAAGTACATGCTTTTAAGGAACATTTGTACAAAAAATGTCAGTTGTCGAATGCATTTAATATCTTTAATTAAAGGACGAGTTTTCATCGGGTGCAGTCAATACCCACCTTATACACTCCTTGTAGAAAAACCCCCATAAACATACGTGTTTCTTAGGTGTCAATATGAATATTATTTTGCAGAAAAAGCCCTTTGACTGACCACAACTTCAACCATACGAATATTATCTCTTATGATTATCGGTTCAGTTTGGTATCAAAATAAGAATGTCGAGTCGTTATTTGTGATCCAAACCTGGACTTTGGCTGGCGAGCGCCATCTAATCAATCATGTGATTAAAAACTTATCTTTAGTGGACGAAAGAAAGGCAATAAAGCCTTGACAATATCTCACATAAAAACTGTGGTATCTCAATAAAGATTAAATATTACACTGATCTCTATATCAAATATTGGTTCTCATGAAATTTTTCAAATACATTGTTATGCTATAAAGCTACAACCCACTATGTTGATTTCAGATATGCGAAAGATATGCTAAAGAAATAGCATAATTAGTGATGATATTCTGAGTACACCATGGGACGGAAAGAAACATGCACTAAAAACAGCTTTGAAGTCTGATATTACCAGACTCATAACTCTTCATTGTTGCGTCAAAGCTACAGACACCTTATCGAATAGCAAACATGTATTATTACAGTTGTGTAAGTTTGAACATATGCTTGTTTATAAATCTAGCTGAAGAGTACAATGAATGAAATTAAGACAAGTGACAATAACTTTATTTGAAAAAAAAACATTTCGAGGGAAAGAGGTAGGAAAAAAACTACATCGTTTTAAGAGTTTTACATCAATCTATTTCAGATGCTGATCGGGATTGCATTTAAAAGCAATATGCAAACCTGGTGAAATCGTCAGGTGTGCTGCTCTCATGGGAGTTTTTCTCAGTTTTTAAGAGGAACGCTCAAAGGGTAAGAGGAACTAAATTTCAAATGAAGGAAGTCCTGGATATATTCCTTCAAGACGATTTTTCACTGACTTATGACCCATGGCAAATTTTGGCTATATTAGCAATGGTCACCTTTGTCTTGTTTCCCCATGCCTCAATTAGATTCTAAACCGACGATCGGTGAATCTGTTTATATCTTATTATGTGTGACGTAGCTTTACGATTCCGGCCATGAACTGTAAACCTTTGTTAATGAAATTTATATGCAGATCAAACAAGTGCATTATTTCAATAACAAGAAGGGCGTGACAGCGCAGTGGTAATCGTTCAGCTTCGGATCAAGAGGTCCGGGGTTCGAATCCCGCCAGGGGATAAGCAACTTTGTTCGCAGTATAGAACTGTTCTGCATGAAGTTATATTTGGGTACTATACTACCCTGAATTTCAGCGAAGTAAAACCCTCGTTTTCAAGTTCCAGCCAGTTAATTTTTCATCATTGAAACAAATTAGTCCTGTCCGCTTGATGAACCTAAATGATGAATGATTTTTAAAATGATAAAATCTGATATAGACAACACTTAATCATCTTTCCAATGGCAAGTGAAAAGGATAACCCTTGTCTTGTTAAACGTGACATCTAATTGAAATAGTCCGTGTAACCGTGTTCATTCGTTAAATGATTTATTTTGACATTTTATCAGGTTTATAAGCTTCAGGGTAACGGTAACAGGTGCATTCAGTTGATTAAATGTCAGTGACATTCACAGAGAAGACAGATGCTAATAACTAATATTAATCCCTAAGGCAAGAATGAAATGACGAGAAACTACATCGTCCGAAATTAAACCTAAAACGGGGAAAGTTATTATGAAAGTCATATTATTGTTTAACTGATGACTAAAATAGTGAGTTACTGTTTAACGCCGCTTGGACAATATTTCATCCATTAACAGCGTGTGTTTAATTGGTTGCATCTATTCTGTATAAAAATAATAATAATAATAATAATAATAATAATAATAATAATAATAATGATAATAATAATAATAATAATAATAATAATGTGGATATTTATAAGGCGCACATTTCCATACACTAGTGCGTGCTCAAGGCGCTACCAACTTTATTACCCTAGTCTAACCCAAGCTGACATATGTGTCGCTGGAAGGTCACCACCAACACGCTGCTTTACCAGGTACCCATTTCCTGCTGGGTGAACAGAGGCACTTGCCCATGTAGACACCACAAGTCTGTTAACTGGTGTCTCAGTTTGGGGCAGGGAACTAACCCTTCAAACTCTCGGCTTGTCCAGCAATGATGGGTTAACCCACCCATCCGGCGAACTTCACTGATAGTGGTCAACTGAGCTATGCACAGGACCACGTGCCACCACGTGATATATCAAAGCATTATTAATTAGTCATTACTATTTATGATAATTTAATTAAGGAACACCAAAAGAAGAAGACCCAAATACTAACACTAAGTTTGAAAAAGAAAATATGCATACCGAGTCTCATAAATCACCTAAAGTCAAACTGGATGTTATATTTGTCCCTTCCCTCTCTAAATTGTCTCTAAGAGAGATGTCTTTACATTTTTCTCAAAGGATGTCACCCATACAAAATGGTTTATCTATCTGTAACACTAATGATACTTTCACTTAGCTATTACTTTGAGGGGGGCGGGGGGTTATCTTGAAAAAAAACCATATTTCAACGGTAAAAGGTACAAGGTGAAGTCATAGCATTGCTCTGATGACATCACTCTGATGGCGATAATCTTGTTCGCCTCTCAACAGAGTAACGATAAAGGTTGTCGACACTGTAGTCACTGTAGTTTATTTCACGGATATCATAAAGTATTTCATTCTCATTCATATTCATAAAATATATATTGGACGAAAATTAATTCTGAGGCCATTTTCTTTACGTATTTTTTTCCATGGAACATTGTAGTTAAATTTGGTTAACTTCGGGATGTTCGTTAATGAAATCTTTTTGCAATACATTAAACTCTTGGAGATAAATAGCTGTCCAAATGATCACAATCTGTTATGTGTTCACTTGTCAATCGTAACAAAGCCATTTACGCTGGAGTGACAATCATGACACCCCTCACTGAAAAAGTGACTCTAAAACGACGCCTTCGATGATTAACTTTGCGGATCTTTTAACGCAGGATAGTAGTCGCTAAGATCATTCATACAAAGACGGTAAGACGGATGGTCGAACAGACGAGCTGACCGCTATCTATAAGTTTCTGTCAAATCTACAAAAAGTAGTAGATATTGGATTGTTACAGAGCAATCGACGGTATCGTTATTTTTCCTAGATACATTAAGTGCAAATTGGAAGTTGCTTCAGTTTCAGATTCTATTCAAATTGTGATCACTTCAGTAGGGCAATGTATATTTTAACATCCTCAACATAGATCTGACATGTATATGATTCCCATGTGTACATCAAGACTAACTTCTCTTTGTTTTTTATTTCTTGACCTTGAAACAGTAAGAGTTTCATTCCATTCATATAATTTGAATATCGATTTTCAAAAAGGTTTTGTAAAATGAACTGAAACAAAGATTAGTTCTCTGGATACATTTTTGATTATTTCAAAGTAAATAAAAATCTATCTTTCTGATACAACATGAGCATAGAACCTCAACTAAAACATGTACATGTATGCTGTTTTAATTTCACTCAATATTTGTCAACATTTCAATTCCAGTATCATGATCCCCAATTTTATTGACGTATCATATTCGTACAATAAAAAGTGTCCCTACCTAGGATCTGCCATAAATATGTAACATATGTAGGAAACATGATATTCCAGAAAATGTCCAAGTGTATGATATATAGGTAGAATTTCGCTGAACTGCATTGCAGACACTGATGCACATTTACATTTCACTCTTCTTCTTCCAACACCATAAATAATGCAAGCACGAATGTCTGGAGATTCATTTTATTAGACTAAAATGGGTGTCTTCTTCAAAAACCTTACCAGTGAATTTGATTGTGCCTTCAAGCCAAAATTAATCTAAATTTTAGTCGATTATCAGACGGAGTAATATATTATTTTCTGTAAAGGGCCATGTTATATATATGAAATATTATCGCGGAGTCCATATCATCATTAAAAATATTTTTTTCATAACAATCAAGATATGCATGTGGTTATATCAACCCAGGATGGTCAAAACAAATCCGTATTTTCCTTGCTGAAACGCATTCTACTTTAACTGACGTTAGAAATTATTGTTTATCGACTCCAAGATCTACCATTTACAAATGTGCAATAGTTATCACAAATGTTTTACGACCTTACATAATTGTTGTTTTGGAGGTTTTATAGAGTTTTATGCAAATTCCAAATGAAATTGATTTTTTATATTTTAGTCGCTGCGGAATAAGCATAAAGAAATTATAAGTTGTAAGATAAACTTGTTAAAGGGTAATACTTCTAATATGTAAGCATCGGCTCTATATTGCCAACATTAGAAGAAGCGGGATTGCTAAAATGTCGTTGGGTTCAGACTTTTTAAAAAGTGCAGAAAGATGGTGCCGAAACCATGCGACATGCAAGGTTGTCATGATCTACTGTTTTGCATCATTTGTGATTTTCGCATCTAAAATTTAGTGTCAGATTTCGGAATTTAGGATCGTTCTTTACCTGTAACACTTGTTCCGATAGTGAAGTGGAGACCGGATTAGGCGAAGAGAGTCCCAGTGGTTACTAAGGGGGTTACTAGTTTCGTTCAGGATGAACTCGTCAGACAAAGATAGTAGAGAAAGGGATGTACTATATATACATTGCTCATACATGGTGGTTTCGGTGATGGTCGGCGTTTTGCCGGTGGTACACGGTTTGTGGTCGGTGGTTACCGATGTTGTCCCGGTGGTTAACGGTGTTTTGACCGGTGTGAGTCGGTGGTACATATTGTAACGCCGGTGTGTCTAAAAAGGTTGTTTTCTAGAGACTGGGTACCCTCTAAAATAGATGATTTTTTAGGTATAAGTATATGATAAGGATTGTTATCATAGGATTAACTCATTAAGAGAATACTTATGAGTAGCCGTGGGTTGTATGTGCTGGTGTGTGTTTACTAAAACTGGCTTGTTTTTAAACTGAACGCCAAAAGAAAAGTTACACCTCTTTGAATTTGAAAATCAAAAAAAGTGACGTGTTCAGAGGAATTTGCTTTGTTGTGTTGTAACACTCCATCAGTTTAGTGTTTTGTGCTAAAAAAGCAGACCTGTAACTTTAATGGTAAATAAGTTATCGCCAGTTCTTCATGGGTGGGGTCAATTGTCCTATTTCCGATCAGGCACAAAAACAACAAAATCATAGAATAATCGTTAGTTTAATGACAAAGTATAGCATCACGCTATAGGATATCACTCGAGCTTAAGTGGATCTTTGAGCTTCACACAGGGACTCAATGACAAGGAAATTTGTTGAAATATCCTCCCTATATTTCTCACTTATTCGGATTGGTCAAAAAGCTCTGTGTCGCGATTCCTATCAAAGTCCATTAGCATAGTAAATATTGCGATCTTATCTGTAGCCGTTTTGACTTAATCCTTAAATGTTAGGTCTCGTGCATGATTTCATATAGGTATAACAGATATGAGTAATTATAACTGAAACACTGCGATGATAATAAGAATATCACTGAACACAATAACTATCGTTTTTTTGAGTACCTACTTTAAAAACACCAAACCCCAACCTTGACGAAGAAAATATGTATTGCGACAAGCAATAATTTTGATACAGAAGTACCTCCAGATGATTATTTATCCGACTGCATATAACGCTATTTCCTTGAGTGCATGTTCCATGGCAGATTCAACTTGTGACCATACAGTGATACTTCCGGAGATATTCTGTATGTCAGCTATCAAGAAGGTGACAGAAGTTAGATTGCCTTGTCTATCACTGCATTTCGATAATAAGAAAATAGTCCTTGATCGGTAATCACTGACGTCTAGTGTGCCGTCATGTGAAAATAATGGAGATGAAGTGTTAATGCATGTTCCCGATGGCGTTCTTCGATAAAGGGGGAATCTTAATGTCAGAAGACGATAGATACGACAAAGTCTTTATCATGTGAACACCTAACATGCATACATGTTGATAGGGTTAAATCAAAGAGGAAAAAAAATTAGGTCAAGACGAAACTTAGGTCGTTAAAATTCTTTAGTCTCTTTTCTCACATTTCCTCATTTTCCTGGTCTGTTGACACTCTTTCGGATATATATTCGGAAATATTGCTGCAAGCTTGTTAAACTTTCATCCCCCACTTACTCAATTTTTCAATGTTGATAAAATTATAGCACGTAAGAAAATAATTTGCCATCATTCCAAATGGAAAGCTCTAATCACTGTTGTACAATTGTTACCAATGCTTCATCATGTTCTGTTATCTAATGATTCTGTGTGTTAACAACTGTGCACCTATGGAACTGAAATGAATATAAAGATTTAATAAAGAACCCGCGATCTTAATCAGCCTCACGGCGTACCGTACCCTAATCAAGGACTGAAAGTATTGAAACACATATTTTGACAAGGCAGCTGCGATCCTCTGAAGCCAAATCAAATCTAAGAGAAGCTGCAACAATTAACATCTACAAAGAAGGGCTTAAAACATTTATTTAACATTGCCTTCAAACACACCTGTTTTCTACTTGTGAAGCGTCTCTAGACTAGATCAATTAGGATGCTTTCAAAATCTTATAGTTATTTAATATTAATCGATTTTCTGTTCTTACAACTCTTGTCCTCTAACGATTCGACAAGTTTGAATGCCATATTCGAAAGCCCATTTAGATGCAGATAGCCTTGGCTCTATTTTTAGAATTAATTTATTGCAGCACTATTCATGAATGTAATCTCAGCTACAATCAGATAAGATTGTGTGATAGATAAACTATTTCGAAACTTTAAAATCAGATAAACGTTAAAGGAGATTTGCTTGAAGTCCAACCACCTTGCTTGAATGATTTGCTTCATGTGTTGACCTCCTGTGTTCCTGTATCGCTGACAATCAAGAACTGCAAGGGGCAGAAACGTACAACATTTAACTTATCAGTGCTTTTTAAGAGAGTGAAAAGTTTATGTTGAATAATATTTACCCCCTGCTGAGTGGAGAGATAATATTTGGCAGTGTACTTTCTGTACCAATGGACTGTTGGAATATCACAATGAAAGTAATGTCCTTATAGAAGTTTGTGACCTGGACCTTCATTTCAAAGGGAAAAATTGACATACAGAGAGAAAGGTTCGACATTTTATCCTTTACCTTGCATCATATGAAGAATATGTAATGAAACGTTCTGGAGATTTCAAGCAGGCCTTACATGCATGGTTCAATTCTTACAATTTCAAAGGATCACTGTGATCGTGACAATAATATGAAGGTCGCAATAGTCGGTTGTTCATCACAACTAGAAAAGACACAATTGTCATTATGTTGTATGTTTTGGTTATTTTGATATTATTAAACTATTCCGCATATAAACCAAAATGTGAAACTTTCCTGACACTTTAATCATCGAAGTAAATTTTGAAAATATCATGGACTTTCAACAACAACAAACCATTTCAAAACAATTATCTTGCTCATTGATGTTTCTGTTTAGATGGAACTTTCTCCACTTTCTTTTAAATTTTTAGAAAAAGTGCGGCGTAGAATCATGGCACCCTAAAGACAATTGCTGTCATGCATTGGTGTCCATAATCTGAAAAGTTTGTGGTCACAAACATGTAACGACACACTAAACAGTATAGTTTTCCAACTAACACATTCTTACGTGTACATTACATCATCGATATCAGCACACACGGTATTGTGTAATTGTTGTATTCACGGGTTAACGTGAAATCGCAAAAAAATAACCAACCTTAAATGAAAATAAAAGTTTGAGTTTGTTCATTTTGAACATGAAAATCCTTGGTTCAGGTGAAGCTTCAGTGTTCTGATGTCAACTGTAGCCCATCATTATAATATATTTACTGTCTGGCACAATTATGAAATAAAGCAAAACTACGAAATTATACAATTTTATGTTGAAACATAGAGTGAAACTGTGCAATGGGGCAGAAATATTCTTAGAAGCGAAGTTTTATTTCCCTTATTCTATGGATGGTTTGTGGCAGGAAAATCTTCATCTCTTCTCAAGAGTCATTGCTAATGCATGGTGTACCTTTCCATGGCGTGAACCCTTCTGTTTCATGTTCAAAGTTTGATCGTGATAACCTTTAAAAGCTTCATTTAGAATTCCATTAACTATTTATTGCAAATTCTACTACCCATAATAATCACAGCGACTGTATTCTTTAAGCTCATATGTTCTCTACAAGCAACAATCCTTAGGTGATCTTCGTCTTTCGAGCTTCATCTCCCTTGCATGAATATTGTATCCGCTCACTCGTCAGTCGTCACGCTATGATATCATATAACCTTATGGAATCAGCCTGTCAAGTAGATGTATAAGTGCTATTTTTATCATTTTATTAATGCGAATAAATTCATACAGTGGTTGTCTCTTAAGGAAACAGGTTGAACAGACTAAAGGTGTATTTTGAAATAACATCCAAAATGATGTTTTAGCACTATTTAGTATAAATTTGTCTCTTAATTATATAAATACCCACACAAAAGGTAAGGAATTTCCTATTACCAAAATGAACATTTATTATTTGGTAATGTTAGGTTAAAATAACTGTTTAATAAATCTTCCGAGCTTATAGTAGTCGATCAACTGATGAGCTTTTTAAAAATATTAAGTAAACCTCAAGAGTAAGATTTGTTATTTAAATTATATCTAAATAGTACTATTTGTCAAGAAGAAAGTAAGGTTTGGAATTTTATTTTAATAATAAAAAACAATGATTTTGATTGCATGTTGACTCGTACAGATGAAGCAAATATATATCTTGTAAATTCTCAGGCTATTCATAATTTTTTTCTAAATATTTTAGGTTATCGACGAAAATACTGCAATGTTCTTTTGAATACAATTTTCATGCTGTTAAATCATAAAGTTAACTCTAATGAGATGTAACGGCTTTAGTTAAATCAAAGGGGCCTTAGCTAAATCAAAGTTACTATATATGTCAGCTTATTACTTGAAATAACAATCTTTCTCGCAGTGCATCAATCAAAATTAAATGTTATCATCATGAGCAACTAAATTTACCCTTGGATACAACAAGACTGTTTCCTTTGAAAAGAATTAGTGTGCAAACTTATACTATATTCTCATCAGAAAATGTTTTAGTAAGGTATCTTAGTGTAGTTATATTTAATTATGATTCATTAAAATTATTTTTGGTAAATTCTACAATGTTTGGTAAGAGTCATGAAACTTGAAAATCATTAGGAAGAAAAATACCATTCCTTATGGCACCATTGAATATTTGCAATCTTATTAAACAACACTGATGACAACTCCCACTGGAATTAAGCAAATGAATCTTATTTCCTGGATGATTTGGTTTTGCAAACGAAAGTTGAGCTTTTAGTTTTATCAATTGAAAAATGTCTTCCATTAGCGATTTCAATAAAGCTAAATCCATTTAACTTAATTATGAACTTTAAACAAGCAACTTCACTTGCAAATCAAAATATAGTTATATATCTCGTTTACTGGAGTTTTAATATTTGCTCTTTGTTTGTCATGACTGTATTCAGAGAAAGATACTTTACAGCTAAAGTAAATGTTTTAAAGATTAAATCCAAAGATAATTATCTCTTCTGATTCTTCTTACCTCAAGAGGGGTTACTTCTGTGTTACAACTCTTTTTTGGCCAGGACGAGGCGAATTATGTTATATATCATCTAGCGAGTATGAAATTATGTTTTAATTCATCTAATTTCATTTCCATTGCGCATCTGGTTTGTAAGCTATTGGTTAATACATGAAAAACTAGATGAATTGGTTGTGGGTTTGATGGAGAGGAATCTTTGCTAAAAACGAACCGACTTTTATACATATTCGGGAAATCATACAGGTATAAACCCGGACGTTGATATCTTGGTTAGTTACCAATTTCATGGGTATAAACATGATGAAAGGACAGTAAGAAGCAAATAGGAGCATTTAATAAAGCAGATGGTTACTTCGGTAAACGTGCCATCAATAACATTGTAATATGTGTTACTCAAGGACCCGAATGTACAAGATTTGTAAATATCCTAATTGGAGTTAATGTTAAGATTCGGCTGTGTAAATGATCCCATAATGTGCATTTAACTGAATGTTTTTCTCAGGTTTTGAAATGTCACGCGTATCTTAAACTTGTTATCTTGTCCAAGATATGCGTGGTTTCCGATAATTAAATGGGGATACACAGTGCAAGCTATTTTATGTATTTTGTCAAAAGAAATCCATGAAAATGTACATCTCAACTGAACAACCCATACCCTAACAACACGAGAAACCATGGCGTGATTCTGCAAATAACATCACAGCATTGTTATGTTATTACCAGTTGTGATGTTATGCAAGTGATTATTACAGGTCCAAATCCATATAGATATTTCTCCTACAATTTGATCGACCCCAATAGTTTTGGTTGATTAATCAGTTAAAACAGTTGTAGCAGATATTACCAGGGATTATTTTAAATAATGAAACGCATATTCTCAGTGCTCGAGTTTTGCCTGTTAAAACAAATTCTCATTTATAATCTTATCTCATAATCTCATATATCATATACAATTTAAAAATGTGTGCCGACGCACTTTTCAAATCATTCTCTCCCAACAGAGGTAGCTCCGTCATAAATTCCTATATTTCTGCCAATGAAAACACCGAATGCATGAATACCATATGTGTTGTCACACAGGCCTATGCAATGATGCAGTCGCAAAATGAGGCGTATTTGTTCTGTAAAGAAGACTCAAAGTGAAAGGTGTATATTTGAATAAGTTTAGCTTTTGGAAAGCTTACGGAAATAATGTAGGCGATCTGAATGGTAACTTTAGAAACGGCGTCGCTGATTGAACAACTAACTTCGATTGCACTAAATCAGCGTTCTACATTTCTAGATCAAGAAACGTTCTTATTAATAAAGAGGTTGAATAGGAATTAATTACTGAGCTATATCTGTGGGGAGAGAATGTTGCAAATGTATATTTACAAAGTTTTGTGTAATCATGAAATATAACCAACTTCATGCTCTTTGGTGTTATTTTAGTAATACAAGCAAATTATAAAACAATTGACACAAATAAGTTTTGATATCAATTTTCATATTTCTTTTTCTCCTGGTAAAACTTCATCTTCTTTTCTATATTCATTTATCGCCTCTTTAATGCAGTTTGTTTTGCAAAAGCTATTTTCATAGCTATTATGTCTCCTGTTATATACTGCCATTGATTCAAATGTTTGGTGTTGTTAAATATCACGTTTAGTACACTCAAATAAAATGCCGATATAATTTGCCTTATGTTCTGAAATAAATGATTATTAATACTGAATACTGTTGCTCAATGGAAGAAAAAATTAGTTAAATTCAGTGAGACTACACATTTCTCATTGAACCGGATGAAACTTTTATGATATCAGAGGATAAATATTATTGGTAACAATAAAACTTTTCAAGCAAATTGTATTAATCAACTTACAATAAATCTACCTTTCAATAGTTTGCATTCAGATAACAATTAGCTGATCAGGTTATTTTTCTTACTTGGCGACACTGAGAAGAATTTATGTTTTTACACCCAAGTTCTCTTTCAAGCCTTTCAAGAGTATTTCACTAACGTAACGGCTTCTAACAGTATTGTAGGGAGAAAGCCTTCAAAGCTATTGTGGCTAAGCACTGCGGTCAAACCTGCAAACATCGGCTGGAACTAGTGAACGAAGTAGTGGTACAGAGCTGAAATTCTGTTTAGCATTGCTCTTAACGTTAACTGGAAGATTTTTATCTTACAAACGCATTTAAATGTTAGTTTTGTATAAATCACTGACAGTAAAAGTACCTGTAAACTTATTTCATCATTATCATAATGATATTCTATTAAAAAGTTACTTGTAAACGTACGTTATTTAACGATGTTAATTATCAATTACATTTAGACCCTTTTTCTCCCACCGACATATTTCAACAGGATTTCATTTCCAATTGTTTCATAAAACCACATGCGATAGTTGCAATTGGTCAAATGTGTACTCCATTTATGAACATCCTTTTTATGAAGGAAAAAATGCATTTGCTAGAACATGGTTCGTTGAACAGATATTTCTCTTTCAAAATTTATGCTAGCGTAAACAATCAATTTTAAATATGATGAATTTTTACGTTTTTAAGGTGTTGTCTATGGTTAGTAAGAAAGCATGACATTGACATTACGCAAAACTTTCATTTGGTACATTATTTACATTTACCACACTAGATTGATCGATATGAACCTGAATGAACCTGTTTTAATTGAAAGTAATATCCTAACATCAAACGTTCAATGTTCGATATGATAGTTTTTGATGAATTGACAATTTCGATAAAGCAATTAATTGATGGTATTGATCATCATAATCATAATATAATTTTCAATAAAGGAAATGCCCAATCATTGATCATAAACCAAATTAACGGTGTCAGTGGCGCTCGATAGGTGGACTGAATGAGGAGGAGGAATTTGAAAATTGTAAAAGAATCTATGCCGAAACGTCGTCGTTGTTAATATGAAGTTGGACATCGTTATAATATCGTTGAACTTATATAAATCATATAGACTTACTTGATCACTGAAGCTAACGAATATCTTCCTTTAATCAACAATAAATCTAAATAAGTCATGAAACCTTAATGGCTAGAGAAGTTTCAATGAATAAATACACAAAGGTTGACAAAGGTTGAGCTACCCCTGGTATTTACAACATAAAAATCTGTCTTAAGGAAAAAGGATTACGTTTCGTAAAAAAATTTCGTAAAACGTTTCACTCACTTTGGATAAATTTTGATATTTTCGTGACCTAAATGTGGTAAAATCAATCTATCACGTGAACTGGTAATACTTTTGATAACTACCTCGTTACAGCAGTATGCACTTCAAAGTAGTTTTTAAAAAGACGGACAATTCACTACAAGTCCCCCGTTAAATATCAACTGTGATTATCCCCCTAAATAGAAAAGAAGTACTTAATCAATTCAATTTATTTCCGGTACTGAAAGGCCACAGGCCTGTAATACAATACTTGCATGTGTTAAAATGTACACGCTTAGGTACTAAACCTTAACTTGACAACAATTAAGTGTAATTTATATCATGTTTCTTGATAAATTTTGATCTTAAAGATAATATATCCACATAGGGGGTACGATTAGAGGAAATACTTCATAACATAGTTAAGAATAAATATCAAGAACTATTTAGGTTCACATCCACCTGAAAATAGCAGAAGAAACGTGTTTTATAAACAGTCCCGGAAAACAGACGCCAAACGTTTTATTAGCCAATCAGGTGCTAGGGGGGTTGTGACGACATAGACAGGACTCGTTAACGACTGGCTGATCTGTGTCATTGTTTACAATACAGATTCCAGCGGTCGTGAACGTATATATTTTCACTGTTTGTACTTATAAAAAGCCCCTAAGTCACCAAAGCTATTAATATCAATACATCGACATATTCTGTTTGACATTAATTGTTATTTGTTTGGGTTGTTAATCTCCGATAATGCCGATCGAGTGAACCCAAACTGATATCTGCCGCCATTTTGACTGTTTTTTGTTTGAACATCTAGACAAATCGACTATCCCCCTGTGTAGTAGATTGACCATTGTATATGTAGAATATTTGTTACTACTTTGTGCCATTTTATAGTGTCAACTCAATATCGTAACTCTGTGTTTCTGCTTTGCATGACTGTAACAATGAGATCTCGCTTTTGATGGACTGCCTCTCGGCAACTTCCGGATCTCGGAATAGGATACGACGGTTCCGAACAGCTGTTTTTGGGCTTATTAACCAGTTGATAATGAAGATCAAATTTTTTATGTGTTTAGTAAATGTACCTCTTGATTCGCGATTTGCCACCTTCATAAAAACTTAGACTTACGTACTAATGTATTTTGCATAGTAAGGATACAGATTATTGTTGTTTTGTGTAATTTAATGGTCAGTGTTTGAGATAAAGAGTGTGGTACTAATCTAGAGTGACGTAGGCCAATATTGTCAATAATAACACAACATTTATTGTTGATTGTGATGTAAGTTACAGCCTGCTAGGAAATGTATTGTAAA
The DNA here is from genome assembly GCA_921293015.1 of Phorcus lineatus. Taxonomy (NCBI): domain Eukaryota; kingdom Metazoa; phylum Mollusca; class Gastropoda; order Trochida; family Trochidae; genus Phorcus; species Phorcus lineatus. The sequence continues at coordinate 29,906,643 of OV121085.1, read as the reverse complement.
TATGAAATTCTTTTTAAGTTTTAAGTATTTCAACCAAATGAAAATATTAACGCTGAAAAGCATATTATTTCAATTACCTTCGGTACTTTAGTACTGGTATTTTACCAGAGAGAGGTTTTTAGTTACCTAACACTACTTTTTCACACCAGACAATATAGTCATAAAGTTACCTAACAGTCTACATAAAAATGCCGCACACCGGTACATTATGGCAATTAAGCAATAAACTTAATGACCTCAGCACCTGGCACATTTCTAAAAGGTAATACACAAGACACTGATTAGTTATCTAACTTTATCCTCTCACATGATCAACAGCCTTTATTGAAACTTGCTGAAGGTAATTAGGTTTGTCAATACACGTGACACATGAAAATATATTAACAAATCTGTATTACTAAATATATTATTTCATACTGCAATGTTTATCAATATCAAATAGGTTATAAATTATTGAATTTTTTAAATAACTATTTAGTTCAACTCGATTAATTTTTCAACCCTATATGTAATCAAATACTAAAAATGTAAACAATTGTTGGGGATTGAATTAATAATTTCTGCGACTAATCCTTAGAGACATAAATTCATACTGCAGATAAAAACTCAACATTCGTCTGCAAAATCCTAAACTAAAGTCAACTCCCCAAAAGTTTCATAATTTTTTATTTTGAATTAGCCTATCTTTCAAATTCCTCTCCCTCTTTCCTTCCCTCTTCTCAAAGTATTCCGTCCGTTTTCTCTTCCGATATGGTTGATTGTCATATCTCGCTGGACAGACGGGTAGCAGGCCTATTTTCACCTTTATCTGTTTATTAACTGTTGGTACGGCATTTTTGAAGAGTCTTTTCCTTTGTGGGAAGTCCAAAGTCCGTTTTGAAATCGTAGGAAAGATCATAACAGTCCTCTATGAAATGATCGGAGCAGATGACAGACCTGTCATTGGGACTCCACTTCGCTCTTTTCTGACTAACAAACTTTGTCCAATTCGCGAATTGGACAGGATCCTTCGGAAACTGGTGCAGTTGAATGTCTCCTGATTTCTTATTAGTACAGTTGGCAGCAACGCATGAAGAAGGCATGTCTCATTCTCAATGAAAACGTAGACGAATGCGATCCATATCTGCATTCATATATACTTGTTTACAAACAAACGCGGAGCGAGTCCTGTCTATTACGTCACATCAGCCGAAGGAGAGCTCAGGCCACTCTAGGGACTTTTTTAATTGGGCTTTCGAGGTGGCCAATTTCTACGCACTTTGAACCGTTATATCTTTTTAATTAAAGGACGCATCGAAACTCTGTTTGGTGTTTTATTTACTTGAATGTATTGTCTTTATGAAAATGGGGATTGAAGTCGGATACAAAACTGGGATATAATATCTTTAATAACATTGCTACTAACCAAACATGGACAAATGTTGCAGATCTGTATGATTTGTGTTATTCAACAATTCAACGAACTTGAAAATGTTTGAATGGACAAGGACATATCTTTTTATGGATAACTTCCTTAGAAAATTGTAGACAGGGCAAATTAATACAAAATGAAATTCATCTTCTATTTCGATAAGATTACAAAGTTTGCAAATTCTATTTTCATTTTGGATTGATTTGAATCTTCCACTCTCGATGAATAAGTCATGTGAAGAACACCTAAGTCTACTTAAAGCTATACGGAACTTTTTTACATTTACACATGAGAGAAAGATTTCTGACTCCAAGGTTCATTTCAACATTCTATAATACAGGCATTTACTGGAAAGTGATATCTTTTCTAGCCATTCTTTTAAATAATTATCTTTTAGTCTTCTTGTTAGTTGAAAGATAAATCTATCATTCGAGTCTACATGTTGGTCTAACCATACAAAACCAAACCCCTTTGAAAACAGGAAGTTTCTAACTGAAGTGACCCAATTGGTATGACCATTATCATATAACCTCATGTCGTAACAATTTTTAATCAACGAATGACGTTGATATTATACCAAAACCAAAAAATCGTTTGATTGCAATCTTTCTAAAAATTACTGAAATAAGGGATGAAATGTCAACATTTGTTCCTTGTTAAGCATAATGAAATATCGTTTGATCTGTTAATGTCAATCTTGTAACAACAATGTTGTTTCTGACATCTCAAACCAAATGTTTATTGTGTTATTTGGGCACAACAGCAATATTTATCTCTGTTAAAAAATTCTAACGAGTAAAATTTACTTCGCGTTTTTTCAAATATGAAGATGACTTATGATGATTTTTTCTAAGAAGGAATTTCTCACAAAATGAACCTTTTACTTGTTGACAAGGATTTATCCAATTACCAAAACATTTCCACAACATCTGAGTGTATATATTATACGCATTTTAGAGTAAAGCCAACATAATGATAAATGTTGATCCGTAAATATCGAAACTTAAGTAATCAATAGACATATCGTTACAAAATCAGAGAACGTACGAAAGACCAAAAGGGCAAAGACTTAAGCTGTTTTTACTTTGCATTGCCTTTTAATGGTAAATGGCATAATACAATTGTCTAGACAGCAATCTTCAATATGTTTCCTTTCCAATACGTCACGCAAGATGTAGATGCATTTCAGTTCTAAAGGGTATTTGCTTTGAGTCTATATCATTTAGCTTTTATAAGAGGATTGACCGCACTCAAGCTCTGGTCCCTGTCTGTCAAACAAGACCCTGTAATGCAATCGCTTTACGACTTCCTATAATGCGCTTTTATTCAGAACATTTAAACTTTATACATTAAATTCTAAGTTTTCAAAATATATTGCTTTAACAAAATAAACGGTAAACTTGAGTCCTGCATCACGTACTGAATGGATGCAAACTGATTTCAATTTGCACCAATCGACTATAGATAGTGAAGTTAGTGCTATAAGTTAAGTGTTTGTTAAATTGTACAGTCGGTATATATTAAACTGTTTATATACTGTGAGAATGCAGTTTTAAAAAATTGGGCTGCGATAGGCGTTTAGTGTATTTACTTACATGTTTTCATATACATGCATATGCATGTTGTCGTGTGCAAGTTACGATTTTGCACAAGTTATAGGGTAAAATGTAATATGCTGGATGCCTTCCTACAATTTACAACGTTTAGGAATGTTATTGGATGTGCCATAACTGGTTAAACGTGGTTACTTGCTAATTTGATAATATATCAGATAATTACTAGTTTTGTATCTGTATCATATAAAACTTTTTGTTCAATCTTTCTTGAAATTAGGATTTACCATGCTAGTTTGCAATAAATCTTAACAGTCGGGATTGTCGCAAAATATTACCATTCATCACTTACACACTAAGATCTTTTGTTAGGATCTAAATCTGATTTCATCTTTTTGTTTTGTTTCCTTTTTAATAGGTAATGAGGAATTTTATATTTGCTGGATAGGTTTTCTTATCCCAAGGATATCTGTTAATATAGGCTGCGACTATGTGATACAAACATTTAACAAACCTATTACCACTTTGTGTATCAAAGTGACATTTCATGAATTAGCTTAAACAAGAGACATTTAATGAATCAAAATAATTGGTATGTCATTATTAACAGGAAAACTTTAATTTGTTTCAATCATGTAACTAAAAAATACAGCCTACCCATGAGCACCATATGAGTACTCGATTGATGATGAAAGTCTATATTCATCACTTACATAAGTGCCATTATCTTAGAATGTTTTTATTTGGTGAGGTGAACAAACGTAACAAGTTTATAATAGTGCTCCTGCTGCAATAGTACAAATTATTGTATTTTTGCGGGTCGAGAAGGTCTGGTTCGTGAGATGGTTATCAATGCAATCTCGGTCACAGAGCTTAATGTTACCATTGATACTCTTCACAATCACAACTGGGAAGCTTCATCAGGAAACTCTGTACTCAAACTACCCGCCCATGATGTTTTAAGCACATTGAAACTGCTACGTCGATTGGACCTGCGAGCCTCTCAAAAGATACGTCATTTCCCCTAACGTTGATCAATTCCTGTCTCCCAGGTTCTTCCTTACAGATAAATGTTAGGAGGTTACTACAGAATTAGGTACATACAATGTAAGAAGGTAAAATTTGAATTCGTTTTCATAACACAATCCGAAGCACTATATAAACAGTAGACTGTAGAGTCTGTACGTATACTCTGACATAAGCATTTTCCGTGTGTAAGGTCTGCCGTTCTTAACATTCACTACCCTAGTGACCATCTACAAATAAACAAATTTTGAATATCATGAATGATTTAGTGCATGTATGGAAACTGTTAATATGCCCTCTTCCAATAAAAATGTTGCCCGGTTCCGATATATAGTGATGCTGCGTTGTCTTCAGGTTACCAGGCAGGCAATAACGTTTGATTTGTGTTCGTAATAAGGATTGCATACAGCGGAGTAAAGTGGTAGAACCAAGTAGAGAGAGACTCAGACCCCTTTTATAGTTTGTCGATTCACCCATGGTCAACCATCTCTCAATATGATTTATGTAAGGAACTGGCTGTTAATTAAGTCTTTATGCATTTGGTGATGATCACCACGAATTATATTTATCACTCTTAGTAAACAGAGATAACCGTTGCCGTCACCATGAACATGACAGATTTTAGCAATTTAGATATAGAGAGAAAAAAACAATATTGTGTGGAAGAAATAAACAGAGCACATTGAAGCATATAGCTGTCAACACTGATGACAATTTACACAATAGTAATTAGATAATTTGTTTATTGAATTATCCAATACTCTCAAATTTATAGATATGTGCATCATATAATGATTTAATAATGTTTTCTAATCATGTCATAGATGTATAGTTACTTTCATCCAATTACACGATAGTTTTGGAATTAATGTTTCTAACATCAGATGATACCATTTAGAGTTACTTTACGTACATAGAGATGTATACATTGCAAAGAGATTCTATCAAAATATGCAATAAGTTTGTCGTTTGTACTGTTTTGATTCTTACATTTTTATAGGTTACAAAAACTATTCGGGTATGGTATCCAATATGTAAGTTTTTTTTATCTTTTCAAGTATACTTCATGTTTATATGTATACTTAACGCGAATTACAACATTTACTGTAGTGATTCTTTATCACAATTACTAATTTTAAATTGAGGTTTCGTCCTACCTTCGTAGGCTCAGTTGATATTTCCGTCCTTCAATTGTTCACAAAAAGAAATTATATTGTTTGTACCGTAGAGTGAGTGAGTTGGGGTTTAACATGCTTTGAACAATATTTCAGCTATTAAACACGTGCATGACAAGCATCCAAAAGAGAGTGGACAGACAAGGGAGAAAGGGATCGAAAGGATGAGAGGAAAGACGGAAAGAAAGGCATAGTGAGAGATAGACAACAGGTTTTAGAAGGACTCAAATTTAGTCTGGCTTCTACCCGTCGACCTGTCCAGCTTGGGTGTCCCTTCCAGGAGCATGGAAGCTCCAGCTGGCATAGCTCTCGGGGTCTCTGAAGCACGCAAACCACCACACCACGATAGGGTATTGAGTCCAGTGGTGGTTGTACCGTAGAGAAATGAATGCTCTCAAACCAATGCTTATCATACTGCCCCCGATTGAAAGTGACCTTGCACAAAATAACTTTATTTTGAAAATGCGCAAGTTAGATTCCATTTCAGCACATTTGGATTAAAGCACGGATGGAAATACTACGTGAGATTGCTCGTAGCATTGTCAAATTCCTATTTTGCTTTGATAACCTTCGTAGATTTGGACGTGGAAAATTAAACACATATCACGATAACAACACTATCACATTTTCCCAATAACATCTGACTGATCAGGAAATCGATAACCACATCTCTACTTGAACTTTGTTCATCTTATTGACAGACATTGACACCGATTGGAGAAGAGTTGAAACATTCAAGGCACCGAATATACGCTGCATTGTTCCACTGTCAGTTAATCTGCCTCGCTAGGTCTCTGCATGAACTCTCTGACCTTTACTTCTGCCAGCAGTAAATAGGGTGTCAGCTCTACAGTTAATTGGACGTCACTACATTAAGCTCGTCATGAGCTGACTAAAAGAGACGGTTGATCATATGAAATTACTCATAACAGTTAATGGTTACTAGTGGTACCTTAAAACGAGAATTGTTGAAGCTATCGAAGTAACCTTTTTAATGTTTGGGCAATTTCTACCAGCTGTGTATTAAAAGCGATAGAAATATTCTTGTCTAAACGAGGGATTGACTATGAGAATATTTTATTGTTTCACAGCAGTAGGATCACAAACCGCAGCCAATGTTACTGGAATGCGGGAGTCCAAACTTATTTTGTATTTAGTTGATAGCTTTGACAAAAAGAACACTTTGAGTAAAAACAAATAGTTCATGCCTTAGTTAAGAAATCAAAAGTGTATGTTTTCCTCGACCCTTAATTTTGTTATTCAAATTACTTCACAAACACACTCACATGCTCTCATTATGATATATTTATCATTAATAATATATTGTTTATATTAGGTCTTGACACGACGATCGGCCTAGTGAAGATGTCAAGATGAGTTATCAACATATTGTTTATGTCGGAATAACATTCATGTTATCAGTATAATCAAACGCAATATTCGTTATGATATAAAGATAATCCAAATATCTAACAGAAAACAGCCTTATTTCATTACCAAATGCATGATGCTCTGTCAGTGTGAAAAAAGGTTATGTTGGACCTGACGTAACGTGTTTCTACTGCATTAAAGCTCTATATTTACTTCTGTCCATTTTTGGTAAACAGTGTTGGGAGCTACAATCAAGATACGAGTATCACATGTAAAAGAAAGATATACATCTTTTAATGGTCATGTCATGTCCACTCCGTTGGAATATTTTCGACATTTGTTCATAACCTTTTGAACGCCTTACGAATGGAAGGAATTGAGAGAAAACTGCTTAAATATGGGAAAGAATGTGAGGAAAACCTTGTATAAACTTCAATCCTTTATTCAATAATAATTGAGCGTACAGTGTGAGGCAGTCAGAAAGCAAATATGTTTTTCAAACATGCAAAGTACTGTCTAAATAACTTGCCAATTCCATTAACTATATCAACAAACTCACATTAAAAATCATTTAGGTAAAGTCTGCAACAAACAAGCCTTAGAATTTTTTCAACCATGAACTGTTTTCCGAATGTGAATTGGTATTTAATGGAAAATGTCATACCAAAAGTTTAAATAACTTGTAGCATTTGATTTAAAGGTACAAATTATTTGTTTGAACATGTAATATTAAAAAAATATATACATAAAAGCATATGACTTATGTCACTTAATTGTAACATTTAAGACAATTTTATGTAACTTAACGTCATTGACTTTTCTTTGTTTCTTTTTAAAAATACCAAAGCACTATTTACAAGATTTGAAATTATTCCATTTCAGAGCGCAAGTGAAATAGCAATTGTCAGTATCTATATCTATTTGCATATTGCTGTGTTTCCATTTTAAGACACTTCTGTAAGCCCTGCAATCATGAATGTCTGGTTTACCTTCATCCGAAAATGATGAAGATGAATATTCTAAAATAAAGTGCGGGTTGATTAGTTCTGAAGAAAGACATTTATTTGTCCATTAACATTTCCAGGGTTTCTTCATCCTATGCATTCGGACAGGTTCCTTTCTAAGATATGAATTCTTTGTTTTGAATACATAAATGTCAACAGTTAAGTGCCAATTAGATTAAGACTTTATCTGAAATCAAAAAGTCTTCTGCTATTAGTTATCAGCCTTTAGTTGAGATAAGTTACACATTTCAGAGACTGGCCAAAGTAGACGAACTTTTGTTGAGATAGTTGAGATAAGAAGATACTTTGTTGAGATCACAGCACTAACCTTAAACCCGCAAAAAGTGAGGAAATAGCATTGTTACTTAGTAACTGTATGCTGTCAGGCAAATTGTGCTTGGCCATGGGTTATCAGTAATGACCCTTGCCTGTCAGCTTCTATTTATAAATTTTATCCAATCTTGTCATTTTGTATTTGCTTTAAATTTTTTTTTGAAAAGTCCACAACAAAAAAGTCCATATATCATTATCATCGGGTATAATACAAGTTTTGTTTATAATCTACAGCTGTGCACTGAGTAATTGATGCCATAACTGTCAGATAAGTGTAAAATATTTGATTTTGAACCAGATCATTACATCATAATAAGATTTTAATAGCTAAGCATTTTAATGAGAACAATGTCACTTACTGCAATCTGCTAAAAAAGCAACATACCGATTCAAATTTTATGTTTTCTAAAATGGTTCAGGCATTGAAACGAAATGCAGAAAGTTGTTCTGTTTTTTTTTACCCTTGTATTGCATAAAACTGCTTGAAATATTTTTAACATATTGAAGAAGGTTCGTATCAGCAAATGCGCTCAAGTGATCAGAAAATGGAAGTTTTAGATTCACGAGAAAGATTTTGTCATTATATCTTAAACAATGATTAATATAAACTGACCTATCCCTATCTTGCGTAATACCTCATTACTGCATTCTTACTGTAAAATCGTTATTTTCATGTTTTGTTGAACGCTATCCTTCAGAAACCTTAAGTAAGTGTTTGCTTAATAGCATGCAGGGGTAAAAAAATATGATTGCTCGACTCCCGGGTACAGTAAGAAATCGATGTCGGGCTAGTAAAAATGGTATTTCAACTTGCCCGGGGGCAAGTAAAACATTAAAAGTCATCCTGCCCTTATTTTCACGTAATTTCCTATTGAAGATGATTTTTAATAATATTTTATCTTATCTTTCTTCATCACGTAATAAAATCGTAACTTCGTAGTTTGTAAATTAGGGAAGAGTAACGTCCCTTTATTTTGATTGATGCCTGGAGGGTAAGTCGTATTGAGACTGGGTTCCTTCTCGCATTACTCAGTAGAGATGGCGCATCGCTAACAAGGTTAATACCCAGTTGGTGTGCATGTCGACGAGACGCGCTTTCTGATAATGTCCCAACGATCTATTTAAAGTTTCTTTGATGGGGGAAAGAAAGATAAATAAGGTCAACTTGCATCTAAACGTAAAATAGAAGAAAACAAAGACAGTATTCCATCTAAAAATAAGAAATATGATAACGAGAAACGGAAAAAAAATCATTCCATCTTGGAAAGGCCTGTATCTCAAATAATCGTCTCTTACTCGACAGTTACACTATTACACTGAACCTGTATATTTGTATGGCAAGTCCAGTCACGATCAATAAGATTAAAAAATAGAGCCATGGGCTCTGTAGCTCATCAGACTTTTGAAAGAATTAGGCGTTGTGGTTTAGACCATGGGGTCATGGGCAGTGTAGGAAAGATAGCCTGTCCCAACGTCCGAGTTATTCACAATCAAATAAAAAAGGCCCATTGCCCATTTGGGGTCAAGGGGTCACCGAACCTACAATTCAGAATCCCCATTGTCCAAGGAGTCTACACACAACTATTAAGCTATCAAGACCTTTTGGAACTGGAGAAGAAGATGAAAGTAGGATTTTAAGGTTTTGACCCCTGTGACCCCATTTGGGGTCAAGTGGTCACCAAACCTACAATTTAGAATCCCCAGTGCCCAAGGAGTCTTCACACAATTTTTCAGCTCTCTAGACCTTTTGGAACTAGGGAAAAAGATGAAATTAGTTTTTTTATGTTTTGACCCCTGTGACCCCATTTGGCGTCATGGGGTCACCAAACCTATAATTTAGAATCCCCGTTGGCCAAGGAGTCTACACACACCTTTTCAGCTCTCTAGACCTTTTGGAACTGGAGAAGAAGATGAAATTAGGTTTTGACCCCTGTGACCCCATTTGGGGGTCATGGGGTCACCAAACCTACAATTTAGAATCCCCGTTGGCCAAGGAGTCTACACACACCTTTTCAGCTCTCTAGACCTTTTGGAACTAGAGAAAAAGATTAAATTAGGTTTTTTAGGTTTTAACCCCTGTGACCCCATTTGGGGTCATGGGGTCACCAAACCTACAATTTAGAATCTCCAGTGCCCAAGGAGTCTACACACAACTATTCAGCTCTCTGGACCTTTTGGAACTGGAGAAGAAGATGAAAATAGGTTTTTCATGTTTTGACCCCTGTGACCTCATTTGGGGTCGCAAAATCTACAATTTAGAATCTCCAGTGCCCAAGGAGTCTACACACAACTTTTCAGCTCTCTGGACCTTTTGGAACTGGAGAAGAAGATTAAAATAGATTTTTAAGGTTTTGACCCTTGTGACCCCATTTGGGGTCATGGGGTCACGAGATCTACAATTTAGAATCCCCATTTGCCAAGGAGTATGCACATAAAATTTCAGCTCTCTAGAGTCATTGGTTCTGGAGAAGAAGTCGAAAAAGTTAAAAGTTTACGGATGGACGGATGGACGGACGCCGGACGCCTTGCCATGCCATAAGCCCATCGGGTCTTTCAGACCTGATGAGCTAAAAATGAGACTCAAACACTTTGGTTATCTTTTATTTGTTTTGAAATTTTTTTGAAGTAAAGTAGTGGGCAAGTATGAAAAAAATCAGGGCCAATAAAAACACTGTTTATACTTGCCCTTGGGCAAGTAAACAAGGGCAAGTAAATATTTTTTTGCGTCAAATTGTATCTTAAAATAAGATTTTGTATAGATATAATAATTGTATGTTAACAAAATACAACAATCTGTTAATCGTCGACATTTCGTAATTGATTTTCGGCAAAAGCGATTAAGATATCGAAATAACCCATTCAGAAATAAGAAATGTTACTATCCCCTAGTCACCGTTATCGCATATTGTGTCAACGAACATGTAGGAATTTTACCACTTTCTCTGGTAAATAATACTACAATTATAGAAGTGATGAAGATAACGTGAAATCCAAATACCTATCACAACAATTTGAGTGAGTGAGTGAGTGAGTAAGTGATTAAGTGAGTTGGGGTTTAACGCCGCTTTCACGATTATTTCACTTATATCGCGGCTGCTAGTATTATTGCAGGGAGAAAGTCAGCAACAACAACAATTCGAAATGATCTGTTAATAACACCAAATAAAAACTTTCCTGAACCAAAGTGTTGAATAAGTGTTTTTGTCGTGTTGTGGAGAAAACATCCGTGGGCAAGTGATATATTATACTGAAACACGTAACACTCACCAGCACTGGTGATCTGCTGCGATGTAATTAGCTAACCTATACCTCGAGGATATTTGGTTTCATTTAAAATTGAAGTAGCTTACAGCAAAATCAACTCATCATTGCCTAATGCCTTACGTTCACTTCTCGAGTGCTGTAGAAAAGATGCCTCGATCACTTCACTCCAAACTTAAACTTATTGATCGATAACTGCTTTCGTTAATGTCACTCGAATACGCCTTGTTTTTATGTCTTTACTTACCTGGAGGCATTTTAGCTTTGATGTTCATGTCGCAGGCGGTATTGTCAATAACAATCATATTGTGACTATTTTAAAATTGTAAGTTTTTAATGTTTCAATGATACTCACATTAATGTTCCAGAACAGAAATTTCTTAATTCCAATAGTTCTTGTATAGATGCCAATAGAACAGTTTATGTTCTATTTCATTATTACAAGGATGCATGCAAAAATCGTCAAATAAATTACCGGCCTATAAGCGCACCATCTTCCGCCTTTATAAAGCAGTTTCGTCCATCTGTAAGTGCGTTCGTCAGTGTTGAAGTCCTAACTTTTAAATTATGAGTCTTTGTTAAAAAGTATACTTGTTAAGGAGACATTTAAATGTTGAAGTAGCCTACAAAAAATGAAGACTGAATAACGAATTGTCAACTGCTTTATATATTACAGAGTGAGGGTGAGTGAGTAGGTTCATAGTTCCATGCCAATACCGAAAGGGAGTACAGGAAGTATCATCTGTTGTTGTCATTCAGCCTAAGGTTGGTTGCAGTAATTCCGAAAAAAGGATATGACTTAAAAAGCAGATGCAGAACGATTTGTTATGAATAGCAAAGGCCCTTTGTAAATTTTCAATGCAAACAGAATGTTTGTGATTCATTGGATAAAGCGTGAATAAGTTTAGTCTATTTCATGTACATATGATATTGTAAGTTATATCATGCGAAAAGTGAGTGAGTTATTGTTTAACGCCGCTTGGGCAATATTTCAGCCATTCGCGGCGCCATGCGAAAAGAATGTAAGTGGAGAAATTTATAAAGGCAACTAATACAATTATATATATAGAACGCTGTCTTGGTTTCTATCAAAATACACTTCAGAAATGGTGTTTGGATATTAAACACAAACCCAAACACATATCTTGTCCTGTTTTTTAAACACATGGAATTTCAAAACATGTTTAAATCCCAAACACATTCCTTAAAGTGTTTAATATCAAAACACATTTTTGGATAGAACATGTTGTGAAAAGTGTTTTGGTATTAAACATGTTGTGAAAAGTGTTCTGGTATTTAACATGTTGTGAAATGTGTTTTAAATAAAACATGTTGTGTCAAGTGTTTTGGTATTAACCATGTTGTAAACTATTAAAGTAAATATTTTATAAATTATTCAAGACTTAAAAAAAAGAGACGTAATCTTAAGCAAACAGAAAACAATCACAAACGGCTAGAATTGAATATTAGTTTTGCAAGTTTTACTTTAGTTCATAAACAACCTTCTAGCACCTCACCATATGATAGAAAGAATATTAATATATTTTGATGAAATAAGTTATTTTTACACCTTAAATACTTGAAGTTAATATCTGATAACCGATATTTTGTATTAATAGGAATCTAAAATTAGTTAAACAAATTATGCAATATAAAATGACGTAACTTGCAAATATGAAAACATGCGAAAAAAACAAAGGATAAATGAAAAGATTAGACATATGATAGTTTCACAATATGTATTTGTTTTACGGCCAAATTTTACCTGATCAGAATTAAACAAATTACAGATGGGAAGCTACAGCAACAAACGTAAGAGCTAGTGGCACTGTGGCTCTTCAAGTTGTGCATGGTTACATGGTGATCATATTAGGTGAGGGATGTGGGTGCTTCCTTTGTGCCAGCTCGTCAGGTCATCATTCTTCAACTAAAAAGAAAAGTGAGAGATGCTACATAAACTATTCTACTGAATTTAAGTGAAGAACTTTAACTAAGGAATCTTATTCAAGTGTCTTCTGCTATCATATATAATTATGACAGCAGCACTTGATCAAAAGATTAATTATCTGAGGGTTTTTCCGGTAGCTAGTTTGGTAATAACTTTGCCACACAAAATGGAAGTTTAAATATAATTCCAAAGCTGTATACGATTCAATCAGTGTATATAAAGTTGTTGCCAATGCTTTGGTTATGAGCCCATGAAAATGCAATCAGCAAACGCAACCTTAAAAAATTAATTAGTTTTATTATAATATCAAGCGATAACTTAAACTTTTGAGATCACGTTTGAGGCCTTTTTACTATTTCTTGGGACTGTCATGACCAATTTTTTCCTCAGTCAGCATGGTCATTTCTAAAACAGCCTCGGTGGTGTCGCATGGTTCATCAAGATCTTCATCCTTAAAAACAATGTTAACAAAAGGTTCCATGAATTCGTATCATTTCGTGCTTTCTTCATAAATCACTCAGCATTATTTCCAAAGACTAACTATACATGCTAAAAGGAATGTACCACTTTGTTTAAGATGGAAAATGTGATCTCAATAAAACAAAATTAAATGTTTCAAATTGCAAGACAATGGGATTTTTCTAATGTCAAGAAAAAATTTGAAATCAACGTACAATGTTTGGTTAAGCTATGATAATCCATTACCATTCATTTCAAACAAATGGCCGCAACTGATTATTTCATGATACTTGAATATTTTTCTAGGACTAGATTTTCTACATAGGCCGGGTTGTGTAACGAGAAGTTTTGACCGTCCGGAGACAATACATTCGGCATAGACTTATGTTTCTTTGGAGAAAAAACGTGCTACTGTCCCTTTAGCGTAGCATGCATGTTGTAAATAATTTTAATGAAATAAGTTATTGATGGATCAGCATAAAACATTAAAAAAATTTAATTGATATCCGCATAGCTTAAAGTACACAACTTATGATTAATTATTTGATCAAGTGACGAAATAACAATGTTAACAAGATTTATCGAATCCATACAACAATTATCAATATGAATATTTTTGTAAGAGAAGCCTGTCTTATTCGAGGGGGCGGTATAGCGCAGTGGTTATCGCGTTCGGCTTCGGATCAGGAGGTCCGTGGTTCGAATCCCGCCAGGGGCTCGGCAACTTTGTCTGCAGTAGAGAACTGTTCTACACGCAGTCAGGTTTGGGTGCAATGCTACACTGAAATTCAGCGCAGTACCACCCATGGTTCGCTAGTTCCAGCCGATGCTCGCAGGTTTCACCGCAATGCATAGTCACTATAGTGTTGTGGGCTTTCTCCCTGCAATAATACTAGCAGCCGCGATATAAATGAAATAATCTTGAAAGCGGCGTTAAACCCCAACTCACCTCACCTCACCTGTCTTATTCGAATGGTAGTTTTGAACAGATATTGTTATTTTCTTCATGGTATGTCAGGTCGACAAAACACTCTATTATTTAACCTTTATTTTCATTATTATCTGAGTTCGTTATAGCATCATAATTTTGTGACGTCTCGTGTATTGAACCATATCTTACCTTGCATATTGTTGATTCCTTGGTCTGAATAGTTCATTTGTCGAAGGAATTCAAGCACACCTTGTACCATTAAATCTTCATTCAAACTTTGAACACTCATGTTTGGTGGTATTGTCCGTTTTCAGTGTATATAACAAAAACTTATCGAACAAAGGAACAACTTCGCGCAATAATTATAATCAAGGGGCAAGTAACTCTAATTGAACGCTGAATTCCTTTGTTCTGAACCACGAGTAATAGGTTCGAAACAAAGATAACTGACACTTTACTTTTGTTTCCTATCATACACACAAGCTTTTTCTTGTTTTCATATATTTATTCAAAATCGATTTATGGAGGGAAATTTGAAAACAGTTTTGGTAAAATTTCAACTAGTAGTAGTAAACTTTTATATTGTAAAGTACACTGCAGTAACCTGTTTTCATGGGTCACCTTTTTTCGTGGTATTTACAATGCTGTCTGTTCTCTCAAACCCTTTACCGCTCCACGCCAGTTAACGCTTATTTTATTGACAAGTTCTGAAAATCATTGAGATTTCATGCTTGTTTGTTTACCATTTATTGTTAATCTAAACCATATATACATATTTTGCGAAAATGTTTTCCAGTGAACCACTGTTATTCTAATCCTGAATCCTGACTTTTGAGTATAATACCTGTTCAATTGAAAAATAAAGTAAAATATAGAATGGTTAATTCTTATTCAATTTTTGGTATTTTGTATGACTTTCCGGTGCAAGGAAATAAGTTATTAGAACAGTTTGCTTTGCTTGCTCATGTTAAATTTTATGTTTATGAAATTCAAGGTGTTTTGTGACAAAAAACTCTTCTGATACTAAACATAAACTCTAAGCAGCCTAATGATTTCTTTACTTTATCAGAAATAATTTAAGACACTTTGCAAATTATTAGTGGAAATGAAATAATTCAATGACCATGTAAATATTTTAAACACATCAATTTAAATGCTAACGTACACTATCGATCTGTGTTTTAAAAAAATTATAAACAATTTGAAGTTGTGGCATGTGTTGTATTGTTATAAATTAACTTTATAGAAATACAATGAAAACGGGTGACACCAATTATATAATAGTGAAAATTGTCATCTGTTTTTAGAATGTCAACAAGATTTAACAAAAGAATAAAACAACTGTTTATTTATCATGAAATAGTTAAAAGATATGTACTTTATCACTTTATACTGTTCAGAATATATGTTATAATCGGCAATAACACTTATAGAAGTGTACAGTACAACGGGAGGGTAATTTATTCTGTTGATTCTTCGGATGATAATAATGATAAAAGTAATAATAATAATAATAATAATAATATCGTCGTCAACTTTAATATAAATGTAACTCCTGATATTTTCACATTGTGACATTCAGAAAAAGGATATACAATATATCAAAGCATACATTATAGCAACATGTACGCATTCAACATGTTATCACGACTACATGCTTTCTTATACTTAGCTAAAATGAGAATAATCTGTGCGTAGTACAATGTGTGTATATTTGGAACATGTTTTGATTTACAACAATCATATAATGATGTGTTTAGCATTTAAACACTTTTCGCAACATGTAATGAGTGAAACATGTACGCAACATGTTTAAAATCACAACGCCATTATTGAATTATAGTGCAACGTGTTTATATGTGAAACATGTTTTGAATTACAACACAAAATAATTTATGTGTTTAGCATTTAAACACATTTCGCAACATGTTTTGAGTAAAACACATACGCAACATGTTTAAATTCAAAACGCCGCTCTCTTTTGGATGCATGTCATCCACGTGTTTAATAACTGAAATATTGTTGAAAGCACGTTAAACCCCAACTCACTCACTCAAAAAAAAACAGATGTAGCACCCTATAAAGTCACCTGATCGTTAGTGTAAGGATTGCTCTGGACATTTAATCAGGTCTATTTGCTTGAGGGTTATTGAAACTCGTACTTTCAGTGAAGTGTCACTTAGATTAACAGATGATTAATTGATTTGCAAAGAGAATGGTACTATCCCTTAACCAAAGATGAGATTCCATAAAGTTAATCGTTATAAAGAGATTTCCTATTATACATTTTTAAAACAAGAGTGATACCTTTTCAGGGTATTCAGTTGCCATGAGTCCTTCTAAAACCTGCTTTCTATCTCTCACTATGCCTTTCCGTCTTCCCTCATCCTGTCGATCCCTTTCTCCCTGATCTGTCCACTCTCTTTTGGATGCTTGTCATCCACGTGTTTAATAACTGAAATATTGTTCAAAGCACGTTAAACCCCAACACTCGCTCACTTCAGTTGTCATGTTTTCTACATCTGACGTGTTAGACATTCACTATGACATGCTAACTCATGAAGTCGGAGAAATCCTATGAGGTGAATATAGGTATGTTTCTGCAATATCCTAATAATGATTTATATGTAGCCTTGAGTTTCTATCGAAATTCATTTAAATTCTTATCATTAGTAGATTAATACGTCATCTTTGATTAATACCCATATCAAAATGTGAATCGATGAGTTCTTGTGAAACTACTGTATTATGTTCACATGTGAATGGTTTAGAATACCCTGGTTCACTATGCCTTTCTTTCCGTTTTCTCCCTCATCCTGTTGATCCCTTTCTTCTTGATCTGTCCACTCCCTCTTTGGATGCTTGTCATCCAAGTGTTTGATAACTGAGATATTGAAAGCACGTTAAACCCCAACTCACTCACTCAATGTACATATTAATCTGGGCAGCTATTTATACAATTTTTGTAACAGTAAGGGTGAACATGTGCTACATGTGAAGTAAATGTACTCCTAGAATAACAACAAATATCTATTAACCTTGCGTAATCCAATGCATTCCTTTAAACTCATGCAAGTAGGAAATAATTCTATCCTGTCTTCAAAGTACATATTTTGCAACTAACTAAAAATAATGAGTGTTAATATGACTACGAGCATGGTGAATCTCAAACTCATATTCCAGAACCATCATAAATCATGAGATTTGTCTCATTTCGCCTTTCCTTCGTCTATGGGACGCAGGCAAACACATGCAATTCACAGATTGCCACAGCATACAATCAGTGTAACCTACATGATAAATAATAATGATATAAACTAATAGTTGAATGATACCGTGTGCGTAAATAACATATTTATGTATATTTAAATAAGATAAAATCAGTTGAATATAATTACAATCAGAATAAACTTTAATGCACATAGATTCAATTAACTCATGTCCAGTTACATGACATGAGTTATACATATTTACCAAGCAGTAACGCACTAGCTTGAATATTAATAATACACAAGATATATGAAATACTTATGCACAGAGATGAATAAGAATAGACATACGTTAATCTATTCCATAAAATAAACATATATACAACATGAGGCTAAATAATATATCTTACCCCAATAATGACCAAATAATCCGTGCGGACTGTGCTAGAATATGTGCAGATAGAGAAATGTAGCCACTTTTATAGATAAAAGTGCTAAGAGAAAAGAGTGAAAAGCATGACCAAGCATAGAAGGTGACCAGCCAAGAAGAATAGCCGGGGCTGAGACCAGAGTGGCCTAAGCACGAGACAATGAAGCCAATTGCATAAGCTAATGAGTTAGTCAGAACAAGTGTGCATTTAGTACATTGAAGGTTGAGTTTATAAGACTTAAATTAAGGTTGAAGCAGATTTATAATACACTTAATATATTTGCTGAGATACACTAAGGATACTTAAAATAAGTTAAAACTAACTTAATAAATATATTATCCTAAGTTAAATATTCATATCCTGTCACACTTATGTTATAAAATTGTGTCTGATATGCAACTTTATAACACAAATCCGCAAGTCAAAACTATTGACACTACTATCATTTAGAAAAAAAACTTTATGCCTCGGACTCAAAGCCTTTTTCTAACAATAATCCCCGAAAAGACAGAAGGGAAGGCCAAGTGATAGGTTTAAGAAAGACTCAAATTTGGTCTGGCTTCTACCCGCCGACCTGTCCAGCTTGGGTTTTCTACCAGGAGCATGTAAGCTCCACCTGGCATAGCTATCGGAGTCTCTGAAGCACGCAAACCGTAAAACCGCAATAAGGTAACGAGTCAAGCATCCTGCTAAATGAATCCAGCGTTTATGAATCCACCCAGCTCCTTCCTAAAACCCTGATCTCTTTCGGGCCAAAGGGAGTCAAACATGCATAAGAAACATCTACACATTATAGAATGAAATCATTGGAAACTACGAGATCCACGCGAAAGTGATTTTATTAATGTAAATTTTCATCATGTCAAGATATAATTGTCAGTTAAATGCCAAAAGGAAGGGAAGGGTTTTTAAACTTTGTTAAAATACCATAAACATTTCATTTATTTGTTGAATGATCGCAAAACTATTTCCTGTCAAAGTGAAGTGAACGCAAAGTAGACGGAGCTCGCTGATTGGCTATACCCGGATTCTCCCAGTGGGATCCCAGCACTTTTGAGTGTAACGGAGAGGGCCGAGGTGTTCCGAATGATCATCAAATGTGTTGTTTTGTTACATTCAAATAATTTGAGACTGAATCTTTAGCGGAACAAGATTTTAAGGACAATTTATCCAAAAATAGGGACTAAAACATACAGAGGGCACATCTATACATCATAGTAATTCAATGTGATAGGTGTTATTACAACAGTTAGGGTGCGGATTTTGAGCGAAAAACAATATTGACGGAAAAAAGTAGGAAATATGCTCATTATGCAAATCCCGAATGAAGCATACCTATAGCTAAGACATATCTACACGTCATAGTGATTACATACGTCAAGGTTCTTAACTTGTCCGAGTTAAGAGCAGTACCAAAAGTGTGCCGGACGGACTTGCACACTGACTCCTATATACTCCGACTACCGTTATTCCACTGGTCTCACCATGCATTGAAAACATGAGGATGTAAACAAAGTTTTTTTCATACAAAATAAAACCAATTATGATCTCACGACATTACACATGAACAAATAATAACATACCTTAACTCGCCACACACTCGCTCAACATGTATACAAATTCAATCATAATTCACCTTTCACATTAAGCATATCACTCCCATGCGAAACCATCATACATATGAATACACCCAACACATATGCAACTCGACCACTTACGCACCTTTCAAAGTTGCCAATCACTCAAATGCAATCCCTACATAAACACATGTATTTATCAATACATTCATGAGCAAAAAAATCATCCAGCACTCAAACGGATGATTCATCAATCTCCCCCTGTTGGTCAGATCGTGCATGCCCGTCAGCCTGCCAGACAGGGACATCCACTTACAGACTGTGCAGACTGATATATGGTGCGGATCAAGCATCGAGCCAACTCCTACCTGTCTACTGTTGGGAAGACCTTGTAATTTCCTGAGTCGAAATTTGCCCAAACATATTTGACCTTCTGGGTTGGAACAAAATCCGATTTCTCTGGGTGCAGGATGAAACCCAGATGTTGTAAGGTAGAAACGGCATGGTCTCTGTTGCGCTATAAATTACGGGTTATCTGCTTTGTAAGTAGAAAGTCTTCCAGATAACCATGCACCTTTATGGATTCTGAGTGATGAAAGCTGAGCACTGAAGCTGTTATTCATGTGAATAAGCAAGGAGCTTTTGAAATTCCGAACGGAAGAACCTTGAACTGGAACAGCCTGCCGTTGACTTCAAATCAGAGATACTTATGTGACGCTGGATGAATTGGAACATGGACATGCGCATCTCTTGAGGTCCCCTGGTCGTAGAGCCAGCTTCAATGCCGCAAAGGACTCAATTCTGCAGTGAGGTGGTTTGCAGGTAGTTCTTCTTTAAGTTCTTCACCTTATTCACAACTAGGAAGATTGGTGAGAAAACCTTTTGACGCCATGAAGGGTCTAGTTTGATGACTGCTTTCTTCTCGATTAACTTCTGGATCGCATCCTACGCTGCCACTAAGGAAAGACCAGAAAAGAAGTAGTCTGTGGACGCGTGTCGAAATGGAGATGATAACCTTGATTTTATCATTCATAAGATACGAGGGTCTTCTGTAACAATGGGCCAATAAATGGTATATGGTTGCATACAACCCCCGACAGGGCCAATCGGAACTTCAAACGGGAAATTATGGCACCGGACAAGGGTCGATACCGGTAGAATGGAAAAGGTTACCCCCAAACAAGGTCTTCTCAAAGAGCGGTGCCGCGTATAACATGTCCTTAATAACATGTGGGTAGACTGTGGCAGCTGTTTAATGAAATCAGACCAGAACCAGAAAGGGCAGATTTGGGGATCGAAAATGAACCGATGGGTTCTGCATCATCGGGCAGAGTAGGGAGAAAACGAGCCATTGTTGCTGCAAACCAATGTATATAACAGAACGTCTGCATAGCCTTGTGAAAACAAAGTTTGTCCCGGAGTCTTTGAGTCGTTGACTTTAATCTGCTCTTAATATGACTCTTTCCCCATGGATTAATGAAATCTTTCCTCCAAAATGATTCCCTAATGATGGGTGAACTTGGCATTGTGAATCTTGTATGGAAAACCCCTATTATAGGACGACCTTGACGGCTGCTTATCAAAGCTGAGTCTCTTAACTTTGTCAAATATCTGTTAAGCTAGTTAAAGCCATAGACTCTGGAGGTGGTAAAGAGTTTGCCGCAGCCTAAGCCGATACCCTTGATGGTCGGCTTATTGCGTTGTGGATTGGCTGAGCTGGTTGTATCGGGAAAATGTCTGTACAATTCATCAATTTTATACAGCCAGGACAACCCGGGTAAGGTGTGGATCTGTTATTTATCCTTCCTGGATTTCCTTTGTTGGCTCCCATGAAGAAGGATCATGTCAACTTCCTTTTGGAATTTTCGGTAGATGGGCGATGTTCTGTTGGAGGATCCTGGCGTCTGTCAACGGAATGACACCGTTTACCATGGGCTGAACACAATGAGGACGATGAATAAGATGAAGAAGAGCAATAGCCAACAATGTGTGCCGTGGTAGCCTTAGTAGTCATAGAAACCATGGAAATCGTGGAAACCATGGAAACCAAGCCGTGGTAGCCATGGTCACTGTGGGGAACCGCCGCACTCGCCTTTGGCAGGGTGATGGGAACCATCCTAGATTCTGGAATTCCCGTTGCTGTCGTGGTCCCTACCGTGGTCACTAGGTTTTTTGGTGGATGAGACCACCACCGTGGATAGCTTCAACGCCACCACTGGACTCGATAACTTATCATGGTGTGGTGGTTTGCGTGCTTCAGAAACCTTGAGAGCTATGCCAGCTAGAGCTTACATGCTCCTGGTAGGGGCACCCACGCTGGACAGGTCGACGGGTAGAAGCCAGACCAAATTTGAGACCTTCTAAAACATGTCGTCTATCTCTCACTATGCCTTTCTTTCCGTCTTTTCCCTCATCCTGTCGATCCCTTTCTCCCTGATCTGTCCACTCTCTTTTGAATGCTTGTCATCCACGTGTTTAATAACTGAAATAATGTTCAAAACACGTTAAACCCCAACTCACTCACTCATGGGCGACAATGTATAACAGTTTTGCACTTGTAACCCCTTTAACAAACGTATTGAAGTATATAATCATTTCATCCATAATACAGTATATGTATCATATTAAACATTCTATGGGTAAATAGAATCAAGTGCTACAACATATTTACATCACTTCACAAAGTAAGGAGTACATTCATAAAGTTATGAATAAATTCAATAAGTCTAGTCACTACATGCACACACGTTTAAAATTGACAAATTCAGCTTACCGATAACAAGCCTGTGCTTTCATGTAGTCATTCCGGCATGTGCCACCCAGACGGTTAACTTTATATTGTCTCTCCAGCACAACTCTCAGCCTGAAGCATGCCCATCACTCGCCACCAACTAACCGGGTGAATTCGACCAGTGAACCGCTCATGGTTTCTGTTGAGCTAACTTGTGACAACTACTTCATAACGGGAATTTGAAAAAGAAAGTTTAGAATAACATGCGGAGCTTTTGAAAAACAAGAAAGACACAATATATGTTACTCCTTCATAGAAACTATTTTAAAAAATCAAAATACCCGGTACTATGTTTTATGTGTAAACTTAAAAAGTATTCTACATTACATAATGTCTTTTTGCCTATCAATCTTTAAAGGCTACTTTTATCAGTACTTCTGTAACCTGGTCTTTAAGGTGATGCCATCTGATAGCTTGTGAAGGGAGAATGATGGACGATCAATTGCAGTCTTAAAAAAGAAATTTAGATCAGACCCGTTTCTTTTTCAAATGATAATTTGGTAATTTATTTCCAGAGGGATAATCACTGTCACAGATTCGATTAATGAATCGTGCGAAATGGGAAAGAAATAACATAAATCATTATTTCAAGATCACTTGGGATCAAGTTAATATCGAGGTAAATGGATTATAAAGTGAGAACAATTTCATTCTATTCATGCATGGCTAGTTTGCAAAAACATCTCCTAAACGAATCGAGTTGACCTGATCCAACTGGTTGATTCAACATCAAAAAGAGTGATTGATCATAATGATGGAGAGGGATTTACACTTTGTAAATATTCGCATTTCAGACAAAAACAAATACCTCTATCACTATGACATGTTAACTTAAAAACTGAACATTATATGTGTCAAGAAAAACAGTTTTTATCACATCTTGTTCATTACTTTATGATGAGCTGTAAGTAAAATTCAAGTATTAACTGAAATAAATCTGTCTCGATTTATCAAAGGTGATATTTGCAAAATGAAATATCGTGGAATATATGATTGTCCTCATCGCTATATGCCCAAGCGCCTTCCATCACTTAGGTGAACATTTGAGATATATTCCCTGGTGAACATGTATAATTGACGTCATATTATTGGGTTACGAAATATCCACATCAATCCTAGAAGTTATGAATGAATCTGCCTGCAAGTAATCACAATAAAACCAACAACCACCATTAAGTAAATTTCAGGAACTTAAATACTCTAGAAAAGGTAGATGAGTTGGATGTCGTGTATCTGTATCAGTTCGAAGAAAAATGGGGGCCACTTTTAGTCATGCAGTGATACAACAATTATACAAGTAAACGTGATTTGTAGTTTGACTCCTAAACATGTGTAAGAGCATTGCTAAATGTTCATACGAACAAGGTAATTGCCATAATTTCGTCATATTTTGATTAAAATGCAGATCTCCTTGGATGACTAGAACGATTAGTATTTTGCAGATCTCAAAGCCATATACCTTTTCCAAAATCTACCCTACGGATGAGTAGGCAAAACATATTTTAAAAATATAACTCGAATAGATTCCCCATGACAACGTTGTTAATTCACAACTATAATAATTGCAGTAAAAGTTATCATTGTACACATGTAAGATAATAGCAAATATTCAGTTTGTAAGTAATTGTCAAATATATTGTTATGCTAAAATAAATCAGATTTGTCGGAAATGTGCAAATAAATATTAATTAGGAATCGTGAGTTTGAACTTAAAGGATCTTATGTTTCTCATTTGTTGCTTAATACTTGTTTCTGAAACGTCCGGGTGGTAATAACAGAAATGATAAAGCTTTGCGTTATCAATTATTTCAAGTAAAGCACTAAAAAGAGTAACACCCTGTCATCTTCAAGATGCACTGCTTTAAATGTTCAATTGGACTATCAAAAAAGCATAATGCACAAACCATATATGAACTGATCAATCGTGAAAAAAAAATACTACCAGATTGATAAATCGGGCTGTGCTACACTGAATGAATATTCGTAGTTGATATAGTGAAGATGTGGAAGGATGTTAATTGCTATATAGAAACCGCAACACAAGAAATCTGTTTGTTGTCTTAATAGAATAACTGAGCTCCGCTAAATGCGAACTCTGACTCAAATCACCATTGTAAACTCGGTTTCAAATTAGCCACTTTTATTTCCATTTCTCATTTACTTTGCGACCCAACCTTCACATTCTAGCTAGATTTAGATTTCACTCCCACATTAAATTCATCAAAGTGTGATATTGGATGCAAGAGTGCATTACATCGACAGTCCTATGTCATCGGAAATGAAACCAAGCCAGACCTTTCCGATTTGCCTTCTGTGAAGACCACTGACAATTTATAACCAGGGATTGTGGTAGATTATGATAAGTAGCGTATTTTTTCAACGTTTCGTAAGATGATCTCACATTGTATGTTATCCAGGAATACTACTGTAAACTTCTTTTTAAACAATATCAACATTTGAGCAGTGCAGTAGATACCATGAAATCCTTAGAAATGTTTAAGAGCGTTTTGAATGGTCGGCTAATTAACAAAAATGATAGTTAAACATATTTTTAATACATCTTTTATTCGAGCGTTTCATGAAATAATGGTTTCAGGTGGCAGAACTGCAGAGAACTGATGTTTTATGCTAAATCAAAAAGACACTTCACTTGCAATCGTTAATTGGCGTGATGAAGTAGCTATTGAATATAGCTGTTTGATGTGCCAACTGTAAAAGTCTCTCCGCAGCTAATGCTCATGTGAAGATCATTTGAACATTGCTTAAGAAAAGTAGCCTTGATAACCACAATTGATATTTGAAATAGTTGAAAAATAACTTCTTTACTTTTATGCTATGTTATTTTAATGCTCTAATCTGGGGCAATGTTGAGTCTGAATATTTACTTAAGAAGGCATTTTACGTATTAGTGTTTGTTATTTGTCACGATACACAACTCTCCCTATACGATACGTACCACGATATTAGCGTGACGATACGATACGTATCGCGATACATATCATACTGTGTTTACAGGCTCAACTGTTCTTACAGTGAGGAGTTAAAGTGTATTGCTAAAGAACGTTTTTATCTTAAATAAAGAAACAGAATAAATAAACAATATTTGTTAAATGAAACAAGATAACTCGAATGAGGAGTTGTCACATGTCTACATCAAGAAGATAAAAATCTCAAATGAAAATACCAAAAGAGGATTATATAGAGAAGAAATTGGTATTGCAAATTAAAGTATGGATACAGTTCATGTAAATAGAATGGATACTCAGAAATGTATCGTGTATCGTATCGGCATTAAGATATACCGATACATTATACCGATATGTATCGGTACATTTATGTATTGTGACACCCTTATTTATATATACGTATCAAAATATATACCTGTAATAACATCACATCCTTGTTTGTAGTTATCTTGTTCGTAGTTCATACGTTGTATAAACTGAATAATTCAAGCGTCTAAAACAATATTAATGTTGCAATATCTTGTCCTAAAAGAGTAGAGATTAGATATTGTATATTCATATACAAACAAGAAAAGATATTAAGATGTTGCAATGATTTTAATAAAGTAATTAAATTCATTCCCCTACATATATCGTTTGCTATTTAGAGAGTTACCTTCTGTTATTACGTCCTGTTCAAAGTGTGTGCACTTCAAAACTTAGTTGATATACATTTTAAACTGATTGACACTGTTACTTAGATATGTTTTTTTGTGTGAATGATCTTATGACCTGGAAGCCTTCTTTAAAAGGTTTGACATGGGAATCATTAAAATTGTCTCTCTACTGTCGAAGTTTAAGTGATGGGTGTCGTAACTGTCAAGTCAGTATAAGTGGCTTTATCATGATTGACTTGTCAGCTAAGTCATACCAGCGCACCACAACAAAGTTCACGAAGGTTATGATTGTTTGATAGCTTGTCCCTTCAAGATATGATCATGTTACACCACGCCATTGACTTATTTGGAAATGAAGTTTTGGCACATTACAATCGTCAAATAAGTTTTTTGAAGCACTAGCTTGTCCGAGACACCGACACCGAGAAGCACTCATTTCGAACACAGGTGTGCCGCCAACAATATCTTATTCGAATTAATATAGCTATCTATCTCTTGCACAGATTCACCTTTTTGACCATTCAATAATATTTCCGATGATATTCTGACGATGCCCAATAAGCATGTGACAGAACTAGATTACTTCTTGGATATCTCTGCATTTTGATAATAGGAAAGTAGTGCAAGATCAGTAAATATGAATGTCTGGTATGCCACCATGTAAAAATAATGTAGACGAAGTGTTCTGGTATTTTTATAAAATGATGGTTTGGCAACATGGAGAGAGTGTTTTAGTTGATATCCAAAAAATCTGATAATATATTCAACACTTGACAAGGTTAAATTGTTAGATTTTCATTGTTTTGGCATGGATATCACATGATACGAAATATTTTCTTCAAAGTTTGAAACTTTTAAGAAAATATAAATCTTTGAAACTTATTACATGTATATGTATATGTATATATATGAAACCACTTATATATATACATAATAATTTTCAACAGATAAATTCACGGACAAAAAAAATGCCACCTTGCGTTTGTATTGTATTAAACATAATCAATCTGAGGTTTTTGCTGTAAAAACCTATAATGTGGGTACAAATTCACATGGGACGTTTGGCCAATCAAGGCAGTCGATGACTTTACGAATGAAAATAATATTTTGATAACATACTTCCATAACAAAAGAAATGGGTAATATCAATAATTTCTTAATAAACGATTGATATACTTTAAAAACTTTTTAAGATATAGCAATGAACACTTCGCATATACTTCCAATATGGGTAAAACCATCAGACATAAGTTTAAATGTTTCTCTATTTCGAGCAGCATATTTAACAATTCCATTTTCAATGTTTTCTAATAATACCATACGACCTGGAAAGCACAAAACATCAATGCAAGAATATAATGGACATATTTCATATCTGAGTTTAACACGTTAGACAGAGCTTACACATTTACTACATTTGTCTATATGTACTCATATGTATAGTGAGTCTCAGTGCGAATTCATGAATCGTTTACAAAATCAACAATCAATGATCACACACATGAAAACATAATAAATTGACGGAGTATGTTTTGTTTGATCACTGATCTTGACACATAAATTAGTAAGTCACTTTATTGCAAGTTTCCAGTTGATAGGGTGTTAGTGTTGGCTTCAGTGAACCATTTATTTTCGTTATTTCTACATAATAGCAACAAACAATATTGATGAATGACCGTCTCTTGTTATCGAAACATACAGATAACTTAATGTGTCATGAACCTGCACTGCTGCCTAGTAGTTCCGTCAGCTCATTAGGAAAAATTGGTCAATTTACATACAACAACCCTGAATGGTCTTCGGAGATACAATTTAAGTACAAAATGAAAATGCAATTAACATGTCTATACAAGAAACAAATCAACGGTGCCTACAGATAACATAACGTTTTACAAAATAGTTTTATCGTCCGTAGTTGATTTACGTATGCTATGCTCATGTGCAGACATCTATTGAAAATTGAAAGCATTGTTGAGCATAAGAGTTGACAATAATGGAATCATTGGTCAGGATGTATTTGCTTGTTAGATTACTAAGTTTTAAAATAACATAAGACAAGAGCATTAGAATTTTAAAAATTATTTTGAGTCGTGTTGATTTAGTTGATAAGAGTAGCAAATCAAGTGAAGTAAGTGCGACAAGAGCTCGGGTCAGTTGACAAACGACTGACAGAATGTGATATAACGAGCTAGACCTGTGTATCGTGGCCTTAGGGGCGAGACGATATATCCCGATTCCAGTTTAATAGGGCGAGACAATATATCATGGAAGTATTGCCAAGGAACCTGCGAGACGATTATCATCACGATACAGTCGTTGCGATACTATACGTATCCTGATTCTCTGTTTTATGAAAGAACTATAGATGGTACATAAAACGGTATTATTATTTCTTAGAAACCAACCTGTCATAGATATTACATGAAGGGAAATCACAAAAAGAAGAGAGACTGAAATTGCATATGAATTACCAGAAATAACATTTATTTGCTGTTTGTCTAATCACTGTTATCTCTGAAATAGAATAAAATCTTTTTAAGCTTTTGTAGTTATTTGTTTGAAAGAAATCATGTTAATAGTATCGGGATATATTGTCTCTTATGGCGATACATCGATGTATCGTGGACTCTCACGATATAAATATCCTGATATATTGTCTGAACATGTTTTGTATCGATGCACTCGTATCGCGCGTAGTAGCCGATACAAATATCGATACTATTGATGAATCGTTACACCACTATAACGAGCCCATACTGTGATACCTGTGAATAGGAAGAGGAAGGGATAGTTATATACTTTCATAATCATTGTTTGAACAGCGAGTAAAACAGTTTCCCTAAAGTCTAAATATGATTCACCATTTTCTTGTTGTTTTTTTCTCTCAAAATGTTCAATCAAACCGGAATACCAACTCTTTCCTTCCGGGGTCCTCTACACGCAGTCTGACAAAATCCCAAATGTCTTGGTAAATCAAGAATGCAAAGGCAGTATACTAATTTGATGTATCCTTGTATTTCTAAGAAGAAACACTATCTTTAATACAAGGTAGCTGTTAAGGATGTTCTATGTAAAGGAAATATTTGATGTTAGATATCCGTACTTTTAACCCTGGTAATTTAATACGTTTAAAAGCTATTACTTTTAGAGAAACGTAGGAGTTTGTAACAGGTTAGTAAAAATACGTTTTTATTGCGGTAATGTGAGTGATTGAATTTGCCGCAATAGTGAAGTGGGTTGCTTATTTGTTTTACAACAATGGACACGTATGGCTTTTTTACAGTTTTACATTTCTAATAATAATATTAGATTAGAATAACGTACAGAAATGCTATAAATAAGACACATTTCTTTTCTTATACAAGACTGGAACCATAGTTATAACAGCCAGTCAGTGTCCTTACCTTAGAAAATATTAAAACTATTCTACATAAAGGTAACAGAATTTTTTCTATCCTATGGCATAGTTAAGGTTTCTATTTATCTGGTCCATTCTTTTATTTATCGTTTATGGTGATAGAATTTTTATACATATGATTGGTTTACGTTGGAAAACACGAAAATTAAGATCAAATGTAAAATTTTAAAGATCTGTTTCAAGAAGGATAATCGCTGTCACATATTCGATTACTGAATCATAGGGACTTGGCAAGAAATGACAGAAATCCTTCGACTGGAATCAAGTTAATATTGAGGTTCATGTATTAAAAAATAAAAACAAAGCATGCATGGTCAGTTTGACCTGTTCCAACTGCTTTGCTATTTTAGGTTGAATGAATTTAAAGTCTTGGGAAAATAATTAAAAAACCATAATGTGTGATTGGTGATCATTATTGATATTGATTTAAATAAAACTCTTTGGAGTTGAGAAAAGAGGTTAGTCACGGACAACAGCATTTATTGTGTCATGCTATTTTACCCTCAACATATGAACAAATATTCTCTGAAGACACTGTTCTTTGTTACTATTTTTTATGAAAAGGTGAAGTATCCTTAAATATGCAACTTCTTGACAATCGAAAATCTTTTTGCAAGTTAAAAATCATTTTAGATCATTTTCACAAGGCTCTATAACAAATTCTCCTTACGAAATTAATATAATTTCAATAGTACTTTTTATTAGTTTCTTCTATCGTTAACATTGTGAACATAAAAAGGATCATTTGGTCTTTAGCATAATTAGGGTGTGTCCGAAACCTTTCATGGACTTTTTTAGTATTTTCATTATTATGCAATTCATGTTTGAGTTCACTACATTTAAAGGTATCATTTTACACATATAAAATGATCACAAAGATCAATTTGCACAGAATTGTTATCTACTTTGTTATGATAAAACACATTAAATTCACACGTCAATAATATAATAATAATTAGGGTATTTATATAGCGCACATATCCACACCGAATGCATGCTCAAGGCGCTCCCTGGTCTAACCCAAGCTGCCGGTTACAGCGCTTAAAGATCACCTTCAACACAATCTACACCAGGTACCCAATTAGTAATGCTGGGTGAACAGAGGCACATATTGAATAAAGTCTCTTACCTAAGGAGACACCAAAAGCTTCTCAACTCGTGCCTCAGTGTGAAGCAGGGAATAACCCTTGAACTCTCAGTTAATACAGCAATGACCGGGTAACCCACCAATCCGGCGAGCCACGCCAGATGTTGCTGAACTTCAACTTCACTGATAGCGGTCAACTGAGCTACGCACAGGACCACGTGCCACCACGGAAATGGTATGGCATATCTTAATACATGTATAAGCACTGTGAGCTTGTTGGCCAATCCCTTTCACAATGTATATATGTATATGTATATTGTGAAATAAATATGTTTAAAACAAATGGTATGGTTCTCATTGCGGATCCGACAAGGTAGTTCCACATTTCTGTTAAAAATGCAGTAAAAGCTTGTTTTCTGGGTAATGCAAAATGCAATGCATTCAGTCTGTGAAATGCGAATTGCTTTGGGCTATTATGTTTTACTTTTTTTGATAATTGATTAATCGTTCTCTCTGTCATTGCTGTCTATCCGTTCTCATATCTGAAATGAAAATGACTATTTTATATATATTATAATCAAGTTATTGACGAATGTTTATTGCTATGTAGAAACATAAAAAGCAATCTTTTTGTCCTCCCAATGGAATAAGCTATCTCTGCAAATTCGAAATCCTACTAGAAATCAGCAGTCTAGGCCAACTCGTATCGGTTTCAAATAGATTGCTTTTATTTCCATTGCTCATTTATTTGCGACCCAATGTTCCCTTTTTGGCGCAATTGAGATTGCACTTTCACATCAAATTCATCAAAGTGTGATATTGGATGCTAGCCCTGTACTGCATTGTCAGTCCTCTCTTATTTCCTCCATGATGAGACCAAGCCCAAACCTCTGCTATTTGCCTTTTGTGCAGACCACTGGCAGATCATAGATTGACAATGTAGCTGATTGTTATTATCAGCAGATCATTTTTTTAAATCAACAAGTTCTTACATTGTATATTTCAATGGAATGTAACTTCATTTCGTAAATTTTTTTGCATTTTGCAGTGTTGCACATAGAATGTTATCATAGTTTTAAATGATCTATTTATGAACAAACATGATTACAAACAAATGTGCATACTTATATCCCAGTCATGAGATGGAGGAAATAATGGCTTCAAATTAAAGAACAATAAAAGCACGCTTCAATAGGTGAAGTGCTGCAATGTAATTAATAAGCTTACGAGTGACACTTTTTTAATTAGCAAACTGTATAATTCTTTTGGGCTATATAACAGAGTTGAGGAAAAGATGCTTCGATCACTTCACTTAGTGCCTACAATTATTGACATTTAATCAGGTTGATTTGCCTCCGGTTTAGTGAGTCAGGTGTTTCTGTCTCAGTGAAGTGTCACTCATAGATAATTTAAATCAACCCAAAAAACACGCAAAGCGAGTGTTAAAATACATTTATATACCGGTAATGACAGCATCCTTATTAGTAGTTATTTGTTAGTGCATCAGTTTGCATGATTCAATCATTTCGTGTAATATCTGTAACATGTCGAAAAATTACTACATACTGCATATTCTACATTCAGCTACAATAACCACAGTATGATAAGACATCCAGTACCATCATAAATCAGTTGAGATTCAATATCTTCTCAGTTCTATTAGAGATTTGTTTTACATCTTCAAAGTCTGTCCACAGTACAACTTGGTTCACATACATGTACAGCTGATTGACACTGTTACTTAAATATGGTCAATTTGTGAATGATCTTAGGACCTTGAATCCTTCTTTACAAGGTTTGACATAATACTCATCACACTTGTCTATCTGCTGTCGATTCTTTAGTGACGAGTGCCACAACTGTCAAGTCAGTATAAGAGGCATTAATAAGATTGACATGTGAGCACGTCTTATCAGCTCATCATAACACAGTTCACGAAGGTTGTTATAGTTTTGATAGCTGGAATCCTTACGGAATAGAACGTCACGCAAAAAGATGGTATACTATTAACTACGTCATTGACTAATTTCTTAATGATTTATTATAGCTTTGAAAAGCAAATTTCGTGTTAGGAACTAGTTTGGGAATGCCTTTGGTCTCATAAAAATTTATCTGTAAACATCAACATTCGGCATTGTAAAATTTTTAATATTCAGTATACATATAATAACTTAAACATTACCTTTGCATGAATATACATTAAATGTATAAATTTTGGTCATTTGCATTGAACGAAGAAGGGCCATTGAAGCGGAGGAAGAATGAATTCAAATAACGAGCTCTTCCACCGCTTCCTTTACATGTTTGACGCTTGAACACATGTGATGTTCTAAATTCACTTCTTAATAATCTGAAGTCGCTCAAATTTGCTTAAATGGCGTGACGCGCATCGCAGCATAATCCGAATAAAAACACCAGCTCAACGGATGATTTGATACCTCAACTATCTAATTTATCTGGGTAGTATATCTGTGTTGTACATCTGCGTGGTATATCCGCATGGTATAACTTGAGAAGCAGATTTCTCAGTCAGGGACACAACATCCTAAATGTACACAATACCAACAAGTCAATTTCACAGATTATTTATCTTTTACTTTCTTAAATGATTAAGATCATCATAATATCTTTTATAAACTTTGAAACATTAAAACTGTCATTCACATATTGAAAGATATGAGCATATCCATTGTAAACAACATTCAACAAATGAGGCAAACGAGGCAATAATGCTATTCGTTATAAATTCAAATCAAATTTATATCATATGTTCATATGAGGGTCATTTTGATGAATAGTGTTATATAAGGAAGTAAATGATATAAATAATTGCAATTGTCGAACGAGTAATTTGAACACAAATTTATCTCTTCAGCAATTGTAACAAATTCCAAAAGCAATACATTTCAACATTGACTCGGTCACAGTCGTAACTCGAATTGATGTTTTATTCGACTATATATTACATGAATTTCATGAGTGCATGTTCGATGACAGATTCACCTTGTACGCTGATGTTAATATTGTCTGAGATATTCTGACGATGCCTATTACGATGGAGACGGAATCCAGATTGCCCCATGGCTATCTCTGCATTTCGATAATAGGAAAGTAGTGCAGGATCAGTAAACATGAATGTCTGGTGTGCCATCATGTGAAAATAATGGAGACGAAGTGTTCTGCTGTGTTTGAAATTGTGGTGGAAGCCCTAAAGTTAACGTCCAATAAATTTAGTTTCAAATCTTTCAAAAGCATACTTATGTTACCTTTAACGCACACAACAAGAGTTAATTATCAGATGCTAATGGTTGTTGAACAGTTACGAATGCAAACGAGATATTTCTCCTTTAAAGATAGAATATACCAGTATTTTATCCGACTTCAATCCCTGTATCCATATAGACAATACATTAAAGTAATTAATACACCAAACAGCGTTTCGATGCGTCCTTTAATTAAAAGGATATTACGGTTCAAAGTGCGTAGAAATTGGCCACCTCGAAAGCCCAATTGAAAAAAGA
Source organism: Phorcus lineatus (assembly GCA_921293015.1). NCBI lineage: Eukaryota > Metazoa > Mollusca > Gastropoda > Trochida > Trochidae > Phorcus > Phorcus lineatus. Next base: position 29,872,515 of record OV121085.1, on the reverse strand, counting down.
CCCTGTGCGCCTATGAGCTCTCATTTGGCGGATGTGACGTCGTAGTCAGGACTCACTTTGTAAACAAGTACAGGTTTGTAGTTTGTTACATGACTAGGTTTGGAGTATATATTATTTTTTGGTGCTGATTAATCTAAGGATACATACAAAAATGTGGGCACGTCACTTATGTTTGTATGTTAACACTACAGTTTTTGTTATAACATTTATGAAAAATTAAAATATGCTACAGCGTCATTTTAGCAGCAACAAAAAGTAAAATTAAAGTCATAAAGCTGCCCCGGAGAAGCATGTACCATTTCATGTAGCGTTACAGTGGATAATTTATAACCTTTTTGATATTGATAAACATTGCAGTATGAAATAAGGTATTTAGTTAAACAGATTTGTTAATATATTGCCATGTGTCACGTGTATTGACAATAAAGGCTGTTGATCATGTGTGAGGATATAGTTTAGATAACTAATCAGTGCATTGTGTATTACCTAACTGGAAATGTGCCAGGTGCTGAGGTCATTAACTTTATTGCTTATTTGCCATAATGTACAGGTGTGTGGCACTATGTTGTAGACTGTTAGGTAATAACGTTATGACTATATTGTCTTGTGTGAAAAAGAAGTGTCAAGTAGCTAAAATCTCTCTCTGGTAACATACCGGTACTAAAGTACTGAAGGAAATGGAAATAATATGCTTTTCAGCGTTAATAATTTTATTCGGTTGAAATAGTTAAAAATGAAAAAAGTATTTCATATTTACAATACATTTCCAAGCAGGCTATAACTTACATCACAATCAACAATAAATAACAATCGAAGCTTCCAACAATCTTGAAACAGGAAATTGCAAATGATATGTGTTGTCATAGTGACTGAAATTGACAATAAAAGTTATGAATGAACACATAAATAACACAAGGGAAAAACTGTCTATACATTGAAAATGCAATTCTTAAATAATTGCGAGATTTGATATAGCAAATACAGAATGTAAAATAAAATCATTTATTAATTGAAATATAAATATATATATATGTATGTATCGCTGCGGTGAGATTAAAATTGAAAAAAGTAAAATATAGTTTTCATCAGAAAGGTACATTTTGATTGAAGATATTCAAGGCGGTTTTCTTTCCTGTAAAGTCATTTTATTCATCTTAATTAGTATTCATATTCTTCATTCCATTATATCCAAACATCATTTTATTTTGTGCATGTTAGAGAGTCCAGTTTCAATCATTGACAGCACTACTACAATCTGCATGATAACAATGCCAATCTATACATGCAGTGACATTGTCAGCAGACTGTCAGTTATTGGAAATATATTTTGTTAAACATAATTTTAAAAAATGTTTTGTTATTATTGACAATATTGGCCTGGGCCATTCTAAATTAGTACCACACTCTTTATCTCAAACACTGACCATTAACTCACACAAAACAACAATAATCTGCATCCTTACTATGCAAAATACACTAGTAAGTAACTCTGTTTTTATGAAGGTGGCAAATTGCGAGTCGTATCCCAATGAACAGATCCGGAAGTTGCCGAGAGGCAGTCCATCGAAAGCGAGATCTCATTGTTACAGTCATGCTAAGCAGAAACGCAGAGTTATGATACTGAGTTGACACTTTAAATGGCACAAAGTAGTAACAAATATTCTTCATATACAATTGTCAATCAGCTACACAGGGGGATAGTCCATTTGTTTAGGTCTTCAAACAAAAAACAGTCACAATGGCGGCAGATATCAGCTTGGGTTCACACGATCGGCATTATCGGAGATTAACAACCCAAACAAATAACAACAACAGTTAATCAATGTGAAACATAATATGTCGATGTATTGATTTCAATGGCTTTTTTATAAATACAATCAGTAAAAATATATACGTTAACGACCGCTGGAATCTATAATGTAAACAATGATACAGATCAGCCAGTCGTAAGCGAGTCCTGACTATGTCGTCACAACCCCCTAGCACCTGACTGGCTAATAAAACGATTGGCGTCTGTTTTCCGGAAGTGTTTATAAAACATGTTTTTTTCTGCTATTTTCAGGTTGATGTTAACCTAAATAGTTGTTGATATTAATTCTTAAATGTGTTATGAATTATTTCCGCTAATCGTACCCCCTCTGTGGATATGTTATCTTCAAGTTTGAAACAAAACGTATGAGCTTGATAGCAAATAATGTTATGAGAATGTGAATGCTTTATTTTTCACATATTTTTTCTATGTAGCAAAAGCTTCCAGATAAAACATATGCTGGAATATAGTATATCTTCGCGACCATTCTTCTGCACTATTGCTCTGTCCATTTTTTGAAACTGTTTAAATCAAGATTCCTCTAGGACAGGAAGCAGCTTATCAACTGCTGTTTGTGACCAAGGACTTGAATGTTTTTGAGCTTACCTTTCGTGACCCATTGGATATTATATAACTTATTTGTTTAAGTCTTTATTGTACATTTAAAGTCTATATCCGTTAGCAATTTTATTGTTACCATAATTATATTCAATTGTTCGTCGTGTCTGGTTTGAATATTATAAATGCTTTTTACACTGTTATTCGTTGAAACCAATGTATTTTGCCTCTTTGGAAATGATACACCGTAGACATGCTATTTTGATAAGAATAAAGATGTTTCAAATATTTCTTTTGTTTTCCCCGTCTGTCCATAATGTATGCCGAAATGGAAAACGGGTTCACGGCATTACGAAAGAGTATCAACACGCACCTTTCAAGATTATGGTTGCAAATCATGTTAACTTGACCTTACACGAGATGACTGTGTACTATTTTGTTAGATAGATTGTATTCAACCTGGACAGGAGAGAGAAAGTTTAATTCCTGAGAAGGACACGTTCAAATCACGTTTCTCTTCAGAATCAGGCGAGTTTATGAGTGTTTCTATGCCAAAAGAGATTGAGGTGAGATTATTTGGGGTTATTTCACTGATATCAAGCCTGCTAGTATTATTGCAAGAATAAAACCGGCAACACCATTGTGGTCAGTATTGCAGTGAAACCTGCGAACATCGGATGGAACTTGTAAACCATGGGCGGTACTATGCTCAAGTCCCATTTGCACCCACACCTTACTGGGTGTAGAACAGTTCTCTACTGCAACAAAGCTGGAGAGCCCCTGGCGGGATTCGAACCCCGGACCTCTTGATTCGAAGCCGAACGCGCTTACCACTGCGCTATCCCGCTCCTAAAATAGAATGAACGTTGGCGAGTTACTGGAATGCTCCAATCTGGTACTTTACAATTGGAAAATATTCACAAAATCAATGTGTACACAGTATAGAACTTGTTGGAACGACACCAACACACAGCTTACGTCGGAGCCGCCAAGGTCGTTGATATCCCTTGGTAACGAAGGTATCACGCGAAAGTCAAGTGTTACCTCAATTTACATGTCGGTGGGGTTTTTTTATTGCTGAGAGCATTAATAGTATTTTTGGAAAGGTTTGTGATTTGCGATGAGACATAGAATACAATACTTACTTTGCAGGAAAATGAGTAGATAGATTACCCAGCCAAATTTGTCGTTTTCATTATTCAGTTGAATGTTAAATATTTTATTGACAAAAAATATAATTGCGATTATCACAACGAACTACTAATTTCTACTTAGGTATCAACCTTAAACGTAATTTCATAGTATATGTACAAATTGAAATCCGATTTCCTACAATAATCTCCTTTGATATCATCTTGGATGTGATGATCCCATGAGGATATGAACAATGTACAGCAAGAATGGAGAACTTTTGACGTGTCCATTTTACAATTCAGCGAAAAACGTAGGGCGTTCCCATATCCTTATTTTCTCCTCCTATAAATCAAAACAACGGCAAGTATTATAATTAACCCTTCAAGAGAAATAGAGAATCTCACCCAAGTGTCTTCTGATATCAAATATAGCAACACGAGTTGATAAAAGTTACAAATAGCCGAGGCTTGCCGAGGATATTTTACTTTTATCAACGAGTGTTGATATATTTATCAACGAGTGTTGATATATTTGATATCAGAAGACACGAGGGTGAGATTCTATTTATCATCCGAAATCATTTTTCATTTCAATTCCGTGAAAAATGTGTTTTTCTGAACTCTGCACTACTCTTAGACTCTCAGTGGAGTGACGTCATAGCATTGTGACGTCATCATGTTTATGACGTCATATCATTTTGATGTCATTACTTGATGATGTAAAACAATTGTGATGTCATGAACTTGACTGTAATAGGGCATTGTTCAAAATCTACTGTCAAAACGATATCTCCTGTGGAACACAGTTTTTTTGATGATAAATATGAGATTCAAAACCCCGACATGAATTTCAAGGAGGCTGTAATAATAAAAACTTAACTCATAGGGTCAATTTTGTCTATAAGGGTCAATTTTGTCTATATATCAACTGACCATTTAAAACAGTCAGTTAGCATTGGCAAAAATGTTGAAATCTTTGTTTCATCAATCACCTCTTAAGAAAAAAGAAAATGATATAGCTCTGAAAATTGCAAGTGAAATTTGTGAAGTATTTTCCGCGTAAAATTGGATGATTCATGCTTCATGATTTCACGCCTTAATCTTGATAAAAGCATTAACAGAATGATTAATCTGCAACTTTGATATTAAAACTGTAGATTGCTAACCGTTGGTTTAAACACGCCTTACGAGAAAGATTGCAGATTATTCTGTGGTTGATTGTGTACAGAGGTAACACGTAACATTAATACTGTTCAATCAAACGACTCACGGCTTATTGCAGGCGAATAATCTAACAATTGAAGATGAAGCAAAAGATTTCAACTTTCATTTCAGTGCTGTAAGTAATTGTTTCAATACTGATGCAGCATTTTATGCTAGCATTAGTGTATTTCCAAAGAAGATTTTCTGAATGCAGTATCATTTGTTCTAGTAAAATACATCAATGATCAATAGGTCTAGTCTTCAATGATCATCTTCAAATTTATTTGAAGTGAAAGTACCTTGGTTTATGGTATATGGTTTTGACTTTGAATTGTATTGACGATATATCGTGACTTTAGGAACAGAAGCAGTTTGGTCATGACCATCTTTGTTTTAATTCTTAGTTTTAAACTGCCGAAAATGATGATGTAACAGGGATTTTCCATATTCGGAGTTTTTGTGAGCGATTCGAGTGAGCGCCTTAAAGTGTCGTCAATAATATTTCAGTTATTAAACACATCTAAAAGAGAGTGGACAGATCAGGGAGAAAGAGATCGAAAGGACGTGGGAAATGACGTAAAGAAAGGCATAGAGAGAGATAGACAGTAGGTTTAGGAACGACTCAAATTTCGACCTGTCGAGCTTTGGTACCCCTACCAGGAGCATGTAAACTCCGGCTTTCATAACTTCGAAGTCTCTGAAGCAAGGTAAACCACAACACCACCTTAAGGTATTGAGTCAAGAGACCTTTCTTGAAATTGTGCTTGGTGGAAAAATGTGCAGCAATTTTTTTCACCTTCTACACTGATTCTCAATTAAAGATGATATAGAAATTGTTACGAATGAAATTTGGAATAGGAAAATGTCCCCAGTCAAACCAGCAAAATATGACTAGACAAGTGTATATTAATTACAATTTAATCAATCAAATAATAAACAAAGTGTTTAAGGTTATAATTTCAAGCTGATACAAGCTATCATACAATATCAAATGAGTCAACCTATTTAGCTAAAGAAATATATTCAATGGGTCTTGATAGGAGATAGATTAATCCGGCTTGTAAAGGTATCAAAAAACAGTGGCACGGCATATGATCGCAAAGTTGATTGTAAGAAGCAAGATGAGTAAGAGTTCTAATGCCAGCCTATATATATAGGTTGGATACCTTCCAGAATGTTCTTTAAAGTTCCACGACAAACTCCAATCAGAAGTGTCCAACACAAGCTATCAAGAAATAGATAGAACATTCTAGAATAAATGATTCTAGACACTGGCAGCAAAGACTATCAAAACAAGTGTAAGTGTGACCCACTAAACAATACAACAATGTTATACAATGTTAAACTTTTGAACAATCACACACTCAAAACAAAATTATTAGAATTTTTGACACAAAATTTGGTATATAGTGGGAATAAAACGTACATCAAACTATAAAATATTTGCTGTTGCGTTGAAATCATTTGTCATACATAATTACAACGGTGAATATGCGTTAAATGAAACAATGTCACTTACACTGTCAAATACTTTCAAATCAGTTTTGAATACTTCATTATTTATAGCATCTGATTTAATTAAAGCACTGCTCGGTGCATCGCCATCACAATCAACCTTTTTCAAAATGTGTACTTGCTAAACATGATGAATTGCAGAATAATCAAGATACTAGAAAATAACTATTTACGAATGAGGTAGCAGCTATCATTGTGTGAATCGGGTTAAACTGATGTTCTTCCTGTTGGAGTTAATTGGAAACGTAATAAAGGAAAGATTGCATTTTGTGAAATTATTGTATATTTTGAAACACAAACTAGATACAAGAAGGTTTAAATTGCTTCCAAAAACAAATGATTTTTATCATGTTCAATTAAATTTTCAAAGCTGGAGTGTATTTGTTATATATCTATCTATTTTTATATGGGTATAGTGAACGTTTCCCAAGGTTAAATGCACAATACTATGCACTAACACATCTGCAATGTTTCGATCGATATTTGAATTTCAACTTACGACTCATTGAAATACCAACCAAATAATAATTTGAAGAAATTATCACGAGTAGTATGGAACAATGACTTTTCTTGTTGGAAATGTAATGTCGAGACGGACCATAAACATCCCCTGATACCCAGGGCTTTATGTTCCGATACTCTTCACAATCATCCCTGGGAAACTTCGTGAACGAAATCTTTACTGAAATTACCCACCCTTGATTTGTTTAAGCCAACGAAACTTCTACGTCGAATGAAGCTATGCGTATCTCAAAAGACCCGATATTACACGCTCAAGTCTTGCGTTGAGGAAATATGCTTTCAACTCCAAGGAGGAAAGTTTTCCTTAGGAATTTCAAATTCAAATTGCTGAACATGCGCTGTTTTGATGCGGGTACGGTTTTGATGTAATCGTCTTCCAACGCATATTATAATCTTTTATTAAGATTTTCCATTGGGTTTTATAAGAAGACTCAAGGCCATTCAGGACAGACTTTACTGATGAAGTTTCCCAGTGTGATTGTGGAGAGTATCGGAACGTTAAGCCCTGGTTGCCCGAGGATAGACTATAAAGATACTTCCGTTAAAACATTTATTTCCCTTTGAATCGTTATGATATTTATTTATATTACATTGTTTATTTCATGACCTTTTTTATTGAAAGGAAAGACATATCTAGAGACATGAATCATCTAATGGTAGTTTGATAGAAACGGATATTTCTTGTATATTTTCCATGTGATGCTACACAATACCTTCTCAATAGAATAAAGAAGACGTTCTAGTGCGATTATTTTTAATAAGAATTTCCTTCTATTATTCGTCCAGGTGAAAATATAATTTCGATTTGTGCCTTTTTACCAAACAATATATATAGCAAATTAGGGCTACCTTAAAACTGACATAAAGATTGTTTGAAATACAAAAAATCATCGACACACAAAATGGAAGATAAATCCTTCCCCGATTTTAAAGTTCGTGCAACACTCCATTTAAAACCTAACGAAAAACTTCATCGTTCATTATGCTCTGATTAATCTTACTTTTAACTCACATGTTCAAATCACAGCACTGGTTCGCAATAGGTTAACAAAGTGACAGATCATTATGCATTGGCAGCATGATGAATGATAAAACTGATGAGGAAAGAAACGTCTTTTAACATGCATCTTGACAGAACAATTTGGTACCAAGACAATCGCTAGTTTTATATCAACGGTGTGCCAAATTGGGCCTCACAGAATCTTTCATCTCCATTATTTACATATGATGGCACCAGATACTACCGATTACTGACCTTTTTCTTGTTATCGAAATGCACATATAACTGGATTTGTCATGAACTTGCATAGCTGCAATCTACTTTCTGCCAGCTCTATAATAGGAATGAGTAAGTAGTGAGTTAAGTAACCTTCCTCTGACCCAAATCAAATCTCTGGATATCTGTGTATGGTTTCAGTTAACAATGGAAAAATGGAAACCAACATTTTCCCCTGATGTCAAGGGATGTCGGTTCAGTGGGTGTACACTGTATTTGAAAGAACGGATTGTAATCCCTAATTTACATCTTTGATACAATGGGGACTGGTAGAGACTGTTTTGCAATATCTCATCTATAACTATCCCTATTCTAACTGGATGGCACATTAATCGTGCATATTTTGCAACTGCTGATCAAAGCAATCTTAAACGAAAGACGAAAAAGAAGTGCCCTATATAAGTTGAGTTGAAATGAACAAGTTTAAACATTAATCCATTGGCAAATTATCTACTGAAGATTCAATAGTTGTAAGCAATGGCAGGAAGTTTGATTAAGATATAGAAGGCGAGAACATCGATCTCATTCACATCCTGTTTCAGTCGTTAGTACAAACCTAACAAGACCACCCACTCCCCACTGACGGCAGCCGAGGGTGAAGTGGTATAGTTTCGATTTGTAAAGCAGAGACTTGTAGCCACCGAAGGCTCATTAACTGTGATATTCAATGGGTTATGTAGGACCAAGCTCACTGTTAAGGGTTTGATTGCTGACCTAAGTCAAGGGACGTGATCTAAGAACACTCAGATCGTCTCAGGTGGTGTAAGCTTGTTTTTGTTGGTCTACAGACTGTCCAAACACTGTCAGCCACATTTTATTATCAGATCTTTTCACTGTTTCACTATTCTTGTTTGAAAGTTTATACCGAATGAATTTTAGATTAGTCAGAATTTTCAAGGTCCTATTTTAGTCACGTTTTCATGTTTTACCTACTAAATTTACTACAGGTAAGGAACTCGTATATATAATCCCTTTAATAAGTATATGAATTATGTTCAGGTATGATTTTTTAAAAACAATATTTAAATCCTTTTTGAACGTAACAAAGTCACGTTTCATGGCCAGGTCACATAGGGCCTAATAATCTAATACACTTCACCCTTGATCACGTTTCATTATAAATATTTGTACATTAACTACTCAACGATAACCCATATCAAGTGATTAATATGCGAATAGCTCATTGAATGTAAACTATTTATATAATAAATGTGTCTCTTTCTTTATTTATGCAGTTTGAAATTTAAACTTGAGACGCAGGATACGTCCATATTGATATCTGGATAACTGCGATACAAAGATCGATAGAAAATCTTTAAAGGTCATTTAGAAGTGATAAACATAAAGACGACACGATTTTCTGGATAACAATCCAGGACATTTCGGAGTATATGCTCACTCCTTCATTAGGTCGGATGTAGTGAATATGGTGAAGGAGTAACGTCTTAAATTTAACAATTAAGAACTTGTTATCTAGAATATAGTTTATTCCTTAAAGATCGAGAGACAAAAAGTGTTCAAATCCATCCTTTGCATTAAACTTAAGAGTTGTTTTAGTGACATTTGGTGGTAAATTATTTGAGCTTTAAGTTCGAATAATAACACTGTTGCCTCCTCACATTATTGTTTCGTGTAGTTTTTATCTGTTGTAGAATTGTTATTTTCGACAGCCCCTTTAGTAGCATAAAGTGCCCTATTTTACAGTTATCTCCATGTTGAGTATGTTTAACCATGGACAGGTTTTCAAACATGAACACTGGATGAAAGGCGGCATTAGGAGTTATTCTTATGTGAAACATGTAAATGGTGGTATAAAAACAATACGCCATTATATCAGTTATTTGAATATGAAAATAAAGCATGGCACCCGAATATAGCCTAAAACAATCCGTTATGCGGTCCAATCCGGATGTGAATTACAAAGGTCAATGCAAGTGGCGATACTTCTTTTTGTAAATTATTTGACACCTACTAGTGGTATGACGTCTGTTACAACTATGACACCTGTCATCACGAGAAGTGTCATCCAAATATTAAAGATGTAATGCATAATGATAAGTTGTAGGAATTATAAACGGAATTGCGGAGTTATTTCGAAAAAGCCCATGTTCAAGCCACATCCAAATATTAAAGATGTAATGCATAATAATAAGTTGTAGAAAATATAAATGTAATTGTGGAGTTATTTCGAAAAAGCCCATGTTCAGGCCACATCCAAATATTAAAGATGTAATGCATAATAATAAGTTGTAGAAATTATAAACGGAATTGTGGAGTTATTTCTAAAAAGCCCATGTTCAAGTCATGCCAAATGCTTGCGATTGAAAGCTAAGGAAAAAATATACTTAAATTAATGAAACTGAATGCATCCTTATTTTTCTCACTGGTAGTTAAGGTGGTCTTAGCCTTATATTTCGAATAGAAGAACAGGCACACATTGGCCGTTGACAATATTAAAAAGTATTACATTAAAAAAATGGAGCAAACAAATTCCGTCATTATTGAAGTCACAGAGAACGAAGGATTCTTGTCTTATCGATTTAAATTAGGCGTGTCCACATTCATGATTAATCTTACAACTGTAGTATTGATAAAGTCGTAAGGAGTAACCTAACAAGAGTTATAAGTGCGAATGGAGGTAGATGTTGTTTACAAATGACTGACTGTCTGGACAATGATGAGCCAATCACAACACTGGATGTATTTGGTGAAACCTCTAAAGTGCTAAGAAGTGCACATTTAGACAGAATTATCCTTGTTTATCTGTTTGTCATTATTACTGGCATTTTTAAGATATCAAAAAAATAAAATACCCAAACCCATAACTGCAACAAATGTAAAAATGTTACCAAGATTCGTTCAGTTAAGCTATAAAAAAACCAATACGCGTTTATTGAAATATTTCAGCAAAATATATGTTTTTTTAATTTCTGTTTCCCTGTAATAAAGCATATTTGTTAGATATTGTATTGCAACTTTTCTGAAATGAGACAAGTGTAAGAACCCTTGGGCATGTTGGTAATTCCATTTTCTAAGAAACGTTCCTTAAAGGTAGTAATATGAGTGAATGAATGTTTGTATCCTATAAAAGTACTCTGAATCTCTCAACTTGGACAGTATAGTCTATATATTGTCTCTTATGGCGATACATCGATATCATACTATATATCATTTGCGATTTATGCTACGCTCTTTGGCATAATTATGTCAAGACATAACACTTTCAGATACTCGTTATCAACAGTATCAAAGCACAATGAAAACAACTTTTTGTTCATTGACGAAACAATGGCTTTATTGATGCTTGATAACTGGTAATCATTGAATTTAATAATTAGCTTGATGTTCAACATCTTCTAACTATGATCTCAACACACACTCAAATGAGGCTTTCTGTTTTCCACGTAAATTCGGTAAACCTTGTTTGTATGGAGATACTATCTCTTAAAATGTATTTAATGAATGATGCATAAATGTGTTGATTCACTGTAAGTCGAACCGAACAAAACATATTCGGCATTGAATATGTTTTTACCTTCCATGAAATTTATGAAGATATGTTTTAGAGGGATAATCAATATCACATATTTGATTAAAGTGATAAATTATTGATTACTTCATTACTCAAGATCAAGTTACTATTGAAGTGGAAATGGATACAATTACAATTAGTGCTCAACGGTGTATTGTTAATTGATAAAAAAGAAATCTGTAATAAATCAATTTGACCTGATACAAGTGCCTTTGAATTTTAGTGGTGAGAGAATCTAATGTGTTTGAAAGTTAATGTAAAACTTGAATTGTTGGATCATAATGATGGATGAGGGATTAAACCCCAGGCTTCCTTGCTGTTCAATAAGAGATTCGTCTTGAGATGTTACACTTTGTTCTGTTCTAAATTTCATTCTACATTTGAACAGGAATTGTTCAAATATAATGTTTGTGTTAATTTTTCTCTTTCAGCAAGAACATATAACTTTAACCATTTGAGTAAACTAATGTGTAAATGTATTCTCAATTTTTAAAAAAATTTATCTAACATGAAGTTTCATATTCTGTTCCAGAAACAAGAGGCCAAGAAAGCTAAAACCTTTGTGTATAGTCTCTTAAACTGCGGGGATTCTAATTTATAGATTTAGTGACCTTGTGACCGCTTATTTGGCTCGCAGGAGTCTGAAGGAAGAACCCTTGAAAGCGGAAACATTATGAACGGACTCCTAAGCTGAAAAGGATTCCAACTTCCAACTGAAGTCCTGTGACCCCCAAAAAGGACAACAGTGGCCACACCCAAAAACTTTTTCATATTCCTTTCCAGGAGTATCAGGTCTACAAAGCTTAAATGCTGTATACAAATATAAATGATGAATTTGGTGATCCTAAATAAGTGCCAGATTGCACAGGAGCTTCGCTCTTAAAGCCTATATTCACCATTTCCCGGAAGCAAAATGTCTATTAAGCTGAAATGCTGAGACAGACATCTTGATTGCTGAGGATCATAATTTATAGGTTTAATGACCAAGCTGACAAAGGTGGACCCTTGATAAAGGCAACAGGGGCCAAGTCTAAAAAACCTTTTTTCATCTTCTTCTCCAGGAGCAAATGGCAACTGAACTGTTGTGCACTCCTTGAATAGTGCGGATTATAAGATAACGAGTCATTGACCTAGGGCCTCATTTAGGCAACAGGAGCCACGACTGTTTTTTCTCATCTTCTTATGTTGTAATAAAAAGCTTAGAAAGCTGACATGTGTACATACTCGTTTATACTTTAATAGACTGATGAGCTACAAAACTTCTGATCGTATTTTCTCCTGATTGAAGTGTACAATACACATTTGATGTATGGGCAAATTGCAAGTTTGACTATTACATACTGATCACAAGATCACAAAATCACTTTGCTGTTGCCAATCAACTGTCATCACAATTTCAGTCAGAACACTATGGCGGCTTGTAAGACTAAACTGAATTTGCTAACCACTCTGATATCCCAAGCCTTGAATAAGAGGATCAACTGAAATAAAATCGGTATTTACACAGCAAAATATATAAGACGGCTTAACTGAATAGTCTACATAGCTTCCCCAATTTAATTCAGTGCCGACACAAAGTCGGGATATTGAGGTTTGAATTCCATGGGCAGACAACTCAGGTATCCGTGATAAATGCATATCAAGAAGAGGGCTATCATGTAAGAATCCCTTGACCAAGATAATTCAACGAACATGATAACAACAATAGGTTATAGTTATTGACCTTTGCAGTTCAACTTGTGCTTGAACCGAAAAAATGATGAGTGTTATCAATGAAATTATTCAAGTGTGAATTGCTAGTGTGACAGCAACCAGACAATTGCTCGATTAAATAGTCTGAATCTATCTACCTATTGTATGTGTATAGGTTATAACTTTTCATATCATACCTCATATTTCTCTTGTTAAATGTACTGAACACGATTATTCGATTTTTAATTGTGTTAATTCTTAAGGGATATGAATATAAATATGATAGATTGTGCCCCAAAATGTTATTGTTTATGTTTGAATTTACTGAGATTACGTTCATAAAGTTTCGATTCAAAATAAAATCTACTGTAGCTCTTGAAAGTATATTTTGAATTGTCCCTCTTAACTGAAATGCCAATACACATAGAAGATCAACATTTCAATGAAAATATAGACACATAATTACTTTGAAAAATGATTTTGTGCAGATGGTGTTTTGTTACAGAAAATATAATGGACTTGTTGACTTGGGTTGTATGTCAAACATACTTTCAGGATGTTGTAGTCCCTACTTTGTGCTGTTATTACCTAAGCCAGAAGCTACGAGCAACAATATCTTATAAACTACGTAAATGTCATGGATTCAAGAAATGTTTGTCAAGTTTTATATACATCTTTAACAAAGAATATCCGTTTATTATGGACGGAAAGGTTTTTGGGTATTTATATATAATACTTTGAACGCACATGTTCAAACCAGAGCACTAGTTCTTAATATGTGGATAAAGTGACAGATCATTATACATGGGCAGCATGATCAAATGATAAAAAATGGATGAGGAAAGAAACGTCTTTTAACACACATGTTGACAGATTAATTTGGTACTAAGATAATGGCTAGTTTTTAGTCCACTGCGTGTCAAATCCATCTCCATTATTTACATATGATGGCACCAGACGTTACTGATTACTGAGCTTTTCTTATTATCGAAATGCACATATAACTGGATTTGTCAATGAACTTGCATAGCTGCAATCTACTTTCTGCCAGCTCTATAATAGGAATGATTTGAGAATCTACATACGCTAACCCTGAATGCTCTCGAAAGATGGAATTTGAATTACAAATGAGAGGGGAGATGTTCACATATGAACAGATGATAAGTAACGCCACTTCTTCAAATACTGAAAATACTTCAAAGTCTTCAACTACTACTGCTTCTATAACTAAAACGTATGTTGATATTATCATCATTGCTGCTATTTTACTCGCTAACAATTGAACAATCCATGGCAGAATCGCGTTGGTTTGATGTATAACTTCTGACTGGGCGATATTGAGCAATCTGCCAGAACAGATGGCCTCTATAAACAAAGGCGAAGCTAGTGTTGTCTGTTCCGTCAGTGTTGAATGAATCCGATCAAAGACGTAAGTGTATGATTGCAGACCCAAGTGCATGGACATGATCCCAGGTCACACAGTGTGTCTTCTCGTTTGTGTCAATTCCACAATGAAATATCATAGCGTTTCAATATGTTTTTCTTTCCAACTGGAAAATATTCGCTCATTTGCAGATTTTTCAAAATCTAGAATTCAGGTGAGTTAGAAATGACATGGATACACTGCAGCCTAAATCAGAAAAGAATTAATCACTGTATGCTATCATATACAATTCAATCTCTCGACACCGACAATATTTCATCTTAGATTATAATCAGGCTCAACATAGGTTGTGTTCAGTAACCAACCTTGTTTTAGAGAGAAAGCATTCTTGGATAAACTGTTAATTACCTCCTAGTAGCATCTTCAATAAATTCATAGCTCTATATGGAGTTCGAGATGGCTTTAATGAGTAAGCGTCAATAGATGGAAACGAATTATGAATTATATTTCCACTAGGTTTTTGTTACACTCGGACGGACACATAAATTGACTATAATCAAGAATTTGAAGAATGTATCCAAGGTTAAATTGGGTTTAGGTGGTATGTGCTGAAAGTCATCATATAAAAATAAATGAATTACAGTAATGCCAAAATCCATGTTTTCATGTAACTGTTTCATGTGTTACAATATAGTTAGTAAATATGCATCCACAAGTGAATAGCGAGTTAAGTAACCTTCCTCTGCCCCAAATCAAATCTCTGGAAATCTGTGTTTTGTTTCAATTAACAATGGAAAACTATCTCTAAAACAAAAGTTTTCTCTGGTCCCTAAGCGATGTCGGTTCAGATGGAGTAAATTGTATTGAACATATTTGATAAAATTAGGACTGGTAGAGACTGTTTCGCATCATCTCATCTTATAAATTTCCCATTCCAATTGGAAGGCATATTTGTCGTGCATATTTTGCTACTGCTCACCGATGCAATCTTAAAAGCCAGAGAAAAAAAGAAAAAGAGAAAAAGACAAAATTCCCTATAAATGTGTTTAGTTGAAATTAAAAAGGTTTAAATTCATTGGCATTAATTCTACTTTAGGTTCAATAGGTTTTAGAAATGGCAGGAAGTTAGATTTTGAAATAGAATCAGCTGATTTTGCTACATCAGCGTATTTGCCAAGCCTCCTTCCAAATATCCTGATCTCTCATATTTATATTCACGGCTTCGCTCACCTGTTAATTTTTTAGCAGAGAAATGTCGTTATCCAAGGAGCTTGAAGCTACTATCTTGAACTCAACAGATGTTTTCATCCGGGGTGTTGCTGTTGCTGGATGCGAGTCCTCTCACTGGCTGGTTAGATAGCTAGTGATACGAGGCTTTTGACCCGAAAGAGATCAGGGTATTTGGAAGGAGCCTTAAAGTAGCGGATTCAAATACGCTGGTGAAGCAAGATGAGAAGGTAACAACATCGATCTCATTCACGATGTTTTAGTCGTTCCTTCAAACAAGACCACCCACTTCCCATTTGACGTCAGCCGAGGCTGAAGAGGTTTTGTTTCGATTTGTAAAGCAGAGGCTTGTAGCGAAGGCTCATTAACTGTGATATTCAATGGGTTATGTAGGACCAAGCTCACTCTGAAGTGATTGATTGCTAACCTAAGTGAAGGGACGTGTTTTAAAAACACGTAGGTCTCATGTGGTAAGTTTGTTTTTGTTGGTCTACAGACTGTCAAAACACTGTCAGGCACGTTGTATTATCAGATCTTTTCGACTGTTCCTGTCACAGGTAACAATTTACGATAGTCAGATACTATTTTTCTGTTTTTAAGGTCAAACTTTAGCTATTCATTTTGTACTTACTACTTGAGGTAAGGAACGAGTATAATTAGTCCTTTAAAAAGGATATGAATTATTTTCAGATTTGTTATTTTAAACAATATTCAGACTAATTGAATGTAATAAAGTCATGGTCAGGGCAAACAGGGCCGAATATTCCGACACACTTCACCCTTGGTCACTTTTCATTATAAACTTTTGTACACAATTTACTCTTCCTGAAACAATGATCCAAACCAAGTGATTGATACGAGAATATATCATTGAATATAAAATATTTATATCATAAATTTGGGGGGGGGAGGGGCAAATTAATTATCCAGAAATCTTTTTAACATAAGGGTTGTATTAGTGACATTTGGTGTTAAATTATTTGAATTTTAAGTTCTGATACTACCACTGTTGCTTTCTCACATTATTGTTTCGTGCACTTTTGTGGAAACATAATTTTTGACAGGCCCCTTAGTATAAAGTGATAAAATTAATTATCCAGAAATCTTTTTAACATAAAGGTTGTATTAGTGACATTTGGTGTTAAATTATTTGAATTTTAAGTTCTGATACTACCACTGTTGCTTTCTCACATTATTGTTTCGTGCACTTTTGTGGAAACATAATTTTTGACAGGCCCCTTAGTATAAAGTGCACTTATATACATTAATCTCCATGGTGAATGTGCTAAACCATGGACAGGGGGTATAACATGATTATAGGATAAAAGAAAACATTAGGATAAGGAGTGATTCTTAAGAAACATGTAAATAGTAATAAACATAAGTCCGCCATTATACCGTTATTTAGATATAAAACTTTAGCACTACACCCCAATACATACTAAAACAACCCGTTAGGCATTCCAATCCCGATGTGAATTACAGAGGTCAAATGCCAAACTTCTTTTTGTAGTGAGGTCAGTTGAGTTGGGGTTTAACGCCGCTTTCAAGATTATTTCACTTATATCGCGGCTGCTAGTATTATTGCAGGCAGAAAGCCCACAACGCCAACCATGCAATGAGGTGAAACCTGCGAGCATCGGCTGGAACTAGTGAACCATGGGTGGTACTGCGCTGAATATCAGTGTAGCATTGCACCCAAATCTGACTTTATGTAAATAACTAGACAACTATTAGTGATGACGTCTGTTATAACTATTACGTCTGTCACAAGAAGTATTTTCCAAATTTCGAAGATGTAATGTACAATAATTAGTTGTAGAAATTACAAACGGTATTGTGAACTCACGAAGATTCACGATCAAGCCGTGCCAAACGCTTTCATTGCCGATTGAAATCTACGGAAACAATATACTTGATTGATGAAATTGAATGAATCCTATTTTGCAACAGAGAGGGCCATATTAAAAGATGAGGCAAACAGACTCCGTCCTAATTATAGTAATAAAGAATGAAGGCTTCTTGTCTTATCGATTCAAATACGGCATGTATTATACGGAATCTATTATCAATCCTACAAATGTAGTATTGATATAGTCATAAGAAGTAACCAAACAAGGTTAACAAGTGGGAATGGAGGTAGGTGTTGTTTATAAATGACTGACTATCTGGACAATAACGAGCCAATCACTCCACTGGGTGTATTTGGTGGAACCTCTAAAGTGTTAAGAAGTGCACATTTAGAGATAATTATTCTTGTTGATCAGTTTGTCACTATTTCCTACTGACATTTTACATAGCCATTAACTTTATTGTGTGGACAGTGATAGGTGTTATTGCTAAGATTCAAAGGACTTAGCAGACAATGGGAGTGTTAAAGGAAAAAGACGAACACAAGGAATTCTCCAAATGCTTTGACATAAAACAGTTACAGTAATTTCTAAAATGACAAAGATCGAAAATGGTTATAACCTTCAAATACGTTGATTTGCTGCTTTTATGTATTAGGTTTATATCAAATATCAAATCGGTCATCCCATTTTCTTATAAACATTAGATTAACCTGGTTTGTTGTTACCTTTTGAGTCTTATAAAACACATAACTAGATGAAAGATAATCCTGACTACGAGATAGCTGTTAATTATGTACGATTGTCTTTCAATCCCTTTTAGGTAAACAAGTATTTCGGCTAGTTAAAAGTAAATTCCTAATAAAGATTAGTCAAACGTGCCTTAAAGGTAGTAAAATAAGTGAATGAATGTATGTGTTATATAAAAGTATTTTGATTATCTCAACATGGACAGTATAGTCAAATCACGTTCAACAAGTTATCAAATACTCTGTATCAATGGGGATTTATGCTGAGCTCTTTGTTTGGCATAATTATGTTAAGACATGACCTTAAGCTGGGGTTATTTGCAACACCTTCAGATACTCGTTATAAGCAGTATCAAAACGCAATGATGAAAATTTTTTGTTCACTGATGTAACAAATTTGCAACGGTTATAAAAATGCTTGATAACTGGAAACCATTCAATTTAATAATTAGCTTGATTTTCAACATCTTCTCACAATGATCTCAACATCTAATCATTTGATAAGGGGTTTTTTTTCGACGTAAATTCGGTAAACCTTGTTTGTATGGAGATAAAATCTCTTTTAAATGTAATTAGTGAATGATGCATAACCGTGTTGATTAACTTAAATTTGCACCTGCAAAACATATTTGATATTGAATATGTTTTTTACCTTCCATGAAATTGATGAAGATATGTTTGAGAGGGATAATCAATATCACATATTTTATTTGATTAATGTGAAAAATAACTGATTACTTCATTACTAAAGATCAAGTTATTATTGAAGTGGAAATGGTTACAATTACAAGTAGTGCTCATCGGTTTATTTGTAACTGATAGAAAAGAAAATCTGTAATAAATCAATTTGACCTGATACGAGTGCCTTTGATTCTTAGTGGTGAGTGAATCTAATATGTTTGAGTTCGTGAGTTGGGGTTTAACGTGTTTTGAACAATAATATGTTTGTGATGGATCATAATGATGGATGAAAGTTTCAAATCCAGGTTTCCTTGCCACACTTTGTTCTGTTCTAAATATCATTCTACATTTGAACAGGAATTATTCCCATATACTATTTGTGTTACTCTTTTTCTTTTTAGCAGGAATATGTAACTTTAACCATTTAAGTAATCTGACGTGTAAATGTACTTTCATATTCTTCTTCAGAAACAAGAGGCCGAGAAAGCTACACCCGTTGTGTATAGACTCATTAGCTGATGCTGGTTCTAACTTATAAATAATTTACCTTGTGACACTAATGGGGGCCACGTCCCAAAAACTCATGATCATCTTCTTCTCCAGAGGCAAGAGGCGTAGAAAACTGAAACATTGTGTACAGACGCCGTATCTGATAGAGGTTCTAACTAATAATTTGATGTCCTGTGACCTTTAAAAGGGCTACAATGGCCACAACTTTCACCTTCCTCTCCAGCAGTAAAAGGTCTAGAAAGCTTTACAGATATAAATGATGAGTTTGTGGACCCTTTAACACCAAATAAGGACCAGCGGTCACAGAGGCTACGCTCTTGAAACCGATATTCACCTTTTTCCAGAAGAAACATATCTATTAAGCTGAAATGTTTCGATTTGATTGTTGAGGATGATAATTTACAGGTTTAGTGACCACATGGACCCTTACAAAGGCAACAGGGGCCAAGCCGAAAAACCTATTTTTATCTTCTTCTCCAAGAGTAAATGGCAGCTGAAATCTTGTGCACAGACTCCTTGAATAGTGCGATTTACAAGATAAAGATTTATTGACCTAGGTCACAGGCGCCACGCCCTAATCTCCGTTTTTCTCGTCTTCTTATCTAATATAAAAAGCTTCGAAAGCTAAAATGTGTACATACTCCTCTATTCTTTAATAGGTTGATGAGCTACAGAACTTCTGGCTGTATTTTCTCTTGATTGAAGTGTACGATACACATCTGATGTATGGCGAATTGCAAGTATTGAAAACTTACAACTTTGCTGTCGCCAATCGTTTAAACAAAATCAGTCAGAACACAATGGCGGCTTCCGAGACTAGGCTGAATTTGCTAACCACTCTGATATCCCAGGTCTTGTAAGAGGGTCAACTGAAACTAAGTCGTTATAGACACAGTAAAATATATTAGATTGCTTAACTGAATAGTCTACATAACTTTTCAACTTTAATTCAACGCCAACACAAACTTGATATATAGAGGTTTGACTTGAATCATGCATCCCCGAGGAAAAATTTGGTTCATGATTAATGCATATTAAGAAGAGTGCTATCATGCATCCTTTGACAAAGATGACTTCAACGAAAATGATTATAACAAAATGTCTTCATGGCCTTTGCCCTTAAGATCTACTAAACTTGTGATTGAACAGAAAACTTGATGAGTGCTATCAATGAGATTGTTCAAATGTGAATCGCTAAATGCTAAAGCTTCTTATGGACAGCAACCAGACTGTGCTACATTAAATAGTCTGAATTCATATATCTATTTTTACAGAGAAGTTATAACTTCTTATGTTTTAATATCATACCTCATATTCATTCGAGACTACCATATCAGATATGTATCGAGGAGTATTGGGTATGATGTGAAAAATGACATGTAAGTTTTTTTTATCATGTATCTTTCCTTTTTTCTAGACTAAACTATACATGCTAACGTATTATACATATTGCACACAAAAACCATTGTCCGTACATGTTCCTGTGCTGTGATTTAACTTTATATTTATTTTGACCGTAAAAAAACATAAGTAAAACCGTAAAATCAATGTCATCTTTCTTCCCTATCTTGTAAGATGTATGGAACACGAGGGTTAAAATTTTCTATGAATTGTGTTCATTTTTAGGGGAAGCGGGGAGATATGAATGAACTGTGCTCACTTATGCTATTGTTTATGTCTGAATTTACTGAGATTACTTCCATGAAGTTTGCGATTGAAAATAAAATCTATTGTAGCTCTTGAAATTATATGTTGGATTATCCTACTTACCTGAAAGGCCAATAACCATGTGAGATACACATTTAAAAAATGATTGTGTTCAGACGGTGTTTCGTTACAGAAAACACAATGGACCTGTTGACTTAGGTTTTATGCCCTACATTCTTTCAGGATGTTGTAGTCCTTACTTTGTGTTATTAACTAAGCAAGAAGATAAAAGTAACAAGATCTTACAAACTACGTAAATGTCATGGATTCAAGAAATGTTTGTCAATTTTCATACATCTTTAACAAACAATATCCGTTTATATGGACAAAAAGGCTGTATGCACTTATATATTTTTTCAAAAGTAGATCTTATTTGTAATGAGCAATTGGGCTCATTAAATTGTCGATAATTAAACACGATGACTGTAAGAAAAGAAAAATAATATAATTGACGCACGTGACAACTGATCCGAAAATACGGTTTCGGATTTGAAATACACTCTTAATCTAGAGGTAATATACCAGAATGTTACTGAGGTTTTCCATACTTATAGGCTGAGGCTTTAATTATCAACAAGCTCTATTGCGATATGTTCAAAATGTCAACGTCCACAAATCGAAATGGTCGTAAGGAAACTTACTCTTCATCAGTTTCGTCAGTCAAACACTATCTTGTGGATTACATGTTTATCCAACTTGAGGAAAAACTCTTTCACTTCTCTTAAAGATTTGATCAAAAGAAAATTGAGACATTTTCTGTATCCACCAATGGGAGCTGGGCCATTCAATCAGGTTTGGCTTCAAAGCTACACTGAATTGCCATGGTTTGCTAGTTCCAGTCGATGCTCGTAGGTTTAGGTTGCCACAACAACGTTACGGGCTTTCTCCCTACATAATACTAGCAGCCGGGATATGATCAAAATACTTTTGACAGCAGCGTTAAACCAAAATCACCTTACCTTTTCTCTAGCGTGTTAAATGGCTGAAAACCTGCTGACAGCATGGTAGCTACAAGCCTTTAACACTTCCAAACTGGACAGGTCGATGGATAGACGCCAGACCAAATTTGAGTCGCTCTAAAACCTACTATCTATCACTCTCTTTCCCTTACTTCCGTCTTTCCCATCTTTCGATTCTTTTTATCCCTGATCTGTTCGGGCGGGATGATGCAGTGGTGAGCGCGTTCGGCTTCTGATCAAGAGGTCCGTAGTTCGAATCCCGCCAGGGTCTCGGCAACTTTGTCTTCAGTAGAGATCTGTTCTACAGGCAGTTAGGTTTGCGTGCAGTGCTACACTGAATTTCAGCGCAAGTTCAACCATGGGTCGCTAGTCCCAGACGATACTCGCAGACACATAGCTTAGCCACAATGTCGTGTGGGCTTTTTCCCTTCAATAATAATGGCACCGGCGATATAAGTTAAATATACTCAACCACCAAATCACCTCACCTCTGATCTGTTTACTCCCATTCTGGATGACCTTCATCCATGTGTCGAATGATTTATATAATGTTGAAGGCAGGTTTATATCCAAGTACTCACTGCAATCTGTCAAGAATCGTGTAAGGTTTGTTTATCCGTTATATGTACATAATTTTGTCATCTAATTAAGTAACGTAGAGTAGATGTAGATGTAAAATAGCTTCCAATATATGCTAAAGACCTTCTCATATTTTCCAGCAAAAGCGTAAAAGTCATTTCAATATATCAACATTGGTGTGGAGAAAATTACTCCTACATGTACCACTAATATAATGTCAAATAGGTATGCTACCACTTATATTGCTAAAACTAGAGAAATTTGGTTTTGGTAAGAATTATTGTTGCTTAAGTATACTTTCCAAAAGAGGCAAAGTTTAAAGAAAGCAGAAACATCTAAGATTGTTAAAAAAAGTAAACTTTGATTTTACTTCGGTACTCAGAAAAGCTTCAGATGTATTTATTGTCGTACTTATAGATCGTATTAATAACATTATATTGGCAACACATCAGCAAGTAAACCAATTCATTGGGAAATTAAGTTATAAGCTTGACATTGCCAATTAATGAGATTTAACTGTAAATCGCTTGAAAGACGCGTCTGAAGCACTTGGACATTCTATTCCCTTTGGGGTAAAGATATCCTCACAAAACACTATATAGCAAGGTTAACAGTTTACCTGAATCGTGTTTTGAAAACAGAGAATTGTATTGTTTGATGATATGATGCAATAGTTACTGTTGTCCTTGCGGTCTGGGACAATTAAACATCTTGATAGCACTTCATGATTTAGACAGGTAAACAGACCCGTTTAAGGGAATGAACACGAAGTTACAGTTATCTTTATGGTCTTGTGAACTCATGAATAGCATGCTTTAATCAAGGCATCTACTACAATAAACACTCGTTCTACTATTATAATAAGAAAAGCTTCAGAGGAAGTGAATGTATGTATTCATTTTCATACATGAAGAATTCAATATCAAAATCGTGTTCTAAATATGATTAACATAGTATTTCTTTGGCTTCTTGTACAATTTGGTGACGCTGATATCGTTAATTGTGACCTAAGACTACCTTCACTGTCCATTGATTAAACGCAGATATATACACTAAGCTAAATCTGGACAATATCGAGTCAATCGCCAAATTTAAGAAGCTCGATTTAGCGAGAATGATGCTCATTGTGACTGACTGTCATTTTGAAGTGGTCCAGTCTTTTCCATTCTGATAACGATCGCATGTCCCTGTTTAAGTAAGTTTCTGTTGAAAAACCTCATTGCATGATCTTAAAATGAACAGTTACATTCCAACAGATGAAACAACATCAAAATCTGAAAGCGTCATTGCATTTACTTGTTCACCTACCTATAGTTACCGACTTTCTGATTTTTTAAACTTCTTTCGTAACATCATTAAATATTATATTATTTGATTATTACGAAATGTAGACTTGCGTTCAGACATTGTAGACGGTAAAATCAATAAAATACGTATTGTCGAAGCAGCAGTTTTTGAGACAGGGTCTTCTGGCCTTGTATCTACTCGAGTACATTTTTTTTTGCAAGTGATGTTAATTGAATCCTAAACCTTCTTATTCATCTTCACCACTTGAGTTAATACCTTGTCGTGGTTTTGTGGTTTGCGTTCTTCTGAGACCCCGAGAGTTTGCCAGCTGTAGCTTAAAGCTTAGTTTGACTCATTCTAAAATCATGATGGCTTTCTCTGACTTTGACTTTCTTTCCGTCTTTTATTTAAGCCTTTCGATCCCCTTTCTACCTGATGTGCCCACTTCCTCCGATTAATTTTCATGCACGTGATTGATAATTGAAATATTATATTATAGTACACGCTTAACACGAACTCATTCACTCACACTTATGCACCATTCGGTTGACTTTCTAATTCAAGTAAAAATTAATTCAAAATAGATGCAATCCATCACATATTTTAAATTTTATAAACGGGTATTTATATGTTCATTGAATATTTCTTGCTTTGCAAAGACATTCATCAAAAAGAGGAAATCTTGTTTGTTCGAGGAAATATAGATGGTCTAACAATCGACGGAAGCATTAAGAATATAACAACATTCCGACAATTCTTGTCTCCTTAGCTCGCCTATGATGCTGATACAAATGTCTATATTTGCACAAATACTTTTCATGCTGAATAATGACACTTTGTGATGGTTTGATACACACGGGCCGAATCCTTTACTGATACAGACCATAAATCTCACTGGAAAGCTACAGAAATAGTGTTCTAGTTGAACATTTTATAAAAAGCATATCAGTTCTTGGGAAATGTCAACTATCCATAACATGTTTTTGTTGGTTTTAGTACAACATCCTTACTGGCATGGTGTCAAGAAAGATTTTTTTAGGTGTATACACAAGTACATGGGCGTAGCTTAAATATTGGATAAGGATATGATTAGTTATCAGTAATGCCATTATCATCGTTTTCAACATAGGCATTTTGCGAGTACCTTTGGTTTGTTGTATTGTCTACATAAAAACCGAAATATGAAATCTGCATCTGCTGAACAGGAGAGATTCTCGTTTCTTTGACACTCGGTGCACACATCTTGAAAATTACTTGTTATAAGATCGGCCCTGTGGAGCAAGAGTGTTAATAGATCCAGTCTTATAATAAATACCACTTAAAATATAGATGCCATATTTGATTACTAAATCAGCTGATTTTGCCCATTATAAAGTAAGACGTTATTATAAAGTGGGTCTTGTATAGACATTTCATATGTAAAAGGTGCTGCTTGTTTTAGATTTTTTTGTGTTTACAAATGTTATTTTACAATACACAACCCAATTTGACAGATAGAATAAGTAGTAATAAAAAAGTACTCGTGTAACTCTCCACAATCTAAATTGATGTTTAGTTAGAAGTAATTTTCAAACAGAAACATTAATATTATGTTCTATCCATCTATTTTGCAAGAACTAACGCTGGAGGTGATAAAGACAGTAAAAAGCAACATATTTCAAAGCTTATCATGTACAATGTATACATTAGCCAACTTTAATTTTCAAAATCAAATATCTGTAAATATAATGCTGCAAAGCTATTTAGTCAAAAAATTTAGAAATGTACATTGATACAAACCCAGGGGCAAACGATAATAATACATTTAATAGAAACCAAATAGTCAGAAATGTCCTGAATCGTCCTGAATTAGAAACGTTGTCACTATATACATCGTAGTTTTACTGCCCCTTGTTAGCCTTTAGAATTTTTTTTGTTTTTAGCCCATCGACGTTTTGAGTTTTAACAGCTATTTGCAGAAACCTCATTCAATAAACCTATCAGTCATAGTCAGTCAAACATAAACAAATCCAAACTAGCCACATTGCTTCTCATTTCCTCTTCCTTGTAAATATGTTGGTTTTGGAACCTGAAGCATACTTACTTTAACCCTGAGTAATTATCTTGAGATAGAGGTGGCACCAACAGGATATTGCAAGGTGTTTGCCACATTCGTATGATTAGCATGCGTTTGAAGACTTTTTAACTATATAAGCTATGTTTAATTAATAGGCGTCTGATCATCTAAAGCAATATCCAAATTGAATCACAAAAATAATTGAAGGCTATCTGAATTGTTATGATGGATCTTCTTTCAGCATGTCATTCAAATGATGTATCTCCATTTAAATTTTCAAATGTTTTGCCATGATATATAATAAAGACTTTATTTACGGACGTCTGCATTGCTTGTACAAAGAGATGCCGTAAGTTTAAAAAGGGTTAGAAGATTAAAATACATTTTAGTTGTACCAAGTCGTAAATACGCATTGATTAAATGAAATTTATTGAGTTTTGATATATATATTTTGCTCATGTTAAAACTCTAAAAGTCTCAACTATGTCCATCAAAGGATATCAAAAGAAACCATCTTAAAGCTTGTACCCTATATCCAGTGATAAAACAAATGGCTAATCCCATGTTTAGTTTATTTTTCACGGCGGTAATGTTTACAATAGCAATTATTTAATGTGCTTTGTGTTAGTACTTCAGCTGCCTCAGCAACTACTAGGGGCTTATTTAAAAAAATACTTGTATGTACGAGTATGTTTATAACCATGACACGAAACGTTCTCTAATCGAATGTCAACAAAAAATGAAGCTTTTTCCGAGAGGTTTTATGTCAAACTAACCAGAAACAGATTCGTCGGTAAAAGACAGCACTGTTAATAATGTTTGATAAAATAAAGGGTTTTTGTTCAAATGGTTTAGATATGAACTATTTCTTAGATTAATACAACTCATATGGATTTTATGTCACGGTAGAACTGTAGCTTTAGTTTTGTGTTTACGATGTTTATCCTGAATGCTTCAAGCAGGA
This sequence comes from Phorcus lineatus, assembly GCA_921293015.1. Taxonomy (NCBI): domain Eukaryota; kingdom Metazoa; phylum Mollusca; class Gastropoda; order Trochida; family Trochidae; genus Phorcus; species Phorcus lineatus. Next base: position 29,845,321 of record OV121085.1, on the reverse strand, counting down.
CAACATAACGCATTTGGAGATCATAATTGTGTTTTTAATACCATATTTTCAGACGAGTTTGTCCCTGATTAACACCTTGTTATATTACATGTATAAGATGTTTCGTGATTTTTTGTCTGTAATACAATAACGTTTATCTTTTTCTTGACAACATTATTCTATATAGAGACCGATTTTTGTCTACAAATTTTAATTAATTTTGAATTTTAGTCTGCATTAGTGATTTCGACTAATGTAAACACATATATTGCCATATTATCATCCTTAGGGTGTATTTGAAAGGTGTGATTAAACAAACTCGGGTAACGTTTTCAGATCCATTTATTATTTTTCGTGTACCTATTGTACCATCTGTTTTTACGCTGAGAAAAACCTGTTTTTTAATTTTTTATTTTATTTTGTCCATATTTCATAAAAACCTATTGCTCAATGATAGAAGAATGATCAGGATAAATTACTATGCATTTGTTCTTTGTCTATGTTAATTTGTTAACATGCTTCAAGATGTATTTTCACTGCCTGGCATTTAAAATGAACAATGTGCAGATGTTTATTCATTATAACTTCATCATCCTGGATCAATTTAAATTGTGAATTTTTAAAAGTAAAATTGCAACATGTGCAGATTGGGAAATTGACAACATTCATGTTATAAATCGATTGACCTGCTCCCGCTGCCCTGGGATCTTCACAGTGAATGAATTTAATATGTTTCAAAGTTAGTGTTAAAATTGAAGTGATGGATCATTATGATGGATGGAGGTTTGCACTCCAGGGCTCCTCGCACTTCACATAAGAGATTCGTCTTGGGACGTCGAAGTTAGAATATTATATTGTGCTTTAATTATCCTTTCACACAAGCTTACTCCCGAGACACTTGTTTCAAAATATTGTTTTGTATTCCGGAAATACAGGGGCTACTAATCATATCAATGTAACGACTGAAACTTTTAAAAATGTAAATGTAATATGTTACGGCTTTGAGTGGAGGTATATTGATTTTACAAAGCTCTTTACAAAGCTATCATCTTATTTTCTGAAACATTTGCATTTGTGAACCTAACAATGCATATTTGAAATAGCAATTCGTCGTAAATCATTTATTGTATTTCTGACATTTAGATATTTGATCTTTATAAATTGAACTTGATTTGTCATCGTCGTCTAGTTAACTGTGCACATTTGAAATCAACACTTCCGCTTAGGGTAATAATGCGTAGGTTAAGGAGAGGTAAGGGGCAAAAAAATATATATATCATAACCAGATCCCAAAAGTACAATATACAACCTAGAATAAAGGGTTAAACTTACACCTTTCACCATTTATGTTGTATGTATATATTGGAACCAAATTTGTTAGTTGACTTAAGTAATCCTCAAACTCTATTCATTCAAAATGTTAGGTAAAGACATGCAGAAAAAGTTATGAAGTATAAACCATTGGGAACCTAACACAGAGTAGCGGCTTAAAGGAGCATCTCAATTACCAACTACAGCGTTCTGATGGTTCACACTGAGCAACTGTTTTATAACTTTTTATAAGAATTTTCATGCTTCATCTAGTTTTGGCGCACCGGCTTCTGAGTGGAAAGAACTAGGTAACTGTTCCCTTTTTGGAATTGACCGTACTATACGTCTTAGAAGTTGGTGCTCAAAAAGAGAGTTTGCTCTTAAACTGCTAATAACTGACGGTCATGTTACAATATCGATAAATATTTGCGTTTTTAAAGTTCATGGCTTGATTGCTATTCAACACCAGCAAATTTAAGATTTTAAAACCCTCGGCCCACGCCGTCTGTTTAAAACTAAATCATTGCGGATGTTAACTATTCATTTTGTATTTTCACTCACCGCAATGATTACTTTTATCACAACTATTTTTCTTCTAAATGGTAATAAAGCTCGGATATTAAGAAAACAAGATCATTCAAATTTTGATTCGGTGAATGTATGTCGAATGTCAAATGTAGACGCCATGATGTATCATTTCGCAGCGTTTCGTCCCAGATTATTTGAGGGTATTAATTGCAATTCAACGTAGACAAATTTCAAATGAGCCGATCAGAATCAAGAATTCACCAACCTAATGTTCCAATTCAGGATATATATTTGGATGTATAGGGGGACACAGATGGCTATTTCTGATATTGAAACTGATGTTCACAAAAAAGTAGCTGTAAACATTCTCATATGAATGAACATAATAGCATTGTTCAGAATGGATTATGTCTTAAGCTTGTTTAGAATCTCGAATGTCTTTTAAGAATAGAACACGTACTAATGTTGTGGAATAACGACAAAGGTGATATATTTCTCAATATCCCTGTATTTATAAGTAGTACTTGCTGCTACCCTTGATGTTATTGGTCGTATGTTGGATATTTGTCTATTTCTACCTAAGTCATCTTTGAGAACATTATAACAATGTCAAGTCCAAAATGTTTGTACTTACACGGAAACTTGTACCACCACTGATTGTATGTCGCCGTGACCGATGTTTAAGATATAATATAGATTTTCTATAATAACAGTCGACATCCAATTAAGAATAAGAATATGATATGTATTTACAACATGGTTTTTTTTTGTTAGCTAGAAATATTCTACATACTGTGTTAAACTACAATGTGTGCAATAACCAATTTATAATTTCGAAATTGACCATTGACTCCGTTAGGGCAGTTTTCGTTTCAGAGAATTTTGTATGTGTAATTGCGTTTCCATGCCATGATACCGCTCGTAGAAGCAGACATCTCAAGAAAGCACTATGACTCTGAGTTCGCACTCTCTCTTACAATCACACAGTTTAAGAATGGCAGATCGATCACGCCAACTACTTGTGATGTTTCGAGCAAATAAAACCAGTCGGTGAAGCAGTCAAACTCCTTTGCGGAGATATTGGCTCGTTATTGTCCAGACAGTAAGTCATTTGTAAACTAAGCCTGCTCAATCCACACTTATTGATCTGGAAAGGCCTCTCACAGAGATCTTAACATTTCACATTTCTCCTAGTGTATGATGTAATTAAGGTATGATAATAGATGAAATAATATACTACTGTATTACCCATTATTTTTTTAAGTGAGCATAAAGTTCAAATAGTACATGTAAATTTAAACAAACATTTATGAATTAATAAAGCGAATGATAATGTCTTCTAACTATCATTAAGAAGTGAAATTGGCAATAGCTTAAATAACACTTGTTTATTTTACGCATTGGCACTGGGGCTGGATGGTAGAAATTTACAACAGCCACTTGACAACATCAGCAATGCACACCATTGACAGGAAATAATCGTTTAAATATGATCTGTAAAAGACAAAGACATGTACTATCACCTGCATAAAGAAAGAATGTTCGTAGTTAAGAGTTGCTACAATGTAGTATGTTATAATAAACTAGTATGAATGTAAACACTAGTATTGTACATAAATTTAATGAGTATGGTTGGTGCACGCATAAATCAATGTTTCAAAAGATCAAATCTATAAACATGTGACATTTTGGGATGACATGCAAGCATAATGACATTTTCGAATTGATATCTTTACGTATGTTATTTTGGCACATATAAAATCTAAAATGTTACAAATGACACTGTCTGATTTGTTAACCTCGTTCAGTAAATGTAAGCATTGCATGATGCATGTAAAGAATATCATTTAAACTTATAAAAAATATGAAAAGCATTTCTTCTACTCCACTGTTTGAATTCTGAGAATTGTACCTTTCCGAAATAGGTACTAGTAAATAGTATATGATAAACGATATTTTGTATTGAAGTGAAAATAAAACATGAAGGGCCTATTAATACATGAACATCAAGGCTTCTTCGAAGGTTTTATTGTCTCTTCACTATGATGTTTAACACCTATCCGTATCTATTCCCGTACTTAATGTGGAATAAATATTGAAATGGGAAATCCATTCCTTGTGATATTCGTGTACACCATGTAAATGTTAAACGGAATAGCTTAGTCGACACTTTAAACGTTGTTAAAATGCAAGGCAAGTGGTTGAAAAGGATATTCAACTTTCTTCATATGAAATGACTGCTATACCTTTACGTTAGTTTGTGAAGGGTAAAGAGTGATAAGTTATCTAATACATGACTCGACGTATTACTGATAGTTGTCATCTGTCTGACGTTACAATCAGCTGATAACAAGGGAGATGATTTCTCATCAAGTGTGCTTGATAATCTTGATAATCTGCTACCTTATAACCATATCAACGGCAGACGCGTTCCTTGTGCTGATCAATTTTCAGTAAACTGTCACACATTTTAAGTGTACTCTACATAAATTTCCATTTAGGATGTTTTAGACGTCTTTTCATAATTTCAACAAAATCCTCATTAATGGCGCAATATTATAATCCTGAAGTACGAAGTTACTCTACAGATAAATTACATACCTACTCTTATAAGTATATAAGTGTTTGATGATAAGACTCAGATTTTAATTCTTGATTAATGAACAAGTTCAGAAATATTTTAATGATCAATGTATAAATATTTAAAGACAATGACCACATTACAAGTTGGGGCGGGATAGCGCAGTGATTAGCGCGTTCGGCTTCGGATCAGGAGGTCCGTGGATCGAATCCCGCCAGGGGCTCGGCAACTTTGTCTGCAGTAAAGAACTGTTCTACACGCAGTCAGGTTTGGGTGCAATGTTACACTGAAATTCAGTGCAGAACCACCCATGGTTCGCTAGTTCCAGCCGATGCTCGCAGGTTTCACCGCAATGCATAGCCACAATGGTGTTGCGGGCTTTCTCCCTGCAATAATACTAGCAGCCGCGATATAAGTGAAATAATCTTGAAAGCGGCGTTAAACAATAACTCACCTCACCTCACATTACAAGTTGTAGCTGAGACCACGATCAGTGTCATTTAACGGTATTTGAACATTAGTCTATGCGTTCATCAAAATGTATATACATGAAAAATATGTTTCTAAATGTGAGTTTGTTAAATTTTGATGATTTATATTTATAAACTTACTCTAATTAGATTTTAAGGCAAACATAAGCATATATCAAATATCTTAAATTGATCTTGACAGCAAACTTGTAAACTCTTTAAAATAAAATCATGTAAATACTAGCCAATATTTTAGGAAGTTTAGCAAGTTTTGTTTAACCTAATGTAGTGAACCAAAATGAATCTTATACCTTTTCAAAGCGTTATCAGTTAATAATCTTAAACATATTTATAGGTCTTCAGCAAATATATTTCTTTCCCGAACAACAATTTACTGAGTGGAATAGTTATTACACATTTTTTATGAGAGCTCCAATAGTGAAATTTGTTTCGAAAAAGTTTGATACTTGTTGAAGAGCGTAGATGGATAAGTAGTCGAGGTCAGTTTGTCACTGCTGTAAGTTAGATTTGGACATTATTTTGTCGTTGTAGTGTTTATCTTTGATATGGGCGATAACAGCTCCTAAGATCTAATGATAAGCGGTGTTTGGGTAGGATTTTGTTATACACCAATTGTTGTTTCAACAATGAATATGCCCAGGAGGTTAACAATCAACAGAGATTACTTAGATGAATTTGTAGACTAAACAAAGCATCGCTTTCGCAAATACATGTTCATCCATCCTGCTAAATCAGCATATCAAAATCCACCGAGCTCCTTTAAAGACGCTGGTGAAGCAGGACGATTTTCCTCTTGATAAGCACCTTGGGTTAGGCTCGCAGTAACCGCAGTTGCATCTTAAGCCACAAAATCTTAAAAATTGTAACGAACAAGTAACAGTTTTCTATCAGGTGGTTAATTATGCTATGCTATTGTGCTATGCTCAAACGTAAATAGTATTTCAACATATAAAATGCTAAATTGAATATTTAGTGTGACTGGCAACTGGTCGTGTGAGATTTTACCGTCTGTGTGAACCATTACTCATTACATTACATGATACATGATATTGGTGAGCTAGTAAAGTTGAGAAGCACAGGTGATCAGTTGTGTTGCAAGAACGATTATTTGTGTTCGAATAAACATTATTATTTACACTGTCTTCCAACAAAACATTGGGTAGAACCATCTGCGAATTCCACAGTAACACAAGTGTTTAACGCTTACATGGCAACGTCCCCCGCCGTATGAGATAAATTTATTTGGTATAATGAATATTATTTATTTTTTAGGACAATGAATGTTACCTGTAAGTTGATGTGTCTTGTCATGATCAATTGAGAATCTTCTCTTCATTGTGATGTATTTCAAGAAAGACTCTTTGACAAAAACTTTTAACAACTGTCACTATCAGTATGTATATTCGCACCTCTTTCCTTCTAACAAAACACAAGTGAGAATTCATGAAGGATACAGTAGAGTGTTATTTAGTGTTCTGGCACACATTATAAGCATGATTATTCCACTTTTATCTTGGTTTACATATGAACACTCCAGGTGCTAAGCTTTACGAGATATCATGTAAACAATGTATTACAAAGTGATGACAGTGTCGTGGTGACCTGTAAAATGAGGTCCATGTCACCAAAGTCCAGTGGTGCATGAGTCATCCGCCGTTGTTTAGCAGCGTTAATTGTTAAAGAGTGTAAAGGAAATACAAGGGGAATATGTAGCTGTTCATTGTTACTGGGTTTTTTTAGGTTGAGGGACATCGGTCCGTTCATGCGTGCTTAAAACAACAAACCTAAGTATAACTCTATTGATATACAAAGGATTATCCTACTGTATAGTTTCAAACGAATGAAACAGTATTCAATCGTTTTTCTTCAGCACGTGTCTTTCTTTTGTACTTTTTATAAGTAGATACAAGGAATCAAATTTCAAAACAACACATTTTGTGACGGAAATCATTAAATAGTTAATCATTGGCATCGGTGATAACCCTTCTCAGGCGCCAGTAAAACAATTTGCTGTGTCTTCATCTTGTAAACCGTTATCATTCTTTCAACCAAAACGTAGCCAAAAGGTTAAGCACTCAACAGAGCTTATGAGGACTAAATATGTAGACAAAATAGAATCCGATTCAAAGCATATGTATATGAAGAAAGAGCACAATGTCTGTACAAATAGGAAATACATGCAAGATGAAAACCATTCGATTTAATTTTTAGGACATGATGATTTCGGAAAATGTTTTTAAAAAATTAATAAATACTTTCATAACGTTAAAGTTATTGTATATGTTAACAATGAATTACTGAAACTGCAGATTAACGGTTTGCCTGCTTATATATCATTTTAAAAGGTTAATACGCCACAGCAATAGTAATATGATTATAAACTGCTTAACTAAAAAAATTTAAAAATCGTAATTAATTCATAATCATAAGAATATTGAATTCCAATACCAATGTGATTACCAAAGACATCGATTTACTCTATCTGTGCAACCTTTCAAAGACATCATATTGTAATTAATTATAAAACTACTTCCATTTACATCACATTAGATAAACATCTTATACAGTTTGATAATAATGAAAGAAATAGGCAGTTTCAAGAATACTTTCTTAATACTTTCTCAATTGGAATGGTAAGTCCATTCAAACTACTCTCTATAGACTTCTGACGTCTTGTCATACCTCACTGTTCTAAAAGTATACGGCCGTTTGTACTTTAATGTGATTTAGTTCCATTTGATATTTTGCGTAGTACGTTCGACCAATATTTTGCACATATTGAGAAAGCTAGTAAAACACTAATCAGAATTGTCCTCATAATTACTGAAGTCTTCAGTTTAAAATTGTGTTTTGTCCTTTGTAGTTAAAATTTATTTTGTTTTGACCCAGGATTTCGAGTTCTAAAGGCTATTTGCAGAAGCCTCATTTCATATGCCTATCAGTCACTGTCAGTCAAACATAAACATATCCGAAATAGATATATTGATTCTTATTTCCTCTCCCTTGTAAAAACGTTATTTTTGAAACCTAAGACTTACATTATTTAACCATAAGCTTTAAATAGCAGGAGTGCCAAAAAGGAAAGGGAAGGAAAATTCCTATGAAAAATCGGAAAGTAAATTAGCTTCTTATCCTTCTATTCATTCAGTGTGCGCCAGACTTTTAGTTGCAACATTCAAACATGAAATTCCTGGTATTTTTTATACTTAACATTATATTTTGGTTATTGAGTATTGCTTATCGTTTTTGTAAATTAATCAAAATAAATTAAAGTAAATTCTTCAGCTTCCAAAGCTAATTAAATGAGGGGTCATCATAATAAAGCAAAGAGCAAACCCCGAATATTCGTAAACATTCTTGATCTAACTGTCAACAAACGTAAGGTTTGGTTTTCGCAGCAATTTTTCAATTACGCTAAGTTATATTGAATTTTATGTGAACGACCAGTAATGTACGTCAGAACTAAGATCCTTCCAGGTTCATTTCAAACATATTTACGCAAAATAACGGTCTATAACATGTTGAGAAAATAATTTTGACAAATTGACGGAAACAGCTACTTAGGTAAGAAGGCGACAGATATATAAAACTTGACAAAATACAGCTTTTTAAATACCTGTATAGAAATGAAGAATTGTTTAAGAGTCCTTCTAATCTTTGCCACGATCAATACAAGTAATATTGGTTTCTTTATGATTGAGATTAATCTGTTTTATCAATGAAATAAACACTCCATCTCTCTTTATTGTCATTTTGCTGATCATAACTTACGTGACGTCATCATAACACTGCCAAGACTTCTCAACTGTTTTCGGTTTGAGTTTACTGTTAAACCATTACATTCATAATACGCATGCTGTATATTTAATTGATTAGGGCATATACAGCAATGCGCCACTATAGTGTGTGAACTTTGCTTCACTTCCAAGTTTGTTTTACCTGAGAGGGGATGATAAACGAATGGGTAAATGCAAATAATTTAAAAAGGTATCAGTCGCATTTGGTTCTTCAATGGAATGTTTTACTGTTTCTGGGAGATATTCACTGTCACATATTTAATTGACAAAGCATGAACCGTTCGTAGGAAAAGAAAGCTATTTAATTTATCTTTCCCTTGTGCCAAGTCAATATTGAAGTTCAAAAAGAAGTTATAATATTCCCTGCACAGACGGGGAAAATATTTCATATTTGTAATAAATTGTTTGACCTGCTTCCAATGAGGTAGGCTCTTGACAGTGAATTAATTGAATTTTTTTAATGAGAATTAAAATGTAAGTGATGGATCCTTATGAAGGATGAAGGTTTTAGTCCAGTGATCCTTGCAGTTCAAATCAGAGATTTGTCTTAGGGCGCAAGTTTTACAAGAATAATGTTTGGAATCTTTTATCTGTCCACACAAGTTCACTCCCGAGACATCACTTCAATTCCACGTGCTTTCTAATATTGATACAGCCGTATATTGATTGTACTAGAATTAAAATATAGTACATTCATTAATGAATAGTTCATTGTACATGGCAATGGTTACATAATAATCACTCCCAATAACTTGATATCAGGTTATAGAAAACACATTTTACCACTTAACTCCGGGTACATTTACATAACGGTTTCAGACAGAAATTGCTGATACCATCATTGTTGACTTTCACAAATACAGCGTATTCCTGTCTCAATGAACTTGAAGTGCCCCGATACAATATAATTAACGCAATATTATGAACTATAGCTACTAAATCCAAGAACTGAATTGAATTTTCAAACTGACACTGCAAATAGAATTTCGGAATGTTATTGATCCTAATTCTGACAATTTTTAATATGCAACTGAATGGGTGAAATCGAGAACATGGCAGTATCAATGTTTCCTATTCCCAGAGAAGACACGTAATAACATTCAAAAAAACCTCTATTAAAAGCCCTCGAAATAAGAATGCATAGCACAAAAAGTACGAGGAGGTTCAGAAGCAGACCAAACGGGCCAAGAACTATATGACCTGAATCAAGTTACTGCAGTACTTAGGAGACACTTAAACACTTAAACTAGGAGACCAATCCTGACCCTGACATCAGTAGTTTTGCACTCCTTAACACTGACTACAGTCAATATTAGCTCTACCGTTTCTTAGGCAGACCTTTTAATCTTCTAATTAGTTCGATATTGTCTAGACCCACGCTGCGTGTATATGTATCATCCCAACTGCGGATCCGCCCCATCTTAAGATGGGACGCGTCCCAACTTGGGATTCCAAGTTGGGACGTCCCATCTTGAGATGGGACGGGGGATACTAAAACATGTTAATAATATTCATATTTTATAATGATTTGTGTCAGTATAACATGTTTTTAGATAGTTTTGTTATATTCTTTTCACACCTACGAAGAAAATTTGATTTGATGTTCATTTACTTCACTTTTTCACTCGGTTTCGTATGTTATCGAATACGAACGATTCAACACTTCTCAAACATTTATTTAAAGTCACATTTGATTACTGATTGAATCACATTTGTTAAGCGACATAACAAAATCAGATCAATGTATATATTTATATTTAGATTATAGTTTTCAGCATTTTTCAAACGACCAATACATGCGTGCGTAGATCGAACACCTGACATCACACAGACATCTTTGTATCTTAGTTTCTTTACACAAAGGTGGTATAAACTATTAACAATCAAAGATATAAAGTTATTTTAATACAGATCCAAGTTTTACAATACTAGTGATAAATTTTTTTTTAAAAATATATACCTGATGCAGAGGAATGAATAATCCATGCACAAACCTTCTATAAACAGAAATTAAGGTACTCTCCATCGTTACAATGCAGCACTGAATAGACTGAATATGTTAATGTGTCAGCTTGGCGTGACAGAGAACGGATTATTGGGCACCTATTTGCCCACCGTGGGTAGTGTTAGGCTAAAACAACTTATGGAGACACCCAAAACCCATGTTGTTTTAACAAATTATTATCTTGTTTATCTACTTGGCGACTTGGTTGATTGTATCAAATGTGAAAGAAATTAAAAGTTCCTTTTATCGAAGTCTGGTTCCCCAACATTTTAGATATTTTCAACTAGTGCCAACCGTAGGGTTGAATATTCCCTCGTAACTCATATCAATATACTAAATTCTTTCTTAACGGCGACAAATCTTTGTCACAGAGTGTTAACGAATTCCTAATAATATAAATTTATCATTTCATAAATGAAACCAATCCAAGCTATTTCCTTACATTTATACAAAAAATGTAAGGTATACAAAGCTGAATATAAATTTGACTTTAGTAAGAATAATTGCAAATCTATATTTCCACCTATGTACTTGATATCTAAATCGTTTTATGTTTGTTTCAGGAAAAGAATTTATATAGGCATTGCTGCCTGATTGCTAATCCTTTTTCCTTTTTGTATATATATTCTGATTTTTTGTAACACATGTTTTATTGAAATAAAAAAACCTTTAAATCATAGTATTATACTTACTGACCATTATTTGATTACACATATTGCATATTTTCATACAATGAAATAATGAATATTTTACAATAAGCAATGCCAGTTTCAATATCAAATTTGTATAAGAAATGACAGTTTCTATATCAAATTTGTAGAAGCAATAACTATATGAATCATTTAATCCTCTGAAGATATTACATTAGTACATGTATGTCAGCACAAAATAGCTCGATAAGTGTTAGTATATCAATAAAACTTCATTGCTGTGTATTTACAAACCTAATGCCTGAGGGGGGGGGGGGGGGGGGGGGAGCATGTTAAGTAGCATATTTAAAGATAACAAAACGATTAGTTAAGTAAACTTTCAGATGTAAAAAAACAATATTACACTGAAATGTAATTCTTCCCTCTCACCTACTCATCTTATTTGACTTATGTACGGATCAGTTGATTAACGTATTAGTAGTATGAACACACAACAATTCTCTCAATTCAACGCCTCTAACAAGCCTAGATAGACGCTTGTACATATTAAAAAACAACCTTTAAATACTGATCAAAATCTTATGTTACCTCGGGCTAAGTAGAGAAATAGTAGAATAATTTTTCTCAACTCTGTACCCTGTTATTTTTCGAAAATCTTATGATGGTAAACAAAGTTTTTTAATTAACTCAAAGTCAACAAACTCCGTTTATAATCTTGATAAGAAATGAGTTCTAATATAGCATTTCTAAATTAGCATGAAGAAATTACCTTTGCAATATTGAATATATTAACGTATTGTGTTGCAACTGTAAATCGTATTTGCTTGATTTTGTGTTGTATGTTGGATGGTTTCAAAATATAATTATTTTGGAGCTTGACATGATAATCGTTCTCTTTATGAAAAAAACATTTTGAATATATTTAGTGTGGCAAAACAACTTTCATCGAATAACAATACAATAACAATAAACATAAACATTTGTTGTTGTTTTTGGTTAGGGTTTGATCACGTCTGCTTCCACCTATCAGAGATATTGCCGATAGGGGCAAATGCCTTGATAAATATGAATGATGATCATTAACTAAAACAACAAACGCTCGGCGCATACCTTTGTAGTGTTACAAGCATGCTCATGTACAATTGGTACCCATTCTTGTCGCTAATTGGAAGGTGACACACAGGTATTAGTGTCATAACCGAACCGGATGTTTACCAAAATCCCTTCTTTCGGACATCCCCTCCACCCACCCCACACCCATCTCTGAACTACCAAGCAGTTTGCCATTTGCATCACGACACTGATCAGATCAGGTTCGATCGGAAATATGAGGAGGCATAACTGGATTTATTTACTGGACATCTTATAAGCATTGACGGAACGCCACTTATAGGTTAGTGTTTGTGAATTATGTATAATTAAATATAAACTTTTAGATTCGACTATCAAACACAATAAGTACATTGGAATCTTGCTTAACGGAACGGTTGATGTGTAGGAAATTGAACTGATTACAAGGCATTAGATTAGCATTCTTGGTATTCACTAAGAGTAGGGTTTGAATGTATAATTGAATGTAATTTCTTTTTTTTATTTGCTTAACATGCTGTCAAAATTAAAAATATTTGAGAATATAATGAAATTATTCATAACATTTCGTATAAGAATTACTTCGTATTGGGCTATGATGAAAGACTCGTATGCGATGAGAGATAAATAGAGCCAATAAGTCATGAAAATCAACATAAAATCAAAATATCTTTCGATGTCCTTAAAGCGCTCATCTAAATGATACATGTTATCATGTCATTACTAAATTCGACATTAGAATAAGAATATTATGAACATGTTAAAGTATCAGCCGTCCCATCTCAAGATCGGACGTCCCAACTTGGAATTCCAAGTTGGGACGCGTCCCATCTTAAGATGGGACGCTATCCCAAGTTGGGATGATACATATACACATTCAATAGCTTAGGGTTTCTTTGGTAATTGTTAAGCGATTATACCTTTACAAACAGTTTATCGTTCTCAGTACGAAACCCTTTCATTTTGCCATTGTATCAGTCTGATTACATGTGTGGTAATAGTTTCGCTTTAATGGGAAGTTGCGAAACAGACCAAACATACCTTAAACCATGTGACATATATCATGTTACTGAAGCACCCTGAAAGGCGATCAAACACTTAAACTAGAAAAGTAATCCTTACCTAGACGTAATTAACTAACTGCAGTCAATATAAGGTTTACCTAATCTTAATCAGACTCGTTAATATTCTTATTCGTTCAATATTGTCTAGACATGTGCTGCCTGTGTAATATTTTCTTAAGAAGTTATAATTCATTTACAAATAAGATAATACTTTGTGGCTTTCAAGTGAGTTCCACAACAACGAATACAGTTGCATGAAGATTGAATTTCGTGATTTAGAAACTTTTGTTGAAATGCAGTCTGAACTTGAGATAATCGTCCCATTTGATGTTATATCCTTCCTTCACAAACATTATTTCAAACGATATTGAAAAGCATTTATTCATGAAACGAACTAAGAAGACAATGCATGACGAATGTGATATGCTCTGTGTGTACAAAAGAATGTAACACATGCACATTATGTCAATGTTATCCCCTGTGACTGTTTTTTTTATGTTTCCGGGTTATTTACATCGAAACATATGGAGACATTGCTATGATTCATGCGTTGTTTACAATATATCTGTATGTCAAGTTTATGTTTATTTGCAGACAAAAATGTTAAGGAAAACCTAAAGACGTATTATAGCAAACATATTTACAAATATTGGACAAGAGTCAAGTTGACAAAGAAACTAGTCTCAGATTATGTGACAATAACAAATGATCATCCTGCAGTGGTTTCGATACAAGATCAAGTTCAGTAATTATAAATGAAAGAAAATGCATTTGATTTGTGTAAAGGTCAAGGTAATATGAAGAATTGAATGTATTTAGATATTTTTTTGGTTCCATTTGCACAAGGGTGATATCAATTAGATATCTGGCATCATTGTTGTTCCTGCGTTACAAAGACAGTGTAAACCCTAAGTTTCCTTACTGTATTATTTTTCCTTTGAGTACAGGTAGGTATAAAGTTAGTTTTATCACCATCTATATATCAGCATCTCTATATAAGGTTTAAATTTATTATATATGTCATACGGGATTCAAAACAAAACATGTCAGATACAAAGCTCAAAAGTGTTTGTCGGTGATTTTGTAAAGCTGTCTGCGTTTCATAGAACCACATTGTTATCAGTAATAAACGAACATGAAATGTTGATATGTTCATTAAATTGCCTTTCTAATGAATCTTAAAAGTTTAAAGAAAAGGTAGAATATTTATGTTTTTAATAAGATTAATATTAATGGAACTGATCGGTGATGCATTCCTCTAAGTATCGTGTACTATTAAATGTTTCATAAAGTACTGATGTAAATTTATAAACATCCTCTGCAACGTTAAGCAACATTATTCATATATGTTGCCTATCCAGCATTATAGAAGTAACAGTGCTACTTGTATTGCATAAGAACATGTCTTCAAATTACCCTTTGAAATTCTATAGAAGATGCAAATATGCAACAGAAAAAACTCTTAAAAAGGTCTGTTCAACAGTTAAAGTCATTGATGGTTATGTTCGTAGTGGAACATATACAAAACCTGGACCACATGGTCAAGTCATACTTGCACTGCATGTATCCTTGGCCTTATCAATAGCAAATATCCTTAAAAGATTTTTAGATTAGCAAATATATATGGTTTAGACATGTCCTTTTTATTATGATTTGAAATATTTGCAGTCTCAGTGTTACCGCACCCCGTGCAGAAGCAAACATTGCAAGTAAGAACGGTGATAACAGCCAAGTAACCAGTCTAAACCTTAAACAGATCGATCACTTCAACTACTTGTGATGTTTTAAACAAATAAAAATCACAGGTGAAACAGTCAGACTCCTCAGTGGTGATATTGGCCGGTTAGTGTCCATACATTGGTAAACTACGCCAGCTCCAGCTAGTGATCTCCTTAGGCCGCATTACACCTAATGAATTGCGTTCTTTGATATCAGTAAGAAACTCTAAATACAGAGAATAATAAAAATAATAATTTTTCATAATGATTATGTTTAGAATGTAACTACCATAAAACGTAATTGCCTTTCAGGATATATATAGATATATATGATCCTAAGAGGCACCTGTAAGATAACTGAGTCTCCCCTGACCAACTTTTGCTCCTTGTATGTGGTAAAAAACGTTATGTCTCTATGTGGGCCATGTGGTAATTTGTAGGATTAAAGCTGTGTTTTTGACAAGTGTTTGATTGAAGTAAGGATTGACAATGGAATACCTAACACTGATCAAATTTTGTACTGCAAAGGTCGCATACCAAAGAACCTTGCTGAAATGGAGAGGATGGCCCTACACATGACATTTAGTTTAACACTGGCGACGTCAGTTTGAATGTGGTCCGAATACTGCTGAAATTACCGGTCGAGCGCATTTAACCATTTAAGATGACAGTGGCATTTTTAAAGGTCGATGTTTAATTGATAAATGAAGTGTAAAGTTTGTGAAAAGAAATGCGACAGATTTTGAACATACATTAGGTGTCTGCTCTATGGACACCGAGGCTGCTCAATCCTTTCAGAACCAGCTCCTAGTCACTGGTTAAAGGCTCTTTTGGGAAATTCAGGAATAGTTTTTCGACAATCCTATTACCCAGGATGAGACATGGATTCACCACTTTGGTCCTGGGACAAAAGTTCTGTCGATGCAATGGAGCCAAATGAGAGTCCCAAGACCCGAAGAAGGCAATAGTTCAGCCAGCAGCAGGAGAGTCCATGTCCACAGTCTTTAGGGACGATCACGTAGTCGTGCGGCAAAGGGTACACTAATTACAAGGACATTGAGAAAGAAATGTTGTATGCTGTCCAAAGATGTCTGTATCCTGCAAAGCAACGCTTCCGTGCACAACTCTCACATTTTAAGGAAGAACTATCCATTGGGGATAAAATCCTTCTTCACGTCCCCACTCTCCTGTCATTTTTGAAGGGAACATGATTTCCGGATGATGAAATAATGATTCCAAGAGTCAAGTTTAACAACCCAGGGTCACCGTCAAGCAAAGTTGTATAAATCGATGTGTTACACTTGATGGTTGCTAAATAGAGATGTAAAAAGACATTAATTTTTATAGGTATACAACGTGATGTTTTCCTGAAATTTTGACACTATGCAAGTGGTAAGCAAATTACTAAATGGAATTCAAATACTTGTCTAACAAAAACGGAAAGAAATACTTTGGTATCATTAGTGTCTAACATAATCAACTTAAATGGGACGGACGAGTCTGATTGCTTAACATTAACATGACCTCATTATGAGATTATTAAATTTATTCAATTCACGTAGAAAACTTCATTTGCTTAGAATAAAATAATTCAAGATGAATACCAAGTTACGAGTTGCTTTCAGCACTTGGTTTTGGTTTTTATGCAGATATCGAAGAAATAATCATGACTAAATGAGAAGTTTCCTCTTTTGCATGGTTTTCACCGAGTGGTAGAAACTAAAACAAAACATTAACATGATATTTATTTCACCAAAAATATTCGTTACTTAAATTCCTTTTTTACGTTTGTATGGTATCTTTCATGGATCAGTCCTTGGTACCATAAAGTTAAATGGTTTTCAATATCAAGTCCTGATGGATTTTGTTTATTGACAGGCAAAAACGACCGAGAACATCAAGGCCTCTTCAAAGTGTGTTTACTGTCTCCTTTGTTTGATGTTTAAAGGTTTACCACCTACTGCAATCTATATATGTCTTGTAATGTAGCACAAATCATGAAAATGGGAAATCCGTCACATGTAAACAATCATTTACTATATGTTAACATGACATGATTTTTTTCTGCCTCTGTTAGCTGTATAAAAATGTCAATAAAGCGGTTACAAAGGAAATACAATTTTCTTGATGTTATTGAACTGTGAAGACATACAATTAATTTTTGTGCATTACAAAGTAGGTATTAATCTGATACATTATATGATGATGGTTATCTGTCTGACAATTTAAGTAGATGGAGACAGGTGAGATGATTAACGTTTAATTATTTCTTTTGAGGACAGAGACAGAGCTCAGTAAGGTTCAGTTACATTTCCGTTAGACTGTTCATTTACATTTTTACTGACAGTATTCACAGAATTCTTCAGTTTGTCTTCTTTGACATATGTATGAAGTTTCAAACCTTCAAGACAACACAAGCCCTTCTACTGAGCAACGAATGAAGACAAGGACCATAAGCTGTAAAAACATTTTCCACTGTTAAGCTTTGATATAGGCGAAAACAGTTTGAACCGCCGATGAAAAGGGTCGTTTTGGCAAGATATTGTAAACAGTAACTGTTGATGTGGTGATAGTGAAAGATAAGAAGCAGATTAAGGACTTAACCGAGGTTATTTTGACTAAATTTAAATTGGTAGTATGTATATATGCTTAACTAGAGTGTTTGCAGCTAAAGGCTTAACCAAAACTGGCAGGTAATGGGAATGCGACTGTGTTTGTGAAGTTGATAATTTACATGTATCAACCTCAAGGGGAGCTACTCTTCAAATATAGAACGTGCTGTACTTAAGATCCAGTAAGAACGACTTGAACGCTTGGGAGACTTGTATGCAAGCATATGGAACCATTTCTCTTTTATTAGAGGTCAATTCAGGAGACGACATGAACTGGATGAGTCAATGGAGATTGGTATCAAATTCGATTAAGCGTGTTTGAGCGAACATTAATCCATTTAAACAATTTCCATTAATATCTTATGCCTACAAGAGTTTGAAAAGTAGGTGGGCGACTTTAGACGTAAAATGAGTAAGTGTTTACAGTATCAATATGCCCCGAAAGCTTTTAGAGCTCTACCTATTTGTACATCATCTCGTGTGATCATGTTCCCACAACAAAGAGGCTGACTTAGGTCGTGTATAAACACATATAAATAGGAGTGTTAGGTATCTTAAAACATATCATGTTTGTCTGTGCTGACTTCTCGTACGTTATGTGCGTGCCTTTAGCACCTTCAGTGAGTGCAGTTGCTATTACGCAATAATGTGTACATCGATCCTACACAGACATACAATATGTACTTGTAAATCTGGATTCTTAAATATTGGGTGAAAGCACTTAATACCTTTACATACAAATGTATTTAAATGAAGCAAAAAGAAGTATCGGACAATTGTTTAGACGATTCGGACATAAAACTACGTGACATAGCTAAATGATTAACAACGGCATTCAAATAGAAATTACTTCAAAATCCTTAAGGTAGACAATGACATTTGAAATAGTATCTTACTATTGTTAGAACTATTCAAATATATATGTATACATATAAAATGAAATATTTATACCCCTCTACGACAAAAGCGTGTCATGTAAAAAAAAAACCCAATAGGCATAGAAAGGCATAGGCGTAAAGGCATTAATGTTTTTCGGACATTTTGAAGATAACTTTTGATTGGTATATAATCAATTCTACTAATAACCTAATGTTTTCCAAAATGAGTATGAAAAGGGAAAGGATAATGACGTGATATACTATCAACAGTGTTTCCCATATCGAATTCAGGACAGAATTCACAAAGGTTCTTAAAGCAAACGATGTTATTACTCTCATTCAAATGCGAGATACAGAAAGTATGTACTTCTGTAAATCAATTGTCTTGTGCAAATAATTGATATCCAAATCTAGATATGGATCGACTCGTTAAAGCAGTCCTTTAATCTAAAGTCTCTCTTTGAAGCATTCTGCCTAAGGAAGAGTCGTGTCTTCAGAGGCCATTGTTTACAGTTAGGGAGCCTCCTAACTGAACCATGACATTGAATGAATATTCACTACATGTAAAATACTACACATGACTCGACCTGAAATAGTATAGGGAGTGCCTTGCACATAAAGAATAGTATACATAACTCTCCCTTCAATATGCTCTGCACGTAAACATTAGCATACAAATAATTGCCTGAAGAAGAGCCTCATCCTTGGTAGTCAGCACATAAATAATAATATAGAAAACTCTTCCTAACGAAGTTTCGTAACTGTAGGTATGGTAATGTCTTTCACGTAGAAACCCATCCTAAAATAGAGTCTATACTGAATTAGTGTCCTTCTGATGTTAAGTAATATGAAAGAAGATATGTGAAGACTGAACTAATACATCCAAAATTAACTTTTGTTACTTAAAAAATTTTTTGTTAAAATTTTTTTTAAAAAGATTTAATTTTAATCAGAAATAAGCTCCGGTCGATTTGGACGACAGATGACAACTAATAAACAGTTGAGGTATTGAAAATTGTCTAAAAATGAAAATTATGTCTTACTTACTCACGAGAATTCAAAACTTGCTAGATAACCGGAGGCCGTTGTACATTAGAGGAGTTGAATGTAGGTAAGCAAAATGTTACTTAGGAAAGAACGCCTAGATGACTCCGAGTATCGATAATAATAATAATAGCATTCTTATACCGCGCATATATCCTTGACAAAGCATGCTCAAAGCGCCATAAGTATTATTACCCTGGAGGGATAGTATGTTCGGTGCCGCCGATTATAGGTCCGTACTTTCCCCCTTGTTCAGGTACCCATTTGTACAGCTGGGTGAACTGAGTGCAAAGTGGATGAAGTGTCTTGCCCAGGATGAGACCCATGTCACAAATTTGTGGTGTCTCCACCGGGATTCGAACCCGAGTCTCTGGCAAGAGGCAAGCATGCTATCCAATACACCACTGTGTTCCACAGTATCAATGTACAAGTAATAATCTGATGATTCACGGTATACCTGGTACAGTGACGAAACTTGGGGAAACTCTTATGAAAAAAATCTCTCAACCACGTTCTACATTAAAAACGACATATACACAGATTAAAAAAACCGATTAAACACGAGAAAGGCAAATTCACTAATTATTGTCAAATTTGTTAGTAGAACAAAGAACTTTGTTAAGGACAAAGAGACAGAAACTCACAATACCAAGTGAAGAAATATTCTCCGCTAGACATTCGGGCAGACAGGCGTTTGCAGGGTCCCAACAGACTGGGAAACGTCTTAATGTGAGACTTTCGTAGATGGATTCGTGATACATCGTAGATGAGGTCACGTTTGATACAGACTGAATGTAATCGTATAGTGAAAGAAAGTCCAACAGGGTCCCGTTGCACCAAACACTAAGGTAACTTTAGTGCAATTAATATTTAAGAATGGCTTTAAGGTTAACCTTAGTGTTAAGGTGGTTTGTGCAACAACCCCCAGGTCAACAAAACAACATTCCAAAGTTGGCGGACCCTGTCAGCTCGGAGTTCTAACCCGAATGCGCAGACTCGCCAAAGGTGCTCACTCCAAACCAGACTAACAACACTCAAACGGCTGTTTAACATTCTCTCGTGGCACTCAGTAAATACTGAAAATGTACTGTGTTGAAGAATTTTATCGGAAATTTTGACATTATTGTGATGGCCTTAATCATATTGAAGACTGTCTAACCCGGATAAGGATATTTTTCTCTTGCTGGTGATGCTGAATGCAACAACTAAACACGTTTTGAGATGAATAATGGATTCATGTTCATAAGGATAATGTATGTCGATAACATCTTTTATTAATTATCAAATTTAGACATATCATGATTTTTAACTTAATTCCAATCATTATTGCGGAAAAAATATTTTTAAAAAATAACATGAAAGGTATAATACTCTGATATATGAATTTGTAAGTACTTCTATATAAAACAAAAGCCTATACCAGCATCTATTGTCGCCTTTATCTGGCGCTGGTATTTTGTTTTCGAATCTTTTGAAAATGTGGTGACATTTATTTTGTTCCTCAAATTATGTGATGGTTCCACTTTACATGAACACATCTCCTGTGATTGGATAAATTGCACATTCTATTTTATTTTAAATCATATGATATCGCTGAAATTATCATCCAGAAATTTTAGCAACCACAACTTAATCTACATTCTTAACCGTTAAGATGCAAATATTGTTATAGATGAATATATAAATTCCTTAAATTTAGAAATATATCTAGAGTTACAATTGTTCATGCATAAAAACATGTTATCATTTATGTGCGCTTTTATAACCTTTGTAATGTATTTTGTATTTTAGGCCTTTTACCATTATCTTGAATTAAATGTCTGTCTCTCTTATATGATAATTCAGTGTAACTGTTAGGTTTTATGTACACAAAATTTTCATGAAATGAAATGTTGTTGCTCTTGATGCAAATATAAAAAAAAGGAATTGTATCAGTAGCTTGATGAATTTGAAATAAACTATTATTTTATGAACAAGTGACATGTAGCTCAATACACCTGTTATATATTTGACATTGATGTAGTTATTGGTAGATACATCATGATATCGACAAGTATCAAAATTGCTGAGGTCGGCTTATAAATGAGTTATTGTCAGGACCACAACGAGCAAAGTTTCCGATTAAAGAGTCCTACTGTCAAGGCTGAGGATTTTATTTCGCAAAGTATTCAATTCGTTAATATTAAGCGTTTTATCTAGACGTGATTGAGACTACATTGTGGTCATTTGCCAGTCTGGAAGATGAGATGT
This sequence comes from Phorcus lineatus, assembly GCA_921293015.1. NCBI lineage: Eukaryota > Metazoa > Mollusca > Gastropoda > Trochida > Trochidae > Phorcus > Phorcus lineatus. Next base: position 29,823,324 of record OV121085.1, on the reverse strand, counting down.
AAATCATTAATGTTTATGATGTAATTTATAGTGTATATAAGGGTTTACACATATATAAAAGCGCGGCCAAACTTTTTTTAAAACCAAGGATGACTGTACATAGCAGATAAGTTTTGTTGAAAGTGTAGATGGGAAAAATGTTAAGAAAACCAAATGTTGGAGCAAGCCATTTGCAATCTTTGATGATGTTTGTATATAAACTGCCTTGTATTTTCAAGGAAGAGTAACATGTATTCCGACACATAGTATGGTACAACTGAGAAAGCTGACCTAATTAGTACCCTGCATTGGCATACCAGAGACACACATGACTGATACTTAAAGGTACAGGTATACACTCACTAGAACTGAATAGAAACATTTGAATGTCAAATGACGATAATGCTGATACGGACCAGTAATTTTTTCAAATGTGTTTAATACATGTACATAGCAGATTATGTATATATGATTATCTAAAGCGATGGCATGCTATTGGTTTTGTTGACCTGTTGAACTTTGTTTATTAGATTCAAGTTGGTCTTTACATATTTGTGTACATCTCATAAAAGAATATGTTTGATATTACATTTGGAAATGAACTTTAATCTTAACTCTCGTTTCACTTTAAATATGAATTACTGAGAAACATCATGTAAACTGAATGAAAATAGTTTAAAGTTATTTGAAATTCAAAATAGCAGATGTGTTTACGTTAGATATTAAACTTAGTCGACTTTTGGTCATGTTCGGCATCAATACAGTATGCGAAAGCAAGGTCCGGGCCCAATCATCTTATGTTCACAATATGTCCTTAAGTGGTAGACTTGATTACTGTAATCATGCTCTGCATGAAGTAATGTTGTGCAAAACCATAACCTTATAGTTACATGCAATACTAGCTTTAGCATTTTCGTCCATAGCATTAATATTCTTTCAGCAAAAGGTCATCAAAGATGTACAATTAAAGGTTTTGAATGGTTTTGTTGTGTCACTTGTAATGCATTTCTGTCAAGTAATTAGATATACAATTTGCTTTTAAAGATCAAAATAAAGATATAACTACAAGCTTAAAAAGTATGCATCTAACTTTCCAAATTGATACAATGTCAACACATTGTTTCTCAATCTAACAAGGAATTCAAGTCTTTGCATGACATTTAGCAGCGGAAAACGTAAAAGCACAATTTTCATGATATAGAATTATTTGTTTCGAAAATCACAACCTTTAGAGTATATGCTTCAATATTATTAGTTATTACAATAAAAAGTTGTTATACAAACGACCATACTGTTCTTAATTAAACATTCGTTTCACAAACCTTCCTTGATTGGATGAGGATGAGGATGAGAGGGGATCATTTACTCATTCCATCCTTATACGTGTCGACATAAAGCCATACAATGCTAGGCAATGTATTAAAGATATCAGTTCTTCAATAAAAATTATTTTGTTGAAATTGTCCTTTGCTCCATCCGACATTTCAAAAAGCTATTTTTCCCATGTCATAAACCTATCAGTCGCAGTCAGAAAAAAAAACACAACCAAAAGCTACATTCTCATTTCCGCTTCCTTCATTTAGAAAAGCAAGTATGATTTTTTCAAACTTGTTTTATAACATTGGTTGTCTACGTAACGACAAGTAAGGTTTACTCGCATGAATTAAGAGCAACTGACGCAAGAATTAACTGACGGAAACATTGCATACACGAACAAAGGTGCCAATAATAAGTCGACTTAAGATAGTTTGCATCAGCAAGGTTCGTATCTGACATTTTGACAGGAACATTTTCTCCGGTAAAAACAAGTAGAAAGAATATTTTTATATCATGTCACTTTATAGCACTGTACACATGTTTTAAGTTTCAATATACTCTAGTGCAACTCTTAAACTCTGTGATAAATTGATTGATCAGCTCCCACAGGTTTGTCAGAAGGGGTGAATTTGATATGTTTTAAAGTTAAAATCAAAGTGATGGATCATTATGATTGATTAAGGTTTTTAGTCCAATGCTCCATCAGTTCATATTAGACATCTCTCTTAGGGCGCAGAAGTTGGAATAATGTTTTGTATCTTATGGTATCTTTTGATTAATCATTTTTTCAAGAAAACAGCTTCAGGTAGTTATTTTGTATAAGAGCAAAATCATTGTAATTTCTTGATCATGTTTTCACGCAGTCAGTATTATGTAAAAGGCATTCTTCCGTGGATGAAAATTTATTATGAACTCTTGAATATGCATATCAAATTTTCTTTTCCTATTTTTAATATCTTGAATGGTAAATTTACAGTGAATTCTTATACACAAATTAAAAAAAGAAGAATAAGTGAGTTTTATAAAACGAGAACTTCTCAATAGCAACAATCCATTCAAACCAGTGGGGAAAATCTCTGCCTAAAGCTCTCTCCAGATCTAATAAATAAAAGACAGATGTGGTAATAGTTTCAGGTTCACATGAGGAGGTTCAGGAACCACGAACTATGTGACCTGAAGTACTTCAGTTCTCAGAAGACAATCGAAGACTGAAACTAGTGAACGAATTTTGATCTAAACACCTTCACACTGACTGCAGTCAATATTAGTTCTACGTTCTCTTATACAGACTCTTAAAATCTTCTAATACGTTTTCTGGTCATTATAAGGTAATTATTCGTACTTTATAAAATAGTTTATCCTTTACAATTCTAAACTTTTTCCTTTTGAGTTTGTATAAGCCCGATCATTTAACTGTGATATGAGTGTTATGTAGGCATAAACTTTATTACCGTTAACCCTTCTAAAACCCTGGTCAGATATAGCGAGTGAGCAATGGGGTTAAATAGCAGGCTACAAACATATATCAAAATAGAATAATTACGGATCGAGAACTGAAAGTCACTTACCAATGTGTGCACAACTATGCAGTTAATTTGTTTTCATGTGTTCAATTTAATTTTTAAAGTGGAGGAAATGGTTTTGTTTCTATCTGTAAGACAATGTGCTCGTGAAAATCTTAGCAAGTTTTTTTTATTTTACCCTATTTAGTAATATAATGATTCTAAATAAGCACGGAATATGCTCTGTAGCATTAACAACCTTTCAACACACATTATCACACATCTTTAATAGAAACCTTTAAAATGTTTAATAACTTGAATTTATTTGTTAGAAAGAACAAGTTTTAATATTTTTTAAAACCTTTATTTTGTTATAATTTTTTTGTGATAATAAAATGTATCATGGAGCAATGTGAAGAATTTCAACTTGACATTGAATTTTCTCATCATTCTAGGCATCTAGGATGTTTATCACATGTGTAATTAGGTACATTTTATTAATAACACTAGCATGACTATCACTGTCAGTTTAGGAGTAGCCTTCACAACAAAATCGACACGCCACACTATGGTCGAGGTATTGCCATGTCATAACACTAGCCAAGAGTGCTCAAACCTTGCAAATACTGCATGAAGATTTATAATTTACCATGCTTAAATTATGGGATTATAACTATGATTTTGAGGTACATATAGTATCATTGTTACCTTACTCTTCTTATATGCTACCAAGTAACATCTGTGATCTTGAAAAAGCAATAACTCTCACAATCACACGATTAAACAATGACAGATCGATCACTTCAACTACTTGTGATGTTTCAAGCAAAAACAATCACCGCTGAAACAGTCAAGGCTCCTTAGCCGAGGATATTGGCTCGTTATGGTCCAGACAGTAAGTCACTTGTAAACTAATTCTGCTCAATACACACCTATTGATGGTGTGAGGCCTCTCCTATAGCGATTAAATCGTTGTATCTTTGTCCTACTGTATCATGTTGATTAAAGGGACAGTAGCACTTATAAAAAATCAACTTTTCCTTTGTTTCCGATGTTATGCCAAGTGCGGTATTTTTTAAGGATAAACAAAGGTTGCTACCAACCTGCGTCCATATAAGTGTGAACAATTTAAATCCTTAAATGCATGTAATTTGTAATAATCATTTTCGTTTCCGGGTTAAATAAACTAACATGTATATCACCTAGCCAATTTGTACACTATTATGCATATTTCATGAAATATCCTTGTTGAAACGAATTCACAAATATTTTCAACGTAAACAAAGGATAGTACATTGCTTGCCCGATCGTGTTGTTCCGTACATCAATAAGATGTTAGATTCAAACGAATCAAACATCTTTTAAGCTAACATTTTTCCTGTCATTGTAAGTCTATTGAAGCGGTCTAGGGTTTCGTCAGCGTCAAGTTGTTTCCATTCCGCAGCATTAGACTGAAATATGATGAGCGGCCTGCAACGACATTAGTACAAGAATGTGACAAACGCATTAAACCTCCGACGCATGGAGAAAATAAAACGTCTTTGCTGGCGGTTATCTGGAGATGGTCGTCGTTGACGAATATGTCGATCTAAAGCGTCTTGAAGTCTTGAGTTTTTCGAGCTGTGTGATCGGGCATTGTCGTGTTGAAAGATCACACCTTGTGTCTGTTGTCGAGGACAGGGACAGATGCCATCTGCTTTGAAGAGACAGAACCGACTGCCACTGACGTCGCTGCCAACGTAAAGCCGTCCTCGCCCATCTCAGTCTTCGTTGGCGATGTTTGGCTGTCAACACCTGTACATGGAACGGTCTGTATGCCCTGATGCCATGGGAACTCAGACGTCTGGTCACTGTGCGTCTGCTGACCATGTGTCAGCAATGTAGCCATCTGCAAACATCAAATCGTTATACAACCTTTACTGGATACAGAACAAATAACGACAGGTGTATGAACAACTTCTCCTGCAAAACTCGTAATGTAATATACTTGCTGACCTGCAATAAATGCGGTAGATATAATAATAATAATAATAATAATAATAATTAGGGTATTTATATAGCGCAGATATCCACACAGATTGCATGCTCAATGCGCTCCCTGCATTATTACCCTGGTCTAACCCAAGCAGCCGATTAAGCGCTTAAAGGTCATCTCCAACACCATCTACACCAGGTACCCAATTAGTACTGCTGGGTGAACAGAAGCACATTTTGAATAAAGTCCCTTGCTTAAGGAGACACCACAAGTTTTTCAGCTCGTGTCTCAGTGTGGGGCAGGGAATAACCCTTGAACTCTCAGTTAATACAGCAACAATCGGGTAACCCACCCATCCGGCGAGCCACGCCAGATGTTGCTGAACTTCACTGATAGCGGTCAACTGAGCTACGCACAGGACCACGTGCCACCACGTATATAGATGAAACTAAAAGACATTTTGGTATACGTATCAAAGAACACTTTGCTGAAATCAAACACCAGTAGCTTTACCTTTCAACGGTGAGGGTCATTCAACACGGAATCTCCGTTACGAGTTTATTTACCAGCTCACTTCTAACCCTGACTTAAAACTAAGTACAGTTAAACGTAGATCAGCAAAATTACGCTGGATATTTAATAAACTCTTTTATTTGGTGAGATAAAAATAAGAAAATGACCATTTTTGAACATGGAACAATGTATTTCGAACATCGGCCATTCATTCATATATTATTCAGCGAACTTGTCACATCATAATTGGAAACATCTGCCACATTAAACGTCAACAATTGGTAATTGTTTTACAATCCATTCGTAACATGATATTATAATATTCAAGTTTCTAATAAATAACAAGTATTCACCTGTTAATTTCATATTGATCCTGTCGACAATACATTATAATATGTGGAAGTACGTTTATGTAACAAAGCCAGGGATTTCGCTAAATTAAATGAAAAAAGCGGTAAAGTAACAAATATTGAATTTTAATCATCATCAACGCATTGTTATGGATGTTTCGAAAAACACGTAATTTGCCAATGTTGTTTCCACTGAAAATTGCATTGTTCAGCTGTTTGATTTTAATATGAAGAGATTCACTTCCTGGTTATCTAATTGTCATGCATTCAACTTCATCGTCAGTGCTAGTGTTTTTTCTCCTTTTAACTGTAGTGTCAGAAAGTCATACGGAGAGATCTTGCCACTTTCCATGAATTAGTTAACTGATACGGCACCTACAAGCCAATCTATGTTCATGTCTGACAGTGTTAAAGATACGGCAGAGGAATCTTTGTTACACAGATGACTTCGCGCATTCCATCGGGGAAAATCGAGTTCTACGTTACGTTCTTAGACTTACGACACGTAAAAATAGCGACGTAAACGGTGCAGTTTTAATTTAATTTTACGATTTCTAAAAATAACGTTCGTTTGAATAGTTGCGGTATTTAGGCAATTGATTTCTATAAACTAATAAATGTATTTTAGATTTTTTTAAATGTACTTGTGTATCATAGCGAAGATGGAAGGAAATAATTGGAGCAAAATCACCCGGGAGTTGCACTTAAAAACTACAAGGTCAAACAGTACTGGAGAGTGCAAGAGAGTTACATATTTAACATTTTCTCTATTTTGTCTTTTTTACATAGAATATTTATCAAGATTTAAAGATTCAAAGCAATACAGTTGATATTTCTGATGCAGACAAGAAGCGATAACTGTTCTGAAGCGCCAATATTGGCAGGATATAGTAAGCAATCATTGTTAACGTTTAAATAATGGGACGTAACCAGGAAGTTTATAGATCAACATAGGTTGTGTATAATAATATTTAGACTAAATAGAATTGTCTTAAAGGCAAATAAATCAACTTAATGATGTATACCGATGGTTAGGCTAAGAATATTTGGAGTTGCAGCTGAAAGCAGGGAACCTCAATGGACATAGAATGGGCATGTAACTGGTCTGTGTCATTTGATAATACCCACATATCATATTCATGGTTAAGTATTGTTCTAACATAGAACATGATAAATTGAGAGTCTGGTGAGACTGACATAAACTGAAAGGAATTATTATCAGTACTAATTTGGTACCTGGTGTAGATTTGGTTGCAGGTGAAATTCAATTGCTGTAGGGGGTGGGATAGCGAAATGGTTCGGCATCGGATCAAGAGGTCCATCATTCGAATCCCGCCGGGGGCTCGGCAACCTGTTTGTAGTAGAGAAGTGTTCTACACGCATTCAGGTTTGGGTGAAATGCTCAACTCAATTTCAGTGCAGTGCCACCCATGGTTCGTTAGTGCAGCCGATGCTCGCAGGTTTCACCGCGATGTATAGCCACAGTGGTAGTGCGCGCTTTCTCCCTGCAATATTACTAGCAGCCGCGATATAAGTGAAAAACTCTTGAAAGCGGCGTTAAAACCCATATCACCTCACCTCACCTCGATTGCTGCAATTGGCTGCTTGGGTAAGGCCGGGTAGTATTGCAGGAAGCGCCTATATTATCTCCATATAAATACTAATGAAGAGTGCAACTGGTAAAGATGAGGGGGAAACGAACTTCCATTTCAAAGATACGTAATATGATGACACATACATGATGGTACAATGAAGATCGTGGTACACGGCCTGTAAATTTCTTATTTGAAAAACATCAATTTGGATAAGCAACGTTCGTATCTGACGATTTGGCAGAAACCGCTTTTTGGGTATCAAGAAGTATTGAAAGACTTTTTGAAAGCTTTGAAAGTTTTAAAACCTGTATTGAAATTAAAAAAGAATCAATAGACCTGTTCAAATTTAAAACCAAGAATAGAAATACGATATTTATATCACTGTAATAAAGGTTTTCAGTTTCTGTTTGCTGTTAAAGTATTATTCCCAGTGTGAAAATTAAAAAAATCCTTGGTTTAAATTTATAGACCTGCTGCCCTAGGTTTTTCAGATTATGTGAACTTGATATGTTTTCAAGTGAAGTTCAAAATTGAAGTGATGGATCATTATGATAGATGAATGTTTTTAATCTTTAGTCCTTCAAGTTCATTTCAGACATTTGTCTTGGGACGCTACACAACTGTTTTGTAATACTTTGTTACCTTTATAAAAAGCTACGCCTGTGACATCGATCCGGATGATTGTTTTGCATATGAACAATACAGGAAATAATACATACCGGGTAATTTCTGGAATATGACATTTAAGTCTCTTAAATATACATACATTATATTCTTTCCCCATACTTTACGATATTAAATTTGACATTTTACAGCGACTTTTAATATAAAAACATGATTATTAAGGATCTTTTTGCATGCTGTTTAGTATAGATTTGAATTGTTCTTTAAATTATCTAAATTAAAATTCCCTTTGCGGAGTCTTACAAAATGTTTTAAAAGAAGAAGTTTGGGTTTTACAAAAGGACTGAGCTGTATGGTAAATTATGCGACTTCATATTAAAGACTACATATCCATCTACATACCACACGTTTGTCCACGTACCTGGGTTTTGAATCCCGCCAGGGGCTCGGCAACTTTGTCTGTAGTAGAGAACTGTTCTACATGCAGTCAGGTTTGGGTGCAATGCTACACTGAATTTCAGCGCAGTACCACCCATGGTTCGCTAGTTCCAGCCGATGCTCGCAGGTTTCACCGCAATACATAGCCACAATGGTGTTGCGGGCTTTCTCCCTGCAATAATACTAGCAGCCACGATATAAATGAAATACTCTTGAAAGCGGCTTTAAACAACACCTCACCTCACCTCACCTCACGTACCTGGGTTTATTAATGCAAATATCATGTAATTTGGGATGCATCTGAGGTATCGTTGCATTACGAAAAAGAAATGTATATTGTCGAAGTTTCATTCCAGATGTGCAGGTCCGATCCATTCTTCTTTAAGATGAATGTTTGTCATAACCCACAATTAGCCGTAACAATTTTGGCAGGTCATTAAAGTGACCCAGAGTTCAAAATTTTGAAAACACTAAATTTACATTTCTGTACAAAGTCCTTCTTATGTTATCAACTGCTTTAAAATTAGTCCTGCTTGTTCCTTTGCACTTAGTCAATATGATTGTGCTGATTTTATTCTCAGAGAGGCAATAAGGAACATTTTATTCGAAACGGTACAAAAGCTAAATCTGTAAAGTATGACCCCTTCTTTCTAATTCAAATTGCCAAAATTCGAATTTTTGCACGAGAGACCAGACGATCCCTAAATAAGTTCAAGAATGGCTGTTTCACACATGAACAACGGTTGATCCTTTTTCAGTTTTGTTGAAGTTATTTTTTGACGTCCAGACTAAACCCAAATTACATGACGTTTGCACTAAGATGGTAAGTGAACAAACTATCCGTATGCAGCTGTTTAGTAGCCATATAGTCATGATATTAGTTTATAGAAAAACATTTTCCATTTGGTAAACATGATTTAACACTTCTTTAAAATGGTTCTAAAAATTCCTGATTTCCACAATCACATCCTATAGCCATGGATATCAACAAGCGAAGTAATATTATGTCAATATAATGAAACTACATCTTACCAATTGTAGAGCTGAAAATATATACAAACTGACATTGTAAATGAAAAGTGGGAACATTATTTGTTCTCATACTGACAATTTCTCGGGTGTAACTGTTTCACATTTCATATAGAACTTCAATTAAAGATGATCGCCAAAATGGGGAAATGGATAACTTCTAAATAGCAACATTTTCTTTTCCCAAATTAACTCGATGCCATATATTTTATCAAATTTCTTAACAATGATTAATCTAAATTGTATAAAATGATATACATTTCACATACACATGTACATGTCTGTGGTAATATTAGGTATATTCAGAATCAAATCTAATAGACCACGAACTGTGTGACCTGGATCATGTTACTGCAGCACTCAGAATACAATCAAACATTTTAGAAGGAAACTAATCTTGACCTGGACATCAGTAGTTCTGCACCCCTTCACTGACTGCAGTCAATATTACCTCTACCTCCTCTTACTCATCCTCTTTAATCTTCTTCTGAGTTCGATATTGTCCAGACACTTCCTACGTGTATAATCAGTCAACTAAATAGTTTATCGTTAAGAATACAAGTTCCTTTCCTTCTGCATTTGTAGTGGAATATATATACAATTAGACGTCTTCGTAGATGGTTTTTACTTTTGAAGGTTTTGCAATTCTATAAGTGTGAAATGGCGCATTGGTAGTATAACGGAATTTAGACAATAGGGTTGAATGTTCCAATCTTGTCAGGGGCTCAGTAACAATTATTCGTTTTTCACTTAATTTTCCCCAAGCGTAACTGCGTTTTTCATGAAACGGTACATTGTAATTCGTAGCGATATAAGCAATGGTTACACCCTGACTTCACCATGAAATGCATAAACAACACTAAAGGTATTGCCCAGTCAATAATAGCAACTTTTCTTATCCGCGGGTTTCCACATCTTGCAATCTCTGTTTAAGGTTTTATGATTTATCACACATGTAATTGAAATGTGATTATCTGTAAGAGACCAAGCACTTATAATTATTCACCAAATTAAACAGTTTAACAATGGTGCATCGATTATTTTACTACTTGAGATGTATCCAGCAAATTAAATAAGCCGGAATATTGGCTCGTTGTTGTCCAGACAGTAGGTCACTTGTAAACTTAGTCAGCTTAATCCACAATCATTGATCTTCAACGTTTATAGTCTCTAGATATGTGGCTATTATTTATGTCAATAGGCATTGATGAATATGGCTTCTAAACATATATAAATGGATGTTGCTAACTATTCGTCGAAATCTATAATTTATCATACCTGTAAGCAGAAAGACATGTTTATTTTGATATCAAATATGGCAAATATTCATGAGCAACACCGTCTTTAAAGTGGTTCTGCCCTGTTAGCCTTGTCCACGAAATGTCTGTACAATACGGCAGCATCATAAATTTAAATACCATATTTTGTCAAACGAACTTGTAGCATTAAGTATAATGATTCACTACATCAATTCTCTTACCAGGATCATATAACATCGTGGACATATTAGCACATTGACGTCAATGCTTTTTCAAAATTTTAAAATAATTTGTCTGATATCTTTGATAGTTTGAGGTTAACATCTATCCTGTAATGTTGAATACATCATTGAAATTGAAAACTGTAAATTATAATTAGTAACTGACTTGTTACCATAACTTTTTTTTAACTTTTACTCTTTAAGCTGTACATAGAATATAGTGATTGAGAATTGAAACATCATTTTCTTATCATGAATGAACTTCTAAATTACAAACAAAAAGAGGGGATTAATCTAATACATTACATGATTTATTACTGATAATTGTCATCTGTCTGAGGGTATAATCAGCTGGAACAAGGGAGATGATTTACTAAAGGATGCTGATGGTCTCTTTACTGTAACCAGATATTGATATAAACCTTAGACAGCTACACACGCCACTCATTATTGATCGAAGTTACATTTCCAGTAAACACTTTACTTACATTTTGAGTGTTCTTCAGATGGAATTTACATTTGAAATATTTTAGAAATATTTTGCAGAGATATTCAGACAGCAACGATGTGTTATTATGTATGTGTGATACTTTCACAAGGAATCATCCGATGACGGTGAGGTAGTATATTCTGTTCTGGTGTAAAACTTTGGTCTGGCAGTTACAACCATGTAATAATTCAAGACAATTCTTATAGATAGCAACTTCTTTATTTGATTTCTCACGACGTTTCTGGGCTACTTCGTGTACCCTCTTCAGCTAAGGGGCAAGAATTATCCCTAAAACGTCGTAAGAAACTAAATAAAGAAGTTAAGGAGCAATAAGTAGCCTAGAAACGTCGTGAGAAATCAAATAAAGAAGTTGTTATCCATATGAACTGTCTTTTATTATCACACCAGATTCTAAATGCCTTTGAAGAATTCCATGAATATAATTGTACACATGATGTACAGGTTCACTAATATTCATCTTGAGCAAATAACCTACAAAGACAATTGTATGCAGTATATGAAAAACATGGATGACATTTTATAATATATCTTATGATTTACAAACGTATTCAGCAAACTTTCGGAGGATTGCAAGAATCCGAATCAGTATTTAACAGCCAACATATTAGTTTTAGAAAGTTATATAAAACATACTGCAGCGTGATACGATACTCTGAAACATATGTTAAATATTTCAGAAAGTGTACTAACTTCATATGCATAGACATTTCAGTTTAGTTTATTACTGTCGAAACGAGTAAATACGCATATTCTCTGAAGGTGTAAGAAGTTGAATTCGTTTGAACAACATTTCACAAGTGTTAAAGAGGGAATCAGTAGACATGATCACTATGTTGGTGATAAAGATCGATCACGTCGGTTTGTCATTGCAAGCATGCAATTGCAATTACAAATTCAACAGTATTTGGGTTTGTCCAATCGTTTAGTATCTAACAAGTTACACAGTATTAACATCTTTCTTTAGTTTGTATATTTTACATACATATGATGATTCTAACAACTGTTCTGACTGACCAGATACTGAAGGCGAAAAGGAATCAAATCGAAATCTTCAAAATAGGAGCTATAAAAAAATTCTTTATCTTTGATATAAACATTAAAAGATCCAAAGCTCCAATGATAAGGATAAATTATTGCAGGATGTTTGTACAGGGATTTTTGACAATGGCAAAGTTATGTGTGGAATTAATTTGTTAATTACTGTTTAAATTTACAGTTCAAGTCGCTATCTGGCATTTATGTTTTATTGCCTTATTGTTGGTCACCTCTCTTTGACCGTAAAGTTATCAGCCGGCCTAGGTCAAGCAGCACCATTCCCAGGGTTCAGGGGAATGGAATCTACCCCCGGGGGTGGGGGGCAAGAAGTGATGGCGGGAAAAGACTGACCAATAGCAGGCTCCCTTTTGGTACCAGAGTTTCTCGGTACGCACTACAGTCAGTTGTGCTTGAGACCCCATGCCGGCAGCAATCATTTTTTAGTTTTTCCCAATCTTTTAAAAAACTTAACTATGTCTAACCAAGAAGAAACCGTCCAGTTGGATTTCTCAACATGGGCAAAAGGCATGGGCTTATCGGAGACGACGATTTCCAAGCTACTTGATAACGAACTGGACTTCGTGTCTCTTCAATATCTGAAAGAAAGTCATATCGAGACTTTCGACATCAGCCTGGGCCAGAGTTTGGCACTGAAAGGCGCCGTGGCGTCCCTACAAGGAAAAGTGGAAAATAAGGTGCAGCAGGCGACCCAGGACCAAACAGCCAACCTGACGCAGGCTTTTGCCAACATGGAGGCATTATCGTCAGGAGCCCCGTATGACGCCTTGGTCAACACAACCCAGGCCCCATCACTGACGTCAGGAACTCTGCCGAGGATTGACCAGGACCCAACGGTGTTTCTCAAGGTCCAAAGAGGTGAGAAACCTCTCGAAATCGTGGACTTTATTAAGCAAAGTTTAACGGAAAATTCGGAGCAGGTGGTCTCGTCCGACAATGGATCACGGTTGGTTCTCCAAGTAGGCCCCAAACGACCAAGCCTACAGAATGTCAGCATGGATCAGTGGGGGGCATCGAACTTTCGCATCATGCATGAGCTAATGAGGCGGAACAAGCTGTCAGAGACGGGTGTGTCCCAATATATGGCATATTCTGTCAAGGTGTTCGAGCTGGCAGCGCAATACGACTGGGTCAGTGTGCTCCTGTATGACCAGGAGTATCGACACCTGCAGGTGAATTACCAGTTCCCCTGGGGAGCTGACTCCCAGCACCTATCAACGGTGATGCTTAAACCCAAGCATCCAAGTAATGGGCTGCCAAATCGACCGCATCATAGCCAAGGAATTCACCACCCTGGCAGACGACCACAGCGACCAAGAGAGGTGTGCCTGCTCTTCAACACAAATCAGCAGGGGTGCAAGTTTGGCCAGGCCTGTAGATTCCAGCATGTATGTCTACAGTGCGGGGAGTCCCACTCTCAGCTTCACCACTCACGGGAGCAGCAGCCAAAAAACCAGTAGACCCCACGGACCACAAGTTCCCCAGTAACCCTTTAACAGCAGCGTTCAAAGAGTGGTCGGTGGAATTAGAGAACGATACTGATAAGGACTTTATCCTCGAGGGCATATTAGAGGGTTTTCGCATTGTGAACACAAATTCTGAATTTGAGGATGTTGAAATTCAAAATTATGATTCTGCTACGTGCAAGGACCACCGCGGTAAGGTAGAGCAGCAGATTTTAGTTGAGATTGACGAGGGTAATTATGTAGTGTCGGATGTTAAACCCCGTATTGTAAGTGCGCTAGGGGCGATCCCCAAACAGGATTCCAGTGACATCAGACTAATACATGATTGTTCCCGTCCAGCAGGTAAGGCAGTTAATGATCATATAGAGATTGATAAACAGAAGTTCCAATCAATTCACGACGCAACTAAACTAGTAAAATCAGGTTTTTACATGGCTAAGGTGGACTTAAAGGCAGCGTATAGATCCGTCCCTTTACATCCAGACTGTTATCCAGCTACAGGGCTTAAATGGAAATTCAAAGGTGCAAAAAATGCTACTTATCTTTTTGACACTAAATTATGTTTTGGCAGTAAAGCAGCACCTGGTATCTTTCATAGAATAACTCAAGCAGTCCGTCGCATGATGGCTCGCAGAGGTTTCGGTACATTAGTGGTTTACTTGGGGAAGCTGAAGTTAGCAGCGGGTTAGTTATTCGTTATTCGTTATTCGAATAACGAATAACTGACGCAGCAGCGGGTTCGTTATTCGAATGACCGATCTCTGATCAGACAAACATTCAAACATTCAAACATTCAATATAGATATACTCACCATATATTCGAATAAACTGACCGGTGATTATAGACAAACATTCAAACAATTAACTTCACTTTTTATATATTGAAGTAACTATGAGGTTATCCAGACAAACATAAGGCATTCAATAGATAACTAGTTTAGTTTCTAAATTTTATTGTTATTCAACACCCGTATATTAAGGATAAAACCATAACGGAAGTGTACATCTATATTGTAACATGACCCATAGTTATAGAATTTTAAGAGCGAACTCTATTCTGGCGTAGGAAAATCCCAGTGATATAAACATAAATATCAAAAGATTGCACTTTTAATACAGTAAAGTTGCAATGGAAATTATCTTAGATGTTATTTATGATATATTAGAGAGAACACAGTTAGATAATTCATCGACAAACAAGATAAAAAAAAACCATACATACTCTCACTAGAAACTTGAATAACTGATCAGAGATTCAGACAGACATTCAAACATTCAACTATACTCTTAATAGAAACTTGAATAACTGATCAGAGATGCAGACAGACATTCAAACATTCAAATATACTCTTAGTAGGGATTTGAATAACTGATCAGAGATTCAGACAGACATTCAAACATTCAAATATACTCTTAGTAGGGATTTGAATAACTGATCAGAGATTCACACAGACATTCAAACATTCAAATATACTCTTAGTAGGGATTTGAATGACTGATAAGAGATTCACACAGACATTCAAACATTCAAATATACTTTCACTAGAAACTTGAATAACTGATCAGAGATTCAGACAGACATTCAAACATTCAGATATACTCTTACTAGAAACTTGAGTAATTGATCAGAGACTCAGACAGACATTCAAAAATTCAAATCTACTCTTAGTAGGGATTTGAATAACGGATCAGAGATTCAGACAGACATTCAAACATTCAAATATACTCTTAGTAGGGATTTGAATAACTGATCAGAGATTCAGACAGACATTCAAACATTCAAATATACTCTTAGTAGGGATTTGAATAACTGATCAGAGATTCACACAGACATTCAAACATTCAAATATACTCTTAGTAGGGATTTGAATGACTGATAAGAGATTCACACAGACATTCAAACATTCAAATATACTTTCACTAGAAACTTGAATAACTGATCAGAGATTCAGACAGACATTCAAACATTCAGATATACTCTTACTAGAAACTTGAGTAATTGATCAGAGACTCAGACAGACATTCAAAAATTCAAATCTACTCTTAGTAGGGATTTGAATAACGGATCAGAGATTCAGACAGACATTCAAACATTCAAATATACTCTTAGTAGGGATTTGAATAACTGATCAGAGATTCACACAGACATTCAAACATTCAAATATACTCTTAGTAGGGATTTGAATGACTGATAAGAGATTCACACAGACGTTCAAACATTCAAATATACTTTCACTAGAAACTTGAATAACTGATCAGAGATTCAGACAGACATTCAAACATTCAGATATACTCTTACTAGAAACTTGAATAATTGATCAGAGACTCAGACAGACATTCAAAAATTCAAATCTACTCTTAGTAGGGATTTGAATAACGGATCAGAGATTCAGACAGACATTCAAACATTCAAATATACTCTTAGTAGGGATTTGAATAACTGATCAGAGATTAACACAGACATTCAAACATTCAAATTTACTTTCACTAAAAACTTGAATAACTGATCAAAGATGCAGACAGACATTCAAACATTCAAATCTACTTCTGCTAAGGATTTGAATAACTGATCAGAGATTCAGACAGACATTCAAACATTCAAATATACTCTTAGTAGGGATGTGAATAACTGATCAGAGATTCAGACAGACATTCAAACATTCAAATCTACTCCTGCTACGGATTTGAATAACTAACTGATAAGGGATTCAGACAGACATTCAAACATTCAAATCTACTCTTATTAGGGATTTGAATAACTGATCAGAGATTCTAATTGGTTTATTTCACATGAACAAGATAATATAAGATTTCATAACGGTAATTTCTAAGACGGGGTCATCCTTCACGAAGATCAGCTGGTACAACAACAACGTAATAAGAATGGAGGGGAAAGAGCAACATTTTAGGTAAGTAATAAATGTATCATAATCATTTTCAAATATGATTACATCTGCTTATACATTTTAATTGGATGTTATCAAATGTACAATTTGTTAGTAACATTCACCAATGTTGTTTATATTTTACTGTATTACTGCTGTAGATCTATTAGTCATCAAGATAACGGATAGATGCCAGAATGGAATTCAGATAAGGATATTTGATAAGAAACTGGAATTGACAGTCAACTTTAAACATCCGTTTCAGAAGGGAAAGGGGATTGGAAAAAACTTACTTTTGTCCTGCCTCATTCACACGTGGACGAATTGTGGAGAATAATTATAAAGTAAAAAAGTAAGTTTTTATCTATTTTCCCTCATCTTAGTACTTTAAGTAAACCAAAAGGTTATACAACTTTGAAAGTTTAACATAATGATCAATGCATGTTTCTACGAAAATAAATATTCAGATCGTGGTGGTTTTGAAGTCCTTTAGTTCTTTCCGTCAGAAAACATACCCTAATTGTTGGTAAGGCTTGTGATTAGTTAAAACAAACGAATGAATTGAAAGACATGTCTGTATAATATGGAAATAGGAATTAGGATGGCATCTCAGTTCATTTATTATCATTTTAACGAGAAAAAATATTTTGAAACACTATTGATAATAATTTCTTGAATATTTTTAAACCGACCGGAAGTTACTTGCTCAGGTATACGCGGATCCAACGGCCAGCTTGAACATGTTGTGTATGTTCTGGACGATACTTTCTTGGCATAAAGATGACAAGTTGATAGATTTACAGCAGTTGTGCTTCTGCTGTCCTGGAAGTTTTTGGAATGCCACAAATGTACTGCAAAATAATCAGACACATATTGGTCAAGTTATAATGTAATTGGAATCTATTAATTTGTTTCATTTTGACTAATCTTTTCGTATCCCCGCTACAAAGAAATAGAATAGAAATTATTACGTTTATCTCCGTCCTTCCGTAGGGCCATCAGTTTGCACACATAGTTTTCAAATTTTTGTTTTAAATGTTGGTTGTGTCATTGGAAATGTCATTTTAATCGTATGGTGCATGATGGGGATTTCTCATGAACTTTTTCATCCTGATGAGTGAAATTTTGGTAATTGGTACACCTGGTTATACTCGTGGTCGAGCTAAAAACATATTTCTGAAATATTATTTCTGACCGAATTAGTCCTTTGAGTCTGCAATTGAATCTATAGCGATTAACAGACGTGATTGTTTTCTCAGACCCTATTATACGTAGGTATTAATTTAGGTTTCCGAAATAATGCCTTTCATTAAAGTATTACTTGATGCATTGAAGTAACAGTGTCAGCTGTAAACAAAAAGGCAGTGAAATGTAATACAGACTTGTACAGTTAATTGTAATAGGGGGTGCTGTAAAATGTCACAAAAATGTGTGGTAAATTGTTATACAATGTAACAGTAAAATGTAACAAGTTTCATTAATCTTTCCTAAATTTTGTTCAACCAGAGATGTCCATTTCAGGTCGTTGCTTTTACTTCTGATGATACATTACAGATGATTCTTATAAAAGTTTTATTTAAGATAAGAATTTTATTCAGTAAGAAATTTTCAATATGATGTTTATCGAGAACCAGGAACAATAAAAAAATATCATCATACCTGTGTTTAATCTGATTCATTACGTCCATGTTATCATTTATTTTAGAGATAGAACAGCCCTAGTCATTATGTGTTTGCAATAAAGTATAGTTTTGCCCTGGGCCCTGAACCTTTGTAGTTAAAGCACGACACCGTAGGCTGAGTAATTTGGGGTAATAATAGCTCAGTGCAAAACTATATATTAATACTAAACACATAATGGCTAGGGCTATTCTATAAATTTTCTACTAGGTCGATTTTGATTCGTTTAAATTACGTTTCATCCAAAATAAACATATACATCATT
Organism: Phorcus lineatus; assembly: GCA_921293015.1. Lineage (NCBI taxonomy): Eukaryota > Metazoa > Mollusca > Gastropoda > Trochida > Trochidae > Phorcus > Phorcus lineatus. The sequence goes on along the minus strand of OV121085.1, from coordinate 29,804,662 downwards.
AATAGGCCACGAAATTAAGATAATCGACCAGGACCCATCTATCCCCAGTAAGAATATATTTGAATGTGTGAATGTTTGAATGTCTGTCTGAGTCTCTGATCAGTTATTCAAATCCCTAGTAAGAGTAGATTTGAATGTTTGAATGTCTGTGTGAATCTCTGATCAGTCATTCAAATCCCTACTAAGAGTATATTTGAATGTTTGAATGTCTGTCTGAATCTCTGATCAGTTATTCAAATCCCTAGTAAGAGTAGATTTAAATCTTTGAATGTCTGTGTGAATCTCTGATCAGTCATTCAAATCGCTAGTAAGAGTAAATTTGAATGTTTGAATGTCTGTCTGAATCTCTGATCAGTTATTGAAATCCTTAGTAGGAGTAGTTTTGAATGTTTGAATGTCTGTCTGAATCTCTGATCAGTTATTCAAATCCTTAGTAGGAGTAGATTTGAATGTTTGAATGTTTGAATGTATGTGTGAATCTCTGATCAGTTATTCAAATAGCTAGTAAGAGTAGTTTTGAATGTTTGAATGTTTGAATGTCTGTCTGAATCTCTGATCCGTTATTCAAATTGCTAGTAAGAGTAGATTTTAATGTTTGAATGTTTGAATGTCTGTCTGAATCTCTGATCAGTTATTCAAATCCCTAGTAAGGGTAGTTTTGAATGTTTTAATGTTCGAATGTCTGTGTCAATCTCTGATCAGTTATTCAAATAGCTAGTATTAGTAAATTTGAATGTTTAAATTTTTGAATGTTTGTCTGAATCTCTGATCAGTTATTCAAATCCCTACTAAGAGTATATTTGAATGCTTGAATGTCCGTCTGAATCTCTGATCAGTTATTCAAATCCTTAGTAGGAGTAGATTTGAATGTTTGAATGTCTGTCTGAATCTCTGATCAGTTATTTAAATTTCTAGTAAGAGTATATTTGAATGTTTGAATGTCTGTCTGAATCTCTGATCAGTTATTCAAATCCCTAGTAAGAGTAAATTTGAATGTTTAAATTTTTGAATGTTTGTCTGAATCTCTGATCAGTTATTCAAATCCCTACTAAGAGTATATTTGAATGCTTGAATGTCCGTCTGAATCTCTGATCAGTTATTCAAATCCTTAGTAGGAGTAGATTTGAATGTTTGAATGTCTGTCTGAATCTCTGATCAGTTATTTGAATTTCTAGTAAGAGTATCTTTGAATGTTTGAATGTCTGTCTGAATCTCTGATCAGTTATTCAAATCCCTAGTAAGAGTAGATTTGAATGTTTGAATGTTTGAATGTCTGTGTGAATCTCTGATCAGTTATTCAAATAGCTAGTAAGAGTAAATTTGAATGTTTGAATGTCTGTCTGAATCTCTGATCAGTTATTCAAATCCCAAGTAAGAGTAGATTTGAATGTTTTAATGTCTGTCTGAATCTCTGATCAGTTATTCAAGTTTCTATTAAGAGTATATTTGAATGTTTGAATATCTATCTGAATCTCTGATCAGTTATTCAAATCCCTAGTAAGAGTATATTTTAATGTTTGAATGTCTGTCTGAATCTCTGATCAGTTATTCAAGTTTCTAGTGAGAGAATGTATTTTTTTTAACATGTTTGTCGATGACTTATCTAACTGTTTTCTCTCTAATATATCATAAATAACATCTAAGATAACTTCCATTGCATATTTACTGTATTAAAAGTGCAATCTTTTGATATTAATGTTTATATCACTATTTTTCCTATGCCAAAATAGAGTTCGCTCTTAAAATTCTAATAATTATGGGTCATGTTACAACATCGATATATACACTTCCGTTTGTAATGTTTACGGTTTTATCCTTAATATACGGGTGTTGAATAACAATAAATTTTAGAAACTAAACTAGTTATCTATTGAATGCCTTATGTTTGTCTGGATAACCTCATAGTTACTTCAATATATAAAAAGTGAAGTTAATTGTTTGAATGTTTGTCTATAATCACCGGTCAGTTTATTCGAATATATGGTGAGTATATATACTGAATGAATGAATATAACTGAACTATATTGAATGTTTGAATGTTTGAATGTTTGTCTGATCAGAGATCGGTCATTCGAATAACGAACCCGCTGCTGCGTCAGTTATTCGTTATTCGAATAACGAATAACGAATAACTAACCCGCTGCTAACTTCAGCTTCCCGTTTACTTGGATGATTTTCTGGTGATAGGTGAATCGCGCGAGCAGTGTCAATCGGCGCTTAACTGTCTTCTTCGGCTATTACGAAAACTAGGCTTCTCTATCAATTGGAAGAAAGTCATTGATCCAACTCAGATTATTAAATTCCTGGGTATCGTTCTCAATTCTACAGATCTAACTGTGGAGCTTCCAGCAGGCAAAATAGAAGAACTTCAGCATCTCCTTGAGCAGTTTTCAAGGAAAAGGCGCGCTACAAAACGACAACTCCAGTCGTTGGCAGGAAAATTAAATTTTGCAAGTACTGTGGTCCGTGGTGGTAGATGTTACCTCCGTAGAATAATAGATACTATGGCAAATCTGAAGCAAGCAGAGCATAAAGCAGTACTCGGGGATGAATTTCGTCGTGACCTGGTGTGGTGGCAACGATTCCTCGAGGATTTTAATGGCAAATCGTTCTTTCTGGACGACAAGCGGGCAATAACCCTACATACAGATGCATGCAATGAGGGGTGTGCGGGCCTGATAAAAACGGATTGGTTTTATGTCAACTTCTCTCAGGACTTTCCGCAGGCAGCTGGGTTTCACATAAACAACAAAGAAATCCTTGCAGTATTATACTCGGCTCGGAGATGGGCCTCACTCTGGCGCAATCAACGGGTGTTTGTTTATACGGACAGTATGACGGCAAAAGCAGCTCTTAATAAAGGAACTTCGACAAACCCGAATACCATGAGAGCATTAAGAGAGGTGACCAACAATAAGGCAATAAAACATAAATGCCAGATAGCGACTTGAACTGTAAATTTAAACAGTAATTAACAAATTAATTCCACACTTAAATTATACCTTTTCAAGAAAAGACAGAAGCAATAGGTTTTGGGACAAATGAGAGCTTTTATTACATAACATGAAGCAATGCCAAATTAGGCGAGTAATTAATAATGAGATATTATTAGATAAATATCAATTACCAATTATGCAATAATAATGAAATGTAGTTTTGTAATATAATGTAACAAAGCTCCCAAATATCCCAGTACGAAGTTATACAGTAGAGGTAGGATTTATTGAAATAATTGGGGAAAGACATAGTTGCACAAGGGGGAGTGATTTTACTAAGTGCGTCATGGCTGCGACGGGGGACTGTAACAGCACTTCTAGGTAGGCCAAATAGGTTTCGCATTTCCACTCCCCTAGAAGCCTTATCCACTCCCCCGGGAGACCTACAAAATGATACAACATTGGTGCCCATGTCTTACCCGCTCCCCGTGGAAGAAAAGCTGGTGAACCTACGTAAAATGTGAAGTCGTCCAATTCCGTTTTGAGGTCCACATTCGTACCTGACGAATGAGAAACAACAGTGTTTTTTGAGAAAGATGATTACCCAGCGTGGTAGGAAGTAAAGCGTGGAGACCCGGCAAACCTACCATCATCGAGCTTACTCTAAATAGATTGGTAACCCGGTGCATTCGAGATAGCAGGTCTGCCATTGTGTTGAGACATCCTGGTAAATGCACCGCTATGATATAAAAGTTATATGTGGATGACAACCAGAACAGCTCTCTTAATGCTCTCATGGTATTCGGGTTTGTCGAAGTTCCTTTATTAAGAGCTGCTTTTGCCGTCATACTGTCCGTATAAACAAACTACCAAACTATGTTTGTCTTTGCGTCTTCTGTAAATACTTTTCCAAAATTACGTTTGAGTCACTGGCGTCATTGTCCGGGTTTCGATCATAAATCACGAATCACGAATCACTACTTCCAGATTGAATAACATCATTTTTAAAGTTTGACGTAATTGACCCCAACGACATATTCTGTGTGTCTTTAAAGAATGGAACCCCAATGGAAATGTATTTGTATTTGTATTGTGTCATGATGGTCGTTTGTCATGCTCATGTGTATGTATTGACAAACCCTCCAAAGACATGTATGCTGGCATACATGTATGTACCCATACTATTTACAAAAGGAAACGTTAAGCGCAAAACTATATCTTGATGAATCAAAAAAAGCATTGACGTGAAAATGATCAAATGTGTCCTTTCGTACCCGAGACTCAAAAGAGTTTATGACGAACGATTTGTGTATGTGACTGAAGCATCACGATCACATGTTCACTGTATGAACATACCCTGAGAGTGATTTGGGCTCATCATCTCTTGTGATCGGGTTACATAAAAAGTCATTCTTAAAGTTAGGAATAATAGGCATCGCAAACAGTTTATGTTTGCATCTGCTGACTTTCTAATGCATTAATTGTTTACACACCACCTTCAAAGACGACAACTGTTAAACCTTAGGTAGAGTAATCTGACAACATCACATCAATATGGCTTTCAATGCCACAGTGCCATACTCACTTTTTTATTATACGGTATATTCTCAGTACAGCTAATATCAGTTTTAAAGATTTGTTTGTAAAAATTGTGTATATACGTTGCAAATAACAAATGCATGGGTTTCATTTAGTTTCACATAATGTAAAGTTTCATTCTGGTGCAAGCCATCTTTTGTTTCTAAATACCTTAGTTCTTTTAGCGAGAGGAAACATATCATTATTCTTGACATTTACTAAATATCAAAGGTACGAACATTAGGATTTTTTTAACGACATTCCCATTTATCTTCGGCAAACTTATTCATGTATCTTATTTACATGAGTAATGGATAGATACTTTTCAGAAACTAACGACACTAAATATTTCTAATATTTCTTCCCTTTTATTCTAGATAATTCTCTCAGTAATCATTTATAATTGCCGTATCAAAAGAAACAGGGTCCAATTTACAGTAATACGTCAATTTAAATACTTCTATATTGTCGCTATATTTAAACAATTAGCTATTAAGTGATACGTTTCATCGACAGTCAGTTCTTTTTGATGAAACATTACCGAGATTCATTATTCATAGTGTCTGTAATAGTTTAACTAAGCAAAAGTACGAAGTTATAGAGGCGTCAATAGCTCATGTTCATCATAAGTAGATTTGTCATAAATGGGAATGATTTAGTAGTTATATTCTTACAAAAAACATTACACGTTTATCTTCTGTCATTCATGGTAGTTAATTCAGTTTATTTCTCGCCCGTTGAAGATACCGCCGTTTTATAAATCTACAATGTTATATAACATTGTGTCATAACATCGCGTGTTGATTGACGTCACCTGACGTCACAATATTTACGTATGACGTCACAATGTTAGCGACGGGGCAGCGGAGGTAATCTCGGCGACTAAGATGCTTTTAATTTGATACTTTTTCAGCGAGTAATAAATAAAATACTAAACTCAGTCCCGTTTAATTACATGTTTATGAAATTCGTGAGTGGTATCGGTATCTAACTCGCTTTCGCTCGTTAAATACCAAACCATTCACACGTTTCATAAAAGATGTCGTTTAATGTTCTCTATAAATCAACGTTATAAATAAGGAGTAATCTTCTATGTCAGAGTTGCCTTTCAAATACAAAAGCATTCAGCCAATATCCGCTGAAAGGAATCTGAAAATTCACTGGAGGATTTATTTGCTTAAAACATCATAAGCAGTTGAAGGTTAAGGGTGTTATTGTGACATGAAGTGCCGGGTTCGTCCTTGGATGTTGAACAACAAAGACTACAAATATCTTCAAATCAAACACATTTCAATACTATATTTGTTTACTAGTACATGCATTTCTTAGCTATAGCAGTGTGGAATTTCGCCTTTTTAAATGTACATGCATGAAATGCATGCAGTGCTCGTGTGACTTCACCTCGTGATGAAATCTTTGAGAGAGCTCTGGCATATGATATCACATACTGTTACGGTCTAACAATTCGATAAGATATATTTATATCTATATACATTTATCATCCAAAACTGTGTTCCACAGGAGATATCCTAGGAGATATCGTTTTTACAGTAGATTTTCAACAATGCCCTGTAACAGTCAAGTTTATGCCATCATAATTGTTTTTAATCACCAAGTAATGACGTCACAGTGCTATGACGGCATAACATGACGATGTCACAATGTTATGAGATCCCCACACTGAGAGTCTTATAGTAATGCACTTTTTAGAAATATACATTTTTCAATAAATCAAAATGAAAAATGATTTTGGATGATAAATAGTATCTCACCCTTGTGTTTTCTGATATCAAATATAACAACACTCGTTGAGAAAAGTAAAAATATACTCGGCAAGTCTCGGGTATTTGTAACTTTTATCAATTCGTGTTGATACATTTAATATCAGAAGACACCTTGGTAAGATTATATATATAATCGAAAAGAAAGCAAAAGTATGTCTGAACTATTAAGAATGTTGTGCGTACACGCCATCTTTTAAGATTGGATATCAAACATAAAAATTATTGAAATATGACAAACATAACTAACTTGTTTTATCAGACCTTGCAGAGTAGTGGTGGCCAATTCGATAGTTTAATAATGTTTCATAAAGATGGTTAATGAATAGGTTTAATGATAAAAAAAAATTAACAAAATGTACCAATAATAGCATGTGGGTTATAAATATAAGGCAAAGTTATAAATTACAAAACATATTTCGGGAACTTGGAGAAAAGATGGGCTATACCGGTAAGAATACTGTTTTAAAAAGTTTTGCTATCTAAAAAACCCCAAATATTTAACAAACATCATAACGTAAAGCAACAATTACTAGTTGTTATGGGTTGAACCCATGTTATGTGCTCTTAACCTAAGACTGGTCTCATTGCTAGAACAGGTGATCTAACTCTCATGTATATTCCACTACAAATATAACCTTCAAGGAGTTTAAAAAGATGAACGTATTTAAATGAACAAATATAGAAAAATACAAAATACAATGTAAAAATAATGTATGCTTATAAATAAAACATGTTATTTTAAAGATAAAAGTAAATTTACAAGTTACCTAAAGAAAACAGTTTTATCTCGTTGAATTTTAAATTTTCGTATATTTACATTTCAAAATAAACTATAATCTTTATTCGAGTTTGTTTTCAATTTTGAATCGATAACTATTGAAAAACATCAGTTAACCTGAGAGAAAATTGTTTAAAGTTACATTGAAACCAGTAAATCGCCTCCAAAGTGTCTTCCTTAAAAATCAGAGAGTTGACTTTTGTTAGGCAAGCATAGAAAATGCTTCTTAATTCTCCAAAATAGTAGATCATAGTCAAAGCCGTGCACAATCTTTGCAAATTCTCAAACGGTCCGTTAATTGTTGCTGAGATTAGTGTAATCTTGCTCTGTTTGAAGTAGGCCTAATCCTTATGCAAGATAATGCGTTTTATGTAACATTGGGCATTGTTGTTTGTAGCCTCAAGGCAAATTTCATTTGATTCTGTTTCAAAGCTTTCATGTTGCTCTGCAACGAAGCTTTAGAATATTCAAAATGTACCAAACTCGACGCATTTCTGACAATTAAACTGATGTAGCTGCATATGTCATCTCAATTGTAAGATTATCCCTAACTAAGTATCTTTAATGCATTCCAATAGTTGGTAGATACAGATAACGCACAGACAACACATTTCTTTCAGCGAACTGTAGTCAGTTGATCAATATTTTCAATTAATTGGAAAATGCGTAAGTATTTCAGGACATAAATTTGATTTAAGATAATCAGAAGGATTAATTGCATGGTTGCATTAAATCTGCATTCACTACGATATGAGCAGTATTTATAATTGAATACAATTTGATGACAAAAACGTTAGCTTCTATGGGAAATGTTAAAGCAAGGCTAAAATAGTGCATAAGATACCGGTGAAGTTATTGATATGCCATCCTGTGTTCTTCGTGTTGTAATTAAACGCACAAATGCACGCAAATATATCGTAAACACAACGGATGCACAAATAATGCATATCTCTCGATATTACTCATTCCTCACTCAAGTAATCTACCTGGTAAGTTATTCAACAAACATTTACGTATTCAGGTAGTACAGTGGATTTTTAAAGGCAGGAAGTTTTTTATGTTACGTTGCATTAAATCCGCATGAACTACGATATCGGAAATATTCAAATTTTGCTCATAACCAGAAAAGCGGAAACGGCAGCCGCTATGGTCAATCTAATAACAATGCTAATGCTGTGTTATTAAATCGGTTAATTTACAACATTGCTTTCATAAAACATATTTCTTTCTTTGTTCTCAGTTCAGAGTTTAGGTAAATTCAATAGCTGCACACAATACTAGTTCAGCCGTTTCCAAGCGTCAATAATTTATCCGTTTTGTGCAGAGCTAACCATAGATTTTTATATGTCCAAGCCGACAGCGGCTTCTTAACGTTTTCATTGTTGATTGCAGGTAAATTGTAAAGAATGTTAAGTATTTCATTGCATCGATATAAAGCTTAAGTGAATGTCTAAGTCCTCGTTAACCTATAAATAGGCAATTTAAACCGTACAATCGTGCAATGGTGCCTTTAAGGTTTATACAAAACTGCATACATGCCTGTTTAGCCATTTTCAACAATAAAAAATGTACACAACTGACTCTATTGATTTGTTATATTTCTCAGTGACTAGTCGTCTTAAGTTTTCCATTACTGATTGCATATCTAATGTAAGAAAAGATATTTTTTTTATTCTATCGATAGACAGTTAAAGTGAGAGCATATCTCTTCATTTGTCCTAAAATAGCATTTTTAACGCCAAAATGCGTGACATACTGCCTTAAACCTTCCAAATTCTTAATGACTGTAGGGTTTTGATAAAAAAAGTTAATCTGTCATTTTATGTCATATCATTTTGAACACTTTATCTGTTCACTATAGAATTGGTATACATATTTTTCGTTATGGATAAGTTTTCTCTCCGCAAATCATTGTTATTTTATTTTCATTTTTTTTATATCACAGTGAAATGGATTATTAGGTTAGATAAGTTTTTTAATTTCGTATCATTGTACGTTTTTATGGTATCAAAAATAGTGTTCAGTCCTTGACAACATAGTAGATTAAATTGTCTTTAGTTTCTATCAAACATTTCCCGTTTAAAAAATTATTTGCAGAAGTCTTGTGTTATGTACGTGTCACTGTCAGTCAGTCAAACATCAACATTAACGAAATAGCTAAATTCAAATGTCCTCTTCCATGTAAATATTTTGGAACTTAAGACCTACACTTTTAAGTTTTTAACCATAAAGGTTGAAATAACAGGATGTGCCAAAAATACTGAAATGTAACTTAATTTGACATTACACGTCATTTCAATGTTCAAACGAAGTATGATTTTCATAATAAATGTTGCCAGTTGATATGTGACACATAATAGACAATATTATGATTAACATTTCGTTACTTATATCAATCGCTTGTTATGTTGGACACTGAAAATTCCTTCAAAGGCTAATAATAGATTATAAGGCTAATAACGCTTACTGTGATAGGGCAAATATCAATTACTACGATTATTGCTTACAAAAGTAAATATTAGCATATCAATTCTTCAAACTTGCTTTATGACATTGGTTGTGTAGGTAATCCCATGTAACGTGTGAAAGCTCAAACGAAGTGTACATTTAAAAAACACAGAAACGGCCAATTACATGTTAATCAAAACAATCAGTTTGGATAAGCAAGTTAAGTATATGACCATTTGCCAGAAACATCTTCATTGGTATAAAAAAGTAGATTAATCTTTTTAAAACTTGACATCATACTGATTGATTTAAACCGGTATTGAAATGCACACATGGTCAAAATTCTTTTAAATTTTTTAATATGATTAAATGTGGTATATATGTAATTATTGCTGTGATAATGTTTCCAGTTTGCCTTTGCTGTAAAAGCTTTAACACAGAGTGCAACTACAAAACATCTCTGTAATAAATTGATTGATCTGCTCCCGCTGCTGCCCTAGGTTCTTCAGAGAGAGTGAATCTGATCTGCCTTTAAGATAGTGTTAAAATTGAAATGATGAATCGTTATGATGAATGAAGGTTTTTAATCCAGTGCTCCATTCGGTTTATTTTGAACATTTGTCTTACGGCTCAGAAGTTAGAATAATGTTTTGTATCTCTTGATTAACCAGTTTATTTCCTAGAAACCGCTTCGGATGATTAATTTGTAGATGAGCAATACAGGAAAAATTAAACAAATCAATGTAATAATGTATAGGCATTTCAATGAATGAGTTTAGATTTTGAACTTTGATGTGCATGTAAAATTTCATTCCCTATGATTTTATATCTTGATTGGTCATTTTACAGTTAACATGTATACACAAATTCACCTTTGTTACTGTTCACATTTAATAATGAACTTTGACCCCCAAAAATGAATTATTGGATTATCGAAAATCAGTAAATAGCAACATCTCTTTTCCTAGATGCCACTGCAGTCAAAGCGTTGTAAAAAATGGACCCAAAGCTTATTCTAACGCAAAAGACGATACATATCACTTATGTTATAGTAGTTTCAGGTACACAAGGGCAGGTACAGAAACAGATGAAACATACCACGAACTGTGTGACCTAAACCATGTTACTGAAGCACTCAGAATTCAGTCAGAGCCTGACACTACCGAACTAATCCTGACCTGGACATCAGTACTTCTGCACATTTTCACGCTGACTACAGTCAATATTAGCTCTGCCTTCTCTTAAACAGACTATTAAAATCTTCTAATAAGTTCCTTTAATGTCTAGACAAATACTGCATGTACAACGTGATAGACACTTAGGTTTTTTTGGTCAGTGTTGAGCGATTATATCCTTACAAAATAGTTTACAATATCGTTTACAACACTAAGCGTTTGTACTAGCCAGATCATTTAACCCTTCTACTTTGGTCTCTCTCTCTCTCTCTCTCTCTCTCTCTCTCTCTCTCTCTCTCTCTCTCTCTCTCTCTCTCTCTCTCTCTCTCTCTCTCTCTCTCTCTCTCTCTCTCTCTCTCTCAAAATTTTGCAATAAGTTTGATATTATCTAGACAAGTGCTACATGTAAAAGGTAAAAAAAGAGTAAGAATTTATTGGTTACTATTTGGTATTTATACCTTTACAAACTAGTTTTTAGTTTACGATACTGAAACTTTTCCTTTTGAGTTTGCATTAGCCAGATCATTTAACTCTGTTATGAGTGTTATATAGCATTTAACTTAATTACCGATTACCCTTACAAGACCCTGGTCAGATAAAGCGAGGGAAATACGGATAAAGAACTGAAAGTCACTTACCTACTTATGCAGAACTATGCAGTTAATTTTATTTCAATGAATTCAATTTTGGTAACACTGATAAAATTTGCATGTGATACATTCTTACAAAGAACACTGCAACTTGCTAATGCATTGTCATTGTGAATTTATTTAAGGAATTAATGCCTTTGAAAAAGTGTAAAAGGAATTTGATTAACTTAAAACGGACACAAAAAAAGATGTTATGATGTACACCGATGGTTAGGCTTAGAAAATATTGACGCTCAAAGCATGGAACCCCAATGGACATGAAAGGGGCATGTAATTGTTACTATCGGTATCATGCTCTTGGTTAGGTATTGTTCCAAGATAGAGATAGACATCGGAATAATATATTGAGGCTCTAGTAATGGTGACTTAAAATCTTGTGAGACATCCATACCCTGAAAGGTACTCTCAGCCTCCCGAAGGTTTTCAGTGTGGGATAAGATCTGAATGTGTCAATGACGTTTGAAAGTAAAGAACATCACATATGTTTCAACAAATATTGTTTCTCTCATACCTGCAAGAGGGTGATGAGAAAAGTTTGTATAGGTAAATGAAGTATTTACATTTTGTACCTGATGGATCGGTAATACTATTCATGCTCGAGAAACTGAAAGTTTGAAGGTTTATTCACTGCCCCACTCTGAGACACGACATAGATCACTTGTGGTTGCTTCAAAGGAAATAAACTTTATTCAAAATGTGCTTCAGTTAACCCAGCCCCAGCCGGTGAAGATTGTGTTGTAGATGACCTGTGATTTGAGGCCTGCCATAGACTAGGAAAAAAATCCAGAGAGTGCCTTGAGCATGCATTAGGTGAGGAATATAAACACCCTTATCATTATTTTTATTCTTATTATTATTAAATAGTTTACATTGGTCCTACACATACAAATGTGTACATGTAGATTCTTGAACAGTGAGTGTAACTCACCAAACGCTTTTACCGTACAGCATTGCTTCAATGAAGTGAACATATATTGGATTGGATAAAAGCTTGAACAATGGTTCGTACTTATCATTATATTATTTCAATTGGTTGTTAATAACATAGAGATAGGTTCATATGGAAATTTTCCAGCTTCATATAATTGCTAATTCGGATTGCCACTGCTAAAGTTAAGGGGAAAACAAACTTTCATTTCAAATATGCGTTATATGTTATTCAAAACATATAATGGTATGACGATCGTTTCACACTGCCTGTAATATCTTACTTTAAAAAATCAATTTGGATCATCAAACTTAGTTTCTGACAATTTGCCAGAAACAGCTTTTTTGGGGTATAAATAAATACTGATAGATGTTACTAAATATATTGAAATTACAAAATTGATCCTGTTCAGCTTTCTAATTAGAAATAGGAATACGACTTTCAATATAAGATTGTTTATACTGTAGTCTTTGTTTGCTGTTAAAATAACTATTCTCAGTGTGAAAATAAAATACTTATTTGTTAGAAAGTTGTTTGACCTTCTGAAACTGCCTTAAGTCTTTTAGAGTAAGTAATTTTGATATGTTTTAAAGTGAAGTTTAAAATTGAAGTGACGGATCTTGATGATGGATGAAGGATTTTAGTCTAGTGCTCCTCAGAGTTCATTTTAGCCATTTGTCTGGAGACGCTCCACTGAATATTGTTTTGTAATTATTTTACTATCTTTACAAAAAGCGGCTCCTGCTCCTGTGACATCGATTCAGATAATTCATAATTTTATTAGCAATACAGGAAATTTTACATATCATGTAGTTTTTGGAATATGACTTTGCACCTTTGATAAACTGTATAGGAATTTTTATGGATAAATATTGACCTTGAAGTCACTTAAATGTATATAAATATTATTTCCCTATAATTAACGATCTTAAATGGTAAATGTTACGGTGATTTTTAATACAAAAACATATTATCAAACAATAAGTGTAAGGTATTTACGATTTTTTCCATACTTGTCGCGAGCTGTTTAATATCGATTTATACGAATATTGATTGTTCTTAAATTGTTCTTAAAATCATCTAAATCCCCTTTGCTGAGTGTTACTAAATGTTATTAAGAAGATGCAATTTTGGTTACAAAAAGGCCTGAAAGGAAATTCTGCAACTTTTTTAGATACAAGTTTACATATATATTAACCCTATAAGCATGATATTAGTTTGTTAAAACCAACTTTTTTCATTTGTCTCACAGAATCACTTCTTCAAAATGATTCCCAGAAACAATTGCAGATTTCTTGATTTCTCGATTTCCACAATAACATCCTATATGCATGTATATCAACCAGCGAAATCTCAGCTAATAACTTATGTCAATACGTAAATCTACATCTTCCCAATTTTCAGAACTGATCGATTGTTCAAACTGCCAATTGCATTTGGGATTGTTATATGTTCTCATACCAACATTTTTGTCCTGTGCAGCCGTTTCACATTCATAAAGAACTTTCATTATAAATGGGTATAACTGAGGAACTAATCCCCTACCTTGACATCAGTAGTTCTCTACCCCTTCACAATAACATCAGGCGCTATCAGGTCGATTTTTTGTTCATACTCTGTAATCTCCTAATCACATCGATATTGTCCAGACACTTGCTAAATGTTCAATCAGTAGAGCAAATAGGTTATTATTAGGAATACAAATTTCTTTTCTACTGCATTTGTATACACTGATAGTTAGATCACCTTGTAAAGTAGATTGTTAATTTGGAAAGTCTTGCAATTTAGCAATTGTGCTTTAATAGGAACTAAGAACTCAATTACTTTCCTTATTCTCGTAACTAATGATAAGTTGGTTAGTTAGATTTTTTTTTAGTTTTAAGTTCATATCCTGTTAGGGGCTTGGTAGCAATAATTCGGTTTTTAATATTTCTTCCAATTGTTATTGTGTTTTCATGCAACGGATTTCATGGATTTTATAACGCTATCAGCATTGATAATGAAGTACACGATTATATGCTCCTTATACTGTTTTCAAGCATATGGACAAAACGATGTATAGATGTATATATAGGTGTGTCTACAGAAACAACAATCACCCACTCACTGGTTTCCCACGTACTCTCACTCTAGTGATGTATCTATCCCACTTGATTATGTATACTCTATCTTAATTGTTATTGTTATCTCATTGTTAATCTCCAATTGTTGTTTCTGTTTCACCCAATCAAACGGTTCCAAATGGCAGAATCATGACTTCAATTTCTTGTGTTGTTTCCTGAGAATGAAACCAGCTGCTGATTCCTAAGAATCAGACTCCTTTGTTGGGATATTGGCTAGTTATTACCCAAACAGTAAGTCACTTATAAACCAACCATGCTCTATCCACAATTACTGATCTTGTCAGGCACTCATTACGATTATAGCATTGTATATTCCATCAATTATATGATTGTGAACTATGTGACCTTTAGAAAATTAAACTACTATTAGTTTCCAATCACAAACTATCCAGTTACGGCTATAACGTTGAAAAGTAGCCGCTGAGGTCTTTATCACTGCGTTGGTATAATATCATATTTGCCAAACTTGATCCATGGTGATTTAGATACAAACAGAACTGACTGTTACTGAAAATAACCTTTGAATGCAGATAGTTATATTATAGTGACAAAATAAAGGTACTCATCTTGATTTTTTAGAATGAAAAATTGGACCGTGTTCCACATGGGGAAATACTAAATGTATTTTGGAACACTTTCATCTAAAGCATACAGTAAGATAAATTTGATTTCTGAAAATGTTGGTTTTGATTCTTATACTGTTTAACAGGGAATGGAAGAGAATGGCTGCTGAAGATATACACCTGGAAAAATCCCGTATTGCATCAGCTTCTTTCTAAACGAATGTTGTATCAAAACTATTGGTAATCGTTACATATGAAACATATTCATGAACATATTGTTTCATGAAAACATAGTACTGCACGATCAGGAAGTATTCCAATACATATCTATAAGATTTCAGTAAATGTACTTGTCTCTGAGACACAGTGTAATTTAAATGAATTTATCTGTTAGATTTCATTCCCATTCCATGAGAAGTTTTAAAGAGTTTAACAGTGGACAGGGTCACATTGTCAGTGATACAGTATGTCATAGCATGTCTCTTTGTCATTGTAATCTTACAACTGCAGGGACAAAATTATTACAACTGTACATGATTTTATCACATTTGTTTGGTATATGGGTTATCAAATACCTTTCATAATTTGTCTATTTTTTAACATATCAAGTGTCGAATATTCTGAACAACATAATTCTGACTGAGCAGAGAGTGAAGATGGAATCTCTTGTGAAGGCTTACAGACATTCCACAATTTATCTTTGATATCGGCGTTAAAAGATCCAAAGTGCCATTGATAAGTTTTTTACAGGGTATTTTTATCAGGGATTGTTGATGTTTCAACAGTGAAAAGTAATGAGAAGGTTATATAATATTTCAACAGAAGTTTGTCAGACAAAGTGTGTAGACAAAATAGAAATAACGTATTCTCAATTATGTTAAACCATGGAAAGAACTTTAGGTTAGGCTACGAATATGTTCAATTAAATGCACGAAATCTCAATGGGCATGTAATTGTCATGTTGTTGTTTTTAGACAAGTTGATTGGTTGTATATCATGGGTAAGTACCAATGTTATATTAAACTTTTAGTGAGATAAACATTGTCAAGGACGACATGCATGTTTTGTCGTGTATCAATCTAATGATACGATTAACATATCTAGGAAGACATGTATGTCTGGATAATACCATTCCTATACTTAATGGGCCAGGGGGGTCGTTGCACAATAAAACGTAACATAACACTAGGGTTAACCTTAGTGGCATTATCTTGATTACTTAAAACACTCTTTAAGCAAAATGAATAGATGTGTAATTTCATTCCATTCCAAAGCCCAAGAGGTTATGAAGATCGCTTTATGTATCTGACTGAAACATTAATGTGGTCACTGTTTACTATCTCAACACACCCTGGGAGCGATTTGGGTTCATCCCATTGGTACGTCATCTCGTGTGAAAACGTTACCAAAAACGTTTCACTCAGGTCATATGAACATAAATACAGTTAGGAGTAATTCTCAAAAGATTTCATGATTTTATGCTGACTTTCTGATACGCTATTTGTTTATACATTGTTTATGATATATTAGATGTTATCACCCATATGGTTAATCATAAGCGGTGACATATTTTCAATATGAGCACATGTGCACATATCACTTTTGCATAGCAACGATTGTTTCAGCGCGAGTGACCGTATTTCGTCGTCTGTGACGTCATAAAACCATTGTTCATGACGTCACTGTAGCGGGCCGTCGTAAGGGAAGGAGGCCGTTTTCTGAATATCTCCATGCGTTTGAAATGGACTGGAATCGGTAATAAAGAAATTATGACCCTCGGAAGTGTGCCATATGACTTTTACAAAACTCGTGCGAATTTGTGTATAACCCTCGCTCTCGCTCGGGTAATACAAAAGTTCACACTCTTCGTAAAAGTCATATGACACACTTCATCGGGTAATAATCTCTATATACGTTTCAGCAACAGTTAGTTCTTTTTGAAATGTCGTAAGAAATATACTACCTTAACATAAGAAAGACATCAAACATGCAGGTCGCAATTGCTCGATATCAAAGTAACTAGATATGCCATATAAGAGAATGATTTTCTATAGGTGTTATAATATGACAACATCACATTAAACATCTAATCTAACAATCTATTTTCTCTTCTCTACAGTTAATGCATATCATTTTATTTTACATTATTTGCACTGAGAATAGAATTATGAGTACTTGTAACCCTTTTGTGTACTTATGTCTACTTATAACACAGAAATTAAGTGTCCAAAAGCACACCAAGGGACCTACCGCTAATCTACAATCATTCAAATACACCCAACTCGGCTTTGGAAAAAACTATTTTCTCTTCTCTACAGTGAATGTAAATCATTTTAATTTACATTATTTGCACTGAGAATAGAATTATGAGTACTTGTAACCCTTTTGTGTACTTATAACACACAAATTAAGTATCCAAAAGCAAACCAAGGGACCTATCGTTAATCTACTATCATTGAAATACTCCAACTCAGCCTTGGAAAAAAAACTATTTTCTCTTCTCTACAGTTAATGCATATCATTTTATTTTACATTATTTGCACTAAGAGTAGAATTATGAGTCTTTGCAACTCTTTTGTGTACTTGTGTACTTATAGCAATCCAGGTTAAGTGTCCAAAAGCAAACCAAGGGACCTATCATTAATCTACTATCATTCAAATACACCAACTCAGCCTTGGAAAAACTTACAATTTTGTATTTTGAATGTGTTGTTTTACTTCTAAATCATTGGGGATTTAAAGGGATAGAGTTAAAGGGTATAAAGAAGAAAGATAACACATAGGTACTATTTCCGTCATTACACACATCACAGGCATGTAGAATAGGAGTACATTTTTGCAAATTATTCATTTTCAATCTCAATATGACTGTTTGATTCAGCTGCTTTTTGGACATCAACAATTTATCAAAATCATAGTTTTAAGAGAGAGCATCATCATCAATAGCATCACCATACACCACACACCACAACAACCATCATTATCATCCTCCAAGCTGTCACGTTGCGGGGCCTTGATGTCGACAAACTCTCTAGGAAGAGCGCACTGGCTCTAGCTTCCCATCCACAAGAGTCGAACTATGACTCTCATTAGCAACAAGAACAACAGACATTGGAACAGAGATGTATTCCAAAGAGCCTTCGGCTAATTGAAATGCATTGAATGATACTCTAGGCTATTGATGGTATCATGATAGTGTCCATGTTACATTGTTTGACTCATCTTCACAGCGATAGTCATTCAGTTGCAGACAGCAAACTTTATCAAATTTTTTTTATGTCAGGTCCACCATAGACAACAAAAATGAAATCCTTATAGGGCTTTTATAAGTGATATGAACATAAGGAAGACAAAATTTTCTGCTTAACAACTTTATTTTAAACTTCACGTTCCTGAGTACATGATTACTCCATCAGGTTGGTTGTAGGATATATGAATTTTGGTACATATAACCACAACAAGTAAACATTAAACACTAGTGATGAAACCTAATATAATACAATATGGATTTCGAGTAAATGAACATATGAAGGCACCTAGCTCACCAAACAAATCTGATGGCACAACCTTATAGTCACTTGATCTGACATGAAAAACTTTGAAAATAGCAAGTAAAAAACACCTTGCAATGAGCATAATCCGATGAGTCCAGCTTCAAGTGGGATAAGAATGTCTGAGAAACAACTTCCATCCATCTACTTGCCACGCATCCTTATATATGCACATTCCACTCGGAATGTTCCTATGACTATGATATGTTTTTTTATCTATCATTGTTATGCCATGTGATAGGACATGCCTTCAATGAAACTCCCAGATCAAATGTGGTCATACTGAATGTTTGTTGCACCTCTACTCTAGCACTTTCAGCACACCTTAGGCATTCCCATAAAGTTCTGTATTGAAAGTAATCATGAGATGTCAAACTGTTTGTGTTGATTCTAGACTTGGTAAGGAAACCTACAATACTATAAAGCACCTCCTTTGTTGATTTGCTGAAGAAAGCACAACTTAACCACATGGATACATCATATACGTGTGATAGTAACTTTAGGCCTTTTGCGGATTTTCATGTAACCACTGCAGTTCTGTTGTCTAGAGATGCAGACATATTTTGTTTGATATATCTTAATTTTGTTTGAAAATATATATAATTACAGTATTAAGTTGCTCAGATGAGTCAAACAATGTAACATGGACACTATCATGATACCATCAATAGCCTAGAGTATCATTCAATGCATTTCAATTAGCAGGAGGCTCTTTGGAATACATCTCTGTTCCAATGTCTGTTGTTCTTGTTGCTAATGAGAGTCATAGTTCGACTCTTGTGGATGGGAAGCTAGAGCCAGTGCGCTCTTCCTAGAGAGTTTGTCGACATCAAGGCCCCGCAACGTGACAGCTTGGAGGATGATAATGATGGTTGTTGTGGTGTGTGGTGTATGGTGATGCTATTGATGATGATGCTCTCTCTTAAAACTATGATTTTGATAAATTGTTGATGTCCAAAAAGCAGCTGAATCAAACAGTCATATTGAGATTGAAAATGAATAATTTGCAAAAATGTACTCCTATTCTACATGCCTGTGATGTGTGTAATGACGGAAATAGTACCTATGTGTTATCTTTCTTCTTTGTACCCTTTAACTCTATCCCTTTAAATCCCCAATTATTTAGAAGTAAAACAACACATTCAAAATACAAAATTGTAAGTTTTTTCCAAGGCTGAGTTGGTGTATTTGAATGATAGTAGATTAATGATAGGTCCCTTGGTTTGCTTTTGGACACTTAACCTGGATTGCTATAAGTACACAAGTACACAAAAGAGTTGCAAGTACTCATAATTCTACTCTTAGTGCAAATAATGTAAAATAAAATGATATTAATTAACTGTAGAGAAGAGAAAATAGTTTTTTTTCCAAGGCTGAGTTGGAGTATTTCAATGATAGTAGATTAACGATAGGTCCCTTGGTTTGCTTTTGGATACTTAATTTGTGTGTTATAAGTACACATAAGTACACAAAAGGGTTACAAGTACTCATAATTCTATTCTCAGTGCAAATAATGTAAATTAAAATGATTTACATTCCCTGTAGAGAAGAGAAAATAGTTTTTTCCAAAGCCGAGTTGGGTGTATTTGAATGATTGTAGATTAGCGGTAGGTCCCTTGGTGTACTTTTGGACACTTAATTTCTGTGTTATAAGTAGACATAAGTACACAAAAGGGTTACAAGTACTCATAATTCTACTCTCAGTGCAAATAATGTAAAATAAAATGATATGCATTAACTGTAGAGAAGAGAAAATAGAATTGTTACCGATCGAAGTCATGAATGATAGATTTTGTAACGGAAACCTAAAATTTCGTACAAATGACTCATGGTAGCTATCTGAAATGTCTGTCAATGGATTCAGTGACCTTCTAAACATACATTTAGATACCAAGATTATGGTTCTATGATAATTAGAACCAAAGATATGGGGACATCCACCTTTTGGTGTGACGCTTCAGCGAATAAGTGGCTGAGGGGGGTACCCATGGAAATATGTAAAAATGACACATTTCGTCCCAGTTTATACACTGTTACCACTCAAATTTGCATAATAGACATGTCAAGGCTTCAAAAAAAGTTAGTTTCGTTCTGCCATGGGGGGGGGGGGGGGGGGGGGGGTGCATGGGGACCCCTCCTGGCCGGTGGACTAATAGACCTTTTAATAATGTGCAGTTATTTTTAGCTCTATTGAAATTGAAACATTACAGCACCTTGATATTGCCAGGGAATGCAAGCACTTTACGTGTGACAAGCAGCGCGATGAAATCCTTGAAAGAGCTACATGTGCCATTTCATGAGTTGCATGCAGACGAAATTATAGAAAGAAACTTTTTAAAAGCAAAAACATATTACCAAACCAAAGAAAATATTGGAGTATGTAATCTTTTTATCAGAAATCAAATACCATAACTACTGTTAAATTTCAATTTCACCTTGTTATCGTTAATATTAAGGACTTAGAATATATCTAGAATATAATTACTATCTAATAATTCAATAGAATATATCAAACATTTAAAGCAATTTTCTCGAAATGAGACCGTTCACGGTTCCCTGAATAAGATAAAGTTGTGTATAGTTAAGTGATCGTCTCTAGTAAGGTACAACTCTAACTGAAGCATTTTCTTTACTGAACATGGGGTAGTGTCCTTTTCATATACACAATAATGTATATTTTCCTACTTGTTTCTTTTAGTTGCTGACCGTCCTTCTCTCTTTCATGTCAATCTTTCTCTTCCTTTTTTTCTGATAGATACAAAAATATAAATTTGGATCCAATTATATCAGATACACTACTTCGTGTATGCACACCCAGTTACTTGTTACAAGTGGGCATTCATACCGGTCTCATCACTTTTGTTTTAAGAAGGTGGCCCAAAGTAATAAAATAATCAAATAGGAATGGTTTGTATCTCTAATTTTATATATATTTATCAATGTACTTTAAAGAAAATAACACCAAAACTACATAATTTTCTAAAGGTTTTGAAAAACATTTTCATTGTTGAAAAGTACATATCCAAAAGGAATAATAAAATGGATACATTTGAAACAAATGGCTTCCATTATTCCCAATATTCATTCATTAAGCCAAGATGTAACATTTGCTGGAAAACATTTTTCTAAGGCTAGAGACTGTAAGTTAGATATCCACTGATTTGTTATCATTTGATTGCCGATTGACCTACATATATCTATGAATTCAATGTTACATATTGTATCTATGGTAACAAATAAAAAATATTTATATATCTAAAAACTTTTTTATGAACCAGTGATTTTAACACCTATCCAAACACCTAATGTACACTTGACTATGATGTAGTCATTGGTAGAGACCTTATGTTATCGACAAGTATCAATATAGCTGAGGTCAGTATATAAGGGAGGTACTGTCTGGACAATAACGAGCAAAGTTCCCAATTAAAGAGTCTTACTGTCAAGATTGAGGATATTATTCAGCAAAGTGTTGAATTCATCAATGTTAATTGTTCGATCTAGACGTTATCTAGCCTAAAATGTGATATTTGCTAGCATTTCGAAGTTATATCGTGTGATACAATTCATAAATAGACATTTTTGGAAATAATGTCTAACACTGCGCATTTAAAAAAACTTGATTCCCATTTTGTGTATGAAATGTTCTATACCTTTTTGACAATACAACCATATTGACAGTTTCATCATTTCAACGTGTTTGATTCCAACGTTTCACCAAGGTAGTGTTATCAATGGTCTGACTGTAAGGAGAGGCATCCTAACTGTTAACACTGTTACTGTTTTATCAGTTGAGAGTCCATGTCGATAACGATGATAAATGTTCTGAAGAAATTTTGAAAACACTTCTTATGTCTGAAACGTTAACATATCGAGGCTAAACATTTTCTCAAAACCAAGGATGAATAAATACATATATGAGATCCGTTTTATTTTAAAAAACATGAGTTATGAAGAAATCTTGTGAGTTGGGTTCATATATCGCATTTCTAGTAAGACGTTGGTTAACAATGTTGTTGTCATGTAAATACACTTTCTGTTCAAATGTTTTTAACATATTTTCTTACACACAAAATATTGTACGATGATTATCCTTGTAGACTGAGAAATCTAACTATCTTAGTACCTTGACCAAATATGACAGAAACACACGTGTCGGGTGTGTAAAACTACTCTAATAAAATTGAATTAATTAACAATCGAGTATCGAATGACATAATTTTTAATTAGTACATGAGCTATTTTCTTTGTGGGTATCAGTATATATATATATATATATAACAGATTATAATCATGTTTTATATCATTATATCAAACGAAATGACAAGAGCAGACAGATTATCTTGATCAGTTGAACATCGTTCATTCTCAATTGGTTCTGAAAGATTTTATAGTTTAACAATAACACCACTTTCAGTCTAAGATTGTTTCTATATCGACATTGAATTTCATAACAAACTCTCGCAAATAACTTTAAAAGAAGCATAGCAACATGTCATCTGACTGAAACATTTTTCAAGTTATTTGAGAAATTCAAAACAGTCAATAGCCTTTGAAGTATCTATCTTAGAAACCTTACAATGTGCTTCTTAATTCTACCAAATAGTTGATCAAAGTCTAGGGCGTAATTGACAGCTTGGATTATTATCATCTTGCCCTGTTTGATGCAATACATGTACAAGATAATACGCTAGTGGTTACATGGAAAACGGGCTTTGTTATTGTCGTTTGTAGCTGTTTTATTATTTCAAAGGAATGTAATACATTTGATTTTGTTTCAAAGGGGGCAATGTATTCCTCGTGCATTCGATGTGCAATCTGTTTCGCAATTTTATCAGGTCATTGGATACACCTGCATATGCATATGCATTTGTACATAGAACGCATGTTGTTTCTTGAATGTATGCAATGTATTTCATGTACTATAGGCCTATGACCTCTTATAAGTACCAGAATAAAGATTGATTGATTGACCTGCATATATCATCACCATGGTAAAACTTGTTTGACCAACGTACGTTAGATAACCTGTTTTAAGTATGTACATATATATATATATATATTATACGTTGGATGTTTATCAACAATGCTTGCCGTTGGGTGCAAGATGAAGGACGGATTGGCGAACAGAAAGGGTGTGGATGAGCATGATCCCAAGATATAGCTGCTTGACGCAGGTTCTGTTTCCCTGCCATTGAAGAATAATTCTTCAGTTCGTTTAAAGATTTTACCTTTTCTAGAAAAGACTACCTTCGTCTTCTCTAGGTTGACTGATAGGCCCCATGATTCACAAAATTCACGCAGAATATAAACCGTAGTTTGCAGTGTATTCTTCTGTAACGGAACATACCGGCAATTCCATTAAGGAAACTTTGTTGGGTACAATTTCTCTTCAATCCATGAATTGCGTCGAACACAAACTTTCTCTATTTATTTTTCGGTTGGTATACTCAATGTGATTATAGGATTAATTTTTACATTTTAGCAGCTTTAACTTTATTGATTTTAACGGCATTCGAAGAACCTGGTTGTGTAGCATTGCACAATCCGTGTTTGAAATATGGCGATATAAAAGATTACACAGGCGTCCTGGAAATACGACTTTAATGTTAACTAAAGTAGCATACCAGCTATTTGTTGAGATTCTGTGTCAAATATTCCAACATTATGTATGTCGAGCGAGAGTATCTTGTTTCAAGTGTATTTTCTAACCTTGACTGAGACAGAACTTTTTAAAACTGAACTGCAGTCACTGGATAAAAATATGTACATATAAGTGATAGGGTCAAAATTCGTAATGAATGCATCTTTGTGATTCCAGTTTTCAATTAAATGACTATGGTTAAGTAATGAAGGCATTGTCATCAATATCAATATATACATTCAAACATTTGTTTCTTAATGGCAGAACCATCACTGAGTTATATCCTTTCAATTGGGACCATGATTTTGATTTTATATTTTTCAATTGAACTTGCACCTATTATACATGTGTCTGTAAGTTTCACTTCTTAAACCATTTTCTGTAATTTACCGCTTCATATACATAATAACACAACGACCATCATGAGATGGTCATGAACTAAACAGTTAGAAGCTAGAAGTTTATGAAAATGTCAACATAGTATTTTTCATAAAAGCTAAGGAAACGGGAGGTTTCAATGAAGTGGTTGAACAGCTGGTGTAGGAAGGGGCTTTTATAAAGATGTTTACAAATCTAACCGGATGTTTCTTGAATCATTACTGTGCAGCGCTTGATCGCTTGTGAGATTATACATGCAATTTAACCTACATAGCCTAACCTACATTGGCCCTTTCATTTAAAGAGGTATCATAGACGTCTTAAATCTTTGGGACAATGATTCAATTCGACACAAATATTTACTTAGAATAACGCTTGAGTCGTCTTTTTATTGTTTATATATTCCATTAAGATGATACTAATGGGGGAAGACTTAAAGGTATTAGAAAAATATTTCAATCATTATGAATGAGACTCTGACCGTAACAAAAGAAACTCGGATAGTTCACGATTCCAGATTGGTCTTAAGTCTGTATCATTGATTGTCGTAAACATATTTAGTTAGTCACCATGAATAATTTTAACATTATTAAAATCTGGCGCAATTTATTCAAATTCATTTTTCAAAAAGACAGCCCTCTTTTTCGTACGGATGTCTTGTACATTTCAAAAGTGTCAACAATAACACTATGAATTATCTATTGCTAACACATGGATTTTGTTCAAGATATGTAAAAAGTAAAAGGTCAGTCGAAATTATTCACAAGATTATCACATCAATCTATAAATCGTTAAACCATAGCGTCATCACGAAAGAAATCAGATTTTGCTCATTGAGTTTGCTGATTCAACATTCCAGTTTGTTTCAAGGTTTCAGGCTGCTAATGCCTCATGGTTCTATCCTTAGAGTTAGCATGCTTTATTATGGTAATAATACCGAATAGTTAAGCACAAGAACAAATACAAGCATAGACTTAAACACGTGAGAACAGGGCTTAGGAGAAGTACAAATGGACATAGAATAAAGTCATAACCGTATACTAATCAATAATCTACCTCATAAAATGATAAAAAGAAGCCTGTACATGATGTGAAAAGGAAAATCGAGAACATGTCTAGATGCACTATACTCAATGTCAGTATAGGAGGAAGATGTTTTCAGCAGACTATAGAGTGAAAGGCGGAATGTGTTGACTCCCAGCATTCCTTGAGGGTATTCTACTTTGTACATCATCAGAAGACGGCTAGTCTATCACGTGACCAAACATTACAAGCATTCATGTGCTCCTAAAGGTCAAAAACACATTCCTACACAAAGGACGAGGTAGTTGCACGCTCCTAGAACATTTTATGTTCGCATCTGTAAATCTATGGTATGTTTTGCTATTGCATCCTCCGACGAATAAGAATAAATATTTAACAAAAACATTGATTGATAAGAATGCATGAGAACGTTATGAATAACATTTATGAAATTGGCAATGGTGGTATTTTGACCTGCCTATTGGGGTGACATTCGGATTATATTAGGGTTATTTAAAGTTCGTCAATGAAGGTGATTCCCTCTACCATAAAATCGAGCTGTCATTAAAAGAAATTTAAAGTTACGCTGTTGGTTGATCCTAAAACTATAAAGCGATCATTCACCAACTCATGGTGGATATGTGCAGTTGTAACTATATGTGTACAAAGAACTTAACTAGGCATCCCCTATTGTGGGGAATGTTATGATAACTTAAACAAATTGACGACTCCAGATATAACGATTGCTTATCTATTTATTTATCTATTGACATAAAACTTCACCAAGGAGAAAAATACTCGATAAACTTTGGAATTAGTTTATTGTTAACAACATTATTGATACCAAATTGACATGTATACATTAAAGCATCTTCTATGATAAAAGGCTATCAAGTTATTAATTTTTTTAAATTGGAAAATACCTACAATCTTACATCTGTAATAAATTTGAGATCCTTCGAGTTTTATCTATTGAGTTCACTCTTCTATTCGCATTTGATTAGCAATTACCCTTAGTAAGGTCGGATTTGTTCATCGGGCAATCTTTTAAAATTTTACGCATTTAAGAATTTGTGATTTTAAAGTCTCATAATGTTTTAATGAGTGCGTTTTGCTGCTAATGTGTTATCTCTTCAATTAAATGAATAATAATAATCAAGTTACAACAACAGACATTATCATACCTCATGTAAGAATGCCGATCTCTGATTGGTCCACGTGACCCTAAACAAATATCCATATTCACCACCGCCGAGGGATGATAAATCCCTTATCCCGCTACATGAGTAAAGCGTGCTTCCACGGCAATCAATCAAAGTCACGTGATCAGGTCATGGGTGCTGTACATTTCTGTTTGTCTTTTTACTAATAGAGAGCAAAATTTTAATAATACATTAAGACATTCGGTATGATAAATTCGTTATAACATTCCGTCCCGGGTAACATAGGGATTTATTATTCCCTTGAAAGGTTTTATGCAACTCGCGTTCCGCTCGTTGCATAAAACCTTTCGCGGGAATAATATATCCCTATGTCTCCCTCGACGGAATGTTATAACTTATATTGATTGTCATGTTTCTATCATATCATATGAAGGATTTTGACACCAAATACCAAGACAGTCAAACAGCAGTCGCTCATAAGGAAGTGATAGTTAGAAGAGCTATGTTTACATCGCTAGATAAAGGATCTACCTAATGTCGCTAAGTGTTTGCCGTCTTTTCATCAGATCCAATTTCTTGTTGGATTGACGGGAGTTGGTGGGGTTTGTTGTTGTTTGTTTTATTGAGGGGGATGCTTAATTATAATTGGCATTATAACCAGTGAAATAATTGTGCAAGAAATCCGTTCTGGCAAAAACATGGCATTATATCCAGTTTGGCATTATAACCAGGGTTTACTGTGCATCTACTATCTATATATTTGCATCAAACAATCTACTTTGTTGTAGTAATATCAATTTTAACAAAGCAGTTGACATTATGTACCACCGAATTAAACATTTATCAGAGACATCGTTGTCTGGGAAACGTTAATAATTCAGTGGCCCAGACATGTAACGTTAAAGTATATAGGTCTATTTACAGCGTTTCATATACTTTTTCATCTTTCAGTTACAGAAGGAGATGTCGAAAAAAGCTCAGTCTTGGAAGTTGTCAATATTTCACTCGAAATTAATCATTCCAAAGAGCTCAAGATTCAATGAGTTATTTAGTTTTGATTTTTCATAACAATATTCACATAAATGCTCTGGAGTTGCAATAACGAAAATTGAGCAATAAATAGATTACTATCGAATCGTGAAGTCAATAATCGTGTAAACTTTTATTTACTTACATAACTTAACTGCTTAAATCATCTAACTGTTAATTGGTTCATAATGCGATAAGATAAATGCATATAGTTAAATCATAATTATAAAGGGTAACTGGCAAAGTGTTCATTAACGAAATAGTATCACTGGTCAAAACAATATACTAATAACGTATATCAGAATTTTAAGTACATTAAAACATGTCCCAATATTTCATTTCCACGGAATATCTTGCTGTTAAGTTAAATTCTTGGAACATTCGACTCAATGACGAAATTGAAAATAGAAAAGAGGAAAAGAAGTTCAATTATTTTTAACTTGAAACATCAAATGTCAAAAGGTGGAGTGGTCCCTTTCAGGATGATGAGTGTAGTTCATGTAAATAGATAAATCACATGAAATCTTGAGATGATGCATCCGAATGACGAGAGACTTTATAACGTCGTTAAGAATATTTATTGGGATGGATGACTTCACAGGAGACAGAATGAGGATATTGCTTTAATCCTTCATTGATGTCCATCATTATCGTTTTACGACATCTACAGTCCCATTTACGTTAATGGAAGATTAGGGAGTAATTAAAGGGTACACACTCATAAACGACTCAAGGGAACCAAATACCCCATACATTAGCAGACTGTAAAAGTTCTATAAAGCTACCATTCCAATATTGTTTGAAGCAGTGTTAAAATTGAAAATAATATGATTAGAGTGTGCATGATAGCTAAGTTTGTATGCGTTTTGGTAGGTCTATATTTGAGAGAAACGGAGTGATCTACTGAGGATCTGCTGTTACGCAGCGGGGATGTTCTTGGTTTTGTGTATTGTACATTGGACTACGTATTTCATATATATCAAATCAAAACTCATTACAATCTTAGTTTGAATTTATAATCACTGAGATCGGAAATCAACCTACATATATACATATTAATGTTTATGTTATATATAAATGTATATGTTTATACGTCGAATAAACATTATATTTGCTAAAGCAATTTTTTATATTTAATTGTAAATAATCAGTTGCAGTCCGACTACAATGACTGACAATAAAACATAGCAATATCTGATTCAGCACCTCAATTAATAACAAATCTTTTGAAATAAAATAATAACTAAAGTAACTGCAAAATTATTTTAAAATTACTATTATTTTATATACGTATATTTTGTTTTAGGTTATTTTCGTTTTCATTACTACACCTTAGATAGATGTACTAGCCAAATCTCGTAAAATTCTTATAAAAAATAACATCCGAACCATTTCACCTCTTCGGTGATACAACGATAAGGTTAGACACATTAAGTTTCGCAACTCTCCATAGAGTCTTATCAAAAAGTTATGTTAGGTGCACTGTGCAAAGTGATAGTTGATGTACACAGAATATGCGCTACTGGTTAATTTTCTTGTCTTGGTTGAAAACAGTTATTCTCTGATGGTGTTTCATGGGGGCTATGACGATTTTTTAGCCCATTGTATCCTTTTTACAAGTTTCCATAGACATCGTTTATTTGGTGCTTTATAATTTAGGTACCATGTAACCCAGTTTAACCTTGAAAACATTTAACACTTCCGAGCAATGAATACCGTCAATTCATGAATTTTAGAAGGCATATACGTATGATAGTTATATCTTGAAGTGAGAATCTGGCTCGAAGGTTCACAAGTGGCTAGAGATTGAGACGCACCAATCCTTACTGATAGGGTCAAAAGGATCCGCCAAACTGAATAAGGATTCTAAGAACAATGGATTCCTCAAAGGTGGCCAATACAGTGAATTTATTTTCAAATGGAATTGTCTGTCATGGAATTGGCTAAGAGACTCTGGACTTATCATCTCAGTTTGGTACAGCACAAAATGACTATTATCCCTTATGTTGGTTACTAGTCCACTGAATGTTGGAATTGTCATTCGTTCCTTTCGGGGTTTTTAAGTCATGAGCTTCTCGTGCTAAACATGTGTAATCACAATATAAGACCAACACTTTGCCTTAACAACCAAATAGCGCGGGGGACTGCGGCTGCGTTTTAGTGAAACGACCTTCAGAACAATCCCTTATTAGAACATAGCTAGGGCGAGATGAAAACGCTTCAACGCCATGGAAATTTGAGTGTGTTAACAAACAAAAACCAAGAATATGACGTCATGGCAGCCGTTTTTGCGGATTGATGGTCTTATGATAGGCTATGATGTGAGGCATGTAAAGAGCACTGGAAGGGTAATAAAGCATTCAAAACGTATTTGTCTTGTGGAACGTTGTTAGAAATATGATTAGGTATCTGAAATAGTACATATTCTTTTACTCGTCCGGTTTCATTACCTTTAGAGAATCGCAACCACAGCCTCAGCACTGACCGTGCGAGCAGATAACAAGCTCGCCAATCCCCCCACGACAAAAATTGAGGTCCAACCAGGGGGAGGGAGTCAAGCTGTCTTTAAATTTAGTACCCCTTTGACAGATGTAAATTGGCAGAGCTCCCAAGGCTGAATTCATTAAATATGAGGATGAGGATTTACAGTAAATAAGACTGGCAGTAAGCATTGTGGAATATCGAAGTAGATGCTTACAAAAGAATCTATCGTTTTGTTATTTTTGATATTTCTTGTCTTGTTATTTAGTCATTTATCATTTCTTGATAGTTATTGTATGGAGTTATGCACGTGTAAACATGGTTATTCTTATTATCCCATGGAATATACATAATATTGGTAAAATGGAGAGTAACAAGGGGGCAGATTTACAGATATGGTATGCCTTTGGCCTTTTGAATATGTACTTCATCATTAAATAGATGATGGATTATGTAACTAAATATTAGTCATATGTGCGCTCAAATGTTTAGAATTTGTTAAGGGTGGTAAAGAAATGCAGTTCTCAAAAACATTTTATGTTCGCATCTATTTCAATAATACGTTGCATTAGAAATAACACTTGATATTGCAAACAATTCGTCTGATGCAGTACATTTCGCATAACGTAGAAACTGAATTATTTTCAATGAATTTTGAGTGCAATCGCATAATTAGTGACATAAATATACTTTGAATGCTGAGTAAATACCTGATTCAAGGTTCTCAAATATGTTCAATTATAATCAGAAATGTAATATGCGTGATTTCATTATCTAGTTTTTATACGGACGTTATTCTGTTTACCTTTAAACAATGCCAAAAAAATTCGATACTCTGCAAAGCAATGACATTCGACATTTCAGTACAGCCTAGAATAATCGGATTATCAATTTATCTTCAATGCTATCTGCATTTCTAACTGTGTCATCCCATAA
Organism: Phorcus lineatus; assembly: GCA_921293015.1. NCBI lineage: Eukaryota > Metazoa > Mollusca > Gastropoda > Trochida > Trochidae > Phorcus > Phorcus lineatus. Next base: position 29,773,494 of record OV121085.1, on the reverse strand, counting down.
TGATCAGTTAGATAATAGTTAGGTATCAAATAACAACTTACTTTGTAATATGTGATAAACGTGCATTTCAGGCTTTCCTTTGCTTTATGAAGACAGAGTAGTAATAAGATGTAGGCCCTACACATAGATATAAAAACAGTCCGTAAAGGCTTAAAATAGCTGCAATTATAGTAGCAAAGAGAAAACAAAATGAAATCTTATTAAGCTATATGATTTCCAAAAACCAAATGCCTTTATGACAGCAATCATTATTTAAGAATAATTCAATTCAAAATATTACAAAGAAAAATGATAAAAATGAATGCTGTGCATTTACTCGTAGCCTTAGAAGTGTTTGGTGATACAATCCTTCCTCTCTTCTGTCATTGTAATACAACTGAAATACAAAAAAAGGACAATTCAAAATATCCGTTGAGAAGTAGAACACAAAGGAATTTTTAAAGATAAAATGTCTGATAACAATCTTATATTTACATGCCGATAGTATAAATATTAGTGTTCACTAATCACTAATCAAGTTATATATGTTATTTTTCTGGGTTTCATTATCAAGGAATATTTATTTCAGATCTTTTAGAAAAGGCATTGGTGTCAGATGCAATTTAATGAAATTATTGTAGGAGATGAAACTGCAAAATAATATTTGTTAACAGCCACAACACTATAATAATAGATATGTTATCAAATTCCGTTTTGTCTCTTATATATTTTCATTTAGAGTTTGGGAGAGGAAAAAAAATCAGAAATTTACCAATATGTCTCGTACCTTTACAATATGATACAATTCAAACATGTATTAATAAAGCAAACACCTTTCAAATAAGCCAATGATTCACTTATGAGTTGCAGTTGAGATAAGTTGATAAATGGGGCTGTGCTAGAGGTTCTGTGTAGCAGAAGAGCAAGTTACCAATTGCAGAATCGGCCATGTGTGTTTCAAGTTCCTCTCGTTATACATCGTTATAGGACGGTTTGTTTATCATGTAATCAAACATTGTATCTACTTATGTTGGTTCTGTAGTTAATATATCGCTCATAAATCAGGAGAAGGGTTCCAACAAAGAGGTTATGTCCCCATCTGTTTGGCTCTATGATAAATATGAGCTTTGATGTTTTCACAACACTTAGCAGAATGTAACAAATTGAACTCCTTCACATTTATTCAGGTAATATTGCGATAAAGCAATCTGTGTTGATAATTAATATTTGAATTGAACTTTAGTAAGTATGTTGAACACTCCGTGAGGATAAAAGTAATTGATTGTAAATGTGTAAAGTAGAATTAATAAGGGCTAAGACTAAGGTTTATCAAATAACGACATTCGTTAAAGCGAAGTTATTTTTACAATTCCCTAGACATACGCGTCAATTTCAGATTTGTTTCAAGATTAAAATAAATTATTTTTAAATAAAGTATTTGTTGTCAATATTATCATGTCATAATCATGTCTGCAATTGTAACTCTAGCCTGTTGTTATCTTTATCCGTCATTTAACGCTTATAAGAAGTAACTGAATTGACTCCACAACTCTTAAGGTTTGCTTTTATTTGACAGCAGCTAATTAAAAAGTACACATTACCAACTGTTGCTACGATGTTGTAACGTAATGTGCATGTTATATGTAAATCGCAAATTAAAGTCGTATAAATCTGATAGATATAGTTACATGTAAACGAAATGTGTAAACTATCTATTAAGCGTTTTATTCTTTTTAGGCCTTGCGTGTTACTATTAAACACACCACGTCATCTCTGATACGACAAACATGTGCACTATACTTGAACTACTTAGTATAAACTTTTATATTGAATTTATAATCTTTCTCATGTATTTATTTCCTTTTAGCTATCAAAGTCATCAAATTCAGTTGTCAAATTCTTCAACGTATGTGTGACAATAAATGCTGGCAGAGTGTCGGTGTACGTCCAACCACCTCATTCGATCCTCAGCACTGCAAGCAGATTTGACAGACTGAATCAACATTGAAATCAACCCATGTTCAACATTTCTCTGTGCATGCCCGATTGGTAATTACGTTCAAATGGTGACCTTTTAACACTCTACAAATGAACTCTTCTTAATGACAGGTGCACTTTTCAGGTACAGTTATCTGTTATCAAAATATGTAAGCAATTCAGACGTCAAATTGACAAATATATGGCACCTGAGACTTCTTGAACTTCTTTTTGGTGTCTTGTTACAGTAGAAACGTGAACTTCTTATGCGTCTCTTATCACAGTAGAAAGTAGATCTGCTGCCGTCTTCAACTTAAAGACAGGAAAGGTATGAGACATTGTTTTTAAAAAGATAAAACTATGTATTAGGTAAATTCTTCATACATATAATTCCGGGTTAGTTCAGTTCAGAAAATGAGCATGCAAAACAATAAAACAGGAAATTATAATCATGGCTTATATTTTTAACGTAAGAATTTATGATTATGAACAATATTCTAAATTACCTGTACACATCATCACAAGTCACAACAGATTCAACCCTTAAAACACGTGTTTATTGAATCCTAAATATCGTCTACATTGTTCATATGCGCTTTTGCTACTTTGAGTTTGAATTACTAGAGCCATTTTTAAGTATGTCAAAACTTGAACTTCTCACATAAGGTCAATCGACATTTAAAATTTATCACCTGCCGCGAGTGATCTGGGAAATGATTGTAAATGTTTTCAGACGTTTATGGGGCCCTGTATTTTGATAATGATTAATCTGCAGAAAGAAATATGGTACGGTTAACTTACAGGCCATTACTTGAAACTGACAAGAGATACATTTAAAAAGAAAGAGATGGTGAACTGGTTCAGTCTGAATGGTATTGAGAACACAGATTAATATGTGTACTAATTTTCTTTCTTGGTGAGTTGCTCCATGTCATGGCAACACTTGTAGTTAATTTATAGAAACGTTGATATTTCTTATCGACAACGTATATAATTTATGACGAATTCCAGTTAGTAGGACATCAGCTTAAAACACTGTCCTATGAGACATGAAAAGAAATATTACTAATTGATAATATAATGACAAGACAACAATTGCAGAAGGCGAATATACACAAGGACACCACCGTTAAATCACCGATACTAAGGAAATCAATAAAGATGACATTAAATCTTATACCAACAATGAGAATCATCCAGTAAAATTTGAGTTTGTAATCTGAGAAACAGTGAAATCACAATACAAACCAGCTAGGCAGTGGCAGAGACATACGAGTAGACAGTATTGAAGAGGCTATATACAATGTATTTAATAGTCTTATTTGCTCGTCAAACAATACCTCCCTTCGAGGTTTCAACATGTTTTACCACTGCAATGACAGAAAGAAATATTACATAACTTGTTTCTGATTGGCTCAGGGAAGTGATTAGGGACGATATGATATGATAAGCAGTACCGATTATAGAAACGATACTTGACGTAATAATAGTGTAAATGATGACACGAGGGAACTTTTTAAAAAAGAGTTATTGCTGTGATTTTCATGCGACCAAATAAATCATTATAACACGGATAAAATGTTGGACATGATCCAAGCCAAGCAGAAATGTACCGATGCATTTGACAACATAAATCCATCATTCAACAACAAGGCACCTGAAAACGGTTTTAAAAATTTTTCGTTCGACATGAAATTAATTCTAGAGCTATTTTCATTTCAACATATGGCGCTGATATTACCACTCCGTATGTTTATCTCACAATATATGACAAAATCCTGTTACCTTGTTCTAACCTTTTGGTTTTGTTTTCAGAACACCTAATAATTGGTACAAACTAATAAATAATTAGACGAAATAAAATTTTGACATGTTTTTATAGATAGTGTTACTTCTTCTTCCAGGTATAGTAGTCTTAGAGACATAAATGAAAACACGTTATCGCAAATTTCTTCTAACTTAAATGTTGACTACGAAGGTCATTCTGGTTAAATTCGTAAATTCTAAATCCAATGCGACTATTCATATTAAATTTCATATATAAATATTTGCTTTAAAAACCCCAGTGCCATATGAGAGTGACCAACCGTTTCATTTGTTTGATTTCAATGTTTTGCTAATTCTGCTACAGTTTTTACAAACTGGGTAGAAGGTGGAACTGTAATGACTATATTTTCCATTTATTCATTAATACTTGACCGTCTAAGGTGTCAGTTATATTCCAAGCCCGCGTTCTAGACTATCTCCAGAGAACGAGCTCGAGCGGGAGGCTTAGGCAGTGTCTAGTCGGTCCCCTAGTTGACTCCACACATGAGAAACAAGATATACGGATTAATCTTACAGAAATTATCATGTCACAGTATCCATAGCGAATAATCTTTCTGAGTATTTTGATTTGTTTGAAATTACCAAATAGAAAATTAACGAACAGACGTTTCGTTTAAAATTAATTAAATTATCAACGCGATATTCCGCATGAACACTTTAATTTTCTCTAATTTTAATTATGGTTTGTTCATAAATACATCAATTAATACATTAAAGGCTCATGTAGTAGGTTTACAGCTATGTTGTAGATCACAGATCTTTAAAACCACTGGAGCTATTCCAATGGTGGTTTCATTGGTGCACATAATCCAAGTAAACATAAATCGTCTTAACAACCCTGTGCCTAATGCTTTTTATTTGCTTGGAGAGTAATTTCAGGTTGAGGTCAGACATGTCGAGTTTAACACCTCTCAACAGACTCATCAAACACTCCATACTACAAGCACACATCTACATTAGAAACCTGACAAACGTGTAAGGTGGATTAAAATGTGATGATGCATAAACTGTGAGGATATCTTTATATTTCATAATCATAAAGTGAACAATTATTTTTGCATTTGTGCTGAAGACTCAGCACATGTCATATGCTTTCATATTTTTTGTATTATAATTAATGAATTGATTCAAAGTACTTTGCTTAACACAGTAGTCACTACCAATACAGCAAGTGAAGACAGGAAATAAGGGCTCAAGGTGGATGTCAGGTAAATATTATTTTTAAAAAAACGTTTGCTAATACGAAAGTGGGCATAGGAAATTGCAAACCTGGTCTAACAGGTCATGTATCATCTGATATATTGTGATTTCAGATATGATTAAATCAAAGTGAATTTTGTTTAAAGGTGTAAGATACAAGAGTAGATTTGTAAAACAATGGCAAACACGGTATAATTTAATTGAGTGAATGACAACCAAGACGACAACCGAATGAATTGATATCTATTTCTTACCATAACGTTTCTACATGACATGTGTGCTGTTGATAAACCACGAAGTGTTTTCAACTCTACCGACGCTGTGGACACCGTGTGACAGCTGACACTCCCTGAATCTCTTTCTGTGGACCTGCTGTCGTCTTCGCATTTCAGTCTTTGTGAGAGAGGCGAAAGTAGGATTCGGATTTACTTTACAGATGTGTAAGGATGTCAGTTTATCATATACTGACGATTGATGAGCAACATTTAGCCGTATGAAACCAGTACCTGTTCCTGCTGCGGTTTTGATATCATTTTAGAAAAGTTTCATTCCAGGTAAACAATTAAATCTTGTTGAAAAAATTGAATATATTAGTTACATTTCCTTCTAAACCGCAAAATGTAAAAACATCGTGGTAATTTTGCTTGGTTAACGCAGGGATCGTATAGACTATACGATCCCTGGTTAACGTGACTTAGTTATTGAAGCGAGTAGATTGCGATAGCTCCAACATAAAACATTCACTTGACAAATGCATACAGATCAATTTATTTTGTCATTAACAGGGCTTTGACCATTATCTGTATTGTTCAGTTCCTATTGGTACTTCGAGATAAGAGGAACTATAAGTACATTAGCCCAAACGAAGGAAGGTATAGTTAAGATCGTCAGTAGGAAGTGATTGGACGTTTGTAATCGTTTACTGTCGTTAAGAGTTACACGTTGTCTTGGGGGATAGTGATTGGACGTTAAAAATCCTTTACTGTCCTCTGGAGTTGGCTTGTGTAATAGAGCACAGAGAAGGAAACTGAATTACGAAACAGAACTTCAAAGGGACCTTGATTTATTAAACTGCACAATAAACGCTTTGTCAGACTTTCAGTTCGAAAAGGAACCTTCAGAACAAATTTGTCTAAACTTTCCTAAACACATGACCAAATATCCCAATCAACAGCCCCAACCCTCTCACCAAAGTACCAAATTTATTGCTACATTACCCACACCAAGGTGCCCATTCTACTACAACACCACCAACAACGTGCTCAATATACTGCTCAGCAACTCGTGAAGATTCCCAATCTGCTTCTTCATCACAATTCCAAGATACCTAATCAACTCAAATCACCACCAGGGTACAAAGTATATTGTTTCAAAATAATTACCAAGGTACCAAATCTCCTGTTTTGACACCACTACAAACGCTAGAACATTAACAACAAGGTAACCAATCTCCTGCCTCAACACAGTCACCAAGGTACCCATTTAACTGCCTTGTCAACAGAAAGGTACCCATTTAACTGCCTTGTCAACAGAAAGGTACCCATTTAACTGCCTTGTCAACAGAAAGGTACCCATTTAACTGCCTTGTCAACAGAAAGGTACCCATTTAACTGCCTTGTCAACAGAAAGGTACTCATTGTACTTCCTAGTCCCCCAACAGAAAGGTACAAGAACTGTTGCCTAAAACCACTACCAAAGTACCAATATTACTGCATCATCCTCGCCTATTCTACAGCCTCAACAACGTCACAAATGTCTTCAATCTACAACAACAAGATACCCTATCTTTTGACTTAACAGCAACGAGGTATCCATCTTACTGTCTCAACACCAACAACAAGGTACCTAATCTACTGCTTCAACAGTCAACAATGTACTCAATCAGTTGTTTCAACAACAAGAAGATACCTAGTATGCAGCTTCAACAATTGTGCTTAATCTATTGCTTCAATACCGTCACAAATGTCTCTAAACTACTTTCTCATCACCCAACAACAAAATACCAAATCTACTCCATTAACACCAACAACAAGATACCCCATCTGCTGCCTCAACTACAACAATAAGGTAACAAATCTATTCCCCCTTGACTGCCACAAATGAACCCAATCTAATCCATCAAGAAGGTGCTCAATATACATACCAGCATCACTTTCAAAGTATTCAATGTCATGGCAATGTTATATTTTAAAGTTTCCGTATTAACAAATTACAAAGAGCATCAGTTCGTCACTTGTTTAACAGGTATCCCGTATTTCTGTATGTTACGTCCACTATTCTGAACACGATTCCTTTATGAAACTGATATCATAACAGAATGACTACATGAACATGACTTAAGTAAAGTGCAATTGCCAAATATATAACAAGAAGTTATAGCTCATTTTCTCTGAATGTAAGTTATAGCTTAAAGCTAAACACATTAGGCACATGACCAGCAGAGTGCTGGTAACCTGATATAGACTGACAGTCTCTAATACCTGCAGGCAGCCTTTATCCACCTTGTAAGAAACACCTGTCACTGGAGCAGGTCTCATGTCCGAGGACTCTACAGGACACTGCCTTCAATCGGTTGCCATGGTTATTCTTCTACGAAGAAGTCATCAAGAATATCAATGAGAAACTTAAATACATTTGACATTTGTATAAAATTAACATAACAAGTGTATAAGTGGAATAGGCAGCTGTAGAGGTCTTTTGCAATTGTCCTTTTCTGGTTTTTGTTCATCTTATCACCTTCATTTAAAATAAGAAACAATTTCTCAAAAAAACCCGCATCGAATTGTCTTTTAATATCGTTGTTTAAACACCATAGTGAATATCATTATACAGTTGCCACAATGTAATTGATGTTTCCCGATGAATCGTTGGGGATAGAAATAGAAAACGATATTACCTTAGCTCTCGAGTTTAGTGTACTTGAAGTTAGCTTAGACAGTAGGGGATTCATAACGCAAACTGATTTCACAAAGTCATTGTTTTGAGTTATGTTTCCAAGAAAACAACCAAGAGATATATGATATATATGTATATAACATCTAGTAGCATGTGTAAGTTAACGATATAAATACGGCACAATTTATAGTTCAAATGAAACCCCAAAAATATTAAAAGGAAAATGCATGAACCAAGTTTGACACGTGTACTACGTTTGGCGAAGCTAGCATACAAAGTAAGTTAACTCATCTTATTGACGGACAGGCGGACTTAATAAATGAACGTTTTCTATCCATCATACGCTGTAAACCGGATGTGTAATATTTCAACAGAAATTAACTATGCTTGTCATCTTTACGATTAAGATAATATCATCGTCTGTTTTAAGAATAGAAATAAGAATAAATATATCGACAATATCATGTTATGCAAAAAATAAAAATACACAATTCGCATCTTGGAATTAAAAGGACTTTTTATAAGGAATAATGTAAATGACAGATTTACAACTGTAGAATCTCTTTTATCATATGCTTATCGATTTATTATGTAGTAATATAGTATGAAACCGTGAAATTGAATATATATTTGAAGACAAATATATTTCATAGTTTCACTGCATTGAGAAAAGTAAGTTACGCGTACCAGCGTTAATTGGGACTGGCGATAAACGACTTGTAGCGATGTGTTCGGAATGTAACTATTTTCATTTTGCAGTGCCAAGGTTTCTTTTGATATCAAAAAGCCTTCTCAAGTTTGTAATCTTTTTTATTAGATGATATTAATTTTATTGCGATAAGCTTAACGAATCGAGATGCCAATAAAGCTTCACTGACCATATTAGTCGCTCCAGAACTCTAAATGCATAAGAAGTGTTAACTTCCTCAAGTATTTCCCAAAAATATATTCGTTGTTACACTTTTTTGAAAAATCACAGCAGTTCAATCAGACTTTGCACCGATTTATTTCGATGAAACTATTTCCTCAATGCATTAACGTTGAGGTGAGGGAGGTTGTTGCCTGTGTTGGCTTACGGCATTTGTAAAATAATGATAAAGAGTATATACTAAGCAATCTATTTCATTGTTTTTGCCGAATAGCATTTCAATCTCATTCCGTGAAGTGAGAAAGTGACATTTTCACTCTTGGATGTGCAACTCGTGAAGATATAACTTTCTTTTTTTTTTATTTAAATAACTTTGAAACAGGAAGACACTCTGCTTATGGTGCACCTTTTAAGAAATAAAGATTGCTTAATAATCTATGTGCAAAGGAAAACCGCATTGCGAGATATCCAAAAATTGATCAAGATTATCAAGGAAAACCTTATCAAATGTAACAACAAAATATTGATTCTTTTTACAAATGTATACTCTTGTCTTAGAAAGAAATACGTGAATTATTATCATTATCAATTTATTTATTATTTCAATACGGATACCAAAAAGATCTTCATAATAACCCTTGAAAATAAAGATATGATTTTTTTAAAACGGCATGTTGACTAATACATATAAATGGTTGTCTGATGATAGACCAACGCTGTCGGTCAGGTGATGTTATGGGGCCTTTTGGTATTTGTTATCATCCACACAGACTTAGGTACCAATAATGCCACCTACTCTCTTGCTGAAACTCAACACCTCACGCTATTTATACCTCAGCACTCTCCATCGCCCAACAAACGCCATCGACTGTTGTCAACACAGTCCAATAAATAACAGAACCTCCCAATTACGGACATAAACGAGAGTTCATTAGGGAGAGATAAGGTATCTAAAGTGTCGGATGATCTCTTGAACATTGTAGAAGCGTGCCCTCATCGTGTAAATGTTTCCCACTGAGCCAGTGGCTGGATATATCGAATACCAGTTCGCGTCTTTTGCGGTATCAACTTACGCTGCTGTGATGTGACTGACTTCTGCAATATTCGACTGACTTGCAATACAAACCTTTAAACTGGAATTGTTAATAATGACTCACTGCCGCAGTGTTCAAATTACATGAAGATGCACGAATAATTACGGCAGATCATATTTCCTTAATCATTTAGAGTATTTTCATTTTTATACTAATATCATTTTACATCATTACAAAATGTTTTAAACTACACAAAGCAGCTCATGCTATTTTGGTAAAGAGATCACAGACTTTTTGTGAAAAAGATTACTTGCAAGGAGATTGCAATGACGGTCTTCATCATTCATCTTTTCTCTACCTGTCTACATGCCTAAAATCTTCATCGCTGTCGGAGGGTCTTCAAATATTTTAATTTTATTGTCGCTGTCAAAGCGATGTTGCTTCCCTTTAGATTGAAATCAATAATTCGAGTATTTACAGATTATTTGCTTTTCACACAAAGTATCAATTGCCGCATTCCTCTTTTCGTTGCATTCGTAAATTTGTCTCTTCCATTGAAGAAGTTTGCTGGGCTGACGGTTCGGATGTAAATGACGAATGGTAGGTCCATTGTATCTGTGGTCTGAATGGGCTTGACATCTCCCAGGGTAGCCATACTATAATTCATTGACATTTAGCGGCATTGCTTCAACGAACTTTCATTGCCATTCAGGGACAGATGATTTCAAGTAGATAATCCATTGTAAATTGTTCAAGATGTCCTCTTTCTTTGAACGACTCTTATTGATCTCATCACTACCGACGCTTCCTCCCCTAGCCTAACGCTCTAGTCACGTGACACAGAGCGCGAGATGAGAGTGCAGTGCCGCGGAGGAGTGAGTGTGTGTCAGCCAACACGGAGGTTCTACAGTTTCCAAACTCCAGGCTGAACGCTTCCACAGACAAACACCTTATCATATCAAAGTCAGCGGACATACAAACCAACCCGAGTTGCCCAGGACAATAGCTTCCCTTGTTGGACTACTTGATTCCCTAAATTTTACAACTTGTGGATATAGCAGCGTTTAAAGGGAGGAGAACGGTAAGTGATTTTCTGTATACAATCTCAACTCTATGAAGTATGGTACCGTGTACACTGTCATACTTGCTTACCCTCACTGTGAAACTGCTTTACTCCCTTCACAGGGCTGCTCCGGCTTCGATTTATCTCTGTAAATCACCTTTGTCAATATTAGGCAACTTTTGAGAAGATTCGTGGCCGCCACCTAAACCAAATCTAATATTGACATAAGTTTTGCTTATTCAGAAAGAAATTAATAAGAAGGCAGTGGACTTAAATTCATTGTCGTCAAACGGAAATAAACAAACAGTGAGGAAATGGACGAGACGCTGCCCCATAACACGATCTGCACAATCGACTGTGTCACTACTTTTTGCGTCTTGAATAACAATCTGTCAATGTCGTTTCCTTGATGCATCAGTGGAGAGTTGTACAAGTTCTTCATCCCTAATTCCAGGTTTTTATGCCTGACGATATCCTTTTCAGAAGTTTGACAGACAGTTCGAATTGCAATTGATTATTTCTAAATGTTACTTGCATAATGACAATATAATTACTTTATTAATCGTATTTTCGCTTCCTTTGCTTAAAGACGATATTGCATCAAAGAACCAGTTTGTCGCTGGCTGGCTGTTTTTATGTCAGAACTCGATAATTCTTGTAATAAAGGAACTTTGTTTTAAACAGAAGACGCTATCTCGGTATTGCGCTGTATCACGCGAGTATCACGTAGTCGATACCTTGACTCGCTGTTTCATGTATTGGTACCAGCCACTTGTTGAAGGAAGGGCGATAAGTGATGGTAGAAATTGTTTCCGGGGGACCTGTACAGCTTTTACGAGGTCAGCTCTACATAGCCCAGCGCGCATATCAAGTATAGACTAATTCACAGCACAGATGCGGACTAATAAAGTTTGGACTTTAACGATGATCAGAAGCTTGATGTATGTCGGAACGACCTGAGGCTGTAGTCTGTGAAATTGTTACTTCTTATCCGTTGTGAGGGACATGCTTGAGCGATGCAGGGAAACTAGATACCAAGTGAAATTGGAACCACGTGCTAGAACCGGCCATGATGGGACTACCTAGAAGCTGCTAGCGCTGCCAAGGTTACAGGCTAATTCAATTGCTTCGTCTTCATCATGAGTGGTTTTACCTCCAAGCAAGCTTTATTAAATGTCAGCATGAATATTGCCTTTGAAGATATTACTTCCCAACATTTCCTCGTTACGTAAATATTTAAGTTACCCCAGATGTTTTCCATTTTACCAGGGATTTGGGGTATAAGAAGATGGTTTGGCATGAACACTTTTGCCAGATTCCAGTCGTTCTCTGGCATATGTGCAAATATTTATATTTATAGATCATGATCCGTTATATCTCATAAATAGTCCTAGTTATTAGTGTGTGGCGATGCGTGAGACTTATGATAAAGAACGATAACTCTTGAGCACTTTAATGTTATGATTATTTGCCTAGGAAATATATATATTGGACTGAAAATCAGTTTTCCCAGTTAATCCATTTTATCATCTCATTGCCATTTGTCCTTTAGCGAAAATCTAGAATGGTTATGATTTCGAAAAAGGTATTGGAATGTTTACCCAGATACTAATCATCATTAAAGTTATGTTGCTAGTTTTCGCCTTCGTCGGCTCTCTACAGCTACGTTTTGCCTGGGATATTGAAGACATCTCATAATTTGATATGAGGAAACAGTCCCTCTCACCTTTGTCTTGGAAATGTGAATTGCTTTTTTCATTCAAATAACAATACCGATCATTCAGAAAACGCTTGTAGAAAGAATCGATTGTTTCCATATTTGAGCGATAATCACCACGTGGTGGATTCGATTGATTATCGTTACCTCGAAGCTTTGGAGAGAAAAAATATTTAAAAATCCTCGTCAATAGTCGGTTATTGTATTTTTCAATTTATAAGATAAGATATTCATACACGAGTGTTTTGGCTTTCTTTGCCCCTATCTTTTAAAAGTATCTGTATACATGCTCGACCAATTTTTTTCTCCAAATATTTACTTAGGGCTTGTAAGACAGTAATGACGGCTCTTTTAAGTAGAAATAGCAGCAAATAAGACGTTAAAAGGAGATTTCAGGCAGTTTCAAAAGTTCAAAATTTCATGTTAAATGTTTACTCTTGCGATCGCTTTGAAATTAGAAGTTATATGATCAATATCGATTATTAGTTTCATACAGTAGGTTCAAGAAGATGAACCATGCATAATGATGAATCAACCAAGATCACATCACAAATATTCAAATGCATCATCCAAGATATATGGGGGAAAAGGAATTCTGTCCCTTCAGAGCACGAAAGAGATTTAGTGCTATGTATATGAAGCCAGTGATTGAGCCGCTGCCATGGTAGACCTAATGATCTTCTGTGTAGATAAAACTCCCCTATGTCTATGGGTACGACGGCTGAATGTGTAATTATCTTTTCTGCACCAACTTTGCCTAATGCCGTCTTTGATACTTAGTCGGACATTTTTAAGGGGATGGCATTTTGGATAATGCTCCCCTGGCAGAAATATGTTTGCTAGGAAGCAGAGTTGATTGAGTGGGGACATTGGGAGATCGTCTCTCAATATTTGCTTGACAGATGGAGGATAGGCGATTTACCTGTATAATCATGTATTGATTTGGTTGAAGTTGTGCCTCTCTCTTTTTGTAAGACGTTGATGAAAATAGTGCCATCACTGGTCACTTCAATAGGCGCTAAGCCCTAACAGAGTCAGCAATCTGACTGCAAACGAAAATAGTGTTTCTGTAAAGAATGACTTTGAAATGAAACGCAGCAACTTCTGTATGAAGTAAATTGTCTCTCTATGCAATCATAGAGAACTAGGATAGCCAGATTACAAGGTATGTAAATCTTTAATTTTCACATTGCTTTTTGGGAAAACGTGTTATTGAATGTAAAAGAAGTTGTTAGCATTATACAGCGACCCTAAGATGCGGGTAAGAACGATTGTTATTTTGAGTCTTTCTGTTTATTCAGGATATCTACAAAACACGCAGAAGATATAGTTGTCAAAAATGAGATTTTTTAAAAACTAATAAAAATCATTACATGATTATAATCCTTTGCATGGTCATATATATAGAGGAGAGGCGAGTTGATACCAAATCGTTAACGAGTTTAATAAGAATGGTATTAGATGGAATGAAATTTAGTATTCTGCTTATTACTCCCAAACATAAAAAAGCATTACTGATAGGGAGCCGAAAGTAGCATTTTCCGCGTCTTGGTTGTCATTATGACGGCGGCACGAATATTGTGACGTCACAAATGCACACTACTGTGTGACTAAGTCATATAAGCAACGGTATTACACTAGTTTAATATTGCCGTATAAATATAACACTGCAGTATATTATACGTGCGAGCAATAAATCCAGTTATCTTCCTGGGAGAAGTATTTTAGAATATATTTGAAAATCGTACACGGTGATCGGAGTATTCATATAGGATTTTAATGAAAGCTTTATGTAAAATAATCCAATATTATTCAGGGAGAAAGGCTGCCTGACTGAAAGAAAGTTCTAAATGATAATTATGGTACAGCTATAAATGGTACATGATGCTGGGATTAGCATTGATTGTACAATTATTATGTAATTCTCGTTAAAGCGCTGCATGTAATGTCATAATTTCCAGCGCAAATACGTAACAAGTGGCTAAAATCTTCATGAGTGTTAATAAATGCAGTGACGTAAACGTAAGGAAACCTAAAACATTACATTCGTCCCCTGTAAAACTACCCCCTTTCGACATTGGTATTGAGGTCGTTCCAATGACATGAGTCCATAGGCTTCTGAGCAATTTCTAGTTAAATGTCATGATGTTTTTCAAGATCCATTAATGTGAAATGCATGATACTTTTGCATGAAGGTCCGTCCTGAGCATGCATAATTCAGTTTTACAACCATTGGTCAAGGAAAAATTTTTTCATTTGATTTGAGTCTAAACTCGTGTCGATTCATCAAAGACTGGTAAAGGAGGGATCCAAACAAAACAATGTTTCTGTCATGTCATCGATAGGAATTCTATGCTGGTTGTCGTCACACGTTGCCATAACAACAGGCAAAAACTTGAGTGTCTCTGGTTTTTGAACTCGATTGAACTCACGTTTTCATTCCATGACCAGAAAGAATAGGACGAATGGTGATTAACAAATCAATGTAATAATCATCATTGAAATCAAAAAGGTCCACGGCATCATTAGACTAGAATAATCACTGAAAGGTTTGAAGTTGGCCCAGCATTAACAGTGAAGTCAGAGCCAAATATGGACACATCCTTAATCTGATCCATTCACATTATATTTTCGTTACAAGGAAGAAATATGGAAGAGCCAGCTGTAATGATCAAAATAATTAAATTTCAGGTTGTTCACCCGAAGAATTACACTCCCTGTGATTTTCTGCTGAGCCCATGCTGTTTCTTTGCAGACATGCGACAGATCATAGCCTTTAAAAACAGCATAAGACCATAACAGACTCAATCGCAAGGCGTGTACTTGATACATGTTCTAAACTCTTGGGCATACTACAGAGATAAAAACATGTGGTTGCCAGTGAAAAATATCACATCTTTTCAAGGAATCGTTTAAAATATATGAATATATACGTTATATATCTGGTCGTAAGTCTAATTATGATGATGTTTTTTACATGAGAAAAGCACGGTTTTTAGGGGGTTATTTTGCAACGAATAGATATCAATTTTGAAAATTTTACATTTTCCGTTTTAGCGTTGAATTCTAACAGAATGTCGAATAATTTGAAAAGGTGGGAGGACTATATTACCATGAAAACAAACATACATTAAATGTTGCTTTGATCGTTTCATTTGTTAGCTTTGTCCGAAAAAAATAACGCCGCGATAGGGGCAATCACATTGGTACCAACTAGTTCCAACTCCAGCGCTCATTCGATTTTTGTTCCTTCGTGCAATGGAAATCGAAAATAAGTCCGACAATAATAGGTTGTGGTCACATCGATTAATTAGCACTATTTGGACGGATCCACAGCAAAGTCGGGTCTTCTCTCCATAGGAGCTACTTCAGCTGAAGTCGCACTGGGAACTTGCTACGGAAACCGCCATGAAAGTTGGCCTTAAGTGATTGTACGCTGCATGTAGCTGGGATTCTCGCCGTAATCAAATAATTATCCATAAGCTGTCAAAGAGCTTGTGGACATTAGCACGGCAAGTCTGTAATGATGGTGTGTAATCCTTGCATTCCCACCACCAAGAAACTTTACTATTATCAATTAGGTCTAGAGGCACTTCTATTTCTATTTCGCCTTCACCCGCAGGATCGATAACCAATATCCATATGACCCCTGACCCTGGGACAGTCCAGTGGTGGCCTACAAACTGATATTGTAACACCAATTGGGTCGCGTGTTTATCAGGGATTATCAACATTTTACCGAGTTTCAGGAGAAGTGATACCATTTTAGTCTTGAGCCATTTTCATCCCACGTATTGACCAATATTGGAATCAATCTTTGTATGAGTGTCACACTACTGTCCGCTCGGGCTATTTATCCCGATGTTAACAATCTCCCACTCACAGAGTTAACAAGGAATCAGCAAGGGGCTGCTAGAGATATCTCACTGCCAATCTCCCGATTATTGAATTAACGTGATGTGTATTTGTGGGATTCTTATCTTTGTGTATGATTCGGGGTTTATAAAAGGGTCATATTCTTGTAAATTGAAGGTTTTGGCGGTTTGAATGATGATCGATATTACATTATGGTCTTTAAGATGGTTTTGATTGGATGATGTGAATGTATTATAGGTGCATGCCGTTTCAAATTGGAAGTTACATTGTATTGTACCTCGTGTTAGTTGAAGGTGTTTCTGATTCAACGTGACAGTTTGATATCAAATTCCTTTACTATGGAAATACCAAGGTTAGACTAAAAAGGAGGGTTATTTTAGTATATAATCTCACATACTTATGAAATATGATTAATGTGTGCAGCCATCCCTTGGAACACAAAAGAGAGAAACAGGTTCTGCATTGTTTCACCATACATTCATGTTGGCCAGTCATCAGCCATGACACCTCTTCCGTCGCTGCTGTAAAAAATAGTTCATGAAGAGAACGAGTTCCAAGACGGTCTTCAAAATATACACAACAGAGGGTTATTACTTGATTGAAAATTGGTTAATGTTGTTCGCAGTTCACTCCCATTGAAGAGACCCCCTTACTGCAATAAGTAAAGACCCTAGGCTACCACACTGTGAACTGTGGGTTTGTTTTAGAAGAACTCCTGTTTCCCATCAGAGCACTTCAGAGCAGATCCACTAACACGAAACAAATGCTGGTGGCGAACCGTCATTAGATGGCCGGCAGCTTGAAAGGGAAACTTCCTGATACTATTATTAGTTGAAAGTCAGCCTTCGACATATCCCTGCTGTGTATAGCAACTCTCCGTGTATTTATTTGACACAATACATTAGGAGAAATAGAGAATGTCAGCCATTTGTATTTTCGGTCCTATTTCCTGTTTGAGGATCTTACAAAATTAGGTGAAGCTGAGAAAATGCGATGGTAATCTATTCTGAAGAGCTGTCCAGCACAGATGGGGTTATATTTGATAACAAAGACCTTGCTGCGTATGCTTTCAATCACGACAACCACATGACGTACTTAACGACAACCGCAAGTGATGTTTTGACCTGTGCGTGCTGGACGCTTGGAACACGCTGTGCTAAGATGAATCTCCAGTCCATTTTTGTTTGTATTACCAGCTCATGTGCGTGGTCTGCATGGTCTACATGCTTTGCCTGTGAACCTCTCGTAAAACAAAGGTCAGGTAAAGTCCACAAGGAATAACTAAAGCCATATTCAACAAATAAGTTCGATTCAGACAGTCTTGAGTGTGAACCTCGTGCACTTTAAGACATATAAACGTCCTTGCTGCACTTGCATGCAGGAAAAGTCAATTAGTTTAATTCTGAGTAATGCATTCGGTTTTGAAAAAGCCAGATACATAAAGATAATGAATTTTCTTGTGTAAATTCTTAGCCTGCTGATTTCTTAATAGGAAAGCTGGAATGGCTTGCTGCTAACGAACATGACAGAGCCAATAAAGAGCAAAGCAACTAATGTTGTCTGTGGTATAACAAGCAGTCCAGCATCGCGGGTGGCAGGGGATGTACTGGCTCCTGTGTTGCCCGTTCAACTCTGTAAGACACAGGGGAACTTCATTACCGACAAGGGGTAGTTACTGCCTTCTTAATGGGATCTACGACCAGATGGAAAACTTTAAACTATGTGAGGCACACTAGGTAAATGTTATGGTTTTCTTCTAGAGTCCGTTCAAAGTTGTGTTATTTTTTTATAATCACTGCTGCAGCGTTCCCTTAATTCATCGTAAAATTTAAAATTTTTTATATACGGTGATTGAGAGGACAATCTATAAACTCTTATTTTATCTCGAATAAAATCGTTAGTCTTAAAGGCACTAACGCACGCCATGAATTTGAGATATAGATATTGCGGTGGTTATTCATATCTCTAGGTCTGCATTCATGTAATCAATTCAACCAAAAGAGTTATTTGGCTATTCACGTAATCAGGTTCTAAAGGTATTATTATAAAAATCTGGAAGTTGCACATTTCTAATTCAACCGTTTATGTATCTGCAATATGACTATCTACATGTATTTGGCTATTGAAGCACGGCGTTTTAGTTTAAAGGGCTCAAAAGTCTTAACGATCTATTACGATAACGTTATGCCTCTGTGTCATGTTTGCATACTTAAATGCAGATAGCAGATGACGTCAATTGGCAAATGTGACAGCTTATTGTCTGTGTCAGCAGCAAATCGTATTACGATGACAGAAAAAGCTGATAGATAGCAATACAATTGATGATGGTGAGTGGCAGTATCATCAGATTTACCGTAATCATGCCCCATTCAATGGCCATAGTTATCACATTTACATCAAAGACAAACACATTCCTTTGACGTTTTAAAGGTTTAGAGGAATTGCGAAATTCTAAATCAAATAATGTCTCAAAGGCAAATGATAGAATTATCAAAGATTTTGTATTTTGGGGTATTGATTACGTTTCGAGTTCAATTTAACAAAAATGGTTACTTGCTTTTTGCCTAATCTGAGATTAAGGATATTGTTCATCTGTTAAATTAACTTGACAAACACATCGTGTGTTTGTAAGAGATGATCAATTTTCATTAAAACAAGTCCTATTTTCATGCAGAGTTTGCATTTTTATTGGTGTACTTAAATGAATACTCGTGTTTTCTAATAGGTTGGTTTGTTCCAGCGTTTGAAGGAACTCTTTAAGCGACTGTGTAGCAACCAGGTTGTATTATCCTGGATTATGCTTTGAGCATTTTGGTCCGTCGTAACCAGTGTATACATTTTAAGATAGAATATATCACCAAGATGTTGTATCCAAGATATCGCATGAAACATCGACATTTATTGATCTTTATAAAAGTAAAATGTCATATCCCTGTGATTATCATTAATGTACATTTCAATGTCGGAAGATTAACAGTTCCATACGTATTTCTGTATCTTCTCCTAACCACCAATGAATAATTGTTTTGCATTTATCATCAATTTAGATTTCTTTATATATCACTAATTATCGATAAAAACGAGACAATAATATCATGACAATGCAAACGATGCCAAGTGAGCAAATTGACTGACAGTTGACAACTGTCAGTTGTCAACATGGTGCTTATAGAAGACGCTATCAAGTTAAAGTCATGATATTTCATTTTAAATGGTTCACATGATAACTATGGACAAGCTGTTTAAAGCTATGCTTCTGTTGTGTCGTCTCGAGTTCCTTGGTACGTTCATATAGATGTTTTCGTTAATTTGAGTCTCGATGCAGTTGAAATCACTGACGTAGTAAAAGGATGCTTGAGAAGATACCACGCCTCCTATGCATGTATGAGGAAACCAACAGTTGTGCTTCAAACCAGCGTCCTGTGATCTATAAAACAAATCAAAAGCTATTCTCTGAACCTACACCTACAAACCTATTTGGTACCCGAAGTTGTACATCTGCATGCATGTTGACGAAATTCTGGAGTGAAGCTTTAGATTTAGATACGTATGAATTTTAGAATAAAAAGAAAACATGATGCTTTTCCAAGTCTTCCACACTCTGCATTTGCCTTAATCTAGTTGGGGAGTGGTGCTATGTATGAACTTTACGACTTATTGTTTTTGTTCTTTATATTTGCGTTATAAGGATTGTTCAAGGATTTCATAACTAACGCATGAGGATTAATGAAAGCTTCGCGGATACGTTGATCATGATGGTATGATGCAATCCTTTAAAACACTTTCTACTAAATCATATTTGCTTATTCCATCCATGAAAATCATCCGGCGTCGACCAAGCCTTTTCAGAGAAGTGTGCCAAACTGAGCCATAATTTCAAATAATGATAGTAAACAATTGAATAAGTAATAACATTTACATATATATTAAGATGTTGAGTGAAGTTTATTTAATAATTGAATTTGTAAGGTTATATCTTTGTTTGTTCTCATGGGAACAACTTGTCAAAAAGAACGCTTTCGAACTGATTGGTAGCCATCTTTAGATTTTTCGTACTCGAGAGACAACATGGAGAGAAATTTTTCATTTTACAAACTTTTTTATTTCCTTCTTCTTAAATTATAGTTGTTATTGTCTAGAAGCTTTCAGTTTTTTTATTTTAGTGATCAACCATAAGAGAAATGAAATATTTTTGAATATGCGTGGCACCTTTTTTTCCTACAGTCACTGATAACATTTTGAAAGAAATGAAAAGGTTTTTTTGTGAACGATACAGATAATGCTAGCACATATTTTTTGTTCTTTGTCAAACAGTACTTACGCAAGGTATTTAACGGATTGTGTACAAAAATATATATTGAAAACATATAACATGAACTTAAGATGACAACATAGCACATTTATTTAATCGACTTTCTCTGATGGTTCTTCGACGTTCGTGGAAATAGAAAAATTTGATTAAAGTCTGGTTTGCTTTCATTGGACTGTGACGGAGGCAGTTGAAAACAACTTCGAATTCGTAATGGTTTCTCAAGTATTGATTTGGATTTAGGCAGTTGACACACACCCACTCTTGCTATGAAGTAAATGCCATTTTTGCGCAGGAAAATATTATTCGTAAAACTAAAAATGATATTAGATAATGAGTCTTTATTCTTATTTGATATCAGTTATTTAATCAAGTTAAAACGTTTTTTCTAGCATAAAACGCAAGTTCACAGTCCTTTTTGAGTTGAGAGTGTTCTGTTGATCTGAAAACTAGGCTTTGTGGTGACCAGAATTCATGAAAAGACTTGTCTTCCTATATATCAAGCAGCAACCGTGTACAATGCAAACCCTAGAAAGCAAGGCTCTCACACAATATATTACTGATAGACGCCCATTTGCATCACGCCAAGGTTTTCCCGCGGCCAACATGTTCTCAAGACATGGATCCCTTGAATACGTATGTAACTACCTTTATCGACAGGTAAGAAGACTTCCACTTCCACCACTCAACAACTGGAACAATGTCTGTTACATTAATTACAACAGATTATTTCCAACGTCAACCGTCATCTTACGTTGTCGATTAATATTCGTGATTTTGGATGCGTGGCACGTTTTGTTGGTAGACTCACTGATAACATTTTGAAAGAAATGAAAAGTTGTTTTTTGTAAACGATACAGATAAATGCTAGCACATATTTTTTGCTTTTTGTCAAACAGTACTTTCGCAAGGTATTTAACGGATTGTGTACATTTGTTGTAGTAATGAACATTATAATATATACTATTGATATTGATCAAAACTTCTTTCCCCACGTACTTTTCTATGTTTTCAAATTTGATCAAACACAGTGTATACATTCTTTTGAGCACTAGTTTAGTTTAAATTTTCTCTTGCTTTAAACTCGAACAAGTCAATACCGTAACGGTTTTATGAATACCGAGCATCTGAATTATGTTTATGTTATAACGTTTAACCTCAACTAGAAGAACTCATTGTTGTATATGTTATACTTTGAAATCAGACAGGATAAACAATTATGTTATTTGTTAAACATCAGTAAGTCCAACTGAAATATATCTTTGTAATATACTTTTAAACAAAGCAAACCAACTCAATACTTTATTTGTAATAGACAGTCCTCAGATCACCTAAATCTTTTAACATTATTAAACTAAGAGAGACCAAATCATTAATATATCTGCTACATGCAGAATATCAGATGGACAAACTCAATAGTCTGCAACATGAAAACGTTTAGTGTAACAGATATTTTGCCTTTTTTCATTTCCTCACAAAATACGACATCTTGAGGGGAAGATGTCCGGCTCCAGTCTAAGATGTGCTACTGAAAATAATTCCCACTGATTCTTGCCCTGGGTGAAGCAAGACCTTGTATCCTCCGCTCATTATATCGTGCCTATCGGATAGCGCGACTTGACTAGCACACCCCGGGGACGGATTGACAACTGTCGGCCTCTCCCTCTCCCTGGCCACTACATAATTACATACTGGAGATACATGTCACCAGGGTATACCAGAGATTAGAAGACAGCTAACAAGCTCATTGACACTCTATTGCTTCTAAGACCAAGCCCAGACCTCATTTATAAAGATCAAGCATATCTAATTATTGGCGACATGCTGTTGACGTCTGTAATCGCTTTATGGGAGATCTTGTAGGTTAGTGTTTTTATTTTATATACAATGGTAGTTTACTGTAAAACATGTTATGCTGAATTATTTCCAATGGAATCAGATTACTCAATACCATAGACCTACTCTCACCGATTGTTCTCTTTAATTATATGATCAAGCAAAATCTGGGTAATGCAAGAGATCCCATTGTTAATAGTAACAATAAAGCAGGTAGGTTTATGCCACGACTAAAAAGGACATTTTGGTTGTGTTGATACATGCCAACTATTTATCTAAACAGTGATTTATCCTTTAAAGTGCCGTAAACAGAACTCTGATTGCTTCTGTTATGGTTCTGGTTTGTTTTATAACTCAGTAAACTGAGCGGAACTAGGGCTTTTCAAATGAACCTGAATCCACACGATGTCTGACAAATCAATCAACTTCAATGATATCCTTACCACACCACAACACTCCCTCTGTGGAGCTGCTTCTAAACATGGCCAGCGCTTATGTTTCATGTATATGGTCTACTTTGCTGTCACACAATCGGGTGCTAATGGAGCACAAAACGATGCATGCGCCTGTCGTATCCATCATCATCCCTGGGGCTGACCCGCGCCTCTCACCAAAGCAAACCTTTGGGCACAACAGTTGTGATTTACTCTGTGCAGGAAAGCTTACACTTCCGAAATAGTTTTATGGATCTGAGCTAGCTTTGATTCGTCTAACATCTTTCAAACGAGCACATGTCTACATGAGTGAGGACGCTTTGCTCACTGAGCCATGGGCTGTTTTGTGCTTATGCTCTTTGATTAAGACATTAGCCAAGTCACTGCGTACATTGTGCAACAACTACAAAGAAATTGAATGCATCAAGGAATATTCAAACTGGAAGCCTGATCTCGGAGGAATGATTTTTATGGCATTCATTTGAAGTTATGAACGTCCATATTCCAATGATGAAAGCGCTATAACAACATTCATAAAATATCTTTAAAAAAGCTTCAAGTCCTGCACACCCAGGGGTTCTGTTAGTCTAATTGAATGACTCTGTATATTAAAACATTCTATCATTGCTGCATGGCCAGGTAAATTTTATATAGCTTGAAGTGACAAGTGGTCTCAAAGTAGCATATCAGAATCGTCACTCGGTCTACTTTACAGGATCAGATGGTAGCAAGTACTTGATAAGCACATGTATCAGCTTTCCATTTGTGTCATCGGGGAGACCAACCATTGTTGTATGATATCAGCTCGTTTAGATAAACGGATTTGAAATATATACATTACATCAAACCGGGAAACTACATTAATTGTTCTTAATCATTAACTGATCACGTGTCATTGTGTATACATGGGAATGTAATTGTAAAAGAATAAAAACAGTTGATACATAATTTGAAATTTCTTGATGCGCATACTTCTGTTCCTCTCCAGATTTAGTTTACAATTCTTGGAAATGAAATGACTCTTCATCAAAACCGTCATTGCTGAGACCAGGCAGAAAAACTGTTTTGTGAGGTGTCCGGATGAAAGAAGTATTCCATGATATCAGATATTTTAGAACACAATGAATTTGTAAGCTTAAAGTGTGAATGAAACCATGAATCTGTCAAATGCAATGGAGTGCGTTTTACGACTATTCTAGTTTCCTTCTACTCGTGTTTCCAGTATTGGCATTTCAGACACCGTTCACTGTTGGGTATCTTTGTGTGTTTGTGGAAAGTAGTTGGTGCATACGGGTCAAGTGATGTCCGCTGAGGCAGGATGATGGTCATGTTGACAGGTGACGGTTGTGTAGCTGGAGCTAGACAAGGGAGGTAATTACACAAGTAGCCTTGTCGGCGAAACTGGATTACTCTTGGTGTTCAGCACGTATCAAGTTCTACCTCAAGAGCTTTACAACTCCATTGTATGAACACTGGACTATCTGATAACAATCTGACATTTTAGCTTTACATCGTTTTAAAGAAATAGTTTGATTTCAAAAACTTTGAAACAAACGAAACATGTAAAAGATACCGTGACGGTTTCATTCAAGAAGCAGATAATATCTTAAATGACTTGTGATAACATTCTGCAATTTGATGTTAAATTTCACTCTAAGTGTCCAACAAATATCAGATGCTTGGTTTCCAAACAAAAATCAAAATCATAAAACTGGATCTAAAACTAATTAGTTAACGTTGCAGATAAAAAGGAGGCGTTTTGTTATTCCTACCGTGCGATCATTACAAAGGATATTAAGGGATTTAATTGCAAAGCCAATGTATAGCATTTGCTCTGAAAAAGACAAGGGAATGTTATATGCACGAAAGAGTTCGTTTCCACATTCATGACAAAATGATTAGCTTCGATTGTGAGATATTGATTTGAAATTGGTTCTATAAGTTTTGTTATTGGATTTTAACAAAATTTGCGATTGTGTTTTATATTTCAACTAAAGAGATCCCCGGTTTGAATCAACTGTCATTCCGGGCACAATCTGCATGTGCAATCACAGTGTTTTGAAACGTGACCACACTGCTGATCAGCCCCGGAGCATGCAGCCAGTCTCCTTCAAGCTATCAAGTCCTGTTGATGCATGTTCCCTCTCCCGAGTCCGCCTCTCTAACTTAATAGAAACAACTTGATATATCTCCACTTTCTCATCCTTGCAATCTAATTTCACGACTTTCTAAAAAGATCTGTAAATTGCGATGTGAGAGGCAGCTCGTTAACACTATTCAGTCTTGATGTGATCGCTCTGCGGGCTACTGCAGAAACTGTTAACATCTCATTTCGAACAATTGTTGTTTGAGATATGTAGAACTTATGTTCCGGACATCTTTGTGATGATTTTGTATCGAAAAGGCACTGGTTTGTTAAAAATACAAACCATTGTTTCAAAATCTGTTCAGCCACTTATTTGTTGACATGTACAAAACAACCCGTCAAGTACCTCAAATTTATGTTGTGATGGTGATGAGTTGAGGTTTAACGCCGCTTTCAAGATTATTTTACTTATATCGCGGCTGCTAGCTTTATTGCAGGGGGAAAGCCCGCAACACCATTGTGGCTATGTATTGTGGTGAAACCTGCGAGCATCGTCTGGAACTAGCGAACCATGGGTGGTACTATGCTGATTTTCAGTATAGCATTGCACCCAAACCTGACTGCGTGTAGAACAGTTCTCTACTGCAGACAAAGTTGCCGAGCCCCTGGCGGGATTCGAACCACAGACCTCCTGATCCGAAGCCGAACGCGCTAACCACTACGCTACCCCCTATCCCGTCCCCACCCCCCAAATTTAACTCTGAGTACTAATCAGTCATTCTGAAACTTGGCTACAACGTCTTAAAGTTGAACAACTTTGACATTGATACGGTTATGGAGATGTAAAGTATTCGCTACATACAGCAGATGGCTGCTGCCCGTGGCGGATTCTGGAAATCCAATAACTCTCGCAACCATAAATCCATTTGAAGATAGTCACGTTACATCATTTGCACTGTATCTAATTCACTGCTGTCACTGGTGATTACGCGAACGATTCTTTGTAAGGGCGCGTGTTGTGCAGTGCGCAGAATCATCCTTCTCTTCCTGTCAGCTGTATATATCGCGTGCATGTCGGGAAGAGGTCAGGTTTCCGTTTTTACCTCCCACTGCATACAACTCTTAGCGATCCATGGAAAGCTACCTCCCCTTGTAATTTTTCTGTCAATGCACATAATTTGATTTTACGCAGTGCTCAGTGTCCAGCTTGTCGGTGCATGTTTCAAAGGCTTGTTTCATGCTTTGTCGTGCTTGATGTGCACGGGCGATTTTATGGTTGTTTAAGCTATTTCAACGTCTCCAAGTATCACAAGAGTAATTGGAGCAAGAACTGTATGATGTTTTTTACTCCAGGAACCAACTTGTTAGTCAGTCAAGCTCGATATTATCTGGCAAGATAAACATTCACTGAATAAAGTTTCTTTACACGATGATAAAGGGAGCATTATAGCGAATTTATATTAGGAGAAGGCGAGGGACGACTTTGTCGAAGAGCACCACGAGAAAAGTCAGTGCTGTTCTCATAGTACTCACGCGCAAAAGAAATTTTATAAACTTTGCCAGAAGAAGTTTAATTTAAACAGTCTAGTAAGGATTTTAAGGTCAACATGTATAAACAATTTTACTCATCAAACACCAAATCGTTATTTTGAAATTAATTTTAAACAGAAAATGTAGCAATTAACTTAAGTAACTATAGATATTAATTTAATGCTGAATTGTCTACATCATGTCCCTTCATGGATTTTATTTTTTTTAAACATCACTTATGTACGACGTCATAAAACGTTTGATATAGTCTTATTTCACAGTTTTGTTAAAAATAAAAGTTGACAATAATGTTTAAAAAACATCTTCAATTTTTCTGCGGACAAAATCTTTCCAGGTGTGGAATAGATTAAGTATCATTAATAGTTTTATGTTCCTTTTGGCATGTGAGTAGGAATAAAACGCTTTTCGCCTTACAAGTTTGTTTTAATACAACCTAAAAAAGAAATGTGACGAGTATCGGATTATTAAGCACGTGGTCACCCAAGATGATGCATCCCCGTTTTCATACATTGATGATATTGAACTTACTCAAATGGACAAAAGACTTACGCTATTCAAATTAGGAATTTTCCATGTCTTATAGGCTGCGATATATCCGTAATGGCACAGTACATTATGTGACTCCTTTAATGAAAGAACAACCTTTGCCAATACTAATTAACTACAATTCTTTAACATTATTTTAAAGTGAAAGAGGGGGCCATGCTTGTACACTGACCCCTTATCTACCATGTTGCTTCAAAGTAAAAAAAAATGAACAACTAGTGTTTCTACCGAGCAAAAAGGCATTAACTCAAGCCGTTGGTGCTTCGTAATGATTCATGTATTCATGCATGGGTAGTTCTTTACTACATCACAGGAGATCCCACATCAAGACGACCGTACACGGTCCCGTATTACAAAACACTGAGTGAAAAGGTTTTGCTCATAAATGATCCTTCGATATCGGCATGGTTTATCGGAAATCTAAACTCTTTGATGTATATTGTTTCCAAGGCGCCCGCATGTTACCATGCTGACTGCATTTGATTGCAGTACAAACGAGGTTTAAAACGCATCAAAGATGATTCATTCAGTTTTTAAAAACCAGTGCCGTCTTTGGGTAACAAGGAGAAATAACGTTCATCACTCTCGACGTCGAAATAAAAAAAAAACACAAAGAAAATGTTCTTTGTTTGACAGGGGAGCCATAAATTCGGAATCAATTAAACGTATGAAAAATATGCTCGACAACTTTGTTAAAGCAATCATGTCGAATATAGACGGGGGTAGGTCATTTATGGCATTTTGTATCAGATAAAGCTTGTTTCCACTTCTTGAAGGTCCTTATCCAGCTTACAGAGGACACTTATTAGTCAGAGGCGATCTTTAACATTTCCAAGCAGAAATATTTGAATTGTTTGCAATAATATGATATTAGAATATGATAAACCGTCATAAGTTCATTGTTTCTATGGTAACCATTTGTCAACGCGTTCATAAACTTTGAATAGCGTATATGGCAGTTTTTATAGAGAGCAATTGGATACTTACGCGATACGATGAGTGATCATCAATACGCAGAAATGGTATAGTTACTACACGAGAACTAAAATGACTGTTTGATATTTCTGGTCGGTGCTATAAACACTGGCTACTTGATACTGCGTATTCATACATCATGTTGACAGCACTGCTGACGTCACACCGCCATATTCGGACACATATTCCTTTTCATTGCGCTCATATCATTCGCACGTTCTTATATATGTATCAAGAACGTTATTGTAATATCCATATAAATATTTATAGAAAACGGTTTAATTAATTTCTTACCGTCTATTTTAAATAATCTTAATAACTCTGAATATAGTGGATATTTGAATGTCAAACGAGATCACATATAATTAGTTATTTCTCGACAAATAGATTCATTTGTCACGGTGCTCATAGAATATTGTATGTATCGCAGACTTGTAGACCTAGTGGATTTAGTATGATTAGAAATGTGTAAAAGAGACTTTCTGACCGAGACTTTTACCGTCGATATCTGAACATCGGGTATTAAAGGAGCAGAAGCAAGGTATTTAGAAATATAAAGTGATCTAACGAAAAGGAAACAAATGAATGTTAACTATTGCAAGGCAATTTTTTTTTTAAAAATGGAGAAGTTCTAAAAGGAACGTATCATATTCAGTTAAACTTTTCGAATTCATTTCCTGGCCTCAATTGATAAAAGGGTGTTCACACAAAATGGCCGTCAGTTTTTTTGCTTGAAACTCTCTTCTACGACTACGGATAATCGGTTTGAGTGATGAGATGTTTGACGCTCTGAAAATGATGTATTTTGCATAAGCATATACTCATAGGGGAAAATTTGAAGAAATAGATTTTTTTTTAAAAATGCTACTGCCCCTTAACCAGGGTAATCAGTTGTGTTCACTGACTTCTTGACCCTGATATGCTTTTGATTATTCTGTCATCATGCATGTCATTTTTAAACTTTCGATGACAAACGAGATCCCGTTATTCTGGTTCCATTAGCTATTTTGATGAACCATGCTACAAAAATTGATTTGCAGTAATCACTTCTTAAACTTTTTTGCTATGCGAAAAGTCAGACTTATTGTTTACGGATCCTTCTCGAACTATCTTCTCAGTAACATCAATCATTTTGGATCGTTTTCCGTGTGAAATCTTCTGATGACTCTTAATTGATTTTACGTCATCAACGCTTTGGAGCGAGTTGTAACGAGTAGAGCTGTCATTTCAAAACTTTCATTCCAGTATAAAGGCGGGATGTCCTATCAACAAGGCTGGAGTCCTTGCTCTAATGATGAATAGCTTGAATAGATGTTATTTCTTGTTACATTTTCATCAAAAAGCAGGATCTCGTAAATAATTTCAGTTATTTCTTGAAGTTTGTTTTGGGGAGTCGTTTAGTCAGAAGTGGCTTCAACTCGGTGTCAATTTCTATGAGTGAAAGCTTTGAAACTGATTCCAAACATGTGTAGCTGTCAGTCCAGCGTGGACATCACGCGGCACGCCGATACAGATCAAAGGATATTCCTATTCTAACCTTTGGAATTAACAATTTTCTCTAAGGAAATATAACCCTTGGAGATTCTGTTAAAGTGTTTCTAACTGGATATAAAGAAATAATTTGCCATCGTTGGAGGGAATTCCTGTTTATTATTCTGTACTACAGTTGAGACTCTCAAAAGAATCCAACAGTTAAAAGAGCTGCGTTATCTGTGATTAACGATTTATTAAATTGAAACCTTTTGAAATTCCCTAAAACCTGTTTGTTGAAAATACATGAAAGATATTGAGAAATTGCATTAACGTTAATCCATTCAGTCATGATTCACACGAATCAAATTATATTTGAACAACTCAAAGATACGTTATGATTCTGTATCTTGTAGTCCTTAAGAGTATATGTCGATAAGGTATAGGAAAAGAAGAATCATTGGCAGGTTTTAAAGATATCTGTGATCATCTCGAAATCAAATGCAGGATAATGTATGGTATATGGTATATAGTATATATGAAATCTTTGAAGGGTATTACATGTGAAAGGCACAAGGAAAACAAGATTCTCAAAGAAGATGTTATCCAGAAAACCCTTGATTTCTTTGTGGTATATAAAAGTATGTATAAAAATAAATATTGATTATGCCAGTAGTCAGATTCAACGTCAATCACTCAGGTATAAATCCTTTAATTTCTTATGGTGCAATGCATACAACAAATCACCCCTTAAGTGTAA
This sequence comes from Phorcus lineatus, assembly GCA_921293015.1. Classification (NCBI taxonomy): domain Eukaryota; kingdom Metazoa; phylum Mollusca; class Gastropoda; order Trochida; family Trochidae; genus Phorcus; species Phorcus lineatus. The sequence goes on along the minus strand of OV121085.1, from coordinate 29,743,091 downwards.
CCAATACGATAGCACTGCAACCCACGCCTCACCGTGTCGAGCCTGTATCAAAGCATAGATAGTCAAGACTTCTTGAGGTGGCGGATTAAACCAGATCCGTGTTCATCGCACGTCTTATCTGATAGCCTGTCTTTGTACAGCCCCCCTAACGTGTGTTAACAAGCTGGAGTCGGCTCCCATCACTCAACACGGAGGAACCCTTCATGTGTTTCTGCCCTTACGCTATCCCTCTAATTTATCCGATTTCTATCACAGTGAAATGTTTGTTTTTATTCAATGTTGAGTTTGCAAGCATGCCTATTAAGCACTGCGAGTTTTCAGATCTCCGGCATACGAGTCTCTCCACACCTCCTCGTGTGTTGTGTGCGCATATCCAGTAATTGTGACAGTCTGAGGTGCTTCCCAATGTACAATACAACAATTTTGACACAAATCTGAAGTTAGTTTTTATTTCTTCAGAGGAATAAAAGATAAAAATATCTCCATATAGATTTTTCTTTTGTTATTGCTGTTTGAGCTGCTATAATTTTTAAGGGCTGTTTTGTGGAATTCACCAAAACAGTGATTTTCTATTATTAGGACCTTTGTTGAAAGCATTCGTATTGCGTCTCTAATTGCAAATGGTAATTTACTCTCTTAAAAAACGACCTCTTACGAAAAAAATCGCGAAGAACCGCAAACACACTTACAGCCAAACAGGCGCTAGGCGTCTTCATGTATCTTCAAGAGTGCAGTCCATGAGTTGAATAGAAGAATGACACAACATCACTGCTTTGTATGGTTTTGTGCTCATGTGGCCCGCACAGTCTCCAATAATTGAATGAGACGAAAAACAAGGTGGGTTTTTAAGGTTTAATATTTAAAATCGGTACCGTTCGGTATGGTTTTGTACTCATTTTAGAAAATGTTTTCGTCATCAAAAATATATAAAAAATTATTTTTAAAATGGGTAACGTAGCTTTGTATGGGTTTGTACTCCTTCGACCATTATTGAATACACGGAAATTAAGAGGTTCTAGAAATTTAAGATTGAAAGGCTAAAGTAAAAGACACGTTTATGCAGGCATATCATGATTTCCTTTTCGAGATCCTGCACTTATGTTTCCTAGACTGAATGACAATACCCCTCACAGTTGAAGCATCTCAGTTATGGACACTTTATTTCAAAGGTGTCATTTATATTTATCATCCAAAACTCTGTTCCACAGGACATATCGCTTGTGGAAGATCAAGCGATATCTCCTAGGAGATATCTTTTTGGCAGTAGATTTTGAACAATGCCCCTCTGACGTCAAGTATAAGCCATCACAGTTGTTTTACATCATCAAGTAATGACATCACAATGCTATGACGTCATAAACACTACGACGTCACAATGCTATGACATCACCGCACATGGAGTCTTAGGGCAGCAGGGTTTTCAGTAATGATCATTTGTCAATCAAATGTAATGAAAAATGATTTCGGATGATAAATAGAATCTCACCCTCATGTCTTCTGATATCAAATATATCAACACTCGTTGATAAAAGTAAAATATCCTCGGCAAGCCTCGGATATTTTTACTTTTATCAACTTGTGTTGATATATTTGATATCAGAAGACACTTGGGTGAGATTCTCTATATATCAACTGTTGATGTAGTTGAACATTTTTCTAAGCAAGAATATATCCTGCAGTAAGTATGATGCAACACAAATTTCGTTGTAATTTCGACACTGTAGTGTATCTGTATACAAACACTGCCTGTATTGAAAAGGCAAGTAAATACTGTACATATTTGTATAGTTATCTTCATCTTGGAATGTGGGGATTGGAACGGTTTTTCCTCCAGGTGGTTGTTAGAATCCAGAGGTAAAAGATGACTGAACGTTATTCGAGTACCCTTAGAAGACAGTTCTCATTTACTTCGCAATAACAAGAGGAATTTGGTCGTCAGTATTTCGTCGGCGGTCCAAAGATTCTTTTTCATGTTTTTATCCCGGATATAAACACTAGAAGTCATGCGTTTAAATCTTTATATAGCGAATTTCATCTTGATATAAACACAGCACAAAAACACAAAACAGGACCATACTTCTAGAAATATTCACTACCACAACCCTAAATTGCAATGTTAAATCACTGATTTTTGTGTATGTGATGTACACTAAGGCATGAGAAAACTTCAGAAAAATTGATCAAAAACTGTAGGAAAAGTTGATTTTGCGAGACAGGAACCCTGAATCTAAGACATTAGATAGTCCTCTCGATATAAAATGATATCAATGTTTATGTGTTTGGCTAATAAGGTAATTAAAGGTCTGATCGGCTTATGGCATGGCCCGTCAACAAGAGTCCGTCCGTGGTCTAAAAAAACATTTAGAACTTGTTGCCTCACTGTAATGTGTCCCTGACCAAGGCCCTTCATCCACAGTGCACCCAGTTCACCAAGCAGTTAAACGAAAGGTTCTTCAAAATATGGTTTATCTTGAACATTGTTTCAATATCATTCCATGAATTGTGATACTTTGATTACTAATAATATACATCACGTTGAGTTCCCGTGGTCATGTGCACTCAGCCATCAATCTTGTATTAGGTATATTTGTAGAAGTATTTACAATAAAAAGATTAGAAACTATATCCATCATAACTTAATGAATATAAAGATTTATAATCATTTAGTTAATGATTTAATGTTCATATAATAATACGAGACTTGTTAAAAACATTATATTAGTATTGGAGAGTTTTCAGCACAGACGTTCTTCGTGTCAGGAAATATACCAGATGCCAGAAAGAGTTCAGGTGCTCCTTGTTCTTACTAGCTTTTCTCTCGGGGTCTCCGGTTTTCATTAATGTTTCTGATCATTAAAGGTCACTAAATACAAACAGACTCGGTACCTTTAGGTTTGTAACATTTCTACTTCGCGCAATTGTACGCGCTTTCATCATTGACAAATAGGGATAGGATTGACATAACAATACCAAACTACCGATGAAATTGTCATACATTTGGAGACGTATGCACTGTCATAATTTGTTCGTATCTATGGCCAGGGGGCTATATACTTGAATAAACTTCATGATCATGATCATGATGATAATGATGATTTGGAACTAAAAAATCAGTATTCTCATAATTTTCGACAGGCGTCTACCCTAAAACAGAAGTGTCTCCGATTGGTCATATTTAAATCAGAGAGTAATATTAGTATTAAAAGCAAAGTGTATATTACATTAACAAGGTATATCGGTAGTTATATCCGATAAATAATCTTTTATCGTCAATTTCAACAATCAACGTGTATAGTTTATTTAACAATGTAAAAACATACTGATCTAACGTCTTGGTTCCCATCTGACGATGATGCATTAAGGTCGAATCGATGCATCGGCGAGGCTCTATGGAAAAAGTAAGTACATTAAGGAGACTCTTCACCGAAACACGATTAGTAAGAAATCGTATAATGAATCGGCGAGAGATGTTGCAGATGATTTTGTGTAGGATTTGATATATAGGATTGAGAACCGTAACCCTGAGGTAGATCCATTTGATACACACCACATTAAATTTGGATATGAAGAAACCATTTCAATTCATCCATTTGTATCTAGACTCTTGAAGGGAGACAGAATATGTTTCATAAATTTTGTAAGCAGTTTAGATAAGGGCCAAGAAACGTATGACCTGAGTCAAGTTCAAATTGACTTTCTAAGGTTGCGTCTCTATGAATTCCCAAAATTGTGGTATTTTCTTCTTTTGAATTATAGATGAAAAACGGCCTTATAAAATGAAGAAGTTGAAATTTTGCGTCCCATTTAATAGTAATTAAGGCAGATGACCTACTAAGCATTGACAACCTATATTTGTCATGTCTGCTGTAAATAAAATTCCAAAATTACGTTTGAGTCATTGGCGCATGCCAATGCCTGGTTTTCGGTCACAAAATAATCTTATCTCGACTGTATCTTGTTTACTGTAACTAATCTTAACTGACAAACTTTGAAATGTTAATTTTCAGAAACAACCACTACTTCTTGATCAAATAATACCATTTTACAAGATTGAAATGTCTTACCCCAAAACATACTCTATATCCCTTTAACCAGACTGAAACCAGTGCACACAACCCCTATATGCGAGATATTTTAACTGTTATAAGATGTTGTAAGATCGTCCAAGCTCGGTGCCCATGTACCAAGGCCTTGAAATTTTTATTCATTTTATTTACGTCAACTTAGCTTATAACAAAACGTGGAATCATCTTTAGACGAGGAGATCTTCAGAACGTAAAGCCATCTATGAACTATAAGTCTTCTCTTCTAAATCCCAACTGGTCTTGACATCTTCAGTCTGAGCTGATGTCGAGCCGTTGTTTTTCAAAGTTTCTAGATTTATAATCCGAGTTATCTTTCTCCGCCCGGAATCAACTAACAGGAATCAACCACAGGCAACGATAGGTGGCGTTGTTAGAAAGATACGAGCTTCTCCTGCTTCTCGGTGTATCTAATTTGATCCTGTAGTGCAGTGTAGGTCGTCATTCAGCAACTAGAAACTTTACAAAAACACTACACCGACTATGACTTAAATAAAGTTAGACAAGGAGCCTTATACTTAGAAATGAAGCCATCTATTTTCGCTACGAATGAGGAAATCGTTAATACGACATCTGGTCATTAATTTTTTATAATTAATCATTAGTTAATTGATCGAAAATTTTGCACTATATTCTATTTTACCTAATACTTAATAGGATTTTATGTTAGTAAAATTATAATATTTAAACATTTCAATTGGAGTGAAACCAAGATGGCTGACCGTAGGCCCATTTAGAATTCGCTTAGAACAAAAGTCTTCTCACTTTTAAAAACCAGTTTTCATAGGCTACATGTACATTTTAGTTTAGATATGTGGACCCACGCATCCTCGGTCACCCAGGGCTTTCTGTTCTTCTATTCTTCACAACTCTCCCCATGAAATCAACATCAGAAAAAATGTGTAGTGAAATAACCCACCCTTCATTTCAATAAACCAATGGAACTGCTACGTCGATTTTGATCTGCGAGCCTCTCAGAAATCATTTAACAACAGACTGTAGCTTTGCAATGATGAATTTGTCTTGCAATTCAAGCTCGTAGCTCATACTTTTGTGTTTTCAACTAATCATCAAAGGAAGGTTTATTTTTAAGTTTCAAATTCGAATTTCTGAGCTTGCGCTCAAGGGGACTGTTTAAATCTCCACAACTCGTAACAAGCCGTTTTATTGGTTTATTGCTTCAAGATTCAAGGGCGGGTAATTTCAGTACCGATTTTCCTGATAAAGTTTCCCAGGGGTGACTTGTGAAGAGTATCAGAAGATTAAGCCCTGGGTGACCGAGGATGGGACCCACGTCACACTCACGTCATCACACGTAAGGACAGGTCAGTGGAGAATCTCCTTCGGAGCTATGCTATTGCTATCAGAATAATGAATGTAATGTTATTACAAGGTGCTTGTTTGTTTGTTGTTTATTCTAAATTTTATAGTAATGTATACTACGTACCTGGATTTTCTAATATGTTCATATATGAATATGATTCTTTATGTCTACATCAATGTAGATTGTTATGACTTCAGAAACAGAACGAAATATGTTTTTAAATTTGTGTTATCTTCGGATTCGTCTATTAATGACTGCTCGATAATCGATAACGCAACATGAGTGACGATTAGCGCGTCTCAAGAAGTCCTTCCTTTTCCGATGTTACTTCAGGCAAAATATAGCAGTCTAGAGCTACTTTCTGAGAATAAACGCCAGCGATTTAAACTTTTTAAAACACTTAAACATCTGTGCTAAAGCAAATTGCATCTCGAAACCTTTAATCTTATTTCAGGTCGCCTGGTTTAATGTTGAAAAATCAATGCTTGATGTTACGTTTGCCAGGAATAGGTATCCCTGAATTGTTGCTTCCAAATTTAAAGGTTCGAAAAATCCTAATTTAATTTGACTCTCGTAGCGGACGGCCCGTTTATCACCCGCTTACCCTATATTTACATTGCTCGCGGAAGGAGAATGGAAGCTGGACTAATTGACTTAGTGGGGAAACAATGTGCAGTTTTTACCAACATGTCAACACACATGGAGATGATAGGAGCCAAGCAAAACATCATACTGGTGAAAAGAACTCCTAGTTTGTCGTAGATTGTCGGCTGATTAAACTACCAAAAAACAGTCAAAAGCAGTAAAACTCAATGAGATCAATGCGTACCATTACATTTAAAGCTGCTCATTTTATATTTCATAAACGATGGAACTTTATTACATTTAAATATTTGTTTAATGCAAACATTGCTTATAATGTATTTTTCCCATTCATAAGTATTGTAAATTCTGTTCCTGTTAATAAAAGAACTTTTGACACATTGATGCAATTTATTAAAATTACATCTCATAGATTCACATTACAAAAGAAGCGAGCATTTGGTTTTAATACTCTTAACGAATTTTCCGTAACAGAAACCCTCCTTGATTTGGCTTTCACAGTTGCAGTCGCATTTGTCATATCTAAAGTCAAATCACAATCGCCTCACATTATATTTTTACTTTTGAATCATTCTTTTGAAATCTCACCGGAAGAATTCTAGCTTTATGTACTTTAAATGTTTCTTGATCTTGTATACGTTGAAGCAAGACAATTGGATTATTTCAGTTTGTCTTAAATTCGTTGATATCACCGAACAGTGGTTAATGACCCACTTTCTTAATGGAGTGCAGAATGAACCGTTAAATGGTTTCACGAAGAGGAAGCCCATAGCCAGGGACGGCTGATAGAGTATGGGTCAGATTGACACGCTTGTTTTCTTGTATCACTGAAGAACTGTAGAAAGTGGAGATGGAGGTTTGTACTCTTCACTTGCAGCGATTGAAAGAGATAAGAGCTGTTATCCTATATCTCCCTCCCTGTCTGTTGCCACCCCGTGAATAAAAACTCGCTGAAGGGACTTGCCTTGACGTGTCAATTGAGGGGCCATAAATCCTTTCCTGCTCGCTATTCTTGTTCACATCGGTGTTTTTGTCTTGCGCAGCGGCCCTGTTATAACGTTTTAATTCGGTTTTAAATGGGAAACTGAGAAGGTGATTCAAAACACATCCGCAAAACAAATATTTGAACCAAGATAGGTTGTTTGTAAAGCATCGGTGCTTGTACTAACAAAACATGCGTGCTAATGTAGGAACCACATCAGCTGTTAAGTACGAGTGACTGACACTTTTTCACAAAATATGCCTCTCTGTTTTTACATTGAAAGTGAGAGCTGGGGCCATGATCGTTTAGATAAAGCGTGCACCATTAAAGGGACATTGCACATGTCTAAATCACGTACTAGACCATAAAAATCGCCAGGAACATCTGTCGGTACTTTCCTTAGAATTATCAATTTAAAGCTTTATGGTTTAGGGGCCCTTACATATGTATATTATGTCAACCATAACGCTTTAATATACATATTTACGAAGCACTATTAACATTTTTGCACAGTTGAAATAGTGCTTTTAAGTTTTCGCTAAAAGCTTCATTAATAAAGTTCAGATATATATGACTTCATAGTACTTGAAAAGTTATCATTATTGCCAATACTGGTAAAGGATATACAATAGATTGTATTTTACATCAACTTAGATATATAAATATAGTATTTTTCAAATGTAACGCCAAAGCAAAGCCTTAAAGCCAGTAGAAATAACGAAGAGATCCCTGCATCAACTTATTTTTCTTTCCAGCTGATTTACTCTTAATAAGTAAATAAATGGTTGTTCATAATCTGCCTGTTTACATGCCGGGTTTCTCAATTAGCCCTATCGAGCGAAACCTTATAGGTCTAGAGTTTCCAAAACAGGAGGCCACATGCGCATTACGTAAGCGCTCGTAACGCCATGTGTAGATATCATCGAGTGTTTGTCAAAGTATAGATAACCCTAGTTATTTTCTAATAAGTTAGAAGCTAATATTTAGACACATTTTCTTATTTTCCACATGACATGTTGCAGGATTGGAAGTACGTGCAGATGCGGAGTAGAGAGACTTGTGGCTAGAGGAGCTCACTGGAGTGGCAGGACACGCAGAGTAAGTACACGATTACTGCAATACACGGAGCTGTGGTGCTTATGTATACATGCATTATTACTTCTAAAGTGCTTGCTCATTCATCTCCCTTAAATTCTACTGAAATGTCGTTGGGAGGGCAGAGAATAACTACCGTTGATTCAACTGCCTACTCGGGGATCCTGTCTATTTGACATCTGTGCTTGCCTCAAATCCAAGAAGGATATGCCTTGAATATGGACGAGGAGTGAGTCCAAATGATGGGTATTATCAGTAGGATTGCAGAAATTGCACAATGTAAGTGAGGCATATTTTTACAACTGTGGGAGGTGCGTCTTGATGAATTGTTTTAGAGATGTTGCTTGTTACTCCCAGGAGATCTTCGAAGACGTATTATTCGACTGGCACTGATGGAAGGCGCTCTAATTTCTAGAAAAGATCTTTTTATGGAAGCAATTTATCTTGCTGGCGGCTGTAAAATTCTTGAATATTTTGATGTGTTCAGCTGCATACTGATGAGAGCGATAAACCTCATTCAAATTCATCGGTAACGTATAAACTGACTTATCCAAATAGACGCATTCGTGTTTCGATCCGCAGAAAACTTCTCGTTATAATTTTAGAATTCCTCGTGCGAGAAACCCCTTAAACAGTTACACCAGGCGCATGATATGTTTAGGCAGCGTGTATATATATTCGAGGTACGTGGCTATAGAGGAGGGGTTATCCTTCATGCTAAATAATCAGAGTTTTTTTTACATCAACTAATGAACTTCAGGATTACATAAAAAAATATTGAGACAAAGACGAAGGCACGGAACGAAATAACTCGTCATGATAAGAGAAACATGGCAGATAAGTGAGAACTTACTTTTGTGTATTCGATGAGAGATAAAATTGCAACAACAGTAGCTGCATTGTTGAGTTAAGCGTTGTAACATTCCTTTTGGTTACCTACACTTTTTCAGTCCATGAAACTAGATAAACAAACCAAAATAGTATGAATATTTTACTGTATAAGTAATGTAAGATTTTGTATAAAAATTATATCTAGCAAATAAGAACTAATTCGCTAAGGCTACATGATTGTGGAATATATTGCTGTCACAGATATGAAGGTTTTCTTATTGTGATCTCTGAAAGGTAAAGACGCAGTATCTCAGTTCCTCATCTGGTTTTGACGGATGTGACCTTCCAGCGTGTCTCTCCGCTACTGCTCCATCAGGCGATAGGAAATAGTTTTGTGTCGGAACAAGTACCTTCTAATCTCCCTCGCAGTTTGTTCTGACGTGATGCACGCGCAGCATGGCAGATTGACAACCTCCTTAAGAAGTTTCTATCCAGCTGTAATTGTTCCTTCAAAGCTTCTTACCTCTGTTTAGATGACAATCCACATGTCAATCAGTACTTCAACAGTCTTTTACACATACTCAAAGATTAATTTACGACGATGTCGCTCCGTATCTCGGGTAATGACGATTATTATCTTAATTATCGGTCTGCACAACCACAATCAGACGATCTATCTCGTACACTCATATTTCAACTCTTTCTTTTCATATCAATATACGGGCATTGCGCCAGTGTGATGGAATCAAACAGTTTGTGGCAGGCGGCACGTAATGCACGTGTTGCACATTAGCCGTGTGCATCTGGAGAGCGTGAACACTATATAGGAACAAGGAACAATTAGTCCGGATATGCGCTATCAGATGAGAAATGACTCCAAGATAAACATTCACGTAGAGTAGCGGCTTGGGCTGCTAGCGTTACATGGAATTCCGGCCCTTCGAGTTAAAAAGACGATTAATTTTCATAACGTGGTTAAAGGATGGTTTCTACGAACTATCGTGACAATGAGTATTTTATGCAATTTTCCTAGTGTAAATAAGCGCACACGTGTGGAGCAGGGATTTGTTTGTTCTATGTATATCACTGTAGGTGGTCCCGTAGCAACAGATGCTTCATTATACAAATATACATCACTCTTAATGCGCAAACGGTATGACGTAGTGTTGGTATAGCGAGGAGGTTGCAAGAATTATCTGTTTTTGATATGAAATGTTAGAAGTTCATATTGCCATAATGCTTACAAGCTCATCATTTCAGGTAGCATGAGTTCTTCAGATTAAAACCAAGTCTTTGAAAATACGGTGATGATGAATTTAATTTAGCGATGTAGACATTCTTTTCAGGAGGTATCGTTTCGAAATAAAGTGAATTTAAGGTTTAAATATTACCATCGACATGTACTGTCTGTGGGTTAGACAGTGAACTCGAGATTTCTGTTTGATGTCTAAAAAAGTAAGGAATAATCATGACCTTCGTAGCGGTTGCCGAAATCCTAAATAAGAACTTTTAGTTTTTAAAGAAATCATCTACGTTACTGTGTTTCCATGAAGATAGGAAATCTCAGTTAATCTCATGTTTGTACGATTGAAAAAATGATTGAAAGACAAGGATAGTGTGGATCATATGGGGTGTAGGCAATTTGAGGGCAAGCAAAATGGCAATGTAAGAATATTGAATTGAAAACAACGTACATCCAAACGATTAGTGTAAGTGAATTTGATAAAGGTTTCCCAAGAGTCGGGTTTGACATTCACATCGACATTTCAAGGTAAAATCGGCGAGTCACAAGAGACGGACGAATTTCCCAGTAGGCCTCAGCTTGCTGCAGCTCCAAACCAGGCTTCAGCTCGTCATCTACAACGTGTTACACAATAACGTCAAAACAGCCGCCCGCAGTAAAGCATAATATTTATTTAGATTATTCATACATTCATTAAGGGAGCCTGCTATGCGAGCTCATGATGGTATTTAGATAATGTGGGCATTACGGCCGAACCCAGACTACAGGATATGCCACCCTAGGGTTCTATACATTTCTGCACAATAAAAGAAGTATACGGGAAACATTTGGGATGCAAACCGGGGAACATATAGTCAGTCTACTGTCTGATAGCTTGGTCTATTTTGAGGTCTTCATACACGTGATGATAGATCACGCAACGCTTGCCAACATTCTGATATTATCGGAGGCGATACCAGTTGTAACACCTGTTGGCCAAAAACATCATGTGTCTGTCAATAGCCTATGTTGTTGTTGCGCCTTAACGATTTCGAAATTAGGCCATCAAATTTCCTCTAGAGATGTACTTTTCGTTACAAAAACACCCTTGAAGCACAAATAAAGCGTGTATGTCCTCCCCTAGATCTTTGCCCATGAGCCCGATCGATTAGCAGTTTAAGACACGTGTTTTCTAAATCTGTACTGAACATTATTACTGAAGCATACTTCTTATCCGTTTTTAAAGGAACTAAATGCAATTTGACCCGACAATCCCTTGATCTGAGTCAAGTGCTTTTAGTGTCACTATTATTGATTTTGTAGGTAGCCCGTGGTGGTTGTGTCCCTTTGATCGTAGTAACCATTATACCCTACAGAAACTTTTATATAGCAGGCGCACACTCGTCGTAGACCTATACCATCTTCAAAGATTACTTGCCAGAAATAGCATTGACCTTGCATTGCAACTTTTCTTGCTTGGGTTTTTAGTATATACGTTTTCCTTTGAAACATGCATATTATGCTTCTTCTCTGTTATATAAGTTTATCATTTCATTATGGAATCTTATATATAATGTTCCCATTACAAGCAATTATCCAAATCCATGTGCTGATTTTTGCATGATGAGACCAGGATGATTTCATGCACAAATTTAATTTGAAATTAAATCTTAAGACATTAGTTTCATGTTCCAAATAAGGCCTTACACATGTTAAACTTAAGCTTAATTAAAGTTGAGTGATCAACATGTGTAGGTCCGGCAGGTTAACGAGTATGGGAGTGATGCTACACCCACTACTGGCTAGAATATCGTGTATTATCTTGCGAGATAAGGGAAGAGTCGTACAGGCCACGTGCTGAGTGATGGGAGCGTGTTGTGCAGCAGCAGCAGCTGATGTAGCCCCCCCCCCCCCCCCCCCCCCCCCCCCCAATCCCCGTCCCTCCCCTCCCTGTAACACATTTTGTCAGTGCACACCCCAGCCTGTCTGATAAGTCATGATCGATACTTCTCAAGGTATTGGTAACAATTTGGACTTATCGGATACACTTTTTCTTTCAAACGTCAATAAAACTTTAGGAATTTTAATGACTAAACGCTTGAATGATACGTTATCTATTTCTACATGTTGTAGCATCGTGTATGATTTGTTTGCTAAAATGCTTTGTCGAACTCGTCTGCTTTATAGTTCCTTACATCTTGCCAGTGCTTGTTGTGGCTGGAGGAGTTTCATCTTTAGAGAAATAGTTTAACATCTCTATGATGTAATCATAAACGTCTGGAGTTTATTTCCCGTCTTTCATGTCGATAGGAGGATCTTATATGATGATTGTGTAAACTGTAAACCCTTTTACATCTGTATGGTGAAACCTTCTCCTGTAACTTCGGGCTCGTGCGATTCAGACTATAGCACCCAGAGACTTTCATATATATATCCTCCATTGATCTTGTGTAGGTTGATGTGCGGGTTTAAATACTTTAAGGTCTTTTACTGAGATCCTCGCTGCTGATCAATAGAGTCCCACGACCCAGCAATGGATGTCACACAAGGGTTGGATTATCAAGGATTTGATGTTATAGGTTAGAGGGCTAGCTGTCAGCCGCTGTCGCCAGTCGCAGATAGAGAAGTTTGATAGGCATGCATTCAACTGATAACCCATCTATGTAATCTACGTCGCTTGTTTTGAAGAACGATGAAATATCAAAGTTCACGTCATGTTAGTTTGAAATATTGAGACACATGTATTCGGCGGGGAAATTGTCTGTCCTGTTTGACTGGATGATAGACAAAATGACGTATGATTATGTCAAGTAGACGTCAACATCTCATGATTTGTTTGAGTGGAGACATTTGGGGGCTTATTCTGGAAGTCTTTTTTAGAAATATGATATGAAGCAATAAATAAACTCAATGAAGTTGTATAATTCGAAATTGCTGCATTTTCTGTTGACTACAAATATGTAATAGACTTATTTGTAACATTTATCAAAGGATTTTTAAGACACAATGACATGAAATGTTCTCAAAATCAACTTTAGTAAAACAAATGAAAAAATTGCATCACCGAGCTTATGTTTTCGTTCATCAATTATATGCTTTCTTTGAACAGTCCACGTTCAAAATCTGGTGTATATGAAGAGAGAGTTTGCCTGGTACTCACCGACCAAGCATGCATGATCATGATGGTGAGCAGCAGCTGTTTGTAACATGCACTCCACAGGTGCCGTGTTCAGGTCGTCGTGTACGTCGCTTCACGCTGCGGGGTGATAGCCCGTACTTGAAGATGGCAGAACACAAGGAGATGTGCTCGAGCTCCTGCCGAGATTCTTCAGAATATCAACTTTATGATGATGTAAATCGACATGCTTACAGAGGATGGCTGGAGCATAAAAAGTGAACGTCGTCATAGGCACAAGGTCGGAATGTCCTGTTATTTATTACAGATGCTTTGCTGTGGTTTATGTGGCGAGCTGGCGTTAGGATTCCACTTTTAGGTGAAAAAATATATATGAGGGAATTAATGTGCTTGGTCAAATTGTGCTCACTGGCTCAGTTGTTTATTATTTTAATTTTCCCTTATAAGTTTCTTCTTTTTAATCACTTATTCACTCTCTGAGTGTCAATGTAATGAGATCAAAATTTTTTTGCTTTTTTAGTCACTTATAGTGATGTAACTCCGGACAATAATCTGTGAGAAGTTTCTTCTATTATATCAAAAGGGTGTTTTTAAGTAGCATTCATTTCAAAACCCTTAGATTACTCCATGACTGATTTTATGTATGGAAGTCGAATGGCTTTGAATGTGAAAAAAAAAATTATGCAATTTAAAGTGTCGAAATGGTACCTTTTTCTGCAAACTGAAATATTCTTTGTGTCGCTTATCTGAGAAAACAGTATCTATCACGCAAGAAATTGATCTACATGATCAATGAAGTTAAGCGCTTCTTCATGCAAATACTTTGAATTGCTTCATAAATCACTACAGGCCTGTATCAGGGTCAAAATAAAAAAAAGTATACGACTATACATGATAAGAGATTTTTTTAAGAAACGATGAGACCACAATTTTGCAAGTTATTCAGCTGGAGTCCTTAGTGACATTAACTGGAAGTGACTGTTCTCTTGAAGTCTTTCGAAAGACGTATTTTAAGATAACAATTTCACAAAGCTGAAAGAAGCGATAAAAGAACTGTAAAGCTCCAGAGGTTCGAGACAGGTTTTCAATTGGCTATACACTCTCACTGGGTTAACATATTTATGCATGCTTTTCTTTCGCTTTTATTAACAGAAAATGGATTTTTGTTAGTAAAGTAGCGTTGCACGAAATGGTCAAGGGATGCATTGATTTAAGTGCCAGCCAAGCTATCGGGAATCATTTCAAGCGTTTACTAACATTGTTTAGTCGCGTGACCAATACTATTTATACCGTTTTAATGTTTTTCATGGATATTTAGACGTTTCCGTTAATTTTTGGAAATATACCACATAAGTCGTTGAAATGCTTCTTTTAAAGATAGTTACTTTAAGTTATAACTATAATCAACGAATGCACTGATCACCATTACTAAAATTAAGTAATTAATATAAGGAGAGAACAAGTATCATTATCTTATCCGCCATATGATCATAAAAACATTCAAGTCAGGCTAACAAACCTTAACATTTAGAAATCTTTCAGTTTATCAGAGACAGCTTGTATACAACGTTTCACAGTGTAAATATTATCTTATATAGAAATACATCGATGACGATGCATATTCAAATGAGCAATATGTTCGATACGAACTTCCAATATTGCAATATGGAAGACTGTGTTAAAAAAAACCTAAACGTTAATGTAAATTATATAGCAACGTTATAAGTTTTTAAATCCCTCTGATGACTTGAATGATTTAGTTACTGCCCTTTGAGCACGCAGTGTTACAGGAAGGACCAAACGATTATGCTGTCCCTTGTGGTTCACAGCACTCAAAATTCTGAATTCAGAGAATTTGTCCGCTCTCTGCAAGTAGGCCACATATCGGTTATGTGAGATATAAGCACATGTAGTGCTCGACCCGACTGTGTGATACCGTCAATTCAATTACGGGAAACTACACAAAAATAAGTGCGCGTATTACGGTGAACTCAATAATTTTCTATATCGCCCACTAATAAAGGGACGTTTTAAAACCAACATAGCACTATGGCGATAAAACGAAATGAACAATTGGTGATTTATAGATCTTTTAATTCTGATAAGTAGATTGTTAAGTATCACAAAGACATTCAAAGAGAACATTGTCCTAGGCATCCTATGCGTTTGTGTTTAATGATGTATAGCTACATAATTCCAACCCAAGGTACCAACATAACTCCACAGATTTATTGGTATAATCAGCCCAATAACGTTTTCTGGACAGGCTCATGTACTTGCTTTGCTTCCTGTATTTGCTTTGGTTCCGGGTTTCCGCCATCATCATCTCCTGACGATATATCAATAGTTTTCTCACAGTTTGTACTCCATAATATTTTAAAATGTATTCTCTATTGACTAAATACAAAGTATTTGATGATATAGTTATTTCTTAGGTAAATAGTATTTTTAGAGACTGATTGTAAATCTAATGTGCCTATGGTAATTTTTAGATATCGCCGCGCAGAATGTATATCTTATGTACGACATGATGTGCCAAACGTACGATATAAATGCTAATTTAAGGAGTTACTCATCATCATAATTCACATCCTATGTATATCCGCGCATGTGGTAATGGCATATGGATGGAATATGATACTTCCAAAGATATGAGATGATACATGTCGATTACTCATGTTTGTTTGCATTCTGAATAGATGGAAATAGTTCCGAGATGACATTTTTTAATTACCATTACTGTTGATAGCAACAGCTGTCACGACAAACAACAAGCTCACCTAACTATTTGCGATGTACACATTTCAAATTAAGTATTATCAAGTGTATGCAATTGAGTGGGTTTATTTCAACACTTGGTATCGGAATGACCAATTTCATACGAGCATGGAGTATCCAATAGAATATTAACTGGCTATGTTGCATCTTGCAACTGCTTCAAAAGATTGTATATCGATAAATTCAAAGTATTTACGTTCAAAAAGTTCCCATTTAATTAAATATATTATTTTCAATGGTACTGAACTGAAAGAGAAAGGTTAATAAAGAAATATTCAAAACCAACATTGAAATTATACATAATGAATATTTGGCACCTGAGTTTCTGCCGCAGTTCGTGTTTTCTAATACCTAAGTATAATGTACATGCGTTGTATCGACATTGTTATATGGTATGTGGTTGAAGACGAACTGCATTGTTCTCCAAAACTCTATGTACACGATTTGGAACAGGTAGCGAATTATGTACAGCGATGCTGGCAGTATTAATATCAGGTATAATGCCATAGCTCTCGTGGAGCTAGCTCTCCTTCCATCGGACGAGACTGTGACGTGGAGCTGACATATTCTCATATACTCACTGTCGTCAGTCTGAACCGTACAGCCACTCTCCAGTAATAAGGAATATGATAGTGTCATTTTCCAATTATTCTTTCTGACAAAGTAAGCCCAATCCTCAATTCCCTAATGGCCTACGGAGGAACCGTAACAATTATTTAATCAGTTAGCACAAGGCCTTTTGTTATCTG
Source organism: Phorcus lineatus (assembly GCA_921293015.1). Classification (NCBI taxonomy): domain Eukaryota; kingdom Metazoa; phylum Mollusca; class Gastropoda; order Trochida; family Trochidae; genus Phorcus; species Phorcus lineatus. The sequence continues at coordinate 29,726,289 of OV121085.1, read as the reverse complement.
CTGTTAGCCTCTGTTATTAACGACGCTCCCCGACTATTATTAGTCCCAGAACAACAACAATAATTACAAAGCGAGTGGTACGGACACAATTGTACGTATGCATGCATACGCTGCATCTGTTCCCAGCGAGTGTGGCGAGTGCTATGGTCTCTATGTGTGTAGCAGCATCCCTATGAAACAGTGCCGTCCTCCAGGCGTATAGGATTCTCTAAAAGATCTATCGGAATGTGGCTGGCACTGACAAGAAGAAGCGAGGTTGGAGACGTGTTGTGGATCTAGACCGAGCTTACTGGATTTAAATTGTGAGTCTTCCACTTCTATTCACACCGTCCAAGCGCCCTTATCTCCATTGCAAAAGGGACTAGGGGGAGCGGAAATGACTACAAATGCTCTTTATTATGGATCGTTTTGGGCACAGGAAGGTACGTCTCATGTTGTGTAGTTGGGTCACCACTGTACAATCTGTCCGGCTGGTCTCACCCCTGAATGAAATAACGTGGAGTTAGTACTAAACACAACATACTAGCGGATGGTGGTGAAGTGAGAATTTCACATTTCACGTGGCCTGGAGATGCATCAATAGCTGGACTCTTGATTCTCCTAATATTCTGGTAGGAGAGGTGTTCTCGCCTTATACATCGTCTTTGAGGTAGGTTTTATAACTCATTGTTTCAGTTTCCTTTTTAGGCATTCAATACACTCAACCAATTATCACGTCCAAACTATACACGTTACCATAACGACACAAGCTGCCATCCACAAGAGCGTATTAAATTATATCTTATTCAACGCACATAGTGTTACATGCAGTATACCATTTATCAAGAATTCAATTTAAACGCGGTATTATTTACACAATGTAAACTTTGTGGTGCGTGTGATTCACAAAGCTTTAAACAACAGCTTTAAGGATTATTCGTATTGAAATAGCTGTCAAATCCTCATATGCAAATATGAATCGACTTGATTACATTAGATAAATAATTCGTCATTTTATACAGCAGGCAACAAATACATTGCATATTTTACTTCCAAAGGTGGGCACATATACTCGTTTCCCCCCTTTATCCATGTCCTTCTTCGACTTAAGAGGTTTAAACATACAATGGAAATATATTTGTGATGAAATATTGATGAATGCTGGACAGCGTGTAGCGATGAGTCTGTGCCCTCACCAGGATCTGGTCTGGTGCTGATGTGGGAAAACTGGACCACAGAGATGCTGGCAGATAGTCGATACATGTATGATTACTTATACCAACTCCAACTGTTACCTTTCCTCACCCTGGTTCAGCCAAAGTCAACACTTAGCTTCTCACACGTATAATTACCACCACAAATGATATAATTTAGTTTGTCAAATTTCCCTGTAAAACCCAATGATAGCATCATGTAACCTCACTGGCGTAAATTGATATTTCAAGTGTCTTATATTCTAACATGTTTTTTGTTTTCATAAAGTATAAGTATTTTCACACTATACTCTTCACATGGATCAACTAATGCAGAAGCACATAGCAATGTCGACATTGAGTGTGTTATATAAAACATACTGTAGCCCATAAAAGCTTAGCTTTATATTCTCAAACAAAATATAGATTAAAAACACCAAAAATTAAAACAGGGTATATGTTATTGTTTGGAGAGAAATCATGCCCGCTTTGATACATGTGTTATTATAATTGTTCTGAAATTATGACATTCTCTCTTTGTTTATATGCGAAGGATATACAGTTGGGTCAGGGTTTAGGATGTTATGTCACACATAACTTTTGAAAGGGTTACTCTAAAAAGAATGGAAATATTTTAACTGGTTGTTTGTGTTTCGTTTCCTGAGAAGATATTGATTGAAGAACTGAATTGCGTGAATAAGAAACATGTAAGTGCATTGTTTTGCGATGACGTCATCTCCCCGTTTGATAGACATTAAGTCGGAAAACCCTATGAATACTAATTTTTTTTTCATATGAAACCCTATTGAATTAAACACCCGAAAGAAATGTTAATTTACATCTTTTAAGGGGTTATTATGGTCCGGTTAAAGGTGAAGTAAGGGAGAAACCATTATAAGAGACATTCAATGAGTCTCTAAGTGCAGTTAAGTCTAAAATTAAAATCTCCATCAACCGATGGCATAAATGTCCGCAAACTTTTGGAGAAGCAATCATGGCGCCGTGAGGTTTGTACTATTATGCCTCGTGTCATTTACGGTTTCCACCGCCGATATAATGACATTTAATGACGTCGGTTACATAAACAGAATCCTAGACAATTAGTTTTCATGTTTTGAATTAATTGTATACTACATCCCAACCGATACAGATGATTTCATGTATAAATTTAGGTTCTTCAAGAAATAAGTTATTCAGTACTCTTTAATATGTAGGTATACACATCGGTACAAAATGATCTTATATGCGTTTTGCTTGATTCCTTGGTTATGATTATTGTATAAAGTTCAAAGTGCAAATTAAACATGCAATTAACCAAACCGCCACACATTGGCAGACTGTTGCTAGTGAGTTTACACCATTTACAGTGTCACATTGTGGGTCATGCCAACACATTTCAGCCGGCAAATGTCAAATGACGGCACTAATTATATATTCTTTAAACACATTTCGGATTCAATGGCATATGTATGAATATATATTACCCTTTGCCGTATGCATTATTTTGATGCAGCTTGCAAGCATGGTAAGTTAGATGCATACGCACTGGATACGATCAGTACACACGCGATTGCCTCATCATATTGCTAGTCCGTGCTTAGTGTCGATAGGGAGGAGCATGGGCCAAATAATAAATCCCTTCTTCCGAAAAATGTCAAAATACGCACCAAAATTTGATAGTCTTCACATGCAAATCATACAGGTAATAAAAGAATATTTTTCATAAGGTATGATCTTTGAGAAAATTGTATTCGCTGTATATGACCTCGCACGATTGAATTGGGCGTTCACATGGCACATTCTATGATGAAGTATGTTACCAATCATGATTCAACTTCTTTATGTAGGTACAATTCCCTTTTTAACGTTACACATGTAGAGGAGGGTTAGCTGTATTTCGTCCAAAGCGAAAATCTTCTATTCTGTCCCTGACCTAACTTGGTCTTTATCTTGATGGTCTTGTGAGGGACACATTTGATTGATACCGGCCCACGGTCACCAATTACATTATAATAAGGCCTTGGCTTACTCTGGCATTCGCACCATGTAGGTATTTCAGCAGTATCAGACTCATTGCTGCAGATGGTAGTGAAGGTAATGGCCTTGGCTTACTCTGGCATTCGCACCATGTAGGTATTTCAGCAGTATCAGACTCATTGCTGCAGATGGTAGTGAAGGTAATGGTGACCTCCATACAGCATCTACATAAATGTTATTATTTAGATTTCTTTGCATATGCCACTTTCACTGAACATATTCATACTTGGCTTATTATCGTGCTAGTGGCATATTCATCATTATTCGAGTTCTCAAGAAATGGCGATAGTTAATAGTGACAGAAGACATCAAAGCAGCATTGAAGAATGGGTTATCCAAATGATGAATATAATATCTTTGAACAATTTGTTTGTGGGCAGACAATGGCAGCTGGTGTAACGGTGAGGCCACGAGTTGAGGCAAGTGTCTGGCCCGCCTGAACTATACGTTATACTGTCGGTTAGATATGGGAAAGCATCCCTTGACAATATCACTAGCCAGATAAGAAAGCGACTTTGATGATTTGACTGGGCTTGATGTTTTGCCATGGGGAGAAGCATACATTCAAATGAAATTAATCACCACATGGAAAGAAACTCCCGTAAATCAGGAAAGCAACGACAAACAGGGGCCGAATTATCTATTCAGTGGCTGGCAAATTACATTATCCATCCGTTTTAACCGCTCACGTTTTTACTTGCTGCTTAAGATCGATCAATACACCTCGACATACTGGCCTTCAATTGCCTTGAAGAAACTAATCCGTGTTAAAAAGACTTGTGAGTTGTATGTATACCCAAGCCTAACCCCGTATATACAATGTTTTGTAAGCAGATCACGCTGCTGCTGAGGCTAAGTCCAAAAACGTGAGACTCTGCTAACCGAATTTGTTCCCCGCGAGAACACACCGTGTACGGAAGAAATCGCAGCCGCATCCTTTGAGAATACTGAACCTTTCTTCCCCAAACAGACAATTGGGCTAAATTCCATGGACCGCCAATGATATTCCTTGCTTTCTTGATGAAGTTCTAAAAGGCGTTTTTTAAAATATCGATCAATACTACCAAAATCCAGATGGCCCTAATGTCGACAACATAGGTTTAATGTTAATACCGTTCTCCAATATATTACCATCTTTTATCAAGTTTAACGATAATTGTAATCATTTATCTAATTTAAAAATGATATGTACCCAAGAACCTCTTTAACATGAAATTCGTTCTTTCGTGCTGACTTTTCCATCTACTCCGTCTACTTCCTGTATCCAGTTAATTGTATTCAAATCCATGTGATCAAAGAGCTCTGTCATTACATATACCAACGTCAAGTCTTCATGAATGTAAAAGTCCTGTCGTTTTCATCTAACAATTCTAAGTTTTTAAAGCCGCTAATGAGACCACTGGGTAATCGAAGTCGGGGAATCTGCACTTAAAGGAACGTGTGCTTCAACATAAGAAGCAGAGGGACAAAGAAACCAATATACTTGATTAGATAACTCAATTTTCTCTTTGACCACATCAGAATAGAGGGTAGTGTGCAAAAGAGGACGAGAGTGCGGTGAATTAGTAGTAGAGACTCACAGAGGAGATCGAGAACGATGCAGCATCAGCAGATGAAGACTTAAGCTGCAGCTGTATGACGTATATTCACACTGTAGCTGTTCACTGTCTTACAAGAATCTACAGCTGTAGGTGTTTAGGTTAAGAATAAGAGTTATAGCTGAAGCTGGTCACGGTAGCTGTCGTTGTTCATATAAAACGTAGACAATTAGCGGTCGTGGTTCAAGCACGATACCATATGGGGACCCATAGCCGTAGTTGTTGACGTAAAACTAGACCAATAGCTGTAGTTCTTGACATAAAACTAGACCAAAAGCTGTAACTGTTGACGTAAAACTAGACCAAAAGCTGGAAAATTGCGAAGAGTCACAAAAATGTTGCCTTGTTGCTGGGGCTCAGCAGAAGTTAGAAGCCAGGTGCGAAGTTCTAAGAAACGCCGTTGTTCCTGTATTATTATCGGTAGCCTGGCGTAACAATACAGAAAGGTTGTGCAATATTTGATAAGCTCCAAACATAAAAAGATCATTTTACCAATATCATCTTACGTTAGATCAACGCCACCGCTCTCACATACAATGGAATACACAATAGGTCGGCGTGACGGTATGTACGCATGCACAGGAGCGTGGACCTGTAAAATCAATGACCACTGAATGCTAACATATGGCTAATGTCATCTACGTTGACAACGTCGGAATTGGTAACCAATGTGGAGCTTTTAAAGGTTAAGATCTCAAGGCCGACGACCGATTGAATGCCTAATAAACGACTGAAATAATGTTTATACTCTAATCACACCTAACCATTAATGAAGAAACTTCCAATTCACTTGAAGAGCGAAACATCTGAGAGGTGACGTTATTCGAACTTTGACGTCTTTTGTTAACATTAAGGTTTTGAAAATGGTTACACAAAAGTTGATAATACTGTGTAGATAAGTAATTTACTCTTTAACTTGAAAAAAACCCTGATATGATAAGGGCAGTTTGTTGAAGTTCTGTATGGAACGTAGCGGGAACCGAACGTACACTAAGTGACCCATTCGCCATGTTCAAGCACTTCCAGATCGTTCCACAGTCACATCCCCTCCTCTACGTGTAAATGTCACAAACACTGTATGCACAGACCATGGACAACCGACTTTTGCTCAGTTGCTCCGTCGATTTCCTGCCGAGACTTGTGACGTCATGATTTCCCAAGTTGTTTCACTTCTGCTTATCTCGACGGCAGCAGACAAATATCTACATTAGGCTCTAGGGTGCAAACAACCCATATCTTTATCAAATATATCCGTCTTAGTTTCAAAGTGTATATTTTCAATTTCGAGCAAACAATATTAGGAAGCGGATACTATTTTCAAATCCAAAAGGTCATGAAGACAAAGTGATAGAACATTATTCATATTTATATTACCGACGCGTTATATGAGACGTATTTTTTAATCCGAGGAAAGCGCCAATAAATTCATTTGTGTTTATATAGCTGTATATCGTGTTAAAAAAGGGCTTCTTTAAGACCCATATTTTACTGTTGAATCTTGAATAAGTGATGAAGCAATGTTGATATGATGGACGCGGTATATAGACCAAAGATATGATAAAAACTAAATAATTGGGAGGATTCGTTCAGGATAATCAGATCAATTTAAACAATCCTGTATTGATTGCTCAAGTGTCTTGCATAGCGGCAAGTTGATCTTTTATTAGTCTCGCGTAAACATAAAGTCTGAATGGATCTCATTGTAAATTGATAGCGCTGTTACGCTTCTGTGCGTGATCTTTGTCACTGCAAACTGTTTTAAAGACATCTGATATGTACATATCGCACCGAATCCCTCGCTGTCACGGCCTGCTCGTTATCCCAGGCCAATCTGTACATATTGCCTCAAGTTCTCCGTCGTTCCGTAGCATGGCCACTTTGTCTTCAACACGTAACATCCTGTTTAACGCCACGAACTCCTGGGCTAATCTGTCTGTGTGTCTGTACATCCTGGCGACGACAAACACAGGTCACGTTCATAGGGAGTCGGCGGGTTGCCAGCTGTAGTAGTAGTCTGTTCACAGTTACTGCATTAGTAGTCGTTTGCACTACTTCTTCTTCCAGTTTCTTTAACTAATGACACAACTCGACTGTTGTGACTGTGCCAAGTCAGTTGGCACTAACATCCCGAGACGAGCTGTACAGTTTTATGGCCTTCTTTCCTGGTACGTTTTAGTTCATGATTAGGTAATGGTTGGTGCTATATATACCTTAAAACAAGCTTGAAGTGAGAGGGGAAGACATATTCTGAAATAGTTATAGTCGTTGCTTAGAAAGCTATTGACTTACGCTCACTGCAGAATTGCTTTTTGCAAAATTATAACAAATAAAACAACTTCATTCTGAGAAGAGACGTAAAAGTCAGTTATCACACTCTAATGCGTTCAAAACGAGCAAAACTTGAGCCTTGCAGTGATTAATAATGCAGGGGAATTTTCAGTGAAGGAACACTTTGATTAGTCCAGAGACCTCTTCCCACATGAGCACCCCTCTAATGTGTGAATCCCATGTTCAATCATTTTCTTCACGAGGTATAGGAACCGACAAGTATCAGTCAAGGTACCATCTATGTGCCATGTATATCGTTAGTAAACCAATGAGAAATATGCAGATTTCTTTCTCTTCTCACTCACTATTACTTAACTGACTACTGAACATTTCTCCTCATTTCTATTCATGACCTCCATGCTCTGATACTCTTCACAATTCACCCCTTGGATTTTCATCAGGAACATTTGTACTCGAATGACCAGTCGTCTGGTCGTGTTTTGAAATAATAAACCAATAAAACGCCTTGATACGAGAAGATAGATATAATCTTTAGGTGTAACAGGGATTAAAACAGTTTTTCAGCGCATGCTAAAAACATTTGAAAATTCAAAGAAAACCAGAGCGTGTTGTAACACGTCTTTCAAAAGGCTCACAGGTCAAATCGATGTAGAAGTTAAATTGACTTACTCAAAACAAGGGCCGGTAATTTCATTTCAGATTTTTCTGAGAAAACGTCCCCGGGGTGATAAATTGAGGAGAATCGGAACATTCAGCCCAGGGTAACCGAGTTTGCCTTATCCATAAAATGTATGATTTTGCAAAACATTTTGCTCCACCTCGTACATGTATGTACCCATGATATACCTCAAATTGGACCGTTACGTAGGGCTCAATACAGTTTGATACGTTTCCGGATTATAAACATATGTATTATCTTTCGGAATCTCTTCAACGATCTGTAGGAGGTGAGCATTGATATTTCAGAGCTTGTGAATTTAGTTTATTTCATCGGAAACAGGTAGGACTTGGTCTCTGTTGAGGAAATTGGTAATTTCATGAGCAGAAACCTTTCATTTGATGTTCTTGAATGTATCCTACAAGCAACTTATCTCTACCTAAGCATTCTGAAACATTCTAAAACCTTTATTAAAGCTACTCTAAAGATTTGTTATACGAATATTCGGGACTAGTTTTATACGTTATTTACTGGTATCTCTATTTCCGTCTCGGCAATCTCAGGGCAGTCTTTACAGAATGTATATTGACTGCTCCCATCTCCAGTTGTGTAAATGTGTCCAGCATATTTGATTAGTTAAATGTTTGTTTAATACCTATTCATACACAGCATGTTTCCTTTTTGCTCTGTACAACATTTTGCTCGAATCCCTCATTGGACTTCGCTAGTAATTGTACCGACGTTCCCTGTAACGCGTGACCGACGTCATTTGAGGGTCCTTCTCTATCGAATTATCTAATGTCACCTTACACTTCGATTTGTTTGGGAACCCGTCTTAGAGTATTTATAAAATTGTATGCGTGTACCGACACCTATAGCGCGATAGAGTTTGGGGAATAGATGGCGCAATGGGAATATGGATATCTCTTTATCTCTTAATTAGACGTTGGCTAAGTATCCTATAAGAAATGTGCTTGATCAAGTTATAATGTAGCCATTTGAATTCTCTGGCATCGTAAGTGGCAATATTTGGGCAAGCGATAAAGTGACCTGATCTGATTTCCTTCATCTAGTTCTCCTTACTCGAAGATTTATTATCACATCGTCAGGGATTATCGCAATAAGTTGAACCGGCTGACACTTAGCTGTTTTATTGGATGCTTGTATTCTCAACGTTTCGACAGCATCTAAGCATCTTCGGTGAATACTCCTATGTCTTTATCAATCTGATTACTGCATCATTTGGTGTCATATCAGCATGACCCGCAGTTTCAGTTGCAATTTGTAACAATGGAACTTTAACGTGCTTTTTTTCAAAGCAAAATCTACAAAGTGGTAAATGATCAATACTGGCAAGTCCGGACATCGTTAAATCACTGTTTTGATTGACAACATATTTAACTTTAAGTTGATGCTGCTGGGCATTGACATCCGGTTGCGCTTTACGGTGTTGGTAGGGGATTTACAACTGATGTAGATACGAATATTGATTTGACTTTTAATCTCTTGAACGTCAATGAAGAGTAATGTTGATGTAATTGTTTCAAGAGAAACAATACAAGGTCTTCTAAGAAAATGTGAATTGCTGAGACGAGATTTTAACTAATTATTTCGTATGTATACTAAATGTCTTTCACTGCTAAACAGGGAAGGTGAATTCTTCTATCACAACGTTTAAGGCTGTTTCTCTGTAGAAATTCTGATATATCTTATGATAGATAAAGCTAGAATTTAACAATCAGTCAATGAACACAAAACTATTGACGCACACAATGTTGATTGATTTCATTAATTTCATGAAATTATTTTGGCTTTAATTTATTGGACCTACAGTATTATCAAATGCTTTCCCGAGAGAAAACATTTCTAAACTATCCCGCTTTTTGCTCAGGTGAAGAGCTGTGTGAGAGCAGCAAAGGTAGATATCGCAGGAATGGAAATGCCATCAGCAGCTGTGACGTCAGAGTCAGGATATGAGCTTTGCAGTGAATGTAAATGCCCTGCTATTAACATTTGGCCCTCTTTAATGAGTTTATCTGATACACCTAGTGCTGTGAACCAGACCTGTGAGCATCAACAAGTTCCTGAACAATTTACTGAAGGCACGGCTTGCAGTCTTTAAGGTAAATGGGCGAGGTTACTATTGATCAATATTTCACATGTGCTGTTCCCCTGAACAAATATAAAACGCATGATGAAGTCGTACAATACAGGTGTGACGTGTATGAAGTCTGGAGGTTTGAAAATTGCATTCAATACCAGCTGTTAACTGCAGCCCCTGACTTAAACGTCCGAATGCATTTTGCACATGTGAATAACAATGACATGTATGACATTGAAAACCCTTGAAATTAAAAAGAGCAAGGTTTCATGTTTCAGTTCGAATCAATGTGAGAGTCATTCATAAAGTATCCATAGTGGAGGTATGCGAGTGATGCTGGATGTGTGTTCTGCTTGTGCTTCCACTATCGATCTCCTCCCCTCCACCGGGCTACAAACACACAGTTGATAACGCTGCCACTGTCAGTATCACAGCTTCTGTTGAAGTTTCAACAGGTCTGCTGTGATATCCCCACATGTGTTATGACTTGACTCATCCAAACTATGTATGTGTTGCTGTGACTAACAAGGCATCATCTGTCGTTATCAAAATAAATCATTCTTCCCGTCTTTTGAAATTCAAATTACATCAAATATGGTACGATTGTTTGATTCACCATATTGTTTATTTTGCCTGTAACACAAAATATGGAAAATAAAAAAATCAAATATGGTAGACAGTTCAACAACTTGAATTTCGTCCTATGTTTTCTTACGCTTTATTTTCCATTTGAAATTAAGCTTCATACTTGTCTTTCGATAGGAGGACGAAGTTACCGAGAGATGTGTGTCTAATCGTATCCTCAGTCTTTGTACTATCTGTATTCCAGATTATGTCTCAGATTGGTGTCACAACTTTGCGTATTCGTGTCGATGCTCGTACTAAACTTGTTAATAATGCTTTTAGACAATTACAATCGGATTTCAACAAAATGAGACTCAAAAGAACAGATTGAGAAAGCATGATGATAAAGACGGGCTTATAAACGTAAGATGATTAATTATTGTGTTCAAATGCACGTAATACTTAGGGCGGAAAGATGTCCTTATTATGTACCCATTGAGGCACTGTAGCGGACTGGCAGTTAAATGCGTGTTTATCCACGCAGGTTTAATTACGTCCCCAGACTCTGATATTGAATCTGGTACGTGTGGAATTCTTGTAATAACGCCTTTGAAGTTCAATGTCATAGAAGTAATTAAGATGATGTGCTTGATTTAATAAGCAGAGGTTGGGTATTCCACAAGACTGCCTCTTCTATAATAACCGCTTCCTAATCGTAAAGACTTGGTCAATGTTTCGCCACACCGTAGGCTATTGTAGCCAATATTCCCAATACGATTGCCAATGTTCAGGAAAAGCCATTGTGACTTGGTCTTTAAGCTGCTTAAGGCAAATATTTAAAATATTGCATTTTCTGATCATTTCGCTCGAGTAACACAAACTTATTGTCTCGTGGTGGCTAAATGTAGCCAGAGGCCCGTGGGCCGTATCATTGCTGTGCTGCTCTTGGTTTGGCTGAATATGATTGAGTTTGCCCTCATGCTTCACAGTACAGCATCAGCGATACGTTTGATTCACAAATCATTGCTAGAAATGGTATTCCATTCCTTTAAGTAGTTTCTGAAAATGTTGTTTACATAGTAAAAAGATGAATATTACATACAATGATAGTTCAATAGCTATTGGTTAGTACCACATCAGTCCCAAAAGTTCTACGTGGTGTCGCCATGCCTCACAACATCCGCGATGGTTTTTATTCACAATTCATATTTAGGGATGGTACTCCATTTCAAGTAGTTCCTAGCAAAGTTTGATTACATATTCAAAAGACGAATGTTTCATATAATGGGGTTACAGGGTAGTACCAGGTCAATCCCACAGTTCAATACGAATAGCATAGTTTGAATTATAATGATTAGTACCACATCAATCCGGATGGTCGTGATATGATATATTCTTGTCTGTCTGTCCCACATTCGTCTTCTCACTGGTATGTTTGAGTCATCGCACCTGGATTGCCTGGGAGAATGAAAAGTGGCTTTCCCTGACCTCCCGGACCTCTTGTGGGCAGCAGTCAGACCCGCTGTCCCTCTGCTGCCCAGACGTATCTCTGATTCCAACATACGCCCTCTGGACTCCCGGCCTCCAGACAGACAGTCTGCATTGTCTTATCTCAATCATTATAAAATCGGTTCTTTGCTGACATAGTGAAATATTTCATAATTATTAATGGACATTGTTAAGATGTTATCTTTCTGATATCAAATTTAGTGTGATAGTAATGAGCTTGTTAATCTATGAGCTACATACACTATGAACATTGTATTTTATCATCCTCTCCGTAATTATCTGTCACATCCACGACTGGTGGTGAAGAACATACCTGGCGAGAAACTGGCATAAATACTATTACAGGTAATAGGGCTGTCCAAATAAAGATGTAGTGTCATTCTTATAAATGCTGTTATATGCCATTTCTTCTAAGATATTAAGGCTTTAAACAGGCCTGATATAGTAATTATAAGTAACTTTGCATGTCTGAACATTATAAATATTCGAATATGTTACATAATTCCTTACTACTGTAAATAAAGAGTCAGAGAGGTATCCAAACCAAACTCTCATCAAGCATTGAAGTTTTAGGAATGTAGCAGATCCATCAACATGTCTCTCTAAAGGACTTAGTATCGTAAAAGGAATTCTTCAAGTGAGATAACAACGCTGAAGATTTAGCTTGCACGATATTATAAAGGTGAACTTATTCAAATAACTACATCTTACAAATATTTAGGAGTTTATTTTACAAGTCACTTATCGTGGTCTCTACATGCAAAAAATGCATCGACCCAAGCAAAGAAAATATTAATTGGCATTATGAGATATATTTATATTTTAGGTAACTTGTCACATCAGTCCTTTTTTAGAATTTTTGATGCTAAGATAAGTCCAATGCTTCTTTATGGTTCCGAAATTTGGGGACTCCAGACATTTCATGTAATAGAAAAGGTACATTTATATGCAATTAAAAGATTTCTCGGTGTGAAAACAGCAACCTCAAACGTAATGGTCTACGGTGAGTGTGGTATATTTCCATTATCTATAGAGGCAAAAATGAAAGTAATAAAATATTGGTTGAAAGTATTAAATATGCCATGTTATAGATTACCCAAAAAATGTTACAATATGATGACTTTGTATGATAGAAATGGAAAACGCAATTGGGTTACAGATGTTAAAGATTTACTATTTTCTACTGGTTTTGGTTATATATGGCTGGAACAACACATAGACTCTCATACAAAGTTTCTTATCTCATTTAAACAAAGATTACAAGATATTTATTTACAAAATTGGCTTGACCATCTATCTGTATCAAATAAATGTTTTTATTTTAGAATGTTTAAGCAATCTATACAAGATGAAAGCTATTTATCGCATTTGAATATCCGGAAATATAGAATATCACTTGCAAAATTCCGTTGCTCATCGCATGATTTACTAATAGAAACCGGCAGATATATTGGACTAAAAAGAGAAGATAGAATTTGTAAAATGTGTAATTTAAATCTTATTGAAGATGAATATCATTTCCTTTGTGTCTGCCCTGCCTACCTCACTTTGAGAAATAAGTACATTAAGAAATATTACTTTACACACCCTAATATTTATAAATTTATATCTCTATTAACTTACTCTAACAAAGCACATCTAGAAAATCTGTCAATGTTTCTATACTATGCCTTTTTACTCAGAAAAAATGTACTCTATCCTGCCTGAACATATTGTATGCACATTGTGCTACAGGCCTGTGGCCTATAAGTGCAAATAAAGATTGATTGATTGATAGGTGGACGAAGGACGACTTAATCCACCGTTTCGTAATTCATTCGAACTTTTTAATTTCAGGCAATACTCTTATTACGATCATATTGTAGGAAAGATATATGGTAGATATATAGATATAGTGATATTTGATTTGTCGGAAGGCTAGTGTCTAAATTTGCCTTTGAAACTGACTTGGCATTGGTAACAGTTTGAAATATCTCAGGAAGAAAAGTGAGTGTGCATTGATTAGGTTCCCCGCTTCAGCAATCTAGTTGCGTTTGACACCTGACAAAATTAGCTGCAAGCATGCCAGGAAGTCTAGCTTCCTCTGATATTATTAATCTATCCCTTGTCGGTGCGCTTCAACACCCGACTAGCCCAATTTGAAGGTATAGATCCTCATGCAGTAAGATTGGTTGCTAGAGCTTGAGATGATTATATTATTAAATCAATCCCTTTAAGTGTTTTTGCACTCTCTCTTTGTGCAAATTCCACTGGTGATCTGTTTCAATTTCCCGGAGCTCCCATCCTGAATCGCCCTTTAATCGTAAGAGCGTCATTGTATTGTTACCACCGTCATGACTAGCAAGGAATAATCTTTCCTTCATGCAAAATAAAGGCTTGCGCTGGTCATGTTTATTATCACAAGACTTCAGAAACCAGCTCTTCAATTATGATGCAAGAGCTACATATTCCAATTGATAAAGGCGATGCCAGAGTTATAAAATCACTTGGTGGGGAAGAGATGCAGAAGTATATAAATTTACTTCACTTGATTCATTAGTTACCCTGTTCAACAATTTTCATTTGGGGAGGCAAAGATGCAAAAGTTACACATTCCACTTGGTGAGACATAGTGAAAACTGATCAATGAAGTATAGATATTCTAACCTTATCATAAACTACAACTTAAACAAGCGACTTAGTAAATCAATAACTATGAAATCAAACTGTTAGAGGTTTATAGATGTGTGCTAGTCCATGACACAAGTTAAGAACAGCGCTGTACGACAGGCTGTCTGTATATCAGGATATACATACATATCCACAGAGCGTGTATTGACCGAGTCACGGAACGAAGACATATCTGGTCATGTAGATGTATAGGAGCAATCCCACATAGTGAGACAATGAAGGTAACTAAGCCAACTAGGAACAAAGCATTCTAATAGAGGTATAGGTGTCAATTTGTGTATTGTATCGGGGGTTCCGACTGACGAGAAATGCCTGGTTTCACACAACGCTCTGTTTAGTGTTCTGTGGAAGTGAGTGAATGGTCGTGCAGATAGGCAGTGTAGGTGTTCAGATATACTGGAATATGGACTAATGCATGTGGCACAACAGGTTCAGTATGAACACACTTTTTCTGTTCTGTAGAATGACTTTACATCACTGTTTCAAAATCCATTGTATTCGTGTATTTCTCACATTCGTATTTGTTAAGTTCAGTCAAGCCTATATTTTAAAGTCAGTACAAATACTATTGTATATATGAATATGACTTTCGTGATAATGGATTTGTATGTGTTCTTTGACTTCAGTCTTGTTTTCGTGTCAATTGCCATAACTTTGATGTTTGTTCTTTCGCCTCTCAATCAATACGTTTAAACTTGTCAATAACATACACAACGGTGATGTTTTTAATCTTGAATAGTTTGTTATAGAAACACACTCATGTACACACACGACCTGATTGAGACTGTACATAACTGTTTAAAGCTTGCGTCATACTCCCGAACCGCGGTAATAAATAACATCCCTTGAGATGTCTGGCTTTACTTTATTGATGGTGTTGTTTAATGTTAATGTGTTGTATTCACGCTGACGGAGGCAACCATTACCAAACACTGATACCTCTAATCTTTCACACAGACTATATTATACATAACATGCACCTAGAACGCCTTTACATACTATAATGTATATAATGCTGTCAAATAAGTTAAAGGGATGTTGCATGTGATAAGAAATATGTGTCTTTTGAGCTCTTTTAGAGCATTTTATATGGTTTCACGTGTTGTATAACGCACACACACAATGCAATTATTTATATAAATATTTAGTTTTTGCCAAGACAAATAATTGCTATTTACGTGGACGCATTCTAATTAAAACAATGATATAGCATGGATGATCCACCTGTCATGATAAATCAATAATAACCAGAATATCATAAACTGTGTGGCTGTTCAATCAAACTTATTCACATCAATAAGGTATTAATACTCTCTTGTTTCAGTGCTAGAGGAGACTGGAGCGATGCGACTCACGAGGTGCCACTGAAAGAAGGATAACACACCAAGTGCCCATAACACATAACGGATATATTTCGTTAAGCAAGGAAACAACTCGGAATGTATGCAACAACAGCTTCATTTGGAGTGCTTTTACTTTATGTTCTTCACCTTGTGTCGGGAGATTTACCAGACAGATTGAGAATTGGTGAGTATTTTAACTCTTATCTGTTTCCTATTCACTGACATTTAAAGGGCAAGTAGCCTGTTTTTTAGATAAATCATCTCACGAACATGAAAATAAACGTTACCAATTGCAAGATAAGTATTAAAGTCATGGGCCTCCTTTCACAAAGCAATCTTAACTAAGGTTAACCTTAACTCCCATACTTTAACATTGCACTAAGGTTACCTTAAGGACTTACGACCACCTTAGGGCTTTGTGAAAGGAGGCCATGGAGTGCTTTTTTAAAACCAATAGGACATACATTAGTGACAGACTTCAAATTAATACCCGTTTGGTTTTATATGGTCAATGTCGCTAATTTAAAATGTATATATTTTTTAATTACGACAGTGCCACGCTATGAAATAGTTCTGGAATGTACGGTTCGCTGATTTCCAGAACAATGGCCGTGTTGTCAATAAGATCGGGTTTCTCACATCTGTTACCGCTCATATATTATGTTTGCTTATTTTCAATCACTTATAGGTGTGAAATAACTAATGAAACTCATGACCTTTAAATCAAATAAGGACTCTAAAGTGTTTCATTTCCGTTTTAATGAAAAATATTTATTGTCGCATCATATTCCTTGTTGCCTATAAATATTATGATAATATAAAGCTGTTTTTTCTATGCACACGGACCTTATATTCATCAGGTTTTTATCAAGCTATTTATTCTGTTGTGAATGCTATTCAGAGTGTTTTTATGCAATGCGGTGTGACAAACATTGTTTGAGGTATTATGAAAGGTTTTTCTTAGGTTTTGATCAATGTTTGCATCACGCTCAATTCTAGATAAATCAATAAAATCAACATATCATTAAATCTCAAAATATAAGATGATTTTTGCCAAAACATATTATCTTAAAAGTTGAATCCATTGTAATAATTGAGAAATAATTTTAATGGTAGTGATTTAAAAATGAATATGAAAATATTTTACTCTTTTTGGAATTCAAGGAATATTGTCAAATCGTTTGGTCCTGTGTCTGTCAAAATATTCAAGGAACCTTCTTAAATCTGGAAAATGTTGGCAAGTCTAATTGCCTCAGCCATTTATCTTTTTTTCAGGGACTATACGTTAGTCTATTTGGTCCTGTGTCTGTCGTCATAAACATATGCTCTACTCACATATTAATCAGTTTGATGTGAAAACGTTCTTCTCGAGGGGTGAGGTACCACCCTGGGTCGGATATTCTAAAGTGACACACAGTATGTTTGATTAATGTTTTATGTGACTTGAATAAAGTCAAAGTATATAACACCTGAGGTAAGTTCAAATCGCCTATCAAAAGGTACATCTTTATCTCTTAAATGCGAAAATTATTTCCTTGTTTTTGATCGTAAATTAATAGATTTTAAGAAGTCAAAATTCAGCGTTCAATTTATATTTATATTACTTAAAGGACCTACCAAGCAATACCAACCCGCTGTTGCGCTGTGTTTGCTATAAATTAGTTTACAAATTACGTTTGAGTCATTGGCGCGCTCCACTGTCCGGTTTTCGATCATAAATATCGACCTTTTCCCTATGTATTGTCACAATGCTCACTGATATCACTGAGATGTTAATTTTCAGAAACAACCACCACTTGTCGATGAATAACATAATTTATAAAGCTTGACATAAGTGACCCAAACACTTACTCTGTGCCCCTTTAAGGATTTTTTTCTGTACACGGTAAAATTCAGATGAAAATATACCTCCAAGGGCAATAACTTCAATCATAAGCCTCACTCCCAACCTTGTAGAGTCTAGATAAAACAAACGTTAGAAAACAAAATTGATTGCCAAATATGTAACAATCAAATCCTCAATAAGGTATAATTGGCTGCACATTTATAACTCGTGTAACGTTTGTGAAGAGGCCGTTGGCGATTATTATTGTTTTGAAAATCAGAAAGAATAGATGCATTGCAGAATCAATTGATCTCATTATAGATTGATTGTAAATTGTTATCATTGTCGTTTGTTCTTATGAGAACGAAATGCATGTTTGACAGTGAAGGAAATGTACGTGATCAAACGCGGTTTAGGCAGCCTATTATGTGCAGACGAAATAGTTCTTCTTAGAAAGAGCTTTTTCCCGGTCTCCCTTTTTCAATTGCCAGTTTTATAAAAGGAAGAATATGCTGTTGAAGTCAAATATGTCAAACTTGTTAACGTTTTTTTTTATTAAAAAGAGAAGTAGATAAACATTTGTTGGTAGTGTTTAGTAGGTCATTCAACTAATACACATGTACGAAATTGGTCGCAGAATTTCGACTTTTTACATTTAAATGTCCGCTTTCTGATTGTAATTTTATAACAAATCTCATATTTTTTGCATTTTAGAGGTAAAGATGCAAGTTTGGGAGACGATTCGAAATAAACATATGAAATGTATTATGCTCTTTCAGGGTCACATCAATATAACCGTCTTGAAGTAAATGCCAAAAACAGTGGTTCTCGACTGCAGTTGCTTTCATTTTGTGGTTTCTAAAGCATACACATTTTCATCATTTTCAACATTCCAGGATCATTTCAAATGTTTAAACCTTTCTATTCATCAAGATATCTAAAAACACATACACGTCAATGTCATATGGTGGAGAAGTCTGCAAACAAAGCAATCCTGTAGTTAGTACTGTAACAAACAAAGTCATTAGTCTTCATCTCATCAGACACGATGCTCAACCATAGCCATGCTGTAGCGACTATAACCATGATTTGCCTAACACTGTATAACCTGAAGTCAATTCGGTCAAATCGAAAGTTATCAGGGAACAATGCCGTCTTGCTATCGTTAAATATTAAAGCCCTGCCACGCCTCATTCACGGCTGGCTACTCTGCAACACTAAGACTTTCTCAAACTATCTATAGACGCCGATTAAGCTAACGGCGCCTTGCAAGCCTCCGCCAAATACACGTTATAAAATGATGTAAGATAACATATAGATAGCCAGTGGGATATAAGGACCAAGCTTACACTTACAGTTCGTCTTATCTAAATTGAAGCTATGTAAAGCTACAGAATATGTGGAGATCCATATATGGAGACAGGCGTAAGACCATGAATATGCAGGAGATATGAAGTCCCGGGCGAGATGAAGGCGCTGATTGTCTATTCTCGCTCTCTGTCTCTCATCTCTCCAGTGTCTGTACGGGGCTGCTGCTCTGACCATGCGGCTGATAACGGTCTCCCTGCTTTGCCAAATGCTTTCATGAGATGTGAAACAAGCTTTTCATTTTTCCTTCGGGATTGCAGCGACGTATCTCCAGTATAATTTCCGTCTTAAGTATCGTAAACTGGTGTTTCACCGTACTTACAATTCGGCCCGGTATTGCAGGTCCGAACATAAAAAGACTTTTCGTATCTTGGGGATATATTGGTATTCTGTTTTCAGACAATGGCATGAAACACTGGTCAAAGTTTCTACCCACGATTAAGTTGATCTATGCACATATTGCTGATTCATCGTTCAATTTGTTCCCTGGTGTCAGTGGCGTTTTAGGAAAGCCCACACGCGCCCAATATCATCAAATAGCCTTTTGCGAATGTCAGTTTTATGCTAGCTTTTTAAAAAAGGAAATCGTGAATAGCAAAGGTAGAAGATAAAAAAGTACAAAGGCAAGATCGCTTAGATCTGTTTGCAATCCCGTTGTATAACGTTTCATCAACCTTCATTTCCAAATCAGTTTCCTCCGTCATGTGGCGCATGGTGTATCCAACTGAGGACAGATGTACGGGCCGCATATTGTATTCATGAAGTATGTGTATATATCCAGTGGTAACATTCGGTAACAACGTGCGCACGACGGGAACCAGCTTCATGCAGAGGGAATGAGGGATGTAAATACGGAAGTCTCTGTCATCAATTTCACTTGTATTTTGTGTATTTCAGACTGCCTTTGAAATAACATTAAACATATGTGCAGGGACATCGGATAGCATTGCTCAGTTTGGTTTTGGTTTGAATTAACATATCTGATGCATCTCTTGGATGGTTACATCCTGGATCTATAAATGCGGATCTCATAGCATCGTGGTTGTACCCACATGGATCTCAACCGGAATCGGTTTATAACACATTCATCTTTTTTGCTGGAACACAATCACAGTTTTACTTTTTTAGTAAAACTGTGATTTAAAACTGTGATTTCATACAAGCAAACCCGGTTATTTGTACATAAGACCGTCTCACTAGACTGTTGACTGTTGATCGGACTGCTAATCAAATCATTTGTACATTTGGCTGACTTTTGGGCAACATAGATCTATATCTTCATTAACTCCTGATGTGGAAATCAATACTTATAAGTTGTCAGGACGTTTTTCTGGTGCAATTCGATTTATGAATATAGTGCAAAACATTTATCCATATCAATGTAGAATTTGGATATCCTCAAATTCAATCTATGGAACCATGACTTCCGGTGGGGAACATATAGCATTTCAAGATGTCAAAGTTATATTTAAACCGTGTTACACGATAAGTAATGGCTTAAAGGTTCCAAACCTGTTTATTTGTAGTATCTTCCGAGCGTTTCATGTTATTCGTTACAAGGTATTTGTTAAGTGAATCGAAGTATCATACTTCTATACCAAGACATCGTCATTTAATACCATGATAAAAACATTTACCGCGATGCTTCTACGATTGTATTGAATTACGATTTACCTACTGCAACTATATTCATAAACATTATATATATATATACGTATTTGGCATCCATAATATCAAATTGCATGTACACTTTATTCCAAAATATCTACAACAATATCCATAGCCGTCACCGACAATTCCATAACATCTTTACGTCGTTCAAGGATAAACACAACCTTATCAATATATGTCATCTGACATACGACTATTTCCTTCTACTCATTCAAATTAAGATAGTATAATACTTGATATCAATAAAAGATTCCTATACATATACAACTCATACCAAAAAGCAGAACACTTCAATCATAAGCTTCAATTCAGAAAACACACTGCATGATTTGTACCTGATATACATCCGGCGAACTTTTTCTTTAATATTTAACAATCTGCGTCACTTAGCTCAAACTTAATACGATAAAACACATGCCAATATATAATATTCGACATCAAATCAAAATAAACCTCTATACTGATGTAAATTATTATATGTTTTATTTCGTAATCATTTTTCATACATCAACACACATTAACCAACTCCATATACCACATACTTAACACTTACCACTCCGCACTAGAACACATACAAGAACCCTTGCTGCCAGACAAGTTATCATTTTATAGCATGAAATATGCAACTTCAACTTTGTATAAATTCCAATATACCAGTCATACAATATATAAGGGCCTCATTAACATGGACACTGATCTTGTCAAGAAGGTTCTTACAATATTAGTTAATCATTAAGTCGGAATTATCAGTGGCCGTAAAGAACAGGTGGTCATAATATGGGGGTGATCGCTATAGCATGTTCATCTGTATGCCGTACTATTAAATATTTCTCCAATCTTCACACTCACTATTATTAACTTATTACAAAAGGTACTGTTTTCTCTTTCATTCTCACGAACGATACTATAGATGAATATGAAAGTAGACTCCTAGGAGACCTAACAAAGTTTTAGTTGATGAAACGCCAAGATGCCGTCTCTTTAGTTACACAGTGTCTGCACGCTAAGAGAAGGACACGTCATATCCGGTGGTCATTAGAAGAGAAGGCTGCATTAACTGGGATTTGAATGTCTCTTAATTCCGCCAGCAAGTGTCTTCTCCAAGGTCTTCTCCAGAAGTTCTGATCACGACATGTCAATAAATTAACACCTCTCTCCTCACCTCACCGACCTTTCGCTCAACTTGGTAATATATAAGCGTCCATGTGGAATATTTATTAACAGTCGAGGACATGAAAATCAATATGGCCGACTGGTGTATAAGTTCAGCAGTAATTAGAGCACTTGAAGTTAATCGTGTGATATTTGCTGCGGTCTCCTTAACATGACTGTTATTGCTTCATCTGACTCTGCAAACCTTCGGGGGGACTTCTTTGACTCTCGTCACACAGAAACTCAACTCGTTAGTAAATTTCTGTATTTCGTTACACGTGGTTTTGGAAACAGAAGTATTGTTGTTGCTTAAGTCAAAGGAATCACTTACAGATGTCGAAAACGTATACTACGAATCTCAACTAATCTCACTATGTTCTTCCTTGAGGACAAGTATGTATGTATTCTCAGTTTCTAGGTATAAAAATGTTCCAGATGTCGTAACACAGTTTTCAGCCTATGTCTATCAATAGTACTAAAGCACTGCATGGGTAGCTGTTATAAATATTAAGTTTGTATCAATAAACGACATCACTTGGTTTTTACATGAATAAGCTATGGTTGTCAAAACATGCATATCGAGTAGCAACAGGGGGGATCTTTTTTATTTGTGATTACCCTATACCATATGTACATCAATGGTATCAATGTACATCTTCAATTTACTTCCAGCTCTGAGCTGTATAATTTGTCCCATTTATTCGCCAAGCGTGCAGCTCAGTATATCCCCTAATTATGTGGGTGCTTAAGCAAAGTTGACATTGGCATCAAAGATTGCTGGTTTATCTGCCATTGATCTCCTGCCTTCGCTGTGACGAGTGTACACTGACAGGGCACAATTAGGAGCTCGGAGTCCCCATCAACTCGTCTACTCCAAACGAGTTAAATTAACGTGCATACTTAAGCCACGTGTAACAGTGCTTCTCTGCAAACGACTGGCATTGTTGGCTGCTTCGTCTCGATAAATGGAGAGAATTAGTCTCTTGTCCTCATTTCCGTTCAATCAACCCTTATTGCCGATACAACTTGATGAGCTTTAAATGGCTTTTGCTATACTGGTCTTCAACCCGGGACACAGTCAGTTTGTATATCGGCAGATTTATCACAGTACGCCGACGACCAACGTTCACGTCCAGTAATAAGTGTCTAATGATTTTACATTAATCTCTTCACTTCAGTGATACTGGCATTTTATAAATCATTCTGCCATGTAGACCAAACAGGCTTGGGATCTTTTATGACCGCAGGAATATCACGAAAGAAACTAAGTTTGGGTTACTGTGAACGTAAATATGTATTGGCAGAAAGTGTTTTCAATGATTGGGAATAGATTGTAACTGTATAACCGATGGTCATTCTTTGCCATCTTTCTTTCGAGCATAATCTGTGAAATACAACAAGCAACATGTATGTTAAATTTCGTGTCACTGTTCCAATTACCGTAATAGACTTTTGTCATTTTTCAGAGTATGTACTACATTACACTTCTTAAGAAACATTCCATCTAAATGCAAGTAATTTCTTTCGTACAAATTGATACAAAATGTTACTAGCCCATTCACGGGACAAGCATGATAATAAATCATAACAAACAAATGGACTTGTAAATGTGGATATTTCATCGAATAAGATTACTTCATGACTAATGTGAGATTATAATTTTCAAGTATTGTCAGGCCAGTGCTTCTAATGCAAACGTTACATTGGATCTATGCGCATTTCTGTTTCAAATTTCAATTGCTATGGTTTCAATGTATATCATCATAACAAAATTAATGTCTATTTTGTAGATTTATTTTTTAGGATGAGGTCAAAAATAGATCATCATTATGGATACTACATATTAAAGACAGTTTTCAGGTAGATTCAGTCTAGAATGCTCAGTGGGAGTTTAGTCCATTAATGAGATGATCCCTTTCAAATAGATAAATGTCTTACCCGCTCAGAATCAGGTCATTATTTATTAGGAACTGAAAGCAGGAAGCAGTCAGTAAGGTATATTGTCACAGCATAGAACCAGCATGTAGTAAACAGTCTAGGTTAGTGTATAGCAAACATCCAGCATATATTTGAATCAGTGTTGGTGCATAATATAGCCAGCATGTACAAGAGGCAGTCTCCTTAAATCTAAAGGTTTAGAATACACCGCATATCTGCTAGAAACAGTCTCGTTATGTGTACAGGAACATCACACACCCAATGTGTTCTAGAGGCACAGAGAACATGATACACGTAGTCCTGATATGTGTATTAGTACATACTATACACATCATCTACTAGAAGCAGTCTCGTCAACTGTAAAGGTACAGCATACACCCAGCATTTAGTACAAAGACAATGTGTGTCTAGAACTACAAATGAGTATTCGAAGATGTCATTATAAGTGTTTTAGTGCATCATCCCTTACTCTACAAGAAGTGTTCTGGATAGGTGTAAAGGTACAGCCTACACCCAGCATTAAGTAAAAAGACAATGTGTGTCTAGAAGTACAAATGATTACTCGAAGATGTCATTATAAGTGTTTTAGTGCATCACCCCTTACTCTACAAGAAGTGTAAAGGTACAGCCTACACCGAGCTCGAGCATGTACTAGAAGCATAAATTATGCACTTGATAACAGTCTTGATTAGTGTATTTGTACAACTTGTGAACAAAAGTTTGTTTCGTCATTTTTATATTCAGTTTAAATATCATTTGAAATGGTGTTCACTTAAGTTAGATTTATTAAGGCATCATTCATTCAGAATTTACGACTTTTTAAGAAGATGAAGAAAACCATTCCTATTACATACCTCATGATGACACTCATGGTTATAAAGTAAGATATTTGGCATGACCTTATCCAACAATGGGGTCCATATTGCCGAAAATCATTTCAAAATATATTTTGTATACACGCAAGATAGAACGAAATGTTAACCAATACTATCAATTTTTGACGAAAGATTTTTTCGAAAATGAGTTCAAATAATATCATAATATTTTATTTCAGTAGACTTGCATGAATTAGAAACAGTCAAAGTGTATGGGTATATCAAACACAGAATGCATAGTCTCATAGGGTATGTATACACTGTATATATTTATATACTTTTAAAAACTTCGTAATATTTCCAAGCATGTTCTTAAATCACTTTACCGAGGTTTGAAAGGATACTACACTACCGTTTGTACCTGAAGCAGTTACTTTAGGCATTAAATACAATGTATTCCAGATATCTACTAGAAGCAGTCTCATGTGTTTTGACACGGAATACTTAAAATACGTGCAAGAAGCAGTCGATTGGTCTCATGGGACAGCTTACATTCAGTGTGTACAAGAAACGGTCTCTCGAGATGGCTAGTAAAGTAAAGTAAACTCTAACCATCTCCTAAAGACGTAGAGTTATGAGGTATCTAGATCCAGAATATAATCTCAAGTGTATAATAAGAGGTTTTGTGGGGTCTGTCGACATCATTCTCACAGTATGTACTAGATTCGATTTCATAAGTTGTTTATTTAAAGAAGAATATACTAATTGTCATCTAATGATACTCAGCTCAACGACTGTCGAGGTGTCTATACTGATTACTGCCCATATGTGCAGGTACTATGTTATAGCCTGGTGAAATCACGTCGTATGTTAGGTATTTCGAGTCACTGTTTGTACATGACCAGTTCTTCCGCGTTGTCTCTTTGTGATTGTTTCATAGGATTCAATGTTCTTAATTAAAATATATATATAAGTGTGCGATAAATTCTGGAAACTGATAACCACCTTCTGTAAGAATTGCCAAATGCAAACCTTATGCGACTATTCGTATTCCCACTTTGAATTGAAGAACTTAAGAAATTAAAGGATCCCTTTAGTAGAGCCGCTTTATCCGTCGACGCGTCACGGGCGGTATAAAATAGTATTGTGTAAGTCACAAGCGTATATAACGAATCACAGGGACTCACGACGGGTGATCCTATAGCCCTTAAGCACCATTTTAGTTGAACTTTCTCAAGTAGCAAATGATGATAAAGAAACCCGAGACTGCAGTTCGCCAAAATAATGGTGCCTGTCATTTAAGATTTAGGCATTTATTGTCATGGAATCCTCTGTAGATGATAATTATGATTTATTGCTCGAATCTGTCATTGGAAATAATGCCTATCTGGTTATGCCTCCAACGTTTCTGTCATCCCTCGCGGGATATCCGTCAAAGTTAAAGTCATTTGAAACTTAAAGAGATCATGTATTCCTCCTTGCGTCTCGCAATGATGGATATTGTTGTCCGAAACCGTTATCTTTGTCTCGTGGTCTGGTTTTAAGATCGTCTGAATCGTCAGGGAATGTATGGTGATTCTTGACATTTTCTATAATAAAGTGGGTCACAATTGCTGTTTCAGGACCTTCTCTTGAGGAATCAAAAAACGATGATTTTCATGTTTTTAAGGACGAACTAGGCTAATTTTGTACCTTAGTAATAGCAATAATTGCAATACGGTGGAATTAATGATGTAATTAATGAATATGTTGTTCATCAAAAATGATTTATCATCAATTTTTCCAGCAGGAGATATTACTTGTTATACATCTTCTGATCGTATCAATCATCGAAAACTTGTCCCCAAGTGATATATCACTTATAGAGGATATGATATGAGTGTCGATGACATACTATGTTTACGACACGAGTGCTTAATATTAGTATTTCCCGAGAGAGAGCGAGGTATATACTGATATTTAGGCACGAGTATCGTGGTTGTCATGGACACGAATATGATATTCGGTTTATTACCAAAGTCGAGAAATCAAAGAAGCTAATCAAAATGAACATCCAAGCATAGGCATAGGCGCATTTGGACTACACAACGTCATAGGCGAACTGTGACGTCAAAGAACTGGTTTTGACGTGACGTCACAATGAAAAAGGGATATTTTGCCAAAGGGCACCGTGTCAAAGATATGAACCCCGATGTGATTGCCCTCGTAGGTAATATTTTTTGGTAATACAATACTATAACGTCATAACATTTAACAATTCTATCATATCAGGTACTATCAGGGTACTTAGAATCCAGTTATCTATCGGGTACTATCAGGGTACTTAGAATCCAGTTATCTATCGGGTACTATCAGGGTACTTAGAATCCAGTTATCTATCGGGTACTATCAGGGTACTTAGAATCCAGTTATCTATCGGGTACTATCAGGGTACTTAGAATCCAGTTATCTATCGGGTACTATCAGGGTACTTAGAATCCAGTTATCTATCGGGTACTATCAGGGTACTTAGAATCCAGTTATCTATCGGGTACTATCAGGGTACTTAGAATCCAGTTATCTATCGGGTACTATCAGGGTACTTAGAATCCAGTTATCTATCGGGTACTATCAGGGTACTTAGAATCCAGTTATCTATCGGGTACTATCAGGGTACTTAGAATCCAGTTATCTTGTGCTGTTACTCAAGAACAGTCGTCACTATATACTAAAGAAGAACGACTTGAGATGCTAAATAATCTCTTCTGATATCAATTATATCACAACTCGTTTACTTTTGCGTAATATAAAATACTCGATTGAGATTCTCTATTCGCCATTTTAATTCACACATATTTTAAGATGAAAGAGTTAAGGGTTTTTTGAACAAATACTTTTGTATGTTATAATATAATAATGTTGATATTATACAACATAACATTCTCTCACCACAGAGGTAGCCCCGTCATTAATTCCTGTACAACCTCTGTAATAATAAGAGCTCTTCTCTAGCTCCCCTAGCGGCACAATATTGCTAAATATTACTTTGCAATATTTCAGCCAATGAAATTATGGAATGCATATGGAATAACATATTTGTTGTCGCACAGATCTTTGCAATGATGCAGTCCCTAAATAAGGCGTATGTGTTCTGCAAAGTACACATTCGAATAAAGTTAAGCTTACCGAAACGGAAATAACTAAGGCTATTTGAATGATAACTTTTGATGCGGCGTCGCTGATTGCACAACTTACTTTGATTTCATCCAACCAGGCTTCTATATTTATGGACCGAGAAACGCTCGTATTGTGACAGAGGTTTTATAGGAATTTATGATGGAGCTACCTCTGTTGGGAAATAATTGTATGGTTCGGGATTGTGTAGAACTTCCCCTTTTAGACTATAGATTATACCACTTAAAGTTTTCCTATTCGATTGCAGGTGCATTATTCGAACAGGCTCACGACGGACAGAGACAAGCGTTCGAGTGGGCGGTGGAGAAGATAAACCTGAGGAATGACGTGCTCGGCAACACCATCGTCGTGGTGGATGAACAAGAGGTTCTTGAACAGGACAGTTTTAGTGCACAGAGGAAAGGTAAGTTGCCCATCTTAAGGGAAAAAACACGCTTTATCCTTGTAGCCAACATGCAAGCATATATGTCCGGTTATCCAGAAATATCACTGAAGAAATCTGAAGTTAGATTACCTGTCGTAGGACACTGAGTAAATGTCAAACGAGAATGTGCAGAGTAAAGGATTAACATTACTCCTTAGAAGGAGCTGTCCATAGAGATGTAGGATCTTCGATTTACATCCTATCTGATTGAATTGGCTGGCCTCGCTTTTTACGTGTTGTCTAGACGTACTTGAATACGAATGTAATCCTTCATCCGGTAGAGAGGTTGGAACACACTTGACAATATGCGGGTATACACATACACAAGCTACAAGATTCGTGAATATACGTATACTCGCAGTTTCGTATTCATCGAGTTGTCACATCAAGACCAGGGAGTAATGCACTCCAAATTCAATGCCTGTTTAGGTCAGAATACCCTGCAGCAGCAGCAGCTTGTAGCTCTGGTACCAACTGTGAACTTGATAATTTGGCTATAGCCCTTCCGTCGACTTTCCCTTAAACAGTACTAATTTTAGTAGAGTTAAACACTGTGCTTAGTTTTAAATCTCGGTATCTCAGTATATGAATAATGTCGCTTTCAGCGTCTCCCTTTACTAACGTTATCAAACTCCTCCACAAATTCCACTAAAATTACATTGTCTACCGGACGTGGTACGATTGTCCATATTAATGGATATCATATGTTTTTATTGAAGTTTAAAAATCACAATGCTGGTCATCGTTGCCATAATTGAGCGTTCAGATTGCTTGACCTTCTGCCTGACCTATTCAGTGAGACAGTTGACACTAGCTCATGTTCCCATGTGTTCGCATAGACTAAATCGTGCTGCTAGCGCGTTCGTCCGATCAGGTTCGATACATATCCCCTTTTTGCTCTTTGGTCTTTTCGTAACCTATTTGAAGAATATTCCACCTTGCCCCAGAGTGTTTGAACAAGACCAAAACTCGATTTTCTCCCCAAATTCCGAAAAAGGATTCTCTTGATTTTCAGATCCTGTTCAATGTGCACTTTCAATAATCAATGGTTGTTGCATGGAAGTATTGGCTTGGTAATGAATGTATGAAAGGACTTTGGAGAGGAACATCTCTTAACTTTCACTAATATAAAATCGAAGAAATCGCGCCTTGCCTACTTATGAGATGTGACAGTTTTACTAAAGGCGTGAAAGCTTTAATTGAAGATGATGCAGGCCTTTAGGGCCAAGCTTCGTGGCTTACAACAGATTTGGTAAACGGCTCATCTGGTAATTACTCTAATTTGGCACACGCTTATGCAATTGCTAATCACAGGTCTCTTGTTGTGGTCATCGACCAATACACTTGACATTAACAATGTTTCTCTCCTTTTGTGGTAACATCGGCCACAATAAGAATGTAATGAAATATTTTTGAATATATGCAAACCGTCACTGAAGTATTCAAATTTGTTTTGAATGCTTACAATTAGGGTTACGACAATTAAGCATTACATGTTGAATAGTTTGAGACAAAACAAGAAACAGGAAATGCAGACTTTTAAATTTCAGAATTAAAACACGTAACATTTTTAAACGACTCTTCGTTATAAAATTTTAATTTCTCTTTTTATCCGGTTTCAATAAATGGTATCATTGTTCAAACAAAAGAAAGACTCTCACAGGAGAAAAGGAAGTGAGATTTGAAGGCATTTAACGGATATTCTATCATTTCACGTTGAGGATGTAGTGTGATTTGGGATTGATTAGAGATAGCTGAAGCTGACATGCCAACACTCGGAAGTGGTCCTGTGTTCGACCAGCCCCTCCGCAAACTGCTTCGGCCGGAATTGGATGGCAAGCACGTTGTTTGTCTCTGGTTTGGCTGGAGCTGGGTTATAGATTGGCCCAACAGCAGTTCGTATTCATCCTAACTAACAATGACCGGGGTCCAGAGATCTAAGTGAATTACCCTTATTGCTTTGCCAGCATCAGCACAGGGGCCTCATCATTACCCTAACTATACATTAGTCACATTCACGCCGACATGTATACAATGCAACAGAAGCATGGGCCTGATTCTTCAATTCTCACAGATTGTCTGTGTAATTGCTAAACTCATCTCGCATTTGAACGTTATCCACCCTTCTCTTTGATTAATGCCATGATCCGAACTCAAAATGTCTTGAAAATATCTACTTAGGAACACTAACAAGCCGCCATGATTGCACTCTGGCGTTTAACCAGAAGATAAACATGTTGGTGAGCTATTTGTCCAGGTCCTCCACAAGCTACGCTGTTATTCATTGCCTCAGAGCTCAGGCCAAGTCGAGAACCGCTAAACAAATTGGGTACACAGTTAAAGATTTCAAATCACACGCTCGACAGTTTCTATTTTTCCGCTGTCAACACGGAATGAAGAAATCAAATTGTATTGAATCTAGCTCGAGTTTTTCTAAAGTTAATATTTGAAATAACTTAATGAGGTGTGAATTAATCGAAGTCAGTGGCTTCGGGGAAACGTGAAGTCCTCCCAGGCAATTTCCCAATTTAGCTTGGCATTTATTACTTAATAGATTAAACTTGAGATTACCTGTTTTGCCTTGAGTCTAGATATCGCGCAACATATATGTCATTGTGAATAGCTTGGAACTTCTCGGATTAAGCATCACCTAAGTTTCTAACAAAGATTTGGATTTTTTCGATTTATATATAATTATGTACAGTGGTTATCAACGTTTCCTCAGCAGCGAATAATATTGCAGAGACTTATACTGTGTCTCTAATCCTTAAAGGGACCGTGTGACTGAAATATTGTGCAAAGCACGTTAAACCCCAACTCACTCACTCGCTCACCCCAAAGTAGGTTGTTGGGGTCAAATATGTCAAAGTTCCCAAATGGTGTTATATCATCGACGAGTAGTGGTTGTTTCTGAAAATTAACATTTTATTTCTTATCATTTACAATAAATAGGGGAAAAGTCTAGATTTATGACCGAAAACCGGACAAAGGCGCGCGCCAATGACTTCAATGTTATTTTAGAAACTTATTTATAGCAAACAAAACGAGAAATATAGGTTTGTATTGCTAAGTAGGTCATTTAACTATTATACATGTGAATGGGAAGCTGAATTTCGACTTCTTAGCATTTATATGGCCGCTTTAAATTTCAGTCCACAAAAAAATGTTATACATTTGGCATTTATGAGATAAAGATGCAAC
This sequence comes from Phorcus lineatus, assembly GCA_921293015.1. Lineage (NCBI taxonomy): Eukaryota > Metazoa > Mollusca > Gastropoda > Trochida > Trochidae > Phorcus > Phorcus lineatus. The sequence goes on along the minus strand of OV121085.1, from coordinate 29,694,780 downwards.
TATAGATAGGCGATTTAATAGACTTACCTCAGGTCATATGATATTTTGACTCTATTCAAGCCACATACAAAATTCATTAAACATAATCTGTGTCACTTACAAAAACTCTTTGAACATCGAGTAATTTATGTACCTGCTTAAGAAATGTCTTTTGCGATACTTTCGTTTTTACGCGGGAAACGCGTTTTATAGCTATATCAGGTATTCTTACCTCCGAAGTGAACAATCATCGATCGATTGTCATCTATAAGTGGCCTGTAGTTTTTTCATGAACCTGAGCTATTATACTAGCCAAGATAAGTCTTTGGTGAGTTAGCGAGGTGGGTTTTAACGTGTTTTTATAAATATTTCAGTTATTATACACGTGGATGAAAATCATCCAAAAGAGAAAGGATAATTCAGGGAGAAAGGGATGGAATGGATCAGGAATGAAAGGCATAGTTAGAAAGACAGCGGGTTATAGAAAGACTCATTTTGGTCTGGCTTCTACCAGTCGACCTGTCCAGCTTGGGTTCCCTATCATGAGCAAAGCTCTAGGGATCTCTGAAGCACGCGAAATGTCACACCGCGACAGGTATTGAGTAAAATGGTGGATAGGTATTGAAATGTTTATCGAATTTCGTTATAAGTTCCAGGAGCAAACTGATATGTCACAGAACATCATGACGAATGTGTTCTCTGAAAAGACACAAAATCTACCCGTGTGCAGGCGATTACCATTGTGAGCAATACAGAATGGAATTATCAAAATTTACGATTGATTTTGCCACTGGATTAAACCTGCACTTTTTTTGTGAAACACGTCCAAAACGGATTTTTATTTTTGAAATCATTCTTAGTTAGGATTGTATGAAATGGGATTGAGTTCTGTATTTTGATTGAGTAACCCTTATCATTTCCAAATAGATACCTTATTTATTAAAATGAACAAGTGTAATAATATATTCCATGTATTGATTCAATTCAATTACAGGCAGTAGTGACAATAAACTTATGTTTTCGTTACATTCGAAACTACATATCAATAACAAATTAAGCCTAAACGTCTTATTTTTAAATACTTTTTAAACTCAGATTTATTTTCTTGTTTTCACTTCACATGACAATAATACCAATAATGATACATCATCTTGTAATCAGCGGAGGGTTGTAAGGAAGGAAATCGGTCTTGTTGTAGTTGCCAGCTATTACACCTGCCAGACTAGGCGCTGATATGAAAACTCATCAATTGTTGGAATTGTAATTGGGCTGGCGGTTTCTCATTACTGTCCACTCGTGTTCAAACCCCAAACAAGGATAGAGATGTGCTTGTGGTATCGATTGATCTTCACAATTATCATTGCTGTGTTAACAGACAACCTGTTTTCTGTAGACGTGACATGAAATCAATTTGTACAGCCATCTGGCGCTGATTACACAAAGGCATGTATGTACGAGAGTATAGGTATGAGTGTCTATATTTATGCAGTACTGGCAGCATGGAAGTCAAGCACTGGCAAGGGAGTAAGCTACTCCCCCTTCTCCCGCTAGTCCGCCCTGCTGCCATCTTCCCGTGTGTCTCTCCCTGTCAACTTCAACATGACATCTTCAATAAGATGACGCCATCTTCGAGGAGTATTTGTGTTCCTCGAGTACGTCACATCTGCAGTATTCTGCACTGTCTGACAACACTGGCTTCTTTCATTCAGTGGGGAGTTAACGCGTTCAACTGCCTTTGACCTGTTAGTAGTAATTCCATAACATTTTCCTGTCTAACCACGCTCCTCGCCGCGGTTATGCGCGATAAATATTAATTTGTGAATTATTTCCAATTACCTGTCAAACAAAGAATGTCTCTCATAACTTACAACTTTTTTACCCACAATTACCAATGCTTTTCTACATATTGCATACTTTATCAAATCAACGTTTGATGTTTTACCTCTCCTTGAATAATTTGATTGGATTATGGAAATAACATAAAGGATAAAAACCATTTCAGTATTACGTTACAATGCAGGGTGATGTTAATGATCGAATTGTCGGCGAGTTTTTGAACCCCTGCTAAGAAATGCTTGCCAATGTTCTGTTCTTTTGGCCAGTGTATATCCATCGGATGTGAAGGTAAGCCGAGGCCGCTGGCAGCACGTCAAGGCTGTCAGTACACAGAGACAAGCCGGCTTTTTATTCCGGGACCAGCGAGTCGCTGGCAAGTTTAGAAGATCATATAATTGAATTTCTAAACTTTGCCTCAAGAGACATCTTTATAAATGTTCTTTATCCCTTTGAGCGTGATACATTGGCATTGTATCCAAACCGCTTTGGAATTAACAGCGTAAGAAGATTTTTTCTCTGGCTTTGAAATAAACCTGGCTAAATATCACGCGCTGCGAGACCTACCGAGACCTATGCTGTCTTATTGCTTTGTTTATGTTAAACGGATCCAACGTTCTATAAACTATTTTCCAAGAAAACCCGTTAAGCTTACTCGACAACATAATCTTCGTGTGTAATATTAAGTGTGATATATCAGTTTCGATATTTAAACAATAAATTCTATTTATTTCATCTTAAACAGCTACAGTAAACTATTTCAAACAGACACATTATATTATTGCCGCCAAAATGTCGAGGAAAATCAAAGCAGGCGAGTGGAATAGTCCGTTATGAAGCGGCCGTACAATCTTAACTGAGTTGAGTGCTTTTGATGAATAGGTTAAAGTTGGTACAGCTTTTGTTCTGATAACACGAAAGGATGAGTATATCGAAACAATATTTCAGATTTATTACTCCCTGACCTTACCTATCTTGTTCTGAAGTGTATTAGAGAACATTATTCAGTGTGGAAAGTGTTTTTTTCTTATATCATCGCAGTTTACGTATCCATATTCATTAGGACATTAGTTATGTAATTATTATTATTAATAACTGTTTGAAATATTGCTCACGCTGTTGACTAAATTGGGCAACACTAATAATTTTGTGCTACTTTATTTGGTTGGAAATTAGCTTTATGCATGCATATCATGTAACTGGTAAAACGTGGTCGCCGATGTTTATTTCTAAATGTACATACCCTTTATTTGCAGTTAAATAGTCACCTACAGAGAAGGTAAATTACTTGCACGTGTATCGCTATATCTGGGGGCTATATAACATACTCAAGATTGTTTCTCATGTTGCAGTATGTCAGATGGTGGAGAAGGGTATAGTTGGCATCTTTGGTCCAGTGTCCGCGCTCTCCGCCGCGCATGTGCAGTCCATGTGCAACGCATTCGAGATCCCGCACCTGCAGTGGCACTGGGACCCGAGGGATGCACGTGACTACTACTCCATCAGTCTGTTCCCCCACTACCTCACCCTCAGCCAGGCGTACCGAGACATGGTGAGGCATTGGGGTTGGAACAAGTTCACCGTCCTTTACGAGAACAACGAAGGTGATTATATAAAGGAAATGAAATGTCGAAATGATTACTGTATCCTTCCCATAAACTTCATGTTCGAAATATAGTAAGTTGACTCAAGTATTGGTGCTTTACAAATTACAGAGTCAAACGACATTCAGTTGGATACAAAATATAAAAGAAAAGAAAACCATTTTATCGAAAAAAAATCAGGTTACCATTCTTGATCAAGGTTAGTGACGGATATATTCATAGAGTACAACCAAATAAAGTTGAAAATATAGGTGATCCCGACCGATATTGAAACTAATTCACAAGTAGACAGTTTCGGCTACATCCACGCCAAGTTTGAAAGATGGGAAATAAATCGAATAGTAGTTGAAAATGTTTTCTTCATAAGTCAAATTCAAGTTAAAACTATTATAAGCAAATTATTGGTAATAAATCATGATTGATAATAAATCCCTAGTTCCACTGTTGACGATTTAAAGTTTTTACCTGGAACGAATGTAACTAGTTACATGAACACGGTCGAAACCCTAACCCTAACCATTCGGAAGGAGTGCAAAAGCCAAAAGGATTCACTGCACATGATGGTTGTTGAAGCAACTAAGTCTCAAAGTGCTAAGAGTTTCGGTTTCTGAGTGCTAACGGCCAAAAATGACCAAAATATCCACTACTCATGTTTCACCGAGCTATGCCCTATAGAGTTTTAGATCTGGTACGGACGGATTAACACACGGTCATTCCTATATCAGTCGATAACTTTCTTGTAACGGGGGATAGAATCCACACGAGTAACGTACATGATAACACTTGAAATAAATAATTTTTTATTCGAGTTGTTAGATGGGGAGGATGGTTTTTGGAGGAGGTGGGGGAAGGGGTTCGAATTATTCGATACCTCAAATACTGTTGTAACCAGCTGTTTATTTAATTTTAAAGAACGGAGATGAATATAGTTCATAGCAACTAGTATATTGTGCTTACACAGTGGCTTCAACCATTGAAGGACTTTGTCCTGGGGAAAACCGCCATATGATCCACACTCATTTACTCTTCGAGATATTGTGGCATGGTTCTCGCAAGATTGAATATGTAAAAGGTAATGGTATGGCACGAGTCGTAATCCGGTCAAATCCAAACGGAGTTTTTTATGTCTTCTCCAATGAAAGAGAGCATGTAGTAGTCAAGTCACCTTTACAGAAATGCCTAAGGAGTGGTTCACAATCTAGGTAGAAATTGTCATTGTATTCCTCATTTCAAAACTGGAGACAAAATCAATAAAGCAACAACTTTGATTGCATCGGATTTCATGATGTTTGAATTGCTGATGTTGCTTCGAAGGGTAATAAAACGAAAAAGGAAAACAGTCCATAGTTCATAATCAATATTTTTTCGAATTTGAAGTCCAATACGATGAAGTAATAGAGCATATGTTGTGTAGGAAAGTTAAACAAGGTCTAAAAATTCATTCGGGAAATGAAAATCAATTTACTGTGAAACCATGTTGGATTTGAAAAAAAGAAACGTCATAATTAGCGATGCATCAGATATTTAAGTTTAACAATCATGTGCAATTTAATACGAACATCGGTAATGTCATTTCACTGCACATCCATTCAGATAAATGAACAACACGTTCTTCGGACGACCTGATTCCTTGACGCTAACACAAACAATTAATGTCGCCTCTCGAACAGTTTCCTTTTGGGATTTTATTGCGGTACAGATGAACAACCATAGAGACGTGAAATGCAATGAGGCAATATTTTGCATTGATATCGGACGGAGCCAACGACACAATTTCATTAAATATTTGTTTGAAAAAAAATTGCTTCTAGTTCAGGCAAAAGATAATATGACTGTCAAATGCTGCACCATCTTTCAGCTAAAAGAGGCAGACAAACCCATATCATTAACTCATGACGACATTAACAAGCGCTTTATTATTCCTGTTCGGAAATATGTTTTGTAGGAAAATTTCGTTCAAGGTTAATTGAATAAAAGTAACATATCTGAAAACGCAATGTAGTCGTTAGCAAAATTGAAATGTTTCAATGCATATTGATCAAGCAATAATTGTGTTAAAAAATACAAATATCGTTTGGAATTTTAATCATCGGTTTGGCTGCAGTTGAGTTGAAAAATTGTTTTTGAGGAAAGGAAAAGATAATCTGTGATAGTCTGCGAGAATTAATGACGGTTGAAAAAATAAACCGTTCATTCAAATTCGTTTTAAAAGAAATGAAAACATCATGAGGACATTTTATTGATTGATCAAAGCCAAGTGGTGTTTGCAGATATCCCCGGAGAACTGTGAGCTGCACCTTCCTCTGGTGTGTTTCAGGTCTAACCCGCTTACAGGAAGTGCTGAAGGCGCCGGAAATGGGAACAGCACAGATAACTGTTAGAAAGTTGGAACCAATAAATAATGATTATGTCAACATGTTCAAAGAGCTCAAAGAGAAGGGGCAGTTCCGAATGGTCATCGACTGCAAACTGACCACTGTCAAGAAAGTGCTGCATGCTGTGAGTGTTAATGAGACATTTGGACCAATCTTGTTTTTCTTTTTTTCCGAAAAATTGGGTCGCAAAAATACTGAAACTTTGTCATTAACGTAAACTTTTGAAACTTTATTTTGACTTTTGAACAAAATTTAAGGGGGCTTGAAAAATATTGTTTCTCACTGTTAACAGTTATTACCTAAAGGGAATTTGATGACAATTGTTTGCTATGGCAAGAAATAACTAGTGATGTATCGGAATATTTTTTTACAATCAGAAGAAAACACTCCTGGGTTATGTTTATCCTATTAATAATTTTTTTTAAATCCCTCTTTCGTAATGGTGTAAGAAAAGAGAATGGTCCTGTCTGGAGTATTGTAAATGGTGGGTTCCTTTTAGAAAAAGTGATCCCGTAGCCGCGATGTAGTAATTATCAAATGAAATTGATTTCCTTTGAAAGCACATTAAATATACGTCAGTTGGCTCGTGCTAGGCGTCAAAGATGAGATTCCGTTTTTCGAATGATAATTTTATCCGTTTTTTTCCTTCCAGGCTTTGAAGGTGCAGATGTTGTCCCAGTATTACCATTATTTCTTCACAACACTGGTATGTTTATCTCAATATTGTAGTAGGACTGATTATGATATAAATAATGTAAAGTATACCAACAAATAAGTGCATGGTACAAAACAGCGTTTAGATGCTTCAGAGGTTAATACGAAATCTTTGATCAAACAATCATGTTTATTTGTATATATTTGTATAAGTTAAGCTTCGATAACCAATTTGATGATCCTTTTAAAATGTAAGATATATATTTCTCCATTCTGGGTGCTTAGCTGGGTTCGGTGTTGGACATTAACGATGACCCTTTGTTTAGCTTTTTTTTAAGTGCCTATAGCTCAGGTGTTTGAATCAGCTCCACCTTCTAGATTTACGTACACAACATTTTGGTAGTGTTTGTTTGGGTCAATGACTTAAAGATCTGGAGTATAAAACCGTCTTATGACCTTAGACATTTTCTGTCTGAAGATAGGCACGTAGCCAGAAAGTAAACGGACTGAGTTATCTTTAGTTGACATAGCCTGAGTATAAACGGTCGTCGGTCTTCAGTTATACAGCGAAACAGTTATAGCAATAAAACTTATTTCAAGAAATGACTGTTTCTTTATACGTCTGTTTCACGACCCACTGTAACTGGCATTGAGCTTTGCGTTACTGATGGATTATATTCTTATGTTTATTATATAAATGATCGAACATTAATGATTTCTATAGAGAAATAATTCAAACTTAGCACTTATGACGCTGCTTTGTTTTTTTATAAAGTGACACAGAGTATGTTCATGTTTTTTCATAGCTTTAGTAAAAGCCAAAATATCTTATGACCTGAGTTAAGCTATGATATTTTCTTGTTTTCAATGATAATCGGAAAACGGCTCTACGAACGTATGAAAGTCGAAATTCTGTGTCCAATTAGCATGTATCATAGTTAAATGGCCTACTTAGCACTATTAACCTATGTTTGTCTTTATGTCTGCCGATGTAAGTTTCTAAAAGTTCGTTTGGGTCACTGGCGCGTGACCCTGTGTGTTGTTATTATCACAAGTCACAACTTTACCTTGTTATTTAAACTGAACTGATAAGCATAATGATTTGGGTTTTCTGAAACAACCACTACTTCTCGATGAAATAACTATTTTTGAAGTTTGACTTCTTTGACCCCCAAAAACATACTCTGTATCCAGTAATATCCAATTTTGTGAGATAAAACACCTCTTATGGTCATTTTGAAACCACCTCCCCATCATCCTCTTTTAAATAGGCTACTCTGATATCATGAAAAAGATAGGATCATAGATGCCTGGGTAATCGAGGATGGCACCCTATGTGCATGACGTGATTGTTACCCTCCACTCTGCAGGACCTGGGTCTAGTTGACCTAGAAGACTACAAGCACGACGGAGCCAACATCACCTCACTGCGACTCATCGACCCGGACAGGCGGGAGGTAATAGATGTGCGCACCGACTGGCTATACAAGGCACGCAGGTCCGGACACTCACCGCTCATGGGGTACTCCGAAATTCAGGTACCTACAGCACCTTTAGCCTGGTCGACAAACGGGAATACAATTTGTGTCTGAAATTTTAATATTAACAATTAATATGTACTGAAATAACAAGCACTTTTGTACAATACTTTTACTAGAAATGATGCAACTGGACCAACTTTTCCTAGTCTAGTTCGTCTCTTAGTCTTAAGAAGGCTCTGCCAAGACGAATGTCTGGTTGTCATACTATGATGTCCCTCTAAAAAATAAACGATAACAGGTTTGGCTAAAACTTAATAAAATAATATCAAAGTAGAATTGTTGCTGACTCTCTTTGTGATTCACTGATTAATGCGTGTCATATCTCTGATGTTTGGATACACATTTAACGGGGCAACTACTCAGATTTCCAAAGACATACTTATCAGGATATTTCATTTTGAAGTCTCGTGCACAGAAAACTGTAAAGAAGGCTGCCAACGCAGATTCTAGACAAAAGTTTAGTCGCTGCAAACTCACAGTGGAAAAAATCAAAAGAGGAATAAATGAGTACTAGCTCTTTTATTGAGCTTTTATGTTTGACATAATTTGCTTTGCCTCCGGTGTAACATAGTGGTCAGGTCGTAATGGCTCACAGTCGGAGGAAAATTATAAACCCTTGAAGGTCTATCACTCTTAGTTAGTGTGTCTCTAGTTGTTAATATTGTGTATTACCCAACATACTAACCTTTTGTATTGGACTCTAACACGTATTTATCTTGCTGCACCTCCGCTCTCAGGGAAATGAAACCGACGATGTTGCGGTATGTCATCGTTGTGGAAGTTCTCGTATCTTGTGCATTGTGTTGTATCTAAGATTTCGTTATCCAGTCAGTATAGCATGGTGACCATCATCATCATTATAGGTATCAACAGCAGCAACAGTTTCATCATCTTTACCATCTTCCATAATTACACCGTCATCGGCATCATTATCATCTGATATTACATTATCATAAATGCTATGAAGATGTACATCGTATCGTTATCATCATTATCACCACCCTCGTAATTTTGGTCTTGATTTTCGTTAAGCCCTAATGTCATATTCAATTAGGAAGAAATGTATCCTTCTTGCTATCCATCTATAAGATAATAATGCATTTTGAAAATTTCACCTGTGATAATTTTCCATTTTCTATCCGAATCCAAGGGACATGGTAGATTCAGTCGCCTGGTAAGGATGCTACAGTTTTCCACTGTTGGGCACTGATTAATGAAATTCAATGCACATACCTTGTCTATCAACTGCGTACAGTACACATAGGTCGAACACTTTCAACTTAATCTGTGCAGCACTTAGGAAATAGAGGTTTTTTGCCACATTTGTAGTTTTACATTTCAAGGCATTTTATTTATAACTGTAATATATCAACCACACAGAATGTTCCAACGCAACCACATGCAGAGCAAATCCATCTATTGTCGACTTGCTTTCTCGTATAGCACATTCTGTATGTCATACACCAAACAATGAGTACAACATTAATGTGACTTTTTTATTTCCTTATTCCGATTAGCCAGTGCTTAATTTTGATCTCCATTATTAGATGCCAATCTCATCGTGTTAAATATATTCGTGCTTTTTTTCTTCTAGTAGTTTTATTGATTTCTTTTGAAGAAGTGTGTATGAGTATGGTGTATAGAATTCATTACACTTCTTGTTCAACTTTGTAATGTTTGTCATATTTCATTCTCACTGTAAGATAGATCAATGTTGTCTTAGACAGTTTTAGATTTGATGTGTTCATTCTGTCTAACGAGCTGTGATAAATCTGCAAATGTCTCCGGTACAGTGTTGGCCGAGATTTCTTTAATCAGCGCCTTAGCTCGAGGTAATCAACCGGGCAATCATTCAGAGACTTTGAAAAAAGGCTTTATCAATTTCTGTTGTTGGTAATATTTACTTATCCTGACACGGATTCTATTCTTGAACTCTGTAGTTTTTATAACAAGTATTTCTGTGCTACCACCTACATAAGGTAGAGCTAACCAATATCGATGTGTCTCGACTTTCTTGAAACGGTGATTCACTGAAATGTGTATATAAATGTGAAGAAAAGGTCGATTGTATAAATGTTAAATGATCAAAGATACAATACACGTAGGAGTAGGAATATCATTAATATGAGGATAACTGTAATATAGATGTTCATTTGTCATAAATATTGTATTACGAACTAATATAAGATGTCGTGAAAGGCGTGATATTGTAATTGTAACCAACATGGGTAGATGACATATTTGTTACATCAATCTCATGTTCATTTATAGCATGTAAAACCCACACACATTTTAATATCCTTCCTTTACAGCATGGTTTTTGATACAAAAGGCCTCAAATTTAATAGTAGGAATAGTCTTTAGTTTACCCGATTATAAAGTTAGATAATGTTGTATTGCAGACGGAGACAGCCCTTGCCTACGATGCTGTCATCCTGTTCACCCTGGCACTGCACGAGTTGTCCCAGGCGCAGGACGTCACAAAGACTCTACTATCGTGTGACACAAAGCAGACCCTGCCTTATGGAAACAGCTTGCTCAACTTTATGAAATCGGTGCGGTTTTTTTCATTTTTTCAATATAAATGACATTAATAACTTGTTTTTCTTCTTTTTCAATATCTGTTACGTCGTTACATTCGTAATTTTAAATATTTCGAAATTTCATAATTGTGTGTTTTATAGTTTTGTATTGTGTGAATATGTTTCAAAGTTGGTTGATTGGTTCAAATGAACTCTTACGGAACAGAAAATTCTTCAGATTTTATCGCAAATGAAAGTAAAGACATTTTTTCTGTTACTTATGTCTTATATATTATCAAAAATACCAAAGAGGCGTTATCGTAGAAGTGTGTTTCTCCCTAGTGTTCTTTCTTTCTCCCTTTACCGATGGTTTAGTGCAATTCCTTTTAACGTTTTATTATCAAAAGAACGCAAAAGATTTATATCTACCACCAAGTACACACCAGAATCTTCCAATTCATCACCCGAAAGTCGCATATAATCAGTGAGTAAACACCAGGCGTCGAGACACGGGATGTTGATGTGCATGTTAGTGCTCAATGCTGAATAAAAGGCTGAAAGTGCAGACATATTGTCCGGCTTGTCTATCAGTGTGTACATACAGCACACACGCCACATGATAGATGGAGCTAACCAGGATAGAACCGACATAAACTCCCCCTGAAAAATCATAAACTCCCCCTTTGTACTCTGTGATTTATTTCCAACCATTTCTGTCTGATAAGGAGCCGCTATTCTTAGTGGAGAGGAAGATGGATGTTATTAAGTGTATTCTACTGAACTGACTTTATTAATAAGGTCAACCAATATATTCCCGTAAATAATGACAAACAGTTCAGGTTATCTAATAGATCAAGAAAGTACTATCTCCGACAAATATAACATAGTGATTTCAGTATCTAAGCTACAAAATGTAATATATCCTTCGCCGATCGTTAAACTTGATTCAGTAGTGAGTCTCCGATTGAGATTTACTTGACAGGACAGATGACAAATGTAATTATAATGGATTGATCAAATGTGCTTCAAATCCTTACAAGAGCCCTCTACACGTTACGCAGTCCTGCTTCATGACTGTGTTTTAGATAGGACCCTTTAATGCAGCCTAGGTCCTCATTCAGCAAGGCTAGATTGACTACATACACATGTGAAATTAAGAGCTCGAAGAAAAGATGATAGGAACAGTAAAGTATTAAAACATTTCATAGACAAAATTTGAGTACACACGTTACGGTACTGGAGGAGATAGCGTTGACTACCGAGTAGGGTAGACACTCATCTGAAGGTACTCAGAGCTCCAACATCCCGAGGAGTCCACTGACAGAGTTGGAGACCCAAGGATGAGCCCCATCCCCTTCCCTACTTTCAAAATTCCTGGATCCGCCACTTTCATATCATCCTCCAGGGGGCCGTTGCTCAAAACAACTTAACACTAAGGTTAACCTTAGTGCCATCTTTTAACATTGTACTAAGGCTACCTTAGTGATTTAAGGTGACCTTAGTGTTTTGTGCAAAGGGACCCAGGTCACTATCCCTTTGTGTGTGTATGTGTATATGTATTTGGTCGTCTAGACTCGCTTCTGTGTTTTAAGTCTGGAATTAAAACAGAAAGTCAATAGACGGTGCTACAGAACTAAGACTGTGTAAGCTGATAAGAATAGAAGTTTCTTTCTTGTCGCCAGGCCTACAAATTACATCAGCATGGTCGTCTCAGTGAACCGTCTAGAGGTCTTTGTTAGCTAGTGACCAGAATTAATTTGAAATGGATTTACTGATCAGTCGACATGCTGTGAATTCGATTTAGCCCGAAACATTTTTTCCTTGGTAAACGGACACGTCTAGTTAATGTGGTAATGCTGATGGTATTACGTTATTAAATTTTGAAAAGTTCTTTAGCTTTACGTGTGTAAACTTTGGCAATACCCAGAAATTTCCCATAGGTAAAAATAGTGCAATTGAGACAAATTGATGGATAAGTTTCGAAAATTGTTCATCTCGGTAAAATCTAATTATGAAGTAAAAAGTGTCAACATTAAAGTTTCACTTTTAATTAGGTTAGTGTCGACCACTTCAATGTATTGAAAAAGAAGGAAAGTTTCCTGAGAGAGTTATCTAACTAACTTTGAATCTATTCAAGCGAAAAAGTAACACAGCAAGACCAATTTGTGCAGGGAGCTGGACGCGAATAAGCAATAGGCTGAAACCGTCATTTTTATTGGATAATAACTGTTAAAGTGAAGGTTAAGTGGGAGGTTAGCTAAAAACAGTTTTCAATTTTGAGAAAGTTAATTTACAGTTACACTCAGACACGAAAGGTCAGAAATAATTTGTGTTTTAGCAGAGTTCATTTTTTGCAGTCTCTTTCCTTTTAGAGACACATTAGGAAACACATTCGGGTTTTACTGCAGAACTTGCAATTGTTTTGTCTAATGCAACATTATGTTTAACCCGCAGAATTACACATTCCCCGCAGTATCTTATGCTGACAATGAGTATGTTCAAAGGGAGATAACTCCAGTCTTGAGGAATGTAAATCAATATTGTTCAATTACACTTCCCTGTCCTTCAGGGACTTTTTAAGGTTGTGGTCGCGTGCTCATCCTGTCGCGTTAGCACATTTCCATTTTTTAGAATCTCGACAGCTTCAAACTCCTTCTGCAGCTGTGAAGTCTAAACTCTTTTTATTTCACTAGATTTGTGTTTAACCTCGAAGACGTCCATCAATTTCTTGCCGACAGATTTATGTTGGTTTTTTTGTATTCCCAGCTGAACTTCGAGGGTCTGTCGGGACCTATCCGCTTTGTCAACGGCGAGAGAAGGGACTTCTCTTTGGATATCCTAGAGCTTACACTTAATGGATTGAAAAAGGTACCGGAAAAAAACATCAACAAATTTTAGTTCCATCCATATATGCGTAGTATTGCAGAGGCACTAGAATCGTAGCAAAAAGAGAGTATTTCCAAATGTCTTTATTTTGATAAACTTTTGTATTTGCGAAACAAAAAAAAGGTTCTTTTCTTATATAAGGGCGTTGATATAGTAGCCATTAGAGAAAAGAAATCGTTATGAGATTGTTGTATTAGTTTATTGTTCGCGTGCTGTCCCGGCTTCAATGGCGTATAGCTAAGAGGCTGTCTAACTTTCATCACTTGTTTTCTCAAACAGCAAGTGCGTGTTATCATGATTGGCAACCACTTAAAAAAAGTTTGCAGCTAATCACGTGATTGTCATGAAGTTGGATTTAAGCAGAAATGCTTTCGTGTGCGACGATGTTTAAATGGAAATCTTTGTGATTTTTAACGCATTTTGTCTGTAATTAGCAAGCTTTGCATCAGTAAATCACTTATAACGAAAAATTAAAGTTGGTTGCCTGTTCACGGCACTACATAATAGAATCTTTCTTTATGGGTGAATTAACATAATATAATACATTTACATGTAATAGAATTGCTCATCTTTCACTTCAGACTGGAGTCTGGAACAGACATATCGGCGTCAACATGACCAAAAGCGAGAGTGAACGCAGGAAGGACGTGGAAGATTCGCTTAAGAACAAAACTGTGGAAGTTGTCGCCGTTGTTGTAAGTTATAGCAAATACCATAAGGTACATGTGACAAATGATAAAAACTGCAACCATACATTGTACCACTGCAATTTGTATCTTCCATCGCTATAGAATGTACACAATGCATTATAATGCATGTTAAATCTGAAGCTTAAACATCTTAGTAGGTGAGCAATAGACCACATACAAAGTGCAGGAGCTGAAAAAGCCTTAGTGTTGGTAGTAAACCTTTCAATTAAGTATTGTAACAAAATTAATCATTCATTTTGGACATTAATATACAGCCGTTATCGTAATTTTTCCAAATTGTGTAGTGGATTTATATGAAATCATTTGATTTAATAAAAAGATTAACCTGGTGTTTGAAACTCAAAGGCATATTTTACTGGATTGATAGCAAGTAAAGTTAGAATTGAAACCAACCACTTAGCGTGATTATCTCTGATTTTCAAAAATACTCGGTTAATTTCCGAGTAAGACCCTAACGATTTTAATCTTAAAATCATTGTCCTGACGGATAGCAATAGGACGTCTCGACTTCCATCATAACATGGACTTGACTTTGTGGATGATAAAGCATCTTAGTTTATTAAAAACAACTTTACCCCCCGGACATGATAATGAGTATACTGCTCGGGTCGAAGACGTCAGTGACTTGTTGCCGAATTCACAGGAGGCTCATTTGGCTCATCACAGTTTCATTCACCTTTTCCTATCCACAATATCATATGTGTGTGTTGTAAATAGCTCAATTATATCTGTCTGCACATGTCCGAAGGTCTGGTTCAGGATTTCTCAAAGAAAGCTCACACTCACACCGCAAAATGTCACTTTGCGATTTCATTGTATGTATCAATCCTTGTTAAGAAGGTGACTAGAGATCGTTGCATAGTTTATAGATTTTTGATAACATTTGTCAAATCTAATAAGACTCTAGTATCAAGTGATGTAATAGCATATTGTGAAGAAAGAAAATCTCTATCCCCACACAGGAGGAGCCTTACGTTATGGAGATCAAGCATGACGATGGGAGGGTGACGTACGAGGGCTTCTGTGTTGATCTCCTTGACGAGATCTCTGTGAGACGCAAGTTCAACTACTCCATCAGGGTGGTTGACGGGTACGGAAAGTTCAAGAACGGCGAGTGGTCCGGCATCGTCAGGGAACTTATCGATAGGGTGCGTTGTGTTACCCGCTTTCTGTAAACAACGTAAGAAATATATTCATATATCAACTGTACGTCTTTTAGAAAATATTATTGAAAATTAGGATTGTTTTTTATTTGTTATATCATTATATTCCTCAACCAGAAAGCAGACCTTGGTTTAGGCGGTATGTCCATTACCCACGAGCGGGAGCAGGTTATCGACTTCACTAAGCCCTTCATCACTCTTGGCATCACCATCCTGTACAAGAAGCCTGCCCCCAAGGCGCCCCAGCTCTTCTCCTTCCTGTCCCCCCTCTCTGTGGAGGTATGGGTGTACATGATCGCCGCTTACCTGTGTGTCAGTTTCATGCTGTTCGTCATCGCCCGCTTCAGCCCCTACGAGTGGTGCAACCCCCACCCCTGCAACCCTGACGCTGATGTCGTGGAGAACCAGTTCACCATCCTCAACAGTCTCTGGTTCACCATCGGCTCTCTTATGCAGCAAGGTAAAATATATATTCTTTATGGTGTATCCTTTCGACTCCTTTTGACGACTAGTTAATCAGGCATAAAACAAGTTCAGCATCTTTAGAAATGGTCTCTGGATTACTTTCGCTTCTTCTATGCAGTAAGGTAGTACATGGATATTTGTTATGGATAAGCTATTTAAACTCACAGGTTAGGCCTAAAGTGCCAGATGGACCTAATGCATATGCCATCATCCGGTGTATGTCCATACATCTATCATTTTATCATATTATTGCAAAATGTATATATTCATATATTTGGAGTTGCTGAATTTGAAAGTTGAGACTTCTTCACTCTTATGCAACTTGGTAGAATATTTCTTTTTTAAGATATCTATTTAAAGGGTTTGACGCACGCTAATATTTCGTAGATGTAAAAAATGCAGAGCTAATGCATATCCCTTGATATTAAAAACGATTTTTATATTTATTGCTAAGGTACTGGCAATATTTAAATTTTGCACACAATCTGACGACCAACATGCCAGCCGCCATGGTTAATGCAACATCAATATTTATTCTGTGTATAGATAATCGCTGAAGTAAAAATATACATCTAAATACAAAATATAGTTCATCCTTTTCAGTTTAGAGATCAATATTACTCATTTTAGTTTAAAAGCGACTCTTACTATTTTCGATCTCTTGGTGAATTCGGCCGTTTTAATTGTAATGAAAAATAAGGACATTTTGGCACCGAAGGAAATCTAAAAATGAATAGACATATCCTCATAGGTCTTACTATGGCAGATTTGACCGCGAAAATACGTGCTTTAGTGCCTTGAAAGTAACAACTTTATTGCTTTTGTTTTTTGTCATCGCACAGCTCTCATGTAGTAAGGAACAATAATTTTTTATAGTTTATGTCTATTTAAACACATTTAGTTATCCTCTCATTTTTTTTCTTTTTGTTGACTTTAAAAAGTTTTACTCAGATGTTGAACGTGCTCAATTTGAAAATATACACTTTTTGAAAAGTTCCTTAATTTACACACAGTATTGGCGTTGGACTAGATACAACCTTAACTCGATCAATATCCTCTCATCTCACGATTGTCAGTTTTATCACTAGGGTTATCTCAATAAGCCTTCATATTATTTTTCAACACATCACTGAAATTGATTCTTTTGTATAAAGGAGCCCTGTTTTCAATTGAATTAGAAAAGTTATTAAATGCATTTAAACTGAAAAATCCATATCAGTGTGTTCTTAAAAATTGAATTTTATGATAACAGTATCGGTTTGATTTCAAAACAAAATAAATTTTTCCACATGCCTTATTTTTGGGTAGGAAAATACTTAAGAATGAATCAAAAGTAACATACAACCTTTCTCTGAAAATAATAATTCCGATAATGTTATGTTTAAATGAATGATGAAACTGACTTTATACGATTGTGCAATTTGTTAAAAATTGAGTAAGAGAATAGCAAAACGAAAGTCAGAGAGTAGTTATATTTACACCTGAGGGTTTATTTGCGCTAATAATTACCCGAAACCTCAGTGAAATTGTCATTTAACCCTGTGAATTTAGAACTAGACATCTCTCATGGATGCTTCTTTATTTATTCATTTCATGCGACGTGTCTTGGCTTAGCCTATGTTTAGCCCCTTCTTTGGATGGAGGAAGCAGCTCAAAAACGTCGAGTGAATAAATAAAGACGTTTGCATCCATCATTTTTGTCTTATACTATTACTTCAACTGTACATGACTTTGATGAATTACCCTCCCCAGGTTGTGAGATCGCTCCCCGGGCCATCTCCACCCGTCTGGTGGCGGGTATGTGGTGGTTCTTCACACTCATCATGATCAGCTCCTACACGGCTAATCTGGCCGCCTTCTTGACCGTGGAGCGTATGGTGTCCCCAATAGAGGGCGCTGAGGATCTCGCTAAACAGACCACTATTAAGTACGGGCCACAGGAGGGTGGGTCTACCATGGCCTTCTTCAAGGTGAGTCGACGTGTGGGAAGTGTATAGTTGGTGGATTTATAAGTGGAGGTTTTAGTAGTGGTTGGAATAATGCTTGATGATGATGATGGTGATGGGGATGACGATGGTGATTAGTGCTACGAGAGGTAACGAAGAATGAGGCGATTACTACCATTGAAGCTATAGTATTCATTATGATTGCAGTGAATATTCCTTGATCATGATCTTTGGCGTGTTAAATCTAACAATTGACTAACAAGACACTAATTACTGGACACATTCATGATAATGATAAAATGATATACGTTATTACTAGATCTCAAGAAGTTCAAAGTGCATAATCAATTGGAATCAACCTAAACGATTTGTTGGGCTGATCGTGACAATGGTAAGGCACTAAGAATGTGTTTCCCTGCTGTTAGCACCCATCACAACGTTCTCCTAAAGCAGTTTGTGCCAAGTTTATTGATGGCAACAGTCAAAACAAAGGTATCATTGGGTGGTATTGCACTGAGTATGCCATAATGTAGTGGTTACATAGACATTCGAAAGTTATGAATATTAGAATAATGTCATCTAGTCTGATTAAAAAAAATTAAATTGGCAGTGAAAAGTTTGTCATGAAGTTATCTTCTGACATACATACATTGGTGAGATAGTGCGCTATATAAATATCAATTCCATCTTTTGTTATCAATAATGTTTACAGTATGATCCAATAAATCAATGAATGCTAAACTCTTTCAGAATTCTAAAATAGAGACGTTCAAGAGAATGTGGAACTTTATGAACACGAGTGATGAGAACGTATTTGTAAAGAGCGGTCAGGAGGGTGTCGACCGAGTGTTGGCGGGAGGATACGCATACCTGGGCGAGTCCACTTCAGTGGAGTACAACATACAGAGGAACTGCGACCTCATGCAGGTCGGGGGACTACTGGACTCGAAGGGATATGGCATCGCCACTCCTCCAGGTATATTCAAAACCCGATCTAGATGATACAACTTCAGGTTTTGCTTTTGAATTGAGACTAACTGTGGTATTACTGTTGTCAAAACTACGGTAGTTTGGAATTTGAATTTCACTGTTGCCTTAAATGATTTCTGTATTTATTTCAATTTTCGAAACCTTACGATTTAGAATTAGTATGCTTCATATCATAAATACATCAATCATCATGTGAATATTTGTGTGAACATTTCTGCAGAGAAATTGTGGAAGTTGTTGCATTTAGTTTGAGATGTCATCAAAATCCAATATTGCTCAAAAGGAATTATATGAATATGATTTGTTAACAGAGTCCCAATACCGAGACGCCATCACAGAGACAATCCTGAAGTTACAGGAAGAACAGTTTATACATACCATACACGCACGGTGGTGGAAGGAGAAAAACGGAGGCGGGAAGTGCGTTGATGACGGCGACAAATCAAAAAGCAAGGCGGCAGAATTGGGCGTGGCTAATGTAGGGGGTGTGTTCGTAGTGTTGATGGGCGGTGTCGGAGCCGGATTCATCATTTCTCTCTGTGAATTCATCTGGAAGGCAAGGAAAAATGCAAGGAAGGATCAGGTAAAATATTCTTTGAATAACTCACCATCGTCATTAAATGTTAATATTTTTTATGTTTCTACAGAGAAACGGAACGTTAAAATTATTCTGAGTAATGCGAAGCAAAGAATACACAATCCTTTGATTATTTTTATTTATTCTCTAGTTTAGTTTCACTAAGATGTCCGATGACAGAGACTCAAGTCTAACAGGAAATGTGTTGACGTGTCGTTCGTCCTTTGCCTTTAAACTAGAGCTTTTAATATCATTTCATCAATCTATACCCAATTGGACAATCTGTAGAAATAACTCGAAAGTTTAAAAATGCATGAGCGTAGTTCACAGACGAATCGAATATTGTGAACTTATGGTGACTTTAAAGGATGTAATTGTTTGCTTATGCCAAGCTTATCATAGGAATGGATGAAAATAGATGGCGGGGATAAAAGAAGTTAGTTAGTCATAGTTACGCGAGTTTAAGCAACAGATCTCTTTGAGATACCGGCAAATGTAGGCAACTAAAATTTAGTGTCTCGTATCTGCCTGTATAACTACACATTGTGTCTTTACTGATCAACTTCTGTACCTTATTTCAGCAAACGCTTTGTTCGGAAATGGCTGAAGAATTCAGATTTGCAGTCCGATGTTTTGGATCCAAAAAGCCAGCGAAGAAACACGATAAAGAAATTACCGATAACGGCCTTCAGTTTATGCCTCTCACCGGATATGGACACAATTCAGTTGGTGGAAAAGAAGTGTACGCATGACAAGAGGAAGTGATGTAATACTTTTTGTAATTTTGCAAGTGTCGTGTTTGAGTGATGAGATAAGAGTACCCGAAGTGCCAGAACTATTATGAAAAAAAGACGATCACGCTTCTGGAGGCCATTTGATCGAAACTCTCAATCAAAGGGGAGACAACCCCAAGCGAAGTGCCTTATTTACAGTCACACGTTATTGTGCCCGTGTTACCGGCTTCAGCGATTGTTTACAAACATGTTGACTTCCATGCTCACAAGCGAATTGCGGAGGTCAGTGCAGAAACATTATGAAGTGGAACCTTTATAACACTTCAGAATGGTATCATAAAAGCAGAACGTTATCGAAACCTATTTTTGTACAAATGCGTGTATAAAGCTTGTATATACGCATGTGGAACACGATTAACTGTCTTTATCTCTCTCTCTTTGTAAATTAGTCTTCCAATGTATAGATGTTCGGGAGAAAATTAGACCATGATTAGTAAGATTCCTTTTATCGAGATGTTACGCTTCCAATGGATCTGTGCTGTGCCAACAGTTCCATCTCGCTTCGTAAATAACCGAAGCCTGTGTTCTTTTTTTGAAAAGAAAATAACTGCTGATATAGAATCTCATGTCTTAAAGATTAACCACAGAGGTATTTTATTACTTTAGAATACAATTTCGTCAATAGGATAGTCATTTTCTGATAAACATAGGAGCAAAATTATAGATAGACTTAGACCAGTATTAGGAAAAGACAATCAATCATTGAACTGCGGTGCATGTGAAATCTTTCATTATATTCCTTAAATCTGTTGCATATTTAATCCTTTGCACTTTCTTCTTTGAAAGACTTGTCATCAGATAGCAGAATGCTTAGTTAAATCCATCCCTGATTCAACGTATATGCCATCTGTGGCATAGGGATCTCGATGACTGTAGGTTATAGTTAAAATGGACTGAAAGGGACTATTTAAATATATGTGTAGTTCGTTCTTTCATTATGACCTTACGTACCCAAGAATTTGCTTTAAATCATAAGTTATTACCACTCGAGTAGAACGTTTTCGTTAAGATAAAGACAACAATATATAATATCACAACATATTACGGAAATGACAGAAATAGTGAGGGGTCCCAACGAGGGGATGTCATCGCTTAGTGTGGATTTCTGTTTGGCTGTTGTAATCAGTCGTAGTGATATACATAAATATCGGAAAGTTTTGTTGTCAGGGTTTGATCTGCTATTCTATAAACTAGACGTATTGAGCGCAAGAGGACCTAGGACAGGCTAGAGTTACATACTTTTAGAATGATGCCGGTACACTCATAGAACTTCGATGCTGGAATTAACTGTCACTATCATATCATTGTAATCCACCTCTCCATGATTCAAGATTCTATTGTTTGGTTTGCCACTCTCTGTGCTGACAACTGCTTCCCTGCTGCTACTGATTCTGCTATTGCTGAGATATGCAAGGCTTCTCTCTTTGTATGTATCTCATAATTATATGGTAAGGAGGTGGGTGAGATTCATAAATCTATATCACATTTGTAGAAAGAGCAAAATGCATGGACACTTTTTTTCTATTTCAGATAATTTTTCATTAAGTATTGTTGAGTACGATGCAGTGGGCCTCTATCCACCATGACTATTTTATCAACATTCTTCTCTCTTCAACACGTCATCATGTCCAGTGTATATTACGTTAAGAGACCACTTATGTTGTCAAGAAGTCTATACATCTCTCCATATGTTCATATTTCCACTTTCATTTTCACCTTGTTTCGTAATCTTCACGTCAGGAGAGTTATAAGATTATGTCAGTGATGACACCCTGATTCAGGTCGGGTTTTTGTCATGTTACTAGGCAATGTTGTCAGTCGGTATAAAAAAAACTAACTTCTTATAATGTTATCTTGTTTTCTAAAATAATGTTGTAATATTTTTCTCAGGAAACCTGGGCTTGGCATTTAAATGAATAAGTTATAACTCACGGTTGTTGATGTCATGTATGTTTAAAACATTGCTCCTATCGTCCAAAATGTTACATAAGCCAAAAGAAAAAATACATTGAATACATAAAACATGGATGAATGTTTTGTTGTTTTTCGACACCGTGGTGCTTCCCGTTAATTCGTCCAAAGACTGAATACTTTATGATTTACCCACATGTAGAGATGTGTTATTGGAGTGGACATTCATCCTCATGTTGTTCAATAAACAGTTTAAATCTTATTTCATATCTCACATGTATATATCAACATTTGCTTTCAAATATGTTCTAGAGAAGATTTGCATGAATTGTAAGTAACGTGATAAAATACAATAAAGGGGCTATTATGTTAATCGCTTTATTGAACACGTTTTCCGTCATAAAACAAGAAAAAAAGCAAGTACACAATATTAAGAAGAAACTAACTGACCGACAAAAGAAAGTGACATTTTTTATTGAAATAATTCTCAAAAATAAAATTATATGATAATGATGTTGATACTAAACATTATAAATTATAATTATAAATAATGATTGGAAGTCTTGTCTTTCGTTTTTCAAAGTGTACAAGAAACAATATCCACGTACTTTAGAAAACATTGAAATAAATTTAATCACGAGATGTTGCACTGGACGCATAGGCACGTGACACACAAAGCTGACTACCACGATAAAAAAAAACAGCTAAAGAACATTAAAAGTCACATCAGTAGGAGATACGTTATCACTGGCATTCCATATAGAATTTATCACTGTGGAGGCTATTTAATAAACTTTGAACAGCCACAAGGCTGCTGAAGGCTTACATCACTATAAGTGACGTAATGAATGACGAAAATAATGTATGGCCGAGTCAGTGTGAACATCGCATCATGAGTTTCTGGATACCTCTGGTCACCGATCAATAATTTGTATTGGATAATAACACAGTCATGATATTTTCAAAGATTCCACACTTTGCAAAAATCTCATAACTCAATGTCAGTAAGAAATGGCATGATAGGGCCCAGCCACATTCTCTTTCTTAATTTGTATTCACACTAGACCATATGCATATAGTAATCTAACACATTTTGCAAATTGAAATTAAAGACAGTAGATTAAAAAATATTAAAAGAGAACGTCTGAAAAATGTCCCTACAAATTTCTAGAGGGCAAAGATAGTTACATCCCTCTACATCAGCGTTTTTTATTTGCTTATCTAAGAAAACAGTTGACCAGTGAGTGAGAGGTTTCGTGAATGACATTCCTGTTTGCTTAATAGGACTATGCATATTGAGTGTTCATTGTGCAAAGGTTTTCAGTTAGTATTGGAAGGGGAAAAGGTTGTTGGTAGTTTTGATTTGATATTTTAAAACGGTTTGTTGAAAGCAGATATATGTAAATGTGTGTCGATGTAGCAACCTATTATTCGAAATTCAATTCAGATAAGACTGATGAGCAACAGAGCCAGTGGTTCTTCTTTAAGAACTTCTTGTACTCACCCAGAGTCTAATACCTACCATATTTACCACCAACAGTATCTGATACCTACATGTTTGGCTTTCACATTATTCAGTACCTACTATATTTCAGAAACTACAAGAATCAAAGGGACCTACAGCTTCTCAACAAAAGTTTATTTCGTTGTGAAAGAACTCTTAAGTATAATCATCATTTGTCGATAACTTGAATAAGTCACCATTTCTAAGCATAATACTTTACGGTCAAACATTTAAGATCATCTTTATTTACCCTATATTTATACAAGAGACAGACATGTAATATGCAAGGAACAACTTTGAAATTATCTTAAAGGCCCACGAAGTCGGAAATAGAAAATTGAAATTTTCTTTTTTCCTGCTATAAAATATTCTTTGAAAATATTTTCGACACGATGTTGGCCAATATAGACAACAAAGGTTAACATTATGATGTATATAATAATAGAGTTAACTGAAGTGAACATAACATCCTTTTATTTCAAATACAAGACTTATTGTCTTTGAATAAAGTTTTTTTTTCATAAAACCAATTTACAAAATTAATACATCTATTTGAACATATAGTTGTAGACTTATTTCGTGTCACATATAGCAATGAGTACAAATCCAATATTTAACATTTTGATCTCACGAACAGATAGGCATAGACTTTAAAGGCAGCGGAAATACACACTCGTAAATCATTTTAGAGTAATATAGAAAGAGATTTATCTGAGTAACTTCTAAAACGATAACGTTATACCATTTACTAATTTCTTGTAAAGTCAAAGTGTTTGTGTCAATACTATATGTCGTCCGGATATAACTAGAACCAGAAGTTAATAAACGTCTCAATTTCCAGATCACTTGACTGATACGCTGTGGTCAAGTGTGTTTATTCAACAAATACTTCAGAGCTCTCTGTCTGGTACTTTATCTCATGTCAACATCAAACGATATGCTAGCTTCCCACTGTCTCAGAAACCCTACCTCTCTTTGCAGGGACACTAACACAGAATCTTAAACAGTCAATGTGTTTTGGTTAGTCTGTTATCGGAACCAGTAAACACATCTCTTCTCTGGGAAGGAAGGAATGGTGAGTTGATTAAGTATCAAGTGAACTACCTCGGTTTTTAAATTTTTTTCCTCCGTAGAAAGACATCACCAAGTTCACATTGACGTATTTAACATGAAATAACTTTTTAAAAAATCTGCAATACAATACGTATATATGTATAAATACATTTATAAGGTGAGTTGACTGCGAGTTTACATGCGGTCTCTGTCTGAGTCAACGGCGTTACCCTTTTGTATTAGAGTGCTTGTGACAGTTGTGTCGAGGTAAATTTATCCAAGAAATGATTAGACGTGCCCTTTCAGAATAAACTATATATTTTGTCTTTAAGAGCCACTCCGTGATTTTCATAACATATTATTTACCTTTGATACGAACGTAGATGTCATATGTGGTGATATAAAATCAGAACATCTTTATTTTTCATGTCCAAAAGAAATATGTATATGACAAATACTGGTTTTCCATGAAAATTTAAATCAACCTTATAAATGCACAGAGATGCGGATATGTAGATATCGCGTCCAATATACATGGATATTAGTTACATAACCTAACCAACACTATCAACTCCTAACTGCCCTCCTGGCTGTTTTAGATAAGTCTCCAAAATTACGTTTGGCTATTTGACGCGCGCCACTGTCCGGTTTTCGATTATAATTGCGACGTTCCACCTTCGTATGGTCACTGTAATTAAACCAATAAGCTTTTAATGTGTCATTTTAGTACCAGTCGATACTTTGCGATCAAATGACACCAGTGATTAAATTTGGCATATATGACTCCAACAATTCACGGAGTGGCTCTTTAAAGACTCGCCAGTGTTTTATTGCGCGCTTGAGTAGTGCATGGATTAATGGTTGTTTCACGTGGAAAGACACATCTCAGTTCTCGCATGTAATAACTACAACATAAAACACGCGCCTTTTCACTTCAATGGCGGCAAGTCATATTGCAGAAAAACCAACAACCCACTTGAGACAATACATTGCATGGAAACCCGAGAGCATTGACTGGAAGAGCTGAACCATGGACGGCATACACTCAATTGAGTAAAGCATCCGAACCTTATTTGATGTAAATTCTATACCATACTCGCAAAACCAAGCTATTCTAAATTTACGTACTTTTAAAATGAATATTTAGAAACCGTAGTAATATCATGGTTGAACTGGAACTCGAATATCGAGATTTATATTGAATTATTATATAAGAAATGTCAGCAACGACTTCATATTATGGTAAACTCCTTCTTTCAATGATAATCCCTCTGTCATGTCATCATTTTATGTAGCATTTATTCAAAGTATATATCATATAGCCTTGTTCATTTTATTTCTGAGAACCGGTCTCTGTAAGTACACGAATACTGCATGTGACTGTATATTTCTATTTAAGCACTGTGGAACGAATTCTTTGATAAATTATTATCATTATTATCATCGTTATTGTTATACATAGTTATCTGCCAAAAATGTCCCTGATCAAAATATTCTTAGAATTCACAATACACATCATAACTTTTGATTTCTTCGGGTTCTTCACATTGCTGACAATTTTATACTTTTCCCTCCAGAAATCAGTTCATGGTGTCTGATTATTCTTAAAAAATATAGTTATTTCTACTCGCTAGTATGTTCCAAAACAAAGCAATGTACAATACATGGAACAAATTGAAAAGTATTCTTCTTAAAAAAAAATTCCCCCTGTTAATTTTTTTATATTGGAAATTAAATTACCACGTTACCTACAGTGATTAATACTACAACATTGTGTTCTACTCATTGTGTGGCGTAGATTTCAGCTGACAAAATCACCGTTAACCTGGCTCTCATTTCACAACAATCCTTTGGTTGTCAGAGAGTCTATAGTTACAACACCAGCACCTCAGTCCAAGGGAGCTCCGTTCTCGTGAGGGTAAATCAGGCAACAGAATAATTATCAATGGATGTAACAGGAAATTATACTCATCCTGTGTTAACGGTTGAAAAAATATATATTTAGTTGAGAATTTCCAAAAACAACAGGAAAGACACTTTTGGCAACGATTGTTTGTCGTCTTAATCGCAAGACAAGCGATTTCGCCCCGGGAGAGAAGGAAAGGAAACAGAAGCGATCTAATTCCAGTTCTCCTGGGGGTGTCCGGTTCCCTGGCCTGTTGCTGCCTCTGTGACGTACATGCCACAAGTGCAGTCGGACTCTCTTACGGATTTACAACTAACGTTTGATATCTGGCATTTTCTGCCATGTCAATTGCTGTAAGCTAAAAACTCACTTATGGTATGTTCTCCATAACATAGGATTATTGCGCGTTATAATGATGTAAAACATTTGATAAAATAATTCAATTGTTCACTTATGTAAAGACATGTATTTCTAAAACATTTTTCAATAATGAGAACATCGAAGATTAAGTATTGTTAAAGACTAAAGACGAGGGTAAGGAAGGAAAATAAACAGGAGACGACACTGTACACACAACACGGAGTTTGTTGTTTACTACAGATCTATCCCAAAAGTATTCGTCACTTGACGTAATATCTGTAGAATTCTTAATCTAGCTTTATACAAATAACTTTCCTTGATTTAATTTTCATTGTATACTATTGACATTTTGCTCACCTAAGCTGCAACCTCATTATATTTTTTTAATTTCCATTGGTTATCGTACGAATGACAGCAATTTCATCAACATATATAAAAAAAAATGGTTTAAACATTTAATATGTCTTTCCATGGGAATACATTAAAATTTGTGTACATTTGTATGTAAATTTTAAGACAAGAATTAAATAGTACTCCAAACATTCAATTATGTACTTCAAGCTAAGATGATTTGAATTAAACCTGCAAGTTTAAACAAAGATTCAACAGGAACTCACCTCATGGAAATTATTTATGCAACACTAAACTAACACCGAAGTCTATAGAAATAAAGTTTTGTAACGAATACTTTTGGCACAGGTCTATAGGAGGGAAACGCATTCTGCATGTCACTTACCGTTAGCATGTGCATTGCGAGTGCTGTTCGGTATTGGAGAAGCCATGCTACATTCCGACAAGCATTCCTTCTCCTGGCAACTTTCCCATACATCGTAATTCTTACGGTGTCCGGCAAACATTTGAATTGTTGCAAGGTTAGACTAAAATTTAGTCTATGAAAAATTTTAATAATTAAATGTTCCTTCATCCATAATTTATTTTTTTGGGCTCCTTGTATTCAGTCAATCTAGACTTGCTGTATGAGGAACTAGACTGTATTAAAGGCTCCTTTATATACAGTCATGAAGCAGGACTATTGCAAGGTATGAAACCAGTTATCGTAACTATGAATCCTGTATTTTGCAATATGGTCTTTTAAAAAAATCCGAAGTGGGAAAAAGTGTATAAGAAGATCTTTAGTGTTCAGTGTTTTATTGCTTTATACTCATCGAGTACAATCTAGTTTGCTATATATTATAACTTTAATTATTCTATTTCATAATCTTGCATCAACGTTCTAATATTTTTTTATTTGGGACCACACTATCATCAATAGTAAACATTCTCATTTATATTTGTCGGGCACCGAGGGCAAGTACCTATCTATTTTTTTCAACGATCTCTTTGACTAAACTAAAGTAGCATTTCAGCTCAATCAATGTATGCATTTTACCTGTGTCATTTACTTACCATCATAAAAATAGATAACATCTTTTAGATCATTTATGCAAGTGACCATTAAAAGGGGAAAATACTATTTGTTTGCTGCCTATAACATCCACTTGCCTGGCAACTACAGACAGCGTTACTCCAAATGGCGACAAGTCAGAGTGAGTCACGATGAAATTGAAAACCGCTCTTAGGTGTTTTAGAGTCCAAATTAAAACGCCCTTAAGAAATAAAAGTAGTTTGTTCAAATCGATATTTTTTTACTGCCATAATTGCTTTAAGGAAGACTTTCAAGTAAGACGTCAATGTACTGTACGTTAATTAGCTCTGTTACAGCGTCCTGTATCTGCATTAACCTCTACTTTGTTGTTTAAGATAATACCAAGCATTTTGTCTAAAATGTCTGCCAGATTGATGTGAAAGCTGAATTTATTGGTTGGGTTAATAACATTAAATTTTATTGATGTATTCATCGTTGCTCAAAATCCTATGTTGATAGATGTGTGCTTGCGTACCTTTTAACCTAAAAACACTAAGAGGTTGATAACGGAACACTCTAACAAATATCGGCCAATGGAAGATCCATGGATTTTAAAACCTGCGGTGATGTGATTATTCAAAGTTTAGATTTTCGAAGCTCTCTTAGTGCTAAGACAGTCGTAGGCCAATGTTAATGTATGGCACTTACGACTATCTTAGCACTAAGAGAGCTTCGAAAATACAGGCCCTGAATTACAATTTACTATATTAGCTTGACTTTGAGAGGTACCCGCTACCTCATACCATTCCGGTAGGTTTTTTTTATCAAGAGAGGATTGCAGTTGCAAAATGTGGTGACATTTAAGTTACCTAGTGTCAAGTGACCTCTTCTCCATTTACGGTATCAAGGTACATAACATTAAAAAGTTCAATGCAAAGACATTGGGTTATCAAGGGACAAAAGGTGAACAACCTGATACAATATATAAATCGAGATCAAAGTATCGTTTTAAGGTTACCAATTCGTTACCATTTATTTTTCAATTTGAAAATAAAAGGCATTTAGAAGTAGGATAATTAAGAAGAGCAGTATAAAAATAATAAACACATTTTTTTATTTTTGAACGGACGCGACATTGTTTTGAAGGTTTTGTCACATTCTTCGGGTAAAATACCAGGACATATCCCACTATGGATATCTAAAAACTGTAACAAATGTACTTTTATATTCATTTTCTACTGAATAGTAACAACTGATAACGAACACGTGATATGAGAGACGTATAAGCACTTTCAATCTATATGTGAACGTTTTGATTTGATAAAACCTGACCTGAACGATAACTGTTTCCATTTCCTTAAAACATTCTAAAGAAGGTTAATTGTATGGAAGCGCTTGCTATTCGTACAGTAACAAACTGCATTGCATGTGTGCAGTATATAATGAATAGAACGATATCACATAGAGAGTGTGAACTTTAACATTATATCACCCAATGCATATACAAAGTTTGTCTATGTATATTAGACAAAACACAATTATATACATTGAACGAAATATCTCGTGCATTCACACACAGGTTTATTAACACGAGCAGCGACAGGTATCACGAAACAGCAGAGTATTACCAAATGTGAAAATAAACCTCGTCTCATATGATGGCTAATTAACCTATAAGTGGGAATAAGATTATTTTCTGTGAACCGTTGGACCTCATTATTCCCATATCCTCCATGGTAAGAGTCGGAGGGTCGCGGCTCGTTTATTTATCCAACCTGTCTGTATATCAACACAGAGGTGTTCGTCTGACTCACCTGCCAACAGACAGACACAGGTCATGAAGCTGCAGGCAGATAGACTCATTCAGTCCACTAGCAAATAGAACTATTGTCAGAAAGTTGCAACATGATCAGTTCATGGGACTGTTTTATGAACATTTCAGTTCAACATTTACTTGAACTCTTGTTAGATTTCGACAATCAAGCCGGTACTTTGCTGACATGTTGTGATACGAAGACGACAGTGCAGTAGATCTGTGAATTGTTGGAAATTTTAGACAATAAGTAGCTCTCTGTATCGTTGTAAGATTTTAGACAGTAAACAAAGAGAATGTTGACAGTTTCAGACAGTAGATCAGTAGTTCATGTTGTGGAAATGTTGTGAGATTGAACCAATCGGGTAGATCATCCGATTCGGAATGTTGATAGATTTCAGAGAGAAGTCAGTAGCTTACTGGAATGTTGTCAGATTGAAATAATCAAGTGGCTTATGGGAATATTAGGAAGTAGATTGTTTTAATGTTGTCAGAGTGAGTTAATAAATTCAGTCGCCCATGGGATTATTGTCAGAATGAAACAATTAGTCCGGTATCTCATCGAGCTGTCGTCAGAGGAGGTACAACAATTAGTTTATAGATCTGTTGTCATTTACTAATGAAGAGTTTTAAGGTTGATACCATCCATTCAGCAGCTCATGTTGACAGAAAGATAAATTGGCAACCAGCCATTGGAGCTTATGTCATTTGCTCGTAAGCAGACCAACAGTTCATCAAAATGCAGTCTGATTAAGGCGATACTTGTATAAGTCAGTTACCAGCACATCTATACGTTTAACCTTTTGAAAATGCTTTGTTAAGTCCAGGGGTTAAAAAGAAAACTGACTACTTCTTTTTATATTACAAAAGTATCAATTAACATTTTGCTTTTCACCTGCAGCTGATGTCTGACGTTATTTTTATTTTTCTTATAAAATGACCAGATAATAACTTCAATTGATATTTCTTTTTTGGTGACGTCATATATATAACACATCTCGCAGACTATTGTACTCGTCAGGCTATTCTTTCATATGACGCTTTTTGACGCAATTTATCCTTGTGCTTTTTTATGTTATTCTGATCAATCTTTGTTTACGTCGCACTGGAACCTCCATCAGAGCTGAGATGATGCATTGTCTTGCTGACACGCACTGACGCAATTCCTAATGTATTTTCGTGTTTATTTTTTTCACTCTTGAACGAGCGCGTTCATCAACAATATCCATTATACTTCCGTCACACAGCCCTTTGGGGCGCTTTGGATACCAACAGTTACCTCCCTTTGACTGCAACTGAAGCGCTGGGGATGTTCAGCCTATTTTATCTGGTAAAACAATAAACGTCTGCTTTGAAGAGCGGTACTAATCGCTATTGATTTCTTTCATGCACTTTTAACGGGGGCAATTTTTCTATTATCACTTTTGCTCTCTTCTCGCATCAATGTAGCGAAAATTTCTCCCATTTTATTTTTCGACCGGCGCAATCAGAAAGCGTACAGGATCAATAAGGCTTGGCATTCCCGAGATATTTCACTTTCAGAGTAAATACTTCTCCTGTCTTGGTCGTCTCGCAGGACTCAAGTTGAGGAAACAGTTTCAGTTTCAGCTCTAGCACAGCAACATATCTATATCTAGAGTCCGAACGCGTGCTGTTGCCTAACAGTAAATATCTCATTGACTTAGCCTAGCCTATATGTCATATCAAACCGACGACGTATATCTCGACTATCGTCATGAAATTGTACTTATATGTAGTAAATCATATATCAATAGTCAGATTTGTCATAAATCAAGCTCTTTCAGCTAATAAATGAACTTAAGAAGACTTCTTAAAAACTATGGCCATAGTAAATACTTAATGATATACAGACATAGCGTCATCCGTTTCTAACCGGGATAGAAATGATTCCCTATTTGTGGATCTCTATGGCGTAAATTTTCGTGATGACGTTTCGATTCGTCTGCCTACATCAACATCACTTTAATCTGACGACGATTTCACAATGCGCTCTGGGATTCATATAAAAAACGTTGTATATAGCAAGATTCATCTTTGCAGCGCTAATTTAACGAATGATTTGGTTCTAGGACGACTGACAGAATCGATATGGTGTAACGCAAAGAAATGTCATGAATGATAGCCGGTATTGTCTTTAAAAATAATCGGCTATTTTGAAAAGAGACGAAGTAAACGCTTGGCGCGCGCTGTAACAAATCTGTTCAATTTCAAAGGAATTATGCGACTTGCTGGTATAATTCAATTTTGAAATACCGCTGCGTACTGCATGATATATGTACTTAGAATGCCGCCATGTGGTAAAGAAGTATCTTGTGAAGAAAGCAATCATTTAAGAAATCGTATAACTAGGCTTGCATTTGTTTTCAAACCTCTCCCTTGAGAAGTTACCCCATTCATATCTTCTAGATAATTGTTACTCTATTGCTACTTACTCTTGTGAATCTCAAGCAGTGAACATTTGAGAAACGGTTACCACCCTTTAGGATGAAAAAGTGATTTCTACCTGTATGAAATATGTGCGTATAGCAAAGGCAAAGAAACTCAAGTCTTTTCGATGGTGACGGGAACAGACCAATTGTTGTTTAACAACATAGCTATTTCACAACTTACTTAAGTTGCATTAGGACCCCTTATTGGTGGCAGAAGACAGAAGACAGAGGCCATGTTAGGAAAATGAGTTGTGTAATCTCTAAATTGAATGTTTTCCGGAAGATCTTGTTCTCTCGCTATTAGCTCGTTATGACATTGACTGATGGGAACTCTTGTCACATCCGGTATCTTTGAAGTAAGCAAATTTCATTACAGGTTTATGTTTTAAATCAATATTTCGAATGATTACATTCGTTTGTTGTTATCTCTTGGGAAAGCCATTATCATTGAAACGATCAGCGTAAAATTTCCCCAAAGAACAAAGAAAAATATTGAAATTAATCGACCTCAACTTTCTGCACCCTACCAGTCTCTGGACAGAAACTTTGAACCGAGCGGCTGTTAAAATGGTTCATTGGTTTTGTATTTAATTTACCTTTCCAATCGTTCTTTGAATCCCTTTCTTAACGGCATGCATGACTTCCAGAGTAATATTATTCATTGTTTATCAACCCTAATGAAATAATGACGTGCATGGTTATATGATATGGGTTGTCAGGTCTCTTGAAATCTCTGTTATCTGTATTTGGGTCATTACAGATGCAAATTTTGTTACAATAAAACATTCAGCAATTTGAATATTCCGGCCATCAAATGAAATTAATCATACCATATTTCATGATCAATCTTAAAGCATTATGCATATGAACAGAGAAAACGATGCAGCTGTATGGCTTCCCTGTGAAGGGCACTTTTGTAATGCGAAAGATAAAATAGTTTTTATAATCTTCCATGGACAGTGGACAGTAAAAGTGTTTCTGCTCGTCGTTTAGCCTACTCGTTCGCCTTTTACACGCCCCTTTCAAAAGTTATTTTTCCAATCTCAGAATTCCTCAAGGGATGTCAGCACGGCGACCACCGCTAAGTTTACTGATTGGGGAGATTACATAGATGACATTTCTAGAAGAAACATCGCCTGAAAATTTCCTGCGCTTGTGGCTATAAATATTGAAATTGTGTAACATAGTTTGGTACGTAAAGTTTGACGTACACAGTAGACCAGTACATCAGCTATCGCAATGAATGTTATGAGTGGGTAAAACGTTCCTTAATCAACCCAGTTGAATGACATGTAGTCTGATAAAAGATGTCAGATACTATTTCACACACCAGACAGACATCTGTGTGTCAAAAACACCAGGTAGAGGTTGAAATAGTTTCAAAACGGCACAAGCAGTGTACAAGTAAACCAAATAGAACAAGGGCTATAAATGAACTGTACTGAACTGATTATTGTTTCCTTTAGAAGTAAACTAAGCTATCTGATCCGACGATCTTTGTTCACAATTGACTCGCAAGAAAATAAAATCATGATTGAAATGCGAAATTGAATGACAGAATTTGAAATGTTCAAATGCGACGTTACATCAGTCGGTTTCTCTTTTTTGAGGTGTATATGTCCGAGATATGTGGGATACATCCGAGATATCCCTATAATGATCAACGATGTTTGCAGTGTCATCGTTTACTATATATCTCTAATACTAACATCAAAAACACACTTTATATCATTACGCACTACAAACATAAGACGGCAGGAACCACTGTAATTGCAGTGTTTATTGCACTGGAGAATAAAGTCATATTTTTGCCAACAACGTCACATGGTTACTTCGTTTATGACTGCATGATTGCACTCAATTGAAACAATCAGTTCGCACAGATGCATCCCGACAGTTTGTTCACCTACGGGAGTATCGAAGTACAAATATCACGTATTTCGGTTACGTTCGGAATTCAATTGCTTTACATCAACTGCACCGACAACGGATCACCTTGTTTTGTGTACAATAACCATGGTACCTGTACCGCATGAACGTCAAGTCACTGGTTTTGTACTTTGCAAGTTTATGTACTTTGCTGATGAAATAGGAAGCAGGGGTTTAATTTATTGAGTATCCGTTTCCTTTATATTTGAAAAAAGTTTGATACGCGAGAGTGAACTGAACTTTAATCTAACCTCAGTTCTGCATTGCGTACAGCTTGTTGGCCGAGCCGTGATGTTACGACTTCCCATTAGAGGGTGATGTATAGTACCCATTAAATCGCCAATGACTCGGGAGATTCTGCTTGCTTCGGACATTAACTGAGTGCTTTCTGTAGAAAAACAATCTAGTTCGCAGGGTTCCGATGGTTGAATTATGACTTTTAATTACATCAGTTCGATTTTTGGTCTTTAAATACGATGTAGTTAGTAAAAGCATACGCTATAATATGGCTACAGAAGACAAGTTCCTGTTTTATCGGTATTTACAAAACTTGACATCAACGATTAAACGGCCGGTTTGTTGAGATGAGCCATTTCTGTGCAACGTATCACAGACACTTACTCTTTCACACTAACGATACTTTACTTGGTGCTGAGTATACTCCTGCAATATCCGAGGTCTGGATTGTATATTTTAGAAATGATCTTGGCATGGTTGAAGTTCGCGAAGTTTCTTTGCTGGAGGCATCTGTGCTGATTGGGTTTGCTTGGTAATCATAACTGGTTGCTTTCGACCATGTAAAGGAATTAGCAGGAAATCTGACAGCTAAACCTGCTACTGGCACATTGCTTCCAGAATCCAATATATCATATCTTAGTCTCGATGAAGTAATGTGATTATAAGCAATACACCTTGTGACACTGATCCTAATAAAGGGACACTGATAAACGTCTGAGGGCACCAAGTAGGAAACTGATTTACTTCGCCATGGCAGCGTAAGCTGTGCAGATGAGAGTCGCGCTCGACTACCAACCAGAGACATGAACAAAGGACATCGACGCTAATGGTTTATATTTATATCTTTCAAATTATCCAAGTAATGCATCAGTTCCATTTTTTCCGGAAAAACGCCGTTTGATGCTACAGTCTTTGAAAGTAAACGTAAGAGAATGACTTTTTCTGTTGCAAATAAATAATGTTTAATATCTGCTTAACAGATGTAAATCACCCGTTTCTGGTGTAAATGCGAAAATTCATTTGGCAAGTACTAACTCATTGAAGCGAAAATGTTAATGGGTTTTAGGCAGAATTAGAGAGATTGGATCAGTGCGTCAGATGGAGTATAGTTCTACTGTGATGGCAGTAAATTAACTTCACTGGCAGAAGGAGGTGCAACATTTAAGTGGATTCTTCGTAAATAATGACTTGTCCCGCGCGGGGCGAGTATGGCAGAAACTTGCAAATCTTGTTCTATGAATGACTCAAAAATACTATGTTTGTTTTACATTCCTACCGAATACTCCTTCAACTTTTGGAAGCTTCTCATTTGTTTTTGTTTGCAGACATGTTCTCTCCTTAATATGCCATTACCAGATCATATATATCATTATTTACATTTAACAACCATACACAACACAGCAAATATTTCAAATTTGATACTTGATGTTTGAAAAAAACCCAAATACATGAAGCAATACATATATGTTTATAACCATTAAGGAATAAATCCAAACTTTGTCAGACAAATTTAAAGAAACTCACCGATGCATTCACATGGACAAACCCTTACTCACTTTCAGGCGCTAACCTATCTTGCATATTTCTAGAAGCAGGGATACCAAGACACTCACAAATACACACACGTGCACACGTACACGCAAATGCACGCTTCCATGCACTTACACATCAGAAAGCCAACCGTAACTTGAATATAGACTACTTTGGGCAGTTTCACTGTCCTCTCACTTTCATTTCCTCTAAACCGGAAAAAGAAGGTCTAAATTCTTCCAAAACTGAAAAGTCATCAATTTCAATGTGTCAGGAAGTATCAGACTGGGGCGGTGCCTTTTGATCCGCACATAATAGACAGGAAAACGACCTGGCTTACCCGAGCGAAAAACGCAAATTGATGGCGTACATCAGAAGGTTTAAATTTGTACACCCAAGTTGCAAGATAATGCAATATGCAGCCGTCATGATAACTTTTTTCTCTCGGGGACAATTTCGAAAAGGAAATTGAAAAACTGTAAACGATTTCATTAAAAAACGAAGAGGCAGAGGCAGTTCAAAGTAAAACCAGCATACGAATTTATATGTAATGTGAAAAGACCATGTATTACTATTAAACTTGGAGGCAACGTGTCTATTGACGGGGAAATGTGTAAAATGTCGCTGAGAGCAAATGGTAATAATTTCACTCTCAAATCGCTGACCAGCTTCGGAGATATTAACGCTCTGTAAATGCTATAAAATGATGTTTGAAAATTAATAGAAATGTATGGATAAAAACTTATTTCAGCGACGTTTCGACTCAGATAGCTTGTGTGATTATCAAAATGATATGTAATGAGGTGAAAACATATACCGGAGACAATCATAATAAAATGAGTAAAGGTAATAATTCGCGGTGTTGTGAGAGCATTTTGTCTCAGCATTTTCACACAGAAAGGTCGACACATTGACTATCGATGTGACAAGCATCTTCATGATTATTTTTGTAAACAGCGGAGTAATCAAAATTGCTAACATTTTGAAACAAAAATTGATAGCCTCGACCCTTTTGAAGGCTAAAATGTGCAGGTTGGTATGTCGATCAAGATGATTGCAACAATGAATTTCAAATTTCATGGGTTTTATCAATTCTTTGAAACATCTATCTTTAAAACATTGATCTTATTGACAAAATCTGTAACTGTGACACAGCTGTAGATAAAGTGATTCTATAGGGAGCTCTGAAGGATTGGATGCAAGTCGAAAAAGTGTGCAGCTGTTTTACCACACTCTCAATTTTCAAGCTTAGAACCAAAGAACCCTCACACGAGACAATGATAGATATTGCAACAACTAACTCATCAGAAGTTGTAATGAAAGTTTAACAATTCACTTTGAAGTCAAAATATGACAGAAAACATAACACCATACAATTTTCTACCAAAATTTATTAGATTGAAGAAGTCATTAAAATCTAAAATCTCATTAAGCACACATTACATTTTGTCTTACTCACTCTCACAAATTACATGATAGTTCAACCAAACTATGATGGGCAGTTCTGTCAGGGAATATGTTAACTTTTTAGCATTATCTACAACAGACCAGCTGCGTGCTCCCTGCTCTCTGGAGACTCGACCTACTCCACTCAGACGCGAGGGAATAATCACTTTAAGCTATCTTTTTTCTACTTCCAAGCAAGTAATTGGTACTCGTGGATCTCGTCCTTTACTTTACTCACCATTAACTTTAACTCGTGTTGACAAACTTGGCGAAAGAAAACTCGAGAATAGCTCATTTCTACTCTTCGCACAATACTTAGGATTTTACAGACTCGAGTGTTTTAGGAGTAGCGAGACGAGGTGTTCTCGTTGTCAATATGTTGTTCAATTTGAATTAAATTTTCACCTAATTGCATTTTCATTTTCGACACGGATGAAATCTTAAGAACATTTATAAAAATGACCACTGACAAAATCATCTTCAACGTCAATGCCAAACAGCCTAAACTTGATCAAGGTTCGACCTTCCATGTACTCTAACTAGGTTCTTGAATATCTCGTATTACAGATTCATGTCACTTCATCCAATCAATCCTGTTGTACATGTACCGGCACTCAGATCAGAGGGTGCATAAGTAGTGACACACGGCTTGTAACGAAAGAAACAGTTATAAAATATATATCGTGAATTAAAACCACAAGAATTGTCATTCTGACACATTAAAATATGTAGACACTCTGCAAAATCCTAAAACTTGAATATATGAAATAATTTCAATAAAATGCATATATATTAAAATGTTCTAATGTTCATAATATGTCGTTTGCTGACTGTATACGAAAACTGCCCTGCTCAAACACAGCAAGCATTCAAGGCAATAGTCTTTGGAATGCAATGAATCTCAGGTCTATAGTCTCAGAGTGAAGTTCATCGAAGCACTAGTGATGGAAATACATAATAGACTCATGTGAAGACTGTAAATGTGACTCTTTCAATAAATATGGTATATGCTGTCAATGTTCATCAGACAAGTGAATTAACAAAACAGTTTCTTGCCAGTGACCCAAATACATCAATATCAACATCTGGTTCATGTGTGTCGTGTGTAATTTACATTTATACACATTTACAAACAAGATTAAATTTATTTAATAACTTAATACACAAAATAACACGCCTTGGTATAATACAAGGCAGGGCAACATCTACAAGGTGAGAGATATGTACATGATTTATTTGTATATGTACACCAGTGGTGACCACTTATCACTCATACTCGCGTTCAAACCTTTGTGTTCAGGTGTGCCTTTTAAGCAATGCAAACACACACCGATTTATTCTAACGGTGCACGTCATCTACCTATTGAAGAACTAAATGCATATATTCGTGTATCAGCAAATATAAAAAATCATTCACCAGTGAAAGTAGTGTATGTTCGTAGTAAGCAAAAGCATTTCCGTAAATTCTTTCTTTGGATCAAAAGAATTAAAATATTTGATGACTCTCAACTGTAAATTTAAAATTTCAATACGGAATCCATAATTAAATTTTTGTGAATGACATTGAAGGAAAGGTAGCCAAGAAAGGAAAAATCTGTTTTAAATGCAAAATGAAAATGAGCGGCATGAAAAGTTCTTGTGAGACATAAGGTGTTAAATACACCTCTCATTCTGGCTCCAGCCTTCTGACGTCATTATTCAACATGGCGCCTGTCAAGGGAGTTAACTCTTCTCTTTGTAGCGCCACATAACACACTGTCAATGCAGACAAGATCTAATGTCACGTTCGACCAGTCCCGTATCGTATGCAGCCCTCTCTCCCTAGGGTCATCAAAGTCACCAGACCATAAGGCACGGATTTACCTATGTGCATCGATACGAAGAAAAGCAGAGCTTTGTTTAACAAACTCTGAAGACCGCGTACAAACGCACTTGGTATCAATTTCGTTACCGAAAAACAACGGGGCTCTTTTACGTTTCGGCGTCGCTGTAATCAACATGCAAAAAGTCCCCATTAAAGTCTCTGTTGTAGTCAGGCCTAAATTCACTCTCGAACTCTCGGGTGCTAGGTAGGGGGGACTTCCGCACTTCTCGAAGTTGGATGATCCCATTGGCTGATTCAGGGATGTCGGAACCACGTGACCGACCGCGATATTTGTCAGATTTACATTGGTTGCATTTCCGCTTAAACTTTGGCTTCTGTGTTGACCCAACGCAGCGGATAGCAAATCTCAGCTCCTCTCCCATCTCGGAACAAAGGGATTGCTGCAACAAAAGACGGTATATGTAAGAAGTGAGGATTTATACGCTTAATTCTAATTACAAATATCATAAGCTGTTTAACGATCCTGTCTATAGCAGCAACTTGACGTCAATATTAAAAGGGCAGATCGATCAGACGCTTTTTGTTATTTCTATATTTTATGAAAAATCGTCTCATGTCATTCATAATTAGGAGAGAATTTACCGAAACAGTCGTACTAATGAAATTGTGAATAAAATGTTTTCATTGATTGAAAATTCACACTTTTGATGTATTTCCTTAACAGACGACTACCTGAAAAGCCACAGGTGATTCTCTGTAAATCGTTTAGACCCTAAAATATATATTCTTTATATGTACAGTAATTGTTTCAATATTGCTACTTTTAAAGAGAAATCATTAAATAATTTTCAACTTTCATGATTGTGGGCTTTCAGAACTGATTGTTTTTAGCAATTATGTTAACAGTATTCGTGGAGCTTATGAGACCTTGTATGCTTACCTCAAGCTGTTTGGGACAGGTATCGCATGTCTGGGAAAATAAAAGAACTTGGTGAATAAACCTTTCCATCTTTTTGATCGAACAATAAATAATATTTGGTAGAAATAAATCCATTTTATTATACTTAAGGAAACTGAACAGAAAAGGATATTTTAAGATATGTTTGTATGAGAGTTAATTTCGGACATAAAACTCATCCGTCAAGTCATTTATTTACATTTTCTTACTGATGTCATCAAAATAAGTGGCATATAAGTAACAAAATAAATATCTGTACTTTAGTTAAACGCAATCGTTGGTTATTTTCATTTTACTCAATCAGCAAGAATAATTATTTTCATCATCTTTACCGACAGTGTACATAAATCAGTTTAAAAAGGAAAAACAGGTTGTGTTTATTAATGCCCTGGAAGTAATATCCTATCGCGTTAATTGGGTATTTAAGCATAAACTGAAAATAAAATTACTTAAAGTAAACATTTTTGTGTTCATAACGATCCGTTTGGATATCTTGTTAAGATATTCTTCAAATCATAAAGCTGGAAATCGTTTTACAGATTTCGTGCTGGAGGCAATAACAACGGTCGACTCCGGTCTGCAATTTAGATTCATATCACGCCATATATATTACTCATATTTATAAGGGCAACTATGCTTGCAGATGAACTATGCAAGCCGATCGCTCCGCCAACATTATTCGCTGTGAGTGTTGGCAGCAATCTACCTTTTTCCCATGCCTTTCGTTGCGGGCGTTCTTCTTGGACTTGTAGATGAATTCACAGATGGCCACCAGCACAGCAAGGGCCAATCCCACCAGCAGGACCACGAAGATACCGCCCACATTCTCCACCCCCAGGGCGTTCGCTTTGGAGTCCTTATTCTCCTCTCGGTTGCAGGTCCCCGTGCTCTTCCACCACTTGTTGTACAGCATCTGGATACGGCCATTCTCCTGCAGTTCCAGAATCGCCATAGACAGCTTGTCCCGATATGCAGAGTCTGAAATACAGCCAGATTATGTCTTATATCAACTTCCATATAACATTCCCAACGTTTGCTTGTAACGGATCAAAGGTGGAAAGATTGGCATGAGTTTGATCCATACCCGATGTTTCCAATCTTTTATTTGTTTCGTGGTTTAATACGTGCATCAAGGTGCAAATAATGCCAATAATAG
Organism: Phorcus lineatus; assembly: GCA_921293015.1. NCBI lineage: Eukaryota > Metazoa > Mollusca > Gastropoda > Trochida > Trochidae > Phorcus > Phorcus lineatus. Next base: position 29,653,297 of record OV121085.1, on the reverse strand, counting down.
TTACCAATGTTTCATATTAAATCCACTTAAATCCACCAACGTATGAGTTGCATTCAACATAAGCATTAAAAATGAATACATATAAATTTTCGTTAGGATTTTCTATGTTTTCATTTATTTTTTGTGTTTTATGCTATTATGCGCTCCGGTAGAAGAGTTCATTTATCCCTTAAGTTTACAACACTAAATGATATGTCATCATAAACATTAATTTTCTAGTAAACATTTTTGATGAAATTTATATAATAATATTGACTATAATTTACAGTAGTTTGTGTCAATACATGTACTAAACAATGTATGCTTTGAGTTTTAATCACCATTTTCTGCATTCTGCATATATCATACCATTTCATCATTTATGAGACGAACGATTTCCCTCTACCGATATGAAGTATTTACATTTACATGTAAGACGTCTACATTGTGAAATCTTTAAGTGGGTGGTGTGCTTGAGTATATATAGATAAATAATTCTTTTTCATTTTTAAGGTTACTAAGATTTTACCTGAAAATAGTAAGGACTCTCCATAATAAACGTTGGTGGTTCAATCGGGGGTATTTTCGTGACAATGAGTATACTTAGATTGGAGTATATTATCAGGAACTAAAATAATATTTTCACGAACAACCTTCTGGTAAAATCACGTGGTCCACGTTTTGATAACCAGCGTGGTTACCTCTCAGAAGAGCTATTGATTGAGACCTCCCCTTACTTCCTTTCAGTCTGTAACGCATCCCCTGCCAGATCCGTGGCCATTACAGGGAACAATGGACTTCGGGAACACAAGACACCTCACAGGCTCAACATATCATTGAAACTTCCTTTCGTTACCTCATGGAATATTTATGGTTGCAATTCTGTCGGGATGATATTATTTCGCAAATCGAATTTAGTTTATCCGAGATCTGTGAATGTAGCTGCTGAAAAGAGATTCGTGATACGAGAAGGGATTCCTTTAATGAAAACAAACAGTGAGACACAGCCGCTTGTTTTCCCTAAGTCATCGTTAAACAGGTTTATGGTTTAATAAATGATTTCTTAGATTAGCAAAGATCTTATAAGTCCTTTCATCCATGGATCACAGAACCCCATATGTTTTCTTTTCATAAAACGTTTCATTCCCATCCCATCATTGCTGAGAAAATGATACCATTATTCAACTATTAATAAAATTAAACAAATAAACCCTTCTTTGATCCTAATCTTTTGACCAGCGAAGACTTAAATTCCTTCTTACAAATGTCTTTTTAAGGAAAGTTCTGAAGTTACATATTGAGCAATGAATACTGGCGATTGACTGACAGCAACAAGCGAGGCGCTCCTAATCGAATACTCAACGCTACCAAGCTGAAAGAAGATGCGACCTTACGCTGAATTCCCGGCTAATCTAAGTGTCTGGATAGGGAGGATAAATGAGAAAATCCCTCAATTATTGACCTTTGTTTCTCTCTCATTTCACGATAAACTAATTACAAAGTGGAGTGGTTTGGACGAGGATCGCTACCGTAGGAAAGGAGGACAGGGCATCTCGACTGACCCTCGTTCCACTTGAACATAATTGTTCCTCACTTATGCCAGCAATTATAGGAGTCATAACACCTAGTCAGAAACATCGGGCTACCAGTCTGTGACCCTCACGCCCCCTGACCTTTCTCCCGTCCGCTCATCTCAACGCCTGCAGAAAATGCATCTTTCTCCAAATTAAAGCCACGACCTTCAGTTTCCAGCTTATCAAATTAACAAAATGAAAGGATGATTATGTAACAAATTGATTTTAAATTACTCCTCTGAAAGGATGGATTCGGTGGACAGAATTGAGTAAATTTGAAGTTGTTCTCCTATAATGACATTTAAAGGGCATACTTTCAAAGAAGATGGGCATAGAGTGATGTTTCCATTTTAAGTTGGTACTGATTGACAGCAGGGAATGAGTCATTGATATATCGACCACCCACCAAAGCTATTTACAGAGAAACATCAAGTCAGTTATACCATACAATGTCAACAATATAAATATTATCGTTTCTATAATTCGACATCACATTTTGTAGTATAACATTTCATTTTTCAAAACAGAAGGATTACATGATTTGATCTTAATACTATATTTCCTTCTTGTTATCAACTACTTTTACTTGCCCTATAAAGACATCCACGGTTGTAATTGAAAATACCAAACTTAGATTCCTCAAACCTGTAGACGGAGAACGCTGAGCGGGGACATTGTCTGAACTACACGGTGTTTTGTAAGGGTGAAAATATATCTTCTTGTTTTATTTCCAGAAAGGCAGTATTTTGGTACCATCCTTGGATTTAGCAGAACTGAACTAACTTAGGCTTGTCTCTGAGTAGGCGTCTGATCTTGTACCTCTTGGAAAGCTTTCCATTTGTCGTCTCCCCAGTATGCTGTAGCTAGTGTCTCTGGGGACATGCAACGTACTGTCACTGCCTACATCACGACACACCTTGACGCGGCCGCTGTCATCACGTTATTGAATAAACTAATAATTAAAACAGACAGTAGCGCCATAGGACGTAACTAGCTACTCCGGCACATCTACAGTCGGGCTAATCATATTAGTCTCTCAGTTCGGCTAAACCAAAGAAGGTCAGCGGCTCGCAATTGTCGCCCGTGTAGGAGAGTACCATTTATAGCAGCTGGATCTGTCCAGTCGGATTAGGATCTACTGGTCACTCATACATACTCCTTACATGCTACTCAATGTGCCTTACGTAAGGTGTTCTTGCTTAATCGGAGACATTTCAGATAGGAGTCCAGTCATGTTTTTGATTCATGAACAATGCAAAAGGGAGAACCAACAGTGTCATTAAACGTATTGTTGGCATTTTTGTACTTGCTGTTTGGAAGCTAGGCCAACGATGAGAACTTTGGTATAAAAGAAAATTAAACATGATATGCGTGATATTGACACTTTTCATAAGCCAAATAAAGTCTATCACATAGGCTCTGAAGACGTAAAAGGGGTCAGATAACTAATGTAATTAAAATAAGAACTAGATGCACCGTGAATCGATAGTCACATTGAATGTTTTGCTATCTTAATAAGTAGTCTAAATGAGGGAAACTTTGGAAACTCGGTACTCAAAGAGTTCGCGAACATTCGTCAAATATTTGCCTTTTTACGTCTCAGGTTAATAAGAAATAAAGTCTCATTTTAGTTTCGTCTTCAACAGATAAAACGCAGTTGGGTCGTAATAGAAACAGACAGCAGCAAAACACACGTTGTAAAGACGCAGAGCCAGTGACGTCACTGTCCATAATTATGAGGTTATATCAACTGAGTTCATTATCCGTTGGTCCTCCTTGAAAGATCTCAGCTTGTCCTCGTGGTTATAGTGAGCGGTTGCCTTTCCCTGATTGAGTCTATAAAAAGTTTAGCCAAACCGCTTTAAGATTTACAGAAGTCTTGATGGAAGACTATGAAGACGTATCGAAATATAACTAAATAATGCTTTCAACTTCTCTAAGATTATTGTTAATAATATTTTTGTGGCTATCAACATTCATTAAAGATGAAGTTAGATTCTAAATTATAAATCGATACGACAAAAGTTGATTGTAAGAAAGGATATACACTATTTCCGTTCTATAATCTAAATTCCTAGAGTGAATATTATTCTACATGTAAGAAACTTGATTGATTGATAAACCAAAGGAAGTAAGATGGACAAGGCATCCTGAACTATAAGGTGCTGTGGACACTAGTTCCGCCATTAAATCACAAAACAGCTATCTTGAGATGATACTCCGTCAAGGAAATTAAAACAATGACCTATTTCAGAAAGTAGGTCGGTATAGTAATCAACCTAATGATGCTTACTCAAACACATGAAAACATTGATGGATGTGCGGGCGGGGACGCCGCTATTACCTAGATCCATTAATTAGTAGCAACGTCAACTTTACAGACTTTTTAACCTGGCCCTGGCGCGGTAACGAGAAGGCTGAGACTCGACCCCTATTGACCTCTCTCGACCCTTATTTGCATATTAGCACCAATAGGAGAAACATTTCTTTATAAAGATCCCCACAGGACTTATATGCCACGAATCTATCTCTGGTCCGCCTCTCGCCATCTAAGCATTGATCCAGGCTAGTCTAGCAATAAGCAGTAGACTAACCACAAGTTGGTCTCTAGTGACCATCCTGCTAATAGATTCTAGAATAACCCTACTTGCCCATGTTGTTGGAAGATAGAAGGCATATTCCATGGAATACATCAACACCACTTACATATATTTATTCCAACAGTTTACTTAAAGAGTCAAAAGCCTTGACTCAACAGGTGAACGGCACTGGCAGTATTAATGTTATCTAGTGGAAGAGTTACCACAAGTAGATATGTTCACAAGCCTGATGTAGAATATACTTGTGTCAGGCGCCTGTCCAGTCCAACTCAGATATCGTAAAAAGGGAGATAACTCTTAATGAGACGAAACTCTGGTTTCAACAACCTATTGGTGGATTTAGTTCTCAAATAGCTCGTTGAAATACCACCAGAATCACTATCTATCTTTTAAGTGTAGCAACATACGAAATAATCCTGCTTCATGACTGTGTATTGAATAGGAGCCTTAAATACAGTGTTGGTCCTCATTCTGTTAGTCAAGATTTGAGAGTCTATGATACGAAGAGCCTTACAAAAATAATATCAAGGAGGTTAAAAGAACAGTTAAATGAGCAGTAAATTATCAAAATATTTCATTGAAGTTTTATTCTACATACTAAAGACATGGTCGTTGATGTTATACCATGTCCAGGTTAACGAGAAGATTTCTGACTTTATTATTGTGGAAGTCATACGAATTAGAGACGTAAATCTACACATCTACATTGATATATTGAGATTCGTGTTAAAGTCCAAAAGCTAACCAGGGGCATTACATCGATTTCCCATAACTCGGGATCTCCAGTGCTACCTCCACTTGTACAAGCTTATCTCACGCTCAAGAAGCAGGGTCAAGATGAATTAATCGCTTGCTTGCTTAAATACCTCATTGGATGAAGAGTGATAAGTCAACCGACTGTTCACTAACCAGTGGAAACTTATCGGTGATGGAAACAAAGTGGCCCCGTTTCATAGATCTGTGTCCACCTCGTTTCCTACAATTGGTAGTGCACGTATTTGAGCGCGGAGAGCTATAACATGTTGACTGACCCTCCTCTGTGCTGGTTCTCTACATTATTCATGTCACATCTACACGTCCCCCTCACTGATGCAAATGTCCATCGTCTTACGGATGTGTCCTGTTAAGAGTGGGCTTTCTCAATTTGCTGAGTCAAATTATCGATATTTCCTTAAATTGCTGCAAATCTGATAAAATCTGTTGAAATGTTAACAATTATCGTTCGTATTATCGTTCATATTGTTTTTGGATTAACAAAAGTGGATGTCGTCGCCGCTTTTCTGGTTGTAAGCAGAATTTTTATATTTTCGATATCGTAGTTCATCACGCTACGGATTTAATGCAACGTTGCATTAAAAACTTCCGGCGTTTAGAACCAACTTTATTTCCCGAATACGTAAACATTTTCATAAAAACTTACGAGGTAGATTGCCTGCGAAATATTGGTGTGCACAAGTCTCGTGCATTTAAATAATTGATTTTTGAAAGATAGATATAAAAAAAATCGCATTTGCGGAAAGAATTTCCTCATCTGTAATCTGTAACTTATCTACGAAAATGGTATTTGTGTTTATTTTGGCGTTATTCTAGGAAATACATGATCTTAATTACTTGTTTTCAAATATTAAACAACATTAAGTACCTATCAGACATATCAGTTGTGAACAGTAAAATAATTCATTTCAGTTATTGAGTCAGTTCAATTTGTAACGATGTGTTTGTAAATGGCATTAATCGATATGTCCGTAACTACATACAGCTTCGGTTTTTAACTTAAGTACCTATATTTTTCTTTATATATAATCAGTCAGTTAAATAATATTACACTGTACTTCCAATTGCGTAGATTACATAATCAGCGGCGTGCTTAACGCGGCAAACTCTTCGAGTAGCGATAACGAATACCATCGGTCATGCATAAATTCCTGCACTTATGTGGTCCCGAATACGTATCATTATTACTATAAAGAAATTTCTCCTTGACGCCCTGTTAATATAGAATTTTGGCCTTGACGTCGGGCGGTAACAACTTCGTTGACTTGCGGTCTGACAAGAGGTAGCTGAGCGACCTCATACTGACACGGGATGAACACATCAATCAATAAGGATCTATTGCTGATGAATAAAAAATGAAAGCCAAGAATAACGTTCCAAGGACTATAATCCAAAATATGGACATCCACTGATCTACATTCAAGACTGATTCAAGTTTCATTTCCACTATGAGAATTTGATTTCGTGACATGGGTCTCAAATGAAAAAGTTAACCGCGTTTAGTCAAGGGCCATAACTCATGTGTTCGTTGTGTGCAGCATTGAAGTGTATCGAAAGCATATGTAAAATAAAAGGTTAATTCATGAAACACTAAGGCAACTGATTCAGTCTTAAGTGCGAAAGTCAAGCTTTCAGTCAAGGGACATAACTCATGCATTAAACTGAAATTCAATATATATCTGAACTGCGCTAAATTGACGTACACAAATGATTATAAAGTTTCAGATTTTTTTTTAAGAATAGCTATGACAGGAGATGATTCCTCAGGAGGTACCCTTTTCAGGACAGAAGTAGAGACGGACAGCATCAAGCACAATACCATAAGTCTCGTTCGCCTTCTCCGTTGGGAGCTAAAATGAAATGTCTTCGTATCCTACTCACTTATGGGGGTACCAATTCCGTATCCCTTGGAGTCTAAGAGCCCTCCGACCTGCATGAGGTCACAGTCCCTCTGTGTGATGTAGTCAATCATAGTGGACTCAGACAGGAAGGCGTATCCGCCCTCCAGCACACGTGCTATCCCTTCTTCGTACGACTTCATGAACACAGATGGTTCTGTCTTCTTCATGAAAGCCCACATGCGTTTATACGTGTCGATTTTTGAGTCCTGAAAAAATTAGAATAAACAATTAAAATTTTTCACCATCAATATCAGTCAGTGTTTCTTTCATTTCTATCTTTATTATCATTTAGCATCCTTAATCCCTGAGTTTGTACATTTTCAGTGTTTTCATGGTTTTCGCATCATTTCTATAAAATTTTTATAACATTGTTGACTTTTTGTTCCGAAAAGGTCAAGAAGATTATTTTTATTATATCTTGGATTTGTTCGTGGTTACTGTTACATTGAGAGCATAACTTTTCGACTAACTGTTCTTGTCATTTATCTGGGACGACATTGTTTCAAGTTCAAATATCGTCTTTGCTAACAAACATTTTAGCGAAACTTCTGACAACCCAAAGATGTCTCTCCCTAAGCACCGATTGATGTCAGTTGTTAGAATCTTCTAGTTATATACATTACTAGACGCTCAAAACATTGCAAGTGGGATTCCTTATTACTTAGACACAATACACTACATTTGATAGTTGACGCTGGGCTGGACACAGTTATCATGTCGTTCCCTCCGTACATTAGAAATAAAAGGTACTTTGATTTGTCCCTTTAATTCTTTCATTCGATTGGATACCTCTGTAATCTCTTCACGTGTACAATGAATTGAGTCAATGATTATGTCAAATTGTCGTTGCAATAACTTGAGTGAAACACTCGAACAGACTACTTAGCGAGGGATATGAGCATCATTCCGAAGTTGAACATTCTAACTTATAACAATTACGATGCCTCGCTTTACATGCGTTGTCTCTGTGGACTCCTTCCTGTTAAGTTCCGCTGTCATATAGCATATTACCCAGCCCTGATAACTACCAGCAAGAAACTCCACATGCCCCCGAGACTCGAGTAGTCTTCCCTTGGTGTGAATGTGGTGAATAGCCTGATGCAAACAATACAACGCTCTGAAATAGTTTCAGGTGTCAAACACAAAGGTCAAAGTCTCTGGTAATGGGGTTTTCTTTGAACATGTCTAACAATCGACTGATCTTTGAAAGCCATAACGCTCTATATCCACAATGTGCCAGATATGTTTTGCATCTTCACAGAGAAAATATGATAAATGTCAGGTTTAATTAATTTCAATTGTGGAAACCGACAAAACGCCATCGTATCACACCTCATTTTCTGCAGACCGGATATTAAACTCTGTCTTAAGCTTTCTGTGGCAAACACTATTGTGTTATATGTCCTAAAAAGGCTGCAATGTCATCAATGTATGTTCAGTAGAGTCGAAATCCTTTGCAGTTGTATTGATTTTCCAGGATGTTCAGTACATTCTTTACCAAGCAAGGGTTACACTCTTACTTCATATGAATATACTGTAAAGAATATAAGATGTTTTTACATATGCGTGACAAATTATTCTTCATAAAAAACAATTTGAACAAACAATCAAAACAATAAACTGTCATTTTCGTGGTTTTTAAACTTCTCGGAACACTACACTTTTTCATTACAAGAATGATGTACGTGGCCCATTCTGCACGCCTCTCCTGGCACGGAGAAGGCAGGGCAGCACTCTTCACTCGGTAATGTTCTCTTAAAAATCTGGATACGAGGGCGAGCAGCTTTGAACTATCAATAGAGAAAATGTATGGGCTATTAGGCCAGACTTCTTGAAGTTTCAGGGATTTTCTTTTGGTCACCACAACAGCAGCAATCTTGGTTTGATGGCGAGAAACCTCTTAGGATCAAGGTAATGACAAATTCAATTTGAGTAATTAAGTCAGCCCAATCCCACACTGCCTTACGTAAAGCGGGAAGAGACTGAGAGATGGGAAGAATCCTAAAAGTGCTACTGTGGATCTCCCCTAAACTCCATGCGAGTCTGCAGAGGGGCTCACTGTTTATAGTCCCCTGCCTATCAATCAACCAGGAAACTCTTCATTTATTGAATTGCAGTCAAGAAAGCTCATAATATGCGCCAATTAGCCTAGAATTTATTGCCCTCAAACCACCTTCAAATGTGTGTCTTTGTTTTAAAATGTCAATAATTCCCCCCAGGGAGCTCCAAATCAAATTAAATGCCTTTAAAAATTACCAAACCATGAGGGCCGATTATCGAATCTTGACAAATTTGGAAAGCATTTGCTGAAGCGGAGAAAAGTTAGTTCTAGCGTTGATTTACAAACTGTTGCTTTTGGCGTAGCATCAGATAATTGCAATTTCCCCGGAAAAGTCTCATATCAGACCATCTTGTTGGGATCGGTAAACTACAAGCTGGTTTCCATCTAAATCACACAGAATTGCATATTCAAATATTGCGCCGAGATGTTTAAGTGAAAAGATCTCTTGACTTCTAAAGATGGGCTATTTTGAGCAGTTGCATTGCTTTCCTATCAATTTGTCGTTACAACAGGAGGAGATGAAGAAATATCTCAAACAAACTCGGTAAAACTGCCTTCATCTGGGATACTATGTTGTCAGTCAGCTATTGCAATTGCTAGAAATTGCATTCGGCGAAGGAAACCATATGGGATTAGAAAAAATCATCTACACTTCTCGACTTTTTAGAACTCAAAAAACAAAAATAATTACTGATCTGATCCACTAAAATGTTAAATCCATACAAGAGATCTATAGGAGTTTATATCTTATATCAATTGATAGTAAAGCGTTGTAAGTTGCTTTCCATTTTGAAACTTACCCTGAAGAATTGCATTGTTGATCCACTAGCTAATGTACCATACGAGATATCAGTTTGTTTGGCCAGATCTTCCGCACTTTCAATGGGAGATACCATTCTCTCGACAGTAAGAAAAGCAGCTAGGTTTGCGGTGTACGATGATATGATAATGAGCGTGAAGAACCACCAGATGCCCCCCACTATGCGGGTGGAGACGGCCCGGGGGTTGATGTCGGAGCCCTGCTGCATGAGGGTACCCACGGTGAACCAGAAGCTGTTGGAGAGGGTGAATGTGTTCTGCACAGTGTCTGTGTCAGGGTTGCAGGGGTGTGCATTGTACCACTCGTACGGACTGAATCGTGCCAAGATAAATATTGTGAAACTCACAGTGAAATAGGCCCCTATCACATAAAGCCAGATTTCTATAGCAAGAGGGTTTAAAAAGGAGAAGAGTCCGGGTTTTTCCCGTTTTGGCACTTTGAACAATATTGTAATCCCCAGATTAAGGAAAGGTTTGGTGAAGTCTATCACTTGTTCCCGTACGTAGTTGATTGTTAACGGAGCCACAGCCAGATCGGCCCTCTGCAACAGAAGAGTAAAATCAATGGTAAGATGTAAACGTGTATTATCGGTCTTGTCAAAAGTACGCTATCCTAATGATGACATATTCCTGCTTGTGTCGCATGTGAAATTGAAGAAAGTCATTCTGAGCCCAGCATTTGAATTAATGCCAATATTGCCTCTGGATTCAATTGCTGACGTTACGCTATTTTGCTTTGCAAAGGAGGATTCCTTCAGTTTGACATTTTTATCATGTCCGTGTGATGGATTAAAGCGGTGTAATCTAATACGATTGCTTTGTCAATACGCATGTAATTACACTGCTGGTTTCTACAGTTTACCATATGACACTTCCAAAATGTCTCAACAAATCAGTAATATCAACTGCTTATTAAGAAGATGTCATGTTAAGATGAGAAACATTAAGCAAATTGTTCTACAGATAATCTTTTAATCTAAATCTCAACCAATCAATACCACTACACTAAATATGAATAAACAGGTCGAAAACCTCATATATTGTAGACTCGTAGAGTTGGCAGATTATAAAAGTGGTACCGTAGGAACGAGACAGGGTATATGAATTTCGTATTTGTCTTTACCCTTCCTTACCGTGTGCCTGCCTGTTACATGATCAGATTGTTTTCAACGCAAGATCGAGCAACCGTAGACAATTGCAAAAATAAACGATTGGCGTACCCTTGCGATTAGTTCTCCAACCATTCCGTTCCAGACCTGGTTCTCATCCGGAGCACCATAGTTCCCATCAGCCACCAGTACAATCTTGAACCGGAAGCCCACGATTTTTGCCAGCTCGTCCAGCAAGTCTATACAGAAGCCTTCATAGTCTTGTCCGTCGTCTGACTTCCGCTCCTTCTTCATCATATAAGGCTTTTCCTGCAATAGCAAGAGCTTGCACAAACACCTGTAGCCTTGTGGAAGTTGCTTTAATACCAATGGTGCATTTAGAGTTTAGGAGACCCAAACGTCGTGGAGACGTCGTAGTAGACGTAGTAGACTAAAATGGATTCATGGTAGCGTTCTTGATAAATCAATTGTGCATACATTTACATATACAGTACTTTATAAACATAAAAGACTAAAGAAAAGCACAAAAGGCAAACACAATTTGAAGCTTTTAACACAATGTGTAAATGGTGATAGAGCCAACTGTAAACATACCGCTATCGTGGTTACAATAAGCTCAGGGGGAAGCTTTTCTTCCTCCTTCTGAAAAGAATGACACAAAAAACAAAGTAAAATAAATACATTCGTGCTTTAAAAAGATGGGTTCATGTTCAGAAATTGGTCTCGTTTCCAAAATAACCAGACAGTAGTTGACAGAGAAGTTTGAATAAATGAATAAATAGATTTTAACTTTCAAAAGAATTATTGAAATATACACTCCGTCTTTACTTGAAGTTTCCTTGTTTGCTGGCTTCAACTTATAAATAAGAATCCAGTATATTGTTGTACGTTATCTGAACTCATAAGAACGAGGGGAAAAGGTGACTGTATATGAATGAGAATACACTTTTAACGATTATATATTTCAAAGGAAAAAATGGAATTATTCCATTTCTGAACATGTGAAGACGATTAATAGTAAGTAAATAATGCAACAACATTTATAAAATTACACTTGAAGTGAGGCATGCTGACATATAGAATTAGAAAATATAATATATAAAAAGATAAAAAAGTACAAAAGTAAGGAATAATGCTAGCGAGCACAACAAACTAAAAAACCAGATATTTTCAAAAAGCACAATCTAGGAGCAGCTCCTTTAACTGTTTGAATTAAATGGTTTTGTATTTTATGTCGTTCATAAAAATTGTCAATCCATAACACTTGTGGGATTTAGGTAGACTTAGTTCAAATTGTTAGAATATATTACATATCACAAAACAATATGTACCTATAAAACTATACCATAAGCATTAATTATGATTCTATGCATTCTTTTCTCACAGAGTTAGCAGGAATTTATGAGCTACTTCTGTGGGTAGAGAATGGATTCTATGATACCCTTTAAGAATTTTGTCGACGGGAATCAAAACAGTTGTGGCAAATCGATAAGTTGGTGAAAAGTAAGGGAATATATGAAGATAATTTACACACAAAAATCGTTATTGTCTGAGCCAAATTCCCCAAAAAATATTTTTGAGAAGAGCACAAGGAATGATACGCCCCTGAGGACGGGCGAGCCTTGTGCGAGATGTGGGGTCAGGAGGCAGGTGTATAATTAGCTACTTGAGTGCTGTGGGGACTTTCAGACTTTCAGGATTTACACATCTCAGAACTTTTTGTGCTGGGCAGGATTGGTCATGCACCCTCTGTACGTGAATGAACGTAATTAAACCATAGTGCTTTTGTATCAAACTTTTTTTGGAAAACACAGCGCTTTCCGTAGTTGACAGGAAGCAAAAAAGGAAGTGTATAGATGGTAGTTAATGTAGACGCTCAGTATATCGGTACACGTCTGTGTGCTGCAGAGAGGTTGGCAGTGACGAGGACTAATGACGGACAAATAAAGGCCTGGCTGTACTTCCGTACACATCCGAGTCTTTTAATGAAGTGTGACGTTCAACATCGTGGATCTACGTGTAGACCATTACGTGGGAGGTGAGACGGTGCGAGACAGTCAGATGACAGGACCAGTAAGACACATACAATTCGTCCTCCTCTGAACCATAGGGGACCAGTCTGATTGACGACCGTACGTTCTTAACGTCACCATTTGTGCCATAATGAAGTGCATTTCCTCAACATATGTTTTAAGTGCATTGCTCATCAGGCTTGTCTATAGCCCAATGCCTTCTTCCACAAAGCTTCATATATTACGGTTAACCAGAACTCTAATGATTATCACTGCATTCTTAAGTGATCAACTTGTGCTTTGTGAAAGAGAGCTTTGGGACGTACTTCGTTATCATAACGATGTGGAAAACATCCACCCTGTATTATAACGTAATTCTTGTTAATTTCATCTATGATGTCACCAATGCATGACGGTGTATACTGTTCTCACCATGATCGATGTAACAACAAGAGTTTTGTTCCCAAACGGGTTCCCATCTGCATAGCCCTGGAGGTTGGTGAAGTTCAGCCCCTTCTCCACGCTCCACTCCCCGACCTATAACACGCGAAACACACGTGCAGTCAGAAACCGACATGTGATGGCACAAACAATAATCCTAACAATTCAATAATGTGACGTTGGTAGATAGGCGAGTGGAGGTGCATACACTTCATCCGGACAAAGTTCATTCATGTCGCTTTCAAGCCAGACATTTAAAAATGATACAATTATACCTGAATAATTCATTACAACATGATAGATGTTCAGATGTATATGGTGCTTTAGAAGTTCTGTAATTGTATTCTCGATTGAATTTCAATTAGCTAAAAATGACATGCAGGATAAATCGTATAATCAATTTCGTTTTTATCTAACGAAGCACAATGTTGGTATCCTTACATAACGTATCCTTTCAGAAATGGTGCGGTGTTATATCATCACACAGGAACAATGTGTTGCATTTGTCATGTATATTTTTACCTTTTCAAGGCCTTTTGTTTTCAGCTGCAACATGTCCAATTTGAAATCAAACCGGCGACCTCGGTCCAGCCGTATTTCGCCAGTCAAACCACGGATTGAAACCTAAAACAATATATCAAAATGGTTATCTCTTGTTATCAAGAACATTTGCCTTCTTTCTAAATACACGAACTTCCAACAAACATCTACATGTATATATAAGCGCTTCCGAAGATTCTATGATCGTACAGTATCGTAATCTTAATATTGCGCGACGTCATCAGTGATAAGCAATTTGTCATGATAAATATCGATAATTCTAATCTCGAACTAAAGAGAGTGCCGTGTACCTGTTTAAGGTAGCTGAAGAGGTTGGGTCCCGAGGGCCAGGGAAGTGGATAATCACAGCTCGTGTTGACAGGCCTCAGAATAGAGTTTCTATCTAACTCCACCAGCGCTTTGGCCAACAAGTGGACAGCATCAAATATCAGGGCGGCTTCGTGCTAAATGACAAGTCGGTGAGTTGACATCCACATAAATATCATAGACTAAAATAGATCAATTGCGAGACCTTTAGTACATTAAGATAAAAAAAAATTAAACATTAAACATTAAATGGTTTTTTTCAACACGAGAATAACCGTACATTATTGTTTATAATTGATAAATACAATCCTGAAAATCTAAAAAAAGAATTAAAGCATTCACACTGATTTGCTTTCATCCGTAAAAAGATACACCCATGACATTTAACTGTGTATAAAAGTTACCGGTATTGACAAGTGTCCACTTTTGTTGAGCATGACCTTGTTGGTTTGAATCTCGTACACCTCCATATCGTTCATCACAGCGCCCACATACTCGTCAGTCGGGTCCACCAGGCGGAACCCCGTCAAGTTGACGTAGTTGTAACGATAGTTCTCCATGTCGATACTCTCAATATCCTGTGGGTAAAGTGTAGTGTGTAATTATACTTATGCTCATCCAAGTGTACACTGTCTTAATCAGCAGCTACCCGTATTTGTAGTCCTTAGGTGTTTAACGTTTAACGCCGCTTTCAAGATTATTTCACTTATATCGCGGCTGCCAGTATTATTGCAGGGAGAAAGCCCGCAACACCATTGTGGCTATGTGTTTTGGTGAAACCTGCGAGCATCGGCTGGAGTAGCGAACCATGGGTGATACTGCGCTGAAATTCAGTGTAGCATTGCACCCCAAACCTGACTGCGTGTAGAACAGTTATCTACTGCAGACGAAGTTGCCGAGCCCCTGGCGGGATTCGAACCACGGACCTCCTTATCCGAAGCCGAACGCGCTAACCAGTAACCACTGCGCTATCCCGCCCCTTTGTAGTCCTTAACTACCAAACGTAACGTTTAATGGAATTCGAGTTTGGAGGGAAAACTGTGGAACCTCTTGGTCCAGACGAGGATCCATATATAAGTTAAAACTAAATTCTACCTTTCATAGAACCATTTATTTATTCTTATAATGTTTAATCTATGGTAATACCCCAGTGAATAAACATTACAGAAGCCTTTAGGCAACTACAAAAGAAAACAAATATATTTAGTTTGATTTTCGAAGAACGTCAAAACATATTTTCTAACGATAGTTATGCCAACTTTACTGTTCTTACTACACTAAAAAAAACTGGCTATAAACAATTTTAAAATGTACTTGGAAATCGGTGTTCTCATTGGTATACATGAGCAACTAGACTTTAAAAACTTACTCCACATAAATCAGGAATGGCAATTTCATGATACAGAAAAATATCAAAATAAATATACTCAACTTGCTTAGGCTGAATCATAATAAAAATTATCAATCAAATTTCTAAAGACAGCATTTTTCCAAATGTCGAAGACACTATTAAGCTTTCAAAAGAAGTTAGTTTCCCATAAGTGATTAACAGTATGGTGATTGCAAAATTCACATCTGACTTATCGCATTGCTATTCTTGAAATGAAAGATGCCTTTGTAATGAAGATACTTCAAACCAGGTAGTTTAAAATGTCAAACGCTGCTCGGTTATATTAAGCATATAACTCTGTCCAGTAAAATACTCTAATTTCGATTATTATTTTTCTTTTTATTTGAAGTTTATGATGAATTTCGAAATATCAATACAATTAAATACAACAATAGAAAGTTATTAAAGTATTAAGACTTGTAACGCGATGCCTCATTTCAAGAGCTAGATTTTACAACGTAAATAAAACAAGGAGTATATGTACCCAAAAAGGGGACAGATGAAAAATATTCATACTTAAAGTTTATAAATAGCTATTTAAAACATAAACACTGTAATATACAAATTGTACACTTAAGGTGTATCTTTAGATACAGTTGATAAAAAAAATAGTGAGATTTTCTCATGGATGCACACACATATCTATCTAACGCTCTTTCCACACCAACGAACTTGAAAGCTAATTACAAAGCGATTACAAAATACAATAGACTAAAAAGACGATCTTATTTCTTGCATCAGATGCGAAGTGCATGTAGTAAACTGAAAATGTTTGTTATTTAGGATGTCATTGTTCAAAAAGAAATGACTGGTGTTAAAAATGATCGATTTAAAACTTATTTGTTTTTATAGCACAAAAAAAAGGATTTTCGAAATACAGACAACGTATCGCTGCTATCCAGGGGCAGACAGAAGGATATTTGAGTTTGTACTTTTTAATGGGTAATGTAAAACTTTGATCACAAATGCGAACTCTTTGTAGGCATACAAGGATTCAATCCTCACTCAACGGCTAAATTTTCCGATGATTTTCACTATACCACCCTCGGGCTTTTTCATCAGGAACATCTGTACTTGTATTACCCGCCGTTACTTTGAACTGGCCAATGAAACTGCCAAGTCGATTAGACCCGCTCAAAAGACGCGTTACAATACTCAGAGCAAATTGACTTGCAATTCTAGTTCCCATTCTCCTTTGTTTCCAAATTTAAAATTTCTGTTTCCGAGCTTGCTCTGGAAAAGACGCTTTTAAAATCAGTGTCACCAAAACAAATTTTTACGTCTCGTCTCTTGGGTTATTGTTTCATAATAAGTCTTAGGGACGGGAAATTTGAGTACAAACTTTTCTTATGAAAAACTAAGGACGTTATTTGGGAAGAGTATTGTAACAAGGAGTCTTGAATGACCAGGAATGTTCCTCATTTATTTTCCATCACATATTCATGTTAATGGGGCGTGTTCTTTTCGCTTTTGCACATGTCATAGGGTGTGGTTCCATTTAAAAAACAAAAATAATAATTAAGTGTTTAATGTGAGTTTCAATATTTATCAGAACATTTGGTATATTTGAACGTATGAGGGACATGAAAAATCATGATTTGTGATCTTACCAAGTTTGTGAGAATGTAATGATGATACGGGTCGATCATTCCTTCCTGGAGAGACTGCAAGTAAAGAAAGAAGTATATAATAACAGCGCAGTTACATAAATAGAGATTTAAAACGCATGGAAATATTCAGAAAAGGGCCTCCTTCCCTTCCGACGGCCCCCTACAGTGAGGTCACGAACAAAGATTTTATGACGTCACATACAACGAAATACGGTAACTCGCGCTTAGACAATCGTTGCCAGGCAAAATTGATATATGCACATGTGCTCATATTGAAAATATGTCACCGCTTATGAATAACCATATGGGTAATAAATGACAATATCGCTTATGTTGTAAGAAGGTATATCAAGTCAATATGGTCTGCGTGGTTGTTTACTAGAATTATGACTTTAAACTTTATTGTCTGCGTCGTGTGATGTCTTATATCTACACTTAATAACTTTGCAACAGTGTCAAGTAAAACTCGAAGTCAGCATGTCTTATTCACAAATCTTTTCGTCATTTAAACTACAAAAGGATGAAATATAATAAAGTCATAACATCGTTTTTACTCACGGTATTTATCATCCATTTCTAGGCATTCAAAGCGACGATTGCATTTTTAATATTTGTCAAATAAAATTAACAAAAACTTTCACATTGGTTAAACTCTAAATATGCATTCTAGTTTTGAAATAATAATGATATCATTTCATGTCGTCAGGTGTCTGTTACCTGCATTTAGACAACGAAAGACCACTTATGTGCCTGTAACTACAGACGAATTCGTATTCAGAAAATAATCAAAGGACTGTATTGTACTAAGTCTGTATTAATTATATGTCTATCCTGAGAAAAAGGATATGACAATTAAGGTTCATCGTCTCTTAAACCCTTACCATTTTCATGAGTAAGCTAGTATAGTTGAGATCTAAGTCTATGAGCATGTTCGTCCACTTCTTCTCCTTAGCCTCCTTAAGGACATCTCGCATGTTCCGGTAGTCGACCTGACGCACCATGATCTCGAAGGTCGGATCGAACTTGCCGCGGATAACGTTCTGAACCTTGATAAGATCTGTAATAGATTTATAAATATATGTTATATAGGCAAAGATCAAATGTACTATATACTATTGTTTTATACACAATAAGAAATTTCTTTTTTTTTTGTTTAATTATCTTTATCAAGTCCCAGCAATCCAGTGGGTAAGTTGTTGGAAAGGTCAGTGTTGGCGATGTTGCCTGACTGTGATGATGTGAACTCTGCGAAGATCTCGGTCAAGTAAAAGTAGAAGGATTTGTTCTATTGCAGATAATGCGATCCCAAGTATAGCAAGGTAACTACGATACATCTAAGAGTGTAACACTGATGATACTACACCTACATCGTGAATAAAATATGTTATTTTTATTTAACGTTGTGATCTAAAACTAAGCACTCAATTAAGAATAGCAACAAAGTTTTATTTTAGTGTTATCATGCTGGTAGACCACTGCCAAGTTCAACACATCGCTCCAATACATACATAATTCGAGTCTACAGGGAATGTTCTTGGGAGAAAACCGTAGGTTTTGTATTGATTTCAATGGGTAATTGTGATAGCATTGACACTGTTTAATGCATCCCATCGATCCCCGCTCCATTGTTACCAGTAACACATTCAGAACATCCAAGAATATGAAAAAGGAAACTATGTACATTTCTATCACTCACTTAAGAATTTGTTTTCTATTCGCATCATTTAGTTAATTCAATATCAGAATAAATGATTACACGTAGCTTCAATTGTTCCAACAAATCAGCTTTGGAGTATTCAGGTAAATGGCATAACTAATGTTTTAATACCTTTGCCATTGAAACAATATTTAAAGGAATGCTTAACAAAGAAATCGCGTTATCAAAATGCACCTTAACGTTAACCAAACTGAGGTTAAAAGCTTTACTTGTCATGGAAATATCCAAATTGAATTCCTATAGTTCGTACAAGTTTATAAACGACAAAACATGCTGTGGCATGGTCGTAAAACCACCATCACTTTTTTCCAAGAGGGATTACACAATCTAATTAGCAGTGAAAGAGCCTCTATGTGACTTGCCACTGGCCTGCCCCATCAAAGAGAAGCCAAGCAAAAGATGCTAATCCGTTATAATTAATTTGGCCTGCAGGATGAAAGAGTCTAATTGCAGAGGGTCTAACAGCCAGAGAAGCAACCACATTTCATAGGTTTGTCTTGCATTCCCCTATTGATTCTTTCAGTGGAGTCTGCTGTAATATTTTCCCAGAAGCTGCATTTATGTTTCTGCTTGCAATGGGGCAATAATCTATCTTGATAAGGGATTGATAGCCAAGGGTGTGGGTGCATATTGCCACAATAGACAGTCGAATGGCAGAGAACATCAATCAAAGACCGCCACTTGAAGGGAGCAGAACTGCTAAACGAACTAACTTTACAGCAAGTGAAAGGCAGTTCATTTACTTTGATTTTCGATTTGACACTTACTGCTGCGTTAGTAAACAAAGTTTAGAAAAGATTAAAGTATCAATAAAACGATGAGTGTTGCTTCCTAATTATTTTCTTTCAAAATATTAATTCTGACTTTCCTTTCATATTTGAAATTTCATCTTTCACAAATAAAATGTAAATATTGGTTATTTTGCTTTGCTTCTGTCAGCCAGTGCATGCTGTTTAGACATTCGGCGGAGAGAAACAAACATCGTATTTTAAGAAAGTAATTAAAACTCTCTCTCAATAAACCCCTTGCCTTTTAACTTTTAATCTTTTTTTGTCTGACGCCTACATTAATTCACACATGGTCGGTGAACTGAAATAAGATGTCTCGCAATTACAAAGAGGTCCTCGTTAACTTCCAGTTTATGAGATACGAATAAAGTAGAAAAACCAATGATATCCCGTGATGCATGAACAATTTCGGTCTTTACAATGTTTTATAATTATGGGACTTCTCGTTTATCTAGACCTGGTTATGAACCAACATTTAATGTTCCAAAAAGGTTTTATTTATACCAAGCGTGTTGAGTTTTAAGTTTCATCTTTCACCATCAATCCTCTGTTAATATAACGACTTCGTTCGAACGTTTTACGGTTGAATTAACTCATTTCGAAAATAATTTAAATTGTTAATGAACTCTTAAATGCTAACACATACATTCTTCATCATACTAGGTATACACAAGGGGCTACTCATAATGGGCGTAAATTCAGCGAATTGCGTCATTTTGGCTGAATATATTTGATATAACAGCGGGATTGTGCTTTGGACAGATCCATTTGTCACAGGTTCGAATCTTTGTTGAAGATCGCTTACATATAGGGGTTATTCATTATCAAATTCCAACTTTTTCTACCAATTCGCTTCCAAACTGATCTTTTCACATTTATCTATGAAGCAGCACTGTTTCAATTTTGAAATTTTATATGAGAACCAGGAAACACACAGTCCTGAACTTTCAGCAAATTAAACATAAGGCTCTAAATAAATCTGAAAGCTATTCAATTAAAAACAATGGAAAGGGAAATAAAAAATAATTGATTAATTTGTCTTATCCGAAATCGTTCTTTGCTTCTCAAGAGGTTATGTTTCAGCATAAAATGTCAGAACTACATTCTGTTGGTTATACCTTCAGTTTTGCCATAAATGACGAGCATCTGGCGCCAACCGTAGTAGCGGATGAGATCAGTGATGGACTTGCTGAGCAGCTCCACATTAGGGTAGATGTTGATGGTCTTGTCAGAGAGGTGGTCAGCCGCCGTGTCCAGTCTGAGCTCCACATGCGGGACCTGGATGGACGCACACAGAGAGTTGACGAATCCAGCCAAGGAGGGATTGCGAGGACCAAACGTTGCAACCGTGTTCCACTCTATGACGTGACAAACTGCGAGCACAAAAGGAGGAGTAAGTATTTTTATTCGTATAGGCGGTCGACTTGCATTGAATGACAGTGAAATAACACTTTTTAGAGTTTGTCTAGTATAGTAATACATTCAAGGAGCAACAATGGACACATGTATTTATCGTACTTTGATTAAAGGGAGTCTAATCTTAAATCCCGTATTGAAAAGAGAACTAGTGCTGTGTGGCTCTTCAAGCTTTTGAATTATCATTCTGAAATTGAAAACAATCATGTCCGTGACGTTACTAGTAGGGCTCGGGCTGTCACAAAACTTATAATACATAATTGAAACCAGACGAGGTATGTCATCACCATTCTCGTATTTACTCTATAACTCATACACTATTGATACGTCTGTCCAACAGATTAAAGGCATCGAATGCAAACCAGCCAACGTAAAGATAACTGGCAGTATAGTGTGCATTGTATTAACAATGATGCCTGTTCCACTATCAATCTTCTGGACGTCTGCCTCCGAAAACCATGCGGGTAAGCGCACATCACATTTTTATAGTTCTGACTGGGGTCACCTATACTATCCACAAGCTTCCATTTAAATGCTACTGCCATTCAGTTGCTTTTCAGTAATATCGAAAGGATTTTTATTTACATTTTGCCGACATGGTCAATTTTTCAAGTCCTTGTCTTAAAATAGTATTCTGACAATTTGAACCTTCTCGTTTATTGCCTTCCTGGAATAAATATCAAATATTTGAGGAGTCATCGAAATCAACGACCAACTAAGAAGACAAGGACACTGTCATGCCCGTAATAGATTAAAGAGGCTGGTAGTTTGTGACCGAAACCCAAGGTGTAATGTACTTGTCCTGAAAGGTTTGAGGAACTCAAATGTGAAGCGCTGATATTTAGCAGTTACAAAAGATCAGTCAAACTGGAAACTTGAAAACGCTGCAGGAATGAATTATGAATCATTCGAAAGTTTTTGAAATGAAAACGTTTTCCCTTATGATCTTCAAATGTATCAAATGATACATGCACAGCTGAAATATGCAGTAATGTATCAAGTCTACATATAGAAATGATTACCCGTGAAAGTAAACTTGAAATGAATGGAGAGCGATGCTTATACATTAGTTTGCACGTAAAAGTTCCGAGCGTAATAATGTCTATATTGTTGATGCTATTCTATTTGACTCGTATGGAAAAATGCATAAAACGGCCGGCTTCTATTTGCAACGTCCCACTCTACAGCGACATAACGAACACTGATTTTAAAGACGTGACAGTGAACGAAATACGGGTAGTCGCGTTGCAAAGCAAGAGATATATGCACATGTGCACATATGAAATATATACGGTCATCTCAGTATGACGTTGACACTAGGTGCACTGTTAATATTCTTCAACACACATCATGTATAGTTCAGTCGACCTGGAAATAGTAGTACAGACGCTGCAATATCTCCTAGACGTTATGACGTCCACCCTCAGCAGTTTATTACAATCTACTTACAATGTATGCTACCGAGAAGAGTTTGGTTCACAGCTGATAACCTAAATATATCTATATAAAAGATACATATTAAAGACAGGGCTTTTAGTGCTGCTGCGCCGTAACTGTAATACTAGCTAGCTTCCAGCTATTTGGCTTGGGCTGAAATAAAAACGAGTAGAAAATATGGACCAACATTCCTAAGTTTTATCAAGTTGACTGTGTTCAGAGTCATGTTATGTTATGTAAGCGGGCTGGTATCGTGCGGGATCGCTGGTTAAACATGTAGTTTAAAATCGTTAGGATACACAAATGCACACAAATTTAGAGGATATCAAATAGACTATACATGCGCGATTCAAGAAAGCATTATTATTATTATTATTATTATTATTATTATCATTTTATACAAATAGTACTCTTTTAAAAGTTATCTCTTCACAGTTCATGTCCAGAGAGGTCTTTATCATGTCCCCGATGAAATAAAATAATCACTTTGGCTTCACAGGATCATATACATGTACAGTATGGTATTTAAATGATTATAAACTTTTCTATACGTATTATGCAAAAATGATTAATCATATATCAAACCATATACATATGTACTCAAAAGGGTGAAAATAACATTGACATATCCCATGAAGCTTTCTTTATACTTTTAATAAATAATAATTTTCATAATGGCTTTCATTACATCGATGAAATACTTTCACTTCATTGTATACATTTATGAAACAATTTACGTGGTACTGGAGGAATTGGGCAGGTAGTGACCATAATCATTAAATATTCATAATTACTATAAGCAGATACTATAGCCATAGTAACTTATCATGAACCGTCTGATATCATGACCACAGAATCAGGTCATATAATGTGTCTATCTCTCAAACAACATGAAGAAACGTTACAGCTTGTTATTATGAAAATATTTAACGCTGATATGATTATAGATACACATGTAAAACATAGAGGAAATCTTTGATACTATGAGAAGAATTTGGAATTTCTTTACATATCAAAATAAAAAATTAATCCCTTTGTTATATATTTTGCAATTGGGATCTAAGTTATTTAGATCACGAAAGTACATCAGTCATGTGAAACATCCAGTCATATTTGATAAAACTCTTTCTGTACTTGCTATTTACATTGTGACAGTGGATAAAATATTGATGATTAATTTATGGATACAAGTCATTTCAACTGCATAGGTAGAATACATTTTCCAATATCAATGGAGCCTCTTCTGCCAATGCGATGTTTATTGTTACATTCATCTTCATTTCATTCTAATAAGTATCCGGGATATAATTGAAATTAAATAGAAGTTTGGTATCTTGGATTTCTGATGGCATCTATTTCTTTGGCTTGAGGCCTGGCAGCTGACACGCCAGCGACTTATAGTGAGGGTTGCCGCACGGAGCGATCAATTCCTTGCAGATAGGACGCTCAGCCTGGAGAAAGACCCCGGCTTCCACTGATGCCGAAATGATCACCCTGCTTTAGCAGGCGATGAGAGTATTACAGAGCCACTTGACGTGCATATTTCCATTATCTCTGCACAAGTGATTCTCAGAGGGTTTTTTTCAATTCAAAGAAATTTGTAAAATTTAGATGCCTTCAGCATTAGCTCATACGTGTGGAAAATAACGAGATAACAAAATTAGTTTTGAGATTCAATCTAAATTCAATTATTATCAATTCAATTGAGCATGAAATATAAAATGAATATAGTTGTCTTAATAAAATATGGTTTGAGGGTGGGAAATCTCCATTATGAGCGCCATGTTTAAACTTCATGGGTGTCCAATATCGTGTGTGCTTCATGCGTCAAAACAGACCTCAAACTGCTGTTTATACCGTGCACTTCAATCCATCACCCGGCTAACCTATTTTGTATTTCAGCCAATAAATTGCAAACCGCACTTCAGAAATTCAATACGAATTAAGATCATTTGTGCACGTTTGTCTGGCTCCACCATGGGCGAGCTCTTGGTACAGCTACTGACAACATCGCTCCTGGAGTACAGTCGACCTTGTACAGTATCAACTTAGCTCCTTGTGCAAAATTTGATATTGTATTTAAGCATTAATATTCTTGGATAAAAGTACATTGAACCTTCCGTGGTCTGTTTTATTTAAAAATTAAAATGGTTGATCAAACTCCAAATCTTGTCGTTCTAGGCTACAGTTTGAACACTAGGCAGTGGGAGAGTAGACTCTGGGGGCCAGCTGTGACTGGACTGTCATCAAATATACAACAACCAAGGTGTCGGTAGACTTAATGGCTTCACTTTAAGAATATAGGTGACACATCTGACAAAGGCGTTGCAAGTTGTTCTTACTTACTCTTGCTAATTTTATCAGAAACTTTTAGTATGAATATTTCAATCGTTTTAGATAACTTCTTGGACAGGGTATTTCTATCTGCACTGTTATCTGTAACGGGATTCAACTATATCATGTAAGTGTGAATATTTCCTGTTAATTATATACTTGTGCATGTTGATCATGTGACCACAATTACGAATAATCCAAGCCTCCTGTGTTGAAGACTCACACATCCTTTTCAGTCTGGCAATAATAATTTTTCATCTATTTCGCATGTATGATATCATGCTATCATTATAATCATGCTGGAGATGCAAGTGTAAGGGATTTACATAGAGCCAATATTATGATCTCTTCTAAGTTAGTTCATGGTAATCAGTTGAAGAAGACACCGGGACTATAACGTTCGCATGTAAAAACGAAATCAGGTTACGTACAGTCAACACATGCAAAACGTTAATTGATCACATAGGGTTTTTATGGAGCGTAACACGAAGGCAGCATAGAGAGGTGTAATTGTAATAGAAAATGTACAAAATAGTTTACCGCCAAACCGCTTGAAATCATCTTTCGTTTGTCAGAGCAGCGTACAAAATATGTTTAAGGAATTTAAATGCTATAGATGTGCACCAAACAATACGGATTTTGAATATTACTTGTACTTGCATAGTAACACGTCCTAGGTCAGACAGTTGATCAATGAAAGCTATCTACATATAAATAAGTATATCACGATATCACGATCTAATGTTAGACCACAGACGTGTTATTATCTGCAATACAAGAGAATGTACAACAGAGGACAACACGATTCTTCGATATCCAAACTATAACTTTGGACTTTCTACATTTAACTACAATGGGAATTTTCATTTTAATAAAGATTATTAGTCAAACCAATCACATTTTTCATCTATGGTTCCTCCCGTTCATAAGAATGTAAGTCTTAGCATAAGAATCTTCTTCAAAACTTGTATATGTTTTGGTCAATGACCTTTCTATCTTTAAAAGATGACGTCATAATGAATATTCATAACAGTGACAATCAATCAATCAGCCAACTGAAACACTACTTAAGACTTTTTTTACATAATTTATCGCAATTTTTTTTATTTCTAATCACAAAAAATCACCAAATAAAAAATGACGCTTTTTCATATTTCAAACTTTAAGCGGACATTTTTTACAAAGGCTTACATTCGGAATGGTAACGATGATCATGACAACTATACGGAGAAGAGTAATAAGATAATTTTCGAGAAGTCAATAAGAACAATAATTCTTGACAATGTAACAGTTTTCCCCAAAGACCAAAACGGACACTTGACGTAAAGGTTTGAAATGTTTGCCCTGTTGCCCGTGTTGCGGCTTGCCTGGCACCCCTCTACAGCCTCTCATTAGCGAGTTGCGTGAGTGAAGACTGGCGCTATACCCAGCCACCAATTACTGGCTCCCGATCAAGATGTAATGGAACCGTTTACAAATACCAAGCCTCGTTAAGCCTTTTTCACTGAATTTAAAGATAGAGTTAAAGAATACTGAATCAGCTCTTTGAAGGCAGCATAAATATTTGCACTAGAACGGCATCAATTTTACATCAAAATAACAATGTTATTCGTAAAATTTAAATATTTGAAAGGCACGGGAATCATACGATAATAATGAATAATTTCACGTGAATACTTTCAAATGAGGAGCATGCTTTTTTCAAGCCAAATAACCAAGAACATGAATTGATTATTGAATAAAATGGGATATAATGTCCAGTTATTGAATCCTTCAACGGAGACATTTGTACTAATTGTATGGATAATATCACAGAGCACACAACATTAGAAAACGTCAATAAACCGGCATTACTTGCTCCAAACGATAACTAACAATTTGCTAAATTAATCCAATACACTTTCAAGTCTTGCAAAAATTTAATTTCGTGCTTAATCTTATATACGGATTTATTTTGAATGCATTCTAGAGACAAAGTATCTTCATGATATAAGAGTAAGAAATAACTTCGAAAGCAACCGGTCTCGTAACATACAAAAAAGACTTCATTCCACTTAAAATGATGATGGCGTTTAGACTAACAAATAAAGAATTTCCTCAGCACCAATTGTGATCCAGTGCTACATCCATAACACTTAAAGATTATCATTCTATAATGATGTATGACAACATGCTCTTAAAATCTCATTTAAACCGAAATCCTAAAACGGCGTGTGTTTATTTCGTTAAGCAGTGGAACACATTCACGTCTCTTGAATGCAACGTGCGTCTGATAGCAGTGTTATTCGTTTAATAAGTACAAATATCAGGAACAAATTTGTAAGGTCTCAATTCCCGGTTAAAATTTCGTTCATAAACGGTGTGGCAAACACTTTTCTACTATAAAAAAATTAAAGCGATGTTAACAAACTTAAACATTTGCAGTCACGGAATAAATATTTTTAAGTATTTTCATGTCTTGTAAAATAGATTATTTACTGACGTTCAACATTACAAAACATTTAAAGTTTTTTTCAGGATTTGCCTTTTGCAAATCTCACTTATTAGACAGCCATTGATATTAAGGCACACTCCTGAAAACTAACAATTGCCTCTTGATATTCGTAACCAACAATATAACAAAATAAGATATTAAAAAGTTTCAAATTCTCTGTACAACAATCGTAACTATTCCTTTTCTTGTCAAATCCATGTATAAGAGAGGTAGGTATGCTCTATTCACATATGGGATACTCCAAGGAAACGACAATAGTCACTACAGTTACTGTATCTTTAATCTCCACCTTGTGCATTACATTTTTCAAATACATTGCCCGTCACCTTCATATTACAGTACTGTCCTAATACAGCGTTTGTCACCTCCGTACTACAGTACTGTCCTAATACAGTGTTCGTCACCTTTATATTACAGTACTGTCCTAATACAGCGTTTGTCACCTCCGTACTACAGTACTGTCCTAATACAGCGTTCGTCACCTCCCTACTACAGTACTGTCCTAATACAGTGTTCGTCACCTTCATATTACAGTACTGTCCTAATACAGCGTTTGTCACCTCCGTACTACAGTACTGTCCTAATACAGCGTTCGTAAGCTCCCTACTACAGTACTGTCCTAATACAGCGTTTGTCACCTCCATAATACAGTACTGTCCTAATACAGCGTTCGTAAGCTCCCTACTACAGTACTGTCCTAATACAGTGTTCGTCACCTTCATATTACAGTACTGTCCTAATACAGCGTTTGTCACCTCCATAATACAGTACTTTCCTAAAACAGTGTTCGTCACCTTCATATTACAGTACTGTCCTAATACAGCGTTTGTCACCTACGTACTACAATACTGTCCTCATACAGCGTTCGCCACCTTCATATTACAGTACTGTCCTCATACAGCGTTCGTCACCTTCATATTACAGTACTGTCCTAATACAGCGTTTGTCACCTACGTACTACAATACTGTCCTCATACAGCGTTCGTCATGATCACCTTCATATTACAGTACTGTCCTAATACATTGCTCGTCACCTTTACATGTCAGCCTGCAGCTCGTGTCGGACACAATCAGGGCTAATCTGTTTACAGAATCATCTCGCTCTCTTCTCATTTCCAGTGTAGACGGAGTCCTGTTAAACTTGCATGAACTCTTCCAGTTTGAGCCGTTCAAGGTGTTGACATAAAAAGCGCTAACTTCGACCTTTGCGTTTCTTGCGCCAACATCGTACTGTAGCTGCAGTCATATCCACATATTTGGTGTTATACTCTTGTTGTGTTTCACATCCAATAAAACACTCACCGCGAGCAACATGAATGTGACAGCTGATACGTGGGGAAACAGTAAAGGAAAAAGTGTTAAAGATAAGTATTTTGTCGTAGCTCTCAACACCAACGTCCTTCTGTATTAAGTGGTACCATATGCTTTAATTTGGAGTCACTAATAATCATCAGTTTTTCTTCGTTCTTCGGGTCATTTTTACACATGTTCGTTATTAAATTTATCCGTCTTGCTGTTCCTGTTTTTTTAAACTTAAACCAATAGTTTACAACTAACGTAAAGACCTTACTTAGGTAGAGCGCCCACTCGTGGCCCTGGAGGCCGGGGTTCGATTCCCGGTCTCGTCATACCAAAAGTGCGAGATCTTGCTTCCGTGCTTTCATCGCTTGAACTGACGCTGTAGTGTGGCTGCTTGGTGCCGAGAGCACACAAAAAAGTACCAATGTACAATGTATTGCGGACAATAAAGAGTTATTATTAGTATCACTAACAGTTTCAAGAAGTAAAACGAATTATTATGCCTATATGTAATATGCACATTATGCGTATAATGGGTTATGCATGAGGCAAGTCATCAAATCAAATATATCATTGAACTACAGGTCACCGCGTGTTTATCAAATCTAAACATTTATTCTTGAAGAGCTGTTTTCTTACATAGCTGTGATCTTCTTGTTGATATAACGTAATTGTGTTAAAGAAAGTTTATGTTAAAACTGCTAGTTCCAGGTCTCACCATGTGAGAGACTGACAGGATTATTAGCTTTAATCTGGAGTTACTTTAATCCAGTTCACCCGTTCCTCTCCCGTTTACACATCAGAAGAAGCTTTGCATTTAACTTTGAAGGCTTCAAACCATACAAGTTCAAGTAGGCGGTTAATCTAAGTTAATTTCAACAGAATGATACCGGCGCCTCGGGAAGCACACCAACAATAGAATCTCGTGTGCATTTAAATACGTTTTCTTTTTGACACCCGCGTAGCTTTGAAGAGTAAATGCATGCAAACGAGAGGAGGGAAAAGAAATATTACAAGAGTAATGCCTCATGGGGATCTTTTATTAATTCCCCATATCGACCCTCGAGGTTTTGTCCTGCTAAACGTTACTGTTTGGGTAAATTTTTGCCACATTTCTGCCACAGATGAAGTGTATGGTTGAGAGTTAGCTCCATAGGGAGCGGCTTACTTTTTCTCTACTCGAGTCAGATACACGATGAAGAAGTTGCTGAAGTAAGGATTGTCCTGAAAACGACATGTCTTCTAAAGATGTAATTATTCTTAACCGCTAGGATATTGCAGCACACTCGCACACGTCAAAATTGAATGGATATCAATGAGTGGGGCAGAAATCTCCCATATTCGAAGAGATTTCAAATGCAAAGCAGCAGCAAATTCACAGACAACTTTAGAATGAAGTAATTTCAACATTAAAACCCCAAGGGAAAAGTCTCAATTCGGATTTCATGGTATTTAATTTTAAGCCCAGAAATCTATTCAGCTCTTGTAGTATGTTAGTGATACTATTGGCCCTATTTTAGAGTTCGTTAGTTCTATTGAGATCAATGCAGCTCCTATCTGGCGGGCCAACACAAGTCTACAAACTCCAGTAGTGATGAGAGGAGGCATTGGATGACATCAAGTCAGGTTTATCCGGGGAGATCTCCTGCAATCATAGCTAGAACTGGTTGTTTAGATGGCCATATGTTTGACGTTCATGTAACAGAAGACGCGGAGAGGATTGTGCGGATCCACTTCACAAATACCATCAAACAGCGATAGACGCTTCCCCTATGTAATTAGATAAATATCTCTGCTCATCGTTCTCTATGCAATTTTAATACGCCCTACGAGGTTCAGTTAGTTCTCAATCATTGTTGTTTCACCGGGAACCACGTAAGGCAAACAGGTCGATTTACCATCATGAGCAGATTAAAGAAATTCTTGAAAGTTATTCGGCCTCAAGTACCCTTCCAAACTCTGTAGCAACGTGAGGACCAGGGAAAACAGCTTGGTGTCGGAGAGCACCGTTATGACATTAGACGATGATGGCTCGGACTTGATGGGGTAGAGGTGGGTGATATAGATGTGTGTGCTTTTAGTTTTCTTGGGTTTTAGGTTGATTGGCAATCAGGTTATCTGTGCAGTGTACAAGACACTGCGATCTCTGGGTGATCAGTCACATGTCCCGGACAGCTTGATGAACGAGTCCGCCCCGTCTGGGGGTATACAAGCGCTCCGCTGTTTGCAGGTCACCCTCCTGATTGCAGATTTTTATCACGCAGCAGTACATTCTTCCCCGCAATTGAATTTACCTGACCTATAATGGTAATAAGAGGTTATATCTACAAGCGCGGTTTCATGGCCTCACAAACCTCAATAAATCCCACTGAATGGCGCTCTCTACAAACGTCGAGCATACTTGCCTTCATTCGAAAAGCAAATTTCATTGAACAATAAAACAAGAAAATTAACCGAAATCCTTGTTCCTAGACAGAGGTGATAAGGTCGTTATACACAGCAATCAATGTTCAATCAACGTGGCCCCATCAAGTCGCCTATATTGCTTCAAAGGTTGCATATGAGAATGAATAAGTGCCAGGTTCTCTCCTGGGTCGAAGATAATGGAACCAGCCTAGTAAACTTTCCAATGTACAAACGCTTCTTGTAAACGATTTTATGTACCTAACATATTCTTTAATGAAACGTATTCTGTCTAGATTATGATGCACGTTTACCCTTAACTTGATGCGAACCCACCAATACGTGACCACCTAACGAGTCGTTGTTGCAAAACTTAATCTCAAAACTAGTTTAATAGATCTGATATTTGTAAAACCGTACCTCTAGGCGATCGTAAAGTATCTTGCTTTAAGACCTTCATTGAACCTGTAGGACAAGCACAACTTTAAGTTATCAAGTTATAGAACGCAAAGGCGCTTCCATGACATTAACATTATATATTTAGTCATCGTTTTCCTAATGTCTGAAATATAAAAAAAATTGAGAAATAATTATCCTCTTGGGTCGTTTCAAAAACCGCAAATTCTAACGACCATATCGATTGCTTCATCAGCTTTTGATGTGACACACGGGGAGGAACCACAATGAAAGCCGGATCAGCCTTGATGTTACGCTAATATCTAGCATATTGTTTAAGACTGATAAAGCTCCCTTGAAGCTTTTGTACTCGTAAGTCTTAATCTTAAAGCATTATTACAACATACGATCAAAGTTAGTGTTAAGGCAAGCTTACTAATAAGATGTGAGGTGATCGAATTAAGTTATAATCAAACCGGTGCAGTCTGTCCGTGAACTTTTCATGATAAAGCGCATATCGAGCGCTCATCAATTTGATGGTAATTATTCCTACATTTGAACTCCATCTCTATACATACCACAAGATTCATTCTCTTAAAACATAACTACGACATACGATCAAAGTTTGTGTTAAAGCAAGCTCACTTATAATATTTGAGGTTATGGAATTAAGTTATAATTAAACCGGTTCATTCTTTCCCGGAATTGTGCACGATAAAGTGCTTGTTGAGCAATCATCATTTTGATGGTAATTATTCTTCATTTCAACCCCATCTGTATACATATTGCAGGAATCATTTGTTTACAAAGCCCCAGATAGTTCATATTAAGTTATAGTCCACTTCTACAGCAGCTGCATTAATGTGGTAAGATGGAGATGGGGTTGATTTAGTTCCCATACCGTGGTGCATGAATTTATATGAACCCCAATGTCGTGAACAAAAGAAATCTCCTGGGACGTTGAATGGATCTAGTTTTAAAACAGGAAACACTTCTTAAACCAATAAACAGCTCTTCAAGGATGGTAGTAATTGATTGTAACTGATGTATGTTTTTAAGCGTCTCTGCGTGCCAGGACATTTAAAATGACTGTAGATAATAATTTATTCATACCATGGAAAAACAATTCTTGCTCTTATGCAACTGACAAATGCCGTTCAGTGCATCAATAGTCTGGTTTAATATTATGAAGGGTTTTACAAAGTCATACTTTGTACCGGGCCAAAATGTGTCAATTCATAATAAAAAAAATATCTGCAAATTACGGAGACACTTTACATATCCATAGATGACCCATGAGTTCGTGAAGCAACACGCATATCACCCTATAAGTTTATTCTCTGCCCTGGTCACTATGTTGATGAGGGATCGAAAGGATCTCAATCACAACTCGGACTCTTCAAATTCGTGTTAGATAAAGCCAGGAGAAGGCCATACGACGGGCAGTAATGGCAGGCTGGTGGAGTCAATTGGCACATAAAATCTACAAATTACTTGTGTGATTGCTGAGACGTCTGTGAAGATGGGTCAGTGCTCCAGTGATTGTGGACAAGCTCCCTGGACAAGTCGTAAAAGATTCTCTTACAATGGACAAAAGAAAGATCTCTTATGGCAAATTGGAACACAGTCGACATGATTTTAGTACATTCAGTGACGTCAGCGACTGCCTACAAGGGACTGGTAATGCCGTTGTTACCATGAGATTGGCTTCATGATGTTTAATTCTAACTATCTCTACACCTAAAATACAACGCATTTGTATGGCATACACACATTGCTTTGTGCTTTAATCAGATATATATCTAGAGCAAAAGGTTACCATTGTGATTAATAATATCGGAATATAGTCAAACTTCCTTAAACGGATTACATGCACATAAGTCGTAAAAGAAACATGTCATATCAGTATCTGTAACCTTTAGCGAAAATAATGTTTTAGGTTTTGGATATCGATATTACAGAACATCTGGGTGCGTTTAATACAATAAGATCAATGTCTAATGCAATAAGGAATCAACTTAGAAAAAGATTTATACTCAAAGATATATCTCAGTTGATATCAATGTAACATTTCCAATAAACTACTAAAATAAGAATTGTAGCTCCCTATTGAATTAAAGTGTTCCTTATATTGAATAGCCATTTAGACATTAAATGCCAGTATTGGTCCCGTTCTGAAAATGATCCAAACGCCAATGATCAGATTATAGAGACACGCTAACCTTTTGAAGAGAATTATATACTCAATATAAATGGGTAATTGTCATGTGATTGAAGGGAAGCATACTTCCTAGATTCTCCGAACCTGCCTTGAACTCTCGTGTAGTGCCTTACCGTATGCATATAGACATTCAGTGGCAGATCAAATGGTGCATAATGTACATAATGAGATATGTAGTGATAATTGGGTATCTATTTTTTAAAGTTTTGTTTAGCATTTGGCTGTGCCAATGAGCATGTAGTCTAACGCTCAAATCTTTACGGGTTAATTATTTGAAACTTATGATATGGACACAGTAGAGGAAGAAACTTAAAGAAATTGGATGTTGTTCACCCGATACCTTTATTAAAGAGCCACTCCGTGAGTTGATGGAGTCGCAAATACTAAACTTAATCAAGGGTGTTATTTGATCGCGAAGTATCGACTGTTACCAACAAGAATCATTTTAGAGCTAATTGGTGTTGTGCAGTGAAAATACGAAGGTAGAAAGTCGCAATTATGATCGAAAACCGGACAGTATATCACCACATATGACATTTAGGTTCGTATCAAAGGTAAATAATATCTTATGAAAATCACGGAGTGGCTCTTTAAAGAAATTGGATGTTGTTCACCTGGTACCTTTATCAAGGTTATTTTCGGACAAGGGTAAATTTAAGGCCAAATCTTTCTAAATTACCCTCAGTCTGCTAGAAAACAACACGAGCGAATCAATTAGTTATCAGTCTAAAAATGTATTCTAAGCAGCCAATGAATTCAATCACATGGCCATAATCGCAAAATCGTAACACGTGATTGGGTAATAATTTGACCATATGTTTTCATCAACTGGTCCTCTGTGGTACAAAGTAAAGTAATGAAGCATTTCGGAACATAACACGCGTCCCTGTGCGGCCCGTATTACATCCACTATCTGTTTTATCGCGCATTGATCTTTATCGGCGCTTCCTGCACGGTCAATTTCACGTCCCTTCATACAATCGGCAAATAGTTGTTCGTAAGGTTATTTGTGGATATTAGCTGTCTACTAAATCTAGCATTGCGCTACAAACAGCCGCCAGACCTGTAATCTCTTTTTGATTTTTCCTATCAAGTTTATGGTTTCCGCAACATCAGTTTATCAGAAATCTCAGTCACCGTCCGTGTTGCAGCCTGGTAATGTGTTTCAGTGAACACGCGTTTATCGATAGAAGGTTCGGAACAAAACCCTAATGATGACACTGATTGATTCAAAGGTTATGTCAATAAAACAAACAGACTTGGGTGCAAAAATACTCGGGAAAAGGATACAACACAGTCTTTGCATTAATAGCTAATCATATCGTCATGACTAAGAGAAATGTACATTGTCCACCCAGTGTCCAGACATCTGTAACATAAATGGACAGTTCCCCTAGGGAGGAATGTCGTTGTCCACGGATAAGACAGCTCTTCTTCCTATATTGAACCAGCTCTTACCTTTTTTGGAAGCGCGGAATCCATCGTTGATTGGCAATCTAGTGATATTAAAGACTATTTCTGTGCCCTTCGGAAGCAGATTTGGTTCATGGTTGACTCTATACACAGCATACAAGAAGGCGTTCTCCACCGAGATATCCTCGTCCCCCACTCCAAACAAGCCTCCTGAAACATACATGTACTACGTTTAAATAAGGTAAAGTAATATAGTTAGCATATGTTCACATGTGAACTTGTGCAGCCTCCGAAAACATACAAGTCCTTGTTTACAAAATGGTGGAACATGCATGTAAGTGGTGACATAGTTCCCATTGGTTCATATGTGCAGGTTATACATTTGCCAAGCAAACAAACGTCTGTTACGAACTGGAAAAGCAATTTTGCTTATTTCATAGACTTTGTCATAAAGAGATTATCGAACGTGTGTCATTTTATTTAAATAACCTCATACAATTTGTTTATAACCAACGCTGTCGCACCTTTTCCGTAAAAGTCATATGACACGATTCCAACCAATGTATTGTAACACTAAAACTTATACACAACGAGATCATTACAATATGATACATCAAATGCAATAATCTGTGGCAAGCAAACAGGCTATCAGTTTATTAATCATGTTTATATCACGTGCGTTATTTATCATGACATAATAACCGCCCCAAGACAGCAATTATACAGTAGTTAAAGAGCTTCTCCTCTTGCCTGGTGAAATTGAATCATAAGTGGATCCCTCCATTACAGGCCGGCTTATCTCTCAGGAGTGATGAGTTAGTTTAACTTTCATCTTTATCTCCCCACCCTGAAGCCGAACCGGCAGATGCTTTTACACAGCCTTCATTATCTTCCTGCAAGCTTAGATACGCTCAACTCCCCGTGACTAATTGAAGTAACACTTCCATACGATAAAAGGGCAATGTCTTTGACACTTACATCCATTCCAAATAGCGTACAATTAGAGAGGTTAGATTGAGTTAATCTTTTCTAACCAGTGTGTGGCCAAGGCCTTGTTACATATCGTTAAAATGTTTTTTCGTAAATATATTTGCAGCCGTTTTTCTCGTTACCGAGAGAATCAGTCGTCACATAATGTAATGGGATCCATCCGAGCGGAAACTACTGGAGGTTAATCACATGTAATTATATCCACCTCGGTGTTTGGTCCGG
Organism: Phorcus lineatus; assembly: GCA_921293015.1. Lineage (NCBI taxonomy): Eukaryota > Metazoa > Mollusca > Gastropoda > Trochida > Trochidae > Phorcus > Phorcus lineatus. Next base: position 29,617,029 of record OV121085.1, on the reverse strand, counting down.
AAGTTTCTTAGTTGAAGGTAACGTGCAGGAACATAGCACAGCTTTGCTTCCAAACGGTAAAGTATCTATGCAAGGTAGTCATTGCAATTCACTTGACAAGGACACGTGCAACGACGACATGTACAGGCTAGAGTTAATAAAATATCTTCACGTTATCCGTACAAAATGACTATCAATTAGCTGAGCAAAATAAATTATAATGGGTAGAACACAAGACAGTGACGCTGGGGGAATCCCCCTGGACTCACATAAAGCTATTCTACCGCCTGCACTGTGCGTCCCTTACCAACCTCACCGTTTTAATTGAAGTACATGTTAAATCGATTCCATGCTTTTTTACATTTCTGTAAATTTGATTAGATGTTTACATTTTAAGGATTTCTGAATGTATACTGTGGGTATTCCTAGGAGGAAACTTGATGGGAGTAAATTCCCTACGCAGAGTTTGGTCGTCATAAAACACCCCGATACTAATTGAATATTTAATTCTGTTTGTTAATTTGAGAGATGAGTCATTTTAAAGCTTAATTTTCAGTGACACGTAACATAAAACATAATTTTAATATACAGTCCAAACACTCCCATGTAGTTCATAATATATATATATATATATATATATATATATATATATATATATATATATATATATATATATATATATATATATATATATATATATATGCAAGTTATAAGCATTATTTATTTCTTTGACTACGTGTACGTCCCTGTCGGTAGATTCACAGGGCAGTGGATTACATGATAAATCCGAGAGCAAGTATTGTTTTAGATGGCAAAACTGCTAACATGATATTCTGTTTATATTTCTTTCTTAAATACAATTTCACGGCTGGAGAGAGTGGTTTCATGCCGATGGTGTATCCGGCTGTCCCATCAACCCCGTAACTTAACATTGGGTTGCTTTCTTCACTACTGCGCACATATAAGACACAAGAAGTATGTTTAGGCTTGATAGATTATCTTACTGTTTTGTGAACACATGCAAGGTATTTGCCTCCTGCAAAGATCTATATGTATGTTTCAATCGATAAGGATATTTATCACACGTACATTAACACATCACCAAAAGAAAACATGAAAAGAATAGAGAATTCAAAATAATTTCCGTTAGAACCAGTGTTCATTCATATGACTTCATATGATTTCAAAAGTCACGAACAATTTTTTTCAATCATGTACCATGTTAGTCAATCTTGATTCTGATTACATAAAGGCACATCTTTGATCACAGCACTATCATTAGGCGTGCAATGCGGGATTGTCTGAAGACATTGTCATGTATGCCGTCACAGCAATTGTGATGTTACCAGGTTTAACGTCATAGCATTGAGAGTCAATACTTCTTGATGTAAAAGCTTGGTAATTTAGCTCATTATGGTAAGACAAAATCTTACTGTCACACAGATTTTATAAGATATCCCTTCTGTGAGATCAAGACAGTTTGGATTATCAACTACCATGATAAGTAGTAAACATTCCTCATGGGCTCTTGTACAACAATTTTAACTTTGTACTTAGTAATATGCAAATAATGTTGATAAAGATTGACATGGCAATGCTGCGTCCCTATTTTTGACAACGCACCTGAAACACTAATCATAAATCATGAATTTTTAAAATCTAGGTGAATTCATATTTTTTAACTGGGATATCGTAGTTCATCAGAAGCAAAGACGGATTGCTGTGTGGTTCCCATACATCCATCTGCAGGAACTTATGCTTTGTAGGAAAGGGGAATTGTCTGAATTGTCTTCATATCTGTCACAACACAAACCGATGATAACCATTTGAATAAACGCGTGTTGCAACTCAGTATCTGTTTTGCTTTTATCTTGTTGTGGTATCACATGGTGGAACTGGACTAACTTATCTCCCCTTGCTTAACTCGCCCCTAACTAGACAGGCAGACAGATTCTCCAGGAAGCACAACATTGTTTTCTTTTCCTTGTAATTTGCCCTGGTCTGGGGTTTATTTTCCTTTTCCTGGAGCTGTTTTCAAACAGCGATGCTCTCGGGTGAGTTTTAACGTGATGCGATGCAGCCCGACCACAGTTCTGTCAGTAACTCTCAAGGCGGGCAACCCAACACTGCACACATTGATTATTTATTCACACAGATATTGAGGGTATATCAAATTCTAGCCAGGTTAAATATTCTCACTCTGACCATTTCTTTGCAAAACATGTTCCACGAGCAGAAAAGTATGTTCTATTTACAACGGAGATAAGATACGATCGCGTTTGACAGATCTGAAACTTTAAACTTCTACAGCTGCATACCAAAAGTTTGTTCACTTACCACTAAATCGTAGTGCAAATATCATGTATGTTGGGTTTCCGTTCAACGTCAATAGAATAACTTCAGCAAAAGTGGCAATGGATCACCTATTGTCCATGTGTGAAATAGCCATTATTGAACGTATTTAGGTATCGTCCAGTCTCTGGTGCAAAATTTCGAATTTTGGAATGTTGAAATAGACAGAAGGGGTCATATTTTCGAAATTTCGATTTCGTTAAATTTCGAATAAGATGTCCCTTATCGACTTCCTGAGAATAAAATCAGCGAAATCACAATGACTTAGTTCAAATAAACAAGCATGACTAATTTTTAAGCATTTGATGACTTAAAAATGATGTTGTAGAGAAAAATATAAATTGATTTTTTCGACATTTTGACCCCTGGTCACTCCAATGACCTGGCAAAACTGTTACGGTAAATTGTGAGGTATGATAAATACTTGCGCATGCCTTAAAGGAGGATGAATATGCACATCTGTATTGAAATTTGAACATTATGCGTTGCTTTCTCGCAATGCTACCCTACCTCAAAGACATCACACATTTAATGATATTTGCACTAGTATAACCAGGTATGTGAACAAACTTTTGGCATGCAGCTGTATATACTTCTGATATACAGGATCAATAAGTCTTTTGTATTATAAAAACAGCATTGGAGCTTTATGAAAATTCCCTTGATAACAATAATTACTCAGGTAGCATTAAATGCCGCATCGTATTATATTTTAGCCATAAATAATACATAGAAAGTTTTGCGAGTTCAGAAAAGTGATTTATTGCACTGGCCAGACATATTAGAAACCGTATTGCCATCGAGTTACATTTTCTTCTACTTAGCGAAGGAAAGCAACGTGACAAGATGGCATGAAGACCCCTGGATAGTGTGTGTTGGGATTCAACACATGGAGGCGCTAATGGAATAGACAGAGACGCTGATACAGTCCGGTAATGGGACAAACAAAGTTTCCGAGAAGATTGGCTTAACTTATAAATGGTTTAGGACCTCATGATAGATGAAATTAACTTTTGAACAACGAGAATCCCTATGATGAAAAATGGTCGTTAAATATGAGAAACATGTTGTTACATAAACTACATATAAAGTACTGCAGTCTGTTGGCAAGTTTTTAAGATTCGGGATTCATATCAACACGTTAGCAATAGCATCATAAAACTCAGGTGGCGTCACGTTTTTCTCTTCCGTGTTCTTCTTTGAGGCTTAACAGCAGCCATTTTCCCAGGCATTCTATAGACATGTTCTGGATTTTTCAATTGAATAGGAGCTATACACGTTTTGAAGAATTATTATCAAAGTTCTTCCGCCTTATGAAAACCATTAGCAAATACAACAAAAGGTCACAATTGTAAAAATCTTATGCTTTGTTTCAACCTCTTAAACCTATACATAAGAGTCTCCAAAATGGCCCCTGAAGGACCACTATAGAAATTGAAAGCAAAGTGAACCCTGTGTAAACGTGTAGCGCGTGTAACTGTCGTTGACGATATTGGTATTTGACGAAGAGTCACGTGCAGAGAGCGAATAAACCATCCGCATAGAAATCGAAACATCACAACTCTAATACCATGCAGATTGAATCTACGATGATAACAAATATTATCCTTTCAAGATCTATTCGGCCCTTCCCACTTTCCCTCCTCTACGGACTTACGTCCTAAACTAAACCATGAATAATTTAACGTGTAATTATGCAACGTTGTAAACTGTAACAACACAAGAAACTTTGTTGGATTTCCAAGACTGAAATAGAAAGTTCATAAGAGAAAAATGTTTAGCACAGAGCGTATACTTGATACCTATCCTCGCAGTTAATGGATTATCCAGCAAATATATAAGAAGTGAAGCAAAAATATATCAGCTTATACATATATCAGCATGGGACGACTTGGAGTAGTGATAGATGCGAAGGTATCCCTTCTCAGTGCGGTTTATTTGAATGGAACTAACACCTATTAGCGAGTTAATGGAAGTAACATGTCTCAGTTATCCAGAAAGTAAACCACACCGATCAGGATATTCATGCTGTGGGATAGTCTCAAGACTAACTCGCCGTCTCTGATAATATAATTCTTCAAACATGATGATTCTACCGATAATAAAAAAGGGACTAAAAGAAATGAGATCTTGTGCATACTAAATCTTAATCTAGACTTGAGCAGTGGCGGATCCTGGAAATGGGAAGGTGGCGGTAATGGTGGATTCACCTATTGAAAGGTACACCCATGAGTTCACCCATTTTATAGTCGATATATATTCAAAAGGGATTGGATAGGGGCTGCATGAAGTCTGCGCTTCAGTGGTACACTTTGTAGCAGTCTATCCTAGTCTCTTCCCAGTGCCAATGAATATACCTTATAGCAGTCTCCTCTGGTGCTTGAACCCCCAGGAATCGCCACTGTTGCTTTTCAAAAGATTATGTTTTGAGATGGATTCATTATGAGGTGAAAAGGATATGTAGTAACCCTGTTTATGGGTTAGAATATGTCAATCTCTAGCTTGACACAGAGCACGATTTTTTCAATACAAATGTGTGTAGTTAGAAGGGTATACTGACGCCGTTTATCTCTTTTTCAATGACTATTATTTTTAGTAATGACTGTAGCTGATGTCATAATGAATTCCCGTCTATATAGCTCATTAACACTTACATTAATTTGGATGTGTTGTGATTATAATGCCCTAAGTATTCAATTAATTAGCTTCAGTGGGTTTAAGTGATATTCAGCCAGAAGAAAAGTTATGATGATTCGTATAGACTCGTATACGGTATAGATTTTAACAGAGGGTTATTAGGGTGTATTATATAGAGCAAAGAGTGTGAATGAAAGACTGCACCTCAACTGACAGGGGACATCACGTTTTATCAACCAGGAAGAGAAGAAAGCTTCTGTATCATCACGTGACGAGCAGCTCTGGGATGCATCTTGATCACGATCCCCCTGCATTGCCGTCACCTCTCTACGCTCACGACATTGATTTCCATCAAATATGAAAAGCGTTACAAATTTAATCGTGTCACTTGCGCAACTTGTGAAAACCTTGAAAGTGTTTCATTTCATCTTTTTTAACTACGACTGAAACGCTGACATGTAGAAGTGGATCAAAAGACCGTTAATCCTCAGAGACACCCTCCTCCACTGACACACCGACTCGCCCGGCACTCTCCACCCTTGAGGGATTCTTAGTCTGTCTTATATCTCACAGGAAGTGTCTATAGGCCAGATATCAATCGATTAATAAAAGAGAAAAAGATATTTGCTCAGATATCTTGTCCTCTTGACAGCTGTATCGATACGTCTGTCAAAAACTGACCCAACGGCATACTGATCGCAGTCACATAAGCGCTATGCATGCAAAAAATAACATGCTATTTTACAGACAACCAATTCGGCTCTTGAGTGAACGAAACTGGTAGTCAGGCTCTGAACAGAGTGGGTATTAATGTCGCGATGAGGAGCCGATAAGTGGTTTCTGAAGAGGACGCAAGAAGGCTATTGGGCAGCATAAGCGCTACACAAGTGTAGCTAATAGAATTAAAGTGTACGTGTACTTTGATACTACAAGGGATGACTTTAACTAATAGAACTAATGTATAGCAATACTTTTAGAATATATGACAAAGTTATAAAAGTACATTTACTCTGTTATTGCTACTATTGATTGATCTTTCGATCCGAATGGCATCTAATGATTTGAGCCTCATCTTACGTATAGTCGACTTTCATGTTGCTAAACATAATGCAGCTGTGCCTCTAGTAACTTTCAAATAATTCAATAAGTATCGATTTGTTATTATATGCTTTTTGAAATCTAATTACATTTTTGTGAGAAGACGTTGTAGAAAAATGAACGAGTACAGAAGATTTGAAACATAAAACATGCATTCAATCATTTTCATATATCACTCAGGAAATGTCAAGATTTCATCAGTCTGTGTGTAATCTTTATTCAAATTCTATATGATACAGAAACCAATTCCATTAAAGAGATATAAAAACGTAATTTAATCATAGACGAAAACCATTTACATTTTATATGTTTTTTGTTGGTTTAAGCTATGAACTGAAGAGCCGAAACACTTATTGGCGATAGAAAATTAAAACTGGTTGAGGGAGTTATCATTTGCTACTAGGTTCAATCCTGGCCACATTGCTATCAGTAAATCAGTAAACTGGTTCGATGTGGAGAAGCTATCCCCTCAGTAGTTGCGACATGATTTAGAGGAGCGTCCTGGCGGGGTCAGGGGAGGGTCTTTTGGGAACTTCACTGTTCAATGTACGCGCCACAGACGCAAAGATCTGCCAAGAGCATTGCTTGCAAATTTATGAGTATAATTTTCATGCATTGATTCCTCTGTCGGTATTAACGCTTTCTGAAGAGCACATTACAGACGAAAACTAGGACAGACAATTTTTATGAGATACACGTCGGCATTGCATCCTAGATATGACTGTTTGTTTTGTTATGACTGTTTGTTTTGTTAGCGTAATTCTTCAAGTGGTAACGTTGCGTGAGCGGCCATTGCTGTACACTACGGAATTCAGATATACCAGGGCAGTCGAAGTGACACTATGAAATAAAGTTATAAACACGAATAATTAACCAAAGTGGAAACACTTCTCTTTTTTAAGTCAAGATGTTCTAAGGTATACTGTAGTCACGGCTGTTTACATTTTGAGAATTATTTGTCTCCTGGTGTATAAACGGTTTGAAAGGTTAAGTTTAACTGGTATAACTGCCGGAGCTTGTAAAAACTAGATTCATAACCAAATTAGAGGGTTTTAACGATTGCTTTGACTCTCTATTTTACAGGCCTTTGGCTCCGCACACATTATTTTTACATCGAGTCACTTGACTTCGCAAAAACTTTTTTCAAAAGAACCATAAAAAGCATATGATATATGTTTCTCACTAACTTTATTAATCAAACTTAAAAACAATATATGATTAAATCGTCGTATGTTATATATGTGATAGTATCACGTGATATCGGTGTGATCACTTCCCAGTGTTACAGTGATAAAGTAATCGTCGCGTTCTCATTGTGTAAACGCAACAATTTGGAGGTATACATTATAACTCAAATTTCGCGTTTATCGGAAGGTAAGCCGGTCATTCGACCTTGTTTATTCCAATTAGAAGAGAGCTTATCGCTTTTTTCACAGCCTGAAATTATATACAGATTATACATATGGTAAAATGTTTAAGAAGCAAAGATCATTTAGATTCCGTACAATAATATAATGATGTTTAAAAGTCGGAGTAATTGTAACTGTATCGCCTCTTGTGATTGAAATAACACCTCCATTGAACACCTCTTGTTTAATCATAATAAAATGTGTTTCAATACTGTTTACGAGGGTATAAGGCTAAGTTGGAGTCATCATGGTATTCAATGTCAGGAGTGCAGCGCCTTCAGCATGTATTCATGTGTGGGAATGTGCTCTGCTGCAACACCCTCTAGTCGTTATTATTCATTCTTTTATCTCACCTCAAAATGCTGTGCAAATCATATCACAGTTGCATACTTGGATACATTACTTGTTGAAGAGGACCACAGAATCACCGTGTATACAGACGTACAGCTGCATGCCAAAAGTTTGTTCACATACCTGAATACACTAGTGCAAATATCATGTACTTGGAGATGCCTTTGAGGTATCGTAGCGTTGCGAAAAAGAAACGTATAATATTGAATTTTCAATACACATATGCAGATCCATTCTTCTTTAAGGCAAAGGCTTATTGTGCCCCACAATTACCCGTAACAGTATTGGCAGGTCATTTAAGTGACCAGCGGTAAAAATTCCGAAAACACTAATTCTTATTTTTCTCCATAAAATCCTTTATGAGTTATGAACTTCTTTAAACATCAGTCATGTTTGTTTCTAAGCATAGAGTCAATGTGAATATGTTGGTTTTAATCTCAGAGAGTCGATATGGCCGGGAACATATGGACATTTCACAAAATCGAAATTTCGAAAATGTGACCCTTCTGTCTATATCCATATGCCAAAATTCGAATTTCTGCACGAGTGACCAGACAATGCCAAAATAAGTTCAAGAATGGCTATTTCACACATGGACAGTGGGTGATCCATTGTCAGTCTTGCTGAAGTTATTCTATTGACGTTGAAACGAAACCCAAATTACATGATATTTGCACTACGAATCAGTGGTAAGTGAACAAACTTTCGATATGCAGCTGTACATGTTAGGGACTTGTATTCATTAACAGAATATAGTTCCAAATATTTGCCAAAAACTTATGTTTTAAAATGAAGCTAATGATTTTCTAGGTATCGTCAATCCAAGTTTGTGAGGATCCTCCGGAGTGAACATCAATGTAAACAAAAAACAGCTAGAGACGGAGGAAGATTGTCGATCTCCATGAATCCCGAAAGTATAAACTTTTCCCCTTTACCATTCGCTTAAACCGTGTTTTACTTCTCGTGTAGAATTGTCATCATCATTTTTATGCATGTTCTCAAATATTCCATAAAATATGGCAGGCACATTTGGTGTAGAAATAGCTTTTCTAGATTGCGTCTTTTCCTTTAAAATAAGAATGTAAAATAACTGTTGGAACATTAGCAATTATAAACGAAGCAATAACGGAGCGTTATGGGAGGCAATTTCCATAACCCATCTTACTAGAGAAAAAAATCAATGTAACATAATCAAATTAGAGAAATATTAGGTTTTTATTTTCGTTTTGTGATGCAATAGTGACGGATAAGATGAAGCACTCATTTCGTATTAAGGTTGTTACATTATCTCCAGGTTAAAATAGAATGACCCTCATCTCAATTTATCGGATCATGGGATCACTTTTATTCCAATAAAATGACGATGTATTCGGGACGTTATATTACACAATAATTTCAATATTCTCTTTCTATTCAAAGGACCATAAACCATCCTATAGAAAGGACTCACACTAAAGGAAATCCAATTGTCGTCCTTTAATACTCCAACGAAACATATGTTTACTACCAACATCTTAACATACTTAAACAATTGTGTACCAGCACGTTATATTTACGAATGGCAAATTTCAGGAGGTTTGCATTTATAAACGTAGGAAATGTATCTAGAATTACAACCCCCATCAACGTGAAACATGAAAAAAATCTTCAGTGTTTCCTTTACTATAATTCTAACATTGATCAGTATTAATTCAAAGCTTTAAACATTGTTCGTGCTTTTAAAATTATTGTAAAGTTGTCGTAATCTGCGGCTTTGCTGCACAAATGATTCGGTCTCAACATATTCAAATCCATCTTTAACGATGATGGATTCACCAAAATAAGTTCCGACATCACAACTGCGCACATTAAATAACTTCAAGAACAAATAGTCAGTCAACCCACTTCTGGAAATTGTTAAACGTATTTAATTGAACAATGCAAGCTGGGGATGAATCTTGGAGCCCTGGGGAGAATCACCCTTCTTTGCAAACCAATTTTAGCAAGACGCCTTCCAACTGAACACGTTAATACGACAGCGAGTTGATGACATGAGCTGTGAAGATAGAGATGGTTCTAACAATGAAATAGGGGCATATTATCGCTCCCTCTATACTCTCTGCTCACGGTGCGTTTGACGGCAGCTTGTAAGTAGCCTGGACTAGTAATATAACAAATCCCCACTAATACCAATTGCTTTCTTCATTGATTGATCAGGTTAACATCAGCCAAGGCCAGACTTCCTGTGCACATAGCTTACACATACAACTTGCTGGTCGATACAAGCTTTCATTCAAGATTATAATCTGGTTATTTCACAAGATGTAGGCTAATTGAATTTGCTACGATACCTTCTGTAACATATACCAGTTACTAATTGGAAGTCGTTGCATTAGACTGCAATTACCAGCAACCTTACAACCCAACGAGTATAGTTGTCTAAGAGTTTGGGAATTGATATTAAGGCAGTTAAAGACAAATCATCATCCATTACAATCTTAAGAAATAAGCCTTATTCCACACGCCATGAAATGAAATCATAAGATTCCAAGATGCCAAGTGCATCCGCCTGTTGTGCTGCGGTTGAGAAATTGAAGATGACAGCCCAGAACACTGATATGGTTCTCCTCTAGTTCTTATTTGCTCACAGTACGAACCCTAGATAGGTAATTTAGATATTTGAAAAACACGTCACTGCTTATAGCGGTAAACCCGTCACCCCCCTGTTATTTAGTTCAATGAGTGATACAATCAAATGGGATCAGACATCAAAGGATTTTCAAACTTCGTTGGATAAAATGTACTAGTGATAGAATTGCTTATACCGTATATCCGTTGTAAGCGTCAGTGATGCTTCCGCGCCATCTTACAGCGTATCTCCAAAATGTGCACCAGAATAAACAGCGATCTCACATAGATGAGTTAAAAATAGTTGACTATTTTGGAAGATCGAGAATGCTTCATTTTATCCAGACTACATCTGGTGATGATGTTATGCCTGAATTATGGAAATTTGTCAAAATATAAATGTCTAAGCGTCACACTGCTTGTGAAACATTACTCGTTTGGTGTTCATGCTTCTTATATCACCATACATACTCCATACTGCGATCTGGCGTTTCAAAAAATTACTTAGGTTTTAAAATGACATGACGTTTTGAACTCCGCAAACACATCTCAAGGCATTGCCTAACTCAAATTGACACACATAGTTTTAGAATCGTTTAACACCTTTTAAAGCTTATAAAATTTGTAAGTACTGAAATAACATTAACATCGTACTGATTGTTAATAGGGCAATGAATATCAACCCTCCGTGACACACTGCAGCTGTATATCTGACACACGCATCTATCATTTGTTGATCCTGAGATTAACAATAAGCGTCAGTAACAGGAAGACGATACACCGTAAGTGGCGCAGAAACACTTTCTTTCGAAGAATCAAAGCTCGAAATTTGTATCATGACTGGCATAAAATCATATAATCTGAATCAACTCTTTCAAACGAAAACCTTTTTAAAAATTACATTAAAAGGTTTTTTTATACGATAGTGTATTTAGATGACTAAACTAATTCTAGCGAAATCGTCGTCACTAGCAAACATGTCACTTTGAGACATGAATAAACTGTTGGAAAGCTTTACAAAACAACAACACATATATCTCATATCAATGTGATAGACGCAAGCCAAGCACATTCCTGTTTATATATTGATCTACTCCCCTGTTGTAAGTATTTTATTCATTTACTCATATTGCTGATGTGATAAATACAACATCACCATTGCGTCCGGCCCTGAGTAACAAACAGTACATTTAATGTTCAAACAAACTACTGGCACGCACTTGGCCAGACCTCCTAATAACAATTACGGATAGCATAATTTGTTCATGCAACATATTTGTGCTGATAATGTTAGTGTTCACACAGACTGCCAGTTCTGACAATGAATATCCTATGAAATATCTTCCATAACACAAACGTCTAGACATCAAGAGTAGGATCAACACTTGCCTGAGGGGGAAAGAGAGTTAATAATTCACGCTTCATCAGTAGCACGCTGTCCTATTTGATCAGGACTTGTCAAGCTCTCAAACATTCATGTGTGTCTTTTCTCCAGTGTGTCACCCGCTCAGCCGACACGTGTTCATAGACTGTATTCATGTCCCACAGCTTCTTTTGTCCACCTCTGGTATAATTCATGAACCGCCTTGATGAAACATTATTGTTACAACAACCTTTTAGGTTCTTCCATTGTTGTACGTAGGTGTGGAATTACAATCCATGGAAAAGTTAAGTCAAAATGACTAAAATTTAAGACAGTATCATTTTGATGTATTTTGATTAAAAAATGGTAAACATGAAAGTCCATATGAGGCAAATGAAACTTAACATAAACAAGTATAAATACAAGATTTAATATGTAAATCAAACAGATTAAAAGTTTTCTTTACTTTACAATTTTTAACCAATTTTCCTATTTTTGGCGATCTGGTTTTTGTTGATATATAATTCCAACAGACCAACACTCCTCTCCGACCAAGTATTGTTGAAGGAAATCCCATAAACAACCTTATCTTCTTCTGCTGGCTGAGAATAGTTCATCTATTGTACGGAGTTAATGACACATAGAGATACACAATGGTTTCTAATTCAGAGGGAAAGGCTTCTATGGCAACACGACATTTCAACCATAAGGTATTCCACTAAACTCTTGTTAGTAAAGAAGGATGAACATATTTCTTCACCCGCTCATCATGTCTGTAACGTTTGATATTTGAAGTGACCTTGGCATACATTCCACTTACTTCAAGATCTAGCCCTCTGGCTTAAAACATTTGTAATTGAATCTACATCTATTCAATAACGGCAAAGCGGTATAATCTATGTTGGCAACCAACATAACAGAACCTACTTACATTGTGTGTTAAATGACGAACCGTAATATGACTAGTAGGTGTTTTTATATGATGCTTCATACAACGTACCTTTGAGAAATATGAACAAGCTAAAGGTAAGGTACTGATTAAATATTCGTTATGGCACATATTAGCATTGAATGGTTGTTACCGCCTATAGTAATTGTCAGCCTAGGAGGGAGTGAGTTAAACTAACGTAGACGTGAATATTCTCGCTCATCAGATAAGGTCAGACCGACAAACTCCTTGTTTATGTTGTTATCAAATGCGTTATTATCTTCTACCATTTATGTATTGTAATCCTTTCCATGTTTCATGAATGTTGTTATCATTCTTTTATGTTTGATACCCGTGAGAAGGCTACCTAAGTTGGATAATACTTTCTTCGTTGAATGAAATATGTTCACATCAATCATAGCAGATCATTTGGAGAAGGATTAGATTCTTAGATTTGTGACACCTTCAATGTGGAGATGAACCGTCTGTGTGAGACAGGGGTTGTGTCTTTTTCCTTGTTTTATTGTGCAATATGTCGTAAACTAGACATAAATTACGTGCTAAAGCCATATTGCTGTTAGAAACAGTCAACACAATTGGAAAGTTGATGAACAAATCATTGCAACATATACTGAGCTTGCTCCTCTCGGGAAATAAACTTCCGTAATTAAAATTATAGAACTTTGATAAAGTCCTGAAGTTTGTCCTTTACAACGAACCGTTAATTTCAACAGATATCAGACTTGTTTGATGAACACTGTTGTCTATTACATCAAGTCATCTAAAGGATCACGATTATAGCCTCAAAAAAGTCACTGGGATGGGATGGAATCTTACAAGTGACCGTGATTTGTTGAATGAAGTTGAATTGATTTTGTACTTAAATGTCAATTTAAATAGGATTTAAACATATTTCAAATAAAGAATATATTGCTTGAAGCTTTTTTCCTACAATTTTTTGAGGATTATTAGATTTTTGGGATGCCGGTTCCCATTTTGAGTCTTATAAACCAAACCAAACACTCAGAAGGTAATAAGATAAAATGTAGAAATAACTTTTTTGACGTAATTCGTATAGTTATACTCCAATTATTACGCATTGCATTGAGGACATTTTATCTTTAAAAAACAGTGACTTTACATGTTATCTGTACTCAAATTATAATTAGTTGTAGATGGAGTCCCTGAACCTTTCAGATCTACTTTTATGCAACACTGAAATTAAGATCCTGCACGACCTGATGTTAATATAAGCACATGTTGTTTAATCTGATTTACGATGTCAAGACCAATATAGATTGCAACATGTCAATTTGGATCAGGTGCGGCTTTCCGTACGTGCAATATATTACCGACTTTCTGCAGCAGGGTAAAGTATATAATTGGACAAAGCAATATAAACCGGAATAGCAGCTCGTCATTCTGGCACTAGAAAGAGGGAACGCTTGATGTAGCAGCGGATATAAGTTTCAAATCCACAGATATCAACCAGGACATGTGCAAGGTGCGCGTGTGTCCGAATGCATGGTTATATTGTCCGACAACAAGGAATGACGTTCTCATTTAGTTTATGGCAGTTTACAGCTTATTTATCATCCAAAATTGTGTTCCACAAGAGATATCGCTTGTGGAAGATCAAGTGATAACTCTTAGGAGATATCGTTTTGAAATTAGATTTTAAACAATGCCCTATTACAATCAAGCAATAACAGTAATAAAGTAAACAAGAAATTCATTAAATATATCATAACCATCGGGTTAAATCTCAGTTTGATACTGAAACAACATAAAATTGTAATTTGTGTGTGATAACTAAATAAATGAATAAGGTCGGGTTTATTTGCATGTAACTCATGAACACAGGTGCGTCATTGTCAATTTATGAGATTGAAGCTTAAGAAATTAAAACGACATTGTCATATGAATCATATTGGCAAGAGTAAACCAATCATTAACATTGCTACAAATATAGTCACTAATACCATACAAATAATGTATTTCTGAAGTCAAATGAAAACTATGAATTAAGAGACAGTTAACTTGCGGTTTGATATCAAGAACACTCAATAACACTACATACAAATAGTGATATGTCACATCCAAATCCAATCCATGTATTGTTGTTGTCAGTGTATCGAGGACACGTCAACCGTCCGTCGCATCTGCCAACCAACGACAGCAAAGGAATCACTGTACGCCAGGGGACCAGACACACAGCAAGACTGCTTGAAGTCTGCTGGTGTTCTCTCATTCCTTACTTAATCCAAATGCGTGGTCAATCGAGTGCTTTCCGCTAACGATACCTAAAGTAATGAGTCTAAAAGATAGAAACAAAAAGTAACAAATTAGACCTGCTTCCTACATCTCTATGAATAAGACCAGTGCAAGGCAGTATTAACAAGTAACGTATATGGTAAGTGTCAGTTCTCAATATAATGAAACCTTGAAAAGAGTGTTGTAGATACAAAACATAAATATGTCGTCGTTTTCAGGTGCCTCAATTCGACCATTCAACATCGGCAAATCACGGAGATTCAACAATCATCAATAAATGGCCCTTCCCTAGCAGCAAACCTAATTACGAGAACAGGTCCCCGTGGTGCCGGCCTCGATGTGCACGTAATCGGATTTCTTTACTTTAAAGACAACCTGTACATGTTCGAGGTGCTTTTATGTTTCATTCCGTGGACATGAATATTTTTACCTTCATATGTTTGATTAAATCTAGATAAGGTAAAGACTAAATTGCAAACAAACGTGGCATGGATGACCGGCGTGTTTCTTAAAATAATTCCTATTATATAGATATTTTTGTTTTCTAGGTTACGATGTTGAAAATTTCATCACCTATACAATTACTTCAGCTGTACGTTTTAAATGAAAGATGAAAGTTTAGATGATTCGTCTAAAGAGATGACTCCAAATTCTTTAGAGATTTTTCAACAGTCAATTTATTCATGACAAATCTTACAAAGCCCCAGTCAGGTAAGAAATCATTATATTTTTCACCCTGTTATCATGTTCATTTCACTGTTGACGTACATTGCAGTATTTACCAGTATTTGAAACATATTTGTATTCCTAGGGTTAATACAAAATATAATCACGTGACCAACGGAACCATTCTTCTCCACCATATGATCAAAAAGAAGAAAATGACTTTTACCTCCACACCATGCATTCATACTCATCTGGAATGAATGAATCCCTTCACAGCTGACCACAGTCACTGAAAGGAATGATACATGGATGCTCTCTGTTGATAGAGACCCACGGCTGACCTTGTGCATTATCAAGTTGTCTCATTATGTGTGGATGTTTGACACGGAGAGAACATGAATCAGTGAGAGGAGAAAGAGATGACAGATCCTCAGTAGATAAGTCTGTGTCTGGTGCTTCTGCACCTCACCACCCCCAGACCTCCCTTCTCTGTACTCCCTAGGGTTGCCTCCAAAACTCCTAGCTTATTTACATGTTATTGAGTACTTTTATAGTTACATTAGTAAGGCATTGAAACAAAATTTCTATCATGCTTTGAATTGTCTTTTTTTGTAAATATTTAGCAATTACTCCAAGATGCTTTATTAAATACTAAGTAGAACATTATTTCTAAAGATAAAAGATGTTACAATTAATCAAACTATAACTTGCTATTTGTTAAACACGTTCAAAGGTAGCACTAGTTTTGATACCGATTGTGAGATAAATAGAATTAGAACAATGATATTTTGAACAAATGTACACCAAAGACTATACGTGTATCTGATTTTAAGTAGAACGATTCGTCTTTTATCCTCTTAATCAATATGGAATATCGGTTGTCGATGATGATGAATTTCTTTGATCAAATAAATATCAGAATTATTATCAAAATCACCATGTCAGTTTTGAATTCTACACTTATGGGCCAATTCAATTACGATATGTGTGGCATTGCAGGTTGAACGAACTAAAGCTCGTATAAACCATGCACTTAACAACGCTTATTGTCTCGTTATCAGCGTGTCCTTCAGTTCATTGTCTCTGTTATCAGCTTGATACAATGGTCCAAAGAGTTCTATGTGAAAGATGTGCCATTAATGTACAGTAATTTCAGGTGGCAAGCTTACACACACAAGACTGAAAGAAGAAATACAAAGGTACTGATTTCATCACAGAACAGCCGATAGAGTATCGCGATGCTCACGTTTATTAAGACAGAGACGGTTAATAACATAACTAGCCTTGCAAGGGTACGTTCAGTCACATTATTCGAGCATTAATGAATACAAATCCGTCAATGATTGCTGATTGATCGCTGTAATGATAAAGCCTAAGTTGATAGAATTTTTCTCATCGCTTGATGAAATGGATATATATTCAATATTTTGGGGGAATTATTCATATTTGTTGTCAATGCATCATTCACGAGTTGAATTCCCTTGGCGTTTACGACTTTAATCATCAATACATCATACGGCGAGGCGTTCTATATAAAGTTAGCGAGCAATTTGTTCTTCTCGTGGGTCCCATTTGTGAAGGCCAGCGATTCCATTGCTATTGAGAATAGAAAGTGTGAAGATTCATTATTTTATACAGTAGTGATCGAGTCATTACCGTTACATTAACGTCAGTACGGTCAAAGGTTAAATTGACAGTTTATGCACGTTATCATTTGTACTGCAAACGTTGCCATATCACTTATGCATATTTTTTACGAGGTGAATCGGTTCATACGAATTAAAACGTACTAAAATAAGTTTGATACTTATATATAAACTTCTCAAGTGTGTTTATACTACATTATTGTTAACTTTTGACGGTGTGTTCTGTACTTGTTGATATATGGTACCATTCTCTTTAAATCTTAAATAACTGCGTAACATTTTAACATTGCCATTATACAAGTAGTTCCCAAACTTTGACTGTGCATTCCTGAAACCTTGTGAGATGTGGTAGCCTAAATGTATGACGACATGGGTGGTGGTATAAGTGGCCAAGCAAAGTTACACTGAACACATTTGTTTAAGTTAAAGACGTTTAGTGACGAGTTGAGTTGATTGAAGCCTACATGAGTATGTGTATCTGTCTCTGCGGGTTTGAGAAGCAGTGCCACAACAACAGCGAAAGTCACTTGGACACAAGAGGATGTACAAGCCATTTGCCATTACCTCGTCCCATAGCGTTGAGTTAGGAGCCACGCACATTCATAAGATGGATGTTTCCGTCGTATTCACTGAGTAGAGGAGACCATCAACTAAAGCTCGATATTCCACCTCAATAATCCAAACAACGTGTGTGGCAAACCTATACTTAAGTATGCTTTGTTCCTTTTCTTTCTAACATTACTGTAACAACTACATGAAAGAAATATATATTGTTGAAAATTTTAATTTTAATTTCAATAAATCATTGTTTATTGAAGCGATCGTAGGTTGTGATATCCATTTTATAAAAACAAAATAATTATTATACTTGATATGATAATTTTTAATCATAACTATGAATACTTTATATCAATTGTTTATTTCTTAACTATCACATTTATATAGATAAAATTAAACATGAAGGAAGAAAATCATGTCATCAACTTTCATATACCCCGATAAAATCATAAAAACGTCATAACCTTCGAATGAGACGAAACAAACAAAATTTAAAAGACTTTGAACGCTACAAGTTATTTGTGTAATTTGACATCGTGACGTGTTAACATTTTATAAACTATCGTTGTAATCATAAATCATGTTATAAATACATTTTTATACTAATATTTATTGCGTTTACGACATGAATAAAACATTTAGTGGAGTTCACGTAGAGACATCTTCTGTATCAGTCGGTATATAAGAGAGGCACTAAAGCAAAAGGATAAAGCTCAGTCGATTATTATTTCTTGGCACGTATAAAACTAGATTCTGAAGCAAGACGAAAGAGGTTACAAAAATATTCAAAGACAAAATGTTTCTAGGCAACGAAAACATAAAATACGTCATCAAAATCTCATTGCATCTTTTTTCAGTTTAGATTGTCAATTATAGCAAGAAACAAACGATATTTCAAAGCATTAACACTATGTTAATTCGAAGAAACAGTTACATTATACACCTATGTCTGTAATGTTATTGAATATAAAGATATCGTCAAGGTATAGATCAGACATAAACCAACCTCTTTTTATAATGTATTTCTCTTATAGTACATAGATACTGTTAAGATGACGCAGGGAATTACAAACATAATTATATGGGTTGCATACACTCTGTAACGTCGAGACATGATAAAAGTACTGCAACTTGACTGATGATGACAAACATAGAGCCATTGGCTCTGTAACTCATCACTGAGTATTTGCATGGTTTTCTATCAGAGTTTCATATTTATGAGAAAATGGGTTTTTCAAGATACCGTAAATCAACATCAAACATAAGAGTCAATGCAGTTGTTATCATCTAGTAACCGTTTTATATCAAATTTTGTGACTGTCGTCGAGGTATGCAACTAACACTTCTGCAATGGTCATATTTTTAAGGAATAGGACAATGAAAAATATAAATCTCGATTTGGCAATGATTGAATTCTGGAAATTTGAGATTGCTAGCATTAATGGTTTCTGAAGAGAAGTTATGAAAAAGATTCAAAGGTGCTGCGTCCATTTGAAGAGGGGCTAGGACAAAATGTACAGATTTTGTTCCATATTCCAAAAGGTGATGATCTGAACATTTTACCTGCCATATTTCGATCTAGTCTTCATATTACTAAGATGGTTTTCTAAACATTTAAACCTCCATTGTCCAACGGAAAGAACATTCTAAGATTTTTGGATAATCGCTGTTTGTTGGGAAGGGGTAAGCACCAAAATGTAAGATTTTTAAGTACAAAGTATCCCCCCATGAAAATTCGTTCGGACAACGGACAATGGACGACACCCTGTGGATTTATGGACAACTAAAATAATTTCAATGTAAAATGGTGTCATTGAAGAGGGTGTCATTTATATCTCTTAAAGCATGGACTGTAGATAGGAACTGCATCGGTATATAAATTATGATTATGCAATATATTATTTACATTAATCAAGTGTTTCATTTCAAAGTCGATTATATTTCAAGAAAGTCTCCTGCCAAATGAGCGCATTTTTACATCTGATTTGGTACAACTTCATAGGTGTATTATGTGTATTACACCTGCATGTATTTGACTTTTAAGAATGTCGATGCAGTCACAGGTAGAGGACATCTGAAAGTCAAGTAGTCAACAATTACATAACAGCTAATGTCACTTCACCAATCTGCAGCTGCTGTGACCTATTGCAGAACACGCCTAGTAAACACGAATACAAGAAACTCTCCCTTGTTACGCCAATGATTTAGAAGACTGGTTTCCGACATTGGACACACTTACCAGGGTCAGGGTGCACGACAACCTAGATAATCCGAGGTATCATTTGGATTTATAGAATGTTGTTTTGCATGATTACGCCACGTCGATATGATTCTGTATCTGCCAAATATGTACTCTTTCGAGCTAGCAGATGAGGAAACAGGTTTCGACATTTGGCCAGGAAATACTGGGCCAGGTAGCGGATCTCTGACATATACAACAACAAGCTGTCTGCTCCGCCGTAAACACTGTCATATCACATTCCACTGTCTCACCCCTAATTTGCAGCCGTCGCTCATTACGGCCTGATTTACAAGACAACTGTCTCGTACGGAACGTATTATGTCAGTGTTGATAGTTTCAAACAGCGTGATCGTCAGATAACACTTATGTCGGTTATCAGAATGTCTCTGAGTATAACTGGCGACATGATGAGCTTTAAACGTTTATTCACTCACCTACTCGGTCATTCTGTCGTTCTTATGTCAAAATATTATGCAACTGGTTCAAAACACCATGTTGGCTTGTTGGCTCTCTCTCTCTCTCTCTCTCTCTCTCTCTCTCTCTCTCTCTCTCTTTCTCTCTCTCTCTCTCTCTCTCTCTCTCTCTCTCTCTCTCTCTCTCTCTCTCTCTCTCTCTCTCTCTCTCTCTCTCTCTCTCTCTCTCTCTCTCTCTCTCTCTCTCTCTCTCTCTCTCTCTCTCTCTCTCTCTCTCTCTCATCTTGTTCTAATATAAATATTGTCATCTTGTCTCATCGAGGATGAGATATAATGTGCCTGAAAGCTATTAACATTACACCCTGATTTGAGGTTCGCGAGGTCGGTTATGTTACTGTAGTTACAATTTGCATGTCAACTGAATATCAGGTATAAAGTATGTATATCATAAAATCTTACTTTAAAGTAATTGGACGCCTTAATGTCAAAATAAAATATGAATCTAGAAAAACAATTGGAATTCTACTCAACCTCGTTTTTATACTTTCCGCCTATTCTAATTGTAACATTTAAAGTAATAAAGTTTGCCGAAATTTGCATGAAAGAGAAAATCAAACCTTGTACTCTAGCTAAGATAGATTTTCCACAGTATCTGCAGGTGCGCGTGTTAGAGAGATGACACCGGAAGTACTAACGACATGTGACATGAGGTATGTCTGTGTGTCTGACAGGGAGGATGAACGGCACCGACACTGTCTAACTCTAACTGCCTACTACTGAGATGTTTCATGTTCAGTAAACTTCAAACATAGGTCATAATGCCAAAACGTTAGTGACTAAATTTGTATACTAGCGTGCCGCTGGGAATTGCACGGTCTTCCCGTCGCGTGAACCGTCTGTATGTTTTAAATTAGTGTTCTGGCAAATATAAGGTGTTGGCTTCTTCTCTCGTATGCCACAGAGCCTGGGTGCTCTTGTTACCTTCAGTTCATTTGAATTTACTAGTTCAGTGGTAATAAACTGTTTGACTAACTTTAAATCAGAACATTATCTGCATTTAAATACCAGCCTGTGTCTCCCTTTCACTTGGCTAAAGGTGCAGTTTACCATCATTACCTTTTGAAAATACCCGTTATATATTGCCAAAGACACGGCAACGCGTTTGTCTGCTACATCGTAACACGGAGTTTTTCTCAAACTAACACACACATTCGTTGTTCTGAATAGTCACGCTTGACCAATCATCACAGACACATTAAAGAGCCACTCCGTGAGTTGTTGGGGTCATATATGCCAAACTTAATCAATGGTGTCATTTGATCGCGAAGTTTCGACTGTTACCGAAAAAGACACATTTTAAAGCTTATTGTTTTTTTACAGTGACAATATGAAGGTAGAACATCGCAATTATGATCGAAAACCGGACAGTGGCGCGCGTCAAATAGTCAAACGAAGTTTTGGAATATTATCTACAACAGCCAGGAGGGCAGTTAGGAGTTGATAGTTTTTGTTAGGTTATATAACTAGTATCCATGTATATTGGACATGATATCTACATCTCTGTGCATTTATAAGTCTGTTTTTAGATTTTTATGAAAGACCAGTATTCAAGTTGTCATATTTATGTCTTTTGGACATGAAAAGTTCAGATGTTTTGATTTTATATCACCAGATATGACATTTAGGTTCGTATCAAAGGTAAATAATATGTTATGAAAATCACGGAGTGGCTCTTTAACACTTCAAGTTTGTATGATAGCTTATGCCTGTATGACTTTCCAAGCCTACACATGTCCTAATATATGTCATACTCATAATGGCCGTTCACAAGCAAACGTATCATCTGAAGTAAGAAACAGTCCTGAGATGAATCGTCAACACAATATGCTCAATGGTTAATACCGTGCTTCAGTGTCTCCAACAAACGCGAGACGCGATGCTTCAAATCATAATGTTATTAACACAGCCATGCACGCGGATTAATTTGTCTGAAACAAAGATTAACTAGAGATAATAAAAGACTTTTCTTCGGAATATCTTACAATTGAATTGACTTGAAGTGATTTACATACTAACTACACGGCATTTCCAATTTAAAATCTGACAATCTCCCCACTTGCAGGATTATAATCAATATCTAATTTGCACTAACTGCCAAACAACATAAGAACGAGTTGCGGATTACTACCTACTGGGGACTATGAACAGGCCCTAATACTCAGTGGTTTGCGATCAGCACCTGATAAGACAGGGATGAAATGTATTGGAATAAGATCCATATAGTGCGGCCAACCATACGCCCTCTAACCATCATATATAAATGGACAAGACTCAACCTCTTAGAAATAATCCCGTCTCACGTTGACGCACTAGATGAAAGGCATCTCCCCTGAGATAATTCCTATGTATGCATAAACTGTAGCTGTATTCTGGATGATACACACGATAATCAGTAAACATTACAAAAATCTTGAAATTCAAATCAAGGAAAGCATCATTGATATTTTTCAGCCTAGAGTTTATAAGAAGTGTTAATTCAATCTTGAAACTCTTCCTACAAACTCAATCTCCCTTGTGGCCTTGGCGAGCATATATATTCTCAGAAACTCATTTGGCGAGTCAATAAAAATAAATGTTTGAATTCTTGTTTTGCCAACAATAATTATGAAATTCTTTCACCATTTTGCACGATCTTATCTAGTGAGACTCCCTGCTGCGGGACGACTCAGACTCAATGAGAGATAATTTGGTGCGTTGATAACCCGAGGCTCGACCCGACTATTTAGCAGGGCAGGTGCGCGTTGATTGGAAGCAGTCTAGGTGCTCCTCCTCCTCCTCAACAGCTCTCCTCAGCCCACTTCCCCCACTCTCATTTCCGTTACGTAATTTCTCTTTAGTTGTTAACATGTTTTTGCGCTGAATTTACTGTTGAAATTGACAGAGGTATATTTCAACATGTTAAACTGATGTTTAACATGAGGAGGTGTCTGGTTTACACGTGCTCCGCAAATGTTGATATACACTCGGTAATGGTAATTGCACTGACTCCAGAAGTTTCCAGTTTAAAATGTTTTAAAACAGCTGGTTCTAATGAAAAAGAATCCATTTAATCATATCTGGAAATGAAAAAGGTCCTGAATGAATAAGTTATTTGGAAGAAATCTTATTGAAGATTCTAGGAATCATGCACTAATATCTGGTCTGCCAAGATTGATCCAGTGCCCCACTGTAAATACACGTAATCTTGTCCAGGACATTCAGCCTTTATCTTTTCGCAATCCAATGTTTTCCTTACATTATTTTTGCCCAACAAATACTAGCAGTGCACCTGCCCCCTCCATTAAGATCCCAGTGGAGTACTTAAGCCTGTGTTGAAGAGTTGACCATCCCCTGCTATTACTCGAGTGCCGCTAGCTGTATTATACCACAGAGTCCATAGGAAAACAACGTGCGTCTGCTCCGATGTGTAGACAGAAGGTTCCGGAAACGTCATCAGTAGCTCAGTCGCTCATTTACGGAGTCTATTAACCTCTAACTGGGCATCACAGCACGATACATGTGCTTCCAGCATCACAAACCCTGCTTATTGTTACTCTTTCCGGTCTCTATCATACAGTCTTCCGACCAAGATAGCTCTTCATAGAATATATCCAGAACTAGCGCTGTCCACTCCAGACAGATATGTCATTAAGATAACTAGTCGTACTAGCTTCAATAAAATGTAAATATGTTACATGCCTCGTAATAAGGATTTACTGATGATTTAATTCACTACCGTTGAAGGAATTCAGCCTCGATAGTCTAAATTTATTACCTAACTCGTCTCGTAGAGA
The DNA here is from genome assembly GCA_921293015.1 of Phorcus lineatus. Classification (NCBI taxonomy): domain Eukaryota; kingdom Metazoa; phylum Mollusca; class Gastropoda; order Trochida; family Trochidae; genus Phorcus; species Phorcus lineatus. Next base: position 29,592,673 of record OV121085.1, on the reverse strand, counting down.
TATATTTTAATTTTCAACCTAACTAATGTAACAGATGTTCGAAAGTGTGTTGAAATGTCGCGATCTTGAATATTTCACTCATCAATTCATTGTCACTCATAAATTTGTTTTTGGATACACTTCATTCAAACATTGACAACTTTCAAAAGCAGCTATTCTTGATATAGATCCGTGAGGAAACCAATAATGTCTATATTGGAGACTGGCTGATTGCTGCTGAGTGACAATCAAGCCTGGCTGTTTAGGCGGTCCATCTCGTCAATGACATAAGACGGTGGATTACAGGAGGAAAGCTGCTCTCGGTAAAGGATCCATCTCACTGATGAGAGGAATAACAGTTTCTTCTTGTGCAAATCGAACTGGCAGCAACCGAAGAAAGTAGATTTGCATTGTTAAAGCCAATAACTAGATGTGAATGGGCACACAAGGGTTCCACTCATGAGCCGTGCTACAATGCTTTCTACTGCGGGCGGGGATCAACACAAAATAGCTCTGCAGACTTGAATGCCTCACATACATATCCAATACAAACCAACCGATTTGAATTTAAAACGTTTCCCATACAATGAGATACTCAACTTCTAAGAACTTGAAGGCGACGATCTTTGATACAGAACATGAAGATCGGCGTTGATGATAAACAACTTCAAGTGATTGAAAAATAGATACATCAGTCTGATAATATTCTCATACCATCTAGTAAATACATTCAGTGTTTTTTAAGACTTACAATATCATGAAGAAATGCTGCGTGTTAATGAATAATTATGAACATGAACAATGACACAACAAAGACCTTTACTGTGTAAGCTTCAAAGTGGAGAAAACCAAATCAAATTTCATTGGCTAAAATATTAATTTGTGATAAAGGTCCTTTCAGATCAACTTCAAAGCCTTTGTAGGTCTAGTTGGCTGATGACGGTAACAAGACTGTATAGCAGTCAAAGTCAGAAAAATCAATGAAACGTATTTACCCGTCTAAATTGTGTTCTAATTTAGAGGGACATGCCTTCAAGAGATCGTAATTCCTTACATTATACATAATGGAAGGTTGTAAGGATGTATGAGGTAAAGAGTCATTGACTGTGTAGTCTTTACATTTTATCATAACTATAGACTTTTAATGACCAAATACTAGTAGTCTAAAATTCGAAATAGTACGTGTCGAACTAAGTGATTTCAATCGGCTGATCAAGGTATGGTCTACACACGATTGTATCCTTAGTTATGTTTGGCCAATTGTAATAAACTGTAGAAACGCTTCTATATGATTTCGAATCTAATGTCGTGTAAACATATTATCATTTTGCGTTACTTAGATTTAAAACCGTTTATAATTGGCAAAATGTCGTTTCAGTACAAGGTCACAAACCCTAGTTTATCCAAATTGCTTTGGCGTTTCGATCATCTGAAGACCATCAGTCCATTAACCACCATACTTCAGCGGTAAGGTAATCGTTAGCAATATACAGTTGTGCATGAATATCCTGTTTAAACTCTCTTCTATTTCGAAGGTCATCTATTGGTAGAAATATGTATGAACTTCGTAGATATTTATACATATAGAGCATGATTTGACCAATATAAACGTATCTGCATTTTGCTTATTTGTTTTAATATTTACAGTATATCTACTTTTGTCCTTATCCGTAAATTCATTAGTTGAAATACAAATATCCTTCAAAAAGGTATTCAATTCAGAACACGCGAGTGTATTGCTGTCATAATAACAGCGGCTCCCTTACATTGATTAAAGAGAGGGAGACACCAGAGGGGCTAGTGTTTTAGACATTGATAGAATCAGAGAGGATCAAACCAATGCAAGCTTTCCCGGGGTCATGAAGGAACCACAAGCGTCTCAGCCGTCTATCAGTTCTGGCCGTCTCACTGTGCTCCAGAAGCTGCGATGAACACTCTACGTGGGGGTGTACATACACTGACCGCTATATATTTCTATCATAACTGCTCTGGTGCTGAACCTTACTGCAAGAGACAATTGGTCTACAGGCTTCATAGGCAGAGAAAACCGCTACCCAGCACGTTGACTATGTCCCAATTTGCTTCCCTAAACACGTAGGAAATTCCATTGAAGACCACGCGCGGAGCATCATGTCACATGGAAGCCTCATATCGTCTACATTTCCAGCTTTCAGTGTGTGCTTTTAATTGCCTGGTCTGATCAAAGACCTCGTGGGTCTGCTGTTGCGAGCAGAGATTTGCCGGAACACCGCTCTCGCATACAGTCTGTGCACTTCTCCCTCTTACACAGCAATATCATATTCAAAGAACTGACCGAAATAAGATTAGGACGTAATATTCTGGAAGCTTTGTCATGCTGCATTAGATCTCATTTCAAGGATAATTTAACGACTCCATCTGCAGGAAACAGTCAAAGTATTGGATGAAACAATTCGTTCAATATCTCTTTGACTTTCAACTGTTCTGTGGTGTTTCCTCAATTTGGAAAATGTAATAAGGTATAAGTTCCGATTACACACATTGTGATGTTTTCGTCGACTGTCAACATCTACACATAAAAGGCATCATCAACATTGAAGAAGAAGGATGAATATCAAGTACACACAATATGGTTTGAGAATTAACATACTTCTAGCATGAAAAACAGGGAAAAACTGACAAGCAACAACAATAAAGGAAGACCATGAAAATAAGGAATAAGCTGACATTGTCAAGATACTCCATAAGAAACAGGAACATTGAGTACAGAATAACGTTCTTTATATCCGTCACGAAATAGTAGGAGATAAATCATATGACAGTGGTTCAACGACAGAAATTGTTTGTTCTCTATCACCACAAATGATTATTTCTAATGGCCTAATATGACGTTTGACACAAGATTGAACCCCTAACGCCTCTTCTTGTACGTTAGTGATATTGAGAAGATATTGCGGTAACGGAATTTGAAAATGTAAAAAAAAAACGTGTTTACATGTAGAGATGATTTGTTTTTAGAAGGTACTTACGCAAAATAATGACACAGGTATGCTTCTCACTAGACATAACTCTCTATATGTCATCTAGACCTGACATTTTTTGTCCATCAGAGTGAGTCTCCATCTGTTTAATGAGAGAGAGTTCGTACCGAGTCCATGCAACTATCAAAGAATTGTGGCTCTCATTAATCGCTCAACTAAGCGCAAAAACTGCTCTGTCTGCGGCCTCACTGAGCCAACATGAAATGATCCCGTTAATTTCAAGATAACTATTATGATTACCACGTCTTGAGGGTCGCTATTAAACCAATACAAATAAAATGGCAAATTAGCCACTGTCTGATCTCAGATGATTGATTTGTTTCATTGATATACAGACATATCGTCACCGCTCTGAGGGCGACACTTAAGACACTGCACATTTTGCCAGGAGTTGTCTTGTACAGAAGCACTGGCCCAGGGAGCTAAGTCAATTATATTCTTGCAGAGACCATTTAACGTCTCGATGCACCATGTTACTCGATATTAATGGTGTTCCATAAAACTGAAATAAATGAAATTAGGACCGCAGGAATTGCAGCTTCATATTCAATCGTCTTACCATGTAAATGTCATTACGTCAAGTGTTAAATTTCTTGCAGTTCAATTTTCTTAAACACCACTTTCTTAAACATGTCAATGACATTTTGTGAAACAACTTTTATGTTTATATTAGAATGACGATGAATGGTAACGAATGGATCAAACGATGAGAATACACCATGCACGAAACAATGTTAATTCTTTAAAGCGAAAATAGCTGAATAGCAATGAAGTTGACGAGACAGTATGAGCCAATTATTGTCCGAGGTAGCTCATCTATTAAGAAGGACAAATGAATATGTACGCACAGTTCCATTGATAGATAAACATTACTTTCCAAGAAGTATCGGAAAATAATGATTACAGACGTAATTGCAATGCGATTGACGGACAGACTAGGTGAAAACTAATTTACTCGTATCACAAATCAGCAGCATGTACAAATCTCCCTTTATAAATGGAATATTGAAGTAAGTAATTATGATAACCAAATAATTAACGAACTTTTTGTAACGTTACCCGTAAACACATCACAAGGAAACCTCTAATAGTTATGTCATTAGAGGTTTCAGTACAACTACGTCCAGTAATTTCTGTTGGACACGGCAATGAAATCTAAAGCTTTTGATTGACATCAAATGCAGATTTAAAATCATTATTTTTGTGCGGTGTAGCCAACTATTGCATGCATACTAGTTGTTGGCAGGGGACCCCAATGTGCTACCTGTAATACATTTGCTCCGTTTATGTGATAAATGTCAACATATTTGAGCGGCCAATGTAGAAGTAAAGGAGGAACAGCATTCTCTCCCAACAGAGGTAGCTCCATCATTACTTTTTTTATACCCTCTGTTAGCGGCAAAATATTCCACCTTAACTACCTTGAAATATTTCAGCCAATGAAAACACCGCATGCATGGATAACACATTTGCTGCCATGCAGGCCTATATGATGATGGAGTCACTAAATAAGGCGAAATTGGTAAGTAAAGATAGAGTTAAGCTTTCTGAATACGGAAATAACTGTGGTGTTTTTTAATGTAAACTTTTGATTGCACAACTGACTTTGATTGCATCAAGTCAGATTTCTTCATTTCTAGACCTTTTTTTCACGCACGGCTTTACATTGCACCAGCCTCCATCACTGGCTAATTCAAACCTTGCTACAAGCCCGTCAAAACTCGTGTTTTGTGAGCAGCGCCCTATTCGGTCAAAAGTTCCTTGAAGTATCCCGATCTGTCGCAGCAGCCTGGACGACAAGCATGGAAAAGTTTGGCCCGAGAAACGCTCGTATTACGACAGAGTTTCTACAGAATTTTTGACTGAGCTACCTCTGTTGAAAAAGAATAGAGAAACAGATGGGTAAATTAATTTCACAGACAAATTCCTTCGACCAGTTGCACTGCAAGTAAAATATCGCTTTGTACCTGAAACGTTTTTGATTATGTTCACCGTAACGAAAGATCCACAGTGGAAGGAAAATTTCCAGGTATAAATCACATATATACTATATTTAGGTGGATACATTCGCAGCATGCAGAGAAGATCAAGAAGTAATCACGGAGGAACTTAGCTACACGACTGAATTTCTACTAAACAGTAACTAATCGTGACTTACAGAAGCTTTCTAGCTGACAACTGACCATAAAAACTTTTAAAAAGTGCAATAACGTGAAATATATAACTTTGAATTTGTCTCCACCAAACTGACATATATATGAGAGGGGGCTCACACTCAGGAGTTGACGCACTTTATTCTTCATTGCAATAATTTCCCGACAGGATCCACCGGCTGTATACTGATATGTGCCCGGAGAATATCCACCAGCTCGGGGCAGCATGAAAGGCATTGCCGATTCGTGTTATGTTTTACTAAACACGTATCATTAAACTTTCATTCGGCGCGACTCAGAGTGTGCATAAATAGAATGGTATATAGCGGCCGTTACGTCATGGTTCGAATCATCCAACTTTACTTTGTTGACTCAGACAACCTTTCTGTCACATTTTACCAAATCAGCAGACTAGTTGTTGCTAAGCAGTCTATAAAGGGTCTACGTAACAAAACGTTATTTAGCAAAACTTACGTCTATGTATGGACCATGTACAGTTGTAAGGTTTAAGAAACTCACGCGGAACAGCCAGACAGTGCTGCTCGTATACTAATTTGGTAATTGTTTGGATAATTATCATGGAGCTCAGCGTTTTCAAGAGTATTTTATAGCCAACAGGGTATACAAGTAAATTAAACTTTAAAAGCACTATATGGTAGAAGCTGTGTCGGCGTTATGATTAGATTATAAAAGAATACGCTGGCGTACCATGTGTAGTAGTGACAAAGAAGTCTCCTGTTTTCCTGTAAACACATAATTCATAATCACAAGAAACAAGCAAATATCCATGAATTTCAAAGCATCAATTTGGAGTATTTTCAGAGACGAAATGAGTCTGTTGACAAGAAATCAAAGTGGTGAAAACCTGTATTTCTAAAATATTCATTACAACTATACCCTGAAGACAGATGTTCTGAATAGAGTCTTCGCAAAATCGTTGCGCCCCCTGTTAACCATATTCCCTGAGAGAAAACCTTGATTACTTTCCAATAATAGAAATGAGTATGTAATCTTAGTACAAAAGAAAACGTTTAGAAATTGACATGACTCTGGTTTAAGTTTCTGTAAACATCTAATCGAACATGATGCAAATGCTCGGTTGAAGCAAGGAGACTGTTAGAGACCCAGGAGCCTCGTCACACTGGTAGTTACACAGGATGCTCATCACGCACCCACCCCTCACTCCCTCCCTCCCTTCCTCGTGTCGTCCCTGCTTGCTATGCTACACGTGGAGCACACACACGTGCCTGACACATACTGTCTCATACAGGTACCTATCAAGCCAAATATTCGATTCTTATTTCTCTTCTCAAAACTGATGTGGATACAAGGCCTTCTCATGATGCATATAACGCACGGAACTTATGGATTAATTCAATTAAGGACATATTGATTCACAGAAGATATCAATAACAGAACTGCTCAAAGGTTCTTTACCTAATAAGTTCGATGTATTTGCCCATTTAGTACTTAACCTACCAATAATATTTTACACCATTTCAAGTTTGATTATTCCATTTAATCTAGTAATAAGAACAGTCCCTTTAATACACAGCGGTTCGTTGGAGAAGAGGTGTAAAGCCCTATGTTGTTTTCAATGTTTTTACTCTCGAAACTAGTCGTTTATTGAAGAGATATGAATGTAATTTAAAGATGTGAATATTTGTCCTGTATGTTGCTCTTAGAGACATGCTGTTACCTTTAGTGTGACAGGAATAGTTTTGTTGATGAACTCAACTACCCCCTACACGACAATTACTGAAGACTGAGTCAAGGTCACAGAGTTGCGCCGCACCACTTCTCCACCACCAAGGAAGTTATGGTCACCGTGTTTAGGATTTGAGAGACGACGTGTTTATTTGCTTAATACTCTGGGTAAAATAAAGCTCGTCTCACACCTCCCGACTGGTTTGGGCTGATGTCACAGTCCGCGGTCCCAGAGCTTCCTCATTCTATATATTTATCCTGAGGAGAACAAAGGCATTTTCGAAGACTGAAAGAGTATATCCGCCGACAGCTGAAGATTATGTACAGTCACTAAAATCGATACAGGATTTGTTTTGCAATCAAAGATAATCATGATGGAGAAATATAATTCTATTGATGAGATAGCCGTTCATGTTTGAAAAGACTTTCATAACCCCTAGTAAATTACTCGTAGACTTAATGAGTAAATCGAATTACCAACCTAATACAAACCCTACCACATAGCAGAATAATACACGGCTTTTCAGGAAGGAACTTCGGATGGAACAATTAATACAATTGATGTGTATGCATGGACATGTAACATTCAGTTGTATAATTATTTTTACTAAACATCTTCAACCCGTACTTCATCAGAGTTCAATGTTATCTGTCGATTTCACATTTTTTTAGCATGTTTTAGCTTTTTTCATTTTAAAACATCTCCAATTAAATCAGTGGTTTGAAAAAAATTCAAATAACATTTAAGAACCTCATAAGTGATTATATAATGTGAGCAAAAAGTTCAATAGTGAGAGAAGGTTATGAAATGACAAACAGCAAGTTATTCTTAAAAATAAATCATCTTGTACAGCCAAGGTTTGACGAATACATAAATAAATGTCGATAAACAGGTTTAACAAGTGCATAAAACGCTAAATTTGAGACGAAAAATCATACCACGCAAATAGATGAGAAGAAAAGTAAGTTACATTTAACTAAAATCTATAGCGCGTTGCTTAATGAGGGCCCGGGGTTGTTCGTCAATAAACGAGATACAGGTTTCAGAATACACACAGCTGTCGACAGATGGATCCTCACACGGGATTCATAATGTCAACAGTCTTGAACAGATAAATGTAGTCAAGTGACAAATATTAAAGATGGTTATCTTTCGTTGTTATAAACAAGCTACAAACTCGATATAACACTGAGCCGAGCTGAGTACATAACGAAATTTGACTATAGCCATATTACATAATCTACTGTACACAGAAGTGAGAGCAGGCGAGATCGAAATTTAAATCTAGATAAACAACTAATCAATCTGAACACTTTCTTTTTTTTAGAGAAAGAAAAAACTGAAAGTCGATTATTCGTCGAGCCGCAGGCGTCGTGAAAACATTACCGCTGGTCTATATTGCAATGTCCTGGCCCCTTTCGAGATGAGTTAGAGGCAATTGGATGTTCAGGAAAACGCTGCCGGTTTTAAATAGTCTTCATTGATTACTTTAAGTAGGCGAAAATGCCATCATGTACATTTAAATGTTCTTTTGATGAGTGTTTTTCATATCGATGATTGATTTAAATTCCGTTTTAGTTATGAAATTCATCAAATAGGCTAGTTTTATCATTTTTATCAAACAGTTTTGAATAATGATCGCATACTTGAAAACTTTGAGTTCAATGACTACCACTCATTTAAAATTTCATTTTCTGTTCGCAACATATTCGAAGATTTTCACAGATAATTACATGTTATTCATAAGACAACTTGTCATGCAGTAAATAGAAACAGTCTGTATTTTCAAAGACTCTTCAACAAATTTCAGTTTCGCGTCAATATGCAGATAAAACAAACATGATTTCGAATTCTGTTGTCTCCACTGCCACGGGCAGCACTTTCTCCTGACACCGGCTGCACAAAACAAGAATATCATTAGACGTGATCTTAGCGCGATGAATTGCGGACGAAACACCTTGACCTTCAAACAGGCCGTTTCTTACAAGACGAATATTGAAAAATAGATCCCTGAAGACCGATTCAACTAACAATGAATAACTGTAAACGGATCACATTATTTTAACGTATGTTATACAAGTGAATGGAACATACAATTCGGTTACTGTTTGGCCAGATGCTCTCTTTACACTATCATTCAATAGATAAAATATGAATATCTTCATCCGAATTCGCACAGGGACTGACGCTAGAAATACATATATATTTATAGGCTAGCTCGATCATAGAGTTTGTTGATGGGGTCAAATAAATTACACATTATTTTATCAGGAAGTACTGACTGTTTCTGAAGATTACAATTTCAAGGTTCATTGTTTCAGTATCGTAACAAGAAAACGGTAAAAAAAATATGCTTTGTTTTACCGAAAAGTGGACCGTGTACATCAGCTGGCGCCTGCGAATGTGACAAATTTTGCAACTCATCTAAAAATACAACTTTGGGTCAGTAGGGATAGATATGGCACATTACTAGTTGGCGTGTAGTTAGTTCGTACGCTTACGGCCAAGGACGTTATAAAAGGCATTTGCTCTATGTTGTTAATAAAAACAAGTTATGAACATATATGAAAATCGTTCACGTGTCCTCGAATCCATTTTAAGTTATTAAAGATCGACTGAAATGACCCATGGCAACTTTCGTGATTCATAAAATACGTATTCTAATTTGCCATTAACTTGAGTTTAAATTTTCGAAATCGGCCTATAAACAACTTTACTACGGCTTTTTCCAATCACCAGCTAATTAGCACCAGTGAACAGAACTGAACTGGCCCGTGGTCACTGAGGCGTGTCCTGCCGCGTGACGTGCTAGTCGGCGGAAGTATAACCTCCTTAATGAAAAAACAACAGGAAATCTCACTTTCTAGACAACTGTTTAAACATATCTAAAGTCATCCAAGCAACTCAAACCTTCAATGAATTGATGTTAAATATATCTTTAATTATTTGTATTGTTCCAAGCGAAAGACAGTGTTTAAATGTGATGCTATGCGCGCTATCCCATGGCATGTGTACATCAATTACGACGTCTGCCAAATGTTGTCACAGCAATCAGAATGGTTTAAATAGTCTTATTTTTTATGACAGACAGGTAGCCGTTATGTAATCCTATCGCATTCAATTTCAATTCTTGATTTAATGGTCTCTAATTATACCTTTTGAATTTTAACGCCTAGGACCCACCAAGCGGAATATATGTCCTGTCATAATGCCGTAATCTTGGCATTCGACTGCTACTTAGTTTATTGTCACGGCGTCCAGTCATTTTGAACCAACGAACATGTAGAATATATATTCAACCAATAAATTAAGAGAAGGAGATTTGGCTCATGCAATTCTACGGACGATGACACACATTTAAAAAAGTACATCGTGAATAACGGGTACCAACATTCTTTAGGATTACATAGGATGTTTCTAACGCTTGCGCCAGGTATGTTTTTCATGTCATTGATTGTTTAATTCGTAGACAGAGATATTGCAACACGGTGTGATATGTTATACTAGCTAACAATATAATATACGTTAGTTAAATACAAACGAATCATCCACTAAGTACTAAGTTGTCATAAAGTGAATTTAAACAAAATTATTTTTTCGACAGTAAACATTTAAAAAGTTTTTACATTCTCTCCCGTTTATTACAAAAACCTTCATTTTTTCGAGACTATCTGCTCGATTTGTCTACGAATTCACCGTATTTCGTGTCTACGAAATGGCTTTGTCTACGAAATCACCGCATCCCTCCCATAGTAATGGGTCTCTCACCGACCAAGTTCTTAACCTTTTTGATATAAACCCACCCAAGAAAACCGCGTCCAAGGATTGTCACAGTCCAATCAAAATGGATTTGACGACTAAGAGGGAATGTTGATATCATGAAGCAGTTACATATCGTATTTTGGAATTCTTTCGGTCATGCTATTGCCTCTATTTTGCTGTTGAATTAGCTTAAAAATACAGAGAAAATCAAAGGGCTGGACTTTCAGCTGGCTTCGAGTCATGCTTCGGTGATTTTGTCTAAGCGTTCGCCAGGCTCATTAGGCGGTTATCCAAAACAGGGGTATAAAAGGTCTCCTAGTAGTCGAATTAAAGCGTATATTTTCTCATTTTTTGGCTCTATTGATTCTTATAAGTGAAGCGACTACAAATAATAATTTGTAATAATCACAATGATGCGTTACGTCTCATCTTTAAACCTTCACAACCATATTAACAACCGGAGTACGCGTTTTAAAGTAGCTACGAAACATGAGGGCCATAACAACGTCGTTTCCGAGGTTTTGTTTAAAAGTTTAAAGTATTAAAAAATATAAAGACTGCGGATTGGTACGAATGATAAAGTTTATAAGAAGAATAAAAGCTTGGAAATTGTAATCAACTGTTAAGAAACTCTGTACTTTACTTTATCCACAGTTTGACAATTAATGTCGTTTAAATAGTAAACAGTAATTACAGTATATCTACATTGATTGTTAATAAATTCAGATTTTGTAAAATTTTGCCACAGAATATAGATAATTTCTTCTTCAAAGATAAATCTGATTTAAATCAGATTTTTTTTCAATAGATTAAAGCAATTTCACTTTTCTCCGAAATTGTAATATCGTTAGAAATATAGAAATTTTGTTTACATTATAAACTCATTATAATTGAAATCACCTCCTGCCTCTACATGACCAAATTCTATTCCAAATTATATTTGAGATAACAAAACAACACTTAAAACTCATATCACATCAAATACAGACATTCATAAACAACAACAAGTACATTTTAAAGACGTAGGATTAAAATCGTGTCTAGATAGAAAGTTAGATTATTAAGTAAAACATGTTCGATTATAAAGGTAGTAAAGTTCTTTTCTGTTTAATGAAGGTGCAATCAGCTGTGAACAAAGCATAATTATGAGACCATTTCACACATATTTGAAGAGAAATTTAATGCATCCGTTCTCATTGTCAATATCTAGTAGAAGCTCCTACAAATAGTAACAGCATGTTGGTATTGTGTATTTCATATCACAAACTCTGAAATAAATATTATAGAAACCATATTTTATTGCATACATATTCCCGAGAGATAGGAGACCCACCCACACTCCCATAAACTCCAGATGAGTCAATGTCTCGGATGATCCGTTGATACTGTTTACAGCAAGAATTCGATGCAGTTGTCGGTCGGGAAACAGCCAATCACAAGCATATGTCACCGTATTGGAAGCACGTGTATCCTACAGACTCGACTCTGGGAGTAAGTAACAATACTGGTGCGGAATAGATACCTGTCTCTAGCAATACGAAGCTCTTATACAAGCAGTCAACAGGTATCTAGTTATGTACATGTGCATGTATATAAGCAGGAATCTCGGATATAATTAATGAAGGAACCTTAAGTTTTATTAAAGTAAGTAAATACATCAATAAAAGCAGGGGATAGGTAACTTTTAAAAGTGGACTGACTATTCCATGTTTGTAGGTTAAAACTATAGTAGCCAAGGAACAGTTCTTCTTGTCGAACGCGACATTATCACTGGGTGATGACCAATGGGTTCTAAAATTTAGCAACGCTCGGGATAAACGCAGTAAGATCTCATTGAATGAACTAGTCTCGCAGTGGAAACTGTCAAGAACTCGCTGGGAACTCCAAAAACGACTTGAAACCCCGAAACTCTGCGTTTTTTAACATGTGTAAAACAAACGCAGAGGTCTTTGGTTCTTACGAGTGCGACGGGGGAGCGCATTGTAGTCGCCATTGCAACGCAACAGAAACTGCATGAACGTATTGCAAACGTAGTGGAAATCTTCTGGGACGATATAGAAACGTACTAAATATTTCTAGATATTGTTGTACGTACATAAGGGGTGTAACTACGCGCCGCTACCGTTCCTATTACGGCTTTTGCTGCACTTTTGTCACGTCTTATTTATATATCTTGTCCTTTCTACCTGAACATCGGGATGTCACTAGATTCATGCGGCTGCCATTCGTATATAATACCGTGCCATTACCATTCGTTAATCAACAGTCTGTAATAAATCATGATGGCTGCATTTAGGCATTCTCTTATCATTTGTTATAGACAAACGAGCAATCTAGCACTAATCGCCGCGCCTGCGCATTATGGTATTTGTAAGCATATGATAACCGTAGTAAAAATGCAGTAAGAACATAGGGCAAACTTGGCTGACGACTTGGAAACGCACACAACGCAAAAACAACCTAGTAAGGGACCAAATAGGAACGAACATGATTGTGTTGAGAGGGGTATAGTTGAGTCGAGAACGAAGCTGAAATTAGTTTACAGTTATTTGTTTCAATAAAAGATATTCTTCGGGGTTCATTCGGGATATTGACTGAAGTTTTGCCATTGTTAAAAACGCTGAGCAGACTCATCGAGAACGCAAAACAGTGTGACAGGGCTAGAGCCAAGTAAACACAATACAAGTCAGGGGAACGTGTATAAGATCTCTAGAAGTGCGGAACACAACTACTGTCAGAAAAAAGTTGTCTGTTAATGCAATTAATGTAGAATGCAGTTCTCTGGTCTCTATAACTACGCAGTAGTAATACGGACTTGGAAAATGAATATATGATCTACTCTTGAGTAAGTAAGAACGATACAAGTCAGCGGATCAGGTATATGGTCTCATGAAGTGATTAACACCACAACAAAGCAGACAAACAATTATTTGGTCTCTAGATTTAGGAAACACTAACAAAATCAGGGGGGAAAGTACTCATCTCAAAAAGTACATCACTCTTACCACAGACCGGGAACAGTCTTGTCTCTTTAAGTAGGTTACGCTTATCCAGGCAGTGTACGAGGACATGTACCTTTAAACGAGAAGTATGCGATGGCATTACAGAGTGCAGATCATCTGGTCTCAAAAAACGACACCAATATTTGCTGAGAAGGGCTATCTCGTGTCCAGAAGTACACAACAATAGTACAAAGCCGGGGCTGGTTATCTTCTTTCAAGGAGTAGTAAGGGTAATATTCAAACGATCAGGAAAATGGTCTCTAGAAATAGGTAACAGCACCACAGGCACAATAAGACTGTCGGATCTCTTTAACTACGCAATACTTATACGAGCCGGAAAATTCAAATGTTGTCTTAAAGTACATAAGAACAATACAAGTCAGGGGAACAAATATATGGTCTCTCCAAGTAAATAACACCAATACAAAGTTGGGAAACAGTTATTTGTTCTCTAGAAGTACGCAACACTTGTAAAAGCAGGGATAATGCATCTAGTCTCTAAAAGAAGTCATCTCAAATATAGATTCAGAACAGTTATCTTGTCTTTGAAAGTAGCAACAATAACGGGAAGTGAATTTCTGGTCTTTAAGAAGCAATAGCAACGCAACTAGGGAGCAGATATTCTAGTCTTAAGAAATGAAATATCTTATGTTTTTGTGTAGTTAGAAATTCAAGAAGTGATTAGATTTTCGGGGAGAGTTTTAATTCACAATAGGCAGACAGATATGTACTCTGTAGCATATCAACGTACAATAAGGGGTTAGAATTTGATATATGTAATAGTCCTAGCATATTTCTCGGTATTACATTGTAGTCAAGGAACATGTATTATGGGTAGCTCTATACGTTCTAAATGCGAAAAGGATACTGTCAGCTACAATGTGTCTGTGCTCTCAATGTAATAACAATACTGTCAGGGAACTCACAATTACCCGTGAACATATGTGACATTGTTCAAGTAGCAACAATCGCCACTTCAAGAACCGAATGTATTTGATACCTGAAAATTAGTAGTAATGTCGTCAGGGACTATCCGACACTGGCAGATGTTTTGCCCTTCTTGAGGTGGTGACTTGGTATCGTCATTCCCAGAGCAACTCAAGAGTTCTCAAAAACAATTTGATTGAGTCACTGTAGAAATATTACAGTGGAATTGCAGAGACAAGAAGGAAACCTAAGCTCTTCTTTGCCAGATAGATGATTGATGAAGTACAAAACACTAACGATTGTAACTAAATTACGCTGACTTTTCTACAGTACTGTAGGATAATCTTTTGACTTGCTCTTTTTCTTTGACCTTAAAAGTAAGTTATGAAACATATAGTGTCCAACCTCATGCATTTCGGAGAGCAAACGTATGAATTCAAAGTACAATGATAGCAACTGCCCTCGTGTCTACTGAAATGCAATCTCTGTGGTGGCAGTTTATGCATGACACCGTTCAGCATCACATATTTTGAGGAAGATATCAGATGGTTTGAACTTTTAATACTTGTAAAATTTAGTTTGAGTGTCAAAAAGCAGTTTGTCAAGCTATCTCCATAAACCATAACGAACATGTTTTATGTCTCTTCTTTTCAGTACTAGTAGCGTGTTGGTTACACTTGTTACGTATAAACATACGTGTAAGAGTACCTTAGCTGTAGCTTAAGATGAAGGTCCAATCCTTTGATAAGTAAAAGTTAGTGTAATAGCTCGTTCTTGCCGAGCAATTCCTGCGTTATTGGATGTTCAAAGCAAAACAGATAGTCTTTACGATGCTGTAAATGTTCACGGCAATCATAGTTTTCGGCAGCGGGTTCTGCGTAACATGGTTGGTCTCCGTGATTCAGACATAATGAATATCCCAGCATTGCCTTTCGACGGTAAAGCGGCTTAAAAAGGGGAGATAAATATCAGCACGAGTCACTTTTTCGGCTCAGAAATAGGTCCATGGCTTTCTGGGTCTCAATGTGATGCTTTCTCCTATGCAAAAAGCTTCACGTCGTGCCAAATATGTTTACTTTGAATACGGTGAGGGGTTATGCGATCCGGCGGTAAATCAGACCGGCACACATCACAAGAGGTGATCAATAAATGAGTTTGGAAGTGAGTAAACTTACTCGTCCCCAGCCTAAAAATTCTATTTACCAACTTTTGATAAAATAGATTTACTTTCTCTAAACAAGTGGGCTGATTACAGCAATGCTTAGGTTCCTGAATTGAGCCGATTAGCGAGCACTAATATTGAAGTATGGTGATTATTAAGATACGCAGTGCCTCCACTTGAGGATGCCGGAACTATACAGCAATTACTGGTCCAGCTTTCCTGTCTCCCCTGTCACTTCTTCACTCTCGCTATTTTAACCCCAATATACCTTTAAACTTACTGCCTCTTCTAGGACCTTGCCATGGACCATCAAATAATAAAAGCAGATATGTTGAAAACTAGTTTATGTTGATGATGTACATTTCTTATTGCTCTTCACCTTATGTACTTACTAATTCTAAAATGCTGACAAACATATATCAAACATAAGTATGTACCATGCTTGACATATAGCGAATGTCATCTTATGACATGGAGTATCAGAGACTTGTCGAAGATGAATTTACTTTAAATACGGTTATGTGATATAACCATCAAAATCATTCTTCAGTAGTTATCAATGAAAGTATGAACAAAACTCAAAACTATCATTAAACGGTTTCTGGTAGGGAGGTCGTAGCTTTGTAGCATAATGGCAGCATAGAATAACAAAGTCGTAACGTCAAAACAGCTGTGTTCTAAGTGATGTGAAACTATTGTGAGGAACTATCATCAACTGATGGTGTAAACGCATCATCCGATTCCATTGCTAAGATATCTTATAGGTAGATACCATATTCAGAGACTCAGTATATTCCAGAAATTCGAAAAGTCGAATATAATATATTGATTGTTTTAATTATTATTATATTTTAGAATAGAATAGATTTCGAAACCAAACATACATCTTTAAAAATCATGAAGAATATAAAAAAAGAAACGTTTACCAATTTCTCTCAAAATATATGTGAAGAAATAAAAACTGTATACCATCTATCAAATAGTGACTTGTACACCAAAGTCGAATATATAGTATATTTGATTCTGCTAGAATACCTCATGGTATATCTCATTGCATGACTTAAATCATTTTCTATCGCACATGCGAAAATGCCAGTATGTATCATACCCATAAGTATATCATATCCCGATATCAGTCGGTAAGTATTAATGGGTATAGTCATCATTATATCTTCTTGACGTTGAAGCTTATGGTTGGTATTAGTAGATAATTATGAATGAATCTAATCACCACTATGTCCCCGTGTCGTTGTAGTTACGATGGATATTAGTAGGTATAAATGTATGGAAACATGAAGATAACCCAGTGACACTGTAGTATATGACGTATATTTTAGGGTAGACGTATAAATGAAAATAATAATAAACTCATAACCGTGTCGCTGAAGTTTATTGTGGATATTACAAGGTAATTATATATGAGTATAATCATTAAAACATCACCTTGTCGCTGAAGTTTATGATGTGTATTAGTAAGTATAAATGAGTTTAAGCATCACCATATCCCCGTGTCCATGAAGTTTATTAGTATATTAGTAGGTACGTATAAATGAGTATAGCCATCAATCTATCCCCGTGACACTTTAGTATATGATCTACATTTGAGGGGAGACGTTTAAATGGGTTAAGTCAACGACATATCCCCGTGACGCTGTGGTATATGATGTACATTTGAAGGTAGATGTACACAGCAGCAGAAGCGTCCCAAGACGGAGTGTCCACTCTACACCAGCTCCAGCATAATCTGAGCTGGGAGCTACAGCCCTGTACATGACATTCCCTCATAATGAGTTTACATCGGGAACAATACGGTTAGAGAGGGCTAGAATCAATTTGTATTTGTAACAGGCTTGCCCGGGGGTGAGTGGAGAAAGCTGTCTGGAAACTGTTACCAGACATCAAAGAAATGCAATGATGAGAAGCCATCTCATGTTGTATATATTTCCGTTCAAATAGTACTTCAAACGATTGAAATGTGCATCTAAATAGGCTATACGTGCATTATCACATTCTGATATAGAGAAGACAAAGATATGAAATATCCCATTACTCAAGTCATATGTGGATCAATAACTTTGAGTCGACTTGGATTTCACTTCAAAGTTGATAAATCCGACGTTTCTGTTTGTTTTTAGTTGTTAAACTTTCGGGAAATGGACGTCTGTAATAAAAGTAAAAACATACAAAGGGAAAGATAATGCTTTTATATAAAATTACAAACGTTGAACATAAGTGGAGTTTGTGTAACCTAGATGAAGTTCAGTATTTACTGCAGACTGGCAGTTAAAGTTTAAGGCCATGTTTGATGCTCGATGTACAGAAAGAAGTGGGTGTTTATGTACAGACTAAAGCGCAGTGCTGAGGGAAGTCGACAGCTGATCAAATGTGGTTGATCAGGAGCGAGGTGCACTACACAGGTAGAGGAGAAACACGTGGAGCTGAGACGATTCGCCTGTGAGCAGGCCTCTTTTAGAGATT
Organism: Phorcus lineatus; assembly: GCA_921293015.1. Taxonomy (NCBI): domain Eukaryota; kingdom Metazoa; phylum Mollusca; class Gastropoda; order Trochida; family Trochidae; genus Phorcus; species Phorcus lineatus. Next base: position 29,574,482 of record OV121085.1, on the reverse strand, counting down.
CACGATACAACTTTTTTAAATATCTATATCAATAAATCAAGTATTGATAGCATGGCACTTATATATATTTCATGGTCAGACTCTATGATTTGACCACTCGGCCAATACGAGGAAACTAGACCAATATACCTAGTCTGATCATGCGCAGAAAAACAAATGAAGAAAGGTTTGTAGAAATCGCTCCAAACAGTTTTGTAGTCATATGAGTTCAGCTATCTCATTTGTGATTGTTACTTTCTAGAAATAAAACTTTTCACTTTGGAGCATGTAGAAGTTCATAGAATACAAATGATATATATGATCTGTAAGTGGGCCAATACGGATATATTGAACGGATAACATGAAAATACAAATATCTATTTTAATTAACGTTCCAGTGTTACTATGGACTGAATTTCTTTTCATATGCGAAATAAGTTATATGACTTGAAAGAATTACCCCAAGTGAAAGATATCATTCCGTACGAATACGACAAAATATATTATTATAATTTCAATTGCACCAGAAAGCAGCATATTAGTATGTCAGCGTTATACATATTCACAGAAATATCAGCGCTTAAATTTAGTTAATACACCTATGATCGATTTATGAACTAAAGATTTCGTGCAACAATTTTTCCATGCCTACTCGCAAATAGAATAAATGTATGTAGATATTTCGTTTAATCTGCCGTTTGAATTATTACTGTTTACTTTTATACGTAATTCATGCAGGCCTTGTACCCAAGAGTGTTCTTATCAGCGCAAACGACTGGTTCAGTTTCGCTCCGGTATTGCAGACACTTCAGTTTTCTCCGGAACCCGGAATGAACAGGTACTTTGTCAACATCCAAGTAATTAAGTTATGTTAAGTGCTTGAATTGCTGAAAAACGGAGAAATAAGTGAAATAAAATCAATAATTAAATGCATCAAGAACTGGTTTGAAATTCACAAACATGCCCCGTGCTAATTATCCAACACACGGCACGTACTGTTCTACATGCCGAGCTGGGGTGAATAAGGGATCTCCTCTTGCAAAAGAAGCGATTCTTTGATTTCAAAACAAGTTGGCATTCTTTTCATGTATTTAATCTTATGCTAACTATGTTAGAGGGAAATGTATTAGTTTTCAATTTGACGGAAATAAATGTATCATTCGAGTTGAGAGGGGAGTGACGGGAAACATTAGCCTTCAGTGTTCTGCCACTGTTCAACACGGCAAGTACAAATAGCATTACCTTCACACAGCGCCTTGGCTAAAACGAAGACCATTAAAATACCAGGCAGACCTTTTTACATCCAAACCCACGGCTTCATTGCCATTTTTAGCAGAAGTAGATCAGCGGAATGAGCAACTGTCCTCGACACGATGGTCCTCACAGAGAGAAAATGTCGTAGGACGGGGGATATGTGCACGAGGACATCTAATTGCAGGGCTTAGAACAGAGAAGTGGGAGAAGAGAACCTGACATGGAGAGTACTGGAGAGCTCTGAGGAGCACTGGGGCGATGACAAATGGTGGTCACTTTGACATTTATTAGATAACTAAAGCTTGAGGACGACCAGTAGACATTGAAGGGAGAGCTAAAGACCTGCTGTCCATCAAGTACAGTTCTATTATATTGTAGAGCACGGGAGGTTAGTGTTAATTGATAATGGGATGTAGTCAACTGTATAAGATCGCAGTTCGCTGTGGAATTAGTAAAAGAAGACTAAAGCGTCCACTTGTGGAAGTCTGGCTATTGTCATGCATGTAGGCATTATAATGGGGCCCGCCTCACAGGGCGTTATTAGTTTGCTGGTGAAGAACTTCTGAAATATGATACACCCTAGTTAATGTACAGACGACTATACTTGAGACGCTGTTACGCTTTGATAGAGACAAGACAGAGTTCCTTAACTTGCAATGGGCTCATTCAACATGCTAGAACGGGTATCGCGTTTATAAACATAAATGCACACATGTACAAATTAGATAGTGACAATTAAGTATTTTTTTCTCGAAAACCAAACATATCCGGGCGAGATTTTAATTAAGACCCAAATAAACACCTTATATAAATGTCAGTGTCGAATAACCATTTTCGAAAAAACATAACTTTAACTTCAATTAAATGTCTACATCTCTTAAGCTAGGTAAAGGACGAATTCGAACATACTAAAAAACAGACCATTACGGCTGTTTCGATCATGTTTCTGTATCTAGTTTGTGAATTTGGTCTCTTGATTGCTACTTAGGCACTATATAAGTAATTACTACATCGCAAGTGACTGTGTGATTTCATCTTAAAATACTTTCCAGTCGACGAGCAGTGTACACAAACAATGTATCCAAGGACTCGTCTTACAACAAGGTGCATACTGACTTGCTCGGAGCGTCTGTAAACATGCGTCCTGCAATATGCAGAAACAAGTAGAGGAGGGGGTGTTAAAACTATTAAGAAGGAAAATGTACCAAAGTTATTCAACCCTTGAGCCACAGCATCTGTGTTTACACGCTAATGTCGGCTTCGCTTAATCAAACTCCCGCGTGCCGATATATCATCATGCAGAAAAACCTTCTCAAGTTAGAAATTCATACACTATCATTGTCAAGGCAATAGGGAAAAAACACATGTGCGTATTTAGATAGACCTATACCGATAATGTTTAGCAGAGCGTAGATGTTGCAGTTCAGTCCTCGGAAATAACTGCATTGAAAGTATTTACTACTGTCTGTCTAAATATTTGGCTCTGTGTGTATTTATAATTCTTGACAAGTGTAATGATTTAATTGCCCCCGTTTTGATAGGGAACTCTCCGAATAAACACTACGCTGTTCAAGCTTTTGGATAACCTATAATTATAAATGTTCAAATAAGATATATAAGATTAATTAATATTTTGTTTGATTAACCATTACAGCAGAAGATTACGATTTGCGTAAACTGTGTTTGCTTTAGGAATAGCATATTTGAAAGTGGGCACATCTGTCGAAATGTACGTTCCCTTTCTACCAAAAAAGGCGAAATCACAAATGATCATTCGACAGCAGTAAAACGCGAACCTATTTCAAGTCGGCGATCAACCTAAACAAAACATTTTTACGTCTAGCGAACCAAACCTTCCTATTGATTCTTGATTTCCTTCGTGATTGAGGTTTTACGTAAAAAAGTTTAGTTCTTCATTGCTTCTCACGAAAGGCAAATATATCTATCTCAAACATCACTGCTATATCGTAATTACCAAGCCGAACATTCACATACTCGCGCCAAGACTTTCGAAACAAAAAATCGATAATTGTTAATAACTGTTTAAGACGGCAAAAAAACATGACAAGATCGCTTGATCAGAACGATGGTTTTAATTCTGAACAGTAATGAAACATTGATATAAAATGGATTTGAGTAATTGATTGAGGAAGTACACTAATATAACGTGGCTTAAATATTGGCAGGGTCCACTGGAAAGAAAGAATTTGATTGGTTGAAAGCAATCTGAGACGGGAAGTAATCTGAAAGTTCTCTCTGAGTAATTTGGTCCTTGAAAAAAGTTTTCTTTTGAGTGGGTCACATCAAAGCTTGAAATCAGAAAGTACAGCTTCATATCCTGTGTATGACATTTTCTACCGAGTCTTGGTAGCGGACTTAATATCACCTTCCCATATGAAATAATTTTTTTGTACACGGATTGTAATCGCTTCTATTTTTTGTGTGAAAATATCAATATTGTATATTTGGTTTTTAAGTTTTTCAATTTTTTAGAAAATTATAAAACATTTTTGTTATTTACTGACGTAATAACATACCTCGTGAAATGTAAGAAAAAAACAAGAAGTTATAAGTAAAATAAGAAAATGATTGTTGAAATATATATTCAAAAATAAAAACCAAAGTATCATTTGGATATAATCGTCAATCAGTTACGTAGAGTGAGATAAGCGATAGAACTCATTCCGTCAGTGGAAGTTTAGCTTCAATTTGAGACTTACGTGACGTGTAAAGGAAGAACAACTTCAAACACAATTTGGATATCACTTAGTCTAAGAAGGGTACGATTGACAAAATTGACTTAAAAATAAATATTCGAAAGTTTGTTTAATGAATCCATACATTGCACGTTAAGGGAGTACACTTACATGTAAACGTAGCAGATGATTTTTCAATTTTTTTCAATGATGATGCGGAATTAACCACAAAAAACGCAATCTTTTCGTGACTAGAGAAACTCAGAAAGTCATATCACGAACTCTATTACCGAACAGTCTCCGTGACCAAATCACTTTCAAACTCATAGATGAGCACGTCTATTCATTGCGGAAATATGGCTTTTTAACATTCCGTGTGTTTAGGAAACATGCAGCATCAGGCTCTAAAACAATGCATTAATACAGAGACTAATGCTATTCTCGTTAAAGTGATAGTGCGCCGCAGGTAGGGAACACACGCTATGAGCATAGACAGACGGCATGATGTGATCAGCATGATTGGCATGAAGGATATCTATCATCACGGAGAAATTGCGGGATGAAATGACAAGTGTAGGGTCTGCACAAAAAGCATATGTTACCCTTTACAAAGGCATTCGGTGTTTGTGGAGGCGTAAGAAGACAGCGCACCCGGCCACCCTACTCGGTCTACACACGTGTATAAACAAAGGCTGAGAGGGAGCTGTGTTCGGATAGGCAGCACAAAGACAAGCTCGAACATAAACATACTTAACATTGTGTGTCTTCCTGCTCCCTCCTGCAACATGCATGTCGACTTCTTTCTACTTAATCTCTAAATTTCATAACAAAGTTCTCTGACAATTGTTCTTTAAATAAACAGCTAAGTACATACTTGTGACACTTGAAATGTTTCCAAACAGCATACGATCAGATGGGAAACATTGCCTTTCACTTGCATCCCAAGTACAAGGCGGTTATATCAAAAGTTGTATTAGATTACATCATTACACTAAGTAAATATAACTTATCAGATTCCGTACTTTTTAAAATGAAATTATGAACAGTATTTTGTTAACATTCAAGGATATCATATCATGTAAGAATAATTCTTTATTTAAAATAAATCATATTACATGTCATGTATTAATAACCATGGCTCGACAATCGTCACTTAAAAAAATGAAAATGCAGGTTATAATGTAACACATTTCGTCTAGAAATAGCCAATACGTGTATAAGATGATAAAACAAAACACGGAAAAATGACCATACTGTGTAAACTTGTTCTGGCTAGTTCTCTGTACGAATACACACTGAATATATATGATTAACATCATCTGTTCATATGTCACCTTGTTCTTTGGCTTTTTATTCCTGAACATTCTTTTTTATTAATCAAACAGAATACGTTTCGAGCTTGATATTTCTGACATAGAGGCCAAATAGTTTACTCTTTATGTGAGTTAATTCAATGAGTAATTCACTTAAAGTTCCATGTCATATATATTCTGTTATCATCAAGATATACGTGTGTGATATCAAGCGATATCTTTTGGAGATATCGTTTTGCCACTATATGTTGCATAATTCCCTGTCATGGGGAACTACATGACATGACAATAGTTTATATAAGGTAATGACAATACAATACCTTCACGTCATAAATATGTAAACGCCACGATGTTATGACGTCACCGTGCTTGAAATCTTATGGCAGTCTCAAGGATGTATACTTTTCATTTAAATGTACTGAAGATGGTTTTGTAAGTGAAGTAGTTTCTAACCCGCATGTCTTCTGATATCACAATTATCAACACTCTTTGATAAAAGTAAGTATATTACCGAAACTCGGTTTTTTGTAACTTTTCTCAAATCGTGCTTATAAATTTTATATCAAAAGACACTTAGGCATTCAGAAAGGGATGAGATAAGATTTGCTTGATAACGACTTATTTTTATTGTGAAATTCACGACGTTCCCACCTGGTGAAGGTGTATGCATTAACTCCGAAACGTCGTAAATGTCACAATAAAGATTTCTTAACCCTTTTACATGATGTAATTTATGCCTTACACATTTTGAGGATTGCTATTAGGATAATAATGACAATCAAACAGTATTCCGCATATCAATGCTTAAATTTTCCTATGCCAGATACAATAATATCCTCTACAAGAGTCGTCTATACAGCGTGATACTATGAAACCTGTAGGATGGCCGTTTTACCCTATCTTTACCAAAGAGTACCTTTCCCTGACTTGGTCCTAACTTACTAAAAGGTTCAAAGTATTCGAATGTAAAGTTGAAGTGTACTGGTGGCACATTCCTTCCCCAGCAGCTGCCAGAAGACAAACAGTGAGCGTTCCGCCCTAATGTCGGCAACTTGTGCTTGTGCATCCACTGATGGAGCAAAAAACCAGAGCTTTTAGAGTACTGCCACATCTGCTCCCATTGAAACATCCATTCTCCGGACAGGCTATTGTCCTAGGCTTTTAGCAGTGGAAGATTCTTTACATCTTACCTCGGTAAAACTCTCAGTTAATGATATGTTTTTGAAAATAATGTTTTCCTGAGAAACAAATACATTTAGATTTGGTATAATGTCCATATCTTTTTCAGTTGGTTCACATGAATACCCATTTCTTATCCCCTACTTCAGATTTATATTGCGGAATACATTTGCATTTGTTACGAGCCGACCTTCGAATTAGGTTTGCATATGAAGCTGAAAGCAATGATGGGAATCATGTCACATACATTCAGGGGATGTAAAATGCAAAGTGGTACAGTGGATGAAGATGACTTTAGTCTGGACGTGATGAACAGGCATCGATCTGAAGAATCTCCTGATTTATCACCCGATTGCGTTATAGCCGCCAAATGAATCAAGCGTTTTCAGCAGGGTCGCGACCTTTCACAAATATGAACTTGGAATTAATGGCAGAATGGCCAGTCTGATCCAACATATCCCATCAATAAAGCTTGATTTAATACGTCATACCATCCTATTCAGGTTTTTTATTATGCAGCAGAATTGTTACAAGAGTTATGGTTAGTATAAGTACATGTATGATATTCCATATGTTCATGCTATACATACTGCTTTGGTTAAAGTCTATAAGGTAACAGCATGAAATTGAGAATAGATTTATCCCCCGATGTCAAATAGTGGCTGTACCTAATCACCTGTACATTGGGGAAAATCATAATGTCATTTAAATATAGTATGTAATAACATCCGCCTGATGAGTTTGTGTCTAAGCCAATTATTCAGATAGATTAGATTATTCATAGCTTATTAGAATTGCCATTTACGTTGAAGGAGTTACAATGTGCCCCAAGTGTCAAGCCCATTAATATAAGATTCAACTGGGCAGAACGATTTAGAAACCTCAAGTTATATAAAACTGTTGTCTGTATTTAATTTGACCTTAACATTAATTTATCACTGCTTTTTAACGTTAGCGAGGAAAGTAATGGAAACAAAGTTTCATAAAAGTTATTACCAACACATAAGTTGAGGTTAAAAAGGTATGTTATGACGTGGGCTGATGAAAGCCTTTGCAATACTTTCACTGTTCTGAATGATGTTTAATTATTTATGCCTGAACTTTATTCTTCTCAAAGTGTATCTGGCGGTGGTACAAACTAGTCGTCATTAATGGTTTATGGAGGACCAACAAAGACTGTCCCCTGACGCACGGCTAGGCGGTGCAAATTAGGTTTGGTGACGTCATCGTCGTCATGAACTAGAGAGTGCAAAGTGAAGAGCCTGAGACAGGGCGACATCAGCAGACATTGAAAAGTGATCACTGGTCTCTCATGACCATCTAATTGCTGCCACTGACACAAACATCACTTCACTTTAAATCGTGTTGCACTTGCAGTTCCTGTAAGCGATATCGTCAGTGTGTAATATGATTACAATTTGTCAGATATAAATATTCGCTGATAAAAGTAAGTGTATCTACATAAAGAAAGCTTTATAAAGAATCACGTTGGACGTATATGATCCTTTAAATGTCATTCTTAGAATCCAATTGTGTTAAAAGTCGAAGTATAAATTTTATTAGCATCAGCTCTTAACAAAAAGATTCTACATATGAACTGGATATGGACGTAAATGTATTGCAAGATTAAGTAATCATAATTTTCCAGATCGTGCCTGAGATGGTTTAGGAAATCGAACGTGTAATCGTCTATACCAACATCCAATTTCATCTGCACTTCTCATGTATGAAAACATGCAAGACACAGCTCAATCCTTTGCCAGAATTTAAAAACGTCCATATATTTGCATATTAGACAGGAGTTTGCTGCTGCTTGAGTATGAGCAGAAACGGATAAAACAGACCGGGATATCTAAACTTAACCTTCTTGAACCACACTTTCTTGCATTTTCTGCAAACCTGACGATCGCACGTTTCCTCCCGTTCTGGTCATTTTCAATTCCATCTCATTGCTTCAATCAATATTTCATTAGTTTTTCATACCAATCCATTATTTTCAGGAAGAGTATTTGAGCATTTGTTAGAGCCTGTGGCCGTGCACTTGCAGTGTTCTCCCTCATCAAGCGGACCCTCTCGTCTCTCTCAGACTCGCCACACGTGGACGGCGTAGGGCTGACATGGCTCCACCGCTCATACTCTAAATCACATATATCTTTTAATATGTATGCCAGGAAAAAGTTACGCTTTAGTCTACTCCAATCGTCCCATTTCATCAGGAAAATCATTTCCTTTCATTCAAGTTACTTTAATCTCATCCAATCTGTAAATGGTACCGAGATGGTAATTTCTTAATGTACATTTATTATAAGACTACCAGAACCTATATAAGCGACTGCACATTCATGTTGATAATTCAAACAAATTTAACATTCATGCTCCATTTGACTTTCTAAATTGTATCTAAAGTGACAAGATGGGTAAGAAAAAACAAAGCTTCACATTTCAGAAACAAGCCATGTGTTATCTGACTAAATCGAGATACAAGGTTCAACAGACAAACAATATACGAGTCTGATTCACCTCGGAAGACAAGCATGGTTAGGTTTGTTTGAGACAGAGCGATAAGCTAATTCCTAGAGATCCGAACACTATCCGTGTCAGTTCGCATAGAAAGACTTGAATTCACGAGCTAGATAATAGCGCGAGGCTGCATGGCTGATTAAGCGCCGATAAAAGAAGTCATTATGACACAATAAACCAATAGAAGTACCACTTCCAGTGTAGGGGAAAGGTAAGGACATTAATAAACCCCTTAAAGATTTGAATACCACTTTGTACAACATGAATTATCATGATCATTTTAGAACTTATCAATATATAGCGCGTAGTTTTGTTGGAATGGAAAATGTGCCCTTGAAAGCCCGTAATTTTGTTTATATATGATTCAAGGTTTGTAATCTGAAGAATAAAGGGCTATTATTGTAATTGATATATCAATAGAAGCTGTCACTTTATTATCGTAATACCATTTGTTTGAGACGGTACAATGGAGAAGGAAATCTCTCTGGTGCTGCATAATGAGGCTACCATCCACGATAACAGATTGCTTAAACACACACCTTCATACTTATTTTCTCGTCACATGTCAAATATGATAAATCATAAATCATACATTGTTGGTTAACACATTCAAACCAGAATAAAAGGTAATATAAGAAAACAAACTGCGATAGTGTATAATTGGACAGGTAATACAAGCAAACTGTGAGTTACCATGGAGTTGACTTTTCCACCTGTCATTTTAATCCGTTTCCATGGGAACAATTGGCAGAGTGAAATAACAAAAAAACTACTAACAAGAACTTACCTATTTTAATTTCTTGAGGTAAACAGCGAACACACTGCAGTAGTGACAGCCCCAATAGAAAATATGTGGCAAGTCTTCGCCGATGCCGATGGGTCATGTTACTTCCCAACAGTAAACTGCTGGTCGCTGGAGTCGAGAACCCTCAGGACGCCGAATCCACATAGACGAAAACTAACACACAATGAAATAGTCGTCCGCACAAGTAAATTTTCCCTTTGTTTACCCGTAGTATTTTTCTCAAGTTCTCCCATATCAATAGAAGAGAACCAATCGCCAGTAGACGTTGACACGTAGTGTCTCCATTACATGTCACCTTTAATCTTCTCTCTGAGCCAGTTCACATAGCCCGACCTAGAGAAACAATAAAATCATACTTAATTGATATCCGAGGTAAAGTGAAACAGTGTACAAGTCCCTGTAGCCGAGGACGATGCGGGCAGCATGCTTCAGTAGGGGCTGTGGGCACATGGGTAATCGGACGATTCCATTGATCTCTGTGGGTTGGGTGCAATCCAACATTCAACAATTATCACATCGGTAAAACAAACACAAATACAAGTTATTCAAACGTTACGACAAGTGATGGAAAGACGATCGGAGTAGTTCACATATCGAAAATCGCCGATGAGCTGTTCCAGACGGCAGTAGGATATTCCGGGATTCAAGAGTGGTAAAGTAATTGGTTAAAGCGTAGTTATCAATGTAGATGCGTCACTGAAGACAATAACGCACGGTGAGAAGGCGCTCAGAGACTCAGTCACGCTACAAGTGATCCTTGCCTGGCTGGAGAGCAGGACTGCTATCTTAACTTATCGGAGATTTAACAAGAGTCGAGTGATGGCCACAAACGCCACGCTCGATGGCTGGCAATGCAGGCTGGAGCGGCCGTGCCTCGCTATACAAGAGGGGGCTCAGTGCCGAGATCAGCTGATGTTCATTAGATGATACCGCCACAGTCTGATGCGAAACACAGAATTTCCGCAAATATTTGAAGGAAGTCGGTTGTAGCGGACAATGTGTGTTTATGACAAGATAGGCGTCGCGCGTGCCACGCCAAGCAACCTCACGTGATTCACACTTCAGTGAACTGTTGGAAACCGTTGTGAGCGCAACATATCCCATTTCAATTGCTGTTGTTTTATAAGGCATTCAGACGGATAGAATGATAGAGACAGATTTGTTTGAATAAACAAATAACCTCCTGTGCAATTACTCACTTTGAAGTGTTGAGCCACGCACGGGGTACTTTCACTCTCAAAGAACATATTGACTTATTAATATTTCAAGTGGGCAGCGTCAAATGCTGGATTGTGATCTTCCAGTGTCAGTCAGTAATATAGGCGACTTTTAATTACACACGTTACAGCGTGCCCGCCTATCGTTGTATCGATGATGTAAGAACATGAAACTAATCAGAATGCAACATGAACACGTCAGGCTCTGTGGTTCCCCAGAGTGTCAGATAGTCCACCATATGACCTTATCATTATTGAATTCCTATCTCTTTGCATTGGTGCCTTTTTATTATTTAGGGTGTTTGTACCACTAGTGCTATTACGTAACTTTATAGTTGTACCTTAGGGACTTTCCTTCTCGGTACGTCTCATATCTTCGAACTGTTTCTACACGTCCATAGGATATGATGCATCACAAGAATTAGAAGATCATATTTGCGATACCTGGACTTATCGAGGTTCTCTTCTAGTTATGTGGTTTGCATGGAATGCTAAACAATATGTCTGATAACCGAGAACACTGTTTTCGTATTTCTTCGTGATCAAAATAAAATCTCTGAAGGTTGATTGCAGAACATGAAAGGATATAAGTTTTTGTAGGAGCATTAATTGTATTTATTAAACTTGAATGGACGTAAACAAATGATAGTTACAATCTGTAGTGTCTTGATTGAATTCGGAAAAGCTTGTTCTGCCACTAACATTCAGCAGCCACAGTGAAAGCACCTCTTCTTGCGTATTCCTTGAAAACTAAAGCAAATAAAGCAAACACTCTCATATTTTATTGTTTCTTGGGATACCGCCGGCTTCAAACCCCGGTTCTCTGACGTTTTACCAAGTGAGCTTCATCCTATGTAAATTCAAAACATTAAAAAAATACCATTAGCAAAGAAACATTTACCAACAATGTATTACATTACAATGCATATGAATATGAAATTATGAATACTGTTTATTTTCAATTAATACTGATTTATTTACCTCTGTAACAGATGTTTCGGCTCGTTCAGCATTTTGTTAAATTAAGGTTACGTTCCACTTCGCATGTGTATTCAGCATGGGATTCATGCAAACTACCTCGCTCAAAACCTCCAAACGGGACGTCAGTTTACGCTAACATGACTCATATATATTATGTTACTATGTTGAAGAGATTTGTTCATCAAGTTAAAATAAGTTTCATACAATGCCCTGGAGTAAAATACCATTTTTTCATTGTTACGTCACGTCATAATCAATGCTTTGGCGTTGCGTTCCAGATGTGACGACGGCGGGCAAACCGCCTATGCTTTGAGGTTGATTTTGATAATTTCCTTTTATTTGGCGATTCGGTAATATCATATTCGTGATATACCTGTTCGGAAAATACTACTATGTAGACACCCGTTTCGTTAACATAGTACATAATGGACACTCACCCTAATAAAACACATAAAATCCTTTAAATATCACTATCATTCACGATTTTGATTATGAAACGGAACTGAGCGAAGTATATAATTTATTATTCGCTTAATTATGCCTCTATCGTCAACATTGCAAGCAAATCACTGCAACCTCGATTCAAACATTGTGACCTCATACTAAACGATTATTATATTTAGTTTGCAATGGGTAATAACATTGAAGAAATATTGATATAATCTTCAAATGTCGATATCAAACTTGTATGATTTTTAATGTATAAATACTTTTGATATACATTATATTATTAGCAATGTCTTCTTTATATGTAACTATAAGAAAACAAAATTTTGTGATGTGAAGGATTTAGAGCAAGGAAGAGTACAAACTGGTTATAATTTACTTAAGCAAAAGGTTAAAAACCAATAACGTTAAATCATTCTACGGCATGCGTAAATCATCCAATGTCTGTACTCAGGTAAATAGCAAACTGCTGTTACCAGGACCAACATTTGTTCTGAACATGTAAAGAGGCTTTGTTTGTACGCATTGACGAGGAAAAAGTCTTGGTCGATTTGCTTAACATGGTCGTTGAGTTTGCGCTGTTTCACAAGCTGTGAATGTGTGTATTAGTTGTGTTGTATATACATGTACGTATGTTTTATTGACGGGCCGTGCCAATACGCTTCACACACAAATCTATAATTCAGCATCACAACGGACATATCAAAAGAGGTCGTATCGATAAACTGTCTTACATAACTTACATAACGTTCGAATATAGATTAGGAACTGGTGTGTATATGTGACGTATCAATCGAGTCTTAAAATGAAAACTATGAAGAACTAAAATTGATTTTGCAAACAGAATACTATTTATTATGATACGCATTTTGAACATATTCAGCGGAATTTAAATACCGTTATGCACAGTTATCAATTCTGTCTGTCTTACCCGTAAAGATAAAGATATATAAAACATTAGCCTTAACACGGATTGTTTCGATCGCGGAATAGAGCATGTTTAATATAACTGTACTGGCGGTACAAGTACATCGACAGCTCGTAGTTACTCCCCTTAACTTTACAGTGGGCTTCGTTCTGACTGGGCCCCAGCGACGAGAAGGCATAATGTAAGATAAAAATTTAAACGTTCAGTCGAAGCTATCAAAGCGTAAGCGGTTATCAGGAAAGGATATAGGCATATTTTAATGTACCTCGTGATCAATGCATGTATTTGAAAGAACATAGAAATATAGGGGAATTTTGATATTATTATTCTTGACCAATTGAAAATATGAACACGTTGAAAATACCAGTCATTAAACATCTAAGAAATCTAATTATTTTCTTATACAAAGCGGAGAGTTTATGAATGACGCCGAGATGAGAAAAGGAAGTGCCCTGCTGATTAGAAGAATACATCGTTGATGAAGAGAATTGGAACAGTCAGTTACGTCATGCTATCAGTTCATATCAGGCGGTGATGTCATATAATGGGTCAGCAGAGACTGATCATGTAAGTTTGTAATCTTTGTATCAGTGGTCAGATGTCGAGAAATCCGTGTCGTGTAATAATGTAACCAAGGACGTGTATAGGCCTATATAAATCCTTGCTGTAACAGATGTCGGGATACTCACACGTGAAATGCAGTGAGAGGAAGCACGACGTTTCGACAGCAGAGACTGATCATGTAAGTTTGTAATCTTTGTATCAGTGGTCAGATGTCGAGAAATCCGTGTCGTGTAATAATGTAACCAAGGACGTGTATAGGCCTATATAAATCCTTGCTGTAACAGATGTCGGGATACTCACACGTGAAATGCAGTGAGAGGAAGCACGACGTTTCGACAGATGTGTTAAACATTTGTGACAATTTATGTAAATTCCTTTGTTGATTTTAATGACATTTTGAGCATTAGGTTTACAAGCAATCCCTTTGAAATAACACCATCAAGGGAAACTTACGAAAAAGAAAAAGTTGATCACATCAGTTTTATACACGTGTTATTCAATCGATTTAAACAACGAAATATCCTTAGGTTCAAGCAGTGCATGTAGCAGACGCTGCACAGTGCGATGTGTGCCGATAATTGCCAATAATTACTCGACTTAACACTATGAAAACATTATAAAGACAAGCGAATCAAACTTGCCAGACTTGACGGAGTACTTGAGTTGCAAATAAAGGCATTTGATAAAATGTGCTGATAACTAGAATCATTTACAAAATCATTGCACAATACGGAAAGGAAGTCGGCAGAGGTTCCGGACATTCTCTAGGTTTTCCCTAAGTCGATGCTTCAGGATGCAATAAAAGACAACTGTCCTTATAAAAAAACCACACCAAGTGTTATAAATACATCATAAAATGAATCTCCGTTATCTGAAACATCTCTGCTGATAAAATAGAGGGGGGAAAGAATCACAAACTCTGTTTTGTACTGTTCGAAACTGATGAGATTTAGATAGTCTAAAATTTCAGACTTCAAACCGCATACTTGAAAGTAAAATCACTCTTAAATCACGGCGCACATGGAGTTGTGATCATCGACTCTTAGAACACCAACAGCGTTGAGTGACGGTTCAGGTAGTGGTGACTCTTTCAGATTGTTTTATAAGCTGAGGATGCAACCATGAAAAACATCTGAAAACGGTTTAAAAGATTGAAAGTAAGATTTATTTGTAGTGTTGTGGAGAACCTCTGTGATGAAGTCGTGTTGGAATGCACAAAATATAAAATCTCTCATTGTAACATATATAAGGTTGAAATATCGAAACAATTAATAAATGCGATGTCATAAACAGCCGTAAGTAACCATAAAAAGAGCGAGAGTTTCTACAGAATTATTATTACTTAAGATTTGTGTCATGCCATTCACAACAACTCTCAAGATTTAAAAACTGAAAATAAACAGTCTTCAACATAAGAAATCATGGTTAGATTATAACGTGTCAAATCATAATGAAAATAATCATAACAAGGAATCTGATGAAAGATATAAACTATTGAAAATAGTATAAACTACTCTAGTAGTAATTATTATAAACTACTGTTTCAAAAGAGATGCATTAATCAGTATATCTAGCACAGGCCAGTGATCAATGTCCATCTCCACAAATAAAGAATGTAAGATAGTTAGTGAAAGTTTTAAACGTAGGATATAATAATAGATCATATTAAATGTTTTTGCAACGTTAAATGTTGTATAAGATGATATTGTTGCAGATACTATTCAAATGCGGCTCTTTGCTTTATTGTGTTATTTAATTTTTAAAATTTACAGTTTAATATTTTACAAATTGGAAAGTGGAATCCTGATGTGTCATCTAAATGATACTATTGACTTTTTACCAAAAGTGTTCTGTTGACAATAGACTGAATGTCTCGAGTTGCAGCTGGCTGCTATCTTTTGATCAGAACAGGTC
Organism: Phorcus lineatus; assembly: GCA_921293015.1. Taxonomy (NCBI): domain Eukaryota; kingdom Metazoa; phylum Mollusca; class Gastropoda; order Trochida; family Trochidae; genus Phorcus; species Phorcus lineatus. Next base: position 29,558,685 of record OV121085.1, on the reverse strand, counting down.
AGTTCGTACATGTTTAGCTTGAACACGATTCCCTCGACCGATGAATTCGAATTCCTTTGGGATTCACCTACATAAGGCATCTAGTCATGCATACTCGACCTTTTCTATCTCTGAAATACAAACATACATTGATCAATTCACTGTCCTTAACAAGCACCTGTCTTATCAAGTTGAATACAATCTCTTTGATACTGATGTAAACAAAAACGTTCAAAGAAGAGTTTATAAAAGTTAAAAGCTACAGTTAGAAGTACAAATATACCACCCTCTTCAAAATACCAAATTTGCAATTTGATCATCAACGAATTAATCAATTGATGATATAAAAGCATTATGACGATGAGATTATTATTTTATTTACAATGCTGTTCATAATGTTGCTGCATTGTAGAACTCAGCTATATCTTCTCTTGAACATAGTTTTGGATGATAAACATTAGCATGCATGCAGTGTCTCTATTGCGCCGATACTCCACCCTGGGTTAGACCCACGCTCAAAGCTATGCTCTGTGATCTATGATCTAACCAATCAAAAAGCTTCATCTGTATGGTTCGCAAAAACATTTCATCCAAAGGTAGCCTTTCAATGTGCAGTTGGTCTTTGCTCTTTCGCAAGATGGTGACGACCTTAGACGTGCAGTCTAACTGTCTTAGACACAGATTGAGGTAATTAAAGAAAAATGATGTTTTGGTTGGGTTTGAAATAGATATATTAATTCTCTTGTTGAAGCAGTCAGTCGAATGGCAATCAAGGATTGCAAACGTTGATAAATGTTTAAGGTTTAATATGTTAAAAAATTTAAGATTTAATTTTCTAGATACATTACATTATAGAATTTCCAAAATAATATATGGTAGTGGTAGTTTTATGCTTAATTGTCGTATTGATCAGAATAGCTAGCATTTTATCACTGGTATGAGCTATGTTGTTTATTATTATAACGAATAGGAGAATGATTGCACTCGTGTTGATATTCATTGATGGATCTACAGGCTCGTTTAAGCCTTTCAAATGGACGTATGTTACTGACAAATACAAGAGAGGGGGTGTCTATATGTCTGTTTTTGCTAGCTATAGTGAGTCCCATGCTGAGTAAGATGGTTTTACACTTATCTTCGCTTGATATTAAACATGTCGTTTCGGAAAGCCTTCACGGAAGTTTGTAACCTATACATTACACAAAATAAACCTCTAACTTTAATATGAAACTCTCACTTTATATATTTATTCACAACGGAGTGACGGAATTTCCGGAATTGGGATTTGTATTTAAATTTTTAAACGCAAAGAATAAACTATATTAACAACACAAAAAACTAAACCTAAAACTATTCTGAATATACCTTTATCCTTTACGCGTTTGTAAAACATTAGAATACCTTGAATGTTGAAATTTTATTTTACCAAATATAGACATTTTCTCGGCATCCTCTCCCATCAATGTATGATGAGAAATAAGTTGTTGTTTGCTTGTATTGTCGAACTGAATGCTATCATTGCAGCAAGCGTTCTAAGATTCAAAGATCTCTGTGAATATTATGACTACTTCCACTAAAGGCAGTTTATCAACATTTGATGTTGTCTCACATTCGGATTGGTTGGAATTTTACTTATGAGAAATTTATGTAGACTCGAGCGAAATTGAAAATTTAATGATTTTTTTAAATTGTGCTTGTTAACACCGAATCCACTGGTGTTTTTAATCAGCAACACCGTCACTTTTATTACGTTGGTATGGAGTAAATGCCTTAGGAGTATTGCCTCACACATGGGACCAATTAATGAAGAACTAAAATGGAACAATAAAACGTTAAGGAAAGGTTGAGTCCTTGGTAAAATAAGTGCGACGCCAATGTAAAGGTCACTATGTAAAACACCATAAACTTATTCTTAAGGTCACGACAAGGAGAACATATGTCAATTATCGATGGATAATTATTGGCTGAACTCTGATTATAGCAATCCGTGACAGACACAGAAGAAACTTTCTTATTTAAAATCACAATGTAGAAGATGATGACCTGAAAATTACTGTAATACATGATCCGATGTTTTCATGAAACAAGAAATCAAAGGCCTTTAACCTATAACATAAATGTAGGTCGTACCAAAGACAAATTCAAACATCTTCAAAGTATACGAAATGAATAATCATGAAATCTGTTTTGTAAATATTCAGTTAGTGTTAGATTATAACTGCTCTACACTGATAACACAGTGGGTTCTCTTAGCGCATACCTGACAGAAAAGTCGCTCTCTTAGTAGCAGTGCACATGGAAATGCAATCATCGCGCGTTGAAACAGCGGCAGTGCTGAGTAAAGGGTAAAAGTATTGTGTGTTTCACTTTTTTAAAACTGAGAATGAAGTGAGGAAATAAAAACGGTTTGGAATTGCGATTTTATCAGGATAGTGCACATTAACATTTTTGTTTTCCCTGTCGAAGTACTTTTACACCAATTTGATCACTTTTAAATTTAAATCTGACAATGATATTTTAATTTCAAGTGTTATAACTGCCATTTCCAGAGAATACAACTAACACATCAAACGGCAACATGTTAAAGAATGATTTAATAGAACTATCGTAGTATTTCAGTAAGCCAAGTAAATAAATAATATAAATTTGTATAAATTGTCATTGAGCGGTAAACCTACAAAAGAGTAATTGACGACGCATGATCATGTAGAATTTGATTGAACATTCTTATAGATCCATAGACTCTTAGATATTCGACATAAAAGATCTATGATTATGGAATGGTAACATGGTTTCATTTGGCTCCCTAGAACTGTGAACTGTATGTGGACCAAATAATAAAATGATGTTCGAATATAATCTTTATTCGGCTTATTTTAGTAAAGTAAATATTGCAATTAATCTTTTACAGATTATGTAACATTTGATAGAAAACATCAAACACAAAATCAAGAGCAAAAAGGTTAAGAGACCTGGAATATATACACACGCAATGTAAAGATATCCTGATTTAAAGATACTCATTAAATCCTACTCAGTTCACTTCATTTGCTGAATGACAAATTCAAGGACCAATCGTCTGCCTGACAGAAGGGCAATTTATGATCTATCTGCTTTATTAGATTGTAGTTTAATGTCTGAAAAATGGCTGAGAGGCACTGGAGTAACGCTGCAGGCAATAATGGCAAGAGAACTCAAAATCCCGCGGGAAATGTCGTCAAAAAATGATGGTTGGAGTAAGTTGCAGATATTATTGGAGTTAGATTTATTTTTCGTCCTTTGTATATGACTGGAATGGTGCCATTAATATTCCCTACTGACTAGATTTGAAATGTGATATATGAACAACATCATTACGATGTAGAAAATTGCATTGTGAACTGTATTTAAAGAATTGAAACATTGTATAATCCATCAAAGCTTCAGAGTTCAATATTACCTGTTTGTCTACAAGAAACTAATCTTTTGATATACACCAAATGAAATATCTTTCAACTATGGATATTTGCATCTAACTGTAAGATGTGGTATAGAGCGTCAGAATTACAACGAAGATAAATAATCATTGTAAATTCACATTCAACAACGGAGAATTGAAATGTCAATAAAGATATCTTCAATCTCAAATATCTTAAATGATTTTTCTACAGTGATACAATCTTAATGATAAGAGGCATGATGATGGTTTTCATAAAAATTAATTAAGCGACATCAGATAGATAATTTACTACCCACAAAATATAGCGTTGATTTATTGGTGAATGAATTGCAGAAGGTTTGCAATTTCATGTTCAGGATAATACCCTACGTGAAAATAGAAAGCAAATGCAAACAATGCATGAAACCTATGTACCTAAAAGCGTGCTCTCAATCGGATAATGGTATGAAATACGAACAAAATTTAGGATTGAATGTACAATAAGGAAGAACTGAGGTAAATCAAAGAACGAACGTTTATTAAAGGAAATAAGCCTAAACATAACTTAAATTATATTTCATCATATAAAACAATGCTTACCTAAGGCAAGATTTGACTCGAACACTACCTCTTCAGAGTACAGAGTATCAAAAGTAATAGACGTAATTGTGGAACACGTCAATATAATCTTTTGAAATTCCAGTATGAAATTCATAAACAGAAACGACAGATTTTATGTGCGCTCCAATATTGATTGTGCAGCAAAATACGTCACATAGATGTCATTATATGTCAAGGGTGTTCCGGTGAATATGAACTGAGTGACTCCGCGTCCATAAACAACAAATAAAATGTCCTGAGACACGTTGTATACCACTGTGCAAAACACAAAGATATTACATTAAAAATATTCCCATTCTACAAAATGGATACAAATGATAGAATAATGCGTCAGTTGAAAGAAGACGTTTTCATTAAAATGTTAAAACATCAACTTAATGCTTAACTATAATAACATTTCTTTCCTCTATCAATTCAATATTGTATCCATCCTACCACTTGCTATATTGTGACGTAGTGATGTAGTATTCATAAGATGAATTTATGTTGGGCCCGACATCGTTGAAATTTGACGCCATGGAGCCTGTTTGAATGAGAGTCTATTCTTTTTGACCATAAGTGTTACCGTCAGCCATGTGTATAGGACCAAAAACACTTTGAACGTGCAGTACAACTGCTGGCAAAAGTTTTGTTTAGTTGGAAGTCATATATGGTCTCTCCCTTGACTTTTATACGGATGCATTTGGTGATCCTAGAGGATTCTCAATGGCTATTGCTGCATCCTGTACATCCTTGACCACGTCCTGTAACCTCGTTTGAAATTTATGCATTACCAACTCGTCTTCTAACCATTGGTGACAATGTTCGCCTCACTGTTCCCGTGATGTGAAAGGTTACCTTCAGAAAAACATCACAACCAAAATCCTTTTGCCTGATGTGGCGTCAGATATGAATCCTTTGGAACCTGTCTGAGACCTTCTCTTGTGTAATCAAACCGACTGAAATCTCACCCGAGGAAAATCGTTAGTGGAAGCAGCTACCCTTTAAGACTTAGTTCCATAAATTCCTGACTGTACTCGTCCAGTATACATTCTTACAAACTTCGTTCGTCTCCCTGTATGTCACTATTACGAAACACATGTCTGAATTTCTTATTGAGTAGACAATTGATCGTAGTTATTTTGAACAACATACACATTAATATCTCTTTATCACTCACACATGACTGAGAAAAGAAAACAACATAAACAAATTCATAATAAGCTCCACTATCATAGCATTCTCCAAGTAACTTAAGAATTGGTATTTGGTGCAGCGTTGAAACGAAAAATAACACAGAAGTTATTGTTATGCTGTGTTCAGATGATGTACTGGAATGAGATAGGATAACATCTACATGCTGGCAAAATCTTATGTAATATATATATATATCGATGTTACATTGCTTCATCATTTAAAGTGATTTTATTAGAAATAAAAGTGTGATTTAACCCATAATTATCAAAGCTGTACCAATACTAATCAGACCCAGTATTGTACGGGTGGCCTTAATCGATTAACTCAAACTCATGACATTTAAGGGCTTACGATGTGTTGTAAGCAATGATTCATCGTAATGATATGTGCATCGTCAACAACGTTAGTACTTTTTACTATGTTTACCTGCAATCAGGAACAAACCTGTCAACGATGTGAAGGGGAACGCAAGAATCAAGGAGCTTGTGTTTTTTTAAGGTTCCAAACTGATAAGATCGAGATAGTTTAAAACTACTTTGCAGTTATAGAACAACGAGATCTCAAACTTCATGGCTGGGGGTAAATACTTGTAAGGTAACTGTTAAAACGAGGTCATGTTCATCACATATTGGAACACAGATGTGGTGAATGAAGGCATTGTCTTTAAAAGATATTATATTATGCGATGACAGGTGATTCGTCACGAAGATGAAGTAAAACGTCAACTTTACCATTAAATTCTTGACTTCCAATGTACCAATTCAACTTTCATGAGTAGGTGTAAATGGCTTTGCTTTGGTAAAGAACTAAAAATATCAAATATTAGAAGTCAGCCAGAACAAATGTAGAACGATTTTACGGTTTCAGAAGCGTCTTTAATCATTGTCAGTTGTTCAAATTATTGTTTATTAAAACTTCATGAAACTCCTGGTTCAAGAAATATTCAGCCATTTAGATGAGGTTTTTGTCTTAAGCTCATTACATGGAGATATATCATAATGAAATATCATTGTTTCCTTTCTGTTAATATTTCTATGGTGAAGTGAGTTGGGGTTTAACGTGCTTTGAACAATATTTCAGATATTAAACACGTGTAGCTTTCATGGCTATAGTATGCGGGATATAATCGAGACAATATAACATCCTCGAAGTCGCTGTAATGATGTAAATGGCATGTAAACTTGAGAGACATGCTCATTGAAAAAATACCTTTGTCATGTAGTCAGTTTCTGTCATGTTTCCATGAACAAAAAATGATAAAAATAAAACTCAAATAGAAGTCTTATCCTTAAAGGCGAAGCGAGGGATAATTTTTGACAATGTAAATTTGGTGTAGCAACGATGTATAGTTAAGGGGTATGCTCAAGATCTGACTCATTGTTGTCATGTTTCCACGGGAACCGCAACAAATAAAATTCACGTGCAGGTCTAACCCATAGAAGGCACAGCTAGAGATCATTGTTGATATGTGTATGAAGTTTGGTTAAGTTTGTATGTATGGTGTAGGAGATCTAGAAATGCTCAAGACAAAAACAACTTTTTCACAAGGTCATTGTTTAAGTCATGTTTCCATGGAAACCGCAAAAATAAAACTCATTTGCAAGTCTTACTCATAAAAGGCACATCTATTGATCCTGACCGATATGTTCATAACGCTTGGTGAAGGTAGGATGTATAGTTTAGGAGGATGCTCGTGACAGACAGACAGACGAATGAACGTAATGTAACCCGGCTCACGCTGTATGATGGGGTATTAAAATGGGTATGACCGATTCAAAATACATGCCAACAGCCTACCTGGCTTTGAGATCTGCAGACCTTTAAATTATGAACACACTTCAACTGATATTTTCGCATATTTAAGACCGAAAAATCATGTAATATGAAATTATCGTATGCTATAAATGCGCGTATAACAATATAAGACACACTCAAAGTGAAAAGGACTGATCGTTCTTGAATCGCAAATTTTCTACATTGTTACTGTTCTACTATCGATATTTTGGAGGATGTCATTATTTTGGATGTCGCTCTCAGCAGTGTTAACTTTCCATAACAACGATTGTATTTATATTTTTGTAAAATGTAGGCCTAGACAAGTATTTATGCTTCAAAATGTTCAATATTTGTTATCTAATAATGACTGCAATTGTGGGGTTTTATACAGTATCGTCATTTTGTTACTTAGAAAGACGAATATAATCCAAAGATTTAATATGATATTGTATTTACAATATAATTAACCAAATAACGAGGTATATTTCAATAATATCAAAACTTAGAAACATGTTTACTGAAGGGCTTTATCCAGAAGACATGATTAATATGTGAAACTACACACATGTAAGTAAACGCATGACCATGTTTACACTTTGTACTTGTAACAACACGTGACTATATTATTGAAGGTTAAGAATGTGTGGTATAAATACACGAAACTGTGTGAAACTGTTTTGGCACTGCGTTATTTTACATACATATGATAACTTACTGAAACTAAAGAGTTTTACAAATATAAAATTTGGGACTAAGATTCAATTCACAGCTCGTTCGTACATGTATATTGTCTCAAAACTAAAAGTGCATCAGAAAACTTAAAAGAATTTTTGAAAAAGCCTGAATCACAAAGGAAGTATACGTAGTTGTAACTAAATCTTATCTGGTATAGAAAGCAAAATTAGTAGCCCCATGTCAAACGACCATATTTTCTCAGTAGTCAAAACAACAGACCAGACATAACATAGCTGATGACTGATACCCTCCGACAGTACTTAAACACTTCTCCTTATATTCGAGTTAACTCTCACAGTTTTGTATTGGATATTACATTTCAAATTTAAGCTAAAAATTACTAATAAGCTTTTGATGGCTAATAAAAAAAGTGTTAACACTAATTGCATTATTTTCATCCAGAAATAAACTTTATTTTTTTATTGGTTCTTGATTGATAAGCAAAGCTGAATTTTTATGACCATATATCATAAAACAATCAAACAAGATTATACAATGCATATTCTGGTTGGTTGTTGAGGACATGTTTAAGCCAACCACTCACTCGATCACCTAGACTAAAATTTAGTCTATGAAAATTTTTAATAATTTACTGTTCCGTCATTCATAGTGTTTCTTTCGGCTCCTAATTTCATACCCCAAGCGAATGTTTATGTTACGGCTTTTAACAAGTATGATTCAAGGAAGTAGACAATTGAAGAAACATTATCACTTCCATTCCCTAAAAATGCAATAACGTTTGTCACTGTTTCATTCCCTTTTGGTGTGTTGTCATTACATTGCTTTTCAATGGAATAGACGTTAAATAATTACCAAAGGATGTTGTTACACGTTTTTCGGCGATTCTGATTGGACGAGATGTTATACAATTTGTTGCTTTTATACATAGATAGAGGCACAAAACATGTAAAACAATCCTTAACTAAATTACTACACATATAGGTGAAGCCTTTTGCCTCCTTTCTTTGTTAATCTTAACCCTTATACTAAGACTTAGGAAATGTTGTATTAGGGAGAAATAATTCAACCATCATCAAGAATCAGAAAAGCTATTTACTAAGATGAAGTGTTTGATATCCATAAGAATGGTATATGGCATACCAAAGGCCAAAAGTTAAGGTAATCTAAATCAGTTTTGCAACTATTAGCGAAAAAAACCCAAGAAGCATGTTTGAAGCGTGAGAAAGGTAATGAGTGTTAGTTCAGTTTAAAGATGCTTGTATATTGATAACACAGGGTTTTACAACTGCATAACAAACAATAAAGTCATTCTTGATTGCCATTGTACGCGGAATTGTATTTATCATGCATTGAATACGCCACAACGGTTAGGGTTAGGGTAGACACTGGTAAGAGAGTGTTTGGGGCTCAGAGAAAAAAAACATTGAAAAGTTTGTATCATTTAAACGTAAAATTTCGTTGAAAGATTTTACAGAGCTTCAGCGATAAACATATGTATTTCTACAAAGACGAATAGATTGACTACTATACGTAAGTATACTGAACTTTACAATTGCAATAAGATATTTCCTGATATATCTGGATAAAATATACGAAATAAATAACGCGTATCTGTGGAAACACCTCAACTTAAATTTTGAGTCTCATGGCATTTAATATCACTGCTTATATAAGCAAAATAAAATCCGCAAATAAAAGCGTCAACGTTTAAAGAGATGTATGCATTATGGGAATTATGATATTACACAACGTGATAAGCGATCCAAATATTGAATGTAGGAAAGAATGATATATGATCGATACTTGAGTAAAGCATGTGTACGTAAAGTAAAGCATGGAACAATACGAAAACCTAATTAACAACATGCACATGATGTCCAGATATACTAGTCTACAGTTCTTATCTTTATCTCCCGTAGGACACGGTGCACTTCATGTGAAGAATTACAAATGCAGGGACTAATCATCTGCATGGCAGGAGGGCAATTTATCTTCTATCTACTTTATCAGATTGTAAAGTAATGTCTTAGAAAATTGGTGAGTGTCACTGCAGTCATAATCTCGGGGCGACTGCAAGCCACAAACGGTGCGGGTTCGAATCCCGCGGGAAATGTTATCACACTGCTTGGATGCATGGCTGTATTTGCCAGGCAACATAGAAACGTAGCTGAATAAGTTGTAGAAAATGATTCACGTTTGGTATAACTTTCTTTCTTTGTATTTCATTTAATGAAATGCGATTCGTAACGTGAGAAGAGGATGGTGTAGATGAACATGCTAGTATTTTCACTTCACTGTAACAATGGCGACATTTATTAACGTTTCATACCTCGATATAAAATTGTTTGAACTCATTGATTATTTTCAAAGTGCACACTAAAACAGTAACTAATGATTGACGGCCAATAACAGATTCTCTTTCTCGAGTTGAATCAGTTTGGAAATTATCGAGATTTTGCATCGCATACGAAACCTTTTAATTCTTTATGTCTTTTTATAGTTTAACTGAGGTATTTTCTCGAGTTATCATGCATGGTTTTATGACATTAATGCTCTTTTTTCCTCTCTTTGCTTTTTTCCCTTTCAATAAATAGATACAATATCTGCCAACGTTAAAACACAACGTGTAATCAACACATCATTCATTTGTAGGCCATGCCTGGCGAGCTACAATCTCATACGTCTCTTATATCAATGTGAAAGGGAATGCAAGAATCTCTTCATTTTTTTGTACAGATCGAAAACTGATAAGAGGGAGACAGTTTAAAACTACTTATGCAGTAAAAACACACCGATAATTCTCAGTGCAGTGCTGACAGTAAATAACGGTTAGATAACGGTACGCAAGAGGTCATGTTCATCAAATTAAAAAATCAACAGTGATAGGTGGCGACTTTGTTTTTAAAGGTCGTTTTTCGAGAGATTGTTGCATGGAAGTGCACCCCTCTTGTGAATAAAGATGAAAATGATATTTTTCTGAACAATGTGTAGGTATTCTGAGAAATATGTGCTTATATCAAGCATATATCAATAGATCTACGTTTGTGTTTTGTGAACCCACATCCTTTTGGATTTTTCCCAACACAGGCATTTTAGCTATACTTAGCAACTGATGACTTCTATATGCACAACGTCAACAAACATACAAACGGTTCAATACAATTACATATATATGTTTTAGTAGTTATGAATATGACATAATGTTAAATATCTGAGAGTGGTGTTTGTGGATTTTCATGTTTATATCACTTATTTTGTCGTTTGAATTAGAATATATATAGTTAGAATATATATTATCAATGAAAGCCCTATGATGCCATCTCCCCCCCTTATTATTTCTGTTCATTTATATTATTGGTGATATGTAAGCTTTTGACCTGCCTTTGTTTTTACGCTTATCTATTACTCCTATTACAATAGTTTGTGTGAAATGACAAATGGATACAATTATTACATCTACTTAACAAAACATATGCCAGAAACCGACTGCATTATGTAAGTGAGAGTACAAGTTCAGCGCTATACTGGGGGATTCTTTTGCAACATGCATTAACTAATGCCTTAGTGTCATGTTATACCTATTTTTTTGAAAGATCAAGCAGAACAGAACATGCGTTAGTGAATTGAATTAAATATAGATTATATCAAACATGCAGAAACGTCATTGGGTTAAACTCATCCAAAGCATTCTCTTAGAAACCGAGCTATGTGTTAACAGTTCTTGACAGTAAGCATCGTGTATTAAATGATGAGCACAAATATATGCAATATTATGTGCATTGGTTATGCTGGGTTGAGTGCTACATATGAGATGAAGATAGGATTACAACTACTAGTAAGCATCGTGTATTAAATGATGAGCACAAATATATGCAATATTATGTGCATTGTTTATGCTGGGTTGAGTGCTTCATATGGGATGGAGATAGGATTACATCTACTCTCTGCTTAAGATGATTATGATAACAATGCAACATGATTCATAAGTATTTTACAGAGAACATCATCACTGTTCACTGTTCATTATGTCAATAAATCAAGAAATATTTTATATAATAATAATATATAATATATAATATAAGAAAAAAAGTTAGAAGACGGATGAATTACAGTGGTGTATGCTTGGGCATTAGAATAAGCAGATTTCCGTTCATTGTATCAGTTCGCAGTCAAAGTAAAAAATTAGTATAACACTATTCACCACATTTGTTCTTCAAAATACATCGCCGCTAATGGCTGAAATATTGCCTAGGCGGCGTTAAACAATAACTCACTCCTTAAAATACATAAATGATTAAGGTTAAAGGAAAGCTATTTTCATCCTTCTGTGATATGACCAAGCAGTTGTATAACGTTAGAAATGAATGATGAATAGAGATTATTACCCGAGGAAGTGTGTCATATGACTTTTACGAAATGAGTGCGAAATTTTGTGTTAGCCGAGCGAGAGCGAGGGTTAGATACAAGTTCGCACGAGTTTCGTAAAAGTCATATGACACATTTCCGAGGGTTATAATTTCTTTATTACAGATTCTACTTCATTTAAAACACACGGAAAGCGGCCTGCTTTCTTTGCGGCGGCCCGCTTAAGTGACGTCACGAACAAGGGTTTGATGACGTCACAGACGACATCATACGGTAACTAGCGCTGAAACAATCGTTGCTAGGCAAAAGTGATATGTGCACATGTGCTCATATTGAAAATATGCCATCACTTATGATGAACCATATGGGTAATAATTACATATCTGTAATGGAGACATAGTTTACCAGATTATACTTTTATTCATATGATTCATACACGTTCATATAAGCTTTACAATTTCACCCGATAGACATGAAGGTACAAACTACGTAATATCCTCTCTACTGTAACCTGTATATCACACACCTTTCTAAGCATAAGTATAGAAGTTGACCACTGTATTGTTAATTCACTGAACTGTTAGCATAATTATCCTGCAGCTAATCAGTCTAACTGTTTCTATTTGCAACTATTTATCATATTTTTCTGTTGCCAATTTGGGTTTTGAAAAATAAGGCTCTGGCTTTTAACAGCTTTGACCAGTGACCAACATTTAGCAATTAGATAATCATGCCGATGTTTCAAATGATTATCTTCAAAATGTTAATGATGTTGGTGGTTAAATTATTTGGATACCAGAATTCAACAATTAGAGCAGCAATGGTTTCATTCATTTGACAAATGGACAAATAAAACGGATCATAAAAGGGTAAGTCACAAGAAATATGACTAATACTTGCATGGAGTATATTCTTGGTTGAAAATACCTATCTCTGCCTCTTTATTTAAAACTGATATGCTCAAATTAATATTACTCCAAGGGAACAAACTGTGTGAAAAACATAATGTTTCGGCTGATGCCAATCAAATTGAATATTGCATTTTTTGTCATGTCGGAAACTCAACTGTTAATTTTGTTCAAGAGCACAATTCAAAATCCATAAGGGCTAGCAAAGTAGATCTTGGTATTTGGAACAACTCTTTGGTGCAGATATTCTTTTATCAATATTCTTGCATAACAAAAATACATTATTAATGTAAATCTAAATCTCGTTTCCCGTAGAGCTTTGTGTTCTGAACGAATTCCTGTACTAATCTCATAACATTTGCATTGTGGGGTAAAAACACTTTTAATAGGTTTTGATTAAGCGAATGCACTAAACAGCCTACATGTATAACAATTTTAACAGGAGTAATAAAATGTAAGAAAAATGGTCTGTCATCATTGTTTATTGTTTCCAGACTGAATAGATTTTTGAATAGATATTATGTTCTATTATACAATGAAGTGGAACATGAAGACATCAATATTACATACTTTAGTCATTGTTTTCTCATGAGAGATCATATCAGTGCATATCAAAAAACCGGTTAATTTTTAAAGAACTCCATTATAAATACCTTTTCTTATTTTGGAAATAATCTATCTTTAAAAGATTATTAAACCTGAAGTTATATCGATTAACAAAAGCTTCAAAATGTATATACATGCGACATTCCCCTACATACATTCCCTATAACTCTACACATGCGCTATCTAAACCCTGTGTTGACAGCTTCTACATGGCCAGTAAATTATGTTACAACACATGCTTATTCGTTATTCGCTCAAAATATCTTACCGAAATGAGATCTTCAGGAAGAAACTTATAAAAAGAAACCGTCGTCTCAACAGCAAGAAACTGATTCTAACATGCCGAAACGATGTTTTCTTTGTACCTTCGGCATATATGTATATGTTACCGATTGTTTCAAGGCAGAAAGATTAATCTATTTTTAATGTCTCCATGTGAAATAAGATTTAATATGCTATCAGGTTTCTTTAATTTTGATGTGGAGAATTATAAAATTTTCGGAAACGAAATTCTGACACTTGAAGATTTGCAAACTTACAGACAGTACTTTATTTCGCGGCGCACCTTTGATATGGCTTGTCAAAAGATGGATGATCATAACGGTGTAACCTTGCAGGGTTTTTAGTCCACAGTATTGATGATACTAATAATCATAAACTAATACCATGAATTGTTTAAGATCAGTTGATGCAAAATGTGTACATTCCCCTAAAAATATCATATGATTTGAAATCAAATAGATCATTTGATCAAACTTTAAACAATAACATAAGCACAATGTTTGAAATTATCATAAATTTCTTTGTGAAGCTCCCATTAACATTTTATTTATTGCAATACCCTATTTAAGTTTGTTACATTGATTCATTTCCATTGATTTTCGGCCTTTCACTCTTTCTTCATTCGTAATTTGACACTAGAAAATCATTGGCAAACTAATCATATCGTTAAAGAAACATTGTGATGTAAATAATTAATCTTTTAATTTTAGTTGTTCATGTAGCAGTTTACTGCATACTACAAGAATAATATATAGAGTTTATGTACAAGTTTGATATAACGATCTTTGCTGTGCCTTATATGGACCCGGATGTATGCCCTATTCAGGAGTTGTGTCACAAACTATCACCACACTAATTAAGCATCACAACTTTTTCTCAACTCAATTAATTCAAATTACAACATTCTTAACTTTATTCGGATTGACAGCTGCTCCTGTGTCTAATTTTACACCTTCATTCGTTTTTTACATTTCCCATTTCGAAGTTCATTTAAGAGTGTTTGAACCTATTTAACCTAATCACTTCATTAAAAGTTTGAGACAAAATTGTTAATTTTGCAGTTGTTCACACTGACATGAACCATGCTATCTACAGTAATCGATATGAAACATTTTGTTCTAAAAAGAAATGTATGAGGAATAGAATTATAATATCAGTTGTTATAATTATACAACTGTGATGTCACAACTTCAAAAACTGATTTATACATGTCCTGGTGTATGCAGAAACTTTCCGGTCTATTGCTGTTTGACTTTATGGCTACTCAATATTATTACATCTAGTTAATACGTATTACTTTATGAATAAAAAAACAGCGACTTGTAGAGAAATGATATTATGTGCTGATGTAAATAGGTAGAAGACTATGAATAGAGGTAAAGCATATACGTTCATAGACGTGAATAATGATAAACCCCTGATGACATCAGCATTGACGACAGTTTACAAACATAGCTATACCTTCCCGATTATTTACTTGAGATGTACAGCCTGTTGAACACAGGTTCTAAAAAGGAAGAGTTCTAAAACAGAGTACGGGCGATTATTAAATTTCTCACGAAAGAAACGGTGAATCCGAACGATTTACATAACGTATGACCAATGTGTATTGGCAAGAAACCCCTCAATTTCATACTGTTGCAAAATAGTCAGCTGTGTTTCAGCAGGGTCGCTGCTCCTTTGACGAAAGGAAGACCTAATGAAGCCATTACAGATAATATGTTTACACGGGTCCAGGGTCATGTCCTATCGTAGAATGTAGGTGGACGAGATAATTTCAGAGTGTGGCATTTCCCATTGAAGTGTTTCAACCATAATTCATGAGCTGGGTGCTACGTAACTTAAATGCATAAGATTGACACCAGAGAGTTAGATCTAATCGTGAGGTCTTGGACATCTTCAATGCTGATTTCGATAACTTTCATGCCCGTCTGGTTACAGAGGATGATTCGTGGGATCGTCACTTGGATCCTTACATCAAGCAGGAATCCATGCAATGGAACCATAAGAAGTTCAGAACTCAGCCTTCTGCTGGCAAGATCATGGCGACCCTTTTTATGGGTTTCAAGACGGGTATCTGGGTTTTATATACTATAGAGCGGTGATCAAGAAGAAGAGGGATGTTGACTGTTGGAGTTGTGCTTCTTAATGACAACGCTTTAATGCACAAGAGTCATATTGTACAGGCTGCACTTCAACAATGTGGCTTTGAACAACTTAACCATCCCCCTACAGTCCAGACATGGCCCCAAGCGACGTCAATTTGTTTCGCAATTTGAAATCACACTTGCGTGGTACAAGATTTAGCGATAATGATAACTCAAGGAAGCTACTGAGGAGAGGATGAGGAGCCAGTCACGTGACTTCTACTGCAAGGGCTTAGACAGTCTAAAAGACAAATGGGTAAAGTGTATCGGTACAGGGAGATTACATTGAGAGATAATGTAAATATCACAACCATTGGTTTCTGTATCACAACCACTTTTATGAACCTTTTGACTTCCCCTCGTAAGCCGAGTCCTGTAAAGACGGTAATTCCTTGATGAATGCGGTTGTTAGCAGTTTCAAAACAAGAAGATAAAAGACTCAGCAGAATGATTGCAACGAAAAATGTAGAATATTACAAACATTGAATTCTATTTCATATCCACTTCAATGAACTTATTGATTTCCCCTCGTACTTGTATATTTCTTATTTCTCTGTGGGAACGTGTACGTTTGATTTAGCAAACCTAGAATAAATCATCAGGTACAAACAGTTTCTTTAGATATGTGGCTTTGATCATCTACTTTACAATCTGCTCACCAAATGTTCCTCTATACCACATGGTTATTCTAATTATGCTTCGTTAACGTATAAGTCATTTAAATGGATTGCGCAGCTGTGGTTTTCCACCTTCCTCCTAATAATCTATTAGAGGTGAATAAAATTAATGTAAATCTTATATAAAAGATCATGGCTGTTTAGGATGCCAAAAGTGAACCTGGTTTCAACATTCATATATGACATTGGACATATGTCGAATATTCTATTCATGCGCGCAATTATTACAAAACTGAAGATGAATAGTTCCTCTTGACGTCGATATGCAATTTATAACAAAAATATATTGAGAACGAAATTTACAGTTATCCAAAAGTTGTCTATTTTTCACACTTTACAAAATCATTTAATTACTGAGTGCATATAAGCAAATTATATACGGAAGTGAAGCTAATTTATTGCCCTTTATTTCACAATAAATTTCATTTGCATACCTAATCGCAAACGAAAGATATAAATTACGGTAGCAAGGTGGTGATAAACTCCGATAACATCAGGAATTATTAGGAGTTACCAACGAAAGGTGGGTGGCTATATAGCTTTTATAATCGCTTACTGCGACATTTGTCGTATCATTTCCACATGCTTTGTTTTGATTCGAATATGTCAAAACTATACATGGGAAAAAAAGATTTTTTTTCTTCTATACGACGATATGAAATTTTTAAAAATATTTCCACTTGGTTGGGAATATATACAGTGTGCACAGATGGTACCCTCAGGTATTTGAGAACACAACTTAACTTAACGCTCCTTTATTGTCTCATATGCAAATTTTATATAGAATTGAAGGCTAGTTGATCATCTTTATTGTTATATCATTTTTTTATAATGCGCTCTAAGGTCAAATAGATAGAAAGTGTAAGAGAAAGGTAGATGATTAAATCGCTTCGCAGTTAACAAGATATGAAAAGAGAAATTGCCGTTTGTGCTCACTGGTCTTTACTGATTTTCGTATACATACCAATTTTATATGGAAATGAAGATCAGCCTTTTTTCATTATGTGTTATAAAAAAATGCAAAATATTCAATAGAGTTTTTGTGATATAAAGTGCGAAAATGTTTTTTTCAAAATAAAGAAAAAACAAAAGTCACCCTTTTGCGGCATTTGCTGTATATTTTAATATGAAATCGAAGACAACTGTTTCCTCTTCAGAATGATAAATACCATCATCTCACTGATCAATTTATGATCTATTTAATTCTGTATTCGTGTGTAGTGTAAAGTCTGTAAAGACTACTGAGGAATTACAGCTCACTAGAATTGAAATATGATATTTGATCGAATCATTACAATGTAGACGAAAGAAAAATGCACTTCAACACAAAGAAATTAAAATGTACATCAAAGATTTAAATCTAAATATGATTCTTTATTAGAGATAATATTTAAAAGGACAGTTATATATCCTTTATAAAGTATCAATGTAAATGGTTTAATCAATAAATACAGTTTTACATAGTTTTAATGGTGTATACATATTTGTATGTTATGATAAATATATGTGGAATTTCCCATCGCGTTTGATGAATGGTAACCACTTTAAGTATAGCTATTTTTCACTTTATCGATAACATTTTCATTGACATGGTAATAACTTATTGAGTGCTATGTTGTACGAAGTCAATCTCATTGAAATGTAATCTAAAGGCTCCACTACATTACGCGTGTTGATCTCACCAGGGTCCGTTACGTGAGCCGTCAGGTTTGCCTCTGACTTAATTCAATTGCACTTCGCTTGTACGCTTTTTAGATCTCGGAAACAAAAATCTTCCGACTGTTTTTCGAATGTCGAACTGCTTAAATACCCGAATTAATGTATTTTATGTACATTCAATTTACCCTAGTTCGGTTTGTTGAATAAATCGAAAGCTATGAAGTTATCTTTCGCAATGCAAACTCTGAATTCCTCAACGTTATCCTTTAGTAGGCCGTATCAATCTAAATGCTTATTCTGGAAACAGATACGTTGAATAAACGTTTCGTCTTTTAGTTTGTAGTTAAATTTCGTAAAACAAATTAACCATAAACATGCTGAGAGACAAAAACAACAAAAACATGTACAAATACCAATACTAGGTTTCTTAATAATTATATATTGTTCACATGCGACGATTATATGCTAATGTGATTGACCCTTGCTGCGTCAAAAACTTAAATGTTATAACTAAATCTGCTGGATTAAATGGTATCAATAGACATATGCAAATGACTTCAACTTGTTCGCTGTAAAATCGAAAATGTATAAGAGTTTCAATTTCTACTTACGGAATTACTTACAATCTCATTGAATGCCACCACGAGACGCGCTTTGTGATTGCTTGAAGGTATTTGCGGCAAGCCAATGAGATATAGAGGTCAAAATGCAAGCAAAGGTTAACCTGACGGCTTTAGCAAGGAAGCCTAGTGAGATTTATGATTTGCATAACGTAGTGCAGCAATATTAGATTTTATTTTAATGAGATTGGTACGAAGTTATCTCGTTAGAAGACAGAAACAGGATGCTTTAACAATCAAAAGTAATCTATTGTACCATTGTAGATGTACATAAAGCAACATAAAGCCTGTCCAAAGTAGAGCAAGTTGACTTTGTAAACTTTATGCAGCTGGTTAGCTTGTTCCCTTCTGATCAGTATAGGTCATTTTGCGCATGATTAGCATAAAAACCAATCTATTGAGCGCTAATCTCGAATCCGTGTGGGATTGTCTCAATGAAGGCAATTGCCAATACGTAGATGCCCTTTTACAATAACATATATACATGTTAATAATATACTCAACAAACATCAGAAGACATGTTAGTGATAAAATACAGGTTTGTATACTACATTCCCGTTTCAGAATCATAACCATAAGCTCTATGGTAGGCTAGAAGAAATAAATTCATTGCCATAGTTTAAAACGTTTCAAATGGAAATATGCCAAATGTACTAGTATAAGAAGGACATGTTATAGCAATCAGTTTGATGCTTTAGGATACCCTGAGTTCTAGATTCTGCTTATGATTGATTTAACCGTAACAATCAGGCGACTAGATCATCAAATCATCAAAGTTAAAATAATTCCTATGATATACAGTATGGTTTGCTGTATGAAATGAAATTCCGCAACCATTGAAACTGCAAGAGACGTCATTTTACTGTTGTTTTAACCATATTGACGTCGCTCAAACATTGTCCTCTATATGGAGTAAAGTGTGGGTATCTGCCTACTCGAATAGTTGCACTTAATGGTATGTCAGTGGTATGCTATGTGATGTATGGAGGGTGGGGGAATTATGAATGATGGGGGAACTGCAGGCACTTTTATCATACATCAAGATTGGTTGCACGATAGTGTTTTGAGAGATAAAATTTTATTGACAACTGATACATATAATTTAAGACAAAAATCATTGACCCAGTTTAAAAATCTTTTTAGATATACAGTGTCAAATATTTCCTGCTATTTACAATTTAATTTGATTTTGTCTTTTGGAGGCATTTTAAAAGTCAGTATGACGATAATGAAGAGAAATGTTTGGACAACAAATTCTTATTCAGAAAAATTTAATTGAAGCAAAACAATTCAGCAGTTAGTAAATGCAGAGGTATATTGGGAAAAGTTAATAGTTATTTCTTATCTATGTGTTTTGGGAGGACTAAGTCGGAGATCAACCTAAATGGAGTATCAAAATTGATTCGCAAAATATTATGACTTTTCAGCCTTCATATCATATTTAATATCTACCTACCTAGGTTTAACCTTCCATAAAAAGATCAAAGGAAAAAAATCTTTAACGTTTCACGACTAGTAAACAATTGAAAACGATTATTTTATTCATGGGCAGTGAAGGACATTATGGATTATTAAAACCCAACACTCTTGAAAAAAATAAACGCAAAAGTAATTTGGATAATAATGGTTAAAAGCTGCCAAGCAATGCAGTAATAATATTTCTATCGATAACCGCAAAAAAGGAACAATTTTACCTTTTTCGTTTCTTCAAAAAACATTTAACGATGTTGTCAGAAAAAGGTTGTTTAGAATTTTACAATTTTAAAATAGGAGTACGCACAAAAGCAAGTGGTATAGTTAACAATAAACGTGACATGACGTTTCACATATTATTATTCGTTTTTTGGATGGAAAAAAGGCTACAATAATGCCACGACTGAGAAGAGAAAAAACACGTGGCCATAGGTCAAATTGAGACCCGACATGTGAACGTTCATCAGAGCACCTGTTGTTGCCTTCGAACGGTTCATGTTGACCAAGTCCGCCAAAAAGAGCCCGAGATGTATGCATCATAGAGTTACGAGCCAAGACAAGAATTGCTACAACCGGGTCAACCACTTTCGTCACCCACTAGTTACAACCGTGTAGACTCAACAACACATCCACGTTTTGACAAAACAATCCAACCAATTGTGCAGGAATCGTTTGCGTAAAGTGGATTTCCACCAAGAAGGCCAGTTATCACCCCTGTTTTGAGAAACGTCTAATTACGCAATCGCTTTCCATGGTGTTTGAAAGAGTCTGGAAAAGTCTTGGTTGATGATGATCACAATTTCGTCTTCTTTGGTGAGATGGAAAATAACGTGTCAAAATACTGTTAAGCATTAGAAAAACAAATTTACAACCCAATTTCATTCAAATCACAGCAAACGGAAGTTACATTCGTGTCTGCGAATTCTTTGTCTATAGACATGTGATTTTTTAACTTCTTACCCCATAAATTATATATATATGCTATATTGCATCTCGAGGTTAAGCAATAAATTCTTTGAAAGGGGACCTTTGCGTTTCTTCTTTTGAAGAGTGTATTTTGCAAAGTAAAATGATAATTTCTTTGGCTTATCTAAAGTAAACCTATTAACATTAATTTACATAAATTATTTCACTTTCAATAGATAACATAAAATCATATGATCTGGAACAATAGTGTAAAGTTATTAACAAGATGCACAGTATATCATAATTTAGAAATGTTTAGGATTAGCATTAGGATTGATTAGGATATACTGATATAGATATACTGATCAACAGTTCTTACCATCCTTGATTAAGGACTCGGTACACTTAGTGTGCTGAATCACAATTGCAGGGACCTATCACCCACCTGACAAAAGAAATTCATGATCTTCCTACTTTATTAGATTGTAAGGTAATGTCCGTGTAGTACCTCAATCTGCGGACGACCGCAAGCCACATCCAAGGCGAGGAGAGAGGGGAGACATGGCTGTAGTTCGGCGGCGTTACAGACACTGCGAGTAAGCTTCTGATAATAATTTGTGTCTGGTTAATATTTCAATCGTTGTTTTGCAATTATTGAAATGCGAGTGACACGTGACAATATTATAGTATGGATGAAAAATGATTGTATTTTCAATTACAGTGTAACGGCGAAGACATTGAATCGTTCATTAAAGCTTCATTTATCAACATTACAATCACTTGAAAGATTTTTCTTCTACACAGAATGAAATAATAAACAACGAGTAAGGACAAACGACAATTGCTAATGAGTGACTGCCATTAACAGATCATTTTTCTTGAGTTGAATCAGTTTTGTAGATATCGATCTTATGCATCAAATATGAAACCTTTTAATTCTCTATGTCTTTTGTGTTTAATCTTGCATGTATTTCTAACAATGAGTAAAAGAAACCTGCAGTAGCTTTTTTTAGAGAATTATCAACAGCCAATGTCAAGAAGTATTAAACGATTTTTAAGAGATCTTGTTTTCCCTTTAATTAATTGTAAACGTCACGAAGTATGGAAGTGGTTTTCTCTTTTGTCTTTCATCAAATCGAAATACTATCTCGCTTAAATAACACAAGGTGTGTTAAACGCATCATTTGTAGGCCATAACAAACGAGCTACAATCACAAATAGAGATTTGAAAGGGATTTCAATAATCACTTCACTTGGTTTTGTAGAGATCGAAAACTGATAAGAGGGAGACATTACTTTTGCAAAAACATCACAGCAGAAATTTTTGCTGCATGCCTGGGAATAAATAGCTGTTTGATAATGATATGCAAGTGGCACAAATTGAAAAATCAACAGTGACAAGTGCAGGTTGTGTTTTTTTTGGTTTTGCAGGAGATCACAGCTTTGAAATGCAGCTAGTTTTTATGAAGAGCATTCAAAATTAGATTTCTAACTGAGCATCTCTTCAGAGAATTATCTGCACTTACGAGGGTTGTCCCAAAAGTATCCGGCCTGAATATGTAAACATGCCTGAAACGCATCCATACGGTGCGTGCATGAAGAACATTCATCGTCGTGTAAATGGCATGAAAATCACGAGATGCATACTCTTCAATTGCATATAATAACCTCTCATTCAAAGGTATCCTCACATATTTTACCTAAATGGAGAAAAATGAATGTAGGGCTGTTATCAAATATCTTAGTTTAAAAAAATACACTCCAAAGGAAATTCATGGGGATATGTTACAAACACTAGGTGACTCTGGTCTTTTATATAGCACCATTAAGTATTGGTGTGCTGAATTTAAACGGGGTAGAGTAAGCACTAAAGACGAGCCCGTCCTGGTCGTCCATCTGATGTCACCACAGGTGAAAACATTGAGGCTGTTCTTGACACAATAAGGCAAGACAGGCGAGTGACTATCAGATACTTAGCTAATACTCACCACATCAGTAAAACATCGGTTGAACGTATTATTCATGAACATTTACGTATGTAAAAAGTATCATCACGCTGGGTACCCAGAATGTTAACTGAGGACCAAAACGTGTGATGGTCAGTCAGCAACTTCTTGACGAGTATCGTGCAGACCAAAAATCATTTTTCGCTCATGTCGTTACTCAAGATGAAACCTGGGTTCATCATTTCATCCTGAGACAAACAGCGAAAGCATGCAATTGAAACACAGCACATCACCCAACCCTAAAAGTTCATATCTTGTTCCTCCAGTCGGAAGGTCCGTTTTCTGGGACGCTAAGGATGTAATAATGATTGATTATTTAAATAAAGGTTCTACAATCAATGGCACTTATTACGCAAAAGAATCAGAGAGAAACGAAGGGGTAAACTGCGCAAAGGTGTGTGGCTTTTGCATGACAATGCTCCCGTTCACACCACTCAAATTGCAGTCAGTGCAGCACAGGATTATGGGTTCAGGATTCTCCCCCACCCTGCGTATTCTCCAGACCTAGCCCCCTCAGACTTCTTCCTCTTCCCTCGACTGAAAACAGAGCTCCGTGGCCAAAGGTTTAAGACTGACGATGACGTCATTGCTGCAGTAGGGGAGTTTTTGGGGTCTCGTGATAAGAACTAGTTTTCAGAGTGGTTGCAATGTTACAAAAACGCTGGAGCAAGTGCACTGAGGTCAAGGGTGAATATTTCGAAAAATAAGTCATAAACATTTGAATGTTTCTTTGGTTTTGATGGTCAGGCCGGAAACTTTTGGGACACCCCTCGTACATTTCGGTTTGTAAAACAGTATAAAAAAAGAATTGAACAGCCCAGTTAGCAGGCCCATTAACAAATACATTAAAATAGATATTGATTGTATGTTGAATTTATCGAAGTAAGAATGGGAATGCCTTATTCTGATATTAGGCAATTAACCTCTCATCTAGTGAAATATTAACTTGTTTATTTAAGTGTAAGTGTTTGGTTATAGTGTTTTGCTGTTGCACGAAAATCATCCTACATATGGCATAAAAAGCACATATAAATATATAATATTCAAATGCGATTTGATTTTGTGTTTATTAAAGAAATCATTTTTTCTAAACGCTCAGATAAATCCCATCTGAGTACCTACTGATATTCAATTAGAACAGTTTTATCACTGTCTGGTTGCTAAATCCAGTCTGATCAGTAAAGATCAGTTCACGCATGTTTAGCTCAGTTATAGCTTATACCGATGAGTTCACACCCTTGTGGGTTTATCTCAACATAGACATTTAAATTAATTTTATGAAACAAAAACACATATTAATAATGTACTGATTAAGTACTAAATGCGCTTTAGATGCACTACACTGACATAATACAAACGTTTTTCATAACTCTGATTTGAAAATATATTGTCGCATAGAAATTAATGAAAGAAAGGAACATTAAGTAAAGTGATATATTTGTTCATGATTTGATTGTGAATGAACTTTTGTTATTGATTTCTAATTTACATGAATGAAACAAAATAGTTTGTATTTGTTTACGTCATTTAAGAAAAGAGGAATATGATTTCAAAGATTACCGACAACCTCAACTAAAAACTAGATCAGTGATTGATGAAAGACAAACAATGATTTTGTAATTTCTTAGCATTTACATAATGAGTAAATAGCGGCAGACGTCAATTGTAATACAATTGAAGTTTCTTATAATGTAATGCAAAGATATGAATCACTTAGTGTATTAGAGGACCATATAGAATGTGAGTGACTCAGTGGCGAAGCAGATTTGTATTCATCGTATCTGTTTGCAGTCAAAATGGAAAACATAAGTACATATTCAACGTACTAATTCTAGAGTAAGGAGAAAAATATAGAAACGTTATTGTTGACATTATTATTATACATCGCAGCAGGTGACAAAATAAGAAGTGATTAACAGTATAATTGTTATAAGGAGACAGTTTGTATACCAGATTATACTTATATTTATATAATGTATAAAAATTCTGACAATGAAGCTTAAATAAACGTAAATTTCCCTTTTGTAAAATGCATGTCATAACCTATGGTGTAGTCATAATTTCATGGTAAGAGTATCGTGTTTTCTCTAAACAGAACTTATTTAATGCATCTATGACTAGTGAACAATAGTAAGTAATTAGATTATAATGATGATGATGATGATGATGATGATGATGATGATGATGGTGTAACTATTTTGATACCAGAAGTCAACAGTTTGAGCCGCATGTGGTTCCTTAAGTTGGTATATGTTAAATTAAAAACAATAATTAAAGAAACAGATAAAGACAAAGATTAAGCATTTTTAGTTATTCATTCTGATCGTTTCAATGGAAACTAAAGTTATATATGGAACAAATATTTTGTGCAACCTTGCTTTCATCAACTGCCTTCAATCAGAAATTTGTATGAATCAACCAAACACAATTTACGAAAAGCTTAATCTTTATCACATGTTTGGGCAATTGTCAAAAGAGCAATCAATTTCATGAACTTATTTTTCAGATTTCAGTTAATGTTTACCTTTTGAAGTGCAAGATATAATATAAAATTAAATTATTGCTCTATGGTCACTTTTCAACACATTCCAGACTAAAAAGCATTGATCAATTTACCCTGCTTCTTATCATTCAATTCAATGGTAAATGCAGGCATCAAGGTTTACAACTCGTGTGCCGCTTTTATTTGTGTGAAAGTAATATTTAACAATGAAATAGTATCAGTGCAACTTGAACATCGGGTAAATCAAAACACCAAGTTAAAGAACCTGTCCATTTTCACAAAAACAATTCAACAAAAACGACAAGTATATAAACCTGAAGATCAATAAACAACAAAAGTTACAAGATGCACATCTATGCGTTTCAATGTCTCGATATTTCACTCTATAACAGTAAAATGTGAAAAATGACTCCATAAAAAGATACATGATAGGTTTCCTCCTCGGTGTTGACAGCTGAATGGTAAACTTAGGCTTCCGGACCACGAATTAGAGAGACTTCTAAGTTTTCCTTTTAGCATATTCACAAATGGGTGAACACAATTCGTTGTGTATGGTCTGATCAACTGTTTATGAGAGAAATAGGTAAAGAAGGACCTTTGTTATTGATAACATTTAACAGGCATTGATTTCGACATGATCAAAGAGTGAAGCCATGTGATAATAAAAGAAAAATTCACTTCCATAGACTGTGCAAGGCAGCAGGATGGCTGGATGATTTATACTCTACACGTGCGCTATCTAATGCCTGTGTTGACGGCCTCTTCATGTCTAATAGATTCTGTGACACCACATTCTTATTAACGAGTCACGCACGCCTGTATGTCTAACCAAAATGACATATTCAGGAAGGAAAGTCAAAATGGAAACTGTTGTCAGCAGCAGCATTGAACTTTTTTTCGTCTCTTCATATGAATATAAGATTTATTATGCTATCATATGTGTGCAATTCTGATATGGTGGATCCTGAATCATATATAATATATAAGTGACATGAACCGATTCAGATGAATTGAAAGATTGGCAATATTTAACATATTGTGATTCAATTAAAGATGTAAATGTAACAATATTCAGAAAAAATAGGAGCAAATAACACTTACCACCTGTAACCAGAAGTTGTGACTGAAGTCACCAACTACCACGCCAATGAAACATTTGGACTTATTTCAAACGAAATATATTCACATTGCAACAACTATAACTTAATTCAGGCTGAGAGCTGATCCCGTTTTCATCAAGTTTTCATGTATGAGTGATGGGACGTGTGAAAACTAATAATTTTTATAATTTTAGTTATTTTACTTGTTGTTGAAGCATATTGCACAAAGTAAAGGAAATGAAGCACATTGTTTTAAAATAAAATGTATGAGGTACAGAAGTATGATGCTAAAGATACAGAAACTTGATTAATATCAGGTGTGTAGACACTTTGATCTAGTGCCTTTGATCTTACTTATCCCAGTCGTTCTCTATAACTTTTATGTCAGCAGACATGAATTTATGACATCTATAGACAATTATGACACTATTAGATATCACTTCACGTATATGTGTTTCTAAGATGCCTAGCGGTTAGAACAATCGAAAAAGAAAGTACTTTATCAGACATTAAAGGTATAGTTTTTTTCATGACGTAACGTAACTACCGTCCTCGTGCTTTAACTATAATAGTTCAGGGCAAAACTATACTTTATTACAAAACACATTGGGGTAGAGCGAACTTTATTTCTTAAGTAACCTAATGAAATAAAAATATATGAAAATATAGATATTTGAAATGATAAAGTGACTTCCAGTGGTGGATAACAATTTACTTGTCCATTCCTTCCAAATCCTTTTTGTAATCTCTAAAACACGAATGATCAAATAAGCAAACCTAGAATAAATCATCTGGTTCAAACATTGTCCATGGAAATGTGGCTTTGATCATATACTCGAATATGCTCACCAACTGTTTCTCATAATCATGGTTCAAAATTGGAATCATTTTAATGGTTTGATAAGTTTTGGTATTGTACCTACCTTCTAATAACCTCGAAAAGTTGAATAAATGATTGATATGAAATATGAAGGCTGTGTATGATCCCCAAAAGGAACCTGCTTCTAATATTTGCATATAATATTGAACACCTAAAACATGTTTTACAGCACTCTGGGCGATGTGCTATGTGTGTAAACTTAGTAAATATGTTGAGGATATAACATAAATGTAGTTTATATTTTGTTGATAAAGTTTGGATATGGATACAGGAAAGTATGAAAAGCCTTCTTTCATAATCAAAATATTCGAAATAAAACTAAGACTAATGTTTATAGTTTAATTAAGGTTATTATTGTCTACTTACAATGACTTTGCAAGACACATTTATCTTTGTTTTTCTCATGTAAGTCAACAAAAATATTTATCCATTATTTTTGTTCTGAGCAAACTCGACACCTGAGAACAATCATTCATTTGAAATTATATATTCCTCTTAATGAAAGAAGTATGGTTTAAAGGATATGTAATAGGAACTGATACAAAAAGATAAATAAAATAATATAATTTAGTAATGGTACGTCAATGATCTAGTTCTAGGAATTCTTGTCTTATAACCTGATTTATTTATCTTCCCATGATTTATCCAAAGTTATACTGCTATCATGAATGTTCTGCTTTGTGCTTTTTAATTTTAAGATGCTTAAATATTACTGATTCATTCACTTGAGTTTGAACAATCTATTCCTACTGAAAGAATTTAAAATCTCCTACAAAGGAATAGTTCCCTGATAAGATTACTTTCTAATATCATACAGACATTCATTTGTAACCATGCACCTGAATATTGGAAAAACTACATGACATTAAGTATCTTTTACATTAAAATATTGATTCAAATGTTGATAAATAGGAATCGTTTTAATGAGAATCGATCCCTGAACTTCATGTAAAGGAAATATAAACACGTCGCAGTCTAATATATTGATTTCAGAATTTGCATTTGCATTGGACTGAGAGTAAAACTCATCCCTGCAATCAATTTAAGCTCAAAGTCTAACTTAGAACCATGTAGGGAATTAGTTTGTGCTGGTTCACGCCATATTGTCACGTTTAAGTAAAATTGAATTTTCACTCAAATAACACTGGCTACTGGTTGAAGAGCGGCGAGCACCTTTGAAACTTATTAATGAAGAAAGTAATAACAATTATTGATAAAAGTACTGACAAACTGTACAAACAAACTAAGACAAGTTGATATTTCGTAACTTCTTCATAGTCTTAAATTATGGGTCTTTAGTTATTTGTCATATTGAAAGTGTTTTATATTGAACGTTACTATACATTCAACTTATCCAACCAAATATTGAATATGATTAATTTATCATTTATCAAAAACTTTAAATACCTCTCATCAACTAAATAACTTAAGTCAATACCTTGTCGCAAAACTGTTTTATTCTATAGAAAATTATCATTGAGCTACTTGAAGATGATATCAATCAAACCACTAGCACATGGTCTTCAAGTGCTCATTACACGCCTTGCATGTTACAGCTTACATTTATGAAATTATAATGTAACCGCCTTCTTGCAACAAGAAATGAACGGGCTGCAAATGGATTGCACAGTCAGCCCTGACGGTGAGCAAATATCCCTTTGTACAAGAATTTCGCCTCATAATTTATCACAAATAACAAAGACAAAAATACAATGAAGCATTTTACCCTATTTAATAAAACGAGGCGAAACAACTTTGTTATAAAATCTAATTGCAAAAAAGAATAAAAACAGGTCTACTGATTATTATTTTTAAATATAACTGCCCGTACACAAAGCAGACAGCCTGAGGATCATAAGAGGACTTCGCGGACCCAAATTTTCCTCAGCCTTTTGTTCATATTTCCCTCGCCAGGAATATGAGATGTGCCATATATGAAAGTTTAGATTCAAGAAATTGAAATAAACAAGATTCTTACAAGATTATCCAGGGCCTGAAGGCGATAAACACATCAATTAAATGTAGGTCATGCAAAAGAAAAATGATAAGGTTATCAGTAACATCTAACTATCTTGGTGACAATTTTTCTTTATCTTGCTTGGAAACTTGGTGGAAGCACTTTGACCTAAATTTGAATTATTGATATCTAAAACAAGCTCTTCTCGAACTTACGGCAAGTTCTCCACCCCGCAAAATATACCCACATAAACTACCTTGCAGTATCTCAGTCAACAAGAGAATGATTAATTACATGTACGTTTAAGGAATAGTGCCATCAATACTTACAACTCACTAATTTGATTAATTTGAATTGAGATATTTGGACGACGACATTGCAAAGTAGACGATAGACAATTTTGTTGTAAAATGCATTTCAACATGGGGACACTAAATGGCATATCAAAGATTCTTAACTGAATATTAATTTATATATTTCTTTCTAAAAGATTATGTTTTAAAAGGACAATCCTACATTGTTAAAGCAATTACGTTCTACATAATATAAATGGTTTATTTTTAAAATATCTTCATATGTATAATATGATAACTATCAGCCTGTGAAAACTATCTTAGTGCAATAATACACTGGTACGGTTCAGCATTAATAATGAATTTGTTCCCCGGGGAATACACACATTTGCAATTATATATTGTTTTGACGGTTTATACTTCAGAGAAAACTCATATGATATGAAATCAAAATATTTTTTTTTAAAATTTTCCTCACTAATTGAATAGTTTAACCCTTATAGGCACTCGCCTTTTAAAATCACAGTAGGCACAAGATGGGACTCTGAGGCTAAGAATTATTATACATTATTATTCGAAAGTGACACTACTGATGCAGCTAATAAGGTGCTATGAACATACACTTGCTGTCAGGAACATGGAGAATTGAGAGGAAAAAGTTGAGCTCAAAGTGTATGTATAACAATGTCATAAAATGTTATTCTAATGTATATATAACAATCTTTTTGGCGTTGATAACTGTTATATTTTTTGGGAAATTTAACAACTTGATAACAACAACTTCACTGTATTAATTTAAAAATGTTTATCAATCATGCCATTTAATTTATGATATTAATTGTTTCATTGCAGAAAATCTATGCTCTCTGAAATGAAACATGTCTTTCTACGTTAAGCTTGTGGTGAGTTTTTGCAATTGCTAAACATAATCGAGGAGGTTCCAATCTGTCTTAAAAAATCTTATTACTAATAATGGGCCGAAGTTCCGCATACCTGGTATAACGCTGGTTGTGTTCATAGCTTACACCTCTCCCGTGTATATCCAACTGACAGTGACGTCAGTGACATTCTCTTCCTTGTTTTCTGTGCATAACAGGCACTGAGGAGTATAGTAACACTTTTTTTAATTACATTTCAGCTACCAACACACATGTTGTTTTTTAATTGTTGGGCTCACAGCAAAATATGTTTTCCCTAGATCTTCAAACCGCTTCTCTTCTAAAATCAAAAATGAATTTGAAAATATTATTTTGTTTCTCTTTATTCTTGATCTGTATACCTACTCTAACTGAATCACTAAGAAAATCTATCAATTCCTTTTAAGCGAAAACGTACCCAAATTTAGAATAAATGTTCTATTTGAATTTGTCATGAATTTGATATCTTTAAAAGAAAATATTTTAACAGGAATTAATGATGTAAACTTTTTTTAGCCAATTACACTTAAAACTTACCTAATTCGGGTTGACAGCTGCTCGTTTATCTAATTTTACCACTCGTTTCGTTTTTCAGATTTCCTATTTGGAATTGAAGTCATTAAAGAATTGAATGTGAGGAAATCCTTGACAAATTAATCAATAACCGAAAGTATGACTGTGATCAAAACTGTTTGACCATTTGTTTCCACTCGATCTCTAAATAACATGACAAGCAGTTATGAACATGTAGCATACGTATTTCTAAATTGATGTATGTATGGTATCAAAATTTCTATACAAGTCTGATGTCAGAATTCAACAAATTAATCATTATATTCAATTAATCAGCCATAAAAAGCTTATACATCAGGTGTTTTTACAAAGCGTGTTTCAAAATGAAATAAATGAGATATAAAGGTGAATTATCAAAGGTTTTATATTAATCTGATGTGATATTTTCAAGAACTTACATAAGGAATATAGTAGCAAACACAGTTAGTATAATCAAAATCTTAATAACGCAGCTTTGATGTCATTTTTACCAATCTGTAGAAATGTACGTAAGCATGTTTGAATCAATGACAGATTTTGATAAAATGAATACATAGTTCATAAACAACATCCCAGCAAGTTAACATTTTATCTGTATATAGAACAGAGGTAAGGATATAAATTATAGATGTCACTCAATAACAAGAGTATACTACTAACGGACTTAACGGATTTTCTTTACTTTAAATTCCTCTAACAACTCTTTGTCATAACTACAACTCAAAAGTTCTTAGAAATAAAAATACAATAATCAGATTCCAAAATTTCGTTTCCGTTTTAGTCACATTTCAAGAAATAGGGCTTTGATCATTTATTTTCCCATCTCTACAAGAAATGTTTCTTTAAACGTCAAATCAACATTTTCTTCTGGGAATAATTGATGGACTTGCATTGAAATATTGGACCTGCCTTCAAGCAATCTGTTAATGCTGAGATAGTGTACGACTGGTTTAAAGACAGTTGTGTAAAATGTCAGCATTGGATTAAAATGTATGAGGTAAATCCTTTAGACTTCAACGGCCGTAAATTGTGTGCAATCGTCACCTTGTATAGAGGTGCTGAAGGTATAATACTGAGTTTATTGTTGCATAAAGTTACGATGAGTGGTGCTACATAAATACTGCAGTAAAGTAAATTTGAGACACCTGTCTATGACGGATGATCCATAAAAAGTACTGTTCTATTATTATACTTCCACTTACTTTGCAAAACACATTTGTCCACGTGAAGAGGAGAGTACACCTATTACATTGATCTTTATGAATATGTCACATGGGCTCATTCATTATCAACAATTATTTTGGAGTTATTTCGAAAGTTAGGTTTTATTGTTTGAAGCTAGGATAAAAAAAATTGTAATTTTGAAGAATTACTTCTATGTTATATTTTGTGTTTACCCTATCATCTTGAAAACATAGTATTTACTAAGTTTTCGTATCTTTGTATGCACCCATTTTAGCTTTATATCAATGAAATAAATAGTACATATTGTTGACAATCGACCGCAACCATTGACAAGTTACAGTAGTGAAGGTAACAAAAGTATATACAAAAATGTTGAGACAGCTTGAAAATAGAAGTATTAATAGTTCACAACGACTGACAGGAAATGTACCACAGCTTTTGAACAGACCTTAATGTCTTGGCTAAGATCAGTGGATGTAATATTCCTATTGAGGGACAAATGTAACGTTCAAGATTTCGTATATGCAGTATAAACATTTGTGTTGTATTGTGGCAGTCTTCAAATTTCAAAAATAACAACACACGTGCTGATAACTGAAATTACATGAAATGAAAAATTAAGGATAACAATAATTAAACAAATACGGTTCGAAATGATTTTTGTAAACCTTTTATACAGTCTGAGACCCCTTGGTTATTGTTTACGACTAGGAAGAAAGAAGTACCGCCAGTTTATAAACAATTTGTCAGAAACGGTTTCATTCTGGTACTCTGAACTTCAGAACTGAACAAAAGGATAATTTACAAGGAATAGAATGTTTTATTCCATCCATTGTATTCTATTTTAGATATATTTGCTCTAACGAAGGCCATTTCTAAAAATGCGTTGCTTTCATCATACACGCATAAGAAATGTATGTAAAGAATGTTGCAATAACATCTGAATTGCGTCAACAACAAAACTACGGAAAGGTTTTAGAGTTCAGTATTCTTCTCTGTTTGTCTCATATTTCCTTTCATCACAATAGAATGTTAGATATCAAAAGACCTTGGTGTGATAAACACAAAATTTAGGTGTAGGTCATCCCAAATGAGCTTTGGTACCCTTAATAATGATTTATGAATGAGTGAACGCATGAATTAATGAACTCTGAAAGCAAAATATTATTTCAACCTGCATGCATAATAGATCATTGATCAAAATTAAATCGAAATTTTTTGCAGAGCTTGTGATAAATATGCCTAAAGTTATTATTGGAAGACGTGAATACAGTCTATGTGAAAACGGAATTGAACAAAGGCAGCCAATTTTATATTCTAGACATTGAAAACACTAGAAACAAGTTGTTGGATTAATTGTTAAACGAATATGGATTCTACGGAAATATTTTCCAACTAATCCAATCGTAGAATTTAAGTTATTTGAGAAGTAGATAATGAGTGGTAGTATTTAAATGTCGCTTATTCACCACCTTACATTTGGTAATTGCATAGATTGCATAGTGTTGTGATTGATTATCAAATTTTGTTTGATTTGCAGTTCACAGTTTTTGGAATAAAACATGACAACATATGTGGAGTAATTACAGAGATACGATAATAACATTCAAGTTGTCCGACACATATTTCTTTCTTGTGTCCGGCTAAAGCTAGTTGCAGTGTCCCTTCTGACCAGCAAATGTCAGTGCGCGCATGTTTAGCTTGGATACCATTTTATTGACAGATGAATTCTAATACTTGTGGGACTGTCTCAACAATGGTATTTCACCATGCTTGGTTGACCTTCTGGTACATAAACATGCATGAATATTAATGAACTAGCACTTGGAGACTTGTTGGAGACACTCTAAAGCTATGTGTATAAACTTTAATATTCGATCACAGGTAAGACTTTAGCAGTTTAGACAATCATAAAATTAATATCTGACACATCTTTTTCTGACACACTGATGAAATATGTAGAATGTTCGCTTTTTCTAATAAGGAATCGCTGTTTTATGATATGTTAAGTGACTTTTGTTATCACAACTGATATAATACGAAAACATAAGTTTTACCGCTGTTTTTTGCTGTTGACAATAGCTTCCGGACGGCAGCTGGTTGCATGTTTAGCTAGGTGAGGTGAGGTGATATGGGGTTTAACGCCGCTTTCAAGATTATTTCACTTATATCGCGGCTGCTAGTATTATTGCAAGGAGAAAAGCCCGCAACACTATAGTGGCTATGCATTGCGGTGAAACCTGCGAGCATCGGCTGGAACTAGCGAACCATGGGTGGTACTGCGTTGAATTTCAGTGTAGCATTGCACCCAAACCTGACTGCGTGTAGAACAGTTCTCTACTGCAGACAAAGTTGCCGAGCCCCTGGCGGGATTCTTTAGCTAGAATACCATACCATTGACCGACTGATGGGAAGCCTTGTGGGATTGATTTAACACCACGCCATTTTGCTTAGTGCATGACCTTTTCGTTTTATGGAAGGCAAACATATATAAATTTTATATCAACAAGATACTGACCATGCACTAGATGACTTGACAAAGTTATATACACTATGACTACATACATTTTGATTTCATCAAAGACAAGAACTACACTATTTGATAGAATAAGTTAATATTACTAGCCCTAATGGACACAGTAGTTATTAGAAAAAATAAATTGAAATCCTCATATCCTTGCTAGAATGAGTTCTATCTCAACATGTTCACTATCAATTAAGTCTTTTTGTTGGGCTGAAGGTGGCTGTTCCCTTAATATCTTCGCAGGCGCTGACCGCCAGTATCGTTTTTCTCCAAATTACGAGACAAGATCAGTCAATCTTTTATTAAGGGTGGTAAAGGGGAATTTGATATAGGCATGCACTATCCCAATTCCACAAATCAGTCAAGTCACACACGTAAACAGCACCTTGATTCGCGGAAGCAATTTCCACACCTAGCTATGGCGTCAATGATTAGCCTGAATGTCTCATTAATCTTTGTTTTGCTGAATGTCCGCTTTTCGCTGTCAGTTTGTCGAATTCAAAGCATAAACACTTCCCTAAATATGATCTTGCTGTTGGATTGTTTTTTCATTATGTACTAGTAACATAAATGTACAACAATAATTTCTCTTCGAATTTCGTTTCAACCAAACAATATACCGAAAACATTCTACCTTGAACAATATGCAGGTGGAATGTCTTTCACTTGATTCAAGCTAGGGATAATTCACGTTTTTTACTTTTCAAATAATAGTTTGTGAAAATAGAAAACAACGTTGTCTCTAAAGTATCGTTTCAACTTATTCCCGCCAAGGAAGTGGAAGGCAGTTGTGCCCTTATTGTTGGTCAAAAACAAGAGAAAGAAAGTAGAGAATAGTTACGTCTCGATATTGTATATTGCTATTTATTCGTTGTCTTACAAGTTTCTCATATGAACTTTTAACACTTGACTAAAAGTTTATCTGAAATCTGAAAAACTTGTATGATGATAACTGTGATGGCATATTTTGAGTTTACAAATATGATAATGTGTAGTTTACCTATGACGTTACTCACCTGCAAAGGAAAGTAGACAACTTGCCAATGTCATATGAAGCCTAGTCTTCTGTGGTCGGCCCCCTCTCACGATTTGGTAAAGAAAGTCTAACAACAATAATAATCTAACATTTTTTATGAATCAGTGAAAACCCTTTACAGCTTCATTTTTTTAAAATTTCTGGACCCGTCCACTTACCCCATGTATCTGATTCAAACTGTCCAATGTTGTCTGGTGCATGAACGCCTACAATGGTTTCTGTCATCGATGGCGGTACTCAGCTCTTGGCTTGTCACGTTTCTTAGGATGGTTATCCAGGTATTTTTATGGAGGTCATACATAAACTCGGTCATGAGAAGTCATTAACAAAATGTAAGGTGTTATTTATCAGATATAATGTATATATGTTTCTAAATTTTCAATAATGTACCTATACTGATTCATTGAAACTTAAGAATACAACAATTAAAGTGAAAAAGGTATTATGCTCATAAATTAGGATAATTTTGCATGACATTTTTGTGGGTTTTTTAAGGTCGCTGTTGACACTCCGATGAACTGAAATTTTGGTATGATAACAGAAATGGCCCTAGACGTCGAAATTCGAAATAGGCAAGTATATAGTTACACAGCTTTCCTGTTTATGAACTAATCTACGCAATTATGATTGTAAAACTTATTTTTTCAAAATGGAAATTACAAAAATAGGGTTAGTTTGTGGCATGAACTCAAGACAATGTACTTACAAATAAAGGCAGCACAAATAAAAGCAATTAGTTAAGCACAACCATGTACCTTTGCAAATCATTCTTTAGATTCCTACATCAGCGTGTATGACCTAATAAAATAAAAAGATAAACATATATATGATAGATATTATACACAGTGTCTGCGAAAGCTAGTTTAGGAAAAACTTGTACATTCCATATAAATCTTTTTCTGGTATCCAAGAAACTCATATTGCAAATGCTCATAGCAAACCAAGAATATATCATCAGGTGAAAATACTTTGATGAAACTCATTTGTCTTTGATCATATAGTTTGCAATCTGCACACCAAGTGTTCATTGAAACCACATGTTTCTCATAATAAAGGTCCGTAAAAAATTAACTTTAATGGATTGCCTGGTTGAACATTTGCACCTGCTCCATAATGATCTCTAAGTGTTGAATGTGGTAAAGGAATGGTATGTAAATAGTTCTCTTAGTTGTGTACGAAAAGTAAAATCGCTCTACTGAGTAATTATAAGAAGTAATATTTCCTTATATGTTGCTTCTTTTAGAATACAAGTTGCCGATGCAGATGCCATGGTAGCACAACTTTAGTATCATTACGCTCAATAAATGACCTATTTTCACGTTTTCACCTGATAGAGATTTGAAACATCACCAAAGATACAGTAAAGCATATGGATTAAAAAATCATAAGAAGTATTCTTCCCATTGCAAAATACTGAGTAAACATTTCCAAATCTAACTTGTATCAATCCATGTGAATGCAATTATTACCAAATAGTTGGGGGTTTTTGCACTGAATTCCAAAAATATAATCAAATGTTTTTGATTACCCAAATTAAAAAGTAATTTACAATTTTTTACTTTGGCAAATGTGCATCTTATTTTTTTCAAAATGGAAAACTACGAACTAAGATACTAATATTTCTATATGCTAAAGAATTGCATTCGCTGTTCCTTAAAATTTATTTATAAAGAATACATTAAGTTGCTGATATAACACTGATTATGCTATTCTATGTTTAACAAACTAGCATAGTGATATATAAATCTAAGCATGAGATTTTTAGGAAAAATCTTTCTCATGTCTAAAAAAATAAGATAACTTTAAAATTTTAAATATTGATTACATCCTTGAAATATGAGAAATATCTATTCTTCAGCTCCAGGATATGTACAAAGAACTAACTGCAATTACATTTGAAGATGCCTGAGATCGGAAGCCATCACTGAAGTCAACGTTAGCCCCGCATTAACGATCTCGCAGTAGGTGGAGGTAGTTCGTGCCGTTACACGAGACGTAGTCACGTTTAAGTAAAACTGCATTTACCAAATATTCTGAGCAACTGTCTGGAGTGCTGGTCACTTTGCAACTGACTGAGATCTATTATAAAAGTTTGAAACTTGACAATGACATTCGTCATTGTCATTGCTAAATCTTAAAACTTGGAAAACATCTCAAAAAGTTTTAGATTTGTAAGTTATGAAATAGATTCAATACTCATATTTTCTCAATTCGTTATAAAATTAGATATTGCTCTGTTGAAATATGACGAAAATTAAATAGATAACGCTTTGGCTCTTTAAGATCTGTTTAAGACACTAATTTATAAAGGATTTTTATTTGACTGATTGTATACATGTGACAACTTCAAACGGAGTGTGAGAGTATGATATTGTAACATTAGTGATTGTGAGATCACCTCCCGCGGAATTCGAACCCGTGACCTCCGGGTGAGAGTCCTACGCACTGCCGATTCAGCCACAGAGATATCCCTCTGGCCAAAACTAGTAGGAATGTTATTTTCACCCCGCCACATACACCCCCTCCACAAAGTGACTCGTCATCGACTCAAGCCATTTGGAGTTAAAAAGCACCTCAGTTAGACGTGCCCAGTGTGCAGTGTAGAGTAAAATTTAGTCAATGACATTTTTTATTTATTTACTGCTCCTTCATCCATAATATATTTTCTTTGGGCTCCTATTTTCAATCTAGACTTGCTGAATGTGGACCTAGACTGTAAAAAAGGCTCCTTTATGTTCACAGTCATGAAGCAGGACTAGTTGCAGTGAGCACTAGGGAGCTTCCCCGGCCCCTCATTTGGGGCCAAATCCAACAGAAGTGATTGTGAGATCACCTCGCGCGGGATTCGAAACTGATGGAAATTCCTACATTCGACCGTTTCAGTCAAAGAAATATCCCTCTGGCCTAAACCAGCAGGAATGCTTTTATTTCACCCTGTCACAATATGACTAACTCAGTAACCAAGAACAATAAATATTCAACATGACCCGACTGTACCAATTTCATTAATACATTATTCAAATTCATATTTTTCATCTCAGGTTGTGATTTGCAACATCTCTTGTATCAGATATGGCATTTTGTAATTACTGATTAAATAGGTTTTGATTACAGTATAAATGTTATACAAATAACAACGTGAACGTTATATTTGAAAATGTGTTCATTCTTCGCAAAGTTATCTATAAGGTGGTTCGAGATTACGTCAATTACACCACTGTTACATGATCTATTTTTGATATCATCAACACCTTATTGGTCTAGTACCATAACCCCGTGGATAGGCTAGTTCAGGTCAAATATCACGAAATATCTGTAAACTACTACCATACCAATGTATCGCAACGGTTTTATAATTAAGAATTGATTCCAGAATAACTAAATGTTGATATATATAAGATTTATTTCATACACTCGTATCAAAAAGCCTTTTAAAAACATATATTGTTCGTATTGCAAATGGTGTTTGGGCAATGCAATATTTGGGATCTTTTTTGCAAAAATCTCAACAGTGCACAGATACCATTTCAATTATCAAAGCACTTTACACGGTGGAATATTTGGTCATGACTTCATTAAGTCTACCTTTACAAGTATAAATTTAAGTTCTTGAAGTCAGACATATTAAATAGGATTGAGGGAGTTAAAGCTGTATATTTCATTAAGATTAAGATTTTATATAGCTTTTTATGGATAGGCAACTGAAGTAATTATCACGATCATGATGGAATATAATTTCAGGAATATGTAACCGTTTTCTATCAAGATGATCTTGACAATTTGAACTTACATAGTTCTTTTTCATTTTGACAATGAACAAGGCAGGGGTGTTAATATTCACAAGTGTGCTTGTTAATTATATCGGTTTGAAAAAGGATTAAGCTGAAAACCAAACACTTTTCCGCTTTAAATATTA
This sequence comes from Phorcus lineatus, assembly GCA_921293015.1. Taxonomy (NCBI): domain Eukaryota; kingdom Metazoa; phylum Mollusca; class Gastropoda; order Trochida; family Trochidae; genus Phorcus; species Phorcus lineatus. The sequence goes on along the minus strand of OV121085.1, from coordinate 29,518,507 downwards.
CTTTCAACTTTCATGAAAAACTTATATAATTTATGTTCCAGGGATGTAACATTTGTTTACCTAGCATTAACAAGAACGCACCACCTAAACAATATTTTTTCTTTTCTGGAACAATTATTCCAAGTTCATGTGGACAATCTTTTAATTAGAATATACATTAGAACGGTTTAGATGCTTTGTTTTGAGGTTTTTGATAATGTTAAATCAACATGATTTTTTACTCCTTAAAGAAAAGGATGAGCAGCTCACAGGCCTTAATGTAATATGTAAGGAAAAGGAAAATTAACCTAATCATCTCTAAACAGCAATAGGATGCATGAAGAAGATAGACGCAACACATAGGCTATCTCTTCAATGTGTTGACAGCCTCTCGACAGGCGTTAGATACAGATTACGTGCTCTGTGAGATGCATACAATGTACTAGCCTCTAAGTGCTAATTATGAAGAAAACTAATCGCATATGTTTGTGCCTCAATCAGAAACTTTTTATTCAAAATCAGTTTTATTCAAACGTTAATTTTATACATTTCATATGTGTCTGTGACTAAAGATATACTGGTATTCATGCGATTATCTAAGAAAATTAATTCTATAAAACAGTTAAATCACAAGGAATAATTAGTCTTCATATTGCATTAAATACTATGTTAAAAATTGTAAATACAAATGATTTTTTCCAATTGATTTAAGAAATGCCTACCTGTTACACTATTCCGTTTGCATATCTACAGATTCATTTACATTAAATACAAGGAGTGTTTAATACATATGTACGTGACTTATGATAATTGATAATTATATGTACTGGAAAACATAATACGCCTAAAAAGCAGGAGCGGTCACGAAAAGTTTAAACACACTTAACACAAGGTTGCTAAAAATGTTAAATGTCAAAAGATATAACATATATTTGTGGATTACACCTTTAAAAAGGAATTCATTTTCACGTGATATTGGCTGATGAGGCTATTATCATTAATTTAGAACAATTAACAGCTTATAAAATCTCAGTTGCTAACATCAACACGAACAGGAATACTGGTCGTTTGTATTATCGTTATCCAATGGGTAGATATGTTGTGTTTGTCAAACAAACAAAATATGAGTGTAATAAGGGTGTATGCTTGAAACTGGCCATAGTGATATTAAGGAACGTACATTTTTTTCTAAAGTAGAAATAGAATATATCATCAAGTACAAACATTTTTTTTTAGATATGTGGCTTTATCTTCAATTTTATGATATACACACCGTGTGAGTCACATGTTTTTCATTATCACAGTTTGTAAAACGACATTCGTTACAGATTGCTAAATTAAAGTTTTGCACCTGAGTTCTAGTGATCTGTCAATGATGAATATGTGTGTAGTACCTAAGCACATCGATAGTATCTCCATTGTAGAATTGTATTGTATATCATATGACATAGTAACTCGTCTCGTGAGTGGTTTATAGCCTAAATCAATATCATACCTTATTTAGTCATCGTTCTTTGTAGACACTTAACATCTGGCTCCTGTCTTTCCTTTTTACATAAACGTTATATATGTCAATGTAGTATAAGCCGTTTCAATTGTAATAAATAATGATATATATAATGATTCTATCGCTAAGAGGTTCTTTCATCACATGATATTTATTTCATTGAGTGAGGAATGCAACTTACAAAATGGTGCGTCAAGTGCTACAATATTTCTTAACAACGAATTGAAAATGTATTGCTGAAAGAAGAAATACATAGCCGTAGATCTATGAAATGTGATAATGATTGTTAAATTGTGAATCCCTCGAGATTTAAAGCATTGAATTATGAATTTATATGTATCTTTAAAGAACTTCATACAAAATTGTCATATTAAAACCTCAATGAATTATTTTCCATTGAATCTAACAAGATGCTGCATCTGTGTTCAGCACATACTTTTTAAGATGTACGCTGCATGGATGTTGTTTTTATTTGTGATGAGAGGTCAACCAAGAGTTGTGACTACATTGCAAAGACCAAATGTCCACAACTGATATATGTTGTTAAGTTGAATACAGGTTAGGCTAGAGATGATTATGTATCAAGTAGACAATTAGATGATTTCCATCAAAACAATCTATGTCCAGTTCTTTATATTTCTTGCATGTATGTTTTAAGTTGAGACCTCATTTAACAAATTTTATTATTTTCATGTTTGGTTTTGTACTAATGCAGTGCCCTATTGTTTTGATATGCTGTATTTGTGTGTTTCCAGATTTATATTTATTCCTGCAAAACAAGTTAAAACCATACTGTCCCAATTTTGACCTGATTTCAATTTCAAGTAAATGCAAATCATAATTAAAACCAAGAAACATTTTTCTCGCCTGCAATGAAATTAAGGAATTATCGGGAATTTCTTCCGTTAACGGAAAGGACTTCCCCGCGCTATTTTTAGATATTTGACACCGTGTCCATATAAGGAAAGCGCAAACCGACCTTGACCTTAGAAAAAGTGAATACGGGACCAAGTCTGTAACTTCTGACAGATCACACGACCTCGCGTTTTTTTCTCAATCAAATAAAACAACACGCCGAAACAAAGGTAAGTAAAGCATATGCATGTAGAGAGATGTTGTTATAGAGATGGGATACAGAATTAATGCATACTGACAAATCTGGACCCCGTTTCACAAAAAATCGTAACCTAGTTTTAATACGAGTGTTTTTCACACGTAGGCCTAACGTAGATCTACGATTTGGATGCGTTTCACAAAAAAGTGCAGGTGTAAATTAGTAGCGATATCAGTCGTAAATCAAGGGGTGCTCCTTTCCACTCGTAAGTCCTTGCGTGTGAAATTCATTGCTAATATAAGGGATTTTCACACATCTGCGACAGGAAGATTTTGTTTTGTTTGGGAGAAAAACTTTCGTCCGAGTGACCGGTTTTTTGCACTAAACTCACATTTTATGTTGTCGTAAATCATATTTGAGAAAGAAAGAAAGATACAACAAACCAGTAAATAAAACTTATTTTTTTCCTATCTAAACTTAAATTGTCTTTGAATTCGTAGTTAGTAATGAAATAAAATAGTTGCTTCCCTTGAATTCTAGTGCCGTGCGAAATTGAGTCCTGTGAAAATTAATACCCAACGCAGACTAGAGGGAATCGATATTCTTTTTTCAACTAGACCTATACGAAAACATAAAATAGTTGTTATCCAAATAAAATAAAATAATAAAATGTTTATGTTGAATAATACCAACAAATTACTGTTCATGAATCATGATAGAGAGATATAATCAAAATAAAAAAAGGTGTGGCTATTCATTCAAGTGCATCTAAATTATGTAAATGAAATTTATAGATTTATTTATTTATTTTATGTTTGTTATTTTTTTTAACCTCTCTCTACTTGTTCATGTTCTGTCTTCAAATATTTAAATAAATTTTGAACATTATTAGATGAGAGTTTTTTTAGTTGATACATGTGTAACCTATTCTTTTCCATGTGAATACTATATGAAAACCCAATTCAAATCAATTGTAAATCAAATTTTAAGTATCATCCACAAAAAACAAAAAACTAAATAATCGCAGGGAGAAAGACTATGACATCATTGTTGCATGGAATTGAATACATCTGCAACAAAAAATTACCAGTGCTTATTACAGTGACTTCAAAGCAGGTTGAAAATTCTTTACAACATTGTTTTCAAGTTTGTCTTGATCCAAAAATGCTCTCTTGTTCTTGGAATTGTTTATGACTTAACAGATTTCTGCCTATATGGCATTACAAATATGGGTTAACAATAAAAATATATATATAATATCACATAAAAAAATAACACGGATGGTTAATTGATTAAATCTATTTTATTTCAAAATTCAAATCAGTAAATTTTCCCACTTCATCGATACATATATTCAGCTTTGAAAATATTATCAATTGACATGAAACTTATTCACCAAAAATGTCACATCTCTAACTTTGGGGGTGCAGTTAGGCGACGTGAAGTGATATGGGGTTTTTTTAAGCCGCGATTGCAAGAAAATTTCACTTATATATAGAACAACTTCTAGTATCATTGTGGCTATGCATTGCAGTGAAACTTGCAACCAAGTGAACCAGTATTCACACCACAGACTCAGCTTGATCACTGATAATGGATAATGGGCTATGCCATCAACCCATCTGGCTTCATAGGCCTGACAGTGAATTTATTTATTTACTGCTGAAAACATTATTTTACTGATTTAAAAAATAATATACACTTTAATGACATAAGCAGGTTAAGACAACAATGACATGACCATAACAGAGTTGAGAAGCTTCGAACCTTGGTCTCCCACAGATTTTCAAATAAACTCTAGGTAAAGTTACTCATCACATTACTATGTAAATGTCACTTGATTAAATTACACATAAAGAAGTTCATTTGGTCTCCATGATAGTCCCAAAAGCACATGATGGGTCTGCTATAGGATGAAAGAAAATAACAATCTATCTCCTTCTTCCATACATTTCTTGATGAAACTTGTTACAGAACAGTGGTCATCTGCTACAAACAGCTTTCTTCAAACTTTCTGAAACAAAACAAGAAAAGTTAGATACTGACTACCATAAGCATGCTGATTTCAGAATCAGGGCAGAACATGAACAAACTCAATGTAATTTTAATATAATTTATAAAATCTACCTTTGTCTCAACTTACAAATTGAAGTTAATACCTCATCTTAAACTAAGTTTTGATATAAATTCAACACTGAAAAAAACATTTTTTCTTTCGAAGACTGATTCTACCTAATAAGAAAACTAGCACTCTTGATTTGTATCTTTGATTACAAGCCTATAATTATTCAATATATTCAGAATAGAGACTTGAGATTTCATTAAAAGGTGACTTTATCAAAGGTTAATGTTCAAATATATTTAGTCAGTATCAATCATTACAATGTTGTGGAGAAATACAGAACTGTCATGGGTGATATGGTGCACAAACAAGAAATTATAAGAAATCACACTATTGCTAAAACAAATTATTTTTACCTTTAAAAAGGCCTAGTTGTGAAAAACTTAGTTATTTAAACATCGGTTTTAAATATATAAAAATGATAAATAAAAAACACCTGCTAAATTCAATTTTATTTCTATTTTCATGAGTTTTATAGTCTTGAGCCTTCATGAGTCATGTTCGGTACTGACAAGATAAAAAGAGACATGCAATGAATAGCCAGTGATATTTGTCAAGAATATATATGTAACTTATATGTTTAGATTACCAAAATCACCTTAAATTTCAGTTTGAAATAATACAAATATAAACCACGCAAGAGAATGTAGGTTAATAAAATATGGTTAACTGAATTAAATTTAATTTAATTAATTATTTACCTTGATGATACTATGACTGCCACTTTTCAGGAGGGATAAATGGAAATTAAAACTGCTACACATGATGAACATCTGGAAAATAAATTCTAAAATTTTTAAATGATCAAAACAAAATAACTTTGCTTGACAAATGATTAGAAAGTAGTTACAAATATGACAGAAGACACTTCAATTCTTACTTTCCAACACTACAACACTTATTTTTGGACTTTGGGGGTTAATTTCCCTCAAGAGTGTCAATAAACATGAATGAATGCAGTATCAACTTTGACAAATTTTCAAATGCCATTGTCAAGACATGATCCTAATATAAATGAGATGTCATCGCAAAAGTAACTATGCCTGAAAGTACAGTAATTGTTTACAATTTCATTAATTGCCAATACAGTCAAAACATTTGAGCATACTCAATGTTCATAAACATAATAAGCCTTTAAATTCAATAGTTTACAAAGGCTATTTGAGATTATTTCCATTTCAGTCTTTATTTGCACTTAAAATCAATATGTTTCTTGCCTATGAATAAAAACAATATGTTTATTCAAAATAAAGTACATTTTTTTTCTGAGTAAAAAACTTAATACAGAAACAATAAAAACCAAATGTTTCTTAGTGCAATGGCTCAATTATTTAAATAATTGATAAAATGCTTTTAATTATGAATTTTAATTAAATAACTAGGACTGAGTATTGAACAAAATAAAGACCATTACTAAAGCGATAAAGCATGCAAGTACATTTTGATGGCACATACATTTAAAAATTGTTAACAATCCCTTTTTTTGCACTGCAAAAGAGCTTTTCTTACACATTAAGCAAATCAGAACAAGCTTTCTGAAAAAATATGACTTGAAATTATTTACTGTGATGTATTGCTAATGTACATCTATTTGCAGAAATTTAATGATTATTATTAATTTGAAATTCCGCTGACTCAAGAGCATACAAAATCAAATCACAATAAATAAATCTACAAGATAAAGATAAGAATGTTTTACATTTATGGTTATTCATCATTTTTATAAAGGCTCACTTCATTAATTTTTTTATAATTGAGATAAAGTAAAATCAACACATATCACTGAGAATTATATACACAAAAACGTCATACATTTCGATGAAAAATTACAACAAATAGTAATTTATACTTATTTACTTAACAGATTTCTCTTGAAAAATATGTTGCATAAAAGTATTTTTAGTTTTCTACTAATTTTATACAAATTTAATGAATACTAGATTAATAATTTTATTAGTTTTAATTGAGAAAACCAATGTTAATATTCGGACCTCATTATGTAAGCAGATAAAAATAAACATTCATCCAGTGTGTTCTCATCCCTGAAGCAAGTAGCCCATCTGTCCACGTGAAAGGATTTAGACCTGTAAAAATCAATGATTAAATAATGATTTTGTTATGTAAGTTATGATTAATAACTGAATTTAAGTGGACCTTTTTTAACATTTAAGAGTGAAATAGACATGAGATTTGAACAATGTGTAGCCTGTCACTATTATTTGAATAAATCAACTACTTTGAATGAATGAAGACCACATGACGACATGGCATGTTACTCAAACTGACTCGGTGACTGACGAGTCATATTTTAGTGTCAATCGCTATGAAAATCTCAATTTTGCGACGTTCACAGCAAGATTATCTTTGGAAGTTACCAATTCTTACCAGGCATTTAGCAGTTGTTTGCTCGGCATCTCGTGACTAAAGCCCAGCCGTCCTCCTCGGGAAATTACATCGCTCAAAATTCGCCCGCAGACAAACTCAGCAAGTGCAGCCATGTTGTTTACGCTGTCACTGTGCGCATACAAACGCGCGAACCAGTTACGTAGGTGATTCCCTTATGTCCGGACATGCGCACTGGGCTTTGACCTAGATTATGTCAACAGCGAATTTCCGCTGGTCACCAGCGGGATTTTTAAATCCGTTGAAATCGCTTTTTCTGTAAACAATCTGTCCGTAAAATCGCGCTAAATATGTCGTACGAAGTCCGCTCTTTCATTTGAAGACATATAATATTTTTCCCATAGGCGTAATGTTAAAGGGGACAGTATGGTTTTAACATAAACCCAAAATTAACAAAAGATTTTGTTTGATATGTGTTTAAAAACCTATCATGTAAAAATGGTATTTCATGCAGCAGAAATGATATTGAAATATGTCTAAGAAATATTTGCATCTTTATTTAGATATACTAAGTAGTTGTCCATCAATGAATGTCTGTGCTATCAAAAGCCATCAAAAGTTAGTCATTTAATCATCAAAGATACTTGTATATCATATCAATGAAAAATACCGAAATGAGTCCTTTTTAATTCTAAATGAACCGAAATTTAAAAAGCACATACAATCTTTATTAACCATATCAAATGTCACTTAAATGAACATTTTTAATTTGTTAATCTTAACACCATATCAAACTATCTCTGCGCTAGGGTAATACACAAAATAAGTTCACTATGCACTTATTAGGGAGTAATTCCTCCGATTTACAACAAACAACATTTACAATATTAAAAAATCTTATGGCTTCATTCTTTTTTCAGATGTCCAGTTTTTTATTTTATAAATGAGTCATTGAAGTTAAGAAAAATCTTGGCAAACTAATCAATAAGTTGTTTGTAGTCGAATGCTTCTATGTTGTAGTTATTCATTTTTACTTTTTCATGTACAATGGTAAATAAAATAATGAATATAAAACATTACGTTTCTGTACAATATATTTATAGTCCAAAAACAGTGAAGCGAAAATTATATACAAAACTGGTGTGTGAAGTTTAAAACCATGACATTCAATTAATTCATGTTCTAGCAAACAGAGAAAACTTGACATCTGACGATTACCAAATTTTTCTGTCATATCAACATGTGCATATCTTTTTAATGAATAGATTAATATGTACAAAAAGAGAGTATACTCTGAACGTATGCGAATGTAGGTAAAATTGTTTTTTTAATATTCCTCAAATAACTTTATTTTCATGAAAACACATCGCCATTTCTCTCAGTAAACCTAGAATAAATCATCAGGTGGATGCATTTAAATTTCTCTAAGTTTCATGTTCTCTTTGATCATGTGGTAATCAATGGGCACACTGTATTTTTCTTAAAACCACGTGTTTCTAATGATTAAGGTTCGTTACATAATCACTTAAATTGATTGCCAGGTTGGGAAGTTGCACCTGCCGCCTAGGTATCTCCTAGTGCGATTCATGTTTGACAACACTCTGAGCCTAATGCAGTGAGTAAACTTTAAACACTGATTCTGGATCTGTATAAAGAGTTGTAAACCAAATGTGGTATACATAACAATTGTATTGGTAATCATGTCACTGGATGCACTCAGCAAACATAAAACCTCATGAATAACATATTATGTTCGATTTTCACCTTGTGGAAATATAAACGATGAAAGAAGAAGAATGTTAATACTCACTGTTTTTTCGTTATCTGGCAAAAACGATCAACATTGTATCAACATTACATGACATTATCAACCTGTCAATACTAATTCAGTGTTAACGAGAAGTTTGCTGATGTCTTGCAATCAATTTGAATCTTTTCATATAGTTTCACTCATCATAGTTAATGAGTAACCATATTTATCTTTCGTTCCAATTAAATTCGGCACATGCGCATAAATCATTGGTTCTTTTCCAACTGTTTTACGCAGATCGATCGATAAAATTAAATGGTCAAATGAGAAATATTCCCAAAAGCAAGTAATTTGCATTCACAGACCCTGAAATTGCTTAAATTGGAATGGAATAGGGATATGTTGGATTTCATTTTGCACCAAGATTCTTTAGGTCAAATCCTTTTTTTCAACCCATTGAATTCCATTTTGTCACATTGTTAATAGAACATTATTATACTTGATTCATACAGTCATCTGTTACAACTGCATTTTTCATATTTTCCTTGCAGATGGGTTTCTGAAGATAACGTTATTTAATTAAAGTTGCTGACAGATCACTCATGGTGACATAATGACATTTTCATGTTTGAACGTACGCTCCTACTGACATCTTTATTGTCCAAAGTTAAGATACATCAGAATATTGCAAGGATGGGCTCAATTTCACAGGGTAAAATCATACTTCAATTCGATATTACGTATGATATAATACAAAACTAAATGATAAAAAGATAACTGTTAAGTTCAAATGATGACCAAATCTATGATATAAAGTGAACCACCGTTATTTACTTTAGGATATATACATTTGAAGCTGCTGTTAAGGAATCTATTTTCTGCAAATACATTCGAGGATTCCTCATATTGAAATTCATTAATGAAGTTGCCCACAATCTAACAATTATTTCTATGTGGAAATACACCGTGCTATTACGTTTTCTATGTGTTGTGTTTCAATACAACTAAATATTATCTCAATAGGCTCAACAACTGGCTGGAGAGCAAGTTCATTCTTTATTTTATATATGGATAATAGGATTAAGACTGAAAGATTTATTGTAAAGTATTTAAACACTTTACTTTTTATGATCTGTCTACGAAAGATTGAATATATAAAAGGACCAACTGACGTTGTTTATTATACCTATTTTAATATACAGTTGTTACATATGTCATTGTACATACAGATAAAAAAATTCGCAGGTTGTTGTTCATGTGCCTATGATACTATTCAGTGAGAAAATATATGTTATAAATTTTTTAATATTCTGTGATTCTTAGCACACTGATGCATGCATTCCTGTAAATGTAATGTCAATCTTATCCTTTCATTTTAAATACTTTTTTTCTAACTTTAACATGTTGAACGCAAATCAGTAGACTTAGTATTTACTTTTGGGAGTTTACAAAATTTAAACTTACTGGATAAGATGTTCAGATTTATTCTTTGAATATATAGCTAACAATGAGATAATGTTATAGCTCCAAATTCCAAATACCATTTCCTTTGCACAAAACACATTTCATTATGTTAAAATGAAAACTTTTGTGTGATGTGTGGATCTGGTCACACATATCACATGCTACCAGACTTCCAATCCATCACTTGTTCTGTCACACATTCATTTTTTCATCTTGACTGTGTAGGTCTTTGGCAGTTCTAAAGTTGAACGAAGTTGTCAGTTGTAGAGCTGTAAAAGGGTGTTTTCTTGACATAAAGCTGACGCGCCATAGAAGAAAGTTTAATTGAGATCTGTAAATCTTCATTGGCGAGGTATTTGTAATGTGAACACCATAACAAACTATAAACTATGTCGGGTCTAGAGTAATTTGAAAAATGAATACACGATGCTCATTTTAGGGAGTAATTGCTCCGATTTACAAAACACAACAATATTGTATTTCACTGGTGTTGAAAGAGTAAATTGTCACAATTTAGTGTATTTTAGGGATTGAATCAAAGCATGTATATTTAACTAAATTTATTAGGACATGAAACATTTATTTAAAAGACTTTGTGAACATTAAACGTTTTAAAAATTGTGTTTTAACCATTCTTGAGAGTGTATACATGCTCCCAAGAGACAATGAAGTAAAAAAATGAAATATAGTTTTTCTATCTACATGTAATATTCATGAGATATTTTTTTTATTTTTTCTCAAATTGAAATCAACATACTCTATCAATATTTGAACAACAATATTAATTACATTGAAATAATTATGTGGATATTGTCCAATTAGGCGAAATGGTCATTTGAAATGTTTACAAAAGAAATGTGAATCAAAGTTTAAATTTGGGATGATTGGTTCAATCTGTTATTCAATATTTGCTTTATTTGCTGTTGTAATAATACCATAGAATTGGAGATGTGACGAAAGTGATACGAATAATTTGCAACCTTCCTGCATTATATGTTAAATTGGATATCGGAATTTGATATCGGAACGGTCTGATTAAATTTATAAATATTGATATTCAGTGGTTTCCATATAGCTGCATGTTCCAGGTACAAATCCTGATAGAGACAATATTTTGAAACTTTCTGTCATAACTTATCAAACTTCCCAGACAAGCTGCACTGACCTCTGAATGAAACATTTATTAAGCCTGTGTGACATACACAAACGTCTACAACAAAGAAATCTCCTTTCGGTTTAAGGAACATAATTGCTGAGCCAGCCACGATTAAATATATGTTCAAATTCTATTTATATCCGTGTCATTCACATGAAGATATATGAATGGTTATCTCTTATATTTGACTCTTTTGTTCGAGATTTGGCCTTTCGGTGCATTGCAGTGAATTGACGAAAATAGACAGAGAGTCTGTTAGTTAAAATTTTCCGAGAAACTAAGCACTTCTTTAACGCTAGGTTGAGAGTATGTTAAAGATGCTGATAACCTTAAAGCTGTGTTATTGAGACTCGGGTACGGGGTAATAATGCAACAACATCTTAATGAACTGCTCCACCACAGACATACACGTGATCACATATTTGATTATATCTAGAAGGTATATATATGTAAATAAGAAGAATAATTTGTTCAACATATCTTATCGTGTTATGCATTCATTATACATTCCAATCTTTCTTATGTAATACTATTTTCGTTCTCGAATTAAAACACGTTGTATGTACTGTAGTTCTGTTATTATCATGGTATTCTCATTAAATTGATGTTTGGTTTGTGTTTGCATTTAATATATATTATTTAGCGACATTTACGTATAAATCCCAAATTACTAGAGGCCTTGTTGATGAAGAGAATAAAAATCTTTTATAAAAGAACCATTACTAACAACTCTGCTGTTTGGTGTATTGTATTCTAATAGGTCAAAGGTACCTGATTCACATTTCGTAGCATGATCAGACGTCTACTTAAATGTTTCATTTGCACAAAATATGGCCTTTTTACTGCAAAATGGTATTCGTCTCGAATATGGTTTGATATGTATATAGCATTGGAATATTATGGATAATGAAAATGACATGGAGACATCGGACACATTTATGTGATGTGATGTTTTGGACTGTATTGGAACGGGTTCATCAGAATATTTTGTGAAACATCGACTTCAAAGATCAATTAACAATTTATCTTGAGAATCTATTTACAGGAACTCTAATGTTAATGCATTTTAATCATCTTTACATTTGTCAATAAAAGGAAAACGAATAATCCAATAAAGTACATAGCTTGCTAAAATAACCGTCTTGAGTAAATATTATGACTATGCTAAAAAGGATAATTAAAGGGTTAATTGGCCATTCTCAAATCCAGGAATCATTTTGAAAATCACATGTTAAATACTATAGCGCGTTTTACAATTGACAGTGAATGAATCTACGAAGAACTTTTTGGGCTTGATATGTGGGGAAAAGGATTACTCTTAACACTGAAATCGTTGCCAATTATTTTAACTCATTGCTTTTTAATTGATCTCATGTCATATCTTTCTACAATTATGTGGAAATAACATTGATTTCTCTTCTTTTTTAAAACTTTTTCGATTAATATGGAAGAATCTAACAATTAAGGTATCAATTCGTCTTTGGATCTCGTTTCAGGTAAGTACATGTACTCTTCGGGCATCAGGATTTGAAAATCCAACATTAAATATAAATGAACCAAATTAAACCTGTTAAGAGATACTGTTAACTCCCTGTAGTCTGTAGTACATATAATCTACCATTTTACAAAAATGATCAACATTTCGACAAGGAGCAAGCACATCGTCACATGGAAGGCATGTCAAACAGTTAAAGCCTCATGACGAACTGAATGGACATCAATGCCTTGTTTTGTCTGCTGATGCCAGTCTCTGCTTTGCTAAAAATAATGTTTACAATGGTACAACAAACCGATCATCATAAGCTTCTAAGGAGATAGACACTACATGTTTGGTTATCTCGTGTTGACAGCTGAATGTAAACTAAAGGCTTCTGTACCATGAATCAGACAGAGCTACACATAGTCCTTTAACATGGTTCACCTTGTGATAGCTTGTGTAAAATGTAAAATAACTGAAAAATGACAAAGGAATGTACCTTCATAGCTATTTGCTGAAAGATTTAGATATCGATATCAAGACATATTTTCACTTTCAATATTTAAGCTTATATATTTTTTGTAAATATGTTTCTTTCTAACGTATATCAAATGAATGTACAATATACTACGTCTAAAAAATAATATGTAAATAAAATTAATCCCATCATCTCTAAATAGCAGCATGATCCGTGACGCAGATATATACTACATATAAGCTATCTCTTCCTTGTGCTGACAGCCTTTAAATGTCTTAATATCATAATTCAAACATTATTAAACGAAAACAGAAAACGCAAGAAAAATGTCATGTGTATGTTAGCATAATCCTTTTTGATACATATATAAGCTTTAAGCGACAAAAACCTAAATATGAGCTTGTGAAGTAGAAACACTAGTCTATTTTATAAACAGCATATTTTGTCTCTTAAAAACACATAGGCAACACTTATTGTTGTGTTGAGCGTTCTAAATAAATATGCAATACATATTCAGTAATAATCTTTATACACATAGCGATATCTTTATATGAATCGAGACATGTACTATTTTATTGTTCTTTAAAAATGATGGTAAGTATACGAACATGTTATCTTCAGTTTCGGTAACCAAGGTGCTGAAGATAATAAGTTGAAAGAAAACATCAAAAGGCCCAAAAATGATGATAATAACAATGATAAATATTTATACTGTGCATAATCCATTCTTGGCATGCTCTAAGCGTTACAACGACGACGAAAAATCATCTAAATGTCCAGTTAGCATTTTGTAGCTAAGTTACAATGCAAGTGTGTCTTAAGCAGCTCAGGGTAATCACTTAAAAGAAAGTATCAGCATATAACGATACGTTTAACAGTTTGATATGATTTTGATCTGGAAAACTACATTTGAATATGTGTTTGTTTTGTAAAGTATTGATGAATTATTATAAGGTGGGTAATCGTTGCTAGGTTTTTTCGTGGTACAACTGATATATAGAATATGTATGTCACGTAGGGCATAAGGAAATAATCATATGGTAAGTCATTGTTTTGTTATCTTTGTGGTAAAAGTGTTCAAGTTCAAAATCATATTCCACTGCGTGTCACCACTTACAAAAACAATAAAAGCGGGTCTTTAATACTTAGTTCGAAGCTTTATATAAGATTCAATAGAGTAGAAAGTCCATGCAACAGTTATGTACTTGGGTTACTCATCGTGTCCATGAATGATTGTGGAAAACACATGTTCGTATGTTCTTATGACAATAATCAGCTGATACATGTTAGATTATTTATACTCATTAGATGTCAGACATACATGTATGCACATTCACTTAGACAAAGGTTGTCTTGGATGTGGATCAGACTGTTAAGAATATATTCGAAATTCTTTATACATTCCAAACTATGTATATGGACAGAATGTTACATCAAGTCCCATTATCAAGTTCCAATTTTAAAATACGTATCATATCACAACCAAATTATTTAGGTGACACTATTCAGCCAAATTCATATCACTTTTGTTAAATACCTTCTGTATGTCTACAATACTTGAGATGAGTTCTTTGGGGTTTAACGCTGCTTTAAAGAGTATTTCACTTATATTACGGCTGCTATTATTATTGCAGGAAGAAAGCCAGCAACATCAGTGTGATTATGCATTGCAGTAAAACCTGTGAGCATCGACTAGCGAACCATGGTTGGTACTGCAGTAATATTCAGTCTAGCATTGCACCCATCGCTTAGAAATAGCTTTAGAAAGACATATATAGCTATAGGCCCAACCCTACTACTATATAAAAGGAAATGGATGTAACGACCAAACCACCCCATGCTCAAACAAAGTCAGGTTTCGCATCCAAAATATTTTTTCTGGCCACATTGTTTACTACGATTCAAAAAACAATTGATTTCCCTACAAAACGAGCTATGGATTGTCAAAATCGGGTCATAATTTCAAAAGTTACATGCAACGATACCCCTAAAATCGCTACCGCCAGATTTTCAAGTCAAAATCCCCACTCACGAAAAACAGCAAAAACTCACCATTTAACATCGTTTACTGATTCCAGCAATGTTGACAACACCAATGTAGAGCACGATTCGATCGGCGACATCAAACTACAGGTTCACAATATGAGAACAGCACCTTTATATTATTTCTACGAGTGTCAGCCGACATTCTTTAAAAAATCACCGGCTTTGCGGTCGCCTTGTCGGCCATAGCAGTGGCCTTGACATTTATTTGACCTCGTAACCGCAACAAATTTAAAAATTATCGGATTTGGAAGAAAATAGCACTAACTATTTTCTATAAAATTCCCTTCTGCATTCGTGTGGGTTTTCATGAGCCAAAATATTAAATATGCTCTTTCTTTATAACAATTTGGCACCGGGATAGGCTGGAGGCATACGCCTGATCTGCCGGTTTTAAATGACAGGCGAACTGGGCGTATAATGGCAGAAAAATATTTTCGTTGTGACTATTCAACAACTTATATTTATTTTTAATTTTCTTTTTGAAATAACAACTTTTAGAAAATAACGTTACTTATGTATTATTATCAAATACTCTTCATTATTTGATGGTGACATTCTAATTCATATTTCAAAATGCTCAAAAAATATTTGTATCTTGAAGATTGAATGTATTCTGAAGACATTCTGAGCTATGATGACTACTTCCTGTGCGTAAGCCAACACACTTGATTCAACTTGCTCCTGTCCCAGACCCGGCGTACGCCGGTTCCATGACCTGGCTTTACGCCGCTTGAACGAATCAAGCATAGCCATTGTTTCGACTGGCATTTCAAACGAATCGATAGAAAATCGCAACATTACCTTTCAAAAATTTAATTGACAATACTATTTCATAATTAACATAGCAAAATAATTATTATTATGATTTCTCGTGTTGCATTAAAGAATATAAACAGCTTTTACTCGGCTTACCTAAAAAAAATTTTTTATCTTTTTCTAACAAAGGTGATTGCATGTAAAATCTTAACCTGTTACCTACATTAACTTAACTTAAGAATCCCAAAGGTAGATTTAAAGTTAACTCTTCATTCTAGCTAAACTACTTCCATGTTGAATAATTGATGTACAGAGGGTTCATTGTTTGATCAAATAATTTAACAATAGATAAGTGATTTAATAAGTTTAAAAAAAATAGTGACATAATTGTCATTATCAAAACTGTGTTCGACAAAAGTGCACGATTTTGGAGATCAAGTGCTCTCTTGTAAGGGATATTTATTTTTCAGAGGTCAGACAGAATCAGTTTATCATATTCGCTTGGCTTAGGAGTGAAATCATGAAAATCATGTAAGATGTCAAGTTGAATCTATTGATAATGACTTGCATTTTGTAATTCATACTGTTCAACCACCATTGTGGTTAGGGGTATAAATGCATTGCCTTGCATCAAAGGTCACATGAGTTAGTCTATATTGGAAGCAATTTAGATTTTCATTGTAAAACAAAACATATTTAGTTACAATATGCTGCATTAAAACTTATCAACAGTTATATAATAATCATGTTGAAAAAATAACTCTTCTTAATACTTCAGTTTTTTTGGCTTATGGAAAGGGGATTTAATTAAGTTAAGAGCAAATAGTCCTGTTGGCAGAGAGAATGCAATGGTCGGTAGCTTTTTACTACAATAAGGCCAGTCTCTCCCCAATAAAGAAACGAACATTAACAGTGTGTCCAATAAATAAGAGAAAATAATTCATTCTTGAAGTAATCAATATATTTCTTCATGTAAAGGTCAAAATAAGCATGTCTTAAGTGACAGATCTCTAGACTGGCAGAGTACTTGTATTTTTAATTGCTGTTTCAAATGCAATAAATCTGATTTAGATATATTTTTAGAATTTTTTAGTATGAAGGCATTTTCCCCAAAATGTGCTGATTTTGTTTGTCTTGCAAACAATAAACTCTTTAATTACATAAACATGCCTGAAATGCTTAGAATTGTAATCCAACTAAGGCTATACTTTTTTACACTTCAAAGAAATTAATTATGCTCACTGAGATTAATTTGAGATGAGCGTGATAAAATAACACAAAGCTTAACAGTGATACACACTCAACCTTTTTACAAGTTTCACAGTCTAGAGGCACATCAGTTTTGTAATATTTTTCTCAGTTTTAAAAGAATAGAGCCATGACCCTGGAGCTCATCAGGCTTTAAAATCTATTATCACTTGGCCATAGTATTATAATACCACTCGCTTAAAGATCATATAGATATTCCAGCTTTCTAATCTTTTAATTATTAAAGAAGAAGATATTTCTAAGGCCATGACGTATGTGACTTTAGTGAGGGACAAACAAGATATAAAATATATAGTTTAAAATCCACATTAGAATATACAAAAAAATTCAAGTTTCTTCATTATTTTCTTCAGGAGAAAAAGACGAAAATAGCTTTCAGGAATGGCCCAAGAGGCCTTTCTTAGGTCCCCAAATTTATAAATTTTAATCCTTAGTAGTCAAGGAATTGGTACACAAAATTATATTGGGACACCATGCCATGTCGGGTTAGATGAGGTGAAAACTGAAATTAAATCACTTATTTTCTTGCAGTTTAATTCAATTGGCATAGAATATGTGATGTACGAATTCTAATTGAAAATCTAAAAACACATTCTTTTTCATCATCTGTTATATATCCAGCATGAAAAAGACAGATTTCATTTGTAGCCCATATTTCACCTACTGTTAAGCACTCATTACAAGTAATGACAAAATAATTTCTCCTTGCCTATTATTTAGGTGTATATTATTGTCATAAAAATATTTGTATTCAGTATTGAATGTCCTTTAAAATTTACCAACTCAACCTTTTAAATATTCATAAAAAACATCTTAAGCTCTTGAAAAGCATTTATTAAGTACAACCTACTGATCATCTAAGTTATGCAAAGTGGTAACAATTAATCATGGTAATGGTATTAAATTAAAACTTTGAAAAGGGAGATGTTATCCATACATGTAGGTGTCTAGAAATTCATGTTTTAAACACATTAATATCTAACTTTACACTCCTCAGAACACAGGTTGAGTTCTTTGAATGCTAATGGCACCTATAATGATCACATATCAAATAATCGGAACCAATTGAATTCAATACAAACAATATAATTGGACATAAGTGATGAAAGTAAATGTAAAATGTAAAATGTAACTGCAAAAGAAGATTGTTCCATTGTCATTATAGCTCCTCAAGTACTACAATATTTATTGTATTTCATGTTACAAACTAACATTTTAAATAATAGAGTATACTCAAAGTGGTTGCTCTCATAATTCAGACAATCATGGAACTTAGTATCTGGTTAATCATAATCTACATTGGTAAAGGTGTGTTGTATAATAATTCATAATTACAACCTTTCGGTTTTAAGATAAAGTTTATCATGCAAAGATTTAAACTTAACATTGTGACTGTTGTGCTTACCTGAAACTTTCAAGTAGTGGTAAAAGTAATGGTATCAGTGTCTACGGTATTGAC
This sequence comes from Phorcus lineatus, assembly GCA_921293015.1. NCBI lineage: Eukaryota > Metazoa > Mollusca > Gastropoda > Trochida > Trochidae > Phorcus > Phorcus lineatus. The sequence goes on along the minus strand of OV121085.1, from coordinate 29,499,647 downwards.
ATCCCCTGCATCCTGTTGGCTGATGACACTACTCTTGCTTCTTCATCTCCTAAAGGTTTTCAATCATCATTCGACACTGTGTACAGCTATGCTTGTAAGTGGCGGCTTACATACAATGGCTCCAAGAGTACTTGTATTATATTTTGTAAGGTAAAGAAACCAACTGGTAATTATTCTTTCACATTCGGGGAAGATGATATTGCAATAAGTAAAATGATGTAAAATATGGTGGCGTTTTACTTTCATATAATTTATCCTGTAAATCTAGAGTACAAGCATACTGTCAGAAAGCAAGACAATCGGTAAACTCTCTTAGTAACCTGGGTTTAAATTGTATTGATCTCCACCCTCTGTCCTCTGTACGGATATGGAGAAGAATGATACTTCGAATTCCCACAAGCTTCTATGGATGTGAAGTACTACCTGTTCTAAAAGGTAACGATTATGATCTTGTAGAAAGAACACAAAGATACTTTGCTAGATACATTCAGGGATTCAATAAACGTGTTTCCTCTGCCTCTGTACTTAGAAATCTTGGTTATATTAATAAAGGTGGACTTTCATTCTTTGGTAGACTTTGCAACAGTCAATGTAACTCATCCTTTAAGGACTTGTTCTGTGCACAAATAGCTACATTTCAAAATAGATCACAAGCTACACATAGTATATGTGACACACTTTTAGAAACCGTTCTTAACTACAACCTATATACGTATGTTAGTAACTATCTAAATACTGGAATATTTCCATGTAAAAATAGTTGTACATTGTATTAATGAAGATGAAAATGAAAGATGGGCTACTCAAGTCAGAGTGAGACAGGATATGTTCAGATACCGCCTCACTCAAACTACCTTTGGTATTCACAGACTTTATAATCTGGTGTATTTTTATCCACAATACAGGGATATTTTATCATTCTTTGTATAAATAAATTCAAGAGCAAAATTTTCAGAATATTGTGAACTCTGTAAAAGACAATGTAACGATTATGACTGCCACATTATATTACACTGTGAAGACTATATGTACAGTTTTTCTCAAAACTTCTTGACCTATTTGATGTTGAAATATATATACAAATTGAACTATTAACTGAAGATAAAATGCTGTCTCTCTTTTCTGGAGGTGGATTACCAATAACTGATCAAATCAATATTTGATATTTATTACAAAAAGCCGGAAGACTATTAACCAGCTGTCACCATACATTTTGTAAGTGTGATACGGAAGGCTCAATCTTTAAATTATCTACATGTATATGATATTATAAAATGGGAGACACTCAGGTATTTTAACACTGTCTTGAATAAAAATAAAATATTGAGCAGCTTAGAAATAGAAGTGCTGGTAAATATATTTGATGGTGTCATATCAAATTGATAACCAGATAATTAAAACGACATAAATTCTCAATCAAATACTTACTGTTTATATGTATTCTGTGCCATGCCTTAATCTGAAATCCATAATTCATGACTTAGAAATTTTTTCAAATTGTTGATTTTAAAACAATCTGTTAAAATGGTTTCAAACTTAATTGAACTAATCATTTACCTATTCTAGTTTCACACATATATTTTATAATCATATATAGGCATTGGTCCCTTGATTATTCCCAGCACTGCCAACAGCGGAGAGAGAATCGTTTTTTCTTTTGCCGATTCAGCTTTAAAAATTTAAACTCCTAAAAAAGCCTCTCTTAGATTACTATATGTGACTAATTTCCAACAGCTCCAGTCGCTTGTGGTAAGGTGGACACGTCTAGGCTTAATAATCCTAAACTTTTTCGACCACGTTGTGTTGTTTACAAACATGGTATTAATGGGACTGTGAGGAGTTCGATCAGAGTTCGGAGTTCGCTCACTTGCTTATTTGCTGCGGTTACGAGGTCAATGAATGTCACGGCCATTGCTATGGCCGACAAGGCGACTGCAAAGCCGGTGATTTTTTAAAGAATGTCGGCTAACACTCGTAGAAATAATATTAAGGTGCTGTTCTTATATTGTGAACCTGTAGTCAACATTGCTGGAATCAATAAACGATGTTAAAAAATATTTTGGATGCGAAACCTGACTTTGTTTGAGCATGGGGTGGTTTGGTCGTTACATCCCTTTCCTTTTATATAGTAGTAGAGTAGGGTCTATAGGTATATATGTCTTTCTAAAGCTATTTCTAGCGATAAACGCCCCTGTGACTGTGTGCAGAACAGTTCTCTACTGCAGACAAATTGCCGCGCCCCTGGCGGGATTCGAACCACAGACTTCTTGATCCGAAGCTGAACGCGCTAACTACTGTGTTATCCCGCCCCCTCTAACATACTTAACTTAACATATTACTTAACTATACGAATCCTTTCATATGAATATTCAATGTATAAAATGTTCAGATAATTTTAAAAGTCACCTGTTTACGCACTTACACTTTTTAAAGTCTCTGAGAATGACTCATCACTGAAGTCAGCGTTAACTTTTATCGAGGTATTGAGTTCACGCAGCTACGCAATACATTGTCACTTTCAAACTAAAATTAATTTCATTGAAACAATAAAGTCTGAAGAAAATGTTCATTTATTTATTACTTTCCAAAAAAGAACATTCTGGAATGTTAGATTTATATATACATATTTTTGGGATGACTTTGAGATCACATGAAATAACATAACATTAAATGAAAACATGTTAATAAATAGTTTTGATTCATCGTAATGCTAAAATAATGTTATGCTAGTATTAAATGTTTATATATTGCATATTTCCGTTATTAGAATTCGGTATAGTTAAAATGATGACAATTTCAAAATTGATTAGAATAAATAGATTTGTTATCTTCAGTGCATACTATTTTTATCAAATCTCTCCATTCAGCTCGATTTGTTCTTTTTGGTAATTGACAATTTTTCAAATTGTAAATGTTTATTCCTCCTCATGCATGCAGATGAAGCAATGTGTTTGTCACAACTTTAAGTATCAAGCACTTTATCAGTGTCATCTTTGCCTTATCTAACTAACTCCAACAAAATTATCTGAATTCTGGTTGAGAAATGGTCCTGAAATGGTTTATCAGTTCACCGTTTCTTAATTTTGAATTTTGAATTTACTCTATAAATGACTGCGCCTGAGAAACCATTTTTTAAGCTCATGATGAGACGACACTATATATATTAATGGTATTCTTTTTGTGCTTAAATATAACAGAAACATTAAAAAAAATAACGCAGTTATATCAACGCTTTTTTAATTATTTTTACAAATTAGGAATCCCAAATCAAATTTAAAATATTGTTGTCAAATGCAAGGAAAGTATCAATTTGGAAACGAAACTCCAAAACAGTGAAAGACTATTTATATGTCAATGTCACACAACACATTAAAAATGGAAACAGTCTTCATGTTCCAGGTGAAGGTTAAATCCAGTGTTGTAAGAAACGCTCGGCAATAGTGTTGGCATTTTGCTGTGTTGACAAATTCACCAGCAGTAACATCTACAGTTCCATCTACCGCGATGGAATATCAAGGCCTGAAAGCTTACTATGATGCTGCAGTGGTGCTGAATATTTTTTTTATAATTCAGTGATAATCGTGTTCTTATATAAGAGTAAAAATTACAAATAAAGTTACGAAGTGAAGGAAAAAAGAACAACATATGATGAACATTAAAATATGATACATATATATATATATATACATAATCAATTGATTTGATGAAATTGTAAACAGATTATTAGTACAAATTTTAATCCCCTTAATTACAGAGAAGTCAGCTCTCAGTGTATTGTTTTATTTGTTAATACAACATTTTGACATATTAATGAATGGAAAACATAGTGGTTTTAATGGCAATTAGATATAACGAGTGAGTGTACTAGAAATTCGCTAAATACATGAACTAATAAAGAAACTCTACATAACAGCTGTTAGTTGTAACTCTCTACTTTTGCAATTAATTCAGTAGATTCCTACATGAGAGTGTATGACCTACTGAAATAAAAAGATAATTTTGTATGTGAGATATTATACACTGGGTGTATAAGAGTGCGAGTTTATGAAAAAACTTGTACATTCCCTATAAATCTTTTTTCTAGTATCCAAGAAACACAAATCTCCAATTCTCGAGCAATGCTAGACTAAACCGTCAGGTGCAAATACTTTATTTCAATTCTATGAAACTCATTTCTCTTTGATCATATAGTTTGCAATCTGCACACCAAATGTTCGTTGAAACCAAATGTTTCTTATGATAAATGTTCGTAAAGAAGTCACTTACTGGATTGCCTGGTTGAATATTTGCACCTGCCGCTCAGTGTTGAATTTAGTAGGAATGGTAAATAGAACCTTTCTTTGAATAGTTTGAGCATGGATCCAAAATATATTAATTTTCCATAAATATTTCTACTTAAAGAACACAGGTTGGTCATTATAGATTTCCTTGTAGGTGCAAGGTTTGTATTGTAAAGGTTATCGCACATGACAGATTTGAAACATCACCATAGATATAATAAAGGATGTGGATTAACGATTCATCACCAAGAGTCTTAATTTACTTACTGTGCCAAACTTAACAAACATTCTTGAACCAAATATGAATCAATTCATGTTAATGCAATGTTCACCAAACAATAGCTATTTTCGTACACTTGATTTTAATTTTTTTTTAAAATAATTTAAGTTATTGAGTAATATAATCTTTTAAAAACAATGAAATACAAACTGGAAAATTTTTTTAAAATATTTTATTCAATTTCAATATTTTTAATGTTGAAATTGAAATCAAATTACATATTGCTTTTTATGATAATGTTTAGTTACTTTTTAACAAAATTTCTAAGATCAAATACTTTGTGTAGAATATCAAGGGTTTCTACAACATAGATAAGCTTTTTTCAAACGCCGTCTGTGGTGACTAAATCTTTAAAATATTCCTTTTGAAATATTTTTTAAAGAATACATTATTTCAAGTTTCTGATATAATACTCATTTATGATATTTATATATCTGAACAACGACCTAACTTACTTGTTTATTGTCTAAATTTAAGATAAAGAAGACTATTTCAAAGAGTGCACACTTTTATATAAAAATAAACTAGCTCCAGTTAGATTGTTCCTTAAGTGTCTAACAAAACTAAACATCAAGAAAACATTTTAATTCAAATATTGATTACATCCATGAAATAAAATCCTTTGATATGAGAAATCTATTCTTCATTTTAATGAAATGTACAACTGTCCAGTAATCTATTTTCTTCAATTACATTTGAAGATGCCCGAGATCGGAAGCCATCATTGAAGTCAACGTAAGCCCCGCATCAAACATCTAGCAGTGTGGAGGTAGTTCGTGCCGTTACGCAAAACGTAGTCACGTTTCAGTAAAACTGCATTTACCAAATATTCTTAGGAGAGCTGGTCACATTGCTATTGACTGAGGTCTATTACACAAGTTTTTAAACGGTATATTGTTTACTGATGTAAAATAGTCTTGATTTTATTCTGCCCATAAACCTTTCAAAATTTGATAACGGCGATTACATAATCCTTGCTCAAACTTAAAACGTATGAAACATTCACAAAACTTTTTAGATTTTTCAGTTATCAAATAGGTTTACTACCACTTTTTCTCAATTACATCACATAAGATGTATTGTTCTGTTAAAGATTGACTTAAATCAAATAGATAATAATCTTTGAGAGTTGTTTACAATATTAATGCATGGTGGATTTTACAGAATGTATGTGGGTGATATCCTCCTAAACAAAAAGGTTTCTCTAGAACAAGCATACACAGCTACATATGTTTCTATATCTAGGTTAACGATGAGATGAACAAGTAATTGAAATGTAAGGTAAACATCCTGAAAACATATTATATTTAACAAAATAGAAAAGATTTTTTTTTTCAAAAGGTGATTGCTGAAGACTTAAAGTTTCGATATCTATACATAATTTTAAAAAATTATATTTGATTTTTTTATAATGTCAACTCACGTTTCGTCCTCACGTTTAACGTAAAGAAAAAGGATGAGGATTTCTCAGGCCTTTATGTAATGTATTTTGAACAGTGAAATCTCTCAACAACATCAGGATGCATGAAGAAGATAGACGCAACACATAAGCTATCTTTTCAATGTGTTGACAACCTCTCGACAAGCAATAGATACAGTTACACCTACAGTTATACATACTAGCCTGTAAGCATGAATTATGAGGGAAACTAATTGCATATGTATATGCCTTAATAAAAATAACAATTTCAAATACACTTTATCAAAAGTTTATTTTGTATATTAAGTATATGACTGTGTATTTGGTATTCTGTGATAATTTAAGAACATTCATGACTTAATACAGTGAAATGCCAATGAATAGTAATGATTAACCAATAGTATGTGAAAAATGTAAATATAAGTTAATTTGTTCTATAAATTTCACCCCATTCTGATTTGGATCGATATATTAACATTTTGCACCTGATTCCTTTTGATTTGTTGATGATAAATATTTAGATTGCATAGACTGTGCAGCAAAGCATACTTAAGCTTAATGATGATATTTCCAAAGTGGAATTTAGTAGGATTCAATATATCGTCCCTGGCTATTTGATTTATATCCCTGTTTGATTTTATCCTTATTTATTCATCGGTACTGTAGAGACTTGACATTAAGCTTTTGCTTTCATCTTTTAATAAACATCTAATTTATTCAAAATCCCCAAAACATCATGTCCTTTTCCTATTTTACGTAGAAATAATATGGGACATAATATAATATACTATGATATAACATAATATAATGTGATGTATATGTATATGGCGCTGAAAGAGAAAATGTACACAATTTAGTGTATTTTAGGAGATCGAACATATATTCAATAGACTCTACATAAACTACAGATTTTAAAAATTGCATTTTACCAGTGATTTTTAGAGGTAATACATATTGAAAATAATGAAATAAATAACATAATTTTTATCATCTATTATTGATTAGACGTTCAATATCATTTAAGTGAATCTCAGTTATAAAGTTGAAATGTTTGACTCAATCTCGTTTTCAATATTTACATTTGTTGCAAAATATGTTGTGACAACGTAACGGATTGAGGCTATGGAAAAAGCGATAATTTGCAATCTATCCGCCTCTATGTTAAATATAAAATTGCAACTTAAAGGCTAAAGTCTGATTAAAATCGACCCTTGTCCGAGAATTAAAAGTTTCATAATATTGTCACGTTCAGTGGTTACCCTCCATGTGGCATGGCAATGCTCAGTATAGCTGCATATTCCCGGTATGTATCCCGATTGAGGAAATATTTTGAAACTTCATTTTATTCCTTTTTAAACTTTCCATTATAAAGCTTGCTTCCAAAAGACTACCTCCACTGGCCTCTAAAGAAAACATGTTGTTCACTTTTGATAAAACGATCCGTGCCCAGGTAAGTTTTAAGATCAATTTTTAAAGTTAATTTTTGGTTTTGAATTCCTAAAATTGCTGCAAACTGCAAATTGTCCAATGATGTTGTAACCTTACATGATATATTTCTCTAAGTTGCAATGGAAACGACGGTTACACATTTATATACTCAAAAGGTGTCTCTTTTAGAATGTATTTTTATGAATGGTTAACGCGTCAGTTGTATATAATCTGATACTCATCTTGACTGTTTATCCCCTTTGCTATTGATTGAGGATTCACTTATTTGATTACATATTTAAAACCACATTTCAGTGGTGAAATTAGAAAAAGCAGAGCCGGATCCTTGTATATGTTGACCAATCCGCGTTTGACAACTACATGTATCTTATATTTTGTATTTTATAAATACTATTTTGGAATGGAAGTATTCCAATGGGTATGTTCACTTAAGGTTCACATTTTGTTTTAATCAGAAGCAACGCGAAGAATCCCTGTTTCCAATCCCTCAAGTAACAAGGAAATTGAAGCAATACATTTGCTATAGGATATTGTTCCGCTATGCAGTGGACATGAGGGGAGAAAAAGCCAGGCTTTTGGAGAAAGCCTATAAGAAGCAGTATGACCATGGGGAAACTGAAACCAATTATGATCAAGGATTTCTAGAGATAGATTTCGTTTGTAAATATATTTTATCAACTGTTATTTTGCATTTTGTATTATTTCAATACGAGTACAAAGGGAGTATTTTGCTGCGTTCTGACTAAAACGTTTAAAGCTCCGCTTTATTGACAGAAAAACTACATTAAATTATTCATCCCTAAAAGAGTAAAGAAACTACCTTTGTCGAGATGATCTGATGAAAGCGTGTTTGCTGCCAACAACTGTTAATTTCCGTCGCGCAAAGAAGTTATACAAAGAGGAATTACTTATCTAACGTCTACAGTGTTGTTGTTTTCAGATTGTCAAGGCCATTTCTTTGAGTTTGAAGGAAAGGCAGTGCTATCGTCTCAATAGTACTGTTTGTGCAATGATGGCCAAGTATAGATATATACAGCTGTGCCTATGCTGGTTTGTCACTTCTACATCATAAGTGGGCCATCAGAGCCCCAGCAGTGGCAACCCGCATCGTGCCAATACCGCGCCAATGAGCGAAAATTGCATTGGCCCAATGATGGCAGCCAACAGTGGGCCATTACATGAGCAAATCAATGTGCCATTGCTGGGCCAATTCATGTGTGCTACCTGGGTTGGTTTCCACGTGAATGCAGACATAATGAGTGATGCTAAGTAAAGATACAGTTTCAGTAATCAGGAAGCCCAAGGTAATAACTTGAAAGAGAGTATCAGTAGAAAACGAAATTTATAACTTTTAAAACTACTAAGTTCTTCAAAACAACAGTTGAAAATGTTCGCTTCGTTAAACATTGATCAATACTTTCATTGTAAATAAGTTTTGGAAGATTCTTTCATAGTCGATTGTTAAAGATAAACACATATGTCATCTGGGACATTGGGGAATGATTAAAAGGTAGGTCACTGTTTTTGGTACAAATATTCAAGTTGAAAATCAACTGTGTATCGGCACTTGCAACTACCTTGAATACAATGAAAGCTGACAAACCTTATTTTGATGCATTAGATTTTTGTTTACTGTTAAATATACGAAGTAGCAAGCTAAGAAACGTTGCCTTGGTTGTCAATGAGAGGTATTAATAAGAATGTCTGTGATATTAAAATTCAAACCTACATGTATGTATATGGGCAAAATTTATCTTTTTAAGAAATATGAATAAGTTACATTACACTCCTTGAAAAATATCTGAATATGTCATTTTATTCCTCTTTCGGTATAACATATAATTTAACAACCTTATTGTCGATGTGACACTATTTAGCAAAACCCATATCCTCTTCTTTGAATAACTTCAAATGTATATTTCTAACATACTTAACTTAAAGTTTGACTGAACCATTAGAATCATTTCATACGGATATTCAAGATATCATCTTAAAGGAGTTTACATCGAATTTTATAAGTCAACTGTTCTACGCAATTACACTTTAAGATGATTGTGAGAATGACTCATCACTGAAGTCAACTTCAGCATACGTTTTGCCGATATTTTGAGTTCATCCAGCTACTCAATACATTGTCATGTTTCAAGAACAAATACATTTATCGTAATACTACTGTTTGCAGAGATAGTAACTTTTATATTTGATTATGTGAAGAACAACAGTCTAGAAAGTTATATATATGTATACATATTGTTTTGACGGCTACGAGATCACTCGACATGATGTTACAATACAAGTAAACATGGCTACGTAAATATTTAGTATATATAGAGTATTAAGATTCTATTGTTAAATGATATTCAGCTAGTATAATTTGATATAAAAAATTATATTTTCCGCGTTTTAAACTTAGTGTGTTTATTATGTAGATAACTTTTGCACATTTTTACACTTTTCAAATAATATACATAGATTGATTATCAACAATGCATATTGTTTTTATAAAAACTGCCAATTCAGCTCAATTTGTTTCTTATGCAAATGACAGTTTAGCAAATATTAAATGTTTATCCTTCCTCATGCATACAAATGAAGAAATGAGCTGGTTGGCACTCATTTCATATGATCAAGTGTTTTATCAATGGCAAACTATATGCATTATCACAAACTTGGGAACCCATAATCCTTGGCTGTTTAATTAAGATTAATTTACATGTATTCCGTTTTCATTTCTTATATCTCTATGGAAAGTTTTATTTCTATAAATGCAACCTGAATCATTTCATGGAATAAAACTATATTCAAATAAGTTTAGTTGAGATATTCCCTTGAGGATTTAACGCCAACTTTGAATATGAGGGCTGGTTTGTGGGATTCGTGTAGGGATGAATTACATTATGTGATCAAGCATGCATTTGTAAGATTGGTGGGACAGAAGTTCCTCTTTAAGCGTATAGTCTGTGTAAAATCCACTTGCTTGGCTTCTGCAATATTATGCAACATTTCTAGGAATAACATAAAAGAAATTTTTATGATCAAAAATGTTTTTTTTAGTAAATTGATAAAATTCTTCCAAAATATATATTTTAGCCATGTAAAATACATAAAGCCATTATTGTAAAATGGTCATAACTGTCTTAATTGACAGCTGATCCTGTACCATGGTTTATAAGGCCATTGTTTTTCAAGTTTTGATTTTTTAAATTGATTTGTAAATGACAGAGCTTGAGAAGCCAATTGGTAAGATAAGAATTTAGAACGATGCCTGTACTTAAAATTGTTCGTTAAGAGAAAACCTTTTACCTCTTTATATGCTTCGATTCGCAGTTATATAATATCAAATGTTAAATACATCTACAATTATGAATATATCGCCGATATATAGTACGAGGTTCTTTGTTTTAGACTTGATGATGAGATTTATATTAAACTTGTGCTTAAACATAACAGAAACGTAAACAATAACGCAGTTACATTGACAATAGTAATAACAATGAATCTTCCGTTAAGGTCTTTGTTTATTTATATCATTTGTACAAATTAGGAATCAAAAATCAAATTACAAATATTGTTGTCAAAAGGAGTATCAATTTGGAAACGAAACTCCAAAACCTAGAGAGGTTGTTCATATGTAAATGACACACAACATTTAATACATGGACACAGTCTTCAAGTTTCAGGTAAAGGCTACATCCAGTGCTGTGAGAACCGTTCTGCAATAGTGTTGGCATTTCGCCGTGATTTCATTAAATACGCATTCGTTACAATTGAAAATAAAGGGACGAAGTGTAAGATCGAAGAAAAACTGCATTAGATGAACACATGTACTCAATTGATATGATGATTTGATGTGCACTGCAAGCAAAGTGTCTTAAATCATTGATCCAATCAATTAAAGAACTGTATTTGCTTTTGAACAAAACAATTTATACTTCTTTTGATCAAAACATTTAGTTGTCGGTAATTTGTGTTGAGCTACTAAAGAATAAGCAAACACTATTATTTTGAATAACTTTTTTTAAAAATAACACTAAAGAAACACATTTTTGTATAGGGCACAAATTTTGATATATGTTTCCAGTTGTTAAATATGTGTGTGATCAAGCATAATTTCCCGATCTCGTTTGGTAGGATAATACACACATACATTGACGTGTAAGATTAACTTATTGATACCAAGTATATTATAAAAATCTACTAACAGACACTTTATTTCCAAACATATCTGATTGAATCTGGCTATTTACGTAATGGAAAATATCGTGAGAGAGAAAGACGAGAGAATTTTCAAAGACATTTCGTCTTGACGCGACCCTTTTTCTACATGCTGTGAACAATAATGATCCCACTGACTTAGCTCTTGGGGTAAGGGGGACACGTCAAGTCAAGTGAAGTCATTTACTTTCATTACTCAAAGCAAAGATAAAGGTTAATTTTTTTAACATAAAAAAATGTTTTTTTGTAACAATCACTCGATCAAGTGGAAGATGATTTAATCCACAAAAGCGCCATAACAGACTAAATTAGTGTGAACGTTTTGGGTTTTTTTAGCTTACGTCATGTTCTGTTGTGGGAAAATGTTCTACAAGATTTGGCTTATCTTTCACTGCCCTTGAAATGTGATAGACACTACATGTTATATTTATCCTAGATGTTGACAGCTGAATGTAAACCATAGGCTTCCGTGGCAAGAATCCGACAGACCATCATGAGCTTCACAAGTTGGTGATATGTACAGTACAGTGTGAATAAGCGAAGGTGTCATATTCGAAAATAGACAAGCAGCAGACATGGTCGAGCTAAATAATTCGCAATTAACACAAATGTTTAAAGGTTTATCAATCTAGGATTTTCTATGACTGAATTGACCCGATTTTAAAACAATTTTCTAACAGAGTCCCTATTGTTTGGCAAAAACACGCAAATGTTTACAAACATATTTCCAATTTGTTAATAATGACACATCCCATGTAAGTTTGTGTCTCAAAAGTTAATTTCATCAAAATTAGATAATGAGTTTAGAAGGTATGGCCAGGACCTGTTAATAAATTTGTTACAAAGTCATCGTTTTTACCCTCAAGTTCAAAATTTTTTTAGGATATTTTCAAAAAATTGAAAATGCCCCATCCCTACGTATTTCTGAATTTTCTGAATTTAATTGGTTACAAAAGTATGAACAACCCCCTCAACGTCTTTGTTGCGGGGGATAAAAACGACGAAAAAAGGTGACTGCAGAGCATTCACCTCAAGAGTAAAAACTTTATTGAGGATGAAATGCAACATATCATTCAATCCAAAGAATCTGAATTGAATCATTATAAACACACGTAAGTTGTATGTGTTTTCAAATATATGAAATGAATTACATCTGAACACCAGCATGAATCCTGGGGGACTTTACATGTGAGCTATTCATTCCTTGCGTTGACAGAGGCAAATCATATATTATAACATACAAGAGGTTTAATCTTTAATCCAACTAACGTGGCTTATTATGATAACCTTATTTTGAAAAAATTAATCATTCAACAAAGCAGTTTTTATAACTTGATATATACAATGAGGACTTGATTATGGTAAGTTCTATTAAAATAAATGCTCTTTAAAATCAATTATTGATAAGGTCGGAACTTATTAAAAATATTGTATGTCTTTGATCGTATCTTATCAGTTATCATTCCCATGATAAACTATGATATTTGTTTTATCATTTCCTTTTTAAAAGAGCTTTCATGTTAAACACGATGCAGAGATGTTAACATCAACATTCAATGCAACCTTCAACCATCTTTATGTGTCCTAGATATTCAATGAGGGATTTTAAATCACATTTTCTAATATTTTTTGTAAGTAGTGAGTAAGTGAGTTGGGGTTTAACGTGCTTTGAACAATATTTCAGTTATTAAACACGTGGAGTTGTGTAAGTAACAGATCACAAAAAAAACAAAATGTTTCAACATAATGTATACTCATTGTTCATTCAAATTATAGTTTAAACACTCAACACTTAAAAAGTTCAAAAACCGTGTTGGATGTCCTTTATACACAGCTCTCTGTCCCTCGATGCTCAACTTACACTCAAAGTGAACGTTTCAGGTGCACCGTATATCCATTTTTGTTATATATATAAACGACGTAATAACATATAAATGAAACGAGTGTGTGGTTTGGTATTTAACGAGCGAAAGCAAGTTAGATACCGATACCACTCACGAGTTTTATAAAACTGTAATTATGCGGGACTGAGTTTAGTATTCTATTTATTACTCGCTGAATTATATCTAAAAAAATCATAACCGGGATAGCCATTGTCGCTGCGCCGCTAACATTGTGACGTCATGCTTAACGATTTTGAGGGCATGTGACGTCAATCAACACGCGATGTTATTATTACAATGTGTAATAACGTAGTAGATTTATTAAACCGCGGTATCTTCAACGGGAGAGTAATAAAAGCTACAATTGTCTTATCTCGATGACGGACTTACTGACATATACATCTAGAATGAAGCATCAATCCTTTACAAAATTTGTAAACATCCTCATATGGGATTACGTACGAGCAAACACTTTGTGGAATTTCCTCATAAATGGGCAAAAGCAGTTTTGGCGGTAATCAGATAATTGAGTAATGGTGAAGGACGCGCATGATTTTAATAAAGGTCAATGTAAACCGATTCTGACCTGAGTATTGCATATTTCAAAATAATCACCTACAACTTTCTTCAATTAGGAAAAATATGGGATTGTGCATAAAACACTTTCTACTCTTTCTAGTCTAGAGTTGGCCGAACTTGAATGGTTGAAAATAGTCAATGAGAAGTATAAATTATGGAATAAAACACTGATGACGTTGATTTTGGAATAATGAACATTATATGGAATAGGTCGGAGTGAGTAAGTGAGTTGGGGTTCAACGTGTATTGAACAATATTTCAATTATTAAACACGTGGATGACAATCATCCAAAAGAGAGTGGCCAGATCAGGGAGAAAGGGATATAAAGGATGAGGGAAAAGACGGAAAGAAAGGCATAGTGAGAGATAGAAAGCAGGTTTTATAAGGACTCAAATTTGGTCTGGCTTCTACCCGTCGACCTGTCCAGCGTGGGTGCCCCTACCAGGAGCATGTAAGCTCCGGCTGGCATAGCTCTTGGGGTCTCTGAAGCACGCAAATCACCACACCATAAGGTATTGAGTCCAGTGGCGGCCTATCATTGTAAAGTAATAGGTGTAAGCATTGTTTTCTAAATGAGAAAATAAAACATTGATGGCAACGTTTCAGACTGTATCTTCAATGTATTATATCATTTGTGTATCTAGATGTTTTGTTTCTCTTCATACCCAGGTAAATGTCTATAAAACATCCATTTACACTTATTCATACTGAATGACCACAAGGATGGAGATGTAATATCTCAATTTAACATGAAATTATAGTTATTTCGCTAATTTGTATAACAAACTAACGTGGTTTTAAGAAACATGTGGTCTACATATGGAGAAATATATGATGAAGGGAATATTTTGATTGAAACCACATTGTTTGCACCTAAAGATTTATACACGGTTTGTGAAAAGAGATGAAAACATGTTTTCCTGAGATCACAATATGCTCATTGAAACCATTAACGAGTATTTCCTTTTCTATTATCATATTAGTTCTTTGGCGTTATAACACCGGTACAATACGAAAACCAAATTCTTTTCTAATTCAGAAGTTATCAGTTCTTTGGCGTTATAACAGCGGTACAATACGAAAACCAAATTCTTTTGTAAATCAGAAGTTATCAATATGATAAGATACAATGTTCGAATAATAAACCTTTCTTCTTCCATTGTACCAAGCCCTCGATACTTGGTTCGAGGTCTTGACTGTTTCTTGAACTGAATGTTGGCAACATGTGTATCATCTATAGTGAAAGAAAATCAGTAAAACGAGAAAAACGTAGATAACTTTTTCTGCTATTTTAACTCAACACATGTTCACGTTCATTCACACGAAGTATGAAGATACATACCTTTTGGTGCTGAAACACCTAAATATTCCCTAGGTCTTTTACCTTTTCTCGAAACAAGTTACTTTCATAAACTTTTTGTTCACATTGCATTCCATCAATCAAGCATGATTCATGCAACCTGTCAATGATTAAATTCAAATTTAATTTCAAACCTTTATCAAGTTCTTGTTTCTGGAACAACACAGGACCACATTAAGATATTTTTAATACAAATGTTGATTAAAAAGGAGAAGAAATTTCTTCTTTAAAAGAGCAAATCTTGTGTTAGATTTGAAAAAACTTAAAATCATTATTTCTGTAAAATCAACTTCAAGTTAGACTTATATTTGAAGCTGACCGAGAGTAAATCTCATCACTGTACTAAATGCTCCCCGTCTAACCTTTATCTGTGTCTGCAGTTAGGTCATGCTGTTACGCAAAACATCGTCACGTTTCAGGAAAAGAGAATTTTACCAAAATAACCCTGACTGCTGCCGGAAGGGAAGGTCACTTCGTTTTGACTTTAGGATAAACTGAATAATGCTAGGATCTGACTTCAAAAGAAATATTATATTACATGATCTTATTTCAAAGTTTGCAATGTCATATGTTCATTTAGTACTGATACAAATATATTAATTTCAGTTAGTATTGCTAATATTATCTTGTGTAGCTTTAATATTTCTAAATTTTGCATGTGAATTTAGGTCAGAAACGGTAATACTTCAAAGCACTTAAAATTTGCAAACTATTACAATTATCATTGTCATCCAATAATGTTACAAGCCTGTGTTTGAGTGTTTTCACGTTTTCAAAATTATATGCTAAGCAAAAGCATTTGGCCTGGTATGTTAAGTTTCCATATATATTTGGCACTGTCCACAACACATGTTATTCCTATCAAACTTTATTTTAACATCCAGTCATTACTCCATTTGTCAACTGAAAGATTACAAATAGGTGTCAATCAGTATAAGGATAATTAAAACAGACATAAATAATACCTGGTGCATTTTGTAATGCCCTGACCAATAACAAAAAAAATCATAAATTCAACCCTTCAACCTTTCCTTTAGAATTTGTTGACATAACTGTGTTTCCTGATGCTTTTAAGTATCTGATTATAGATATTAAGAGAACTAGTAAACAAATTGAACACATTTTAATTAAACAGGTACAGGTTAATTATCAGTCATAGTATGCATAAGAATCAAATTTTGAGAAGCAAACCAGTTAACAACATTACAATTGTAATATATAAGAAACAAATCTAAGCTGTTGATAAAAGTAAAACATGTTTAAGAATAAATTAAAAGAAACGATGAAACTTTAAACTATCTATAGAGGATATTAGTTTCTAATATATGCTAGTAATTCAAAAGGCTTTCTTGAAGAAAGAAAGACATTTGCTCGAATATACATGCATAATGCTGTATACTACCAAAGTCGTTAAATGAAGGGAATTAATTAAATGCTTTACTTTTTTCATACTTTATTTAATTTAACGCATTACATGTTTTTGCCGAAATACATCAGTGTTTCCAATTATCATAACAGGTATCATTCTAATAACAACAATCACAAAATAGTCAAAGATTTTTATACGTCACCAACACACAGACCTCTTTCCATCCATAGTTGTCGAGTCCAAGTCTTAGATTCCAACCACACTACATCAAGTGCATTTATATGTATGCCACAAAGGTATTGGCTTCTCTCAGCGTTGAGAGCTTTACAGACAGTAACAACTAGGGTTACACCTGCCGAGAAAAGATATCAACATCTAGCACAAGGTTGTTGAAATCAATCACGTAGGTGCTGGAAAAAAGCTTAACTGTATATCGTTTCTGTCATGCAAACCAGAAGTAAGTTCCCGATAGTAATATTATACTTCATAACACTCATTATTTGTCATGAATTATTTTATCATTATAATTAATTAGATACGAGATACTCTGGAGCAAATGTTATTATCTATATGAGTATATAATTACTTTACGCAGATTGTGAGAGAAGAATAATTAGTTTTTACAGTTCCATCAAATAAGAAAATTGTATGCCTGCAAAACAATTCTTTGTATCTATGTATGTATTGTCCTGGTTCTTTAATAGCGAATATGACTTGATTATTATTTCATTCTATTCCCCTTACACAAATTATAAAACATAATTTTTTTAAACATTTAAGTAAGTATTGGTTTTTTTGTAATTTAGTTGTATGGTTATTATAACTGTTACATGTACGTACATGTTGGAATTTCAATTATGGTATGAAATGATACTTCCCTTTAATTTATTTCTAAAATTGTAACCTGTTTCAATCATTCCTGCTTTAACATTTATTCTCTTATGAGCGGTCTTTGTATGTGTGTTTTAATGATATGCAAATGGGGAAATAACAAATATTTACTCTTCAAGAATCACATGTGAGAGTAAGGGAATATGTTAACAATCATTTGCATCTGAATATTTCGATCTTCGAGAAATCGCATTCCTTACACAGTGAGAAAAGAAGTACACAAATTTATTGATATTCAACTTCTTTATATATCCATAAAATCGTGTATTCTACTTCTACTACTACTACTTCATTTAAACATAAAGAATGCCACTAAAAGAGTTCATAGCGAGCAAACCCTGAAAACATATTCATCAGGTGGTTTCTTGGAAAATGTGACGTTCAGATACCACCTGCCTACCAACTATCTGCCAGTTGTGATAACTTAGGAGTGAATCGATTAAAGACATATTTCTACTTTTAATTTTCGAAATCTTCTTTTCAATCTTAATGCCATAACCTGTTCAAAGTAACTGCTGTAAAGTTATAGACATTGCATTAGGTTTTATTATCGTTGTAAATATATTTCATTTTAAAAGAAGTACATAATTCAGACAGTATGAAATTCCACAAATGATGTTTTCTGTGCAAACCAAATATTAATATTTTTTTAACGGAATGATATTCAAATGTAAAATGATAAGTGAGTGAGTTAGGGTTTAACGTGCTTTGAACAATATTTCAGTTATTAAACACGTAAAATGATAAGCATTTTGTGCCAGTTTCATTTTATATAGAAAATTGAAGTTATGTTAAATAAAACCAAATAGAAGTTTAGGTGTTATCATATTTACAAAAACATAGCAACCTTAGGAACTACTATGAGGTTAAGTACATGTGTGTGCAATGTGACACATTTATTCAGTTCCCAATATTTGTCATCAGTGATTAAGCTTTACCTGATGCAAACCCAATTTTACCGCAGAAAGCATATCTGTGGACACGAAGACAGGTGATCGGCTGTCAGGTTAGTAATATTTCCATTTGGCAAATCAACATCACACACAAATATTCCGAAGGCTATGTCATCAACGTAGTCATTGAGTTTTGGAACTAGGTGTGTTAATCACAAGTTTCATGTCTTTATGTAAATAATACATTCACAACACCTTTTGTGATAATATAATCGTTTTGACGAAATTAACATAGATACCATCCTTTGTTAAATAGCATGTAGATGTTTTTTCTGATAGGTAATTTCGCTGTCATTTATTTATATTTATATCGTTTACACATATTATATTTGATTTATTATTACGGAATGATTTATCATGCAGAACCAATATACAAGGAGATACCTTAAAAAAGACTTTGAAATTATTTCATTTTATTAAGTCTTATTAAAGAATATGACAATGTTTCTCTCCAGTGCTATGTATCCTTTAAGTACAATTTCAGCTAAATGAGAGTGAGAGTAAGCAAAGCATTCATTGTAAGTATTACCCTAAACCGTGTAGAGTTACTTCGTGCTGTTACGCAACACATTGTCACGTTTCAGGAAACCTGAATTTAACTAAAATAACCCTGACTACAGTCTGTAGAGAAGATCACTTAATTCGCTATTTCATTACATGAGGAAGCAAAATACGACGTCGAGATGTCTATATGTATGTGTAACATTTACATACGTATTCATAAATCCTTTTGCTGAAGTAATACTTTATAATTAATTCATATTCAAGATATCATTTATTAACGTCGGTCTCATATTGTTCATCCTTTGCAGGTAAACAGCTTAATCAGTGCAAAATCTAGATTCTTAGATCCTTAAAATTGATTTCTATTATAGAACGTATAAATTGTTATGATAAAAATCCTCTCATGCATTGTATTCAATGATTAAGTTGGAAAGTTCACCATATATCTCATTTATTTAATGCTATCATGATATTTTTGTACATAACTGATTGATTTACGAATTATGCAAGTATGATAAACAAACGTTTTACAGTGTCATAGGCTGTTGTTAAAAATGCATAAAGATAATATCTAAGACGTTTTTCAATTTATTTTCACTAATTTCTTCTCATAACATAGATTCCTAACACTGTCTTTATAATATCAGATGACATGCACCTATAAATGTCCTAAAAGCAGACATCTATATAAAACCTCTCCGAAATTGTTCATTAAAGATAAAGAATTAGAATTAAAAGTAAAAGGTTCGTGGTTTATCAACGTTGCAATGTTTTATCCATATGGGATGTTGCACTTGCCTGCTCGCACTAAAAGAGGTTGAAATAAATCATCTACAGATAACATTTACTTTAAAAAAGGTGATTATTAACTATATATATTAATAATCTCACATGCCTTTATATACCAGTGAAAATGCTATATCGTGTAATACCAACTCAGGATTTAAAGACTGGGATGTAATATTGGTATTAGAAGTTCTGACTTTTTACTAATTTATAAGTAGTTTTCTATTTACAAAAACTGTAAATATGACTTGAAATTGTCCATCACATTTCTTTAATTAGGATAAACTTTTTTAAAAACTTTAAAAGTATTGAAAATACAACATTAGCACCATGCCTAAGAAATTCTGCAATAAAACTAGACGATAGTTATAATAGAACCAGCTCATATAACAATAAATGCATTAGAATGTCCTGGGTCCGATCCATTGCAGGAAGCTATGAATACTAGTTCTAATATCAAGTTTCTTCAATATTTTGATAAGTGCGGATAAGATAATAATATTGTGATAAGTGCGGATAAGATAATAATATTGTGATAAGTGCGGATAAGATGATTAAATGATTCAGTTGAATAAATGCTATTGAGAAAACACACTTCAGTAAGAAAATTCTTTGAAAATAATACGTATAGGATATTTTTGAATACATATAAATAATAGGAAACCATTAGGTAATGGATAAGAAAGCTCCGAATTTTTTCTTGTTCACAATGTATTCAAATCCATGATGTCATGGAAATATTTCTGTTTCCCTTACTTGTAATTGATCTTTGAAAGTTAATTGTAAAGATCGTATTCGACATATATTCCAGCTGTGAGATAAGGTTATCCTTACACGAACGTGATTCTCTAAGACTCAAAAACCATACACATGACGTTAATTCAGACGTTGACATGTGTTAAAAAAAACTTTGACAAATCAATTTGAAACGATAGGTGAAAAATCGTCATTTTGTTAGTTTTTAATAATTACCTTTAACACCTATGCAGTGTCTTCAGTTTTAAACTTTCAAGTGAATCTAGTATAAGTTCTTATGTGCTAGCTTGATCCCTTTCCACTCAACTGAATTTTAATTTAAACGGTATGTATCATATAAGAATCCGAATCAGAAGTCATTCATATGATCTAAAAGAAAGTGAGATCAGTTTTCAAATATTGAAATTACGTAAATAAAAGTAGATATCTAACTATGTCTTATGATGTTCCCAAATATACAATCAATCAAATTGTTCCTCAATTACATGAACCTGTTTCAAAATCGAAGAATATGTTGAGAGCGTCTATCAACACAATCGATAGTAAAATCAGGTTTTCAATCAAAGTGAAGAGACTAGCGAGGACGTTAGCTTGCATCTTCCACTTGAAGACTATTCGGGGGAAATCACTTTACGGACTTGACCTACCTCTGGCGGGTCGAGACTAGACTATTGAGAGGATTTCCTAAAAACCTGCTGTGTAAGTTAAATGTAACTTTAACCTACTGGAAACGTATAAAAAGAACCACCGCATTGATATTTAATGAGTAATACGTATGTTAACGAAATATCAACAACTAACGCTATGGACATGTTGTTTAATAACCTTAAAGAGCCACTCCGTGAATTTCATAACAAAATATTTACCTTTGATACGAACCTAAATGTCACATGTGGTGATTTAAAATCAGAACATCTTAACTTTTCATGTCCAAAAGACATATAAATAAGAAATACTGATTTTCCATGAAAATCTAAAAACAGCCGTATAAATGCAGAGGTGTAGATATCACGTCCAATATACATGGGTAGTAGTTATATAACCTAACAAACGCTATCAACATCTAAGTGCCCTCCTGGCTGTTTTAGATAAGTCTCCAAATTTACGTTAGACTATTACGCGCCACTGTCCAGTTTTTTATCATAATTGCGACGTTCTACCATTATATTGTCACTGTAAAAAACCAACAAGCTTTAAAATGTGTCCATTTGGTAACAGTCGATACATCGCTATTAAATGACACCATTGATTAGGTTTGGCATATATGACTCCAACAACTCACGGAGTGGCTCTTAAATAGATTCACTTAGGCGTAAATCTTACAATTTGTGGCATATATTAATTTCTGAAATATAACATTATTTTGGTCGGTGCTTCATATATGAGTTAGTTTCCAACCGCATATACCAAAACCAATTTGAAACGGGTTTGATTATCAAGCCTATATATTATTCTGAAGTTGTCTTCGGATTACAAACACAGACTTTGGAGGCACTGTGACCAAGATGTATAAACTGAAAAAGATTCCCACACTCGATTAATCAAATGAAACGTCTACACGATATCAAGTAATTCTTGCCATAAGATAACTTCATTTAAGGACCCCCAGACTGGACATTAACAACTAGGTTACACAACTAATCATTGCTGTTTGAAGTATGTTAGATAAACCATACTAGTTACCTCTGTCGGGAGACAAACGTGTGTTAGAATATTAAATTGTGTATTTAAGTATAACCTTAAACAGACACTCCATTAGCTGTTGGTAGTCATAAATGTCATCCGAATAAATGGTGTCAATGGATTGATAAGTTCCGGCTGTTGTGAAAAGGATCATTTAATTGCTAATATGTTAAGTATAGCACCCATATGAAGGTATCAGGACACGATTATGATGAAACCGTACAATGATGCGCATGATTTGTTTTCAAATATCATTTGAAACTTAGCTAAAGCATACAGAATTATAGGATATCAAACGAGCTTCCCCTTTCATATAAAGTTTATGTCCCAAGTGAAATAATTTTGCTTTGTCACGAGCCTTGGCGAAACATCGTCAAATTAAAGTAAAATTTAGCTTCCCTATAGAGAAACTCAAAACGCGGTTAATACATTACACTGGTGATTGGAATGTCGGCCCCTTCACTTCGGAAAACGTAAGCTGCTTTGGTGTAATGTAGTTCATTACATTTGACAAAGAAACACATGAAAATAAACTACAACTGAAAGCAAAAATCATTTAATTCATTTCATATAAAGACTTGGTTTCAGCTACAAATCTGTAATTCAGCATAAATACGCGAAAACTGTCAACATTTTGAACTGATAAACGTGACCTAAATCTCGGCTCAACGTCAGTCGGCCGTCATTCCAGGCGAGTCGTGACGTGGAGAACTGTTCGAAAACAATGGATTAACAAGACACGTTTTGAATGGCACACGTAACATTTGGCCTCAAAAGGGAATAACACTGAAATTTATGTCTAAAAAACTGTCAACTGGTAAAGAAACTTTTCATTCAATTGCAACTAGTCTTCTTCAGAGGACAAGTCACTGTACATAAACAATACGGCGACGCTTGGCGAAACAGGCAAAACAGTAAGTCTATTTCTAGGTATTAGCTTTTCCCCCTGAGAAGTCTTGACAACATATATGCTGAAAGTGTTCAAAGGCCGAATAACATTCACAACTCGTCCAATAACTTTTCCATAGATTTTGACCAAACCATTGATTTTTACGGGTGACGCCATCTTTGTTTACATGAGTCCCGATAGATGCAGATGAATTTTGTTACTTATTTAGATTGTGTCGTTTTGCTATTGGTATTTACGGACATTTCCGTAATTAAAGGAAAGAAAAGCTGTGCATGTAACCAAAATGAAAAATACATTTTGTTCGATTATATTATGAAAATTCTCGTTTTTCGTGTGCTAAGGAAAGAAAACTTATGAATAGAAATCATGACATAGCTGATGAAAGTAGTACCGCTAACGTCAAAACTCAGCCAATCAAATCACTCGAAGGTGTTGTCATAATAGATTGTTATAAAACCCCTTTACGAAGTCCCACGTGGGTAATAAAGAGAGTTATGAGTTGATTTTGTTGGAAAAGATTACATAACTTTGTTATATCTGTAAAAGACTAGTGATTTCATATAGTCTGCATATAAAGTCGTGTTTCAATTACTATCATAAATCTGTTATTTATTGATGAGTTTATGAACTCATATCACAATCTATAGTCGTATCAAAGTCAATAACATTGAATGCAAAACAGGGAGTGTACCTTTACTGAAAACGCATATCTTGCTCTCTAAATGGATCGTGCATGCGTATAACCTAATAGCTATATCTGCAGGATCTAAAACTGGACAATAATGTACGTCTTTTTAAATTGATACGGTGATTGTGTAAACTGTAGGGATTGTCTTACTACTGTGAATTTATGTCACTATGTTATATCTGCAGGATCCACAGCTGAAAATATGTTTCCCCTTGTATGTGATATACCTAAATATGTCACGTGTAAATTGTACATAAATACTGTACATGTACATCTGTTTAAAGAAATTAATGTGATTTTTTACTCTGTGGGAAATGTTTTCGGTTTGTTTAAAGTCAAGTGTAACGTACTGTAGGCTACTTCAGTGGGTCTCCATATTTTGGTTAAAAATATATAAAAAGATATCATCATATGACAATATCGTATTTAAACGCCATGAAAATGGTATTCTGATATGTAGTATTTCCAGTAGAAGCTATTAACCTTTGGTTAAAGATATGACACTTTGACACATTGTAATAATAACGTGTATATTGTTCCAAGATTCTCTTTTACTTTTATTTATTATTATGATAATTTAAGGAA
This sequence comes from Phorcus lineatus, assembly GCA_921293015.1. Lineage (NCBI taxonomy): Eukaryota > Metazoa > Mollusca > Gastropoda > Trochida > Trochidae > Phorcus > Phorcus lineatus. Next base: position 29,475,055 of record OV121085.1, on the reverse strand, counting down.
TGAATTAATTCCAAAAAGATATTAGAAATTTCCAAGCAGACACAAGTTTTATGCTCTACTGTTTTCATGCAACCCATATGCAATTAAGCAGTTAGCCACTTTCATTGTTAGAGCAATGCAATTAAGAACATATTTTCAGTAACAAATGTATTATATTCATTTGTATCATGGGCCTATGACCTACATACTTTATGCAAATAAACAACTTGATTATTCATAAAATCAATTTATAGGATCACGGTACGGATATGAACACCTGAAGTATACCTGTAAACGAATCTTATTGGATTCTTTTTACTAATGAAGGAATAAAATTGTGGGTTTACCTAACAATACTTTTTTTAAATCCTGTACAGGTCTGATCATATTGGATCATTCTGATCAGCAAATGTGTTCATTAACACTATAGTAAATCTCAAAACTAAAAAATATTTGCATTTTGAAAATGACACTAAATCGAGTAGTTTCTAAAGTTCACAAAGTTCACACTGGTTACTGGCACTTTTAGGTATAGTTTCTACAACGTTTGTGACGTCGGAATAAATTAATGTGCCTATATCCAAGATGATATTGATAAGATTCTTGATATTAAATGATGCTAAATATACAAGCTCAAGCAGTATGTAGTAGCAATGTTGAGATACTTAACTTTTCTGAAGATGTCTGACCTTTGGAAAAGTTTAAGTACTTGTGCGATCATTTTCGCGCTCAAATTGGCTATTTGAGGGCTTTAAAAGACAAAGTCACTCACTTTCAATTGATTCAATACAATCCTTCTCATTCTTTGTAAGTAACCTGCAATCAATAATGAAACTTCAAGGCGGTCGAAGTCATGAAGGGATGGCAAAAAAGGTTTCATTTAAACAATTTTGGTATATTGATTGTTGTAAACGGCTTAATTAGGGATATATTCAGCTCTAGTATATACATTAATAACTTAACTAAGGACAAGGGAAAGAAAATGCATTAATACGTTATATCTGTACTTTAATCCTGCCCTGTTTATGCAATGCTCTTGACAAAAGTGTTTAGGTAATTGTTCAAGGAAGCGATTGCTTTTTTGCCCCGGGTTTGGTTTAGTTGCCTTCTAATCATTTACAGAAACACATCTGCTTGTTGAGCTAAAATGATTGGTCAACTAAATCTCATGTAATTTCATGTCCATACCGAACGGATATGCGAAGTAAGGTACCTTTGTTTGGTGTGTTTATATATCTCACCTACATAAATACATCGACGTCCTCATTAGTTCATTAGTTCATTAGTATAATCTGAGTTGCAACTTCGTCAATATTTGACCATTGTTAATTACATACAAACCTGTATTCAAGTGCTTAATTATACTGTTTACTATAATAATTGACGGGCAAAGTTAATGTAGTTGTGAAAATGTTAGTTTGAGCACGCGATTGTCAAAACATTTTTGATTTATGTAGGTGAAAAATATTTTAAAATACTAAACTCTCTACCATTTGATACTATTTTAAGTCACGAATGATTTAGTATTAAACTATCCCGTGCTGGTTTCATATCTAATAATCTCATGTAATATAAACTTTATATTCAACTTAAGAAATTATTAAATAAGAATCAATTATATGCTAACCAACATGATAAAGTGTACCAATTGTAATTTCAATGTAGTGAGGTTTGTAAGGTGATCGATGATTCCATTTGTAATCTTATCAGATTTTGTGAATGAGAGTTTAAATCAAGTAGGGAAAATAAATCAAGCAGGGAAAAGATTGCAAACCCACTCTCAAAAATATTGTTTCTTGTCATAACAGTAGTTTAATTTTTGCGGCAAATATTTAGACCATTTAACAACAGCTCATAAGTTGGTAACATGCATAATCAATTGTCAATAAATATGTGTTTTTTTCAAAATTGTTCAGATGGTAGACAATATTTGTAAGAAGCAAACTATCTACTGAACTATCTATGCTGCATTGTGTATTCCCTTGGATCGATTCCTCATTCCACACCATTCACTGTCTACATGTAGATATTGATATAGTTGTTAAAGTTTGCTTTATTATCCTATGAAGTCGGAGCTTTACGGCTGGCCTTTATATGGCGGATTTGTGTGATGGTCTTACAAAAGCATTTTATGAATATTTCAGCTGTCATTGGATAAGGGTTGCAAGGTGTCACATGCGAAAATAATTGTACAAAATCTCCACTTAAATGTAAAAATTAACCTGCACCATTTAACCTTTTACACAATGTTTAGAAAGTACTTATGTCAGGCATTTTGTTTACCAACAATCATTGAATTCAATAAAACTAACTCAACTTAGCTATTCGTGTGACTGAAATTTATGCTCCACTCTTCCCGGTCAAAAGAGAATCATGAGGCTTCGCAACGTTTGCTACCCATGTTTATTTCAAAACTCGTTTCAGTGTCCAATTGCATTATCTATTCTATCAAAGATAAATGTTGTCAATAACATTTGTGAAAGGTTTTCTTTCTTGCAGCAGACCTTTGTTTAACCTTTCATTGGATGTTATTGACACTTTTAACAAGAGTAAGTGCTTAAAGGGCAAAAGTATATTTGACAATATTAAATACTAACTCATGTATTAAGTATGTACTTAAATAGGATAACATTTCAGTTTCAGCAACTTGGACAAACGTTAATACCTTCATTAGGTTCATTGGTCAAACTGTGTATGAAAGAGTGTTAACAAAGAATATGGTTATGAAAGATGTTACTTGATGCCAGCATTTTAACATTTGATAGTTTCTGACAATCTAGTAAGTCAGTTCCTCTTCTCACTCTCTGGAGCCGATGAGACTATGTAATTGATTGGTCAGGAGTATAAATGTCTATTCTTTCCCCGGCTTTCTTCAGATTAAACTATAAGACTCTGACGGGCATTGTGACCAACCACGATTAACTGAAACCGATGCATGTAGTCTATTAGTCGAATAAAAGGCCTCTTCAATACATACTTAATCCAGCTCCTAAACTGTTGTAAACATGTATTTTATTTGCAAAAGGACCAAACGTTGAATAATTATATAATCATATACACATGGTTCTCATTCTGTGTTAACACATGTTTCTTAGAATAAAAGAAAATAGCTGGGGGGAAAATAGGTAAACATTTTTAAAATAAAATGGCTATAACTTTTTATACAACCAGTTAATCACTGACATGAAGCGCATGGTAGTTATGTCCTCGATTTGATATTGTAAATAATTGAAGGATAAAATAAACATTATTAAACCTACGCATTTAAGGTCTTTCATTACATTTAAGCATCTTACAGCGTTGAGGCATAGGTCTTTGCAATATTGATTGTTTGAAAGTCAAACTGTCTATTATATCTGTAAGCATTTCTCCTAAACACAGATCGTTTTTCATGTCAGTGATACTGCTGTTATAATAATTTCACATCCGAGGATTTAAGACCGATGAAGAAATTGATAATCGTTTCAGAAGTATATACTTAGCAAAGTTAATCAATTTGATTGTTTGATATCCTCTCACTGTTGGGTACCCTGAACATGCAACGGAATGTAGGGAAATAGTATGAAGTTGATTTGATGCGATTAAAGATTAGATTTTATGTTCGCTTTGGCTAGAATAAGTACATCCGCTGATCGAGCTCCTTCCATATACCCTGATATCCTTTAGATCGATGTTATCAAAGCTATAGCAATGTATTTAAAACATGTTTTCTATTATCGAACTGTTGTTACCACGTGAAAATCAAATGTTATCTGCATCTGTACTTGTACTATAGACCTAATGGCCCGAAACACTGAATAAACTGAAACTTAATCTGATATCTTTTAGGCCAATAGCCTCGTATCGCTAGCTATCTAACCAGCCAATGAGACGACTCCCATCCGGCAACAGCGGCACAACCCGGATTGTAAAATTTAAAAGAGTAGCTTCAAGCTCCTTGGATAACGGCATTTCATTGGGTAAAACAATAAGAGATCAGGGTATATGGAAGGAGCTGGATCAGCGGATTCAATTACACTGATGTAGCAGGATGGAATAAGTAGAGACATATGTATTATCGTAATGCGACAGAAATACAATCATTATCAAATTATCGTGTAATTACCTTTGCTTGGTATAATGGGTTTTTTTCATATACATGTCTTTCTAACAATTCTGATTTGATTACCTTTAGAGATTTGCATTTTTAGATCAACAGAGAAACTTTCAGCAGTTACCTAGGGATGTGATTTAGACAAGAACAGATTTAGCCAAATAACGCGTGTATATTTGGCTCTGCAACATATAAATGTTAAGCAATAGGAGGTATCTAATTCAATTTCATTTCAAAACCAATATTAACCAGTCTTAAACATTGTATCCCACAATGTAATACGAATATTCTTAACCAACTTTAAAATACAAAGAAATATTGTTACATGTATTTGATACGCAGTATTTAGATGGCCGTGAACAAGTTGTAGGTGATGAAAACACTGAACCTCCTTTATTTCAGTCTTGTTAATCTACATCTAAAACAAAATTAAATTCTTGTGTGAATGTTTTTATTTCAGGGATGAAGCGTAGGAAGTGATTTGTTTTGAAAAAGACACAGAGAATGAAATAAATATTAACTAGCGGATGCACCATGACTTTGGACAATCATCTCCTGCTAAAATATTAGGAAAAACTAGTTAACATTGAACAATGTTTTCCTGCTTCAAAAAGTATTTTGGGTACTGTCAAAGTAAGTTTAAAGAAGTTTCGAAAATCCCTGGACATCATTGTGTAGATTTTCATACCATTCAAATTGTGTCACCATTCCTTCAAAAAGAAATTGCATTTAGCCCGAAAGAGATCAGGGTATTAGGAAGGAACAAGAGCGGATTCATGTACGCTGATTTGGCAGGATGGATCAGTTTGTAAGATAAATTATACATGAGGATTTCGTCCATTTCATTCTAACATTTCATTCTATCCACTGCATTACAATGGAAAATTGGGCGGAGGAATGTTTTGTTATGCTTTTCTTTTCATATTCTACAAGGTCGGTGTCTCTGACGTAAGTATTGTGAGATGTATCTTACTTGGATTGATCGATCGGGCCTGTAGTGCTAGTTTAGGGAGTAACCATATATCATACAAGTATCAATTATCAAATGCAGTTAATCATTAAGTCGACAGCTTAGTTACGATATGTAATGACTTTTCAACAAACAAGTTATGACATTAACTTGATATTCAAATGATAATGATCAAAGTTTCACGTGTAATGAAATGAAATATATACAAATGTTTCTTGATTACAAAAGGCGTCACTTTACAAACATCTATGCTCTAATGCTTAAGACACCCTTAATGTTGCATGTAGTGAAGATATTAAACCTGTGTCATTGAATCTTCAGCCATTTGCCCATGACCGTCCGTCAATTCGCGGCATTAACCTCAAGTATATCAAGTAAATAGAGTCATTGTCGTCAAACATTTGTTTTATGCCATGGTGCTATTGTTATGAACATGTAATAAGCATGTGTGTCTACGGATCAAACGATTACAGTTTGTCTCACGAGATAAGTTTCTAGTTTCGCGTCTGATACGTTATGATTGTTGGTGAATTTGGCCCAAACCGTTATTATAGACCCATAGAAAACTCGGATTTCCTTTGATCATTGAAACTGGTTATTAAATCATCACGTTTGTTGTCTATTGCATTAAATGTTAGATTTGAAGTAATTTTATCACGAAATCACAAAGCCACAAGGTCATTTTACTTCAAAATCGGCAGCTGCTAGATGCTTATGATACATCGTTATTGATTATGTTCAGATAACTTCTCAACAATGAAAACGTTGTCGGCCGCTGTCGGCTTGGACATATAAAAATCTATGGTTAGCTGTGCACACAACGGATAAATTATTGACTCTTGGAAACGGCTGAACTAGTACTGTGTGCAGCTATTGAATTTACCTAAACTCTGAACTGAGAACAAATCATGAAATATGTTTTCTGAAAGCAATGTTGTAAATTAACCGATTTAATAACACTGTATTAGCATTGTTATTAGATTGACCATAGCGGCTGCCGTTTCCGCTTTTCTGGTTATGAGCAAAATCTTAATATTTCCGATATCGTAGTTCATGCGGATTTAATGTAACGTAACATTAAATGCTCACGGCCTTTAAAAATCCACGTTACTACCTGAATACGTTAATATTTGTTAAATAACTTACGAGGTAGATTACTTGAGTGAGGATAGTGAGTAATATCGAGAGATATGCAGTATCTGTGCATTTGTTGTGTTTACGAAATATTGGCGTGCACTAGTGCGTTTAAGGTAACATGCCTGGAACATAAAGTGGTTTTAAATTGATGAAAATATATATTTAGGTTTAAACTTACTGTTTAGTAATTGAATATACCTTACTACATGATTGATAAACATAAATGATTCACTCGACAGTTAACAGCTTATTCATAGCCTATTTGCTGTGAAATTAAGACTACTTTAGACAAAATAAGGATATCTCGCTCCAATTCAAATTTGAAAAAAGTAAGAATCGAATTTTGTTTTAATTCAACGTCTTGGATCCGTTCATTGACTAGAGTAACTCAACATCGTATCGTTTATTTGAAGATGCGAAATGTAAATTTGAAACAACTCATTTATGACTGATTATCAAGAGAATGACGTGAGTACAGAAAGGCTGTACATTTATGTACATTATATAAATCAGATGATAACGTCAAAATCAATTTCCTTGAATAAAGTACCTTTAAAGCACTGCTAGCTTGTTATTTCTGAAGACAATAATTGGGTAATCAATATTAATGGAAGTTCTATGAATACATATAAATTGATATGATGTTAAATTTTCAGAGCTCTGAGAAACGTTTATATTCAACAGAAAACTTGGGCTGCTTTCCTAACAGAATAATTAGAAAAGGTATGTTACAAAATAAGGCCCTTACAATGTAGTTCATAAATTACACACACACACATACACACCCACCCACACGCACACACCCACACACAATTTTATCATAGTTTAAGTACCAAATGGATATAAAACAAAGGTCTATAGTAGTTGGAAAACTATTAAAACTATTATATAAACTCATCATCATTGAAACGCCAACACAATCCCGTAAGGGGATATTTACTTGGATGTACTTGAATTGAGCGATATGCACTTTTAAGATCTAACTTTGCCAAATAACTTCTAGGTTTGATAAGCTTAAGCGCATGTCGTAAATCCATATATTCACATCCACATTGCTGCATGTACCTGTTCATACCTTTGTTATGTGGCAGACTACCGTCATGTATGAGTCTAACCTTGCCAGTGTCTTTCACAATAGCACCAAGGGGATTTACCACTGTAGGTTTAATGTCAGTCACTATATAATTTCCAAGATTAATTTCTTCCAAAATCTGTTTCTCCGTGACATCTCTATGAGTAAATGCTGATCTGTTTTTAGTTGTGATAACTTCTTCTACCTGTATGCTTTCTAAATCTACCAACTTAAAGCCGTCTTTTACCCCTGTAAAAATATACTGTCTGTCCAGGATCATCTACTGGCAAAAGACGATCCCATGCATCGTAATCTAACGACTTAGATACCCGTTTTGTTATCCCTTGTATCAGGTTGCTTTAGATCATTCTGCGGGGCCTGATGTTGGCGATGATACGAACTGGAGGTGAAGTGTTGCTGACTGCCGTGTCCCATCTTGTGACATACTGTACAGGCGTGGGCCAGTCGACAGTTATCTTCCTTGAAACAGTTTCCATAGTTGTATCTTCTACAAATCTCAAGACCATCTGAAGTAAATGGGCCACGTTGCCTCGGTAGACGTCTCTGATTTCCAGTTTGCAGCGACGGATTTTCAATTTGACGAAGAACTTTAGAAGTTTGGCTTAGAAGCTAGTTGGAATTCTCTTAATTCCTGCATGGGCGTTCCCCAATGAAACCCCTCCTCTGTATGCCGTGTTCTGTATTCATAGTCATAAAGTAGTATGCTTCCCCACACATATTTTGAAGAGAGACGTGCAATATCCTGCATATACTTGAGATAGTCGAGAACCCCTTTCATGTCTACCTCTTTTCAGTCTATCATGTCCTTCAGAATACCAATACTCGCGTATGTCAACATTTCCGGGGATATTCTTCATTCTAGCCCCAAAATCTAGTTGAACACCGTCACCAAGATCGATAGTTGTTCTCGACTGATCTAAGCTTTCAAAAGTAATCCTTAATCTTACGGCCTTTTTACCAGTTTCTTACCTCCATCATCCGGTGTGATTTGTCTCATCTGTCAAACATGGCCGCCGAGAATGCCCGAGATTTCAGTTTTCCCGCCAACAAACTTGTGCTCCTTAGCTCCAGCGATGTGGAAATCCGCTTGTAGGGCTTTAACTTCCTCACTAAATGCATTTTTCTTAGCTTCTAACCTTATCCGATATATTCTTCCAAGCTGGCACATTCAACCTCCAAATCTGCGGTAGTCTGTGTCACCCTGGCATAGCGTCCCTCAAGAGTCCCTGCATTATGATGCTCCTTCTCCGATTTTGGGGATGCCTTACCAAGCGCCTCCATTATCTTTGGCATCCTTGACCTTGCAGATTTCCTTTTTGGTCGAACGTCTGCCGCATCTGCCATTTCAAGGGCCTTATTCTATCAATAAATCTTCGCGAGTGAAATTTTGCTTACCGCCATGCGGGCGTGATAAAGGGCTAGTAACTCTTACTAACATAAGGTGTGTACGGGAAGTAACTCTATATCTTCCAAGGGAGCTATTTATAGACCTTATGGCATACACAAATAGAACGCTGAATAAAATCGAGGTAAAGACTGCAACTTCTTTAAAAATGTCAAAATACATTTTAAATATAAGATATAACCTAGAAATAGTTGGAAAACACAACCGGTTTTACATTATACAGTGATCATCAGGTGTTTTGTTTTTTTTGTTTATCGAATCGAGTGTAAGTGAGTATACGTAGTAATACAGTTTAATATACATATGTAAACCCTGAATTGCATACATAAAACAATATAAAATCGATCATATGAATGTCAATACATTTACAATTACTCAATAATTGCCAACCACACAATTCAATGCAATATAGTCAACAGCTTCATAATTACTTGTTTACATAATTACAAGGAAGGTGATCTTTCATGAAAACACAGTGTTAAGATTCACTTGTACTAAAGCAAATGACATTTTGGACGATCACGTCATCTGGAAAATAATGCACATGCATACACTTGATTATTACTACATGCATGATTAACATATTTACATACTAGAACAAACATATTAATTTTTTAACATCTGACCCTTCAGTTCGTTTTCCAAGGACTCTCATGTCTCCAGAGAACAATTTACGATGTAAGCTCTAGCTTATCATAGATAAGTCATTTTGTTATACATTTAATTAAAATTACATAGATAAACAATTATATGTAACTAAAAATGTTTGTGTTGTCTTTTGTCTGTGCTCAGCAATAGGCGAACACTGCTGACGTGGCATGCACTTGACATTGACAAAGACATGTGAAGTGATTTAAATTAGCCAATGAGATCAAAGGGATCGGGTTTGAACTCCTGAGCCTAATTGATAGCAAAAAATGTAATACCCAAAATTTCACATATGAAATGTAATAATATTAGATAATATTCAAGTATAACTTACACATGTTAATGGAACTTTTAAAGTACATTTAATGCTGTTTTAAAAAGTAATTCTTCGTAGACATCACGGAGATTTTCATATCTTTCTAATTGTGTCACTACTGCGATAACAAAATTACATTTACCAATGTAGACATTTTCTTTTTAAAGGGGTTCGATTTGAAAAAGATCCCCTGATAACAGGTTTTGGATTTCATTTTTGTGTGTAAAAGTATGCATTTGAAATAACCTTTGCTATCCTATTACAATAAAGATGTTTTATCATTTTCACACAAATTAACTACACAAAATGTACTGTCCTCTCTTATTAATACTTCTGTATATGGAAGAAAGTTAATTGCAACCACATGGACGAAAATAAATACAGGAATTCTATTATGAGATTGATAAACAAATGTGGGGCATAGTAGTTTTAAATGTATATAAAGAATTTAGGAAACAATAATAAACATGAACAATTACAACTGATGTACATACGATCTAAAACGATTACACAATTAGATGGAGGACCTTCTCAAGACATGGACCTCATACCAATTTCTTTAAAATGTATACATTTAGACCAAGTGGCAAAACATTTCCTGGCATATTACCCTATTGATAAACTCAATGTCACACGTTTTCATCTCTTCAACCACAGAAACACCTCCGTTATCTTAAGACTTTCTCTAAATATATTATGAATTCTGAGATGCTACTTACTATATCAAACTCGTGTCTTTCCACTAATTGGAAACCCACATTCTATATCGATTGTAGCACAGAAAGCACTCAATACATTATTTCAGTTCTGAGAAGGCTAATATAATTGAGGGCACATTAGCGATTAGGTCGTCTCGGAGCTTCATTGAGCCTTGATCTTAAGAGTGGATAGTTCTGACTTGGGATTAAATGGCTCCCTGGTGTTTCTTCTGTTATCAAAAGTCATTGATAGAAAATGGTTGTTACTTTTGTTGTTGACAAGCTACAATAAATTATCCTTTTAGTTGATAATGAAATAGGATTCACAAAGTAAACTTAGTCACTGATACATTTCGAAAGAATCGTATCATAAATGAAAGTATAAATAAAGTGCATAAACTTAAAGTAATGGTATATACGATGCGATTATATCAACAATATCTTATATTACATTGCCTCTGTGCAATGTTCTATAAACGTAACGTTAATATGTTTAAATGAAAGACATAGATGAATAAATATGAGTAAGACTGTTCTCACTTAATGACTTAATGAAAAAATAACCCAATATGAACATTATTGCCAGTATAATGAATCCCAGATAGGATTTGTTCTTAAGATTTCTCTTTTATATATCTTATAATATTTCGTTGTGTTTTTGTAATCGTTATCCCTTGCTTTAAACAACTTAGAATATTCTATGAACATGACTCTTACTTTTGAATACCAGAGTAGTATTCATGTAAGTTATTGTAGATGATAATCTATGGATAATTTATGGAATTTGATCGGTAAATGTAAATAAACATATATAACAATTTTGTCAGTTTCATGTCATCATTTCACTGTGTCCATAAACCATAAACAGTGCAATATCATGCCGATAAATTATTTTTTACACTTTTTTCATCATGTGCAACATGACCGGTGACTGAAATCTGAATCAAAGGATTTTGGGGTGAACTTTTATCAAATTTACCCAACCCGCTAGAAGCACAAGTTTCAGGGAAACAAATTGTATCAAATTTGAAATGCAGTTACCATTAAGTCGACAGTTTTAGTACGTTTACATGAGAAACAAAGACTTACTAGTATATACAGAATATATCGAGCTTTCACGGTCATGGTTGACCCATGTGATATCCTTCAACTCCCTTCAAAGTTCTAGCCGCTTATATGGTGTTAATTCATATAATTAATGATGTTCTTCTTGATTGGAAAATTGTTTAAAGAAAACAGTCATGTCACTTCCTAGTGTGCAACTGTCAGTATCCGCTACTGATGATAAACCGTTATTGATTATGTTCAGAATAGTTCTTTAGAATATTCACTTGTGATTTGTGTGTCTGAATATAGAAAGGCTTCATGTGAAATGTGAAAGCCTCTGGGTACCAGTGTGTCATATTTTATATGGTTGAAAACAGTGACACAGGTATTTTATATTCGAAATTGCATTTACTAATTGCATCAATGATTGACCCTTCATGATGTTATACTTGGTGAATGAGATGATATTTTATCTTTATTTTTATTTTTTTAATTTTGTTGCATTTTCATACATGAGATGGTTACATGAAAATTAATATGCTATTCAGACATCAAAAAGTAAATGGCATGATAAAATTATGAATAAAGATAAATGATCGTTGATGAATTAGAAATTATTAATCTTCACTCAGGTAACTTGGTTCCAAGATGTATAGTGATGGTGAGATTCAGGTTGCTGTCCTGAAACCAAATATAGTTGAATACACGATTGATATGATGACTGATATGAATACATTTAGTTAACGTCTATGAAAATAAGATTAATTTTGGCAAGAAAATATGTAAAAAATTCAGATTCAGCTTATATTTTAATACAAATCGTTTGGATTCGTGTATAAGCTTGATTGACTCAAAAAAACATATTTTATATGAATATGCTAGCTAAACTGTAAATTTGAAAAAAATGATTTATGGCTAGATAGCAAAAATTGACGTCAGTACAGGCATGCTATGGTGACCCAATTTGTACATTAAAAGTACACTTCCTTACATGAAATAGCTTTTTAGCACTGCTATTTATTATGACCATAATTGGAAAATTGATATTAATGGAAATTCTATTTATGAAATTCCTGTGATGTTAAAACGTTCAGAGCAATAAATACCGTATGTATTTGTTTCCATCCATAAAGTAAATTTAGGCTTTTTAATCATAAACGATAATTGAAAACGATTTTGTCTCAAGTTAAGTTTGTGCATAACGGTAAGCTCACTCCACATATTTTTTTCAAGAGTGAAATTGCGGGTCCTTATAAATGTATGTATGCTTCAAATTGTTCAATGTTATTGGTGAAGAAACTTTACTATTACTAATCTGACCAACCCATAAACCGTTCGTTAAGATATGCTAACAAGCTAAGGCAGAAAGAGAGTATGAATGTAGAAAAAGTGATAGCGGTGTATGCTTAAACTCCGCAACCGATGTTGCTGAACTTCACTGACGAATTCAACTGATTTATATGCAGAATTACACGAGACCTACATGTTCATGAACATGTATAACATTTAAGCCTACATTTTCATAAAAAGTACATCAAGATGTAGACTTTTATCTTCAAGATTGGGTAGTGTGCATGAGTCGCCGTCCTACGTTTCATTACATTAAAATTATTACGTCATTTATCATAGCGAAATTAGTGACGTTTTCAACTTAGTGTTTCAAAAATGTTTTGTGATAATACATACACTAAAGAAGGGAGTTTGTGAGATATAAATCCTTTTTGCGATTGAACAAGAAGTAAAATAGATAAGTTAAAGGTTTATTGTATTTAGAAGGACACCTTTATCATGTATGTAGATTCTGTTAGAATACAATGTTAAGCATACTGGCCGTACCGAGCTTTGTTTTAATCCTTTCGTATACAATTTTACGCAACCAAAAAACCTAATAGCCAACTCGATGCTACGTTTTACAGATTATTTGTTCTTCGTGAATTACCATGAATGTCAAACTACTCACTTAAACTCGGAAGGAACACGATAATTTACTTTGGATTGTGACAGCTAGTCCGTTATTACTCACAACATGTTGATCATTTTTATGAAATGCGATTGTGACCGATAATCCATAATTACGCAAAATGGTTGATCATTTTAATCAAAATAAAGGATTAAATTGTATGATATATTTGTTGTAAGTCATAATCACCTGTGGAGGAGGTCATTCAAATCAGCAAATTCAATCTTGTTGTTTGTCCTTGCACATCTTCACCTACCATACTGGCTATATTTAATATGATCCGTATTCGGATCATAACATGCGTTTATCTTGATTTAATACAATTGACGAAAATAACAGCCATCATGTTTTTGAGGTTTTTTACTATGGCTTATAAGCTTATAAGCTTGCACCTGTCATGGATGTTTGTTTCACGAGGTTATAACTGCCCAGCCTTGGGGTCCTTTTATGGATATTATGTTAGTGCAGGAATTTGATGGATATTGTAGAGACGATTCATTTGAATAATCGACTGTGGGTAGCCTTTTCAGTTTATTCATCTTGGTCACAATGCCCGTCAGGGTCTGTGAGTGTAATCTGAAGAAAGCTCCAGGATAGACACTAATACTCCTGATCAATCCAACCCGAAACACTAATTTGGGTTTATAGGGCAAATTGCAGAGTGTAATCAGAATCAAGGGCGTGTGGAGGAAACTGATACACAGATCGGTCAACTCAATCCGACTTGGAGCTCTGAATAGCATTTATAATATGTTCTTTAAGTGATGATTATTTTTTATCATGCACATGCTTTTTATAAACATATGTAAATATTAAATTATGCCTCAAGCGCATAATTATAGGTTGCAAAACAAAGAAAGAAAATGCAAGTACTCGCAAACTATAACAAATGTTACCATTTAGGTCTTTTCAACATACATGTATACATGTGTCTGTCAGTGATGCTAAAAATATTAGGCCATGCTCAGCAGACAGTCTACTACATGTATTTTAAAAAATCATTTAACGTGTAAAATAGATATATTTGAAGGTGGATGAAGTTCAACAATTGGTAAAAACTGATGATTCTTTCTACCTTATTCACATGGATGTATGCTCTAGTTTTGAAATTTGCCTGGGGCAATAATTTGGAGTGAGAAATCAAATTAGTTCAATCAGTTTATTGATTAGGACATTTGATGCGGTTAACCTGAAACATTCTAATGGATGAAAAAATTGTCAGCCATAACCCTCAGCTGTGTCATCCGATACTTTTTTTTCAAAACTGTCTTATCTAACATTTTGTTTACATATGTTTCTATCGAATGTATCAATGTCTCATTATACAAAGTTACAGTGTAATCAAAGAATATCTACTTTGAAGGATGGTTTCACTACTATAACGTCAATCCAACTTTCACATCACGTTTTCAGGACTTCTGGCTCTCTGGATCACAAATCTCCCGAGGAAGGTCACGTCCGTAAAGTGATTTTCTCCTGAAGACTTTCGACTGTGAGACGCTTGCGTTGTGACATGCAGGAAACTTCACTTTGAAGATCCGAAATCTGTATTGATTGTATGGGTGGACTTCTCTAAGTATATTTTCTCATTTTCAAGACGAGAAATTGTAGATGTATTAAGTTAAGGTTTACGTATGAGGACAGGAAAATTAATCCAACCGAAACTTCATTCGATATAATCCATTTGAAATAGTTTGATAAATAGGGATTATTACCCGAGGAAGTGTGTCATATGACTTTTACGAAACGAGTGTGAATTTTTTATTACCCGAGCGAGAGCGAGGGTTATACACAAATTCGCACGAGTTTTGTAAAAGTCATATGACACACTTCCGAGGGTTATAATTTCTTTATTACCAATTCTATTTCATTTTAAACACACGGAATGCGGCCTGCTTCCTTTCCGGCGGCCCGCAACAGTGACGTCACGAACAATGGTTTTATGACGTCAAAGACGAGGTAATACGGTAACTCGCTCTGAAACAATCGTTGCTAGGCAAAAGTGATATGTGCACATGTGCTCATATTGAAAATATGTCACCGCTTATGATTAACCATATGGGTAATAAATGATGATATATGTTGTAGTAAAAGTTGTTTTGTTTCATTCTTTCAATTTGACTTGGATCTACGAAATGATACAATGGTTACTTGATACGTCTGTGCAGAGCTTAGTATTCATTGGTTTATAGACAGTGTAGAAAGAGATAGATTAAGACGTAATGCTATTTGTAGCAAGAAATTGAATATCTGAATATCATTGAAATATTGAATCATTGATTCAAAGCGGGAATTCAGCTCAGTTAGTAGAGAATCTGCTTAACATCCAAAAGTAGACGCCATACATAAAGAGGTTAGATTGAATGGGAGTTGTTGCCTCCTTCTTTGAATATCGGCATAAAGGGATAGAACTGCATAATAATTAGCACTGAACTATGGCTTCAGGTGCCAGTCTGTCTTTTACAAATGAGTAGAGAACTGTTCTACAGGTAGTAAGGCTTGAGTGCGTTGCTACACTGAATTTCAGCGCAGTACCACCCATGGTTTGCTAGTTCCAACCGCATCTTGCAGGTTTCACCGCAATGCATAGCCACTATTGCGTTGAAGGCTTTCTCCCTGCAATAATACTAGCAGCCGTAATATAAGTGAAAGGGGCTTTAAAAACCATGTCACCTCGCCTCGTGTCTTATTCAAATGATTATCTTAAAAATATCATTGTATCACATAGTGAAAGTAGAACTCCAAAGCGCATTCAAATACTTGAAGTTTGATTTACTCAATCGTACAAAACATTTGCCACAATGTCTAATCAAACTAAAAGTGACTGATGATAACAAGCACAAACTATTAAGAAAACAAGCAGTGGATCAATAGTTTTCTTTACAATTTCACGTGACCATGATAAAAAAAACGTATCTTAATCAGCGTGATTTACCCACAAATGATGAGCTGGTCAATAAAAAGACGATCGATGATTTTTCATTACCTAATACTCATCTTTGGGCTTTATTCTTGACATCGAATTCAAATTTATCTAATAACTTTGAAAGATATTATCAAGGGGCAGTAGCTTGTTATAAAAGTCACGTAAACAAAAATTAATTTTAGCAATCTGTTTTAATCAAAAGAAGCAGTTCTGAAACGAACATTACATGTTCCGCCCACTTTAAATTATTAAAGATCACACTGGAATGGCCGCCTGTAGTTTTCTGTTGGTACTTAATACGGATAATCAGGTTGAGTAATAAGGTGTTTGGCCCTCTAAAGATAATGAATTTGCCATTTATAAACATACATAAATTTCCAAAGATGTGCTAGTGATAATTGAAGATATTGGGGGACAGGTTGATTATTTTTGCTGTAACTTTATTGAACTGGTAAACAATATGGACCCTGAGGGTAAGAAATTATTTGTTTTGAAACTCTATATAATAAAACGGTTAAATTCAACCTACTGACACGATACTTAATTTTGCTGACATAATGCAATATATGAAAAACAAGCTTTTTCAGTTGCATGACAATTTATAACTTAAGTTTTCATATGGATAGCGTGTGCTTTGATCCACTGCAACAATTTATGACGTGTATTTGTGTTTTATTTTATTTTCAGATGACACTTGTAGAGATGTTAATGTAAAATGAGATATCAAAAAAGAAGCATCGAACAAAACAAATGGAATACATATGGTGATTCAGTGTCATGTGTTAAAGTAATCTTTAAAGATGTGTGAATTGATATGTTGACATTACATCAAATTACATTCATTTTAGCCTTGTTACCTTCAAATATAATTAACGTTGTCCTTGATTTCCAGTCAATGAAATATGAACTAAGGGATAGGAAGTTAATGTCTTCTTCATGCAAATTATACCTACAGTCTCTATGTTCACATTTGACCAGTTGATAAGAAATGGGTAAGGAAAGGTTTTCTTCACATTATATAACTCTACCTGTCGAATGCTCTTGTGAGTTATTTTATATTCTGTGATGATCAAAGATATTAAAACCTCCTATTGTGGATCAATAACAATTTCATGAATATTTCTTTGGCTACAAGACACAAACCTCTGTCAATATTTATTAACCAAACCAATCATTCGGCAAAATGTCTTAGAGTGAACAATTTACGGATTGCCTGTGTTATGCTTTGACTGTGTTTATTCACGCATGAACTTAGGTCACACGCATAGCGAAGTTGTATAAGTATTATTTGAAACTGTCTAGCGATGTGTAAACGTTTCAGGTTAAAATTTTGTATTACCTTTATATATTAACATATATCGTGCAAATATTTAGATCCATCAAGACACGTAGTCGCCATTTTCACAGAAAAGTCATGCATGAAGCAAAAAAACTATCTAAACCCAGTCACTGAAAAATGGGGTTAGATATTAGGAACAGTACAGAATTGCTGTGTATGGTGTTATTGCTTGCCAGTTGTTCAAACTGGTGTTGGTGTTATCCAAACACACTTTGAGCCATAAACCTTAGTAACTTTTACAAACCAGCTCTTCAACGCTCATACAAACAAATCATATAAAGGTTTATCTTAAACATTTGCACATAAGGTCACACTGAAGGTTAACCATTTATGGCAAAGTATTGCCTCCTGAACTCTCCGTTCCCAGAATCAACACATGGTTACTGTTCCCAATTCTTAATTCAAAATGTTTGGAAAGGAAATCCTTTCATTATGTTGCCCCCATTATAGAATGCTTCGCCTCTGGAGCTATAGAGTTAACATACAAATCCATTTCTAAATTTTGTTGTTAGAAGACGGTTCCTAGTTCTTTAATATTTCTCCACTGGTATGTATTATCTCGGGATGTAGTCGTTCCCCTGGCCATAAGACGACGTCCGGTTTTCATATGTCGGTATTCATCTTGTTTCTGATGCAGAACTCGGTAAATTTTTAAAAGTTTACCAAAACTTTGCATCATCAGTGCCTTTTGAAATTTTTATAATTTGGATTGTTTTCGTTTCGATGAAAATGTGTTTATTTAAGAATTTTCACAGAGGTATACCTTTGTTTTCTGGTCAGAACTCCACAGACGTTCTCCAGATCTTTCTGAAACCTAGCATGTGTGTAATACACTTACTGAAGTGGTACATTTGGACATTTTTATATACCTGAAAAGTTTACTTTTAGTTGTTTTCGTTTTGTTAATATGTTCATACATAGCTATCGTTAATTCCTGAAAGGGGTTTGTTATACAAGCAAGTGTTGTTTTTTTATATTAGATATTCTGTTCATTACAATAGAAAATTTGTACGAAACCATCCAATTCGTATCCAATTTTATTAATGCATCAACAACTTTTTTTATTGTTGATCATTTTAGACATAGAACAAGGGTTAGCTTTGTTCAATGGTTTCATTTTAACTCTTACATTTTGACTTACGTGAATACTCTAGATATGAATTACATGTCTCTTTGCAAGGTTTATTACTTTGGTTAATGAAGCATGTACCAAAGAGTCATGGATGTTTTCGAATCATAGCCTTGACAATTTCGTTTGCAGTAGAGAACTGGTCTACACGCAGTAAGGTTTTGGTGCAATGCCGGTAAATATTTTAGGTTTATTCATGTCGGTCAAATGCCCATAAGGGTCTGTGATTGTAATCTGAATAAAGCTCCCGGATAGAGACCAATACTCCTGATCAATCCAGCCCGAAACACTAATTTGGGTTTATAGGGCAAATTGCAGAGTGTAATCTGCACTGAGAGCGTCTAGAGGAAATCATTGTTAAAAGATGCACATGTGGTATTTTGCCCTGGGGCATCGTATGAAACATAGCAGCACCAATATGATTGCCCGCGTTAGCAATCAATTATGAAAAGATTAATCATTATGTTTACAGCTAAACAATTATTGTTGTCAAACCTAGTAGTGTTATGAGTATGTGATTGTTTATAAGTTTAACATTGTATAACATTGTTGTATTGTTTAGTGGGTCACACTTACACTTGTTTTGATAGTCTTAGCTGGCAGTGTCTAGAATCATCTATTCTAGAATGTTCTATCTATTTCTTAATTGCTTGAGTTGGACACTTCTGATTGGAGTTTGTCATGGAACTTTAAAGAACATTCTGGAAGGTATCTAACCTATATAAATTATACAGGCTGGCATTAGAACTCTTACTCATCTTGATTCTTACAATCAACTTTGTGATCATCTGCCGTGCCACTGTTTTTGGATACCTTTACAAGCCGGATTCATCTTTCTCCTAACAAGACCCATTGACTGTTTCCTACATTCATCAACTGTGTGATTCATATGGACTTGTGAATATATTTAGTTAGCTAATTAGTGTGACTCATTTGATATTGCATTATAGCTTGTGTTAGCTTGATATTGTAATCTCCAACACTTTGTTTATTATTTGATTGATTAAATTGTAATTAATATTCAATTGTCTTGTTATATTTTGCTGGTTTGACTGGGGACATTTTCCTATTCCAAATTCATTCGTAACAGTAGCTCTCTAAAGAGTGAACCAATATACCACTGATACAAATATTGCTTTGAAATCATTTACATTCGTTAAAACAAAGTGCTGATTACTGCTGAATTTTTCTCAGTGTCGCCGCATTTTGCTTATTGCCAAAATTTCGAAATTTATTCAAACTGTTTATAACTATATATATAACTACAAATTATATACATTATTATTGTGAAAGTGAAAAAGTGAGCTATGTATAAGCCCCTGCATTGAATATGCCAATAGGTACCTGGACATAAGAAAAACAACACCTTTCATACAGGTATCATCATATTTGCACATCCTTAACTAGTTTGATATTTTAACGTTATATTTCATTTAAATAATCAAAAGCAGGATTGACAGAAATCATCAACAATACAGACAATCAATTCGTTGACATCTTAAAGACTATTACTAACGTTTCATATTTTCAATGTCTCAATAGAATAGCAAGCATAATGAAGATATTCTCAACTTACGTATTTTATTACGTATACTATTTTTTATTGAAAGGGAATGTAATATGCGACTGCTTTTAAGACGAAAGCAACTAGCGTGGTAATCAACATTAAATTTGATTAAACGTTCTTCAATTGCAATAAAAATGAATTATCTTATACAAATGACTTAATAATTTATTACGAAAAACTATCGATAACAAGCTACTTAAGCATCCATAAGTATACTATTCTATTCAGAAATATATGGTAAAGAATCGTTTAAGTTAAAATTTTACTTGAAAATATCATCAATATGGATTGTTGAAATAAATCGAATACTACCGATGACAAAATTCTCCCGCTTTTGCCTTACTGAACACATATTATCAATTTTGTCAGTTAAAAAGATTTAGAAGTACACTGTACAATGGTGCTTACTTTGGTGATATTTGACATTTCGTTTCCTATTTCAAATGATATAAATCAAAATCACTCATCTCACTTAAAGTTTACGATAGAATGGGTTACACCTAATGTTTAGCATATTTCAATTTTTGTATTATGTTCCTCCTTCATGTCTGTGATAATTTTAACAGTGAGAATTAAGAAAGGACAATTGGTTCCACCTATAAAAAGCTTTTTAAGAGTCATATGACTCACAACTTTGGATCATTTGGTAAAATTATTGCATTTAATAACATATCTATGGGTGGTGAGGCGAGATGACGTATTTCACTTATATCACGGTTACATGTATTATTGCAAGGAGGAAGTCCACAACACAATTGTGGCTCTGCATTTAGGTGAAACTTGGAACTAGCGAAGCATTAGTGGTACTGCACTGAAATTTAGTGTTGCATGACACTCGCGCCTTACTTCATGTAGAACAGTTCTCTGCTGCGGGCAAAGTTGCTGAACACCTTGCGGGATTCGAACCACGGACCTCACGGTGCGAAGTCGAATCCGTGTGAAGCTACAAAACAGTTGCAGGCAGAAGATAACCATCCTGCTTCATCAGCGTAATTGAATCCGCTGATCCAATTCCTTCTCCATATACCCTGATATCCTTTAGGACAAAAGCCGCGACTAATAATATAATATTATATAAATAATATTCAACGACTAATATTCGTTATTTAGATGATTATTCGAAAACATTATTGGTATATTCATTAGATAAATTTACACTAAATTAAATAAATTTTTGTGAACTGAGAGTGCGTGAGTAACTACAGGTGTACTACTTAATATTACTGAGATATGCCCGAGTTACTTCATGACTTAATTTAGCTTGTAGATTATCCGCCAATGTCAAATATATCAGACATTTGAATATATATGACATGTTAAACGCGAAAAGCCTTAAGAAAATTTCAATGTTAAATTTTTATACTCACATGATGTACCATAGTAAGTTAATTAAACACCCCCGCAGGCAAACACTTCAAACAACAAGAATAAGCTTTTTAAATAAATCTGAAAGTGATTGATGGCACCAAGTACAAAGTATCAATAAAACATTTGATCAATAGTTTTCATCACAATTTCTAGAAACACTTGCCCTAAAGTCTCAAAAAATTATCAGTGTAATTTGTCAACAAGTAATGAGAGAGTAAATAACTACGGCACAATATTCACCTTTTTAGTAGTTATTTGAACTAATAATTTTGGAAGACATAAATAATGTTGGGGGAATGGAACAGGTTTTAAAGCCTTGAGATGCTGAATTACAATGACTGTTAAGGTAATACAGTACTGATTGGGAATCTTTTAATGATAACTTTGAAAATTTCTTCAAACGGGAAACATGTTGAACTCCGATTAACTGACTGGATAAAATGAAAGATAGGAAATACGAGCCTTTCATTAATCACGAAATGTTATAAAAACGTAACTTTGCATTTGCGTAGTCTGTGTGTATTCATTGCATGGTGTGTATCAACGTTTATATACACGTGTATAAATGTTTATGTAATGTAATATAAAAGGTAAAACAATATACTGGACAAAATAAGTTAAGGACATTGTCAATGTTATGATTCATATTTCATCAGGTGCTCAATGTGAAAATATGTCATTATTGATGATATCAGATTTTTCATATATCCCTAATTAGTTTTGTCCAGGAGATGATAAAACTTAAATCATTACAAAGGTGTTCGAATAATAAGTAATCACATTCAAACGAGAACTTGTCGAATTGTGACCTTAAGATATGAACCAACGGACAGAGTCGGCTTTATCGACCGCCAAGTGGCCTTAGTATGAAATATATCGAACAATACCCAAGAAGAAGCTGTATTCTTTCCTTTACTCCTAGAAGCTGTATTCTTTCCTTTACTCCTAGAAGCTGTATTCTTTCCTTTACTCCTACTCTTTGTTGAAACTTTTTCTCAGCAGACCGTTGGTAGTGTAATTTGCTTTGTGTTTCCGTGACGGCGGCAAAAAGAAACTTCTGAAAAAGTCCCAAAAACAAGGTTTCACTAAAAACGGTTTGTTCTACACACCAAGTTTCAATGATGATGTTCCTGCTTATAACTCATTGGACTATTAGTACTGTAAAGTGCATCCAATCGTAAGGCATGGGAACTTAGTAGAGGTTATGGTAATAAATGTATTGTTTCCCTACAATTTTCTTCGCTTTGATTTGATTGCTTGTTAAAAATGCTTTTGCATACCAAAAAAACGCATTTCACAGAGAACACTAGATAAAGTAGCAAGCGTATGCTTTGATCATGTTAACCCAAGTTGTGCGAATATCATTTGTTTGGACGATGTTTAATAAATTACAATGCTATGAATAAGAAACATGCAAAGTGATGTGTAAATGTTATAAGTTTGCTTCAAGTCACAAATTAAACCTTTTAAAACTATTAATCAAACCGATCATTGGACCAATAATATTGAATACTGCCGAGAGATGGATTAAATTCTTGCGTTCGACAGTTCAGGTTACACTTTGTAATTTGTTGTTTCAATTTACTTTGTATATCTTGCAACTTCATTGAAAGCCATATGATATAATCAATGATTGAAACAAGGCGCCTTGCCGCCATATACAAATGAAAGATGAAGCGCTAATATGATGACAGAAATCTCCGACCCATCTAAATCCAGTCATCGCTTCAGAATGATGAGAGAATATATCTAAGAGTACAAATGGTTCAGTAATTGTTGTGAATGTTACCAAAGATCGTTTACACTAAAAAGCTCAAACCCAAAGCAGTTGTCAAATAAAAAAATTTCAGATGAAAATCGTCCAAAAGATTGAGTGAGTGAGTTGGGGTTTAAAGTTGTTTTTTTTAAAATTCAGTTTTGAAACTCGTGGGTTAAATCATCCAAAAGGAGAGTGTATAAACCAAAGAGAAAGGGATCGGAAGGATAAGGGAAAAGACGGAAAAAGGCATAGTGAAAGAAAGACAGTAGGCTTGGCTTTTATCTGTTCATGCTTGGATGCTCAAGCTAACATAGCTCTCGGGGTCAATGAAGCACCCAAACCACCACCCCACGATAAGGCATTGAGTCAAATGGTGGGGTCTAAAGTGAAGATGTACATGAAATTTTTTTATTAAACTAAACGTTGATAATCATAACATTTCTAAAGTATTCTTTGTAGAAAACTTTTGCATATTGAGAGCAACAACTCTTAGGAACGAGCTTGCTGAATGAGAAGTTGAAACCCTCCAACTATAATAAAGTGTCAATTTTCATAGTGGATAACATCACACATTAACAACTATTCCTTATGCATCAATCTAACTAGGAGGTGAGGTGAGTTGGTGTTTAACGCCGCTTTCAAGATTATTTCACTTATATCGCGGCTGCTAGTATTAATGCAGGGAGAAAGCCCGCAACACCATTGTGGCTCTGCATTGCGGTGAAACCTGCGGCTGGAACTAGCGAACTGCGCTGTACTGCGCTGAATTTCAGTGTAGCATTGCACCCAAACCTGACTGCATGTAGAACAGTTCTCTACTGCAGACAAAGTTGCCGAGCCCCTGGCGGGATTCGAACCACGGACCTCCCGATCCGAAGCCGAAGGCGCTAACCACTGCGCTATCCCGCCCCCTCTAACTAGGATATCAACGCTCTAAACATCTCATTTCACTTAAGACTGAGGAGAAACATCAACAACTAAGGCTTTGTTATCGTAAGATCCTTTATAACGAGAGACAATGAGTATGCATTTATTTAAAGAAAAGAAGAAAAATTGTAATTATTGAATTACTGCCACTTATTGAAAAGAATAGTTGACAATTTTTTTTTACTTAGTACTAAGGGCGTCAATGAATATCTTCGTATCTCTTGTATACATCTTTTAGTCACTTTAGCCGCTTAGTTGAAAGCGTTATTGAAGATAACCATATTTTAAATATTCAAAACCAAATGTTCTTACACAAGCAAGTTCACAGACATAACTTTACTTGAAGAATCTTGTCTTACCTTCGGTGATCTTTTGTTCCAAATATGTGGAAACCTTACACTAATGTAGCTTTAGGGTGTTCATCACCTACTAAGTCTGACACTTGCACCGGATGCGACACGAAATGGATTCCCGTTGTCGCACTTGTCCCTTCACTGTAATGTTGGAACACTGCAGGATACCATGTTACCAATTATAGACTTTTTGTGCTGTAACGAAACGAGGATATGTATAGAAAGATCAAATGGGCAGGATGTTTCAGAGTAATCTGCAATGATACTCGTATTGATATAAATATATCTTTAAATGTGATATATGTATGCGTTAAATGATAACAGTTAAAACACGTTATTGACATTGCTCTGTATCTGTGAGATTGAAACATGTAAGACAATGAACTAGCAACATTTTACTATTTAATTTCAGTATATTAACTTGGACTAAATTACTGGACGGAGCTGAGAAAAACATATGATATGGACTGTTATAAAAGATTCTAGATACCTTGATGAGACGAATCTACTTGGGCAGTCATTATTTGTAGGTTAAGTAACATGAAGCGTTGGTTTGAAATTAAATAACATTATAGTTTGCTATAGGGACCAGGCAGTGTTTTCATTTTCGAAACTCTTTTATTGTTTTTATAAGAATAATAAACCAGATTCGAGGAATTACAGTTGTAAGGTATGAAACTGTTATGTTTAATAGTAAAATCCAAGATGTACGTATTTGTCAAAACGTGTATAGGCTAGAACAGATGGCAGTGGAGATCGTTTAGAAATAGTTTTGGAGCTTTAATCTATCAATCGATATAGTTTGTCAAATAGGAAGATGATAAACTCCTTGTAAATCATACGAATATTGATATATTCAGAGACAGGTGTTTAGAGAACCTGTTATTTGGAATGAAATAAATAATTACCAATAAATTTTCCTTCTTTTTCAACATTATCTAATCTATAACATGAACAATGAGTACATAATTGAAATTCAATATCAATCCAGTTCTGTGTCCTACTTCTACTATTTAATTATGATTTCACATCGAAAACAATTTATAATTTAACGATTTGCTTGCTATTGAATATTAATAATAGGATAATATTCCATTTTCCGCTATAGGTTATACTGCAGGCTTTCTGGTGCGGCGATGTCACCTGGGGATTTTAACGCCACAATGTGTTTCACTTATATCGCGGCCGCTAGTGTTGTTGCAGGCAGAAAGCCCGCAACACCATTGTGGTGAAAACTGCAAGCATAGGCTGGAAGTAGCGAACCATGGGTGGTACTGCGCTGAAATTCAGTGTAGCATTGCACCCAAAACTGACTGCGTGTTGAACAGTTCTCCACTGCAGACAAAGTTGCCGGCCCGCTGGCGGGATTCAAAGCACCGACCTCTTAATCCGAAGCCGAACGCGCTAACCACTGCGCTACCCCGCCCCTCACAGGCGTTATCACACCTGAATCAGGGGTTCATCATCATTTTATTATGCTCCCCTAACAGAGGTAGCTCCGTCATATATCGTTTCTCGGTCTATAAATGTAGAAACCTTATTGGATGCAATCAAAGTTAGTTGTGCAATCAGCGACAAATATGTTATGCATGCATTCGATGTTTTAATTGGCTGAAATATTGCCAGGTAGTTTAAGTTGCAATATGGTGTCGCTGGGGGAAACTGCTGGAACGTCGAGAACAGAGGTTGTATAGGAATTATTAGGTAGCTACCTCTTTGGGGAGAGAATGTTGATGTAAAAAACATTCGTTTAACGGTTACGTAACTTTCAAAGATATTTATGTAACTACTGTTCCAGAAAACATAATAGCATCGTCTGCAAATGGGAGTATGAATATTTCTGAGAGCAACTTTACGTTAACCATTCTGCATAATGTTAGAGTACAGTTTATTTTAAAACACTGAAAATAATAATGGACTATCAATACAGCCCTGTCTTAAGCCAATTCAAAGTAGTCTGTTACATCACAACGACATCATACATGTGATTTTACACTTATTGCATTGTTTTTGACAAGTTCCCAGTGACGCCAGCTTTACTAAGCAATACCAAATGTTATACCTATTTACTTGTCAAATACTTCTCAAAATCATAAAAGGCTACATATAATTTATGTTTTCTACGTAACAGACGTCTTTGAATGATTGAACAATGTTGTAGAATAATCATCACCTTATCCGGTTTGATTTCCTGGAATTTTATCTCGCAGATTTTCCCAGTTCGATATTCTATTATTAAGGATGATTGTAAACACCTAAAATGACCATGAAAGATATGCCCCTGTACTCATCTGGATTATCTTCCTTCCTAAACAATGGAAATATTATTGCCTTTGTCCAGCTTTGGGGAAAGACACTCTAGGCTAAAAGGTAGTTGTAGTAGAGAATATTTTAACACTTCTATAATTACATCATCTGGACCTAACCTCATTTAAATTTTATTACAGCATTATCTATTTGGTCACATGATATTTCTAATTCTCTTCAAAAGAATCGGGATCAAGTATTTTAGTTATTTGTCAACAGTATTTTAAAATGAAGGTTGTCGACTGCAGAGATTTTTTTACGTTTGACACCTTTCCAGACAGTGGACTGAGAGTTAAAATAAGTAGCGAGTCTACTGAGTCTGATTCGTTTTCGACCAGGCTTAATCTTTCTTCAACACGTAGACGTAGTATTGATAGTTTCATTTGTAGAACCTAATAACCTGCTTTATCTTTGAGTTGAAATACCAAAGCATAGCTGATCATTAGCAACCATAAAAAACAATGAATGCTTATCTAAAGGCTTCCTTCCTAACCGCCGATGACTGTTGCCAAACGGTCTGTGTCAACAACGTAAATGGTGTAATGATAATTGCCAACAACTTTGGTCTGAGCTAATAGAGTGTTTGATGTCTGGTGTAACTCTTGGGCAGAGCGAGCTGATCCTCAAGTGTGTGGTCTGCCTCTCCTTGGGATAAAGTTGAAGAGCTAAGCAGCGACAGACATCAAATTGAGGGGCGAGATCAATTATCTGAATCAAAGATCAACCACAGGTTTTCATATTTACATTTTCGGGGAAAAGTGTTTACATATAAATGTTATTCTTGCCTTAAGAAATAATGTTTTATTTCATTTGTAACACTTAACATTTTGGAGAAAATTTAAACTATATCAGATATTTGTGCTGAATTGGATTCATCTCATACCGGGTAATGGGGCGTGTTCTTGTGGTTAGCGTATGTCCCTGTGTGGTATGAAAATAAATGCAAAATATAGATTTACCAACAACATGTTCTCACATAAAGGGAAAGTAACATATAATTGACCAATATGTACATTTATATAATTGTGCTGGCGTTTAAAATGGTTTTATTGGAACTGACTGAATAAATCATTTGCATTGCGTTTTTTATTGATAAAAAATAAATGTAAAACAAAAGTGAATTTACATATGCATTTTGGTTAACTATCTAAGATAAGAAGAACGGCACAGTGAGAGACACACAGCAGCTAACTGCTTTTAGAATGACTAAACTTTTGTCTGGCTTCTAACCGGGACATGTTAAACTAAGATTTTCTTACCAGGAAGGTATCAGCACCAACTGGAATAGCTCTCTGGGTCTACGATGCACCCAAACCACCATACCACTCTCTTTTGGATCACCTTTTCATCCACGTGTTTAATGGCTGAAATATTTTTGAAAACACTTTGATGTAACAGGCCTAAGGGTAATTGAGGGGTCCGAAGGCCGGGCTATCTAAAGGTCTATCAAATGCAACCTTATCCTTGAAAATGGTTCAAATGAAGACATTCTGAAAGCTGAACTGAGTGTTTATAACATAGTTTATTACTAGGAATCCTGGAGTTGCAAAAATGGAAAATATCATGAAATCGAGTAATCTTTGAGTTTAGATGTAGCCCCTAAAGGCAACTGCGACCAAATTGTTTTTGTGTGTCAAATATTCATAACAAATAATTTGGTTGAAGGTAATGAAATTAAATTTAAAAAACGTAATCAGCACAACTTCGTCGCAGAAGACTTTAGATTTACCTAATCTGACGAGATAACTATCAACAGTTTCATTTTGACATTTCTCACACTACGGGTGACGTAATACAATGAGGAACGTATCAAACATTTGAAAAATATAAACGTTCCTTTTACTTCTTTGAGTGGCATTTTAGAAGTTGGTATGATGAAGGAAATAGGAAATTTATGGATTAACAACTTCTTTATTGCAAAGAGATGCGACGTTTCGGTGTAGATACTAACACCGTTATCAAGCAAGTGATACTCAAGGTTACAGCACTGTGATTATATACATTCGTGGAGGCATGTTTACACAAGTAATTATGTTGATGTACAGTAAATGCTTTTACAATAGATTGGAAGCCAGATGGACACAGAGGTGGTTACTGATTGAGAGGGATTAGCGTTGATTGGTCTTGATCAAGTGATGGTAGGCTGATGGGATGTAATATCCTTGATCTCTGTTCATCGCGGGGTTAAATTTCAAAATGTTCATTGCTTCTAAAGTCTTTCTGATCTTATAATCTTGGTGACTGGTTTCAAGGATTTCAATGTTGTTCCAATGGATGTTGTGTTTTGGGTGGGCCTGGATGTGGTCAGAGATGGCTGATTTTGAGTCCTTGTTTGTGACAGAGGCTTTATGTTCCTTGATTCTTTGGGGGAGAGGCCGGGATGTTTCGCCGATGTAAGAGTCGCCACATTCACTTCTTAGATGTTTTGGTCAACAAAGCCGACGACAAACTCAACACATCCGTCTACAGAAAACCCACCCACACAGACCAGTACCTTCACTTCAAATCCAACCACCCCCTCCAGGTCAAAAAAGGTATCATTGCCACACTCACCCGCCGTGCAAAGAACATCTGCTCCTCACCACAAGCCCTAGACGCCGAACTCAACCACCTCCGTAGAGTTTTCATCAACCTCAACAAGTATCCAGCCAATCTAGTCGACAACATCATCAAGTCCACCCTCATCCCCACCAGCAAAAACCCCCGCCTGCAGACAGCCCCCTTCATCATAAGCATTCCTTATATCAGCACGACCAGCCACCACATACGACGACTACTTAAGAAGCAGGCCAACATCGATGTAGTTTTCAAAAAAGGACAATCCATGCAGAACATCCTCCGAGCCACTGGTAGACCTCCAAACAGCATCAAACAGGACCCATCCGGAGTAGTCTACCACATCAAGTGTGAATGTGGCGACTCTTACATCGGCGAAACATCCCGGCCTCTCCCCCAAAGAATCAAGGAACATAAAGCCTCTGTCACAAACAAGGACTCAAAATCAGCCATCTCTGACCACATCCAGGCCCACCCAAAACACAACATCCATTGGAACAACATTGAAATCCTTGAAACCAGTCACCAAGATTATAAGATCAGAAAGACTTTAGAAGCAATGAACATTTTGAAATTTAACCCCGCGATGAACAGAGATCAAGGATATTACATCCCATCAGCCTACCATCACTTGATCAAGACCAATCAACGCTAATCCCTCTCAATCAGTAACCACCTCTGTGTCCATCTGGCTTCCAATCTATTGTAAAAGCATTTACTGTACATCAACATAATTACTTGTGTAAACATGCCTCAACGAATGTATATAATCACAGTGCTGTAACCTTGAGTATCACTTGCTTGATAACGGTGTTAGTATCTACACCGAAACGTCGCATCTCTTTGCAATAAAGAAGTTGTTAATCCATAAATTTCCTATTTCCTTCGTTCCTTTTACTTATTTATGATTATGATTCTTTTTAGACAAAACTAAAAGCAAGTCATAAAAATAACTAACTGATTTTGATTTTCTGACAAATTATTTTGCAGAAAGAGGCATCTTTTTACAGCCAATGAGAATTGAGATTCGTTGCGGGGATATGTTGTAAATTCACATGGAATTTTGGGAATAATTCGGTCAAAGAATGTCATCAATAATTATCAAGACATAGTATGCAGTGGAATACTTTACATTATACAAGGTTAGTAGAAAATGTCCATCTCGTGGAAACGACAGGAAAACGGGACATGACATATCCGAAAACCGGAATCTGTAGCATTTAGCAAGTGATAAATAGGTCTGAAACCATACTTGACAGGATTGATAAATATTATTTAATTGATAATCATCTCATCTAAAGAAAATTCCAATTTGAGCTTTTTTTAAAAACTTGCCTGCATTTTCAGGCGTTTAAGAGATCCGGTCAATTACTCAATTAACCGAAAGATCAAATTATGTGAAATTTAATCCGTGACGGACATATTTTAAAAAAAAATTGCACTTATTACAAACATGTTTTTTACCGATATTTTTCATGTGATCGGCAGTGTTCATATACAGAAAGTAAATACATATAGACATAACAGACTAAACTAGACAGATACATAACTCTTCCCCCCTTTGATTGTATACCATGAACACCAAAAGTGTAACACTGTACTAGAAAATGTTTGCCTTAATACATTACCGGGCTGTGCTCAGACAGCGTTTGATTGATTTCTTCAGAATGGTGTCAAGCGTCTGTTAAATCGCACTGGGATGGTGCTGAAGTGCAAATCAACGACATCTTGCACATTAATCAAAATGATGGGAGATGTATAAAGATATGACACTCCATTCATGCATCACAACTTCTGTACGATGTGCTTTTCCAGTTCTCTAGATCGCATTTCACTTTAACAAGAAAAGGCGTTTAAGGCATGATTTGTTGGATACTGGAATGAGAAGAGTAATTCCGAATGATTTATCAAACAAAAGTACATCATCTCAAGGTTCTTCACAAGGTACATATTATAAATTGTCACGGTGTAACGAAATCTAAACTCAGACGAGACCCGTTTATCCGGCAGAAAGATAAAACAATATAAAAATCAAGCCAATAAAAGTAAGAGAAAAGCAATGAGTTAATCAAGTGATTTATTTGTAGTCTAAACAAGGCGATAACTGGGTACGACAACTGGCTGCCCGTAGACAACCCAACAGGAGTTAACTAATTAGGGAAGTCAACAACCCGTGAATAAACACATAGACAGCATAGACTAGGCAATCACAGTAGCATCGCTCATACCCAGACCTCGAAACAACAGGACAGGTCTTAATGAGATAGCATCAATCAGAAAAATCAAAACTGACGATAGAATACACAGGGAACCAATGGGACGGGACAAAATAACAGGGATGAAATAACAATAAGTAAACAGTACTTTAAACGATCCCTAATCACTACTTGAGTACGCAAATAAATAACACCACTAGATAGGTTTAGTAGGACTTATAAAAATAAAGGGATGGTAAGGTTAACTGTACGCCTTAAAAGGAAGTGATCATATACTCCAAAATGGTACAGGGAAATAAAGGAATATTGACCTCACCAATTCAACTTCAAATTGTCCCAGCCGCGCGTTCTACCCCTGTCAGGGCACAGAGTCCTCTCCAAGCCAAGACCAGTTCGTAACCGACCCCTGGTAAGATGTCCAGCGGTATTTATGGAGAAGGTGCGGACGTGAGGGAAAGCCATCTACATTTGCTTAAGCTTAAGCTTATTCTCGGGCGAAACTAATGTTCTGTTTCTTTGTTAAGCTTGTAAAAATACAGCTCCACAAATACTGGGGTTACAGTACCATACAATAAAGGGCATAAACTCCTCTACAAGTAGATATAGATATATATATATAATGAGTTGTCACATTGAAATGCAACATGCAAAAAGGCTGGTAAATGGACCATCAAAATGACATTTGGACCCATAAAATTGCCACAGACGGCAAAAAATGACAAGAATGATAAAAACATTACATTAATGTAAAGTACATAACATGTACTTTAATATATACAATAATTGGTCACATTTCATAAAAGTACATTAGAGGAGAAGCGGGAAAAAGGACGCACGCGTGACAAAATTATTGGTATGATAATGGAGACTACAGTGATAATTACTAAGTCTCTCTATGTCATGTTACCCAGTATCGTGTGACATTAAATGATAATGTTAAATTGTTAAAACTTAGTTTCCTTAGGAAACACATACATTATATATTTGATTTTTTTTATAGATGATGCAACTTGATTTTATTAAGTCGATTATTTGAGATTATTTGACACTTGTGTATCGTGAATTGATCAATACATTAATGATTCATTGCTTTAAACATACCTTGAGTGTTTTAGGGAGTGTATCCCTCGAAAACGCTGTCAGCATACATTTAGTTTGGTAAACCGAGAAATACAATCTAATGTTCTAATGTATCAGTATGTTCTTACAAGATTACAAAAATAATGAAATTCCAATTAATTGATTGAACTTTTTACATTTAAATCTTTTTAATTTGGAGTGCTGATAATGAACCGAAAAAGATTTCCTGGTTTCCAATGGCCACGTTCAATAGTGCAGACACAGATAATGTTTACAATGCGCAACTGTATTGGAGCCAGCAGATGCATTGTTTCTTTTATATTGTTTGTAAATTTTTCTATATCCAGATATATTCAGCTGTTTGGCCAAGGGTTCTGCAAAGGTTAATAGGAATGAATAACTGTGACAAGAAATCCACTCTAATATAAGTATTATGTTTACTATTTGTGTATGTACTTTTGTATGTGGACAGGATACCTTACATACAAAAGATTTGACAATGTCTTCCACATATATAAACGACAGGAACACTTAACCACATTTTCGGACAGTATCTCGTGTATTTTTAAATACTGCAGTAACCTAAAATTATATAACACATTCACTTTTTCACTTGAAACGGTAAATAGAAAATAGGTATAGGATTGCTGTTATTTGAGCAAGATTTCCCCAGATGTTGACTGGGAGGAATCAAAACAATATATACTACCAGTAATCTCAAATATGTATTTAAACAGCTTTCATGAAACAATATCACTTTTATATTTCCACACAAGCAGTAGAAAGCGATATTTTCATTAAAGTGCCAAAGTATAAAGGAACCCATTTTCGCACCACAATGTGTTCCCGTTTGCGATATGGAGTGCCATTTCCTCTTTCACACGTGAATTAGCAATAATAATAATCTACCATTTCTGATGTTTCAGTATGTAAAAGGTTAACTATTTATGTGATGAAATGAATGTGGATTAAGTTTGTTCTTCACACTTTTTCTTTTGCTCACAGTTGTACACGTACCATTGGCGAATAGATATCAATTATGTGCAGTCATATTAATGCATGTTTAGATTATAATGGCATAATCACATAACCGGTCTATTCGAGATGAATTTAACACCAACGTGAGCCTGCCTAGCCAGCTATCAACGACAACCACAGCTTCAATGTATTCATGCATCAACATTGCATTTTAATTATCCACACAAATGAAACATGGCACATGGGAAGTATTGACAATGTTACTTTAAGATTTTCCCTATAAGAATATCTTATTTAAGTATAAGTATTGTTACTTTATGGTTTACCCTCTAAGAATATCATATTCTAATATTGGTTTTCAACTATATCTTGCTTAGTTCACATTGCAGGACATTGAAGGCATTATATTGCTTTGATTTCACATTTAAGGTTTGATTTCCAATTTACATGAACTTTGATTTTTCTTAAACAGCTTATTTTCTTTTAGTTATTCCAAAACGTAATCACATTATTATATTTCCAATATTTCTTTTCAAATTGTACTTATTTGTTTATAAATAGAGATAGTTTCAATCAATGACATGTGCTCGTATGAAGAAAATTTATGAAATATCAAGAAGCTTTTTATTTTCATGAAAGTCTTCTTATTAATGAAGATGTTATTGGAAACGTGATGATTAATCAAGATTTCTACTGCAGCGCGAGTCGGAGACAACAAGGAAGACGTCTTCTCAATAAAGCGTTGTTATACTTGAAGATACAGAGAGGTCGGCTGGTCGGTACCATACGATGTGAATCAATAACAGTCATACTGGCTGTAAAATATCATATTAGCTTTGAAAACTTCTTGCACCTATAAAATTGTCATAAATATGGTTTATAAGTTATACAATGGGAATTATTGATACAACCGCATATTTGGAGGTAACATTTTGAAGTATTTGTACTCAAAAGAATCTTCCTGATATTAGTGCAATTAAATAAAATAGTAGATATAGATGTGCAAAACTATGTAGCATAAAATGTTTAGCCAGTAGAAACACTGAAATTTGGTCGTTCCTTAGAACTGTATTTGACAAAGATTTATAATTCTAAAGAAAAATTTAAGACTTGTTGCCATTTACGTTATTAAAACACAATTTAAATCCAAAACCCGCTATTAATAGTTGCTTTATTAATTACTCGTGCATTGCAAACAAGATTGTTGCCCAGAAATGAAATTACTTTTTCTTGTGAATGTGGTAGAAGGGTAATATGATAATATCTATCCAGGATGAAATACGACCTAACAAAGTTTATCAGTTTCTGAGTTAATGAAAAATGACACTTTATTATCGTCTTTATAGCATTTGTATTGTTGCAACATTCAAATTAACTTTATAATAAACATACATCAGTCCTTAGAAATGAAAGGTCTGAACCTTGAATCTAAATTTAAAGTCGAGGATCTCCATCCATCAAGTCTCTGTTTATTCTGAATATATGACTAAATAAGGTTTCTTTTACTGTTAATATACTCTAAATCATGCCAACAAAGTTTGAAGCTTCATTTCCTCAATTTAGTATGCCTCTCATGCTTAAAAAATGTTTTGGAAATAAGATTAAATGTTATATAAACCCTGGGACACTTTCGTGAATCAGCGGGAAAGCTCAGCAGTTACTTCCACTTTCTTGATTGAATAACTCCTTCCCTAACTTCATCTTCAATCAACATTCAAATCAAACGACACCAATACATATGCTACAAATTCATTCTGTTGTTATAACTTTAATATTTCCATTTCATGTGTAGATGTAAGACATGATACAATGCGGAAGACACAGAGTAACGTATATTGAGATTTTTTATACTACCAATAAAGTTTTCTTTGGGCAAGTTTCTATGTTATAATCATATGTTATAACATTGGCAAATGTCAGAATAACTTTAAAAAGTAAGATATCTCAACAATAAGATATCGCATTTCAATGGCAGCCTCATAATTGTGTTAAGTGTTTTTAATCAGTTTAAACCAATGTCTATGGGAGACAGGATCACTTATCATCACTCGATTTTCTTGCATTAACCATTAAGTCGTTATTGAAATGTCACGAGAAATGTTAATCGATATTGCTCTTGGCATCATAATTCGAACAGCGAGATAGATAAATTCCGCGCAACTTA
Organism: Phorcus lineatus; assembly: GCA_921293015.1. Lineage (NCBI taxonomy): Eukaryota > Metazoa > Mollusca > Gastropoda > Trochida > Trochidae > Phorcus > Phorcus lineatus. Next base: position 29,439,040 of record OV121085.1, on the reverse strand, counting down.
TATTAAGAACATCAAATAGGAAACAAACATTTTACGTTCAAGTTATGAATGTTATTGACTGTAAATGACGGAATATTAAATACAATAAAATTGGCTGGTTTTGGAGATTTTCGTCATGGTTGATGTCATGAAACAATTAATGACGTACATGTGACTGTAATAATCAGAACCTAATCTACGAACCTTTTCATTGTTTTGTAAACCGAAATGAATCGGATATTAAACAATTTTCGACGCCTCGTGAAAATTAAATGATTTATTTTCACTTTACATATCCAGCTGATGAGATAAAAGGTATTCGCCGACAAATGTCACGTACGCTCTTTACAAATGCAAAGACTGGAGTATTTGTTGAAAACTTAAGCTTTGTGTTTTCCTTTTATTAGTCCTGTTCAGATCTAATTACTAAGCGATGGATAACATTTGGAACGTTTCTATTGAATCACAAGCATCTGTATAATATCGGAGAACGAAGATTACAGAGCTGAACCTGCTTTGTGAATATCTAAGCTCTCTCGCTATGTGTAACAGCATTGGTAGTCTAAGAGTCTCAGGAAAGATATTGACACTCGATTAAATCTTGGTGTATGTTACTTTTTTATAGAATACAACCAATGTTAGCAGTTCGAATAGTAATTGTTTAGGGGATTGTTTCATTGTGAAAATATTGATAACACGTGCACGAATAGTTCACAACAAAGGATGTCAGTAGATATATAGTCTAGTGTTAAAATGTTTCTATGTAAATAGATACGAAGTATACTTAGCATACTCCGCATGCGTTGTTGGAATCTATGAAACACTTGATTCACAGGCACTCATCCACATTGCTGGGTTTAAACATGTATTTATTTTTCAAAATATAACATTTCGTGAAATTTCGTGAGAATGATATAGTGATGGAAGTGTCTGCAGAGTCAGCGTATATGAATCCGCTCCCACTCCTTCCTAATACCCTGATCCCAAAGTCAAAACCCTCGTATCGCTAGCCATCTAATCAGCCAATGGGACGACTCGCATTCAGCCACAGCTGCACAACCCGGATTGACAAATCCGTTGAGCTAAAGCTAGTAGCTTCAAGCTCCTTAATAAGTGACATTTCATTGGCTGAAAAAATAGCAGCCATCTGAGGATTTGGGCTTGAAAGAGATGAGGGTATAAGGAAGGAGCAAGAGCAGATTTCAAGTATTGGATCTTAGCGACCAAGGGTTTGGTTGTTGTATGCATGCAAATTGACATGCTCTCAGTTCATCTGAAATGTGAATGTGTTAATAAACTGTCACGATTATTTAAGTAGTCTTTAATCGGCACTTAATTCAAATGAAATGAACCGTTATCAATCATACTAAATGATATACTGTATTTTGTATTCAAATTATTATTAAATTTATATCAGTAAATTTCCAGTTGTGTGATTACAAATATGTTATGAGTACAAATATAACATTCATGCGATCATTGTTCATACATTTACACATGTGTAAAGGTTGACAATGTATATACCATAACAATTTGCCTTTTATAGTTGTCGCTTATTATTCTGAGGATATATCTTGTTAATCGTTTAAAGAATGGTGATAGTTATATAAAAACAGTACTAGTGGTGTAACGATCCATCGATAGTATTGATGTTTGCATCGGGATATGTATTGTATCGGAACCACTGTATCGTGATGATAATCGTCTCGCAGGTTCCTTGGCAATAGTTCCATGATATATCATCTCGCCTTATAAAACTAGAATCGGGATATATTTTCTCGCCACTAAGGCCAGGATGCACAGGTCTAGACAGTATTACTGAAGTAGGTGTGATTGAACTACCAGATTCCAGATAATAATAGTAAACCCAGAGTTTCAGAAAGACTTTGTTTCGTTATGTTCATCCAGGACGAGAAGAGTGAAAAGTGACGATACTTTTGGGTCATCGTCCTATCCGCAAAAATCATTTGGTTTTTTTTTAAAATGTCTTGCATTGTGTTTGTTTGTTAAGGGTTTTTTCAGATTTTTTTAAAATGTAATGTTTTTGGTTTCGATGGTAAAGATTGAACTCTGAACATTGATAGCTTCATTTCCAGGATGGCATTGTGTTCCTCGAACGTTTGGAAGCAGTTACAACAGATTTTGTGAAGTTGATAATGATCCGAACGTTTAGTGAACTCTGAAAACCATGTATTATATATTACTGTCCCTTCATATTCAAATTACTCTTAATTGTTATTTCATAGCCTCTTGGATTATGGTATTGACAACATTCGAATAAATGATGATTTCTTATCAACTTGCATCTATAGACATTGGTCTAACGATTTTCTACTTGACCAATGAGGCATGTTGCCAAACAGTCTGTGTCAACAAGGTTAACAGTGTGATGAGAATATCCAACATCTCAGATGTTAATGAAGATAGTGTAAGATTTCATGTGTATCTCTCTGGTAGAATGGAGAGCTTCCCAAGAGTCTTTGTGTCTCGCCCCAGATAAAGTTCAACAGCTAATTAGCAACAATTCCCTAGGGTACCAATACAGGTAAGAGATCTTCACCTATGTAAAGACCGTACAGTGATTTACATTTCCGCAGGAGGACTAAAGATTATTTCAAAATTAGCAAACTTGAAATTATTGCAAATACAAATAAAAACGCACATACAGCCAAACAGACAATGACCAATTGTTATGACGATTCAACGCGAATCTTGACATGTCAATATGAAATTTACGACGAAGGAATGATAATCACGTGCTTTGAAGTTGAATTACATAATTGAATTATATAACGTAAATAATCGATATTCTTACTCTTATTCATTATAGCCACAACTGAATGTCGTTGAAGAATGAATTGTGAAATGTTATTAAATACATTCCATCACTGACTGGTTTAAAAGCAAATATTCAAAAACTCAGTTCCTTCATCAAATCACTAAATCTGAGTAAATACACACACACTAATTTGACAAATACGAAAATCGTCAAATTGATTATATTAAATATAAGATTCTAAACATTGAAAATGTCACTTACCAGGACTCTTTTGTGGCTAAATAGAGAAATACCACTTAGAGCACTCTTTGGCGTATATTGGACGGTTATCATGTAGAAAATTCAGTTTTCGAAGTGTAAATTCGTTTACCGGCTCCCCATAAAAAAGTATGAGATTTAAATTTTCTTTCTATCTTCCTTTTTTTGTACTTACTTTATCCCTGGACCATAATATATGGCTTTCCTTTATAAAATATGTATGTACTACTGTTAAGCACTGGAAACACTTTTTTGCAAAATGTTTGTAACCATTTGGATTAATCTGTATCTCATGTAAATATACCATATCGCATTGTATCTTCATTCAATAATGGAAATAAAGAATATCTATCTATCTATCTTCGTCGTTGACCATTATATTTGAATAGTTTACACAATATAAAAGATTGAGTAAATGAGTTAGAGGTTAACGTGTTTTCAACAATAGTTCAATACAAAAGAATTGATTAAGTGAATTTATTGCTGTACAGATAGATGGTTGTTTCTTAACTACTCAGTAAAAAACTTCAGTTTCTACTAAATTTGTTTATAGCATTCGACATCTTAAAATATTTTTCTCGCTAAAGCCATAATGTTTTGTGTTGTGGAAAAGGCATGAACAGGATTTCTTCATATCTTTCACACCTTTGATTTTCCTTGAGGACTTTGCCTGTTTCATGTTTAATTTTGTAGAAGGTGTCAAACATTTACAGTATAATTATTGTAGAAGTACTTTGAAAAGAAAAGACAACTCTGACAAACATTCCCTTAATTAGAAGTTATGCAGGTAAAAAATGCATTTAAAAGTCTTTTATCTGTGTGATCTTTTCGAGTTTGTTTTTTTCGTTACGAAAATGTACTTGGAATCTGTCAGGTTTCTATCCTTCTCCGCGTACTTCTAGGTTCTGATCGTTTGTTTGTGATTGTGCTGACGTAATATGTGTCAAGAACTGTGTTTACAGCGTCACACTCTTTTCTTCTTTTGCCAACAAATACTTCATTTTGGTTCACAAAACAATGTTCAGGTCAAATGTAATTTTTCAATGTCCAGATCAAAAGTAGTCTTCCTCGGAATGTAAATATATTCCCAGTGGTTGATATAAAAGAGATGCAATTGATTGCATTTTTGCATTCTGTTAGAATCATCTTAGAGTAATCAGGTTACAAGAAAAAGCACCTTAAAATTAGTAAACAAATTTGGAGGCAACCAAAATTCCTGTTAGTACGTTCAGTAGCGTGTTTTGCAACATGATGCTTTAACAACTGCCAATGACGCTTGAGACGCGTAAACACATTTTTGGACAACCATCGCCATTGTCTCTAGAACAGAAGCACCACGATATTGCAAATTATTGGGTTGGTTTCTTAGATTTTACAGACACCTACCAACAGCACCCCAGATGTGCTCGATTGGACTGAAATCTGGTGACTATCAGGGCCAAGACAAAACATTGATTCTTGGGAGTTGCATGATGGTCCAAGGTGACGATGTGCCGCCATTAATTAAATAATGTCATGAGCGAGCACCTGTTAGCAGTGACCATTGTCTGTAGAGTTCCCGTGGATAATCAGAAGTCGTGAAAAGGCACGAAAAGCATCCGAGTCGTTTCCACAGTCTCATTCTGAAATGAACGGATCAGCCTCCATCTTGCCTCATCGCTAGAAACAAGTCGATTATAGTCTCTCTCATTCGTTTTCTTCGATGAAATTGTTCCAGAGAGCAGTTGTAAAAAAAAAAGGAACTGTTCTGCACACAAGGTGTGGGTACAATGCTACACTGAATTTAAGCGCAGTACCACCCATGGTTCGCTATATCCAGCCTATGCTCGCAGGTTTCACCACATTGTTGTCGCGGGCTTTCCAATACTAGCAGCCGTGATGTAAGTTCATTTCTCTCGAAAGCGGCGTTAATGTTATGATACCCGAAAGTTATCCACCATAACATGACATATGTCATTATATATAATCAATTAATTTCTTTATATGCGTGTAGGTTTAATGATTACCTGCATTTCCATTTTCACAACCAAATAATTGTTTTGCATTTTAAACAAGATCTTTAGGTCATCGTCCAATTCAGTTGTAGGCACGTCCTCCGTTTGAATTTTCAAAAGAAAAACAGGAGCATGAATGAACTTTTCTAAGGCTCAAGTAATGTTTGTGTTCGTGTTGACGTTTTATGTTTAAATATATACCTGATAAACAAAGTATAGAAAGCAATGCTCAAGCCCTAACGAGGTTGACTATTGCCTTGTTCAAAGGACCTTACAAAACATGCAATTTATCTCAACGGCCTGAAATACTGGATAGCATAGTTTGTCAGTTCTCTAAAGTTGTTTTCATTTCAATGTCTTCTCAAGAACCACTGACCCTAAATGGTTGAAGTCTCGTGTGAGGGCACTTAACTTTTGTTCAAAGGGTTAACAACACTTGTTCTGTGAGTACTGGTTCTTCTAATTTTGCTTAGGTTAAATATATCGATGACAGTTTCTGTTGATAAATTCTCGTAAAGGTTGCTATTTGGAGTATTTGGTTAGTTCCGAAGAGGTAACTAGGCACAGGAGTTACAACACAATTCAATGCCAAATTGCATGAAGCCCCCTGGATTTGATATTATCGCATACAAACAACTGTAATTAATCTAATGAATCATATCATTTCCTTGAAACACCGAAGAAAGAGGAGACGAACTGTTAAACAAAATATTTGACTTGGCTAATGTTAATGTTTTTGAAAATTCATTGTCACAAGACGACATCTCCATGTCTAGATGAAGATTTCCAGAATTATCACAGGAACTTAATTGTGATACATTGTTACAATCTTTTATGGCCGATATTTTAAGTAATATAATATCATAATTTATTAAAGTTATAAGGGAAATATATTACCAATTGATATTATTGTGCGATACATAAATGTGTGTGATCTTACATGCTGGAGGGAATAAAGTAAAATTGTAATCTCTCAGCTTAAACCAGGACTGAACGCATGACAAGGTTTGATCTTTATATAAGGTTCAGAATGTTCATTTCCAACGACAGATATTTAAATGTCAGTGTATGTTTATTAAATAGTTTATTTGAATTTTACAAAAGTCCAAGACAATTTAGTATCAGTTGTCGTTGATTAAAGAAGGCATAACTCTCATAATAACAATGAACCTATCTTATATTAGATATTCTCAACTTACAAATTAAGTTCACAGAATATCAAATTTTTATCATAAAAAGAAATATCATCTATTCTAAGATTTTCCCTTACAAGTACAATAAGTTGATCGCATTTACAGTTCAGTCATATACCCCAGGGTATGACTAGAGTCATTGTTGAATGTAATATTTATGTACAATATTTGAGCAAATTGTATTCATATAAATAGTTATAAATGATAACTGATTCAAAGTCATATCAATCATGTTTATCTTATCAAGATTCATCATGAAGGAAGGCTTTTCAGATGATTATTATCAGTGCTAGAACAACATGTACGTACCAAATTTGATGCTGCCAAATGGCAAAGATGCTTCGCGATCAAATGACACCATTGATTAATTTTGACTCCAACAACTCACGGTGTGGCTCTTTAACAAATTTGATGCTGCCAAATGGCTAAGATGCATGACACATTGTGTTTTGAGGTTATGAACAACCACATGAAGGACATGATATCGTTATCATTTTCAGAATCCAACCTTAAAAATTTAATCAGTATTTAAAGATAACCTGTCAACTTATTTAATGTTAAAAATTGAAACAGGATCACGCTGTTGTGCCAGTATCCCTTCATAACCAACTCTGCACATCAGAAAAAAATCCCCCCCCCCCCACACACACACACACACACACACAAACACCCCACCCCTTAATGCTAAATGTGCTATATTCAGAGTGCCTAACCCACTTTTGATTGAAACGAGTTTATCAGAGGAAATGACATAATGATGTTAATTCAACCAGGCTCGGGTACATCCGATGTCGCCCTAACTTTGGACACTTTTAACTAGTAACTTACGAAATGATAATAGTAATTTCTATCATCGCTCAGTATTTAATTTCATTCATCTCATAGGATAAACCTGTAATGTCAGCAGTGTTTTTAATCGTAGGTTGTGATTAAGTTAAATTGGGCATGAAATTAAGTCACATGTGTGGCAAAGAAATATTGTATTGAATGATGGTTGTTTGTAGATATAGCAACTAACCAACATTGTGGTCATGAAGTAAGTGCATTTACTGAGAGATGCAGGATAGGCCAAGTCCATATGCATTTACTAGTGGAGTTCGAATGTGTTCTTTCCTGCTATAAGTCATGCGAAGTTAAAATGACTGAAACTGCAAATGATTTAACTGTCCCTAAAAAGCATAAATTTAAGTCCAAAGTTTTCAAATATGCACTGGCGCAGAATTGTAATATAGCCATTTTGCAAAAAAATTGTCAGTGTTTTAAAAATGTCATTTCAACGGTTTATGTGGCGGTTAACTGAAAAACATAGACATTGACTATCTAGGATGTTAAAAGAGTTATTTAAGGAATCAGTTCTATTATTCAACATGATTACAGTTTGCTGACGTCGTAGGGATTATAGAACCTTGGATAGGTTTCAGAAAGTGGCGTGTATCTCACTTGTCAGATAGTTAAGACGATCATAGTAAACGGTTAAGCACATATCAGGTATCAAAAGAGCTTTTATTCTACATTCAGTGAAAATTGTTATACAAACCAATAAAATTTCTAACTTGTGGTAGCGTAACAGAACAGAAGATAAACATTATTTACTTTGTAAGTATAGTACAGAAAACAATGCTGTAAACAAAAAAATATTTGTTGCTTTTATAACTAAATGAAGCACAGGTCCTCGATAATGAATTTTGACTATTTCAATGATTTTATCAGGGAGATGAACTTTATCATCTGAAAGATATTTACAATAATACGGTGGTAAGTGTTTACATCCTATTTATGAGAAAATGTTGTATGCCAAAAGTTCAATTCGTCATCGATTTGGATATAACATAGTTAACAAATCTTTTTCTGTTAAATATACTCGACTGGCTAGTTTCTCTCGGCAGTATATGGTTTGACGTGGTTCAGCCAAATTATGAGATTGGTAGGAAGGTTTTAAAGATCGGGGTCAATGAAGGTTTTTTCTTTTTAGATTTTGTAGTATTTTGCTTTTGATGGACAGATTTGTCCTGCAGTCCACGCTTTGATTCGTTATCTTAAAATGTGCACATCTCCACATATAGCGGTCGGACGCCCTTTATACTGTAGCTCATCTTGAAATACATTTCAAAACAGTCAATGTACAATCTAAATAGATTGAAAACACCATAATTTAAACTGATATTTTCTGTACATCACTTATCATGATATGATGTTACTTGTAACGTCCCGACAAAACAACGAAATCGTAACTTAAAACATTTTGGGTAATGCCTTTCAATTTCATAATTTTTCTAGGAAATAAATGCTTAAATTTAAACCCTTCAATTCCTAGAATCGTTTTGCTTTTGCGGTCATCTTTTAAATCTTGGCCATTTCATTAAACTTCACGCTGCTAGGGGCTGAAATATTGCACAAGCGCTGAGGAACAATAACTGACTCACTTCATACAATCGATATAGAAATCAGGTTTCAATCAATGTGAAAGAACAGGCATGTTACAACCTAAGCCTGACTCTCAATTGAAAATGTGTTGCGAGAAAATTGCTCTCCAGACGTGACGAACCTTCGGAGACTTTACTTTTAGTGTCCTTAAAGACGTCTAAAATACGTGAGGCACGAAATATAACCGTCATTAACCCATTGGGAATGCACTTCAATCACTATCTTAGATATGAGATGCGTGTAGTAATGATATTCCAAATGTCACAATCAGTAACTGATATTGCATTAATATTCAAATAATATATTAATGTGTTATTTTTTATAATGAAGAATTATTACAATGCGGCAGCTTTCTCTTCATTCCAGAACCAGTCTGCTCGCATAAAGGTTCCCATAAAATGACGCGCACATTTTCAGTATGGTCCAAGGTTTGCTAGTTTCTTTCGGATTGATTTGCAATGCATGGTTACAATGGCATTGCAAGATTTCGTCCTGATATGATACTATTCACTTTTGTTGTGAAGTTCTCTTAAAGTACTGATTAACTTAAACTCGCCAAATTATTATTAGTTTATTAACTCTTGTTGTTTACAAGTTTTAAACAGCTTAAGCGAACTTAAGTTGAGTATTTCCATTTATTACATACCCATGTAATCTTACGATGAAAATACATAATGAAATAAAAGAATTCCGTATTGCACTCCTCAATCCGTGTTGCACTCCGTATGGCACTTCTCACGGAACTACTTTCTCAGCGAGAGAGGTGTCATGTCAGCTATTTTTATAATTTAGGTCAGGTGAAACCCCATATCAATAATGCAAACAAACGCACATACTTTGATTCAGACATCCCTGAGTGTTTTCAGATTAAAATTTACATTGTTTCACAATTATGATAAAAAATATAAACAAATTAAATTAATTACATGACTTCCGGTCTTTTCAGCGACAGCAACATTCATGGGGAATCGTTTCATATTAACTTCAACTTTTCCTCTCAAACAAATTCAATGAATGTCCCTCCAAAACGTAGACGTGCCATCATTGATAGTGATTCAGATTCTGAGTGTGTACTGTCATTTCCTCTCGTTGAACTGTTCTGTAACGTCATTTCTCCGTGTTCACATGTTCACGTTTGAATACGTTGTGAACGAACTTTGCCGAATGTCAACGAATGTTTCAAGTTATGAATGTTTATATTGTATTCGAATGAAATGTTGATATACATGTAAGTGATATGCACGTGTCATTAAAGACATTTTAAACATGTGAACAAATATCTTGCGTCTGGGGGTTTTCAAATATTCATCACAGTTTTGTGTGCACTCTATTGCCATGTGACGTCATAGGTGGAGGAATGTGATGACGTAATATTTCTTGAGAGGGTTGGCGGAGTAATTTCTTTAGGTCAAGACAACACGTAAACACTCTTCCGTGTTCGGCTTTCTTTTAAGTAAATTAAACGAAAAAAGGGTATGTAATAAATATAGAACGTCATTCTAGTGCATTTTTTCGTTTATATTGAACTCGTAGATGTCACAAAGAACTCGAACTCAATGTTTATTTGCTTTTTGTGACATCCACTCGTTCATTACAAACGAAAAAATGCACTAGAATGACGTTCTATATATGTACATGGAAAAAATATTAATCCAGTATACACTATGTAGGGTTCTATTGTCGTATATGTCAGATATTATTTACGGTGTAATAGAAATAGCGTTAATGGTATTTTTCCATGAATAAATCGTAAGAAATGAGCTTGTTAAACTTAAAGTTTATGTACGCAAGGAATGTGAAAAATAGGTAGTCGGTAATTGATAAAGGGTAGAAAAAGACCTTAAATATATATGTAACAATAGATACAATTGCAGAGACAAAGTGCTAAAGAGAGGGGTTTTTGTTATGAGGACATGCTTCTGTTGATGTAAGACAAAATCTCTTAAAATATCAGACAGTCGAATAGCTCTGTTAACGTGAACTCCGTTTAAGATTACATATTTGTCACAATACCACAGTACCGTAAAACAAGTGATCACTTCATAATAATTTGTTTGAATATTTTGAAATTTAACCCCGCCATGAACAGAGATCAAGGATATTATATCCCATCAGCCTACCATCACTTGATCAAGACCAATCAACGCTAATCCCTCTCAATCAGTAACCACCTCATTGTCCATCTGGCTTCAAATCTATTGCAAAAGCATTTACTGTACCATCAACATAATTACTTGTGTAAACATGCCTCAACGTATGTATATAATCACAGTGCTGTAACCCTGAGTATCACTTGCTTGATAACGGTGTTAGTATCTACACCGAAACGTCGCATCTCTTTGCAATAAAGAAGTTGTTAATACATAAATTTCCTACTTTCTTCATCATATCAACTTCTAAAATGCCACTCAAAGAAAATTTGTTCGTGATCAAATGAAATTTCTCTTGGCAATTCAAGCTCTCTTAGCTAAAATATTATTAATATACTATTATATATAACCAATTTGAAAAGCATTAGAAAATTTAGAAAAATAATCTTTATATATAACCGTTCATGCGTACACTTGGCGTTAGACTTTTGAATAATCAAAGACCGCATGACTAGAGAAAGATTTTCCAGCAATAAGTGAACATGCAGAAACAGCATTACCATTAAAAGGAGCCTTTAATTTCATCCTGTAAATACCGCATTGTTTCATGAGATTAGATGATATTGAAATGAAAATTGAAACAAACCTTCCTTGGCAGTCATCGCCTGTACATTAAAGAGCCACTCCGTGACTTGTTGGAGTCATATATGCTAAACTTAATCAATGGTGTCTTTAAATCGCGAAGTATCGACTGTTAGCAAAAAGACACATTTTAAAGCATATTGGTCTTTTAGAGTGACAATATGAAGGTAGAACGTCACAATTATGATCGAAAACCGGACAATGGCGCGCGTCAAATAGTCAAACGTAATTTTGGAAACTTATCTAAAACAACCAGGAGGGCAGTTAGGACTTGATAGCGTTTGTTAGGTTATACAACTAGTATCCATGTGTATTGGACGTGATATCTACACCTCTGTGCATTTATAAGGCTGTTTTTAGATTTTCATGGAAAACCAGTTTTAGTCATAAATATGTCTTTTGGACATGAAAAGTTAAGATGTTTTGATTTTATATCACCACATATGACATTTAGGTTCGTATCAAAGGTAAATAATATGTTATGAAAATCACGGAGTGGCTCTTTAAGTGATAGCTTTATCGATACTGTACTGATGCAGTTATAACAGAAGACGTAATATTATCGATTGCAAGTTTATATAATAGACAAAGGCAAAAGGAAGTTTTCGATATCATTTGGGTTCATATGATAATACCGATGCAAATTATAGAGATCAAGTTCCGGAACTTCGTTTGAAAATTACGGTGACGTCAAACGCATTACAATTTCGAGCGCCTGCGATCGCGGATATCTGTTGATTTATAAATATACTCATGATATAATGAATGACTAATCTGTTGAAATGACAAACGTTAATGTGCAGTTGTTTTGTAAATATGCAGTGTCAAAACACTTTCATCGCTGGTTTAAATATAATGTACTGACAAAACATATTTTATTGAATATGAATTGAAGGGATAGAGGGGTAAAGATAGAGAGGAGATAGATTCGAGTCAGCGAAGGTGAAAGTAATCAAGTTTTAATCTGCCATTGAAAACCTTGAACAGTTATAACTTTCAATTTAAAAAAAAGGTATTTTGAAACAAATAAAAAAACTGACAAGTATTATCATGCCGATGTGACAAGTTACCGTCAAAAATTTCATGCTGTTCATTTGCATTTATCTTTGAAACGTCAATGCCTACAATAATGTTGTCAGACACTTTTTTCAAAATCTCGCAATATACTATTTTTATTCCTAATGCAGGATAGTTACTATGCACGAACAAACAAGCATATGCATGATGACCTCAATTTATCATATGACTTTATTTGTGAACACTATTGGGAATGTAACTGGGAATACGAAAGCTGGTTCTAGAATTCTCACAAATTTCTTATACCATTGTTTTGATGATGTCACTCGAGCGGCAAAAATCATTATCAAGTGACGATAAAAAGTATTGCTACTGTGGCCAAACACGGGTTCATTTCAGTGATAGAACACAGTATCTCACTGTACTCATGTAATAAAATAATTGAATTTGGGAATTTTAACGGAAAATATTTTCTTCTTAAACTCAAAATTTCATAATGCAAAAAAAATATTATTTAGTTGCAAATTTGATGATTCCTGTAATGTATGCTCCTTCATGTTTATATTCTATCTGAATTATCTCGCAATACATAACTTCGTAACTGAATGATATAACAAGAAAATAACACACTTACATAGTTAACTTTTATGATAAACAAAGATTTATTACGTCTTAACTGTCAATGACCAAGGCTCACGACCCAATGAGATCCAATTAGAACGTGACCTTTGTGTCCTAAGCCATCTCTAAACTAGAATAAATCGTTACAGAATATGGTTAACTGTACTTTCATGATTGAAAAAGGTGTAATTTTAAAATAGATGATACGTATTCATAAGATTTTATTCTGCTACCTTAAGAGTAAGACTTGTTGACTTGTTCCATGTACCTAGAACTGAAATGTATGCTGTAATCTTATTATTTTTATTGATCAGTTCGAACACCATATCAAAAGAAGAAGAACATTTTAAAAATTTGAACGGATTTGTTCTTACGTGTCCTACATTTCCTAAAATATTTCTCTTTGAGTCATTTGAACATTTTTGAAAATAACATTCGATGTGCTCGATGGGTTACCTTACCATCATTTGTAATTGCAAGAGTTTTATCTTCAATACCTATCTTATAAGTAATTCAATGCAACACACTGCAAAAAAATACTTTCATTATAATCAAATGCTGTAGGCTTTCCAAAAATAATGAAACAAGATACGGGATACTTTTTACCTTTCCTTACCAGGCAGTGGATCATTTCTTCAGTTAGCATTGATTTTGCTCTTTTTATGATTTCTCCATTGAAATGTTGTTTTATAAATACCAGGACAACTTTATTGTTTTCTCTTGTTTTGGTTGTGTTTCTTTTGTGCAGTAATCGAGGAAACGCTCTGAATATTACAAATTATGTTATTGGAAAAGGATTATCTTAAATGAGAAATATACTTTATTCAATACATGTGTTTTTGTGATTATATGACCAATAATTAACAAATTCAAATTACTTCATTGAATGACAAGGACGATATACTCTGAATAAAGTATTAAATATTAATCATATATTTCATTTCAGGGTATAGGATTGAAGTTAACATGATCTATATTTTCTCACATAATGAATCTTAATATAAGTGTCTTCATTAGAAAGTTTGGATTCTAAGCAACAAATATGTTTTGTATTATCCAATTTTTATTTTAAAAACCGAGGGAAAAGAAACGACAATTGACAAAATCATCTTTTTCATTCTTATGTCGATGCCAAAGACATTAATATGTCAAGTGGATATAGGTTTTAGTGCATAAGCATCAATGAACATATCAGTTACACTTATAATAACTTAATATAACTCATATAATCCTTTAAAATAAAACCAGTTATTAGTTCGTTTTAAAATTGTGTGAAAAGTGTGCCAAAAAAAGCGTACAAACCCAAGTTGAGCCGGGGGGGGGGAGGGGGGGTGAATTTCATGTCGCGTGAAAAACGTCAACGTTACAACAGATATGTGCCTTCTGCTTATATATAATATAGTATCCGCAAAAAATACAATTACAAAACGGATATGAATCAAAATTTAAGGTACCGATCTCAGTTACTGATTTTTTTTTTATTTCTTTATTTTGATGAATCGATTTAGAATTTCAGTAAGATAAAGTAGCTGTAACATTCCGTTTGAGGGACAGAAGCTAGTTTTTTTTAGGATTTAATTTTTCCAAAAAAAATTTTTTTTCAAATTTTCCCAAATATATATTCTTTTGTAAGGGTCAAACATCTTATTACTCAACCTAGCCATTGGTAGTCGTAGAAGAAATTCAAAGTACATATACGTTATCCCTCTTTAAGTTTAAACCTAACGTTGGCCTTATATATCCCTATGTCACCCTAACCTGCAGTATTACCCTATCAGTGATCAATCTAATTAATGCACAATTATTTGACACAATTCAAAATCATTTTGAACTCAGTTATGTCAGTGCCAAGTCATAAACAGTGACTCCTACATTTGGAAATAAGAGGCGCTCTGTTTAATCTTTGATACAGCTAATTGATTTTGACTATCAATTTGTTGTCGCTGGCAAGCACTTCAACTTTATTCTGAAGAGACAGAACAAACAATTTGGAATCTGCTACCAGTCTTCAAGAGTTAAACCAGACATCAAACACTAAACCAGCTCAGACCAAAGTTGTCTGCAATTATCGTTACACCATTAATCTTGTTGACACAGACTGGCAGCTACCCTCTCAGATCAAGGAAAAAGACGTTAGCTTAGTGATCATGGTTTGCAGATGGTCGCTGCTGGAACATATAAAAATGTTCTGTCGATTTGATACCTCGAATTTCCCCCAAATTCGGGTTTTAAGCAATACATTGAAACTGAAAGTATTGTCTTTGAAAGTCTTTTTACCACGAGGTACAACACTCAATTTATTACAAGCAGAACTGGCAAAATCTGAGAACAAATATAAAACAAATAGTAAAAAGAATATGGTCAAAAACTAATGATTGCTAAGGAGCACCAAGCGTAAAATGTCTTGATTACATCTGTTTTAACACATTTTATGAGGGAAATAGTCTTTAAAAAATCTCACGGAAATATACATTAGTTTTCTTCAAATCTTATTGTGTTTCTTATTGAAAGATATCAATGTAAGAATCATCAGTCATCAAAAACACATGTGATAACTAATACGTTCCTTTATTATGTCTATGATAACATGAACATAAGATTAAAAGAAGATTAGAGTAGCAATTGTTATGACAATGTCTTTTTGAAATTCAGTCACAAGTATATCACTGAGGGATTAAGCAGTATTGTACTGTAATCAAAGCTTAAAGTGATACCTGTATGATAAAACTATCACTAGTATTAAATTCTCTGTTGTTGACATTGATATAAGATACCGAAACCTTAAGAATTATAACATAAAGGACTTGAATATTTAGTTATAAATGTAATTATGTAGACTACATATGAATGTTTTTTTAATTCTGTATGATAGCAGTTTATTTACATTTCAGTTGTAATTTAAAATGCAGGGACATAGAACCGTTATCTTCAATTTTAAAAAGTGTTGTTCTTGTATTAACATAATGTTTTGACTGATCTATAAGGTTACACTTAACGTCATATGGATGAAACCTTTTATGCATCTAACATTGACTGTTTATGTGGTTCAATATTGGTGTGTACACCTAGGATAGGTCAGTTGGTTAAGCCGCAAATGCCTTTTCGTAGATTTGCCTGATTTGTTTGCCCTGTTGTTTTGTTTAAGTCATGATATAAGCAAACTGTCATCATTGTTCATTCGAAATGCGATGGGGGGTCAATAATTTTTGCAACTTCAATATAATTAATCTTTTACTTTTATTTTTCAATATAATAAGCCTTCATCTCAATACACTTATTCCATTTCTCTATACGGCTTTAGATGCCACCTTTGTAGAAGTCTTCGGGTTGCCCCCCTTACCTCGCCTCGGTGGCAGCCTTGACGTCTTCGTCATCCCGGAAGTGCCTTCCAAGTACGGAGGATTTCAGGTTTTTGAACAGGAAGTAGTTGCCTGGGGCCAGGTTTGGGCTGTAGGGTGGTTTGTTCAGCTGTTCGAATCCACATTCACGTATAGCGGCCTCTGAAACTCTAGAATTGTGAAATGGATCGTTAATGCAAAAACAGTAAACCACGTTTCGCATCCCAAAAGATCTTGGCCATAAGCTTTCCAGCTGATGGTTGTTCCAGATTCCAGTTTTGTTTCAGCTTCCCAGTGGCTGAACCAGGTTTTGTCACCTGTCGCCAGACGAGACAGAAAACCGGTTTCGTCAACAATAAAAATATCCAGGAGCTTTACACAATTTCCAGTTCATTGATGGCGATCTTGTGCTCTGTGGTTTTTGGGTACCCATCTTCAGATACTTTGGACATGCCAAGACTATCATGAATGATTTTATCAACACTTTCAACTGATATCTGGAATTCTAAAGACAGTTCAGACACTTTCACACAGCGGTCAGCTAAGATTCTTCTTTCGATAGCGGCAATAACGTCCGGTTGGGTGACTTCTGTCTGAGGCCCGCCTGACCGTTAGGACTCCCTGGCCCGCCTGACTGTTAGGACTCCCTGGTCTTTTAAACTGAAGAGACAAACTGTTGAAAAGTTAGAAGTATCCTTACCAACATTCCTTACATCACATTTCACATGCGATTATGTATTTCAATAGCTTTGCATTCCTCCTTGGTTGGGAAATTGATCACAGCGCGTTCTCCATTTTTCAGAGAATCAATGATTAAGGAGATCCCTAGGTCAGAGCAGCTATTATATCTAATTAACTGTTGTGTCTAGAAATTGTTTCAATATGTGTCAATATTATATTTTGTCCAAAGTAACACATGCTATAAGCTGACATTGTTTATGTAAACATAAATACTCAGCTTGCAAAACTTACTGAACCCCCCTCGTACATAGAGAACAAAATATTTTGGAATAATTATGCCTTTTATGTCTTTTTCGTTACTAAGTACTAGTTTCACATTGAACGGGAATCACCTCAATGCTTCTTATCTATTGAACAAGGCAAGGATTAACCTATGATCTCGATATCCATATCAATTACTTTGATATTACATCAGTTAGCATATACCTGAACCGTTAAATAATCTAAAACTACTTATAAAAGGTACAAACGATGCACCTGATATCAGTTAACCACGCAATGTCTGCTCAGAGACAAAGTGAAGCTACGAGACCACGTTATCACAAGCCTTTTCGCTTCTGAAATAATCTATTGAGTAAATTCCTTGCTACAATCAAAAGAGTGTGGGTTTCTATTGAGTGTAAGAATGTTGTCGTTAGCCATTGTATACACGTCAATTACAAAACATCATTCAGCATATTATTATGTATATAACGATTTTTGCTCGAGATGTGATTTTTTCAGATTTGAAACCATAATATAAATGAATTCACTGAACATAGGATAATAAGGAAGATTTCAATATGTGTCAGTTTCTTACATAAGAACTATTGATATGATTAAGAATTGATTGTAACAGGTCACTTCAACGTACATATCTAGCTGCTTCTCTTCAGTGACATCACGGTCAATTGCTTCATGACCTCACATTCCATATATTTACCACCGAACCTTATTTGTTATACATGTAAAAAGAACGAAACATCGAATAAAATTCATAAGAAACATTAAATGCACAATATGAATAATAGGATTTTTGGGGTTTTTTTTGTAAATTTTTTATTTGTTCCCACAGTTCAGTACATTCATTTGTATGATGTTACGTAACACTTAATAAATATATAACAAGTTCTAATGACAATATGATTTAAGATAGATTGACAAGTGGTCATGGTATTATCAAAGATATGGTAAAATAGATTTCAGTCAAGTATTTGTTATATAAATATTTTGAATAAAGGTAACCATTTGTTTGAGAATTTGGAAAAGTTATTATTTCTTCTGGAAAAAACTTTTTCCACAGAGTAAATGTCCTTAAGAATGTTTAGGAAATTACCAAGATTTGGAAGTAATTTCTTCAATGTGCGTGTATATTTATCTTTTAGCCAAACCAAATCAATGATTTTGTGATTTCAAATGGGTGCATGATATTATTTTGGATTACCCAGCTTTCAATCTGCTTCCAGAAAGTTTTGGTTACCTCACATTCCCAATAAATATGAGTTTCGCTCCCAACATTACAAAAGCTACAAGTTACATTGTCAACAACTTTCATTTTCAACAATTCCTATTTAGTGTAAATGATTCTATGCAAAAATTGAACTGAAAATCACTAAGTTTTATATCTTTAATATTGCTTCTGCAAATATTAAAAATCATATGCCAGTCAAAAGTTTCCTCATCAAATAAATTGTGTGAGAGTGTCTTATGTTGTACATTTCAACATTTCCTCAAATACACTTTGTCTGTGATTATTTGCGAAAAAACCTGATAATAAGAATAAAAATGCATATCGTATGCTATTAACATCAATCTTTCACTAAATCAACGCGTCTTCCTCATCACTTCAGCAAATCGGAAATGAAATACAGCACACAGCACATGCCATATTCTCGCTTATTGTCAATGCTGGAGGCATCAGCTTAACGATGAAATAGAGATGATGAAATAGATATGTCGTAGATTTTGTACATGTCCTCGGGGCGATGAACGAGTCATCCACTGTTCCACTAAAACCGTTCTTTTTGTAATATTTTATTGAAATACTGTAATTGGTAATCAACACCACAATGTCCAAGGCTATGTAGTTCACATAAAATGTTGGTCGAATGTATGTCAATTAAAAAAACTCGATACTAAAGCTTTCCCCAGTGAAACCCAAATGAGAACAGCAGTTGCTGATGCAAAGAACACATTGTTAATAAAAAAAAGATATAACTTAATCAATATTTAATTATCATTCAAATTGTGTTGAAGTAAAGACAAGTGTCTCTTGGTGTTGACACACATTATTAAAAAGACGAATCATACGAATTCATCCTACTCTTTCAAGTGATAATTGCTTTAGTTGCTTATATTTTTAATGCAGAACTCATGAGCTTTTGGAAACCATTTTAAAATAGTTGAACCAAAGAGGTACTCAAATTTCAATATGTTTTACTTAAAATCGCAAGTAAATTGGATTCACCTCACTTATTCATTTTGAAAAGGGCTTTTATTTAATAAGTTAATTTTTGATAATGAATAAAATCCTTGCATAAAGGAACAACAGCATATCAATTTGATATTTCATATCAGTCAGCTGACTAAATTTGAGCCATCTAATCTGAATGGGCAATTAATAATAGTCACTGTTATTCTTGTATTCAATCACCTAGGAATAACCATTTGACAAATGAGAGGCATCGCATTGTTTATAAGTGTATTAGAGTTATTCTCCGCTTCCTTGATTAAACTATTAAACGTTTAGGAACCTTGTCGACATAATAACACATCTCTGGCAACAAATATAAATTTCCAGTTACAAATAATTAAATAAACCACGCACAAAGTCCCCAAAATACAATGTAGCAATACCGTTATGTGCTGCTAGTGGCATTAATCGTATCGGTGTCACCTCGTTAGCTCAGTGCAACTATCAGTAAAAGAAACATTGTTGGATTTTTAAAAAAACATTTAAATTACAACGTTTTTCAGACAATAAATTTAGATCTAAACAATTCAGTTATGTATTTACATAAAGTGATACATAAGAATAATAACAATTTAGCAAATTGCTCTGAGTAATAAAACTTCATGTCTGTTTATAATGTTTCATATATATGATTTTGAGGCACTGGATAACCTGCTATAAACCTCCCTGCTATCGAAATGTCGTATTAAGATATACGCAATGAAGGTTTTTTTTGTGATGGGAATATCAAAATATCATAACATGGATTTTGTTATACTAAGTAACCTGTTATTGATCTTTTATAATATACAAAACATGGTAAAACATTACGAAAATGAGTCAAGGTATTACACTTGATGAAACATCGTCAACCAGTCAAAAACATTGAACAATTATTTTGTATGAAAGGAACAAGAACATAGAATAGAATCATCATAAGAATATATTAATAATATTTGATTATGAAAGCTCATGTTCAAGTCAAGAACGATTTCTCACCTTCTATAACAATGTTGTCTTATCAATACAGCATAAGGTTGCGCACCTTTCATATTATGCAAATGATCCAAGGGCATACATAGTATAGATTTAGTTAACATGAACGTCCCTCGAAAAGCCTCGTGATTTGATTTGAGGTGTAGTTTTTACTACCACTAAATGTCAGTAAAAAAATAGATAACATCAAAATGGTTCGGTGTAAATAGAACAAACCTCACAGTTATGGTAACTACGAAATGACAATTGTTACAAAACGGACTCCACAACAACAAATATTAGGAAACCTTTATGATATAATAGCCTACAATGCACTAGGATATTCACAAAGTGTTGGCAGATAATATGTTTGTATGGTATATCAAAGAAGAATATACTGAATAGCTAAAGTAAACATTAACGTCACTTACAGCCTCGTCATGTAATTTGTAATAAACATCAGTAATTCTTTTGATAACATCAGTATAATGTTACGCGGTCGGTTATTGATATTGTCAATATCTATATTTTCAATCTGCTTTAAAGTGTTAATAACATTCTTTTTATTCAAATCTGAAGTCATAGAAGATAAATGAACTGTGTGCTAAAATGAGGCATGAAAGCTGAAACCTCAACAACCAGTTAAAACTTTATTAAGACCGTTTGTCTGTTTCCCAACTGTTGAATAATTGAGCTGGCAAAGATAGATCGTTAACTTCGGGTTAGTTGTTCAGCTTTTTTCCTAAGTCGGATGTTATTACCCTTTGTTCAACGTATTCGTGGGTATCAGACTAAGTTCATAAAACACAATATAACCAAAGAATACATTACACCCTGTGATTTCTTTCATTAGTCAAACGGTAACGAGTTTTTCCATCACTTATAGTAAACTTAAACAGGTGACATCATCATTTCTGAACCATTCAAGGTCTTGTTACTAGTAACCGGGGGTGCATTTCGACAAGTATGTACCATAGTATCTGACATTGCATAGTGTTTTTTTCAGATTTGTAAGGGTTATAATTGGTTATCAAAAATTTCATTTAAGCCATTGGTAGAGAAAATAAACATAAGTTTCCCAATTACAAAAAATAAGTAATTTGAACAACCACAACCAGTGAAAAGAGTTTTCTTATTACATGCTTAAAGGAAAAGTAAAGTGGCTATTATTTCGTTTGAAACCAAGTAATTTATCTTCAAAACCTAATTATTTTGACAAAGAGGAGTGCGTTAAGTGTTAAGATGATAATATTGTCCAAGACTGTAATTAGATCAAAACCAAACAAAGAGCATATGATTACCGAGGTGAAAAAGAAAAAGCAAAAACTCTCTTGACAGAATGTATTTTGTTTTTTATAAATGAGTAACGATCTAAATATATCATGAATATCAAAGACTTTTAATTGCAGTACAAATAGGCTAGAAAACCACGCTTGTGATCATTTGATTTGGTGTTTTAGAATAAAGCTCACAGTTAAGGTATCACGAAATGACAATTGTTACAATACAGTCACCAAAACAACAAACATGTGGGCGACTGTAAGATAAATTAGCCTAGGGACCAGGATCTACACAAAGTCTTAAGCAAATAAAAGTATTCTTCATGATATATTAAATAACTGAATGAGGCAGTAACTTAATTCTAACGTTTTACATTTGATAACTAGTAATATATTTTATTTAACATTTGCTAACGAAGAAAAAATTCTAGGTTAAATGACACTTTTTAGACATCAAAATAAAATAGATACTAAAGATATACTAATTTGGTTTTTGCATAAGCCATATGCAATTTAAACCATTCATTCGGTCTACTTGTTATTTGATCAATAGCTCACAGTAGTTCCCTTCTTATACTATTGTGGCAAAAAATGAAGATATCAGGGAACAATTTTATATGAATATATATCGATATCATATATAATGAGTGGGTGCTGAATAGAGAAAATATTCCAACGAGACATTTGTAAAGATGTTAATTTATTCAGCAGCGAAAATGAGTGAATATATCAAAACATTGAAAATATTGAGATTGAAAAAATGGATATGCATGTGTCCTCTATCAATCCGTTGTGACACTTTTAGACCGCGCAATGATGGCCTTTGTAGTTCCGTTTTCAATCTCTTTTGTGATTACTTTAACATAAAATATCACATTTAAACACTCATTTTCATTCGATTGATAACATAATCCTTGCGAAGACGTTGCAGGCATTCTTATTCTAAAGGCTGACCTCGAGGGAGATCGCTATGCAATCAGTCCTTGACGGGCCATTGTCAAAACAACTGTGCTTTCTGAACTTATCTGGAAGCTAGTTTCTCGAGTGGAATGTGTGCGTTTACATCACGGTGATAGTTAAGTGACTCTGCATTGCAATCCTATATAAAATCTTTTCTTAACCCTAATGAATTTTTCTTTTTCACAACAGACTTCGTATTAATAAAACTCTGAAGTCATAACTATTTTAACACTTAAGATAGGTGTGCTTTAATTCAAAAACATATGTAATCAAAACGCACATTTATCTTTTCTTAAATGCAACATTTTAAGCGGTGACCCTTTCGTTTGAACTCGATCAGTCATTTGGAACTAGATTCACTTTAATTTTCACCCTCAACAACAAAGGAATTCGGTTTGATTTTATTTCAATACTTCGTATCCCACATTTGCTCAAACAAACCTTTTGTCAGATCATGTATGGCCAATACAACTATGCTTCTTTCTCTAAACCTTCATATTACTTAAACAATGTATTCTGTATCAGGTATAGAGTGTTTGTGAAAGTATATTAGCTTTAGCGTCTGGAAAAATTGTAGTTGGCAAAAATGCCAAATTTTGTTTACTGGCCACGAATAATGTGATGTCAAACCTGTACTTGGTTTATCAATGCATTCAGATTAATGTTTTACAGTTTGATCCGTTTTTTGTTCATAACAATGAACCCACAACTGTGATATGGCTCCAATTGTTGTAAAGATGGGTGCTTCAAAATTGCATTGACATGAAAATTTGCGTCATTAATAAAGATGAAACAGATTTAGAATGTTAGCCTTACATTTCGGGTGATACTCTCAATCTACATCCTGTTTCATCACCGTAATTGAATCCGCTGATCGAGCTCTTTCCATATACCCTAAACCCTTTCGAGCCAAAACCCTCGTACTGCTGGCGCGGCTTGATGTTCGTGGTTGTGCTCGCCTGTTATTGTTTCAACCAATGAAATTTCGTTATCCAAGAAGCTTGAAGCCACTCTTTTGAATTTTCCATTTGGGTTGTGCCGCTGTTGCTTGATGCGAGTCGTCTCATTGGCTGTCTAGGAAAACGTTATCCCTATTATAGGATACATGAGTATTATATTTACATTGCAGGTTAACATATGGTCCCAAAATATTGTATTTGTTTGTCAGTGTAAATGTTCTCTTTCAATTCAAAAATATTTTGTGGGTTTCCTTTTTTCATTCACCTACCACACAGTTTATGTGCGTGTAATCTGACGAAAGCCTCAGTACAGACACTTATTCTACTGATCTATCCAGCGTGAAACACTCATCTTGGTTTATAGGACAAATTACGAGGATAATCATCACCAAGGGCGTGCAGAGGAAACTGACTCACTAGTTTGCCTCAGACGTATCTTTACCGTCGGACAAATATTTATGCCATCCAGAAGAAATGATGCCTTTTCATTGTTGTCCCGTTTTAGTCTTAACGCTATAGTATATGTTATGTTGTAGCATTTTTTAACATTCATACCGATTTTTTATAACTCATGACTACAAAGATCTCTAATGATATGTTTACAATACTGCTTCGATGGCGTCTTTAATAGGTCGATATCAATCTTTAACATCACTTCTCGTGGACTTTTAGACTTAAGGCACGCTGGATCAAGAATCTCTCGAGGTAGGTCACGTCCGGAAAGTGATTCTTAAAGACTCTTAAGGCATTGGCTGGTGTTGTGAGGTGCTAGCGTCTTCACCTCAATTGCAGACTTTCATTGTATATCGATTGTATGGATAGACGGATTCCAGTATATTATTTTATTTCCGATCAACTGTACAAGAAATAGGTTAGTTCTGCATGAAAAAGGTTTTGGTAAGTTTTCTTTTGATGATTAAAGTTAAAATGCTTTCGTAATTGTTTCTTAAACCCAAAACCTTCTGATTCCATTGTCATTGTTTGAACAGAAAAGGACAGAACAAAGAATGTTAAACTGAATAACATATCCTTGATCTATTGAAGAATTGATTGTTATCTTAAATTCACTAATGCAATAACAATTTATACTTAACAACATCAAAAAGAATCTTTTGCTGTCTGCAGAATATCCATCACTGGTATTAAATGAAATATTTTAAAGGGGCAGTAGCACGGGATGTTTTACAATAATGAATAGATCTCACGAAAACGAAAATACATGTCTCTAATTCTAATTCCAAGACAGTGTCGATTACACTATGTGATTTCATTTCCCTACCTCATATGATCATACAAAATTGATGAATATTTTCTTGATACTTGTTTATTTCCTCTACGATTACGGATGGTCGATTTTTTTACCCACTTTAGATGATACATTTGACATAACCTTCTAATTATGAATACATTCGATACTGTCAATTTTATTTTTTAGTCAGAAACATTTAAACATTTAAATTGAACTAAGTCAAATTCCGCTCTAGCTTATTTCGTAATGGAATCTGCTATATCGTGTTTCAGATACTAGTATTAATCAGGCAAGTATGTACTCGAGACCTTATGATATTATCTCCAACATTCTTATAAAAGGTTCAGTATTTCAATTATATAACCAGATTGGATGACACGTCTATTTCTGTTGGAAACTGGCATTACTCGAAATTATATTAAAGATTATGAGAAGGCTTGTCTAGAGAAAGTATTTAATGTTAATATCAAAGTAAGCTTACAGATGAGTTTCGTATCATAACAATGACATTTGAATAGTTTGTGTTTGTGAGTTGCATTAATTCGTTACCAAAATTAAATTGTTCCTGACATTTATAACATTTCCATCAACGATATGGTGAACACACAGTGCGGGGAAGTATTGAAACATTCCAGCTGAAAACCGCATGCCATCAATCGTTATATGATAGAGATACTTGTGGTATTGACCACTCCTTGTTAGATATTTGTATGGATATAACTCATTCAGTTATATTCTCTTGGAAGAATATCAACAATAACTGAAACTATCAGCAGCAAATGACTAATTCAAGATGTTGTTAGAGAAACAGTAGCTCATTTTCTTTTGAAATTTTATTCCTTCAAACATGATATTATATGAAGGTGATACTATATGCACTTACAATGTACATCTATGGTTTCTGAAGTTCCAAAGCTTACCACAATATCCTATGGTGAAAGAGATAACCAGATGAAATAGCCTATATATATATTCCTTTACCTAGATGTTGATAACTACCCTATGTTAAGTTTACATAACAGAACAGCAAAACTCAGGTAATCAGATTAGGCCGCGAGTCAGTAACCCACTTAGACTTCAGGCCTATCAAGCCTGTTACAGAAAATGAGATAATCTTAAGCTTCCGATAACAGATATTTGTATGTAATCACCTTTATCTGAAACTGTCCAGATGTGTGTGATTCAGGTGACGTAGTCATTGAGCATTCTTAACAATTAGTTGTCAGTTGATAATGACATTGTCGCCACACAAACTTAATATATTTTATTGACATATGTACATCTATTACAGCCATACTTTTATTTCATTGCAATTAATGTCTCTGGAAAAAGGAAAGACTACGATTTACCTTAGCTTACAATTATTTTGGGAACAACTATTTCCTACCTTGGAAGGTTAATTGTACTTTAAATATAATGTTCATAATTAGTCACTTTAAATTTGTTGACAACATTTCAGTCATTACTTGTGCAAAATTTATAAGAAACTCCCTATTTAAACAGAACCATGAATATAAAATAACGAGGATATAGTTGATAGAAGTTTATGTCAATACAACTTGTGACAAGTCGTACATTCATCGCTAAATCCTGCTGTCATCCAATTGGATACTGGTCAATCAGGCATTTTCAAAAAAACATTACCATGGTATGTTTCACCTGAGAAAAGATCATTCCTTTATTAGTCACTATCATACACTAAATAGGTTCATTTATATAATTTCATTACTTGACTTGACCTTAACTCCAAGTCACAAGGGCTAAGCATACAGGCCTGTTCATATTTTGTATATTTTAACTGCCACATGGAGGTTTCATTATATTCATTAAATACAAATGTATCTTAAAACAAAGGAGATCATTTGAACCCAAAACATGTTTATTTTATCTGAGCATCAGTTCAACCTCAATGGGTGCAACTCACTAGATGCAACACATTCAGCATGAAATATATCATTTTGGTCACATTCGACATTTATTATCATTTGCGAATTGACAAGGGCAGCAATGACAATCAATCCATATGTCAGAATCCAATAGGATGTATCAGCAGGTACTCGAAAAGCCGGATGTTACATTAGTATAATGCAAATGCACACTCTGTTGACGTCAATGATGTCCTCCTTGAATTATGTTTAGAGCTATGCATTTGAAAAACCACGGCTTGATAAAAAAATTAAATTATTTTTAAAGACACACTTAAATACGATGCTAACCTTTAAACTTGGCTACGAAACATAGTATTCTGAAATAAGTGTAGTATTTTAGCTACATATTTTATAACCATCAAACACTAATTATCTTAGTGACATACGTGTTAATTATTTTCATTTTAATGAGAAGCAATATAATTCAAGCGTCATGTATACATGTGATGGATTTCAGATCTTTAAATCTCATTGCTTTACAACGACACAAGAAGCTGTGTCGAAACGTCGCGTTCTCAGAATAAAAAAGTTGACATCCATATATTCGTCCCTTATCTGATTTCAAATCATTTTATGATCCTTAGATAAGAATCAATATAATTCAAGCGCCATCTTTAAAGTTGTAACAATCGAGACAAGACAAATGTATTTAACAGGACAGAAATATCAATTATTTTGTTGCTTTATATGTTTTGTTAGCCAGTAAATTGCTGTCAATAATGCACCTTTGGATCCCATTCGTTTAACCGCCCACAATCCCCAAAGTTCCTTATGTATTCAATCAATGCCACAAATTAGCTCTTTAGATGGAGATGTTTAATGTTTAAAACTGTCATTGTATGATAGATATGTCAAGAGAAGTATGCATCGTTTATTGGCATTTCGTAAAATATGAAGCAACATCATTATAATTAGTGACAGTGAGGCTTTGTTTCAACCGCTAAAAGACCATGTGAAAATTTCTCTTCAAATCCAATCGACTGAAATGAATGAAAGTGATAGACTTGTTTAAGTACACAGGATGTTTTGCGATTTAGTACTGTCCACTTAGACCTTTCTTGTAAGAGTTCAGACAGTTTGACAGAATTGATTGTGACTGTTCTTATCTGGAGACCTGTAAGTACATTTCCCGAATACTGATAAGGAGAAGCGCCTGTACTTGTTTAAATGGATGTGTACCAATAATTGACTACTGGCCAGTAGAATGCAATTGGGTAACCCATTAAGTCAGGTTGAAACAAATAGAAATACCATTTCATTGAAAATTTATCTATTTTTGGCCATTAAATAATTTCTTTTAATTGTCAAAATAAATAATACAATTTTGTTATTGTAAAGGTTTGTACTTAATGGGTTTTGTGACATCCATTTGTTATCAGTCCCTTGTTTGTTTAACAGATTAGGTTTATAACGGAACACTCACCACTGACATGTTTTCAAAACATAGGTTATCCCGTCCAGTTAATCTGTCCGTCTTGATTATTTTCCTTACGTGAAACACACATCATGACAGCCGTGTTCGTTGAAACTGCCTTTTAAAGCAAATCCACGATGACACATTGAACAAAAACTACCTCAATGGTCATCCTTCTGAAAGGCTTTTTGGTTATGCATTTCTTTCTTCTTATCAAATGAAATTAAACATGTTATCAGTATTGAATAATTTGTTGTCTTATTAACATCTCAAAGTAGAAGATGTCTACAATGATGACCTTTCGTCAATGAATTGTATTTAATATTTGAATTGATTCAATGCCCTTTTTGAAAAGAATTATTACGAAGAAAACAAATATCTGTCTATCACAACAAGTTTCTTAAATATAAAAAATCATTCCTTACATCTCCTGTCTATCTTCTTGTCTACCTTTGTCTGCACACCACTACAAATTAAACAGTTATGTCAAGCAGACAAGATATCCAATTTGGTCTTAGCAGGCGCGATGTGGTGTATGGAGACTGTTTTAACTTTTCAAATCTTCTGAAAGTGTGTGATTACAGAATATTTGCTTCTGTGTTTTTGGATCAAATTCTGCTTATCAATAGTTGCAGTGATACTTTCCTTACCTTCAAGTTGGTTTTCACGTTGCAGTGATGTTTTACTCCGGACTTCAGGACGGTTTTCAAGTTGCCCTGACACTTTATCATAGTTTTCAAGTTGTTTTCTATGTTGTAGTGACATTTAAGCGTGGACATTAACTTGGTTTTCTGATTGTTGTGTTGCTTCATCCTGGACCTCAAGTTTGTCTCCATGTTTCAGTGATACTTTACATGTTGAGTGTAAATGTACCAAATATGGCTGCAATTACAAACCAAGGACTAATTTGCAATTACGTTGAACGAAATTCTTACATTCAGGATATTTCATAAGAGCTGTGAATTTTACATATAGCCACAGTTTCGTAAGAGTTGAATACGAAACCCAACCAAACGATACAATGTAAAGGTTATCTTTAAAAACATGGTATGATGGACAGGCCTGTTTCACAAGATGACAATTGGTGGCATTATATCATCCGGAAACGATCACTATAAGTTCATGATCACTAACTCAAATTTTATGTAAGTGATTGATGTAAATATTACCGATGTCACGATTCGATAATGAGAAATTATCTCGAATCTCGGGTTACCACAAACCTGCAGATAAGAACGTGCTTCCTTAAATAGACCCGGATATTGTCCATGTCTTGCAATGTTTGCTTCAAGTTGAGTATTTTGAGTGTACAAAAATACATCATGTCTTATAAAAGTCATCCGTCATGGATTACGAAACATTATAAATAACTCTCATAGTAAATCATGTTAAACGTAGGTAACGAAACGAAATTACAAAAAAGATCTATATTTAATAGACGGATCAAATGCACTTAAAACAAATAGCTGTTAATATTACATTTCATGGCAATGAATTTTCAAAAACAGTGTGATGGTGTTTTGGCGTTGAACTTTGTCAAGAAAAGACCTCGGTTTAAGAGTTTCAAAGACGCTGACCCTGCTAGGAAAGGTCTTATTTGTCAGCACGCTATAGGTTAACAACTAATCCTGCAACCAATAATTCTTGTAATTTATCAACAGAAAATGCCACATACTATTTGAATGGAAAACTCATCAACTTACATTGAAGACAAAGATATTATCATTGATTTTATATGCCCTATGTGTGGACGGATTTGACCTTGCCCTCTCCTCGATCATTGAAAAGCTTGAAGATGTGCCCTCCCAGTTAAAGACTCCAATTACCCTTCTGAAGTGTCTGAGTAATGTCCCAAAGGAAGAGTTTGTGATGTTGATAGATGACATAATGGGTTTTGGCTCTTTCAAAGCAGCGGATCGATTTTTCATTTTCAAATGTTTCTTTTTGTCTTTAAACCATGAAAAAGGCTTCTTGGTGGAACTGGGTTTTTTTATATAAAAACTGGAAAATTTAAAACAAAATTAACTCAGCTAGTTTTCTGCTTGTTTGCGCTGTGTTTTTAAACGACACTTACTTAAGAGATCAGTTTCCAATAAATATCAGTTATTTGAGATTCCGAAAAAAAAGTATTAGCCAATTTACCTGTATACCAAGCTCTCAAAGGGGGTCATTTTGTAAATACTGGGTGTTCTACAATGCCATTAATGTGGTTATAAGTCTGTCATGGTGAACTCAAGAGTTCTTTTAGAGTTCTGCAGCGATTTGAACATTAGTGCTGTAACAGCCTCTGTCTTAGATCGATGAATGAGGTAGTTGTTTTTGCTATTGATCGGACCTGAAAATATATAATAAAAGCACATATGTATCTATAATATATGTATCATGGGAAAGCAATTACATATTTTTTTTCTGAAATACTACCTTTACACGATGGTATAATGAAATATTCACTTGTCATGTCTCTTTTAATACATCTTTTATGTAAATGCCCTGTTTGTTGTTCTGGAATGAAAGTTTGAACATATCTGTCATACCGTATTCCATCACATAGTTATTTTGAGAAATAATCACATAAAATGAACCTATATCACCCGACAATATGATTCGTATTGAAATATCAATTTGATAACAATCATTGACCTGTATTAGTAAACATTATAATATGACATGGCCTGTAAATTAAGCTTTACAGTACTTTCAGTCACAATTGAATTGTTTTTTTTTGGGGGGGGGGGGGAGTTTAAACATATCGGAAACAACCTTAAAGTCTTTAAGAAGCATTGACATATTGCCAATCAATAATAGGCCACTGAACTTTTTTAAAATCAGTATCCTATTTCAATGCACATTCTTATTTTTCTCAAATAATCGAATAACTTTCCATACTGATATAACCTAACTTTAATGAAAAATACTATAATCATGATTGTTTGTTTAATCAGATGGTGAATGTAGAAACATATCATCACTTATTATTCCAAAAATCTCCATACATCTCTAACTGTTATTGTCCAACATGATATTTAAGAAATAAAGTTCGCTCTACCCCAATGTGTTTTGTAGTAAAGTATAGTTTTGCCCTGAACTATTATAGTTAAACGTTATAGTCCGTTATAATTGTTCAGGGGAAAATTATACTTTATTACAAAACACATTGGGGTAGAGCGAACTTTATTTCTTTTCTAAGATGCTAAAATGATCTATACAGAGACCACTCTGATTTTAATAATCTCGAAATAAAATATAGTGTTTACATCGCTCACATTAATAATCCATGAATAGGGCTAACTGTTGGCTATTCCAAGTATAGAACCCAACCAAAGAGGTACTCAAATTTTAATATGTTTTACTTAAAATCGCAAGTAAATTGGATTCACCTCACTTATTCATTTTGAAAAGGGCTTTTATTTAATAAGTTAATTTTTGATAATGAATAAAATCCTTGCATAAAGGAACAACAGCAAATCAATTTGATATTTCATATCAGTCAGCTGACTAAATTTGAGCCATCTAATTTGAATGGGCAATTAAAAATAGGAATAACCATTAAACAAATAAGAGGCATCACATTGTTTATAAGTGTATTCGAGTTATTCTCCGCTTCCTTGATTAAACTATTAAACGTTTAGGAACCCTTGTCGACATAATAACACATCTCAACAACAAAGATCAATTTTCAGTTACAAATAATTAAATAAACCACGCACCAAGTCCCCAAAATACAATGTAGCAATACCGTTATTTGCTGCTACACTGTAAAAGTGATGTTTAGATATTAAACGCAATCCTAAACACGTTTTGTGTCCCATAATTTTAACGTGTTTAAAATCTAAACGCGTCAAAATTCTAAACGCGTTTAGATTCTAAACACTTTCCTAAACACAATGGCAAAATGACGTGTTTAGAATCTAAACACAATTGCAAAATGACGCGTTTAGAAATGTGTTTAGGATCTAAACGCGTAATGACTTGATGTGTTTAGAAATATGTTTAAAGAATTTTTGTGATGTCACAATGATTCTTCAATCCATCGAACTCTAAAAGAAACATAGCAATGCAATTGGATTATATTACTGCCATACATAGGCATAGATTTCAGTTTAATCTTCTTTCAAAAAATAAAAAAAACCAAATAAATTTTTAATCATGTCATTTATTTTTCAATGTCATTTAATAACAAGGACAAACTTTACGGATAAACATCTTGACAACAACAACCTTCAATTATACGGATGATGTTTTCAGAAAAACCTTTCTCCTTCAGAAAATTGACAACATCGCTGACAGAGGTGATTGGATTCATCGTCTTTGGGCGTAGTTTAGCAGTGTAGATCTTGCTCTATATTGTTTGCTGTTGTTTTAAAAAGGAACTCGACATCCGGGAAGGGAGGTAACTCTATATGAGTTAAATTGTCCTCATCTTTTTGTGTACATTTTCCCTGCGTATCTGAGTTCGAAACTCCAGTAAATAGCTTCTTTCTCTTTCTGTTTTAATTTTGGAAACCCATTATATCACTTCAGAATAAATATACGATAATTAAAGAAAAAATTATTTTCTTAAAGTTGCTGTTTTGAATTTTCATAAAAGCAATCAGTATATCTATAGAAAGATTGAGACCGTGTCTTTTTTCAATATGAGTGTTTTTTTTTATTAACTTCAGGAACATCTTCTTCACATACAAACAAATCTATAGATAATCGAGTACTATCAATACAAGTTATTATTAAAATAAACTAGTGAAACATGATCCATCGTATTTAACGCAATGATTGAAAAAATCTTTATGCCTAATAATGTGAAATTGTCATCTCAAAATAAAATTTCGAGACCTTTGATCACACTAACATCACAGTTCCCTTAACTAACTATATAGAGAGATCAGAACAAATGCTTTTACCGGTTTTACCAAATATACCCAGCCGTGACGTGTCTTCGTTCTAAACGTGTTTAGCCTGTGACGTGTTTAGATCGCTTGGTGTTTAGATTTAAGACGCAATCCTAAACACGTCACAATGAAAACGCGTTAAAACGCGTTATTTGGTGTTTAAATTCTAAACATCACTTTTACAGTGTAGTGGCATTAATCGTATCGGTGTCACCTCGTTAGCTCAGTGCAACTATCAGTAAAAGAAACATTGTTGGATTTTTACAACAACAAAAATTTAAATTACAACGTTTTTCAGACAATAAATTTAGATCTAAACAATTCAGTTATGTATTTACATAAAGTGATACATAAGAATAATAACAATTTAGCAAATTGCTCTGAGTAATAAAACTTCATGTCTGTTTATAATGTTTCATATATATGATTTTGAGGCACTGGATAACCTGCTATAAACCTCCCTGCTATCGAAATGTCGTATTAAGATATACGCAATGAAGGTTTTTTTTGTGATGGGAATATCAAAATATCATAACATGGATTTTGTTATACTAAGTAACCTGTTATTGATCTTTTATAATATACAAAACATGGTAAAACATTACGAAAATGAGTCAAGGTATTACACTTGATGAAACATCGTCAACCAGTCAAAAACATTGAACAATTATTTTGTATGAAAGGAACAAGAACATAGAATAGAATCATCATAAGAATATATTAATAATATTTGATTATGAAAGCTCATGTTCAAGTCCGTCCAATAAGATTCCTTGGCCCAAAAACCATCGTTTAATATAGAATAGATTCCTGTATGTTAATGTGTCTTACAAACTGTTATGAAGTTAATCATTTTTTGTAAGATTGACAAACCTTTTTAAGACTTTAGAAAAGATTTTTAATTTTAAACAATCTTGCTTCAGCGGGTACATATGTGGCAATCAACACAAAACCTTGATATTTTTAAGTAGTTGTGTTATTATGCTTGCACCTAATCGATGTTACTCTTCTAACACTTGTTATATTTGTGCCACATGTGTTTTAAAGATAACTCTTATAGCGTCAAAACTTTGATAATTTGTCAGTTGATTGAATTTTAAAGTTTGTAGTGTTTTCCAAAAAAGGTCTCTGGTTCTTATTGTTAATTCAATGCCTAGGCAATGGCCAGTAAACTTGAATTTCGTTACTGTTGTTAAAATTTACAGATGGCTGCTTCGACATATATTTGGTTTGTATTGTAAAGACACAATCTGAACAATGTGCATGTACAATTATCTTTAAATGAGTTTTGGCTATTCTTTATTCATTTAGTTTTAAACATCTTTTATTGATTTATCTCTCGTTCCTAAATAAAGAGTAAGGTTAAAACGGAGAACGATTTCTCACCTTCTATAACAATGTTGTCTTATCAATACAGCATAAGGTTGCGCACCTTTCATATTATGCAAATGATCCAAGGGCATACATAGTATAGATTTAGTTAACATGAACGTCCCTCGAAAAGCCTCGTGATTTGATTTGAGGTGTAGTTTTTACTACCACTAAATGTCAGTAAAAAAATAGATAACATCAAAATGGTTCGGTGTAAATAGAACAAACCTCACAGTTATGGTAACTACGAAATGACAATTGTTACAAAACGGACTCCACAACAACAAATATTAGGAAACCTTTATGATATAATAGCCTACAATGCACTAGGATATTCACAAAGTGTTGGCAGATAATATGTTTGTATGGTATATCAAAGAAGAATATATTGAATAGCTAAAGTAAACATTAACGTCACTTACAGCCTCGTCATGTAATTTGTAATAAACATCAGTAATTCTTTTGATAACATCAGTATAATGTTACGCGGTCGGTTATTGATATTGTCAATATCTATATTTTCAATCTGCTTTAAAGTGTTAAAAACATTCTTTTTATTCAAATCTGAAGTCATAGAAGATAAATGAACTGTGTGCTAAAATGAGGCATGAAAGCTGAAACCTCAACAACCAGTTAAAACTTTATTAAGACCGTTTGTCTGTTTCCCAACTGTTGAATAATTGAGCGGGCAAAGATAGATCGTTAACTTCGGGTTAGTTGTTCAGCTTCTTTCCTAAGTCGGATGTTATTACCCTTTGTTCAACGTATTCGTGGGTATCAGACTAAGTTCATAAAACACAATATAACCAAAGAATACATTACACCCTGTGATTTCTTTCATTAGTCAAACGGTAACGAGTTTTTCCATCACTTATAGTAAACTTAAACAGGTGACATCATCATTTCTGAACCATTCAAGGTCTTGTTACTAGTAACCGGAGGTGGATTTCGACAAGTATGTACCATAGTATCTGACATTGCATAGTGTTTTTTTCAGATTTGTAAGGGTTATAATTGGTTATCAAAAATTTCATTTAAGCCATTGGTAGAGAAAATAAACATAAGTTTCCCAATTACAAAAAATAAGTAATTTGAACAACCACAACCAGTGAAAAGAGTTTTCTTATTACATTCTTAAAGGAAAAGTAAAGTGGCCATTATTTCGTTTGAAACCAAGTAATTTATCTTCAAAACCTAATTATTTTGACAAAGAGGAGTGTGTTAAGTGTTAAGATGATAATATTGTCCAAGACTGTAATTAGATCAAAACCAAACAAAGAGCATATGATTACCGAGGTGAAAAAGAAAAAGCAAAAACTCTCTTGACAGAATGTATTTTGTTTTTTATAAATGAGTAACGATCTAAATATATCATGAATATCAAAGACTTTTAATTGCAGTACAAATAGGCTAGAAAACCACGCTTGTGATCATTTGATTTGGTGTTTTAGAATAAAGCTCACAGTTAAGGTATCACGAAATGACAATTGTTACAATACAGTCACCAAAACAACAAACATGTGGGCGACTGTAAGATAAATTAGCCTAGGGACCAGGATCTACACAAAGTCTTAAGCAAATAAAAGTATTCTTCATGATATATTAAATAACTGAATGAGGCAGTAACTTAATTCTAACGTTTTACATTTGATAACTAGTAATATATTTTATTTAACATTTGCTAACGAAGAAAAAATTCTCGGTTAAATGACACTTTTTAAACATCAAAATAAAATAGATACTAAAGATATACTAATTTGGTTTTTGCATAAGCCATATGCAATTTAAACCATTCATTCGGTCTACTTGTTATTTGATCAATAGCTCACAGTAGTTCCCTTCTTATACTATTGTGGCAAAAAATGAAGATATCAGGGAACAATTTTATATGAATATATATCGATATCATATATAATGAGTGGGTGCTGAATAGAGAAAATATTCCAACGAGACATTTGTAAAGATGTTAATTTATTCAGCAGCGAAAATGAGTGAATATATCAAAACATTGAAAATATTGAGATTGAAAAAATGGATATGCATGTGTCCTCTATCAATCCGTTGTGACACTTTTAGACCGCGCAATGATGGCCTTTGTAGTTCCGTTTTCAATCTCTTTTGTGATTACTTTAACATAAAATATCACATTTAAACACTCATTTTCATTCGATTGATAACATAATCCTTGCGAAGACGTTGCAGGCATTCTTATTCTAAAGGCTGACCTCGAGGGAGATCGCTATGCAATCAGTCCTTGACGGGCCATTGTCAAAACAACTGTGCTTTCTGAACTTATCTGGAAGCTAGTTTCTCGAGTGGAATGTGTGCGTTTACATCACGGTGATAGTTAAGTGACTCTGCATTGCAATCCTATATAAAATCTTTTCTTAACCCTAATGAATTTTTCTTTTTCATAACAGACTTCGTATTAATAAAACTCTGAAGTCATAACTATTTTAACACTTAAGATAGGTGTGCTTTAATTCAAAAACATATGTAGGTGTGCTTTAATTCAAAAACATACGTAATCAAAACGCACATTTATCTTTTCTTAAATGCAACATTTTAAGCGGCGAGCCTTTCGTTTGAACCTGATCAGTCATTTGGAACTAGATTCACTTTAATTTTCACCCTCAACAACAAAGGAATTCGGTTTGATTTTATTTCAATACTTCGTATCCCACATTTGCTCAAACAAACCTTTTGTCAGATCATGTATGGCCAATACAACTATGCTTCTTTCTCTAAACCTTCATATTACTTAAACAATGTATTCTGTATCAGGTATAGAGTGTTTGTGAAGGTAAATTAGCTTTAGCGTCTGGAAAAATTGTAGTTGGCAAAAATGCCAAATTTTGTTTACTGGCCACGAATAATGTGATGTCAAACCTGTACTTGGTTTATCAATGCATTCAGATTAATGTTTTACAGTTTGATCCGTTTTTTGTTCATAACAATGAACCCACAACTGTGATATGGCTCCTATTGTTGTAAAGATGGGTGCTTCAAAATTGCATTGACATGAAAATTTGCGTCATTAATAAAGATGAAACAGATTTAGAATGTTAGCCTTACATTTCGGGTGATACTCTCAATCTACATCCTGTTTCATCACCGTAATTGAATCCGCTGATCGAGCTCTTTCCATATACCCTAAACCCTTTCGAGCCAAAACCCTCGTACTGCTGGCGCGGCTTGATGTTCGTGGTTGTGCTCGCCTGTTATTGTTTCAACCAATGAAATTTCGTTATCCAAGAAGCTTGAAGCCACTCTTTTGAATTTTCCATTTGGGTTGTGCCGCTGTTGCTTGATGCGAGTCGTCTCATTGGCTGTCTAGGAAAACGTTAATTATAGGATACATGACTATTATATTTACATTGCAGGTTAACATATGGTCCCAAAATATTGTATTTGTTTGTCAGTGTAAATGTTCTCTTTCAATTCAAAAATATTTTGTGGGTTTCCTTTTTTCATTCACCTACCACACAGTTTATGTGCGTGTAATCTGACGAAAGCCTCAGTACAGACACTTATTCTACTGATCTATCCAGCGTGAAACACTCATCTTGGTTTATAGGACAAATTACGAGGATAATCATCACCAAGGGCGTGCAGAGGAAACTGACTCACTAGTTTGCCTGAGACGTATCTTTACCGTCGGACAAATATTTATGCCATCCAGAAGAAATGATGCCTTTTCATTGTTGTCCCGTTTTAGTCTTAACGCTATAGTATATGTTATGTTGTAGCATTTTTTAACATTCATACCGATTTTTTATAACTCATGACTACAAAGATCTCTAATGATATGTTTACAATACTGCTTCGATGGCGTCTTTAATAGGTCGATATCAATCTTTAACATCACTTCTCGTGGACTTTTAGACTTAAGGCACGCTGGATCAAGAATCTCTCGAGGTAGGTCACGTCCGGAAAGTGATTTTCTCTTAAAGTCTCTTAAGGCATTGGCTGGTGTTGTGAGGTGCTAGCGTCTTCACCTCAATTGCAGACTTTCATTGTATATCGATTGTATGGATAGACGGATTCCAGTATATTATTTTATTTCCGATCAACTGTACAAGAAATAGGTTAGTTCTGCATGAAAAAGGTTTTGGTAAGTTTTCTTTTGATGATTAAAGTTAAAATGCTTTCGTAATTGTTTCTTAAACCCAAAACCTTCTGATTCCATTGTCATTGTTTGAACAGAAAAGGACAGAACAAAGAATGTTAAACTGAATAACATATCCTTGATCTATTGAAGAATTGATTGTTATCTTAAATTCACTAATGCAATAACAATTTATACTTAACAACATCAAAAAGAATCTTTTGCTGTCTGCAGAATATCCATCACTGGTATTAAATGAAATATTTTAAAGGGGCAGTAGCACGGGATGTTTTACAATAATGAATAGATCTCACGAAAACGAAAATACATGTCTCTAATTCTAATTCCAAGACAGTGTCGATTACACTATGTGATTTCATTTCCCTACCTCATATGATCATACAAAATTGATGAATATTTTCTTGATACTTGTTTATTTCCTCTACGATTACGGATGGTCGATTTTTTTACCCACTTTAGATGATACATTTGACATAACCTTCTAATTATGAATACATTCGATACTGTCAATTTTATTTTTTAGTCAGAAACATTTAAACATTTAAATTGAACTAAGTCAAATTCCGCTCTAGCTTATTTCGTAATGGAATCTGCTATATCGTGTTTCAGATACTAGTATTAATCAGGCAAGTATGTACTCGAGACCTTATGATATTATCTCCAACATTCTTATAAAAGGTTCAGTATTTCAATTATATAACCAGATTGGATGACACGTCTATTTCTGTTGGAAACTGGCATTACTCGAAATTATATTAAAGATTATGAGAAGGCTTGTCTAGAGAAAGTATTTAATGTTAATATCAAAGTAAGCTTACAGATGAGTTTCGTATCATAACAATGACATTTAAATAGTTTGTGTTTGTGATTTGCATTAATTCGTTACCAAAATTAAATTGTTCCTGACATTTATAACATTTCCATCAACGATATGGTGAACACACAGTGCGGGGAAGTATTGAAACATTCCAGCTGAAAACCGCATGCCATCAATCGTTATATGATAGAGATACTTGTGGTATTGACCACTCCATGTTAGATATTTGTATGGATATAACTCATTCAGTTATATTCTCTTGGAAGAATATCAACAATAACTGAAACAATCATCAGCAAATGACTAATTCAAGATGTTGTTAGAGAAACAGTATCTCATTTTCTTTTGAAATTTTATTCCTTCAAACATGATATTATATGAAGATGATACCATATTCACTTACAATGTACATATATGGTTTCTGAAGTTCCAAAGCTTACCACAATATCCTATGGTGAAAGAGATAACCAGATGTAATAGCCTATGTCTACCTTTACCTAGATGTTGATAACTACCCTATGTTAAGTTTACATAACAGAACAGCAAAACTCAGGTAATCAGATTAGGCCGCGAGTCAGTAACCCACTTAGACTTCAGGCCTATCAACCCTGTTACAGAAAATGAGATAATCTTAAGCTTCCGATAACAGATATTTGTATGTAATCACCTTTATCTGAAGCTGTCCAGGTGTGTGTGATTCAGGAGACGTAGTCATTGAGCATCCTTAACAATTAGTTGTCAGTTGATAATGACAGTGTTGCCAGACAAACTTAATATATTTTATTGACATATGTACATCTATTACAGCCATACTTTTATTTCATTGCAATTAATGTCTCTGGAAAAAGGAAAGATTACGATTAACCTTAGCTTAAAATTTTTTGGGGAGCAACTATTTCCTACATTGGAAGGTTAATTGTACTTTAAATATAATGTTCATAATAAGTCACTTTAAAAATGTTGACAACATTTCAGTCATTACTTGTGCAAAATTTATAAGAAACTCCCCATTTAAACAGAACCATGAATATAATCATTCCTTTATAAGTCATTAACATACACTAAATAGATTCATTCATATAATTTCATTACTTGACTTTACCTTAACTCTAAGTCACAAGGGCTAAGCATACAGGCCTGTTCATATTTTGTATATTTTAACTGCCACATGGAGGTTTCATTATATTCATTAAATACAAATGTATCTTAAAACAAAGGAGATCATTTGAACCCAAAACATGTTTATTTTATCTGAGCATCAGTTCAACCTCAATGGGTGCAACTCACTAGATGCAACACATTCAGCATGAAATATATCATTTTGGTCACATTCGACATTTATTATCATTTGCGAATTGACAAGGGCAGCAATGACAATCAATCCATATGTCAGAATCCAATAGGATGTATCAGCAGGTACTCGAAAAGCCGGATGTTACATTAGTATAATGCAAATGCACATTCAGTTGACGTCAATGATGTCCTCTTTTTGTCCTTGAATTATGTTTAGAGCTATGCATTTGAAAAACCACGGCTTGATAAAAAAATTAAATTATTTTTAAAGACACACTTAAATACGATGCTAACCTTTAAACTTGGCTACGAAACATAGTATTCTGAAATAAGTGTAGTATTTTAGCTACATATTTTATAACCATCAAACACTAATTATCTTAGTGACATACGTGTTAATTATTTTTTATGTTAGATATTTAATAATAATTAAGATAACAATTCATTTTAATGAGAAGCAATATAATTCAAGCGTCATGTATACATGTGATGGATTTCAGATCTTTAAATCTCATTGCTTTACAACGACACAAGAAGCTGTGTCGAAACGTCGCGTTCTCAGAATAAAAAAGTTGACATCCATATATTCGTCCCTTATCTGATTTCAAATCATTTTATGATCCTTAGATAAGAATCAATATAATTCAAGCGCCATCTTTAAAGTTGTAACAATCGAGACAAGACAAATGTATTTAACAGGACAGAAATATCAATTATTTTGTTGCTTTATATGTTTTGTTAGCCAGTAAATTGCTGTCAATAATGCACCTTTGGATCCCATTCGTTTAACCGCCCACAATCCCCAAAGTTCCTTATGTATTCAATCAATGCCACAAATTAGCTCTTTAGATGGAGATGTTTAATGTTTAAAACTGTCATTGTATGATAGATACGTCAAGAGAAGTATGCATCGTTTATTGGCATTTCGTAAAATATGAAGCAACATCATTATAATTAGTGACAGTGAGGCTTTGTTTCAACCGCTAAAAGACCATGTGAAAATTTCTCTTCAAATCCAATCGACTGAAATGAATGAAAGTGATAGACTTGTTTAAGTACACAGGATGTTTTGCGATTTAGTACTGTCCACTTAGACCTTTCTTGTAAGAGTTCAGACAGTTTGACAGAATTGATTGTGACTGTTCTTATCTGGAGACCTGTAAGTACATTTCCCGAATACTGATAAGGAGAAGCGCCTGTACTTGTTTAAATGGATGTGTACCAATAATTGACTACTGGCCAGTAGAATGCAATTGGGTAACCCATTAAGTCAGGTTGAAACAAATAGAAATACCATTTCATTGAAAATTTATCTATTTTTGGCCATTAAATAATTTCTTTTAATTGTCAAAATAAATAATACAATTTTGTTATTGTAAAGGTTTGTACTTAATGGGTTTTGTGACA
Organism: Phorcus lineatus; assembly: GCA_921293015.1. Classification (NCBI taxonomy): domain Eukaryota; kingdom Metazoa; phylum Mollusca; class Gastropoda; order Trochida; family Trochidae; genus Phorcus; species Phorcus lineatus. The sequence continues at coordinate 29,396,865 of OV121085.1, read as the reverse complement.
TCCATTTGTTATCAGTCCCTTGTTTGTTTAACAGATTAGGTTTATAACGGAACACTCACCACTGACATGTTTTCAAAACATAGGTTATCCCGTCCAGTTAATCTGTCCGTCTTGATTATTTTCCTTACGTGAAACACACATCATGACAGCCGTGTTCGTTGAAACTGCCTTTTAAAGCAAATCCACGATGACACATTGAACAAAAACTACCTCAATGGTCATCCTTCTGAAAGGCTTTTTGGTTATGCATTTCTTTCTTCTTATCAAATGAAATTAAACATGTTATCAGTATTGAATAATTTGTTGTCTTATTAACATCTCAAAGTAGAAGATGTCTACAATGATGACCTTTCGTCAATGAATTGTATTTAATATTTGAATTGATTCAATGCCCTTTTTGAAAAGAATTATTACGAAGAAAACAAATATCTGTCTATCACAACAAGTTTCTTAAATATAAAAAATCATTCCTTACATCTCCTGTCTATCTTCTTGTCTACCTTTGTCTGCACACCACTACAAATTAAACAGTTATGTCAAGCAGACAAGATATCCAATTTGGTCTTAGCAGGCGCGATGTGGTGTATGGAGACTGTTTTAACTTTTCAAATCTTCTGAAAGTGTGTGATTACAGAATATTTGCTTCTGTGTTTTTGGATCAAATTCTGCTTATCAATAGTTGCAGTGATACTTTCCTTACCTTCAAGTTGGTTTTCACGTTGCAGTGATGTTTTACTCCGGACTTCAGGACGGTTTTCAAGTTGCCCTGACACTTTATCATAGTTTTCAAGTTGTTTTCTATGTTGTAGTGACATTTAAGCGTGGACATTAACTTGGTTTTCTGATTGTTGTGTTGCTTCATCCTGGACCTCAAGTTTGTCTCCATGTTTCAGTGATACTTTACATGTTGAGTGTAAATGTACCAAATATGGCTGCAATTACAAACCAAGGACTAATTTGCAATTACGTTGAACGAAATTCTTACATTCAGGATATTTCATAAGAGCTGTGAATTTTACATATAGCCACAGTTTCGTAAGAGTTGAATACGAAACCCAACCAAACGATACAACGTAAAGGTTATCTTTAAAAACATGGTATGATGGACAGGCCTGTTTCACAAGATGACAATTGGTGGCATTATATCATCCGGAAACGATCACTATAAGTTCATGATCACTAACTCAAATTTTATGTAAGTGATTGATGTAAATATTACCGATGTCACGATTCGATAATGAGAAATTATCTCGAATCTCGAGTTACCACAAACCTGCAGATAAGAACGTGCTTCCTTAAATAGACCCGGATATTGTCCATGTCTTGCAATGTTTGCTTCAAGTTGAGTATTTTGAGTGTACAAAAATACATCATGTCTTATAAAAGTCATCCGTCATGGATTACGAAACGTTATAAATAACTCTCATAGTAAATCATGTTAAACGTAGGTAACGAAACGAAATTACAAAAAAGATCTATATTTAATAGACGGATCAAATGCACTTAAAACAAATAGCTGTTAATATTACATTTCATGGCAATGAATTTTCAAAAACAGTGTGATGGTGTTTTGGCGTTGAACTTTGTCAAGAAAAGACCTCGGTTTAAGAATTTCAAAGACGCTGACCCTGCTAGGAAAGGTCTTATTTGTCAGCACGCTATAGGTTAACAACTAATCCTGCAACCAATAATTCTTGTAATTTATCAACAGAAAATGCCACATACTATTTGAATGGAAAACTCATCAACTTACATTGAAGACAAAGATATTATCATTGATTTTATATGCCCTATTGTGTGGACGGATTTGACCTTGCCCTCTCCTCGATCATTGAAAAGCTTGAAGATGTGCCCTCCCAGTTAAAGACTCCAATTACCCTTCTGAAGTGTCTGAGTAATGTCCCAAAGGAAGAGTTTGTGATGTTGATAGATGACATAATGGGTTTTGGCTCTTTCAAAGCAGCGGATCGATTTTTCATTTTCAAATGTTTCTTTTTGTCTTTAAACCATGAAAAAGGCTTCTTGGTGGAACTGGGTTTTTTTATATAAAAACTGGAAAATTTAAAACAAAATTAACTCAGCTAGTTTTCTGCTTGTTTGCGCTGTGTTTTTAAACGACACTTACTTAAGAGATCAGTTTCCAATAAATATCAGTTATTTGAGATTCCGAAAAAAAAGTATTAGCCAATTTACCTGTATACCAAGCTCTCAAAGGGGGTCATTTTGTAAATACTGGGTGTTCTACAATGCCATTAATGTGGTTATAAGTCTGTCATGGTGAACTCAAGAGTTCTTTTAGAGTTCTGCAGCGATTTGAACATTAGTGCTGTAACAGCCTCTGTCTTAGATCGATGAATGAGGTAGTTGTTTTTGCTATTGATCGGACCTGAAAATATATAATAAAAGCACATATGTATCTATAATATATGTATCATGGGAAAGCAATTACATATTTTTTTTCTGAAATACTACCTTTACACGATGGTATAATGAAATATTCACTTGTCATGTCTCTTTTAATACATCTTTTATGTAAATGCCCTGTTTGTTGTTCTGGAATGAAAGTTTGAACATATCTGTCATACCGTATTCCATCACATAGTTATTTTGAGAAATAATCACATAAAATGAACCTATATCACCCGACAATATGATTCGTATTGAAATATCAATTTGATAACAATCATTGACCTGTATTAGTAAACATTATAATATGACATGGCCTGTAAATTAAGCTTTACAGTACTTTCAGTCAAAATTGAATTGGTTTTTTTTTTTTGGGGGGGGGGGGGGGAAGTTTAAACATATCGGAAACAACCTTAAAGTCTTTAAGAAGCATTGACATATTGCCAATCAATAATAGGCCACTGAACTTTTTTAAAATCAGTATCCTATTTCAATGCACATTCTTATTTTTCTCAAATAATCGAATAACTTTCCATACTGATATAACCTAACTTTAATGAAAAATACTATAATCATGATTGTTTGTTTAATCAGATGGTGAATGTAGAAACATATCATCACTTATTATTCCAAAAATCTCCATACATCTCTAACTGTTATTGTCCAACATGATATTTAAGAAATAAAGTTCGCTCTACCCCAATGTGTTTTGTAGTAAAGTATAGTTTGCCCTGAACTATTATAGTTAAACGTTATAGTCCGTTATAATTGTTCAGGGGAAAATTATACTTTATTACAAAACACATTGGGGTAGAGCGAACTTTATTTCTTTTCTAAGATGCTAAAATGATCTATACAGAGACCACTCTGATTTTAATAATCTCGAAATAAAATATAGTGTTTACATCGCTCACATTAATAATCCATGAATAGGGCTAACTGTTGGCTATTCCAAGTATAGAACCCAACCCCTAGTTATAAACGACAATTAGTTGGTAAAAGCTCTGATTACTGCAGTTTTGCACTTTAACTTTCTCATTTATTCAATTTTGGATTATATTTTCTTCTTATTTTTTTCTTTAAAAACTTAAACAAACAAATTAACACCTCTTGGTTTTTAAAAAACTCTTGTCGTGTGATTATGCAGTGCGGGCCACATTGCCCATATAAGGCTTATCAAGTGGTTAACATTCCACAAAGAATTATGGGTATTGTTTGTTTTGGAAGCGTGATGGCGGACTGAATCCTGACACGTATTTTTTTTTTTTTTTTTTTTTTTTTGCTGCTGTCATAAACGTTGAAGGTGATGCTTTAATCTTTTATTTAAGCAGACTATTGGGGCTGTGCACCCAGAATTATTTAACTATTAGATTGACCGTATCACATTGTAGAGAAAGCATTTGCTTTCCATTCTTCTTTCCGGTAGATAGAACTAAATGATTCGAAACTAGTCCCAATTATAAGAAACACCATCGGAAAAATCGCCAATACGATAGACATTGATAGGGACAAGCCATGTTGATCGAAAGAACCGAGATGAAAGGTTACCATGGACGCCTGATCACGAGGGGGCAGCGGGGAAGAGCGGATGTTACGTCATGAGAAAAGTATACCTTTATTGTCTGATAAAGTACTTTTTTTTCGATTGTTCTAACCGCTAGGCATCTTAGAATGATAATTAAAGTACTATCCCTGTGTAGAAGAAAGACAAACATCAGATCAGGTCAAGAGTGTGAATTAACCGTACTTGAGACATTGGCTATAAATATCAGAAAGTAAGTGTAAGTCTGGAGTCGGAGGTAACAGTTTCTCCTTTGTCATCATCTTTCTCTGATAACATCAAGATGTGAAGAATCAATAGCAAAGATCGTAGATATTTATAAGTTAGATCGAGGCCAGTTTAAATGACAATTTGCATGTGATATTGCTGTCTGTACAAGTCTGGAAACGTCTAAATAGATACTTCTTTTGGATTGACTTATCAGTTGGTTTGTTATATGAATGAGATCAAATAATACCGGGTATAGCACTGGTTGATTTTGAAGATAATATGGATGTCGTCGGTAAGCAATGTAGAGTTTAAAAGTTAACCATTTGCTTCTTTTTTAAAGGTACAGAAGCACGTTTTGATAAAGTGATCACACGAAATTATTTTATTATTTTATTTAATCAAAAGAATCAGCTTTATAACAAATGGACCATGATCGTTAAAGCAATGAGGATCTAATGACCTACATGTAAATTGATTGATTAAAAAGTGTTTCACACTAAAATGACCGTCTGTACTTTTGTTTTAAACTTGGTTATTTCCTACACGACAACGGATGATCGGGTTAAGATGACTTAACCCTCTTTCAGTCGGCAGGAACTGATGTTTACTGGGAAAATTGGGAAATAAACGTGCTGCTGTCCCTTATGCATCAATAACTCAAACGTCTTGTGGACTTTGAATGCATAACGCGTTTTCCAGTACTAACTTTATTATATTACAAGTTTAAATGAATTATGCTTTATTCCCAAATGTCAATTGGAATTCAACTTCAAAGCAATTCCATTTGAATTAAAGGTGAGAGAGTTGCTAGAGTTAGCTGGAACCATGGCCGCCTCCTCTCAAACCAACCTTGACAGTCCTCAGACAGTTCGACAGCATCACTTCTTGTAGTGCAATCCCGGAATACTAATACAGCCAGGAGACTGTAGATGTCTAAACTTACTTGTGCTAATTGCAAAGAGGACAAGCGACATTCAATTAGTTGCATTGTTTCACCTGGTCCATAGCCAACATTTAATGTAAACGCTTAATCAACAAAGAGTCATTATCATATGAAGAACTTTGAGGGTATCGTTACAAAACAACCTAAATATTATGAATACTTTCAATTAATTAATCGTAGGTTATAGGCGCAAAATACATAGCAATTAGACAAAACTATAAAATTCTAAGTACTTCACACAATACTCACACACGTCTATATAATTAGAGGTGACGTGAAGCCAGAAATTGTGACGTTTCATTACAGAAATTATATCATATATAGTGCAGGTACTTTTTATTGTCGATGCATATAGAGTTAGTTTGTGACTGTGATCTATTAAATGCGAATTAACAAATCATGTACATCAGTTAACACAAATGAATGCTTGACACCAGTCTGTATTTGTAAAAACTATTCAAGACAACTGTATAAGAGTGCAGTAATACTTCGGAGGCAAACACATGGCATAACATAAGGGATTAGCGTTATTATTTGATGTTGATCATTCCTATCGTTCCTTACGATTGATGTTTGAGGGTAGATCGACATCGAACCAACACCGACACACCAATTAGTGCTACGAGTGTGACTTATATTCCCAAATTGGCAATCACGAGTTTGCAGCTTCAAATAAGGCTATATTGGGAGAAACTGGACGTTACTGTTTGTTTATAAAAACACAGGTTGAAGCTATATATAAAGTATTGGATAAGACTTTTAAAGTGCGGCTCCCGGGTAAAATCACCTTATTTATCCAAGCCAAATTGTACACTTATGTGCATATTTTCATAATATATCCTTCTTGAATTGATTTTACGTCAGGTCTTAACAAGTTTAGATAACTTGATTATGTAAATAATTTCGATTGAAAAAAGGATAGTAAATTGCCTTCCCGATCGTGTTGTTCCGTGAAATCAACCGGATGTGACGTCAACTGTGGAAAACACACGTTACGTAGCCGCCATAACAAATGTAAACAACACCACATTTCATAATTAGGTGATCGTGTTCTCGTAGCTATTGAAAACTTAGAACGTTTTAGGGTGATATTTTTTTAATATAAGTGCTGTACGAAAATTAAGAAAAAAGGAAAAAGCCATTTGATGACTTTTATACGTTATTATGGAAACAATTCGTACGATAAATTCGCAGTCTCAAACCACTGCTTTACACTGTGTCTACACGGGTAATGCACCCAATTAAAAACACCGGTGAGTGACTCCTTGTTAAAATGTTCCTAAAAAAAAAAAAATTCTTCGTCAGTTTACTGTCGAATGTATCGATATCACTTCGTTTTTCAGCCTCAATGAAACAGCTGATTTGTCATCGTAAGTCTCTCGAACACAGCTCTCGTCATTCGCCATATATTTCGCTGCCGTGACTTTCGAAAGGCGGCCTCAATCTACATCAGTACAAGTACAACTTTGAACAATCGGTGAAGTTTAATTTGTCGACTGGGGATTTTGAGTAAATTACAAAATCATATCTATGATATGAACAATGATAATTTTTTGTTGATATTGGTATTTTCTAAAGGGTGAAAAATACCAGATGACACGATTTTCAACTCAAAATTTCAAAATGATATAATTATTTACTTTAATTATTTCAACATTTTTTGTGAATGAACTATAAATAACAAAGCAAAATAAAGTGAATCAAATAAATTTTATTATTATTTCAACAGAAGGGATTTATAAAATTTGATTTATTCCATCAGATTCAATATCAAATACTGCTTAAATTATTCTCCCTAATCAGGAAATTAAACATAATTTTTTGCAAAGCTTGGAAATTATGTAAAGCCCAATTATTCTGTGTGCCAAACTTGACTTTCAAAATTAAGTCAATCATCTCAATGCATTTCCTCCTCTCCCCCCCCCCCCCCCCCCCCCCCCCCCCCCTTAATTTCGAATAACATATCATTAAGACTGACATACAAAAATAAATGGTTTATTATATTTTTGTAATATGAATCTTATCACATGCATTTATAATCTATATTTTATTAAATTGTCAAAATAGTATTCACTTGAGAAATATTTTAATGCTGTGACTAAATGATGACAGTTTATGATATTTGGGGTGGAGTGTCTGGAAACAAAAACGTTTTTTTGTACACAGAAGATGTCTTTAGATGACTGAAAAAAATGTATTTTTTATATTGAATATGTAATGTCATTAGTTAAATATCTTGGTTATAGACATCAATGCATGAATTTATTCAGCATCCATAGCAGTTTATTTTATTGTATAAGGCAATGCTTTGTTAAAGTTAATATTTAGAAGACAAATAGCAATTAAAGCAAACAAGGGAATTTTGTGTGCTGTTAATATGCAAGTAAATAACATCAAAAACAAAAAACTGTGCTTGAGCATTCTTATTTATTATTTGTAAACTTTATGTTATAATTTTATCTATTTTTGTTGCAACACCAAAAAAGAAAGAAAATTTAATTGCACTAATTTTTGGAACATTATTTCACTGTAGTTCTGTTGTCAATACATTGTTTGTAATATCATATATTTTGATAGACTTATTTTAATCTTTTTTATCCTAATTCCTAGTGAATAGGTGAAGGGCGATTGATCAGCTTATTTCCAATTCCAAAAAAGGTAATATGAAAAATGGACGAAAGAATGAATAAAATTAAGGTTCAGAATATTTGACAATTTTTGTGTTTTGTCAGAAAAAATAAAGACTGGTCATGGATTTTAAAACATGGAAAGCTTACAATAAACATTCCATATCGAACATCGGCAATGCACAAATAAATCATTTAGTGAAATCAGCATGCAAATAATTGGGGAAAAAACCACCACAAGTTATTATGATTTTACTATGCATTCGTAAAATGTTATCATAATTTTCAATTTTATGATAAATAAAAAGTATGCAGCTGGTAATTTCATTTTGAATCTGTCCACGATACATTGAATTATTTCACACTCGTGTATTTTGCTGCGTTGTACGTACGTGCAAGTTGACTTACGTAACGAGCGGCATTTTGCCATTTTAAACGACAAAAATACAGTTACACAACATACGTTTGTTTAAATCATCATTGTCCTTACATTGGCAAGGGCATTTGTAAAAACACGTACGTTACCCGATGTCTTTTCGACCGAAATTAGTACTGTTTTGACGTTCGAGTTCAACATATGAAGAGACTCACTTCCGGGTTATGTAATGGACATTTATTCAACTTAATCGTCATTTTTATTTTATTTCCTTTTTACTATTGCGTCAGAAGTTCATTAGGAGATATCTTGCCAATTTTTATATGAATTGGTCGACTGGTATGGCTGCTACAATCCGCGTTACTTCACTGTCTGACAGTGTAAAGATACGACAGAGGCCATCTGTTTTCCACAGGTGACGTCACACATTCCATAGGACGAAATCGAGGTTTTCCCGGTGTTTATCGTAAAGTAAGATGGCCGACACGTCAAAACAGCGACGTAAACCGTAGAGTTTTCAACTTCTTTTACGATTTTCTAAAAATATCCTTCATCCGAATAGCTAAGGTATTTGTGATATTGATGACTTTTAACTAATGAATGTGTTTTTCACGTCTATTAGATGTACATGCGATGCAAAATGTATATAGACGGACAATTGTGGAGCAAAATCACCCGGGAGTTGCACTTTAAGGATGAGTTATTCCCGTATCCCACTACATTTATATGAAATGCTTAAATTACAAGACGAAAATGGTAAGGTTAACTGGGTTTCTCATGTTCGTGAGATGTTATTTACTAGTGGTTTTAGTTATGTGTGGATCATACAAGATGTTGGTGATGCTACTATGTTTATATCTGCCTTTAGAAGGCGTTTAGTGTATATCTATATCCAAACCTGGAGAGAGAATATTGAAACCTCATCATATCTGTCACATTATTCAAATATAAAAAATTTATTCCAGTGTGAAACATATATCTATAAACTTGATAATAGAAATCTGGTCAGATCAATGTGTAAATTTCGTATATCTCTCTATGATTTTAGAGTTAATCATAAACGTAAGAAGAACATTAACTTGATCCCCGATACAGATTCTTTCTGCTTATATTATGACAGTTGTTACACATTTTTGTAGACATAACTTTAGAAATTTCAAAATATGCATATACATGTCTGAAAAGGAATTGAGAAGATATAATCACTTAAAGTAACAATCAAGCTTTTTCTCCCACTAGAGGTAGCTCCGTCATAAATTCCTATACAAACTCTATCTTAATTTGTATGTTTCTTGGTCACGGAATGTAAAACGCTGATTGGACGCAATCAACGTTAGTTGTGCAATCAGCAACGCCGTTTCAAATGTTCTCATTCAAATCGCCTCAGTTATTCCCGTAGGCTTTCCAAAAGCTATTTTTATACGAATATGCACCTTGCACCTTAAGTCGTCTTTACAGAACACAAATGCCTCATTCTGCGACTTCATTCACAGGCCTGTGTCACAACAAATATGTTATTAATGCATTCGTTGTTTCCATTGGCTGAAATATAACCAGGTAGTTTAAGTTGCAATTTTGTCCCGCTAGAAACCTTCGTATTATGACAAAGGTAAGTATAGGAATTTAAGACGGAGTTACCTCTGTTTAGAGGGAGAGAATGACAATTAAGATGCTATCCTATCTTTGGCTCAGGTACGTCATCCTCTGAAGCAATGTTATCTGCTTCAGTAACGTTTACAGGGTAGTTTGGTTGGTATAGTGTTGAACAAATCAACAATTGACGAACAAACCGGGTCCGATGTTTGTTAGAATCAACTTAAAATTCGGTTCTTCATATTTTTTCATCGAAAAATCTGTCACAGCTGATTGTTTTGTCATTTGTCAAGCATGAAAACATGAACGAAAAAATTGCTCCATATATCAATTTTATCACAAAACTATATAAATTGTATAATCTACAGAAACGTGACGTATTTGTACAAGCGATCGTCAACTAATATTATCCACAAAAAATTCTTGGTATACTCTTGAAGAAAGTCTTGTTCGAATGTGGACGTATATTACCTCTGTCTCGCATCGATCAGGGGGAATCTTGAATTTGTCGGACCTTTGAGTTTGAGACTCCAATTATCCTTCTAAAGTGAGTGAATAATGTCCCAAAGGATGACTTGGTGATGGTGATGTATCACATAATGGGATCTGGTTCTTTCAAAACACTGAATCGATACTTAACATTTAAATGTGTTTTTGGTTGGGACTGTTTAAGGGACCAGTTTTTCTTAGACAATTAATTTGAAGATGGCTAACTTTGTCATAGTTTGTTAGCTGCTACTATGTGTTTGCTTTGTGAGTTATATATAACTGACAAAGGAACATTTGAATAACTATTCTCCATGGTAAACATATACGCCATCTTACCTCCTAAAGTTGTTAACTAATTTTTGCGCAGGGGCAAAAATCGCGTTGGCAGAGTCTATTCAACTACTCATTGAGCACCTGAGTGATGACAAATGTTACAAGTACCATGATAAAAAACTAAAAAAACCAACTTCACAAATTATCGCCTTTTAGTCTAAGGATACCGATGATCGCCAAACCGTCCTTGCAGAAGAATCATGACAACGACACCTAGTACCTTTGAAGACTGTAGTGAGAGTTACTTCCCCTGCAAGTGGTAAATGAACATCATGAGTTATTAGAGAACCACAACTTCACTTAAATGTTTGCCTATGAACTGGGAATTCAAATTAAAATGTCTAAAATTTTACAGGAGACACGTCTATCACCATCGTCTATCCTGGCAGTATAACAGCCATATATCGCAGACAATGTGACCTTAACCTTGGTGTATTGTAATTGAAATAACTCCTTAAGATCTAGGTCTCTGCTCTTAATAGCGAATCAGTAACGCTTTTTAAATCCTTTTATTTTCAAAATGACATTTAATGATAAAGAGGATAGCATCATAAACATTTTTCCTAATATATGATTTTAATGATGCTTAAAAATTCTATTTATATACAACATTTTTATTATTACAATTTCAGTTCAGTTATGTATATCTATACACATAACAGGTTTCAAGCTTGGGTCATTCAGAATAGCGATATAATATTAATGCAAATCTTTCAATACATTAGACGTGCTGGTAGAGGTCTTGTGCAATACAACGTTTGCTAATAGTGACACGCTACTGACAGGTCTGCTAAACCTAGTTGTTAAGACATGTAAGGCTACTATCAATATCATTAGGATTTCCTAAGAACAACTTAGAAGTAATATACGCTTTTTTGTCAGTAAGATTGATCTTGCTTATGACCATTGAAGGGTGATCGCAACTGAGACCGATCATATATCAAGAACTGTTCCTGGAAGACAGGTTCCGAAGAGAAAGAACTAACATTTATAAAAACGCCACAAAAGATGATATTTTTTTTTCACGGATGAATACCTTTTGGAAAACAAGCAATCTAACAGGACCAGATCTTATCAATAAAATGCAATGTTTGTCCTGTTTATAGTGTACAATACAATTTTCTTTCACCTCCGAACGGACGATTTGCATATTTAACTCATATTATTACTTATTTATTTGAACATAAAAACTCTTTTTATAAACCTAAATGTTATTACACAATGTGTCATAAAATCTCGCGTGTCTGACGTCACAATCGTTTAGCAAGACGTCATGCTGTAAGCGGCGCTGCAAGAATGGTTTCCATGGGTTTTTTTTATATCATTCAGCGAGTAATATAATTTTATAATTATATCTATATGTTAATAAAACACGTAAAATGTTGCCCGCTTAAACTCGTGAAATACAAAACCACTCACTCATGTCTTAATAAAATTATCAAACGGTAGGTCGTTCAGTATGATCTATTTCATACTGCTTTAAGGTGCTTCCTAATTGATGAGGCGAACGCGCCTATACGAATCTCTAGATCTCTTCTAATACGAACGTTCTTCGAGTCTCCTGCATGTTCCCCCAGCGGCATAATACTGCAACATGAATTTCCTTGCTAAATTTCAGCAAATGAAAACACCACATGATAGATAATCTATTTATGTCATCGATGCCTATGCAATGATTCAGTCGCTAAAGAAGGCGAGGGTGTTCTGTAAATAAAGAGTCAATGGGAAAGTGTAAATTGGATTAAAGTTTAACTTTCCCTAATCATCCGGAATTAACTATGGCTCCTATAGTAATTCATGACGGAGCGACGGAGAGAATGAGTTGAAGTAAACACAAGATGATCCCTGTGAAATCGAACACTGTCTACTTAATTGAACAACAGTTATTGAACAAAATCAGGTCACAATCTACATTTCTTTCGTCATGAATGTGATTGTGAAGCCAAGGTACACAGATGCATACAATCCATCTTTTGTTTTGTGACAAAGCTAACTTTATTACTTTTGCTTATGTAAGCACATGTTTTATGTATAACACAATAAAGAACTTTCTTTGTACACTTTTCACAGATATATTAGTCAGATTTTAAACAATACCTGAGTCTCCTACTAATTAGTTAATCTGATGTATATTTTACTTTGCAATAGTTATTCTGTCTGAAGTGGTAATTTCTGGTTAGATTACCTAATTTCCTACCTGAGCCAGATAAAGATACATTGTAATGAAATATTCATCCGTTCAATTTGCCGAATTGATTGTACATCTTAAAAATATTTACTTGACCAAAAAAATCGAGGATCATGAATTGTATGACCATACCATTATAATGAACTTACAGAGTAACACGCTCCGACAAGCTAGCGTTAGGAGGTGAAATACATATGATGTCTTATATAGCCATATCTGCTTCACTCCGTAAAGTTTCAGTATCCTATTGTTTTCTGAATTAATCAGAAGAAAAGAAAAAGAGGAACAGTTTAGCGAGCAGCCCTCTAAGTCCTATAAAATTATTGACAGATGATGTTAGGTTTCTCGCTCTCGCTCTGAGAAGAAGATGAAAATAGCATTTTATGTCATTGCTCCTGTGTCAGAGCCAACGAATAACGAAATTTTCTGAAACAAATAAACCAGTGTCGGAGTTGTCATTGCATATCATTTCAGTTTTCTAGGGCTTTTCCTTTTCAAGAAGATTATCATTTTGGGGTTGAATTTGGGGCCACAGGGTTAGGTGCGTGAGAGGCCACAGAGCAACAAAAACAAACATTTAAAGTATTTATGGTACATACATGTTTAATGGTGTCATTTGGGGTTTTAACTTCTTTATGCATTTATTTTTGACAACTTCCATGGAAACGTAACTAAGAACTTTTTTCTGGACCAGAACTCCAAAACCATAAGGTCTAGCGTATTATAACTTGCTATATGGACAATTGTCATCTGTAGTGGTGCCTACTTCTACTTCTTCAGGGTTGTATTTTTGGAAGAACCCTGAAACCGTAACGCATTACAAAACTCAGAAACCAAAGATTAACTTATAAAACATATATTTATTACAAAGGATGTGCTTAGGATAGTTTTCAACAAAATATATGAGTTATTAAGAGTTTTTAAAGAAAAACAATTTCATACACAATTCAATATATTTCACACTTATGTTGCTTTGCTTTGAATATAGCCTTTTTGTGATCCCCGTGTACATTTATATAAAAATCCTTGACTCCTTGATAACATGGACAGTGTTTACTAGTGTTTAAAAGATCTCAAATGGCATGTTGGGGCCATACTTAAGGCTGTAACCAATTCAAGTCTTTGAAACGATACTTCTTATTAACAAGTTCGTTTTAGGAAATGATTCTGCATAAACACATCCTTGTATTCATAATTTAGTTAAGGTTTTTTTTAATTTAAGTTAAATAATACTTTTACACTCAAAATAATACCTTAAGTTTCTTTATCTATCATTTTGTATTTTATTAATAACTTTCTCTCAGAAAAAATTTAGATTTAATGGTTAACTTTCGACGACAAGATATGTCACTGCCAATGCACCTAACATTTTCAATTGGTTTTGTATGACAGTAGAGCATCTAATAACAAAATAACACGAAAATTTCTCATTCAAATCAAATTTATTTGGGTTTAAGGAAGTCAAGATGTACAACTGTATTCATTCTACTGTAATTTTGACTTTGTGCTGCCAAACATTCTTTAAACAATGTTCTATTTGCTATGTTTAAAAAAACATTATACAGGGCAATACAGCACATTAACTTTTATCATAATAATTCCTTATGCAAGACAATTTTATAAATGACAACTTCATTATTTATTTCTCATGATTTTCTAGACTAATTCACCCTCATTCGGCAAGTACAACGAAACAAATAAATAAAGAAGTTGTCATCCACAATATTTTCCTATACTAACGTTTTAATGCCTTTGAAGAATTTCAATAATTCCATACCTTTAAGAACTGGATAAACTATAAAGATAAAATTTATGTTCCGATTTGCTAGTTTGTCAAATGTCTCCTGCTGGTTCAACACAGGTCATGTCAGGTATGATGTTCAAACATATTCAGTTCAAATAGGTTTGTATACTGTACAAAATGCACCGTATACATACATTTAAACGCTTGTTGATAGTTTGTCAGTCAGAGGCACTGATTTAGGTGAAGGTGCTAACTAAAACTTAAACTTAAACTTCCATAAGAAACCACAATCAACATAATAGTTATTTTACTATTGTAAACATAGTTTTCGGTTTAGTTACCATTTAGCACCGCCTGGGCAATAGTCAAAGCATTAGCGGCGTTCGAGGTTTTTGAGTGATTAAGCAATATCAGAAACAAAATTAAAAGAATAGAACAATCTTAGTTGATCTTCTAAATATGAACATTTAGATTGTAGGTTTTATTCCTCAAAATCAACGTTATGAAAGATTACATGTATGCTAAAGACTAAATCCCAGCTCAATATATACATGGTGCTGTGAGTTTCGTTTGCTATATGTATATAGAATATTCTTAAAGTGACATTAATAATTCATTATAATCATGATAACTAAAAACAATTTCAATAAAGCAAGCAAACACTATTCACTTAACGTTTATTAGCATATCAATACAAACAGGAAATAAATCCCTGTAATTTAACTATTTGACTACCGCAGTGTTGATTAAGAAAAAAACGTTAACATTAGTAAGTAGGCAAGCAAACCATTGCAACATACAAGCAAACATGAAGTGACATACATATATCATTTTCAACATGCATGGTAGGAATGCTTGAAATATACCTATGCACCGTATCATAAAAGTACACATTTTTTCTCTAAGGGTACCAAAAGAATTGTTACTACTTTATTATTTATGGGATCACACTTAAAGCAGTAATTTAAATTAATGAAATCTTTCGAATGTCCCTTGCTGGAATCGAACCGACTCTCTAAGGTAGGCAATAATTGCCAGCAGTGACTGTACCAACATCTTTTTCTGTCGGTATAACTCGCACACATCTGCAGGCATGTTATTCAATATGATCTCATTATCAATCATCAATCAAAATGTATCCTTGAGATTGCAGACATCAAACATTAAGTATAGATCCGCAGGCAAGGCAATGAATAACAGTAACTAGCTTTTCCATATCTATTCTAGTAACCTTGATTAAACATGAGCTGTTGACACCAAATATAGTGATTCTTGACGTTGGACATGAAAGCATGTAAGAGAACTAGTTTCTGGAATCCAAAATCTATTTATCTATAGACGGTATTTTATTATGGTAGAAAAACATCCTTGTCCTCAAAACCTTAGGGGAAAAGCCGAAGCCTTACATGAAGGGCGGTAGAAAATCCCAATAGAACAATTCAATAGACTTTTGAGGGGTATGCGAAGAAAAGTGGCTGCAGTCATTCACATTCGAGGTTGCAACACTTGTTGTTTGAATTCTGGTGTTCCTAGGACAGTGACTAAGTCCATTCAATATGGTTTTCTCTGAAGGCACATTCCCAGAGCCTGAACTTGCCTTACACAAATGCACAATTAATTTGGTCACATCGCACAAGTTTTACGTGTGTGTCGTCTTGCCTGGATCATCACTTTATATAAATATCACTTATGCAAGAAAAAACTGTCAACAGTCTTACTTTGACAACTTCGTCTCTAGACGTTCGGTATTTTACTTCTCAGTAATACGTCTTTAACATCAGGTCCCATGCAGGTGATTACATTTTTGCAGTGTAAAGAAATAAAATGTATTAATTGTTCATAGTGCATTTCAGGCGTAGGCATTGAACTAGAGAGATGCAATTAATGTCTTTCTATTCCAATCGTGCATATTTTTTATCATTTCGATTTCTAATGGAGTGTGAGTTTCAGGAAATGCATGGTAACCTTCGTATTTGAGGTGAGCTGGAGGATAAAGAATTAATTTGAACTGCTCATGTTTGAAACGATACAAGGCATTGAAACCAAGAGGGTATTGATTCTAGGTGTAATTGGATGAGAACGTGATTCGATGAATGGAGCTTTCAAGACAACAGTTCTTTTTATCAGCAGTAAAACATTAAGGATAATACGGCTTAAGAAATTACTCGTATTACTGTTTCCTAATGGATCCATTCTCAAGTGTAACTATTGCGAAAAAACTCTTTGGAATGTAGATAGTAAATGATTTTTCGTTAACAAATGATAAGGCAATACAAATTCAATATGTTTTCAACTTATCTCATGTGTATAAAAAATTATACTAATTAGTATATATACTAACACCATAATGAAGCAAATGTAGGTAATGTGTAACCAACGGAAGTTTTCAAATATTATAATAAACGGTTGAGAAATGTTTAGTATCTATAATAAAATAAAATCTTTAATATTAATAATATATTCTTAAAAGCATATGTATGAGAAATATGATTTTAAAGTGACAATACGATGCGACAAGGCAATTCGAGTTTGTTATATTTGAATATCACATCACGCTTTTAAGTATAGTGTTAAGGTGTATATATTTTGACAGGAGTATTGAGTGGTTGTAACACACATATATTGCTTTTTTATATAGGTTCATTTGATGCCGTGCATAGACAACATAACGGAAAATACCTTAAACCCAAATATATCATAATGTGTCTTGATTAACAAATACTGAGGTTACTGGTCATGGTAAAAGAACATTGTTATTATAAAACTCCCTTGTCTACAAGGTGAATCATGTCTGGAGTCAGCTCCTTGAAAATCTTGTGCGAAAAGGGGAATCAATTAGGTTAATCAAGGATCCACCATCATGTAAAGCACAGATTGTGTACATAAGAACATGTTTGATTAAAATTTGGAAATGTCAAAGAAGTGTAGATTTTCTCCTATTATAAAAGGGTCCAATAAAGCTAGGTAAACATTCCATCAAAATCTGACAAGTATGCAAACGAAGTAAACAAGTTTGTGGTAAACTCCTTACATATCATGCGAATCTTGATTACGTCATCGCGAGTTTACAAGGTGTTTTCTGCCCGAACAAATTCGTAAACGCAACCCCATTCATATCTAGTTGAACCGCTTCGTTGCGAGATGCAACTCTTCATTCAGAGGACTGTGTCACTCACTTGTTATATTGTTTTTAAAATCTAAAACATAATTTCAGAGGTTCACACTCGAAACTGAATGGTCTAAAAATACATGGTGTGACTTTGCTAATGATGCCTTAAAAGATGGAATTTTAAAAATAAATTTTGGTTGGTAGGTCGACTACTTATGGAACATGTATGTTCGTATGTAAACATTTCTAGATATTAATAGAACGTTATTGTCTTTTGGTTTTCAAGGTTTTCACCTGAATCGGAAATGAAAAGTCTAACAGACTACTTTCACAAACCTTTAAGTGTGAAGTTATCAGTCAACATGGGGATGGTCTAAAACAACTCTTAAACAATGTTTAACTCTTAAGAATAACGAATTTAAAGGATAAAAATTCATTTTCGTTTACCTCTAATTGATAATCTCGTCCCGAGAGCTTCATTTGCTCACCTTCGTGTATTCTGTTTGTTGTCATAAGGCCAATTCAAGTCACCGTTTCTGTTAGTTTTTAGAGCACATCTGATCATCATAATTTAAAATATGCACCATGGGAAGATCATTCAAACACTACCTTGATAATTATATTTTCGATTCAATTAATACTTAAACGTTTGTGTCAAGTTAAACCATATCTGAGGATATAAACCCAACAAACTCTTCTCCAAAGTAACTACCTATTTTATCATTTCATAAACAAAGTAATCTTTGAGAAACAGGCAAACTTCTTAGCCCAATATGTTTTAATTTAACGGAATTTCGATCAGCATAGGTGGATATCGTCATATATTAACAAAGACTAATTACTGAAGACACAAAACAAAGAATTAAAATCAGTATTTCGTGTAACCACAATGAGCAGAAATGGTTGCCGCAAAAACAAATCATTTGCTTAACAAAACGCTGAACTCTCTGAGAGGCCACATAATTCTGACGCAGAATATATTACCGAAATTTTTATGTGGATTAAACTGAGGGCAAGATTATGTGACCTGAATAAACTTTAATTCACCTTTCTGAAGTTTTATTTTTATCTCTAAAATGCCAATATTATGATTTTTTTCCGAAAAACGGCTAATGAATGTAAAGAAGTCGAAGTCCCATTTACATCTGCTAAGCACTATCCACCCAATATTGTGTCCGCTTTGAATAAGCTTTCGATATTACGTTCGAGTCATTGCGCCATTTCTGGTTTTCGACTCTTTCCTGTTTATTGTCACTGTAGTCAACTCATAAGCAATTAGATGCTAATTATTAAAAAACAACTAATTCTAGATTTTTTAAAACATTATTAATGAAGTTTGATATTTGACCCCAACAACATATTCTGTGTCCCTGAACATACTGAAATACACCCCTATTCCGTGTCGCGCAGGCGCCAACATCAGCCAATCAAAAGAGAGCTGGCCAAGCTCTTGGAATCGCGGGTCAATGCGACTGTTTTGCCGTTCTTGAGTACCTCGGTTACAAAATCCGAATGTTACCGATGTATCGCCGTGGATTGTATTGAAAAGAATGATGACAGCATCAATTCTGTGCAGATTATGTTGACGGAATAATTATGTGTCGTTTATTTGTTTACTTGTGCAAAAGTAAATCAGTAAATTAGGTCAATCAATCACAAATTAGGTTTTAAAGTTTAATTATAGACAAACGTTGGGGAAACGACAGCATGTGACATTAACCAAGATGAAAAAGAAACTCGTTCTTGATTGGTTGAAAGCTTACTTCCGGCTCTCATGTCATTGGTCGGTTCAAAATTAGTCAACGGTCAGCTGAACATGACCCCTATCAGTAATTCTCTAGATGAATTTATCAATACATCTAGTTTGAACTAGATTGCACCAGCCGGAGCTTACATGCTCACCCGTGCTGGGCATGTCGACGGGTAGAAACCAGACCAATTCCCTCACTATGTCTTTCGTCGGTCTTTGCCCTCATCCTTTCGATCTCTTTTCTCCCTGATCCGTCTCTTTTGAGTGATTTTCATCCATGTAAAAACTTACTGAAAATATGCAAAAAATATAAAACTTAATTAAAATATAATTTTATTTGAAATAGCCTTTACCTACAGAAAAGATCTCAGTTATGTGTCTAATAAAACAAATATAGCATTTATAAAGACAAACAAAAAATACGTCGTATTTATAATATCTCTCAATTTTATACAAGCTTTTTGATGCACTTAGGATTGTCGACAGTTTGAAAAATGAATTTTATCGACAGACAAACATGTTGTTATTAGATTTAAAAACCTGTATACCCGTACATGTCGTAGTTGTCAGGCTTTTTATGTCAGTACACCCTTTTATCTAGTAATTGGTCACCGAATATCTTCGTTCTAAATATTCGTGCAAGGATTTGAATTAGAACATCAAACATTAAGTATTTGATGGAGAACTTCAACAAAAAAGCTGTGATTGACATCAAACAGAGACTATCAACATGACAAGCTTTGATCACCCACGTACTGTTTAACATTTATGTATGAGAAAAAACCTGAAAAGTATCCTTCATCAAAATGTTGCTAATTTTCTTTCCATCAACATGGCATTAAACACATGTGGACGTGATCTGAAATAAGAGTTCCCGATGATCTCACAACAAACACAAAAA
Organism: Phorcus lineatus; assembly: GCA_921293015.1. Taxonomy (NCBI): domain Eukaryota; kingdom Metazoa; phylum Mollusca; class Gastropoda; order Trochida; family Trochidae; genus Phorcus; species Phorcus lineatus. The sequence goes on along the minus strand of OV121085.1, from coordinate 29,376,635 downwards.
ATATCAATATGCATTTTACAAGAACTTTATTGTGGGCAGTTTTCTATCATTAATGCTAAATAGGGTTAAGTTGAATAGTTCACGTTCACGTACAAGGAACACTGCAATAAAACTTAAGATGTATTTCATTCAAAAAATAAGATTTTATCAACTTGGTGTAAAATGTCTGATTAATAACTATGTTACGTTCGTAAATCAGTTATGATTTTTATTATCATATCCCTCATTGAGATATTAAAGATACATAAAAGCTATAAACATTTTCTAAGGAGAATGATCTACAATAAACCCTTGAAAAACTTTTAAGGCGAAACTATTTGTAAGCGTTTAGAATGGATACATTATCCAGCAGTGGCCATTGTAATTTTTATTTATCTAAATTCCATAATTTACTTTAAGTATATCAGTCACAATTAATGTTATGTTTCATTCCTTTCTATTTTTGCGAGAGAAGAATAATTAATGGATAATCCTTTAAAATTACATTACAATATTGAATATCCTGCCATACGTCAAGTGATGCCATACAATACAATAACGTTCTTAAATAATGTTGTGCTGACTCCTATAAATTTCATAGAAGCAGAAAACATTCAACCATTCATCTCTAATGCTTTAACAGTTTTAAACAAGACTTTATCATAAACCAAGTGTTTAAAGTGCCAATCATACTCAGACAAGTAAACATATATATATAAATATATTAGGTTATATATAAGGCATTGCTATCGATTTGAAGTAAGAATTTATATCTGTGGATTTCCAATTCAAGGTAGAGTGAACATGCGATCATTCCTCCTATTCGGGAGAGATTTAAACTTTGATCTTCCTTAAAGGTTACTAACGCTAGGCATTAGGTTATGTTGACAGGAATTTAATGCTTACGGTTTGACGTAAACGATGTAAAATATAGTGTTGGCAGCTGCGTCATGTCAACGACAGATAATATCTTTATCCTACCTTAACATCCAAACACTAAATTGAGTGAAGTGTTTTTTGTGATAATGACATTAAAGTGACACTGAGTACGTTTCATAAATTTTCATGTGCCTTAGTAAGAGCCAAAATGCCTTATGACCTGAGTTCAGTTACAATCATCCCCCTAAACTTGCAACGTCATCTCTAACATGCAAAGATGATGATGTTTCCAATGATAATCAGAAAACGGCTGTATAAATGTTAAAAAGTCGAAATTACATGGAAGATTAAATTTTAATTATTTCATTGACCTACTTGACAATATCAACGTATGCTTGTCTCTTTATCTGCTGTAAAATAGTGTTTCAAAATTCGTTTGAGTAATTTGCCGGCGCCACTGTCCGGCTTTCGATCACAAAACACGACCTCAACCCTGTTTATTTTTCTGATATTTCTTATTCCTCTTTTCTTATACAAATACTCCTTTTTTATAAAATAACACCATTTATGAAATTGTCCTACAGTCAAACGATTTAAAGGTGTGCACACTTGTGACGATATTGTTTGATAACACCTTAATCTAAAATTATAGATAATTGAATTTAGTAGTTCTATCCGGCCACAATATATAAATTGCTTAAACGAATATAAGAGAGGGAAAACATTTCCCCACATAAAAACATACTAAAAATGTGCTCCAGTGCAGTAATTTACATGGAAACAAAACATCTAGCGAATATCGTCCTTGTTACGAATTTCTGCTGTTCTTCTCACAATTAATTCTTCCCTCCCTTTACTGATATACTTCTCTAATTTGAATGGCAAACTTCTACGTGTAAATTGGGTTGTTTTGCAAAAATTTACATAGTAAACGTACGGCTTCAGATCAAGAGGTCAAGAGTTCGAATCCCGCAAGGGGCTCGGCAACTTTGTCTGCAGCAGAGATCTGTTTTACATGCAGTAGGGTTTGTGTACAGTGCTACACTGAACCACCCATGATTCGCTACTTCCAGCCCATACTCGCAGGTTTCACCGTAATGCACAGCCACAGCCTGCAATACTACTAGCAGCTGTGATACAAGTGAAATATTCTTGCGGCGGCGTTAAACCCAAACTCACCTCACATACTAAAACTTTAACATTGAATATTTTTGCCAAATAATCCCAACCAGTTTTCGTGAAGGTAGGTAATTTTTAAATGAAAAACTTAGTTAGTTTTATTCACTACGTGGCCTGAATTAAATTTTGTTTGATGTTCGTTCGCCTCCTCAGGGATCAAGCTTTGATAAGTATTGTTGGGTCTATGATTGGCGCTGATGTCTTATTGATTACTGCCGGAAGAGCATGGAATGTAGACAAAACTTCTGATCATTGCAAACGTTACTTCAATGTCAATATTTATATTCGTCCCGTTTCGAGCTTCATTAGTGGAAATTCTAATTATACATGATGTCATCATTACTAGTTAAGATTTACAAAAAGGAAATCATATTTAACCTGTAACAGAGATTTTCAAATATTGAATGTACTTTTAGATGTATATAAACTGTTTATTGTGTCTCCATTTTTCAACACATATTGACTTGACTCAATAGCGTTTCGTGATGTGCTTCATTTGCCCTGAGCGCAATGCTAGCAGAAGCCTTAGTCAAGGTCTACGGGAAGCCGGGCCACATTTGAATGTTTAAAAACAGCTGTCTTTCTCTCACTTGACCTTTGTTTCCGACTTTCCCCAAACCTTCCGATCCATTTCATTCAGTCCTATCCACTCTCTATTGGATAATGTGTTATAAAAATGACATATCGTTGAAAACACGTCAAACCCAAACTACATATCTCACTGTAATGTGCTGAATGACCTACAAAGTGGTCAAGGCACGTTAACGCTCCCAGCACATTATCCTTATTCGGTGTTTTTGCGTGTTTTCACACTATGGCTTATATATTACATGTTAGTGATAGGTGTAATGGATGTAAAAACATTTTTAGCTCTGTAACATACGTCTGAATGGTCAGGTCCTCTTCTATAAACTCTTATTGTGTACTTTGTATATCAATTAGACTTTGATAAGTCACAAACAACGGATGTATATTTAATTAAAAAATAAAGACAATATTTTCATTATCTAATTAATTGACACAAAGTAAAAATTTAATCCGTTCAAAGTTCTTTTTTGGCGTTTCCTTCAGTAAAAAGTCGACGAGTTTTGCTTTCCTTTCACTTCCAACTTACATTTTAGCAGGTGCACTATTGCTGACAGCACGTTAAACCAATCTCACGCACCCACTCTAAACCCAAATTTAAATTTCAAGTTCCTTATTCGCTATAGACGACCATCGGTGATACAAGAGCATATGAATGTATACCAAAGAGTTTAAGTACATCAACAAGCATGCTTATACGTTTTTGCATGCGTATGGCGTTGGATCAAATCATGCGACACAAGTTCTCTAAATGGTTAAGAAAACACACAACATCTTTCAAAGAATGTCTTAAAAGTAAAATATCAGTTTATTGTATTGATAATATTACAATACTATTGCTAATGGAAATCGTAACCAGATGTATTACTTTGCAGTTGGTACATACGTAATTGTTAATGATTTCCGCTTTTACCATCCCCTTTTTACTATGCTGAATCATTCACGATTTTCACTTACGTGTTGCAATAAGATATGGTTTAACTGCTGTAGTTGAAAGAATAGATAATCATTTCTGAAACAGATAATGATACGAATTTGTTATCACTTCAAGAAGTGCGTTTTCTGTTTGCAATAATCGAGGATGTTCGTGCTGTACATCTTTGACACCTTAAAGTGTAAACGTAAGCCATTAAAGAAAACTAAGTTGTGAGAAAAATGTTTGCTGTTCAACATTTAAAAAAAAGTGATAAATTGTCTTTCTAGTGTTGCAGCCAATACCTCGAAAACCTGAAAAAAAGAAATTTCGAAAAGCTGTGGTAATTCTAATTTATTAGTATACAAAAGCAGCTTCTTCTGCAATTAGGAAAACAGACTATCTGTTTTGACACTCTATAAATGCTAACACAAACGCCGAGACTGATTTAAAGCATTACCCATCAAATAGTAACAATCAAGAGATATTGTAGAAAGTTTTGATTATTTTCTTACTACTTTTAAATAATATTTTACTTTCTATAAAAGTTTGATCCTCTTGAAGATTAAAAACATCCTACATATGTGCGTGCATTGCCTTTAACGACGCCCAAGATTATGGTTTTAACATAATTTGTTCTTTACCTTAAGTGGAGGGTAGCGCGTTCCGCTTCAGATCAAAGGGTCCGAATTCCACTAGGGGGCAGTAGCAACTAAGCCACGAAAGTGTTACGGGCCTTCTACCTGCATTGATAATAGCAGCCATGAAAAGTAAAATACTCTTGAAAGCGGCATTAACAAAAATTCACCTCATCCCACAAAGTATATATGCAAATATGGATTGTGTTTCTATACACGGATTTTTTGGTTCTATCATTCGAACCTCCTGCCTGAGTATCCGTGCTTCGATAAGTTGTCTTCCAAGAAAGCAATTTTCATATTGTTGGCATTGATGAAAACCTTATTCAAAGTTGAAAACTTATCTTTGTCATTATCGTCAAATCTTATATACATGTAGCGAATTAACACGAGCATTTAGCAGCTAGTATTGAAAAATGTGTATGATTTTCTCTGTTTATATATGTATACTGTTTAAAATGAGAAAATAATTGAAAAATGGAAATCCAACAGACTAATAGAATGGATAAACTATTATGTAAATGTATGTACTATCACATGGTTTTGTTTTACCAGAAAAGTTAATCTGCAAATAATGGAACCATGTAGCCAACAAAATCAAATGGAGATTGTCTTTGGGCAAAGATTCTTACTTTATGATTTCTGCCTCAATGTTGACACAAGGATGACCTTCGCTCCTCATCGATCAACGAACACATCCTAGACGTCAGTTAAAGACGCCAATTATCCTCGTGAAAGGAAGGAATAATGTCCCTAGTGGAGAGTTGGAAATGTTGATAGATGACATAATGGCATCAAGTTGTTTCAAGGAAGTGAATCGATGATTTACAGCCAATTGCATTATGTTCTTTAAACTAAGACTGAATAGCGGCTTTACAGATGGTTTATTTGATGCGAGCTGAAGTGGAGTCATCTGATATGGTTACTATTGCTATCGACTTTCAAACATTCAAGGTTTCATTTCTCATTGTGTACATGACACATATTGATGTGTATAATCATGTTTGACAATTATTCAGTTCAATTCAGGTGATGGAGTAAAGTTTACATGAATACACAGAACGCGAGTGTTCTCATTCTCTATACACCACCAATGTTGGTTTAAGTGCATATTTATATATACATGAGAGTTAAAGTACATATAATGTGAAGGTCAATTTACAGCAAATTTTTTCAATTCAGCATTAACAATTTTGATTAAAAAAAACTTTGAAAGCCTCTTAACAATAGAGAGATTATTACAACATAATAATATTTTCAACTTAAACATATTTGGAAATACATATAGATATCCGGGTATGTAAACTTTTCTTATGTGGGCGAATGCTAAACATCTAAACAGATAATGGAATTTATCTGCTACTGCTGGGGAGTTACAGAGCGGGCAAATTCTATTTTCACGTGCGATGCCTCTCCAGCGGCCAGTTTCTACAGGCAGATAGTGATTACTTGTTCGGAAAAGCGAGAGAGGGTAGTATATGGATTTAGACTGTAAAAGGTATGGTTCGAAAGTTGGTAAGCTTTTGATAAATTTATAGTAGTAACATTTAGGGCTGCTGGAGACATCTCTCTGTAAAAACTGATCCTTTAATATCCGGTCAACTAGTGCTACAATATGCTTAGTTCGATAATACATGGGTTCATAAAATATATAGGTCAATCCACAATTGTTAAAAAGTATCTTGATAAAATTTTGGTGTTGACGGTCGTAAGCCAGGGGCCAGTTTCAAAAATTTTAAATGAACTTTTTCAATTATAGCTAGATTTTCATATCCTCATGCCTTGGCACCATAAGTTAAAATTTGTAGAACCATTACATCGAAAGCTTTAAGAGGTGAGTCTAAAGATACACATACGTTGCGTGGTCTTTAAAGAAGTGAAAACATAGCATTGCAAAAATCATTCTTCTATTTCTGTGAAAGGTTGACCCAAGGTAGGTGTAGTAATCTGATATTCCAATAATTCATTTTCCAAAACTGAAGGATAATTTGAATTTGGCTGCTACACCACTCCCAAAGATAATAATCTTTGTTTTCGAAATAATTACATCCATCTTCCATAGTTCACGCTGGATGCTGTTTCATTCAAAGGGCGCGGAGGGTCAAGGATGCTAGGAAACAAGATTTAAGCCTGTTCAGTTTTTAAAAATAAGTAACTCAATGGTCAAGTATAACATTTCATTCATTGGCATGTTAAGACACAATTCGGTTTTTTTTTCTCTTGTATTTGTTGGTCGACTTCGTTATAAATACATGTTGACCCCGTGTAACGTTGTTTAGCTGCCAAACACAAATATAACATTTATGGCTACTCATTGCATAAAGCTACACGTACAGTGCACAGATATTGCCAGTGTTTTAATTATTCTCCTTTTTTGTGAATTTACAGCACCACTGATCACAATATGAACACGTGTATCTTACTAAATTAAAGCAATAGGAGACGACATATAGAGTTGTACTTGCAATAAGCATTGTTTCATTAACAGAAACAATGAGATATTTATTTTATTTTCAAATGAAATATGTGGTGTAGGGAAAAAACGTAAGATAAAAACATATCCTCTCGCTTAATAACATTGCAGTTTGTGAAAAAGCATCGCTTCAGAAAGCGCAATGCAAGTTCTTGGTTGCCTCCTTTACAGCGTCTACCAATCCAGATAAAAGCATTTGTCTCCTGCCATTATCCATTTATATGGAAGAATAATTTAATAAACGTCCGTGTCATCATTATTTTGGATTATCAATGTCCATACCACTCAACTGACTGGTGACATGGGTTTTATATGGTTTGTTTACTGAGCAAATGACATTTGGAACTTCCGCGAATTAAGAATTTAATTTCATGAGTTTAAATTTGAATTTTTAAAACCTTTGCACTTCATGTAACCTCAATAATTTTTCTAACCGTGCATCCTTGGGCAATTATTTCTTGTAAATCTAGTAGTACATGAGTTTAAATTTGAATTTTTAAAACCTTTGCACTTCATGTTACCTCAATAATTATTTCTTGTAAATCTAGTAGCACATGAGTTTAAATTTGAATTTTTAAAAACCTTGCACTTCATGTAACCTCAATAATTTTTCTAACCGTGCACCCTTGGGCAATTATTTCTTTTAAATCTAGTAGAACATGTCAAATAAAAGCCTTTTGCAAAATGCACTAGTTAAGGCATTGTGAACCGACAAAACCAGACAAATCATTTCTTAACTTTAAAAGTTTACATTTTCAGACTTTTCAGTTGCAAAGAGTGGTTTATTCATACCCTTACAACATGCAGGGTGTCAAACCTGAGGAAAATGTGCAGTTTGAATTGAAAAAGGACATCTTATTTTATGAGAGTGAGTGAGTGAGTGAGTTGGTGTTTTAGGTGTTTAGAGTTATCAAACACGTGGACAACAAGCATCCGAAAGGAGTACAGTAGACAGATTTGGGATAAAAGGTATCGACAGGATGAGGGAAACGGAAAGAATAGGCACAGTGAGAGATATTATTTTATGTATAGTTTTTTTACTTGAATGGAAACAGAGTTTTGTTGTTTATTAGATCATTGATATGTTTTATCCTGTTTAAAAACTTAACTTGAAATTTTTTTAAAAACTCGTTGGTAGGGAAGGTTTGTGCGGAAGATTCCGTAGGTTTGTTTCCGCTCCATTCATAAATTTTCAGGAAGATCAAAAAGGCATAAATCAAAGTATTAATCATTACAATGAGGGGTACGATGATTTTGTCAGTCCCTCTTAAAGAAACTTATTTGTCGAAGCTAGCTCTTATCAATCCATCCCCACAGAGATAACACCGTCATTGGTTCCTTTTCAACCTCTGTTATGATAAGAGCTGTTCTCGGGCTTCCCATAGCTTCCCCTGTCGGCAAAATATTTTGCAACATAAATTAACTTGCAATTATCAGCCCATGAAAACACCGCATGCGCGGATAACTGAATTCTGTCACACAGGCCTATGAAAAGATTAAGCTAAATAGGGCAACTGTATTCTGTTAAGAAGACTCATAGTGCAAAGCGATTATTCCAATAAATTTTAGCTTTCCTAAACAATACGGAGATTGCCTAGGCACTCTGAAGGATACCTTTTGAAACGTAGTCGCTGATTTTACAACTTGTATAAGATATTAACATTTATCATTTAAAAGTTTGAAAAAATCTAGAGATCTTTCCCCATTCGGTTTTCCTTGAATAGTAATCATTTTTAATGATTTAGTTCATGCAGTTTTACAAATTTAGTACGAGAAACACATAATTGAGATTTTTTTTATTCTCCACATATTCTGCGTCAATTAATCATAGCATCTCATTGCATCGACCTCATGAGAATTCTGTAACCTATCCTGTGCTTCCATTTAAAGTCATTAAATCACATGGGTTCAATGAACTTCTTGATAACGTTGAGCCCAAAAAATAACTTTCATTACCTTTCATTCGTTATGCATACTTTTTCAATTTTACTGATAGATACAGTTACATCATTTCTGGATTTCCATCCTAAACAAAATTAAGGAGCTGATCGTATTTATTTGATTTAAACTTATCAGTGAAGAAAAGAATTAGGTACAAGTTATCCAACTAAAGTAACCTTCTCCCAAGTATTTACAAATGTAAGATTAAAAAACCCCATATAAGCTGATTGCAACATAGCTGGTTGTATTCTATCTGATTAATCAATCTAATATTTGAAATATAAAAATAGCTTCCAATACTTTGAAATTTCACGAAATAGATTGGTCATCTATAACCTAGACCTGTTGTTTATGCAGTTTCTATTTTGTTAAAAATATACTTCCAAACGATTTTAAACGTAAGTCATCATATTGACGTGTGTACAGATAGGAAGAGTTAACAACATGTTACTTCAGATATAAAGTTTCACGAAAATAGAACGTTAATTGACTCGTTCAATATTACTATAAGATATTCAATTCTAATCGTCACTTGGTTTTGTTTATCAGATTACTAACCTTACAAATCGGAATTCTTAAACACAGAGTCGAGTTTGATACGATTTGACATCATAGAATGTTGTAGTTGATTTTTCACAAAAGATAATTATTTACTTCACTTGTGTACTATCTTTATATTTTTTCCGTATGTTTTCATCCAAAGGAATAACGATAAGTTATGAAAGGCATACCTAGTTGTACACTAGTATAACTTTGAATGACGTTAATGAACTCTCAACATTTTTTATTTAATTTGGATTTCCAAAGAAGAGTATTTTTTGTCTTGTTTCCAAATTCAATCGTGGAAAACATTTATTAAATGTCTTACTAATTATCGTACATTATTACGTTAAATATACTTGGCACACAAATCAAGATTATACTACAACTAGATCACCATGGATTACTGTGGGTATGGCAATCTATTAATACTCCCCCGTGTACGAAACTGCAGTGTAATATTTTTACGGCAATATTAAACTAGCGTGATACCGCTGCGCGAAGTCGCCACAACATTGAGTAGTTGTGACATCGCAATATTAGCGCCGTGTAGTTTCGGCACTTTACAGCAAATTAATGCTTGATTTTCGTTAAAAGTAAAAAGGTATACTTCAGATTTAGATTCAATTCACCTATTATCATGAAACAATGACCAAAAATAATTTATTGAAATACCCAATTATATGCGCAAATACAGTTCATTTATTACTCGCCCGTTGAAGATACCGCCGTTTAATAAGTCTACAATGTTATTACACAATGTTTAATGTGTAATGAAATCGCGTGTTGGTTGACGTCAAATGACGTCACAATTGTTAAGCATGACGTCACAATGTAAGCGGCGCGGCAACAATGGTAATCTCGGCCATTTTCATGTTTTTCTTTTATATTATTCAGCGAGTAATAAATAACATACTTAAATCAGTCCCGTTTAATTACATTTTTATGAAACTAGTGAAAAGTATCTGTATTTAAGTCGTTTTCGCTCGTTAAATACCAAACCATACACTCGTTTCATAAATATGTTATAAAACCGGACATCGTTTTGTATTCTCTATATCTTACACTTTTTGAAGGAATAATGGCGGTCGAGTTTTTCAATTTCATAAACATTTTGTTCAGCCTGGTATCCTATTTGTTTCAGGATCAACATTCTTCAGAATAGCCACCTACCCTGGATACACAAATCCTACTGCAATTTTAACCTTTTCCAAAATCGGGCCTTCTCTGTACATCCATTTGCTAAATGAGGTGCATTGATATTTCTAGAGTTTCTATTTTCAGCTATACTGTGTGTATGAACATTTAACCGTAACTTCTCTCAAACTTACATGAAACCTAACTGTTACCATTGAAATATAAAGACATATCAGTAAAGAACTTTCCTGTTCTTTCTAACTAAACAAGATCTGTATCAACGTTTACTTTCACATCTATGAATAATCTCTTCAAATCTAAGTAAAACTTTGAACAAATGTAGTCTACATCGATTTTTACATATGTTCTATGGAAGATGAAACCATATATGAGTTCTTATATTTCATATTTAAAAGGTCAGATGTATACTTAAACGTGATTCATTTAGTCAGTCATTTAATCTTGTTTGTACTTTCGCCCTTTAAGAGATTGTTTTTTTAAGTATATTTCCTTGAAAAACGTTTATCTTCTAACAAGAAGCAAAACAAATGACTCTATTCTCGACCAACTTTGTATTCGAGCAAAAAGATGTGGAAATGATAGTAAAAGGATATGGCTTTCAAGTAAGCAGTTGCTACCAACACAATGTGCCATGCCGACGTTTTAGTAATTTTGTATAGTGATCTGAACAACATCAAATAAATTCCATTACAGTTAAAACTCATCTACCTAAATAAACACAACCTTCAAACAGATGGAAAAAGAAGAATAAGTGGATTATTTTGTTGTGGCATCATTAAAAGATCTAGACACGTTTAAAATCGAAAATCTATACAACCAATTACAAATGTACGTTTATTGTCAGATTAATTAGTTACTCAAGTGAGTAATTGAATTCATAAGGATTTAAACATACAGTAGGCTTTGTAATAAAAAGAGCTTATTAATATCATAATAAAATGTTTCTACTAAAATAACAATACATGTATCTGCGTGAGAAAGTTAGTATTTTGACTCATTTGCAGCTTGCTTGTTACGGTAACATTTTCTGATAGCCTGATTGTACACAAGAAGTACATTGATAATTTCGTAATGTAGCATTAACAGTCCATTGTCGTGACGAATATGCATGAACAATAACCCTTGTAATGCCACAGACTATTGTCGCTCTGCCTTTGAATTTTTTCTTCACAAAACACATTCATAGCGAAAGCATCATTGCATGAATGGCAATTCATGTGCAAGTGTAGTTTTTGGTATACCATAAATTCAATGTTCCTGTGAGACGCGTGCAGTGTGTTGACTTTTTTCCCACTATGTTGACAACGAAATAGACCTTCTCTAGATCACCGTCACTTTAAATTTTATCGATATCTTATCTTATGTAAAATTGATTAGATGCTTTTGTCATTCTAGAAAGTGCTTGAAAGTGTTCAGAAGGAGAGAAAGTTTTGCACATTTTTATGTTCTAACTGATAATTTTTTTTAAGAATACATATATATATATTGATGAATTGATGAATTGTCATTCATCTGGACAGGACTACGATATATATTGGCAGTACTTAAACGGCAATTTCTACTGCTATAGACCAGAGCCATTTTAGTTATACCTACCTCCAGAAATAGACGACGTTAGTTATTTGTGTTGACTACCTGGTGTCATTGCAGTCATCTCAGTCTCGTGTTGCCACTGGTGTCATTGCATATTTTTAAGATCAATTCGGACAAGTTCAACTTTGCATCAAAGGTATCCTAGTATAAATAAGTATTATGTCACAATAAATCGAGTAGAGAAATGAAACTGTGATGGTAATGTTGGCATCCATTTACTGAATAGACGAAGCATCTTCAATAAGCAGTATTTCTGCAGTAATTTTCTCCATCGATGTAAATGGTACGATAATTTGTAACTGCCCTTTTGAACATATGATCCCTCTACCTTAATTTAAACACCTTTGAGTGAACGAGGTTGAAATTTCGATTAAGACTTAATTTCTATCACTGCAAGTAAATTATTCCCATTTGATTTTTCTTATTAATTAAATATAAACAGCGACATGAACACGTGTTTTATAGCATACTTCGTATATCCAATGAACGTTTATCTAGCAGCTCTTTTCATTTGTGTGTTTACTTTAATCTCTACTTTAACTCATTGTTGAGAAATTATGTCTCCCAGTGGAATTATCCTCAAATAATTGAGAAGACATTATAGGTTTATAAAAAAGCAGATCTTAAATAAGTTTCTAGACTCATATTTAAAGGAAACATCGTAACATCAACAAACTCTAAAATTTAATCGATTGTTCCAAGTTGAATTCTTTTCATTTATTTATCACATTTAGAAAATGGATGTAATTATTTGTATTGTTCATAATGAATCGATCGTGTATTCCTTAGATGATTGTTACATAATGACAATTCCATTGTTTCCCGAAATGTTTTGTTTTACCTTTTGCGTTCATAACTTAACATTCTGTGTATACAGTAATTTTTAATTTTTAGTTTTAGCACTGAAGGTCAGTTAGTTAAACGGAAAAAAGAGCAATGGGCTCTGTATTTCTTAAATCTTTGTATTGTTTGATGTAGAAGACTAGAACACATTTAGCTCTCAAGGTGAAATTCAACATCACCGACATGTTCAGTGTTAGATTCAACCCTTTGTATGAAACAAAATCATCAAAACGTATCATATTCCCTAAATAATGATACAAATTGGAGTGAGTTTGGGTTTCACGTGTTTTAAACAATATTTCACTTTTTTAACAAGTGGATGGAAATCATGTAAAAGGGAAAGGACAGATCAGGGAGAAAGGATCGAAAGCATGAGCGAATACACAGAAAGAAAGGCATGTGGAGGGAAAAGATCGTATAAGAACGACTCAAATTATGTATGCTACCTGTGACATTGCCATCTTTGTGTCCCTGTAAGCTCCGGCTGGCATAGTTCTCGGGGTCTCAAAAACACACAAACCACCACAACACATGTACATCACGATGAGGTACAGAGTCACGTGATAGGATAACCTAGAAATTGTTATCATTCCCAAATAGGATTACCGGCCGCAAAAATTACATTGCATACTTGCAAATATGGCTATTTAATAGCAATAGCGGTGTCTGGGCAAAAGAGAAATGAGTTTAGGGTATAAACCCTGCCACGCTCTTATTTGAAGACAATATTTTTCATTATTATCAACTCGGATATCTTCTTAACTATTTATTTCGAATAATCGGTACATATAATTCTGTTTTAACAGATGTTTTCATAGATGAGTGGAAATCTAAATTAAAATGTTCATGTAATAGATAATTAATCTTTTAAGTGTTCCTATTTTTTAGTTTCTGATCGAATTGTTTCTTATATATATATATTAAGGTGAAAGTTCAATCAAGTGTACAGTCCTTATAGTTAAAAGCGTTGATAACAAACAAGGGTTTTGTTTATTATCAACGCTTTTAACTCATATATAAAAACTCTTCAAAAAAAGAAACTTGACACTGACTTTCAAAGTTCAATATAAAGACCACAGATGCAAGTTAAACATTGAAATGAAAGATCTCTGTTCAGTAAATTTTATTCAGAATAAGCTTGATCATGATGAAATGCATAGGTGCACAAGTGTTTCAACATCACAGGGGTGCACAAATGTCAGTTTCGGGTATGGCTACCATTGGCATTGATTATTGCTTGGCACCGACGACCCATGGATGCAATCAAGTTGTCAATCACAGCCTGTGGAATGTTCTACCATTCGTGCTGAAGTGCTGCAAGAAGTCCTGGAAGTGTTTGGGGTGGTGGATTACTACTGCGCACGCGTCGATCCAGATCGTCCCAGAGATGCTCAATTGGTGACAAATCTGGTGACCTGGCTGGCCATGGCAATGTCTGGACATTGTTACGCTGTAAAAAATCTTGACAAACACGTGCAACATGTGGTCGAGCATTGTCCTGCTGAAAGAGACCACCATGGACGTTGACGAGAGGAATAACGTAAGGCTGTAGGATCAAGTCCCTATACCGTACTCCTGTGAGGTTACCCACAACATGCACAAGGGGTGTCCTAACAACGTGACGAATCTCGGCCCACACCATGACACTCCCACCTCCAAATGGGACAACCTCCTGAACACAGTTGACAGCATAACGTTCTCCACGACGTCGGTATACACGTGCTCGTCCATCACTTTGTCGAAGCAGAAAAGGGGAGTCATCAGTGAAGAGAACGGTTCTCCACTTTGCACGTGCCCATCTCATCCTCTGTTGACACCACTGAAGATGTTCCGCCAGATGACGTTGCGTTAAAACGGGTCGTCAAACCGGTCGTCGTGGGAAAAAGTCCAGCCTCTCTCAGCCTGTTGCTTACCTTTTGGTCAGAAATTCGACGCAGGCCTGGTATCTGCTTTGTTGTTGACGTTGCTGTCCTGGTGCGTTCCTGAAGGTGGAGCAGTCGGATGTACCGATCTTGGGCCCGAGTAGTCACCCTTGGTCTGCCTGACCTTGGCCTATCATCAACGCTGTTTCGGGTGTTGAAACGGGTCCACAATGAAGAGATGGTCTGATTGGACACGCCAAAGTGTGTTGCAACATCTCGCTGCGTCGCTCCTGCTTGCAGTCTGCCAATAGCGTTGTTGCGTTGCGCTCTGTTCAGTCTTGGCATTATTCAGGTCGCTGTACCGATGTTGTGTAGTCTGAATCAACAGCGGCTGATATGGCCTTTTATACCCTTAAAGCAGACGTGTCTGCATGTAAACCTTCATGATCCCATGCTGCACGTGCTTTGGCAGAAAATGCATTTGGACGAATCTCTCGTTTTCGTCCCTGAACACAACGTAAACATTTTGGGCCATTGTTTTTGGTAAATTTACACTTTTGAGCAAACCTTTCTTTAAATTACAGGTATGTATCATGAAAAAAATGAACCCGTTTCGAAAAAATCAATTTCGCATGAATGTCAAGTTGTTGTTTTGGAAGAGTTTATATTTATATTGCAAACTTAAATGACTGAAACCATATCTCCATATAATGTTTTGATATTATTAACCAACTTACGATCAGTTTCGTCAAGTCTTTTTAAATAAGGGTAACATTGTTTTTGGTATTATTTTCAATCACACTAAAATTTAATACATTTCAGAATTTGATTACACAAGGTTTTGACGACCACATTCAGATTAAATATCTGCACTTGTTGAGTTAGTACTAACAGCATCGGTTCTGGAGAAAAAATTTATAAAACATTAATAATTTACTGTTTACAAAACTAAACGTACTTGTAGATAATGTCTTTTAGCTATTATTCAATAATGTCAGTCATCGTCATGTGCACGTAGTGTCAGCTCAAGGTGACATTGATTTACCCCACGAGTCTATCATTGTTGCAACATCAATCGTGTACTAATCAAGTTCAGTCCCTTCTAATTATGTTATATCACATTGAGCTCAAGGTCTTTTAGAATCATTTCAAAAGAATTTTGGGAAAAAAACTTGAACCAAAGACATTGGGCATAGAATTAGATTATTGTGGATAAAAAGGGTTCACTGAGAAAACCTTCACGGTATCAACATTGTAAAGGCGTCGGTTTGGTACTATTTTCTTCATCTTAAACAATTTCTTGACGGTGTTTTCGTATCTCAAACTTCTACACAAAAAACTCAATGACTATAATCTCAACGTAGCAATGTCAATGAGCATGTGGAACTTATATACAATTTGCCGAAGGAGAGTAAATTTCAATTGGTTCCTGTCGTGAATTATGCCACGTTCCTCTTTTAGACAATGTAATTCGTCCCTGGAAGTATGTGGAGCAAATAATAATAGATTATTTTTCATGCAAAAACGAATATTTGAAGTAAACATTCACTTGTTTTGGTAATAGGTACCGCATACTTAGTGACCTTTTTGAGAGAACGTTTTATGATAGTTTAATTTAAAATGAAAAGGTTAAAATTGCAGAATTGGAGCCACTGACTTTGTAGCATGTCAGGCTGTCTATACTTCATCAAACAAATGGTCACCGGATCACCATTTATTTACAGAATCACCAAATCTGTGAATTATAATTCTCATGTTTGAACACGAGATTTTAGCTGTCTAAATCTTTTCATATTTTTTATGCCTCTTGCTCCTGGAAAAGATGATAAAAATCAGTTTAAAAAATATGGCCTATATTCCCGTTATAAAGGATCACAGTTGCCCAATATACAAATTTGACCTCATTTGTCAAAGAGTTTGCTCACAATATTAAAGATTTATGGAGTCAGTGGTTCTAATAAAGGAGTCGAAATAGTGCAAAGTTTACAAATGGACCAATAGAAACAAACATTAAGGCAGAAGCCCGTTCAAAAAAGAGTGGACAGACCAGAAAAGATTTTACTTTTATCCGTAAACCTGTCAACCTCGACGGACATACCATGAGCCTGTAGGCTCCGGCCTGCATAAGGTCATTAATTGACGAATTTCACCACACCGAGATAAAGTACTGAGTCAAGTGGTGGACATGTGGATGTTGATGTATGTATTGAAGAGATACATTAACTGCATATCGTTGTTGCTACATCAATCGTGTCTTTAACAAAATGAGGGCCACTAATCAAGTTACTTTACAGAACATGCAAGGCCTTTGAGAAGCATTTCAAAGATGATGATTAAAGCGCACGCTAAAAAATACGGGGGACATAGCATTCGACAAATACGAATTTCAGAGGATAAATCTTAAGTTTCTTTAATCAAAAACGTGTCATGTGAGCCTTAGATGCATTTTAACTTAATCAAAACTCTAGCACTTTCTTAATAAACAACATGAGAAACTTTTTTCACTTGTAATTAATCTAATGAAACTGAGATTCGTAGCGGTGACCTGTAACAAAATATTAAAAATGAGAGAAAAATTTGTTACGAACTGAAGTTAAAAAAGTCTTATGAATATTTAATATTAATCTAGTAGATTTTAGTAAACCTTTGCCTTTATTTTCGCCTCAATGGTTCGATTCCTTTTCTCTCTGATCTCCACTCTCTTTAAGATAAACATCATCTGCATGGTGAAATAATGATGAAAGTACGTTTAACTCTAATACTGAATACATGATGATGTTATTCGAAATGATGAATCATATTTTATAAACTGAAAGGCATTAAAAACGCAATTCGATATTAAGAATCTATTATATCAACAATAATCAAACGCAACAATAAATAACAACTGAGGTAGTAAAGGAAAACATGTTGGGCTTATTTTACGGATGAATGGTCTAGGATACAGACAGATCTGTGACGTCAACATCCCCTAGTTCAGGGGTCAGTGTGGGCCAGTATCGGAGAAGTCCTCCTTGAGTTCCGACATGCAGGCAATTGTCTGACAACGCGTTGTTCAAAAGTCTGTCAGTGGTGATGAAGGGCTGCAGTCAACTTTGCAACATTACGTTGTGGCAAAGCTTGATCACGACGTCCAAGTTCGTCCAACATGTGCTTTATGGGGTTCATATCTAGCGATACCGCTGGCCAATCCATTGGACGAATTACCGTTGTCACTTCCGAAGGTGTTGAAACGGATGTTCAGTCTCTCAATTGTCGACGGAAAAAGTGGCTAGCAACGTTTCCCTGCGATGAGCAAGTCATTAGCATCCAATTGGCTTGGTTTCTCTGGACATCAGTGAGCCGATGCATGGTTTACAGGTGTCACATTACGAAATTTGCTGTGGCTTTTAAAAGGCCCAAGTGAAAGGAATGCACGTGCAAACCATGTGTTATGAATCTTGTGTTCGTGAGATTTTTCAACTGTTGTGTTTTGAACACTGATCTTTGTGTTTCTGACCTGGGGTAAGCTGTGAAACTTGACTAATGTGAGATAGGGTACTAACACACACAGGACTGCTACCCTCAGTTCAGTTTCTCATATTTCACCCAAACTGTTTTTTGTGTCATCATATACCTATTGCGTTTTAATGCCTTTCCGTATAGCTAGAAATATATACAGTAAGTGATATGTGTTTTGAACTGGTCCCCTGGCTTACGTGCTAGTGCTCAAGTATGTAAGTAATGTGTTATAGATAGGATAACTTGAAACGCGTTATATGGTTATAAAAATATAGGTATTATTTCAAAGATATCATTGATGTGAATGGTTGACAATAATTACAAAAACTTACCATGATGAATAAGAGAATGAATATTGAAAGTGTTCACATGTTAAAACAAATGGAGCTTACTGAGACTTCCTTTCCAACTCAGTGTATAGGGAAGAGGAGATACAGCCTCCTTATGGGCAGACATAGACATGAAATGTTGCAAGAAAATAGAACATCAGAGTCCAAATGGAAAGATAAGATATCAAATATTCATAACCAAATGAAATTTTCTGTATAGGTTATAAGGTTTATATCATTCATGTCCTTTGGGGTTGTCATGTGATACCGAAAGAAATTACATAGGTCAAATAGCAGCAGTTTTTTTAAGTCACAATTTTATGCTTTTCTCTCCCAGGACTAGCAAAATACGATGTGTATTCTTATTGCGAGATATTTACCACCCAAAGATTTATATATATATATATATATATATATATATATATATATATATATATATATATATATATATATATATATATATATATACGCGAATCAAATACAAATGTTGAGTGGTACGTTGAGACTTTCAAGCTTAAAAGAGTACTTTTAGAGTAGAGCTGATGAAGAAGTAGTATGGCATTTCGACGTCACTGTCGAGAAATAACTCGTCTTTTGGTCACATTGCACTGACTGAATAACAACTTTCATGTCATTCGTATAAAATAACCAAGATTATCTGTTACGGATTTTAAAAGACACCTCACTCTACTTAAAACTGCATTTGCCACGAATGCAATATGTTATGTGTGTCATTGATTGCTGTAGGAAGTAGAAACTGAGGGTGATATTTGGGAAGATATTTACAATACTCATGGCATTTTAACTGCAAGGTAATTCACATATCAGGAGACAGATCGTGCCTCAAAGAACGAAGCATAGCCCTTTTTTTCACAAGGAGTCTAATGTTACAGTAACAAAATTAATCCCTTTCATTTTTTCAGGAAACTTAGAAGTTAGAAATAAATTGGATCAAACTCAATTTCCGTTCCTCCGATATGGTTGATTGAAATATATTGATTAAATAATCAAATTTTGATAAAAGAAAATATAACATCTTTAATCCTTGTTTTCTCTGTTACTTGACAATTAATATTACGAAATGAATGTTTTCTTTAATGGCCAGTAATGAAATACTTAAGCTTTGTATACATATTTCCAGTATGTTTCTTCTAATAAAATAAAAAAAATTCTTATATATATTTCATAACTTATTTGGTTTCTGAAGAATAAACTAATTTCAAACATCAGTAAATCTAATATCATGGAATCTTTAGGATGATTTTCTCCTTCATGACATGAACATATAACAATCAAGGTTTTCATAATTAGTTATAGTGAAATTTTATGAATTTTGGACAGCGTTCTTTTTTTCCTTTTTTTCATATCAATTTTGTTTCATTTCGTTCACATATTGCTTATAATAAAGGAAAACATACAAGGAAATCTTGACTTTAGCAGAATGTTGTTGGTAAAGATACGAAACATTTTAATTTGTGGTAAAATGTTTAAAGAGGCAAAAGCACTTCAAAAGTTTACAAATAAACATTTTATTTATGCCAAATGTAATATTTTCAGATGGACATAGTATTGCATTGATCAAATCGATCTACCGTAAACGTAGAGGAAATATCAAGTATCAAGTAAAACCACTGGCGGCCATTTTTATGTGAAGACATTTTAATTATTTGATGTAGGGAAAAGGGTTTACGTAGCTTGACTGGTCAATTTACGTTCGTTTTAAGACTGCTTCTTTTTATTTAAAGAAATTGTGTTGTATTTTTTATTTTTTTTAGTGAGATAAATTTATTTATCTGGAAAAAAACGTGCTGAACCTTTTAGTGCAGGACCAAATATGATACATATCAATTTAATATTAAAAACTTACGCCGTTAATTGACGTGGACGGAGATTGCCATTCAGACCTTGAAGTGGCGTTGGCGTATACGCGACTTTGATGATTTTGTTGTATATGCAAGCTTTTATTGTGAATTTTGTTCGTCAAATTACAACAGGGGGAAACGACAACTTCACAATCTACATGATTAGTTTAAGATATATATGACTTAGTGGTTGAGGGATAACAAACGATGCTGATTGAGGCTCGAGAGATCAAGAAGATTTCGTATGAGCTATCTCTTTGTGGAAAAAATTACAAGGCCTAATAAGTTTATGTTTTCTTAAGAATCTTATATTTGGGCCTTTTCTATGGAACCAAATCTGAGAGCAGAACTCTCCGTTTGGCCTAGCTAAATCGAACATGGCTGTGGAGCAATCACCATTAGGTGATGTGTCATTTGTATTAATTTTTATTGGATTATGCTTCCTTTGTCATTCCGAATGAAACGCACCTTAGTATTATGTTCAACATAGTATTTAAAGTAGTACCGTTATCCGAGTTTGTGTCTGTAGATAAGCAATAAGCAACGTAAAAAATAAGCAATATAAAAAAATGTCCATTTGCAAGAAATGCAATTCTGAAGAGCAATTTTCAAAACTAGTAATGTTCAGATGAAAAACCGTTATGATATGTTATTGACAATCGACGCTACGAATGAACTCATATGTACAGTATTCTTGGATTAGAGCCAGTTAAGCTTACATAAAAACGCAAACTTTGACATTTTCATTCCTATAAATTTATCAGTTCTTTCTCCAGCTGCAAACCATGTTGACAGTCAACACATTTAGCTTGCGACTTGATAGAATACCAATGGATGCTCCTAAGCAAATTGCTTATGGTCAAACGAAACGAAGTAGCAAAATTCCCCAAATAAAACAAAAGTCACTAAATTACTGCAACGTGATTTTCCAGTACTTTACAAGAGCCATTTGAGCCAAGCTATTAAAATCTCTTGCCATCCTCCCAAAAAGATCTGCGAAGCTGAGTCGGTAGGTAACACCTCTGGCCCCCCAAAAAGGAAGGTCACGCCCTTAAACCTAATACCATATTCTTCTCAGGCAGCATAGGTTCCCAACGATCTTTTAAGTATAGATGCAAAAGCCTTTTTAAGTCATTTTTGTGCAAAATAAATATCATTTTTGCTTTATCAAGGAAACCTACATTTGATAACCCCCGACCTATGACATACAGAACCAATGAATTTTTAAATTAAAGTGATTCTTATGTTGTTATGCATGCAATTTCTGTGTAATAAACGGTGTTCGATTCCCCATTCATTTCCAGGGGGTAAGTGGACATCAATTGTGGTTTCATGTGTATCCTAGAACAAGGCATGATAACAAATATTCATAATATATAACATTCTTTATCAGTTAGTGCAATGATAATAGAACCAAAAAACAGAAAGGCTTTGAAAAAATAATTGTCTTTTCTTTAAGCTGATCTGTTACCAATAATTCGTTAAGCACCATTCGAAAATTACGCACTGTTTAGTCGGTTAAATGTGAAAATTTCGGTACTTTTGTTTTGAAAATAAACTAATATATCTTACAATAACAAGCTGATTGAAATGGGTTGTTTTGTATCATGACCACATTTGGGAACATAATTCTTACAGGTTGCATCTTAGAGATCTAAATTTGAGGTGTGATGAGATTAATGACTACTGATGGCAGCATATTGGCTGGAGAGTTTCTGAATGGTCAGAGAACTATCAAGAGAGTCTGTGTTTCGATCAAACTTTAATCTAATTAGATCTGTCGTATTCAGACCATTACACACTTAGATGTCACATCCCCTGATACACCATTCAGACTTGGTTGGGGACCTTGAAAATAATTAGTTATAACATTCGAGGTACGTCAATAATGACAAGCACTATATTTTACATATCCTACTTTCTTGTATACCTTTCAGAGTGAATGCAAAGATTTTCGAATTTATTATGTTTTCATAAAGTCGTAGTTTTATTTAAAGCTTAATGGTATGTAAAGCATATTCCAAGAATGTCCCGAATAGAAGTAATATTCATATTTTTTTTATTTCAGAGTACATACTTTTTTAAACCTAAGGCTACGAAAACAAATTAGTAAGTATTCATTGACTTGGAAGCGTTTGGAATACTTTCCAATTACCTTTGAGAATTCAGTTACGTGACATCGGTGATGCAGAAATGACTGTTGAATGAATTAGAGCCTACAAAATCAGCAAGATGTGTTTATCATACACTGATGATTACAATATATATACGGTTCGACATTGAAATATAAAGAACAATTTTAATAATATAGAAAAATACATATTCGTCATCCATTCAAATCTTTATTGACTTCTGAACGTTTTATGATAATACGATACCCAAACTAGGTACACTTATTCCTAAATGAAGAAGCTGTATTTAATGCTTATTAAAAATAATTGAAAATATGAAAAATAACACTGCAATCAGCACATTTTCACATGTTAGAATTGTTTTACAGAAGTAGAGTGCAAGCCATGAAATATTGATAAAGGCGTGTGTTTTTTTATCACAAACCGGAAACAAGAAGCAACTCACAATATGCCTAAGTTACTTCGACATTATTTTAAAGTGAATTCTCAAAACAAAATGTTCAGTTCATTTTCATTAACGTTATTTGCTTTTATTGTATAGATGCTCTCTGCTTTCTTATTTTGTCTTTTTAAGAAACCCTAATTTCATGCTAAAGGTGCTATTACATCTAATTCCAGTACGAATTGACACTTGCCTCCTTGTACCGTTAGATTGACTTTACTGTGAATGTAGAACGCATTTACTCATATACACAACATATGGCCATTATAAAGAAGCACAGCCTTTGAGTTGTCAATGAGTTACACTCCATCGATAAGAGCACTTTTCTTTTGATAAGCGGATCAACTCAAAATAGGGTCTGGCGTGTGCAAGAAATATTAGTCTAGACTTCGAGATCTAATCACGTTGATGTCTTCATGCGATTGGTTTCATCATCCTTAGCATCTATACTTTTGTAATATTTGGGCATTTTACTATAACAATGTCTGAGACATTTTCAAATACATTTGGCCACCAATACCGCACTGAGAAACTATAATAGCCATTAATGAATCCATGAAGTTGAATTCCGTTGAAAACATAGTTAGGTGAAAAACGGGAGCACAGAACAGTTGTCTGATTTGTACACTTATATCTTATATATATCGTTTTCTGATATCTTTATAATCCCCATTGGCATAATTAAAGGTGATCAGCTTGTGATAGTATTTATGTTTGAAAGGAAGTCGATGAAACCAAGGTACAAATTGATCTTTAAGTGGTATAAGACATTCAAATAGCAATATATAATACAGGTACAATCACAGTAAAGTTTACAAGAACATATGGTTCTGACTTGAAAGTTTAAAAACGCTACTTTCAATACGAATATTTTTCAAACCACTTATACCAGTAAATAGCAATTCATTATATCATATAAAATGAAAGAGTTATTGTTAAGAATTAATTTGGAATAGGAAAATGTCCCCAGTCAAAACAGCAAAATATAACAATACAATTGTATATTAATTACAATTTAATCAATCAAATAATAAACAAAGTGTTTAAAATTACAATATCAAGCTGATACGAACTATAATACAATATCAAATGAGTCACACTAATTAGCTAACTAAATATATTCACCAGTCCTTATGAATCACACAGTTGATGAATGTAGGAAACAGTCAGTGGGTCTTGATAGGAGATTAATGAATCCGGCTTGTAAAGGTATCCAAAACAGTGGCACGGCAGATGATCGCAAAGTTGATTGAAAGAAGCAAGATGAGTAAGAGTTTTAATGTCAGCCTATATATATATATATATATATATATATATATATATATATATATATATATAGGTTAGATACCTTCCAGAATGTTCTTCAAAGTTCCACGACAAACTCCAATCAGAAGTGTCCAACTCAAGCAATCAAGAAATAGAACATTCTAGAATAGATTATTCTAGACACTGCCAGCTAAGACTATAAAAACAAGTGTAAGTGTGACCCACTAAACAATACAATGTTATACAATGTTAAACTTATAAACAATCACATACTCATAACACTATAAAGAAAATATAATGTTTTGTTCTAAACAATGTATTCAAATAATCTTTTTCTTGATAGTCATATTTAAGCAATTAAGTCCAAAAAGGAGTGTGTAACATCTATTGTAGATTCAAACAGAACGGATTAACTCTTTGGGCTGTTAAAAGGAACAGTGTTCAGTAAGGCAGAAGATAACTTCAATTTGTATTTCATTACAAACTTAAAATCAGTAACCTAATAATGGTAATTTTTCATGATATCCTGTAATAACAATGCTTGTTCGATTGATAGTCTAAAAGGATTTTCACGCTAGGTGAAAAATTGGAAAGATTTGAACCAGAGCAATGATATTGTAAAACAGGTCTTATCATTTTTATTTACCGTTTAAGAGCAAAGTTTTATGTAAACGAAAAACTTGAAAAATTACATTTTGACAAAAGATTTCAAAAGAAAAAACTTGTTGTATTGAGAATAACTTCCTTTTGTTCATTCTTTTCAGGGTTTTTTTTATATTGAAACTCTATTGTCTTTTCCATTGATTAGATTTCATTAGATAACATTTATCACTACATAACATTACACTTTGAGATATATTTGAAAACTTAAAAGTTGTTAACATTTTCCATTCACAATCAAAGAGAACATTTAAAAATTTTGAATGTTTTGTCATTCGAAAACATGTTTTTCCCCTTCTTTTTATCAGTCTGTAGAAAAAAGGTTAAAAGAATCATTTGTCATTTAGTGTATGTTAGATGAAAGGTTTCAAAAATTTCGTTCAGAATAGTTAGAAATTAAATTTTTTTCCTGACTTTAAATTGATTGTAGGTTTTTGTCAAAGATATTGAGGTATAAGCAAAATATTAAACTGAACCACGCGGATTCTCTTCATACATGGACATGTTCTATCAACAATCTGACTCTCAAGGCTGTGTTCTCATCAAGTGCAAAAAACGGTAACTTCCAACTACATAAATTCTTCATATATGATTAATTAAGAGAAACATACTTACTGATATACAGACTTTTACTTTCTCTCTGCACTATGCCATCGTAAGAAGTATCTGCAGTTGTATTGATTGAGATACCGTTCTATTTAGCGTGTCTGTGAAACAAAACATCGTTTCTAAAATAGAATAGACTCGATGTCCCTGATTACAATCACAGACATAGCAATGCCTGCCTAGAATCTATAAATGTTATGAAATAATGTTAATCCATTTGTTCTACGGAGGGTTTCAAGGAAATTGAAGCTTAATATGTAATCAAACGTACCTGCACGTGTTCCAAATCTAGTTACCCATAACCATTTATGTCACTTTTACAATAACAGCATGGTTTTATCCGTTTCAAACTATTTTTTTTTAATTGATATATTTGTCCAAGGACAGTTTGACTTAGAAATGGCTACATAAATAAATCTAGTCTTTTATTCTTGTTAGACGTTGTAACTCACAATGTAACCCATCCATATTTCAAAATAGGTCACGGAGTATGCATGGCATAACATAGTTGTCAATTGTATTAATGAAATGAAAATGTTAGATGTGAAGCTCACGTCAGTGTGAGATAGGACATTCAGATACCTACTCATTGACACTTCTTTTGGAGTTCGTAGACTACATATAGTGGATACGAAACTACCTTCCATTTCATACAATCTATATAAAAACGAGTTAATGATTAAATATACAACGAACAACCCAATTATTAAAGAGTTTTATAAAAAGAATAGTATAACATTGCAAGAAATTTAGTATTCTGTTTATTACTTAACTCAGTAAGCAAGCATGATTGTCGAATTTGTACTGAACGAGACATTTCCGCGACTTGGTCGCTATTGTGACGGCAGGGCCAACATTGTAACGTCACACATACACAATATTATGACGCCATACGTGCAGCGGTGTGACACTAGTTTAATATATATTTCATTCTATGTACAAAGAGCAAAATTCTAAAAATATTTTGAATTCTGTGGAAGACACTGTAACGATCAATACTGAAATATTGTCTACACTGTGAACATTATTGTACAGCAGAATTCTAGATATATTTTATGTTGAAGTGTATGTACAAATTTAATTACTAACTGAAGAATAAATGTTGTCTTTTCTCTGTAGGTGAATTACTAATAACTCACCAAATAGATGAAATGTCATGGATATATATTACAGTACTTTTCAGTAAATACCTGTAATCCCTGCTCTCCTCACTCAAGTGTTCATTCTAGCTAATTATGATTTTTTAAATTACATATTCCTCCTTTTTGACCGTTTTGTAATTATCAGACGTAAATGTATTATATGTTAATTATCTGACGTAAATGTATTATATGTATAATGATATTCGGATTAAATCTGTAGAAAATGAAGACATTCATTTATTCATTCGATTTCATTCATTAATTGAGACAATGTTTTTCAAAACGTTATAAATGTTACATGTAACGATACTTGGGTACAAATCATCGTTGGATTAAAGCCTAAATACAAAAATAGTCCAGTTTTCGTCAAGTTGTTATTATTAATAGATTTTCAAAATTCCTGTTAACTTGAAGAAAACTTCATGGTCAACATGCCAAAAATATTGAAAGTTCCGCTGTTATTATAGACATAGCAATCTTATAATCAAGAGACTAATTTTGGATATCCCTCTGACAAGAGTAAAATGTCAGCGGGAGTACACCGGCAGTGGAAGTTTTTTCTTCGCTGTTATAAAGTTATAAATAAAAATGGAAATTAATCGGGTTTGACTTGCCTATGCAGTATTGCACCCTCTATATGGTACTGAATAATAATCGTTACGCAGCCATTGACAACATGAGGACAGCGGATGAATTACATGGTGTATGTTTACATACAGAACAATCTTGAGATGAAGTCGAAAAGGGCGTGGTTCGTTACGACTGCTCCAAAACATCTACCACATTAAGTATAAGTCGATCTTCTCAGCTTGTGCAAACAAGTCAAGTAATGAGGCAAGTCATTTATAGAATGAAAAGGGAATCCCATCATCACACCAGTGATCTATCGGAAATTTAATTAAATAAGCAAAATATTTGCAGCTGTAATTATTTGATATTTTGGGTTATATAAATGAGGAAAAGTTTGAAACATTTGAGTTATGATGGAATCATGATAGCTAAAGATGACAGTGGCTGGCTAGTTGCTAATTTGTTATAGGAAATTCAAGAGATTTTGTATTTTAATAGAATTTTAATCTGATTAGATATTCAGAGGCATCCTCAAAACGTCAAATTCCACAATGCATCAATTAGCTCAAAGCAATTACAGTAATTGGCGGATATAACCAAATTATGACACACGTTAGCTATATTCTACATATCTAACTGCTCTATTTAACCTTGAGATTGAAAGACATTGTGTGTTTGTTTAATTTTATGCAATGTTATGACGTTTGTAAACTAAAACTTCTAAAAATATATAATTACAATATGTAAAAGTTGGGAGTGTTTGTCAGGTTTATTTTAGTGAGACGAATTCGGTTGTTTGATGAACAACTAGAAGACAAGGACAAAGTGTGTTTGTGGAACATCGATGTCCTAACGTTATTGATATTACAGATCTTAGTTTCCAAAGAACATAAAGACGAACAAACCAATGTTTTCATTACAGAACATGAAATAAAGAATCCAAAGGTTAATCGTGCGATCAAAGACGCTATCTATTCTATTCATGTTACAAGTGAGGTAATTTTTGTGTACAAATGTTTCTTGTATATGATTGTACTTTACTCCAACAAATGAAGAAAAGGCAGTCCCACCAGTTGAGCGAGTCAGCGTTCAATAACAAAGAATTTCCTGGAATGTTCTTGTGGCCCTCGTACAGTAAACGCTAAAAGAAGGATACCTCCGCTAAAAATGTGTTACTGAACGCAAGACAGATAATTGTAACTGAGTTAGGTAATTATTTCAAGATGAATATTTTAATGGATTTACTTAAGAAGAGTATAATTGTTGAATGAATCAAACCGAAAAATATGTGTTTGTAAAACATCGATGTCCACAAAATGAATGATTCACCTTTAGAATATCAAAATTGTCATTGAGTATATTAACATGATCTTTACTCTGATTGGTTCATCCACTTATGTATAAAAGGTCAATGACTGACCAATCAAAGCGAAAACCTAAAGTATAATTTAAGAAAAGTCTTGATCGATCAATGAAAATAATGACCTCAATCGAAAGGGTTCAACACAAGAAATGCATTTATCAAGTATGAACCACTTTCACTAACAAATCAAATCATGCAATCAAGGTAAATTTATGGGAAACTTCTCATCCTCAATTCTTATCTCGAGCAAAAGGTCATCGTCATAAAGTAAAACAAATTGCATTTATCTAATTAGTCTTATGGCAAAACTCAAGTATAAAATACCTATCACTAACCAATCAAAAGTTATGACAGAAGGTAAACGATTTTCTTAAAAGACGAACACAGTCGTAGAAATGAAAACCCTGGTACATGTTATCTCTAATTTTAGGGCATAGTTAGAAAAAAAGAAAGTTAATAAAAAGAAATGCATAGTCATTGATCATTCATCGTTCAATAACTTTTGAACACTGTTGAGAATCATAAAACAACGCAAAATTTAAAAAGAATGCTTGTTATGTGTTGTTCATAAGTAATTTAATGGCTGCAACAAAAACTCAGGGTTAATGACACTGCACCTAGCAAAGTTTTTCCTTTTAGTATTTAAACATTGGATTTACTTTCAATTGCGAGTACAAAGCACTCGATTATGATAACTGTTTGTTTCTACTTATCATAAACCGTTCACTACCTGAAGAAGCAACTAGCATTTGTGTCCGATCCACTAGGTTATTACTTCAACGTAACTTTCAACTGAATTATCAATTTATAAACTGAACTTTTAGTTAAATCTATATTGATGCACAGTGGCTTTGTGAGTAATGGTCACGTGCTATATGTATCAATTTCATTAGGTATGTTGAAACATGCATTCCTGTACCTTAGATGGTTTTTACTGTGAATTTAATACATTATCACTACATATGCTACATATAACTATCATGAAAAAAGAACAGCCTTCTAATATCTACTTGTTTTAATCAATCTGTAAGACTGCTTTTCGTCGGGAAAGCTGTTCAACTGAAAGTAGAGTCTGACGAGTGCAAGAAAAAATAGTCTGGAGTTTGTGATCCAATCGCGTTGATGGCTTCATACGAATGGTTTAATTATCCTTGAACATCTATTGCAATATTTGGGTAGTCTATCACTACTGGTACATATTTCATCAGCCTTCAAATGCATATACCTTTTCAAAGAAAATTATTTTTTTCTGAATATATTCAACTTGGATTTAGTTGAATAATATGTTAAAAGAAAATGCAGACAGAAGAAATTACTTACACATCACTTAAGTACAAATATTAACTTTAATGCTTTCAAACGTGGTATACCAACATCTTTGTAATTACTTTTGTCCTCCCCGTTTGTGTAGCTGTAAAGTTAATCCCTTATTTCTTTGACAACGATATATATAATGCATACTTATCTTTATGCAAGAACCAAGGTCATACGCCATTGTTGCCAGGTTTTCTTTTGGTTGGTAGCATTATTTTCAAAAT
Source organism: Phorcus lineatus (assembly GCA_921293015.1). NCBI lineage: Eukaryota > Metazoa > Mollusca > Gastropoda > Trochida > Trochidae > Phorcus > Phorcus lineatus. The sequence continues at coordinate 29,346,641 of OV121085.1, read as the reverse complement.
TCTGAATCTTTGCAATCATTTTCATTTTATTTCATTAAATTTCACGCTTCTAATGGCTGAACTATTGCTCAGGTGGGGCCAAACAATCACAAACTCGTGAGCTAGTTTCATGTTGATTTTTAATTTACTTAGTAACTTATCTCAAATGTACATACACAGTCATTTGACAAATATATAAAGCTCTGAACTTCATTTTTTTAAATATTTCTGTTCTATGATGTTTCAACTTCTAATTCGTTTTAATAGCCTTGTAAGATATCATATACAAGGAAATAAGTACAAAGGAACAATGTACTGTTGTGTTTTGAAACTAACAAACAAATTTCCATTTAGTTTCTTATCTCATTTCATACTTTTGTTGTTTGGGCAACTAGGTCAAAAGAGATATTAAAATAGATTGTAGATTCAACCAGAATCATTGAACTCGTGGGCCTCATAAACGGCACCGTGTTAAATTAGGCGGAAAACAACTACAGTTTGCAATCCAATAAAGCGAACTTAAAATCAATAACCTGACGATATTTGTTGTTTTATTATATGCTGTAATCACTAAGGATGTTTGGTTGCTAGAGAACTGTGTCTAATTGATTTCAATGGTTGAGGATTTCTACTGTACTTTAGGTTTAATTTGAGGTTTGGTACATAACTGTTATCCGTTCAGGTGAATTAAGTTCATGTAAGTTTATTACTTTTGAACTGAATTTACAAAAGGATATTTTAACACATAATTAACGTTACACTGTTTTAAACATTTAAGAATGATTGATTAAAGAGGTACTTTAGCTCGAACCCCTGTCTTTTGTTACTTCAGAGTTTATACAGCTGGTGATATAACTTAAAACCTAAGCTAGGAACAGATAACTCTAATTCTCCGTCTTGCAACCAATGAGATCTCTCGCTGTGGCCACACACCCCGTAGGGTCAAGGTGACGGGCGGCCATTGGAGGGCGGCGAATGGAGTGTCTGGCCTTTCCATATACTATTAACAAAAGTACAATTCTATTCAGGGGGTGTTCTCAAAAAAAACATTTTAATTTTTTTATAAATTGTTTTTATAACTCTTCTTAATGATCCGAGGGCCTGTGGTGTCGTGTGGATGAGAGTAATGTAGCACTGTTGGTGCTCTTGGACTTAAGTGCAGCCTTTGATACCATCGACCATGGAAAGCTAGTCACATGTCTAAGAAATGAGTTAGGCATACAGGGACAAGCACTGAATTGGATCAAGTCATGTATATCTAAAAGCATTCAACAAGTTTCAGTGAATGGTGTAACGTCATCATGTACAGATCTCTACTATGGCGTTCCCCAAGGTTCAGTCCCTTAGTGGTATCACTCGGAAACACAAACTACCACACCGTATGTATACTGATGACGTGCAGGTCATAAACTCTTTTGTCAAGACATCAAAGCTTGTATGACTGTTAACAAATTGCACCTAAATGACGACAGGACTGAATCTGTGCTCATAGGTCCTAGAAACAGACTTGCCAAGTGTCAACTTGATACTATCCAAATTGGTGAAACATCTGTTCGCATATCCTCCAGCGTGAAGGATCTTGGAGTACTACTGGACTCAGTTCTCGACCTGAACAAACACGTCAACCAGTTGTCAAGGTCATGTCATCATCAGTTGCGCAACATAAGTAAAATCAGGACATGTTTAACAAAGGACGCAACAAAAGTACTGACTTTATCACTCATTATTTCAAGAATAGATTACTGTAACAGTCTCCTTGCCAGTTCTCCAAAAACAGTCATCAATCGATTACAATCCCTCCAGAATAAGGCATGCAGATTGCTTTCTCTTTCCCGAAAATCAGTTCATATCACCCCAATTCTTAAAAACCTTCATTGGCTCCCAGTTCAACAACGGATTAACTTCAAACTTCTGTGCCTTGCCTACCAGTGTCACCCCCATACTGCTCCTTCCTATCTCTGCGATCTTCTCCAGCCTTACGCTCCATCAAGATCCCTCCGCTCTGAATCCCAACACCTATTCATTGTGGCAAGAGTGAAACTGTGCAGCTATGGACAGAAAGCGTTCTCCCATGCAGCTGTCCATCAGTGGAACAATCTTCCCCTAGAACTACGTACTTGCCCAACTTACGAGTCTTTCAGAGCACATTTAAAGACTCATTTATTCTTACAAGCCTTTGGTTGAACTTTTCTTCTCTTTCAAAGCGCTTTGAGCATGATATGTATTCTGGAAAGGCGCTCTATAAGTGAACTACTATTATTATTATAAGCGCACTGATTAATATGTGCCGCTGTTTTGTCAATGTTGAAAGCTCATACGTGTATGTTACATACAAACCTCAAGAGTGTAAGATACTATCTTTACACTATAAATCATGCTGGAAATTCCAGGAGGATAATATAAAAATGCTAGGGTTTGATGCTTTTCTTTTATGAAGATTACTTTCTAAGATCGATATATTTCACTATGCTTAAGGAAATTGAGTTAGATCAAATTAGTTTTATCCTTCGCTATCATACTCATCTTGAAAGAAATGGATGAGCTGTGCAAAGGGCATCACTCCAGAAATCTCTGTCCTACAAATTGTGGATTTAGCTGAGATTTTGTGTGTTTCTATAATCCCTACTCCCTTCAATATCACTGCATAGAAGGGAAAAGGTAAATAAAGTTTTTTACATATACTTACTTTTTTCGAAAAATATGATTTTTAGGAAGATCGTTTTTTTTATTACAAACTTTATATAAAAAAAAAGGTTACGGACGTTGGAGTTGTGAAACTTTAGTATATCTGTTATAAGTTTAGGAAATATGAAAATGCTACATTCTATTTCACGTTTTTTTAATTTCTGTTTTTCCGCTTATGTGCGTATCCTAGGAAGATAAAATAAACGTTGTACATGTGAGTGACATTAGTTAACTTAGTAAATGTTGTGAAATAATGTTTTTCATGACATGCCAATGCTGTCATTAAGAAGAAAGAGATGTCGTTAAAGAGAACAATACTTTGTTGTTTTCATTGGCAAATGTTAAATCTGCACTTTACACTTCAGCTTTCACAAGGTCAGCTATCACCTGTAAACTTTAAATGAGCCGAACATCGCTCGAGGTAGCAGTTAGAACAAGAAAATGTGACTAAATCATAAATTTAATCTAATTTCAGAAGCCCAGAAGTTTTATGTCCAAAAATATGTTCTAGCTTATACACTGGTAGTTTTTCGATGTAGCGGAAAAACGTAACCACTAATCTTTAGACTGACGGGGTCAAACGGTCACCAATCATTTTATACAACTAGATTCACTAAACACTGGTACATTTGAACAGAATGATATGGAGTTCATTGGAAACCTCAAGTGAACTAATTTATAACTACGTCTTCTCTTGATAGAAGAAGCAATTTTCACTGGGATAACATGACATCCTTGCACCAATTGTCAAGAATTTTGAGGAATGGGAACTTATCAATCAAAATGACATGATCCAGTATATAAAGATACTAGATACATTTGGCGTTGATCACTTTGAAAATGAATATAAAAGTCACGAACTGGACAAGTTTACCAGAAATAATAAAACTCTGTGTGCCCTCGTAACTAAACATTAAGTAATATACGATATGATCTCCAGTGGGTTTTTTTCTTGATATATTACCTTTAACATGCTCTTTATGCAGAGATGTTTTTAATTGGAGCTTCTGAAACAAGTCTCACCGTAATCGAGCGTGCTTTTTTTCTTCTTAATTAGTTTGATGTATGATACAATGTAACTTTTATTGCAATGTAAATATAACTCAAAGCAAATAACACTATCACATAATATCGAATATGAACATTGCTAGTATGTAGGGAGAGTGAAAGGTTTAAATAACAGAACGTTTGAGAGAAGCTATGAGCAAGGGCAGTGAAGTGGGCAAATCGAAACACTTATTATAGAAGGAATTTCTTTCATAAGGGTTACAGTCTGGAAAAGTCATAACGTTCTGTGGTTCAATAATGAAGCTTCAGCATCTTTACAATAACATGGCATGGTCGATATTCTCAACTGAAGCAAACAGTTATAGACAAGTCAATCAATGAGGCACTCAATGGATAGAATGGAGTTAGAATGCCACATAAAATAAAGGCTGCCATAAAAAATATAACCGCTCTTATTAACTCTATTAATAATGTGAATCCTCTCACAATACCTCTTTGCAAACTATGACGACTTTAATGATTGGAAATAGTTAGTTAGATCAATGAGTAACTGCATATTTACAGTGTGGTTATGTTATATCCTTTTTGCATATGTCACGTTACTTATAAAGGAAGATCATAATTGTTTTTTCTCTAAAGTAATTTGTTAATATTGGTATGAAAGGAACCAATTATTGAATATGTGAAATGTGCGGTTTCTTTGGAAGAGTGTGATAGTTAGCTAGGATATCGCAGCGATGATTTACTAAGCGTTGTAATTAGGAAACCGCTTAAGTAGACGATAGAAATTAATCAAGCGCTAGGGTGGGCAATTAAATGACTTGACAACACCACTATTTACAAGGTCATGAACATTCCCACACTAATTAGTCAAAGAGAGGTCATTAATGTCATTTATAATTTACGGTCATGACAAGTTCTAAATTGGTTATTATTGTAAATTGCTCCACCAAAACAAAACTTTGTAAAATGAATCTTTTACCAGAAAGTATAGTTATTCAACTTGAAATTCAACCTGATTCGGATAAGATTCTATGCGGTTTAATAATCATTGAAATATGAAAATAAACGATAACGATTTGCATTATCCCCTGGCGCGTTTGAACACAAAGAGGGGCATAAGGAATATTGCAGCGTGCGTTTGTACGTCCGTCCATACCTATAAAATGTTATAACTAATAAAAACTTTGACTTTTTATATTTGTGCAGTTTGGTCATCACAATGAAAGCAAGATCCCTTTTGAAGTTTGTGACCTTGACAGTCATGGCAAGTTCACAATGACACCTTTACCCGTGACAGCGTTTAATCTAAAAACAGTACAGTATTCCATACTTACTTACACATAACTTCTTATTTGGAAGACGCCCAGCCCACTGATTTATGGTGAACTTTACATTACTTTCAACTTCATAACGAGGACTGTCAAAATTTTCAGCATTGACACCTGCACGTTAAGCTTATCAGCGTGAAGTTTTGTAGAACTATTCACTACATTTTTTTCATATTTGGCATCACATCGCCTAGTTTATTCATGTGAACTTTACATTTTAAGGTCAGAGAGAGGCTTTTTATAATTGGCAGTTTTGAAACTTACATTAAGGCTATCATCAGCTCCATATTATTTAAAAACTCATCTATATAGATTCTTTTAATATTTTGTTCAAAGCCTCTTATTGGTATAATGCAAGTCTTAGTATAGTCGACTTAGGTGACCTTTGCATTCCTTCAAGAGCGCAGAGAAGTATTGAGTTATTTACTATGGAAACCTGAATGTGTAGCTTATCAAAGGAACATTGCTTACATTTCATTGAAATATTTAGCATTGCTTCCAGAGAAGATACACCCAAGCAGGCACAATACGTCTATGAGTTATATTACGTCTATCTAAATTAAGTTTGGATCGGGTTTAGTAATCTAACAACGGTTTTAAGACGTCTATTCAACGTACTAATTTAGACGTCTTCTCATAGATGTCTTGAGGTATACCTGCTCTTTCCTAATTATTTATAGAAAGGTTTTTAATTTCAGCTTAAAAGATGTTTTCTCTGCTTTTTGTGTGTAAACAAGTCTTTCTAACATTAAATATTCAATATTGCAGTATTTTTATCACTTAACATTAATATTACATTAGCTTTTCGTAGATAAGGAAAGTAATTGCATTATATACATAATCATCAAAAAAAACCTTATAACATCTAAATTTCCGAATGTGTGTTTAGTGATTTATTGATATACACATTTGGAGAAATAAAGCCTTCTCTATTTATTCGTCTCAAACCAGTAAATTTTTAGCCAAATTCGTTAGTTAAGCATTTACGATATCCCGACTCGTAGGAGTGGAATACTACTAATGCAAGTGCCAATTAATTGCACCTAAACAAAATGATCATAGAACATTTTCAGCAACAGATAATCTTCATTTTAACTCAGCGTTTTTATATATTTTAGTTTGCATCTGAATGAACAGGTAAAATGTAGATCAGATAGTCGTGGTCGAGCTAACAAGGTTTTGATTATTTTCAGATACTTTCACCATTCTTTTACATTGACACCATTGAGGAAACGATTCGCAAGGAATGGCGCAATTATGTAATAATTCTATTTGAAGATGTAAATATGAAGGAAGAAGATGGCCTTGAATCAGAACTTTCACCCTTTGAAAATTACTCTGAAGCTTGGCAGCAAGGATTTAGAAATGTTTGACAAATCTGATTCTAAGGAGAGTTTAATGTTTAACCCATTTAAAGGCAAATATTTTTTCATCAATACGTACTACAGTATACATGTACGTTGAGTGAATTATCAGAATATAATGGATTTTGATTATTGAAAAATTTGAAAATTTAAAACTAACTTCTCCCTACCATATACGTTTCTAAAAGTCATAAGTTAGTCATAAGTAGCTACTGTTTTGTTTTAAATAATTGTAATTCAATATGGTAATGAACTTTAATGTATCCATTTTCATGTAAAATTTGCAATTGTGCCTTACACAGTTCTTGTTTGAAGCCTTAAATCCTGATGAAGACAAGTTCCTATTTCTTCACATTGTTATAGTGGGGTGTAACAACACAACTAGAAGACATAAAATAATTATGTTAAACTTCTAAGTTCTTTTAGACGTCTGTAAAACGTTTCAGTGGTCTATTAAATACCTTGTGGAGGTATTTAAACATCTAAAAGACATCTAATAAATGCCAAACAGACTTCTAATGAATGTCAATTTAATTCTACCGTAGACGTCTTAACAACGTCTAGACTTCGACGCTCTTTCTAGTCCCACATTTTAGATTATATTTAGATGTCTTTTCAACGTCTTTGGTAGGCATCATTTAGACATCCATTTTAGACGTCTCTTGGACGTCAAATAGACGTCTATGGGAAAAGTATGGACACAGCATGGCTGTTCAGTGTGCTAAATAATTATTTATACAAATGTGAATATTCTATCAACACATATATTTTTTCATTACAAAATTGCAGAAGTATTGAAAATACATTGCTATGCTTACTAAAATATGCATTGCCTAAAAAGTTATGACTCACTCTTAAAACCGAGTAAACCGTCTCTGAAATGAATCTTAGATATTTTTGTATATTTTCTGTCTGAATGTTTATATCTTATTGTCATTTGTGTCTCGATTTTCATGAACCTTACTTTAATATACTTATTTTCTTGATAAGTGTATCTCACAAATACAGTATACACAAATACAAAACAAATCTGATTTCAAATACTTATCTAAATGCGTTAATCTTCTGCAATATATCCACATGCATAATATAGAACTTATGATAACAAGATTAGTTCAGATAACTACACAACGATGGTTTCCTATATAACACAGCCGGTAACAATTTGGGTTTTTTTTACTTTTGAAGTGGTTTTTGTCTCAAATAAACTACACAGTTTTTGTTGTCCATCCAAGGTTACTATAAATGTTCCCGGTTAACGGTAAGAATTTTATTAGCGGAAAAACCGGTTACTTTTCACGATATTTAAACCACAACCAGAAATTGCCTTTGCCTTTGATTGGGTGACTATATTTACCAACTACAGTATAGAGAAGCAGCTTTTCCACAAAGAGGAATACAGTGAAGGTGTTTGATATATTCTAGGTTTCCACGCCTTTCTCCTTGTGTATATATCAACTGAAATATTCTATTTTTGTACCAAGGATAGTTTCAAAATGTCCAAAGGTTTGAATTTTTTTTCGACACAATCTACCAGATCAACAAAAGAATGATGATTCAAAAACTTATACTCTGGTGTTAATGTTTTCCTTTCTTGTCTTTATGACTTTTAATTTTTGGTTTTCATTTTTCAAACATAAATCAACAGTGCATCCTTTTCATTGCATGCAACGCCTGTAATTATGAGAAACGATTTAGAATGAATAATTTGATTTCCAAAGGTATCGATCTAATATTTCTTGTTTATTTGTTACCATTTTCAGCAGGTGAACACAATAGTAAATAAATCTTAGAATATAAAGTAGAATTTCCTTCATTGTTTTAATGCTCCCGAGGGGAAACCTTTGTCTCTCATTGATCATGAACCACTTCTTAGATGTCCCAACTCCGAGTAAAAGACGCCAATTTTCCACATGAAGGAAGGAGTAATGTCCCAAGTGGAATGTTAGTGATGCTGATAGATAACCTCATGACTCATGGCTGTTTCAAGGTACTGAAATGATGGATGACAGTCAATGGCATTAATATTCTGTAACTGTAGGTGAAACGTTCTTTGATGGTTTTCTCGATGCAAAGCGGAGTCATTTAATACCGTAACCATTGCTATTGCGTTTCTTGCATTCAAGGTGTCTGTTTTATATTGATGTTAATACACAGAATTTATTGATTCAAATCTATTTTAATGATTGTGTAACAGTTATACACAAAAGTCGTATTTATTCAAAATTACGATGTTACTTTCCAGAGAACTAACTTTACCTCTCGAAAGAGTCCTTACAGGACTCAATTAAAACAAAGTTTTATTTTGTTTACACTTTTGAATTTAATTTTGTAATTCAAATGTAAAGGTTTAACTATTTCTGAAAATATTTTATAGATCATATTGAACGTCACTTATAGCAGCACCATCGTAAATAACATAATTTCATGAATACATATTATTTGCATTTATAAGTGGCTATTAGATTACAAATGTAATTCCGATAGATTGACAATGGGAACTAATGTCACTGTCTAGGGATGGGACCTGACGAATGAATTCGATACAATAGATGAACACTGGAGTACTTGATTGATTGTTTCATTTTTAAAACCATGAATGACAAGAGAGTGGGGATGTGTAAAAGTAAACGAAAGCTGCTTGATGGATACTGTCTTAGTATTTTGCAGAAGTTAATAAACAGAAGCGTCAGCAGGAACTATGATAATCTTGACTTATCATGTTTTCAGGCCATGGCCTTAGTTATTATCAGGATTCGGTATGCTTTCTGTTTGTTTCCAACTTTTTCTATAGTTGTGATAAACAACCCTAAGATTTTGTTATAACAACGCAATCTCCACTCCACCTTTGTATTTGAATCAAATCCATTATATTACATATCTTCTAGCTACGATCATTTATGAAATTAATATCCAAATCTCTGCATTAAAGAACGGGTTATGGTAAAATTTTCTCACATTATATTTAACAATTTCATTCTGTGAAAAATGTATTTTGAATCCAATCCCAACCAACAGAATATTTTGGCTGAAACTTTATTCTACCACTTTCAATTCGAATAAGAGCATAGACATCGCATTCGATTTTTAGTTGAAACTGAAGTTTCTTTCATAATCACACTTGAATATGTAACTTCACAACTGAATATGTTGTCATGCTTAGCTGGCACAAAACAGGGCTGTAGTGTTACACCATGACTGGTGAAACTGATGTTACACACTATAGTCTATATTTACAGGATAAAGGCACTTAGCTATAATTCCCTTTTGCCATTGCAGGTCGGTTCATGCTATTTATAATATATATCTTAATGATATATAAATGAGTGTGTTCCATGGACTCTTTAGGCTAGATATACGTGTTTACGTGTTTTCCAGTCGACTTATTTCTTAATTTTATTAATTCACTGACCGAAGCAAAATTCATTTGTCTTTATCAAATTTAACTGGGGAATAATTGTGGGCTGTGGTAATGAAAATTGGAAGCTGCCGTCTATATCTGATATTTTGTTGTTTTCTATTACGCCCTTTGAGCTTGTAGGAAAGCAAATTATCGTTGGCTTCAGGCTCTTATTGCTTGTAATATTTTACATAGAAGATTTAACTACATGTATTTTAGTTCCATAATCTTCTCTTTGATTATCCCTCAACTTTTTATTTAGAGATACATTAGGGTATTCACATACACAATCTACAGGTATCCTCTGATGTTTTTTCAAAAATATCTCGTTTTCACTGGACGCTCATGAAAAAAGATTAACTTTTAATTAGTCAGTTCCTAAGAAAATAAAAAATGACAAAAATTATCTTTGCCTACAATTAATTTCAAACGTTTTAGGACAGATTATGAAAACTATCTTTAACAAAAATTATCCATGATCCACGGCAGAGAAAATCAATCAAGGATTGTAAAAATGTGAAAGAAATGTATTCGGTTAAGTGATCAATATCTTCAGACGTACAGCTTTCAAAATAATCACTGGAATCTCCTTTAAACTATTATTATTGGATGCGCTGTTGCCAAGCAACAAAATATAACATTTCAGGCAAAGTCACGTTTTAAGATTCAAGTTTTTAACATTGCTCAAATACTAAAATGCTATCAGTTTACTAATAAGGAACCTTCATTTTCAGAGCAGTCGTTTTACTTAATTCTACATCCTTTATTTTCATCATTTGTTTCACGACTGTGCTATTTGAGTATATCATTACATAATGTAGAAAGAGATAAAGCTTCCTTCCAGCACTAAACGATTGATTTTTCTTTACAGACTCCACTACAGAAAACATAGGCCCTGACACAACAATCGCGGCATCCAGAGCACATTTGTCAGGGTTAAAGATTGATATCAGTATGTTAACTAAGGTGAATATTTAAAGAATTGTCAATTTCATTATGAAACAGAACATTCGTTCAAAAGTATTTATGTTTAGGCAAAACGATGTTGAAAAGACAGAGAATAATTTCAAATGTTTGCATATAACACGCATTCGCCGCTGTAGATTTTCTTTTACATGAAGCCTTAGAGGCAACTACTTACTTCAAAGTTCTTATCAAAGCTAAGGAACGCACCATCTACAAACACTTTTTCTTTTATCAGTTTTATTAACAGATTGATTATTCTCTATTCTCTTGTTTTCTGTCATGTCTCTGATTGTACAAATGTTTTATCAGTAGGGGTTGCAGGTGATAAATTGCTATGTGATTTATGCATATTTTGCATTATGTTTTAATCTTAATACATCGGTATATGATTACAGATTGTTATAAATTTGTCACTGTGCTGACGACTCATGCATCATTGACTTATGATAAGCTTTTATTGTTTCATTTTCTAATTTCGCATTTAGGAAATGCTCTTGTACTTCCAAAGATAAAACATCTAGTCTCGTCTGTATTATTGGCTTATGAAATGGATGTGCATGTCACATATCGTGCAATATCTGTTTTAATAAACCCTATAAACACTGTTAGTTGTGAGATGTTTATTTCAAAAAGGATATCAAGGACCCTTGAGGTAAACTGAATGGAAATGGAAAACCTAGTTGGCCTTATTCAGTGCTTATCTCCTCTTCTTACAAGTGTTAAAAGTGAAACAATTGGTATTGGCAAAGAATTATCTAGAAAGAAAAGACTTACTTTTCTATTCTCTATGATTATTATCTTTAGTTGAAAGTATCCTAATTTCTTATGTTAGACAAACAAACCAAGATAAAACAAAATTGCTTTATTTTACTGATTGATGTATAGTCCCAACTCGGCTTGGAAGATGTATCAAACCGTTTTACATTTAAAAACTGATTGCTGTGAAATTGTCACAGCTGCTCATGGTTCATTTAATAGCACCGGAGGAGACAGGTCTCATTGTGAGAACAATCTTTAATGGCCTTATTTGAGCAAACGGAAACAGTTCTCTTCAAGGCGTCAAGGCGCTTCTCAAACAATTTGATTTGTTGAATCTTGAAACATTTGCATATAATTCAATGCTATCCATTGGAAACCTTAAGTGAGCTAACTTATAAATTACTCTTTTCTCGATCACTAATTCACAAGCAATTTGTATTTAGACAACATTATCTCTTTGCACTGATCATCAAGAATGGGAGGAATAGGAAGTTGTCAAAAATAATGTTATGATCTAGTTAAATTCACTAGATGTGTTCTCGCTTTTTGGACAAAAATCACTTTAAACTTGAATACCAAGTCAAGCTTGTTGGAAATGTTTACTACAATTGATATGACCGGGTTTCCCCTGTCAACCAAGCATTGTGTAACAATCTCAAGATAATTATTTTTTATAGAGATATGTGTATGGCATGCAGTTACCAATGAAGAATTTCAAAATTTGATTCTTCAGCTACCATTCCAAACAAAATTGATATTGCCCTGTTTCCACTAACAAAGATTGATGTAAAATATAAAGTTATCTTTCTGCCCTTTCCTGAAATCTGAGCTGAAGACAAGTTCTCTTTATGGAAATATTATTGCTTTTTGTGACTTTGACTGATAAGGTTTCAGTCATGGTTTTATCAGCCCAAACAAACGTTGCACAAGATATATAAAACTCGAAGCAAATTAACCCCGCTGACATGGGTAAAATGTCAACGTTGCATTTTGACTATATTCGGAGAGTGGAAGGTTTTAATTACAGAAAGTAGCAATGAACAAAGTCAAAAGCCTTAATACGTTATGGGCTGTATTCAAATGGAACTGCTTATTAAACAGAGAATAGATTTCTATAATTAGCTGCAATCATGTCACTTACCTAACAGTCTTGAAAAATCAAGGCGGGCTCTTCTCCAAGAAAGCAGTTTCAGCATCTTTAACATGCATGATTTGGCATATTTGATTTTCTCAGCTTGAGCAAACACTTATAGTCAGGTCAATTAATGAGGCACTCAATGGATACAATGGAGTGAGAATGCCATTTAACTACAAGTGTAGTCTGTTTATCACGTGAATGATATATGAGCATTTGGTGAACTTTGGAGCGTTCGGCCACTGTGATAATTAGATATTGTCGGTTATATTAATGGTTACTGCATATAATAAGCAATAATAGTACATGTATGTCATGCTGCTTATAATGAAATTTAAAATTTGTTTCTTCTTTCTCATTTTACGAAGTCATTCCAATTTCCATAATAATTAGTCACATACAGATCATTTACTATTTGACGGTCAAAATTGCAATTTTTAAAAACTGAAATAACAAATCTATAAGATCATCAAGAATGTTTTTACTTTTGCGACCCCAGCATAAATCACTGCCAAATGTAATCCTACAGGACTGTGAGTATAATTTTAGTATGTCATTCTTTGTTTTGTCGAAATGTTTTACCTTTTAGATTAACGATGCTTGAAGTCGATTTTAAGTGAACACCTCGTTTCATGATAAGTTCAAAAGTAATGAAACAATTTTTTAAGAAGCTGTATGAACCTATGTATATACAATAAACTATTAGTTGTGCAACATAAAATAAGTCAATGTTGAATGAATGTAAATCTAATGAGACTTCCACTGGGCAACTGTGAAGACCTAAAGTCATTCACATTTCATCTCTTATTGATTATATCATATACAGCAGTAAGTCAGTGTGTTGTAAGTAACCTTCAAACAAGGAAACTAAGTGATGGCACTTGGTTATTTCTACGATTAATTGGTTTATATGTTGCGTTCTTCTTAACACAGTAAAATGTATAGCTATTCGGGATCCTCATTTTCATTACTATTATGATCATCATTGATCCCTGTTTTATTTGATGACTGCACAGAAATAACAATCTGTCTGCTGAATCTGTTTGAACCCACCACCATGGAAGGATCTTCACTCCACAGAATGAATGTTACTCTTCACTTACATACCTTTGGGAGTTGATCAGTTATCATTACAAAGCAATTCAAAATGAAAACATCTATCAAGAAACATTTTTGTATAGTAAACTTGATGCAAAAACAAGTATATCCTAACACTCTCAAAAAGAGAGTGGACATCGGACAATGTCTATGCTATGGGTAGATATTGAGAACTTGGTATTTCCGCCCTATATACAAAGTATGGTATGGAGGTGATGGTTTTATTCATTACCTGAAGACTACTTAACTCTTGATTGATGCCTCTTCAGGGATAAAATTGTAACAGATGTTGGTCGTATACAATTGACACTGACACCATATTGATCACAGCCAGAAAAGTTTGGAAAGCAGATTGAACCTTATAATCATTTCCCACGTAAAGTTATCATTTAGTCATAACTGCTAAATAATGAGTGCTATGATACAACATTTTGAATGCAAAACTCTAAATCATATGGAATTATTGTTGTAAGCTCTCATGTTCGTAACTCCATATAGAATATTTTAATCAACATTGCACACAATGTTCTAATCTAAGACACTTCATGACGAGCTGTGTGCTTTTAAATACTATAATATTTGAAAAACGTCATATTTTATTGCTGAATATAGTTATATCAAATCAAACTGGAAAGAGAGTGTCATCAATTAGGTAATCTAATAGATAGGAGCTTTAGAACTTTAGTTTATAACAAATGATGGAGGCATTTATATTGAAAAGCTACATAAATGTATGATAAAAGAAAGCCTTCATAGAATAAATATGTTTTCTGTTATATTCTTTTTTGGTTAAAAGCTAGATGTCTCAATAAGCTATGTACACCGTGGAAAGCACTTGTAGGAGGAAGTTTCACGTAAGGGTTCCAATTGCAATCTGTATGGTAAAGCCTTTTGCTACGCGTTCGTATATGTTTGCGATACATCAGAACTTACATTTAGTTGAAATGGTGAGTTCAAAACGTGGTAGGTGACGATTGATCAACAAAAGAATTATCTAGAGGAATTGGAATGTTGCAAAGAGGGGCGACACAACGTTAAATTGGTGATGAACTTGGTGTAAGTCAGCATGTCATCAACAGGGCTTGGAATCGTTTCCAAACTTATGGTTCTAGTACTGTACCACATGCTGGAGGTCGTGAAAGATCATCGTCGGCACGTGATGACCGTTTTCTTTAACTGCAAGCTCTGAGACACAACACCAGATAATTATACCGATATCTCCGTAGTGTAATCCATCTTTCATCAGATGCGTTAGATGCCAAAATTATAGACTATTACTCCTTGTCAAGACTGAACACGTTTTGTACATTCTGAACCATAGTACAAGAAAAGCCTTTTAAAAGGCATGCTTTGGGGGCACAAAGGCAGATTTATTGGCTTGGAGAGGAGGTGTGGCTATGCATTGCGATGAAACCTGCGAGCGGGCTGGAAGTAGCAAACTATGGATGGTACTGTGCTGACATTCATTGTAGCATTGCACCCAAACCTTAATGTGTGTAGAACAGTTTTCTATTGCAGACAACGTTGCCAAGCTCCTGCGCCTTTCTCCGTCTGTATATATCAACTGAAATATTGTATCTGTTGTCCCAAGATTAGTTTCACGATGCCCAAATACTTAAAGCTTGTTTTCAACACAAATTACCAGCAGATCAATACGAGTCTGATGTGCAAAAAGCATAGAGTCTACAGTTGGGGGGTTTTTTCGTCTTTATTTAAAAATTAATTTGTTTCTTTTTTTACAAACATAATCAACAAAGAATGCGAATCTAATGAACGATTTAGTATGCTAAAGTATTTTCATTGAATGCAAAACCCGCAGATCAGATGAACTATTAAGAATGAATGAATTGATATGCATAGGTATCTATTTTTACATGGTTTCTTGTTTAATTGTTATTGTTATTAGCAGGTGAACGCAATAGTAAACACATGCAGATCAAATTTTGAATAAATAGTAGAATTTTCTTCATGATTTCTGGCCCCCATGAAGATGACTATTGTCTCTCATAGGTCATGAGCCACCTCCTAGATGTCCAAACTCCGAGTTAAAGACACCGATTTTCCACATGAAGGAAGAATATTGTCCCAAGTGGAATGTTGGTGATGTTGATAGATGACCTAATGGCTTCAAGTTGTTTCAAGGCACTGGCATGATGAAAGATAGTCAATAGCATTAATGTTTTGTTAACTATAACTGAAAAGTTCCGTGATGGAAAGTTTTCTTGATGCAAAGTGAAGCGGAGTCATCTAAAATTGTAACTAATGCTATTGCGCCTAAAGCATTCAAAGTTTCAGGTTCATTGAAGTCGATGTGTATAACATTTTTGCCAATGATTCAATTCAATTATAAAGAAGGAGTAAAGTACATTCACAAGGGTCTTATTTCTCGGCAATTGCGATGTTCCTTGCAAGAAAAATTACTTTAATATATAAAGATGTGACCAGTTCTGATTCAATGTTTATACAACTTCAGAGCATATATGAGCAGCAAAATAACACATATAACAATATAACACAAATACAAGCAGCTAATAGATCAACGGCCATTTCGATAGAAAGAGTTTGATTGACAATGTGAACTCATATAATATTGTCATTATTCACCAGTATGGGCTATGGGTAAGCCGTAATTATGAATTTGAAGATGTTTGACTAACCACCTTATGATTCCTATAAACGGTTAAGCTGATAACCAAAATAACCAGTTCCACAATATTGGCTTATATTAAAGTTATCAATTGTTCATATACATTAGACTTAACGGTCCTGAACTGTTTTACTTGAGAATGTGCATCACATATTATTTGATATTAGCTGCTAAAGTATAATGACATAAGGATCCATATCTTACTAAGAGATATGTCAGTGTAACAATCGATAACACAATAGTCTAACGCTACGATACTGGGTTTGTGAGTTGTTTAATTAAGTGTACTAGTGCAGACTTGAACGTATCAGATGGAGAACCATGACCAATAAATACCGTATATGACCGGGTATAAGCCCCCCTCGCGTATAAGCCGACCCCCTTTCTCAACCCCCCAAATCCCAGTAAAATCCCGGTATCTCATGTATAAACCGACCCCGTTTTCTACACTTCGCGGCTGACTGGCTGAAGTTCCATGGCAGGTGGATTTTACCATCGATACATTGACACTTGATCTGGCTTTATCGAAACATTCTTTATTTTTCAGGCATTTATCAAAAATAAACTATTACTACAAAATAAAATATTGACTTACGGTGTCTGTTGTTTGTTTTAATAAAATCTTACTTCATTCCCATTAACACGAACTTTTTAGACAAACTTCCATGCGTCTTTGTGTGTCGCTCATGATATTTGTTAGTAAGTTGTAAGTTGTAAGTTGGGGAAAGAAAGTCTCAACGAAAACCAAACCTGTTTGGATACTGGTTAAAATGCGTTGCATCATCGTGTAACTCGCTCAATGTTTATTTCAGACCTGTAAAATAATTATGTTTTACCTTAAGGTGGCAACCTAACAACATAACTTCCATTCTACTTAAGTGTTTTGAATTCAATGAATTTGTTAGCTAATTGTTAAGATCATTTATGAAATAAAAGTGCAAATTCTATCAACTGAGAAAAACTCTGATAAAATTACTTTGCATTGATGTCATTCTGTGTATCACATTTCGAATTCAAAAGAACATTTTGGTTGAATCTTCATCAAACCATTTAATTCTAATAAGATCAGAGGTTTTGATGTCAAGCGTCTTCTCATTTTATAGAGTAAACAATGGGGGTGAATGGCTGAATATGTTGTCACTATCTTGAAAATTTCCGCTTGCTCGAAACAGTGGTGATAGTGATTTCATGTTATTATTTCAGGTCGATTTTATGCTAATAATTATTTATATCTATTAATGACCTTTGCAAATGTGTGTGATTTAAAGGCTGGTAAGGCACGTACATGCGTGGTTCCACTGGGCCAGTCGACAGTGTTTATAAATGCACGGACTAACGCAAAGCGAAATTTGCCATTACAACTCGAAATTTGACGTGACAGTGGTAAGGCATATTGGGAACTGGCATTTAGTTCTGATGTATGGTTGGGTTTATTACTGTCTTAAAGCTTAGCGGAAAACATTTTTTAGTTGGCATTGAGGCTCTTATTACGTAGTTTCTTTAAATGAGAAAAAGTCATTAGCTCAGTTCCGTAGTATTTCTTTGAGTTATTCCTACGTTTCCCCTTGATTTATATCAGAGTGGTTAGCATATGACAGCTACAACTGTGCTCCACGCTGTTATTAAAACACCTTTTTAAAATTCTACTATCATTGATTAACTTAAAACTTTATAATCTAGTTTTAAACAAAAGCAGCTATAACAACGATTAGCTTATAAACAATGTCTTTAATTAATTTTTAACTTCTTTAGGACAGATTGTAAAACTATCTTAATACAACATCTTGCAATATTTTACACATAAATCATTTCTCAAGGAATAACAAGTGTTGTCATTCACATAACAATTTTGAAGTAAAAAGCATTTGTTTCATTGATCAAGTAGGATCTTCAACATAATCATTCGTATTTCCTCTTATCTGTGGACGCGCTGTTGCCTAGCAATAAAATATGAAATTCCTTTCACAGTGACGTTTAACAATTTAAGTTCTTAACAATGCTCAAGTCCTGTAAACTGTTATTGGTTTTTCCATAATAAACCTGCATTGACAAAGCAGGCGTCTTAGTTCTATATATTTTACCATTATCATATGTTTACTGGGATATTAATGTGTAAATAAAACAATTTTACTTTCGAACACTCTTGATTTCTTTTTACAGATGTATTTCTTCCATTCGTATGATTGACGATTGATATCAGTCAATTACCTCATGTGTTAAAGGAAGTAATCTGATTTATTTTGAAGACTACACCAAAGCACAATTCAGATTAAGTAGTTTTGAATACACTAAATCGAGTGTTATGGCTAACGCATTATGTACTTTAGACATATGTTTATTTAATTCATTTGTTTCTAATGTGATGTAAAGCAAATGTCATTGTATGGTACAAAAGATCAAAGGATATTCCAGATGCCCAATTTATATACATTCAGTAATGTGCCTAGACAAATTCATTTGACAAAGCTGTCCAAATTGCTGCTACCGGGGAAACATTCATCAATAGTTTTTAGAAGATACATTGTAAGGTATTAGAAAACTCAAAGGAGAAAAGTTATAGTTTGGAACTTGTCATCATGGCAGTGCATATCATTTGTATCTTTCCTTCATATGTATATAGGTCTTTCGAATACATGATTGTACATCATAATCTAAACGTTGCTTGCGGCCTGAGATAAAGTTCAGTTCAGTTCAGAAACTTTTTAAAGAATAACAGTAGGAATGAATGTGTAAAAGGAGCCAGCAGATTTTGATTTACCTCTAAGACAAATATGACATTCATTAAGTATAAGACAGTTGAACGCCTTACATTTTTCATTTGTTGCAAGATAACACAATAACTAAGATCCAAATTTAATTAAGTTACTTTCAAAATAATTGTGTTGAAACAATTATCAAAGTTTAAAAGGGATCCAAAACATGAATTACTTGTTTACTATGTCGATAATATTGAATCAATAAACATCTTTATAGCCCGCACAATTTTGGGTTTAAAAGGCTCCAGTGTAAGCATGTCGTCGCTATTATTTGTAGAATCACATGGAGAATGTTAACAAATACAGCAGAAAGTCGAACAGGTTATTCACATTGGAGCTTCAAGAGAACTTCAGCTGCTCCACCATAGGGATAAGCAAGACCGGACTGACATGAGACGAGTCTGGTCACAGAGACCTGGCCCTCAGAAAGTCTGTGTATACCAAAATGCACCTACATATCCTCTTCATGAGGTCAGCGTCAACAACAAAAACTGCATTTGGGTTTCACACTGCTTTCAAGCGTATTTCACTTAAATAATGGCTGCTAGTAATATCGCAAGGAGAAAGGCCGCAACGCTATTGCGTTGAAATTCAGTCTAGTATTTCAACCAAATCTTACTGCATGATGAAGAGTTCTCTCCTGCAGACAAAGTTGCCGATCCCCTTGCAGGATTTTAATCGGGACCTCTTGATCCGAAGCCCAAACGCTACGTTATTACCATTTTGGAGTGCTTGAACATGGAAATCCATCTTGAACCAATCAATAGCTAAGCGTTGTGCAGTCACCTTGCAGTAGTAATATACCAGCACAATTCACATAAAATTTTATTATCGCTCCAAAACAGGTAAACACATCTGATTTTAATATCTACAAATGAAAGGATTTATACCAAATTTTCATTGGCAAAAAGACGCAAATGTTATCTGAAACATCTTTAAATACTTAATTTTCATAATTAAAAAAGACTTTTCTTTCCGAGCAACACAAAACAAAATATGTAATAGAATATGAACAGACAATGAATGTCATCCGGGTGTAGAAGAGGTGCATTGAGAGTAGAAAATGCCGTGTAAAACTCTGTCTGATCGTCGAATTATCTTCAATTAGTAGAGAGCAAATTATAGGCTCATCGGAAGGGAAGTATTATTAATCTTAACTACTTTTCCTCATCAAATCACAATTAAGTTGATAATGCTGAAATGCACTATATAAGACAAAGTGAAAAATTTTAAGTTTCCCGAATTTTATTTATACTTTACGCATACTAAATTCAGAATCCTTGGCATTAAAGTAATCATTTGCTTTTTCAGAACTGACTCTACAAAACACAACTTTGTCTAATGTAATCTGTCATAGTATACAATGTGTGTCACACTGGTGATTTTGAAACAAGCTCCTGCATGTTTTAAGAACAATGTCATAGCATAATGCTCAAACAGCTATTGAATATTTCACAAACCAAATCCAGAAAAAACCTCCCTCTTCTCCTTATTTAAAGACTTGACGCGGTCACTTCTAGATACACAAAAAACCTCCCTCTTCTCATTATTTAAAGACTTGACGCGGTCACTTCTAGATACACAAAAAACCTCCCTCTTCTCATTATTTAAAGACTTGACGCGGTCACTTCTAGATACACAAACAGTAAACAAGAAAAGGAATTCGCACGTACATTTTTTCTGCTGATCCAACCATACCATTCATTTTCTTGAGCGTACAGTGTTCACTCTTAGGTTGCTCTGTTTTCCCAAAGGAGTTTATCATTGTTGCAACATCAATGGTGTTCAAATCAAGTTGACACTCTGCTAATTATGTTACATCACATCGAGCTCAAAGTCTTTGAAAATCATTTCAAAAGACTTTGAGAAAAAAACAAGTAGCCCATGGGCTTAAATTCAGATTGTCTCGTATCTTTTAGATTACATATAACTGGGTCAAACCTGAAGTTACATTTGTGTTATCCACAATACCATGCCCTCGGTTTTGAACTGCATTAAGCTTATGGTCATTTCTATGAATTTATGAATTTCAGAAAAACTTTTTTTTATCAATTTTACCAAATGGTCAGCACACGGCATGAATCATTCACTCATTATATTTTCAGAGCGCTTTCAAACCCATAAAGTATTATGAATGGCAGTCACGTTCCTGGGTTAAGTAAGCTCCAACTGTTTCCTTATGTGACGTATGCCACTGTTGCCCTTTTTGTCAGTGTAATTCTTCCTTGGAGGTGTGTTGAGAAAATAATTGAATACTTCAGCCCACCAGTACCAGAAAGAGAATTGAAATTGAGCTAATCATGTGACATCTTGGTCAATAACTTCAAGCAAAATTGATAATGTTGTGTTTTGATAAAAAATCGGCAATGACAATTAATGTCTTCAAAATGAGGGTCATCTCATGATGACTTTAACTTTTCAAATTAAAACTTTCTACAATTAACTTAACTATGCATCTGATAGTGAAATATAAATGAAGAATATAAAAACGTATGTAATAACGTCAATTTCTAAAAACGATGTACAGCGTGTATAAAAACATATATGAACTTTTTGTCACCATAGCAGTTTCGTAATGGTTAACAATATGATTACATGATCTTACATCCTAAAACTGTTTTGACACCCAGACAATAATAACCCAGATTACGGTTGTTTCAAAGCATTTTGTGTTGACAGTGAATATAGTGATCAATCAATGATGTCTAACCGCAGATTAAGTTCTAGCATGTGAGGATAAATTAGAGCATTACTCTGAAATTGATACCATTGATGAAAGAAGAACAAAGCGCATCTCCTCTTACAATGGAAAATGTCTGGTGACATTCAATAGATTGCTCACTTATTTCAAGGTGTATAAAACTACTATGGAATTGTAGAGTATAAGCCTCAAGAAACTATGTACGAGCGATTAGTTAATGAGAACAAGTTCTAACAAGTTAAACATGAAGCTACGCTTCATTGTTGTGAAACGAGATTATGAACAGAATGATATTGACACTTGAAACACTTATTTATTTTGAGAATATGGATTTGAAGTATGAAATGGATGGTATATGTAATTATCATTCTTTAATTTTATGTCATTTGAATCAGCTCGTGTAATTGAAATTTTTTTACATTTCGAATACTAACATTAACGTACATTGTAGATGAGAACCTTGAACGCTAAAAATCAGCAATTCCTGTGGGATAATTCCGACTTTCACCAATCAGTGCGAGGCCTCCAGGTTCATGAGCTGAAGAATCATAAATGAACATTGAGCCTCGAAATCTAATAAGAGGAGTGGATTATATGAGGAGTGGATTATACGAGTGTGGGTGGTATCTATTTCACTATGCTGACGATCAAGGAGGTATATATATTTCTAACTATATCATCATGTCCTGAAATTAAGTTTTATTTCCTTTCAAAGTAACATTCTAATGATAATTAGCCTAGTAAAACAACTACACAGGTTCAGCTTCCTATTTATGTAATGTTGTGTGTATATATGGTCTCACAAACCATAAAGTATTTCTGCAAAAGAGATATCTTAGGTGAGGTTGGATGACTTTGGGTTTCACATCGCTGTCAACAGAATGTCACTTATACCACTTTTCCACTGCTGACCACCACTTGATTCAATACCTTATCGTGTTGTGGTGGTTTGAGTCTCTGTCCTTCCCTTACTATCCCTTTATCTCTGTTTTTCCCTGATCCTTGCCATCCCTTTTCTCCATCATCAGTCCATACCCTTTTTGATGTTTCACATCCATATCTTAAATAAATCAGATATCGTTGAAAGTGAAACCTCAATTCCCTCACTCAATCTCGGACCTCTTGATCCGAAGTCGAACTCGCTAACCAGTGCGCCATCCCGCCCCTTAAGAGTTGTCTTAACCTATTTACTCAATTCAATAGAAATCACCATGTGCTCAACAAAGTAAACTGTCGTGCGTTTATGTGACATCTTCAATTCTTTCTGTTCATTGAAAGATTCTTTCACTGACCTTCCTATAACTATTTGCACAGGCTGACAATATTGATGATGCTTCTTAAAAGCAGACCTCCTGAGACATCAACCTTGAAGGCTGCAACCACAGCAAGCTTTGACTTCTTGTCAAGACCGAAGATCTCCGTCTTTGCGATCCATTGCACATTGATTCATACATTAGCTGCAATGCTGATCCTAAATGCAAATGGACATTTAACTACGCTTCAAAAGAAAATTTGGTAGCAGGTTTTCACTGTCTCTGAATTAGTTTAATCCTAATTTTGTTTGTATTTTGCTGTTCAGTTCTCTTTAAACACTGTAGACAAAGGAATAATCTATACTTGATATCCCTCAAGTTTTCACGTTCACTTTAACATACATATGGGTTTTATCTTAACAATAAAGTCGACAATTCGGAGTTAGGTTTTAAACAATTCTCGTCAACAACTTAAAACACCCAATTCTTATTCCATTGAAAAAATATCATTCTTAATGTGCTCAGAGTACAATCATCATTAATCATATCATAGTGCCAGTCTGTTCAAAGGTTCATTCTGCCCAAGTTCCGTGCAGTAAGTATCTGTTTCAAGGTTACATTGATTTCCCGTGGCAATCTTTCTATACATGTATAACCTAATTTGTACAAATCAAATTAACTCACGTACATCATCATTTCAAAGCATAGCAGAGACCCTTGAGAATTTTTTCAATAAAAAAGTCAGAACTGGGTCATACAATAAGATTACCAGAGCGTATAACTAGATAATTGCGAAATTATAGAGATGAATTTCACAAATCATTAAGGAGCATGTCAAGTGGTAGACAGTTTAATTGATCTTTGAAGACAAGCTTGAGACTAATTTGCAATGTGTTCATACGATCATCTAATTTTAGAGAGGGGGCGGGGGAAATAGCGCAGTGGTTAGCGCGTTCGGTTTCGGATCAGAAGGTCCGTGGTTCCAATTCCGCCAGGGGCTCGGCAACTTTGTCTGCAGTAGAGAACTGTTCTACACGCAGTCAAGTTTGGGCGCAATGCTACACTGAAAAGCAGCGCAGTATCACCCATGGTTTGCTAGTTCCAGCCGATGCTCGCAGGTTTCACCGCAATGCATAGCCACAATGGTGTTGCGGGCATTCTCCCTGCAATAATACTAGCAGCCGCGATATAAGTGAATTAATCTTGAAAGCGGCGTTAAACCCCAACTCACCACACCTCACCTATTTTAGAGAGAGATTTATATGCAGTATCAATTATTGCGTTGCAAGTGCCTGTTATATTGTTTTATCGTGTGATTTAATCTAATGTTTGTTTTACAGTTAGTAATAAGTAAATCAAATTGTATTATTTTCTACAATCGACCAAATGAAGGAGTGAATAACACAAAGCAAAAGTATTTGCTTTCATACGAAGGAAAACGTTTCCGATCTTTCAGGGGTGGGATAGCACAGTGGCTAGCGCGTTCGGCTACGGATCAAGAGGTGGTTCGAATCCCGCTAGGGGATCGGCAACTTTATCTGCAGTAGAGAACTTTTCTACACGCAGTAAGGTTTGGCTGGAATGCTGCACCGAATTTCAGCGCAGGTTTCACTGCAATGCATAGCTACATTGGTGTTGCGGGCCTTCTCCCTGCAATAATACTAACAGCCGCAATATAAGAAAAATAGTCTTGAAAGCGGTGTTAAACTCGCCTAACATATAACTTTCATTTTAGTTTTTAAAGAACAAAACTGGAGAAATTAAACTTGTGTTTTAACAAGTTAAAAGTGTTGTTTTTCATTCTGCCATTGAAATGCTTGTAGGAAAATAGCAAATATATTTGCTGAATATCATTATAATTATCAATATATATTATGGCGATACTACTGTTGAAACATTGTGTGGCATCTTCATTCACATCTGTCCGTTTATTGCCTCTTTCATTCACTGTAGAACATTGTTTGCTCAAACAACGAATGTTGGCTGTACTTCACTGTTCCAGACAACTAGAACCTTCAACGTAGAAGACTGCAACCACAGCAAGCTTTGACGTCTTGTCAAGACAGCTGGTTTGCCTGTATACACATTTAGACTTGTGTATATTGATCCACATCTGGGGTGAATTACTGAGTGTTGTGTGTATGACCTTAACTTCCAACTGAAATTGAAACATCTCATAATCATGCTCTAAAGTAAAGTGCCCTGCATCACTAATGCAACGATAACCTTTTTTATCAATAAATTATCAGACATGTCATATTGATACATTATTACTGCTGAGTCAGTTAAATATTGTTGCATAGGTTTATAATGAAAAACTTCATTGATTATATCATGTATATCATTAAGTTGTTCTCTACTGACGGAGGTACAGGCATTGTCACATATTGAGCAATTCTACACCACATGCAAGGGAGTTGAGAACTTGGTAAATATAAACCTTTTTCCAAACACATATCAAGTAAAGCTAAAATGCAATTAATTCTTTTTCAAGGCACTCTATTTCTATTTACACTAGTTCTCAAATATTAATTTCATTTGTACAAGTGAATGCATCGTATAGAGAAATTTATGAAATTGAAATTATGAAAGAATTCCTACCTCAATGCATAGTTTTAAAGGAGACATTACATTGGTTGAAAGTGTTTTTCGGCTTTGAGTTTAGTTACAAAAAATAAAACTAGACAACTGCACCCGATAATTTTTTGACCCGTTATTTTGGCATACATCTTATTTCGGTTGCAGCTTGTTTTACTGACCGGGTCTTTGAAATACTAAAACTTAAAAAATCCAGTGACACCAAAAATGGCTAATACTATTCCATATTCAAAAACTTTTGTTCTCATTAAAGTTTAAATCCTCCTGTCATAGCAGTACGAAAACGTTTTGAGATTCAGAGACCGTTACATTAAGAAAAATCAATCTCTTATTTATTAACGCAAAAGTTTCTTATACGTTATGGCCAGCGTTGCATTGTTTATGTAATTTAAACCATTACTTCATTGAGATTGGGCTTACGTAAACACTCATAATCAATGGTTGTTTTCCCAGATTAATCGCCAAGGGTTATTTTCTGTTATTTTTACTCATCGTTGATGTTACAAAAAGTACACGTATTTGATTATAGATTTACTAAGAAGATACATGTACATGAATTAGTAATGAAGCAAAAATTATAGTGAGTATCTCTACCACCTGTTTCAACACATCGACGAATTAGGTGTTAATTCTTTATCAAACTTTCCTTTCTTCTTTAAGTTTTAAGTTCATTGAAGAAATGTTAACCAGATTTTCACTGTGTGAAGCAAAATACACATATGGGTAGATCTAATCCTTTTGTGCTTTAATTACCAATCTTTGCTCATCTTCTTACAATAAGATTAAATGTACTTTGTCTTTGCCAATGTCTTGGTTCCGCTACTAGAAAAGAAACATACATCGTAAAAGAATTATTTCAATCACGTAAATTCGGACAGTAATTGGTCATTACTGTCGGAATTCGGATTGACCATTAACATATAACGTACAGATCTTGACTTATATTCACTAGTCACATATTCTATCTTTTTAAACTAGGATGATATTGTCACTACATATAAGCATCCTTTGTTTTGCATTTTTTTGTTGGGACTAATAGATTATCGGTTTACAGAGAAAAAAATTTAACATTTGTTTAAAATCATTTTATTTTCAGCATTGAATACTGTAGCTTAAAGGATTGGATGTTGATAAAGATAATGATTCGACATAAATAACCATAAAGTGCGTTCTTACGATTACGTTATTGTTTTTGCGGTGCAAATAGATGGTTCCTCCTATAAAAATTACATTCGCCGCCACTTCATGCTGTGGGTGCCCAGAACGCTAGTTCAACAACATATATCTGTCCTTTCATCTGCGGTCCATGCATAGCAGTCAAATGGCAGGTAGATGTATGGTGCCTTTGACTCCAGTGTTCCTGTCGAGCAAATCGCATATTATGCTCCCTGCGTATCTGCGTATATAACGAAATAAAATCATTAAAACTGTTATTGAATTAAAATATTTGACCACAGATCCGAAGATATTTTCTTTATAACTCTATAGAATGAATAGATCCCGCGTACTGTACAAAATGGTTTTTAAATATTAAAGTTTTTTAACATGAATTTAACATAGAATGGATATCAAAACTCTACATCAATGTTTGATGCCTCTCTATAACTTTTAAGTTTTCGAAAACTTGAACGTGTAAGGACGTGTGTAGAAACATGAAGCTTACAAATGTTTGAGCAATCAACGCTTTAAAAGCATTCATGCCTTCAGCAACATATGCTTAAATGATAATATCAGTGGAGAGTTAAAAGTTGTTTCGTCAAATTATAATAAAGACATGAGAGAATGCAAGAAACTCTAGTTGATTTTATCTAATAATTCTATGAACTGAATAAAAGGAACATTCAAGTTTAACAAATAAACAAAATATTCTTTCAAAATAAAATTGACTAGAGAAATAAATAAACTGCCTAAAAAATATTCAAAAATCTAAAATAATGATAATATTTATTATAACAGAAAAACCAAGTCATTTAGATTCATGATTGATCGATCGAATTTTCTTTATAGAGTAACCATTTGTAAAGAATCTGAAAAATACCAGTTTACTTTAATATTAGATTTAAATGAACATAAATCAGGGAGTATATACCCAATAGGTCAGAAAAATTATCTGGATCACCGGTATAAATTTTCATTCCTGATCCATGATTGTTTTGAACATAATTTGGAAAAACCTCTCAACTTGGTTCATTCATTCTTTTTATTTATTGGTGCGGGACAAAAAAAAGAGAGAATCATTCTAATCAAAGTGAATTTATAAAAAGTGTAATGATATTAAAATATTGCATAGTCGTCATATTCATTTAGTTCTCGATTGTAAAAGGATGAATTAACGTAGTTTTAATCACCTTTAGAAGTTAACTGGTAACCATTTCTTATGAAAAAATCTGTTGAGCGAAATATAACAGCCATCAGCATCGTTGGCACTAAGTCAGACATTACAAAGGACAAAGACAAGAAGCGATCACATATTTAAAGG
Organism: Phorcus lineatus; assembly: GCA_921293015.1. Taxonomy (NCBI): domain Eukaryota; kingdom Metazoa; phylum Mollusca; class Gastropoda; order Trochida; family Trochidae; genus Phorcus; species Phorcus lineatus. Next base: position 29,318,482 of record OV121085.1, on the reverse strand, counting down.
GAAACGATTATTATGTTAATCCTCCTACTCTTACAATACCAGGATCTAAAGGATAGTTCTACATAACTGAAGAATATCACACTGAACACTTTATACATAATTTTCATTTATGACAAGGGAAATGTATATTCTTTTAAACGACCTTTTCTTATAATATCATCACCAAAAGGAAAGGTCTACATAGCTGAAGGACGTTAAACTTAACACTTTGGGCACAATTTTTCCCAAATGATAACGTCATATTAGTTAATGATTTAGTACCTGATGGTTAAAAAGTAAAATCATCACTAATCTTGGTTGAATACGTGCCCGCAAATAGTGAAAGAGAGAAATCAGAATAAATACAATTGATTCAAGAACAGCATTGGAATTGTTTGACTCATGTGTGGTCTCAGTATTACATTAAGGATGCGAAATTTGGGGTTGGAAGCAGCGTCAGATTACTGAGGGAGTACATGGTAGATTTTGTAAAACTAACTTAGGTTAGTCATTTGCTAGTTTATGGTGAACTCGGGGTTTCCAGGGATGGTAAATGGTAAACTATTGTTCAAAGTTGTTAAATCTGAAAATTGCTTTTTAAAGGATGTTTAATCCAATTTAGATGACAGTTCTGGTTGGTTTCGTAAAGTTAAAGATATCCTTTCAGTAAATGGCTTATTTTATGCATGGTTGCTCCCCATTGATGTAAACACAGTTTTTAAGTCAATGTTAAAACGACGGCTCCAGGATACCTTTATAGCTTCTTGGTATCAGGAAGTAAGAAAATCTACTACCTACCCACTATATAAACAATTTAAGGAAAACTTCGGATTTGAAATGTTCTCTTTAAATGTTTTAAATTGCAAACACAGAAATCATTAGGTAGACTAAGATTGTCATCCTTTACATTGTTGATCGAAACGGGTAAATATAGTCATAGTAAAATACCAAGGCATAAACGACTATGTACACACTGCACTCTGTATGATTCAGAAGATGAATTTCACTTCTTACTACAATGTCCATTGTACTCCCATTTGATATCTATCCACTTAAAGAAATATTATTGTCAACGATAATCCGTAAATAAATCTATAGGGTTACTTTCAACAGGTAATATTAACATTCAGCGTTCATTGCGCAAATACATATATCAAACTTTTCAATTTAGAAACAAAAGTTAACTAATAGTATCGAGTTTGTAACTTCACCACCTAACATGAATTTATGACATTTGATGTATGGCCAGAGGCCAACTTGGCTTGCGCAATAAAATATGTCTGTATGTGTAATAATTTAATGAGTACGTTTCAATAAACCTTCAACAAAGTTCACAAAAGATTCAAAATAGAACGAATAGATGCATTTTCAAATTTTCACTGTGCATATGTTTATCTTGTATTTAAAGGTAGCAATGTCAAATTTTCAACCGAAGTAAAATAAAAACTGAGGGGGATATCCAGTCAAAATTGTTCTTGCAGTTGGTTTTTATATTAGAAGGCGCAATGGGCACAAAAAGACAAAAACCGCGGTAGCAAAAAAAACCACGTGTTTTCTTCAGATTGAGGCTCCCGTTACCTGAACAAAACTGTTATATTTTATTTTTTCGTGAAACCTTATATGTTCAAAACAAATCGGATCTAACTCAATTTCCGTTCTTTAGTTGTAGTTAAATGAAATATATTGATTTAATAATCCGATCTTTAAAAAAAGAAGACATAACATCTTCAAACATTGATTTCTCTGTAGAGATTTCTCTGCGTTCAACGTTTTTACATTGAAATTTTTTACCCTAAAATTACAAAATGAATGTTTTGTGCACTCCGGTAAATTAGGGGAAATTGTTTTGATACTTTTATCTATACCTTGTCAAAGATTAACCTTAGTTTTTATGTTATTGAATTTATTTTTAAGTATGTTACTTCACATGGATCAATATTACAATTGTGAATTCACCTTAGTGTTATTATAAATGAAATATATCAGTTTAACCAAATCGATTGAATAATTTTCAAAATTATATAGTCACTTTCATAGAATTGTTAACCTCGAACTGTTTTCTTACAACTGATAAGTGTCTATCACACTTAGTTCATTTTAACAATTTGTAAATATTTATGCTCAACAGTGTCTTGAAATCATCTGGAATTACATTCAACTGGGTGAGAAACATTTTCTGCCCTCTATCGTTACCCTATCACCATACACTGACAATATAGAATGCAGTCTTAATGTGATAAAAGGTTTAATCGAAATAAGTTGTAGATTTTGTATATGCTTTGGAATTTTGTTGAGTGATAACCAATGGTCAGCAAATAATTATGAGCTAGATTCACCCTATCATTTCTTAAAATGAAAACTTATCAATATATTTTCACACGTGCTTATTCAATGTTATTTGTCCTCAAACCTGACGTAGTCACAACTTTTTGGTGTGTGGAGCTTGCAGCAGTAAGACGTGTTTCACACCGGCTCTGTAGTGAGTGTTCCTGTTAGAATATTAACGGCCACAAAGTACTTATAAATAACATCGTTATTGCATTCAAGTAAACAAACAACCCTTTCTTAAATATTTTTGAAAAATTGTTGACAAAAATGCAAATTTGGTAAGAACAGTCTCGGTTAACACCGGGTGCACGGGACGCACGAGGCCGGGTGAGAGACGAGCGTGCACACGAGACGGGTGTGAGTCCGCAGAGAGATGGGAGTCTCTGTCCTGTTTTGGACGGTGCGTATCGGCTCCTTTCAACAGCCTTCCAAAACAACTAAATTACCTAAAGGTAAAACTTTGACCGTAGTTGGATCTTTTTTGTCCAGACAACTGAAATTTATGCTTATTTTGAACTTGGCAATTGTCCTATCTTCTTACAAGACTTTAGACGACTCACAATGTACGCCCAGAAGTACAATGGCTCGTCAGTTTGCATATTGCATTGTTCAAAATATAGTTTCAAACCATGGCTATCCTTTTCATCAACCATACGTGCCAAGACAGCTTGAACAATGTGTCGACGTGGAGGCGAACCCGGGACCACCGAGACCGAGCCGCCAGACCAGAGACCAGAGCAAACAGACAAAGCTGGTATTCAGAGACAGCGCTGACGCTAGTGATTCCGACCAAGGGGTGGAAGACATTACCGGTATGTTCAAACTAATTAGAAAAGATATGAACAAAACTGTTCTATTTTATTTTTTCGTGAAACCTTATATGTTCAAAACAAATCGGATCTAACTCAATTTCCGTTATTTGGTTGTAGTTAAATGAAATATATTGATTTCATAATCCAATCTTTAAAAAAAGAAGACATAACATCTTCAAACATTGATTCCTCTGTAGAGATTTCTCTGCGTTCAACGTTTTTACATTGCAATTTTTTACCCTAAAATTACAAAATGAATGTTTTGTGCACTCCGGTAAATTAGGGGAAATTGTTTTGATACTATTATCTATACCTTGTCAAAGATTAACCTTAGTTTTTTTGTTATTGAATTTATTTTTAGGTATGTTACTTCACATGGATCAATATTACAATTGTGAATTCACCTTAGTGTTATTATAAATGAAATGTATCAGTTTAACCAAATCGATTGAATAATTTTCAAAATTATATAGTCACTTTCATAGAATTGTTAACCTCGAACTGTTTTCTTACAACTGATAAGTGTCTATCACACTTAGTTCATTTTAACAATTTGTAAATATTTATGCTCAACAGTGTCTTGAAATCATCTGGAATTACATTCAACTGGGTAAGAAACATTTTCCGCCCTCTATCGTTACCCTATCACCATACACTGACAATATAGAATGCAGTCTTAATGTGATAAAAGGTTTAATCGAAATAAGTTGTAGATTTTGTATATGCTTTGGAATTTTGTTGAGTGATAACCAATGGTCAGCAAATAATTATGAGCTAGATTCACCCTATCATTTCTTAAAATGAAAACTTATCAATATATTTTCACACGTGCTTAGTCAATGTTATTTGTCCTCAAACCTGACGTAGTCACAACTTTTTGGTGTGTGGAGCTTGCAGCAGTAAGACGTGTTTCACACCGGCTCTGTAGTGAGTGTTCCTGTTAGAATATTAACGGCCACAAAGTACTTATAAATAACATCGTTATTGCATTCAAGTAAACAAACAACCCTTTCTTAAATATTTTTGAAAAATTGTTGACAAAAATGCAAATTTGGTAAGAACAGTCTCGGTTAACACCGGGTGCACGGGACGCACGAGGCCGGGTGAGAGACGAGCGTGCACACGAGACGGGTGTGAGTCCGCAGAGAGATGGGAGTCTCTGTCCTGTTTTGGACGGTGCGTATCGGCTCCTTTCAACAGCCTTCCAAAACAACTAAATTACCTAAAGGTAAAACTTTGACCGTAGTTGGATCTTTTTTGTCCAGACAACTGAAATTTATGCTTATTTTGAACTTGGCAATTGTCCTATCTTCTTACAAGACTTTAGACGACTCACAATGTACGCCCAGAAGTACAATGGCTCGTCAGTTTGCATATTGCATTGTTCAAAATATAGTTTCAAACCATGGCTATCCTTTTCATCAACCATACGTGCCAAGACAGCTTGAACAATGTGTCGACGTGGAGGCGAACCCGGGACCACCGAGACCGAGCCGCCAGACCAGAGACCAGAGCAAACAGACAAAGCTGGTATTCAGAGACAGCGCTGACGCTAGTGATTCCGACCAAGGGGTGGAAGACATTACCGGTATGTTCAAACTAATTAGAAAAGATATGAACAAAACTGTTCTATTTTATTTTTTCGTGAAACCTTATATGTTCAAAACAAATCGGATCTAACTCAATTTCCGTTATTTGGTTGTAGTTAAATGAAATATATTGATTTCATAATCCAATCTTTAAAAAAAGAAGACATAACATCTTCAAACATTGATTCCTCTGTAGAGATTTCTCTGCGTTCAACGTTTTTACATTGCAATTTTTTACCCTAAAATTACAAAATGAATGTTTTGTGCACTCCGGTAAATTAGGGGAAATTGTTTTGATACTATTATCTATACCTTGTCAAAGATTAACCTTAGTTTTTTTGTTATTGAATTTATTTTTAGGTATGTTACTTCACATGGATCAATATTACAATTGTGAATTCACCTTAGTGTTATTATAAATGAAATGTATCAGTTTAACCAAATCGATTGAATAATTTTCAAAATTATATAGTCACTTTCATAGAATTGTTAACCTCGAACTGTTTTCTTACAACTGATAAGTGTCTATCACACTTAGTTCATTTTAACAATTTGTAAATATTTATGCTCAACAGTGTCTTGAAATCATCTGGAATTACATTCAACTGGGTAAGAAACATTTTCCGCCCTCTATCGTTACCCTATCACCATACACTGACAATATAGAATGCAGTCTTAATGTGATAAAAGGTTTAATCGAAATAAGTTGTAGATTTTGTATATGCTTTGGAATTTTGTTGAGTGATAACCAATGGTCAGCAAATAATTATGAGCTAGATTCACCCTATCATTTCTTAAAATGAAAACTTATCAATATATTTTCACACGTGCTTAGTCAATGTTATTTGTCCTCAAACCTGACGTAGTCACAACTTTTTGGTGTGTGGACCTTGCAGCAGTAAGACGTGTTTCACACCGGCTCTGTAGTGAGTGTTCCTGTTAGAATATTAACGGCCACAAAGTACTTATAAATAACATCGTTATTGCATTCAAGTAAACAAACAACCCTTTCTTAAATATTTTTGAAAAATTGTTGACAAAAATGCAAATTTGGTAAGAAAATACCGACGGGAACAGTCTCGGTTAACACCGGGTGCACGGGACGCACGAGGCCGGGTGAGAGACGAGCGTGCACACGAGACGGGTGTGAGTCCGCAGAGAGATGGGAGTCTCTGTCCTGTGTTGGACGGTGCGTATCGGCTCCTTTCAACAGCCTTCCAAAACAACTAAATTACCTAAAGGTAAAACTTTGACCGTAGTTGGATCTTTTTTGTCCAGACAACTGAAATTTATGCTTATTTTGAACTTGGCAATTGTCCTATCTTCTTACAAGACTTTAGACGACTCACAATGTACGCCCAGAAGTACAATGGCTCGTCAGTTTGCATATTGCATTGTTCAAAATATAGTTTCAAACCATGGCTATCCTTTTCATCAACCATACGTGCAAAGACAGCTTGAACAATGTGTCGACGTGGAGGCGAACCCGGGACCACCGAGACCGAGCCGCCAGACCAGAGACCAGAGCAAACAGACAAAGCTGGTATTCAGAGACAGCGCTGACGCTAGTGATTCCGACCAAGGGGTGGAAGACATTACCGGTATGTTCAAACATTTTTAGAAAAGATATGAAGGCTTTAAACTTGAAGTTCGATAAAGTCAGTAAAGAAATTAAGCAAGAACAGAAGATTATCCGGGAAGAAAACAAAAAGTTGAGAGAAAAGATAAGTGTTTTGGAACTAAAATTGGATAAAAATGAGGCTCAAAGCAGGAGAAATAATGTTGTTATACATGGTCTCTTCGGTTCTGCTCACGAGTCGTGGACGGACTCCGAGAAAACTGTTAGAACGTTCATGAGAGAAGAGCTTAGGCTTCAAGATGCTGATAACATTCAAATTGAAAGAGCTCACCGAATAAAAAGTCAATCAAATAAGAAACCATTGATAGTTAAATTTTTTAGTTTCAAAGACAAACTTATGGTTATGGATGCAGCCAGAAATTCGTTAAAAGGAAATAAGACTTTGCATGTAATGAATGACTTTACTGAGCGCACCAGAGCTCTGAGGAAATCACTGATCCCGTTCATGGTTGAAGCAAGGGAGGCAGGGGAAAAGGCCTACTTATCTTACGATAAACTGATAATAAGTGACAAAGCCTTTGTTTTAGCCGATGACGGGTCTAGCCTAGTACAGGTTGGTGGCAGCAGGCGACGGGGTGATCCTTTTGTCATGCAGTCCTCACGAGACAAGCAGACTGAGCAGTCTACAGGTGACCAGCCCGGTGCTGGAGACAGGGAGCAGACTGAGCAGACGGAGGATGACTACTAGTGACTCGCCAGTGGCCCTGATATTTCACACGGGAAGTCTTGTTCCTTTCAAACTGCTACAAAATATCTTATGTTAAATATATGTACATGGAATATTCAAGGAATTCTCAGTAAAGTTGCAGATCTAGCATTTATAGATTTTCTAGAACAATTTGATATCATTAACCTGGTAGAAACCTGACAAAGTGAAATTGATAGCATAAAGCATCTTTTAAAAAATCATTTCTGTTACTTCTCTCCTGCCAAACGTGTTAAGCACTTTGGTCGTTTTTCAGGGGGCGTGGCACTATATGTGCGTAAGACCTATGAGCAGTACATAACCCGCATCCATGAGGACTGGGAGAATTGTGTCTATCTGGTATGCAAGTCAGCTGACACGACACTCATCCTGGGCGGAGTCTACGTCCTACCAGAAGGGTCCCCGATATACAGCGTCACTGATGACAACGGGATAGAGCAGCTCAACTCGAATATTTCGTGCCTGAAGAATGAGTATGGCAGTAATAGTGACGTTCTTGTATTTGGTGATATGAATGCTCGGACTGCGGACCAAGATGATTTTATCATCGAAACGCATACTGATAAACGCTTTATTGAATTGGGTGACCTCTATAATGTGGATGAGTTCACTGAGCCTAGAAATTCTCAAGACTGTAAAACAAATAAGTTTGGTTAAGCTTTGTTGAAACTGTGTAAAGAATTTGGCATGCATATTGTAAACGGTAGACGACCGGGTGATCCACTTGGATGTTTTACTTATATAGGGGTGAGCGGTACCAGTTTGGTTGACTATTTTATAGGTGCTTCAAGCTTTGTAAATCATGTTCATGATTTGCTTGTTCATAATAGGACAGAATCTGATCATTTGCCAGTCTCGTGTCAAATTTCTTTCAATTTAGATGCCCCTAAAAACATTGAGCAGTTAGCATATTCAAGCTCATATACTACAAAAAGGTACATATGGAATGATGAAGGTAAATATACTTTTATCGAAAATTTTAAGTCAAATGAAGCTCAAGCAATTCTAAGTAGTTTTCTTGACTGTGTCAACACAAATGTAAATGAGGCTGCATCTTTTCTTTGTAATCTAATTCAATCAGCTGGCTCTCACTTTGAAAAGAAACCAAAATCTACTTACCTAAATTCTGGTGAAAAAACACAACCAAAATGGTTTGATGAAGAATGTGTAGTTCTTAAAAAGTTGAAGTATGTAAAATTATTTGTCTTAAGGAACACTAATTCTAAAAGAAGCTTAGAAGCTTATCTTGAAGCTAAAAGAAACTTCAGAAAAACATGCAGAAATAAACGAACAAAATTTGACAAAGAAACAGCAGAAAAAGCAAATCTTACAACTGGTGATTGTAAATCATTTTGGAGCGCCGTAAAATCTCTCTTGAAGGTTAAAAATCAAATGAATGACATTTCAATGGCAGATTGGCACACTTACTTCTCAGATTTATTAAATCCTGCCGGGAGACAAACCGATGATTTTGATGAAATTGTGAAAATCTTTATTAAAAATTACGATTGTATTAATTGTGAAGAATGTAATAATTCACACTTGCTATCTGAGGTTATAACAGAGGATGAGATATCCAAAGCTATAGCATCATTAAAACTGAACAAATCCCCCGGTATTGACGGACTGTCAGCAGAATTTCTTAAATATGCTCCCCAGTTACTTCAGTACTTGCATTTACTATTCAACTCAATTCTCGACCATGGTATATTCCCAGATTCCTGGAATGTCGGGATGATACTTCCTCTATATAAGAAGGGTGATCCCTCTGACCCAAATAACTACAGGGGCATATCACTATTAAATTCATTGGGAAAGGTTTTCACTTGTATCTTAGAACAAAGACTTCGAGTTTGGTTAGAACTAAATGATTTATTGTCAGAAGCACAAGCTGGATTCAGACACGATTATTCTACCACTGATAACATTTTCGTCCTTCAGTCTTTAGCTCAGAAATATTTGAGAAAACCAAAACACCGTTTTTATGCCGCCTTTATAGATTTTAAAAAAGCATTTGATTCAGTTGAAAGGAATAAGTTACTCTATATTCTATTGCAGAATGGTATTCATGGTAAAATATATAACGTTATTGAAAACATGTATAGAAATGTTCGTGCTTGTGTTAAAAAAGGACAAAATATCACTGATATATTTACTACATCTAGCGGAGTACGACAAGGTTGCATGTTGAGTCCCTTGCTGTTCATATTTTTCATAAATCAACTGGTTATTGAACTGGAAACTGACTCATCAAGAGGGATATTTGTTGATGAATTTATTGAAGCTATAAAACTGCTATTGTTTGCAGATGATATTGTCTTAGTTTCAGACTCCGTAAATGATTTGCAAAGAAAGCTGAAGGTGTTAGAATTATTTTGTAAGGACTTGAGGTAAATCTAGACAAATCTAATATCATTGTTTTCCGTAACGGCGGAGTACTAAAAAGTGTTGAGAAATGGTTTTACAGAGGGAAACGAATGATGACAGTAACATATTACAAATATTTAGGAATTGTTTTTTCCTCAAGGTTGTGTTGGTCGAAAGCATGTGAAACATTAGCTGTTCAAGCATCGAAAGCTTGTTTTCCGATATATCAACTTATGAAATTTTACCCACATCTTACCCTTAAAGTCTTCATTTCAATATTTAATAGTAAAATAGTACCCATTGCATGTTATGGCAGTGAAATATGGGGATTTACCTTCCGAGAAAGTATTGGGAAGGTACAAAGTAACTACTTTAAGCGCTATTTACGACTCAATAAGAAAACATCTTCTAACGCAGTAATGGGAGAAATGGGGCGTTATCATCTATCCGTAACGTACTTTTGCCGATGTATACGATATTGGTGTCGTTTAATTCAAATGGATTCCAAAAGACATCCCCATGCCTGCTATAAGATGCAAAAAATACAGGATGAAAATGGTAGTGTCAATTGGGTTACTCATGTAAGAAATCTTCTTTTTCAAACTGGTTATGCGTTGCTTGGATTTTCCAAGACTGTGGAAATGTACACACTTTTATGTCAAAATTTAAACAAAGTTGTATTGATTTAGATATACAAGCTTGGTATCAGAAAGTAAATGAGTCAACTTTTTTAAAACCATATGCATCGTTTAAGACTGTATTTGAACAAGAGTTGTATTTGAGTATAGCACTCGATTCTGACCTAATTCAGGCTCTTGCTAGATTTAGATGTTTAGCTCACAATCTGAAAATACAATTGAAGCGTTATGATGCTAATGTACAATCATCTTGTTTGAATTGTGATAAGTGTGATTTAGATGCTTTGGGTGATGAATTTCATTTTCTCCTTGTATGTCCTTACTTTAAAGATAGTAGAAAACAACTTATACCTGATTACTATTCTCAATATCCAACGCAGCAGAAATTTATACAATTGTTATCATGTAAGACAAAAAGTATTTTAAGATCACTTGCTTTATACTTAAAAAGAAACATGTATAGATAATTGCTTCGCATACCTGTTTTAATGTCTATTTTGTCACTACATGGAAATGTACATTGTACACAAATTTTGTACTCTGGGCCATGCGGCCTTCAATACAGGAAATAAAACTCTCTCTCTCTCTAGTCACAACTTGACTGTGGTATGGTGAATGTATGCAACACGACGAAAACCTGAATAAATAAACACCTAAAAATAGTTGCCAGGTGGAGGAAATGAAACGAGGTTTCAATGTGATGTCGAATTTGAATCCTTCTGATGGTTATCAAGGAGACAGTCGTCATCAAGAGAGCAATCTATGGTGAAATTATTGGCAAACGTAAACACTGCACACCAGACTTGTGGGTTTAAAAGGTCACCTATAACTAGATGCACTGTACAGATTGATATAATGACAGGTAGTCGATTTGTAATGTCAACACAGTGAGTCGATGTAATAAATAGTTCAGCACTCAATAACACAAGTTATCTCTAAGAAGGTGACATAATCATCTGCTGATTATAAATTGAAAATCGTGATACAGTTTTATTCTTCAAACTTGTCTGCTTATCGCGGTAAAACTAAATAAAGTTATAATATTCACTGAAAGCTTGAGGATAAACAAGTTAATATGAATCGTACGTTTAAGATGGTGTCAAGGTCATCAAAATCTACATTACCGTCCGTCCTTCCTCTTAGCATATGAAAGATGGATAAGACACTTTGTGACTTTGAATTCTATTTTATAAGATTTTGTTTGAAAGTGTTTTATGTTTTTTAAATAAATAATTTATACTGAACGTTTAGTGGGAATTACGCCATAATGATATAAATAAAGCGCTGGAAGATATCGATAAGATAAGGACAAGGAACGTTTATGCTTCAGTGCAGACACTCTATAGAGTCTGGACGCTCCATTAGCATATTCAGAGAGGCCTTGAACTTGTTTTGGGTTATAACTTTATTTCAGTAATTAGACCATAACATCAACTGTACAGTAATGAGTGGGAACCACTTTGTCACCTCTTATTTGTAATTTTTTTTGTAGAAGGATTAATTTCATTCAAATATACGAAGAGATATGTATTATAACACGTAGAACAGCCATGGGTAAAATCGAACCTCGTTGAGTGTCAAAGCTACAGCATCTCTACCGCGCATGGTCGATATTCTTAGCTTGAGCAAACACTTATAGACAGGTCAATTAATGAGGCACTCAGTGGATAGAATGGAGTGAGAATGCCACATAAACTAACGACTGTTTACTCTGTTAATCACGTCAGTGATCTATGGGCAATTGGCTTACTTTGCAAAATCATGGGGGCTGTAATTATTGGAATGTGCGAGTGGGAAAAATGAGTAAGAACACAGTTATAGTCGGGTTGTACCAAGTCATTATTTAATATGCTATGTTACTTTCAAATCCTACGAACTTTTCTAACGTGTTTTAACATCAGAAAACTGATATGGCAAATGAGAAATGCGACTGTCTGCAAGAGAAAACTGATAAAGCTAAAGTAATAAGATGATTATAAAATCCGTCTTGTAGTTAAGGAACTGAGATTAGGGTAATTAATCATGAGCCGAAGTTGATAATTAAGCGACTCTGACAACACCAACATTACCCTTACAGAAAAAGGACAATTACCAGACTAATTAGTCACGAAAAGATTATAAATAGTTGTATATCGCACGTTCATGACAGCTTGTAACCTGGTTATAAATAAACTGGTCACCAATAAGTGAGTGACTGTCCACCAATGACTATTATTCATTAAACGTCATTTCCCAAGATTTCACTGAATGCTGTGTTTTCGTTTCCATGAACTGCATAATGACATAAAATAATGAAACCTAACATTCCATTTAGGACGATCTTTAATCAAATGAAGAATATCTAAGTAATATCACTGTAAGTTTCACTTGTATCACGTAGGATGAAACTTTGTTTAACCACCAAGAGATTATGCAATTTCTCATTGTCATATAAAACTACTGAATTACTACTGAATACGAATTGTATTGATAGAGAGTTCAGACCCGATGTTAACTACATTCCATCCACTTCTACGTAGTACACACTGAGCAATAAATCAGTCAAATGTAATTAATCATAGAAGTAGGTAGATATATTATCACCCTTGGTAATTTCCAATATCAAATGGTCTGCGCATGGTGTCCCACTAACACAGTGAACCCGATAACCCCTTATATTCTCCTAATTCATGGCTGTTATCACATTTCTGGACCCCTGTATTGATAGATATTAGCATACTCCTCTCGTTTTTGGCTACTCGATCGGTTTGAACTATCCAAAATTGAAGAGAGGCGGCTGCATTGTTTGTTTAACTCTTTTCTACGCTTCCTTCATTTGTACTAACCTACGATCAGACGTGTTTACCGCTTACAACATTAGTACTGCTGATAAAGATGTTAGTAGTGCTAATGAAGGTGTTATAGTGTGCTTATTAATGCCATAGTCGTGACTCAGTAGTGAAAATTATTAGCTATTACAGTAGAAGATTCTTAATACAACATATGACTACGCCAAGGAATCACTTACTAGAGTATTGACATTTCACTTACATATTAAGAACAAAACCTCATATTGAGTGAACTTCTTTTTCCCTCAAAGGTTTTCAATCCGAATTACATTCTACATAATACGTTTTTGTTGACTGTCTATAAGTGCGCCAAGAAAACTAACAACATGTTAACATTGAAATCATGTACTGATGTGGATTGGGTGGGATCGCTCAGTGGTGGGCACGTCCGGCTTCGGATCAGGGGCTCGGCAACTTTGACTGCATTGGGAAGTGTTCTAAGTGCAGCAAGGTTTGGGTGCAATGCTGCAATTAATTTCAGCGCAGTTCCACCCATGGATTGCTAATTCCACCTGATGCTCACAAATTGAACCGCAGTGCACAGCCAAAACAGTTTTGCAGGCTTTCTCCCTGCAATAATACTGGCAGCCTTGATGGAAGTAAAATAATTTTGATAAACCCCTATCTACACACTCAACTTAGTATTTATACACGTTTATATTTAGATAATTGCAAAATGTACACGAGGAACAAAAAGTAAAAAGCTTTGGCAATTTATCTAAAATGTACACTTGATTGAAGGGAGCAAGGAAGAAATGTATTTAATGAAAAGGACTATCATTCGTCTTCTTGACAGTTCATCTATTTGGTCAATTATATTTTATTTGTATAACACCTACAGAAAAAAGCAGCATCTCATTCTCAGTAAGTAAATTTATTTATACATACACATCTACATGAAAAGGGGTAGGATATGCTTAGCGCGTTCGTTTGGAAGCTACACTGAATATCACTTTCTGAAGTTACGAGTCGAGTGGCTGTTTTACTTCTGTAGCCCATCTAAGTTCATGGTCATTCGTATCACACGTTAAGATAGTCTCATGACCTTACTGACGGGGTGTATGGTTTGTGAACCCAGGCAAATCTGACTACATGGTTTAGTATACATGTTAATTGGCTATTGACCAATACTAATTAGACAAATTAATCCTTAGGGTAATGGATAAGAATATTCTACTAATGGGTAATGATGTACGTGAATTGGCATAACCTCAATGTACTGTAAAATCAGGGTTTTTGTCAGATTACATTTACAACCCCTGTTTACCAATAGGAAACGAATAACCAGTCAAATTGTTGATGTAGCACGCCCCCCTCTACCAGAAGCTAAGTGGTGGTAGATAGTTGGCAGGAGAAAGGTTGAAGGTTGTACACGTGTGACGATTCAAGCAAGCAGCAATATCCAGGAGACGGTACCCAATGATGGTTTCCAAGAAGGATCTCAAGGATAAATCAACTTATTTTCACACATGTACCAACAGGATATCCTTGAGAGGAGGCTATCCCAGATTTGCATAACCGTCCTTTTGCAACAAGATCAACCTTAACGATCATATTGCCAGTCCACGGACTCCTTGCTGCCATTCTATTAGTGCAACATATTGAGACGATTCGATGGCTAGTCAGCAATACAATTAACTATTTATGTCTTTATTTGTCTCAGAATCTCTATTATAACTAAAAAATAAAAAACGGACTTTTCAACGAAAAGGACATCATTGTTGCTTGGTCATGGTGTTTGTGTGTTTGTAAGGTTTCTAAAGGTTATCTATTCCTCAAAACTTCGCAACGAGCAATCGTTGTTACATTAATCAAATCCTTATAACATTTCAAGGTTATTGATCACAAGAGTGTATGAAGTATTTAGATTGTTTTCGTTGTAAGAGAAAACATTCCTTTTGACTAATTTCGCCATTATGTCATCATGTCTGCTGTTGCTTCACCTAAATGAACATATCCTGGGCATTTTGTGCTCCTGAAACTCTGAAAACATACATTTAAATCTTATAATGCATAAATGTTCGAACTATTTATACAATTATAAGAATTCACATAGTTTTTAGGTTGCTCCATCATGAAAAATATTATGAACAGTTTTCCTTTCATCTACTCTGTGCATACTATTTTATCAGGGTATTGCGATTTCTTTTGAGGAAGTAGGAAGCTGTTAGGTATTCCTGCCTAGTGGTAACATTCCTTTTGTCTAGATCATCTTGCCTTTGTGTGCATATAAGATTCGTAAGAATGTTCATAACTAACATATGTTGATGCACAGGATTGGGTAAGAATATATAAGGCTATCTGTTAACCAAAATGGGAAGGGTGATATGTTCCATCTTCCGTTTCACCAGGCATTATCCATTTATAGTTATACATACTTACCATAGTAATGAGCTTTATACATACTTACCATAGTAATAAGCTACATCTCTATACTGTCACACTAACAAAGGGTCATTTGTCCAAAAGTTGTTGATTTCCTATTTTATGTCATAAGTTTTCCATTGGAACAGAAATATTCTAAGAAGTTTGTCCGTCAAATCGGGTCACTGACTGCCATTCGTATATTTTCAAGTTTCATTTATGTAAAAACACAGCATTTGTAACACATCGTTGATATTGTCACCCCCCCCCCCCCCCCCCCTTACTGATGTCCACTATAGCTAGTATTAGGAGAATCGTTATTTCGTAAGTAAACTGATTCAGTAAATCTGTTAAATTTTACATTGGTACAGTTGAGATACAACAACCAATGAAAAATGGGTCTGTCTCATCCAACCAAACATTATACATTGATTGATTCGATCATAAACTATTGTAGTTCCAATTCTCTTGGCTTGAATACCTTAAGTTAAGGGCTAGAACTCTGGAAAATCCTAAATTTCGATATGCGCATCAATAATGTATAAATTTCTAAAACTCTCACTATGCCAGTAATTTCGTCTTTTCCCTTAACCTTTCGATCCCTTTACTGTCCACTCTCTTTTTGATTATTTTCATTCACGTGTTACCCTTTACTGTCCACTCTTTTTTTTATTATTTTCATCCACGTGTTTATTGCTGTTAACACGTTAAACCCCAAATCACTTACTCACTTATGTATACATATCCTGGGCATGTTTCAAGTTTCAGTGGAATGGTTTATTTTTGCAAAACTGGTACGGTCATTCTGAAATTTTAAAATTGTTAAAGTCAAGGGCAAATACTCCAACGCTATCAATTTTTTGAGTACATATGTGGGAGAACACACAAGACTGATACCCCTTTTCGCAACGAACGAGGACATGTACAAGGACGCGATACCCTCATGGCCGAGGGAAGAAGGGGGTGGGGGGTTAATAGAAATCCCGCAGTGAATCTCTAGTTCTGGTGAAGGTTTTTTACTTCCCTTCTTTGTCTCTAACTGCATTCATGATTCATTCATTCACGTGATAAAAACAGGACCAGTTAGTCATTTATCTCCCAAAAGATAGATAGATGTTAGCTTTATGAAACGCGAAGTTAAAACCTTTTATGTGCATTATGTACATTATTCTACTGAGAGAATTTTATCCTAATACTACATCTCTGTCTGAAGCATCTGTTTTCTGTAGTTAGGAAGTGGAGATATACATGTATGTCTCTCTCTTGTCTAAGATGTTGCGCATCCTGTTTCACATGGACAAAGGATTAAAGTGCAGTTACGGGTGAACAACTAGATCTATCTGTATATGCAAGTAATCTAGACAATTCATGTAGCTTAGAATTGTTTGAAATAAAAGTGTAAGAATTTTTATATCAAAATATGCTACGGGAAAGACCCATGTGTTTTCATCATGTTTTTGCCCATATTTGAAACTAAGTATATGAATAAATGCGGAAGGAAGTGTAATGATTTCTATTATTTTCTTTATTTAGGAGATAGCATACATGTAAGAAATAATCTTGTCACACGTAGAAATTTAATAGAATTGTGCATGATAGAATATTGATAATGATTTAAAAAACAGACAATGATGTTGGGTGGGTACAGTGCGCTCTTTTGATTAAACTAATGTCTTTCAAAACAAATCAATGTATAAAATATTTTTGGCAAATACTTTGAATATAGTATAAAGAGAACTGATTCCAAATATAAAGTTTTTTGTCTTTTGACCTGTGAATGAACAAAATGCTGAAGGAAGTGAATTTTCTTTTTTAAGCTTATAAAGCTGCAGTTATCACCCGAATGAGTTCCCAAATTGATGTACAATGATAACATGCGTAGATATCATACCTCGAAAAGCAAAAAATAAACATAGGTTTCATGTTGTAAGAGAATAGAACGTGACGATAAAGATTCAGTTGTAGTAGAAAGAAGATGACTTATCCCATGACCTTCAATGCCTATAGTGCGTTCTTTTGATATATTAATACTCCTTGGGTGAACAGGATTCATGTCAAATGTTTCACATTCGCCGCCGCTTCCTGCTGTGACTGGCCAGACCTAGAATGCTGTTACAACAACACACATCAAGTCGTGCATTTGCATTCTTTGAATAGCTATCAAATGGCAGGTATTTGTTTGTACCCTTTAGTGCTTGTAGTGATACCATGGTTCGTGCAAAGGCACTCTGGGCTGTAACTCCCTTTTACGTTGAGATTTTAGTCCTGGGTATTCGCTTGTGGGATGGATGGTGAATAGGATGGTTGAATGTGACATAAGAAGATTTAGGGGCAATTGGTTTCAGTACATATATTCCGACTGAAACTGGGGAAACATGTGGAGATTATTGGATTATCAGTTCCTAGGCAATAGATATTGTCTATGAATGGAAATACTTTTAGATATTAAAAATCATTTTATATCAATTTGGTTATGGGTTTTGTATTCACTCGAAAAATATATTTACTTCAATGAAAACATCAGTAGTTCAGTTAAACCAAATACTTATTATTCAATATCACTGATTAAAATAATATTACAAAGAAACATACTTCCTTTGGAATCTTCTTTTAATCATAACTTCTGCAAAATTCAAATTGATGTCGATAAAACGACCGCATAAACGTGTTGTGTCTGGCTTGGGTGCTTCAGAGACACTGAGAGCTGTGTCAGCCGGAACTTACATGTCCCATGAACCCCTATTTATAGAAGAGACGCTCTAAATACCTATTTTCCACTTCTTCTCCAGAACAAAAAGGCATAGAAAGCTGAAACCTTGTGTACAGATTCTTTAGCTGATGGAGATTCTTATTTTTAGATTTGGTGATCCATAATAGCAGCCATGGGCAACGCCCTAAAAACATATTTCATTTTTCTAGACGCAAAAAGCTTGAGACAACAGCAAAATGCTTTGAAATGTGGGGCAAGATAGTACAGTGCCAAGATGTAAGTGTCAGATCAAGAGGTCTGGGGTACGGTAAGACTTCTGCCAGGGGCTCGACAACATTGTTTGCAGTTGAGAACTGTTCTACATGCAGTAAGGTTTTGGTGCAGTGCTACACTGAATTTCAGCCAAGAACCACTCATGGTTCGCTAGTTCAAGCTGATGTTCGCAGGTTTTACCGCAAAGCAAAAAAGGTTTTTTCGCTGCAAAAACTCAAGCCGTGATGAAAGGGAAATACTCTAGAAAGCAGCATTCAAACCAAAATCACCTCACCTCATCGTAGAAATGGGAAATACTTAGAATATACTACTTAACTGATGGGAAATATTATTTCAAGATTTGTTGACCTTTTGAGTCCTATTAACTTATTAAATCATTATAATAAATGTTTTGGTGACCTCTTGGAGCTCATATTGTGAACCCTTAAACTTTTGTGAAATAAAGTATCGATTGCCTGATGAAACATGAAACATAAAAAAGTTGTAAGTAAACTAATCAATAAATTGCATTCCACTCATACGTACATGTACCATCACGTATGAGTTTCTTCTTAATCTTGAAAAAAAGAAATAATGTCTTCCTCCCATTCATGTAGATATTTGAGTTTTTATTTCATTTTAATTGCTTTTAGCTTCAGGGCGAATGTTTATCCAAGTCAGATTTTAATTTGTTAGATTGGCTTATATATTGACATGTGTCTATTCTGATCATAATGATTCGAATTTGTAATTTTTGTATAAGTTCTTATATATTGATAAGCATTGCATAAGCAACGTGCAAGGTTTGTCTTAGAAAGAATGGGTTTTTTAAAAAGCATTTTATTTAAGTAAACAAACTAATTTACGAATATTATTTTTCCTTTACATAAGCAATAAGAATACTGTACGTTATTAAGGTAAATAATTCTTACATTAATTTTAACTTAACACATGAAATGTGTAAAACAGATAAAGTGACTATGTTAAGTGACTTTTAGTTAAGAAGACAGCAGTGGGGTTGTTCCAATTGTTTTGTAACATCTTGACATGACTATACATATTTTTTTCTTTGCATATAAGATACTTTTCTAATCCGTTCAAGAACTTTCGTGCAGTTTACATGACAATTGCGGCTTCTGCAACATATTTGGAACAATATTGACTACCTGTATTCATGCAATGAGAGTATAAAGAGCTCTTTTAAGAAGAAGAAAGAACATAAACCTCATCAGTCGATATTAGCTTCAATAGTTTGATTACGAAAGCAAAACATCTCAAGTAAAACAATTTTATTTTGGACTATTCTAAATCAACACTGACAGCCTAATGGCTCAATTTGTAAATCATCACCTTGAAACATCTACGACGCGCACCTGTCAGGTAACTTATCTAGAACATCCATCATTCACCCTGACACGGACACCTTCCTTACAGCCAATTAGTGGTCTTCTTCCTCACACATTTCCTGTTGGACCACGAACAGCGTAACCGCATTCTCTGTTTCACTTTTTACGTCAATATTCTTTGTGTATGTCATTTGCTTATGCATAGTGCTGTAATAGTTAATGTTGCCGTCTTTGGATAAAATGTACAATGTAGATACATGTATAATGACAAAATTTAGTTTGAATGATTGAACCATGTCTACAATGTACATTATTTGACAACTCTTTAAGCTAAAAACCATTTGAAATCTCTGCAATAGAATTTTGATAATGACTGTGGAGAGTTTAATTCAAATCATATACATTGATCCTGCAATAATATTTATAAGTAAAAATTACTTTATATTGATATTGTTCATGATTTCGACATGTTTCGATGAACCATATCTTTTATGAATACTGTATCTGGTGTCTTTGATGCTGTAAAGCAGAACGCACTGATGGGATAACCAATTCGCTTGGGACAGTTACCATCAGTTATTATACGTAATTGCGTGCATGAAATCGCTTTGACAAACTGTGACCTACTGATCTGTTAAACTAATCATTGAGCATGTTTTTGAGTGATAACATATCTCATCAAGATTCAACCTCGCATTCGCAAATAAATAATTAAGCTTTATCTAAGGTTTGACAAGCTGAAATTTTGGAACAATAATGACAAGATTTTTAAGAATGCAATTGGAGTTACTTCCCCTGTTGTTTAAAAAGGTCAAGTAAAGATCAAGCTTTCAGACATGATGAAACATGAATATAACAATTAGATTGTTATTGGGTCATTAATTTTTTTTCAAAGTTATATCAAATTTCCTTTATATACGCAGTAAAACTTCTTGGGATGTTTTGTGTGTTTGACGAGCAGAAAAGTCACATTTGTGTTTTCAATATGATCAAAGTTTTTTAAGGGTTTTCAACTGTCACTTTGCTTCGACTCAATTCCTCACAAAGCCACTATCAGCATTGATTGTTAATATTGCACAAACGTTTTTATGATTTGCTTTGATGTCCTTCGAAGTGACATGTTGACAGATGGTATTATTATTTTGTTTTTCAAGTTCAAAGAGAAAACTGTTAGAATTTTAGCATCAAAAGAAGTTCTATTTAAAATGTCCTTGTAAAATGTCCTTCTTAATAAATAACATTATATATGTAGCATCGTTACATCGAGAAAATATCTTAACCAAATAATCGTTTTTATTTTCATGTCCTATGCGAGTGCAGTAACAATGCACAATTCAGTGGATCTTTTTACCGAAATGTTTTTATTTCACAAATTGTCCAAATTCGTTGACAGCGTGTTTATTCTTTTTGTAGCTATTCCAACTCGATATGAAGTCTTAAACACTACCATGTAACATTTTGCTGATATTTTTCAGCAATTGTGATGTTTCCTTATTTACCTTTGCAGTCATATTTAGAGCATGTCATTAAATACTACGCGCACAAAAGGCTGAAATACTAGCCTAGCTAGCTCACTTACGTATTTCTGCTAACATGCTTTTGGTAAGTGGTAAGTGCATCCAAGTTGGACAGGTCGACGGATAGAAACATCAAATTTGAGTTGTATTGCTATCTCTCCTACTTTGCCTTTCTTCCGTCAGTTTCCTCTGCCATTCGATCCAAAGTTTTCCTAGATCTTGTCAACTTGTCAATTTGTGGATGATTTCAGTCAAGTACTAAATGACTGAAATATTTTTGAAAGCATGTTTAACTCAAGAACTCACTCAATTATTGCATTTATTTGAAATACTCGATTATTGTAAGTTTGAAGTTAACAAAAACGTCAGAAGTGATATAAATTCGCAGCATATATATTAGCAATTTCCCCCAAATGCCCGGTGCTGCTTGAAGTAATACAAGTACATTCAATTTCCAAGACGAAATTGCCAGTTTACAGTCGAGTAGATGATTTACATTATCGTCAAAACTGAATATAAATTGTCTCTAGTTTTTTGGGGTTTTTTTGCTGCATGAGATCTGAAGATAAAATTGAATGTTACAAAACTTAAAGTAAGAACAAACATGTAAATGAGAGTGTTTCAGTTCAAAAGTGAGACTTAATTCTTTTTCCATTTGGCGTTTAGAACATCTATCAATTTAGATCCCTAAATGAAAAACTTAATGTTTAACTTCATCTTTGAATTTGAGCAGATTAGTGAAAAATCATCTTCGGAAGCCAAGGGAGGAATGTTTCGATGCTCTTTACTTGTGTAGAGTAAGGGTTAGATAAGCCCCGGGTGACCAAAAAAGGGGGAAATTTCACTAATCAGTGCCTATCTTAAGCTGTGTGAAACGTAATACGTTGAAAAGGATGTAGTGCTAGCAGTATGAATGATT
The DNA here is from genome assembly GCA_921293015.1 of Phorcus lineatus. Taxonomy (NCBI): domain Eukaryota; kingdom Metazoa; phylum Mollusca; class Gastropoda; order Trochida; family Trochidae; genus Phorcus; species Phorcus lineatus. Next base: position 29,296,488 of record OV121085.1, on the reverse strand, counting down.
TATATCTGTTTAAACGCATCATATACGAATACCACTTCACCAATGTGAAGTTGTGTTCAACAAATCTTTCTCGCAGGTTATCAAGACATTAGGATTTGTAATAGCAAACAAATCCGATCATCCTGCGTGTATGTAAAGAAGATTTTAAAATGATAAATAAAAGATGAGAATGGGGATGGGGGGGGGGGGGGGGGGGGGGGGGGGGGGGTAATTTATTATTTCATTAAACATATCCAAACATATACAAGCTATAAAGAAAATTATAGGAAGATACTTCAAGTGAAGATAATCAGGTTGAACGGAAATCCAAATCTTTTGTTTTCCTAACACTTCGTACTTCTCTGCATTAATGGTTTGGGCATTACTTACAGTTTTGAGGTTATCTGATGATTGCTTTCAAACTTGTTTCGATTAGGTTACATACAATTCACCAATGTGTTTACAGTAAAAACTGATTTTAACATCTAATATATCAAACACACTTCGAGTAATGAATGGGAAGAACAATCGTGTTGTGATAACAATTGATTTTCGTGTACATTCCAGCATTGTTCACTTCCTAACGTTTTACTAACTGCATCTATTTGCGAAATATGTATTTTGTATCTTTATCGGGACAGGTCAATTGTTTGATTCGATCCAACGCGGGCACCAACCTCCGTCATAGAAAATGAAAATGATTTTTATTCTCATGAAGTTACAAATTATTGCCATTAACATTCAACTTCATCCCTTATTTATTTAAATACATGTTAGCGTTGTTACGCTAAAATTTGCTGATTGAAAATAAAGATCGTCTTCATTTCATAGATATTTTAATATGATATCGATGTTGGTCCATTTTGAATACATATACACTTTGCAATAATTACATACCTGAAACACTTTTTATCTCTAAATAGTTTAGTGATATTCGCATGATAAGTGTCTTGTAATACTACAAAACTCGATACACAACTACATACACAACGATACATAACTAAAGAATGCTTAAATACTTATAATAAGTTTATACAAGTAAACGCACATCTAATTATTTAACCTTTCTCTTAGATTATGCTTTTAAAAATTCTATTTCAGAAAACAAAGGTTTTTTTTAAACAGACCAAATAACACGTGAAACGCTTCAGAGATATTCTTTAGGAATGTAGTTAGTGAAACTTTTACAAGTATGTCTAAGTGAACAATCATCATCAATAGTAGGCACCCAGACTAATTTGACCGGCTTTCGGCCTGTAACATGGTCTGAAAATGGTTCATCTCTGATGTGAGGAATGATATAAGTGTAAAGATCTCATTATAGATTCACTAACCAGATTAGTTAATCAGAAGTGACACTTGCACACAGAGCACGTCTCGCTGCCACCTGTTTTAACAGTAATTACTGAAAGAGAATGCACAGTGAATTTGTCTGGAATCTGTTGTAATATACCCTATTTTTTACCTTTAAAATGAAGTCTTCTCTACAAAAAGGTTTTTACTTTCTAAATCATATTGCGTGTTTCTAACTAAAATCGTTGAAGGTATTTCTCAAGCATTGTTCTTAGGGCCTTAAAATTCTTCTCAATTCAGATATTGATTTCTCCTAGAAATGGAATAAAACTACATAAAGGGATAAAAAAATGTGTCAGGGCCGCAAAAACACTAGTATTATTGAGCTGTTTTCTCTTGGAAGGATGGAGGGTGAAAGTGCATAAAGGTATTTGATAGATAAAACTCATCAATATAGAATGTTGAATTTTTTCTTTATGTACAAAATACAATATTAGACCTCAACCTTACCTTAACCGATAAATACATTATTTTTATGATAATTGCAATATTTAGTTCACCAGTTAATAGAAGAAATCGAAAGAATGTACATTTATGTTGTTACGTAAATGTGTCTTATAATCATTTAATTTCTAAAACAAGAAATAGTGCTTTCAGTTAATGTTTTGGTGTAGGTTGTTTAAAAGACATATACGTTAAAATCCTGCAGTTCCCCTGAAGTGATCTAGGCAAGTTTATGTGGAAACGTTGACCCTACCCGTGGTACGGAGATCCGATCGCAGCTGGATGCCATTTCTGATGTTGTGTCGCAGAGTTGCAGAAGAAATAAAGGTAACGACGTAACATTGTTGATCTTTCCAACCTACAGCATCTCGTCTGGTAGCAGTATCATAAGTTTGGAAACGATTCCATGCCCTGTTGATGACACTTTTGCTTTCACATTGTGCCGCCCCTCTTTGCAAAATTCAAATTCCTCTCGACAATTCTCGGTGGTCATACGTCATGGATTCATCATTTCAACAAAATGGAAGTCAGATACGATGTAAAATTTTACGGACACGTAGCAAAAAGCCTTACCATGTAAATTTCTATGTGAAATTTACTGATGCACGTGCACACACGTCAATTCATATTTAAGATGTATAAAAAAATTTAAATATTTCCATACTGATCATTTGGTCATGAACAAATTTTGGAACAATTTAGTAACTTTGTTTATTGTTTGAAATCAATCTGGTAACTTGTTTTGTTTTAGTAACGTGAATTTTTAAATATTTTACACATTTCTATGTCAGTTCCCAGGAAAGCTTGAAATCGAAATGACAACAGGAATCAAATTTTGAAATTACAGTTACCCTTTCCTCGGACGTGTTTCTGAACTACAATAGTATTAATGGAATTGGAAATCTTTATTCGCCTTGCAACAGTAATCAGCAATGACTATGCACTTCTATAACAAGAACAGCCCATTAGTAATACAAGAATTTTGCACTTCAGACTTCAGGTGTCTTGTTTCCACCTGCCATAATGGAACTACAGTCTCTTTGGGAGGCCGCAGCTGTGAAAATATCCTAGGAGGTTTAGTCAAATATCTCAAACAATTGTATGCAAATATTGACATATTCATTGACAAGCGATCATGAGATAAACTAAACTGTTTCAAACATCGATACGTTTAAGAGAAAGCGACAGTAAATAGAGGACTAAAAAAGTCGTAACACATATGAAACCAGCATTGATATACCTCTCAAAGCGCCGCTTCGTGAGTGGTCTGAGTTACGCATGCAAACCTTATGATTTGTGTAATTGTATTGAGCTGTACTAACAGTTGCTAATAGTTCATTTCATTTAAAAGCTTATCAGTTCAGTATACTGACAATGATAAAGTATCAATTCGTTATTCTGATCGAAAATCGGAAGCACGCCAATTAGTGAAATGAAATTTTTAACTAAGCGGGTAAAAGATAAAATGTGTTTTAAGCATACTAACCACTTATGTGCTATCGCAATGGACTGTCATTTTTATTACCCATTTTCTAAAACGAGTATTGTCACGTCGTTTAAACTTTTTTACCAGTTACCCAATGTACTAAGAGTATCAGAGTAATATCAGAGTCTACTCTATGGATGTTTTAATCGGTTCATGTATGTAACATGCAACCAACCCTTAAAGTGCAGTAGCACATTTTTAAAAGGTTTTTTCTTCAAATTGTCCTTAATAAATATATGTCTAAACCAAATGCATTTTCTTTGGAAGGTCGAATTCCTAATCACTCAACCCTAATATACCTAGTCTTAGAAGAAAGCAAAACGTTCAAGCGAAAACTGTTTTGATCATTTTAGTGTGAACGCCTTTCGATGATTAATAATGATTAACCGAACTTGTTACATCAGTTTCAAAACTGGTTCTTTTGATTAAATAATGGTTGTTTTGAAATTGTTCACAATTATTTCCGTTTTCGCGATCCTTTTGTTTACCTACACCGTGTTACTGCCCCTTTAAAACAAAGAAATACTTTATAAATTTGTCCAGTCAAGAATTTACTCCTGTACGATAATATTGGACTTAACAACCTGGTCTATCTGCCGTGTCACAAAATGAAATAAACTATGAAAAGTCTCTACAGCGATTTACAAACGTTTGGGCTACGCTTGTCTGCGAGCAGAATTGATGGACTCGTCTTAGTTAGAACAGATATTGCTAATAATACCCGTCTGTTGTGATGTTCTGAACGAATTAAAACCTGGAAAGTAATTATTACATACAATGATATGACATGAAACAGGTTTAGTAAATCAATGAAAAAAATATGTAATTACTGTAATTTTGTTGTAATTCATAAATTAGTCGCTATAAATTGTATCAGCTTCTCAACGATTGTGAATGAATAACGTAACTAATAAAAAGATGAATTTCAAAATATGTGTGTTTCACATGTTTGTGGGAACATCAATTTTGCATTCAGATTCATTCATTATGATGAATGAACAGCAAAAAGATAATTTTGTTATGTAATATAAATTGCATGAACATGTAAATTAATGAATATGTTAACTATCTGTATTGATTTGATATATTGATCAATGAATACAACGCAACGTATTTTTGCTGGAATCCAATTGACTTCATATATTTAAGTTACAGAAGGAGTACGATCGGGCAATCACTTCTGTGGATAAAGATATATATCCGATTTCTCTGGGTTATTTAAGAGTCTTTGCTCCGACCTTTTGGTCAAGAACATCATTTAATTACAGTTAGTTAGATCAAGGAAATGTCCGGTGCATTTCTAACTTCTAAATTCCAATACTTTTGATAATGGTAACAGTGATTATTCAATCCTTGAATATCTGCAAGAAAAGTATGCAAAACCATCTAAAAATCACCTCAGATATTAACTGTCTGTGAATACAATACAGGTCACTTTATTATTAGATAATACCAAAAATAGTAACCTTTATAAACGTAACATATACATTGTACATGCCAGGAAGTCATCAACATAAGGGACCAATTATTATGTTAAATAACAAAGAAAACATTGTTCACGGTAGAAGTTATAATGTTAAAAACAACGAGTGAAATCTCATGGTTTGACAGTAAACGGACTTCGAAAGAAACAATTAAGACATTACAAGTTGCTTCTTTTTTAATACTCAATTCTTCAAATAATTTCTTGACAATTGTTTAAAGTAATCTCACTTCTTAAATGACAATTAACTAAAGTAAAAAAATTCTTTCGCTATTTGATTAAACTGAAACAATGCATTCATTTTCAACTCTTAATTTCTGCTGTTCTAAAGGGTTGAATTTAAATAAAAGAAAACTTCATTATCTGTATAAGATTAATAAGCACGAAACCTTTGATAATAGCCCACAGGAGGAAATTATGTTGAATTTGATCTAGAGAAGTATGATCTGTTCAAGTCTGCTAATTGATAGCTTCATGTCATTCTATTCCTCAAATGTACACGATATATTTGATTACTTAGAAATTTATTTTGAAAGATAGTCCTAGAGCTATTGAAACATTGTGTAAATGAACTTTGGTACACATGTATTGATATATAACAACGTCATACCTCAACAATGAGGTTGTGTAAAGTATGTGATGTAAATATGGTTGAAGATGAATTTCATTTTGTTATTATGTGTCAATCATCTAGGAAAATTAGATTTAAATATTTACCATTTATTTGTACCACATATAATTTAAAAACTAGATTCCTCAATTTAATGGCATCTTGAAAAGTGAATGTTATAAAAGCTCAACAGCTATATACCCACCATGCAATGCGTCTAAGACGACAATTGTTATAAGATTATCCAACCTGCTCACTGTAACCTGTATATGGGCCGGATGCCACACGTATTGAAATAAAGAATCTGAATCTGAATCTGATAGGTTTGTAGTTGAAAGTCAAAAGTTAAAAATATGTGGTTATTATGAAAAAAACTAACTTAAACATGACATTTCAAGTCCATCTCTCCCTATGGTCATTTGACAAATATTGGACTGTATGGTCATGCACATACTCACGTATAGAGTAAATAAGAACACAACATTAATAATCTTATACATATTCAAAGGATACTAGACATGCATTTACAATTTACTAAATAAATTACCATGTAAATAGTTCCAGCATAAATAGAACATTTACATGTTTATAAATGTTTGAATTCCACTTTGAGGTAAAGCAAAAGACATAGTCATCGTCCTCCCCCATCAGATTTGAAATAAATTTTCTAAATGTCTCAAATCGTAGTTTTAAAATGGAACAAGGGCAGTTATCCGAAATGAAAATAGGTCCTCATTTGCTAACTCTGTCAAGGTTTTCTGTCGTGAAAATCTAACTGCTGTTGAAAATAAACATTTAAATGCTTATCAATTTAGTTACCTGATTATAAATTTTAACCATGAATTGTGATCTTTAAACAAGCCGGACAAAAAACAAAAGATGACCTACTCATGAAAACTTATGAAAAGCTGACATGAAGAATTTGGGTTTGTAATAATTGATACGTCACGTATTTAGAATTTTTCGCAAAATAAACGCAAGTGTTTTGTTCAAATGAAATTAATATAAGAATATTTTTTGGTCACGTAAATGTCACTTAAGGAGAAAAAGGAGCATTCAGCAATTTCAAACGAGAAATTTCTGCAGGTACATACGTAGAGAGTTTTGGAAAGCTGCTACATATGGGAAAATATTTAAGAGATATAAAAAGAAGAGACAAGATTAACAAGCTGACGATTTTCACCAGTTAGAATTTAAACGTGTTCATAAATCAATCCATTCTTGTTCAATGTTGTTGGTAAAAAAAATACGTTAATTAAAAAAATCATTGAAATAATACTAAAAAGGTTTTTACTTGAAGTTCAGATTTAATTCCCATGATTTGATATTCTCGATTATAGTTTGGTGAACAACACGTTCAAAGGTTGCCTCGTAATGCACTTTCCAGCATTAGTATAGAACAGATTATATATAAAGGTAAGTATGCAAATTTCATTATCAATTTCTAATCTCTTTTGACTACCTGTTATGTGATACTCATGCAATTATCGTTTCTCGAATCATAATTGAACAATTTACAGAAAATGCTCCATGCTGTAGGTCAAATAATTCTAAGTTACTTTAAATGCTAAATGTACAGGCGTTTCCAGAATTAGCATGCTTAGTGTCAGAAACAATCAAACTCATCATACAGAATATTGAATGCGGTTATTCCAAAATATTTTTTTTAATCTAAAAAAGTAGAATTTTCTTTTTGAAACAGTTCATATGTTTACAGATAAGCATGGGTATTTGTTTAGACAAGTGACCAGCTATAGACTTACATGTACCATACACTCTGAACCCGGAAACGATAGTTTTAATAAGCTGATGTACAAATTCTATGGTACAGTTAAGCAGATATAGCATAAACTATCTTCTCATTGTATTTTCATATTTTCAGGGTTTATAACATCCCCCAAGTCAACCCCTCCCCTCCCCCACTCCCGGCAAATTCAGTCAACGTTTCGAAAATATAATTTGAATAAATACAAATAGGGTTGTACAAATCAGCCTACAATGGGTACCACATCCACCCTCTTCCAAACTAAACTATATAAAACTTGAAATAATCTAAATGTTAATGTAATTTCAGAAATATATGTCCTACATGCATGTAGCCATGGCCATTCATTCATTTCACAATGCAAGTGATACGACGTTCACGAAAGAACGTACACATGATGTTGATCTTGGCATCTGTAACAACGTTGTTTTTGTAACTAAAAGGTTTCATGTCCAAATACCCTTAGCTTATCCCGTCCAACTTTTTATGGTTTCACGAGTGGGTAATCCTTCCTCGGTGAAATGAAGTTATTGTCTTAGCTAATTTATTTTTATATTTGAATTATTGAGATAGGAACAAATCCAGAAAACGTATACCTTGTGCCCATTTTTTAATTCAAAGGATGCATGTGTAAAGAAAGCAAGTCTCTCCAAATGACGGCTTACCTCGGTCTACCCAGTGTTCTGTAACATGCATTCTCCGCACTGAAGTATTTTATACGGATGTAACCTTTGCATCACGTGAAGCCGGTGGCTAGAAAATATTACACTCTGGTCGTTTTTATTCAGTTTAGCAATCAGTCTCGTTGTTTTCAGCTGGATCTGTTTCTGTAATTATTGAAAAACTAGAGTTTCTTTACGAGGGCGATGCACACATAATGTATCAATCAGTAACGGGGTAGCACGATAGCTACCTTAATTAAAATATTTTTCTTTCATCAAATTTAACTTCTAACATTTAATAATATTATAGATCTGGTATTTATTTGATGAATGATAAGTGGATGAACATTGACAGTGGCGTTTTATCACAAATGATCCATGATTTTAATGGAGGTGTTTCCAAAGAATAATACGTACTTTTTAAATCATAAAAAGTTATATGAGGTTATATGCCCTTATACTCCCTGAAATAGCCTGAAATTTTTACCGCGGAAATACGTGCCGTCGTATACGCGGTAAGCTGAAAGTAGAAATCATCAAGACCTTCTTGAAAAATATCATATCACAATCAACTAAACACTTACCAAGAAATCCGACCTGTAAGTGTAAACTGAAGATAACCTACATAAAATGAGGTTAAATCAACAACGTTGACATTGATGCCAATAATGTATAAAATGGTTCATATATTCCGATATGATGCATACTTGGGATGGGTTAGCGCGTTCGGCTTAGGGAAAAGAGTTCGGAGTTCGAATCCAGGGGCTCGGCAACTTTGTCTGCACCAGAGAACTGTTCTACACACAGAAAGGATTGGGTGCAATGCTAAATTGAATTTCAGGGCAGTTCCACCCACAGGATTCACCGCAATGCATAGCCTAAATGGTTCTGTGGGCTTTCTCCTTGTAGAACAACTCGCAGCGTAAAAAAGCGGCGTTAAAACCCGTTATCACCTCACCTATGATGCTTGTTTCTGCGAGTAATGGCCATTACAAACCACATGATACTTACTCAACTTTTGAGTATAAGTAGAAATGGTTCATACATCACTGAAACGAATCTTATTCGTCCCGCCATTGTATAAATTATAAATCGACATATATTCCTCCTTGAATTGAAGACTCGTGAATACTTTGGATGAATACTCAAACATGTAACTGATTTGAGTTTACATTCATATGTGCATTATGTAATAGAAATAAGCACTTCCGTTAAGTCTAGTCTACTGTTGAAATTCAATCAATAACAATGCTTTTCTACATCCGAGGATAAGTAAACCGATCAAATCAAAATATACTTATTGGTCTGAGACTGCAGGAAAGATTAGTCTGGACGGGGAGATCTAATCCAGTTGATGTCTTCATGAGATTGGATTCTTCACTCATAAGCAGATATACAGTTGTCATATTGGCTCACAATCCTTTGAAATATTATTTTTTGACCTTCATGCGAACCCAGTACCTTATCGTGGTGGGGAGGTTTGTGTCTCCGTGACCTTAAACGTAAGATCTGGTCAGGGGCATTGTTAACGTTCCTTGCAGGTGGAACCAGTATAAACAGGTCTTAGAGTAGAATAAAGATAACCGTCTTAGAGCAATGATAACCATACAGTTGAATAAAGATAACCGTACAGTTGAATAAAGATAACCGTCCAGTAGAGTAAAGATAACCTTAAAGTAGAGTTAAGATAACCATACAGAAGAATTAAGACAGTAGACAAAAGAAGACCATACAGAAGAATTAAGATAACCATACAGAGGAATTAAGATAACCATACAGAAGAATTAAGACAATAGACAAAAGATAACCATACAGAAGAATTAAGACAGTAGAGTTACGATAACCATACAGTAGAGTTAAGATAACCATATAGTAGAGTTAAGATAACCATACAGAAGAATTAAGACAGTAGACAAAAGAAGACCATACAGAAGAATTAAGATAACCATACAGAGGAATTAAGATAACCATACAGAAGAATTAAGACAATAGACAAAAGATAACCATACAGAAGAATTAAGACAGTAGAGTTACGATAACCATACAGAGGAATTAAGATAACCATACAGAAGAATTAAGACAATAGACAAAAGATAACCATACAGAAGAATTAAGACAGTAGAGTTAAGATAACCATACAGAAGAATTAAGACAATAGACAAAAGATAACCATACAGAAGAATTAAGACAGTAGAGTTACGATAACCATACAGTAGAGTTAAGATAACCATATAGTAGAGTTAAGATAACCATACAGAAGAATTAAGGCAGTAGACAAAAGAAGACCATACAGAAGAATTAAGATAACCATACAGAGGAATTAAGATAACCATACAGAAGAATTAAGACAATAGACAAAAGATAACCATACAGAAGAATTAAGACAGTAGAGTTACTATAACCATACAGAGGAATTAAGATAACCATACAGAAGAATTAAGACAATAGACAAAAGATAACCATACAGAAGAATTAAGACAGTAGAGTTAAGATAACCATACAGAAGAATTAAGACAATAGACAAAAGATAACCATACAGAAGAATTAAGACAGTAGAGTTACGATAACCATACAGTAGAGTTAAGATAACCATATAGTGGAATTAAGATAACTATACAGAAGAATTAAGATAGTAGACAAAAGATAACTATACAAAAGAAATAAGACAGTAGACAAAAGATAACCATTCAGAAGAATTAAGACAGTAGACAAAAGATAACCATACAGAAGAATTAAGATATCCATACAGAAGAATTAAGATAACCATTCAGAAGAATTAAGACAGTAGAGATACGATAACTATACAGTAGAGTTAAGATAACCAGTAAAGATAATTTCAAAATTCGGCTCTCTCTATCACTATATTGTTCTTTCCCTCTTTCTCTTACTCTCACTTTACTGACCTGTTTACTAGATTGGAGATGACCAAATATATTGTTTGGCAGATCAAATGTCTAGTGAAACAATGCCGGTCACTTTAGAGAAATGAATATATATCCATGATCATAGTCAAAGACAGATCTATGCTTGCCAGTAATTCACATACCAACCACTGTTTTACTTTTTGATGGTCAATGGATCAGTCTTTTAACCATTTGATCTGACAGATGTCAAATTCCTTTTTTCTGATTACATAAACGAGACTTCAAATTGTTTTTTGTTTTTTTAAAATGATTATTAAGAACTTTGTCCTCCATCATCCATCATCAGACAAAGGTGATAATTATCATTATGGGAAAGGTATCTTCAGATTTCATAAAAATACCATTATACGTGATACCCAAAGGCGATGTTCGTACATTTAGTAGTTATATGAACTCTATTTGAAGATGTTCATTAAGATGATTAAACACGCAAGTGTCTTTTTTTCTCATTCATTATTTCTTAATATTAATTAATATTAATTCTTTCTCGCAAAGAATATCTTCTTAATGGTTGAATATAGACACAAGCATTCGCAAAATACATAAAGAAACACTGATGATCAAAACAGCAAAAGTATGTAAAATTATATCTTACAACATATTTTTGTATTCACATGACAATGAAATGTCATTTAAATGTAAATAGAGAGGACATTAAACATATCAACACAATTTGCAACAAATATAAATACACTAGCTAGGATTGGCGAGTCTTGATAGATTTGTTATAAGGAGACAAGAGCGTGATTTTACGTTCACCATCCTAATCATTCTCCAATAATTAGATTTTAAAAAATAGGTTAATGTCTCGTCAAACGGTCATGAATCTTTGATCGTTAATGGTTGAAAATTACAGTTTGAAATGAAGCTGAAGTTGAAATTTAAAGTTGCATAAAAGCAAAAGCTTGTTTTAGGCAATTGATTTTTTGTTGGTAATCATTAAATTGAAATCGTATTGCTTGAATTGCAAAGTCTGAGTTTATATTGGGTTTAAGCACACGTTACACCCACGAGTATAATAATGCTACTTAACCAAGTCTGAATGATACCTGATCTATCATTAGAAATCGACTTTAAGTGTTAACGTCGTTCTAACCAGATGAAAGCAAATGTGTAAGTTAGACTCTTTGATCTTGTATATTCGGTGTTCAACCCTTCAAACTTGAATGCCGTACTGGAAATTATCAAAATGTCGAGCTACATGATTAGACTATAACGTACATGTCTTATTTCTAACACTGATTATTGTGCATAAAAACAATCAAAGTAATGCATTCTAAAATACCAATACAACTCATAGTTTCTTTTCATTGTATGCATAAAATTAACGCTCAATTAAATATACAATTAACTATTCACACCTTATTTCTTAATTGTAATTTTTGAAAATGTTTTTAAACCAAACAGTTTGTATCTTTGTAAATTGGGGAAATAGGATGATAATGCATTACAGAAGTAAAACAGATAATGTTCATGTCATAAGGGCAAATATATATAAAACTATTAAGACTTCACAATCACTACTATCAAAAATATCGAAGGTAGTTATAATTAATTTTTTGTTACAAAAATATGCAACATATGAAAGAAACTTAAAATTGTAAATGGGTATTTAAAATATCGTTCCAGCAAGATTAATTCTTGTGAAATGATATATCTGTACTTTTCTGTACTTCTTCATATACCGTTTGATGTTTAACTTCGTGCTTCAACAGACAATTTAAATTTGCATGGTTGCAAATAAAATATTTTTTCAAACCATTTTTTTGCTTTGGGCTGGTGATCAATAGCAGCCTTGCTAATTTAGATAATTATTACATAGGTTAATACTCGTTGTGAATTCAACCCTCTTAATATCTTAAAATGTCATATTGAACAATATTAAGCTTGTGTAAAGAAAACAGCAGCCTCAATGGAATACGGTCTTAATTGGAAAACAATCACAAATGTAGAACGTTCCTATAAAACTTTTGAAGACAACTTCATTTTCATTGCCTTTTTTACATACTATAATGGCATTTTAATGCCATGACATACAGAAAGGAATGTATGTATAGTTTTATATCAGTATTCTAGTTTCAAATTCTTAAGAAAAAAGTTTGATATATCCCTGAAAAAACACTATGTTCAAAGGCAAACATCTCTCATGGAACATATGGTAATGCTCTGTCTCATTTCGAATTGCCTAATCTCGTTAGTAAGTTTATAATGGTATCATTATGCTATTATCGTACCTCGCATCAGAGACAAGCAACTTCCAGAACAGGTGCCCTGTTGGAAGGCCGTCAAATAAGTCTGGTCTTACCATTGATGCTGTATGTTCATTCTTTGTGAACATTTTCAGAGCCAATCATCAGCATCATACGGAATACATGTACATTGTTTGAGTACACCAATATATCCTGTCTTGTTCTCTGAATACGACTAGATAAGAACTAATAATTGCTTATTAATTCCTTTGAATGAAATTTGTATCTGAAGAAAATTCACCATTGATAATATATTCATATAGCATACTTTTGTGAAAAATACCCAAGACATGCTAATCACTTGAGTTTAGGGTTAACTTAATAAGCAAAGGTACCGTAACGAGTTTTACATCCATTATATAATTTAGTGTTTTGAACAATACTCCAATTATTAAACACATGGATGACAAACATCCAAAGGAGAGTGGACAGATTAGGGAGATAGGGATCGAAAGGATGAGGGAAAAGGCGGGAAGAAAGGCATAGTGAGAGATAGACAACAGGTTTTAGAACGACTCAAATTTTGTCAGGCTTCTACCCATCCAGCTTGGGTGCCCCTACCACACGGGTCTCCCAAGCACTCAAGCCACGATAAGGTATTGGGTCAAGTGGTGTAAAATCAAACCGATCCCTAATAACTGGATGTATAAATAGAGAATACTAAACGACGTTCAGTTTAATAACATATTTATGAAACGAGTGGATGGTATTCGTATTTAACGAGCGAAAGCGAGTTGAATACCAATACTATCCACGAGTTTCATAAATGTGTTATTAAACTGGACGGAGTTTAGTATTTTATTTATTACACTCATTAAATAATTAATATAAAATGAAAATCATGTTTACTCTCAATTCTCGTAGTTGTGCGTAGGAATACAATTTTACAATCGACGCATAACGTCATTTGACTGCATTGGAGAAATAGGTCAAGAGTAAGTCCGTTTATAACAGCTTTAATTTTGAACAATACAAATGGAAGGCACTCATTAGTGTTTTGGTCACTAAGAACACAAATTGGCGTGTTAACAAAACATAACATGTGTCAGACAGTCACTGAATTACGTTACTGAGTTGTGTGAATGAATGTCACGTGATCGTGACGTCATTGGAATGTGAGTTTTGAAGCGCGATTCAGTTTAGTTTGAGTTAGTGTCTGTGGGAGGAACACTGTCCTTTGCGTTGCCGATGAAGTTAACATTGATGACACAGTTGCTAACGGAACCACCGAAGATTGAGTTGATTGATCGAAATTCGGAAGCACTGACGCTGACATTTCTAGAATCGACCGAAATCGGCAAGGATGACCTTGCCCGATCTACTGACGAAAGCCCGCTTGACCCGGATTCGGAGGTCATGTTTGTGAGACGCTCACAATCAAGCTTGGTTAACGGGTATTTAATTCTAGCTAAATAAAATACAAAAAAGATTAAATCTGATGGTTTTGTTAGATTAAATTTATTTTTAAACAGCTAAACATGTTTTTATAAAATTGTACTTTTATCTCGTGTTTTATCAAAGTTTAGAAAATAATATTTTTGACAGTCGCCATTTTCATTTACATCATCACGTGATAACTTGTCATGTGACTACAGGAAAATAGTTCCGGATGCGATCGCTTTCACGTGCAATGTTTCACAACAGTGTTGAATAACATGTCATTGTTTCACAACTGTAGTATCTCCAACGAGAGTGTAATAATTTTTTATAATAAACCAAACATAATCGCAAAATTGGACTCGGACATTATCACAACTGTCGATCGGTTAACAACCTTTGGCTGAAGAGCGAAAGCCAACTGCAGTTTGAGAGGCTCTCTTTGGTTGGCTAAAATTTAATGGCTCTTTTTGGTTGGCTAAAATTTAATCGCGCACCATCGCGATAAAAGTATTTGATTGGCTGAATCATAGGTCTCGGCGCGAAGTTTCTGCTGGTGTTTACACCCAGGGTAAAAAGAGTGGAGCATCAGCTATACGTCGTACCCTGAAACAAGAAGAGTGGAGCATCAGCTATACGTCGTACCCTTAGACAGGATGTCGGTGTCCTTAATGGCATGCTAATTCTAAATTGGCATGCGTTCACCAATGGTGTATGACTATCAATTCAACAGTAGTTACTTCTGATTTTGTTTGTTTTTAAGCTGAAATACGAAAATAACACCAAGGTTACCAGTTTAAAATATATTTTTAAAATTCTAATATTGAAAGAAATTCTGATTTCTATAGGTATCCTTCTAGTTGTTTAGTATATTTTCCTCCTGCTAAGCATTGTAATATCTGCAAAGGTCCTACTGTTCTCTGCTTTCTGTCAAGGCGATTGCCTTCATGAGATTCTAACAATATGTAACAGAATTGATTGTGAGATCACCTCCCGCGGGATTCGAACCCGGGACCTCCGAGTGAGAGTTCTACACTCTACCGATTCAGCCAAAGAGACATCCCTCTGGCCAAAGCCAGTAGGAATGCTTTTATTTCACCCTGCCACACTCACCCCCCCTCCACAAGTGACTCGTCCTCGAGTCCAGCCATTTGGAGTTATCAAGCACCTCAGTTCGACGTACTCAGGGTGCAGTGAGCACTAGGGAGTTGCCCCGGCCCCACGTTGGGCGCCAAATGTAACAGAAGTGATTGTGAGATCACCTCCCGCGGGATTCGAACCCGGGACCTCCGAGTGAGAGTCCTACACTCTACCGATTCAGCCAAAGAGACATCCCTCTGGCCAAAGCCAGTAGGAATGCTTTTATTTCACCCTGCCACAAATAGTTTTTTGGTTGTAAAAAGTTGTGTATGAATATAAATACAATAAACCTGATAGTCACAGACACGACAAAGTACTGATTTATATCAATACCTACCACAAGGTCAATCTTTAACCTTAACTTATAGATATCCACTTTGCCCATGTCGTGACACTACATAATATCTGGGATGTACTTAGACGATATGACAAAACAGAACATGCCTAGCACTACGCGGTGTGAACATACACTTCTTTCATGTACCTCAACCCGTCTATAATACTTACGGTTCAATTTGTTTTGCAATGGTTAAGGCAAGCGTTGCTTGAAACCTTTCACTTATTTATTTTGGAAACATCTTTGGCTTATCTGCCAATCGATGTTGTCAGCTGGTCTGTCAATATTTGCATTCTATTGTCAGTGAAACCGATTCTTTATATATTACCTGGTATGTTGTAACAGCTGCAGAATCAAATTAAGAATGTCGTCTCCTTGTTCGAGTTGGAAAAAACACACCTAAATTGTGAATAGCAAACTACTAGTATTACTAATGTACTTTTCTAAAAATATCCAAAAAACGCATATGGTAAAGTTTTGGATTTGTTTTATTCTTTACAAAAATGATTTCTTGGAATGAATTAAATGGTAGAGTAGCGCATATCAGCTACATTAATCATAAATTAATCATTCAGGAATAATTTCACTTAGTAATACTTTGATCCTCAGATTTAATGGGAGTAACATTTTGTAAATGTATTGTATGTTTTCCTGAGTGTGACGATGTGATTGTTTTGAATGTGTTATATAACAACCTTGTATTTTTGTTAATCAACAAAAGTTTTCTGGATTCATTTTTCTAATGCTTTGTTTTTGACACAATTCAAATTACATAAACATGAAACAAACAAAAACATAAGAAAGAAAACGAACAGTTTAGGAAAAAGTACCTGAAGCTGGTCTGCTTTTCATTCTTGAATAATATAAACTTATTATATGAATGCGAATTGTATTGAACCTGGAACCTGGATTTAAGATAAAAGACATTTTAACAATTCATAATATAGAGGAAACGTCTGCGAAATCATTAACTGTAATCAAATCAATTAAAAATCTGTTTTATTCAAAGTTTCTAGCACAAACTTTGTCGAAGTTGTCTCCAGCAAATTAAACTTGGGAATATGCTATCATTTTTCCGTAGACATTGGTGCTCTGTCATCATGACAATCCCCTTCTTGCCGGTGTCGCGGTATGAATTCGTCCCCGTATAAAATATCCCCCCCCCCCCCCCCCCCCCCCCCCCCCCCGGCGAATTAGTACCGGTAAAAACCCTTCTTTATTTGGTGGAAGGGGGCGATCGCCGTGGTAGATTTTATACCGGGGGCAGTTTTATTTCGTGACACCGCATAATTTGTTTAATGATCCCTTAGTGGTGATAAAGTAAAACGCGATGATAATTAAGCTGTGAAATTCTTTTACATTCAATGCATGTTTGATTAAATATCAATAAATATCAATAAATTCTGTAAACATATACGTAATAACATTCAATAGATTCTGAATCAAACTATTTATGAAAAATCAATTGATTGATAAAGTCATGATACCTGTTATCTATTGTAAAAAAAACTAGCGTTTCCTACATGTGTTTTAAGTGAATGATGTATTGAACTATGCTTGTCGAGAACAACTACTATAATTACTACGATATCAGGGTCACTCTTCGAGTGATTGGAAGTAAACTGCACAAACGTTTTGACGATGAACACTTTTATTACTCTGATTTCAACAGGTAATATCAGATTATGATTTTCCCCCTGATTTAATAGCACCATTGTAAACTATGGGAGGTATTTTGTTTTTTATTTCATACGACCTGATTACTTCTTCGAGATTTCCCCCGAGAAAATCAATGTCTGATGATGGTGTGTTGCTTGCTTGTGTTGTCTCTGCCTGACGCCAAAATCATAGCACAGGATTGTTCGAAAATAAAAAGCCTCATTCAGTTATATGTTCCAAAAGATAATTCATTAGGATAATTGTTTTGTTTCCAAATGGTTCCTATGCAATTAAATCTGGAATATTTAGACGACATTTGAAAATTTAGCAATGGCAAATAAAGGGTTTATGCCTTGTGCCAACCGAGTCATAGGGCAAATGAATATCAATTTCGAAGCAAGATTCATATGCTGATTAATTTATCAACTCATACTTGTGTGTATCAATGTGATAGCCAGGGTCATGGGCCATACACGCATATGTTAAATGCAGCATATGTAAATATTTTAAATGCCATGATAGTCCATACGTAAACAGATATCAACTATGATACTAGGATCCTTCTACCATTCATTCAGCTATTTTTACAGACACCAAACTGACGACTCTGTTCATGGCTTTGCTCTAAGATATGTGTGTGCAAGTGAAGTGATTATTTGAATTGTTGAAATAAAAAGTAAAATAATAATTCAACTATACTCAATCATTCAATTGTTATCAGAAATCCAGATCAATTGAGATACAATTATATTTATTTCCATTAAAAATACAAAACCTGAAACCTATCATTTCTGTAAAAGACAAGGGGAAAAAGCATATCCGGTCCTGTGGCTTTTGATAAGATTATTTTCAACACATTAACTATATTCGACTAATGTGTTTAACAGTGTTTTTACAACGTTTTGTAAAAGAACTGGGCCATTGAATAATAGGTTAATAGATGTTAAAGTGATAGATTACCCTTATCTCATGAGGTGACTTGTTCCATTGTTTCTTTGCCGGGAAGTCCGCAAAAGAAAGAGACATGTAAAACCGAAGTTGTACTGTCATCTATCATAGTTATCAGTCTGCAACTAGGGACACTTTATTTAATATATTGTGGAGGATGTTTCTCTAAGTTAGTATGTATCTGGCATCTTGCCTGGGTTTGAGTGATGGATGCTTGACATCAAAGGCTCAGATTTCTTTGTTATATTATCCTTTAGGGTATCATCACGAAACGCTCTCTATTCTAGTGTTGTCATAAAAAAGCAACTCATGACAACTGGTTAAACTCTTTAACTTAATTGTTACAGATATATTTTAAGCAACCTTGAGTTCGGTATCATGAACATATCAAAGTAGAAGTTTGCAGAAGTTTAACAAAAGGCCAAAAATTAGAAGACCATGTTGAAAAGAAAATCGGTGATTAAAATTGTTCTGATATTTTCTGGTGGGTTTAACAAGCAGCTGGATATGAGTGTATAAAATAATCAATAAACAGTAAAGGTGGAAAAAAAATAACCGTGAAACTTGTCTATAGGGAAGATAGAAGACAATATGGAATTAATATTGATTGCGAGCATTTACTTTCTGGGACTTTTATGAAAGTAAACTAGACTTATCGTTCATAAATAATACTTATTTAGATATATAAGCTTTTTTAGTTGAGATTACCTTAAGGCGATCCTTAACTGATAAACTTCCTATCTTTCTTTTTTTTTTTGTAAATTACTATTCAAAACAATACATTTGACCTTTTAATATGACTGGCATTATCTGTATCCTCTATGAACATTTTGTGTCGCTGTGAAAGTGAAGCTGAACAACCCAAGGATGAAACGTTCTTTAATTATTCATGAAGCGTACTCTTCTAGGAGTTGTTCGATGCGACAATAAATGTTCTATTATTGAACGAAATGTTTGTTTCTAAGTGTGGGAGGAACAAGATAGTAACAACCCTTATAGTGTCATTATAACTTGTCTTAAGAATATATTTACTTCTTAAGGAGGCTCGTAACGTTGTCTGCGGCAATAATCTGCACCTTCAAATAGCACATCAGATATCTTAAAAGATTAAAGATTAAGCTAAATTGAAAATTTACATTTGCGATGTCGAATATTGATGTGAACGTATCTACAAAGGAAAAACGTTGTTTAAAGTTATTAAGGAAACAATGTTTATGGTAAAAATAGCTTTATAGCCTCATGTCATATATTGACATACTGGTCTCATTAAGTACCATTTTATTGGATCCAAAATAGATTTACTATGTAATTTCAATAGATCAAGATTTCCTACATGTAGAAATAATAGTATTTACCCTCCATTCCTAGTTTTTTTATTGAAAGAGAGTTTGGCCTGAAGAAATAAGTCATGTTTTTGTTAAAACAATATATCAAATCGTGAAGGATAACGATATAAGATAACCCTATCATATTTACAAAAATGTATATGTACTGTATCCATGGTGACTGAAAGTAACTAGGGTAATGTATTCCACAATCATTTATTTAATGAGATTATGAAATTATACAAAATAAACATAGGATTTGTACATAGGTAAAGAAAATTTATTAAGACAAATGACTGTAAAATTGTCTATCTTTTGTTTTTAACTGTCAATAAGATAGAATATTGTAAAAGTGACACGATATCTCTACATGTGTCCGATTTTAGTAGCAAAATCTACAATTTATTTCAAACATTTCACATGGTACCCCCACCTCGTGGTGTGGTGGTTTGCGTGCTTCAGAGACCCCGAGAGCTGTGCCAGCAGGAGCATGTACCCTGCTTACATGCTCCTGGTAGGGACTCCCAAGCTGGACAGGTAGACGGGTAGAAGCCAGACACCAAATTTTAGTCCTCCGAAAACCTGCTTTCTATCTCTCACTATGTCTTTCTTTCCGTCTTTTCCCTCATCCTTTCGACCCCTTTCTCCTTGATCTGTCCACTCTCTTTTGGATGCATGTCATCCACGTATTAATAACTGAAATATTGCTGAAAGCACGTTAATACCAAACTCACTCACTAACTCACACGGTCCCTAATTTTCACAAGATTTTAACTTATTAGAGTAAGTCGAAATGACTTGATGACCGATACCTCAATTTAATAAAAATACGCAACCTCGTTCATCAATCAATATATAATAATAAAACGCTGGATAATCGAAAATAATATTTTATAGAATGCTACACGTACGTGCTACATTGATTTTCTAACAGTCGCTGGATTTTTGTCTCAATTTTACCGATCAAAACAAATGTTTCATATCGACGAATAATGGTTTTAACTATGTATTCGCATGTTAAATTTTTCCCAAAAGGAAACAAGCGTGACGAGGAAGATACAAATAAATCCTTAACTGTTGTAATCGAGGAAATGCCTTCAACTAGAGAAAATGGAGATACGACTTGAATTGTTCAAAATCTGTTTACTTTTAACAATTTAAGTTGGAATCGCTTGTGCGCATACAATGTATGTGTGCGCTATGTGCTACGTGATTAGTGTTGAATAAGGTGTTATTACCCACGTGGGACTTCGTAAAGGGGTTTCATAACAATCTGTTATGAGACATATGTATCATACCCCTTCGAGTGATTTGATTGGCTGATACATGAGTTTTGACGTTTCCGGTACTGCTTTCATCAGCTATTTCATTCATGATTTCCATTCATATGTTTTCGTTCCTAAGCACACGAAAAACGAGAATTTTCATAATGTAATCGAATAAAATTTATTTTTCATTGTGGTTACAGGCAAAGCCTTTCTTTCCTATAATGCCCGTAAATAAATAGAAAAACGATAGAATCTAAATAAATAACAAAATTCTTCTGCTATTTTCATCGGGACTGATGTAAACAAAGATGGCGTCACCCGTAAAAATCAATGATTTGGTCAAAATCGATGGAAAAGTTATTGGACGAGTTGTGAATGTTATTCGGCCTTTGAACACATTAAGCATATATGTTGTCAAGACTTCTCAGGGGGGAAAAGCAAATACCTAGATATAGACTTGCTGTTTAGCCACTGCCGACATCCGCCAAGCGTCGCCGTATTGTTTACAATTACATCTACAGTGACTTGTCCTCTGATGAAGAATAGTTGCAATTGAATGAAAAGTTTCTTTACCAGTTGACAGTTTTTAAGACATAAATTTCAGTGTTATTCCCTTTTGAGACCAAATGTTACATGTGCCATTCAAAACGTGTCTTGTTAATGCGTTGTTTGATTTGATGCGTTAATTGATTTTTTATTTCAGTTGTAGTTTATTTTCATGTGTTTCTTTATCAAATGTAATGAACTACATTACACAAAAGCAGCGTACGTTTTCCGAAGTGAAGGGGCCGACATTCCAATCACCAGTGCAATGTTATAATCTGCGTTTTGAGTTTCTCTATAGGGAAGCTAAATTTTGCTTTAATTTGACTATGTTTTCATTTTTAAATACGTTGGTAATAAATAGGATACATAACTCGTTCCGCTTTCATATCAAGTTTATGTCCCTCGTGAAATGATTTTGTTTTTTCAAAATTATTTCACTTGGGACATAAACTTGATATGAAAGGGGAAGCTCGTTTGATATCCAATATTATGTCAGTTTTCATCTGAGCGTGAGCATTATGTCCGAAATTAATATGCAAGGTCTACCTTCTATGGAAAACCTCATCCATGAGTCTACTTTTTCGGTCACTCTCCTGGGCATTATATTCTGCGCATTATGCTTTATTCCTCCATCCTTCTTGGACTCAATGTCTACTATTTTAGTGAAATTTTACGCACCACTTTCAATGTATTACGCAAAACAAAATCTTGGCCTTAAAATACATAAGTTAAAAAGCACGTTGAACAAGGGAGCCAATGGCTTTATATCTAATACATCATAATACATGTACAAGTCCAGTATATCTGAATAAGTCAATGAGCTTTTCAAAGACATGACGTATCCTCATCAAACTTAATCTTATCATTCATGTACTTAATAAATAGATTTTAGGATAAACTAACCACTGGGCCTGTATTTACATTGACCGATCATGGAGTAAAAGTCTAAAATTCTCGTAAAAGGGCATCAATGATCCTGGATCTTTTTCAAAGCTTTAATTTAGAAACCATTTTACAAAATTCCGACAGTGAAGGAAAAGATACCCTTTACCCTTAGTAGACAATGAATATGTTGTCATGTTATTCCGTTTCCTGGCAAGCAGAAAGTTCTCCATCCTCGGTTATCCAGAGCTTAAAATTCCGATTCCCTTTACTTTACATCTTGTTATATCAGCATACATGTTATATCAGCATACATGAATCCGCTCTCACTCCTTCCTAATAACCTTATCTCTTTCTGGCTAAATGCCTCTTACGGCTGGATCGGTTTGATATTCGTGGACATGATCACCTTTCTCTTTTTTCAGCCAATGAAAGGTCGCTTATTGGAGCTTGAAGCTGCTAGCTTGAACTCAACGGATTTTCCCATCCGGGTTGTGTTGTTGCTGAATGCGAGTCGTCTAATTGGCTGGGTTGATAGCTGACAATGTGAGCAGAATGTTTTCTTCATCACAACTGGATTTTTTCATCATGAACATTCTGAAATTACCCAACACATTGTCTTGGTATGAAACAACACTCCATTGAAACAGTTCGAAACGAGAAGTAGATATTTAGTCACAATGGGGACAACAGTTCTGGTTTTAAATCCAATCGTCTTTGATTTGTTTATGTTTTTTTAAAACAGAGGCATTACCTAATCAGTATTTTACAGTATATTACATAAATTGAGACAAAAGTAAAAGGATTTATCATGTAAGCAGAACCAGGAGTTTAAAAAATCTAACTTAATTATTCTCACTGGTCATCAAGTTGGAACTAAAAGCTACCTAAAGCTTTTTATTATCCCCGCGAAACGAAGATACAAAAATATAACCTCCGTTAATTGTAAACATTTTTAAAAATTAATGTTAATGTCAGCTAATGCTAAAATAAACGTTTCCAATTGCAAGAAAATTGTTTTTTTGTCAGGTAATGCTCTTCGATTTTTGGCGTAGCTCTCGGGGTCTCTGAATCAGGCAAAGCAGGTATTGAGTCAAGTGGTGGCAATGAGGTATAATAATGAAGAATATTATCCAAAATTGTCTGAAATCAATAATGAATTTAACATATAAAAAAACGTTTGTGGAGCCATCTTTTGCCTCTATGGATTTGCACGATTTTTAAGTAAAGTGCTACAAAAATTCTCTCTCATTATATAACGAAGAAATGAACCATCGACAGTTTTTATACCAAAATATTTCATTAAGTTATAACAGTTTCACAAATTACCCGAAATGATTTGTTTGAAATCTGTAGGAAACATAAAAGGAAACTTTTATGGAATTTTGATTTATATCTATGATGTTCAGGTGACAAATATTTTCCTTGAAAAGAAACATTCTTAGTTGTAAACGGACTCATAATGATGTCAACCTTAGACATGTAATTTAACGAATAGATAGATTTCTCGATATTTCGATACTTTCTATATGATAGAAATATTGGTCATTAAAGTGTCTGCTCCAAATCAAGTATATCCAAGCCATAAACTTGATTAGAAAAGGAAACATCAATAGCGATAATGCTTTTGCAGTAAACACCCTGCATTACACACATCAAGAAGTGGACATGTACGAAGCAGAGAACGTAATTGAAATATGATTTACAGTCGCTACCTCCTAATGAGTTACTTTTGGGGGGAAAACGATTGCATGTTGCAAAGCCTTTCGGTAACGTTGCAGTTATATTGTGCTATAAACTCAACAGGTAATTCTTACTTCACCAAAGTAATGAGCAGTCAACGTTAATGACAAGCTTAATTCATTCGTACATCAACTGCTTTAATTCAAAGCAAATGTACGTGTCGTATATTATACATTGGGGTTTTAACTTCTTGCACTGATATTTTATGAAAAATAGTATACAATTTTGTTGTGGTTGCATAACTAGAATGGGTTGTTGACTAAAGTTTTCGACTCCTTTATGTAAGTTCGGTGATTTGAGATTTTTTAGAGGCAATATTTTATTTTTTATACATTATAATTTCAAGTAACAGCTTTGAATCAGCCTTGTCAACTTTTGTGATGACTGTACGGCCTTTGTAGCTTTCCCTCTTCTGTAACAGTTGACTTCTTTATTATCTAATGCAATTTCACTGTTTATCATACTGCTAATTGCTCAAATATTGCCGAACAGATCCTAAACCATGTCTCTCACACACTCTATGTTACATTTTGCCTGCATGCCTCCATAAACTCTAAAACCATAAAGCAGTTTGTCAGGCAATTTTGCTGGCAAAAAATCATTGGTTTGAGGTTTATGCTGATCTTAGAAAGACGCTTCTTGAGTTTTATATAATATATAGATAGTATGTATTTTGAACAATTCCAATAGCTAATGGCGAAATGTTGTTGGTTTTCATGTTGCAGTTGGTCCGTTTTCAATATATCTGCTTTAATAAGCTTTGCACTTTCTCCTTTCATCTTTCAAGTTAGATCTTTCATTATAATAATTTTGAATAATGTTACCAGTTCTGTAAACCTAGAAGACAATATCTATGCCAACTTTCTCTCCGCTTTTACAACATGACCGCTTGTTTACAATAATTCAACTCCCCGGAAGAGTTGTTTCTTGATGCCTGTTGACGAATTAATGAAATACTTAATCACAGTTAAGTATCAGATTTTGGGTTATATGATAGAATGAGTCACAAAAAAATACGCAACTTTTAAATGTAGGTATTATTAAATTCTTAATGTTTCTGAACACATATAAGTTTTCTTGAAAACTGTTCATTGTTCTCTTAATATGACATCTAGTAACACTAAAACATTGGCAATTGGAATTTAATTCTTGTAAAGTTCCTGAACTCCTTGTCTGTATTCTTGCCACATAAGTGATAATGTGTACAAAGAGATAATTATGATTTAATCGACTGTAACATACAGCATGATGAACCTCGATGGAAGAACACCAAACCAGACGGAAAATATTCTTCCAATCAAACTGACTGAAATCACTTTATACCAGTTTTTTCTTTTTCTCATTCATTTTGCCAATGACATTCAGTCCTGTTTCAGAAAATAGATTACTGTTTTCAAGAAAGCCATCAGCTTTAGTGAGTAAGAAACCTGTGCGATATCTTATTATTCATAAGACGACTTACACAGGAGACCTGATTGTCGTTAGGTCATCTATGGAACATTTTGCGCAATCTAATGCGAAGAATCTCATAGCTTGATTTTTTGGTATGTCGATTTAAATATTATTAAAAATTTAACAATGTTTCATTAGCAAATCGCTTAACTTGTTTTGAAATCCTCTTTGGTCCTCCTATATGTACCTTTATAAATATCTTTATCAGTTATTCAGAAATTCGTTTGATACATTTGTTCCCAGTAAGAAAATGTTTAACGTTACCTGAGATAGTAAATTGAAGCTTAAGTTAAACGCTTCAAGTTTATTTTTCATTTGTATCGTTGGATATTTATCTTTCAAATTGATGGGCAGTATTTTTATATTGTAGGTACTTGAATGTACATTACATTAGACATCGACATATGAAATAAGATCACTTTTACTGCTCATAAAGGCTTGGTATGATGTCTGTGGCTTTACTCGCACTTAGAAATCAAACATTGGAAAAGTTGTTAAAAGCCTTAATTCAATATTTAACTTCTGAGTACTTGAATATTGTTTTATCTAAATAAAAGTTTTTCAGAAATAAATTTGACATTATGAGATACAGGAACGTGTTTGCTAAATAACGTGTTAGACAATATGTGTGTCTTACTTGGCCCTATTTGGTATTTCGAAACGTTTGAAACGATATTACTTACTTATACTTAAAACAGTACAAAAAGATTGAAACATGCAACGAAAATAAGAATGTACTTTTTAAATTTGGGAATTATTTTTAAAAATCGAAGTTAAAAAGATAGGCTAAACATGCAAGTCATAGGAATGGAATGTGAACATAAATGATCAAAAGTTGTGATTTTAAAGTAAATAGCATAAATAAATTTGTCATAACGTTCCTTTCTCTCCAGACAGAGGTAGCTCCATAATAAATTCATATACAACCTCTGTCACCAATACGAACGTCTCAGTCTAGAAATGTAGAAACCTGATGCAATCAAAGTTCGTTGTTTCAAAAGTTCAAATCTATTAAGTTATTTCCGTAAACTTTCCAAAGCTAATCTTCATTTGAATATGCACTTTGCACTTTGAGTTTTCTTTACAGAACACAGATGCCTCTGCATCAGTGTATAGGCCTCTGTGACACAAATTCGGTTGCAATTTTGTGCCGCTAGGGGAAACTACTCACTAATATCACGGCTAGTTCCAGTCGATGCCCTCAGGTTTCACCGCAGAACATAGCCACACTGGTGTTGTGGGTTTACTCCCTGCAATAATACCAGCAGCCCTGATATAGGTGATATACTCTTGAAAGCAGCGTTAATCCACAGACCACCTAACCTCATTAGTTCTGTTCGGTTCAAACTGTTTTATCTATTTGTATGTGTGTGGCTTGGTTTTCCTATTATATTATAAAAGTAGATGTAGAAACCCTTGCGTATCAAAACCACACAAAACCACAACAGTTTTGAGAAGGTAATACCCTTCTAATGTACTGGTAAAAACAAATTTTAAAATTCACATTTAGAACAAATTCTTTTATTTCAAACACTTATCGGGGGCTTTTTATGGATTTTAATCTAACGCATGTGAAAGAGTACCCTTTGTAGCAGCAGTATACTTTTGGAATTCAATGATTTGATGGAAAATGTTTGCTTTTCTAACGTCAAGATTGTAGTTGTTAAAAAAATTCAGGATGAAAACAACTTCATGTCGATGAATAAATTCCTGGCTTCTTAGCTCCTTCCTATAAAACAGAAATACTGGTCATTAAAGTGTCAGCTCCAAAATCAAACATGTCCATGACATAAATACATTACTAAGATAAACCAATCGGAAAAAAATGTTATTGTTCTAAAAAATTAATAATGATTTTTTTTCTATTACGTAGATTAGGAAGTATGTATATATACATTCCCAAGGGAGTTTCTGATGACACGTGGTTATTTGTTTCTATCTTTAAGACGAGATTTCCAGTCGACAGACACAATTATTCAAGGACATTGCGATTATATTCACCAAATTTATTTTAACTTTATCTGTTTCTATTCTCCTGCACAACATTTCTATATCATGGTGACCATAAAGAGTGGGTGAGGGAGTTGCGATTTAAGGTGTTTTCTACACTATTTCGGTAACTAAATTATCTAAAAGAGAGCAGGTAGATAATTGAAAAAAGAGATTGAAAGGATGACGGGAAAGACTAAAAGAAGGGCGTATAGAGATAGACAGCAGGTTTTAGAACAACACGCCATACATTCTAATCAAAACTTAATATTATAGGAGCTGTTCTCTGGCCTCTGGCAGGTTCCCGTGGCGGAACATTATTGCAACATAACCTTCCTTGAATATCTAAATGAAAAATTTACTTGCGCGGATAACCTCATCCTGCTTCTTCAGCGTAATTGAATCCGCTGATCGAGCTCCTTCCTTATACCCTGATCTCTTTCGAGCTAAATCCCTCGTACGTCTGGTGCGGACTGATGTTCGTGGCTGTGCTCACCTGTTATTGTTTCAATTGTTGAAATTTCCTTATCCAAGGAGCTTGATGCTACTCTTTTTAATTTTCCATCCGGGTTGTGCAGCTGTTGCTGGATGCTAGTCGTCTCACTGGCTGGTTAGATAGCTAGTGATACGAAGCTTTTGGCCTCAAGGATATCAGGGTATATGGAAGCAGCTGGATCAGCGGATTCATTAACGCTGATGTAGCAAGAAGGGATAACCTATCTATTGTCACACAGGCCCATCAATGATTTCGTCGCTAAATAAGGAGAATATGTTCTGTAACGAACACTCGAATTACAAAGTGCAATACAGAAATTGCTGGGGCGTTTTGAATGAGAACTTTTGTAACGGCGTCGCTGACAGCACAACTAACTTTGACTAACTTATCCAATCAGACTTCTACATTTCCAGCCCGAGAAAGGTTCATTAGGAGAAAAGTTGTATAGAAATTGATAACGGAGCTACCTCAGTTGGGACAGCATGCTACTCGTCGGCCTAATCAAGTTGCTCGCAGGTTTCACAGTAATACACTTAACACTATACACTTTCTCCCAGCCATGGCATAAGTGAAATACTCTTGAAAGCTGCGTCAAACCCCAAATCACCTCACCGTAACTCACTTCAATTATTTATCTCAATACGATATACGACTAGTATTTGAAAATCTATTTCAAAAGTATTTGAAATCTTGTACATATAAAAAATTTAACTTCGTAGCCCATTCAGAGGAAAAATCTTTCCTATCAAACATAACGCTCAAGGTAATTGGACTTAAGATGAGAACAACCTCAAACATGTAATCATGTGGATAGATAAGTTTCGCGGTACAAGGCTTCTGTCTATATTACGGAAATATTGGTAATAAAAGTGTCTGCTCAGAAATCGAGCATATCAAAGTCGTAAACCAGAGGTAATGTCAATTTACAAATATTGGTGCACCCAGTCCCTCAGGGAATTGCGAAATGTTCGATCGTACTTGAACGGATGCGTATATATATGTGAAAACATTATTTATCACTATTTTGGGCAAGATTTGCTTACTATCAACATCATTTTACCTTTGAGTTTACTTCAATTGCAAAATAATTTGTACCGAATCTATTTATAGTGTATTTATTTGTTCATACAACTAAGGTAAATTTATTCCTGAATGTTATCCTCATTTATCGTATTACAAAGAGGCATTTCATAACATAACTGTTTGAATGAATAATGTTTGTATCACTACCGTAATCACGACTTAAAATCTTCAAACAAAATCGAGTGACATGAAGACATGAAAATCCTATGAAACGTTGCATGTCATGGTGTCCCTCGTTCGAGTTCTTCTCAAGTAGGTTTTGAGAGCTGAAATCTCCTGTGTAAAGTGCAATATTGTGTTGATAAGGTTGACAGGGACAATACCCTTAAAGAGCCACTCCGTGATTTTCATAACATATTTTTTATCTTTGATACGAACCTAAATGTCATATGTGGTGATATAAAATCAAAACATCTTAACTTTTCATGTCCAAAAGACATATATATGACAAATACTGGTTTTGCATGAAAATCTTAAAACAGCCTTAATGCACCTTCATATTGTCACTGTAAAAAAACAAATAAACTTTAAAATGTGTCTTTTTGGTAACAGTCGATACTTCGCGATCAAATGACACCATTGATTAAGTTTTGCATATATGACTCCAACAACTCACGGAGTGGCTCTTTAACGCCTATTGTATTATGTATTCTTCTAAAGACTACAAGTACTAGAAACCCTATATCTGGTACCAGAGTCCTTGTAGATACGGATTATTAACTGTACGAGTAAAATTATTGCCACAGTAGATTCAAAGAATTTTCTTATTTTCGTTCAAAGAAAGAAAGAATGTGGTTAGCACATTCGGCTTGCATTCGTCTGGATTAAGAGGTCACGCCATGTACTCCGCAGCAATGTCTGCAGGAGAAAACGTTTCTACATGCAGTAAGGTTTAGGTGCAATGCTACATTGAAATTCAGCAAAGTACCACTCATGATTCGCTAGTTCCAGCCGATGCTCGCAGCTTTCAACGCAATACATAGCAACAATGGTGTTGCAGGCTTTCTTCCTCCAATATTACTAACAGTAGTGATATAAACGAAATACTCTTGAAAGCGGCGTTAAACACCTCACCTCAAAGAAATGAAAATATCTTGTTTTCCTTGACTAAAGTCATTCTCTCCCCACAGAGGTAGCTCCGTCATAAATTCCTATGCAACGTCTGTTACAATAAGAGCTTTTCTCGAACTTCCGGCAGTTTCCCCCAGCAGCACGAAATTGCAACTTAAACTCCCTGGCAATATTTTAGCCAAGGAGAACACTGAATGCATGAATAACATATTTGAAGTCACACAGAGCTATGCAATGATGCAATCGCTAAACGAAAAGTGCATGTTCGAATGAAGTTTAGCTGTCTAGAATTAAAGTGTTGTGAGTAGATGCTTGGTGCTCTTGGTATGAGAGTAATGCATTAGCAAACGTAGGTGATTGTTTTGTGCATTGATGAAAATAATTCAATATAGAATGCATTTATCTGATTGAAAAGTCTAGACTCTCTTTGTATTTTTAAGGTTGGATTGACTGGAAGAGGTTTTCCTCATTTCTATAATAAAAGTATTAGACTGAAAGCACCAAGTCAACTCTAAAAGATGATATTTTTTTATATGTTTGTCATGGTCTAACTCATACAATGCAGTGTAGGTCTACATACGCTTACGTGTCACAGCTATACGTTTTTATGGTGATTGTAATAGCATATCATGAATGGTTTAATCCCGTAAAAAAAAGAAACAAAAATAAATTTAGACAGCTTTAACTAAGAAAACAAATCTTTTCTTTAACAGTTTTTCAACATTGTTTATTTTTCTTGATGTTTCAGATGCTTGAAATGGATGCAGTAATGAAACAATATTTTAGTAACATTCATTCAGAGTGTAACGCGTTTAATACATAAAATCTGTTTATTTTCAGTTTTAATTCATAATGTTATAGTCTTAATATTTCTCAATGTTCAAAACGTTTCAATACCCTCGATTGTTAAGCCAACGAAATCGAAAAGCTCGAATGATAATTTGTAACATTTTCTAATAATAACCATTCACATCAAAATTCGATTGTGTAATGAAAAGCAAGGTTTCAGAAATGTCTCATCATTTCTTATTACAAAGCAATCCTCTTGTAACCTTCTTGTCGAAATTCAAGACCGCCGCCATCGTCTTACAAGTTCGTGTTGTCTCAAACATAATGCTTTCCTTCCGACAACGTACACACTTAATGGGGTTTTATCATTCATTTAATAGGGATGTAATGATAAACAATAATAATAAAACAAAATAACAATTTTGTCGTATGGAAATTTAGAATTTGAAGTCATCATTAATCAATAATTTTTAAAATCATTCTTATTTACATGTATATGTTGAAATGAAGTTAAACAAATCAGTTACTATTCAGTGCCAGTAAGATAATAGGAATATTAGAATTCGGCACGAAATCTGACAACTGAAATTGGTAGGTTGATTTTCATTTTACGGGGTTCACCTAGACATAATGATAATATTTTTTACAAAACCTTTTATTCATGGACAAAATAAGTATTTTATTTTGCTACAATTGTATACAATATGTGAATTCAATAATAAAAAGCAATTATTTGGAATACGTAAGTATGTGTGAAAACAAATTGTTCTGTATTTTGCCTACAGTTGTGTACTTTGTTGTATGCTGCTTTGTTGTCATGGAAGCACTAACTCTACGTAACGCTGGTCAGTTGTTTTTTTCATTAAACTTTATATGTATCAATAAAGTATATATTTTATTTAACTTTTTCACTCAATTTTATCATGTTAAATGTATTTGTAAGGGAATCTTACCTGTTAGAAACTCATTTCTGCTTTTCACTTTTTCCGATGATCGGCTTTTGATTTATTGCTTACCTTATATTAAATCATGTCTTACGTAAACGATGTGCGCAATGTCACTTGCTAAACTGACGCCACGAACTTACAACACAAACGAACTTTCGTTATTCAAACATATCATTTTATAAATGTGTCATTGCCTTTTAAGTCATGTTGGTTAAAAAACGAGGGGGGTTAACATTATTATTCAAAATTGAAACGTAGAGCGGATTTAGGCATTCTGGAGTCGAAACCTGCTTTTAGCCTTACTTATTTGGTGATATTGTCTGCAGTGAGACAATTATGGTTATTTCGACTATTACATGCAACAAAACGACCAACTGTAGTAAGACCGGAACCAATCATATCCTCAGAGGTCTAGAGACTCAAGTAACTCGATTATAGCTTTGCGGATTGTCAAGTTATTGTAATTTGCTAACCAATTGTATTACCCATCAATGTAAGAGAGGATTTTTTAAGAACAATGAATTGTCTTTTTATACGATTAAAATATCTAGTTTACTTTTTGCAATGAAGGTAACCCCTTTCTATACAATGCATCACGTAAAAGCAGTGAAACATTTTACATGTATTTTGATAGGACTGTCAATTAATTGTGGTTCAAAATCAAAAGAAAAATGTTTTAGACGTAAAACCACGTGATGTTTTAAATGATGATGATTGAAACTTGTCCCGAAACTAATTTTTTCGAGTTTTATAAATATTTCACCCGTTAACTCCTTTGTTTTAATCGCTGGGTAAACAAAAATTCCATTCCGTAAAACTTACGATACCGAAACCGTCACACCGATATGCTCTTGGATATTTTCGGTTTGAATGCCAAAAAAGCCCTATGCAACTTAAGGGCTAAATATAATCTACAACTCGCAATTCTATAAGTCAAATTCTTGAACACTTACATACACGCACACATATACCGTTCTGTACCGATGGTAAAATGTATTAACAAAATGTGTATATCATATATTGTTATATTATGTCTATAATCTATGCAGTCATTACACGTATAACTTTGATATCAACCATTGTCTGTGCGCCATTCTCAAGCTGGAATTTTGCTCTTTATGGTTACAGTGTAAATGGAATGCATTTGGTGGTTCAGAACTGTTTACTTTAAGTTCATTCAGCATTTTCGATATCCATGTATTTTTTTAAAATCACTTTCTCTTGATCTGGTAATGCAGATTATAACATGACTTCCTTGTATCTTTAAAAGGGGCTTTTCACTTTTGTGAATTAATTGTTAAATTTGTGCTTAAACCAAGTCGATGATCCCTCCTGAGTTACTCAGTGTCGGTGGCTATATTTTGGTATTGATTGTTAAGCCCTGAAAACTGTGTTAGTCTGGCATTTTATCGGTGTGTACTTTGTATGTATGTGTGTATACTGTAACCGGTAATGCAAATTGTAACATGACTTCCTTGAAGGTGACCTCTTTAATCCGATTGGTTTATATGATTTCCATTTGATTACTTACAATGAAAAATAAATTGGCGGGGCGAATCATCGCGATACCATATATGATGAGGCCTTACACAAAATGCAATGTTCCTGTGTCAGTCCACACTTGAACATGGTTCATGCATATGGGAGGTTTATGAATTATCATGTAAGAATGCGGTGCAGAATAAAGCCATGCGTACTTTCCCGATAGTAAATTTCATTTGACATGTTTATGCCTCGTTCTTATTGTCGAGCACTTGTTAATCTTAGATGTGGTACTGTCCCTTTAAGAATTGAAACGGAATGTTATGGTAGCACAGCCGTGATTGAAAGATTCTGTATTCTGCTTACATTGTTCTGATATGATAATAGAATTGAAATGATGAAAGATCTCAACTTTTAAATGTATATCGTAACATATGTTTTGATTTTGACGCTTTGTCAGATGTGGAAAAGGTGTGTTATATACTTTACAGCCAAGACATGTGTTTATCTGCCAAAACCTGCCATTTTTTCAAGTTTAATTGAAAGAAAGTTCCATTTTTATGATCGTTACGAACACTGCTGGTGTTTTTGCCTGTCTCTAAAGTTGTTTGGTTCGACGATAGTGATCATAAACATAAAAATGTTAGACTTATTTAAACACACTGACAAGATAATGATGCAAATACAAGAACATGTCCTTTTGACTTTGTAATGCATTTTATTCTTTAGTAGAACTATGTTCGTCTAAATGATAAGGTCAATATTATGTAATCAAAACTTAGGATTGTTCATTTCATTTAAAGTTTGAGTGGTACACAGATGTTAGATCATATTGTCTAGACATTCTTTAATTCGCAGCTGCTTTTTATATCCTACCCTAGCTGACATTTATTACCTGCCATAGCTTGTCCTTGATAAGATCATATAGATAACAATGCTTAGCCATTAAATAAAGTATGTGCAGTTAGTGCCATCACTCACCGAAAATAACCATTAATAAGACAGTTCGATGTCACTATGATTACAACAGAAAAGGAGCTGGTCTTCTTGCCATTTTACTCTCAGTTACATCAGTGTAACTGAAAGTGCCTCAAATGTCATCTAATACAGATATCAACATTTCTCATTGGCCAGTTAATCAAGTGTATGGCTTTCATCAAAACATATTTTTGTAAATTTGACAAGCGATAGATATAAAAATGTTTGACATTTAGAATCAATTTGCCGAGCCCTTGCGGGACAGGGGATAGAAGGCCGTACTTCATTTTAATGGGGATGAACTTCATAATCGATGTTTATTTTATTAACTGGTATCTGATCATTTATTTTCACATTCCATTCCAATGACTTGTATGTTTAGCCTTTCAATATACCTTTATTTATTAAAGAATTCCTAAAATTAAGTACATTCCTATTTTCGTTGCCTGTTTCACCCTTTTTGTACTGTTTTAAGTATAAGTAAGTAATATCGTTTCAAACGTTTCAAAATACCAAATAAGATACACATATTGCTTAACACGTCATCATTTATGTTCACATTCCATTCCAACGACTTTTATGTCCGTAAACTTTTTACTATTTCATCTTCTCCAAAACCATTGACTGACGAAAATTGAAATCCTGTCAACAGACGCCTTGACTACTGAGGTTTTTAATTTATAGATTTGGTGACTGTGTGACACCTGATTAGTTAAACAGGGACCACAACCTCAAACCTATTTTCATCGTCTTCTCCACAAATGGGAGGCCTAGAAAACTGAAACCTTGTGTACAGACTCTTTATTTGATGAGAATTATAATAAAGGATTTTGGGATCCTTTGAAGGTGTATGAAATAAATAAGAAATAGCTAGATGAGCTACAGGTTTAAGGGCACTATTTTAATGATATTGAAAATCTCCATCTAATAACATTAGTTTTTATTCACTAATGAATTATACATTTGCTCATATGACTATGTAGGTGCGTGATACTAACTCATGTATTACCTATCATAGAACCTGCAGACATAATAGAATATAATCAAATCTTTATCTTAAAAGCGGCTATAACCCCTACTGGTTTGAAGTTTAAAGAGGAATTTAAAATTAAATCTATTTGTTTTCTGCAAAGACTTTCTTGCATGTACCAAGACTTCTAAGACAACTTAAGGATTTTAAAATATCTAATTCAAGTTAAATTTTTATAATTTTAACTATCACTTTGATGTTTACTGTTGTATCAAAATACTTATTCCCATGTTTACAAAGTTATGAATTGATTCTAATTGTCACCGGCAGACTTGACAGGTCTCTACTTTGATGATTTTTTAATAAAGCGTTTTCTTTGTGAACAGCTTTTTAGGCAATAAACTGTTAATTCATAAGCACCAGAACCTTCGGGATAACACCAAAAATCAGCAAATATCAGTAAAACTTTGACATTTAGAATTCAGGCATTCGAAACACTTTCACATAAATGTTATATTAATAATAAATGTCAAGTATTAATTGATTCGAAGTAGCAACGTAAGTGAGACCAAAATTATTATTTTATTGTATTGCTATTTTAAACAAACACTAAAACGGTAGGATAAGATGACAGAATTTCATTGAATTGCTGAATCACATGAAAACAGGTGTAACAAAACCTGGTGGTGTATCCAGGGGAATCTTCTAGTATTCGACAACCGAATAACCCAAATTCCCCTCCCCAATATGTTTTTGGAAGGTTCTAAAATCTAGTCGTCAGCATTATAATTTTCTTTATAAAAATGGCATTTAATTTCAGATTCCTTAAAAATCAGTGATGATGTAGTGTCAAAATCAATTTGCTAAAATCAAACAATCAATATCTAGTAATGAAGTAAAGGGCTTGGCAAGCATCAATTGTTTAATTTTCCCAATTCCGTAACGTTGAAATGAAACAACTATATGGTGTCAGCAAAACATTGCAAATGTATTTTATGAATGAATGTCATCATCACATGTTCGTTTTTTTCAGCAGAGCGGACAACTGATCAGTCGAATGTATAGGGAATGGTCACGGTTTACAATGCATCGGGCTCTGCACAACCTATTTAGCCAAAATCAAACATATACATAATTGAAATTCATAAACTAATTTTCACATCGGTATTCAATGATTTTCAAAACATTTGAAATATACGTTCTTAGCTGTAGATTGAAATTGACAAATAACACCAATACCAAACGAACACAAGTTTTTATTGAACGTTCATCCTGCTAATTCTGCGTATATGAATCCGCTCTCGCTCCTTCCCAATACCCTTATCCCTTTCAAGCCAAACCACTCGTATCTAAACAGCCATTGAGACGACTCGCATTCAGCAAAAGCGGCACAACCCGGATGGAAAAATCCATTGAGTTTAAGCTATTAGCTTCAAGCTCCTAAATCAACTTTGTCATTGTTCAATATATATGTCTCTGTTACCTTAAATTATTCATAAAAGTTTAAAATTAGTTGTATCCTAATTTCTTACAAATACGGTAAATAGCATATTATTTTCCATATAAACAATGATACATATCTCTCAGCGATTTTATAAACACCGACCTTGAATAGATCCATTGCCCTAGGAGTCTATAACCAAACTTTCGATGCTAGCTCCACAAGAATTTTGAAAACGTTATTTGGCATCCATGATCTCCATATATACATGTACATGTGTGTCTCATTACCATGTTTAAATGCCAATACGTATATTCCTTTGTTAAACAAATGAAATGGATGTTTTTGTTAACTCCGATAATGTTTGACAAAATAAAGTGATAAATAAATTCCAAAGGTCATAATTAGTTTCAATTTATACTATATCTTCTCCTCAATCAGTCCTTTTAGGCATTTCAAAAGAGCAAATTTTGATATATCTTAATTTAATTGTATTAAGCACTTTGTCGATTAAAGCAATTATACGAAATGAGACCTCAAAGGGTTTCATCGCTGAAAGGTCTATGATTGTTAATCCTGCTGTATCGCTGCAAAATTGCTTAGTGTATCTGCATTGAGACATTCATGATACACACCACTGTCACATCCAACATAATTACTCAAGATAGAGGAGGGCCAAACCAGACTGAGCTGATTATCCTCCAATCAAACCCTCACAGTCTAATGACTCAAGTAACTCAATACGCTGTCTCAAAGTCACAGTTGTTAGCTTTGTCTCATGTTGTAATGGCATTTTCTAGCAAGCAAGCATTAGTCAAAACATAAGATAAATGTTTCTTTATTCTGAAACTTTATGTGTTATGAATCATTTTCCGTTTATATTATGTTATACATATGATTCATAATTTCAGTCAATCAGTGAGCAATACATTCAACTTTAATATCAATTTTTGGTTATACAGATTTGACTGTCTGCTGAACCAACTTTGAATGTGTCTTTTCTCTGAGAAACAGTGCCATCTAATATACGGAAATTGATGCAATATCTGCTAAAACAGAAAAATTACTTCACAAAAGTCATCCATAAATAACAAGATAAATTATTTCTTTAGTAGACCATACCATGCCAAGTTTGCATGAACACGTTTGTAGTGAATAATAATGTAAAAGCAATCTACATTTCTTGTACTATTATAATGGGGTAAACGATAACGATAACCAATGCCATACAACATATACAAGTTTTTTTGTTAAACAATCATCGATTTAATTACTCGAATACTTTTAATTGCGGTTTTAAGACTTTGGTGTTCACGTTGTCCTCGGACTGTTCTTGAAAATTTGACGTTCCATCTTTGCGAAATCAGATTTCCAAATGCATCGAGTATAAGAGACATCCTCAACTACACGTACACAGTTAGTTTAACCTATTTTATACCTTAAACACTTTAACGACTTGGAGTACGCGATGGTATTGTTTCTTCATATTTGAAATGTTAGCAATACTCCATTGAGTGTCTATTTCCATACTCAATGTCTATTTCATCAGCGTAATTGAATCCGCTGATCGAGCTCCTTCCATATACCCTGATATCTTTGAGGCCAAAAGCATCGTATCGCTAGCTATCTAACCAGCTAATGAGATGACTCGAATCAAGCAACAGCGGCACAACCTGGACTGAAAATTTTAAAAAGTAGCTTCAAGCTCCTTGAATAACGACATTTCATTGGCATAAACAATAACAGGTGAGCAAAACCACGAACACCAAGCCGCGCCAGCCGTACGAGGGATTTAGTTCTAAAGAGATCAGGTCATCCTGTCTCAGGGTGAGACGTGTAGCTGACGCTCCGCTCTTCTTACCCTAGGTGTAAACTCCATCAAAAACCTATTCCCCATAAACTTTTATAAAATAATCAACCAATGACTGCGCTTGAAAGGCGAGTCGGCAATTTAATATGGCAGCGCCCATCCCTTCAAATTCAAACCGAGTGAGTGAGTTTGGGATTAACGTGTTTTGAACAATATTTCAGTTATCAAACACGTGGATGAAGAGTATCTAAAAGAGGATAGAAAGGATGAGGGTAAAGACGCAATGAAAGGCATTGTTTTGTGAGAGGTAGACAACAGGTTTTGGAACGACTCAAATTTGGTCTGACTTCTTCCCGACGACCTATCAAGCTAGGGTACCCCTGTCAGGAGCATGTAAGCCCCGGCTAGCATAGCTCTAGGGGTCTCTGGACCACCACGATAAGGTATTGAGTTAATTGGTGGAAAATCAAACCGATCTCTTAAAACTGGATGTATGATTTGTCGTAATAAACTAACCAGAATATCAAAATTGGACTCTGACATTATCACCATGGTCGATCGGTTAAAACACTTTCGATTCCAGTTTGTTTATCTATGGACGTCGCCATTTAGCGTAAAAGCGAAAGCCAACTCCTGTTCGAAAGGCTCTCTTTGGTTGGCTGAAATTTAATCGCACACCATCGCGATTAAAGTATTACGGCGCGAAGTTTTTGCTGGGGTTTACACCCAGGGTAAGAAGAGTGGAGCGTCAGCAATTTCTGCTTTCTCCTCTAGTGAACTTCCTTTCGCAATCAGCCTTCACTGAGCACTGACTGTATCCATTCCAATTTACCACCGTGACGTTGTTACTGGCTTTATCTCCAAGCAAGGTGATGTCTCTACCTTCCATTAGCCTCTCATATGGGTCATTCTCAAACTCCACCACTGGACTCAATACCTTATCGTGGTGTGGTGGTTTGCGTGCTTCAGAGACCCTAAGAGCTATGCCAGCTGGAGTTTTCATGCTCCTGGTAGGGACACCCACGCTGGACAGGTCGACGGGTAGAAGCCGGACTAAATTTGAGTCCTTCTAAAACATGTTGTCTATCTCTCACTATGTCTTTCTTTCCGTCTTTTCTCTCAACCTTTCGATCCCTTTCTCCCTCATCTGTCCACTCTCTTTTGGATGCTTGTCATCCACGTGTTTAATAACTGAAATATTGTTCAAAGCACGTTAAACCCCAACTCACTCACTCATTCTCAAACTTTGCCCAAATTTCACTCAGTAGCTGATTGCTCAGAAAATATTATTTCAACATATTTTCAAAAGTCATTTACTCAAAGAAAAGGATGCTTTGTTCCTGATACAGATGCAAAATGTTGTACAAGATAGTATTTTTGGGGATAAATTAAGGTTTGTCGTTTGGTGAGAGAAAAACGTCCGTCAGAGGACAACGAGGCGAATTTGCAGAACCATAAAATGTCAATTCCAATATAGTTCTAAAACAATTTTCAGCACCTCAAATAAAATGCCAACAGAATAAATACTTCCCTGCAAGAAATAGATTCTTTGAAATCTTTTTTCATGAATTACGACTATATCAATGACCGTCCAAAATTTCATGGTCAGTGGTGTAAAAATATCATAAAACTCTGACATTAAATGATGTTCTCACTTGAATAAAATATAAAATACTGAGTGCTCCCTTTGCTGATTACATACTGTTCATGGCTGAAGTTTTATGGAGGTCACATTTGAATTGCCGTTCAAGTTTTATGCATGTTTGGAAGTCTATTATGATCCATAACTTTTTCTTGCGTCAGTGGTGTAACAGTGATTATTTATTTAACGGAACTAATTCAGAACATTGAATATGACGAAGTCAGTTAAAACTAATGATACAGCTTCATTGATGTTGTGTGATCATAGGTAAGGTGCATTTATTGCTTTAAAGGTCTTAAAATGGTGTAACATTAACATTGTATAAGAAAACATGTCATTAGTGTTACATTATTATGACAACTTGTTCGTTTCTATGTTATGATGATTTTTTTCTGAAAAGTTTTTTAATTAACATTCTAATAATGTACTATGGAATCCTTCAATTTTTAAATTGGCAAAGAAATGCACTTGATTTGGCTGTATCTAGGAGTTATGTTTTAAAGAATTAGTGGTGTAACACTATTACTACAATAAGTTCATGCTAGGCTTATTTTTATGAAAACTTAAAAAATCTAAGTGTTAGGAATGTTTTATTGAACCCTTTGAATTTGTCAATTAGAACTAAGATTCATATAATTTGGCTTTTTCATAGAGTTAGCTCAAACAAGTAATTGGTGTAACAAAATATGTCAGTGGTGTTACAGCGATACTACAAAATGTAAATTATAAACATTTTAATTTTTTTTTCATTCTTTACAAAATCTTGCTGTTCAGAATTTGCTATTGAGGTTTTCAAATTTATTATACCCCCGCTTTACAGCGTAAGCGGGGGTATATAGCGTTCATTCTGTCCGTCCGTCCGTCACAAATCTTTGTCCGGAGCATATCTCCTAAACTATACATGCTAGCTTCACCAAACTTCATACACTTATCAACCATGATCCCTAGATGTGCCTTTTGAGGGTTAGACCACCAAGAGATTTTTTATTTTTTGCGGTTTCCATGGAAACATGACTAAAACAGCGACTCTATGACCAAGTCCTTTGTCCGGAGCATATCTCCTAAACTATACATGCTAGCTTCACCAGACTTCATACACTTAGCAACCATGATCCCTTGATGTGCCTTTTAAGGGTTAGACCAACAAATGATTTTTATTTTTTTGTTGTTTCCATGGAAACATGACTAAAACAGCGACTCTATGACCAAGTCCTTTGTCCGGAGCATATCTCCTAAACTATACATGCTAGCTTCACCAAACTTCATACACTTATCAACCATGATCCCTAGATGTGCCTTTTGAGGGTTAGACCAACAAAAAAAATTATTTTTTGCGGTTTCCATGGAAACATGACTAAAAAAGCGACTCTATGACCAAGTCCTTTGTCCGGAGCATATCTCCTAAACTATAAATGCTAGCTTCACAAAAATTTATACACTTATCAACCATGATCCCTAGATGTGCCTTTTGAGGGTTAGACCACCAGAAGATTTTTATTTTTTGCGGTTTCTATGGAAACATGACTAAAACAGTGACTCTATGACCAAGTCCTTTGTCCGGAGCATATCTCCTAATCTATACAAGCTAGCTTCACCAAACTTCATATACTTATCAACCATGATCCCTTGATGTGCCTTTCGAGGGTTAGACCAACAAATGATTTTAATTTTTTTGCTGTTCCATGGAAACATGACTAAAACAGTGCATCTAAGACCAAGTCCTTTGTCCAGAGCATATCTCCTAAACTATAAATGCTAGCTTCACCAAACTTCATACAATTATCAACCATGATCCCTAAGTGAGCTTTTTGAGGGTTAGACCAACAAAGAAACCCAGACTATGATTTGAAGCGGGGGTATGTGAGCTGTGCTCACTTCTTTACTTGTTAATTAGGTACTCAATTTAAACTTTTATAAAGAAATGTCAGTGG
Source organism: Phorcus lineatus (assembly GCA_921293015.1). Taxonomy (NCBI): domain Eukaryota; kingdom Metazoa; phylum Mollusca; class Gastropoda; order Trochida; family Trochidae; genus Phorcus; species Phorcus lineatus. The sequence goes on along the minus strand of OV121085.1, from coordinate 29,254,227 downwards.
TGTAACAAAACGTGTCATTGGGGTAACAGTATTCATTGACATTTTACAATGAATTGTTTCATTTTGATAGTATTTGTTTTTAATGCGAAATGATAGAGACTGGTTGCTTGACGATAGTTAGTAGGTCAATTAAATCATTATATGATTTTTGGTTTGGCTTATTTCTTCAGTAATTTTGCAGTAATTTCAGTGGTGTAACAGAATTATCAGTGGTGTGACATGCATGTTTTTGAACATTTTGATATTTCCTTAAATTAATTTGATAGTTTGACCATCCTATCTTATGCTATCTGAAGGAAACTTTTGTATTGATGTGAAAAACGTGATCAGTCTTAACGTTTTTATATTAGATAGAGAAGAATGAAATGCTAACATTTGGCATTTTCCTTATGTCAAGATCGTTTTTGCCAAAATTATGATTAAGTTTTTAACATAAACAAATAAGTCAACTCACATTTGATAATATGTTTTTTTCTGATATTGACAACAGTGAAAATATATCCTTATTCGACATCAAATTAAGAAAACATTCACATTTTAGCTTGTTACACCACTGACATTTTTCTCAAATTGATAAATTGTAAACTTTATTTCTAAGATATTTTATCACCTTCGTTTGTGCAAATTATCATCAATAGATTTCCCAATTGATTGATCATTGCAAACAATAAAGAAATCATACATTTAAATATTTAATATTTCTGTATTTTCCATGGTCTAAATGTGACCATATTTTGAGAATGACCCATATGCAGTATCTTTGCGTGAGCGCGTCACAGGCGGCAGCACTGTCAAACAGCTCTCAGAAATCTCAGAAACGCTTTATTGCATGGATATATATAAATTGGCTATGACTATGACTAAATACCATGCATATGTCGAAAGAATAGGTAAAATTTATTTCACAACATTTCTTACTATACAGGTCATATATATATAGTACATACATCACTTCTTAAAAGGCCCTTGGGTAGAATACATGTTGTACGATTTCAGTAGACGTCAACATGACGTTTGTCGGTTATTCATGACAGCGACCTCTAGTGGTAAAGCTTGGATAAATTGATAATTTTTAACACTTTTAAATCCAGTTTAAGAAATTGAACAAGAAATGTTTGTTTGAAGATTCTGAAGATCGGAAATTGGGTAAGATCTGCTTTGTTTTCTTTACCCTTTTTCGTTTCCAAAGCGCTGAAGCACTTTGCACCGTTTGGCCATGATGACATCAAAAGCAGATCTTTTAAACAATTTGCAAAACAGTACTAGTTTAAAGTGATCTCCTTATAGTTAGTGTAATGGAGTTCTTTAAGAGTCACATACAGTGTTTTGTTAACAATACCTAGTTTTTTTATTTGTAATGTAAATCAGTAACAAAGTTCAATTATGAAGGGTTTTTTTTAAGATGTGATTATAAATGCTATTATTTCCTTTATTTATTTCAACACATTCATTCAAAATGTCACCTTTGTTTTGCTATTTTGGTACAACTCATGTTCAAATTCCGTTTTTACAATATTACTAAAGAAATATGGTAGGGAAGTAAGAATGAAAAGGTAGTAATTAATGTAAATTTGTTGACTCATGACAAGGTACAGGCATCCACTTTGATCCTTCGAGATGCTCAAATTATTACTTATCTGTGAACCGTATGATTAGAAACTGTTTAGTCAATGTTTAACCATATGTTAGTATAATACTGTCACTTCTATTCTAGGTTCACTGTTCGTTAAAGTAATTATATAAAACTTACCTAGCTCATATTAACTGGGGGCGGGATAGCACGGTGGTTAGCGCGTTCGGTTTCAGATCAAGAGGTCCGTGGTTCGAATCACGCTAGGGGCTCAGCAACTTTGTCAAGAACTGTTGTAGACGCAGTCAGGTTTGGGTGCAATGCTGCACTGAATTTCAGCGCAGTACCACCCATGGTTCGCTAGTTCCAGCCGATGCTCGCAGGTTTCACCGCAATGCAATGGTGTTGCGGTCTTTTTCCCTGGAAAAATACTAGCAGCCGCCGCGATATAAGTGAAATACTCTTGAAAGCGGCGTTAAAGCCCATATCACCTCATATTAACTTTCACTAAAATTTGATTTGAAATTACTTAGGATTTGCTACAAATAATAAATCAGACAACATGTATCTGTCTGTCAGTAAGATGCGCAGAGTTTAGCTTTTTTAAAAGTTTGAATAAAGAAAATATTTCTATAGGACGTTTTGATTTCGTAAAAAAAATTTCATGTTAGAAAGAAATCTATCGCTTTCAAAGGTACTCATTATGAAAATGGATTTTACAGAATAAAAGTTGAGATTTCCGAAGGTCTCCTAGCCCTCAGATAGTTGCATGTCAATGTTTATTTCATGTACATGTTTAACGACCTTCTTCCAACTAGGAATTTTTCTTGGCACTGGTTCAGGAAATTTATATTCTTTATGTACTTATCAATCTCCCTATCATACACTCTCTTTTGGATGCTTGTCATCCACGTGTTTAATAACTGAAATATTGTTCAAAGCACGTTAAACCCCAACTCACTCACTCATTCTGAAATGAATGCGTTATTTAATTTTCCTAATTCAAACATTTCAAAGATTCCAAAATAGGATTTAATGAAATGATCAAAATTCACAAACGTTCTAGGCAAAAACGCGTGAACGTGTATTCGTTTTGATTTCTCTTTTAATTCGCTTTTTATTATTTTACTATAGAAGAAGCAAGCATAAGGAGGAACGTTTCACAACAAATCGTTCATGTTTCTTCAGGTTTCCTTTATGAAAACTTTATATATCTTTAAGATTATCAAACGCGTAGTTTGTACAATCTGAAAAGCGTCACTAAGGCTTTCTTGTATGTCTTTGAAGATGACAAACATTATTCCGTCCAAATAAATGTTTTGTGTATGGAAAGAAGGCAACGTTTGCATGTTTGCTTAAGAATATTGATGCAGATATTGACATAGTGTGATACATGATGCGAAGATGTTTCATTATTTGTACACATTGTAGATAATTTCGATGTGAGAAATATAAATGTTTATCAACAACCAATCAGCTCAAATTATTCCGTCAAATCAACATTGCTTGTAAACGTTTGTAGGAATTGAAATTGGGTTATGTTAGCACTGCTGGAAGCTTGTTTAACTTTGGAAACTTTTAAAAGAAAGCAAATGCTAACTAATCTGTTTACATTGTAAGACGAAGTAAATTAATTTTATGCAAGAATAGCTCCACCATCAATTATTTTGTGGTTAACGTTTCCGTCATATGCAAAGTTTGTTTCTGTTAATAATTCTGATAATATGCGTCTGAATGTTTTAGTACTTGACACATGTAATGTTTAGTGTACGTACTTGGTCGGGTTAATCATTTTTTTGTCGTTTCAATTTAAACATGTCCGTGAATGATAAATTCACTCATCTCCAAACTATTAGATATTAACTTGATGAAACTAATTTTGCATGTCTACCATGGTCCGTAAAGTGATTTCTTTGAGTTCAATCGTCATACGAGGTTTATTTCAACTTTACTGTCTGAAATACATGTATGTTAATGTGAGCTGCTTTGACGATTGTCAGAAGCTGGTATTAGTTTGTGAGATATGCTAAATTCTTCCTTCCCTGTTAGGGAACACGGAACATTAATGTTGACGAACTGCACTGTTCTCCTATGACCAATTTCTAACATCTTCAAGCTTTTGATTCATTTTTAAATTGTATTATTCATAAAAAAGATGAATATGTCACGGTGCACTTCTAAGGGCTTACACAGTAATACAATTACAGCCAAAACCCTCTTTTCTAGCCATAGTGTCAAGTTTGAATATGATCATAATGATCCGTGTGTAACAATCTCCTCAATGAATTAACTTATTTGACCTTTGACCATCGTCTTTTATCATTTTGATGTCATATGGTTAACATTTCTTCCAAACAGATAACATTAACATACACTTAATTAACCAGCCATTTGTCATTGGTCTAAGAAATGTCAGACCAACTCAATGTAATAAATATCAGATTGCCTGCGCATCTAATAAGTCTCCATTTGGCTGTAATTGATATTAACAACGAACGTATCATGAAGATGATACAGTTAAACCGTGATATTAATATCAGAATGCAGTTACTCTCGTGATTTTATTGCACCAAATACAATAGAAATTGTGTTCTCTCTGAATGTAATATCTTCAAATTGAGCGAAAACACATCATTTTTGCTGATGATAACAACTACATAGTATGTAGCTGAAGACAGCAGCTGGTGCTTAGTTAGGTGCAAGTATGATATTATTTTTGCTTTCACAATAATATCACAAACGTAATAACTTCCACAATATTGTGTAGTTTATAAAAATTCGGTTTGAAATGACTTAACGTATAAAATGTCTTTTAATAGTTGTTTCAGAATGTGTTATCAAACTCCCTTCGTAAATAAAGGGAACTTCGTCAATCCATTGAATTACTTTCCATTTTTAATTAATAGAATGCTTGCTGAACAATCCAGTTTCGATGCTGAAAACCTTTCTAACTAATTGGGTTATCAGATATCTAGTCTACAATTTTTTTTAATGGAAGTGCAGGTTACATTTACACACAATTTATATTTTAGTGAATGTGATGTGTTGTGGTTTTGCAAATAAGTACCGAAACCTATATCAGATGGTAATAGGATAGAAACCGGGCGATAAAACATTTAAAATATTTTTCTTAACTAACATGAAGTGACAAGCAATCTAATGAAATGTTAGACGTGCAAATTGAAAATATTAAATGGGGACATACATTGTCTATGATAGAGGTCGCCTTATTTGCTCATGGGCATCATTTTGCCATCAATGACTATATAAACTCCACAACTGGCATTCTCGTAAAAGATACAGGAGTGTAATGGTCTAAGAAAATGGATATTCTCTTCATGAATAACTGAACTTAATTTTATTTTTGTCTATGTTTAAATCACAATTATTATATCAGAACCGTATATCATCCTCAATCATTATAGCCATTGCAATTAAAGGGAAAACTGTTTGTCTATTTTCTAAAGTTACTTATTAGCGGTTTGCCATTCAATCTTTATAGTCATCTTACCTTCAATTTCTATCAAATTCTCGAAGTTTCAAATAATAAACCACACTTACACCTGACAATCTAGGGCAATTTTCATTTAAATAGGAGTGACATCGATTTAGTGTAGATGACTTGCCTGAATTTTGCTTGTAAATGCTGAAATGTTGTAAAGGAAGAGAGCTGTTTAACCCAAGTTAACCCAAGTGGAGTTTTGATGATATTTGCAAAAATTGCCCCCATCAAGTTTGAGAGTATTACATTAATCATGTACATGAAATGTTACCCACATCGCAAAGAGGTTACATAACAATTTATTATGATACATGGTACATGTGGCATAACACCTTTAAGTGATTCGACGACGGTGAACGTTGACATGACTTGAATATTTTATTTATTCATTACAAAATCTTTTTGATTAACAAATAAAAGAAAACAGCCGATACATTTTGAAACTTTGACGATGTTGTATTTAACCAACTGCAGTCATTTATGTTATTTATTTCATAGAATTAGGACAAAATGCAAAAAAGAAAACTACTCTCTGCACTACTCATTATAAAACAGGAGGTTGTAATACAGCACAAATAAGCTTCGACTGCGCACTCTGTGTTGCTTTAAAATTGCGATTCGATTGATTAACATTGATTGTCATATTTTGGGGAAAAAGAGGCAAATAATTACTTTATAGATAGTTTATTTAACCAAACTAAAGTGCGCTTCAACAATAATGTTAAGCTAAAACTTTCTTAATACATGAATATCCCCATCAGTCCCAAAGGTTGTTTTGGGGGTTTTTTGAAAGAAGAACATGTAAAAAGGGTTTTGTAAAATCGAAATAAATGATAATGAGTATTTTTGCGTGCCTCTTGAGTTTAACTTACTTAAACGTTACTTTTATCTAATGTTACCTTTTTCTAAAGTTAAGATTTAAAAACCTGAACAAAATCGCTCAAAAAATACACAAACAGACAATTTATTCATTGTGCTTTTAGCATATAGAATATTTTCACCTTTGTTACATGTATTGCGTCATTTTATTCTATGACTACCAATTATTTCATCAAATTGATTGTTTGACATTTGGATAATGCTTTATATGTTAACTATAATGTAAAGCGTTATACCTCGAAAACCTGATCTTTTATTGAATGTAGTTAAGACTTCAATGTTGTGATACTGAACTAAATTTCATGAATATCCATTTAACTAATTGATTCATTATTAGATGTCGTATGAAGAATCCTTTCTTGCCACGCTCTATGATTATCGTCTCAAGTAGCCAAAATAACATAAAAGATAAAATAACAAAATATGTGTTTTACGATTGCCCATTTTTCACATTTCACAAGCCCGTAGTTTGATATCAACTGTAAAACTTCTCGGTTATAATGAACCAAAGAGAATTCTCCGTAGGTTGCTTATCAGTGTTAAGTTACTGAAAGCAAGTCTCTTGTAACTTGGCAATTTGGTTAGAGTGCCTTGAATGAGAACATCATGCTTTAATCGACTGTCGCATACAACAATCACCAGGCGTAGAACAGTACCAAACCAGACTGAGTTGATTATCTTCTAATTCAATCTTAACATGTCTACTGCGTCAACTAACTCAATAAGGGCTCATACATTCACAATCGCTTAGCATTGCCTAATCTAGTAGTGAAATTACCTCAATTTGAATAGCGTTTTAATTTAAATTCTAAGCAATTTCAATGCGCAAGAAACCGATAATATGTCTTTTCCTACACTCTTTATACACATAGCAACGTTGTACTGTTGTTTGCATGTGCTAGCTATCTTGTTAACATCAACTCTAATCTAAATTATAAACACAATTGAAGTAATTGGACTCTTGGTAAGAAAGTGTGATAATCAAGTAAAGTTGTTTTCGGAGTTGACCTTTTACCATTTGATTTTCGTTTGGGAAAGAGTTAATCATTTGAATTGCATGATTATAGTCAGTTAAAACCTTCTTATCATCTGACCCTGTTCTTATAATTTAAACTAGATATTAGAGCTACATTGAATTTGATACATGTTTCTGACTTTAGGAATATAAAATATTTAAATTTTAATATGATTTTATTCTGGTAAGTCATATTATAAATGCCTAACATAAAGATTTCAAAGATTTCTGATATAGTTAGTGATCATTTTATAGAAATGCAAACCTACGTTTAGGTATCTTGAATATAGAAGAATAAGAATTTTCACAAGTTTGACATATTCATGTTTTAAGTGCAATTTTTTATATTCATTCTATTTATTAGCATTTTATAATCCGTTGAAGAAACATAAAAGGAAGTTGATGTTTGAAGATGTCTTATTTTAGTTTAATAAAGTTACATCATTAGATCGATATATCTCATTAAAATACATCAGAAGAACGGAAATGGAGAGAGATCCAATTGCTTTTCTTAGAATTCCTAAAAACTGAAACCGAATTTCTTGGAAATGTAAGACAATATTCCAAGTGAAACTAATGAACATGATGTTTTTCACAGTATCAAAATGTTTACGATATTTGTAACGAGTATCTGATCATGTTTGGATGTTCATTATTTGGCATTAAATTATTTTTTCGCTATGCAAACTGTTCATGATGAATCACTATACTGAGTCACTTTCAGTGGGACGTATTGTTGACTGTTGATTTGAAACAAAGATTAGTTACATTTTTGTCATATTGATTCTGTCATATTAAATCTATGGCAATTCGTTCACACAAAATTCAGAAAATTTACTCTTTTATGTTAAAAAAACAGAGAGCGCGTAGGTGTATTGCAAAGATGATTTCAATAAATAAGGACAAACCACTTATTCAACAGATTCACTACTGAAATTAACCAGCTGCATTTTCTTAACACTTAGATATGAAAGTATGTGAAATTGGATATCCTGTCAAGAAATGATACAGAGTAGAAGGACAAATAAAAGTGTAAACATATATTTATACGACACAATTTCCACAGACATACATGTATGTCAAAAATTGAAAGTTATTGAAAACTGCATTTACTCTTATCTATACACTGAAAGTGGACGGAACTGGTGCCAAAGTTGCTGTATCAGGGTAATCAGTCTTGGAATGTACACCAAACGCTTTGCACGAATACCTGCCATTTGACTGTTATGTACGGACTGCAAATCAAAGAAGAAATCTGTGTTGTTGTAGCAGCGTTTTTGGAACTCGCAGCTGGACCAGACTGTGAATATGGAATATCAGACAGTAATCGTGTAAGGATATGCGATGCACATGAATATTTTGACCTTATAGTATGAACTCAATTTATATCAGTTATTAAGTGTTCATAGTAAAAAAAGGAAAGAATTTTACACTTTACTTCAACACATTACTGCAATATTTACATTAACATTAAAAACAATGATGTAATGCTTGCGTGTATAATCAATATTTGAGTATACACAGTTTTGTAATGGAATAGAAGAAATGTCAATTTAGTCAACCTCCATAGTTCACGGTACCACTGTAATTTAATGTAAAACTGTGATGATAGTGGAAGCGTTTTCTTACATAGATTTGTAGGTCTTTGGAAACGATCCACAACTGTGTAACACTCCAGATAAGACATCCCACTATTTACAGGAACAGCAACTAAAATATTTATATCATTGACCTACTGTGGAGAACAGTTGTGTACTTTGCTAGTCTGTGACACGATTGTCCATGTTCGAATCTTGGTTGGGGCACCAAGCATTTGTGACCTGGGACTATTAATTTTCATCCTGTTAAATCAGCGTATATGAATCTACTCGCACTCCTAATACCCTGATCTTTTCGGGCTAGATACTGGATCGGCTTGATCTTCATGGCTATGCTGATCTGTTATTTGTTCAGCCAATGAAATGTCGTTAATTAAGTAGTTTGAAGCTACTAGCTTGAACTCAATGGATTTTTTCCATCCGGGTTGTGCCGCTGTTGCTAAATGCGAGTCGTCTCATTGGCTAGTTTGATAGCTAGCGATACGATGGTTTCGACTTGAAAGAGATCATGGTATTAGGAAGGAGCGGGAGCAGATTCATATACGCTGATTTATCAGGATATTTAATTTGATGTTATCTTTGCCAAGATTACTTATCCACATTGCACTCAGTCTATCCTTCTGTACTTAGTTTGGTATTCATTCAATTTTGAAATTTTCATTTGTAGGACGTTGCCATGAGCACTGGTAAATTATAGTGATAGATACTTTGTCCCTTGAAGAGTAACGTACACATGTATATTGATTAACCACACAGGGCATAAGGTCTATAACCAAGTATATGCTAAATGCATATTTTTTTAATTTAACTTTTGGATCGATGATTAATGAGAAGAGTTATATACAATCAATATGGGAATCAGATTGCAGTTTACAGACATAAAAAGGGATAAAAGAAACCCTCATTTGTTGAAAGCATAACCTTAGGATTATTTTCAAGGGTAAATATTAGTGAATATTTTCTCATCTTTAAGATATAACATTTCTCTATGAAAAGTTTCTCCTTGTTTAAACTCGTTATCATCTTTTCAAATGAGACATACAAAAAATCCCTTTTGCTCCAGCTCTGTAAGGATTCGCTCTTGACGTTGTCAAAAGACAAATAATTGCAAATTGATAGAAAGCTGCCGTCTGAGGAAAGTGATTGTTTACACAGTTGAACTTGATAGTAGGATAAAATAATTAAAAGGATTATTATAGATAAATAGAGAACCGCAAAAACTTCTGGATAAAAATTTCGATGTTTTTAAAATTCACAGTAATGAAGTTGTTATCAAGTTAATTGTGTTGTTTATTTGTAATGGCATCTAAATGGCATTAACATACTGAAAACCAATTGGTCTTTCATTTGATGCATGTATGATTGACATTTCACTGACAATTTTCGAAAATAAAACCAACATAAAAATGTATTTGTATGGCTAAATTGTAAAGAGTTCTTTTGAATCCAAATACATTTAAGGTCCGAAAAATAACCCTTTCGACAACGCATTTCTATACATGTACACTGCATTCAAAAATAAAATACTGCCCTGGATTAAAATGAATTGAGACAGATGAGGATGTTTGCATGTTAATATTTTTTTATAAATATTTCATTAACTATAAATTAAACCACTGTATAGATGAGATATTCGTTCGATGTCATAAACTGAAATAGGAAAATTCTTTTAAAGAAATGCTTAATGGATATGATGTACATGATTTTTGGCATGCTGCGCTTTATGACCTTGACTTAGAGTGGTTTTGAAGAATTGAATAATTTCAGAATGACTGTCTTGCAAAAGAACTCCTCTCACAGTTTTGTATCAATCCTTCTGATCCATGAAACGCCACACATGCATTTGGTAAACATTGTTCCTGCACAATTTAGGTTGGTTGTGCCGAAGTTTTCCCTTGTTTTCCTTCATTTATGGGCCTTTACTTAAAGCTTATTAACCAAGATTTTTTCTGAACTCCCATACACATTGATAACTAGTAAATGTATTACTATTGGTTACATGTTCTACTTTACAGTTACATGTCAGGTCACATACAAACCAATTATCAGTCATGAACGTATACTGTCACCGTTATAATCTTAACTATACCAGTTTGAATAAAGTTGAAAGTGTATTGCTTTCTTACTTTCCAAAGATAATGATTCTTTGAATGAATATTGAAAGGTAACTGTAACATTTATATATTTTCTGTTGCCTGTATGAGGGGTGATATGATAAATAGTTATTAAAATACAAATATTGAAAAAATATGTACAATGCTGTCTGCAAAATTAAATTTTCTGTCAATGATAATACTGCATAAACTGTGTATTCATTTGAGATGCTTCTTTAAAAGGTGCATGAAAAGGACGTGACGTGGGATGTGCTAAATCTCAGAAAAAAATCAATATTGAACCTGATACATTTTCTGAAAAGAATGTTCTTTTTTATCTGTAGTATATGTCTGCACATGCAGTTTAGATGTCTAAACGAAATCAAAACTTAATAGACGGTTTAATAACGATACACATCGGTGCTTTTGAAAAAAATCAATGCTTACTAGCCTAAAATAATCCTTAGAATGGAAACAATTCGATCGAAATTCTCCAGAGAAATAGGAAAACCATTATAGACTTATTTAGGTAGTTATGCAGCTTAAGTAAGCAAATATAATTCAGTGTTTAAGAGTTAGGTTAAAAAAACAAAGCTCTGACCACGCTGAAACTGTTTTGATTGTCACATCCTTAGCAAATTGAATTGAAATTGAATTATCGAAGAAGTGGATAGACATATGATTATTATAAATTAGAAAATTTTTTTTTTATTTTTTCATTGTTGCTCCGATCAGTAAATCACATCATCTGTTTTCATGATAAGGAGTCAATAATATCAAATATGACATGACAAGATTAGTTTCCAGGGTTCATACTGGGAAGCATATCAGAAAATGAGGAATATGATACGGAATCGTTTGCAAGCGTTTTTAGATATATTCATTTAATTGATAGATGTCTAGAAATCGATAACTTTTTTCTACTAATTAAATTATCTCGACTTTTTTCTTTTTATCAGATAGAGAAGTCATGAACAATTTCTAGAAAGTTACAAACGTGGTGATGCAAAATAAATGCATCTGCGAATGACAAACAAAGGGGTCTCCTGAATTTATATACTATCCAAAAAAAGAAACGCATAGCCAGATTTGTTAAGAGAAATTGTCGTATTTTCAAACGCATATAAATTCAAAGGGAATGAAGTTAAAAGTGTGAATTTTTACATCAGATTTAAGGTGATATCAATTAACAAAATTACGTAATAACATTAGATATGGCTTTCACAATATTTCACAGACGTCCGCTTAAAGTCAGTATCTGTTGTGGCCATTTTGTGCGTTGATGACAGTTCTCACCCGCCTTGGCATCGACTGGATTAGACGCTTTCTGCACAAATAGAGCCAGTTCTTGTAGAGTTTGTGGCTGTTGTTGACGCTGACGAAGACGTCTATCAAATTCATTCCAAAGATGCTCAATTGGGTTCAAATCGTGGTAACGAGACGGCCATTGGAACTGATTAATGTTGTTTCTGGCGAGGAAATCCCTAGTGACTCGTCCAGTATCTAGCCTGGCGTTGTCCTCCTGGAACAGTTCACGTTGGACGTCAGTAACGGGCAGGAGGTGTGGCTGCAGGATGTTGTCTCTGTAGCGTACGGCCGTCAAATTTCCCTGAACGTGGATTATATTGGTGCGACCAGTGTACGCTATCGCCGCTCACATCATAACGCTGCTTCCACCAAATCTGTCCACCTCAAGAACACAGAAAGGGGCAAAACGTTCGTTTCGACGTCAGTAAACACGGTTTCTACCATCTCGCCTCCGCAATAGGAACCTGGATTCATCACCGAACCAAACTCGGCGCTAGTTGCGAAGATTCCAAACATCCACTTTGTTACACCAACGAAGTCGATTGACACGGTGTTGACGACGTAGAACGTTGCCAACGTAGGGTCACCTGGCTACCAATCCATGCTCCCTCAACCTGTTCCGTAAAGTCTGGCTTGAAATTCTTCTCAGTCCTGGTTTGTTGCCTGCAGTACTCTCGGCAGTAGTTGTGAGATAACGCAAATGGATGCCCCAGATGTAGCAATCTTGAGCTGGTGTGGTGACACGTGGCCTGCCTGAACGAGGACGGTCATTTGTCGTGTTGGTCAGGACGAACCTGGCGAAAAGTCTTGAAATGGTGCTCTTGCTAAGAATGAGACGTCTTGCCACCGAATATTGGGACTCTCCAGCTTGAAGTCTTGCGATGGTGATGTTTCTTGTTGCAGCGTCAAGACGTGGCACTATGGATTGTCTTATAATCAATCTCCAAACAAGTGGCAAATCCGAATGGGTATCCCTTTTTATAGCCACAAACTGCGTGCATTTTCCACAAAAGTTTCACGTGCGTAATTGCACGTGTTGCGTTGTGGCGAAACGTTTTTTATGTATCCCTAAAATGTTCACCAAAGTCAACATTTCCATGCAAGATTCATTTTTGGAAAAGAAAACGAAAGCAACTTGTCAGTATCATCAATATCATTAGTTTTTTTGGACAATACAAATAATACAAATAAAAATATTTCGATTTCAGTCATGAAAAATCACCTATGCGTAACTTTTTTGGGATAGTATACTTTCGATACATAAACTTCAAATCAAATATATTTTCCCGTTTTTACAAGATGTCAAAACAGCCCCACTGTGACATCAGATAGTGATGGCATATATGATTCCCCAGATGAGTTAAAGTTAAAGTTTTCCAATGGAACAATACATCTATCACCTTTTATTATATAAGGAAAATGATGAGTCAACATGTATGTTTTGCATTGTAACGCAGAGGCTTGGAAGCAAGCATGAACACGTGTTACTGTCTTGTTCCTTTAAAACAGTCATTCAGAATAAAGATGGGGAAGCTACATATGATCTGAAACAAGTCATATAAAATTTTGCATTAATTCACTTTTGTTCACAATATTTCAATTGGAAAGTAATGTTTTATGAAGGAATGTGAAGGAAAGGTCAAATTCGTAGCATTCACATACAGACAAGATAGCATGCATGGTAAAAGACTTATTAACATTACATTAGAGGTTGTTTAATGTTAATATTTTACATTTAATGAACATATTTGATTTAACTACTTAAACATTTTGCTATATCAAACATTAAATCTTAATGTAGATTATTCCTATTTTGTGTTAGGATCAAGGATGCAACTAAGCAGTAATTCATTAAACAAAATTGACTTTATAGCTTCACTATTTCGCAATTAAATCATTAATGAAAGATGAAAATAACGTGTAAGCCATTTATTTTCCTTGCTATCACAGTTTAACTTTAATATCATTAAATTTAACCTAAACTTAACAAATCGATGATGTATATTAAAGGGGACCATCCACAAATATTTTCGGCAAATTTTACACGTGTGAAATAAAATACAAAGGTAACAGATGCATTAAATGTTAATGTACTGGTTTAACCAAAATGAATATTCGCTGTAAAACTATTTTTCAGATCAAGTGTTGTAACAATATCATTATTTGTAATGAATTTGCAGACAAAAATAGGAATTAATTTAATTTTGAAGGTGTCATATTTCTGCTCTTGTAAGATTGAATTAAAAGATCGATCTCACACATTGGACCACACCAGAAGAACATAAATAGTTTTAGATCTAATTTGTTTTTCAATTCTTAAGTGTTCTTGAAAATGAACGTTGTCTAAAAGTTAGATAACAATCTCAATACCACTAATGTACATTATGTGAGGGGATTTCATACTATAGCTTTCATACACTTTAAAGAATTACCTTCGACAATGTGTGTATTCTTCTGTGTAATTAATAACTGGTTGACATGTTTGTATTAGATGAATTTATTATCTTACATTTGAGGGTGTTTAACTCCTTGGGTATGTTATAAAATAAGTGACTTTACCATTTGTAACGTGCACATGTGACATTATTTTAATTCATTATGAATGAATTTCAACAATATGTGTGTTATTTATTTATGTTTCGAGGATTGAAAATCAATACACTTTATTACAATAAAGAATCTGTCTGGTTATGGAATTTTTGTTTAAATTTTACTTGGTCAAATGTTTGTTATAAAAGAAAGCAATTATTTTTTTTAAATTTTTAAAATTAACGGTGTAGTTTTAAATACATGTCGGAGGGAGCAGCAATTGCTGTTATCAATGACGGGTCGAGTATCTAAAAACAAATCTTCGTGATATTAAGTATTCTTTCCAAAAGGCAAATTCAACTCAAATCTGTCCATGGAATCTTTCTTTAAAGTCGACTATATTTCTCGGTTCCTTCAAAATTGCCTATCAATCAATTTATTGTCGTTCATACCGATCACTGTCTAATGTATGTACTATGGTAATTTTAACTCCATAAATCTTGGCTGATCAGTAAATCAGCAACATTTCTTTTGAGAGTCAACCCCAAGTGATCGTTACAGAAAATTTGTCACTCTCTAGCTTTGCCCTACAGATAAACGAATGGCGAAAAGAAAGTTGTCATCTCAAAGTGGTAATTGTTACATCTTTGCGCTATTGGAGAAAGAAGAAGGACTGTGACCTGTTATTTTTAAGCATCAAGAGACCTAATTGTCTTTGAAAAGGTATAACCTGAAGTATTTTACTAGATTTCCTAGAGAATTTAATCATCACTAACTTACAGAAAGGTGGTGTTCTGTACGATGATAAAATGAAAACATAGTCACGTCATTGGCTCATCCTATTTATTCTGACTATTTTATGAGATTTGAAGTACTTGTTGTGTAACCAGTTGAAAGCTATTCAAGGAGTGTTTTGTAACCAAATCAAGTTATTCAGTGATAGCGACATTTGTAATACCATGCTACTTTTGCCATCAGCTGTTCCGGTGCAACCGAATCGCTCGCTGCTTCTAATTTTCAATTCGTTATAAGTTTTAAATTGCTGTCTTTATGTATGCTTGAATTTATACATATGTAAAGAGAAGATACTTTTACAAACTTAATACAGGAATATAAACTCTATTGTCTCTAATGTAGACTGTTATCAACATATGTCAGTATGAATTTTGCATAACATTTCAATGCATGCATTTTTCAAGGTATACTGGAAATTTTAGAAAAAAATCAATGATGAACACGAAGCAACTTATATGATGACATAAATTATGATTTAGTATTAATTAAATTAACATAATTCAGATTTACCTTCTAATAAAGACTACCTATTTCATATGTACAAGTTTATATGTAATTTGTTTAATATTCATATAACTTGTTGGCAGCTCCAGAAATAAGTTTGTTCGCTTAAAATGATGGTATCGGAAATTTATCTTTGCACCCAAAACCTTATATAATTGTTGTCCAAGGGAGAAAGCTAGGTTGAACTGATATAAATATCTCCCTTTTGTTACCACATTTTTATTTTCTTAATTGTTGTTTGTGATACTGTGAAACATTCTGGAGTAACATATAGGAAGTACACTTAAAAGAATGTGATTCAGACAAATATTGATTAATCCCTCGTTTCAAAATTGAATCGTAATTTAATTATTGTGGAAGTTGAAAGACATTTGACATTCGTTGCTAAGAAACGCAACGTTCCAGAGGGGAAAACTGAAATCGTGTTTTCTAAAAATTCTTATGATAAGGAATCAATAAGTAACACGAGATGGCCTGATTAGTTTCTTGTGATTAATAAGAAGCCGATCAATGTCGAACAAAATACAAAAAGTTGCACATGTGCATGTCAATATCAGTTTTAAGAAACAAATGTTTTCAAATGTAACAATTATGCTTTTCGTTTTCAGATTATCTTGTCAATGTTTAAGATTACAGGAAAGCATGTGTTATTCTCCTGCTCCCAAGGCACGTGAAACAATAGGGGAAAGATGACAAAGTGTCATCTGATGAACAACAAGATATACAAAATGCTATCTTACCTTAGATGGTAATACTCGTTTTTGATTGGCAGTTTATCAAATGTCATGTACGCTGCTGCAATAGCAACAGCTCCTACACAAGATAAGGTGTCGCATCAATAACGAAACATAATAATGCATGCAGTGTTCAGAGTTAATTAGTTCGATCAATTATTTTCATGAATATTAGTTACAGACATGTTTTTCTGATATTTATTGTTCTATTTTAAAACGAATTAAATTGATCGTTTTTTGCACAGTATTTTGAATTTTAAAATTTCACAGTCCGTAACATTACTTCCACAATCTCAGTAGAGATGGATGTTGATTGAGTTTCAAGGCTAATCGGCGTTGAATAGCTAACTCTAATGTCGAAAGTAAAAAATATTGCCGAATAGTACACGATGATAATTAGAATACGTTGCCACACTTCTGCAAAAATGGTACATCAGACCGTCTTACTCTGGAGAGAAGCAAACATCTAATGTTATTCATTTACTTGTTTTCATAATGGAACATAGTTACAACAATTCAAAGGGTAATATAATCAAGGTTTCTTTAACAAAGGAAACCATATCGTTGCTTCTTTTTTTATTACATAAAGCTTTATTCTAAATTTCGACCTCTAAGAAAAAAATTCAGGATTGGCAAAATGTATGGAAGTGACACTCATTACCATGTACACATTCACATCAACCTACTGTTCAGAATCGTTACTTTAATGCATAATCTTTGTCTGCACATCAATTATTCTATGTAACATGTAACCTTTATAAACTGTACGATGAATACAATTCTATGGTTAGGAGTTGCTCAACATCCTATTACATATTTCAATAGGTTCCAATGCTGCAATTTTAACGTGCACTCAGCTATGAACTTTAAAGATCAAACACCTACAAAATCAGTGAACATGGTAAATTGAATAATTGCATTGTGTCATTAGTGAGTGATTGTAAATAAACAATCTACGTACAAAGATGAACAGCAAACTGTGTAATTAATGGATGTAACTTGTTGAATATCCTTCATGATAATGGTTATTGGTTTGCAAAAAGCAATACATATGTAGTTCAATCTATTTTAGCTGTCGCTTTACATAGACATGTATAATATTGAAGTGGTTGTAATTTTTATTAATGTTATTGGAAACACTACTCGTTTACTTAACTAAAAATTAAATAACTACAAGTTAACCCTAATCCATATACTTAGTAATGATTGCCTTAATTTAAATGATTGGTTAAAACTTATATAAGTTATGGTTAGCATAGGAAGTTTCACGTAATGATTAATTTTTAAATATTCGAACCCATTTATTGATGTGAGTAATATGTTAAAATACACAACCAGCGTCAGATCAGCTAAAGTGATAAGAATATTGCTTGACACGTTTGCACAAATTTGGATCATATAAATATTTCAATTTGGGATGATTTTGGACGGAAATGCATACTCGAACTACATCATGTTATGAACTTATGATCGTAGGTGTCATGATCGTAATATTAGATAATGAAAAAGCTGTATTGGCAACACATTACAAGACGATGAAGACTTAGAACAAATCAACATCTTGAGAGACTAAATTAAAATGACATATGAAGCATGTGTGACAAATTCAATTTGAAGACTACATGACACTCTAATTGGCGTCTCTTGTTAAGAACCGAAGATCATTGTGTTATGGAAAGGGAATTGTATTAATTTTGAAAGTGGTATTTCACACGTTGAATTAACGTAAGATTCATACATGCATATTTGGAAACACTTGTATAGCGCTACAATAAGAGTTATACTGCTCTAAAGCGCTTGGGAATTCAACAATAAACAGAGAAATTCACAGCGCTTGGTGAAACAAAAATGTTTTAAGTCTGTTTTAAAGGTTGATAGTTATGGTAATGGTGATGTTATCCCGAGCAAGAAGGTGAAGAGCTTTGAAAGTGAGTATAAGGATCTTGTAGATATGTCTGTAGTGGATTGGTAACCAGTTGGGTTTCTTCAAAACAGGAATGATATGCTCGAACTTGCAAGTGCAGGTGAAAAACACTGGTTACTCTATTATCGACGTGATGGAGTTTATTGACAAGGTGTTTGTTTATGATTATTTTAATGCCACCTCTATACAACACTTCAACAATGAGGCCCATGTTAAAACGGGAACGTTCTGCCTCAATGTGTATGTGGATAGATAAAGCAAGTCAAACTATATTCACCTGACCTTTCCCTCAAGTGAGAGGCTACCGGGTAAAAGCATGAGAACATGTGTCTGCATGTCTTAAAAAGTGTTACCTTCACTGAAGCATCTGAAATCGAAAATGGCCACATATAAAGTGATTAAAACAATGACCCAGTATACATCCATTATAGCCATACCAAAATAATGTCACTGGAGACAAAACTGCTATTCTGGTGTCCTTTTCGTAGAAATCCTACTAAAAAAACACTTACTTGGAAATGTTGATAATGTTCACACTTTTCTTTTGCTAGTGTATCATTTCAACTTTGTTTACATGATTTACTATTTAACCTTTAAACATAATATTTAAGTTTATGCAAGCTATATTTTCTTCAGAGTCCAAAACAGATGGTATTTACTTTGGCCAAGAAATTATATATGAATATGAAAAATTATGGCACGTTCAAAAGTCACGTTATAAAAATGAACAGGTATTCTCGTATACCGCATACTTGATGCTATCTTCAAATATTGATGTCCTTGAACCGAAACTGATAATGGAATATTTTAGGCAAATGATTGCCTATGTACAGGTGAAAACAGAATACTAATACTCTAGGTGTTAGTATGCTTTCAAAAGAAAACAGGATGATTAAAATCGTTCAACAAGTGATCAAGGAATGTTTTGATATCCTCTGAGCTTCTATTCTAACTTTCATCAGTACCAGTGTCATGAATGACTTTCATATAGTATATATTGTTATTTGCTATTCAAATCAGTAACGACGTTTCGAGTTTCATTTATTTCTGATTCTGGTCAGGACCACCATTTTTGTCTACATCTCCTGTGAAGTATTTCTGCAGGAAAATACATGATATATAATGGTTAACTTGGATGAATATCAACGCACCGTTGCACTGAGAAAGAAGCTCTTTTCCGAGTTATTTTTAAGTACACTGTAAGTCACCTATTCTTATCTGTGACAAATCTTGTCACTTGATACTCAAGGGTGCATTTGTAAAATCTATCGGTGAAGTACCGTTATAATTTCTCCATGTCCTCTTGTCACATGTCGAGACACGTGTTTGATGTAGCTCCATTTGCTCCTCATCTGCTTTCATTGTTCAAATATAAAATGCAGTTTATAACGTAATTGACAAAAACAGAAACCTTCGTATTATGACAGAGGTTGAATAGGAATTTATGACGGAGCTACCTTTTTAACAAGGCATGGAGGTTTCGATGCTCACCTCTGTCCCTTTAACATTATCCAATATCCATAACGTTTATCAGGTGCCATTTTTATTTTTAAACCTTAGTTAATATCAATGAAGAACTAACTCAACATGATATTTCGTCTTTTTTTTTAATAAGATTTATAGTTGCTAAAATATGCGTTGTGTCTTTTTTCTTTAGTTTTAACAGCATATTATATTACCTAACATTTTAAATTGACGATGGAAAGATAAAGTCTTAATATTAAGCTCGAATCTGTTCGATTAACCCTTGTACATACTTCACTGGAAGGCACAGCATATTAGATACTGGTGAGTATTGGCCTAAGGAAATCAATATTCTCTTATTGAATAATTTAATTGGATTTCATCTTAGTCTACGTTTAAGTGACATTTACTCTATCAGAACTTATATTATTTTCAATCATTGTAACCACTGTAATTAAAGACAGAACTATTAATCTAATTTTCTAGGTTATTTATAAGCAGTTTGTCATTCAATCTTTATAGTCTTCTTACGTTCAATTGCTAACAAGTTCTCGAAGTTTAAAATAATAAACCATATAGACACCTGACAACCTAGGGCACTTTGCTTGTAATTTGCATAAATTCAGTGTTGGCTCCTCTCAAATTTGAGAAAGTTATTACATGTATACAGTGATATATGTGATGTGATAATCAAGTCTCACAATAACTGGAAATTTTGTATTCATTCGTAAACGAATGTTTTTATTTCACAATTTAAAGACAACAGCTGATACTTTTTTATTATATCTATATATTACTTAACGCAGTCATATATTTTATTTATATTAGAGAATAAGGAAAAAATAGAAAAAGAAACATAACTATTATCTACTGCAACATAAACAAGCTTCCACTGCGCACTCTGTGTTGGTTTTAAATGACATCTCATTAACATTGGTTCTAATATGTAGGGTACAAATATAACTTAATACTTTATTTACAACATTAATTCAACCAAATTGAAGTGCACTTCAACAATAATAATCAGATAAAACTTCCTTAAAACATCACTCTCCCAAAAGTATGTTTGTTGTTTGGTTGAAGAAGAAACATTAAAACTGACTTCGTAAAATCGAAGTTGATTATAATGAATATCTAAACGTAACTCTTGTAATTTTTCAAACTCTCTCTATTGTTACTCTTAACCTACTTTCGAAATTGAAGGTATAAAAGCCCTGAAAAATCTAATGCTAAGGTAAATACACAAACAAACAAAAACAAAAAAGTTGAATGAGCTTTTAACATTCAGCATAAATATTTTTTGCATGCATTGTGTCATTTTATTCAGTAAGTGCCAATTATGTCATCATCTGCATTAATAAGTGATTGTTTGACGTTTTATACGTGTGCTCTCTAAGTGTACTTTTATGTAAAGCGTTACGTGACATGCCACAGAGTCCTGATCTGTTATTACATGTAGTTAACACTAATATTTGATGTATAAATTAAACTGATGTATTACATTTGAAAATGTAATGCAACATGTGGTAGGCAGTATTGTAGGACAAGTAAAGTATGATAAAACGTCTTGATCACTCTCTTTGCTATGATAACCAAAAAAAAGATACTAAACAAAGATAAAAGAAAATAAGTTTAAAATGATTGCCAACTTTTGAACATTGCACAAGTCTGTAGCTTGATATTAACTGTTAAGCGTCTTGATAATAACGAACCAAAGAGAATCTAATAAAGGCAACTCATCAATGTAGAGCTACTGAAAGCAGGTCTCTTGTAACTTGGTAATTTGGCTAGAGTGCCTTGTACGTGAACATCATGCTTCAATCCTCGACAATAATGATCACTTACCAGACTGGGTTGATTATCTTCCAATCCAATCTTAACATGTCTACTGCGTCAACTAACTCAATAACGTTTCACACATTCAACATCGCTTAGCTTTACTCAGGCCTGTATTCAAATTACCTCAATTAGAAGATCATATTTGTTTCTAATTCTAAAAACAATGTGTCTCTTCCTTCTCAGTGCTACACATAGTAACTTTGTATTATTGTTTGTATGCATTACCTATCTTCTTACAATGAACTGTAAGCTAGATTATAAACACTGTTTAAGTAACGATAACTCGTGATAAAATGGCGGATTTGATTAAGGTTTGGTGAGGAGTAATCAAACGAATTCCCTATATGTGGTCATTTAAAGATAGGCGTTCCTATTACACGACATTGTTCTAATTATTTGAACTAAATATTAGGGCTCCATTAAATTTGATAAATGCACCATACTTTAACAATCTCCGTTGGTCAATCTGTCCTTATTTGATTATATTTTAACTTGTTAGGACCTAGAGTCCCAAAGAAGTGACTTGTGTAATTGTAATTGAAAAGTAATTTCACGGAGTCAAAATTCCTTAGATCTCAATTTGTGAGTAACCACATTGGTACAACAAAGCAAATGCCTAATCACATTACAGAATAAGAACATATTACAATAGCTTGACATAAGAATAGCCTTGGATTCAAAGTGTTACTTTTTGTCAAAAAGGCGAACAGTCTTTTATATATAAACTGATAAAAAATATCTAAATGCTGATATAGTTATTTATATGTAATCCTTTTATAGAAATGAAAACATACGTTTCGTTATCTTTGGTATTAACCCATGATTTTTTTCTCAATTTTGCAAATCCACAGTGTACATATCCATGTTTTAAAAGCTGTTTGTTATATTAATTCTATTCTATAAGCATTTCACAAAAGGTTTAAGAAACGTAAAAGGAAGTTGATGATTTGATTTTATTTACTCATTCTATACATAAGTCCTATATGAATCCTTACAATACATCAGAAGAACGGAAATTGAGTGAGATCCAATTTGTTTTGCTCTTCTTAGTGTAACTAAAACTGAAACAGAATTTCTTGGAACCCTGAGACAATGCTTCAAGTGAAACTATTAACAGGTTTATCATAGTATCAAAATATTTATGACATTTGTAACGAGTATCTGGTCATCTTTATGTGTGCCTTTGGCTTTAGATTAAACATTTGCTCTTCATTCTGTTCGTACTGATTCTCTCAACTGAGTCACTTCAAATGCCACTTATTATTGAAGGATTTTAAATAAATAGTCATATTTTTATGTATTGTTTTATATTTTTCTACTGACTCAACATACCTTGTAAATCTATGGCAATTCGTTCACACAATTTCAGAACTTTGACTCTTTTATATTGAAACGCCTCCTGCCGAGATGGCACATGGGAGTTTTGCTAAGATGATTTTAATCAATAAAGATATGCGTCGTATCTAATCGATTTCTCATCTGAAATTTACCAGTTGTATTGTCACACTTAAATAGAAAATGATGAACATTTTGATATCCTTGTCCACGAAATGATACAGTGTAAACGGAAATCTTATTCTAATAATATATTGGTGAAATTTTAGACATAAACATTTAAAGCATTCACAACAAAATCAAATCAAAAGACAAATACCATTTGTAACGGATGTTAATGCAGGTTTACAGTAACCCAGAATGTCCTTAGAAGAATGCTACTTATAAGAAGATAAATATATCCTTTGTAACATAAACTTCACTAATGCTAATGACAAGTATTTAATTAAATATGTCTGATATTCCTGAGATGGTTTTGGGTTTGATGCCTTTTGTCCTCAACGCTTTATGTACATATTCAGCCTCATATTTTTCAAATACTTATATCTATTTCACATGAATCCACCTAACAGGCTGTTAAAAACTAGACACTGAAACTGGTGAAAAAGTGGCTTCAATATTATGGTATCAGTCTTGGCATGTACAACCCATATTTATCAAGAGGATCACAGTTGTCGTTGAGGCACCAAAGGGTTTTCACAAATACCAGCCATTAGACTGAACAAGACTGAACAAGAACAACTGCGTGATTTTGTAGCAGCATTCTTGACACTGACAAGTGGACCACACTGTGAACGTGAAACTTTCCTGTATGGATATGCGATGAACTTGAGTATTTCGACATTATAGTAAGAAAGAATTTTTTTTTATTCTTTATCAAACGTTCATAACATTTGGAATGGGTTTTTTTCCACTTTAAAGTTAATTATTTTCAACATATTATGATTTATGCAATAATTACAGTATCAGTAAAACTAAAAATAATTATGGGTCAAACAGTTATGTAAAACTTGCGTGTATAAATTTCTTTTAGTTTTTTGATTAACTGAAATAGATTATTTTGCATTGGTGACCTGGGTCTTGATGTTACTGTGGGCATGATTCCTCATCCGCATCGCACTCAGTCTACCAAGCTTTACGGAGTTTGATATTCATTTCAAATTTGAAATAATTGATTCATTATTATTTTGTTAATTAACACGTTTGGACTTGAGAGTAAGATAAGGAATATGCCCATATATTTGAAATTATTATTATTTAATTGAGAACAGCAAGAATTTCTGGATAGAAATTTTTATTTTTCGAAATTCACATGTAAGAACTTCTTATACAGAAAATTGTTTTATTTTATTTATGCAACCTCTAAATTCCATTCAAAGACTTTAAACAAATTGGCCTCTCATTTGATACAAATGTGACTTATTTTAACATTTCATTGACATTTTTCGAAAACAAAACCTAAGTAAAAGTTGAAAGCCATACTCATTTATCTATTATTTTATGTTTATGCTTACAATAAAAATGTATAACGGTAAACAAACTCCATATACAGAGAGATGTAAGTAACATCGATACCCTAATGACAGACAAGTTCACAACTATACACATCAGTGCTTTGACAAAATGGTTGTCTACTAGCCCAAAACACCCCTAAATCCAAACCATTCAATGAAAATGTTTGAATCAAACGCATATCGGAAGAGTAGACTTTTAATAGCTGCATTGGAAATGTCAAGCCAGCAGTTTCAAAGCAAACATTTGCAGTCAAGGTATGGAAAACAAATTCAGCGTTTGGGATCTAAACAAAGCTTAAAACACTCTGCTACTGTTTCGATTCTCATATCCTTTTGTTTATTGGACTGAAATTGAATTCTTGAAGAAGTTGATTGAAAATTGATATTCATTACTTAGAAAATCCAAAAAGGAGAAAACTTTTATCTTCGTTGCTCCAATCAGCAAATCACATCATCTTCTTTATTATAAGGAGTCAATAATTTCAAACATGACATGACAAGATTAGTCTACAGGCTTCGCCCTTGGATGCATATCAGAAAATGAAGAATAAAATACTGTTTGCAACCTTTTTTCCTTTTATTCGTTTGATTGATAGATTGAATACTTTTTTATACTTATTACATTATTTTTACTACTTTCTTTTTCTATCAGTTTTATTAGATATTAATCATGAACAACTTCTAGAAGAGTAAGAAACGCAGGGATGCATATAAATGCGTCTGGAAATGAAATTTAAATAAAGGGGCCTCAGTACTTCATACTTACGAAACATTAACTTATAATCAGATATATTCACCGGTGTTTACAAGTTGTCAAAACAGCTCCGCTGGCTATGGCACATATAGAGTACCTTACAATTCCCCAGAAGAGTGTCCATTGTTTAAAGTTTTCCAGTGAAACAGTACATACATCACCATTTTTATGTTGGTAAAATTATGACAAAATGTTTGTATTGCACGGTAACGCAGTGGGATAGACACACACGTGGACAAGGGTAACCCTACTGTAACTATCTACAAAATGTATGTTTACGGAAAACTTTCATACAAACTTAATACAAGAATATAAACTCTCACATTTTGTAAGTAATGTTGATACACGCTATATCAACAAGTCTGTTTAATGAAGAACATAATAATTGAATAACATTTTTATACATGTCTTATTTCACGTATTTGAGATTCTAGTAAAGTTCAATGTCAATCATTAACACTGAAACAATGACAATGAATTATAGTTTAGTATTTATAACATCAACACACAAAAGATTTACATGGTATTTAAGATTACCTATTGAAATATTTATATGTAATGTACGTGTTATTTACATTACTTGAAAGCTCCAGAAATAAGATTACAATGGAGTTCATTTCTCTGAAATACATATATACGTACAGTTGAAAGAATCTTTATAGCATCACTAAGCGCTAGACGACATGATATGTTTCACTGGTGATATGGGAAACTTATTTTAACAGCTAGTGCCTTAAAATGCTTGTTGTTCGAAGGACTAGGTGAAGCTAAATTGAAAAAATTCTTCCTCTCCTTACACATTACACATATTTTTCTGAATATCATATTCTGTAAAACTACATTTGGGATGTTATTACGTTTTAAAATATAACAGCTGTAACAACAGTATACAACTGAGGTAAACCAAAACATTCCTGAGTCACAAAGAGGGCTACACTACAAATAATTCAACCACATATTGATGTATCCTCTTTCCAAAATTGAATCGTAATTGAATTATTGTAGAAGTTGATAGACATTTGATATTCATTGCTGGGAAACATAAAATTCCGCTGGGGAAAACTGAGATGGTGTTAGCATTAATCAACAAATTACATCAGCTGCTCTTATGATAAGGAATCAATACTAAGAAATCATTGAATGGTAGATTATTTTCTTGTGAATAATAAGAAGACTCTAAATGTCAAACAAAATGTAAAAAGCTTCAAATGTGCATGTGACTATCAGTTTTAATCGAAAAACGTCTCCAAATGTAACATTTATGGTTCTCGTTTTCAAATTCTCTAGCATGGAAAAAACGAAAGGGTCTCTGAGGAATCACCCCTTATAAGTTAACTCAAAGCTCCACCTCACACAATTACATAGATAAAGCTTAATATTATCCCAAGACAAATCTTATTTATTTCTACAAAGACATGTTTTCATAGAGGTATAAGGGTATAAATATTGCAGGAAAGTATGTGTTATTCTGCTCCCATTACAAATTCACTGAAGAGGATAGATGTTATCTGATTGGCGACAAGCAAGAATAAAAATGTTTTTCATTTAATTGTTTTCATTATTATAGTAAGTATAACTGTTCAAAGGGTCATATTGATACGTTTCCTTAACAAAACAAACCCCATTGTTGCTTCCCTTTTCATTACATGAAGATTAATACTAACTTTGTAGTTCTCAGTTAGAATCTTATGAATGGTTATTTCAATGCTTTGTCTGGCCATCAATAAATCAATGTAAATTGCAACCTTTGTAAAATGCACGTCGAACGAAAACCCACGATTCACAGTCGTTTGTTAGCTTAGGAAGCTTCATGTAATGATTCTATTGTAATAAATTATTCGAATCCGTTGATTGCGATGTGACTATATGATATACATCTGCGTCCACTCTGCTCCATCATTAGGTTATAACAATATTAGAATAACAGAATTGGAGGCTTTTGGACAGATATGAACCTGAACCGCATTATGAACTATAATTTTATCATGCCTGAAATGTTAAAGCATTTCAATTAATTCATGACTAGATTCTAGACACAAGATTATGATAGTTCATTAGCAACACACGGACAAGTGGACGAGGGGAAGTCATAAAAAATGAGTATTGATACACCCCTGAAGACATAATCGTTGATGTCATTATTGAAATAGGCCGTCTGACGACATTTTACAGACAAACACAGCCCTTTACGAACATGTACTTGAGATTTACAGCCTGTTGAACACAGGTAGCCTCCTGTAATCTTGGAACTTTATAAAACTGAGCATCGTGTGGTTATCAAGTTTCTCAAGAAACAAGGGGTGAATGCGACTGAAATCCATACACGTATGACCAATGTGTAGTTTACGCGGGGTGACAGCTCTTTGGGCGATGACCTACGGTCAGGAAGGCCTGTTGAAGTCACTACAGATGATGCTGTTGCACGGGCTTAATTTATGTCTGATCGTAGAATAAAGGTTTCCCATGGAGGTGTTTGCACAATAATTCATGAGCG
Source organism: Phorcus lineatus (assembly GCA_921293015.1). NCBI lineage: Eukaryota > Metazoa > Mollusca > Gastropoda > Trochida > Trochidae > Phorcus > Phorcus lineatus. The sequence continues at coordinate 29,226,376 of OV121085.1, read as the reverse complement.
TTTGCAAGATGGGCGTCACGAAACTGAAATGCTAAGATTGACAGAGAGCTCGAGGTGAATCCTAACGTGAGCTCTTCGACATCTAGAATGCTGACCCCGATAACTTCCATGCCCGTCTCCGTCTGGTAACAGGAAATGAATGTGACAAATGAACGTATGGTTGACAAATTCAATTTGAAGACTACACGACACTCTAATTGGCGTCTTATGTTCAGAACCAAAGAAAATCATTGTTCTGTATGGAAATGATATTGCACTATCTGAATTTCGAAAGTTGGAATTTTATACGTTGAAAGTAGTCACCATGGTAATCTGGGAATGAATGTGATGATAACTTAGTTACATAACACAAACATTATTATCTAATGCAACGAAAAGCAACGTGCTCCTTAAAGCAATGACGTCAATTCTTATAATAGTGAAACAAAGTAACAATTTTCTACTTTTAAAGACTATCGATAAGTTTCTATCTTAATATGGATGTGGAAACATAAAGCCCAATAGTCAAATAGAATTCATCTTCCTTCCCCTCAAAGCAGAGGCTACAAAATAAAAGCACAATGACCTTTTATGTCTGCATGTCTTATGATAATATTAACCTTCATTGACGCATCCGAAATCGTACATTGCCAATTATAATGATATTAAAACAGCAACCCTGAAGTCACCAAATACTGCCATAAACTGTCACTGGAGACAAAACAGTAATACTGACACGTATTTTCGTTGAAATTCTATAAATTGAGAATATCATTAATGTTAACGCTATTGATTTGCTGATCTGTCATTTCCACTTTTGATACGTTTTTCATGTTTTATCTGTTCAAAATTTTACACATCTTATTTAAGTTTATGCAATATATATTTCTTCAGTGGTAAAAACAGCTATGTACTATGCCAAATTATCCAACGTTGTTGGATCATATGTGACGCAACAAGCGATAACAAGTAAAAACTGCATGCAGACATCATAGTGTTAATCCTTTCTAGTTTCGAATATCAATTACTGTATCTAAACCAAACTTGGTATGTTCGTTAATTTTTCATTTAAGAAGTTTGTTTTTTAATTGGTAACGTATTTACCTTTTCGCGAGATCCCTTTCCCCTTAGGAAACTTGATACACTGTCTTTGAATTGATGTAACTTGAAAGAGTTTTGGCTTCAATATACAGTGATCAATCTACAGTTATTCCCGTATACCGTATAATTGTTGCTATTCTTCAATTGTTGATGTCCTGGAACCGGAATGTTCATGGAATATTTTTGACAAATGGCAGTCTATGTACAGATGAAACATGTCTGTGTTTGTCAATCAATTTAAAATCTGTTTTCTATAACTGACCCATGAAAACATGTTAGGAAAAAATGGTGCTTCATCCACATGTGTCTCGACATTTAACGAGCGGACATGGTATGGTACTTCAGCGATAGAGTTTACAAATGCGCCCTTGAGAATCAAGAGACAAGATTTGTCACAGATAAGAATAAGTGACTTGCAGTGTACCTAAAGTCAGACAAGAGCTTCTTTTTCGGCAGTTAACAACAGTGTGTAACAGACATAAATGTGCGTTCATATTCATCTATGTTAATCATTATAAATCATGTATATAGATTAGGCCCCTGGAGAAATCTATTTCCCTACAAGAATGCTTAGCAGGAGATGAAGACAAATGAAAGACGGTCTTGACCAGAATCGGAAATTTGGAAACTCGAAATGTCGTCGTTACTGATTTCAATAGCAAAGAACAAACGTTGACTCTGTAGATACTATATGAAAATCCTCCATTACAAATAAATGATGGTACAATTGAAAGTTACTACCTTTTAAATGTTATGTTATCTTTAATAGAAGCTTAGAGGATATCAAAACATTCCTTGGTCACTTGTTAAACGATTTTATTATTTTATTATTTTCATTTGAAAGCACGTGTGTAGCAGCCAACCTGTATATCAAATAAATCAATCTTGTACATCTGAAGTGCATTTAGATCAAAAAGTTTACGAGTCATCAGAAATATGCACATGAAGGACGCGTTTATCAAACTATCTAACTAAATCCAGGCATGTTTGTATTATAATCAGATATGCATCTGATGTATCTATTTCACGTTTTTCAAGTTCAAGTCTTCTAAAGCTTTTATTTAGGAGCAAAAAAATATTACAAGAGTTTCATGTATTTCGCTCTTTATTGGCCTTCTTTCCTCACTCCTCAGAGTTCACCCTTCCATGATACGATCATTTGTCCCTGTAGGATCAGAGTAGTGACTTCGAAGACCTTTCATTTCATTTATTTCAACACGAGTTCTCTGGAGTGCCAAAATTCAATAAATTTGTGGGGAGCAATCTATCAGTAGCAGTAAGGTTTCATTATTGTATTACCCATACAGTAAAAAGGCAGAATATGATCTTATGTATTCCGTAATTACCTTTTTGATATTGTTGGGAAATAGAAGCAATCAAGTTTATTTCTACATTTCCTTGCCTGAACTGGTATACGTTTAGTCTCAATTTACAATGTTTTAATCCTACTTCTTTTCACAAAACTCTGAGATCTGAAAATAAATAGCAAACTGCAAATTGGCATTATAAACATATATGTTCGAGAGTCTATTTGTTGTGAAAAATCTAGGTCTCTGCTACCTTGAAATTCTCTATTTAGTCTCATTTCTTGTTGAAACAAACCTTGCCGGTAAATCGTCAACACAATCTTAAGTTTACAATTTGCCCCTATAAAAACACCTCTTTCACATTTTAAGAAACGTGTCGACATTGATTAAAACGCGATACTGACATATTGAAAATGCCTTAGGTGGTAGTTAACATTTGATGTGTCAAACCATCGCTGTGTGTGTAATGAGATCTAGTATAAATTAAAGTCATCAACATGGATTAAATGACATTTTCATAAACAAATTATAGAAATGCATATACTTTATATTCTCATTTCTATTCTTCTGAACTTGTAGTATCATATTAAACAACATGCATTAACTGAACAAAAGTTAATATTCGTTGACAATTACTAGTATTCATAATAGAGGAGAGTGAAAAGAATGTTCTCATATATTGGATAGGATCTTCAGGCTATAATTAACTCTATTTATTCAATCCATTTGGTTAAAAAATGAGGACTTAAACCAGAAATAAACTTTAATTTCTCATAAAACTAATAAGAAGTTATTAACTACGTGTATGAAGAACATTTTTTTAAAACAAGTGCCCAATCTCACGGCACAGCAAGTAGCATATCATGACTTCATGTGGTAATCTATATTGGTTCAATGCTGATTCATTTCCTCTTAAATGAAAACTTTAATGGAGATATTTACGAAATTGTTGTTTTCAGTAAACTTACTGGCCATAAATTCAAATGGGTAATCATCAGCTAAGTTTTCTTGAAAGTCTGTCAAAAGTTTCATGATGGATTTTTAATTCTTTTCTTTCATGATCTCTCATTTCTAAGGTGAAACACACTCTTGTGGTTTTGAAATAACTTCAATGATATTCACAGTCATTCATTGTCATGTTGAACTAATAATAAAGAGATAAGGGAAGTTCATTTCGTTTCTATCAGAAAATACCTACGTGTCATTTCTTCATACATGTAAATTACTCATGTACATATTGTCAGGTCTAAACATTCTATATATTTACGGAATCGTTTTTCAATTCACTATCTAGCGCCATTTATTATCCATCAAAGGTTTCTCTTGTTTCACTAATGGAGATTCGCATTTTCAGAAAAGTTATTTGTTGCTAACCAACTACTTCAGTTTGGAAACCTTCGGTTGGTTAGAAGGGGTTATAGACCGACTTAACGTCCATAGTAACTTTGTTACTCTATTAAGTCTAAAAACAGGAATTAAACATTCCTCTTTTCGTTAACATGTGCAAACAATAACACACTGTTTTGATAGCTTTTAACAATAAAGCTTCAATGTTTAAATAAAGTCTTATATAAACATACCCACAAAAACAACAAACGTATTGGAATATCCTTAAACAGGAAAACAAACAATGGGAGGTTGCCTTAAACGTTTGAAAAAACATCTCTTACTACAGAGTTAATACAATTTAAATGATTAGCAAGTTTCCCAAAATTTGCATTTCATCCATTGTATGCACGTTGTTAGTTTCAACTTGTTAGCTGCCAAAGGTTAGAACAGTAGCATAACACTAGAAAAAGTCAGACGGTCAATAATTAATAAAACATCTTTGTTTTTTATTTGGATCATTAATATTATCAAACACTTCACTCTTGACAAATCACTGTGTGACATATTTATTTGGTCATGGAATATAAAATGCGTTTTCCCTATCTAATGGCTCGTAAGTTACTGTAAAGTAAATGGAACTAACGCAATTTCAACATCAATTGAGTCTAATGGAGATTGCTTTTACGACTATAGTCAAATATTTTTAAGGTTAATTAAAGGCATATCGGAATATCTAAATAATTGCCTTTTTTGTCTTCGGTTAACAATCTTAACTGAAGGATCTTCACTGTTGGTTGAAACATAGTTTTATTTCCAAAATGTGAAACAAAGATTGGCGAACAAGCTATAATAGCTTGTTTGAACGCCGCTGTTTTACATAATACATATATCTGGAAACAAACACAAGAAAACGCTAAGAACAATGTGTAATGTTAACATGTAGGTACGTAATAACATTTAAAATATTGCTTGGTATCTTTACTGTTGAACAGCGGTACTAAGCAAAAATTCATCCAGGTAAAACTTAGATGATTAAAAATGAAGTTTAACATATTTTACTTCAATTACTGAAATTCCCTGGTTTATGACGTACTGGTGCGTAAGGATAACAATAGTTTCTTGACAACAGCTTCTTTATTTTGAGCTTCACAATGTTTCGGAATATGTGTTTACTCCTTATCCCACCAAAATGAAGAAGTAAATATTTACAGACAATATTTTTTCTGTGTTCTATTCCCTGTGAGTTTCAATGTGAAGTTATGCATAATTGCAATCACTACCCTTAGCTTGTCACAAATAGACTGAACACAAACATAGTATACATGTATGCAGTGATTTCATTGGCTAACATTTTTCAGATAGTTTGTATTGCAATATTCTGCTGTTCAGGGAATTGCCAAAAGCCCGAGATGAGCCCACATTAAAACAGGGTTTGGATAGAAATGTATGACGTAGCTTCCCCTGTGGGAAGAAAATGACAGAGACAAAAGGTATGTTACATGGCATGTTACACCTAAGTATAAACTGCACATAACTTACAGAGTGAAGAATTATGACAATAACATCATTCAAACGTTCATGGTACACGTTTCAAACATCATCCTCTTTGAAATGGACGCATGTATATCGAAAGTATTGAACGAATTTGGTTCAGCAAGAAGCCCTTTAATCATCTTGTTTAATATTTAGAGAGGGACACCTCACAGCTGAAAACGTTATAAGTAATGCTTTTGAATTTCATGAACAAATGCTTAAAATAATATGAAAACAGGAAAAGACTATAACATTGAATTGCTTGACTTTGAAATTAAGATAATACATTTATACTAAATTCCTAGTCAGAATGAACAGAACTTTCGTACGATGTTTTATTTTGATTGGAGTAATACAGGTCTTTTGAAAATTGTTTGGATCTTTAATCTTCCATAACTTTAACCGATCACGGGGCATTTCGCCGAGGATTTCAAATCTTCGTCGTTTATTGGACGAAGTAAAAGTATACATGGTCTCTCCGGATCGCTACACAGAAAGGAGTGCAACGATTTACGTATGAATCTGATTTTAATGAGATTGAATTTTACTCTGATGTTACAATTGACATGCTGTGATCCATAACTATAAAAGGCCATTAGGTTCCGTGCTGCACACAAATTGCATTTTCCCAACGTGACATATATCTGTTTTACTGGATCCCTCTTCATGTTAAAGAGCTACTCCGTGAGTTGTTGGAGTCATATATGCCAAACTTAATCAATGGTGTCATTTGATCGCGAAGTATCGACTGTTACCAAAAAGACACATTTTAAATCTTATTGTTTTTTTACAGTGACAATATGAAGGTGCATGTATTATTTAGATTTTCATGGAAAACCAGTATTTTTGTAATATATATGCCTTTTGGACATGAAAAGTTAAGATGTTTTGATTTTATATCACCATATATGAATTTAGGTTCGTATCAAAGGTAAATAATATGATATGACAATCACGGAGTGGCTCTTTAAGTTAATATCTTAATAATGATGTTAAGTTAGTCTCCCAGTAAGCGCTGTATTTTTAAGCTCTGAAGCTCTGAATCAAATATTTCGCAATGACGGACGCATTCTGAAGTCTTTTATGCACGAGAACTAAGACCTAGATGATATATAGGGGAAAGGAGAAACTCAGACCTCTAGGCACCTGTCTCCGAACTTATGACATTTAAGATTCTTAAATATATTTTTTGGAACTTTGGGATTGTAGCATGATCATTAGAGCAGATGTTAAAAAGTTTTGAGGACGAACTTTTGCGGATGCTGAGAAATTATTTGGCATCTTTTACTTTTATGTGAACTTTCAAGTTCATTTAATGCCTTTTCTTGTAGCTTGTAATATTTTTTTAACTTGCTCAACGAGATAATATGATAATATGTGTTTACTTCCGTTCCAATCAATGACTATACATGTATACAGGTTCGTTTTGGGCACATTCGACCGCAATAAAAGAAGGCAAGTTTTGCCTTGGGTCGTTCGTTCCTGTGGTGGTTCAAAAATTAGCAATACAAAATCAGCGATATTGGAATACGGTTGTATCCATCAGGAAGAGGGTTTCATTTCCACTGACGTGATTTCCTTTGCTTAAAAAACTATAAAGTATACATATAAATCATTTACTGTACATTTTTCTTCATTAAAACCAGGACAGGAACACCAACTTTCATCTCATCTTGATCTAATTCAGATATTACTGTTATGTTTAAACCATTTAAACCTACGTATATAGTAGAACTGTTATGCAACATAAAATTTCCCCCAAGCTCTATCTTCGAACGTGCCTTGGAGCTGGGTTATTTCGGCCATCTACATCAATTAAGTAAATTACGGATTATATGCTCTAAATCTACCTGGGCTCGATGAAGGTGGTAAAAGGGAAGTAAAATAATACCCCTTCCAGGCTGACATCGATTGGCTGAAGGGAACCTGAGAGGTCAGGTTAAGATGACCCATCAACAAACGTGACACTCTGGTTGATAGACTCGGCACCTGATAACACTCTGGGGAAAATGATAAAAATGAAATACTCGGTATTTTCATAAATGCCTTCTTAGTGTAGAATTTTGCAAAGTTCATATTTTAAAAATTTGCAATCTTATATTCATGTTTGTCGAAATTACTTCAGACTTTAGATGTTATTTACATACAAAAAATGCAAAATCCACAACGTTAAGATCTGGAGATTTTCACGTCACAATGTCACTATTGGTCTTTAATTAGCATTGATCCAGATGTGCTCTCTTCGACAATAACTAAACGTTTTAGTCACAAACAAAACCAATGAAATTCCATCATATATCTTGAGGATATTAACTGGAAATGACTTTCCATATAGTGTGTCAACTATTTCGCTTCTTTATAATCTTTCCTGGAGCCATAGCCAGCCCTTTACACGACAGGCACACTTTATCCTCACCAATACTGTAAAACTCTGAATATCAGAAACATAGCGAAAGTAATCATAATAAGAGTTTTGAAAGCCTTTTCAAATCATTTTTATTTCACTTTTGAAAATTGATACGCAGAATCTAGGAAACTTACTTAAATACATGTCTGTTATATTCGTAACTACACATCTTTTTCCAAAGCGGCGGCGTGATGTGCGTCCTGCTTTGAATATATAATTGTCTTTGTCCTATCTCTGGTCATATGATTAGAACATTTCTAATCTTTGACAGCAGTGAGAACATAAGTAAAAGACCAAACCAAAACAGAAGAATATGATCAAATGAAGTTGTTTACTATCGTTAAATTTCAACTTGTTTATTTGCAACTCTTTATAGTTCACATATGAACATGTCGTACAGATAACAAGAAATTTCAACATCATCGAAATACTTAGTATCAAAGCAGTCAAGTATTGAATTTGCTTAACGAAGACTTGAAAATGTATTCAGCTGTAAGTTTACTTTGTCCATTCAAAACAATATCTTTTTGTTTCAGTTCTTTCGAAATGACGTCTCATTGAAAATTACATGTAAGATCTTAAAAAATTCACCATACATAGTTTGAAAATTATTGAAAAGTGACATTGAAGCGGATTTCATTTCAATATTTAAATTAACAATCTTCATTTGAAGAACAGTAGATGTAATTTGCTGAGTGGAGCTAAAATGATAGCATTTTTTCAAAGTGTACTTTTCTTACGAAAAAGAATTGTCAATCAACGTGCAACTTATCAGAAGTTGCTGCTGATAATGATTTATGATTATAGACATTATACAGATATTTTGTGTGTTTGTATGCATGTATGTATGTATGTATGTATGTATGTATGTTGTGTGTGTGTTTATGATACCTCATGTAACAAGAACCCCCTGGTTCAACATAAGTTGAATGATCAATTTAACCTGTATATTAAATATTGTTATATCCATGCATGTTTTTCATTTGCAATGACAAAATCCATGATAAAACTATTATAAACAAAATGACATTGCAAAATATTTGGAATGTAGAATATGATTTTATATCTATATCATAGCGCCACCAGGTTATCTCTTGATTACCTAGATGCTGTCGGACACTTGATTATATATAGTTAGACTTGTTTAAATCGTATGTAAATGTACATCTGTGCAGGTTGAAACACGTTTACAGCTGTATGCAAAGCTGTGCTGAATGATAAAATGTATTGGTAAACACTTCATGGTATGTAATTCTAAAGGAAAGATATCACGATGAGGCTTGATGCAAAGTTGTGTTGAATGAAAACAATGCATTACTTCACAAAAAACATTGCATTCTATTTATGCCTAACGATTTTGGACGATTCGATTCTAGCATTGATAGCGTCAATAAGGGATGATAAATCCCTCATACACCGCTACAAAATATCAAAACACAATATTCATCATTGAAAGTCTCGGTTTATTAAACATTTATCAAAATAAACACTAAAACTTTATTTTAACAGATTTAACAGAGAGAATGGTTCAAAATCATGAAATAAGAGACGAAGTTGGCTGGCAAGGGATAGGCAGCATAAGAAACTATTTGCATTATCCGATAGAACATGGCTACCATATCTTTATCTACTTTTCGTGTTGAGTATGATACCAATATAGATCCAGTCAAATTGTATGTGAATTGTACTAAAAGCATAAACCCGAAGAGTTACAGATTGTGGCAATCTCCATGACGATAGTTTGTCTACCGATGTTCCGACATGGTTCACCTATCGGCAAAACACAGTATCTAGGTTCATTACAATGTTGAGTGGTGACGGTGAACTGTATATGGTAAACACAAATCAATGCATTGTGTAACAGGTTCCACGATCTTAAGAGGGGTAAATTAGCAAGGGCACAAATTATTTGGGTTACCGGGCAGAAAGGTATTAATTAGCTTATCGTATATCAACATGTATACAACAAGGAGAAAATATGCGTGGGCGCCATTTTAGCTCAGTGTATCACTACAGAGCAGTACGATGGTACGAAATGTTATCTCTGAGGGAGATATACTATTTGGTATATCTAGGGCTTTGCGTTCCAGACTTCAAAGAGCTGTCACTGCTTCTTCTTCATAAAGTGTTCATATAATGAAGTATTGGAGAGCAACTGCCAGTTACAGTTTAGTTTATCTGGTTATTTCATCACTGATATAACAATACTGAATATGGTTTCCTTTTTTCATAATTCACATACTGATAATCATGAAAGTGAAATTGATAGCAACCATAGTAAATACACCTAACTTATTTTTACAGATGACTGCATGCTTGTTGCATTCTCCTTTATTTAAACTAATTGTAAAATTTAAATGCTGTTACTTCCTTTCTCTTGGATGACAAAGCATGAAGGATGTGTCTTCTTCCTGACAATACTTCTTGCTAATTCTAGACAGGATGATAACAGGTTAACTCGTCCAGCTTTAATTTATTGGATTTGACAACAATCACATTTTTGTATCCGTTATTAGTAGCAATCTAGTAATAGTTATAAAGATGGTATTTCTTCTTAGACAAACAAATCCGTTGCTACTAGGAATTTCTTTTAAATCGATGTTTAACGTTGACCAATATGTAAAACAATTAGTTTTAAGATTTTTTTCTGGGAAATTTGGGGAATTTAGAGATGATACGATAAAAAATATCCACCAAAGAATTTCTACCTCTTTTCCTCTTACGACCCTTGATTTAGATTCATTATATTTGTTTGAGACTCATCCATACAGTGACGCAAATCATTTGAATTTATCGCAGAGCCTTTTATAAAGGTCAATTCCGGTTACGCAGTAAGACATAAATGACACCTAAATTCTTAAACTATAATCGTGGTAAAGATGATCTTTTTATATGGCATTTGAAATTTCAAAGATATATAACTAAATATATTCAACTTATAGCCGCCTTCTATTCTGCAGGCTTAGTTTGATAGTGTCGTTATCGATAATCCCATGTTAGGCTGTCAAAGATAATCTTTGATGGATCAAGTGATGTCAGATTTCTACGTAGGTATTTAAGGAAAATATTAGTGTTGAAAACATATTTTTCCCTCTAATGTTATTGCTGAAATCGTTTTCTTATTTAACAGAGCATATCATATTACAGTTTTGAAAAAAATATTAAATGTCTGTGTTAGTGAAAAATCAATATAAACATGCCAAAAAAGCTTTCAAAGTGTCTTTTTTCCTCTTAAAGTGTTAAGAAAATTTCATTTACTGAGACGTGTCATACATCCCAATTGTGATAGAAATTGTTTCTAAATTTATTCATGAAGAGCCAGCGCTTTTTAGCTGTATACAAGTTATCATAAAGGAGAAATGTTCCTGACGGCAACTATATTATTAATGCTGATTACTCTTTAAATCATTTGTTGACCTCCAGATGTTCTGACCTTTTGATTAAGTTCAGGATGCTTTCTTTGTGATCGCTGTACTCTCTGTTGGGTGCTTGTCATCTGTTTAATAACTGAACTATTGTTAAAAACACGTTACACCCCAACTTACTCATCCCTATTTATTTTTATGCTACCATGTGCTTTAAAATGTATGAACAATTCAAGTTGAGTGTACACTATTTCATATCATTTAAAATCAGTATAAGATAACCCTTCAAAAGGAGCACTAAAATCATAGCCTCTGAGTAAATAATTTTGTAGGTTATTTTACTGTTTTCATAAATGTATGACAAAAACTAAAGTGGTACCTGCTGCAGGAGATTACATCTGTCAATTCAGAAAAATAATTTTCTTTTTTGTTAAGCTCTCTTAGAAGTTGTGAAGAAACCTTAAATGTTTTTTTTATTTTTTTGATTGGCAAGTTGTCGATCATCTTTCGCCGTAAAATTCTGTAAATAGTTCTGATCAGTCAAAAGTTTATAGTCTTTAACGATTTTTTCCTACGTCAAAGTCGAGGACACAGTGTCAACATATTGACCTAAACTGAAAGGTCCTATGAAATCATAGGACTATCAAGTAATCAAAGTTATGTTTTAAATGAAAGTTTCTTTCACTAAAAACAGGGACAAACATACGCTCTGGTGAAAAACAATATAAGTGGGGTATGAAAACCATATGGAGGCTATATCTGAAAGAAATAATAATTGAATTCTGTCAATGGCTCAGGTGTATGATAATTGAAATGAAATTGAAGATGTTGATATGTATTACATCTATTACAAAAAAATGCCAGGCCATGACAGGAAAAGGTTCATATCATCTTTTTTCTAATAGAAAATAGCTCGGGGGTTTGCAACCTCTAAATCAAGTAGAATAAAGCAATTAGAGTAAAACTTACATCAGAAAGGAAATAGTTCTAGATTAACAATATTTCAGGCATTAAACATAGGAGGAATATAGGAAACATGTAAATCAACATGTGTACATTTCATTAAGGATTAACTGGTACATGTTCATTTGGTTCAAAAGGAAAGGACACATATGCATGTATTTTTTTAAGAAATAGAAATCTAGGTAAATGTACCTACAAGAGACAATAAGTACAACGTGTAGTAAACCTTTTAATGATGTTTTAATTTAGAGCCAATGTAGCTGAAGCTTTTGATATTAAAGACCCCTACTTGCTTGATGTTCTGAAGCATCGACAAGATATTGTAGAAATATTGGTAATGATTATATCAATATTGAATATCTTCTATCCCAGCCTTTATGGTTTAATCGCTATAAAAAAAAAGAACCCCACTATTTCGTAAAACAATAGGCTGATAAAGGCATTTTCTCAATCAAAGATTTATGCGACGCTCCTGGTTTTATACCTGTTAAAACTTTGAAAATAATATATATATGGAATTAATGGAACTGTATTATTTTACAATTTTGTTATTCATATCCTACCAAAGACCTGGCAACTAACTATAAGAAACAATATGAAGATTTACATCAATGATATGAACATTATCTTCTTTAATAAAAGCCTCAGTGCAAATTATAAGAGATGCAGAATCTTTTATGAGAAACTTATATATATTGATTGTAAACTAAAGATTTTTTTGGACATTTTTATAACTGTAACTTTGAATGGCACAGGGTTTTTCATTTTCATGTTTAAAAGATGTTAAGCTTATTGCTTTTTAATTTAGATTTAGATATTATATATTAGAAAAGAGAACTTCTTAAAATGAAATTGATAGATAATAACATGTACTTTTTTTGTAATGACGCACAAGAATATAACTGTCATGTATATTGGGATTGTTATGAAACCAAAATATTTTGGACAAACCTTAAGATTTAGAAAAATACCTTCCTCAATCAAGATATCAAAATGACTAAATATTGAGTTTGGTTCGGAAACTTTCATCTAAGTAGGATAACGAACAAAATGATATTTTCGGCAAAAAAGCATATTTTTTATGTAATATCAAAAATACAATACCAAAATTAAGTACTTATCTGAAAACTGTAAAGCTGATCTTTCAAGCGGAAAATTCATTGCTAAAAGAAATAATGACATTAAAATATTTGAAAACAAATGGTGTCCTATCATCTCATATTTGGATACTAAAATACTTCAATTCTACGTTGTATATTATATGTGTCTCAGTTTGTACACTTTTTCAGATATTATTCTTTTGTTATCATGTAGTTGGGAACAAATTTAAAAAACCTACAAAGCCTAAAATATCGCTGATAATTTGATCTATGAAATGTATTATTATTATCTTTTATCATATTAATTGCCAAATCAGACCTTTTATTTCTCACCGAAACATCGAGTAATGAAAACCAATAGTATACACCATATTCATTGTTCAAGAAAAACTTCTTAATCATTTTCGTAAGAAGAATAGATTCGCGTAGCTTATTCGCATATTACGCATATTCAGAGACGCTGGTGACCATCAGCAAATAATCATATCCTTGTCGAATGACTGGAAACAATAACTGCGAAAAATAATGTTTTTTGAAATTCTTTAACTGTCCTCTTGAATAGTCCAGAAAGCAGATTTGAAGGATATTGAGAACATGAATAGATGTTACATATCATCATACTACTTGCGCTTAAAGATAAACTCTGTGTATTGTGTATTGTGTATATATAATATGTAAGAATTATATTAGTCGTGAAATAATTTACTTTTAGAATCGCGAAACTATAAAAGTGTTATCTTGTCAAGAAAATCATTGTTCTTCCTTTATCAAACTTCACATATTTAAACTCTGTTAGCGCAATTGTATCACATCAACGAAGTTTAAGCCATTTATGATACGGCCGGTTATATCTAGGGGTTTCGAGTTCAAGACTTCAATGACCTTTCACAGCACATATCTCTACACCATAATTTCGGTATGATGACGTGTTGTGGAGCGATACAGTTTGGTATGTCTCGTTATTTTCTTTCTGATACAACAAAACTATTTTCATAATGCATTTCAGATGATACATCAGTGTAGGTGTTTTCCTGTTTGTCTAAATCAACTTTATTTTGCGAAATTTCGAAACTAAAATGACCTGATGTCATTGCTCCTCATTTTCTTTCACGAAACATGTCAAATAACATAACAAAAGTAACAGAAAATAATTTTGTTCTCCTTTCAAAAAAATTCATTGTCATTATGATAACGTAGATCATTGATGTTTACCTTCGACCATTCAGTCTGAAAAATGATTTTAAGAACATAGGACAAGGTAAAGAGGGCTTTAAGGGAGTTTCTTGTATGTATAGAACAGGCGATTACAAAATGTCCTTTTGAAATCCTTTGTTTAAATTGACAGTGGTAGTTTAAGTCACGGTACCGGTAACAATTCCTTCCGCCCTTTATCATCTCACTCCTGTCCAGATTCCTTTTATTGAATCAACGTTGATGCACTTTGCCACATAAACTATTGATGCCAATGACGTGCAAATGGTCAGGCTTTGGAACTTCAAAATTGATACTTTTGGACTCAGTTAGTGGTTGAACTAGTAAAAATATATATATTGACACGTAATGTTTGAAAGTGGTTTTGATGTTTGATTTCTGTTTGTATTCAACATATTTCATTTTTTCCAACAACAAAACCTTCTGCACTAAAATAAAAAAGGGTTTCATTCATTAACATAAAAAGGACAAAAGATCAGATTGAAACAGGCCAAACGTCAGAATGTACGTGGGATTAGTCAATAATACTGAGTAAACTTTGAATAAGGCATTTGAAAAGGATATATCAATAGTTCATATCAATAGTTTCAAACAATAAAAGGGGCAGGATAGCGCAGCGAATCAAGAGGTCCGTGGTTCAAATCCCGTCAGGATCTCGGCAACTTTGTCTGCACTAGAGAAGTGTTCTACATGGCGTCCTGGCAATGCTACACTGAATTTCACTGAATTTCAGCGCAGTACGACCCATGGTTCGCTAGTTCCAGTCGATGCTCGCAGGTTTCACCGCAATGCATAGCCACAATCGTGTTGCGGGCTTTCTCCCTGCAATAATAGCAGCCGCGGTATAAGTGAATTATTTTTTAAAGCGGCGTTAAACCCCATATCACCTCACCTCACCTCAAACAATAAAACACATCAATGACTTTGATAAATCATCTTAATCATCTAGATGTACACCACTTATTTAGACATTGTCTGCACATCTTGTTCTTTTTTCGTTTTACAAAAATAATGAGCTGTCTGATCATGGGCTTGTTTCATACAAAGTGTAGTAAATCAGACAAACGAGTGACATTTATTATATCTAAATACCTTCTTTTCCACTCCGCGAATTCGTGAAGACATCTTTCCCTTTTGACCAATAACATCGTAACATAATTTTATAGGACATGGTATATAAAACACTACTTTCTCAAATCTTACGTAGATGCATTAGTCAATTTATTGCGGGATAACGGTATCCAGCGCAACTTAAGCATAATCATTGATAATGATTTAGTTGTTTTTTTCTATTTGCAGCTACACCTATGACTTCAGTGATAGGCATATATCAATAGAATAAGACAGAGCCACATGAAATTGCTTAAAGATAATATATCCACATAGGGGGTACGATTAGCGGAAATACTTCATAACACAGTTAAGAAAAAATATCAACAACTATTTAGATTCACATCCACCTGAAAATAGCAGAAAAAACGTCTTTTATAAACACTTCCGGAAAACAGACGCGAAACGTTTTATTAGCCAATCAGGTGCTAGGGGGGTTGTGACGACATAGACAGGACTCGTTAACGACTGGCTGATCTGTGTCATTGTTTACATTATAGATTCCAGCGGTCGTGAACGTATATATTTTCACTGATTGTACTTATAAAAAAAGCCCCTAAGTCACCAAAGCTATTTATATCAATACATCGACATATTCTGTTTGACATTAATTATCTGTTGTTGTTGTTGTTGTTTGTTTGGGTTGTTAATCTCCGATAATGCCGATCGAGTGAACCCAAACTGATATCTGCCGCCATTGTGACTGGTTTTCGTTTGAACACCTCGACAAATCGACTATCCCCCTGTGTAGTTGATTGACCATTGTATATGTAGAATACTTGATACTACTTTGTGCCATTTGTGTCAACTCAATATCGCAACTCCGTGTTTCTTCTTTGCATGAATGTAACGATGAGATCCCGCTTTCGATGGTCTGTCTCTCGGCAACTTCCGGATCTCGTCATTGGGATACGAGGTTCCGAGCAGCTGTTTTTCGCCTTATTACTCAGTTATTAGTGATAATGAAGCTCAAATCTTTGATGTGTTTAGTAAATGTACCTCTTGATTCGCAATTTGCCACCTTCATAAAAACTTAGAATTACGTACTAATGTATTTTTCATAGTAAGGATACAGATTATTGTTCATTTGTGTGAGTAACGGTCAGTGTTTGAGATAAAGAGTCTGGTACTAATCTAGAGTGACGTAGGCCAATATTGTCAATAATAACACAACATTTATTGTTGATTGTGATGTAAGTTAAAGCCTGCTTGGAAATGTATCGTAAATATGAAAAAAAATTTCAGTTTTACTATTTCAACCAAATAAACATATTAACGCTGAAAAGCATATTATTTCCATTTCCTTCAGTACTTTAGTACCGGTATTTTATCAGAGAGAGGTTTTTAGTTACCTATCACTACTTTTTCACACCAGACAATATAGTCATAAAGTTATTACCTAACAGTCTACATGAAATGCCACACACCTGTACATTATGGCAATTAAGCAATAAACTTAATGACCTCAGCACCTGGCACATTTCCAATAGGTAATACACAAGGCACTGATTAGTTATCCTGTCTAAACTTTATCCTCACCCATGATCAACAGCCTTTATTGAAACTTGATGAAGGTAATTAGGTTTGTCAATACACGTGACACATGACAATATATTAACAAATCTGTATTACTAAATATCTTATTTCATTCTGCAATGTTTATCAATATATAATAGGTTATAAGTTATCCACTGTAAGGCTACATAAAATGGTAAATGTTTCTCCGGGGCAGCTCTTTTACTTTAATTTTACTTTTTGTTGTATCTAAAATGACGCTGTAGCAAGAAATTTTTCATAAATGTTATAACCCAAACTGTAGTGTCTTGCCCACATTTTTGCATGTATCCTTAGAGTAATCAGCACCAAAAAAAATTATATATACCCAAAACTAGTAATGTAACAAACTACAAACCTGTCACTGTGTATAATTTACAGATCTATATATATATATGCACATTATTTCATTATAGTCTCCAACATGTTGAAATAACTATTTTGTTCAACCCGATGAATTTTTCAACCCCATATGCAATCAAATACTAAAAATTCAAACAGTTAATGGGGTTTAAATTAATAAATTCTGCGACTAATCTAAAGAGACATAAATTCATAATGCAGATAAAAACTCAACATTCGTCTGCAAAATCATCAATTATAGTCAACTCCCAAAAAGTTTCATGATTATTTACCTCACCTCCCCCGGAATAGAATTTTGAATTAGCCTTTCTTTCAAATTCCTTACCCTCTTTCGTTCTCTCTTCTCAAAGTATTCCCTCCGTTTTCTCTTCCGATACGGTTGACTGTCATATCTCACTGGACAGACGGGTAGCGGGCATGTTATCATCTTCATTTGTTTATTAACTGTTCGTACGGCATTTTTGACGAGTCTTTTCCTTTGTGGGGCAAGTCCAAAGTCCGCTTTGAAATCGTAGGAAAGATCATAACAGTCCTCTGCGAAATGATCGGAGCAGATAACAGACCTGTCATTGGGACTCCACTTCGCTCTTTTCTGACTAACAAACTTTGTCCAATTCGCGAATTGGACAGGATCCTTCGGAAACCGATGCAGTTGAATGTCTCCTGATTTCTTATTAGTACAGTTGGCAGCAACGCAGGAAGAAGGCATGTCTCTATCGCAATGAAAACGTCGACGAATGCGACCCATATCTGCATTGATATATACTTGTTTACAAACAAACGCGGAGCGAGTCCTGTCTATGACGTCACATCTGCCGAAGGAGAGCTCAGGCCACTCTAGGGACTTTTTTAATTGGGCTTTCGAGGTGGCCAATTTCTACGCGCTTTGAACCGTTATATCTTTTTAATTAAAGGACGCATCGAAACTCTGTTTGGTGTTTTATTTACTTGAATGTATTGTCGTTATGAAAATGGGGATAGAAGTCGGATACAAAACTGGGATATAATATCTTTAAAGGGCTACTCCATGACTACTCCTGTTCATGTGAATGTTATCATAACTTTTTGGCTCTTGTTGCATTTTTCATTCACATTAATCAGAAACCTTGAAAAGTTAACCTGAATTGGCAATATAGATTTTAGGTGTTGTTACTTTTAGTTGGGTCAATTAGAGAATAGTCACAAATTTAAAGGACACAAAATTATAATGTTTTTTCTCTGAAGACAGATATAGTTAAATGCATAAAATAAACTTTGGATACGCTCATTTTGTGATTTGTCTTCGACTGAGCAAAAAGGAATTTGTGAATGAACTGCTAATTTGTGAATGAACTGCTGACTTAGGATTCTGATGTAAAGGTGACGCATGTTATCTGGTGTTTGAAAAAACAGCCATGCACGTAAATTATAGACCTGTTCATGAAATTTCAAATCAGTGTCAGTAATAAAACAAGTGCTTAACCTCTGTGCAGAATAATTTCCAAATTTCAATGCTGTCTCATATCTGTGACAAAAACGAAAGTGGTAGCTGCTACAAGAGATAACGTCTGCAAATTCAGAAATCCAATGGTTATTATTTTGATTTAATCATTACATCTGTTTGAAAGATATTATTTATGATCAGTCCATATTTATTTGCAAATTTAAAGTTTGTGAGGAATTTTTCCTATGTCATAAGTCACGGTGACAGGTTCAATATATTTATCATCAACTGATCTTATCAAATGGAATAATCAAAGGCCTGTCATTCACCAATCAAAACGTAGGATCAAAATGAAACTTTTTGCCGCTTAAGAAAATATACCTGGGGTTTGAAAATAATATCGAGGAATTATCTGAATGAAATAATAATTGAAAACTGCCAGTGGCTCAGGTGGAAGCCACTGTATGATAATTGAATTGGAATTGAAATGTTGGAGATGTAGATATGTTTAACATCTATAACGAAGAAATGTAAGGCCATGACAGGCGAAAGCTCATATAACCTTTTTTCTAATAAATAAGGCTTAAAGAGTGACTCAGGACAAAATCTTCCCGAAAACGTGATCGTTAAAGAAAGCAATATACAAAGAAAATATTTGGATAACAATTTCCCCACAGCAAGATGTATGTGATTACTTCTTAACCAGGTTCAGTTATTTAGGAGTGTGTAACTAATTGTCCTCGAAAGACATAGTTACATGATTTTTTTAGATAACTCTATTACATTTTAACTGTATATATCGAAAGCGATTAACAGTACATAAGAAAAAAGAGCAGTTTTAAATATAATGTCCTTCTGAATAATAAACTCACGGGGAAAAGAAACGCTACTACTTTAGATTTGAAATTACGAAAAATATCAAAGTCAGATTCAAACCCAATCGCATTAAAATGATGATTGTTCATACTGAACTGTATCAAACGCATGCTTTTCCCAAATTTTCTCAAATTATGGTTTTTACCTTTTTCATGCAAAGCAAAATAGCCCCATGCCCGACGGGTATAAAACCAATGCGAATTGGTTGTCAGACACCCACTATGTAAAAAAAACACTTGAAGAATGACAAGATTGACTTTACGACAACGTAAGTGAGCAATCGGTATGATAGAAATGGGAGCCACCGACACCCATGTTGCAAGAACGCTTGGCTGTCACCGTACAACTGTCACAAGACTAACGCAACGTTATCGTCATTCGGGACAGACGTCAGACGTATGGCATCAGGGCATTCAGACTGTTCCGAGGGCAGATGTTGACAGCCGAACATCGCCAACGAAGATGGGCGAGGACGGTTTTACGATGGCAGCGACGTCAGTGGCAGAAAGTGCTTTTCTCCGACGAAAGTCGCGATCGGTTGTGTCTCTTCAAAGTAGATGGAAGAGTACGTGTATTTGCCGCCGTCGGGGAGAGAGAAACGCTGCATGTTGCGTTCAGGAAGTGGTGCCCTACGGAGGAGGAATCGTCATGGTTTGGAGAGGCAAACTTGGTGAGGAGAAGATGCCGCTGGTTATCGTGAATGGAAATATAACGGCTCAGCGTTACGTCTTTCCCTTTTTTCGACAACAGGCACAAGGTGCGATCGTTGAACAAGACAATGCCCGAGCGCTCACAGCTCGAGCTACTCAGAACTTCCTTGCTAACAACAACATCGACGTTTTGCCGTGGCCAGCATGTCGCCTGACATGTCACCGATCCAACATCGCTTTGGATCGTCGTTTTCGTCAAGGACGAGCACCTCCAGATAACCGCCAGCAACTTGCTCAAGCTTTCCAAGAGGAATGGCAGCGCATTGCACGTAATGATGTCATGCATTTTCTCCATGCGTCGAAGGGTTAATGCTTGTGGGAGGGGAGGCCGTTATCAATGTACAACACACTGAACCTGGATTTCCCTGCACCGGGATCAGTCATGACAGTGACTTTTTGACCAAACTTTGGTTAATATCGAAGACTGTGCTGTTGATACCGGAAGCTGACTTGTTGCATTTTTTATGAATATGATATCGTCACATGTTCTTGTTGAATAAACCTTTTGCTTGTTTAATCTCACTTTTGTATTTATTCTGCAATCTAGATTTTAATATATGGTAACGTTTCTTTAGCCCGTGAGTTTATGTTGTCAGATGTGAGGATATTACTCATAGGACACAACCTGAAAGGGGTTCATTGTCATATAAAAAATCGAGAAGTAAGAACTAAGAATTTATGCTGTTAAAGAGCCACTTCGTGATTTTCATAAGATATTTTTAACCTTTGATACGAACCTAAATGTCATATGTCGTGATATAAAATCAAATCATCTTAACTTTTCATGTCCAAAAGACATATATATGACATATTGGTTGTCCATGAAAATCTAAAAACAGCGGTATAAATGCACAGAGGTGTAGATATCACGTCCAATATACATGGATACTAGATATATAACCAAAAAAAACGCTGTCAACTCCCAACTGCCCTCCTGGCTTTTTTAGATATTTCTCAAAAATTACGTTTGACTATTTGACGTGCGCCACTGTCCGGTGTTCGATCATAATTGCGACCTTCTACCTTTATATTGTCGCTGTAAAAAATAATAAGCTTTAAAATGTGTCTTTTTGGTAAGAGTCGATACTTCGCGATCAAATGACAGCATTGATTAAGTTTGGCATATATGACTTCAACAATTCACGGAGTGGCTCTTTAAATAAGAATAGGTCGAGTGTCTAAACCCGTTATATTGTAAACCATATATAGACAATAACTAACAAGTGATGGGGAATGACAGTTAGTCTTGGCGAGAGAATTACACAATTAATATAACGAGGGAAAGATAATCTGTCATTCCCGTCACGAGTTGGTTATTGTTTATATTACCTATGATGTACCTTGAAATATTAAAACTCGAATATGATATAAATATATTTACTGTGAAGGATATGTTTGAAAGAATATTTTTTCAGATAAAGTACTTTGAAATAATCATTAGTGGAAAATGACAACAAACAGTAACAGGAGCTTTAGGATTGTCTCAATGAGACTAAATTGAGAGTATACACTCTGCATGCGCAGTGTATGCTTCATGCGTTTTGGTTAATGTCAATCAGAAATTGGTTTGCATATTGAATCGGTTCTTGTTTTTTATCTTACTAACTCTTGTTCAAACATTTTTGTCAAAGTATTTCGGATTCATTAATGTCGTTACATTGCTTGGCGTACACAAAAATATTTTTATTTATTTCTGTCAAAAATTCAGATAAAATTAAACTGTGCTTTTTATATTCGAATATCAAGTTATATAAAAAGGTATATAAATTGGCATTCATACTTAATAAGTTGGAAATAAATTTTTACTTCCTCCGAAGTTTCACATCATCTCTTGTTTAAAACCTTTAATTAATGAATAAAGGCAAAGTAATGTCATGATTGGCTACTGTATTCGACATTGAATGTCTTATGAGTTTGATCAAGAAATCCTTAATACAACTCTTCACCAACACGAATTTAATGTGGCATGTTATGACACTTATTGCATTCTGGACTGTGTGCAAACATGTTATTTAATTTAATCTTTAAAAAGTAATTCGCTGAGAACAGTTTGCAATTATCACAGTGTTTTGTTGCAGTAATTGCTGTTCTCCAAGTATCAAGCAGTTCACATTTCTCTTTTAGTTCTAATGTATCATATCATAGCAACCTAAGCTCTTTATGATGCTACGGGAATCTCTGAGGGAAATGACTTATAATTAGCGACTTTAAAGACCTTTGACTGCACATATCTCAACACAATCTCCTTGTAGTGTCTGTAATTTGAAGTCTTATGGAGCGAACAGTCAGTTACTGCTTGATTTGTCAGGTTATTCTGTAATAATTACAAAATGATGTTGTTACACGTTTTTCGGCGATTCTGATTGGACGAGAGCTCTCAAAAACATGCAACCATTTCTCGAGGAATGCAGAAATTTTGCTGCATTCATACTTTATGACGTCACAATCTGACAGAACAAATTGACGCAACAGCTAGTCCGGTTATGACAACATCGCGTTACTTTTTTTGCAAATTAAGAAATGTACGCATGTCATCATCTTCATTACTGAGTGGATAACCAGATAATACTTTCCTCCCCCAACAGAAACAATTACTTTCACCGAAAACTCTTGATTTTAAAAAGTTCGAGTCCTGAAGATTGATAGCTCGAATCGTTTCACAAACGGTAGCCATTTTGAATGTCACGTGATATGCTAATGAGGATTATTTAAAAAATGCGGACTCGAGTTAAGACGAACTTTGATTGCATGCGCGTCAATGCAGATAAAAACGAAATTAAATCATTTTCCGTTTTAGTACATGAAATTCGCAATTTTGATTCCATCACGTATAGTTGTGTGTAACAAACTGCAAACTAACATAATGTTGACGACAAATATTCAAGATGTGTTAATATTATTCGCGATGTTATACAATTTGTTGCTGTTATACATCGATAGAGGCACAAAAAATGTAAAACAATCCTTAAATGATACAAGAGGAGTGTGGAATAGCATAGTGGTTAGCGCGTTTGGCTTCGGACCCAGGGTTCGAATCCCGCCAGGGGCTCGGCAACTTTGAACAGTATTTCTACAGATGACTTCATGATTGTCTAAGTCACCATTACCTAATTGGGAAATTCAAAAGACATCATGAAATCGCTCCTCATTCTTTCTCTCCGATCCAATTAACCACCAGGCATGTCAGGCTGTATGATTTACATGACAGTACCTCTTTCAAGTTTCAGACAGGATGATCAGGGATTAGCTGGATCTTCAGTACTTGACGGGGTTGACAATAATCACATTTTCGTATATACATTAGTGGCAATCTATCAATAGTTACAGAGTTCCAGAGAATATAATTCTTTCTACTTTTTAATCAAATTCGTCACTATGGGGATATTGATGTCCCTCGCCGGTAACCTTGTCCCAAAATGTTTAAAATAATTAAAGTAAACAAAATCAAGGGTAGAGAGAAGGTTAAACGGATACGATAGGGGATTTTTGTATGTGCAGAATGATATGCACCGCTTGTCCTCTTAAGACCCTTCGTCAGAGACGACAGTCGTAGCAAGACTTACGGTCTTGTCATTTCTCAAGAGTAGCGCATAGCAAACAGTTTGATCAAACATAGATGAAATTTGACAAAAAAACTTTATGCAGTAAAGAAAAAACTTAACATTAAAAGCTTGGAAGAGGTATGTGTTTTATTGGTGTTTGTATTTAACATATTCATATTCAACATCTTCTCCAACTTCTTAAATTGTTAAACCATGGTTTGATATTTGAGACACAAGCTTAGAAAACAACAGACGCGGATCAAACTGACCAAGCGTCCCCACAACTGGTGTAATGGTCACTATTCATGCGTTATTCTTATTGAGGCAAACACAGAATTTCAAAACCAGCGATTTATTATTACGATATCAAAGCAATATACCATACTGAAACTGAATCAGGAGGTTTCAGTCAGTTCTACACATAAAACGTTTAAGACAGGGGAACATAGCACATGTCACACGTGTCTCCTACATTGACGGGAATTGTGTTTTTTTGATCATCTGATTTACACCACGCCATAAGCCATTGTCTGCATATCTGGTGCTACTTTTGTTTCATGCAAGTAGTGAGCTGCTTTAAGGTTAGGCCTGTTGCATTAGAACTAGGGTAGATCAGATAAAATAGTGATATTGATCACATCTTAATATCGTCTTTGCAACATTTCAAACTCGTCAAAGCGTCTTTCTCTCTTGAGAAATCACACTAAAACATACTTTACGTACATTGAATATAAAATAACACTAGCCCTTATATTGTGGCTCAAATAGATTTATTAGTCAACTTATTTGGGAATTACAGTATCCAGCGCAACTTTAGTATCAACAACGAATTTGATAGAGTTTGGTTTTATGTGCGGCTTAACTTATGTTTTCAGTGATAGACATTATCATGAAATAAATATTTTTGCCTGCTGAATTTCTATTAAAGGATTGGCCCAGTCTATTTCATTTGAATGTTATCATAGCTTATAATGTCTACAATGTTTCCTGTTTTGAATCTTAAATTTTATTAATGAGGAGGCTTGAAAATGACATCTGACTTGGAAATCTAGTTATTACATTTAGTTTGGTCGTTTAGAAAATGATCACTTGTGATTAGGACACAAAATTATCTGATTTTGTTTTAGATTGATACAGTTAAATGTATTAAGTAAACTTTAGATACACTGGTTCACATCTTCACTTATGTTTTTTATTTGAATTTCGATTGAGCAAACATGAAGAAAGGAAGTGGCAAATTGATGTTTTCATATATATAATAAGGTTTATGCCCAGGTTTATTTTATACCTGTTCGTGAAATTTAAAATCGATACCAGGCCTAACGCTTCCAGCCCTAAAAATGGTGCACTACAGTCACGCCTTCTGTGCATCGGATACAATTTTAAAAGTTCTTTTTCCCTTTTAGAATTCACTGCTATCTTAAAAATGTGTGACAAAAACGAAAGTCGTACCTGCTTCAGGAGATTACGCCTGTCAATTCAGAAATCTAATTTTCGTTTGGTTTGGCTCTGTAAGAAGTTTTTAAGAAACCTTACATATTTTATGTTTCAGTGGCAAGTTGTCCATCATCTACTCCGTAAAAATTACCAAATAGTTTATTGATCACGTTACGATTACGGCGCTGGGATTCTCATTTCAAACTTAGTGTTTATATCAATTCTCCCTTTATGTGTGACCGGCTTTATGGAAATATACAGTTTTTTGGCCACTTACTTTTCATATGCAAACAACAAGGTGACAAAGAAATAACTTTTGCCTAACATTTTTTTTCTTACAACGGAGAAAAACAATCATTTTGAAAGATTTATCTTTACAACTTTTGTATTAGACAAATGATAACGTCCACACGGTAAACGTCACAGATGATATACCATATATACTTTGTGTCATGTTTATGTTTAAAGATGTAAACTATCAAACGATAAACACTCAACAAATGAAAATATATTAAAATCAGTCAAGTCAAGGTCACAAATTTGACATTAATGACATAATTTTAACATACCTTTGAAAGGTGAGATGAGATGAATTAAGTTTATTGCAGCTTTCAAGACTATTTCACCTGTATCACAGCTGATACCTATTGCAGGGAGAAATCCAAATCATATGGGGGCTATATTTGAATCAAATCAAAATTGAATTCTGTCAACGGCTCACGTGGACGCAACTGTATGATAATTGAAATGGAATTGATATGTTGAGGATGTTAAAATGTTTAACATCTATCGCAAAGAAATGTCAGGCCACGACAAGAAAACATCTCATTTCATCTTTTTCTAATCAAAATAGGTTCAGGATTTCCAAATTGTAAAACAGACATGACAAATGACAAGTTCTTCCTATGACATATGGGTAATGGAACGAAATATACAACCAAAAGGCTAGATGGCATCCTCATGATTGCAGGAGGTATCTCCTTATATGGTTACTTTTATACCAAGGTTAACTATGTACGAGTAACTAAGTTCCCTCAAAAGACACTGTTTTCAGATCGGTCTATTTCATTTGCATTTAGTAAGTATTTGGAACACCCATTCGAATACTCTAAAACATAGAGATTGAAAAACGTGAAAAAAATTGAATGAATGAATACCAATAGACCATTTTTTACTTACAGAATAAATTAGGGTCTATTTAATTTAAAATCATTTTAAACGCATAAATTTGAAAGTTTGTATCTTTATTTCAAACAATCGCTATTGGACTATGGTAAATCTTTCATTATAAAGCTGAACTTAGAGAACTTAATTCATGATTATAAATTAACGAGAACTGAAGAGGCGAAATTACTATATTTTCAGGAAATTGCTGCTTTGACTTCATTATCTATTTAATACAATGTAGAGGTCACTTAATTTGGAGTCATAATTACTTTTGCATTTTAATAAAGTTTCCAACTTTTTGTTTTTTCACTAACCTAAATTGCAATTTTCTAAAGATACGCACAGCTACCACCCTCAAATGAATTCATCAACTCATTCAATGCGATGAAAATGATTACCAATATTCTGCTTCGCATGTGTGTATATCATGGTGTCCACGTTCTCCACATTCGGGTTATGTCTTTGTCATGTAAATGATGCTTTGGTTCTTCCTCACGAACGATCATATGCTTCTTTAACACTGAGAAGGACTACATGTTCGAATTGACTCACTACAGCTGAAGAAGATGATATTCTTCTTATGTTTATGGTTATCTTAAGAAAAAATTCATCATTCCTACATTACAGTAAGTCCGTTTTAGTGACAATTTCAAAGCCTGACACCCCCTTGAGTGGGTCAGTCAATTAGCAATTTTTCCTTTAATAACACACCGTCAGCACAAGAGTTAACGAGTGACTTATGACAAAAGAACCAAGTAATAAAGTGCACCTTTTCTGCCACTTAAACGCAAAATAGATGTAGTGTATTAATAAAACTAATTTCTGAATAAACCTCTCACAAAAAATGTCACTTCAAGGACTTTGATGCATTATTTAACAAACCTAACCACTGTAATTTCCACTACGAAATCACTTTTTGGTTGACAAAGCCTGTGAATCAATCATCTTAAAGGTATATGATGCTAAACGTGAGTAGTAACTTGCCTTGAAAGCGGAGATGGTTATGATCAGAAAAAGGGTTAAAATTTCAAAAATTTATCAGCAACTGATACTCACAGGAACAAGGTATAATTGTCTCTGGCGTATATTCTAGAATTTTGCAATTCTAATTACATCCGTTTAGATTTTCATTTTGTAAACATAATTATTATTTTCGACTTATCCTTATTATTAGGTAAACATTACTTGTACAAATACAGCAAGCTAACTCTCCATTACCAAAGTTTTACTCATTTTAAGAATGAGTAGAGAGAGATATAGTTTTGAAAATTTATATTCTTTGATAAAAGAATTTTTAGCCAAATGACTTATAATATGACTTGAATATTACTGTCTTACTTTGATTTTTTATTAATCTTTCCTGTGAAAGGGGTGTAAATGTTTGACGATTTTTCATCTTTGTAACCTGATTGAATTAGATTTGACTTATGTATTTTGACTTTGTAGTTCCCTGAATAGTAAGGCTTTGAGTGTAACAGGGTTTTATAAATAAAAAATACCATCTCTCAGAAGGTTGACCAAATAACATTATTATCTCTCAAATGGGATCTAATTACTTCACTGACGAACTATCATCAAATTTATTGTATCTTTAAAGCTACGATAACTTATGAACTTAAAAAGTTTTTTTTAAAATAAATAATTGTCAATACGATCTTCTTTAGTTTATGAGACAAGATACCGAATTCAAACTTCCTCTATCCAAATACTTTAACCTGATATATTTCTATAACTATTATTAACGTGAGCCACATATCAATTCTTACATATCAAATTCAAATTGAATTGAGTGTTGATGCAGCCTTCCATGACTCACAGTTTGAGCTGTCTAACACGACTCGTCACAATTTTTGTGTGTTTGGCTCCTGAAGGTTTCGTTCAATTTGCTGTGTCTCTTTAACTTTAAAGCTTAAAAGATATCGATTAGTTTTCTCAAAATTAGAAACAAAAAACCTCTATCACTCTGGCTCCTTCCACTGATTAGGTGATGTTTTGTTGCACAAAGCAAGAAAGACTCATCATGGCAATGACATGGTTTCACAGATTGAAGGAACTCCCTTTTGTCTTGTATCTTGCTACTATCTAATCAAAACTGCCAACAATGAAGATACAAACATATTAATGCAATATCTCGAAAAGGGGGAAAAGGTCTAAATGCCACATATCAACTTTTTAAGTTATTGATCTAATCTGCTAGTTTCATTTATAAAGGACTGTACTGAAAATAAAAGTTAACGGTGAGGAAAATATTTAATATTTGAATTTGAAATGAAACAGATTTCAGGTCAAATCAATGTTTTGGAGAAATATATCTTTCCTCTAATCAATGAAGAAAGGATATAACAATAACTAGAAACGTGAGTTTTCAGAATTAAAGACACAGCGTGTGTGAATGTAGGTCATTGTATTCAAGTCTGAGGCTTTTATTTGACTGTATCTCTTAGCTTTATTCGAATGAAAAGCTGAGACCAAGTAAATCGTTACGGTTGCAAAGTCCACAGGTAACTATGGTATTATATATATGTTATATAATCAGTTATGAATTAAAATACTTCAGAACATGGATAATTTGAGCTCAAATTACACAGATCCGCCTCCGACGTCATGGCGCCCTGGTGCGTTACCAGGTGACGTGATCCACAAGATCTAACAGTGACATGATCCACAAGATCTGACAGTGACATGATCCACAAGATCTGACAGTGACATGATCCACAAGATCTGACGTGCTATTGTGCTGCCACTTGCAACACCTTTGATGCCAGTAAAGAGCTAGGGCTCCCGATGAGCTGCCGTCAATATATTCACCAGGGGTCAGCTTCTCAAGTATGATCCTCCCTCGTGTTTATCTCCTTGACCACGACACAGATGTTAGCAATTCCATCTTTGGCTATGTAGGGTGGAGTTACTGGTGCAGGTGAAGCCAGATGTGTAAAGGTTTGTTAAGGTCACATAAGCTCTCATTTAAGTGTATGGCGACATTCCTAATGCAGTAGACAACTCCTTAAGGTGCAAGAATTTTGCTTTCATTTGCCAGGTTCTTATAATTGATTCTTGTCTTTCCTTGAACTTGTTTTAGCATAGGGTACTATCCGATCGCGGTTTAACGATAAAATACTGATTGCTCAACTAGCTCTGATTCCAATTAAACATCTCCATTTCTAGCCTAGAAAGTTTTCGAATTAAAGTAGCAGTTAACAAAGGAAGACATGATTTCCGTTAACACGGTGGAAAGAGAAGGACTTCAACAATCAATCATTGATGGACAATTTTGACCAAATGTAGCCGATGGCAAAACTCGGATCTTAATGTTATAAGTAATTAAAATCCTCAACCTCGCATGGTCAAAACCCAATACGGGACTTCAAGAATCCCTTTGGCCGATATTGGGACTTAACCCATAAAAGCGTATCGTTTTTTGATCAACTAGGCAATTGTGGCCCTTACTAGATAATCATGATATTGATCCAAACACAATCCTTGATAGTCCATAAACACAATTTTATGTTGTGATTATTCATGTCAAGTTAGTTTTATAAATAAAAAAAAGATTGTTCTCCTTTAAACTGTTACTTTCACTTATGAGCATTATTAGACCGCGTCTTCACACCTTTGCCGACTTTTACTTTTAGGATTTGTACAGAATTTAGCTTACATACGCTTCTCCTGTAACATTATATGCGACGGCAAGGATAGACTTGAAATCAAATACACGTTGCGTTTATTACCATACCAGCTGTACAATTGGGTACCTGAATACGGGATGTATGGACCTATAAGGTCGCACGAAGCGCTGAATAGCAGCATCGCGAGTACAATTCCCTCAGGGTAATAAATGTTTAGCGCTTTGAGCATGTGCCTTGTACATGGAAAAAGCGCCATAAAAAAGCACATTTATTATTATTATTATTATTATTATTATTATTATTATTATTATTATTATTATTATTATTATAAACAAAATATAGGAAATCACAAATTTACATATGCATTTTGCAACATCAGATGACCTAGTTTATATTATTTTATACTTATGATTGATTGAATAAGGCAAACTAACAACGGTCTTGACTGACATAATCAATTGATAACTTTAGATCTTTAAAATGAAAGAATATCAACGACTTTTTATTTAGTAAAAGTTCCGTTTTAAGAGAGAATCGATAGACCAAGACACAACCGCCAATACTTCATTTTCATCCATCATCTGCAGCAGGACTTTCTAAATTGAGAATGATTAATTTGATAAAAACTCTCTGCTTTCATGTTAAAAAGGATGAGAATTTGAGAGCTTTACTCAGTGTGATTTAAGGTCATGACTTTGTTGTAAAACAGCACTTTTCTTTCCGAAACAGTTCTTTTGAGAATGGCACATTTGCCAAATTGTTACATGTTTAAATATAATCTTTATCTTCATTCCGTTTCGTGTGTCTTTATTTTCATTACTTCAGATATAACACTTTGAATTCTTTGCATTAATGTACAAAAGATAGTTCAGTCGACCCATCAACCTTGGGTGCCCCTACCAGGAGCATATAGAATATATATGCTATTTGGAATATAGATTGTCATGTTATATCTTAAGACTGATCTAAATCCTGAAAGGTAAGGTGATTGGAGGTTTTAAGCTGCTTTTCAATATTATTTCACTTCTATCACAGCTGCAAGTATTATTGCAAGGAAAAAGCCCGCATAACCATTGTGGCTTTGCATTGCGGTGAAACCTGAGAGCGTAGACTGGAACTAGCAAACAATTGGCGATACTGCGCTTTTATTGTAGCATTGCATCCAAACATTTCTGTGTGGAGAAGAGTTCTCAAACAAAGGTTGCTGAGCCCCGATACCATTTAACCGAAGCCGGACGCACTAATTTAATTGATTAATATTAGCTTTTTTTAAATCATGTTCCAACTTTTTCCAGAATAAATGAAAAGAACTAAGTGCGACAGTTTCTCTTTGTATCTTGTCTAGCGATGTACTTGATGAAAAAGGAAACAATTAATTCTCCATTGCAATCTCCACTAAGTGATCGGCAAAGGTCTCTTATTTTCAAGATTTGTGTAATGATAAATCCATGGTGTTGATACGAAACTGTTGAAGCATTGATACATAATGGCTGGCAGACATCAAATTTCGTTTCCTTGAATTTAGACAATGGTAATATTGATCAACTCCATTCACATTGTAAGTGACGTCATCGAAGTGCTCATGCACTGCTTTCGATTTTGTGTAGTCACGCAACTCTCCTGTTTTAAGTGCCCGTTCACTGGTTTCAATTTGTTATTTCATTGCAAAACAAACATAGTTCATCAGTTTATTTCATGTTGAACCTTTTCAGTTTTGTTCTGGTTGTAATAATATGCATCAAGGTTTTCCCGCAATGTATAACCGTAGTGATGTAGCGGGCTCTCTCCCTGCAATAATAATAGCATACAGCTGCATATCAAAAGTTTGTTCACTTACTACTGTATCTTAGTGCAAATATAATGTAATTTTGGTTTGGTTTGAATGCCAATAAAACAACTTCAGTAGAACTGACACAGGATCTCGAATTGTCAATGTGTAAAGTAGCCATTTATTAATTTATTGTGAGATTGTCGAATTTTGGCATGATTAAATGGAGAGAAGGGGGTCACATTTTCGAAATTACGATTTTCCAAAATTTGGATTAAAATGTTCCATTTTGACTCTGGGAGAACAAAATCAGCAAACTCCTATTGACTTAATGCAAACGAACAAATATGACTTGCGTTTAAAGGTGTTAATCACCTATTAAGGAGTTTTTAAGGAGAAAAATAAAAAAATATTGTTTTCGAAATTTTGACCCCTGGTCAACTCAGTGACTTGCCAAAACTTATCACGGTTAACTGTTGGGTATGATTGATTAAAGGTGCAATGGATCTTCCCATTTTGTATTGAAAATTCAAAATAATCCATTTCTTCTTCGCAATGATACGATGCTTCAAAGACATGCCAAAAAAACAATGATGACAAATTTTAGTTTTTCAATAAACCATTCTTATGTAAAGAAAAAATATTTAAACTCAGCCGTAGTTTTTTTTTTCAAAGGAGGTAACAACCTCCACTGAATAGTTATAATTACATTTGATGATTTATACAACGATTGAAATATCGGATGGTATATTAAGTCCTTGACCAATTGTCAGACTGATCTTTTTATAGAAACGGGTATCGAGAACGCGAAAGTGTGATGACAAATGTGTAGCCTCAGAAAATAAGTGTATTTCTTAAGAATTGTTTTATGAGATAATGAGCAATTCCGAGTGTTATGAGAATGTGATTGTTAAAATCATTAATATTGTGTACCAATGATACTCTGTTCAATGGGTCATAAACTTGTTTACGTAAACTGGCTTTCTAGAAATGTATCATGAATATCTCAGCCTGAACTTTTTGTTGAAGATTCTGGATAGGAAGTTTCTGGAATTTTGTTTATACATATTTATACATAAAGGCCGGCTTTTAGAAAGCACTCACTATCTCATGATCACTCATTTGATCAAGCTGGTTTTCTTCAGTTGACTTTTGGATCATTCTGCTGCGCCATTGTTCTCCACGCGTTTGGAAACTATTTACAACTGAATTCATAAAGGAAGTACCATCAAGAACAGGACTCAACCTATCACTGCTGTTTGATCAAGGATTTGGTGATTATTACTTTTTTAACTAGCCTTTTTGCCAATTTGATATTGTATAACTTATTTGTGTTAGTGTATATTGCAACCTTAAACGCTTTATTTATTATTATTTATTGATTGAATTGTTAATATTACTATATTCAATTGTTTGTCATTTTTTGCTGATTTGCCTGGGAACCGATTTCATATTATAGATTCACATATAACACGAGACTGAGAATCAGAATCATCATATTCCCTCCCACCACCAAACATGTTGGTAAAATACACACATTATTTTGGCACAGTGCATATTACGGTGTATAATCATACATCCAGAACCGTACCTTGGTGTGGAGGTTTGTGTGTCTTGGTGACCATTTGAGCTACGTCAGTGAGACCATCAATGTTCACAGCAGGTTCAACCAAGCTGAACACGTCAAAAGATGGAGTCTGAAGATAACTATGGTCGCTGTCTTTTTACCGTCTGTTCCCTCATTCTTTCCATCCGAGTTCTGGCAGATCTATAAAATCTCTTTGGATGTCAATTTTCACGTGTTAAAAAGCTGAAATGTTGACAGTACGTTGATCTATGCTCACTCATTGGTGACTATACACTACAGAAATGACTTGGTTTCCGGATCATTGAAACCATCATGAAACGACATGGAAACCAGTATTTCCACTTGGTATCCAGATAGGTTTCTATAGTTTCATGTTGGTTTCTATGAAAACTGAAACCTACTTTTGCCCCAGATCCGGATGGTATCCATCACCGTTCTTTACACACTCCTCTAAGTAGGATCCACTTGGTTTCCATGATTTTAGTTTATTATAATATAATATACTAATGAGTATTTCCAAATACTCAAGAAACTGCTAATTCTTCAATATATACTTGAACCAAATTTCCTGGAGACATTTCTGTTTTTAAAATGGACGTTTACCTTCTCGTTTATGACATAAGGACTGCCAAATTTGTCGGGGATGTTGGAAAATAAGAATATTTACCACCTACATGATACAGCAAAATTATGATGAAATTTAAGTGGCTTATCATTTTATGATAATGGCTTCCTTGTAATAAAAGGATAATGGTAACATATGTATTTAAGGAAAACACGTCATTTTATTGATATTTTGAAATGAACGTTGGTAAAATCATATAATTTCTGATTTTATGATTTTTGATTGTTTAATCTTTATGTCAACCATGTCAGTCAACTCAAATCCATCGTTGTACTCGTACAAAGATATGAACAAAAAGGTAGAAAAGGTTAGTCATTGTTATCTGTTTTATAAGTTGTACGAATCAGAGTAACCTTATCTTTAAGAAATCATTAATGTCTGTTACTTGGGCAATAAATCAAATGAGGACCTTAAAACTCAGCTAAATCATTATCGTTTAAATAATTCCATTGAGGCTCTGTAAATTTCTTTTTTCTACTTTATAAACACAAAAAAATTGTTTTATTTGAAAAACTACAATTACTAATAAATATTAATGGTTCTATTACCAAAATAGAGGAGTTTATAATTTTGCTCTTTGATATAAGTTAAAAACATGGACGACTTCAGTGAAGCAGTTGTTTGGCTTTTAGAGTTCTAAGATACATAGAGATGTTAGTTTGATGTGATAAATCATAAATGCGTACACACTTTTATAGTGTTATTATCAAATGTCAAATTATTAAATATTTCTACTCTTTGTGATTCTAAACAGCGGAGGTTTTATGCCATATTGTTCCCAGGGTAAGTAGACCCATCCTCTGAGATTTTATCAATGTCTGTAATTTTGAGAATAAATCAAATAAGCAGCATAAAACTCAACTCTGTCATAATCAATCTGAAAGATATACTGACAGGGGAGGCTCTGCAATGGCGGTGACTCAGGGCTTTGTGTTCCGATACTCTTCACAATCATCCCTGGTTAACTTTAAATTTGCACTGAAATTTCCCATCCTTGATTTGTTTCAGACAATGAAACTGCTACGTCGTTTTGACCCGCGAGCCTCTCAAAATACCGTACACAATTCGCTTTAGTCTTGTGTCGAGAAAATCAGTGTGCAATACCGGTTCTTAGCTCACATTAGTGTATAGCCAATCAAGAAAAAAAAAAGAAAAAAAAAAGAGGGGAGGTTTCCTGATAAATTTTAAATGGGAATTTCTGAGTATGCGCTGTAATGGACATGGGTTTTTTCAGCATTACCAAACACATCCTTCACATCTCGTGTGAAATTGTTTCACTGGGATACTTTTTCATAACAAGCCTTAATCTTCTAAATATGAACAAATATAATTCTGTGTATAGATATGTGTCAAAAGTCAACTGATAAATATTGTTGTCAAAATATGGTACTCGCGTTACTGTAAATAATCCATTGAGAAATCTTGTAATTTGCCTCACTAATCTATTATTTGATACAGTGAACACATAATTGCAAAGCCATTTCTAAATGGAAGATTTTATGAAGATTTGTTGTTCTTTTATAGACCTTAATCTATTTATTTGCCATTAATATCACGTGACATTCTCATAAACCTCTTTTATACCTTATTATTTCACAGTTTTTCCAAGCCTAATTAAGGTGCCTCCAACTTTGCCTTGTAAAAGGCTTTTCTTGTTTTCAATTTGGTTGGACATAACAAGGTCATGTGACTGGTATATATTCCAGTACACCTTAAACTGTAGTCTACAAAGTATATTTTTAAAAATATTATGAGTGCTGTTGTAAGTGCAATGTTTCTATGTTATTTTCTAAATGACATCATTCAAAATTAACAAAAGTGGAGCAATGACCGATTAATACTTATTAATTACATGGCCTTTTAAAAATTCTTATGTCCATTGAAGATTCTATTAGGAAGATAATGACTCGTTTTCTTTTGTCACCTCAAGGTTCTTTTGAAATGTCTCGTGGCCTACTGTTCTTATGACATATCGCGTAGTTTATGGCTTTCCATTGTGAACTGTTCATTATCTTTCACATATCCATAGACCCTGTTATCCACAATTTGAAAAGCCTAATTATTTTAAGGTAAAAAAGACAGTTTGATCTCAAATTTATGACGAAAGTAAATCATTAAAGATAATGAAGTGATGTTGATTTATTACTTAAAGTCAACATCCACAAAACAAAATCAGCGGAACAAAGTGTCTATTGAACTTCAGTTGCAAAAATACATCTAATAAGACTTTGTAAAGAAAAATATCTATTTGGTTTTCATAATGTTCATTGTAATTCAATCAGATTTATCATTTAAATTTAACAGCCGTTAACATATCCATGTGTAAAATCGTACCGCATTAAGCCAGTTGGAGGTTCGAGGACGGTTGTATTGGACAAGACGGAAATACTTAATTGATGATGATAGTATTAATTTGCACCATCTAAAAGAGTTCACTTTCATCAATTTCAAAGTTATAAATGAGAATGCTGAACTTTTAAAACAATATTATGGTTGAACCATAGATTAAGCTGACGTAGTTTGCGGAATTCCTATTGAGGAAATTAATTGAAATCTTTAAGCATTCAAACCTTTGTTTTAAACTTTGACTGCTCTTCTGACATTCTTGGTCAGTCTTGGTTAACGCTGGCTACAACTGAATTTGACACGGTTGTTTTTCAATTTAATGTTGTACAATATTTGTGTCTATTGTAATTCTCTAGTTTATCAATTATCAGTTCCTTTTGAGACAGCTTAAAGTCATAGTCTCATTTTTGCAAGGCAAATTGTAATGCATGCCGAACAAATAGTTCACCATTCACAGAAATCTTTCCCCTGACGTTTGCAACAATTTTCAGAACTCTGCAGGCATTTTAGCCAATAATGAAGTTCAAACTACCCTACCCTAATATTATGTCTTTGGCGAGCGCTAGTCCTTACCACGTCATTTCGCTAAGGCCGTGACGAAGAACACATAAAATTTCCCAGCTGAATATCCGATGAAAATAGCTAATAGCTTACGCTTTTTCCAGTACAGAAATAACAAAAACATGGTAAACTCAATGGAGAATGCGTCTGTCATAAGTATCGACGCTTCAATTACAAGATTTCCGGTGTTTCGCACTCGCGATGGGATTGCACTTGATTCTGTACCTCATCGTTCTAAAACAGCATACGCCAATAAGTTGCTTCATCCAAAACTTTAAAACGGTCCAAAAAATGAAAATCTTTGCAAACGCGACAGGAAATGTTTGTGTTAGTGATCAGCTTTTGTTCGTGAAGAATAATTAGTTCAGTTTAGTTGCCTTACAAAAATGAGACTATGACTTTAACTTCGTCAAATAAAGCTTTGAAACCTTGTCAACCATAACTCTCCCATCATGACCAAGTGCCCTATCATGCGATGGAGATTTGTATGTCTCCGTGACCCGAGGTGCTACGTTGATAAAATCGAAATGTTACCAGCAAGTTCAATTAAGGTCAAACATTTCAAAGTTAAGAGTAAAGACGATATTTAACCATTATCTCTCTCTTTCCCTATTTTTCTGTCCCTCCCGTTACTGATCTCTTCTGAATGACAACCTCCGTGTCTTAAATAGCTGAACCCTATTAACTCACTCACTATTAATGTTATAACAGCCGTGTATTGTAATGTAGATTTTTATGTGGACTATTTACATGTACCCCTACTTGCCTTAAAGAGCCACTCCGTGATTTGCATAACATATTATTTACCTTTGATACGAACCTAAATGTGATATGTGTTGATATATATTCAAAAAAGACATATATATGACAAATACTGGTTTTCCATGAAAATCTAAAAACAGCAATATAAATGCACAGAGGTGTAGGTATCACGTCCAATTTACATGGATAATAGTTATAAAACTTAACAAACACTATCAACTCCTAACTGCTCTCCTGGCTGTTATAGATAAGTCTCCAAAATTACGTTTGACTAATTGACGCGCGTCACTGTCCCGTTTTCGATCATAATTGCGTTCTACCTTCATAATGTCACTGTAAAAAAAACCAATAAGCTTTAAAATGTGTATTTTTGGTTACAGTCGATACTTCGCGATCAAATGACACCATGGATTAAGTTTGGCATATATGACTCCAACAACTCACGGAGTGGCTCTTTAAGCGCTAGGCGCGACCTTCATGTCCTTCCATCCTGTTTTCACCCATTTAAACAGCTGTGTGGAAATAGTGCGATTTGGATGACAAGCTTTGCACAGGAACACAAACACAGTTTTGGACCCAGATCACAAATTATTTGTGCCTCCACTTGGGTCTTTTGGCGTGAAAAGCCAGCATACTAACCAATATACTAAAGGTAAAAGATATTTGGGGACAAGACTGGATTCAGCTTACATTTCACGTTAGATAGTTTTAAAAATACGGTTGATTGTAGCCATTTTGATCACGTCAATAAACGAGAAGAGATTTTCCACAATCTATATATAACAGTGCAGTAGAGCTCTATTTCTCTATTAGATACTGATACACAAAATACAGTAAATAAACACAAACACAAACTGTAAAAAAAATATTAAAAACTATGATCTGCCCTAGACAAAGGTCGAAGATTAGAAAACATAACACATGTGACGGAAACATGACATGAGTGACACAAATATAACACGAGTGAAGCAAATATATCTTGAATACCAGGAATGCTTTTCAACATTTTGATTATTTCAAATGTTTTTATGACTTTGATTTAACATTTACAAAGTGAGAACATAATTGTCAGTTTTTTGTAATGTAACTACAAAATCAAATTTCTAACAGATATTTAGTTTGTAGTTTTCTTTTCAGTGAAGCATCTGACACCATGTTCACAGTCATGTATATGATATTTAAACGTTATAGAAATAAAAGCTTAAGAAATGTTTTGAAAACATATTTGAACATGACATTTTGAATTTGTCTCGCGACAAATCGATTGTAGGAGTTTTTACAGTTATCCGCTTTTCAGCTCTCAAACATTGCAAATATCAGTCGTTTAGTAATGTAAAATAGTACTTGTATCGGTAAACATGTTTTTATTATTTCCTGCAAGAAAGTTAATAATTAACTTCTGAATCATCCCATTAGCATTTGACTACTCAGGTATATTTGTAAATATGAAGGCGCACATATTTAACACTCTAACAAATCTAACCCAGAAAATTGTTGTCTTGACAAATAAAATTTAATAAGAAAGTTTAAATTTCCTGTATAAGTTAGTCCAATACTTGCATTTGTTGCAATACGATTCAAAGAAAAGAGAAATATTTAATTAATGTAATTAGGCCGAACATTTTGTTAAAGCATTCAAACTTACTACAAACCTTAATCGAAGATGGTTCCTGCTGGATTGATCAACCTAATGTACTTGTTACCATCGTCCTAATCAAGACACAAATGACAACAATTTATGTACTTCCTGCAAGGTTGATAAGGGACAAGAATAGTAATATACGATTTGTAAGTTCTAATTTTCCGTAATTAAGTTCATGCAACGTGTCAAGCATTCGAGTGATTACATTAAGATTGCAGTGATGATGGATAGAGTCAACAAGATCATTTAAGTTGTTGACATACATACATATATACATACATAAACACACATACATACATACATACATATATACACATGCATACATACATATATACATTTTAAAAATGTATTTATATACCGTAAGTGTTTGTAATAAGTACATAATTTCAAATACTTATGACATGTTTTTTAAAAAGTTCTGTGGCATGTCCAACATTACAAATAATAGTTTTCATTGATCTAATCAACCCCAGAAAGAATATGTAACGCTGAGGATTCTGAAATTGTCCATGCTTTTTTAATGCAAATGATGTGAAACATGCTACAATTAGATTTAAAATGAATATATTTAGTGAATATGGTTTACTGTGGTCTTTTACAGAGGTCTATAATAAATGGGGGGTTTTCAGGTACATCCTTATTACCGGGGTATAATTTTGTCTTTTGATTATTTTCAAATGTGTCTGATGACCTAATTATCTTAAGAAATGCTACGCAGCTTAATTTCACTTTCATCTCAGTGGTGATTACTAAAGATAACAGTAGGCTTAATGTTAATCCTTTAAAAATCCCTATTTGAAGTTTAATCGATTTATGTTCTAAAAGACCTTTACACTTATTTTATTTCTCCCCGACTGAAAAAAAAGGAAAAGCAAATTGGCAAGAGCATATCTTGTTCGCTAATGAAATATGTGAGGTCGTGATGTATGGCTCAAGTTGAAAATTAAAGATGGCTTTAATTTGATTGATGTGAATACCAGGGGGAAAACAAAAGTCAACAGTAACTTGCAGTTACATGATGTTTTGCTGATATTGTTCAATTTCAATTGGAAGGATGTTCATTCACTTTATGAACGTTATTCTTTATGTCAGATTGTCATAATATTGTTGTACTGAAGATGGACATTGTGAGCCTACACATAAATATCGAAATCAAAGTCAATATGATATTTCCTCACCACCTTTGTAGTTTAAATGGTTCGATGCATGTCATGCTTATTAAAATCTTTAACCGAAAGTGGAAGTCCACTTATTCTCTGTAATTCAAATGCCTGCCAGTCAAGGTCAGTCAACGATTTTATCCGGATATAGATATCAAATTTACTTTTACACAGAGTCAAAACGTTATTTGCACCTCTCTGTATGTGTCCCATTAATTTTTCAAAAGCCTTGTAAAAGCAAAAGGATTTTTTTTCTGCTCTGTCTTTTTAAAATTTTATAAATCTGTAATTTTTGTTATTCTGCTAGAGACTAAAGTTTTAAATCAATCTACAAAATGTTACTAAATTTATCAGATTTCCTAAATGTTGAATGACAAGTTTTGTTGAATATCTTATGATTTTGTTTCTTGTTGCAAGAGTGGTTTTCACATCAATGATATGGCGTGTTTGCTTTGATTTGAAGTTATAAATGAAATAGCATATTTGCTTTGATTTGAATTTACAGTCAACATAAACAAATAAATCATTGTTCACAATAAAGACAAATTTAATAGGGCGTATATTTTTCAATTGTTTAAAGCTGAATAAGCAACAGCAAGCTCAAAAATGAATAATTTCACTGACCATGCGATACCAATCTTCATTACTTATCTACCAAACTGCTGGAGACTCAAGTGGCTGATTGTAACAAGATAGCAATGTCTAGTCGGTTTTGAATAATGGATATATTTGCTAAATTTTCTTACTTCTATTTTACAGTGAATGAGTTGGTGATTTGGTGTGAGTAACGTGCGTTCAACAGTATTTCAGTTATTAAACACGTAGATGACAAGCATCCAAAGGAGAGTGGACAGATAAGGGAGAAAGGGATCGACAGGATGAGGGATAAGACGGAAAGAAAGGCTCAGTGAGAGATAGACCTGGTTGGAGTAGTGTAATCTTGCCAAATTATTGCAAAAACATATATATAACAGTAAGCCATCAAAATGTCTACCAAAAACATAGTTCGATGTCGATGAAAATCCGAACCAGTGGATTCATTACAAAAGTCCATCTTCGTCAGGGAATAGAAATTGACCTCAAATCCAAGGAGGTAATGATATTTTCAAAAAGAGTTTTGTATTTATTCAACTTCTCAATTTCATTCGGGTTTATAGTGTTTAAACTATTTCAGTTATAACTACAAACAAAATTGGATCAATCAAAATTAGAATCATTTCGCCACTTCAAAGAATTTAATATGCCAGAGCAATCGGTGTTGTGCAAATGACATTGAATGCAATCATTATCTGTGTGTGACAAGTGTTCTATTCTTTCAGGTTGATTAGAATAATCATTTAATACATCGAATTCCCTCTTTGATGAAAATTTGATCAGGGCGAAAAATTTAATGCAATAAATGCTTCGATTTCTTGAAATCCCAAGTGACATTTAAGTGGAATATGATTTTCTTTTCAACTCGTATTCTCCTATTTATTTTATGAAAGAATCACATTGTTTTGAAAAAAATCAGTTTATCAACTGGTTGTCAAATCCAACTTTTTGGCTCATAATTTAGGAAATTGATTTCTTAAGAAACAAACACAACACATCTTAAAAACAAGCAAACTTGAGCTAGCAAGCAAGTTTTTAAAATCCTTAGATCTGTAGAAGCATTTATGATTATAAAAAACTTTTCTCATTTTGAGTGTTTTAGCTTTCTAACTAGCCAATGATACGACTCACATTCAGCAACAGGATAGAAAGATCCGTTGAGTTTAAGCTAGTAGCTTCAAGCTTCTTAATTAATGAAATTTCATTGGCTGAAAAAATAACAGGTGAGCATAGCCACGAATATCAAGCCGCTAGTCATACGAGGACTTTAGCCCGAAAGAGATCAGGGTATGAGGAAGGAGTGAAAACGGATTCATACACACTGATTTATAAATCAGGATGCCTTTGTGTATTTACAATGTTTGTTTTCCGCTCATCAGTTTGTTGCTTTAAAAAGGGATTGCATTCACATACACTAATGATCTGAAAATATGGAGGTCTAGTGCCGGTGTATCTCTGTGTATGTATCCTGATGTATCAGTATGCATTCCTATCAATCTCTGGATACTTAAAACGTGTATATGTAATATAACTTGCTCTGCATTTTTCCTTTCTATACTGATCTTTTGAACCATTCAAATATGTCTCAATGTGTTACATTCCATTGTTTTTGCTATGACGTTAACCCGTCTAAGAGAGTAGTGCATGTTATTTAATAAGCAACAGCGGGCTATAAAATGAACCATTTACACTTATCAATCTTCATCAGTCTTCATAGCTTATCATTGTCCCAAATTACTAGAGACTCAAATAAATGTTTTAACCATAACCACCATGGTTTTATCTGTATTGAACACTTTTGACATTAATAATAAATTTTATTTTGATTAATCAAGCTGTTTGTTTGATTACTTGGTACAAAATAACGAAGAGATAATGTCACAAGTTTCAATGACTTCATTAAGTCTGTCAACATCAATTATATCGCCATAATAGTAAAACATACAAAGATACTGTTACCCAATCAAAATATCTACTGAAGACTTGATTGCTTTTGATCTCAATAGGTCACTGAAACTACAAGACAATGCCATCGTTAAAAAGTTTATCAGAAACTGACCTAACCTTAAAAGGAGGCAATCAGAGGTGTAAAATGTAAAGAGTTTGACATTTATTTAACCTTTCATTTCCCATTCGAGTTATTAACGTTGAGACCTTCTCAGAAATAATCACAATGGTTGGTTAAAATCAATTAGAAACATACTATGACTTAAAATATACAGTAATGTGTCGGAGACGAACGGGTTATTACATTGTAGGTTATGTAAATGACATTGTATTTAGTAAATACCTGGTAGATGGCAGACAAGGGTTCTATTCTTGAAGGTCGATTAGTTCATCTTACATTCATCAAATACTTGATGAACAACGTGATAATAGCGCAACGGAAAATTCAATATGTTTGTCGTTTTTTGAAATCCGAAAGAGCAAATTAGATGGAATTTCAACTCATTTTTTACGTTTTGATAACGTGAAGAAATCACATTCTAGAGAAGAACTGACTTTCTCAATTGAAGTTGGTAATTAATAATATATAATAAATAAGGAATTTGTAAAGCGCCTGTCTTCCAACAAAGTCAGTGTCAGTGGAGATTGGTTTTGTCCGAAAGCTTCATGAAATAAGTATGTTTTCAACAAAGAGCGAAAAGTGTTCTTGTTCACAGCAAATCTGATGGCTGGGGGGCTGGGGGAAGATCGTTCACCTCCATACCTTTCCACAGCTGTAGTGAAGTCTAAACTATTTCGTTAGCAATTTCACTTTAAATTGAACACTGAATAACGCCAGTTGTTGGTTTTCAATGACAAATTAGAACAACAATTTTTCAAGTTACGAATCTCTTTAAGTTCAAAAAATGCATTTGCAAAGATAAACACTAATGATCATATTTGAATGTTTACTACTTTTGAGGGGTTTTTTTATTTATAGTGTTACATATTTGATGGTATATCAAACTATAACATGGTCCAAAAGAAAGATTCATGCATTAGAATTAAAATCTGTTATTTAGCCACAGCATAAACGTGATAAATGATAACAAAGGTATAAACAGAACTCATATTGATAATAATCAAACTAGAATCATAGCTGCTATGTTAACAGCGCGATGATGAAATGGCATGCGAACTTACGTCACTGGTAAATTGCAGGTTTAAGTTCAACTTATCAAAACTAAAGATGGATTATGAATAAAATCTAATCTTTGTTTCCCTAAAAATCTTAGTTTTTTACTTATTTAAAATGATTTCTTTTATCTTTGAACAACTAAACTTCTCATTAAATATTGTCGGGAAAATGTTTAAACTCTTTTATAAATTTAAAACATATGGAGTGTGACTTCATGTGCATCTGCTATATGTATCCAGACCTATTAAGATGCATTGACGTCTTCCTCCAGATAAAATGTACTTCAAACTTGGATGTAACTTTTTTTTATCTTTTGAACCATTGAAATAGTTCTCACTTAATAGTGATCTAATTCTTTTAAAACGCATATTACACTTAATCCGGTATTTTTTGCAGTGACATTAGCGAATTTTAGAGCATTTCATATGCATAAAATGTACAAACATTTATATCTTTGATAACTTCCCTACATGAAAGAAAAGATTATGTTTTTGTAAATGCATCTTAATTTATATAGTAAGACATGACAGAGTATGTTTTCAATGAAATGGATGAGTCCCATTTTTTTAAACGTGGTACTCCTAAAGACATTCTCTAGATTGTTTGATGTTAATACATTCAGCTCACAATTAGTTGATTGAA
The DNA here is from genome assembly GCA_921293015.1 of Phorcus lineatus. Taxonomy (NCBI): domain Eukaryota; kingdom Metazoa; phylum Mollusca; class Gastropoda; order Trochida; family Trochidae; genus Phorcus; species Phorcus lineatus. The sequence continues at coordinate 29,181,460 of OV121085.1, read as the reverse complement.
GTTAGCCTTTGCTGCGTTTTTTCTGAATGAATGCATGAATGTTCTTTAATTACTTTTGCGGATTTTGCATTTATCCTTCCAGATTCCAGTGTATCGTGAACCTCATGGCCGTGACGTCGGTTAGTGTCTGCTCAAACATATAGTCTGTATTCATAATTCATAAATGAAATTCTTAAAGGGGCATAGAGTATGTTGTAAGAGCTAGATATGTACAACAGCATACATGGTGTTATTTTGTATGTCAAATATGTCAACTAAACAAATGATTTTACTACTTTTAAGGGCACAGACAAAGAATTGTCGAAAATTAGTCGTTGTTTATAAAAATCATCTTTCTTCTGATCAACTTTTTAAAGTGACAACAAAAATTTTAAAATCGTAATGTATGATCAAAAACAGGTCAATGGCTCGACCTCTTAATATCATAGGGCCTTTCTTCGATTATGATTGAAAACAAATGTAATTATAATTTCGGATTTTTAAAGATGAATATGAGAATGTAGAGAGGCAATTTGAACTAAAGTCAGGACGTATGATATTTGGCTCTTTTCTAAGCCATATATTAATCTTAGAACATAGTCTGTGCCACTTTAAGGTAAGTCATAGTTGAAGAATCATACGGTCACTATCGTTGCTCCGTTACACAAAATTGTTGCCAGATCGTTCTGATATATCTTGATAACATCATATTTTGAGTACAATATCATGGATATTGCTAGAAGTGTTATAAATAGTCTTACAAGGCACTGACACGACATTTACCTGAAGCACTCCCAATGGATACATTAACAAACAAATTGGTTTGAGCAGTCCATGCTGGGCAATGCTTGTTTGCTCAAGAATAAAGAACAAACTTCTCGCAGATTTAAAAAGTATTGATAATAGGGACTGAGGCAATTATCAATGGCAATATCTATAGTTATCGGGGACTTATCCTTAGATATTGATGGTAGTGGCATTTTTCCAAAGTTATAAAGACATAATTTATACATAATTTTTATGAATTGAAATCATGAAGTGCTTAGGATGTACATAAAAAAAACTAAAACCAATACACATTAAACAAAGCCAAATTCTATATGATTTCATGGATTGTAACATTTTTCTAACTAAATGGCATTTAATTGACAATTACATGGCTTAGAACCTACAGGGTTTTAGTCACTTGTATGTGAGAAATATATTTGGCTTTCAATAAAAAAAAAGAGGGAAGAATGTTTAATTAGTGATATTATGAATTTTGATTTTATTGTCCATTGCCTGTGTGATCATGAGTTCCTTTACATCTAGATAGTCTGGCCCTTTTCAGATAAAAATAACAAATGTTAATTTGATTGAAGTCTTAAAACTGATACATCACTTCCTACATACTATATTTCATACGTTTTTATGGCCTGTTTAATAATGCAGGCATATTGCTTATTGTTCATCTTGTCAAAATTTATATACTTAAAAGCGTTGATAAAAAAACAACAGCACACAATATTTTCTACTACATGTTTCGATTTACTCTTCTGGGTAATATCTCTTATACTTCGATTTATGTATAAATGAGAAAGACAGTTTTGTTAGAGAAGCAGATAAATATGTCATATATGTGTCTAAACAAATGCACATTGTATTTAGAAATAAACCTATCATGTAAAATCCTTACTAATAATATTGTTAAACCATTGTTTTTAAGGTCAGAATATGTCATATACACATCAGTTTGGTTAATGACCGAAATACACATTAAATGTCTATATAGACCTATATCTCACAATTCTGATATTCAGCGCAGATACAGTGTCTTAAATGATTGGATTTATATTTGTAGGTCAATAAAGGTTTGTATACTTATAAAAGTCATTAATCTAAATTGGACCACTAAAGTAATAGTGATTGTATAATATTAATTATAAATAATAATAGTTCTGACAAAAACCCAGGCCAGTGCCTACCAGTTTGATAAATCTGTAACTAGCTTTACGACCAGATACTGTTTTCATAATGTATATTTATGATTAATTTGATAATGATAAAATGTATTATATGTATTAAGACAATCTTTAAAACAGTTATAATGATGTGTTGATGGCTGTACAGATTTCCAGAAGAACAACGGTATAAACACTTAGGTAATTGATAATTAGAAAGGGAGAATAATGTAAGCCAATCAAAGTGCCTTCCAAATAAATACTTCGAATTTATCAAATTCCGGTTAAACTGTTTGTTTTTTTCCATAAGGATAGAATACATACTCTGCATTAGATCGAAATACGGTTACTTAGAAAAAGACTGTACCATCTGTTGGGGAAATGAACCTAAAATTCAAATTGAACTGATTTGTACGAAATCAATGTTAAACTTTCTTCTATCAACCGAGTAAACATCTGGTTTGTTGCGTCTAAACCACCTTAGAAATACGTAAAAAAGAATAATTGGTTCGAAATCCATTAGACATGTCTATACTTCAAAGGACTTTAACGCGCCTGATTAAATCAACCGTTTTCCATTTCACTGTGTCCTGTAAATGAGAATGTGTCCATTCACTATCTGGTTGAATGTAATTGCAGACAAGCGGTCTATTCTTGAAGGCTTATGGATAATTATTTCATACCTCGTCTCCCTTCTTTGATGAAATATGTGCTAAATGCCCCCCAAAATTTAATTCAATATGGCAATATTCAAGTCATTTTCCCATTTTGAGGATGGAGAAATAGAATTAAAGGTTAGAATTAAGTTCCTAAACTAGTCAATTAACCACTCTAGTGACTTTATCACTGACTTAATTATTCGATTAGATATATTTTCACGAATTAATAAAGTATACGTTAAAATATATAAAGTTGAACTACATTGATAAATTCCTTCTGAATGTCCATTGATTTTTGTTTTGTGGAGTAATCTTACAGATATATTATTGATAACTTTTCTCTGAGTGTTTCAAGAGTAAAAGAAATAACGTTTCAAAAGTTCAAGTTAATGTGTGTCCCTATTTATAATTCATACAGTATGTATAATTTTGTATGTTTTTGTTATCAAACATATAACATGTACAACACATTCAAAGACGTGTCAGAAATATCTTAATAATCATACGAAAAATTTCTCTTCCATATATTTAGCAACAACGCATATTCGTTTTAGGACACAAATCTATTGCCTTTTTCAATGTCCAGTTTACCTAACTACTCGCAAGCATGGACATAGATCCTTCACGTCATAATTTGTAAAAGGTTATCATGTTTTGTACTTAATAGTTATTCCTGAGTAGACAGAGAGAACATCATTAAAATCAAAATGACCTTTCTTATTCTGTATCCTAGAATAATATAAGGCTGTCGTTTTTAGGCCAGTAAAACAATCAATAGTTGGTGCTTTGCGTGAAGAGTACAAAGAAACCGAACAGCAAACAGTTGATCATATTAATCCGTTATTCAACATGTGGAACCAAACATGTTCATATCATGCATATCAAAGGCAATTATTTGGTCAGTTTAGCAAATGACCATGACCACAGCGAAGATCATACAACATCTAACATTATTTGGCAGCTTTCTCTCAGTTATTAGAAATGCATGTTATATATATGGAGAACACATGTAACATTGTTGTATTTTTTTAAAAACTTTCTGCAATAGTACAAATCCTAGTATTTATTAGGATCGGGTCTCAGAATTTGTATTATTACAGATGCTGTGATCCCGAATATAACCTTGTTACACTCAGGTCATCAGTGAGAAGAGACTCCCTGTTCAAGGCAACATCTACAACCATGACACATTAAAAAGTCGTCCCCTTCTACAAGTGGTGCAAAATAAAAACATATATTTTAATGAAACGTGAAAGAAAGGTTCATTCAATTACAATACGTTTTTTCTTAAAAGAATATATCTCTGAGGCAAATCAAAATGTCACTACAATTACTAGAACCGAAATCTTTTTTTCTAAATATCGAAAGTTCACCTTTTTCGAGCATATTGAACCCGAATTTCTTTACAGAGTCGGATTTCTTTTTTAAATGATGATGTTATTTCCAAGTTGTTGTTTTTTTAATTATTTTACAATTATTCTATTCCTTAGCTCTTCATAATTATGAGAAGACACCGTTTGCTTGTAATAATTAAACTGAGATCAATTTCATTACTTTTTGTCCCCCAGCACACTTTTATCTCTGGAGCCAACGTTCACATTACTTTACTCCATGGATGAACAATCACACATCAGGGGTTGTTAAAGAGAAATCTCCGCAAGGCCTTTCGCTAGCCAACATTATCTTAATCACAGGTACATGTACATGCATAGTTTTTCTCGAAATTTACAACAGTGCCTGCCACTGAAAGTCGGAATAAGTGACGTGGAAATGATTTTATCAGAGGTCAGGATACAAATTGCTGTAAAATATCAACTGAATCCATTGTATTTGTATGTTCTATTGGAGATTGGAAAACTAAATTTGATAACAGACAATATCAGTTGAAATCCAGTTCTGGACAAAATTATTATTGTTTGACTAAAATATACTATGTAAGAGACATGGAGACATATATCTGCCTACAAACAATTACTGAAAATGTAAAACGAAACAGAAAATGTGGTGTCATTTGAATTTTGAAAACGACTCTATAGATAAAACATCACTATTTTGATATCACCTTTGTAAATGTCGCCCTCATTTATGTTGTTTAAAGCTCAGAAACAAAACAATAGATTTAAAGTACCGTTTAGCAGTGAGCAGTAGGAATTTTCTCTATGCTGTCTGTTTTTGAACCTTTTAATCTTCTTGTAAAATATTTATTTTGGATACAGTATGTTGCTTCCAAGCGAAAGAAAACGTTGTTAAGAGCAAAACTTTATATGATTTACTTTTCCTTGAGAATTGTAAGTAAAACAATTATTGATCTAAGTTATTGAATTTTTTCATATGTTGCATATTTCAGATGATGCAAAGATCAAAATTGAAGGTGTCAAAGAACATTCATCTATACATTTACATGATGATTGACCATTGTAGATAATGTTTCATGGCCGAATCGGTTTTTGCAATCTCTCATACAAGACATATCATATGTTCACCTTTCACCTGTCGCCAGATAGTCAATAAGCCATTATACTGGTATAAGTAGATTACCAGGATAACTGAACAGAATTTTACTCTTCAAATCGACGAAGCCATTAAGTTAGTGACATATATATTGAGCAATTATTATACATTCATTATGTAGAGTAGGAAAGGACTACATGTCTTTGTTTATGTCTCTTTTGTCTCGATCTATGGAAAATATACTGAAAAATGGAAACATTATATCTATAACTTTTATTGAAACGATCGAGGTTGTTAAAGGATATTCTTCTTTAGATAATACATTCAATTATTCTGATAACATTTTAAAATATTCTATAGTCGGTTTTTAAGAATTTCATGAAGAAGTACGACGACATTATGGATACGTTTCTTCTTCATTATTTAGGACGGATATTTCTTTTTTCACAAGAACATTAAAATCTAAGTCGAAACGTCGCTACCACAGATTAGAAAGGTGCTCCTCCATAAAATTGTCCTTACTAATTATCAAAACTACTTTTGGCATACCAAATCATGAAAATTTTAGAGAAATTAAATTCTTTGAAGAAAATTGTAAAATATCACGTTTTTACGAAAGAAGTCAAATTTAACTCGTGGCAACTAAAGCAATGATGGTTCAGAGTCGATTAATCATTCAGATCAAAGCTCTCTGGGGCGAAAAGGTTACTGAATAAAAGTTTGTCTTCTTTTTGTATAAATGCAGATAAAAGCGGTCTTTTTTGTAAGATTGGTTCATGTCAATTTGAAAGCTTTAGTGCTTCCTGAACTAAATGGGAAAGTAAATGGAGCATTAAAGATCTGCAGAACGGCACTTTTATTTAATCAAGTAGTTGATAGTCTTTCATTTTAAAACTCTCGAGCTGTCATTTTTTCCCGTGTCAAAACAGATGACACCTTTCAGCAGTTTGATACATAATGAATGTTTAATTCAGTATATTGATAATGTAAGCAGCATACTCAATGTATGCAATGTATCTGACATTGATTGCGAACAATTGATGAAATGATAAATCTTCCATAACTTTATCACATTTTGAAATGAATTAAACACATTTTATCTAAATGAGTATCCTTTTATACATTTGTTTATCATCTAAAAATAAGTACCATCAATTAAACTCAGAGCAAATAGCAAAGATAATAAAACTTCAAATTTTGAACACAATGATTAGAAAAGATTATATTATATCTAATGATGTACTTCTTTCAAAACCTAAATTCATGAAAACAATATATTTAATTTACATAGTTTCAAAGCCGTGAATCACCAAATTGATAGGAATTAAATCCTCAAAGTCTTAATTATACTTTTTCTTCTGATGACTTAATAACAAAATATAACCCCATCGATGAGTTGAACTAAGTTGATAAATCACTTCACTATAATACCATAACAAATAAATCAATTGTAAATGAGTGAAAGTGATTATTAAAGAAAACAATAAAAACGAAGGATAAGCAAGGTATGACTTCCGTGATTCCTTATAACATGTTTATGCACACATCATAGTTTGTTTTAAATTACTCTTGCAAATACAAACATGGAACTTATTAAGTATCCAATGTTGTGATCGGTATCTCTTTGATTGATGATTTGAGAAACCATAAGACACCAAAAATGACGCAAAACTTATTTTGGAAAAATATTCTCATCAACATGTGTACTCAATGTGAATTTTATAAATCTCTTGCAACTGGTAAATCCATAAACAATTCGTGAAAGGTTGTCCACTGGTCGTATAATAAAACTTGCCCCGTTTTTCCGCTTCAAATTGAGTAAATGCAATGAAAGTTAAATGTCGCAGATGTTAATTCAGTTCCTTTCAGAATGATTTCATATGATTTTAATTCATTGCTATCGTTCAAACTGTATCTTCATACCCGTAATTTCTCAGAAATATCATTATTATCATTGCGTTACACAATCGTTGATTAGCATTAAGTAATTGTTGGAGGAAATTGGATCGTTTATTCTATGAATAAAACAATCACCGTGATAGTCGAAATTAGGAATATTTTATCCAATTCCTATCAGAATTGACAAATTGCAATTTACAATCTGGGACAAGAATTACTCTGTGTATATCGTCTCTCCTTGTACTTACTGTTATAGCTACTCTAATCTGCCTGATTCCTTAATGTTGATTCAATTCATTGCTTCTTTCAATTCAGATTCAATTGTTTTCTAGAATGTTATATCCTTCTTCGGTTTGGTGACATGTTACACTTTACCAAACCAGTTTCCACACACTAATTACTTTCTCCTACAGCATTTTCTATGACGTATATCCGGAACCAATTGAGGATATTTTTCATAAGAACTGTTTTTATAAGCACTTCTACTCTGATGCTGGTAGAGATTAACTGAATCTTATTCCAGTGTTTCATTTCTTCCGAAAAATTATTCTGGATTTTCAGGTATTTCAGGTATTTCAAAACAGAAACCCTTTATGATTATATTATTATGAACTCTCATGTCTTCAACATGGAAAGGAAGGAGAGTTTTTACGAAATGACTTACCAGTTTATTTAAAACGTTTTATGTTAAATCCGAGACTTAGTATAAGAAATTCTAGCGAAATTCCTTCATGTGTAAAAAAACATTAGATATATCCAGGATTGATGCATTATGAATACTTGATACAAATAAAAAAAACTTTGATAATGATGATAGCAAAAAATGTCACCTAAATACATATTTGACACTCATTGCTATCGTTCAAACTGTATCTTCATACCCTTCATTTCTCATAAATATCATTATTATCATTGCGTTACACAATCGTTGATTAGCATTAAGTAATTGTTGGAGGAAATTGGAGCGTTTATTCTATAAATAAAACAATCACCGTGATAGTCGAAATTAGGAATATTTTATCCAATTCCTATCAGAATTGACAAATTGCAATTTACAATCTGGGACAAGAATTACTCTGTGTATATCGTCTCTCCTTGTACTTACTGTTATAGCTACTCTAATCTGCCTGATTCCTTAATGTTGATTCAATTCATTGCTTCTTTCAATTCAGATTCAATTGTTTTCTAGAATGTTATATCCTTCTTCGGTTTGGTGACATGTTACACTTTACCATACCAGTTTCCACATACTAATTACTTTCTCCTACAGCATTTTCTATGACGTATATCCGGAACCAATTGTGGATATTTTTCATAAGAACTGTTTTTATAAGCACTTCTACTCTGATGCTGGTAGAGATTAACTGAATCTTATTCCAGTGTTTCATTTCTTCCGAAATAGTTTCTTTACTATTTAAGTACACCAACATCGCTCACAAGACCACTCATTATAGCGGCTAAGTGCCCCTTCCCTCCTCCTATGGCGATCTTGTTGTAATTTGATATATTTAAAAGTCATAGTTTGTGAATCATTTGAATTGTGTTGCCTGATTAACTACTTGCTTTTGAACGATATAGTTAAACAGTTGACAAATGTTAGACAATGATGTATACTTCTAAGTTTTTGATAAACTGCTCCTGCAGAATTACTCTCATGAAAGAAAATTATCTTTAAAACAATAACCTCTTGCAATGTTGTCCTTTATGATTATCTTACTTCTAACAAAGTACGCGCATTTTAACTTGCTTACATGGTGTATGGCTTGTTTGAGAGGCGTTTGGTACATGGTAGGGAAAATACAGAACACGTTCGGTGTAGTTAATAACACTGATATCAAGCAAGTGATATTGGACATCATTTCAGAGTGAATACATACAGCTCCATATCAAAAGTTTGTTCACTTACTACTCTGTCTTAGTGCAAATATCATGTAATTTTGGTTTGGTTTGAATGTCAAAACGTTCCATTTTGACTCTCAGAGAACAAAATAAGCAAACTCCTGTTGGCTAAATGCAAATGAACAAATATTACTTGTGTTTAAACGTGTTAATCACCTATCAAAGCGTTTGTAAATAAAAATAAAAATTACTGTTTTCAAAATTTTTACCCCTGGTCACTTCAGTGACCTGCCAAAAACTATCACGGTTACCCTTTGGGTATGGCAAACGATTGCGTAAAGGTGCAATGGATCTTCTCTTCTGTATTGAAAATTCAAAATAATCCATTAATTTTTCGCAATGCCACGCTACTTCAAAGACATGCCAAATTATATGATATTTGCACTACGAATTGCAGGTATGTGAACAAACTGTTGGTCTGCAGCTGTACATAAATTGTAATAATTTTGTACAAATCAGTAGATTGAAGTACAGAGAGTTAATTAAGTTTAAGCAGTTAATAAGATTGATGTACATGCTGATTGTTCGTAGTTACAGTACAATGAATGAGAGAAATCAGATGGACAGGGTGCGTTACTGACGATTGGTTTTAATGATATGGTGATAAGACGCCGTCAAATTTTGATAGATTAAAAAAAACTTTCTAATTACGTAGTCTATGTTGCTCGTTTCCAGGAGTTTGATGTCTTCGAATTCGTGTGGGCAGGGTCGGCTTCGATGTATTCGGATATTGCTTGGGGTAGGGCAGGGGTTAGAATATAAGTGTTAGTTGATATCGATGCCCAAAACTCCCAACAATATGACATTTACAGTTACTTACGTACTTTATACTTCTCAAAGTGAAATATTTAACAACTTTACTTTTGAACTACAACTTGAATTATATGTAACATAATGACTCAATGCAATGATAATGTTTTATGTCAATTCCACCATCATTGTGATGACAATTTCAGCTTTAAAATTATTCTGGATTTTCAGGTATTTCAGGTATTTCAAAACAGAAACCCTTTATGATTATATTATTATGAACTCTCATGTCTTCAACATGGAAAGGAAGGAGAGTTTTTACGAAATGACTTACCAGTTTATTTAAAACGTTTTATGTTAAATCCGAGACTTAGTATAAGAAATTCTAGCGAAATTCCTTCATGTGTAAAAAAACATTAGATATATCCAGGATTGATGCATTATGAATACTTGATACAAATAAAAAAAACTTTGATAATGATGATAGCAAAAAATGTCACCTAAATACAGGTTTGACACAAACAGTGATAGGTTTTATAATACGTTGGGGTGGGATAGCGCAGTTGTTAGCGCGTTTGGCTTCAGATCAAGAGGTCCGTGGTTCGAATCCCGCCAGGGGCTCGGCAACTTTGCAGTAGAGAACTGTTCTACATGCAGTCGGGTTTGGGTGCAATGCTACACTGAATTTCAGTTGAGTACCACCCATGGTTCGCTAGTTCCAGCAGATGTTCGAAGGTTTCACCGCGATGCATAGCCACAATAGTGTTGCGGGCTTTCTCCCTGCAATAATACTAGCAGCCGCAATACAAGTGAAATACTCTTGAAAGCGGCTTTAAACCCAATATCACCTCACCTCACCTATAATAAATTACATCCTTCATATAGAAAATGCCATAGGAGGATTTTGAATCTATGTTACCTATTTTGACGTAGGAGTATATATATTTCTGCAGAATATTTTACTTGTTACTTAAAAGTGCAGAAAAACTTTGATATGACATTCTTTATTCCTCATACAAATCATTCCAATCATTCTTAAGGGTAAGTGATCTAAACCTTTTAACACTCACATTTGATACATTTCGGGGTTTTTTGCAGAGACGTTAACGTATCAAGCAGCCTGTCAAAAGAAATTTATATACACATTGATATATTTTATAGGAACTTAACAGGAAAGCAAAGGACATGACTTTTCAAACATGTCTGAACTCACATAATCAGATATGACAGAGTGTGTCTTCAATCAAACGGACGAGTCTCTAAAAGTTTCTGATTTAACTCATGAAAAATTGATTTTTTTGCAGTTTTTATGTGTTTTCATTCTCAGCTCCGAAAGAGTGCGAACTCTGGTAACATGAGCTGAATACTTATAACCGCTGCCGCCGGTGTCATTGCGCGATCCGTCTGTCCCGAAGAGTGTACCTGTCTTGTGAAATCACCTACACCTACAGTTTTCTATCAATCTTTTTTAAACTTACCCATGCTTTGAGTATTTTTCAGCGATGCGCATCTAAATTTTCGTATGTACATGGCATATTTTTTAGTTATGGACCTTGACTTACAGCATTTAATTTTTAATTGAGAATGACAGTATCCGTCTTACAAAATCACATACAGACAGATTTTGGTTCAAAATATATTCTTTGTCTTGTATATTCCGACACCAGCTGATATTTAAGTAAGTAGATTAAAACTTTCATGAAATTGAGACAATAACTTTCATATCAGAAGACTATGTGGCACACTTGATTTTATCTTTAAAAATACCGTCTTTTTCCTCGTCCTTTCGATCCCTTTCTCCTTGATCTGTCCACTCTCTTTTGGATGCTTGTCACCCACGTTTAGTAACTGAAATATTGTTCAAAGCACGTAAAACCCCAACCTACTCACTCACTTTAAAGAGACCAATATAAACATGCACATAAATAGCAAAGTGTGTTTCCTTACAACAGCTAATGGCAAGCATAATACACTTTTATATTCTTATATATGAAATAGATTAACCTTGTCAGACTTTTTTAAAGTCATATTCTTGATAATACCATATATTCACGGACATTATTTAAGCTAATGAAAATCCAAGAATCAAAATGATAACGTCATTCATTTTACAGGGAAAAAACTGACTTCTTCATAACTCTTAACCTACCAATTCCATAAATATTAATTTTAAACAGCTGTAAACATAAATGATTTAAGACAAAAACTGTAAAATGCATTTCATTAGTGTACAAACATTCTAGTGCAAACGCACATTCAAAATATTCATTTTTGTCCCAACAAATTGACCATTCTCATATTGATTGAAGACATTTCAGCATAAGATAATTGCTTAAAACATACTTTGAAGTATCTTATAGAAAAATGTATGCCCCCCTGGGGAAAGTGATCTTAAAGTCAGAGGTGGTAGTGATATGTACAAAAAAGATTATCGAGATTGGTGAGTTCAACCTTGAATCTTGTATCTGTCACTTCTCAATATCTACATTCATCTCACCAAACTGTCTTCTGCTTCTGCTATCAAGGTGGGGCGAGGTGAGTATTTCACTTATGTCGCGGCTGCTAGTATCATTATTGCAGGGATAAAGCCCAAACATGATCGGTTTCAATCTCTTAGACATATACTTCCAGTTCTAAAGATTGTAATGTGTCATAGTAAATTGATCGTTTCGGGATACTTTTTTGCAGCCAATATCTGATGGAATGGATCGGCTGACAATAATTTTATCGTGGATGATTTTTAAAGTTGATTGAATCATTATTTCATACATCAGTTCCGATGTTTGGAGAAAATGTTCAAAAGAGGTAAGTAAAATGCAATAAAGTTTTATGTTTCTTTTAATTTGATATGTAAAAGCGACATCTGCGATGTTCATGACGAATTATTTTGACTTTGGCACGCACATAAATATCATACATATTGATATTATTTCGAAACATATTCACCCCAGAAAGAAAAATATATGATAACTACTTGTTAACCATAAAAATATGTGCAAACGCCAAAATGACATTGATAGTAGTTATATCACCTTCAGGTTAATTTTCAAAATGCGTTTGACTCATTGGCGTGCGTCACTGTCCAGCCTTCGATCATGTTTACAATTAAATATCTTTATAATGACACTATACACCACCAAATAGCTATTAAAAAAATTCAGTATTTTTCTCTAAATGACACCTTTGAGAAAGTTTTTCATATTCGACTCCATCAAATCAAGGAAAGTCTCTTTAATTTATCAGAACATTGTTGCTTTAAATTTCAGGTAACATGACCTTACAATTCGAGTCAGAAGTGTGATGTTTGTTAATTAAGCATATCGTACTACATGTACATGTCCTAACTTTAATTGTTGAGAAAGGTTACTACCACCATGAATGACATGAATGACAAATATAGATTTTCGATGTAACTTACCTTTAAAGCATTTATTAATGCTTTCTTACAGGCTTCTTCACCTAAATCATGTATTTTCAAAATAGCAAGATTACAGCAAAACTTCTTCCTAAAAACTCATCTCATCCAAAATAATTATTGTTGGTGCAAAGACAGCTATAGCATACATAACTTACTGACCTTCCTGCACGTGGTTAATTGGTCTACATGATACATTTAGACCAGTAAATCAATTTATCACTAGGTTTGTAGCTTCATTGCACTGGCTAAACAGACTGGTTCATAATAACTGACAACACCTTGCCAACTTTCCAAACAATTTTACTCATTTGACTCCATTATTTATCTATCACTAAAAAGTATATACTTTAATCTATTGCGTGGCGTGGCTTAGATGACCACTCGTCAACAGACTTCAGCGAGCGCGATTTAACTGCACTATCCAACCTGGCTACCCGCCTCTTACAGCTGCCTAACTCCCGATTACCTTGACTTCAACTTCAAAACTATCACTGAAGTCGAAAGAGGATATCTACAAAATATGATCAGTCACTCGCGAAATAATATTTCATGTTGCAATATGTTTGTGCACTGAATTGTGTTCTGGCACTGCTACCAGAAGTTTTCTTCTGACGATATGGGATCATCGTTCAGCACATTTTCCCGTGATTTTAGGCCATGACATACGTAAACCTTCAAAGAGCTTTTTTCTTAAACCCGAAAGATATTCTCAGTCAATGCGAACAAGTTTTTTCTTACTTTAATACAAGCCTTAGGCAAGTTCTTTAATCAGGGCAATTAAAAAACTGAAAAACCATTTGGGAATAATCAAATTTAGCATTTTGTAACTTTAATGAATAAGAATGTCTTTATTTAATTCTATTCAAAGGTGACGTGCACTTTGCCACCACGATTGCCACCATAATGGAGTGAGGTTTATACATTTAATGATTTCCTTAGCTACTGAAGTTGTAAATACATGTATGTGACATTTTCATTTATTAAAAAGGGCAATTAGTCTTCTTAAAAATTACTTTTTAAAATGTTTCTCTTTTCTCTGAACCAACTTACATATTACCTTACGTGTTAAGTTAACACTATACGCTTCACTGGTGATGTATGCACTACTTTTAAGAAGGTTTAAAGGAACATCTTTTGAGACAATTCCTCATTCAACTTTATATCTTTATTCAAACTATAAAGGTTCGTTTAAATATCTAAAGCAGCACTTACACCGGTAAGCTATAACTTAAAATTTAGGTTATACACAAATACTGCATTTTAATCTTACTGAATCCGAGTCACTGAAAGACACATTTTTAAACAATACATATCAAGAGGGGGAAAACCATTGTTTAAATGTAATCTGTCCGTGCCTACAGGATACCATTGAACTTTCAATACTAATGGTTCACATAATTAAACGAGGCAATTCGAGTTAAACTAGTTGGAAGGTTATTGGTATAATATGTTAGTATGAAGACAGAAAGCTACTATTACGATAGCTAATATCTGATTTGTAAAAACTTATGTTGAAGTCATCAATCTTTCCAATCTCGCTTTTTAATGTGTTTCATTGCCTAGTGATGATACTATATCAACGAAAACGTTCATCACTAAATTGAGGCCTGGTTTAAAAAACAGACCAAAAAATGTTTTTAAGTTCTTTGAAATATCATAACATCCAATAAATCCAATAAAAACGCTCCGTCGAATGGACCTTCGAGTCTCTTAAAATACATGTTGCAATCTGTGTTGGTACTGCTTTGAAGAAGTTGGCTAGCGATTCCAGCTCTTTCGTGCGCTTAGCCATTTTAATGGCAAGGTTTACTTTGTATTTCAAACTAAATTCCCTGAGCATGCACTGTAACCTAGCCACCAAAATTGTAAATGTAAACCTAATATGTAAAGATGTAACTTTATTTAAACAATCTATGTAGGTAAAAAGGAATTGGTATTCATTAAATGATACATCTGGCCATTGTATAAAAATATTCTGTAATCATTTTTACAGATCTTTAAGAACTTCATTTATATAAAGAAAATTTTAACCTATCATGTTTGTACGAAACAGCCAACTAAAGCAGTTATGGTTCAGGAACGTGAATCATTTTGATCAAAATTCCTTTGGCAGAAAGGTTATTGCATAAATGTTTGCTTTCAGTTGTATAACTGCTGATAAAAGTGACTTTTTATTATTCGTTCATGTCAAGTTGAAAGGTTTAGTTCTTCCTGCAGTAAAGGGAGGAGTAAATGGAGCAGTAAAAATCTGCAAAATGACAACTTTTATTTAATTAAAGTAGTTGATATTCTTTCATTTTGAAACTCAATTTATCAATTTATTACACATGTCAAGTCTGATGTAAATTTGAAGCAGTTTAATAGATGGCATTCAGTTTATTTTGCAGCTGATCATAACATCATTAAGTACCTTCATAAACTGCTTGAGATCGTGTAAATAACTTTTATCAGATACGATCAGCAGTGGAGTACCTGATTGTAAAATGAGTGTTTAAAATAGTTTATCAAATAATCGACTTACGTTGTTTAACGTTTTGCTTCCATGGCGTATATTTTCCTTCATTCTTTAACCATCTGCTTAAATTGTTATTTTTACAAACTTCGAAAATAGCAAACCAAAAATATCAATCATACGATTTTGGAAAATATTGAATGATCAATCCAAATCGTAGATCAATGAAAACAAAGGGTTTACTATAATGTGTATTTGAAAGTGATGAATCATCAGATGGACAGGAAGTGTTAATCGAATCATCAAAGTCTTCACAATTACTCTTTCTTCTGATCGTTGCATGACAAAACATTAACTAATCAATGAGTGGAGCCAAGTTGATTTATCACTTCCACTTTCGTCAACCAAAAACATTCAAGCAACTGAAAATAAAAGAAAGTAATTAAGCCAAAAAGAAATGTTACAATGCCAATGACTGATAAGTCAGATGTGAATAAGAATGTGAGTAAAGGCTTTTTTAAGACAAGTGAATGGGTCATTTACAGGATTTATGTTATGTTCCAAATGCACACAATCTGTAGAAAATGTTATATTTGTCCTTGAATTCTTTGTGGAATTATGAAGGATGTTAAAAGATAACGATTTATTAAGTACAATAATCCATTTTGCGATCGAATGAGGCATTGATTAAATTTGTTAAATTAACTAACTAAAAGTCTATTTTATTTTTTTTCATGTGATTCACGGTTAATTTCAACAAAATTATATTAATGTAAAAATAAACAATACAATAGTACCTATGGAGATAAAAAAAAATATATAGACATTTTCAGGCTATTTGTTTTTTAGAATTTGTTCAGTGGTGAGAGTAATATTCATTTTGGCATTATTTTCCTGGCTTACAATCTAGTCACCTTCCTGTCTCAAGAAAGTTTCATTAAATTGGGTTTACATCACAGACAATGATTCCTCTGGGAAAGTCACAATCTCTTTTTGTATTTGATATCCATAGAGACATTTCAAAAATGATGATTCTTCTGACGCAAAGCTATGACTGAAACACATAAACTTTAGAGCGTTAAAAGAGGAAAACAAAATGGTAGCCTATGCAAGAATGATTACTGAAATTACTTGAAATAATTTAATTTACGCATACACAAAATGACCAAGATAGTGTCAGGCAGTTAAACAGAATTTTCAGCATTCTAGGCTTTAGAATCATAATCTTTACATTGAGTGACCTAATATATGTATACATTTAAATTCCTGCAGTTATTATATAATCATCTTTCCTCGGCAGCGACTTGGTGCCATATAGAAGTAATTCAATGTTTCTCCATATATACTGACATTGTATTTATCAATCAATCTTTAGGGGGAAATTTGATGTATTTTCGCCTTGACCTTTAGCGATTCGATATAAGTTGCTTATGGGGTAGCCATTAAGTCTGATAAACCATGTACAAAGTTTAAACTGCAGACAGGTAACTAGATAAAGGTAAGATTGTTTTTGTAGACTTTAGACTGTAATTTTATATCTAATTATATTCTTCCGGTAGACATTGAGATGGTCATCATCATGTCACTCTTAACATGATGCATTATTTCTTGGATTAAAAATAAAGTTCTCGATCCACATACATAATAGCTAGAGACATTATAATGGATACTTAAGGATGCTGGACCAAGTTAGTTTATAACTTTTTTACTCGTACTCGTGAATCAAAATATTCGAAAAATATTATCGCATACTGAATATACAAAACTTGTTTACTTCCCCTATATAATAATTTTGTCAATTCAACATATCATCTATAGGGTTGCCTCTTATGGGTTTATTCGATAACGTAATTTTACCAATTAGGATATTAATATGTTTCCTTTGATTCAAGTAAACAGTGTTACAGTTTAATTCCAATCTCCCCGGAACTGTCTGTATGCCCTGATACCATGGGACCTTAGACGTCTGGCCACTGTGCGTCTGCTTACCTGGTGACCCAGGACATTCGACGCCGATGACGTCACCGGCAGGAAGCGGTTTTTGAGGTGTAACTTGCTCAGATGTTGGTCGTCTTGGTGGGATGTGACTCTCGGTCGGCCTGATCTTGGTCTGTCTGAAGTCTGTCTGAGGTCTGTCTGTTAAATGAGTTAAAATAATGAATCAATTCGTGCTCATTCTTTTTAAATATATATGATTACTTATCAATGTTATTATGTTACAATTTTCTAAACAACAAATTAAGGATATTTATGCGTTGTGAAAAAATCATTACTTTTTACTTGAATTGTTTTATTGAAGAAAATTTCAGGAACATGACGCAATTTAAGAAGAATTATCTGCGATCAGTCATTGGATATGTATTGCAAACTCTTGGCAATGATCTGATGAAATAAAATAACTGAGGCAAGAAATGGAGGACCATTTGACCTTTCAAAGAAACATAGGGTTGACCTCTTGCTTTATGTTTATAATGATCAAGTCCCTGGGTATGTAATAAACGCAAGTGGTTAAGTATGGTTGATTTACTTTCAGACATATAAAAATCCTTTGAAGTATAAAATAGCAGATAAATCAGACCCAGAAGCAATGTATATGAGTTATCAACTCGATTTATTTAGCTTTAAAAAAACTTCAATAGTATACCTTTCAATTGGTCCTTAATAATAATGAATTCAGAAACTGAATTTAATATAATCAAATCATATTGTCTGTAAGACTCGGGTATTTCTCACTTTATTCAATTTTGGTTTATATTTGATATCAAAGGACATTTGGATTAGATTTTTTCAAGCAAACATGCCATGTTTATTTCACCTCACACAGCGCCAATGGCTCTTAAGCCATCGATTATATTAAGTTTATGATGCCCAAGTTATTCAGTAGAAATTATTCAAGCAATTCTTAAAATTGAAATCACTTCAGAATTTCTTCCGAAACAAGTTCCTTGTCGAAATTTCTTTCACACAATAAAAGCCAAGTTATTGAAGTCTAAAATGGAATATGGAAACAAATCTGTTAGCAATGAACAGTTACAATATCAATATATTTTGAATAGGGTTGTAAGATTTTGAATTCACATGTACATTAATATAATTTTTACCCAATGTTATTCATATTTTACATAGTGGATTCTTGGCTATCAGATTTGTCGTAGACAGTTTTCTGGTAATGACAACTCTACTTAACTCTTAGTGAGGTTTACTCAGACCTGCTGTACTCGCCTGGGAGTTGTGGGCTGATTGTTCAATAGCGTCTTAAGATCTTAGTAACAATAGCGTCAGTCAAACACATTTTCAATAATAGTCAAATGTGTGCACACGGTCGATACCAGTATTTCATAAAATTGGTTAAGCACGCAATTCCACTAAGACGTGACTAAGTACAAATGAAGAAACAAAAAGAATGTTAATATTAGGGTTAACAATTTCTTACAATGATAAAGATATTTGAAGATTGATATATCGAATAATTCACTGATATAATGAAACTAATAGAAAATGTTTCATAAATTCGAGTCAGATATGAATTTTGCCTTAAGCAATATTTATCATTTTCACAAATATTTTTTCTCGTCATAAAATAGAAAATTTATTGAATGATGCAAACTAGTAGTGAATATAAGTCTATTTTAAACATTTTCGGGATATTACAATGTTTAAACTACAAACTGTATGATTTAACTAATCAATTATTTGGAAACGATTTAACTACACATGTCAATCAGGAGGTTCTTTAGACATGTTTTGATTATACATGTCAGAATGAACCAGTGACTGAAATTAAGATAGATTAAAAGGAGAAAAGCTGTAGGTTCTTATAGATGGTGTATGTACACAAGGGTGTGAATCAATTTCATGCCTTCACTTTTTCAACATTCCTAATCTTACATTTTTTCTGTCAGAAAATAATACTTCATTCAGCCGTTCTTTTGGTAACTATTATTTAAGATCACCCTTGTATTCTGTCTTACAAATTTCCTTTAGGCTTGATAAATAATCTTGGATTTTCATATCAAATACAATCTTGTTCAGCATACATAAAGTAGTAAATGATTTAACAGAGCCTCGTGCGTCAGTATAATTTTCTGATAGATTAAGACAGAGTAAAGTTTTATGCTTCTTATTTGATTTATTCTCCAAGTCACAGACATTGATGAAACCTTAGAGATTAGGTCTAAATATCATGGAGAAAATTTGGCATTAAATCTCCTCTGTTAAGAATCACAAAGAGAAGAAACTTCTTCCCAAGCCATGTTTGTGTATGTAAATGTATATATATGTATACGATAGCTACATCAACTTGTTCACTGAAGTCATGTACTCTACCTATATTAAAGAAAACATTTGTATACTATTTCTATATTTCATTGAATAATAGAACAATCAAATTTCATCAATATTTGTGATTTCTGAATTTTGTTCTGAGTACATAATGTAGTGAAAAGACTTTACAGAGCCTGCGTCTGTAAGATAAAAATATTGATTATGAAAGATCTGAGTTTTATGCTGCTTTTTGGATATTTCCCCCAAGTAACAAACATAAATAGTTTCTTGATTTGTTACTGGGAAAATACAGCATAAAAACAAATAAATGATGATAAAAAATGACTAAATCCTTTTCCACCAGTTTTACATTTCTATGTACTCTATCAGAAAAAAAATGATTCACTGAATGTCATATAACATCTTAATTGAATTATAGAGCACCTTAGTTTCCTTCCTCGCGTTTTCTTATAGACATGAAACAATAAGGCTTGATTTATTAGTAGTTTATAACGTCTTAGGATATTAGTAACAATATATAAAGTAATAAAAGGATTTGACAGAGCTTCCTGTGTCCGAATAATTTCTGATTGATTATAATGGGAGTTTTATGCTCTTAATTTAGAAAAGTCTCCTTGAAACAATTTCATTTGTCACAGGAAACGGTTTATTGCAAATAAAAACTTTTTATAAAGCTCAATGTTGAATAAGGGGGATTTTATTCATTGGATAATACAAATGCAACTTGTTTTACAGAAATCTACTTTGCATAGCTAGCCCGTACCTGTTCATCGATAGATTGATATATCGGAGCTTAATGATGAAAATCGTTTAAATGTTCATTCAGTGTAATTGAGTTATTTTGTCGTTAAACGCACTAGTGCACGCCAATATTTCGCAAACACAACGAATGCACAGATACTGCATATCTCTCGATATTACTCACTATCCTCACTCAAGTAATCTACCTCGTAAGTTATTTAACAAATATTTACGTATTCAGGTAGTAAAGTGGATTTTTAAAGGCCGGAAGTATTCAATGTTACGTTACATTAAATCCGCATGAACTACGATATAGAAAATATTAAGATTTTGCTCATAACCAGAAAAGCGGAAACGGCAGCCGCTATATGGTCAATCTAATAACAATGCTAATACTGTGTTATTAAATCGGTTAAATAACAACATTGCTTTCATAAAACATATTTCATGATTTGTTCTCAGTTCAGAGTTTAGGTATATTCAATAGCTGCACACAGTACTAGTTCAGCCGTTTCCAAGTTTCAATAATTTATCCGTTTTGAGCACAGCTAACCATAGATTTCTTTATGTCCAAGCCGACAGCGGCTGTCTTAACGTTTTCATTGTTGATTGCAGGTAAATTGTAAAGAATGTTTAGTATTTCATTGCATCGATAGAAAGTTTAAGTGAATGCATAAGTCCTCGTAAACCTCAAAATAGCGGATTTAAACCGTAAAAGCGTGCACTAGTGCCTTTAAATAAATACGCCGACAAACTGCGCTAATATCTAAAAATGTAACGAAATCCCAATTTATATAATTAGAATTTGAGTATGACTTAAATACGAGTATCGTAGTATCCTTAACAATTCGATCAATAATAAACATAAAGGTTTTTTTTACCTTATGAAGCTTATAGCAATTGCAATATCAAATGAGTCACAATCACCCAGCTAATTATATTGACTAAATTCCATGGTCAAAATTGCTGGATGAAGGTGGCTTAATCATATTTTAAAAAGTAGAGAACACTAGAACACACAGGATAATGGTCGTAAAGTCATTTGTAAGAACCATACTTTTGAATTTTTATTGTCACAGGTTGTTCAATTCTCGATTAAATTTCCTATTTTTTAGTTTATTGACAGTCAAATAATACAAACAAACTCATTAGATTCTAAACTAGTACTGAAACTCAAACAATTAGCAATTCGTTTTTTCATTTTCATTTTCATTTTCATTTTCAAAGGAAAATGGTTAAGGTGTATGATTTGAATTATGCATGTATATTTCTTCTCGGATAGATATCATATTATTGTATAATATCATATTCCACTACATGAATTAATTGAGAGCAGACCTTTATTGCTCCTGGCTTCAGATTGATCGTATGTGGTTTGTGGAAATAACAACTCACCTCAACTCTTGCGAGAAGTGTTTACCACATTCGAGTTGTATACTGATTATCCAATACCTTTAGTCAAATACATTTGCCAGAATAGTGAAATGTGTGCATAGCGTCGATAGCAGTGTTGGATTAAATCAGTTCAGCAGGCAAATACCTGTTAAAGTGCAACGAAGGAAAGACCATATGTTAAACACAGATAAGGAAACTATCTGCAACTTTCCGATTTTTATGCGTTTATTTTGCATTATGTATCCGATCACATAATCCTGAGTGATAACGTGGCAAATGTTCGTTTCGTTTTTAGTTCTCGATTGAATTATTAATACTTGTCCTCTGTTCTTCATTTAACATTTTATACATGACATTATCAGACATCTAAACAATTTTGGTTGATGAAATATCAGTACTCTGCCCAGATTCTCAAGTTGAAATTTTAAGATGCATCAAATTTTCCAAAACGCCAATTTAATCAAAATACAAATGCAAACAACTTATCTTGAAAAGAGAATTCTAATTATAAAAAATATCTTCATATTCATGAAAACAACATTGTTTCTTGGGAGATACTACATTGATTGAATGAAACTATGAGTAAATGAGTTAATAATGCTTTAAGATTCATATTGCAATGTCCTTATTCATAGTTTATTTTCTCAATTTTAATAGAATTGTAAAAGTCGTGTCATGTCAGAAAAATTTCTCTCGAGCAATACTTATTGTTTATTCAACTTATGTTTATTTCACGTCGGGAACAATTACTTTAATGATACAAAGTGTCAAATCAAAACCTTAAATTACTTTTCTATATCATATATTTCTGTAACATTTAAGTTTAGTCCCTGAGAAGTTCTAGAATCATTCAAATAGGAAGCGTAAACTCAAGTCCTTTGTAATCAATCATATAATTATACTGATCTGAAAAATCATTTTTCTGCTTTATAAGGTATGAACTGAAAATTATGAATTGATAAACCTAAAATATATATCAAGTACTTATAAGAACAGTTAATTGGTTTAACGTGTTATAAAATTCTATTTCGTGTTATTTTACATTACTTCTCATGTTAATTACCATCTATAATTTATATATATTTCTATATATCTAATATTTACAGTCAAATTGCTATCAACATATTATCTTTGATTGATAATGTTGAGAGTATAAGAAAATTGCTTTGAAATAAGAGTCCTTTTTCAGATTCTAGTGACAAAAGCATCATATGTAATAACATGACATTATTCAAATAGTCTCTTCGTAGAAATGCTTTACCGTGACATTTTGATAGCATTCAACTTTAAAAAATATTCATATTTTTGTAACATTTAACTTCCAAAGTAATTCATATCATAAACTGTAACATAAATCCGATTTAGGGAGTTAAGTAAAAATAAGAGCTCATTCAATGACTAAGTTTCTTATTGGCAAACGCATTTATGGGTTTAAACAATATTTATTGAAAACGTTAAACTGGACAGTATCTCATACCAAACAAAAAATATTGTAACGACAGACACCAGTCGTGAAATACTAACGTATACCGGATGAAGTTATCTCCTGCATTTGAAAATTGATCTTTTTTAAATAGTCTGCGATCTCTTTATGAAAGTTTGTAGAAATCGTGCACACGCTTCGATGACAGCACCGCCAATCCCAAAGAATATAGTTCAAATTGAAATTGTTGTTATGGTAGCTTGAAAATCTACGAAATAAAACAGAATTAACACCTACAAATCATCTATCTCATGTTACGCATTCAACTTTAAATTAAAAGGTATAAAATGTCCCCCATGTATGTGGTGATATATTTTGAGCCAACAATAACAAGAAATGGTTTTTGCCTAAGAAAGCATAATAGGATGCTTAATACAGGACACATGACATTGTTTCAAGGAGTGATCTTGAGAATGAAGTTGATTGATTCGACCAAATGCTTGATTTAAAAAATCTCTCAAATTAAGATTGAATGATCTCTGCCAGCGTTAGTGTTGTATTCGGTCGTCATAGAAACAGTTTTGTATCAAATCCTCAAATAACAAGGAATTCTTAATCAACAATTTTTCCAATCGAAAAAATCAATTAGTGGAAATTACAATAATGAATTGTCCTTTTTTTAATTTGAAGAAAAAAGGCATTCACGAAAACAATTGAAATTGACTGAATGCTGTTTAAGGAGCAGTAAGACTTCAATCAACGTCTGTGGTTAAAGCACATCACAGCAGACTATGTCAGTGCTAGTGACAGCAAACACAAAGAGTGCTAGGAAGGCAGCAATACTACTCTAACATTGAAATGAATACACCATTGTAATAGCAGTATTAAATGGACTGATGAAATATCCATAATCGATCAAATTTGCATAATAAAAATGATTCTAAAGAAAGTTTCTGTAACATTTTCCATTTTGGGAAAGAAATGTCGGAATTCATTCAAAGAAAATAAGGTATAATTAGAAGTAAAATTGTTTGTGCTTTGTGAAATGCACCATCAGAATTAATCTACAGTGTTAAAGTACATTCATATATCAGCTTTGTTAGAAGTTTATTTGTTCCCCTTAGTGTATAAATGCTTAGTAAACTTTTTATTTCTATTCTATTGTATCATGTTTTTATTTTATTCCCCATTAGACCCCTAAATTCAATTTCAGCAACAAACCGTGTAACATTTTGCCAACATATTAATGTATGGCATTATAAACTGGACTGGACAAAATAAAATAAAATATGACAATTTCATAATTTTCAGCACAAAAGACAAAACTTTTTGGGTGTTCAAACACAACAAACCAAGTTTCTCTGAGCACACAACTTTTTATGATACTCCAATTTAAAGAGGTGTAACATTTCCTTTGTTGTTCAGTTTATGTATCCGGCGTTTTCAAATTTATCCCTTTTTAACCACGTGTCTCAAGCCTTATGGAATGAATTGTTTATCAATTTCTACTGGACTTAGGTACTGCAGACATTGAGGGAAGCTTCGGTGATAGACTGATTGTCAACTTTATGAAGCAAAAAGAAAAACATATCGAATGTAAATTTTTAAAAAGTCGCATCGGGTTAATCAAATTTGATGAGAACACGTTAGGAGATTTGCTAAAATTCAACTTTTTTTAATTATTGAAGATGATTTCTCCTTTCTTTAAAAAATATTTCAGTGTCTATAAAATGACAATTGACTTTTTCAAAAAAGTTCCACTAAGCCATGCTGCTTCCTGAGTTATATATAACAGCAATTTCCTCTGCAGTCTTACATATGCCTTTGGCATAGAACAACAAAACTTGATGAGTATGTTAGGCTTACCACGAACTAGATCATGTTAAGAATCTATAAAGACACCGTAACAGAATATATTTTCTTATTGATTATGACGAAGTTGAGGTTTATGGTTATGATTTTATTTCATTTATGGTTTCTAGAAACTAGTTTTATCTAATTTGTCACAAGATGTGGTAAAAGTAATCTCCTTTTAGAATGATAACGATCAATAGGTTTTCGGTTTTGTCGGTTTTTTAATACTTTGTATTATAAAATACCCTTTCCGAAGTGAACACTTTTGTCTCCTTTCTATACTTAATTTACTCTAGAACAATAAACTTGATAACAATTTTTGGTTTTACATATGAAAAATGATGTCCTTTAAGATATAAAGTAGAAAATCTTTTACACAGCCTCTCGTGTCAGCATTATTACCTGATTGATTATGACATAAATGGTGTTTCTTCTCCCACAAACAGACATTGATGGTTTCTCAAGAGAATATATGGCATTGACAGTTATATCCTTTCAGGTTCACAAAGACTTTTTTTTTATTTTTTTTTATTTTGTTAGTTACTTTCAACATGGTTTGAAACAATTATTTCACTGATAGGTATGCAGCATCTCAACTGATGTTGGTGAGCGCTTTTGCCTCCTTTTCATTTATGAGACATGATAAATAGTTGTGGTTTATCATGTCAAACTAGATTTTGTTCAGAATATAAAGCGATTTTACAGAGCTTTGTGTGTCAGTATAATTGTGTTTTTGATTTTTACAGAGCTAAGTTTATACTTCTTATTTTTTTATTGTCTTAGTAACTGACATTTATAGATCATTTGAAACAAGGTTAATCTGTTATGTCATGAGAAAAAATGGCATAGGGGAGGTAATCTTATTTTAGGGTTTCAAAGAGAAAGGAATAAGTCCACCTATGGTCTCTTTGAACTTTTATGTCAAACCGATATATCAATCAATATAACATTTTTTCCATTCATTTACCACGACGTTAAATACATTAGAGGTAAATTACACCCTGGGTTAGACCAGAGTAATAGTGTTGAGCATGTTCTAGTGAAAACGTGCACCATACATAATATCCACATTATCACTGTATATATTTCATCATTGAGAACGCAAATGCTCTTCTCATAGTCTTTCTTATGATGTTTCAAGTTAAATTTGGTTTGCCAATAATTAGATTAACTTAGTGAAGTATGAATATCCCAATCCTTATCATATTTTAAAATCATCCAATAAAAGATTATTTCAAATGTTTTACAGTAAAATGAGTGTATCGACATGTTGCCTTTCAAAATGATAAGTGGAAGTGCCATTTGAAAACAAATGACCTGGAATTACGTTCAAGGTAGCTTATGACAAAAAGCTAGCGACACTATTAAAATATCATTTTGTTTTAAATTGGCAACATTGACTATTTCTAATGATAAGGCACATCACTATGGACTCTGTCAACAGCAAAGAAAATTGGTTCTTACACAGCTTATGAGTTTTGTTGAATTATGCATCATTGACCATGTGCACATGCAAATTGATTGATTAAAAGTGCTTGATTTATGCAATATGCATAACGAATTTATTTCAGAAACTTTATACAATTACGTTTAGAATTTGAAATTTGAAGGCATAAATTTACAGGAAAATACATGTAGATGTAGAACAATTTTGCGGGTCTTTTGGGAATAAATAATTTCCTTAAGTTCATAGTTCATATCATTAATAAGCTTGGCTCCCACATCAAATCAAAGCCTCATTTTGTCATTTAATCTCGAACGAAGATTAATCTTTGAGTCTTCGATAAGATTATTGTTATTAGAGGCATTTACGAAATTATCAATACTAGTTGTGTCACGAGAGCAATTTGAATTGAATAACGGATAAAGAAATATGGTGTGAGAAACTATAAAATCATTCTTATTTTCTTCTTGAATTATCAATTAGTTTTCTGATCCAATTGTACCAAATGCGAGTTTTTTAAGTGGGTAATGTTTCAACAGTTTCTCGATCCTTTTGTTATTGTGTAATCCTACACGACCTGATCTTGGTGTGGGCAACCAGTGACCGATTTCAGGAAGGGTTCAGCGTGTTCACTGATTCAGAAATTATATGTGTAAACTAAAGATCGATCCCAGTTCTCCCCCCCTTTCCAAATTCTTAGGTCACACTTTCGTGCTCAAAGTTGTTTTTATTACTAATATTGAACTGATGTTTGTAAGTGTGTACGCATTATCTGTTCTTTCAGTAGCATCGATACTGCCCAGAACGTATATGATGCACAAAGTTATTGACTTGGAGTTTATCAAATTGTGCAATAAGTTTAAAAACGATTACAGTTAGGTTGAGGAAAATAGAGATTATTACCCGAGGAAGTGTGTCATATGACTTTTACGAAATGAGTGCGAGTTTTTGTATTACCCGAGCGAGATTGGATACAATTTCGGGTGACACGGTGACTCGAGTCGACTGCTTGGGACAGATTGCCCTCACAAACATGGAGATACACGACTGCCGATGGAGGCCAAACAAGAGGTCCAGTGAAATTAGGCTAAGGATAGGAAGTATGCATCATTGCAATCGCAGCATAATTTCGACACTTTAATTATGAAATGGATTGACCAAAGATATCTTAGGTAATTTGCAAGATGAAATTAAAGTGAGTAGTTTGGTGAATTTACATCCCTTTGTTACATGAAGCAATTCATTGTCAATGAAAAAGGTGTCTTCATAAAATGTTGGCTTACATTTCACTTTCATATTGTTAATTTGGATATACACAACTTTTTCCCTTTCTATTTCCAGCATTTGAAATGTCGATTTAATGTCATAATGTTAGAAATTAATTCTTCACTTAGTCTTAGATATTTTATTGGGTCCGGATCAATAAACTTGATAAATATTCCTGGATTATCCATCAAACTAAATCTTGTTCAGAATATAAACAGGAATAAAATGATTTAATAGGGCAGTATCATTTTCTGATTGATTATGACAAAGATTTATGCTTCTGATTGGATTTATTCCCAAAGTTACAGACATTCATAAATTCTCAGAGAGTGGGATTGTTTATGATGGGGTAACATATGGCAGGAAACCATCTCTGTTTAGAATCACATACAGTAACAACTTTATTTTTACTTTTGTCTGCTTATTCTTACATATTTTTATATTTCTTGCTTGTAATACAACAATAGATTGTGATAAATATTTGTGGTTTTTCACATCAAACTAAAGTTTTTTTACAATATATAAAGTAGTAGAGCCTCCCGTGTCCACATGATTACCTTGTTAATGCTCCTTATTTTATTTACTCTTTACGTAACAGACAGTATTTGGTTGCTTTAGAGACAAATATATTTTATTTTACATATCTATGTTCTTGGTAAAATAACCAAAACTGATCCACTTAATTTCCTGAAACATCTTCATTATATATAGAGCGGTGGTTTTCCTCATTGCATTTTACACATTGGTGTGAAACAGTAAAAAATAGATATTGTTGTTATATCAAGAATAATTCCATACTCTTCACAATACTTTAAGTACTAAAAGTGGAAAATATTTGTCAGAATAAGAGTAGTCTGATTATGACTGAGTGAGACTGAGAGAGTCTCTTCCTGTAACAGACTTACAGGTTTTTAAGTAACATTCTGAAACATTTTTACATCTTTGGTTATAGTCACAAAAGTTTTATTGAACAACCAATGATTTTATGCACCTTATGGTAAGTTTAATTTCCCTCCGTAAATTCTGAAAATAAACCTGTATTTTTATACAAAAAACCTGGGCCTAAATTTTCGAAGCTCTCTTAGCACTAAGATAGTAGTAAGTACTATTAATTAACATTGCACTACGCCTATCTTAAGACTAAGAGAGCTTCGAAAATGTAGGCCCTGGTGATCAAGAACTTTACCAAAACATCGCACTCTTCCAACAAAGAAATGGAAACATTTAAACATCTTTATCTGCCCAATCTCTCGTGGTCTTCATAAGAGAAGGCAAGAGTGATAATCTTTAGTCATATTTAGCTGATTTTAATGGGGTCAGTTTCATATCATAATATCATATGTGACAAGATAATTATACTGTTATGTGTGGATCTATAAAATCCCTTTACTACTTCATGAATTGTGAACTGGATATTGTTTCAGTTTAAAAAAACACGAGAATTTCTTTAGTCCTTTCTAGCATATGTCATCTCTTTCGGTAACAGTAAATGAGAGAATTGTCAACATAGATTTTTTTAAGAATTAATGGGAATAAATGGTAATATAATTTAAGAGAAAATAACTTTGAAATAAGAGTACCTTTTTAAGCTGGAAGTGACAAAAGCTTGACAGGTTTCATAATGACATCGTCCAAATAACCTTACAATTTGAGATGTTCTGTGACAATGACATTTTGATGTGAATTCAATTTCAAATAAAGTTCATAATTTTGTTAAATTCCACTTCCGAATAAAACAATTCATATAGTAAACAACATTATAATTCAGATTCAAGAAGATAGGAAGCCTTAAAAAACACCAATGACTCAGCTAATAGTTCCTTAAGCACACTTTATCCTATGCTGTGCTCTGTTTAATTTGCAGCAAATTAGTTCTCGTTATGCTTGAGAGCAGGATATTTTCATTTAAGAAAGGCATTTTGTCATTTACCTGACATTATAAAATATCCAAATAAATAAAAAGTATGCATTTGCTGAACACAATGAAACAAAAACCTGAAAGTTATGATTTCATTTTATGATAAAAAGATATCAAAGAAAATATCTTCCTTGAACTTTAAGAACAAATCAATGCCATTATGCAGACTGTATTTTGTTAATGCTGCAGAGGGTATAGACAAACGTCTGACAAATAGGGTGAGAATCTTTTGTCATTTAAATATTTACAATGAATTCTTTGTAAATGTCGGTTCGTTGATAACATTCATGACACAACCAAGTAAACATGAAAGAATATAGTAAAAATTAAAATTGGATACTGTTTTTTTTAAATTATCGGCATATGCCCGAATTATGACAGGTCCACGAGTTCCACTCTACAAACAAATTAAGAGCTCTTATACATCCTTTATTTATCGCTTATTTTTAAACACAGTAAGTATGTCTCCTAAATGTATCATATCATAGAGAATATATGAAGTATTTGTTGTTTGTGTTCACTATAAACGCTAAAAATCTAAGAGATTGATTTATTTCATCATATCAGTACATACCAGAAACAATTATGTAAATGGTCAATGGTTTTCATGTTACAATTTTTATGTCATGTGGTGAAATACCTCAACATCTGTGGCAACCTCGCATCGACAATAACAAGGAATCATTCAAGCCAAAGAAAGCATGATAGGACACTTAAAAAAGGATCCATGACCGAGTGTTCTCGACAATGAAGTTGATTGATTTCGACAATTACTTGATTAAAGAAAGCTCCCAGTTGAGGCTTAGTTTATCTCTGCCAGCATTAGCCTTATATTGGATCGACAATGAAACAGTTTTGTATCAAATCCCCAAATCGCCTCGAATGGTTAATCCTCATATTTTCAATAGGAAAACTTTTGCCAATCCGTTGGTGGAAATCAAAATGATGAATTGTTATCTTTTCAATTAAAAAGAAAACAACATCCGCGGGAACAAATGAAATTGATTGAATGTGGTGAAAAGAAAAGCAAAGCCTTGAATTACCGTCTGAGGATAAGGCACATCACAGAGGACTCTGTCAATGCTCGTGACAGCAAACACGGAGATTGCTACGAAAACAGCGGCACGAATTTTAACATCAAATGAATCAATCATCGTCATCGCAGTTTCAAATGAATTGGATAGATATCCGTAATATAGTGATTATGCTTAATGTAATTAATTAAGGAACTGTTTTTATCTGAGAAATTAACTTCTTTAGTTCATCCACAAGTAAAATATGTGTTGATTGTTTGTGCTTTCTCAGATGAACCATGTGAAATAATTCACCGCCAGTAAACAAATGCTGCTTGTTGATATGCTTTTATATATCAGATATGTTGGAAAGATCAAGTGGATTTAATTAATATATATTGGAGTGTATCTGACAACAAAATACAATTTGAGCAATAAGCGATGCTACATTTTTGGCAGCATATAAGTGATTCGCCTTATATGTCATTGTAATTTGTGTGTACATGAATCGGGCTATTTGTGACTGTCCTGTCAATGTTCTAAGATGTTTTAAAGTATCTTGAAAAGGTTAAAACTATACATTGTAGACATTCAAACAAATAAAAGTTGAAAATTAGATGTTCTTGTTGATGATGTTTTACAAGAATTTAACGTCTTTTAATTCAATATTTTTCTCTTTCTTTTACAACATGTGTAATATCAATCAAATGACACTGTGGTTGTTTAAACGCTTTACCAAGCTATGCAACTTCTGGAAACATTTTATGAGCAATTGTCTCTCCAATCCCTGGCATCGAACAATAAAACAGTTCATAGGCTCACCAACACGAACTAGATATTGTTCAGAATATATAAAGTAATACAAGAGCTCTACAGAGCATTTAGTGACAATATAATTATGTGAGCGATAATGACAAAGTTGAGGTTTATGCTTTTGGTTTTATTTGTTTCTAGGCACTAGGTATATCTGATTTGTCACAAAAAAGAATATGACGTAGAAAAAGCATTCCCCTCACAGAATGACCATGATAAATAGCTTTTAGGCCCATTATCATTTTAGTAGGTGATGTAATACTTTGTAATCCAAAAGATCCTTTACAGAAGAGATGCAACGTCTTAGCTGGTATTTAAGAACAGTTTTGTCACTTTTTCACTTCGGCCAAGCAATAAACTTGATAACTATTTTTGTTTTGACACATAAAAATAGATATTGTTAAAAATATAAAATAGTTAGAATTATTTTACGAAGCCACCAATGACAGCATAGTTTTCTGATTGAATAAGACAAAGTTGAGGTTTATGATTTGTAAGAAACAGACTCGTATGAATTCACAGACACTAGATTTACTTTGGATGTGGAACAATAAAACGTGATTAACATTTGTGGTTCATCATGTCAAACTAGATTGGGTTTTTTCAGAATATAAAACGACTCTACAGAACCTTCTGTGTTAGTATAGTTGTCTATTTGATTGTCTGATTAATTATTACAGAGCTGGGGATTATGCTTTAATTATTTATTTTCCCAGTATCTGACATTTATGGTTTATAGAGACTAGGTCAATCTGATTTGTCACGCGATTTACAAAAAATGGAATAGAAAGGTTATCTTATTTTTATTTCAAAGAGTAACAAAGAACAAATGGTCCTTATGTGTTAATACAAATACATCAATAGGTGAACTTATTTTTATCAAGAAAACATGATATTGAATAAGCCAAAGCCAAAATACAGTTTTATGCAAAGGATGTGATTTTTTTAGAATATTTCGTCATCGTCTTTCAATAAGATATACATGAAATGAAATGGTTATACCCTGACAACTAATATAGTGTATGTTAATTGTTGTCCATGGTCAACCATGCTCTATAACTTTAATGTTACTTTTATACCTCGTTAAAAAATTAGGATGTGATTCATAACTGTTTCTATGGCGACGTACTACAACAATAATGCTGGCTGAGATAAATTAAGATTCTTTTTTTTTTCAATCTTATAATTAATGGAATCTTTCAATTTAAAAAATAATTTGTTCACTAGATTTAAAAACAGAAGTTGCTTTTAGATATCTCACTAAGTTGATAAAAGTTTTCAATAGTAACCAATGTATTAAATGATCTATAAATTTGCTATATCAAGTAATATTACAGTCATATCGTTGTTTGAATGCGTCATTCATTCTAACTCGCCTCTTAAAATCGGATTTATTGCATGGTTCACCCTATAAATAACGCATTAAGAAGAGAAATGTTATAATACAGGATATGTACGGGTAATAAAAATGCATATGAAATATCAAGACTAAACATTTACAACCAAAAGACAGTAAAACTATGGTATTTTGTTTAGTTTAGCAAGTGTCATTATCATGTCATTATCAACGTCCTCTGAATTTCAGGTAATTTTCCTTTATAATGGTACTATAACTTATCCTTTATCAAAGTGGTTTATTTAATTAAAATCTGTCATTTTACTGTAAAAGTAAGATATAATTGTCTTTTAAAAGGGTGACTTGTAAACTTGAGAAGTAAGTTAATATTCACACTATAGTTATTCGTTCTTAACAGTTGCGGACCAAGTAAGTGTTTCTATAACGAGTTGAAGCTTTGATACATAATAATTCTAATTGAAATAGAAAAATGTTATTACCAAGTTTTTTTCATACCTATTCGACCAGGGAAAAATTAATTTGCTAATGTTTTAAAAGAATTTTGAATACTTAAAAAATCGTGCAATTTATATAATCATAATCCACTTAATTAAGCAATTTCAATGTCAATACACATGGACCTGATGTAGACACATTTTGTACTTTTGGCCAAGATGCCGTGAACACAAATACAATTTCATCATAATAAATGGCGAGAAGAGCCCAGTAGTACAGTTCTTATTTATCAAAGTTTCTATATTCGATATTATTAATATAATTTTTATTATTATCATTAGTATGATATTTATTATTATGATATTTTTTATATCATACCCCTTATAAGGGTAGAGGACTGATATGTTGTATGAAACATGACACAATGAAACGTTTTTATTACATACCATAATAATTATAGAGTTTTGTTTAATAATACCTTTTAGGGGAAATTCATAATTACAAGACAGATATAAAAACATGAAATTTGTAACGTTAGATTTGTTGAATGTTTAAATCAAATAGAAAACAACAAAAAAGAGTTTCAAAAACAAACAAAACATTTGTTTAATGAAGAAAATGAAGTAAACTTGATCTACTTTGTCTGTGACATTAGACATCAAAGGGAGACTCTAAACCAAACTCCCTTAGGCACATTTGTGGACCGATGTGGCGTTTATATAATAATAATAATAATTATTATTATTATTATTATTATTATTATTATTATTATTATTATTATTATTATAATATCGCGCTTTTCACATGTACTTTTAAAATATCCATGGTCAAAACGCTACCTACATCATTACCCTGAGGTGAAGTGTATTTTCAAGGTAGCTACTTAGCGCTAATATAAGCATGACCATTGAGGTCCATACATAACATGTGAATAATTATTACCATGCGTGGATTCTATTTCACTCGTGTTCAAAGTTGCTTTAAGTTGATGTTTGAAAAAATATTTTCAAAAATTTGATAAAGCATGTTTGTGGAATATTGATAATGCAGCTAAATGCAATTATTAGAAAGTGAATTGTTTCGGATATAAACACAAAAGTGCAACAGTTAGATTACCGGTATGTGATAAATTGGGCCCAAAACTTAATACATTTAAACATCCAAAATGACAACGAATTTGTATTAATAAATGCCTTTAAAAATAGCTTTAGACAAAAATCGAAATTTTAGTTATATAATCCTTGGATGACACTTAAAATTAATCAAGATTGAATCATCCACTACATCATCTAAACTTGAGAAACACAGATCCAGGTATGTGATCAGCAATTATTGTATCTTATTTTATAATTATATGATAATTCAATAGGTCAATCGATATTGAATGTGAATGTTCAATTATAAACAGCTGTTTGTATGACTATTGACTTGAATATTGGTGATTGAATTAATTTAACGTTAAATTTGAAATCAAGCTAGCTACCAAATGAAATTTGTTTAATTCCAACTTCGTTTTGTAATAACTGATGATTCATTAATTTAAGAATAAAATTTTTAAAATATGCATTACTCATTGATTGCAGACGTCAATATGGAGCAACTGTATTGTTTGGTGAGACATGCTGTGACCGATTTATTGAGTCTTTAGATTCTGTAACCTCCCTTCTTAGCACTGTCTCATTAACAAATAGGTTCTGCAATCTTTTCTCACAGCCCAAATAAGGACTGATAAGAACGGGTGAGTAGTTAGATCAGCCCAGCATTTTGAATTGGTTTTAATTAGACAGGACTAGAGAGAGAAATTTTTGTCGTTAAGTTAACTATTTTGCATAAATCATGTTGACAAAATTTGACGAATCTTTTTATTTTTTGCTGAACTCTGATGACTTGATAGTGATCAGCATTTTCTAACACAGAGTGCTGGTCTCAGCATTACAGTAACATCATTCTCTTTCTTCAGGCAGACAATGTGTCAAAGTTCATTTAAAGATTTTTTTAAATTAGGAAATACATGCCATTTACATAGTGAAAAAAACGTAGCATTGTTATGTTTCGGATAACACTATTCGCAAAAGAAAGATTCTCGTATTGTTGGGGTCGAGTGTCTAATTTTCAACATATGACAAGTCGATTATTCCATGTTTTCATCTTAAATACAATACCTTAAATTATTTTTAGAGAATGATAAGGTTGATTGATTCTTTCTCTAAAATTTCAAAATATTTTTAATTGAGATTTATTCATAAGATGACAAATGAATGATGTGATGCATCACTAGCACCATGCAGTTAATTTGTTGAATCTAATACTCAAACACATTAATTTGCTTCCAGTCCTCCCAACAGGAAACACGGAGTAATCAGTGGATGGAAATTACAGTGATGGATTGTTACCTTTTTTCAAGCACAAGTTGAAACAAAAACTGATAAGGAGTTCAAGTTGATTGAAAACAATTTGGTGAGACACGATGAATTGAGTCAACTACTCACGACAGGTTAACCTGTACAAACATGGGGAGACACAGCAGCTAATAGCAGACTCAATAAGAAGTAACAAAATTATGCTCAAAATAACAAGGCAACATCCTTGCAATTGCTTTATTTTGACACTTTAATCTTGAAATGCATTGACCAAGATAGTTTTCATTTAGTTTGCATGATGAAATTGAAATGGGATGGTTGGTGGGATTTTGTTCTCAGACATAGCAAGTTTAGTCATCAAATACGCTAAATTACAAATGTGTATTTTCGTTTTGTTTTGTTTTTTGAATTTTAGATTTTTAATCTCCATCAATACAAGTCATTCAAAACAATTCATTTCATGACATTGTTGCATGAATTTGAATGACAGGCATTTAATTATCAAACTGCAATGAATAGGAACAATAAACAACAGTTGGCAGATATGGTTAATCAGAAGAGGTTATGGCATATGGACCAAAACTTTACGAAGTTTTCATTCTTGCACTCTGAATAGTAGTTGTAGCGGATATTATACATTGATTGATCTGCTTTGAGATTTGGTCATTTGTTAATTTGTTTCATTTTGTCTATTATACTGTATACTGTTGTCTGTATTAATTATATATAGAATATAGTTTCTCTTTTCAAAATATCCTAAAATGACATTTTTTACTTTATTTTTGTTATTGTCACTCCGTTTTTTTTGTGTTTCTTCAACCCCTTTTATCTCCTACAATATTGTGTAATAAGTAAGGTAAATTAATGATTGCATTTTAGGTTCATTTTGAACATATGTGGTGTTGCAATAACATTCAATGGATTGTATTATTCCTTGGAGTTATAAAAAGTTTGTTTTGCACCGTTATAATTGTTGTAGTTGTTCAATAGTATAAGATTTACTATTCGTGTTAAACATTTCGTTTATGTAAGTTAAACCCTTTTGGGAATAACGTTTGGAATTGATAATTTTTCCATCAACTTTTATTTCATCATTTAACCATGTGTGTTTTATAGGATATCCTTTGCGTTTTTGCATTTTTTTTAACAAATGGTATCTATCAACTTTGTCAGTTTTGTGTTTCCATATAAAATTAAATCATAGTTTGTTCCATTTTTTTAATCATTTTATCATTTGGGTTGGGTAGAAGAGCAAAAAGATTATTAAGTTTTGGTAATAGAAGATTTTCAATACAATTTTTCGTCCTTGGGAAGTAAGATCTCTTTTTAATGAAAACCAATTATATTGTTGACATATGAGCAGATTCCCTTCCCCACAATTGTAAGGATTACATGCAATGAATGGAATATCTGTCAATAATTGACAACTACCGGGTTCAATCTGAAATACATAGTGTAAATGAAAATCCCTGTTATTGTAATGATCTGATTATCATCTGATTTGGCAATACCTAAGGTAATCGGACAGATGGATATCAAACCAATCACTCAATCAATACTCCTGTGAAAAGATGAGACAACCAATCAAAGGTTGTTTCTATCAAACATGAAACCAAATAAAGGCTTTTTGATATTATTTAATATTAACTTAGTTAAGAATAATATGATGATTTAAATGAGACAATGTGATAAAATGTTTCGATTTATTTAGTTCAGGTAAGGAAGTGTTTCTTTCAACAACTTACTTCTGAAAATTAAAGCTTTAAATGTTTTTGTAAGAGTCATTATGAGACTATTTGACCCATAAACCATGCATGGATCATTATGGACAACAGCTAATGCATTGTATTAATTACAATTATATTCATTAACATCTTTAGCAGTTTGTGTGCTTATCACCGTTTGACCTGATCTTTGGTTGGCGACCAGGAGGGATCAGGGGGTTCCCCAATCAAAAGATTACATGCATGAATTAGAATCTGAACCTCCTATCCCAACCCTCCATTCTCCTCGCCCATTCAAAAGTTATATAATCTGTGAACGACCCTTAAAACTAAATTTAAGTTTAATGAAATTCAGGTATCTGATCACCTCTTGTACGCTTTGTGGTTGCCGACTGTTATTTCATTCTAATATCAAATGGTGCAACTGATATTGCAACTGAATTTTCAATGATAAATTTGTAACAAACAAGATTGTAAATATAAGATGATTTAGTAAATATGAGATGATTTAGTAAATGTAAGATGATTACAATAGAATAAGAAATGAAGCTTGTTGGAGTCTCAAATTCAGTATTTGAATTCTTGAATATCATTGAAGTTTGTCTTTTGGTTCAAACTATTTTATGTATTGTTATACCTATGAATATATATGAAAGATGATTATAATAAGGAAGCAATGGTCATTTATAAAGCAAAGGTTATAATTTCTGTAATGATGATATAAAAAAGGAAAAACTTTTCAAAAGCTGATGCTTCATTTAAGACTATTGTCTCGAGTATTTCTTTAATACAAATTATCATTCAAAGGTGCAAGCACGTTAATTTAATAAGAAATGAGGTAACCGTATTTATGAGCTTATATATTTCGTAATCTTCCTTCCTAACACTGTCTTACTGAACAAGTAAATTATGCAGTCTTCCATCCAAGGTTCAATTAGGAACTGAATGACTAGATCTGGTATTAAGATTATTAGACCAGCAAAGCATATAGATTGGTTTAAAGCAGTGAAATCTTGTCTGATTGCCATGCTATTGTCTGGCCTGGTTGGTCATCTGTTCTATATCATGCCACCACGAACACTGGATTGGTCTCTTTTAGACTAACTGCGGTTGTAATTTTAAAACTTAGAACAACACTTCAAAACTAAATACTACTTTGCATCTTTCCCTCAAAACGTCATAATGTTTTTTTTTCAGCGCTGTATAGGTAATCTAGAAATATTTCTTGATGGTTTTGAAAATACCATAACCAGTTTCCATCAAATTAAGGAGCTGACTGATTAAATCGGGCGAGTAGTTAGGCGAGCACAGAATTTGAATAGGTTTAAAGTAGACAGGACCTGTCCGATACACCGTGCTATTGTCTGACTCAATTTGGTCATCCATATACTCTGTTCTATGTCCTGATCAATGGAGTAAAAAAAGATGCTCTCGTGAAGAATAATCTTGGTAGCTAAGGTTCACAAACCTTTCATCATCATAAACTATTCAGCATTATTTTTCTTGACAAAATTTTGCAAATATTTTTATTTTCCTCATAACTTACTAAACATGATATGTCTTGATTGTCAAGAGCATGTTCTAACACTGCATAACAAGAACACCATTCTCTTTCTTCAGGAAGACAATGTGTCACATTCAGTTATTAGGAAAATTAGGAAAACATGCCTTTACATAATGAAAAACGAAGCATTGTTATATTTGTGATCACAATATCTGCAAAAGAAAATTTCTCATATATTTTTGATGGTCGTGTCCTTTGCGTGATTCAAATCCACACCCTCGGGGTCAGGGAACATCACATGTAGTAACCAAGCAAACAGCTAAACAAGGGCGGTCAACTCGTTTATAGAACATGATATACAATAAATAACAATTCGTATTCGTACGACAGCACTTAAAACTTCCATCTGTTAGCGTTATGTAGTCATTTGTTGTATTGCTGATTTTAAAATGTTTTCGTTTCCTTAATAATTACCTTTAAACTGATTAAGTTTATTGATTCATTCTTAATAATTTAAAAAGATTTTTAATTGACGACATGAATGAAGTGATGCATCGTGTTTGTACAAAATATGATTTTCTCATAAGAAATGACTATTTTTTTAAAAGATGATATTAAATAATTGTCTACCATTAAAACTTTCAGAATGCGAATAGTTATTTGGTAATAATTCAACTACACTAGTCAGATTTAACACATTAATAACATTGGTAATAACATGTAATAAAAAAGGTAGTTTTGACACGTTCTAATTTAACACTGTTACATCGAAACAGTATCTTAAAGAGGTATAAACTATATAGTGTAGACATTAGAAAACATTACTGGTCTTATGAATGATGTTTCACACAATCTTATGCATTCTAATTCAAACCTTCCTTAACCTCATGTTTAATGTATATAAAATATATCATGGTTTTTAAAACACTTCACTCAGCCATATGTATAAAGCGATATTTACGAGCAATTTTTCTAGAGTCTTACATAGTTCTTTGGTATATAACTTATACTAGATTCATCACCTTAACTAAATCTCGTAGAGAATATATTACGCAATAAACGGATTTACAGAACCTCCCGTGACAGTATAATTTTCTGATTGATTATGACATAGTTGAGTTCTATGCCCTTGACTATATTTCTTCTCAAAGTGAGGTTTCTAGACAATAGGTCAATCTGATTTGTTACGACAAAAAGCAATCTTCTTTTGGAATAAAAATGAATAATGTTCTGCTTGTTAACATTTTGTAGGTATCCCTATACTTTGTAATCCAAAAGAAGTGATTCATCGTATTAACTGACAGTTAGAACACTTTTGTCTCCTATCCTACATTTTTAGTCGCTTTAACAATGAATTTGATAACTATTTTAGTTAATAAATAAATCTTGTTTGATATAGTAAGATATGAATGATTATGACAGATATGAGTTTATGTTTTTGAATTTATTTGTTCTCCAGAAAACAAACATTAGTGGTTGTCCAGAGACTGGGTCAATCTGAATTTTCCGAGAGATAAAATAGTGTACAAAATTACATCCTTTCATTATCACAAGGACTATTAGATTTGTCCTTCTTTTGTTTTGTTGTAACTTTGAAAAACCTGTTTCATTGAAAATCATGCAGCATATCAACTATGTTTATGAGCACATTGGCCTCCTTTGGCTTCTCTTGGAACAATGAAAGTGATAAATAATTGTTCATCGTGTCCAACTAGATCTTGTTCAGAATATATAACAATTTTACTGAGCCCTCTGTGTCAGTATAATTGTCTGATTGATTATGACAGAGCTGGGGATTATGCTTCTTATTTGATTTAGTCACCTAGTAACTGACATTAATGGTTTATAGGGACTAGGTCAATCTGATATGTCACGAGAAAAAATATGGTATAGAAAGGTAATCTTATTGTTGGATTTCAAAGAGTGATGAATTGTTCTACCAATGTTTTGTTTGTAATCATGTGTCAAAACCAGTTTATAAATCAGTGAATTTTTTGGTCAACTTAACACAAAGAAATAAATAATTAGTTTAATGACAGGTCCTTTATAAGAGGTGAAATTTCGATTTCAAATTTTTCGTGAAAGACACGAGTCTTAAATTCTAGATTAGTACAATGATATGTTTTCATAAACAAATCGTAACATTAATGTTTTGCTTTAAAAATATTTCATCATCATCTTTTAATTAAATATCCATGTGCTTAAGTGGCATTCGTGTGAAACATTAAAAACTGGTTTCAATCATACATCGTAAATGCATCTTTGCTTTTACATGCACTATATTGTTGATTCCATAATACCTGTAGCTAAAGCTTGCATGGCCATTTCCCGAAGTCGTATTCATAAAATAAAAATTATAGAATTCTGTATTTCCTTTGTTCCATTCTTTGAAAACAATGTTATCAACTACAGCGAAACGTCGAATTCTTAGTGCATAGACATCTTTTATCATTTATGAGGTTACGGATTTATCAAGGATTTACCACATATATGTTATCAAGACCATTTTATCACATATCACAATTTACATTATTTATCATTGATATAGAGTGTGATGCAGACGTTTTTGAGGTAAGGGTACATAACCAATATTGCTGCCTTGTCTGCAAATCAATATCAATACAAGACTCGGGTACCTGATTTAAAGTCTCCTTTTAAAGGCTTAAGTCAGAGTTGTTCATTTTCTCCACTAAACAGCGATGTTGTTCTGCCTTTTTAAACTTTTTGAGTTATTTTTATTTGAGTTAGAACATAAAACTAATATAACACCAAAATCAATTCCGAGATCACATAGTTGTTTTGCACTAAAATTGGTGCTCTACTAACATTTTCACATTTTTTCTAAAACCAAAACGTCTTTTGTAATTCAAAATATACCCTGAAAATATGCTTGGATATATAGAACTATATAGAGTAACTCTGAGCTCTTCTATTTGTCTTTATTGAATGTACCAAACCTTAAACTCCTTACAGAAACACTTTATTGGTCAGTTCAAGTACAGTTCAGTGTGGTGTGAATATTACATTTCTCCTCATGTTTCAAGTCATTCCCATAAAAGGCAAATATATCTTACTTTTACACTAAATTTCAAAAATTGATTAGGTAAACCATTTTGAAAAATGATAAATTAAGTAACGTTTACAAAGAAAATGTCTTAAAATAAGGTGGTGTTTTGGGTTGACAGTGTCAAAAACGTGTCACTCTTTTCATAATGTCATTGTTAAATTGTCTTTTTGTATGGAATGTATAATCTTGATATTTTGATACCCAGTTTCATTTCCCTTACAGCTCATGTTTCATAGCATTTCTTATCTTAATACTTTATTTTATTGGTGAACAATGCAATAAATATGATTTAAGGAGTTAAACTGTAATAAATAATGTAATCAAACATCGAAATAACACATTAAATCATTATTGCGTCATATAATAAAATTATTCATGATCAATACGCACAAATTTGTTATCATTTAACACTTTAATAGAGTGGTGAATGTTACCACATTTCATCAATAATGGTTTTGATATAATAGGAAACTAAAAACAGAACACATTATCTTGTTTCAGGTTGTGATTGTCTTGCAAACGAAATTGAGTGATTCGGACAATTTTCAGATTGAAGAAAAGAGGGTGCGTTTGTATCTGCCAGCATAACTGTTCTTGTGCGTTGCCTTAGAAACAGATTTGTATCCAATTCTTCAATCTTCTTGAATTTTTCATTCCCAAGTGAAATCTCAAGTAAAAATTCAATTCTCAAGGAAAATATTTGCATAGTTGGTAAAAAATGAACAATGATGTATTGTTGCTTTTTAACTTTAAACAAAATCCAAAGCAAAATCCTCGAAACAATTGAGATTTAATAACTATCAATTAAAGAACCTCAATGACTTGAATCGAGGTCTAAGGATAAGGCACACCACAGAAAACTCTGTCTCTGCTAGTAAAAGCAAACATAAAGAGCCGTCACGGACAGTGAAGGGTTTTCACGTTGTAATTATACATGAGTGACACTGCAGTGTAAAATGAATTGATGAAATATCAATTATGTATTAAATATGCATCATGAAACTGATTTAAAGTAAAAGTCTTCAATTACATTTTGCATTTTGAAAAGGAAAGAAATGAATAAATGTATTCGTTCATTAAAAATACATAAAAACCTAGCACATGCCTATACTAGTCTTTTAGTAATCAGATAAGTTTTATCATTTGAAAAAATTTGGAGATTCGGGTGTCGGTTACCGATAACGGATGCAAGGGAGGTTTTAGAGGTGTCAACATTGACTTCATGAATACTCATATTAAGGTGCATATTGATGCTCCCGAATGAATTTGTATCCAATTCTTCAATCTTCTTGAATTTTTCATTCCCAAGTGAAATCTCAAGTAAAATTCGGGAGCATCAATATGCACCTTAATATGAGTATTACCATGTGAAATGGTTGATATACTACTATTGTACAGTGAAAAACCAAACTGCGACAGTTAGATTACCGGTATGTTTACGACAGGTTTTGCAAATATATTTATGACTAACTGAATATGAAGTCTTGATTGTCAACAGCATATATTCTAACACAGATTGCTGGTCTCATCATTATCTTTCTTCAAGACGGCATGGTGTCAAAATTCCGTGTTAAAGATTTCCAAAAATTAAGTTATTATGCCTTTACATAGTGAAAAATCGAAGCATTGTTATATTTCTGATCGCACTATTTGCAAAAGAAAATGTCTCATATTTATGGGGGTCGAGTCACTTGCCTGATTCAAGCAACATCACAGGCATTAACAAGGCTAACAGCTACTCAAGGATGGTCAACTCGTTATAAACATATATATGATATACAATAATTGACACTTCATATTCGTGAGATAGCACCTAAAACTATTATCTGTTGGAGTCATTTGATCTTTTTTTCAAATTACTTGACAAGTTGATTTTTTCTGTTTTCATTTCCTAAATAAATTAGCTTCAATTATTTTTGATTAATTGATTCTTTCCCTATAATTCAAAAATACTTTTAAGATTTATTTTTATGATGACGACATGAATGATGTGATGCATCACTAGCAACATGCAGTTAATTTGCAGAATCAAATACTCAAACACATTAAAATCATTTCTTCCAGTCCTCCCAACAGGAAACACGGAGTAATCAGTGGATGGAAATTACAGTGATGGATTGTTATCTTTTTTCAACGCACAAGTTGAAACAAAAACCGAGAATGAGTTCAAGTTGATTGAATACAATTTGGTGAGACATGATGACTTGAGTCAACCACTCAGAACAGGTTAACCTGTACAAACATGGGGGAGACACTGCAGCTAATGTAAGGCACAATATGATGTGATGATCCAGTGAAATTACGGTCAAAATAACAAGGAAGCATCCTTGCAATTGCTTCTTAATTTTGACACTTTAATCTTGAAATGGATTGACCAAGATAGTTTTCATTTAATTTGCATAATCAAATTGAAACGAGATGGTTGGTGAGAATTTGTTATATGGAGCAAGTAATTGTCACTCATATAAAGTTTTATCATTATTCAATTTTAATTTCAAATTGTTTTCAACGAAAATCAATTACATTATCGACATCTGACCGGATTGACTTGCCACGCAAATATAGGGATTACATATAATGAATGGAATATCTCTTCTTGACAATTACCATGTTCAATCTGAAATACTTAGTGTAAATGAAAATCAAAACACATTTCAGCATTTCGTCTTCTTTTTCTGTCATTTCATTACTTATGTAAGTGCTGGTTTAAACTATATGAAAGGATTCATAGTTTCCAGTGTTTGCAATGATCTGATCAAAAATTATTGACAACAAGTAAGTGTTGTGAAAATGGTGCATGAAAATAAAACGTTTTGCCCTCTGGATTTGTAAGATAAAGATCTTTTGATGTACAATAAACAACCAAGTTTGATCATCAAAACCATATAAAGGAGGAGAAAGCACAATTCATGTCTTTGATTCCA
This sequence comes from Phorcus lineatus, assembly GCA_921293015.1. NCBI lineage: Eukaryota > Metazoa > Mollusca > Gastropoda > Trochida > Trochidae > Phorcus > Phorcus lineatus. Next base: position 29,136,491 of record OV121085.1, on the reverse strand, counting down.
TCTCCGTAAGAAACACACCAGTCATACATTGGTTTATCCTTTAAACGTCCTTTCAATGTGAATGAATTCAGAAAAGAGAGTCAACAGAGCCAACATGTCTGATGAGTTAAACGATCTTGTGAAAGTTAAGCTCGAGCTGGTTATTTTCAAGATAATCTTTGTTGATAGATTTTAATCTTCTAAACTGTCTGATCGCTTATTCGAATTAAGACACAAAGAAACAAAAATGTTTAAATGACATCAGTCAGAAAGCTTAGCACATTAACATTGGGATTAGATCCATTATTCTAAATGGCTTCAGATCTATGCCATCAAATTTTAGCTTTCTGTAAGAAAGGTTCTCATGGACAGGTAATGAATAGGGGTCCTGATGCAATTATATTTTTGGTCAAGAAATATGTTCTTCTCATTAAAACATTTGCAGATTTTATTTCATAACCTCATGTTAATATGTTTTTTCTGATAAATCTATCTTCATAGAATGAACTCATCTTATTAAACAAATGGTGATTACATAATTTTGTGTAAACTGTTTATTCTTATAATCCACTCATTAATCCACTGGCATTGACTGCAAGTCACAAGGTGAATATGTAATTAATGTCTGAATCATATTTAGGTTATCATGTAAAATCATGTTTATCGGATTTGAATCTTAAATATTTCATGTCATGAAAACCCCTTTTTGTGTAGTGTGTGACCCACCATTATCCACAGGTCAAAGTGCATGGATGTGAGAAGCATGAGTTGCACAGTCCAAGCACGTGCATCTAGATACTGTCTCTCAGTCCATTATCAGAGTTGCAGCACAGTGACCCTAAAAAGGCAAACAGCAAACTTTGTTATATTATTAAGCTGTCTGTGAGACAATTATTTTTAATCTTAGATTAAAACAATGTATTTGAAATATAAAGTAATCTCAGCTGTAGACGAATTAAAATGAGAATACATTTTGAGCAGCAAATACATAAATAAGAATCAACTTGCCTCTTTGGCACTTCATTTCTCCTCAAGTGTACTCCATTACATAATCTGGTTGAATACTCACAAGATTAATACTCTCAGTGAAGAGATGAGATAACCAGTAAAAGGTTACGTTCATCAAACATGAAAACAAATAAAGGCTTTTAAACATTCCTTCCACTATGTTTCAAAGGGTCAAAGGATGATGTAATTGAGACAAAACAATGTTATATTTGGGTGAATCTAGTTCAGGAAAGAATGTTTCTTTTTATACTTTATTTTTAAAACTAAAGCTTTCAATGTTTGGTAAATGTCACTCAATGGTGTTTTAATCATTGTAGAAACTTGAAAATCAGGATCTGGTCTTAAACAGACATCAAATGACAACCATGTCGGATTTTTGGTCACGTGTAAACATTCTTTTTCATTTTGGATTTGGATTTGTTTGGCTAAGCCAGGAAATTGGTAACCACAAATTGTTTATTAAATCATTCAGGCAGAGGTTACATGATAATTTACTCCAATCCTGGCAATCATCTATGGAAAACAACATTAAATGTTATTACTATAAGCAATTTAAATCTTTATTAAATGTGGAAAGTTACTTAACAAATAATGATATTCCTCAATATTTAAAAATCATATTTGCAAGATTTCGATGCTGTAACTTTAAATTAGCAGTAGAAACTGGTAGATACATAGATGTAACTTATAATGAAAGGCATTGTTTGTTTTGTAAATCCAATGGCATTTCAGTCGTTGAAGATGAGTGGCATGTATTTTATGTATGTGATGCATATTCAGAGTTAAGAAAAGGTACCTATTAAAATATCTCAGTAAATACCCAACTATGATTAATTTTATATCCATTATACAGGGTGTTAATATCATGAAGGATGTTTGTCTATATCTATATTATGTTGACAAGAAACACAAATCTAAATGTAAATAGATAATTATGCGCATGTCACAATTTAAAAGTGTTGATGTATATGTATTTTGGGCCGGAGGCCTGTTACTGAATAAAATGTCTGTCTGTCTGTCAGTCCATGTCGGATTTTTGGTCACGTGACCAGGGTGCCCACTGTCTAAATTCAATTCAATATTGATAGATACATGCACAGGGATCATTCATGTAAATAATTCATGCCCTTTTTTATAAAATCATTAGCTAAAAGTTGTTGCTAAGCTATTACACTATTTTCCTTTTACAACAAGAAGGCTTATAATGTCATTTTTAAAAATGCCTAAGTCAGCCATCCACTTCCTTCACATAACTTTTTCCCAGGTCTTACACTTTCCTTTTGGCATAGAGAAAAAGAGGATATTCATTTGTGTTTTATCACGTCAAACTAGATTCTGTTCAGAATGCATAAAGCAGTTAAAGGATTTTACAGATCCACCCATGTATAATTTTCTCATTGATTATAACAGAATTGAGTTTTATGTTCCCTATTTGATATAGAATCCAAGTAACAGACATTGACTAGGCCAATCTGATTGTTCATTTATCACTTTTTGGAGTCACTTAGAGTAATCAGCTTTTTCACCTCTTTTGTATGATAGGTGTGCTTTGTTAGCACGAATATCTCCAACAAAGAGCATCATCCTCATATCTGCCATATGAGATAGCATTCGACAAGGGAGGCTGTAAAACCTTTTCTACTATATTATTGTAAACAAAGTGAAAATATTATACTCATCAAACCACCCAGATTTACCTAGTTTTACTGTCCACTGTTTACTTGATTTATAACTTTATTACCATTTACTCCAAAACGTCTCACTTTTGAAATAAACGTGTTGTAAACCTTCTCCTTTTTTTAATTAAATCATTTCAAATATCTATCACAACCATTTAACTGCTATCATGTATCACAACTTATTTGGTTTTATTTCTAAAATGCTAGTAAGAATTCCACTATTGGGCTATTTTTGGGTCGTTATTCAACTACAAAACCTCAACTCCTTTCAAAAACATTCAGTTGATTTGGCAGTGTTTAGAAGAACTTTATTTGGTGTGTCTTTTCTTTTACTTCTCAAGTTCATGAATCGCCCCTTCTTTGTGATATTATATGTCATGTTAACAGTATCATATTTATACATACATGTTAATATACATGTTTCAAAAAGGATCCGTTATTCAAACAAAGTCTTTTGAAACAACAGAAACTGTTTGTATTTATGATAATCAAGATATCAAATTTCAAAGATATCTGGTTTTAGATGGATTATATTGACACTTTATAACCACTCGTTTTCCCTATGAAAGATATAAACATGAAATATAATAACATCCTACAAATCGTGACAACAACTTGAATCAACAATAACAAGAAATGGTTTTGTCCAAACCAAGAATGAAAGCAAGGTAACACCAGGAAACATGACCACGTTTCAAGGAGTGTTCTTGGGAATGAAGTTGAATAATTCCAACAACTACCAGAATGAAGAAAACTGTGGATGAAGCTTAATTTATCTCTGCCAGTATTGATGTTGTTAGCCATAGGATCAATTTTGCATCAAATCCTAAAATCTCCTTAATTCCTTAATTTTCCTATAAGAATACATTTGTTAATCAGTAAGGTAAAATACAATGATTAAAATGATTGAAAAATACAATTGTTCAACTTTTACTTCAAAACTAAAAAATCAATCCGCAAATCGACATCGATTGTCTACGATTTGAAAAGCAGCAAAGACTTGAATAAAAGTATAAGGATAAGGCACATCACAGCAAACTGTCACTGATACTAACAGCAAGCACAGACAGTCCTTCAAGGGCGGGAGCAGGATTGTTACAGAAGCAGTTCTTTCTTATGGCTGCAATATTGCCCAACAATGCATTATAGACAATAAATCACTCTTTCTTTATAGCAGTGTAAATCTATTGATAAAATATTATTCATCTCTTCAGTGTGCATAATGGAATTGATTTTTAAAGAAAGTTATATTGATACATTTTGCAGTTAAAAAAAACCATCTGAAATTACTCTTGGGAAAATACAGTTAGCCCAGCATATCTTTAATGCGATATTTTATACAAATTGTTTCCTTTACTTCATAGTTCATATCAAATAATGACTTTGTCTCATAAATCCATATCAGAGATTTGATTCGTCATCAATCTTGCAAAAAGACAAAAGATGAAAGCTAACTTTAATTTACAGAGACATTTAGGAAATAGTCTAAAGACTTTTTTGTCGCGTGACCTTATTGTTAATCTAAATTGATATACAGATGCATGAATATTGCGTGTTAACAATCTCTAATATATATTATTATTTCAAGATGTATTTATATTTTTATGAGACATGCAGTGACCAATTTATTGAGCCTATAGATTCTGTAGATTTTCCTTCCCGACACTGTCTCAATGAACAAATATATCCTGCAATCTTCTCTCATAGGCCCAGTAAGGAGCTGACTGATTAGATCTGGTGAGTATATAGACCAGCCCAGCATACATATTGGTTTAAAGCAGTCTTGTCTTGTCTGATTGCCGTGCTATTGTCTGACTTGGTTGGTCATTTGCACTGTACCCTGCTACAATGAACACTGGATTCAAGACACAATGTGTTCTACAATAATTTTGGTTGTCATCTTATACACAATATACACTATTTCCATTCCTGCAAAAGGTTTTAAATTTCCTTCCCACATAGTATATGTAATTAAAAAATAGTTTCGATTGTTTTAAAAAGATGCCATAACAATCTAAGTGGAACGGAAACAATATTCTCTATTTGTGCATCATATTTCGTCTTAGAATTTAAAAGCTTATTTGAAATACATGATAAACTGAATTATTGTAAAGTAAATAGTTCCTTTATCATTTAGAGTTTCATCTTCTTCAATGTCTCCCAACTTGTGGATGACATTTTATATGAACAATGACAGTCATAACTACAAATGGCATTAATAGAACATTCTATTAATAGAACCTTTTTTTTAAAACAACTCACAATGTTTTTTAACATCTGCAACCATATTCTATCCTTCAATAAAAGCCAAAAACAGAGTAATTGGCTCTGTAGCTCATCAATCTCTGTATTATTTAGGTTAGTTTAAAAACATACGTTCTGACTTCGTTAATGTGACACAATACTAAACAGTCTTATAAAATTGACCATCGATCATTATTAAGATGTCTAATGTAAGTCTAAAGCTAGAGAGAAAACACCTAACAAAAGGCATAATCTTTTTACCCAACTCATCAATAGCTTCTGAAAAGAAGAGACATGAAGGTGTGTGGATGGACACTATGCCATACCTTTATATCGAAGGGGAAACAAAATCAAAATCGTCGAATGTGAGACTCTCTTAAGCAAAGATTATATTCCGAAATTTAAAAAAAAATCCATTAATTCGAGACATATATGGACTGGTTTGGTTTCGTAGGTCATTAATATTCATGTAATTTGGACGCAGAATTAAGACTTGTGAACTTCTGTATGGCCGTTTCTTCTAAATTTAAGAACTGAGAAGAAATGAGTTAAAAGAATTTAATTGTCAACATGTAAAATGTAGATCTATAGATATATGCAAAGGATCTACAATGTATACCATCGCGTAAACAGCATTACAATAGAGAAATAAGATATTTGTATGATCTAGCACTTTAAGCTCTTATAAGATGGAGTATTTTTTATCTCTTTTTCAAAAGATAATTTTTAATGCTTTCCATCCCTGCATGATTTATCTTCAACTGTTTTAGGAGAAAACATAACATGATTGATTACATCAACAGAAACATTAGATAATTTTTTTATGATGACAACGTCAATGATGTAATTTATCACTAGCAACATTGAATTTGTTGAATCAAATACTCAAACACATTAAAATCATTTCTTCCAGTCCTCCCAAAAGGAAACACGGAGTAATCAATGAATGGAAATTACAGTGATGGATTGTTACCTTTTTACTACACACATCCTTTAAGTGAAAAAAAAGAAACGGAATTTAGTTGATTGAACAATTTTGAGAGACACGATGACTTGAGTCAACTGTGAAGGACAGATTACATTGTACAAACATGTGGAGACACATCAGCTGATGGCAGTCACGATTTGAAGTTATAATCCAATGAAATTACGCTCCAGTTAGGAGGAATGCATCACAGCAATAGCAGCTTAATTTTGACAATTTGATACTGAAATGAATTAACCAAGATATTTCTTTAGTAATTTGCATGATGAAATTGAATCGACTGCCTCGGTGCTATTTTACTTCTTTTTTAATATGAATAAAGTAATTGTCATCCATAGAAAGTTTATTTATTTACATTGAAATATAATATATAATATTCTGTGTAACAGTTAATTGTCGAACTCTTGCTTGATGTGTAACTGAAACAAGTATAAGTAGTGATGTATTGCTGATTTCGTTTCATTCATAAAATATCCATTGAAGCATAGAAAAACACGTATTAGATCCAATAGGAATGGAATGATCTATCTCCAGAAGAAACATACCAGTCTTTCACTTACTAATTCATTACACATCCCTTCAGTGTCAATTATTTCAGTAATAGAAGTCAAACTATTGAAGACTAAAAAGTGTGGAAATTTAAGTTTGGACTTGTCGTTTCAAGATATGATTACGTCTTTAATGTTGTGACTGTCATACTATGAACTAAGACATAAAAATTTAAAAAATCTAAGCATATTTCTTTTACTGTGTAAATATGTTTTATCGTTAAGTCATTTGCAGATTAGATGTCATACTATCATATTCACCTAACAAGCTTTCTGTTTTTTCTTTTTCGTATGAACCCAAATGTTTAACTCGATGATGATTACATAACCTTTTGGTGGTAATTGCTCACAAATCAAGTGCAGGTAAGAAGGGAAATTAGTGTTTGTAGGTTTTGCTTCAGTATTCGGAATATAATCCTAAAACTTAGTGAGGAAATATATTTCGTGTAATGTGTGTCTCGGCATTCTTCACTAGACGAATATGCATTGGTATGATAAGCGTGAGCTGCGTATCAGTTACGTGCATATAGGTGTAGGCTGTGAGTCCATTCTATTAGCGTCGCATCTTAGAAACCCGGATCAGTTAACAGGAAAACATGCCATATTAAGAAGTAATCTGTGAAATAATTATTTCAAATCTTAGGTTAAAACAATTTATTTAATATGCAAAGTTACTACTTTCATGACGTCAGAGATGGATGCAAATGAAATACACTTTGAGAAGCAAATACATAAATAAGAATCAACTTACCTCTTTGGCATTTCATTTCTCCTCAAGTGTACCCCAATACATAATCTGGTTGTATATCACCCTACTCACAAGATTAATACTCTCAGTGAAGAGAAAAGGTTGTAAAGGCGTCCATGAAACGTGAAATTAAATAAAGGCTTTTCAGTATTCTTTCAAATTCAAGTTCAAAAAGGTCAAAACATGCTGATGTCATTGAGACAATAAAATGTTATGTCTTAATTAACCTACTTTAGGAAAGGAAATGTTTCTTATTACAAATTTATTCTGAAAACATTATTCATTATTTTTTAACATAACCTTTTTCTCCAGTCTTGTATATTTCCTTTGACCATATAATACAACATTATACATATTTGTGGTTTATCACGTCAAACTAGATTCTGTTCAGAATGCATAAAGCAGTAAAAGGATTTTTACAGATCCTACCTTGTATAACATTCTCATTTATTATGATAGAATTTAGTTCCTTATTTGATTTATTTTACAAGCAACAAAGATTAATGGCGTTTCAGAGAGGCCAATCTGATGTTTTATTGAAAAAATATGGAATGTAAAAAAAGCATCTGGTTGAAGTCAGTTAGAGTAATCCGCTTCTACACCTTTTTATGTCTGTTTGTATGATCGTTGTACTTGTTTAGCCAATCTCCAACAAAGAGGATCAACCTCAGCTCTGTCATAATCAGATAAGCATATGGACACAGGAGGTTCTATAAAGACCTTTCAAATATATTATATAGTGTTAACAAAGCAAAAAATATTTACCCTATAAACGATAAATATTTACCTACTTTTAATTCAAACTTCGCACTTTTAGATAAAGGTACCTGTGTTAAAAGCCCTCTCGTTTTTCAATTTTAAGTACATTTGAAGTATTTATCACAGATACACTAATCATAATCATTATACCGCTATCATGTATAACATTTATATGCTTTTATGTCTCAAATTATGATATTTTATCTTTTTCCACAGAAAATTTTTTCTTATTGAGCTATTTCTGAGGTCGTTATTCAATATATGAAACCTCCTCAAAGAAACATTTAATTGGCTTGACAGTGTTTAAAAGGTTTTTTTGGTTTGTGTCTCCGATTACCCCACAATCTTTGTAATCTTGTCTGTTATGTGAACAGTAACACCTATCAATATACATGTTTGAAATAACAGAAACAGTTTGTGTTCTTGGCCATTGAACTAACCATATTTCGAAGATATCTGATTTAAGATGAAACCTAATGACAGTTTTAAAACACTTCGTTTTCCAATGAAATATACAAACATAAAAACATTCTACAAATCGTGACAACAACTTGAATCAACAATAAGAAGAAATGGTTTTGATCAAAGAAAGCATGAAAGGATGCTGAAAACAGGAACAGGAACTCTTCACTTGTCCAATAGCAATACATTTGCTGATCGGTTAGAGACAATAAAATGATAAATTGTTATTTATTATTTCATTATTTCAAAACGGAAAAAAAACGAAACATTTTTAATTGATTGTCTATGATTTGAAGAGCAACAAAGACTTGAATCACGATATAAGGATAAGGCGCACCACAGCCAACTCTGTCAGTTCTACAGTCGGCAAACACAAAGTGCTTCACAGGCAGTGACTGGATTCTTTACATTAGCAGTTCTCTTTTACTACAGGCCGCGATTAGCTGAAATATAGCCCAATCGTAGTTAAAGAATAACTTATTCTTTTTCTTCAGAGGTGTAGACATTACATTTTACTTTTGAATACTACCATTTGCATCATCTTTGCAGTAACTGCAAATGGACAGAAGTCTGAACTCTGGTTTCGAGTAACGGGTTCAAAGTAGGATCAGGGAGGTTCGAACCCAATCAAACAATCTATGTCGTGATTACAATGGTAAACTCCCTTTCCTTACCCCCATTCTCCCCCCCCCCCCCCCCCCCCCCCCCTAATGCGTTTATCTTCTTACCTTGATCGTTTGTGTTCTTCTTAACACAATATTATTGTATTTGTTTATCTACTTCTATATTATATGCATAGACAGCTAGCGGGTTTTTTTGGTTGGAACTTGTGTTCAAATTGTTGTGTTTATCGTTGTAATAATCTTAAAATACTTTTGTACACTTAATATTACTTAGTTATCTTAATACTTTATTCTTATCATCATACTTGTTAAGGTCCTAAGGTATACATGAATGTTAACTAAAATTCCTGGATCACATGGGAAAAGTGGTTAAAATCTACTACGCGTGGAGTTTGTTGCATTTTAACCTTTGTTTTATTATTTTTAAATCTTTATTGCAACAAGGGTATGTTCAGGTGTATTTTCAGAAAAACTTTCATATTTCACGTTATGTTGTTTGGAATAATCACATTGTACATTGTACACATAAAACAAAAAACGATGACAGATTATGTAATAAATTGAAGAAAACCCAAGCAACATTTTGATTACCAATTACATCTTAATTGCAAACATCTATTTGAGTAACATGATCTATGAACATTTAAAAGTAAATTTAAATTTTGAAACTTCAGAAATTAAATTAAATGTGATAACCCATTGGGCACTTTGTTCATATTGAATAATAATTCTTATATATAAACAGCTCAATTGACATTGCTATCAAATTTCAAAATATGAGATGCTAGTTAAAGTTAGATGATTAATATCCATTTCATATGAAAAGGGAATGAAAGTTTAATTTTAACAAGAAATCAAGCTTGTTCGAGTCTTAAATTGCGTCTGTGAACACTTCAATTCCCGCGAAATTCATTTCAGTTTTTTCGTCCGAACATTGTTTTATGCATCGTGATAACTAATGAAACATGATTATAAAGAGCAAACGTCGATGTTGATATTAATGGCTTTATATAAACAAAAGATGGTTATTTCTGGTATGATATTAAAATGCAGACATTTCAAATGATGTTGCTATATTTAAGACTATTGACTCGAGTATTGTTTAATATAGGGTATTTCATCAGACATGCAGTGACCGTATTATGCAGCATACAGATTCTGTAATTGTCCTTCCTAACACTGTCTCATTAAACAAATAGATTCTGTAATCAGGCATAGGTCCAATAAAGAGCTGAATGACTAGATTTGGCGAGCGCTTAGACCAGCACAGCATACAGATTGGTTTAAAGCAGAGACGTCCCGTCTGATTGCCGTGGTATGTCTGACTTTGTTGGTCATCTGTGCTGTACTCTGTCACCATGAACACTGGAGTAACGGTCATTTTGCAACTTAGAACATTTCAACACTGTAAGGTATATGGTACCCTTCCTACCGAACCTCTTTTCCTCACAGTAAAAGTAATTTAGAAAATATCTTGATCATTTTATAGATACCATAACCAGACTTAGTGGAACGGACACAAAATCCTCTATTGTGTGAGGACAATGTATCATATTTCGTTTCAAAGATTTTGCAACTTATCTGAAATACATAATAAACTAAATTATTGTTAAGTTATTGGCAACTTTATACTAAAATGTTATTGTCATTTTCTTTGAGATAGTATTGTCTCCATACTTGAAAATGAAGTTATAATTGCATATTGCATAATGAGAAATTTGGACAATGGTCTTCAGGATTCAATCAACATAACATTGATAGTAATAATAAACTGACTTGCTATGTTTTACTTCTTTTAAACACTTAATTGAATCATATTCTAGAATGACAAGTCTTACGGCTTTTAGAGCTGACTGAATTGATTAATATTGCAGATTGTTCCCTCTCCTTTGATTCAACTCTACGAACTTTTTATACCTCAAAAATCATACATTTGAAAAAATGCCTTCGGATCTTTGGAAAAAATAGACCATTACTAAAACCGAAAATTTTTGTAAGAAAATTTCGATTGCATGTTAATCTAAAACCTAGAGCCATGGACTCAGTAGCTGATCCCTGCATAAGACTTTGACCATATCATAATGACTAGGTGAAAAAATGGCAACAAAGACACAAAATCTATTATTCATAAAAACAATAGCCATGAAGCTGTATACATCATTTCAGTTTTCTAGGCACTTGCTTTCCCAAAAAAAAAAAGAACTAAATAAGTGTTTTAGGGCTTGGGCCTGTGAACCTCATCAAGAACCCAAAGTTCACATCAGTAATAATCCCCCTTATCCAATGGGTCTGTCAAACATTTTAAGTTTCTAGAACATTTGCTTCTGAAAGGAAAATAGAAATAGGTGTTAAGGGCTTGGCCCCTTTGGTCCTTATGGGGTATCACAGGATCACTAAATCTATTCATCAGAACCCCCATCAGCTGATGAGTCTATACACAAGGTTTCAGCTGTCTAAGCCCTTTCCTTGTGGTGAATAAGATTAACAAAGATTGGCCTCCGTGGCTCTTATAAATATAAAACTCTTAAATCAAGGAGTCTGTAGACAAGATTTCAGGTTTCCCAAGTCAATTGTTCTGGAGAAGAAGATGAAATAGTGAAAAGTTTACCGACAGACAGAAGGACAGACGCCACGCCATTTGGTCTTTCAGGCCAGATGTGCTGAAAACTGTCAACTATCATTCTTCCTGTGAAGCAAATTATAACAAGCTCTCTGAATTAATTTGACTTGAAATTAGTGCCATATATTGCGATATAAACAATAATATTGCAATAAATGTAGTGTACAATCTGTACTGCAATATATTTGTATTGTGATAATATTGCACAGCCCTATCACTTTTACAATATCAGCAAGATTAATTTTTGTGGATTGACACCACGCCTATTAAACAGTCTCATATTATTGCAATATTATATCATATTGTAAAGGTCGTTCACGATCTACAAAGATGTCCTTAAGGTGCCAAGTACCTCTGCACAAATGATAATTTCAGAAGATGCAAAATGGATAACGAGCAGCTGATGATAGACATGAATGTTGACACTGAAATGACACAATTCCATCTGTCCTTATTGCACCATTTACACCGATTGAAAACATAATGTAACACCAATACCTACCACACAGGAACATTTCTTTTTTCTTTGCGATGGATGCTAAGATATAGCACATTCATTTTCAGAAGATGTTTTAGATCGGAAGCCCAACCAGGAAATAACAAAGAAACAAAATGATGTAAATATTTTAATTTCATATTAGTTTGAAATTCTATACAGCATAGAGGAAAATTCATATCTCAATGAAACATGAATTTATTTGGGTTTTGATGAAAGCACTATACATATATACCAACAATACCCTAAGTGACTTTTCTTGCGCCTTAAAAATCCATATCTGATTTCCATCATATCACTGTAAACTTCATGATTACAATGAAGCCATGACTAATAAACAGATCATTACAGTCAACATAACAAAACCAAATTGCACTTGATCCAATAATTCTGACTGATCAACCATCTTTCAAGACATAAAAATTTCAAAATATTCAATGTTTTATCTCCACATGGAAAAAAGCTTCTTCAGAACAGGGTCGATTTCAAACTGACTCATCAAAAGCTTCAAGAGTCTTTTCTCTTCCATCTTAAGTCATTCACTGGATGAAATTTTCTATAAAGGTAAGTCACTTTCACAAAACTCACTTTCCAATGAGAATAAAGTGCAAGTATAAACTCTAAAACAGTGACTTCCTAAAATCTTGCCCTTCCAAATCATCACATTACATCTTGGAACCTAAACAGTTGATAAAGAAAAGATAATGATTCCATGAGGGGAAGTCATAATTGAACAACCTAACTGGGCTTTTCTACAAGTGCTGAGCTAAAAGATCATAGCTAGTCTTTCTGAAGTGCGCAACCACTTACCAATGACTAAATTAACTAGACATTATGTTCAGAGCAAATTAATAACTCTGAAAAAAAGATTAAAAAAACATTACATTACTGGTAATTGTCCTGCTAGTGAAACAAATATTGGTTTTGCACTTGACATTTCCCCTGGTTTTGAGTGGTGAAACTTGTACATTGGTCACTCTTAAGGCTTTTGGACTGTTCATTCAGCATTGTAAGACCCCTTTGGTTCATCCAACAATTTGTCCTTGTCACTTCAAGTACACCTGCGCCATTAACTATCAAATTGTCAGATTGATAACATTACATGCCAAAAGGTTCAATATCAAACTTTTCACAGTTCAATAACTAATACCCAAGAAGGGTCATCAAGGAGTTTCATAAAGATATCACCCAGGCACACATTACCAATGAACAGAATACCATATCATGCTTGAATTCCTAGCACATATAAGTTATCACTGACACCATTTGAGGGGTCACCTGTGTAACTTCAGTCGCAACTTTTTGAGGAAAGATTAGACAGTTTTTCTTTTCAAAACTGGTTGAGTAATGACTCATTTTCCAAACCACTCTTATTTCTTGTAATAGAATGATGTTACATGAGTAATAATGTCTTAATTTCACGATACCGTGGACATTTCCTTAATGAGTTGCGACTGTAGATGATATTAAAACAACAAAGACTTTAATTTGATGCACATGCTTCAAGTTCTCAAAGTGGTAAGAAAATTACCAATAGCACTCAACCCTTGCATACTTGCTCTATGTTCAGGTCAATGATTCAAGACAATCATAGAGATATCATCACAATTCACAACACATATGAATACAATTCCATACGATGTTTGAATCTATTAGCAATCAGGAAGTACATGGCTCACAGGTAATCATTTCAAGGGTAACCTGTTTCAGCAGATGGTTTCAAAACAACATTTACAAACTCCAACTTCGATGCATCAGCTTTGAAGTTCTCATCGTGTTCTTATTACAAACATTGTCATAGTTCTGCCCTGGATAACATGCTCTATTTTCAGGTCAATCTTACAAAGGTTTTGCATAAACTACTATTGATTGTTTTTGTATTCAGAGTCAGTATCATTTTAATTAAGTACAAGGTTTATGGATATTCAACTTCAGATCACTTACTGGTTTGTTCTGGAATAAAACAGTGATACCACCTCACATTTTACTGTTGTATCTCATTGTGATACCTCATCCTGTCCATTATGATGGTGAAAGGATCAACAGTGAAGTGTTGCAGTCATATAAAAACAACTTGATTATCCATAGATCTGGTACTTTACCATCATCACAAGTTCTAGAAAGCCACTTACACAGTAATTTCATTTTCCTGACTTTCTTTGTTGATAAGATTTTGTTGTACTTGCAATCATTCTGTTTCTGTCCATGCATTATTTCATGGTCAACACTGTATTTGGTATTGTTATCATCTGCTCCGTAGTTGGTAAAACACATTTTATGCTTTTTTACAGGTTGTTTGCCAATGATTTGCTATCAATATCTTATATTTCAATGAGCTTGATCCTTCAAAGATGTGTTTCAGACTGCATCCTCTGGCTGTCTCCAAAGTGCATTGTTTGCTTTGGATCTGTATTTGGCACCAAAGTTAATTTTGCCTGATTTCACCTGATGTTGTCCATCTGAGTTCAGTTGAAAATGGTTGCTTTCATATCCTCTGGTTTGGTATTCCCATCTGATGATGGGTGTCACAAATTTACTTCAAATGAAAATAGTTGTTCACATGTCCTATGGTTTAGGAATCTCACTTTCATTTTGATAGTAGTGTCAGTTATAATTGGTTGCTCACATAAACTGGTGATTGGTGTTCTTGTACGTGTAATTGTTGATGTAGTCACACATTTGTGATATTTGATTGAAATATTTTTTCCTCTTTTCAAGTTGGAGGTACAAGTCTCTTGGCCTGGTTTTGTCTGATTTCGTCCATCTGAGACTTGAGACTTCCATGAGCTGCCATCAGACTCTCCTACAGAAAATGAGAACAACATTTTTATCTAACTCATTAGATAACATTGAATTTTAAATCTGAAAATCAGGTGTCAGGGAGACAGACACATTTTTCATTGCTTTCCATGCTTCCATACATCTAAGTCATCAAGTTCAAAAGAAATGACAAAGTATGTGTTCGCTGGTAAAGAATAAAGCAGTGTGACTAAACTTTATTTCTTGTTATCTTTATCATTGTTTCAAGAAGCAACTCATAAATGATGAATGTTTTTTAAACATGAATTCTAACAAAGATAACGTACATTCTCTGAGGACAGTTGGGTGAACTCTTCCACTAGTCTGGAGCGAGTCAGATTCTGCTGTTCCTTCTCCTCCTGCTCGAACTCCTGGATCAACTCGTGTCTGGAAAAAGGAGGAGAGTGTACAGACTGCTCATATAAGGTAATACTGTAACTGTTATTATAGTGTAGAGAACTATTGGATCAACTCATCGGGAATGAGGAGGAAAGTGTCTGAATAAAGGACAAGTGGTCATATTAAGTAATATTGTTATTTACGTATATGTAACTATTTGATCAACTCGTGTCTGGAACAATAAAGAGAGTGTCTGGATTAAGGACAAGTGGTCATATCAAGTGATATTGTTCTTAAGTTATAGCGAACTATTTGATCAACTCGTGTCTGGAACAATGAAGAGAGTGTCTGGATTAAGGACGAGTGGTCATATCAAGTGATATTGTTATTAAGTTATAGCGAACTATTGGATCAACTCGTGTCTGGAACAATAAAGAGAGTGTCTGGATTGAGGACAAGTGGTCATATTAAGTGATATTGTTATTTACGTATACGTAACTATCTTATCAACTCGTGTCTGGAACAATGCAGAGAGTGTCTGGATTAAGGACAAGTGGTCATATCAAGTGATATTGTTATTTACGTATATGTAACTATTGGATCAACACGTGTCTGGAACAATAAAGAGAGTGTCTGGATTAAGGACAAGTGGTCATATCAAGTGATATTGTTATTAAGTTTTAGGGAACTATTGGATCAAATCGTGTCTGGAAGAATAAAGAGAGTGTCTGGATTAAGGACAAGTGGTCATATTAAGTGATATCGTTATTAAATTATAGCGAACTATTGGATCAACTCGTGTCTGGAACAATAAAGCGAGTGTCTGGATTAAGGACAAGTGGTCATATCAAGTGATATTGTTATTAAGTTATAGCGAACTATTGGATCAACTTGTGTCTGGAACAATAAAGAGAGTGTCTGGATTAAGGACAAGTGGTCATATAAAGTGATATAGTTATGTAATTATAGCGAACTATTGGATCAACTCGTGTCTGGAACAATGAAGAGAGTGTCTGGATTAAGGACAAGTGGTCATATTAAGTGATATTGTTATTAAGTTTTAGGGAACTATTGGATCAACTAGTGTCTGGAACAATGAAGAGAGTGTCTGGATTAAGGACAAGTGGTCATATTAAGTGATATTGTTATTAAGTTTTAGGGAACTATTGGATCAAATCGTGTCTGGAAGAATAAAGAGAGTGTCTGGATTAAGGACAAGTGGTCATATTAAGTGATATCGTTATTAAATTATAGCGAACTATTGGATCAAATCGTGTCTGGAAGAATAAAAAGAGTGTCTGGATTAAGGACAAGTGGTCATATCAAGTGATATTGTTATCAAGTTATAGCGAACTATTGGATCAACTCATGTCTGGAACAATAAAGAGAGTGTCTGGATTGAGGACAAGTGGTCATATTAAGTGATATTGTTATTTACGTATACGTAACTATCTTATCAACTCGTGTCTGGAACAATGCAGAGAGTGTCTGGATTAAGGACAAGTGGTCATATCAAGTGATATTGTTATTTACTTATATGTAACCATTGGATCAACTCGTGTCGTAGCATAGAGGAACTCCTGGATTAACACATGTAGAGGGGGAAGAGAGGATAATGATCTCATTAGAAAAATAATTTTATTTAAGCGTAGAGAACTATTGAATCAATTGAGGCAACATACCATGGTTACAATGTATAACAGTTAAGATGTTTTAATACATTGTTACACTTTACTGGGAAGATTGTAAACCATTGGTATTCACAGTCAGGAAGATTCTGATACAATGTGATACACAATTAGAAGATTGTAATGCATTTTAAGACATTTGTGGGTAAATATTACATTACATTGTAACGCAGCAGTAAAAGTGAATACATTGCAGTCAGAAAGACTTATGGCATTGCATCTATTCAATTGTGTAATTAAATTGACACAAAGTATATTTGACTCTTTGTCCCTTCAATCAGACATTCTTACACTGTTTTGGAGAAGATTGCAAAACATTGTTAAACTGTTGAGCTGGTTTTATTACATTCCTAACCGGCAATATTTCTACCAAAAACAGCAGGGAAAATATACATTATTATCAAAAGGTGGGGCTCACCTTCAGGGAAGCAGGACATTTTAATGCACAGGCATAACCAACATTATTCTGTATCTTCAGAAGAATAATGTAATATAAATCTATTGATTACTTTATTGCAGGATTGTGACGTTTCGGTGTAGATACTAACAGCGTTATTAAGTATGTGATATTGGACAATATGTTCAACATGTATAATCAACAATATTATGAGGCAAAGGAATAGAGGGGTCAACTTCCATGCTTTTTACAGTCAAGTTGTAATATCTTCATGCAAAAGAGCTAAGGAAAGAAAATGACATAAATCTAATTGACATCAGAATAGATGGAGGTGTCAACTCACTTCCTCTGTATGAGAAGAGCAATCTCTGTCTGTACATGAACATACTGCTCGGCCAGCTGAAACAAAACAACAAGTGTCATCTGGTATTTTGGGGCATGAAAACATGTATTGCTTGTTGGCAAACAACATAATTCAAATAAAGAAATGAGATAATCCCAAAGTGAATCTACATTTATTTCACACATCAGGAAATTGAAATAAATGTGTAACATTATCGAGCTCAGTGTATTTCTTTAGTTTTTTGTAGCCTTGTTTCATAAACCTGATCACTTTCCTCAATTATTTCTGACAAAAATCCACTTGTTATTTCAACAACCAATTTGTTAGCAGGAAGTGGAAAAAGGAAGTGATCAGAACTCTATGGTGCAGAACATGGCAAACATAAAACAATAAAATTGGAAATAAACAAAACTGATATCTTTTTCATATTCCCAGCTCATAAAATCTATGACTCATGGCAAGTTCTCTACACGTGGTGAAAAGGAACGATGATAAAGGAAAGCAGGGAGTCAACTGTTCAGTCATTCACTACTACAGTTTTCAAACAAGATTTAGAACATAAGAGATTTGAGGGATGATCAATAAATTGATTGGATAAGACATACAATATATTTGTGTTCAATAAGTTGATTGAATAAGACAATAAAATTGCTGATTCAGTGAGATACACAGGCTTGTTAAAAGATTCCTGTAACAAGACATAGCATCATGAACACTGCTCATAGAGACATAGACTAAAATTTAGTTTATGAAATATTTTAATAATTGACTGTTCCTTCATCTATATGTTCTTTTCTTCGGGTTCCTAATTTCATATGTGTATTTAGTCAATCTAAACTAGCTTAATGACTGTATTAAAGGCTGATATTTAAATACACAGTCATGAAGCAGGACTAATAGAGACACATAAGGTGCTATAGAAATTCTGAGAAGAGTGTCAAGTATTAGATATATTTAAAGGGTGGTCAATATGTTCAACAACACATCAGCATTTTTACTACTTATTTGGAGAGACTTACAATTGGTTTATAAACTGATATTCCATCGTGTACATTGCAGATTTGTTAAGAATTGGGAAAAAATAAGACCACAACTGCCATAATGTGAAATGCAGGTCCATGGATATATGCATTGAGGCTTCAATATAAACCATCACAAAAACAGCATTGCAATAAAGATATAGAGGCATTTATAGTTTCTTCTTAAAGCTCCCATTTGATGCAGTCATTTATGACTTATTTTTCAAAATCTAGACAAGGGATTTTTTAATGTTTTCTTTCCCTGAATAATAAAATGTACAACAGTTTTTGGAGGAAGATTATCTTGATTGATTTCATCTCTACAACATGAAAAAAACCTGTTAATTGAGATTGATTTTTAAGATGACAACGTTAATGATGTGATGTATCACTAGCAACATGCAGCTAATTTGTTGAATCTAATACTCAAACACATTAAAATGATTTCTTTCAGTTTTCCCAACAGGAAACGTGGAGTAATCAATGAATGGAAATTACAGTGATGGATTGTTATCTTTTTACTTCACACATCTCTTAATTGAACAAAAAAAGAAATGGGGTTGAGTTGATTGAATACAATTTGGAGAGACATGATGACTTGAGTCAACTACGCAGGACAGATTAACCTGTTCAAACATGGGGAGACACAACAGCTGATGGCAGGTGCAATAAGAAGATATGATCCAGTGAATTACGCTCAAGATACAAGGGATGCATCAATGCAATTGAAGCTTAATTTTGACACTGTAATCTCAAAATGGATTGCCCAAGATATTTCTTCAGTAATTTGCATGATGAAATTGAAAGAAGATGGTTGGTGCTATTTTTACCCTTTTGTTACATGAACCAATTTAATTTCAGCCATAGAAAGTTTTTGGAAAAATGTGTAGTTCCCTGTCGATAAAAAACAATCATATTGTAAACATCAAGATTGGAGTGATCTGACTTTCAGAGAATAACAAACAAGTTAAAAAAAACATATTTATAAAACTAAAATAAAAGACGATCTTTTTTTAAATAGAGTTACATAAAAATTACTTTTTAGTCAGGGAGGAAAGTCTTCTTGAAACACCTGATATAAAATACCTAAAACATTTCCTCATTCCCTCCTCCCCTGACATTCACACATACTCCACCAGAAAGGTTGCAGTACCGAGTGTTTACCTGAATGTGTTCTCTATCAAATGAACACCCAACAAATGTACTGAAGAAAAGAATGCTACCTAAAGTCAAGGATATAAAACCTATTAGTACAATCACCACATGTGGAGGGAATAATTGGCACCTCTCTCTGGGTAATATCCAAATTCCTGTCAATATTGTGAAGTATTCCTTCATGTGCAGATGAAACTAGGAAGACAGAGGGAGCTGAAGGTCAACCTTGTCTATACCAGCAGGATAAAGGCCACTTTCATTTGTCTTGGCTAATACAGAAAGTACCTGGCATAACTCTCAACACTGTGCTCATTTATAGACAACAAAACATTCCTAGCAGAACCTTTGAATGTTCTAAATATGTCAATTTTGTTAAAAATATCTGGCACGCCTAAATATTTACAGCAAGGAACAAAAAAGTTCTGTGGCCGACATTAATTTTAATCGTTCAGTTATTTAAAAAACAAAATTATATTAGTTTTATGTTTTGAAACAGTTTTTCATTAATTCAAACATAAATGACCTCTCAAGTAATGATGAAGATCTGAATTTTCTTTGTTGTTCTACTAAACCCTATCAACATTCAAAAACTTTTGAACAAAAGTAATATTGTGTGAGAGATTTTATCATAATAGTTGCATTAGGCAAAATATGAAGTAGACTATCTAAATTTGTATTTTATGAAGAATTAATATGAAAGGTAATTTGTGATTTTAAACTATACATGCAGCAATTCAACTTTCTACTATTGCTATTAAACTCAAAACATAACATTAGGAAAGCAATTTCTTTAGGGAACTTGAAATGTTTCTGTAAATGCAATCAATCTTGTTTGTTTTTAGCCCCATAACAAAGAATATTTTGTGTGGAAATGCCCTTGAGATTAACGTTTCAATAGATCAGGGAACTAAATGGTGCTTTATAACAGTTTCTAACTAAATCAACACAACAAAGAAGTTAAAAATTCAATTAGCCTTTGAAAACAGTACCAGAAAGGTCACCGAAAATAACACTGATCGAAAAAGTTTCAAATTTACTTCATTGAAATGAAGGAGAATTTCCCAAAGGAGAAAACCCGTCCCATTTATTTCATGTTTTTAAAATGTTCTGATCTATCATTTGAAAACACAAACTAATTACAAACAGGATATTTCAATGTATTAAAACTCTTGGGAAATAAGGTCCAGTACCAGAAAAAACATACATATTAGTGTTTTCTTGAAATATCTAAAAGCTTTGTTAAGATGAAAAGGGGATTTATTATATCAATTAGAAGTTCAAAAACAGCTTAAAGGGTTGGCTGATGTAATGCTGATTAAAAACTTTAAGGATGCATCAATGTAGCAATTTAGAAGATCCCTTGAGGCTTGCACAAATGTCAAAGCATCTGAATATGCCTGTGATAAAGTTAATAACTACCTTTTACACTTTACACCTGGGGCGACATGTTCATTGAGGATAACAATTGATAAAGTTTAATACCAGTGAAAAACATACAATAAACATTCTATTATGATTAATTTCATTGCTTTTATTATTGTTACTGTCAATCTATTTTTTCATTTGGTAATAAATGTCAAAGCCATGATGCCAATATAAGAAGTAAAGTTATTTCAAAGAAAGTTTTAATAAATAGTTACTATGTCAAGAGTTAATGGCAAATCAGACAATGGTAGTTCCTAGTTTGAACGTAGTTTGAAATATTCTCTATCCCCTATAGATGCCTATGTCAACATTTGTGTACAAATAATAATCATTGGTTAATCTAATTTTAGGATAAATTTTCTTTTTAAAATTTATTCAGGTAATATTTGATGATTAATATTTTCAATAAACACAACTTCTTAAAAGGAGGACAACAAAATAAACAACAGAACATGAAGAATGGTGTAAGGGAGGTAACTACTACTATGACAAAATGAAGCAGTCAAGTTTGAAATAAAATCACAAGTAATCACGCACACTATACCTTTCATCATTGTCTCATCACAAAATAATGCACTACAAAACACTAACAATGAGTTTAACAGTAAATTTGGATGCATAATAATCCCTTGAATGATATAGAGTATGTTTCATGAATTGTTGATTGGCAGAAATAAGAGCCAGAGTATCATCTGCCTTGAGTTCAATTCAAATATTTTCCCTAGACTTGATTTCTTTATCTCTAAATGCCAATTTTAGGATATTGTCTCGTTTCAATTTTGATAAAAACATAGCCATGTAGATGTTGATAAGTCAAAGTTTATGTCTTAGAATGAACAATCACAATTATTGTTTGTAATTATAAGTAAACTTACCTCTGGATTGTGGTGGCCTATTACTCTGGTATCAGAGTTGTTTTACAGAGAGAGAAATATATTAAATATTAATTCAATGAGTTAATAAATAAAAATAAGATAAAATTATGATAGTAACCGTAAGTGATATCCTTTTATCCTGAATTATCCCCCTTCCCATGACTCTTAACATGATAAGATACAAACACCTCACTTCCTGTCAGCCATCTTGAATCCATTACTTTCTCCTTGTCTTTCTGTCAACATACAGTGGGGAGGATTAGTGAACACCCTAGGGAGGGAGTAGATTGCACAATTCAGAGGTAAGTTTACTTATAATTACAAACAATAATTGTGATTGTTCATAATTATTGCGTAAACGTTCCCTCTGGATTGTGGTTGCCTGAATCCCACATAAAGGACGGTGGGACAGACAGAAAGCAATCAATCAAGGATATCGCTTATTTGTAAGAAAAATAACCTTATAAAAAGGTTTAAATTCAAACATATATGATGATTTTATCACTTCAGATCCTTAATTTTATCATGACTATCAAATATCTATATTTATCCAGACAAGAGTTATCATTTAGCTTCATAAAAATATGATTAATCCTGCTACTATAATAGGACTCATTGATTTAAGCTGTTATTTGCATTTACCATTCATAACTAGTGAAAATAAACAAACCATGAAATATCACCACATGCAACCCAGGAAGGGTATAGTGAGGAGGAATGTCATAATTCAAGTGTGATAATAAGCAAAGGGTCAATTTCTTTGGATTAACCCGACATAATTTTTGGAAATACATCATTACTTCTTTCCAAATAACGTCACTTCCAGTCATCTGACATCACTTCCAGTCATCTGACGTCACTTCTGGTATCTGACGTCACTTTCAGTCATTTGACGTCACTTCCAGTCATTACTAAACTTGCAACCTGAAATGTGTATTTGAACCAACTGGTAGTTAAAGCATTCCTTCCTTCACCATGAGTATATGTAAGGAGTCTCACCCTTCCTTACATCCTGTGGTTTGGTGAACACCTCAACTTTGGCATTCAAACACGTCTCTAAACTCAGGTAGTGCCCTGCATATGACCATCTTATAACCATCCGAAGACTTGACAGAACTAACGTCAATAGCCTGTTACTCAGATACCCTGGCTGCAGTAGCAAGGCCATCATAAAAGCTGTCTTGTGGGCCATGAACTTCAATAGTGAAGAACTCATGGACTCATTGGGAGCCTTCAGTAAGGATTGGAGCTCTAGTTGTAGAACCCACTTCGGGAAGAGATGGTGTGGTTATATCCTTGAAATGGAAGGATCTATTAAGCTTATGTAAAGAAGAATGTGAACCTACGCAAATACCTTGAAAATCACAAACTGAGGCTATGACTGAACAATAACCTTCCATTGTTCCATGTTTTAATTTCCTTTTTTCCCTCAGGAAAAACAAAAACAATCTGCAATTTTGGGAATTGTTACAGGTTCTCTGTCTCGCTGATGTTCTCGGCTCCAAAGCCATTTGTTGTTGTAGATTTGAGCTGTATATGGTTGAATAGATTGGGAAATTGCGTTAGTGGTGTCCCTAACAACCCTTGCTTTTTCAATGATCCTGTGTAAGTTCAAGATGTGTAACTTGAATATCAATAAGTTCTTGTGAAACCGTTGTGAGGTTTGGCCAAGATAGCAATTGCAGGGCATAATCTATCAGAAGCCCCAGCAGGGATGGAAACCATGTTATTGTTGGCCAAGCTGCGGCTACTAGATAAATAATGCAATCGTGCAGGTTGATCCTATTGATCATGTCTGGTATCAGTTTCAATGGTGGGAGTAAGCTGTCATGCCATCCCAAGGAATTGAAAGGGCGTCGCCTGCCCAAACCATGGATCTGGAACTGGAATCTGGACAAATATTGGTAGACACGTGTGGCGCCTTATCTCAAAAAGGTCTAACTAGGGATTCTCACGAGTCTGAGCTAACAATTTGAAAGCTGCTTTGTGTAATGTCCATTCAGAGGCTAGAGCTTGATTTTGCCGGGAAAGAGTCCACTCATAGATTTACCTTCCCTGGAATGTGCCTTGCTCGTATAAAATATTTGAGCTGATCTGCCAGAGCATAAGCTGAGGGGCTGCCTGAAGAAGAACGCATGCCTCCTTGCTTGTTTATGTAAGCCACAACTGTTGTGTTGTCTGTTGCAATCATGACACTCTTGTTGTACATTACCTGCCCTAATCGGCCGACTGCTCTGACTATTGCCAACATATCCAGCACGTTAATATTGATATCCTGAACTGACCATACTCCTAGAGTCTCATGATTTCCCAGATGCGCTCCCAAGCCCGTAGTTGAAGCATCTGTGTACAATGTAAATTGGGGGGAGGATCTCTGAAAGAAGTCCCCGGAATAACATTGGACTCTTCTGTCTACCATATCAATTCTTTCTTGACTTTGGGGAGAAAGCAACATTCTGTTTGATTTGCATGCAGGGCTTGATTGGCTGTAATGAGTAAATTCAGGCAATCTCGAACTGTGAATGCCTGTAGAGAGAGAGCCAAGTTCTGCGAGACGTCGATGGAGACTGCAGGCTCTGTAGTGTCCTTGACCCCAACTGCTAACCCTCATAAGTGGTTAGGATCATGCAAGTTGTTCCATTCAACCTGGCTCTGAGAAACTTGATTTTTGGAAACTCTTACTTGTCCTGGTGCACATTAAAGCCTAGGTGTGTAAATACATGAATCATGAACCTGGATTGCTTGTTTAAAATGTTTATTGACAGATGTCTTCCCAAAGATTCCAGATAGCCGTGTATTGCTAGACCTCTGAGATGCAGAAAAATATAGATCAGGATTTTGTACTACTGTGAATAGCCAAGGAGCTATTGATACTCCATAGGAAAGGACTTGATATTGAAATCTGAGCCGCATTCACATCAATCTCAGAAACTTTAGGATGCATGATGTATTTTGACGTGCAAGAGGCTGTTGCAAGAGTTCATCCTTGGATGCAACCACCATATTTTGGACTGATGATAATAGATGGGAAGGTTCAATGCATATAAGTTTCCCCATGATATTTACTTGAGCCTGAGCTATGTCTGCAGCTCCCTGATAAACTGAGTCAAACAGGGCTTGAGCCAAGGCAACTTCTTGAGCCTGTATGGCCACCATCATGTCCTCTGTTACATCCATGTAATCTTCAAACAAAGGGGGAAGAAGTTGACTGACACCTGCCACAAACCAATTCATGTAAGCAAGTACATCCATGGTATACCTTGCCGCCATATCAACATCTCTTATGTCCAAAATATGGCAAAAGAAACTTAAGATGAAGCTGTCTGTTGGCTCTTGCATCTATATGTACAAAATAACTGTCTAGTTCCAGGGAGGAGACAGGAATCGTACGATCATGAGTAACATAAGATTGTCTGGAGGAGAGTTTGAAAGCTGACGCATCCTTATGTTTCATAACCCTTCCTTTACATGAATCCAAGGCTGCTTTAATCACTGATTACTCTATAATAGCTGTAGGTTTTGTAGATGGTTTTAATTTATGAATAAGTCCAAGCCAGGCATAAGTCTGGGGTGTCAACCTTAGTGGAAGCAATCGTAAGAAGGCCTTCCTTTACCACGAGTTTGGCCTCAGAGAAAGGATAGATAGAGTTATTTCAGAAATCAATATCAGACGTTGATGGAATAAAAGGAGTGTTGTTCACATCTAAACAGTCCTCATTATGCAGATTGGTGCTCTGAGTATCAGTTCCCTTGGGCCTGCTAGCCACGGACCCCCCGGCCTCATGCCAGGTATCACCAGGAATAACAATGCCACCAACTTGACCCTGACAACTTGACCTTCTCGATGATCTGTGATCCTTGGTCGGGCCCATGGATTCCATCCCCTGGTGGAATGAAACTGAACCAGCAGCAGCCGGTTGCTGGATGCTCTCATTAACCTCATGGGCTTGAAGTCCCCTTGCCCTAACCTCCATGAGCTTGAACTCCCCTGGCCTAAACCTCCATGGGTTTGAAGTCCCCTGGCCCAAACCAACGGCTGCTTCTAAACGAACTGGTTGCCAACTGGTATCATTGCCTTGCAATTGGCCCTTTGGTCATAACCGCCTGAGTACGGTTAGCGGACTTAGGAACCCGGTTGTCAGACCCATTCCCGGTGCCACAGCGGGAAGCAGATTCTGGCGACCGTTTGCTAGACGTTTTCATTAACCTCCATGGGCCTATACTCCTTTGAAGTCCCCTGGCCCTAACCTCCATCGGCTTGAAGTCCCCTGGCCCAAACCTCCATGGGTTTGAAGTCCCCTGGCCTAACCAACTGTTGTGTCTAAACTGACTGGTTGCAAACTGGTAATATCATTGCCTTGCAATTGGCCCTTAGTCATAACCGTCTGTATATGGTTAGCTGACTTAGGAACATGGTTGTCAGACTCATTCCCGGTGCCACTGCGGGAAGCGGAATCTGACGACCGTTTGCCAGACACGATCGAGAAGATAATTCAGGATAAAAGGATATCACTAAGGGTTACTATCATAATTTTATCTTATTTTTATTAATTAGTTCATTAAATTAATATTTAACATATTTCTCTCTCTGTAAAACATCTCTGATACCAGTGTAATAGGGGAACGTTTACGCAATAATTTACATGAATTTTTGTTAATTGATCTACTAACCACTATCAATATATATTTTCCTTCGTACCTGCTGTAAATAAGTTTCCAGATTTACGTTTGAGTCATTGGCACACGCTATTGTCCGGTTACAATTACAATTTAAACCTGTTTATTGCATCCATACTGAACTTATCAGAAAAAGATGGTAAGTTTCAGAGATAACCTCTACTTCTTGATAAAATAACACTATTCATAAAGTTTGACATATTTGATTGTAACAACATACTCTATGGCCATTTAATTCATTTACACACAGTTATCAATCACAATAAATCTAATATCAGAAACTTCTTTTCTGTAAATTATTCATTTGATTTTTAAAAAAAATTGAAATCATTTTATAAAATATTATATATTTTCTATTTAAAGTGAGTAACAGTGTTATCAAAATGGACCGTGTTCCGAAGAATAAAAGTTTTTAAATACTGACTCTAGCGGGATTTGAACTTACTCCACCAGGGGTTATCCTCTCCCCATTGGTCTCAAAGCCCCCTCCTCGCTCGCACGTTCTGATGCAATCATAGCTAGCCAATCACAATGATTCCTGCAAAATCCTTTGGTATCAGTAATTAGTGGGCACATAACTCCCGTTTACCATTCATTTAATTTGATCGCCGCTATACTTATTTTAAGCGCGATGATGCGATTGGTCCGCTTGGTGACTTGGTTTTGTCTATGCTAAACTGGTGTCAGAACGTGTGAGCAAGAAGGGTGCTTTAAGACCATTGTGGAGAGGGATAGTCCCCTGATAGTATACGTTCGAAGCTCGCTAGAATCAATATTTCAAAACTTTTATACCTCTGAACACAGTGGATTTTAATCAGACTGATGTGAGTAATAAAACACCCCCATATTGATGATAATTGTATAGTTGATGGCCTTCAAATAATGCCACTATCTGTCAGGCCATATGCTGGATCTGGACCAGTTTGAATGTATAGGACTACCACGTGTCCGAAGTAGTCTTGAATAACTGCAGGGTGATTATTGATTTCAAACTCTAATCTGTCCCAGCAGTTATTCAAGGCAGGTGATTCTTCCCTCTGTTTTTTAATTTTTGAAAACTAAACAATACACACCAATTTAGAAATTACTTGTTGTGAAATGGAGTTGTTACCAAAAGGTTAAATATCACATGTATATGCTTCTTAACAGGAATTATTTCAAAAGGGGAGCATTTCAAAAGTTTGTCAACAATGCCAAAGATTATGGCAAGTTATATTTTATTTCAATTAAGATTTTGTTGGGGCGATTATTCGAGAAAAGCAATTCTACCAAGCAGGTTAGTATAAGAGGCCTTTAAGAATCACGATGAATTAACTTTATTGATTTACGACGGGCGCATTTCAGTACAACCTGTATAAAACTGAAAATTATTTGCTGTAGTCGGTTTAAGATGAAATGAAATGAATGGAAGTTCCACATACCTTGCAGTGTTGTTCATATATGGCCATAGACTCTGGGTTGGAGGTGCATGGGGCCAATGGCTGAAATACAAACACACATTTGTTATTTGTCTACAATATCGATGTGGCTTGTATCAATAGAACAGTGTGGCTTTCTGAAACAAGTTTTAGTTTTTGCAATATTATGTATCCATTCTATTTCATGAAATAAAAGTACAGCCATTGGCTCTGAAGCTCATCAGTCTTCATACAAGATAATGAGGTGTACCAGGGGCACCACTTGCAGGATAACATGGTCTCCAAAAATAGAAATAACAAGTGTTTGCCACTAACATGGCAATGTCCCCCGCCGTTATGACATATTTGGCATAATGAATATTATCGCGTTAACAATGTATTACAGTGGTCAAAGTGTCATGGTGACCATGAAAATGAGGTCAAGGTCATCAAAGTCAACTGGCGTCTGAGTCTTCCGCCATTGAAAGCTGTCAACAAATATGAACACTAGGTGCACGTTAACAATGTATTAGAAATTGGTCAAAGTGTCGTAGTGACCTTGAAAATGACGTCAAGGTCACAAAAGTTGACTGGCATTTTAATCTTCCTCCATTGAAAGCTGTCACTAAATATGACCACTCTAGGTGCTAAGCTTCATGAGTTATCACGTTAACAAGAATCCAGACAGACGTAGTGTCGTGGTGACCTTGAAAATAACATCAAGGTCACCAAAGTCGACTGGCGTCTGAGTCTTCCTCCATTGAAAGCTATCACCAAATATGACCAGTCTAGGTGCTATGCTTAACAAGTTATCGTGTTAACAAGAATCCAGACAGATGTAGTGTCGTGGTGACCTTGAAAATGATGTCAAGGTCACCAAAGTCGACTGCCATCTTAGTCTTCCTTCATTGAAAGCTGTCACCAAATATGAACACTTTAGGTGCTAAGCTTCACGAGTTTGTCGTTGTGACCTTGAAAATGACATCAAGGTCACCAAAGTCGACTGGCGTCTGAGTCTTCCTCCATTGAAAGCTGTCACCAAATATGACCACTCTAGGTGCTAAGCTTCATGAGTTATGGCGTTAACAAGATTCCGGACTTACGTGGTGAAGTGGTGACCTTGAAAATGATGTCAAGGTCACCAAAGTCGACTGGCGTCTGAGTCTTCCTCCATTTAAAGTTGTCACCAAATATGAACACTCTAGGTGCTAGGCTTCATGAGTTATCGCGTTAACAAGAATCCGGACGTACGTATGTACGTACGTTCGTACGTACGTACGTACGTACAGACGCCGCTGAATTCATAGTCCCCCGTTCCGCGTTGCGGCGGGGGACAATAAATCACATTAGCTAAAAAGTCCTCACACAAGAAATAACCTTATCAGAAATTTTGTATCTGCAATACAAGACAGAAATTTGTTTTAGGGTGTGGCGCATGCAAATTTTATAAGGAGTTAAAGGGGCACGAAACACTAATCACTAGATTAAAGTTAAATGGAGCCACAGATTAATTAAATCTATAATTTAGAATCCTTGTTGGCTAAGGAATCTGAAAACAATATTTCAGTTTTCAGGGTCCCTTCCTTTTGGAGAATAAAATGAAAATACATTTTAAAGTGTCGCCTCTGTGGCGTATGGAAGGAGCCAGAGAAACACAAAATCTACAGGTACCTCTTTACAAGTTTTAAACATTCTAGAGTCAGTGGTTCATGAGAAGAATCATAAACAGCAAAATGTTTCTTGAAAGATAGATGGACAGATTGACGGCAAGACACCATGGCATGTCATGCCACACCATGCCATAATGACCTTAAAATAGTACAGGAAAAATTCTAGAATATTTTGTATATCAAACAGAAAATATTTTATAGCAAAGTCACAGTCATAAAAAAAAAATGTGCTCTGGAAAAAAGGGATTCAATGTGAAGTCAATTATGGATCTGTCAAATATGTGTGTCGTCTTATTACAAGAGAATTGGATTAAATCAGGGATTCTGTCAAATATGTGTGTTGACACAGTTTCAGGGGATATGGGGTATCTGAGTTGAAGGATGGTTCTGATAAAAGCATGCTGTGTTCAACTTAACAGTAGCGGCATTCAAGCTTGAACTAAAAGGACCTGTCCAAAACTTCTGCTTGATGTAATTATCTTTATATTGTAACAGGACTGAAAGAAAGACGAAATTCATGGAGCTAGAATTGAGACAATGAGAGCACTTGAGGAATGTGAAGTCCATGGGGGTGGGGGTTGAATGTGCAAAATAAGTGTATAAAATATGCATATATATGTATATGCTTTGATCCAGTGGGTAAAGAAGAAGAACTCTCCACACCATTATCAATCACACAAATTATTATTATCTCGTTAGTTACACAAACATACCTTTATCATTTTTAGATGATATTAATCCAGCAACATACAAAACAGGAGGATCTTAGAATGAACAGGAGGAACATTCTTAACCTTTAGCCGGCTGAACTGTTTTCAGGTTTTTACCAAGAGCTTCAAAACTGTGAAATTGTAATCATTACGTCACATTGGTTTAACCTGATGTAAGGCTATTTCCTCCTTCACAATAAAAATATTTGCTGAGTGGTAATACCACCAAATACTTGTCACATGAAATGCATATATTTTCAAACCTATCCATCCTAATCCGCTTACCTAAAGGTTATCTTACTTAAAGGTAATATGCTTTAATTAATCGATATTTTTAACAATGACTTTGATTAAATACCTCTGCAAGGACGTGAACAGATAAATAACTATAATAATTTGTAAAAAACGCCAAAGCACATAATAAACATTTGTTGTAAATATCATTACTTAAAAATGTCTATCTTTAGAGTCTGAATGATTGCCTTTGGCAATTTCCTGTCAAATGAATTATGCTTGATTGAATGAGCAAATAAGGTTTAGATTATTTACTGCCATTAATCAGCTTGTCTGTAACGAGCAACATGACTTTCTGACTTACATTTCAGCTGAAAAAAAACAGGTTAACAAATACATGATTCAATTTACATACCATGCCCTCTAGCAGGAATAAAATATTATCGAAGATATTCACTGCACTTGCAATTTTTAAAATTTTAGTTTCAAATGGTATTATAAGAGTAAGTAAAAACTGAATGATACATCAAATACATACAACACATGATGTGTTTAAGGATTATTACAACATCAATACAACACTGAATATTTTTAGGTTAAGCAGACAGATTATTCTTTGAACAACAAACAAGGAACTGTATATGGGCAACTCCATGCTACCACACCCCATGCAGACCCGCCCATACCCAGCATGCACTTGAGGCACAGATACCTTTATCTATGAGACTGGATATAATGATAAGGGCATCAGTTCAAAGGCAACAAATACGAGAGCATAAGCCAAAAACTAATCTGAAAGTCAAACTATACTGATTTATTTCTTTTATTACCATGCTTTTCATTAACATTAGTGAATGTCAGTCTAATCAATGAAGATTTGAGTGTTTTATAGAGAGTGAAAGATTTTCACATAACTGTGTACAAGTGACAACAGATTAGTTATTTCTGGGGGGACTGCCTTCCGTTATCAACAAACTGGACCCAACATGCAAACTTTGAAACAGGTTCAACTCATTTATTAGTATTCTGGACAACAACCAAAGGCTTCTTTGGATGAACCACTGAAGCTACCCATCACCAAACATTGCTTGTTTGGGGGTCCACATGCTGTGAGTATCTGCTAATCCCAAATGTCTTATTCACATGCAATCAACTAAACCTGTCAGGTAGAACAAGTTAAAGTAACTTCACATGCACTAGCCCTTCCAGAAAGACAATATATATATAGCTATTTCCTCAGGGACAAGATGTGCTAACTGTACCGCCAATACAAAACAAACAAATGCCGAACAGTGCTGAGTGAGAGAGCGACTAAGGGGAGACAACAAGTAGAAATACCCTGCATAACTCTGGTATTTTGTCTGTGTCGGCAGCCCCCGCAACAGGGGAGCTATTCAACCAATGCGAGACGGAGTTGTGTCCGCCCGCGGCCGCGTCACGCCTCACCTGTAACTGGTGGTCAAGCGAGAGGTACACCATGTTCATCGCCGTCGGGATGTTCACATCAACTGCTGCAATTGTAGGAATGGCATTTTAGATACGTATGTCTTTCTTTGTATACTGATTAAATATATTGATTTTCAAACTTATCATATTTATCCAAAATAATTTTCTACATGGTTACCAACCTCTGCAATAGGATCTGTCAGCATTGTAAGATATTGTACAAAATCAATTCATATAGAATCACTATTGTGACTATACAATATACAACAACCTGAACAAAGAGGTGGGATTGTCAAATATATCTTGTAGGTAATTCATCAATTTGCACATATTTATTAATTGCCATTTATCTTATATAAAATTAAATATCAGAAAGCCCCTGCCCTGCAAGAAGATGAGGAGAGAAAGATTTACCATATGGTAACATTTTAGAGTCATTTTTCTTATGATTAATGACAAATGACTCATTACACAGAAAACTTTCACTGTAATAGAAGTTGACTTATAAGGAGATAAAGATACCATATCTAAAAATCAGCAGTATATAGGGTTTATAATACTTCTTAATTGAATCTAAATTCCATTGCTTGGATTGAAGCTAAAAATGGATAATTCATTGCTATCATTATGCCGATACTTGACAGTGATTTTATAAAGTTGTATGTTTATCTCAATTCTAACATAGCAAAGACTTCACATCTTACGATGTTCACACTGGCTTGTAAGCGCTTTGATTTGATTGATGTAATGCAAAAATGATGCTATTTGACTTCTGCAACTAAGTCAAGTTTGATATTAGTAATACTGCATTGGTGTCATAAATAAGGTTTGAGTTTAAGATGTTTGACCATTTTCAGATGATCTATTGCTCAATTCAACCTTTTGAGACCATTTATCAAATGTTGTTGAATGTTACATCTTCCTATTATGCATTGATAACTCAGTTTTTTGTAATGCATAAACAATTTTATACTTGTAAAAAAATTATTTATTTCATGCCATCTTTAATACACAAATGCAATTTACAGTTAGCATTGCGCTGTTCAAGACACACACCATGGCAATGCAAATGGAACTGACTTGCCGTTGTTAGAGAGTCTGTGGAGTAAGGAGCGATCGGTGGTGATTATTGAAGAGGGAGAAGTTAGTTTTGTTTGTAAATGTATTCTTATTTGAGATTTGCATAAATTTGATTCTGTAAAATTGTCTTGGTTTCCCTCCTGATGCATTTATCAAATGTGCTTTGTTATTTTGCGGAGTCAACATCCTGACACATCAGTATCTTCTCATCACATTTCTAATGCTTAATTAATTCATATATAATCCAAGAACTCATTTAAACAGAACAATACATTTGTTGTACAACCACTATACACATAATCGAATACAGTGCTTTAATTATAAAACTGAATATAATGCATCACAATTTCACACAAAGGTGACTAGCAATATTCAGTATCAGAGGAGTGCATGTGCTCAACACTCAATTGCAAGAAAAATAAAATCATTGTAAAATAACAATATTCCAATATTCCAAGTTTAAAATAATCTCTGGTTTGTTGTGACGTCAACAATATGCAAATTGTTATTCAGGGCCTACGAGAAGCAAACACTCAATTCAAGATGTTATCTCACCTCAGTGTCAGACTTAAATAAACATTTGTCAGTCGTCTTACACAAGAGTAATACTTCAGAAAGATACACACTTGACAGTTAACTACTTTCATCAAACTGGTCCTGGGAATTACGTCAATGACCACAACATCCATTTTCCAAAAGGAGAAGAGGTCTGCAAGCCGACCTGGCTTGTGTGATTTTAGATATACTTGTATCTACATGACTTATCATTGCAGGGGTTTTAAAACTTTTAGGACTGGTTGATTCTTCACACCACAAGCGCTGATTGCCAGCACTATTTGGCACACTGAATTAAAAACATGAAGAGTGTTCTGAAAGAAGGTTTAAGTAAGGGTCTGTACAAGGAAGAGTGTTCTGAAAGGTTTCAGATGAGGTCAGTTCAAGGAAGAGTGTTCTTAAAGAAGGTTTAAGTAAGGGTCAGTACAAGGAAGAGTGTTCTAAAAGAAGGTTTCAGATGAGGTCAGTTCAAGGAAGAGTGTTCTTAAAGAAGGTTTAAGTAGGGGTCAGTACAAGGAAGAGTGTTCTTAAAGAAGGTTTAAGTAAGGGTCTGTACAAGGAAGAGTGTTCTTAAAGAAGGTTTAAGTAAGGGTCTGTACAAGGAAGAGTGTTCTTAAAGATGGTTTAAGTAAGGATCAGTACAAGGAAGAGTGTTCTTAAAGAAGGTTTAAGTAAGGGTCAGTACAAGGAAGAGTGTTCTTAAAGAAGGTTTAAGTAAGGATCAGTACAAGGAAGAGTGTTCTTAAAGAAGGTTTAAGTAAGGATCAGTACAAGGAAGAGTGTTCTTAAAGAAGGATTAAGTAAGGATCAGTACAAGAAAGAGTGTTCTTAAAGAAGGTTTAAGTAAGGATCAGTACAAGGAAGATTGTTCTTAAAGAAGGTTTAAGTAGGGATCAGTACAAGGAAGAGTGTTCTTAAAGAAGGTTTAAGTAAGGGTCAGTACAAGGAAGAGTGTTCTTAAAGAAGGTTTAAGTAAGGATCAGTACAAGGAAGAGTGTTCTTAAAGAAGGTGTAAGTAAGGGTCAGTACAAGGAAGAGTGTTCTTAAAGAAGGTTTAAGTAAGGGTCAGTATAAGGAAGAGTGTTCTTAAAGGAGGTTTCAGTTGAGGTCAATTCAAGGAAGAGTGTTCTTAAAGAAGGTTTAAGTAGGGGTCAGTTCAAGGAAGAGTGTTCTTAAAGGAGGTTTCAGTTGAGGTCAGTACAAGGAAGAGTGTTCTTAAAGAAGGTTTAAGTAGGGGTCAGTTCAAGGAAGAGAGTTCTTAAAGGAGGTTTCAGTTGAGGTCAGTTCAAGGAAGAGTGTTCTTATTGAAGGTTTCAGTTGAGGTTAGTTCAAGGAAGAGAGTTCTTAAAGGAGGTTTCAGTTGAGGTCAGTTCAAGGAAGAGTGTTCT
Source organism: Phorcus lineatus (assembly GCA_921293015.1). Lineage (NCBI taxonomy): Eukaryota > Metazoa > Mollusca > Gastropoda > Trochida > Trochidae > Phorcus > Phorcus lineatus. The sequence goes on along the minus strand of OV121085.1, from coordinate 29,101,143 downwards.
TAATGAAGGTTTCAGTTGAGGTCAGTTCAAGGAAGAGTGTTCTTAATGAAGGTTTCAGTTGAGGTCAGTTCAAGGAAGAGTGTTCTTAATGAAGGTTTCAGTTGAGGTCAGTTCAAGGAAGAGTGTTCTTAAAGAAGGTTTAAGTAGGAGTCAGTTCAAGGAAGAGTGTTCTTAAAGAAGGTTTCAGTTGAGGTCAGTTCAAGGAAGAGTGTTCTTAAAGAAGGTTTAAGTAAGGGTCAGTTCAAGGAAGAGGAACATACAGTTATTTCCGTAAGAAAAAACTTCTTTTCATTCAAAACAGGAAAACTTAACATGCATGACAGACTAAGCTAAACCAGAAAAATGATTTCGAAACAGACCTACTGACCATAAGCTCATTAGGCAGTGACTGATCATCTAAGTGAGAATACTTAGATATGAATAATAGTTTTTTTTAAAACACAATGAATCGTCGACAAAAATCCCAAATCAATCTGCTTGTCAAGGTTTGTTCATATTGTTTATTTGAGGAAAATATTGAAACCACATCCAACAAAGTTGATACTCACAAAAATGAGCTTCCCTAGCATTGAATAATATCTTGTGAAAATTCAAATGAAAACATTATTGGAGACACAACCATATCTGAGAGGAGTCAAGTCCAAATATACAAATTGGAGTATGTTATTATGAAAATGTGAGCTTCCTGTGCCAATTGTTTAGAAGATGTCTTTTCAAGGTTTAAGGAATAATGCCTGCCATGCCCATATTTGAGGTGCAGCCAGAATTAAATATACAAGCTGGTATTCCCTCAATGAATTCCTGATGAGATTGAATATTGACAAGGCCTGACCAGTAAACAAGAATGTCAAACATTGCCACAAGGACACACAACATTCTCCATCTATCAGTTCTGATCTATGATTGGTATACAGAAGAGAAGCAGGAAGTTTAGTACCACACACAGTGTTAGTCTTGGGTTCTCCACCAAGCAATGCAAACCAAACTCGCTTACCTTGACAGCTCTCATTTAGTATGACACATAGGTATAACTAGTCTAACTTTTGTACACGTTAACTGACAGAGTATAAAGATGGAGTATATGGTATTTTGGCATATATTTGAATCAAATAGAATTTTATGAAACTTTTTCTAATTCCTTTTACAAGTTACAAGAACTAAATGGTTAACACATTCTGAATAGATTCAAACTCTGATTAGATTCAAACTCTGAATAGATCCAGACTAAGGAAAAATCACTTTATTGTTTTCATTTATTACACAAGCATTTTGATATCTCCTGGGATTCCAGCTTATTCTAACCTAAGTATTTCAAAGGCAAATGACAACCCTCACCAATATTACCCACAGTTACTAATGAAATAAATCTCAATAAAAACTTGAATTGTTCTTGCCTAACCTCAAATCAAAACATAAGACTCGAGTGTTAGAAAATTATACTTCCAAAGGTCACTGCCAAACATGAATTTAATTTTTACTCAAAAAAATTATCAACAGAATGTCAAGACATGTAATAAACCAAAACACCTTGCAACAAAGATTGCTTGGCCTATACCCTATTTCCTAGGCCGACCTTAAAAAATAATAAAACCCTACAAGGATTAAAGCTAGTTCCATATCCACACACCTGATGTAGACATGGCTCCGTGCTGATCTGGTGCACACCACGAGGCAGAGTGGGTGACAGTATGAGGCGCTGAGGTTCCAGAAGACGAGGGCTGGTGGGAGATTGAGCGGGAAGGGGGAGACATGTTCTGCCCCACCATGTTCAGCTGGCTTGGGTACGTGGAGCAGTGGGGCATTGTGCCCGCGATGCGAGCCGGACTTCCTGTCCGTGGAGTGGAGGAGGAGCTTGAGGTGCCCGTGATGCGCGATGTCTCGTCCGACCCAATCCGCCGATGGGTCCGACCTGCAACCAGGGCACATGCTTGCTGGACGAAATGGCATTAGCTGCATTCCTATTCAGTTGTATATTCATAACATCTTATAAGATATGATACAACATGGATAGTGCTCTACCCAATTAGATAACCAAATGAACTATATTCCTATTATAATGATCTTCTATATGATATGATAATACAACATGTAAAATCTTGGATCCACTTTTATAACTGATAAAATAATGAGAGAAAAGCAAGCATGGCTCTGCAATCTCATATTATCCAAGGGTCAGTGAAAATGCAAATAGCTTTCAGACCTGAAAAAGAATGTCTTCAGGAATTTAGGGAAATTCATTCCCCAATTTTTCTTAAGTTCTGCAAAATAAAGCCCACAATGGAGCATATGGCCTGTCATTTCCCCTAAGTTCAATTACAGATGCAAAGGCTATTACTCCGTGAAAATTACATTTTGGAAAAAAGGTTAAAAAACTCATTTAAAAGAACATCATCAGGGAGAACAGTATCCTCAATCTCATTCAAGGGGGGTAAATAGGATAACAATAAGATTTGGGAATCAGCTTTTGAACTTCATGAGTATCATTACGTAAACCAACAACCAAACTTTCATGCACCTAGTTATAAAAGTTTATGAGAAAACTTGTCTGCAATGAAGCATCCGACCTGTAATACACACCCAGCTAAATTACATATTCAAGGGCAATAACTCCATTAAAAATAGTTTAGCAAAGTCGGCTTTCAAATTTGATCAAGAGTATCATTAGATGTACCAACAAAAGAAATTTCATTTACAAATCTATTCATAATAGTTTCTGAACAAACTTTCCCCCTTGTACACTTTGGAATTAAGTCACAAATGTAAATTTTCCATGGAAATAAAAAAATAAATTAAATTCCAGAACTTTTTTACAAGAAACTCTTGAAAAGTTCATGGTTGACAGGTGTGTAAAGTCTGGTTGATATTTAAGCCTTTTTTTTTTTTTTAAACTGACAGAATAGCCACGTAATACACCTGATTACTTTGTAGCGAAGATATAACAACCAAATAGGGGTAAATTCCAGTCCATGGGAGCTACATAATCTATAATTACTGATAATAACAAAATTGGATAGGTCATAGGAACACATTTAATTTTAGGACATCTGAGATTTACCTGTGATATTATATATGACAGGTTAAATTATACAAAATTCTCGACCTAATTTTATTACCTCTTTAGAACTGATATTATTACAATTTTAAAGCAATACGATTTACCATTTGAGCTATGCAACAGGTTACAGGTCACAAAGCCCTATGGTGACCTTCAGTCTTTGAGGTAACCTTAGTGCAGTGTTAACCTTCATTAAGCTTGCTTTGGGAAATGAGGCCCTTGTAACCATCATGCAAAAGGCAAAGCAAGCTTTGTGTCTCCAAGTCATCAAAGATTCAATAACTAATATTTAAGAAGTTGAACTATAACATGATTATTTTTAGAAGATTAGAAATGTGAAAGGTTTGATTAAGGGAAATGATTTTTCAAATAACACCGATTTAGTTATATCAATGTATAATTACCTACAATTAAAGTTAAAATGAAATGTCACAATAAGCTTGGAACAAGTGTAACAATCTAAGGCACATCATCAAATATAAGGTTTGAATTTGCTACTGCATCAGAGTCAATTGTAATAGAATTATTATTCAACACTGACATAGAATTTCAAGTAGTAAATAAAAGCCAAATAAATAGAAATAAACTATGTTATAAGAAACATGTTAAAATGAATCAACACCAGTGGATGAAAACAACAACGTTCTGACTTAATGGAACAATGCCCCAAATTAAAAAAAAATTATATGCTCATTGTGGCGGACTCATTCCAGAGCCAACATAAAATAAATGTGAACCTACTATGGTAAATATACAAAGTTGCTGATATCATAAATTAGATAAGAATTGTGTCTTTTTTTGGACAAATACCATGACTTCAAAATCGTATGAGATACAAACTTTACATATTTTGTTGTACTTCTCACCCATTCTATGAGATTCATGGTATTTGTCAAGAAAAGACAAATATCCTCTCAGCAGCAAATCATATACAAATCCCACTATCCTAATATCCCACTATCCAACTATCCCACTATCCCGTTATCCAACTATCCCACTATCCAACTATAAAGCATGCACATGCAATGAGAGATCGAACCCTAACGGCAACACTCTATATTCGCTGGGAAACATAAATACAAAGGATTAAACCTATGAACATAACGCACCATGTGCTCAGCACCACATTGCTAACCACAGGTATAATGCTCTTAACACAGAGCTTACAGGTGTACGTAAAAGTTTGTGTCACTAAACAGAGTGTGGAATTCAATCAGCAGAACTCTGTCTGGATATGATGACGTATGGACATCTGATCCATATGATGATGATGGGTGTCTGCAGTGATGTACAGGAAGTGTGTGAGTGGCTTTGTGTAGGAATGCATGTGTAGAGCAGTCAGTGTATTCAATACATTAACAGGATCTTCAACTTGTTCGTCCTTACAGATCAGCTGATAGCCGTGTGGCTATTAGATAAAGTTTATGGGACTTTCGTGATCAGAAGCGTCTATTAAGGGACAGTAACATACACTAAGAACAAAGAAAGGTTACAGCCTCTTTAGACCTCCTATTGTCGCACCATGCTTTCAGGTGTCTAGTCTTGGAAAAGTTTAAATCCTGGTCAAGTCATATCAAATGAGAGAAAGCATTTACAGAGTGTTTTCACATATGATCCTGTATAAGTCCAGACAATAAAAAAGCCTAAGTGTTTTATCAAATGTTGATCAAGGTCTAACAAAAGATGTTATAGTAATATTTAAGTATTTACACGTTACTTTCATTAAAGGTATTTATTTATTATTTCTATTTCCATTAAAAGCATAAGTCAAGGTCTGATATTGATTTATTCTCCTGTCTGGGAACAGTACACCAAGATGTGTATGTGTACATCAGATGTCCAACTTCTTCTAAATCTTTGGGTTTTTATACATTGGCTAGCTAATTTCTATATAAAGACATTATAAATGGTTACAATTTTTCAATAATGTCGCCTACAAACATGCGCACAAGTATGATAACATATGATTGGTTACACAGAAGGTGCAAAAGTGTCCTCTATATAAGCATCTGTCATTCTTTCTGTATCCATCTCTGCACAGACATTCCCTCTCATTCAACTGACAAGGATTCTCTTACAGATAATTTAATTGTCAAACATACAGAGCAGTTTTAACAAACAAACATTTCTAAAGGAATATTTGAAGCTATTCACTGTAATATCTTTGGGTTAATATTCTTTGCTTTGTTTTAATTGATAGAAAGCAGGGCTCTGAACTCTGAACTTTGCTCCTTGCTCATTTGATAGGAAGGGGATTTTGATCGTGGCAGTTCATATTCTGAAAATATATTCAAGACCTCTTTTTTTATTAGATATGTCAAGTAGATTCAGCTGATTAGTGGAAAAACTTCATAAATCCTCTTTAAAAAAAGACATTTCTAAAAAGCAATTAAAGATTTAGCAAATTGAATTATTAGAGCTTTTTCTAAATTTAACCCATAACTTATGGGGACGACAAATAAAACCTCTTCTAGTTCACTTAAAAAGTCCTTTCGCATATATAGTGTTTTTCAAAATATTCAAACCATCACAAAAAAATTCTTTTTTAAAAAAAAATAGAAATAATTAATTAACCCCTAACCGCCAGCACCAAGATGTACCTTTTGAGATAAATAAACTAGGATTGTTTGGTCGGGTCGGTGGGAGCAGGGCATCGAAGGAGCCAAACCTTCCTAGCACTATCCAAGCAGCGGGAGAAAACAAATTAAAATATGTCAAATGTCTTATAAAGAAAGATGTCATCTTATAAGGGAATAATTCTTCAAACATAGAATTGTTGATCTAAAAACACAGAACGAGAATAACTTAGAAGTGTTATTATCAAAATATATTCAACCTTATTTCGAATGTTTAAGATATTCAACAGTGATATCCAATTATAGCCAATATATTTTAGTGGATATGCAACTAAAATACCTTGACATAATGTACCACAGGTTATAATTTTCTACAAACTACAAGAAATTACAGGAATTTCATGCCAGCATGCTTTTAAATCTCTCAAAGTTTACATCACAAAAACACACTTATAAAGAAACTTCACTTAGATTTAAAAAACTACAAAAGACAAGCGAACTTGAAAAAAGGGAAAATATTTGTAAGGGATTTTGAAATAGATATGAAAATGCCTAACTCATCTTGTTATGAGTAAATCTAATACATTCTGTTCAAATATCAAAAAAGATAGAAATGGAAATTTAAAAACAATTTAGATGTTTGAGATTTAGATTTGAAATATTTCCGGTATCTCATGATTCCTCACCTGGCGTGTTCCCCTGTGAGGCAGGGGGTCCCATTTGGTGTAAGAGGGTCGGGGTGCCGTGTGACCCTGATCTCCGATGACCTAGCACTGGGGACAACGTCAAATCAACCAATCAGGGACAGACAACAACAAAACAACCAATCAGGGAAGGACAGTCCTTCATATCAGGGAGGCCGATATGAACAGAACAACAATCATGCCGCATACTAACTTCCTCACAACACACTTCGGGCATGTACAAATGCTACTTTTCACAACTACTTATTGAACAAATAATTTGTGACATCTAAACATCTTTTACAACATCTTTTCAGATGAAATTGATCAGTGAATTCTAAAAAAACAAGTTTTGATTGTGAGAAGTAGCATATTGTGTGAAGGCAGCAATTTGCACATAATCATAGGAAGACTCCAATTCAAAAGAAGTTTTCATGAAAAATATAATCACAAACTTGTCAGTTCATGAGTGATATAGAGTGAAATATACTAAGAAAAAGCTCAAAAGTTTTAAAGTCCATTTGTTTTGCGCTATTATCCATCAAAATGGTAAATTGCCGAGACTGAGAACCAAAATAGTGACAGTTGGAGAACAGATGAGTCTTCAGCATGGACTTACAGACCACTAAAGAAGGAGAGTTTCAACTTTGAAATTAGAAATTGGAGAAAACCTGAGAAAAAATGCTTGTGAGATTAAAATGGTCCATTGGAAATGATAAAAGAGTCCTGAAAAAGCAATGAAATGAAAAGTTATACATGCACTTTGTCAGCGAAACAGAACACAACTTACAAGTATGACATGTGAACTCAAAAAAAACATATGAGGGTTTAGAAAGACATGTCCATACCTCCTGCAGAGCCCATTGAAAAAGGGCATGGATTGTTTTTTTCTTAAATAAATCTTTTATTATATGGAAGCTCAAGACTCCATCTCCTATTGAATCTCTTGCTAGTTAGCTTTGTTTTTTCACATCTTCCTAAGAAATCATTGCTTTGAAAAACAAATTATTGAGTTGAATTTTCACCAAGACTGCAATCCCACCTTCTTTGTTCTAATATTTCTCTAGAACACTGAACATACTTCTTCAGGACCTGTACCCTTCACTAGTGACCCGAGCCGTATCAATCTTTCAGTTAATTGGATATTTAGAATTTAAATGTCTCAGTAATATATTGATATTATCAATAATTAACTCATGTTCAATCAAAACATACATTGCCATTTAAAATCTGAGTGGCAAACATAACTTAAAAATGACAGCTCCTCAATTTGAAAATCTCTCACAGCCTGTATCAAACTAAACTCTCACCTCTCTGTGGGTTGGCTGGTTTCTGCTGGGAGTTGATATCATACTCGTCCAGTTTGCTCAGGTCAGCTGAGTAGCGCTTGATGTGTTCCACTGGGGTGGCTGACCTTGACCCCCGGGGGTCGTACAGACTCTCGCGACTAGCAGCCAGGGAAGGGGGAGCACTCTGCTGACCTCTGTTCCGTTCCTCCTGAATATCAAGTGTAAAATTTGGGGTTAGACAATTTCTTTACAATTATTTTATTTGTTCCTGAAGAAATTACTCAACAAAATTTATATTGAGTATCAGGTATTGAGATCTCTCAAAACATTAAAAAAAAAAAATTTCATTTCATCTTCATGAAGAGATGGTCTTTTTTTTATAGTATTTGGTGTGGTGTAAAGAATGTATCATTCTCCAAGTGATAATGCTTCACAATATCATTAGTTGATGCACAGTCAATTCAATGGATGCAGAATGACTGACATTTCCTTGCATACATTTTCAGGGAACACAGAACATACCAAGACTTTCCCTTTTCAACATCAATAGAATACAGAACTTTACACCTGTTACAAAGTTTATACTTAATATATAGAGTTAAAGGTGAAAATACAGAAATCATAGATAATAATCTACATAAAATAATGAGACACTGATAAAATATCAATCATAAAAAATGTCCCTTTCCCATTTTTTTCCATTATATGTTATATATGACACTACAATCCTCACCTCCACAACTATGGGAGCATGTCTGTTTATTCCGGCCAGGAAGAGCTGGCCCTGGTCTGGTCGATCTGATCCGTACTTGACCGTATCACTGTTAGTGACCGCCCGCGACTCACTCATGGGGGGAGAAAGTGACTGGGAGTGGACTGTGCTTGGGGGCGTGGCAGAAAAAGACATCGGCATTGTAAAGCCAGCTGGGGAAATGAGATTAACAACCAAAATTAATATAAGATACAGGATATTGTTTTTTCCTGCATATACTTTCACTATTTACCTAACTTAACACTTATTTGCAATCAATGGTTTTCAAATGTCACTGTTGTCACTTGATTGTACATAGGTTAAATTTCTTTAAAAAAGCATCAAACTACTTTTTCATATTTAGATAATACAAGTACTACTCACAGCCAGTGGGATACATATCATCATCAGATTCACTAGAAGGTGGATAAACTAGCGGTTCATTTGCTCCTCGGAAAAACTGGAACATTAAAAAAGTCATTAAGTTAGTATGCTTCAAGGAAAAACTGCATCTCATATCTGCATTTATACTTTGTCAAAGATAAATTTCTCGTTTATTTACAGCTTAAACGTTTGGAAAATATAATCAACCACTAACATTGAAAAAGATGCTAACTTGGAATGAGGATCTGAAAACGATAAACCTTGAAATACTCCTAGTTTTTTTCATGTGGTAATTTTACTCCTGTATTTTTATTTTGAGGAGTGAAATACCCCTGAGTCCAAATAATTATCTGGAGCCCTGAAATATCAACATTTTGATACCTGAAAGAGATGCATCATGACTCGGTCAACTTCTGCCATGGACGGCCTCTCTGCAGGGTTCCCTGACCAGCACCTGCAGACGATGTATATAGTTAGAATTAGGAGTGAGACTCAACTCATATTGTACCTTGATTCAGAGAGGAACTTCAAACAGTGCACTGGACCAAGTGAGTCTGCTATGGCTTACATAGGCCCTTAGTTATAACATTCAGTGAATATCGCTCTTGAAAGCGGCGTTAAACCCCATATCACCTCACCTCACCTCACTCTACACTCAATGAATTCAGGTTTTTGTTTATAGCAATTATTTCTAATAGGAGATAAATCTAGAGTGTTGAATTGATACTGAAGAATTTGTAACTTTCATTTTATTGTGTTCAATCCCAAATAAAATTTGTATAAGCTTTAACAAAATCAATGTCTAAATAAAGCTCAAATTCCCTGAAAGCACAAATGTTGAATTTCAAGGAATTACTAACCTAAGTCATGCAAATTCTTATAATCTTTATTTTTTTTAAAAAGAGGAATAAATTGTTTTAAATGACTAGTAGTGATTCATGTGACATTAAGTTAATATCTCACTACACTTGATAAATGCAGGTTCTTTTCTGTTCAGACAAAATATACATCAATGTTCCCAAAGTTACTGACCTTGTCATGAGTATATCCAGAGGTTTGGGGATGTTCCTCACTAGGGGTGGTCTCTTGCCTGGAGAGAGGAAACAATCAAAGTCAATACTCATAACAAAATGAAAATGGGCCTTTTCTTTGGACAAATTTCAAGGAATAAAAAGTTTGACGGTTGTCATTAACAATTCAAGCATCAAATATACAAATTTTAGTTTATGGAAATTTAAATGTGAAAATCAAGGATCAACATTCAGGAGAAAAAGGAACTCTGCTGCATCAAATATTTGATTCCAATGATACAATTATCTCAGATTATCCATAACTAGCAGAAAGCTTCAGATGTTTATGTAATACACTAAGACAATAATATTAGAAGATTGGAAGTACATTCTGGATAAACCCACCATTATGTACAGCCCACATGATCCTGAAGGCTGGCCCCCCGATCTCGTCGAACGGTTTCCGCCGAGTAATCACCTCCCATAGAATGATGCCCCAGCTGAACACATCACACTTCTCACTGTAGTTGCAGCCTGGAAGAAACATCATTTGATTTTACAAACAATTTGTTCAATGATTTGATTTCTCAGAGTATTTGACAAGAAAGTTGGTCTAAAATGCTGGCTATCTTAAAAACCAATGAAAGATAATGATCATATCTCAGTTTTTAATTCATTTATCATCAATACTATAATAATCATTACCATAACATTTTAATTCAAAGTGAATTAAGCCACACCTTCAAACTCCTCCATTACCATGCATGCAGTCAGAAAATAGAGGCTGATGGGGCAATATGAGAAAGAACTTGCTCAATTCTTAACTAGATTTTTGCTATAACTAGTACAAGAAGCAATATAGGTCCAGGCAGCGGTGTTATGACAAGTGAGTGCTGTACCTTCGAACACCTCCGGGGCCATCCATGCTGCACTCCCCTTGTTGTTTGTCATATGGGTCTGGATATCACAGGCTGTGCCAAAATCACAGATCTTCAGAACAGTTCCATACTTGACTAGTAGTAGGCTGGACAAACAGAGAAAGACTAACATTCATCATTCCATTAACAAGAAAGGAATATTCTGACAAAGATTTAAAATGATTTTCATGCATGTGCTATATTAAACAATTTTCTGCATCAAGACGGGTACTGAATATTAGTGTAGTAAATGCACTTAAATTTAGTGGTAACCATAATAATGAAGAGGAACCAATTCACATTCATTCTGTCTTGCATCCACCAGAGAGGCTAAAAAAATCCTCTGATTGTTTTAATTTGATTTCCCACATATAACCAGTCAATATTATGACATAAATTCAAACACTATTGGCAAGACTTGGATGAGAGTAGTTACGAGCATCAAAATGCTATAAATAGTAATTAGTAGCCAGCTGGTAAAAGAGGACGACCCAGTGAAGGCTATCAGGTGATTGTAGACGCCTTGCTGGTAGAATACCCATATAGAGCAGACTAGTTCAGGCTCTACTTACTTGGGCGGTTTGAGGTCCCTGTGTATGAGAGCTTTAGGCTTCATTCCATGTAGGTAGGCGACACCACAGGCACATTGGGAGGCCCAACTCATGGCGTGGGCGGCGGTGTAGTGGGGCTGGGGGCCGGAGCCATGCAACACTGAAGATGAGAGATAAATCATTACTTATCATTGCAAAATGGTAAAAATTATCATTATTCATCTGAAAGACTTTAATTGAAAACAATTTAAGAAAGGTATGTAGTGGTCCTCATCTTTAAAGAAAGCATATGGAAAATTATCATACATTTCACAGTATGACTGCCTATTTCTACAAAAAATAATTTTTGATGCTTACACTAATTGGTCACATGATCCCTGTTATATTTCTGATGACTTTACATAGTAGCATGTTGAAAAATAGACTCAAATTTCTTTCAAAAAGTTCACTTGTTTCAAATTATTTAATGAACTATGTATAACATACGTATATACTTTATGTGCAACATATATATTTCTTCCAGTCAGGTAAACAGATAAGCTACGATCATATTTGTTGATTAAAGCCATAGAATTTATCCTTTGATTCTGCACCTAAAATACAAGATAATAAATTCATATAATCAATATGATAAGTACCATTGTAAAGAGACCCCCCTTCTGCATACTCCATAACAAGGCACACCTGCAAAACAAACACACACAGATGTGAAACAATGAAATAGAAGAGAAAATCTCAATGATGGGGCCAGACAGATAATAGCATCTTTCGTCTAAATCACCTAAAAGCCACCTATTACACAAAAAGCAAAGAGTCTTGAAATTTTATTTATTATTCTAAATAAATAAAGTAAGCATGAAGTATTTTGTTTATCATCCAGAAACTGAGGAATATATTTCTTTAGACAAAGATCAAGTAATATCTCCTTAAGGTATAATATAGTTTTGACAGAAGGTTTATGAATTAAAGACATCACAGTGCTTTGACATCATCCAAAAACATCACTCATACAATGACAAGAACTTTACAATACGACTTCATAGACTTGGACACATCATTCTGCCATGACATCACTGACCTCATGGTTAATGAGAGTTATGTGTTAAAGAGATTATATTTTCATTTCAATGTTTATGGAGAATGACCTTGATCCATAACTAGGTTGTCACCCTCATGTCTTCTGACATCAAATTATAAAAGCTTGTTGATAAAACTATAATCATGGTTCCAAATTGTAGGGCAACTGACATGTATAAGAATGGAAGGCAAGGTCACTGATTGGCTGATTTGATTGATGTCAAAATGTTAACAGGCTGACACTCGTATTATCACGCCTGTTCACATTTAAGGTTTCATAATGTGGTTTCTTACCCAAGCGAGCACAAATATGCCAGGTGTTAAAAGCTTTCATAATGGTCATGGAAATTACAGTTTTTCTAAAAATAACTTGAGATCTGATTGGCTGATGAAACTACTTTCTATTCATTCCTTCAGTGAGTCTGGCATATACCTGTCAGCCAGACTTCAAAACAAAAATTGTTTTTCATTTCTTATGGAATAACATGAAACGTAACGTGTTTATTCGTGGTTTGTGTTACTATTTCGTTCATATATAGGATTGTATTACTCAACATATGATCCATAAACACGTTAGAAATTGCTGGGACTACATTTGGTTGCGCGAATGAGGACCATAAAATAATTGTCATTTGTCGTGCATAAATACAATGACTGGGTTAACTTGCAACTAGCCTTCATGAAGGTATTTTCCAAAAGTACCATAAATATTCTTAAATATGACTTGGGTGAAAAAAGGATAACCAACTCGAAGCCAGGAATTGCGGTTTATCTCTCCCTTATTAATTATTGAGCCAAGGCTTGGAATTTATCACAAAAATCCACTCAGGACAGATAAACTGTAATTCCTTGCATCTTGTTGATTATTCTCATAATAGTATCATACAGTCATATTTAAACAACACTTGTTGCAATCTTCAGATATTTGTAACTTTTATCAAGTGGCATTGTTATATTTGATGTCAGCAGACAGTTTCATGAGACTCCGCAATTACTTACAGGTGTTTTAGTGCAGGCTCCATAGAGTTTGACAATGTTGGGATGGCCCACCCGGGACAGTTGCTTCAACTCGGTTATGAACGCCTTCCTCTCAGACTCTGTCTCAATGATCTTCACCGCCACATCTATACCTCGGAACTTAGCTCGACTCACAACACCAAATGCTCCCTTTCCTACAATCTGAAACAATTCTCACGATGATCACTCTGATTCCCGGGATCCCCTGACTTATTTTTGTATTACTTCCCTCGGAAATCTGTATCAAAATAATTGCTAAGCTTTTGGAAATGGTATGTTGTTAACATAAGGTTTATAGAGTTTCTGTGACACAAAAAAACTGAGAACATTTGAATAATTAAGGAATCTAGATGTCTATATGAAGCTGTAAGTAAAATTCACTTACAAGTAACAATTGCAGCTTTAAGATTTGAAAAATCCATGAAAGCTCGATAATAAAACCGGAAAATGCAATTATTATCCTTCTTTTACTATATGCTCAGGGCCAAATCTGAAATCGTAAAGACACTTAAACCCTTTTTATTCTTTCTATAAAATTTACAGCAACAAAAAAACAAAAAAATCATGCAGCTCATCAGGTATATCATTATTCATTATATCAAAGGTAGAAGATTAACTTTAATATGCCAGATGACTCAAATAACCCCCTTTGCTCCCTTCTTCCTGATCTGACCTCCAACCAACAGGGGTCACTTTGAAGTGAGCTTCAGGCAGCTCTGTGAAGATGATTAGAATTACTGAGGGTTATAATATTTTGTTATTACCTCTTTTAAGCAACCAGGCACTTACTTTTTCAGCACCCCTTGACTCTGTTGCTTAACTGAGGCTCTACGCTTATTGGATATCTTGCATTTAACACTTAAGACCCAGCTGATGTTTACCCAACGTTTGTCTATATTTATTCTTAAACTTATTTTGTGATGGTTTGAGCTAATTTGTTTTTCTATTTTGCACAAATGAACAAATAAACAACAAACAAATATTCTGTCAACAAAATCTGCACAGAATTGATTCTGTCATCATACTTTTCAACACAATTCACTGTGAGTGAGTGAGTGATTTGGGGTTTAACGCCGCTTTCAAGATTATTTCACTTACATCGCGGCTGCTAGTATTATTGCAGGGAGAAAGCCCGCAACACCATTGTGGCTATGCATTGCCGTGAAACCTGCGAGCAACAGCTGGAACTAGCAAACCATGGGTGGTACTGCGCTGAAACTCAGTGCAGCATTGCACCAAACCTGACTGCGTGTAGAACTGTTCTCTACTGCAGACAAAGTTGCCGAGCCCCTGGCGGGATTCGAACCACGGACCTCTTGATCCGCAACCGGACGCGCTAACCACTGCGATATCCGCCCCACTGTGATACATCGATAACATTCAGATTTTGGAATCAAGGTGCTCAAGAACAGCAAAATTATAGCATTGACCCGCAATTGGAAGTGCTGGGGCAGCTCTCTTTTGATTGGCCAATGTTGGCACCTGCGCGACACAGAATAGGTGTGTCATTCTCTAGATGTAGTAACAGACATAGTATCTATCACAGCTAGTTTTAACTGGTTTGTGCTTATCCTGAAGTCATTCTGTTATGGAGTTAGTGTTTGACAGGAAACATGCGATCTTACTGAGTTCATCACAGTCACATTGTTTTAAATTTTGAATTTAGAAAACGAAATGCTGTTTATATTCCAAATTCATATTTAGTGTGAAAAACACAATATTGGCATCACTTTGAATTGTTGTTCTTTCAAAACTCATTTTAATCACCCCATTCTAACAATTTTCTAAGAGCCAAGAGCACTTGCATATATATTAAAAATCATATCTCTGTGTTGGAAAATTTGTGTTGCATCATTAAAATGTTTTAATTTTGTGGACAACACAATTGACCTACCAAATAAAAATACCATAATATGCAAAAATATTTAACATTAAATGTGTAGTCTACAACATCATTTAATTTCCTTTACTCCAAAACATTAGAATATGAAATGAAAAATGTGAAAATTTGTTTTGAATTTAAATGGATATAGTTTCATGCTGTAAATACAAATGCAATTTAAGCTTAACAAGTGTCCAAAATATGTGACAATTATAAATAAAAAAAAGTTTTAAATGATATAAAGGCTGCTTCTTCAATGTGCATATATGCATTTGGGTATCAGGTGCAATTTTTTAGGAAAGACACTTTCAACTATGGGCCATATCAAGAGCTATTACTCATTTTCAGAAATTTTAGTGGGCCTTTTCCCTTTGCAGCAACAGTAAAATTCACGTTTTTCGTTGTATCTTTTAGACTTTTATAAATGTTTTGGTGTCAAGGGAATATAAAAATGTAGCTGTGTCCACATTTAATGTGAACTTTTCAATGTTTTTCTGCGCATTATGACAGTTTAACTGGTAGGCAAGACAGTGAACACTCAACTTTTAGACTTTTGATTTTACAATTAAATTGACTACTTTCAAGCTTCTAAAGTTTTGTACATATTTTCAAATTAATACCTCATGAAACTCGAGTTCTTGAAACTCCACCTCCTCGACAAATGTTGGAGACTCCATTGTGTCAATGTGTGCACCTCAGATCAGAATGAACCCCCTTCATTTGTCAAATTTTGATTTCCATAAGGCAAACCTGGGCCAAACCCCCATTCTAAAAATGTAAACATGGGCGAATATCATACATCATACTTACCTATAACAAATTTGAACCAATTCATCCTTTCTTTCCTTACATTAACATAATTAAGGCATAACGGTCCATATTTTCTTTTGTAATTGCCTATGATTTGTGAAACAAATGTTTTGGGTATTTCAAACAACATACACGTTTAAAACAAAATAGAAACGTGCTTAATTCCTGAAAACAATAAAATACGTTGTAAAGAAAACAGTTTTTATCAAAATAAAGTATTTGTTAGAATCAGTGACGAATGCAGGGTTTATCCTGATTTTTATTCATAACTAAACTATTTCATGTTGCATAACTGTACAATTAAGACTCCCAAAACAGATTTGCCAATATAAAACAAAGCATAGGGCAGCTTATGAACTATTTCCTTTTTCTACAGCAGTAGCCTCCCTTATAATTGGGCAGGTGCGTGAAACTCCTTACAGGGATATGTGGTAGTATTTTATCAGCCGAGTAGTACAATTTCATAGCCAAGTACAATTTAGAGTTTCGGTTTAAAGAATCTTTACCCCGTGTCTTACACAAGCTAGCGTTCACTGTACGGTTTTGCAAATGGCGACAATGTTCAAGAAGCCGAAACGCAACTTTCGAAGGAAAGTCTTCACTGAAAGCGATTCAGATCAGGAGAATGACGATAGACCGGAAGACTCTCCAGACGAAAATGGGGACGCGATGGAAATCGAAGACGATGTTCCTGAACCAGTGGAGCCAGCACCTGTAATCAAGAAAGTAAAGAAAAAGAAGCGTGATAAAGATGTCGATTCTGTCAAAGTCAAACCACTTAGCTTCGACACAGAAGAAGATGGTAAGGCAATAAATGTGCATCAATAGGTATTACTATAGAATTGGTTCGCCACTCATTTTCATGATTACATTCTTTTTATGTTTATATATTCTTCAATATATATCGATCGATCATCTTTGATATTTTATCCCTTTCACTTAGTAGGGTTTGGGTTTAGGGATAGTGTAGGTCGAGAGACTCTACCTGCAAACCCATTGGTTAGTATGCAGCTTGCTTGCAAAAATAGAGCATTGGGCGACAGAAATTTCGGTCTAGGGTTAGTGTTACTGTCAGGGTTAGGATATGTATTCTAGGTGGCAAACCGATTCTATAGTTGCTCTTTGAACTCTTTCACAAAAGTCTTGAGTAAAAAGGGAACCGCAGTCTTTTCATTTGTAGTTTGTAGCTTTCAGATCCAAGTGGCTAATTACTTTATTACACCAAAGCAGTGAACTTATAGTGTGTTCTAATTCTTAATTGTTGTTTGCAGCGGACACTGAGGTTTTCAAAGTGAAGAAGTCAAGCCACAGTAAAAGAATTGCTAAACAGTTGAAGAAAGAGAGTCTGAAGGCAAAAAAAGAGGAAGTTGCAGTAGAAAATCCAAAACCTGAGGAGAAGGAGGTGAAAGAGCAAACACTAGATATTGCAGAGGAAGAGTTGAAGGTATGTACAGATATGTCAAGTAAGATACAACAGGAGGGTCAGTGTATGAAGTGTCTGAAAACCTAACCTATTAAATAGTAGTTAGTAGCTTTACACGATAGAACTGTATAATTAGAAGAGCCACAAGTTAAAATATGATTGGCAATATAACTGATCAGCAATACCTTGTTAACCCACAGTGAGGCTTGCCACACTCATAGTGCTGAAAAATAACATAATTTCACGTCTTCAATTTTTTTACGAATTTACTCTTGTCTTTAGTTAAAAAAGTCAAATCTAAAGCAACCAAATTATAACCACTTAGGGGAGCAACCATACAGGAAAGTACTGCTAAGATTTAATAAGTTCCATGATACACTAACATATTTGTAAAACTTATTAGATTACTTTTTAAGTTAATTGTTGATGACGACAAATCCTCTATCATAATAAAAAAAATTGGTCAAATAGTTCAAAGTTCAGTTTCAATTGCTTGGCTCCATGCTCTATTATTCTCTTAGTCTGTTATAATAAGTTTCATATTTTTACCCCCCAAAAAAATCAAAATATGTATATACAGTTTCGTATTGTAGTATCAATTCACTGACAAAAATGTATCGTATCGTATGCCATAAATTGCAATGCCCTGGTGTTTCATTGTACTCTTAACCCACATTAGTATTTTTCAAATGGATTGTGTTATAATCATGTGTAACAGACTTATAATTGTTAATAGAAACTTCTCTCGAATTCTGTTGCAACAAAAATACTGCAATGGAACCCTTTTTAAGATCATGTTTTAAATGCTATTGTATTGAAGATTAATCAAGATTTTTCATTCCGTGGCAGAAACTGAGAGAGGAAATCAGAACATTAAATGGGGATGAGGAAGATGATGATGACAGTGATGATGATGGAAAGAAAATATTCCGATCAATGTTGGCAAGTGAGTGGCATGTTTCTCAGTCCTGGTCAAAGTCAACACAATCCTATTGTTATTGTACAAACATTCTTTAGCTATAAGATGTATTGGAATTGTAAAGTATATTCTAATAGTCGATTCAATATGAACGTTGGGTTAAGGCATATGTTACCGAAAGTTCATATCACTACAACTTAACTCTGGATATGTAACCTGTTTTTGGGTTGTAAACTAGGAGGGGAAATACCTGATGCTCGAACAATCCACATGATAAGAAAGCAGCGGCAGATGGCAAGAGAACTTGGAGATGAAATACCATTGGAGGAGCCTGAAACAAACAACAAAACTACAGCTCGACTTGTCAGGTGAGTGAATGACTTCAAATGTATATAGTTTCAGATTGAAGGGTATGTTATTGATATGCATTATTCTGAATAGTAATCTTTCAACAAAGTCTCTAATGTTGTAAAGCCAGTTGTATAGTTCTTTCTTTCCGTTAACATAAATTTTCTTGTAAATTTTCCCATTGACAAACAGATAACGTTCAGAAAATGAATTCTGTAAATCTTTAAGATTTAGGCATTAGATTTTTGTATGTCAAGACCTACATCTCTCTGATTTTTGGTTCAATATTTAAGTGTACCTTGTTTCAGAGATGATGAGAATGACCGCAGTGATGAAGAAGACAGAATAGATTTCACAGTGAACACAGCAGCAAGAGACAGACAGAGGATGAGAGATGAATTCCTCGCTGCCGAACATGGTTTGTTGTAGTTGATTTACCTGATTTATTCTTTACCATGTAATTGTTTTTCGAGGCAATTGTGATGAATGTTGATGAAAATGTGCAACTAAAACAGGTTTCTCTTTTGATATACACTTACCTGAAGAAAATCTCTCCTTTGCCTTACACGATATAATGTTCATGAAAAGACTGCTGATCCCTTTAAAAAATATCAATCAATATGTCAAAAGTTCAGATACCTTAAATGTATGTGGAAGTTAAATCCTAATTATTGAAAACAAATCACGAAAGTTACTTTTTACAAAATCAGTCACTGTACTGATGTCACATTTCAAACTTAAAATTCAATTACGTCCTGACACCTATGACAAAAGCTGATTGCTGACTGACTTGTTTACTACAGTAAACAATGCCTTCTGCCTCAATCCAGTTCAAGGTTAATCATAGTAAATTAAGTACATGTTTTCAGTATCAATACTTCAGTTTAATAAATCAGTTGTGTTTCAACCCCTGTGATATGTTTACCAACACTACAGGAAGTGACAATGAAGGAAGTGATCAGGAGATCCAGGCGTGGGAAGCCCAGCAGATCAGGAAGGCGGTCACTGCAGCAGGCATACAACAGGTGAGGTTATTAATTGAGATACCATGTGATACTGTTTTTGTTTAAGATGTTATTGCTGTAGAAAATTTCTAGAAAATGTTAAAATCCTTTACCTGTTTTAGTTAAGTTTTTTGTCAGGAAACATTTTTGCCTGCTTTTGACCTTTCGCTTACAGTTGTAATTTAGTGATGCCATTCCACATTATTCCCTTTGTTGACGAGTTATGATTCCATGAATTTAACCAATTAGAAATGTATTGTCACCAACAGATTCAGCAGGTAAAGGGTTAATATACTAACGTGAAACAACCAGCCAGTATTCAGGTTGATGCAATGTTGAACATTCACAGGTCTCATCAAGCAGCCAGGATGGTTACGAACAGAAGAACTACTCGATATTCAACAACGGGGACGCTGAGAAAAAGACTACGTTTGAACCGTTCCAGGCACTGTCCAAGATGGCAAACTCCTCCCAGCTGACCGTGGAGGCCATCAGAAAGAGGCTGCAGGACAGGTACACACACAGGGACATTAGCATTATATGATATTGATAATATTGTCTCAATGATGCACATATATCCACAATCTTACACTCTTTAAATATGCTGGATACAAAATATCAGAGTATTATGGTATGTTGTTATTTTGTAGAAAAAATGTCCTGAATCTAATTATGTTATAAAAATACAATGTTACCACAGTATTCAATAAGTTGCCTCTACTTAGTGCACCGGATGATGAAAACCTCATATTGATAATAATCTCTTTTCAAGGTAAAAAATTATTATTCAATTTGTTTCTCTATTGAGGTATTGCCGTATTGATAAAAACTCTGCAAAAAAGAAACTTTATGGCAATTTCATGTAAATCACACACAAATTTGATAAGCCTTCAGAAAAAACTCGATTTGTTTTAAAATGTTATTCATTTCTGTAAAAAAGAAATCAATTTCTCAAAGTTTTTTTTATTTAAATTTTATAGTAAATTCACACTAATATAAGATGTTTAGCAGAGATATTCACAGTCAAGTTCTCGTAATCAGTAAGATTAAAGATGACTCCTGTTAGGTCAAATCACATTTTTAATATTTTTTATTTAATATTTATAAAAATTGTATAAATTTTGTGATTTGACACTAAGGTTTTTTTAAGTTCTTTTTTCTTCGAGCTGAATATTCACCGTATCTTTGTTTGTGATTGAGTAAAGTAGCTCTCAAGTATTCTCTGGTATGTATTGAATATTGTGACAAAATGTCAATCTAAAGAAATATTTACTCTTATATCTACTCTTTAAATTCACGAAGCTCAATCAACTATTTTGTTGTGACTACAGGGAAATATTGTGTTGTAAATGTTGTCTCATGTTTGTCTTGTCTTTACATAAAATATGCTAGATATGAATTTATAGAAAAAATTAATGATTTCAAACATAAACCCTTTATCTATGCTGAGGAAAATGGTCAGCATTTTGGCAAGATACACATGATTTTAAAAATCTAAAAGTCAGAGGTTAATAACTTAACTAATTTTCCCTTTAACGTGCCAAAGTTATCACCCAAATGTCAGTGACATCTACAAACTATAAAAGTGGCAGGATCCCCAGGCTTGGTCTGTCAGAATGAGTGGAACAAATAACTGCAAGTCGTCAATGATTTAGTAAGACTTTTCAACCTCTGAATAGGCTGTGAGATGTATTCATTGTTTTGTAAACATGGGCCTCGTACCGACTGGGTTTTTTCTGTTTAGGTTGCATGCAATGGATGAGGTTTACAGGGGCCATAAGATGGAGCGGGATCGCCTGCAGAATGACATCATTGATTCCAAGCAGTGCATTGAGGACTGCGAAGGGAAATGTGACGAGTTGGAGGAACGCTATAAGTTCTTCCAAGAAATGAGGGGGTATGTGAGAGACTTGGTTGAGTGTCTAAACGAGAAGGTGGGTCCATACGCTATATTTCTGGGAGGGTCGCTAAATATGCATTCACTGCTTTGCTTGATTCACGTAACACAAAACATTTATTGATTTTGTATGTTTCAAAAGTAAATTCAAATGGCTAATATCAAAATGTGTAAAACTCGACTGTGTTTTTGTTCTTTGTAGCACAAAAATTTATCTTTATCAAGCAAAGAAGTGAATGACAGTGTCTCAAAATGAATTTGAAATTTTACTTTCGTAACAGTCAAATGAATTTTTTTTAAATTTTCACTAGGCATTTTGAGACACATTATTATAGTGGGGAGGGATCTTTAAACAGCAACCCCTTAGTAATGAAACTTACAACATTCTAATTGCTTTTCTTTAGTCAAAGGGGCCATGCTGTTCTGTGGGAAGGGAATTGCTTGTCATCCTTGCACATTACTTGTTTTCTTTTCGAAAAATGAAATTATTTTTCATTTGATCCCCCTAATTCATTATGTTCATTTAAGTTTGTAAACATTCTTAATAATTTTGATTTTCAGTTTCTTATTCAAATTTACTTGTAAACTTTATTGAGTTTATTTTTGATACATGATTTATTATACTCTTAATTTTATTTGAACACATATTTTGACTGAAATGTTTTAATGTAAATCTTGTTTTAGCAGCTGCAGATGGTTTTAATCATGAATGTAATTTAACAATTAATCATTGAATTCAATGAATAAGTATTAATAACATTAAACAATTTGATGTACGCTTTTATGATGTTGAGGACAATTTTAATACAATCATCTTTCTATCAAGTAACTGTAAGCATAAATCAGTCTTAATGAAAAGCATGGCTACCAATTCAACTACCCATGTTTACCTGTGAGGTGTTTGTGTTGCAGGTGCCCCTTATTGACGACCTGGAGAAACGATTGTTACGGCTTGTGAAGATGCGAGCAGACAATCTGTTGGAACGTCGCCAGCAAGACGTTCGAGACCAATGTCAAGACTACATGACAAGTCGGTATTGCTGCCCAGTGCGGCCTGTGTATGTTGTACACATTTCTCAACTCTTAGAATCCTTCAGTAAATTGAGCCTTCATATTACTTAACTCTGGACACATGCTACAGTCAGTTGCTTACATTAAAGATGGTAAATGTAGAGTTCACTTTGTTCTGATCTCCTTTTGCTTCGAGTCGCACAAACCTTCATCAGTTTGATGACAAAATTAGTCCTAGCGGACTTACCACACAAGGCTCAATTTTTATTGTCGTTTCATACTTTCATCTTTACCTGTTAAATCACTGGTTTAAAGATTCCAATATGCTTTCAAGCTTTTGTTGACATGAAAACTTGGTATTGGCATTCCACATGCCTGAATTGTTGCACGTTCTTAAATCTAGTTATTATTAAGGTCGATTCTTGCAACTGTAATGGTTTGGTAGGGTTTTTTTCAAGAAAGCTCTGTTTGGAATTATTTTTCGTATTTCATTTTCAATGAAATGATGATGGATGTGTTCTAAGTTGATGTTATGGCATTGCTTTAAGAATCATTCTTAGTCCATAGTTGACAAAACTTTCCTGTAAATTTAACATAACCATTTCCCTCCTACAGGTAAAGCTGCCAAGGTGATAATGGCAAGCGACGAGGAGCAGGCCAGACAGAGGAGGGTTGCAGAGAGAGAGGCGAGGAGGTATGTTCATCACTTTCAGGTCTCGTATTTTATCAGTATTAGAAAACACAACATATACTTGTTCTTATGACCGTCGAGTCACAAGAGGTTACATTCAGGTTTTGCCTCTCTTGAGTTTCAGAAATGTCAGTGATATTTGTTTTTATGAACTGTCTTAATGACAGTAGAGAAGTGGAGTTTGATATCAGAATCCAATAAAATGATGTGCTTGAACCAGAGGAAAACATTTAACAATAGATCCTGTATAAGAACCATGATGATAAAAGATGAAAATAAACCAGCATCAACCAATGTTTTCCTGCAACGGACTTGAAATTAGTAACATGTTTTGACTTTTTACAACTCTTCAAAGACAAAAATACATAAGGTATATTACAAAACTCATTCAAGTCTATTAGATTAGAACATTGCTTGATAGTGGTTCTGTCTTACATTTGTTTTATCATCTTATTATTTTGTCAATACAATGGTTCTGTTATGCAATTTTAAAGTCAGTTTCCAACAAATAATTATTCGAAATTGACAGTGAATATTTTGAATAGTTCATCATATTAAAACCTAACGAAGTATCATAATAACCATTAGATCTTTGTTGTTCCAGATCAAGACGACGTCGAGCTAGAGAAGCTAAGAACATCAGAGGCCACCACGACGGTTTATCGTCTGACGATGAAGAAAGTCAATCTGATATCTCTAAATTTTCTATGGAGAAAGGTGGATTTTATCTCGACATTTCTTCACGTGTGATCCTCTGGTTGTCAGTCAATCCGCGTAGCTTGAAGTGATAACTAGAGTGTGATTACTTTATTGCCCAATATTGCAGTACTATGACACCATGTTTGGACGGAGATATGTGGGTACAATCCCATACTGTTTGTTATGCAACTGCCTGGTTTGTGCAAGGAGATCAGTTTAGTGGCAGTGGATTGATTCTCCTGATTCCTGTTCCACACATAATCTGAATAAGTGTCTTAACATTAAGATCTTAACTTTTGAATAATATTGAGTTTCTTTGTGAATAATTTGATGTAAAGCTCTTTAACTTTTAGTGAGGATATTTGTTTCTGTCTTTTTTTAAATTGTGCTCTCATGCCGGTCTATTCATAAAATGTTTTTCTTTCATCACAGAATCCATTGTTGCTGGAGCAAAGATAGTGTTTGACGACGTTGTAGAAGATTTCAGTGAAATAGACAGTATTCGAAGCCACTTTGAAAAATGGAAGTTTAATTTTGGGGACTCATACAGAGAAGCATATATAGGACTGTGCCTGCCAAAGC
Organism: Phorcus lineatus; assembly: GCA_921293015.1. Taxonomy (NCBI): domain Eukaryota; kingdom Metazoa; phylum Mollusca; class Gastropoda; order Trochida; family Trochidae; genus Phorcus; species Phorcus lineatus. The sequence continues at coordinate 29,076,567 of OV121085.1, read as the reverse complement.
TGTTCAACCCCATCATCAGGTTGCATACACTCATGTGGAACCCTTTAGAGGCAAGTTGCATTTATATTTCATCTAAACCTCTGAACCTTGCTCAGAAAAAACATCGACGATTTTCAGTTTCAGAGATATTTTCTTTATGCAGTATTTTTTTTTTCTTTCGCGTACATGGAGTTTTTATTCTCTTTCTTTCCTTTTCTGAAAGTTAAGTTTTTTTTAATGTGAAATACAGAAATTGCAGAATCAAGTTTTGATGATGGGCTACAATAATCTGGGGGTTCCGCAATCAATGTGTTTATCTGTCTTCACTTTTTAGTACGGCTCATAAGACACTAAGTGTTTGAATGTTATAAAAATTTGACACATGGACAAGAATGGGACTTTATCTATCAGTTTGGTGGGCTAGAATGTAATATTGTGTATCAAAATTAGCCTCAGGGATCTGATGTCTTCATAATTTCCTTTACCACCAAGCCATAAGGACCTACCTGTACTAATGATACTTAATTTGATGTTACAGGAGCATTGTGTGGATTTTGAGGAGTCCCAGTGGTACGACTGTCTTGTGTTCCTCGGTCTCTACGATGAAGATGAGCAGGTTGCAAAGGATGATGACGACATAAAGTTATTGCCTGCAATAGTGGATAAAATAATATTACCAAAGCTCACAAGTAAGGTTATCTTGTTCATCTTGCACCTGTGGACAGGTTTTTGGCATATTTATGTGTCATAGGGATTTTAGAATTGTTCCAAAAATAAATATTCTATATAAATGAAAAGCTTGGAAATGTTAGAAAGAAATTAATAGTTTGACTGCAGTGCTTTGGAAAATAATTTATCAATCCTAAAAGAACATTTATACTTTAACTTCACGTCTGTTTAATGAAGAAGTTAAATTTAAATTCTTGTCTCCTTTAGAAAAGAAGTTTATGTGATGAAGATCTGACCTTTGTTCATTCATTGTTTACTGTAGAATTATCCCATGTTAATTGATGCCTATTTTCAACATTCATTTATCCTCTTCCTCTTTCTATGTTCCAGAACTCGTTGAGACGGTGTGGGACCCCATGTCAACCACCCAGACCTCCAGGCTGGTGAATCTCATGCAGCGGTTTATCCGAGACTACCCCACGGTGAACGGAGACGCAAAGAACACTCAGATATTCCTCAAAGCCGTCGCCACAAGGATGAAGAAAACACTTGACGATGATGTATTCATGCCTATGTATCCCAAAAAGTAATTAATATTTATGTAACTCTTCACTTTCCTTATCCAGTAGTGTTTCTGTTGACTCTTATAGAACAAAAATTTCATCAGGAAATCATTTAAATCATTAACCTTGCAGAAAAGATTTCAGGTGAATTATTTTGATACCTACTGAATATTATCTTAATTTTCTATTCATGTTTCTAAGGTTTATAATAAACTTTCTCAAAACCTAAGATCATGCTGAAAATGAATTGTAAATTTTTTTATTATTTTTTGCTGCCATTTTGACAGTGAGCATTCGATGAACTTTGACATTATTTTCAGTGTTTTGGAAAACCGATCCGCTGGACCAGCTGTTTTCTTCCATAGACAGTCCTGGACGTGTATCAAGGTATTATCATTTTGGATTCAATTTTCAATTGGTTTTGTATTGAGGGCATTTTTTAGTTTGTCCTGTATTGATGATATTCCCTAAGTATCTTTAGGTAATCATGCTAATGAGTACAAGTCAAAATCTACTAGATTGGCTGGTTCCATAGACTTGTAATTGAAGTCACGTCAAGTAATTGTCAAGTCTTCTTCAACATTTTCGATAATGAAATGTTCGTTCACAAGAAACTTCAATAAAGTAAAAAATTAAGTATGAAGGAATGATTATTGAGAGGGCATGTATTGATATATAATGATAACATGTTGGTGTACAGGGAATGTTGTATTGAGGGATGTCAGTTTGGAGGGATTGTAGTATTTGATTTATATTATATAAACATTAAATGTTACAAATCATTTGTCTAATAAGTCGATGAAGTGACTAGATATTTTGTGTGACAGGTTTGCTATGCCATATATAAACTACTAACTGTATTCTGCACTTTCTCTCAAGCAGCTATGTGATATCATCACTTGTTTATATTCACCATATATTAAAAAAGTTAAAACAATTGAGGTTATTGCTGGTATTAGACAGCACATTGATTTGTATTCTCTATGAAGCAAACGGCTATTTACTCAGTCTTTACCCTCCAGCTGCTGGGTAACATCTTGTCGTGGTACGGCATCCTGAGCGACCTGGTCCTCAAACAGATCGCCCTGGACGGACTCCTCAACCGCTACATCATCCTCAGTCTCCACACCGGCTTCTGCAACAGGGAGGCCTTCGAGAAGTGTCAGGCTGTGAGTAGACTCAGTCACTTCATTGTAGTAACGGTTGATAAGGGCCTAGATTTAAAGGTAGCTAGCATGTCTAATAGTTCTGGATTTGTAGAATTGCAGCAGTTTTTCCTGAAGTTATTTAGTACAAGATATGATACAATGATAGGACTAAGTACAAAATGTAGTTTGCATATTTACAATATGATGTTCTGAAACTGACGGCTGTAAAGTCCATGTGTATGTAAGTAAACAAAGATGCTATTTTTTCTTAATGGAAAAGTTGCAATTGGAAATTGTTTTGAGAATATGACAACTGATACTATTTACAGATTATTTCCACATTGCCTAAGCCATGGTTTGCTGACTCGGAGACAGATAAGACAATGCCCCAGCTGGAGAACATGTGTCGCTTCCTGCTCAACTTCGCCAACACCATCCACAAGAACACAAAACTCACTGGAGATGCAGAGAGGCAGGAGGGCAGGTTAGTTCATGCAGCTAATTGGAGGAGTTGTTCGTAGTATACTGAATGGAATAGGCTAGAAAATTGTCAGAAGAGTGTTACCCTATCAGTTGACAGAATGAGAACAGTAACCTCAATAGGGACAGTTCAGTTTAAATTTAGAAGTTATTTTTATTGTATTTCTGATTAAGATTGAAAACTTAAAACCTTCATATAAGATTTTCTTGGATATGTCAGGTCAGTGATTGGCATAAGCAGCACTTGTATCCATCAGCCTAAATACTAAGTGCTAATACTTGCTGATGACAATTCCATAGATGCTTTGTTAAACCTTTATTGAATGCTTGCTCCTGACTCTTTATTAAGTTAAGCACTGTTTGATTCCACTACATTAGTTGGTGATGGCTAAATGCTAAAAGTATTTCATCTTGAGAAAGTTAATCCAATTCTGTATGGAAAAAAATGTAAAAAAAAGGTTGTACAAGAGCTGTTCTCGATATCCCGAGGCTAATTTCGTAAGCTATTTCTATCTGCAGGGACCAGATAAAGCAGGTGAGCAAGATGCTGGTGAACCTGCACGCTCTCGATCACGCCATCTTCATGTCCAACGAGTACAGCTTCAAGATCTCATAGCGCCACAGCTGCAGCTGACTGTGAAAGATCTGTGCTGGCCACTTAGGTTACGGACTGTGTTCAAGCAGAGCTGTTGTAATCTTGCTGTGTGTTCAGTGCAGTTAGGAGAGCTTCATAGAGAATACATAAGTGCTATAAGAGGTTTCCTCAACACCAGTTCACTATTGAATATTGCATAAATGCTTGTAATGCAGCTATGTTGAGGCAGAGCTGTAATTTCTAGTTCGGTTAAGAGATGTCACAGCAGCAGTGGTGTATTCTGGGTTTTCAGTGCAAAAGTGTTGCTATTAAGCAAAAATGAAGTGGTTTTAAAAACAACTTACAAGCAAATGGTGATGGTTCAGAACCAATGAAATAAGTTTGTTTGGAACCCTCAGGTTAATAATGACTGAAACCAATTAAAATTGTGAAAATGATTGTTTACATAATGGAATTTCATGAGTGCTGCTATCTAAACTGCATCGACTCGTCTTAGTCTGACATGTGGAAGTTGCAGAAACACTACTAGTCATAATCTTTTACTGTGTTGACAGATATCACAAATACTGCACGTACATGTGAAAGTATGTTCTTGCTCAACCACAAATCACAGCAATTTTATCAAGCACCAAAACGATCAACAATTATTAAAGCTAACATATCATTTGTTGAAAAAATGTTGACTCTCTTATTTCAATCAAACTAAAGAGCTCCCATAAGGATAATAAATGTGTGATGTATATAATTATTTTAGCAAAATTTTACCTTAGAAAAGTCAAATGGCAATTTTGATGATGATTGCAATGATCTGTTTTAGTAATAATTAGAAGAAATATGAGTTCACTTTTTGATACCTGTCAAGTGCTTCAGTTTAGGATAACAGAAGAAGCAGCAATTCTCAGAAGGCTGTTTTCCTTTGAAAAAAAAGGTTTTATTGCATTTTCTTTATGCCTGAAGCTTATAGAATGAGGAGACATTTTCAGATCTTGTGTTGTCATTTTTTTTTTTTTTAAATCTTAGGGAGTTTTAGGACTAAGAGTATACTCAGAATTGTCTAATAGGTCCTTTAGACGTTAGAAATGAGCATTAAATAGAAAATGATAAAAGAGCTGCTGTTCATCGAAGCATATGAACCAGGGTGTACATGTTTTAAGATTAAAGTTACAGTGGTCAAGTTAAGGATGTAAAGTCTGCGTGTGTTGATAGAGAACATTTAGAAAACTCCATGTGCTTACTCCTTTGTAATGGTGTATGCTGACAAAACAATGATCCTAATGCCAGTTGTGCTGATGTGCTTTGCTAGTAATGATATCAGTTTAAACTTTAAGTAATTGTAATTAAATTGTTGTTCTGTGTACAAATATTTACCTCTAGACTCCATGGAGCAGTACAATTTGAAGTACCCATAAAGCATTCATGATTGTACACACTTCTGCATTTGTCAACAATGTGTTTTGTAAGATAGACTATGAAAGTTGTCTAGGTGTGAGTGTCACTTTAGCAATGTGTAAATCAAATAACATTCTGTGTCTGAGATTGAATGATTGAGTGCCGTTTGAAGCAAATGTTGTTGCCTCCTTGAATAAAGGCATTGCTAATTAACCATAACCCTTATTTGTCTTGATTTCTTAGTTTGGTTTTTAAATTTTATGGTCTCTTCAGTTTGCACCAGCATTTAAAAGGAAATCTGGAATGAAATGGCACACAAAAATAATAAGGGGGATTAAAAAATAACATATTTCAAACCTACTTTGAATTGCCAAGAGTCTTTTTAGCTCATCTGGCCCTTCAAATGGTCACTAGTCAAAGGAAGTCTTTGAAGTAATTAGTCACATTTAGGCGAGTGTAAAATTGTTCATCATTATGCAAAAATCATCTGAGAATACAATGTGCTGTGTTTAGATAGTAAGAATGAAGGAAGATCAAAGGTTGAGCGTGGAAATCGTCTTTCGGCCGTCCTCATTAAATAACCCCAAATATTTAATTGTTTAAATGAGTTGGAGTAGAAAGGCAAATCATTGAGAACATGTCTGCATAAGTTTTATATCGATTGCGTGTGTACTTATTGTAGCATTCGGTCAAGAAAGCGGGTGGGGGCGAATGGAGTGTCTGGCCTTTCCATATACTATTAACAGAGGAACAATTCTATTCAGGGGGTGTTCTCAAAAAAAATTTAAAATTTTTAAATATTTTTTTTAGTGATCCGAGGGCCTGTGTCCTTGACAGGAGGTTTACCCAAGAAAAGAATAACCCCCCAAAACGACGTAGATTTGACCCCCGAAGTTTTATATGGTACAATCAGAAAACTCCTGGAAGTTACAGCCATTGAAGGCTTTGACCGCTGCAGAAAGGCTTAAATCAGCCAGTGTGTAGAGTGGCACGAGTAATTCCTTGCAGGGGTAGCTGCTTACTTGCAAGCATCGTTGAAGCGTTAATGACCAAACGGAAAACAATCACGTCTACGACTTTGATCACTCTCATAACCTTTCTTAGGAATAATTATTATAAAAGGTCATCACTTTATTGAATTAATTGAAACGTAAAACAGAAAGAACAAAGGTCAGAGCCTTGACCTCGACAGTGTGAAATTTAACTACATTATTAAATAATGCTGCCTTCACGGCTGTTAACGTAAACGACGTCCGAAAATGCGAAGATGGCTTTTACAGCTTCGCGCAGTCCGGGTAAGAACGAATCGGCAACCATAATAAAAGTTGAATCGAGGACAAAACAAACAATAGTAAACTGGTTTCAGCTAGAATACGTCATACGTCGTCATAACGCTGAGATGTTTGGCATAGACAGGCTTTCTTGTCCCCTCTTATCGTCTTGGGACAACTGGACTTCCTTACAGGCAATGTGACATATACGTATCAGTTGCAGAGGTTTGTATATAACCAAAATGTGGATTTTGATAGACTGAGTTTGATTTTTTAGAGAAGATATTTTAATTTTGGATCCCGGAAATTGTCAGAATTACGAGTTCATCAGTCAAACTGAAAGTTCAGCTGGTAAATGGTTGTCGATGTCTTACATATATTGTCTTTAAGACATTCCAGACAGCAATATGTCACTTTGATAACTATGAAATTACGAGAATACGATTATTCTAGGAATTTGAATTTAAAAAACTCATTACATAACATTTCTATAAATAGCTAGGGATACCCTACTTTCTCTTTCGGCTCTTGTGTGGATTTATAAATAAGTATATAAACAAAGAATACGGATGTGCTGGACCATTCTCGACATTGGGGCTTATCTCTACATTCATGACCTGATGACATAAGAGTGACGTCTCCCTGACCTGCGAACTTTCAACCCTGTGCTACCTGCTATACGACCTATCGTGTTTGATGGAATTGTAACTAGTATGCAGCCGGAGACTTGATGATTTTACAAAAGGTGAAGAAGTTTCTTTCCTGAAAAAAACCCTTCTTCTTCTTAACCAAATGGGTATCTTCAACATAGCCATGCAAACCTGAACACTAAGGATGAATCAATTATTTTCGCAAAAAGGTCAATTACCGTAACGGCCGTTAAGAGTTGTAACAGTTGTCACAGTGGTCGAACACAAGGAAGGTAGTTAATGCTATTTTGATCTCAACATAACACCCTGAATAGCAGGCCTAGATCTGGAGGAAGCTACCATTTCTCTGAGGCTCCTCCTTATACTTATTAAATTGATAATTTCTTATAAACATTTTTCAGGGACTGACCATAAGTCTATGGTCACGATTGCCGGAACATCCTTGAGAAGGGGCCAAATTACTTATGACAGGCTATCTTCATGAACATTGTAGTTTGAAGTTAAATCATTTTATGGCAACCATCTGATTCCATCAACGCATCATAATCATTGACGGTATCCTTGGTGCCAGCGAAAGACTAATTTATTAATTCTTATGCAATTTCAAATAGGGTTCAGTCATGCACATCTCGTTCATCGTGATAACAGACCCCTTTGGAACTGTTTGAAATGACTGATATTTTTCATGTCCGTTCAATACAGATATAAATTGACATAAAACGTTTGTGACATCTTGACAATTGATGGCTTTGATGCTCTGAAAGGACCTACCCACAGTTGATTATAAGATTGTGTAACATATTTTTCAAAATTAGGAATGTATTCCTAAACGAAAACATTTACAAGAGCGGTATTCCGGTTCTTCATGGAAATATATATGTTTAAACAATAATTTCAAGAAAAAAGTGGCGACCGGGCCAAGAGGCCTATGCAAACAACACAAGGGTAAAGTAAGCTTAATTTTGTTTCAGATAGCCATTGCATTCAAGCATGGCTGTTTGCGCGGATGGTGGATCTTCTTCGTCTTCAACCAACAAGTTGACCATCTGCCTTCTCGGGCCTGATGATAGCGGCAAGTCAGAGCTTGTGAAGTGTTTGAATCGAGGAAACCCGCACATGTCTATGAGCGCAAAGGATTCCTGCTCTGTGTATGGGCTCGAGCTTAACTACGGTAGAAAGTTCAGGTTGGACGTAATAGAATGTCGTGGGAGCAAAGACACACAGCTGAGAGACGCGTTGGCGGGAAACCCAGAAGAGATTGTCTACTACCTTCTGTATGATGTCACTAGCAACAAGAGTTTCAAAGAGATGAGGAACAAATGGCTTGTCAGTCTCTACTCCAGAGAAGTTCTAACCATCGTAATCGGCAACAAGGCAGACATGCCGTCAGCAGTCACTGCCAGCCTTCCAGATGTCTCTGACACCTCATGGGAGTCCGGCCATCTGGAGATTTCGTCAATCACTGGCCAAAAAGTCGACTCCCTCATCCAGCGCACCGCGGAAATCATGGGGCTGGAAGTGTCAGCTACATCAATCTCAACAACAAGGTCCCTTACTACTTACAGGCTCGAGCCGGATGCTTCTCTAGAGTACTACAAGATGGACACCCAGCCGAAGGGGATATGCCTCATCATCAGTATCAGGCAAGTAGAGGACAGTGAGAGGTACCGCTATGGAACAGAGAAGGATGAGGCGAACCTTTCCGAGTTGTTCAAGAGTTTTGGCTTCCAAGTCGATTTGAAATTAAACTTGGAAGGTTCCGACATTAAGAAGGTAATGAAAGAGAAAGCTAAAATGGATCACTCTCAGTATAGTTGTTTTGTCTGCGTGGTCATGTCCCATGGAACGTCTCATACTATTGAAGCATCTGACGGATTAAAAGTAGACATTGATACATTCACGAAAGAATTTACTGGGTCAAATTGTGAATCGCTGAGAGGCAAACCAAAGGTGTTCTTTTTCCAGGCATGCCGAGGCACCAAAGAGCACGAGTCCGTCCAATACCAGAGCGATTCCCCAGGGCACGCTCCTGACAGTGCTGCGTTTATTCCAAACGAGTCGGATTTCCTGATCGCCAGATCAACAGTAGACGGGCACATGTCGTATCGTACGTACGAGGGATCTCTCTACATTTCCCATCTGGTTGATATTCTCAAAAAACAACCCAAGCTCAGTCTGCAATCAACGCTCATCATTGTACAGAAGAGGATTGCCGACATTGATGTTCCCGGTAGTTCTGGGAAAAAAGTGAAACAGATGCCATGCTTCCATGTCAGCCTCAGGAAGGAACTGGTACTCGGCTAGTCTGATCGGTGTCCTTTGCACCTTTGAAACAAATTTCAACGACAGTGAAATTTTGGAGTCAAATATCTTAGAGTACTACAGCCCAGTTTGAGTTTTAAAAAAAGAAGACTTAGACTGCATGCTCCAGTCCTGAGACAATTCGCTGATTATTAGTTTCGCTTATCACTTCGATAGTTAATCCAGTGTTAAGGGTTCAGTACGGGAAAGATGTATCTTACCTTCCCAATCTATTCACCCGTACCATTTAAGCCTATCATTTATAGTTCTATCGAATAAATTGGCTTGAACAATACTGTGATCATCTTCCCCAGCATGGTTCTCTATTGCACCAGTCTCCAGCACTGTCTTATTTAAACCTTGCTGCCAACCTGTCAAAATTCGTGTTTTGAGTGCAGCGCCCTCTTCGGCTAAAAGTCGCTGTTCCCAAATGATTTATCATATGGTAATAATTTAGAGATTAAGTCAAACATATATTGAACTTCTATCGAAGTCCAAAATATACTTATGTTACTGAGTAACTGTGTTTGAGTCATAGAGGAGAAAGGGAAGATGCACCCAGTTTTGTGTTTTTATTGATGTCGTGAAAGACGAAGTATTCCCGAGTCACCGCTAATCCCCACAGAACCAAGGAACACACGCAGCATCATATGGTGGAGATGCCGGGTATGGTTCATTCGTTGGCAAAATCATGTGTGTCCAGTGTGGTTTCCAAGTACTTTGGTGATAATTAACTTGAGCCAAAGGACTTTAATTTTCTGTTCCACATGTCCTTCCTAATATTCCTGCAATAAGAAATGACTTATATATTTGACCATTTCTTTGATGGTTGGTGAAAAGACACTTTTCCTTCGCCACTATTACTAACACTAATATCTGAACATACAATATATCTACTTATATCTTCTATACTCGTCTTACTCCTGCTAGCTGTGTATAGCACAGTGTGTTATCATTTGATACTTTACCTATTGATGTATATATATATATATATATATATATATATATATATATATAATTTTTTTTATTAGTTCCCAATTTTACAGTAAGACATCCATTCATATCTCCCAGACAAATGTACATGAGTTGAATTCTAAATATCAAAACATTGATATAGATATGAGACCTAAATCAATTGCTAAAAATTGGGATCAGTGATTTCCAATTTTGATTAAATTTTTCAATGTCGTTGTTTTTCATACATTTGAATCTTTCTACTAAAAATATGTCTTTAAGTACAATTATGCAGTTCTTGAAATTTGGAATAGAGTTTTTAATAGTACACAAATGAAGATGTTTTTGGCGGAAATGATTATTTGATTTAATAATAGATCCTTATGTAGTGTACCAAACCGAATCAAATACTTTGTTATTTTCATTTTTGAAATAGGTGCTTATTGATCCATAGTTCTAAATCATTCCAGAATTTTATGGTTTCACTGCAATCTATTGATGTATATTTGTTGTGTCTTATATTTCCTATACTTATATTTCACCATATATCTAACAGCTCGCCCTCATCCTGGAAAACTTTTAGTGGTCAAGGATGTAAATGACCACATGATTGTAACCCCTTATATAGCGAATGTGACAGCATTGAAAGTGAAGTATTTCAAGTTGGAAGTAAAAATAATTATTGTGACAAAGTTAGATAACTGTTTATAGATATTCATGGAAAAGTAAATGATACAAATGAAGGGATAAAATGGGTTAACTTCTAGAAGCCGAAAGAACTCGGTTTATGACTACCAAAAAAATATGAATATTTAGATCTATATGGAAGGGGGGGGGGGGGGGGGGGGATTCTTGGAATTTCAGAGGATGATATCAAGGAACGTCCAATGACAGTAAAGGACCAACATACATAGTATGGAAGTACTGATAAGATGAATATTCTTGAATTAAGTATATTTCATGGCCACGTGTACGAATAATTAAGATTTTCCTGTTAATACCCCGTACTTGCCCCAAGCCGGGGACTCGGACGGGGCACTTCACACAGGGCGTGTGAACGTGTATGTATTAGTAAATACATGATTAAGGGGCACCCAGTTTTGTGTTTTCATTGGTGTTGTGAAAGACGAATTATTCCCGAGTCAAATTGAAATTTACAGAACCTTCCAGTACTTCTTGTTAGACATTTTCAAAGTTTGACATGTTTATCTCCTACAACTTACTTCGTGTACAGGGTACGGGATAGTGTAGTGGTCAGCGCTTTCGGCTTCGGATCAAGAGGTGGTTCGAATCCCGCCATGCAGGCATGGCACCTTTGTCTACAGTCGAGAACTGTTCTTCACACAGTAAGGTTTGGGTGTAATGCTACACTGAACTTCAGCGCAGTACCACCCATGGTTCGCTTGTTCCAGCCGATGCTCGCAGGTTTCACCGCAATGTATAGCCACATTTGTGTTGCGGGCTTTCTCCTAGCAGACGTGATGTAAGTGAAACACTCTTGAAAGCGGCGTTAAACCCCAAATCACCTCACCTCACCTCACCTCACCTCACCTTACCTCACCTCACCTCACCTCACAACCTTGATCGCTATTCATACTGAAATGAGTGATCGATGAATATTCATTTACGAAAAGACTTTTCGACCTGTTGACTTTGATGTTCCAAAGGATCGAATACCGTGGAATATACTTTCAGTGTAGACAAAAACCCATTCGATGAGCTAATATTATAAATGGCTTACATAACACGGGAAGGAAACGATGCAAGAAAAAAGGGATAGTTAGACTATATATCTTTAACTGTTCTTTGTCCTTAGTCCAATGAATCTTTGAATACAAATACTCTGTCCTCAATATTGGGAGATGAAAAAGTAGTAAACTCGTTTTATAACGTTGACACCGAGTAAGATACCATGTAAGCAGACACGTCAGCGTTAACCAAGATATCACACACTGCTCATATCCCTATCACCCTTGCATGTCATTACCAAATGCTAAATCTGATAAAGATCATTTATTCACCGTCTTAATGGCCTGTGGAAGTCGACAGGTCAGTTCTAAATATATTTGGGTCTATAAGGTATTTTTGTGGTAAATCATGAATACCTGAACAGAGTAAATAACATAACAATAAAGGCTTTACTGCATATAGTTCGATAAAATTTAACTGAAACAGTCGATTTGTATATCGCTTTTCATTTGGTGTATCCGTTTCTTGTAAACTTTCACATTATCATGAAGTTGACGCTACACTGAAATGAAATGAATCTATCGATTACTAGAATTTGATGTGTTTTGCGTATATACAACATGGTGAACCTGCAATAGAAGGGTGTTCAGATTTGTTAATATTTCTCTAATTTGACGATAATGTTAACATTTGTGAAAATAACTCTAACGTCAAGACGTTCTTACTAGAAACATTTCTTTTAAGTTCAAAAGCCTTCTTTCTATGACTTTACAAGAAAGAAGAGATCCCTTTAAACCTGTGGGATCTCTATTGCAGATTGCTATATCACTGAATTGCTTGGGGTCTCCTAAAACAATGATACGCCAACCTTATCTACCCTTACGGATAATAGCGTGAAAATATGTAATAAAGTCATCTGCAGAGTAGATAGGTAAATATCGCTGGTGGTTATTGTTCCCCGCACAACAGAACCGTAAATCAGTGGGCGCTAATGTACAGACGGTGGCCGGTCTTTATACAGAATCACACACATCTCGGCCTGCCCATTCAATGGGTCCCTTATTGCACTTTCATGGAATGATTGATCAGTGATTGAAAATCTATAATTGTTGACTTTATCGACCACCCAGCACCGCTCCACATGCAGGGCAAGAACAGCGAAATCTCGGAGCAGGGTGAGTCGGGTTTTACTTACTTCACTGTGTTAACATAGCTGTTTGTAATGCTTTCTTTAAACGGATATTTACAAAGAAATGAGCGTCATGGTCGGGCTTCACAAATAGGGGTTGTATTGATACAATACGCAGACCCGTAGCTACGTTCCTGTTAATTAATTTCTAGAATACTTACAGATACGCCTATTGATCGGATTCTGATATACTTACTTATTTTTTGCTTATATTCGCCATCTAAACTCCCTCTCATTGGAGCGGTATTTCATCCTCTCTTGTATATAAATATTACACAACAGGACTCTTCAGACTTTCTTTGTTTTACTCAAAACAATAACCAAAGCTGGTACTTGCAATGTTCAAACCTATGGCAGCTCGAATATCATTATACAGTTAGTTACTACTGACTGGGTTTTGATACACATAGGAGCAGTCTTTGAAATATTGCCTGCCTGTCAGCTTGTTGGTCAGTTTAGCGAGGACAAATTGCACATAGGTAAACAAATCCGTCTAATTTGTTTAATTTTTCCCTGTGGTTTACAAATTCGAGCTCCCAGTAATTTCTGAGAATGACTGACTGCATGTTATACCACGTCCACGTCACACTGCCACCGAAGGCTCTAGCGTAAAAGTAACGTTACACTGAGCAGACAAGGGTAGCTACTGTCGATGTCTCACGTAAGAAAAAACGTACTGCGCTCTTCGTGGCATACTTTGATTAATAATACTTATAATGATATGATAATATTATTATTTTTCTGTAATAATAATATTACTTATAATGATACTCTTACTTATATTATAATAATAATATTATTGCCCACAGTGTTCTGTGGATATTGGGTGAGATAAGGAACCTATCTACTTATTTATTTATCTGTGTTTTTTTCCATTTACCTTTGTAGTTATGAATATATACATACGACTCATATACTTATAACTGGTAATTGCTTTAGTCAAAGAAATAATCGTCTTTTCGCTTTCAACTTCATCACGCTTTCTTCTCTAACGTGTTTATTTTCTTAGCTACTTGCATTAGTACACTATGTAGTTTCATTGATACACTATATGTAGTTTCATTGATACACTATATGTTGTTTCATTGATACACTATATGTAGTTTTATTGATACACTATATGTTGTTTCATTGATACACTATATGTAGTTTCATTGATACACTATATGTTGTTTCATTGATACACTATATGTAGTTTTATTGATACACTATATGTTGTTTCGTTGATACACTATATGTAGTTTCATTGATACACTATATGTAGTTGTAGTTTTATTGATAGACTATATGTAGTTTCATTGATAGACTATATGTAGTTTCATTGATAGACTATATGTAGTTTCATTGATAGACTATATGTTGTTTCATTGATACACTATATGTAGTTTCATTGATACACTATGTGTAGTTTCATTGATAGACTACATAGTTTGTTGTCCCACGATGCGCATCTCTCCCCCTTTCGCGTCTGTATATATATCATACATTACCTAATAAGGATTGTTTAATAATCTATGTGATTTGAACAATCTCCACTCTCTCAATACAATATGATCTTTTTTCACGCTGCATTATATAATTAATAAAATGAGTGAAGCGTAATTGAAAACTGTTTCTAAATAGATTGACGAGTCGTAAGAGTTGATCGACATTTCCATGAACTTTACCTGTTATTCAAAAAGGTGTTTGTAGTAACAAGATAAATCACAACTTTAAAGTTGATAAAGATTTAGCTGCGTTTAATGTGATTTGGAAGATAATAAACGACTTAAAGATCACCGTCACCTATTCAACAGTCTCTATCAGCTACATCAGAGCTTACATGGAAGGTTTGCTCTCGGCAGTGAAATGAACATACCTGACATTGTAATTTATTACACATACCTTATCGCTAAACTATTAGCTCATGTAACTATCATTTTGCTTTTGAATTTATAAAAATGGTTTTGCTGGGTGCTTTAATGATATTAGGTGAATGTTGGGTCGGCATTCCAGTTATTTTGGTTTATTATATTTTCCATAGTAAAGGTGGCATCCCGTGATTCTGTATTCTTAGTTTACGGCTGGAGTTGATATGATATTTGTTTTTGAAAATACAATGTTTATCTCATCGAGTGGTGGGGTTGGAGCTGATATTTTCACGAGTGGCGCAGCCACGAGTGAAAATATCAACTTCAACCCAACCACGAGATGAGATAAACATTGTATTTGACAAACATAATAAAATATTCTATTTATTATATAAATTCTTTCTAATGTTGTTGATTTTTAGTGTTTATGATGTCTATAAACATTTCTTAACCCTAAAAGTAGTACCGGCACAAAGAGGCCCTGGAAGATTCACCAGCATTGACGATATATTATATCGCTACTGTGACCACATACAAGGTTTATTTCACTGATAAATCCCAGTATTTCATTGCTTATTATATAATAAATTGTAATAACATCGCACTCTAAATGAAAGCTATAGTTACATGAAATCCTACGTTTCCATAAATACGTCACTATCATTTATGATGTGTTTGTGACGTCATAAGCGAAAGACACAAACAGAACACATTCAGAAGCAAGGACGTACACTATATACGTACGTTCTTGTAAAACGCTAAAAAGAAAGGTTGGTGATATTCAAACATATCTTTCTATTATGTTAATTTACAAAACGTAAATATCTATTTTCTTACTTAAGATATATTCTTCTGTTCACATATCCGATGGTACAATTTGGTCTGTGTCCTTAACTTAGCTAAATTCAACGACAGGAAACGAACGTGGGTCTATATGATAAGATAATGAAAAAGTAATGAAAAATTTAAAAATATTTAAGATTTAATCATCCATCAAATTTAAGAAGGGTTTTAAAAAAAATTAGATGTTCAAATAATGTTAAGATAAATGCATATGGAAAAACAATTTCATTGCGCCTTTTACAAATTATGTTGGGCAGGGGAAGATGAACACCGTGGTTATCTGTAGGCCGGTCATGTCAGCATCTTCCTATAAGGTATTTAGTTGCATGAAATCGTAAAAGATTACAGTGGGATCTATAACAGAAAAAACATGTCTGACTTAATCAATTTCATATTCAATATGTTAGAATAATAGAATTGTTATTAACGCAGAATTCAATTTATGTTATTAGTATTAGCCTATTTGAGCATTGAATTCAAAGATCTCAAGCGAGTATAAGCGTTAGCAAGGGTGGAAATGAAACTCTTTGAGACTTCGTCGTCTCTTAAAATAAAACATCTACTTTTCGATACCATAACAATATCTAAAAAAGTCGGTGACACATTGGTAACAAGTCTCAGAAAAATGTAATTTCAAGCGACACTTGGTTTTGAGGAGATTTTCTTGTTCCGAGTTTGGGTTCAGTGAGAACCTTATAAACCACACTGTTTATTGGTAAGTTTGACAAAGCTAATTTAAAGGGCACAGAATATGTTGCTTGAGTAAAATATGTTAAACATAACGAATAGTGTCATTGTATCGGGAATTAATGGTTGTTTCTGAAAAACACTCTGAATGGTTATCAGTTCTGTATTGTAATAACTAACAGGTTAAGGTTGTGATTAATGATCGAAAACCGGACAATTACGCACTTAAAGTGACACAGAGTATGTTTCATAAATTTTGTATGTGGCTTGAATAGAGTAAAAATTGTCTTGAGGTAAGTTCAAATCGTCTTTCTTAAGTTTAATTTTTAACTCTAAACTGTCAAAATAACGATATTTTCTTGTCTTCAATGATAATCGAAAAACGGCAATATAAAAGGTAAGAAGTCTAAACTATGCTTCCCATTTACATGTTTACATGTTACATGACTTACTTAACCATATCACTCCTTTTTGTCATGATAACTGTCGTAAATAAGATTCCAAAATTACGTTTCAGTCATTTGCGCGCGTCATTGTCCGGTTTTCGATCATAAATTACTACTTTAACCTGCTTATTGTCACTATGGTGAATGGACAGTAATAAGATTCTTATTTTCAGAAACGACCACTATTTTTCTCTATTAAATAACACAATTTATGAAGTTTCACATTATATATGACCCCAAAAACATACTCTGTGTCCCTTGAATTAACATTTCACAAAATTACGGTCTATAGGTATTGGCGTGCGCCACTGTCCGGGTTTCGATCAGAAATCGCGACCTTAAACTATTCATTGTCTCTATAATGAACTTCTAAGCATCAAATTGGTCATTTTCAGAAACAGTCACTAATTCTCATACCATTTGACACGAACAACGGATATCGTGTCCCTTAAACGTTTCTTTTGAAAAAATGAAGAAATCATAGTTTTGGCATAATAGAGATGCAAATGCAGTTAATAAGGGGGTGATTTGAATTTAACTCATGACAGTTAATAATGTGGCTCTTGTTTTATCCACATAAAAATGTAATAAACATACTCTGTTAAGACTTCTTGACAGTGTTGTCAAAGGGATATAACTCTTTTTATATAAATATTTTATACGTAAACATTATTACAATTTGTGTTTCGATGGATTAAAATTGGATGGTTTAAAATAAGAACACTCCCAATTCTCCATAAGGACTACATTTTATGGGTTGTAGGAAACTGGTTGATTTCTGTTGTAACTATAGTAACCGCTTCACCACGTGACCAATATGGCGGCTTACATGGGGAACGAACCAAGTTTCCGATTTGTTTTGTAACTTTTCGAAATGAAATGATTAAAATTATCGACCAAGAAATCTAACTAAGAAAGCAAAATGTTGCACATCACGACAGAAGTGGGACGGCCTGGAAAACAAGGTATGTTATGGATTCATATTAACGAGCACCTGTCAGCGAGTAACTATTTAATCACTACCGGGAGAGAACAGGTGCCCGTTGAACAGGCGTACTGATGTGTCTTCCGAAAGTTCCTAGTTCTCAGCTAACCCAAAAGATAATGAAATGATAGAAAACATTAAAAATATAAAATAATACCACTATTATCTCATTGATTTTTAAAAAACTGATCGATCAGTTATATGTTACGATTAAGTTCCTAACAACTCATACTTCGACGATAACATAATCTTAAGCCATGTGCAACAATGAATTTACACTTTCTAAAGTCACTCTTAAAATGATAGAAATCTGGCAGTGGCAAATGGTTCTGTTAGTCGATGTGCATTATCATACAGCAACATCAGCCAGCCGCAGCTCGCCGGATTGGTGGGTAAACCGCATCAAAGTGGGATTAGCTGAGAGTTTGAAGGGTGATTCCCTCAACTACACTGAAACAGATTCAGAGACTTGGGGTATCAATTTGAGCAAGACACAGGAAATGGGTACCTGGTAAAGGGGTGTGTTGACCTTCTTTTGCAAAGATGATAATATTCCTATAGCTCCTTGAGCAAGCAATTACTGGATGGATAAATGAGCTCTATAAAGGGACATATTAATTAAATAAACATTTTCAACATGTTTTATGATATGGATAGAAAAACAAGTTACATCTGTCTTTTGTGGTTTTGTTTGCAGTAGGTAATATGTAGGTATGTAGGTAACATGGATTTTCACTGACACAAAGGATCAGACAGGATGCTATAGTTTTCATTGTAATATATTTTTTAGAACGGGAAAGGAAGCATTTTCCAGATATCCACAACCGGCCAGGATACACAACATATACACCACATGGGCGCAAGTACATCCCCCACAGCTATGGGCGACCAGAAGAGTGGCAGCCACATGGCACGTGTCTGAATGTCAGATATTCTGAGTAAGTACCAACTGAATGTTGGGTAATCTGTGTGAGTACCAACTGAATGTTGGATAATCTGTGTGAGTACCAACTGAATGTTGGATAATCTGTGTGAGTACCAACTGAATGTTGGATAATCTGTGTGAGTACAAACTGAATGTTGGATAATCTGTGTGAGTACCAACTGAATGTTGGATAATCTGTGTGAGTACCAACTGAATGTTGGATAATCTGTGTGAGTACCAACTGAATGTTGGATAATCTGTGTGAGTACCAACTGAATGTTGGATAATCTGAGTAAGTACCAACTGAATGTTGGATAATCCGTGTGAGTTGTTGTCAGTTCTCTCAGTCTCCACCTACGAATGTCCAGCAAGGTAAGAAGTTAGACTAGAACTGTGTAGAACTATGTTTATATCAATTGTTAGAGACTTTAAAGAGCCACTTCGTGATTTTCATAACATATTATTTACCTTCGATACGAACCTAAATGTCATATGTGGTGATATAAAATCAAAACATCTAACCTTTTCATGTCCAAAAGACATAATATATGAAAAATACTGGTTTTCCATGAAAATCTTAAAAAAGCCTTATAAATGCACAGAGGTGTAGATATCACGTCCAATATACATGGATACTAGTTATATAACCTAACAAACACTATCAACTCCTAACTGCCCTCATAGCTGTTTTAGATAAGTCTCCAAAATTACGTTTGACTATTTGACGCGCGCCACTGTCCGGTTTTCGATCATAATTGCGACGTTCCATCTTCATATTGTCACTGTTAAAAAAACAATAAGCTTTATAATGTGTCTTTTTGTTTACAGTTGATACTTCGCGATCAAATGACACCATTGATAAAGTTTGGTATATATGACTCCAACAACTCACGGAGTGGCTCTTTAATTGAAGAAAGCAGGAATTCTCAGAAGTCTGAATGCCATAAGATTTTTTGGTTTTAAAAGTAAATTGTTTTGATATCCAGCAACATTTTATAGTCAAATGTGAATAACGTTTAAGAGTCTCATTAAAATGGTGGTTCATTAATAATAACAATAATGTGAATATTTATATGGCACCTTTTTCATGTACTAAAACTTGCTCAAAGCGCCATCTACATCATTATCCTAAAGGAAGTTGACTTTCAAAAGCAGCTACTTAGCGCTAAATGCAACTGTGTAGGTCCATTATACCAACTTGAGTATTTTATATAGTACTGCCCGACTTTATGATACCAAATTGTATCATTGTGTTCAAAAACCATTTTAAATTCCTTGCTCTCATTTTGACAAACTATATCTGAATCATTATGATATGACATCTTTGGACATCATGCTATTTTGTTAATGCTATTATGATTTGTTACTTGTATAGCGTTGGTCCTGACTGGAGCTCTCGTCTTCGCTACATCGACCACCCCAGCAACCCGGAGTACCCTGCTGCTGAAATCTTCCCCAACAACTGGCGGCCTATTCGACCCTTTCCCTGTCAGTGATTTATTTGTTGTGTTCTTATTTTGATTATTCATTTCAATCATATTATTTAGAAAATACATGGCATTGAGATAGTGAGCAAACGTCATGTTATATTTGGGACCAAGGTATATTGCCATATATCTATATATAGTATAAATTCTTTAACAAATGTCAAGACCTGATGGTTGAATGGGTAAGGTGTTGGTTAATTTGGTAATTGTGGTGTTGCCTGACTACGTACCGGTTTGAATCAAAAAATAAATAGTACTAATCCAGGCAGGGAGATCCCAAATATAACACTGTTACAATTATATCCTTCAAAGGGTGCAAATGTCTGTCAAAATCTTTCAAAGTTTTACTCTTAACAGAATAACTAGATTTAATGTAATGTATTTTCAATATGGCATTATGTTCATTAATTTTTTTGCATGGGTCCTTTTGTGGCTAAGATATCTGACCACACTCAGTTAATAAAAATGAATCTTTGAAGTGACTCAAAAATGTGAAACTACTGTTTACAGAGTGCATCACAAGTGGCAGACACAACGTTATCCAGCGCCATTTAATTAAGTGTATCATCAATACATCAATAGATAGTGTATCATTAGTACATTAATAGTTGTGTACCATAAGTACATCAGTAATTAGTGTATCATTAGTACATCTATTGCAGACAGTAACATCTGAAACATTTACATGTTTAGATTTTCACCAGACATTAACAATATTAATTGCAGACACTTATATGCGAAGTCGTAATGAGTGGCTGCTAGATCCAGATCACTCACGAGTCGGATTACGGTGTTTATTCAACGGTGAGCACAAGGCGACCAACACATCCCAGGAAGAGATAACACATACCATGCGGTTCGGCAGAGGCAGAAATGGTAGGACATTGTGTTTTACATCTCTACAGCATATATATTTAATTATTTATATAGATAAAGTTCACAATCTGGAGATTGTTGTTCAGCTCCAAGGTTTTAAATATGAGAACGGGTACGAGGGAAGATATCCATTGTTTCCAAAGCTAACAATACCTACGTGGAAGGATTTGATGCAAGTAAGCCATCTAATCATAATACGCTATTTAGATGCTAATAGCCTTCACGGTTGGGCTATGAGTCAATATCTACCTACAGGTGGATTCAAGTGGGTTTACCATAACATTGATATTATGAAAATCTAAAAGATTCTAAAACCGGATACATATTCGAAGCTGACATAGAATATCCGAAAGAATTACTTAAAACTCACAACACCTATCCTTTAGTCCCAGAAAGATATATCGTTAAACAAGAATGGTTGTCCAAAATTACCAAAATAAATTGCAAGGAGATAAGAAGTTATCCGATGTGCAAATATTGGTACCAAATTTAATAAACAAATCAAAATTTGAAAAGGTATATATTTTTCCATAATATTTGGAATAAATTTTATATCCCCAGGAACTTTAGAAGTAGCTTGCATGATAAGGTTTGCATCATAATATTTCAGATTGTGAAACACCACTGGGATTTTATACTTTCGGGGTTTATCTTTAGTTGTAGGTTACACTTATCAAGAGCTGCACCGCAGTATTTTCCAGTAATACTGATCACATACTCTATCATTCTCTGAGGGCTTATTACAGATACTACAACTTATGGTTGGATTTAATTCACTTATTTCATTCTTTGTCATTGGTAGCATCAGTTCAGGGTGTTTTAACCATTCCCAGATGATTTGATAAATATGTCTCTGTTGCATATGGGCCTCTGTAAATAGTTGGTTTATAACTTAATCCATCACATCCTATCCACACGCTTCCTGGAATTGGGTTGTAACAGGTTGCTTGGTATGAACTTTCTTGGTGATCGATTCAAAGTCAGTATAAATAACATAAGGTCCAGGCATTTGATTTTGAAATTTTTTAAAACAGAGTTTCCTTCCCCTGTTTAGGCATATCAATTCTAATAGCAGTTTGACTTCTAAAATCATACCTTATGTTCTTTGAGTAGTACTTCTCTAGGAAACCCTCTTAGACATCTTTCACAAAAGTATTTTTCCCTTTATATTTGGATTGATCGTATTAAAATTCTTTATCCAAATATAATGATATACATCCTCAATTAGAAATAAGTTGTCTGAATGTTTCAAATACATCAGCAAGTAATATCAGGTCAGTTTTAGATAGGGGTCGTGATAGTCACCTAAATTCTTACACCCGAATGAGTTCCACACATTTTTAGCATGTTCGTAACCATCATCAGTTATATTACTTTCAGACAAATCATTATAGAAATATTCAATAGGTGGTGATTGGGTTTCGTATGAATGCTCTCTAATTCTGTTGTGTATGAAGAACCCCTCCTTTCAAAGTTGATACGGCATAGTATATAAGTTGTAACAAAAACAAAGAGTGGTAATGTTAGTGTGTACACATATCACATTCTTCGCTACAGAGATGGCTATTGACATGAGGAACAGTATCCCGGAGGCGTCGCCCGGAGACAAGTCATATCAGGCCGTGGAGTATTCCCCCTCCTTTCACCGCCTTGGTTCAACACGACCAACCGTCAGTTTCAGGTGGGTTCTTGTCATACCTCCACCCAACAACACCTGCATCGATACTTTGCCTCTAACAAGTTGATTCACCTTATGCACTTGAAAATAACTTGATTAAAGAATTCAACAAGAGATCTTGAATTTTCCAAATATCTGTTTATCTCAATTTTTAAATAAAAAATCCAATTTTATTTAGAAAACTTAAAAATTCAAGTAAAGTTTTGCTGAGTTTCCATAACCTTATCATACATATAACTTTTACCTAAAAAGGTGAAAATATGCTGAGTAGTCAGAAGTAGGAATAATGCAAGGAATTTGAAAGAAAAGTACAAGAATCAGTCACCTTCACATTTTCAAGCACCTGCATGTTCCTGCACTGTTACCTAACACACAAACTCACCTGTGTTAATTACAGCACACCTGTCACAGTGATGAGGAAACCGGATACCTTTGTTCCTCTTAATCCAACACCTGCCACTTCCAGGTAGGTCAAGATTACAAATCACAGGACAAATGGATTAATACACCACTCTTACGTCAAGTTTCTTTATTCTCTATCAGACAGTTTCATGCATGATGCACAGTGAAACAAAATTTGCCTTAAAAAATGAACAAGTTGTTAGATTACCGTCTGTAAAACTTGGTTCAGCTAAATCAATTTGTAAAAGTAAAATATGATATCTCCAATTTTCATAGAATATTAAATTGTCTTTAAATTCATTTTCTCATTCAAATCTTTCTGTAAATTGCAATATAAACTGAAGTTAGGACATCTAAGCATCCTCTCAAAAAGAGGGGGTTTTTTTTCAAGTCGTTTCTTTCCACATAACCTGTGTTACAAGTGTCTCAAATTTGTCGGTTCTTTCAGTTTCAAATCCCCTTGTGATAAGAATTTGCAGGATGAATATTGCAGATTGTATAAACTAATCAAATCATATTTTACTGCTCTGACTGATTTCTACCTTGTAAGACATATGTGCATATCCCACAGTTGAAGGAGCTCCAGTCTCTATGGTAACGGGAATAGACTGGATGCTCAGATTGCCAATTGCACAACTAACTTTGTTTATAACCAATCAGGTTTCTGTAAGTCTAACCAACAAACTGCTCCACATGTAACAATGAAGAAATTTGTGTTGTCTCTGAGGGTAGAGAATGGCATGTAATATAAGCTTGTACACTTAATTACAAGAACTACATAGGCCTCTGATTCATGTCAAGAACTCCACTCCTGTTTTTCCAGAGAGAACTACCGCCAGAAGGAACACAAGCGGTGTGTGGAGGCTGAGGTGGCCCTGGTCCAGAAACTGGACGATTGGAAGCCTGCCACACCACTCCATCTAACCCTTCCCCAGGATGATGGGCGAAGGGACCGCTAAGGCAAACCTTATTATTGACGTCTCTGTCATCAATATTACATTGTTTTAGGAGCAAAATAAAGTCATTCGGCTGGCATTAGGTTTTTCGGGGGGACATGTGGACAACAAAGAACCACACTCATCCCATCAAGGATACTTACCGGTACCTGTTTGAGAGAAGTTCAAGTCCTAACTGGTATTATGGATGTGTGAACCTGCCAAAATGATGTGTTTGTATTCTTCACTTAGGGTCATGAATTAAGTGCAAACTTCTGAATATTTCTCTGTCTGTGCTGTCTTAGTACATGTAAGTACAACTGCTGCTTAAAGTTAGATCATCGTCTCGTTAGCAAATTGGGTGATTCTTTGATATGATACAGGTTATCAAGTATACCATAACATCTATATGAGTCAGTGTCTTAAGTTGTGATTCCAAATCAAATCCTTGCCAATTATAGATTCATTAGTTAGGTATTTAATGTTATGTATCTATCTTCATTGATCTCTATCTTAACAAACAGTGAATGAATCAGTTAACATGCCAGTATCTACCTGTTTCCAACCAGTATTCAACCTATTACCAGTACATCCTGAGGTGCCTCTCTTCAACATCTTCTTCCATTCATCCTGCTGGTTTGTTTTATCCGGTCAAAGATACACATCTATTTTGCTCAACTTTATGTTCATTTCTGCCATCCTTGGAGAGCCTATCTTTAGGACTTCAGCTAAAGCCAATGTCTGAATGTTATATTTTATCAAGTTCAGTTTATTTTTTATGCATTTTGCCCTCTAAATCAATACTTATACTCTTTGCCTGAAATTTGTTTTAGTGTGTGGCTAATCTCAGAATGATTACAAATGTAATCTCAGAATGATTACAAATGTAATCTCAGAATAATTACAAATTGAAATTCCTGTATATTGGATAATAAGTAATAATGTTATATTCTTAGTCAGAATTAATTTACAACTATGTCGTAGTCTTATTTCTGTCACTGATTATATTCTCTATAATCATTAGGGTAAAAAGGATTTTTAAAGTATATGATCTTTCATATCGCCTGTATATTGTACAAATATATTCTATTTATACATTTTATATTTATCATAATTTTTTTTAAATTTGATAAATTTTTTACACTTCTGATTTTTATGAAAGATTTCTCAATGCTTGTGCGAATTAAATGTTTATTTTAATTCACCTTTATTAATTATCTTACTCTATCAACTAAATATTGGTAGTGAGTTTTATCGTAAAATTATTTTATTTATTTAAAAAAGCCTATCATAATATTTATGCATCTTTTAAATAATTCCATTACCCATTCTTGTTTAACTTTTGGGCTTCTTATCATTCTGGTAATTTAAGCTGAAATTACAAGAAAGGACCAATATTTCACTAAAGATTCATTCTTGAAGCGAAAAGCTCTCGTATGTATTTCATATATCTTATTTGTCTCAACCACAAACCACGATCTAGATGCGATATATAACCAGTGTTACATTGTGATATTTTGCTTTGCTCAATTTTGTATTTATTTATTGTTTTGCCTACTTGTTGGATTGTTTGCCAGTATTATGTACATTCATAATTTATCCCATATTATTCCAGTCTCAGTATTTGCCATATCTCAATTTGCTCACAAGCTCTTCATGACACATGGATATATTTATCATAATCTATCTATATCTGGTTATAAATTACCTTAACTTGGAATGGAGGTGGTTCATAAGTTAATGACATAATTTGATTTTTGCCTGTTTATGACTTCTTCAGATATTTATACCAAACACACATCAGATCTAAAATAATGACCAGTATTATCATAACAGTATTGGTTTTGATTGCAAAAACAAAAAACAAAGTAAAACACTTCGTTCAAATATTGAGCTATTCAGACTTTTATTTTTATTAATGAATTGATTATTTCACTCAATTCACATTTGAGGTACAAAATATGTTTAAATTTATTTTTTACATTTTATATAATTATTACTCATATCTTTGCGCTTATTGTTTGGAGTGATTTTTTGTTGGTTTTTCTTTCAAATTAATTGTAATATATCTAAGAAAAGGCTGTGATAAAAAAAGATAAACAGAGAAGATGTATGTTCAAGGTTTATATTTATTCAGATTAATTTGATACCTGTATGACTTTACCGATATACATAAATATATATATATGATGTACTTTCTTTATTTGTTTAATTATCAGTAAAATATATTTATTGCGTCTGAATTTGGGCTTTTTTTTCCTGTTTCTTATTTCTTGGCTGTTGATAAACTACTTCATACAAAATCAATGGAGGCATTTCCTGAAAAAAGTTATGTTATGTTAACAATGAAATATGTAAATATAATAATAATATATATATAAAATATAATATTATATGTAAATAATTATATATATTACTAGAGGTATTACTAGAGGTATATGTTGATCTCAATACAAAAAACCCACAAGGTATCGAAATACATGTTACAGTGATTAGCAACATTGTAATATTTGGGATCAAAATATCTCGAGCCTAATTCTTTTACTTTTCATGATTGAGTCATATATGGGATACGAACCTACACCCTCGGATAAAGCAGTAAGTGTCATGTATGACTGTACAAAGGTAAATCTATTCAGAACCCAAGACATCCCCACAAGAAACGCAAGATTTTCTGTATTAAAACTTCCCAGAGGAAATACAATCATTCAATTGTCATCAAGAAAATGTTGCTTTTAATTTTTACTCTAATTTATCAAATCAAGGCTACTATGATATTTGGTAAACACAAAGAGTGGGTTTCAAGTGCTAGTATGATTGTTTTATTGTAAATAATGTTTCCTCACTGTTTGAATAGTTTAATATGCGTTTATAAAACTGAAAGACAATGGTTCAACACGAAGTATATCCAGGCCCATAGCATCATTTTCAGGCGTGGGTTGTCTGTATATTTCTAGTACACCCCAAGGAACGCTGTGTCGACTATTTTGTACTGGCCATGTAGAACATTGGAGCCACCAGTTGCTGATTGGCTGGGTTGTTGTCCACCAACGTAAAGGTCCATTATACCTAGAACAGAAAATGCTTTTTCTATTTAACTCATTAACGTCGAGGCAGCTTCACGGCTCAACACCTGGGCCACTGAACACAGACGCTGCTCGCTGTAGCGAGACCAATTAGCTCAAAGCACCGGTCTTTTCGCAGGGGCCTTTGTGGGCCATAGTTGAACGGACACTGTCTAGCCTTGTGCCATAAAGTCTTGATTGTTTTATAGTTTCATGAAGATAGATGCAGGTGCTGTATATTAATACTTTACAGGAATATAACATGTGATATTTCACCATTGAGTTGATATTTTGCGGTTTGTCCGATTTCAATTCATAAACATACTCAAAGAGAGGGAGTGAAATTGTTTTCATTGTCTCACCAAATAACATTGACAAATAAACTGCATTTGATATCGCACCTTTTATATTGGTCAAATTGTTATGAGAGACAATTTCTTTTACCTATACCTAAACAACAGTACTTAAAGAACAGCAAATAATAAACACAGACACACACTTACATATTATTATATGTATAGTATATACATAACCAAATATTACTTATAAGCATTTGTCAATCTTCATGTTAGATTGCCTTTCTCAATCTACCACAACAGTGATTTGATAGCGGCATATTGTTCACTTCTTTGCAAGTACTAACACATAAACACGTAACGTACCTCATATTTTCACATACATTGATTTATATGCATTTTCATTTGTAAATAAAAATACTGCATATCTACAGATCATGTTGAGTAGATACGGTGTGTCGGTATTTCAACTATCTGAATAATAATTAAGAATTTATAGAGATGATATCCCGATTTAAGAGAAAGCACGTAACATTAACGAATGTAATGATTATTAATATTGACCAAGTGATTTATTCTGTTGGGACGTTGTCAACTCTAATTATAATTTAACATGTGTATGTATCCATTCAATGGCAGACAGGGTCGTGGATCTATGAAGCATATTGTAGAATTTTAAAAAAAAAACATGTACATGCTAAAACTATTATTGTTACAGGACTGCTACTGACCGTGCTTGATATAGGATGCGCTCAGCTAGTTCAGTAAAGTAATATTCGAACAAACTGTTTTATTAATAATAGTATTCAAAGTATTGCAACACTGGCGTTCAAAATATTAATTACATGCAATTATTAAATTGATAGGTTATGACATGCCATCCCCAAAGTGATGCATTCAAATAAAAAGTATCTAACAATGTTTCAAAATTGGTAACTTCACAAAGACTACATCGTTTCATCTGATTTAATAAACCTTCTTTTTAAAGTGTTTATTTTTCCCTTCCAAGACCAACATATGCAGAATGTTTTCATTTACCAAACGTAGTATATTTTTGCACAAAGAGCAAAGATTTTCATTTCTTATTGCTTCCCTGAAGATAGCATCTTATTTACGACACTGTTATCTACACTAATGGATGCTAAACAGATTTTATAATAAGTTAATAATAATTAATAATTTGGTTCACCTGGCTCTACGACCCAGCCCTTATTGTCCACCCACACTGCCATGGACTCTGCACTCACGCTGAAGCTGACCTGTATTGTCAGGCCTTGATTGATGGACACACGGTGGAAGTCTACCAGCTGCAGTTTTGGGGTTGGAACTGTCGCATTCTCCCACGATATGTACACTTCGACCACCTGATGGTACACAACAATTAGATTTAACAATTTATTGAATAACTGTTTGTTTCTGCAGAAATAGGCTTAAGGAATATGTTCATACCAATTGATCAGGCACATAATATCTCTACACAACTCACCTCATCTCCATCATATTTCCCAATACTCTCCACCAAGACATTGCCAGACAGATTTTGCCCAGCGTTGATGACTGGCGGGTACTTGAGATTTGAGTAGTTGTATGAGTTGTATGAAAGCCCGAACCCAAACTGAAAGAGAGGCTCGGAGTCCATGTAGCGGTACGTCCGACCCTTCATTGAGTAGTCTGTCATGTCACCTAGCTGTTGATATAAGGAGGAGAAACTATTTCATAGATTCATCAGCCTTTCAAGGCTCAACTTGCAAAGCTTTCACATCAGATATTGTGCTGGCAGTGCATGTGAAAGCAGTCTATTAGTAAACCAGGTAATTGAAATTAAATGTTTTAAATGTTTCAAAATCACCCAAATACCTCTTCATAAACCTGAGAATACAATACAGTTAAACAAACAAAATTTACAAACAAACAGTTTTAAAATTCCGTAGCTTATTTTGTTTCCTAATATGACTCACCTGAGAGGCCAGGTATAGGGCAGTCTGCCTGCAGGGATGGAGAAGGGTTCTGTCACTCACCTGAGAGGCGTATTTAGGCCAGGTGTAGGGCAGCCTACCCGCAGGGATGGAGAAGGGTTCTGTCACTCACCTGAGAGGCGTATTTAGGCCAGGTGTAGGGCAGCCTACCTGCAGGGATGGAGAAGGGTTCTGTCACTCACCTGAGAGGCGTATTTAGGCCAGGTGTAGGGCAGTCTGCCCGGAGGGATGGAAAAGGGTTCTGTCACTCACCTGAGAGGCGTATTTAGGCCAGGTGTAGGGCAGTCTCCCTGCAGGTATGGAGAAGGGTTCTGTCACTCACCTGAGAGGCGTATTTAGGCCAGGTGTAGGGCAGCCTGCCTGCAGGTATGGAGAAGGGTCCCCGGGCTGTCAGCATGTTGAAGATGGCGTTGCCTGCAGTTTGGGCAGGGAAGAAGCACTGCAAGATGGCCGACACTTTGGGTGACTGTACAGCCCAGGAGATGTTGACTGGACCAGCACTGAACACCAGGAGGACAACTGGGCCGGAACCTACGTCATATATTTGAATATATAAAATAAATGATTTTAACTCTTTGGTTGTGCTGAGTTATATGCATATGTTAAATTGTTCTGTAATTTTCACATTGGAAAAAACGTCCTGGTTTAAATTGTACTGTTTTCATAGATGAGAATGCCATGGGACCTTGGTCAGAGATTTCAAGCTAGTAAATCATGGGACAAATTGCATGTCTCCTATAAAGAGTTGAAATTGAGGACAATTTTGATTTGTACTTGGTTTGAACTCTTAACCTAGGCAAAGTGTAATGTTTACCAAAGAAAGCAGCAATCAAACCCTTGAACCTTTTCATCCTGAAATCAATGACTGATCAAGTTTATATTAAACAGCCTAGTCATGTATTGTGGACATCTACTCACTGTATGTGACAGCATCTTGAAGTACGTCCATCTGGCGTCCAGGCAAGTTGATGTCCCGTCGATCATGGTCCTCAGACTCTATTCCCTGGCCTGAAGTTCAAACATTTGTAACATAGACACTGTGACAAAGTGACTACTGCTATTACCTCCTTGTCTGATCAACAATGTTGAAATTCCTAAGTCTTGAAACTACCACACAATGTCCATGACAACATCCTCTCTCCTACAGTTCTGATAAAGCACCAAAATAACCAAAAATCTTCTTAAAAGGGTACATTTAACTAGTCATAGATATCTTTTGATACAATAATAATTATAATAATAATTAGGGTATTTATATGGTGCACATAGCCACACTGAATGCATGCTGAAGGCGTTCCCTGCATTATTACCCTGGTCTAACCCAAGAAGCCAATTTCAGCGCTCAATGATCATCTATATTACAACCTTCAGCGGGTACCCAATTAGTACTGCTGGGTGAACAGAGCCACATTTTGAATTAAGTCTTTAGTCTTACTCAACTCGTGTCTTAGTCTGGGGCAGATACCCTTCAAACTCTCAATTTATTCAGCAATGAATCGGGTAACCCATCCATTCAGCAAGCCACACCAGATTTTGTTGAACTTCACTGATAGCGGTCAAGTGACCACGTGCCATCACAATATTCTTGTTTGGATTTCTCCAAAATTAAGTTATTTGAAGTTTGAAACAACTAAGGTTTTAATAACATCTGAACACAGGGTAACATAAATTCCCACTGACCTGTGCCGACACACACAAAGGTGACCTTGACCCCTACCACGGCCTGTTTAATCTTCTCCTTGTCAGTGTATATCAGACATCGGTTGTCCTTACACCCAGGCACAAAGTTCACTTTCTTAGAGAACTGTTTGAGACCGGTCAGTGGTGAAGAGACGTATTTCTCCATCAGATCTGGCGCATAGTCTCCAAACAGCTGCTCCATGTTGTCAGCCATCGGTCCAATGACCTAATTAGCAAGAATCCTCCAATAAAAAATCAAACACAGAGACTGTCCATCATTAACATCATAACATTAAAATAAAAATATCATGTCTTGTCTTTCCTGTAACTTTCGTGTTAATTCAAAAAGTAACAAAAAGAATGAATGGACATTTGAAAACTCAGGTTTTTGATGAAGGTAACTGAGATCCTTTCCTCAAACCTGTTAACCCTACCACAATGTTTTACCTCCTCCTAATGAACCTATTGTTTAAAGATAGAATTATGGTAATAATTGGCCCTTGGGAGTGTCGGCTTTTCTGGCAATGCTTAATCAAAGATAGATTTTCCCTTAACCTATAACTAAAGTGAATAAAAAGTTAAAGAATTCATTTTTGTTGCTCCTCACCGCAATGCTGCTGATGTTAGAGTCCCTGATGGGAAGGAAGGAGTCCAAGTTTTTCAAGAGGACGAAGGACTTGAGAGCAGCGTCCAGCGAGAGCTGTCTGTGGGCGTCTCCCTGGATAGAGGACATGTTGATCTGGCTGTACGGGTTCAAGGAGGGCGGGTCAAACTCACCCAGCCTCATTCTGGTGTAGAACAAGGGCTTCACACTCTCACGTACTGTGCTCTCGTTCAGCTTCTTCTGCTTGATAGCTTCAACTGTGGGAGAGACATTAGATAGATGTAATTTCTTCTTGAACTCACAAACTTATATTTCCTGTATGTATAACCACTTGGGCTTCTGATGCAGTTATGTTTCAAGCAAATTGCCTAGTATATATAACAAGCAGCATACCTATTGCTTACCTACTCAGAATGGTGTATCATTACTAGACAATCTTGTTATATGTTAGAACTTTGACTGACTAACTGACAAACTGTTTATTGGAAAGAGTGAAGGTCTGGTAGTAGACTGGAGTAATCCTGATTCTTATCTTCAATGGTCATATTTTTTCCTTTGAAAGAATATTTTTAGATAAAGCTAGCTTGATGATTTATCAATAAGTCAAATAAGTCAAACTGATCACACATTCAATAACTCTCACCAATAGACAGGTATACAGCATTTTTATCATTCCGTGACAGCTCTAGGTTGCAACCGGCGTTGATGCAACTTGCTGCAGCATCCACATGTGCGAGTTTGTAGAGATGACGGTCAATGACATCTTCGATGGCCCCCTCGTCACTCACAACATACCCTGTGAAGTTCCACTGGCCTCGTAGGATGTCATTCATCAGATAGCCATTAGCACACGCTGGGACCCCATTTACACTTGAGGAGAAATATAAGAAAGGATGAATTGGTCTCAATCTTTAATTGAGAAATAATTCATGCTTATTCATTTCATAGTATGTATAATAAAAGGTTGTCAAGACTTAATGGTCAAGTTGGTAAACTGATCGTACGATGGTGAATGTTTCCAGAAAATAATAATAATAGCATTTTTGTAGTGCATATATATAAGACAGAGTATGCTCAAAAGGCACAATATATGGGTGGGGGTTTGAGTGCTACAAAGGCCCCAAAAAAGTATAAGAATTGGTGCTATTGCACCTAATATGATTTCCAAAGAAGCAATGTTTCAAGACTATTACTCAGTGTAAAGCAGGTACTGGATATTTTATGAGTGCTTCAACCAATACTGAGAGAAGAGTTTGGATTGTCCCACCTGTTGTAGCTGCACATGAGACTGTATGAGCCGGCCTTCACACAACTCCTGAACGCAGGCAGGAACGTCGTCCTCAAGTCTCTCTCGGACACCTGCATCAAAGCAGATGTATGTAGGAGGATGCAGTTAAAGATGGATTTGAACCTAGACCTCTGCATGCGATGCTACTGGCTTTGGCTAGTTGGATAACCTTTTTGCCCAAACTGTAGAGTAACTGATTCTCAACAAGTGGTCCTGGGTTTGAATCCCATCGAAGGTGACCTCACATGCAAATCCATTACACATCCATAAAATGCAGACAATGAATAATGATGAATGTTAAACATTCTTTACCTTTGCATTAAATGAGCGTCGGGAAGTGGGAATATTCTCAGGTCCTGCGTAAGCATCAAAGTGTTTGCAACCAGCATTAGCTCGAATATATCGTGGATGGTCTCCCTGCAGCCCATGGACATAATTTGCAGCTAGCTCACCAGTCAGGTATGGGTCTTCGCCATATGTCTCCTGGGAGGTGACAAATATTTATTCTTATCTTAAGAGGTACATTCTATGAAAAGACGTGAAGTTGTTCAAGGTCTAAAGTATATGTTGTATTTCATGTATTTCAACTATTCTCTGCATGATAAATTAGGCTTCAATGCTCAAGTAATATTCTTTAAGATCGTACAAATCATTATCATTATATCATCAATTAAATTCAAATAATATGAAGAGTATTTATCATAAGTGATTCATTCATCAACTGTCACAGTATAGTGAAATGTGACACAACAGTGCCTTAGTCTTTGTTTTCCTACAACTCTTAATTGTACAAATCATCTTCAGATTTAAAATTTTGAAATAACTTATAAACATATAATTGTACCCTAACCTGGTTGCGGCCCCAGCGAGGGTCACGGACGATGTTGATGACAGGGCTGAAGCAGCTGAGACCCTTGTGGTCCCCGTACTGCTTGTTAGCCACGTAGTTCAGGTACTTGCCTCGTACTTCCACACTCGTAGCCTCCGCCACATCGAACACCAGCTGACGACTGGGGGAGAGTCATAATAATTATGTACTTGAGGATTTCTAGCCCTGAAATGTATGGAAATGATATATCATCCTTCATTCAATTTATTTTATCAGATCTTAAATTCAGACAGTACTATCAAGACAACAGAAGAAAAGGACAGAGTTCTTTTTCAGAGCACTAACCTGAAAGAAGCCGCGAGACCAATGGCCTGTGGGAAGGAAGTGGCATTCCCTGCACCATGGTCACCATGGAGACACTCGGTGTTCCATGAGTATGGACCAATACCGAGTCGGGCTATTGCAGGGGCTGGACCTCCATTTTTACCTGATAAGAAGTATACATGGGACTGGATACTGGTCAGACTTTTAAAGAGCAGCGTATTAACTTAAATGGCACATTTAATAAACTAAAAACTAATGAATAAAACAAAACTATATGTACACAACCTATTTTCAACATGTGCTACACTTTTCAGACACATGTACTACACATCTTCTTATACGTTATCAGTATACGACCTGTATTTTTTCTGCAAAGCATCTTTTTACTGTACTACAATACATCTGGTTTAGGCCTGTCAAACAACTCCATCTGACATATTTGCTACATCTGTACTACACAAGTTTTAAACGTGCACTTCACTGGTGTAGCACATGGACTACATCCCTACTACACCTTGCACTTGATCTACTCCTTCAGTTCCTTTAGTCCATAAACCTTCACACCTGCAGTAATTCTGAACTTCACCTTACACTTCATTAACCCCTTCAGTTCCCCTACTCCATAAACCTTTATACCTGCAGTATCTCTCCACTACACCTTGCACTTCATTAACCCCTTCAGTGCCCCTACTCCATAAACCTTTAAACCTGCAGTATCTCTCCACTACACCTTACACTTCATTAACCCCTTCAGTGCCCCTGCTCCATAAACCTTTAAACCTGCAGTATCCCTCCACTACACCTTACACTTCATTAACCCCTTCAGAGCCCCTACTCCATAAACCTTTAAACCTGCAGTATCCCTCCACTACACCTTGCATTTCATTAACCCCTTCAGTGCCCCTGCTCCATAAACCTTTACACCTGCAGTATCTCTCCACTACACCTTACACTTCATTAACCCCTTCAGTGCCCCTACTCCATAAACCTTTAAACCTGCAGTATCCCTCCACTACACCTTACACTTCATTAACCCCTTCAGTGCCCCTACTCCATAAACCTTTACACCTGCAGTATCTCTCCACTACACCTTACATTTCATTAACCCCTTCAGTGCCCCTACTCCATAAACCTTTAAACCTGCAGTATCCCTCCACTACACCTTACACTTCATTAACCCCTTCAGTGCCCCTACTCCATAAACCTTTACACCTGCAGTATCTCTCCACTACACCTTACACTTCATTAACCCCTTCAGTGCCCCTACTCCATAAACCTTTACACCTGCAGTATCTCTCCACTACACCTTACACTTCATTAACCCCTTCAGTGCCCCTACTCCATAAACCTTTAAACCTGCAGTATCCCTCCACTACACCTTACACTTCATTAACCCCTTCAGTGCCCCTACTCCATAAACCTTTACACCTGCAGTATCCCTCCACTACACCTTACACTTCATTAACCCCTTCAGTGCCCCTGCTCCATAAACCTTTACACCTGCAGTATCCCTCCACTACACCTTACACTTCATTAACCCCTTCAGTGCCCCTACTCCATAAACCTTTAAACCTGCAGTATCTCTCCACTACACCTTACACTTCATTAACCCCTTCAGTGCCCCTACTCCATAAACCTTTAAACCTGCAGTATCTCTCCACTACACCTTACACTTCATTAACCCCTTCAGTGCCCCTACTCCATAAATCTTTACACCTGCAGTATCTCTCCACTACACCTTGCATTTCATTAACCCCTTCAGTGCCCCTACTCCATAAACCTTTACACCTGCAGTATCTCTCCACTACACCTTACACTTCATTAACCCCTTCAGTGCCCCTACTCCATAAACCTTTAAACCTGCAGTATCCCTCCACTACACCTTGCATTTCATTAACCCCTTCAGTGCCCCTACTCCATAAACCTTTACACCTGCAGTATCCCTCCACTACACCTTACACTTCATTAACCCCTTCAGTGCCCCTACTCCATAAACCTTTAAACCTGCAGTATCTCTCCACTACACCTTACACTTCATTAACCCCTTCAGTGCCCCTACTCCATAAACCTTTAAACCTGCAGTATCCCTCCACTACACCTTGCATTTCATTAACCCTTTCAGTGCCCCTGCTCCATAAACCTTTAAACCTGCAGTAATTCTGCGGTTCATCTATTTTTCATCTTCAATGCTCCTTCACCTCCCTGTACAGTCTGTCAGGAGTCTTATATAACCTCACCTGCTCCACCTCGCGCCATTTGTTGAGTTATTTCATCAAGCGTCAGTCGACCCACCAGGTCGTTGACACGATCATCCCAGGACAAACTTGGGTTCTGGAAAGGGTAATCATAACCTTCGACCAGGTCACAAGTTGACAAAATAAACAATAGATGAAAAATCACAACATACATCGTCACTTTATACAGTGTTTCTAAACAAACCAGTATCTATTAATCATGTACTATAACCATTGTTGCGACAAACTGTTTCCACTTAGTCTTATGATAAACGTTGTATCTGAACCCTTTGTGTTATCACTTTTATCTGTAACCTAGTGATAAGGAGAGATTAAACTCTCCAAATACTATCACCATATCCTTATTTGATTGAGACAGCCCAATTGCAAGATATAAGTAAAAGGACAAAATACTGAAACTCATGTTACTATACTAATGAATGATATTGAAATCTTGAAATCAGAGACTTGTCAACAATGATTATGAAAAATCGACACTTTAAATTTGGCCAACAACTAGGATAAGTAAGTTATTTCGAGCCTTGTTTGTTTTCATAGAATTATTTTGGCTGTGAGGAAGCGTTTGATAGTAAAGAGTTAGCTTATGTTTTGAAACTATAAAATATGGCATGTATTCACTGCACTACAGCAATGTGACTGTTTTATTACCTTTTTTCACTAGTGAAGTGTTCAACTTAAATCAACCTTACAATAATGTTATTTTGTGTCTATTGGTAGATTTATTGCCTTGTTTGCTTAAAGCTCAAATCTTTTTCTTGTTAAAGAAGCAAAATTACTGACACTTTAATTCTTAGGATAAAGTCTTACTGAGATAACAAACAACACGAAGATTTAAAGTCAAGATAAATTTTTATTCAAATGCTTTTGATTGGACAAAATACATTCTTATAAAGAACCAGTTATTCTATTTTTTTCCCCAGTAAATCAAATAGTTCTTGTTTCTATGATTTCTAGTTTGTGGTTTGTTGAACATAATTTCAAATGAAACATTTCTAAGTCATGATCTCATCATTGTTAATCTATTGATTGTTTAAGTGATTGTGGTATTTTTCTCTCATATTGAAATAATAATTTCTATTTTACTCAATTACAAATTTCAACATAATTTCAAATGAAATATTTCTAAATCATGATCTAATCATTCTTGATTGTTTAAGTGATTGTGGTGTTTTTCTCTCATATTGAAATAATAATTTTTATTTTACGCAATTACATAAAGTCACCAACTTTAGCATACTGAATTTGGTAGTATCTTCACGTTCATGACGTATCAATGATATTGGATATGCTTCCCCATAATGGGGATCTGTATGTTGACAAAAACTGTGTAACAAATATAATGGATTTCTCATTAATTCATTAAGGAAGATAATAGGCATAATCATTTAACATAAAAATACAACTTACTTGTCTAAACAATATCTTTCAAACTGGCAATCTTTGAAAATAATGATAAATACAAATAAAAACATATCTCAAGAAAAACTTCCCAAAAAGCATTTGTTTTGGTAACAAATGTCATTGAAAACAGCCTAAACTGTTTTATTGGCCTCAATAAATGTATACCTAAAACATGTCATATCACAATATTCAATATAGGCCCCAAAAATATAACATTGTTTCTGGACTTTACAGACAAGAAATAATCGTGTGAAGACGCAGGTTGTTTCTTTCCCCATGACATTTTTTTTTCTAATTGACTAGAATAATTTCATAACATGAACAAAGAAATCCAGTGAATCAACTTTCATATCACTATAATTATACTGCAAAAAGGCAACTCTGTAGCACAGGCCCTCGGATCATTAAAAAAAAATATATAAAATTGTAAAAAAAAATTTGTGAACACCCCCTGAATAAAATTGTTCCTCTGTTAGTAGTATAATTATGGTCATATACTATTAACAGAGGAACAATTTTATTCAGGGGGTGTTCTCAAAACATGTTAAAAAATTTTATATATTTTTTTGTAATGATCCGAGGGCCTGTGCTCTGTAGTGTAGGCCTACTTAAAAATAAATGATAGGCATTTTCAAAGTGCCTGTTTCAATGTACAATTGATGAAAATGTTTATCAACTATCATGCAACCATGATGTGTGTCTGAATCTGTCCAATAAGTTATCATGTTGAGAGGAAGAATAATGATGTTTCATATTCATCCCTACAAAACACCATGGCATTTGTTTATCATGTCAAACAGTCATATTCTATTTCCATGTCATCTTTAAAGAACATGACAAAGAAAGGATGAATAGACATGGAACACCATTTAAAAACTTTCTGCATCAATGTCAACTAAACACACAGATTTTAATCCTATTCATTGGTAAAATATTACAAATCTGGCACAAGACTGACTGAAGATACTAGGGTACAACATTCTACAAGATATGCATGTACTTTGATTTTCTATGATTCAGACAACTTATTGCAAGTTTTGCCAGATGATGAGACAGTGAGAGTGATGATAAGTAAGTTCTTAAAGAAAACTATCATAAAATTCAACACTGCTGTTTGTTATCTACCCTTCTGCACCGTGTAAATACCAATGAAACAGCAAGCAAAGCACTATTGAGGTATACGACCACATAAATACCAATGCATACAGCAAGCTAAGCACTGTTGAGGTATACATGTCATTTTGAATGTCTAAATACAAATGAAAACAGCAAGCTGAGCACTATTGAGGTATACATGTCATTTTGACACTGACATCCCACCAAAAAAGCAAAAAAGAGGAATGTAAATCTCATTTAAACCTGATGACTGTAACACTCGTACCTCTATTTAAGAACTACTCGATTTCAATGTGGTTTTCAGGATCATAGGCAGTACCCAGTTATCAATCCGGGTGCTGATCCATAGTCATAGGACATTGATTACGATCAATTGTACCCTACACTTTAACATGGGATAAATCAATTGTAGCACATTTTTATAACATTTGTCTTTGTTCTGTATAACAGCACCCAGACAAATGATGTTAGATAAGACAAAAAGTAAACTTTACTATAAGGGAGCTAATCATATACAATTTAGAATTCAATGCCATGTGGGAAACATTATTTCAAAGACTTTTACTTTGTAATACACGTGAAGAAACAATACACACATGTCACAGAATTGATGCATTCTTAAAACAAAGTTTGTAGATATCACAAAAATATTCTCATCCACCAGCAGTAAGTACACTTGGGGACATTTTACTAAAAATTAATTTTTTATTTTTGATTCTACATATAAACAAACAAAAAAGTCACATAATAAGCTCAGAACATAACAAGATTGCATAAACACGTACAGTCTTTGATTTACAGGTTATAGTGCATATCAAAATTGTGATAGATATTACAAAAAAATAATACAAATTATAATAAATTATATAAATTATAAAAACATTGTTATCTACAAGCACTAAGAAAATAACTTAATTGGTGTAAAATCTAAATGACAAGGCTTTTTTAAACATCACAATCTAATATTAGGATTGCATAAATTCAAACAATAGAAATATGAAATTGGAATGCTATCAACATAATAACCTCGAAATCTGCTAAGTGTGTACTTTTTCTGACATTGGTTTAATGCAAGAGTAGAATCTATCATATTGAGCAAGGAATGTGGCAAGTGTATAGAAAGCAATCGGGTTAACACGAAATATGATAATTATTCTGTAAACGTTCCATCTGAATTAAGTTGCTTGTTTCCTTAAGGTCAGGATAGATGATAAGAGTATATAAAAAGAGAACAAAATAGTTTATTTTACCGGAGTGCATATACTGTTTCTTCCGCAATTTACCTCCCCTTGACAAACAGTAGCTGGTGAACTGCCTTTTGAAATCGAATATTTTCTGCTCTGTAGGATGAGGTGATGTCCAGAGTGAGATCTTATCTTTTTTGATAAAGTTTTTAAAGGATTCTTGGATCTTGGTTTTATCAGACTTCAATTCACCATGCAAGTCCCTCATCATCTCTCATAGAAAACCAAGACAGAAACCAAGCTGGGTGGGGGGTTGAGAAGCAGCTAGGACTACTGGCTACATTCTGACAATGAGTGTGTGAGTCCATCTAGAAAGAGAGAGCCAAAGACCTATGGGACGTGACTGGGTATGACTCACTGGATCATGCAATCTGAAGTCCATAAAGCGTCAGTCGCATCCTGTTACATCAGTCTGTCCTGGGCAAGCTGTGAAAGATCAGCAATGTGAAGACAAAGAAGTCTGGCAAGTCAACTATCAGCATGAGATCGAGTCTCAGGGCGAGAATCTTGATAAAAATAACCTCTCTCCCACTCCACAGTCGGCTTCCCTTTATGGATCAACTGGCCTTTATAAATCCATCTGACCCTCCATTCATCTATATTACAGTGGACAAGAATGCTCTCAAGGGTGACTCTGAAGAGCATGCGCTGGTCTCTGAGTTCAAGACTTCTCTACACTTTCACTAAAAGGTTTTTACTCTGTTGGTGGAGAACTTCCAGGATAAATACCAGGGTGGTCATTTATCGAGAAATTATAATTATTTCTTAAAACGAAGGTGTCTAAAGCTAAAATACCATCCTCAACCAAGCACTAATTTACTCTGAATAGATCAGTTCATGGAGTTTAATTCTATTTCTAGATCTGCTATTGATGTCTTTGCTTTGTCAAATGGTATGATCAACAGGTGTTTTGCAAGCTTCTTCCATCCATGTTCCAGTCTTACGAAGGGATCAAACAGGATACAATCAACAACATGAAGCCAATGTGATTGCCATGACATATGGATTCTTAGATGAAATGTTGCCAGGCAACCTAGGTGTCACATGTTTGTGCCAATACCATCGCTGGAGTGTTTTCCAGTGAGAGGAATATGCACCTGGAAAGGGTGAAAAATTATTGGGACGTCAGGGTAGACCTCATGTATAAGCCAGAAGAATTCCAAACACACATCAATGAACGTAGAAAAGATGCCTTGAAATCCCAGAAGAAGACACAAAACAGAAATCTTAATTCCAGACTTACTTATGCCTTGCTAAAAATGCCTCGGCCTATTATTCATCCACACAAATCAAAACTTTTCACTTTGTATGAAATTCTTCGGTGTCCTCCTAGATGCCTCTTTGACAGTCACAGCACCCATTGAAGAATGTTGGGAATCATCTACCAAGCTAATCCACACGTTCAAGACACACTGGTCAGCGTCCATGGCAAATTGGTTGTCCCATGTCTTACTGGTAACTCTGGTAAATAACATGCATGCCACTAAAAAAAATTATTTTTTTCATTTCTTCTCTGTACATCTTTCCTGACATTTAGGAAATAGCAACTCAAGCAAAAGGTAAAATCAGTTATAATTTTGAACAATAATTATGATTGTTTATTTCTAGTACACCCCAAGAAACACTGAGTCGACTATTTTGAACTGGCCATGTAGAACATTAGATGCTGATTTGCTGGGTTGTTGTCCGCCCACATACAGGTCCATAATTCCTGTAACATAACAATGAAGGTTGTCTGGAAAGGTGATGTGATAACCCAATTGTAATTAAAAAAGATGAATAAAACTATCTAAAATTAACTTTACAACATTTACTTCAAGTAACAAATATGTAACTGAAAAACTTAATATCTTCCATTTACCAAAATATGTACCTCAAAGAGCTGACAAAAAATTGCCCGACACTGAGGCTATAGGTTAGAATCCTCAAGAAGTTGCACTATTGCAGATAAAATGATCCCAATTGTAACAGTGTTTCACAAACCAATGCCTGCTGTCAATTCACCCTAACCCATAAATCTTCAGTGACATCCTTTTTTATAAAAGTACCCATTCATCAGGATGAACAATTAATTTAATGTCTTCCTGCATGAGAAACTACATTATATATATTGGAGCTTGTATTGTCAAAAGATTACACTGACTGTAAGAGGTATTAAAGAAATAGGAGAAAAGGCTGTCTGGAAGCCACAATTTTACAAACCAAAGCAGCCACTAAGAGAGCTTTATCTGGCTTTTGAAGATTCTTAACTCTTTTCTGAGATATTTACCAAGCAAATCTTTAAAATCTTATATTATGAAATGAAGAATGACCCTGGAGCCATTAAGAGCATAGTACTCCATAGCTATTCCTTATTCTATACACCTGTAACCTTTCTCACAAGAGAGAATAACCAAACATTCATCTCACCTGGCTCTACGACCCAGCCCTTATTGTCCACCCACACTGCCATGGACTCCGCACTCACGCTGAAGCTGACCTGTATCGTCAGGCCCTTATTGATGGACACACGGTGGAAGTCTACCAGCTGCAGTCTCGGGGTCGGAACTGTCGCGTTCTCCCACGATATGTACACTTCAACCACCTTGAATCAAGTTAAATGAATTTCTCCATTAATTCTTGGTATAATGTTTACATAAACTATTAAAACAAATTTGGAAATATATGATCCTCATAATTATGAGACATTGACAAACGTTATTCCATTGCAAATCATGTCTTGATCTAGATTAGCTAACAAAATTGTCTACCCTGTCTTCACCCTCACCTCCTCTCCATCATATTTCCCAATATTCTCCACCCAAACAGTTCCAGAGACATTCTGACCAGCATGGACAACTGGCGGGTACTTGAGGTATGAGTAGTTGTATGAGTTGTATGAAAGCCCAAACCCAAACTGAAAGAGAGGCTCGGAGTCCATGTAGCGGTACGTCCGACCCTTCATTGAGTAGTCCGTCATGTCACCTATCTGCAAACAGAAGGGTTCTGAAGATTTCTCTGAGGGAGTTTGTCTTAAATGTTTTAAATCTTTGAAGTTTGGCAACCAACCTCTGTATATTCTGTCTGACTTTGATATGTGGATAAATACCGAGGAAGTAATAGTTACACAAGCCCTCGGCTTCAAAAGCCCGGTGTGAGAGACCCTGTGTTGGATGTTACAAAAGCTAAAAAATATAAACAAAGAAAATGCATTCTCTTACCCTAATGAGGATACTGATTTAAACATTTTTATTCAGTGAAGAAAGGGATTAGGTACAAGTTATCCAACTTAGTAACCTTTTCCCAATGAGGACATCAACTGACTACAGAATAACCCCCAATTTAAACTCACCTGAGAGGCATATTTGGGCCTGGTGTAGGGCAGTATTCCTGCACGTTTAAAGTAGGGTTCCTTCACTCACCTGAGAGGCGTATTTAGGCCAGGTGTAGGGCAGCCTGCCCGCAGGTATGGAGAAGGGTCCCCGGGCTGTCAGGACATTGAAGATAGCAGTTCCTGCAGTTTGGGCAGGGAAAAAGCACTGCAAGATGGCTGACACTTTAGGTGACTGAACAGCCCAAGAGATGTTGACTGGGCCAGCGCTGAACACCAGAAGGACAACTGGGCCGGAACCTATGTCAGATAATTTAATACATAAGGTAAATGATTTGAACTCTTTGTCGTTTAATCATTTTGTACTATTCACATTTGAAAAAATGTGATGTTTTAAATTGTTCTCTGCTCATAGATGAAAATACAATGGAGGAATCTAACCCTTTACTTTCCCCATTTGTTCTGAGATGATACTTATCTTCTCCACTATCTCACAAACCAAGACTGCTCACTCACTGTATGTGACAGCGTCCT
Organism: Phorcus lineatus; assembly: GCA_921293015.1. Classification (NCBI taxonomy): domain Eukaryota; kingdom Metazoa; phylum Mollusca; class Gastropoda; order Trochida; family Trochidae; genus Phorcus; species Phorcus lineatus. The sequence continues at coordinate 29,032,654 of OV121085.1, read as the reverse complement.
TCAAGATGTCCATCTGATGTCCAGGCAGGTTGATGTCTCGTCTGTCCTTCCCCTCAGACTCAATCTCCTGGCCTGCAGAGTGTCAGATAGTTGTCATGAACATATTCTATACAGTCTCCAGTCTTAACTTGAAAGCAGGGATATTGTTTCATCTCTTCTCAAAGTTTTATAGGCCCAGGCCTTACAATGACATTCAAATAAAAAAAAACACCCAGTTTTTGGTCTCTTATGCAACTGACTTTTATCAGCGATTAACCAAAGGCAACTTTTTTGGATGCTAACTCTATATACACTTACTTTCAAGTTGCCACTCAAAAAACATTTTTGCAAGATTATCAAATTAATTAGTGAAAAAGGTGTAGTTTGTAATGAACAAGAATGTGTTCTCACTTCTTCTAATACTTATTAAGCTGTTAATCTTTGATATTGGATACTTTAATATCCACTGACCTGTGCCGACACACACAAAGGTGACCTTGACCCCGGCCACGGCCTGTTTAATCTTCTCCTTGTCAGTGTATAACAGACATCGGTTGTCCTTACACCCGGGCACAAAGTTCACTTTCTTAGAGAACTGTTTGAGACCGGTCAGTGGCAATGTGACATATTTATTCATCAGATCTGCTGAATAATCTCCAAACAGCTGCTCCATGTTGTCAGCCATTGGCCCAATAACCTGTAAATATGAGTTTTTAAAATTCGTAATTACAACATGGAACACACTTTAAATAGTGCTTACTATCAGAAACCTGGAACTTATATGAAAGTTTCATCTATGAATTGCTCTCAGCAACTCATGGCAGATTCTTTATTTTTACAGTTGTTTACTCTTGCATTACTAAGTAGCATGGTTCTTAACCTTTTCATGCCATTAGTTTTCTTTTGTGATGCTGATCAATAATCGAGGCTCACGAAAATATTTCAGAATATATTTTCTTCTGTCCAAACTATATTTGATTTAACGTCTCACTTCAATGACGTCCAAACTTATATCTGATCTTATGCCTCACTTAATCAACTGTCTGATCTAATACTTGATGCAATTGCTGATCCAAGGTCTTAACTAATGTTTGACTTTATGCATATTCAATGTCTGTCTAATGTTTGATATATGTTTGATCCCAAATCAGATCTAATGGCTGATCTAGACCTAATGTCTCATGTTTGATCTAGTATCTGTCCTACTGGATCTAATCTGTGATCTAATGTCTGATTCCATTACTCATCTGGGTCTTAAGTCTCATGTTTGATCTTATGTCTGATTCAATTACTGATCTAGGTCTAATGTCTCATGTTTGATCCAGTATCTGATCCTTTATCTTATTGAATATCAAAGTTCATCTAAAAGATCTAATCACTCACCGCAATGCTGCTGATGTTGGAGTCCCTGATGGGGAGGAAGGAGTCCAAGTTTTTCAAGAGGACGAAGGACTTAAGTGCAGCGTCCAGTGAGAGCCGTCTGTGGGCGTCGCCCTGGATAGAGGACATGTTGATCTGGCTGTACGGGTTCAAGGAGGGTGGGTCAAATTCACCCAGCCTCATTCTGGTGTAGAACAAGGGCTTCACACTCTCGCGTACTGTGCTCTCGTTCAGTTTCTTCTGCTTGATAGCTTCAACTGTGGGAGAGACAAGTAAGGTTTGGCAAATTAAAGATGTTTGTTCGGAGATATTTTTGTATTTGAGACATCATAATCATGACCTTGCATTTTCACATATGTTCTAAACCAGACTCGAAGTGCAAATTGCCCTCTCTCATTTTCTATCTTCAATGTTTTTCATCATTAACAACTGGAGCTACCAAAATGTGATTGACCATCAAAAAAGAGGGTATTTAAACACATCTTAAATTCATGTTTTGAATTTCAATGACCTTTCTCCTGCAAAGTTTTTTGTCACAACCACCACAAACTCAAAGACAGCTCATTACAACTATTTTTTAATAAAAACCTATCTATCTCAGCAACTCAAAACAATAACATAAAACAAAATAAACAATTTTAATCAAACACTGATACCAGATTCAAATGTAGTCCTCACCCATGGAGAGATACACAGCAAAGGGATTGTTGCCTGAGAGCTCCAGATTACACCCGGCATTAATACAAGCGGCGGCAGTGTCCACGTGAGTGAGTTTATAGCGATGGAAGGCGATCATGTTCTCAATGGCCCCCTCGTCACTCACCACATACCCCTTAAAGTTCCACTGGCCTCTCAAAATGTCATTCATCAGATAGCCGTTAGCACAAGCTGGGATCCCGTTCACACTTGATACCAAACATAAACATTGGATGAATTTGTAACAAAGAAAATGCTTCATTTCATTTCAGACAAAAGAATAGTAAGTTCTTGTTCACAAAAGAATCATACAATTGGTTGAACAGGTAAATACTGTCAAGCAGGTTTTTGATATTTTATGAGAGCTTCCAGCAATACTGAGAGGAGAGTTGAGATTGTCCCACCTGTTGTAGCTGCACATGAGACTGTACGAGCCGGCCTTCACACAACTCCTGAACGCAGGCAGGAACGTCGTCCTCAAGTCCCTCTCGGACACCTGCAGCAAACACAACACTCATCTAATTACTTGAAAATAAGGCTGATCAAAAAATGGAAAATATTATTGTGTCTTTTTCTACTTTTGCTATATCAATTCACGAACTTACAGTTTGAGGTTACAATATACAGGTACACTGTACAAGCTGCCATTTTTCATTCAAATTCTTACTTCAATTATTTCAAAACTCTTATTCTCACACATTTATTTTCAACATCATATCAATGTCAAGTAATTACCTTAGCATTAAATGAGAGTCTGGAGGTGGGAATATTCTCGGGTCCTGCGTAAGCGGCAAAGTGTTTGCAGCCAGCATTAGCTCGGATGTATCGGGGATGGTCTCCCTGCATGCCTTGTACAAAACTCTCCGCCAGTGCACCGCTCAGATACGGATCCTCCCCATACGTCTCCTGATCGGAGATTACATATGCGAATAAATAAATATGTTAATATGTAGAATTGTAAATATGTAAACATGTAAACTTGAAATGTGTATATGTGTTAATATTATTTTAGGACATCAAATCATTACCGTATATAACAATGTATAAGGTGACCCAGTGTGTAAGGCGACCCCCTTTCTCAGCCCCCCAAATTGTTGTCAAAATCATATACCTCGTAAATATAAGGCGACCCCCTTACTAGCACATCTGGGAGGCAGGTTGACAAGAAGCATGCGGCACGTTGAGAAATTTAGTTACAGTAAGTTGATGTATCGGTAGTTTTCAAAGTGAGTTGTAATACGTCAGTGTTTTGTAATAAGCATTTGTTTTATAAGGGATTGTTGTAACTTTACCATAATAAAAAATACATACGTTTGTGCTGGTGTTTGTTCTTATTTCTTAAGAATTTATGTCATTTACTTCTTAGTACATGCGAGACGCTAACAACAAACTAAGTAATTTGTTTCCTTTCATCCATTGAAGCTGCCAAAAAGTATTAAATAACCTTCATACAATAATAACAGTAATTTTTTTAATTGCTGTATCTAACTTAAAAACATCTTGAAAGATGCCTGTGACTGAAATAAAATGGTGGGCAAACTTGTTTGCCATAAATGAGTAATTTTTCACCTGCAAAAGTATATAAAAGAAATAAAACAGTGACCTTGTTCATCCTTGCTATTATTTTCAGTTTTTGATTTGGGAAAAAATTTGACATAATTGAAATAAAATGGTGTCCATACTAATTCATCATTGACAATTCATACATCACAGTGCATTTGTGATATAAAATTGCTACTTAATTTGTTCACCCTTGCTATTGAAAAAAATGTAACCGTACAGTTTATGTTTGGTTTTGATATTGTGTGACCGGTTAACTTCTTTATTAACAGATACTCTTTTAGTGGCATTCTAGAAGTTAAAATGGTAATGAAGAACTAGATTTTATAGATATTCAACTTCTTTATTAACCAATATCTGTTAAAAATTTAATATCTATAAAATCTTGTACTTCATTATCACTACAACTTCTAGAATGCCACAATAACATTTCAAACAGATAATTGTTTCGCAATGCTAACCTGGTTGCGGCCCCAACGAGGGTCACGGACTATGTTGATGACAGGACTGAAGCAGCTGAGACCCTTGTGGTCCCCGTACTGCTTGTTGGCCACGTAGTTCAGATACTTGCCTCGCACTTCCACACTCGTAGCCTCCGCCACATCGAACACCAGCTGACGGCTGGGGGAGAGTCATTACTCTACAATATCTTTTAGTCCTGATATTTTTTATTCCTATATCATTTATTTGATGCATATAGCAATCAATATATCAGATTCAAAATGAAGAAGAAATAACAAATATGTATGTAGAGCTTGATCCCCATGAGCGATAATAATGTCTGTTGATAACCAAATCTAAAACTTACAATCAATTTATCAAAAGCCTTCTAGTGCTTTTAATTTATAATGGTCCAAAATATACTGAACAAAAAGGGTTAGGGATGTATGCAAATTTTGGAATCATAATACTTCACTGACAGAATGATAATTATAATATAACAATAATTTCTCATCAAAAAAGTAAAAATAATCTACCCACCTGAAGGTAGCTGCGAGACCAATAGCCTGAGGGAACGAGGTTGCGTCCCCTGCCTGCACATCACCACGGAGACACTCGGTGTTCCAGGAGTAGGGACCAATACCGAGCCGGGGGATGGCGGGAGCTGGACCACCAAACTGGCCTGCATAGCACAATATTTCAAACATTGTAGAAAAGCACAAAAGACTTGACTCTCTTCTTCTATTTATCAATGAAATTATATGTCAGCATCTATGAAAGAGCATTTTGACAACATCAATCAATGTTCTTTCTAAATAAACTTCTCATTCTTCTTTGAGAGGCATTAAGAAGATGATGAGATGAAAACAGAACAAGGTCTTTACAACTTCTTTATTGTAAGATTTCGACATGTCCAATAACACTGTTTTCAAGCAACGGATCAAACTTCTCATTCTGTTGAATAATATTTTAAAACAAACTCAAACTTGTTTCGAAATAAATTAATTTATTCAAATTCTAAATGGGCATCAAAGTTAAATCCAACTTATGGGTTTAAATCTTTTATGAATAAATTAGTCAGAAAAAACTTGTTTACTGTCTAAAAATTAATATTTCAAATTGGCAAACACAACATGATTTATGGTCCCTCAGAATAACAGAAAAAATCAATAAATTTTCATAATGTAAATTAACGTGTACGTATTAATTAAAATTAAATGATTGTTTAATTTTTCTTCCTTTAAATGTTATCGGTAATTGATTCACAAAACAGGAGTGTACGCCTGTACTACATAGTGACAATAACTGTTAAATCCTGGTTGGTGACGCCTCATCGCGTTGTATTATCTCACCGGCTCCTCCCTTCGCCATTTGTTGAGTTATTTCATCAAGCGTCAGTCGACCCACCAGGTCGTTGACACGTTCATCCCAGGACAGACTAGGGTTCTGAAAAGGGTAATCATAACACTCGACCACTTCATACGTTGAGAAAATTAACCACAGAAGAAAGATCACCACTTTCATCGCAGGCACTTTATACTTTGTTTCTAAACAACCCGCCATCTTTTTAATCACATGACCCACCGGTGTTAGATCAATATATTCCCTGTGTAATAAATATTTCTCCCCAATGACCTGACATCGTCTGTAACCCAGAATGATAATCGAACAGCATTTGTTTCAAAGAATTTATTTATTAGACTATAAAGTTCTTAAAACATTTTCAACCCTTTTTCAATTCCGTTTAAAATGTACGATTCCAATTATCCGGTGTGCATGTGAAATCGCTAGGTACGTTAAGAGGGACCTGAAGCAAGGCCGGGAACCTCATGCCTTGCCGACTGTTTTTTCAATATTCTATGTTCCTGGTCCTAATATTATCCCCGCCAAACGAAGTTTTCAGGGGATATAGAAGTGATCTTCGTCCACCCGTCCGTCCGTGCCCAATCTTTCCGGTCCAGAACTCAAAACCCATAAGCTCTAGCTCATTGAAACTTGGTATGTGGAACATTCATCATGTGAAGTAGTTCTTTTGGGGGTTTTCAACTTCTTCCTACATCGATTTTTAGTAGTTTCCATTGAAACGCAATTTAGATTTTCCTTTCCTGTCCAGAACTTACAAAAACATAAGGCCTAGCTCACTGAAATTTGGTATATCGAATAAACTGTATATGCCTTTTGGGATTTTCAACTTCTTCCTACATTCATTTATGGTCCTTACGATGGAAACGATTGGAATTTCGTTACCAGACCAGAACTCAAAAAATGAACCTTATGGAATAAACTGTAGCTGTGCCTTTTAGGGTTTGAACTTCTTCCTACATTCATTTTGGGTCGTTTCCATGGAGACGCAACTTAGAATTTCGTTCCCGGACCAGAACTCAAAAGCCTAATGGCCAAGCTCGCTGAATTTTTGTATTTAGGAATAATCATAATGTGCAGTAGTACCTTTAGGGTTTCCAACTTCTTCGTACGTTTATTTTTGGACGTTCCCATGGAAATGCATCATGGAATTTCGTTTCTGGACCAGATTTCAAACACCATAAGGCTTTTTTCATTGAAACTTATTACATGAAATAATCATAGTGTGAAGCGATGCCTTTTTGGGTTTTCAACTTCATTTATTTTGAAGTTCGAAGTTGTTGTTACATTGTTGCCTTCATTAGCGAGTAGTTTGCTAAAAGACACGAGCAAAGTTAAACATCGTACATGTTATCAACATTGTCGTATATTAACTGTGTATTGATTTTTATAGTTCATGCATTGGTCTTGTTTGTCAATGTTTTATTTTAATTGAATTTGACTTTTTCTGAAAATCGTTATAATATGTATGACTAAATTAGTACTTATAATCAAACGAACAAACCCAATGGTTGTCATGTCGGTTATTCAATATGCGAAAACATCGATTCTGTTTTCTTTCATGGCATAAAATGATACGAACTACAAGTAAATGTTGCTTCTATTGAACACAATCGGTCTACAAAAACAACAACTTTTGTTTATACTTGGTATATATAATCGATATTTGAAATCACTATAACCTGATTAACGTTCACAACCCTGAATGAAAATGGAACTACATTTCATCAAAACGCAGTTAATGTAAATACTGTCGTGTCAAATAAAATTATTATTTTTTTAGATTTAGATTAAATACATTGATCAATTTCGTAGATGTTTCTGTTTCAATTAGGCGTTAATAATTGAATATCTTTTATAAAGTCACCATCATTATAACAAACAAGCAAACACCATGAATTTTATGTATTCGTTACATTGAATGTTGAATATATGGATTGAATTAAATACATAGATATTTTCGTAGATGCCGGTTACTCTTCTTATTAACCATGGCCATTTGAATATCTTTATAAAGTTATATTTATCATTGTAACAAATGAAATAAAAGGATTTTGTATACTCAAAATAAGTTTGAATTCTATTTTTATTGCATAAAACGATACCAGCTGTTTCGCCACACTCGATGAACATTGAATCCAAATATTCAAAAAAAATTCGTTAAATAATCGATAGTAGAAATAGACTAGCGTTTAGTCTTTGTAATAAAATTCCTTATAAACTTAGAAAGTAATAATTAAAAGGAGATATCGCTATTTTCTATTTTCATCTGTTTTTTTAAAAATTGTCATCTAATGGCTAATCTGGAGGACATTTGATATATACTCACAACCATTTTGTTACTTTGTATCTGTGTTTGAGATGAACTAGACAAGTGACACTTGCCCTTTCATATAGGCGTGTTTGTATCTTGCATGTTGATTCTGACCAAGTCATACAAACAGACGGAGGTTAGACACAGCCTCGCTCTAACGTTCTGCTCTGAATAAGTGATCTACCATTAAGTACTAAGACCAAATCTTGTTTCATTGTCAATGAGAAGGTATGTCATTTTATCACGTATTAATTTCATATTTATATATTTATTTATAATTCTATATCAACTCGCTTTACTGGAAATATGTTCTGTAACATTTTTATGTAACTAGTTATCTATCTAAATTGCAAGTCTCCAAGCCTGGGGGAAATAAACACACTCACTTATTTCTTGAAGTCAGAACTCTACGAGGCTAGGTATGGACATTACGACAGTAGTCAAGGGCAATTGGAGTTTAAGGGTTTTAACTGTTTTGTTTCAATGGCATTCTAGAAGAATATAAGGAAGACAATGATATTATGGATGGCTACGTTTTGGTATACACCTTATGGCTTGATAACGGTATAAGGATCTATACCGAAACGTCGCCTTTGTGTAATAAAGAAGTTCTACATCCATAATATCATTGTCTTCCTTTTGAATGTTTCTTTCGCAATTTTATTAATGTTACTCAGTCTGAATAGTATATGTTGTAATATTCGTTGGAAAAACAGGGTTTATGGTTTATCGCATTGTCCGAATAAGTTCGCTCAAACGGTGTAATCCGTATTTTAAAGATCTCAAAAACCTTTTTTGACGGCAGATATATTATTAATTTTTTATATTTTTGATGGAATTCAAACTATAAATCAAATAATTATTTCAAAATCATATTTATTCAGGTAATGTAAGTACTTTCTAGAGCCACAGTTTACCATTGAAAGATAGAAAAGGTTTATGTAGATGCATAAACGACTAGGCTATTAACGCATTTTACCTCATCTATAAGATCATGTCAAATCAACCCCCTTCTTATGATAACACTAAAAATGAACAGAGTCATTTTCCCCCATGTAACATGGAAACGTAAGATTGAAATATGATTCTTCAAATCCCTAAAGAGCCACTCCGTGATTTTCATAACATATTATTTACCTTTGATACAAACCGTAATGTCATATGTAGTGATATAAAATCAAAACATCTTAACTTTTCATGTCCAAAAGACATATATATGACAAATACTGGTTTTCCATGAAAATAGAAAAACAGCCGTATATATAAATGCACAGAGGTGTAGATATCACGTCCAATATAAATGGATACTGGTTATATAACCTACCAAACACTATCAACTCCTAAGTGCCCTCCTGGCTGTTTTAGATAAGTCTCCAAAATTATGTTTGACGATTTGACGCGCGCCACTGTCCGGTTTTCGATCATAATTGCGACGTTCTACCTTCATAATGTCACTGTAAAAAACCAACAAGCTTTAAAATGTGTCTTTTTGGTAACAATTGATACTTCACGATCAAATGACACCATTGATTAAGTTTGGCATATATGACTCGAGCAACTCACGGAGTGGCTCTTTAACAGCTAAAGTAGAATTGACACAGTACTTGGTCCATGCTGGTGAAGAAAGACAGCGGTTTACTTTCGGGGATATGTCTTCACATAGAAATAATCCCAACTTATTGCAATGAGTTTCTCGTGCACATTGTAACGTTTATTTGATGTCAGTGTTGTATTTGAAGGTGGTTTTTACATATCTAATAGACATTGCCAAGACAAACGCTAAAATCAAAACGCCGACTTCACAAATAACGCTGATGGATGCATATGGACATACAGAAAACATAACATACCAAACGGCACATTTTATAGTTTAATATTTTGGAATGTCATCAGTAAATGTTAAGTATGGTTTTAGAAATATGGTCTGGAAACAATTGATTAAAGACGATATTTATTATGGACTTGAAAAGAGGCGATTGCCGCAAATAATAAAATCTAAAGAAAAAGTCGAGTCCCATTGGTGCGCATTCCTCTCCTTGTTATTCTCTACATACTCATTTTATTCAGCTATAATGCAAAAATTCTGCGCAGCTTACTTCGGCTTGTACATTAAGATAGATTTATCGCTATTTGTCAGAGCACATTTCCAAAAATCGTTATAACCTTACATATACACATGCAGTGTAACAATCAATACTAACAACCTGTTGCATTAATACCAACTTGTATGTGAAAAGAAGTAGTAAACCTTTCTCGAAATATTATATATATTTTTTCAAATGTATTGAATGATTGGCCTTAAACAATGCGAATACGGTTGCATCCTGCGTGGGAACCTAAAAATAGATTTGATGCCAAGTTTAGGTCCGAGATAATGACATTATCTGCGTCGGAGATGACATAAATGGACTTTCCTGGCCTGAGAAGGGCGGCCAGTTTCATGTGAAGGTAAATTTCTTTATTACATGTATATGTTATTAAATGACCTGTCAACGTGTTTGTTGTTTATTCCTTGTACAATCGTGTATATATTCACACTCGAAACGAAGGCCTATTGAATAAACTTTAATCTAAACATCGTGCAACTATTACTCGTTGGTCATATCAGGTGGCACAATATCAAATAATTCTATAATAGATAAATTGTACGTGAATTCGGACAGTTATGTTTTTAACAACGCTTATCTGCAAGGCTGCGAATATGACATACCGTGATAGGTACTTCAAATATATATATATATATATAGCCAAACGTAATTCAACTTCATCTTCTTCTTTTTAATATATATTACCATAGAGTTTGAACATTCTTTTTACTATTTTGATATATATATATATATATATATATATAGAGAGAGAGAGAGAGAGAGAGAGAGAGAGAGAGAGAGAGAGAGAGAGAGAGAGAGAGAGAGAGAGAGAGAGAGAGAGAGAGAGAGAGAGAGAGAGAGAGAGAGAGAGAGAGAGAGAGAGACGTGGTGTAACGATCTCAGCAGAAACATGAATATACACGTGCATTAGATTAAGTATCTTAGCATAGCTTATAAGCATGTTGTTCAATTTATGAAGATCAAGATATATATAATATGATATTTAATAAAAGAAATTGGCAAGCCTCCTGAACGATCGCTTTATAAAGAACTTGTCACCGAAGCAACGTTTATCTGTTTGGGACTTTTGGCAATAACATACTTTTAGATTTACATATATTTTGTCAACAATCGGTGGTGATATGAGCGGTCCTATTTACGATATGCGATTAACCACCCAGATCAACATAACTTCGAACTCCTTTGCAGTCCTATTAAATAGAGCTTCCTATCACCGAGTATTCATGCAGTTTTTCAGCGAGTGCCAAATAATTTTGTAAGGCCAAGTGCAATTGAGAATTTGTTTTATGAAAGTCGTGATAACAAACCTTACACTATCTCGCTTTTCCTCTTTGATATACTGAAACGTTACCTTGAAAACTAAGGAATTATAATAAGTACTGACGGGACCTCAGATTCCTAAAATTAAAGGCCGTATCATAAAAAATCTGCAATTCGATAATAAGGAAACAACCCGGTATGTATAAATCATCATGCATTGTATATACGTGTTGAGCGTTAGTTTGGAAAATAATTATACTGTTTAATTGGTGTTTTTTTTTAATTTATAGGGAATGAATTAATACTTCGGAAACCTTAACATCAAAGAGAATTAGATTTTTCAACAGAAATATATTTAAAATTCAGTAGATTTTAATGTGAAAAAAGACAGACACGAATATCATTAGATATTTCTGGTAGCTTTTATAAAAAAAAAAATCCAAAACCTAAAAATACTTATAGTGCCCCGACAAATCAATAGATAAATATAAGTGAAATATTGTCAGTAAATAATATATCATACAAATATTGTTTATTAGTTTCTAGGCAATAAAATACGCTAGCAAGTAACATTCATTTGATATTTTCATCTAAAGATATAATAAATGACAGCAAAAACTTTTAATTTTCATTGACAGTTGTGCGTTGTTTTAGGGAAGTAGAATATCTCACGCCGGGAGTTTCAAGTGGACCAAATGTCAACAAACCAAAGTTGTCGATGTTGTTATCGATTTGCATAACTCGCAATTTTCATTTGTGGCAGGTACAAAAGTCTTCATTTTGTAAGGGGAAAGGTAGCGCGTAGGAAAAGACGGATACTTCGCATAGCCAACTGAAATCTTACTAAAAAAAGGCAGACGACTTTGTCATCATTTTGTTTAAAATTTTAGATGCCAGTTCTGCGACTGATCATAAATTGTCGTTTCAGATCGCATATTAGGAAATATTTTTTTACAGAAGTGAAGACGTCACTGGATTCATTTAAACAGTGTGTTTTCATGTGTTAGTATGAATGATTCATCCATTAACTTGTAAAATGGTCTAAGTCATGTTCGTTTGTGACCATTGACGGAGGTCAAGGTCGCCGTTCACGCCGTGACACAGTTCTTTTATTGATTTGCGATTTTGTGTATTTTTTGGACTTAATCAAGTATAATATGTATCTTATTTTCCATTTATTTCATTTATGAGTTTTCTGGTCAGACACAATCAATAAGCAATAACCCAGGCTATTTGTGAAAAATGGCCCCTTTTCAGGTTTTGATGTTCTTTTTGTTTTTAAAACTATGAAATGTTACCCTAAAAAAATGCTTATCCACTGCATTGGTTACCTTTAGTTTACTTTTGAAGTTTTTTTTTCGTTATGATATTGTAGCTGTTCATAACATGATCTTCATAGTTCCATAGTTTTTGTTTGACTGCAGAAAACAATGATGATATCCTTTACGATCGATATTTCAAGGATGGCATTTTTGTCTGGTAACATGTTTGCAACGATAAGTTTTCCTCATAATTCTTTCTTTTGTCCACAAAAACACTGATTATCTTAATCTTCTTACAGATATGAACCATTTATGTTAAAATTATGGATAGCCTATAGCAAGAATCAGTAACAGTGAAGATGAGTGGGGAGACCTTGACTGTGAGCCGCTTGATTCCGGAGGAGGATCTGATTGACGGTTTGTTCTATAAGTGTGACAAGGAAAAGACAGGAAAAGTTCAAGTCTCCTGTCTTATAAAGTATCTTAAATCAACTGCTGGGCAGGATACCGAGGTATAGTTATTATTTGCACTTTAATGTAATTGAAATTATTAATCTACTTAACTTAAGAAGTCTTGATGTTTACAACAATACTTGATGTCCCTTTTCTTATTTCATTACAATTTATCATCCTTCTGTGATAGAAATGTTACAGTATATTATAACTCTGACAGTGGGTAAACTGTGGTTCAATGTCTCCTTACATTTGCATTCTTCTCTTCTTAGCTATTGTATGTAAAAAGTCACTGAATGTCCTTTTTGAGTATTTTGAAAGTCTCTATTCATTAGATTACCACCTTCAGGTAATTCTCTTTGCTTTGGTGAACATTTTCATTGTGTCCCGTGTGTCAAAGTTGAGCTTGATAAATTATTAATTTTCTATTATCTGTAATGTGCAAGGAAATAGTTTTAAGTTTATTGTGAAAAAAAGTAAACACTATGAATTTATGATAATAAACAAAATATCATATTAGGCGGCTTCATTATGTCACAAACATGTCTTGTTGCATACCTAATGCAGCATTGATGCTTTATTGTTCATAGTACATAGTGAAGCTTGAACTGTAACTTTTAATGAAACCATGGATGTTTAAGGACATTTATGCCTGAAGTGATTGTGACAATTTTGTTTTCATTAGAAAACATTTAACTCAGTAGTAGTGTTTATCATGTGACATTTTGTATTTCAGTCTGTGACTGCTATTGAGAACTTATCAGTGATGTTGGATCCTAAAGGCAAAGACAAAGTGATAGATCTTGTCACATATCGGACTGGCATCAGCCAGTGGATTAAGGAAGTCAGACAGAACAACAAGTAGGTCACCACTTGTTGTGTTTTAAGTATTTTATCCTGTTCAATGACTTCTAATCGTGACAAGGCTCTTGCCAGCTTTATTCTTTTGTGATATAAAACCTGCCAGATGACATTGCTTGATCTGAAGTTCTGTCTGTTTTATTCCATTTTTAAAAATATTTTGCTTCAATTAATTGCAACACAAAGATTCTGTGCTTGTTCTGTTTACTCAAGAGAGTATCAAATTGTTATAAATTGCTGATGAGCATCTATTACCAGGGCAACAGCCTGTTATAGTCTTTATCCAGTATATCATAAGCACAAAAAAATCATACGCAATCTAAAGAAATCTAATATGAGAAAACCTGTTTTTGGTAAGTGTTAGTATCCAATCAGGGAAATAAGCACCAAGGGGAAGTAACTTATCATTATTAAAGGGTGCCAATTAAGACAACCACTTTTAAGGGAATGCTTATAAGGAACAGTATAAATTGGTTATATTGTCATTGTTAACAGAGCTTTAGGGACAAGAAAATACACCAGGTTAGTGCACTTGGCTTGTCTTTGACTTTGATTGCCAGGATTCAGGAATCCATAGGCATTTAAGTTGTAGCAGTTGATATTTAGTGGAATATGGGCACTTTTTAGGGATGTAATGATAAATCAAACTTTCAATGCATTGCAATTGTCAGCTTTGCAAAAGCATTTCATTGATTGTAACAAAGAAAAAACAATTGTTATATCAATGGCAAAGTAAACAATCAGAGCTGCAGATAAGCTGCATATCTGCGTGTAATATGCTGATATATTACCCATATGGTTATTCATAAGTGGTGACATATTTTCAATATGAGCACATGTGCACATATCACTTTTGCCTAGCAAGAATTGTTTCAGCGCGAGTTACCGCATTTTGTCGTCTGTGACGTCATAAAACCATTGTTCGTGACGTCACTATAGCGGGCCGTCGAAAAGGAAGCCGGCCGTTTTCTGAATATTTCCATGCGTTTTAAATGGAATAGAATCGGTAATAAAGAAATTATTACACTAGGAAGTGTGTCATATAACTTTTACGAAACTCGTGTGAATTTGTGTATAACCCTTGCTCTCGCTCGGGTAATAAAAAAATTCACACTCGTTTCGTAAAAGTCATATGACACTATTCCTCGGGTTATAATCTCTATATATTCGGAAAATATGCATCAGTATTGAATTTAAGAGTATCAAATATGCAAGATGATATAATGAATACGCTAACATTTTATAAGTTTGCATACAGAACTCCAACTTGAGTTTTAGATCAGCATCTACAATGTTTACTCACTGCAGTACTCACACTGTGACTTGACAGTTCCTATGAAGTTTGAGCAAGTGATGTCTTATTTGTTGCGGTGTTTTATTACTAGATGTATCATGATGTGATATCATGTACACTTTGCAAAGAGGCAAATGTTTTCAACATGTCAGCAGAATATTACATAGCACAAATTAATAAAATGTTACATATTGACACTGACTCTTTCTTTCACAAATCAAATAACATGCACAATATTTAGATTGGAAACCCACTCCTGCAAAACATAGTTGCTCAAAAATATGAAATATTAAAGTAGTTTATATATATCATACTCTCTTTTTAAATTTTTTATCTGGAGGTCCTAACCATTAAAGTTTTGGTAGAGTTTTGATACATGGATTAAAATATAATTTGTATTTCATGCAATTTAGTTTGAATTCATTTAATTTGTGGAAACTGAATTCAAATGGACATTCGTGTTTATTCAGATATGTTCTTTGTACATAATTATAACACAACACAGTTTAACCATGTTACTGATGGTAACATTTTGGATGATTTACATTTGACAACTTGATAAATAACAGCGCACACTTGGTAAAAAACAAACCTATGAATATAGAAGGCATTTATCAGAGCAACAAGTGTGAAAACCCCACTGCATCATTTTAGGCTTTGTTTGATAGTCTTGTTATAAATGTGTTGTAAATGAGTGGATATTCTATCTATACATATAGTTTATTTGATGTTGAATTTGCATTGAATTGTTTTGGGTATTTTGAGTGGTATTTTTTAACTTCAATATTCTCAAAGCCATTTTGTGAGATTTTCTATCATTTCTAGAGTTTGTCATGGATTGTTGCTATAATTCAGGATGTATTTTAAACTCTTCCACATATCAACATTTTATCATTTCCTGTTTTCCGTTTTCATTTCTAACAATGCTAAATATGTTTTGTATTGTTATCTATAATACTATAGGCTATATGCCTAATATAATGTATCAAGATGTAAGATAACAGGAATAAAAATATTTAAAAAAAAATATAAAAAATATGTTTTGTATTATCCTGCAGTGACAGTGAAAGTCTGGACAACAACATTCATCAGGACTCTCTGAGAAAGCAACACACAGCCATGGACTACCCAGAAAATCTCTTTTCATTTCATAATCATGGGCTTGCCAAATGTGAAGGTAGTTACTAAATTCTGTCTTGTTAATGATCCACTTATGTACTTAATACTGTAGGCTTCACCATCTTCTATCTTCCTGTTTCTACTGACTCAATGACCAAATTATATGTATCAATATTTATTATCTTCTCGTAACTTTGTTTATGTCATATCAATCTGTCAACGAGTTGAGATACTTTTGGTGTCTTCATTGGCAAGAGACTTACCGGTAGTGAAAATATGCCTCTGTTCATCCAGCAGGAACCTGGTAAAGCAGTGTGTTGGTGACCTTCTAGCGACAAATATGTCTGCTTGGGTTAGACCAGGATAATAATGTTGGTAGCGCCTTTAGCATACACTATTGGATGAAAATGTCTGCTTAATGAATATCCATTATATTAATTAAGGGTGCGCAGTATTATCGGTATTCAGGTATATTGCAATACGGAAACACCATGATAAGTATCGATACAGTCTTCTGAAAATATCCAGTATATTGTAGGTTTTAGAATTAACACTTTCCGTGTAAAATTGCAGAAAAACGTAACAAAAACACCATATGATTTTACTGAAAGTTGTGAACAAAGTGTGAACGTGTAAAGTTGAAATAGCACAGACATGTTTAAGTACGAAATCAGTCACTGAATTATCTATCTTTACAAAACGACGTCCACTTGAGCATTGATAACTGTTCTAATTGCTGTTATTTAGTCAAAAGAACATGGAAAAACTAAAATATGAAAAGTACCAATATATTGCAATACTTATTGCAATACGCTTTTCTGTATTGCAATATATTGCGATATGGAAATGAGGACCAATACCCATCCTTAATATTAATATATATATTTATGATTTAGTATGCCTGTCTCCATCTGATTTTATTTTCCTCCACAGATATGGACATGTCGAGCACAACAACTGACAACTCTGTCCTTGATATCAGTACCCGCCATTTTGAAAGGTAAATATACCAATGCTAATCGTTTGAGCATTAAATGTTGATTGATAAAAGGGGTTCAAGACAAAATGTAAGGATTTTATGATGTATCATACAACCATGTTCATTTTGTTCATTTGAAGATGCTAAAAGTGGTTTATTTACATGTGACACTTAAAACAGTACATTGTACCATATTATGTGAAACGATACAATACATATCACCTAACAAAGATCAATGCAGAGATGTGTATATAGGTAATTGTCGGATATTAAGATATTTAAAATGATATATTTGTAAGCAAAGAAAGCAGGATTCAGCCTTCCATTAGCCAGTTTTATTTTAGCCTTATTCTAAGAAAAATGTGTTGTGAAGTTGGGCTATGTTTTCAGATCATTGCATTCACTTGAAAGAGTGAGAAAAGTGTAATTTACATGCCTTTTTGCTGGGTTGGCAGCTAAATTAAATTATAAGTTTATTGTATCCAGGTGAGAGGGAATGCAGCCAAACGTAAGCATCTTAAATTTTTCCATAGTGAGATCAGTGAGCTAAGTATGCAGGTGGGAGACCTAAAGCCACACTCATACATCCTCTATCTCTCCACAGTGAGATCAGTGAGCTAAGTATGCAGGTGGGATACCTAAAGCCACACTCATACATCCTCTATCTCTCCACAGTGAGATCAGTGAGCTAAGTATGCAGGTGGGAGACCTAAAGCCACACTCATACATCCTCTATCTCTCCACAGTGAGATCAGTGAGCTAAGTATGCAGGTGGGAGACCTAAAGCCACACTCATACATCCTCTATCTCTCCACAGTGAGATCAGTGAGCTAAGTATGCAGGTGGGAGACCTAAAGCCACACTCATACATCCTCTATCTCTCCACAGTGAGATCAGTGAGCTCATTACTCGGAAGTGAGACCTTAATGAGCGACTGAAATGACCCATGGCAACTTTCAGGATTCTTTGAAACGTATTCAAATTTGTCAGTGCCTTAACTATAAATTTCTGAAATTGGCCGATAAACAACTTATACAAAACACCACCTAATTAGCGCCAGTGAAGTGAACGGAAAGGACACAAGGTCACTGAAGCGCGAGTCCCGCCGCAGAAATGTGGTAGACGGAGCCTCTATAAACTCCTTATTGAAAAAAACCCAGAATTTTTTGCTGTTTTCACCATAGTTTAAACATATTAAAAGTCATCAAGACTACTTAAACCTTTGAATAATTGATATTTGATTTATCCTTAGTATTTTGTATTGTTCCAAACAAAAGACACTATCCCACAGCATGTATTCATCAATTACAACATCTGCCCAATATTTTCACAACCATCAGACTGGGTTGACAAGTCAAATGCTTTATGACAAACATATGCTAATCATGTAGACTTTTCGCATTCAAATCAAATTCTTAATTTAATGGTCTCACCAACTTGATTTTCATGCCTCGGACCCATCAGTAATAAACGACATATGTCAAATATCCTGTCACGACGACAAATCATTATAAACCAATGAACTTGAGGAATAAGTATTCAACCAATAAGTGAAGATAAGGAGAATGGGCTCATACATTTCTATTTACAATTACAATCGTTTGAAAAAGTAGATCCTTGGAAACAGTTAACAAAATCCATCAGGATTATCTAGGATGATTCTTGCGCTTGCACCAAAAATGTTGTGTTTGTTGTTACATTCAAAGACAGAGACATAGCCTCATGATGTGATATGTAATATTAGATGACAAGATATTTTAGTTGAAATGTAGTGTATATTTTCTCATTTTTTGGCTCATTTGATTCTTATAAGTGATTCGATTACAGTTAACAATTTGCAGTTATCAAAATTATGCCTTACGCCTCTTCTTTACGCCACACAAATACATACTCTATCCACAGTGAGATCAGTGAGATGCACACGTGGGTAGGAGACCTTAAACCACAGTAATGCATCTTTTATCTCTTCACAGTGAGCTGAGTACGCGGGTGGGAGACCTTAAGCCACACTCATACATCTTCTATCTCTTCACAGTGAGATCAGTGAGCTGAATACGCGGGTGGGAGACCTTAAGCCACACTAATACATCTTCTATCTCTTCACAGTGAGATCAGTGAGCTGAATACGCGGGTGGGAGACCTTAAACCACACTAATACATCTTCTATCTCTTCACAGTGAGATCAGTGAGCTGAGTACACGGGTTGGAGACCTTCAGCACCAGAACCGGCGCCTGGTAGAGGAGAATGGTAAGCTGGAGCAGCAACTGGAGGCTCAGGAGGAGATGCTCACCTCGCTCAACACTGACAAGCAGCAACTCAACAAGAGGGTCAGGAGGTAAATACTTTACTCTGACACCTTTGAGTGGAAACCCTTGTCTTTTTTTCTGTCTTTTTGTAGAGCCTGTCTTCCTTTCTGCCATTTCTGTCTTGCCATTCTGTCTCTATTTCTGTCCTCTTTTTAGTCTTACTTTCTTCCATAATTTTCCTGATGTTACTGTCAGTGCCAAGTGTGGCAACCCAAGAAGAAATTCTGAATTGCTGGTTGCTGACTTACCAAATTTACAATGCTTAAGATAATCACAAAAAAAGTTTGATAATGTAAACCCTATGTCTTAGATAATAAATAGAGGATATTTGACATTTCTTGTTGAATACCGTGTATATCTCATCGAGTGAAGTAGAGATTTATATTTTCAAGAGTGGCGCAGCAAAGAGTGTAAATATATAATTTTCTACTTCAAGAGATGAGCTATACACAGTATTCAACAAGAAATGTCAAATGTTCTATTTATTATGTTTCCAAAAACCTCGTAAATGACGTTAACTATATGAATGGAGTAGCTAAATCGCATCGCTAGCGTGGCCGTTGCATGACGTCATTCAATTGTTTCTTGACGTCACAGACGGCGTCATATGATTGTTGCATTATTTATCTGAGTAGAATACCATTTTTATTTCACTCAGTGAAAATACGGATTTTATTTTCACCGATAGATGGCATATTTCACCATTGAAAATATAATAATGCTGTCTTATCAAATGAAATGCATTCACATTATCTGTAATAACATTATATTTGATGTGCATACACATTGTACCATTTGATGAAATTAAAAATTGAGATTTGTATTTATTATCGAACAAGAAATTGAAATGGGGAAACATCCGTCAGCCCTGCAGTAGATTTCAGCCAAACGAAAATTAAGTCCTTGAATAGATGCGCAGTGGATTCCCAAAGCTCTTGAATATATTCACTGCGGACTCGAGTTAAGACCAACTTTGATTGCATGCGCTTCAATGCTGATAAAAACGAAATTGAATCATATTCCGTTTTAGTACATGAAATTCGCAATTTTGATTCCACCATGTATAGTTGTGTGTAACAAACTGCAAACTAACGTAATGTTGACGACAAATATTCAAGATTTGTTTAAATTATTCAGGGATTGTGAAAGGCAGGGCCCATTGGCCATATTTCACATTGGATGAAAAAATGGCCCATTCAAATTATAAATTTTACCATTGTTCTAAGGGGAATGGCCCATTCAAAATTCTGATAATGACTTAAAGACCTGAAAATGGCCCATTGTCAAAGGTGTCTTTCCCAATCCCTGATTATTAAGAAAATCTTTGGAAGTAGAGTTGATTACACTATGCGATGTTATACAATTTGTTGCTGTTTTACATCGATAGAGGCACAAAAATTGTAAAACAATCCTTAAACAATTTCATGAATACAATACACACTGAAATGAAATGTTAGATTTACACAAGTAGTTATGTGAGTACATAAGACACATGAAATTTCATTTTTGGTTGTACTTGTATGATTTTTTAATTGTACATTCGTTAGTCTTGTTCGCCACTTATCTGTTGCCCTGTCACCGGACGTTCAGGCCTGGCTCTGTGACTTGGTGGAAGAAGAACTCCTGAAAGTCAGAAAAGAGTTGTTAACATCTGGAACTCTATGCTCTTCTCTTTTTCCTATCTCATCATCTTTGTCCTGCTATTTAACCCTCTTCCCCTCTCTCTCAGCCTTCAAGAGTTGATAGACCTGCGTGTGGAGACACAGGAGGAGAACTCAGAGCTCAAACTGTCTCTGTCCAAGTATCATGAGATGCGCCGCGAGCTGGAGAACAGACTCAACCAGCTGGAGAGAGAGAACTCGTCACTACGTGGACAGATTGAGGATTATGAGAGCAAGGTAGGAAATGTAGTTAACATTAAGATAATATTTGTAGTTATCCTTTTCAAGTCATTTCTTTTTCCTTTTCTCAAATCCTATGCATGTTATAAGGATAAAAGTGTGGATTCCTTGATTTCAATTGTTTGGTCACTTGACCTGTGTATTTGTCCCACCTTGGGAAAAGTCTGATGCGAAGCAGCCCTAGAATCTCCGTAACTGTCATATGAATGGACTGAGTTGGGTTCAAGCAAGTGTAGGACACATATAATAAACAGACGTAGAGGTCTGATGGTTTGGATGGTTTGAGTGACTACTTTAAGATGAAATATTCATAGATCTGTTTTCTTTTTTCTTTTTTTTAATCTTTAACTTGCTGCTTAACAAACTCAGTGCGAGTGAGTGGACTAATGTTGACACATTGTTTGAGTTGTCCAGGCTTTATTTCCGTAGCACAAACCTTTCATTTGAATATGAGATCTTCTTTGACCAGTCATGTGATTTAATGTAGATGGTTTTATTAATGGTAAAGTTAACTAACCCTGTGAAGGTAGGCCTACAGCAATTCAGAGTCCCATAGCTATGCTTACCAAACAGTGGGACAAGGGAGATAACTCTTTACTTGTTACGAGGTATGAACATGATTACAGTTAACATAACAAAATATATATGCTGTACGTGACCGATTTTGACCAATTGTTAGTGACACTGCTGTGCAAGACAAGATAACTCAAGATCAATATAGTATATGTATATATATGTATATATAGAGTGATTCATGTTCTGTCTTTGTCCTATGTTTGAAGGAGAAGCAAAAGAACTCTTTCATTTATTACAAAAGGGCTTTTTCCCTGGGCAGGAGTCAAGAAAACAGTCTGATTAAAATTGACAGTGTTCCAAGACATAAAAGTTTTTAGATATTGACTCTAGCGGGATTTGAACTTACTCTATCAGGCTGTTCTCTCCAATGGTCTGAAAGCACCCTCCTTGCTCGAACGTTCTTACACCAGACAAAACCTAGTCATCAGCTAGTGTCAATACAACCCCACAGCACCGCCGAGTATCATAGCCACCTTTGTAAAGATGGCGGACAGAGACGACATTTTCCGAGCACGGAAGATCCTACGTGAACAAACCGGACGCTTCAGCATCCAGACCGACCTACCCGCCTTGCTCAAGAAACGCCGTGCAATCCTTAGCAGACAGGCCACCGATATTCGAAAGACCCAGAACGTCTGGACACGAGTCAGAGTCGTGGGGACAGAAGTCGTCATCGAGACGAAAGAACCACACTCAAGATCTTCCCAATGGAAGAAATATGAATAACAATGAAAACATAAATTGTAACATTTCTGTATCTCAAAAAAACATCTTATCCTTTTATGATCATAAGACAAGATGAAAATTACAACCTTTTAGTTTTAGTTTCTGAATGACAAACATCATTTCTTTAAAATCACATTTATCTAAATTGTAAGTGCATCTTTGTAATCTTGATGCATCTCACTTGCAAATATATATATATATATTTTTTTTTATAAAACATTTGCCATTAAAACTAGTCATTAAACCACTAGCACATCGGTGTGCATGTAAAGCACGTGCACTCGCAACACGTGGTTTGCTACTGAGCAGTGAGTGTCAAATGTTTGCTGGATTACCTTTCACGGATCCTGTGATTCTTTGGATTACTTTATGTGAACTGTCAATTGGATTTCATATGGACACTAACTGTGAGTATACATCGGACATGCTTTTAGAATCATGTGTTCTGTGTATTGAAAAAATATCCATAGAACAAGAAGAATATTAGTTATATAAGTTCTTCTTATGACATGAGTGTGTGATATCACTTAGTTTTCAAAGTGTCAATTATCGTCTTTAAGTTTTAAATTACTAAAGAGACCCGATTTGTGAAACACTCGTTATGCTATTTGACCAAACTTTTTTGACATTGTACAATCTCGTAAAAACTAAAACAGTCCTCTTAACCACTAGGTTAGCAGTGAACATGAAAAAACACGTGCTACAAGTGAATTACAAATGCTTAAATTTTCACGGAGCCTATGGTTCTATAAATGTGTATGCAGTCTTAACACGTGGTCCTTGTAACGAACAGAAATTACAACTTTTAGCCTTTCGTGGACCCAGTGGCTCTATTTCACAGATATTCTACTGTTGTATTCAATCTTAACACGTGGTCCTTGTAACGAACAGAAATTACAACTTTTAGCCTTTCGTGGACCCAGTGGCTCTATTTCACAGATATTCTACTGTTGTATTCAATCTTAACACGTGGTCCTTGTAACGAACAGAAATTACAACTTTTAGCCTTTCGTGGATCCAGTGGCTCTATTTCACAGATATTCTACTGTTGTATTCAATCTTAACACGTGGTCCTTGTAACGAACAGAAATTACAACTTTTAGCCTTTCGTGGACCCAGTGGCTCTATTTCACAGATATTCTACTGTTGTATTCAATCTTAACACGTGGTCCTTGTAACGAACAGAAATTACAACTTTTAGCCTTTCGTGGACCCAGTGGCTCTATTTCACAGATATTCTACTGTTGTATTCAATCTTAACACGTGGTCCTTGTAACGAACAGAAATTACAACTTTTAGCCTTTCGTGGATCCAGTGGCTCTATTTCACAGATATTCTACTGTTGTATTCAATCTTAACACGTGGTCCTTGTAACGAACAGAAATTACAACTTTTAGCCTTTCGTGGACCCAGTGGCTCTATTTCACAGATATTCTACTGTTGTATTCAATCTTAACACGTGGTCCTTGTAACGAGCAGAAATTACAACTTTTAGCCATTCGTGGACCCAGTGGCTCTATTTCACAGATATTCTACTGTTGTATTCAATCTTAACACGTGGTCCTTGTAACGAGCAGAAATTACAACTTTTAGCCATTCGTGGACCCAGTGGCTCTATTTCACAGATATTCTACTGTTGTATTCAATCTTAACACGTGGTCCTTGTAACGAGCAGAAATTACAACTTTTAGCCATTCGTGGACCCAGTGGCTCTATTTCACAGATATTCTACTGTTGTATTCAATCTTAACACGTGGTCCTTGTAACGAACAGAAATCACAACTTTTAGCCTTTCGTGGACCCAGTGGCTCTATTTCACAGATGTTCTACTGTTGTATTCAATCTTAACACGTGGTCCTTGTAACGAGCAGAAATTACAACTTTTAGCCATTCGTGGACCCAGTGGCTCTATTTCACAGATATTCTACTGTTGTATTCAATCTTAACACGTGGTCCTTGTAACGAACAGAAATTACAACTTTTAGCCTTTCGTGGACCCAGTGGCTCTATTTCACAGATGTTCTACTGTTGTATTCAATCTTAACACGTGGTTCCTGTAACGAGTAGGAATTACACACGTTTTGTTTTTCACAGATCCTGAGGTTCTATGCATTACTTTATGTGCAGTTTGCTTTTTGGATTTTTATACCAACACGAGTATGAAGTGAATGTTTTCGACCTCACTTCTAAAAACACTTACCAATTACACTGTTACAATTAATATGTATATCACAAACTGAGATGAAATCTCAATTTGCTATATGGATAGTACCAGAGGTATCATTTACTCAAACATTTTGGCAGGATAATTTGTTTTATTTTCAAATATTATGGTATAGCCCTGTGGGAGGGGAAAATATATTACCATCTCTTCGCGTCACAATGACGGATGTCAAAGTGTCATTTTTCTTCTTTTTTGTTGTTGTGTTGTTAGCTATTGTAGGATCACTTTCATTTCTCAAAATATGTTTCTTTGGCACACTTAAAATGGGGCAGCGTATTTTTACCACATTATTACTACTTGTTATTTTAAAGAACATATTTATACATGGCACATAAACTTGACATAATCTCTGCAAATTGCCAAGGTTTAAATAATCCAAAAAAGAGAATAGATGTGTTTGAAAATATGAAAAAACGCAAAGCTAGTATTTATTGTATACAGGATACACACTTTACTGAAAATATTGAACAAAAGATTAAATTAGAATGGGGCTCTTCTGAGACCCGTTTTAGTTCTTATACAAGCCAAGCAAGAGGTGTAGCTATCTTATTCCAAGACAATTTTGAATTCGAGGTTCTTAGAGAAATAAAAGACACTGAAAACGGTAACTTTTTGATACTTAAGATAAAAACTGAGAAAGAGATAATTAGTTTAACCAACGTCTATGGCCCAAATGTAGACACGCCTGACTTTTATCTAGAAATTAAAAATAAGATACTGAGTCTAGAAACTGAAACTAACATCATATGCGGTGACTTCAACTTAGTTCAAGATCAATCAAAAGATACTTTCAACTATTTACATATAAATAATCCTAAATCAAAAGATGCAGTATTTGACATGATAAATGAACTCAATCTGTATGATCCTTGGCGAGAAACCAATCTTGATGTTAAACGATACACCTGGAGAAAACCAAAACCTTTAAAACAAGCTAGATTAGACTTTTTTCTCGTAAGCAGAAACATGGAGAAATCTATCATTAGTTCGAAGATAGAACCTGGTTATAGATCGGATCATTCGATTATATCTTTGCATATTGAATTCACATCCCTTGAAAAGGGAAAAGGGTTCTGGAAATTTAACAATAGCTTACTACATGATCCCGAATATGTACAGAAAATAAAAAGTATCATCAATGAGACTGCAGAACAGTATCATTCCCTAGATGCTGATGGAGACAAAGTGTTAAAGATAGATGAACAATTATTCTTTGAAGTAATATTGTGCAATGTTCGAGGTTTTACCATAAAATATTCATCTCATAAAAAAAGAGAAAGATTAAAACTAGAAAATGAATACAATAAAACTCTTGAAACCCTGGAAGAAAATTTAGATACCACTGACAATGAAAAAAACAAAATCAAATTGTTAGAAGAAATAAATATACTAAAAGACCAGCAACTTGAATTGAATAAATACAAAACAGAGGGGATTTTACTTAGGTCTAAGGCAAAATGGTATGAAAAAGGAGAAAAACCAACAAAATATTTCTTATCTCTTGAAAAACAGAATTTTCTTAACAAAGCAATAACAAAACTAGAAACAGACGACGGACAAATAAGCGAAACAAAAGACATTATCAACCATACAAAGACATATTTTAAAAAATTGTATACCAGGAAACCTGTCGTAGATGTTAACCTAGAGGACTTATTCAAAGATAAGAAAATACCAAGACTATCTGACAATGACGCATATTCTCTTGAAGGTGAATTGCAATACGAGGAAGTCCTTTCAGCATTAAAAAATATGAAAAACGAAAAAAGCCCTGGCCCCTCAGGTTTCACAGCTGAATTTTATAAGTTCTTTTGGAATGACATAAATAAATATCTTATCAATTCATTGAATGCAGCTTATAGATCAGGTGAATTATCTGTAAGTCAAAAACAAGGTCTCATTACATGTATCCCGAAAAAAGATAAACCAAAAGAACTTCTGAAAAACTTTAGACCAATTTCTTTACTAAACATTTCATATAAAATAGCTTCAGCAGTAATATCAACTCGAATTAAAAAAATTCTTCCAAACTTGATAAGTGATGATCAAAAGGGATTTATGAAAGGAAGATATATTGGTGAGTGTACAAGACTGGTTAACGATATCATGGACTACACAGACTACATGAATAAACCTGGACTTTTGATATTGATAGATTTCGAAAAAGCATTTGATTCTGTAGAGTGGCCTTTTATCGAGAAATGTTTCGATTTCTTTAATTTCGGTCCATCTATCAAACTTTGGTTAAAAACTTTCTACAATGATATAAATTCTAGTGTTCTTGTAAACGGATTTCCATCAGAATTTTTCAAAATTACACGTGGATGTAGGCAGGGTGATCCTCTTTCTCCATATATCTTCCTAATTGTTGCCGAAATCCTGGCCCACATGTTAAGAAATAATGAAAAAATAAAAGGAATCAAAATGGTTGACTTAGAATATTTATTGACACAATTTGCAGATGATACAACTATAATTCTAGATGGATCTGAAAGCTCGTTTAAAGAAACTTTACATGTACTTGAATTATATGCATCCTTTTCTGGACTTAAAATAAACATAGACAAAACTAAAGTTGTCTGGATAGGTTCAAAGCAGTTTTCAAGTGTGCAATATTGCAGAGAGTTTAACTTAGATTGGACACAAAAACCCTTTGTTTTACTAGGTATACTGTTTCAACACAACAAAGCAGAAATGGTAGAGAGAAATTACAAAGATAAGCTCAAAAAAGCAGAAAAAGCAATGACAATGTGGTCTCTCAGAGACCTTACGCCATTAGGAAGAATAACAGTCTTAAAGAGTCTGATACTACCATCACTTAACCATTTATTCGCATCACTAGCAAACCCAAAATTCGATACGATTGTGAACTTTCAAAGAAAATGTTTTTCCTTTATATGGAGAGGCAAACCCGACAAAATTAAACGAAATCTGTTAACAAAATCTTATAAAGAAGGCGGGTTAAAAGTTCCAACAGTACTAGAAACAATTAAAGCCCAGAAAATATCATGGATTAGACGACTATTTGTACAGGATTCTAGATTAAGTAACCTTTTGTTTACGTCACACCCAGTAAGCCAACTTAACCCAGTAGAAATGGGACCATCTTATCTAAAGACACAATACATCCCTACACTCATTAGTCCATTCTGGAAAGACGTATTTCACGCTTGGTCTGAATTACAAGAAAACTGCAAATATGATAATATCAATCCCAGTAGCCAGTACATATGGGCACATGACAACATCAGAATAGGAAACAAACCTGTTATATATGACCATTATATGCAATCACATATCAAATTTGCAAATGATTTCCTAGCAGATAATGACACATTTCTGTCCTATAACGACTTTGTAGAACGATATGGGGTTAAAACAAATTTTCTTGAATATGCTGGTCTGATATCCTCTTTGAAATCATTTATAAAACAGAACTCGACCAATATCAGTAAGCAGACAGATTTGCCTTTCATGCCGCCTAATTTAGAAATACTGTTTAAGGCTGAGAAAGGATGTAGCATGTTTTATAACCTTTTACATAGCGATATTTCCAAAGAAAAATTAGCTTATCAAGGTAAGTGGGAAAAGGAATTGAATATAGACTTTAGTTTGAATCTATGGAAAACATTTAATTTTATACCTATTCGAGCATGTTATAGTGCAAAACATAGATGGTTCCAGTATCAAATTCTCCATAGAATCCTCACAACAAATAAAGATTTACATAGATATAACCTTATTGAATCACCACAATGTACATTCTGCAATGTTGAAGCAGAATCAATTATCCATCTTTTTTATGAATGTAAATATGTAAAAACGTCTACTGAAATGGATCGAAAATGAAACAGACGCCCATTTGAACCTAAAGGCAGAGACAATTCTTTTTGGATTCAGTGAAAGAAGAAATGATGTACTAAACTTCCTTTTTATCCTAACTAAGGAATACATATATGCTAGAAAACGAGCAAGCATTCTACCGACTCTAGCAGGCTTAAAACCAAAATTAAATTATAATTATCAACTACACAAAGCAAATGTCTACACACAATGCCAATACGATAAGTTTGTCTCATTTTGGTCGTCTTGCCACAACTTGTTTATTTGAAATGAATAGATATGTTTTATTTTGTTTACCTCAAATGTTTCATAGTTTACATTGATGTCAAGAAAAAGCTGTACCCCACTCAAAAAGAAATAAAGTGATAAAAAAAAAAAAAAATAGTGTCAATATTTAAAAACTTTTTAATCAGACTTACGAAAAAAGTTTCTTGACAGTCTTGAGGTTTTGTTAGTAAATGAGCAGCAGCAACATGAAAGTCATTTTAAAACGTGGAAGACCTTATTAAAGATAATCAGCTTTTTTTAAAGTACCATACCCATCCATTTACATTTATTTTGTGTTATGTGTTTTGAATAATATTCCCTTGATATTTTCCTTCCACATTGATTTGTGACATCCCAAAAATGTTAGGTTCACCCTAAATGCATCTTCTCACGGCAAGGTGAAAATGCATTGAGATAGACTCTATCTATTTTCTACCTTGCCCTCATCGGTTACAAAATCTGTGAAACGAAGCAGCGACACCTAACGTGCTCACGAGCTACCATCCTTACTAACTGCTGACCTGCAGCCAGTGAAATCAACGTTTACATTTGAAACCTACGCCCATGAGACCTTATGATAAAGAAAATTTAAGCGAAAATTTATATTATAATTTAGTCCACTGGATTATTTGCAGGTATTCGCTGACAATATCAAGAATAACATTTTAACATTTAAATCAACATTTTTTCTCTCCTTCTATAAATAATCCTGTTTTAAGCATATGTTTTACATCATAAGCAGTAGATTCTTTACCAGAGAAAAATTGTAGTGCACTGATAAAAATCCTTCACAGACTGAGAGCTTGTCACAATGAATGTTCATTGAAATTAGAAAAATTACCATTTTGTATGTGCAGCAGTCAATATATATTTTACTGAATGATGTATTTACTGTCATGTTGATAGTTTGCAAAATAACCTAGTTGATTTTGTTTGAAAAAGGATACCTTTACATGAGAAACATTCAAAATTTAAATAATGATTATAAGAATCTTTACAATTCTATTCGTATAATAATTTCATATCTATGTTACTTATAAACTTTCCAAAGTCTACAGTAAATATCGATCGCGATAGATCTATCGTGTAAAGACGTGTATCAATCTAAACGTATGCCTAAACTTACACTTGAAATTAATATTTTCAATAGTCTCCTCTTCAAACGCGACAGGTCATTGTTGCTATCTTTATCGTTGACATCAGAAGTTCATTTTGCAAGCCATCTTCTGATTGGCCTATCAGAAGGGCCTGCAGTAG
Organism: Phorcus lineatus; assembly: GCA_921293015.1. Classification (NCBI taxonomy): domain Eukaryota; kingdom Metazoa; phylum Mollusca; class Gastropoda; order Trochida; family Trochidae; genus Phorcus; species Phorcus lineatus. The sequence goes on along the minus strand of OV121085.1, from coordinate 29,002,485 downwards.
GCTAAAATCTTAGCACAGAAAATGTGGGCCGTGATGTCAAGGGCGATGGAGTTGGAAGTCATCTGTTTCGGCCATGACGTTGTGAAGATGCCCTAAATGTGATTCAGGGAACTGTTCAAATTGTAAAGATATTTAACAGGAGTTAATAAACTGACCAAGTTTGAGATCCAGTAACATAGAGACAAATCCTGATTAACATTATTACATTATTACATTACATTATTATTTTTAAGAATGCCTTGAAAAAGTTCTTCAGAGTATTTTAAAATTTTGCCATAATGATAGTCTTCTTGATATCAGTGAGACTTCAGACAGATCAGTGACTAAAAATGAAAAGATAATCATTGTTTTATTTCTTTATACCAAACTGACTTACCGGCAAGAATTGATTTAGGAGTTAACATTCAGAATAGCAAATTATTTTGAGTTTCATATCATGTTGACAGATAAACGCTGTATATGCTCTTGATGAAGGTTAATCAACTTTGGAACTGTACCAAAGGAATATCAAGACAAACTAAATGAGGACCTAGACCGAATTAAAGGTTCTATATTTGGTACAAAGGGCTAAGTTTTGAATTACTATTAACTGTCATGTTATTTTTGCCAGGGTTAGCCAGGGTCGTCCCATTGAAAATATGCATTGTGTCTTGTGCAGGTGTTCACTATTGTGTGTAGATCTCACAATAAGGCAACTGATTATTATTTGCTTCCTGTATAATGGCACTATGATGTAACTCAATGATTAGACATGAATGGAATGTGCACAGAATTAACCTTTCAATCTATTTATATGATTTTATTAAAGTGAATTATAAACTCTGTGAAAAGAAACATCACCTAAATATTTTGTTTGTTTTCAAATTTATTTATTATCACACTTTTAGTTGTTTTTTAAAAATTTATCTAAATTTGAATAGATTTTCACCGGCTTTTGAGTTACGGCTTTTGTGACCCAAAGATAGTTAAGGTCTTTGATTTTATAATGTAGAAAGGATTTATTGGTATTTGATACCAATTTAAAAAGGAGATAATATGGCAAAAATCTGACATTGTTTATTATAAACACTGAGCCAACAAGTAAAAACAGTTTGGTTTTGGTAGACAATTACTAATGTTGTTGAATATATAGACAATAACTAACGAGTGACGGGGAATGACAGATTATCTTTCCCGAGTTATATTAATTTCGTAATTCTCGAGCCTTGGCGAGAGAATTACACAATTAATATAACGAGGGAAAGATAATCTGTCGTTCCCGTCACGAGTTGGTTATTGTTTATATTACCTATATGATTTTTAGAATATTAAAACTCGAATATGATAGAAATAATCGTTCCTCTATAAAGGATTAGGGTTGCGAATTTCCGAATTCATACGCGTGTGCTTTGGTTTTGCTTTACACTTACCTTAGCACGGCTAAATTGTAATTTGTGAAAAAGTTTCACAATAATAGCTAAAAGTAGTTATTTTTTAACGTTTTTGTTATTGTTTTCATAACCGTCATTCAAAATAATTACATTGAACAGTTTTGTGTTAATTTGAAGAGGTCAGCGACGCCCTATAGTAGTACTACAAGACGGCTAAACTTGTGACGTAACTTATGAGACTGTGACGTCATAGCCGCTCGTGTCTATGACGTCATTACGATAGAACAGAACCAGGCGCTTCTTCGCGACTGTTAGCTTAACGTGATGAAGAACTAATTCAATAATTGTTAATTTCTATGATTTTGTGCAAGGTGGCAGGCTTATTTCACGTTGTTTGTGGCGGCACATCTGAGAAATGACGACTGGCAACTACTTGGAATAAATAAACATTGTTAAAATTCAGTCTAAGGGTAAACAAATAACCAGTCGGGACAAGTTTGAAAGATGAATGAAATAGTCCCGGCACTACGTTCTTTTTCATTGGTTCACAACAACCAATCAAATTCCAAGAAAATGTGTAACTCCCGTGTGACTTACAGGAAAAATATTACCCTGTGTCCATCTTACCATATGGGTAATATAATCTTGTTCTGTGCATAGAATATAAACATGCTGTTCAATAAACTTACCTTTGACCTTAGGTCAGTTGTATGCCAATCTTTTAACACTGGCAAAGTTTGAACTAAATCTTCTGATCAGTTAATAGAGCAACGGCATTGTTAAATCTGTAAACTCAGCTTTCGAAGATCCACAAAAGCTTAAGGAATTTGGCTAACTGTTATAATGTGATATGTTGCATAATCTTTTGAATCAAGGTTATCTATAATCTGGAATAGGCTCTTTGTATCTTAATTCCTGCAATCATAAATGGTCCCAAATCTAGACCTCATAAGATTCCAGACTAGTGATATTAATTTCTTGTCCTGTTGTTAACAAAACAGTAACAGCAATGACATAGATGACACAGTTTGACACGAACTTCAGTCATAGAAAACTAGTTTATGGAGATTAGATAAAGATAGCCAAATAAATCTCTGAATAAAAGGTCTACCTGACATTAACTACTTCTTCAGAAAGCATGTACAGAGTACTTATTAGATATCATGAGTTGGTATTGAATTCTGTTATATTTCTTTAACCTTTAGCCCGCTGGAATTTTTTTAGGGTTTTACTGACAGTATAAAACTTATATTGTAAAAATTACAATAACTTATAAATTACACTACATGTATATTTTGTGTAAAGCTTTTGCTCCTTTGTAATCATTTTTTCTTTATGATTAAAAATGTTTTTCTTAATAGTTATAAATAATTCTTTATTTTACTCATAAATTTCAAAATATTCTTCATGAATTTTATATTTCAAATTATTTTATGAGACAGGCACATCAAAAAAATGTTTTAAAAGAATCTTCAACAGTATCATAACCAAATGATGCAGATGTTGTTATTGTACCACTGTCGTGATGCTACCTCATTTCACTTGTTTATCACAGCTAGTGATTAGTCATGTTGTCATAAGAGATTCAACCAAGACATATTGATTCTGTTACATACAGCATGTGATTGTGTACTTTCCTTCTCAGAGCTGGGCCCCGATTGGTATTGTTTATCTTGATCATTTATCTACCTCTTTTTGTGCGGGTCAAGTGTGTTGTATATCTGGTAGGTGGGAGTGTGTCAGTAAACATTCAGGGCCATTAAACCCGAAATCTTGTAGACCCCATGCTAGAGCACCCATTCAGGTGTACCATGATCAGCCTTAGAGACAAGCGTGGTATTAAGGTGAAGAGCTGATCCCGATGGACTGGGTTTGAACCCCAAATGGACTGCTCCAATCGTGAGGCGACACACTGTGTTATCTCTGGACTCACTCATGCCTGGAATCATGGCTAATAGCTGCTAATTAAGTGGGAGGGGCGGAAACTAACACTTGGTGGAAAATCTGTCTGTGACAATGTAACGCCTTGTTTACACTTCATTTGGATGACTATGTAGGTTTGTCATTGTATTCATTCTTGTATATATTTGTTGTCATAATTTTGATAATAGTTTTTGCAATAGTTTTAATCAAGCATAAGGTTGGACAGGAACGACATGCATGTTCCTGCAGTTTGTGATATGGTTGACTTCAGCCTGCAAAGTCAGTGACTTTTTTATTGCTTCATGTCTGATTGTGACACGTTATTTTCTAGGTTCAGATCCTCTCCTCAGAGCTGGAGAATGCCAACATTCAACAAAAATCTCTCCAGTCAACTTTAATTGAGCAAAAGGTATATCCTTGTTAATATTGTTTGTTTATGTTTACACCTTGAAAATATAATAGGTTATAAAATCAATGCATAAATGCTTTGTTTAGCAAGTACATGAATTAACATATTTTAAAAAAATGTTAATGTTTTTATTTTTTAAAACCTATTGTATTCAGAAACATAACACCAAACTGCTAAATCAAAAGATATAAGTGGATTTGTTTACAAAAGCTACAAGGATTGTATTACAAGAAACCAGACAAACGGTTCACAAAATGTTCATAGGAATAGAATATAATTTCAAGTAATGTCTTGAATTGACTAAGTTGTTTTTGTAAGTATGCTAGCACTGTGATAAGGTTTAAGATCACAGTGACCCTGTGAGGAGAATGTCTGGTCAGTCTTTTAATCAATAAGTCATCTTAACTATCACCAAACTTTTTTGAACATGACAATCTATAAAGATTTACTGTTCTCTCTTATCACAGCACCTTCTCAGGAAACTCACCGAGGAGAAGACGATGCATGAAGTCCAAATTTCAGAGGTAATTTTTTGTTGTTGGTATTTTGAAGTTTTTGGAATTTTACTAAGATAGCTGTGTTAGTATCTCTTTAATGTATGCTTACATATTGCAGTTTGGTTTTTTTGCAAATGTAGAAAGTTATAATTTCTTCTTTTTTCTTTTTCATTCACTGTGATATTTTCTAGGTATAGATATATATGGTCGTAGGTATTGTCTGTTAAATGATTGATAATAATATCTTAAAGTTTCATATCTCCCCTGAAGAAATACATTTACATTTTTTTCTCCTTATTTTTCAGAGGGATTCACAATTAGAAAACCTTCAGACTTATGTTGCAGAAATCAACAAGATGAATGAGGTAAGACTCTCACATTTTCAACCGATATGTCAAAAATACTTTTTAAATTTCTATAAATGAAAATAACTCATTGTAATGATTTACAGAAAAAAAAACCAGGGAATTTCTAAAAGTGGTTTCAAGGATGGCAGATAATGTTCATTTTTCTTTTCAGGAATTGAAACATGAACAAGAAGATATACAAATACAGCTAATACAGGCTCAACAAGAAATAAGCAAGTAAGTCATAAATCATGAAATATAAATTCTTACCCAAGCGGGCACATATATGCCGTGTATTAAAGTTTTCATAATGGTCACGGGAATTACAGCTTTTCTAAAAATAACTCAAGATCTGATTGGCTGACAGAACTATTTCTATTCATTTGTTCAGTGAGTCGAGCGTACCCGTGTCACAGAGACTTCAAAACAAACATTGTTTTTAATTTCGTATGTCAATGTAAAATGTTTTATATGGTTTGTTTTACTATTTCGTTCATCTAGGATTGTCTTGCTTAATGTGTGATCCACAAACATGTAGTTAATTGCAGAGACTACATTTTACTGAGCCATGACATAATTGTTGTTCGTCGCAAATGAATACAAAGACCGAGTTTATTGCAACTCGCCTTCATGAAGGCATTTTCCAAAAGTACCGTAAATATTCTTAGATTTGACTTTGGTAAGAAAAAGAATAACCAACTCGAAGCTCAGAATTACGGTTTATCTGTCCCTCGTGAATTATTGTGATAAATTCCTCACTAAAGCTCGGAATTTATAACAATAATCCATTCAGGACAGATAAACCGTAATTCCTTGCATCTTGTTGATTATTTTTATAGTCACCCGAAGTAAACACTTTCGGAGAAAAATAAAATATAATATTATTTTTATATAATGATAGAAGATTTAGAAGGCCAAACTATCAATGTACTATCATCTGATTGTATGTCTACCTGATATAATTTATGCGGTTTTTACTATACAAATCGAAACATATGCAATACTATGTTCAGCCCAACTTCAACAAAATCTGCTGCTAGTGATATCAGGAGGATAACTGTATTTTCTTGATTTTACTTCATCTCATTGAGTGAGTTAAGAAGTCAATATTTTTATGATCTGTTTAGTTAAGAATAAAAATTTTCAGTTGTTCAGCCTCACAACATGATAAAAATATTGTATTTGTCAAGAATTTACAGATATTCTATTTATCAAATGACATCACCAAAGTGTATATTTGTTCGTTTTTATTTTTGGTATATGATGAGTATTTTCTCTCTTCAGTCTGCATCTGAAGGATGACAAACCGAACATGTCCAGCTCATCAGGGTGTGTAGACGACATGGAGGATGTTGGTGAGGTAGGAACGGAGGAGGGGGGAGGGGATACTCAGTCCGCCGCAGCCTGCAGCACGCCTGTCAAGAAGAACTCCATACACACAGAGATCAAGGACGTGGTGAGAGACAAAATCCAATTCCAAAGATTAAAATGCACTTCAATTATCTGAAGGTTTGGTTACTGCTCAGAAAATTGCTTCATGAGTTTGTTGAATCTTTCTTTTTGCATTTCTTTTCTGTTTTAGCATCGTGTACTATCTAACAAAGTAGTTTACTTTGATGATCGAAATTAAGTGTAATCAAGTCCAAACTGTATTATCTTTGGTGTAACATTTCATTTCAAACCTGCAAAATGCTACTTGTGAATTCCAAATGAATTGTAATCACCTGTATTGTTGCGCCCCAGTTGGGAGAATCCCTGCACCTGCCGTCCCCGCTCAGTGACAAGGAGTTGGACGAGAGTTTCCACAAACGTTGTAACAGTGTTGAGTCCTGGAGCACAGATGACCTTGCCACCTTTCAAATAGATACTCTTGCTCCTGAAGAAGAGGAAGACGGGAAATCTGGCAGGACATTTGATGCTTCAACAGTGGTAGGTTACATCTAGGTCATTCCACTGTCTTTTACTATCATCCTTTCTGAAAATATTTATTTTTGTCATTTGTCATTTTATGAGTGCTTCAAAGATACTTGCGAGACAATAAAGATTGAGCAAATATACACAGAAACCTATACATTTGCTTACTGTTCTATAGCTACCACACTAATAATGAAATTCAAATTTATAGAAATATATGCTTACATATGCTAATTTAGGCTGTTTTGATGTAATTCAGTGATGAAAACAGTCAAACATTGTTAAGATGTCTGTGGTCAAAATATCATCTTTGATTGTGACATGATATCATTAAAAAGACCAATATGTCATATTACTTCTATCTCATTACATGGGCAATGGAGAAAGTAGATTTCAGTGCAATTGTCCTGAATTATACAGTATCAATAATAAAGAGGATATTACATAATGACAAAATACCCTGTTGCTAAACTAGATTTTGCTGTCACTTGATACATACTAAAATAAGCTCTGGTTTTGTTGACAAGGTATGACATAGACACTGTTCCGCAATGTCTTCAGGTAAAGAGTTTCGATCACTGAGTTGTAGTATAAACCATTTCGAAAAGCAGCTCAGCAATCTATTTTGATAGTAAGCATTTCCCCTGACTACAGCATGTGCCTTTATTACTGTGTAGATTTATTGTTATATAAATTCAGACTTTGTGATGTAAACGATATGCTGCATTCTGATTGGATCAGACATGGTCATGTGATCGGTATACATTTCAATGAACCCAAAGTTGAGGGTTATACAAAATAACCTTCAGTAAATGCAGGTTATACGATATCGTGCCGGAACTAGCCAAAACACGCTGTACTGTCACCTAGATTCTGGACAGTATAAATACGCGAGTGTTATTTGTTAACTTTGATCTATTTAAATTAAACTTTACATTTTCCACTTTTTTCCAAAAATATAATCATTGTTAGTTTTTTGATACACAAAATGTATTATTTGTAGAATAAAAAAGTGTCATTTTTACCGAGTCTTTGGAACTATTTTGTTTATGCGTCTGAATACGGGTAGAGATCCGTCTTGGTGTAACCGGTACGTAGGTCAGTGCGACAAGCAGCTATAGAATTGCATTTCGAATGCATTTTCGCTTTAAATACAACGTTTGAATTTATAAGAAATGAATTTCATCATATGGTTGTCCACACGGTTATAACCTGTTTGAAACTTGTAAGATAAACTTTTGTATAACCGGCGTCGCAAGCTTGCCGGTTATACAAGTTTATCTTACAAGTTTCAAACAGGTTATAACCGTGTGGACAACCATATGATGAAATTCATTTCTTAACATTATCCCCCTCCATGTTTCACGTATCTTATCTGATCCCAATCTTGTAGATCCTTCGGATGAGGTTTCTTAAGTTAATTATCCCCCCCCCCCCCCAAAGTTCTTCTTAAATTGATTAGAATATGTTTATTGACCGCAGGTAGAGAAACTACAGCAGCAGCAGGAGGAGTTCAAGAACCAGGTGAACACTGTGCTCCTCGAGGTGCGGGAGGAGAAGGAAATGCCGAACCTCTCCCGTCGTCTCTTCTCCGCCGCAGACTACGAGGAGTACACCACCTCATCAGAGGAGAACAGGGAGGAACAGCAGCCGAACAAAGAGACAGACATTGAGATCAAGTCAGTTTTCCTTTTTTGATAATTTTCTTGATAAAGTGTGAGAATTCAGATTTTATGATTGCTTCAAATGATATTCTTCAACTTATGCAGCAGGATCAAAAAAAGAATTTTTTGGATATGAAATAAGATAATTTAAAAAATGATTAATAAATATATTTCATCTATTGTTTTATGATACCAATACTTCTATTGATGTTATCTTCAGCCACAATACAAGATAAACCTTCAACTTCATTGTTTTGTATTTCAGGTTCAAGAAGCTGCTATTAGTTTTACAGAAATTAAAAGGTAGGGTTTCTAGTTAAAACAAATCTTTTAACACTGTTATTCATTTCAAGGACTAAAAAATACTTTGATTTCTCTGAGTATGACGGTCTTTTTTCAAATAATATAAAAAAACATATGAAACTTTATGGTGTCTTTTCCGTCTCCAGGAGAGAACACGCGGCTGGTGAGAGTGCATGACGAGGCGGTGGAGAGTTTGACCAACTGGGAGTTGAACCTGGACTGTGGGTTGGACAACAGGCTGATGGTGCTACGTGATGTCCTGCTAGAGGAACGTGCCCACAAGAAACAGTACCATCAGCAGGTGTGATAAGATGATGAGTTACACCAGTTACATGAAATCCGTTTTAATGTAACACTGGCTCTTCTCTGCATCATGATTTCAGTACTTCTGATCGTGGTTATGTTTCTTGACCTTGCATGTGATTTGTCACCTTCCATACTGGACGCAGCTGATAATTAATTAATGATTAGTTAATCAGATCACTGATTGGCTGAAGTTAATGTTCAGAGAAGATAACCCTGTCAAGAAGGGCCTCAAGTCATAGGTAGAAATTTACCATTGTTACATGAGTTTGGATTTCCTTCAGGTTGTCATAGTTCCTTAATGGACAATTTTTGGCCTTAACTTTGATATAAGAGTCATTATCAGGGTATGAAACTCACAAGAATTTAAGTCAGACCACAGGGCTGGCTAGCTCAAAAACTTGCCAGCCCTGACCGAAACCTGCCTGCCCAATAAACTTTAATAAATTTGATAAAGCTTAACTTTTACCCGTCCGTCGGACAGGGGTAATTGAAAATTTAGCAGTCCGTGTTATAAACAACCTGTCCCGGGCGGTCGGGCAGGCAGGTATTTCGAATGCTGTCATTATGGATTTTTGCTAGAACTAACACATTTATAGTACATTGATACTAATCTTATTGATTTCGCTTACATCATTGGTTACTCTCTGACGTTAACAAGGTGGAGAGACTGAAAGAGAGACTTAAAGAGACAAACCAACAGCTGAAGAACAAGAGGGAAACAACTCAGATGCTCAGACAAGAACTCACAGAGCTTGAGGAACAGGTTACACAACTCAAAACGTGAGTGTCATCTCAATTAGGTTTCAAACACACCTTTTTGTATATCCCATTGAACAGATGGTTAAATTATTGGTATAATTTTCTGTTTTGTCACCACAGCATGCTATTATTTGTTTTCCTGAATAAATGGCTCACACATGTATACAATCTCAACAAGGGGTTGATCTGACGTTAAATGCCAGTTGTGCTTATGGCATGGCATGGCATCCAGCATCCATTTGTCCAACCATCTGTAAACTTTAAACTATTTCATTCTCTTCTTAGGAACCACTGACTCAGGAAATCTGGAATCATTTTTAAACAAAAAGTATATATTTTGTGACCCTGTGACCTCTCATAAGGGCTACAGGGGCCACACCTTAAAAACCCATTTTCCTCTTCTTCTCCTAAAGCTTCAGGCCTAGAAAGCTGAAACCTTGTGTACTGACTTCTTAGGTAATAATGAGAATCCTAATTTATAGACTTCATGACCCAGTGACGCCATGAGGGCCACAGGGACCCTGCCCTAAACTCCTATTTTCATCTCCTCCAAAACTAAAAGGTCTAGAAAGCTTAATCCTTGTGTACTGACTCCTTTGGTAATGGTGGTTCGAATATATAGTTTTCCTGACCCTGTGACGCCTTATAAGGGCCACAGGGACCCTGTCGAAACACCTTTTTTTCATCTTCTCCAGAAACAAAAGGCTTTAAAAGCTTAACTTTTTGTGCAGACCCCTTGCTGAAGGGAAGAGGATTGTGATTTACAGATTTAGTTTCAGTTTGACCTCAAATAAGAGCAACAAGGGCCATGCTCTAAAAAACTATTTTCATATGCATTATCAGAAACAAGAGGCCTTGAAAGCTGGAACCTTTCATACAGACTTCTTAGCTGACAGGAACTATATTTTATAGATTTGGTTACCCCATGACCATGTCCTAAAACATATTTTTGTCTTCTCCAGAAGCAAAGATTACTTAAGGGCATCAGAGGCCACACAATAAAAACTTTTTCTCTCCTTTCCCAATGGAAAATGCCTAGAAAGCTAAAATCTGGTGACCATTTATAAACCTTTTTTAAAGATAGCCTGATGAACTACAGAGACAATGACTGTACCTTTTACATAATGACTCTGGTTTTCTGCTTATTTTCTTTTATTGATGATACCATTTGATTTGATTCTTGTGATAAATCAGAGAATGAATTATTCAGATTTCAGATTGTTTACATGATTATGTTATGCAGTTTTGATAGTAATATTGTTACCTTGTTTGATTGTTTGCAACTTTCATGATACTTTAAATTTGTACTTTAAAAAAATTTAAGGTTGTATATTCTTGAAATTGTAGTTTTTTATACATCATGTCAATATTTGCCTTAGTGTGACTTAGTGGACATAATGTGAACCCCGAGGTCCCTCCTGTGTGTAATGGTAGAGTGCTTGCCTGGCATCATTGCTACCTGTCTGCAGTAAAGGTCGGCTTTGTTATGTGTGCTACTGTATATTCTCAATGTTTAGAGCTTGCTTAACCCTTGTGATGCTCTTGGGTGAGGTGAGGTGAGTTGGTGTTTAACGCTGCTTTCAAGATTATTTTACTTATATCGCGGCTGCTAGTATTATTGCAGGGAGAAAGCCCGCAACACCATTGTGGCTATGCATTGCGGTGAAACCTGCGAGCATCGGCTGGAACTAGCGAACCATGGGTGGTACTGCGCTGAATTTCAGTGTAGCATTGCACCTAAACCTGACTGTGTGTAGAACAGTTCTCTACTGCTGACAAAGTTGCCGAGCGGGATTCGAACCATGGACCTCTTAATCCGAAGCCGATTGTGCTAACCACTGCGCTATCCCCCTCCCTGTGATGCTCTTGAGTCTGGTCATGACCGCTTTATCAATCTATAGATATTGCTGTATCATTTGGAGAAAATAACTCTTCTTTTAGATAATAAGTTAATAATGTTATTGAAAGGAATCACTCCAATTTTTTTTGTCCCCAAAAGTTATAAATTTAAAGATCAACAGTTGGTCGATGCTTCCCTGGGCCTTTGAGCACAATCATCAGTGTTGTTTCACAAATACTATTCGAATTGTCCACATTTGATAAAAGTTGTATTTCAACAGTGAATGACAAGGGCAAGGATTAAAGGTTTTACAGATTAAAATTCTACTTAAATCAATCTGTTTGTTAACAAATTATGAACTCATATGATAGTGAGAATAGGTTTTATCATAAATGTTTGGAAAAAGGTATTAAATAACCAATAAAAGTAGTCACTATTTACAGTCAGAAATTCTGCAGAAACGTCCTTTTTCAACATTTTTTTCTTGGACACTTAACAGTTGTTTTTGTTTTCTGTGATGACTGACTAGTGTATTGATTAATCAATTATCACAGTTTCTCCGGTGACTTATCATGTGATACAACTTTTCAAAGACTTCAACAGTTTTTGTTTACATTAACATGATATTTCTACAATCAGAATTGAATAAAAACTTGTTGAATGATTGAATTTAAGAACTGATTAACCCTCAAGTTGCTGAATAAAATTTTGACCAGTTTTCTCCTTGGCTGAAATTTCCAGCACTCGCCCCGCCAACTTAATTACCGTATATTACAGTGTATAATGCAAATTTTTTATACCAGAAATTTAGGGGTCAAGGAGGGGTCTATGTTTCAGACCTAAAAATTCTGAGGTTAGGTGACAATCTGCCTGTCTAGGGAGACGAACAGACGAGATTCAAACCAGAAGCCTTGATGTCAACTCATTGTCAAAATAACTAAATAAAATTACTTTAATAAATATTACATATTTTTACTTTTTTTATTACTATTAATAGTAACATTCATTACAATAATAACTTGCCGAGATGGACTCGTATATTCATCACACAATGACAATGTTACGATACCACGACGGACAAAAAAAGATGACGAGATGAAAATGAGGTGCTATCTAACCCGAAACCGACAAAGCCTAGTCAGTCATTCAACAATACTTGACTGCAAACCTTTGACTTGCTAAATTTTGATGAAAACCTAAATGGCATTTTTGTCAGGCATGTAATTAATCTTATCGATGTCGCCATTTTTAATGTTAGCAATAAAAATTACTGTCATAGATGAACATTAACTAAGGCTTACTGCCTGGATCTAACATTACAAAGTGGATCATAATTAATTATGAAAATAAATTGAATAATAAAGTAATTATGATTTTTTTAAAAACTTGTCACATGACCTTGTTTTCTTCGAAATAACAATCTCGAAGCAAAGCGCAGTTTGTCACATGTTAAACTGAAGTGTAGTCACATGACCCGATTTTCTTAGAAACTTTAATCTCGAACCGATTTGCAATTTGTCACATGTTGATTTGTTTCTTACCAAGAAGTAAATGACATGAAATTCTTAAAAAATAAAAACAAACACCAGCAAAAACGTTTGTATTTTCTACAATCCCTTATAAAACAAATGCTTATTACAAAACATTGATGTATTACAACTCACTTTGAAAATTTACCGATACATCAACCTATCATAATTAAATCTCTCAACGTTCCGCTAGCGTCATGTCGACCTGCCTGCAAGACGTGCTAGAAGGAGGGGGGGGTCGCCTTATATATGAGGTATATGATTTTGACAGCAATTTGGGGTGCTGAGAAAGGGGGTCGCCTTATACATTGTAATATACGGTAGCCCCAGTGGCTGAATTTTCCAGAGCCGTGAGACACAACCATTCTAACAATATATGGTGTGTTTACATGGCGGATGTAAGCGATTGTTTCATATAAAATCAGTTTGCGAATACTGTAATGGATTCGAAGATCCTTAACAGACACTTTGAATGAGTTGTTATACCTTCAAGAACAATTTTTATTACTATCTAAAGATTGTCCTCATTTTGAAATAAAATTAATCATGAAATCTGATTGCATAAATGAAAATCATTGAAGATATATTATAACCTCTTTACGATGATATAAAAATTATTACAATACGATCTCTATTTCCATTATCACTATTAGTGTCAGTATCACTCTCATGAGTAGATTGTATGTCAGAAGCTTCATTGGGATAGACCTTGTTGTCTTCATCGCTTGGTGTTGAAGTCGTTCCCGACTCCTTGTCCTTACCCTCCTGACCTAAGGCAATCTGTAAGTTTCTGAAAAGAATTTTGGCATATTCAAGATATAATATCAACATTAGATTCAGGCGGCGCTAGCCTACGCTATAGAAATGGGGTTTGGTTAGAATGGCAAAATATCAACACGTTATCACTTATAGAGAGAAATTTAATGTGAGGTTCATGTATATTCAGTTGCCATATTTCCTTAGTTTTTTAAACAAATCTTCCGTTTGGGCGCAAGTGACCAAAAATAATATGACGTCAGTGGTGGCTGTCAGGACATGTTTTAACTGTCCTGGCAAGTCAGGGACATCTTGGTACACAACTTTGCCAAAGTTGACATCATGACAGTTTCCAATTTTGTGTCTTGTTTTCTAACTGTCGGACGACTTTTCACAGACATTGCCAAAGGTGCCGATGGCATTATCGACCTTAATGTCATCTTTTGACTTCCTAAGCAATGAGATGGTGAGCTGCTGACAACTGCCTTCTATTTGAGGGAAATTCTGAATGTCAGATGTGAATTACAAGAGTTTTGCAACTCTTGACTTCTCTTTCGAGAATGTTAGGTTTCAAGGACCTATTCTTTTATAACACCAGAGTGAATGAGCACCCAGCCTTATTGCCCTTTTGTTCACTCCATGGAACCCATGCCCTTTCAACACATACAGCAAAAAGTTTCACATCCCGGATAACGTCAAACTTTTGTTACCATTTGAGATCCCTCAACCACAAAAATTGTCTTTGAAAAATCCCCCTTACCCTCTTGGGAGTGCACAAATACAAGCAAACAAGAACACAAATGCACCTCTATGAGCTCATGCGCAAGGGAAGTAACAGCTCACATTCCTATAGCAGTTGCAATTGGTAGTTGGAAAAATTTAGCGTTTGTTATGCATATTTTCTTTACGATGGACATGATAAATTTCTATAAAATTTTCGGAACGAATATCCTCATTATTTAGAACATCAACAAAATAAAATCAGTGGTTTAGCAAGAGCTGGTTCATAAATACTCGCATACAATCTTCATCCGAGACAGGCTACTTGATACAATGATGTTAATTACTTAATGCTTGAAATTCTAATTCTGCCGTCCAGACCCCACCAAGAGCCAACGAAACTCATCCCAGACTTTTCTAGGTCTCGCAACTGAAGGGTTAACTGTTTTTTTATATAATAGTACTCTGTATGTTGATTTCATGTAAAATGTTCAGTTGATATACCACTGACATTGGATAGCTTTCATTTTATTTCTAATAGACATGTTTACCACCTTACCTGAATGATTTCAAAGTTGACAATAATTGATATCCTACCAAAAAAACAGCATCTCAATATGTTCAATGGAGGGAAATTGAAACTCCCCTAGTTGCTAAATCAATCCAGAAATCAATAGTGTTCCCGTAACTCAAATGCTGTCCAATTTTTGGAGTTGGCAGTCGTTATCTCGAGGGAGGGAACTGCAGCAACGCAGTTTATTTAATAGGGCAAGTGAATTCCATAAATGATATAGACAGGGTAAATTTGATGGAGGCATAGTAAGAGTGTGATTGGTTGTGGACTACTTATTGATCTGTGATTGGCGGAGTTACGTGAGGGGCATCAGCGTGTCTACGCTCTTATGGACAACTTGACAACATCTTAGACGACGGAGGTTGGATGTGTGAGGGAGGAGGAAGTGTAGAGATCATTCCCCTCACTGTACTAACAAGATGTAGACATGGGAGCCTGCGCTTCTAAAAGGGCCGTCCATTCCTCCAAGCATAACACATGGTGAGTTCTTGTCCTTGTATTTCACTCCTGGAACGGCGCTGAAAGATTGTCGCAGTTTTTCAGTGTTTCAGCATCAAGATAACACAAGGTAGTGATTTTTCCCAGCACAAGAAGATGATTTCAAATTGGGTCGGAAGGATATTGATTTTCTGTCTGTTTTCGATATTTTGGGAACAACAATGTCAAACACCAAGTTCAATGGACTGTTAACATCTCCTGAAATCCTCTTTTATTTCTTCATAAAATTTTCAAATTTAGAAAAATAACAACAAAATAACAGGTGATGTATGCAATCTGTATCTGCAATTGGTGATGAACTGTTCAGTTGAAGTCTGTAGCTCTTTCTACTGGCCTGAAAAATTGGATTGAAACAAAGATAACTATAAAAGTATTCAAGAACGTACCATAACCGAAAGTATCTAATGCACACTATGATAATTATCTTTTTCGTAAAATATGAAGATTGTGCCTGTTTGAAAAAAACTTCTGTTTTTTCATGACATGATGTCAACAAAGACATATTATAAGAATTCACTTGTAGTTCCTTTTAGGTGGAAGAAAGAGGCTTAACTGATTGATTGCTTCAGTTTCTAAACATGAAATAATCTTGATGTATGATGAATTTTTATGATATTTCTGACTTACTATTAGCTTGCATGCATGATAATAATAATTCATGTTGGTTTTGGTTGACCTTTTTGGGTTTATTTTGATCTTTGATTTGAATTCTTTCATGAAGTGACAGAGATGAATGAAATGGACAATTTTCTTTGTTCTGTTGTTTTGAAAGAGTACTTTATTCCAATGAAATTTGCCTCAATCTTTACACACATCTATCCATTTTCATGCTTTTTGTCTTGGCCTTGGTCTTACAGCTGTAACTAGATCAGCATTTACACAAGTAGTACATAATAGGATTTATTAGACATGATGAGCAATTGAATATGTACATTGTATTTTGAATTTGAAGAGTTTCAGTTCTTTGGTTAGATATAGTTGATCTACTCAAGTTCTGTATGTAGTTGTATATAGTTTTCTTTTTGAATTTTGACATTTATTTTAGTTTTTCTATCAACAGAAATTATAGTTTTTAAAGTTATATACCGTATTCGACTTAATAACCGCCCACTCCCCTATAAGCGCCCACCCACCACGTTTTTGACTGAACAATATGCGTCCTGATTTAGCGCCCACCTCTCAACATTGCTAACCTTGCATGCCGATTCATTGAAGAAGGTTTTTCAGTCTTGCAATAAGTCTTTTACTTCCACTAAAGTCAAGACCCCAAGCCACCATCAAAATGATAAAAGTTACAAAACCATATTTCAAAGACATGTGTATCGTAAGAAAACTCTTTCAAGACTAAACTTGAAGACAATTTTTATCGTTTTAATTAGCGCCCCCTTTTACCAATTTTTTAAGCGCCCCAGGCGCTTATCACGTCGAATACAGTATCATTATCATTATTATTATATTATTATCATATATTATTATCATATATCATATTACAACAAAAAGATGAAGAAAACCGACTATTAAATTTACAAGAAAAAAGCCTCTTAAATACAAGAGTTGGTTTCTAACTACCTCTTTATCATCATGTCTGTTGAGAAATCAGAGCTGTTTCTAGCATTATTTATAGATTATTTGGTTGATATATTGATCATAGGCTCTGCTCTTCAGTCAAGAAAACTTGTCTGTTTGGATGGATTTGCTTCTTCCTGAACTTGGTTCAGAACTGAAGTTTTTTCATTCAGAGACAGAATCAATCGGATGAGAACCTTTGAATGCTTGTCAGGATTTGAGAGTAATATTTAATACTCTCTTTATTTTATGAGCTCATGTCTAGTTTTGAATGATGGTAAACAATTTATTCTTCCTTAGTCCATGATAACATTAATGTTGATGTCTTCGCTCAATTTCCTTTAAAACATGTCTACAGGAATGTTTCAAAATTCTTTTATTTATCTGTCTCACTGTATATTTTGTCTGTTTTTATTTTTTTTTAAATTTCATTTTTGTGTGTGTTGATTTGTAAAAATTTAATTATGACATAAAATAATATAACATATACTCACAAATCATGAAATAGTCAATGATGGAAACAGCTTGTACAATGTGAATGATAAACCTCATTACTCATTTATGTAAGCATTTTCAACCTTAAAGTCATAGTCTCATTTTTGCAAGGCAAATTGTAATGCATAGTTTACAAATAGTTCACGACTCACAGAAATCTTTCCCCTGACGTTTGCAACAATTTTCAGAACTGTGCATGCATTCTAGCCCTCTATAATGAAGTTCAAACTACCCTACCCTACCCTAATATTATGTCTTTGGCGAGCGTTAGTCCTTACCACATCATTTGCTAAGGCCGTGACGAAGAACACATAAAATTTCCCAGCTGAATATCCAATGAAAATAGCTAATAGCTTACGCTTTTTCAAATACAGAAATAACAAAAGGGTGGTAAACTCAACGAAGAATGTATGGGCGCTGCAATTACTAGATTTCCTGTGTTTCGCACTCGCGATGGGATTGCACTTGATTCGGTACCTCATCGGTCTGAAACGGCATACGCCAATAAGCTGCTTCATCCAAAACTGTTAAACGGGCATAAAAAGGAAAATCTTTGCAAACGCGACAGGAAATATTTGTGTTAGTGATCAGATTTTGTTGGTGAAGAATAATTAGTTCAGTTAAGTTGCCTTACAAAAATGAGACTATGACTTTAATGGCATATTTTACAGTAAAATAAGATGATAGCAAACAGGAGATGAATAATATTATATATAGACAATGTACCTTGTAATGGAAATATGCAGAAAGGAAATCACTGGGTGGAAATGATAACAAGAGGTCAGTGGTTCACCATCACCAACCCCAGTGGTATCAATGATAGTTCTTATTACCTCATGAAACATTTATTGAACATATTCTATTTCCTAACTCTGACATGAACAGATTATAATTCACTCTAATGCAATTTTGTTGAGTCGTATGTTTGAACCAAATTGTGCTCAGATTACCCAACAAGCTCTGACTGTTTCTCATGCTTTTGAAATTGCTTCCATTGTGATGAGCATCTTCATTGAACTAGGGGAGATTAACTGGGCTTTTAAAGGAAATAAGTCTGTCTTCTGCCATTTTGAATTTCCTTATTTTGATGAAGATGACATTAAGTCAAGTATTTTTACCTAACAGTGCTGTTGGTTGATCTTTCTTGATCTGATTTTCATTACAACTGTATGTTCAATTAGACAATTTGATCACATACAGATTTATAATTTTATCAAATTCTCATGTCATGCCAATCATTATTTCATAAATGCTACCTCCATTACGAAATGAGATTAAGATTCCACTTTTGGATTTAACCCTTATATGTCACTCTCATAACAGGACATAATAAGATATTAAATTTAATGACCTGCCCACACTTTACATAAGACATGTGTTGGAGCTGTAAGGAAGAATGACATGAGTTGTTTGATCCCCCCTGACCTGTCACCCTCACTCACTGACACTCACAGCCTGAAGCTGTCACTGTCACACTGTTTGATGTATTCTCTCTCCCAAGCCATGTCACCCATGTGTTCCTATTTTGTCCTTTTTTGCATCCTTCTCTGAAATGTTTATTTTATCAAACATGTTGTTTATGAACATATATTCTGTTAAAAATCTTTCCTCCTTGAAACTGACAAACTGACCTCCCTCTATAAGCTCATCAGACTTTAGGTAAAAGAAAACACTTGTCAATGTGTATGGAAAAGGCTTAGAGGATTTTTTTCTGAAAAGTTGGATCCTATTTTGAGACCAACTATCCCACTTTTTCCTGCGGCAGAAAAATCTTGTGATAGCTTCGTCAGCCCACCAGGAAGTGTAGTTACAGCATTGCGGAGATTGCTGTCAGTTGCTTGATTCATATTCATTCTCAGTTTTCTCATCTTGTTTTCTGTTAATATTCATGGTTCCTTTGCCTGGACCTTCTAATACAGGAAAAATATACTGTTTTTTTATTGTCAAAAGAGTTAATTTTATCTTCCCTCATTCTGCTGAAAATATGTGATATCTGGTGTGAATTAAGAGGAATGTTTGATTCACCTCTTTTTAGATGTATTAATTGATGTTTTCTCTTGTGTCATAGATTGTTTATTGCCTTATTTCATTGAAATGTATTAACACTGGAAGATATGACTTATATAGTAAAAGAAGATATGATTTTATCTTTCACAAATTTAATAACAAATGGCATGTAAGTTGTGGCCTTATTAGAGAGACTCCCTTGACAGCTGTATAAGAGATCTACATGGGATAGTATAGGATAGAGACAAGGAGGACACCTATCATATATACATGTCATCATTGATTTTTTGTTACAACATAATCTTATTTGGATAAGGGTTATTAAATTGTCATATTTTCATTGTCAAAGCTAATTGAGAAATGTTAGGTGAGTGAAGAAATGTCTCACAAAGCAGTGATTTAGAAGAACAAAGTAGTGTAAGAAAGAGCTGGTTACACTTCATACAAGCAGTTCAGTGCAGCTTGTGAGCTGATTGTTGTGGCAGAAACAACATGAAAGAAAAGAACCAGGAACCGTTTGATGTATGGACCCTGGTTAATCCTCTCAACCTGCCCCAGTGGTCTTGCTTCTACCAGTTGAACACCACAGGGTCAATTTGTGTTTGCATCGTAGTTGGAAGATGTGAAGGATGAAATTAACATCTTGACATTAGATGTTTAGCTCTTGCCCCCTATTCCCTTTGGTCTGGTGATCACTAGCTTATTTTGCTAGTCCTTTGTAACAATAATCTCATTGGAATATCTATTTGTTTAGGTAGCTTTGAATGTAGATTTTGAGATTTGGCACTCATTTGTTTGCTATATCACAAGATATTGTTGCTAACCACTTGTTATCTTCATCTTCAGTAAATATCTAACTAGTAACTATTGTGATGTCACAATAACTTGAGTCAAAGCATTGCATTCAGATTTGTAACAACTAAGTTCTTGACAAATGATGTTGGTTATTGATTTCTTGTTTATTTTTGGTTCAATAATTGCAAAAACAGGTTTGGTCATTTTATAACACTCTTGGGGTCTATAACTAGGTTATATATTCAAGTCTTCATGAATAAAGAATTTCTTAATTCTATTTAAAACAATGAATTTGATTGTCACACCAGACATGAATGATTTCCTTTGGTCTACTGATGACATAAAGGTTAATTGAATGAGATCCTCTGAGGCTTATTTATATTCTGAATGGCACTTACTGGACGACCTGAGGTATGTTCTGGTAGATAGAGGAATATTCAATAAAGCCTTTATCTTATCCATACTAACCTTATCCATCCTGATTGGAGAAATGTCAGTGTTATCTAGGTCAGCAACGTTTAAAATATTTGTTTGGATCCGTGATTCTTGAGGAATCATTGATTACATCCAGTTGACATAAGATATTTAGCGGTTGACCTCTCCTTCTCCCAAAATGTATCAATCACATGGTCATTGCTTCTGTTGATCAATATTCTCATTTAGTTGTAATTTTGTTAAGTCTTTGTGATTAAAACACCATTCATGAATCAATTGAATCAAAAAAATTTCACATTTGAGCAATATCCTCAATCAGCAATGATTTAGGTTGGAAATAACAGTGTTCTGCCGAGGCCGCGCCATTGCGCCATTCCCGCAATAAATTTACAATTGACGCAATGATTTTAAAGTAAGCGGGTCAATGGGCGCGTTAAAATGTATCTAATATCGATTTATGATCATTAAAATTAAATGTCAATTCATGTCTTTCTATATATGAATTCACTTCGTAATTGGATCGGTAAAGAGCGCCCGTAACAACACTTCGACCGACTTATTCTATAACATTTGATTTCATTGGACGTTGATAAGCTTCCGTTCACTATTGCACCAATCACGATTGGCCATACATTATTTATGCAAGGGAAGTAACTCTAATCACTCGCGAATCGGGCGTGAACAAGCAGACGCCTTTCGCGATGGTTCAAAGAAATGAGATAAGTTATCAAACTTTATGTGTATAAGAAACAGAAAATATTTATGCCTAAATATTCATCGCGTATTCGTAGACTTTAATTGTATGGAATTGACTATTTAGATTTATTTTTAATACAGAAACGAATCGATAATCATTGACATTGCCAACTTCTCAGACGCGAATCCAGATTAATATTTCGTTTTGTTTTACTATGTCCTTCAATCGTTTTACTTATTTATGTCAACAAAGAAAAATGATAAAATATCTTTCACTTTTTTATGTTCAAAGATGACCCACTGACATTATAATAAAACATTTTTTCAATTTATATCTTATTATTTTCTTCACACGAGTTGCTTATCATTTTTCCACATTAACCATGTCTCGGTGTAATCTTGATTAAATATCTTTTATAATTCACAGAAATTAATCAATTTTATAATGGAAAATAAATGGCTGGGTGATGGTCACTTTCATTTTGGTTTTTCTTTTTTGGGGGACATGAACGTTTTAAAAATCAACTAAAGAACATCTTGCTATATTCTTATTTTTAGATGAAACATAGAGATGTGTTAGCTGCAAACAAATAGGTTATTTTTCTTATATAATTTTGAAGATTTTGAACTCATAATGTACACAATGCATGCACATAATGTATATACAAACAAAAGAAATAATTTTATGATTTTAATGCAATTTTTAATTTAATAAAAAATAAAGGCTTGAAACTGACTTGACCCCTACCCAATCAAAATTGACCCCAACTTTTTTCTGAAGTGGGGCCATTGGCCCTAAGTTTTGAAATGCTTGGCAGAACACTGAATAATTTTGTTCAACCTTCGTTCACTTGCTCTTCATATTTGGATACCGGTTATGTGAAAAAATCTCATAGATTGAATTAGAATGTTTGAATCACAGCAAGGAGTAATAAATTGAGGCATGACCTTTTTCATCCTTCGAAAGATGTTAGATTTACATAAAAACAGCTCTCCATCGGGTTCAAATAGCCCAAAGCAAGTTCAAGAAACCCTATCAAATTATAATGACAATATTGTTACCAAGTAACGTCTTTCAAGCTCCACAATCGCTTTTAGGACAGAAATAAAAATACAATTTTGTGTTTCTTTCTCTTGTCATTGTAATTTATGAAACCAATTCGAAAACAACATACTGTAGTTAAAGAATTGTAGATTTGAACCATTCCACCCCTTGTACTGTTTGTGTCTGTCGGAACTCATTCTTCCATTCTCCATGCCGTGGATCACTGTGTTCATTCTGTTATCCATCATCTTTCATGCAGGCTCACTAACACCAGATCATAGGTATTTCCATCTCATTCATCAATAGTAGTCTCCAGTATGACTTCGATATATGTCTCAGTTCCATCGTTTGCCTTGGTGAACATTGATCAAAATAAACACAATGTCATTGACCGGTTTGTTTATTACGTGAGGTCTTCTGAACACATCTGTGAATTTACAATATGATTATCATAT
Organism: Phorcus lineatus; assembly: GCA_921293015.1. Lineage (NCBI taxonomy): Eukaryota > Metazoa > Mollusca > Gastropoda > Trochida > Trochidae > Phorcus > Phorcus lineatus. The sequence continues at coordinate 28,979,582 of OV121085.1, read as the reverse complement.
GTTACAGACTGTTTACTATATTCAGTGATGTGAATGGCTGAAATATTGTCCAAGTAGCGCCTGACAGTAACTCAATTTATCACCCAACTAACATTATGATGATAACATGTTATTGTCTGCCTCCTTTATTGTGAGTAGCTATAACTACTTTTACTCCAATCCATGATCTGTCCATGGTGCTCTGTCACCAGAGCTCTGTTGTGGATGAATACCACCCCTTCACTAGATGGCTGGACATCATTATCAATTTAAAATATCCCCCTCTTTTGGTATATTGATTTTCAAAGAAAATCTTGATTGTTTTTTAGTAAAAGAATATCAAACACAGTATAATATATATGGTATGTTTTATTTTGACGCATTGTCATGATTAGATTTTCATTTATTGAATTTTACAGATGAATGAAATTATGCACCTAACATTATTATTGAGACATTTTGACTTTTACAGCCATATAATAAGTATTATCTCTAGTGATCATCATCAATGGTCGTGTCTTTCTTTTCTATAATCTCCTAAACACATATCATCTTCCTCTGTTGCAACCTCATATGCGACTGATAAAAATATCTTTAACCATTCAACCTTATAATTTTTTCACAATTCCTACTTTTTTTATTACATGAAACTTCGAAATAAAATCATTTTGAAAAGGATGTTTCAGTTTTTTGCAAAAACCACAATTTGTTTTCTTACTCCAGATCAAATAATTCTCTTTTGAATTATACAGATATCCCCAACTTCCAAGTTAAAACTTTTCTTATCTCACTGTGCAATCCTTAAATCTCAAACTGAGATGATCATTAATGGAACAGTTGAAATCCCTTTGCGCAATGAATTTCAATTTCAATTCCGTCCCAAAGAATCCCTAACAGAACCTTGCTGTAAGTTGCAGGAGTCGTATTGATTCAATATTTATGGACTGCAAATTGCTCCTACTTGAGCTGGCCCTGTGGATTACCTTGTCTAAATATCCATGCATTACATAGATGGTGGACAGGGTTGCAGACCTTCTTGTTGAGTCTGTCGCTGTCTCCAAGAATAGGTCTGTGAGAGAGAGTAGGAAGAAGTTTTGGATAGATCATATTGATCAGACACACTCAAGTGGATTGTGGGTGGACCTCGGAATGTGCTGAAGGTATTCATTGCGCTTTCTTTGTAGATATGAGTAAACTGTCACCTTTAGCTCTCCGGAGCTTCTTTTTCTGTTTGCCTTTGCCAAAAGGTACATTGTAGAATTCTTATATCAGATTCATAAGTAACTTGTCAGTGAAGTGTTTCTAGATTCACAAAATTGTTCTCGTGTCTTGTTCCCTGTTAAGAAGTTTCTGTTTTAATTTGAAAATAAACTGTGAACTTCCATTTGGTTTGAAGAATGATCTAAAATTTATCTCTGGTAATTTGATTTAGTGAACTTGATTCTAACAAAAAATCTTAATTGGTGCTCAGATGACATCTGAATATTTTCAATAGTAATTATGAAGTGTTTAATGAACAGCAAATAATTCAATCAGGTTTGAATCATCTACATACTTCCTAAATACATGCTACCTCCTGTACTCATTGAAGATTTGGTGGAAGAACCATGTGCCGAAGATGAATTATTGGTTCATACATATCTCAATATTCCTGTCATGTATATGACATTTGGCAATATGCAGAGGTAAATTGCATTGCGGCTCGTCTCTGTGGACAGATAACAGCAGTATCAGTTATGACTCTTGCAACATGTGACTTGTAGCAGCATGAGACTGTGGCTGTCTGCTTCACACTAGGTGGGGTGCTGAGTAAATTCTAAACAACAACTAGAGATAGAGAGAGATACAGAGAGTCCCTACTTCAGGTTGTATGGATTTTGCTGTTCAATTACTCAGTAGTAGGGAGAGAGGAAGGCCTATGTCTCCGCGACCCAGAGACTCTACAGAGTGCAGAGAGGATCCGTCTGGCATCGCAGTCGAACCAGGATGTAAAACTCTGATGATTATCCTCTTGTGTTCATGAGATGGTGTCTATTGGTATATTGTATATCTGTGTCACAAAGGGGGTTCATTATCTTTACGGGATTATCTGTCTTGAAATGGTGAGTGTCAGTGATATCAAGGAGGTACTGATGTGATCTTGTAATGCTTTTATGCTTCATCGAGCTGGAGACAATGATGTGTTAAAATTTATTCTCAATTGAGGAGGTCACCAACTGGTATAGTAAATGTGACCACGAGGTGCTATTGCCATACCGTCACAACAGTAATACCTTTATTTGAGCGGTGACAGACAGAGGCATTGCTGTGAAGAGTTTTATGATTCATTGAGGGTTTGATCAACGAATATAGCGTCTTGGTCAAATAGTGGGTATATCATTCATATCATATCTGTTAATTGGTAGCTTATCTGAGCTTATGTCTCCCTGACCTGTCATTACATCATGATGACAACAATATGGTCACAGTGTCACTGATTGTATTCATGAAATTTCATGAGGAGATGCTTCTTGTAATGATGTATCATTAATGTTAAGTCAGACAGCATTACTGCAATGCTACAGAATCAAGGATCACTGGAGGTCTTACTGAACTGTTCACACACTTTATTAGAATTGTCATGTCTGATGCATTGGAGGTACTCTTGGACCTTCCCCAGTGTTTTCCCAATATCTGGTGACAGGCTTGGTATGTTGAAGTCCATGTTTTTCTGACTCACATACAGCAATATGCTGTTATCATTTCTAGATCATTAACGAGTGGATGATTTTCAAATTCATTTTCAAAACTGATAACATAGATAATTCATTCATGACTCATTGTGGTGCTTAACAAGAGAGTCTCCTTTCTGACCGAAGAAAATAAGCCATCACCTTGCTGCTCGAAAATACAGGGTGAATGAACAGGTGTGATATGTAATGAAATTAGATGCTTGATGATTATAATGATATGCTGGTCTCTTCATCTTTGACATTGAAGGGGTATTATCAGTATATTGTAAGCTAGATTTAGGGGTAACTGTTTCTAGGACCGCAGCTTTAAACGTAACAAATGAAAATAAGAAACAAAACTTTTCAGTAGTGACAGAGAAGTACTTTTATATACTCAAATATTCTAATTCTTGTTATTGAATGTCTACATATTAGGACATATTTTTTATGCAAAATACATATGATTCTCATGTATTAAAGAGTTTATTAGTTTCATGGGATTTGCCAATTGATACTTAATAAGTGGTTCAAGGTTAAAGATCAGACTCTATAAAGTGGATGTAGGCAACAGCACCATTTCTCTCCATGAGCTAATGGTGTCTCTCAATGCCTCTAATGCTCCCTCCCTCTCCCAAATGTCAAGTCAAGCCAGCCTCTCCTGGGGAACTGACACTGCACATACCAGATCCATTACCATAATAGAGTTTTTACCAGGACCTCACTAGATTTACTGCTTCATTGACAGCGCAAATCCACATACCATTGATTTTGATCCAGCAGGATATTTGATAGTTGATATTGTATGTGCTGGAATATAACTGAATAGTTCTCAAGTGTGGACATGAGATCTGAATAAAGCTGCTAGTTGATGCTTACAGACACAGATTGAGTTAATCACAGGAAAGATTGTACAGAAGGTCCTGTTCTTATGTACAAACACTTGATGGTCGCAGATCTCAGTTCTTTAGCCAACCTTAGAATAAGACATGTTGTTCAAGAAACCGTGTCAGATTTTTATCAATTTTTAGACATATGTAAATGAGAAAGTAAATGACAAGTGTGGTTTTGACAAGATAATAAATTTTCTTTTTTTTTCATCTTGCCATATGTCTTGTCAGGTCACTTTGCAGTTACAGTGTTTTAGAAGTAACCTGAATGTTATTTTTCCTTATATTGCAGTATACACTTAGTAAAGGTTGAAAGGATTTGCATGTAACAGTAACATATACCCTGTAAATACATTATTGGTCTGTTATGATTTTAGGGATTTATATTTCAAGTATTTGCACATCGAAGTTTATGTTTTTTGAGTCTTTGTGCCTTAGAATTAAAGTACAAGAATCAATTACATCTAAAGGAATGTCTTTATCTTGCAGGGCTAATCTGGATTTAGCAGAAAAATGCCACAAGTCTGAAAGTAAGTATCATATTACAGTTGTTTTCAAAATAGACTGTCAATATGTTTATTTAGCATGTTTTGATTTTTTAAAACCATATTGAGCTTTAACATCTATTTGATGTATTTTGCTTCCAGTACGAGTATCCGAAATTCAAGAAGATATTCTTCAGTCATCATTCAATTTGGAGCGAGAAAAACTGAGGAACAATGAACTAGAGGTAAGATTCTGTCATGTGTTATAGCTGTATCATAATCTATACTGCTTTTGCTCTTCCTAAAATTTCTGTTGCTTTAGGTAAGTCATGTTTAAATAAAGTCACACCTTTGACCTAGAAAAGTTCTGTGAAATATTTTAGTACTAACTGTGAGACGTGACATCTATGTAGATAAAAGAAATTCAGCTGAAGCAAAAATAAAAACTCTGCACCAAATAAACCTAAAAGCAGAATTTCAGTTAATCTGAAGTTGAACCATTTACACTTTTTGATTAAGATTCTTGTGTTGTCTGTCGAGTGAAAAGTGCCAGAAAAGACTTTGATTTTAGAAGCCCAATCTCTCTTGCAATAAGAATTCTAAGTTAAATCATATAAATGGATAACATTAACTGTCTTTATTAGCATGAAATAAAGCTTAGGAAAAAAATCAAGTCTTGGAAAATAAAGACGTTAAATTCATTTTATGAAACACATAAAGAAATCTATTCATCAGCATCCAATATCCCCGCAGACTGAAGATTAATCACTTCACTGGATCTTATTCAAGCGTATTAAATGAGGAAAAACGTTCCCCCAAATCATATAAAATTGTAATCCAACTAGCTTACCGTTTTTGCAATTCTTTACAACAGATATTCATGATGTCGCTTGTATAGGAAAACAATCTGACAAATTGTTAGTGACAAGGCAAATATCCTCAAAGGGTTTTCATCTAATCTAAAATCTTACTTTTTTATTTCTTGCTTTATTAAATCATATCTGCCAGGAAGTATCCAGAACTGTTTGAAACAATTTATTGTAAAGTCTGTTCTGACACACTGAGTGAGATTTGCCATTAGAAAAGGGGTAGATTTCTCCGTATGTCAGTTTGTGAGATTCTTTTGAATGAATATGTATGTTATTACCGAAAAGAGTTTGAAAACAAGACATTTTATTACCTAAAACAACATTTAAAGGTGTAGGTCGAGCAGACACATTTGTCATGAAATCTTTGGGTTATTTCTAAAAACAAAGGGACAGAGACCCTGAACATAACCTGAAATGTTATATGATGAGTTTTCAGATTCAACACTTCAGATTCTGTCGATAAGTTCCTCACCAAATACTGTTATCTCCTTGGTACAGATCATCTGAGATTCCTGTTAATTAATTGAAAGGGGTTATTTAAGAAGATAATGTTAAGCCTTTCACCCCTAGTATAGGAAAGAAATCAGGCTCATAATAAATGTATTTGAGTTTGTTTTCTCAGTGCTGGACCTGATGAATTGCTTCTCATTGGGAAACCATTCTCAGTTACCAATTTACAGGAATATGAATTTTTATTGAGATAATAGACCAGGATGAGCTATTGGCTGAAGATAGACTGACATATTTCTCAAATTCAGTTAGGGCCTCAAATACAAACAGGTGTGGGAAAGGGAGGTGTAGGAATGGGGAGCATATAAGACCCGACTTCAGACACACCCCTGGACAGGGTTTCAGAGGGTGCTGAACAAAATAGAAACCCTGAGTTTGTATTCAAGGATATATTGTATCACAGAATATTCAAGGACCCGTAATCCTCCAAAAGTTTGCAATTTCCATTGGAGGTCATTAATTAAGTTTAATGTCTGATTCAGTAACTGTACTTCATTGCAATAGAAAGGAGAATCCATTTCTCAAACAGATATGCTCCCAGGGTAACCTAGCTATTGATAGATTAGATTGGTCTCCAGGAGGTGTCTCCAAAGCAATGTATCAAGAAAGCCATTGGTATCCTAACATGCTTATACAGATTGAGCAGAATTGAAATCTATGTTTGATAGAATGATAAAATTTTAAGAATTTACAGTTGATTTGACATGGCCATTCAGTTATCAATTATTTTCTAATAACTCCCGGTATATCTCAATAACTCAATAATGACACCCTCGTTTTTTAATTTTTGGTTTACAAATTTTTAACATGAATTCTGCTATCGGCAATGGGGGACAAAAATTGCTTCTCAGAATTTTCTTTCCAATAATCACTCTCACCAAAATTTTTATGAAAAGCCATGTCTGTGACTAGGGGTGCAACCATGCAGGTAGGTCACGATACGATAGGTATCTCGATACAGCAGCAACGATACGATACGTATCGCGATACACAAAATAAAAATCACAAAAGAAAATTATATGAAAAAAATGGTCAAATATCTTCTGTTTGAAAAGAATCAATTTGAACACAAAATTGAAGATCTACACTTCACATTGGAGGAGTGTCTAACATTTGTGACAACTGACAAATACATAAAGATTCAGGTTAAACAGAAATTCGGTTTTAATTGTTTAAACTTTCAAGACAACAAAAGTGTCTATAAAATATTTTTCGTGTTATTTTATCAAATGTGTTTTTTTATCAGTTGATACAAATAAATAATTATTAACCCTTAAGATGCGGGTCCCGGAATATTCCGGGATGAAATTAGCTTTGCCCGCAAGTCCCCTTAGCGGGATGCGAGTAGCACACTCTATTTTTCTCACGCTAACTAATTATGACCGCGGGTCTCGGTAGCGGAGCCCGGAAATTTATTGCCTAGCAGTAGTCTCAGTTCAACGCTTGTATTTTCGTTCCGGCTCTCGCTAAGCAACCGTGTTTTGTTTCGTTGGTGTTCTAAATAATGCGCGAACATGCTCCGAAAATTATGCGAACATTGATAATGTTTATCGTACCGAAAATAAGCGTTAAAATCACTCAATTTTCCCCCACTCCCCGCCGCACGTGCTAATAGCCTGTGGGCACTTTCTCCCCGCTCGCACGAGCTTACCGTCCCGCGCGTGCTATCGTTTGCTTACAAGCCTGCACTCACACCAAACGTACAACCTTATATCGCACGCCCTATGCTCTGAACATTTGGGCGGATTTCAATACCGGTTGGATCATTTGAAAGAGCAGAAAATTGTCTTCAATTCAATATAAAATACATAACTACACTACCTGAATTGAAGATACAGCATGTGCTGCAAAAAAGGAGATTTTTACATATTTTTAGTTTTACACCATTTTGTCACATCAATTTTTACATGATGTGCTCAACGTATTTTGACAATTTTTATATCATAAGACAGAGAGAAAGATTGTCTTTCTTTCCATGTAAAATGTGTACATGCGCAAAAATAAATAAAGACACAGCAAGCGCCGCACAAAAAGCTAATTTCTCGATTCAAATCATGTAAACTGAACGGCGATTTTGACATGTGCCTTTCTTTCGCTCATATCTTCTCAACAGCTAGGTGTATTTTGAAATTGATTACCTCGTGATAAAGAAGGAATAATTGTCTTCGATTTGATATAAAAAAATTATATACACCATATAGAATAAAGATACAGCAAGTTCCGCAAAATTGTGACTTTTGTTTATTCTTTACGTTTTTACCATTTTCTCGCACTTTATATCACATAAAGTTCTCGGTAAATTTTGCAATTTCATATATCAAAATATAGAGAAAAGGATGATCTTTATTGCAATATAAAATTGGTATGTACAAGAAAATCAGAAAGGACCCGGCGCGCATCGCACAAACAGGCAATTTCTCTATTCATATTTTGTTGACCGAGAAGAGATTTATTTTCAACTGCTTTTTACACTTCCTATCCATTTAACGGCAGAGCGCATTATCAACATTTTTACATCACAATAAAGAGGAAAGGATCGTCTTCAATTCTATATAAAATTTGCAAATTACAATTAGACAATAAAGGAGCGGTTAGTGATGTCGCAATTATCAAAATCTGTTCTAAAATACCCGAGGGTACCATCTTTGCAAACTTTATATATTCCAAACCAAGTGGTACATATTTATTATTTTCATATCATCGTAAAGCAGAAATAAATACCTTCATTTTCATGTGTAAGTTGCCCATATTTGCATCAAAATAAAACGTGTGGAAACGATGCGACATATGTTGCGGTAAGGCGATTATCAAAGACTTTATTACTAGCTATACCCACGTTTCGTTGGTAATAACTTCTAATTACAGTGCAAAAGATTGTTATGATTTATTTCTTCGTAAAGAAGAATAAATTGCCTTCAATTCCATATATAATTTGCATGTATGCAAAGCGAATAACATGATTTATAAAGTTGGAAATAAAGACAATTTATATTGTGTGTGAGTGTATGTTTCAACGAGGATACCCCGCCTGCACGCGCTGAACGCGTGCGTTTACCCGGGGCTATTAGGTTAGTAATATTACTGTGGGGGTCAGAATGTTATCGGGATGTATCACTACCCTGTTTTCGTAATTTATATCTTTCGTTTAGGATGGCGTATCGTAATAAAATTTATCGTGAAAAATAGAGCAAGAAATTAGCTTCAATTCCGTATATAATTTGCATGTGTGCACTCAGTGATTAAATGATTTTATAATGTTTGAAATAAAGACAATTTTTAAAATTTTGTAAAATTCGTTCTAGACATATTATAAAAATAATTTTTATATCGATGTGAAACCGTTCCAGGGGTGATAGAAATTTCATTCAAAGTGTCAAGTAAGTATCATCCATTTGTAACACGGGATTCGCCGACTAGCGTTGTATAAAACGACGATAATGTCCGTATTTCGCTATGTAAACACGCCATATGTTGTTAAAACGGTCGCATCTGGCGGCGCTGGAAAATTCGGCCACAGGGGCTAATTGCGTTATTACCGTAGCGAGGCGAGTGCTGGAAAATTCAGCCACGGGGGCAAAACTGGTCAAAATAATATTCAGCAACGGAAGGGTTAAAATCTAAGTTGAAACATCATATAAAAATTTCAAGTGATCAATGATCATGCCAGATAATCCGGCCATTCTAAAGCTGTTTTGAAACTTCCCGTATAGCTAGATGATGCCGATGGCCGAATGAGTTTAGATGGCGACAATATCAAACTTGAAGTCGAAAAAGCCCCTGCTTCGGTTAAATCTTCCGTTTGGCAAACATTTGTTTTTCCAGTGGAATACAATGACGGGAAAACTGTCATAAAGGATGAGATAGTATATCGTCTTTGTCAACTAAGAATGAAGTAGGCTAACATTGAAATTGAACTTGGCCTTACCGATCAAGCGAATTGATCCGATTGGCCATTCGCTTAACTTTCAACCAATGAGTAAACAGCATAACGAGGTACTTTCGCTTTAGATCGTTTTCCAAGAAAGCTGTGTTTGTGTGAAGCGTTTTGAGTCTCAGAACACGTTATCATTTAGATATTATGAAATTATCTTTAAAAATAAATAAAGCTGATTGTCTTAATTATATCTAGTACAATAAGGTTTAATGTTTATTTTGGTTAAAATTTACATCATATACGCTTTGTATTTGAAAGTTTTGGAAAAAATAATCATTGACGATCACAGAACAAATATTGAAAACATTTGAGCAACTACAACAGTTTGTTTAATAACGACGATCTCATGTTGCATTGCAGAAAATGTTTTAAGCATTTAAGGCAAGTTACGAGCTTAACTCAAACCACACGATTAGTCTACTTGGGAAATGTGAAGATTTGATATGTTTGAAAAGGATTTGATTTCATTACATTTTGTGCAAATTGTATCGTAGCGTATCGATTCACTAGCAAAATTGTATCGTGTATCGTATCGTATGTCAAAAATCGCGATGCACAGGTGTATCCTTGCACCCTTATCTGTGACAGTCTATTTCAAGTCCTGTTTCAGTCTGTTTCAAGTCGTGGCCAGATCTTAACTATTAAATATTTCATCTAATTTTTATCAAATTTGGTAGTTAGATGCAAAATAACATGCAAGATGTGTCATGATTAACAATTTTGATCATGTTTTTGTTCAACCATTTCAATTCAAATTTGTCATGGAAATTATTATGTAATAATGTGTCATTATCAACTATTTTAAAAATGTTTTCATAATATTTTTGGATTTTGGAAAAAGTGATTTAATTTGTAAGAAAACTGTTAACAAGTCCTGTTTGGCTCATTACTTCTTAACTTATCATCCAATTTTGACAAAATTTGGCATGAACATGTGTCATCGTTAACAATGTTCAAAATATTTTTGAAATGTTTTTACATTTTTTGACAAAAAATAGCGACCCCTTTAGGAATTGATTGATTAATTTTGATATTGAGATCCATAATTACATGTGTGTCATGGTCATTAATTTTTTAAAATTCCAAAAAAATTTTGTTTTGGTCAAAAAGTTTTGACTTTATTAGAAAACTGTTTCAAGTCCTTAACTTTTGAACTCAAATTAGATATTGAGATACATAATTACGTGAAAGTGTTTGTGAAATTTGCCTTTCTTTGACAAAAAATGGGGATTCTGTTACAAAACTTTTTTAAATCCTGTCCAGCACACAACTTTTTAACTAATCATCTATGATCATTATCATTGAATGTGGTAGTGATATACATAATTACAAGAACTGTCAATTAATTACTTGATTAATTAATTACAAGTGTCATGATTAACATTTTTTAAACTCTCCCATTTTTGGGTAATGTTATTAACTGTTTCATATCCTGAAAAAAGCAGTCTATTTTGCATCATAGATAGTTCTTGTTTTGCTCGTTACAGGTGAATTCATCACAGAGATCCAGAAATATATGACAGTTGATTTGAAAAAAAATAATTTAAGATATGTATGTGGCCAAAAATAGTAGCATCAGAAAGGACTGAAATGATCCAATTTTCTCGGCCTATGATATTTTGTGTTTTTGGATTTGTATGTATAATACAATAATAATAATATGATCACAAAAACGATTGAAAATACACCTGTATAGTACCTTTAAACTTCGTTAGTTCGTCAAAAATATGTTGATTTTATTTTTTGTTTTTGATTGTTTTTGTTCTTTACAACATTTCAAATGACATATTATTCAAATAAATTATTTTATGGAATTTTTTATTTTAATACAGTCATAGAAAAGTAATTATTTGATAAAATATATAATACCTAAAAAATATGCGGAGGATATAGCTTGACCATGTCAGCTGCTTATTCTGTTTTTGATGAGATGATAGTTTTATAAAATAATAACAATTCGTTTTTGATCCAAAGGTGTCTATTGTCTTTGAAATATTATGTTTTACTACTTATTAGATATAAATTTATCAACAATGACCGGTTGAAGTCAAACAAAGTTGTTGAAGGAGTATGTTAATCATTTTTATTATTTTCTGCATTTAGAAGAAATTTTTTTGGCGGTAATTTAATATAGGCAAATTTGAAAAATGTTTCCCCACTATAGCAAAGATCACAGTCGGCGGATCCATAAAAAAAAGCATGGCCTAAGTTTGGCAAAAAAACTTCATGTATAATTCACTATTGGTACATAGTGTAAATTTGTTTGGTGACTACAATAGATAAGCTGTGACTATTGATACAGACACTGTCTATTTCTAAATGTCTGCGAGCAGCTCAAATCACTCCATGTTTGTAACCGAAGAATCTGTTACTGTTTATCAAGGTAACATCCAGTTTTCCTTGATGTACCTCCAGGTTTATGTATCTCAAAATCAATACCGTCTACAATTGATCCTTTGATATTTTCTTATCGTCTCTCTGAGCTGAATGGTCAGACATCTCTGTTATTATAGACTGATGGCTCATTCCCAAATCTCTTCATGTTCCTACATCTCCATCGCTGTCTGTCTGATGGTGATGACTCAATCCATGTCCCTCTCATGACACCAATCTGGAACTGCCGAGGCATATGAAGTCTAGCTCTCTCTCTCGTTATAGATGAACAGAGTCAGCAAATTTAGATCCTCTTTACTAACTCCAGGCCATATCTGTGAGGATATAGCATGATGAAATTACACTTCCTCTTACCGCTAAGAGCTGCATCGATCAGCTTCTCACAGTAAAGGTGATGCCGAAAATTGATTTGATTGTAGATATTTTTGCAATGTTTTGTCTGAAGTGTTTTGCTTGAGTACTTGTAATCCTGTGTACATTGTCCCTGTGTAGATTGTTGACAGATAGAGGAGGGGTAGCCACTGGGTATAGACTTGCCCTTCTCTCTGGATATCAATACATCTGATTGATTCTCTGATAAGGTTTCCCCTCACACTTAATTGGTTCTCGTGACTTACTTGCCCATTGGTCAGTCTTCCTTCATCTGCTTTGCTCTTCAGGGAATTTGGCCTCATATATAATATTGTATAAGTTAGTCTTGGCTCTAAGAGAGCTACTCTGTATCAGTTTTGGTATAATCCAATAAACTAAGGCTATGCTTGATTGGTCCAAGCAGCGTATAGCCAGGTCCTGGAACCGCGTACGCCGGTTCAGTAACAGGCTCAAGTTGAATCAAGTATGTTGGCATACACACAGGAAGCAGTCATCGTACCTCAGACTAGTTTCAAAATACGTTTCATCAATATGATATAAATATTTTTCAAACATTTTGAAATGTGACTTTAAATGTCACTATCAAGTTATGGATGGTTTTTAATAATTATACATATTGCCAATTAAATTATTTTGAGTTGTTAATTAAAAAAATAATGATGCCTATAAAATAGTTGTGGAATAGTCGCAACGAAAATATTTGTCCGCCATTATACGCCGGGTTCGCCTGTCACTTCAAACCGGCGAATCCGGCGTACTCCGGTTGCCATAAAGTGACTCGCCGCTTTCGTCATTTCCGGCGGCGTACTCCGGATACTTCGCCAGGTTACCAATCAAGCATAGCCTAAAACTCAAGGACTAAAGTTAGGTTAAAGAATACTGCTACTGCGCAGGGTATAATAATACTTGTAAGATCTCAGTTCCATAAATGTCTCACAAGTGAAGTTTTGAAATACAGTTGTTTTTATGAAAACTAAGCAAAGCTTGCTTAACATCAGCAACACTTCTAAGATAGATTTGGTGAACCATCTTGAAAACATAATAGATAACATTGCACCATACAAACTGTCAATTCAAATGCCTGAAGCTTACACCAATTCTGTTTCATTAGATATCTGTATTATCATAATTTTACAGTCACTGGTGTTGTTAGAACAATATTACATCTCTGCTTGGTTGTTGATCTCCAGGACACACTGACCAGCACGAAGCTGGCCCGGCAGCTGGACCTGCGAGACATCTGGAGACTGGTGCAGAAGGATGTGGAGACGGAGTGTATGGAGGAACAGGTACTTGGGGAATGGGAGACATATTTCTTACTGAATCCTTTTACAGAATCCTTCCAGATCTGAAACTCTTAACTCCATGCCTAAAGGATACGAAGCGGGAGTGTATAGATAGAGAGGTACTTGGAGAAAAGAAGAAAGTATTTTGTAACTTTCCTGTTTTACAAGATCAATAACTCTTTTACAAGAAGGAAGTTTAATGGTAGTGTAGGTGACAGGTACTTGAATACACCTTTCCTAGTTTTGATGAGTTTAATAACAATGACATGGGTTGTATGTATGATAGAAAACCATAAGGAGAACATATATTATCACCACATTCCAAAAGAATTATTGGAAGCCCAAGATCAACAACTCAGAATATACCCCTTTCAAGACCTACGTGATGAAAATGAGTGTATGGTTGTGTGCGGAGCATAGGTTGGTTTTTCACAAGCTAGTTATTCGATATGTAGTAATTATGATTTCATAGTATGTTACTAAAAACCAAATGTCCTTTATCATACACATTCTTTTAAATCTGACAATACTACATTACAATACAAAATATGGAAGCAGATCAAAAAGATCATGACAAAATTATAAAACAATAAACAAAAATAAAGTAAAACTATTTTGCCTGAGTTGAAGGCACGTAGAGGTCATTGGAGGAGACTGATGATGCTTGTCGAAACCTTGAGTCTAAATGTGCGTTGTTTTAGAGACATCGCTCTTAGGCTTCACGATCTCATTATCTTATCACTGGCAAAGCTAGAATTGATCCACTTTCTGTACAGGATGGTTGGTCCCTGTCCTTAAAAAAGTTAAGAAATTGAACTTGAGATAATTGGTTCACAGTTGTAATGTGCTAATGGTTAATGAGGTATGAGGCGATTGTATAGTTTTTTAGCATGTGAGTTGAACTGAATTTCAATCAATCAATTATTAATGATTCAATTAGTTTGTACTTGTAGAATACATGATAAGATCTTACGAACTTATTGTTGGCGTTCAAAGGAATACAATCCGTAAAAAATCATTACTTGACAGTTGACCTGCAAGTTTGATTTATAATTTTTAATCTCTGAACATTGTGGCAAAGAAAAATATTTCTGACTGGTCACTAGGAGTTTAATCTGTTTCAACAATGTTAATCAAAAGCATTAGGATTAACAAGAAGTAAGTGAACTAGCAAGCATTTGATTCTTTCTGAGGGCAACTTACACCTGTTGTCTTATTATCTTGCAGGATTTACTGTACCTCCGTCCCTTTTTATGTGTTTTACAGTTGTAGAGGATATGTTGTGTTTACAGTTTATTATTGTTTATCTCCATTAAAAAAAATTCATTTCAGCTTAGAAATATGGCATGATGAATTAAGTCCTGAATTGACTGAATTGAATTTTTCACTTTTTCGACAAATAATCATACAATTTGTGTGGCATGTCATGTTCTTTGTGATATTTGTGATATTTTCACAGTGATGACGAGAGTAATATCTTATTGCCTATTGTTGAAACATTTATAAGACTGAGATAATTAACATTAAATGGAATCTGTAGGATTACGTCTCCATATTCTTAGCATGCAAGAAGGCAAGAAGCTAATGTATGTAATTCATGTTATATATTATGTTATATATGTTGCTCTATCCTCCATCCAGTGTGACAGCCCGCTGTCCAGTTCCACAGATCTGTTGAAGGAGCAGATCTCGAAGGAGATTGAATGTCTCAAGGACAGCCTTGTCAAGCGGCAGTTTGCACTGGGAGCTCTGGTACGTTGTGTATTTTTTCAGATTGGCACTCTTGTATACACTGCCCTGGGAGAAAAATCCCTAGTTGTGGACATGCTTTAATTCTATCAACTGCCACTTTAAATGAGAAATTGATTAATCAAGATACACATGCATTTAAATGTACATGTGTGTGAGACAAATGATTGTGAGAACCCTCAGTGGGATTCAAACCCCGGACCTCTGGGTGTGAGTCAGGCACTCTACTGATGGATTCTTTGCTTGAAGCGTTGTCTGACATTGCCATCAGTATTATTGTTTCTAGTTAAGTAATAGAAAGTACTTACTGGGTATTACAGAAGGGCAAGCCGATGAAGTTGAAGCTGGATGCCTCAGGAAACTGCTCCCAGAACATGGACCTTTCTCCCAGCTCTCCTCTCGTTGGTATGTGCAGTCTCTTTCTCTACATCTGTGTATCTGATCAAGCTCACCATCTCACTACAAATGCTAACAAATATATTGACATATGCTACAGTCTGGAATTGTTGTATGTAAAGATGCCATATTTTTTTCCTTAAAGAGTACCCTGTTTTGATTCTTTTCAAATTGATATGATTTCCAACATTCCAGATGCCCTCACAATTGACTTCTTCAATGGAAACTACCAGATGTCTCGGCAAGGTTCAAAACGTTTAAGTGCTCTCAAGTCAATGAGTGGTTACTACTCGCTTGACAGAGACAGCTGCTCTGCATGTCAGAACAATATCAGCGCCCCATCTCACCACACCCTGTCCTGTCCCTCCTTACTGCATCGTCATCCCCCTGGTGAACCACTTACAGACCACACAGGCATGTACCCCTACACCAACCTCAACACATCCAGTAGCTCAAGTACTAGCGGGATTGACGTAAGTCCACGAGCTTCTCGCAGTGTTGATGGGCAGAACCGACGGAGGGATTTTATCCGTAGCTCCATCAAGTATGGCAGTGGAAGTCAGACATCAGCAGAGAGCAATGCCAACTCGGACTCCTCACATCCCAGGCAGCACAGATACTCCCGCAGTATCGGTGAACGGCTCAACAAGAAAGAACGGACACG
The DNA here is from genome assembly GCA_921293015.1 of Phorcus lineatus. NCBI lineage: Eukaryota > Metazoa > Mollusca > Gastropoda > Trochida > Trochidae > Phorcus > Phorcus lineatus. Next base: position 28,963,346 of record OV121085.1, on the reverse strand, counting down.
GGGCCAGAGTCCGTCAGGGTTCAGGAGGCAGAGCTTCACTAATGCTATAGAGAACAGAAAGGACGCTAACGACAACAATGTGTCTCACTTCTCTCGCAGCAGGAGCTCCAGCTTCCAGGCAGCAATAGAACGAGGGCGACGGAGTCCCACAGATGAGCTGGACTTCATGACCTTGAGCCAAGACTCCACACAGGAGGCAACAGACTATCCTACACAGAGTGTTCAGCAGGAGTTGTATGCAGCTTCCAGGAATGATGGGAAGACTGTCAGTTTCCACCTCTCCACTGAAGAATTCTATGATGCACCGGATGAGCTTGTCACCCCTGAGTCTGATTCTCAGTACCAAGACAGGGGAGACAATCAGCAGACTCAACACTCTCCAAGGTGAGGGGTCATTTTCCTAGCATTTTACTGATTTTCTGCCTTTTAACAGGAGATACGTTAATTTACTTATTTGTTTGCTGTATTCATATAATTTCATATAATTATTCATAATAATTCCAATCAGCATTTTTCAAATCGTCAGCTTTGAACTTGCCTCTCAAGTTTAATTGAAAAAGTCTGATATTGAAGCAACTGCCACATGATCCTCAGACAAAGTCATAATAATAAAAATTTACGTCCATCATTAAGTTGAATTATTATTTTTGCAGAGGGGGAGTCCCTGCTGTTCCAACCGGGAGAAAGCTGTCGACCCTTGTGGAGGAGGATCCCGACACAGATCCCCCTCCAACACCCCAACCTGTCTCCCCCCTGCCAGTCACACCCCAGCTCATCAGGAGCATAGTGGACCAATATGCCACGCCCACAAAACAAAGGTTTGTGTTTGGTCATGTTTATATGTGTGGAGATCTTTAAAGTATCCTACAGCATTCTAAACTTGTGTAATTGCAAAAAAATAAAATGAAATGTCATTATGTATAAAAAATATGAGCTCTCTGTATAAACAATTTTTTTCAGTTAGTATTTCATCATATCGGTAAGAATTGTTGTGTTGCAGATCACAAAAATCAAACATGAAAGAATCAACAGTTGGTGGTTTTTCAAAGGATCAGGAGGATAAGAAAAGTAAAAAGGTATGCATTTTGATTTTTACAATAACTTTGTTACCTTTAGCCCGTCTTGTTTCAGAAATCTTGCATAATGGAACCTTCTAATCATCCTTGTGAAATTACGTACCATGTAATTTGACTTACAATTGTATGTAAGTGTATTCAATAAAGATAGATATTATTTTCTAAAATTTTTTACCTTACAAGCAAGTAGGACTTGTAGTTTGAAAAATTAACCAACCCTGTTTGGCAAGCCCTGCAATATGTAGAAACTGATTTTATCTAAAATCTCATACGGCAGACCAGTCTGTTGATCTCATCTCAAAAAAGCTCCATCTGAAAATAACCAGCAATACTGGCTGGCATGCAGGCATCTATTCTTAACCCTCAAAATTACATATTTATTACTTAAAAAAGTATGCGGATTTCATTTTCATAATTTCTGCTGTTACACATCCAACAAACAAGATCAGATAGAACAGTTTTTTTCCATCTAGTATAACATTCTGTGTTACTGTTGAAACTAATTAAAATGTTTGTACGTTTATGCTATAATACATCTGTACACTGGATTACCTCCCTTCAACTGTGATTGTCAGATGGCTGTTAGCAGTTAAGACAGTAACCATGCAGTCAGAACACATATATATCTATCATCATGTAATGGAAGAATGTCTCGTTTTTATCATTTGTTTATCAAGTGCATCTTGATGTGTGTTAAACATTTTCAATTGCAAGCCACCCCCACTTATGTGCATCTAGTTGCTCATTGCATTAGACAATACAATTGAGATGCCAGCACCAGCGTAGTGATGGACAGACTCTGATGCACAGCTATATATGTCTTTAATGTTTTCATATCAGGCAACAAGTATAAACTAAAAAAAATCCTAGTTTATTCAGAAACTTGGTATCGGTCCATTCTGGGGGCAGTTCAACCCATCATAAGAAGCAATGGGGCACTCAGTGCTGACTAGTTCTGGTTGAGGGCAAGGTGTAATGGTAGATGAAAGGGGACTTTGGAGATAGGATTTTATAAATTTTGAGGGGAAATGTTTATATTAGAAATAAATAGTGTGGAGGAAGGGGATTGGAAAATATTTATTGAAGGATGTATCGTGTCGAAGAGAGAAGATGACATTGTGTTCAGGTATATTTCATGAGGGTGTGTGTAAGTGAGGGTAAACTCCTTTACTTCAACTTCTTTGTAAGGCCTCTTATAGACAACTCTTAAAGGCTCTGATTGTAGGGATTAAAAATCTATAAGTCCCTCATCACTGACTTATCAAATTTTACCTTTGACTCATCTAAAATGCATTGAATAGTCAATGACTTTCCGCTTCTTTTAAACTACCGACCAAACAAAAAAGCTTGACCTGCTTAAGTTTAAGACTTTCCATAACCCCTGGATTGAAAAGTTTTTCAGGAATTACTGGCTATAAGATCACTCAACATACTTGCTAAATGAAGTTGCTATGCCAAAATTATGTAAAATACCTCATACCTCAGTAATCTCATCAACTTAATGCATAGACTGAACATGTAAAAGAACCAAGGTGTTGATAACAAAAATAATTGTATAAAGGAAGGTGAGTGTATGTAGAAGAGGGCTCACCTTGAGAGGCAGATGGGTGGATGTGGGTCGGTGCCAGGAGAACATACATCTCTCATCACTTATGCCTTTTAAAGTACCTGTCATTGTCTTATTGCTGGCCAGGAGAAACAGGAACACTGGTTGCTTAATGGAGTTACTGGTGGTATCAGTTAAACTTCATGGTATTTGTCAAGAAAAGACAAATTTTCATGTTATTTTATGACATGATTCTATTTTTACCAAAATTGAAGTACATTAATGTTGACTCAGCTCCAGAGAGGTTCCAGTGTTATTTTCACAAGTCATACCTTTTCCTTGATGTAATTGGTATTTTATCTGCAATTCAATGATAAATAGTGGTATTGGTTAAAGTTCATGTATGTATGAGAAATGAAGAGTCAATGAATTAACAGTTGCACTGCTTGTTTGTTTTCATTTCAGTGAACATCCAAAAATAACATGTGTTGAAACATTTTGGCATTAAGATGAGGCCATGCATTGTGAATAAAAAAGATTTTTAGAATTTATTCAATCAGATTAAAATAGCAATATGATCCGTCATTACATCTAGGGAATTACTAGTTGAGATCTTATCAGCTGTCCTTTGACGCTCTTTGAACCAACCAATAAAATATAGGCAGGAAGTCAGTATTAAACCAATCAAAGACGATTGGCTCTTGCTACTGTCATATGCTGAGGTTGGCCCTATATTTGTGTTTATATATCAATAAAACGGGGTTTTTTGTGGTTGTCTAAACTACTGTGTTAATTTCCTATTGCGCAATTGATCTAATACACAAAACACAAATATTCTATCAGTAATATCTGCTTAGGGTTCATGTTGTCATTATCTTTCTCAACAAAATTACCCATGAAACAATTCTTTATATCTGGCTTCAATATTCTTGCTAGGGGTGTATCCTGAAAAGTTTTCTTGTTTTGGGTCGAAAGGAAATTATAGGGTTGAGATGATAAATAGACTTTTCAGAAAGAAAATATTTGTATCAGAAGGTTGTGTTGATATGTTTCGTATTAAATTCACATATAATGATTTTGATAGACACATATAAAACATGTGTTTTCAAGAGCTTCCATTTTCTATTTTTCAACAAATGGCTGAGCGATAAGTAATAGGCATGTGATGGGGTCTTCATTTCTCTGTAAACAAGATCCCTGCAGGCTTCGATGGGAAGGTAAATCATCCTGTGTAGATTAGCCAAGCTCTGCTGCATCAATTAGTGATGAGGCCCCCATTGCCTGTACCCCTGTGAATCTATTATAGAGTTGTACCAGCCATGGAAGTGATTATAATAGCGTTGGGCTATTAGAAGGATAGGAACCATCTGATCAGGGTTGGATGGACAGATAGACACATTCAGAAAGTGTTGTACTGTGCTTTGTTGGTTTTGTTCGTACTGTAACATTTTTTTTTACGTTGACGTAAATCTTAACTAATACAGAGTGAATGATTTTACGAAATGATTGTTCAATAATTGTTAAGATTTTAAGTACAACTGAAGTCACATTAGCTTGAACTCTATAAATTTAGAATAGATTTTCTCTCTTGAAAATCAAAATACATTCCTGATAGGAAGGTTAAACAAATAGGATATGATTTGTTTCTTTTGAAAATCTTTGATGATATAATCAATTTATCACTTCTTGAGATTTTATTGACATACATTATATCGATTCCCATATTAATGTACTTCGTTGAGCAACCATATATAAAATAGACAGTGATACAGACAATCAATCCAAATTTTTCAATAAATTTTTACTTTAAACAAATATTGATGTTCATCATCCATGATGAGACAGTTCTATCTTTGTTCACTTAGTTGTTTGCAAAAGCATTGCAAATATTGCAATATGTTGCATTATGTAGTACTTGATTGCACATGCTAACACTCAGAGACAAGGAGACAGTCTACTCTGCAGTAAATGACAGTTCTCCTGTACTGGAACTTGTTTACTTCCACTGCCAGTCTTCCGTGAGTTGCTCTCAGCTTTATTGTTGCTTGTATGGAATGCATCACAAAACCAGCCTTCTAGACTCCACAATCAGTTATCAACTAGTGAGCTTCTCCTTAAATGATCTTTCTATAACCAGCCCAAAAACCAGCTTTAATCAGCATTCATTTTCACCTTCCTGTCTGCCCATTCTTGTAGCAGATTTGAGAGAACCTTAGAGATATGACAGTGTATGTTACCTGTGTAATGAGTGATAGCAGAGATAATGTATCATTGATGTGCCTCGCTTGATGACTGATGAACAACACATGGGCTTTGAATCTGATATCTTCTCTATGAAACTAAAATTATCCCAGACCTTCTTGACAGTGCTACAACAGGGTTATGTTTTGGCCCTGTGTTGGCAAACAGCCCACTCTTCATCTGCCAAATTTAACAGGATTTTTAACTGATGTTTTCCTTCTATACAAGAGGTTGATTGCTCTTGCAGGTTGCAGTGTCTCCCTTTTCCGTCTAAAGTTAGTGGTAAAAGGAAGTGAAAGGAGCACATAAATTCTGTAATATACATGCTAAGTTATCCTTCAATTATCTTGAATTTGAAATGGAGTATCTTATCTGAAACACAGTAATATGATCCAATAAAGTTTTCAAACATGTTTGAAACGATTTTACCACAACTCAATCTCATACCAAAAACATCACACATTTTGAACGAGAGGAATGTAAATAAGACACTCTCCTCAAGAATAATTTCTGAGAGAGTTTGATGAAGTGGGATGCCATTAGACTGACTGACGCATGTGTTGAAAGCTGTGCCAGTTGTCTGTCGGTCTGTTGCTGGTCCTGTGTATACATGTAGAGGAATCCTGAGGCTGGGTTACAGGAGATAGGGATCCACCGGCTAGGTGTGGTGCTATTCACCACTGCTGTGTACTTTGAGAGTCCAGTGACTTGCATCTCTATTGGAAGCAACTCACAGTTGATCCTGGATGCACTGTGAATGAGTTGGGTTACACATGCTTTTCGGGAAAGGATTCACCTAGACAAATGTAACTGTCTTCTGAATAACTTGTGGGAGACAGAATCTCATTTTGTCTTGCCTAGGATTAGGATTTATCAGACAAGTGTCAGTGTGACTGTTAATGAGTTGGGTAAGGTCAGTTTGCTCAGGTTGCTAGTGCTCTCTGATCAGGATTCAACTGGACAACTGTCCCTCAGTCTGCATGGATAATAATGGCGCCGCTGACACAGCCAAGTTGGCCAGGTGTGGTGCCATTAAGGATAAAACTCGTAAGCAGGTATCTCAAATTGTCATTTTCTCTTTACAAAATAGGCAATGTTTATAATTTATGTTTAGTCACAGTTTTCTTTCAGAAGGATTACATTGATAATGTTAATATCTACAATTTTGTCTAATGAATCATTTACTTCACTTGTAATATTTGTTAAAAGCATTTAAGTATAAGAATGTGTTGATAGCCGTTTTTTTAAAAATGACAGCATAAGTATTTTGGCAAAAGGTCCATACAAGATCAAACAAAATATTTGTTATTCTTTTCAGTATTATTCTTTATATTTTCAGAGAAGAATAGAAAGCGATTTCTTAACATTTTTTATGTTTTTGAAAATTTGTCTGCCAAATTTTACTAGAATTATTATATAATGTACTAATTATTTCTATTACTAAATTTCTTTAATCCCTCACTAGGTTCTTTAATATTTGTCTAATATACTTTTGAATAAGCTGTAGATAGAGAATTGGTAATTATAGCATAGCTGATTCTTTTTCTCATTTACTGTGGTTTTGAGGGACATCATGTTATAGTCATCAAGTTAATACTTTCTACCTATATGCCCAAGGAACTGTTTACAATATAAGGAAAGAGTGATTGATGATCTGTCAAAATACTCCAAACTTTTGGGACTTTAAGTATACCATGAGAGTTCTTATAGAGAAAGAACTAGCCTTACCTGGGGCCGAAAGTTGTTTGTGTTCACTGTTATAGAAAGGATGAAAGTCCTGTTTACTTGTAAAGGCAATATCTGCTATGCATTAATGGTAGCTATAGGGTATTAGTGCAGATATTTGTGATGCTTGGAGCTCAGGGGTGTAACTAATTGTGGCAAGAAAACCTGTCAGCAGCAGGAGTTACCTCCCTTGATCGGGAGCAGAATTAAAGAACAGATCATAGTTTCCATTTTTCTGTCTAATAATAGAAAAGGATTTTGAGAGTAGTCAATAGTGTTGGTTTTCACTGAGTCAGTTTGAGCGGTTAAAGTTCCTGAGCTAAATATAACATAATATGTTTTAAAGCTTTAAAACTTGTTAATAAGAGCAAATGAAATTTATTGAAGTACACAGAAGAGAAGATTCCTATGCAAAGAATATAGCAATACAATAATGTCTTGAGCATCAGATCGATTTGCAACAATGACACAGTGAAGTATGGCAATGCCTGTTGATAACCATCAAAATAGTGATTGTCTCATAATAGAAATTATCAGTGAATCTCGCAATACCAAGGCTCATATCTGGTATTATGATAGTGATGAAGTTTAAATCTACTCCTTATAATGAGAACCATGTACTGCAAAACTGGCAGCTGGGGAAATTTCACAGAAAGCCTAATAACATTTTAATTGAAAAAGACTCATCATGTGTTTAAATAAGTTTTATAAACAAGACCAGGTCGATCCAGACAAGGTTGGGCACCAAACCTTCATACACACAAACCACAGCTCTCAGTTCACCTCACCTCACCTCTTTCTCAACAAGTTAGATGTCGTCACTACCCCCCTGCTAATTACCCGTAATAATTAACAGCCGAGGGAGGCATTAGCGTGGGAGCTGTTCAGATGGTTTTCAAGGTGTTTGATTCTGTGTAGTCAATACAGGCTGCTTGTTTTCCATCAGCTTGAACAAGATATTTTAAACTTTGACAAGACTTATATTCTGAAAGGAACATCAGTTTTAATTCATCTGTCGAAAGGAACATCAGTTTTAATCCATCTGTCGATGGTGGAAGGAGAGTGGAGATCTTCTCGTGAAGTGATGATAAGCAGAGGTAGGAGGAGGCTTGTCTACACCAGACACTGAGGAGGGATTGTTGGACATGACACGATTCTGATTCTCACTCCCTTATCTCTCTCCTGCAGGTTGCATCTTCCAAAACAGCAAGAGAGGCCCAGGACAAGAAAGAAATTTCAACTAGTAAAAGAAAAACTCAAGGTCAGTGTCATTTTTTTCTTTTGAAGGTGACATTTTGATGTACTGTTTTCTTACATTTCCTTTATTCAACACATCGTTAATCAGTTATTAAAGTTAGTAAATCAGTTGTTGAATGATTATGAACTTATTTGTTCCAAAATGTAAATATGATATCAACTACCATACAAGAAATGTTGCATTATTAAGGTAATTGAGTTTTGCCTTTATGACTCTTCAGTGTGAAGTTTCAGCACCAGGCATAAAACATTTTCTGTTATATTTACTTCTTTGATGTCTCTGAGTTCTTTATGTCATTAGCCATGTTTCATGCAGAGCACCAACATTCTCCTTGTTGTTTTAGTATCAAATAAATGTAACACAGACTGTCTGTAGTATTTTTACCAACAAAAAAACATCACTCAGAGATCCACCAAGTAACCAAACTTGCAATTATTCATATTTTGTTTTCAAGGGGACGCATATTTTATGGTGTCAGTTAACTTGTTTTGGTACTCGCAAGTAACCGAATCTGTCATGTTAAGAGTTGTTAAGTTAGAGTTGTTATGTTATGTAAACACAAATTATTTCTATTTTTAAACAGCCAGCCCAGAAGAACCGTCTCCCAAGATCAAAGAGAAATCCATGGAAAAAACTTTAACTCTTACAGAAGTGTCTGAATCCCCGAAGCCTAGCACAGACATCAAGAAAATGCCAGTAAGTATATCTACATAACCAACTCTGTTATTGTTATGGATTCATGATTAGAATCTAATATCTCTCTAATAGCTAGAAGTGTGATGTGTAATGGTTGTCTTAAATGTTCAAGTCATTACTGTTCTATTTTTAACCATGATGATTTTAGATATTATTCTTATTATATCAATTGAATTCTGTCACCCTCATGATTGTAATTCTAAACATAAAGGCTTAAAGAACAGCAGAGTCTTCCCTGTATTTCCTAACTATTAGATCTTTTACTTTGAAGACAAATATACAAGCCTAAATCTGTTGTATGTCCATGAAGAAAATCAAAACCAAGCAAAACCGTATATCATGCCTGTATGAAAGGAAGACCACTACAGCCTCTGTAAAGATAAGATGATAAAACTTAACTTGATTCATTACATAGAAATGTAAAAATCTCCTTGTTAAAATGAACCGTTACAAATTTGGTACACGAAAGTTACCAAAATTTCATGAATTTCGTGGAGAAAATTTATGAAACTATGAGGAGTATAAATTTTGGTGTAACTTTTCCTTAAATTTGTGAAGATAGTTCAATCTTAAGTTCTGTTTGTTTACCAGTTGAAAGCATTTTATTTATTTTTTTAGATTTACCTGAGGTAGTTGAAACCAAGTTTTGTCATTTCATTTCAACTTGAAAGGACATGTTTCTTATTATAGTTACATCATTCATAAAATTGAACAAATTTGGCAAGTGATAAGGAAATGTTTCCATGACTTTTATGTAACAGCTCGGAGATGTGAATGAAATGCCAATGTGTTTGTATCACCAAACCTTTAGTTAGATGCACACTGAACATGGCAGCAACTGTCTACCTTCTCCTCTTCTCCTTCTTCCCGTAAACAAAACCGCCCACAGTCCCACTGGTTCACCTGTTCCCATTATAACCAACATTTCCCCTACATCTGTCTTGCAATTAAATAGTCATAGCTCCAAACACAGTTTATTTCCATGGCAACAGAATTATATCTAAATACACAAGGAAAAGGTATTTGGGCTATTACAGTTTGAGTTTCATTTGCACTGCAAGGCACTTGTAAGTATACATACAGAATGCCACCAAAGGGCTCAGCTTACATTGAACTAGGCTTTTAGGAGGTCATCATTGCTTGTATAAAGGTAGCTGAAATAGCAACTAACTATCGGTCTGGTGCTTGAGAGATGCTGGAAATGTTATCAATAAAAAGAAAGAGAATCAATAAGAAAACACCACGATCTTTTGATGGATATTAAATAGATTTTTGTTGATTTGAACTTTTCTTGACTTTGGTTCCTATCTGCAATAATAAAAGACATACAAGCTAGGGGATAAAAACTCAAAAGAATGGCTAGATCTAGATTTAACCTTTTCATAAGATTATCATTTTGCATGTTGTTTTTTCAACATGCATATGTAATTTTGATTAATCAGTCCCAGAAAAGAATGGATGAGTGAAGTATTTCATGAAATGCCAAGAATTTAATCCAGCACCTCTGTTTTGGAATGAATCTCTTGTAAATAAAAGTTTGTCAATATAGTTGATGCACTTATACAATACCTCAATAAATAAAATTACTTATTTCAATATTTTGGATTATCAATGACACTTTCCCTGCGCGTCCGTCTGTATTGGATGTGAGTCTCTATCTATACGTGTGGATGTAGTGTTTAGACACGGACCACCACCAGCGCTGACTGTAGAGTATGTTTGATGTGTTTACACTGAAGTACAGAGAGAGAGAGGGTAGCCAGTAAGGTGCAGAGAGATGACTGACTGATCACTTGGATTCACTAGCATTCCTCTAGCTCTCTTTCATCTGGCTACAACTCCCTGAGTACTCACAGGCACGTAAAGGTGCTGACTGATGACTTTACTTCCTTGTATGCTGATACATGTTGCACTCTCGTACTGCCTGATGACAGAATAGATACATTGATTGACTCCTCATGTTTATTGCTTTATTTGTTTAACAATTTTGTTGTGGTACAAATTTTGTATTGATTGTTTCCTATTCTTTTAAGGTCTTTTCATTGCCAAGATGCTTAGAACTTGCAAGAGAGTTTGATTTGTCTGAAAACAGTCTGAATCCTGGATGAATCATGTTTACTGTCTGGTCCCAGTTGATATTTCAGTCCATGCTAATTCTGTGACAAGTATTTTGCCTTCAGCTTTTATCAAAGGGCAGAACGAAAAGAGCAATAAGCATTTTTCTTTCTGTTACGGTTGCTTTCATTACAAAATTATTGATAATATCAATGTTTGGAATATAAAATGTTGATATTATTTTGGTTATTAATATTTTTCACAGTTTTGATTAGATTCAGATAAAACTATGTTACATGTAGCTTTTTGTAACTTTTTTCAAGAACTTCTCAAAAGTAACCTTTACCTCTGGGTAACTCTCTGACAAACTACATTTCTCTGCCCTCAGGTGAAGGTGGAGGAAAGCCTGGTGCTGCCCGGCAGTCCTGAGTTGGGTCATGGCCGTCTCTCCCCCTCCTCCTCTCCAAGACCCAAACCTCAGTCTCGCCTCGCTAAACTCAGACAGGTATGTTACCTTTTACTAATGAACTATCAATTGTGTTGCAGTTATACAGAATTCCACAACTGAGCTGGGTGAATATTTGGAGAACAGGGCCAATACCAGTGTTGACATGCACAATTGCACAAATGATGATAAACTGAAGCTTGCACTTTGTCTAGTGCTATACAGGCCTGGGGCCCCTAACTGGACAAATGTGGAAAAATTGAATGTTTGTAACTTTCTGTAAACATGTGCAGTGTTGTATCTACATGATCAGCTGATTTTGTCTCTCTTGTATTTTCAAGCCATTGCAATTGTCTTGTTTTAGAGCACTGCTTATAACAACAACAAATGTAAGAATATTTACTCGCATACATATTGTCAACAGTTAAATTATCAGTGTTATCCCTTGATTGGCAGCATTTATTGTAACCCTCTATTGGGTCAGTAAAAGGTCAATCAACACATTAGAAAATATGAAGAGATTCCGAAAAAAGTGAAGATGTTTAAATACGAGGAATAAAACATCAAAGAAATAAGAACTTCCATTCTGCTGCTGAAAAGAGGTTACAAAATAAGAAAATGTCAAAAAGGAAAAAAATATTGAAGTTGATCTCTCATTCCTTTACCCTAGAAATGCCAAGGGGTTTATGATAGGCTATGTTTTCCCCGACACTGAACTGTACAGCAGCAGGTATGTGAACAGTAGGAACAGAGACTAATGGGAACTAACAGCACCCTGGTTAATTGCTACAGGGCTCTACCTTCCTCCAGACTGCAGCACACTGACACTGTTATGTGTTGTAAACTAAACCAGAGAATTTATATACCATTTTCCATTACAACTTTCTCTTTACTGGTTTATTTTAGGATGAACTTCTATTTACTTTATGAGGCTTTGACTTTCAGACACTGAAACAGTTCTTTGTGGAAAACTAAACTAGGAAGAATTGATTCCAATTGTCATTGACTGTTTCCTTATTTCCACTTAATAAAAGAACTTGGCACAGGATTTTGAAATAACTCCTGTCTATATTTTTGTCCATCAATGCAATAGTTTTTCCGGTGACACCAGAACTGAAAACCCAGGAGGTCTGCCTCAAAGAATTTATGTTGCAGTCATGATTTGAAGTGTAACCTTTATGTGTTTTAAACTTCTTTAGACATTATTTTTTTGCCATTCCCATTGAAGCGTTTCTTATAAATTTATTTCTGCACTGGAACTAAAAGACTATTAGACACACAAGACTTTCAAAAGAGGCTTTGCAATAAGGTCAAGCTTGCGTTGAGAAAATTGGCTTGTACTTCTGCTCTGTACTCATAGGTATTTTTTATAATTTCTTTTCCTGATTCCAAAGTGACGAATGACAATTCTGTGTGCATCACTTCAAAAATAAAAACACTTAGCTAGATGAAACTTATGAAAATGTTTATGTTTATGTTTTATGTACTTATTACCAATGTTTTTTTTATATCTTATCACAATTTCTACTAAAAAGAATAATATGGATTGATTAAGGAATACAGCTTCAAAATCATGGTTCGATGTATGTCACACTTCTCCAAATGGCAGGCAATATAGATGACTGCCTGTCCTGCTTTTAATAAAAAGGTTCACATAAAGATATTCATTTTGAACATCAAATCTATTTAGAAAAAATAACTTTAAATTGGCTGATCTTTTCATTAAATTTCAATATTTAGTTTTCACACAAAAAATAGCATGAATGTCACTGTATCTCCAATCTTGATACTGATTCTGCTTTCTGTGAAAGTCCATTTCAGTCAATGTTCAGTTTTTGCGAATGAGACTCAAGTAGGGTTATAAAATAAGCTTTGAGCTAACCGGCAAAAGTGTGTTAGCTAGATTTTCAATTTATATTTAATTATATTTTATATAAATATTTAATTTAATTCTAAGAAAACTTCATTAAAACAATCTATGAAAACAGTTAACAGGATATTGGCAGTAGGACGGCCCTATTCCATGAAGTGTGCATGTGCTATAGCGCAGCTGGTGTCATGTTATATGTACCTTTTAAACGTTTGTAGCCATTACTGTATAACTAACATAAAACAAAGACTACAGATTGTTGGATAGTAGTGAATGATTATCAAAACTAGGCAAGAAAAGTTAGCCCTACACTAATGTTTGGGAAAGGAATGCAATCCTAGCCCTATACTAATCTAGGCTAGGAATGTAAAGCTAGCCCTGTACTGACATTTTGCAAGGCTAGGTCACCAGGGATTGAGTTAGAAAGAGAGTCCCTGTTCAGCTGGAACAGTTGGTTCAGGTACATCTCTACATCTTTGGAGCCGTTGGCAGATGGAACGGTGGAGTCAGTATAAACATCCCCTGTATGTCTACTGCTTAAGTAAATCAAAGAAACATTCCAACCTTTTCCCCTCACACCTATGTAAATAATTGTTCTTGTTAGAATCATAAATGACAATAGTTTCTACGCATATGAGTTGTAGAGTAAGGAAAGTTTTTGAAGGAATGCAGATGATCTGTCCACATGTCATGATATAAAGTGTTTTCATTTTTGTTGAAGTACTAAAAAAAGCTGGTACATTCCTAAGCAGGTGAACTATGAGGAAAAACTAATAATCTTCAAGAAAATTTGACTCGTTAATCAACTGCCTGTGCTTGAATTTGTTCATGGAGATACAACTTTAAAACTCTGATGACAGGGTTAAACGTCTGATAGCCTTGATCACTTAAAAACTTGACAACTTTTGTATCGTTAAGTTGCTACACCTACGACTAGGTAAAATAGATGAATTATGAGGTAACTGAATTGAATTTTTATAGTACTTGTAGTGTTCAAAGGATTATGATTTAAGAAATCTAATCATTTGAATACTACTTTGAAGGGTTTTAGTAATTATTTGCACATGTTAGTTTTCAAATATGAGAAGCATTGTGATGTGCATAAGAAATTGAATTAGAATTTAAAATTGAAATATTTGTAAATCATTAAAATCTCATCTTTTCTTTTTGTTCTTGGAAATTTGTAACATAATTAGATAAATGTTTCACAACTTGAAGTATACTGTATGTCAGTTCATCACTTCTTTGCAGATATATAAGTAAATGCCTTTGTTATTGTTGCTGCTGTTGCATGAGATTAGCTTATTAATCAATTGATTGTAAAAGCTTACAAATGGAGGGGTAAAAATTAGAAAAGAGATTTAAGGATATCGCTCAGATTAAAAGAGTCATTTATTTTAATTTTATTTGTTAATCTGTTATTGGATTCTTCTCAATTGATTGCTTGCTGCCACTGCATGTTGAGTTTCAATGGTGAGCTGAATAATGAGTAACATTATGAAGTGTCCATACAACTGGAGGGTAGTGATGAAGATAATAAGCAGCTGCTATAGGCTTATATAATAATGAAACATATAAAGCCCCTTACATGAGAGGAATCCAGTCTGTATCTGCTGCACGTGTCCTGTAGCCTAGTTATCATCACTACTTCAGCTGTGGGAGAACCTGGAGGCACTTAGCCAACAACTTACGTTTATGGTAATACTTGAGTTTTATGATGACTATGCAAGAACATAACATGATTGAATTCAGCATTTTTTATTACTTACAAGTGTGTCCCTATTGACTCGCATCTTTCACCATTTTTTTGTGCTTATGATTAAATAAGTTATGGGATATGTAATAATAAATTTAACTGTATTGTAAAAATAATCCACACATTTTGGATCAAAACAAACCTATTGCTCAAGGTCTTGAAATTTCTCTGGTTGTCTCATTGATTTTACCTGTCATGATTCATGAGCAAATCAGTGTCGTTTTAGCAAAACATAAGATTGGCAAACACTTCGGCTGATTCGTTGAAATATAAACAAGAAACCTAAAAACACTCCATCAGCAAACCTAGTGAAGCTCTAAGGTGAAGTTACCTCCCTTGCACCAGATATCAGATTAACTTATTGAACTAACACACACCTAGTTTTCTGTTATATTTTAACAGCATAGATTTTATTTAACTTGTAATAACACAAGTTTCACATCACAGTGCTATTACATTATACAGACAAGGTTTGAGTTATGTATGATTCTAAATGAAACCAGTACCATAGACTGTTTGTATTTGCACTGTTTCCCAGCTCTCCCCACTGTGAATATAGAACCTGTAAGGTCCATGTACACTACCAGGTGGCTGGAGCTTGTCTTCACTATCTATTCTCAACATTTCTTACACGCCTTCGCCATTGTCTACACCCAGGGATCTATTCTGGACTTTCCTTGTGGAGTTTGGCTTGTTTCTGAAATATTTGTTGCCATGTAAGTCTATTATGATTATTCTATGTCTGTAAGGGCGCTGAAATATTTGTAATGAGTTGTAGGAAAGTTAACATTATGGTTACTCAACTTGTCAAGAGATGGGGGAAATTGTTGCTTCATTGAGATAAAATTTACCATATCATAATAAAGAATTGCAATTATTTATTAATTAAGATTGGCTTTAATGAAATGATATTATTTCTTATGAATTTTAAGAAAAAACTAACATTGTTGTGTATCTTTGTATTTTCTTTAATAGGTTTTACAGATGTGAGAATTATTAGATACAACTGATCTTGTCTTTCACTATGATATTTGGCTATGAAAATATGTGACAATTTATGTAACTCACAATGGGCAATTATCATCTTATCCTTAGGATTTATTTTAGCCAAATATGATAACAATGCACGCTTACTGTGACAGGATGCTCTTATCAGATAAACACACATGAATAAACACCTGACTGTATTGGAATATAGCTTTCTCCTCTCATTTAGTCAAACTGAATGGGAAAAGATCAGGCAAGCATCTTAAAGGGTTTTTAAAAATTTGTGACTCAAAAGTTCAAATTGACAAAGAAATTTTTTTTCTTAATCAAGTGTCTGGTTATCTTTATGCAATTTAATGAATATGCATTTCTCAATAGTCACAAAGAAAATACAGATTTTAGAGCTACAATTTTATTTTAGATATTAATTCAATCACCTTGATATCTCATTAAGATGATAGTTGAGATCACTAGAAGCAAGATGAGCGAAGTTATGTGTTTTAACCTTATACAGAAATATTAAAGAAGAAAAGATTCATTCAGATAGCAACCTTATCTTAAACCACAGTTATTAGTTATTTAAGATACCAAACATCTGTTTGAAGGGTCAGTAGTGAAGATAGTTATGATATTTTATGAACAGTTATTAGGTTGAGAAGCAACAAGTGCTGCCCAGGAGACTCTTTATATTTATGGTTATTGACAGAGCTGTTTATTAGCATAAACTCTCATGGTTCTGCACTTCCTTAGCTTTGATTATATGGACCTGCTTACTGCTAATTACTTGAACAAGTACCACGAAAACAAAACAGGAAGTACAATTCACTGCTGAAATTCTTAGGGTAAACTTGATAAACTGGAAGGGAAGCAGCAAGAAAAAGCCATGTACAAATTTAACTCTAAGCCTTTATTTTAAACTAATAATAAAATTTCATGTTGACTGACGTTCAAACCAAAGACTGCTGAAAAACACACACACAAAAAATCCCATTTCTCTGATATTCGTTGCTTATATCTAATAAATAGTGGGTTGTTTTTTTAAATTCTAGAGATTGAGTGATAATCTACGTTATCACTTTCATCCAGTAGTGCTTGCAATGAATCTTTTATTCTGATAAGAGTAAGCAAAATAAAAGTTTGATTATATAATCTTTGAAGCTAGTAAGATATATAAAACTAAATTTGGTAGGACACATCAGACTAGAGCACACCCATATCAGACATGTATCTTGCCAAGTCGAGCATGTTGGCACTGACTTTGATCAACGAGATTGAGAGACTGCTGTACTACACTCTGTTGGTGTAGTGAGATCAGGGTGAGGTCAGGGAGGGAGGGACCTCAGTCAGATCAGGTGTCGGCACACAGAGAGATCAAAGATATCCTGTATACTGCCATGTTCCTGCATAGCTCTCTCTGTGAGGGCATGGAACTAGTGCAGCAAGTCATTGGAAGCAGAGAGTACATGAGTAGCAATGTCAAGCCTGCCAGTGCAGAGACAAGACCACTGGTGATCAAAGGCTTTGCTTACAAGGGTGCCTATAGTCCTTCAGTGTGCCTGGAAGTTAGCATTAGAGGAGTTGAAGGACTGCACATCCCTGAATCAGTAAAATGACATTTTTTATTGTTTTCAATGAATCTAAGCACAGCAAAGACTAATGTTATTCTAGGACTACTGAACAAAATGCTGTGAAGATAAGTTTAACTATTTCAGTGGATTAGACACCATTGAGGGCACAAAGTTAAATGAAATTGATTCAAACCAACTGAAGCAGACCATGCTTTAGCTGAGGTTTGCTAGTAGACCCAGATCTTAACAGATTTGGTAAGAAGATTGATAAATAACAGCTTGGCACTGTTCCTGCATCTCTCTATGAAGAACTTGCTAGTCAGATCAGGTGCAGGGTGTCTGTGAAAAGATTGATCAAAGACATGCACTCCACAGATTGACTTGGCTGCACTGCTTCTCTTCTTGCCCAGCTTCAAACACCTTCAAAGACCTGTCGAGCTCTCCACTCTGTCATAATTCATTTCTTTCACTTTGACAAGGTCTGATCTCTGGAAGCTGTGATAAGCTTCATTACCGTCTTGTTTGTGTGAAGTTATTCTAGTTTCAAAGAGACAATTATTTTTTTCTCAAATCCTCAAAGGGGAAGACTTCAGTGTTCTCAGTTTAACAAGACAATTTATGGCTCAAGGCAGCCTGTAATCAATAACAGTCACTCAAATAGAATTGAAAAGTTGTATTGATTTTTTATCATTTAAAATCTTTTTCTCTTAAAAATTTTCTGCAGATATGATTCAAATGAAATAATTCCCTTACTGTACCGTTGGCTCAAATATTGGTGTAGTATATTACAAAATTTACAAAAAAACAAGATTCCCATGAATTACTTCATTCATTGATGTATTCAATGAGATTGAAATTTTTTTATACATGGTAACAATATTCATATAATTTGATAAATGCAAAAGAACATTTTGGGACATTTTGACAGACATTGTCACTCTGGAAAATATGTTTTATGATTTATCATATTTAAGGACATACCCTACCCATCAAAATACGTCTATTGCGCAGAACTGTGCGCATCGCAGTTCGTTACGGTAATAAATATGCGACAATCATCTAATTTACAAGACCGTATGTCTTAATACTTGAAATCATCAGTCATACTAATAATAGCAGAGTTACGCTGTTTAAGCCCATTTGAGCGCTCCTAAATGAATAAAAGCGGGACATTTACGACATGGAAACGATCTACGGCAGTGTTGATAAACAAGCCATGCTCTCATCAGCTGATCGACGGACTTCAGAAAATCGGCAGTTAAAATGAGAACACTGTCACTGAAACTAGCTTTTTATTTACAAAAGCTTGGTGAATTGAATTACTGGAAGTGAAAATTTAGCTTAAATTCTCGGTTTGATTGAAGAATTAGTGATTTTACAACAAAATATTTACGCAAGCCATATCGGCGCGACAAACAGCTGATCACGTTTTGACCCAATGTTACTGCATTAATTATCTACATGATATTCGGATTCCCTACTCATGACCATCGACATGAAATTTCTTTCTCGAGGATATGTCCCCATACGGAAATCTGGCGAGGTCACTTTGAATTGATGGAAATTATTTCAAGTATGCGGCCAACGAAAACATGACAACCCCACAGCGCAACCCTTTCATTCGAGGTAGGCAGCCGTCGAATCGTCAGTCAAGATCAAATTGCTGCTATAACTTATTTTGCGAAAGCGAGACGTGAAGTGCACACCCAGGTGTATTATCTTCAACTATCAATTAATCATTTCAACAAATTATTTCATCTTACAAATAATGAATAAATAAAATGAATAAATTAGATTAAAGCCGATGGATTTTTAAAAATCGTATATCTCTCTCTATACTTATGTCAATTTATGTAGATAAATTATTGTTTTGGAGATCAGTTGTTAGGCACCAATATTTGAAGGATCTGTTCTCTGAAAATGTATTTGGGCTTTTGCTACATGAGTAGAAAGTGAAGTTTCTGATGGGAAATACCTATGTGGAAAACATCATGGCAAAAGATCTCATCAGGTGACACTGTTTAAACAATATCTATGGGGAAATTAAGACCCTTTTTCAAAATCCTCACCTAACTTACAGAAATAAAGTAATTATTATTATAACAGCATCTTTAACAGTGCATCGTTTTTAATGTTGAATAATTAATGATTAGCAGAAAAAATAATATAAGGTTGGCCCCAAACACAACAAATTTCCTTTAAAACTTGAGATGCAAGTTTTTATCTTTGTTAACAAGCGACCTAATAATTTAGATTTCTTTAATGCATGAATATATCAATAATTTAGTTTCATATGTCACTTTCCAAAGAAGTCTTGGTAATGAATAAAGGGCATCTGATCTGATCAAATACCTCTTTTTTGAATTTATGTGATTATGGTTGCATAGATTGGCTAATATATTTGTAGATTTTTGTTAGATGTAGATGCACTGAATTTTCATATCACATGTTAGAGTTTGTTTGGTACCAGCATGAAATAATAATTATCAGACTATGTTTTTGCTTCCATTTATTTGTAAACTTTACTCAAAAGGCAGTCATAATCAAAAATTTCAAGTTTATATTTGTACCTGTGGTACCTGTTTACTAGCAATCCTTGCATTGTAGCAAACAAAATAACAAATAACAAATAACTCTTACAGTATGATCACAATCCTTTAATTTTGCAGATCATGGTGCAGCTGTATTAATGTCAACTGGAATTTTGAACACTGTGTGTATGGTAATATAGCAAGTTAATCACTGTCAAGGCTACCTGGCTGAGGCAGATATGAACTGTTTATTTGTAATAATACAAAATGTGTCAATAATTTTGAAAAAGAATCCCTGCAAACCTGGCTTAGTTAAAGCAAACTAAAGATCATGATAACATAAAAAACAAAAACATTTGAATTTATTTATTTTTTATGTGTTATAGCATGTGAGACTGAGATCAGGTAAAAAGAAAATCTGCCCCTAAAAAGCTGTTAAATATTGCTCAATAAATTAATTTCAAACCATAGATTAATTTGATTACTTTGGTAGAGCCAAAGAAAAAAAAGATACAAAACATTTGAATCAATATAATATGGTTTATCTTTTTTATCTTATAATTTAATATTGTATTCATTTTCCCCACAGTAAATAGAAGTCATTTGGTATTTGTGAATACTTTAATACTTCCAATATCTTTTGATGATGGGGAGGGGTATTTATTGTCTGTAATTTATATGATTTTAGATACTGATTATTTTTAATATCTTCTGCATTTTCGTGGTTCTCAAAACAAGCACTCTTTTGATAAACCGACTGTGGTTGAATGTTAATTAATGTGTTGCCACCTGTCGCATTGACTTTGATAGAGTGTGCAAAGGAATGAGTTTGATTTTGGTGCAAATTAAGCGATCCACTCCGATGAAATTCACTTGCACTGTCTCGAAGGAAAGACTTGCTCCGGCCTCGTTCCGAGAAACTTTTACTGCAAGTTTATAAACATAATATTTTCAACGGACAAAAACAGTTTATTGGCGATTTTAAGCGAAAATAAACTGAAAATATTGCATAAATGTCTTTAAAGTTGAAGTGACAAAATATCAATCAAGACGATTTCGAAGGAAGTCTAGGCGGAAGTACCGCAATCAATGTTTTGATGCAGTTTCTTCATATCCAGGCATTGGTCCTCAGATTTTTCTGCAGTTAAACTCTTTATATTTGAAACACTTATTTAAACTAAGTAGCGTATGTGATATTGTCAAATGATTTTATGATAAACACTGAAACACTGTTGAAAGTCAGTGGGTTAGTTTTTTCAATGCAGTGATGGAGCTAGTAGGGCGAGATTTCACTTGATTCTCGTGGGTCATGGCAGAAAAACGTAGTCTTCGTTGTTGTGTTTATCGTTTTAGAATTTGTGGAAGATCATAGATGATAAACCCCATTAAAGGGTTTAAACTTTTAAACGAGTTGCTCGAACAATCTGGCACAACCTGTCAACAATTCCTCGCCTCTCAAGCAAAACCGCACTCATTGTAGACTCGCTGCGGCTGCAGTGGGCGTTTTCTCATTGACGATATGCATTTTCAACGACAAAAAGTTCGCGATTTTTCCGTGGTGACCCCCATTTTTTTCTTCGAATTTCAGTTTCTTAAAATGTCAGGTTCATATCATAAAAGTTTTAAAAAATTCTAAATTTGGGAAATTTATTTTTCTTGAAAATGCATAAAAATTTCATGCTAAAAATTAAATTTTGATTGACTAAAAATACTCGAAAATAATAATTTTAATGTTAATTTTAAAATATTTTTGGGACTAAGATTAACAATACTGCTATAACTGACTTAAACGGTTTAAGTTTTGCATAAATTTCACTTATTTAAGAAATTATGAGGAAAAAAAGGTAATTCATATTTTTGGGCTTTTTCACAAAAAGTGTCATTTTTCGACACGATTTTACTCGAAAACGAGTATGGTGACCCCCATTTTTTATTTGATTTTTGAATTCAGCACACTCAGTTCTTCAAACAAGCCAAGTTTCATAAAAATCTAAATATTTTCATTTCTGGGTAGGGTATGTCCTTAATATGTAATAAGAAAATCCTAATGAGCTGCAGAGCCAGTTGCTCTAATTCCACATAATTGGCTTTTCATTTACATCAATACATACCAATACAATTTCATGAGGAGCAGAAATTTTGCAATATACACAGGAGACATAACATCCTATCTTTATGCTTTATATGAAATCTTACAAATCTCCTAGATCCACTAAATTGTCCCTACAATACAGAAGTTTTATCTCTTAGTAATGATTTTAACTCATGGGTTGTAACTTTTCAAAATGTTACAGGCTTGAAACATAGAAAACATTTCCTTGTAAACCTTAGTTGAAAGCAATTGGTTCAGTATGAAGAGAATATTAAATTTTGAGGTGTAAAGTTTTGGTTAAGGATTCAAAAGTGGAAACTTTCAAGAGGATGGGCCACAGTAACTTTGGGAACCTATTTATAGCAGGCAAAAAGATACATGGGTTGGTAGTATTCTGCAGGTCATCTCACTAGTATGCAAACTATTATGTTTGTAAGTGGAACGTCGGTTTCGGTTTCTGAACATGTATATATGCTTTTATTTCCATTGCAAACAAAAAAGTGTCATATTTGCTGAATATTCCTGTAGATTGAGTTCAACGTTGAGAAAATTACCCCGTGTCTCTTAGATCAACCAAAGATCTTTATTTCAGCAAAAAAGGAATAACATTGGTAGATGGATACAATCATGATAAGAACATGCACATATGAGGAAGCACAAGCTTTCTTTTATGTAAACTTTTCATTTAAGAAATAAATATTAATTGATGTAAGTTATCAAAAACTTGTAAAAAAAGAGAAGATTTTATATGATATAAGATCTAGTTTAGATAACAGCATTTATCATAAACCCAAAGATGACAAATTTACGGCCTGTCAGCAATAAGTATTGTTAATTTCATTTCTTAGACTTGAAATATCTACTTGGAAAAATTTCCTTGTGAACTACAACATGTCTTAGTTGTTTTTGTATCTGACATGTGCGTCCAATTAGCTCCTAAGCATAGACTCATGATGAGGGTTTTAAGTGGAACATGCAGTGAGGATAGATTCCATATTATATGGAGCTGCTTAAAACTGAAAAATTACCTGTCAGGTGCTTGTTTCGTTTCCATGGTAACAGAGCATTCCATCCACACCTGAACATTAACAGAATTGTTTGAATCTGTAGCTGTCATCTGCAATTATCACACCTAACAATTAACAGCTGATGTTGATGTTCACTGATGAATATAGATCTGATATTGGGATAAAATTAGGTATGTTTTATGATTTGTTGGAGCCTTTCAAATGAGCAACAAAACCCTCATATGAAGTAGAAGATTCAGTGCATCTGTCGGAATTCAGAAAATATTTCTTATTCCTTTCTGAAATAGATTTTTTGTGACAGGTTTATGTAAGACAATATTCATTAGATTTGTTGAGTTTTTATATAAATCAAAAGGTAAAATCATTTATTGATTTAATTATTATTGATTGCAGTATAAATTATTGCTACGATACTCAGGTGATTATCCATGGATCAGACATTAACTGAAATCTTTTTAATCCTACACAGCTTATGATTACATCTACCTTACTTTTCACCTTTATTTATGACGCTGTTATT
The DNA here is from genome assembly GCA_921293015.1 of Phorcus lineatus. Lineage (NCBI taxonomy): Eukaryota > Metazoa > Mollusca > Gastropoda > Trochida > Trochidae > Phorcus > Phorcus lineatus. The sequence goes on along the minus strand of OV121085.1, from coordinate 28,939,952 downwards.
TGAGAATATTCTTGACATCTGTTGATTTACACACGTGAGTCATGTACAAAGTTGCTATCCTGTCAATTTAGTTTGATTTTGGATCAAAAAGCGGGGAAACCTTTATCAAGCATAAATCAGATATTCTCAAATGTATTATCGTCAAGTCTTTTAATAGCATTTTAGGCAGACATTACATAAGAAAAGCAAGATTTTCTGGATAACAACTTCTTTTTTTATTATAAAAATAAAAATATTGTTATGAAAGAAATCTCAATTTCTTTCGTTTTAGACAGTTTTGAATACACTTGACATTAGACGTTACATTTCCTAAGTTAAGAACTTGCTGTCAGTGTCACAAAGAACATTATAGGGTTGAAGAGGTCTCAACTGTCTAGCTATCAAACATCTGATATCATTAGAAAGGTGTCCACATGCTATCAGGATATCAAAAAGTTTCAACAATAGGTGAGATTCATGTGTAATTGTGTTGCATCTAGAGTTACCATGACTCTCTGTGTGTCCTCTGCTACAGTGCTCTGTTTGCTGTAGTGAGATGTGAACTACTGCTAGTGCTGATTATCAGGCTTTACACTGACAGTTGTAACCAGATGTGGTCATACCGATGACCTCATGGAAACAGTCACTTAGTGAAGGTAATAACGGGACAGGTGATGAAGGTTTGAGGGTTCATGAGAAGGTGGTGTGCGGAACCTTGTAAAGAGCTGCAACCATTGTACTTGACCCAGGCTTGAAATGGGGCAAGGGTAATGATGATATAAATGAGACTGGAATTAGAACTTCTTGAGACAAGGTTGTATTATGCCTTATCTAGAGGTGTCATCAGTATCATTTCGCCAAGACAGGGTAGTTGTGATGGTGATGAAAGTAGGAATAGTAGACAGAGGAGAATGGGTTGTACTTTACTTTATTGAGAGGTGTCACCCATATGCTTGACCCAGACTCTTGTGTCCATGGCCTTGAAACGGGACAGAGGTAATAATGATGAAAATGAGATGAGAATCAAGGGTTCTTGATAGATGGGTGGTACATTCATTACTGACCAAGACTGGCCTGAGGCTCAGTTAGTTAAGAGTCAAGTAATAACAGGAGAGAGGTGACAGTGGCATAGGTGAAATTGAATTTGGTGTTGGGGGAGGTAGCATGAACAATTGGTTCTTGTGATGTATGAATGAGGTGACATGAATTTAGACAAAGTCCAGGTAGAATCTTGTGTACAGTATTGTTGAAGATAGGAGGGAGGGAATGCTGAGGAGTGAGAGGTAAAAAAGATTGAACTTTTTCTCTGTCTTTGAATTTGATAAGCATTTCAGAAGCTAGTGTGATAAAGGAGAACATGTTTATGGATAGTGATCCTATTGCAATAAAGAAGTTGATTTTCCATAGAAATTTTTCTCATTTGTTGTTTTTGATGGAAAGTTTTCTAAATATTGCTGTCTTCATTGCATCTGATGCAAGCAATGTTGGATTCACTAATGATGGAAATTTGGTAGTGAAAAGAGAAACATGGTAAATGGCATCATTTAAAAAGAGGAAAAGGGAAACATTATACTTTTAGATACTTGTAGACAGTGAAGGGAACAGTTAATGAGGTAGTTGGTATGAGTTATGTAGTTGGGTCAGACTAGAGGTAAGACAGGGAAAGTGGCTCTTGTTACACTGCTGGTATGCACATGGAATACTCTACTATTGGTGGCTGAGATTGGTGGCCACTCACTCACTCACTGGCAGAGCGCTGCATGTTGCACGAACACACACAGCACAGGGACGGCAGTGTGGGAACATGCATGTTGACCGGTGGGCTGGGTCACCTTGACCTGTCAGAATATACAGCATCCCAGCTTGGATACTAAGAGGTGGGTACTGTATCATTAGTAGCTAGAGTTCATGACAGCGGTCTACCAGACTGTGAGATAGTGCCTGGGGTGTGTCTATAAGATCCCATATTGTAGCAATAAAGTATTCATTAAATTGTTACAGGTATTACCCACAAAACCTTTTTCAACCATCACCTTACAGCCTCTGTTGTACGAGTATGAGCATGTTTACAATAATTCTTTTTTCCAAAATAGAGTATTCTTGGACTTGCAAAGGTATAACTTGAAAATAACTTTCTTTCCAGTCATTACATAACCATCTCTTAGTCTGTTTACAATAATTCTTTTTTTCAAAATTGAATATTCTTAGACTTGCAAAGACCATGGCACTATTTATTTTCCATGTGAGATCCCAATTTTTTAATATGGTTTAAGTTTATTATTCGTAACGCTTTTCACAGTTGAGGAATCTTTCTCTCTCTGGCGACACCATGTGGTAAGTCATGCTTAATGCTATTCAAAGACTAAGTCATGATTATAGGTACAAAAAAAATTAAAGCTATGTATTGTGCTCATTTCATGCTGTAATGGATACATGTATAACAGTCTCACTATGGGGCCCTGCAGTAACATGCACGCAATGGTAGGAAGGATTTAGCTCTAAGTAGCAGTAAAACCTGTGGAATTTCATTTCTGGAAGGATCTGACAGTGTAGAAACTTTCCTGTAATTATAAGGTAATGTTACAGCATAGGCTTTTTTATTTGATTCTAATGGAATTGCAGCACATTTTCCTTGTATAATGGCTGAGTGTTTCAGTATTGAATCCTTCTGTCTATTTATGCCAGAATCACTATTGAGCTTCCCAGTTTGTACTATGTTTGTAATGTTACCAAATACAGTTTACATGTGATGAAACATTTAACTGTCTAATTTAGACGGTACACTTTCTCTATAGGTATATTACACATTACAATTAAAATGTGACAATGGTTACGGTTTACCATGTAAAAGTAACACTAATGTGACGATACATTACAGAACATAATGTAAAAGTTACACTAATGTGACGATATGTTACAGACTGCAATGTAACTGTGACACAGTGTTATCCGCAGCCCTGTAATGATGATGTAGACAGATAATGAGCCTATACCTAATACTACAAGCACTGCCCCAGCAGGTGCCCTGTCCTGACTTTGATCTTGTGGAAGCAAGAAGGTGTCAAACACAATTGTGATTGTAGCAGGATAAACAGCTGGTGCGTCCCCTATCACTTTCAGCCCTCCCAGGTAACAGTAAGCCTCCAACTGCACTGCAGGGGTCCCTCCCAGCCTCACTGCTTTGAAGTGACCCGTTCTGATGCTATGTCCCTCTGTACAGATAATACATAGATAAACACCTGGTGTGAAGCCAGGCAAACACAGGGTAATACACACTAATTGAAGGGCCAGTCAACACGTAACCCTTCTAATGAGGGATAATCTACAGATTACCTACACAGTCCAAGCTGGTTCCTCTTGATGGTGTGGTCAGCACCACAGTCAGGGGTAGCAGTGAAATGTGCTACTGTGGTACTGATTTATGACAGATTAGGCAAATGATCTGACACCAAATGAAATTGCATGAAATTAGACAAAGTTGGCCTAAGAAATTAGACATTTCAATATTGAAAATCTTTTTGCTTTCAAATTTTCCTTGTGCATAAGATGTATAATTGAATGTAAGGGGTCAGAGATAATTGTGCTAGTATAGACAATTGATTTATCATAGACTTATAGACAAACAGCAAACTGACCTAGAATTTGACACCAAATGAAATTGTCTCTAATGTAATAAATTTGATGTATTAATATCATAATGTTCTTTCTACAAATGATCCACAGTTCAGTTGTTTTTTTTTGCAGGAGTAAATTTGTTTTTGGTTTCTATATGGGAGATTTCTAACAGTAAGAGTGTGTGTTGTTCAGAGAGATATATAAAAAATGCTCTAGAGATTAAACTGATTTTTCTTCTATGGCTGTTGAAGTGAATGTCTCATGGACCCCCTGTAGCCTGTCGACCGCTTCTCAACACTAGGCACATTGATAGTAGGAGGAGTTTCACCTCCATAGGAATGTGATTACAGTGTTTTCAATAAATATAACACTCCTTTTGTCATATTTCTTGTAGCAGAACCCACATTTCATCTTTGGGATGTATGTAAGCTGATTATTAACAGAAGAATAAACAAGTGTAAAAATTAAATATTTGTGAATATCTATTGCATTGGTTGACTAGTTTTTCTTTGAATTTAAAAAGAATTGAATTTTGAGTTTGAATTTCAGACAATTTTTAGACTTATGTAATCTCCTCAAGGTAATATCAATAGTTGACAAGGATTTCGGATCTCTATGATGTAAAAACACAAAGTCTAGTCACACAGGCATTTCAATCTTGCTGTGTTTACTCAAGAGTAGAGGTGTTAACTCAAGAGGCTTGTTGATCATTTTTGTACCAGAGATTATCTAACATGACAACTGATCAGTCCCTCATAGCTATAGGTTTCATTGGCTAGTGGGGAAGCAATCAAATGCATGCAGATATAAAGTTATAAGAACCATGATGTAAGGAGTTAAAACGTCACGTTGTGATCTTTGATTTGAATGTAAGGTTATAAAGATTATTGAATTGTACTTCCTTGTTGGCTTATGGTTAGAAGCTTTCTTCCGAGTGTAACACAGACACTGACATTGGGGGATATTTATGGGATTTTCTTTTCATCTTTAATGTAACTCCTTACAAAGGCTTTGCTTGTTCAATAGAAATTTTACCAAAATATCATGTACATTGTTCATTAAAATCACTACTTTATCAACTATAATTCACTTTTAAAGCCATGTAAAAATAGAAAGTGTGAACTATGCTTTAAATAAAAAGCAAGTCCAAAAGCACCACTCAGAGGCAAACAAAACTAAATCTCCACAAGTTGAATTATAATAAATAGGTTACAGGCTGTCAAATCAGCCTAATTACTACGCTGTAAGCACACAAATGTCTTTAGTGTGTTGTGTCAAACTTCATCCATTTAATCAATTTCTTTGTAATTCTTTTGTACAGTTTATCAATAAAGATGTGATAGAAACTTACAGACACATTAGTACCAACTTAATGATAAATTACTTGCTATCATTTGAATACCTTTGTCTGAATACCCAGATGAAATATGTTTATGATCAAGTTGATAGGTGAAGGGGACTATTAAGTTCTCCAGTGCATCCCCTCCAGTGACGTGCATGAAGTATATCTGACTAACGAAAGTGTATGACCCTCCAGGCCTCCACTGATTGATATACTGCAGGCAAGAGGAGTGTTGTGTAAACTACCTTACCTTCACATGTTCTTGCTATTGAAAATATATCAAAGTCCAACTTTAAATCACATGAATGGTTTTCAATAGTTGTAAATAATATCATGTGTTGAAAATACTTTAGGTTATTTTGAAACTAATTTCATGTAGTTCTTATGCTCAGTTTTGACATGCTTACAGTACATGTAGGGTCAGATTTAATCTTTGGGTCAAGATATATTGCTCTATGAAGAGCTGTAATCTATAATAATTCCACAACAATTGAAGACAGCTTGGTGTGGTCTCTTGGACTGACGACATGTTCCGAACACTCGCCTATAGGGTAGGTTCATCTGTCCTTACCTGTTTAAATGTGGATGTACCTTCTGTGTAGATGGTTATTGTTAGAGCAAGATGGTTATCTTATTTAGTTATAGAATCGATTACATAGCATTCCTTCAGGGCTGATGACGAGGACTGTTATGTGAGTTTGAAGTTCCAGGAACTTCAATTGTCAAATACAAAAGTTAACATTCTGTAAGTTATTTGTCACTGAGTTATCAAATTTTGCTTTTGTTCACCAAATAACCAAATCATATTTGACCTGCCTGTTTATAAGAAGAAGAATAAAAATGTTTGACTTTCATATAGAGCTCTGTTACCACTGCTAGAATTGACTTATTGAAAACCTGCTAAAAGTCACTGTCGTATTGACACTTCTGAGACACTAGTATGCATGATATCATGTAAGATCTCTACTCCAGGTTCATATTTCTCTGTTACCACATTCAAAGATAGAAGTAGCCAATCAGCTGTCCTGTTATAATAACTATACTAATGGAGTTTCGTGGATGGATGATTGATGTTCAGTAGTGTGTAGAGACAGGATACCTTTATGTACCGTTATACAGCAAGATGCTTTAACAAAGTGGTTCTCTGTTACTTGATAAGAAAACCTTTTAGAATATTTTATGCAATTGCTAAGATGCTAAACGAATTAGATCAATTCATATCATTTGTAGAATCTTACCATGGAGTTATCTTATATATAAGACCATTATGATGGTTTTAGCATCAACACTAAGTTATCAAACTTGAATTAAAAATTTATATATTAATCCAGACACTCATTTCTGAATCTTAATACCAATTTCTAGAAGAAAAAGCATTTGTTGATAGATATACCCAAAATGTTAAGCCTTAAAAGTTTAAAACTTGAACTTCACACCACTATTTTAGATTGAAATCAACAATAGCACTAAAGAACACAAAATGATTTTTGATAATTGAAATTGGATAGAATTCATTAGGGTCAGTTTACAGGTGTTTGTTCAAATACCAGAGTAAAAGTTGAATAACCTCTTACAGAAACTACACTCTTTGTGAATATGATATATAATTCAAGTATGTGTACCACTCTTTCATGCTTAAGGCAAGATCTAAATGGTTTTGATTGACCTCAATACCTTATTCATATAACGGTCTGTTTCGTCTCTAAGCTAAGTTACTTAGCAAAACTTTTGATAAGAGATTGATATGGCAATAATTACCCTCGCAGCAGGGCCAATTACTGAGATACCATGTAATACATGAGCTGTTTGGAAACTTGAGACGGGTAACCTTGGACATTCTTCTCTCTCTTTGTGGGATGGAGGCTCCCAGGGTCAGCGGGAGTTTGTCACTATAGGCAGGCTGTATACCTGTCTACATAACTTACAGCCATTGTTGCTTACACTATGTAGGTAGGTAGATGTATAGGCATTGTTACTTACACTCTGTATGTAAAGGAGTATTTAAGTAGAAGAAGAACATGCTGTCAGGGCTGATGCAGCCTTACTGAGAGACTCTGTTAGTTCTATCAACAACTGGCTGATCATTGCATGCATGCCTAGAGGTTCTAGGTTTTGCATCTTGGAGTAAGTACTGAATCGGCCATAAGACCTTTTCTCAGACTGACAATTACTTTTGTATCATTTGGAATGTCATAGTTTCGTTATCCTATTAACAGCTGCTTAAAAGTTATAGTATTTCCTTGCAATACTGGAACCACAACCTCAGAGTAAAGTTCAAGTATTAATTTTGTCACAAGTTTTAAGATTTAAATTTGGTGAAGGGTTCATAATTTTTCACAGTTTGAGTTCTTATTTGCTATGATGGAATTCAAAGTGTATCCAGAAATCCAGATAAACTTTTTATTTTGACATCATCATTTTTAAGTCTGAAACACTTACTGATGTTAGTGATGGTAAGGGTTAACATACACATCAGGGAGAACTAAACACGAGGTCATTGGATGTCAATGGTTAACAGATGACTGCTATAGGATGATTAACCATCTCATGGCACAATGCAGATAATATTTGTGTTAGCAGAATGTTTAGTAGTCCTCTTTTGACATTGTATTCCAACGAACCATAGAAAGTGGGCTCCTTTTTATAAGAAACGTTAAAGGTAATCCTTTTTTTTTCTTTTCGCATAACAGTAATGTTACCCTAGTGATTTCCAACTACCATAGTGCCTTCTGAATGACATGAATCCTAACGTTTGGAAAGCAGCTGATTATAGACATCATTGCTAAATGCTTAAAAGGTAAAGCTCAAGTCAAACTGATACTTTATTAGTTTGAAAATGGCTGTTGTCAATATGTTTGAATGAAACAAAAAGTGTTGTCGCCAAGCTAAACATGAATTTGTTTACCCTCAGTGGCAACCATGTTAATCATGTTACTTATCATGTTGTTTAGTTAATTATTAGTCATATCTTCTCCATTCCAGAACAAGCTAGCAACTGATCACTGTGGTGTTTGTAAAATTGAACTAACCAGCTCTGTGAGGTTATTTTCAATTACAGAGCAACCCAAGAAGGATGTTTTAGCCGAACGGTGTAACAAGGCTAATTGATAATTTGTTTACCTTCAACAGCAACAGTGCTAATAATGTTACTTTTTTTGCTTTGTTATATTTTTTAATCTTCACCTTTACAGAATAACCTAGCCAAGAAGCGGGATCAACTGCGCACCATGAAGCTGCCCGAGCTTAGGGAGCTGACTGAGAGTGACTCCTCCGCACCCCCAGAGTTGCTCCAGGTGTCAGAAGACACGCTGACCCCACCACCACCCTCTGATGATATGGTGACCCCCAGTCTGCCTGATGAGTTCCTCCAGAAACTGGGGCTGCAGCCTGTGGGTGATGACGACCTAGTCAGGTGGGTTCAGTTTTATGTTCAATCAGTTTTTTGTACTGTTATTTTGGAATATTTGCAAAGATCTGTTGATAAAAGAACAACTGACATGTGAAAATTTTATTTTAAATTTTTGGACAGTAATCAAGTTGCTTCCTTTTCAGACAAGTTCAATGGGATAAAATGTCTTCATATTGGTGGCACTGTCAGAAGTGTTCTATTGATAACAACCTATGTGTCTGGCTTTGGTTAATAGGAATATGATCAAAATCTCTTGACTTAACTTAAACAGTGTACAGTTTTACGTGTTGTAAGTCTACTCACAATCAAATGGCAATATATCTTAAACTAATTTCAATGGCAGAGACATGAATGATCATGTAAAACAGTAATAGGTAATAAAATTGTTAGAATAACAATAGAATAACTTGAGATGTTACCATAGAGATATTATTGTGCTTGGTTCCAGTCTAAACGTGAGCAATACATGTACTGCAACAGTACAATGATACAATAATACAACAGTCATAATGCTTGTGTTTCCTTTGTCATAAGACTTTTAGAAAAAGGTTTTATTCTTTTACCTTTGACTTTGATTTGGCATAGAACACATTTTCTTAAAACATTGTCAAAACTTTTATTTCTCAGTGATAACCTATCGAAAATTGACATGTGATTAGATAAGACATCTCAGATTATGTCAATATTTTATACTTTTTGACCTTGAGTACAGTTTAGACATATTTTCTTGAAACTTTATCCTTTTGCTAACTTTTCATTGGTCATTGATTTAGTAAACCATTGACATTTGACAAGTGTTTCCCTTGACCATTGCAATGGTCCACAATAGAAATATGGACCCAGGCTAATAAGCCTGGCATTTGTGGACAAGCGCTCTCGCCCAACAACTTGTTAGCACTGGTTAATTACGATGCGCCTTTGGTCTATGTCTGTTGTTGACACAGTCTCGCTTTAAACATTGATGCAAGACAAGTCTTTTGAAAAACTTAATAAATTTTTTTTAGAAAATATCCTTCATCCAATTTAACTTCCTGACACATTCTCTACTCTACTTATTAGATTAATGGGGTTTTGTCTCCCCAAAATATTGATGGAAACATGTCCACGTGGAGTTTTATCCCTAACTTGAAAAAAAAGTATGGAATATTGTTTTGTTAAGTGGTTTTTGTTTTTGTACGGACTCTTCAGCGACATCACTGTGATACTTGACATATGAAATGTGTCGCCAAACCTGATAAAGTTATAATTTGGAATCTGATCATCAGCCATCTGATATTAAATCCTAATAAAAAATAACAAGATCTGTTCCTATATATTTGCCCTAATTTTTGTTCAACAACACATCACATGACAATCTTGTTATCCTCTCAGGGCATTCTTGTTTGATGATCTTCACCTTCTTGCTCACAGTATTGTGTAAGATATGTTCTTTACTGCTATCAGCCTGATAACTGGTTGAAGAGCACATGCTTGCAGTCAGTATCTGTGATCAACTCTCTCACTTCCTGGTGGTGTGATAAGAAACTATTGGTGTGATCTACACTTGTCCTGCACCTGACATACACACTGGACACCTTCCAGTACACACACATACAGTGGACATCTGCAGAATATAGAATACTACAGAAGAGTTCCAGACAGTGACAGTTGACATCTCTTCTGGGTAACATTTGGACACAATACTGTAGAACTGCATATCTCTGGCATTTGTCTTGCTTGATGCTCTCATGGAAACAGTCAGGGAAATCTGCCGGCAGCTCAGCCAGGAGAGGTACCCTGTTATTTGTTTCTATTCTAAATGTTGCTTTATATTTCCTCCGCGTTACTTTATCGTTAAGGAGATGGCTGTCATTGAGATGGAGCAATTCAATCCTCCTGACTTATTTACCCTCAGATTTTTTCAATTTTCTCATGTTCTCAATTTTCAAATTTTTTTATATTTATACTCCTAGCTAATCAAAGAGTTTCCACCAGTTTTGATGACCAATATTTCTTGCAGTTTTCCTGTATTGAAAAACACTTCATCGTTTGTAATGTATTATTGCTGTTCAAATTGTACATTTAAATAAGTAGATTATTTTCAATGATATATCACAGACATCAATTTCTTTTTTACATGTTTCTTTTCTTCACAGGGTCAATGTTGTTCATCTGTTCCCAAAATCAGTACATTCTATTCACATAATATAACTCTAAATTTGCTTCCACTTCAGGGTTTAAAAATTCTTTCCAGAGTAATTAAATCATGGAGTTGCAGTATTTTTAAATAAGTAAAAGCATTTTGCCCAAAAGTCAAGATTGTAAGGCAATGTTTAGTATAACAGATACTTTTCAGTGATGTTTGGGTGGGTTTAAGGTACAATTTGATAATTCACGACCTGGGACTGGGACTTTGGACTCCTAAAGCAGGTCCAGGTTTGTTTCAATAATCAGATCCAAAACGCTGGATTCATTAATTTTGAAAACATCACTGTTCATTATGGTTATTCAGAGTTAGAATGTCAGGCTAGTTTTAAAAGTTCACCACCAGTTTTATCATAAATCTCAGACTGCATGCTTTGACACACAATGTCAATCGTTTCAAGTGTATTTGTTCTATGTATTACCTGGTCACAAAGGAGAGCTTGTGCTAGTATATCCATTTTTTATCAAGTCTTTAAATACTGATCCTGAAATAAATGCTGCATGAGTCTGTTTGTATACTTATGCAGGTACCAACTTATGTTCACTCAAATTGCAACATTCACTGCACATTGTAATTTATTGTTTTATAAACTTTTTTTTCACACCTTTAGTTTAATACTTACCCATAACAGTTTTTAGCTAGCCAAATATATCAACACAATATAATGCTGTTGTTTTATTTTTAATCGCACATTAATAGAAATTCATGAATTAAAAAAAATCCTTTGAAGGATTCAAACCTCCACCTTAAGAGTATGGCAGCAATCAACGCACTGGAACTCCCAAAAACTTATTTAATCAGTCACATAGATCTTGATACAAATAGATCTGGGTTTATTAAAATGTTAACAAAAACATAATCGTTATGATATATGCTAGTAATTGTGGTGATGATAGAATGCACAGTGGTGTTATCAGAGTTATATTGACATATTGCATTAGATTGCAGTCCAGTACATAACACAAGTGTATAGTTTCGCAATATCTGACCTCACATTTATCATGTTGGCATGATTTTATCATGGTATTAGATTGTTTATTATAAAGATGATTGTAGGTTTGACAAATGGCTTATCTGCTCCCCGAAATGGATGCTTTCAAATATATGATCATGATAAATTGATAATTCAAGTGATAGGGAGTCACATAGAATTCCAGTTTATTGCATCTGATGTGAAAGATACTGCAGTGAGATATTTATAATGATATTCTATATCGTATGGCAAAATAAAACTAGTGTGAACATGAGTCATAAAGTATTCCAGTTTATTACGTTTATGTAAGTTACTACAGTGTAATACCTTTGATTATAATCTATATTGTACTTCTATATCAAGCTTCTGTAACACCCCTACACATAAGACATCACAATAGTTTGCAGTTGTGATGTAAAAGTGCAATTACCACCAACAATGATGGAATGCAAAATTGTGGTTTCGAACAAATTTCTTAAAATATTACTTACTTCCATATAATATAAAATTTTTATATTTTGAATGGTGAAATATGCCATTTATTGGTGAAAATAAAACCCGTAATTTCACTGAGTGAAATAAAAATGGTATTCTACTCAGTGAAATGATGCAACAATCATATGACATCGTGTGTGACGTCATGAAACAATTGAATGACGTCATGCAACGGCCAAGCTAGCGAAGCGTTTTAGCTTCCCCATTCATATAGTAAGGGTCATTTACGAGGTTTTGGGAAACATAATAAATAGAGGATATTTGACATTTTTGTCAAATACCATGGATATGTCATCGAGTGAAGTAGAAATTTATGTTTTCATGAGTGGCGTAGCCACGAGTGTAAATATATGATTTTCTACTTCACGAGTAGAAATTATTCATGCTTTAGTATCAAACTCGCTTTTACTCATAGAACATGGAAGGTTGTTAAGTATCTTCAATATGTTTAGTGAACTGATATACTCATTCCTGCTTATTCCCTTTAGCTATCCTCATACGGTTTTATTGCCTGTGTTACCTTTCTCCAACTAAGCCTTTGAAGCTTTTATAGAGTGTTTTATAATGTGAAATAATAGATTAGATATAATTATTTCTTATTATATTGAATATTCTTAAAACAATTTCTAAATTGCTTTTGGAACGTTCTTTCAGATACACATGGTTTACGTCTTTATTTTGATGTTTTGACTTTTTCTATTTAGGTCAGAAGGACTTTCTAGAGATTAGAATCATAAACACTAAAGGGATGGCCGGTCAGTCTCCATAAAAACCATTGTTTTTTAACTTGACTGCAAAAATCAAACTATGTGTGAATTGACCTAAGACATTATTATTGAGAGATTGCTATATTTGTATTAGCTAGAAAGAGATATTAATCAGATTGTGGATAAAATATAAGTGGCCATTGGCACAAATAATTCTGTATATAGGATCAAATTGAACAGATATAATCAAGAGCAATAAAACTTAATCTTACTTTATTTATTAGCCACAAGCAGTATATATCCATTAATGACATTCCACAGACATGTTGTCATAAGTCATATGTATTTTGTGAGAGTGGTATTTTGTATGTTTTGAGGAATGTTATGGAAAAAACCTGCAAATTATGAAATTTTGAAACAATTTTTGTTTTTTTAGCCTCTTCGTTTAGGAATCTGACTCTTTGCAAAAAGTCTCTTTCTACCAGGGCTTCTTTAGCTAGTCAAAAAAGGCTGTTAGTTCTTTATTCTTGATGTCATCTGAGAACTGTTACTCTTATCACATTTTAAAATAAATTTCATTTTAGTTGAATCCCCCTTCAAATAGTATGCATGAATTAGAAAATGAATGAATCGATACGCAGTTTCAGAGGGAGGAGGGGATATTTAGGATTTATTAGGAAAAAGAAATTTAATTTATAAAGTTGATTTGATTGAAGGTTCTCAACACTTTTTGATACCATCTAATATTGAAGAGAGTGAAAGGTTTGTTCGTCTTCACGTCAGCCATTGATTGATAGATTATGTCTTTTTATCGATTGCTTTCAGTTTCACCTTTCTGTTTCTTTTTGTGGTTCATTGATATTGTGGCATTCATTTCTGCAGAGCAAACTGTTTTTTGTATGTGACTGAAGGTTTTGTATTCAAAAGAGTTTCCACTCGGTAAATTTAGAAATTGCCAATTTAAGTAATCGGACAACTTACTGGAAATACAATTGCCAATCTCATCACCGAAAATCTCGTGACTAGCTAGGCGTCTTGTATGTTTCCTCCCATCAGTTTGTCCATTCATAAATGTGTTGTGTTATTTACTTTAGAACAACTGACGCAGGAGGGCTGAAATAACTATACATATATGATTTGGTTACTTTTTGATCCCTTAGTTTAAAAAAAATCAATTCTTCTTTTCTCCTGTTTTCTATGGTAAGATGAGTTGTTTGGTACAGTTAACCTAGAACATCAAATGACATGCTTCTAAAAATAGAACTTTTTGTCTTGTTATCTAACAAAGTTCAAGAAAAGGAAATCTTTTGTGCAAGTATGTCCAAATTATGAGTTTTAGGTAGGTGGGTGATCACATGTAACCAAAATAGAGACCAAATGAGCCATGCCATAAAACCTCTTTGCATATTCTCTCTTGAACTGTAAACACTTTTCAAGTTTAAATCTTGCCTTCATACAGCATGACCTAAATGGACCGACAATAGAAATAATTAATTTTTTGTTTTATTTTGCATTTATTTTCTTAATAATATTTTATTTACAAGTTTCATAGTCATAATTTTGTTTAAAGTGGTTGTTACAATCAAATGTTAGCATATAGTGTAAAGATGATTTCTGTAGTTTATGATATATTTTCTTAGTTGTATCATAGAAATCTACCATAATGTCTATATTTATGGTTTGAAGGAAAGATTTAATGTTATTGAAAGTTGATTGAATTACTGAATGGCTGCCAACATTCTAGACAGAACAATAATTGAATTTGAAATGAGATACAAAGGCAAATGAATAACACCATCTTTGTAATACTTGAAAGTAATTCAGCCATAATACTTCAGTGAGATCTAGGTACACTAAAGTCCTTGCAAGTGAAGCCCCAATTTCAATTACTCTGAACTGCTGGGCTTGCAGTATTGAAGCTGCCATAAAAGGAAACCATTTGTCATTGAGAGCTACCCCAGGGATTCTTCATGGACTGTTTGAATGAAAAATAAACCTTCCGTCAGTGTAGGGCTCTGTAGTCAGAGTAATGGAAGGTAGAGATATCGATCCCAGGCGACAAGATTGATCAAGTGTGCCCTGACCAAATCCGCTAATTGTGCCTTGGTTCCCCTCCTGGGGATGAGAGTGTGTGCTATATCTGACCCGCCTTAAATCTACTGCCCTTCCAGCTAATCACAAGGAATACTTGACCCAGGCCTCATTAATGGCGTGTAACTTTATTGGAGTAACTGTCAGCATCTTGCTGCAAGACATACGTCAGTTTAGATATAGAACTTATGAAGAAGAACTTAGAAGAAGAAGAAAGAGTTAAAGTACATACTTGGGGCAAGATCATAAATAAATATATATATAGATATGATATAAATAATTGAAAAATACTGTATGCTGCCTGGCCACCAATAGCCTATTAGGCACTGAAACATTAAAATAGCTAAAAGCGCAATTAGGCGTTAAAATAGTTAAGATATATCATGTATATATAGAGTTCATAAGATCTTTATAAGAGTCTTAAATCTTAAAATTATATAATGATATTTTGTCTACTTATGGAATGAGTGATATATGAAATATGTATATCTGCAAATTTTAGAATGGCGGTCAAAAGAAATGTCTCGAATCGGTTTGCTAATCAGTTTTTACACTGTCTCGTTAGTGCTTTGCTTTATCAAGTTCCAGGTAAAATTTGCCTCAAGAAATATTTTTAACATTTCAATACATTTTGAACTTATGCGACAAGCATAATTGTGGTGAAACTGTGCGGAAGACATTAATCTTTTGAAGTGTGGCATGATGGGGTTCAGCAATTGATGCAGGACATGTCTGAACCCATCTGAATGTATGAATTTTAAGTAGTTGAAGCAGTGACTCCAGAGTCTGAGATCAGATGAATATATAGCATGCAGTATATCAGTCTAACGAGGAATGAATTAACATAGATCACCATCACATTAGGCTTATTGGAATACAACTGCAAACTTTGGACCTAAAGTAATGGGTTTTTTTGGCATTATTTGACACAGCGGCACCAGACTCTAGATCCATATGGAGATTTCCTATTTCTGACAGCCTAAAAAGGGCATAGATAAACATTTAGTACAATTTTGGAAGCTAGATTTCCCAAAACCGCAACAAAATTGTTTGAATTTGTGTTTTAGCTAGAGAAAAATAAGAGTAATCCTTTTATAATTCTTCTTATTCAGTTTAGATGTAACAATGATGTATATATGTTTATGTTATTGATAACAGGACTTCACATCTTTTTTATTCCTCATTCAATAGATATTGTAAGAATGGAGACACGAGGTACTTCATCTGATAGATATGAGGAATTATAAGGGCTTTGTGATACAAATAGCTGATGCAGAAGGATCTCTATTGTGATGTTAATCACAACTTTTTGTAATTTTCTAGTATCAAAAAAATTTTCATTTTTCAATTTGAGGGTTCATATATGTTGTCTTTTAAATAGAGTTAAAAGTTAAATTAAAAAGAACTAAAGTGATAAGAAGAGATGTGAGCAACCCTCAGTAGCTAGGATATACAAGTAATAAGTGTTAACCTTGACAGTATGTATGCCACCTCTCTCTCATGCATTAACAGCTGGCTAGGGTTATCTCTGTCAACAGACTCATGTGGTTGTCTTCAACTATCTCCTGTCAAGTGCACTGCATACATCTACATACCTTTACACCCAGAGATAAAACTTGATTTTTTTCTTGTAGATATTTAGACACTGATATATAACATCTGAGGATTAATGTTGAATAGAATCCTAATAGAAGAATGTCTCTAGTTTATAGTATGTTTAAGTGATAAATAAAAAACTCAGACTAGATTTCCAAACTTTGGAATATAGAACAAGACACATCTTTCCCCATTTGTGTAAAATTGAAGGTTATTCCTATGTTTTTAAAATAGCTGTCCAAATAGCAAATTGACTTCAAATAGAATGAGGGCTTAAGATGCTCAAAGCCAGAAAAAAGTACTTATAGCCCAGGAAGCAAAATGCAGTCTTTGTAGTCTAAACATTATCTCTGAAATTATATTTTTTGATATTCAATAACAAATTTTATGTTATATTCCAGAAGTCCTGTTTTTTGTTAATAATACCCACTTTCCTCCATCTCAGTCAACTAGACATGCTAATATTTTCTAGACTCAAGGTGTCTCCTTTGAGTTTTTCCTCTGAGTGACTGTTTCAAGTTATGTAGTGTATTCTGTACTAAACAGCCTGGCCTTCTCCGTACCACACCAGTTCAGAAACAATGTAGCGCTTCCTGTGTGGAGTCGAGCCTGTCAGATCCACTACACTCCCACCACGCTGATCAGGACATGTATTCAAGTGGAGCTTCTTACTTGCAAGGTTCACTGAGAAACAGTAGTCAGACAGTTAAAGAATGGCTTTGAAGGTTCTGCTATGTGCTCTATCCAAGCCTGCAATCTCTACACCTCAGACGACTGATGTTTTCTCAAGGTTTATCTTGTCCTATGGGCATGTAGCCTGCAGGCAAACCACCCACTCTCTCGTACCCATCTCATTCTGCAATTAAAGGATATCAACTACACAATTCATACAGTAATGTAACTCATCCAAAAATAACAATGCTTTATCTGTGAAATAATACCTCCAAATACAACTGTTTGTACTCTAATTGATTTATAATGTTATGTAGGTGGGAAAATAACAATTTGTAACATTAATCCATAACATAAAGTATGTAGACTTGCCAAATAACAACTCTTTACTTTGATTCAATAAAACCATGGCTTGTAACATTGATGTAGATCCTCAGATTTTTCATTTAATATCAAGGTTTGATAGAAAACTATTGCCTTAGTAAGTCCACTCCGGAGAGTCAGATAATTATAAGGTTAATGCAGTTTTATTTCTATTAGATTTCTTGAGAACTTGAGTTATTTTTTCTGAGTTCAAGAAAAAAATTATTTTTATCATCTGACAAGAAATTAAAGTTTAACTTTAGAATTTTTCAAACAAACAAAAACTTTACTACCCACAATAGATTTTTAATTGAGAGTCAATTTGAATAATTATTAGATTTTTTGTCACTTCATTCTTAAGAAAAACTTTGAATTTGGTTTAAACTATATTTTATTTATGTAATTTTGTAAACATGATGAAACAGGCTTTCCCCTGTATGAAAGCCTCTGTATTATGTATACAATATAGCAATTGATTCTTAGGACTTATGATAAATAAAATATGATAAAATATTAGTGTTACCTTTTTTTCATAGCAGTATTGACTGGATTCTACATCTAAACACTTGAACAAAATTCACTACTGTTTATTGGAGGAGCAAAGCTAAGCTTTTAATGTACGTGTCAGAGCATAACATTGAACAAGTCATCCTTGACAATAAAGATTAGATTTATTGTAAAAGCAAGTTAGTGTCCACAGCGGAACCAATTGCCTATTGTATAGAGAGTATTTAAACATTTGTAGACATTGATTTGAGGTGAATGGAGTTTATTGGAGGAGCCTAAGCTGTTAATGTAGGTGTCAGAGTATAACATTGACTGGGTGTAACAAGTGTGTTTGTGTTCACCCACTAGGTCGCTACAATTACTGTAACTGTGTAACACTAACACTTGGTCACTGGTGATCCTGTACAAGTGTCACCTCATCAAATCCCCATGCTGTCTCAGAGAAAGCCTGGTCCAACGTTGCCAGCACAAAGGATTACAGTAGCCAGTTGTGAAGGCATTGTGTGTGCAGTGTCACATTAGCAATTACCATGTAATCCTCATTGTGGGCCAATATTGGTGCACACAGGATCCTGTAATCTCTTGTGTAGGGAAACAATAGGATGGCAGTAATGAGAGTATTAGCTGGCTGCTAACAAGAGGTTAGCTATCTGTGATCTGATTCACCGGGAAGAGATTGTATGTGTGACTTACTGTCCCCCTTCGCTGAGGCGAGACAAACGATCTACCCTGGTGCCCCTCATCAACACACAAGCTGGTCAGATTCATCATGGACTAACTGCTGCAGTAATGACCAGAAAACATTATGATGCTGCTGCTTCTGTTTGCATGATCCTTGAAAGATGAGGGAGGCCGGGCTAGTTAATAAGTCCATGAGAAGACTTCAGTCTGTCAGACCTCCCTGCATATAGAGCAGAACATGATGGAGTTGAGTTTCAGGATCACTGACGGGCCACACACCAGCTCTGACAAGTTCGTTACAGAGCTGTGAAACCTGTTGTCATGCTTATCAGTGAGGAATAAGCCAGCAATAAGATGCATGTGAAGCGCTAACCTGTTGCTGTTCTCATCCCTCTCAGACAGGACCGTGGAGCTCCTCTCCATTCATCAATGTGTGAATGGTCAACATGCAGTGAACATTCTGGAAATGTTATTTCTTATGGGATGTGAATTATCACCATCATGCAGGACAGACATGGATGATATGAAGTGTCATACTCCTCGTCACCCTTATCAGTGTGTCAGTGTGGACCAGGCAAGATAAGGCGCAGTGGAACACACTGCTTGCTCCCTCTCAGTCTGACAGCTTCGTCTTACACTCCAATCAATGGTCCTCTGCTCTCATTTTTCCAGCTCTCGGACACAATCTAGAAGGAAACACGAAATATGGCAGCTTTCCACAAATTAGTCCAGCAAGCTTTGAAAAAGGCCAGAGGGTACGCTAGAGATATATATGTTGATTTAGTTCAGCTCTGTAGAATTCTGTTTTCATATTGATTCATATGTGATTTATTCAAGAAAAGTAAATTCTATTTTGTTTTATTTCAGTACTGAAGATCTACCTGAAAATGAAATTGAGGTGAGTTACTTTCTGTCATATTTCAACAATGTTATGTTACATCCAATAATTCGATTATGTGATATTGATCATTTTGGACTGTTTATTGACTTAAGCTTTTGTTTACCAATGCTATTAAAGATAATGTTCAGGTTAAGTATATGACAGCCATCTGTCAGTTTACTGCTCTTTTAGTGTTCATACATACTTGAACCTGAGAAATGTGAATATTTGACCCAAATGATAAGCTCTCTACAGGACCTTATCACTATATATAAGAAATTCCTGGTTGTAATTCACAAAAGTATCTGCAGTGTCACAGTCGGGATATTCTCTGTGCGTTAATAAATTTTATCCCTAAAGATATATATAGATTCAGTATTCCAACATTTTCAAAAGAAATCATCTGCACAATTTTATATCTTGTCAATTGATTTAATTTTGCATCTGATCAAAGTACAAGATAAACAAATCTTTTTTTAAATTTAAACAAGGATTTCATTCTTTTGTTCTTGGTGAGCTGTCTTTAGCAACTGAGACTCTGAATATGGGAGCAAACCAGATTTATGCAGTTGTAACACCCTATTATCATACAGACAGTTTTCTATCTCTGTCCTTACATTTTGTGGTGCGTTTTCAGTCTAGTATGTGTTAACAAGGACAATTGTGTATCTTGATATTCATTGTTTCTTCCGGTAAATTTAGCTGAGTCAGGGCTGCTGCCAGTTTCCATCCCGCCACCACACATTTGTTTTGGCTATAACTTTTATCTACTAAGGTCGCAGAACTCCTATACAAAATTTCATACATATAGTCCTGAGGAATTGTTTTGACATGTTCACCATTAAGGTCAAAGGTCAAGGTCGTGAGTTAAAGTTGAGAAATTCTTGTTAATAGAAAAACTTGTAAGGTTTTGGTGCTATCAGGCTCTTATTTGGTATATATCAACAATGGAGAAGTATCTGGATTTGAAAAGGTTTTTGCTACAAAGGTCAAGGTCACATCTGTTATCTGTAACTACACATAAAGCTCAGTAAAATTGTCTTTGCTAATTACCTCCTGACAAACTCCTAATATGATAACAAATAAATCTACCATTGTTTTCCCCCTCAACCCTCAGTCAATCACATTGACTAATGTGAGTTATGCATTGTGTCATATTAACTACCGCCTCACCATGATAAACTTGTATGTATGAGTCTGCCTTTTCCTTCATAATTCTTCATTATAGTTTGTGTATATCAAATTACACATTCCACCATTTGTGTTCTGAATAAATGCTCCATATTTACAGTCTCACATAAAATTAAAGACAAACATGTCTGTGTTCAGTTGTTCCATCCTTTTGTTTATCAACGAATAAAAAAGAAGTTAAGCATGCTTTCGCAATATGTCTTTGACATTGTTGCTTTGAAGCTTTTACCTAAAGCTGTTACCTTACATCCAGCCATTGTTCTGATCTCATCCTTCATTTCCATCAATTATGATTCTACCATTATTGTCTGTTGCCTCAGAAAAGAATTGTTTCGACCTTCCACTGTACGTGTCAGTGACTATCTATTCAACAGTTTACTCTTTCATGTTATCCTTCCATAATTTTACAATTACATCTAGTATTCAACCATTATGTTCTCTGTATCTGAATCCAGCAGTGTTTTATTGTTTGTGTCAAATATTTTATCTTTATCTTTTATTCCTCTTTCCAGTATGTCTTTGACAGTTGTCACATTATATCCTATCCAGTTTTGCCTTGTCATAAAATTTATCATAATATCACCAAAAGAGGAAGTTCTGCAGCCTGGCGCTGGCCTTCAAGACTGACAAACTCACACTGAAGAGGCGTCGGAAAGTCCAAGAACGGTCCCGGGACCTGGCCGAGGATAACGTTGAACGAGAACTCACTGGAATACGAGAAGCAACAGAGGTAAGCAGACCTAGCAAGGATTAAAAAGAAAATCAGTTTCTGATTAGAAGATAGAATCTGGCACCAACTCTGTAGAGATTCCAAGAACCTTTTACAAATTGTAGTTATCATTATGTTCAGTTTCTAAATAAAGGCAAAACGAAGACTGGCCATTCATTGAAAAGAAATTATTTATTGAAGAAATGACCTTTCATGAAGTATATTGATAGATCTGGAGGGATATATTTTAGAACAATGAATAGACCATAACTGTTTGAAATAGCTAAATCTGTGAAGAGAGCCCAAAAGATCATAATGAATGCAAAATTAGTTTGTCTTTGCCAGAATCAAGCTTCAAGAAGTATTAATTTCAGTAAACTGTAACTTTTAAATAGTGAGGTTCATGCAAATTATTAAACACAAAGTCATCATCTCATAATCAAGCCCAAGGACAATGTCACAAGCATAAAAAAGAGT
Source organism: Phorcus lineatus (assembly GCA_921293015.1). NCBI lineage: Eukaryota > Metazoa > Mollusca > Gastropoda > Trochida > Trochidae > Phorcus > Phorcus lineatus. The sequence continues at coordinate 28,918,080 of OV121085.1, read as the reverse complement.
TCTAGGCTCTGCACATTGGGTCCATTATATAAACAGAGGATGCATCCTATACACAAATATGAGCAATAGGAGATGGGAAATTTTTATTAGACCTCTCACAAGACTGATGGATGATAACTTTTCTCTTCATATGGTTGATTTTGCAAGATATTCTGTTAGCTATTTGTGATTGTTTCTCAATAAGGTTTTGATTGATTCTGTCTGGAGTTATGTTGTATCAATTACAAGGGGCCATAAGACCATATGCCTGTTATTAAATACATCTAGTAACTGATTCTGTGTTTATTACATTCATGGACATTCTGTCTGTAAAACAAAATGAATTCCTTTATTGCCTAAGTGTCAGATGTGCAAACAATATCATTCCTTGACATCATATAATTGCTAGCCTTCAGTGTTTAGTGTTATAGAGGTTGTGGTATTTTTTATATCCCATGTTCTAGTTGTGTTACAGTTGTGGCTACAAAGGTTAACTCTTTTCTTGCTAAATTATTAAGTGACAAATAGGGCTGCAACGATTCACCACTACCTCGATTTTGATTCGAATATCGATTCTACCCATTCGATTCGATTATTTTCTATTTAATTCACAAGACTGATAAACAACAATTTTTCCAGCATAAAATGATAAAATAACAAGACTATGCATTATCTTCAACTTTTATTTGATTCTTGAAAATGACAGTACGTCGTCTGCCATGTTGCTTTCCGGTCACTACGAGTAATTATATTTAGACATTAGAAACGGAAAAGCTCGAAGATAAATACCGGAAATATTATCCAATGAGAATGCTTATTATTTCAACGACAATTACCAAAGCTGTTAACTTTTAATTAACATCCAATGAACAAATCTGTTTTTTATTAAATTAACTTTCATTTGCCCACATAAAATTTTGTAAAGGGAGGTAAATCTAATGTAGTTTCGTTATTGTTATGTACTTGGGAAAGATCATGATTCCATTGACAATTAAACTAAGTAAGTTACAGTAGAAACAAATCATGTTATTTTTATTTATTCATTTTCTTGATTGATACAGATAATTATCATCTTGTACGGTGTGAATAGTTTTTATTCACAAAAAAATTGATATTGAACCGAATCGAAATTTGAACACTAAGGATCAAATCGCGATTGCTGGTGTAGGTTAATGGTGCACTGAACCGAATCGTTGCAGCCCTAGTGACAAACCTATCCTTTCTGGTTGATCTATAGGAATCATAACTTGTTACCAAATAGAGAGTTTCAAGAAGGTTGGGTTATAATGACAGTATTCCTCTAATATGTCAGCATGAGTGATATGGTTCATGTATTCTGATTCTGTGCCTTTTCTCATAGATAAGTATACTTGATGACTGATTTTATCATTAACATTACATTCCCTTAGCCTAAAGATTGTTCTGCAGGTTTTACGTGTACATTTTTTGATCAAAGAACTTACAAGGTAACAGATTCAAACCAAGATGAAAGAATATGAAGTCATTTTGAAATAGATGGTTTGTTATTGATATCATTATCCACCTCATATTGAGAGTTGAATTAATAATAATGTTGTTTCAAATATTATTTAGAAACTTTATCCATGTCTGTTGTCAAATGAGCAATTTTCATATCTAGATTTGATCAGGTATCTTACAATGCATGATAAGTTCACCTCAGGCTTCAAACTAAAGTATTTTAAGAGTGCTTCATTTATTTTATATTCTGCAGGATCTGTTTAGTTCACTCTATATGATCTGTTACTTTGTGTGAACACATGTATGTCTCTGTAAGACAAGCTAACTCTCTTTAAAAAAAGTTAAGGCTTGCTTTTATTTCTTACTTTGATACCTAGCATCTGTCAAGTGTCGAAAGTATCAATTACAGTGTAGCGTTGAGTGACTTTTTAAAAAATTATAAATTCATATTGTACATTTTGGTTTTAAAACATTATAGAGTTTGAAATTGTAAGACACCATGTGTTAGATGTAAAGAGGATCTAGTCTTGCATCTAGATAAGGCTCATTTGATCCGTAGAGTCAGTGAAGCTGCAGTAAAATGTCTGGTGTAACTACAGAATTAGCCTTAGGCATCCCTTGTCTTTCAATGATCTCTTTATGCCTTGTTGTGCCTGTGTTCAGCTAACACTTGCAACTCTAGGTGTCCTAGGTGATTCTGACTTTTATTTCAATTAAACTAGGAAATCATGTATTGTCCACCCTTTAAGATGGAGGAACAAAATATCAAAATTCATGAACTGAAAAAGAGAATCCACATGCAACTAGCTTTATTGATTTTTTCATTCAGAAAAGTGAGACTTTAAGTGCTCAAGTAATTCAATTTCATGAATATTGATATGGATGTCAATTTTCATGTTGTAAGTGTGTAGAACTAGAAAGCGAATAAATGTCTGGTATTAGTAATAAATCAATTACAAACATGATGGCTATCGACAAAATGCCAAGATTCATTTAAGAAATGAATCAAACTTCTACAAGTTAAGGAGAAAGAATAAATTGCTTGAAAAACGTCTGGAACATGCCTAAGAGTTGAATTCCCCCTGGAACAGAGTTCAGGAAATCAATGTGAGATTGAGGCTGAAGGTGGATTGAGGGAAGAAGAATAACCGTGGGGGCGTACAAGTAATTATCAATCTCAGTCTGTGCTCCAGGCCCCTTCACTCATAGCATATTACATGTCTCCCTCCAGTCTCATTGCTCTACTGTAAATATCTTATTGCAATCAAGGAAGGAGCTAATATAAAGGCTGTTGAATAAATCTCTTTGAATTTAACCTTAAAGTTTATTATTATGCCTATTTTTATAGTTTTATTGATTTGAATTTCAAGCTGCCAAGTCTGACCTCATTGCTTTAATTTCACAGACAAGCTTAAAAATCAACCACAGTTGAGTAATGAATTATGATAAGTTCATGTTGTTGACAAAGAGATCTATCTTAAATGACTCATCATTAGTCTTGTTTGATCCGAACCTAATATATGAATTTTGGGTGTCTACCTACGTAACAAATTTTTCTGGGACATAGAAAAAGCCTCTGTCCATCTGTCTTTCTGTCCATGTGTGCGGCTTTTTCTTTTCTGGGCCAGAACTAAAAAATCAAGAAGCCAAGTTCATTGAAACTTGGTTTTATTGGACAATCATCAAGTGAAGTAGTGCATTTTAAGGTTGTCATATTCTGCCTACTTTCAGTCATGGATGTTTTCATGGAAACACAAGCTACAATTTTGTTTGCAGAGTAGAATTTTTGAACCTTAATTTAAGCACAAGTGAAACTAAGGATATTTACTATCTTGTGAAGGATAAATTTTGTACCGATGATTTTCTTATAACAGTTAAAACAATTTGAATGTGAGTTACTAAAGGTGAGGTGAGATGATATGGGGTTTAACACCGCTTTCAAGAGTATTTCACTTATATTGCAGCTGTTAGTATTATAGCAGGGAGAAAGCCCCCAACACCATTGTGGCTATAAAATGCAGTGAAACCTGCGAGCATCGGCTGGAAATAGCGAACCAGTAACTAAAGAATAAAGCTTCATAACCATTGTTAACTCTATTTCACATTTTTCCCTCTTGGCTGGGGCCAACTCTGCTTTTTATATTTGGCAGAATTGTTGACATACAGTATATAAACTTAGTGAGAAGTATTTGATAAGTTGGTAGTTAAGATATAACAGGTTTTTGTTGATTTTTACTTTATTTATTGTAGAATTTAGATGTTTATTAATGAAATACCATTTGAAATTCTTTTAATTGTGTTAAAATAAATAATGCTTTAGGAAATTTTTTTTAGAGGCTTTTGATGATTTATTTGCTTTAAACTGTATCCATACTTTTCTTGTGACTTTTAGATAAGGGGATATTCTATTCAAAGATCTCTTTTATGAAAACAAAACTAAAGAAAATCTTGTCTATCCATTCAAAGTCTTGGGGATCAATCAAATCAAAACCCATCCATTACACTTAGGAACCAGAATTACACAATTGCAATTGATGGTCCAAATGATAATTTCTGTTAAGCGGAATATGTAATCTTTCCTCAGTCCTTTGAAGTTGATTTTATTGCTCATTATCTATTATGCTGTGGGTCACACTGAGGGTAAGATTGCGGGAGCGAGGCCTGGTACCCTATACACTGTTACACAGAAGGTCATAGGTCACCAGGGTTCAAGAGTCAACCTTACAATGAGGCTCTTTATGGATTGCACTGGGCCAGGGTGTCAATTGAAGTTTACGAAGCATTGCTAATTTGCTGACTATGATATCTGTTTGCATTACTAAAGAATTATTTGGGAAGGGTTGTTAATGGTGCAAGGCGAAGACAGTCTGCCATTAACACAGGTTAACTGTGTCTTTTACTCCACAGTTATATCATGTGTGTGAACTCCACACCACATAGGGCACAGGTCACCCTCGGATCTTTGAACTTGGGCAACATATGCTGTAACAATAGGCTTTATGTTGGAATGGAAATTACTTGAAAGCATTAAAATGAAAAGTCAGTTTTAGAAGACATATGAAAAATGTATCAAATCACAAGATTTGTAATGTTGATTACACTTATACTGTACCTGGACAAAAGTGAATTATCACTCGTGAAAGTTCCAGTGACTAACATGCTTATAAACTGATCCAAGAATATTTTTCACTAATTGTTTTTTTGCAGAAATTATGTGTAAAGTTATCCATAAGATTTGAAATCACCTCAGCTACAAATGTATAATTTTCATTTAATAATCAGATGATTTTTAAGAAAACTACTGTTGTCTAAACGTCACATATACAACAAAATATGGCAAAGTTGTCAGATGAAACATGGTGGTTTATTGGACAATAGCAAAGCATGTGGCATATGTATTGCTTAATCAGCTGTTATTCAAAAACTAAGCAACGGAAAAATGAAAGTTAATTATTCACACATAGCCAAGTTGATTTCTTATTTGTGACTGTCAACTGCTGAGTCAATTACATCACTTCTGAATAGGTTTGATTAAACTTTTCTTATTTATCATTTTTTTAAAAGATCAAAGTTACTGCTTGAAGCAAATATTTGCAATTACAACATTGCTTTTTCTATCTTTTTAAAGACACTTTAATCAAATAATCAACATATTCTACCCTTTATATTTGAAGTTCCTACTCCTCTTATTTTTATAAATTCTTCCCTCAAAATTTCAAAGATCTCTGAGACTCTGATGATAGCAACATTATGGTGAGCACATTGTGAAGATTCAATTAGGCCGATTATGTTAGCGTGTCTGACTCTTTGATGTGAGGAATATCCCGATGTTTAGCTGGTACATGTCTGCAAGGTAGCTACATTGCCTCTAATGGAGGTTGCTGATCGTCCTGTACTTCATCAGAGCCCAGTCTCATGCGGGGCCAGATTCCAGTTAATCATGCTGAAAGTCTACAGTCTGAGTCTGTTCGTGACTTATTGAGACTTCCTCCACCGTTAATATCTTTCATTCAATATAATACCTACTGAGGACCAAATGTTAAATAAACCTTGTCTTTTTAGCTGTATAAGTGCTCAATTTTGCAGGAAGTCTGACTGCAACAGTCTTGCTTATCATTTGATGAATGTTTTCATCACTGGTTATTGATTTCTGACTTAACTCAGCAGCATTGCCTTTCAGATAAATATAGGGATTGAGGCCTACTGTTTCCTTACGTCTCCGATATTAGATTTCACAGCCCATTGAAAATCACATTTCTTTTTGCATTCCGATGATGTTGTTGGAAAGTATTTATCTGAGAACTGATTGGGGGAAAAAACTTATTTTTTATTTTGTTCTAACTTTTTAGTACTAAAAGTATATTGAATGATTTTGAAAAAGATTATGTTACTATGTCTTCAGATTTGGGTGGTGCTACTGTAGATTTGAAATGATGTTTTGAATCTGAACAACAGTAAAGTAAAAATAATTCTCATGTTATATCCATTTGGTAACTCTTTCTTAAGAATATGATGATTTCTTAGAGTAGGTGTATTTGATAATCATCTGATTGACCTCCTAACAAAAAAATTAGCATCTTCATGCAAATAAGGCAGAACTGTTATATGTTAGCATCGTAAATCTACGATGTGAACGACCCACACCAAACCTTAATTTGTGCAAGATGTATTGCTATAGACATGAAAAGGTTTTCAAGGGGAGTTCTCCTGATATAATTTGAAACAGTTTTGATATACTATCATACCTCAACCTGTAAGAATATAAGAGTTGATTATTGTGTAAAGTCGAGAAAGTTTTAAGGACAGTCTGAGCCTTAATGGCAATAGGTACTAAATGGCAATCAGTTGTACAATTGCATACTTACTTGTTTATGTTCCATCCTTAAATATCTTTAGTATCTCCTGCATGAAAATGGTGTTATCGTCTGGAACAAGGTGAAATGAAGGAACTGACTCTCCATAGAAATTGTTCCCCTACATCACATCAGCTTCTTAAATGTTTCTCTCAAAATGAAAAAGCAGTCACTTTACATTTTCATAAATTCTTTCACTGTTTTGTAAGGAATGTAAATTCTTAATTAATGACGGAACCATGAATGTAGGTAAAAAGGATAGTTGTATCTTAGAGAGAATTTGAGGAAGCAGGAATGTTGATCAAGTTCACACCAGTGTAAAGGTTTCTGTCAGCAACAGTTACCGTCTCTCTAATCTTACACTGTGATGAGTTGAAAGATGCAGTTAGAACTAGAACGGGCTTGATTGTTGAGAGATGGTCTGCAAGATGTAATTGTTGTTTGCTTTATAGTAATATTAACATCTTAATCAAAATGATGCAATCTTTAAGCAATGAAGTTAAAATCCTATTCCTCTGACCAACCTCGTAATGTTCTAAGTGATGTAAATGAAAGATTTCAGTTTGTGGATTGCATTTATGGGTTGGATATTGAGATGGTCTTCTGTGGAAAGTATTTCATGGTGTTGTATCAAGGTAGCCAAAGCAATGATGAAACTGACAACTTGTCCAATAAATAGCAGCAGTAATGTGGTTGTATTGACTGAGAATGGCTAACATTCTGTTTAAGACTAAGCAACAAGTAAGTTGCTCCCTTAGACTTTAAACTATCTTGCTCCAAGAGACCTTTATTGGACAAGTTTAGAAAAAAAATAGTCAAAAAGAAGTGATATCATTGTTATGTTTTGCTGTGTTATTTGATAAATATATTTGTATTTAATTATTTCTCCAGGAATTGAGTCAGGCGGTGGCGGATGCGAAGCTGCGAGAGGTGATAGAGCGGATCCAGGGCCACATGGAGGTGCTGCTACAGTCAACGTCCAAAGTCTCCAGTCAGGCGGAGGTCTTCGGGGCTGTGCAACAGGTAACTCAGTGCAACTGGGGTAGTCTAGGTAGGCCTTTTCTGGGATGCCTGATTGTTTTGAAAATCTTTGAACTTGGATTATCCTGTTTCTAGTGTCTAGTTGACAGGAATCATTTACTGTTAACAAAGGGAGGGAATGATAAGCTATTGGGTACTGGCTAGAGATGCCCTACTCAGCAATATTCCAAGACCGAGAGATTAAGTGTTTCATTGAGTTATTGAAACCCCTTGACATCATAAGAGATTTGCAAAAAGTTGGCTAAGGGAGGTTGATGAATTAAAGTTTTCAAAAAGACTTAATGCTCTCTCAGCCTCAAGCAATTATGTAGATGGAATTAAAGATATCTAGTATCAAAAGTATAACCATAACCATTTTTTGGGGGTGGTTTATTTAAGCCATTTCCTCACAGTACCAAGGGGCGGGATAGCGCAGTGGTTCGTGGTTTGAATCCCGCCAAGGGCTCGGCAACTCTGTCTGCAGTAGAGAACTGTTCTACACGCAGTCATGTTTGGGTGCAATGGTTCGCTAGTTCCAGCCGATGCTCGTAGGTTTCACCGCAATGCATAGCCACAATGGTGTTGCTGGCTTTCTCCCTGCAATAATACTAGCAGCCGCGATATAAGTGAAATAATCTTGAAAGCGGCGTTAAACACCAACTCACCTCACCTGACCTACAGTACCAAATTTTGGTATTCCCTACAATTATCATGTTGAAGGAGTAAGCATTTACTAGTAGTTGTTATTTAGAAACCATGCTTTTCTCCAGATATAACACATTCACAAGTCCACAACTAAGAAAACATGCCAGTGTTTGAGAGTTCAAAGAAAATATATAGCCCAGGTGTTCTAGCTGCCAATGTAATCACTTGTAAACTGATGAACAGAGACTAACCATAAGAAACTAGCATTACTCATCTTTTTAGTCTACATGTCAACGTAAGCAACTAAAAATACAATGTTCACCTTGATGAAAAGAAAATGGTTATAGTTTAGTTTGTGTCACTATTTATACTTAATCAAATATTTTGTTATTATCCAGAGAATATGGTGTACACACATATATCTCTCTGATTTTGTTTAAAGAATTCAACCAAAATTATTTGTAAAATATCACTTATGTTTCCTGCATTAATATAACATTCTTATTGATTTGAAATATTTTTCTGAGAATAATTCAATATAAAATCAACATATATTTTCATTGAATTGCACAAAATTGTTTACTGCAAGAACAATAAATTTTGCCCAAATAGCAATGATGTTCTCTGCCATGATGTAAGACCTCCTAAAGCTGTTCATGGTTTTACAGAGCAATTCTCTGCCTTCACAACCTAGTGTAATACTTGACACACGGGGCATGTTGCAGGCACTTCGCTGCAGTAACATCCAGTAAGAGACTCATAAACGATTGTTTGTGTGCCTCTAAAACTCATTCCAATGATCTTCCTGCCACCTCAAGTCATAGAGCGATGCTTGTTACATCTCTTTATGTCTCTGCTCATGTAATGTCACTGAGTTTGATCACCCTAACCACACCATTGCGGGTAATGTTGCCAAATCTCAATAAGAGCTTGAGGAATATTAGCAGCTAAACTGTGTGTAAAGCTGTTTGCCAGAGTAAGCTTATGCAAACTTAGATGTTTAGGACACATTAAAGGGAAAGAGTAACTCCTATGGACAATCAAATAAGTTTAGGAAGAATGGGTTCATGTAAAGATCTGCAACAGTGCTATGTTTTATGTATCTGTTACAACAGCCCGGCTTTAGTGATACAGTGGGTTGCAGAGTGTGATGTAGACTTTATATAATCTTTCCTCTAATGAAGTAACACAGACTACTGCTTTAGCTTTATGGCCCATCAAGATTCTCTACTTTATGTGCCCATAAATGGCACAATGCTGATATATGGCCTTCATGCTCACTGCAACTGTTTTCTATTAGTGCAGGAGCACATGGATGAAACAATCTGTTTTGCTTCGCTGCACACAGGGGCTGTCTTCACACTTTGAGATCAATATTTCTATCTGGATGTGCATTTGTGAATTATTGGTTTTAAGCATCTCTGTGACACTTATGATCATGGCATCTTAGCCAGATTTAAATAATTTCTTTTGAAAAACGTTTGAAAGGATATCTTTTAATTTTGTGTTTTATTACTTTGCAAGTTTTGAGACAGCCCCTTGTTGGTGTAAGAGGTCAATGTCACCGAACAGCAGGGGTCAGTCAATTAGTGGCCAGCTCACAGCCAGCCTATTATACACCTTATTTTGTGGTCACTTTGCTGGCCAGTTCAAACTGTAATTTTGAGTAATTCCCTGAAAGAGGCAGACTTGGCCCCTGACTTAGTAGGTTTTGATTCTGCAAGCACCGCCCTTTCTGGGCAGAAGGGATTTAGTCCTGCTGATAGCTAAACCCATATTGCAGTTTGATGGATTGAAAGTGCGGCTATAAATTAAACATAATAAACTTGAGTACTGCTAGCTGTGAAAGATTGAATTTTCCTCAATACCAATAATCCCTGGCTGTAAAATACACACAAGTTGTTTACTGCTGGTGAAAATCCATTATAAATGTGCTCCAATGTACTGTTAAAAAGTGATTAAGCAGGTTAACTTGTAGCCAGGCCTGAATAAAGTTAATTAGAATGAGGGGTTAGTTTTGTTGGAAGACTTCAGATTGTCGCTTAGTGTTCTTTACGTAATGTTTAAATCCAAATAGTTTTCTTTTGTTGATAATCAATGTGTTTTTACATTTTTTCTTACTGCAGTATATTAGGATATGATGTTTCACTGGGAATTATTTAGTGTATGATCGAAGCATTAATATTAAGTAAATAAAAATTTAAACCAAATAAAAGATGAATTTGAAATATATTCCTTTAAAAAAAATTAGATTCAGTTTGAGCCATATTATGTTTTTGAAATAACAAGTCTTATTTTTCTGTCTTGATAAACTGGAAAACAGTGTCAAAAACAAAGTCATCATTAAGCTTAATCTCAGAAGAGAAATGAATCGGATTTTGAGGAATCAGTTTTTGTAGTTAAAGCAATTGCAGCGATGAAACCAGACCTCTGAAATACGACAACAGACACCACTGGCGAGGGAAATCATTTTGGGTAGAATTTCTCTTCCTTGATTTGCTCTCAGTTTGTTCTGTTAGCATTGCCCAATATACCCGTAGGGTTCCATCAGTATTGATCACGAAATAAGCAGGGGTTGGTTGTATTGACGATTACACAAGTAGGGGTTCTGTAGGTATTGCGATTACACAAGTAGTGGTTCGATGTAAACTTGTTGTTGTCTGAAAGCCAATGTCAACACTGCATAATCAATACTCCAAACAAACATCTTTCTGGCCAATTTTGTCTCCGTTAGTCTCCTTACAGGAAATAGTTGTCCACAGAAAGATGCCATCTTCATCAGAAATCTTCATGTATATGCTCCTTCTACCCACTTGGGACTGTCCTCTTCAGGTTATGGAGATCTTGGTGCTGAGACAATCAATTCTCTTTCTTAATTGATTTTGATATAGTATGATCAAATGAATTCATTTCAAGAGTCATAAACATTTTTAGTGTTTCAGTCTAGATGTACAGTTGTTTACTCTGCATTTATCACCTTTTTTTCTCATTGAATATTCATCAGATTTGCAAATAGATTAATATAGCTATTCATTAATCAGATGTGATCCTCGTGTTTCATTCATAAAACAACAGAAAACAAAATCCAAAGATTTTACACTTTTATCCATATGAATTCAGATACACCATGAAATGTCATACGTATAATTAAAAATATATTTAAATATTTCAAAAGGGCGTTATAAACATGATTTGATATAAACAACATTAATATGTATCATTTTATTGACATTTTGGCATCTTGGTTTTTTTCTGATTCTTGTATGTTGTATTGCTGGAACAGAAAATAATCACAGATGTGGATGTTAATAAATGTATATTGCTGGATCAAGGATAAAACTTTAGGGCGACACATCCTTTCACCCATTGTATTGCAAATCTGTAGCAGCAGTTCATCTTGGAAGAGAGTTCCACTGTAGTTGTACATGTAATAGTCATCTGTACTGTTGTGCTGCAGGAAGAGCGGATGAGTTTCTCTATGGAGGTGATGATCAAGTATGTGAACAACCTGAAGGCTCTCTACGACAAGGATCACTCAGATCTCGAGGATGCTAGGTGGGTGGGAGAAACCTGCTTACATTCAGAGCCATGCCTTACACTTGCTAGTGTTTCTTAGTAAACTTAAACATTTAAAAATTTTAGGAAATGCATAGCCAAATAAATCACTTGTATTATATTGTAAACGTTTCTTGCTTATCTAAATAATAAATTGCGATGCATCAAGGTCTTTGTCATTTCACTCATTCTTTAGATATATTTCTTCTTGACAAGGTTGGTGGTCAAACGCTATAAGATATTTTATGGTATTACGTTTTACATCCAATGAACCATCCTTTTCTGTATCATTTTGACACACAGGAATCAGGATTCATAGATTAGATATAAATCATAATCTGAAATGTTTTCTTGCAGGAAATTATTGCAAGACAAACCTTTTGGAAGTCAATCATTCTTGGATCTTGGCGGTGAGTTGGACTGTTTCCTTATGTTTATTCAACAAACACTTTTTTTTATTAAATTCTAGTAATGCAGCAACACAAAGTTAATTTAGAAAAATGTTCGAAATATTCAATATTCCTTTTCTTTGTTAAAACTTTGAAGCTTTGTGTTATTCAAATAAATTGAGGCATTGTGAATCAAATGCAAGTTTAATGTTAAGCAGTGGATATAATATTCCCAGTGTTCCCCTCTATGGGAACGAAGTGAGCAAGGTTGGAAATCTATTTCTTGGCTCAAATTGAAATTGTTTTTGTATGTCCAAATTCATAGTTCCAAAAATTCAAAGCAAAGAATTACCACAATTCCAGCCTCATATGTTTCAATTACTCACCTACAAAATGGTTTATTCAACATTTTAAGCACTTGGCACTGTTCTTCGGATCCATTCCACACAAGCTTCCAGTATATATAGATTGAATGAACTACCAAGCTTGTTCACTGTGTTTGCATATAGGGAAAACTTGGAATATCATATCCGCTGCAAAATGCTAAACTTGGCCTTTGGTAGAAGCGAAAATCCTATTTGTAAAATATGAAACACAATTGATTAATTTCTGTTGTTTTTTCTTGTTTAGGAAACCGAACAATGTCCTTAGCAAACCTTAACCTTAAGGTATGTACACTTTCTACAACTGCGTAAATAATTGTTATTTGATAAGTTAAAGTTGGTTCATTATTGAAAATGATATTGTAGCTCACAGTATATGCTAGGTATTGAATGTCCCTACTGTTGAGTCTAGAGTAACATTTCCTTTTGTAGGTGATCAACAGTTTATCACTCAGATTTAAGGTTTTTGCAATCTGCTATTTGTAGTTTGTTTAAGTGCTCTAATGAAAGCTGCAATTGGTTTATGAAAGAGATGTACCCGGTATGTATTTTGTATTAAAGATTGTATTAAAGGTATTTTTAGAAAAACATGAAACTTGACTTTTGGGCAAATTCTTGATCTTCTCATTAGAAGCGTGTTGTGATATGTAGTCTCAATTATAGTTATTAATAGAATTGATTTATTTCACATTTTTGGTAGATAAATGTTGTAGACAAAATCATATTCATATTTGTGTAGTTGATATAGGAGTTATCATAATGTTGATATTGCACTCCAAGGTGATGAGATCAGGGGGTCATTTTGGTCAGTTCTGAACAGATCGGACCCTTTGCAATGGTAAATGTATCCTACCGTACTTAAAATTTTAGTCGAAACAAGGTGAAAAAAAAAGTGAACAAATTTCCCCCAGACCCTCTTTAGGAACAAAACTGCTTATTAGATATCAACCTTAACATCATTTTTTGAAGGTGTAGGCTATTGCAAAGTTCAAGTGTTAGATGTATGAATTATACCCTGTATCCATGGTAACTAAAGGTATAACACTGTGTATCTAGTTGCCTCATCAGCGTAGCCGCTCCCCCAGTCCCGCCACAGCTGCTAAGGACAAGGTACTCGATGTCCCTGAGTGGTGCTGTTTATATCTATCAGTTCTCCTGTATTAGTTTCAGTTACCTGTCTACCTGTAATTAGTTACCTGTATCAGTGCAGTGTACCAGTAGAATTGTCCAGTAGTGTTGTCTTCAGAACCAGCAGTAGTGTCCCGTTGGTCAATTATTTGGTGTCTCATTCGGTGAATTAGTGTCCAGTCATGCTGTTACTTTGTTGATAGTTCATTCCCATGTATCTAGATCATCAGTCTTATATGCTGCAAATTCAATCTTGTTTGGCTTTGATATTATTTCCTCGTTCAGTTTTATTTTTATTTCAATTTGTGCTTGTCCTACGCATATTTCTGATACTAAAGCTGTCTGAACTACAATTGAAAACATTTGAAATGTGTAAAATTATTATATTTGGGATCATATTTTCAATAGTACAAAGCCTCTTTTTGGCATGTATTTTTATTTGGCATACAATTATTGCTTTCAAACAAGAGATGAAAGATTCCAAAATTCATGCCTTGGCAAAATCACTTGTATTATTTCTAAATATGGACAGTTGCATGGCCCAAGGACAGCTTTGCTATCAAATCCATATTATATGAGGTTCTGCACAGTGTGATTGTCCCTTGATTAGTTGTAAGATGCAGCAATCTGGTTTTCTTCATTTATACATCAATGTGTGCTGGTTGACAGCTATGCTTTTAGAATTTGTGTGCTCTTTTTGAAATGCTTGTTGGTTTTATGTTGCAGTTTTAGGATTGAGTTGTGATTATAGTTTTGTCTTGTGCAGTTGTTTCAGCTTTATCTTGCTATTTATGTTAATGCAGAAGCAAACAATTTATTTCCTACAAATTCAATTACAGACAAAAATATTTAATACTTATAATTTATCAAAGTTCATCTTTTATTTCATTTAACAAATTTGAATGCCATAAACAGTAGGGAATATTGATTGGAAAATAGGACTCCCTACGGGATTAGAATTATATTTACAAATGTTACTTTAGTGAAAATATTCTTCTGAATATGGATCCAACACTCCATACACACAATAGTAACCGTCAACTTGTTGCAACTCCTGACAGCCCTTGTTACCCTGGTACTGGAGTTCATGGGCCAGGAAACTAAATGATATCCATATTACACATACAAGATCTCAAATCAATTCTCACAAGAGAGAAGACACACAAACTTATGGACAGACAGCACGGTGTGACTACCTACACGGTTACAATATACACAGTCAGTGCTTGCTTGTATATATCCATCCACACATCCACACACTGGCAACTCATCAGCATGGTAGCAACACTAAACTCACACAACAAACTTGTTTGCTCAGGGTCGACTTAGTTTCAACACCAGACATAGATCAAGCATGCAGCTGGAACCCTATCAGGTGCTCTTACACCCAAACTTTTATGGCTATATTGGTCAGTCTGTGGGTGAGGGACAAGAGTTGTCTCCCCTGTACTGTCTGCAACAGCCAAGCACTGCACATATGGTTGTGACACCCAGGTGCTGGTCGTTAAGACTCTGAAAGTAGGGAATGAAGCGTGTCATTACTGGAATTACAGTTGGAGAATTTGTAATAACAGATTTTGTGTGGGGGATCTGTCATTACCAGGGAGGTTGGGTTGTTATTGTAGCAGTCTCCTGAGGTTTCCAAGTTTGGTTGGCAACTGTCAGTGAGACCACATGCTGGTCGACTGGTGTCATACTGAAACATGTACTGTGTAGAAGTGTGTGCAGATTAAAGGAGTAATATGGACTCAGCTTTGGTCATAAGGCACTTGATATAATTATTGAAAAAGAAGTTTCTGTTTCTTAGAATGAAATATTGGTAAGAAGGTTATGTTCTTCCTGCATTCATACTCTGAAATGTGTTCTGACTCAAACATTGGTTTCTCTTTTTAGTTACTCTTTTGGAAATACATCAGAGTGAAAAGGGTAGTTAGGTAGCTAAACAGTCAACCTTGAAGAAAAATATTTGAGTAAAAAAATGCAATATAGTTCAAGCGATCTTTACACTAGAGTGTGCAGGAGAAGTTTTTCATAAGATAGAGAGATTGTCTTGAAACTAATATGGTCTGTTTGATATAACCTCCTTTTGCAAAGCCAGTTGTTTTGGACAGAATATGTCAGTATGACTATGGTTATAAGTCCGTCCACTCTTACCGGGAAAGTTTAGACAGGGATTCTTGAATTAATTGTCAATCAGTGAATAAGATAACACAAGTGATGGGTCAAAAGAATACTTCCTACCACATGATAGCAGATACTGAAAAGGTACAGAGCCTATACTTTCTGTATGTGTTAGTCAATCTCATGGTTTGTCACTAAGTTACATTACTTATCAAACTCTTCTGTATTCTTTGATATTGAACAAATTGAAGGCTCACTGATGAACAGGTTACTTTTCCATCAATCAGTGTACCATTGTAAGTGCATATGACATCTACTAGTGTGTTTCTCCTCTCCTGTGTGCAATGACGTGTAGACTCGACGGCGGAGTGAGGTGGCGTTACCCCGCATGTGTGGCGGAGTGGGCAGTCCCATGCTCCGACACTCAGCATCCCTGGTAAGCATCAACTCTCAAACAAACATCTACCAACTTACTTCTTAACTTCACTTTAATCCCACTGTCCAGGGTTCGAAATTAGCAGTCATTCTAGCCCATAGAAAGTTACTTGAAAATGCTATGCAATAAAAGGGAGTAGATATACTTGGATTTTTGGTTTTATTGAAAAGATGTTTAGGAAAAATTTCCAAAAGCAGTTGTTTTTAAAGCTATAAGAATAAGTACATATTCTTTGCAAGATGGGAAACTATTTGGCTGGTAATTGTCACATGTCCACGTGCCAGATGGTTTGATGAAAAGTAAATTTCGACCCCTGCTGTCTGTTATCTCAATTTGTGCACCTTAATTTACCTTCTTCTCTACTACACACCTCGCTTCTTGTCCCCCAACCATCTTTATATATATATATTTTACCTTTGTATCTTTGTTATCTTTGCTATTATCCACCTTAAACATTACACAACCCTACATGTATTCACTATCCAAGCCATAATGCTTTCAGAATTCAGAGGCGTTTCATCACACATTTTTGTGACACTACTGTATACTTTCTAACTATAACTGTTTGCATGATAAAATCAAACTTTGATCTGTGATTTTAATTTTGTTTTTCAAGGCCTCGCTGGTAAGATCGATGTAATCCATACTACAAGACTTCTTGTTCTCATCTAATACATGGCTACGATTATCTGGCTTATTGCTTCTTTCTTCTACATATATATTTACTAACAGATTAATTCACACTGTATTGTATATCTCTGATGTATGATATTTTATCTGATGTCATGATGTTAACAGATATAGGTGTTTTCAACATAACCTTGCTCCATGCAGAAATGTGAAGAGTGTTGGTTGTTACTATTGTTATTAATATCATACTGACATCCATATCAGTGTTTAATAGGATAAACATTGCTTTGAGCTATTTCATCTCTATAATTGTCATGATTTTAAGCTTCTGGCTTTACTCATCACTTTATACAGCTTACTTTGCTTGGCACATGTCAATGTTAACAGCGAGCATTCTTCAGTTAGGGCATCACTCTCAGTAATTATTAATTTGGTTATCATAATTTCCATTAAGATTTGATTGGTGTAATCATAAATTTCATGCTGTCACGTACTGGTGCATCAGCAAATCATTGATAAACAAGTTCTGGGATCACAAACAAATCTCACGTCCTATGATGCTTACTCTCATATGTATTCACCTAAACATCCCATGTCACCAAATGTCAGCTTATGACGAGTTGTGCACATTTTCTGCCCCTAGTTACCATTAGACGTAAGTATGTCTATGCATCATCTGTATATCCAGCACAGATCTAACCTGTGTGACGATGGAGTGGGTCTTGTTTCTACTCGGCTGTGGGACTCACATGTCTACATCACGTACCTCACATCAGGGATCTAACTTGCATCTACATGTCTCCTAATACATTCATCATTACTCATTCCTGACCACTTGGAAAATATGATTGTTTTTGCATCATTCATTACCATCTTATGAAAATGGTGACATTCAATCAAATTATTCATCCTTTGACTTTTTGAATTTCTTTCACCTCTTTTCATTTATTTTACACATGTGTATGAAATAAGCTTTAAAAGAAATTTCATTAATGTGTAATCTGGTAAATTATGATTACAAAATTAAATAAATAATGACAACTGATAGGCTTTATTTCATACACTGACTATAATCTTTTCCAGAGATGATTTAAGTTACTCAAAGTAGAACATTTAAATGATATTCTTCTACTAACTGATCAGTCAAAAGATATAGACTAATCCCACCAGTGTGTTCCCTTTATTTACAGTTACCATAGTTTCTTTACCAGATATGTTGATTATCTGATTTAGATAAAAACTATGTAAGAACTCATTCAAGATAGTCCAAATTCAAGGTTTGCTAAAGTTCAAACACTGCAGAGTACAAGCTTCTAGTTGCATGTTGCATGGTGACCTTAGCTCAGTAGACAAGGTAGATAAGATGATGCATGTGTCAAGTGTCTGAATACAGCAACGCAATGCATGGAAGATTTCAGGTTATTTGTTAATGATTGAAAAACAGCTTGAAGGAAGTTATCAAGGAATTAGTGGGTAAATCATCACAACTATGATGGAGATCTGATTGCAGGTCATTGTATTGGTGTCATTGAGCATGTCTGCAAGTGCAGTAATTGCAGCTGATGAATAGGACTGGTTCAACACTTCATTACAGCTCTTGCTCAAGGGCCTGGATTCACACTCTACAATAGCCACATCATCAAGCCACAGATCTGCTAACTATCATATTCTTTAGAGAAGTCAGGTTCATGTCCTTCAGCAAAACATCTCTGAAACCTTTCCTCCAAAATGCAATTAGAATTGTCCAATAGTTAATTTGTTTTGATCACTTATGCAAGTGTCAAGGGTATCATTGAATCAATCACCAGGGAGCCATTAGCGCACAAGCCACAAAAAACTCCATTCTTTTGTTAATCCTGACACTTAATGACCGACCAAGGACAAAACGGAGCTAAATCCCACTAGACTGAATGTATCATGTTCTTAACACCTCTCACAATGCAACCCCTGCCATGACAATCCCGACCCCTGATCTTCATGTATGACATATCCCACACTTGGACTACCCTCATCCCCATCACAAACCCTCTCTTCTTGTTTACAGTCCCCGTTGACTCACAGTTACCTCACAACCATGTGCCATTTTCACTAAAGAACTTGTTTTAGCCCGTGTCCCTCCCTAAAGTATTGTCCCGGACCTCCTCACAGTGTAATTGTGCAGCCCAGCCCCTCCTTGGAAACCTTGTAGCTTTGGGCTAGTTACCTAGTGCCCCAGTCAGCTGAACAAATAAAGTTTGCCTGTCTTCTCTTATCAGCAGAACCCACTGTAGTCTCCATCCTGCTGATTAACTAATCTCACTCCCCTGTTTTACACCCTTGCTTAATTAATCTTTTTGTGGCTAATCGCTTCTACAAATGGCCCTGAGCTAGGAAATTAAGATTGTGTGAAATATTGGGTGATAAGATAAAGCGTGAAGGGGATATGACAATTCCAAAGAACAAAAGATTTTATTTAACTGGTTTCATTTCATGAAATATTTTGTACTCATCAAATGTTTTCTTTGTCACAATTATTATTTTTCTTCTTTCATTACTTTATTTTTATTTTTATATGATTTTTGATAAATAAAACTTGTCAATTATTTGTTATTTGAGGGTTATTGGATTTTGTAAATTGAAGTACTGTAAAGGAACAGACACTTATTTTTATGGATTTTCAAAATGTTAACTTCCCTCCAAAACTTAAAACTGAAGTTTTCAAAACTTTTGAACCTTATTACACCATGACAGCTGTTGGTAACACATGTGAATTATTTATTGCAGTACATTTAGCCAGTATCTGGCCCTTTGCCATATGTCACATGCTTTCCATCCCTCCTGTATTCATACGGCATCATCCTTAAAAACATAACATTCTCTGCCAGCAATTCAACATCTTATTGATGGGTAACAATGTGTAATTTGGCAGTGAGGTAGACAGTTTAGAAGAGCCGTGAAGTGAGAAGTCCGTGACGGATGGATGTAAGGGTGGCGGGGTGTAAGTACGGGTAGCATGCCAGCTGCCAGTGATAGACTCATCTCTACTGTAAGCGGGGGATGTGGCAGGTTTAGGGTAGAGGGGGAGTAGGCAGTGTTGACTTAATGTTGTAATGAAAGAGTGAACACTGTACAGATCAGACTTGTGGTCACTTTTATTGCTAATGGGTAGTGGGAGGGAGAGAAAGAAGTCTCCACAACACACAGCTCCTACCTGCCAGCTGTCCGACGAAGATCATACACCCGTTATCAATTATGCATCAGTTAGTCTGATCCGTGTTTGGTTTGGTGTTGGTTGGAACAGATGGTTTTATTTCATGTTGATATGCAGTAATTACTTTACCCTTTAAAACTAATATTCTCTTAATCTTGGTGTCTATCAGGCTTGTTTTTGTTTTTTAATTACACAATTCAGAAAGTAAGCAAAGGTTGTTTTGAAGAAAATATTGTACCATGTTATTCTATTCTATTCTAAAAAATGTTAGATAAAAAAATAGAAAAAATTTACAAACTTGATGTAAAGTATTATATAAGTATTGTATTGACATCAGCTAAAAGAAAACTATTTTAGAATTGATATTAGTCATGGTTAAAAGTTTTATTATAAAAGTGTATGGAATAAACTTCCAACAGACAACTAAAGTGTATTATTTTGTTCATTCAAATGACAAAGTTAATGAAAACCGCAAATAATTAACAATATGAAATTGTGGAACTGACTTAACGTTATGTAATGTTTAGAGCTGTGACGATATATTGTTGTACCAAGAATCGTGATACTTAAACTTACCATACTAGGTATGTGATACAATGCCTATAATGAGATACATATCGTTGATTTTAAAACTGCTTATTTTCACTCACATCTAGGTTTTTCAAAAATATTGTTTTTTCTATTTAAAGAAAATAAGAATACGATATCTTGTCATGTATTGTATTCAATCATATCATTTTGTGATATCTATATCGTCACAATTCTAGTAGTGATATTATTTGTTCACCTCAAGTGTTACGGAGTGAATTCTAACTGAAGTACATGTACACCCCGTGTAAGCTAACCCATGAACCTATATAACATATCTACATATACCCAAGTGTGCTATATTAACATGTGGAGGTTTTCTCTACTGTACAGTAGTAGTTTGTAGGCGCTGTCTCACTAATCCGCATGCATGTTTCATAGGATATACCTTTCTTTACGGACTTCAAGCCGCATGGATGGAATAGGGAGCCCTTAGATGAAGATGAGGTGAGTGCACTTTGTCAGATGATCTTACGAGTTATGGATGATTAATAAAAGTTTCATATTCAGTATTTTCAATATCTGGGTGATGATCTGACCTCTGCTGGTTGAGATTAAGTGATAATCAGTAGGAATGTTTTAATATCATTACATCACATTTCTTTCATCTTTGTTTTAAATTAAGAGCATAGGGTTTATTTCATCAAATACAAATTCTTCTAGAATTTTGGACAAATTTGAATGATTTAAATCATGTAAATTGTAAAAGTGATTTTTTAAAACTAGCTTATTCGGCCTATGTTAAAAATGTAATTGATTCTAACTCTACAATTTGTTAATGTGATTTTTAGAATTATTTTTGCATTTTTCTAGTTTTAAAAAGTTGAGTTGAATCAAATTATATGGATACTCTGATAATAACATTTTGTTTATTCTAAGTTTATCATGGTAGATATGAGTTTTCAGATGAAAATTCTCTGATGTTATTATTGCTTATCTCTTTATTCTATGGTTAAGATGTTCAATTCCTTATTCAAAACTTAGAGGCCACGTATCTACAGAACAGTACAAAAACCTTATTTTACTCTGTTGAATGATTATGATGTTATAATTCAGAGGATTTCTTTTATTCGTGAAACATGTAATAATCCTTCTTAATCAATAATCTTCTACTGTATACAAAGCACTACTCTCTCAGTAGCTAGGTGTAAGCCACCTTGCACAAGAGATTAATTTGGTGTAGCCACCCCACTCACTGCACCTGGACCATACACTGTCTTTCTTTCAGTCCTTAGTCAATGCAATATCTTTCAAACTCAATCTAAATTTTGTTCATTATGAGGATTGCAAATTTAGATTTGCTCATGAATAAACAAATGTGTATCTATATTAAAATCTGCATGCTGCATGTTGCTCTATAATCTGCCAGACAGATCAAGTTGTACTGCCAATGTATAGATCTCTCAGCATGCCTGTAGTCACAGTGTAATATAACATGTATAACACACTTAGATAACAGTTATGCTACATGTAGTTAGTTGTAATATAACCACCGCCACTGTATCAAGCCTGTAATGTAATGTTTGTATTGAACACACTTCTTACTGCAGGGTACCCCACAGCATCACAAGATAGCACCATAATAGCTTGTTAAAACAGTTTTACAAGGTATTATAAAATATTTTGGTTTCAGTACATGCCAGATATGTTTACTCTTGAGTATGACTCAATGTACTGTATAGCTTATCATACACATCTCAACCATCATCATCTTACACCAGCAATCAATTAACAATCCTGTAAATATTTTCATAGACATTTTTCAAACAGGAAAGTGTTCTAATGAGCAAAATGTCATGCTCGCTTCATTAATTTCATCATAATCACTTGTAATTCTCCTACTGTCAAAAGTAAATCACCCATTTCGGGACCATTGTACAATGCTAGTGTCAGATTTTTCCCATACACAAGTCCAGCATACATTATCATGGTCTGGAGGTTCAACAATACCTAATCACTGGACCGTGTTGCCCGCACCCTGAGGGGGAACTATTGTCCCTCCTTGCCCTTCTATTGTCCCCCCTCATTGTTCGATGCATGTCACCTCCCACAATACCCCCATCAGTATCAATACCTCGGTCATCTCCCTTCAAACTTCTTCAACACTCCTGTTTTATTAAACTCATTATATCACCTGTCCTGCTAATTGCAAATACTTTATGCAAAGATTTTCTTTGGATCTTTTGTTGTGTCTACCACTGGTTCTGACTCGTGTCACTATGTTGAGTGTTTGGTGTGATAATCAAACATGAATTGTTAATGAGATCAGTTGTTGCATGTTAGGAAAGTAGTATCAACTGGGATCATCTTCATGGGAAAATATGTTAGTTGTTTTCATCCCACACTGTATTGTTTCTGTATGAATAGTTGAGCAAGATTCCTACAGAGAACTTCCTTCTCGTAAGACAAAATAGAGGAAGTTGTCATCATTGACTTTGTATCTAACATCAACAGGTGAAAGCATGCATGTTTTATGTCCCTTTTTTGCACTGGCACAAATAAAAATGTTTTGAAAAATAACAAATTTTGTATAATCAAATTTATTATTTCAATGCAATTATTCCTACAAAAATAATCCTTATAATTGACTGTCATGTATTTCTTGATAACTTAATAAATTTTCCATGTTCATTTTGATTTATGGTGGAGAAAAAAATTGAAACATATTTTTTATAATTTTTATTCCTGTTATGAAAATCCTGATAAAAACATCAGAGTGCTGTCTATTTCTTGACCACATTATTAATTCAATCACACCCTGTCACCATCAATCTCTGAATGTCATTTCATGAAATCAAATCTGAAGTGTGTCATCTGAAACCTTATTGTTATATTGAAAGGTAATGATTCTTTCTCTCCAAGGCAAATATACATAATCCCATTATGATCTCCCTTTCATGTATGAGACCATTTTACAAGCTTTTAAAAACAGATAAATTATTGACTAATGACAAGTGTAATCAAGTTATATCAATATGTCATCAGCAGCTGATCAATTAGCACACAGGTAGGTCTGTTGTGTGAGAGTAGCGAGGTAGTCGAGGCATCTCATGAAATGTGATCCATCATCAGCATCGTGAGACAATTAGGGGACAGTTGACACATGAGTCCTTGTCCCGGGGAGAGAAAGGAGTTGTTGTGATGTCAGCTCTCTCTCCCTCTGATGAGCAGGTACAGTGGTCAGTGAGGGTCACAAGGTGAGACCTGACCCCCCAACCCCCGCCCCAGGCCCTCACCTCGCCCTGCCGGCCAGGGGGCACCCTCATAAAATTACCATAAGAGTAGGAATGGGTGGAGTGAAAGGGAAGATGGGTGCCCCTGTAATCCCTTCTATTGAGGTAGCGGGGGACAGCGTGTGAAAATGTGCATTAGAGGGGTTGACAATGACTGCTTGTTGACGGTCACTTGTTGATTGTCACAGTTTAGAGTCCTTGTCATACCCTGGTGTTATCAAGTCAGTTGCATTCAAAATAACTGCTTTACCAGGGAGAAAATGATAGCTTAAGCAGCTGTGTTTTTTGGTGAAACAGCACATTCCCCGTGATTAGGATGTTTTGCCTGTGTGTTTATCCCTAGGGAGCTTACTGTCTGTGTTGATAGTGTCAATAAAGTCACAATGTACACATGTCTATTATTCACTCAAACATGGAAATCAACTGAGCAGTCATGCCAGTAAAGAATGAACCATATAAATTGTGTATGAATGGTATTGATTTATAACACATATGAAATACAGTTAAAAAAAGATAAATATCGAGCAAGATTACAATTGATAACTTGAAAGTTGATTCCATATTCATATAAACAGTTCAGTAAATGGAGTGTACTAATTTATAAGTTACCATACACCTCTGTAATGAAAATTATAGTTAAAAAAAAATATGAAAAGCAGGCCATCATACAAGTTGTTGTTTTACAGGATCCAAAACAACGATTTCAAGCTGTAGTAGGCAACACGCAGATGCGCAATGCAGTAGCAACAACATTTAGAAGAGGCTCTTTAGAACGCCAACCCAACGTCCAGCCGTCCAAGGCACCCTCACTGCCCCTCTCCAGGGAGAACTCCGCAGACAAGTAGGTTGTAGATGACACGAAGTTCATCAGAAACATAATTTCCATCAGCCTAGCAATTTTTAATAAAGTGGTATCTTTGAAAACAATGGAGATTAATACAATGTCATAACATTTCTCTCATAACTGAAATAATCACAAGATGAATCCTTTAACATTTCTCCTTAGTTTTTGTCCAATCCTTGTCAAGAATTACGAGGAAAAATATAACAGGTAAAAGAACATACCAGAATAGAGAAGGAGTATATCCATTGAATTTAATTCATCATTCTTCATAACCTTGACCTCTAGAATGTCTATTTAAGATATGATTCAGTATGTGTGATAAATATTGTACGAAGTGTAAGTGAGTGTTGGTCTGGCTGCAGGAAGAAGGAGTCGGAGGAGGTGAAGGCGCCGGTCAAACAGGGATCTCACGAGGAGGAGGCCTACCAGAAGGGGTGAGGGCACTCACACTCTTGTCTTGTACATCTTGATATTGGCTATCTAGTTTTCTGGAAACAATAGATTAGGGATGTTTTCATTGTTAGGATTTATGTTTCATCAGGTGGTCAATGAAGAAATATATCATTATTCATAGATCTGAAATTTAGTTAATTTGATCTATCTTCACAAATCGGTAACCCTTGTGTCCATATAGAAAAATATTGACCTTAATCAATGATGTGCATATTGACTCCAATTGATGATATGCATATTGACTCTAATCGATGATGTGAATATTGACTCCAATTGATGATGTGCATCAGAAATGATCACACTAGAAACCGAGCAGTCTTTTTCCTCTCAGCCTCTCAAGGGTCTTGTAAAAAAAGCTGTAATTCAATAAGGTAGCCTGTAATGGTTAAGGATGGCACTATACATCTTTGTGTTACTTATGTTATGTCCAACCACATGGACGTTATTTTTGCATACATGTATCGTGACATGATGTCCCTACGGTGTCACAGATAGAAATAGACAAAGTTTAGAGCAACTGGTATTTAGAGCAACTCTAATTTTCAATAACATGCATTTGAGTGTGTTAGATATGTTATATATATGTATCTTAGTTTGAATTGATTTTATTAAATATGTGACTGGTGTCTGTACTCCAGGTTCGAGGACGGAATGAAGGCGAAGCTGAGCCAGGAGTTAAGTGAATTGCGGGAGAACCAGAATCACATCGGGCAGAGTCTGGAGGATGTCATGGACCGTGTGGAGAAATCCAAGGAGGAGGACGAGAGGTGTGTGGGAATATTGGCAGAGGAAAGAGATAATTCAGGAACAATAAGTGTATATAAGAGCAGATGGGGGATGAGAAGTGTTTTCCCTGGGAAGGTATTCCACCTGTCCACTGCACATCTTGGGAAGGAAGGCTTTGAGTCTAGGAAAGAATATTGTGGAAGTAAAAGCTTTAATCTTAAACCATGATGCATCTTAGAGAAGATTTTAGTGTTTATTGAATCATGAAAAAGATGTTTCAACTAGATTGAGAAATGATCATGTATTTATAACGGGTATGCATGAACAGCGATATCCCATCTGAATTTTTTTTCCCATGATAAATACCCTGACATTACTTTCCCTGTGATAATTTGCACTGCCAGAACAAATGTGTAATATCTATTGTTTCTCTGCTTCAGGGAGAAGGAGGAGGCGGCAGAGAGACGACTGATGCAGCTTCGCGCACTTGGACTGCAGAAGCCAAGCTGGGAGAATGCGGGTCACACCTTCCGTCTCGCTCTGGCAGGACTCATCTTCATGATGGCGGTTGGCATGGTCATTATGACCATCATCCCCGGGTCCGCCTCTGGCATGGAGCTCCACGCTAACATACAGCACTTCGGGGCGCCCCCTATGTAGGAGGGAATATTACATGGAATGAACAGTAACTGTCTGTAAATTTGAACTTGACATGAACTGAAGTGAATGACATTCAACAAACTGTGGCTGAGAATTTAAATGGCTAATGAAATGAAGGAGATCTTCAGTTAAATGTATTGTGTGTTCAACCTTAGGAGAATCAAAAATCGAGTGCTATCAGATGTACAATTTCCAGGTGTTATTGAAGGAAATAGTGTCTTTTCTATACAAACTGTTAGAGGAGAGTGGAACTATAGATTGAAGGATATCTAAATTGTTTCAGTCACAATTATCGAGTGGTCCCTCAAGCAGGACCTTTGAAGCTGTCAGCCAAAGAATCCCTTTTGCAATGATGTAGGCTACTTTGATTTACCTAATGGAATGGTTTTGATGACTCTGAAAGTTGCCCCAGAAGAAGTGGTGTGATCATTACGAAAGTCAGCTTATGGAATTCATCACAAGATTCAGATTTCCTCCTCATATTAAGAAGACACAAACACTTTATGCCTGCAAGTCAAGATGTATTTCTATTTGATAAATCAAGAGAAGTCAAACATGTCAATCAGATCATAATCCCAGCTATTTCCAAGTGTGCCCCAGCTGAAGGTCTCCTGAGCTTGACCGATCCCTCAGGTAGAGAAACGTGTTGAACTATCGACCCTGCATCTCAGCCTCTAGCTGCTTCTGTAGTGCATAGCAATATAGTGTATATACATCATTGTATAGCTCTTTACATCTACATTTCAATTTTTTCTTCCTTTTCTTGGCACATTATTCCTTTTGGTCCACGTTCTGTTACCATAATGTCAGTCTCTCTCAGATGTGGACTGCAGGTGAAAATGTGGTTATTATGTTCTTGCACTGTGTAAATAAGAACCTTGAGACA
This sequence comes from Phorcus lineatus, assembly GCA_921293015.1. NCBI lineage: Eukaryota > Metazoa > Mollusca > Gastropoda > Trochida > Trochidae > Phorcus > Phorcus lineatus. The sequence goes on along the minus strand of OV121085.1, from coordinate 28,890,882 downwards.
AGAATCCTATGGATTTGTCAGTGTAATGTGCTTCAGGAAGTGATCTTTTTATAATATTGTCGCAAAATATTTAAAAAAAATCATATAGACAAGACATAATCAAAAGTTATATCTTCTCATGAAAAGTGTCTTAACTATTGCAACCTTTGTGCCAAAACATAGAGAGTTATCCCGACCATCAATCAAAAATTCTGTAGATGTATTTATTCTCTGCACATTCCATGTCCATCACATATCATGTACACACACACATATAACTCTCCAAACAACCGTCCGTCACAGGCACAGCAATTCATACACGACACTAGAGCTTCATTCAGATATTGTTTTACTCAAAACGTTCATGTTCATTATTTGACATTTTTTTACATCTTTAATCTTGTCATCTTTTAAAGGTACTTCCCCCACATTACAATCCTTCAGATTGATAAACGTACACATACACTATACATACCCTTATCCATACCATTAGGACATAGAACACTCTTCCTTCACACATGCATTCTTACATACATACATACATACATACATACATACATACATACATACATAGCATACATACATAGCATACATACATACATAACATAAATTCTGTAGATGTATTATACAGATACACATAATTTTAAGAGATATACATAACATACATACATAAATACAGACAGACATACCATGCATAAAATGGCATGCTCGCACGCACACACAAACACATACACACACATAAATACATACAGACACACATAAATACATGCTTACAGACACACATAAATACAGACAGACACACACAACAGGCATAACATACAGACAGATACACATAAGAGATATACATAACATACATACATAAATACAGACAGACATACCATGCATAAAAAATATGTACAACTACATAAAAACATACATGCAAACAAACATATATACAGACAGACAGACATACATAAGTAAAAATAATATGCATATATCTCTGAATTTATTAAGAATGTCATGTCAATATTCAGTATGAAAATCAGAAAATGAAGTACACTTTTTAATTTTAGATAAGGCAATAACAATGTTTAAGGGAATAATTTTGATGAACATACTTTTAATTTAGTTGGTTTTTGTATAAATCACAGATGACTAACTGTAAAAAAAATTCAATAGTGTAATGCCATCACTAAAATGTTGTTATGAAAATATTGAAATCTTGGTGCTTCTGTTTATGAATATAAGTGTGCCAGCATACAGGTTTCTATGTACTACTGGATTACAGAGTATTGTATTCTTTCAAGTGAACATGTGATATTTTGAATAATTATTATGAGATAGCAATCATATCAATTTCTCATTTATATATTAATGAAGCGCATAAAATGGTTCTGTGATAACAATATTGGTTTTATTTAAATTTATGTTTACTAAATCAGCTGTATAGACTGCAATACTTTCATTCTTTGTAAATACAATTAATTTATGATAATAGATTGATTGAGTGTACATATTGATTATTTTAAAAGTTAATGGCACTATTCATACTAAGTCTTCACGAGTTATTACTTATTACAGTTTAAACAAATGGACCTTTATGTTATTCTGCAATTGTCTGCTACCCCCAGTATTATCAATGTGTTGACCTTTAATATTTATCGGCATTAATCCTGTCATGGTTATCGCCTCTAACATAAACACAAGGAACTTCAGAGTTTCACTGTTTCATTTGGTGATGGAAAAATTTCCCAATCATCAACTCCTCTGTTAAGGAAAAGTCATACAAGTTTTAACCAATGGCTACTCAAAGCCTTGCTGTATTTATCAGCTCTTCTGTGTCATAGCCCTATAGGAATTGGCTGGGAAGATTCTATGAGAGAGCTGAACTCCCAGCAATGAAGTTTAAGTGCAATGCTGCATGGCTTGAATTAGCCAGTGATGGAGCTTGCTTTGAGCCTGGCTTGTGGGAGAAGTCCTCTGATCATATTAGGTTTTGCACTTCAAACTTAAATTATTCGAAAGGTAATGAAGCAATTTAGAACAAGTGGAAATGTAAGAATGGATATGTATATATATTTATTTGTCATGAAAAACAATAATGATTTTTAAGGTAAAGTAGTTATTTTTGCATAATATTTGGGGACTGATGGGATCGTTTGATTAGGTGTGCCGGTGTCTTATCTTTGCTATCATATGAACATTAAGTGATATCAGTTTTGTGTCTGTTACTCTCTCTGGATAATAAACATCAGCAATATGTCTTCCATGGTAAACCATTCATACAGAATAACCAGGGCAAACATCAAAAAAGATTCTTCATAATATTAGCTTTTATGATGATTGTTGTCCATGAGGTACATTTTAAGATACTCTGTCCTATTTTTTCACGTTTTAGGAAAATTTTTATTTTTGATTTGAAGTTAAAAGATGGCACAACAGCAATAACGTGTCCATTCTAGACAATTACAGTTTGATAAGTGTATTTTTTGTAACTTGAGCTATAAGTTCTTTAGTTCTTTTACCATGTGATCTGAAATCAAGTTTGAATATTTTTTCGTTTTCGTTTTTTAAACTTGATTCTTGTAGAGATCCTCAGGTACCAACTGAACTCAGTGATACATTGAAACTGAGACTGAGAAACTAAGTGCTACAAAGTCTCCCCCACGAGACAGGTGCTTGCTGAGGCTGTCATCCTGTGTTGCCCAGTTGTCCCATACACTATTTATTGTATTTGTAGTTTTATTCCCAGACATTTTCTTCATGTTGAATGACTGTGTGCTTAATGCTCTCGTTAAACAATAAATCTATTTTTGATCTAAACACTTTGTTTTCACTCATACACAAATATTTATTCAAGGTCACAAAAATCCAATAATTTGTTTCAATTTATTTTGGAATGTCCCTAAAGCAATCATGAATACCAAGTAACAGTTTGGATTGTGATAGCTTAAGTTTCTTTACAAACAATTAATTTCCATTAATGTTAAGGTGTGTGAATGTTCATCCCAGATAATGGAAGTTCAAGAACAGAGACATCAGTAGAACATCAATGTAAGCTGATAAGACAGAGTTTACAGGCTCCACGGCTTCAGTTCTCGTGATGGACAAGAGATCAGTTTATTAGCAATAAAAAGTGACACTTTGATGAGTTGAAAAGTTCACTACTGATGAAGTCAACAGACAGTGGTCACGGTTTAGTCATTTCATGTGGAAACACATTAACCTCTCATTGACTTAGTGGGCCGTTTGTTTTCTCAAATATTTGGTTTGAATTCAATAACTGTTAAACTTAATTGTTTCATTTCAGTTTTAAATCTTGGCACATTTAATTACATAATGATAGATTATGAGATAGATACATATCATTATTTGAGATTTTGGTATTGAAAAGTTTATTAAATTTTATGATAAAACAGATTAATCAAGTTTAAAGAACAATAGTCTTATCATCAAAGAGAAATTTAAAGGGGCAGTGAATAGGGAAGTATAAGTAATGTACAAAGACAACAGTGATAAGGTTCCCTAATGCTCTGCTTGTCAAATGTTAATCTGTGACAACATTGTGTTGTTGGAATGAACAACAGTGTAACAGTTTAGATTGTTCCCATGTTGTATCAGCACTCTAGTGGATCAGTGTCAAGCTCGTTACACACCAGACCATTGTTCTACTAATTAATTACAGCTCTCTTGTCCCAACAACCAGGAAGTAACTGCAGTTTTAATTACAGTCTGATTTAATTGGTAGAAGCCTGGTAATTAAGCTTTTAATTAGATTTAAAGTTCAGAAAACAATAGGCTACTGTTGACATATTTTCCGATTTAAGCCCTTTGTGGACAATACATGAATACAATATGGATTGCTTGGTTGTGTGTCCAGGCGATGACATGTTTTGTATTCAAAATTCAATTGGGTTCCATTTTTTAAATGCTTAGAGAATCACATTTTTCTGAATCTGTTTTAATTCAAGCAACCAATGAGCATGCTGTTAAAAATTTTATGGATGTTGAAAGTACATTATATAGTGGAGAGGTCACAACATTGATGGATGTCTTAAGAAAATAGCAATCCAACACAGTAGAGAATGATGCTATATTGTGTCTCAAAGTCAAACCAAAATGACTGGATTTTTAAAATTCTTCATTTGTTCCCAAATAATGTTACATGTCATTAAAGATTCACGAACGTGGTTTGAATCCAAGTCACTTTGGTGATCTGCAACTTTGTTACAAAGCATGGCCAACATGATTTAAACATATTTTTTTCTTGAAAGAATTGGATTAGTAAACAAGCTGCAATAGCTTATCCAAATACCGCAACATGCACATGTACTATTTCTTTCAGACTGAGGTCAGTTGAAAATCAAAGATAAATTTTATAAGCAATATAATGGGTAGAAAGAGAGAATAGTGAATGTTTTAAATGAAAATATCAAACACCAGTTAATTTGTGAAAACAAATATATATTTACCAATTGTAGGAGAGAGCATGTATTGAGTGTAACGTGTAACGAATGTCATACTTTTGTAATTGTCTTCCTTAGTAGAAGCACAAAGTACAAAGATTTGCTTGTTTGCAATCTTGTCAGTTTGAGTGAAGTTTTAAACAGTGTGCCAGCAACAAGTATAACTTACGAGAAGGGTGAAGCTACGAGTTCCTTCTTCATCCAAATCAACCAAAAGATTTGCACATCAATCGAAATAATGATGTGACAAGGTGATTAATTTCGAAACAATTGAATGTCATCTACCTTATTGATTTGTAAGATTTCAGAATAAAAAAAAGAAAATTACTCATGCCTTTTTTTAAATTTAAAAAAAAAAATTATGTTAATGAACAAGTTGTTGTTTAGTACCCCATGGAAAGATTTTCAGCCATTAGTGTAAATGAAAATTTCATGTCAAATTTCAGCAGGCAAATGACAACACCCTTGATTTGTGAACTATTGTTGGAGTCTCTCACATTTTTTGATAATACGCTCCAATAATAGAGCACTTGAAAACCTCATATACAACACAAACAAATAAATATTTTTATTTTTTTATTTCTTGATTTTTTATCTTTTATTCAGCGACATTGGATATTTACAAAAAAAAATTGTACATCTTTGGTCTTATCCCTTACAATACTTATCTAGCTTACAATAATTTGACATCCTGATTTCAGACAAAACACAACCTGTAGACCATATGCTTTCGTGCACAAAGTCAAACAAATATCATAACAACCTTATTTAAGACACTTTACCATTGTAATTTCAGATCAAATTACTTAAACAATAGATATCTAAATTGCATGAAAAAAATACTAGCAAAGTATTACATGAAGTAGAATTCAAGAGAATCATAATGAAAATATAAATATTGGAAGTGTCTCCTCATTCAATAATACATTAAGTAACGCGTATCACATGCATGGAAGCCGCAGATTCCGGAATTATCACGAGTCAGCATTAGCTCAGCACACAAGTTTTCATCCATGCATCATTCACACTTCTCATTGCCACGTGATGTGGCGGGTTACAGCACCTAGTTCCGACAACTGTGTCCAGTGTCCGCACAAGAATATTTACAATCTTCTGGCACATATATAGAAGTCACCATTTGCACTTTTAGTCACAGCCTGGGGCTTGGAATGAACCAAGATAGAAAAAGTACAGCACAGTCTATCACATAAGTTGCTGGGAAAGGACACTCCAGATCTCAGAATGCCGATAGACTCATGCTTCTCTTCATCTTGTTGCCAATGAGTCGACTTGTTCGGGGAAGCACTCGGTTGGCACTACTAGAGGTTGTCGTCACGGTAACCAGAGGTGTCACTCGGGTCATGTACTGAGTTGCTTCAATCAACTGCCTGTAATATAAAAAATCATTTATGAGAAAAACAAGTTCAATGGAGTAATGAAGTTATTAACAATGAAGTTAATTAAAAGGTATTTAACTGTCTCTTACATAACTTGTTTTTATAGACTAAGGACGACACATACTCATTTCTCACAATAGAAAAGTCTAACTTGCACAGATAAAATGATAAATGATGATTTATTCAGTATGTAAATGAATATTTTTATCAGCTTGAAGTACACACCTTGAGAGTAATTCATTCTTGAAGCGCTCCTCGTTGAGCTCTTTCCTCAGCTGTGCCTTGGTCATCTGTATCTGGGGACACAGGAGTGGATGCGTGGTAAGGAAGAGGGCTGAGGGTCGATCTCGAGGGTCAGACTGGACCATACTCTGCAGGAGACTGTGGAACTCAGCACTGTAGTTTGGCAGCTCTGGTAGGTGACCGTCTCTGATAGCGTGCCAGATGTCACCATTCTTTGGTAGTTGCATGCTTGACGCCTAAAAGAAAATCAGGAATATTAGAAATTTGTCAAATTATACCCAACAATGTTGATTTATCTTTAATTTGAACATTTTTAAAGTTTGATTAAACATTAGTGTTTCTTTATTACCCAATATAAAAAGCATACTTACAGCTTCAAATATTGTAAGTCCGAGAGAGAAGACGTCAGCTTTTGAGAGATGGCTAAAGTCTTCTTTGAGAATTTCACGGGCCAGGTAGCGACAGTCTCCGTCCTCCACAACCGGGTTGGTCACCGATGTCACATGACCAAGGTCACCTGAACACACAAAGAATACATTAAGTAAACTTGATAAAATAATATGTTGACACTGCCATCACCTTAAGTGCAAATTCAAAAGCAAAAGATCAGTACTAGACAGACACTTTCACGTAGTTCTTTAATCTTTCGTAAGAAAAAAATAATCACACACCTATTTTATAAGTGACTGCTTCCTCTCGTTCTTCATCTTCCTCACACGACTCCATGCCGCTCTCAGGAGATGCCAGGAACTTGGGGTTGCGGTGGATGAAGATGTTTCCAGGCTTGATGTCAAGGTGGACCAGGTTCTGTGAGTGGATGTACTTCAAGCCCTGGGCGGCCTGGTGTAGGATCTGACGCAGCTCAGATTCCATCAAGCTCCCTCCTGATCTACGATTGTCCTCGATGATGTCGGCTAGACTGCCTCCTGCATTGACAACATTACTAGTTATTCTTTGTTCTACTATGTTAAGAGACATGTACACTGTAAACGCACTTAAATAACTGTTTATTATCTATTAAAGATGTTCTATTTGAGATAAAGAAACTAACAGATTAGGTGGATATGTAGGAAGAGCTACTTACCATTGCAGTACTCATTCTGAATGAACATGTGATCATCTTCTGCCCATGCTGAGTAGTATCTGACAACATGTGCATGTTTCCCTAGTACTGCATGGGCATACACCTCATTCATCGCATTCCGTCTGGAAATTAAAGTACAACATTAGATCATGATTGTTTTGCTTTTTGTTCACTATCAATAAAGCATCTATTAATATTCACATTGTTTCAGGTTTATAAATTGTAATATTTAGATTTTGAATTAAATGTATATGCAGAAAGGATCACAAGAAACATAGAGGAAACTTACTCATAGACACTGCCTGCTACTGGTGTTTTTGACTTCTTGATGGCGTAGGTGCAACCATCAAGTCTATGCACACACTTGTGCACGCTTCCAAACTCTCCGTCTCCAAGTTTACACACCTCGTAGAACTCTTCATTGTAACGTGATGTGTTGATTTCGTGCAGGGCGATTTTCTGTTAAATAATATAAGGATTACATTTAACAAAAACATATTTGATGTTTATATATTCAATGTTACCAATAACTTTGCACAGACATTTTTGGTACTTTTTGAAAATGTTATAGTTGAATTATAAAAGAAAAGGCCATATATAGTCCACAAACTTTAAAACAACAACCAATTACCTTATTTGATGGCATCTCCACATCAATGTCAATGTCACTTGTCATAGACTCATCAAGAAGACTTCTGCAAAAAATAAATCAAATCAATATAAATTTCATAACTACAATTTTAGCAAGATCAATTTTATTTCCTATATCAAGGAATTTAAATTTACTCATTTAAAAATATTCCTACCATATAACTGAGGAATGTTATCCATATATGGAAATGGGTCAAGATCACAGTTTGTTTGACGTCATCAGACATCAATGTAAATATGAGTCATCAATGTGTTTCCCTGTGAAAACTGTGAAAACTTGCTATTTAAATCCAGGGGTTATGTCCATGCTCATTTCTTTTTAAACGAAACGGTCAGTTGGTCCGATTACATAACTGACCAGTTCAAACTGGCTTCATCTGATCGGTCAAGTGGAACGATAAACACTCATTTATTTTCAAATCTACCGATTAACAGACTGCTGTAATTATATAAAACTGGAATCACTCAAAATGTTGGTTTTTTACAATTAATAAATACATTTAATACATAGGTTAAGATGAACAAATTTCCAATAAATTTGAATTACTAGACATGCAAATTCAACGGGTCAGCACATTCAAATTAGGTCAAAAGGGGTTGTCCAATATGGCCGCCGCCTTACCTCTCAAACACCGATCGGTTTCTTTTCGATCCTGCACTCTGTCGGTTGTTTCCTGGTGTGAAAGGGTTGATGTTAGCTTCTACCTTCTCTGATGATGGTGATTTCTTTTTAGATTCCTTGATTTTCTGTTTTTGTGCTTTCTGAAGGAGGGATTTGGGGGTGTGTGGAGTGTCAAACAGTCTCAAAGCACGAAGTCGGCGATGGGGTGGGGATATCGACTTGGGAGACAAATCACATTCACCGGGCACTTGTTGCTCGTCATCGTCTAAGTCCTCGAATGATAATGTCATTGCAACAGGAGACATTCTACGTGGTCTAGTAATCCGTCTTCTTGGTTTGGGACTAGGCACAGGTGATGGTGATGGAAAGTCAACTTCCAAAAAATCCGAGGGTTGCTCCGAGAACGGCGTCGATGTGTGTATGCTCGTGTCATCAAAATCTTCGTATGTCAGAGTTTTCATGATACAACCCTCCTCACGACGAAGCACAGATCGTCGACTACGATTCAGTCTTGGTTTGACACAAGACATCATCACAGACGTAAATAGCACTCAAGAGTAAAAATAATGAAACAGGTAAATCCAACGATCTCGTAGGTTGCGAATCCACACACTGATGAACTCCTGACTCCAGTCGCTTTTAGATTTGGCGGGACCGTTAGTCACGTGACCACGTGAGCCAATCAACTAGCAGGTGCCCGTAGCGGTTCATCCAGTCAGTGGCGAGCATGCTCCAGTGGCTTCCATGCAGTGTTGTGACAGGGGATGAGTAAAGATTGCGGGACTGTTTTGGGGCGTCCTATGGGGATAACTTCAAAGAGTACGACTAATTTCTAACTTTAATACTTCCCACGCGCAATTGGCTTCTATCGATGGCTAACTATGTATTTACAAGGCAAATTACATGACCCCAATAATTAACTTGGACATTTTCAATCTTTTAAGACATTCTCCATGAAATATTGCGGAGATGTGTTCTTTAACACATAATTAAGAATTGTTTTGAAATTCGCCAATAAAGGATCAAGAAACCATCTTTAATTATCTAACTTGCATAGTTTGTAGACACAGATGTTCGAACGTACATTGGAAACAAAGTACTTCCAAAAATAGTGATGATGTAACAATACTCAGGTGGATGATAATGACTAAGATATGACTGTTATGTATAACATTTATTCCGAATATTACTCAATTCGTACCGGTATTTATAATATTGTCACTACCAAATACGGAGTGACCTTTTTGTTCAACTGTTTTCATATTTATCTTATTGTGTAAGCATACGTTTATAAGAGCTTCGTGTGATTGCAAGAAGAAATGTAAGAATTAGGCCAAACAAATTGTAGCAGATCAATATCTTTCACTTTCTTTTTTAAAGACTTTTTTTCGGAAATGGGTGGTTTTGAATACCTCACAAGTGCAACTAAGATAAAAGTAGAATGGGTACATTATTTTTATTGATAAACAACTTCTTACTTCCATTAACATTGTAATTATTATTCAACTTCTGTTATGCCTTTTAAAGTAGTTACTCTTAATTAAGTCCCTTTAACATGCATTAAGTAAAGTAAAAAAGGATAGCTTATGTGCACCATTTCTGCTTTAAGGTTATTATAACTTATATTTGGAGTAGTTTTATAAAGTCATTTAGTCATGCGAACGAATTGCTGTAGGAACTTCACTTATGGTGTAAGGACTAATAATCTTTTTTTGTTTGAAGTTGACATGTCAAACAACCCACTAATCACCAAAGAAATTTTGAAATATATTTCATAGCATATGCATAAAAACTTCATGCTCTTCTGGCCAGAGCCTTTTGTGAACATGTTCACGTTATAAAGATGTATAACATACAACACGGAAATATGGAACTATATTTCCTGACCGAAGACGATAAATACAATAAAGACCCTCCATATGATCAAGTATTTCTTTACAGTTTCCAATTACGTGTAAGAAGCCTGGAGATGAAATCAACTAAACGTAAAATAATCTCCATAATTTGATTCACGACTCGTGCTGTGAACAAAGGCGGCTTTTGTGCCTAATGGCTCCCTTTATGTGCCGTTCAACTGAAACTTGATATTAGAAATGTGAACAAGGTTTTAATACCATTAAATGCTTATATGATTACATGTGAGGTAATTAAGCATTTCTCCCCAAATGACACACACATCTATACAGTAGACAGTTTCCGCATAGACAAAGCTCAGTCTCATGGTATGATATGGAATTCTCATCAGCGCTCATCAACTGTAATTAAAGGCCATGTCATCCCGTTATACTGGCAACAGGATATCCTTGTTCGCATCACTGAAAGATATTTTGAACTTACGATGCTAACAATGCCTTCACAAATATGCTGTTTTCTTTATGTCGTAATAATCGATGTTACAAGGAAGAACATGTACGCCTGTAACAAGGAAGGAATCATTTCCACATTCAGTGCTTCCGTTTGTATATCATCCCAGTCTTTTAACAATATAAGGAGAAAGGAAGAGTCTATAAATTTCGGGCTAAAGTTATTGAAGACTTTTTAAAATTAATGATACAGTTCATGAATTGACTCGCCAACAAGATTTAACTTCTCTCTATTGAAATAAGTATGATGAATGATATACAAATGCATAATCTTCAAACATGCCTGATTCATAAACTTGAAAGATAGAGGTTATGCATATGTTATCCATATAGTATATATGGGTGTTTTGGTATAAATGTGACATTGCAAAGTCGAAGACGACTATTTTCTTTTCCTTTTTGTCCAGAATGAATAAAGTGCCTAGATATTAATCATGCACATTTTCATGACATTTAAAATGTAAGAAAGCGTTCCCATGGTTAACTAAAATAAGTATTTATGTCTTTATTATTTTCATATACTAGGAAGTGAAGTTTACTGTGAGAATAAATCGAATATTTGTCATGTCTGTGTGAAAGTGAGCATCTTGAAAGAAGCCGATATTGTCTTACTGACGAGTTAGGTGTTATATTACTGTCGTAAATTCCACGAAAGCTTCAGAGTTGCACCTTTAGTTGACGGGCGAGATTATACCGCTATAAAGTTTTTGCAGCTTGAAACAATACCATTTGACTTCAATCACAATTAACTGATTTTCTACCTTCAGGAAATAGGTGATGGTGAGGATGTTGCATTTCTTCACAAAACAATCATTTTCACACTCGTTTCCTACAACATTAAGTGTTTGGCCAGTTGTTTAAACATTTATGGTACTGTGAAATTGCCTTTTTGTGTGGATGAATTGTCTCATTGTGTGGAAGGGTTTGTTATCTGCAAGGTAGATCTAACACCACCTTAATTAGGTCATTGAATTAACAAGGTGACAACTCTTTGATGCGCGCCGCCTTGTGCAGATCAAAGCGGTCCCGCCCTTTGAGGTAGGTATAGGTCTTTGTTAAAACAAAAGAAGAATACACTGTTAGGACCTTCAATACAATTCGATGATTGTTCAATAGTGTCATGCACACAGACAATGCTTTGTTTATTTGTGGCGTGTGTGCGTTCTGTGCAACATGTTAAGAAAACACATAGGAACTAATGTAATTTTTTGGTTGTAGATGAAGTAAGTCTAACCCGCGGGAGGTCAAGAGAGATCAAACGACTATCCCCCCATCTGGCGCAGGAGCCGTTAATTCACCCCCTGCTCAGCGCTTCATTAGGGGTCAATTTCTCTGCTTTTTCGGCCCAAGCTAACCACATGTTGCAGTTTTTCTACATTATGTAAACATGTTTTCCTGCGTCTGGACAAGAATCATGTGGTTTTTTTAGTTATTTCAAGCAATCTAAAACACATGTATTCATAGGACACTTGGTGTATTATCAAACATACGTATCCTGTATGTTATACAACATCCACAGACCGATGATTAACTTTATAGCTTTCTTTATTTCAACACGTTTTGGAAGATCCTTTGTCTCCCATTGAAGAAACACTCAGTTCCTATCGCGCAAATAGACATTAAGCTTAACTTTCACTTGTTCTCATATAATTACAACCTTTGAAGAAAGTCAAACGTTGATTCACCTGAAGAATCTTATTGATATAAAATGTCATGAATTTCGATTAAAAAAAGATATTCTTGTGATATGTTCTGAAGTTATGCAATATACAATCAACATGTGAACGTCAATGGACTGCTCTAAAGAAAACTTCGTGTCATTTTCTACATAATCCAAACACATCGTTGTTATTTACTTTAGCATTCGACTTCTAATCGATGACATCTTCTTGTATCTGACAATCACTTGGGGAATGTTTCTACAATATCATGCCAATTACCAACAGCAGCTACAGATAGCTTGATTAACACTTACACAAGAACAAACACTCAAACAAAAAAACATTCAGTTTGAACCTCTCCATCCTTTCAATCCAATGCATTAGTAGATTACACGTAGAAACTGTATATGCACAGAAGGAGGATTGTTTTCACACCGATCAACATGAAACTGCTGTGAAAACTCACAGTAATTGTTTGTGTGGTTTTCATTACTACAACTTAGATAACCTGTTTGTCCCAAAGTAGTGTTAATTTTTATCTTACAAATTTCATGATAAGTCGCAAAAGTAATTGATCAGCAAATATCAGAAAGAAATACCAACTCATCTGAAACGCGAATCATGCATGCTTTTGGAATGCAAACGCTGCAATATCGATATCCTTTCAACTATCAATAAAAACAATTCAGTTCTAACTATGCCAATGTGCAGGTCACCCCATTCAATCGTCAATCGTGATATAATGTATACTTCTCTTTAAACCATAAACGACGTATCATTGATATTTTAGAAACAACCGACAACGTACCTTTCAGGATATAAAATTTAAAATGAAAACCCTTGGTTATCCAACATATATAATTATTAATATGAAATACAATAATTATGATTGTTATTATAATATCCCACCGGCCCCTGCCAATGAACATTGCACTCAGCAAAGATGATATATATAGTTATTTTTTTCAATTTTACATTGATAGGTAAAAATATGATGAATAAAATTTCTGACACATTAACCTTTATATACAGAATGATATGTGGTGTACTTAAGGGAATGACATGAAAAGGTTTTATGATTGGTTTGTTAGACAATTTTCTCGATGTATCTGCAGAAATAGAAGAATTATTAACTTTATGCTAATTTCTCTTCTGTCAGTCACTTTATTGGTGCCATAAATGCCTGTCCACGCGGCCGAGCGCAAGGCAGGAGAGTGACGGCGAGGGATGACTAGTTTATGACCCGGGTGATGGCGGGTGTCACAATACACACCCGTGATTTATACCTTATATCTAACTGCTTTCTACAGTTAATCAGAAACCTATAACAATCTATTACTATCTCCAATTTGGTATGCTCTATAAACCTCCAAATGGATATGGGGTTGCATAGTTTGGAACAATTAGCTTTGTTTTATTCACCATTTTGCTATAAACGTCGATAATTCCTGCTAATTTGCAGACATTGTGTATTGTCATATGCTTCAATCATGTTTATTGGCCTTCATAACACGATATCATCGCTAGGCATTAACACTATGTTCTTGTAGCAGAACTTTGATATTAAAAATGGTGTTTTTTCAATATCCAAAAAATTAAGATGTATTTCAATCACAATAGAGTTATATTTTGACAGCTTTAGCAATGTTTTAATGCAGTATTTTAGTAAAACATGTCAAAAGCATGTGTTGGAAATCGCTTTCATATGAATATCGGGACCTGAAACCAAGAACTCTTTTTACTATCATTGAGTTTTCACGGTCGATCGTGCCAGCATGCTCGACAGAAGACCCATTGTAACCTCAGTGTATGTAGTATTAAACCTACCCACTGAGTACAGGGTTTCACTCACGTGCTTCATGCATCACTTGTCTCGTGCCTGCCACGCGCTCATCACGTGGTCTTGTTTTTACGAGAAAAATACTACTTTTTGGCAAATCTAAATCCCGTAATGATGAAATGAAACATTACTCGTCACTTTTCGAAACACAATACTCGGATTTTGATGTTGTACAAACAAGTTAATTATTAAACCTGTCAATTGCATATGTTCCTTGAGAGAAATGTATTATCACGAAAACATACTGGCTTCACTGTTTATGTATATGTATATGCGTCTTTTATATACAGCTACATATAATTATCTATATACAAATATTATGTGCATACGAGAACAACTCATGGAATAGTTTTCTTATATAAGTAGTATGAATCTTTATACCTTCCTTTTGAATGGACCTGTTTGAGTAGTTTATATTTGATATCAAGTAAGTTATAAAGAGGTTAGTTTTGATATTGTGTCTCTTAATCGTTCAGATATTGTAAGCAGATAAAATATTCTATCCGCAAATTAATATCTCTAAAGACGATTCGTTTAATAATTATATATCTTTATTTGTTATTTGTGAAATGAAACACGTCTAACGAGAAGACAGTGACATTCAATACAGAAAATCTCTGTGCTTGTCCAGGTATATTAAAATGTTACTTACTTTGCCCTCTGTGTGTGTTTGACATAAAAAATCCACTTTTGATATGTGTTCGGTTTTTTAAGCTTATTAATGTTTTAGGTTTTCAATGAATGAAGATAAAATGTATAATACAAAAACATGCTGTTTTCCTAAAAACATCAGAACTTAAATGATTTATTCATTTAACGATATAAAATTGTATGTTATGACCACAACTTGGTCCATTAATGCATCATGTTCTCCAAATGTAATATCTGTAAAACTACATCTAGTGATGTGATCTCATGTGTATGGAAAATCAACTTTGTTTCGTATAAGCCATGCAACTATATGCACATTCACATTCTTACCTTCGGGAATTTTATGTACAAAGTTAACTGTACTGAATAAAACGTCTCATGCATGCGTCTCTCTGTACGAGAGAAACTTCAACATAAAACATTACTTGTTCGTTAATAGTAAATTTCAAAGTTCCAAAATATGTTGACATTATAATGCCTTTGCAACTTTTGTGATTTCATGGATATTTCTTTATTAAAATTAATTTTTTTTTTGCGCTATGGTCAGATTTCCGAGATTATAAACATCATGAGAACAACAAAGATTCTATTCCTCATATACATTTATTGTCAGCTGTGATAAATTCCTTCAGGCCAGGAATGCTTCACTGTATGTTCCCACACCTATCGTAATCAGCATAATATACCGAAACTTCGTCTTTCATGCAACAAAGAAGACGTCTTTTCACAGATTTTGGTCTTCATTCACTGCACAGACTTGAAGTGTGTCGTTAAAAGAAGTCAATTGTATTGTGTCTTGTTGACCGATGATCGGGGTGTTTTATTAAACTTGACCTCAGTCTTTCATCCCGTCCAGCACTGACCATCTGTGCTCTCGCCGGGCACTTACCTCCTATAGGTAAATAAATGGGTGATTACGTCCCTCTATCTATATAGATAAAATCAGAGAATCTAACTTTGAAGTCGCCGCTCCTTAGATATGAAGAGGCCGTAATCTTCTTAGGGCTTACACAAAGGGGAGGATTTCATCGGTGTTTTAGTCTGATAAAAGAATCTACAAAAAGGCGATGCATTTATTTTGTTCTTATCTCTGCATGGCAAACGTCACATCATCTCTTTGTTTTTGTTTTTTTTTCGCCGATGGACAAAGTTTGAGAGTTTAAAGTGCTTAAGATTTGATCAGGCGACAATATCAGAGATCAGAAAATAGGGTTGAAAAGAAAAAGAAGGATTATAACAAGTTAAAGTGACGCAGATTAAAGATGATCGGACCACATACAAGTGTCCCTTCGACACATTTCGTGTCGACACACTTTACCTTATAGTCAAATCCGATAAACGTTTTAAGTAATTTTTCGGTTTCTTTAATTCAATAGCTAGTAGTAAATTATAGTTAACAAAACAATAACAACATATTGAATGCGTTCGGGAAGCAGATATATTTTTTTGATACAGGAAGCTTCTCAAAGTTTTAATGCTGTGTCAACTGAAACTTTAGACTGTGAAGGTATTTGTTTTCATTCTTTTGAAAATCTGAAGTATACATTTTCTATTGAAAGTTTTAAAGTTGAAATAAGGGTGAATTAAGCATAAACGTTATATTACCATTGGTAATTTCTACAGGCGATATTTCAGTGTTCAGTATGAATATTTGATATTTATGAAAACATAAATGCATATGAACGAGGTTTTGTAGTCTTATGGCAATGCTATAAATAACCAAGATTAAATTTTTATCCGTTGATTTGGGGGAAAATATAAATCTAATCAAACCATTTATTGGTTAGCATAGCAACAAAAGCGGACACCAGAGTTTACTTTTATGAGGTATGCGTTTGCTTTCGAAAGGGGGAGTGATCTCCCTTGACTAACGTGATGCATTAAATAAATATTCAATGGATTCTAAATGAAATATTACGCGTTTGTAACGCACCAAAAACATTGATGTTCTGACCACAATTTCAATAGTCTTTGTGATTAAATAATAATCTATTTGCTGCCTTTAAAGTGAATTCATCTAATTTAAAACGTCTGTGTTTCGAGATCGTCAAGTTGTAAGCATTACAAACTGTTTGTGAAATATATCGAGGTATGTAAAAATGTAAAAATATAAGAGCAGTAATCGGTGTATAATTAAATGATACAATTTTTCAATTTATGAGGATATCTTACAAGTCAGTGACAAATTAAACATCATATTTGTTTGTATGATATAGATAATATACGTGATTAATGACGACTTCATTGTAAAAGTCACGAAACATGCTTGAGATAGAGAATATTGGGGTTACCTTGCAATATTTTCTAAATGCTAAGCCAGCTATATTTAAACATAAATGTTGTTTTCTTTGGTATATTAGAGTAGTTGTTTACAAAGTTATAAAGTGTATGAAATTATTTCCAATGTTATTTGGGGGAAAAGTTGAAAATTAGTCCAAAGCGACAATAGTCCTAACACACAAGACATCATCAAACATTTGATTTCACATATACTAAATATAAATAGTAACCAAAATATTGCTTCAGTTATTTATTAGTCCTTCCCTGTGCTTCTCAAAACAAGACTTTATTATTGATTAAATTCAGAATCAAAGGTGCATACAAAGTCTAGCTACGTATCTTTCGCTTACACTTACTCACCTATAGAAATAATCAGTTTTCTTACACCTTAATCATTCACCATGACATAGGTTTTTCATCTATTATATATTGTTTAGTAAAGAAAAAGCTTGTATCTCTTAGTTGCTTAGTTTTACTATAGTACTGTCCATGAACTGGATTGGTTAACAATCACAGAAGATTTATGTTAAGATCTCACAAATAAAAATATACAAAACATTATCATGACAAGAAAAATTACTGACAACAAACATGATGTAAATATAATTGAAAAATTGTGAAAGTACATTGAAAATGATACCTAAATATATTTGTGATGTTTGCAGTCAATATCACTGTAGGGTTTGTTACGGGGAAACAATTAATTTATATTAGGAATTTCAAATGGTGTCTAAATGCATATTTTCAAAGATGAATGCGTCTGTTTTGTAACACCATTGTCATTTTGTGGCTACAATTGTTGAATAACAGACATAATAACATAGTGATACGTAGATAAAGTATAGTGTGACAGTTGTTTTTCATCAAAGGGAGTGTAATTTCAGTCAACTAAGTAAATGCTATGTGTCCAATACATATAGTTGGGAAATGAGTTTGCTTAGATAAATCAACTTGACCTCAAATTAAAGCCTGATCTTACAATTTAGCAGCATCTTTTTGTGGCTTAAACATATTTTTATTTGAAAAAGAAATTATTATAGGCGAACAAGCCATATGGCTAACTTAGACGCTGCTCCATTACATAAGAATTAAAGCTAGACACAAAATAGAAACTTTCCTTACTTTCATTATAAACTCGCATAGGTTTGATAAATGATTAATTTTCCTCATGCGCTATACAGGTTTGCTTGCTCTCCTTCCTGTATCGCATTGTTTAATATTCATGTATTTTGTCATGTATTGATGTAAAATGCACTGGAGAGGTATTTATATAAGCCATTGTGGCTTGTTTACCGATCCATATTTAATTTATTGAATAAAAATATGTTTACACCAAATAGAAACTATAGAAAATTAAAACTCAACAAAAACACTATCATAATGATAAACTTGTAAATTCATGATAAATTTTCAAATGTTGTTGGGAACAGCGAGCAATGAGGTTCTCTGTAGCTTAAGATCAAGACATTAAAAATAATTTTGATAATTTGGAGTTTCTAGAAAATCTGTTGCTTATGTTGATAAGCTGGTGTAATTGGATAATTACGACAGATAAAGAGGCAATGAATTACATTTTAATGAAAGTGACCGCATGAACACCTTGATATTTGAGATATGTTCCAGTTGTGTCTGTGTATATCTAAATCACAACAACCAAGCTTAAGGTGACTGTGCATCTCTATGTACATAGGTCTACCTGTCTGTACAGGTTAGGTGGAATATCCTTGAG
This sequence comes from Phorcus lineatus, assembly GCA_921293015.1. NCBI lineage: Eukaryota > Metazoa > Mollusca > Gastropoda > Trochida > Trochidae > Phorcus > Phorcus lineatus. Next base: position 28,871,937 of record OV121085.1, on the reverse strand, counting down.
GGACAGTTCTATAAGGGTATTTTTGTTTAAAATTTAGGTTATTTTTGGTTTTGTATCTTGCAACCCAAATGAAACATGTTACTAGATTTGACAATTTGTCTAAAAATATACTCCATTATTAATGATTTGGGGGGGAAAACAGTAAAAAAAGAGGGGTTTTTTTGTCTCACAGACTGAAAAAAAAAGGGTAATCCTATCTGAGCTTGAGTCCACATTGTTAAAGTTGACATCTGTAATTAGTATCATTTAATTTTGTCACACTTTCTAGTTCACACTTATGTCAAAGGTAATAGAAAAACGTTCAATTATTTTGAATTTCAAAACAATTGACCTTTAAAGAGAATTTGATCATCTTTTTGTTGACATTTATTTTTAATCTTATCTTTAATTATCATTTTTCCACTCTCGTTTTTCTTTTGATTTGGAATTGACTGTAAGCAAACAATAAAAATTCAAAAGATGAATTTTGATGATCTTGATTTTTATGACAAAAAAAACTGCATTTAACTTTCAACTTAGATGTAATTTTTTAATTTAATAATGTGTTTTGACACATTTTGGTTAATTGGTTCAGTTCGTTTCACTAGATGATTATATAGCAGCATTATTATCTAAACTTTAATGAGATAAGGAGCCCGCAGCCATTCTGTCACACCTGACCGCACCGGGACAAAACAGAGGCTTACCCATCCAAACACGTCTTCTTTTAGCACCATCTTGCCAAAATAGCCTGCATTTGTTTAACCTTACCTTAACGAGTTTTTCTTAATTAAGTAACAAGTTTTTTCATCTTCAGATTAAATGTTTATTTTGTCCAGCTGCCACAAAAACAACTATTAGTTTCGATTAATTTTGTATCTTGTTAGTGTCAATAGATAGATAATGTGTTGTTTCATAAAATTGTAAATAGTTTATAATCAGTATAGATAGTTTTGGTGTCAATAGATAGATAATGTGTTGTTTTATAAAATTATAAATAGTTTATATTCAGTATAGATAGTTTTGTTGTCAATGGATACTAGATGATGACATTGTATTGTTTTATTAAATTATAAATGGTTTATAATCAGTATACCGGTAGATAGTTTTGGTGTCAATGGATAGATAATGTGTTGTTTTAAATTTTTGTAAATAGTTAATAATCTTTGTATTTATTTTTGTTAAACTAAGCTTTGAAATGGAGAATGAATAGGTTATAAAGTGATGTGCATTAGACTATTTTGATTGGGAAATTTGCATCACTGAGAGATCCAAGATCCAAAAATATAAATACATAAACTTATCATGTTTATGGAAAGTTGGTGGCGTAATGATATTGGGGGAAGGGGTGGAGTAGATGCTTTGGGTGTTTGGAATGAGTGTCAATCTAGTTTTTGTATGTAACATGTATTATTTTGCATTTTTATGTGTTGGTTTAAAAAAAAATTTTTTTGGTTTTAAGTATGCATAAGAGAAAATGTCTCTCATAACCATTTGGGTGGCTGATATAAATAAGCCAAATGTGAAATATTTTTGGTTATTAACATTGTATTGTATTAAGTGAGACAATGATAAATAATATATCTTTCTCTTTATAAAAAGTTGTGTCAACAATATCTTTGAAAGGGTTCAATCACCTCTTCAAGTGTTATAGTTTGATGTGTCGACATCCTGAAGTGCAAAAACATCGTAGATGGAATCTTAAAGCATGCTTTGAATATGTAAAATATCTTCTTTGTTTCAACTCTACAATATTTACTTACTGTTTACAATCCATAAGTACCCTTACTAATGTTTGTATCAGTCATTATTGATCTTTTGTTATGTAGTGATATATTTAAAATTGTATTTGGTAGTGCCCCAAGTTATGGTTTTATGGTTTTAGTGATTCACTAGCTGAGAAATCATTTGGTTCTTTCCTTTGTTTTATGCTAGAAAAATTTACATAAGCAAACACAGTTTGATGAACCAATTGCAATTTTTATTGGGCACAACAAATAATGTTTATGAGTACCGTAGCCAGCTGAGAAAAGAGACAAAAGAGATAAAGAATCACTTGTTTGATTGCTCTAGAACAGGAGATGTATCTTGGAGAGCATTAGTTGCATCACGTCTCCTTGTTTTAATGCACAAGTTTGTTGTTGCCTATGTCATCACCTGGTATCTCTTCACACCTGGCCCAGGTGACAATTTTATACCTGTAATTAACATGAGGTCAACAAGATCTACACTGACCTAATCAGGTGCGAGCTAATTAGGTTAGGAACACTCCAGAAAGATGACCATGTCAGGTCACCACACAATTGCAATCCAGCTGTAATCAAGTAGAATTCTCCACAACTCAAGGAGCTGACTTCTCTACAATATCCCACCTGTCAGGGGCAGTTTTAATCCTGCGTCTTTTGTCTTAGCTAATGGTGCTACTCATCGGGCACCTTGCTACCTGTGAAAGGATTAGATTAGGATAATCCACCCGGGAAGGTGCAAAGTGGGGTGTGTGTAGCTTATTTCTAGTAGAATTAGCAGTGTCTTGCTGAAAGACAGCTGATAGAACACAATGAGTGAAGTTGTGATTACGGCCTTTTAAGATACAATTGAAATTGGATGAAGCTGACATGTTTTTCTTTAATGATAAACTAAGAATGTTTCAAACTTTTTATTGAGAAGATTACGGGTGGTAATGGATTTAAAATGGATGATCATTTATTTATGTTTCTTGCTAATTAGCCAGATAAAGAGTAGTAGTTTTGACATTTTCAGGATTTTATATGTAACTAGTTGATTTAATCTAGAGTTGACCAAGTGAAAGGTCTTTTTTTTAATTTCCAATGGTGAAATATGCTATTTATCGGTGAAATTATATCAATATTTTCACTGAGTGAAATAAAAATGGTATTCTACTCAGTGAAATAATGCAACAATTATATAACATCGTCTGTGACGTCAAGAAACAATCGAATGATGTCATGCAACTGCCGCACTAGTGCGGAGCAATTTAGTTACTCCATTCATATAGTTACGTTCATTTACGAGGTTTTGGGAAATAAAATAAATAGAACTTTGACATTTCTCGTCGAATACCCTGTGTATCTCATCTCAAGAAATAGAAAATCATGCAACACTCGTGGCTGCGCTACTCGTGAAAATATAAATTTCTATTTAAAGTCATAGTCTCATTTTTGCAAGGCAAATTGTAATGCACGCCGGACAAATAGTTAACACTCACAGAAATCTTTCCCCTGACGTTTGCAACAATTTTCAGAAATCTGTGTGCATTCTAGCCCTCATTAATGAAGTTCAGAACACCCTACCCTATGTCTTTGGCGAGCGTTAGTCCTTACCACGTCATTTCGCTATGGTCATGACGTCAAAAACGTGAATTTTCCCAGCTAAATATCCAATGAAATTGCCAATAGCTTACCTTTTTCAAATACAGAAATAACAAAAAGGTGGTAAACTCAATGAAGAATGCGTCTGTCTTAAGTATCGGCGCCACAATTACTAGATTTCTGGTATTTTGTACTTGTGATGGGATTGCACTTTGATTCGGCAACTCTTCAGTCTGAAACGGCAAACGCCAATAAGCAGCGTCTTCCTAAACTTTAAAACGGGCTTAAAAATGAAAATCTTTGCAGACGCGACAGGAAATATTGGTGTAAGTGATTGGATTTTTGCTCGTGAAAAGTAATTAGCCCAGTCTGGTTGCCTTACAAAATTGAGACTATGACTTTAACTTGATGAGATATACTTGATAATCGAAGAGAAATGTCAAATATCCTCTAAGTAATCATATAGAAAGCTCATATAGCATTTGTAACTGGTACTTATTGCTCTGTTTTCTAGAGCTGTTACTTTAACATTTCATTTCATTTACAACACAGGCAGAGCAGATAAATTTTTTATTATCTTTTTTTCAAAATGTCCATAGTTTTGATTGTTTACTTCACATATTCTGTTATTAAAGTGATACAGAGTATGTTTCATGAATTTTTATATGGCTAAAATAAGGGAAAAAATACCATCTACCCTGGACTAATAACAAATATCCTCTCTTAACTTGCTTCTCTTTCTCAAAATGAAAAAATTAGGACATTTCCCTGTATTCAATGATAGTATAAGAACAGCCACATAAGTGTTACTAAGTTGACATACTGCGACCACTTCACATGAATATCAGTTATGTGACCTACCTAACACTACAGAAGTTTTCAAAATTACATTTGCGTCATTGGCGCACATCACTGTCAAGTTTTCGATCACAAATTACAACTCAAACCTGTTTATTGTTTTTATACTGAACTCATAAGCTCTAAGATTGTGATTTTAAGGAAACAACAAATGGTTCTAGATAAATTAACATCATTGATAAAGTTTGACAAATTTGACTCAAATGACATACTTTGTGTCCGTTTATATATGAATTGATTTCTGGTTATAATGTTACAGGTTACTTTAAATCCTGTCAAAGTCAATATGTATTTTTAATACAAGGGAAACCTTCTAAAATTAATGTATTTAGGTTAATTTATATGTATTTTCAAACAATTTTGTGTTGAATTTGCATATTTTAGATTTTAGGCCACAGTGATTAAATGTTTCAACCTTGTTTGATGGGTAACTTTATATGTCATGTATGATACATGGTCACATGTAGTAAAATCAATCAGGTCTTTTCTTCTTTCCTTTCATTTGACATCCACTTCTTTCCTCAATTGAAATATCAATCAAGCGATGACACTAATGGTTTTTAAATCAAGATTTCTTCCACTCCCAATATTGATGTTATATCTTGATCTGGCTTCAGTCTACCTTTAAATCATTCTATTGTTTGCGTCTGTTTCCGTTGCGTAAGCAGAGATTCATTGACAGATCACTTCAATCATATCAGGCCCCGCATCTCTCAATATTTATCCAGCAAAACTTGTTGTGGGACTTTTTGACTGGTAAAAGACTCCTGGAGGAGAGTTGATGGGTTTTCTGTCAGTCTTGAAGCCATTTAGCTTGTGACGAGTTTGACGGGAGCTGCCTCCCAGCCACAATGACGCAACGTCGGAGATGTTATCTGCCCCTCCCTTTCCCCTCTGCTCTCTGCTCCCTCTACGTCTGTGGGCAGGGGAGGTAACGAGTGGCTAATAGTTGTACATATTACCTCAAGGAGGTTCCCACACTGAGGATTACTGCAGTGTTTGTGCTGATGGGGCTGATAACTCGCTCTGGTCTGGCTGTAGGTCCCAGTGGTGGACAGACAGACAGATGGACAAATATCCTCTGGCAATTACTAATGTGTTAAGCAATCCCAATCTTGAGTGATATTTCTTTCATCTTTAATTGGGTTTCAATTTGTGGATTTTATTTCTTGATTTACTGAAGATTTACTAAGTATTTAAAAAAACACATAGATTATGAGATTTGCTTTTAAGTTTTGTGATTTTGTTGTGTTCACATCGTGTTAAACAGTTGATTTTTCATATTCTTAAAAATTTGTTATTTTAACATTCTCCCTGCACCCGCCCATCTTGATAATTCTGAATAATTACAAAATCTTTGAAACTTGCTTGAAAATTGTCTCTTTAGTGTGAAGTTTTAGGTTTTCTTTGTTAAGTATTACCTATTTGTCATATATTGCTAAATACAACATTTTTATATTCAGATTCCTAACCACACCAACCAATCTAGATGATCTTGAGATAACACGTAGAGGTGGAACCAGCTGTCATGGCCGCTGACAGATCTGTGATAGAGGCGGAACTGGCTCAGATCAGACAGAAACTGGCTGCTATCGATGGCGTCAAGCTGGAGGCGGCTGTTCCTGAACTGGTCAGAGTAGCCATCTTGTGAGCGTCCTGATTCATGTTCCTTGAATGATCTTTATCCTTATAGAAAAATTAGTATGAGGAGTTTTTACATGTCCAAGAACAAATATAGATTTAATTTTGATTATTGAATTTGTTACATAATTATATTGATTGTATTATGTAACTTTATTGAACTTGATGTTAGATAGTACATATTTCATTGTTGCTCATAGAAATCAGTTTCATTCGCAGAGAAAAAAAAATACAATGAATACATGAACTTGACCCACATGTTCATAAGGCACAACCAATGTGACTGTTGAAGGTTCGTGAGACGTTTCATTACATGTTATATATGATTCCACAGTCTAATGCTGATTTGGTTAAATAATTACATTGTCTGACATTGCTACTCTTTGCTACATACTGCAACATCTCATCTTGACTCTTCACAGCGTGACGGACTACCGCCAGCTGACGCTGCATCTGATGTTCCCGGAGAACTATCCGCACCAGCCAATCGTCAACGAGCTGAAGAGTAAGACTCTGTCGGACAAACTCCTTGACGGGCTGGGCAAGATGTGCGACGAGGAGGCCAAGAAGAACATGGGACAAAGACAGGTACAAAATACAAATTACAGATTACAAAATATGTTTTATATGCTTGTTGCTTTCAAACAGTTTGAATCTCTTATCTAAGAAACAGATTTGGTAGACGTTAAAAAGCTTTTATTATGAAATTAATTAACCAATTTCACATGATCAGACAGTTGATTCTGCCCACAATACTACTATAATAGTTTTGTGACATTGCAAGCAAAATGTAGATCACTGTAGAGAATATCAAGGCATTCAGTGTATTATTATGAAGGACAGTAAGGCAGGGAGTTAAACAATGGTAGGTTGGGAGGGAGCTTAAAGGTTGCCAGGAAAGAGATTATGATGAGATCGAGACTAATTGGGGTTCTAGCATTACTTCGGTAAAGATCAAAGGCGCCGTCTATCCTTTATTCCGCAATAAAGTATAGTTTTTGAATGACGTCTCGAAACAATGATCTATGACGTCAACAACAATAACGTTATGATGTCACTAGTTACGGCCCTAGTCCAGCATGCTCAAGTCACTTCCAAATTCGATTAATTTCATTTAAGTTTATTTTGGCTGAAATATAATTTACACGAGTTAAAATCGACAATGATATACAATGAGTTTTTTCATGTTTCAGATTGTGTTGATAGTGAACTTTGTGAAGACGTTTCTGGAGGAGCACACGCTGTGTGTTTGTAACGAGGAGATCTCCTACATCAAACGCAATCTTGTCAACGACGAGGACAAAGTGATTCTCAAACAAAAGACATCTCAAATTGTGATAAAAGTTAAGCAGTCGGAGTACTTTCTGAATCTCCGCATCACAGTTCCGCCCGACTACCCCGTCAAACAAGTGCAGTGAGTCGAGACTGGGACTGAAACTCTGCAAAATAAACCTCCGTTATGAAGGATTATATGAAATTATGTCAAAATCTTTGTGATATCCATTTTATGTTATTGATATTGCACCTCTAAGAAAAATGATAAATTCGTAAAGTAAATGTTTAATATTTGATCTGTATCAGTGTTTAGTTCATTTTGTGAAATTATTTTTTCTTTGTAGATTGATCACAAATATAGATATAAGTAAGTAAGTATGTATTGTATTATCAGAAGTAAATGAATAGCAATGTACATTATTATATAACTATATGAATATGTATATTATTATATATTCAGTTGAGTTTTCTCTCTATTGCTGTTTAGATAGCCTATACAGGTAAAGGGAAGTAATCCACTGTTTGGTGATTGATTGAAGTAATCATAAAATACCCATACATTCCCTGTTACAGATGTGAGATAGAAGACTGTAACTTCCCTGCCCTTTTGAAGACCTACTTCCAAGCTCAAGCTATCGAGATTTCCAGGCAATGTGTCATGCCCCCTCTCAAGAAGAAACCAAAGTTAGTTTCATAATACATTGTCTATTTGCTATCAATGCTTGAAACTTGGAATAGAATATGACATTTCTTGATGGCATTTGTTTCATTTGTGCTGTTGGAGTTCAATATTTTCCCTGTGTTGCAGAGACCCCCCGTTTGTTCCTCGACCCTCGTTGCGGCCAGTGTGTGACTTCCTGATCCGGGACTGCTGTAAGAGATACCCTTTAGAGGACTGTCAGCTGTGTAAGGAGAAGGTGCTGCCTGCAGATCCTAAGGTTTGTCTCATGGCTTCCAGTGCAATTTATTAACAAGAACTCGCTCTCACAGTAGATGTCGCTTGGTTTAGATCAAGATATTTCTACAAGCGATGTCTACATTTTAGATATCGTACAATCCATCCGGCAAGAGTCAACAACTATTTCACTTGTTATTATTTCACTATTAATATTATGGCTGTTCTACAATTTTCATAGCCCAAACTGTAACCTTTGGCACCTTTGCTCTTACACATAATACATCGCCATAATGAGATAATCTTGACCAATATAACTTTATGTATACTGTCACTAACTTGTTTTAGAAATGTTCATCAGTTATATCAGTTCCCTCTTGTATTGATTTTGATATAATTTAACTCTATGGTTGAAGTCTAGAAATTCAATTGAAAAAGTTTAAAAAATTAGATAAAACTGTATATGTTAAGTTAGAGGTCTTTTGTCAATTGAAACGGCTTTCACCTTCACTTTGTGCCAATATAACAAACTTCAGACCTGTTACTTTTAAAATATAAAAATCTTCAATGAATAGCATTACACTGCATGTTCAAATTTGTCATAACTTCACAAAGATTTTGCATCCAAAATTAAAAAAGAAAAGCATGACTCTTGGTTTACAGTGAAAAAGATAATTGTCTAAGAAAGAATGTTTTACAAATCTCATCTGGCAGATGTAATACTGTTCTTGCCTAATTATGATTCTCTTAATGTGTACTATCTATTGTGTGACTGCAGGCGCCGACACGTGAGCCAAGACTGAGGATAGAGCGAGTCTACTGCGGACATCTCTTCCATCATGGCTGTCTCGGCAAATACATGAAGACTCCACCCTTTATTGGTTGGTTATTGTGAACTAAAGTCAAATTCACATTATGTTGATGCGGTAATAGAAAACTTACCATCAGCAATTTTGATTTTGATTTGAATTTTTGGTTTGATATGACCAGAATGTATGAAAGGGAGAGAACTCCAATGCTTACTATTGATACAAATATGCTGAATCTTCCAAATAAAACGCATAAGGCTACAGAAAAGTTAATTTCTTCATTTTTAAAAGTCAAAAGAAACTTGAACAACAATTTCTGCAATCCTTTCTCAGGAGGCAAGAAGTGTCCCGGATGTGGTAACCAGATATTCCACGAGAAGTGGAAGATTTCCCCAGAGCTTGCCGAGGCACGATGGGCTCACAAACAGGCCAGACAGAGAGAACTTGATGAGGTTGTTGACTTTCTCGAATAGCCAATCATATCACAGAATTGCCTTACAGGAAGTGTTGTTCATCCAATAATAATTATGAAAGTGTTGGCAGAGTATACGTCTTAAGAACTCTAGTTTTATTCATTCTTAAAAGAATTTTAAGAACATGATGTAATATCTTGTAAGTAATGCAGTTGCTTGTCATCCTTATCCACACAGAAAAACAAGAAGTATGAATAGCACTGAACGTGAATAGAATTGAATTACATAAACGAAGAGAAAGTTCAGAGAGAAGAGATTGACCCTTCTGATAATTAACTTTTGACTTAATTAGCAAAAAGCCTTACGCTTGCATCTTGAATCTGAGGGTTGGTCCCTGCTGCTTGTCTGTATGAACACGATACGTGCAGAGTGTATATTGTTTTCCAAGATACTCACGCCTTTGGGTGACATGTTTGAATGTTGAGAATGGCTTATGTGTTATCATTACTTTAACAGCTGATAAATGTTTACAGAAGAAATGATGCTGCCTTACGCTAAAGACTTTCGTAATTAGCTTTGTCTAGTTTCTCTAAACTCTCTCAGCACCGCGGCTTAAGACTGTCCTATGACTGTACTAGTGCTAAGAGAGCTTTGCAAATCTAGGTCCAGTAATTTGGACAAGCATGATTTGTCCTCTTTTCACATTAAAATGATATTATTTCAATGAGTTATCATGATGTCAATAGAAAATAAATTGTGAGGAGGAATCTGTTTATTGGTTGCTAGAATGTAAGTTGTGGTCACATGTCTTTGTATGATTACTTAATTAGAAATGATAATTATAGTTTTTAAGCTAAGCTATTAATATCTAATAATGTTATGCAAGTTTTGTATGAATGTATGCTGACAAAAAACATTTCTATACAGAATGACTGGCTTATTAGCATTCATGTTAAGATTATGATAACCATACCACAAGCTGTCATGTCTGTGAAATTATTATTTTTTGTATATTCAGAACAACTTGAAAATGTGTTTTAGATATCCATCCTGTCATGAATGTAATGGTCTTAAAAGGTCTTACTTTGCAGCAGGTAACTTGCAATCATTTCCTGTTATGATTTCCAGTAATTTTGCTCTCATTTCGGATCATGATGTGACAATTTAATGTTTGAGTATGATGCGAAGAAATATCATGATGATTTATTGAAGTGTAAATTAGCCTGTAACTCAATTATATCATATGACAGAATTCAGAGTCTGAGATGTGCAGGTAAAGAGAGTGAATCTTCGCTTAAGTCATAGTCTCATTTTTGCAAGGCAAATTATAATGCATGCTGGACAAATAGTTCACCACTCACAGAAATCTTTCCCCTGATGTTTGCAACAATTTTCAGAACTCTGCAGGCATTCTGGCCCTCAATAATAAAGTTCAAACTACCCTACCCTACCCTAATATTATGTCTTTGGCGAGTGTAGTCCTTACCACGTCATTTCGCTAAGGCCGTGACGAAGAACACATAATATTTCCCAGCTGAATATCCAATGAAAATAGCTAATCGCTTACGCTTTTTCAAATACAGAAATAACAAAAAGGTGGTAAACTCAGTGAAGAATGCGTCTGTCTTAAGTATCAGCGCTGCGATGACTAGAGTTCCGGTGTTTCACACTCGCGATGGGATTGCACTTGATTCGGTATTTCATCGGTATGAAACGGCATGTACGCCAATAAGCTGCTTCATCCAAAATTGTAAAACGGGCATAAAAAAGGAAAATCTTTGCGATCGCGACAGGAAATATTTGTGTTAGTGATCAGATTTTGTTGGTGAAGAATAATTAGTTCAGTTTAGTTGCCTTACAAAAATGAGACTATGACTTTAAGTTGACAATAAAGGATGAGGTTATTCATTTTTATTTGTATCAACCCTTGTCAAAGCTGTGTTCCGAAACATTTATAGAATTTTCAGTTGTTAACCAGCCTTCAAAACAAGACTACATCAGCTTTTTTCATTAAAAAGGAATGATTTAGATGCCTTGCTTTTTACATCTTAACCATTGAGACAAGCATGATCTATGTATTATTGTATGCAGGTTACTTGAGGGAGAGAGGAATTATCAAGCTTACCGATATCACTATCATTTTACAAGAAACTTTGATTGATTGACAAATGTTTAGTCTTTCAAACTCAAATTATTAAGTATATTTGTGATGAATTTTCCTTAATTAACCATTCCTTAGTTAGATAAAAACATTGACAGCCATTTCAAAGAGTAACAGGATATTTTAGTTCTAAATTATCAGATTATGCCAAATCCAGTTATGTAAATTTCTCAGTTATGAGAACCTGTTAGGACTTCTATTGTAGTGGTACTATTTATCTTTTTAATGTGTTTGTTTTATGAAAGTTGAATATTTTCAGAAAGAAATAATTGTAACTGTCAAAACATGATGCATTTTTGTGCTGGTCATGTATGTTTTCAAAATAAATAACCTTTATGTGATTTGTTTTCTACTGATTTAAAAATTGACAATATGAAAATGTCAGTTTAAAAAAGTCTAGACAAACATTTTTGCGTTTTTTGGTGTCTTTTACCAGTTTCTAAATAACAAGAATATCTTTTTATCTTATCTGGCATGATGGGCTTATGGCATGGCATGTTGTGATGTGTCTGTCCATCCGTCCGTAAACTTTTTTACAATTTCATCTTCTTCATCAGAATAGTTGACTCAGGAAATGTGAAATCTTGTGTACAAACTCCTTGACTAAATATTTTTTGATTTATAGATTTGGCAATCTTGTGACCCCTAATAAGGGCCACGGGGACCACGCCCTGAAAACCTACTTTCCTTTTTTTCCCAGAAGCAAGAATGCTAGAAAGCTGAAACCTTGTTTTCAGACTCCTTAGCTGATGGGGATTCTTGTTAACTGATTTTGTGACCCTGTTACCCTTATCAATAGCCACAGGGTCGAGGCCCTAAAACCTTTTTCATCTTGTTTTCCAGAAGTAAGAGGCCTAGAAAGCTGAAATCTTGTGTACATATTCCTTAGCTGATGGGGATTCCAATATATAGATTTTGTGACCCTGTGACCCCTATAAAGGGGTCCAGGCCTAAAAACTATTTTCATCTTCTTCTCATGGACTCTTACAGACTTCGTAGCTCACGGGGATTATGATTTATAGAATTTGTGATTCTGTGGCCCCCATATGGCAAACATGTGACATAGATAGATCAATTGATAAATTAATAGATGAATTACAGAGCCAGTGGCTCTAATTTTTAGTGTCTAATGTTAAGCTCATCAGAGATCCCTTAGACAAGGATGAATGTAATTCAGTGTTATAACTATCAGTTATGGGCATCCTTTAGACCAAGGGGGATTTGTGAAATTAAGGCTAGGACTGAAAGGTCTGAAATCACTTCTGACAAGGCAACAAGAACCACAAAGAAACCCAACTTGTTCTGAAGTTTTTCTTTACCTTAAAGTTCAAGACCTTTGAACATGAGATTGATGAGCCTCAAAGCCCCATGCAAATCTTTTATGAAATAAGGGTGAATGGTTGATGGTTGCAAGATGACCTACAGAACTCTTGATGCCTGGTCCTCTACTGTAGTTGGCAATCTTCACCAGCCTTCAGCTCCTGTGTAACAAACATGTCTGCTGGAATATAAACTTAAAAAAATACAAACAAAATACAACTTTGAGAAAAGTGAAACACATCCCTTTATTCTACGTCAGTGATTTTACAACTTGAAATAAATTCTTTCAAACCACAATAACATACTATATTTCAAACCAAAGAGAAAGTAGCAAACATTGGTAGAGTTGTAAGGTTAATACAAGAATCTCATGAGTGTCAACAATATTTACAATAATAACTTATTTGTATGTACAGATATATAGTCAAATCCATGTCATATATAATTGCACATTGCCGTGTCCAGATTCACACCCTCACAATCAGACGTACATCCGCGCTACGCTACAAAACTGTGCTTACAAAGTTCACACACTGCTCCAATACTCTGCGTCAAGAGGGGGCAGAACAAAAAGGAGTTTCATCAACACTCAACAAATGTTTTGTGACACCGGTGATGTAAACTTATTTTTTGCAAAAACTATTAAAATCTATGTGTAAAATCTCTCAGGAAGTACATGTAGGTCGTCTTTGGCAGAAAAAGCCTTGTAAAATGTGGACTAGCAAAGCATGTTAGTGACATGATACCAATTGATGTGCTATGACAAGAAGATGACCATGTTTAGGGACTTGAGATTATACACAAATGATTGCAGAATGATTGCCGACTATTGAATTGTCAAAACAGCTAAGACCTTGTCAATACATTTGTTATGGGGAAAAAACTAATGCATGAAGCGCATTACAAAAAATATTGTTTACATAAAAGCAGATTTATGCAAATATTATACTGAGATGAAAAAAGCAGCTTTGTACTTTAATTTTTATGCTTCATTGTGCGTAAGGAAAATGTATGAATCTGCATTTGGGCCATAATCAAATAATCCATTTCGAGAATCACACTAAGAATTTAAAAGCTTTAATGAGATTTTGAGTCATTTTAGGAAGAATATTGACACATATAGCAGTAATAAGTGTAGGCTAAGAAAAACTAGCAATTAAGTTAAGGATGAAATGTAAATATGACCAAACAATAATTTATTGTGAGAGGAAAGAAATATATTAGATGTAGGTATCTTTGACATATAAGATATTTTTAGATTTCACAATCTGGTATAAATATTAATGCTAGAAAGATGACATTTCCCTTAGTTGGCACATTGCAGTTGAGCACTTCAACATTATAAGTATAATTACATAAGGATTCTTAAAAGATTTAAGAGTTTCATATAAATCCATAAAATCATCCTTCGTAAAAGAAATTATCAAATATAAATAATAACAAGTATATCTAATAAATAAAACTGTTAACACAACCACATTATGTTTTCAAATATACATTATAAAGTTTTTCATCATAACAAATTGAAGATAATTCTAAATAATTTGTGTACAAATGTAGGAAAGTAGAAACAACTCTTTCCTGAAAGATGATGAAAAGTTCATTTTGAACAAATAACGATAAAATTCTTACTAAATTCACCTTGTTTCTAACAAATTGTTGACTTGTACTTCATAAATGGTAGTTCACAGTCACATCAGAATCTTCCTATGGTATTTGAATTGTGGATGCTAAGGGAGACAACTCCTGCTGGACTAATACTGAAAGACTCTGAACAGCTGAGCCAAAAAATAACATCATGCCATACCATGAAGTCATATGTATACTACTGGACATTTTCTCCCGACAGAGCTTCCTCAAGCATTTCTTTCCAATTCAAATTTTTTTTTTCAAATAAAGCAGCTGGTCAGTTCCCAGATATTACGACACAATTTCCCACCATGTATGGATAGCTTTGTAAGGATAGAAATAAGGATCTTAGTCTATGTTTAAGATTTACAAGGCTTGGGTGATACACTAAAATGAACTACAATTTTGTCAAATTAGAGAGAACGGGGAAGATAATGACTTGGTGGACTCAAGTTGAGAGATCTGAAAAGCATATCTCATATCAATTATTAGCCCCTTGTTGCAGCATTTCTTTTCTAATCGATCTGATCTCTTTGACTGATTTTTTAACGGCATCTGGGACTCCAATTTCTCTAAACTTGGGGATCAGAAATCAGTATCCTGACTATGAGCTCAATTCCACAAAACTATGGGATATTCGTTATTATTACTGTGGGCTTAACTCCTTGAGTTATAATACAAACATAGTTAATTGATTATGAGCAATTGATAAAAAAAAGCATGGAATCTAGTCTGCCTAGAAGTGAAATTTTGTAATTTCTTTGGGGCATATGTAGAAAATTCTAAAAGGTTTCCAGCCCACATTGAAAGGCTTCACAATGAACCACATTCTTGGTCTCATAAAGGGGTATGCACTGCTTTACATCTCACATTGATAAAGTGTATGAGCTAAGCTAAGCTTAACCTTAGAAGGTTTTGAGCAAGTAGTCCCTGAATTCCTTTCTTCATAGGCAATGGCACATTAGCGCCAAATTAATAATTTTTCATACCGCAACTTGATACATAAAAGACTTTATAAAATTAGCATCACTTGTAAGTTGATCAACTCTTTTATAGCGCTAGTTGTTAGTTCATCAGATCTGATAAAATTTGACTTTGTGAAGATGAGTGAAGCATTATGACTGTTTTGAGGAACAACACCAAGTTTCAGATCGAAATGCAGGCAAGTGGTTACTAGAGATTTTTACCCATGAAGGTATGTAAATGTATGTTGAAGTGTCTGCATATAAGGAGCAGACGAACACTAGAAGTGTCTGCTCTATGCATGTCTACAGGGGCAGCATTTACTGGGACAAACTCTCGATGACTCTAGTGTTTCACTGGTCACACACTCTGCCGCATAATGTAACAATGACCAAATTTGACCTCTGAAAGGTCATTACAATACTGTCAATGACTTTGTGCAAGTTACACATACAATATGTGACCTCTGTCATTCACACTCAACTAGCAAGTGATCACCTTCCTACAGTGGACATACATATCTTAATGACAATCAACCAGAGGTGTTCTCCAAACCCTCCATTAAGAGCATCTCTTAAAAGATCTGCAATGTTCAGAAGACAAAATTAATTCAACCAATACTCACTCTGTTATTTTTTGCGTTTGCACCATTTCAAATGAGTCCTACCCGGTGATCAAAAAGAAGATACAAATTTCAGATGAAAGCACAAGACTACAGCCAATCCTTGTCAATCGCAATCTTCAAAACAAACCTTTTTCAAACCTTTTCCCTTATTCTGATAGTAATGCCAAGTCAGTCATTTACTCTTCGACTGACATTCCAGCATGCTCTATAATCGCAAGCATTCATCTCCACAAGCATCAATAACAGTGTATGAAATTTCCTGTCTGCCATCCTGGAAGCAGGTTACTTGGTCAGGCTGGTAACCTTTTTTTCTTAAAGGGGCACAGAGTATGTTGTTGGGGTCAAACATCAAACTTTGGTCTTATTATATCGAGAACCACTGGTTGTATCTGAAAATTACCATCTTAATACTTATGAGTTCATTATAGTGACAAAAAGGTAGCTTTAAGTTGTGATTGGTGATCGAAAACCGGACAGTGACGCATGTCAATGATTCAAACGTAATTTTGGATATTTATCTACAGCAGACACAACAACAAATATGGTATGGTAGTGAAAAGCATTACACATAAGAATTTTACAAGCAAATGGGACAAAGAATTTCACCCAGTAATATTTATATTGTCTTTTGATGATAATTATTGACAGTAAGTAAACATCATGATTTTGGCACTTAAGTGATCAAAATGCAAATTATTCGACATTTCTTGAACTTTATGCAGGACACATGGTATATTGGCTACTTATTAAGCGACATACAAAATTTCGAAACATACTCTGTGTCACTTTGAAAATTTACCAAAAAGGATGCAAAATAATTTTGTGGGGCTGACTACTTTTCCAACCTATTTCACAAACTGCCAATAACAATTATCAACATAATTTGCATCATTTCCCAACCAGATTCAATAACAAAAACCCTGAACCAGATCCAGATGACAACATTGTAGAAGTCAAACAGTCCAACATTGGCAATTTTCTTGATGTCCTCAACATGTTGAATACACATCAGCAAAGGCAAGTATGCCATGGTATCCCAGGATTTGATAAGTTCAACATAAGCTGATCGTAAGTAGAGCCGTAACCATCAAATCCCACTGATGATATTTTCAACTCGGTATCTGAAACCTTACTTCAACAAAATATGACTCTGAGTCAAAGATGGTATTCTCCAGATGGCGGCTACATCGTTCTACTCAGTTACTGCTACAATTTGCACTCAACTGAAGTATAGATGTGCTACCTCTGGACATCAGCATTCTCAAGAAATTCAGACACATCACTTCAACTTCACATTCAAATGACACCCATTCTATGTCTGTGTAAATGTCTCTTCACCATGACCAAAATGGTTTCTTTATATCAATATCCTGCAAAAGTCTATCTTTTGTCCTTCATTGAATTGAGATGAATTCTTTCAAGATCAGATCTCTACTGACTGATTCTTTCCTTCATCAACAAACTGAGTCTGAACTTATGACCAATCATGGCCAGATACCAACAGTGAGTCCTGTGCGTCAGGATGTCCTTTATGCTGATGGGACTATCCTAACAGTCTGCAAGTCCTTGTTTGATATCTCCACTTAGTAGGTCCAGCATCAGTACTTGTCACTCAGTAGGTTCAATAACTCCGCTCAGCAGGTCCAATATCTCTGCTCAGTAGGTCCAATATCTCTGCTCAAAGGGTCAGATATCTCTGCTCAGTAGATCTGATATCTCCAGATCCGATATCC
This sequence comes from Phorcus lineatus, assembly GCA_921293015.1. Classification (NCBI taxonomy): domain Eukaryota; kingdom Metazoa; phylum Mollusca; class Gastropoda; order Trochida; family Trochidae; genus Phorcus; species Phorcus lineatus. The sequence goes on along the minus strand of OV121085.1, from coordinate 28,854,307 downwards.
CCATTAGTAGGTCGATATCTGTTCTAGGCATGACCAATATTTCTGTTCAGTAGGCCAAATATCCTTGCTCAGTAGGTCCGATACCTCCTCTCGTCAATGGCCTGTGCGCTGTCGTCAAGGTCGTGTTCCTCCATGGTTGACAGCCTCTGCTTGTAGCCGGCCGCATGTTTCTTCAACATCAGTGCTCGCTCCACATCTGTCAGCTGAAACATGAAAGTTGAGATGATAAACAGAAGTAGGGCATTTGAAAAAATAGATTTCTGATTGTTTATGCAACTGTAAAACATTTGAATAATAAATTTTGAATGGTTGTCAATCAGTAGTGACTATATGAATTAATTCCTGATCTTTAGGGACATAAGGACCTCCACTTGGTTTGAATAGAAGTTTCTGACTTGAAGTGCAATAATAAAAAGCACATGACAAATCATGGATTTGTAACAACCGTCACCTCTATCTCAGGTCCGGGCCAGGAAGGGAGGCCAGGATGGGTCGGGGAGGGTTGACCAGAAGGTGGCGCTGTTGACAGTGGCCGTATAGTTGAGGACACTGACGCTGTTGACATTCTGGATGACATTGAGAGTGTACGACGTCTGAAAGGTCTCTGAGGTCGGTCAAGGTCCATCTCATCATCCTGGTAAAACTGCAATGTTTCAGAAAAGTTTTCAATGAAGAGTTCTTCATGAATCTCAACAAGCATTTTAAAGATACTAAAGTCACTGACATAAATCAATGATTTTACCAGAATTAAACGATAGTATTTTATAGCTGATTTCTGCAACTGCTTTAGCAGCTAAGAGTTGACCCTGTTCAAAGCTGTATTTGACACTTTGAGTCCCCGCGCTTGAAACATTATTGTAGCAGGTTTTACTTGTTCACAAATACAAGCAAAGCATCAACCTACAGTGTCATCAGAGAACACAACAGCGCTCTCGTTCTCAGATGCTCGTTTCTTCCTCAGTTCGACCATCAGCTCGCGGAACTGTTCCTTGAGGTTCTCAATCTTCTTCATTGCATGGGCCTCGTTGTGGGAGAATTTGCGTGCCGATTGGGCTTCTAGCTGCAGCTTGAGGTCGTGAAGCTCCTGCTGGACTAGGGACATCTGCAGCTGAATCTGAAGGTACATCTCTACATGGTAATGACTATACATAAAGACATCTGCAGCTGGATCTGAAGGAACATCTCTACATGTTAATGACTATACATAAAGACATCTGCAGCTGGATCTGAAGGTACATCTCTACATGGTAATGACTATACATAAAGACATCTGCAGCTGGATCTGAAGGTACATCTCTACATGTTAATGACTATACATAAAGACATCTGCAGCTGGATCTGAAGGTACATCTCTACATGGTAATGACTAGATATGAAGACATCTTCAGCTGGATCTGAAGGTACATCTCTACATGTTAATGACTATACATAAAGACATCTGCAGCTGGATCTGAAGGTACATCTCTACATGGTAATGACTAGATATGAAGACATCTGCAGCTGGATCTGAAGGTACATCTCTACATGGTAATGACTAGATATGAAGACATCTGCAGCTGGATCTGAAGGTACATCTCTACATGTTAATGACTATACATAAAGACATCTGCAGCTGGATCTGAAGGTACATCTCTACATGTTCATGACTAGATATGAAGACATCTGCAGCTGGATCTGAAGGTACATCTCTACACGGTAATGACTAGATATGAAGACATCTGCAGCTGATTTTTGGGAATATACAATACTCTTTGTTGACACTAAATCATTAGGTTGAGATAGCAATAAGAGAGTTGTCAGCCATTTAGTCAGATAGCCCAGTTGTTAAGACGATGAATGAGGGAAGACAAACTTTCGACTAACAATGATATTTGAACATTTATAAACACCATAATTAATCTTATATACGAGATGGTAAACCAATCCCTGAGTACCCTAGCTGTTATACCCCATGCTTTGTGTATATACATTTACACCCCTTTGAAAGTTCTTTCTTTTGTTTTATTTGAAGGTTATATGCCATAATCAACATGTGTGCAGGTTGGTAATCTCATAAGCACCATAGTTGGTTATGAGGTGTTCAACCTATGCACACAAATGGACTTGTAAAATGATGTGTCCTTACCTGTTCGGTAAGGACACATCAACCCGTGTAAAACAGTGAAACTTCTAATTTTTAATTAAATTTTCTAATTCATTGTATATGAAATATTTAGTTTTGTAGGAATGTTCTGCGGGAGTGTAAGCCAAATAATGACATAATTGCTTTGCCTTATGTCAGTTTATTTGCCATAACCGCTCAGGTCAATATTTACTGCATAAACCTATGCTTTATGTAGACCTATAAAAACACAAAACAATCTGCATAGATGTGCCTCAGTTATTCATAGTTCAAATAAGAAAGAAAAAACTACCAAAAAAACGTGTTTTACCTCTAATGTACTTTTCTACTGAAGTTCAGATGATAAAAGAATAAAAAAACTGTTGTAAAAATAATAATGTTTAATGCAGGGAGAAAAAAGGTAAAGAGAGAAAACTACACCAGGGAAGCCAAGTGTCACAGATCAATCTGTCTGCACAGTTCACAGACATCACGGAACAATCTGTGATGAGCTTGGTTTCATGAATAACTCATGACAGAGATGTGATTACCCTGCCTAGCTGACTCGGCCTGTGTCTCTGTTTGTCCACTTTCTCCTCACACACCTCCTCCAGTGGAATTGGTAGCACATCTCAACATCAAGGAGCTTTTGTGTGCTCTTGTTTCAGAACAAACGACTGGGCATCTTGGAACTTGTTTGTCATTGGAAAACACATTTTACCATCAATGAATATATTTTGCTTTCACTAGGATACAATTATGTAACTTAAAGTGTTTGTCATTAGCAAATCACATTTTACAACAAAGAATATATTTTCTTTCTCTCTGTGCAGAATACAGTTATGTGATATCTTGGAACTTGTTCAACACTCTTAACGATTAAGAGTCATATTTGAAAATATTTGAGCCATTGGCTCTGTAGCTCATCAGGCTATCGATGATTCATTTCATAAATGAACACTGTGTCACCAAATGAGTTGACAAAGGATCACAAAAAAACATTAATTATAATCCTTGTCAGCTTAGGATTATGTACACAAGGTTTTAGCTTTTTAAGCCTTTTTTTGGAGCAGAAGATGAAAATAAGTTGTAAGGGCATGTATGGTTCTGTCCCTAACTTGATACTTTTTAAACGTATCCACGGTGACTTCACCCTAAGCTGAAAAAGGGTGACCTTTTGAAAAGCAACAAACTTAGAATTTCCCATTTCTCTGAAACTCCTTTGCAAAGTTTGAAAAATTTGTCATTTCATTGATTAAATACAAAAATTTGTTATTTTTTGCACACTACTGAAGTAAGCCTCACGATGATATTATAATGCTGCACACTTACATATTTCCTATCTGGTGATTAATAGAGGTTGCTAAACTATTATCATCTAATTGAGGAATAAACATTAACACTTCATAATGACTTGGTAATCATCTGGAGTGAAATATCACCCTATATGAGTGCAGTGAGGATAATAAACAGTTATCATGTCATTACAGACTGACACATCAAGCAATAGGTGATTGATGAGGTGTAATACAGGACTCTCTCGCAGACCTAATGGTGTGTGACATTACTGTATGATCTGTCTGTTAGCACTGACTGTTTGCTTCAGCTCCCACACACAATAACAGCAATCAAGGCATATTACACACCCAGGAACAGCTTGATGAATGGGCTGCTTCGGCAAGAATCTCACTGACTGTAGAGACCACTCCGAGCATGTCCCATGTTTGCATCTCATAATTCCAAAGTGTTCAGAGAATACAAGTTTATATTCTGCTCAACCACTTATCACTTCCAAAGTTACCTGTTATGGTTAGGTGGATATCAGTAATTAAGTGCCTCATTAGGCGATCAGTTTGAATTATCTTAACGATGTCCATAAGTTTACCAGTTCAAAAATTTCTGAAAAAGCGCCAAGACTTCAGCTTACAGTTTTTCATTAGTCCATCCACTTTAATTCATATCAAACATAATGCTACCAGGTTTATCAGTTTCAAAGTTTCAAACACTGCCTAGCCCTTTTCAGTTATGCCTAGGAAAATTTCAGATTAAAGGTTCTATTAGTGTCCAAACACTTATTAGTTTAAAACTTTCAAGCAATTCCGTGGCATATATCAGTTATTATATATTTTCGAAGTGTCAGATATCTGCTCCTGTGTTTAATAGTCCAAAACTTAAATGTATATCATTTAGAGAGCCTTTACCAGTGCCCTGGCACTTATCATCTCAAAAGTCACTCAAAATCAACAGGGTCAATAAATATTTGCTTCAGAGTGCTTAGCAGATACCAAACAGGTAGGAGGCTTTGAAAATTTGAATTTGAATAATGAAAATAACGTGACCATGTGATAAACCGATGCCAATATCAGACATGTGATACAGACATGAGACCTATCAATGGGGAGACAGTATGATGGCAGAGCGAGAGTTTAACTTGCAGTCTTCAAGCTTGAATGAGCATCACGGTCTAGGACACTGTAGGGTGAACATGAAACTCCCCTTCCGACTGCTGGACTGTATTGATTTCTTACTTATCAGCTGTAACAATTACACTGCTAAACATACGGTCCTGGATCCCAATACAACACAAACTATAGAGGAAAATGAGTGATCCCTGGGGACTAACTGACACAACCATGCTGAGTGCTGGATTGGAGGAGGTCAGGGAATGCAACATCATTGATAGGTTTTATGGGCAGTAGAATATTCTGTTTATGAGGAAAACTGTGGGTATGAATTATCTAAATTGCTATTTTTTCACTCGTTTTCTCAGCTGTTCTATTGTTTGATCATGGATATTGATTTCTTTGATTACAACTCTGAGTATAACTTACTTCAGCAATGGCAGATCCGTTGGTTCAGGCAGTTAGGACCCCTCTTTTGGAATTTGTGTATAAGATTTGCTCATAAAATGGGAGACGACCCCAAAGAGATCACTGATGCTGTAGCTGGACAGGTTATATAGAGTCTCAACACCCTGGGGAGCATACTGACCTGTTCCACTGTGAGATCACTGATGCTGTAGCTGGACAGGAGATGCATGTTCTCCATACGACGACAAATCTGCTCTCCTGGGATACGTCGATGAGCCAACAGCTTGGATAACATGTCCATCTGCACAGGAATATACACACATGATAATTCACAAGATAATTTGGTAGAATAGAACACATAATTTATCATGGAAAACACTACTCAATAATCTCTCCCAATGAACTTATTCATAAAGATCTAAAAATCTAGTTATATGTCATAATTCATAGACTCCACTTCACATCTAGTGAATCTGACATTGAGATAAGTCTGGCTGACTGACCATTGGGGGAAGGGTGTTTCTAAAAATAAAAAAAGGAGGGGAAGTTGAACCCCATGAGCCATTCCTGGATTTCCTCCTGATATTAGACTATAATAAAGAAGAGCGATCATCTATAGCCTTTTGTCTGCTTTCGTCTGTATCACTGAGGTTTCTTCCATATCCCTTTGTAAATTTTGGATCTGTTTATTCATACATTTTTATTGGCAAATGCGATACATCGAGGATGGTACATCTTTTGATATGCTTACAAAAAAAACCCTGGTAAAATCCACAGATGCAGGAGATGCCAGGCACAGGTTATTTTGAGATTGTGAATAGTCTTGGAATATATCAGGAATTATGTACTTCTATCTAGTGAAAATATCTTCACAATTACCACTTTCATCCTCAGCTCATGTGAGAGACATTGAAGTCCAAAATATTAGGATTAATGTCTTTCATGAAAATAATATCACTCTCATAATCAATCTGTAATTGAGAAAATAAAATCAAGCCAGGAAGCCAATAAACAATGGAAAGCTATTCCTCATAATAATATTGTCTATTAGGGTGGGATGTTGCCAAAGTTATTGTACTGTATGAGATATCAATACACAACTCTCATTTTGCAATAACATTCCAATATGTTAAATCTTTATTTCCATGTTGTTTTTTTGCTTATATTCAGATTAAGCACAGCCCTTAAGACATAATTCCTTTTAAAGATTTTGAAATATGAAATATTACCAAAGAGATGAAAATTGAGATAAAAAAATTGATAAAATGCAAGTTTAAAAAAAGAAACAGTCACTTCCAATTCAATCAAACATTATGTACTTGCACAGCAGGAGAATGTTCTTAAATAATTAACCTGCAACTTTACCTCGGAACACACTTTCATTTATTCATATCCATATATTTCAATTAAGATTGTTTAATGCAATATATTGTTCAAGGAGAAATCATGTTGCTATCATTGTATTGCAGTTTATATATATATATTTGTCTATAATAACAAAATAGGGTAGTGTCATATGGAACTAATAAAACAGATTGAACCATCATTCATCTCCATAACACAAATACACAGCATTCCCAAATCCAAGGTATCTAACCCCTACTAATTACAGAATGGACTGCTCCTGGCTGTCATCTGGCATGTACCACAATGTAACGAGGGGTCATAGGCTAGCATTCATGTGTTCCACGCTTGTCTGTACTCCATCACAGCACAACAGCCATGTCAAAACAGGCCCCAAGGCGAGGTATGGAACATTTCTACCTAAGATTATTATCAATTTTATAGAAAATTAAGCCATTAAGTAGTTCCTTGTTCAGAATAGCCAGGAGATTCCTCCATAAAGACTAATTGATCCCTGATTTTACGGCTCCCGCACATACATACTTAAAGAAAGTGGTAAAACTAGAGGGAAGTTTGTGAGCTCAAAATAGGAAGGATCAGCACTCAGGACTTGTCCCGTGATCTCATTCACAGTCTCCAGAATTACTGGCATAACTGCTGGTCGTAATCTGTCAAGTGTGAGCAATTATAAAGATGACTTGCATTGTAACAGAATTTTAGAGGAAATTCAGGGAAATAAAATTCTGGACACACTTTGCATCTTTGATCTTTATTCCCTTTTCCAGATTGGTACCTCTTTATTTCAGCACCTTTTTAACTTCCAACCACTGTCATGAAGAAGGACTGATCAATATTTCTGGCACAGGAGCAACTATGCGTGAGTATTAAAAGGGCGTTTAGAAGTGACATACATAGTTATTCATTATTGGTTAACAAATTTTTACATTAAAAGATACAAGCATTCCAAAGTAGAATGCTAGAATAGTCCTTCATTTAAAGACATAGGTGATGAAAGAGTTATCATCTACTTTAAGAACCAGAAATTTGTTTTCTTTTAACTACCTTAAGCGGCATTTTAAAGAAACTGACTATCCATAAGAAATTATTCGTTTTTCTTCTTTAAACTATACAAGACTTTCACACTTTAAGGAGGCAAGATATACAAATAGAAAATATTCAAAATGTAAAGGTAGAAAATGTGGAAAATCCAAGTAGATTGAGATGCAAAATGATTGTTAGCATAAGAGGTCAAACTGAGTGATGTGAGAAACGATGATAAGTCTTATCTTTTTTTTATCTTCATTTAGTCCCTCTTTTACCCTTTAAGTATAGAGTTTGTGAATGTGTGAGCCAATGTGATGGTCTTGTCTTGTGTAACAGTGCTTGTTTCACATCTTTGATTCAACGGAGCTCATACTACCCTGGGTAGGAGCCCCTTTATATAACAGTGTTTTCTGTAAAAAAACAACCCCAAAACAGATTGAGTGATGCTGCTTCACAGTGTAGACATCCATGCTGACTGCCTGATAAGTATTGAATGGTGACAGTGGTCTAATCCAAGCAGAAATTTACAGTCTCACAAGTTACCTCTGTAGTATCAGCTACAGTTGCATATAAACTGTATAACCCTAAATGGGCCTCATATCCTAAGAGGGCCCCTGAGTGCAGTGACAAGGCAGTATAGGGGAGATAACTCTATTACTCTATGTTAGAGCACATGGCCATTATATGAGGCCACACTGCATGTAAGCCATCCGAGCTTAGAATAAAGCCACTGAACCCTCTCTAGTGTCTTCCATATCGCCACAACCTCAAATACAAACTTCACCAGTTACCCAATAGAACAGCTGGGTTAACAGAGGCACACTACAAATAAAGCGTCTTGCCAAAGTTGACAACATACACAGGGACTTGTATCGCCTAAAATGAGAATATTATTATATAATAAAAATTGAAAAAATGATATCTCATCTCTATAAATACTAAAGGGATGTAACGCCCTCGGACCCCTCGTCTTGTTCCGCGACGAAATCAACTTGGAAATTCAATATAGATTAATATAACAATACACACACATGAAGCCTGATAAATCCCCTTTCGATAGAATGTAAAATAATCAAAATCGGTTCACTTTTGACTGAGCTACACTGTTCGGAAATCGAAAAAAGTCAGCTTTCTTGAAACTGATAAAATACGAATTAAACAGTCGAATACGTACAATAAACGACAAATACAACTTTATCGCAATCCCTATGTATTCTGATTTCATAAAATGACTATTCAAATGAAATATTACATGATCCATACCTTGTAAGCGAGCTTTTACTGCATTAAATGCGGTTTCGATCGCTCGGGTCAGCCATGTTTAACCTCAATAATCGGAAGGATAGTACAGAAAACGAGCGGCTCGCTGATTGGCTAAACATTAACTTCTTCGTAACTTCACTACAGAAGAGTTAATGTTTAGCCAATCAGCGAGCCGCTCGTATTCTATGCGATCTGTCCAATATTGAGGTCAAACATGGCAGACTCGAGCGCTCGAAACCGCATTAAATGCAGTAAAAGCTCGCTAACAAGGTATGGATCACATAATATTTCATTTGAATAGTCATTTTACGAAATAGGAATACATAGGGATTGCGATAAAGTTGTATTTGTCGTTTATTGTACGTATTCGACTGTTTAATTCGTATTTTATCAGTTTCAAAGCGATGTTTTTGTGAGGCAGGATTTTGGCGTACTCTCAAGAAAGCTGACTTTTTTCGATTTCCAAACAGTGTAGCTCGGTCAAAAGTGAACCGATTTTGATTATTTTACATTCTATCGAAAGGGGATTTATCAGGCTTCATGTGTGTGTATTGTTATATTAATCTATATTGAATTTCCAAGTTGATTTCGTCGCGGAACAAAACGAGGGGTCCGAGGGCGTTACATCCCTTTAGTATTTATAGAGATGAGATATCATTTTTTCAATTTTGATTATATGATAATATTCTCATTTTAGGCGATACAAGTCCCTGTTACAACATAATTAATCACAGTGGTTAGAGCATCACTTTTCCAACTCTCAGTTTAACCAGCTATGAAGCCAACACCCACCAAGTAACTGTGCTCATTGTTGCTGGACTACATTGGTAGAAGTCAGCTGAGCTATACATGCACAAGAGCAGTACACTTTGTGTGCTTACATATTGCCAACACCCATAATTGTGGATAGGCAAAATGCAACAACACTGTTGCATTAACAAATGTGAATGGTGAAAGTAAACTCAAACAAATAACATTGTTATTTACAGACATTTATCTGAAAATAGATTTTTAACCATTTACGACAGCCTTTTACAATTAACAAATACATGATCACCCAAAAATTATCATTACAAATAAAAACTATTACTCAAACAAATGACATTGTCATTTAGACATTTACCTGAAAATAGATTTTTAACCATTTAGAACAGCCTTTTACAATTATCAATTACATGATCACACAAAAATTATCATTCTAAGTGCTGAAGGTATTTAAAATGTTTAATTTGTTTCTATCCTTGATCACCAAAGGCTTAATACTCCAATGTGCTTAATCTTACTTCCATTGAATCATATTCTGAAAGAAATAACCAATCAAAAGTCTTGATATGATAATGATGGTAAGTCTTGGTAGTATCTCAGTGTTTAAAACATCCTATTTCAGTGGCTGATCAACAATAGGGAAATGGAGGGGACTCTTGCTGAAGGAAGAATACCCCAGATCTAGCACCACTATTTGGCGCATGTGTTGAATTTGAAATTAAGAGCAAAGCATGCCACCTGGTTGATTGAAAACACAACATGTGAGCTGGATTGCTGGCCAATTTTCTAGATACGAGACCAAAATGTGTTGTTAGGGTTTCAATGGGTCCAAGAATTTTGGACTTGAGAACTCGAGGGGTCAGACTAGACTGGAACTCGAGTACCCAAAATCTGTACCTTTACAACAGAGGCCATGTAATAGCTGTTCAGCCAAGATATAATTCAGATGTATGTTGACTTATACTTTTGCATTGATGTCTGTACATAATCATTGTGATCATCTTCCTTCACACATTATAGACAAAAAGTTTAAATTATGTAAAGAAATAACAGTCATCTCCTTTCTTCAAGTCCTCGAGTCCGAGAAAGTGGACCAAAGTTCATCTGGACCTGACTCAGTCTCAAGTACTCGAGTACCTGTGAAGGGCCTACGCGTTGTTACATGTCTTTCGAAAGGCTTGCAGGTTCAATTGATGAGTTACTTTAATTGGCTTTCTTAAATAAAGGGCAGGTAATTTCAGTACAGGTTTTCTTGATGAAGAGTCCCAGAGTGTAAAGTATCCTGAACTTTAGGTCCTGCGTAACCAAGGATGTTGTATTTCCATCACATGAAACATTTCAATTTTCAAATACAAAAAAAAGATGTCTCCCCTTTCCACAAATTCTCAAAGATGATTTGGAATGATTCTCACACAATAAACCCTATATTCAAACAACAAAGTCAAAATTTTTGCACTGGACATTTTTTTTTCAGTTAAAGTTTACACCCCCAGAGAGGAATATCTACATGATATGGAGAGGCAGTATATATAAAAAATACCAAAATATGCTAAGTCCAAATTGTTGCCATGCAACAGAAAATAAAATTAAAAAACTCAAAGCCCCATTAGTTATATCTACATGATATGGAGAGGAAGTTTGCAAAATCTGGTGAAGATTGGTTCAGTACTTTCAGAATTAAGCTCTGAAAACAAACACAAAACCTAAAAACGACTGTGTCCAAATTGTTAATGGCCATAAGTGGATTCATATTATACCTTATCTAATTAACACGTTCTTTGAAAACATTTGACATAATATGATTTCAGTATGCATGTTTCATAAGCACATTTCCCCAAAATATCTCCCCTCACCATCTTGCATCATAAAGAGTGGATGTTTTTCATCACAGAAAGAGACAGACTGCAAACTGGTGCATAAGTAAAGGTACCCCGTGTTTCCTCATCCATACTGTTAACTACATCTCCAGATACTGTTGATGGAAACCAATAGCTTGATACATCCCCAGATACTGTTGATGGAAACCAATAGCTTGTCGGTATTCTGGCAGTGTGGGAGATAATAACAAACATATCTTCAGTGACTGAAGATATAGGATTGACATGGAATCTCTAAAAATCAGACTCTGTAATTATTTACTCGGAACAAAAGTTACTATTCTATCAAAGGAACCTCGATGGAAACTTCATGTTTTTCCTCAAAATTGTGGCCTGATTTTTTCTTCACAATAACTGGAAGCACATGCATATTTTGGCATGTGACAGAGCCCAATAATGTCTCTTTAAGGTGAAAACATGAAAAAATGAGTGATGGATCTAAAACACAGCAAATTCTGCCTTGATAGACAAAAGCAGAAGTAGAAGACCTAACAATAAGCATTTCTGTAGTCAATGTGCAACTTCTAACAGTGTACAGCTTGGCTAGGTAACGTGTGTTTGAGTGAGCTGCACCTTACATCACTGATCTCTCCGTACTGAGAAACAATCACATGCATCTATAGCTGCCAGGCATGTTGATGGATGCATGTTCTGTCTCCTGCCCTCCCAACCAGTCTGGGAGAGAAATGATGGTAAAATCTGTTCCCAAAATGCACTGGGACAATTGGTCAATTGGGAATATAAAGAAAGGAAATATCCTGTAATACAGCCATAAAACTGAAGAATGACTGTGGAAAGATGCAAAGCTTGAAAGCATTCAAAACTTGCAGGTTATTTCCATATAAGGAGGTTTATTCTGATCATTTATATATACAGATTCAGGATGTTCTCTGATTCCCTATGTAATAAATGCAGGAATAATGACGATGTTGACCATACACTGATTCTATTTGCCTGAGTTCACACGTAGAACCCAAATTCAATGCACCATTCAGATTCTTTGAGGTTAAAGGAGAGCTATTTGTGATCAACGTCTTCACTGTACTGTTTCAGTCATGATGCAATTCACTTGCCCTACTCTAGAAAACATTATCTACATTGTCCTATTTGTCAAAGAAAGAAGAATATATAATTGGCTGCATTAGACTGACAACACTCTTCACAGATTATTAATGTTTTTCTATGTCCAGTGTCTGCAGAAGACTGACAACACTCTTCACGGATTATTAATGTTTTTCTATGTCTAGTGTCTGCAGAAGACTGACAACCCTCTTCACAGATTATTAATGTTTTTCTATGTCTAGTGTCTGCAGAAGACTGACAACACTCTTCACAGATTATTAATGTTTTTCTATGTCTAGTGTCTGCAGAAGACTGACAACCCTCTTCACAGATTATTAATGTTTTTCTATGTCTAGTGTCTGCAGAAGACTGACAACACTCTTCACAGATTATGAATGTTTTCTATGTCTAGTGTCTGCAGAAGACTAACAACACTCTTCACAGATTATTAATGTTTTTCTATGTCCAGTGTCTGCAGAAGACTGACAACCCTCTTCACAGATTATTAATGTTTTTCTATGTCTAGTGTCTGCAGAAGACTGACAACACTCTTCACGGATTATTAATGTTTTTCTATGTCTAGTGTCTGCAGAAGACTGACAACCCTCTTCACAGATTATTAATGTTTTTCTATGTCTAGTGTCTGCAGAAGACTGACAACACTCTTCACAGATTATGAATGTTTTCTATGTCTAGTGTCTGCAGAAGACTAACAACACTCTTCACAGATTATTAATGTTTTTCTATGTCCAGTGTCTGCAGAAGACTGACAACACTCTTCACAGATTATTAATGTTTTTCTATGTCCAGTGTCTGCAGAAGACTGACAACACTCTTCACAGATTATTAATGTTTTTCTATGTCCAGTGTCTGCAGAAGACTGACAACACTCTTCACAGATTATTAATGTTTTTCTATGTCCAGTGTCTGCAGAAGACTGACAACACTCTTCACAGATTATTAATGTTTTTCTATGTCCAGTGTCTGCAGAAGACTGACAACACTCTTCACAGATTATTAATGTTTTTCTATGTCCAGTGTCTGCAGAAGACTGACAACACTCTTCACAGATTATTTATGTTTTTCTATTTCTAGTGTCTGCAGAAGACTGACAACACTCTTCACAGATTATTTATGTTTTTCTATTTCTAGTGTCTGCAGAAGACTGACAACACTTTTCACAGATTATTAATGTTTTTCTATTTCTAGTGTCTGCAGAAGACTGACAACACTCTTTACAGATTATTAATGTTTTTCTATGTTTAGTGTCATGAACCTATTTCTAGGATCTGTTGAAAAGTTAATTGGATAATGTTTTAAAAGGGAGAGAGGCGTTAAAAGACCTTGTACCACCCATTCAACTCTACTTCCACAAGTGTCAGCTAAGACTTGGTTGTGAAGCAAGATAATGATAATTCATTTTGCTGCTGCAGTGTTTAGGGACAACTTTTCTATATTGGTTCTTTTATATCCCGATTGTTTGAAAATTCCTTTTAGTATGTGATCATACTACGTACATTCCCTGACCAATTCACTATTATGTGTAATTTTGTAACATATTATCCATATTTTCTATTTAATAATACGATTCACTAAAATGTAATTTGTCAGTCTTGTTTATTTTATCTGAAAATAATTGTCTCTTTTAAATTTAAAGTCTGTGATTTATGAAATTAATTTTTTTTTAAATTAGCAAATATATAGCAATTACTGAATATGTGAGAGGCTGACTAAATCAAAGGGAATACATATTTCATAGAAAAAATATTTTCAAACATTAACCCCAAGCTTACAATGAATGTATGTAGTATTGGACAGGAGAAGGTCAGATAAGAAAGTACCCAATAGGATAATCAATCTGTACAGGAGATTCACTCACCTGGAATATGAAGTCCTTGGTAAGTAGTTCCGGGTTTGGAAGCACTGAACGATCTGCTATCACAGCCATGCGTATTTGATCACCGTAAGTCAGGAAGGAAATGGCCACGGCCACTTTATCTAGTGGCGGTAACCAATACATTACACACTTAATCTCACGGGATGCAAATCTCAGGGTAGTTTCTGGGCCAGCCAGGTTTGAGATGAGACAGGTACATTTGCTATAAATACTGTTCCAGAGTCGACTGTACAAGGATTTGGGGAGCGTGGCCGAGGTAAACCACTTTGCCCCCTTGATGACTGCTGCCTCGGGGGAGCGCTTGAAGTCCTCCATTGTCATCTTCATCTCCCAGAGTCGGGGGATAGCACCTTCTGTGTTGGTGGGGAGGGGGAGAACCACAAACGAGTATTTACTCTTCATTGGAGACTTGTGTCGAGGGTCACTCTCATGGAACTCAAATGGAATGGCACACTGCATATTGAAGGGATGGACTATACCACTAACTTGAAGATACGACCTAACATTCCCAGCTGCCACTGACATGAGGAGTTCACTCATTGTACACCGAGAGACCTGTTTGATCCTTGTGGCTGCCCTCATACTGAAGGGAGCCGACCATGCCACCACCATGTCGCCAGACGGATGGACATGTCGACCATGCAGCATGTTGAAGTCATCTCTCAGACACAGGTACTTGCAACAGAACATAAGGGGCCCAAACAGAAAGGCCCTGAACGTTCCAAGAAATGCTGGTCCACTTCCGCCCTGGTATCCAGGTGTCCCAACAGTCTGGGAGTCCACCACAGCTTCCTGAAGAATGCGGATCATGGAGACTCCATCGGTCATGCAGGGGTGCATCCGGAAGAGTAGGGCTGTATCGCGCTGGGGACCAAAGTTGTGATAGACCTGAATCTCCCAGAGCGGGTGGTCCTCCTGCAGGGGTTTGGAGGCCATATCTGAGATGTAGTCCTGCAGGTCCTCAAGGGATGACAGGTGCACGGAGGCGTTGAACACATGGTTGTTGATGAAGAAATGATAATCACGCACCCATGCATACCCACAACAAAATGGCACAACCTTTTCTGTAAAACGTGGATAGAGTCTATTTCCGCGACGATCCTCTGCTGAAATGACACGGGAGTTGATGAGGTCACGGATGCGCTCAGTGTCAAGTCCAGCTTGTAGCACAATGAGACTCTGGACCACACAGGCGTTCCTGTTGGTCTTGTGCAGCCACATGCTCTCTGATGAAGACACACGCTCGTTGCAGCAACAGGCGCAGCAGTTATCACAGAACCTGCAGCAGCAGCAGATATCACACAACTTCTTCACAATGACACACACTGGCACCAAGATGGCTACCAGCAGGACAACTGGCCCAAACAGCAGGAGCGAACCAAGAAGCAGGAAAAACGTTGCCATGCAACTCAAACACACACTCTTAGAGGTCACATGAACTATCCTCCTGAAAGGGGCACTTGGAAAACCGAGGCGCACAAAGTGGCGCTGATACCCCTCTCCTGTGGAATGTACTGCTGCTGGGTCCTTAGCTGCAGCGGCAGCGGACATGTCGATTTTCACTTCCTCAGCCCGCCCTGCCTGCCCCTTCTTAAAGGTGACCCGTGTCGGGGATGTAGTTGATGCTTGTGGCTGCTTGGTGATCGGAGCTTCTGGTGTGCGAATAGTCTCTGTGACCTTGCTGTTGGGAAGTTTGCTGGTGGGAATCTCTGATGTTTGGTTGGCAGACACATTACTGCTGTTTGTCGTTGATGATATCTGACTGTTTGAGTTTTCTGATTTTTTGGTCTCATTAATGAATTCCACTGTTTGAATTGTAGGTTCAGGAGATTTGCTTGTTTCTTTTTCTTTCGGTTTTTGTAAAGTGGAATCCTCCGTTTTCTTGGAAGCTTTGTTTTTACTTTTGGACTCATTTTTTGACACTTTTGACTTTGAATTATTGGAATCTTCAACTTTCTGGCTCCCTTTAAGTACATTCTTTTTGGCATCTTCAGCCTTTTTGGCTTTCTTTAATGCAGCATCTGTAACATTGGTAATCTTAATCTGGGGTTTAGAAATCTTTTGACTTTTTGCAATTTTTGGTGTTTCAGCACCTTTAGGAGTTGGTTCTGACTTCTGACTTTTGGCCGAATCAACAATCTGAGTAAAATTCAAATGAGCAGTTCCAATGGGTTTTGGAAGCACCGCTGCATCAATCACCGGCTTGATAGTTTGCCGTGGGTACGTTGCTCGCTTGTCCGGGTCAGACCTAGATCGCTTCTTGTCCACCTTGTAGACCTCAAGTCTGTTGCCCAAAGGTTTGCTGTTGGCGGCGGAGCGAGGCTGGACATCATAGCTGTTGGCGGACTTCACCTTGGTGTTGCCGTTATCCTGGCCGCTAGACTCATGATGGCTTGCTGGGCCACCACTTCTTTCCATTGGACCCCAGGCCAGGCCATCACACACTCAGTCCTCCACTAGCTGAAAACAACAAAAAGACTGGTTAGGGTCTTGGCTAACTGTTTTGTTTGTAGCGTTTTGTAAATTAAGTTTTTTATTACATCTTTATGAAGAAATTATTATATCATTTCATGAATTAAGCTTGAAAAGTAGTCAGCCAAAAAGTGTTATTCTGTCAATTTTAAGGCAAAATCAAAGAAAAACCTAAAGTATCTACCAGCTCAAACATAAAGTTACCACCTTCGAGACTGTCTGTTGAACCATATATAATCACCTAATACATACAAGGTGTATAGTTATATGTTCACTCCTTTCAGGATGGCAAAATTAGATCTTAATCAAGTGCATACATTTAATGCTTGTGCAGTTATTTGATACTTTGAATTTTTTAATGAGATTCTAATCTTCACAAATATTGACTAAACCTGGCTGATTTTAATGATTTCTAGCATATAAAATTGTGAAAACTTAGATATGTAAATGAACAAAACTGAATCTTTAAAGAAGAAAAGTTGATAAATGCAAATGCAAAAATACTCTGTATCATCAGACAGATCCACAGAGGTGAGAACTGTTAGACTCTAGCCTCCAAGCAAGACAGAGATTTGTTCTGAAGAAATCAGGTGAGGCTAGCTTTGCACACATAACCACTTACTCATATATACAGGGCCAGGCTATTTCACTTTCCTAATTGGAAAGCAATTCTATTTCAAGAGCTGTTAAGGCTCAGTGATGACACACTGAAGGGTGTTAGAATCATTTCTCATGTCAAAATAAACTCTAGCTCTATTTACAGAAATCTTCGTCTGAACAGAAAACAGATGATTTTTCAAGATCAGGTTATTTGGGAGCTTTGTCTTAAGTCAACCTTGTTAATAGTTGGGTTTGAGACAAAGTCAGAGTAAATACACAAGCAGCCTCATTCTGTGTAAACAAAGGACATGCTTGAGTTGGGCAATACACCGGCATTATAACTCCTGGCACACCTTGAGAGGGGAGGAGGAATTAAAGATAGAAATATTCAGGGAAGGGAAGAGAGAGGAAACACTGTGAATACTTTTGGGCACACCTAGCTTTCAGGTAGTTTGGGGTGGGGGAGGTAGGATGGGAACTGTGCAGGGGGGATGTGGAGGTGGTTTGGGGGTGGGGGAGGTATGTAGAAGAGTACAGGACCATAGGAAGCTATAGCCGAACTACTGGGTTGAGGGCGCTCCAGTAGATGTGCACCTGTGTAAAGGTAAGCTGATACCCGCCCCACTGGCACACATAGTGCCTCAGTGACATACATACCTACCTACTGTACAGAACTGCTCACATTGCAACTGTATTGTCCACCCTCTTTTTAATCCTAATTTATTTTAAATATCCTTGGTTGCCTGACTGATTAACACCTAATAACTCAATGCTGTAACTGGAGATGCGGTCTACACCCACGTGATTACCAGATGGTCATGTACTCTCTATTGTACTTTAGAAGCAAACAGGAAGCAGTGAAGATCCCCTACCGACATTTCACATCTATTACAAGAACATGTCACAGCCAATCAGCTCCCTTCGTGTAATACTGAAACCCTGCTATACTAGTATTATACATGTCTGTCTGTCTCAATATAGCTCATACAGCATGAAGGATGTATATGTAACATCAATTAGTTCACATCAGATAAGTCAAAACAAAGTTTATTGCATCAATGTCCTATTCCTATTTCATATGCATTGGTAAAATCAAAACTGTCTTGACGATCTTATTCAAGGTTCTAATTAATACATATTCTTTAAACATTAGCATTTATCATGTACACCAGAGAGTTCACATGTGATAAATAGGAACAAAGCAAGAAATGCGAGGTCTAACTATGTTAGAGAATCTCCATATTTTTTAACGCACAAATTCACAAAATCTCTCTCACATCAAAGCCAATTGCAGAGGAATTTGTCAAAGATAAACAAATACACTAAATGACACTGATGTTAATGAATGCATAAAAATAATTAACTGGCCAATCATCAACTCAATACTTGATCCACTTTATTAATCACTTCTTAAAGTAATGTTCAAATTTTTTTAAGTTTGATCAAATGTTTCAGAGAGGAAAGTAATTAATTCTCATTTTCTCCCCCATGAATGGATGGTTAGGTAAAGCTAAATCAATCTCATTACATACACAAAGCATCTCAACACTCATGAGTGGGGTGAATAGGTGCGTGTCCGAGGACCCGATTCAACATTAACATCTAACAAGATGAACAGTTTCAATAAAAACTAATTTGCAGTAATAAAGAGCACAATTTCATGATTGAGGTCAGGATAATGCTTGAGAGAGTAAACACTGCAATTGGTAACAGTAATGCCTGAAAGTCTGGATTCTGTCTTTCCGAACTGTTTTTATAAATGTAGGCGGTAATATTTTTCTTCCGACATCTTTGATCTCTGCTGATGAAAAAAAGCAATTAAACAAACTTCAGATAGAATCCAGCGAGGGCACTTCAATGAAACCCATTTGAGCTGACATCAGAGCTGCCGATAACGATAAGCATCTGAACCTACAGGTCTCGAGACTTCACAGACTCATTCTACTTTTATTTTTAGAGACTTTGCAGAGTCAATCTACTTTCATTTCTAGAGACTTCGCAGACTCATTCTACTTTCATTTCTAGAGACTTTGCAGACTCATTCTACTTTCATTTCTAGAGACTTTGCAGACTCATTCTTCTTTCATTTCTAGAGACTTTGCAGACTCATTCTTCTTGTATTTCTAGAGACTTTACAGACTCATTCTTCTTGTATTTCTAGAGACTTTGCAGAGTCAATCTACTTTCATTTCTAGAGACTTTGCAGACTCATTCTACTTTCATTTCTAGAGACTTCGCAGACTCATTCTTCTTTCATTTCTAGAGACTTCGCAGACTCATTCTACTTTTATTTCTAGAGACTTTACAGACTCATTCTTCCTGTATTTCTAGAGACTTTGCAGACTCATTCTTCTTTCATTTCTAGAGACTTTGCAGAATCATTATAATTTCATTTCTAGAGACTTTGCAGACTCATTCTACTTATATTTCTAGAGACTTCGCAGACGCATTTTTCTTGTATTTCTAGAGACTTTACAGACTCATTCTTCTTGTATTTCTAGAGACTTTGCAGAATCATTATAATTTCATTTCTAGAGACTTTGCATACTCATTATAATTTCATTTCTTGAAACTTCGCAGACTCGTTCTACTCTCATTTCTAGAGACTTCACAGACTAATTCTACTTTCATTTCTTGAAACTTTGCAGAGTCAATCTACTTTCATTTCTAGAGACTTCGCAGACTCATTCTACTTATATTTCTAGAGACTTTGCAGACTCATTCTACTTTCATTTCTAGAGACTTTGCAGACTCATTCTTCTTATATTTCTAGAGACTTTGCAGACTCATTCTACTTTCATTTCTAGAGACTTCGCAGACTCATTCTTCTTTCATTTCTAGAGACTTTGCAGACTCATTCTACTTTTATTTCTAGAGACTTTACAGACTCATTCTTCTTGTATTTCTAGAGACTTTGCAGACTCATTCTTCTTTCATTTCTAGAGACTTTGCAGAATCATTATAATTTCATTTCTAGAGACTTTGCAGACTCATTCTACTTATATTTCTAGAGACTTCGCAGACTCATTCTACTTTCATTTCTAGAGACTTTGCAGACTCATTCTTCTTTCATTTCAAGTAACTGTCCTGCACAGAGGAGCCAAGAATAGAAGCACAACTGTACTGAAAGCACTACCATCTTCCAAATTGATACACTGAGCTTTGTTCTAATGATCATATATTTCTGTGTGGTTTAAATGATGATAACATTATATCTGAGCCCATTTGTTGATAAATATCTAAGTAATAGACAAATGCATATCTTCTACAGGTCACCAAAATCATGAAGGCACATGTTAATATTTATCTAGATACCATTCTTGTTTGCTTAAACACAGATGTTTAAGACATTACTCCCATGCTTATTTTGATAATAATGTATCTTTCAGAGAGATCTCATCAAATCAAATGAAAAGCAATTTTTTCAAGATAACAAATCTTTTTGAAGAAAGTGAAGATAAAATCTCTAAATAATATACACAGATAATCCTTGATACCAGTCTCAAAGACGCCATAACATACTTACATTTGACAAGAGGGGCTCATTGTGAAATCAACTAGGAACAACACTGCTGCAGAAAGCTACATTGATGAAACTTTCAATACTTAATTCATGGTTGCAAGATGAAGAAGCAAGATGGCCTAAACCTAAAGGACAATCCATCGATATTTCATTACAAGGATTCGGTAAGGAAAGATTCAACCCATCAATATTTCTTCACAAGAAAGGCGAGAAGAATTGCCCAGTTATAGACTTAATCCTCTGATATGCAACCATGATGACATAACCCGTCACACAACACAAGACATCACGCAACACAAGACATCATGCACCACAAGACATCAAACAACACAAGACATCACACAACACAAGACATCACGTAACACAAGAAATCACACAACACAAGACATCACGCAACACAAGACATCACGCAACACAAGACATCAAACAACACAAAACATCACACAACACAAGACATCACACAACACAAGACATCACACAACACAAGACGTCACAACACAAGACATCACACAACACAAGACATCACACAACACAAGATATCAAATAACACAAGACATCACGCTCTGATGAGGGGAATCAACCTACACAATCCATATTGTACAATAGACCCAGCCTCAGATCACAGTGGTTGAAGTCAACTGAAAAATCTAATTTAACTCACTCCCGGCATAATTCAAACATCAAATTCCTTGATGCATGGAATAGACATTTACTTTTACTGTCAACTGCATGCATGAGGAATCTACCGTTTTAAACGACTTCTTTATCTAGATAACTTACTCATTGCTAATCTCTGTTCTATAAATTAAATGATGATTTTCTTCAGATTTACTTGATTCTCTTCATTTTTTACTTTCTCACCTGACATCGAGCAATTGATATTTAAACAAAGAACATGGATACGCGTCCTTACTTTAATATATCCATGATAAGGGTTAAGGTTATTGTTAAGAGTAGAGTTTTTGTAATTAGATTTCACAAAAGTGTATGTTTTAAAGCCGAAAGTTTATCATCTGGTTCAAGCTCGAACAGTTTCATAAATGATCTTACAATCCCTCCATGTCTTTGATTAGTATGTCCAGCCACACTGGTAGTAAAGTACATTCCCTAATGCCTGTGCTGGAACTCTATAGAATCCCAGTCCAGGATACATAAAGGGCACAGATAACTGTTAACACTGGGCCTGTCAGCTCCATACAAACACCTTCTTAACAAAGTATGTCAAAGTTTCCACTAGGGAAACAAACCTGTTTCTGGCATAATCAGTTCAATATACTTCCACTCATGAAGACCTCTGACCTATCGTGATCTCCGCCGCAGGTGGGTATAGTGCCATCTAGTGGCTGCAGCCTTGTACAGACGTGCAGGAAGACAGACGATGTTTCCAAACATGCCAATCTCTTCCAAGATGGCCACCTAATAACTGATGTGGGCCAATGTTGCGGTCTGTATCCTGGAAAGGTCAGGAACCCTGGGAAATTGCTGCCAGATCGGCACAAGTGTCCCGCATATAAACAGAGACCCTCACCCCCCAAACATTGGTCTCCCACCCACTACCCTACTCTCATCTTTACAGGTAACAGTAAATTTGGACAGGTGACACACTGAAATTGTAAAGAAAAGCTTTAGGAGCATTCTGGCAACCAACACAGTGAAACTGTACATTAAAACCTAACTAGCATTTGGGCAACTGACACATTGAAATTGTAAATCAAAACTAAAGTAGCGTCAACAACAAACACAATGAATTTTTATATCAAAATTCATATGGCCAAAAAAAACCCATATGCAACCACTGAAGCACAAAGGAAATCATTCCAACAATGTAGGTACCCTCCTTCCATCTTAACATGCAGCACAGCAGTTGTAGCTGTCTGAGTCTAACTCCATGGTGAGCGGTTCATCTCAAATAGGTGAAAAGTTTTCCCTCATGTTGAAAGAGCACAGTGGAAATAGAATTGCTAAAATAGCTTCCCATGGAATGAACTGAACACGATATCAACCATTGCCTCACGCCACCCATACTCTCAGAGTTCCTTAAACTGTACAGGGATCTGATTCCTAAAGTGCTTGAATTTACACCTTTGATATAGATTCAAAAATTACTACTTTATCATCTTTCAAATCTAATGTGTTAAAGCTGTCAATCAAAAATAATTCAAATTGCTACCAATGTGTAAAACTGTAAATTGTCCATTAGCAATGCCTTGGCACCATTGCAATCAACTCAACAGTTAAGATGTTTATTAAGGAGGCTTCTATCTAAGAATTTCAAGATTTGTGAGTAGTATTGACAGTTTCAAATAATTATGAAGTTATTAACAAGCTTTCAAATTGATATCAACTTGTATGGTGATGTTAGAGAGGGTGATTTATAGCACTGAGAGAGCAACTTCCTTCCATACAGCCAGCAGAAATACACAGCCTTTACCAAGAAATCAATCTGTTAAGTTTCATGGAGGAAATGTCAAAGATATTGATTCTCATAATTCCTTTGAAGGTGCTATCATTAAAAGTTGATATGCAATAAAAATTTCTTTGATAATTATTGCCATGATTGAAAAGTTTATTAATATTCCAATTTCTGTTTTCTACAGCGATAAAGACTCAATTGGTAAGCTGATGTCACTCTTGCAAATATAGTTGGAGAAATATGATACTATATGGCTTAAATCATGTAGGATACAACCAGTTTCCACCCAAGTACATGTTTAAAGCTTTCATGGCTTTCTGGCCTTCTCTTACCAGCCACAATGTCATGTACACATCAATTCATTTAGTAAACAATTTGCACAAAAAACTTTTATAGCAAGTGCAATTCAATTATGCTTTATACTATAAACTTGGCAAATTTATCACTTTTGAAGCTTTCCAACCTGATTTTTTTATTATCCATTTACGTTAAATGACAAACAATAACTCTTTTATTGCATCAACAGCAAGCTTACAAGGATGAATATGGTTTGGTAAGTGAATGCTGTACCACTGCAAACCTATAATTTGTAATATTAAGTGACCTTACAATTACAATATTTCTATTAACCAGCTGAATATAGGTGACCTGAAACCTATGTGTTGGTAATATTGGTAGGTATTGTTCAGCCCTATTAATTCATTGTTGCTATTTACCAGGTGAATATAGGTGACCTGAAACCTATGTGTTGGTAATATTGGTAGGCAAGACAGCACCAGGAAGAAGGAAAACAAGTTGGTGTCGGCAGGAACATGAAAGAGATATAAAAATACCAGAAGAGTTGTACAGAGGAGTGATAGCTACTTGGAGATTCCACTGTCCGGAATCTGGGTCAATGAGATTGGAATTAGCCAGATGGAAATACACACCTATTCGTGGGGAAATAGACAACATGATAATAGAACACCTGTCCACTGGATCACAAAAATATCAATCCATTATAGTACAATCAATAAATGGGTGCAGGGATGTCAAACTGTCAGTTTTAACGCTTCCTGATTGGACCATAAATACAATTTCTATTACAGCAAAGTTCCTTTTAACAAAAATAACAAGACAACTATATATATATTCAAATAGTTGAATGAATAACTTATTTGTTAATTGACCATTATGATTAATGTAAAAGAAGTGTTGGCAGCAGCATCTGTTTGTCTGAATGAGACTAAATTTTCAATCAAAATAATCTCTAAAAAATAACACAATTAATACATACATAAAGATCAATTCAGATTTTGTTTAACTGGTTTCTAAGCTTTTGTTTAACAAGTGCATAACCACCATGAACAAAAAACATTTTAAAAAATCTTAAAATATGGTATGAATATAGTAGCTAGCTAGAGCAAACCTCTAAAGTTTGTACTTATGTACAATACTGAAACTTAAACAGGCAACATCTTAAAAAACATCTGGAAATTGTCAACATCTTAAAAAAACATCTGGAAATTGTCAAGTTGTAATCACATTGATTAGCTATTTACAGATTTTACCTATAACTCTCATAAACTTTCAAACTATTTCACAAGAACAAAGTTCAGACCGGAATACTTGTATCCATGCAACACATGTTTTGTTTCAGTCTGATATAATTCTTCATTAATTTGTTCTTCTTCTTCAATAACCAACCTAATAAGGCTAAATGTATTTATTTCTTATAACTATTTCTACAAAAATATCGCTTTAATTTCTACTCTTTCTTTTTGTTTTAAGTCTAGGTTAAATCATAAACTTTGATTTCTGTCAAAATCCACATCCGACCCCCCTCTCCTCAATTGAAAAAGAAAATTACTTATAACAATGACTCTATTAAAATTGTCCCTAATACAAGAACATGTTGGAAAATCGGTTTGTGCATTGACACCTGGCAGCGACAGTGCAGAACCAGTTAAGGTGTTATTTTGTCCTTAAAATGCAGAGTGTAAAGTATGGAAGCAAAAACTACCATGTGTGATGAACGGACACCCTACCAACTGAGCAACATCCCTGATAGACCATTCTGAGTGCTAGAGCTTTCCTTAAAGTTTACTTTTGGAATGGGTAATGTTTAATGATCTGAGTAAGGAATATTGCATAGTTTATTGACCAGATGCTTAAAAATATATGTGAAATATCTGAGCAACAATACCATCTTTTCCTTACAAGAATTTTGTTTTTCTCCAAAATCTGTTTCCCTCAGCAAATTGTCGGCACTTTTGTATTCCTTTATGCTTCCTTCTTAAATCTGAATTTCTTTCCTTAAGAACATACAAAAATCTGGAGTTCAAGAACACCCAAGAAAGCTGAATATCTTTCTGCTGAACATCCATCAAAGTAAAATTTCCTTTCTGAGAACCCCCGCAAGGTTCACTTCTGTCTTTATGAATACAGAATGAGACTGCATATCGTTCTTTGAGAACATCCATCAAATTCAATTTCTTTTTAAGAACACCAAACAAAACTGGATATCTTTCAATAAAAACATTAAATAAAGATAGAATCTTTCTATAAGGAAGGTTGAGTTTTGTCTCTAACAACACCCAGCAATGAAGGTTGCAAGTCTACTTTAAGAACATCCAACCACCGCAGCAAGATTGGAGCTACATTCCCCCACACCTTCTTCACTTAAGTCCTAACAGAACCATTGTGGAAACACATCAATCTGTAATGTGCCAGCAAATAAATTGTTGTTGTCAAATTTCAAGTTGAAATGTCTCACTTCACACTGCAAGTTACAAATTTAAAACACTTTATTGCGCTGACTGACCCCTGTACGCTGAATGAAGAGTACTCCACATTCATCAATGGATACGTTCCTTGTCTTGTTGCATTCAATAATGCACTTCATAACTGATGGAAAACTGCCAAACACACACTGAATGCCTAATTTCATCTCACAATATGTAAATACAGGGCTTATATTTTATAAAAAAAAATCAATTTCAAATCAGTTAACAAATACCAATGTGTCAAGCTGTCATTCTTGAAATATTTTTGATATTCATGGAATTCTATACTCAAGACCAAAAGATCTTGACAGAAATTGAATAACTTCCTTAAAGGGGATTTTAGAAGCTGGATTGATGAAGAACCAGTTCTCATGGATAGTCAACTTCTTTATAGCACCTATCACTTGCTTGATGACGGTGTTAGTATCTACAACGAAACATTACAATTCATGCAATAAAGAAGTTGACTATATACATAAGAACTCGTTCTTCTTCAGAAATTGAATAATTTCAACCAAAAACAATAAAAGTCTGAAAGTTAATACCAATTGTCTTTTATCAATACCACTTCTGTTTCATAGCTATGAATGAAATACCTAATCTAAGCTTAATGATCAAACAACAAAAAGTTGAAGATCTATAATAAATACAAAATTGAAATAATAAATGGTATGAATTTTCAAACGCAATGTTCATCAACAAATCTAATATTCATGGAATATTTGAATCTTGAAGAAAACATCTTTTCAGAACAACATTGTGTCATTTGCTGAGATTCCAAGAGCTAAGAGTTTGAAAAAGGGCACATGTACGAGTGAACATCAGTGTTGTAGAGTTGACTCTGTGAATGAGCGTGAAGGTGATACTGAATGTTGCTGTAATCTGATTGGCTTCTGTGCAAACATCAGCACCAGACTGGTCAATAAGACACGTTAATACATCGACAGTGTATGTCATAACCACTCATAGTCACCGGGTTTCTATAACCTTCAAACAAAGCTTTCTTAATGTACATTAACTAATATACAGGAAATGTGTATATGCAGGAATCAATGTGTATGGTATCAACAAACTGGCACACAACTAGTATACTTAAGTTAGTCGGTATATCGGTATACTGCAATACGGAAACACCATGATACGTATCGATACAGTCTTCTGAAAATATCCAATATATCGTAGGTTTTAGAATTAACACTTTCCATGTAAAACTGCAGAAAAACGTAACAAAAACACCCTATGATTTTACTGAAAGTTGTGAACAAAGTGTGAACGTGCAAAGTTGAAATAGCACAGACATGTTTAAGTACAAAACCAGTCACTGAATTATCTATCTTTACAAAACGACGTCCACTTGAGCATTGATCACTGTTCTAATTGCTGTTATTTAGTCAAAAGAACATGGAAAAACTAAAATATGAAAAGTACCAATATATTGCAATACGTATTGCAATACGCTTTTCTGTATCGCAATATATTGCGATATGGAAATGAGGACCGATACCCATCCTTAGTCGGTATCACCAAGATTCATTCATAACAATCATATACACCTAGGAAATTATAATTTCACTTACAAGTATTTACAGATCCACTAGAAATAATTCCTAAAGTTTCTTCAAGTCTTGTAACACTATCTCCACCGTTATCAGAACAACCTTCTTTCTTGTTCATGTAGTCACTAAATCTTGCACTCAAAATAAAGTTTGAGAATTCTATTGTAAGCAAGATTAAAAAAGCCAAAACTTTTTCCTCCAAAAATAATATGAAATAATCTTCTCAGAAAATGGGCTTATTTGTAGATAGATTTCTTTTTCAGATGTCTACAACTCTACTACTACTTACTGCAGTCCTTAAACTTGAATATAATAAATTAAAATACATATCCTTACAAACATATCATAAGAACAATATTTAACTTACAAATTGAGAGATCCTACCCATAGAAAGTCTGTGACCCAGACTGCCCTTTCCCTGTCTGTGTATGTATATTACATAGACTACAGCAAAGGTGAAAGGCAGAGTCTGACGGCTGATAAAAGCAAGTGACACTCAACTCGACTGACCTATTGGTAATGAGATCAAAATGAGGCTGATAATAAGGTAATGAAACTTAAACACACTATTCCTCTCTTGGTGCAAATGGGCAGGGGGAAATCACATCAGAATTGGTAGTGGTTCTCATGGCATTTTTACTCAGAATATGGTCTTAAAGGGGTAGTAAAATTTTTTTTTAATGAATAAAGTGATCTCACAAAAACGAAAAAGTCTACAATTCAATCAAAAGAATCTGTTTTGAAATAAATGCACCAAGATCAGTCAAGCTACGCGAATCCATTTTCCTAACTCAAATGATGAAGATAAGTTCAGACAAAAAGTATGCCTGAGATTTGATTATTTCCTCTATGACTATAGATGATCAGGTTGAGTAATGAGATGTTTTGACTCTCTGAAGATAGTACTTTCGGTATAAACTAATGTTTATTGAATAAAATTTAAAGAAATAAATATTTCAAAAACATGCTACTGTACCTTTCAAAATAAATGATAAATGGTAAATGATACACTCATTTTGAAACAATATTTAGAACTGAATTGAATTTTTCACATAATTTGGTCTAAAATATACGAATGATAACAACTGCTGAAAATTATGAAATGGGTGCATGGCATTCAAATGATGGTAAGACAAATAACATATAAATTATCTCTTAAAATCAACATAAAATGATTATGAAATTAACAATGTCCCCTCGCAAAAACATTGCCCCAGTACAACTGCCCCTTTAAGAGCTGGGTCACCTGGAGGAGATTGACAAACTTGAGCTGCAGCAGACCTAGAAGCAGATCTAAATCCTCCTGGAAATAGATCATTGATCTGTGGGTGTCATTTCCATCCTGTACTCATGCCCCAGAGATGTGGGTCAATCCAGTTCCAACTCACTCCCCCACACGTATGTGTTTAACTAGGTAATGGGAACGGCAGGAAGGTCTTAATAAAGGTGGTTAAATAATAGTCAGATTTGTTTTAATGACAGATACTAATGCAATGCAGGTTACAACTCAGACTGGTTTATCCATGGATGTTGAATGAAGTTATTTACTTTGAAAAGACCTTCTTATATAAGCACCTATGGGCTTTTGAACCTGCTTTGATATAGTTTGATTGAATTTAGGGTAATTCCAAAAATGCTGACTCTGTCAAACAGTTTTTGAAAAGAGCTAATGCACCTTTACTACTTGATGTAGGTTTATCCTCCATTACCATGTCCTGTTCCAGTTGAGCTTTATTCAATCACTGATAACATCATGATACCAATGTGTAATGTAAACCACAGTATATTTTATTAGAACATTTTCAAAAGCATGATTTGAAATTGACAATGCTTAGAGAAAAGAAGTTGCATGTTCATTTTAATAGTCTTCCTCTTTCATCAGCAAAATTTTCTAGAATGTCAAAGAAATACCAATCAAAGAACCCACTGGAAATATTTTTCTATTACTGAAGCAATTTGTCACATGAAAACTGCATTGCTAAAATGTACAAAAACAACTAGAACCCAACACAAGATTTTCAGGTAAACCAGCAAGAATTTAAATGAAATGTTCTCATTGCTCTCACTTCATCTATCATGGAACCCATCCATCTTATAAAGCTTCACTTATACCCAGATGGGCAAAAACTGTTAGCCAACTGGAGACACACTTTCCATACCTTTGGACCTGATCAGTTTGATAGCAAGAACATGCTTTCAGCATTGGACAGAAGCTTGGAACCAAAGGAAAAGAACTCAACAATTTCATTTAAGAGATACAAAACTTTGTAAGGAAAATTGAAGAGATTACTCCGAAACTCAGAGTGAGTAAGTTCCAAGGTTGCCCATCTGTCTTTGTCTTCAACAAAAGTAAATGCTTTATTCATTTATCATGGCTATTTCAACAAAAAGACGATAATCCATTGAGAAATATATCCGTATCCATAAAGACAAGAAGATGTTTTGCTAATTAAAGAACATTTTAGAAAATGTAATTAATACAGTTAAGAATGAAGTGCTAGGTTATTGATAATAACTGGGACTGTTATAAACAATAGCCTCTAATAAGATGCATCACATGCTTGTATTAATGATATCTTCATATGATATATACAATTCAAGGAATTTCATATTTTGGAGATGAAGCTTTGAGCTCAGATAAGTTGATCTGAGAGTTCATAATGTATTAATCACTCCCATTGTGTTTTACCAGTTCCCTATTACACACTACCAATCTCTCCCACAGAGGTATCTCGGGTCATGTCAGCTAACCTCTGTTTGAATACGCTAAAGGATTGTACTTATATCAACACAGGTTCCAGGGTCAACCAATGAATCCAAAACTCAATACACTCTTGGTCATCTTGCTTCATATTCACTTATAGATAACTTATAGATTCTATTGTTCCAAATTTTAGACCTTTGCTCTACAGTGATGAAACCAAAGTCAAACTGTTGAATGATGAAGATAACATCAACTCTCTGCATCTATGTTTCTTCAGCAAACAGTTGATGTCTCTCTTCTTTGATAGGCATTCAGAGTTGATGTCTCTGTTATCTTGCCTATGCAGTTTGCATATCATCCCAACTTAATTATCATTATTCTACCGTGATAGAGCCTCAAGACATATCTCTAGGCCAATGAGACAAATTCTCAACTACTAAACGTACAAGATGACAGGAACTCTGTTGGTTTATGAATGTACAGCTGGGAGTTTATGTTCTCCTGTTATCTGGCTCCTTGTTACTGTCAGTGTTACTGTCTGTGTTACTGTTCCCTGTACATAAACACTGTCATATTAGCTTATTGCCTACGCTCTGCTTCCTCTGCTCTTGTCCTGTATACCTTGTCAGAATCTACTCTTGTTTCTCAACATCATGACACACCTATATTATGATAACATTTAACATTTCAAATTTCTCTGGTTTCAAACCAATCTGGTTTTGAATATCATCAACATTTTTTCCTTTCTTATGTAAACATTTATTTAAATTATATACCATAAAGTTTATCAATATTCAAATAATCAGGGTATTGTTTAATTCAATTTTAAAACTTTTTTCAAACAATTGTCAACCAAAAATACCCTACTGATTTTTTAATCATCTTGATTAAAATACAAAAACAAAAGAACCTCATAGAACCTTTCCATTTTACAGAGTTAACATCTGGAACAGTCTTGATTGTATTGCTGAAACTATTCCTACAGACCTTTGTGCTGAATTCACCTAATTCAATGTTTTAATTATGGGTTAAGGCCCCTCTACCACTAAGGGAGTTTTTTTAAATTAGGGCCTAGGTGTCGTTGCACAAAGCAACTTAACACTAAGGTTAACCTTAGTGCAATTCTTGAAAATTGCATAAATGCTACCTTAGTCTTTTAAGCTTACCTCAGTGTTTTGTGCAATGGGGCCAGGGCAATATCAGAAGTGCCTATGCACAAGTGAACCTGGTGCCTGATCATTGCTTGATCTGTATATAGGGGGTCAAGTGTTTGTTGCAGTGCAGTATTTCACCTTACCTCACCCTGCACCAACCAGCCTGCAGACCATTTCATGCTGATTGTGTGATATAAGCGTGTATCCCCTGGTGTCTGTTGTTATCTACTGTCTGTGATTACACACTGAGCTATCCGATATATCTGCCTCTTCTGTATCTACAGCACCTCGCTGTATAAACACATGGTCTGCTCCAATGGCTTCCTCACGCTGTCATGTTATTCATGCTCACTTATACTTCCTCTCTACGGCAGATGGGTGCGTGATAACGTTCTGTATTTAACTCCCACACAAAATGCTGGAGTATACAAGCTTCAATCAATGCTGAGGAATTTGATATAGGCTGGTTCTTCTTTGAAAGACCAATTCCACAGACTTCTGCATGTAGTTGTATGTTTAGCCATGCAGACAAATCTTATTCATCTACAAGAGTAGATAACACTTTGTG
The DNA here is from genome assembly GCA_921293015.1 of Phorcus lineatus. Classification (NCBI taxonomy): domain Eukaryota; kingdom Metazoa; phylum Mollusca; class Gastropoda; order Trochida; family Trochidae; genus Phorcus; species Phorcus lineatus. Next base: position 28,822,389 of record OV121085.1, on the reverse strand, counting down.
GATCTTGGTTAAAAACTTGGCTTTGTATACTCCTAAAACTTAATACTCAAAGCATCCATAAAAAGAAGAAAAATCCGGATATTGAGATGGAGAAGAGAGCAGAGGAAAAACATATGTTTAAGCATTTATGTCACATTATAAATAGATGTTAATACACAATCCATTTGAGATATATTGATTGGAAGGTATTCTGGTAGGCATTAATGGCATCAATGATCACACAAGAATATCTCTTGAATTTCGTCTTGATGAAAAATAACCGGCACGTAATTAATAAATTTGCTTTAGTTAACACAATAAAACATGTTATTACTTCAAGATGACTCTTTCTTCACTTGCAAAGACTTACATATGGAGAAATGACACACCAGATTTTATTAGAAACTATTCTGTTTAAACATTAACACCTGAGACTTTATGAAATAAAATGTGAGGTTGAGTGAATAGATAGCCATATACACAAGAGTAATCAAAACTCTGAATGAAGAGATCCCTTCAAGGACTGCAGTCACAAGGCAGCTTACATGCTAAATCAGGCTGATATAAAAGAGGCAAAGATTAGAGCACATTTTGAGTTATCGGAGTGAGATAATTGAATGAACCCCTTTTCTCTGACAATTACAGCTCTCTTGGACTAACAGGAACTGTAGCAGAGTCTGTGGTTTGAAGTGTGGCAAAAAGTTTAATGTTAGTTGACATTGATACCTATAGGATCCGCACGAGAGGGTACGGTAGTGAGGGAAAAGAGGTATTCATATGTGTGCACCCTTCTTTTGAAATTTTGTTGGACCCCCTTTTCAATAGGTGTGAACCCTCATTTCAAAATATCTTGTGTATCGTCAAGTGTATAATGATATTAATTTGACATAGGTTTGTGAAAAAGAGGATAAAAGAAAACATCATTGCTTATATGCTTAAAGCAATAGGATCTATAACAAATGTCGCTACTGTAATAAAAAAAATTTTGACCGTCATTTTCAACAGACTAGGCCAATAGTGCAATTCATTAGAAGAATAAGCGAATGACATGGTAATTGACGTAAAAAAAAATGACATATTTTTAATACTATATACAAACAGGGCAACAACATTTGATCATAAATTTACTTTTTCATACTTTTTATTGCTGTATGTCTAACAATAGGCAAGAATGGAATAATTTTGACTTTGACTTTTTACTAAAATTCTAAATTTAGGTAATTAATGAATGGGCAATCCATAAACAAATTGAAATGCAATTTATATTCAAAAGCTTATATTTCTGATATTGTGACCAATATATAAAGTTAAGTACCCTGCCTATTCTTGACGTTTGGTTAATACTACTCCTATTCTTTGAATCACTGCACGAAGGCCAACACCCCTGACTTCAGTGCACGCACATGATGCCAGCCAGGAATAACTTCATCTACCTGTACAGGTGTGTATCATGCACCTGATTAGTGGCAGGTGCTCTCTGTGGCACTCGCATTCTTTAGATTAGTCCTGAGACACATTCACTCTTAACTGCCTCGCCCACAAAAATAAGAACTCATTACGAGCACATTTACATCAATCATTAAAATTCAAAAGTAATTTAATACATTAAAGATCAAAATAATTGTTACAAGAATGCAACTTTAATCATAAGATAAGATGCAAGAAACTGAAACTTGTAAAAAGAGAATGATCGTTAATTCAAATGTCAAGATGTGCAAGAGCAGCAGAGTCTGATACCTAGCAACTGCAGGAGGTGTAAGTGCAGAGAGTTAAATGTTGTGTTTGTTTGCTGAACATCATCACACTATGCTGCTCATGCTGCTCGCAACATGCAGCGAAGCTAGTTCAGTGCTCCCTCGCTCTAGATCAGGCCTTGTTCTGATGTCTATCTCCAATATCATCACAACCCTGCCTTGTTACGCTTCTGTGAACATCTCCAAGGTATCTCCATATTGGATTGTCCACACACTCAAAGATGATGCTCAAGTTTTACACAAGAAGTGATGGATCAATAAGGATCTATTAGCAGGAGCATTTGCAGTCAAATATTCCATTATATCATAGCTTACAGACATCTCAAGTATTGGTCCTGGATTTCTTATACATCAAGAAATATTACGCAAGACTTTATTCAAAACTCTTATCTTCATACAAATCAACATATTTTCCATAATCAATATCCTTTATCACTACTTTCTTGTATAACAAGGTAAAATGAATTGCCAATTTACAATATCTTCCACTTATACAATATTATAATTTGAGTGTAATATATCAACTTTAAGGCACAGATTATGACGATAGAGTCAAATATGTGAACCATTGAAAATAAAGGACTTTTATCAAGAAGTAGTGGTTGTTTCTGAAATATACAATGTTAATGCTTATCAATACAGTATAATGAAAAACAGGTTGAAATCATGATTTGTGATTGGAAACGGGACAATTGCGCACGCCAATGTCTCAAACATTAATTTGGTAACTCATGTACTGCAGACACAAGGAAAAATATGGCTTGGTAGTGTTAGTGGATTATCTAACTAATATTTATGTAAACAGGACACACAAGTTATTTTTTTTTACATTTATATGGCTTTTTTTTTGTTTATCAATGAAAAAAAACCATTATTGAGGCCTTTTTAAGATAAAGATGCAACGATTTGAACTTAACTCAAGACATGGCATTTTAACTCTTTTTAAAGCAACATAAACATTTATGAAACATACACTGTGTCACTTTAATGGCATGCTATTTGTTCATTTGCCCCTATCTAATTTCTTTCCAAGAGCTTCTGACCTGGCAGCTGCTATTTAGAGTAGCATCACTTGAATTACGGTCTGTTATATATTGTTCACTACTGTATTCATATTCATTTCAAGGGATCATACATTCCAATAGAAATATCAAATTCAAGAAGCTCAGAGGTATATTCAGTACCGTACCCAGTACCTATTCCGGTGCCCATGACTTCCTGTAGCCAACAGTGGCAGGTGCTTGTTTTTGTGGAATAACTGGAACCCTTAGGATAAATAATCTCCTGCTTATCTGAGAAGAGGCCTTTTATGAATGAAAACACATTGAGTGAGAAGTTTACTGTGAGGAGAATAGGAAGTCTCACTTCATTCAGGTCTGGGAGGATTGCATTTAGAGATAACCTTCAACTTCACTGATAAAGATAACCTTTTATTAATAGAGCACCTAATGTTTCATTTGTACAAACTGATAGAGCCTCTAAACCCTAAAAAATCTTAGTAATTTAAGATTTAAGCAAAGTTAATATGCTAAAATACTATTCCTTTACTAAGCTGTTTGAGTGGCATTCTAGAAGTTGTCGGTATAAGGACAACAAGGAATTTTATGGATAATCAACTTCTTTATTGCACTGGTAGCGACGTTTCGATATAGATTCTTATACTGTTTTCAAGCAATTGAGCAATACAATAAAGAAGTTGATAATCCAAAAAATTTCTTGTTGTCCTTATTCCTTTATTGTTGAGGAACAAATCAACAGAAAATTGTTGTAACATGATACAGGTAAGAATTGGAATACCACTCTACACACAATAAAAGGTTTTGACAGACATACAGACAGACAGACAGACAGACACATTTATTCAGGTAGAAAGACTAAGTGAACCATATGCAGTTGAATGCAGAGCTATCAGTCATGAGACTTTAAATTGGATTTTACATGCAATTTCATAAGATACATCAATTGGTTTATACATGTGGCAACATTTTGACTAACTTCAGGACTGGAGGCATCAAGTAGATTGTACTTATAGGGAATATCTCCCTGTTTGCAGTAACATAATCTAAGACATATATATATATATTGGATGATGAAAGATTGGTATAATATTCATACCTGGCTAGTCAAAATCTCTGAACTGCTTGGCTCGAGATCTCTGAGCTCTTTGGTCTCATACTGACAGCATCTTATCACTGAGCTTTCTTTGCCACATTGTTGGGATTCTCACTTCAATTTTAGAAATATCTCGTTCACGCACAACGGTAAGCATATAGTTTTGACTACTTACTTTTTTTTTCATTTTCTGATCAACATCAACCATCATTTTAAAATTTTAACACAATTACAGTGATTAGGAAAGACACCTTTGACCATGGGCCATTTTAAGGGATTTTACTCATTTTCAGATTTTTGAATGGGCCATTTCCCTTTGCAACAATAGTAAAAATTATAAATTGAATGGGCCATTTTTTCATCCAATGTGCAAAATCGCCCATGGACCCTACCTTTCCCAATCCCTGCAATTACAAAGTCACAGAAAAAATCCATTTGAACAAATAATATAGCAGTAAATAGACACGGCAAAACATTAGCAAGGAGTAGAAGTAGCAGTAGGTTCTAAAAAATAAGCCTATCAATTCACAGATTCAATAGCTTTTTCTATTCTAGATAAATACTTATCGTCAAAGTCTATTTTGATGTTGGGTGTGGTCCTTTGGTGATATTAAATCAAGCCCAAGCTCATTTCTAAATTAATTGGTCAATGAAGAAAGAAAAATCATCTTGATATTTCTCATTCCTTTGAAAGATTAAACTGAAGTTTACTTGTTTTTGTTTAATGAAAAAACTTCACACAAAAAAAATCTATCAACAAATCTTGATTGATATCTGAAATGATGATATCAGCTATTTGATGTCAAATTGATGATCAAATATGGATAAACTTTACACATTTTCTATTTTTACATTCCTTAACATTTATTTTCAAGAAAATTGGCTTTGTTTCAACGACTCATAAAGATATGTTCACAATGATTTCCACACCTCTATTACCAGAAAATGTCAAAGTGGCTACATCAAAGCAGAATGAAATCATGTATTTCACAATAAGGTTGGATTATAACTGACAATATTTCCCTGTATGGTCATTCAAGATGACTCACTTTTATACATTGCAATTGTCAAAAAAATATTGATTGAGATAACACTAATGACCATTTTCTCTGAGAAAGAAAATGAACCTTGAAAGATGCATGAAAAGATGTTTCATAAATCTTATATATATGTATTACTTCTATGAAAGAAAAGATACACATTGTTTTACAAAAGTGTAACAATCTTAAACTATGAGAGTTTGAGATTTTCTTATTCCAACAGATAATCCAACAAAGATAGTTTACGTGTATCACTTGACATAAATGTTTGATAAGGTACACCTTCGAAATGGTACAAAATTGCAATGTTTGTCAAAATTCAATCAAAAGCAATCCTAGTTTCTCTATAAATAAGTTGTTATACCATATGAAATTTTTAGTGTATTTTTTTTGAAAACATATTTTGATATTTGTCTACACAAAGAGTCTTCCAAAGTGTGACATCCCTTTCAACGTGGGCTGAATACTCCTTGTAAAGATGTTACTGACATCAATTGGAGAAGTGAAATATTGGTATCCATTTTGATTTATACCAGTTGCTTTACATGGAAGGAGATCAAAGGGAATAAATGATAAGAAATCTATACAAGCTGATGTCTCAGTGCCCTGGGATAACACTGCAGGTCTGGATCTGCAGTTCTACTCAATCTGTTAACTTGAATAGTCTTGATGGGTTCAAAGTGGCAATACATATAGCCTGTAGTTTCTGTTAAAATTAATATTCTTGATTGGTATTGTCATACATTGGGGGTTTGGGGGACATTGTTTTCAGAAAAACTACCACAAATAGGGAGAAACCCCCCTCCTCTTCTCCCACTGCCTTTTCCCAAATTCGAGGATCAGTCACTGATAGGTAAGAAGTGGCATTAAGTAGAGTCTGTATCGATAGAAAGAATGTTACTATTTGGTACAGATCTGTTGAAAATTGAAGAGCAACACTAAAGCAGTTGCTGTCATGAGAGATGCAACAGTTAGATTGAGCATTGAAAACATTATCCTGAGACTGATCATAAATTAGGAAGCAAGGATTGAGTAAGGTAGGGGCCATGGGACATTTTGCACATTGCATGAAAAAATTTCCCATCAGAATAAGAAATTCTACTATTGCTACAAAGGGGAACGGCCCATAAAAGTTCCGAAAATGATTAAAAAAAACCTAAAAAATTGCCAATTGTCAAGGGTGTCTTTCCTAACCCCTGCAACAGTGTATAACAAATCTCCCATGATCATATACTATTGCTAGAACAGATCGGTTATTGTATAGTGCAGTAAAATATAAACAGTAATCTAGCAATCAATGCATTTGCATCAACAACATCTAACAGACCTCTCTCAATCATAAACAAGTTTTGGTATTGATAAGAAGTGAAATTTAAACTAAAGTAATTAATGCATTTGTATCCGTGGTATTTGATAAATCTCCCTCTATCATATACAAATGGTTTAAGAGATGAGTTTTGATAGGTAGAAGCAAAATCTTCAAGTGTATCAATAGTGCATGAGTACCACTGGCCTAGTGCTGTCTTCTGTGACTAAGATGAGGGGAGAGGAGAGCTAATATGATTGGGCGTCAAATCGGTAAACATGGCCCCATTAGGGACCACGGCACTTGACAGAGATCAAGGGCAAGCAACACAAGCATCATTGTCTCTTCACTATAGCCTCAATACCTATTTTCAAACAGGGCCCATGGGTACAACAGTGCAGCCCTACACATGGATAGTCATGCAGTTTCCTTGAGTTTGGTTGTAATCATTCTGAAATGGGTTGTTGGTTATTGATCTGGGAGAGTTCCCGGAAACAGTTTCCGTTCCGTGCTGTTCATTTGCCTCCCAGGGAACTATCATGGGCAAGATATTACCCAAAATACATTAAAATTATATTTATAGAAATTAGAAAAATGTGTGATTAATTTACAGAAATATCCAAATAACATTAACAATTCAAATATACAATTTATCATTACTCATAAGATACATAGTCACAATCTTTTACAAGTAGACCATATTTCTCATCATCACCTTTTCACCTAAGGATACAAAATGTCAGAGTAAAATCTTCATTCTAAAAGTAGACAACTCGTCTATCTAAGACAATAGTCTTTAATTAATAATCCTTTTACAAGCGTTGACACTGACAGTGATTTTAGTAGATAAAGCCTTAGGCTAATTAAGCTAATCCACTTAAGAACTTAATTGACCTCATCTAATTAATCTTCAAGTTTTCCAGACATGTCAATCTATAAGTTCAATGAAAACAATAACTGGCTATTTTATTAGTGACACTGTTAACGAGATTAAAAATCTAACCAATGAGAGATCACCTTCATTTACTTATATAAGCCAAGATAGAAAATTAAATCTTCAGTCAGAGTCAGAGTCAGAGTCAGAGTCAGAGTCAGAGTCAGAGTCAGAGTCAGAGTCAGAGTTAGAGTTAGAGTGAGAGTTTGGATATCTCAACTCAAGACTCCAGGGGCTGAATCTGTATGTATATATAGATTGTCATGCCCCTGGAGGGATCATCCAGCTGTAGGTGGAAGCAGACGTAAAACTCCAACTCAACAACAACAAGGATCTTCAGTCAGAGCTGAGATCCCATTTGAGACAGGTCTCATGTCAACTCTTCGGGCTGACCAGTGAATATTTACATTGTCATGCCCCTGGAGGGATCATCCAGCTGACTCCTGTCTGATCAGATGCTCTCCCCGTAACTTCGAGGTTGGATCCTATAGCATCAAGCTAATTCCCTGGGATTAAGTCTAAACTGGTGTCAACCTGTGACATGGTAATGCCTATCGTCCTGCGGATTGGCACTCGCTTGGCACTCTCTACGACAGATGAAGATCCCCATGATGGAACTGACCTGGAATTCTCCAAGAGCACCATGAGAAGATAGCAGAAGACACAACTCTGAGCCAGATATCCTGACTACCATGGAAGGACCAATTGCTGCTGACCTGTCAACTTCCACGATCCCCTTTAAGAAGTAGACTTCAAGGTTACGGATAACTACATCCTAAAGCACCTCAAGTACGAAGATCTACAAAGAGGATGGGAAGACCAAAAACTCAGACAAGGGACTCAACAGCCAATTGTGAACTCTTTTCGAACAATATTGTTCTTATTGCTTTCGTAGCATGTTTTATCAGGATTCTGTGCTCACAGGTTTGTGTGTATTTATCAGCCAGACTAAACATTTTTGTAACTATGTTTTTACTTATAGGGTAAACTTGTTTCAATTATCATCTTTAAGTTTTTGGTATCAGTTAGGTTTTTTTATTCTTATCTACTTATTTACGCACGCCGTCATCCAGATACGGTATTGGTTCCGAGTCACACCATCCAAGTCTTGACTCCTGAGGCTATTTACTTATATGATGCTTGTAACAAATGTTTATTACCCTTGATTTTCCAAATTATTCTGCTATATGTACAAATTTCAATTTATTTCATCATTCAACAATTACGTGCTATGAAGTATCATTACATGCAAAAAGTCTTATCATGATTATCGCATCACAATTGCTCATAGTCAAAATCATGTATTCTTAAATGTTGAAATGAATCCAAATTATATCTACCTTGATGTTACCATACCTTGTTAATGATGTTAGTTAGGTTATATATTCATTCAGCATACTTCGCTCATCTTCCTTAGCCTTGCCGAGTCTGGGCTCAAAATACAAGACTCCTAATTTCATTTACATTCATGGTGACTCCAATTGTAGTATAATTTAATTCAATAGTAATAACAATGTATGTGTTACTGTTTATGGCAACTGGCTTGATAATCACACAACCTGGCACACCTTTGTTACCTTTATTCATCAATGTCAATGTATCAACAGTTACAATTCTATTATGTGAATCCCCACTTATATTATCAATAATTTATATCACCTATATCTTCAATTTAAACCTTATATAAGTTTGGAGACCAAACTTCACAAGCGAGGGGAAGATATCATGGGCAAGATATTACCCAAAATACATTAAAATTATATTTATAGAAATTAGAAAAATGTGTGATTAATTTACAGAAATATCCAAATAACATTAACAATTCAAATATACAATTTATCATTACTCATAAGATACATAGTCACAATCTTTTACAAGTAGACCATATTTCTCATCATCACCTTTTCACCTAAGGATACAAAATGTCAGAGTAAAATCTTCATTCTAAAAGTAGACAACTCGTCTATCTAAGACAATAGTCTTTAATTAATAATCCTTTTACAAGCGTTGACACTGACAGTGATTTTAGTAGATAAAGCCTTAGGCTAATTAAGCTAATCCACTTAAGAACTTAATTGACCTCATCTAATTAATCTTCAAGTTTTCCAGACATGTCAATCTATAAGTTCAATGAAAACAATAACTGGCTATTTTATTAGTGACACTGTTAACGAGATTAAAAATCTAACCAATGAGAGATCACCTTCATTTACTTATATAAGCCAAGATAGAAAATTAAATCTTCAGTCAGAGTCAGAGTCAGAGTCAGAGTCAGAGTCAGAGTCAGAGTCAGAGTTAGAGTTAGAGTGAGAGTTTAGGTATCATCTAGACACTTCTCAAAACTCCAGGGGCTGAGTGTATATATATATAGATTGTCATGCCCCTGGAGGGATCATCCAGCTGTAATCTACATGTTATTATCATTCTGTTGTTAAAATTGTTCCTGTGAATAAACTTGTGCATAACTATTCCTCGGACTTTGGATTTCTTCTGCCTAGAGTTAATTCCCCATTAAAAACTAGACAGCAAGACCGTCATCCCGGAATATCCAAAGTTGGGGCAGATGAGGAATACCTACAACCCTGCTTCAGCTTTGTGATAGAACCCTGCTGGTACCAAGCTGTCATCACCATACTTCTCTGTTCTGCATGGTTCCTTCCTCTTCACTATACTTGCTATTGCTTATCATGTGGACACATTTATTGATTCAACATTTTTTAATAGTTTTGCTACTTTTCCTTTCAGTAAATCATTTGGTGGTACTAGCGAGTTCCATATAAACAACCTGCATAGTTTGGGCAGTTGTCAGTCAAGCAGATTTCAAATCTTTATTCTGGATATAACCTTTCTCTACTGGGAAGGTAAAATGGGTTTTTGGGGTCTTTGGTACCTCTTCTATTCATGAAGTTATTTTGAGTTTGATCAAGTTATTCTACAACTAAAGAACAATCAAAATAAGATAGACAGAACTGTGTTGGATCTTCAAACAAACTGTGGCTCCACACTGCGTCTATGATAAGATTTTGACACGCTCTATAACCTTTCTGTCCTTTTTAGTCACCATTCTTCTCTACATTCCTCACAATTTTCTTTTATTCACACCTTTGCTCATTCCTTTACTCCTTTGCTTATTCCCTCGTTCCTGTCCTGATATTCAACTGTTGTACATTGCCATCATCTACCTTCGCAGTCTATCTCAACTCAACTGGTTCATATGTTCTTGCCCCCCAAACAACAGTTAGCCACTGTTTTAGTGCTGAGGGGTTAGCTGTCAAACTCTATTTTAGTCTTTACATACATGTGTTGATAGAATGTAAACAGTTCCTACTGTAAGTTGCAGTAGACTGACAAACAGCAGATGTACGTGTTTGGTAATGACTACTTTCATTTCATGTGAAGAAACACTTGTAAGAACTTCTACAACATTTTATCATTTCATGCAGCCCCTAAATTAACATGATATTTTTCTAGCTTTGAGTAAAGGAAATTCAGTGTAGATGTTTTGAACTGTTAGTTCTTATCAAGGTGAAGGCAAGTCAGTCATGTACATCAGTGGTGGATCCAAGAGGGGGGGGACAGGGGGTTCAAACCTCCCCCTTATTAAATTATTTTTTATATTGACCATAAAATTTTGACCCCAAGGGTCAAACCTCCCCTCTTCGTTTATTAAATGATTACCACAAACTAGAGATATACTATGAGAAAGATTACACAACACGCAGGTAAAGCAATGTACGTAAATTGTTATGATAAAGCACCTGTCATCACATCATTTCCCTACAAAAGATTTAAGAGAAAAACTAGACCACTTTATATGATATCTTGATCCACCCAAGAAAAATCAACAAGGGAGATCAGACAGCACTCTGATGAGTCTAGAATCTGGCAAGTGACTTCTCCATTGATAACTCAAGTCTGGCACCAGCCCAGATAGCTGACCACATTCTTCACAAAGATAAAGTAGAGGTCAATCATGACCTGCATGTAGATGTGTCTGTATGTTTCCTAGTTCCATCATAAATTCCTTCTCCATCACCACGGGTATGATTGTCCTCAGTAAAAGAACTCCACAGTCATTGAAGGTGAGCAATTATACAAGGCAGGCATTCAAGGATATATGGTGCATGTGCCTCCCCAATAACAGATAAGGAAAAATCAGCTATGATCATACTCAGTAAAGGAATCCAGTGATCAAACCATATGGTCAATTATACAAGGTAAGTAACTATTCAAGGATCTATGGCACATGTGGCTACCACAATAAAGATAAGGGAAATCAGCTATGATCCTACTTAGTAATACAACCTAGAGATCAAGATAAGTGATAGTACAAGGTGGGTGATAATTTAAGGATTTACAATAGTTGTTCCTACCAGACCAGCAAACATCTACTGATACAGAGCATTTTTAAAAATCTATAAAAAAAACAAAAGAATGAAAAGTTGAAGAACTTCTATGCCTGACCATTTTCAAAACAAAAAACAGCATATTTCTGCATTCTACTTCGGATACTTACCCTTCCAATTGACAGAATATAGAGACATACCTACATACCTATGTTTGCAAACAGCATGCACTTAGCTTCTTAACTCTCTGACTGACATGATTACTTGACGTCTTGTTCCTATGGAATCCTGTTTACCACCGACCAATACACATATGACCCCAACCACTACAGATATGACCCCTGACCACCACAGATATGACTCCTGACCACTACACATATGACCCCCGACCACTACAGATATGGCCAGATATGACCCCCCCACCACTACAGATATGACTCCCAACCACTACAGATATGACCAGATATGACTCCTGACCACTACAGATATGACTCCTGACCACTACAGATATGACACGATCAGAACGGAAATGAGAACTTGGTTAGTCTTGACTTGTGTGTAACATAAGATATGTTCTCAAATTATACTATGACCAACTTGTTCAGTTTTTTAATTAAAATATGATATTGTGTTCAACTTCAGTAAAATGCTAGCAGTACTTAATCACAAATGATTTTGCTTTGATGTTCAAATATGATGATTTATCAATTTGATTCCTTTTGAAACACTGTATTAAATCTACAAAAGACAGATCCAACATTTTCAGCAAAGCTAGTATTAGGTTTTGACATGGTAAGTATCAGAAAATCATAATCATTTGAACTCTAGCAAGAAGAGATCAAACTAAGTTAACAGTCCCGGGTCCCCAAACCAATCTGAGATACAGGTATCAGAAAATAGAACCATCCTGTTCTCTGAGGTAATTGTTCATATACTTACAAGCATATTGGCCCATATCTGATAGCACAAGTCCATGTGTTCTCTGTGTTTCATAACTGACAGGGCTGGGTGAGCACCTCACATAAACCAGGCATAAATTATTCCTGCATGGCCCGGAGATCCTGAAATAGACTTAGTGAGGAACGTCCATCTCTACCAGAGGTGCAACTCACAGAGCTTCTCGCTCATGCAATGTAGGGCCAACAGCAGATATACTCCTCCAAAAATACCCTCTAGGATTCCTCGGAAACACAATACTTTCGCTTGCATCAGCTGTGACATTTGCCTCTACACAAGAAGAAGAACATCTCTACCTGTTGTTCATGTTTGAGTTCCTCTACCGCCCGGTTGGCTGCCTGGCTATTCCTGGATTCCGGGAACTGTTCCTGACACAAAGATGATTGCATACAAGAGAACTATACTGTATCTCAAACTCTCTTTATTTTCGGTTTGTTTCATACCGGTACCAATGGTCTCAGGGTGACGTCATGGCTATGATTTTACACTTCTTTGTTTTCAACTTCTCATACACACAAAATGGAAGTGAAGCTTTAAGCCTAGGCCTAGTTTTGTTTTTAGTTAATCGAATTGTTAGGATCCTACAATACATCAATTTAATTTACTAATCACAATGGTATAATAAAAACCCATTTTGGTATTTTAACCAACATTTCTAAGAATGAATGAAATGCTCAATGGTAAATACTATAATGGTAAAAAGGTAACAGTTTATAATTACTATTGGTTTGTTTCATACCGGAACCGATGGTCTCGGGGTGATGTCATGGCTATGATTTTACACTTCTACTTCTCAAACACACAAAATGGAAGTGAAGCTTTTAGCCTGGACACTCGGAGCTTCCTCAGTTCTAATGATACATTCAGTGAAGCACAACAAAGTTTTAAAACTTAATCAAAGTTTTAAAAGCTTTGGTCTTAAGCAGGATGATCTTCTTACTATACAATTTCAGCTTTCACTTCTATTTGAATTTAGGATTAGCACGCATAGAATAATCAATAATAATTCAATGGAAAATGTGTTAAAAGGGACACTACACCACTGTTCACAAGACCATTGTTTCAGACTTCAGACAAGTATTAAGGTTAAGAGACACTACTCCACTGTTCACAAGACCATTGTTTCAGACTTCAGACAAGTATTAAGGTTAAGAGACACTACTCCACTGTTCACAAGACCATTGTTTCAGACTTCAGACAAGTGTTAAGGTTAAGAGACACTACTCCACTGTTCACAAGACCATTGTTTCAGACTTCAGACAAGTATTAAGGTTAAGAGACACTACTCCACTGTTCACAAGACCATTGTTTCAGACTTCAGACAAGTATTAAGGTTAAGAGACATTACACCTCTGTTCACAAGACCATTGTTTCAGACTTCAGACAAGTGTTAAGGTTAAGAGACATTACACCACTGTTCACAAGACCATTGTTTCAGACTTCAGACAAGTATTAAGGTTAAGAGACAATACACCTCTGTTCACAAGACCATTGTTTCAGACTTCAGACAAGTGTTAAGGTTAAGAGACATTACACCACTGTTCAAAAGACCATTGTTTCAGACTTCAGACAAGTATTAAGGTTAAGAGACACTACTCCACTGTTCACAAGACCATTGTTTCAGACTTCAGACAAGTATTAAGGTTAAGAGACACTACACCACTGTTCACAAGACCATTGTTTCAGACTTCAGACAAGTATTAAGGTTAAGAGACACTACACCACTGTTCACAAGACCATTGTTTCAGACTTCAGACAAGTATTAAGGTTAAGAGACACTACACCTCTGTTCACAAGACCATTGTTTCAGACTTCAGACAAGTGTTTAGGTTAAGAGACATTACACCACTGTTCAAAAGACCATTGTTTCAGACTTCAGACAAGTATTAAGGTTAAGAGACATTACACCACTGTTCACAAGACCATTGTTTCAGACTTCAGACAAGTATTAAGGTTAAGAGACACTACACCACTGTTCACAAGACCATTGTTTCAGAATTCAGACAAGTATTAAGGTTAAGAGACACTACACCACTGTTCACAAGACCATTGTTTCAGACTTCAGACAAGTATTAAGGTTAAGAGACACTACTCCACTGTTCACAAGACCATTGTTTCAGACTTCAGACAAGTATTAAGGTTAAGAGACACTACTCCACTGTTCACAAGACCATTGTTTCAGACTTCAGACAAGTATTAAGGTTAAGAGACATTACACCTCTGTTCACAAGACCATTGTTTCAGACTTCAGACAAGTATTAAGGTTAAGAGACACTACTCCACTGTTCACAAGACCATTGTTTCAGACTTCAGACAAGTATTAAGGTTAAGAGACACTACACCACTGTTCACAAGACCATTGTTTCAGACTTCAGACAAGTATTAAGGTTAAGAGACATTACACCTCTGTTCACAAGACCATTGTTTCAGACTTCAGACAAGTGTTAAGGTTAAGAGACATTACACCACTGTTCACAAGACCATTGTTTCAGACTTCAGACAAGTATTAAGGTTAAGAGACACTACACCACTGTTCACAAGACCATTGTTTCAGACTTCAGACAAGTATTAAGGTTAAGAGACAATACACCTCTGTTCACAAGACCATTGTTTCAGACTTCAGACAAGTGTTAAGGTTAAGAGACATTACACCACTGTTCACAAGACCATTGTTTCAGACTTCAGACAAGTATTAAGGTTAAGAGACAATACACCTCTGTTCACAAGACCATTGTTTCAGACTTCAGACAAGTGTTAAGGTTAAGAGACATTACACCACTGTTCAAAAGACCATTGTTTCAGACTTCAGACAAGTATTAAGGTTAAGAGACATTACACCACTGTTCACAAGACCATTGTTTCAGACTTCAGACAAGTATTAAGGTTAAGAGACATTACACCTCTGTTCACAAGACCATTGTTTCAGACTTCAGACAAGTATTAAGGTTAAGAGACACTACACCACTGTTCACAAGACCATTGTTTCAGACTTCAGACAAGTATTAAGGTTAAGAGACACTACTCCACTGTTCACAAGACCATTGTTTCAGACTTCAGACAAGTATTAAGGTTAAGAGACACTACTCCACTGTTCACAAGACCATTGTTTCAGACTTCAGACAAGTATTAAGGTTAAGAGACATTACACCTCTGTTCACAAGACCATTGTTTCAGACTTCAGACAAGTATTAAGGTTAAGAGACATTACACCTCTGTTCACAAGACCATTGTTTCAGACTTCAGACAAGTGTTAAGGTTAAGAGACATTACACCACTGTTCACAAGACCATTGTTTCAGACTTCAGACAAGTGTTAAGGTTAAGAGACATTACACCACTGTTCACAAGACCATTGTTTCAGACTTCAGACAAGTATTAAGGTTAAGAGACATTACACCTCTGTTCACAAGACCATTGTTTCAGACTTCAGACAAGTGTTAAGGTTAAGAGACATTACACCACTGTTCACAAGACCATTGTTTCAGACTTCAGACAAGTATTAAGGTTAAGAGACACTACACCACTGTTCACAAGACCATTGTTTCAGACTTCAGACAAGTATTAAGGTTAAGAGACATTACACCTCTGTTCACAAGACCATTGTTTCAGACTTCAGACAAGTGTTAAGGTTAAGAGACACTACACCACTGTTCACAAGACCATTGTTTCAGACTTCAGACAAGTATTAAGGTTAAGAGACACTACACCTCTGTTCACAAGACCATTGTTTCAGACTTCAGACAAGTGTTAAGGTTAAGAGACATTACACCACTGTTCAAAAGACCATTGTTTCAGAATTCAGACAAGTATTAAGGTTAAGAGACACTACACCACTGTTCACAAGACCATTGTTTCAGACTTCAGACAAGTATTAAGGTTAAGAGACACTACTCCACTGTTCACAAGACCATTGTTTCAGACTTCAGACAAGTATTAAGGTTAAGAGACACTACTCCACTGTTCACAAGACCATTGTTTCAGACTTCAGACAAGTATTAAGGTTAAGAGACATTACACCTCTGTTCACAAGACCATTGTTTCAGACTTCAGACAAGTATTAAGGTTAAGAGACACTACTCCACTGTTCACAAGACCATTGTTTCAGACTTCAGACAAGTATTAAGGTTAAGAGACACTACACCACTGTTCACAAGACCATTGTTTCAGACTTCAGACAAGTATTAAGGTTAAGAGACATTACACCACTGTTCACAAGACCATTGTTTCAGACTTCAGACAAGTGTTAAGGTTAAGAGACATTACACCACTGTTCACAAGACCATTGTTTCAGACTTCAGACAAGTATTAAGGTTAAGAGACACTACACCACTGTTCACAAGACCATTGTTTCAGACTTCAGACAAGTATTAAGGTTAAGAGACAATACACCTCTGTTCACAAGACCATTGTTTCAGACTTCAGACAAGTGTTAAGGTTAAGAGACACTACACCACTGTTCACAAGACCATTGTTTCAGACTTCAGACAAGTATTAAGGTTAAGAGACACTACACCTCTGTTCACAAGACCATTGTTTCAGACTTCAGACAAGTGTTAAGGTTAAGAGACATTACACCACTGTTCAAAAGACCATTGTTTCAGACTTCAGACAAGTATTAAGGTTAAGAGACATTACACCACTGTTCACAAGACCATTGTTTCAGACTTCAGACAAGTATTAAGGTTAAGAGACATTACACCTCTGTTCACAAGACCATTGTTTCAGACTTCAGACAAGTATTAAGGTTAAGAGACACTACACCACTGTTCACAAGACCATTGTTTCAGACTTCAGACAAGTATTAAGGTTAAGAGACACTACTCCACTGTTCACAAGACCATTGTTTCAGACTTCAGACAAGTATTAAGGTTAAGAGACACTACTCCACTGTTCACAAGACCATTGTTTCAGACTTCAGACAAGTATTAAGGTTAAGAGACATTACACCTCTGTTCACAAGACCATTGTTTCAGACTTCAGACAAGTGTTAAGGTTAAGAGACATTACACCACTGTTCACAAGACCATTGTTTCAGACTTCAGACAAGTGTTAAGGTTAAGAGACATTACACCACTGTTCACAAGACCATTGTTTCAGACTTCAGACAAGTATTAAGGTTAAGAGACATTACACCTCTGTTCACAAGACCATTGTTTCAGACTTCAGACAAGTGTTAAGGTTAAGAGACATTACACCACTGTTCACAAGACCATTGTTTCAGACTTCAGACAAGTATTAAGGTTAAGAGACACTACACCACTGTTCACAAGACCATTGTTTCAGACTTCAGACAAGTATTAAGGTTAAGAGACAATACACCTCTGTTCACAAGACCATTGTTTCAGACTTCAGACAAGTGTTAAGGTTAAGAGACACTACACCACTGTTCACAAGACCATTGTTTCAGACTTCAGACAAGTATTAAGGTTAAGAGACACTACACCTCTGTTCACAAGACCATTGTTTCAGACTTCAGACAAGTGTTAAGGTTAAGAGACATTACACCACTGTTCAAAAGACCATTGTTTCAGAATTCAGACAAGTATTAAGGTTAAGAGACACTACACCACTGTTCACAAGACCATTGTTTCAGACTTCAGACAAGTATTAAGGTTAAGAGACACTACTCCACTGTTCACAAGACCATTGTTTCAGACTTCAGACAAGTATTAAGGTTAAGAGACACTACTCCACTGTTCACAAGACCATTGTTTCAGACTTCAGACAAGTATTAAGGTTAAGAGACATTACACCTCTGTTCACAAGACCATTGTTTCAGACTTCAGACAAGTATTAAGGTTAAGAGACACTACTCCACTGTTCACAAGACCATTGTTTCAGACTTCAGACAAGTATTAAGGTTAAGAGACATTACACCTCTGTTCACAAGACCATTGTTTCAGACTTCAGACAAGTGTTAAGGTTAAGAGACATTACACCACTGTTCACAAGACCATTGTTTCAGACTTCAGACAAGTATTAAGGTTAAGAGACACTACACCACTGTTCACAAGACCATTGTTTCAGACTTCAGACAAGTATTAAGGTTAAGAGACAATACACCTCTGTTCACAAGACCATTGTTTCAGACTTCAGACAAGTGTTAAGGTTAAGAGACACTACACCACTGTTCACAAGACCATTGTTTCAGACTTCAGACAAGTATTAAGGTTAAGAGACACTACACCTCTGTTCACAAGACCATTGTTTCAGACTTCAGACAAGTGTTAAGGTTAAGAGACATTACACCACTGTTCAAAAGACCATTGTTTCAGACTTCAGACAAGTATTAAGGTTAAGAGACATTACACCACTGTTCACAAGACCATTGTTTCAGACTTCAGACAAGTATTAAGGTTAAGAGACATTACACCTCTGTTCACAAGACCATTGTTTCAGACTTCAGACAAGTATTAAGGTTAAGAGACACTACACCACTGTTCACAAGACCATTGTTTCAGACTTCAGACAAGTATTAAGGTTAAGAGACACTACTCCACTGTTCACAAGACCATTGTTTCAGACTTCAGACAAGTATTAAGGTTAAGAGACACTACTCCACTGTTCACAAGACCATTGTTTCAGACTTCAGACAAGTATTAAGGTTAAGAGACATTACACCTCTGTTCACAAGACCATTGTTTCAGACTTCAGACAAGTGTTAAGGTTAAGAGACATTACACCACTGTTCACAAGACCATTGTTTCAGACTTCAGACAAGTGTTAAGGTTAAGAGACATTACACCACTGTTCACAAGACCATTGTTTCAGACTTCAGACAAGTATTAAGGTTAAGAGACATTACACCTCTGTTCACAAGACCATTGTTTCAGACTTCAGACAAGTGTTAAGGTTAAGAGACATTACACCACTGTTCACAAGACCATTGTTTCAGACTTCAGACAAGTATTAAGGTTAAGAGACACTACACCACTGTTCACAAGACCATTGTTTCAGACTTCAGACAAGTATTAAGGTTAAGAGACAATACACCTCTGTTCACAAGACCATTGTTTCAGACTTCAGACAAGTGTTAAGGTTAAGAGACACTACACCACTGTTCACAAGACCATTGTTTCAGACTTCAGACAAGTATTAAGGTTAAGAGACACTACACCTCTGTTCACAAGACCATTGTTTCAGACTTCAGACAAGTGTTAAGGTTAAGAGACATTACACCACTGTTCAAAAGACCATTGTTTCAGACTTCAGACAAGTATTAAGGTTAAGAGACACTACACCACTGTTCACAAGACCATTGTTTCAGACTTCAGACAAGTATTAAGGTTAAGAGACACTACTCCACTGTTCACAAGACCATTGTTTCAGACTTCAGACAAGTATTAAGGTTAAGAGACACTACTCCACTGTTCACAAGACCATTGTTTCAGACTTCAGACAAGTATTAAGGTTAAGAGACATTACACCTCTGTTCACAAGACCATTGTTTCAGACTTCAGACAAGTATTAAGGTTAAGAGACACTACTCCACTGTTCACAAGACCATTGTTTCAGACTTCAGACAAGTATTAAGGTTAAGAGACACTACACCACTGTTCACAAGACCATTGTTTCAGACTTCAGACAAGTATTAAGGTTAAGAGACATTACACCTCTGTTCACAAGACCATTGTTTCAGACTTCAGACAAGTGTTAAGGTTAAGAGACATTACACCACTGTTCACAAGACCATTGTTTCAGACTTCAGACAAGTATTAAGGTTAAGAGACACTACACCACTGTTCACAAGACCATTGTTTCAGACTTCAGACAAGTATTAAGGTTAAGAGACAATACACCTCTGTTCACAAGACCATTGTTTCAGACTTCAGACAAGTGTTAAGGTTAAGAGACACTACACCACTGTTCACAAGACCATTGTTTCAGACTTCAGACAAGTATTAAGGTTAAGAGACACTACACCTCTGTTCACAAGACCATTGTTTCAGACTTCAGACAAGTGTTAAGGTTAAGAGACATTACACCACTGTTCAAAAGACCATTGTTTCAGACTTCAGACAAGTATTAAGGTTAAGAGACATTACACCACTGTTCACAAGACCATTGTTTCAGACTTCAGACAAGTATTAAGGTTAAGAGACATTACACCTCTGTTCACAAGACCATTGTTTCAGACTTCAGACAAGTATTAAGGTTAAGAGACACTACACCACTGTTCACAAGACCATTGTTTCAGACTTCAGACAAGTATTAAGGTTAAGAGACACTACTCCACTGTTCACAAGACCATTGTTTCAGACTTCAGACAAGTATTAAGGTTAAGAGACACTACTCCACTGTTCACAAGACCATTGTTTCAGACTTCAGACAAGTATTAAGGTTAAGAGACATTACACCTCTGTTCACAAGACCATTGTTTCAGACTTCAGACAAGTATTAAGGTTAAGAGACATTACACCTCTGTTCACAAGACCATTGTTTCAGACTTCAGACAAGTGTTAAGGTTAAGAGACATTACACCACTGTTCACAAGACCATTGTTTCAGACTTCAGACAAGTGTTAAGGTTAAGAGACATTACACCACTGTTCACAAGACCATTGTTTCAGACTTCAGACAAGTATTAAGGTTAAGAGACATTACACCTCTGTTCACAAGACCATTGTTTCAGACTTCAGACAAGTGTTAAGGTTAAGAGACATTACACCACTGTTCACAAGACCATTGTTTCAGACTTCAGACAAGTATTAAGGTTAAGAGACACTACACCACTGTTCACAAGACCATTGTTTCAGACTTCAGACAAGTATTAAGGTTAAGAGACAATACACCTCTGTTCACAAGACCATTGTTTCAGACTTCAGACAAGTGTTAAGGTTAAGAGACACTACACCACTGTTCACAAGACCATTGTTTCAGACTTCAGACAAGTATTAAGGTTAAGAGACACTACACCTCTGTTCACAAGACCATTGTTTCAGACTTCAGACAAGTGTTAAGGTTAAGAGACATTACACCACTGTTCAAAAGACCATTGTTTCAGACTTCAGACAAGTATTAAGGTTAAGAGACATTACACCACTGTTCACAAGACCATTGTTTCAGACTTCAGACAAGTATTAAGGTTAAGAGACATTACACCACTGTTCACAAGACCATTGTTTCAGACTTCAGACAAGTATTAAGGTTAAGAGACATTACACCTCTGTTCACAAGACCATTGTTTCAGACTTCAGACAAGTGTTAAGGTTAAGAGACACTACACCACTGTTCACAAGACCATTGTTTCAGACTTCAGACAAGTATTAAGGTTAAGAGACACTACTCCACTGTTCACAAGACCATTGTTTCAGACTTCAGACAAGTATTAAGGTTAAGAGACATTACACCACTGTTCACAAGACCATTGTTTCAGACTTCAGACAAGTATTAAGGTTAAGAGACACTACTCCACTGTTCACAAGACCATTGTTTCAGACTTCAGACAAGTATTAAGGTTAAGAGACACTACTCCACTGTTCACAAGACCATTGTTTCAGACTTCAGACAAGTGTTAAGGTTAAGAGACACTACACCTCTGTTCACAAGACCATTGTTTCAGACTTCAGACAAGTGTTAAGGTTAAGAGACACTACTCCACTGTTCACAAGACCATTGTTTCAGACTTCAGACAAGTGTTAAGGTTAAGAGACACTACACCTCTGTTCACAAGACCATTGTTTCAGACTTCAGACAAGTGTTAAGGTTAAGAGACACTACTCCACTGTTCACAAGACCATTGTTTCAGACTTCAGACAAGTATTAAGGTTAAGAGACACTACTCCACTGTTCACAAGACCATTGTTTCAGACTTCAGACAAGTATTAAGGTTAAGAGACACTACTCCACTGTTCACAAGACCATTGTTTCAGACTTCAGACAAGTATTAAGGTTAAGAGACACTACTCCACTGTTCACAAGACCATTGTTTCAGACTTCAGACAAGTATTAAGGTTAAGAGACACTACTCCACTGTTCAAAAGACCATTGTTACAGACTTCAGACAAGTATTAAGGTTAAGAGACATTACACCACTGTTCACAAGACCATTGTTTCAGACTTCAGACAAGTATTAAGGTTAAGAGACACTACTCCAATGTTCAAAAGACCATTGTTACAGACTTCAGACAAGTATTAAGGTTAAGAGACACTACTCCACTGTTCAAAAGACCATTGTTTCAGACTTCAGACAAGTGTTAAGGTTAAGAGACATTACACCACTGTTCACAAGACCATTGTTTCAGACTTCAGACAAGTGTTAAGGTTAAGAGACATTACACCACTGTTCACAAGACCATTGTTTCAGACTTCAGACAAGTATTAAGGTTAAGAGACATTACACCACTGTTCACAAGACCATTGTTTCAGACTTCAGACAAGTATTAAGGTTAAGAGACATTACACCACTGTTCACAAGACCATTGTTTCAGACTTCAGACAAGTATTAAGGTTAAGAGACACTACTCCACTGTTCAAAAGACCATTGTTACAGACTTCAGACAAGTATTAAGGTTAAGAGACACTACTCCACTGTTCACAAGACCATTGTTTCAGACTTCAGACAAGTATTAAGGTTAAGAGACATTACACCACTGTTCACAAGACCATTGTTTCAGACTTCAGACAAGTGTTAAGGTTAAGAGACATTACACCACTGTTCAAAAGACCATTGTTTCAGACTTCAGACAAGTGTTAAGGTTAAGAGACACTACACCACTGTTCACAAGACCATTGTTTCAGACTTCAGACAAGTATTAAGGTTAAGAGACATTACTCCACTGTTCACAAGACCATTGTTTCAGACTTCAGACAAGTATTAAGGTTAAGAGACACTACACCACTGTTCACAAGACCATTGTTTCAGACTTCAGACAAGTATTAAGGTTAAGAGACACTACACCACTGTTCACAAGACCATTGTTTCAGACTTCAGACAAGTATTAAGGTTAAGAGACACTACACCACTGTTCAAAAGACCATTGTTTCAGACTTCAGACAAGTATTAAGGTTAAGAGACATTACACCACTGTTCACAAGACCATTGTTTCAGACTTCAGACAAGTGTTAAGGTTAAGAGACATTACACCACTGTTCACAAGACCATTGTTTCAGACTTCAGACAAGTGTTAAGGTTAAGAGACACTACTCCACTGTTCACAAGACCATTGTTTCAGACTTCAGACAAGTATTAAGGTTAAGAGACATTACACCACTGTTCAAAAGACCATTGTTACAGACTTCAGACAAGTATTAAGGTTAAGAGACACTACTCCACTGTTCACAAGACCATTGTTTCAGACTTCAGACAAGTATTAAGGTTAAGAGACATTACACCACTGTTCACAAGACCATTGTTTCAGACTTCAGACAAGTATTAAGGTTAAGAGACATTACACCACTGTTCACAAGACCATTGTTTCAGACTTCAGACAAGTATTAAGGTTAAGAGACATTACACCACTGTTCAAAAGACCATTGTTTCAGACTTCAGACAAGTATTAAGGTTAAGAGACATTACACCACTGTTCAAAAGACCATTGTTTCAGACTTCAGACAAGTATTAAGGTTAAGAGACACTACTCCACTGTTCACAAGACCATTGTTTCAGACTTCAGACAAGTATTAAGGTTAAGAGACACTACTCCACTGTTCACAAGACCATTGTTTCAGACTTCAGACAAGTATTAAGGTTAAGAGACATTACACCACTGTTCACAAGACCATTGTTTCAGACTTCAGACAAGTGTTAAGGTTAAGAGACACTACTCCACTGTTCACAAGACCATTGTTACAGACTTCAGACAAGTATTAAGGTTAAGAGACATTACACCTCTGTTCAAAAGACCATTGTTTCAGACTTCAGACAAGTATTAAGGTTAAGAGACATTACACCACTGTTCAAAAGACCATTGTTTCAGACTTCAGACAAGTATTAAGGTTAAGAGACACTACTCCACTGTTCACAAGACCATTGTTTCAGACTTCAGACAAGTATTAAGGTTAAGAGACACTACTCCACTGTTCACAAGACCATTGTTTCAGACTTCAGACAAGTATTAAGGTTAAGAGACACTACTCCACTGTTCACAAGACCATTGTTTCAGACTTCAGACAAGTATTAAGGTTAAGAGACATTACACCTCTGTTCACAAGACCATTGTTTCAGACTTCAGACAAGTATTAAGGTTAAGAGACATTACACCACTGTTCACAAGACCATTGTTTCAGACTTCAGACAAGTATTAAGGTTAAGAGACATTACACCACTGTTCACAAGACCATTGTTTCAGACTTCAGACAAGTGTTAAGGTTAAGAGACACTACTCCACTGTTCACAAGACCATTGTTTCAGACTTCAGACAAGTATTAAGGTTAAGAGACACTACTCCACTGTTCACAAGACCATTGTTTCAGACTTCAGACAAGTTGTTGGAGTCATATATGCCAAACTTAATCAATGGTGTCATTTGATCAACTGTTACCAAAAAGACACATTTTAAAGCTTATTGGTTGTTTACAGTGACAATATGAAGATAGAACGTCGCAATTATGATCGAAAACCGGACAGTGCTGCGTGTCAAATAGTCAAACGTAATTTTGGAGACTAATCTAAAACAGTTAGGAGGACAGTTAGGTTATATAACTAGTATCCATGTATATTGGACGTGATATCTACACCTCTGTGTATTTATAAGGCTGTTTTTAGATTTTCATGGAAAACCAGTATTTGTCATATATATTTCTTTTGGACATGAAAGTTAAGAAGTTTTGATTTTATATCACCACATATGACATTTAGGTTCACATGAAAATCACGGAGTGGCTCTTTAAGGGACACAGAAGACATTAGAAGCGATGGAAGAAGTAAACAGAATATGATCGTACAATACCTCAATCTAATTCACTAATCAGAATGGTATAAATCAAAACCCATTTTGGTATTTTAACCAACATTTCTAAGATTGAATGAAATGCACAAAGGTCAATACTATAACAAATAGTCATTCATGGTAAAAAGGTATCAAATGAAATCTAAAAGTCTATATTTAATGTTATAGATTTGAAAATACTGGCAACTATCATTTTGTTGTTTGGCAGTCAATGTTCATAGAACAGAGTAATTATGAATAAGAAAAATTTAATAATACTATTTTACTTTAATATTGTTTTGGTATTTTCTTATATTCTATTGCGAAATTCCATGATTTTCAATGATGATGTTGAGTTTGACAGCCTGCAATTACATGTAATGCATAATAAAACTGTTCCAAGAGGATATCTATCATTCAAAGTTGTGCTTAGCATGACAGTAGGTAAATTGTGAAACGTCTGGTTATATGACGTAACTAGTAACCAAACGGTCCTTCTGTTGATTAAGATGAAATTACTATCGGCGACAGAATGTCTACCTTTGTGACTAATGAATTTATTCATAACACTTACCTCAGACTGTCTCGGCATTTCTGTCACAGACACCTTAGTGATCCAATGACAGTTGAAAACACAGATCCGACCAATGAAATTAAGAAACTATGAAGTTTTAATGAGACACAACATCATAACTATTTCCCAATCTCTGAGGATGTGGAGTCAATCGAATCAGAGGATTATACATATCGATTTGCTATTTCTTGAACAAGGTTTTCTAACTCTAACATGTGACCTCACTCTCCTAAACAAAAACAAATAAATCTTACCATTATAATACTCCTCTTGTGTGCATTCGGTAGTGATCATTTTCACATCTCCCAACAGTCTGTTGAAATGGTTAACCCCCAGGGTGAACCTGCCCCTGCTTTTAAATGGTCAACCCATCCCCTTTCAAAATTCCTGGACTTACTACTGTTATTGATTGAAAAAGGTTGATGGTCTAAAAAATGTGAGGAGGTATTTTTATTTTTCCCACAAACCTCACATGATATAACACTATCTGTAATAATACAAGTAATTTACCTTCAGATTAAGTTCTTTGTAGAGTTTCAACCATGCCTAAAGTACCAACAACCAGCACTAACTGTCCCAACATGTTAACCAGCCAGCCACAGAGACATTGCTGAGACTGCTGTCTGACTCTGACAGTTAGAATTTTACTATTATCTCTTCCCAGAAACACATAATCATTCATACAGACAATGTGACGCGAAATGAAAAAACTTTCAGATTAATCTGCTGAAATCATCAGCACAATTTCATTTTAAAGAGGTAAAGAAAATGATGTGAGTCATTTTAAGTCACCTGTTGTATTTTTAATTACATTCTAATGACAAAAGCACAACAAGAAATCCTTAATTTATGTCTTTGATGCTATTGAAATTAAAGAGCAAAAAATCATACACATAAAAGCAAAATCATCAGAATGCATTGAGTCATCAGTAACAAACTGTAATATTCATTTCATGTAGTTATTTGATATTCCTGTAGACATACGATTTCTATTTGTTGGCTATAGAGTTACACATTTATGGCAATTTTAAAAAATTTGATTATTTAATTAAATATCCTCACATGATTTTCATAACTTCATTGAAATGCTTATCAGATAAAACGAAGTTCATGTTTTATCTTATCTATATAAAAAGCAATATTTCATATCATTTCATATTCTATCTGTTACCTCACCTCAATTAACATTCTTCATATTTGTTCAAGTCAATCCAGAACAGCCAACACTGACAGGGGATAATCCCTTTTGATAGATATTCTCTTTGACAATGATTGATAATGAATTGTGATTCATTTAATAGACATTCAGAACTCATGGCACTGATTAAATCTGCTGCTTTAGTATAAACATTATAACATTAACAGTATACATTGCCTTCATCAAGTGTGAGAAGTCATTCCAAAATGTTTACATTAAGTAATCTTTATGTATACTTGTTAGAATACTAATGTAAGTATTCCTGTGTATACATTATTTTGTCTCTCATTAAATCATTCTTGGACTTTTAAGAAGAATCTAGAAGAAATCTAAATTTAGTAAGGAATTATTTTGTATCAAAGGATTAAAGCTAAGAGTAAAACTACAGTTGCATATGTAGTGTTACTATTACTTCATGATAAGTGCAACGATTGTTGCATAGAAAGTAAAACCATTGCCGAACACTGGAGTGCAACCGTTGCTGCATATAAAAATGCAACGGTTGCTGCATATTGGAGTGCAACCGTTGCTGCATATCAGAGTGCAACCGTTGCCGCATATAAGAATGAAACCGTTGCTGCATATAGGAGTGCAACCGTTGCCGCATATTGGAGTGCAACCGTTGCCACATATTAGAGTGCAACCGTTGTTGCTCACTAATTTTCTTAATGAGCCGCACTGGTGTTGCCCGCTAATTTGCATGGTAAATTCAAATTTTCAGTCGCGCCGTTGTCACAATGTTTAACGACACCAGTGCTGCAACAGTTTTGCTACTGCCTGTTTTTTTCTGTTAATTTCTAAATATCAACAACCCTGATTATTTCTCAATCCAATTACATTTTTATGCCGTTTTGTATGTTTGAATTGTCTATCAATGACTTAGAATCTTGCTATAACCTCATCCTGTTATAGGAAAATGTCGTCATCAAATGAGGAGCAGACACTCGCTATAGTTGAACTGCATTTGGCAAGTGAGCTGAAATTGAAAAAAAGAAAACCCGAACCTGTCTGGGTACGACAGTGGATGACTGCACAGACCCAGGGAGCTTACAATTTTCTTTTACTTAGTAGCTCTTGAGGTTTTTCCGTTTAATGTTTACAAAGGGAGTGAACTCTTTCCATACTACTTCGACGTCTTTGATTGGTCAATTCCTTACGATCCATCGCAAGAAATAGAATAGTTTCTATAACTCGTATCTTGCTTTCTGGTTGTGAACTTGTCAAAGTTGATACGACCCGTCTGTCCTCACACTGAATCTCGAGGCGATGCTACAAGTAGTTACTACAAGTCGCAAAGTGAGAATGGGCCTTTAGCGAACAAGGAAAGTCTCCACTAGTACTACATGCCAGAAACATTTCCAGCAAACTCTGCTCAGGTAAACAATTCACAAATAATGTGTTCCTCTATAAATTCCCTCTTATCATGTTTCCTTCCGAGTGAGAGAAGAGAGCTCCTCAATTTCCAGTTTTTAGGGAACTTGTCTCCCAGAATAGACCATCAGCTGGCAGAACACAGGACTTGCAAATGGAGAAAAATCAATTCCGGATTCTGTGAGTTTGAGGATTCCGCATGTCTAACAATGGTCAGTGAAATTTTTTTCTTGACCTGATATTGTTAAGTGAAAATCTTTGTGTTGAATATTTTGGTGAAGTAATATTCACTTGGACAATTGGTGCAAGTTAAGTATTGGTAATTTTGGTAGCTTAGGGCACAAAAAGAATTCCCAAAATGTACAGCTGAATTTGAAATTGAGTTGTAATTATCATTTGACCAAACACTAACTAGAAGCAAAGTTTATGAACAAAACTCTTGGAGAAGTGTGAAAATGGGGAAAGAAGTGACAAGAATTGTATGGAAATTAATGTAAAGGAAGGACCCTTGACACAACCCTTCAGTATAAAATCTCAGGTGTCATTAGCACAGTGATCTGTTGAGCTTGGTTGTGTTTCCCCATAACCCAATTTAACACAGAATTGGTAACAGTAATTTATAACTTACTGCTACAAACCTTACTAGAAAAGAATGACATGTCTTGCAAAGAATATGATTCTTTTACATGTGATTTATTAACCATTATGTTGTTAATTTAATGGTTCATTTATTCTTTTCATCCAACAGGCAGCAATGTAGTGCAGTGGGTAGCGCGTTCGGCGTCGGATCAAGATGTTCGTGGTTCCAATCCCTCCAGGGGCTTGGTAACTGTGTCTGCAGTAGAGAACTGTTCTACACACAGTCAGGTTTGGGTGCAATGCTACACTGAATTTCAGTGCAGCACAACCAATGGTTCAATAGTTCCAGCAGATGCTTGCAGGATTCACCACAATGCATAGCCACACTGGTTTTGCCGACTTTCTCCCTGCAATAATACTAGCAGCCATGATACAAGTGAAATATTCTTGAAAGCGGCGTCAAACCTCAAATCACCTCACCTCACCAACAGACAAGTATCCCTGTTCAACAACATGTAACTTCATTACCAAGAAAAATAAACATTAATCTGCCTTTGTAATCTGCGATGTTTGACACCAACAAGTGACAGTCTTGTGCGTTCTTTGTTCTCTTAAACTTACAAATGCATTTCATCCTCTAAAACCAACAGCTTATTTCAAAAAGTCAAACAATAATATTTTGCTGTAACCATACATATCTCAAAGATCATTGAAACTAAAAAATCACCGTCATTTGAGCCATAAAATCTTTTTTCCATACTAATTATTAATGTTTTAAGCTATATCTAAACATCCAAAGACCAAAGTGCTCAATTGAGTTATAAAAGAAACACTTCTGGGATTGTCTAGACAATTACCAGGTTAAAGATAAAGTCAGCGGAAATACCACGTTTGTCAAATCTGTCATAAAGACACAGTAAAGACGACTGGAAACTGAATGGATACGTCAAATAACCGATTGCCGACTGAGATATTCTATTATGGGAATGTTAACTCAAGGTAATCAATTCAGGAAGAAACATGACTTGCATGTGAGGATTATATATGTGATGAATAATGCATACTTTATTGCACTGCTAACAAAAATATAATACTAAAATTTCAGATAAGTAATATGATCAAGATATTTTATATAAAATATCAAATTGTGCAAGAACATAAACCTGTTACAAAGATATGAAAATGACATGAGATAGAGGTCAACGTGGGATATAGATCTTGGTGTTGGAAATGTGTGAACGTGCATGTTTATGCTTTAGAATTGCATTTTGAGACATTGAATGTTTTGAGGTATTGAATTTATATTTGAAAGTATTGATTCTTTTTCTCAAGCAAAAGGGGCTTTTCGGAAATCTGATTTCTCATACTAAGTAAAAATATTGACTTGAAGTTGTTCTTTATTGATCATTTATTGGCTTTTTTGTCACAAGTTTCTTAGAAAACGTCTTAATTTGACACAATCAAAATATGTCTACATTATTTGAAAGCCTTGAGCTGTTCAATACAGGTTGATAGACTCAATGTTCGTCAAATCTTATCCTTAACCCACCACCTGCTGGAGACCAATCAACATGCTGAAAATGGTATGTACAATGTTCAAATATATACAAGTGTAAGGGTATCAAATCAATCATATTAAATTCTCAATGCAATTTTCAAATCCCAAAATAGCAAGTTTATTTCTGAAGTTGTTTATCAAGAGAGTTTTCTTTCAACCCTTGTCTAACAGGTAACCATATGCCAAGTGAGCGCAGGATCCGTTGGAGTATATTTTGGTGCAATTTCACGCAGATTTGCCAACTGCTTGCAGGTTGTTAAGCATTAAGCAAGCAGAGTTACAAAAACGAGGCATACCTTGAGAACTGCTTCACATTCTGCTGCACTAGATGGGAGAAAGAGTGAGCCTTCTCAAAATAGCAAACATAGGTGCTGCTCGCTCTTCTGAGATAAAACCTATAGTGCACCGCCTTCTATCGCTATATCCTATGAAGCATGTGATATTTCTAGTATTGGTTCCGTTTTTGTACCTTGTTGTATTACTTTACAGTGAAATATTCTCAAGAGATATCTATTGTATCAGTTCCGTTTTTGCACCTTTTGTTATATATTACTCTGTGCACATTAAATGGGTACTGAATAAATTTAAATTTAAATAAATGGGCCCCTTACCCCCATTGTTGTTCAAAGGCGAACAGCTCAGGAGGTTATTCAGGTATATTTTAAGAAAATGGGACCCTTTGCATTGGTAAAAGTATATCCTGCTTCTGTAAATTTAAATGGAAACCAGTTCAATCCATGGCCTTCACCTTTCACTGTATCACTTGTTCATGTTTTTAAAGAGCCACTCCGTGAGTGGTTGGAGTCATATATGCCAAACTTAATCAATGGTGTCATTTGATCGCGAAGTATCGACTGTTACCTAAAAGTTTGTTAGGTTATACAACTAGTATCCATGTATATTGGATGTGATATCTACACCTCTGTGCATTTATAAGGCTGTTTTTAGATTTTCATGGAAAACCAGTATTTGTCATATGTCTTTTGGACATGAAAAATTAAGATGTTTGGATTTTATATCACCACATATGACATTTAGGTTCGTATCAAAGGTAAATAATATGTTATGAAAATCACGGAGTGGCTCTTTATATCATCCCTCATTCATCTGATGTATATAATGTTCATCTCACAAAAACAAACAACTATAAAATACCTTTTCTGATGAAAGTTAAGACCTTATTCTCAGATCAATGAATTTTAAGAAAATATTTAATAAATCAGCCAAAACGTTCAACAAAGAAGTGAGAGGAATTATGAATCAATAATAAACACACACTGAATTTGATTTTTTTTAACCAATCAATTAAATGTTCATAGATTCATGGGATGTCCATCCAAGAGAGAAGAATTATGCATCAATATTACTCAGAGAGTGTTTGGGTATTTGATGAAGCTCAGCTCTCCTCTTACTGGTAACAAAGTGGAACAATTGAATTGTAAACTCATTTGCCAATATCAAACTCAAAAACACACGTTTTGTCTTTTTAAAAAAATAATAAATGATTGAATCTTATTCATCAGCTTTGGTCCCATTGTGAAATAAAGCTTTGATCCGGGGTTGAACATCATTTCTCAAAACAATTAATTCTAGAATAATTAACTTTGACAAATTGCTTCTCATGGTTTCGTTTCCTGTGCCCAAATTGGATTAAAACCTCATAAATTCCCCAGATGTGATTTGTTGTGTTTGATGATATTTTGGAAGGTTTTTTAATCATTGAACATTACTCAAATTTCAATAGGAGAACAAAATACAAAGATCGTTTTGTCCCAACATTTATTTTGAAAGTAATCGCTTAGGACAAGAATCATTTAGAGGACTCCCTAAAACTCATGTTTTATAGATAATTATTAATATCTGTTTATACTCGGCTATTAACTGTTTAGGTAATTTCAATCTTCACATATTAAGCACATGAGGACAAATACACAAACAATTTACCTACACTAATGTTAATGATTTAAACATCCATCTTTCAAATAAATCCACAACTTGAAAATTGATTACAAATTTTCTTCTTTTATCCCCCTTAACCTTCAAGGTGATATGAAAAGATTACCAATCGCACAAAAATAATGATCTGAATTCTGTGACCATTGAGCCCATCTGGAGGAGAAAAACCGACCAATCAGTGTCTGTTTTGATGAAGTGGTATGGAGAGATCTGTATATCTCATCAGACAAGTAGATAGAACTTCACAGCTCCACAGAGTGCAGCAACTACACCAGTAGATGTCAATCCTTTAGTTGAAATAATGTTACAATAAGTATTCCTGGTGGGGATTTATTTGAAAGTATCTAATCTGTACTTAAAAAATTCACAGCTCTACAAAATGGCTGCAGCACTTGCCCTAGATGAACATGAGTTAAAGTTTTATTTCAAATAGAGGTCAAGAGGATATTATAATGTAAGTTTTGATTATCTGTATATTCCAAATTCCTTAGCATGTCAACTACTGAGTGAGATTGACTCAATTATAACACACAATTGTATATAGTATGCTAAGCAATAGGAAAGGTACTCTCACAGATGGAAATTCATAATCCTGCATGGCATCTAAAAAACAAGCACTGCTGGAGGATGGAAAGAGATTCAAGAAGAAGTTGAAAGTTTGTGCAAGAAAGCTTTCGGTTTGGATGCTTTTACTGAAGAACATAAGGCTTATATATTCATATGGTTATAAATTTTATATACAAATGACAAACATGCATGTATAAACATGTAAGAATCTACCGATTTCCTTTCTTAGCCTCATGAATATGTTGATAACAGACAGGAATGTGAAACCTTGGAACATTGGAACATTAGAACCTTGGAACCTTAGAGCCTTGGAGCCTTGGAATCTTGGAACATTGGAACCTTGGAATCCTGGAACATTAGACATTGGAACCTTGAAACATTGGAACGAACCTTGAAACACTGGAACGAACCTTGGAACCTTGGAACATTGAAACCTTGGAATCCTGGAACATTAGACATTGGAACCTTGAAACATTGGAACGAACCTTGAAACATTGGAACGAACCTTGGAACCTTGAAACATTGAAACCTTGGAATCCTGGAACATTAGACATTGGAACCTTGAAACATTGGAACGAACCTTGGAACCATGGAACATTAGAACATACTGATGTTGTGATCCCAATCTTGCTTACTCGACATAAAGTCACAGAAAACGACATGTACCACATGCAATAAAAATCAATACAATTATCACAGCATAAAAGCATACACCATAAATAGCTCTCAGCTTCAACAACTGAAATATCTCACTGATCAATGGCCGGGTGGAAGTTTCTCGAAGTAGTTTTGTCAAACTTATTTTTGCAGGATTTGTTGTGTCACCTTAGAGATCTAACATATGATAGCTCGGGTGGAATGTGTTATATTTCATCCTACTTGTATCTCTACATATATTTTTATGATGTTGATTTTGATGGCATGCATGTGATATTCTTTTATATCGGCCAACTCAATCTGATTGTTCTGATTAACGTTATTGTTTTCTAGAAAGATAATACAAATACTTCATTTTGACAGACCTTTTAAAAACACGTTGATTTGTATTCAATGTTGACCCCTTATTTAGACATCGACTTGTCAACTTCAGCACAAGCCTTTACAGCTATTATCAAGTTCCACATATACACAACTACATTTGTCTTTCTGACACCAGCTCATTATCTTGTCTCTGAGAATGATTACGAAATATCTCAGTTCCCGCTTCATGAATTAAACATATATAATCATCTACTCATAATCATTTCGATTTCAGTATCTTGTATAATTGTAAATTGCAAATGTTAAATACAGAAGAGAAAGTGTCAGTTATATAAACACTATGAGTACAGTCATGTTGAGCACTATGTGTGTCCTTCTTTCATTTTCACAATGAAGAGAACTATCACATGGAGTTTCTTTCGTGACAACAGTGTAATAACATCAAATGCTGGCCGTAACCAATTCCATATCATATCCAGGCATATGTCAACAAGCTGATTATCATCAAAGAGAGCCTAAAGGAGATATTGTTAACCCATTGTGACACCCCAAGATATCAAGACAAGGTTTGCCTGATAGGGTTTCTTTCAA
Source organism: Phorcus lineatus (assembly GCA_921293015.1). NCBI lineage: Eukaryota > Metazoa > Mollusca > Gastropoda > Trochida > Trochidae > Phorcus > Phorcus lineatus. The sequence continues at coordinate 28,787,719 of OV121085.1, read as the reverse complement.
GGACACATCCATTGACATCAGTAACCATATAGTTTATGAATCCCAGGTTTATGCAGATGGTTACAACATCTAAGTTCTACGAATGGCCGGGTCTCAGGTCTATGCAGTGACAATGTCTAACTTCCACCATCATTAATGCACAGATCACTGGTCCAAGGTTTATGGTGACAATGTCTAACTTCCACCAACAACCAATTCACAGACCATTGGTCCAAGGTTTATGGTGACAATGTCTAACTTCTACCAACAACCAATGCACAGACCATGGGGCCCAGGTCTATGGAGTGACAATGTCTAACTCCACCAACAACTAATGCACAGACTATGGGGCCCAGGTCTATGGAGTGACAATGTCTAACTTCTACCAACAACTAATGCACAGACCATGGGTCCCAGGTATATGGTGACAATGTCTAACTTCTACCAACAACCAATGCACAGACTATGGGGCACAGGTCTATGGAGTGACAATGTCTAACTTCCACCAACAACCAATAGACAGATCCTGGGTCTCAGGTCTATGGTGACAATGTCTAACTTCTACCAACAACCAATGCACAGACTATGGGGCCCAGGTCTATGGAGTGACAATGTCTAACTTCCACCAACAACCAATAGACAGATCCTGGGTCTCAGGTCTATGGTGACAATGTCTAACTTCTACCAACAACCAATGCACAGACTATGGGGCCCAGGTCTATGGAGTGACAATGTCTAACTTCCACCAACAACCAATAGACAGATCCTGGGTCTCAGGTCTATGGTGACAATGTCTAACTTCTACCAACAACCAATGCACAGACTATGGGGCCCAGGTCTATGGAGTGACAATGTCTAACTCCACCAACAACCAATGCACAGATCCTGGGTCCTAGGTATATGGTGACAATGTCTAACTTCCACCATCAACCAATAGACAGATCCTGGGTCCCAGGTCTATGCAGTGACAATGTCTAACTTCCACCAACAACCAATTCACAGACCATGGGGCCCAGGTATACAGCTGCATGCCAAAAGTTTGTTCACATACCTGTATATACTAGTGCAAATATCATGTAATTTGAGATGCCTTTGAGGTATAGTAGCGTTGCGAAAAACAAATGTATAATATTGAATTTTATATGCAAATCCATTCTTCTATAAGGCAAATGTTTATTGTACCCCACTATTACCAGTAACAGTTTTGGCAGGTCATTGAAGTGACCAGGAGTCAAAATTCCGAAAACTAAATTTTTAAATTTTCTCATCAAAATACTTTATAAGTTATTATCTTCTTAAAAAATATGTCACGTTTGTTTCTTAGCACAAAGTCAATGTGATTATGTTGGTTTTAATCTCAGAGAGTCGATAAGGAACATTTTATTTGACATTTAACAAAATTGAAATTTTGAAAATGTGACCCCCTCTATCATATGCCAAATTCAAATTTTTTTATTTTTATTTTATTTTGACAATGACTAACTTCTAAAGATAAAATACACAGACCTTGCATCCAAGGTTTATGCAGTGACAATATCTAACTTCTACCAAATAACCAGTAGATAGACAATGGGTCCCAGGTATATGGTGACAATGTCTGTACTTGAAATTGGAAACAAATCCTGCCAGGAGATTACAATCAACAGCATCCACTTGGGTCAATAACAGGAAGTACATCCCTAAGGGATTAAGAAGAAATTTTTTTTATCCCTGCTACTGGTTCTCTGCTCTGTATTTCCCCACTATTGACCAATCAGATGCAAGGGCAAGAACCTCTCCCACAATACCTTATTCATTAATTTTCTGGCTTTGTTTATTTTGTTCTTTCTATCCTGATAATCAAATCACTGTTACAAATTAACAGGTTGCAACATTTTCAGAGCCTTCCTGAGATTACATGTAATTTAAATGCTAACCAATTGCTGGGATGTTCACACTACAATCCAATTTTGTTCTCCTTTCTAAATAAATTTGTTTGACAACTGAAATCAATTTGCATGCTGTTAGTCTAAGGTAAAGGTGAAAGGCAGGCAAATGAAAAGCTAATTCAAATTGCTTCTCTGTGGTTTGTACATGCCTGAACATAATTTAAAAGCAAAATTAAATGAAAACATCTCCATCAAGGTACAAATTTGTTTTTCATACCTTGAATAGAGATTATTGAACCATTTCATCAAATTGTGAGATATGTTTATACATGATATTATGATATTAATATCAAGAAAACATTGCAACAAAGTTTGTTTTATTTATTCCAAAGATCCTGTTTGAAGTTTTTATTCCTATACAATTTTAACACAACACTTGACATAAAACCTATTACTTATGGTTAGTTTGTCATTGGTTTGCAAACAATATCATCTAATATTTGATATGCATGTCTTGAAAACATGATCAGGGAATTGAGCATTGCAAAATCTAGAGCCAAGGTACAGTTGCAAACAAAGGTGGGGGGGGGGTCTTGCATTTAAAACCTTAACACTAAGTTTGATTTTAGTGACATTCCTAACTGCGCAAAGGCTTCCTTAGATATACCTAATGTCAGGTTAGAGTATCATGAGACAGAACCCTGGTCTGATATTCATATATTTCCCCTCCAGGACTGGATTTCAAAGTGTCCAGTTTTGATGACTGTGTAATTTCAACTAAGGCGAGTCAGAAACAACATCCAATATGTATAAGATGCGCCGCAGGGGACAAGCACGAAAACAAAGTAGTCGTGGACAAGCCGTCATTACAGTAACGAGTCCCGTGACAGGTTCGACCGATCAACCAATGATCATTTATCACTGGAATCATGAAGTCTCTCTCGCGTCCCGAGTATAGCATGTGCTCATGATCACTTGTCCCTAAATTGAAACACTTATCCGCTTCAGCTCTCGTCTCCGTGAGACAGCCACGGAGATCCACCGACACCGATCTCTTAGAGGATCAATACTCTAGATCTGAGTCAGGAGAGCCTTCTGTTGTACATTCTGTTATTCAAGTTTTTAGAATATTGAAATAAATGACCTACATTGGTGGTTCAACAACAACATAAATTAAATTCAAAATCATCAGGGGTTTGGAAAGACCTTGAACTAGTTCAGGTCATGCAAGACCTTGAACTAGTTCAGGTCATGCAAGATCTTTTCCTTGATCACCATGGGTTAATTTTCTACTTGTGACATTACAAACTGACACATCTCCTCTGATGTCTTCCTTGGTGTTTGAGAAGTATCATCTCTGTTCAACACTGACTCCTAAGTGACATTTCTGTGTTGGTCCTGGAAGGGGTTTCATTTGTATGTTTTACTGCTTCTGTGCCATTTACTAAAATTGCAGGTAGATTGACAAAAGTAACGCCGGTGTATCATTGTCAAAGTTTCTCCCAGGAGAGGTTCCACTTTGATCTTCACTGTCCCTGACTAATATGGCAGGTCGAAGTTAATCTATCTACTTTCTTTTTCTCATTTAGTATTGGTTACATAATGGCTTGACCTTGACCTCTGCTGTCCCTTTGGAGAGACTGATACTGCAGGGTGTGGGTTAATGTGTCTCACTTAGAGTCTCAACCTTATTACAGGAATGGTTCTTTCCTCCTCTCCTTTCCCATGACATCAACTACGGTATATCTTGTGAATGATAAAAAGCATCTCCTTCAGTGACCCAATCTAGGCATTTGTTTCCAAATTGGTTCCTGTTGCTGTCACTCTGGACACACAACCATTTCTTTCACTGACATTGAAGATCTTACACCACTACATTTGCCTCACTTCAAAGTTTGAAATGAAGGATCTGCTTAAAAAGTTTAAATCAAATTACTGGCAGATGTCTTCTTTGAGTACCAGTGCTCTGTGATATAGAGATTGATGTCTTTGAAAAATGTCCAAATGTTGTGGCAGTCCATCATTTGTACTGCATTAGTTAAGTCTTTGATGTGGACCTACCAATCTGTTACCCTGGCTTGAATGTTCATTCTGTTATACTGGCTTGAATGTGAAGTCTATTACCCTGAATTGAATGTGAAGTCTGTTACCCTTGATTGAATTTAAAGTCTGTTACCCTGGATTGAATTTGAAGTCTGTTACCCTGGCTTGAATGTAAAGTCTGTTACCCTGGATTGAATGTGAAGTCTGTTACCCTGGCTTGAATGTAAAGTCTGTTACCCTGGATTGAATGTGAAGTCTGTTACCCTGGATTGAATGTGAAGTCTGTTACCCTGGATTGAATGTGAAGTCTGTTACCCTGGATTGAATGTGAAGTCTGTTACCCTGGCTTGAATGTGAAGTCTGTTACCCTGGATTGAATGTGAAGTCAATATGGTCATTTTTAGGACTAATGTCTCCTCAACATAGAAAGTGACACAGAATTGACCACAGGCTAAAGAACAGCTATCGCAGAATATTTCAGAATCAACATGTTTCAAGAAGAATTACCCTCAATACACACATTTGAACTCCTGAATAGGGACAAAATGTTCAGACACAACTTTTTGCCTGTGGTCTTCAACTGATACTATTACTAAAAGGTAGCGTCAATTTCCTGTATTATAAGAAGATATGCAAAGACAAGAGCTAGTTTAAACTTTCTTTGACTGTGAGGTTTGGACATGTGCCAAACACTTACAGAAATATCTGACATTTACCAAGAAAACCAGCAAACTTTAGCAAGCCAGTGGTATATAAGATACTTTTAAGATATACCCACAAAGAGATATTTCATTTGGTATAATCACTGATACAGTCTCTTATTCTGTATATAAGGTTTTCCCCCTAATAACTTCTTTGAGGTCTTCTTCACTTAACACTGCATTAGGCTTTTTTATATTGTAAGACATGTTTGAATATCTACTATATATACTCACAAAGAGATATTTCAGTGGTTTATCACTGATATTGTTTCCTATTCTGTGGAGAATTCATTTTCCAAGAATGACTTCTTATGAGGTTTTTCTTCTAAACAATAACCTCTTGAAATGTTTTCTGATTGTAGGAGATCATAGGAGGAATATTTCACAATGACCATTCTGAGACCAACCAACTAACTAAAAAACCTAATTTTAAATATTATAGAAAATTCAAAATAAAAAGATGACAGAAGAAAGCCTTTGCAACAGTATACCTAAATCTCTACAGTAAGACCAAGAAGATGAGACTACAACATATCACACATTTGATATACAGTCAGCATTTATCTGCCTCACTATAACAGTTAAAAAATATAAAGAAACATTATAATACAGAACTTGGGAAACATTTTATAAACTTAAATATTCACACCTTTCATAGGACAATTCATAAGTGACATAAAACACTACTGTTACAAGAATTTAATAAAGTCTAGATTAAATTATGGAAAGGAACATGATCCATATGGTTATCCAAGTGTCACCTGCTAGATGAGCCAATGTCTGTACCATATTTGAAGTTGATTCAGGGCTACAGATAAGGGTCGTACACACGTAATGTACGCCTATAAAATTACTAAGTACGGCCCTAAAATAAATTCCATGTGTATCGTATTTCTAAATTTATCAAGGATGATCTGATTCATGAATATAATAATTTCATGTTCAGGTTCATTTGACAAACAATTATCGATTGTTGATACCTTGTAAAATGTACTTCTTAAATTATGTACAGCTTCGCTAGTTTCCTTCGGTAATACATTGGCGATTTCATTGGTTGATTACAACACTTTACACTTTACACCTTCATGAACAACATACAAACGTGTTCACACTTTGCAAGTACTAATTAAAGTAGTGAGTACACCCCCAAAAGTTTCAGTACACCTCCACATTATATTCAAGGTGTATGACATGTACACTCACACCTAAAAAGTTATCTGTAGCCCTGTGATTAGTAAAGGATGCCCAAAAAGACCAAGTTGTTGTTAAGTTATTCAAATAAGTCAAACCATTACAAATAACACAACTCATCTTCTTTTAGTAAGAAAAACCTCAAAGTTCCCTCCCCTTTGATTCCTCTTATGTCCAGAAGATAAAGAAGTCAGGCTTTCTCCTTCACTTTATGCCTGAAGGTCAACTTTGAAAAAGGACTTGTGATTAACTACACAAAAACATCAACCACAGTCAGGACTACTTGCACATAATCTAGATGCGGTCCTAGTAGGATTGTCATGTAATTCCATTTAAAAAATCAACAACTAAAGTTTGCAACACAATTAAATGTGCATCTGTTAAATAAAAATAGAAAACATAGACTTGTGGAATCAAAGGAATTCAAGGAAGGTGTGCTAGCAACTGTAACAACAGGAAGTTCCACATCAAATAAACACATCTTTACACAAATCATAAATCCTTTTAATACTATTTTTGGACAGATTGTGTAACAACATAAAAGGCATAAAATGTTATTCTATACATATACAAAATCATGTGCAGTTGTTAAAAAGTTCTAAAATAACCAAATGCCATTAAACAAAATACATTTAACAAAAACCTAGTCAAAGAAATGTCATATTTTCTCATTGAACCAGTTTGATGAAGAAACATGAGTACCATAAGATTATTTATAGTAATATGATTTTCAGTTTTATCCCGAGCAGAACATGTCTTGTTATAGAAAACTAATGACAACTTGTCATATGATATCATTGATTATTTCAGGTTCACGGTCTCAAATCAGGATATCTCCCTGCTTGTTGAAGCTTACTCAGCTTCATGACAGACAACTGACGGAGCAAACATCCATTACACAGTCACGACAGGGGACTCACAGAGCAACAGGGTTGACCCTTGATACCAGTTGGATGCAGTGATTATACAAGTGTATATTCATCAGTCCACTCGTGCACATGTGAGATATGTCATATCCTCACGAAGTGCTGTGATCAGAGCCAATCAGGAGCTGGTTCCACATAACCAGATGTACACACACAGCTGTTTTGTGTCAATAGATGTAATTATCTGATTAGATGAATCAACTCGGTCTGTTGGAGTGGCATTGATCACCAACCAAACATGGTCTAGTCTTCGTCCTCTCTTGCTTCACCTTCAGAACCAGGGGCAACATCAAAAGGGATTAATAAATCTCATATAGAGTTCCTGTCAAAGCCAATAAATGGTAATCCTCCTAAAAATGATAATTATAATAGACATATGTCCATCATTTTTCTGCATTCTTATTAATTTTACGACAATTAAACTATCATTTTTTATTACAACGGTATTCATTGAAATAACATTTTGTATAGATATAATATAGAGTTCCTGTCAAACCCAAAAAATGGTAATCCTCCATCAAAATAATAATCATAATGGACCTACCGTATTCGACGTGATAAGCGCCTGGGGCGCTTAAAAAATTGGTAAAAGGGGGCGCTAATTAAAACGATAAAAATTGTCCTCAAGTTTAGTCTTGAAAGTGTTTTCTTACGATACACATGTCTTTGAAATATGGTTTTATAAGTTTTATCATTTTGGTGGTGGCTGGGGGTCTTGAAATACCCTGTATTCTTCACTTTAGTGGAAGTAAAAGACTTATTGCAAGACTGAAAAACCTTCCTCAATGAATCAGCATGCAAGGTAAGCAATGTTGATAGGTGGGCGCTAAATCAGGACGCATATTGTTCACTCAAAAACGTGGTGGGTGGGCGCTTATAGGGGAGTGGGCGGTTATTAAGTCGAATACGGTATGTAACTACATTATCATTGTACAAATCAACATTTTTCATTGAAAAAACATTTTGTATATCATATGTCTAGAAATATTCTACATAATGTATTAAATAGTATCAGATGGTTGATAACAGTAGCATCAGAACAGTTAAAGTTCACGAAGAGTCGAAGTTGATCTATACAAACTTAAAGGGGCTCAGAGTATTTTATTGGAATCAAATATGTAAATCTTATTAATGACATTATCTCATCTGGAAGAAGTGGTTTTTTTCTGAAAATCACCATCTTAAAGAGCCGCTCCGTGATTTTCATAACATATAATTTACCTCTGATACCAACGTAAATGTCATATGTGGTGATATAAAATCAAAACATCTTAACTTTTCATGTCCAAAAGACATATATATGAGAAATACTGGTTTTCCATGAAAATCTAAAAACAGCCTTATAAATGCACAGAGGTGTAGATATAACGTCCAATATACATGGATACTAGTTATATAACCTAACAAACACTATCAACTCCTAACTGCCCTCCTGGCTGTTTTAGATAAGTCTCCAAAATTACGTTTGACTATTTGACGTGCACCACTGTCCGGTTTTTTATCATAATTGCGACGTTCTACCTTCATATTGTCACTGTAAAAAAACAATAAGGTTTAAAATGTGTCTTTTTAGTAACAGTCGATACTTTGCGATCAAATGACACCATTGATTAAGTTTGGCACATATGACTCCAACAACTCACGGAGTGGCTCTTTAATGCTTATCGGTTTGAGAAAATGGAAATGAATAAAATAGATAAACAAGTTTCAATTATGATTTGTGATCTAAAATGCACAAACTAATAAATTTGGCAATTTCCAAATAACGATGCAAGTTTAAGGAGGATATAAACTTAACTTAAGACAGATGGTATATCTATATATATGTAATATTTAAGGATTAATTCTATTTGGCTTAATCCTAATTGTTATTGGCTTGTTCATTATTATCATTCCACAGATCTTGTTGCCAAAATTTAGAAAATCAGCTAATTTGATTCAACAAAAACTGTCAAACCTCACCATCTGATGGCCTTAATAGACTTAGGAATGTTTTTGACCCAAACAATGTACTACATGAACCAAAAGTTAGGATTTTTAACATACACAAATTTTCGAAAATGAAACAAGAAACCAGCAACTTCTTTAAAAATATCCTTAAACCTGAAAACACAAAACAGTAAGTCATGACAAAGTTGTTCGGTCATCTGGTTTTTGGTGCCAGTTTGACAATTGTATGGCATATTATATTTTCGTGTCTGAAGCTTCCATGTGTTTCATTTATTTTAATGAACCTTTCTATTGACAATCTCCATGTTAACCAATTAAAGTAAACCAGTTCATGACCTCAAGTATAGAAGGATGAAGTAGGCTTGTGCAATACAATGGTCTATTCCACAAACAAAAGCATTCCCAGCTTCTTATTGCGCTTCAGTTGTACGACTGCTGACATTCAATTTTTAAAACTATACTGGACGTCTATGACTAAAGGATCAAGGCAGAGATATCTAAGAATTCCAATGACATTCAAACCCAATTAAATTTTGTAATGCAAGAAAGGTTACACCTTGACAATCCTGTTTTCATCATGGCGTATGCAGAAAAACTTTTGTATAACAAAGTCATTGCCAACTGCATCAGGCTCATAGATCATACTTGAAGATTCAGCCCACATTCATATCTCCAACACTTCAAACATAACTGACAGCGAAGTGTGACCAACAAACATTTAGCAATATTGCCAATGATAAACGAATTGAATATTTATTTCAGAGTCGAAATGACATTTCCATATGTACATAAGACAAAACAATGAACACAGAGTGATTTGTCTAAAATCCCTCCTGGGAATACAAGGCCATTGTCTGATGACAACATGGCAGAGATTAGAGTGGCCGATAGCACCAGGGGTTGAAGTGTCTGGTGCCAGGAGTTGAGCATCAGTTTGTCCAGTCACGGCTTATTCTGGAGGACTGCTTGGGTTACTGCTGTTTTATCATTCAACAGGCTCTTATCATCATATCTGCATCATAACGCACTGTGCTGGCTGGTTATAACGCTATACCTTTGATGTGACACGCTGTTTATGGCAATATTTGATAACAACACTAAACAAAAGGTGACAATATTGATTATATAATAAAAACATTTTTATATTACTTAAATGCTATTAATGCATTCAATGCACAACTGTTTTAGACAAAATAAAAATGCTTTGGATAATTAATCTATAAATAGGATTTCCATATTGAAATATGAATTACTGGTTGAGTATCTATCTAATTTTAATGAGGTGCTATTGGTAACACTTTCAAGATCATATGTTGCCGATATGCAATTTGCTAAGCAGATGTTGTTAAGTATCCCTTTATGATTAACTGTTTGATGTTTTACTGTTCTCTTGTTTGACAGTCTTCAACACAAGCCTTGCTACTTCACATAATCCTCCACTCCAAATCAAATACACATTGTTATTTGATGTTTAAAGTGCCGACTTGTTGAAGCAACAGTATAGAACAGGTACGGGCAGGTGAGGGTACAAGTAGTCCCCGGAGCTTACCTCAACAGGAGGCAGGAATGTGGGAGAAGAGATTTCTTATGCTTCAGTCATGTTACCTGACGGCACACAATACACTGCTTGGAAAATAATTTCATGCATGGTGTTAACACTTGCTATGGCATTCAGCTGCAAATGAGTTATATAAATTAAAACAGGCTTCAGTGATTGATAGAAAAGAGTATATTCTTACACCAAGTACTGGAATAATATCATTGTTTCAATCAGCAACTTCTGGAGAAGTGATGTAACAGGAAGCTCAGATTGCAGGAATCTATTTTCAGTTGACTGTTTCCGAGGAAGCAAAAAGTTAAGCTGTAGCAAGTTTTTGGAAAGCAACCTTGATGAATTTACCTAAACATAAGCTCTTGCTTACGTCAAGCAATTCTTGCAGAGAAAGGAGTTATGTATTACCTTCAAACCACAACAAAAAATCTTGAGCAAACATGACCCACTGACAATAATTATCATTGTTACCATATATGTGTGTTATGTTAAAGACAGAAGAAGATCTCATCATAGAAGACCACTTTAAGAGGTGTGAGGTGAATGAGAAACTGATAATGTCATTCATCCTATTTTACAGAAACAGAAGTAAGCATTCCAAAGGTGGAGGTGAGGAGGGGGGTGTCTCCAATTGAAAAAGACTTCATCTAGGGGTCAATCAATTTTATAAAATCCTAATTTGGGTTTAACCCCCCCCCCTTTCTGAAATAACTGGAGAAAGGTGTGTTGCAAACCCTTTAAATCACATACTGACATTATGATGTGTAAGAATTGGACAAACAGACAATAATTATTGCAATGTTACCCTTCGTGTTTCAAATCTTTGAAGACATAAGCAGAGGCCAGCACACAAACATGAGAGTTACGAGGTGACCTTAACCAACCCTTGACTTGTGTTTACATTTGATGGATAGTGTGTCCATCTGAACCAGCTTCTCAATCGTATCCTATACGCTCATCACTCCACATCATTGGAGTTGCTGAAGTGGCTATCAGCTCCTGTCAATACTAATTATGTCTCAATAGAGAGCTTGCACACATAATTCAATCCCAAAAGTACAATCAGCAAACGATGTTACTCGCGGCCATGGCTACAAAGGAATATATGTATGAGGCGCTTGATATTCAACAACAAACCAATGTCAGAATTTGACATTGCAAAACGTGACCGGAACACTTACCCATGGACGCGGCTTACAGGACTGGGTTGAAAGCAAGCAAGAGGAATGTCCCTAGCAGACGATCACATAGCAGAGGCATGAGTCCGTGAAGCGGCTGTGTACCTGAACGTGTGTAGATTCCCTTCCAGTTACTGCCATTAGCAGACGACCTACCATCTGCAGTCAGCGCCAACCATTCCAGACCGGTCCATTAGGTGCGGAGGGGGTGTCGGGTTGGTGCCAGTTTCGGGAGATGGGATAGCGAGATTATCTTCCTCGTTGTGCTACAGTTAATCAATAGCCAGAGCTGGTCTTGTAAGCGGCATCGTGCTTCTCAGAGTGATTAACTTATGTAGCAACTTCTAACAGTTTCTCTCACAAAGTCTGAATTCTAGCTTTTAAATTCTTTTTGGTTCTTAAAATAAATTTTACTCACAAGTTGCGTTATACTTGGCAATGTAAATGATTGTTTAAGTAGGTATAAATGGGGGCTCTGAACCAACGAAGACGAAAGGGTGGTTTTTCATTACCCACAACACACAAATGTATTGTATTTTTTCTGTTATCGAGAACAACGATATGCTCCACTCCCAGCTGACCCAAAACTCCCCATTTAAACTTACTAAATTCTCTCACCTTCCCATTTTGCAACTATGTAAGACGTTGGGTAGTCTGTACAAAGTACCAATTTTGCGTAGTTATTTTGGTCCAGTTGTTTCCGCACGTTTTCTATCTCAGCGATGGTTTTGACAGTCATCAAAATTATCTTTATCTTTACACTTTAACAAGGCAAACTACCGACTTTGTTCTCTAAAATCTGTAGGTATTGACTTATATTTCTCTGAAAGAATACACACATTATGTCTTGTGTGGCGCCTCGAAAAAGCTAGAACCTACAGCTCGTCCTCTTTTGTGCGAGATACTTCTGTGCACCACAATCATCAGTGATGAATGAGGTAGTTTCATTCTTAATCTTTGATGCAAATATTTCAAACCTTCATTCAGACGACCCCCAGGAAGAAATGTATATACTTCTGGATCTGTATTTATCCACAATCTAGATTTATTAAATTTTATTTTGTTTCTTTATCATTTATAGTTTATAATATTACTGTAGGAATGACAATTGCAAAAGAAGTAGAAACAGTTGAACACGTACATATTTACTCAAATGTCATCATGGACGTTCAATTGGATATTGATAATTGGAGGTTTGAATCTGTTACCTTTTAATAGGGTTTTTATTAGTTAAAGTAAGGTATCAGGTATAAATGGGGTTTTGGATCAGCGATGAGTGAAGCTTATCTTATTGTTATCAATATCAGAAAATCTTTTTTCGAAATGTATTAACTCTGTAAAAGACAACGTAACGTTTATGACATGCACATTATCTTCCACTGTGAAGACCCTATGTACAACAGAAATCAGTTTTTCTCTAAACTTCTTTATCTTTTTGACGTTGAAGTTTATGTATAAATTGAACTACTAACTGAAGAAAAAATGCTGTCTCGCATTTCTGGAGGTGAATTACCAATAACTGACCAAATAGATGAAATGTCATGGGGCTGGGGATGGATGATTGTACTTTTCAGTAAATACCTGTATTCCCTGCTCGCCTCGCTCAAGTGTAGTTTCTAAATATTTCTGCCTTTGTTTTGTAAATATTGACCTAGTTATAATTATTTGATGTAAATGCATATATGTACAACGAACTTCGGATTGAATCTAGAGGACATAAAGATATCCATTCATTCACTCAAACTATTTTTTGTGTTATGGGTAAAAACAGTAATCAAAATGTGCAGTAATCAATATCATCCAAAATATAAAGATATATATTGAGAATAGAAATATAATCGTTTAAAAAGGCGTTACTCTATCAAGTTTCAAACATGATTTTTAAATATCAATCTCATTTTCTCGAAATCGTAAGCTATCGTGATAATTCGTTTTATGATCATAAAACCTGTATTTTAAAGATATTAATGCAAAAGCATTTTTGCATTGTTCCAAAATGTTATGTTATTCACTAGGTGATTGGTTGCAAATGGTTTTGTACAATTTTATAAAGCTACCTGAAAATTACTTTTAAGGTCGCTAGTGCTAACATAATTATAGTTAGACAATAAAGCATTATTTCGTTGATAACATTACTCCTTTGTCATGTGAATTAATGAGTCCACCCGATGAGGAAGTAAATTAATTTCACAATGAATCTTCTATTTCGGAATATCCTACTTTTTAATGGCCTTTGAGGACTAAAGCTGTCAAACCGTAGGTGTCTATTTCATGTTGCCTTTCAACGAGCAATCGATCACTTGTATTGCTTAAAATATTATCACGTGATATTTTTTTGATTATGAAGCCATGATACTACTGATTGTCGGAAAATATTAATATTTATATTAAATATATATATTAAATTTCTTATAGCCTAATCTTCTAATCTTACTTTTATACGTTTGATTCTAAGAACGTGTGTTAGTAAGTCCTACAAAAGTTCATAGAAGTGAGTATTGATACACCCCTAAAGACAACATCGTTGATGGCATTACTGAGATGGGCCATCTCACGACAGTTTACAGACATGAAAACCCTTCCAAATGATTTACTTGAGATTTGCAGCTCGTTGAACACAGCAACCCTCCTGAAGTCATGAATTGAAAAGCATGATGAACGTCGTGCGGTTATCAGTTTTCTCACGAAAGAAGGGGTGAATGCGACCGAAATTCACAAGCGTATGACCAATGTGTATGGGAAAGAAGCTCCCTCAAAATTCTACTGTTGCAAAATAGTCAGCTGTGATTAGCGGGGTCGAAGTTCCTTGGACGATGACCCACGATCAGGAAGGCATGGAAGCCGCTTCCGAAGGTCTATTGCAGATGATATGGTTGCAATGGGCCCAGGGCTTAATCATAATAAAGGTTGACGAGATATCTTCTGAATGTGGCATCTGTCATGGAAGTGTTTGCACCATTATTCATGAGCACTTGCACGTGTCCAAGGTGTCTCCAAGATGGGTGCCATGAAACTTAAATGCAAAAGATTGACACCAGAGAGTTGAATCCAGTCGTGAGCTCTTGGACATCTATGTAAATGCTGGTCCCGATAACTTTCATGCCAATCTGGTTACAGGGGATGAAAAGTGGATTCATCATTTGGATCCAGACACCAAGCAGGAATCCATGCAATGGAAGAATAAGCACTCTCCTGCATCCAAGAGGATGAGAAATCAGCCTTCTACTGACAAGATCATGGCGTCCCGATCCTCCCTTAGTTAAGGCCATAAAGAGGCATGGGATATGTTCAAGTTAACCGCTTTAACCGACCATTTTCTGGGATTCAAAGGGCGTGATACTTATAGATTACAAACCACCTAAACTAAATTAACAGGTCAGAAGACTTCTACCGCAAGGGCATATACCGTTCTAAAAGACAAATGGGCAAAGTGCATCTAGGTCCATGGATATAAGATGAAAAAGTGACATTAATATCACAACCATTGGTTTCTGTTTAATATCCACTTCTATGAACTTATTAACTATCCCTCATAAGAAACCCGTCGACGAAAGTGAAAGAGTTGTAAAATTTAGACTTACAGACGAATAATTTGATATTTTCTGAATGATTTTAATGAGGCTGACAAAATCTACATCTGCATAACAGACGTTTTCGATAGGCACCTTAATTTATTTTCCTCTTGAATGTTTATTCTGTATGATTGGGAAACTCAGGCGATAATGGTATCTTAAGTCACCAGAATTATCCAAAACTGTTAGGCATATTTAAAGCAGATGCTTTCACGGTAGAGAAACCTTCAGCTTACGTATGGAAAAAGTGACAACATTGAAATTATGATGCAACTGGTGGAATCTTCAATCGGCCATGGCTACTCGTTATATATCTAGCCTCTGCACGGTAATCCATGATTTCCTCTTAGTTTAACTATCTATCTGTTATATAGTCAAAGATTTTTGATGATACATCAAACGACTAAGACTAGTCAGAGCACAATGGTATAAACAATATTTTAAACCAAATGAAAACTAATCTATGTGTTATATGTCCTGAAAAAGTCACCGTATGATATTTTACGAACGCTTCATAGTCTCACACATTGATAAACGATGAACTAGGGTTTCAAAACTGACTTGGTTTAACCTGTAGGCCAGACCCTGAAATAAGTTAGAAGCCTAAGCAAGTCTTTGAAAAGCTTTTAGAGCTTGATTTCAGGCTGAAAATGAAGAAATTTCAGTCTCCTTTTCATTTCATTTAATTTTTTTAAAAAAATTGTTCGATTAACTGATGCATTTTTTACTTCAGAGTCTAATTGTGAGACTATTTAATCGGAAACAAACACCTTAATGAGAATTATATCCTTATCAACAGATGACTTTTTTTTTATTACGAAAAGGCAGGTGTGACAGTGTAAACAATAGCTCTACCTTGCCCTTGCATTGCCTGCAAAAAATAAAATAAAGTTTAGATACCGTCCATTAGTTTTTAACTATTCAAGGGTTGCCAGTTTATTGTGGTAATAACATTCGATAAAAAAAAATCACAACAACATTTTACTTGTAGGCAAAATAAGAAGATTTTGTACAATTAATTTGACGTGTTTTGTACGCGATATTGTCCTACGAGTCCCTTGTGTCAAACTAATGGAGACTTTTCGGACCATATCGTACACAATACCGTTAACATACTTTTAAGTAAGCCTAGACTTTTGAAATATTAATAGGGTTGTTTTTAATATTTTTTAAATAACTAAATGAATTCCCTGTCCACAGACCTGTTTCCTTATTATAATCAATGTTCAAACGTCGGACATTTAATGACATGAAAATAGTTCACCCTGAAAGGTGACGCTACCATACGGAGTTATAAGATTTTACGACGCTTCAATCGATCACCGAAGCTGTCAGGTGTTTATTTCCAACAATAAAAGGAATTGGTTAGTGACGTGAACCAATAACCAATCACTGACGTCGTAACATATTGTCCTCGTGCTGTGACATCGAATACTGTGTGTTTACCGTTGGTGTCTGGTCGAGGAAGTTGACGAGACTGGATGAAAACTTCTGCGTTTCAAGGTGTTTTAACAGGTAATAATAACAACATTAATGTAAATGGGTATTTATCGCTTTGCAATATTCAAAGAATCTTAAGTTGTGTCGTTCTAAATTTAAGGCGATGTTAATCGTACAAAACACAACTTCGAATCGCTGTTTTATTTACTTTTTGACACAGACACTGAGACAGTTACGTGACATGATTTTGTATGGAATGTTTGAAGTCAGGTATTCGTCAAATGTCTAATCATAAAACTATACCCTTTAGTGTCAAAAGATTAGTTCTGATCTGCTGATTGTCATAAACAGAAGACAGTTCTAAATATATTTGCTTGTTGCCCATTATCTCACACGCATGTTACAAGTCAAGACGTTACACCAATTAGCCTAATGATTCATTGATTCAATTTGATCTAATCTGTAATCTCTGAATCGCTGAACGTTGTAAATTATCACCTCTACACACGCAGCTACTAGATTCTGTAAAACATATTTCAAATTATTGCTTTATGGCCTAATCAGTGTCATTAAACTGTTAGTGCTATTGAACAGTAATTGATTTTTCATCGAAGTGAGAAATGCTAAATGAATGTCAAAATCCAAAAACAGAATCACTAGGCATAAACAGCTGTGTCCGGTAGAGATAGATGGAGGATAAAGATACCCACTTGCAGAAAAAGTGAACCTTGTATATAGGGTGTGTTCATGATTTTATTGTTTATTTATTCATTTTGGGAGTTTTAGAAACACTAAGAAGTTGGTTAAAAGTAAGTATGTTAAAGTTGCACAGATTATGCTGATAAATTTTGTATGTGGCTAAAATAAGAAAAAATACCAAATGACCTGAGTTTAGTTCAAATCATCATGTAAAGTTAAGCTTTATCTCTTAATGTCAATATTATGATATTTTTTTTATTTTCAATTATAAATGAAAAACGGCTATATACATGTAAAGAAGTTTCTGTTTCAGTTACATATATTATTTAGGTGACCTATTAAGCATTAACAATCTGTAATTGTTGCTGTGTCTGCAGTAAGTAAGTTCTCAAAATTAAGTCTAAATCATTGGCGCTCGCTAATTTCCGATTTCGATTACAGGTCTTGATTTAAACCTGTTTATTGTCACTTTACTGAACTGATAAGCATTGAGCTCGGTTTTTTATGGTTTTTTTCTTTTCTTTTCAATTTTTTATTTGTTCCCACAGTTCAGTACAATCATTTGTATGATGTTACACAACACTTGATAAAATTTATCAATAATATATAACAAGTTCTAATGGCAATATGAATTGAGATAGATTGACAAGTGGTCATGGTATTATCAAAGACATGGTAAAATAGATTTCAGTCAAGTATATGTTATATAGCATTGAGCTGTTATTAACAGAAACAATTAGTACTTCTCAATCAAATGACACCATTTTTAAGGTTTGACATATTTGACCACAAAAACATACTTTGTGCCCCTTTAATTAGTGGCACAAAAAAATAAAATGTCTAAAATAATTTCTTTCGTAAGAAATATGAGTATACTTCAGAGATTAATAAAGTCTTTTAATTTGGATGGTAACAGATATGGACTTACCGTTTTTGGTCTTTTTGAAACGTCACTGAAATCAGTGAATGCACAACAAACTTTGGTTGAAACTAATCAGGGTTTTTATTGCTAGTCAAGAAAGAGCTCCAAGTGTAATGAACGGATGCTACGTGGTATGAAATTACCAAGTAACAGATAATTTATTCAATTGAAAATTGGTCAGGAAGTAAGTAACAAAAAGTGCAATTTTTTATCAAAGCATGTTCAAAATTTCATTGTAATTTGTACAAAATATAAATGAGGAACTTTCGTCATTGGACATAAATACCAGTGATGCAGAATTTTTATCTTAGATTGACAACATGTTTATTCTTGGATGGTATCTTGTTTGTAGAAAGAATGATTTCTTGTTTTCATTGAAAGGATGCAATGCAGGGTTTGGCAGTATTTTAATGAGATCAAATTCATTACTTGGAAATGAGATTTTACAATTGCCTAAATATATAGTGTTGAGATAGGATTAATGAGTTTATATACAGTTGATTGTGTTAAGTTTAAATCAAAGCAATATTTAAAATCATTTTTATATTTTTAGTATTTATGGGAAAAAAGCTTTGTCATTTGTTTTAAAGACAACGATGAACAAGGAAAACAGCACTGATCATGAAGTTGTAGATTCTAGAAGAGTAAATGAAATATAAACAACTGTTAGCCTTGCTTGGGAAGTGAATGGTATGTCCATTGGAATGTATTTATCAGGGCTTAGTTGTGCATTAATCTGGTGTACAATGGAGTGGTGTAGATATGGAGTAAGTATGTTAGCTGCTTGATAGGGAGTGAGGTAATCAGGACTACCGCTCAGATCGGCCACAGGTCACCCTGACTAATGGTGGTTTGATCGTCCAGTTAGCAAGTTGGGCATCGTCAGTGCGATATGTTGGATCAGGGCTGTGAACACCACTATCAAACAGTCAGTCGTGGGAACTTGTTGGAACATATACTCACCTTGACTTAATCTAGTTTCCAGACTTTTCCCCCTTAACAGGTAAAACTTTGCATGGTTCCTGACTTTCATTCTATCCTGTTCTTGGAACTATATGATGCATAGTCAATGTGTTTTCACAAAGTAAGTGTAGACGATGTAAAGTACTCTGTTCTGTGTTTGTTATTTTTATTAAAGCTTGAAGTTTTGTTAATTATTATTTTTTGTAGACTCTGTATAGAATTGATCAATGTTTATTTGGAAAATCTAACAGAGAGAATAGAACTAGCATATCATATCCCAGTGTGAAAGGGTAAGATTTAAGAAAAATATGTCGACATGTAAAAATGTGAGTAGATAAGATTTATCATAAAATGGAGTGTGTTATTGGTACAATAAAGCTATCAGATAAGCTTGGTATTCAAATCAGATATATATATATATATATGTTAATTAGGTCAAAAGACAAACTATTTTCATAATACTTTTTACATTTCATGCAAAACCTAAACTGTTAGTCTCTCACCCCTCATCTCTAGTTTACGCGGTGTTAACTGTGCTTGTGAATTCATAATCAGTTGTCCAGCAGGGTAGATCTACCATGAAATCATGTTTTAAAAATGCCTTTGTTATCAATTCATTGTCAAATTTGTTAAAGAGTAATATATGTATTTCCTCAAAGAATTGACAACACGCTGCCAACATTGGAAATTATACACAATTACTGAACGGAATGAGCTACAATTTCTGTATAAAAGGAATCGCTTTGACAAACTGTGACCCTCTGATAAATGGGCATGTTTTAAAATATTGATGTGTTTCAACTATCAAAACAAAACAACCCATTATAGCATTTATGTTTACTCAACTGATAGCTTCACATGCCACTCCGAACTGGCGAAACAACAATGATACACGTTTGAGACTGTATATAGTGTGATATTTGGATTGAAGTGAAATCAAGATTTCACGATTTGAGTGTTTGAGTTGAGGTGAGATGCTAGGTATACAGGGAATTTCATCAAACCTTTTATAAACAGTCATGCACTGCTATCCAATTATCATCTTTTCAAATGTTTGTGAATTTTCAATCTTGATTGATGAAAATGATAATTATTTCCTTCCAAATACCTAAATCAAGGATTTATATATACCTATATAAATTTGCGCCTAAGTTAATCAGTTTTGAAATGGACATTAATATTTTTCACAACTCTATTTTGTAATTGATAAGTTCTGAAGAAATGATTCTTAATATCCTATGGTTTCTGGGACACATTTCTTTTTTGTGGTACTATTTGCTTAATTATTGAGGGACTGTACTTTTCGCTAAATTATTAAGGGACTTAAATCTCCCCGGACTCTCGAGACCCTGTGGAAGTGAGTCCCTTGATTCAGCAGGTATATTTGTAGATTTATCACTTAGCCATCTTTGTAACATTGTTTATATCTTGTCCCCAACAGCTGCACCCTGTGAGGTAGGATGAGTCGGATAGGAGAGCGGCGTAGGTCTGCGGGGAGTTCACTGGACCTGGTGGAGGGGTATGAGTTCCAGCGCAAGGTCACCGACCTCCAGGAGCAGAGTCTTGGTCCCTTGAAGGAGGACCTGGTGGACTGGCTCGCTAAAACACTCAGTCAGTTGCTTTCATTTCATATCTTCGCATGTCTCTTTTATTTGATGCAATGCTGGTTAATGATATTGTGCTTTAGAGGTAGTGATGATGAGAAGTCAAACCTTCTAGCCATCTAGTCTGCTGTATCTAGTAATTTCTTTTAAAGAACAGTCTCTCTTATACCCATAGGGTATGTGTTTTTTATGTATTTCTAGACATAGACATAGCGACAGAGACGTTCATGGACGTCCTGGACAACGGGGTGTACCTGTGTCAACTCGCTAAAATCATCGAGGGAAAAGCTAAGGAGTGTGTAGCTAATGGGACTGTGGACGAGGTATGTACTGTTACTCACTCCATGCAGTGTATTTGTCAAATCTATTTATGTTTGTGTGTCCTTTTTAATGAATGACCAAACGTCTTCACTATTGTGTTTGGATTTCATTTATGTCTTGTTTCTCTTTATACATAACATTGTAATCAAGCTTGCAAGTTTTTGTTGCACTATTTGTATTTGTAATTTCAGTGTCAATCAAATAAATTGAGTATTATTCAACAAACAAGAAACTTAGTAGTGAATAAAGCTTTGAGTTGATGAGTACGAGTGAATGTTATCAGAGGACAGGACACAAGTGACAATATCAGGTGGTGTGTGTGGGCCATGTTGCAGGTCCTCCCGCAGGTGAAGTGCAAGTGCAACAACCGGGCGGAGTCTGGGAGCTGGTTTGCCAGGGACAATGTAGCTAACTTCCTTCAGTGGTCCAAGGCCTGGAAGATCAAGGATGAGTGTGTCTTCGATACTGAAACACTAGGTCAGTAACACCAAACTGTGGCACAGAGTCTTAATTGTGTATTACCTGAAAGACCTGACTTTCATTGTCGATCAGCAAAATGGGTGGCTCAAAGCCAAAAGGGTTGCCCTCTTTATTGCTGGGCATTTTTAGAATTAGATTTGGACCCTTCTCTACCCTGGGACATGAGTTGAGAGACCTATTCTGTGCCACCCTGTATTGTCACTTGTTTCTCCTTTGTGCAGCACTTGACCGAGGATTTACAGCTTTAGGATTGAAATTTTAGTTCACCATCATTTTTCTGTTACCAGGGTTGCATGGGTACTGTATTGGGTACATTCTTACAATGATTAATTTCCAAAGCTATTTTATGTCATCGTAAAACATTGCCTTCATCTATGATGTCCAATTTAAAAAATGATATGAAATAAAAATCAAATGAAGTCCTTGTCACTCGCTTAAACATCCTTATTCCATCCTTATACTAAAATAATGCCCCTTTGAAATTTATCCACATTCTTAACTTAACCAAGTCATTCTGACTTGGATGAAGTATTTAGATTATCATTCTCCATTTCTCCCCAGTGTCGCACAGACGAGAGAAGCCGGTGATTGTGTGCCTCCTAGAACTGGCGCGTCTAGGCTACAAGTATGGGCTGGAGCCGCCGAGCATCATCAAGATGGAGGCTGAGATCCAGGAGGAAGAGGTCGAGGTCATACCGGAGGTCAAACCCATCGAGATTGTTGAAAAACGTCCAACCTCTGCTGCACCAAAACCCAAGAAGCCAGTCAAACTGGACCTAGACACAGAGGTATTTGATTATTTGTGGTTTAGTCCTGCTTCATTGCAGTTTAAGGAATCCTTTTATCGGGGTCCTTTGGCAAGTCTTTGGTTATCTGAAACGGCAAACTAGAGAAAATAAAAGTAAAATAGTGTTGCATTATATCTTTTAAAGGACATTTGATTACACTCATGCTTTTAAAAAAATCCTTAATTTGCATGTAAATGATGAAGTTAATTTGTGTTTTGATTAATTGTATGGTTTAGCAGTAAATGATTGCTTCACTCATGAAAAGAATTTATGCCTCGTTGTGCCAGGTTAGACGTGTTGCAGCCAAATGTCGATGTTCGGAGCACGTGAAGAGAATCAGGGAGGGGCTGTACAGTATCTTTGGCAAAACAATCTTCATCAGAGTGAGTACTGAGTAGCATGGTTGGTTCAAGAGCAGTGTTACATTCAACAATGCTATAAGATGAAATAACGTCTTGTCTGTTAAACTTTTACTTTCACTAACCTAACACTGACCAATTGACACAATTTGACTAGTGCTGCACATGTCCTCAGTTGACCTCAATCGGTGAAGTTAGCAAGGCATTTGATAGATGAAAATGCTTAAAGTGTTGGTTCTCTGCCTCAAACTAGTGGTGCCACCTGAAGGAGGCAAGTGAACACAACATTAATATCTTGGTCAAACGTCGCCTCTATGTTGAGACGCCGCCTCCCATGAATTAAGAAGTTGCATATTCTTAACATTGCCTTCGATCATCATCCGTAACCCAAGAACAAGTTTTATGTAAACTTTGTAAGATGATTTTCCCTTACTGAATTGAATTGAATTGAATCGAATTGAATCAAATAGAGAGGATGAAATCATGTTTCAAATCGAATTGTCTCAATATAGAATCATCACACCTTTAACTTACACTGCACTTACAGATCACCAACATCATACCACACACATACCTGACGTCTGCAGCGCATCATGCTCATGGCTGACATCACTGACTGCTCTCTGTTGCAGCTGCTGATGGACAAGCACTTGATGGTGCGTGTGGGGGGAGGATGGGATACCCTGGAGCACTACCTCATCCACCACGACCCCTCACAGGTCTACGAGTTCCACCGCTCAAACAGCAACAACAACATACTCGACGTTGTCGACGGCGACAGGTTCCTCTATGTCAAGGGCAAATATCGAAGAAAATGAAGAAATCAGGATACCGCGCACCATCGTACATCAACCAACCTCAAAATGCAATTCCTCCCCTCTTGCCATATTACTTGTTGACCGTGTACATATGCCATTACCCATCAGTTAAACTTAATCACAGATATGCAGGGACCAAACCTTAGCAAGCAAAGAGCTTAGTTGTACTCGAACCTGACGAACATGACTGAAAATTTTTAAACGCTGATTGCAAACTATTTTGTAGTCTTTGTTGGACACAGCTTCTGTAAAACAAGATGTACCAAACTGGTCTGGAGCTACTGAATGAAGCTCTCTTAAAATATGTCTTGGCATCCACTGAAGTCAAACATGAAAATGGGATCCTCAAATTCTTTAAACATAATTTATCATTTATGAAGAAAATATTCAGAATGTATGAATCAAATACTTCAAATGAACATGAAAACGGTTATAAAGGGTAATAAATGTAAAAAAACACTGAGATTTAAACAAAATTAACTGCAAGGAAAATCTAATCCAATGCCCAACAGAGATTATGGCTATGTTTGTTTTGCCTGCCAAAATCAGGGTAGGTTTGTCTGCTCATCTATCATCGTTAACAAATAGCTTCATGTTATCATTTATCATTTTATTTGGTATATTTATTTTAGTTAAGATTATCTTTATTATTGAACAAATTTACATGGAGTCCAAAACCAGTGTTTGATGGCACATATTATTATTTCTGTCACCCAAAATATTGGAAATTGAACAACATTCATGATTCATTATGCAAATTCTGATGAAGAT
This sequence comes from Phorcus lineatus, assembly GCA_921293015.1. NCBI lineage: Eukaryota > Metazoa > Mollusca > Gastropoda > Trochida > Trochidae > Phorcus > Phorcus lineatus. The sequence goes on along the minus strand of OV121085.1, from coordinate 28,763,594 downwards.
CCGTGATATGAAAAAGTCACTGTGATATGAGCACTTTTAAAGTCACTGTAGCTTATTTTCTTGTCAAATTAAAGGGATATCTCAAAAGGAAAATTAAAGTCACCAATTGTATGACTATATGAACTATATACAATTGTGAAAATTTGAATAAATATAACAACCCGAAAATCTGCTACAGTGCCGTTAATCTTCATATGTACATTGAGACATTTATCCAGTTGGAGTCTTTGTTGTTTGTAAATACTTACACCCACTGTTGTCGAGATGTTTTGTACTCCAAACAGATACATTCACTTCATAGACAGATCATTCAGGGATATGCTGGAGCCAAAACTAGCATTGTGACGTTGCAAGGCCTTCATACATTCCATTATACATGTGATAACAATATTTTTCTAGCTTTTGCATCGAATGAAATATATTTTTAGATTATAACAGATGTGTAAGTGGACATATATCAGCATGATAAGAGCACAGCTCGTATTTATATCGGAAAACATGAAAAATAAATCTGCACAATATTGTGTATGTAAGATTATTAGAAATAATTTTTATTCTTATTTCATGTTGTGCATACCTTATTTCTCCTGAGGCCATTTATTTATATAATATGCGCTTGTTTAATTTTAGCAGTTATTACAACATAAGTGTAGAAGAATTTACTTTGTTAAATCTATATGCTTCGTATTGACAATTCTTGGCTGTTATGAACTAAATATATTGATTCGTAGATATATTTGATTTTTCTTTTTGATATTTGTGTTATAATATATCAATCATATATTTTATATGTATTTCCCTTTTTCCAGATTCGATAGTATTCAATTCAGAATTTACCAAAATTTATTTTGTATTATTTCATCATCAGTCCGCCCACATATTTATTTAGTCTTTCAACATAAGTTTGACATTGATTTGTTAAGTATTGATTTCAGTGTTTGATTAAAACTGATTTACTTTAAACTGTGATATTTCCAAACCAAAAGTATTCAGACTGATAATAGATCATGTTTGTTACCCTGTGTTCACAATTTCTGATTTATTGTCTCCAATGTTGTAATAAATGTTAATTAAGCTTGTATCTTTGGTTGAGGTAATTATCATCAACTGTTATCAAGTGTCTGTGATTTGTAAGTGTATTGTCTTACTATCCACTTGCATTGTTGAAGTGATGCATGACATCATCACAAACAAGATGATGAACATTTCTGAGCCTTGTTAAATATGTTATATCATCTTCTTGGAATGTTGGTACATAACAAGAGAAAATGACTTATCCATAAAAAATGAAAACCTTTTGTGATTCCTTCCAGGTAAAAGACATGGGACCATTATTTTTCAGTTGGTTAAGAACTAAGTGGAGAAAAAAAGATGCTATTCAACTCCCCTCTCAGAGAGATAACTCGTAACTTTCAAGTTGAGAACTTTCTGAGCTAGAAATAAACACCTTCAATTATTACCCATTTGGTTAATCATAAATGATGACATATTTTAAATATAAGCATATGTGCACATATCACTTTTGCCACTTTTGTTTCAGCGACACTGCATTTTGTCGTCTGTCATGCCATAAAACCATTGTTTGTGACATTACTGTAGCGCGCTGTCGCAAAGGAAGCCGGCCGTTTGCTGAATATTTCCATGCGTTTTGAATGGAATAGAATCGGTTATAAAGAAATTAGGATACTCGCAAGTCTGTCATATGACTTTTAAGAAACCGTCGCTATCGCTCGGGTAATGCAAAATCCACACTCGTTTTGTAAAGTCATATGACACACTTCCTTGGGTAATAAACTCAATTTATTAAAGTTGCAAAATTTACAATGCAAGGGAATAATCCACTTGTAACAGACTATGTGGGAAAAAACTCATGTGTTCTCGCTGCGAAAGGGATAATATTTATGAAGGCCAGTTTAATAAATGATATGTTGAGCTAGTTGCCATCCTTCATCCTGTAAGTGACATTAGGTGATATTATGTTATGTTGTTTTTTCCAGGACGAAATAATAATTGTATGTTACAGTCTGTGTTGATTTGTTAAATTGACTTTAAAGGTTCATAAAGCTTTAAAATGTTTCATAGTTGTTGTTTTTTCAGAGAGTGCCTAATATTTTCAACAAGATGCTTTCTAGATGGTTAAAAAGAATTAAGTACAAGGGTTGCCCGAACAAATTCAAATAGGAGTTTACTAAGTCAGAAATTTTATAATCAAAATAAACTACTTTGGTTTTGTAAATTCTTAAGAAATGTTCAAGAAATAAAGGGCTTGTGTGCAACAAAAATCTCTGAATTTCATCATGTCAAAAATACTCTTAATTATAAAACCAAAAATCCCAGTCAATTTTTAGCTACTTCTATGGGTCTGTTAATCACACTTAGGCCATAGTGTACTTACTTAACTTTATCTTAGGTAGTCTTTGGCATTGGCAAGCATGCTTGCTTGAGTACCCCAGTCAAAGATGACACAACATAGGAATTAGTTTGATGATTGCATATTCAGACAAATGAGACTTCCTGATGAATCCTGCAAATCTTGTCTGTGTGTCCAATGAGGTGACAATGGTAACTATGGTACAATAGGTTTTTCCCTTTGGTAGCCAGAAAAGAAAATGACAAATTGTTATCAGTTTCAAAGTGTACACAGTTTTCAAAGGGTCACATGATCACTGACCATTGTATTTGACCAGTAACCAAGCAACGGCCTTACTAAGGGCATGCTAATTAATAACCACAACAGTAACTCCCTACAGCATTATAATGAATGAAAGGAAAGAGAAGACAGGCACCTCTCGGGATGTTACAAGTAGGTGCCTTTAGTATTAAGTAGGCTTTGTGGACCCACGTTTCTCCGTGTATGCATTGCATGATATGAATGGTCCACCAAATGAACTTCTAATGACATCAATCTCAGTGTAAAGACTCATACTTCATTGACATGCATAATGTGTTCTCATCGGTGAGGTATTGATCATGTTCAATGTTCACAAGTTATGTGAAGAGTCAGATTGACCACATTGATGACAGGACATTGTCTATGTAGACTAAATGTCAATAGTTACAGGATAATCGAGTTTTTGCCTTTACTTTTTGGAAAGATAATCATATTGCTTTGTGATCTAAACTCCTAGGCAAAAGAAAGGTTTCACTTTTATTTTTTTCATGAAAACATTAAGAGGGCTTGTACGGGTTTGAATCTAAGCAGGAAATGATATTATTACTGCATCGTTTCCTCTTCACGAACAACGCATGAACGCAGCCACTGGAATTATGCATTCACAAACACGTGCAAAAAAATGTTTTTGAGGAATGATTTATTATGCACGTGCAGCAATGTTGCATAAATACCCTTGTTGAAAAGAGCAGACACTAAGTAACATAAAGAACACCAAAAGTATGCCAAGACTTACGCAAGCGCATCGTTATGTTCACTTTGGGGGCTTCCCAAGGTCATATGGCAAGAACCTTCAACTGTAGCCAAACCACCATCAGAAGGCTGTTCATACGCTACCAACAAACATACCAGACACAGGACAGACCAAGATCGGGAAGACCGAGGGTAACAACTACGGCCGAAGATCGCTACATCAGGCAGATTCACCTCCGAAACCGATTCGTAACGGTGACATCAACAGCGGCGACGTCACTCGGTCATGTCATCAGCACAAGAAAATCCCTTCCTCAACATCGTTTGGCTGGTATACGGGCGTCCTGAATGTCTGACTCGTTTACATCGTCAACGCAGATTGTGATGGACACGTACTGTATGCCGGTGACAGCGACGTGACTGGGAGAGGGTACAGACATGAACAGGTTTTGCCTATTCAGGAATGATGGCAGGGTTCGAGTTTATCGACGAAGGGGAGAGCGTCTCGTCTGCGTTAGAGAGGTTCACCCGTTTGGAGGCGGAGGCATCATGGTGTGGGGAGAGATTTGTGGCCAAATGACGATGCCGCAGGTTGTTGTGCGAGGGAATCTGTCTAACCAGCGACACATTGATGAGGTACTGAGACCTATCAATGTTCCTTTCATCCAACAACAACCAAGACGATTGATATTGCAACACGAAAAAACACGCCCTCACACTGTCCGAATTGTCAGAGACTATCTCGAGAAAGCCTACGTCACTGTTTTGCAGTGGCCAGCCAACTCACCAGATATGAACCCAATTGAACACCTTTTGGACTGCCATTTCAGACAGCTGGTGCCACCTCCAAAAAAACAAAAGGAACTTGAGCAAGCTCTGTTAAACATATGGAAAAAGATCCCTGCTGACGTCATCCGACGCCTGACGACTTCTATGAGGCGTGTACTTGCTACATTATTGCCAAGAGTAGTCACACTCGCTACTGATGACAGACTCCGTGAGTCCTGTGACTACATTTGTGCAGTTTTAAGAATTTACCCCCTGTCTCTTTCCTTGTGTATTATGCAAATTAAATGCCGATATTTGGATGATTTTTAAAGGGATATTGGAAAATAATTTCTGTTTATAAACCAATCGTCAGAATTCTCATATCTGCGTTTTTATTTGATAGACTTGAAAATGAATGAAACTTTTCTTCTGCCTGGTAGTTTATAAGTTTTTAAAAGCTTTTTTAAATTATGTGCTTTTATACTTGCATCTGATGAGCTTTTAGACAATGTAAGGTGGATATTATTCTATGGATATTGAGTTGGTACAAATTATAAAATAATGAGAAATGGTCTTGTATTGGGGAAATGTTCAGGTATAACATTAAAGTATACGCTTAAAGGAATGAACATGGTGTCTGGCTGATGACAACTCTTCCTGTTCTACACAACTAAATATTTAGTCCATTAGAGAGCGACAATGTTTAAATGTAGGAAATATTTGTTCTTATTATATTTCGAATAGTGAAATATGCCATTTAGTGGTGAAAATAAACCCCGTATTTTCACTGAGTGAAATAATAATGGTATTATACTCAGTGAAATAATGCAACAATCATATGACGTCGTCTGTGACGTCATGAAACAATTGAATGACGTCATGCAACCGCCGCGCTAGCGAAGCGTTTTAGCTTCTCCATTCATATAGTTAGGGTCATTTACGGGGTTTTGGGAAACATAATGAATAGAACATTTGACATTTCTCGTCGAATACCATGAATATCTCATCTCGTGAAGTAGAAAATCATATATTTACACTCGTGGCTACGCCACTCGTGAATATATACATTTCTATCTATCTATTCTATCTCGATGAGATATCCATGGTATTCCACGAGAAATGTCAAATATCCTCTATATCTTGGAAACTGTGCGTAGGTGCTCAAAATGACTTTCTTCCTTCGGGTTTTATATTCACAATCCAATTTAACAATATTCTTCAGTGACTCATTTTACAGTAGGTACCCTTTGAAAATTAGTCAAATAAAAAGAATAACTTAGATATTCTCAGCTAAAACTTCATCCTGATTAAAATATTCCATACACTCATTCTTATAAAACCGTGTGGATATAGGTTGTGTGAATCTATGTTTAGGAACATAGATAAGCAAATCGCTAGACGATAAACATTGGTCGCCATGAACCAAGGTATCCATCTTCCTCAATGCAGGCTTCGTTATTCAAGGACATTTACACTTACCAGACACTTCACCTACCTATGATCTCGCTTTATTCCCGAGTCAAATCGCTGTCCCAGGAAACGTTTATTCAGAGACCTCGCCGTTATTCTTGAATTCTCAGAGATTGGCAAGCGAATACCCTTGAACTAGTTGGCTACGACGTGAAAAGAGACGATGATGTTTACAGATAACCTTTTATTCTTCGCTTCTCCCGGAACTAGCATTACGAGATGGTTGAAACAGTATGACAGGACAAGAACATCGACCTGGAAGTTGCATCCTGTCTCAGTGTAAGACGTATAGCTGACGCTCGAAGAGTGGAGCGTTAGCTATACGTCTTACCCTGAGTGGAGCGTCAGCTATACGTCTTACCCTGAGACAGGATGTGGAATTTGTTTTACAGGAAGTACATGTCTGCATGTGAGGTTAAAGATAATGTTTTGAAGCAGATTGTATGCTGGAATCAAGATGTTTGGATATTTGGATGATGGCTATCAATTTAAGAACATAAATCTGTGTATGGTATCTACAATATTCAAGGTAAAGATTTTAAAAATTCTTTCTCAAGTCGTATATAACATATTATTGATAACTCAACCTAAATTAAATACTTTCAATTGTGTGAAAAGTATTTTAAGTTCAGAGCGTGTATTTACACAGTAAACAGCAAACACCCAAATGCCCTTTATCACCTGGTAGCCGCTTTTCATCTTGTTCTATTATCAGGTCAATCTAATTTCCGATCAGCGAATAACTCATTTCTGTTTCTGTTGATAATGGCGCGTTTCTTCATATCCTTTTGGGAAATAAAATAATCAAAAGTGCTATATTTCCATACTTAATTATCACTGAGTTCTTTGTGTGTATAGCTGATAGTAATTCGCCAACTGACGTATAATTGAAAATTGCTTTATGTAGAGATAATGGAAAAGGCGTTGTTTGATCAGTGTTAGGAGCATTCTTGTTTAACTTGTCACGCCATCAATAATCATTATTTCTACTTTGCCCATGTCCTATCAGGCACAGTGATAGTCTGTCACCCAAAGCCTACGATAAAGAAATCTCAGTCTCCTTTTCCAGTGGCGGATCCAGGATTTTGGAGGGGGGGGGGGGAGGGGGGGGGGGGGGGTTTCGGATTGAGAAATTGTCAACGGGGGGAGGGGCTATTTGTAACGTTGTAAATGATTTACTATTCATTTTTTATTGTCTTGAATCTATCATCCCCCCTTGGATCCGCCACTGTTTTCATCTTATTTTTCTCAAGTCTTATTATGTTTTCTTTAATTCTCTTCAGAGGTACTCGAGGTATAAAAGAACTATGTTGACAGTTTGTAAACATTATCTTTTTCTATATGTATATGAACGTAGACGTTTCGAAATAGATGGTCAAGCTAATATTTGTCCATGTTTAAAACGAAACTTCTTCTAACACTTTCAGTTCAGTTAATTTATTTTGATAATTTTAAACAAGTGAAGAGCTCTTTAAGAATAAGTTTTTTTTTAGTAATATATATTAGTTATGATATACATAAATATGTAATTCGGTGGCATGGTCCTGATGTGTAGGCAGATGCATTTCAATTTGAAACGGGTCATATTGTTATAACATTCGTGACATACAATGTCTGACATTTAAACTGCAAAAGGGCACAACATACAAGCAAAGTTACTGTGTCAAAGTCATAGCTCCTGTGATATTGTGCCTCATACATAGAACACATAGCTCCTGTGATATTGTGCCTCATACATAGAACACATAGCTCCTGTGATATTGTGCCTCATACATAGAACACATAGCTCCTGTGATACTGTGCCTCATACATATAACACATAGCTCCTGTGATATTGTGCCTCATACATAGAACACATAGCTCCTGTGATACTGTGCCTCATACATAGAACACATAGCTCCTGTGATATTGTGCCGCATAGTCACATGTTCTACCGGACTCCATTAAATCGAACATTTCTGAGATCATTGTATAGTTAGATGGGTTTTCTACACGTGCATCGTGGATCTCAAGAATGTTGATTGATTCTTACAATAATGAGCTTTCATGCAATATGATTATTTATCATTATAGTCAAGTAAATTTATTGATCTTTTCGATTTATTGTCTGTAATGCTAACGTAATATTGAATTATGAGGTGTAGTAGCAAATGATATTCATATTTATCATATTCAGATAGGCATTATACACTAAAACCAAATATGGTGTTTGATTTTCTTTGGCTAAATCATATTTCATAATGTCAACAGGTACATGTATGCTCATTGTTCGTGGTAATGAGCGTGTGTAAGATTAGCACAGATAGGATACTCGTTCATAAATTTGTAATTGTTAAATATACATTTTACCATTGTTAACCCAAACAACGAAACTTTCTATTGAGTACAATTTAGGCTTTGATAGAAAGGAAAAGAAAAAATAACATTTCTTCTTGAATTGATAATAACCTTTCAATGTTTCATTAAATCTATGATATCTTTTTGTGTTTGCCATGAGGAACATCAAATGTCTAAATAGTGTCGATAACTTGTTAAGATCAAGATGACAGTGAAAACCTTTATGTCAATAATAACTTTTGAAATTAAAGATATTTATTTCCACATAATTATTAAGAAGTAAATTTATTACATTTTAACGTTCTATAAACTTTGTTATTAAAACGTTTGTTGGGATCAATGTTGAACTCAGATGTCCAATAAGGTGTGGGTAGAATTCAGTTTCGTTTTATAGTCACGTTCAACATACCTATCTCGTTCACTGAAAAACATGTTCCATCCGCCCTGTTTCCATAATGATCTGATTAAGTCTGCAGACTTCCATAATGATGTGAAATCGTGTACACGGCTTTTCAGTTATAAGAACAGTCGGTCGTGTCAATTAAATAGAACCGCATTATAAAATAAAAGCATTATCCTGCCCCCCCCCCCCCCCCCCCCCCCCATCGAGGATACAAATATTGTATAAATATGATATCATGATTTTGAATTTCTATTTCATTGTGTAAAATAATTTTGCTGCCAACAATCTCAACTTCAACAATTGTCCAAGTACGATTACAAATGAAAAAAACCCAATCTTGCAAGGACTAGAACAAAAAGACTCATGATCAACGAGGATTTGTTAGGACTTCCAAATCGATAAAGATAAGTACTGTGTACTTCCTCTACCTACCGGAAATAAAATAACAACTAAGATTGGGAAACTACTTCTTGTGCTTTGTCGGAGACTTCAAACATCTAACAACATTGGAGTGCCAGCACTTATCTCTGTCTATCAACAGTTGGAGTGTACTTAATCTGCCGGAAACAGCAAATGGAGTATTTCATGTCATTTCGACTCCACTAAAAAATTTTAAATAGATTATTTTCTGTAAGCCAAATATTTGAATTTTTTAACACATGGAGGTTGAAGTTGCTCTCAAATATGTTTGAAAAACTGAATTAAAAAAAATGGATTCACTAAAATTTATTTCTGTCTAATGCTCTCACTTAAACATTGTTGACAACCCAATCCTATATTAATTGTTGTTTTGAATTATTTATTGTCATATACATAGGAAGAAAAGTGTAGCTCAACAAAATGCTTTTTTAGAGGAAGTCTATTCCAATGAAATATTACAATTATCCGGTTAAAAGACATTTACAGTTTGCTTTAGGATTTTAGGTTGTCGGTTAATCATTTAGAAGTTGGCAGGTAATACACCAAGGTATGGTAAGAATTATTCATCCGTATTGAGTACCATCGACGTTTCTAAGATATTCTTTGGCCCTTCATTGGTTAGTTGATTCTTGTCTCTTCTTTCAACCAATGTAGTTGCAAGAAGTAACTCAGAACACGATAGTACAAAAAAAAATTGCAATCCATACCATACATTTTGGTATTTACTAGGTTTTAAAATAACATATTTGCTTGGTATTTCATATCAAGTTGGACCTCGAATAGTTATCAATAATGATCGGTGTTTCCGGGTAGTTTCTTAATTTACTCTTGTATGTACATCTGGTAATAAACACATTAAGGAGTTTGCACGTCTTAAAGGCTGGTACAGCTGGTACCATACGTTTTCCCCATAATCATGCCATTGAAAATCAGTAAATAGTTCTAAGAGCTTTTTCATATCGCATGGAAATATCTGAACTTTTTTTATACCAGCTACAAACTTTTAGTTTTTTTTCCTGTTCACTGACATTTATTGTATGAAATCTCAGCTTATCAATCACGTACTAGAAATTAAACCAATAGGCCTGCCTTATCAACTTATGATGGCATTTGTAAAGCAGACTTCCATTTCAGATTTCCTATTCAGTTGATGGAAGCTCATTGCTGCAATCAATAACACAGATATAACTGGTTGGATGAACACTCACTTAAATAGTCTTTTTCTGATGTCATAATTAATGATTTTCGACGACCTTGACAGTTACATTTGTCAATGAATGATAAAGCATATAACAAAAGTCATTGATTTCTTCGAATAAACATTGGCATTCTTCTGTTCGTATTTCAATGAACTCCAGGTTGGATTCATTAGGTATTTTAAAAGTGCGCTTCAGAGGTATCCTTTCAGAAAAAATACTGAATTTGACAAATCGATGAGATATTCTAATTACTCGATAACTAATGTATCTCAACGATTGTGTTATCTGTTTTACAAGTAATGGAACTCGAAGACAAGAAATATTTTATGGATTATCAACTTCTTTATTATACTCATAGCGGCGTTTCGGTTTAGCTTCTTATACCGTTTTCAAGCAATTGGTGATATATTGAGATACAGCATTATATACGCAAATTACATATGGTTGGAATAACGAGGTAATACTGATAACAGGATAAGGTTACAATAATATAAAATGATAAGATAGGCAACATGATAAGATGTGTAGGATTACTGATAAGTCAAAGGGGAGCTAATTAGGCTAAGGCGGATAAGGGATTATTCCTCGTCATCCTTAACTGACAACTTCTAGAATGCCACTCAAACAGTTCAATGGAACTCGAGATTGAAGCGCAACGTGCCAAGCTTCTATACACCAACTAACTCATTTCTTTGTTGAAATCTATCTGTTCCAGATAAAAGATGTTTGCGTGGGGATGGTTTTATCTTTTATCATTAATGGTTAACTATCTTTTATTCTTTGGGAAAAAACAAATGACATATAAAAAATATGATATATTTGTATAAACACAAATTCATACACTTTTCAGGGCTTTAGACCTCACAAACAAACTTATTTTGTTGTTAATTTGTTGTTATATAGAGATTATTACCCGAGAAAGTGTGTGATATGGCGTTTACGAAATGAGTGTAAAGTTTTGTATTACCCGAGCGAGAGCCAAGTCATATGGCACACTGCCGAGTGTAATAATTTCTTTATGACTGATTCTATTAAATAGGAAATATTTCCTTACGACCGCCCGCGATAGTGACATGAACAATGCTTTTATTGCGTCACAGACGACGAAACACGGTTACTGGCGCTGAAAGGAACGTTTCTTACCAAAAGGGATGTGTACATGTGCTCATATTGAAAATATGTCACCACTTATGATGAACCATATGGGTAACACATTTTTATATTCTGTTGATTGACGAGGATAGCTAATGTAAAAATTAAATTGATAATTGATAATCTATAAATACATCATCATTCAATGGTGTATTATACAAATTAATCAAGCTCACATCAGTAGTTAGAAGACAGGATGCTGTTTTAGGAAATTAAAAATCAGAACTTTTGAGAAACTATACATTTGTTTTGCTGTTTTTTTTCATAAACCGGTCTACTGAATGGAGTTTCCATGATGGTAGAAACTAACCATTCACGTCTTGGGTTATTGGCAAACTCAATAGAGTGTGGACACTGACGGAGAGGAGTGTGGAACTGGATTCATGAGACCAGGCTATGGACGAGGTAGCAATACATGGTTACCTCAACAGCATTATAAAGACAACTTATATATATATATATATATATATATATATATATATATATATATATATATATATATATATATATATATATATATATACATCAGTAATTTCATTTACATGTATCATGCCATTCTCTCCCCACAGAGGTAACTCTGTCATAAATTCCAATACAAAAAACGTATGACAGAACTACCTCTGTTGGGAGAAAATGGTATCATGCATTTGTCAGCCATCTTATACGCTATTTATCTATATTATATGTTCTCACACTAATCTACAAGGTCGTATCATATTATATAAATATCTATTTATTGATACATACAACATATTTTACAATAAAGCTTAATATCATTCAAGTTTTCCCCCGATAATCTGATTGGTTGAAAAGAAAAGCATATTGACTTCAACCCGAGTGCGATCAATGCGAATAATGATAAAAGTATATAGTACATCATGACGTCTAAATGCTGTTTCATAACAAACAAAAAAGAAGTTTAAACTGTTTTTTGTTTTGTTTTCGTTCTTTTGATAAGAAACATAATAGAACAATTATTGACCAGTGAATCGGTCAATACTTGTCTTTATAAATTTTGTTCTCGGTAAATATTGTTTCCTATGGCCTAAAAAAACCGCTATTGTCATTATCACCACTCTATAATTGTTAGTTGCCATATGAACCAGTGTGTACAATTTTGAACAAATACAGTATTGAACTGTAGATTTCTTGCACTATTCGTAATCGTAAAATTGCATTAAAAGATAAATGTTAGTTTATATATTCATCACATAATGATCATAATCATTTTATACAAGAGAACACAATAGAACATCTTTAACCATTTGACCTTTTTGTCAATAGAACATCTTTAACCATTTGACCTTTTTGTCAATAGAATATGTTTAACCATTTGACCTTATTGTCAATAGAATATCTTTAACCATTTGACCTTTTTGTCAATAGAATATGTTTAACCATTTGACCTTTTTGTCATTAGAACATCTTTAACCATTTGACCTTTTTGTCAATAGAATATGTTTAACCATTTGACCTTATTGTCAATAGAATATGTTTAACCATTTGACCTTATTGTCAATAGAACATCTTTAACCATTTGACCTTTTTGTCAATAGAATATGTTTAACCATTTGACCTTTTTGTCAATAGAATATCTTTAACCATTTGACCTTTTTGTCAATAGAATATCTTTAACCATTTGACCTTTTTGTCAATAGAATATCTTTAACCATTTGACCTTTTTGTCAATAGAATATCTTTAACCATTTGACCTTTTTGTCAATAGAATATCTTTAACCATTTGACCTTTTTGTCAATAGAACATCTTTAACCATTTGACCTTTTTGTCAATAGAATATGTTTAACCATTTGACCTTTTTGTCAATAGAATATGTTTAAACCAATTTGTCAACAAAACTGTGAAAATCTTTTTATTGTCATGTCATGTTTTTCGCGACATAAGGTATGTTTGATAAGTAAAATCTTTAATAAATAATGATCTTTTTTGTGGTCCCATTAAGTTCCTCATTAAGAGTTACCTATGTATATTCCTGATATTAACCATTAAAACCAGTTAGCGCTGCAACACAAAGGTTCACAGTTGCCATTTCCAAACTCCAACTTAAATATAGAATCGTTAACCATATTCTTCGAACATTTTTTAAGTGAAGAAACTCACTTTTACCCTCCTTTCTTATTCACAGTTCATAATGTATAAATAATACAAACACTCTCCTCCATTAAATAGGCTCCTGTATTGACTTTCAACAGGCTAAAAGATTTAAGAGCTGGCCTACATTCAGCATTCATCTAGATAATGTCTAAATGTGTTCGTATAGAGTGTATTGAGAGCTGAGTAGCTTTATCAGTAATTAACACATATGGTGTCTCCCTATCTGTCTATATATCCATCTATCCCGATAAGTGTCCCTAATATGCTCCTTCCAACAAGACCATTTACTTTGCATTAACATTTTTCTGAGGATTTTTCTACACCTTTATTCTGGTAAAAGAGGCACTTACTTCTACTAACTGTCCCTTCCAAACTGACTAAACCTCAAATTGTGGCTTTTGATAAAATAACAATGCAGCGAACAAATAAAACTTTTCAATTGGAGAGGCTCACGCAAGATTTGTTCGTGACAAATATTGACAATATAACCAATGTCATTTTCTTTTTTCAGGCATTTCGAAATTGATTTTGATACTTAAAGCATCAGAAAATCTTTGTTCAATTCGAATTTCATTAGTTAAGAAATCTCGGGTAACAGACAGACAGTCAGACAGACACAGTCCATGGACTAAGTTATTTTGATAAACATATTTTCCACGGCTTCTAGCTGTTTTGTAAAACCTTTATATCATTCTCAATTCCTAGTTGCCATCATTCAGAGAGAAAACAGTTCTATACATGTAATATCTCCAATGAGGAATGAACTGCGGGGCATGTTCTTGTGACATACCAATCGTCCTGCAGACCATAATATTGACGTAACCTTGGTTCAGATTAATCTATTTCAACGTTCGATTACAGCAAAGTTGTTTTTGAGGTTGATATATTGTCAGTGATTAATGACATGCAGTTTTTAATCATGTCTGTCTAATCAAGATGGAAGTAGCCAGACATGACGTCATCAGACAGCATGATATCGTGACTTGCATCTTAAATGTTATTTTCTAATAGCATATCTAATGTCACATTGGTTCACTTATAAATTGAAATGCAGGAACGCAAACACGTTTTTTAAAGTGAACAGGAGGTATATAATCAACATGCTCTGTTTTGAACCATTTTCTCAAATTTGTTATCATAGATATTGGGTTTTCAAAAATTTAGTACCAATCGTGTTAGCTATTTTGACAATTGAAAATTGAAACTTAACGGACATAAGCTTTCTCACATACAAACGTTCAAATTAAAGAAATATTTCATTTTTTAATGATGAATTTAATTTTTTTTACTGAAATGCTAAACAGAAATTACTCAAAGAATTCTGTCTACACACTACAAAATATTGTTTTCACTAAGTGATAAACATTCAACTTAAAGGATATTTGCGATATGTATCTGTCCTTTATTTGTATCTGGCCTAATTAAGTTTTTTTATTCTACAAAAATGAGATCTTGACATTTAACTTAGTTATTATTGGTTAACATGAATAATTGTGTTGATGCCAGTGAAGACTTATATACGTGAGTTATATATGTTGATCTTTCATTTCTATTTTCGTGTTTGATATTTGACATACATTTGAGATGCATGAAAAATCTCTTCATCAAATTTGAGAGCACATGATAAGTGTTTTGATCTAATAATATAAAAATGACTATTTTTGTTACAACGTTTGGAGAGAAAAGAGAATAAAGATAAAACGATAAAAGAATTATCTGTGAAAGTTGAGACATCAATATCAAATCGCAAAGTAACAAACAAGTACAATTTCCTTTATGAACAACTTTTGAAAGGTGCTCTACCGATTCTCAGCTTATATATAATCTGAGCTACTTTTCTACCTCTCGGTCGATGTTTGACTGTCGACTATTGGCTTAGCTGACATTGAATGTTGACAAAAGTGTGAAGTGTTCCTTTCAGAGGAACTAATATACATCGATTTATTCTGTTATTTGTTTGGAAAGATAAAACCTACTTATACAAGATTTGATATTCAATGCATGTAATGATCCTTAGGTCTGTTGGAACTGATCACTGCATTTAAATTGCAGAGTGATATCATAATTGTACAAGCATTTGTGAAAAAACTTGTCAATCAAGATAAATATTAAAGATTTCAAGGAGGCATTATTCATATTCTAGTATAGTCTGTCATTGTGGTAACGTTATGAACAACCACTAAGATGAATCAATCTTTAGCACTTCCTAGGGAAAATAGAGAATAGAAGACAATAACGATATATAGAGGTAAGGTTGTCTTCCATTACATCAATCACATCAGTGTTAAACTATCACGAGGTATCGCTGTTCTGTTGAGGATCCAGTGGTTGTCTATATATTGATGTTTTCGATATCAAGGTTCGCAAGAATTAATGCAATTTACAATCAAGGGAAAGGAAATAGAAACAAACTAGACTATGAGATGCTCTCTGGTTTAAATAACTGTTTGCATTGTTAAGTATAAGAAAAGCTGAGACATTAGGAGAGGACATTTTGAGTTATGACCCAGGTCAGTCTGTCCTACTGTGCCTCTTATATTGCAAGACACGAACCTATATGCATATTGATATGAACAGAGGATGTTGCTATTTGTCTAAGTTTTCTAACGCTTGAAGGGAATTGATTTAGTCACAATGTACACCTTCCCTAAGTTTGCTCTCCATCTTCTGAGAGTTACACGATCGAATTACCAAGATTTAAAACAGGTACAGTGTTATGATCCAAGATAAACAGAAGAAAGCAAGGTCGTTCAAAGTCATAAGTCATGCATCAGATGAGTCTTATCTGGTAAAGGTCGAGTCAAACCATGTAGGTGCCAGAGAAGTTAGAAATCATTTATTATGATTAGAATAGTTTTATTAAATATTTGTGACCCTTTATGTCAAGTGTATTGACAATTTGACACTAAACTTGACAACTAAACATTGATGCCAATCACAATTTAGCTCACATTGTAGCCATACAGCTTAGCTTCAGTCACTGCAGTATTTAAAAAGGGTTGGTGTAGGGAGAATAACTACATATCTCAAATGACAAAAACATTATGTCCCTTTCTGATTAAACCAGTGTTTCCGCATAATATTATATTCAAGAGCATTACTTTGAGACATAGTTGATTACGGTTGATATCAATATCTGTATTTGTTCCATTTCATCTAAGGTAGAGATGTATTTTCCACTGATGTAGTCTCAATATGTTATAACATGATATTATATAAGACACATTTATCATTCTACAAACTGAATATAAGAAGTGATAAATAGTTTGTAAATTAAATTTAGATATTTGTTCCCGTAAGCATTTTTTCCTGTTATGGGCTTCATAATCTTTAAGATATTGAAGCTCTCTATACTCAAGAAAATATCACCACTGATAATTTTCTTTGTTTCCTGTCATAGAGTTTCTCGAGTATCCCCGTCACTTTCTTGTACTATTCTACCTTCATTAGAATACGACGATATGCACAACAGGAGAGTTACGTTGTATTGAATCATGTTAATGGGTATATTGCCTGTCTAGAATGTTATCAGTGTGTTTGAGTCAATAAACTCTAGACCTGTTAATCAGTAGTTTATCGAGATAAATTGACTAGAAAAATAGAATTCCGTGTCCACCAATATTCATGAACCAATGATACATTTGCAAAGCAAATCATACATCACTCCAATCTTGTGAACGGTCATGGTATTTTCTGTGAATCTCGCCAATGAATGAAATAGAATGACTACTTCTTTGTTTATTGTTTCATAAAACAACAGTACTTGGAAACCGTTTGACAAGCAATGTCATTGGCTGATTAAATGTTTACAAATAGACTGTTATCACTGTTTGTAGCAGTGATGACATGATTATAGTTTTAGTGTGGTAAAATCGAAGGTTAAATGGATGTAGTTGGAATACTTGTTGTTAATGTCGATGTTATCAAATAACATTGACATCATGTTAGATAATAGTATCTACTATATTACTATCATTGAAAAAGATGACAATATCGTCAATTTGTTCTATTTGAGAGTTGTCCAAGCATAAATAATCATATAAAAACCTGACCACTCCTTGGTCCTTTGGAATAATATACACAAAGGAGTATAAATTGATTCAATTAAAAAGCATTTTACTAATAACAAAAAAGTAAACAACTGTTAAAAAATATATGTGAATTTAACCAGAGGAAAACAGTTGATATATACTCAATTAAAACATCATGTTCATTAAGATGAAACATAAAGGGAGATAAATTTTCATTTGAAAATTCATTTCTTTTACAGTTTTTTATTTTAATACTCATTAGAGATTAAAAATAATATGATAGAATAGAAAAATAATTTAAACATAAAAAAAACAATGAAAAAATAATTATCTTCGTTTCTTAGAAGCAAGCAATGGTTTTTTAATTAAATATGCCTGTTAAAATAATTGTTGTGAATTTCTAAATATGAAAAATATTTGAATTATGCAAAAAAGAATACACGAATTAAGGTTTCCAATACCAATTTGTATCCAACCTCTTTACGGCAGGCCTTGCAACTACAAAAGATTCCTTTCATCTCTTTAAAGACCCGAGACATTTAACTATCTTTGATCTGATATTCTGCCAGACAAAACCTTGTCCCGGAAGTGTCTGTCTAAAATGTTACTGGAGCGCGAGAGCCAATATAGTTGAACCAATTCACAACAAAATAACTATGGACCCTGAAGCCTACACATGACCTTGTATTCTTCAATTTTCCCGGAGCTAGGATGTGAACACACGACGAGAACATCTGCCTAAAAGCTCCTTTTCACCAAGTTCATCTATGTATTCGACAGTTCTAAAGGGTATTTGATAGTCGATTGTATATCAAAGAAGCCTACTTTTGACTTTTTATTCTTCTCCGACCAGGGTTCGTTGAATACCATGCTCAATTATGGAAAGGAGTCATAAGGTTTTACACTGTATCGTGAAGTCGATTTTATACCAATGTTTTGACGTTAAGATGACAACTTGAATTTGAAAAAAATAATTGCTCCTTGGCATATAACACTCATATGGGCAAATTTGTATTGCTTTATTTCTCAAACAAATAAACATTAATACAATTAAAATGTTATAGATAATATAAATTTTGTAATTATCAAAAGATTGCATTTACTTGCAGAGTTTCCACACCAGATGCTAAACACCACTCATTTGTCCTTTGTCCAACTGGCAGCGTCTTTCCATCTTGCTCCTTTCACAGGTGAATCTAATTTCCCATCGGCGATTTACTGATTTCAACAAAAATTAAACTCACAATCGAACCTTCTTTCCTGATGATAATGGCGTGTTTCCTCATCTCCTAAGGGAAATAAGATTATTATAAGTACTCGATTTCACTGTGTACATAGCTGATTGTTATTCCGGAATAACGGAGCGCAACTGACGTGTAATTGAAAACTGCGTAATAAATGATAAAAGGAAAGAGGCCATTTGATTAGATTTTGGAGTATTCCCTGTCAGCTATCCACGCAATCTATAATTGTCATCTGAATTGTACAACCTGCATCAGATAGTGAATTAAATAGTTTGAGTATGTAATGCTGAAACTTATAGCCCGGATGATGACAATTCTTCAGATTGCACATCTGCTGTAAAAGACCAATCCGATTGTTGGTTTTGATGTTCGGTTTGTTCCAAATTTCTGTTTTGATCTATTGCTGAGCGTTGTTCTGGTTAAAATGGCAATGCTTAATTGTCAATCTTATTCTCAGAAGAAAATTATTCCTGTATTGTTGTTAACTAAACCACCTGGTATTGGAATTCCTATTGTTAAATTGTCGTTTTTTATCAAACGTTGTGTAAAACGTAGAAATGTGCTCTTAATATATATAAATGCATGTGTGTGTGTGTGTGTATGTATGTATGTACGGATTTAAATATATCAGAATCGTTCATTTGCTATTAGTTTATCAACCATTTGAATTGTCAATTTTATTATGCCAATTATTCTTTTAAAGTTCAACCCGTTCATTAGCGTTTTGATATGTAAAAACCCATGTATGATAATAATATAAGAAAGTGCTGTTTTCCTGTCATTTGATATTGGTTTAATGAAACTCATGAATAATTAGTGGGGTTTTAATTGTACGTGGAAGTTTATTATGTATTAATAAATAAGGATCCGTGGTCAGTGAATATAAACAACAGCCACACTCGGCTATATCCACGCAAAGTGGCAAAAGAGTGAAGCCCTCAATAACTCTTTAAATTATATACATCTCTGAATTTTCTTAGTTGAAAACTTTCCTAAAGAGATCAATGGTAATAAATTTATCCTTCAGAAGATGATTGTTTAAGATCCATTGTGATCCAAGATTCATTATGCCTATCATTAAGGGTTTTAAGGTTAGATCTGGGAGACGGCACTATGATTTGCGATGCCATTGAAACAACCCAAATAGAATTCGAAGAAGTCAAAAACCAAAAAGGCACTACTTACAAAATTATTTTTTTAACACACCACATTTCAATGAGCTAAGATTCTTAGTAATGTTAACAACCAAAGGTAACTGAGGAATAAGCTGTAAAACCCTTAAAAGTACCACTACACATGAAGTTGTTATTAAAGTTTCAATGAAAATGGAAATAGCCAAAACTAGTTGTGGGAAGGAAAAGAAAACCCCTAGAGGCGCTACTTCACGTTTCTGAAATCACTGCAATGATGGTTTTTACGCGAGCATCGTGAATAACAAGTTTTTTTTATATTGATACTTACAATAATGAGCTTTAGTACAAGATGATTAGTTTTCCTTTATTGACAAGTAACTCTATGGTATTATTCCGTTCGCTGAGTGACATGTTTACCTAACTTTGCATTCTTAGGTGCAGGAGCAGTTGATATTCACATTTATCATCATTCAGACCCAAAGGGTTTTAGACCTTTTGTCGTATTTCGTGATGTAAAGAGGGTTACAGGTTGCTGATTGGCACGATTGACCCGCCTAGTGAAGTCTGTTTCCTTATTTCCGAAAATTGTGCGAGTACGATAACATTATTTTATGCTTCTATATTTGTTCTTCTAGAGGAAATGAAGTTGGTTAAGACAGTCTTGATGCTGTATGATATTACATCTAGCTTAAAGGAGATTGTGCACAATTAAGGATTATTTTGCGATCGTTCCAGAAGAAATTTTACATTGCCATCTGATAGTTATTCTAGTTGGAATAAAAGCTTTGAATTTAATACAGCAAAGAGGGAAACAAGGAAAGTGACATCTTTTTATGTGCCATGAATATATCATTTAACAACACTGTTGCATAAAATCTTCAAAATTATATGGCAATTTACTGCTGGGAACACCAAAAACCCTGCTCACTCACTAACTTCTTATAGGGCCTATCAAACCTTATTGACTACCTTTGACCAAACATGCTTTCTTCTGACGGTTAAGAAGGTCACAAGCTTGGTCCAGGCCTTCACGGCCTGAAAGCATTTTTGACATCTATAAGTGATTTAATAACCCAATGAAGATGTTCCTAATCATGAATTTGCACTTAAAATAAAAAGATACCCGTAATATACCAAGAAATTGAATGGAATTTTAAGGCAAAATTATTTGATAAGAGATCTTAAAGAGCCAGGCTATATGGTATAATATTTTATACATACAAAAAGAGAAAATATTGATTGCAAATAACTAGACACTGATATTTACTATACATAACTCGACCACGCGTACCTCAACCACGCGTGTAAATAAGAGCTTTGGAAACGGGTCAGTTTGGTTGGTCCTATCGTCATTTATTTCAAATCATAGTCTGCACATTTTCAGACACGATGATACTCGTCCCAATCCAAATCCGTATTTTACCCTCTTTAGCCCTCAACCCTGATCTGAATGCTGTCGGACCACTTATGGAATCATGTTAAAAAGCGGTTACATAAGGTTAAATTGATAACAACAACAATTGATGAATTATGCACAAAGGCTCTAAATGTGTGCAGATGGAAATTTAGCGCCTTCAAAAGTCGTACACAGATTGATGTATCTGATTGTTGTTTAGAGCATTGTTTTGAATCAAAGTCACTGCAAAAACGGCGTTTGGAATTACAACATGTTTAGAACTTGTTTAACTTGCAACATGTTTCGAAATGTGTGTGATATTGAATGTGTTGTAAAACGCAACGTGTTTGAACACATTAGGTCGTTTGATTAGAGTTACTTGCCCTTG
The DNA here is from genome assembly GCA_921293015.1 of Phorcus lineatus. NCBI lineage: Eukaryota > Metazoa > Mollusca > Gastropoda > Trochida > Trochidae > Phorcus > Phorcus lineatus. Next base: position 28,742,176 of record OV121085.1, on the reverse strand, counting down.
ACCTGAACATGTGGTTTTATTCCTTTGTTCACGGTCTCTATTCGATGCTAAGACAAAACGCTCTATCTGACTTGAAAATGAACCTTCAAAGTCGGTACAAAGATTCTTCAGTGAAGGATGATGGTGTATTCTTTTGGCAACATAACTTCAAACATTCGAATCAACATATTTGAAGGTAAAAACCTAATCAATCTGACATGTTTTAAACTCCGGACAATCTGAATAGTAAATTTGACGTCAACATAACATTAAACATATTAAAGATGTAGAAATGATCTGTGCATGTGTAAATAACAAATATACGATATGAAAGAATTGTGCTTATTCATCAGAAAATGCACACGTGTACTTTTGATTTCATGATGTAATATATATATATTGTGATGTAATACTGATAACAACTGTCACATATGTCCACAGAAAATAAATAATATTGCATTGCCAAGCAGGATTTTTAAAAATTGATTTAAGTTGCAGCCAGATATTTTATGATATACTTTTACAAACTATCTTTTGTATTCTCCTTTTCACATTTCACAATGCCATACTTACTAATTTAGTTAAAATGTCTGTACAACATAAATATATAATTTCCTATGGTATAATTACTTATGTTACAGATGAAACAGAACTGCCAAACTTGACCTGTACAAACAAAATATTATATATAGAGAATATTAGGTGCTGCAAGTGGAATAAAAATGCCTCCCTGAAAACTGATTAAAACTAATATTGGCTGTATGTTTGTTTATAAATACTATTACAATTATGGTATCATAACGCGACCTAAAAGTATTGATCCATAGAACCTGGATAGTTATACAAAATATATGCAAACACGATTATTGAGTGGATCTTTTTTATTGCCAAACAAATAACATCGATCAATGCACATCAATACCTCTTTTGTTTGTTTTGAAATGAACACTTCACACTAATGTCCACATTTAATGTCAGCTTGGTCAATAGTCCCTGTGCAATGACGTCAACCGTGTACTGAGAGAACAGCACCTCCGCTTATTACTAGTGTTGTTTAACGTGTTGTTTAACGTGTTTGAGAATTATCTCGGCACCTTTCAGAATTCATAGATATATACATTGGTTTATCAATCAGCATTTTGTAAGTGTTGTTTTCACTCTTGCAAGAGAATTGCTGTTCATTGCTCTACTTAGAGAAATCCAAAAGGCAATCAAGTGATCTCTTTTATAATTTCAGATGTTTCATATTGTTAAAACAAAGCTATAGGAAAATCAAATAATTTTTTTTGTCTCTGCAAAAGTAGTACAATATTGTGAAATAAACGATGTTTTTCAATATGCAGATGAAAACAGTAATCATGTCTCCGTGAGGTTGAATTGGAGATGTATCCTGTGCAAATATCATGTAAGAAAATTAAGGTAATGATGTTCATGAATGATATTTAAAAAACACTACTAACTAAATGCCCACATCAAACCTTCGCAAAATCGTCACGAATTCTCTCGCAACACAGTCTTGAATCTTGATCTTACTATCTGCAACAAAACAAATTTGTATTTTTTCGGGCCGTATCCCTTTATGTATTGGAGCATCAACGCCAGCATTGACCGTACCAGCAGCAAACCAGCTCGCCTATCATTTTCTGTATTAAAATGTGTAGGTTTGATCCCACTACGATATTTTCAGGTGTATAATGAATAAAATTGTAGTAACTAAAGTATTTGAAAATTTAAAGTAAAAAAATTAATAAAATTCTTTCAGTCAATAGTTTTGAAATTTATAGACACATCAAGAATATGTCTACTTGAGCCTAAGTATCGACATCAAGGTTATTATATTGTAGGCAAGTATTTACCTTTATATTATAAAAACCTCTATCAGTGCTAACCCAAAACGTTATTATTTGTATCATGATCAATATAGTTTAAGCTTTGATATCTATTATTAATTTACTCGTAAAAATTAATGGCTTCCTGTCAAACATCTCTCTAACAAAATAAACGAATTGGAACAAAGAGGTGACCTATGGTCATTATCTTACTCTGGATCTCTTTGAAGAAAAACATTTGCGTGAATGCATGCCAAATGTAGATAGGCCATTGTGGAATCAGATATGCAATGGAGAAGAACCTAAGAGTCACGATATCAGCTCGTCTTCTGACGTCATAGAGTTCACTTCCTTTCACCGGTTTCATTTTGATTAGATAGATGCGTTTTACAAAATGCAGGTCAAAAGATACACACAATAAAAGGCCATCAGCTGTGTTTAGGAATTTGTAAATAAAAGTGTGTTAAGATAAGCGTTCATGAAACCAACTGAATAATTTAAAAACACCAAATTAATTACTTTTTATAACCTAGATTTATTAAACCGTTGTATTGACATAATCCGTTGGCCTAACGGCTCTTGTGAGTTTTATAAGTTTGTCGTTGTTATTTTTTACAACGAATAATTTTTATGTTACCATCAGTTCAATTTGAACCTGACTGAGAATTGCAATTTGTCAAGAACAAACGGAATATCCAATAACATCTAATGATAAATAACCTTTCAACCAAAATAGGTTTGTTTGTCTTCAGGTTATTGTTTGCGTCGTTCAGGTCGTTGAAAAATTAATGAATTTGTCATTCTCCAAATCAATACAATTTATATATGTAAATGGTTTGATTTTACAAAGAAATGAATTACATTAAAAGTAAACTTTTAAAGAAAAGTCCTTGAAAAATTAATGAATTTGTCATTCTCCAAGTCAATACCAGTTATATATGTAAATGGAAAAAACACAAATAACATCGCTAATTCAGACTTGAACTAAAATAGCATTGATTTTCACTTACATCAGTTAGAAGGGACAGACATTTGATTAGTACAGGTTTGTGAAATAGTGGTGCACAAATGTGGTTTACCGATAAAAGAAAGCAATTCTGGAATGCGTTGTGGTGATGAAATCTCAAATTTAATTATAACGCAAAACAGATCACAAAACCACAGCTAGCATAAAAAAGAAGTATCTATTACATTTCAGAATTAGTGTAGAACCGACCTGATATTGATTATCTTAATGGGCTTCCGTCAACCGATTTGTAGTGACAACCATCCAAATGAAAGTCTGTTAGAACCTTTTCAGTGTCATGTTAATGGAAAATTAACATAAACATCCATCAAAATGTGGAATTAATTATTTTTTTTTTCCATTCTTACATAATTTGTTTTGTTAAGTTATCTATCAGTATAATGAACTATTGATGAGAGGTTGTATTCGATAAGTTTCATGAGATTTCAAACACATTAGTAATTAAAAAAATAATTGGGTAAAATGGAGAAAAGTTTAATGTGATACGCCATAAGGATACGATTTACATTGAAAGGTATATTATTGAGCTAGAACTTAAATTATCATGTGCGAAATATATGTTTCAAAGCAACAAAACTAAGAGGACCATGTTCAATATAAGTACAAGTGAGGGCATTAGAAAGATAGACAATTAGGTGAATATGGATACGTTTAAATTCAGTCTACATATAAGCAAACATTGATCTAACATATTTGAGAGCAACTTCAGCCTTCAGTTAAGGAACTAACCTGAGCATGAATGTTAAAATAGTTTGACGTTAATGACTCATCATTACCTGACTTTTGATTGCTTTAGTGTTTTATGCAAATCCAAATAAAAAGTAACCTGAAACTGAAACCGTTCACCCACTCCTATTTCACATGCATAACGACTCTTCAAAGTGAACAGGACATATCCTGCATTAGAAAAACATGTTGAACAATAGAATTAATAAATGTAAATCGAAACATCATGCAGAAAACAATACAGAAAAAAAAATCGGAATCAAAATTGATTATCATACGCACATTTAGAGAGTGGAATGATTTAAGGTTCTTTTAACGAAGAATCAGTTGATACAATCAAACAAAATACCTTAAACTTTCTTATAAATTTTAGCCTTTTTTTAATGAAATGTCGATGTAAGGCATTGGGTTCAACATTTACATGGTGTTTCAGGATGATTCTCAGAAATCGCAATGTTATCAATGAAAGCAATGTTTATAGGCTTTTCTTGATAAATCATACTCATCAATCGGAGGGTAAGTGAGATTGTCTGAAAGAATTCGGGTTGCCACATACATGTATATGGGAAATGGAAATTACTGACTATTCATTTTTTAATTTTTTTAAATGATGTTGCAGTTACTTATTCCGTTTACTCTTAATAATTTAACTGTAAAAATATTTATTTATTCTAATCAACATGAGAATCGTGCTAAAATATTTTGGCATTAGAATGAAAATATAAGTAAGGGAATTTGAATCAGACGTATACATTTGAAACTGCTTAAAGAGCCACTCCGTGAGTTGTTGGAGTCATATATGCAAAACTTAATCAATGGTGTCATTTGATCGCGAAGTATCGACTGTTACCAAAAAGACCCATTTTTAAGCTTTTTTTTTTTTTTTAGTGGCAATATGAAGGTAGAACGTCGCAAATACGGTCGAAAACCGGACAGTGGCGCGCGTCAAATAGTCAAACGTAATTTTGGAGACTTATCTAAAACAGCAAGGAGGACAGTTAGGAGTTGATAGTGTTTGTTAGGTTATATAACTAGTTTCCATGTATATTGGACGTGATATACTAGTATACACCTCTGCGCATTTATAAGGCTGTTTTTCTATTTTCATGGAAAACCAGTATTCGTCATATATATGTCTTTTGGACATGAAAAGTTAAGATGTTTTGATTTTATATCCATATTTGACATTTAGGTTCGTATCAAAGATAAATAATATGTTATGAAAATCACGGAGTGGCTCTTTAACATAGAGAGAAAACAGTCACTATTGGAAATCGCGTTTGTGGACCAATAAGTCATCTACTCATTTATTCCTCTGTTTACTTCTGAAGAGCAAGTACTCAGTGGTTTCACCTTCATGATCAAGTCACCGGTCTCTATGATCAAGTACATACAAATGTGCCTGTTTTAATTGGTCATCGTTCAGGCTTTATGCTGAATGTTTATTTCATTATTATATGACTGTAGTTTGTTGAGTGGCATAATTATATGATGAACATGATTTTTATGTTGTAGTTGAAAAAAAATTCTTATCTTCAATCACAAATTTAACTTGAGACAGTTAATTCTGGACTGAATATCAGAAGCACCTTTCGGCTTGTTTATTTACCTACTTTAAATACATTGTTTCAGTGGCATTCTAGAAGTTGCTAGTATATAAGGAGGACAATCATATCATGGAGGTACAACAAAGGATCTATACCGAAACGTCGCCATTGTGTAATAAAATAGTTGTACATCCATAATATCACTGTCTTCCTTACATGGAATACGACATCATATTGGATGAACATAAGTTACCTATAAAAATCAATAAACATTATTATAATGATATATCCGAAAGGTTCTTAGTGTAGAAAGTCTCCGACACAGTGATTTCAATCAATTTCATATCTATGTCATGACCATTTTAATAAAATGAGTTACAAAATCTTTAATGAGTATTTCTACATCAATACAACTTGTTTTATGTTGATAGTTTTAAGAATGAAAATATTTTTAAGCTAATAAACCAAACGAATGATCAGATATGATTTCTGTACAACAATACTAAAACAGGCTGTTTAGTTCTACTGATTAGGTTATCGACACAATGGAACGTCAGAGTCATATGAATAACATTCTTTTTGCATGAATTCAGTTCAACTTCAACTACATGAAGCATTTGTCACTTGGACGATGTAATTCCCTGCCAAACTTTTGAATATTCAATGTGATAGAGACAAAACAGAAGTCACATTTTCATAGGAAATGTGATGTATGTCAAGTTTAGTAGCTGTAACATGTTGCATTATCGCCATTAAACTCAATAAATGAACTTGAAAATAATGTCAAGGTCGGACTGTCAGGTTACACAATACCATACTAACTGAAAATACCAACACCTTGAGACTTAGTAGGGTTTTTGTTTCATCAAAAAGGGTTAGGTTACAAAAGACTACATGCAAATCACATGTGCAGCGTGCCGTGGTTTTATACAGTTGAATTCAACGTGATCAATCGGCAGAAAATCGAAAATCAAAGCATGATAGGGAGATGACACTGAAGTGGTTCACCTGTTGTCAATGACCGAAGATAACATTAAGAGATTTTAAGTAAACTATTATGATAGTGAAATACATATATGTTGCGTTACGATTGCAGCAACACAATGTAAAAGTTATCCTGTCGATTTGTAACAGAAATGAAGATAAAGCTTGAGTAATTGTCTCAACAAAACACGAACATAGAGTCATTGATTGGCATTTAATGGACTAGAGTTATTGTCTAAGGAATGAATACATGAGATCATCAGCAGCGAGGAAACATCAATAGTGTTGTCTGCAGGATAGAGTTGAACATCACGATGACATTTTCCACAGGCACGTTGTATAGTTACTACCATAATTTCCGAGTTTATATCAACCCGGTGTTATTCTAGACCCAACCAATACGTGAAGACATGCTCCACAGAACAAATGCCTGTTTGCAGTGTGGAAGTACAATAAGAAATATGATGCATTACATGACCCAGGCCAGTTTGGTCAGTTCGATCTTCTGAATAAAGCGATTGATCTCTAGATATTGCTCGACAGGAACTGGTATGTACATGGACACAATCTGAGAAAGTTGCAGTTATCTTTGTAAACTTCTTACAGTAAGATCTAGAGTGAATTGACTCAGTGTTAGTGTACACTTATTCCCAAGTGTGCAGCACAGCTACTCTAGCTTACACCAACTAGGTAACAGTCATATATCAGATACACATTGATTATTCTTTTACTTTCCATTGTCCATTGTCCAAAAATCTTAACTGAAAATTTCATTCTGTCTTGCATTTTACAGGCACTTTAACTATGACAGTAACACAAAAGCAACATGTGTTAGTGTTTTGCTTCTATGAGTCGTATTGTCTTTTTATATGAAATTCGATAGAAACGACGCAGATTGTGTCTTTGTGTCAGTGATAAAGAGTGAGTTTACATTTTAATTTGATCTCTATTATTGCATATAAGTGAAGTCTATCAAGATCATAATTATGCAAACATAGATTTCCAGCATTTGAGTGGTCGAGACTGTTACATGACGGTCAACCGAATAGCATATCATTAACCCAGAGTTCCTAAAACACACAATGACATAAGATACCTATGACGCGATGACATCAAACCATAAAGCTAGCTTCGTGACTCACATATTACTTTCATGACGTCATTTCTCCACAATCAAATACACAACAATTACAGCATCATTGTATACTTTAGTCAAGAAGGGAAGACGATAAAAAATAATCTGTCTTTCCTGGGTATAGATCAATTTTGGTAGATAAATATGAAAACCCTGACCTTCCGTTCAGAAGCCAAGTCCGGATCATTACTATCCTGTACTAATTTACCTTCATTAGAATACAAAGATGTTCGCAACAGGGAAGGTACGTTGCATTGAATCCTGTTAATGGATCTAATTTGTGTCTGGAGTGTGTGAGTCAATATCCTCCAGGCCTGATGATAAGTAGTTTACCATGAAAACTTGACTAAGAAGATGGATTTTCGTTTCCATCAATATTGATAAATCAATAAAACGTTTACCAATCTATTCTTTACGTTCACTTCCATGAACGAGTTGCTGTAATATATACAAAACTATAGAATTACTTTTTCTTCAATAATTGATTCAACAAAACACCTGTCGATGGAAACTTTTTGACAAGCTATCATATTGATGAACTGAAAGATGACAAAGGTACTGTATCCTTGTTTGAACGCCATTCTATAGACAATCAAAATATAACCTTGTTGTTATTTTGGAGCTGTTACTTTAAGGTTATGCAATGCAGCTGAAATGATATTAATTCTTTATATCAATGTTGTTAAACAACGTCGACTATATAATCTTTTTCTCTATCTTCTATTATCTATCTACTCATAGAAAAGTTTCCTTTTTACATAACCATTATTTGAGTATACATGGATATATATTGTAATGTTTTTGTCATGCCGTTGACAACAATGTTTATATATTCAACCGTACTGTAACATCCAATTTATCAGATATCAGAAAGTTCTATCATTGAAGGTGAAACATACAACCTTCTCATTTATTGTTCATTGATAAAGCCTATATTGATGTTGAAACGAAGAACACATTTGCCAGAATTAAGTTTCCGTTTGGCTGGATACATTAAAAACTGATGATGGCATGAACAATGGATTCAGATCTTACACTGAAAGACAGACAGTTCTTGACCTCGGGAAACTTTTCCTCATGGGCGGTCTGTAGAAAACAGAAATTCTCTAGCTGGCAGTGCACAACAAAACAGGTCTGGATGGCAGCTTTTTGTGATTCAAAGAATCACCTAATACTCCTAATTGAATATTCGTAATGTTTGATTATTGGATGTTTGGAGTAGGTTTAATCTATCACCAAGTAAGTATCTGGTCGACAAGACACAACAAGATCCCTAGTGCAGTCTGCAATTCATAAATTTAAATTCAGATAATTCATAAATCTGTGCAAGATCCCACAGCCCCAACTCTTTGTCCCCTACCCTTATCTCAAATCAAAAATCAAAATTCCACAGTGGATGATAGACGTATATATTTGGCTTCTATATACATTCCGATTTTGTTGATATTGTGTATATTTTGATGATATAGTGTATATGCATAAACATAAAATCATCGATGAAAGGAATTTTCAAAATTGATTCATTCAAAAAAATTTGAATAATCGGTAAACGGAGTGGCGAAGAAAACGTATATATATTGCTTATAAGTTTATCTTTACATTTTGCAAGCCTCAATATTTGATGGAATTCTCTTGAAATACATTAAAATTGACATCAGATTCACAGTTTATGACTTGAGATAAATATGTTAATAGATGGACTTATTTTCGTTAACACAAATGACTTTGTATTTGTAAACAACAATATAAAAACGTAATAACCTAGTGAAATATATATGAATACATGTTGATAAGTTTTATTTATCCTTTCTAGTCTGTAAGTTTGTTACAAAACACAAATAATCACATCACTTCAGAAAAAACAATGAACCTATTTTTTGGGAATTTGACATGACCTGACCATGAAGTTATCAATGTAATATATACATAAACCAAATAAAGAAAATTCATCAAATTGTGCATGTCATTTGTGTGCCGGAGGTGAGATGAGTAGCTTGAAGTTATGAACATGGGTTCCATAATATTATAAAGTAATTTAGTAAGGTGACGATACCAATATGGATAAAAGAGGTATATCCATCTTTTTTCGGTACATTTCCAAAGAGTTTAGACATTTAATATGACGGAAAAGGTAACACGTACAATCCAATATTTTGCCTGAGAATTTAACCAATGGCAACGGGGTCCAAAGGATCTCGATTTTTGTCGAGGCCAAGTGGTCGTATGGGCAGTGCTTGCAGTGTTAACTGACTCCGAGGGCGTGGGTTCGAATCTTGTCAAGGACTTGACCTGACAAAAGTTAAAGAATGTGTACATTTGCAAATAGTGTGATACAAAATATTACATTGTTATAAATGCATTATGATAGACCATATTTTAGTTCTTAATCAAATGGCAAACGTGTAAGTCACTTCATAATGATTTTGATTGGCACAAACAGCGGCCATTTTGACGATACCATTCTGTCAGCCATGATTTTTAAAATTTGATATCGATGTAATATATGAAATTGTATACAAGTGATTTTAAAATGAAACGGAGATTCATCACAAATTTATGATTATTCCTCAGTCGATATCATATGTGAACACGAGCTTGTGCGATAGAAATGCCATCTCGGTAGCCAAACACACACGTGGCAATACGTATAGAACTGCTTGTAAAGAACAAATTGACACAAAACAGAGACGACCTTTGAAGTTGTGATCCAGGTCAGTTTGATCTTGTATATTATCGATATTGATCTCTAAATATTGCTGGACACGAACTCATATGTACATTTACACGAATGAGGGATTCCTATTTTCTCGGTAAACTCTACACAAACCAATTATCAGGATTTACTGTCTCGCTAAATATAGAATTCTTCATACATCAAAGATGACAAGAACCAATTATAAAATTAAAGGTTACTTTCTGTATTAACACTTATCATAGTTACCAAAAAGCAATTTGTACTCACATTTGACTATAACATATGTGGATATTACTTCAGTCGATAATCAAAGTCGAGTTCAAAGGTTATACATGTATATTCTGAAACCTTTGGAAGATCATGATTAAGAGTCATGATATATCTCACCAATCCCTCATAATAAGTAACAGATAACTTATCATCATGAACTAAAATTTCTTATATAACAACTGAGAAGAGATTTAGATATGAGCAGTTTTGGACTTCTGCCCAAGAAATTAGAAGTCAATCAACTACTTGTTTTCATGGAGATAGAACTTTGTTCCAGTGAAATTTGAAAATATCAAAAGGCATCACTTGAGTGGGTTGGTAACATACATTCACATTTTCAGAAAGATATGATACTGTTTTGAAGTTCTGCTCTTGATAGGAAGATATCTTTGTTAATCAGAGTCCATCTTCAACTTGTTTCCATTATAAATGTATTTTTCAGAAATCTAAAAATATAAAATGTCACCATTCCAGTATTAAGGTAATACTCATGCACTCAAGTAGGATGGTAACGCACACACAAAGTTTCATAAATATTTGATGAGAAGTTTTGGAGTTCTTCTCTGGAACTGAACCTGTTTCTTAACAGAGTCCATTTTCAAGCACATTCCCATTGTAACGACAAAAATAAAATTTTAGAATTCTGAAAGAATCGAAAGTCATCATTACAGAAAGTGTGTAATACTCATGCAAAGTTTAAGAAAGATCCGATGACCGGTCTAAAATGAAATGATTACGGACGGACGAGTATGTTCTACGGTATTACATTCTGATGAGATAAAGAAACGTAGCAGTGTACTTTAATTTAACATGTATTCCCCTGTTTGACACGTTCTCTTTTATATCAGTATGCTTGCGAGAGTCTCACAATTGGTTAACATCAAGGATTAGTGGACATTGTCTTGTATGATAAATGCCACTCCTAAATCATACACTACACTCAATACACAGCATGGAGCTGGGCTACCTGGGTTGTTCAGCTGACGGTAATGCTCAAACTAGTAATGTGCAGTGTGATTAAACACTGTTTTATGGGGACAAATACAAACATGACTTCAAACAGACAATGTTCCAGGATTGCAAAAGGAATAATACCCAATTTAATAACCAAGAATTTGGCTCAGGCCTTATTTACAGAATAACTTCAAAGGTATTGGAGCGGAAAGGCAAATATTGCACTAATGCTTAATCCTACGACTACCTGTTTTGTTGATTAATTTTATATCGATCAGATGCACTTTATATTTTGTTATGAGATTAAACTTTTAGAAGATAATGATTAAGCCGGTTCTTTGTTTGAAATAAAAATATTTCTCTACAGTTCTTAGGAACAGAAGAAATTGTCTAATTTTAGGAAATAGAGAAAAGGTATGCTATAAAATGATCATTTACTTATTGATTTGAAGACTGTCTACAGCTTTTTTGCATGGTTAAATAGACAAAAGGGGTTACAATTTTAAATTTCGATTTCCTTAAATTTCGATTCAAATGTTACATTTCGACATCTCTCGAAATCATGTTGACTTAATGCAAACGAACAAACATGACTTGTTTTTAAAGCTGCTGGTCACTTATAAAGGATTATTAGAGAAAAATAAAATTTACTGTTTTCGAAATGTTGACACCTGGCCACTTAATGACCTGCCAAAAACTATTACGATTAACTATTGGGTATGGCATACAACTGCGATAAGGTGCAATAGATTTTCACTTTTGTATTGAAAATTCAAAATAATCCGTTTCTTTTTCGCAATGCTTCGATGCCACAATGACATGCCAAATTACATGATATTCGCACCAGGATATGCAGGTATGTGAACAAACTTTTGGGATGCAGCTGTACTAGTTAACTGACAAAAATTGTCTTTCCTTTTGGAACAAGAAACTTGATTAAGAGATGTCTGGATAGAACTATTTCAGATATTTCAGATGAGGCCTCTTTTTTCTCACTAATTCACTAATTCTGTGTTCCGGTGGGAATGAGCAAATCGCACATCTGAAGGAAACTTTGCCTTCTCGACAGACACTGACCTAGTTTTCACTTTGAAGCAATGTTGCTGATTACTACTTTATATTTTACTGCAAACAATCAGTATTTGATGTCGCTGGCACAAGATTAAACTGGGAAAGCATGGTCAAACTTTGGAACTTATGTGAGGGTCATAGAATTAATAAATATTGGTAAACACACATTGAATTGATGGCAAACATGTAGTCTTTCATGCTCCGAGATGAAAAGAGATTTGCATTATGCCATTGATCACCTCAATGTGTTTCACCAAGCTTTGTCTAAGCTGAAATGCATACCCTTTTGGAAACACTAAACATATAAAAAGAAAACAAAATGTAACCAGTGCCATTTACATATCATAACTCTTGTGTTTATGATGACATGAACACTACACAGTATCTAATCGATAATAGTATATAAGAAACTATGTGGGTCAGTGTGTTAATAGACCGTTTACCTGTGGAGATATTAACGAGCATATAGATTAAGACGTATAATATGGTAATTAGATATCGGATATTGACTTACATGTATTATTAAGATAATAATCCGAAATTTCATAAAGGGTGATTTAAACATTATTACAAAACAAAATTATATATCAAAGTTGTATATGTAATTAGAGGAATAACATTACAAGGATAATATTGTAATACACTTTACATAATTAGTGCATTTATCGAACCTAAATAATCACGTTCAAATGGAAGTAGCTTTTAAGCTGTAATTTAGGTTTCATGTAAAGGTTTCATATAAAGGTTTCATATAAAGTGCAAACTTTTAGTGCTTAAACGTCTGCTTAAGATTATTTCATACACATACATGAACAAATATTCGTTAATTATTTCATTTTCTTCAATAATGTATAGGAATTTAGCACTTTGCATCCTATATTATATTATGTAGTCGAGTTGATTCATTTAGCGTTCCATGGACATTATAAAATGAAGTCTTATGTGGATTAACCTCCAAAAACATTTAGCTCACACTGATAGCAAAATTACTGATGTCAACGAACGTAGCCAAATCGCTAAGCTACCCTCACTTTGTAAGGTTAAATTTCACAGATAAATTTCTTCAAGTAATTGTCTACATTGACAATTCAACTTAAAAATCAATTTTGTATTAGGCAATTAAAAAAAAATGTATTGATTTAGGTGTTTGGTAATTCAATACATACGAGTTATCGTAGGAGGTATATACTTTGTGCGTTTGGTTGTATTTTTCAATATATAAGTGTCTTTACAAAACCAAATTATCAGTGAACAAGCAGAATATGATTAGTCGATATGACAAGTTGAATATTGAATGTGAATGTCAGTTTTGGACAACATTTACTCCTGTAATTGGCTTTACAATGTTCAGATGACGAACGTCAAGATCATTTTACTCCAGATAGGAACACACAGACTATTATTTGTTTCCTGTGCATTGAGTTCCCCGAGGAAACCAATTAATGTAAAGCTACTACCATGACGTTCACTGCAAGAGGCTTGTCCCTAGAACTTTCTTGTACTAATTTATCTGCATTAGAATACATAGATGTTTACAACAAGGAAGGTAAGTTGTGTTGAATCTTATTAATGGATCTATTGGGTCCCCAGAATGTTTGTAGTGTGTGTGAGTCAATATACTCTAAACCTGATTATCCGGAATTAACCGAGATAACGAAGATAGGACTTCCTGTCCATCAATATTTATGATTCATTGAAACGTTTCAGAACAATTCCTCAAGGGTGCGTCTTTCACTCAAATGTTGTGAACAGCTATGGATTTTTCTATGGATTTTGCCAATAAACGTCTACAGAATTATTTTGATTGGTAAAACAACAGTACTTGGACACCTACTTACAAGCTATGTTGTTGATTTTCTAAATACGGCCAAGTGAACTGTTGTCACTGTTTCAACAAAATTTATGTGACGACAAAATTGGGATGATGTTGTTTTCTTAATACTGTAACTTAAGGGTTGGAAAAAGATGAAGGTTTTAGAGATGTAACTGCAAATATTGGTCTTTATATCGATGTTATCAAGACGACGTAGACATCAATGATGTAGGAATGTCTTTTAAGAAGGTCAGTAGCGGTATATGACAAATATTCTATCAGTGATGATAGTTTAAATTCACTGTATATAACAATTAAATGAATGCATCACTAAATGAGATGCTCTTTATCTTTTGAGACAACTGGCGGAAATCCGCATTCAGTAGAATAAACCCGCTATAACTCTAGCGTAGTGAGAACGTGTTACTTTCATTGAATTGAGGGAAATTAACATGTTATCAATTTTCAAAGGTTAAAGTACAAACGTGGCACCATGACGTAAAGTTACTTTACCTTCGAAGCGAAAATGATAACCAAGAACTTAAAAATCAAAACGGAGAGAAATTAATTTTATGAGATACATGAAAAAAAATTAAAAGCAAAAGTAATGAATAGCAACTAAAACAACATTTTATTAATTCATTATTGATTACTTCATGTGTGTAAAAGCGTATCCTAAACTGCAAAACATCTATTCGAAATACGCAACCATCTACATGCATTAAAGAGAATTAGTATCTACCTTCTAATTATGTGTTGCTCATTCTTAACTAGAAGATAATATGTCCTCGTTAGAAGATATCAGTATCTTTAAGGTTATGATTATTTCCTAAAAGTGGACATATTTTCAACTAATTATGACATATAAAACCAAATAAGAATGAGGGTCATGATGATGATTTGTTGATTAGTCAACTTTATACGATGCTAATAATGAGTTACACTAACCTAGTTACCTCGAAAGAAAAATGTTTCGATTTCTTTATTAAGAATTTCAATTGTCATAATTGGGATATTCTCATAATAGAAAATCACATGTATTGATTATGAGGCTACTTAATCGCAAATACCCATTCTTATGCCCTAATCAGAAGTATTTGTGTCTAAATTCCTACGTAGAAGATTTTACATTCAATTAATGAGTTTGAGACTTCCGTTTAGTTTCTTGCGTTCAGTGGTTCTACATGTCATAATTTAGTGTCATATACTCTCCTATTTCGTTCATTTCAATTAAACTATTGGTTACTATGGGAAACTTTTCAATAGTAAAGGTCCTATTCACACACTGCTCGTGTTCTTTTAATCATCATTTTCCTTTCAGATTAACATTTCAACAAATTAGGAAATACTGATCGTCTATTTGCAAAAACATGTTTATTAGAAAATAGAAACTTGAATATAAATTAATAATACGAGTATCTTTTAATGTAAGTAAAACTGACTCTAATAAAGATCAATATCTGATTAATATCAACTAACCTATAGTATCAGGTGCATGACTCCCAATATTTAGCGTCGGCAGATTACATGACTGCTTGTGTATTTTTATGTTATCATCGTACCAAATGAATTCGGAATATATATCTCGGTTCAGGGATTTACATTTATATAATATACACTCCATGTTTGTATCGTTTATTTCCAGAACAATGGTCACCTTGGAACAACAATGTCCTGTATATAGATCTCTAGTATGTTTGCAGGTAGATATTATTTTGAAAAACACAAGAGGTCTCTCGCTATGAAGCGTTTCAACTATGATATATTTTAAGCAACTATATCATGTTTTATTTGTGGTACTATTAATCCAACATTTGGTATACTACCTACCATTATTTCTCGTTTGAATTTGTCAGGTTTTCCTTTCCATATGAAATCAAACCATTTTGGAAGCTAAAGCATTGATGACAGATCTTGGCAAATAACTACCGAATATTTTATTTTACAAATGCTTCATTATGTGATCAAGTCATGAAAAGAAGCTAGTAATGATAGCGATGCAATCTGTTCTAATTCACTGACCTACAAGCAATTGGTTATTTTAAAACTACTCACACGGGAAGTAAGGAATATGAATGTATTCGACCAATTGTTTAGAAATAAATGTTCAGTAATGGAAATACATGAGGATGAGAACATTCGTGACAAATAATCGACAAGCCCTGAGGTGACGAGGTGACGACTTTTCGTGCATTCTCCATCTTAATCCATGTATGATTAAACACGTTTAAAAATGATATATATGATATGTCTCATATCTTGCCCAAATGGTCTTGAAAGCAGCGTTAAACCCCAAAACTCCTCATCTTCGGTACTCATTTATCGCATACGGAACCCTTCGCTGCCCCCCTCATAAGATGGATTTATCCCTGCAGGTGCTCCGTAAATTCCTCACGCAAAACTATGGACAGCCACCTCGGATTTCACGTGCTCTTATCGTCCTTCCCATGGTTTTCATGTTTGAACCATTCAATCTGACTGAAGAGCACAGGCTCCGAACAGTTGTCACTAATTTAACAGCCCTTCGTAGCCGAGTTGATAACGCGCTCAGGTACGATGGGTTGCAGTTGACATCCTAAAATGATATACTAATAATGATTCGCCATCCTTGAAAGATATACTCGGCCTGGTATTGTTCAAGATAACGAAACCTTACACATCTACGACGGTCAACGAGCAGTAGGTTCTTAGAAGTAATCCACTACTAACACAATACATGTAGCTTGACGTCATCATCATGGATTAAACACTAAGCACTTAAAGGGACCATTCGAGCGGGGTAATTTTTAAGGAAACGAAATTCAGGAGGACTTTCCTGTTAACAAATATATATGATTTTTACATGATTCTTTTCACGCTTAATTTCAAATATGTACATGAGGTTAACATTTCAGTTGTTCAAGATTTAACAATTTGACAAAGAATTAAGTGTATCGATCAAAAGAAATGAAACCAATCATCGGAGCTACAAATGTGGAATGCATTACTACGACAAAACATTGTCGTAACTGACAAGTTTTATTATGAAGTATTTGTAAATATGCCCCTCTTCTATCAATCTACTAGTTATTTCTTAATTTTGTCAATGAATTAGCATAATACAGCACATTTGATTTCTCGGAATGCTTACATTTCAAGATGGCGGATGAAAGCCGCTCGAATGGTCCCTTTGATGGTTATGATAAACTTTCACACGGGACCAGTAAAATTGGCCTTCTGATAATTTACATTTCCAGATTGAGTCTGCACACTATAATTCCAAACATCCATCTTTCGGTTAATTTCAGAGTACACTCTCTTAAACGCCACAAAATATTTGTCCCTGACTACCATTGAAATGATATGTTTAGAGAGTATTTCAATGCATTTTAATTACTGGACTATGTTTCATATCCATCGTTTCAAACTTAGAACATAGTTCAGTCAACAAGCCCCTGGCATCATCAAAAGTTTTACAAATGGATCCTTAAATAATAAAAGAGAACCATAATATAAACATATCGAGGGAAACCACGCGTGTTGTTCTTTGTATTGACTACACTATTGTGGAATTAGAATAAAACAAGTATGCAAGTCAGGGTAACTCACAGCTGCTGGTGTCTGACGACGCTGACTTCCGGTCAACTCCTTGTACCGGCGTATGGATCACGCTGTAATTGCCAACCGTAGCATACCATATTGAGTTGATGATTTCAGCCTAATTAAGTAAACGTCAATACCAATGTATGCAGAATATAAAGTAACATTAAGATATATATGTATGTTATATATTTGAAAAACTTGAATTTTTTAAAATCATTTTTAAAATATTGTATTCAAAGTTATTTGTTTAATGATCTCACAGTTTTATTTTGAAACGAAATGTCATATATTTTATTGTACAAATCTATGTTTAAACCTGATATAAACCAGACAAGGCAGATGAACAGCTACCAAGCACTCGTGTGCAGTTCTTTTATTATTTCTGCCGATAATGATAATGAGTTTGGCCTTTCACGTTAATGTTCCTCTAAGGGAAATATAAATTGTTTTGTTAATGATAGAAGGATTAGGTCAAACAACTGAAGTGCTTGTTCACTCAACAATGATGATTTTCCCCTGTGAAACACTAAATTTACTTTCCTCTGAACTCCTATAATTAATTACATTAAAAACGAGCCAGTTGTGTTACACAGCGTGAAACGTTCATGTTCACCTTTCAGTTTCCTGTTATTTCTTTTCAGGACAGTCGTTCTAATACTGTAAAAATTAGGTCTCTGTGTCAGTGTAAGGTAGTCACTGTGTCGACGTATATGTAAGAGATTATGCATCATGTCCTCTTGAGTGGCGATACTTTGTATATTTTATCGATATTCTAAATGTGTAGTTAAGTGTCATCGATTTGTTCTCTTCAAAGGAAATGAAAAATCGATATTTTCATATTGATTTGAATACTTAATTTCAAGAGGGAATAGCGCAGTGGTTAGCGTATTTGGCATCGGTTCAAAAGGTCCGGGGTTTGAATCCCGCCAGGTGCTCGGCAACATTGTCTGCAGTAGAGATCGTTTCCACACGCAGTAAGGTTTGGATGCAATGCTACACTCATTTTTAGCGCATACCATCCATGGTTCGATAGTTCCAGCCGATGCTCGTAGGTTTCACTGCAATATTGCCACATTGCTGTTGCGGGCTTTCTCCCTACAATAATACTAGGTGCCGTGATATAAGTGAAATACTCTTGAACGCGGCATTTAACCTAAACCACGTCACGCACTAATCAAAACCTCAGTTACATATAAGGATCAGGTCATCACTTCATATAAAGCTTATAGTATTTATTCGTAGTTTTTGATTCAATATGTATGAAGGGTGATGAAGTGACGTAGTTTGATATTTAAAGTTCGTGCCAAATGATATTGGTTAATCATATTTAATGACAGTGTTCTTAGTTTGTAGCTTGATGAGAAATGTTAACATTAAAATCATATGAAAATGGATTAATGAAGTTCCACATGAATGATATTGTGTTAAATGTTAGCCGTGGTTTATGCATGAAATAAGTTGTCAGGAAACATTTGTACTCCAAAGATGTTGAAATCCAAATAACAATGTCAATCTGTGACATATTTTAAGAAAGGTTTTACATAATGAATTTGACGTTGTCATAAGCATGTAATAAATAGGCATAAGCAACTATAGGATGTAACAAATTCAAGTCAATATTTTATGTGTATTATTAAATGAAATTGATGATACCAATCATTTTAGTCATCATCTGTAAATATTTCATTGCTATGGAGGTTGACGTACCAACTTTAATCTCTTCCTCGCTCTGCAACAATGGTTTTGTTACTGTTTGTAAGGTAAATGAGCTACATCAAAACTTAATTATCGAATTGTTAAAGTTATTACTACTGACATAAGTACACAACGTTTTATAACTGTTTAAAGAGAATTTCAAGTACGACAACAACATGGTATAAACATGTTTTGTATAATCTCTCCTGAAAACAAAATGTCACGTTTTACAGATTTTTCACCCCGAAACAGTGACATGTAAAAATCGACCTAGTTAAAAGAGAAGATAATCATTATCAGAAATCATGATTTTTAAAGATGACAACAGGTTTTGCGTATTCTTGAATTTGGTTGTATTCAATTCGTAGTTTAATGTATCTGACTAACTGAAAAAAAACAAAAACAAAACAACATTTGCTTTGGTAAAACGGGGCGTTAAAGCAAAAGCTTTAATATATCTTTCCCCATTACCAGTATAGGTTTTTAAATAGACATTCAGCTGCATGCAACTGAAAACAAGAAAAACAAGCAGTCAAAATTAAACTGATTTAGGGAAAACCATTAACCTAACTTGTTTTTCAAATAAGTTGACCATATAACATCAAACACATGTTATGTTTTCGACTGAAATTACTTGTCGTACAGTGTTATTGTCCCTTAGTTCATTGTATTCAGAAATATCATAAATTAGGCTGTCTTGACAACTGCTTATACAGATTAACGCTTAAGTGCTTCTACTTGAATAAGTAGTTGTTCTTTCTAAAATAAGACTTAACATACCACTGGTACTAACCATTTATTAGATTGTTTTCATATAAAAACATCTTATCGTAACAGCTAAAGTTTTAAAAGCGAGGAAAAATTCGAATGAGAAATAAGAACCTCATTTTAGGTATATAATTTCGAAGAATACTTTTATTTGACTGATCTCAGACTTTATAATTAACAGAGTAATCCAGACCTTCCGGTCAACACATACCTCTAACTCGTATATATTCTTTTCGTCAAGAAATTAAAGGAAAATAACATTTTTTTAATAACTATAAACTTTGTATTACAAAACTTATTTGAATATTTGTTTAAATAGCTGATTTGTAATTTGATATTAGTTTTAAGTACTTCAAGAGACACATGTTGTCTTTCTTATAAAGGCGTTCATGTTCCTTATTTATCAAAGACAAGTTTATCAATTACGAACATTAATTTTACATCTGCATTAAAAAAACGTTAAAAATAAAAAAACACCATCAAATTACTGTCATTAGAGCGGTTTAAATATCTTTTATTATAAATTCATGTAGTTTTTAAATATCACGTTATTATGATTTCCTTTTGACGTCAAGGCATTGCGATAGCTGATAGTCACACGTCCATGTGTACAGATTTAAGTCTAACAGCAAAGTCATCATTGTGCTTTTTGGTCAACCTATCACATAAATGTGCATGTGAGTTTCTCAAAATGGAAACGGCTTCAAGAAGAAGTTACTCTTAAACCACATGCTCGTCTCGATGTATAATAACATACCATTATTTAGTATGGCTACTGAACATGGCACGGAATATTCTATTCATTCATAATTGTTATTTTAGAAAATAATTATCTTATGAAGCTAAAGTGGGAATGGAAAGAAAATGGAAGAAAATGATTATGGGATGGATAGGGAATGCTCAAAGATTTACCAATCTACCTGTATTCTGTATATTAAACAGGTTTTAATTACGCGCTAGTTGCCTTCTCACATTGACAAATAACAATCAGCTGTACACACAGTGAAATGGAGCACTTATAATAATCTTATTTCCCATAGGAGATGAAGGCATAGGTTATCATCAAAAGAGAATAAGATTCGGTGATGAGTTTAATCCGTGTTGAAGTGAACCATTCACTGATGGGAAATTAAATTTACCTGTGAAAGGGCGCAGATGAAAAGCGCAATCAGGTGAGAAATGACAGATGACAGAAATGACAGCGTCTAGTCTGGATACTCTATAAGTACATGCTGAGCTTGATTAATAACGCAATAAATACTTTATATTGTATATAGAAGTATATAACTAATTGTTTAGAAATGGCTTGAGAAACCGTATTGTTGCTTGGTAAATAACAGTCACGGGCAATTAGTATATTAGTAAACGTGATATATAATAATAATAATAATAATAATAATAATAATAATAATAATAATAATAATAATAATAATAATCCATCAAATACATCGACTATTAAGTATCGTTTTTTATGAAACAATAAACAAAGAGGTACCCATTCTCTTTCCTTCATTGGCGAGATTCACAGAAAACGCCTTGACTGTTCACAAAATGGAGTGAAAGGTGATTTGCTCTGCCAATGTTTTATTGAGTCATGAATATTGGTGGACACAAAATTGTATTTTTCTAGTCAAGTTCTCTCAGTAAAATACTGATTATCAGGTCTAGAGTATATTGACTCACACATACTGCTAACATTTTAGATAGGTAATAAACCCATTAACAGGATTCTGTACAACGTTGCTTCCCTTTTGTGAACATCTTTGTATTCTAATGAAGGTAAATTAGTACATTGTATATCAAAGTCTACTTTAAATGGTCCGTTCTCAGCATATTCTATGCTAAGAAACAAAGAATATTCTCAGTGATATTTTTTTCCGAGTATAGACACTGTCAATATCTTCTACGTTAGAGATCCCATCAAAGGAGTCAATGCACACAAAAACAAATTATGATTCAATTTACAAACTCCTCATTACTTACTCTTTATCATCATTTGCTTGGATGAAGTATAACTAAGTATTACATTGTATATATCACTGTACATATAATGCCAATTCAACGCAAGATTTAACCTTACCTCAGTGGAAATCGAACACATACCTATATTTATCAACTAAATCAACTTTGTTTCAAATTAACGCCCTTGAATGTTAGATTAACACACGCTGATGTTATCACAAAAATATCGTTTATTGTTGCAGATAGAATTGATTTATCAGTCAATTTCTGATGAAATTTCCCCGTGAGGCTGGACCCAACAATGAAGTGCACTACACATTCCATTATATTCCGTATAGTATCGCCCACTGCAGGATTCAACGCATATCAAAACAGATATATACATTCAAACTACAAACTCTTTATAACTGACTCCTTAGAGTTTGCTTGTAGAATGATAATTGAGTATTATATTATAATGACACTTATGTCAGTTGAAGATCAACCTTACCTTAGTTAAACTGGAACAAATATCTATATTGATATTAACCTTATTCAACTATATGTTTGAAAAAATGTCCTTGAATATCACATTATCTAACACTGATGTAATCATAAAGCTATTGTTTACTTTCACAGTGAGTGAGTGAGTAGGGGTTTAACGTGCTTTAAACAATATTTCAGTCATTAAACACGTGGATGGCAAGCATCCAAAAGAGAGTGGACAGACCAGGGAGAAAGGGATCGAAAGGATGAGGGAAAAGACGGAAAGAAAGGCATAGTGAGAGATAGAAAACAGATTTTAGAACGACTCAAATTTGGTCTGGCTTCTACCCGTTAGACCTGTCCAGCTTGGGTGTCCCTACCAGGAGCATGTAAGCTCCGGGGTCTCTGAAGCACGCAAACCACCACACCACGATAAGGTATTGAGTCAGGTGGTGGTTTAGCAGACAGATCGGATGACGTCAATGTAGTCAATCAACATACTAGAAGGATACTGTATCTGAGAGTCTTTCCTACACCATCCACTTCAACCACTATAGTACCTCTCTGATCTTGTCTACACCACCCACTTCAACCACTATAGTACCTCTCTGATCTTGTCTACACCATCCACTTCAACCACTATAGTACCTATCTGATCTTATCTACACCAACCACTTCAACCACTATAGTACCTCTCTGATCTTGTCTACACCATCCACTTCAACCAATATAGTACATCTCTGATCTTGTCTACACCATCCACTTCAACCACTATAGTACCTCTCTGATCTTGTCTCAGTTTATACACCATCCACTTCAACCACTAGAGTACCTCTCTGATCTTGTCTCAGTTTATACACCATCCACTTTAACCACTACAGTACCTCTCTGATCTTTCCTACACCATCCACTTCAACCACTATAGTACCTCTCTGATCTTGTCTACACCATCCACTTCAACCTCTAGAGCACCTCTCTGATCTTGTCTCAGTTTATACACCATCCCGACAGTTGAGGTCACACCAGCATTTCATTCTGAAAATACCACCTGCTCTATGGCTGCAGATCGTTTAGCTTTGCTGCTCCCTCACTGTGGAGTGATCTTCCAATAGAAATAAAAATATCAACCTCTCTTGACTCTTTTAAATTGTACGCAGTGAAAGCATTCAACTCCTATATTGAAACATTGTGGAGGGACAGGTAAATATTGCACTTATTGAACTTTTATATTTATGTTCTATCAATTTGTAAATTTGATAAATCCAAAATTATTTGGAGACTTTCTTGTATGAGAGAAATAAGGATGTTTAATAAATCTAAATAAATTTACATAGTATTTTAAAGAAAAGTAAATGAGTAATGAATCTTCGTTATTTTATTGTTTATAATGTAATGATTACAAAATGAATTTGTTGCACATATTTTGACGATTCTTACCTGACAAGAGCTCTCAAAAACATGCAAACATTTCCCGACGAATGCAGAAAAAAATTTGCATTCATACCCCGTGCATTCATATTTTGTGACTTCTTAATCGAACAGAACAAATTCACGCAACAGTTAATCCAGTTGTGACAAACTTTGGTTCTGTTGCACAATTAGAAATATCTTATCATCTTAACAACTGCGTTTCCTCTCCCAAGGGAAATTATAACCTTGACCTTGATTTCTTGATTTCAATAACTACGATTCCTGAAGTTAAAATATTTCGAGGTATGCAAATTTTCATCTATCTAAGATTAGCAAAATATGAAAAAACACTGATTCTGAAACTTGTAAAACATCATTGCTACATGTATGTAACCATCGAGACAATTTACTGTAACTCTCTCATCAGTGGTACAACTCTCAATCGGAACGTCCAGCGAACACAAAATAAAGCAGCCCTCGTGATCATCTGTACTAGGCCTTCTAAACACATCACTCCAATCCCTTTGGCCCCCATGAAAGATCGCATAACCTTCAAGCAGCTTCTCCAGTCAGAATGACGACTCCTTCCCACAATACCTCAGAAATTTGCTCTCCGGCATGAGATCCCGTCTATGCCGCCCAACAACTCAAAACATTTTTCGCTATTGCACGGAAACTCTGCTTTTTCTGAATTTTGCTTCACTACAAATCAGAACAACTGCCTCTGGTTCATCTTTCGTGAGACCGTTAAACTACATGTTTTTACACCCAGTTCTTCCTATTAGAGCGCCGTTTAGCAGGCCTCATCATCATCATCATCATCATCCAAATACTTGTATAGCGCCAATATCCATAATATGCTCAAAGGCGCTTGAGCTCTAAGATGTTGCTGACAGGAAATGTTCAAAGGCTTTAGAGAAGATACAAGTTTTTAAATCAGATTTGAAAGTACTTAGATCTTGAATTGTTCTGATGTGATATGAAAGATTGTTCCAGAGATTAGGTCCAGCAGTTTCGATGGACCTATCACCATAAGTTTTAGTCTTAGTCACTGGAGTTACCAACAGACACTGGTCGCTAGATCGGAGGGAACGTGCAGGAGCATAGGACTGGAACAAATCACTGAGGTACTTTGGTGCTAAACCATGGATGCTTTTGAAGACAAGGAGCAGAGGTTTATACTGTATCCGGTATCGTATAGGAAGCCAGTGGAGTTCAAATAGAGTGGGTGTGATGTGGTCAGATTTCCTGGACTGAGAGATCACTCTTGCTGCAGTATTCTGCACTTTCTGGAGCTTCTGTATCTGATTGTTCGGGACACCCATCAGAAGTGCATTGCAATAATCCAGACGAGATGTTACAAAAGCATGAATTAGAGATACCGTAGTCTTGGCATCCAGGTATCGTCGAATCATGCCGGTATTGCGAATATGGAAGTATGTATTCCTGCAGATATTGTTGATCTGAGGCTCCATGGACAGTGATGTGTCAAAGATAACTCCCAAGTTGCGAACCTCAGATTTTGGCTGAATCTGACATTGACCAATGCTGAAATTCGGAAGAGAAATGCTGGTGTTAAGACGCTTTGGATGGAAAACTATCAGTTCTGTTTTATCGTCATTCAGTTTCAGGTAATGTGATGACATCCAGTGCTTGATGCAGATAACACACTCTTCAATAGCAAGAAATGAAGACTTGGCCGATGAAGACACCAGTGGTTTAAATGACAAGTACAACTGAGTGTCGTCAGCGTACAAATGTAGTCCCATATTGAAAGACCTGACAAGATCACCAAGAGGAGATGTGTAAATGGTAAACAATAAAGGTCCAAGAACCGATCCTTGAGGTACCCCGTATGCAAGATCTTTGGGACTGGAGATATGGCCGTCAATGATCACGGATTGATGCCTACCAGATATGTAGGACTTAAACCACTGTAGAGCAATTCCTGTGATAGCCATCCTGCTCTCAAGTGTGGACAGCAGAAGGTCATGATCAATTGTATCGAAGGCACTGCTCAGATCAAGTAGCACCAGTACTGCAGCACCATCGTTGTCTACTGCTTTCAGTATGTCATTATGTACTTTCACAAGTGCAGTCTCCTAGCCTGGCCTAGAAAATAGCTTTTTGACTACTGACATATGGTTGATGTCACTTGAGGTGTACGAGTTTCTCATACTTGTACTTAAGTCACGTTTAACGGGAGGAAATAATCAAAACGAACGTCTAGAATTTGACCTCTGCTCAGTTTAATTTTTGTGTGCAAAAATAGTTATTTCACCTTAGAGTAAAACTTTTTTATAGGGGCAGACATTATGTTTTTGGAGTCAAATATGTCAAAATTCTTAATTGTTGTTTCTTAATCGAGAAGTAGTGGTTGTTTCAGAATATCAGAATCCTAATTCTTATCAGTTCAGAATAGTGACACTTAACGGGTTAATGACGTGATATGTGATCGAAAACCGGACGGTGACGCGCGCCAATGATTCTGATGTCATTTCGTAGGCTTATTTACTGCAGAGAGAAACACAAATATTGGTTGATAGTGTTCAGAATGTCATTCACGTATACGTAATATACTGACATTTTAGAGACGAAGATGCAAGTTTAGGGAGGCGATTTTAACTTAACTCTGGTCATAAGATATTTTGGCTCTAACTAAAGCCAAATTAAAAATCATGAAACATACTCTGTGACACTTTAATTGCTGTTGCTTTTTCTAAAATGATAACATTTTAGTGTAAAGTTTTTTGGGACTTCTGTATATAATGACTTCACTTTCAACCGCAACAGCACTAATATTGCTTCAAATGGAAATATTATTAATTGATATCTTCAAAACGTTCTCATGTGAAGCATTGCATCTATCTGATCAATAACAAATTAATCAACAGGACGGATAACAGTCAGATTTAGCATTCATGCAATATTTACCTTTAAGCTACACTACGTTCGACGTTATCAAGTTAATACGCCAAGTAATATGAAAGTCAATTGGCTACTATTCATTTTGTATTGGTGGAACAATGTCTAATTGAATTCATATTTGTATTTTGCCTCATAACACAGTTTTCTATCACACTGTAAATTAAGAGTTAGAACGTTACTTTCAGATGAACAGCCCGGGTAACCAAACCTCCTGTTGATTAACCTCTCTGATTTAGGAGAGACAGTTTTCATATGACAGAATGTTAACAGTGCCTGGTTGAAATAATTGTAAATATCATGCATTCATATTGATTTGAAATCGTTTCAGTCTCAAATAATTTTGTAGTAAGAATCTTTATTCTGTTACTCCTTAAATCATGCTACAATTTGACGTTAGTCCACAAGACAGTAACTATTATGTAAATATCAGTGTAGAAACTTAGTACTATTGCACATTTCAGGAGAGCAAGGAAGTTTATGAATACACACAAAATACATCGACATGATCTCAATTGCTTCTTTTTCTAGATACATTGCTGAAGTTATTTATGTTTTTTCTTACTGGTCAATGCTTTCATTGTAAGTATCTACTTTCATTATTGGGTTATATAAAGTATTACATATGAGAAAACAGTATCCTCCATTCGTGACACTGTTCGTGTTGGACAGTATTTAGAGGTCATTTGCAAACATTGCACACAGGCATTCACCAACACAGAGCATCTCTTCGAAACTTATCTGTTTCTATATATATGTCCTTTCCCTCAATTGTAATTATTCATTCATCCCGGCTACTTCCTCATCATACATGCAGGGGCTTCTCTAACAATCTAAAAGGTCAAACGCAGACTAGATTGACCTGGATCATATAAGGAAAAGAAAGTAAAGCAAAAAAATGGATGTCTTATTGAAATCTGAAATTCTAATCTTTGTAAACCAGTATGGTTGACAAATACTAGTTTATTATGGTCTTAGTATGCAACTCAATTGTCGTGATTATCAAGAACACAAAGGCGACTTTCACCAAATATCTGCGAACACGATGTGTGAGTGGTTTTATTCTCACCAAACAAATAACAACATCAATCAATGCACATCAATAACTCTTTTGTTGGCGTTGAAATGAGCACTTCACAATGCTGTCCACGTTCATGATCAGTGTCAGCTTAGTCAGTATTGATCACGTTATGACGTCAACAATCGACTTACAGGAAAAAAGGCAGCTCAGTTTACACATATCGTTTAGACACCTTTCAAAAGTCGTTCATAGGAACTTTACTTGAGAACTTTTGTTCTACTGTGCACTTTGAGTCTTCTAGACAGAAAAAATCAAGTTATAGCGATAGAATCATAACATCGACCTCGATGTAAAAAAACAATCTTTCATGCAAGAGGTGTTGGTGAAATAAGCGGATAATTTGTGGTTCGTTAAAAGAGGTTACGTTGGCATTTTATTTCTCGAGCCACCTCAGATAGAAGAGAACTGTCTGAATGATGACAAATAGTTACTCGAAAATGAGAATAAAATATTACCACTCAAGTTTCCCCGCCGTTATGTGAATGTTATTGACGATGTTTATATAAATTATTTAGCACATGAATTCGTTGTTTTCATTAATGCTAATTGTGAAATAAGAATTAAACATAAAATATCTGAAGTATGAAGCTTAAAGATCGATCTTTAAAACGTTCCAATCAATAAAATGCGTCCTAATCTAATTGATAAGATTTCATTCTGGCTGCTGCATTGTTTAATGTAATAAACAGGCACTCTTTTACGAAGAATTGGAATAATCTGAGAGGGAACGAGATGAACTGACGATGCGAGTTGATAAAAACCATTGATTTTGGATTGTGTCTCTTTCATCAAAGAAAGGTGTGAAAACGGCCGAAAGAGGAAGGTTTACAGGAACACTAAATACTTGTTCCCTGTTTCATCTCTCATTAAAATTTTTAGCTATCAAAGTTTTATTCAACGAGTTGGAGCTGTATTTATTGTGGTTATGTGCATATCGACGACCAAATATAAAATGAAATAGGCACAACAAATGAAAAAACTTTTTATGCCACTTCCTGAATAAAATTAATTAAAATGAATTTATTGTGGAATAATAATCTAGAACCAGTGTATCAAACTCAGTTTTGTTGAAAGAATGACATAGGAGCACGACCCCAAAATACAAAATAATTTCCACCTAGTGTTCATATGAATACCCAAAGAAGTACATCAGTGTGTATCAAATGAAACCAAAAATTATTGTTATATGCCTTCATATTCATTGATAAAGTATATGTCAATGCCGTCGAAAATAATTTACTACGACTGTATATCTTCCTGTGTTGATCCAATGTGTTATAGATTACATGAATATGATAGATCAGTAAAAGTTTAAATTGTCTGTTGATAAAATGAATGTAAAATTATGTTGGAATAAGATTTACACTAAAGAAACATATTCTTGAGTTTGCAGTTTTCTTCCCATCTACCGTCACATCACTTTATTTCGGTTGATATTCAAGCCATTAGCCTGTAACAACATAGAATATACATACAATATCAAACGTACTTAAGATCTTATACTTTACAAAAATTAAGATAACTTTTCCTTAATCCCAGAATTTAATGCTATTTATATACATGTCCATTCGCTGAGTTTAAGATACAATCTCTAAAATATAATTTACTCACCCAGCGTGTTAAATTCTGAAATTCAGATCTTCGTGACAAACATGATTTAAAGTATTAACACTGATTAATCTTGTAGAATCCTACACTGAAAAGATAAACATGTTTAGATACAAAATTATGTGGTAAATAAACTAGGATTTATATGCGTCATTTCAGACTTAATAAGTAATTGATAAAAACGCCCCTGGCAACGTCACAAGTAAAGATCAATCAACATATCCAAGGAACTCTTGCATATAGGTGTGCTGTACACGCCTTGTAGTGAATACGCTATTGTGAAATCAGAATAACACATGCATGCAAGTCACGGTGCCATGGTGCTTGACAAAGCTACTTCTGGTCAACTCCTTGTACGGAAGTATAGATCACGATGTAATTGCCAACCAAGTACACCATATTGAGTAGATGATTTCACCCTAATCTAGTACACACCAATACCAATGTGTGCAAGACAAGCAACATATATTCAATAGTATACAACGTTCATAAATGTACCGTTATATAACACACTCTGTTTTTGAATGAATAGTGAGGAGGAAGGTTTCCTCATTTGAGGAGGATAAAGATAACATGAAAACGAATATTATTTTATTTAAATTTTTAGATCATCAATATTTCTCATGTTTTGTACAGTTCGTCTTAATTGCCAAGAAATTTCATAAATTTATATTGCATGCATTTCGATGTGTTAACCGTGATTTAATCCAGATGAGGCTCATAAAGCATTTTGATAATATGCTAACGTAATGCTATTATATTTTGATTCAATCTATCTGCTTTAGTTTTAATTCTTGTACATTTTTCAAACGCGGGATTTCTAACCACACCGTTACAGCCAGGTACCGATCGCAAGCACAGATCGTTTCCACAGCTTAGTCACGGAGCCGTGAAATCAAGATCCAACAACCTGTATCTTAACTAACAGTTGTCCAGATAGTACCCCTAAGAACAATTAAATGGCACAGCTAATGAGCAATCTTGTTCTTGTACCATCTATGCTGATAATGATAATAAGATGAGTTTGGGCTTTCAAGTTAATGCTCTTCTATTGGAAATATAAATTGTTTTGTTAATGATAGAAGGATTACGTCAAATATCTGAAGTGCATGTTCACTCAATACAGCTGATTTTTTCCTCCTACAACTCCTACAATTAACTACATTAAAAATTGGGCCAGTTGTTTTTTCACGACTTGAAACGCTAATTTTTCCATTTTAAATTTCCTCTTATTTCTTTTTCAGAACAGATATTCCAATGCTGTACAAAATGAGGGCAAGTCCCTGTTTCAGTGTGAGATAACCATTGCGTCGACTTCCATAGGTCACTGATTATGCATCACGTCAAGTCAGTAGTGACGATACTTTGTACACAATATCGATATTCTAATTGTGTAGTTTAGTGCCATCGATTTTTTCCCTTTATAGGAAATGAAGAATCGCTATTTAAATATTGATGTGAATTACTTAACAAATCCTCAAGAACGTAAAAGACTCAGGTCATCAATTCATATGAAACTTACAGAACCAATTCGTGACCTTAAAGAAGAAGGTATGCTATATATCTATCTTTTAATCGTTCAGCCTTTGTATCTCATGGATGCAAAGCAAAAAGCGGTCAAAATAGATAACTTAAAAAAACATTTACCTCATAAGTCAACAAAATGACGTCAATCAAATGTCATGTTTTCAACTATAAGAAAATTTATGGCAAAACGTAATTGTCCCTTGGTTCATTTAATTAACAAATATTACAAATCGGGCAGGATTCTGTATTTAAACATTTTAGTTTGATATGTACACTGCCGTTTAGTTTTGCTGTTTTGGTACATTTTCAAGATTAATGTTTAAGTTTTCTCACTTTAACGGTGACTGGTTTTTTCCTTATGTTAACTGAAGAGACCAACTAATCATTCAGAAGATGTTTTTATAGCATAGTAGTTGTAAAGGCGGCGCATAACTCAAGTGAGAAATGCGAACCTTATTTGAGGAAAATTCAAAGAAGACTTTTATATGACTAAACACCTCCTATAATACAGAATGCATACTGCTGTCTCTCTTAGTGCAAATGTCAGGATATTTTGATCTCCTTTCGACGTCAGTGTACTACTTCAATTGAACCAATAAATGATCACCATACCTCCATGTGTAAAACAGAAGTACCACACTAACATGATAAAATATGCACTTTGACAGAAAAAAAATAATTGGGATGCAGTTGTCAAATGTTCAGAATGACGAAGCCTCTGGTATATATGTATGTAAAGATAACAAAATAATAGATATAGAATTTATATTACAAAAGAAACAATCTCCTTTGCATCCACTAATTACGTGCACATATTTCATCACTTTCGGTCAACAAATCTCTCTCCAAAGGTATCTAGGGCATTTTGAAATGTTTTCATTATTTGCCATTTACCATTTTGTTTAAAACCATGACAAAATAATAGTTATGAACCCGCACGGAACTTAAACGTTATGTGCATCTGAGGTTCTCAAAATTGAGTCGTTAAGGACATTTTAATTACTAAGCTCATGATATTAGACAGATTAAAAACAACCACATGCTCTGCCCTGGAAATGTGAGCTGAAAAAAAGAAAGTTGTTGAAGTCGTTGAACTACCGTAATTGTACTGATTATTTCACGAAAATTTCGTTTGTTCTTAATTGAAATTTGAGAAAACTATTTATTTTTAACGCTATAGGGGACATGGAATCTATATAATTCACTGGTAGCAGGTGCGGGCGTGACAAGTTTATAGGGAATGCTCCAAAAACTAATCAAACGTCTTTCCTATTTTCTGAATATTAAGCAGTTTTCAATTATGGTAGTTGTCTTCTATCATTCATGAATATCAATCAGCTAAACACAAAGTGAAATCGAGCTCTAATCTTATTTCCCATAGGATATGAAGACATGCGTCATTATCGAAAGAGAATACGGTTCCGTGGTGAGTTTAATCTGTGTTGAAACGAATCATTCACTGATGGGGAAATTAGATTCACCTGTGAAAGGACCAAGATGGAAAGACGCCGCCAGGTGAGAAAATACACATGAGTAGCGTGCAGCTCTGGAAACTTCACAAGTAAATGCGAAGCTTGAACAGTTTTGGTTGAGTTTATGTCTAGTTGCTTAAAAACAACTTGATAAAGAAATAATAAAAACGTGCCTGATATAACTATACAGCAAGAAGAGTTATGATCTTCAAAATATAACTGTCATCGAAACATCTCTCCTTTAGAATGGACATTGAAATACCAATTAACACTTCAACTGTCATATACATGAATGAAAATCCGCCTTAAGCAGCTTGCTTGTCAATGTTCTAGTTTTATGCTTCTTCGACTCCACCTCCTCATGCTAATTCCGGTAGAATTGAAGAGTACAAGGTTACAGACAGACAGACAGATAGATTGTTTATTTCAGTCTCACCTCAAACATTACATATTTACAACACATACAAAACAATAAAACTTGAGCCTCTCCTCTTAGGGGTTACGAGAGACTAAAATCATAAACATATACAAAAAGATGTCCAAAAATGTATGATTAAGACTATATGTATATGGGAATATATTTTGTTTAAAAAAAAACTAATCTGACAAACTATTCACAAAAAGTATAAACATAAGATTTAGGGTTACATGTCGTCACCAGGATCCATAGGCATGGTGTTGGCAACAAGTTAAATTATATTGGTTTGCACAACTTCATTAAGAATTTTAATATATGTTTCAATGGCAGCGTTTTTCTGGCAGAATATAGTGACATCAAAGCGTATGAAGAGTCTCGGGAGATGAGAGAGACCTTGGTACTTAACACATGCACTCGTTGGATACAAATTGGTATTGGAAACCCAAATTGATGTATTCCTATTTGGGTAATTAGAACATTTCTAAATTCATTGTTAATGAACAATGTTTTTTAACAGACTAAATAGAAAAAACCTTGGTCTCTTCTTATATAGAAAGGTAATCATATTTGCATTGTGTTTAATCTATTCATGTTTTCTGTTTTATGATATTATCTGTAACCGCTAATGAAAGAACTTAACATGAAATATAGTTTCATATGAAAGTTGTCTGTTACCTCTAAAACCACACTAAAAAAATTCTAGACAGAAAATAGTCCAGTTAAAATGATTCAATATAACGTTCCTTCCCTGTTGTGAACATCTTTGTATTCTAATGAAGGTAAATTAGTACAGTGTTTATAATGGTCTTCTTTAAATGATCTGTACTCAGGAACATCTATATATGCCAGGAAATAAAAATATTCTGAGTGGTGTTTTGTTCTTGAGTAAAGACACTTCCAATATTTTGAATATTACCACGCCCACTACAGGAGTGAATGCATACCAAAACAAATATATACATTCAATTTACAAACTCTTCATGATCATAACTGACTCTTTATCTTCTGCTTGTATTCTGTATTATATCATAGTGACAATTGTGTCAGTTAACTTTAGTTAAAATGGAACAAATACCTATATTGATATTAACCTTAATAAATCAAATGTTTGAAAAATGCCCTTGAATATCAGATTATCTAACACTGATGTAATCATAAAGCTATTGTTAACTGTCACAGACAGAACGGATCTGTCAAGATACCAATGTAGTCAATCAACATACTGGAAAGATAATGTATCTACGAGAGTCTTATCTACACCACTCACTTCAGTGAGTACAAGAAGCATGTCTGTCCACTTTAAATGGCATCAATGGTTTGGCTGTCAGTGTGAGCTATAAAGTTTCATTGGCATAAATGGTTGATTGTCAACTTATAATTGTTTATGGAGGTTAATGCAATTAGAAATTCAAGACTATTCAATATATAAGAGATGCAACTCCCCCATATATACCATTGCAGTGAAAGCGTTTAATTCCAAATATAATATTGATTTTGATATTGATATTCTTCTTGTTATTTTGATAAGTCCTACATTATTGTATGCAAGGGAGACTTTCTTGTATGGGAGAAATTAGGTTGTTTTTGTTTTGGTTTAAGAAATCAAACAACAAATCCTGAATTCAGGAGCAAATAACGTCAGAAGTATGGGCAACAAGTTGGTATCAACTATTTCTAATCTGTTTTCCTCCTAATGACTGCAAAGACATTTGTTATAATTTCACTTCCGTCCGTAACAGTTGTAGAATTTGTAAAAAGAAAAATACAAGTAATTGATATCTTCAAAGAGTTCATTCTCACAAGAAAGCATAGCATGAATTTGATAATCAAATTAATGAACAGAACAGGTTTAGGATTTAGGATTAATCATTCATTTAATATTTACTTTTCCGCTCTTTTATGTTAGAAGTTATTCACCGAATGCTGTGTTATGCCATATTTAATTGCATTGTTTGAACATTGTCTATCATGAGTCGTGTTTGTCTTTGTCCTCTCACAACACATCTTTCAATCAGACTAGTACTATACATTAACCGCTAGAACATTACTTTCAGATGAACAAACCAGGTAGCCCAGATTGTAACTTTGTAATTCTGTAATTTAGGAGGTAAAGGAAGACATATTGAGTAATTTTTATGTTTAGACTGTGTAATGTCGCAAATGTTTGTCTATTTGTCTAGGATTTTGATAAAAACAAAAATATATATACATTAACCCAACTGTGACTATCTAGATAATATGCAAATGCTGTTTTGGTTTTTCTGGTTCTAACCAAATTTGGCGGAAATTTGATTTTTGGGTTAATAAATGTTTATATAAAATGTAGCCTTCGTTTATGTTAGAGAGTATCTAGGTTCATTTCATTTGTTATGTATCCCAGATGAATGTATCAGTGTTGATGATCAGTATTGTATGAATCAGTACCCCAATACCACAGTGTCAATACACTTTCACATACTAATACCTGATCAATGTCCATTCTACTGCGATATGAATGATTTGTAGCTTTTTGTTTGACCTTATCTTCTCACTGGCAATAACATTGTACGTGTTTTAAATTTTTGTAACTTTGGAGGTGCGATTAGATGAGGTAATTTGGGGTTAAAGCTGATTTCAAGAGTATTTCACTTATATTGCTGGTATCATTGTAGGGAGAAAGCCCACAACACAATTGTGGTTTTCCATTGCGTTGCAACCTACGAGCATCGGCTGGCACTAGCGAACAATGGGCGCTACAGCGCTGAAATTCAGTGAAGCATTTCACCCAAATCTTACTGCGTGAAGAACATTTCTCTACTGCAAAGTTGCCGAGGCCCTGGTGGTATCCAACCGGGAACCTCTTCATCAGAATCCTAACGCGCTTACAACTGCGCTATCCCGCCTAATGATAAGATTAGAAAGCACAATTAGTGGATATGTACAACGTGAATAAATAGTTACGTCCAGCCTTATAATCAGACGTTTACCAAGAGCACGTAGACAAATATAGCATCATCCTCTATTCATGTCAATATACGTACAGGTTCGTGTCTGGCATATAAGAGGTCAACCCAAATCGCAGCAGACCAAATTGACCTGGGTCATAACTCAATAAACCTTTTGATGTCTCAATATATGCAACATCGTGAACAAGCATTTACCATCAGAGAGCATCTCGTGAAACCTTCCTGTTTCTTTTTCCTCTCTCTATGCCAATATCCGTCAGCCATATGGCTATCATTGACATGAAAACTTTGATAGGACAAGTACGGGCTGGTAACTGTTTGTATACCTGATCAGCCATTCCTTGAGACAGTAACCCTGATGTGATTGATATGATTGAAGATTACCTGTACATCTCCATATAGAAATTGTCCTCTTGTCTCCGTTTTTGTTTTTTCCCTGATAACCCTGAAGACTAAATTCTCTGAGTTTTTATTTTAACAGCCCTCTATGTGTTTTTGTTTTAAGGTAACTTTCAAAATTGACCTACATATATGTTGTGTGATTGGTTCTATTTTCAACAAACAAATAAGACCATCGATCAATGCCGTCAGTACCTTTTGTGTTGGTACTGACATGAACACTTCACACTAATGTCCATATTCAACGTCAGCTTATTCAATAACCTCACCTGATGACGTCAACAATCAACTAACAGAAAGTAAAGCAGCTCTGCTCACACATATTTCTGAGAATCCGTGGAGCAGCTTTCAAAATAATTCTTATATCGTACTTGTGATTGGTCACAAGATATTTTCTGTTTATTATTTCTTTTATTGAGAGAATACTTAGCAACAAGATGTCTCTTATATTTTGTATGTTTTAGTTTTTTCAAGCATCAACTCTTTTAATGAAAATTCATCTTGATTATTTTTTTTATCAATTTTTTAGCTGTTTCATTATGAAGATAAAATAGCAACCAATGTTCTCAATTTTAATGTGGAGATTTGTCCTGAGTACCAGGAAAATATCAAACAAGATTATAGAAATACTCATGTTCGAGTCCGATATTCAACTTAGACAGATGATAAATCTCCATATCAAACTCATTGATATATAGTAACGAATTTATCTTCACTGTCATGCATATAAACAGTTGTACCCATAACGACTTTAATAGATGTCGAAAAGTAATTCATTGTATTGAAAAAAACCAGTGTTATGTCAGATACATGTAAGAATAAGAAGAAGACATAAAAATCTCATCAATCTTCCTTGAACATTACATCTTTCAGTTATTGAAAACATCGTAAAATATCGTTTACAGTCATTAGATTTTTTTGTATAATTTTTCAAATTTGGATATTTGTATCAATTTTAAGTGTGAATGTGAGCCACTTTACTTCCAATAACACTAATGACAAAATGACAAGGCAAATATACCCATCCTAACATAAAGGACATGATTCTTAGGCAATCGCCATAAAGAAACCATATCAATATTGATGAGTCAATATCGTCAAAGAGAACCTACCCATCACATTTTTTGGATAGTAGAATGGCTACTTGAAGTTCACACCATTGTAAAACGGATATGTATGCCCATTGATGATTTGAAGCATCTCGTAAATGTCCAACCAACAAGCCAATATTAGACCAGTCTAAATGATGTAGACCTGGTGCAAAGGAAAAAGGTTTCAAAATATTGCCTCTCCCGGTATATGAACTCTATCACAGGGTTTCCTCTCCACACGGTCTAAGAATAATCACATGCTCAGACATCAATTCGGTTTTCAGCCTACATCAAAACATTTACAGTTTACTGTCAGAACCACTGTTTCAACTTCCTATCAAAATCATGATGATGTGATATCATGATGTGATTTGTTTGCTAACGACGAAGTTTTGTCATGTAAATGTTCAAGTAATAAATCTGTAACATAGAAGCTTATTGAAGAAGAAAGGAGAAAAAGGAAAAGATACATAAAATAACAATTAATAAAAAAAAATGCTTGATTTAATAAGCATCGGAGAAGACGTAATTCACTTTGAAAGAACATTCTGTTTAGTCCATCATTAACAATAAACTCTGTGAAACAATATAGACTAATTTGAGAATGTTTGCCTGCAGGTTCAATGGCATGTTTCAACTCGAACACGAATAGCTATTTACTAGTGACCATTGTTTTCAGTCATTGAATCATTTAAATTCTATACAGAATGTGAATTCAACACGGTAGGCTTGAATGTATTTAGGTTAGAAATATTGTGAAAGGAAAAATAATCATTCAAACTTTTTTCCATCGACGTTACCACTCTATTTCTTATTAAGTAGCAAAAACAGGAAACAAAGGTAAGTTCTTTAGTGAGAGACATCCTGAATCATAAGTTCCCATTTTGTGTCAATTTAAGGCTGGAATAGTGTATTGAATTTGTATTATGGTCATTGTTTTGTGTCAAGATATCCATCATGATTCGAACTACATTTTAAACAATTATTCATTTCTATCAACACAACAGACATTTCACCCTACCTGTTGGGATAAATTCATTAAAAGAAATTAATGTGACAGTTGTCGATTATATTGCTTTGGGCCTCTGTGAAGAAAGATTAGAAAAGAACATTTAAGATGCAAGTCACGATATCATGCTGGCTCATGACGTCATGTCTGGTCAATTCCCATCTTGATTAGACAGACAAGTTGCATGTTATCACTCACAATACATCAACCTCACAAAGAACTTTGCTGAAATCGAACGTTTGAATGAACTAATCTGAACCAAGGTTACGTCCATGTTACTGTCTGCAGCAAGATTGCTACAAAGCAGTATCAAGTCCCACAGTGCATTTTTGTTACTGAAGATTAAGATGATAGTTCTTGTTTCTGTCTGAAAAATTAAAGTTGATATTTCTTAACCATTTAAATATGAATTGAACAAACGTATCTGGAGCTTTAAGCTTTAAGAACAGTTTTCGAAACGATCGAATGAAGAAAATGAAATTTCATGTTATCAATATTCGTCACGAACAAATCTTGCATGTGCCATTCCAATTCAAAAGTTTCAATGGAGTTGAGGCTTTTAACTTTGTGTACAAAATTTAACCATTTAAACAAGTGTAAGCATTTACTCAAGTGAAGAAGGTAGGTGGGGAATAACAAATAAACAAGGGAAAGGAACAGTGTTTTATAAGTATTTTATAAAGAGTAAAACGATATTAAGAAAATAATGAGAACAAACACATAAGGTAGCAAATATGTCACAACAACAGAAAATTATCACTCTCTGTGTGCAGCTAAGATGCCATGAAATGACTCCATTTGCTGTTTCCGTCAGATAAAGTACATTCCCACTCTTGATAGACAGATAAGTGCAGGCTCAAAAGCTTTCAGATGTATGAAATGTCAATCCAAGCAAAATAAAGTAGTTTCCCTATCTACACCATTATCCTTTCTCCGGTAGGTAAAGGAAGTACATAATACTTTTCCTAATCAATTTGTTTGTCACTAGCCTATGTGTTCTATTCAATGCGATATTGATCATCGCACATAGACCATTGTTATAGTTTAAATGGTAGACAGCATAATGATGTTATATAATGAAATGCATTTGTGATCTAAAAAGTTATGGTTCAGATAACGTATTTATGCAAGAATTCGTACCATCAATCAATCTCATTAAATACACACTTGCAAAAGATTCACTGCGAAGACCAGTATGAATTAAAATATTATTTATAATTCCGAAATTACTGGTAAAGGGACTGAGAATTCACGATGCTCTATGAGTCGACTAAATATTATCAACTCTGTCTCACGTATCGTTCTCGATGGACACAATGGAAAGGTATTTTGAGGTTAACATTGTGCAGTCTTAGACTATAAGTGCTGTAAAATCTTATTTGCCTACGGCCTCTTGGGGTTAACATTACATATCATAATCCATAGTGATTTTCATATATGCATAATTGTCTTTTCTACATCTGCTAATTACTCTGCTTATACTTCTTATATGATCCAAGGTTATGTTGATATTACCGTCTGCAGGACAATTGCTTCATCACTGTGAAAGGTCACACAGTCCATTCCTCTATGGCGCTATCAGATGTATTATGTAATCTTTCAGTATGAATGCATTCTCTCCCAACAGAGGTAGCTCCATCATAAATTTATATACAACCTCTGTCTTAATACGAAGGTTTCTCGGGCTTCAGGCAGTTTCCCCTACCGACGATATATTGCACCTTAAACTACCTGGCAATATTTCAGCCAATGAAAACACCGAATGCATAACAACATACTTGTAGTCACATATGCCTATTCAAAGATGCAGTCGCAAAATGAAGCCTATGTATTCTGTAAAGACGATTTAAAGTGCAAGGTGAATATTTTCGAATAAAGTTTAGTTATTGCAAAGCTTCGGAAATAACTTAATCCGATTTGAATGATAAATTTTGACTAACTAACTTGTTTGCATTTTGCATTCAATCAGCGTTTTACATTTCGTGCCCGAGAAACCTTCGTATTAAGACAGAGGTTGTATAGGAATTAATGAGAGAGCTATCTCTGTTGGGAAAGAATGGTATGAATGATGACAAATAGTACTTTGAGAATGATATTAAGTGTTATCAGATTCGTTTCGTTACCGACAGGTGAAAGTCATGGAAAACATATTTATAAGCAAATGATCTCCTTGTTTGACATATATCCTTGATATTTCTTAACTCATGAAACGTGAAATATATAGAGAATCTCACCCAAGTGTCTTCTGATATCAAATATATCAACACGAGTTGATGAAAGTTACAAATATCCGAGGCTTGCAGAGGATATTTTTACTTTTATCAACGAGTGTTGATATATTTGATATCAGAAGACTCGAGGGTGAGATTCTATTTATCATCCAAAATCATTTTCCCTTACATTTGAATGACAAATGAACATTACTGAACACCGTCCTGCCCTAAGACTCCAAGTGCGGTGATGTCATAGCAGTGTTTATGGCGTCATAGCATTGTGATGTCATTACTTGATGATGTTAACCAACTGTGATGTCATATACTTGACGTCAGAGGGGCATTGTTCAAAATCTACTGCCAAAAAGATATCTCCTAGGAAATATTGCTTGATCTTCCACAAGCGATATCTCCTGTGGAACAGAGTTTTGGATGATAAACAAAGATATCTGAAGCTTTAGGCCCTGAAATCCTAGAAACGTCTGAATCGTGAAAATACAACCAAGATTGTCAATACTGATCAAGAAGATTTGTTGCGTGCGCCATTCCAATTTAAAAGATTTATTTTGACTGTTTGATCGTGACATATATTGCAAAACAAAATTTGAAGGAGAAATTAGATTTGTCTAAAAGCGGAAGACATGAAAGGAAACTTCCAGTTCGGAAAAGACAGAAACAGTAAAAGAAGAAGGTTAACAGGAACACAAACGAAATGTATCGTTTCTGATTGGAAGGGTTGTAAATGATATTGTGACAGAGAATAAGCTCTTTTTAGATACTGATATACAAGTACCATGCGATCTTATCACTCAATACAAATAGTCAAAGCATGACATTCCATTAATTTCAAGTTAATTGAAAATAGATATTTTAATTCATTTTGTGATTTACTGAACGTATAACATTTTTCAACATGGAGTTTAGCTAAGAGTATTAAATACCCTGTTCAAGTATCTGCTGTTTTACAATGTACGAAATACTCGTTAAATCTTATCAATATGCCTAAATAACAGATGCCGCGAAAGGGTTTCAATGTGATGTTTGTATGATGAACAAGGTCATGTAAATTGGGTTAGCAAAATACGAAATGTGGTATGTAAATTAGGCTAATTAATGTTGTTTTTCAAATACTTATGAAGATAAAAATGTTCTTGTCAATATTTTCTGGCAGTGACTATTTGGCCGAGTGATTTATCCCAGAGCCCTTAAATGCATAAAAGGATGCATACTAATAGTAATTTAAAAGTAACAATTTCTTGTGAAACATACTTGGTGGAAAATATCTCGTTTATGCTTTTGAAAAAAAGAAGAAATATGTTGTCATATTAAGAAAATAGTTTTCTGTATAACTTTAGTTCACATTCTTATGTCTGCACCGATGTGGTGTCACCTGTACTAATAAGCCTATAGCCTTACAACATTGAAATAAAATTTTGAAATAACAACATCTTTGGATCCGTGGTTATTATAATCATAATATAGTCTTTTGTTAAATACCTTTTGTACAGGAAAAAAATCATTACTTATTCATCATGGATGCATATGAAACATCAAATTTTGTTGAATAACTTATATGACTGTTAAAATGTCAGTAAATATCAAATTATTTTAAAAAATCATGAATTTATTTAACGAGTTGCGACTGTGGTTGTATTTATTTGTAGATATGAAATTAAACAAAAATATTAAAAGGCCTTCAAAATATTAAAATTGTGGTTCTACTTCCTTAGATTTTCATTAAAAATAAAAACAGATAACACATCTGTTAGATATTGAGTAATTAGAAATTTGAATCCAACATTGTTAAAAAGAATACCCAAATACCCAATGATTTCAATCTTGTGTTCGTTTGAATACGGACAGAAGAACATATGTGTTAATCGAAAATAATCAATTACTATTGTTATATGCTCATGTACACATTGTTAAAAGTGATTGTCAAGGACTTCGAAAATCATTAAGTCTGTATATCTGTGTTATTGATTACAGTAATGAGCTTCCATCAACCCACTAGGAGAGGAAACCATCGGAAATGGAAGTCTGTGCCACAATCTTCATCATAAGTTGAAAACCAGGCTTACTTGTCCGTCATGTAGTACATCATAGAGGGAAGATAATGTGATTCGGGGTTCAAGAGTGTTTCACATCTATCACGGCTGTCAGAATTATTGCAGGGAGAAAGCCCGCAACACCATCGTGGCTGTGCATTGTTTTGTCAACCTGGGAGCATCAGTTGAAACTAGCGAACCATGCATGGGTGGAATACAGCTGAAATTCAGAGTAGCATTGCACCGAAAACCCGTATATGATAGATCAACTGAGATTAATACACTAATTTCTGTTCAAATGTAACAGCATACAGGTTTGTAACTTGTATTGGGAGTTAAGGTTCCTCCATGCCATTTTCCATGGCTTTGTGACCCTTATAAGTGTACATGTAGCGTTCAAATATTGTTGTTTTAAACAGGAGCTAAATTGATTTCAAATATATTGGTTCTGGGGAAAACTTACTTTACCAGACCAGACTCCAAAAAGTGCAATTACATTAAATATTTATTTCAATTTATGCATATTGATTTAAAAGAGTAGTTTAGAACTATGTAGGTGTACATGTAGACTTGAAAGTCCTCTCTGGTTCAAAACAGTCAGTAAACCGATTTTCAATGTTTTGCTAATTGGAAGAGCTTTTATAATCAGTCTTCAAAAGGTGCAATCACAGTAAAGTGTTTATTTTAATTCATTCACCAGTTTATCTAGTTACCTATCTTATTGATAAACTTCGAGCTTTATCGGTGAACTATTCTACTTGATATGTCTTGATGAGATTACATCCAGTTAATTTTTTTCAAAATTTAGGTAATACAATTAGTTATGGTATGATTTGCAATCCTTTTTTTACAGACGCGTTCTGAGCTTCTTCTTGTGAATGAAGAAACAAGGATCGATCACAAAAACAAATTAAAATGAAAAGGTATTTTTTAAGGTATGGCTTTTTCCCATCTAACTAACATATTTTTCAAAACAACAATTGTATGAGATTATGTCGTCGATAATCTTCAAAATCTGTCTGATTTTGAGCATATTTAAGAAATACATATCATTGAATCAATAACTTTTTAATTATTTTAAAAATTTAGTTTGCAAGCAAGCTAACATTGATTAAGCAAATTTGAGAGCCTCCATGAGTTGGCAGTGAGATAAATGTTTCTGCTAAAATAAGTATAAATTAAAAAAATGGTTTGACGTTTATAATAGTTACTTCAGTTTTAACAAAGTTTTCAATTCTGTGTTCAACTGAAATATATCTTGCATATGAATGATACATAACTGTATACCAGGGATACCAGGGATGTCTATTATACGTTGTTGATAAATATTCAGTTTTGTTTTTAAAGTTACCATGTGAAATGTCAATTTTATCATCAATTAGAATTTTTCTATATATAACTATGCTTATTACGAGCGGTAAATGTTGTTCAAGATATGCGAGACTCTATATTTGAATATATATGAAAATGAAACGACCTTTGACGTAAGTAATGCCACATTAATACGGAGTTCGCCCTACAACGTTTATGAAAAAACGTTGTCGTTCAAGTTGCATCTGCTCTTAGAATGACGACATCGATTCTAATTACATAATGAAGAAAACATATTGAATGTATTTTTCATTTTCTTTAGTTCCTTTTAATTAAGACGTTCGTAGTTGTGTGTTTATTGGCTTTATCAGAGTCTTTTGCTAATGAATTTCGTAAATTTAAATTTCTCATGCCATGAAAATCAATGATAACAGTGATGTAAGCCAGGGTCTCATTAACAAATCATTTTGATGGCGAACTAACATAGCACTGCTATATTTGGAATCAATTTAACTGCAAA
The DNA here is from genome assembly GCA_921293015.1 of Phorcus lineatus. Taxonomy (NCBI): domain Eukaryota; kingdom Metazoa; phylum Mollusca; class Gastropoda; order Trochida; family Trochidae; genus Phorcus; species Phorcus lineatus. The sequence continues at coordinate 28,697,697 of OV121085.1, read as the reverse complement.
TGTTAAAATTCTTGCACTTTTTCACTTGTGGGATCACATGCACTGCCGTGATATTCAAAACAGCTTAGTCGTACTGCGAAATCAATGTACAGCAACCAGTATTTAATATACATGTATTTTATCCAGCAGGTGTTCTATCAGTCAGTATCCTATCAACAATTGGGAATGTGCAGTTTTGTCTCTGGCCCTCTGCTTGTAAAGATGCTAGTACAAGTTAAGGCTTTTAAGATAATGTTCTTCAAAGGGAAATTTAAATTGTTTCATTAATGACAGAGGGATTCGGTCAAACAACAGTATAAGGATGATTGTCCCCTTTAAAAGAGTAAAATTTATTCTTCTAAACTCATAAAATGCATTACATTCCGAAATGGGTAGTTGTGTAACACAGCTTGAAACCCTCATTTTCCATGTTCAATTTCCTGTTATTTCTTATCAGGACAGTCGTTCGATTAGTGCCAGTGACTGTTTGTGTGTAATACGATCCAAGTGTATCAAGTGTACAAGATACATAAGCAGAGTAAGTATCTTGTATACTTGATACAGTGAGGGAAGCCGATTTGTTTTACATAATATCGATATTCAAATTCTGTAGCTGAGTGTCATTTATTATTCCCTTTATAGGAAATAAAGAATCGATATATGAATATTGATGTGAATTGATGACCTAAACCTCATATAAGCCAACACTCCTGCAGTCATTCTCCACCAATTATATCATACCAGCATGTCAATTCAAAGACATAAACGTCACATAAGCTAAAAATCTAATACTACATGTAGCAGCTGATGGATAAATGCGGTTCATCTCCTGAGCTCTACCTGTGGACGTAAAGAAAGATGCACGAATACTGTCTTTAAACAACATTAATATTGAGCAACTGAAACATGAACAGAAATGAATGATGAAATCAATAGCGTTATGTATACGCCCGAACAATCAATGATTCAACGCATAAAAACGAGATTGGAATTAAATGACCTTTGAAGTGCTGTGCCACAATCTTCATCATAAGTTGAAAAAGCAGGCCTACTTGTCCGTCATGTAGTACATCATAGAGGGAAGATAATGTGATTCGGAAACTATCAGTGCTGGTAGAATAACAAACAAAATAATATTCAAAGCACATTGTACCCCGAAAATGATGAGGTTAATAGTTCATTCATAATTAAATAATTCTGTAATCTTGTCATCGCTCAGGAATTTTATATTATAAAAGAATTATATCATCAACTTTTTGATACACATTATATTTTGTACAACGTAATATCGTTCTAAAAGTAGCAGTACGTAGTAGTAGTAAAGCAGGAATTGTAAATACATGGTTTAACGTTTCTGATTTTTGCAACCGTCGATAGTATTGTTATTGTCTGTAACCTAATAGAGATATATAGTTCTGAAATCTCTCACATCATAATAACAAATACTTGGAGTTGTTACTGCTGACAAAAAAACACATAACTTGTTATTGTTGTTTGAAGATAATTTCCAGTATGGCAACAAAGGTATAAGGTGTTTTATATTATCTCTCATTAAATCAACATATTTGAATCCATATTATCTGAAACAGAATTGTTTCTCTTATTTGCAAATATTTTGCATTGTGGAAATAGTCTCACATACAAAAGCACCAATGTAGAATATGTCCCTACTTACTTCATGAACATTATCAATATGAGAAGTCGTGTTTTTAAGGATGACAAAAACCTTTAATTATTCTTTAAGTGTTATTCTATTCATCGGTTAATGTTTTTGATAAAAAAAAAATCCCATTAAACATTTTTTAAAAGGGCACTCAGCTTTTTATATCCAATAAAACCAACATCGAAAAACATTAAACGGTCAAAATGAAATTATTCAGGGAAAAAACATTTAACTGAGTTATTTATGAAATTAGGGGATTAAATGACGCCATACAATTGTTGCTGTTCATTAAAACATACCTAAGAGTTATATTAATTGTTAAAGGTTTATTGAATGCATGTTACAAATCAGACTAAAATATGTATGTAAACCTTGAAATTCACATTGTTGTTTTGCCTTGCTGTTTTAATAACAGCAAATCAAAATTAATGTTTAAGCGTTTCACTTCAATGGTCACTTTTTTAGTCTTTGTGTTTATCTATAAAACGCCGAATGTTCATTTGTAAAACGTCTAATTTTCATACGGGTTTTTAATAGTTTTAAAGATGGGCGCTTACCTCCGTTTAAAAATAATAACCAAATAAGGTATTTTCTTAAAAGAATGTTGTTCGAGTATCCAACTTTACAACCTCTAGATCTTAAAACTCACACTAATCTCTAACTTGCATCTTTTCCTTTCGTAACGAAAGATCAGTAATATATTTTGTAAGACCATACTTGATAAATGGTTATAGCATTGACCTACCTGGCGTTCATTTGAATATTTGTTTGTATATTTAATGAATAATTTGATAACAGTTTCAAGTACTTCAGCATGTATATGACGTCTTATATAAGGACATAAGCCTTAACACTGTTTGCACACAGACAAGTGCATCAAGTGGGAACACAAATGTTATAACTGCAATATGATAAAATGTATAAACTGACAAGGATGAAATATTATAAAGTTCTTGTCATGGGATTCAAACATTATTGATAATAAATTCCTCTAGTTTCAAGTTATATTTAAATGGCGATTGCACGGAAAAGGTTCTACAATTCCAGCACATTTTTTCTCATTATAGATTAAAGGCATAGTTCTCAATTTGACTTCATGATTAAACTTTAAGACAACGTTTGACATAATCTTGGTAAACCTGACTCACTATGCAGTAACGTCAAAATATCTGATTACATCACATTGGTGGTGAACTTTATGATTCCTTGTTCTCCTTATAACATCGCACATTTCAAAAGAAAAAGACATAACTTTCTCTCAACTATGGTAGATCATGCATAGTCAATTTCATAAATCAATGACAATAACAAGATAGTACGATGACTGAGGAAATGTTAAACAAAAGAGCACATCTGCCAATTTCTTCAATTCTGTACCTTAAGTTAAAGGTAACTGGTAAGCTGTCCTATTTTATACATTGATCTTCACTTATGTCAAATCAATAATTGTTTTCTTCCAAGTAGGAAATATCATTCAGTTGTTTTGTGTGTAAATGAAGAACTCTATTTTTTATAATGTGACTTGAACATTGTACTTGAAAGCTACTGATAATCAATGTACAGTTGACGGCAAAAAACGCGCACTTGATTCATCGTGAGCAGCCTGCAGTAATTGCTTAAGTAGATCAGTGATTGATTTATCGGAAAAGCATGTTGTGAAGCTCTTCATCAATAGCTTATGTTTTACAACTGCATGCTAAATGCACCGTTTCTGTTGGAAAACTAGAATCGTTTATTTGTATATTGCAAATATATTTTTTATCACTATAGGTAAAACCTTTACTCTTCCAAATGAACACTAAATGTCATGACATCTAAGTTTACTTATATTTATGACACTTTGACATCATGTAATTTTTGTCATCTGTCGAGACAAAGTTGTAAGTCTAAAAGCATAGTCAACATAATGGTTATTGATCCGCACATGACTTAAACGTAAATATGCATGTGAGTGTCTCAAAATGGAATCAGCGTTCCGAAAAGTTAATTGTTAAGCTTAGGATATTAGCAAGATCAATAGCAACCACATATGCATACCTTGAATTGGATATCTAAGCTGAAAGTACTGTAAGTTTGGTGGACTCTCATTTAACGTTAAACATTTTGACGTTTTGATCGTACATGATTGTGATTTGAGAAAATAATTGATACAAAACGCTATAAAGGCGGTGATCTTCAACCTATTTTGGAGACTCTTGATTGCTTTTAGATCGATCTATAACTGTTTCATAGGTGCATAAGGACTTCAAAATGCAAAAGTGAATTTTAAGCAGCGACGGTTCTGTGAATGTTTTTGGTTTGACTGCTCTTGTTTGCTTCGTAGAGAGTTAAGATATAAGTAATCGTGCTTTGTTTTAAAACAAATTTTCCAAAAAAGGAATGAAGAATGCCTTTGATTTTCCTAGCAATAAGCAATAGTGTCACCAAAATTGCATTCTTATTACTTGATAACAAGTAGTTATCATGATTTTAATAATCCATAATTATTATTTCAATAAGCAAATTGTGTTCATATAAATTAGCGTTTCGCCCCACTTATCATTTTGAACGTTTTTTTAAATTCTTAGATACGGGTCAGAGTTAGCCGTGCAATCAGTGACGTTGTTCCAAGAGGACATTTGGTCTGTTCCAGTAACCGTCGATGGTTTTTATTGTACTTAATTGAAAGAGAGATGACAGTCGGAGATTTGAGATAGTTTTTTTATTGGGAACCTTCAATGTCTGGGGATTTTGCAAGAATCGTGAAATATGACTGAATTGAGGTTACATGGAAATATAGTACTAAAGTAACCCGTGTGGAAAAAAGACCTATTCAACGATAGTGAGTTTGTTACAGTAAGCTTCACACTGTCTGTAAAACTTGTTCAACTAGATGCTCTTCAGTTCATTGTGGGTCCAAACGCTAACCATTACAATGTTAAAGGGGCAACGAGTATGTTGTTGAAATCAAATATGTCAAACTTCATTAATAATGATATTATTTTATTGAGAAGTAGTGTTTGTTTCAGAAAATCAGAATCCTAGTGCTTATCAATTCAGGATAGGGACAATAAAGGGGTTAGCATCGTGATTTGTGACCGAAAACCGGACAGTAGCGCGCGCCAATGATTCAAACGTAATTTCTGAAACTTATTTACAGCAGACACAAAGACAAGCATTGGTGGATAGCGTTAAGTAGGTAATGTAACTAATTTACGAATGAATTGGATACATAAGTTCAAATTATCAATATTTATAGAGCCGTTTAAGGATTATCAGTGAAACAAGAAAATATTATAATTATGGCATTTTACAGATAAAGATATACGTTTAGGGACGCGAGTTAGGTCATACGGCATTTTGGCTCTTACTGAATCCACAATTAAAATCATGAACATACTCTGTGTCACTTTAAGACACGATTCGCCTGCACTCACTGCCTCTTTCCCGCTTCCCTCTCTGTCCTGAACAACATCACAATTACAGGGCATAGTTAATGAAGCCATAATTAGATCTGATAAATTAAAGACCCTATACATTTATCTTCAAAGGGTGTTCTCCATCCATCGAACTGGTAGTAGATACTAGCGTGGTCAATTAATTGTCAAAAAAATGGTCTTAAGTGTATATTTTTGCTTAGCGATCGAGTAGATGTTTAATCCAATTTTGTACTTTTAAGTTTTCCATTATTCATTTCATATTCATTAGTTTCATTGTAGCCTTAATACCATGGAATTCACACATTGTAATAGTTTGTAGCAGTGTCACCCGATTTCATGCGATGTATGAAGGACTAAAAATAAAGCTGGATAACTCACAAAATAAATGTTTATATAAACACAGTTGATAAAGCATGTTTCAAACCAAAAATGTAACCAATGCGTCGTATCATGACGTTTAACTTTGTTCACGACTAAATCTATTTTTGATCTTGACACACGAAAATCACTAACAAGTTTATTTATGTTTCCCGAAGATGGAACCTAAATCTATTTTTGATCTTGACACACGAAAATCACTAACAAGTTTATTTATGTTTCCCGAAGATGGAACCTAAATCTATTTTTGATCTTGACACACGAAAATCACTAACAAGTTTATTTATGTTTCCCAAAGAAGGTACATTTGACAAACTACAATTTGCGTACTTTGTTAAAGACGGAAATGCATAACGGAGACAACACATTTTTTATTACCTCGATAGTCCTTTTTTCGAAAAACATTTTGAAATAAATATGGTAATCATTTTTTCAGTGTGATATTAAGTGTCAATCTAATGTAAAAGAAAATGAACAATACAATAAAACACATTATACCAAGTGAAAGAGATTACAAATGATATTGTCTGAGGCTGAATATTCTGCAAGTATATACATTCCGAATAATGAAGTGTTTGTCCTTCCGTAGGAATATGTAGAAACAAACCTTTCTACACGTGTACATTAGCAAACAAAAAATATGGAATGTAAATACTGTAAAGCAGTAATTATATCATTATCATATATTTACATTATAAAGTTCTATTTTAGGTAGTATTTCGACACTAATGCACATATACATAAAAGACTGTGACGTATGTATTTGCGCACGAACGTGATGTCATGCTTTAAGACTATTTGCCTAGTTATATCTAGAAACGTCTTCATCGATTTTGTAGCTTAATGAAGTATAAGCGCTCGTTGCCTCCAAAACGGTTCTAATCGGATTTTACATAAAGTTTAGAATTCTTTTCATATTCATCGCTCACTTTTGCATATTTTATCTTTTGAATGTTGTTGTTTTGTTCACGGAGAATATCATAATTCTGTTTATAATAAGCCCATCGATCATTTAACATGCAACAATGGATTTGCTTATAAGCCTACAAGATAATTAAGATCGAGTCTGCTCAGAGTTATATATGAGATTATACCAAGACTTGAGTGGTTCGTCTATTAGATTGGTCGTTTTTACAGAGTAATTGCGCTCCTTAACCAAAATGCTTAAGGTTTGAAATAGGAGGTAAAAAGCACCTAATTAAAAGCTCTTCTGATAATAAGATGTTTACTTAATGAAGCTCTGACTAGATAAATAAAATTAAGGTTATATCTTTACTAATAACAATGACTTTGATAAATTATTAAAACTTCTATAAAAGACGTTTCGGTAAAGTCGTTATTTCATGACGGCAAATGGTCTTTACCTAAAACGTCTCATAAAGATGTGTATATATAAAGACTTGTGGTATTACGCAACTAAGTTAATGAATGCCTCTAAGTTTATTCAAATTGATAATGATAATGCATGAATATATGGCAATATTCGAATAACTTATTTCAATTTATAAAAGTAACCTTAGGAAATATATAAACCGACGAATATAATCAAATACACAAATGATTATTTAAAAAATATATATACATCAGATTATCTGCCTACTAACGATATGGACGTTTTGTAAGAACAATTTCAAATGTGTAAGTGTGGCTATTTGTTTCGAGATTACAGTTTTTAAAGTATAAATGTTAACAAGTGTTTGCATTGATATGTGCATTGCGTTTGGATTTTACTTATTTCATTTAAAAGTGAGGCTACTTTAGTTGCTAGCATAAGAGACTTCTTACGCACCCATATTCCACAACATAAGCATGATTAGAGAATTAGTAATAAATAAAATGTCCATACTTCAAACATGTCATCCAATCTGTCACATCTAACTAAGTATTGTAGAGTTCTCTTTCCACGAGACAAACAACAAACCAACGTACTGATACAGTGAAAGGACAGAAGCAAGTTAAGTGAAGAAACAGAGGGACACTTGAAGAAGGATGAAATTCCCTGACTACCAACATTGACAGTCAATCTGCCAATACTGACAATAATTGCCTACTATTGACACTCCGTCAATATTGAAGGAGACGCGTGTGGTTGTCGTGCACGTGCAGTCAGTATGCAGATAAAAATCAACTTGAGTGCGCTGGAATGTTTGATAAGTTGTCGTCTGCTCACGACACGCGATCAATACCAGCTCTAGTCAGCACACGGAGGAAACAAGGAACAGGTAGATAGTCGAGTTGCATTTCTGTCTCCCATAGCAACGGGCAGCTTCCCCCTCCAACACTCCCGAGTGAGCAGGCAGGAAGTGTGGATGTAATCTGGAGTTGTCCCTCCTTCTCTAACTCCGTCTCCACCTCCAATCCAGGTTCCAGGACGGAATCCAATTTACTCAGTGACGTCACACGGCCATACAGAGCAGACGACAGAAGCACACGACACATCAGACAACTGCTCGTATAGTTACTATTACTTGATTGCTATAACTGATAACAACTGGAAGGTCGGGGTATGGTCAGGTTGCACGCAGCCGTGGACTCAGGAGGGATAGTGGGCTTGGATATCCAGATGATAATAACTTACGTGGGCTTCAAAGGTAAGAAGTTATTTCATAGAGGTATTCGATAATGTGTGATACATGTAAGGTGTCTTTGTCTTACCTGTCATTGAAAAGTCTCTTTTGCCTCTTAGCGTGCGGTTGATAGTTGAGACAGTTATGGGACCGGACCCAGATCGATACCTGTAGTGTGTAGCAATTGAATGTCAGTATTTGCAGGCAGCGCTCTATGTCCGGTGTCGAATTGATACACCGGGCTGACCACTTCAACTCAATCTGAAGCTAATGTTCTGTTCCGGCAGATCTACAAGAAATACCGGAACTACAGGTTAGGACAACTGACATCCAGTCTCAAGTAGCCTTGAGGTGTTGGTATTGCTTAGAGTTAGACAGCGACAACAGTTGAGAAGCAAGGAACAATATATATAGTTGGGTCTTGTTGGTTCTACATGAGGGGACAGTTATATTATGAATTCTAACTTACTGTCAAAATATAAGGCCAATCATTATCAGGAAGTTTATAAAGAAGCACGTTAAGTTCAAGATGAAATAAAGAAAATATAACAACCATGTAATTCCATGACAGCGACTATTCCAGCCGAGGAATAGTGAACCCGAAAAAGGTTTAAGTGCCTCTAGTGGAATATATACCAAATAACCAATCACAATCGCTACCTCTATTTAACCTCAAACTGTAGATAGACGTTGTAGGAAAGACTAAACGTTGGTTTACGATACACAAAGCGCATTATATCACTATAGGTTATTGTTGAAATTTCCCAGCTTTAAGCACAAATCCCTGAAGACTACACATCTGTTTAAATCTTTGAGTTCCATTGATTCCTTTGTCTTCACGTCTTGCAACGACAGAAGAACGTTTAATAATCAAAATGATGTGTAGCTTAAAGACTCCCATGCCTTAGATACACAAAGGAAAAAGTAAGAAACGTTTCCTGGTTTTCGATTTTCGAAAAAGACTATCCAGCTTCTGGATCGGATAAACTTTTTATCTGGAATTCCAAACAAGGAACATTGATCGCCGGGAAGGAATCATTAAAGTTCTTCATTGTCGAGTATGGAGGCTGCTTTGTCTGTTTCTAATTGGCTAGCTGCATTATTCAGTTCCCAGCTGGGACCTCGCCACAATCAGACTCAATTCAAATATGATAACCGATCAATAGTGCTTTCATTAATGCACGCAACCTTTTCAGTTCTTAAAGAAACAAAGAATGCTTTCATGAATTACAGCCCATGTTCATTTAGTACGACATATCTGTGGATGAGGCACATTCTGAGAGCATTCTGAGATTCTCATTATGTCGTTGAAGTGAAGCTAACCACTTATTTGTTCTATCATTGTGTATTGTCTTCCTAGAGAGTGTGTTCATAGAACATAGGTTTGAGGCACAAGCTGACAACTACTTCTCTGAAGAGTGTAAGAGTTAGGTACTGGTTTTGAAAATGAACTGTATTTTATTCCTGTATGCCACTCAGATAGAGTTGGTTTCTAGTGTTTATGATTAGGTATGACTCATCGCGATTCCCCTTGGTGGAAACACAATCATGATGTTTTTTAGTTCAAAGAATTCAATAATTATACCCATATGAATGCAAGAATGAAACGAAATATTTAGATTTGTGAGAAATCAAAAATATAATAATCACTGATTTTTCAAACACTTTTATTCTGATGGCTTCATATCACAGTTAGAAAATCCATATTCACTGTCATAATTTGTGAAATGTTTTATGATAAGTGCAGCAAAATGTGTAAGCATTAAATCTACAACAGTAACACTTGTGTCATTCAATATCGTCATCTCTTAAAATCTATCTATAGTCATACTATGGACTCGTAATGAGCTAATGTAGTTCTCTGTGTCACAAAGTTTCTTTCTTTTCTTCCTTTGTCTGGGCTTGTTGTTGACACTAATCAGTTTGTAGACACCAGTGCAGTTGTGACGTCATCACTGCGACACATCGCGACACTTACCGGTTAACTAAGATACGTTAGTCGTCAAAATATAGCTTTATGTGTCAAAATCTCTTTATCTTGATATTCAAATTTTGTACAACATTAGAGGATTGGTCAAATGTTTCGCCGCTGTAAACGAACCTAAACAGCTCACTATAACACATACTCAACTTACAAGCTACAGGATAAAAGGTAAAGGTAAAGGATAAATTGTAGTCATCATAGCTTGACCTGTAAGAACGATTCAGCGTTAAAATATGTGCTTTAAACGGATCTACTGAAGTCAATAGCGTGTAATACGAACACGTCACACAAATTCTAGACATTCCTACACGTGAAGAGTATTCTTAAGAGCAACTTTTGATCAGCAAGTAATGCTTCAGGTATGTAAATAAACAAACAGTCAGACTTTAAGATTACAGTTTGGTCAATAAATCTAGAATTTTAAAATGAATATTTCAAATATTAAAATGGAGAAAGCCTTTCCATCAATTTCAGCTTAAAGGCAAGCTTTCGCGGTTTTTAAAGGCTTGCGTAGGCTTTTATCTTATTTGATGGATTAATGTGAGATTAATTTTAAGAAAGAAGAGGAAATTACGGCGGCTAATCAAAGAGGAATCTACTAATGAATACTTTTAGATGAAATGTGCTTGTATAAAATGTGTTCCTGGAATAGAATCACTTCCGTTAGTTAGGTAACACACTGACATGGAATCATTCTGCCTCATATCAAGGTTGATTGCTACCAGAGAGAACTTTCAAGCAACAGTCACAAAAATCATGTGTGATAAGTATGTGTATTGTTGTATGGACGTAGATTTGATAAACTGACACCCTAGAAGTTGTAAAGGTGGAACATTCCGATGTCTCTCAACATCAATCTTTTTTATTCAAAGATCGCTTTTCTTGAGATAAACTTATTTATATTTTAAGTTTGAAAACGGTTAAGAAACCTTTACCAAATTGATGATTTGTATATATAAAAACCGTGTTGTTGAAAGAAACACTGTGGTTTTCATGGTATTTTATTTGGCTTCAATGCATATCAAAACACCAATTATGGTGAAATTCTTTCAAAGGATTTAACATAAGAACCCCCAGTTCCAAATATATGACAATTATTAGTTTTCAATGAACATCGAACAAAACCTTCATGTACGTGCCGAAACCGCACTTACCATTTACACGAATACTAGTTATATAACGGTTCAAACACTATATTAGCTCAAATTTTATCTGTTACCTGTTTTTGTTAAGCTTTATGAATTTCTTTTGAAAAATTCCCGGTTTTCGATCACAAACGCGAATGTATACCTTCATATCTTAACTCTACGGAACAAATTAGCAAAATCTCAAACCTCTCAGCGACCATTATTTCCCGATAAAATGATAAAATGGATCGAACGACTTAAGGAGTGTCTCTTTAAGGAAATAACGAGAAAATAACGATAAGAATGAGCTGCTTGATGCCGATGCTGTTAACATCAGAGAATGTAGACAATGTTTACTAATTATGTATAAATGACTTTTATCCTTGCAAGAATCGAGTCTTTAGGAATGTCATCTTCTTAACTATCTATATCTAAATTGCATTCTTTCAGACAAAGATGTTAGAAAGAGTTCTGTAGATCTTAAGACGTATAATTTGCAGAAGCTAGAAATAGTTCTGTATATCTTCAGACGTATAATGTGCAGAAGTCAGAAACAGTTCTGTATATTTTCAGACGTATAATGTGCAGAAGTCAGAAGTAGATCTGTATATTTTCAGACGTATAATGTGCAGATGTCAGAAACAATTCTGTATATTATCAGACGTCTTACATGTATGTATGTATGTGAAAATTTCAGAAATAGTTTTCTATATCTTCAGACGTCTAATGTGCAGATGTCAGAAAGAGTTCTGTATATTTTCAGACGTCTTATGTGCAGATGCCAGAACGAGTCATGTATATCTGTATAAATTATTGATGAATAACATCTAATATAAGAGTTCTGTATACCAACTATTGTTTTTACCAAATCACGTGTGTTATGAATACAAAATACTACATTGTAGCGGTTGCCGTATCAAAACGTCGCACACCCAGGAGAATGGACTTGTTGTTCATGATGCTTTGAAATTCTAAAACTGAGACTCGAAGACTCAATCCTCCATCAAGCTATGTTGTTTGTCAGATAGTTCTAGAGAAATTATGTTGCATGAAAAAATATATTTGTACCTGGTTAAGCGTTAGTGACACTTCATTATAAGGAAAGAATGTGCGATGATACTTTATCCCCTGACATGAATTTAAAAAATAAAATGCGCGGAGGACATGAGTCGATTTTTGCAATAGCTTCATATAATTTCGAACATATCAACTTTAAAACTATCGACTACCAGTAAGTCATAACAAATGATATGCCTATCTATGGATTATGGGGATATATGTTTCATATACATTGATTCTACTTTTTCGTCTCGTTTTTTACAAATACACGTGAATACCCTTGCTACAAGAATATACCCTTCTGTCACAAATTATCCAGGCCAAGGTCAATAAGTAGATGCTTTAAGTGTTACACGGTGGAATCACGTCTAAAAATCATATACCCTGATACCCTTCGGCCTAAAACGTCTCCGTTACATCATGAAGTCTTTATCGTTCAAGTTCTTTGATGTGAAACTTGAAAGAGGCTTCTAATTTAAGAATTATCAAGAGATTGATGAAAATTACTTAAAGAATAGAATGAATTTTAAAGTCAAGCCGTTACAAGCCAAGAAACTGATAAGTCTAACGGAAACTAAGTCGCTGCACTTTACGTTATTCCCGTGAACGTTCCCTTTTTTAACCTTTTCTGTCTTAGTTCATCTGAAAGACGCAAGTTCATTATTTACTTACATATATTTGAACTCGTCTCGTTAATTCCAGGTGAGATGTTCCTAACCTTCACCTCGTTCTGTTACACTCGACCTTGCAACGGGATATCCTTTCACGTTAAAATCAATACACCCTGTGGTGTATATAGAAGTTGTCTATAAGAATCTATGTACATCATATAATATGCATCTTGGTATATGCATCCTCTAACCGCATAAGTTTCCAGGCCACTGTAAGGTTCAAGAAAGTATATACTGTGAGGTGGAGGAAATAGGAAAAATTAATATATATACAGATTGGTATGTGATTGCGACTCGACAACATAATGGGTCATTTCCACATGAATTCATCCGTAGATTGTAACTCTTTTATAACTGTCTCTGTTTCCTTGTGTGTGTGTATCTCCTTCTGTCTCCTTTCGCTCTGTATATCTCTCTGTCTCCCCGTGTGTCTTTCTGCGTTCCTGTCTCTCCTTTTGTCTCCTCTCTCCGTACATCTAACTGTCTCCCAGTGAGCCTCTCTCTGTGTCTCTGTCTCTCCTTTTGTCTCCTCTCTCCGTACATCTATCTCTGTGTCCCTGTGTGCCTCTCCCTGTGTCTCTGTCTCTCCTCTATATACATAGTGTCTCCTTCTGTTTACCTCTTTCTGTATATCTTTCTCTATATCTCCCTGTGTCTCTCTCTCCGTCTCCCTCTCCCAGTGTTTCCTTATTTATGTATAATATCAGTCTCTCTCTCCCTGAATGTCTCTCTTGTGGCTCTATCCTAACTAGTGTCTCCTTCCTATCCTCTCTCTTTGTATCCGTCACTGTCTCTCTTGGTCTACGTCTTGCTCTCTTTCTGTCTCTCTCCCGTGTTAACTATAATAGTTGTTCTTATCACTAGAAAATGAATACGTACAAATGTCATTATCGTTTTGTTTGATCTAACTATCCTCCGAAATTTAGATGATGCCTTTAAGGCTTGATTTCATTTATCATTTATATCAAATCAATAATCGATTACGAAAATTTTTGGTTAATATGTTTTGAATGAAATTTGAATCAATATTCTTTTGTACACAGATGAAGTGCATTTGGATGTGTGTATTCATTTTTGTTTACCGCAGTAGATAACCGACTAACCGATTAAACTGATCGAATATAAATAAAGTATACACGTTTGACTGCAACGTGAAAAAATGAGCAACAAAATGTTAAATGATGTATTTTATTCGTTACCTCTGATTGATGAAGGCGAAGAAATAGTTTTTGTGGTCGGATATGGCAGAAGTTATATCCCAAAAACATTAAGTGATTAATACAGACACTATTAGAATGTATATTTCTAAAAAAAAAGACACTAGCTAGTTTACGCAGACGATATTATCCGGCAGATAGGCCAATGTGAACGGATATGGCAGAATGTATCTCATAAAAAAACAAGCTAGTTAATACAGACGATATTACCCCATAGATAAGCCTATGTGGACTATATGCAGAAGTTACATCCGAAAAAAACATTAACTGGTTAATACAGGAATGATGTGGACTGATATCGATGAAAGGAGAATCCTTCTCCCGAACATGGAGTTAATATGGTGATTAATGGCTACTATACATAAGCGTATGTAATAATTACTGCTATATTTACGTACACGCGGACTAACAAGCCTCTGTTTCCACATAATCAACATCGATCTACAGTTATCAACTGGGAGTTCACATCTGGTGATGGTTCGGGCATATTGTGCCTACGGAGACGTGTGTATACACATAATTTCATCAAACAGCATTCATGCCATGTGTTCGTTGCGAATTGAATTACCTTCACAATGGTGTTTAATAGTAAATTGCAATCACACCCATGGCTTAAGTATAATGTCACAACCCACGCATGCTAGTTTGACATCAATCGGAAAGACAGTATTCCAATTATATATGCCACCCATCGTTTAAACAATGATGTGTTGATTAAAAAACACTTTCTCCAATGAAAATGTTACGATCACATTTCCTGCTGATGTTCATGCAAACAATACGGGTAATAACAAACATAAGTGTACAGGTCGATGTGTTACTGGACTGTGGTCAGTGGATAATTGTTAGAATCTGGGACACCTTCCCGAAACACGTCGATTTCATTGATTGTTAGAAATAGAAATAGAAAGTTGTGAGGAGTGAATCGCTGAATTGTCATTTATAGATTCATCTGTTTTAAATGTATATGGGGAAGTAGTTTATAAAGGTGGACAAACTGCATTTATAGATTCATCTGTTTTAAATGTATATGGGGAAGTAGTTTATAAGGTGGACAAACTGCATTGCAAAAGCCGATCAGAATCATGCCAATCTTTCAGAAAGATAAGTGCTGTATAATGGTAAAACTTGATCTATTCCACCCTAAAAAATGAAATCTCACTGTATAGGATATTCGAAAAAAAAGGTTAGTAAAAAATTGACATTGGTGTTATAACAACCTCAGTTTAAAAAGAAAACTCAGTAATAATTGTTTTATTGTCAGCTATGTCACAGTTTGGTTACTTTAAGAAGATATAGCAAATGTGAAACTGTCGTATTCAATAAAATATCATTCATGAACTGAACCGGTCAATATTTACTGAAACTGTTTTTCTCGATCCAAAGAAAGCGTTCAGGTTGAACTCAATTGAATCTGAAAATGTATTGAAGAACCACGTGTCGTCTTTTTGTGCAAGTGTGTTGATTAGAGTTGGTTTTTAAACATCCACCTGGTCCGTTATTTTTCATGATATGAAAGAAAATGGGTAACCAGTTTGACACCTTGAATCTAGATATTGTCATGAGGTATACGATGTAAGGTTTAAGCTTTTCATTATGTTTTCCAATTTTCTAAATGGATTATATCTTCTTCGCTAATTGCTCCCTAAATAAATCTTTCAACCAATATAGTTCAGTTAATACACTCAATTAAGATGTGTCCAGTTAGTTAGGTCAAGAGTCACTAAGAAAATGTTTGTACATTTCGCGACACTGTTGTCTCAAATAAACCTTTTTTAAAAACTTCCTCTGCAATAAAAAAAATCCCATGAAACAAAGGCTCGCTCGTAAAACTGGTTCCCATTCAACAAAGCGATGCGATTAATTTCGTGGAATA
Organism: Phorcus lineatus; assembly: GCA_921293015.1. Taxonomy (NCBI): domain Eukaryota; kingdom Metazoa; phylum Mollusca; class Gastropoda; order Trochida; family Trochidae; genus Phorcus; species Phorcus lineatus. The sequence goes on along the minus strand of OV121085.1, from coordinate 28,681,757 downwards.
TCAAGGTGATATGCAAATATAGATGGAAATAGTATATATAAAAAAAATTTTCATTTGTTATTTTATTAGTCTATTATTATTATTATTATTATTATTATTATTATTATTATTATTATTATTATTATTATTATTATTATTATTATTACAGTTTCAAATATATGACAAATAACACTAATATCAAACAAAACCCTTATGGTTGTACCAAAGCCGAAGTGACACGAACCATTTACTATTTGCATAACCGTTGAAGCATTTTAAGCTAAACTTTTATCTGCAACTGGCAGTAGATAGTTTCCAAAATACGTGTAACAACTTGGCGCACATCACTGTTCGGTTTTCGATCAGGATCGCGATTTATACCTTCATGTTCCCCTTTTACTAAACCAATAATACAACCTAGTGTTTCGTTTGTCAGGTACGACTTTGAGATAAATGACTCGAACAGTTCTCGCAGTGTGCCTCTAAAGGTTCTCTAGATATGTCAGAAAAAATGCCAACTTAAAGCATGTTTCCCCTTACCAATGACGAAAAGCAAATCAGCGGTTCTGTGCGTCGACTATGAAACACTCGCTATACTGGCAGGGAAATGGTCACTGGAGAACAGTATAAAAGTAATCTGTATTGATCAAGTCACTTTGAACCAGAACTTGCAGGTAAAAGATCGATGTCACTACAATACTTAACATAGCGCCGGGCTCAGAATACGAGAATAAGTATCAGTCTATCCACTTAAGGCTTTAACGTGTGCTAGGAGTTTTTTTTTTCAAAAACATGATTTTTTAAACAAGAGGAAATCTTGTAAAAGTTTCTTTTTCTTGTACTACGTAGTTGTTGAATTGTCTTTTTATGCACGTCACACCTGTTGTTAAAACGTAATTCTAGAGCCCCTTCAATACATAAGAATTACATTTAGGTATGAAGTTAATGTTTATGTAACATGGGTTTGTATTTATCACCAGCTGTTTTTCATCATCGGGTGTAATGATTGTTTAAAAATTAAGATAACGCTTAGTATGGGGTTGTATATGTAAATGAAGTGATTGAAATATTACTAATGACATAAGACAGATGTTTAGGGTCTAGACATCCACTTGCATCTTTCCTGTAACTTAGTTCTCTTGTGCAATTCCAAGTGGTACAGTTGACATTATGTCAGTTTTGGGGGCTATATGCTGATCAATCTTTGCTCAAAATCAAATTTCTCTAACCTCTCTCTTTGAAATTATTCCAATCCTGTTAATAAATACCAAGTCATCAGTTGGTTGACCAATCACTTGTATGAGTGCTACGTCCGGTCTGATTCTTTTAAAGAGCCACTCCGTGACTTTCATAACATATTCTTTACCTTTGATACGAACCTAAAACATCTTAACTTTTCATGTCCAAAAGACATATATGACAAATACTGGTTTTCCATGAAAATCTAAAAACAGCCTTATAAATGCACAGAGGTGTAGATATCACGTCCAATATACATGGATACTAGTTATATAACCTAACAAACACTATCAACTCCTAACTGCACTCCTGGCTGTTTTAGATAAGTCTCCAAAATTACGTTTGACTATTTGACGGGCGCCACTGTCCAGTTTTCGATCATAATTGCGACGTTCTGCCTTCATATTGTCACAGTAAAAAACCAACAAGCTCTAAAATGGGTCTTTTTGGTAACAGTCGATACTTCGCGATCAGATGACACCATTGATTAAGTTCGGCATATATGACTCCAACAACTCACGGAGTGGATCTTTAAGAAGAAGAAGAAGAAGAAGAAGAAGAAGAAGAAGAAGAAGAAGAAGAAGAAGAAGAAGAAGAAGAAGAAGAAGAAGAAGAAGAAGAAGAAGAAGAAGAAGAAGAAGAAGAAGAAGAAGAAGAAGAAGAAGAAGATTTGTTTTGGAACAGATTTGTTCCTAGTCCACATGTCAATGGTGTACAGTCATGAGCATAACAACAATTTCAATATTCTGATTCTTTTAAGATTGGGTGAGAACAAACAATATGGCGAGGTTCAAACGTTTAATATAGAATAAGAGTCCGTGCTAACAAAATGTGTTGTTCATTTCAAATGTCACCAATTTGAATGGTAAGAGTATTGTACCTTTCTGAAAGTTGGAAAGGCTTTGTGTTTTAATGATTCCAATTTAATCAATATAAGTAAAGTCTAAAAATAGGAAACGCTATGTTGCAGGTGATCAGCGGACGTGTAGGACCATGTGAGCGGAAGTACAGAGGTAATGGGTTGCGAGAACAGCAAGCCCACCGTGGTACCCAACGCAAACGCGGAAGTGGACCCGGAGGTTCCTCCAACGGGCTTCAGCGACACACAGATCGACACAATCAGAAGCACGTGGCCGGTACTATCACGTGACATCATCAAGGTCGGCGCCGAGATCTTTGTGCGCATCTTCATTGACGCACCGGGTGTGAAAAAACTGTTTGAGAAGTTCAGGTTTGTACTTTTGTACTTCAATAAAAACGAATCTATTCATAGTTTTCACATGACGTCACGAACCTCAGTCACGTGGTCCGTCAGCCATTTGTGTGGACAACCAGCGCAGGCCGGCCACAGCGGCCAGTGCATTCTCACTATATTCTCCGTAGAATTAACGGTCTATCTTATGGCCAAATTAGCTCCAAACGATGCGAATCTTGCACACATTATAAACTTACATGATTGCAAGACATGTTCATGTCGTATCTATGTGAATATTTGTACTAGCGGAGAAATAATTCAGACAATTTGAACTCGCTTCTGCCATCGATGTGACTTCGAACTTTCTCAAAAAAACCTTGAAATGAAAGGAATAATATCTATACAACCCCTTACATGCTTTGTTTGATGGCTTGTAGACTAAACACCATTTACGGTGGACATGCTATTTTTTATTTTCTTTGTTGAAATATTTTACATCGGGTGTTTAAAATATTATAGTTATTTTTCTCATTCTAATCACAGAAAATTGAATTTTAATGTAGATGATAAAATATCCCCTCCCAAACAGCAATAGACTATTGACAAAGGAGAGGAATATTATTATCTTGGTTTCATTTCTTTTGAAATTGCATGATTAATTTCACTTTCCCGTGATTATGATTTTGGGCTACCCAAAAACATCCCACTTGTCAGACACATGCGGTTTTTCTAAATGTCATTCAAAAATCTTCTTCATAATTTTTTCCGTATTCATAAAATATTAGCAACATTTTAAATTAAATTCGACGTGCAGATCACAATGAACTTTATTTTTTGTTCTCTTTGTGAGCATGATCCAGCTATTGAAAAAATGTCTTGACGTACGCTTATTGATATGTGATAAGACTATTATTTGTATCTAGTACAAATGCCATGTACCGTCACTCATAAATGATTGTGCGATTCGTTATTTACAATTTCAATGCACTTGTATTGTATGTATTTGTTTAGGTATTTGTTTTATTCTTTACATTTAATTAATCCGTTTATAAATAAATTAATTTTCTCTCTTTCTCACTATTCTTGTGTTGTTTCGTCATTAGGTATTGAAGGTGAGAAGATCAATATGATAATGTGTCAACTATGGCATATCAATGGCAAGAGGTAGAAAATTTAAGCTGATACACATAGATAAAGGTTTTACAGGTCAATTAAAAACTTAATTGAGATATGCGATGAAAGGAAACTATTTGTTTTCATATTAGAGAGTATCGTTGACGCAAAGTTTTCAGTTAGTTATTATGATAACAAAAAGTGCATGTGTCAGACTCAAACAGTTAAATGTTCAATTGATTCCTTTTGAAAATAATTATATACCATGTAGGAATTTACGTCTATGAATCATTGTTTTGATGGCAGGATTTGATGGCAGTTGAACGTCTTTAGAAACGAGTCTCTTACACAAGCACGGGAGACATCACACTTGTGATCTTTACTAAGAGAAAGAAAGATTATCGTAGGTTTGAGAATTCTTTCAAAGGGTCCAAAATTGTCATATTTATTGATTCTACATAAAAATCGGTTTAGCGATCAAGCGTCCAGCGTCTGCACATCCACGACGAATGTCTAAGAATAACTAATACCATATGTATATACCTTCTACTTACTAATCATAACGTTCTTAACTAAATATGATATCTCGTATAAAGAAAATATTAAGTAGGTTTATCCTTTTTTCTCAGGAATTGTGCGGTAGTATGCTCACTGTCATCGAAAACTTCGGTCGATTCAGTCCGTGTTAAATGGAGTCAAAGTATAAACTGAAGTGGGAATTATTTAAAAAACCCGACCCCCTGTTACTTTATTTTCCACCTCTGCATCTCCACCTGAAAGAAATAGCAAATATACGACCCTTTATTGTGTTTAGAGAGTCAGTTACACACGATCATTACTGAGCCGAGTGGCTTGCTTGTCCATACAAATGGCTGACTTCCGGTGACAGTCTCGCAGTGAATGGTTTAGTGAAACCTATGAATAGATATGATCAAATATGAGAAGGTATAGTCCTACATAATTTTACATAAGTTTATTTAACTTGCACCTGTTTAAGATGAGAATTGTATATTAAAAGTATGAACTATCACTTCTACAAATCTGGTGATCTTTTATGACGGTTCGATTTATGACGTTTAAATAAACTGTAACATTATTTTATTTTAAATCACGGGATATGCACTTGTGAAAGTTTCTTTTACGTTACACGGAGGCAGTATCTTGCTTTGAAACGAGACTAAATCTTGAGAGTCAAGCTTCAATCATAAGTTACCGTACCAAGAGCTTATTCACTTGACCATCAGGCCCTGTCATAAAGTACAGGAACTTGAAATTTTGCAGATAGTCTACATATGCTTAAACATAACAGTATAACTTTGTTGGCAGGTATTTGTTATTATGCTAACCTATCATTATGCAATTCAGTTGTTCTGATAAACCTAAACTAGAAAAACAGTTCCAATTTTCACATTTACGTTGTTGCAGCGTGTACAACGTGGACGACCTACAGCGGAACCCGATGTTTAGACAACATGCGGAACGCTTCATGCTTGTCATTCAGATCATCGTGGACAACCTCGAGAACCTCGCACCAGTCACGCAGCACGAGCTCATGGCACTGGGCGCCTCGCACGTGCTCTTCGAGGGATTCGACACGCGCTACTTTGGGGTGTACACCAAGTGTATGTTGGAGGTCTGGGAGCAGGAGTTGGGTGAGGAGTTTATACAGGAAGTCCGAGACTGTTGGCGGGCAGTTTTTGAGTACCTGGTGGAGCAAATGTCGGAGGGATATGATATGTGTTTGCAAGAACAGAAGAACGGGATCGCGGCTATGCAAGAGAGTCAGAACAACAAGACCAAGTTCCACACTGAGCAGGATATATTACCGGCTGTGAACGGGACGTAGAAGCAAGCAGAAGATAGACAAGTGTATTCGTCCTTTGTAAAACAAACCCTGATTAGCTAAGCTGTGATTGGTTGATAAACGGTATTCTTGGACCGGAAGTGAAGTCATTGTAAGTATTTCGTTGGCCGAGTTGATGGACAGATCTGTTTATATGCGTTTTCTGTGATTATCAATCAAACTTGGGGACAGACGCATACTCTTTGGATAAAGGAAAGCAAGTTGGAACCGATGTGCGTATATTGTATATTACTATGACATGGCTTCTTCATACGGAATGTATTCACTACACTCTCCAAGAAGTCATACTGTACAGGATACATGGATTGTTACAGGATTCTTTTATATTTTTATTTGTGTTGTTACACAAAGTAATACCAAACCCTACATGTGGCAGACACGTGCTGAGGAGTGCAATAATGTTCACGTGTTCATATGTTCTATATGAGGATTCACCATGTTGAGTTGTTCACATGTATATGTGGCAGTATTATCATGTTATGCGTCCAGTCCACTCTAAAGGCAGAAACTCTTCCCACTGCGCTAGAACTCTTTAATATTAATAGCAACGTAAAACACACAACAGCGAAAAGGCTCCATTCCGCAAGATATTACGCGCTATAGGAATATTACGTCTTTTGACATACTTCAACGAAAAATATGTTGGTGTTCTTTGCTTTATGTTAATGTTTGCAGGTTTTAAGTTGCCGATTTGGGTTTTTGATTGATTTAAACTTCAATGGAAAGCACTTTTTTTATTCTACTGGACATTTTAAAGGAAAATATTTCTGTGATAGACCTACACACACAAAGTGTGATACGCGATCTATAACATCAGCCATGTGTAATCGACCCAGCCTCCTTGACAGTAATTATAATTATTGATTTCATAGATACAATTTGTTTTACGACATAAAAATACGAAATGCTGATGACGATTCCATTATGTTCATCAAATTAAGACTCACAGCATCAAGCTGGAGAACGTCGAACTTGCTTAACATGAAACTCACTTTTCCTTAAAAAAACATATTTGATTTTCATTAATCATGCTGAAATTGGATAACGACGGGAGAACATGAGACTTTGTCCGGACATGAACACACCAAAAAAGATCAGGAATATTGATTTGATTTAAAAAAATATGTTATCTGTAAAATGTCAACTTAGGATTTGAGATTGCACTAGATCAGCTTGCAAATGAAAGACCTGTTTAACTCTTATGGTGAAACTTCCCGGTAAACGCTCTGACGAGGAAGCGACATTTTGTCAAATGTAACTATATTTCTGCATTTTTTTAACGAAAAACTTTAAGTTTTAGATTATAGGTTAATACGCATTTTCCCTATTTACAGGGATATTTATGTTGGAGGGCGGTGATTTTGCTTTGTAATGTCCAGAAACGTTTGTATTTGGCGTGAAATACGTGTCTAATCATTGATCATATTACAACCTTTAAAAAAAAATATTCTCAGCAGCACTCGACAAAGTTGTAAATACACAATTAATTTTGTGCAATTATTTCCATTTCCATTTCTGTTCTATTAAGTTCTTTCAAAATTCGTGTTGAAAGTACTGATTGTACATATAACTTCCAACAAAGGTCTGTTTGACATTAACTTAATATTTCATGTTTGCTCGTGACCTTTATGGTAACTTAACGACGAGACAGTTTTAAAATAATCTACAAAACGTTACCATGGTAACCGTCACTAGGTTTTCATAAAGGAAATGTGGTTTTAACCTCAATACTGAGATGGACTTTGATTCATCAATTAAGTCCCTCCTAACGGAGTGGTCACGATTTCGTTATTTATGTTATAATTATTTACCTGTTTTGATAACATGGCAATACTTTTACAGGAATTTATCAACATGCTTTAACGATGCTAATTACGATTTATTATTCATTGAAAAAATGAACATGAAAGCCCGCTAGCATGCTTTACGCGATAAAATCACACTGGTTTTGCATATAACATGCATCAAGTCCCATACATAGCCGCCATAAGCAGTATACTTACTTCTGCCAAAATACGGACACATCTTAATGTTCGAGAAAAGAAAATATTAATTTTCCTAATAAATTCAAGTGAGACTGTGGGTAACAAATAATGCCAAACAATGACCAAACTTTGTTTTGTTAATTTTTACATCAATAAAAATAGATCAAATGGCTTTATGATTTAATTTCATTTTTCATGAGTCTTCACATGTTCAAGTCAATTGAAACACTCTTCTTGAAAGGGGGCCAAATATAATGTTTGCTAGGCAGTGTGGAACGAAAGTCTCAACTGGTGGAGAGCCTTTTGCACCGTCATTTTATTTTCAGCCTTAAATTGTCACTTTTCCTGCCATCGGGTTATTCTTACATTGTGTACCCTTATTACCAAGGATACATGAAGAAGGGGGTCCATTACGAGCCTCAGCTAGGAAATATGTAACTGTTAGGGAACTATAGCACGCATTTTTGCTCTCAATTTTTGCTAAAAAAATAGCAAGGAGGACCTTTGCTTAACAGAGTTCATATATAGGGTATAAGAATTGTTGGTGTATTAACAATAACGGCCCCCGTGTTTAGTTTTTAGCCTGTAAGTAATCAACGTTGCATTACACACTTCCGGCCTCTTAGAATAAACTTTATAGCCTGATACATGTTTTCCAAATAACTGGTAGATTACCTGCTTTGGTAATATCAAGAAAATGAGCTTTCTTTGGGTATTTTTCATATTTACGATATGTCAGATAGTGCCTTTTAGAATAATAAGACTTCCTTCAGTCTTATACTAACATACTTATTATGTTCATTAACGTCTTCCAATTGATGACGTCATAGCCGTCACGATCCTGTCCGGTAAATCTCCCGAGTTGACTGAGCACCTTGATATAAGGAGATGTGCTGAGACTTAGTGAAACCGTTGCTGCTTTAGTAACCTCAAGACACAACTAAACACGACTGCACGTTCACCGAGTTCGTAAGGGGTGATGTAACGTGGGCGAGTGAGTTGTCTGTCACGTAATCTTACAGACTGCAAGTCTGCAGGGTTCAAGACCTTACTATAGCTTTGCCGGAGCCGCTCCTGCTTGGAAGACTTACGATGATAACGTTTCTAGCTCATATAAGCCCATTGGCAATAAAGAATTCGTTTGTCTTAGGAAATCAGGGCTGATGATGTTAAGTTACAATGTTTGTAAGTTGGCACTTTCGAAGCACTGTTGTTGAATGTCGGTTCTAAATGTGTTCTTTTGCGGAATGTCAGACAGGATGAGCTTTAAAACGTAGTGATGACAGACTGATTAAAGGGAACCGATACCATTAGTCGTGAAGGAAGTATATTCTCCGGGTATTCATTCGTGTAATGAATGATGACAATGCATTTGTCATGCCAAGCGAAGGCGCCTGGATGCGACGTTTTAGTCATTGTACGTTGAACAACCATGGTCAAAACATGAAGACATCTGACAAAGATGCAACATTATTGAACAAATCCATTGTATTGGAATCAGTCCAATGTTAAAGAAATGTTATACAGGGAAGTAGAATTGTAAATCATTCTCATGACAGTTCATCAATATCACATGAGGTTTACCAATCGTCCATGGAATTACAACGGCTTTAACCAGAACTCTCTTTGTGGTTATGTGGTGACTGTAACGAACTGTAGCGTGATCACCCGTGATCACCCTTCATGTATTCATCCGTAGCTTGAGAACTGAAGACCTTTTCCATCATGTATTTTATTCTTTCAAGAAAGATCTTTGTCCTGTCCTCTCGTGACTACCTTGTTTCTCTTCAAACAATTTTTTCTGAAACATATCGGATTTCTAAGATATCCTGTCTAGCTTTATAATACATTTGCAATAATCAATTGAAACTATCTTAATTATACCGCAACTGATTATTTAGAAAACAATTTTGCTTCTTATCGATATAATACGTAAAAGATAATCAATTGAAACTATCTTAATTATACCGCAACTAATCATTTAGAAAACAATTTTGCTTCTTATCGATATTATACGTAAAAGACATTATAGATGATATCTCTTCTCCAAGATTCAAATATAAGCCAACATAAACAAGGACATCCTATAAGATAAATGTCAATGCTGACATGCTTTCCGGATGATTCTGGTTCTTGGCAACCCAATTCTTTACTGAATTACACCATAGCAATGCTTCATTACCTCAACACAGCAAGGGATTATCAAAACACATTAATAAAGGATATTAATGTTTCACGATTAATCAATAGTCAAATCGATCCCGAAGCTTCAGCTTTCCAAACATGAAAAGAACATTTTGCTCTGTTTCCAGAGTAGTTCCTGTTCCAAGTCCTGAAGAGGGCCAAGCTTAGCTGTGAACTTCCAGAAGAAGTCATAACCCTACCTTGGGTGCTATGTTTTGGCATAAGGACGTGGGTTGTAAAAGTACCTCTGAAACAATACTTGCATATGTGAGCTAAATATAACTATTAGACAAGTTGTCTTTGCAAAAGGAAGAAAATTATGAAAATTCGGCACCATTTCCGCGATGTCGTCCACAATCCAAATGAAATTCGATGAAAAGCTCAAAGACTTATAGTTATAACTCGAGTACTATAAGCGGGTGGTCACGCCTCATTACACTAACAAGGTTCTGTATAGTGTCTCCTTGCAAAACGGTGATGATGGCCGTCTCGGATCTCTGCGTGTTTGGTTGTTAACCGCTCTGGTGAACAAACCGCATGGGAAGCGTCCTAATGATGAATAAATGATCTATAAGTGATTAACAGATTCACCCAGGGGAATAGGTCACTGAGTTGACGTGTACAGTGTATAGTGCGGGGGTATTTGACTGAATACAGTGGATTGTGGTAGATTCGGTTACATGCTTTATAGTTGTAACCCATGTATAGAGGAAATCAAAACAATTCAGATTTTTATTGACGGCTTATCCATTGTATTGTCGGATTCTTAATAGTATTGCGTTGTTTGTGTACAATATGATTGATAGGATTTTTAGTGTCAGCAAAATTTCAAGACACCATATAATGTCCGAAAATAATAATCAAGAAGAAAAACATTATTCAAATAATGCAGAGAGGAGCTGCCTTTTGCTGTATGTAGTGAAATTCAAACTAATAGATCTGCTATTTCATCCATGCGAAGAAAATCTTGGAAACCTATTTATCATTTGATGGGAGAACCTCTAACATTTTAGTGTGACCAAATTTTGCTCTCTCCGTGAGCCATCTTTTGGTCCATTTTTTGTCCTAGAAGCTTCCTCTTTGGCAAAAGCAACCATTGGCTTCATCTTCACTTAATGGCAGATACTAAGCTAGAGGAGTTATAGCGATTGATGATATTGTTTAATTTGTGGGAAAATATGAAATTTTTAATGTCGTTGAATCATTGATATATTCAATCCTAAAATGGTGTGTAGGCCACTTAAGGAGATATTCAATTATAATTTTTGTATGTATAATTTAACAAGTTTATTTCATTATGAAATATTCATCTTGTGATTTTTACATATTTTAACTTGACAGAAAGACCAGATGAAACTCAATTTTACGAGATCATGCACACACATAGAGAACATACGACCCCGTTTTACGAGCATTAGAGCAATTTGAGCAAGTTGACTCAAATCTCGTTTTCAAAGGGGAAGAGAATGTCCCAATGCTGGCAGTTAATCCCTTCAACCTTGAGCCTCATTACTGATCCTTGTGCAAGAATGATGGCGAGTTTTCGTATATGCCTAAATCAATAGTGCCAGCTCTCCAGCATGTAGGTGTTACAAGTAAGCAATTATGCACTTTTATAGACAAAGGATGTTAGTACACGTGGAACGAACAGAACACTATTCCATTAGCGACTTGAGTTCATGCACAGCGCCCCTTCGAGTGTCTCGGTGTCGTCTTTTGTCGGTCATGGAGCATTGATGAAATAGGTTGATGTATGAAGCGAGTCCGTGATGCGTGTTACACCATTATCTATAAGTTATCTGTCAGAGTTGCACATTAAAGAGAGAAGAGTGTTCTATTGCTTAATGAGGTGAATTAATTAGAAGAGTGCATTTGTTCGTCAATAAGCTTGCATATTTATAGAACCTAGATGAAAAAGGTAGATATATGGAACGTTTCCGTGATACATGTAGGTACAGCATTTCTCTGTAAGAGAGAATAACTGATGTGCTTGTTGAATTGCTATTTAAAAAGGCGAATTTATCAACCGACGTGCATGCTCTCATCAAAACTGTATAGCACGAAGCTCAAAGACACAACTACACAAGTTTTCAGACGGTTATGAATTAACAACGTCATTCTGTTGTTACACTTGATAAAAACGGACTAAAGAAAATGTTCTGCTGCCTTAGTTGCTACTGTATGTGGTAGCGATCCTTTCATTACTCACACTCCCGGACTTCCTGCCCTGTGGTTGTTTCTCATGCTCTGCGTGCAGGACTTGGACAACCTCATCATTAATGCAGTAACGATGTCTCAGGTAAATGAGCTCTAAATGTTCAGAAAGGTTGAAGTGATTAATGACACGGCATTATAAAAGGGGAAAACACCCAAGATGCTTATTTGTTGTGAATTTCGTAACCTGCTAGTGTACGACAGTATTGCCTGTAGAAGATCGTGAGTCTGTTGTTTCACCTGAACTGCTCGTCAATAAGTTAGTGCCCTGTCCCTAGATAATTCTCTAAGGTTAGGTACGGTCAAGAGGTCAATGATCTGGTAAGCACAACTACTTCCCAGAGGATAACAGGAGATGAGGCGAGGTGATTTGGGGTTTAACGCCGCTTAAAAGTATTAACTTACATCGCAGCTGCTAGTGTTATTGCAGGGAGAAAACCCGTAACACCTATGTAGCAATGCATTGCGGTGAAACCTGCGAACATCGGCTGTAACTAGCGAACCATTGGTGATACTGCACTGAAATTCAGTGTAGCATTGCACCCACACCATACTGCCTGAAGAACAGTTCTTTACTGCAGACAAAGTTGCCGAGCCCCTGGCGGGATTCGAAACAGGTACCTGTTTATCTGAGCCGAAAAAGCTAACAAGTGTGGTATGAGAGTATAAACTGAAAAACTGACTTGATACTGAAGTACAGGATAAGATGATAGCTCGTTTAAAATTAGCTACTCATAGTGCAATTTGAAAAAAAGGAGATTGAGGTAGCCTTAGTTAAGTAAGTTGCTTTTTAAAAGAGGCCCTGATGATACAAGACATACAAAAGTAGCACCGTGTGTTCTTGTAAACGCAGCACGCATGACCAGAAGTATCGTTCTGGAGAATTTTGATAGCTTTCAAGCATAAAGACGTGTCATATCTGTAATTATCAACTCCTTAAATGACTCTCAACCGTAGATCATCCTTCTACCACTGGAAGATCTGCTTACTAAAATATATAATGGTTGTACTGTCTTCTTACAAAAAGTTTTAAAATATTACTGTGCGATGATTTCCTTGGTTACTGTTAATTTCGTTTAACCTTTGAAAAGCTTAGTTACAGCAGTATCGTTGTCGTAACTCTATGACCAATAAAATTGTATGCCCTATGCTAGGAATATTTGAAATATTTAAAAAGTTTTATGTACAAATTAAACAGATTATTTATCTAAATAGTTTCTCAAAATAATAATTTTACGGCCTTTTGACTGATACCATTTTGTTAAACATGCCAACAGATCCATAGGTGATTGAATGGTGTTACTGTGTACCTTTCACAACGTTAACTTCCGATTTTTCCTTAACTATATATGGGATATGCTTATAAGAAGTTGGAAAGAAAAATTTGTAAAATATAAGTTATCTCTACCCTCGCTTGAGGATCAGCAACTCCTCGTCATGTTAAAATGTAAGATACAGTAAACGTGTTTGTGATTTTACGTGTCTTTTTATAAGTATCGTATTCAGATGCAGATGCCGACTTACTAAATAAAATATTTAATTTCCATAAAAGAAATCCGTATTACTGGGAGTATTTTGGGATTGTTTTCTTTATAGAATATTGACACAATTGTTTGGAATGATAGTTTAGGATGATAATAACTGACCTTTATATAAATATTCAACATTTTATTTAGTTATTCCTTTAATAAGCTTCAACTAAGTGTCTTATTTGCTTACTTTATGTAAATTATTAGTTCAAAATTAAATTTCTTGAAAGCAAAAGTTATTATTGTGATAAGGGACTACCAATTTCACGTTGTTTTTCAAATTAGCGATACGTAAGGCAAATCAGGAAGCGTTAATAAAATCTCTCATCTGACGCTATGCTAGATTATTTGAAATTTTAAATGGCCCAAAGAATGTTTCATAATTAGTGTACATGGCTAAAATTAGAACCAAAATACAATGTATGTATTGAGTTCAAGTTCTTACTAAAGTTACATCCTTTTTCTAAAACGCCAAAATTGTAGTCGAAATGCCGCTTCCCAATTACATGTATATTAGTTAAATGACCAGCTAAGCACAGCCAACCTATATCTGCCGTTATGTTTTCTGCAAATCGTGTCCGAAATTATATTTTAGTCATTGGCGCGCGCCATTGTCCAGTTTTTAATCGACTTTAACCTTTTAATTTCACTCATAAGTTGCTAATTTTCAGAAAGAACCATTACTTTTTCCAGTAAAAAATAACATTTATGAAGTTTGACATTGTTCCCCTTCAAACAGCAATGAAGTGCATAAAGGCTCATAAAGAACTCATTATTTTGATATTCGACCTTAAATTTTCAGTTAGGATGTTGGGGTATATTCGTTTACCTTGTGTGTTTAACTATCGATAGGATTTCTCCTTCAAATACTTATCCCTATCAGCAAATATTGTTGTAAAATCTATTATTCACGAATAATGACAACTTTGATTAGTGACAACATTTTTAGAAATATAATTCTACACACAGAAAAGGCACACTGTTATATTATCCTGAATCTGCCCGTGATGGTGGTCAAGAGGGCTGACCGCGCTTTGGCCTGTTTCAGCCTCTCTTGCCTCAGCACCTCCCGCTTGTCCGGACTGTTCTCATTCACAAGCCTCTCCAGGGCTTTCTTCCGCGCACTTTTAGAAAATACCATTGCACTTTTCACAGTTTCCTTCACCGTGGTAATATCGTACATGCTCGGTTTTTCTAAATCCTTGTGTCTGGAGTGACTAGTCCTTGACGTCACACCCGGTTCTGTCACGTGATCTTCCACGTCCTCCAATTCTACGACTGTTGGAGTCTGCGCATTTTGCCGGAAACGGGCGGAGCCACTCATGAGGCGGGAATTAGCGCGTGAGGAGGGAGCACCGATGGCGTATCCTGAGCTAAAGGGTCTGGCTGTGGACTGAGGGGCGTCCCTAAGCTCCCTGTGGAGTTGTTCTTCTGTCAGCTCGTCCAGCTGGCTCCCGATAGACACGTGTTTATTCAATTTCCTCCCCGAGCTCTTGTCGGACATGATGCTCCTTGTTTCTGATCTCGCGTCTTCCGTGTCGCTAACCGGTTTGTTGGGTCTTGTGTTGGCGTACAGTCTGTCGTCGATAAAAACGTCCTGCTCGAGGTCTGACTCAGAAGACAGAGTCGAGTTGGATCTGCTGTACTCGGCAAGGTAATTGTTCACTTTGGTTTTAGGAGTTTCACTCAGGTTTTGAATCCTAGGAATGTCTGTACTTGAACCTGAAATTCTAACGAGTTGAGATCCACAGTTCATGAACACATCGCCTTTAGTGATAATGAACTGTGTTTTCTTTGGCACGTGAGCAGACGCTGGCCTTTTCTGGGGCGGTTTCCCTGCGCCGTCTGTCTTGTCCTGGGCAGTATGGGGTCTAATGACGTCACTATGATGCCTCTGTCTTGCACTTCCTGTGATCTCGACCTTCTTCTTCGGGTCACCTGTACTTGACCTACGTCTGTGGTCAAGAGGAGGTTTATTCTCGGCCTCACTTACATGAATCCCACTGTGGAGGAAGGCAGACACTCGCTTCTGGACCTCCGCCCTCTCCTTCTCCGCCTTCCCGCCATGAATGTCCTTAGCAGTTGCACTCGTATTTACCTCGTCCGTCAAAGCCGATCTGGTGGCGAGAGGCCGGGAGTCTCCAAGAATGACGCCATCAACCGGAACCGCTTTCTCTTTGAGAAAGCGCTGTAGCTGACGCTCGCTCTGCTTCCATGCTTTAAGGCGCTTCTCGCTCAATCGGATGCTGCTGCGACTGTGCATAGAGCGCTGGTAGGAGTCGCCCTCTCCCCCGGGCTCCACCCCTAGTCTACAGGTACCCGTGGTGCGCTTCAGCACCTCCATGTTTGAGACGAGCATCTTCCTCTCCTTCTCGGCAAGCCCCCATCCTCTCAGCTTCTCCCGCTCAAAGATCCGCAGTTGAAGGTCCAGACGTGCCCGCTCGATGCGGTTCTTCCGGTCCGCTTCCAGGAACCGCTCTCCCTTTGGCGTTGTCATCCATCGCACAGGCATGTCCGCCCATCAACCTGCAGGTGAGAAGGTGTGTCAGTGTATTTAGAATATAGATGTTTTAACGACTTTTTCTTTTAAAAATTACGTTTAAGGAAGTATATCGTGCATTGGCTTTTTATGTGCATTAACTTAAACTTTCCATCGATGCAATCAAATATTCATCAACTTTACAGTTGACTTTAAAAATATAATGGCAATGTTGAGACAACCTAATCGTAAGAATTGATTGTGCAAAAAATAGGAAATATTTATCATTTTACTAGTCCAAAATTATAAATGCTGATATTGTGCGTCATGCGGAAGTAATGCATACTTTAGGATTCATTTCATATCCTGACTGCCTATATATTTTCAAAATAGTTATGTGGTATATTGTGGATCGTTAGTAATATCGAGAGACTTGCATATATCTTTGCATTATTTATTTTAACAACATATTTAGTGCATTTGAATTTACGGGACAGTTTTGCTAATCTGACAGATTATAATATTGATTATAAAACAATTCCTTCGTGAACTGAAATGACAATCAGTTACCATCGAGAAGATATCATCTGTGTGATGATAGTGCTGTGTTCTCTGTCTTCAATAATTAAAAGTCATTATGGAACCTCGCACAGGAATTTATAAAGTATTCTAACATTGACAACTGTGGTAAACTTGGTCATGTGTAGTGACAAGCAGTGATTCATTTACCTGTTTAGATTTTATTCTAATTAGCTCAATTAATTGCTCAAAACAACAACATATAATGGACGTCACATATAAATACTTTATCACAATATAAAAAATGATATTAGATAACATACACTTAAACATTACAGATATTTGACCTGCATCAGAAACAACCACAGAAGTTTTTTTTAAATGCTTCAAAAATCTATAAATTCTTAATTGCCTGATAACGCGAATACCATCTGGAGAGAAACGATCAAGATCATATTACAAAGGCAAACATAGTTCCATAAAGACATAACGCGTACGACTCAATCAATGCACCATTTCTCACTCCTTGAGTAAAAAATCGATTCTGAATATGCACGTACGATGAAAGACTGTTATTGATACAGCTGTAAGGTGAAGATGTAAGAATCTGTAGATACCTTACTCTGTTACAGTCTCACGTCACCCATACCCCACCGTCACACCTGGCGTGCCCGACCCTCACAGTGGAGTCCCGTGCAGTGCGTGATCAGGGTAACAGTGTCAACAGAGTAACCACATTAACAGCCTGATCTGTCTTAGTCTCTAAGTTGGTATTAACATTTACATCAGAATGGAACTGCCTCCGGCGCCACAATCCCCAGCTACCATGGACCAGTGACTTGGTGTGTGGGTAAAGATATATACAACATTCCAGTACATCACGGTCTGGCGAGAGCTCAACAGGGACTTTTCGGCTAATGTGCTTGATTAAGTGGTCATTTTTCTCTAATCATAGATTACCTGCTCATGTATGTGTCGGGTGAGGTGAGCCTTTATGTCATGGTCCAGCTATCAGATAGGAGGCGAAATACCTCCCCACACAGACTATCAGCTAGATAGTCAGATAGTTAGTGACACACATTCACGTACAGTCTTTATTCACTACCAGATAGTGTTTGACATACCTTCAGCTACCGGATAGTCTGTCACATACCTTTACACACAGATTTTATCAGCTACGGATAGTACGTGACATACCTTTACACACATATTTTTTGA
Source organism: Phorcus lineatus (assembly GCA_921293015.1). Classification (NCBI taxonomy): domain Eukaryota; kingdom Metazoa; phylum Mollusca; class Gastropoda; order Trochida; family Trochidae; genus Phorcus; species Phorcus lineatus. Next base: position 28,664,239 of record OV121085.1, on the reverse strand, counting down.
GCTACGGATAGTCAGTAACATACTTTCACACACAAAGACTTTATTGGCTACCATAGAGTTGGTTGCTTCTAGTCCTGTATTGTACTCTATCCTACCACTTTAAGTTTTCTTCCGTGTTTACGACCAAATACGTTTTAGACATACAAGAATTGTACTACTGCACGTAACTCCTTTCTTTCATAAAGATGTAATTACCACTTAATCATGTTTCATTACTCACAATGTTTCCTTCAAACCATTTTCTAAAAATTATTTTACAAACAAAATGGTGTCCCTATCGGGATGCATCACTTCATTTCAAGAAACGATATGTCAAATTTTGCAACTGCTTCAGAATATATGCAATAACTATTTTGAAAGAAAGGATACGGCATTCAAGTGATGGAATACTTTCCCGAAGACATGTCGCAGCCTTTAACACATTCTACAAGTTCTAAGGAATCGTACATCAGAAAATGTATCTGGACACGTTCGGGTTGGCACGATTGAAATGACAAATCTTGACATGTTGGTTTGTAGATGGAAGAGAGCAGTTCTACAAGCCTCAGTCAAACCTCAGCCATAGCTGAGTCGTTTCACTCAACCCTGTATAGCTACAACGATAAGTACAACGATGACACTTTGTGCCATCCGAAGCCAGTTCTTAATAATCTACTGAAAAGACATTCATATTCTTCAATAGTTCATGATCTCTTGGTCGTCATTAGATGGATTTAAGGTTCATAACTATACGAGACATAATACGCACCACCTGTTTCCAGTATACAAAGCTCAGGTGAGATTAACAGATATACCTCTACCTGGTCCCAGTTCACCTGATCCGTGAATAGTCTATGTTAATCTACACTAATTGTAATTTTCCCGGCAGGTGCGCATTCTAGTTCACATGCATTTGAGGGAAGTTTTGTTAAATTATTATGTCTTATGAAACATAAACAAAACAAATTGGATACTGATGATTTTTCCTTCTTGTAAAGAGTTTACTCATAGTCATAGTCGTTGTTATATTAATTCACTGTTATCATTATTTTCTAAGTAAATGGGGATTAATTTGAAATTCAACATTTTCCCTCGCCGAAGAAATTCATCACCTCGATCATTGACTTGATGTATGGTAGTTTTCTAATATTATTCAATATCAATAATGCTAAGGGATCGTGCTAGAACTTTTAAAACAACGTTTCGTCGATAATGTTAAATTGTCCAAGGAATTATGAAAAACTCATTAAACACCAATGAAATAATTACATTATTTTGAGACGGCATATCAATACAGCGTAGATAGAGTTCAGAATTTTTCAGGAAAAATGTCAATTAACGTTGGAATCAAAGTCTTATCTTATTTACATGTAAAAACGTTTACCCGTATAACAAATAACATAAGTAGCTAGGAACTTAATTTACATTTATAAAAAAGAATTACCCCATTGAAAGTTGTGTGAAGAATGTTATTTTTATCAGTAAGGTTGAAAATGATAATGCAAAGTTCTGTAGATTTCAGGCGATAGGTCAGAGCCAATGACAGAACGATCAATTGATACGTACGTCTGGGTTGCAGTGTAATTCGTTTTGCATACCTCAGTAAGGGTTTGTCATACAAGACAGAAGTTCTGTAAACTTTCTATGCAATAATACTCTGTACGGTTGTCAATGTTGTCGTGTCTAAGTTACATCGTCACGGCGTTGGTGTAGCGAAGTTGTATTAGGGTCAGGGCAAAGACAGAACAGTCTCAATCAGTTGATACGTATGTGTTGCAGTGCACTGACAACTATCATATGGTGTATCTCAGATAGGATTATGATATAAGGCCTACCTGCAAACCGAACACCAATCTACGCATCTCCCGTTCCCCTCAAGCCTAGTGGCAACATTGCACAGACACGTCTCGCAGACTACCGGCTCAATATGTTCATATATTTCGTTATGTTTCTGATTTTCTTTCGAGTGTTAAACTCAGACTGTTACAATCTAGTCCATTTTGCATCGTAATGGCTTTTCTTTTAAAGCGATATATTTTGATAATAAGTGTTTTATTTGTCTAGATGGATTACCGATATCATGAAAGTGACTGGCAGTCTGCATCAGGAAATGACAACAATAAATATTTTAAAAATTTATTCTCGTCTTGTTTCATCTGTAGTAAACTGACATCAAAATCTGCATATTCATTTTTGAAAACATGTTTTTAAATATAAACATATAAATAAACGAATGTAATCTGTCTTAGATTTATTGATGATCAAATTATGAACACGGAAATAGGAAACGCACCATTATCGCAATTCTATTCTAATCTGTTACGTAGACATCAAAGTACATTCACTAATAAGAGGTACAAGGTTTTACAAAGAACATCTTAAATGGTAAGTATCGTAAAAAGAGTTCCAATTAAATTGGAAGCCATTTCATAGCGTATCAAACTAGCGACAACAGGAACAAACATGAAATACGACAAAAGGAACTGCGTTGAGAACTCATTGATACAACTGAGTTATAATATGTTCCTGAAGAGAAAGTATTCAGTAATATTAACAGTATCAATTTCATTGACATATTCGGGGTGTCTCTACAAATGCTCACTTACCGAGATGCCTGACTGGAATAGCAACCCTTGCGTTAGTATCCTACGTACAGCGTATCGGTGGAGTAACTTGTAACTAACTGGCCTAAACAGAGATGCCAAATATTGATACGAGGGACTAGGGTTACGTCCCCTTAGTACCTCCAAGGCGGGACAGGACGTGTCGTGTGGGGGAGATTACAGTTAACCCAACAGTTTGTCAATAGCCGATAGTTCGATCCCCCGAACCATCGCTGATTGATCGGTAATCTTGGATTAGAGCAGATCTTGATAAAAATAACAAGAAGCAAGGGCCTTCAAACGAAGCGACCATGTTGACGCCCACACTGCGTTGTTGAGACAAAGAAGTGGGACCGGTGATACGGGTTGAGCGCAAAGTCGTAAAGGATTTCAGGAATATGAGAGATAATCTTTGAGCGAGATTAATTTGTATTTAGGGTTATTGGGTGAAATGTATGAATCAATAATATACATGAGGAGCTGATCGGACAGCTGGAAATACATGTCATGTTTTTCCTATATCAACTTTATAGCAGGCCTTTGGGGATATATCGCCCTTGCGTATAAATATGTCGGTAACAACTTTTATGTCATTGTGTTGCAGTTAGACTTTTCCTTTAACAAAAACTGTATAAATGACATATCTTACAGATTGGAAAATGTATCCTGGTCATCTACCCATCGTATATAGGACTATGTTTTACTGACATCAAGAACCGGTACCATCAGTGTGAGTCTGATTCGTTTACTGATTATTCAACTGTAAAGGGGCACTAGCACGTTTTTGAGATTAATAAAGTGATCTTACGAAAACAAAATTAAGTGTGGCAACTGCAGGAGAATGTTTTTAAACAGAGGAAGCAGTTTTAAATCGAACGGTAAAGCTATGCAAATCCATATCCCAACCTCAACTGATTAAAAGGTGTTCACACAAAAATGGTTGCCAGTAATTTTTGTTTGATAGTTTATCATTTTCTTTACGACTATAGATGATCGGATTGAATAATAAGATGTTTTGACCCTCCGAAGAGGTAATATGAGGAAATAGAATTTCGAAAAAACGTGAAACTGCGATCGTAGTATTTTTGTGAAAAACATTTTATTTCTGGTTAGTCTGTTTCGTGCTATGTAAAAGCCATCTCCTACTGTTTCTTACCAATCTTCAAGTGTTAAAATGGTCTAATAGTTAACAACATAGATAATACAGGAGTATTCCTTAAAGGAATTGGACAGCATGTATTGTGAAAGTTGACTTTAATACATCACAACAGTTTGACCTGGTTAAAAACAAAATGCCCTGCTAATTAGTCAGAAAACTCTCCTGGTTTTCTTTATCAAACGTTACACCCATAACCCTTGTTATTTAAGTCCACGCCAGAGCCTATTTACACCCGTTACTTTAATTGTTTATGTACTGCAGATTCAAAATAGTAACAATGGAGTTTAGTGGATTAATCTGAGGATTAAGATATCGGATTATCCGATCAGATATTGGTATCGGGTTATGGTTTTAACGTCACAATGGTGAGAGAGTTACACATTAGTCTCCAGAACTGGAATAATCGTCCTCACGCATGGCTTGCTCGACACGTGATCTTCGCTCCATGTTCTGACCCTCGTTTAACTGTATCTTACGTAATCATAACAGTGCTAGACACAGTCACGTGGTCATAGAACAACTTTCACATCGATTCCAACGTGGACATGCTAGTGGGAAAATAACCTCGAACCCCTAAAAGCAATTTCATAAAGACAGGCTCTTTTTTCAACTGTGAGAAACATTATTAATTAAGAAATCAATCGTAAATAATAAAATAATTCATTGCATTTTGAAAATATATGTGAATATATGTCATAGCATTTGTTGACGGTCGATAGGCATTTTCTTGTACATATTTCTTCAAAAACGGCCACAGATCTAGAGGATCATCAACCAAACAATCAAGTACAGTGCAGGGATTGTGCCGGAGACAGACGCAATTTGATGTGTATCGATAAATTCTAAAGAAAAACAATTCATGCTAAACACTTCTTTAATGTGAATTTATACATCATTTTCTTGGCATTGGTGTACTCCATTTTGTAATTCCCTATACTCCACCTAATGAAGGAGTAAGCAGATACGTGGAAACTTCGTGTACGTAATCTTCACAATGTAGAAGCTGTTATCCAGAAAATCTTGATTTTTGAAACATATGAATAACAACTTGTGACAATTCATTTACCCCCGAAGACATACTTGGCCTAACTTACGCAGATAGGTTTAAACAAGCCTTTCGTCTCTGAAATGTACATTTTACATGGTAGTTGAAACATGGTAACAATTCTTCTTGAATCCCTCTGTTACCATGGCATATGTTCATGCATTGTAAATGTAACGGTATGATTGAATCTGTTCAAAATGAGTACTTGACTAAAAAAAAATAAGCATTAAGATGTTGAATAAATGTTACATCTAGGATCACACTATCTGCAATAGTATACGTCCTTGTACTCTTTCTGATCAAGTCCCTTGCAAGAATTAACAGTTGTATCTTGTTATGCCTTAGCATTGCATTTTACTCTCGTAACGAATGGCTTATTTATGAATGTTTTACAATTGAGAAGATGAGCAATATTCTCTGTCAAATTGCAAAATCGTAATCAACAAAAACATTCACTAACATGCTTGAAATGAACTGATACATCATGATGTATAAATGACTTATGTGTTTGAACAGGAACGCCCCCTAGAATTTCAGTTCCACATGCAATTCCCTTTCTTTACTCTCCCTTTATGAAGTACATTACACAGACCATTTACAACTTAGATAACGTCAGAAACATGCTGGACGCTTTTGATGAATTAGAATAAACCTTACTAAACCTTCCCTAATGCAAGAATATATTTGATGAATTGCCAATCAAATAACATTTGCTGTTAACACCTATATTTACGCTGCCTACCTTATTTATTTACACCTCCGATGCCAAATTGAACACAAATACACGCTTTCATGAAAGCAACTGACCCATTAAGTAAATATTAGTCTATCTGCCCAAAGGACATAAAGCGAGGTCAACTGTTCATATTATCAGTGCTTGATCATTGCGTGCAGTTGCGTGTAGCGATTCCTTAGCTTGAGTGAAGTGAGCGAGCTCTATAGTCAATAGATCAATAGTTAGCTGTATAAAAACATGTATAACAAACCTGACCTCAACAACAGTATATACACGCAATAGGTAGAGGAAAATATCAATTCGGCAATTAGATAATCAGTTACGGGCATAACCCAGTTCGGCATTTTTAATTAAGTTAGAGGCATATCATAGTTCGGCATTTAATATTCAGTTAGAATTATATCACAGTTCGGCCTTTAAAATGTAGTTAAGAGGCATATCACAGTTGGCATTTAAAATTCAGTTAGAAGCATATCGCAGCTCGGCAATTAAAATTCAGGTAGAGGCATATCACAGTTCGGCATTAAAATTCAGTTAAAAGCATATCACAGTTCGGCATTTAAATTGAGTTAAAGGCATATCACAGTTTGGCATTAAAATTCAGTTAGAGGCATATCGCAGCTGAGCATTTGAAAACACAGGAACTTGATATCGTAAATAAAACGTAGGTGAAGATTAGATGAAAAAATACCTTCACCCTCTATAAAGTAAAGTACTTTAATCTACTGTATAGAGGGTGCTGACCTGTATTTTTTCATCTACTTTTTACCTACGTTTTATTTACGATATCAAGTTCCTGTGTTTAAAAATCAGTTAGAGGCATATTGCAGTTCGGCATTTAAAATCAGTTAGAGGCAAATCATGATCGGAATCGGTTACGAGGATCTCAGTTCGACACTCTTTAATCATAAAAATAATCTTTAATCATGTCCATTGTACACCTACGGCTTACGACAGTTGACAGACCATGTATTTCTACAGACCTCGTTTCTATATCCCTGTCAGTACGTGACAGGAGATCTAGTTGCTGATGGCCGCCTTCAGAGCCATCAGAACCTGTAAAACTCGCACTTTATAAAGTGAGTATGTCAATATCTTTGATTACTATAATCCTTGAGCTGATAGATAATCGAGTTTTAACACGTTTATTGAAATATCTGTCAAACCCGATTAAGCTATGCTATTTCATCAATATTCTTCCATATTTGTTTAACGGGGGCTTATATTCACAAAGAAAGACGAGCGTTTAAAACACGTTTTTGGCTTATACTTGTTAATAAAATTATTTGCATTTAGAGAGAATTTCTAATTTTCGGTACCTTCAGGCGACTGTACTATAGAATGATTTCTTGTTTAATTATAGTATCACTGCATATGTTTGCGATTGATATTTTAATAAAGATTTGAGAGATAATCTCTGAAGACAAACCTTCTTATATTGAAGAGGAAATTAAAGAGAAAACCTAAATAACAAAATTGGTTAGATAAAGATGCTTCCCGGAATCTCTTGTAAAGAAATTTACTTTATACGGTCTCATGGGAAATAATATAAACAGATCCATTCAGATGTTTTTATGTCTTGTCTTGAGGGAAATAAAGATTGATTTTGTCGAGAAATCAGATCAATGCGGCATTCATATTTCTAACAATATAACTGAATCTACAGGGCGGCACCAAAGAGATCACAGTGCGGCTGTTTGTCCCTCCCGACTGACAATACTCGATGGTATCGATGGTATGACGCTTCTTGGTTTTCTGACTTACAGCAGTGTCTGAAATTCAACACTTTTTACTAAAAATGATGTAAGTGAGGTCCTCGCATACCGTTTCCATAAAATTGCCAATTCTCTGTTACTATCAAATGATGATTGGAAATTTAACGGTGATTATTTAAATGGTATCTATAAAATACGGCTTACCATCAGTAAACATCAATATCGAGCCTTTAAAAACAATTTCTTTAAAACGCAAGTGTTACAGTTGTGCTTAAGTTCAATCAACTTGCAAATAGTCTAGATTTCATTTTTCGAGTCAAACTTAATTACACATGGTGTTTTTTTTAAGTAACGTATAAACCTCAAAACAAAGGCACAAAGAGAAAGGTAACAACATACCTATGAAATCTGACATGGGCGACCCCTCCTCCTTCCTTCCACTGGCACCAAGTCACGCGACCACCGTCTTAGACATTCCATCAGGAATGGAACATTCAATACAATATAAAGTTTTCTTCCATTGGCACCAAGTCACGTGACCACCGTCATAGACATTCCATCAGGAATGGAACATTCAATACAATATAAAGTTTTCTTCCATTGGCACCAAGTCACGTGACCACCGTCATAGACATTCCATCAGGAATGGAACATTCAATACAATATAAAGAAATGCTCCTGGTATATACATATTCAAGAGATATAGAGAAGGCTTCCAGTATATACAGGTATCTATATAAGGGACTGTACGGTGCTATTTCTGGGTAGATCCTATCTGCAATGCCCACTGTAGAATGTGTGGAAATAGTGTGATAACAATCGCCTCTAGTTTGTATATCCCGGCTGGGATTTATTACTAGCTGGCGTGTCTGGGAGTAAATTAGTTAGACAATGCCTAAGGCGACAGAAACAAATGTTATTGGGTAAACGCTCCCCTGACTCGGTCATATTGGAGACGTCTACACGGGCTCCGTGCATGTGTTCTGGGAATAAAGTTTTGTCTCTGGCTTTAAACATATCATTACAACTGTCGACGTTTTTGATCAGCATTGTTGGGACTGCTCAATGCAGGGGTTTATTGCTGCAACTGAAGTCAATTTTTACGTTCATGTTTCACTTTAAGAAAACGACAAAAAAGAAAGAAGTATTGTGCAACTTGTTTGCTTTGATACATATATATGATATTCTGTTGTACAACTACCCTTTTATCTTACTTCAAATAGATGTCGTTTAGGACAACGAGAGCAACGTACCTTATGTAAGTAACCTATGCTTTGATGCGTAAAGGCTCCTAGCAGATCAGAATTTTGTTTATCGTAATTCACATAAGTGACATAGAGAACAATAAGGTAAATTATATAACATATAGACAAAATGAAATTATATAACATATAGACAAAATGAAATTATATAACATATAGACAAAATGAAATTATATAACATACAGACTAAATGATATTATATAACATACAGACTAAATGAAATTATATAACATACAGACTAAATGAAATTATATAACATACAGACTAAATGAAATTATATAACATACAGTTAAACCTGTTGGGTGTTTTCATATAAAGATATAAAAAAAACACAGACCCTCTTTAATGATTTTAGCCAATTTTAATAAAGGGGTTTATGAGTGGTCTTCATTACGGAGTTGTACTTTTCCACTGAAGGGTATTTACAATAATATGAAGGTTAGTTCCTTATTAATTGGGATAGAAAGGGGCAGACCAAATGAAAATGGACTCTGTAACCGATGGAGATTTAACAAAGTTTACAGATTCTTTTGTTTCTACCAATTTCACTCCACCGACCAGTTTCAGTTGGTAATCAATGGTTTAACGTTTAGAAGAGGGTAAGCCAAATTCGGAGTTTGATAGGATGTTCTAAAAGATAAGGGGTTCATATCGGATTTTACTTAACAAATCATGCCTTTGATAAATAACATTCGGAAGGATTCCACGTTTGAAAAAACGATCAAGGACTCGTTTGATATAGAAGATTTTAAAATATGCTAACTGTTCAAATCTTGATATCTCCATACAAAAAGAAACCTTGTTCCCCGCGATATTCCTTTAATTGAATTAATCAAATTGAAATCGATATTAGGGATAGCATTTTGTAAAGTTTACATAAAATGGTACATTTCATTCGATAGTTTGTTAGGGCAATGCAACATTTTAAATCAAAATGAAAAAAATTATGGTTTTGATACAAACACTAATAGGATAACGACAAAGCTCACCATTGACCATGTAATATGGTGTAGACTATTTTACTTTACGAATATATTTACAAACTTTTAGATTGAGCCTTTTAAGACAAATAATACTTTCAAATCCCCATACTTACGATGAGTAAAAAAGTATTGGTTGTACAAGTTGGTCAAATAATTTTAACTGACAATCAAGGGAAATATATTCAATATTAACTTTACGCACTAGTTTGGGCTTGACCATACAGGCGTTTAATACATTTACAGAATACTGCTGAATAAAATGCCCAGGCAAATATATATTTTAACAACATATACAATCTCATTGATATGAAATCTAAATGCTCGACTTCATTACGCATGTAGATCTCTATAATCTGCGTAACGTAGTGCAGCAATGTTAGATTTTATTTTAATGAGATTGCAACATATCTATTATCATTGTAAAAACAAAATGTAGGATGTTTTTTACAATAACCTTTTGAAAATATAACGTTTTTTTGCTTTTGAAATGTTAACTTTTAATTTCAAGAGGGTGCAATAATCTGAGAATATATCCAAAGCATGTCAAAGAACTTCACTTGGTTCAGCTAGAATAACTGTATCGTCAGCATAAAATAGTAATAATAATTTAACGTAAAAATGAATTTGCTCTTCAAACATTTTCTACCAAATCTAAACAACCTAAATAGTTTTCTTTTAACACGGACTCAAGGTCATTTAGATATAAATTTTCGCCCTGTCGTACCCCAATTTCGCATGTGAAAAATGATATTTCACCGTTGTAGGAAACACATGACTGTATATTTTTATACATATCATTGATAGTTTAGATCCATTTTCCACTTATGTTATTTCTAGTCATTTTCAACCAAAGACCACTTTGCCAAACAATGTCAATTGCTTTACTAACATCAATGAAAACACAGTAGAGTTTTCTTTTCAAGATTTGAAATATATCTATTTAGGTTTTAAGAGCAAATATGTTATCCGAATTTGAAAAGGATTTCCGAAAGCCGGTTTTTGATTCACTTATCAACTTACATTGATCAGAGTAATTTTGAAGACGCTTTGATATACAAACAGTGTAATACTGTATGTGATAAAAAAGATGTACGGTATTATTTTTAGACAATAAGAATAAATGTATACAACGAAACGAATCTCATCTTGTCATGTACCTATGAGAAGTTAATTTCATGGGAAAGAATGTATTGCATTGTGGGTAATGGTTAAGTACTTAACAGTATGTTAGCCACTAATCATATCATTACTTAACAGCACGTTAAATATAACTTTGAGCAACCCATTTTTATTGTGCTGTTAACTAACTTTTCATTAGTAATTTAACGGGCCGTTAGAAGTTAAGGGTCTGTTAAATAACGGCATTCCGAACAACCGGGCCCTGGTGTGTCATAACGAATCAAGAAAAACAACGCCATGACTCAAGGAGCCAAGGGGATATTTAAGGTTCGATGCAGCTTTCTTCACGGTCTCTTATATTTGTGAAGGATAATAGACACAATACCAATGCACTTGTATCACGATGAACCCTGTTTAGGTGCTGTACACAATGAACCTTCTCTTGTTTTCTTCGCCAACTTTAAAATAATGACAACATTACGGTCTGTTCGTATTGTACGATTTGTGATTACAACAGGAACTGGTCATTTCGAATCATTGTGAACATTCTGGTCAGTAAACCTCATCAACTACATCTATGAGAATTCGTATATTATTCGTACATATTACTGCTTAACGTGTGACCATGAATATGTACATTAGGACTATTATCTAAACGTTTGAAGATTTCTTTTCGTCAAACTTAACCCATTTTTCACCAAACATATGTCGATAACGCCATCGGGCATTTCCAGACACGAGCTTTTCACACCTCCAGTGGGCGTGGCACGTAAGACATTCCCGCGTTTTGCTTAGGAAGAGTAGAATAGTGGAACATTACGCCATTTGCATGTTGACTGTCCTGTCAAGTTCATCACAGTTTCTGACATCGTCACTTTACATGATTTCTTTATTTTCCTTGTAAACAGATATTACAAGTCATATGAACATAAAGTGTACAATCACAAAACACAAGCAGCTGCTATGTACAACCAATCGATATTTATGTAAATGTCAAAAACAGGAAAAAGAATGATATGGCTGCATAATTAGATAAATAGAACAAACATTGGTTTGAAATAGCTACTTGACAACTATTCGTTGGCCATGCTTATCGGATGGTTGTCAAATGACTTTACGCTGTTTATTAGGGTGTTCTTCTACCTGTTATTCGCGTGGAAGTCTACAACGCATATACAAGTGAACAAGGCTAACTTTAGATTCATATTTGTGTTACCAATTATTGGAAAAATCACTCTCTTAAGGCCTTTCAATACAGAGAATTCCAACAGGACTAATTCATGTCAAAGAATCGATAAACAGATTGCTTAAAGAACTATGGAATAAATCGATACAGGTTTGAGCATGGTTCACTCTACAGTTGATGCCCACCCTTCAGACTGAGCAGCGAAGTCAAAACAAAACTATACTTAGTTGGCAATTCTCCCTTCTAACCTGTAATTAAATTGGGGGAGAGGTTGGTGGGGGCTTCCTAGAAACTGATGTGCATTTAGTCTTGAGAATAAAGACAAGGATTTATAATTACCTTGGGCTGCTTGCAAAGACTGTGTAGAAACGTATGTGCTTTCATTCTTAAGAATAAGAACATAGACTTTTAATAGCCTTGAGTCTTCTATCAAGAGAATGTTTTCAAAGACTGTAACATATGCTCTGTAGAACCTGATGTGAACATGGTGTTTAGAATAAGGAAAAGGGTCTTAATAACGATGAGCTATTTAGTAGAATGTTCTTACAAAGGCTGTCACTGGGTGCCGCAAAATCAGCTTGGTAGCAAATTTGAATAAATACATAAAAACAGTTTTTGATTTATATATCAGACAAAACTTGTTAATTTAAACAGAATGACAGTCCAGGCTTCCAGGGTATTAATTATGGGATCTCTACTATGGCTTGAATTGTCTGAAGCTTTTGTTGCCTGGAGTGGTTTTGGAACCTATCACTTGATGGAAGCATTCTCCTGGTAATTGCTTCTCTTGTGTAAAACAAACCATAGCTTGACAGTGACTGGTACTATTCAACTTCAAGTTCAAACGATTGAATTACAGAAAATAGTTCAAATTCCTTAAATCATTTAGTCCGAGTCAATTTCTACGATCCAGAGAGGTCCCCTAATAATTAATTCCTGCCTGACATAACCAAAATGATATATAAGCATCATGGACACGCAAGTACGATTAGTACACATTTGTCAATCCTCTTCAACAGTTGATTTTTCTCTGCAAGACTACTTTCATAAAGGGAGACTTTCTACACAGAACATTCGAAATATTCCACATCAAATCATGCAAGTGAGTATGAAAAGTTACATCATAGATGAAAAACAAACAGGATAATTTTAAAGATTTATTATTCTAGTACAAAAGAGAGACAAGTTCAGGAGAGATGTATACTTCATGTAACAACTTCTCCAACTAACAAGACTTGATGGAGACACCCAAAGTGGTGCCGACGTCTCCTCCTGAACTTCCTGTCTGTGGCGCTGATGTCTCCTCCTGAACTTCCTGTCTGTGGCGCTGACGTCTCCTCCTGAACTTCCTGTCTGTGGCGCTGACGTCTCCTCCTAAACTTCCTGTCTGTGGCGCTGACGTCTCCTCCTGAACTTCCTGTCTGTGGCGCCGACGTCTCCTCCTGAACTTCCTGTCTGTTCTGATGCTTATCACAGATGCCTTTAACTGATTAACTCTTTCACCTCTACAAACCAGGAATTAGGCTCAAAAGTCGTATTTTTGAAAGGGTTATCAAGAAAAAGGGTTCACATGATACACTCGATCATTAAAGTTTTTTTTACAGTTGTGATCAATATTCATTATTCAAATCCTTCATCATGACAAGGCATCACTGTTGTTTCTGACAGAATTCAAACACTTTTGATGGTACAGAAAGTTCAGGAAAACAATTGAATATAATTTATGGTCATGTTTTCTTTTTGGTAATCTTAAGCGAAGGGGAAATGGTTCACAACTATATCAGCTGCACTCTGATATTTTGCTTTCCGTTTGTCCATCAAATTACATATATCATCAACCTAAGTTCAAATATATCATTTCATTCCTTAATTCATTGAGACATACTATACAATACTTATCAACCACTGTCCGCGCATTATGACAGGATACAACCACACTGAGCACACACACATCTACACACTATCACGACTTCATGTTCAGCAGTTTCTTGACAGAGTTCTTGTATCGGAGTAAGGAGTCATAATTCTCGCCCTCATTGATGACCTCTGACACAGCGTCCTTGTATTCTCTCACTGGGTCAAGGTCAATGACCTTTTCTTCTGTGAGATCCTCTGGTAAGTAGGTGGTTTTATCTGATGACTTCGATGATTCTGATGAGCTCTGCTAGAGGAAAGGAAATAACTGATAATAGGTATTCAATTCCTTAAAATATGTGACTAAAAAAATCTTAAATCAGTACATAGACAGAATATAAGAGAATATTTTTTTAAAAATTTCAGCCATAATTTTTAATGTCAATTTTGTATCTCACCTGTGGTTCCTATCACAAAGCAACCTTTATTTAAGTTAGATTTAACTCCCTTTCATTTACTTTGCACTAATATAACTGATGCAACATATGGTGACACTGTAGTGTCCACTATACACCACAGGCCCTCGGGTCATTAAAAAAAGTTATAAAAATTTGAAAAAAAAAATTAAAATGTTTTTTTGAGAACACCCCCTGAATAGAATTGTACTTTTGTTAATAGTATATGGAAAGGCCAGACACTCCATTCGCCCCCACCCGCTTTCTTGACCGAAAGCTACAATAAATACGCACGCAATCAATATAAAACTTATGCAGACATGTTCTCAAATGATTTGCCTTTCTACTCCATCTCACTTAAACAAATAAATCTTTGGGGTTATTTAATGAGGACGGTCGAAAGACGATTTCCACGCCCAACTTAATGTTGATGGGACAAATGGCCGCCCGTCACCTTGACCTTACGGGGGTGTGGCCGCAGCGAGAGATCTCATTGGTTGCAAGACGGAGAATTAGAGTTACCTGTTCCTAACTTTGCGTCAAACCAATGAGATCTCTCGCTGCGGCCACACCCCCGTAAGGTCAAGGTGACGGGCGGCCATTTGTCCCATCAGCATTAAGTTGGGCGTGAAAATTGTTTCGACCGTCCTCATTAAATAACCCCAAAGATTTATTTGTTTAAGTGAGATGGAGTAGAAAGGCAAATCATTTGAGAACATGTCTGCATAAGTTTTATATTGATTGCGTGCATATTTATTGTAGCATTCGGTCAAGAAAGCGGGTGGGGGCGAATGGAGTGTCTGGCCTTTCCATATACTATTAACAAAAGTACAATTCTATTCAGGGGGTGTTCTCAAAAAAACATTTTAATTTTAAAAAAAAAGAATTTTTATAACTTTTTTTAATGATCCGAGGGCCTGTGCTATACACAGGTACAGGAACTTTGGACAACTTCTTAAGCGACACTAAATGTTGTACTATTGGGCAAATTCTTTAAACTGGTTGTAAGAAACTTCTGGAAAGGGGCCACAGGTTCAGCAAGTCTATAAATTATAATCCTCATAATGACATTAGTTAAGAAGTGTGTACACTAGAATCTTGCCTTATTGGCCTTCTAGGCTTCTATAGAGGACAAAATAAAGATATTTATGGTGGCACCTTGGACCCTTTTTTTTGGCCATAGGGTCACCAAATCCATAAATAATGATAATATCTTTAGCAAGGGACTTCACAACATTTAAGATTTCTTAAGTCAGTGGTTCGAGATGTTGAAAATGCGGAAAGTTTACTGATAGACAAAAGCCGTATCAAGCTATGAATTCATGATGTTTTATAGTATATCCTTACTGCTTCACTGTGTAATCACCACTTAAACAGCATCAAGAAAGTATAAATCAATGAACCCAGTCTCCACTCATCGATACGAGCTGTTGAGTGAGATGATGACCACGCACCTTCTCGATGTCCTTGATGCGGTGCAGCAGACTGACGAGGGAGCGGTGCGAGGGCGAGTTGATCCACAGGTACTTCTCCATGTCAGCCTCTGTCTTCTCCTCCTCCCATGCCTCCTTCTTCTGTAGAGCAAACACACATTCACACATCAGCAGTGAAAATAGAGGAATGCAACAAATGCAACATTATCCAATTTTGTAACAGTGCAAATTCTTATACTTTTATGTGTCAAGTCCCTTCCATACACTTATTTAATTATTTGAGATAGTTTTTTTCCCATTCACCCATGCAAGGCTTCTCTTAAACATATCTAACTCAACATTCCCATGCATAATTCATGACAGATTAAAACAGCTAACATCACTGTGTTCTTTTTTTAGTTCATGAACTGAAGCAGAAAGTCTAATAAAATTCCTACAATAATGTTGGTGTACTACAGAGCATCATTGTGATCAGTACAGAGAGTAATATATTCTGTCCCATACCAGTTTGTGAATTAAACTAATCATTATTCTACCATGAAAGTGCTGGATACTCGATTCTGATTGGCTGTTTTGTCTGACTCAGAGGGTATCAATTCATGATTGAAGTTGCTCTGTTTACCCGAAATCAGTTTACAATGTATTATTACATTCATTGACTTCCGACTATCCGACTGGTAACTTCAGAGTCGATATTCCGCTTGCAAATGGGATTAATCTCTTTCCAAAAGGAATTAATCGTATTTGTTTTCGTGTGTTTACACGGAGAGAGCAAATTGTTTTAATTTTATGTCGTATTTTGTACAAAATAAGAAGTTTCAGTGAAAAATCATCGTAAACTAAGCTTTCTGCTACTGGGCATGCAGCAGCATTTTTGAATACGGCAACAAAACAATGACGTCATTTCGCGAGCGCTTCTGATGTCATAAACCCTATTACGACGTCATAGTGGTCTACTGTTAGAGTCATCCATTTTTGTCATGGGGGGGTGTGGCGGTCTTTGTTTGCTATCAAAACAAGATAAAAGGCTTTTTAAACGATTCGATATTTACATTTGTACCACATACTAGTACGAAACCATTTCGTGAACATGCAGTATTAGGTTTAACTTTGTTAACGGTTTAATTTTAGTTCAATACTATGACACAAAATCCCCGATGCTGACGAGTTCATGTTTGTCTCCAGAAGTCGGAACATTTTACACTGTGCATTTCGCTATGAAAAAGAGTTCAGCATTAAAATCGTCATGGTAGAATGGAGATAAACCTAGTGTTGCTGCGTGTTCGGTTTCAATTTAAAATTTACTCGCTATCAATCCAGTATAGCATGTCTCTGATTTTCAAACGCACTAGGTTTATCTCCTAAATAAAAAGGAATGGCACACTCACCCAAGACTCAAAATACACTGCGGTCAGCAAATACATGGCATAGTCGTAGTTCTGCTTTCTTATCGGGCATCTGTCAATAATTACGAGACACATTATAATTAGAACTGACAAAACTATTTCATATTAGTTTACAAGTAGATGTTAGCTTGTGTTTAAGTATTATTAGAATTCAGGGATTGTGAAAATTTCATTTATCATATATAAAGATTATTACCTGAGGAAGTGTGTCATATGACTCTCAAAAAAACAAAGTTATACTATGAACTGACAAAGCTATGTGTAACTATCTTTCATAGTGTCATGTTATTGTAGTTGATAGCTTGAGGAATACATTACTGAACTGAAGCGATGTGAAAATTTCACCTTTCGGATATAACAGTCTCACAACAAGGGATTTGAACTTCCTACCATGTGACCTAAAAATAATATGATAATTAAGAAATAAAGAAGAGAGTTGAGATAAGTAACCTGTCAGTGGTGATGGTGAGCAGACCAGTTTTAGGATTGTAGCGATGTCCCACCAACCTCCGTAGTTTATCTTGAGCATGGTAATCCAGCTCCAGGGCAGACAGGGACAGCTGAAAATACATTCTTTTATCTACACTGCATGCTACATCTGAATGCATAATAATGAAAAGAGACTGATATTGGAAACAGATTAATTTTCAAGAATGTATTACAGAAATAATATTAATCATTTCACAACAACATGGAATCAATTAAGTAAAGAGTTATCTCCCTTTCTTTCAAAGTGAATTCGCAGATCCAAATCCATGTTTAGGGTCAAATTTCTTCATTAACTGATTTTCAATCTGAAAAAGATAATTCCTTGATAACTATACTTTCTATTTATATGACACAGAGTCTCTAAATAGACTTAAAACAAAACATGTTTTTCATTCATGTAATCATATAGTAGAAACCATTAATAAGCTACCTTTACAGTTACTTTCCGAGCACGTGAGTCTCTCACTGTCGGGCTGGAGAAGCAGTAATCGGCTGTCGTTACAGTCACAGGGAAGTGCTGGTTGATAATCTTATCTTTACGTAAATTTTTAGGCCATTCTGTGCAAAATTCTGAAAAATATAGTGTTACCCAATCATAAACTATATATACTGATGATAAAGAATAAAATATTTATAGTCCACTTAAGTCAAAAATGTTATCAATAAATTGTAATGTTTGTAAATTGTAAATGGTTTTTAATATACCACACTCAAACAAGCCTCTCTTTGGCTTATAAGACTTGCAAGCCTACTCATGAAATTGAAGGAAAGTTTGGGTCATATTAATATATGGTAAAACAAGGAGTTCCTCAAATTTCCAAAGCTTTCCTCGATAACCTTAAAACTGATTCTCACTTTTGATTGCTTGGCACTGTTTCTTAATATGGTTTGGTGTGAGATGGAGGAAGTTAGGCGGTTTCATCAACTCCGCATTAGCATATTTCCCAGGCGTTATTCCTTCATTTTCTGTTGTTTTCTGAAAATATTCAACAAATTCCAATCAGTACAATAACTCAAAATAATGTTCATTTAAGGTTTGCATCATATATTCTTATAATTATTTGATGAAAATATGTTTAACTAACATATCAAGTATATTCTACATTATCAGTCACTATTACAATGTAAGAATTACATGTTAAAGTAACAAAGAGTATGTTTTACGATGTTTCATATGGCTTATATAAGAGCAAAAATACCATGTGTCCTGATTTAAGTTCAAATCATCTCCCTAAACTTACATCTTGATTTGCCCAATGCCGAAATTATGATAGCCAATCAGCTATGAAAATAGGAAATAGTCCGGGCAATATCTGAGACTGTTTGAATTTTGGGAGATGAAGAGTTACGGAGACAAAGGGAGGTAAAAGAGATACATTTTACCTGATTGTAACAAGATGACACTAACCTCAGCCATGCCCTGTCTGACCGGGAGGGGGACGACACTCCACTTGAAGGTGGAGGCGGCCGGCCACACATTTGTCCAGTCCTGGTCTTGCTGCATCTTCTTGAATCTGGGAGGCAACACCTGCAATAAGATACATTCATCTTACAGGCCTGTACAGTCAATAACATATATTTCTGTATGCCCGTATTCCTCATTTAGGATTATTCTTTATGTCTTCAAAATAAGCTAGTTGCTTTGTTTACAGCAGACTGTGGAAAGTTGAGTGATAGATTCATAGGAACAGCTACTTAAACTTCCCAAAGAAACGTTACTCTTAACCATTTCAAGCAGTTGACAGCTGCTCTCCCTCCTTAACTTTGGCAATATTGTAAATAAGAAGCATCATTGTGCATTTTATCACACTGAATTTAAACAAGTACAATCAGTGTAATCAAGTAAATGCTTTACATTATAGTAAACTGCCCAAATGATGTACACATGCTTTTGAAACATAGGAACAGTGTTACAGTGTTCTTATCTCCTTCCTGAGAAAAAGCCTGTCAGTTTAAATATTTCTTAGCTTAGAAAGGGTGTACATTCTGTGGAAAGCAATGAATTCTCCTCACATCTTTTTTTCTTCGCTGGAATCTTTTCTTTGCTTGACGTGCTTTAAGTCCAGGTATCTCAAAAATCCTGAATTCCCCTTTCACTGAAACCAAACAATCAACAAAGAAAATTAGGCAGTGTAGTAAACATGGTAATTATGTTACGAGTATTTCACACAATCTTCTCATTATTAAGCATGTTTACAATGCCTAGCAGCACTGAGTCAAAAAATCATAAAATATTGACATAAAGTTGATGAACTGGTGATGTTTTTTTAAGATGACTTTACTAGGATGTAGCAGCCACAGGGTTTTTCTTTCCATTCGTGTGCCAACTGAAATTAGATGTTTCAGCTAGACTGTTTTTTACTTGGCGCACATTGATTCATTTCATACTAACACATTGAATTCAGCTCTTTAGCTCTAGGTCACATGTAGACTATCTTTTTAACCCTTAATTCCCTGTTGACGATCCTTTAGGGTTAGTTTGTCTAGAGTAAGCGTTGGTAATGTGTTGCAGTTGATAATCACTGGCACCCAGTAAAGTCAAGTAGTTATAATAGGCAAAGTCCTTCCAGATCAAAATCATTTGGCAGCCTCTACAGATAAAATAAGCTTCAGATTGGGACTGGCGCCATATAGACGTCAGGAAGTAAGACATGGACAATGCTGGACTACAGGTGGCCAGTAACCGGACATAAACCGAAGGTGCTGGAATATCTAGGAAAAAAACAATTAGTCAAAGTTTTCTCACTTTCACTCAGGTACCTAGATATTCCAGCATGCAAAATTTTTCTTCGTTGACCTGCAAGCATCCTCTGAATCTAGCGAACCATGGGTGGTACTGCACAGACATTCAGTGTAGCATTGCCAAAAAAAGTTGCGGAGCCACTGGCTGGATTTTAGCCACAGACCTTTTGATCCAAAGCCGAACACGCTAACCACCCGCCCCAATATACCCTTTGGCTATTAAATCAAACTGCTGTCATATCTCTATCAACATTTCCTTTTCATTCAGAAGTAATGGTAAAATTTTTTATTTTATGTACCTTCTGCAACGTGTTTTTCATCTTGATTTCTTTGACAAGCACATGCAGATGCCGATATTGTTCTTTTATGACAGAATGTCACAACACAACTATTTCTAATAGCGTTTAGCTTTCGTATTGCCAGCCGCACAGCATTTGCGTCCATGATAGCAGCCATGTTGTTTTTGAATGATAATAGTGTCGTCACAACCACTCTTCTTACAATCATGCCTCAGATGAACGCAAAAATGTTAGAATGTCCTTTCCGATTTTAGATTAAAATCACAGATGAATTGATAAGAAAATGGGTGCAAGTGTTTCTGGTGTAGAACTTACGGCTCATCTGCAAAAGAATTACTACTGCGACACATTGGTATCTGACTAGGCTACATATGTTTTAGTCCTGCTTAATGACTGTGTATTAAAGGAGCCTTTTATACAGTCTAGGTCCACATTCAGCAAGTCTAGATTGACTGAATAAAATATTATGGATGAAGGAAAAGGAATTAACAAAATTTTTCATAGACTAAATTTTAGTCTACATATGTTTCCAAGATATGACTACAGAATATAAAGTTTACACCTAGACATTTAAAAAAACTGATTGTCCTTATCATTTTATGTTATAATTTGTGATGAATCTAATTCGAACAAGCTGAACTGATAATCAATTGTGCCTTAAATGTTAAACCTCAAATAGTTACCCTCAAGGATTTCATCAATTTAATGATGAAATAAACGTGTCATTTTCGTCAATGACTAATATAATTATAAGCATTGACAATTTGCTTCTTACCGTCAACATTCGTGGTTCGGGCCATAGGACTACGAAGTTCTGCCGCAGCAGGAAAAAGAGCTGGCCTAGCAAACCTAGGAAAATGCTGCAAGGCTTAATTAGTAATTAATTCGGGACTGGCAAGAGTTATGTCAACTTGTGTGTAGGGGGGGGGGGGGGGGGGGGGGTGTTTTGCAAATAAAAGTAGACGGTGCAAAAATTGTCAAACATTGGTAAATGATCGTACTCATATAGCCATTCTTTATTGGATTTGTTGGATCTATATTGCAGAAGAATCCTGTCAAAATTCTCAAATAATCGGCGTTCTAAGTAAAGTATCATACATTGAATATACAAGAAAAATCATTTATTACACAATAATTTTATCTAACATTACCATTACAGTATTTACATATCCTTTCATGTCTTTAGACATGCATAAAATTCTCTCTTCAGCGAGGTGACAACGCTGCCAAATTTCCAATACTTAGTCCAGTTTGATTAAAACCGAGAGTGTTGAAATAGAAATTTAAGAACATCTTACTTTTTGTCAAAATTATTTAACATCAAATAAATGTTCTATATTTAGTTAAATTTCACTAATAGCTGTCGTTTTTTTCCTCCATTGAGGAGAGTGTTCTTCCAGAGGTCTTTGTGATAAAATACGTAATTCTCTTAAAGAGCCACTCCGGGATTTTCATAATATATCATTTACCTTTGATTTCTATGTGGTGATATAAAAACAAAACATCTTAACTTTTCATGTCCAAAAGACATACATATATATGACACATACTGGTTTTCCATGATAATCTAAAAACAGCCTTATAAATGCACAGAGGTGTTGATATCACGTCCAATCTAAATGGATACTAGTTATATAACCTAACACACACTGTCAACTCCTAACTGCCCTCCTGGCTGTTTTAGATAAATCTCCAAAATTACTTTTGACTATTTGACGCGCGCCACTGTCCGGTTTTCTATCATAATTGCGACGTTCTACCTTCATATTGTCACTGTTAAAAAAGAAACAGGCTTTAGGCTTTAAAATGTTTCTTTTTGGTAACAGTCGATACTTCGCGATCAAATGACACCACTGATTAAGTTTGGCATAAATGACTCCAACTCACGGAGTGGCTCTTTATACACAGGTGAATGTTGTGTTAGAATATTTTATTGATTCTAAAATCTGATATTACTTTTTTTAAGAATAATATTCGTATACAAAACCTTCGTAAGTATTTGGTCCGTGAATGGATGTTAAAACTGACTAATGAACTAACAACAAGAAGAAACGGGATATTTGACGCTTAAAAACTTTGGGCTGTAGCGAGGAAAATGGTACATGAGACCGCCAGTAGTTCATGTGACCGCCGATAGACGGCGGAAAGCCTCGTTTTAAAGTCGGTCGGTGCTTGTTATTCAAGCCCACTGCGGTTATTTCCCTTGTTTTCATTGGATTTCTATGTGTTGTCTTGTGATAATACTATTGGAAAATTATGCAGGCCCTCTCTGGTCGATGTGATGAACTATCATGGCGGAGGAGAAACAGGTGAATGCCATGTTTCGAAGGCATGAACAATTAAAGAGATGGGAGGATTCAGAGACAAATAGGGAATCAGGATCACCGAAATTAAAACCTAGGAAAGTTCAGTTTCAAGATGGATGTATATTTTTGGCTGCTTGTTCGAGTGGGGACCGAGAAGAAGTCACTAGACTTCTGGAGAGAGGGGCCGACATAAACACGGCAAATGTCGACGGACTGACGGCCTTACACCAGGTAACTTACTCAAACCTCTCCAAAACACTCTCACAACCACCGTCCCATCCGTTACTGGACACTTAGTGCATTATCTGAAACTCTTGCATGCATATTTACCGCTAATTTTTTTCAGATTACAAGCAAATTCGATCTGTTCGGGTCGAATGTTGACAGTTGTCTCCTATATTTCCATTTTTGCAGCTTACTCGATCACTCTAGCCCAACTATACCCAACATCTCCCTCCATCATTAATATTTTGACGTTTGATACGTTGATTAACAATTTTGTTGTGTCCGTTTTGATTACAACTATACGGGTATATACATCATCACATACATCGCCTCCGTAATGCTAATGCATTCCAGGAAATGACTAACCTAGCAAGCTAAGTTCTAATGAATTTGTTTACATAGCCCATGTAATCATGTATAAACCTCCTCTCATCTTGTTACATACAAGCCTAAGTTGAGACAAAAAGAGAAATGTGCAAGTATTTTGTTATTCAATAACAATTCAAACATTTAATACATACATTACATGTGTGAAGTGTTAGTAAATCCAATATATTGATGATGTAGCTAATTTTGTCCTGTGAGTTTAGACCTAATACATAGAGGGTACAAAACAACCTTCCATAAACAACTATCTTTTAATATGTGTTTAAGAAATCATATTAGAGCAAAAATGAGTTTGATACCTAATCATTCCCAAGTTTAATTAACATGGTAAAATGTAATTTATAATAGAAGGAAATTTAGTGGTCTGTTTATCTGATCTATTTTTATAAAACATTACTAACAAAAAGTCTGCTGAAACATTGTTGTGATCCTGGTACCATTGTGACGTCACAACTACTAACTAGTGTAATGTCAAACATACAACAGTATTACACAACTGAACCGTATTAATATTAAATGGCAGTGTCTTACATTGGCAATTGATAAGATATATTCTCAATTAATTTCTTTTAACGGGGCACAGCGTATGTTGTTGGAGTCAAATATGTCAGAAATGGTGTTATTTCATTGAGAAATTCAGAAAATAAGAATTCTAATGCATATATTATCAGTTCAGTATAGTGGTAAAAAACGTGTTAAAGTCGTTATTTGTGATCGAAAACCGGACAGTAGCACGCACCAATGAATCAAACGTAGTTTTTGAAACCTATTTACAGCAAACACGAATGACATAGCTTGACAGTGTCGAGTAAGTCATTTCACTTATGTACATGTTTTTTATGCACAAAATTACGACTTCTTTAATGTTTATTGAGCCGTTTTCCGATTATTATTGAAAACAAGAAAATATCATAATTTCGGCATTTTAGAGAAAAGGATGCAAGTTTTGGGAAGCGATTTGAATTTAACTTAGTTCATAAGTTATTTTAGCTTTTACTAAAGTCACATGAAAAATCATGAAACATACTCTGTGTCAGTTTAGTTCACATATATATATATATATCATTTTTCAGGAACTTGCTCATTTTTAAGTTCTGCGAGTTCCAAAAAAAAATCATTAATGATATCCTGCTCAGATGATAAGGATAATTAATACTGTTGTTCATCAAACAGCCCCAATTTTTTTTACAGCTCTACAGTATATAAATTGTATGCTCTTATGACAGTTATGTTTGTATTGAAATAGTTGTCTGACATGGTTTTTAAACAATATGCTGTTAGTGCTTGGTGGTTAGACACTTTGATTGCCACAATGCTGGTATTTGATAATTGAATTTGTGAATAAAGTGAATATATCATTTTAAATTTACACCACAGGAAAGTTCATATGAAGCCATTGAGAATAACCTTTACCTATACCATCTTATGATATCTTGATCCATTCCTGTTATGCTGTAATACTGTTGAAAACTCTTTTAGGGACACCACCAAAGTTACTGTTAATTTAGTGAAGATTTTGTTTGTAATCCTAATTAAAGGATCTGACGATGGTCATATGAAAAAGTTTTCACAATTTTATGATGAGTATATGATAAATTATCATGACAATTTAGTTCATTATATTCATGAAGGTTGGTATCAAAGCATTGATTTTCAATATGTAAGGAACATTATGAAGGGACAAGCTGGGGATCCCGCTCAACACAGAAATGAGGCTTGTTGTTTACTTGCATGTCACAATGACCTTACTCTGTCATCTTGTGGATTTTGTTTAGTATGTCACATCCCTCAGGATTCAAAAATCTTTCTGTTGAATGTCATATAGTTACTATAAGTCACTGTTCTGAGAGGGGAAGATACTGCTAGCTTTATATACTTGCTGTGACAGAACATGCTGAGGTACATAGCACCAACACCGAAAGTTCAGGGGGTGGGATAGCGCAGTGGTTAGCGCGTTCGGCCTCGGATCAGGAGGTCCCTGGTTCAAATCCCGCCAGGGGCTCGGCAACTTTGTCTGCAGTAGAGAACTGTTATACACGCAGTCAGGTTTGGGTGCAATACTACACTGAAATTCAGCGCAGTACCACCCATGGTTCGCTAGTTCCAGCCGATGCTCGCAGGTTTCACCGCAATGCATAGCCACAATAGTGTTGCTGGCTTTCTCCCTGCAATAATACTAGCAGCTGCGATATAAGTGAAATAATCTTGAAAGCGGTGTTTAACACCAACTCACCTCACCTCACCCGAAAGTACAGCCTGGGATAGGATTGGCAACTGACAAAACACTCTACAAGGGTACTCAGTATGATAGGTGTATCAGAATATTGCAATAGAAACAACATGATACATACTGGTACACACTTCTGAAAATATTCAATATATCAAAGGTTTCAAAAGGCACAGATTATGTTGCTGGGGTCAAATATGTCAAACATCATTGATCGAGAGGTAATAGTTGTTTGTGAAAGATAGTATTTTAATGCTTATGATTTCAGCATAGCGACAATAAGGAGGTTAAAGTCGAGATTTGTGATCGAAAACCGGACAACGTGGACCAGTGACTCAAACATATTTTCAGAAACGTATTAACAGCAGACACAAAGACAAATATATGCTGAAAGTGCTACATAGGTCATTTAACTGTAAACATATAAATTGGACGCAGATTTCTTAACATTTGAATGGTTGTTTTTTAATTATAATTGACAACATACAGTAATTTTGGCCCTTAAGAGTTAAACTTTAAAAAGGTGACTTGAACTTAACTCATGAAATATGATATATTACATAAGGATTATATGAAAAATATGTCATAAGATTAAGAAAGGCATTTTTTTGTCTTTGACGTTTGATGTTAGTCATTAACAAAAGCAAGAGTTTCCCCAATACGGATTAAGGATGACAATATTCGGCCATTCTTTAACAACTGTATGAAATGTTGAATCATTTAAAATTTGAAAAAATTTTAATATCCAAACTTTTTTTAACTTACATAAAAGGATGATGTTAAACACCTGTCAGCTTTACGGAACAAGGTGTTTGAGGTCGAAGGTGAGAGGTCAATGTTGGGTCAGAGGAAACTGACACACTCATGTATGCCTTTGCATAATCTCCTCCCCCAGATAGCACCGACAGGTAGTGGCAGTGTGTATCAGAGTGCACATTCTTGTTAACCCTTGATCTGCAGTAGATAAAGCTTCAAAAAATTTATTCTGGCCTGTAGGTGTGTACAAAAGAGTAAAACAGGAACTTGTGGCAGTGTTTCTCTGGAGTACACATTCTTGTTAGCCATTAATCTGCAGTAAATTAAACTGCAATAGATTGATTATGGCAGTAGGTGTGTATAAAAAAACATAGGAATGATGGTAGTGTGTGCTCTGCACAGTCATGTTTACTTTTAATCTGGAGTAAATTTAACTGCAATAGATTAACCATGGAACGCAGATGTGTATGCACACAATCTTTCCACAAAGATGAACAAGAGCTGGTGTCAGTGTTTCGGTAGCACATGTTTGAAAATGCATGGGTATCGTCCTCCACTCTGTGACCAATCTCACAGGATTAACATGGGAACATATATTTGTGTATTTTTCTCCACAAATGCCTTCCACACTCTACATTAACATGTGTGACTGATGTCAACTGCTAATTGCGTTGCGATCCCCACAGATAGGAACTTATAAAGTTAAACCCTCTTTTCATTCCACAATACCCAACCTTACTAAATACAAACCAATACTCTATCCTCCTGTACTACTGTAGGAGAACTATCAACCATCCCGGATCTCCTACCTGCCAAGAATGACCAAACTGTACTGTATGCGACCTAAGATAGCTGGCTAATCAGCTGGAAGACTCCCAAGACTCTCTGGTTGCTGCTGGTGCTGTGTTTATGATTGTCATTGCTGACTTCATCTTCCTGCTCCTTCACCCTCAGGTCATTCACATCATGGAGTCAGCAGGTGACTGGGCCAAGCTCCTCTAACCATCTTCTTACATTGATGTTGCAGCAGTTTTTTTGGGTTTTTATTTTTCATATTGCAATATTATTCTGCCAGTTAAAGATTTTTATAGGGAATTCTTTTATCTTTCCTTCTGGTTAGTAACAAGGTCAGTCACTGATCGGGGTATCTGTGCTAGTTTATCCAATCAAACTTGGTCTCAAAAAACTGCCTACAATGAACTGTCATGTTGAATGTTTGAAAATAAATTTTGAGAATATTGACAGCAGCTTGCTGATACTATCATGACTCCATTGCTGTTCTAAAAGCACTCTTGGAGTCCTGTTTGTCAGTATGACTCAGTAATACAATATATTTTTGCTGGAAGGTTACTGGCATCTGCAGCATAGCTCATTAGATGAATGAGTTCTTTGTGTCAAGGATTAATGGCAGATTGCCCATTTTTGGGGACATTTCATTGCCAATAAGTGATCAAAATAATTTCAAGTCAGATTTATTTATAATCAACTGTCGTTGCTCATGGGTTTCACTCGAAATGAATCTGAAGACATCTTAACTGAGGTGATTTACTGTCCTTTAGTCCTGTGTCTTGGCACTGAAACTGCTGATGGTCTTGTCACTCTGAGATCTGGGTCTTGTCCAAGAATTGTCCCTGTAAACAAGCAGGTATTCTTAAGTTGGGTGGCATAAAGGTTGGTTAGAGTTGTCATTCTGCTTTTGTAGATTTGATGTTACCTTGATTTACTTTGAGGATTTATAAGATGCTATGCAATAATTATATATTTATGGCTATTTGAACATGGGAATCTTAACAGTGATGTTACTTAGTCTCTACACCCTGTGTCAGGGTATCACACCTAATTCAATTAATCAATTCAAAATCTTAATTTCAGTCCAGAGTACCTGCATCTTAGTGAATTAATATATGCAACTACATTCAGATTATGTTAAAAAGATTCCTTCACCCTCTGCCCAACATCAGCACCGTATTGTACTATGTAACTCTAGATTCCTGTGCATGGGAGTGGGATCTGATGAAGAAAGTAGTGATGGTGCTGTGAGCACTGAGTTGCTCCTAGCTGATTGTTTCTCCAAGCCCCATCTTTACTGAGTATAAAACCATTACGGTACACACAGTGGGCTTGCTACTGTAGCAGGTGTGCAGACTCAGCCTGCAGTTTCTCGCTCTGTGTGGCACTGCATCTACATCTACATCTACAGACACATATGTTCTGTAGACTCACTACAAACCAAGTTTTTCTCACTGAGGCACTAAAACTAACTTAAATTGATAGACTTGCCGTGACAGTAGACATTTACTATACAGACTCAGATTCACTCTTAATTGGCACTACATCTACAGACACACCTCATCAGTAGACGCAGTACGGAGTCAGACTCACTGTATGGATCTACATCTACAGACACCCCTCATCAGTAGACTCAGAAAGACTCACTGTATGGATCTACATCTACAGACACCCCTCATCAGTAGACTGAGTATAGTCAGATTCACTCTGTATGGATCTACATATACAGACACCCCTCATCAGTAGACTCAGAATAGAGTCAGACTCACTGTATGGATCTACATCTACAGACACCCCTCATCAGTAGACTCAGAATAGTCAGACTCACTGTATGGATCTACATATACAGACACACCTCATCATCAGACTGAGAATAGAGTCAGAATCACTCTATGGATCTACATCTACAGACATCCCTCATCAGTAGACTGAGAATAGAGTCAGACTCACTGTATGGATCTACATCTACAGACACCCCTCATCAGTAGACTGAGAATAGAATGAGACTCACTGTATGGCAGACACCTCATCAGTAAACCCAGTAAAGACTCAGATTCACCCTTAATTGGTACTACATATACAGACCAGTACAGAGTCAGACTCACTCTGTATGGGACGACATTTACATCTACAGACACCCCTCATCAGTAGACTCAGTATAGACTCAGTGTTTCAGATTGTGTGGCACTACATCTACAGACACACCACATCAGTAGACTTATCTATGAAACTCTGTATTTCACAACATTTACGTGAACTTTTGCTGTGTCATTTGTGTAGTGGTATTTAACAAGATGAACATTTCAGTGTAAGTTATTCACTGCAGTATACCATTCCTATAGTAACTAGAATGTTAGTAATTGCAGTGTTTTACCAGTGAAGTGAAGCTGGAAGGTATCCCAGGCCCCTTGGACCCCAGAGTGTTTAGTATATGTGCAGTGGTACCAGATAGTATGTTCAGAGTATCATACCTGTTTTCTTCTCCTCCTCATTGTGTAAGATCAACATGTGTGTATATTCACAGGTTATTTCTGTTTGTTGATATGCTATCTTTTTGTGGTGTATGTTGGCTCATCTTGCCTGTGTAATGAATCCCATGTTAGAGATGACTTCCAACCGTAGCACAGCTGAACACCAAGTTGGATCTTGTAATACTTGTAGGTTTAACATTGTAGGTCCTGGAATGCAACCAGTAAGATCTTCAAAATTTGTACATGTGTCTATCTACTGACCTAAATAATAATAATAATAATAATAATAATAATAATAATAATAATAATAATAATAATAATAATAATAATAATAATAATAATTGTTATTGTTATTGTTATTATTATTATAAAAATGATAATAATAATAATAAGAAGAAGAACTATTCAATATCCTTGTATTTAACATTACAATGTTTAATACATGTCGGTAGGTAAGCGCCAGTTGAAGTGTTGTTTTATCCTTATGATGCTGAGTGCCAAACAGGGAAGCAACAACTCCCATCTATTAAGGTCTTTCTGATGATCAGTGAACAAATTACCAACTCAGCTCCATCTGCATCTTATATCATTATAACATCCTGCAAGTTTATGATTTTACTGATACAAGACAGGAAGATTTGAAATTCTTGAAGATAGTTTTGCATACAGATGTGCTTGTTTAAGCCCTGAGAATTGAATTACAGATTTGCTTGAAGAGAGCATTTATTCTTCATCCATGGATGGTGTTTCCGACCGCTGTAAAGTCAAAGAGGACATTGAAGCGCTCCCAATAACCCAGTAGCATGGTAATTTGCTCCTTATGTTTTATGGAAGATGTTTGTTGAGTGGTAAGCATTTCTTCAGAAGTTCTCATCAGAAAGTTTTGATTCTCAAGATTTTTCTGATTGAGTTGCAGCTCTTACCGTTCATATGCTGCTTGATTTATAACTTCGTTAGGGATCTGGAAACCAGCGACTGCAAGAATCATTGCAACTGAAAAAAAGTTCTAATAGATCTTGGCAGTAATCAGATAAAATCAGAAACATTGATTTATACACATCTGCTCATTTCAGTCATAGGCAAGAATTTGTAATTGACTAATTTGCTGTTGTTTTTATTCAAATAAACAGAAAGGAATTTATATGCAATATTCAAATTATGTTCAACATCATCTGTGTTTTTCTGATCATGGCCACTGATATTTCAAGTTCTTCTGCATTGGTTTTAAAATTCATTCAATTTTTAGAGGCATTGTTGTTCTTCAGCAAAGTATTGGTCAATTATAAGAAGAATTAGAGTGTTTGGATATTCACATTTTACAAGTACTTTTGAATTAATTTCAAAAGTCATTTATTTGTTTATAGCAGAGTTTTGGTCATTAGAATTTTGTCTTGTAGTGTTGGATATTCCTGAATTTCTTGTTGATTATTTGGTGAACAGTGAATCATCAAGGCAACGCTCAAATGGTGATATCAGCTTTCTGAACTAAGATTTGTAAACACGCAACCGTTTCTGTGGAAGATAAAAGGAATGTGTAGCTTTTATCTGGTGTGAAGCTGTTATTGTTTGAGTGATGGTGTATTTTGAGCGACATATTAAAAGAACAGATAGGACAGATGGACAGACAGACATATCATTTTCTTGAGCCAACGAGAGAAAAGTGTAAAGTAATAATCTTGTGAAAATACACTTCCATGTCCTCCCCCTATCTGCAAACAGAGCGGCATAATAAATATCGGCCAACTGCCATATCTCTTTATCAGACTTTCTGTATTAATCATAGCCTTGTTATAGACCATGTCTCTCCTGCAGCCGGCTTGGCATGGAGTGTGGTGGAATCATGGAAGAATTCTCTCCATATCGGTAATTTGCATTATTGATACCAAAGGAATCTCTGGGATTATTGTTCAGACCAGAGATGGTTGAAACCGTTACTATGGAAATTCAGGTGTTTATTGTTGGTTAGACAAGAGCTGGCAGCCACCAGTCCCCCCTCCAAGTGAATGGACTGGTCCAAGTGTAGGCAGCTGGTTGCTGGTGTTGTATATGGGGATAGATCCATCTGACCTTTCCGTGCAGCCTCTCTCCATCTCTATATCCTCCTCTCTCCCACCCTCTTTCCATCACTTTGGATTTACACCAAACATACATCATTTAACTTTCAAATTAATAGATGTGTCAAAATGTTTGCCTTAATGAATATTCCATTTATTGATGTTTTGAAGTTAATTTTGATTGCTTATTATTGACTTTCCTTAAGGCAATCAAGTTACAGAATATAGACTGACAAAAGGCAAAACATATAAAAAAAACACAGATGTACTGCGTGTGTGTCTGATTACTTGTGAAATAAATTACTTGATTCCTCTTCCTCACAGGAAACGGCTTTAGTCAAGTGCAGTTTGTAATATTTTGATTAGACATGCTGAAATTCTTTTCCTCAAACTGTGAAGTTGTTACATGCATTCATAGTAATTGCTGTAAAGATAAAGTTGATCGTTTTTACACAACGTATTGTGAGTCCATAAAGCTGCTCTTCTTTAGGAAGAAAATAAGTACTGGTACCATAGTGTTTGTGCAATCTAGTCAAAATTGTTACATGATACGAACTTCAGGAAGTCTGCTGACATGCCTTGATATATTGATCAACTGGCAGGTGATTCATTATTTGCACGGATTAGGGATATTTACTCATTGAACCTCTCGTTGAAATGTATAACTTATTCATTTTGAAATATCACTTTTTTCTCCTGAAAATCCTATTTAAATAGGAAAAGGTGGAATTTCTATCACTGGTAGTTTTCTCCTTGGTGATCTCTGACATACATTGATACCTATACCGTTGTATCCATTTAGTTTAGGAGCTTGAGCAAGTCTGTCTGGAGATATAAGAGCAGCAGCCTCCAAGGGGAGGTAGATAACCACAGACGTATCCCCGCCCCTACTCATACATATACACACCGCAGTCTGTACCTTCAAGTAGGGGCCAGATTAAGTCTAGCTTTATATTTAAAGACAGCTGTGAACATGGAGAGACAGACATAGAATGATATTTTCCTCCTCCTCATTCTCATACATACACCTCTGTTTACCTTTAACTTAGAAGCAAAAGCAAGTCTAGCAGCAGTGTCCAAATTTAGATAAAGATAAAACATCCCCCTCTTGATAGACGTAAAAAGATGTCTTCCCCCCTCCCTCCCTGATTCTCATATTTATATATATATATGTATATATATACCCCACTGACTGTCTACCTTTACATGCAAGCTGAAGCAAGTCTAGCACTAGTGTCCTTTAGTAATTTACATAAAAAAAGACCATACAACCATTGACTCTTTGTAGACAAGAAACTGAAACAAGTCTAGCTTGATATGTTTAATGGCAGTGTCCAAGGGGAGATAGACAAAGATAGACACATCCCCCTTGATATTGGCGAGTGTTCCCACATCTAAGACAACACTATCACTCTGTACAATGTCTGCTGCCCAAGCTTACAAGCCAGATAGATTTCTGCAGAGCTGCCTCGTTCTCCTCAAGTTGGGAATGTCCTGATCACGATATGTAAAAATTGTCAATGTATTCATATTTATCTGGACATAAATTTTGAGCCTTTTAGTTTAATCTCAATATTCTAATTATATTTAGTTTTTTTTATAAATCTACTTTTTGAACTTATTTTTGTTGAGTATTAGGAGAAAATGAACTGGGGTTTGTTGTTTACAAATACCATTGCTTTTAAACAATCAGTTTGATCATAATGGCCCATTATTAAATCCTGATAGCACACTGAAGTAATTCCCAGATAAAGAGACAAGCTCAAGGTCAATGGTTCCACTCCATTGTAACTATCAGTTTCATGCAGCCAGTGTGAACTACAGCAACATTTGGGTAAATTACAATTAATTATAGAATTATTGTGTCCGGAACCCTTTGGCAAGTCAATTGTTTCACAGCTTAGTGGGAGTTTCCTTGATAGATGCAATTACATAAATGGTTGCCATTCCAATGCCAGTCCATACCTGATAGTCAAGTGGAGTGGAGGGGTTGCCTCCTGTTACAGAGTCAATGTTTTCACTTGAGATACTTTTCTCTCTACAATTACGTGGTTTGAATTTTTCAAGATATTACAAAAGCAAGTTTAGATATTAGTATAAGTTGAGGAAGTTTGAAAGAATTCCAAAAATAAATTGTCCGTGTGTTTGGTTGGTTGTGCTTTTTGTGTAAAGTATGGAAAAATATGTTTCCAAAAGTTGTCTCCCTTTCAAATTGTGTTGCATATATCTTTGCCTTACCTGTTAGGAAAGAAGTTAAAATGAAACATCTTCCTTTATAATCAAATAATTTTATTTGATCATGTTTTGGTGTCCTAATCTATTTCTTACTACTTCACTTGTTTGTCAGCTAAGTGCACAATCCAGTTTTTAAACAGCTTATAACTTAACATGAAACTGGAAATAGATAAGTTTTACTTCATTTCCTTTTTTAAGGGGAGGATTGACATCCATGATCCTTAGATATGATTTTTAGAATTAGTTATGTTATCTTAAAAAAGCAAGAAATGAAGATGTTAGCTGTTCCATGATTAATGGGTTGTGTGAGGTGCTGATGGTTCCCTCCACAAGGCAGTATTGTACAGGTCTGCACCCCTCTGCTCCCTGGCCGCTCTGTGCATGTGAAACACAACAGCCTAATCTTCACCTTCAGCTACACAGCTGCATCATCTGACTCCAGCTCCTTACACTGCTTGCTACACATTCAAGTGGAAGGGAGCAGTGAAGAGTCTTGTTCTAAAGCAGATTACTTTATCCGTGTAGTTTCTGAAGGTGAATTACCCTCCAACTCAGTGCACTTGGTTTGGTCTGTCTGATTGTCCGGATTCTACTTGCAGCCCAACAAACCAATTCTGCTTTCTCATTTTACATGATAAGATTTTCTTCTAGAGCAATTTCTGCCCTTCTGGCTGTGTCTATTAATGCCGGTTACCTGAGAAAGTCGCAATGAACATTTGTGTACATTTATTGCATGATGCTCTGTTGGTTGGCATTCACTTCTCTAACAGTAGACATGCACTGCCTGTGGGAGTGGTGAAGCTCAATTGGCTAGAGATCAACATCTACACCTGGTGACAGGTCAGCTGGAACCAGACTACTGATGCTACAAGCTGTCCTGTGTAGTTATCACCCATATCACCTGAGTGCAGCTTGCTTATGGCAGGTGCTTGCAAAGTCTTTTACCTGGGAATTGAAAGGCAACTACATTCATAGTTGCTTCATTATTCATATCATGCATGGTTGACCGATATCTGTCTACCAGATGCACCAAGAGTTACATAACACTGAACCTATTTATACTCATACAGTTATAAAAGTCATTTTTATCAAAAGAATTGTAATGAAACAAGGGAATCATGAATCTTCTTGATATTCTTGGTCATGCAGTTGTGGAGTTAACAAAATGACATAGTCCGTGTTGTACCCTACCAGGCTGTACTTGTTACTCAAACAGCAATATCATAGAGAAACACCACCCTACCAGCAGAACCACCTTCCAGCACGGAGGGTCTCCTCTAATATTATCCTTCAACAGAAATCTTATCTTTTGTTATTATCATCAGAGTTATCTCCCTTTCTAACCTAACACTTATGGTGAAACTTAGTCAGTTTGAAATTAAATCTTAAGAAATAATTAATTTTAAAAAGCAAAGAGCCTCAGAGTTGTTCATCCAAAATCAGAATGTGGCTGTTTCTGGCAAGGGTAAATTTAAGGTTAAAATAATATTAACCATAGTCTGTGGGTAGAACTATGGTGAGATTGATCTCTGTTTGTTTGGAGTGTAACCATGCCCTAATTTCACCAAGTCATTAACCCATAATTATTAAATTGAGGTACGATTACCTCAGTCTAAGGGAGCTCTGTTCACGTGGCTCCTGAACTGACAGGGGAGTGCAGAGGGAGGCACCTGCAAAATTGTCTTATCACCACTGTACAATAATGTGCATAACACTGACTAGCAAATCAATCGCACACACTGCCTTGCTGTAAAGACAGAGAGACTAGACCTAGATTTGTATAGCACTCTTAATGTAGTAAGTACCATAAAATCATCAGTGGCTTATTCTTACTCTATATAAGAGGTCTGCAAAAATCAATGTCCAGGGTGCTTATGTAAACATGCTTGAATGACTGGAAAGGTTTATCATAAAGGTTTATTATAGTATTTAGATTTGATTAATCCTGTTCCTTTTTTCATATCAGGTGAGGGAACAGCCGTTAGGGTTCCTCCTAGTTCCTGCCCACAGTCATCCTCTTCCCCTGTAGCTTGATATGTAACTACGAACTTCTGGAATCAGTTTTCTGGTCTGATAATCATCAGTGTAACCTTTGAGTGCTTCTGAGAGTAGTTATATAATGAAAAACCTCCTTGGACCTTTTCACTCCAGCCAGTCTGATGTTGATGCTCTCAGACTTTATTGTTGTTGTTACAAATCCTGGAGAATATGAGAATGAAAGATGGAATGAGCTTTAGTTTTATGATTTTTTGAATAGGTAAAAGCACTTCTCAACGTAATGACTACTTCTTCACTGCTTTGAGACATGTTTTATATGTCTAATACCGTACCACCTGTTTTCCAATGTGACGATGCAGTAAGGTTAGTGAGAGATTTGGAACAGATCAGAGACACTGATGTAAAGATTTGTGCATGATTCCCAATTTCCCCATCATCTTCTCTGTAATGATTGTATTACAATTCTTGGCATTCCTGTAATGAGGAGAGCTACTAGTGATTCTACAGCTTCTGATACACACCTATACACAGCCTATCTGATTGTAGCTCTAAGTGTGTATACATGTATGTGTATAAAAGCTCTCATACTGTTGCTGCACTCCAACACTGCAACTTCAATTGCATACTCAGCATATTTCACTGTGCTTGAAGAATCCTCACCACCCAAACCTGCCAATCACCTGTCCCTCTCACCTTGTCTCACTCATGCATACTGCCTTCATAGAGGGTTAGAGAGCTCAGATATATATTACTTACCTTCAAGTGTTTTCCTTTATAAGGATTTTGTTTAATTCATTGATTTTGATGTTGATCATAATTTTGAGTACAATATTAGGTTTCAGTATTACCTTAAATGCAAGAAATGTTTTTGACATAAACTTTAACAAATTAGTTCATGATTCGTTTGACATTGATAGCTGCAGTGAGTGAGGGTTTATTAACTTTCAGTTAGAGATAATGAAGACCTCATGTTAGTCTGACAGCTTTGCTCCCATTTCCACCGTCTACTTCTAGACCACAACCTGTATGTGGAAGAACAACTTTCACTCTTTCAACCTTGGCAAGTGGACACATTGTGCATATCACTATCAGAGAAATTAACCCTATAAAGACACCACTAGTATATATATATATTTTGTGTAGTAGTTTATGATGTTGCCAGTACATCAATACCAAGTCCCTGAAATATGTAACTTTTGATCATCGATTCATACTTCATGTATTATTTGAAATGAGCCTCTAATAAAGAGAATCCCTTCAGACCAAAATTTAGACTTTGCAAGAGGTTATCACAATTTTGGGTGAAGTAAAAGTAAATATGGAATATCATGAAGTACAGTTTCAGGTGAAGCCAAGTCGGCCAGCTCCCACCCATTGTAAGCAGTGGTCTGGTTCAAGTAGGCCTGTAGAACAAGGCAGCCTTATGGGGTGAAGTTATTTCCTCTGGATGGCAGGAATGTTGCTACAGAACACAATTAGTACCTCTACACTAACATTTTGTCTTTAACCAGCATCTGCAGTTTATGAGGAAGCAGAAACTGATTATTTGGTTAGTCAGTCAGTAAAACTATTTCTTGCTGCATTTTGATTTTTGGACTACACATATATTGTTTGGTTGGTTGTGGTTTTGAGTTAATGTAGTCATATTTGAAATACATCTGTATAGTTTCGGTGAGTTTACAAATTAAGTAGTGAAATTGAATTATCTTGAGTGGAATATCAACCAAAATTGAAGATAAAATAAAATGACAGTTTTTCATCAGGGTTATTGTTTTGGTTCTTAAACTGATAAGAAGAGATGCAGCTCTAAATCTGATAGTTTAGTAATAGGATATGATAGTATATAATATAATTTATCCTCAAGAAAAAGGACATTCATTTAGATAATGCTTTAAGTAAGACAAAAATATTTTACAGTTAATTCAAGCATTTTACTGAGTAATATTTCTGTTGCTGAAGATTTTAAAATTTGACCAAAAAACAGAATGCATTCATTCAAAAAGAAAAACCATTCAGAATTGAAACCATTCACTGAATCTACCTATATGGAAAGCCTTGGTAGATCATGACGTGGCATTGCCGTTTCGTCTCGTCTTCAATTAGTTGTAAAGTTCATTATTGTCTGTCAATATAAATAGTTTTATCTTTTTGTATTCTACCTGGTTTTTCATGTCAAGTGAAAACCAAAATGGCAGATCTAATGCAGGCGTACTTGTGCTTTAAAGCTCTAAGAGAATCATCTGGCAGCTCAGTCCAGGCTTTGATTCTTGTTAAGCAATAGAGCATAATGCTGCTCAGCGGATGAATGTCAGAGGAGAGATAGAGGTTGTGGCCTGTCTGTTGTGGTTTGCTATGATTTATTAATGTCACAACAACACAGATCACACACACAGAAAGCTGAAGGTCTCGGTCTGGGCTAGGTTATGACAGGCTCATTATTGAACAAACAGTCACCTGTCCTGTCTAGTGGCTGTACGTGGTGGTTGTGTAGGCCTCTGTGTGATCAATAATCTTTGTCTTACAAAGTGTTACAGTTTATAAATATTGCATTGCACTGACACCTTCGCTATGCAGAGTCAATGTGCTCCAAAGTTACGCTGACCTACAGTTTATAGCTTATGTTTGAGGAAATGTCACAAGCTACTTAAACTTTTAAATGTTTGCTTTATAGCTTGTATTTCTTTCATCTTGCACTGACTTGAAAATTTTCTGTTTCTTATAAAGTCTGATATTCCAAATTAATTCACCCAAAAATATTTTTTTTGTCACCCTTAAAGGTGTTATGACAACTTAATACTGCATGACGCATTAGTAGCCTTTTGAGTATTTTCATCTCGGAACAAATCAAACAGACTGACTGTTATGGATTGGTACATATGATTGGTATTCAACAAGTTACTACCCTTGCCCTTAATGAAAGAAGAGAGATTGGAAAAGGCAGGGGCCATGGGCCATTGGTTCAAAAAGGGCCATTAGAATTAGAAGTTTCACATTTTCTTCAAAGGGTAATGGCCCATTAAAATTTTAAGAAATGACTAACTGCCCTAATATTGACCATTGTCAAAATTTCCCATCCCTGAGATTTCCCTCCCATTCCATGTCAATTGATAGTACAATCTCATTACAATGAGGATTTTGCTAAAAGATTCCTTCCGAAGCTTACCTCTTTGTAAATTAATGAATTCTACAAAATGAGCAAGTTGATACTGACATGTTTGATCATGAGTAATATTTGAATGTAGAAACACAAGGCATCGGTGTTGGGTCAATGTGCACTATTTCGAAAAAGATTTTGCATATGAACAAGATTGGTTCCAATAATATTGCAATCTGAAAAATGTCGAAGAGGAAGCACAACTGCAGGACACTTTGGCGTCTTTCAAGTCTAATCCAGATGAATTTTTTCAGAGATTGGCAACACAGAAAGAAATGTTGATCCAGTGTTTTGAAACTGAATCAAAGATCTAGAAAATATGATGAAAGATCATGTCATCCAGTTTTCAGTAAGTTCAAGCTTGCTTCTGCCAACAAGATAATGGCAGCGTCTGCAATGAAATGCTTCATACATATATAAAGATATCTTGATATTGGAAAAATATTCATTTAGGAAAGCATGAAAAACATATTTCACCTATTTATTTTGTTGGGTGTAGAAATTTTTGAATGGCCTTTGAAGCCCCGGACAAATCTGATTCTTACAATACCCCTTGAGCCTGTCAAGGTGTCTTGAATTGGGTCACACAGTTATCTCCCTTCCCTGAACACTCCAGTGGCCTAGTAGTCGGACTCAATTGGACTCATAAAGTGATTGACCAGTGTAGTGACTATTGTCAATTTGCTGAACACTTCATACCATGCCTCATACTCAGTATTGTGTAGTAGTTGATTCCATCACCAAAACTTTTCAGTTGAGTTCGTTATTGCAATTGTTATGAAATTTGTAATTAGATAATCCTGTTTTAACTGAGAGCAGTCAGTGGGTGATGAATGACAAATTTGTCACAGTTTTTATGTAAGGTGGAATGAATGGTCATAAAGTGATCTGCATAAGAAGCTGAAATAAGTTTCATGTGAAAAATGTGTATAAATTTTTCAATTCATGGAAATCCAAATTATTTTTAAAGTTGTGTTTGATGTATTGACTCTAGGAATGTCCCAGTGACAGTGAGCGTGTCAAGGTAATTCTATGTGGAGGTAGTTTCGGTATCAGGACATCCTACACAGCGTCATAACTGTGTTCAGGAAATTCCTCCTGCGTCATTATGACTATTAGTCACACTGCCTCACAACCCCATAAACACCAGAAGTTATGCAGAGCAAATCCTCTCATACTCTGTTGGTCAATTCTATGTTGATTCTTTTGAGAGAGATATATATTTTTTTTGTTGTTCTCATTTAAATCGATCATAACTTTTTTTATTACTGAGAGAGATATGTTGGAAGTTGATATTTCATGAGTGGCACTGCTATGTTCAAAACGTTCAGTTTACCCTTGTCATAAAATGAAGTCAACTTTTCTAAGTTGTTCTCTATAACAGAGATAAAACAATTATAATTTAATAAAATTACTTCAAGTAAATAAAGAAATGTCATTTGCTTACTTAGAAAAAGTAATTCTGACCACTGACCGGTGACGTGATATCATGTCATCACGAGTCACCGTGAAAATAAAAGATATCATCACTACAGCTTGATAAACAATATATTTATCTGATAATGCCACTATTTAGTTGGATGTATAATAATCTATACATGGATGATTAAAATACTAAGATGAATATTGGTACCATAAAGTAACATTGGCTTATTATGACTATCTTAGTGGTAAGAGAGCTAGAGTTGTATAATTCTTTTACCTTTAAGTTTTTGTAGATGATCTTGTCATGATGACATTATTTCAAATAAAATGCTCATTGAAATATTCACCCTGTCCTTGTCAACCCCTTTGTGCTTTGAAATTATAAATGAACACGATTTTCATCTACCGTTAACCCACTTGTGTTTATCATCCAAAACTGTGTTTCACAGGAGATATCATTTGGACAGTAGATTTTGACCAATGCCCTGTTACAGTCAAGTTCATGACATCACAATTGTTTTGAAACATACTTTTTTCACGGAATGGAAATGAAAAATTATTTTGGATGATAAATAGAATCTCACCCAAGTGTCTTCTGATATCAAATATATTAACACTCGTTGATGACCGAAAAATATCCTCAGCAAGCCTGGATATCAACTTGTGTTGATATATTTGATATCAGAAGATACGAGGGTGAGATTCTCTATTTATCCCCACATGCAGTTTATGTGTAGTGATGCTATTGCTCAACCCACATTAGTTGGTTATTCTAGCACAGAGTTGTCAGTGAGGGACCTGGCGTCCTCATGCTTTGTCTATTCATCAGGTTGTTACTGAATCACATGCAAGCTATACTAGACACTGATCTCTTTGACTTGAAGAGGAGCAATCTACAAGCATGATTCATGTATACTCTCCTGAGTCCTCCATAAGCTGTTAACACACAAACACTCTTTATTAACTGATTTCATTGTCATTGGATTATTGCTCTCCCTTTTGCTGTGGTAAAAGGCTGGGTGTGATTTAGGCCATTTTCAATATATATTTTAAGCTTTATTCTCCTAAAACTTTATTTTATCAAGAATGGTGTACCTTAGTGAGAAATAAATAGAGCTGTTAGCATATATTGTAGTATTGACAATCATCATACTAAAATCTGACAATATACGTATCATGATACATTCAATGTGTTTGTTTTGCTTATAAATAAGGTGTTTGTCAAAAGTTACAATTTGTTTTGTCAAAAGATCTTCCAAAATACTATATCCTGTTATGAACCATATCAAAAAGTATTGTTGTGAGACATAGTGAAACTTATAGTATTATGAAATTCTGTATTGTCACACCTCTAGAAATAGACATAAATAGTATCAAGTGTTTGATGCTAAGCTGTTAACCAGGATGATCTTAAAAAGATCAAAATGTGATAAAACTAACATTTGAGAAAACAAGCTATCTCCTAAAAGATGCGCTCTAGAACTTCCAACCCCATGGTCTGGATGATAATTTTTTCAGCTGGATACTCTTGGCCTTCATTAATGTTGACCAATAGACTTAAACTTCTGCTCTATATTGACTGATTTCATAGTCTTTGGATTATTGCTCCCTCTATTCTATGTGAAGGCGGAGTTAGGTTTATGATATTTTCAAGTATTTTCAGCTCATTGTGTGAACATTTATGAACATATGAATTCATGTTATCTAAAAATTGCTTATATGTAGATTATAATCTTTCATACATACATTTATTTATAAAGTGTTAATCAAAATGCTTAGATTACCTTTTATTGGAAATGAGAATATTTGCGGTGTCAGCCTGTCTCCAGCTATGATGTTCAGTATGCACAATTTCTAGCACTCTTAGTACATGTTTGGTTGGGAGTCAGTTCTATACTTAGCAATTGATTTATGATAAATTTCTTCGACTTTTTCAAAGAACAACCTTTAAGTTATTGACTTTTTCTAAAGTCAGTTTGTTCATATGTTCTAGTGTTGCGGCCAGATCTAAGTTAGTTCTCACTGTGATTGATGAAGTGTTACACAGACACGCTTGACTGGATACACCGAGTTAATGATGTACTTGATTCTGCTGAACTGTATTTATTGTCAAGTAACAAGTTTATCACTGATAATGCGTTGAAGCATGTAAGCTTGAACAATGATTATTGTTAACCTTCATCCATCACTTCATGTGATAGATTAGCAACATTCTCATTTACCCACTCCATTAATGCGACTTCTATGTGTGATTTCATGACAACTCTTGCCTTCAGATTTGACTTTTCGTATTAATATTAAATGGAGCTTAAAGGTTTGACGACAACAGGACTGATAGACAAGGCAATTATAGTCTACCACCTGTGTACATAGTGATTGGGTTTCATGCGTAGCAGTCCTGTAATCTAATATAAACCTTACCCTTACTCTCAAACTGTTAACCTATCTATTTTTTAAAATTATTTACTGTTCCTTCATCAGTTATGATCTCTTCTT
The DNA here is from genome assembly GCA_921293015.1 of Phorcus lineatus. Taxonomy (NCBI): domain Eukaryota; kingdom Metazoa; phylum Mollusca; class Gastropoda; order Trochida; family Trochidae; genus Phorcus; species Phorcus lineatus. Next base: position 28,621,251 of record OV121085.1, on the reverse strand, counting down.
CAGGCTCTTAATTCATGTGTATGCAGTCAAATCTAGACTTGTTGAATGAGAACCTAGACTGTATTAAAGGCTCCTATTTAATACACAGCATGAAGCAGGACTAAAGGATGTGTATTTAAGTCAGGGCACTGTTCATTGAGATCAGAACATTGTTTTATCAGTCCCTTCTGACTGATTTCAAGTACCAGTGATATTTTCACAAAAGACTGATAACGTGATTTTTTGTTTTTTTTTCATCCTTTATATTGACAGCTCTCACATAATAAAAAGAATTTCCTCATTTTGTCTGTACACACTGAGTGAGGATGTAGGTGAACAAGTGCAAAGATCGCTGCAGCCTGATCTGTTAGAGACAAGGTCGAGTAATGTGTGAGGTGATCACTATGTGAAAACAGTCATTATCTCATTGATTTGTGACACTGTATTGAAGGTTACCCACTGGGGTATAACCAGATATTAACATGCCTGCTAGAGCTGCTGTTGTTGTGTCATGTGAGTCACAATGTGGATATAACTTGATAACATGCCTGCCCCTTGGTGTGTTATACACAATGCTGTAAATACTTCACCCCTCATCTAGTACACATGCCAAGCTGGATAGAAAAATTCTCTGATCAAAGTAAATTAAAATATGGATTTGTTAGAATGTTTTCCTCTTATAGGCGGACAGTTGCTGGCATGCAGTATGTTCAAATCATAATGTCTGTAATACCACTTATGAACTATGATATCATACACAATGATAAACCAGTTCTGAGTTCTTGAGTCTTTGTCAATGTCAACAATGCTTGATTCTACAGCAATCACTGCACACATCACATAGCTTTGTTTCTTTCTCAATACTCAAAACACTAATATGATAAGCTAAAGTTTACAGCATCTGAAACTTTACTAATTTGCTTGTAAATAACTAGGGGTGAAACGGTATGCTTGAGCTTCGGTTCGGTGCGAATTGCTGTACAGGACCCTCGGTTCGGTACATTTTCGGTTCGGTATGAAACCAATAGTCGCCATATTTCTTTGAACGAGATCTCGAAAAGTCACATCATTCAAACACTATTGTTGAGAGTTAAAGATCAAACTAAATCCTTCCGAATGTTTACTTTCGGGAAATCGGCGACAGGTATCATTACCACTTCGAAACTTGAAGACGTTTAATGATAATAAATAAATTTTGTTTTGATCAGTGACTTTTTGAATAAATATTATTGTTTTTTTAAGTTATTAAAATTATATTTTGGATACAAATTAAATATGCGGATCGAACCGAAAATCCATGTTAATTTATGGTGCATCGAACCGAACGTAAAATACCGCGGTTCAACTACTGTAGTAGTGAACCGTTATAAATAACAAACACCTTGGTTGTCCGTTGTGAGTTTACCTCTATACATTTTTTACTTCACCTGTGTTTTTCTACAATAGTTTCTACCGTCACACCATCCTTGACTGGATATGGTCTTTTAGGGATATATTTGATTTTCAGTGTGACAAATATCATCTCTCATTAACCAACATGGGAAATGCAAAATTTTCATGAATGGAGCAGTTTAGGGTGAAAATATCGGCTTCTACCCCGTCACATAATGAGAGAGAAATTATATCACACCGAAAAATATTATGTTTATCATATGCTGGTATGGCAAAAAATTTGTTGATTAATGTCTAAAGTGCTTCACAGGAGGAGTTTCTTGCGGTGTCACACCGTTGTTGCATTGCCACTTTGCAACGGCTGTAACGTCTTGTAGAAGTGACGACAATCCCTTTGTGATATTTTCACTGTTTTGAAAAGTGATATCAAACTGCAGCAATGAGATCCCTTCATAGAGAAAATTCAGTCTCTCACCACTTTTCATAAACTTAAATGTTTCTTGTGTTGGCTTCAACCAATATTACATGAGCAATGAAAAGGGAATTCATCTATACACACTTGTTGCACTGGTGCTGTATGCAACATAATTCACTGTATAATATATAAAATTATGTTTACATTTGAGTCAATTTTCACCTTTTAGCTTGTAAAAGTATTTGTTTTCATGATCAGTGTGTCAAATACCATATATATTACACCAATATGATATGACTGGTATATGAATGTGTAATAAATGAATAGAAGCTTCAGGGAAAATCTGTTTGAAAGCTGCAAACACGGGCTTGAGTATGGGGTTTATAGTGTTACAGGTTATGAAGCAATGTTCCAGCTTACATATAGCAGTGTTATCTTGTTTGTAAACACTTGAGTTTGAGTACATATCTCTGTGTTTAGGAAGGTTTAGATAATTAAGGAATGCTGACTCAAACTGATTGATTTTGAGTCTTTTCAAATCGACCCAATTCTGCAGGCATCTGATTAATGATCCAGTAACTGTATCCCAAGAATATCATGGTTAAATTTGCCAATGGCTAGAACAAATATGATTAAAGGTATTAGCCATAAGAATGTAATGATAGTAAGGAGGATATGTATGAAATATGAACTTATCTGACTGTCAATAGTCTTTGTCATAGAATTGTACTGAGGCTATACTGTGAATGTCTGTGATATTACTAATTGGTCCTATATACTATAATTCATTAGATGTATGAGAGACAACCTGGAGATGGTGGACTTAATAGTGGAGAACTATGTCTAAATTATTACAGTGTTTAATTTATCTTAAATATCATTTATGAAATGATAAATCTAATTGTATTAAATGGAAAGCCATTTAGTAATTTTAGTAACCTTAAAAGATATACATGCATATGAATGCACGATTTCAAGTATTAATTTATACCTATGTTTTCAGGCGTGTATCGATGACAACCTGGAGATGGTGGAGTTCCTGGTGGAGAAGGAGGCCGACGTGGACGTGTGTGACAACGAGGGATGGACGCCCCTCCATGCCACCGCCTCCTGTGGCTTCACAGAGATCGCACGGTCAGTCAGCCATAGTGGTGGAAAAATGTTCTTCACTTTTGCCCCTTTATTGAGAAAAGTCTGAAAAATAATAATAGTAATAACAAAAGTTAATTGTTTAAATTTTTGGACAAAATGTTGGAAAATCTGTTAAAAGAAACCTAAAAAAAGGGACATGTGCCATCTGACAGTTCTTATTTCATATACAGTGGAATGCAATACTTTTCTTTACTAACTCTCTCTTGTGACTTTTATGCGTTACTTTCAACTAATATCTGGAAATAAGGAATTGTGGAATTTCAAGTTACTTAATGAAGTGCCATTGAAATGACAATTGTTATCAGTGTCTCATGAAAGTTTGGATAGAGATGAATAAAATGATTGCCTTATATGTCAATGATATACTTGACAGGTACCTGATAAAGATGGGTGCCAACATTGCGGCTGTTAACAACGACGGGGACCTGCCGATCGACATCTGTGAGGACGAGGAGATGGAGAAACTGCTGCAGGGGGAGCTCGACAAGCAGGGTGAGTTCTTGTGAAGCCTTGTGTGGAGCTCATGGCCTTGAGAAGAGCACAGAGTCTTCTTGAGAGAACATAGCCTAGTGAGAATCACATGTTCTTTTTAAGAGCACTTGGTCGAGTGAGGAGCTCATGGTCTTGTAAAGATCCCCTTGTCTTGTAAAAACCCCATGATCTTGTTTAGAACCCATTATATTGTATATTTTGCTACCTTGAATGCATTTGTGTTAATACTTTGAAAAAGCTTGTCAGAAGCTAATTTTGACACCTGATCTTTGAGCAGTATTGTCATCAGGAAACAAGGCATACTAACATAGTAAGAAAACTAAAAACCAATTATATACATACAGGAAGAAATATCTCTTATTAAAGATTTAGGAAATTTTTCCAGTCATGGTACTGTCTTCTTACTTAAAATGGAACACTTGCAGCTTTGCCCTAAATCTAACTACTGTTTGCAGGTATTGATGCTGATGAGGCACGGAAGGAAGAAGAGAACCGGATGTTGGCTGATGCAAACCAGTGGCTCAACAACCGGACAGTGCGGGAGAAAGCTCATCCCAAAACTGGGGCCACCGCACTTCACGTTGCTGCCGCCAAGGGATATATCTCTGTACTCAAGTGAGTTCCTATCTTTATTTATTTGCTTCTTTTTGATTAGAAGGTTCTCTTTGTATGGCACAGCCTTCCAGGCCTCATTTTCACTCAAATTTAGCTATAACTAGTTACTCCTTTGGGTTTCATAAATATCTAGAGAGTTTTTCTAATGTCCATGAAATAAACTCATGAAACAAAATTTGAAAAGGAATGATAATGAATGTTTCTGTTGATTTGATGAATTTCAATACTTGTATGAACTCGACATACTGGTGTTAAAACAAACATTTCAGATCTGCATACCTACATATATAAGGCGTTTGGATTAAGAGTGGATTATTACTTGTTTTCCTTGCTTAATCTATTTGAACATTTGGTTGTTGATGTTTAACATGATATATGGAGAGTGGACGGTTAGTTTCTGCATTATGTAAAATATTCTATTATGTATTCCTAGAGTTCGTTTATGATATATTCAAAGGGTATATGCTAAATTCTCAAATTAATTAGTTGTTGTACAAATCTGATAACAATTGTTACCATTGAGATTTATTCACAGCAAATATGGTGGATAGTAAAAGACATCCAAGACTCAAGTATATAAAATGTAAGCCTGCATCTCTATTTCAGAGTGCTACTGCAGGCAAACGTAGACATCAATGCAGTAGACAACGACGGCTGGACGTCCCTCCACGCAGCGGCTCACTGGAGTCAGTATGATTCGGTGCAGGTTCTTGTGGAACACTACTGTGATATGGACAAGAAAAACCAGGCTGTAAGTTTACCTTCCATATGCTAGTCAGGGTGCAGGTGTTAGATAACTTGTGAAGTGTTACCCCCTTTAGACCTCTACCCTCTGTACACATTCATTCAGGATATTACAATGAACCTTGTTGATACATGATAAAGTTAAACTACAAAATCACTCCATCTCCATCTTAAATATATTTGATACCAATTTCCGTATTTATTTCAAAAGGTGCAATTTTCCTATTATGAAAGTTATCTCTATCTTCATTGTACTGGAATTATGAAGATTCTAATAGTTGAATTGCTTTGAGCCAAGGGAAGTAACTCTGTCATTTATCTCCCTTGACTTTCTGTAAGAGCATGATGTTTTAAAATCAGCCCTCTATCTGCTGAATTAACTAGTTCTAACATCTAAATCTGGATCACTATACAATAAATCACTGTGTAATTCATGGGAAGTAATCATCTGGTCTAATAACATTTCTTTTATAATATACTTATTTGCTTACAGGGACAGACTGCAATGGATGTAGCTGATGAAGATATGAAGAAGTTCCTTGAAGAAATGAAGAAGAAGCAAGCTCTTGTAAGTATTGCATTTGTTAATTGTCGCTTTTTGTCATAATTTCATAATAACAAAACCAAGGGATGCTGTCTAGGTATTTTAGGCCCAACTTACGGATAAGTAATGTTTTGTTAGTGATTGTGATTTCAATTGATTATTCAAAAATATTATTGATTTATTTATTTATTTATATTATATTATATTATATTTTTTATATTATATTATATTATATTATATTATATTATATTATATTATATTATATTATATTATATTATATTATATTATATTTGTTCTCTTCTATCAGATGAAATCAAGGGAAGAAAGAAACGAAGACTTAATACAAAACAAAGTTCCTCCCCAGAAACGAAGGTATGTAACCGTCTTACTCATCGTGATTGTACTGGATTTCTTTTTAGCATTTCAGCAAATTTTATTACTAAGATACTATGTATTCTATACAAACAAAACATTTGTTTTTACATATGCTGTTGAGTTTGATTTGTTTCAATTTCAATCATCTACATTTTCATTTAATTCATATGTGAATCAATACAGATCCAGAAGTATATACAATTCTTCCTAGGGATCGTCTGAATGAAGGTTTAAAACATTTACATTTAAAATTTATAAATGATTGGATGAAAAAAACCTTGGACATCCCCCCAAAAGACCCTTCTTTCATATGCATATGTGTCCAACCGTTTGATATTTTTCAGTTAAGATGATCATATATCATGATCTTTATTCAGGGCACTCGTTTCCAGCATTCATTCCTCACAGTTGATTGTTAATATAGACATATTTGACAATCATGTAACATAAACTTGCTTAGTAGGTGGTTCAGTGTTATTTTTGCTCTGCTCCAGTTTCATTCACCTCACATCCTGGTTCATCAGTCTGTTTGTGTCCTCCTAGCTCTCACAATATCCTGATGTCAAAGCCGGGCTGGTTACTCAAAGCTATTTATAGTCTGTCATTTATCAGCCAATGAAAGTCAATCGTTTCCAATTACATGCACTGGTTTCAAGCGAGCCTTTCCTTGAACCTGTATAGAATGCTTCTTAAGAAGCTAACAGGAAAAATACAAGGCTTAAGAAAACAATACCTTTCAAATGTTTCGACAAGTGAGATAACTGATTAAATTATGGAGTGGAACAAACTATATATATAGAGAATCTCACACAAGTGTCTTCTGATATCAAATATATCAACACGAGTTGAATAAAGTTACAAATATCCGAGGCTTGCCGAGGATATTTTACTTTTATCAACGAGTGTTGATATATTTGATATCAGAAGACACGAGGGTAAGATAATATTTATCATCCAAAATAATTTTTTATTTCAATTCCGTGAAAAATGTGTACTCCTGAACACTGCACTACTCTAAGACTCTCAGTGGAGTGATGTCATAGCATTGACGTCATAGCATTGTGATGTCATTACTTGATGATGTAAATCAATTGTGATGTCATGAACTTGCCTGTAATAGGGCATTGTTCAAAATCTTCTGTCAAAACGATATCTCCTAGGAGATATTGCTTGATCTTCCACAGGCGATATCTCCTGTGGAACACAGTTTTGGATGATAAATGCATTTTGATGCAAATCGTGCTGTCCAAACAACCGTTCCGATAACAATTACTTGTTGGCAGTCAGTAATCTTATCAAACAATGAATAAGTTGTTTTGCCAAATTTTCCGAGGCATCGAGATTGGTGATATGATAAGGTACAATAATGAGCTGAAGAGCCTATTTATCATTTAAATCAATAAGAGAAAACAGTTCAGTTAAGGTACACAGATCTATTTCCTTAACTCTGATGATTTAAAGGTGTCCAAACTAACATTTCATGATAACATTGAGGTTGAAATGTTTTCTCCTCTTAAGAAAATTTGATTTGCATAAACTCATTATAACAGCAAGAATAAAATATAGGGACAGAGAACATTGTTATTCAAAGCAATTTCATTGCAAACTTTAAAGTGATGAGACCCAATGGAGAGAGTACATTTTGTGCTTGTGTCCTTTAGTGAATTCAAAATAACAGCTGTTCATTTACTCATTTGCCTTAAGATACGTTATACTAAAAAGATCTGAGTCCTGTGGATAAAGGTCATTTGAGTAAGTTTTACACTCTACATTTTATGCAAGTGACTGAAGGATTTCTAACGTATTGATAAATTTACTCGTAAACAACTGACGTGTCGCTGCAGAAAAGTTGTAGAATTACAGATGTCACAACTGGTAAAAAAAGAAAATTTGGATTTAGTTGGGGACTATTGGTATATTTGCTTTGATTACTACTGCATAAATGCTAACAAGCGTTTGTCCATCTTAAAAGAGGTCATGCAGGAATAATGGCAGTTAAATGAATTATCCATTACCACAATGAATAAGCCCATATCAATGAAAAAACGTCTCAACTTGATAATTTAAAGTTTATTTTTTAAGCAAACTTGATATTTGATATGTCATATCATATTCAAGCTATATGGTTAGATAAAAATGTGCTTTAGCCTTATATTTACCATACACTGTGACTATGCCTTTGTTACAGCAAGGTTTTTGTGTGCAATAAAGGTAACTGATATGACTCAAAGCTATCATAGGCCTGTATCAAACTTTATATGCAGGAATTTTCCTGTTATGTGTGAGATCCTGGGTTAGCTATGAGTGAGGGTGTGTAGGTTGGTGTTACGATTCACAGAGGCGAACATTTTACACTGATAATCTGACTAATTGCTTTGTTCACTCGGAGAACGAATGCAGGTAATATTTGGTACAGTATGTTGCTTACATTATTTTAATCATAATTGCATTATATTTCTACTTTTCATTAATGGAGTTTTTGTGACATGTATTTCCTTTGTATTTTCCTTAATCAAAAAGTTATCATGTCAAGAAGTTGTACATGATGTCTGACCTGTGTAAGGATATTTTTGATATGATGTTTGTTCACTTCTAGATAGGTTTGATAGAATTTTTGGAAGTTAGCTGTGTTACCTATGTTTAGGAAAGGTAGTTAGAAAGTTTTGCAAGAATGATTTATTTTATAGAACTTGACCTCTAGCTTACATTGCCTGGTCAGGATGACACAGGATATAAATGTTCAATCATTATTATCCAGTGTTCAAATCCTAGTGAGGACTGAACATTTTGTATGCTTTTGAGAATAGAAACGACCTTAACACTAAAGTTAACCATTGTGCCCCCTTTAATATTTCACTTTATTACTTGCCCGTGTAAGAAACTGCAGTGTTATATTTATATGATGATATTAAACTACTGTAATTCTGCTGTGCGTATGACATGGCAATATTGTGTGGTTGTGATGTCACAATGTTAGCACCGCCATCACAATTGCGGCAAAGTCGCGGAAGTGTTTCGTTCAGTACACTTTCGGCAATCATGCTTGCTTACTGAGGTCAAGTAATAAACAGAATACTAAACTTTCTTTGTTTTAATACTATTTTCATTAAACTTGTTAATGATAATGGTATATAACTCGCTTTCGCATGTTTTATACCTAATCATTTACTCATTTGATATAAACAGTATTACATGGAGGGTCGTTTAGTATCCTTTATATGGCTACCCTAGAGTCATGAGGTCATCTAAGAGTTTAGGGCTACAGGGCCTTCTTCTACAAGCAGTACATTTTCTGTCTATGTTTTCTTAAAATTCAGTTTAGCAATCGCAGATTCAACATCAATGCTTAACCACATTGGTATTGAGGTCTTTCTCTTCCATTGAAATTACTTAGAATTGACTGTTAAGATTGTGAAAATCATAAACCTCACCTTGCCTCTATTCTATCATTGACTAATTTATGTATTCCCATGAATTTTGACACTACATTGCTTTTTCCCCCCGATCTTTATGTAATAAGATAACTACCTATAAAGCACTTGTCAATGCAGTAATCACTCAAAAGTGTTGAAAGATTTAATTGATGGCATCCCATTGGTATAAGCTTAATAAGTATAAATAGAGAGTATAATAAGTATAAATGGAGATGACTATCAAAAAGTCCCACTACTGGTATTAAACGCTGCATTAAATCTATTAATGATGTTACTTATTTTTTTTATTTATGCATAGAGATCTCTTTTTATTAGCTCGGCTCATTGAAGTCAAAAACCAAGAGAAGTAATGTTCATGGTTGTAGATGTAGATGATAAATTCAGCTGAAAAAAATTATCATCAAGGGTAGAAAGATACAAAAAGGAATTATTATTGCTCCTAGCGAGAGCAATTGCTGGATGCAGCAGACATGTAGCTGTAGGTAAATGACTAATCACCTGCACTGCATCAGGTGCTGGCTGGGTCATGCATTGAACTGCAGGCCAGGTGTAAACTACTGGTGTATAGCCCAACAACCGTGGTATTTGTCTGGTTCTCACAGTGATTCCCACCATGTAAATGGGGAGATAGTGAAGGAGCAGCTCCACTGGAGCATGAACTCAGTGTGAGTCAACATCCAGACATGCTTCTAATTGGTCCGCAGTTTCCATGCAAGAGTAGTTATCCTGGTTTGTTATTAAACATTTTTATCCGGTATTGTGTTAATAATATCTTATATCCCACCCTATGTCCTGTGTTCTTATGGCCCAAAGTTGTGGTAGCTATATGTGATATCTCGCCCCGACTAGAGTGATTGTGATCTGACTGCGTGAAGCTGTCAGTGCTACCTCATTGACATGAAATGACTGCTACCTGTAAGCTATTTAATCTCCTCAATACTAGTGTTTTACTTACCCTTAGATAAGGAAGGAAATGTTCGGTTATTCTCTAATGAGCTTGATGCATTCATTTAGTTCAGGACTTATGTGGGGAACAGTAGCCCTCCTGAAGTTTCAACATATCTTGAGTTGAGAAACCTCAATAGATGAAGGCAGCTCCTAAATGAAAATGTTGTTTGCTCTGTGATGTCTAATGTACAAGTGGAGGGTAAATAGTGTTTAACAAATGGCCTGGTGGATTACTTTGGCCTCTACATAAAGGATTGTGTGTAGCAAACTTGAGTCTGTATTACAAACAGGGATTAGTCTTATCCAGAACTGGGCTGTGACCTACCAGTGCGACTGCTGTAATCAACACAGACCCTACACTTGTGTCCAGTCTATGCTAACCTCTAGGTACACAGCTATACACAGGACACGAGGAGTTGAGGAGGTGCTCTAGGCTGAGTCTGAGAGTGATGGATCCCTGTAGGTTGATGTAACATATTTCAGCGCATATTTGGTAATATCATTGATACTGACTCAACATTTCTGGTGGCACTCTAACCTGGGATACACGCTTAGCGTACAGTAAAAAGAAGATGCTCAGAAATAAAAGCGGAGACGAGAAGGTACTGTTGTCAGAGTCTTGTAGGGATTCCTCATGTTGGTAAATGTAATAACATTTCATAGTGCATGTTGTAATAATAAATTGTCAGAACACTTCTGGCTACAAGGTGGCACAGGATCTACAACTAGTTGATGGTGAGGATGAACAGTCAATCCGAAGGAGTGTGTGATTCTCCATGTAGGGCCAGGGATAGAAATTTGGTTTTAGGTGTTGAAGATTTCAATGTTTGCACTGTAAAGCTATAATGTGGCCAGTTTCAATTACACACTCAAATTTAAATGTAGTTATGAATACATGTAGTCAGATAGTTGTCGAGTAGTCGTATCAATTTCACTTTATTTCAGGCGATATGTATATTGCAAATAGTGAGGCAGTTTGTAACACCTCACTGTAAGTAGTCTGTGGTTTTGGTTATTACTAAAAAGGATAGCTGTGCATTATTTCGGCCATATCTTGAGTTCCGGTTATTTGTGAACATTTTCCACTGTCTCTAACTGTCCATTGTATTTTTAATATATTGGTTGTAGTTTCTAGATCAAAAATTGAAACACCAGATCTAATGTTGACTGAAATTGATTATATTTCCAATTTATTGAGCTGACATCTATCTCTAAATCAAAGTCACTCATCCGTTGAAACGTTTTGGATACTTGTCTCATGTAACTCTCGTCTCATTATATAATCCTTGTTTCGCTATGGTTGCAAGTTGGTTCAGATTTGTGTTCAATGTGATAATTCTGCATAAGGTACAGTTAATCAAAGTCCTGTTCATCACTATAGTTAAATATGTGCAGTCCTGTGTTTCTAGGTTTCCTCCACTATGTTTGCGTTCTTGGTACATCAGTCTGACCTACTTGCCCTCTAACTTGACCATCAGTGGCAGTTGAATATACCCGGACCGTCTCCACATCATTCTCATTTGTTCTTGATGTTTGTGTAAAGATTGCTGTTTTTATGTGTGTTGTACATAAACTTCAAATTAATTCAAATAAATTCAAAATGCATTTTACTTAATAGATGAAGAGTTACTTGATGTCAAAACAATATGGTTTATTTCATCAAGATAACAGTGGCCAGTGAAGTCAACTCAAGTATCACTAATCAGTCATTGGTTTAACTTTATTTGATTACCAGAGTATTGAGGGATATTATCTTGGAGAATAGTCATTCTTTATCAAGCATCAAGGTCCTTTGAATGATTACATTTAGTTCTTGGACTTTAGGATGGCATTGTGCAGTTGCTAGCTAAGCAAAATAACAAGGACTCAATCTGAACTGTTTCATCTACAGAAAGGTTTCACCACTGCGCAATGCAATCATCATGTTGCAAGCTTTCTCCCTGCAGTTGTGATAACTTAAGGGAATACCTTTACAAGCTGTGTTGAGCCCAAAATTGTTTTTCCTCCTCCCAGAAGTGTTATGTGAAACTATCGTCAGTATCCATGTGCTGGCAAACATGAGGTGGGGTCATGGTTGCCAGTTCACTAAACCATCTGGCCTATAGAAGGCAAATTTTGAGAAAGGTTGAAAAGTTGTTTTGATAACAAGCTGACTAGTTTATTAATTTTTAAATGACAAGCTGACTGACACAGTCTAAAATTGTAACTCAGTGTTTGCATATTGATTTGCAGGAGCTCGGTGACTCGTATGAGCGGTGATCAGAAACAGAACGTGCTGCACAAGACATCAGAACAGGAGAGGAAGGCCCTTGAGACCAACAAGATCATCAAACTCGACGGAGACAAACAGGAAAGCTCTGGTAGTGAGGAGGAGCACGCAGGAACAGAAACAGGTCAGTTATCTCCCCTTAGTTACTTGACTAAGGCTCTGCTGGACATATACACAGAAGATATGACAGGTGCACTCTGCTTTGTATCAAAGTTCAAGACAAATACAGTGAATCTGCTTTCAAACAAAGAAATCAAGTTATTTTTACAAACAGTTGTCTCTAATTTTGAATGTCTTATGTATTCCATAGTGTAAGTGTAATGACAATAAGTAATATGATAATTGGAAGTTGCTGAAGGTTACAGGAAGGTCTAATAGTTGGGCTTCAGTCAGTAGGCAATAGAATATTAGTTTCTTGAATGATTAATTCAATGATTTCTGGGGGGGGATAGCGCAGTGGTTAGCGCGTTCGGCTTCGGATCAAGAGGTCCGTGGTTCGAATCCTGCCAGGGGCTCAGCAACTTTGTCTGCAGTAGAGAACTGTTCTACGCGCAGTCAGGTTTGGGTGCAATGCTAAACTGAGTTTCAGCGTAGTAACACCCATGGTTCACTAGTTCCAGCCGAATGCTCGCAGGTTTCACCGCAATGCATATCCATAATCGTGTTGCGGGCTTTCTCCCTGCAATAATACTAGCAGCCGCGATATAAGTGAAATAATCTTGAAAGCGGAGTTAAACCCCAAGTCACTCAACTCTATGATTTCTTCAATCTGAGGTGTAATAATTCTTTAATTTCCAATGGCAACTGATACTCAATTATTAATAAATGACGTTTGATTATTGAAGTATAATATTGTTATATTTGAGACGAAATTCCTGCATCCTTCCCATTCAACAGTTCTTCTTTTGAAAAGAAATGTCATTATTGCATGCCCGTTTGTTTCTACAGAAAGACAGAATGAAATCAACAAACAAACCTCCCAGACAGACAAGGTAAGTTACCTCCCCTTTCCCTTGTTTCTACAGCTCAACTGTTCAACATTGGTATTGGTGCTTCTCATGCTTGTAGAATCAAACAGTAATGTCAGGGCTTTTCATAGAGAAATAAATTCTAATCAATAATGCAAATTTTATCAAGAGTTGTTTATTATAGAATTACATTACATACCAAAGGAACATATTTTAATCAAACTGTAAATTTGTAAAATCTTTTTATGAATATGGCATTAAATCCATGTCATGAAAAAATTAATTTGCATTGACAATGTATTACATGTTCCTAGAGATTTGAAATATACCCAAGGTTTGCTAGAACCCTCAGCGAACAAATATTGATTGCATTTGTTTATATTTTGAAGGATGCATTATTAAACAGTTTCACTAAGCAGCAACAGCAACTTGCATACAATTATTCAACCAAAACAGCTTGCACCTATATTTATATGGAACACATGACTAGCTTGCTATAGTAGAGAGAAATATGATTGCTTGCATGTTCACATATGGAAATTGATATACAATTGTAGTTCATTCATATTCCGAAACAAAGCCACCGGTTGAACAAGATCTGAAGAAGCATGCCAATAAAAGACATCATAGTTGATGCTTTCATGGCTGTTATTTAATCCTAGATGAATTTAAAGCAATGCCTCTATTTTCTGCCTGTTGAGTCTTTGGAGCTCCCTAATACTGGACCAGATATGAGAATAGATTTCTTGTGACATTACCCTTCTCAAGCCTTTGCCTCTTTGCTAGAATATCATATTCCTCCCTTTTAGTACATGGTAAAAAGTAAACCATTCCAAAAAATCTAAATAATTATGAAACACGTTAGAAAGTTTGAATAAAATATGACATTTGAGATTGTTGAGAACTGACTTTTATTACTGAGAAATGTTAGGAGCCTGATGTGCATGTCTCCCGCTATGAGGGGCCACTCACTGGTTTTATCTGCATGCAGCCACAGCAGACACTGGAGCGAGATCGCATTCCTAGTGACAGTGAGCACATGCCTATAATAGACGAGGAAACTGAAAAACTCTCAGAAAAAGAAAAGGCCTCAAAACCAGAGAAAATCTCAGAACCTGAACAAGTTGAGTCAGAACCAGAACCGAAAAAGGTTTTGGAAAAGGAAAAGATCTCAGAAAAGGATTCTGAGACATTTAAAAACTTCGATAAGGAATCTGAAAAAGATAAAATCTCAGAAAAGGATGCTGAGACGGATAAAGTCTCAGAAAAGGAATCTGAAAAAAATGCTACAGAAAAAATCACAGAAAAGGAGTCGGAAAAAGATGCAATCTTGGAAAAAGACTCGGAAAAAGATAAGATCTTAGAAAAAGATTCGGAAAAAGATAAGATCTCTGAAAAGGTCTCTGAAAATGTCTCTGAAAAAACAAAGAGGTCTGAGATTGGAAAGCACAAAGAATTGGAAGTCATCTCTGAAAATGAAGTTTTGCAGTCCATGGAGGAAGAACAAATAAGCAATGGGGAAACTGATGAGAATAATGTAGATGACGTAAGTTTGAACCCCTCGTATCCGCTTGACAATATCTTAGATGAACTAATTGCGTTGTGTAACATGATGTTACTTCTTGAGAGATGAGCGAAGTAACTCTTCGACAACTGACAAATTAACAGGGGACATTACTCTACAATAACCAGCATATGGCTGTACTGTACTGTACTGTACCTCCAAACTGTGTGCTACCTTTTCCCGTACTAGCTGCTCTCTGCTTGTCAACTAGGGGAGTCTCTCCAATATAGCGTTGTACAGTACCTGCCACAATATGCAAAGGTCTTTTCTTCTCCTTTCATAATCAAACTCTGAGTTTCAAATAGTAAACTGCTATTTTATTACTATTTTATGGTCTTTCACCATATATTTTCCCTTGAAAATTTGTTTTCACTATTTTCAAAGGCCTTTGCATATTCCATTACCCAAATATTGGACACTATATACAAATTATGTATCAGTAACAATAATAATCTCTCTCCATTAGAAATGTAACAATGACTATCATTATTTATGATAAATGGCTTTTCGAGTTTCTCAAAGAGTTACCAATACTTAAATGCCAACATTCGAACTCCCTGGACTGACACTGCGTGACTTGCTCACCCAAATGCTTGTCCTGACTCTCAGAGTGCTCATCAAGATTGCGGAATGCTGACTATTTGATTGCCCGACACTCAAGTTTGTGCTACAAGTGTGTGGATTGTGCAACTGCGTGCTGGTCTTGCAAGAGCATTCATTCATCAGCATGGATTACCTTATTGCATCCCTCATGATCCCCTTCTTCTGTTCTCAGATCTCTAATATGAAAAATTATTGTTAATAATTGAATACTGGGTTTTCATGATCACTCATGAGAAAATTTGTGTATTGGATGTTCAAATTAAGTGCTTTTCCATAAAATTATCCCCAAAAGAGGTCTCATTTATTGTAAGTCCACAATTACATTTTTATGTCGGTGTGTTGTGGATAAACTATGAAAAAAATATATAAACCTAGCTAGCTTTGATCTAACATGAACGCATAAATCTGTTCACATATAATCATATAGGTCTATTTATTTCTATACAAATGATTCTCTCTTACCAATAAACTATATGCATGTACCACTTCACTCACTGTCGCACAAACTCAATTTGATTTATTTGAATCATTGTCTTCATATCTGTGTTGTCTGTGCATGGTGTTGTGTGTGATTCTGAAGGAATTTGATATAGCCAGACTTGCATCCATGTCTTCATTCATCCATTCCTTCATTCATTTTGCTTCTCATGCTCCCTTTACGTTGCTTTCTCAAGGACCTGCCCAATTCTGTTAAAGAGAGCTCTAAGTCTCTCAAGGACTCTTCTAACTCAACCATTAAGGACACGTCCAAAGCTCCTCCCCCTAAAGAACTCATTTCAAGGTCAATCAGTGCTCCCTCCAGTCTCCCCACAGAAGAAGAGGTAAGATGGACGCATGGTTATCTCCCTTGTTGCCTCCAAACCCAATCTTCTCTTGGAGTTATCCCCCTTGAACAACTAACATTCCCTTCTTTGGTTCTCTAACATGGATGCACCTGGTTTTTTCATTCATTCGCTCATTCATTCTTCATTCCATTAGATTTATCTCTAGATCTTTTTATTGGTGTCATGTTGCCAGACAAAGTTAACAAAGTTAGGCTGTAACTTTCATTTTAGTAAAACTTAAAATAGTTTCGTTTAAGGTTGATCTGTTTGCATGTTTAATGATCACCCTGAAACTATTTCTGCTGTAAAAGTTGCAGTAACTTGCAAAAAGTGTGTTGTGACTGCATGGTTTTATACAATCTTTTAAATTTTCACTCTGAATGTGTATTATTGTTTTAACTTTTCAACTGGTTCAAGACTACCAAGATTACTGTACTTCCAGAGAATTGTTTTCTTTATTTTCTTGGGAGCCTTGTTTTATAGTTGTTGTTTTCCATTACTATTCATTCTGTCACAAATACAACTGTTAGATAAATAGTCTACTAACATTATGATAGTCACAAGGTCTTCTAGTGGGAGAGTGGAATTCTTAGCTTTACTTACTAACATTATCGATTTTTGGCTTCTTAACCTGCTTTGGGATATTCAAAAATAACATTTTCAAAACATGATTATCTAAAATTCCAAATTTTCTGATAGATTAAGGGCTATCTTCTCTACTGAGACTGTTCGCTAGCAGTCTTTCTTTTGTTCTTTCTTCTCCAGTCTTGGGACTTAGAGTTCTCTGAACCACAGCGTAGCAATGTCAAAAGAGTTATATTCCTAATCTAATGTCAAATAAGAACGTCCTACAGATCATCAAAAGAATTAGTTAGGATATCCAAGGTTTGTGACAGAATGGATCATTTGACGTGAAGTGTGTTGACGTGAGGTCCAGCTTGATGCCTAATTGCATGGTTTGTTTTGCGAAGGACTTGAACATTTCGACCAATCACAAGTCCCGAGACAATGACTACACGAGTTGGCGGGCGGGGCTGCGGAAGACGGGCAGTACAAGCATGGTGCATGAACGAATGAACAAGGAGAACGAGGAGGATAAGTCCTTGCCTCGGTCTGCCTCTAGTCCCCGCCTTGCGTACGGGCAGAGGATAGAGAATGTGAGTGCTCTCCCCTTCCCTGACATGCCCCATACCTACCAACTTCATTGCCGTCATGTTTGTTTGTTTCACCAACCTGGATTTATCTTAAACTTCTTTTTTGTTGCTATAACCATCACTTTGAAGGAATACCTTTTTAGATATAGGGTAAATGATTCTTGAATTTATTTTTTTGTCTCGATTTGGGTTCGAGTTGAAAAAGTTATTTTCTGATGATCATTGAAATATTGCTCTAGCTTTTATTCAGATGTATGAGATATGAAGAAATTAAAGTCTAAAGTTTTAAAAAGGCAAAATGCATGTCCTAAAGTAAACTTTTATTTATTTGTCTTTCTTTTTCTCGTGTACAAAAGTGTCCGTCATGTTTCTCTTAGAAATTTCATGAGAATGCTTTGTTGTACACCAAGTTAAAGGGAACCAAAAGTCTTAACTCAGACACAAACATATATTTATTGCTTTCTCTAATCCAGTTTGTTACTTGAAGTTTGGATTAATTGTTTTGTCTAACATCTCTCTTTGCACATTCTTGTTGACAAGTTGTTGCTTTTTAATGTTGTAATGCTTAATCGTTTTCCTAATTTCCCCTTGTTTAGTCAACTTTGCTCAATCTAATGTAACTCTTCAACTTTTAGATTTGGTGGTGGATAATTGTTTTTTCTCTCCTCATTTTCACAAATTCAAGCTTTTTATTTAACTTTAAAGTCACTCACTAGTTGTTAACATAATTAATTACTTTCAAGCTAATGAACTTTTATCGTAAGTTTTAAGAATGTGACAAAACAAATTTGATTCAATGAGAAGGGTGTTCATGGGTTACAACAGACCAACTCTCTCCCCCCCCCCCCCCCATTTGGTGCAGACTGAAGAGCTACCAAATTCAGTCTTTGTAGACTGAAGAACTATCAAATTCATTTGGTGGAGACTGAAGAACTATCAAATTCATTTGATGTAGACTCAAGAATTATCAAATTCATTTGGTGTAGACTTAAAGAACTATCAAATTCATTTGGTGTAGACTCAAGAACTATCAAATTCATTTGGTGCAGACTGAAGAACTATCAAATTCAGTTGGTGTAGACTTTTGAACCATAAAATTCAGTTTATATAGACTGAAGAACTATCAAATTCATTTGATGTAGACTGAAGATCTATCAAATTTAGTTAAAATAGACTGAAAAGTTATAATATTCAGTTGGAGTAAACTGAAGAGCTGGTGTTGAAAGGTGATAAAATGCAGCAAGGTTTAGATTAGAATGAGATTGGTTAGAGTTTCATCTTGCAGCCTGGGTAAGTTGGCTTTAGACAAAAGAAGTTTCCAATTGTATCCAATAGTGGAGGAGATTTAGCAGTAAAGTTTTGCCACTGTAGCTGCCTGACACAATGAAAAGAACCCAACTTCATCAGTTGTTATCCATGAACCTACCCGAACACACTGCCCGTACTCTTTTGTCACTCGAGTGTTTTCTTCTTGCATTTAGGACCGGAACAGCCGAAGGAACATAACTGCGTCAGGTTCTTTCTCCAGCGGAGACTCCAGAGTAACAGACAGGTATGTGCTCTACTGGTTCACAACACACATTCATACATCAAATTGTTTCTGGAACATCCACAGACATTTCCATGAAGCTGGAAGACAAATACACTATCCTTTAAACACGAACACGGGCAACACTATTAACCTGTGATCTTGCAGGTATTCAATAACTGTTTCATTGCAACATGAACAGCAGCTTTGTTTTGACATACAACAAACATTCACAGATGACTTTTTTAATTCGTCTCATTTACATGATGATATTTTACTTTCAGAATCATCAAAAGATTTAACAATTCAGTTTCAGTTTGTTATGAAATATGGTCTTGTTCAATGTTATTAATTACTTTGCCATTACATGTATAATCTTGTTTTCGATGTAACGGAGATAAATTGGACGATGCCAAAATGCTTAGAATTGCGTGAAGATAATGTGTTCCTCACCACTAATGCTCGATGACTGAGTTTGATTAACCTGATCCACCTCCATACCAGTCTCTCTCCTAAACCTTCCACTCATAACACGATCCAACTCAACTCAACCCATCAGGTCACCTCATCAAACTAGAAAATTGTGGAAGTCAAACTTTGTGAGATGTTACAATGTAAAAGAGCAAGTGACTATGCCTGTGACTTTACTAACATGGTAGAAAGGTTCTGTTGTATTAGCTGCAAACAATGTCAAAATGGCTATGACATTATAATATTTATTCCTTGATATGTCAAAAGGACAGCTATGCCTGTATTAAGGCTAACATGGTAGATGGTCTCATTTATACTATTTATATGATAATGCCTTGACAGCTAACTGAATAGGTATTGCCTGACTACTAGGTTTGATATGGTTATACAGAGCTAACCAGGTTGATATAGACTCATATATATCCCAACTAAGGTATGGCTATGCCTGTGAGTGTGTAGATGTGATGCTATCGTATCTAGTGTCTATATCTTTACTGCACACCTTCCACTAGTGGCATCCTCAGCTCATACCTCAGCTCATACCTCTTCATCTCTTGGTGGTGTCATCTTCATCTTCATCTTCATCCTGTCTTACTCATCACATCTCTGTCTACATTGTCTACTGTAGCTGTCACAATTTGTCTTGATTTTATTTTGGAATTAATAAAATTGCACCATTTTGTGTAGATCCTTTCACTGTTTTTAAGCTTATATATGAAAACCGGTTTAAGGATATATACGGAAACGTCACAATTCTGTAAAGGAAGAAATTGGTTATATATAAATTCTTCTACTTTATTTTCTTAACTTCTAGAATGGTGGCCAACAGTTCAGAGTGGAAGTGGGTTTTATCAATGAGTGTCAGTCTTCCGTTTGTGTGTCAATTGGTAGGCATAGCTTCAAACCGTCAATTGCTGCTTTCCACTTTTTAATATAATCCTATGTAATTACAAATTTAAAAGTTAACAAAGTTTATCTCGGCGTTACAGGTTAGGGTTATTAGTGTTCCATGCATGTTTAGATTCATCAGCGACTATTTGAAATCCAATATACAGATAATAGATACATTGCAGACTGACTAAGTCATCTAGATTTCTAGATCTAGATCCTTATTTCACTTTCGAGGTTATTGTTAGCTGTAAGGGGAGCAAAGAGAGTACTTTAATTTCCAAAGTACAGTAATGCAAAAGTAAGTGATCAGCCAATGTTGTTTCTAAATCATATTCATCATTATCATCTAACACTTCATGCTACACTGAACTGATTGCCATTATCTGCACTTTGTCTTACATTTGCATGTTTCCTGAGTCATCCACTTCTTCATTCCTAACACTCCATGTACAGTAGACTCTCATCATTCAACCTGCTGTGTTAGAAGTGCGGGCTGGGAGTCTCTACCTCTGAAAGACTAGATATGGAATGTTACACAGCCAACTGTTTTAGATTTTGATGTTCATCTTATTCTTCTTCTCTGATTTCATTAACTCTTTCTGTTCGATGGTGTAGTATCATGTGGAGGGTCATAATCCTTCAATACGAGGCTATATTAAGTGACATGAAAAAAACATACGAGGGATGTGTTAAAGTCATAGTCTCATTTTTGTAAGGCAACTAAACTGAACTAATTATTCTTCACGAACAGAATCTCATCACTAAAACAAATATTTCCTGTCGCGTTTGCAAAAAATTTCATTTTTATGTCCGTTTTACAGTTTTGGATGAAGCAGCTTATTGGCGTATGCCGTTTCAGACCAATGAGGCACCGAATCAAGTGAAATCCCATATCGAGTACGAAACACCGGAAATCTAGTAATTGCAGCGCCGATACTTATGACAGACGCATTCTTCATTGAGATTTCCACCTTTTTGTTATTTCTGTATTTGATAAAGCTTAAGCTATTAGCTATTTTCATTGGATATTTAGCTGGGAAATTTTATGTGTTCTTCGTCACGGCCTTAGCGAAATGACGTGGTAAGGACTAACGCTCGCCAAAGACCTAATATTAGGGTAGGGTAGAGTAGTTTGAACTTCATTATTGAGGGCTCGAATGCCTGCAGAGTTCTGAAAATTGTTGCAAACGTCAGGGGAAAGATTTCTGTGAGTGATGAACTATTTGTCCGGCATGCATTACAATTTGCCTTGTAAAAATGAGACTATGACTTTAACAAGTGGCCATACTTGCAATGATTGACCTTACCATTTATGAGAAACATAACGTTAAAACATTATGATTTACTGAAGATAATCAAGCAACTAGAGAACTGTGATAGTTATTCAGTATGCTTATGGCTGAAAGTTTGCCCTGATGGCATTAAACACTATCTCTGCAAAATTCTACATGGGTCGTAAATACCTGAACATGATATCAGGACCTCAGGACATATCTGGCAGCAGTAAACATTTTGCCTCTTAGGAAAGAGTTGACAATTAATGCACAATCTTTCATCTAACCATTTGTGTGACTATTGTTACTTTACAGTACTTTGAATTGTTTGTGTGCAGTTAGAAAACATCTTTCCTTAAAGTGAAACAGAGTATGTTTCATGAATTTTTACTTAGCTGAAATAAGAGCCAAAATACCATCTGTCTTGAGTGCAGTTCAAATATTTTTGAAAACTTTTTCATCGAATTTTCATGAATATTATTTAATTAATCTACTCAACACTATCAACATATATTTTCATTGTATTAGGACAAACAACATTTGGACAGATATGACCATACAAAACATTTCTGTGGCACATACTAAGGTTATATATGTCATATTTAAGTGTTTCCATAAGCATGTCAACCATAATTACTACCTTCATTAACCTTTACATCAAATTATGTCTTCACCTATCTATACAATCATCTAAGTAGTGAACTTTTGCTTTCTTGTTCATGGTTTCTAGGACTAAATTAGAGCTATTAACAGACTATTCCAGCTCCTTGAGGACAATCCATTCTAGGTTACTCAATCCTCTCATTGTCTTGTTACTGTCACTCATATCGGCTTCCCACTGGTTACTGTAGCTATGTAAAGCTTGCAAATGTCCATGGTCCTCTCTACCAGGAACTGACAATTTGCTGCTTAGTTACAGTGGATACGATGCAAACTGAAACAAGACAATCAGGTGATTTTACTGGCCTTGAGCGGATGTATAAATAATCTTATCGAGGCATTCTGCTACATCAGCATGGTAGATGCCAAGGTCTTATAGGAGCTTCGTGGATAAAAATATGCTGATGCAGCAGGATGTGATTCAGCTGGTTTCGTGTAGACTATGGTTGGCATGTTTGTTCTGCACGTGAACTCACTGTGTTGTTAATGTGCACATTAACACTGTATGTATGTATGTTAATGCACTGTAGATTCTGTACACATGTATGACTTGATGCAAGTCCTCTAAATTTATCAAGAACAGGCTGCTAGCTTTTGATGTGATGATTTCAATTCCATTGAAGCCCTTAGTCTCCACTGGTTATGAGTTTGCAAGTGAAAGTTTGACCGAAATGTCAAAATTCATAGTTCTTTGGTTCTGCTTTTCCAGTCCTACATCAAATGAAAGAAAGAAAACAAGTGCAGTGTGCTAAATTTCAAGATTTGTATCTAAAAATTATTTCATTATTGTTTAAAACATTAAACATGACAAGGGTAAACTCTGATTCCCTGATAAGTGATAAAATGAACTCAAAGCAAGCAGCCTGTACAATGCTCTTGTAAGATGTACCTCGGCCTGTGTAGATGTATATATGTCGTGTATTACGTAGCTGTTGCTTGTGTTTGTAACTGTGGCGTCTGTAGTTGCGCTGTCTCTTGCCTGTCGTGGACTGTGCATGATGCATGCTGTCTTTGCTTGTCCATTCCAGGCATAGTCATACAGGCGTAACTCCCTCTACCACTTCAACAAGCATGGATCAGAATAGGTCCCCCTATCGAAGCCTGTCCTCATATAACTCTTCTGGTTCATACCACTCCATGTATGAGCCATACTATCGCAGGATGAACCGCAGACTGGACTCGCACGATGATCAGGATAAATTCAATTCCAGGACTCCCTCCATTCTGTCCTCGGTCACAAGCGGAACGACTCCCGTTTCCACGACAACCACCTCGGTTACGACGACAAGCAGCTCGACTCCGACTAACAATACAGTATTAAGAAGGTTTGTATTGGTATCTGCCACCTCAAGGACTTGGACACAGAGTTAGTTAGATCGGGGACACCGTGAATTTCAGATCTGAAATATTGTGTATGAGTTAAAGGGACAGAATGTTAGAGCCAATAGATTGCAGGATAGGCATTGAATAGGCACAGAATTTTAAACAAGATTAAGAATGGCCAAATTGGATGCATATTTTATTTGATTAGGGATTCTTTCAGACTGATACAGATGACATGGAATGCATTTAATGGTATTTCTTAAATAAATTTGCTATGAATTTCAAAGATGTGAGTAGTGTAAGATATAGTAAACTTTCAGAGAACAAAATTGGGGAAAGCAATGTAGATCAAAATACCTAGAAAACATCTGAAAGCCATTTCAACTGGACCTTGGAACACAGCGCTGGATCATCATCATTGCCAGTTCCTGATTGTTCTGTGGGCAGACACTAGATTACTGTTGCATGGTGTTGTCTTAAACAGATCCTGCAGAAAGATGTTCAGGGTTGCTTTGAAGTTGCTTAGCCTTAGAAGGCCCTGGAATGGCGATTTAAGATAGTTGTTGATTTGTTCATTTGCTATTTGATTTAACAATAACAAGTTGTTGTTTTACGAATAATTAACTAATTATGTTTGAAACATCCGTTTTCATAGCCATCATCCATTCCCCTGTACCATCACTACCTTGTAACCCTCCTGCGCTTCCCTCACATCCTGTGTTCAAGACTTCTTATCTGTATTGTCTTGGATTAGGTTTGATGGTTGATAGTTTGTGTATGCAATGGTCTCATACCCCGGTTGATCTCCAGATCTTACGAGCCCCCCAAGCGTGATGAGGAGACTGAAACTCAGAGGAAAGCTCGGGCCAAGCGAGCTCGCGAAACTCGCAGATCAACACAGGTTAGTGTGTTTCGGTGTCAATCAGGATGATATTTGCCCATGCCATAATGAAGTTTACAAATATTTTGAATGAGAGGGGTCAATAATTATGCTGATGATGGCTGAAATATTGCCCAAGATGCGATCAACAATAACTCACTCACTCAATCGAGAGTAGGAGACTCGAGTCCATAATGTACTGGCAAATCAGGGAATTAGTTGACCAAGTAACACATTTTTTGTTGTATCAAATAGGAAACAATATCTTAGCATCAACTGAAGCCCCAAATCTTTATAATGTCACTAGTTCGCTTGTGTATACTGATTACATTTATGTTTTCATGTATTGTTAGAAATTGATCATCTTGTGTTCTATTTAACTTGCATGTATCACGTCATGTTTTAAACGTCTAGTTTCATGTCTCTAATGCACATTTTCCCCAGTTCTTTAAAGATGCTTGGTGTTAAAGAATGTTTCAATCTCCCCATTTCTCCACCTATCTCCAGGGTGTGTCGCTGGAAGACATTGAGAAGGCAGAAGAGACGCTGCGGAACTCCACGACAGACAAGGACCGCATGGCCGCTCTACAAGCAAAGGCTGATGCTACGACGACGGACAGTTCCGCCGCCAGTGAGACTAGTAAAGAGCCGAGCTCAGCTCGTGACTCAGTGCGAGACTCTGTATCTAATAGAACTAGTTTGTCAACTTCCAAAGACACTTCCTCAGATGATTCTTCCACATATCGACGGAGAAACCTGGAAGATCGTCAAGATGTAAGTTTGCACTCGCTGCATGTAATCCTGGAACCATGTGCCACCAGGTTCACTCTAGTTGCAGTGAGATTAGTCTATGATAGATCCCTGTGTGGAAAATAAGTTCATCCATGGAAGGTAAAAGTTTATTTTACCTGGAGTAGTATAGTTTGGAGTTCTACCTCCAGTAGCAGTGCTAAGCTATGTAATAGCTAGGTTTGATAAATCCAATCAAGTGATCTCGGGAGATTGTGTCTGCTGTTGCTGTGCTTCTGCTATGTTGAAAATATCTTGAAGAATGTGTCGAGAATTAAAAGGGTGCTTGATGTGGCCCATGCTCAGATCTTCCTTGAGATCTTGAAGAGATCCTGTAGATCTGTGTGCTGTACTCCCAGAGGATGATAGCATTCCTTTGTTTCAGGATTAGCACAGCTGAGTCGGTGGTATTTAGTGTGTTGAAGACCTTCCCTTTTTAGCTGTCGAAGTCTAGAGTTCTAAAAACACTGTTATTAGATTTTAGTAATTGCTCTTTTTTGAAAGTAAAGACCATCTTAAAATATTTATGATTTCTAAGACAAAAATTGCAAACAAAAGTTATTTACAAAAATTAAATTTGAACAGTATGTGTTCCCCATTTGTAACTTTCTAAGAAGGAACTTTGAATGTATGAGGACCATGTGTTACTCTACTCTGTATCCAAGCCCTGTGCCCCTAGGGGTGATGCATTGTGCCCCTAGGGATGATGCAGGGTGCCCTTAGGGGTGATGCATTGTGCCCTTAGGGGTGATGCATTGTGCCCCTAGGGGTGATGCATTGTGTCCCTTGGGGTGATGCAGGGTGCCCCTAGGGGTGATGCATTGTGCCCCTAGGGGTGATGCATGGTGCCCCTAGGGGTGATGCAGGGTGGCTATTGACATGAGTATCATTGCAGGAGGACACTAGGAGCAGTTTTCGAAGGTCTCGGGATCCTAATCGAGATATATCAAGTAGTCAATATTCTTCAGATAACTCTACATGTAAGTATCACTGAGGAGAATAGCTTTGTCTGATGTAATACATTACCATAAGGCCAGTGTCTATATAAAAGAATTTGAACTATGCATTTTGCATTTTGCCACAAGAACTAAAAATGGTGTAATAACTTTATTAACTCTTACCTCTTGAAGCTTTTATTTATAAAAGGAAACATGATAGGGCTATATTTTAATTCCTTGTAGCGACTCAAGAGAAAAAAGTAATCACTTTCTCACAAGCCTTCCCCACAAGAAATCTTATCTAGTGTTGGTCATAGACTACATCTTAGACTCAATTTGCACAGGTTTTGTCTTGTGTTGGAAGTACCTTTCCTCAACTGAATCACAAAACAGAACCATATGCAATTAATATCAGTTATCTACCACCCATGTAAATTCATACAGATCCTACTAATTCTCAAAATTACTCCTCACAGGCTATGTTTCAGAGATCTAAAACTGTGCAAATATGGAGAATGCTAAACGATGTCCTGTTTAATTATATTTTTATGAAATTAGCGTGTGGTGGGTATTTAACGAACAAAAGGGACTTAAATAGCAATCCAATTCATGAGTTTCATAAAAAGGATATAAAACGGGACTGAGTTTAGTAATTTATTCATTACTCCCAGAATTAAATCAATTAAAAAGCTTTAAATTTGCCGAGATTACCACTGATTCTGCGGTGCTGGCATCATTGTGATGTCATACTTAAATATTGTGACGTCATGCGACGCCAATCAACACGAGATGTTATGACACAATATGTAATAAAATTGTGGACTAAAATCTTCAACGGGAGAATAATAGATATCCTTTTTTGTATTCTTATCCCTATACCTCATTAAAGACTTTTCAAACCCTGATAAAATACATTTTTGAGCTTGATTTCAGGCCTGCAGGTTTAAACACACCAAAGTGGAGTTGATGTATACATACAGTTTATTGAACTTACTAACTTCCTCCATATTCAACCTCCCCAGCATCATATGTACCTCGCAGTCAGCGCACGGCGCTCTCGTCGACCGACCCAACCAGCACCAGCACTAGTCTCCCCGGGGGCTCCGCCCTCTTCCGCACCTCCTCGTACCGCAGTCGGTTACGTAACGGAGACATCACGTCTCGCGACGAGGAGAAAGCCAAGGAGGAGCCCAAGAAAGATGAAAGTAAGAAAGGTGTGTGCATGGTATCCTTCCTCCCTCCCTCTCCTCGCTTGCAGGATAGATGTAGGGTGCTCCGTCAGTCACCTTCCAGATACTCAAGTATTAATTTGAAATATTCCAAATTGGTCAACCATTCTGTTTACATCAGTGATACAGTAAAATAGTTTGCTTTTCGTTGAAAGTTTCTATCTTGTTAATAAAAAATCAAATATTTATTTAAAAATCTTATTTATGACGTATTATGAGTAAATGTATTTTGAATTCTTAAGTGTATATCTTATGATGACAGGTACATTTTCTGATACGTTGTTTTATGAATTCAAGGAGATATTACATTTTTGTAGAATACACACAATTTATGTTTGATATGGTCCACAGTTAATATCTCATGTTAAGACGATTGAACTATTCTTATTCATTTCTAATGACAGTTTTGAAGTTTGGAAAAGTTCAAATTTACTTGTGTCAGAAAACCTATACAAGTAATAGAACACCTACTATATATGTGACTCTGATTCAAAAAAATGTTCCATGAGCGCTGAAAGCACAAGTACATTGGTAAGGAGTGTCACCCTACAAGAATGCTCTACCCTGCCTTACCAGTCGTTTTCCTTCCTTTTCCTCAGTTCACAATACAAATGCTTTATAGACGTACATTTATTTCCTGTGTCAAAGTAGAAGTACCAAGGTTATGTTCTAGCGCTCCTAGAATTGCTGTTCAGTCAATGTTTACAGTGTCTCTGCATGTATATGCCTCAGTTCAGTCCACAAGCAACAAGCCATCATTTAGCACAGACAATTCACTCACTTGTAAGTTTATACCAAGGATGGGGGAAGATATTAGCTGCCAAATGCACTGGTTGACTGGCAGAAAACATAGGTTTTTGGCATGCTGGGACCTTTTTTCACTTCCTTGTTATTAAATGCTGATGTCTGTGGCATGTCTCTCTGATCTGAGTGTTATGCTTGTGCTGTGCTGCTCTGCATGAGCGCAGTTGCCTCCCCTGTCCTGTGTTGTATC
Organism: Phorcus lineatus; assembly: GCA_921293015.1. Taxonomy (NCBI): domain Eukaryota; kingdom Metazoa; phylum Mollusca; class Gastropoda; order Trochida; family Trochidae; genus Phorcus; species Phorcus lineatus. The sequence goes on along the minus strand of OV121085.1, from coordinate 28,592,802 downwards.
TGTGTTGCTCAGGTCCCCGGTTTATGTTGTCATGTGTTGTCTAAGTTGGGTAGATGAATGGGAAACCTTCCTTGCGTCATTTTAGTATTGTTTGTCCATTAGGCATGAACCTGGTGTTATGTGTTTTGTTAAAAAACTGAATTCTTTTACAAAAATTAATTCTTTTTGTAATATTGATTTAATGAATATTGATGATAAGATCAGTAAAATTTATGTAATTTTTTGGTTTTTAAAATAAGTGATTTTAAATAAAATATGGTTTCAACAACATTCAAAAACCAAGAACAAAATACTGAAATATCTTGATTCACAAAACCTTCAGTAGAAATGTAGAGGTTCTTCAATATCTTTGTGCATATTGTGCAATGATGGAAAGATAATATATTTTATATTCTACATTTGTAGTGCTTATTCCAGATTGTTGAAATATCTTTATAGATGACACTTTGCACATTCAGTGTATCAACAAAGTTTAAAGAAAATTTGATGAAGGAAATATATTTAGGAATGTATTCTCAAGATAGTATGGCAATAACGTGTGGGTTTCAGTAGGTCACAAAACAATAAGAGTTGCAATCCTTTGTCGTTTAGAAGGCATAGTTTTTCAAAAGCCTTAAATCTTGTGCAAAATTGTCAGGTTACAGTTGCAAGACAGGCCTATTACAGACACTTAAGATATAAGAATATAAGTTTGGATTATATCAAATAAGAAATTATCTGCGTATCAAGAGAATAAGATATACCAAATACTGTGATTAAAGTTCTAACATTAAAGTCAAAAGCTGATGTTTCCTGTATGAGGTGGGACTACATTGAGGCAAATATGAGACACTGACTGCTACTGACACCGTGGATGTCTCTCTATTACAGCAGATCATGAAGAGAAGAAAGAGAGTTCGGCTCTACAGAAGCGGCGAGCTCGGCGGGAACGTCGATCAACAGGCATTGTAAACTATACCCCTGAGGTGAGGACAGTCATGTTGCACTGTTGTCTTTATGATGTAGATATGCTTATTATATCCTTTGCCACCCACACAATAATTTTTCAAACAGCTGCCTAATAAGTTAGGTGGGGTTCCCAACGAGTGCTACCCCACTTTCAAAAGGGAGAACTTCTGGCATCCTCCAATTAAATGAGGAAGTAACTGGACAAGAAAAGCCCCTTAGGTTATAGTGTCAATAATCATATCAATAAAGAAACCAGTATTATGCAAAATCATTAGTTTCAGGTAACGACCTTGAAGCTGGTCATTTCAGTAGCTGTAATGAATATCTAACAAATTCTGCAAGTCATCCAACACAGTTTCTGTGCATCTGACAAATACTCTTAGTGACCAAGCACCATGATATTCAATCTGATTAAAATCAGATGAAGTATCGCGCGCTTAACATTTGTCCATCATCAATATGCGATACTAACATCTGACACTATCCCGCTAGAGGGGTCACCAGATTGACCTTCGTCCTTGAACTCCCAACCAACAACCTATTGAAATATAACCAATCAGATTACGCGTTATTTCCATTGTTCGGGTCACCGTTTAAAGGGCGGACGAAGTACGCGAAATGGCTTGCGGTGATCTCGTAGACAAAAAAATTTCGTAGATACGGGAATTTCGTTGACAACACAATTTCATAGACAGTGAATTCGTAGACAGTTTAATTTTTTATTTCTAAGTCAATATTGGCTATTATTTTTAATTATTTTTATCTTTTATAGTAGTTTATATCACCCCAGGTAGAAATTCAGCATCGTGCGCCATCACCGGGCCGGTACGGTTTATCAACGCTGGTGCGGCACTGGGCCAGTAGTGGCATACCATACTGTATCAAACCGGCACTGGCCCAGTACTTATACTATACTGAAAATATCAGCATTTTGGCTTGTCATGTCGACTTCGGACCCTCATATAAATTGTTAAACATTCTTAGAACTTCGAGATAGTGATCAATATTGAATGTTACATATTAAATTGTTTTAATTCTTTCAGTCCGAAATTTTGTCTTTATAGTAATGTTTGTATTGTTATATACACAAATATTTAAATATAACAAAATGTCAAAAGATGAAATATTACAATACTAACAGGAGAAGGGGACAAAGTGAAATTATTATCGATCGAGAAATGTGAATATTCAAAACTAAACCTTCACCTACAACATAGGAAAGGTAATCGGAATACATGTACATGTATAAATATAACTTTCAGATATTGAAGATGACAAAGCATCAGAAATAGTAACTGACACCAGTAATTCATTTGTAAATGATATAGTATATCATTCATATATTATTCATTTATTATTCATTTTAGTGCAGTCAAACGAAAGGCAAAGCATTAGACAGGAGGGCCTGTTACCTTAATTTATTTTTTTAAAAGATCAAACAAGAACTAAAAGAATTGATAATAACACATGAATATTGGATTACTTTAATAGTTTCAAAATACAACCAAATTGACTATTATAGTTTTTATTCACTTTATTCTTTAATCGAACCTACTAGTGTTCGAATCCTTGAGTTGGATAAATAAAGGTTTGTTTTTATTATATCTAATCCTGTTTTAAAACCTGTCTACGAATTCACTCCTTGATTTGTCTACGAGTTCACCGGATTTCTTGTCTACGAAATTGTTTTGTCTACGAAATCACTGCATCCCCGTGAAATTCCGAACTCAAAGTCGAACAAGTCATAATTTTGAATTGTTTACTGGACCGTTAAGATTGTATGGCAGTTCTGCCCTTTCACGTGTATTGTAAGGTGGTCAAAGCAGGAAACGAACTCGCTTCGCGTCGGGTCGTTGTCAGGTTCTGCAAACCCCTCGATCGGGTACTAGTTCCATCTAAAACACGGACAAAAGTGTTATTTTACTTTTTCTTTTTTTAATTTCACATTCGCGCATCACGACAAAGGAATCTACAGGTAAACAAACCTTTCGGTCTTTATGGTATTTACTCTATCTACACTGAAACGCAGTTTTTCTTTAAAATACTTTCTTACAATTAAGGCACCCGTTTCTGAAATTTCCTTCTTCACAAACGAGAAACCACATATCACGCAAATATTCGTCTTACAATACACCCAAACTGTAAGACAGGAGGACAATATCTTCTGTCAATATCTACAGTTTTCAAATATTTATATTAACAGTACCCGAAATGTCAATATTCAATGATCGCTGAAGAAACATGGTAACTCAAACATCCTTGTGTAGAAGCGCATATGCGAGGGGAAACCCACCGCGGAATACACCGAACGAAGCACTTGGAACAGATCGGCTGTTTTCGCCATGCCTAACTCCGCGCAACACCGAACATACGCTGTATGGAGTCCAGGCTGATGGCATTAATAGCCTAGAATTTGATTGGTTAATTCTCGTAAGCCCGGGACATTCAACTTAACGGGGCAGTGTCAGATGGAATATAGCTTGTTAAACTGAAACGAAACGAAACGGAAATAAAACGAAACGAAATTAAACAAGAGGAATTCCATCTGATTTTAATCAGATTGCATGATATTCTGCTTTTGTCCTGACAAATACTCTTAGTGACCAAGCACCATGATATTCTGCTCTTGTCCTGTACTTAACAGAGGTGTGTGATTATCAAACAAATACTGAACAATCAATTAGAAGTTTCTGGTATGCCCTGTACTAAGATGCTGTGTCTGCACAGGATGAAGACGAGGGTAAAGAAGGCAGCAAGGCAGAGGAGGAGGAGAAGAAGGAGGAGAAGAAGGAGGAGGTGAGTACAACGTGTTGATGTAGGGATAGAAAGTCATTTGGTCCTTATTTCAAACACTTGGTCCTTATTTCAAACACTTGGTCCTTATTTCAAACATTTGGTCCTTATTTCAAACACTTGGTCCTTATTTCAAACACTTGGTCCTTATTTCCTCCTTTTTTGATGGAGGGCCTGGATGTAGTTCCTCAAGTGACTACTGATTGAAGCAGTTTGTTAAGTTTTTGCAAATGTGATAATATGACATAGCAATAGGTCTTTAGGCCAGAAACTAGATAAAAGAAGGCTTGAAGTCTCTGCTTGGCTCCATTCACAAGCTACTAAGCATCTGATGTGCTGACCAATCTCAGAAGGAAACGCTGACAATCAGAGTTATCTGGTATTTCTTGCCATTCATTGGTGCCATAGTTTCAGTATTGACCATCTGGACATAAAGAGTTGCTCAAGTCATATCTTTCCACATACCCTCTGTTCCAATATGAGCCTTTTCTTGTGCCAACATTAGAGAAGCCTTATTGGTTGCAGTCAAACACTTCCATCAGCTGTTAAAGAATTGAGCATTTGGTCAGTCAATGTAACCATATAGTCCTCTAAATCTTTTGGATGAGAAATAAAGTCATTTGGAATTGTAAAATGATTTTTGATTAAATAATAATGCATCCCTGTTGCAACTTAAAAACCCAAGGGGATTTTGGAGAACCATTCGATGTGGCAGAGCTTTAACAGAGGTTATGTGGGAAGAAAGATGCTTATTTAGGGGCGTAAAAGACGTTACAGATTAAAGTGGTGACTAGTCACAGTTTTACAATTTTAATACTCACCAGAAACTATTCCAGTAATCTACAGGAAGGTATTGTCTCCCATAGAGTTGCTGATCTAACTGATTAATAACTGCTTTACATTCTGAGTGGCAAATTCATAGGTATCACTGCTGGTTGATGAAATAGCATGGGCTTAAGATATGAGGTTTGATTATTACTACATCAGCAGCTACAGTTTGAAGAAGGATGTTCTAGCTGTTTTGTGAGTGAGAACTATGCCAAACATGACCTCACCTTATCAGTATTTTACCTGCCTTAACAGGCCTACCCTTTTCTTGGTATTAGAAGGATTGTTTAGAAGTGTGTCATTTTATCTCCAAACACTTTCAATAAAGCAAGGTGTGTCTGTTGCACTGGTTGTTTGCCCTCTCTGCTATCTACAGTTACCCAGAAAATCGGCCACACAACACTTACTTGACATTCCTTCAGCATGCGAAACTTCCATAAATCTTACATTGCATAGACCATTTCACCATTAAATTGGGCTATCCAAAATGCATTTATTTTGGGCTATTCAGTGGTTCAAAGAAGGTAAACAAGTGATAATATGAACATTTGATAAAGTTGCCCTGCACATTGAATAAACTGAGAGTTGGATATTGATTTGAATCAACTCTAGCTAACCTTCATTGAAAAGAGGAAACCTCACATGCCGGTGAGATAGATAAGCTATCTTCTATGTGGTAATAAAAGCTTGGCATGTAAATATTAGTTCCACTTAGAGAAACTTGACCCTAATCCGGGACAAGTGTCTACAGGCCAAATGGTTCGGGCCTGAGTCAAAGAAAGGCTGTGACTAGCAGCGTGATTGCATCTAGCAGATAACAGAGAGCAGTCAAATGTAGCTTTAGGTCGGTGATAACGAGCTACCTGCCCTCCTCACTGGCGCCCTCTGTACATCTGTCAGCCCAGGTAGGGCACACACAGGGAGAAAAAAGGTTTATTCCAGTATCTGTTTTAATAATAAAACGCCTTGTGGTTCCATGTATCAAGCTGTGCCAATAAACTGAAGGGGAAATTCTGATATGTTTGAATGCTTGTGAATGATAAAGCCTGAATGCCGAGGGCCAGTGGTAAGGAAGGTAGGCTGTTGGTATGGTCAGTGCTAGTGATTGATGCCTGACTCTGAAGGTATGGGTTTGAAACCTGCCAGGAAGTTGATCCAAATAAGTAAGAGGAATTGTATCATTGCAGATAGTGTAATACCAAATGTAACAGTGGTATGGCATGGCCCTCAGTAATGACTTTATATTGATATGAAGAAAAAAAAAAAAAATTGTCCTAATAACCCGTGACAGATGAATCTATTAGGGTATTCATGCTTTGGTATCACATTCCAAAAAATTTTGGATTCCCAATCAGAGCTGGTATTAAATGTAATGAACCATGGTTTGGGAGACTGAAATCTGACCAGGTAACAAGAAGCAAGGAATTTCGTTTTAGCACCTGAGGCTGGCCGGTATCTGGCAGGTAGTGCCAAAGCCTCCCTGCACTCATCCAGTATCTTCACTGCATAAATCTGGAGCCGGAACATTACCTGGCCATGTGGCTCCCGCTCTCAGCTAGACTTGCCAAGGTCTCTAAATCATAGAATTGGCCATGTGCTACCTGCTCTTTGCTAGACTTCTCAAGGTTTTTACATTGCACTAACTTGCTGAGACAACTTTTTTGTATAAATTAAGAACTAACACTTTACTTGGCCATTTTGCTCCTTAGCTAGACTTGCTAAGGTTTCTACCACATAGACTTGCTGAGGATGCTGTTGATGTGGAATTAATACTTTAGCTTGCAAGGCTCTCTTGCTAACAAACTATGAGTGTGAATGGAAATCAAACCTTCACATAGAAGATGGCTGAAATAACATTTGGGTAACTCAAGATAACTTGACTGTCAAATCTCTCAATCAGACACAGCAAGTTTTGCACAATGCACTGACAGTGAGGGTCGGCAGATAGTCTATGTAAACAGGTGAGAGGAGGGAGGGGAGATAAGCGCTGTCTAATAAAGCAGTCAGGTGGAGTGGAGGGAGGGCTGGTGGTCCCCTGGACGACTGACCACAGATGTAGGCTAGGCTTGGCGATACCAAATAGTCTGATAAGACCCAATGATATACCAACCAAGCCAGTATCCTCCATTACTTTCCTTCCTGTCTGTAAATCAAAAAAGTATGAAGTTTGTAATACTCTGCTACTTGGCATTATTGAATACCTTCATTCTCTTGTTAATGATCTTTATTATCAAGTTTGAAGTTTGTTTTTTTGTTAATAGGTTTCCGCACTGTTCACCTTCAACATGGTCAGATCTTTAAAATCATTTCTGTTATTTCCATACAATTGAGTTGGATTTGAACTCAATATTACTTGACTCTATATAACTGATAGAAATTAGTTTCCAGTTTACAATTCTGATGATTTCTTAATAGACAGAACTTCTGACTTTTACCTCAGTTTAGGTGGCACAATTGTGGACATCTGTTTTACCCCCCACATCCTTCATTGTGTTGTCTACATACATATTTAACTATATAACTCAAACATTCAACATATTGCCCAAGCGTGTATTTATGCATGTAACTGAAATATTTCTAAATATTTTTGTTATTGAAAACTTTTTAAAATATCACATTGTGGCACAGCACTGGTGCCTAGATTTTCAAAACGCTCCAATCGCTAAGATTGTCATTTTGTGCCAACATAAGCTTTGATTTCACTGTGTTAGATTTTACTGTGTTAGATTTCACTGTGTTAGATTTCACTGTGTTAGTGATCAGACACTAAGCCTGTGAACCTGGTGTTTAGGGTCAGGCGGTTGTGTAGAGCAGCTATTAATGATCTGTTTTATAGTACTTATTCCTAATGGTAATTGTCCGTCATTTCTAGTACAGTGTAAGTATCACAGCTCTGTTGGCGTATTAACTATTGTCAAAGGATTAAGTTTACAGTTTTACATTTTCCTTCTTATGATATTGAAATGTTTGCTACCAGAAAAACCAATGTGTTGTTTTACAGAATGAAAAAGTAGATTTAATTTGAATATTGTTTTTACTTTTTCATTATGTTAGAGATATTGATATCAGTATTTATAATATTAGGAAAATTATAAATAGGTCCTTAAAGATTAATTGTAAAGAATAAATATTTTTGGAAATGATAAGAAAACTAAGATTGTGTTGTGAGTCTTGTCTCACCATGAGCCTAGATATCAGTAGTTGACAAGGTATTGATTTCAGCAAAAAAATTGTTCCAAGTCAATACTTGATAATACTTAATCAAAGGACTATCTTGTTTGAGTCATTCCAGCTTTGTTCGTTTCTTATGTCAAATCTAACTGTTGGTATTTATGATCAACTGATATTTAATGTGGTAAATTATAGTCAACTTGTGACTTTCTACATTTTTATGACGTTGTCAATATTTATAGAACAATTGTTGACAACAAAACTTTTGATTGGAATGCCCTACAATGTATGGAATGTGTAGACAAGAATGCAGTCAGTGTTCAAACCCAGCCCCTTTATTGAGTTATTGTTGGGCACTTGACAGTCATTGTGAGTGAGATTGAACCTCTTGCTGGTCAAACACCAACCTCAATGCTGCTGCCCCCACCCCCTTTCATACACTTATATATACACCTGGATAAACGTGAATACAACATGTTGGGTCATGTGTACATGGGTCATACTCTCTCTCTTTTCTAGGCAATTAGTTATACTCTTTTTAAGTAATTTATATCAAGGATTATTCTATTAAGGTTTTATTTGTTAAGTAACTATTCAGCTGCTACTTCAGAATAGTTGCTTAAGATGCAAGTCAAATTTTATCTGATTTTACTTAGAAATTAGTATTAAAACATTTTTAAAAAAAATAATTTTATAAAATTGTATATCATTCTAGGAATTATTTTGACTGTGAGAAATTATTTTTGACTCTGTCTGATTATCATTCCGTTCCAAGCGTTCACAGATATTTCATTTTGAGATTATGTTTAAGAGGATGAGAAGACGTGAGTGAAAGTGGCCCTGATATAACATGTCATGTTTGATGGCTCACTTCACGTCCCTCGTGGATCTCTCCAGTGAGTGTAGACGTGATCCCTATGTGCTGATTCTTACTTCCATATCCCCTCTAATCCTTATCAGGAACAAGATAACATTGTTGATCAATTTGGTGTCGAGTAGGAATATTTTAAGATAAACTGATTATGGTAATATCCCAGCAAAGATTAGAAACGCATTAGTCAGTCTAACAAAAATATTTGAAGTTCTACTTTACCTTTGAGTATTTGTGGAGCAGATTATCTGGTGTAAGCAGATTTATGATTCCATTGTTGTCATAGGCTTTATAAGATAGCAGTAAATATTAACAAAGTTGAATTGAAAATAATATGCAGCTATGGTTAATGTTCAAAATTTGTCTGAAGGTAATTAGATGTCTTGTGTTTGTTATTTAGCAACTTAATTAAGATTGTGTTTGAACATGTGGTATATTGTTTGCATATGGGCCATTTCACTAATCTTATTAAAGTATAAAATTACTCTTATTAAAGTAGTTAAGTATGTTCAGATGGACTAGAACAATTGAAGTCCTTCATAGAGTTGTCAAAGCTTGTATAACTATGAGTATGGTGTATTTATTGAGCAATTGGTAAGGTAAACTTATTTCAGCAAGTGTCTTCAGTACAATAGGCTCAACTTCCATTTGACTCTATTCATCATATAAGGCACAGCATTTGTATGTAAAAGTTCCACATCCACATTATATAAGATTCATTTAATCCAGTATACTTCATTGTCACAGTAACACTGTTTGCTAGCAAACATGACAGAATATGCATATTCATGAGACTGATTACCAGTCTAGAATGAGGGGTAATCCCGGTGCCTCCCCCTCCCCCCATGTTCCCCTGCCCCTCAGCTAACCAGTCAGTATACCATCAGGGAGAGGGGATGATCCTGCACTGGTGAGGTGGAGCCGAGCTGCAGCATATCAATTATCCGGGCCAGTCCACTCCTAGCTGGAGGGGTGTTGGTGTTGGTGCCTAGCCAACTGGGACTTATTTATAGATGGATTTACTGACTTACCCTGACCATTGGCGTGGAAAGATAATCTGTAATCAGCTGGAGTGTACAGTGGATTGGATTTCCAGTCAGCAGTGAGAGGGGGATTTCAGACGGACAGTCAATTTTGTGTTCTATACTTGCCTACCTGGAGGGGAGATAGAAGCTCCTACAAACTTTCCCTTTTAGTGAGAGTTTCCACCATGTGTGTTGCAAGCAGCTGTTCTGTGTTACCCCCTCTACAGTACCCTTCATAACTGAGCTTCTCCTATCTATCGAGTTCCCTCCCTCTGAAGATCTGCCACATTTGTCTGTGACGTCTGCTGCCTGTAGTAGTCATTACCAGCAGCCATTACTGACATTCGCGTCTGCTCTCACCAACCGGGGTACTCAACTCAAACCAACTCCTAACTGAACCTTCTCCTCCATAAAGTGATTCAGGATGAATGTGAAGACCCAAGGAGTACTATCTGCACATAAGGAAATGGATACCTTGTACAGTATACGCTGAGATTGCCTGATCTTGACTGACGGAACTCCTCACCTTGTTTTGAAACTTGCCTGGGATCTTTCTCACCTAGCCACTGCGGCTCCACTCGGCATGTCTTATGGATCATACCGGTATGGGCTGGGGTTGCCGAGCTCCAACATTGGGGGTTTGTCGGGGTACTCTGCCACCCCATTCAACCCTTCTCCGAGCTCTTCCTCCTCCTACTCCCCCTCCACATCAGGCTACTCCAGCTCCCTTTATGGGGGCTCCTACGGTAGTTCCTACTCCAGCCCCTACTCCTCTGGACTGGGGGGCTCAAGTGCAGGGATCCTTTCTGGACTTGGCTCCAGCAGCCTTGGAACTTCCAGTCTTGGTTCCAGTGGACTTGGATCCAGTGTATTGGGATCCGGACTTGGTTCAAGTGGTTTAGGGTCCAGTAGTCTCGGATCTAGTGGACTTGGGTCCAGTTCTGGACTTGGTTCTGGATATAGTTCGAGGTCTGGGTCTACGAGTTCACTCCCAGGACTGGCAGGCATCGGCAGCTATTCCTCAGGAATCGGCTCCTCCCCAGGGGTCAGTGTTCTTACCTTGGATATAATGTGTGATAAGCTGGATTCATTTTGTCATGAGGGAAAATATACATGTTTACGATGATTATCAAGTGGTAAACCAATGCTGCTTGGACCAGGGTATTTTATGTATTGACCTGACAAGGCATAAACACTGATAAGGGTGATAGAAAGTGTGTCTTACAGTATGACTAAAAGTGTATGTCTGAGAAATAGTGTATTAAATTAACATCAATACATAAGATTGTAGGTGACTTTAATCTGAAATAACATTTATAGTCCTAGAAAATGAATCTATTGTCATTTCACATCTCAAGGAAAACATCCAAACTTAAGACAAAAATAGGTTAAAAAGAAGGTAAGCTTCCTTGGCTGAGTTTAATATGATGATCTATATGAGTCATAGACAACAAGAGTTTACATAGCTGAAGTTGAGTTCTATGAAGCAGCTGGGAAGGTGTATGTATGTTTATAGACTGTATACATGTGTGTGAGAAGATACATGAGACCTGGCATAATCGTTGATACAAATACTTTCAAAAATATGATGGAGAGTGCTCAGATATGTGTATTTGGATTTAAGAATTTGTTTTTTGTGTGAACTAGACTAGAAAAAGGCTAGATGATGAGTATATTTGATTTTAAATCTATGTATTCTCAACTAGCTTTGTTGGAGGATACAATGAGATAAAGTGTTTGGATTGAGATCTGTTTATTTTCAAATGTATTTTAGCGGGAAAATAATAATGAGAGAATGTATACCGATATAGGGCTTTAGGTTATGTATTCTCAACCATGATAATGTAAAGGAAAATGTATACAGATATATAGGAGTTTAGGTTATGCATTCCCAACTAGCTTTATGGATAATATAAAGAGAGAATTTATTTAGATGTGTGGGTGTAGAATATGTATTCTCAACTAGCTTCGAGTATAATGTAAAGAGAGAATGTATTTACCAGAGGTATGATGATATCTGGATTCTCAGCTTACTTCATTGGAGGATGTAATGAGAAGATGTGGATTTAGATTTATGTATTCTCAACTTGCTTCATAGGAGGGTGTAACAGTGTGTATATGCACTTTCCTTGTACTGTTATGTATCATTTGTTTGATCCATAGCTATTACACTTTATGATTTCTCTTATTTTTAGTGTAGTTCAGCGCCTCCCCTACCCTAGTGTGTATATATGAGATCTGGACTGTACGAATGTATTAGTGCATGGCAAGAGCTAAGAGTATTAGGTGTTCAGTCTAAACCCTGTAATCCAAGTCAATAACATTTATACAGGCTATTATATTCCACTTGTCAGGGTTTCCCTGTCAGGGTCTATTCGTGAATCTATGTCTACAGTGATATCAACTTTTATTTATTATTACTTGCCTACCTCATATTTCTTACAACTGACCCAAATCTTTCAAACCTTGCCATAATTTGTATAGTGTCATGTGTCAAATGAAGTTGTATATCTACATCAAAATATAATTTTACTGTCTATTGTGAGAGTTAATTGCCTTTTATGCTTATATATATGACACATAGAAAATAATCCTAATTCCTCTAAACCCCTGCCATGACACACCTTAGTCTACTCTCCGTCCGGTCGATGCCTTTACCTTTATCACACGTAACCTTGTTTTCTATGAACTTATTTTTCTTCCCACTTTCCCCAATTGTTTGAAAGACGTATATAAGGGTAAGCATTTTGCTGCACGTTTACATTTTGTTTATATGTGAAAGATAGATAATTAGAGTACCACTTTTACTTTTGTAGTGTCGAAGGTGATCATTGTGTTTCAATCTGGGAGATTATTTCTGTATAAAATTTATGGTTTAAGAATAATTTATAAGTTTTCATGGGCATTTACATCAACTAGTTCATCTTAATTAGCCAGTAACTTACATTACCTTGAATAGACACTCACAGATAACAGATTGGTGTTAGGATTGACAGATATTTTGGATGATCAAGTTTGACAACAGAATAATTCCTGATGAATTGCTACATTCAGATTGACATGGAAATCCTAATATATTTTGATTGACATTTGGAATGAGGTGTAGTGTTTATATCGAGGTTGCCAACACAGAGTAGACAGAGTTTACTGGGCAATCTCTCACCCAGCTAACTGTCCTGTCTGTGCAAATATCACCTGCAAGTGATTGATGTGTAAGGGGGAGTGAGTATTGACCCAGCAAAGATTAAATTGTGTAAGCTGTGACGTATTGAATCTGTGTGTTATATTTATGGCACAAAGTCAACCAGCCTGATGGCTTTATTGCAGTTCTTGAACTGGGTCAAGTCTTCTGATCCTGAGGAATGGAGACTATCATTGTATACACAAGTTCTGTATTCGGTAAAGGCAACATTTCAAATTGGAGTCTATTGCGTTTGTCATGCAAGTAGTTAGAATATATGTCGAAATGTGGCCTATACAAAAAAATATGAAATTGTATGTATAAAAAATAGATTTAAGTATCCCTGATGTGTGAGTTGAAATCAAAAAACAGGGAAAGATTCATTGGGGAAATTTTCAGCTTTATTTCTATGGGGATTGTTGGTAGCATGGTAAACTTTAAGTCTACAGATGAAGAGTTTGAATCTTGCCGATGATGCACCATTGAGAACTGGGTCCTTTTGCACAAAACACTAAGGTAACCTTAGCGCAATGTTAAAAAATAGCACTAAGACTAACCTTAGTTTAAAGTTGCTTTGTGCAATGACCCCCTGCTCTATATGATCTTGGTGCAGTGCTAGATTGAACCTTGTAAGAGTACTATCACTAGATGGTTAGAGAATTGCCTAACTGTCCTGCAACAGTTCTACCTGCCACCTATGTGACATCACATCAACTGACTATCAACCCATTTGGCTGTGAATGAATGACACAGTGTCAGCTGTAGGAGAAGAGTTTATTGCAGTGCATTATGCACTCTGTGGCACGGACTCTGTCAGGGAACTTTAAAATGGTGAGCAGTAGTCACATGTAACCTTTGCAACTGTTTGGCAGATTGGTTTAACATTTCACTGAACTAGACCTGGTGTGTTAGATGACTATTGGGCTTCGTATATGGGTGAAATGACACGGTTAAGTATCTAGTCTTTCTCTCAGTCTTCTTAATAGTATCCTGTTATAGCATATTTCACCTACTGAAGGATGCCATCCAAGACAACAGTTTAGTTCATTTGAGTTCCCAAAGTATTACACCTATCAAATATTAGCCTCATTGTCACAGATAGCATTATTAAGGCATCTTATCGATCTTGTCATCTATGCTTCAGCTTTTATAGATCATAACTAATAATATGAAAAGGCCCTAATTTCACAAAACCTATCTTCACTGATAACATCATCAAACTTCTATTCTATTACTTCAGTTATAATAGCTGTAATTGAAGCCCACTTTAAAGGCCTTGTGTCAATGTTTGGCATTATTGAGGTTAAAAGTCAGTCTACAGTAATGTAATGGACAAAGATCGGTGTAATGTGATACTGGAAGCTGACTTATACCAAGTGTATAGTCCTTGCTATTGTTACTAACTGATCCCCAGTGTTCAGCTGTGTGTTTTACTGTATGTTTAACTGTATGTTTTACCTACTGTGTCACAAGCACTGCTAGAGTGTTGTGATGTGGTGATGGATACAGTATTATAGTTGTTTCTCGACTGTAAACTTCCAACACTGTCAAATGAGGCGACACATGATTTTGAAAAAGTTTCATGTGATATGGAGTTTTCCTTTAAATCAAAGGTTTGTCTAATGTGTTTTCCATTCCATTTTTAAGTCATTGGTTTCATAATTATTTGTGTGCTCTGAAATTTCACTTGGTCTATTGGTATCCATGATTATATGTTACTTATACACAGTTTTAGCAATTAGATGTTTCCTAAATCAAATAATTTGTAATTAACTGTTACCCAGCGTTACATCTGTGTCCTATTACATCAGTAGAGGTTGATGAGTTACAGGGTTAACCAAGCATAAGGAAAAGATTAGGAAAGCTGAAGGCAGATGTGAACTGTAATTAACCCTCCCGGGTCCGTGATGTACATTCTGTACATGACGCATTCCTTGGTGTTGGGAACATCCTAATCCTTTAGTTTAACATCAGATAGTGGTCTGCTTAAGAAATCTTGTACAAATGCCCCAGTTCTTTGATAGAATAACACCTTAATTAATGAAATTTGGTCATCAAAGTTTTGTTTCCATTGTGAACAGTTGTCTGTTCTGTGGTCTAACAGTTTTTAAAAATCTGATGATGTAATGTTGTTTTCTTATGATGTTTTGTATATAAGATAAATTTTAGTAATTTCACAGTTTGTGAATGTTATATTTGAAGGCTGATGTCTATGCTGTAGTCAGTTAAGACACTGATTAGTTAAGGTTAATGATGTTAAAGGAACTGGGAATGCATTTGTCTGTAACATACACTGTTGTTCCTAGAGGTTACTTTATTAGCCACAACCTAAACTGAGATACAAGCCTAAGCAAGTCTACAAGAAGACTAGAGAACTTGATATTAGGTTGTTAGTCTATCTAGAGGGGGTTATTGGAAAATTTGCTCACCTTTATGAATTTAATTTAAATTTACATGGTAAAAATTCTGAGAAGTGGGATATACTTATTGTTGTAGCGCGGTGGTGTAGTGGTTAGCATGCTGGCCTATCGCCGCCGACGACCCGGGTTCGAATCCTGGTGGAGACACCAAACATTTGTGACCTGGGTCTCATACGGCGTTGTGTCCTTGGGCAAGGCGCTTCATCCACATTGCACTCAGTCAACCCAGCTGTATAAATGGGTACCTGAATAAGGGAAGTACGGAAGCGCTAAGTAGCTGCTGTAGTACAATTCCTTCAGGGTAATAATGTACCGCCAGTGAGCAGTGCCTCGCACTGGATATTAGGCGTTAAAATGTATATTATTATTATTATTATTTATTTATTATTGTAAAGGATCGAACCTGTTCAAAATTGGCCAGAATTACTCCATGATCTGAATGGCTTGTAGCAGCTCTGTACTGGTCCCCAGAGTGTTTTACTGACTCATGATGGTTGGATCATCAAAGTCTGCAGGATAAACAAAACAGGGTCCCTCTGATGATTTCTTAGCTATTGTAGTGGACCATCAAAGTCCACAGGTTTATACACAACACAGAGACATGATCTGCCTGAAGTCTAGAAGGTAATGAGTGAGAGAGTGAGAGAGAGAGAGAGAGTGAGTGAGAGAGAGAGTCTGTCTAGCAGCAGACATCTGGTGGAGTGGTTAGACAGGTGACTTGACTCCCTCGGCTCCAAGCATCCACAGAGGTCGGACTCACTGTATAGAAGGCAAGGGGAGGAGAATCTACTCAATTAGTGCATCGTGTAGTTCCTTGTGGCTTCCAGACTGAGGCTTAGCTGTGTTATGTTTGTCGATTTGTGGTTTTTTGTTTATTTGAAGGCCTGGCAACCTTGTTTTGGTTCAGCCACACATGGACAAATTATTTACTTATAACTGATGGATTGTTCTTGGGTTGTACATAGGTGATGGTTCATAAATTCATTTCAAATGATAGTATTTGACATCAATCTTCTGCAATATTTCAAATGACAAAAAATGACATACCTTATCAGTTCAGAAAAGTACATATTACTTAAGTGCAAGGAAATTCATTCAAATCCGGATTATTGTGTCAATACAGGAAGTTTGAATGACACATTAATAGGAAGGACCTAAACATCAAATCAGAGATTAAAGGTCACTGGTTTGGCTCAAGTCTATTTCCGACTACTAGGTCAGGTTTGTTTTCCCTGACGTGCAATCAGACATTACCTCACTAGTATATGGATGAACATGGTTGGTTTCTCAACAATTGCCACTCATTTGCAGATACAGCGTGCGGTCAGTTTTGTTTGTCAGATATTCCATAAGTGATAACTGTTAGGATTGAGTGCTGTAATTTGTGTATTCAAAGGAATCATAGAATAAAATCATTTTGAATGTGAAACCATGATCTCTCACTAGTATCACTTTGGGCTCAAACAAGCTATGATCGTTTGTTTGAGATCTTAAACCACATTTTTAAACAAGATCACAATGCAACAGGGGATATTTTGTTTGATAAGTTGGCCTACCATTCGATTCAACCAACCAACCCCATTCTGTGTTTTGTGAAACATTGTTCCTTGTGGATAGTTGAGGTTTTTAAAACATCACTGTCAATGTCTTATAACTTATTGTGGTTGGTATCAGCAGAGTTCCACAGCCTGCAGTGCCATACTGACTGTGAAATAAGTGCTTATACAACTTGTTTGCAAAACATTTTGTAAAACGTATTTGAATGACAGCAAATTAAAATGACTTGCTCCCTTACTATCAGTGTGTACTTTCGGCGCTGATTATATACAGAACTGTTCTGATCTTCAAAACGCAGTCAATTTGACAGTGATGGCTTGTGGAACGTTTTCTGCCCGATCATAACTGGGCAACATTTCTTGATCCTAGATTTGTCAGCCGTGCCTTATCTTCATTAAGTCTGTAGAGTTGCAGAAAACCCAAACATATTCAATATCTGGATGTCGTCCCCTTTAACCATATTCCTCCTGACTGGCTGTGGACCCTGTTCTCTGTGTATGAATGTGTGGGTGTCTGTCAGTCCGTCCCAGTGACCTATGCATGTTGTGAGGCCAAGATAAAACAGGTATATATAGCTGCGGAGCAAGCTGCTGTTATTCCTGGAGTAGTAAAGCAGCGTTAAAGAGAGCTTCTTTGTACACAGATGGCCACCCACTGCTGGGGAGCTCCCAAATTCTCCTCTTCCCTGGGACTTAAATGGTCTCTGTTGATGAGAATTTGACTTGTCATGAAGTAATTCTTTCTGATGAACAATGCTCTTTAGCAACATTCAACTAAAAGCTTGATTTGTTCAAATACATTGTCTTCACATATTATTCTTTTACTTTATTACTGAAATAAGCTTGAGAAAAAACATTTTTAACTAGAAGATCTATTTAAAAAGAATTCATTTGGCAGAGGGCTATTTATGTTCAGATAATATTGTTCTTAAATGTTTAAGACACTCTTGGTTTATGACATTGAGTTGAAAGGATCGCTTGAAATGGGATAAGAAAGAATGTTTTATGTTCAGTGTCAGAGTTGGCAAACAGAGACTGTGTGTTATGTCTAATTGAAGATTCCAAAACACAGGTACACTTAGCAGACGTCACATCATTCAGTTTGTAGAAAACATCCAACTTGTAGATCGCAGCAATGGAGAAGTTATCATATCGCAACTGCACTACAATCTCAGACACAATAAACATTAGCAGACTATTCCTGGAGATGCAGAGAGAGAATAGATGGCGTTGATGGGTGTTTGTTGTTCCTGACTTCCAAGCTCTTTCCAAGCCCTCTTATCTCCCGTTTTTACATCACATCTGCAGAAGCTAGCGAAGCATGGGGAGCAGCCAATCGAGCGTGGCCAGATAAAACTCTGCTATCAAGTCTACTATCTTAGTTGGTGGATCTTAGAGGCGAGCCTGATTAATTTCATAACTTCTGTGATCTGAGGTGAACATGAAATAGTCGAGTTAGTCATGATTGAGTTATTTGGCTGGAGTCAGAGGAATGCTGGCACCAGGTGTGGTTTGATTTCGCTGTTTCACTCATGTAGCTGTTTCACTCACGTAGCTGTTTCACTAATACGAGTAACCTTTCGAGATGTTGTGTGAGAAAGTAATGCACTTGCAGACAAGTTCCGTGTAATGAAGGAGGAATCAAAGGAATGCATGCTGTAGATAGGCCATTGATGGGCATTCACAAGGCTTACCTTGTGTCTGAGTTTCTCAATCAGCGCCTCATTATTGTATGGAATAAGTTCACCTACGTCATTGCTATTTGTGTTCTGTAATCGGATAGGTGTTTATGCAAGCCGAATTTGTTAAGTTCTTTGTGGTTAGTTGTTTGATTGTGCCCAGTGGTTTTGATATTAAGTTTAATGTTACATCTTCACACATTTTGATTCTGATTAGGTATTTTCTTTCCACTTCAAGGGTCACGATGATGTTGTAAACTTTCATCATGTGGTATCTTCCTTTTCAATATTAAAAAACCTGTTACGCTTTTTGACCAGATATCCTATTTTATCATAGTCCCTTAAATGACTTGGTTTAAATCTACCTCACCTTAACATAGCCCAACTCCCTAAAGACCCAAGATACCTGTCCAAACTGCATATCTAGGTATAAGGAGCCCCCACACCTCACTCTCTCCCTTCTCAGACTCTCCAATATATTGTGATGTTCTGGATATGCCAAGTTGACATGACGTCTTACACCCAGAACAGTTAGATGATGGCAATTGACTTTTCATCACATGGATGTTTTCAAATAATAGTTAATTTATGTGTACAGCTTATAATATCTTATTGATAATCATGAACCATTTTGAAAGGTTTAATATGTTTAACAGGTGTAAAATGTATTGAATGTACTGTACTGTTGTTATTTTTCATTTTTACTAAATTTTCTCCTAAGACAAGGGTGTATTATATCTAGCAGCATTGAAACTATTACATGCAGTGAAAGAGTTAACTCGTCAGGTTCACTACCTCTCAGAGCTATAAACGGTTAAATATAGGTTTTGTCAAACTGAAAGCTTATTGTTGGGGAAGGTTTACCTGAAGAATAAGGTTGGGCCCACACTCAACTTGTGTGACACTTACATGACAGGGCAAAGTTTATTACATCTGTTTTATTTGTGCAACAAAGTAAAAGGGTTGAGGCTTTCAACTCGAACATGTCTGTGTTGTCATAAACTTGACTCAGATATGAAAACGAGCCGTGTGCTTGTAAGGGCTGAATCTGTTGACACAACAGATCAGAAGGGTCGTAAATTTAGCAATGAAATATGAAATATTCAATTGGTATATGTCAGAAGTTAAATTTCTTTGAAAGCAGATTCTTATTGCATGATGAAAAAGATTACAGTACCTTTGTAGTCACATGAGTTGTGTAAGTAATGATAGCATACATTACATGAAGGGCGTGAGCTTACCCTCTTATAAATCCTCATGTCTTTTACTTTTGCTTACAAAGTTATTAAAAACCAGATTTATTGCTGAGTTAATACATGTAAGGTTATCTTGATTGACTCATGTTTAAGTCAAACTTCATCAAGATTAGGAATTTGTTTTATAAAACTGACTCACCTGCAATGAAAAAGGTTGACAAAAAAAGCCAAGTGATTAAAAAAGGTCTCTCCGCACCCCCCTCCTTCTAAAATCTCTAGCCTGAATCTGATCACCTGACACAGCACAAGGTGTTTACTTTGCCAGGTTGAAGCAGAGAGAGTCCTCAACCATGTAACTCTCTCTCTGTAACAGCACTTCCTGTCTGTGTCTCCTAGTAACCTGAATATCCCAGGAACACCCCCCTGAAATATGATGATATCTCCCATCATCAAGTCATGTTGTCCACTTAAGGATATGATTGAGTAGGAGAAAATTTAAAATTTAAGAAGATCTTTCCAAGATAATGTTTGAGGTAAGGATGAAGTTTTCCCATAACATTCATACAAATGCTATGTGCTGAGTTTTTGGGAGTATTTTAAAAAAAAACATAACTTTTATCTGCAATACCAATAACCCATCAAATTTGCTTTAGAAGAACACTGTTTATACCAAGGAATATTTATTGTCATCTATCTACATAAACACATGGTGAGACCTAGGATCCAGCAGTTAGCACTTAAGTAGGCCAGTTTATGCCCTCAGTATACTGTACACCCATTCATAGACCCTCAAGTATGCTGTCCACTTATAAACAAACCCTCCAGAACCCTGTGTGAGTCAGGTGTCCCTTGTTTACCAGACTTCTTGTCGACCAAACACTCAATCCCCAGATCGATCACTGTCACATGTATGCAACTTGATCCGCAGTCGTTCCTTCATTTTGTGATCCTATGATATTGGGCCTTGCTTGATTTAACAATAATAAGTCCCTTGACACTCCATTACATGCGGCTTCTTGTAAGGTCAATGTAGGACCAATTCACATCAAACCTCTTTGTTGGATGTAAGAGATAATGGAATTCCAGATAGAAATTTTATGGGATGACCTTTTATCGATTAATTAGTCATAGTGACAAACAAAACAGATTGTTTTCATGTCCTATTGTTATGGTTTATAAAAAGATAATGTATTTTGTGTTTATATTTGTAAAGTCAACCAGGAACAAATTTAACATACTTGATTACAAAAAGGATTTTGCTGAGCTTTATTTTAAGCATTACTGATAATTTAGTTCCAATATGAGTAGTAGATCGTTCTTGAATCATTTGTTAATTGCGCCAAATTAACCTCATTGATAAAGGTAATTGGCAACTTTGATAAGTCCTCATTTGTGTACGTAGATTCGTTTCCAAATTCTTCTTGTTTATTTGACTTTATATGGTCAGTTTTTGGTTGATAATTTATGTATAGTTTATTCCCTATATTCTTATCTTTAGTAGACCAAATCATCGTTGAAGTAGTAATATTTATTTTCATCAATGTTTCTTTTGTATTTATGATTATCATCAAACTGATTAATTGAAAATTTGATAAGATAACAAGTGTGCTCTAAGATGATTTTGCTTTTATTCATATGTAAAGTTTGTTTTATGATAAGGTGATAATTATCTAATTAACACCACTGGGCGTGTAATTGCCTGATCGTTACCCTAAGCATGATACCAGAAGATGGAAATGCAGCAAGTGTTGAGGTTCATCTATGCACCTAATCAATCCACACACACATACAGAGCCAGCCCAGTGTGTTCCTTCTCCCCCTCCTTTTCCAATAAGTAAGATCTTCAACATTGTATGAATATGAAATGATGGATATATGGAAATTATGGTAATATTTAACTCTTGAGGAATCTTCTCAGCTAAGCTCTGAACAATTATTTCCCCTCCCCCTTCTCTCCGTCCTTCTCTACCCTTCCCCTCCCCCTTCCCCTCCCCCTTCTCTCCGTCCTTCTCTACCCTTCCCCTCCCCCTTCCCTCTCTGTCTGGCCTTCTGCCAGCCCATGACTCCAGTTGGCTGGGTGTAAATCTGGACCTGATGTTGAAACTATTTCAGGCTAATCATCCTATACTCACTTATCCTGACTCTTCTGTATAGACGTACTGCACTGCGGGTACTGACATTAGAACCCTTCAGACACATCATTGTCCATTGGTTATGATAAACATGCTTGACGATTCAAATATCATTGACACTATTAATTTGAATAAGGGAAGAATTGTATGACACTCATGAGAGGAGTTGTTTTTGAACATTTTCTTTCATTATGTTCTGCAAGTTGTCTGAAATTATGTGTGTCACATTCACAATATTCATGGTCAGAAAATGATTTCCCCTTTTACTTTTTTGTTTAATAATATTCCAGGATAACAAATGTTTAGCTAGTGGTCATTACCGCATTATTCCTTTTCTCAACAAAGTGGTTCTTGTAAATTGACCTTTTGGAATAGTTTGGCACAATTAGATCAGCAGCTACAAACTCAAGAGTAGTCTCTGTGTGTGTAATAAAGTTACGTTTGTTATTCCATTTCAGTCACTAGGTGCTATGTTCAATGATGTTGTTGTATCAATCTAACCCTTTGTTATTCCATTTCAGTCTCTAGGATCTCGGTACGGCTCCTCACGGTACAGTTCCACGTCGGACGTGACGCCGTCAGACCGGTACCGGGACCGACCTTCCTCCTACTCTGAGTACTCCCGGTCCACACCCTCCTCTCTTGACACAGACTATAAAAAGGTGGCCTATCAATCTCATTTTGTGATTGAGCTTTCTCTTGTCTTCTTGAACCTCTGCTAGACTATTATGAAAAGATCCTCATTGCTTACAGGAGAACGGCTAACTTGAAAGTTGAAATATTCATGGTTAACTCCTTTAACAGAGACCAACTTTTATTTAAGTTTGCAATGACTTCCTTTCTTCAACAATACAAGTAGGCAAACTGAGTTTTTAAAGATCCCCTTTCTTTTGAACTTTCCACCTAGTGATTTGCTTTCTTCATGTGACATTGAAAATAAGAATGAAATCCTAACTTACATTCTTGTGTTTCTTCATGGTGATTGACTGTTTATTAAAGTCTGACCTTATAACTGCCTGTCTTCAGCTATACGAGGAGGAGAAGGTTGAGAATGACAAGTTACGAAAGGAGTTGGAGCAGACAAAGCGGGAGTTGAGGGAGGCAAAGACGGAGCTGGACCGTGCGATGAGGAAGCACACAGAGTCATCACGCACAGAAAGCCAGGACAAGAGGGTAACCGAGATAACTGAGCCCCACTCCGGCCAAGACCAAGTAATACACACAACACACTCGCTAACATACACCCAGTCTGTCTCTCGCTTGGTGAGACTGGTGTCTGCATGGAACATGTGCTGAGACTTCATGCTGTTCCACGTCATCCACATGTGCATCAACTTCAACTTCATCAACATTTGCAACATTGTTAGAATGTTCATTTACATCCACATCTGCATCAACTCCAACTTCATCAACATTTGCAACCATGTTAGAATGTTTATGCACATCGGCATTGAAATCCTACATCTTCAGTGACTTGGCTCACAAATTACATTCACATCTGCACCCACAAGTGTATCATTTGCATCTATGACTTCACCAAATATACTTCAGCATCTGCATCCAAACCTGCATCCAACCATACACGTACATTTGCAGTGACTTGCACATTCACATCTCTATCTACAGACTCTCTATCAATATCCGTACCTTTTAAGTTCATGCCGGCAGTGATCATATTCAAAATCTTCCTCACAGACAATTATATATGATTGTCAATGGCATTGATATCTGATTGACAAGTGCCTGAATATGAGTATTTCCTGAGGGAGTGAAAAATTTGCAATAAAAGCTAGTTTCATACAAAGGCACTATTGGTGTTGAAACATCTAGATCACAATGTCGTAACATTGTTCAAAATGGCGCATTACCATGGCGAATGATATTTTGCTCATGGGTAATTTATCAATAAAGTCAACCATAATTAAACACACCAACAAATGATTGAGATAAAGATATGAAATATTTTGTTTTGCCCTTTTTTCAAAGCTTAATCCCATCAAGACAAGACACGACATCAATAAGTCAATGTATACAAGAAGATGATTTAAGAATCTATCCATGACATGCATGTTGACATCTTGCATTGTTATTCCTCATCGGCGTGTGGATCAAGTTCACGTAGAAAACATCCGGTGGTCATTCATTAAGTGTCATCTCACATTCTCTAACTCTCTATGAGTGAACTTACAAAATCACTAACCTATTGCTAAGAATTAATAATTGAACATTCTTAAGTGTGTAAAGAGAGATATATTGTTCCTTTGAAAGCTTAGTTGGATAGGAAATAAATTTTCAAGATGCAATATCTTTACCATGGCATCAATGAGAATAGATGATAGTGCACACGTTAGATTGTTCGGCTTTGGATGAACAGGTATTGGGTTCAATCTCCCTGAGCAATAGGCAATTAAGCTGTAGATAGCACTTCTTCATGCAGTAAGGTTTGGGTGTATATGTCTATAGTTCAAAACAACAAATAATGGGGTTGCAGACTTTTCTTCTCAAATCAACCCTTCTCTCCTTATGGTAGTGATGTGAACAAAGAGTTCTTTGTTTGTAAATGAACACAAGACCATTTCATCCAAACTTCGTTAAAACAGAGGCAATTATTTAATTGGAACATTCTCATAACCACATCATTTGACCTATTTTGAATCCAGCGTCCGCCATCTAGACTGTGTGTGACTAGCATGAACTGCCGTGCATCACTTGCACTATCTTTTTCGTTGAATTAGCATCAAGCAGAAAATATATTCTTAACCTAGTCATACGCTTTACATAATGATCTTTATAAATTAAATTGATCTATATGTCACATGTTACGTTTAAATGTTGTGGCTAACATTGTGATCATTCTTGGATTATTTTAGATTTTATCTTAACTTAATAGAATTAACAGATTTTTTTATTTTTTCAATTTAATTGAATGAAGAGATAAAAATTTGTAAAAAAAGTTGTAGTTTTTGTTACAAGTACTTTATGCCAATTAGATAATGACTTTATGAAGTTTTTTGAGAAACTTATTTAAGATAGATCTACTCAGGGTAAAGCATGTGTGTTGTATGACTAGACACTCTATCAGTTGTAGGCCTTCATTGATAAGCCTTTGTGCCACATACAGAATTTAAGATGCACTTGTCTGCTTGCAGGAGAAGCGAGCGTTGGAGCGGAAAGTATCTGAGTTGGAAGAAGAACTTAAAGTAAGTCTAGCTCTGCATGCTCCAGTCTCTGTTAGTCACAGATCGCTTCTGTTCTTTCACTTCTACTCAGTAAATTCATCTCTACATGGTCCTATCAGCTTCCAGTGCTATCCAGAGCTGATGTCGTCTCTATTTCTTCTCGTAGCTGCGCTCAGTTGTAGGATCAATCTGTTTAGTTGCTACAAGTATATTCCACAGCTACTGCAGGCAACTTTATTCTCGTGCTGCAAGTAACCAAACCATGTTCAGCAAGCAATTCTGAAACTTATTTAGGCGATATTCAAAAAGCTTTTGTTTGTGATTATCTTTAATGCCTTGAATAGACAATTTGAAAGTAAGATGTCTTATTTGGAAAAAAAGAAAACTAACCAGTTTGAAGCTGAACTAGTTTTTTAATTTGCGTGAAAGCTCCTCTTAAAGCTTGTAGTGGAAAAGTAACCATTTCTTAAACTGCAAGTAGGTGTTATATAAGCTAGACAGAGTGATGTCTCAGCAAGCTGTCTCATCTCAAAGCTACACGTAGGCAAATCTATCGTAGGCTGTGTTTAGCTAAGTGTATATGAATGCTACATGTTGACAAGTGATTTGTTAGAGAGGTAAATGCACCAGTTGTTAAGATAGTTTTGTGTGCTTTATGACAACTTCTCTACCTTTACAGCAAATGGAGAAACTTAAAGCAGATAATGCAAAACTTAAGGATGAAAATAGGGCCTTGACGCGAGTCGTTTCCAAACTGTCCAAATAGGTAACATACCTACCTACCTACCTACTGAGAACTATGCACCCAGTCAGCCTTTCCGTCGTTTCGACCAGGCGGTTTCATTTGAAGCATGTTCAAGTTTTTCTTTTCTTTTCTACTAAGCATGGTCTCCTGCCAGTCTGTCAGTGATGGGTGAAAGTTTAGATGGAAATTTTCATTTCTTTTCGTATTTCCACATTATGTTTATTTATAAATTCTAGTTTAGTCATTTTCTAAACTAGAGTAGATTTTTGAGAAAAGATGGGGACAGGGTTTAAGACAAATGTTTTCATTTTTTCATGCCAAATTATATTTTTTGACTAATAAGTGATATATTTTGATGTGAATATACATTTGTGTTGTAATTACTGTTAAAGTGTATGGTAATGCATTAACAGTTGTTCACCATTAGAAATATATCACATAGGCGTTTTGTAGAGATACTTAACAATTACTTTTATATTGTCTTAATTGCCAGTATATCTAATCGAATACACTGTACAGCCTTTGATTTTAAAGGAGAATAAGTTCTATGGGTAGCCAACCTTTTTATTGCGCTGTATGAGACGTTTTGGTCTTGAGCAATCTCAAGTATCAACCCCAGAGCTCTGCACATATAGCAATTAGGAATTTGACACCCATAGAACCTTTTCCCCTTCAAAACAATAGCTTTTAAACTGCCTATCAAAATATAAAACATTCATCTAATTTAAAATTTGTAAATGCTAACAGGAAAAGTGTTTCTTATATAGTCGTAAACTTGCAATGATTATTTAGGGACTCAGTAGCCTGAAACTTCCTTCAGAGTATTTCTGATATTTCAGATGTTACTCTAGTAGAATGTTGAAACATGTTAGTCAAGTGTGCTAATTAGCAAGTTTTTAAAAGTGTATAGGAATTGACATATACATTGTAAAGTAATAGCTCCAGCAAGAACATTCTATATGAAGGTAATTATATCTGAGAGAGTTTTTTGATGTATGTATATAATACGTACTTGATATTTACATGTAATTCTTAGAATTTAATGAAATACATATACTTGACAAACGAAAATGATCGGTGAGGCTCTAGACAGTAAGGAGAAGTATTACAGTATTTAAACAGGAACATCATATGGAGGTGTTGATAAGGAAAATAGAAGGATTTGATTTGAATGGTTATGTCTTTAATATTTGACATAATGCACTAAGGGAAAGGGTGTTAATGTCGTGAATATTTTAATAATGAATTAAATTATTGGCATAAGGGTGATATATACTGAGTTTTCCCCACACAATTTCTCTGGGTGATAGTTACCATAGTTACCATGTAAGAAGGGGAGGACAGGAAGACTGGTGCCTTGTCTTACTGACTGACGTGGCTGGGCGCGACTAACCCTCACAGTGCCATCCGTGCTTCTGTCTGTTTGTCTGTCTTTGTTCGATACATCACACCGCCAGTACTTCACATCGGATCCTTATTGTTAAGTTTATCGGCAATTCTAACATGTCAGACAATACATGCAGTGCAGGGGAGATAACTTGTGACAATGAGATTCTTACTGTCATTAGCAGGGTTTGATTCACACAAGTGTAAGGGAGATAACTCTATGTAATCTTCATATCCATATGGTTCTTAATATTTTTCTGCAATAACTTACAGTTTCAGTAACAATGTCAACTGAAACGTGTTGTTTTGGATGTAAACAAAGCAATATACTTGATTGATGAATTATACTCATACAGATATATCTTTCTTTGAATCAATATGTTTCATTTTGATTCATAGTTTTAAGAAATATTCCCAATGAGACATTTGATTATTAACAAATATTAATGATCTCAGATATGCTAGTTTTTGTCCATTATGAAGACCTAACTGAAGAATAATTATTTTCAAACAAATAAGTTTTCTGATTTCACTGCTTACTGTGTTTGGCACCAGCTAATACATGAGTGTATTTCGGCCATCTGCTTTAAACTGCACTGTTGCCTACATACCTACATATCTACATATATTCTGGCGTGGAGCACATGGGTGGCACTGTGACACTCAATATATGTTTGTTATTTCATCTAGTGGTTATCTACGTACTCTAGACTTTATGCGGACTGGCATGCCCTTGTATGTCAGGTTCTCACTAATATCAGTTCTAGCATATTCATCATATTTGTGTTATATTTGTGCAAATTTTCAACAGAAATATGATTATCTAGGCAGTGATGATATGGTTATAGACGGTTACTGTGTGAAATTGTTCTCATTAACCAGACTGTACTAATACCTGTTAAGCATGCTATTCAAGCTGCGTATTTGGACAGTTTTCGAGACTGTAACTAAGATATGCTGCATGTGACTGCAGGTACGGCCTAAGAGCAGTTCTCAGTTTCAGTAGTGTTTATTGGACTCTAGAGAGTTAACTTGTTCAGGAATGTAGAGATGTTCCGAGAGGTTATCCATGTGCTTCTCTTGTCCGTCTTCATCCCTCGTGTTTATAACTGTCATAGTGTCTTATAAGTGTTTTGCCTCACTTTGGTTCAAGGTAATTGTAACATCAATGTGCCAAAAATGGTTTCATTTTCATCGTCAAAATCATTTAAAACTGAAAATTTATGTGTAAGAGTGAATGAAGTGAAAAGTTGTTATTCGTAATACATTAAACGCCCTATTTGTAATCTATCCATAACCATAAAAAAATAAGATTAACAATATCGTAATGAATGCACTTCAACTTCTCTTCTACTATATCCCTCTGAAATGTACCTGCTTTATATATATACACTAAAGGGAACTTACCGACTATCACCTTGTCACATTTCATCAATGTACTTCATCTCAGATTTCTCAAACACCTGTTTTTGTTTGTTGCAGAAAATGGACAGCCTGAAGAATGACAATCTACGACTTCGGGAGGAGAACGGAGCACTGATCCGTGTCATAAGTAAACTGTCCAAATAGTGCCACTTATCCCTCCACCTCACCCTCATCATCATCTTGTCCTGAGGTCCAATGGCTGGAGTCGTCCGGCGGTCCGTCGGACCCAAGTGCATCGGACGGAATCACTCGTCTTCCATCCATCAGCCTGATTGCAGCTGGCTGACCACCCTCATACATACATACTACATCCAGTCTGTAAGCGTGCACAGTGCGTGCCTATCTGCATGCACGCTCTAAAAGACAGACGAGTGTGCTAAGTATTACGCCTCCAGCCTCGAGATCACCTTGACCTCTCAACTCATGACCTGACCTCTTGCGACCTCTTACCTGACTGAGGCCGAGAGGTTTAGGTTGCTTGTCTATGTGTAGCCTGTGATTAAGCCTACCCTCTGTTCTCTGTGAAATTGAATCCTTTTCCTCAGAAGTGTCAGAACTATAGCGATTATCCTTCCCTGTTAGTTTCTTTCAATCATGGATATGAAAATTGTGTTTTTCTCCTGTTTGGTTGTTTCTTGAGTGTTATCACTCCTCTTTATCTGCAATTTTCCTCATCATAAGCCTTGTTCAAATGATGTCATGAGTTCTGATATATTTTGTATGCAATAGAATTGGTTGAAATTTTGAGATTAAAGCTTAATTTGACATCTTTGTCAAAAAGATCATGTTAATAAATTTGCCCTGTTATTAACTGGGGTTAATTACACATGTTTATATAGAATTGATTTGAAAAAAGTATGTTTGGATTTTTTGTGCAATTACCAATTATTGGATCTATTGAATTTCATCTTGTACTTTAAAGTAGTAGCCCAATTTTGCAAGCCTTCCTCCCTTTTTCTTGTGCCTCTAGACATGTTAAAAAACGAAAATATAAAAAAAATTGCAAGTTTGCCTAGCTAAATATATTGATGTTTATTTTATGTTGTATTTTTAGACTTGGTACATATGCATATTGGTCTAGTAACGATGTGTTTGAATAGGTGGTTGTATTAAGTTTATTTGCAACTCTATCTTATGAGTTGGTTTTGATTTGGTCCCTGCTAAGTTTTGTTTTCTTTCACGAAAAGGAATTCAATCTTACAAGAACAGTAGTAACCCGACTCAATGTCGTGGTTATCAAGGGAGGTAACTTTCGAAGACAAATGACTTGAGGGTCAAGTCGGATCTCACAAGCTGAGAAAGCCATGATCTGTTGAACTTACTCCACAAGTTGAGCGGAGTTATCTGCCCTGTGGAGCGGACTTGTACTATAAAGTGACTATAAATACATGTATCATAGGGAGCCATGATGTTTATGCTATCTGTAGAATAGCCTTGTATTAACTTCTGGATGTGCTTTCTTTGCTTACTGAACATCCATCACGTCACGTCGCGCACCCCAAACACGCCCCCTCCGACCCTCCCCCTCCATCTTTCCTCCCGCGGACCTGGTGCAAGTCACATGACCATTCTGGTGCAGAAAGAGTTTGGGTTGAGCTCGCTATAATAACATGGTGCTACAGCAATCAGTCGCGTCTCCATAGCAACACTTCCAATCCTGCAAGCATTGTGTGATAATTTCAACAAATGTTGTGTGTAGTAGTTGTTAGTTTCAAACTCAGTGAGTTGTTGCAATCAATTTCCTTGTACAGTTAGAATGTTTAAAGTTTTATTTGCTTGTACATTTTATCTTTCTGTTCAGATTTTGCCATTGGCAGTATTAGTGAGAAATGAAGGAGAGGTGGCAAAGCGTAAAGCTGGTTTAATATAGTACATAGTGCCTGAAAGTTGTTGTCATGAAAAGTGCTAGTCATAAAATGAGATGTAGACCAATTACTGACCGACTGACCGACTGACTGACTGACCAACCGACTTCCGAAGGACACAGTGTGTTCATTGCATTTCCTATATAGTGCAATCGTTAGCTAGATAAACTCCTGGTGCTTCAAGATCAGAATACGTACAGGCAGACTCTGCCTTCAAACAGTCTGGCCAATCAGAGCATAATGAACTAGTCACATGATCAGTGGCCATTGTCCAATCAGAAGCGATCTCTTCACTGAAGCAGCACCTGTTGGTATGAGTCTGTCTAGCGGATTGACCTTGTCTTAAAAAGGTCACATGGCGCCCCCTTGTGCCGATAACTTGTAAACTACAAACGTGTGCAACTGCTAGCTTGCTGACAAGGCCATCACACTTAAACATACAGACAGTGCAAGCACCATTAGCATGTTATTTTTGCACCTTTTGAGATTAAGTTCTATTTAATTCATTCAAGCATTGTTTATACTTCATATTTTTTACTCCAAAACATTGTTTTTATAAATGTGTATATAATCATGCAATTGTAAATATTGTTGTACATTTTCATATGGAAATTATTTATTATATCAAAACCCTTTATACAAAGTATATTTTGTGATCACATGGATCTCAAAATGAGATTAAGATTTTTATGCAGCATGTATTATTGTTGTGGTGAATGATGCCTGTGTGAATGTTGAGAGAATGAATTGTGTGATGATCTTTCTTGATGAGTTCAAGAATCCATTCATTTCCCGCAAACTCTTTTGTCTTTGACTGGAGTAAATTTAGTGTTGATCCTTTCATATGTAAGTGCTACCTCGGAAGTCTGCATTGTGATGTTCCTTCCCTGCTAGTACTTCTCCCTGTAGAGCAGACAGAGTGTGACTGACCAATCAAGCAGTCACTGCTCCTCAAGAACTGAGTTGTAGGCCTCATATCTTGGGATGGATTGGTTCAAATCATTTGGTTAAATGCACCAGTGCTGTAAGGAATGTCAGCCAAGGTCACTGTCAGGTCAAGGTCACTTGAGTTGACCCTGTCCATGTTATGACGTTCCTGTTCAGCTTCCTTAGATGACATGTTGGATCTAAGGCTTGCATATAGCTGAGTGTTTTGTTCCATCCCCCACGATATTCTGCAGACAGCTCACCCTTCATCCGGGGCTCGGCCATTGACAGGCTGGCACTCTCTGGTTGAATCAACTGCTTCTCTAGAGACTGTTCCCATCTGTTGGTGGCCAGGCCAGGTTGTGTCCGTGACAGTTGTTGTTGTCGTGTCGTGAGTGTTGTGCACAACAGCCGACGCCCGCTATTGTCCTGCTGGTGCTGTAGATCGATGCTGTATCTGACAGCAACACAACACCAGCGATTCAATTCAGGCAATCTTGCTCCCTGTGGTGACATGTTGGACCACAGGTTTGTACATCGCTCCCACTGACTTCAATGACCATTCTCCACGCCGATTTTCAAATGTTTTGCATTATAACATAACTAACTCTGTACAGTCTTGTCTATTAACTCTCTAATGCTTTTCCCTTATGAATATGCTGACATAGAGCTTCTAGACCTGGCCGTGCAGAGTGATAATATGTACTTTGCATAAGGGTTTTGATGTAATCAATTCCCATATGCTTATGTACATGTTATATTCTACTGCATGTTATTGGAGACCAAATCTCTAAACTGTATGGTTCAGCATAATGTTTGCCAAATATTTTCCTTGTTATCCGCCTGGAAAGTCAGTCTGTATAACCAACTTTAGACCCTAATTGCATCAAGCTCTGTCTTATCTCTCTGCACTGACAGAGTGAAGTGTACACCAGCGATGCCAAGAGTTGGTCTGGGGGACAACTGTCTGGTTTACTCACACACCAACTTCCAGCATCCTCCTTGGCTGACACGCTGGATTCAAGGCTTGTATCCTCCACTCCCCTGGGCAAACAAGATGGTGGCCAGGCTTCTTCTGCATATCTCAAACTTTTTTGCTGTTGTGATGTTCTCTTCATAAGTCTGCATGTGTCGCTCCTGTCTCTTGTTTTCATTGGCTGACTTGCTTTGTTGCTATGGCAACAAAAGTCGAGCTGGTTGAGGGAACTTTAGACTGAGATGTGCCCCGAGGTGACACGTTGGATCTCGGGCTTGCTTCAAGTGGGGGAACGTCACAGGCACCTGTATTTTGCAGTATGTGGTGGATTTCAAAAATCTTGATTAGTTTTTTTAAGTATAACTGGAAGTTCTCATATCAAAATTGTTAGTAATATCATTCTGAAATTTTTGCAATCTTACTTAGATTTGATTTGAATTCAGAAACATATAAAAAATGTTAAGATATCAAGGTTTGTTTTTCTGTTAAAATGTTATGCTGACTTGTTCAGTTTGGGTTTCTTTTGTTGACACTTGTGCCAACAAAATGCTCAGAAGAATGGGAACATACCTTTCCATCCAAATGGTGCTCTGTGCTTAAACTACCTAAGATAGTACACAGCAACCTGCATTGCTAGAGCATTGAGGCAGCTAGCTTTCGTACCTTCCTTACCTTAGTTTAGATTAGCCTAGTAGAAATCTGTATCTGTGCTGGGGCAGGCTGTTCAGATGGTGTTCTGTGAGGGAGGTGAGAATCCAGTTAACTGACTTGTGGCAGCAAATAAACTGGCAGCAGTTGAGAGAAAATATTTTGCAAATGTGTTTTGCATGTATGCAAAGTGATCTTGAAGTCTGATTGATAACTTTGCCAATTTTGATCTGAAAATTGTGGTCAGTCTCTGTGGTCTGGTTACATCTAGAAGCTCCAGATTTTTTTCTGCTGCTCTCTGGATTGAGCGAGAGGGGGATGAGAGTCCATTCTGCTCCAGTGCATAGTGTAGAGCCTTGAGCTGTTAGGTAGATACATAACTGATCGGTGAGGCATCATCAGTTACATTAGATATAGATCAGTGGGCAGGCTGCTCTGTCTGCAGGAAGTTCTCTTGCTCACCTGAAGGAGGACTTGTTTTGGTCATTGGCTGCATTCTCCATTGGCAAGGTTATTTATTGAAAGCTAGTGCTACAATAACATAGTGCTCACATGTCAGTGGTTGGTGCCGGAAGACTGACCAGCAACAGCAGAGTGTATGTCCATGTCCTGTTGTCTCATCTTAGTCTGTGTGATGTGATTTTTGTAGAAGATGAGTCAACAGAACATGAACAAACTTAGATGAAGAATTGGGGTGAAATAGAGAATCTCCCAGACAGAGCAGACTCCTGTTGTCCCCAGCAGACGGATCAGGCAATAGGAGAGGAGTGAGTCCTGCTGGGTTAGCTGGTAGATGTGGACTAGCTGCCAATGGGAAGGCTACTGTGGCTGACCAGCAATGTAACTATTGTCAGCTGCCTGTCTTCTTCTGGGTATAGTGAGTACTATATCCAAAGTACAAGCATACATAGCTGTATACTGCCTTACATGCAAATAACACGTGAAGGAAGCTTAGAAACTGTGATGTATTTTATCTGAACTATGGGACCTGTGTATAAGTGTTGCTATGGAGACGCGTTTATTTTAATTGGTTTTAGGAGGCTCAGCCTGAATTGAGTGAAGGTTTAGAATGAGTGAAGGACGGACAGTCGTCTTGCACCACAATATGATGTCTGCACTGACAGAGGGGATGGGCAGGGTAGGGGCGTTGCCGGGGCGTGACTCGTGCGTGATGAGTTGCTGCTGAACCTGGCCAACCAGCAGCCTTCACCCTACTGGATTCACATGGCGTGAATTATTGTTAATTTTTGCATCTACTATGATGGTAACATAGGATTGTATAGCACTAAGAATACCTACCCACTTCAATAAATTTGTTTGGGGATATCCCTCATTAATAAGTGTTTTGTTTTCATTTCTCCTGCTTTCTGTAGATGATAATTGTAATTTAGACCTGTTTTGAACACTGACTGAAAGAGAGACTGCGTCCACAATAGAAATGAGTCTCTTTGTAATCAACCCGGACTAATTAGCTTGGCGTTTTTTAGAAAAGCACACTTATTAGTTTGGGTTGATAACAATGTGTATGCAGTCTCTCATTAAAGAGTGTCATGAACACATAAACCTAAGATGATAAGGTTGACATTAACCTTCTTAATCCATGAACAGTCTTCTCAACATTTCTTATGTACAAGTCATACTGTCAAAGCCGCTGACCAATTTTCAGTTCCTTTACAGTTTGATGTGAAACTTAGCTTCAACGTCCTCCAATTATTACATTGCACTTAATAACCTTCCACAAGTCTTCCCGCTTTATCAGATTTTAACATCAAACTTATTCAAAGCATGCTAATGATTGTACGTCATGTACATAGACAGTACCTTCAAATCATATTTACATTGTGAACAATTACAGGTTATAAAAATAATCGTATCAATGAATATACCTCCAGTTCACTAAACCCCTCGGAGACGGCAACAAGAAGTTGTGGACGACACTTAACTAATAGAAAACAATTTCATCCCGCCCTCCTGCCCAGCAGTGAAGCAACTCGCTCTTCCATGAACCCATCTCTCAACGCAGAACAAATATCTTTTCATACACAGTAGTATCACCCCATGACCCTCAATCAAAGCTATGTTTAGTAATCGCTGTAAACCGGTGAGAGAGTTTGTATGTAGATGAGAAGATATGAAAAGAATTTCTAAATCATTAGCCGGTGATCCCCAGGACGCATACGCGGTAATACTGTGTACAGAGTGTAAACTATCTCACGGCTTATGTGTATAGAAGTCGATGGGCGGATCTGACCTATTGCTTCAGGGTATCTGTGGGGAGAAATGTTTATTTGGAAGCTTTTTAATGGTATTTAAGAGCGACTGTTGTAGCGGGCATCTGTAATGGGAGTTTGTTGGTCTATGGAATTCGTTAGAGGCGTCAGTTTCCAATCACAAACCTCTACTTGATATTAGGTTTTCAATTTCATGTAGACGTTTGATGCAATCTTTACATCTTGAAAAAAATTATTGCAACGACTGCTTTTTCAATGAATCTCGTTACACAAACTAATTATTTTTTATTGATAAGGAACTTATTAATATTGAAGTGTTTGTTTTATGTTAAACCAAGATTAAGGTACAAAATCTCGCAGCAAAGTCTCTTTAGTATGAACCAAGTTTATCATTTTAAGCCAATTGGCAACAGCAAAATGTCATAATATACCAAGTTTTGGTGCATCTTCCCACGCATGGCTTTAAACTGCCCCAGTCTCTATTACTGGCTTAATTAAACCTTGCTACCAACATCGTAATTCGTGTTATGAGTGCAGCGCGCTCTTAGGTGAAAAATTCTCATATGATTTCTCATTGGACTATCGCGGTAGCAGCCTTGGCGACAAGTACGGGAAATGCGGCAAGGCCTATCTTAGCAAGTCATCGGGGCTGGCGTAAAAATAGGCTACGCGTGGGAAGATGGTTTTGGTCCAACAGCAACGTTCGATTAGTAGAGGTGGATATCAACATTAAGTGACTTAAAGACACAAAAATAAGAAATTAAGTCAGTATTTGATGTAACCATACTGATCACAAGGGGTTGCTGCACAACGTCCCCTCCTTTGCTGAACAAGATGCTGTCTGGTCATAGGTTCCATGTCGTTTTGGTAATGCATTTACCTGAAGAGTGCTGAATATAACTGGGAAATCTTCATGTCATGAGATGGGTTGCAAGACATAGGAAGAAATCAAGAAAACCTTGGTATTGCAATACTTTCGTCCAGGTGTATATATAGTTCAATCTAGCTGTAATATTATACGTCCCGATGACAGTTATGAAGGACTTTTAAGGACGTAAACATTTCATCAGATTGACGTTAGATTGAAAGATGTACCAATGAGCAAAGCATGAATCTGTTTCATGTCTTGACCGATTTCTTGGCACCAACGATGATTATGGCGCGTCATGGTAACAAAAATTTTGTTCAACAGAAACAAATCGAGCATATGCATGTAATGAACTTCCTCCATTTTTTAGATTTTGAAACGTGAACTTTTTACGCAAAAAGGCGTTTTCGTCGAGTTCAGGCGAATCTAATTTATCAAAGTGTAATATTATAGGTACATTGTATACATCTGTTCATTCCGGCTCTTATTACTTCACCCTTTGGAAAATGTGATGAAAACGTTACTGTAACTTTCTCATTTTGATCATATATTACACCACACATGATCTTGGTTTATTGTTCTCCGAACACTACACCATTTGAACCCATGCTTAACCCTTCCCCGAGAGAGCCTTGGGTACACCACCAGCGTATCATGCAGAATCTTGTTGAAGAGAATCTATGAATGAAATGTTACTCATTTTCCAAAATTTAATAATGTTTAAACATAAGTGCATACTTATCTATTTAATATACGTACATGTATTGGCGCGCAGCCGATTGTAGCATTTAAATCTAAACTTTGTTATTATTTTTCAGGTTTTTTATTTCATTCATAGTTTACTGAATAAGCTATTGATGGCCGTATAGCGAACATCAACCTCCTGTTTACTGTTATCACCACACAGTGAGGAAATTGCTTGATTATCGCCAGACAGTGACGTAGTCACCCTCTTACGTTTTTTAAAAAAGAATTCGTTTTCTATTTCGATCATGTTTTGAAGGATGCATCGACAGAGGACATTTGAGATCTAACGGGCTTATAGCTTAGCTATAAACATCACCAATACAAAGGCTGATGAACTACGGAGTAAATGTCTCTATTTTAAAAGGGACACACTGCTGTAGGTGATGGCGTCTTGTCAAAAGGCATTTACTAAATGCTAATCAGTTCACTTGAAAGAATGGTAAATCGCATTGCATTGTCTACTTTCTTACTGTTTTACTTGTGATAAAACCCGAGGGTGCAACGAACATTTTTTACAATGAAAACAATACTCCTTAGACTGAATCATCATGCCGTTATCAGTTAGATGGATGGTGGGAGTACCAAACCTTAGGTACTTATCTACATTCAATGTCTATATACACAGATATTTATATTGCCCATGTCACACCAACTCTTAGCATTTTGAACAAATAACCATCTCCTTCAGAGCCTTCATTATCATTCTACGTAGCCATTGAGACATAACCTAGGCAGGTTAATTTTGAGGATAGTTAACCTATAATAAGATGATTTATCACATAGCTTAAACACAGCCACCCCCTCCCCCTTTCCCACACAAAACCAACCCAACAACATGCAAATTAGACAACATTAAAGTGTTCCAAACCTTACATGTAATTTTGTGTGAAGAGTATATAGTATTTTTACGTGAGTTTATCTGTGAACGGGAGGATGTTATTAATTTACCGCCTATAATGTTGCTGTTGACCTTAGAACTCTTCTGTCGAGGAAAGATGAGCTTACAGGCAAGGCGTCACAAGGTTCGTCTGCTCCACCGTCACGTTTCACCGCTTCGCTGACAGAGCAGGAGGAACCTACACCGTCTCCCACTAATTGGTGTCGTCTGTATCGAAATGGATGTCGCCTGCTTACTAATCACATACATCAACTACTCTGTAACCTTTCAGTCATTGTTGTCGATAACCGCAAACCGATAGTCGATTCAAAGCTTCATTTTGCAATGTTGGGTCTACGAGTACAGGTGTACTATATGCCCTTGTATTTTAGGCCATTTTTTTCTAAATTCTCAAAATGTTTCACGGAGATTAGAAGGTCGGTTGTCATTACACCAAAAAAGCAACTCCATATTAACATCTATGCTTAAATACAAACTGCTACATAGTGGACATGTCTAAAACAAAAGGATCCCAACTCATAAATGTTTCAAAAGTTTTCTACTTCAAGTATAACTTCCCCCGCAAAGCATTACTTACGCCAGTCCAGCACTCTTCTTCGACCTGATTCCTTGTGTAATGAGAACGTATTGAAAGTTGCATTTAGCTTCAACTTATGCAAAGGTTGAACATACCGATGTGTGTAATGCTATATAAATTGCTTTAAAATCTGCACGAAAGTGGATGTGGGGTGTGTAAGAGGGAAAGATCAGCACTGTTTGTAGTTAGGCATAAACTGTCCCAAAGACGTACACTGTCTGACCATGAGAAGGGTATACATGTTGCTACTCTACAAGACAGTCAACGGTTCATTTACAAGACATAAGAGAGGTTTATGATGACGTTTCCACGTCAACTTTCAGGAGGTCATCGCTGGGAATCTATCCCCTTGGCATACAATAAAAACACTGTTCGTTTCAATATTTGAAACCAATTGAGGACTAAACTTCACATTAGTTTTGTGCTTATTGTTTGCATTTCAAGTCAATTTATCTTTAAATACTATAAGGTATTGGATAAATTCAGTTATAAAGCTACCTGTAAAAAAAATTTCAAAACGTTCGCCTCTTCAATTAAACATTTGGTGAATAGTTGTTTGAGATACTGTTTCACACAACGAGGAACAATCAGATTAACATCGATGTTAATTTGGTTGTCCCTGACGCCATCACACATCCCATCTGTTCTTCAAAATGTTATCTAGCCCTGTCCTCATAGATATTGTTACAACGAAGAATTATTACGACAAACCCTTGTTAAATCATTAAGCTTCTAATTGAATACGCAATCATCTCCAGTTACTCGCCAGTCAACACACTGCGGCACCAGAGATGTACAGAACAGCGTTAAGACGGCTCAGCAGTCCTTACTATTGATACACTGGCGGACCTGCAACTATTCTGTGTTGTTTTGGAGTCGCGGAACACGGGCACCTGTTTGCAGTCCGTATCAGTTCCCCACCTGTGTGACCCCTCTACTGCTCCTTGTGGACAGAACGCGACCTCCTCGACCTCATCCGACCTCACATCGTAACTGTCGTCAGAGCGAAGAGCCGTGTTCGGTAACTGCCATACTTCATGCAAACATGTGTTACCAATGATAAGATAAATCCTGTAACCCTTGCATTACCCTTATAGCGAGGAACACATAGAAGGAAACAAAACTTCGATCGTTGAAAATATAACCATTCAAATGACATTAATTGCAATTAAGTTATCGAAGTCTTCAAAGGGCGTTTATACATGATACCGTTTAAAGGCACTAGTGCACGCTTTTACGGTTTAAATTGGCTATTTTAAGGTTTAAGAGGACTTAACTTAACATTCACTTAAGCATTCTATCGATGCAATGAAATACTTAAAATTCTTTACAATTGACCTGCAATCAACAATGAAAAAATTAGACAGCCGCTGTCGGATTGGACATATAAAAAAATCTATGGTTAGATGTGAACAAAACGGATAAATAATAGACAGTTGAACGCGGCTGAACTAGTATTATGTAAATGAATTTACCTAAACTCTGAACTGAGAACAAAGAATGAATTATGTTTTATGAAAGCAATGTTGTAAATAAAACAATTTTATAACACAGCATTAGCATTGCTATTAGATTGACCAAAGCGGCTGCCGTTTCCACTTTTTTGATTATAAGCAAAATCTTAATATTTCCGATATCGAAGTTCATGCGAATTTAAACTTACGTTGCATTTAATACTTCCGGTCTTTAAAAATAAACTTTACTACCTGAATACGTAAATATTTGTTAAATAACTTACGAGGTAGATTACTTGAGTGAGGATCTTGAATAATATCGAGAGATATGCAGTATCTGTGCATTCGTTGTGTTTACGAAATATTGGTGTGCACTAGTGCGTTTAATGACAATACTTTTAACTCGTTAACAATCGTTGAAACGTTAAATTAAAATTTTTTACCATTCATGTGAAATTAATTACCCTTTTATATAGAAATTGTACGACAGTGTGTTCAGAACCACTGACATGACATTCTAACCATTCAGATGACATTCTAACCATCCGGATGACATTCTAACGATCCATATGACATTCTTACTATCAAGATGACATTCTAACCATCCGGATGACATTCTAACCATCCAGATGATATTCTAACCAACCGGATGACATTCTAACCGTCCAGGTGACATTCTAACCATCCAGATGACATTCTACCTATCAAGATGAAATTCAAACTACCTAGATGACATGCTAACCATCCAGATGACATTCTAACCATCAAGATGACATTCTAACTAACCGGATGACATTCTAACCATCCGGATGACATTCTAACCATCCAGATGACATTCTTACTATCAAGATGACATTCTAACCATCCGGATGACATTCTAACGATCCATATGACATTCTTACTATCAAGATGACATTCTAACCATCCGGATGACATTCTAACCATCCAGATGATATTCTAACCAACCGGATGACATTCTAACCGTCCAGGTGACATTCTAACCATCCAGATGACATTCTACCTATCAAGATGAAATTCAAACTACCTAGATGACATGCTAACCATCCAGATGACATTCTAACCATCAAGATGACATTCTAACTAACCGGATGACATTCTAACCATCCAGATGACATTCTTACTATCAAGATGACATTCTAACCATCCGGATGACATTCTAACGATCCATATGACATTCTTACTATCAAGATGACATTCTAACCATCCGGATGACATTCTAACCATCCAGATGATATTCTAACCAACCGGATGACATTCTAACCGTCCAGGTGACATTCTAACCATCCAGATGACATTCTACCTATCAAGATGAAATTCAAACTACCTAGATGACATGCTAGCCATCCAGATGACATTCTAACCATCAAGATGACATTCTAACTAACCGGATGACATTCTAACCATCCAGATGACATTCTACCTATCAAGATGAAATTCAAACTACCTAGATGACATGCTAGCCATCCAGATGACATTCTAACCATCAAGATGACATTCTAACTAACCGGATGACATTCTAACCATCCAGATGACATTCTAACCATCCAGATGACATTCTTACTATCAAGATGACATTCTAACCATCCGGATGACATTCTAACCATCCAGATGACATTCTTACTATCAAGATGACATTCTAACCAACCGGATGACATACTAACCGTCCAGGTGACATTCTAACCATCCAGGTGACATTTAACCTATCAAGATGACATTCCAACTACCAAGATGACATTCTAACCTTCCAGATGACATTTTAACCAACCGGATGACATTCTAACCATCCAGATGACATTCTAACCATCCAGATGACATTCTACGTATCAAGATGACTTTCAAACTACCAAGATGACATGTTAACCATTAAAATGACATTCTAACCATCCAGATGACATTCTAACCAACCGGATGACATTCTAACCATCCAGGTGACATTCTCCCTATCAAGATGACATTCTAACTTTCAAGATGAAATTCAAACTACCAAGATGACATGCTAACCATCCAGATGACATTCTAACCATCCAGATGACATTCTTATTTACCGGATGACATTCTAACCATCCAGATGACATTCTAACCATCCAGATGACATTCTACCTATCATGATGACTTTCAAACTACCAAAATGACATTCTAACCACCCAGATGACATTCTAACCAACCGGATGACATTCTAACCATCCAGGTGACATTCTCCCTATGAAGATGACATTCTAACTTTCAAGATGACATTCTAACTATCAAGATGACATTCTTATTATCAAGATGACATTATTGGTTTCCTTCCATGAGCTATTTTCAAAGTATGACATTCAGTCCGATTTAGATTACTGGGAACGATGAAAACTTACTTTTGTTACCAATTGGCAAAGTAAGTTCACATTATCAATTAAATAGCTACATTTGGAGACTTTCCTTACAGAGAAAAAGAAGAAAATACTTTTCTTTCCAATTGGCAGAGAAACTTGCGTTATCAGCGTAACAGATATATTTTGAGACTATCCCAATCATCATAGACAATGCCTGACATGTTCGTCTTTAACCTAACAGGATATAAAGATAATGCAGTATCTATAGCAGTTACATTGCCAATGGATCTTTTTTGATGATTTGTTGACATTATTTGTTACCATTCAGACGACATATGCCTGACCATTCAGATGACACGCGTGACTAACTGCTATGCGGGTTTCTATTGGGTTTTTTAATAAAAAGATGTTATATATTTCGTATACCAAATAAACGTTAAGGGTCCGTTATTCAAACGACACTCCCAGTTGAAGCTGGTCGGGACTGCAGTATGTGACACCTACGTGACAATAAATGTCCTCTCCACTACCGTCACGCCTCTGATTCTGCTCACGTAATACAGTCCGCTCGATCCTCGCTTTCATTAGGCCCCTGGTCGGGTAACATTCAACCGTCAGTGGCAACAGGTGTGACCAACACTTCA
The DNA here is from genome assembly GCA_921293015.1 of Phorcus lineatus. NCBI lineage: Eukaryota > Metazoa > Mollusca > Gastropoda > Trochida > Trochidae > Phorcus > Phorcus lineatus. The sequence continues at coordinate 28,550,099 of OV121085.1, read as the reverse complement.
CACTGAATACCTGAACGATTCGCTGTTTGCATGTCTTGCCCTGCCCTAAGGTCAGATTCACCACGGTTCTTCATTCATTCATCATGAAGAAACCACGACTACGAGGTCCTATCAAAGAAAGGGAAGCCTGAATGTTTTACACATCTTTGGAAATAGTTGAGACACAAATCTTGACCTTCCAACTTCACCAATTATAGTTAAAGAGCCACTCCGTGATTTTCATAAAATATTATTTACCTTTTATACGAACATAAATGTCTTTAGTGGTGATATAAAATCAAAACATCTTAACGTTTCATGTCCATGAGACATATATATGACAAATACTGGTTTTCCAAGAAAATCTAAAAACAGCCTTATAAATGCACAAAGGTGTAGATATCACGTCCAATATACACGAATACTAATTATATAACTTAAAAAACACTATCAACTCCTTACTGCCCTCCTGGCTGTTTTAGATTAGTCTCCAAAATGACGTTTGACTATTTGACTATTTGACGCGCGCCACTGTCCGGTTTTCGATCATAATTGCGGCGTTCTACCTTCATATTGTCACTGTAAAAAAAGCTTTAAAATGTGTCTTTTTGGTAACAGTCGATACTTCGCGATCAAATGACACCATTGTTTAAGTTTGGCATATATGACTCCAACAACTCACGGAGTGGCTCTTTAAGTTGGACATAAATTTACTGACCGTAAGGAACCATATGAAATATTTGGGTTATTATATTCAATTGGACTAAAGGATACTTGTTAAGTAGTTGAAAATAGGAAAACAGGCTTCTTAACCTTTAAAAGCCAATGTTTCACAAGCCTTCGACCATACAAGTCTCGGTAAAAATATTATACCTAAACATTTATAATATGGTACACGATGAACTTTTCTCCACCATTTCTCGGTTTTATGTAGATACATTATTTTTTCCAAATTGATCTGTACACCCCATTTATCACAATAACGTTTACCCAAATCAAGTTTATCCTGCAAATGATAACAGTTTCTTCCGGTAATGTTACATTACTAGCAAACAAAATCAATTGAGTATCATCAGTTCCGTCTCTCACAAACATTCGTTACATTTAAGATTATGATGGCAATGATTTGTTTGCAAGACTTAAAATGGTCACCACCCGTGGTTTACAAGTACCACGCGGGGAAAGTAACGTTACCATGAATGATCTTGATAAAACCTGTCTGAAAGAACCGTTTACCGGGAAGCAGGTTGGTAATCACGTGGTATCAATACTGTTTATTCTTAAAAACAAACGAGAGCTTTTCAACCTCAAAAAATAATAATTTTTAATTATATGCGAAATTTCACCATCACCAGGGAGTCGAACCCTGCAGACGATATAGATCATGTTACAATTATCAATGTTGACTGTTTTAAAAAAGCATCAATTGAATTTTGATTTACTTCTGATTTGTATACACATTAGATATGTTGAACACAACGCCCACATTTTACAGAAACGTGAGATGAATGTTTGTATGATAAAGATATGATGTTTAAATGATACGTGTTTGTAAGTATATATTATGCGTATAAAGGCAAATGTGCCACGCCTTATGAGTTAAATGCATAGTAGAGACTCGTGTTCATTACTTTTCATAGCACATTGCATCAGGAAGATCATTCAGCTGTGTATTATAAACAGTACCTAACAGGTGACGATGCGGCCTCTATCATGTTCACGGAAGAAATGAATTATCAATTACAATAATTGTAATAAGCAAAATACCATCTATCGTATATCATCGTGTTATTTTGCTTAAACATCATCTTGTCGAATGGTTTATGAGATTCGCACCATTTATAGATAATATTAGTAAAAGAGCACATAACACGTGCATCCACTCACACCTCCAAGACAACTCCTTGTTGATAATAACTCTCGTTAACGTGATATAATCAATAAACAATCAAATGCGATCCTATTAAGGTCCCCGTCCTATCGGCAATTTTCAGGAAATTTGTACATTACTCATTTTACAACAAAATAAAAATAAACTACATGCATGGATAGATTATTCACATATTTAAAAAAGATTTATGTTAAGACTAATAAAATGCATGCAAGGCTCTTAAATTCACGCTCGTAGTGCCGATGAATGGCCTCAATTCTACTTGTGTTATTTTTCGAGTGTGCACTCTTATTGATCACGTGATCAAATCTAAATCAACCACAAAGTCACCCTCAGTGACAGGTTTCAACTGTGTTGTGTTATAATCATGTGCTCATAATATGCATGAAGAAACGGGAATTCTCCTGGAAATTCGTCTCCACAAAAAAACCAACCCCGTAGGACCGTCCTGTCAAATGGTTACGGTACAAGCAAATTATTTGGACAAAATCGTATTTCACAATGACTATTATTTTTCGACTTTATTTATGACTGGCTCTGAAGCTCGTATATTCACGAATGACATATTCTTGTGATTTTCTAGCCTGCGGGACACATAAATAAACTAATAATAGACTCATTAAACGACAGGGCGTGGAAATGATATATTTATAAACCTTAACCTGAGTTTTATAAAGACTATATAACGATGTATGGATGTGATTGCGATTTGATGATGATATATGTCGTCTTCACCAGCAATGAACTGATACCATATTTCTCGATTAATTTAGATTTCAGTATATCATTTCACTGTAAAGTGTATTATTAGATCGATAAATTAGCGTTGCTGAAAACCCAATTAAAAATTATTTGAAAACAAATTTATCCGCAAAATAATGTAAATAAGATTATAAAATTATCAACAGTTTGCTTGTTTATTTGAATTGTGAATATCGATCATTGACATTTGATGAATAAAAAGTTCTCATATTCCGAAGTTAACCTTTACAGACAAAAGCAATATGAATGGCTTATTGTTTCTCATCATATGCTAACCTTTGGATATACTTGTAAGACATTGAAAAAATGCTTACAAGTTTCATTTTCAGAACATTCTTCATTATTCTGTTAAGCGAAAAAACAGCGAACGCTTTATATATTTACTATTCTCTTCATAAAAAACATGACATAACATGACATAACATAACAAACCAACATGACATGACACGACATGACATGACATGACATGACATGATGTAACATGACAAACCAGCATAACATGTCATGAAAACATAACATAACATAACATAACATAACTGAATATAACAAAATATTGCAGATTTTTTAGGATTTCTGTTGAATGTATTATAAAGTTATTTAGTAAGAAATATATTTTCGTGTGGATCTCAGCCGCCGTGCGACATCAGTCACCCCCTTAGCGCAGTTAAAACGTTAGGTGTCCGAGGTTATGAATGAATACTGGAGACAGTCACAACTACGTGTAAAAAAAGTCAGAACACGTCACGTAGTGTTGGCTTTAGTTGAATGGAAAAGGACTTGAATTGCAGCATAAAGCTGTTAGTTTTGTTCACATTACGACAATTAAACATGTTTTTTTTTGATAAACGTGCAGATTAGATGGAATTTCAACCACGTAGGTTTAGCTGTATTTGGGTAAAAATCCGATTTTATGGAAAGTAACTTTTATATTCAGTATCCTACTTGATGATACTTGATGTATTGATACATATATGTTCTCATTTGAATCTTGATGAAGTCACATCTGAATCAAGACATAACAGTCATGAAAGATTTGACTTTACTTTGTTTACTAATTCATAGATAGCATAAGTAAGTAAGGTAACGAACTCATTAGCATAATGATATTCGCACGTACATAAAACGGAGAAAATATTTTCTCTGAGCCGACTGACATGCCGCATCAATAAGTGTGTTGTCTTTGTGATGGTGTTTTATGATATTGCAGGCGAGTGGAATGTGTGTGCAGTGATGTGTGACGCGGTATATCGGAGGAGTCCACATTCCTTTTGCCTTACAATGTGACGTGCTGTCGGTGACGTCATACCTTCAGCAGGTGCGAGTGAAAACGAGGCCGATTACGGAGCACATTATTTTGTTTGATCGCCAATTTACCGACAACTTGTGGCCTGAAATCGATAAACAAGACAAATTCATCGAGCGGACCAGATTCCCGATGAATTCCTCTGTCGGATGCTTCATTTTGAACGGACTATGTTGAGTGGTTGAATTTTACTTGTGTTTTATTGAAGTCGTGTTGTGATATCGCTGCCAAAATGGCGTCGAGTTCAGTAAGTCAGGAGAGTTTAGACATGGAAGATTTCGAGACGACGCGACAAAGGAACCGTATCAGGACTCACCGGGGAAGGGGGATGTTCTATCGGGGTGACAGGGACGGAGGAGACCATGTGGATAGGGAGGGACAACAGAATGGGGACGGGGGAGACGGGGGACACCCTTCATCATTTGGTCAGGATCACGATTCGCCCACGCGCACTGCCGGCCGGAGCAAAGATAAAAGAAGCCGGCCAAATCATCTTCACAAAGGCAAATTACCAAAAGACAAACGAAAGCTGAGAGAGAAAAGGAGAAGCACAGGCGTAGTGCACTTGCCATCAACAGAGGTATGTGATATTTTATATTAACGCCCTGTTTTCCTCGTGCTCGGTTTGTTGATATTCGCCAGCTGATTATGTGTCGCATACCACACATTCCGATGACATCATTGTTACATAGTTATGTAATGATCACTACATTGTTACACTTTGTCTGTCACGTTGTTTATTTCTTTATATCGCATGACAAGATGTAATATCCACCAGACATGACAGTGTATCAACCATCAGATTCAAATTATAACTGTTTTTCAGTATGACTAAGAGTTCTCCTGTCACTTCCAGAAGGTTAACTGACTAATGTAGTCTTGTGTTGAATCTATTTCTGTTCTCTCAATTATTTTCTATTTTCAACATTAATTTGGCGTTGTTGGTCTGTTTTTATTTGAATTTTGTTGTTTTATTTTCATTTCTCCCTTCCTCCCCACAGCTTTCAGTGGCGGTAATGAAGCAACTTCCCTCTCATATCTTCTCTCTTCTCTCCCTCACTGACACTTGTAACTTGTTGACTGAACTGCTGTTGATAATGACAGTCGAGTAATTTCAAATAAATTTGTCAAGTGACATTCGTAATGAAAGCATAATTAGGAGGAATGGCATTTATTGCTGTCGTTAACAACATTTCAGTCAAACAACTGTCTGTAATAAAACAATGTTCCTGATTGTAGCAACTTGATGAGCTTACACACAAACCCATATGATCTAACTTATAACTTGTTTATGTGTACTTGTTTATGACAGATTTGACAGTTGGAGACACATTTTTCTAAGATATAAAAATGTATCTGCAAAACCTTTGTCAATTTCACAATTCAGTAAATTAAATTTAAGAAAATTAAAAGGCAAAGAATATATGTTCTGTCTTTAGTGCAAATACGTTTGCAGACACATGTACAAGAAATTTCATGTATAGAACATAAAAATATTAGATTTGTTTTCATGTTCCATAAGTTTGTAGCAATTTTTTGAGACAACTACCCTGGTATGACATGTCAAAGACAGATTTTCTTCCCTACCCATCATCTGATGTAATAGGTGGAGCACATAACAGCTTCTCAAGACTAATATGAAAGCCTCGGAAAAGTAATCTCGGAAAACTGACTTCATGCCTAAATAAGGAATAGTGTGAACATAGTGAATTGATCAATCTTGCTTAACTTTAATGGCTTTTGTTGACATCTAAGATCTGTGTTCACTGTGTGCTTGGCTACACAATGATGTTCTTGGGGGAAATAGACTTGGTGTATATTTAGATAAGAAAACGCTATTAATTATCCGTTTCTCTACTAGGGATTTTTTTTTCAAATAATCATTCATGGGTATCTTCACTGAGTAGAAATACTGACTTTTTGTATGTATTTTTATCAACAAACTCAATGGCTCCTTAAATAATATTTTGTGCTGAAAGATCTTTTGTAGTGATGCATGATTTTTAAAAGCAAACATCAAGTTGCTACTCAAAGAACTATTTCTAATTCTTATGTTTGGTTCACTAGTTCAGCAAGCTCAACAACAGTGGCAATGTTAACACAACAGTTTCAGTTTTAAAGAGAAAAGAAGAGGAGTTATTTCCTTTAATACATATATTTATGGTTCCAATATTCATCTAAAAGGTATTTGGCAAGTGCGAATGTGCACAAATGAAATGATTATTGATAAATCATTTAAGAACATTAAAAGTATCTTCTCAAATTTGATGAATTCTTTGACATTTTAATGATACTAACACTATATTTCAACACCAAATAAATTTATCTTGCTGAGCTAGTACCAGTTCTACTCTGCGCACTCTCTCTTCGAAGCTTGATGTATTCCATGACTGTTGGGTTCTCCACATAACTCAGTGTATGCATTCTAACAGTTAAGTGCTGTCCTACTGGGAAATCAGCTGTTGCATCAGATACATAAGGGACTACAGGCAACCTGGTTGTATTATCATGCATACAACATCAAATGCGTAATAGCGTGGAATGGAGAATGAAGCTCTTTTATTTAGCATAATATCAAGCTTGATTACCTAAGTACTTATATATTTTTCATTGATTGTTTTTCTTGGGTGTTTTTATCATCATTTCATCTTAAATTCTTGATTTATGTTTTGAATGACAATTTATACAATTCATTATATCTTTACTTATGACATTTGTCAAAAGAAGTAAAAGGCATATTACTTAGTATGAAGCAATAAAGATATAAGAAATTATGATTGACCGAGATGAGAATGTTTTGCATCAGTGGAAATCTTGCTAAGTGCTTTTCAGCACTGGGTTTTATATAGTTAGTCATGTGGTTTTTGTGAAAAGGTTTTCCACAAAGAGAACTGATCATAGTATGAAAATAAATTAATAATTTAAAGTCTCAAGTGAAACGAGTCCAGATATGATTTGGTGACATTTAGACATGTACATTATACAATTATTTGAATCATACCATTAAAGTAATCATCATTTCTATTATGGGAATTGCTTTTGGTGCTTTTGGGATCAATTGTTGATGTCATTTGATTAAAAATAGAAATCATTTTGAGATAATTTGTAATGAGAATTGGTCATGCTATCATGTATTTTATGCTCAAATTTGAAATTTCAACAATTCATTTTATTTTGTGATAACTGTTTGACATGTAGAGTAATGGAAACACAGTAATTGATGCATGTTATCAAAGAATTATTATCATAATTAACAAGTTATAAAACACTCTCCTTATAATATGAACCTAACTATAAATTATTATTGCACAAAATGTCGTTAGTGGATCATTTAAGAATTCTAACGGTATCAACCAGTTTGAAAGAAGGGATTCACTCTTTTCATAACCGGTAAAAAAATCAAAATGGAGATGAGGGGATGGAATTCCCCAACCCCCTCTGGACGAGCCACTCGTGATTTTGGACTGTAACAGAGCTGTAGGTAGACAGGTGTATAATCATCATCTGGAGCCCATGGACTACTCACCATAAGTAGTACAGTGTGTGTGACTGGACTGTAACTGTTTACTGCGCCTGGCTTCACGTGGCATTGTTGTGGTTTCACACTTGATTGCAGAGAAAGGACAGGCAGTTCAACACCTTGATAACTTCACAGGAACTGTCCACTCACTCTTTTCTATGTCGGAAATCTTTAAGTCTTTGTCTTAAAAATGTATGAATATTTATCTTTTGTTTGCCTCATTAGTAATGATATACTCAGTGATATAAGTCAACTTTATTTTTTGTGGGTGTGTTGAATATCCAATATCGAAAATATAATAGATAGTATTATAGTATGTAGTGAATTGTTAAGTTGATGATAACATGTTCACATACAATGATCAGATAAGACATAAGAAAATTCTATAACAAAATATTTCACTAATTATTTGTCTAGTTTAGTAAAATTCTATTCTGTATCTTTGATAATGTCTGTCACAACTGGTATTATCGTTTCTAATAATGCTAGTCATGTATATACATTATATCTTTGATGTATAATGTACTCGTCTGTGTAGCACTATAGTTATATTATAATTTTACTGACAAGTCTAAATTGTATACAATATACAAATAACACTTAAACATTATGTGGACATTGTTACTTGATGTGACAAAGTAAACCTGGATAAACTCTTCTTTAGATTTATGTTTCTTGCTTTCATATGAAACTACAATTAAATTGTTCGATGTCATGTGTATCTAAAAGTGAAGTACCGGTAAAGTTGTTTGCTTATAGAGCAGTGAAAATTTGAATGTAACAAATGATGCAATATTACATATAATGTTGTCGGAGTACAGATTGCTACATGGTCAGTAAAGATCCAAGAATGTACTGATTCTTACGAGGTTCCAATGCTCCTTATTTTGTGACCAATTTACACTTCTTAACGTTTTTATTTCTAGTTTGAGTAATCATTTGAAATATTGTCAGTGTTTTTTAAAAACAAACATTTTTGTGTTTTGATATTTTAATTGAATCTGTTTATAGTGTCTTTTAAAAATCATCATTGACATGTTTTGATATTTTCATTAAATCTGTTTATAGTGTCTTTTAAAAACCAACATTGACATGTTTTGATATTTTCATTGAATCTGTTAACAGTGTCTTTTAAAAATCAACATTGACATGTTTTGATATTTTCATTGAATCTGTTTATAGTGTCTTTTAAAAACCAACATTGACATTTTTTGATATTTTCATTACATCTGTTTGCAGAGCACGGGTGATTCTCTTGATGATGATGACGACGATGACAAAGTTGTCTTGGAAACCAAAAAGAACACAGTATTCAATGAACTGACTGACAAGAACAAACCAACACATGAACGCCATGAGACGAGTAACTACGTAAGTGATGTGAGATTGCAACAGAAGGTTTACCTTTATAAAACACAAATCCAATGTTGAGCTTCAGGCCAGCAGTGTGCTTCCACTACTCGTATCGTTTAAGGGATTTAATCTTGTAACCTAAGGTATAGTTTAACTCTATTTGTAAGAATCGTATTCACACTGATAAGTATCTAAGTAGCAATTGCAACGTCAGCAGTATCTACAAATTATCACAACTGTGACTGATTTAGACAAGAGTTACCATTCTCTAATAGTACTCTCAAAATACATATCAAATCGCATTGAAATCGAACCGAAGTTATCTCTTGTGCCTCTTTGAGTACTCAGCAGGTCTTCATAAGGGTACAGTCAGGTGACATCTGCACATAAGCCTTAAATAAGCCTTTAATAAGGATCGAACAAGGACAGGCTTGCTGGTCAATTTGCAACTGGTCCCACCCAAAACTAACCAGCTATTAACTGACATGTTGGGAGCTATTTCAAAACTGAACATAAGTACCCATTTAGTAATGGTTGTAATAAGGAGCAAGTGTTACAATGGGGGACACCAGATACCGTTTACCTGACAGCTCAGATTAAGCACTCTGTCCACGGGTGTCATGTTTACTCAGAGGTAAGGGGGTCGGATGACACTCCACTCGAGGGTTATCTTCTATAGCCCTCCTCCAGTTTACTTGATGTATTCCAAACAGGAGCTGCTACATCACTCGTAGGGCAGATAAGACAACACCTGACTGTGTCCCTCATTGACATATGATTTCAGTGAAAATAATCATAGATACTGTAACCAAGTGTTTCTATTGGGAAAATAGTCCACCCTTTAAAAAATGGGCATGCTTTTACTTAATTTTTTAGAGTTTTTATAAGATTTAATACTTTGAATTTAACCCAAATTTGTGTTTGGATATTTTAAAATTCATCTACTTTTGAAAACCTTGATTGTCACTTCACCTGTTGAACTAATTTGTGTTAGACAATTCTAGTGTACGAGAGTCGGGACTCAAATACAAAGTTGTCCATGTGCTGACCAGTAAGTTGGTTCTAAATGATCTATCAAATATTACTACTTTTGACTACTACTTTTCAAGGACCAGTTAGCATAGTATTCGATCTTACTCCGTACATCTGATTGTAGAGTCATCATGGACATCACGGCCATCACGGACACAGCCACACCAGCACGTACACGACGCGCAGGAACAAGAGGTGAGTGTCTCGTGTTCCATGGAGTAATGAAACTGGTCACTGAGAGGATACACAGCTACAAATATGAGATGGCCAACAACTTTAGATGCTTCGTCATAAACTGGACAAGATACATACAAATTCTAGATTATTAAAGGTGATATTTCCTCCACATGGCAGTTAATTATAAATCCCTGACACATTTTGTCCAGTAGAGTTTGATAAAGGTGACTGTACTCTATTCCCGGTTTGCATGCAGTCAGTTTAACCTACTGGTAGGAGAAGTTTGTGACTTGTTGCCACTATTGATCCAGATGTTCCAAGTTAAGTATTGATAAAGTGTCAAGTGAATTGATACGTTGTTAGGTGTCCTTTGGAATTATGTTCTACTCACATTGATAAGTGTTTCAAATCTTGTAGTTTAGGTTATAGAAAGTTGTTTTGGACCTAACCAAAACCAGGTTTGGTCTGTTATATGATTGTTGAAATCACAAAAGGGATATATGTATGTCAAACAATGTTATGTCTCTCTCGACAGTCCATCAGATCTAGAAGCTGACTTGGAGGATAACCAAGATTACGACAGCACCGTGAGCCACTCTGAAACCAACTTGACCCTGATTGGTCGGTCTGAGTCGACGGACACGCACATGTCTCAGTCATTACTGGATCGACCAGGGGGTGTCACCAAAGTGTCGCGCTTCTCCCCCGAGTCTACCAAGTCTTTCACCTCCACCCCTGCGGCAAACACCAGCGACCAAGAAAAGCCTGCCTCCTCATCAACTCACCCTGTGAGTTCAATTCTGTCTCGGTACCGTGAGATGGACGCCAGGTCCCGTGAGACAGATTCACCTCTCAGAGATATCGACCAGAACAGGTCAAATGTGTCCAAACTCAGAGACAATAAGACTGAGTCGTCTTCGTACGGCTACTTGTCGTCCCGGTTTAGGGACAAGGATGCTTCCCACGGACCCCCGCGCCTCAACTACCACGTCCCTCGACCCTTCCACTCCCAGCACACAGACAACACTGCTGCACTAGAGAAGGTATAGCAAACTACTTTCACATACTTTAAAATCATTGTTAAGGAGAATGAGAAATCTTATTGGATACACGAGAGATAGAGTATCATAGCAAGTAGACCATGTAACCACTAAACAGCAAGAGTTAGGATACACAACAAGAGGATGAGTGTCTTTGTCTAGATGGTCTCTTACAGAGTTGAAGAGGTTTAAAACTGATGATTTTAATGTTAGTCATAAATAAGCAAATTTCTAACTTTAAGAAAGGCCATCTTTGATTTTGTCCTTATCAGAAGATCAGAATAGTCTTGCTACTTTAAGAAGACTTTACCATTACCTGTGTTGATGTTCCTGTTGCAGATGTTGGAGAAGGAGCGGGAGGAGAACCGGAAGCTCCAGCAGATGATGGAGGAGAAGGACAGGCGGATTGCAGAACTGGAGAAGGAGGTCTCCCTCCTCAATAAGGTGGGTACACAGCTGAGAGGAAGATATCCGATTTACACATATGAATAATTTGGTCGAATGACAATGATTTACAAGATCAAGCTGTGAATTGCTCAAAATAAGCCTGAAAATGTTTACAGCTCAAGTAGTATGATTTGGTTGATTTTGGGGCAAATAAAACAAACATCTAAAAAATGATCGGAGTGGTAACCAGGTTTTGGTCTGTTGGACATACACAACAATGGCGGATCCAGGATTTTTGAAAGGGGGGGGGGGAGGGGGGGGTTCGGATTTAGAAATTGTCAATAGGCTATTGTTACGTTACATATGATTTACTATGTTTCGGGTTCAGAATTTGTTAAAGGGGGAGGGGGGGGGGGAGTTATTATACATGATTTTCAAATTATTTTTATTGACTTGAATCTATAATTGATTTTCAAAAGGGGCGGCCCCCCCCCCTTAGGAATGAGCTCCAGTTCATCATCCCAAGCAATGCTGACTTTCAGCAAGGTTGATGAATGTTTCTTTGCTGTTGAGAAGTTCTCATTGGCTGGTTTACCTTGAAAGTGAGTCAGGTTCTGTACAGTTTGGGGGGTAGTAATGTTTATATTGACAGGTTGATAGTTTCTTTGCACTTTGTTCCTGTATTGCTTTACATTTGGCGAGTTTTTGACACGACCAGTGACTCTGATGTTGCAGTGCTACCAGTGAGGATAGCAATACGTACAGGGTAAATATGGCTGTTGTTTTGCTGTGCTCCCTCTGTAGACTGTACTATGAAAAGAATGAGAATGCTTTGAGAATAGTTTTGGTCACTGAATGACAACACCACCCTTCATGCATGGAAAGATCTCAAATGGAGCCTTTAGATTTGCCTCATTAGTTTTATTATGTTGCATGGTTTTAATGTTATTACTGGTACTTTTGAATAGCTAGACAATTAGTGTTTATTTTCTTATTGATGTTTTTATTAATTTTGTGACAAGAGGTCTTTTATCCTTTTGATTAATTTCCTGTATTTAAATGTTGTTTTTTTCTGCCCTCATTTTTAGCTCATGTGGCCTGAAAGGGCTGTTGGGCTTATGGTATGTCATGGTATCTGGCTTCCGTCCGTAAATGTTTCACTATTTCATCTTCTTCTCCAGGAACATTGTCTCAGGAAAACTGAAATCTTCAGAACTCATAGATGTTTTGATACTGTGACCCCTAATAAGGGCCATTGGTACTGCACTCTAAAAACCTATTTTCATCTTCTTCTTCAGATATAAGAGGCCTAGAAAGCTGAAAGTTTGTTTCCAGACTCCTTAACGCATTTGGATTCTGATTCATAGATTTGGTGACCTTCTGACCCCTAATGAGTGTCACAAGAGCCTTGCCAGAAAACCTATTTTCATTCCCTTCTCAAGAAGCAAAATGCATAGAAAGCTAAAGCCTTGTGTACAGACTCCTTTATTGACGGGCTTATATTTATAGATTTCCTATGGCCCCCAAATCGTGTCCCAGTGACCATTTGTAAAATAAATAATAGATTACCTTGTAAGCTACAGAGCCAATGGCTCTATTTTTTAAAGAATAGTTTGCGAATTATATAAAACTACTTTTGAATGTAGCTTGTCCTTCTTATAGAATATTTCTGTCTTATTTCTGATGTATTTTGTTTACATGTATACATATATTTAGTAAATTGTGTCGAGCAATTTCCACTACATTTTGTCTATATTGATTTGATGGCAGTGAGTAAACCAGATCCTCAATTTTGGGTTTGAAAGTACCTCTAATATATGATTCAAGAACTAGGAGGTCTTATTTCCTTACTTAGGTTTCAGCTTCAGAAGGATAGGATAGATGTCTGCTTCCCAATGTCGACCAAATTTATTGGTATAAGTAAAGGTTCAAACACATGTTACATGACACATTTAGTACCCAATGAGATATGCAGACTATGTGGTATACATTCTGTATCTTATCTTCCTACTCTGTTGTATACATGGTATATCTGACTAATGTTTGTTGTATAGGCTGTTTATTGCATGAAAGCCAGTGCAATATTGATTTTATATCAGTTGAATAAATCAGCTATTAGTCCAATGTTAGAACAGATTATTTTCATTTAGTACAGATAGCATGTAATTACAACTATTAACTCATATGAAGATCAAATACCATGTTCATCTTATTGTGAGGAAGACTAGTTTGATAGTTTCACTCATGGAGGTACCTCTAAAAAAATCAACATTCTCACTTGATGACATAAACTTGGTATTAGTAAAAAAAAGATGATTGTCTTGTTTTCATCCTGCTTCTGGATGTGGTATAACCTCCATATCTATACTGTGGTTGTCAAGAAAAGACAGATATCTTGTTTATATCTCACTGCTTGATGTAGTAAAACCTCCATAACTAGCAATGGTTGTCAAGAAAAGACAGATATCTTTTTTATATCTCACTACTGGATGTAGTATAATCTCAATATCCACGCTGTGGTTGTCAAGAAATGACAAATATCTAGTTTAATTCCTGCTATTGTGTGTTGTATAAGCTCTGTATATCCACACTGTGTTGCAGGAGCTGGACGAGGTGGAGGATGAGAACATCAAGCTGGAGGAGGACAAGAGTGCGCTCATCAAGGCCATGTCCAGACTCAGCTCCAACGTGTAGTCGAGAGTCTAGAGGATGGAGAGACTGGAGGATGTTGACTTCATCCACTGTGTAACAATTCCAATGTTGTCCTCTCTCTGACAGAGACATTGAAGTGCAGCCAAAAACAGTTTCCTCCAAACACTTATGTAAAGACTTTTCATTTATAGTCCAGGGGAAAAGGTGGGGACTGGTGATCCATTTGTTGACTTCGATCCATTCTCGAGTGCCACTATCTCTTTATGGGAAGTACAGCCAGCTATGCTGTTTTCTCAAATCAATGAAAGAATATTTGTTGTAATATGTAGTCTCATTCCTGTTGACTTTCATCAAGTCCATGATTTGACACCACTCCATCTTGTACCTGGTAACAATCTTTCTGGCGCTGAATTACAGTTTGAAGGACACAGTGTTTCATGAAGCTGTGTAAAGATTTTGTTCCATCCAGAAAAGTCATTCACTTTCCAAGTCCAAGTGGACAAATGGATTGACAGTTGTCTCATGAAGCAATGTGATGGTTGTACGCCTTCATGAATTCTCATTCTCACTGTAACAGCTTCAGATTGATAAATAGATTTTTAAGAATTTACCCCTTATAAAACCTCTCGACCAAAGGTCTATAAAAGTCTTCAGTGGACAGATGGAATGATAATGTTCTGAAAACAGATTAGACTGATAAACAGTTAACGTGAAAACAAATTATCTAATATGTCTCTCTGTATTTATTCAAATTCTAACTCTCAAACTGAATCAGATGGATTGTTTACTTTGACTTTTTTGTTGCTTAAAGTCTTCAATCAGAACTTACTCAAGGTGGATGAGTTATTGGATGTATTGACAAATCGAAGGACAGAAGAGTGCTCCATCATATTGGTGAAACCCGTAGAGTGAAGATCATACAGTGGAACCTGTACAATGAAACTCATACAGTGGAACCCGTACAATGGAATCATACGAGAACTTTTACAACTAGAACCCGACAAAGGGACCTTTACAGTGGGACCTTCAAGTGAAACTCAACTAGTTGAACTCTGATCTTCTAGAAGCCAGTACCAGACTGAGTAAGGATTATTTGACTGAATGTATTTCTGTCATTTGCTGCTTTGCTGTTTCAAAATTATGTTTGAGCTTGCAAAATTTATCATAAGTTTGGATATTTTCTCGATGTGCTTAACATTTAAAAAATGTAAGTCAAGATTTGCTATTTCATAGTGATCAGTGAACAGCATCCCAGCACTGACTGGCGGATGTACATTATGGGAGTCAGTTGTTGAAGCCAGTGACGTGTACAGTGTAACTACTGACTGTAATTAGAGAAGGGTATGTTTATGAGAGCTGTGATACTGAGGATACTACTGGTGATACAGTATGAAGGTACATATCAGCTGTGCAGGACCAGGGTTCAGAACTCTTCATGTAGAGTGCCATGTCTCATTATGAGAGCTTTGAAATGGTAATGTTCTCATGTTTGCTTAGAGAGGTCAAGAATTATTCTTAGTATCTAATACAAAGTTTGAGTTTAATAAGCTAATGTATTGAAGGTAGAAAAAGAGATTCTATTGAAGGGACATTAAGATTTACTGAGATGTCTGATGGTGTAGCAGTTGGTATGTTGTTTAGGTGAAATGTAATTGCCACTTGAGATCTGTTTGTGATATGGTTAGGTTGTTGACATAATGTAAGATATAGAAAGTAATTAGAATTTTTAACTTGATATAGGTGTAGCAAAATGCTCTCTTGTGATAACATGAATAGAAATATGAGTGATCTGTTTAAAGTGGAATGGTAAATATTTGGTAAAAGCAAAGACAAACTAATTTCGGAACCCATTGCATGGATATATGATTGTTAAGGTTTCCTGAAGAGTAACTGAACTTAGTTTTAGTGATTGTTTATATTTCACAGCCATACATCGTAGCTGTGAGATGTTAGTGAGACAGTAGTTCTGAGGTGTGAGATTCAAGGTTATTCTATGCTCCAACATTCCCGTATCACCTGCACAGCTACTGTATTTATACCATGGTTTGCTGGTCCCTTAACAGATAGATGTACTGCTGCTCACAGCTATATCACCAGGTTTACACATATTTCAAGGTTTTTATCACATTATTTACCTTTTTGAAAGGCACATGTTCTATGTGAGAGGAGTGGAATTTAGTGGTCAGTTTAAATTTATATTGCTTGTCCAACATGAATACTGATTTTAGCCACTTTTGTTGTTCAAATACATTTCCATTCCATTCTTTTACTTTGCAATTTGATGTTTTCATGCACATATATGATTAAGATCTCATGATGCTGTAACAGTGATTGAAATGAGAACATTCCAAATAAGTTATTTATTATTGCTATGAGATGGGAAATTAATAAGATAAATATATGATGCAAAACAAATATTCAGAGATAACTAAATATGTATTCTTTTTTGCATTCAGTTAAAAGTATTTATAACATTTTGCCCCTGTCACTGAAAAAATTAATGATTTTGTTTCCTGGCATTTAAAAAACTATATAGATTATGGTCGGGATGATGTTAATTCCTGAAATGTTGTCTGTATCTCTTCGATGTAATATTTTACATATCAATGATAAGTTTTATGATATGGCTTGGAAATTTTAATCATCTAATTGTCATTATCATAAGTTTTGATCAGTGAAAATCTTTTAGTTTACAAGTATAAAAGAGTAACAGTTTATCACAAATCGAGGGTGGAGGATTCTGGTGAATGTTTATGCTTTAGATAGAGTTGTAAAATTGATATTGTACACAAATTTTGAAATGGTCATATACAATTTAGCATTGCTTATATTTAGAAATTACAATTAATTTTTTAATTACTACTTGTAACTAAATAAACAAATGGTAAGATATCAAAATTAATTTGTTTTATAAATGTAAGAGAACTAAGAGATAACATGAATGCTAAGCAAATGTTTCAGTTGCATTTTATGCCCTTAAAAAGTTCTTTTATCTACAGTACAATTTGTGATTCAGTGTTTACAGAGTTGTGTTAACATTTTCTATTGAATTTGCTTTATGTATTTATACAGTCTGGTTGTGTTTTCATGTATATTGCCTGCATTGTTTTCCATTATTGCATTTGTTGCCAGGGTACTAGGATGAAATTCATTTCAATTCTAACCAAACTGTCACCATCCGGTCTTGGACAAAGGTTGTGTTATGTTCAGTAGTTGTGCCATGTTTTTGTAATGTATTCATTTTATCATGATTTCTGTATGTTCTATTAACATAAAAAATTGCTTTGCTTTTTTGTGAGCGACCCTAGGAGTCAAACTTCACGAAGTAGGAAATTGGGGAAACTGTCATTTTGTGTAATAAAATGAGCAGGGACAATCATGTAGTGTACAAATTCATCACAAGATCTGAGCTTTAGTTACATTTTTTGACAATGGTAAACCAGCTTAAGGTAATTGTCAAGAGGTTTCTTTTTAATGTTTTAGCTGAAATATTGATAGCACTCGAAGTCCAGTTAAGAAAACAAGACTGATAGATGGATTTCAGCCAATGAACCACAACCATTGCCAGATCCTTTGTTGCCTGTGTCCAGCTTACCGCCTATTGTGTACTTAAAGGGACACTCCGTGAAATGTTTGGAGTCACATATGCCAAATGTTACCAATGGTGTAATTTGATCTGCAGCAGATTAGCGTCGTAAAGATTTTACAATTTTGAATTGCATAACAAGTAAGTACAGACTGTTGCTGAAAAGTATAAGAATCAGGCGTATCAATTTAGTTTAGTGACAAAATAAAGGTTTCAAGTCATGATTTTGTAAAAAAAACAAACTAAAGTTATGTGCCATCAAGTCGTGTCATTGGCTCAAACGTAGAAAGCAGATAGAACAGATTGGGTTTGACTGTTATTTGACTAGTATTCATGTAAATGGGGGATGTGATTAATGCTTTTGTGCATTTATAAGTCAGTTGTTCCATTTTCATTGAAATTGTCAAGTATTTGCGTTTAAAGATGAGATAGGAATTATTTCCAAGAATATTTTTGTGCACATCAAAACCAAATAGATCAAGACCATGAAAGTCATGGAGTGTCTCTTTTAGCTAATACCTGTTTTAGATTGTATTGGAGGCAACCCTTGATCTTTAGGCAAATTAGGTAAGTCAAGGATATGTGAGCTATTTGAAGATCATCAATATTTTTTTACTTTTAAGGTACTTTGTTAAAGTTTTTTTCTTCCTTAAATTGTTTTGTTGTAAGGTTATATGGTTATTTTGAGCTTCTAATCAAATAATCTTTTTAGTTCTTCATAAACAAAGCCTTTCAATGTCCCTTGTAAAGGTGATCATAGAATTTGTAAATCAAAACTAACAGAGAATCTGAAACACTGCAATATGTCCTTTTGACATCCAAGTTTAGTTTAGAATCTCTTCTCATTGTGTTCAATTTCAAGAACTCCGTTCTAGTCCTGACATGCAATGTAGTGAAAGATTGAAGATTTCATTGAGACCTGGGTCCCGTTGCACAAAACACTAAGGTGGCCTTAAATCACTAAGGTAGCCTTAGTGCAATGTTAAAGTATGGCACTAAGGTTAACCTCAGTGTTAAGTTATTTTGTGCAACGACCCCCTGTATGCCGCCATTGCATTTTTGTTTCATCTGAGCCTTGTGAAATATATCCGGTGTGTGTAACAGTTGCTGGCTCACTTGCCCTCTTCTAGTTCATATTGTAGCACCAGCCACTCAGGCGAGTGATTTGTTAAAAAATCCCGAAAAAAGTTTTACGTTACAGATATTTATTTTGTTCTTCAAGTAATGACTCATTTCAGTTTTTTTTAAGTTATCAAAATAATAAATTTATTGCTGATGTAAATGTTGTTCATCCTTTGTATTCATAGGTGATTAAATTTACATATACATCTCTCCTATTTATAATTGTACCTCTTCAGACTAACTGGTTTCATTTGCTTGTTAGATTACATGAGAATATAGCCCAGTTTGGATATGTGCAATCTATACACACATATATCTATTCTCCAAAGGCATAATCTCTAATAGTTATTTATTTATTGAAGATTCACATCATAGGACACAAGCCAAGTGCTAATTTAGGGGCTTTGCTTGTATTTTAAGATTATATTTCAATATATTGTGAGCTTTTATTAACTGCCAAGTAGACTTACTGTATTCTTTATATGCTTCATTTGTAGTTAATGTACATTTTTGCTAATCTTGCAATGTGCTACATCAGTGAATGATAATGGCGTTCCAATTTCTTGAATTACCAGAAAAGGGTAAGGTTTTATTTCAATCAACTTTTAAGACAAAGATTTTATTGCCTGGCTGTCTTTAGAACCAGTCTAATTCTAGTCTATTCGTAAGTTGACATGAAAGTTAAATGGAAGAAAGGACCAGGTATGTGCGGTGAAGAAAGTTTAGATTGTTTGTTGTTCATATCGATAAGTGCAAACCTGCTTGTTTGTTTACTCATATTTAACAGAAGAAAATTAAGAATATTACTAATTAAATCGACTGTAATTTCCATGGATTATTCTGTAGGATGAAAGAATGTTTTTGATAATTAAAATGATTTATAATTTAATAATTAGCTAACCATGTGATTAATGACATGTTCAATATATTAGTTGTTGTGTGATAGGAGAGTGATTTATATGAAAGATTAATACTGCTGCGGAGAGATGGGAGAAATGTCAATCGAGTTGAAATGTTGCCTAAGTTAAACATGTACCGGTATTTAAGGAAATTGTCAAACTATCTGTGTGTAGCATAGGTGTTGCAGAACCAATGAAACATTGCTTGCTTTGTTTCTCATTAGTTCAAGCTGTTCATTTAACAAAGGCCTTTGCCACTTTCCTTAAATACAATTACATGCTACATCTGCATCTGTATTTTATATAAATTGAAAAGTACAACTCGAGATTTTAGAATTTGAAAGTTTATATGTTGAGGAGAGTTACTTCCCCTTGTCTGAAATGTTGCTTTTGAACCATGAAATTGTTCATTTATCTGTTTGTGTGACGGGAGTCTCAATACGAGTGGTTTATGGTCATATGTTAATTGTTAATTGTATCATGCTGTTAAAATTTCAATATTACAACCAAAGATAATGTCAACAAAAAACATTTTTGTTTACAAGTTTCAAATTTGTACCAATCATAAAACTATCTTCAAAAGTATTTTTAAGTTCAATTTATCTAATTGTGGAAGCCACTCAAACAAAAGCTGTCCATAATTCCTCAAAATGTGTCCATCGATTATCAAGTAGCAAGTATGTCCACACAGCCTTCTGTATGTTGTTGGTGCCTGTCCATACTGTACAGTAGCATACTTCTATCTATGGAGGTCCGGAAGGGACAAAATCCAGTCCTGTAGATCCATGACATTACATTACATATGGAGAGGAATATGTAGAGAAAGTCTGTTCATATTTGTATATATGTAAGTATGTCAAAGTTTGTACATTTCAGTGCATCTACATAAAAGACTTGGACTAGTTACTGCAGTACTAAATTATTCCAGATTAAGTTCCTTAGAAACACAAATTTGGTTGTTTTATCAAGTGTTTGTACTTTTAGCTTGTGCGCTTTACCTAAATTTAATTTGTTGATCCCATTTTGCTGATCTCAGTCCAGTGATCGTTTTGTCTCGCATAATGTATATTTATGTCTCCCCCTCTACTCCCCTGCTTGCTCCTACACTGCTGCTTTTTGTTGCACACTGTAACTCTTTGTTTATCATATCAGATTCCATATCCTTAATCTTCTATTTAATAACCCCAAAGCCTTTCAATAATTTCTGTTGTTTATGCATCTTTCTACATTGTCTGATTTTTGCTTGATTATCGGTACACATTTGAATACTAGGCATTCAGCCTTAGTTAATTTTCTGTGAATTGTTTTTTTTGCAATTATTTTCAGTAAGAACTTCACTGCCTTTTTATAGATGAACCTGCATCATATAATCAAAAGGAATAGTGTCTCCATTAATTTACACTTATTTCACTACTTCAAGGTTTTCTCTAATACCAAAATTTGCTCTTTTTAGATAAAAAAAATAAATCAATTTTGCATTTATTTTCACATATCAATATTTTGTTGTTGCTAAGAACCGTTTATATGCCGTTTATGGTTGAAGATTACAGCTGACTTGGTTGTTCATGTTTTGATT
Organism: Phorcus lineatus; assembly: GCA_921293015.1. Lineage (NCBI taxonomy): Eukaryota > Metazoa > Mollusca > Gastropoda > Trochida > Trochidae > Phorcus > Phorcus lineatus. Next base: position 28,528,820 of record OV121085.1, on the reverse strand, counting down.
TAAATTTTTGAAATAAATCATTAAAATTTAATTTGAATAAGAAGTTTACATTTGATTGGTTTTTTTTTCAATTAAGTAATTTTCTTTGATAACTCATTGTTCAACCCCAAGTTTTCTTTGAATATCTCCTGAATGCTATTTTATTTCCTGTACCTTTATTTACGCAGGTCGTATTGACCTTATTAACATCAGTTTCTCCAGAGATGTTTTGTCATTCCTTGCCAGCACGGAGCTGTAGACACACGGACAGACAGACAGACAGACAGACAGATCTGACTTGTCTTTGTTCTGTTATGTACTGTACAGCAGACCAAGTTTACTTTTGCAATGTCACCTTGAGGACAATAAATATATGTAAGCCTGATATAGGCCTAATACTTGTCGTCTCTTTTTTTGGCTGTTGTGTGAGACCTGCACTGGCAAAATTAAAATTTTTTTTTATATGACCTAAGACTCACATTGGATGCCAGAACAGACTATGCTTTCTCATGATATATTTAAACAGAAAAACATTTTAGGTAATCTTATAGAGTATGCTTTATCAGTATCTTAAGCTTTGTCTATAACATTGAATTATTTTCCTGCACTGCCAAAATGTCATTATTTAAAGTGACAGTGAATACTTGGAGTGCAGTCTGATTAAAAATGACCATCTTCTGAAAAATAAAGGTTTTAAAATGATGATTTTACCAGGACTCATCCTTCGGTTTCTTCTCCACGCTGTCTGACAGCAGCCTTTTATTACTGGCACATAAGAACAGACGAACCAAACAGTGTTTATTGTAATGTAGAATGAAAAATTGACAGGAGTTACTTTACCCATAGCAACAGGTAACCAACACTTTTGTCGGATGCCATGTGACTTGCAAGCTGAGCTTAAGTAAGAACATGTGACTGTCAGTGTAGAGAGGAAAATATTTTGAAACTTATTCCTTGGCCAGTACTGTTGTCAGTCTGATTAAAATAAACTGTGTTCCTTATATGGCCTGCCTTTTTGATAACAACTTCATCTCGTATAACTTTGTAAGATTTCTCTTTCTTCCCATCAATTACTTGTTTTGACATAATTGACTCATAAGGCTGTAGGCATGGGTAGTTCAGTCTAAAGGTAGCGTAAAGGTTAGGTGAGGAGATTTAGGGTTAAACACAGTTTTCAAGAGTATTTCACTTTTATCACGGCTGCTAGTATTATTGCACAGAGAAGGCCTGCAACACCATTGTGATTATGCATTGTGATGAAACCTGTGGGCATCTGCTGGAACTAGCAAAACATTGGGGTACTGCACTGAAAATCAGTGTAGCATTCACCCAAACCTTACTGCATGTAAAATGTTCTGTACCGCTTGATCCAAAGTCAAACGCGCTAACCACTGCAAAATCCCGCCGCCCCCACTAGCATAAATTGAAGTTAAGTGCATAAATGATAACATACACAAACATTAAGGTATAAAAACGTATGTAAATCTTTATTGCATAAACATTATATACACAGCTTGTCATTATTTGGTAAACATATTGCTAAATTGTATATATACTTGACTAGATCAGACACAGCATATAAAGAAAGACTGAGTATTACTGTTAAGGTACAGCTCCAAAGCACTGCCATAATTTGTATTAAGTAGCTTAATCTAATCTTTTAAATCAACATGTTCCTGATTTCAGTATAAAGCAACTCATCTTAAGATAACATGATAAACAACATAATTAAACACCCAACAGTTATGTTATAAATAAATTTAGAACTTTCATGAAAAAAGTCTTTATCATCCAAAATTTAATCCATCAGTAGATCTATTGATTTTTGGAAATGCTTCTGAAGAATTTCACTGGATGAAGGACAAACTTGATGACACAAAGTAAGTTCAGATATTCATTCTCTTATGGTTAATGATTGGTAAAATTGACGCAACCATGGCATCAAGTTCATCACCATTTGTTTGATAAACCCTATTTTGGTAAAAGTAAGATATTGCAACCAGGATTCAGATATTTGCTAGGCCGATCAGCTGGTTTCGATGTATTGCATTTGTGGAAACACAAAATTCAGATTATCTCTTCTCTTACATATTTGGAAATTACAACCATTAAAGTGACAACTCCTTAATCTCTATAATAAAAACATTACTTTTTCAACCATAATAGTTTAATGCTGCAAAATTGCTATAAAAAGCAATAACCATAAGAATATAACTTTCTTCAATAAAACTTTCAGGGTGCAATTATTAGGAAGACAGAACTTGTACAAACAAATAAACTTTTTCTGATAATTTTGGTAAGTTTTTCATGAAATTCAGTGGAAGACTGGATAAAGAGAGATATGAACAAGGACAGACAAATGCACTGGAGTTGAAAGCAGCACTATTTACAAATTCAGTCTCTTTAAAACTGAACATGATGAGAGGGGGAAATTTTTAAAGATAATTTCATTTTCTCAACTGCATTGCTAACTTCTTCCAAAATATGATCCCAACAAACTGCCAGTGAGCCTTAAATGTAAATTAATCATGTGAATTAGATTCTGAGTTGGCATTAAAATTCTTGATAAATTCCTTAGAAAACTGTCAAAAAACTTAAATTCTGTTTTCATAATGATCAATTAAGATCAAATAACCAAATTATGTATAGAAGCCTATAGTTGATTGTTGAATGTGTGTGTCCCAGTGACTACATGACAAAGTCGACACTGACAGTGTTTCCCTCCTTGACGTGCACAACGTGCCTGTGTTGCTGCGACGTGCCCCACTTCCCTGCCGACACTGCGTACGTGCCTGGTTCAACCAGTAGGTGCACATCCTCAGTCCTCTGTAGCTGGGAACATAAAGAAGATCACACTGACACAACATCAAACATGCCTTAAGTTATTCATAAAGAGGATCACACTGACACATCAAACATGCCTTAAGTTATTCATAAAGAGGATCACACTGACACAACATCAAACATGCCTTAAGTTATTCATAAAGAGGATCACACTGACACAACGTCAAACATGCCTTAAGTTATTCATAAAGAGGATCACACTGACACAACAACAAACATGCCTTAAGTTATTCATAAAGAGGATCACACTGACACAACATCAAACATGCCTTAAGTTATTCATAAAGAGGATCACACTGACACAACGTCAAACATGCCTTAAGTTATTCATAAAGAGGATCACACTGACACATCAAACATGCCTTAAGTTATTCATAAAGAGGATCACACTGACACAACATCAAACATGCCTTAAGTTATTCATAAAGAGGATCACACTGACACATCAAACATGCCTTAAGTTATTCATAAAAAAGATCAGACTGACACAACATCAAACATGCCTTAAGTTATTCATAAAGAAGATCACACTGACACAACATCAAACATGCCTTAAGTTATGAAGACCAGATTAGAGTTTTTTGGATAACAACTTCTTTATTGTGAAATTTCTGACATTTTTAAATATATGGTCACTTGTTCATCAGTTGGGATGATGAAGAAGTGACCATATAATCTAAAACATTGTGAACCCCACAATAAAGAAGTTGTTATCCAAAAACAGTCATCTAATCAAGGAAAAATAACATTTTCAATACTTCAATAGTTTATCTTACTATCATGGCATCGGTATTGTTTTCAGGTTCCCTAACATAAGAGTACAATTGCAAAGATGACCATTGTGATTCATTAATAGTTTCATGTATTGATACACCCCTAGTGCTGATAAATGTTAATTATAGTACTTATCAATCATTCTAAGATGCCTAGCGGTTAGAACAATCGAAAAAAAAGTACTTTATCAGACAATAAAGGTATAGTTTTTCATGACGTAACAATTGAATGACGTTGTATCCACTCTTCCCCGCTGCCCCCTCGTGATCACGCGTCCATGGTAACCTTTCATCTCGGTTCTTTCGATCATCATGGCTTGTCCCTATCAATGTCTATCGAATTGGCGTTTTTGCCGATAATGTTTCTTTTAATGGTAACTAGTTTCGAATCATTTAGTTCTATCTACCGGAAATAAGAAAGGAAAGCAAATGCTTGTCGACTGTCGAGTGACCGCGTTGTTTCGCGTCAGGTCACGGCGCCCCGTGGGACTGTGACGTTGGTTCACGTCAACCGTCTCTACCAGGTTCAATGTGACACGGTCAACCTAATAATTAAATAATTCTGGGTGTACAGCCCGAACAGTCTGCTTATATAAGAGATTAAAGCATCACCTTCAACGTTTATGACAGCAGCAAAAAAAATAGATGTCAGGATTCAGTCCGCCATCACGCTTCCAAAACAAACATTACCCATAATTCTTTGTGGAATGTTGACCACGTGATAAGCCTTATATGGGCAATGTGGCCAGCACTGCATAATCGCACGATAAGAGTTTGTAAAAGTAAAGGTTTTTTAAAAACCAAGAGGTGTTAATTTGTTTGTTTAAGTTTTTAAAGAAAAAAATAAGCAGAAAATATAATTCAAAATTGAATAAATAAAAACATTAAAGTGCAAAACTGCAGTAATCAGAGCTTTAACCAACTAAATGTCGTTTTAAAGTAGGGGTTGGGTTCTATACTTGGAATAGCCAACAGTTAGCTAGCCCTGTTCATGGATTATTAATTTGAGCGATGTAAACACTATATTTTATTTTGAGATTATTAAAATCAGAGTGGTCCCTGTAAAGATCATTTTAGCATCTTAGAAAAGAAATAAAGTTCGCTCTACCCCAATGTGTTTTGTAATAAAGTATAGTTTTGCCCTGAACTATTATAGTTAAAGCACGAGGACGGTAGTCCGAGTGCTTTAACGTTATAATAGTTCAGGGCAAAACTATACTTTATTACAAAACACATTGGGGTAGAGCAAACTTTATTTCTTAAACGACATGCAGATTTAAAGTCATCAACAACACTTTTGGATGATTACTTAGAACTAAGATAAAAAGGAACCAAACATTTACATAGTACATTTGTTCTGGAGATTCAAGAATCTAAGCCTAGAAATATGGTCATCAGAAATATGACATCTACAGTTATTAAGTCTTACAAATGATTTGTCTTCAACACAAGTTTAACTGATACATACTGGGTTGCCGACATGCTTGTTGTGAGTGTACTGTGCTGTGTGGAATCTCCGACAGTGCAGCTTGTCGGCCCCGCTCTTGTCTGGACCAGCTGCAGTCTGATAGTACCGCTATAGGTATAAACAAAACAATTCTAAACTGTTGTAACTCCTCAAAGTATTTCATCAAAGAAACCACTTATTTTACAAATAGTAGCTGGTATTAATACATGAAAAACATTAATCGGTAATAGTTCATTATTTACAGTTTTCTGTTTAGAAAAGAAGCAATGATCTCAAAAATTGAGAAGATAAAACTTTCCAGATGACAACATCTCAAGCTTATTTCATACTTTGTCACTAGACAATCAAACTGTAACAAATATTGCCCTATATTTTAGAGTTTCAGCAACCTCCCCACGACATCCATGACAGACATACCTTACAGTCTCTGGTGGTGGTGGACATGTACTGGAGCATGCTGGCTAAGGCATCGTCCAGAGACGTGTACACCAGTTGGTCCTGAGATAGACACAGTTGTAATTATAGTAGGCTTAATAAGCCTATAGGAAACTTTCTTGAAAGTTGTGGTTAGACAATGCAAGGCTTGCAATGACAATATCTGGTACATTTAGTTACAGTGTAGGAAGCCAGGTTAGACTGAAGTGACAGTGATCATCTTCAATGTGGTGTGAATGAATATCCATCTTCATTATCATTAGTTCAGTGATATTGTGCCAATAGAAACAAGCAAACCAAAACGAGAGCAATTGCCTGGCTCACCAGCTTAACATGAAGATATATTGATATATCAAAAATGGCCCTTTGGCCTTAAAACCTATCATTTCTCTGCACCAAAACTACTCTGAAATCTTATGAAGCTTGCAATCCTCACCTGTACAGGGTTGACCCCATACTGTTTCTCTATGGGCCACTCAACCTTCCTAGACCTTGTGCGCTCAAGCAGCTGCTGGCCGACACGAGATGCACGCTCTAGCGTATTCACAGCCCACGACTCCCCAAGACATGGCTATCAATAAGATGACAAAGTTACAGAGACATTAAGCAGTTAAGAGTTTGAATTAGTACTAGAGCTGTTAAGATATATTCTAGTATAGAATCGTGATACTTAATCTCACGATAAACCTATCTTATTATTGTGAGACATATCATTTACTTGCAAGAATAGAGCATTCGGCGACAGAAATTTCGGTCTAGGGTTAGGTTGGCGAAACCGCATTAGTGGTGGTTGGCCCTTTTGCAAGGGAAATAACTCGTGCGGTTCATCTAGAAGCTAACCAATTTGGTTTCGAATCCCTGCTGTAAAGTCCGATATCTATGATTCTAATTTGACGATCTTTTCATAAAATATTACTAAGGAATTCCTTTTTGGTGTAAATAATTTTCATGATTATTTCCTATCAAGATAAGATTATCTCATATGTGGTCCCCCTTCTTTCGCTCCTTATAGAGGCCGTAACGAGGGGGACCACATTTCTTACGGGATCATGGATCATCCATGTACGTTCATTGGTTGATGCATTTGATACAAGGTCAGGACAAAGTTGCGATGGAGCGTGGTTTCCATCTACGATTGAGACTAGACAAAAGTTCGCCCACATTTCAAATATGAAACAAAAACCATCAGAATCTGTTTCTACCAGTGTAAAAGAAAAAGCAGTTCAGGACTTTTTAAAGTGTTGATGGAAACATCTCAATAAAATCCAAAACCATGCTATCATATTTTCTTAAAATTCAATTGATTTAATTGTTTTGTTCCCCTCAATATGAAAATAATTTTTTTTATATCTTAACATGTTAGAATCCACATTTTCTGTATCAAAATCATGATTTTATAGTTTTTAAAAATGTGGGCCCCCTAATTTTGTGGCATGTAGGTGACTGATAAAAGAGGGCCCACATTTAAGATATTAAACAAAACGCACTAGCTGTTTATAAATACCAGTGTTCCCCATTATATAAGAAAATGCAGTGAAGGATTTTTTAATTGTTGATGGAAATATCTCAATAAAATCAAGCAGGTAAGATTTCATCGAACTAATCATTTAATATAAGTTCTCAAATACCTTTCTTGTTTTCTTAAATTCAATTAATTTAACAGTTTTGTTCCCCTCAAAATCAAAAATAAAAATTCTCAACATTTTAGAATTCATATTTTCTCTATTTACATCATGATTTGATGCTTTTTTAAAATGTGGTCCCCCTATTTTTTTTCTTTATAGTAGAGTGACAAGAGGGACCACATTTGAAATATTACACAAAAACATCAAGATTAAAATCTGTTAATTAATAACAGTACATGATTTCATGGGTTTTTAAAATGTGGGCCCTCTTAGTTTGTCGCTTATAGGAGATTGACAACAGAGGGCCCACATTTGAAATATTACACTAAAACATAAATATTAGAATCTAATTCATACAAGCCTAGTCCAAAAGATGCAGATCTTCCTTCTTAAATGTTGATGGGAAAATATTTATAACGACAGGAAGAAAATGTTTAAATTAATTTTAAAAAATAAAACTTATGGGCACCTGTTCATTAGTATTTCTCTTATACTAGTGTTGACCACGTTTTGACTTCCAGTTTAATATTAAAATTACATTTGTTTGATTTCTTGAAATGAGGCCCCTGGGGCTTGTCATCATTATAGTACAATGATATGCATATGATTATGAAGTCAGTGGGTCCACGTACACTACAGTCTTTTAATATGAAGCCGATATTCTTTGACAAACTAACAATTATCGGAACGTACCTGTTTATTTATTGATTTTCAAAAAAAAAAAATGCGTCAAAGCTTTGAGACAACATACCTCCCGACCACGCGAGCGCGAATACGTAAACAAACCGATAGCTCTGCATACTGGATTCAACTTTGGAGTTACTTCCCTTGAAAAACGGCAAACCACCACTAATGCGGTTTCGCCGTTAGGTTTACCATATGTATTCTCGGTGGCGAACCAATAGAGACATATAAGGTATGTTACGTATAGTAATTATGAAAATAGGTGGCGAACCAATTCCATAGTTATACCGTTTTGCTTTAATGACTTAGACCTCTAATTTTTTTCTGAGCATATTCGTCGGGAACCTGCTACAGATGAAATAGGCTTCGGATCCTAGTGTCACGTTGACGAAGAAAGACGCATGTTGGACTAGATAGCTAGCTATTCGCTCATCATTTCATAATGCTTGTTATAATTTAAACACAATGTATGCAAAATATCAATTTCATGATCTGTTGTCAAATATTTAAGAAAAAAATGTATTTTGTTGCAAACTTGTAAACTTGAATTTCAAGCATTTAATAAGGAGAAAGTCTAACAGGATGCTTAGGGTCTCGAACTTCGGACACAATCAATTAGTTGTCATGCATATCATGAGACTGAGTATATGTTTAACTGATGATTTTAGATTTCACCATTCATACCTTCATATTTTTACCCTAAAACTGGTTAATTTCATCAGATAAACCTTCCTGACACTTCCAACGGCTTCCAAATACCCGCTTTTCGAGTTATCTCCCTTTATTTAAAGGGAGCTAATCATTTATGATTCGTTAAAGCCTGCCTCAAAAAAAAAAAACTTCTCGAAGAATAAACCTAGACTCGTCACTGTGCTGTCACGTGATTCCTCGTATAGAGCCTTTACCAACAAACTGCATAACCATGACTTTTTCTGTCATAACCGATATTCATTTCGTACACAGCCCATAATCAATATTTACTTAAAACAGAACATAATCAAACAAAGAACCAAAAGCGTAGTTCACAATGTTTAATTGAGTTACATGTACTGCCGAACATAAGACTTATCCTAAAATAAATTACACTTCTACGAAATCATCCGATCCTCCTATGAAATCACCTATAAGGCCAGCGTGTAAGGGATCTGTGTTAGCCTTTGGTTAGCTGCAGAACTGTAGCTATATAACCACTGAGTGTTTCTCATGATATTTTGTGTCGATCAATATACGTGCTAAATACCACATAGGCCTACATGTGCTGAATCAAAGACACATCCCTCGGTTAAATAGAACCCCTATGCTAAATTTATGACAATTCATGTTTTCAATAATGGAAGGAGCAACAGTCTTTGGCCTGTATATATGCACATCAGACGAATTCACAGTTTTCACATGATTTTAAAACTAATTTTGAAACAATGTACAACAAATAAGAACAAAGATGGAGGTCGTTACTCGATAGTTAACTATGATTATTGATAAATTAACCTCAGTCTTTAATAAATCATAGTTAACTATCCAGTAACTACCTCCATCTTTATTCTTGTGTGCTGTAAATTATTTCAAAATAAGTTTTGAGTGATTGGCGCACTGTCTCAGTGTTACGGTGTTTTTTTTTTAAATCAAAATGCCGTTTTTTTCAGTAAAAGTTAGTAGCCTACTTTCAAAAGACAACTGGCATTTATAAATATTAAAAATCAAAACACTTCGTGTCACTTTTGATTTAATGCAAAATGCTCACGCTTCCTATAAAACGCACAGAAATGACATATAGCAGTAATCATTAAGATAGCCCGTCGTCACGTTGTGTACAAACAAGTAGATTTTCAGTTATTGACTTTTCATATTAGCGTTATGTTAGTAGTCAATAGTAAGAAATGTAAGAATAAACTGCGCTGAAACAGTTGCTTGTATAACGGAACATAGTTGTCCCGGATGTAGAGCTATCCAATATTAATAAATTCGATTTTTCAATTGCAAGACCCTTGAGATATCCGCACATCGACATACACACACTACGTAGCACACATTTACTATTCATTGCTAGATTAGGAACCACGGAAGACATATCTTTTTTAGGAATAAAAAATAACATTGGTCCTGAGGAAAGATTTAATTAGGATCAATTAAGATAGTGTCGGGTCACAGGTATGGAGCAAGGTTAGCGATCGTGATGCCAGTACCCGTTAAAAGGGTAGGGTATTCGAAAAGGGGTAAGATAGAGTATGGTTTACATTTTTTAACGTGCATTTTAATTAGGACATTCCGGAAGTGGGCGGGGACACTTCCAACCCCTGGAACCAAAGTTCTTCTGAATATGGATATGATGTACAATTCTGCATACTGCATTAAATGCAGGTAGACTGCTAATTGCCTTAAACGGACAGCGATGAGGTTCGGAATGTTTTTACTGCGATGATAAACTTACACTCCGTTGCTGGCGAAAAAATCCTTTAAAATAAGTTTATTTGATTTGATATGTGAAAAGTGCGTAAAAGAAATGGATATTTCAGAACCAAATCTAGATTTGCTCATATACTGGGAAACTTTCGGGACAGGGTGTCTTAAAGGTTAACATATTCCGAACAAGAGTTTTTAAGTTAAACTATCCATGGTGAGAGTGAGAGTGTGAGTATGATATGATTGTGAGTTCTGAGGTATCAATTACTGAAAGAACAATCTCATTAAAATAAGATGGTGGTGTGTTTTGTGGATGTAAGCACCAATGGTGGTGTGTTTTGTGGATGTAAGCACCAATGGTGGTGTGTTTTGTGGATGTAAGCACCAATGATGGTGTGTTTTGTGGATGTAAGCACCAATGGTGGTGTGTTTTGTGGATGTAAGCACCAATGGTGGTGTGTTTTGTGGATGTAAGCACCAATGGTGGTGTGTTTTGTGGATGTAAGCACCAATGGTGGTGTGTTTTGTGGATGTAAGCACCAATGGTGGTGTGTTTTGTGGATGTAAGCACCAATGGTGGTGTGTTTTTTGGATGTAAGCACCAATGGTGGTGTGTTTTGTGGATGTAAGCACCAATGATGGTATGTTTTGTGGATCTAAGCACCAATGATGGTGTGTTTTGTGGATGTAAGCACCAATGATGGCGTGTTTTGTGGATGTAAGCACCAATGATGGCGTGTTTTGTGGATGTAAGCACCAATGATGGCGTGTTTTGTGGATGTAAGCACCAATGATGGCGTGTTTTGTGGATGTAAGCACCAATGATGGTGTGTTTTGTGGATGTAAGCACCAATGGTGGTGTTTTGTGGATGTAAGCACCAATGATGGTGTGTTTTGTGGATGTAAGCACCAATGGTGGTGTGTTTTGTGGATGTAAGCACCAATGGTGGTGTGTTTTGTGGATGTAAGCACCAATGATGGCGTGTTTTGTGGATGTAAGCACCAATGGTGGTATGTTTTGTGGATATTAGCAATGTGACAGGATGGTGTGTAGTTATCGGCAGACATGTTTAAGGACCATAATTGTTATTTTCAAGTTTCGGTTATCCTTTTTTCATTATCATTCGGTACAAAAGACGACGGTTCGTTACTTTTTCATTTCTCGTTCTATGTGGACACTTCTATATGTACGTATGCTTTCCAGCCTATACTGTATACAGTACAAGCCACCAATTGATATTGATAGAAATGATTAACAATCCATGTAGATTTAGATATTATTTTGAATTGAGAGGACAATATCCACACTGATAATTATCATGCGCTTCATCGCGCCACATGTTACATGCTGTTTCTCTATTATGTTAAACACGATATACGTCTATTATTTAAACAACAGTTTTCATATGAACGTTTGCCTTGACCTAACTAGCAATTTATCACGTTGGATAAGTTAAATTCTTTGCACGTTGTACCATCAACTTTAAAGTGTACATTATTTCAAGTTTATTCATCATTTATATGCAGCTCGTTTATTAAGAGTAAATTTTGAGAGATTATTTGAGAAAAATAGATCTAAAGCTGCATCATGGGTATAAAATTATTTCACTTTCAAGTGAAGAATACCATTTATTTAACACGTTAGAATTAGGATTGAACCGACGAGTTTTCTTTTTTTGTGTCTAAAGATAACTTACAATTTTCCCATTTCTTTATTTGTTCCAAAGGTATTCGCGAAAAAAGGCAATGAAAAATACGTTAAACTTAAACGTGTATCCATCATGATAAAGCTAAAAATATAGCAGAAATTAGCTTTCAAAGCTTGAATATCGTCATTATTTCGTGATATGTTTATAGTGAGAAATAATATGAAAATGTAAAAACAATTTTTCAATTTCGTTTCTATATAACATAAATAGAATGATACCTTTCTCAAATTTATGAAACCTCTTATATCGATGTAAATGATATAAGTGTAACAAGTTAGTTGTAAAACATTTTAAATCTGTCCTTCTTTATGCTGTTATATGACTTTGAGAGATCTAGATCGTGAAGAACATTACCATTCCTGACGCCGTTATAACTACTTTTCTACTTGAACTATACTTACATTTGGAATGGTAACTTAAAGTTGAATTAAACGTGACATGAAACCGTACAAGAACTACTCAACAGCGCATTAAGCATCCGTAGTTGGGTTGTAAGGTAATCATAATAAAAGATAATCGCTCTAAATTCTACATTACAGATAGAGCCCTCATTACCTCGTGCATTAACGTCTTCTAATGACAGAACGTTATAACGATATGTATACACGATTGTTCAGAACTGTGGCATAAGTCGGCAACTTTTTCTATTCTAGGAAACAGATCTACGTACAGCAAGGTTAAACTGAAACTCTGAACTGAATCTTATTGCAGTGCCATACATGGTTCGCTTTTTCTGATCATGCTCGCAGGTTTCATTCCAATGAATATCCATGACACGGTGATGCAGGCTTCATGTCTGCAATGTAACTATCCGACTTGATACAAGTCAAATAATCACGAGAGAGGGGTTAAGGTTACCAGCAACAATTCACCTGATTGCGACATTCTGATACAAAAAATATCACCATTTTCCTCTGATGTCTAGAGAATACTGCAATCGATGACATGTAATCCCTAACCGTCTGAAGGTGCCTTTGGTGTATATTTATCATAATGATATCAGGCATGGCCATATGAAAAAAATCAAATCTCGTACGAAAGAGTTTGAATGATTCTTGTTGACCTTTTCACGTTGATGAAAACAAAATATATTAATTTCAACCAAAATAACGTGATCGATGATGTGATTAATGAGAAAGGATATCTGAAGACAGTTTACAGAATATAAACAACCCTTCCCGATCATATACATGTACTTGAGATTTACAGCGTGTTGAAGTTCTGAGCATCGTGCGGTTATCAAGTTTCTCACGAAAGAAGGGGCGAATGCGACTGAAATACATAAAAGTATGACCAATGTGTATGGGAAAGAAACCATTCAATTTTCTGCTGTTGCAATAAAGTTAAATGAGTTTAAGCCGGGTCGCAGCTCCTTGGACGATGACACACGGTCAGGAAGGCCCGTTGAAGCCATTACAGATGATATGGTCGCACGGTTCCAGGGTTAATCATATCATATCATATCGTGGAGTAAAGGTATTCATCACTGGGATCCTGACACCAAGCAAGAATCCATGCAATGGAAGCATATGCACTCTCCTGCACACAAGAAGTTCAGAACTCAGCCTTCTGCTGGCAAGATCATGGTGAATACTTACAATAACAGGAGCGTACTATATGATGGCTTGTTGAAGCAATTGAGAGCGGCGATCAGGAAGTAGAGGCGCGACATGTTGAATGCTGGAGTTACGCTTCTTCATGAAAATGCTCATGTGCACTGAGTCGTATAGCACAAGCTGCACTTCAACAATGTGGCTTTGAACAACTTATGACAGTCCAGATCCGGCCCCAAGCGAACTCTATCTGTTTCGCAATTTAAAATGACATTTTCTCTGTAAAGGAGAGTAAAGGAGATGATTGATATATCGCAGGACGTCGACATATGGACGGATGTAACAACAAACAGTCAAAATCTTGTCGACATCGTGTTTCGTGAAGCACATAAGCAATCAACGACTACAACAGCGCGCGTGTTGTTGTCTTAAACACTATTTAGCATTAAAAGTTGAAATTGGCAAACAAACGAGTGGTGGATTTCCACATGTTTGTTTAATTCAATATCACGCTTACATCACATTCATATCAGAATCATTTCACATTTAAATCACATTCATCTCAGAGTCATATCACATTTCTAAACAAAAAGAAACACAGATGCATAATTTCATTTACATGGAACATTTTATGACAGTTTTAGTAAAACAGATACCATCAGTGTATGAAATTGGAGAGATCTGGCCACTTGCAAGGCGTTCCTTCAGGATGGCGATACACTTTTCCATATTGGCGTATCAGATTTTTCTGGGTGGGAACGGATGTCCAGCTTCATTCTGCACCAATGTGATTTCATTTTTCCTGCTCGTTCTGTAAATATTTTAAAAGTTAGAAGATATTCGTTATCATAAGTTTGCAGACCGACTTGCTGGACTTTCCTCCAAACACACTTGGTATAATGGAAGAAGCATCCTCTCCACGATGCTGTAGGGAAGACGTTTGTCGCAGCTATTCTCCCTGCTGCCATGTAGTCCATCTGGAAATATCGTATGTTACAGACTTTTAATTGAAATTAACAAATGGGATTTATGTGGCTGTTAATATTGCAACCAGATTTGTCTTAAAACCAAGTTTGATATAACTCTGATAATCTTATGGTGAACATGACAAATATATACATACCGGAGTACATTGTCCCCGGTTCTCAGCAGCTGTCTTGACAAGTCGGATGGCTCTTAGGTTGGTTTTCTTGCTGGGCAGCAAGAGATACACAAATGTTACATTTTGTTCTAGAGTAGAGTTGGTTGAAGAGTGCTAGAACAACGTAGAATGTGCCATCAGCGAAGATCGTGTCAGCTGCAGCCAAGTTCTAAAGGGTTTCCTTGGTGCTAAAGCCCAATATTTTTTTCATCTGTTCCGTTGTTGATGCCTCTGTAACATGGACATCTTGTGGTGTCTCCAAATCTCGTCTTTGTGATGGCATGGGGAAAGTAGCTCTTCTGGCTCGATACAGTGTGTCTTTTGTAGATTTGTAGGTCGGCGTGGTCACGACTGCAGCTCGACTTACTGGTGTCCATGCTCCATATTTTAAAGATAATAATGCCTTGTCGTACAGGGTAGGCATTGGTGTCGAGTATGTGGAAGCTTAGACCTTCAGATCAGCTATTGTCTGCTTTGCTTGGAAGAAATAAAGGAGTGTTATTAAAATTATATGTATTACATTAAGTGAGCTATCTTTGTATTGTATTCTTAATGAGATAACACTCATTATTGGAGAGAACAATATGACAACGTATATAAACTTGAAAGTCAGTTTTAAACTTTTATCATTTAATATATTTTTAACTCATGAATACCTACCTTGTTATCAACTTTGGAAAGCGGGTGGTTGTGGCCCCTTAGAGGTTCACCAAACTCATCGTAGAAGTGATGTCCTCGTTTAAACATTTACAAAACGGTAACGACCGCCTCGAGAAATTGGAATGAATGTGAAACGTAACCTTGTCGTTTCCATACTCTGTGCCTCATTAAAAATAATAATAATAATAATAATGATGATGATGATGATGATGATGATCTAGTTTCACTTACTGTCTAAATTGGTGAACACATTTTACTAGTGACTCAATGCGTACATGCCAACCAGGAGTGGATTATGATTGATAATGAGTCACTCTTGGGTTAGTCCAGGGTAAAAATGCAGGGATCGCCTTGAGCATGCTTTCGTTGTGGATATGTGCGCTATCAGAATACCCTATCTATTATCATTATTATTATCAATTATTATTAAGTCACTTAAATTTGGTTACTTTAGTAAATAGTTGATTTCATTAGGATTTTCTCTGTTTCTGTTTCGTATTCTCCTCCCACAAAGTGTGTAGCCCAGTATATCCGACTTTTCAGTTAACCGTGAAATTAATCCTGTGTTGAGGAAACAAGAAACATCAAAATCTGACGCTTGTCGACTCTATGCTATTTTGGATTTTATAATTGTCAACTTCCTGCTATCTCCCAATATGATGATGAACTTAAGGCAGCTACAGAGGCGTGGCTGAGGGGCCAATCAGAAGAATTAGAACTGCCGCAAGAGCATAGACAGTCTCAAAGGCAAATGGGCAAAGTTCAACGAAGTACAGGGATATTAAATTGAAATGAAACTAATAACACAAACATGTGTTTCTGTTTAATATCCACTTCTGTGAACTTATTGACTACCCCTCGTTTGTGCTAAAGTTTTCCAATGTGTGGTCTTCGTTTGTTACAACACTATACTGACTGAAGATTTTCTATAACCGAGATAGTGACAGTCGTCCTAAATATACACATGATTATTCCATTTATCATTTTCAAGTTCAAAATAGGAAGAAAATATCAAATATTGCATGTGTCTGCTGAATATCTATATCAAATATTTATGAAAAAGGGTGGAACAAATTGTAAAGTAACAGTACTATAAGCGACAGTAACATGTGGCTTTACGTTGTTGTTTTTGTTGTTGCAATATTGACATTGATTGCAAATTTCAAAAACTGTTCCTGTGAACGACCCTTAAACACAGTTAAACATAACTAATTAAGTACATAAGTAGCGTGTATGGTTGGCCGATGAGCAAGATTGTCTCAAACTCGAACATGACAGCTGTCGCTAAACGTGTTTGTAATTCGAACAGGTGTACGTGCAGCGACAGCTTGTTCAAATCATGGTTTCAGTAAAACATTATTGATTTTGTTAGTTTGTGAATGTGTTAAATACTTCGACTACTTTCACTCAAACTCTATGAAGACCCGGGTATTTCGAAGTAAATTACAAGTACAGGGTAGGCAGGGGTGAAACCTGTCACTCTCTACAGGCATGGAGTTATCTCACTTCCCTTTAGGAGAGTGTTTACCATTTGTTTCACAAAGGCCACCCTATATGTTTCCTTGAAAACTGCCTTTTGGTATTTTTATAAAGCTCACATAATAATCATGGAATAATCTATATTTGATTTATACCATTCTTTGAAAACATGTTCTTCCTCTGTCCAAAGACGTATCTTTGCTTAGACTGAGACCCAACCAGCTGCGTGGAAAGCATCAATGGTTTCTCAATCAAAAATCCAACGGTGTCTCAAACATACCTGGCTCTAACACCTGCAAATAAATTCAGTGATTCAGTAATTCTGAAATAGATAACATGTTATTAATCAAATTCTTACTTTAAAGATTTATCGTCACCACGTTATATAGAGAGGTTAAATAACATGCGATACGATCAATGTCCTGACAGAGGCGTGCATGTGTACCAATGTTCTGTTTCCTCAACGTATATGCTCACCACCGCCGCGAAGTGGGCAAAGTAACAGGGATTATGATCTTGATTAATTGAGAAAAATGTTAATAAGAACACCATATCTACCAACACATTAGTTTATCGATCACTCAGTAAGTGTGACGTGTGACGTCATCAAATCCTGTGCAGATCGATGTTGGCGCGTGAAGTAGCAGACGACACCTGAATGGGGAGGTGGACGCGTATTGACTTAATCTGGAGGTATATCGGGATGATCTTTCACTTTCAACCTTCGCACCTGTGACATGGAAACTCCTTAACAGTTCATTGTGCAGGAACACATGTGAGGAGCAGACGTCATGTTGTGAAGAATGTAAAAGGGTTGTAAACTCTGCGCTTCAAAGTGCGACCTACCACGTGTTGGTTTAACATTCGGAACAGATCGAGGCTGCACTGTCGGGTGAGTAGCAGAACGGGGATTGTGCGATCAAACACCTTTTTTATATGCTGTACTACATTTATAACTTATGGTGTTTTTTTTTTTTACATCATATCCTTTTTAAAATACATTCTAAAAATGAGAATGGTAAATTGGTTTGGAAACTTCTTAGTTCGAAAGATAACACATAGGTAATTATTTACCTGGATTCCAGTAAATATATTTTACCATGGATTCCCAGAAACAACCAATATTTCTTTCTCTGGCCTGTCCATGGGATCTTTAACTATGAGCTTTGCAGCTTTATTCAGGTAACCTTAAATCTGGTTAAAGAGTAAGTTTAAGTTGAACCGCGTATCTAGTGCGTATTATACAGAAATTTTCAAATTCGTGCAAAATATATTGAGGATCTTTTTTGATGAGTTACGATTTGAAGTTCTTGTTTTCCTGAAAGTATCCTCTTGTCTTCTGAAACAGGTTTCTGCTTAGGGGTACGATGACGCAACCCTGTTTCTGCTCACTGTCCACCTCAAGAAAACGAAATTGGGAGCTTAGAACTAATCATATGAGTTTTAAACGCCAAATTTAGTAGTGAATCAATCTGGTGTTAATGAAACGTTTTTTCTTTGTAATGATCTTTATGTTTTTTTCGTGTTTGTATTACCCATTTTATACCAGTATATAATCTCCATAGCCGAATTACGATTAAGCTTCTTTGTCATATGGATATATCCAATTTAGTGAAGCAATTTCGAATGCAGATCTGTTATCTTGATTTACAAAGCGAAAATGTTTTTTTACAGGTGTTGCAATGTATGAATAATGTATTATACTTAGATAACGAGATGCAATGTTTCATACAAAGGATCCGTAAAAAATCATAAATATGGAAAATATTGAATATGTATTATGTTCTGAAGAATTTCCAATGACAATGACAGTGATGAATTACTAAGTTTTGAATTTCTTGTTATTAATACCACGAAGACTAATGTCATTCGACAAATATAACGAACATTGAGACGACTATGATCAGAAAAGTAATTCAAGTTTTAAGGGGCACATAGTAGGTAACTTCATGAATGGGATTTTTTTGTCGAACTGGAAATGAACATGGAAATGGCGTTTTTCAATCACAACTAAAATAAGGACATTATCTTGAATTAGGCATTTAAGAGATAAAGATTATTTAGATTTGCGATTTTAACTTAACTTGGGTCAAATGGTATTTTAGCTCTTCTATAAAAAACACAGACAAAATTTATGAAAATACTCTGTGTCACTTTAAAAGCTGTGAATAAAGACCAGTTCTAGACCTCGACAAGTATTCATATACCTAGTGGTAAAATCATTGAAGTTTTAATTTTGGAGCAACTGAAACAGCACGAGCCTAGGAGCTGTACAGGACTATACTCAATATAAATTCTCTTGTTCATCTGGGTTTTATTGGAAGATTGTAGTTGCCCATAGGCATAGCTTAGCATGCACTTTGTGTTAAAATAGTTAATAATAGTTCGATCCCTTTTTTACATCGAATAAAACTATTTTTTTGAGAATAATTTTTCAGAGTATAAGTGTTTCCTGTGCCTCACACATTTGCTCCTGCTGAGGGTATCAAGGTTAAGCTATTAACCTGGGATTGAGCTGTTACACTTGCATGCAGACATTATCCCTGACAGGCCTACTTAAAGGGCGTTGTTAATGAACAGACAAAGCTTCCTAATGTGTGAGAGTAATATCTGAAGCATAAGTGGACAGGGGCAAAGCGACGTCTCTTATCGAATCTTTAAGGGGTTTTACAAGTGCCATGCGAAAGAAAAGCAGCAATATTTCTTGATAAAAATTTCACACTTACGAATTTGATATCAAGTAAATATTCAATTTTACGTACCAGTTATGTCAAGCAGGTTTATGAGATTATATTAGCTATAAGGAGTTACAACTGAAACAAAAACATCAAAAGCGAGTACAGAAAACATTCTTAGATTTTTTCTTGGCTTTGTGTAAAATAATTCTTAAATATCAATGTATTCGATTAACGTTGTGCCTATTGAAGTTATGACATTAAGTTAATAAGTGTAAATATGTATCTAAAAATAGAAGGAACGATATAACATCTGCGCAAGTCTATTATCAATATATACTCACTATGTGTATATTGCAATAGAGATGGTGACATTTTTACGTAACATTCTACTCTTCTATCTACTCACTCTATTTTTTTTCGAGACAATCTATCATCTATATGTCATGTGAAATAAATGGTTACCCATTTAACTACACGCTGTCTTTTGTTGTTTCATAATTACTTATACTAAATGACAATTTTAAAGAAGGCGCATGTCTCCTAACTAAGAAAAGAACAGTGATTTTAGTTGTCAATTGCAGGAAATGTAACCGCAAATACATCTTAATGCATTAACATCATGGTATGGAGCAAGTTATTATCATCAAATTAATGTCATGAGTGTGTCTGAGGTAGATTAAATCTTTGCTATTTTTCGACTGATTTTATTTCTTTGGTCTTTTGATGTCTAGACTTGATTAATACGATTGATTAACAACGACTGTATTAGGGCTCTTATCTTTTACAGTCATGAAACAGAATTATATATTTCCTATCAAATAAAGATATTTATATTTTGAGCAAACTGTTTACCGTAGAGGCTTATTCAGAACGCCTCTGTTTACTCATCTAACAATTCGGTCAATATAAGAAATCAACAGCTATGGTTTCACCATTTTGTGAAACATTTGAATTGCCAATTGTGGTTTTATTTGATTGGATCATTAATAGTCGTAGATATAATTTTTATGAATTTACAAAAAAAAACTTTGAGCCTTCAAAGGCTTAGAACATTTTTCTTTTACACGAGTTTCTGTTGTAGTGAATAACGCACACTGAACAATGAATGACGCCATAGTTGTTGTCCATCTGTCATATAAATTTTCAGTCAATATGAATATTATTACCAAACATCTACACAACTGGCTATATACCTCACGAAAAATGGATAATCTGTGACATTAACAGTAAATGTTACTATGCTACGTGCCAAAATTTCATATATGCTGATATGATTCAATAATATTTTTCTTACTTATCTGATAGTGATAATAATGATAATATCATAACAATCATTACCAGTTTCAATGAAACTCAGACAATACCGATAAATGTGTGTAGAAGCCGTAAGTCAACTTTATATAATTATAAGTAATTATACCAATTAACGCTATATTTTCTAGTGTGGTCTGTGACTCCTGTCTATTTTGGATAATTTTTCAAAATATCGTTTTTGATAATGAGTCTATGTTTTCATTTTTCATACTGCACCGATAAACCTAAAATGTAACAAATGAACAACAGTTCATTCTTCTTGACAAAATGACACTACTGATAACACTTGGCGAATGAGACCCAAATAACTCCCGAAGTGTCTCGATACACGTTGCTTCACGTCCAGTTAGGGTCATTGGATACCGATCTAATTTATATCCATCCTAAAACTGATCAATAATAGGGTATTGGTGGCTCGTTTACAGCCCGTCAAATATTTAGTTTCAATTGTTCTGTCGAGATGACATGTGAAAATTGAAAGAACATATTTACTGACATTATTTGCAACGGAGAAATGGTAAATTCAGGAGCGGGCTAAGGAGGAAGTATTTTTTATGGATATAATTCAAACAATGCATGGCTTACATTGGCTTATGTTTGCAGATTAGTATCTATTGGGTTTTCTCATTCTAGTTGAACATTTGAACATTTTTACCGATACAGAATTATGTTAGTATGCCCAGAAAAAGTACTCTCAAGGAGTAAACGTCAAAAATCAAACATCAAACATACAACGATGTGATTGTGAATACTTTATTACGTACGTCATAATCAAACCAAAAGTCTTATTATACACCAATGGCTTGTAACGACTGCCCGTTTTTCCCCCGGATGTTATTTGGTTTGGTGGCGGTTTCTAGGATCTTAATTTCATTTTCTTGTAATCACTTTTGTGGCTGTGTAGTACTCAGAGAAAGCCATAAGAGCAAATCAATGACAATGTTAGGAGAAGTATTGTCAGCCGTACTCAGAACGCTATCAATCATCTAGAGCAGTCATCACAAGAGAATTATGGCTTTGGAAATGAAAATTGGACACTGACTGTTAATAACGCAACAAAAAGCCCTCAATATTGATTTCTATTCTTTTCCAGGTTGGTTTCGATTTCAAAAGAGGGAATTCATCTTTGAGGACTCAGGATGGATGTTGAACTTACCTGTGACTTAGGTCTACGATGACTACATCTCGAGACTAGTTATTCCCCGGAAAGTAGATTTACTATTCATTGAGAATTTAATCATTTGGGCAATTTAATCATTTAGTGAGCCGTTTCTTTCCGCGGTTTGGTGACGCTATGTCGGAGGAAAGTGAATACAGTTTCAGTTTTGTGGTTGTAGCGTCTGTCATCCTGGTGTTCCAGTTCATCTGTGGTATCGTCTTCAACATCGCCGTCCTCGCCGTCAGTGTGAGGGCCGTCAAGAACACGGACGAGAGAGGAAACACCTTTATCTCGAACCTCAACGTCGTCGACGTCGTCATGTGCCTCACAGCCATACCCTTGACCCTAACCACGGTTGTGACGTCGCGTTTCAAGGAACCGCTGTTCTGTTTCTTCCTGGAAGGAGTTATATCCCTTGTGTGTGTGGCGAGTTCCGTCACGCTTTTAATGATTAGTCTGGACCGGTACTACGCTGTCGTCACGCCAGCTAAGCGTCATGTCTTCACAACTAAAGTCAATTTATTTCTCGCATTGATTTGGTTTCTAGCGTTATTCGCATTTTGTACTCCATTTTTCGGCTTTAATGAAGCTAAACTAGCTAACGTCAACGCATCTCTTAGCTGCAATGAGATAATGACGCTGGCCAGTCCATACTTCTCGCATGAGTTGTTTTATGTGCTTACCTTCGGGGTAACCACGGTTGGGATGGGCATGTTCTACGTTGCCATATTGCGGGTGGCGCGCCGACGTCTTGCGATCAGAGCCGCCATAGTGACAGTTTCTCTTTCCGTCCAAAACCAAAATCGACAGGAAATCACGAGAGAGCAGGAGCGGAAGATGCTTCGTCTCTCCATGGTGATAGTTGTGGAGTTTATCTGCTTGTGGGGGCCACACGTCATAGTGACGGTCGTCGAGATGTCGATCGACGGAGGTCTCGCTCTGGAGATTGCGCAGCTAAGCTGTCAGATTCTAGCCTACATGACGACTATAGCACATCCTTTGCTTTATGCTTTCATGCGGAAGAAAATAAGACGTGCACTTCTTGACAAACTACATCTAGACAATACTGTACACCCGAGCACCAGCTCCGCAGTCAAGTGTGCTCCCAGTAGATCATAGGTCACTTATGGAGGTCACGATGAAGGTCATAAATCATACATTAAGGTCATAAATCATACATGAAGGTCATACGTCAACATTTTGGTCTAGGTCATACATGAATATACTGGGGCAGGAGTGTGTGGATCATATTGACGTACATCTACATTGTTACATATTTACTCTTTCATTTGTTCCGATGTGAATGCAATTATCGCGAGTGACGATTGATCCGGAGTTGTTAATTGGTGTGGTCAATGTACCGTTTCAGCGTCAAGTAACTTTAACGTATCTTTATTGGCAATTATAATTCAGATGTTCTAATTTTTCATGAATGTAAGGTTTCAAAGTCTGCAAGGGCATGTATACATACTTATTTTTTCAAATAAATTATGACAGAATTAACAGTTGTTCCAATTGGTTTTTTATAACTATTTTCGTCATGCTTAAGGAACCAACAGAGATTGATTCTCATCTGTCAAAACATGTCGTTTGAGCTCTGTTTACGAATTATATATGTTTTTCATAGATATCACGAGCATTTCTTTTGATAACCTTTGGAAGATGTCAGGATTGCACATGTCCTAGATGTTAACAGATAAATTTCATACTGTTTTGTTATATTTTTGTGTGTGATTGAAATTTCAAAATTGTAAATACAAGTATTTGTGAATACCAAGAGAGAGATCTTTTTCATTGGATCATAGTTTGTCAACATCGATTCATTTTGTCATTCTTTTTGACTACCAACATACCAACTGCGGAGAAAATTTCTATAGTCACAGTTTATTTATATATCAGTCTATCTTGGCATCGTGTTTTGTACATAATAATCACGATCTATTTATAATATATTGGCCCATGTTTCCATCGTGTTTAGTACATAACAAAGGAGATCTATTTAGGAATTCTAACCAAAATTGTTTCTAAATGCAACCTGTCTAGAGCTTTCCTATTTAGTAAGGTAACGCCATATTCTGCTTTTACATCATCAGCAACAATCGTAACGTTAGCTACGCTAATTAAGCCCTGTAATTATTCTTAAGCCAATCAAGAACTCAAATAAGTATCACCTGGATCATGAAACAACTAATGAACAACTTCGGAACGGAGTGACTGAGGGGAATGATTATTTTAAAAGTTAAAAATATAGGTGTAAGGGTTTGACCCATTTTTTTTGGACGAGAAACTTGAACAAACTCACTCAAACTTCAACCTCTCACAAAAGCCGAGAAGCTCTTGAAATATTCCATGTCACCTCGCAAGACGTCTGGTCAACCTAGATAAACAATTCTAACAACAGCGGTGAACAGAGGAGAACAAAGAAGGGCTCAAGAATTCAGACATATATCATGGCTTTTATTTTTATTTGGCTCTTTTTTAAAGGGAAACCCAATCTCAATGAGACATCCAAAACCAATTGCATCCTAAACAATAAAAACGTAAGGATGCATTCCTTCCAAACCATTGGGACGTGATTATGAACGAACTTAGAATTATCAAAAGACTTTATCATTCATGGATTATTTCCTGTAAATATTACCATCGTAGCTTTACATTCTAGAGACAAGTCCAAAGCAAGTTTGGGAGCTGACATTAGTTCCTCCATTAAGGCTTGTCAACATCAAGTTGAGAAATGAGTATCAAATGAAAGGGATGTTATCCTGAAAATTGAGTTCTCGATGTCAATTGACTTGACTACGAAAGTCTTAAAATACATTGGAATAGTGCCTTATTTTGAAACTAGGGGGAAGGAAGGGGGCGGGGCATTTAGCACCAAATTTGACCCATCCCTGCATTGCACCTCACCTCAAAATTAAAGCTTTTGAGGAAATGAGGAATGAAAATGCGAAAAGTTACAGATGACGCCCGATAGACGACGGATGGATGCCGGACGGGCGTCCATGTTATCAGCTACAGACCAGTGTGGTCCTGGTGAGATTAAACTTAAGGATGTTGGTTGGTTTTGAAAAAATGTCACATGTTTCAAGCGATTTTATTCATCTCGCCTTAATCAACGATCATGGCGCAAATCGGCCGAAGTTGATGTCGCGTGGCAGGTAAATTGAATGTAAAGCTGACTTTCACTTATGATTTACATCAAGCACCAAATTACTTACTCGGTTGTTATAGCAACACATGATCTTTGGCATGCCAAGGACGACGAGATATGATCATGTTTCTCTTGGCTGTCTCTATTACGGACCCCGTCATCAGTCACGACTTCAGTCAGGGCAAATTACCTGAACACACATCACATAAGCACGTAACCCATCAATTTCTTGTATATATACCTGGTAATTTTTCTGCAGCCTTCACCTAAAGACATTTTCTGATCATGTTACCTGAACAGATATCCTAAAGACATTACCTGAGCAAAATTCGCACACTCATTAAAAGATCGAATTCTAATCACATCTTAACACCTGGACAAATTATCTGAAGACATCTGCGCAGAAACTCACAGAAGCTACAAGAAAAAATCAAACAAATTTTTTCAGAAGAACAAAGGAAAATCATAAAATGCTTAACGCCAACCTTGTGTACTTAACTCTAATCCATTTCCGTGAACATAAGGGTACAATAAACGAAGACGGTATCATGAGGTAGATGCATCTGTTTCGGAGCAGCGGACACTTGGTGGTATCCTCCCGAATACAAAACTGCGAAACACAGAACGGTTACAACAAGAACATTTACGGTTGGCTGCACTTGGTGGCCTTCCAGTCTACACTTACTATATATAAGTTAATGCATATCAAACTTGAAAGAGTTTAACGCACTAGCGCACGCCAATATTTCGTAAACACAACGAATGCTCAGATACTGCACATCTCTCGATATTACTCACAATCACCACACAAGTAATCCACCTCGTAAGTTATTTAACACGTATTTCGTATTCAGGTAGTAAAGTGTATTTTAAAGGCCGGAAGTATTTAATGTTACGTTACATTAAATCCGCCTGAACTACGATATCGGAAATATTAAGATTTTGCTCATAACCAGAAAAGCGGAAACGGCAGCCGCTATGCTCTATCTAATACCAATGCTAATACTGTGTTATTAAATCGGTTAATTTACAACATTGCTTTCATAAAACATATTTCATGATTTGTTCTCAGTTCAGAATTTAGGTAAATTCAACAGCTGCACACAGTACTAGTTCAGCCGTTTCCAAGTGTCAATAATTTATCCGTTTTGTGCACAGCTAACCATAAATTTTGTGTATGTCCAAGCCGACAGTGGCTGTCTTAACGTTTTCATTGTTGATTGCAGGTAAATTGTAAAGAATGTTTAGTATTTCATTGCATCGATAGAAATTTTAAGTGAATGCATAAGTCTTCGTAAACCTTAAAATAACCAATTTCAACCGTAAAAGCGTGAACTAGTGCCTTTATCGATTTTTTGCATTGTTTCAGTATTGCGAATATACGAATAATATGTTCAGCACGATATGAACAATTGTAATAACATTTTGATAAACTTTAACACCATAGAGAATTATCCCCTAATGGAGATATTGTGCTGGATGTCTTTGAATGAAGTGAATCGATGACGAGTAAACGACTAGTCTTAATCAACTGCCCATGATATAAAAACAGTAACGTATTGATGGATTAGCAAACATTGTATGTTTATCACCGGCAAATATCTGCCAACTGGCGGTAGTCCTATTTCGTACATTTACGATAAGATTTGTTTATGAAATGAGTTTAAAAGTTTCAGGTTAATAATATGTAACGTTGCCGTGACTGTCTCCGGTAAATTTCTGGTGGAATTGACTATACTGAACACTAAAGGGATTAAAGATTTGCATATCGATGAGCAGAGCCATACTCTTTAACAAAAAGGATCAAACCTCGGCACAGAGTAAGTTGATGGAGTCGCATATGTGAGCTTTTGTGAATGGTGTTATGTATCGAGAAGTAGTGGTTGTTCCTAAAATATACCATATTAATGCTTATCAGTACAGTCGAGTGACGAGATACAGATTGAAGTCTTGATATGCGATCGAAAACCGGACAATGGCGCGCGCCAGTGTCTCAAACGTTAGTTGGAAAATTATTTACTGCATACATAAGGACAAATATGACTAAGCAGTGTTTAGTTCGTTATTCTAAAATTATTCATGTAATCTGGACACAACATTTCGATCTATTTAACAAAAAAACAAAAACAAATAATCACATTTGTGGCATCTTTGAGATAAAGATGCGAGGTAAGGGAATCGATATAATCAAATTATGGTCGTATGGTATTTTGACTCTTATTCAAACAATATAAACATTTATATGGCGTAAAGGGAAGCCTCACGTATCATCCACGTGTAAACTCATGGTACTTGTTTGTACCTGACTGTACTCCTGACAGGGTTACACCAACATGCCACAGTGCTGAGACCTTGGGAGAACTCTCATAATTTGCTGAACAAAGAAGCTGCTTCTGTCTTGACTTAGACTTAAAAGAAGAAAGAAGACTGATGAACTGCTAGTTAAAACTTAGACTTGAAAGAAGACTGATGGGCTGCTAGATTTTACATACAATACAAAGAGAAAATTGGAATGGGGTTATTTCATGTGATGCGCTTCTCATCTTGCTGGATACCCGTTAAGAAACTTTTTTGTCGTATCAGTGTAAGTAATGGCCGTGTTTAGGATACAGGTTCGATGCTTCTGTTGTCACTGTTACGATCAATACACTCGACACCAGATCAGCGCGCCTTCCAATTCAATTACTTCTACTGAATATTTTATATCGAACTAATGGTCTGTAGGTAATAGCTCTGATTGTCTTTAAGTTAAAGCTCTGGTGATCTGTAGGTAGTAGCCTTGGTATGTAGGTAAAAATAAGGGTACTGTATATAGACTGAAATGGCTCTTCGATTATCTGTCAGTTATAGCTTTAATGATCTGTTGGTAAAATTTCTGATATGTAAATAATAAGGCTCGTAGTTTCTAAGAAAACGCTTTTATGAAAAAAGTAAAAGCGCTTACGGTCTGAGGGTAATAGCACTGCTAAATGCTCGAATGGTCTGTAGGTAATAGCTCTGATGGTCTGTAGGTAGTAGCTCTGACGGTCTGCAGGTAATACCTCTGACGGTCTGCAGGTAATACCTCTGACGGTCTGTAGGTTATAGTTTTGATGGCCTGTAGGTAATACCTCTGATGGCCTGTAGGTAATAGCTCTGATGGTCGGTAGGTAATAGCTCTGATGGTCTGTAGGCAATACCTCTGATGGTCTGTAGGTAATAGCTCTGATGGTCTGTAGGTAATACCTCAGATGGTCTATTGGCAAGAGATCCCGGCACAGTAGAAGCAGCGAGGCAGGTCTAGATGGTTATTGAAGAAGTGTACTATGAGCAACAAAACTGTCATTAGTCAAAATGTTAATGTTGTTGAATAATTCTGCTTTATCATGCATTTATAGGCAGAAGGTGTCGTTAGGGTGATGTTATATTGATGTGGACCTAATTTTACACCTTTTATATTTATCGTGTCTATTTAAACTTTCGTACGTAAAAACCAATTCTTTGTAATAGAATGGAATAATCTTTAGAATAATTTGAATAGTTCAAGGATATCAAACAACAACCGATCTACAAGACGGTCTATTTATTATTATTTTAAGCATTTGTCGACCCCACAAATGCTTGCAGTCAGTGTACAGAATCAGAAGATTATTCTTCCTTTAGTAAAGTTGTGGCTGCCAAAGAAATTTCAAAATCAACTGATGAAAAACTCTTAGAATTAGAGGTTATGCTAAAAGAAAAAGAAAAAATCATTACTGAACTGAAATTTGAGAACTCCAATCTAGCCTCAGAATTAGCTGATTGTCAAAACAAGTTGAAAACTAAATTAGAAAATAATCTCAAAAGTTCTGTAGGGATTCAAACAGATTCAAATACGAACCTGCCACTATTGCCAACTGAAAAACCAAACCATCAACCATCACCACTGATCGCTAATCCGGCATCAACCCATCAAAAGGCGAGACATACTGGACAATCGACTCCTTTACCCGCTCGTAAGCCCCACATTCAAAAGAGAGATACTCCTGCAAGAAATGTTCCCCAGAAGTCCTATGCGGATGCTGTTCGCTCTCACAGGAAGCGTGTAAAGCCTACTCCAAAGGGAATTGAATCTGCTGAAACAGTGATTATTGGTAGTTCAATGTTAAAAAACATGAGCAGTGCCATTCTTTCTTATAATCTTCGCCATAAATGTGTTGTAGACACAAACAGGGAGGCTACAATAGGCCAATTAAGTGAACGGTTGCCACTTTTGCTAGATAAAAACTCAAAAATCAGTAACATTGTGTTTGTAATTGGGGACAACAATGTAACTGAGCAGTCCATGGAGGAAACTATCAAAGAGTTCGACACACTGCTGAATAGAACGGCTAAGATCACTAACGCGCATGTGCATGTGTGCTCTATTCTTCCTCGCCAGACACCTTCGTGGTACAACAGTAAGTCTAAACAAATAAACGAGGCAGTTGAGGAAATGTGCTGTGCCAAGCAGATGACATACATTGACATATTTAAGCATATGATGTCAATGAAGCCACGCGATGTACTCATCGAGGATAGAATTCACTTGTCGCGTGTTGGTGTTAAACTCCTGAGTAGGCTGATAGTAGAGTCAGTCTCCTGTGCTGAACATCAAAGTCATGAACAAACCTACCCATCTGCATCAGTTGCAGCTCAGGATCCAATGATTCCACTACCACCAGGACACCACTTCAGAAATGATCTGCACAACGATCATTTGAACCAACAAAGTCAATCTCGAGTCCACCTGCCATTTATCAACTACCCATATGCATATGGAGGCTTCCCCGTCCAAAGACAAGCCTGGGGTTACAGTAATCCGTTTTATTGTTAACACATTATGACTGTTACACTTGGAAAAAAGGAAATGCGCATGCAACGCGCTACTAAGTCAAATAATAATCACCCTCAAGTCAAACCCGTTTCCACTTGTCTTAAAGTGGGTCTGTGGAACTCCCAATCAAGTAGGAATAAAACCCTAGAGATATCTGACTTCATACAAGAAAATGATTTTGATATTTTGTATCTAACTGAAACATGGTTAAAACTACATGGAGATGAAGCAGTCATAGAAGAACTTACGCCAGTTAATTATTCTTTCTTTCATCAACCCAGATATAATTCTCAAGGTGGAGGACTTGCAGTTATTCACAAGAATTCTCTTCGAGTCGTATTTCTAAAAAGTTCCCAAAATTTGGATGGATATAAATCATTTGAGATAGTTACTACAAAGGTTACTTCATACAAACTTAGTGTCAAAGTTATGTGTATTTACAGACCACCCCCGTCTAAAAAGAACAAAATCACTCGTTCTGACTTTTTACATGAATTTGAAAGACTTCTTGAATCAAATTCAAAGACCAACTCAATATATTTGGGTGACTTTAATGTACATTTTGACAATAATCATTGTGCAGAAAGAGAGAAGATAGTAAAGTTGTTGAACACACACAACCTTGCTCAACTGGTGTCTGCACCTACTCATAAGTCTGGTCATACACTGGATTGGGTGGTTACTTCTGATAAAATATCATTAGTAACTGATGTCAAAGTAATTGATAAACAGATGTCTGATCACAGCTGCGTAAGCATGACATGGAACATGTTCAAACCTCAACTAAAACCTGTGCAAATCAAATGTCGGAATTTAAGAAGCATTGACAAAGAAAAGTTCAAGTTGGATATTCTGAACTCTCCATTGCTCAGTGAAATATCAACAGATCCAAACGTATTGACTGACATGTATAATTCAACTTTGATGATTCTTTTTGATAAACATGCTCCTGTTCAGGTAAAAAATGTTCGGATGAGACCGGATACCTTTTGGTATAATGATTTGGTACTTCAAGCAAAGCGAGAGTGCAGAGTGGCGGAACGCCAATGGCGAAAATCTCGACTTGAGATACATCGACAAATATATCGGCAGAAAAGACAAGAACTCAGTAAAGTCATTAGGAAAGCCAAAGCTGACTATTGTAATCATAAAATATTGGAAACGCAAGGTAACTCGGCTAAGTTATATACATTCATAAACCAACTCCTTGGTAAGAATGACAAAGCTAGGTATCCTGTACACGATTCTGATGAAGTTCTTGCCAATGACTTTGCGGAATATTTTGACACTAAGATTAAAGTCATTCAACGTGATCTGAAAAATACTTCAAGTGAGTCAAGTCAATGTGCGAATTTTGACGCACTAACTTGCAATGAACTTTCCTATTTTGAACCTTTAACCCAACAAGAAGTTGAGAAGATTATTAGGTCATCTAAGAAAACAACTTGTTCTCTGGATCCTATTCCCACAAATATGTTGATAGATTACTTAGATATACTTCTTCCTTTCATTACAAATTTGGTGAATTTAAGTTTATCTACAGGAGTTTTTCCAGACTCCCTTAAATCTGCAATTGTGAAACCTCTTCTCAAGAAAAGTGACCTAGATCCTGACAGTCTAAGTAGCTATAGACCTGTGTCTAATGTTTCATTTATCTCAAAAATCATCGAAAAGGCAGTCAATATAAGACTCAAAGATCATCTCAAAGAATATGGGCTTATGGATGAGTTTCAATCTGCCTACCGTGACAATCACAGTACAGAAACCGCTTTACTGCGAGTTATGAATGAATTGAGAAGTCAAGTGGATGATGGGAATATTGCTTCGTTAACACTCTTAGATCTTTCGGCAGCATTTGACACAGTGGATCACAATCTGCTACTCTCTAAACTTCAGCTAGAGATGGGTATAACAAATGTTGCGCTTGACTGGATTGAGTCTTATCTGAAAAATAGATCACAAACCGTGGTCATTAATCAGGTTGAATCTAAACACTATTCACTATCGTGTGGAGTTCCTCAAGGATCCGTCCTTGGCCCTGTGCTGTTTGTGCTTTATACTACTAGTCTTGGTAGAGTGATAGAGAATAATAACATTCAACACCAATGTTATGCTGATGACAGTCAACTGATTGACAGCTTCAAGCCAGAAAATGTCCAAATAGCTTTGCGACGAACAACTGATTGCACATCTGATATCAAGTCCTGGATGTCTTTGAATAAACTGAAGCTAAATGATGAGAAAACAGAGGCTTTGTTAATAGGCACTAAGCGTAATTTGCGTAACATTCCGTTTAGCTCTGTTGAAGTCGGAAGTGCTGAAATTCCTTTCGCTGACCGAGCTAAAAACCTTGGCGTCATCATTGATTCAGAACTAACAATGGACCCACAAATAGATAAACTTTGTAAAACTTGTTATTACCATCTCCGTTGCATCGGTCAAATACGTCATCTTATTACAAGAGATGCTGCAAAAATACTAGTACAAATGCTTGTTCATTCTAGACTTGATTATAGTAACAGTTTGCTGATAGGAATCAGTAAACGTCAACTATACAAACTTCAGAAAGTTCAGAACACTGCAGCAAGAATAGTGACTAGAACTTCTAAATCATGTCACATAACACCTGTACTTAAGGATCTGCACTGGCTTCCAATTGAAGCAAGAATCAAGTTTAAAGTCCTCTGCATGGCATACAAATGTCGAAATAATTCTGCACCACTATACCTTTCAAAGATGTTAAATGACTACATCCCTGCAAAAACTCTTCGTTCACAGAATTTGAACTTTCTCAAGATACCAAGCTCTAATCATACCAGTTATGGACAGAAATCATTCAGTTATGCTGCTCCCCGACTTTGGAATCAACTTCCTCATGTCCTCAAGATATCGCCTTCATTGACTGTTTTTAAATCAAAACTCAAAACTTATCTTTTTTCAAGCTATTATTCCTAGATTTTTCCCACTGACGGAATTATCTGACTTTGTGTACTATATTTATTCATATGTTATAACTCATACTTTTCTCTTTGATTTTATTCATGCCAATACTTCACATCATTACCCTTTATTCTAACATGTATATGCGCTTTGAGCATGCACCTTGTGTATGGATATAGCGCTTTATAAATACTCATTATTATTATTATTATTATTATTATTATTAAATCAGGGGACAGCATATCAGTTCTTCGTAGATATAAATAATACATCCTTAAGTAAATCATAAAAGACCGGACGTACGTATGTGTTGCAAAGTAGAAGTAATTACGCTTGAACTGCGATATCCGCAATATTCATTTTGGATACAGCCCAAAACGAACTCCGTGGTAACTAAAACAGCAATACTTATACTGTTTATATGAAACGGGTGACATTACAAATGTATCTAGATGAAGAATAATATGGTCCTCTGTTATCTATACATCCTTTTGTGGAATAAAAGAGCCAATTTGAGCGCGAAATTGCGTGCTATAGTGCCTCTAATGAGTTAATCAGCGATCATTTTATCTGAAATACTTTTATGATTTACACTATTACAATATAATTCAACAATAAAAACAATAATATTTTAGACATTTTTCTTGGAACATAATTCCACTAATGCTTTGAACATGAAACAAAATTCCACTAACGCTTAATCAAACCAGCTTACACCAATCCTTTACCAAACATCGAAACAAAGAAGGTTTCAATAATACCTTTACAATTATTGGTTCAACAATGCAGCGAGATGGTTTCAACAATGCCTGAATAACAATAGTTTCAACAGTGCGGTCAGGTGGTTTGAACATTGCCTTAACAATGATGGTTTCAACCATGCGGTAAGATGTTTTCAACAATGCGTTAAGATAGTTTCAACATTGCCTTTACAATGATGGTTTCAACAATGCGGAAAGGGGGTTTCAACATTGCAGTATCAATGATGGTTTCAACAATGCGGTAAGATGGTTTCAACAATGCGGTAAGATGGTTTCAACATTGCCTTAACAATGATGGTTTCAACAATGCGATAAGATGGTTTTAACATTGCCTTAACAATGATGGTTTCAACCATGCATTAAGATGGTTTCAACAATGCGTTAAGATGGTTTTGCCATAACAATGATGGTTTCAACCGTAGCGGTAAGATGGTTTCAACATTGCCTTAACAATGATGGTTTCAACATTGCGGTAAGATGGTTTCAACATTGCCATAACAATGATGGTTTCAACCGTAGCGGTAAGATGGTTTCAACATTGCCTTAACAATGATGGTTTCAACCGTAGCGGTAAGATGGTTTCAAAATTGCCTTAACAATGATGGTTTCAACAATGCGGTAAGATGGTTTCAACACTGCCTTAACAATGATGGTTTCAACAATGCGTTAAGATGGTTTCAACATTGCCTTAACAATGATGGTTTCAACATTGCGGCAAGATGGTTTCAACATTGCCATAACAATGATGGTTTCAACAGTAGCGGTAAGATGGTTTCAACATTGCCTTAACAATGATGGTTTCAACAATGCGGTAAGATGGTTTCAACATTGCCTTAACAATGATGGTTTCAACATTGCCTTAACAATGATGGTTTCAACATTGCCTTAACAATGATGGTTTCAACATTGCCTTAACAATGATGGTTTCAACAATGCGGTAAGATGGTTTCAACAATGCGGAAAATTGATTTTAACAGTTTCCTATCAATAATGGTTTCACCTTTACCTTAAAAACATGATTTCCATAATTTCTTGACAAAGATGTTGTTATCAATGCCTTAACAAAGATGGTTTGAACAATCCCTTAACAGAGATGTTTTCAACAATGCCTGAAAAAATGCTATCAACAATAGCTTAAGAAGTATGTTTCAATTCAACCTAAAAAAGATGTAAAATGATAGTTTCAAAAATGCCTTAAAAGAAAAAGCCCAATGAATTAAGTAAAGTTATGTCAACATTATAACATTTCTCATTAATAAAATCTTCAAAAAAAGAAACTTGACACTGACTTTCAAAGTTCAATTTAAAGACCACAGATGCAAGTGAAACATTGAAATGAATCTCTGTTCAGTAAATTTTATTCAGAATAAGCACAGGTGCACAAGTGTTTCAACATCACGAGGGTGCACAAATGTCAGTATCGGGTATGGCCACCATTGGCATTGATTATTGCTTGGCACCGACGACCAATGGATGCAATCAAGTTGTCAATCACAGCCTGTGGAATGTTCTGCCATTCGTGCTGAAGTGCTGCAAGAAGTCCTGGAAGTGTTTGGGGTGGTGGATTCCTACTGCGCACGCGTCGATCCAGTTCGTCCCAGAGATGCTCAATTCGTGACAAATCTGGTGACCTGGCTGGCCATGGCAATGTCTGGACATTGTTACGCTGTAAAAAGTCTTGACAAACACGTGCAACATGTGGTCGAGCATTGTCCTGCTGAAAGAGACCACCATGGACGTTGACGTGAGGAATAACGTAAGGCTGTAGGATCAAGTCCCTATACCGTACTCCTGTGAGGTTACCCACAACATGCACGAGGGGTGTCCTAACACCGTGACGAATCCCGGCCCACACCATGACACTCCCACCTCCAAATGGGACAACCTCCTGAACACAGTTAGCAGCATAACGTTCTCCACGACGTCGGTATACACGTGCTCGTCCATCACTTGTCGAAGCAGAAAACGGGACTCATCAGTGAAGAGAACGGTTCTCCACCTTGCACGTGCCCATCTCATCCTCTGTTGACACCACTGGAGACGTTCCGCCAAATGACGTTGCGTTAAAACGGGACGTCGAACCGGTCGTCGTGGAAAAAGTCCAGCCTCTCTCAGCCTGTTGCGTACCGTTTGGTCGGAAATTCGACGCAGGCCTGGTATCTGCGTGGTTGTTGACGGTGCTGTCCTGGTGCGTTCCCGAAGGTGGAGCAGTCGGATATACAGATCTTGGGCCCGAGTAGTCACCCTTGGTCTGCCTGACCTTGGCCTATCATCAACGCTGTTTCGGGTGTTGAAACGGGTCCACAATGAAGAGATGGTCTGTCTGGACACGCCAAAGTGTGTTGCAACATCTCGCTGCGTCGCTCCTGCTTGCAGTCTGCCAATAGCGTTGTTGCGTTGCGCTCTGTTCAGTCTTGGCATTCTTCAGGTCACTGTACCGATGTTGTGTAGTCTGAATGAACAGCGCCTGATATGGCTTTTTATACCCCTTAAGCAGACGTGTCTGCATGTATACCTTCATTATCCCATGCTGCAAGTGCTTTGGCAGAAAATGCTTTTGGACGAATCGCTCGTTTTCGTCCCTGAACACAACGTAAACTTTTTGGGCCATTGTTTTTGGTAAATTTACACTTTTGAGCAAACCTTTCTTTAAATTACAGGTATGTATCATGAAAAAAATTGACCCGTTTCGAAAAAATCAATTTGGCATGAATGTCAAGTTTCTTTTTTTGAAAAGTTTATGTTAAAATTTGGATCATCTTATAAACATCACAAATTACTTCATTTTCCGGGAAGAGTTCATTATTTCACTTGCGGCTACAATCTTGTACATTAACTATATTCAAAACATGATAATTTTCATTGAGGGCCTTTGATGTATTGTGATACAGTCATAGGGTTGTCTTTGATGGACATTGCAGACAAATATCTGCTCTTCTTCCACCTAAACATTGAATCAATAGCATGAAAGGAGTTAACGACCCGAGGAACGCATTCTCTCTCTAATTCGTTGTGATGTGAATGCAGGTATAGAAAATAGATAATGTCTGCTTGTACTTATTTGAACTTACTTTAAAGTGTTCTGTTTCTGTACGAACGTTTATACGAGTTACTTAATTTGTACGCGAAAAAAATTGAATAACAATGGTAAACATTGATCCAATTCAATTGCATCACAAGGCTCGTGGACGATCTGATGAGAGAGTTTGGATGTAGTGATTATCAATGAATATGCGAGTTCACGCTGAGAATACACTGACGAATCCAGCGACTGTCGTGTTGGACAGAGGACAGGGAGACATACAGACCTTCACAACTCCGCACTCACGATGGGTCGGTTCATTTATCTGCTTGCAATTATCAAGGACAAAAATCGCTTCTCAAACATTGACGTCGGTCACAAATTTGAAATTAGAAGTAGAAATTGTGTTCAATAAAATATCCAATACCAATGGCCCAATCAGTCTTTAAATCTGGTTTGTATTTACTATAAGCCACTGTGGAATGCATTGAGCCAAAGTGGTTCAACAATTGTGGTCAGATCAACTGAACGATGGCCAGGAGCAGATAGTGAGACCGAGTTCAACGAAGTCTTGTAACGTTTTACTCATATTTTATAAAACCTTCAGAATTCAACTAAGTAAACGAATTTACTTAAATATTAAAGTTTCCACTCTTAAATCTAAGTGGTGTAGAAGGGTTTGGTATAGTCAATACGCAATAATGTCTAAATTCTGCAATGAAATTCTTCAGAGTTTATAGATTGTTCAATATCTAGGGATGTTGGAGTTGGGGTCATCTGTCAACCTGTCATTGTCACAACCTCATGGAAGGGCGACTACAGCTTCTTTTTTTTCTTGGAGGCAGACAAAGTTTCTAGTGCCTTTCTTCATTTAGGTGATGCACTTTCCACACAGATTCGAATTCCCCATTACCGTCTCCGCCTATGTCGAAATGTAGCCTTTCCAGCAGTTGTTTATCCATAAAAGTTCCCTTTCACCTCAACATCTAGAATTCCCATTAAAAACATATCATGATTATAGTTTTACATTAGTTTCACATAAAGATAGAATTCCAATCAAGACATTAATTTCTATTTAAAGGCTTTTATTCATTAACATAAATTAAACAAGCTTTAGCAGGGAATAAATGCTTTCTTCCTGGCGAGGGACTCATCGCCTACGTCCTCTACATTAACGAGGGATACTGTTTCCCCCGAGGGCGAGGTAACGGTTTCTCTCTGTTGCACCGACCTTGAATGTTGCTTAATTCTTCTCAAACAAATGCCATTCAATATCTCGGCCATTTTATTCCTAAGATGTTTATTGTTTCGACAATAGCAGATTTATTTATAAAACTCCTCTGCTATGACGACCGATGAAAATATTACACGTTCAGCATTTTAATCTTCTATTATGCAATAGACATGACTTATTGATGTTAAAACTAACTTCACTTGTAGAAAATATCTTCATTTGAAAACACTTACTTCACTTGAAAAGACTAACTTCACTGATATAAAAAAAACCTTCACTGATATAAAAAAAACTTCACTTGGAGCGACCAACTTCACTTATATAAACTAACTTCACAGGCAGACACTCACTTCACATACAGAAACTAACTTCACATGCATGAACTAATTTCACTTGCAGAAACTAACCTGACTTGTTGACACTTATTTTACTTGCAAACACTGACAATACTTGAAGAAACTAACTTAACTTGTATAAACTGACTTCAATTGCAAACATCAATTTTATTTGCAGACACTGACTTCAGTTGTATATAAAAACTTCACTTGAAGACACTTACTTCACTTGGAAAAACTTAATTCACTTGAAGAAACAAACTTCACATGCATGAACTAACTTCAATTGAAGACACTTACTTCACGACACTACGTTCACTTGCAGACCCATGTTTGAATTTTAAGGCACTTTAAAATTTATTTGCTTCATATTCAAAATCCTTTGGATACATTTAAATAAACCCTAAACAGACATCATATTTATAATTTAATACATCTTATGAAATCTTGAAGTCTTTTCCTACTCATATTAGTCTTAAAAAATTGCTCCAAGACTATAAAATATTTGTCAATATTTTCGCCCTCGCAGAGCTTATCCTCAATGGATCCTTACTGACTTACACACATCTACTTGTCCTATTGTTCTCAAATGTGCCATGTATTACTGTAAGTGTAAGCCGTAATGACCGAAAAGAGGAATTACCCTTGAACGAAGATCTTTCTTGCAAAATATAAAAACAAGTTTGTTGTGAATACCATATACTTGTAAATGTGAGTCACTTTTATGAAAGACAAGCGCCAATTAATTACTGAAAGTAACTTGTGGAAGATTATCTCGGTGCTAATCTCAGCAAGAGCGTTAATCACCTGTAAGGCGTTACCTGAGAACAACTCATTAGCGTGGACTTCACATAAAGCGTTGAAATAATCCCGTGTTGTTGACACTATCTTCATCTCTCTGAAGGACATCTATATTTATCTGCACATTCTCTTCTATTTAATTCTTCATTACTGAAGTGAATCACGCCGCTAATGGCTGAAATATTGCTCAAGCGGCGTTAAACAATAACTCACTCACTCACTGAAGTGAAAGCCATCGTTCCCAGGTTGATTCATTCACATGACAAAACAACTGTATTATTTCCCTTGTCAAATTGCATCATAGTACAAAGAAAGTGAAAAGCAAAACTGTACTATCCGAAGCCCATGTTACATTATCATTCTGTTTAAGTTACTATTTATTAAAGGTACATAGAATAAATTTGGTCTTGTCACGGTTGACTTTTCCTTTCTCAAATTTACATCAAGTAAGAATATACATTAAAGTCATCTGAACGTATTGTCCTTGGTGCATGTAATGAAGCTGATTTAAAAGAAATTAGATAGACACGTGTATATTGAGCGTGATGCCTTATGTAAGGAACACATCGCAAGCGTGTTCTTGCAGCTTCTTCTGAGGGAGCAATAATTAACATCTCAAACGAGTTCTTGGTCACTATCAAATTTCCATTTCAAGTTGTTATTACATGTGGATGAAGGTGGCTCATTAAGTGCCCTAGAACTTATAAAGTTTACGGATGGACAGCCGGACATGAGGTCAGCCGGACCTTCGGAACCAATTCCATGCCATAAACCAATCCGGCTTTGCAGGTTTGATGAGGTAAAACAGATGAGCGACTTTAACCTTATTTCCAGCGTTGGCTTAAATTAACATTTATTAGGGAAAGAAAGTAATCTTTTCTACTCTTCTGTATTTATAATCCTAACTGCAAATGAGTCTTACATTTTAGATTGATAAGGTTTTTTGTTCTTAAAGAGACACTTGGCGAGTTGTTAGGGTGAGACACGAGTTGAGAACCTTGTGTGGTGTCTCCTTGGGCAAGAGGCTTTATTATTTTATGCCTCTGTTCACCCAGCAGTACTTATTGGGTACCTGGTGTAGATTGTGTAGGAGGTGACCTTTCAGCGCTGTAACCGGCAGCTTGGATTAGACAAGAGTAATAATGCAGGGAACGCCTTGAGCATGCATTCGGTGTGGATATGTGCGCTATAAAAGTACCCTAATTATTATCATTATTATTATAGGGTCGCATTGAACCGAGGCTTCTGTCTCCCGGATGTTCTCTCTCCACCAGCGCAGCACACTGACTATTCCTTATCTATATAAGCTATCAATGCAAGTATAAAATAAGAAACCTTTAAACGCGCATAACAGTAAATAAGAAAACAAAATATTATTTCCTCTCATAAGTGCCGGCCCTCAAAAGTACCTAGATGTGAATAAAAGCTAATAGGAGCTGGGCATTTAAAGAGGCTGACCTATCTGTATGCGGTCCACCATCTTGTTTTGAGGGAATATGACATGAACAAGGCGCTGTATTTTAACTGATTTAACACTATTATAAACTACAATATATATAATTAAACTACATCAATAGATAGAATATCCACACATCACTCTCACTTAACCGACGAGTTTTTACCGGTTAAATACTGCCGTTATCGTATCGTGATAAAGCTGTGTTTATTTTTCAATTAGGGACATGTTTCATTCAATTCTGCACTGAGTTCCTTCAAAATCGATGCATTTCCTTCCATTGTCTGTTATGTTAAAACTGATCTCTGACGCCATGAATTATATTTTTACCGTTTGGCCTTTCAGGTCTTGTCTGCTTATACAAATAATTAAATTCTGTTTAAATTTGTTTTATTCCAGGTTCTTATAACGTTATAATAGTTATAACATCCAGGTATTTTCAAATAACAATAAAATTGATGACTGTGATATTTGGTTAATTTAAAGCCTGAAATGCGTCCATCAATCAGAACATATTGCTTCATTTCCAATGACTGATACGCAATTTAGCAATTTAGAAACCTTGAATGTTAAACAGCCAACATGAGCCTGAGCTGGCTGAGTGATGTATGATGACTGCTAATAGCGTGATAATGAAGTGAATTTTTTCAGTACTTGCAGCTTACAAGGCTTTTTCACTTAATGCACAGTGGTTACATAGTCTTCTGTACAATCGATTTATGAGGGTACTTAGTATTACACCGGAAAAAAGAATTAATAGGAAGTAAGATGTAAGTCACGGTTGGGTCTAATCAAGGTTAAATTCTCTTTTGATATGATGTTCCTGGACATTGGTCAGATGGCAAAATGTTTGGCATCTATCATGATGAAACCTTTGTCCTTTGTTCAGTGATAATAAAATGAACATGCTCCTGGCCAATACCAATTATTCTTGCTATAAATCATTTGATAACTAAATCTCATCGAAATGAAATCTATATGCTCCACTACATTACGCATGCAGATCTCACCAGGCTCCGTTTCGTGAGCCGTCAGGTTTGCCTCTGACATAGTTCAAATCAGCCAATCAGCGAGGTCGCCCCGTAATCTATGGTGCTGGCGAGTTGCATTTCGCTTGAACGCTTTTCAGACCTCGGAAACAAAACACTTCCGAATGTTTTCCGAATGACGAACTGCTTAAATACCTAAATTATGTATTTTATGTTCATTCAATTTACCCTAGTTCGGTTTGTTG
This sequence comes from Phorcus lineatus, assembly GCA_921293015.1. Lineage (NCBI taxonomy): Eukaryota > Metazoa > Mollusca > Gastropoda > Trochida > Trochidae > Phorcus > Phorcus lineatus. The sequence goes on along the minus strand of OV121085.1, from coordinate 28,487,151 downwards.
GACAAACAAGTCAAATCGAAGCTATGGAGTAGTCTTTCGCAAAGCAAAATATGCATTCCTCAACGTTATCCTTTAGTTGAAAACTTTTAAATTTCGTGAAACAAATCAACCATAAACATGCTGAGAAACAAAAACAACCAAAATATGTAAAAATACCAATACTAGGTTTCTTGATAATTACATATTAATCATATGCGACGTTTATATGCTAATGAGATTGACCCTTGATTTGTCAAAGACTGAAATGTTATAATTAAATCTGCTGGGTTAAAGCTTATCAAGACATATGCAAATGACTTGAACTTGTTCTGTGTAAAATCAAAAATTTATAAGAGTTTCAAATTCTTCTTTTGCGGAGTATCTTGCAAGCTATTTAAGGGCTATCAAGAGACGCGCATTGTGATTGCTTGATGGTATCTGCGTTAAGACAATGAGAATTAAGAGGTCAAACTGAAGCAAAGGTTAACCTGACGGCTTGAGTAAGGGAGCCTAGTGAGATCTATAATTTGCGTAACCTTGAGTAAGGGAGCCTAGTGAGATCTATAATTTGCGTAATGTATTGCTGCACTGTTAAGATTTTATTTTAATGAGATTGTTGATAACTCAACGTTTATTCAATATCACATCTTTGATTTTTTACCATTTCTGGTGACGCCAACATATGTAGTCAACCAGGAAGTGGTTCATCTTCAATGATCTCTTTGGATTCAGCAGACCCCTTTTGATTGTGGCATATAAAGGAGCAATAACCCTTGTCCCAACTATATCATCATGAATCACTTTCGGTTTTAGAACCTTTTTATGCTGATACTTGTGACTGTCAACAATCTGATTAAAACAGACCTGTTACAATCTAGTTGGTCAAGGAGCCCAGGGTCCTCTTCCACAAAACACTTACAATTGATTGTAACTAATGTTTAAAGAATTGGCTACAACTGATCGTACTCTACAACTGTTTTGTGGAACTGCACCCAGAGAACATGTCAGAGCATGTAAACATGGTGCTATTGTGTTACATTGTTTTCTAATGAAGTACATTACTTGTGTACCTTGTGTACACTACTTATCAATTACCCCTCAATGTTGCTAAGTGTAGTGTGCAGTGCCTTGAACCTCAATAGACACATAGATAACTTAAACCATGAACATTTGGTGATTTTAATAAGCTTATTGTTATGTTACTAGGTTTTTCAAAAGCAAACCGAAACAATTCATATTTCAATGTCCAAATTCAAGTAAATTATATCACAGTCATAACCATGTCAACAGTTTATATACAATAAAGCAATATTGATAATTAATGTCATAAAGGTACAGACATGAATTGATGAACAACACATATTAACACTTTCCTGAACATATAATTAAGGTCTTACCTGTAGGAGGTCAATTGGAAAACTGATTGAGTTCAACCCCTTCAATATTTGGAATGATTAGATACGAATTTGAATTATATCCATCTCAACAACAGATGAAATAAATATTGTATGTACAAAAACATACAAATATTATCATCATAATATACTATTCACATCCTTCATCAAAAATACATCATGTAAGCCATGAATATATTCCATTTCTGCATACATGGTACCAAGTCAGCTCACCCAAATGTGACTAATGTTTACAAATGTCTTCCATTGGGTCCCTCTCATGCCTGAAGATACAGCAGTAGCAAGAGCAGTCTTCGCTTTGTTCTCAGGTGAGTTCTGTTTAGTACACATTTCACAGACCTACACATAAATACTTTTTGAGTTGTGTGGATTTTGACTACATTTTGGTGCTGAAGTTGAAACTCAAACAACCTTCAGGGCTCCATCCTGGTCTTCAAGCCTAACAGTATGTAACAGTTACATACACATGCATCCTATTTTCTTTCACAATCATCCTTTTTATACAAAGCACAGCACTTCATGTCTCCGACATCTCACCTTAACATCCCCATCCTTACAGTGAGTAAGTGAATGCAATGTCTCTGTTCCCTTGCAGTGGGGAGATCTCAAAGTCTCTGTCTCCTTCACTAAGGAATCCAACATGTGACAACCATCACAGCACAGTGACACCTCAACCCTTACAGAGCGGTCAACACCAAGTCTCTGTTCCCTTACAGTGCAGTGACCTAAAAGCCTCTGTCAATTGACTGTCTGATGGTCTCATTGCCTCAGTGTAGTGACTTTGATGTTTCCAAGCTTTTCAGCACCGAGACCTCCGTGTCCCCTCACAGAGCGGTGACCTCAATGTCGCGGCCACCCTGAGCAGGATAGACATGTACCTGTTTGCTGTGACTTGCGTTGTACACCTCTCCCGGGGAGAACTCCACAAATCCAGTCTGCTTCTCTTGACTGTCCGTGTCTTCATTGTTCCTCTTACCTTCATCTTGCCAAACAAAAAAGTCAATACATTCATCTTTATGTGTAATATCTTAAATATCCGTAGGAATGTAACAATAGTCACTGTCCAATATAGTAATTTGGAACACAAACAATGACTATGGGATAATGTATTTAGGTACTGAAACTGTGATTAAGTTTTGAATATTGCTTGTGGCAGGAAATAAGAGCATTTTTCTGCACCACTAGTGAGATAAAAATGGTATTAGTCAAATATCTACTTTATATTGAATTATTGATTGTTTAGTTTCTTGATTTTGTGTACGACAAGTTGGTCAACACTGATTGTTAGAGGGCGTGTACTTGAGGATGTGTACAAAGGTAATGAATACTGACCATAAGGGGGCGTGTACTTGAGGATGTGTACAAAGGTATTGAATACCGACCATAAGGGGGCGTGTACTTGAGAGGGTGTACAAAGGTATTGAATACTGACCATAAGGGGGCGTGTACTTGAGGATGTGTACAAAAGTATTGAATACTGACCCTTAGAGAGAGTGATCTTAAAAATGTGTAAAAAGGTATTGAATACTGACCATAAGGGGGCGTGTACTTGAGGATGTGTACAAAGGTACTGAATACTGACCGTTAGAGGGTGTGTACTTGAGAATGTGTATATAAGTATTGAATACTGACCGTTAGAGGGTGTGTACTTGAGGATGTGTACAAATGTATTGAATACTGACCGTTAGAGGGTGTGTACTTGAGGATGTGTACAAAGGTACTGAATACTGACCGTTAGAGGGTGTGTACTTGAGGATGTGTACAGAAGTATTGAATACTGACCGTTAGAGGGTGTGTACTTGAGGATGTGTACAAATGTATTGAATACTGACCGTGAGAGGATGTGTACTTGAGGATGTGTACAAAGGTATTGAATACTGATCGTTAGAGGGTGTACTTGAGGATGTGTACAAAAGTATTAAATACTGACCGTTAGAGGGTGTGTACTTGAGGATGTGTACAAAAGTATTAAATACTGACCGTTAGAGGGTGTGTACAAAAGTATTAAATACTGACCGTTAGAGGATGTGTACAAAAGTATTAAATACTGACCGTTAGATGGTGTGTACTTGAGGATGTGTATATAAGTATTGAATACTGACCGTTAGAGGATGTGTACTTGAGGATGTGTACAAATGTATTGAATACTGACCGTTAGAGGGTGTGTACTTGAGGATGTGTACAAAGGTACTGAATACTGACCGTTAGAGGGTGTGTACTTGAGGATGTGTATATAAGTATTGAATACTGATCGTTAGAGGGTGTGTACTTGAGGATGTGTACAAATGTATTGAATATTGACCGTTAGAGGGTGTGTACTTGAGGATGTGTACAAAGGTATTAAATACTGACCGTTAGAGGGCGTGTACTTGAGGATGTGTACAAAGGTATTGAATACTGACCATTAGAGGATGTGTACTTGAGGATTTGTACAAAAGTACTGAATACTGACCGTTAGAGGGTGTGTACTTGAGGATGTGTACACGAGGGAGGTGGAGGAATCCAGCGGAGAGGGGAACCACCTCCAGCACACTCTCAAAGTAGTCGTCCTTCAGACAGAACACACCTGCAGCAGAGCATATGGCAAGTTAAGTTCAAGAAATTTAACAGAAGTGATTGTGAGATCACCTCCCGTGTGATTTGAACCCAGGACCTCCGGGTGAGACTCCTACCCTTTACTGATTCAGCCAAAGAGATATCCCTCTGGCCAAAACCAGTAGGAATGCTTTTATTTCACCCTGCCACAGAAACACCATTTCTCTTGCATTTCAGTATCAGGAATCTAGGATATATGTTTGGATATATATAACAATGTCAAGGCCAAGTTGCTCATCAACTATATGGTAATGATTAAATTGCTTACGTACAAATGAATAAATACCTGTAGTCACTTATGAAAGACACCTTTACATGTTTTTCAATGGTACTTTCTTTTGCTTACTGTGTTAAATATCAAGAGAAATAAACTTCACATACTGGTAGACTTTCCTACAAGAGCCCAAGTTGACTTGTCTGTCTTCACATCATACACAAGCTCCTGGTCTGGGTCGCCGTGACCTCCCTCATACCTTCTCACCTGCAGTTTGAGTAACGAGTTTCTACCTGTACGACACACCTTGTCTGTGTCGCCTGACTGAACCTCGTAGTTTAATAAGTACTGTGTCTGGAACAATTAGAAACAAGGCAAAGGTTAGCACAAATCAACCACACACTTGCCTCAAGTTTGACCACTCACATAGCATTGATGAATTTGAAAACTCATATAGTCAAGTAAGTAATAGAAAGAAAATATATGTCAATTGAGTTGGAGCCTATAAAACCTCAACATCAAAATCTTGGTAACTTAAAAAATTATCTAAAGTTGGACATCACAGTTTTGGACCATTTTTTTATCCTAACCTGAATTGTAATCACAAAAGGCTTACCAAACCACAAAAGTAACATTCATATCAAATTTGTGGATTCCCAGTCAATCAAATCATCTATAATACTCACCTGGAAATCCTGCACACTGCAGCTGTACAGGTATTTGTGAGGCCCTTCCAGCAGGTCAAGATGACACGCGTACAGAAAGGAGAACTTGAGCTCCAGCCGAGGAATGTCTGGGATGTTGCAGCGGATCTGGTAGAGGTAGCACGCAGTCTGGTCTGTGTTCACAGTCTGTGGGGGGATATAAGCTACATCAACATGGACATATATGGAGAGGGTCCCATTTTGATGCTATTTGGTAGACTTTAGAATATCTTGGCTTTTAGCAATCAACAACAAATATTCCTTATATTTTAACACTGTAATTAACATCCATGAATCCAGCCTATTTATTTTGCAAACAGAGAGAGATTAAGGTTTAAAAATGTAAAATGAGATCCAAGCAATATACATATCCTAGATCTGGGAAGAAAATTATGGTCTACTGAATGAACATGGGACACCATGCAACACCACATCAGGTACTGAACATGAATTCACACAAATAATTGGGAGCATCCTCTTCGAAAATCTTTAAAGTGATTACTTACAACGAAAAGATCAAGTAGAAAATATACAATGTGAAATGCTGTTTAAGTACAATCAAAAATAAGTGTTTGCAAGCCACAGAGTAAAGGGTGCATGAATGCATATGGGCCAGACCAGGCTTTTCATAATCTACAGTGTACAGGGTGAGAGCAGAACAAATCAATGTCATTAATGCAGTACAAAGCACTTTACTGACTTTGCTGAAACCATAAAGAAGCAAGTGATTCATTACATCTGAGCAAGGAGGATATATTCAAGTGGGAAGATATGGTTACAATATGGTTGGTTAGATGTACATGGTGTCCTAAGAATAGATAAGTACACACCAGCTCCTGGCCAGGTTTGTTCATCAGTTGCAGCTCCACATCATTACAGTTGACGGCAGTGAGCTCAGGCTTTGTCAGCTGGAACTCAGTCTTAGTGTTACCGGCCACTTTCAACTGCAGGTATTTCCTTTAGAAAGAACAACATGTAGAACAGTAGCTATTTGGAGGGGTAAGGGAGTAAATTAGGTTTTCTTTGAGGCCTCTTTCCCTGCAGGTACTGGTTAGATATACAACATACATATACATAGATTTAAATATTTGAAGATTGATTTGTTATAAATGATATACAAAATGTTTCTTACTTTTCTAACCTACAATCATTCTCTCCCTGCACAGGTAGCTCCGTCATAAATTCCTATACAACCTCTGTCTTAATACGAAGGTTTCTCGGGCACGAAATGTAGATTGCTGATTGGATGCAATCAAAGTTAGTTGTACAATAAGCGACGCCGTTTCAAAAGTTATCATTCAAATCGCTTTAGTTATTTCAGGAAGCTTTACAAAAGCTAAACTTTATTCGAATATGCACATTGCACTTTGAGTCGTTTTTACAGAACACATAAGCCTCATATTGCCACTGCGTCATTGCATAGGCCTGTGTGACAACAAATATGTTATTCATGCATTCGGTGTTTTCATTGGCTGAAATATTGCCAGGTAGTTTAAGTTGCAAAATTGTCCCGCTAGGGGAAACTATCTGAAGCCCGAGAAACCTTCGTATTAAGACAGAGGTTGTATAGGAATTTATGATGGTGCTACCTCTGTTGGGAGAGAATGACCTACAATAGACACATCAAAGGATCATCAAGTTGGGTGAAGCTACCATGAAGAGTTTGTGAGATATGCTCTAGTTTGTATGTTACCCTCATATCAATTCAGAAGCCGACTTGTATAAATATTTGCTCAAAAAACCCACAACAGAAACAACTAATTATAAAATACCCCTGAATGCTTGAAAATCTTCAGTGATTTTACATAGCAGCAGTCAGGTCATTTTTTCATCTACAAACTTGCTTGTTCTATTTCTGATACACTATACTACAGGTCATAGTTTTTGGTTCCCAAAAAATACAGTAAAAGGACCATAGCATATATATTTATATATTTTTTACAAATGCTATAACACAATTTAGTAGAATGAGATAGCATAGTCTCCAACTCATCTCTAGCCAACTCACTTCTCCCTGCAGGTGTGGAGGCGGTGGGAGACAGTGAAGGGGTGGACGAGGGTCAGCGCTGTGTCCAGCTTCTTGTCCCACACATCCACGTGACAGATCAGCTGCAAGAGAGGAGTGCGGGTATCAGTTACTGTAGGCTCTTTAACACTGACAACTTTGATAGTCAGTTTTACATTGCCCTTTCTGGAAAAGTTGAAGAGATCAAAAGCCTCTGCAGCACACTTTGGTCAGATAAAATTGAAACATGACATAAAATTTGATGAGAAAAAGATTTCAAATATTGCACAAAATATGATTTCATGGGTACTAAAAAATAAACCTACACAAAGGATATCTCCAAGCGGGCTAATCTCTTGAGCAAAAGTGTGTCAAGTTTGGTTAGTTTTGGTATAATTTAGGACATACGTTCATGAAAAAGTTTCGGGATGGATTTATTGTATCTTATTCAAATCTTAAATTTGGGTAGCAGGTGGCGTGGGATTGATTATTATTGATATATGTGATCACAGATAATTACTTGGAAAAAAACAAACCACACCTTGCTGCTTGAGGTGACATTGAATGCGGAGCTCGTCTGTTGGAAGACAGTCACTCCAAAGTCTGCTGACTGGTCTGCCTCAAGTGGAGTCAGCTTGAGCACGGAGTTGCCTCCCCTTGTAAGAACCTCGAGGTGCTCACTAGACTTGAACTGAGCACTGCAGCCTGCTGGGAGACTGCAACTTCCTGTGTGCAATGTCAAGGTCGCTTCCTGCTTGATGCCCGCAATGAAGTGCTCTGTGGAAAAAAGATTCAGTAAAGTTTTAGATTTACATAAAGAAGACTAAGTGTACATTCTATAAAACTGCATGAGCACTTCATGAACGACAATGCTGAATACTTCTAGTAACAAGATCACTCATCTGTTCATCACAAGTATCACTGTGATTTCATGTTCTGAACTCACTATATCAATAATTACTACCATATCATATTAACTAGTATTGTAACAATGGAAAAGCTGAAAAACTTTGTCAAGATGAATTCTGAAGACTTTTCAATTCAAAACAATATAATAGACATTCATAAGAAATTACACATATAAATGTTGAAGACCAAAATAGCCACATAAGCATAACCTCCAGATGAACTCAGGAGAAACAATAAGATGACTGCGTCAGTGCATGTACAGTTAATACCCTGCTGATATACACACCTGCCCATATTCAGAGCTACAAGAATGCAGCAATATTCACCAATATACGAACACACCTGACTTAAGGGGGTGTAGCTGGACCGCTGGCTGATCACAGACAACCCGAAAGTAGAGATCCCAGCTGGAGAGAGACTTGAGGAGGTCCAAGTGCTTCAACTCGTAACACAGCTGGCTCAGGCGGAACACACCCTTATCCTCCGTCTGGGGGAAGGAAATCAAAGGTGGGTGATATGTATTATCTCTTACATAACATTTCAACATTCATTATTACTCAGGTGGAGCTGACTTTAATGAATTATAAATTGATACTGTAAACATGCATTTAGCTTATTTTTTTGCATTCCAGGAAAAAGATTTTGCTGGACAGTCCTACATTGTTCTTGAGGAAACAACTAAATCAAACAATGATGCTATAGTAACCTTCATCCTCAGTGTGACAGTGTTGTCCCCGGGCAGAAGCTGGACATCCTCAGCCTGAAGACAGTGGGTGAAGTCACCCTTCATCATACTGTCCACCTCGGTGTGTGTCCCGGGTCCACTGTCTGTCCGCTTCAACAGTTCATGAGCATTCTTACATGTCACTCCAGCACCCACGATCTTGCCCTGCTGCTTCTCGTATGTAGCAGTGGCACCAATACTAGCTGGTAGCTGCTTCCTGATTGGCTGAAAGTTTGCTATGTGTTCTGTCCTGTGGTTAGTGAGACTGGGACATCGTGAATGGGAGATTTTTTTCTTGGCAAAGTGTGAGGGGCTCGGGTGGTATTGAGGCGGTGTGCTCGACACTGAGATGCTGATCCTGTTGCACCGCACTGGTGCTGGGAAATGACTGTGGATCACTGTCTCGATGATGAAGTCTTCATCCAGGATCACAGATGGAGTGAGCACATCAGCGCCCTCTAGTGACAAGATATTTGAAGCTTTCAGCACACCCATCTCTGCAACATGAGGTTATTGTGGTTTGAATGTAATATAGTAATGATATTTATATATAATATTTTCAATAGGTATAAATCACTACACAAATATGGAACACAAATAATCCAAAGTTTTAATGAGCAATACATATACATATGATATATTAATTGATTTTTTATAATGAAGCCAAATTTAAATTAATAAAAAATATGAAATGGAGGAAAATGACCATACCATCTTTATCCTCGACCATCTTCATGACCTGGGTGAAGTATTTCTGTCTGTCAGCCATCTTGAGGTGAGGACTACATGCAATTTGACACGCTGTCTTCAGGTATCTGATATACTGTCAGGAACACTAACTGCTTACAGTAGACATTTAATACTTACTCATAACGACTCCTAGTTAGCTCTACCAGATAGTACAAAAAATATGCCTGATGCGGTTAATCAGATAGTGATACAGAAGGATACTTGAAGTTGTCTCCCATTTTGGCCTGACAAAGGGCAAGGTCGAGCATGGTTCCGTCAGCCAGCTGTTCCCACGCCTCTTGCCGGTACATCTTGATAGCATCCAACAGGAACACTTCAGCCTTGTGTGGCTCATTCATCAACCTGCAGCACACATGGGGTTAAGGAGTTAAGAGGGTTTGGAGGAAACATTGAGTGTGTACTGTGTGGTAAGGGTTTCACGATAAAAAAAACACAATTGCATGGAGTTGCCTCCCCTGAAATTGGATGTCTGGATGAGGGTGTTACATATGTGGTACAGAAGTTAAAGATTGAATTCTTGACAGTTCAAAGTACTCACATGTAGAATTCTGCAAGGTCCCTGCCGATGATACGAGCAGAGCGGAACCTGCTGATGTGTTTGTAGGTGCCCATAGCTAGCTCACACATCTCCTGTAGAGGGCATTGAGAGAGTGGAAGGGGAGGTCAATAAGCAGCACATAGGGTACAGTCAATGAACAGTATTCAAATTGCAGAGGGTAGGAGTATCTGATATTATTTCAACAATGTAAGTCCCTGTGAAGGAGCTGCTCATATCATATGTATATCAGTGTCATCTCATTACATCAGCATTCCACCGTATAGTTTCGCTTACAGTTTTGTAAGGCTTTCAAGTAGTGATCTCATAATGTTAGTGCCTGATTTGCAGTTTTATAAAGACCATTGAGTGGGTTATTTTGCATGATTTAGTTTGGTAAATTTTACACAGACAACTAGATATAGATTTTATTACATTCATTGCTATTTCTATACAAACTACTTCAATGGTTTCTTGTTTAAATGATCTGCACAGAATGAGTTTCCAAAATATTTGATATTTCATTTTCTTCTGAAGTTAATGGAATTTTTTCCCATGGTTTAGATCTTTAAAACTATTACAAATTTATAAGACAAAGACTGATAATTTAAACACAATTGCCAAGATAAAGAATATGAGGAACCAACTGACCAGGTAGTGTTTCTTGTAAGCTTCGTCAGAAGACAAGGCCTGCCTCAGTCTGTCCAGTGGGCTGATTTTCTTATCCTTCGAACCTGGGGGAGAGACAATAAAGCTATGCATGAAATTCATGTTTTTAAAAATAAGTGTTTGAACCTTTTGAACTTATTTTTCTTGTCTAAACCATAATTCATTCTTAATCTTTCATTTTATTTCAATACTGTAAAAGAAGTGTATAACCAGTAGAAATAATATTTTTCACCATAACTTCAATTTTTATTCCTTAAAGAGTTCCTCAAAGTAAATGCTTGGAAAAGACATATGGTCGAACTAGATGCTTGACATACACATTATGCTCAAACAAGCAAGAGATAATCCCGTACCGGTCTCCTCTGAGTCGACTGTGACCATGCCGGAAGTGAGATCCACCCTGCACCCCAGCTGTCTGGAGGAGGGCCGCGTCCCGGGGGTCAGGCCACACACCCCACCCAGGTCCTTCAACTGGAGTAGTATAATATTGTCTTATTTCAGAGGTAAAATAGTTCATCCTGTTAATAGTATTTTATTATTGGAATTGAAGACACTGATGTGAGCAACAATATTGACAACTGAGATGGATAAGAAACTTCTACTTTCTATGGAGGCAATGTTTTGACATAGCTTTTATTGTGGTAGGCAAGTTTGACAATGACATTTAAAAAACCCACAATGAAGTTGATTTTTGCTGAATTCAGTCAGTACTTTTACTTGTTTCTTTAATTATTATTGGACAATCAAAACAGGTCTGAGTAAAATAAACTGGATTGGATTCTAATAAATTTTCAAGACTAGTCATCCAGAAAAAGTGTAAGATAGCTACCTTCTTCCTGGCATAGTCCCAGAGAGAGGCTGTACAGAGGGTGTTCTTGTTGTGTCTGGAGTGGTCCGCGTACCTCTCGTTGGCCTCAAGGACCTCCAGGGAGCTGAGGAAGACCCAGCACCATAGACCTCCCTGTGGCACCTCCATCTGGGGGAGGATAGGGTTCACATTTATGTGCCTTATACAACAGAAACTATGCAAAAGTGTTTCCCCTTTACAACCTTTCCTTTGTAACATCACAAAGACATATCTTTTAACACTCCTTCTTAGGAAATAAAATCTACACTTATTACCTACATGGTCATTTAAAAAGATAATAATGAGAATTTCATGGGATATTGATTGATTTGGTAATTCAGTATGATCTGCCTATCAATCATGGTAACTTATTTCTTAAAAAGGATATGTTTACTGAAAATAGTTTTGAGAGGTGTGTTAATTGATATCATTTGAATAGTACACAGTTACACTCTTAATGTCTTATCCTTTTACAGAGTGGTATGTCTGGATCACACAGTCTGTTTATACATCTATTGTGGGATTTTTTTTATAGCCAGAAATAATTTTTAATAGATTTTCAAAGGAGATAACTCAATCAAACCTGTCTCACCTCAAGAGCAGTTATCTCCTGGACAGTGTAGTGAAGGAAGTCAAGTGCTCTCTGTGCTACGTCGGTGGGTCTGTTCATGAGGTACAGAAGTGCACACTGCCTAGAGAAGAGGTAGTTGCGGAACTCCAGTAGGCTTGCCTTGTTCATCTTGATGGTGTCTCGGAGCTGCTGATCTAGAGCCTTGCTCAGTGACAGACCACTCCAGTTGTGTAGCGGCTGGATTAGTGGACTCAACCATTTCACCTGGGCTGGGGATCAGAGGATCAGAAATACTCTGACGGCCATTTAGATATGGATTACATATGTCAAGCAGGACTGATGAGAAGATGCTATTGACATTACTTGTTTTCCAGAGGGATATACAGTTATATGCAATAAGATTTATTTCTACTTCATTGGAAGAACCGCTGAGTTATAGAGTTATTTAACAATTAAAACGGACAACAGGGGAAATCAATAACAATAAGGTAATCTTTATACTGATGGCCTGTTCCCATAACACTGACTCTGTGTACTTACCTCCTGCCGCATGATTTTCAGCAAACTGAGTGAAAAGAGCATCCAGCTCATCGTACTGCAGCAGGGCGTCATCGTACACCCCCAGAATCTCAAACATGAACGCTAACTCCTCCTAGTAACAGAACAATGCACTGAGGGCTTTGCAGAAGAAAAATTTGTCACATAGATTGGTGGAGTAGAGATTGGCAAACTTCATGTGTGAAAGCCACTAGCTTAGTGTTTACACTATGGATTATTGGAAGATAGTTACTTTCAAATACTGTAGTGATTGACATCTGAGACTTTGAATATAAATCTTTGTTTCTTTTCATGTTTTCACCTGTTTCACTTCAAACTTTGTAACTAGAAATCATTAAACACATTTCCCATACATGTTCTATTTCATTAACTCAAAAGCATGAAATAGCTTTAAGTTTCTTTATTTGGGTACACCGACCTGGACAAGGAAGTATTCAATGTAGTTCCAGGTGGGGTCATTCCGCTTTTCTCTAAGTGCTCGCATGTTGTCCTCAAAGCGACCAAGTTGTCGGTTGTAGGCTTGGAGAAGAAGTGGACGTAGACGATGGAAGAAGTTGAACCATGACTCAATGCTCTTTGTGTCGCTTTTCAGGGGTTCAGTCAGGACTAAACATCTGGAATTATCAAAAACAGACATATATAGCCCTCAATTTCCATGTAATATTATCACATTAAAAATACATTAAAAAGTTTTCTTCAATTCTGATTATCTCTATGCAGAAAGAAATATATTTGAAGTCCAATACTTGACCTGATGCATAACAATGGCATCCAAAAGTTTGTATGTGAGTATCTTTTCAAAGAAATTGAAACATGAAATAAAAAAATTTCTGACCTTTCTTGTGCTTTGCTGCAAAAATCACTTTTCACTTTATCAATAACAGAAGATCTAGGCAGTATCTTTGACTTGACTTTGCTTTCATCCATTACCACCACAACAATGATCCAATCTGGGATGTTTCGAGCCTTCAAGGCTGCCTGCCATTCTGCTATGTCTTCCTTCACATTCTGCTTGTATCCCTCTAAGTCCTGCAAATCATTAATCATAAAGATCCGACAAAATGAAAGACTCTCAAAATCTTACATCCCTAAATAAATTTTACTCTTTAAAATAAATGATCATTAGCAAGACATGAGGTGAAGAATCAAACAAATGTACAACCGAGTCTACAAGTGGATTTGTTATATTTTCTTCAATGTTTACTTACACAATCTGTCCAATAAATGTGGAAGTAAGGACGACTGATGAGAACTCTGTCATCCTCGTCAGGAAGTATATCAGCATCATATGGTACAAAGCTTGCTTCCAGCTTCAGAGTTCTGGGGGCTCTCCCATACGACCTTCCACAAACAAAATAACACTTAGAATTTTTTCTCAGAACATATAAAGATGGAGCTGTGAAATATTTAGCATGAATACAGCACATATAAGTCATATGGAATACATCCTATAAAAAATCCAGCGCACCTTTTCCATTCACATGGTTCCTTTGGCAGGCCGTGGAGGACTGCTGAATGTAACTGTGAGAACAGACTCTGATCCCCATGACCTTATATTGAAAAGGGAAAGAAAGACATGTTAGTTTTTTAGCATCACAATAGTTATTGTTTACTAGCAAGGATATATCAACATATTACTAGACGTATATGCTCATATGAAGGAATGTTTCACTTGAGGAGAAATCAAATTTATCCAGATAAACTAGTGGTAGTGATGGTTAATAGCACAAGAAGTACAACAACAAAGATGCTTAATAATGTCCTTCAGTAATTATTTGTAGTGTAATGTTGTTGCAGTTTTGTGATTGAAAAGTAACTAATCAATAACTATTTCCTAAATAAAATGTTACAATACATGTCACAATCGGCTTCGCCTCCATAATCACAATAGCTGTAATGACGTTGCTATGAAGTTCATTTGAAGAACCTCAAAGATGACTTCTTGTTAATCGGCGTTTTTAACTTGAGTTGTGGCAAGAAATCCACCCATAACAAAACTTGCGGCCTTCACCTTGATCGGAATAGGTAAAGCTAATATGCACTTTGTATTCGTATTTAACTAACCTTTTGTAATTTTTAATTGATCCATTTGCTAATCTGACATACAGTCGTATGATTAAACTAATTTCTGTTCGATATCAAATGGTTACTAAAGTTATAACATATCTACCTCTATTGCTTTTTAGTAGTTTACGAATCGACGCCTTCTCCTTCCAAATTGCAAAATGGCTGACGATTTAGGGGATGAGTGGTGGTTGCAAGGGGAAAATGCACCACGTGGTGAGTATCCGTTTTAAAGTGACATACAAGTGGACCTGAAACATTTGAAATTGATTTTTTTTATCGACTACGTAAACATTTGGGTCTACTGACTGTTTTAAACCTGCCGTTTCATCGATCTATGCTTTTCTATAAATCAGAAAGTGGAAACTTATGAAACATTACCAATGCAATACATGGTTATTAGGTTATAACTTGATAAACCTATATTCCAGACAACTTTGATCGGGATTAACATCTAACTTTAATTGACAGACGGAGGGAAGGATAAAACCATTTGAGTATATCCAGGATTCCGGGGGGGGGGGGGGGGGGGGGGTGCTGTTTCTCTATTATCGCTGAACATGTCAAATGTAAAACATGGCAAAAGCCATTTTTACGTGACCCCTATGAGCTGTTTACTAACACAAATAATGAGCACTTTTGCCGTCTTGACAAAAAAATTTTTTTTTTTCCTCCGTTATGTCTCATCTGATTGTATGTTTAGTTCATTATTCATATTACAGTATTACTTAGGTTAAGAACAATATTATATTGAGGGCAACTGACGAAAATTATTTTTTTTCTAATGTAACAAAATTTTTTTACCAAATCATTTTAAATTTCACACTGGCAATTTTATATGGATTTTTACATATTTTCAAAAGATATTTGACGATTCTTTTTTTCATAAATGGATAATTTCCACAAAATTGCTGACAAATGTAACCATGATTTATTTTAACTTCATTAATCATCATTGAAAATAAAAAGTATCAATTAAACTCCTATAGGGAGCTAATATTCCAAAGAGTCAGGAAGCAGTATTTCACAGCAATGGCCATACAAGCTTGTGTTTCTGTGTGTCAGACAGCTAGACATTATGAAGAGATGTCATCAGTTATTCAAGCAACCTAGGCCCTCAACTTATTATGTGGACAGTAGACTGATGTTAGTAATGGTGACACTATTTCTGAAAATGATTTAAATGATATAATGTATAATTTAGCAAATTTTTAAACTAATAATTTAAACAAATTTGTACGACTGTTTTGGTTAAGAGTCCACGAAACATAGCACAAATCCCAATTCCAAAAAAGAAACATGAATCCGGAATTGAAAAAAAACAGTGGAAATTTATGTTTAGATGAATATAGGCATTTGCAAAGTCGGGCATACCATACAAGCTAAAATAGAACTTCTGTGAGTTTTGGTATGTGAATTTACAATAGTATGTATCAAACTAGCCACAATATCAAAAATAATTTTATTAACTGGTATTGCTTAAGTTGGATTTCTTCTTTTGTTCACAGACGAAGAATCTGATTCATCAGTTGTTAAAGTTGAAGAAAAACAGAAAGATGACAAAAAACGAAAGAAAGCTAAAAAACGTAAAGCTGGAGAAAACATGGAAGGTGGCTGCAAATCAGCTGAAAGTCCAAAGAAAAATGACCATGAAGAAGAACCGAAGAAGAAAAAAAGAAAAAAGAAACGATTAAGGGTATTTTATAGTTCTTGTTTGTGTATTTAATTTTATCCTATGATTTGTAATTGTACTATTTTGTCTGTGCACTATTTTAATGTTTGTAAAGAAACTGTTCATTTATCTGTCTTTTCTCTTGTAGAAGAAGATATCAGAAGAATTATCTGGTAAGACGTTAAGTCCAGGACAAAGAGAAGACTTCTTGGAATTGATATCCAAAACATACAAAGAAAAACTGTCACAAGTTGAATGGGATGAAATCCAACTTGAAGGTAGGGTTTGTGAGGGAAAATTCAGATCAACTATTTCTTTAAATGCTGTCTAATTATGTTATATTCATTTTGTGTTTTATGCTTTCAGTTATTTCACTTGAACCCTTGAACCCATTCCAATTAATGTTGTACAAGTGTCAAAATTATTAGATAATCTAAACCAAATAGTTACAATAAATCATAAATGCTAAGAATCATGTTTCTATTTTGACTACTTTTCCTTTTCACAATGTTTACTCTTTTAGAAGATGACAAATGTCCAAAATATCAGCATTTGGTTAATGAAAGAGAAATCCTATTTGATCTTTACATTACCTCAAGACTAATTTCTTAGTAATCCTTTCATTTTCAAATGGTCGTTCTCTTCACTCCCCCAGACAATGACTTTCTGTCCAGTAACTCAGTCAGTGAAGGGGGAGAGTGCAGCTACCTCAAGTCCCAGGTTCCTAACTGGACATCTCTCGTCGGACGGGAGGAACTCAAGCCAGGGTCCCCCTTTATGCTCATTGTAACAAGCTCTGGAGTCCGTGCTGTTGATCTCAACAGGTGCTTGCTTCTTAACGCTGACTGTAACTGTTAGTGTATTAATGAGTACAGCTAGATCTCTATTTAACAAGTTATCTAACTTATTGATTATGTAAAAAAAAAAAACTGTTTCTGATTATCCGAAGCTGTATTATTTTAATTTCTTCAGGATTACTAAACAGTTTCAAAAGTGTCGTAAAATCCTTCATATGCGGAATTTCATTATTGGATGTTTCTTAATACTGTGACTGTCAACATGTAAGCTTGTTTATATATAAAATATGTATATGTAAACAAACAAAGGGAAATTTTTACTACATTTGATAATATCTGTAGCTCATAATTACATTTATGGTTTCTTTTCAGAGATATCCAGAAATTCAAAACAACTGATTGCAAATGTGCCAAGCTTTTTGCAAAGCATTTCAAAGTAAGTCTAATCATTGAAATTAATAAATATGATATTTCGATCTTCAGATCTGTGTCTCCTCTCTGTACCAAAAGCAAAACTTTGATGGTTCGGCAAACGATCATTCTCTTTCAATGCTGCAACATTGTGAAATGTACTGCCTTTTAAAATGAAAAGTATGAGAATCTCCGCAGCTTTAAAAAGACTCAAAGACTTATCTGTTCAACAAATTCTACAACGAAAGTACACATTGTTGAGATGTACAATCAAATATTGTAAAGTTCTTACATATTGTTAGCGCTATGAGCATTCACCAAGCGAATGGAGTTTAACATATATAAATGCGCTTATTATTATTCAAGTAACTGAATGTAATCTTGCTCAAACAAGTGTAATATTATGTTTTAGGTATAGTGACATTTTTGGTATAAATTTAAAAAGGTTCTTGTTAGATGGAAGTAACTGACATCAATGGATTCATGTTTGGAAAAAAATATAAAGTTACTCTTAGAAAAACTTTTGTATGAATAAAATAATGTACCATATTTTTCACAACTTTAAACTTGCAGCTAGAAGAGCAGATAAAGTTTCTGTCCAAGAAGGTGATACACCTGGGTATAGGGACTCCCAACAGGATCCAGGCTCTGCTGAAGTCAGGTACCACACTAACTCGGGACTTCTTTTACTTCTTACTCAAGGCATAGCTAGCGCCAGTCTGTCACTAGCTAATCATGGCTTTAGGTTTTACAACTTTTCTGTCAGGGTTCATTAGCCGAGTGCAGTTGAACTTGATAGAGGTTTTGATTGAGAGGTTGCTACTTATGGCTTGAAGGCCCCAGATAGTTATTTGGACTCAGGGTCATTTCACTCCTCAAAATAAAAAATGAGGAGTAAAATTACCAAATGAAAAAAACTACGTCTATTTCAAGGTTTATTGTTTTCAGAACCTCATTCCAAGTTAACATCTTTTTTGATGAAAGTCAATCATTACATTTTCCAGATGTTTAATCTGTTATTAAATGGGTGATTTCTTTTTGATGAAATATAAACTCAGTTATCTTTGTTTTCATACAGGTTGGCATCAATTTGGCTACTTTTCTAGATGTAAAGATCAGACATGTAGAAATGAAACTTATTTTGACAAGTCAAGATCACTCCTGTAAACAAGTACCTGACTCGATTCTAGGAAAGTTGTGCGTATCTGTTACTTATTGATTTCATTTTTTAATGCGTATATCTAAATTTAATGCAGATTCACATCTTATCTGGAGCCCTGGGCTTGTGAAGGTTCCGCACCTGAAGCACAAGCCCAATGTAGAAAGCTCAGTTAGCCGGTGACAGAGACTGAATCAAATTATCCCTTGCGGGCACTAGGTTTTTCATGTACACTTCTTGTTTTCTTAATGAGTGCATGTTGCTGGGACCCATGGAAGTACTTGAGCTGTCACTATATACCAGTTAGACATCTGAATATTTGATGAGCCTTATGTTTCCTTTATTGCTTTAGATTCTCTGAAGCTTGACAACTTGATGTACATAATGGTTGACTGGAACTGGCGCGACATCAAGTTCAAGAGGCTGGTGGACATTCCGGAGGTGAGACAGGATCTGCTGGACGTCTTCAAGAACTACTTCATCCCTCACATACGAAACAGCTCCTGCAAGATTGGCATAGTCTGATCAACAATAAATCGTTTTTAGTTACGTTTAGCCTTGTGTTATTTTTTACTGTCTTTTTTACTGTACTTTTTTATCTGAAAAGAAATTTGTTCATGTTTAATCATAACTTTAAATAAAGACCTATGATTGAGAAATAAGATTGAGAAGTACTTTTTAACCAAAATGTACTAAAACAATTGTTTGTGAGCAGAAAGAAACTTTCAGTTCATTCATTAGCTCATTGGGGCTATCAGGCATGGACCAGATACATGTATGGCATTGACAAGTTTCCTATCTGTAAGATTTAATTTTTTTTATCTTCTTTAGAACTCAAGCATCCCTAACGCTAAGATAATGTCTGGAAGTACATATGAATCACGTAGGAGCAGCAGTCAGGTGATCTTATTCAAGGGAGAGTTTGTAGGTTTTAGAAGAGTGACAGCCAGGTGATCTTATTACAGGAAGAGGTTGCAGGTTGTGAGAAGAGCAGCAGTCAGGTGATCTTATTCCAGAGAGGGGTTGCAGGTTGTGAGAAGAGCAGCAGTCGGGTGATCTTATTACAGGGAGGGGTTGCAGGTTGTGAGAAGAGCAGTTCAGTCAGGTGATCTTATTCCAGGGGGGCGTTGCAGGTTGTGAGAAGAGCAACAGTCAGGTGATCTTATTCCAGGGAGGGGTTGCAGGTTGTGAGAAGGACTTGGAGGTATAGTTCAATACCCGATAAGCTGCAGAATCCGTGGCTTTATCGTTTACGACCAGAAACCCCAGAAACCGTGACCTGACCATACTATAGAAGATCAGTAAACATATGAGTATCTAGCTTCCACCTTCTAATTATCGATAGTAAATTACAATCCTGTATGGATTTACTAACTCCAAGCAAGTTGAATACATCGAAAGGTAAACAATGCAAAAAAAGGATTTCTCCACATGGAAAGATGCGTGTTTAACCCTCCAATGTATTTTTTTGGCTTTTCAAATGGTGACCCACCCCTTTCAAGTTGGGTGGACCCGTCAATGCCACGTTGCCTATAGTCTTTATTGCCTAGTCTTTAAAGTTTTTCAGTTCTAATAAACTTATAAGTTGCGTAAATTGCGACAAAATAAAAAATTCAGGAAATTTAAAATCTCTAAAAGGGTCAACATAATTAAAAAAAAACCCAATTTGCATACGTTGACAAGGTGCCACATAAAAATCGGACAGTTTTGATCCGAAACTCTTCATATATTAAATGTAAAGCCACTTTATGATCTTTTTTTGTCTCTTAAAGTAATTGTAAAACCTAATTTGCATACTGAAAAGACTGGCAACCGTGTCTGTTGCATACTTCCAAAATGTTGAGTTAGTTAAGTGTATCCTTATTTTCATAGAGCGTAATCCCATAAACTACTTGTTACATTTTGTGCTCCCATCTGTCGCATTATCCTCTCCTACATAACAGTCCTCTGTTTAAAATCACCATACTCAATACCCCCTTAAAACTATACTATCTCCCAAGGAGATCATTTGGTAAATAGAGATAATTTAGTGACTTGTTTCGGACTTTAAACTTGTCTGTGCTATTTTCACATAGCGAGTTCACACTTTGTTTATAATTTTCAGTGAAATGAGTGTACCGGTACGTATAAAATTGTTTCTGTATTGCAATATACCGGTATACCGATATACCAGCGCATCCCTACTATCTTCATAGATTTCTTGGACACAATAACTTACATATTCTAAGTCTTTTGGAACCCACTCCATATTATTTCAATCCCATTTGCTTTGATTCCATGTTATAAATAAATCCATTCACCAGTTAAACCGAATTTTGCTTCATTCCATTTGTCAATATTTTTTTTATACTTCACTTCATTCTTCATCAATACAATACATTTCATTTCTCTATTCCATCTGCGGAACAACACTTTACTCCATTCCCATCGTCAGTGACACTGGGTAAAGTCCATTTTATTCCTCAATGAAACAATAGTAAACTCATTTCTATTTGTCAATGGTACCATAAGATATTTCATTTCCTTAGTCAATGAAACAATAATATATACACAGAGAACTTAATAAAGCACCACCTCATTTTTTTTAGATTGATGGCTGAATGTCCAAATATTGTGAAAAATTCGTAAACTTAATATGTGAGTAATTGTTATTTCTTTTGAGTGTATCCATTCGGCTTAACAAAAATACAATGCTGAAAACAATCTGAAACATTTTACTCGTTATAACGCAAGATGAAAAATTACTCTTTTACAACTATTGCGTTACGAACTTCAAAACTGGTGACAGTGATTATGTAGCTGTTGGAAAATGTTCTTTGACGTCTTAATCAAACAAACAAGACTGACATGGTCAATAACGGACGTGTACGCCACGTGTGCCGTCGACTGCTTCAACCCTCTTCCTCATCCTTGAGTTGAGTCATTTGCTGCCACTCACGATGTATAGCTGCTTCCAAACAGGCTAAATCTCGCACAGCAAGGTTCAGTGCTTACAGTCGACGCCCAATGATGTCCCAAATATGTTCCAACGAACTCAGATCCGGGCTCATGGCGGGCCATGGCATTTTCGTTATTGCGTTGTTCTGCACAAAAGCATTCACAAGTGAGAACGGTGAGATCAGGCGTTATCAGCCATGAACACAGGACGAGTGGCCAATGCATTATTGTCAAAATGGGGCACTAGAACAGGCCAGAGGATTTCCCGGATGTAGCGGTCGTCATTGAGATTTCCTTGAACAGTGACCAAATCGAGTTTACAGTCAAAGGGTATGCTTCCCCATACCATAACCGATCCTCCACCGTAGAGGGCTGATGGTTGGATGTTCTTTGCAGCATATGCGGTGTTTTTGGTTCTCCAAACACGCTGGCGGCCATCTGTGACGTGTAAGAAACGACGCTAGTCCGACCAGTGAACCTTCCCCCAAGACGCAAGATTCTAATGACGTCAGGCCTCACACCACTCTAAACGAGCTCTTTTATGGAGATTGTTCAAAGGTGGCCGCTAAATCACTCGCCTTGCCTTTAGACCAATTGCCTTTAAACGGTTTCTTCTTTGCATAGAGGCCTGTTGGGTAACCTTAGCATGTTAAGAACACCACTTGTGGCAAACGGTTGAAGACGAACAAGACGTGCTAAGTTACGGTCTTCAACTCGAGAGGTCTTCTGCGGTTGACCTGCTCTTGGTCTGTCCCATACATGGTTGGTTTGGCGATGTTTCTGGACAAGGCGGCTTACAACAGTGTGATGAATATCCAACTGTCCTCCAATAGCTCTACAAGACATGCCGCGAGAATGCATGCCAATAATCTGCCATCTTCTTGCTTCAGTTAGTCTGCTTAGAGCCATATTGGAAGGTAATGACACAATCATTGAAAATTTCCATATTTTATACGGATTCTATCAACTCGTGTGTTTCTGCGCTTGATTTATCAGTGAAACCGTAATCCGTTTTGTTGAAATGCAGCTTGATTCTAATTTAGAGATACCATTTTACATTAATCAATGATAACTTTAGTAGAAACAAAATTGTTAGGTGGTGCTTGATTAAGTTCTTTGTGTATACTTTATTCCATTCGTCAAGAAGGCATAGCATCTCTCATTTCATTCTTTAATAAAAAAACATAATATACTTCATTCCATCAACAAAAGACATAATAAAATTTATTTCATTCGTCAGTTGAACGATGATATACATTCTTCATTCTATGATGAAACATTAATAAACTCCATTATCTCTGTCAGTGAAGTCATCTTTTTCATTCCATCCGTCAATGAAACTTTAGTATACTTCATTCTATCCGTCAATGAAACCCTAGGATAATTCATTCTATCCGTCAATGAAACCCTAGGATAATTCATTTTATCCGTCAATGAAACCTTAGGATACTTCATTTTATCCGTCAATGAAACCATAGTATACTTCATTTTATCCGTCTATGAAAATATTGTATATTTCATTCCGTTGAAATGCAATCAATTATACTTCATTCCATTCGTTCATGAAACCATTTTATACTTCATTCCATTAATTTGAAACCATTAAACGTCATTCCATTCGTAAATGAAAATAAAATACCGAAATAGTTAACCGTATTCCATTCGGTTTAAAACGTATCGTTTCATTCATTCATTCATTCATTCAATCAAACCGTCTTAAACTTCCTTCCCTTTTTCTACTGAACCATTTTATACATTTAATTCACTTAATTTGTCACTTAAACCGTAGTAACTTTCATTCCATTCGTCAATTAAATATTGTATATTTCATTCTATGCGTCAATTATACTATCGTATACTCAATTACTTTTGTCAATCAAACCACATTATATTTAATTCCGTATATTTTTCAAAAAACGTTGCACTTCATTCCGTTCGCAAATAAAGAAACATATCATTAATCCTATTCGTCATAAAGGACAAATGATAACAGACTATATTTGTCATTGAAAACACACCATTATTCTCAATATGACGCCCTGCGTCTATCTATATAGTTAGAAAGCCGCCCAGAAATATATCATTATGCGCGTATAGGTCGTTGCAAAGATATAAAGACGGCAGGTCTGTTATTTATGTGTGATAATAAACCATTTTACGACCTCTTTTTAAATTTTTATAAAACTTGAGAATGGAAGCTGACATTAACAGTAAAGTTTTGAAGATTTGTGATTGTGCATGAGCTTGTAATTGTGCATGAAAGCAATTCTAAAGTTCCTCTGAAAATACTGCTGAGCCTGTATCATTTCTGTAGCGTTGAGATGCATAAGGCTCTTTCTTTTCCCTCGATTATTGGATGTCATTCTTCATGACATCTTCTTTGCAATCTCAACTGTCAGCTGTAGACCGAAATTTCTGTCGCCGAATGCTGTATTCTCGCAAGCGAGCCGCATACTAACCAATGGGGTTGCACGTAGAGCCTCTTGACCTATGAAAACTAACCAAGTTAGTAGCACTTGCTAACCTATAAAATGTACCCTTCGACAGGTGGATGGACTTGAAACGTATAATAAAGTATACAGTGCGTTTGACCAAACATGGAAAACGAAGAAAAGCTTGCAGAGGAGAACATATCTTTGATATCAATATAGCTTTCAATTACACAGCAAATGTCAACAATCAACATATACAGTCTCTTATAATCTGTAGTTTCACAAAAACAAACAAGTTGACTTTCTTGAAAAATGTTATAAAATGTTAAAGTGATAGTGAATGGGACAATGTGGGCATCAGTGCTTGCCAAAATACTTTAATAAATTGATAACGTAA
This sequence comes from Phorcus lineatus, assembly GCA_921293015.1. Taxonomy (NCBI): domain Eukaryota; kingdom Metazoa; phylum Mollusca; class Gastropoda; order Trochida; family Trochidae; genus Phorcus; species Phorcus lineatus. The sequence goes on along the minus strand of OV121085.1, from coordinate 28,462,807 downwards.
GATGACAGTTAACGTTGAGCTTGATATGTTGCCATTTTCCCAGTCGTTGAGTAGTGACATATGGCACTGGTAGTCCTCAGGTTTGTAGCTAAAGGTAGTTCAATAACAGGTCTACATGTTTCATGTCTGGAGAACGTACTCGACATGGCAAACAACGACGTTGACGTGATGCAAAGCGACGGTTTTCAGTCTATGTGAGGGCGTTATAGCGTTGGTAGACGCGGTTGTTGATTGATAAATTGGCAAGAGGTCGTAAAACTTTATCCCTATCTTTTCGTACATTCGGGTCACCACGATACTGGATTTTGGAGGCGACGTTAACATTACGACGAACGTTAACTTGTTCTGACGTTTGTTTTCAGGAAAGATGAGTCTTTACTTATTTGAAATAACTCATTACGGTTTACCAGTTAATTGTTATTGCTTTGAATTTGTAGGGAACATCTAGGGTTGTATACTTTGTTTTCTCTTAAGTGCGGTGTACCATACTACGGGTTGTAACAACACAGACAAAGCCTGCACAATAAGTTTAGATAGTGTACACACCCTGTCCCAAGAGGACTCGAACCCGGATTTTCAAGCATACTAGACTGTCTCCATTCGGCTACTGCAAGGCAGCCTCACAATACTGCTCGGTTTGCAATTCCAAGATTGGTTATTTGTTTTTTCGAAATACAACGTACATGCATGCATATTCGAATGTTAATATTTTGCATGAATTTTTCATCAATCAATGAAGTTCAGCAACATCCGGTGCGGCTCGCTGGATAGATGGGTTAACCCGTCATAGCTGGAGAGTTTTGAAGGGTTATTTCCTGCCCCACACTGAGACATTAGCTATGAGACTTGTGTTGTCTACTTTGGCAAGATATTCAAGGTTGCTAATTAATTGAGAACAACACTTATTCAAGTAAGGGAAACGGATTTGAGTCGCTAAAACGAACTTGACGTGTTTGTATAGAATAGTTGAATTTATTGGAAAAAATAACATTTAATTTCATCTCCCGTAGATAACCTTATCTTTACTAAGTGTCTTTGATTCATTGCAAAGAAAATGTGTACATGCTATATTTTATCCAATTTGGGTAATCCATATATATTCAAAGAATGAAAGGGGAAGTATTAATTTCGAAACGTCGTGTTATTTTCACAATTAAAAGTTGTTAAACGGAAACTTATGCTTTTTGCATGTATTTCTTGTCTCATATGTCCCTTGTTTATGCCTCTTAAAAGGTTGTTTTACATGAGACATAAACCCTACATTAAACCTCGGACGGATGTATGTCAAAGCGCGTCTGGGTAATTGTGAAAACTGAAAGTACTGAATAATGATAAGAGCTTTTGCCTTATGCCGGATACAATACAGAGGCTACACTTTCATGCCGAAATATGAAAACTATTTTCAAGTTTTAAATTTATAACGAGCAGTCACCATAAGTAACGCTGAATCCATCTGTGATATATTTTGCTGTCAATCCCAAATTGCACCATTATCATTCGAAAATAAGGACGAAGAGTCACAATAGCACAATATCAATAAAACAGCAATTGTAGTAACTGCACCTTGTTGTTAGATATCGAATTATAGTGTCGACATTTTTATTCAATAGGTTATTACTCTCTATTTAAGTGAATGAGTTGATTTCTGTTTACATGTATGTGCCCTGTTTACTTCAACTATCCACGTCACTGGCTGTCTATTTATAGCACGCACTCGACCGATAAGAGACAACCAACACCAGCACTCACTGTTGAAGTGGATCGGAGGATTTGGTCAAGCTGGACAATGGAACCTTTCTTATAGAATGTGGTTTGTGGTGTGGTGTCTGTTCTGTGGGTGATGGGCAGGGTGGTGCAGTTACACCAACTGACTGTGAATAGTTATGGACAGTGACGCGATACGTGACAGAGGGTTATTCACGATTCACTAAACCATGACGTGTAATAAATATTCGGCACTTGCTATGTACAGTCGAGGCAGATATTGCACAGCACTGATAGCAGCTTGAGTGTCGCCTGACGCAGGTAAATAATTCACGATAACGGCGTTTGTCGTGGTGAAAAAGTGACATAACACGCGGATAACTGATAGCGTTGATCGACATCACTCACATTAAATATGGCCAATTTTGACGACATCTTGAGGCATCTTGGCGAGTTCGGGCGCTACCAAAAGTGGGTGTACTTCCTGCTGTGTCTCCCTGCCATCCCCCACGGCGTTAGGATGATGATCAATGTGTACCTCCTCAACGTCCCCGACCACAGGTGAGTGCCTTACCTGAGATCTGATCGAGGGACCGTCCCAACAATTACCAGCGCCTTTTCTTACAACGGTCATTGTCTTTATACATGTAGTTCCTTATAAGCGGTGGTACTGTAGATCGTGACGTTTAACAAGGAGCTTCCTCTTTCATAGTCTTTTTACTTTCTTCCTTCCTCATTTTCAGATATTTCCTCATAAAGTTTTAAGCAATAAAAATAGATCATTTATAGTAATGTGTCTCATAACGTCCTTTAGTAACTCTTTGAATGTTTCATAAAGGGTTCTAAATTAAGCTCGAAAATGATAATGATTAATATATTTATTTGAGCTTTAGATTCATTTTGGTTCCATCTAATACATATACTGTTTCACTTGAGGTAATCTTGAAGTTTGCAAGATGCTATTGAGCAACTAAACACTTGAGGGGAGTCGCGATTGGTTGTAAGTGTATGAACGAGTTTACGTGAAAATCAGTTTAACCTTACCTGAAAGCCACAGGTGTCACAACGTTAATTGCTACGTTTGTTGATTCTAATTTGATGTTATCAATGTAAGCAACGATTTGAGTTAATAAAGTTAATTGCATGCCACAACCAATTGTACTTAATATAACATGGAGCTCAAGTAAAATATGCAAAACAGTATTTATCAAATTTATTTAGCAAGAATTATTATGGTACGTGAAGAATTCTGAATTTTTCTTTTTCATGCAAAATATTTAGAATTGGACATAATGAAGGCATTTGTTTTGTTTACGGTGCAGAGCTCTCAAATACTGTCCATATCATTTTATGAAACACTACATGTGTAATGAAATGAAAGTGCCTTCTGCGATCTGCTTAACAACTCAATGAAAACCAATCGGGACTTTGGATCATCAACGCATAGAAAATAACTTTCTTAAACAATGAGCACATTTACGAATTTCTATATTTCATTAAATTGGGCGAAACTCAAAAGTACAAGAAAGATTTCCTGAAAAAAATATTGAAAACTTTGGCCATAAGTGACAGCAAACTTGATTCTTTAGTTCAGAATAACTACTTGTATGATGTTGAAAAACGACTAACTTTTAATCATGCTTACGGTGAACAGGGACATGTTAAGCGAGTAAGCGGAAGTTATGTTGATGGATCAGCCCCGTGCTTTCAAGTGTTCATTCCTGCTTATCAGATTTAACAGTCAATCACTTGGACTTCACTCCCATTGAGCTGCAATTCATCAGCCAGTCAGTGTCCTATGTCGAGTTTACCAAAGGCTTAGAAAAAAGTTAACATAATCTCTATAAGTTGATTATCAACGGAAATTTAAGATATCGCGTGACCTTTTCACAATTCCACAAACTATAAGTCTATTATGTGTCGGATTTTAAACAGTTCGCTAAATAACATACGAAGTTCGCAAAATTTATTTAATTATATCTCTAGAGTAGAAAAATTCAAAAGAATACTTTTTCAAACTACGTTGAAATCGTGGAAAAATTTACAGTTCGTGATACAAAGAGCGTTTTTTCAAGTTCTAGATCATTAACTTTTAAGTTGGATAAAGAATGATCTGAACTGGGTATGTGGCGATCTTACAGGTAATTCTGATTTCTATGTGTGTGAACGCCCACTGTGTGACCAAGAGAGAATGAAACTCAAGCTTCTTTAGAGCGCAATTGTACATCAAGTGTTTGAATATCATAATATATAAGTACACAATTTTCATGGATAACAACTTCTTCAATCTGAAAATGCGACGTTTCGACACAGATTCTTGTCGAAACGTCGCACTTTCAGATTAAAGAAGTTGTTATCCATAAAAATTGTGTACTTATTTGCCTCCCAACTTCTAAATGCCACTCAAAGAAGAATAATCATATAATCAAAAACTTTTATTGGGAGGGAGAGCAACCTATGCGTTAACACTAATTGTGTTTAGAATAGTTACAGTGAGACTAAACGATTTGTATGGCATTTCAATTTTACTCTGTAGAAGCTCTTTTCTTTCTTTACTGTCATCTATTGTTCATCTGACATCGTTAAGTAAAATGTAAATTGCCAGTGTAGAAACCAAGGTGAAGGTATTTTGATAACTTGTTCCAAATCCTTTGAGATATATTTAAATCCAATTAATATTAAAATGGATGGACCAAACATGGAAGTATTAATGTCATGTCACCATTTGCTTTAACTTTGATTTATTCTTTTTTCGCAGTATATCTTATGTATTTCAAATTGTATTGTCAAACTCAATATAAATGATAAAAATATGGGGGAAAATAATAAATCAAATGGGCTTTATATAACATGATATAATGTTTTAAACAGATTTTCCATCTGCCGGATTCGATGATTGTGAAAATGTATTGAAATCTTTTATCAAATTTCGAATAGAGTTGTAAGAGCTTCATATGAAATGCTGATTTCAGTAAGGAAATGAATCAAACCAAACAAACCTTGCATCTTTGCTGTAACACATGATGTTTATCCTTCCGAGGTGTTGCTGTGTTTAGAAGTTAATTTCTTCTTTCTGACTTGGAATTTTGGATTAGATATATTGAGAAATAAGTTATATGCCCTCTTTGTGTCAATTTAAAAAAGAAAATCTAGAAAACAACATCTTAATACTCTTACTTGTTTCGAATCCCTTACATCTTAAAGGCACTATTGCACGCTTTTCCGATTCAAGTTAGCTATTTTAAGGTAAATGGGGACATAGAAATTCACTTTAGCTTTCTATCGATGAAATGAAAAACTTAACATTCTTTACAATTGACCTTCAATCAACAATGAAAATTTAATGACAGCTGCTGTCGGCTTTGACATATACAAAATCTGTGGTCAGCTATGCAACACGAATTAGTAACTGAGAGTTGAAAACGGCTGAACTAGTAAAGTGTGCAGCTAATGAATTTACCAAAACTCTGAACTGAGAACAAGGGATGAAAGACAGTTTATTGAAACAATGTAGGAAATCAACCGATTTGATAACAGTGTTAGCATTGTTATAAGATTAACCAAAGTGGCTGCCGTTTCCGCTTTTCTTGTTGTACGCAAATATTCAATAATTCCGATATCGTAGTTCATACTGATTTCATGCAACGTTTCATATATACTTCCGGCCTTTAAAATCAATATATCGTACACATGTTTTGATAACTGAAGAGGGGGATTGTCATGGTGCGTATCGCTAGTAATATCGAGAGATAAGCAGTATCTATGCACTCGTTGTGTTCACGAAATATTGGTGTGCACTAGTGCGTTTAGTCAAGTTTTGTAACTTTTTATTGATTTTGCTAGGGTCAGTTGCATGATGTCTGAAAAAATATTTATTACATCTTTCACCAAATAAAAATTAATCAATGCAAAATTTAATATCCTCCTGGGCCAAAACATCTCATTAATCAAACCGAACATAGTCGTACAGGAAAATAATTAAGTATCAAGCCAAATCACTAGCAGCCATTTTGATGTGAACACTTTTGAGACAATTGGATGTGCTCAGTTTAACCCATCATATTCAATTGTTTCAGATGCATCTTTATAAGAAACATTGTTTTGCAATGTCAAAATATGATAGAACTTTTCGTGAATTCAATTGTATTGTGTCAAAAGCACTCTGTGATGTCAAACAAAAATACACTGCCTCTCTCTATATCGGACTAGTTTTGTATTAAACCAGACAGGTTGTTTGTATGGTATAATAAAACACAGATTATGTTACAAACATGGGAATAGCAATATCTTGTTAGAAATAGCATAAACAGAATGATTTCAGAAATGAAAGCTAGTCCTTTTTCATGGCATGTGCACGTTATTCGCTCGATAACACCTGGCAATACAATAGTCTAATATACTGCTCATAGTAGATAAATGTTTAAAAACAACGTTTATATTTAAAGATTTAAAAACCAAAATCAATGGCATTGAAATGTCAGTTTCTGAATGAATTACGGATGTGCTAAAGACTATCATGTGAGTAACACACTGACAAGCTGTCACACCTTCTCTCTCCGTCCTAACTCTTAACATCCATACATTTAGTTATATTCAGATTTTAGCATATATACATATTCACTTTTCAACTATTTCGCTTGACATCCAATCTATCATAAACTAAAACTGACTGAATGATACGTGTTTAGATTTAGTTACGTGCACCACAATTTGGTTTCATTTAACTGCTATCAAATTGTTCAAAATCAACACTCAGTTTGCCATTGTAGTCTAATTGAGTCTAAATGAACATATTCAGCAGATTGTGCGGGAAGCTTATATGACGCCTTTATTTACATGTCTAACTTCACTGCCCGAGGGTCAGTCCTTGTTCAAGGCATTTTCGCGCTGAAATTGGCTTTTCTGTGGCACATGAGGGCATATGCACTCACCTTAGCTTTCTGTTGACGCAATAAACTATAATTATTAGTATTATTCTTTAAAAGATAAAACTTTTGGATGACAAAAATCTTAAGTGGCGGTTATGCACAAATTGGAAATATCTGTTGCTGTATGATGTAGGACAATGGTAAGCTTTTAAATATACCGTTAATCTCTTCAGTGAGGCAACAGGATGGACCATTCGATATTAAAATATATTAAAATATATCTGTCACTTCAACCATTTCTTATATACGCAGTACAATCATTAATATCGTATTAATGATAGCGGATGCCGTTTTGACTTGTACTTTAACTGGTGTATGATATGCGGTTTCGTTAAAACGTTGCGGTCTTTTAGAATTAGCTTTATAGTCTGAATGCGAGGGTAGATTGTTAGTAATATCAATCGATATGCATTAACGGTGCATTATTTACTTTTACAAACTATTAGTATGCGCGAGTGTCTGTAGGAGCTTATAAAAGTAGCTTATGATAAATGTTATTTCCAATTACATTGTTAGAAAAAATGAATACATAATTCAAATGACGATGATAAATATTTGAACATGGTATAGTATGGCTGAATAAATATAAATTAAAATATGTTTTCGATTAGAAAACGAGGATTAAACATAAATTAAAAAGTTAAAAATAATATGTTGGTTACAAAAATACTTACCACCTGTCACACATGTGTACGTGTTGACGTTGATTGAATTGAATTTTTAATGGAAATGTTCATCAACTTGTATCAACATCATAACTACACAGTGAATGCGGAAATGACAGGATAAATTGACGGCATTTAGAACTATGACTTGACTGAATTAATCACAAGTTACAAAAAATATTCTTTTTCGTGAAAAAGAAAAAAAATCTGTAAAATCTAAAAAATTATATAGGAATAAATGATTTTGCTGATTAAAACAATGTGTTTATTCAGTTACTAACGCGGTTAAAGAAAACCCGAACACTGTTTATTTTTTATATATTTGCATTACATTTGTTTCATGCCTTCATATGTATATATGTCTTTCGAATACATAATTGTGCATCGTATTCTGAACCAAATTGTATTTTTTGCATTTTTATTTTTTGTAATGTATATCCTCATATGCCGCTGCTTGCGGCCTGAGTGTAAATAAAGTTCAGTTCACTTCAGTTGTAAGTTATTTGACTTCAAAACTTCAAAAAATCTTTTATCAAGCATGATTAAAAACTAACTTATTGTTCAAAATTCACCTCTTTTTTTCATCAATTAATGACAAAGAGCCATGCTCATATAATTTTCGAATTGTTATTCTTCTTTATTCACCTTTGATGCTTTACAGACATGTATGTGAGGGAATAAAGCTTTAAAATCGAGCTAAGCTAGACATTCAGAACCTTCATGGGCAAGGTGGAAAACAGTATATATACCAAGGACTGTTCAAGCTTTCGATCTTAAGTTTTGTAGCGAAACACGTATCCGTGTAAAATGAGCGGAGCCTAACTTATTGTTCTGAATATATTTACATGTAGACAATATAAACCACAACGGAAGTTTTAATTAATAATGAAACTCCCAGATTGTCGATATAAATATATAATGGACTAATATACATGTTAAATGGAGTCTTCACTCATTTTTGATTCAGTTATGATAAGTTGTGTTATTGTATTTATTTACCAAACAGGCTGTGACAGTGATAATGATGACTGAATGTGTTAAATGCGTGAAAATGACCAGGTCTGAGTCGCCAGCTGGTATATTAAAATAGTAATGTATGCAAACATTAGAAACAACAGCTAGCGACCAACTCTCAACACGGCATCTTGAGCTCCTATCTTATACAACACTATGATTGGAATCCAAGTCACGATTGATCATACAGTGTCGACGTTCTGAATGAAGTTGTCTATGGCAATAGATGTTTTTTGATATATCTTTAACGTTAACAAGGAATCAAAGCAACGTATCTATTGTGCATCTGACCCCAGCTTTCTCCGAGAATCCAAATAAGCTGAGAAACGTTTTGATGTCATAGATTATTTGTAAATGTATAAATGTTCATAGCTTATTGACCATCTTCACTAAATATATTTAAATAAGGAACTCCATTTTCAATGTGTCAGACTAATTTTTTGATGTCTTCAAGTATTGCAGGAAGGAGGAAATGTTAAAAAATATGTCTGATTAACGAATATGCAATACTATGCAGAATACCTTTCAGTAATATGCGCAGAATTCAATCACTGACTCTAATATATGTCTGTCTCCAGTGCTGTCTGCATCAAAGTAAATCCAGATTTTAATTCAAGTAAATTCAACGACATTGCCATTTCTTTAAGGCTCCCTTTTTATAATGAATAAAAACAATTTGAGAATTCAGAGACATAGTGTTATTGTAACACATATTCTTCTCTTGGAGATATTTAAGGTACTTCTATGCTAATTAAAACCTTGGTCTTTGAAAAGTGAAAACTTCAGAAAGCAGAATGCCACTGAAGTCTTTTTTCAGTCTTGTCATTCTTGCAAAATTTGTACAACTCCGACGCAATTGAAACAGAAATAGATTCCGCTTTATTAAGATGATAGTTAGTCGTAGAATAGCTTGAATGGGTGGAATGTGAACCTCAACCTGGCCGAATATGAATTTCCAGATTTGACGTGTATTTTGCCAACTAGTGTATTAGTTTCAGAACAAATGTATGGAAGGGGATGTGTGCCAAAAATGAAATCATGTAAACTCGTAATTCGCAAGTTGTAACATGTTGTTCTCAACCATGCAATTGTCGAAAAGACAAGTCCAAGTATGCAAACCTAACATTTCAATCCTGTAAAACTCAACTTGCTGTTCTTAACTTTACAAAGTCCAAATGTAATTCTAGAAATGTCAAAGTCGAAACTCATTTTTGTATTTCAAATAAGGGGGATATACACATTTAGCAATGCTACAAGTTACATTTTACAATTGGTAAATGAAAAATGAAGTTTCAGAACAAATGTTGTCCCATTCCATCAGCTGTTATATGTAGCACTTTAAAGGCACTAGTGCACACTTTTACGGTTTAAATTGGCTATTTTAAGGGTTACAAGGACTTATGCATTCACTTAAAAACTTTCTATCGATGCAATGAAATATGAAAAGCTGCAATCAACAATGAAAACGTTAAATGCTATGGTTAGCAGTGCAGAAAACGGATAAATTATTGACACTTGGAAACGGCTGAACTGGTATTGTGTGCAGCTATTGAATTTACCTAAACTCTGAACTGAGAACAAATCATGTAATATGTTTTATGAAAGCAATGTTGTAAATTAGCCGATTTAATAACACAGTATTAGCATTGTTATTAGATTGACCATAGCGGCTGCCGTTTCCGCTTTTCTGGTTATGAGCAAAATTTTAGTATTTCCGATATCGTAGTTCATGCGGATTTAATGTAACGTAACAATACCAGAAAAGCGGAAACGGCAGCCGCTATGGTCAAATATTTGTTAAATAACTTACGAGGTAGATTACTTGAGTGAGGATAGTGAGTAATATCGCGAGATATGCAGTATCTGTGCATTCGTTTTGTTTACGAAATATTGGCGTGCACTAGTGCGTTTAAGACGTTACCGATGTCTTAATCACCATCTGTTTCCCCCTCCCCCAGATGCGCTATCCCAGGCTACCCTAACGACACGTACGCTGTTCAGTCCCCCTACCACGCCAACCTCATCAACGAGACCATCCCCTTCGTGAGGCGCGATGGTAAAGTACAGTACGACCAATGCAGGCTGTACACTCACCCCGGCAACCAATCAGAACACAGCAATACCACCCGGGCGTGTAATAAGTGGGTGTACGACCAGACAGTCTTTATCGACACGGCGGCTACTGAGGTACCCCTTAGATATAACATTTCTTTCTTCAAATAAATTCTTTCTATGATCTTTCGCATATTATTAGATACTCGTTGTTAACCCTTTATTAGCGTCAACTTGAAATTTGCTATTTATTGATGTTGAGTTCTCATACTGGAAGATTGCTGATTTCCTTTTGTAAATACACGATTTACAAAGTTTAATATTTTAGAAAAGCCGTAATGTTATAAGTCACCGGTCATTAGAGCTAAAGTCATCAAACACACCTCAAAAAAATTTAGGCGCTACTAAAAGCTTAAAGCAAGATTACATTTTCCAGAATCTGATGACAGTCAAAACAATGTTGTGTTTATTTGCGCCAAAGAAAATTATAAAACATTGAAATATACCTACAAACTTGTGCGATTTCATTAAAGTCGATGACGTCATAGTTCATACGTTATTACCCTGTAAACTGGACTATGTTTTCACGATCCCCTTCCTCCGCAGTTCAATATGGTGTGCGAGCACTCCCTGGAGGCATCAAACGCTCAGGTCATCTTCATGGCTGGCTATCTGGTCGGAGCATCGCTCTTCGGGGCAGTTGGGGACAAGTGCGTACATTTCTGAACCTTTTATATAGTGTAGAAGAGAGTAAACGTATGAGATCAAGATTCGATCGCCTACTGTTCATCCAGATCGTTTCGTCGTATATAGTAGGAACTAACATAACGTTTGGTTCCTCTGTTTTGAAACTGGTTGTTCAAGGAAAGTTAATCCTTCTATACCGTCATCATAAGATATCCCAGCGTCGTCATTAACTGAGATTTAAAATCATGTTGAGTTGCCCGTCAACAATGCCACTACCACCGACTACATATTGACCCCAACTACCCCCAGGTACGGGAGACGGAAGGCGCTTTTCCTATGTATCGTGATCCTGTTCTGCGGGGGTCTGGCGCTCAACTGGGCCCCCAACTACCTCACCTTTGTCACCATCCGCTTCATCAACGGCGCCACCACTGCAGGGATGTTTACTACGTGCTTCGTTATTGGTGAGCTGCATACATTATGGAATAGTAAATAAGTAGAATAGTAGTGGTAGTAGTAGTAGTAGACGTAGTAGGATTCAGCAAATGAGGCCTCATTCCAAGTTAACAAACCATGTTTCAAACAACGGATCTATGTAGTTTTCTACCAACGCCATCTTTTTACCGCCAGGAATGGAGTTCGTGGGTCCGTCCAAGAGGATGTGGGCGGGCATCATCAGTGGGTTCTTCTTCACCACGGGTTACGCCATTGTAGCCGGCGTCGCCTTCTTCATCAAAGACTGGCACACGTTGGAGCTCGCCATGGCAACACCCGTCGTCGTCTTCCTCGTCTACTGGTGGTAGGTCGCAGCTGCCACTTGTTACTTACAAAATATTAAAAAACGTTATGATTTACAATTCAGTTCCTAGCCATGATATTTGTCTTTAACTGAAATATTATTTCCATGTCAAAACTCCATACCCCAAGATATCAAAATAAGCAAAATTTATTTAGGGCTTATCAGTGAAACTTATGAGTATATTGATATGTCGCTACGACGTGGTATGAAGTCCAAGGAAAGATTTGGCCTGGGTTTGTTTAATTGAAACTGTGAATGTTGACAACCAAAATGAATAATGGACGTGTGCGGTTAAACACGAAAGCCCAACTGCTCAATCACCTTAGTAATGAAATATGATTACAACATTAATTTCAAGCTTTTCAATTTTTGCCATTAGGGTTCTGTTCACAATCTGTACTGGCGATAACATTTTGACTAACATGGGTACGTATTCCATGGTCCAACAGGGTTATACCTGAGTCTCCAAGATGGCTCCTGAACGAAGCTCGGGTTCTGGAGGCGGAGGTAATCATACGTCACGCCGCAAAGATCAACGGGGTCATAATACCTGAAAGTGCACTCTCCTTTGAGAAGGAAGATTTGGATCCCAAGAAGAAGATGCCAAAAGCCAGTATTTTCCAAATGTTCACGTCACGGGTGCTGTTCTTTAGAACCGCCGTTTTATTCTTCACATGGTAATCATCTTTGTCAACTTCATACACTGGGTTTAGTTCATTTAATCATTTAATCATTTGATTTGCATCTGTTGAAGATGGTGTCGACTGGACAAATACTTAAAGCCTGCACTTTAAAAAATTGTGTAACTTTGTTGTCACGAAACATAAATGATTGAAGAGTTTTCTCTCTGTACCACTGACTAAACATAATTATCATGGATTTAAAAAACCTTTAAATTTAATGTAAAAATTTTATTATGTAAATATAACTGATAAACAACATTCAATTCCATTCCAGGATGGTTGTGAGTCTGGCTTATTTCGGGCTGTCAACAAACGCGGACAACCTAGGAGCAGGAAGTCTGCGGGTGAACTCTCTGCTAGCGGGTCTAGTGGAGTACCCCGCCAGCATCATCTGTATACTTCTACTGGACCGGGTGGGGCGGAAGGCTCTACTCTGCGCATTCATGGTGCTGGGTGGGGCCGCCTGTATCTTCACCATTCTCACAATCACGTACGCTAGTCAGGGTGAGTTCTTGGAGCCAGATACGAGATAAATTCATTATCACCCTTAGATGAATTCGTCCAATTCTGGTTGATCAATAGCATATGCAAACTAACTCAAATCTCATTAGAATAGGCTCAAAATATTGCTCCACTACATCATAGAGATTGCAGATCCCCATTACTCCGTCAGGTTCACCTTTGACTTGGGTTTGACCTCTTGATCTGATTGGCCTGAAGCAAATGACTTCAACCAAGCACAATGCACACCTTTAAAGGCCTTATATTAACCCGCTTATTGTGGTGTGAAGGATTTGCTTTGTTTAAGGTTACGTTTTAGTATTTGCTTTAACCTCCTTTGACAAACAGGTGGAACTACAGCCATTTTAATGCAACGTTTGCATAATTCATGCATGGAATCATGGATGCTTATATTTGTTACCGACATTGAAACAACAATCGGAAATGGTCGTATACCGAGTATCTAAGATCACACTTTTTTCGTGAACCAAAGGTCGCCAGTAGCCAAATCATGCGGGATGAAGTTGAACTACGCAAGAGATTAACCTGGCAGCTTTGATAACTGGGCCTGGGTAGTTTAATAAGGGGTTGTTAAAGTTCTTAACGTATTGAAAACAAAACCATGTATGCCGCGGTGAACTAACCGTATCATGCGGCATGCATGGTGCTGTGAATATATTTACACTTCACACGTACATATTTCGAGAAGCGAGAGTAAAATCCTACGGTAAAAGCAGTCTCTGGAATTATTTAAGAAATAGAAGAAAATTGTTACACTGATAGTTTCCATTCTTGACTGAATATGCTTGAACGCACTATCGCACGCCAATATTTCGTAAACACAACGAATGCACAGATACGGCATATCTCTTGATATTACTCACTATCCTTACTCAAGTAATCTAAAATAGTAATCGAAAGTTATTTAACAAATATTTACGTATTCAGGTAGTATAGTGGACTTTTAAAGGCCGGAAGTATTTAATGTGACTTTACATTAAGTCCGCATGAACTACGATATCGGAAATATTAAAATTTTGCTCATAACCAGAAAAGCGGAAACGGTAGCCGCGATGGTCAATCTAATAACAATGGTAATATATATAATCGGTTAATTTACAACATTGCTTTCATAAAACATATTTCATGATTTGTTCTCAGTTCAGAGTTTAAGTAAATTCAATAGCTGCACACAATACTAGTTCAGCCGTTTCCAAGTGTCACTAATTTATCCGTTTTGTGCACAGCTAACCATAGATTTTTATATGTCCAAGCTGACAGCGGCTGTCTTAACATTTTCATTGTTGATTGCAAGTAAATTATAAAGATGGTTTCGTATTTAATTGCATCGATAGAACTTTTAAGTGAATGCATAAGTGCTCGTAAACCTTAAAATAGCCAGTGTAAACCGTAAAAGCGTGCACTAGTGCTTTTAAAGTAGTAAGTGAATTTAAAAGAGAAAATAACGATTAAAAATGTTAGTTTATTTGCTTGTGGTTCCCCCAACAACTAGTCATTATTCTGGCTGAAAGTTGAATTCTATTCCGAACAGATGAACAGTGGACTACTATCACGCTCTCTATGGTGGGGAAACTGTGCATGTCGGGTGCATTCAGTGTTGTGTACGTGTATTCCTCGGAGATCTTCCCCACGGCGGTCAGACACTCGGCTATGGGGGTGTGTTCGTCAATGGCGCGTGTTGGTGGAATGGTCGCGCCCTACTTCCTTGAGATGGTAAGTCGGGTTATAAAAAGATTTGATCATTGGACTAATACGACCGAAGAATATATACAAAAGCTTATTTAAGCACCCGCTATTTTGTAATCTTAAATAGATCACTTGGAATGTTATGATAAATGAAATGAAATGACCACTCCTGGTCACTCCAGATATGGAATTGCATATTTATCAACATAATTATTGATATAAAAATCCACCATATGGAAAAATATTGAAAAGATGAGGAAAAGGGATGGTACTGGATTCTTACCAAAAAATGTGTTGTCCTTTGGGAGAAACTGCACAATGAACTGTAAAATATATTTATTGTAATCATCAATTTTGATACCAAGTCGACATTCGCGTACTAAAACATCTTTTATATTGCATGAGAAAAGATAATTTTCAATCATTTTTCAACAAAACGTGAGAAGGTAGTCCTGGCACAAAACAAAATAGACATTACCCACAATGCCATCCTTCTATATTGCACTTCGGCTACCCTGGTGATCAAGGTCACCTTAATGTCCTGTGCAACGGCATCCTACCAGACTTTTGAAACCTAACAAACTCCCTTCTCACCCCAGGGCGAAGCAGAAGGAGGTAAGATGGGCCGGGCCCTTCCCCTGGTGGCGTTCGGCGCGCTGGCCTTCGTGTCCGGACTTATGTGTCTCCTGCTCCCGGAGACTCTCGGTCGGGATCTGCCGGAAACACTCGAAGACGCC
Organism: Phorcus lineatus; assembly: GCA_921293015.1. Classification (NCBI taxonomy): domain Eukaryota; kingdom Metazoa; phylum Mollusca; class Gastropoda; order Trochida; family Trochidae; genus Phorcus; species Phorcus lineatus. The sequence goes on along the minus strand of OV121085.1, from coordinate 28,447,330 downwards.
GAGCAGTTCACCAGGTGCGTGCTTGTTAGCTTGTGATTTTCTTTTGACGTTTCCCCCGGCTTACAATTTAGTTCCGTTGTCTGTCCGTCCGTTATCACGAGCAGAACTCGAAAACCGTTAGGTCAAGCTTAACGAAATTTTGTAGAAGGAATATTCATCAAAGGAAGATGTGCCTTTTGCGGTATTCACGCTCTACAATTTTTAATTTTGTTGCTTTTCATGGAAACTCAAATTCGTTTAAGGAGCAGCAGAACTCAAAATACGTAAGGCCTAGGTTATCTCCCGAATCAAGCCGTTATAGGCCCACATGGGTTATCACTACTCAAAGGTTACCAACTCGTGATTTAAGAAAATTCAAGTGTTTGACGCCAGATATCAATGGTTTGACTTACCCAATTCTGTTAAGACGTCACAAGTTATGATTTTCATGACATGAAATATCAGAATTTGATATTACGACTAATTCATTTAAAATAAGCAGTAAAAGTGATTTCATGCATCTGCATGCTAACAGGTTAATTAGTTTATGAAATAAAATCATAATAGCGACGTTTAATTTAAGTAACAATGTGGATATATTCATGATCCTGACGGAGTAAGAGTAATAAGAAAGTCATTTATAATCGAGTAAACGAAACAGTCAGTTTTTCTAGCAAACTATAATAATAAAACAGGGCACCCTGGATAAAAGGTAATGCCATTTATGATGACTAGACTAATTGAACTTGTTTAGCCCATGCTTCGTTATAATTACCGTTGAGTTTAATGCTATTGTAGTGAACAGTGGTTAAGTCGTACCTTTAATATGAACATATTGTTCCGTTACCTTCTGTCAATTGTATTAGATAAATCCATAGGTTGCAATGAAAACAAGAATTTCCACAAAATTCTTGAATAAGTAGCGCGAAGTTGTAGAGCGTTCGCTCTTCAGCCTGAAGGCTGGGGTTCGATTCCAGACCGCGTCATACCAAACGACGTTAAAAGATGGCAGGCGTTGATTCCTTGCTTGTCGCTCAGCAATAAAAGGATAGAATATCTCGAGAATTGGCGCTGCACTGTTGCTGCCAGGTGCCATGGGCACAACTTGAATTCCCAAATTTTATTGTAAAAAGGGCAAAACAGAGTCAGTATTATTATTTAAAAAGTACTGATCTGTCAGCAATTATAAAATTTACCTATTTTATAATTGAATGAAACAATTGATTAAAAAAACCTGTTCTTCTCTAAGGTTGTGTGTTGCCGCTGGTTTCAGGAAGAAGAGGCGGCCTCACTCTCAATCAGTACAGAGCGACGAGGGCACGGAGGACTTGAGGGAACCACTGCTGGCTAGCTGATGGTGGCTGGACCATAGGCATTGTGGTGGTGTTAGAGATTACAACAGTGGACAAGAGATGCTGTGATATTGTATATTAACCAGGTGGTGATCCCTGCACAAAGGGTTCACTCTGGTATTATCTGTACATATGGAAACGGGCTATTGCAAGAAAATGCATATACATGTGTATTTATATCTGTAAATATGGCAGAACCAGGGCTCTGCTTATGTGTGGATGAAGATTGAGTCCTCATCTTGTGTAATGTATTTGTAGGAAGAAGCAGGGCTTCTGCTAACACGTGTATCAAGTGCAGCCCAGTATCAGTATAATAAGAAGTACTTGCAACCACTTATGGGTGGCATTACATGGATTTGTTCCCTCGAACACTTCACTGACAACGACGTAAAAGTATCTATGAGAAGCGCACGCACAAGCAATGAAGGTCATGTATTTCAATTGGACTTTGCGTTAACCTGGATGCCACGATGGTTTGTTTATATTTTCGATGCAAAAATAATTTAGTTTTAAGAATCGTTATGGTATGTTCACAAACGAAACATCCCAACGTATGGTTGGACGACAACTTTACTTCCCCGAGGCTTTAAACCTACGTGCCCTTGAACCTATTGACTTCTCAGGAGAACCAGCTTGTTGAAAACATAGCAAAGTATGAGCGTGTTTATTTTGCATTTGCTTCATACACGATATCAATGTCAACGCTGTTATGTATTATATGTCAAGGTTACATTCATCTTTTATGACAAACATCCGACAAAATCTCAGAATGTTTACTTCACCAACTTAATTAAGGGCTATATACGCTGTAGGCAACCTTGATGTAAGATCCGTTTCACTATATACATTACTCAACACTCAATCAATATGAAAGTTCTTGACATCAGGGCGTGTTGGTATTAGAACATGTCGATGGGTATTTGTGTATATGATAGAAAGTCAAATTTTAAAAGAAATATGTGAAACGATATGGATCTAAAGCCGCATTATCATTCCTGTGCATAGAATTTTATTTTTCTATGACCTGTGATATTCAACTTACGTATATGTATCTTTGCATATATTTGATAATAAAAATATTGATAAGCAGATTACAGGCAAGGTTCTGTTGACGCATGTTCCTGGTACATTTTGGATAATTGTGATTGTTGCGTAGCGTTATGTCAAAATTACTACAATGAGCTCGATAGACATGTGTAGTATATTAAATATACAAAATTTCATTAAGCTTACAATATGTTTTCGAAGCTGACATAAATGCGTACTTTTCCAAAAAAAGAACAAGAAACAAAGAACAAAAATTGGGCATGTTAATTAGTGATTTATCTTCAGGTGACAGACTCGTGTCCACCTGCGACCAAGTGTACTACCTTCGAAACCTTTGAGTCGAGTCTTACAATCCTTTACGCTAAAGTGAAACAGAGCATAAATGTTTATCTGGCTGAAATAAGAGCCTACATGTCATGTGTCTTCAGTTCAATTCAAATGTCATCCCTTAACTTGCATCTTTATAGCTAAATGCTATAATTAGGATATTTTCTTGTTTTCAATAATGATAGAAAAACAGCCAAATAAATGTTAATAAGTCGAAATTGTGCATCCAATTTACATTAATATTAGTTTATTGATCCACTTAAAACTATGAACATATCGTTTCCCTTGTATTTGCTGTAAATAAGCTTCCTGAATCTAGCTTGAATCAATGGCGCGAGCCATTGTCCGATTTACTTAAACTTGTTTAATGTCTCCATACTGAATTGATCAGCATTAAAATGGTGATTTGCAGAGACAACCACCACTTCTCGATAACATAACACCATTTACAAAGTTTGATATATTTGACTGCAACAACATACTCTGTGCCCCTTTAAGAGAACCCGGGTATCCATTTGCAAATGGCCACAAATTGATTCAATGTGCATATGAAAAACATTGCAACGTAACCATACTTCTTCCACGCTCAAAGCAAATTCATTATTATTAGTAAGATTATTTATAGACAACCTTTAAAGAATCCTTCGCTCTCTGTTTCTCCTGTCCATGTGGCGTATTCTCCTTACAACACTCTTCTCACTGTTATCAACACATTATTCAGAATTATTTATTTGTCTTATTTTACATAGTACTGTTAGTATTATTTACTTACAATCAACGTTTATTTCAATCAATTAAGTCACATACAGTGTTCACACATGATCTGTGAATCTAAACCGGCAAGTGACATACAGTGTGACCGTACAATAGCTCCAAGTGTACAAGTGTTTCCGGTTCAGAGGTCAACGGAATCGGGTTAATTGACTTCTCATGATTGAAATTTCCAAACTGAAGTTTTAAAAAAATTCAAAAAAAAATTCAAACAAGTAATGTTAGAACTAATCAGATAACGATGATGTAAAAATAATTAATACGATTAATACAAATCTATTAATAACTAATTATAACTTTCTTTTAACCTGGATTTGATAATCGTGCTTATGTAGAGTCACGTGTGTGCGTGCCTATAGTCGAACGCTTCAAATGTACTGAACGTCAACCATATCAACTGGTCCTTGTTTTGACAGTTTAATTTCCTTCTAGAGCTTCTAAACGGATTTTTTGCTGTTTGTAAAGAGACGTGGTCGTCACTGTAACAATAATGTAATAAAACTTCCACATACGCTACGATACACTATCAAAACCAGCCAATTGCCTTTGATAATGAAGATAAAACACAAATAGCAATATCCTGTAATGCTTTTCTTAGGGGAGCATTTTCTTGGGGTACGGAAATAGCTACAGCTTAATGTGTACAGCATGGCGTATTTTGGTAGTTTGGAGCCCAATCATGACTTGTAAGCGATTGTCCTCTTGTCTCGTATGCTTGTTTCTAAAAGCAACCAATGTACATGGGTATATATACAGGAAATTATTTTTTGAGAACACATTTTTTATTTATCGTTTGATGGGATTTCACGCCTAAATGTTCGTAAAGTTCAAGTATAAACCTACAGATTATAACTGTCAACTACGTCTCATTTTATTGTCGAAACCTTCATAACTAGTTTCCCTAGGTAATCTTCATAGAATATCGGAGATTTCCTACAGAATTCCAAGTAAAATTTTCAAGGAATACCCAGAACGTGGTTTAATTTGTTGGGATTATCAGTTAAAATTGAAATAAAGCGTCACGTTTGAAATCAGTTTCTTCCGGAGATGATAATTCGTTTCTTGGAAAAACTGACGATGCTAACGACAATTGCATTTTGATTTTCAAAACTTGTATGCTAACTTTAAACCGCCCGCTCTATGTCCTAACACAAACGAATGAACCGCTGAAAACTATTACACATAATGCAGACCATTACACCTTTAAACTTTAAAACAAATTCTACACCCATCCACCGCTACCATTTATTATATGTGGAGACACTCACGTCAATTCTTGGAAGAATGTTTCTTGATCCATGGATATATGGCTTTCAGGTGCATGACACTTGTTGGATTATCAAATGTTTATTACTGCACAAAGATAAAGCTACCAGTAATTTCGTAAATCATTAGTGTGCCCGTTCTCTTTCAAAGGATTTCGTTAGGCCGCTTTGACAAGTACTCTTAATGTTTTAACGATGTTTCATAATATGAAAGGGGATGTGTGCCAAAAATGAAATCATGTAAATTCGTAATTCGCAAGTTGTAAAATGTAACTTGTAACATTGCTAAATGTGTATATCCCTCTTATTTGAAATAAAAAATGAGTTTCGACTTTGACATTTCTAGAATTACATTTGAACGTTGTAAAGTTGAGAACAGCAAGTTGAGTTTTACAGGATTGAAATGTTAGGTTTGCATACTTGGACTTGTCTTTTCAAGAATTGCATGGTTGAGAACGACATGTTACAACTTGCGAATTACGAGTTTACATGATTTCATTTTTGGCACACATCCCCTTCCATATCATAACATATCTTTTTTTTATTTTCGTACTTTTCAAAAAACTCATCATGATGACATTTAAGTAAAACATTTCAAATATTCAACCCCATTTCCAAATTCATTGCAATCATTAGTTTAAAAGAAAAACGATCAACACACGTTTGTAGGTGCCGAAGTGGAAACGTAAACATGAATACGATATAGGGATCCTCGTGCACCCTATTAAATCAAATGGATCAAACCTGATGTTGGACCAATGGGCGCGCGTCATTGTCCGGTTTTCGATCAGAATTGCACCTCAACACCATCATATTGTTACTATATTTTTTCGATTTGCACAAAATTATACTTTTCATTTACAGTTTTGCTCGATAAAAAACTATTAAGTATTAATTATTAAGTTTGGTGAACCCAACAACATACGGATCATCGCTTACGAGGATGTATTATCCGGCATTTTAGTTGAATTCTCACCTCTACATACCATCAAACCATATACAAACAAAATATTAAAATAACAAACATATCTCATTTTATTTCTAAATGAGATCAAAACACGATCCTTCGTTTTATTTAGGAAGTAAGCGCTTGACCTAGCGGCATTTGACATTTTCTCTCCTTCGCGGTAATACCTCCCAAACAAAACCTCAATCACGGTGTTGAATCTTCACTTCAAACAGGGACAGTGACATATAGATAAGCAATCGTTTCGATAAAGTGGGACGCGACATTCAATCATTAGATTTCTTTCTGCAAACGAGATCACACTCGTGAAACTCGTAAAGACAGATTACTATTTTTAGTCTACATGTACTTGTGAAGCAAACATGTAAAATATATCCTGAAAGGGAATATTGTAAATACTTAAGGTACTAGAAAATGGGATAGTCTTCACGTCTCATTCGATTTTCCTGTGATATAATGAATTTATAAATTATGAATTGAGGGTGATTTCAATTTGGTTTAAATTTTACAAGTTCTTGACATACGAGTGTACTAATGAAATTATACTCTGTGTCAATATTTATATGAACAAGATAATCTGATACACGAATTATTTTTTTGTTTGTTCAAATATATTTTTGTATGTGCCAGCAACAGTGTTTGTAATAAAGTAATAAAAGATAGAGCAATTGGCTCTGTAGCTTATCAGGCTATGGATGTCACAGGGTCACCAAAATCATTTATGAAAATCCCCAGGAGCTTAGGAGTCTGCACACAAGCTTTCAGTCTTCTAGGACTTTTCTTTCCAAAAAGGAGACAAGACAGGTTTATGAGAGGTCACAGGGTCACCATATCTTAAAATTAGAATCCCCATAAGCTAATGAGTCTCAACACAAAGTTTCAGATTTCTAGGCCTTTCCCTTTGACTCCGTGTCTGCGCACAACAGACTCGTTTCAGAACATATCAAATTTAGATGGTCACCCTGGAAAAACCATTCGATCACCCTAACTGGTGAGCACGGGTAATCGTTGAGTGGAGGTAATGACGTCTCAGACTAGCCCGCAGAACGTCGCATTAGCATACATTGGCAGGAATCCACACCTCGCGTAAACAACCTGCAAACACATACGCGGTACAAATAGCGAGACTGAGAACTGACCCCAGCTAGTGACAGCCAGATGGAACAACTCTCCCCCTCCCTTCCCCTTTACTCTCCTCACCCCTCTCCCCTGCTATAAACAAAACATTTGACACCTGTCCAGGAGTCATTTATTTCAACGTGACCAGGAGTAACAACACAAAGGTATATCTCTAGTGTACATGAATCTCGGTTCCTCTACAAGACTCGCAGATTAGCAGGTGCGACGTGCAGCGGAAACATTAGGCAGGTTTGTCTCAGAAGTGTACATATCTTATGAATATATAGCCATTGTTTTGGTAAATGGAGAAGGATAAGCACAATGGCTTTCCTATTTCGTTCAGTTGTTTTCTTCTTGTTGTGTATTTGCTATAATTTGTTTTTCGTTAAACAGCTTTGCAATTCCTACAATGAATGAAGTTGACTAGTTCTTGTATACACAAAGATATACATATGCGTCGTGTGTATACATCTAGAACCGAACACATACAATATTTATAACTAACCTATTTCTACGCTCTCTTGAATATGTTTAACACCGATATTTGAAGGCTTCTATATCAAATAATACAACACTAAATGACAAATAAAATTGCGAGGAAACATATAAGTAACAAAATAGTATCGTAATTCACAGATAAATGTATGATAAATGATAAAGGCACCAATAATTTAAAAGAGAACAAAAGAGAGGGTTATTAGCTGTCTTGTATTCAGTAACTATGATAAAGAAGAGCAAGGGGAATGATTAGCTGATAAGGAAGATAAAAAATCTCAAAGAATCTGATGGGACATTTGAGTGGGGAGTCGCTACGATTAGGGGGGAAGTTAACATTTAGCTTGGTGTGTGAGATACGGAGGGAGTCTGGGTCCTGCACTGTTCTCACAGACTGTACGGGCGATCTCTCCAGGGATTGTCGTGTAGCATTAAGGGTGTATCTACTGTTCTCTTCTACGTTATGCCGGGCGTAAGTGAATTCATTCAAAGATTATACAGGTATGCATTTTCCTTTTCTTATTTCTGTATCGATTAAAGTTTCATCAAACGTGTATCTTATGATTGTAAATAAACGAAATCGTATTAATTAAGATCTTACGCATGGCCTTATGCAAAGTTTTCTCCTTACTGAATAATCATAAGATCGATAATTATTTTCATAAGTCAAAATACAAATTTGATATTTTATTCGATAAACGCGTTCCATTTATATGGGTCATGTTGCGTAGAATGGAGGAAATTTTGAAAGACTTTATCGCCCTGGCCTTAGAAACATAATCTTACGTCGAGTCCTTATCAAGACCGGAATGCTTTAGTAGGTGCATTCTCATGGACTCATTGTTGAATAATTTCACCTTCAGGAAAGGTAGGTCGATACAGTGCCACTTGACTAATTGAAGAAGTATGCATACCGTAACAATGCAAGAAATTAGCATCATGTGACAACATAAAAACCATCCTGTCGACATAATCAAACGTTAAAATTAGCTTCCATTGCATTCTAGTGTATGGTTGTTCTTCTTACTGATGTTGTCAATAAATTTTTCATTTACAATTTTCATGAATACATTCATCGAAAATTTCATTTGTGTCTTCAAGAAAACACATTTATAGATGTTACGGGTGTTAATAGTTCAATGAAGTTGTTATGACTTTGAATGCTAATAAAAATTACTTTTATCTAAATGGGTGACCACAAAATTGCCTTACAAAGCTATACCAAAGTAAGATATGGCAGAGTTGTATAATAGAAATTGGCACGAGCATGTTTTTTACTCTTACAAGTGCACATGTGCTTCCTATTACATGTGCTGGTAGGTATGTCAGGTTACTGACTTGTCAAGACGAAATACTCAGGTAGGTAGTGACACCGTGACCTGGCATTGACCACAGCGTTCTAACATGTACATACCATAAACATGCCGCTGGTCATTCAGGGAAATGGTTGTCCCAAAAAGAAACAAAAGGTTTCAATTACACTCAGGCGAGCAACAGGAAGATAATAAACCATTTTGCTCAGAAGGTTTTCAAATCTTAGACCAGGTTATGTAGGAGTTATCATTGAAGACATACTAGTACTCACATTAAAGAGCCACTCCGTGATTTTCATAACATATTATTTACCTTTGATACGAACCTAAATGTCATATGTGGTGATTTAAAATCAAAACATCTTGACTTTTCATGTCCAAAAGACATGTACATGTCAAATACTGGTTTTCAATGAAAATCTAAAAACAGCCTTTTAAATGCACAGAGGTGTAGATATCACGTCCATTTTACATGGATACTAGTTATATAACCTAACAAACCTTCATATTGTCACTGTAAAAAAACAATAAGCTTCAAAATGTGTCCTTTTGGTAACAGTCGATATTTCGCGATCAAATGACACCACTGATTAAGTTTGGCATATACGACTTCAACAACTCACGGAGTGGCTCTTTAACGTAACGAATTATTGGTATCAGCGTCCCGTTTCAACAGATGAGCAAGGCTAAACGTTAATTATAAATCGTGTAACAGAAAAAAGGCAGAAATGTTTTTCTACACTCCGAAAGAGATGAAGGATTTTGTACTATGTGTAAGTCAAAATAAAGTTACAGATTATTGCATATTCAGACACTTGTGCATAGGTCTAGTGCCCCATTATGGAGTTGGGACTGAGATAAGACACGCGGTCACAGAGACTTCAGAGTTACCGGCGCTGAGATAAGTGCATTGGGGTTACCAAATGTAGGCTCATATCCCCACTCCTAAATACTGAATGTCATTATCTAAATTTGACTCTTTTCGATATTCTTTACTGAGAACAAGTAAAATTCCATTTTAGATTTTCACAACCAAGACTGTATGATGGTTTTTTCCACAGAGTCCGTCTGACCTCGGACAATACTGTTGACTCCACAGCTTACGAATCCATCAATGAGTCCACAGCTTAGCCGTATAAACTGACACCCTGTACCCGACTGTCTTACTTCAGTTTCTCAAGGATTGGAGTTTCAGAACACAGGCGAAATTCTGCAGGAAACAGATCGTGCTGTCACGGAGATCAAAGGTCTGATAAAGGTTGCACGTCTAAGGACGATATGAGAAGGGGGTTATAGTTCATATCATACTTGAACATTCCCTAAAAGACACCACGGGTAGCAAAAAACTTTGGTCATCTGTACACTGCATCAGTGATCTTCAAGAGAAAAGGAGGTTTGCATCGACAATATCCGTGGACTTTTAGAGAGGACAAGGTTAGCTCAAAGGATCATCAGAGATTCGTGATCAGAAAACCAAGGAAAATGAAGTTGAACTTTGACGACATCTTGAGGCATCTCGGCGAGTTCGGCCGCTACCAGAAGTGGGTGTACTTCCTGCTGTGTCTGCCTGGCATCTCCCACGGCATCAGGATGATGATCAGCGTCTTCCTCCTCAACGTTCCGGAACACAGGTGAGAAATCCTCCTTCATTATCACTCGTCATTATGTTTTTCCATAATTTCGGACACAATTTAAGTTATGTTGGTGCTGACCCATCGAATGGGGAACACATATCTACCACCTTTTGAGAGATGGATTCATCCAAAAAGTGCAGGTAAACTTTTTCACGTAACGCGATGCATTTGAAACGTGGTCTGACTTTGCTTATATGATCTCAATATGCGCTTCATGCTTTTCCCGTCTTGTCAAGAAAGCTGGTTTGTCATTAACAATGATATATTTTTAAATAGTCCAACGTCGTGTAATCGATAAATATTCTGGATTATCAAATGATTTTTGCCGATTAGAATCTTGACACACACACATAAACCAACTCGAAATATTGATTATATTGCAAAGAACCAGGCAAATACATATTTTTTAAAGTAAAGTTATATTTGTATTATTGTAACTCAAAAGTTTAACACCACAAATAGAGTTTAACGTTATATCGGCAAAGGATTCGTCTAAAAGAAACAATTTAAACACAAGAGTACAGCTCAAACGTTGATAGATCTCCTTCAGCCAATTGTGATGTTAACTCAATGTTAAAGCAAACAGCAATTAAGAGTGAGGGGGCTCTGAAAAATATTAAATTGAATCTATAAATCCATCATTGTGGCCTAGAATACTGCTTAATAAGTGATCTGTATATAGCTCTTTCCACATAGGATATATGGCACACATTCTTACAGAGACCTGTAGTAAGAACTTGTGTTGTAAAATTCATCGTATCTTAAAAATAATGACGAGTGTTTGCAAGTCGAGTGTCTTACCCTGCAACGGATTTGAATGGCCTGAAATCGTGAGTAGATGTCGTTTAGTGAAAATAGTCCATAAAAACGCCTTACAAATAGCTCGTTCGGAAGCTGAGTTAGACGATTATTCTTAATGCATCGTTTGCTTATCAGTTACTAATGCTGATAACGGTGCTGATCGATGGGTGGATGGGTGATGGATAGTTGGGAGGGTGGATGGATTATTGATGGATTGATAGATGGATGGATGGATGGATGGAGAGATGGATGGATGGATGAATTATGGATGGATGGATAGATGGGTGGATGGATGGATAATGGATGGATGGATAGATGGGTGGATGGATGGATAATGGATGGATGGATAGATGGATGGGTGGATGCATTATGGATGAATAGTTGGGAGGGTGGATGAATTATGGATGGATGGATAGACGGGTTGGTGGATGGACGGATTCATGGGTGGGTTGGTGGATCGATAGATGGGTAGAGGTATAGATTGATGGATGGATGGATGGATGGATGGGTAGAGGGATTGATAGATGTATGGATGGATGAAAAATGGATCGATGTATGTTCCCTGCCATGCCCTTGTTGAACCAACCACTGACCAAACCCGCATGTATCACTCGTGCAGTAGCCTTAGTGAATATCTTATGCCATAAAAAGACGTGACGACAAATGTTTCAATGGCAACAATTACGTTAAGTGATTCATCGACAGCATCAGCTGTCAACCACGCAAAGGGACTTGTATTTTTATCAGCACCGTGATAATGTTATGAGATAAGCGACTCGTAATTCTCCGCAAGCCAGTGATTTTTTCAGGAGAGACAACTATTTTTTTGGTAATCTTTCGACAAATTCAATACTATGCACACACACTGCCAGAGCACTTAGAGCTTAGACGGTTGACACTATCATTTTAAGGAGTTTAAAGTGTTTTATACCAAACTTAATGCTTGCTCAAAACTAAAACTGTTATGTGGTTTGGGTATTCGTTTTTGTTTAGCGTCACGTTCTATTTCGAAAATTTTAAATGTTGCAGTTAATTTTCTAGTACTGATATTAATTTATGGAAACTTTATTTATGAATATAAAATACATTACAGCTTACGATTTATGTAACTTTCATCTTACTATCATAACTGTTGTTTTAGATTCTTAAAACCTAACTTCGATAATGCAAATCTAGAAACTTTGAATAAGTACTTTAGTTAAAGTAAATTAAGCATAAGACTTTTATTGATATTTCTTTTAAAAATACATAAACATGGTAATGCTAGAAAGTAGCATATTAAAATTGGTTGTCGAATATGCATTTTTATCTGCAGGGTGGTGATTGACTATAAAACGGCTATATGTAAGGAGAACCATCAGATTAAACCTACAAGCAAATATATATATATATATATAGAACATACTAATATATACATATATAATGTTTAAATGGGCTATGTAATGTAAGGCATCTGTACTGAACTATAAGATTATGGCACACTTAGATATAATGAGACCTTTCAGTATTCCAATCTAAATATATAAATCAGGTCTGAAGATATGCTGTAAGATAAGTTAGCGTCTAGACAACAACTAATTGACCAGTGTAGGTCAGCAAATACCAACCTGCGTCTATTCATTTAATCAAAAGCTCCTAAAGCTTGAAGGCAAACTATAAGCAGAGAATTGGTAAGGTACTTTATAAGACATCCCGTCAAAGACATACAATTTATCATAGAAATTACAAAATATTTGTTATAAACCCCATCGAAGACATACAATTTATCATAGAAATGACAATTTTTTTTTATAAACCCCATCGAAGACATACAATTTATTATAGAAATTACAAAATATTTGCTATCAAAACTCCGTCGAAGACATACAATTAATCATAGAAATTACAGAATATTTGATACATAACAAGTAGCAAATTCAGCAATCAGAAACTGTACTTTCTTGCTCTGCGAAATTCAGTATACTTAATTCAACCTCAGTCACCAGAACTTTTAAAGCACAGTTTTTGTCAAATGGGTATCAAACATCTTTATTTGCTAGATGCCATCGCCATTTTGCCAGTGCAACTAGTAATATCGGACATCTGGAATATTATCGTCATCGCGGCTTCCGCTGCGTCTATGTCTGAACGCGGTAGTCTGAACGATGGAATTCAGACAACATGAAATCAAGTTGACGTCATGTTTTGACTTGTGAACTGCAGAGTAATTCTCTCAAGGATAAGAGCAATTACGATGATGTGATAATAACACATAATTTTATAACATTAAAATCAAGTTGTGGCTTTTTGATCCAACCAAGACCTTTTAACAATAATTTCGGTTTTTAAATACAACAACGTCCTCGGGCAGGGTATTTATACTTTGTCAAATAAGTGACTTTTGAACTTGTATACATGAGCCTTTCAGTCTGATTTTTTCGGCTGACTCAGCACTTAAGCTGATTATGAATGACACATAAATGTCATATTTGTCATACATTTTTAGATAAGCACCAATCTGTTTCATGTGAAGTTAAATATTTATCAATTAGTTGTTAGCGAAAGCTTGATATACGTGAATTTCAATTTCTATTTGCACTAGATGAAAGAGAAAGCAATATGTTCTTGTTAACCCGGGCTGACCGAGATAAACGATGAAGTTTTCATTTCGAACGAACTGATAAACTGTTTAAAGGTTATCAGAGGAATGAATATCTTATATATACTCAATTTGGAACTATATCAACAATCAAATAAATATCAGCATAATAATGTTTATAACTTTTTTAATGATGTATGATAATGCACTTTTTAAATTTTTTAAAATTAATGTTATATGTAATATGATACATAAATAATACCTACTAGTTCCTTTGTGAAAATTGACTTACCGCAAGCCGTTACTGCAAGAAACCGTTAATTAGGTTTATATTTAAGGTACGAAAGTGCACCAATAATTCGTAAATATAAATAATTCACGGGACTACAGACCTGATATACAGATAATACAGGTATTACTAACGACCCCTTCTCAGGTAAATTACCATATAAGTTATTATGAAAATATGCACGAACTCACGATATACAGTTAAATCTAAAAGACCGGAAATTTTTAATGCGACGTTGCTTTAAAGACGCATGAACTACGATATCGGCAATATTCAAATTTTGCATAAAACCATGAAAAGCCAAAACGGCAGCCAATTTGTAGTGCTTAAGTATGTTTAGGAGAATGGCGAAGTGACAGATGAATCTAAAAAAGGACAAAATCGTATTTCGTCCTTTGTCATCAGTTAAGGAATTGAGGTTTAATCAAAAGTTATTTTCGAATGGTACACAACCGACACGTAAGACTTTTGTCGTCTTAACTTTTAAAGGTTGGTGAACTACAGAGCCCGCGGCTCTAAATGTCTTCATATTTAATAGCAGGGTAATTGTAATAGAATAATAATTATTTTATTGCATATTCATAAAAGCCAATTTGCGCGCGAAATGTGTGCACTAGTGTCTTTGAATCCAAATATAATAAATACAAATACAAATATCACATACAAATATAATTTTTAAAAATACCTTTGAAAGAATTGGTATGTGTCATTTAAAGCTTAGATTTACGGGTAAATGTTAAACTTTCTACGAAATATATGTAAACGTCTAATTACTTTATATCGCGCTTTAGATTGAAGTAAGCCAAAGTCGCCAAGATATACTTTGAACTTTTAAATACAGGTAACTGTCAGTATTTCTTCCCACAATTAACATGCATTATTGAAGATATGGTTTGAACTGAAACAAGTCGTTAAAATAACATGATATATGATGACCTATGTACAAAGGTCAAGGATAGGAATTAGAGCGTATAGCCAATATTGACCAGGAGAAGTTAACACCACTTGACTGTTTGACCACATCTCCGCTTACATGCTTGTAAACCCATTGTGTCCTTAATCCGTTCCTCTACCCTCAATGTATACAGTCACGTAATGCGATACGATCAGAACAACAGTACTTTTTGATAGAAAATTCGTTTCTAATATTATTGTCCTTAAAGACAAGATGGAAAGAATATACATACAACTGTCTGAAGATATATTAAGCTATTTATCTAATTTTGTTGAAACGCTGCCCAAGGAAATTTTCAGTTCCCTCGTATTTGCAAAACGGACATGAGCTTTTTCTATTGACAACCATAATAATTGCTTGAACTCTTCCAATGATATTTATACTTCAAAGGGAGACAATGTTTAATCAGTGACCACAGTTGACTACATCATTATCATGAAAAACACAGAACTACATATGGTCTCAAAATTAGGAAAAGCTTGTTAAAATATACTTTCAAGACTTTTAAAAATATCGTTCGTAAATGCACGTATTGCTAAATACATCTTAGTTGAATCGAGTAGTCTTGACACAAGGAATATTTGACAGTGATCCTCGGGGTACAAACGCTTGTGATGTGGAGACAAGAGTTGAAAGGGATCTCATGGTGAGCGTTTGATATCAGTTCAGACCGGGTCAAAATACGTACTTGATCTCAGAAACTGGAAAAGTATCTGACTTTTATGGATTTATCAAGAGACAATCCCAGTTTAGGTGTAACGATATCCTCGTGTGAACTTGTATAGAAAAATGAATCTGATCACAATGCAATGAAGAGTAGAACACATGTCATATCACTCTAATGCAAAATGTTAACTCCCGGAAATCCAAACTATTTGTGTAAATATACTACAGACCTTAGGTCTCTTCAGTACGGAAATAAAGATTGATTGATTTATAGTAAATGATTATGATTTGGTTATAAGTGTCAATTTCATCGCTTCACTATCTCCTCCATTTGAAGGTTTCGATTCAGGAATACAACCAATGCTGCACCTAGTGTTAATCAATACATATGTTTGCAGCTGGACGGAATAAGCATCTGTTAACCATAACTTATAATTAAAGTCAACATAGTTTTGATACTATCTTTATTTCCTACTAGTTTTGATACTATCATTATTTCCTACGCTCATGAACTAAATGTTTACAGATGCGCTATCCCAGGCTACCCTAACGACACGTACGCTGTCCAGTCCTCCTACCATGCCCACCTCATCAACGAGACCATTCCATACGTCTCCAGGGACGGTCACATGACGTACGACCAGTGCCATGTGTACGTGGGCTTGTTCAGTAACGAGAGCGCCGGGGCGAACAGGACGACGCGCGAGTGCGACAAATGGGTGTACGACAAGTCGATATTCCTCAACACTGTGGTCACCGATGTACGTGTATACCAACTATATAATGTCGAAAAACTTAGCAGGATATACATAATCTAAGGGGGCAACTGGTTTCAACGATGCTACATTATAATTATTTTTACAAACTCTCCCCCACTATTCTGTAATTGCTTGGTGCTATACTAGCTTGTAACGATGTTCTTAAGTTTAATCTCTGTTGTTTAGTTGTCGCATTTCTTTCCAGTTAAACTTTGTCTGTAAAGACATTCTACTCGGCACACATGCGCAGATGATCTTTATGGGAGGGTACTTCTTTGGTGCTTTTGCAGCCGGCGCTCTTGGTGACAAGTAAGTATTTACATGTTCTGAATCTTTACTAATAGATGTTTCGTTTGACTAAAATTTAGTCTATGAAATATTTTAATAATTTACTGTTCCTTCATCCATTATATTCCTTTCTCCGGGTTCTTAATTTCTAGACTTGCTGAATGAAGGCCTAGACTGTATTAAGGGGTCCTCCTTAAAAGACATTCATGAAGCAGGACTAATGTTAAGGATAAACAATCATTTATAGAATCATGAACTGCAGTTGAGAAATAAAGCTCGGCCAGCAATCCAGTTTGGATGACATGACGTCCCATGGGTCTAATCTCATAGTGTGTTCTTGGACATTGAATTGACAATTGAAAACGATCCATTTAAACTTACATAAACGTGTGCGTATAGTACGCGTATTATGGTAGCACTGGGCCATTTTTACCCTCAACTACAAAACACCTAAAATTTTCTTTACCTAAGCAAAAGCCCACAGACATTTAGACTCTCCGTAAACATATTTTATGATGATAAGAGGACTCATTACAGAACTTAATTGACTTTGTCAAATACCAGGTATATTGAATCGAACGCCAAGGGTAATTCACAAGTTCACTAACTAAAATTAGTATTGTATTCATCATATCAAATCTAACAAAAATTATGTACTAAAAGTATGAATAGTGTGAATATAACAAGGTAATTATCGGTAGTTCCAGGTACTTGCCAGTGATGATATGTGTACTCTTTATGAATTATAAATATTATAGCACTTTTATGCAGAATCGGACGGAAGAAGGCGCTGTACCTTTGCATTGTGTTTCACTTGTTCGGGGGCGTGGCCCTCACCTGGTCAGCAAACTTCGCCATGTTCGTCATCCTCAGGTTCATCAACGGGGCCGCCACTGCCGGGGTATTCACCACATGCTTCGTCATAGGTAAAAAAAAAGCCCACCAAGACGGTCTCTCACATCACCACAAACCAGATGTAAAATAATATGTTTCCTGCTTCAATTGACTTAATACGTGAAAAATATATTTACAGTCTTTCACAAACAAGGTCCTACTGTTGGGGTCATCACTGCTGGCCTGGTCATAATCACATAATTCATATTATTTAAAATGGTATTTTATTGCATCCCTAGAAAGGAAACGTTAATGTACATGTCCTTCATATGTCCTCAAATTGCTTAAAAGCGCAAACATACGCGTTGTTGTGCCTTTAGTCTAGGGTACATCAAATAGATATTCTCATCATTTCAGCATTTCGATTTCGTTTTTCCCGATATAGATACGATGCCATAAACCATTACAAATTAAAACAATGGGAAAGGGTATTGAGTTGAGGAAACATTTTAGATGCAGTTGTACCGAATACTGCTTTAACGTGAGTCCTGCCAGGCTCTACACCCAAGCTATGGCACCAGTAAAATGTCCACTTATGTCAATCGAAAGTGAAATCTAATGTATTGTATATGACATGGTTCCATGACACTATAAACTCCCCACATTCGGTGTACTAAAACGTTACATTCATACATACATACATACATACATCGTGACATACATACATACATACATACATACATACATACATATATGTGATATAGGGGTCTTTAAATACTACACTCAAACTTCTTTTCATTAAACCCCATAATTTCAGAAACTCGTACACGAATTACTGTAGTTAGATGTAGAATATATAGTTCATCGTTTCAAAAGCGCTATTCATATATTGCAATTGGAGTGATGGAGATGTTGATATCATACGTAGTTTTGTCAAGTGCATGCTGGTCGCAAAGTTCCTCTGGATGATCTATTTCCATCACCACAGAAAGAGAGACAAGTAGAGAATACGTTTTTGCTGTGGTACCATTAACCCATTTATGTGGAAAGAAGACATGTACAGTCTAATCGTGTGCCACATGTGAAGTTGTACTGCTGGCTTTAGTTAGTAAAACCAGCAACGTCTGACTGCGAGGAGACAGAACATCACTCATCATGAGCTGCCACTCCCTTTATCAATGTCAGTAAAACATTTAGTAAGCGTCAATCACGAGGAGATGCACGGTTATGAATATGTCATTACTTACAAACCTTTCTTTCATAATATGAAAACAACAATGCGATGTCAACCAGGGTCTAGATTTTCGAAGCTCTCTTAGTGCTAAGATGGTTGTAGGCCAATGTTAATTGATGGTACTTACGACTATCTTAGTGCTAAGAGAGCTTCGAAAATCTAGGCCCAGCTCTGTATTTGTTACGATCATAAACACAAAATGTGGACCTCTCACACGTTCCAGGCATGGAGATAGTGGGCCCTTCCAAGCGCGTGTGGACGGGAGTGATGATTGAAGTCTTCTTCGCTATCGGTATGACCGTCCTGTCCGGTGTAGCTTACTTCGTGCGTGACTGGCACACCCTGGAGCTCGCCATGTCCGTTCCACTTGTCTTCTTTCTCTCCTACTGGTGGTGCGTGCTTATATAGCAAGCTCTGGAATGAGTACAGAGGAATTTGTTTTTAATCATAATCGTATTTTACAGTTGCACCCCGAACGTTTGACCAACATCTCACATATCTTAGTTCAAATACCATAATAATTATGCAATTAATGCAGTAAATATACTGAGTGACAAAAGAGGTAAGATAATGGGTAAATTTGTAATCCTGTACTTTATTCTATGTAAAACACTTGTTCATATATCTGAAATTGTGTTAAATGTGAAGAAAAAGTGGTATTTTTAAAGGAGTGATGATTTTAGAGTATTCAGAATATGACTGCATTTGAGATACTAAGGGAACTCCTCCTTCAGTGATTTTAACCTTTAAATGACGATTCTTTAAAGGAAAACTACTAGCAATTGTCACATTCACACATTATGTATATGGTTTTGAGTCCTCCATGTGGTTACCATTCTACCAGGATAGTTCCCGAGTCGCCCCGGTGGCTGATAGCCGAGTTCCGTGACCAGGAAGCGGAAGTGATACTCCGGCGTGCTGCGCAGGTGAATAAAGTGACGCTCCCTGACAACATATTCGAGAAACACACGACGGAAGTGATGGGCGGACAGGATGATGCGCCTAGTGGCAGCTTTTATCAACTCTTTACAACTCCCGTCATGTGCATCAGAACCATTATCATCTTCTTCAACTGGTGAGGGTTGACTGTTAAAATAGGTAAAATATTCACGTTAATACTCAGAATAATGCCTAAGGACATTTGGCGTCCTTCATTACCTCGTTTGTCAAGGATAGTAAACAAATCAAATTCGGCGATATGCTGTGATTTTATAATATTCAAATGCATATCTTTATAAATTTATTATTTTGTTATTTTATAAGGGTTGTAATCTGTCACTGAGCATATCCCCAATAACCTAGAAACGAACGTGCCTTACATAGATAGTCACTGACGCGAGCAAGCACTGTTCCCTTGAATCTCTATACTTATACTAAACCAAAATCTGACACTAGCATTTATTTCCTATGCGTGCATTTGCGATCTTTAAGGTTAGTGGTGAGTATGGTATACTACGGCCTTTCCCTCAACTCGGATAACCTCGGGGCCGGAAGTCTGCACCTGAACTTCCTGTTTGTGGGCCTGGTAGAGTTCCCGGCGTACGCGCTGACCATCCTGCTGCTGGACCGACTGGGCCGGAAGATCATGCACTGCGCCTCCATGATTATAGGGGGCGTGTCCTGTATTCTCACCATCTTCACCATCCTGTACGCTGACAAGTGTGAGTCCACAATGAACGTTTTTATCTTTGAACCTAACAGAGGTTATTCGAGTCATTTATTTCTCTCCGTAACCTATGTTACATTGGAACATTTTCTTGGTTAACGGTAGAGAATCAAGATTTTTTGCAATCGAAGTAGGTTGTGGGATCAGTGAAGTGTTTTCAAACTGAGCTTTACACCCAGTGGTTACGACGTTGAGAGGACAACGAAGTTGGTTTTTTATGTGTGATGCGTCCATGTTCTTACAAGAAAGAAATCGGTTGGACTGGTAATCCGCTCAACTGCTGGATGCTGAAGGCTTGATTCTCTGGCCCACACTGAAACATGAGTTCAGAGACTTGAGTGTTATAGAGACTTGAGTGATTTGGTTAGGAACGTTCCTCCTATATAATACCATTAAACTAACCAATTACCATTAACATGATGCTTTTAGCAACAGTAAGTACCCATTGATAATATGATACTTTGAAATATGCCATTCAGGCATATGTGACTTCAATAACGTACTCTATATCAATCCAAACTACTATTCCAGCCCTGCAGTGGGTGACTGTACTACTGGCTATGATCGGTAAGCTGGGCTCCGCGGCAGCGTTTGCCGTCATCTACGTGTTCTCCTCGGAGCTCTTCCCGACCGTCATCAGACACTCCGCCACCGGGGCCAGCTCCTCCTGGGCCAGGGTGGGGGGCATGATCGCGCCCTATGTCGTCGAGTGGGTAGGTATCTTTCCATGCTGATTCTATATGAATTTTTGAGACACGTTATGTTATTAACAACGTTTATGCAAAACGTATTTTCTTTAGACGATAAGGCATCTTATTTCTCAACCCGATAATCTGGTAGCTGAAAACTTAGGTTAAGAGTTTGGTATCTTACGCCACAATCCCTCCCCATCACTGAAGAATTTTATCTTTCTGTTACAAGTGAATCATTTAAGCTATATATGGAGAATCCTGAATAGAGGTAACAAAGAAGTTGACTCCAGCTGAACCGTAGAGAATACTGGGCTTGATTCACCTGTGCAATGCGCTGTACAATGTTTTCACGTTTTGGTTTTTGCACAAGAAATAGCATGTCAAGCCATGAGCGATATAATGTTACATACTGGGTGACTTCAATGCGATGTGTATGTTATAATGTTACATACTGGGTGACTTCAATGCAATGTATATGTTATAATGTTACATACTGGGTGATTTCAATGCAATGTGTATGTTATAATGTTACATACTGGGTGACTTCAATGCAATGTGTATGTTATAATGTTATACACTTGGTGACTTCAATGCAATGTGTATGTTATAATGTTATACACTTGGTGACTTCAATGCAATGTGTATGTTATAATGTTACATACTGGGTGACTTCAATGCAATGTGTATGTTATAATGTTACATACTGGGTAACTTCAATGCAATGTGTATGTTATAATGTTATACACTTGGTGACTTCAATGCAATGTGTATGTTAATTAATGTCTCCATGTGACCCTAGGGCAAGTTAGTGGGCGGTAACTTCGGGCGCGCCCTGCCCCTGATGTTGTTCGGCTGTGTCTCGGTGGGTGCGGGGCTACTGGCGCTGCTCCTGCCTGAAACACTCAACAGGGACCTGCCGGAAACAATCGAGGATGGGATCAAGTTTGGCAGGTGCGTGTCTCGATCTGTCTTTGCGCAGAGATTTAAAAAAAACAACAGGCTAATATGTGAGGCCCGCTTCCCTGAACATCGGCGTAAGGGTATCTACGTAAACGCTGATGTATTAGGATGGGTCACCTTATGCTTATCGCATGGCATCCACCCTTTCTCAAATCTATCTGTTAACTTGTTTGTATATTGCTCTCTCGTCTAAACCCTCTGGCCCTGGGGTGAATGGACAAAATCCCCTAAGACTAAATCCCCAGTGGACAGAATCCCCATAACCATATTACATTATGTTCTTATTAATAAGTAGGCTTAACTAGGCTTTGATTTCTTTATATGAGTGTTGTTTTGATAAAAAAATCCAATTTACCCTTGATCAGTAGTAGTAATTTATTGAAAGTGAAGTTTGAGAAATTGGTGATTTTGTCCAGTGGGGATTTTGTCCTACGACCGGCCCTAGATGACTGATGTGTTTTGATCAAGATCTGTTGATGATAATTATACGTTGTTGTAACGGTGGTCAGTGGTCACATCTTCAAAGCATTATTTTCTTTACTCAAGAACCAACAGCAAGAGTTTTATGAACCTGTACCAAGTCTTTTAAAAGGTATTGGCACCTTAGGAGTGTAAATAGTAGATTTGGTAAATGTTCAGCACAAATTGAGAGACACAAGAAACAAACTCAAAATCTGTTTCTTCTTCAGAATCATAAGTTATACAAAGATTATATGTTTTCCTTTTCGCTATGTTTCCATTTCTCTGAACTTGGTAATATTTTGCGTGCCGTAGAGAAAGGTGAAAAAACGTGCCAACTTTACTTGAATGACTTGAGCGTGAAAATATCATTCTGTTACACTCACATACTACTTTTAATCATCTAAACTTTAAATTGTATGTGCGCTTCATCGTGAGATGTAGTGGTCCTGAGATTGTATTGTCTGGAACAGTTACATTTTCTTTAACCCGTCAAAGCAGACGCCGATCAAAATGTCTTCACCCACTGCAATCATATCATGTGTTGACGAAAACAATGAAATTAAGACATATTTGTGGGTAACATGAGAACTTGCAATAACTCCTGTCAGGGTGAAACTGTTCAGGCTGGATGTTTCCTTCAAAGTAACTTTATATGTTAATTGAAAACAATGCAGGATAATGACCATTTATTTGTGAACGTTTAAATGTAAATGTATTTTTTTTGAAGAGATGATTTTGTGATTTGATAAAAGAAACGAAACTATTAAAGTTGCTTTTTTTCATTTCAGAGAACCTTTACGAAAAGCTGAAAACGAAACGGAAGGTAAGTGTCCTAAAGTTATTTTGAAAACTTCTTAACTTTGGTAAACATGTCACATTTTCAAATATAATAAAATAATAATAATAATATTAATATACATTTTAAGGCCTAATATCCAGTGCGAGGCACTGCTCACTGACGGTACATTATTACCCTGAAGGAATTGTACTACAGCAGCTACTTAGCGCTTCCGTACTTCCCTTATTCAGGTACCCATTTATACAGCTGGGTTGATTGAGGGCAATGTGGATGAAGTGCCTTGCTCAAGGACACAAGGCGGGACACAAGGCGGTTTGAGACCCAGGCCTTTAATGTTTGGTGTCTCCACCGGGATTCGAACCCGGGTCGTCGGCGGCGATAGGCCAGCATGCTAACCACTACACCACCGCGCTCCGCGGTTTTAAATATGTTTTTTTCTTTATCAATAACTTGATTCCTTTAGATGGTAAAAAATAATTTCAATAAATCTTTACATTATCAAACTACGTTTTCCAGACCACCGAAGCGTTCCCCTTCTGTCTGTAACGCCCCCTGACAATGACGCTACACCGATATACATGAAGAACAAGACGGACCAGCATCACTGATACAGAGTCAACACATTTCCATGTAACCATTAAAATAATAAATTTTATTTTACATTGTTCGTGACTTTCATCTCTGGAGATCTGCAGCCAAAATTAACTCAGAGAAATGGGAACTGAATTACTAGGCTGTCACTTTTGGTACTTCGTGCAGTCAACATGAGAGAGAAACACTTAGTTATTTCATATTGAGAATCTCATCTTGTATTCTTCTGATATCAAATACGTCAACACAAGTTGATAAATGTTGGCAATATAGAAGATGTTGATATATTTGATATCAGAAGACACAAGTTTGTCATTATTTTATCTTCCAGAATCATAGCACTCTCGTTTAGAAAGGTTAACAATATATTACTAGTAAACTCTCTCATTTCAACTGTGAGACATCAGATACTCTGTACTTTCAAAGAGTCGTTTTGTTTGCCTTTTCCTTATTTCGTAACAACATAAGACAGTTGCTTAAACAATAGGTACATATTCCACATGAGAAATGATCCCTCACGAATGAAAAATATGCATGGTAGTATGATTTTCGTGATGAAAAAGTATTTATCAATGTAAAGTGTAACATTTTTGTAATTGCAAGAAACCGTTTATCTCTACGAAAGGGATGGCAGGTCACAATTGCAAACTTCCACGTTTCTAGACAAAGGTTCTACCACACATAGGCGGAGACGTGCACCGCGTTGCAGGCGAACGCATTATTCAATCACAATGAAATTCCACTTAATGCATAGATAACATGAGATTCACGTGTTCACAAACGCTCAAGTGTGACCATGACTGTTACAATTGAGTTGGGCACAAGCTGAAAATGTCTGTGAACCAATATGTTATTGAACAGACAAAATTGAAAATTGTGGGTAGGATAGATGGGCACACGACTGTGGCAAGTTGTCCAAATGTTGGGTGATTAAAAGTCCAAACGCACGCTTTGGGGCAAAGTTTCATTAAACGGATGGGGTGGGGATGAAACCAGGGTGTGGTTGACCAAAATCAGCAACAACTAGACATGACGCATTCAAATAACTGTTCTCCGCAATAGGTTAAAACAGGCACCTACTTACAATAGGGAATACTGATCAATAACTGTAGGATAATTTTCAATCTCAATATGCCCGAAATGGATTATGTTTACATTTTGAGCAACCATACAAACGCTGTCATTTTTATAAGTTCCCTTAGAAATTGCCGTTGATAATCTTTTACTACTCATTTGCGTTAGGAGATAAAAAAGAATGGTTTTCGTTTTTTAATAGTCGATATAAAAAAGAAATTATGACTCGAGTCATAAAAAAACTCAAATGCCGGATATCGCCTTCCGACATTGTGTCGATATTGAATTCTATAAATAAACAAACCCAAAACGGCTTCATGTCTGAAGTATGTTATTCAAAACACATATATTTAAATAGAACAACGAATACACACATATGCGTATATATTTTGTATGACAAGAAATATGTTTTTAAAACAACCATAACTTTCAGGGTATTTGATAAATAGATTTGTCTGAATAGTACAGTAGGATGGAAGCACCATTTAAAATAATTCATATATTACTATATGATGTAAAACTGTGTAAAAATAAAACACCTTACTGAGAATTTTAGTTATTTGTAAGTTACAGTAATTCCTATTAATGTAACTCAAAATAATATAAGGTAAATCGTGACTTTGAACAAAAAACTTTTCAATATGCATAGATGATGCTATGTACAGGAAAAATGGTGGCGGGATAGCACAGTGGTTAGGGCGTTCGGCTTCGGATTAAGAGGTCCGTGGTTCGATTCTCGCCAAGCGCTCGGCCACTTCGTCTGCAGTAGAGACATGGTCTATAGGCAGTTCTATAGGCAGTTAAGTTTGGGTGCAACGCTACATTGAATTTCAGCGCAGTACCACCCATGGTTCGCTAGTTCCAGCCGATGCTCGCAGGTTTCACTGCAATGCATAGCCACGGTGTTGCGGGCTTTCTCCCTGCTATAATACTAGCAGCCGCGATATAAGTGAAATAATCTTGAAAGCGGCGTTAAACCCCAACTCACTCCACGTCTCAAAACTCTTGCTTTAGTTTTCTATTGTAATAATACGTTATATATTGCATATTCTTGCGAAAATAAAACTTAAAATACTTTTAGATGTCTCATTTCTGTCATGCCGCAATGCATAGCCACAATGGTGTTGCGGACTTTTTTCCTGCATTGATACTAGCAACCGCGATATAAGTGAAATACCCAACTCACCCGTGTATAGGAATAATCAAGCTCTACCTTTAAGGCAAAGTACTGCCAACAATGAGACATCAATTAAATAATCAAAATTTCAAAGAATTGTTTTCAAATTGTGTTCGGAAATCCTATGGGACATGTCGACGCATGGACTTAGTTGTAAAGCTATAATGATATCCTATACAGATAGATGTGATTTATCGTATGAGTGAAAACGAAATCGACTCCCGTGCGTGTCGGGAATACAAACACAATTGTGCCTCCTCCCTTTTCATGTTTCAGATACGTGATGACATATAGCTAATAAAATGGAATTGAGTTGAATTGAGTGAAAATCTATCATTTGTGTATTTGGATCTCCGTGTGTAGTGCATTCTCAAGAGATCTCAAGAGATCGAATCTGTCAGCATGATGATGATCACGCACCTGTTTGTGCTCCTTAGTGTTGGTGAGTTGGCTCAAGTGCAGGTCTTAAGAAGCATAACTACGGTATAACCGTTAGAATTATTGTAGAGGCATTTTTAGTGCACAAACATAAGAACACTCTCTATAGTTAGTTATGTTTATTGTTCAGTTTTCTCTTTTGTCATAACTGAACACTGTGTAGCAGAGTTGTTGTTTGGTTGTCTTATCGTTTGTTTTCAGAAGCAAGAAAGGAACGAACGAACGAGCGAAGTGAAAGGGCATGACAGAAATGAGACATCTAAAAGTATTTTAAGTTTTATTTTCGCAAGAATATTCAATATATAACGTATTATTACAATAGAAAACTAAAGCAAGAGTTTTGAGACGTGGAGTGAGTTGGGGTTTAACGCCGCTTTCAAGATTATTTCACTTATATCGCGGCTGCTAGTATTATAGCAGGGAGAAAGCCCGCAACACCGTGGCTATGACAGTGAAACCTGCGAGCATCGGCTGGAACTAGCGAACCATGGGTGGTACTGCGCTAAAACTCAGTGTAGCATTGCACCCAAACCTGACTGCGTGTAGAATAGTTCTCTACTGCAGACAAAGTGACCGAGCCCCTGTCGGGATTCGAACCACGGACCTTAAGTTCCGAAGCCGAACGCGCTAACCACTGCGCTATCCCGCCCCCTGGAGACGAGGATGAAACTAAGGTAATTTCAATAAGTAACTGCAGGATTACAGCGAGTTCTATCGTTGATGCAACGTTTACTCTACCCAACGATTTTGTAATAACATGTTATACGCTTGTACAATAAATTTATTAACTCTGTATGATTACTTACAGATAGCTAAAGACAAGAAGTCCAAAAGGATTTAGAGTTAACTCCCCTGATGTAGAGTTAACTCCCCATTGACTCCATATACCGGAAGTTAGGAGGGTTGTAGACACTATAAGAGTGTAACCTGAAGTTAATTATAATCAAGTGAATATGCTAAATTCACGTGCCCTTCAGTAAAGTATAATCTTTGATTAAGTGTTACTCACAATGTCTCAAAATACTATCTTCTTTTTGTTGTAACGGTATTCTGTCGACATGTGGTCTTAGCGTCACGTTTGTATTTAACATGTGAGGAAAAATTGCATTAACATTTTATCCTTAATTGGGGGTCTCTGTCGAGAATGAACCTGAATGAGACTGAATAACCCGGAAAAAGCAATGATTTCACTGGGTCAGGGGAATAGAAAACATTTAACGTTCGTCTGAAATGAAAGAAAGTAAGATTTAGTTGAAGTAAACTTTCTCTAGCACACGCTGTTGCAGAGATTGTATGTTGTTATACGCGCTGAAAATTCCTCTGCATAGGAGAAAGCTAATGCCTCTCTGAATCAGCACAGTAACGATGGGTCATGTGATGAGGTAGGCTAGAGACGATGGGAAGAAGGCATACTTGGAGAGAGCCCTATTTGGAAAGTGGGAAGCCCGTGTGTTCATTAGCTTATACTTGTACTTCTCCGAGCAAAGTATCTTCACCATATAAAACGAGCAACGACTGGGGAAAATGTGTTTCTCATGGCTGGTGTGTATTCAGGAACTGATAACTAGGAAAAGTTTTGTTCAAATTGTCCACTGCAAGTGGCTCAGGGAATTTTTTATGAACGGCCATCGTAACTGAAACATTTGACATTTGAACTTATATGACATCAACCAGAGGGAAAATTGATACCTAGTTTTAAAATCGTAGACAATATTGTCACGAATAAACAAAGCTCCGTGTATAACGGCTTGTCATCTATAACTTCTCTATACCCAGGATCTAGACATCAAAAACTTCCTCTTGATTTGCAGTGGTTTCAGTGACTGGACAAGTGGTGACGACGACAGCAGCGGGGTGTGAGTGCACCAATAAAAACGTTAACATCTCGACAGCGCTTGCAGACCAGAATAAAGACTCTCTCTGCAAGTGGGTACACTGTACCTGATACTTCCTTAGATATTTAGAATATATATATAATTTTTACAAATATATTTCCCTTGCAAAACAATGGAACACTGTTCTTTTAATGTGTCCCGGATAAAGGTGGTGTCAAATATGGGTATTCTCACTTTGCCACCACCTATTGTTCTCCATATGAAAGTTGGTCATGCGTGCTAATTGGTCAGACAATAGAGGACACAGGGGTAATCTCAAACACGTTTATTTATTACATTCAATATACACTGTATCTGCATATGCAATGGGGGTTTTGGTGCCTCAAATATTGTCTCAAATATGAAAATGTAGTTTTGAAAGTTTTTTGGACAAACCTAAAACTGTTTACTAAACGCTTTTAACTCGGTCGCAGTTAGGAACCTGTGTTCAATTGCCGGGTAAAACAGGAAGCACAACTGTAGAACATGGGTAGCAATCATGGACATGGACTTACATGTGGACAAGCCCAGTTCACAAGGATAATAAACTTATGTACTTGATAACCGTATACAAAGACTAAGCACCGAAAATTGCATTTTATTCAGCAAAATATTGAACATGTGTACTCAATGCAAAATAATGAAAATTAAAAATTTTGTGAATTGTTGATTAGTATAAGAATGCATTCAGAGGAGAGACTTCGCGGTAAGATCGATCCTTCTAAACTCATCGATTCATTTTCAAGAATCCAATCGTACTCACCAACTGATATGTAAAGAAGTTGAAACAGAGGGAAACGCTATAAGGCAATATGAATTTGATACTTTTCGGCATAATTGAAAAGCACTGGGCCAATAAATAGCGTCATTAATCTGCCCGTATAAATGACTCAAGAATTTCCATTGCAAAGTATCTAGTTCAGAGAATGTGAAATGCTCTCTTCCCAGGTTCGGGAGCGTGATACACGAGTGCTTAATGAATTGTGACCCGGAGGCTGCCGAATTGCTAAACGTTGCCCTGATGAAGAACCCTTGTGAGTATCAATACACCTACGATGTACGGTATGATAGGCCATGGTACCAAAGCAAGAAACAACTTAAATAACTAACATTTGAATTAAAAAACATGCCATTGAGTTCAGATAGGTGAAACTGGCTTTTATTTTTGATTTTAAATTGTCAACTCCATCTCAAGTAACGGTTATCGTTACAAGCTGAATATAGGTTGTAATGTGACTGATCATAAGGTTACCTAAGTTGGATAACTTGTACCTAATCCTTTTCTTCACTGAATAAAATATGTTTAAATCAAATGTACAATTCGTGCATCCCGGTATGATCTGATTTTGGACCCAATTGAAATTTGCAAGAACATGTATCTCAAATCGTTAATTAAATAACAACTACATTTAACAGAATTTACCGGAAGACGTATGGAAGAATTCGTAATGGAAACGTTACGATTTGTCTGTTTATGTATGTTGCAGGTATGTCGTGTGGAGGGGTCCGAATCATCACATCTCTGCTGTGTGTACTCCTACCCGTCCTGCATCCCCTGCTCTAGATACACCCTGCTCTAGATACACCCTGTTTTAGAAACACCCTGCTCTAGATACACCCTGTTTTAGATACATCCTGCTCTAGATACACCCTGCTCTAGATACACCCTGTTTTAGATACACCCTGGCCTGCTCTAGATAAACCCTGCTCTAGATACACCCTGTTTTAGATACACCCTGCTCTAGATACACACTGTTTTAGATACACCCTGCTCTAGATACACCCTGCTCTAGATACACTCTGCACCCTTTGAGATGAGACGAGATTTGTCAGAACACTGATCTTCTCATTTGACGAGACGTCCATGCGCCATGTTGTCCAGCGTCTCATGGTAACAGTACCAAGTGCAGTGCAATGTGTGTTTTGATAAAGTGTTAAATAAGTAATAAACAAATTGCACCCACAAACAATCTGTTTTGTTTTAACTAAATGATGACAAAATGGTATAAGCATCTCAAGTTAGCTATAAATATGTGATCCTTTTTATAATGCGATTAATAAACATAAACAAACGAATTTTGATGACTTACTTTACCAATTTATGATTCTTAAATTGATTCCTGCTAGAGTAAATAGAAATAAAAGATAATAAATTTATTGCAGTTTGACCCTAATGTGAGATATTTAAAATTCAACATAACCTTATTACTTCAGTTGGAAATTGACTCAGCCCACCATTACGTATACCATCAATGGGTATTGCAGTTAGTATGATACGTATACACACATGTTTCCATACTTAGAGGACCATTAATCTTCAACAGACGGGCCTTAGTTTATCAGTAGTTCAGACACAAAGGAGCCGCACAAAACACACAGTGAGTGATTTAATAACGTTCTCGTTTACGGTTATCAAATATTTTAATGCAGTTCAATGATGAAAAAAGTATGAATGTGAATTACTACAGTTAACTTTGAAAGGTGTCGACACTTCATTACTTTATGAGTAAATTGACTCGATTGATATTGATGGTACGTTTTGAAGACGATCTCAGTTGAAATGTTAAATGATATTTGCATGGATCGACGACGATCTGAATTCAGTTGAAATGTTAAATGATATTTGCATGGATCGAAGACGATCTGAATTCAGTTGAAATGTTAAATGATATTTGCATGGATTGTGGAATTCTTGTAGCTGACGAGTATATGGAAGCATGTCATTGTCTTACTCAAAGTGAGGAAAATAATATTAAAAAGTTTCAATGATAACATTTATCAGTAAGATAGCTCACAATAATAGAAATCCATTACGTTGAAGCTGGCATTAAAGATACTATCTGTCAAGGTAAAACATGAAATTAAATCCAGGCTCGAATTATAACAAGTTAGAACACGCTCCCAGTTAGAGCCATTAGCGCTCAAAGCTAATTCGCTATTTTATAGTACAGTCTTAATTTCTTTTCTTTTTTTATGAAATTGAACAAATGCAATACATTGATGAAATCACGGCGACGAGACTTTGATCTTAAGTGAAAAAAACATCACCAACTGACTCGCTCTTAATGTCATACAACTTATCACAACAGTTTAATATGTTTTTATCACGCGTTTGTCTTGGGTAAGGCTACTTGTATCTTTTCTACTGTCTTCATGTATTGCTGTAAATTACAACACGAGAAGGAGGCACATGAACAGAAATAGTACTCATATAAACTCAATGAGCAGATGAGACGATTACTGCTGTGCACGTGTGTGTGCACGAGCCTGCTGATGCTGACCCTGAGTGAGGTGTATCACCCCCCGTGTCCGCGCTGGGGAAGGAGAAGGAGGTGCATAAGGAGGGGGATCCTGCGTCCCTCCCGGGGATTCTTCCGTCGCCTGACCTTGAATCACCCGACTTTAGGAGACCGAGCTGCAGGTTCGCATTACTCTTACCATTCTATGATGCACCCTCTCCACACATTTACTTACCTGGTAACCTTGGTAGTAATTCTTACCTGGTAACCTTGTTTAGAAGTAGAGCACATTCTCGACTAGAAATACCATATTTTGGTTCAGGCAAAGTTAGCTATGTAATCAGGGACTTAGTTCTAAATAACGGGCTTTCTTTTTATTTCCGAAACATTCCCCAAAGGCCCAACTCGCGCTAATGTCAATTACTGATACATGCTGCTTTCGTCAACTTGTCTGTGCCAGCTCTTTTGCCTCCTACAATTGAACTTGAAAGCCCAATCGAAAATCTCGTGGCTGCTATCTAATGCGAGGTTGCCATGGTGTTGTACTCAATATTGTATCTCTTGGCGCAATGCAGAAAGGAAATAGCCAATGATTGAGAATGGCGCAAGTTATGCGTTACGGGGGAATCACAAAATATCATAACATTAGCTAGAGTAAAAAAGTTAACAATAACTCTATGATACCTGTCATAGATTTCTCATTTGACAAACATTATGAATATTTGTACTGATTTATGTGAGAATAGTGAGTTTGATTTTTCTTGACAGATGCAACAGAACGTGACGAGAGAATTATTTGACCTGAATAAAGTTAATAAATCCTCTGATGATGATTAAATCGTTATACAGTTTTTCTTTTCTAAAAGGCAACGATATGATTTCATTATTTGAATATGAAGTAAATAATGACCTTGTTTGATGACTGTAAGATGACTGAGCCGAGCAGAGTTTATTGCCATAACGGCAGAGAAAAAGGTCAATCCTGTAATGTATTGAAACAAAATACTTTCTTTTATTTGCAAAATTAATCAGACACACGTAATACAGAGAGGTCAAAAGTTTCATGAGAAAAAAATTATGATAGGATATGCCAAAGAAAGATGCTTTGGCCCCGGTAAGAGTCAAAATCTTGGTACACGAGTTCTAACAAAAATATTAGAAATTAGTAAAATAGCATGAAAAACATGACACAATAGAATGTACACAAATCGGCATTTATCCTTCTTCACTAAGGCAAAAAAGCGTCTTAGTTATGTCTTTAAAAATATGTACCGAATCTGGGATAAAGTAACACTTTAAGAAAAACTTTAAATTTAAGAAAATGATTAAACTATGACAATACTTTATATGTACATGTTATTGGACCGGTGCTTCATGATCAAAGCACATTATGAAGCATGTGTGTGTCAATATCCGTGCCATTTGATACGTGTCCGTCACCTCCTGTATGCTACTGGCAGGGGAGTTCTTCATACGTTGACTTTGATTGGGTATTCTACCACAAATCCATCACACCTGTTCATATGGCACACAACCATAATCAACCGTTTATTACC
The DNA here is from genome assembly GCA_921293015.1 of Phorcus lineatus. NCBI lineage: Eukaryota > Metazoa > Mollusca > Gastropoda > Trochida > Trochidae > Phorcus > Phorcus lineatus. The sequence goes on along the minus strand of OV121085.1, from coordinate 28,414,130 downwards.
TTAAGTGTTCCATTACCTGTCAGACCGGATTCATCACATTCAGAGAATGGTAAGTTGTTTGTCCATATTAATATATATATATCTTTGACAATACAGGCTAAACACGCCTTCTTCATTTATCTATTAATTATCCATTGCTTTATCATTCTATTAAATACTAGAAGTTTAAATATCTAAATAAAAAGTATTTGTTGTTGAAATTTAGTAATCATTTCAAAACACTAGTAATGATGACCTTTTGAAAATACCTTATTTTGTTTTAGAAACTTTATCATAACATCTTATACGACTCGACATTTGTATGTAGTTATGCAAACACAGACCGAAAGATGGAATTGAAATCAAACACATTCATTTATCAACATAACCCCTTCAATGCAATACAGTTCTGTAGAAGTTTTCATTTGTGTGGAAATGGGTGTGTTGAAATAAATCGCTGCAATGACTATACCGACCGGGAAAGCATTCCGAAAAGCAATTTAATTGGCTTCGCAATCGATTATCACTACTATATCTACCATATATATGCCTAGGGGTGGAAAAAGCGCGAGAGACATATCGATCTCAATTATGATGTCTTCCGTCGTTAATTGTTTAAAGAGTTAGTTTAAATTGTACACGTTGAAGGATGGCCCAGAGTTTGTCAGCCTCTGTATCAAGGTAACAAGGATACATGAATTGACATTCTCTCTACAGAAACGTTACACATGTAACATCTCCTTCTTTATACTTCCCCGAAATCATTAACATTAAACTAATTATGTTCAAATTTTCGTCAAAGGCATGTATATAGTCACCGCAAAATATCATGGCTTAAATATGCCAGTGTGCATTCGAAGAAAATATTTCATTAAAGTTAAAGTATCACATTGATCCCTATCCGTTACACCCACAGATGATGAAGCTGACAGTATGTCTATTGCTTGTGGTGGTGATCGGTATGGTGTGGGGAGGGTACTGGGTCAACACACCTTGCTGGGGGAGAAGAGGGGGGAACAACTAATTCAGTCGCGGTATCTTGAAGCGTGGACCAAAACTTCGTGTCGACCGCTTTATCAATTGTATATGTTTACATTCTATATTTTTTTACTTCTCTACTCAAACTATCAACTACAAACAGGAAAACAAGCATTAGTCAATATTCGTTGCGTATAGTTTAGTTCGATGCAGACACTGCCATAGACATCAGATCAGTGGTGATTCTCGTAACACTGTCCAATAAAATCATGACTCAATTTCATTTCGATATTGACGATATTCCGAATAAAGATGTGATATATTTACTTTGAGGTTGTCGGACAGCCTCGCAAACGGTCGCTTTTATCAGTAAGGCAGTATTGTCATCCTCAGGTACCCACGGCTGAATGTTACGATGCCCTTCGGTTAATCACCTCTAGGACTTTTCACCAGGAAAATCTGTATTGTTAGCCAATTAAACTGCTTCGTCAAATGGACCGGGATCCTGCTAAATTAGCGTATGTGAAATCGCTCTCGCTCCGTACTAATACCCTGATCCCGTTCAGGCTAACTCCCTCGCACGGCTGGCGGCTTGATATTCGTGGCTATGCTCACCTGTTATTTTTTCAGCCAATGAAATGTCGTTACTTAAAGGCACTAGTGCACGCTTTTACGGTTTAAATTGGCTATTTTAAGATTTAAGAGGACTTATGCATTCACTTAAGCTTTCTATCGATGCAATGAAATACTTAAAATTCTTTACAATTGACCTGCAATCAACAATGAAAAATTTTAGACAGCCGCTGTTGACTTGGACATATAAAAAATCTAAGGTTAGCTGTGCACAAAACGGATAAATTATAGACAGTTGAACGCGGCTGAACTATTATTATGTGCAGCTGTTGTATTTACCTAAACTCTGAACTGAGACCAAAGAATGAATTATGTTTTATGAAAGCAATGTTGTAAATAAATCGATTTAATAACACAGCATTAGCATTGCTATTAGATTGACCAAAGCGGCTGCCGTTTCCGCTTTTTTGGTTATAAGCAAAATCTTAAGATTTCCGATATCGTAGTTCATGCGGATTTATTGTAACGTAACATTAAATACTTCCGGTCTTTAAAAATCAACTTTACTACCTGAATACGTAAATATTTGTTAAATAACTTACGAGGTAGATTACTTGAGTGAGGATCTTGAATAATATCGAGAGATATGCAGTATCTGTGCATTCGTTGTGTTAACGAAATATTGGTGTGCACTAGTGCGTTTAAGGAGCTTTAGCTCAACGAATTATTTCCATCCGGGTTGTGCCGCTGTTGCTGAATGCGAGTCGTGGCAGGTCAGATAGCTACCGATACGAGGATTTTGGCTTGAAAGTGATCAGGGTATTAGGAAGGAGCCCCTGCGGATTCATATACGCTGATTTAGCATGATGATGGACCGGCGAGTCTCTCAAAAGTCGTGTAACACCACGCTGCAATCATCCGTTGAGGAAATCGACTTGAAAGTCGAACTCTACGCTTACCTGTTTCCAGCCAATCAGGAGGCAAGTTTTCCGAATTCATTCAGATTCCAAATTCAGGTTTCAGATTATAGGATGAGAGAATGTCTTAAACTCAAGAGTTAAGAATCATTTAATTGTACCATCACGAAGCCGTTTTCTTGGGTGATTGTTTCATGATAAAAAAATCAAGGGTGGAAATTTGAGGACAAGTGTTCCATATAAAGATTCCCAGGATGGATTTGTGAATAGCATCAGAATATTTGGCCCTGTCTTACCGAGGATATAGTATTTTAGAACATTAAGATCACACCTTTTCACCTTTCGGAAAGTGACAATTGCTAGTTGTACACTGTGTGTGATCCGGGTAAAGTGATAAGTGTCTATTAGCTACTGTATCCTGTTTGAAGTGCATTTCCGCCAACATTGACTTTGATTGGTTTATCCAACAACAAACCGTCAACTCTGCACATATGTTACAACCATTATCAACATTATTTAATGTCAAATATAGCTTTGCTTGTCATAACGGATTCATAACGCTCACATAAGGTAAGCGGTACTGTTTCAATAATGCATGTGATAATTATATTGACGATCATGTTAAACAGTCTACTTGTTTTTTTTCATGACTTATTGATCCTTTGTAAGTCTTTTCTATCATTTTCGGGGCAATTTTTTTAATTTGAAAACAATCCACGTCAAAACGTTATTCACGGTCGTTCATGAAATAGAGCTTGAGTTTAGATCCAACACATTTTCTTGAACTTTCTATAAATCCTTCAATAAAGGATCTCGAAAAGGTTCTATTCTTGTTATACGTTTCTTTCAATTAACGTCATAATGATCCATTTGTCGACATTGAAATTTTAAAAAGGTTTCTTTGACCTTGTATTGTATCATCCTTTAATATTTGAAATTCCTGGTTTTATGATACGTGTTTATATCTTATAAGAGGAGGTAATTAATGGCCAAAGCCTGAACTTAAATAAATATTTACTAGAAAAAAATATATTTTGATTTAACATATCCTTACTTGAAACAGAATTAAATTGTAGAACTTACAATGCATCGTTTTGTTAGACTGTTACTTGGCCATTCCATAAAAAAACGCTTGAAGTAAAATCACGTAAACACTCTGAGCCACCTTATCGGCAGAATTCCTTCAAAATGACCTTTTTATGAAATCAGCGATAGTACGTATAAGCTTGTACATACGGTTTCTTAGGCTGACATTTTATGTAATGCAAAAGCAATTTAAAAACAAACTTTCTCTATATTTATCACGTTCCATTAAATACACAGATGATGAATGTGACTGTTTGTTTGATGCTGCTGCTGGTGGTGGGAATGGCATGGGGAGACTGGGTTTACCACCCCCCCTGCTGGGGCAGAAGGCGGCTCTGCATCAGACGTGGTATATTGAAGCATGGACCTAAACCACGTTTTCGTCGCTTGATAAATGGTATACGTTTCGATTGATTTATTTTCATTTCCCCCATGATAACTACAAAGCAGTGAAAAAAGAATAGCCGTAACAATCGAATGTATTGTACCCCACTTACACTTGGTTGTCAGTTTTCACTCATCAATGATCTGACGTAATGGTGTAGAAATCCGTGTCCACAATTAGTTATGATATTACCTATCACTATCGTGCTTTCATTTTCTGAAAGTATATTAAAAGTTAAAAAATAGCTTAGCTGAGTAACATTGCAGAATTTTCCCGAATGTTTGTAATATTGCTGCTGCCTGTGAGCCCTCGGTATCTGACAGTGACTGTCCTTGCCTATTGCTAACATGACACACCAAAACGTATGTATTAAATTATGTATATAAATTTGCTTTGCGGATATTAATTAATAGAGAGCTAACCTCGGGGTGGCCATTTTTATTGATAAGTCGAAGTGCTGTTGAAACTTGGAATCTGAATGGTCGGATAATGGTCGACCCTACAAAATGATTTGCTGTCAATATCCAAACTTCTTTTAGACGCGGAGCTCTACAGGATTCCGTCAGATTATCGATTAGCGACAAGTAATAACCCAATATAAGAATAGGGACGAATAAATGATTTGAATTCAATGAGATTGTACCACAAACTTTATTCATCGCCCTTTGACACGCAAGAAGCACATGTCGCACGGAAAAACATCGCGGACAAATTGTCCTCGGAGGATCCTCTTGGAGGATGTGTCAGCGATCTTCCCCGATACAACTCAGTAACTATGGTAGTAACTATTACTAAAAATATATATAAATGAAATATGGAAGTAAGAGACCGCTTAGCAGTGTCGAACATAACGTCAAGACAGCAATTCTTGAGCAGCAAACTCTCACACGCCGACACTTTACACATAAACTACCCGATTAGATCTTAATGCATGTCAACATTCTTATATAATATTGCCTGAATATAGATTATGTTATCGAGATCGTTGAGTGATATCCATTTTCCGAACAACGAAAGTCCATCTATTGATAAGATATCTTGTTTAACAAGAAACTTTATATTGTGTACTTATTTCAGTACGGATTTCTTCAACGACAACGTAACAGGTAGGATATTGTTTGACTTGATACTTGATGGTTTATCTAACTTTAATATAATTTAAAGTGATTATCTATTTTGGAGTTAACCATCCTAACTTTAATATTATTTAAAGTGATTATCTATTTAGGAGTTAACCATCCTTCTCCGTCAGTCTATTTGTATCAGCGATCTACTACGGACTCTGGTAGCCGTCACAGCAGATATACCGGTATATATGCTTTATATTACCACCCAATGAAATGACTAAAACTCGAGTGATGTCGTCACAACCCAGATAAGATACCTGTTGAGTTTAACATGTTTTCAAACTCCTTGCATACATCATCATTTCACTAAAATATACCAAGTGTGGATAGCTATAAATAACAAGCGGATAGTATATACCCTAATGGAGCCAGGTGATTATACCAATACTACTCTAAATGAAGTTCATTTAGTATATTACTGGTACACAGAAGTTACAAAGTGGGAGTTACCAGGACTGAGGTTCTCTCATGCATTTGACATCAAGTTTGACGTACCTTCTTCTGTTTACAGGGTTTGCAGAATGGTTCATCTTTTGCTGAAATAAAATCCGGTGAATGAAAATTATTCGTTTTCATTATGATGGCTCATTTTTGTCATATTGTATTTTATTCTTGCAATGGAGCTTGTGTTCACAACATATTACATATACACTCATCGGCAAAAGAATTGCCACCACGTTATATTTAAAATGGTTAAATCCTCGAGGGAAATTAAAACTAACAGATAGTTACATAATGTTATCAGAAGCAGACTATTGTAATTTATAAATTTTGATACATTATTTGGTTTTGTCTAATAAAGTTGACATTTTCTTTTCACGATAGGAGAAAGAAATGTTACGTTGTGTTGTATTAACTAACATACAACTACCAATATTGACTTCAATTTTGTGTGAATACTTATTTCAATTGAGTATTTAAAAGGCATAAAGAGGTGGCATGCATTTAAAACTTTTGCTGTTTTTCATTTATAAAGGAATGAAATATCAGTTTTGTTAGATTAAAGTTATGGTTATATCAGACCTATTTAGCGAATAGGTTTTAGTTAAGTGAATGAAAATGTTTACCAGTAGACAGTGAATTCGAAATTTGAGTTTCACGGATTGATCTCATATACACGATGTGACTATGAGACTAGAAAAAGTGAACATAACTGGGACACCACACCTTTCCCTTTCTGATATCATTGATTCTAGAACATCAGTTGAACGTTTCATTGGCATATGAAGGAGGAACCGGCAAGTTGGGTGCCCAGTGTGTAATCTGAATACTAAAAGCGAAAATGTGTCATGATTAGTCGGCAATTTCTTGACAAATACTGCACAGAACCAGATTCATTTGTGTTCTCCATGTCGTTACTCATCATATTGATCCAGGGGCTCACAGGATCTGATACAAATCACGCAATGACGTAAATTAACTGTTGCAATTCAGAAAAAAACCAAAAACCCACACAGTAAAAGTTATGTGGCTGTTTCAGGACAACGCTCCGGTGCACATTGCCCGGGTTGTAGTCTGCGGACTGTGGATTCAGGTGTCTCCTCCACATTACCCATAATACAAATCTAAAACCTTCGAGGTATTTCTCTTCCCTCGGCTTCCGCGGCCATGACCACGAGACAGCAGTGGAGGAGTGTTCACTTGACAGTAAGCTGTTTTCAGATTGGTTGGAGATGTAAGAAAAACGTTGGAAGAGACTGCATTGAAGTCAAGGGTGATCGTGTTGATAAAAAAGTCGTTAACATGTCAAGATTTCTTCAGTTTGTGTCAGCATGTACTGGTTAACGGATAGGTTGCATATGACCAATAATATCATTGAGGTGAGGTGAGGTGAGGTGAGGTGAGTTGGTGTTTAACGCCGCTTTCAAGATTATTTCACTTAAATAGCGGCTGCTAGTATTATTGCAGGGAGAAAGCCCGCAACGCCATTGTGGCTATGCATTGCGGTGAAACCTGCGAGCATCGACTGGAACTAGCAAACCATGGGTGGTACTGCGCTGAATTTCAGTGTAGCATTGCACCCAAACCTGACTGCGTGTAGAACAGTTCTCTACTGCAGACAAAGTTGCCGAGCCCCTGGCGGTATTCGAACCACGGACCTCCTGATCATAATATTAAAGGGGAACAACAACCCTAGCCTTTCAGACCTAATCGACCAGCAGTTACGTAATTGCCATAGCCGGGAATGAGGTCACGTGACACGGACTGGGCGCCGGCCAAGCGGTCATTGTGACAGGGGAATCCCCTGTATCACATGCGATCGTTGATTGGCTTATTCATTTTCGTTCCTGACACGATGCCTGAATTCCAAATTCAAAAATGATTTTATTTTTTTTACCACTTTAGAACTTTTATTAACTTAATTTGGGTGTCTATGACATATTCTAAATCTTATTCCCCCATTCATTGCAAATAACTAAGGCATAGGCCCCACGTCGGCGACATAACACAATGGTGGAAGCAGACGTTAAACTTCAACCCAACAACACGATGCCTGCAGTCCAAAATGGAAAATGGCTATAGCTTCTCTACTATCACATGTCGCTGTATAAACACCTGCAATCGGTCGACTATAGGGGGAGCATGTCCTTGTCGTACAGCCGTTGGCCTTTTGTCGATGATTATTGAAAATAAGTAAATATCATGATTTTGGCATTTAAGTGATGAAAATGCAATTATTTCGAAATATATCAATTCTTTAATTTCAGTAAGCTGCCTTACGCCCACATACAATCATAAACAAATAAAACAGAATTAGAGAGGAAGTGAATTGACAATGTTTATTCCAGCTCGTCAACTGAAAACATGGGAGTAGAGCGAGATTACAGTGACTGTTTAGACCAGACTTTCCAAGTACTATATAACTTCCTTGAAGTGTTATAAACAACGTATGTGATCGATCTCTTACATAATATCCTTATTATCATTTCCTGTTCCGAGGACAGCTGTGCTTTATTGCTTTATGCCTGACTGGTTGGCTGATAAATTAGATAACATCATTGTTGATTTCAGCTTTACCGTTCATGCATTGTATAATGTCTGAGAGACTACGTGGAATAAGATATATCTATAACAAAATGTAGATTATGCGGTTTTGCTTATGTTCAAGATTAATCCAACTATATTTTATATTTTTCACTATCTTTTAAATGTCAAAAGCATGTGTTCATCTACTGTGAATAATTGGCGAAAAAAATCAAAATAAAGTAACTATTTGTCAATCCGGGATCAGGACGAGATAATGTTTATTGTCATTTACTAAAGTGAATCTATCATTAATTATGGCTCAGATTGTTGGTGCCCTTTTCTCTGTAAGACTGGTAAATACATGTACGTTAACAATTACTGCCAGGTTTGTATACATCATTTTTCAAGTCATTCTTATTCTTATCCATTCGTAATTAGAAATCCGATATCGGAACTATCGGGACGCATGAAGTACGAGGTGAACCCCTTGTCGATGACTTTGAAATAATGAAAATATTAAATCAATTTTCGATTGTATCATCATGAGATTATACCTTAAAATTTTACTGATGAATAGTCAACTCAAATGCGAGACATACTAAACCTGACCCAAAAAAAAAAAAAAGTTTAAAACACCCTATCATCAAGGTAACCCTTTTAGTTAAACTTTATAACTAGTGACTAGTATATCCTTCATGTATTCCCTTTTTATAACTATCAGTGATATTTTAAAATTATGGCAAACGTGTCTTAAATTTCTGAAAAATGATTGTGTCTTTGTTAAATGTCAACTTGGTGTTCAATTATGCTCTTAAAAAGTTGGATAACTATATGTGAATTGTATCAATATTAAAAGTGCATTGATTTTACAGTTGTTTAATCCAGGTTCAATTTACTGCCAAATATAAAAAAAAAAACCCCTCAAACCCCTATCTGCCATAGATAAGAAATTTCAAATAGTTAGGAATTGAGTTATAGTGACGAAAATTCAAAAAATATCCACACAAGTCGTAACCTAACTTTTAAAAATATCGACAGAAATATTGTGAAGTTTGTAGTGTCCAAGCTTACAAGTTAAATGTAAACAACTGCATAATACCATAGCACCAGAATTGTTTATCTAATTTTGTAAAAGGTGAGGGAAATAAAAACTAAAAAAGATTTCACTTTACAAAGATTTATATATTTTTTCTCATATCTCATATGGTAGTTTAGTTGTAGAACGATTTGTTTAAAACGACATTCTCACACGCGTATCCGGTTGGGTAATTCGCGCGTGTAAGGAAACCGCGCGCGTAGGATGCAGCGCAGAAAAAAACACCGCTGAGTAGAGAGCGCGCTGATTGAGTTTTACGACTCTCGCGGGACCTCGCTAATAAAACACTGGAAGTTAAAAATTAAAGTTGTTGACCCCCTTTAATGTAAATGATTGGCAACACTGTAAAACAAAAAGATTACTAAATGTATTGAATGACCGAAATATTAACCTGATTAATCACTCACCTATGATAACACGGATATGTAATAACCTGACAGTAAGCCAACTGGAACATAAACAGGGGAAATAATGTTATAGTGTGTCGCTTGTATCCTGTTTGATGCATTCACTGACTTTATTGGTTATTCCAACACATAAGGTACTCACTTATGACAACACTTTTATCTAATAATCCGCTAGTCAGCCATCTGTGATGTATACAGATGAAGTGTTTCCTGTCAGCCGCTTGTATACTGTTTGATGCATTCACTGACTTGGTTTAAACATATTTTTATTCAATAAAGAATCTGGTTCGGCAAACAAGCAAAACTCTGCTTATGCTAATGCCTCACCAGTACATACATCAGATAAATTAATACACAAGAACTAGACACAAAATATGACATTATAAAGTGATATATATCACTGACTTTGATTGGTTATTCCAACACATACCCATCACACCTGTATATTTGTCAACCATTAACAAGTACCTTGCCAATGAGAAGGGAACGTTCACGCACGCACAAAGGTATGTTGTATATTTTCTTCACAAAGCACGTAGAGTTTTCAGGTCTGTAAATCTTAACTAACTGTGTTGCTATTTTGAAAAAGGAGAACCAAAGACATATAATGATTAAGTATGATATTGGTTCCCTTTTTATACCCCCGCCTTACAGCGTAAAGGGGGGTATATTGCGTTCATTCTGTCCGTCTGTCTGACCGTCTGTCCGTCCGTCACAAAAATCTGTCCGGAGCATATCTCCTAAACTATACATGCTAGCTTCACCAAACTTCATACACTTATCAACCATGATCCCTAGATGTGCCTTTTGAGGGTTAGACCAACAAATGATTTTTATTTTTTGCGGTTTTCATGGAAACATGACTAAAACAGTGACTCTATGACCAAGTCCTTTGTCCGGAGCATTTCTCCTAAACTATAAATGCTATCTTCATCAAACTTCATACACTTATAAACCATGATCCCTAGATGTGCCTTTTAAAGGTTAGACCAACAAATGATTTTTATTTTTTTGCGGTTTCCACGGAAACATGACCAAGACAGTGAATCTATGACTAAGTCCTTTGTTCAGAGTATAATTTCTAAACCGTACATGCTATCTTCACCAAACTTCATACACTTATCAACCATGATCCATAGGTGTGCCTTTTGCGAGTAAGACCAACAAATTATTTTAATTTTTTTTCGGTTTACATGGAAACTAAAACAATGACTATCTGACAAAGTGCTTTTTCCTGAGCATATCTCCTAAACTATAAATGTTATAGCTTCAACAAACTTAATACACTTATCAACCATGATCCCTAAGTGAGCTTTTTGAGGGTAAAACCAACAAAGAGAGCCAGACTATAGTTTGAAGTGGGGATATGTGAGCTGTGCTCACTTCTTTACTTGTTAATCCCTCACTGTTAACAACATTAAATTATAAAACCCTATTATACGATACCTTTAAAATAGACACTTATTTGGACATTCAGTGTGCAATCATATAATGGTTGAATCATTAGGTTGGCAAGTTATTTCCCAAAAGATAGTATGATAATATTGGTACCATGCTCGCTGTATTCTCAACCATGTTTCATTCTCTGATCCTTCAGTTATTCAGCCTATAAAATGGCCTTCGAACAACATTGACATTTCAGCATAAACAATTCGATTTTCACTGAACACTTTGACTTGCACAGATGCAAACGCTCGCAATTGTCTGCAGTAAAATTAATGCCTACTATGTTTGTAAAAGTAACCCAAAATCAATTCAAAAACATTTGGAAATCATCTGATCAAAAATCGTCGAGATTTGTTTCTCACCCAGATGTTGAAACTGACTGTATTCCTGACGCTATTGCTGATATATGGTACGGTGTGGGGAAACTACCGATACAATCCTCCCTGCCTTGGGACAAAGGAAGAATGTGACAGACTTGCTAACATGAACAACGAACAACGTACCGATCGCCATGTGAAGGGTATGTTAACGGCTTTTCTTTTTGTTTGCTCAGATCAAACAAAAATAATAACCTCACTGCTTGTTAGGGTCCTTTTTTCGTTTTAATTCCTAATTTAAAGAAATAGAATAATTAAGAAAGTTTAGTGAGGTAATATATGTTCGCAAAATAGCCAAAACAAAATAGTTGAAGAACAAAAGTATGTGTTAAAAAAGACATATTTAAATGAAACCTTATCAATTGAAAGAAGTTATCGTAAAATATCTTCAAAAGCCCGCAATAAATTAACAATTTACTCAATTAAGAAATAATCAGGGAGTACAAAACGCATTGGATTCACCTAAAACCCAATTAAAACAAAGTCCTTGCGTACTTTACCCAATTAACGATATCAGCTTGCGTACAGTAGTGCAAAAAGATGTACATATACACTTAAAGTCATTTAATAGCAATCGTGTTCGAAAAATGTAAGTTTTGTTGAATACTCAATAAGGATTATAAACTATGAGTAAAATTACTCAATCCCTTAAATTTCTGGGAGTACAGTTTTTTTAATGATACTCATGTTTCGATTCATACATCCAGATTAATTCGTTTACATTATACTGATTTCAGATGAGGAAGAAAACCCTGTGTCGACAATGTGAAAGGTAATTGATTAAGGTGCTTGATTCCACGTGATGGCCTCCGCTATATTTAAACTCGTTTCAAGGTTTTATCATCCATATGTTTTCAAATATATCTTTACAGAAATGTTTGCATATGTGTGATAAACCCTAGCGGCAATTTAATTGACCGGTTTTACCAGTTTCCCAATTCGTTATGTTACCTTTTAATGGTGTGCCCGCAGTGCCGTTGCTTCCGAGCATCACGCGAAAAGCATGCGGCACGTGCAGTTTCGTGCCAGTACGGAAGTGTCAATTCTGCAGCTTCGTTTTACAACGAAACATTTTTTTTTATAATAACAGAATGTTTACTGAATGACAGTTGATAGTTGCGTATAGTGGTGTCGACAGAAAGCATCAAGATAAATGTTTGTGTTTTGCATGGCGCATCGTCGTTTGCCTTTAAACCGTATCAGTGCGTATTGGAACGTTTGATTTTGCCAGAGAATGCCGTTTTCTAATAATCGAATGTTGCCTTCTGACTCTATGTATAATAAAGAAATTGACACATTATCGAGATGTCTAACTGTTTTTACAACATTCGTGCCAGTTAAATATCTCTGCATGAGAAAATATCATTTTACAGTCACTCGTGTTGTAAAATCAATTTGACATCTATGCTTGGGTTTAGTCTCTATTAAATATTAAAGCATTTATAATAGTTTAGAAGTATATTTCTTACATTCACCCCAATAACTTTTATGATGCATATTAATTCTCAGTGGAAGATAATTTCAATACTTTGTTTACCGTATAAGGGGTATCTAGCAAGGTAAAGTCAAAGTTTGAAATATATTTTCTTTTCTTTGCAGGGGTTTCAAAGAACGTTGCTCTCTTTTCATGAAATAAAGTTTTTTAAATGAGGTCGTTGATTTGATCATTTTTGTTAAAATGTGTCATTTTTGTGAAGCAGGTTGACCTTACACGTTATGTACACAAGGAATATATCAATCAGTAGCAAAAAATTAAAGTCATGTCAATTTTATTAATTTAGTGAATGAATCTCTCTGGACTTAAAATGGTGAATAGAATGACTAATTGATTGAAATAAAAGTCAGTTATGTGTATGATGACAGAAGTTTTATATGAAATTCGTGGATACTGAGTGTTTGTCAAATATAGAGTTTTTGTTTGCAGCTGAAACTCCTTTTGTCAAGAACATAATGTTGTTACCAAGGTGACTGTCACCCACTGTTACTTATCTTATCCATCTATTCCTAAGAGATAAAACTAACCGGAAATTTGAAATTGTGGTGCGTTTTTGCAATGAAATTGATATTTTGAACAAAGGTAAAATCATTCAAATTTGAAAGAGCGTCGTTGATCTACAATTTAACTTAAATGAAAGAGCTCTGTTGCTTCACAGATGCGAATAAGCTTGAAATTTCGTAATATAGATGAGGCAGCAATTGTTTTCTTTATTTTGACAGTTTCTATCTCTTGTTCGAAGGTTTCGATGTTTTCTTAGTGTCAGTTACTAATATTATATCTGCTCACTTCAACGAAAGCCTTTAATCACATTATCCACCAATGTTAAAATAAACCCAACACTCTTTTAATATAATAAGTTAAATTGATATTTAAACTGAAACCTCTTTTTATCATGTAAAATAATTGCTCAAGTAAATTTAATAAACGTGTCCATATTTCGATTATTAGAGTTTTCTATGAATTCTGGATAGCCTTTAAAAATTGAAATCAATTGAGTCATGACTTCATGTATGTGAAATGCTACTTTCATCAAACATGTTTTACGGCAATATTCATATTGTTTTATATGAACTATTTATGGTATCAAAGCAAAGTTTTTCAGGTAAAAGATCTAAAGAAACAACAATATCCAGAAATGGGAAAAAACCCCGTTCCGTTTAGGATAGATCATAATGGCCGATGGCAGTTGGACTATAGATTACTGGTCTTTTACAGCTGACTTTATCGTGTCCAGTGTACATTTTCATGTGCCACATATGTAACAGCTGGGTGTGAGTAGCTAGATCACGTGTTAATGCATTTGACATGCATGCGTGTTCCATATCCATGTTCCAACATGCTTGGTCGACTTTGTGACGAGATGATCATAATCTTACAAACAAATATTTAAAGCAGGGGAAAAACAATCTTTCCACAATTTATAACATCCGTTGAATAGTTGAAATGTCAAACATCAAAATTGTCAATATCATACAGTCGATGCATTTCTTCAGAAGAAATATTTGATATTTTCTTCAAAACTCTGAACTGATAGATCACGATAAAGATTGTATTGTTTTACTGTAATTCGTTCGGCATTATAATTATAAACCATTTATAAGCTGACTTTACCTTCCAATAACTTTGAAGTGAAAATCTTTTGCATACAACATTTGGCAAGCAAAAACCGATGGTTAAAGGGGGACAACTTCTGTCAAAACCACAGAAAACAACAACAGTTCAAGTTGTTAGTATCCTTTTGGCTGAGTATTTTAGTCAGACGTGTTGTTTATGTCAGTCCAATATGTGTAATTGATGTGTAAGTAAATTGTGTAAGTTTTTCTAATGATTTTATTCTTCATTTTCGACATTAAATTCTATTCATAACATTTAACTGTTTATCATGTTTTACCTACGGCTTTAAATACTCGTAATCTAATATCTTTGGTCGACATTGGAACATGGAAAGAAATGTGTATTGTAAATGCAAATATGTCACAAGCTTTTCAAGACATTTAGTCTTGATAGAATTGATCTTCGTCCACAAATCAGAAACACTTTATATCATTCTTTATACCAAAAAGGGGAACAGAAGTATGAAAACGGTTTATATAATTGCTTTACCAAAAACGGAACAGAAGTATGAAAACAACTTATATCATTGTTATACTAAAGAAAAGGCTCAGAAGTCTGAAAACAGTTTATATCAGTAATATACCAAGAAAGGGAAAAGAGATAAGAAAACACTTTATATCATTGTTAAACCAAAAAGGCGAACAGAAGCAGAGGTCCAGATAGAGCGCGTATTTGCGTATTTCACGCAATAAATTAACAATTTACTCAATTAAAAAATAATCAGGGAGTACAAAAACGCATTGGATTCACCTTAAACCCAATTAAAACAAAGACCTTGCGTACTTTACTCAATTAACGATATCAGCTTGCGTACAGCACTCTCCGGCATCTCAAACTCAAACTGTGGAGGCGAAATACCCAGGCGGACATTACATTCAGTAGTACAAAAAGATGTACATATACACATAAAAACTAAGTCATTTCAAAGCAATCGTATTCGAAAAATGTAAGATTTGCTAATTACTCAATAAGGATCATAAACTATGAGTAAAATTACTCAATTCCTTAAATTTCTGGGAGTACACAAAATTCAGCTTACTCATAAAAACATGATTTTACTCAATAATATTCAAACATGGTAGTAAATACCCAATTGCCTTAAAAGTTAATTGGAGCTCTGCAGAAGTATGAAAACACTTTACATCATTTTTATAGATAAAAAGGGAAAAAAGATGTGAAAACACTTAATATCATTGTTGTACCAAAAAGAGGAAAGATGTATGAAAAGTCATCTGTGTTTTTATGACATTTTAATTGTCATTCCTTGAAGAAGAAAAAACCAGATGTTTTTATGAATTGAAGGAAAGAGAAACCAAACAATGTTGATATAGGAGATTTTTTGTCTTTTTCTGAAATGATTCTATAAAATTAGTAGAGATGGGGAAACCGTAGCGATAACAGGAGACATGATTAAGATTTACTGGATACGATATAGTGCAATGTGTTTATATTTGAAACATGTTTTGATTTACATCATTATGTGTTTAGCAATTAAACACATTTCGCAACATGTTTTGAGTAAAACATGTACGCAACATGTTTAAAATCAAAACGCCATTTTTGTGTAGTTGTGTTTTTGTGTAGTTGATGATTAAAAAACACATCTCATCAACATCATCTGCTTACATTGTCAATTAGTCACTATGTTTTGGTGTTATTCTCACACTCACTATCGGTTTAACATTTGATAACTTTTTGCAAGAAATGTAAACTGATGGGTTCTGTGAAACTACACATATTGATATCACATATATTTGGTGACTGTCAAAGGGATCCTGCTAAATCAGCGTAATTGATTCCACTCTCGCTCCTTCCTAATACCCTGATCTATTTCAAGCCAAACCCCTCGTATCGCTAGCTATCTAACCAGCCAAGGAGACGACTCGCATTCAGCAACAGTGGCACAACCCGGATGGGAATCCGTTGAGTTCAAGCTCCTTAATTAACATTAACGACATTTCATTGGCTAAAAAAATAACAGGTGAACATAGCCACAAATATCAGGCCGCCAGCCATACGAGCGTTTTGGCTTGCAAGAGATCAGGGAATTAGGAAGGAGCGAGAGCGGATTCATATACGCTGATTTAGCAGGATGTGTCAAACGCTACTTTCGACTTGGTATTGAATGGAATAGTGAACATAAGTTGAGGAACTGAATGCTCTATTGATATCAATCAAATGTTCTTATATTCAAGCTTTTCTTTATTGTTCAAGCTTTGTCAAACACGCTGTATACTTTCCTTTGAACACTAGTTTACAAGTGCAATGATTTCAATAATTGCCGTCTTAAATAATCATGTTTACAATTGCAAACATAACTGAACGTGTGCCATTTGTGATATTTAGCGACTAAATACCAGGTTATTAACTTATTAACTACGATCGTAACAATCACTCAAAATGAAAGTAGGAATCAAACAACCTTCAAGGCTTGGACCACATTGGTCATAAATGATGTTCCAAAAATTAAATATCTCTAATTTGGTTATTCTCTTATCTCCCTAATGAGGTTTCAAAAACGTGTATGGGATATGATAAAAATAAAAATAATTTTTTTAATTATGCAAACTCTGCAAACTCTCAACGACTCATAATGTGAAGTTGGCTGGATTTAAACTAGCTTTGTTAAACATTGCTGACATGTTCAGTGAATGTATAAGCACGTTTTCTTGATCTTGATCGTAATGGATTTGTATGACGTTGTTGAAAAGAATGTCTAACTTGGGTTATGTAAAAAGCCTGAAATGAAATTTGAAAATAAACACCCGTCATATCTAAAAAAACGCAGGAACAAACATGTATTCAGTTTGTAGTCACTTATCTTCACTTTGCAAGAACCATGACTCTGGTCGGTAACCCTGCAAAGGTTCCTTTGTCTGCTGACCTTTCTATATACTGATAAAATGTCAGGCGTGCTGATGGCAGCATCTGTCGTGGTGCATATTTTATAAAGTTGAAATAGTGTTATCTTAAATGAACTAATTATCATTTCATGTCCTTGATATATTCTTTACATATGTGACCTGCTATGCTCAAACGTCGAGTTTTTTCACCTCTATGAATCATTGAATATTAATTTAAATAGTTTCCTAAGTTAATCGAATCGCATACATGTATTTAATTGTATGCAAACATTTACCATGTAACATACCTCTTCGTGTCCATTGAATATTTAAAGAATCAACCATTTGTATAAATACCTTTTTCATTTAAAGTGACACAAATTTTTTATGTTGCTTAATTGGAGCCGAAATATCATTTGACCTGAGTTAGTTCAAATCGCGTTGCATCTTTATCCCTTTATTGCCAAATAATGACATCTTCTCGACATCGACTTATTTTCTGTTTATTGTCACTATTCTAACTTATAAACATTGAGGTGAAAATTTTCAGAAA
This sequence comes from Phorcus lineatus, assembly GCA_921293015.1. NCBI lineage: Eukaryota > Metazoa > Mollusca > Gastropoda > Trochida > Trochidae > Phorcus > Phorcus lineatus. The sequence goes on along the minus strand of OV121085.1, from coordinate 28,396,284 downwards.
CAACCACTTTTTGTCGATAAAATAAGCCTATTAATGAAGTTTTGCATATTTGACTCCAACACCATACTCTGTGCCCCTTTAAGAATTAATTCAAATATTCCGAAACTGGACTCAGATTTCAAACTGACAGTTACCATATCAAATGCAAGAAATACTTTAAATGCTTCGTTAAGATTCCACGTCATAGTGTAACCTTTACACGTCTCTTGGCGCAGGGATTAATCAATATGCATGTTGAATATTTGATGAAGATTGCAGGCTGTCGCTTGTCATGATAAATCTGTCAAAACACTTTTGAAATCTACAAAACTTTTCCCTTGTATTTTTAACCTTGTAAGTGATTAGATTATATGCGTCTTTGGATGTAATTCCTTGAAAATGATTGCAAGTGCATAAAGGATACAGCGCAAATTTAAAGGTTGAAAAACACTAACAAAAAATGTAACAAGTTTTCAAGCACATAGGTCAAATTCATCACTCATATTATCTTTTCATTGTTTTTTTTGGTTACTGAGTTTTTATTATTTTTATCATTAAATCGACATAATATACAGAATTGCTATAATATATTGTCACAATTTTTAATTGAAAACATTTCTTAAATACTTAAAAAAAAATGAACTGACACAGTTTCATGCTTTTCATTGTTGCTGAGTAAGAACCAAACTATCTTAAGGTCTGAGTTAAGTTAAACTCGCGTCCGTTAACTCGCATTTCTATCTCTAAAATATGATATTTTCTTGTTTTCAATGACAATCTGAATAAGGTCCTTCGAATGTTTAAAATTCGAAATTCTGTGTCCAATAAGCGTTTACATTAGTTCTATAACCTACTTAACACTATCAACCTATGTTTATGTGCCTGCTGTAAATAAGTTTCCAAATTTACGTTTGAGTCATTGGCGCGCGCCAATGTCCGGTTTTCGATCACAAATCACGACTTAAACACGTTTACATAGTATCACTAAGTGGAACTGATAAGCATTGGGATCGTGATTTTCTGAAACAACCACTACTTCTCGATTAAATAACTCAATGTATGAAGTTTTACATATTTGACTCCAATCATTTGATGACTGTTAGGGAACCTAGACTAACTTATGGTCACATATATGAAAAAGGATTTCACTTTAATTTGATTTTAATATTTGGTATAAAATAATATAAAAAGGAGTCCCGTACAATACTTAATTCAACCAGACTTGCCAACATGTTTTGAACTTAATAAAGCTCTTTTAATATTTTGCCAAAGTGTATGAATGACAGACTATAAGGGATGCCCGCAAAGAACGATAAAACCTCCTTAAGTCATTGCTTATGATGTTCTTTTATACCTATTACAAGTCTTCTTCATTTTTAAATAAAAATCCCACAGCATATTAAATGCCTTTTTCTGAAGTTATCCCTTAGTATGTAATACCTTTTAATATCCTTTGAAATATTTCAAATCTAGTAAAATATCATTATATTATATCTCTTTGATATCCCTTTTAAGTTCCAACTTCTCTGCGAGAGATTGAATTACATGCCATAGATAATTTTAGATTCGTTGTGGGGGACGATAAACTACATAGGTTTGTAAATAGCCAATTTTGGAAGGTTCATCAACTTAACATCACAATGAAGGAAGCAAATACATATGGAATCATACGAAAGTTTACCTTTCATCATTATTATTATGTGTCGCTAAAGCTCAATAACGATCAAATTGTCATTGAGCTTTAGCATTATCAGATAATTAACTTACAATGCTTTGATATAACACTGCTGAAAATACAATGACGTCACAAAGTGGATGACGTAACAATGCTTTGATATTATAATGATCATGACTTCATTATGCAATGGCCTCAGTGTTCAAGATGCTTAATGTGCAAGCCTCGGACATTTTTACATTTATCAACTCGTGTTTAACATTTGATATAAGAAGAATCTTGGTATATATGCTCTACCAATTTAGTTTCTGTAAAGTTCTGGTAGGCTTGCTGTTATAGCTGATGGGGCGCTTCGTGAGTTTGATTCATGACTCACTGTGTAGATTCGAAACACGTAGGCGACTATTCTCGGAGGAGTACACAATTTTGTTTGTGACAGTTGTGTGATTCATAACATGTAACGATATCATATCTTGTTCTAGAACGAATGGATATCAATTTTTCTTTGTTAAGCAAGTGTCACTCGCGAAGACTAGAAAAATGATCTTTGATTAATGGAATATATTTATTTATTATATTTCGAATGCTGAAATATGCCATTTATCGGTGAAAATAAAACCCGCATTTTCACTGAGTGAGATAAAAATGGTATTCTACTCAGTGAAATGACGCAACAATTAAATGACGTCGTCTGTGACGTCATGAAACAATTGGATTACGTCATGCAACGGCCGCGCTAGCGAAGCGTTTTAGCTTCCTCATTCATAAAATTAGGGTCATTTACGGGGTTTTGGGAAACATAACATTGAGCGCGGTGGTGTAGTGGTTAGCATGCTGGCCTATCGCCAACGACCCGGGTTCGAATCCCGGTGGAGACACCAAACATTTGTGACCTGGGTCTCATACCGCGTTGTGTCCTTGGGCAAGGCACTTGATCCACATTGCACTCAGTCAACCCAGCTGTATAAATGGGTACCTGAATAAAGGAAGTACGGAAGCGCTAAGTAGCTGCTGTAGTACAATTCCTTCAGGGTAATAATGTACCGCCAGTGAGCAGTGCCTCGCACTGGATATTAGGCGTTAAAATGAATATTATTTATCATTATTATCATAATAAATAGAACATTTGACATTTCTCGTCGAATACCATGAATATCTCATCTCGTGAAGTGTAAAATCTTATATTTACACTCGTGGCTACGCCACTCGTGAAAATATAAATTTCTACTTCACTCGATGAGATATCCAAGGTATTCGACGAGAAATGTCAAATATCCTCTATATATTTGACTGAAGTGGATGGTTGCAGTTCAAATTTGAATTGAGAAAGATGAAAGGATTAAACTTTGGTTAGATTTGTTTATATTTGCTTCACTAACTTTTATTATTGTTTCGACTGGTTACTGATTTAAACAAACTATTTAACATGTTATATGAAGCAACTATTTGTGTTGAGAGATGATAATCTTTTCAAATATGAAACCAATTAATCCACAACAGTTCAGATTATGTAGTTCCTATTGTAAAGTTGTCATGCAAAAACATTCTTTTTCAATATTTTTAAATAAATAGTTGCGTTAAATTTAAGCAAACATATAACTGATATTCTAAAAAAGGCATATGTATATATTTGTTCTAAGCAAACATTTATCTTCTTCTATATTTCAAGATTTTGCTTTAAACTGTCCCTCGTTCTGATCACTACAGTAAATGTCCATTCGTAATTTTACAACAATAGAAGTATATCACATCGAAGGGGAAAGCAACTTAATGCTCTTTCGTTTTCCACAAATCCGTATCCAGTTATGAAAGGTGTTTCGGTTTCGCTCACTTAGGCATATTAAGCATCTGGGAAAATCCACAATGAGGATCACGTGTCCTTATCGCGACCTACAGCCATGTGACGAGGGCTTCCCCATGCTATTTATAGACTGAGGAACACTGTTGGTGTCCTGTAAAAGGGGGACTTGTGGTGGAGGCCGCCAGTACTAGATAAGAGTTTTCTGGTACACCGCAACAAGCAGCATTTATATGAACCCTCACTCTAACGTAATCTAATGTAATATCTGTATATTTATTTAACCCAATCACACAAATCGATATAAATTGCAGACTGCTAGTACAATCCATTATCCTCTTAATGTCCTTGTGTTGGCAGACGGAGTATCTGGTCAAGTTGTGTGATTGTAGATACGAACATTTACCTCTTTCGACATGTACACACTATTTGCGAATCGTCACGAAGAGAAATATTAATAAATAGCACATTTAAAACAATAGCCATATCAACTTTGAACAAGAATATATTTGAAAGAAATCATAAACAAAATAAAACGTAACTTGACGTATGGTAAAAACGCGTTAAATGACAGTGAAATGACAAATGATAAAAAATTATACAGCTTCTGTCAAAGCAAAAATCACCATAAATTGTATTAATTCCCAGACATTTCTGACTGCACGTTTGCCCTCTATAGCTAAACCTCTGGAAAACATGTCATTTATCCTATTTTCTACAGTATATCTCCACATAAGAGCTTACCCAAAAACAAACAATATTGATGTTGATCATATTGATAATCAAGAAAAAAATCAATGTTAGCACACATTGTGAACTTTCCCTCTTAAACACAACTTTAAACAACGATAAACAACGATTAAAAAGTACATATATTATTACAGTTTCAAAGTGAGTAAACTTCATTAGGTTCACTGAGTGATCGAAATTGCGATAAATTGACGTGTAACCTCATATAGACTTGGTTTTCTGCTGCGAAATGTTGAAGTCAACACAATGTATCAAGTATGAAACTATGAGATAGAGATATTCAATCCATGTGTGGTCCTATGTCTACATCGCGTTTGCAGCGTCATGGCCGGTTCTTCAATGTCAACATCAATATAATTTTAATCCTTCAAAGCAATTTTTTACTTCCTCTATAATGACCTCTCTTTGACCACCACCCTTTTATACAAAACTGACTCTGAATTGATCGCTTTTTGTTTACTCTTGGCCGCCTGGTGGACATTTGCCCCAGTGGGAGAAGTGTTGACTACACATTTACCTTTATGATCAGAGGAAGGATCCCTAAGCCTACAAACAGCAACTGGCTCTGGAGAATGAAAGACTGCCTGATTTATCTCCGCTTGAACCCCTACAGTAGCAAAGCTTGAAGTTGTAGATGGCGTCCTAGCTGCTGGTGCCGAAGGTCCGATAGCTAAGGAGATCTGCACAGTGTCCTGGTCGGAGGGAGACGATTTTACTCTTGTTTCCTCTTGCAGAAAAGCCTTTATGGTGTTTTTCATCTGAATCATTCGTATTTCGTCCTCTTTTTCTGGTTTGAAATCTTTGGTCAAGATTGCCAAGAGATCTGGAAGCTTGACAATTACAAATGCACCAAATAGTTTAACAAGGGGGCTCAAATTACTTGTATCGTGAAGCTTAAATAACAGCTTAAGTGTCCATCCAAGGAGACCAAGAACAACAGTGATCTTCACCACACCTTTCAAAAGTGTGGATGCTTTGGGCTCGTATTTGTCAACTAACTTCTCAAAGCGTTCAGTCGGTATCCCCCATGAGTTGTGCTCATAGTGCACAAACTCGGGACATGGCACATCCCTGCCGGCATGCTGTAACCGGAAGTCCTTCTCGAGCTCCTTACTTGTTTCTACAGACATGAGCAGTAGGTGTTGATACGTTCTCGAGATGTCTCGCACGCAGCGAGAAAAATAGTAAAACGCTGTGACACCAAACAGGAAATAACCTGCAGATTCTGCCGGGTATGCAATCATTGAAATGTAACAAAACGTCTGGATCAATGCAATAAATTCCAAACTTGCAAGAAATATTGTGACAAACGTGAACAGAAAAACGATTTGCAAAATACCAAACAAACAGCACAAAATAAATGTACATATTCTTCCACATTTATACGTAGCCAATGGCTTAGCTATTCCTGACAATGAGAGTTTAAGAACAAGTTGATTAACGAATAAAACTGGAATGATGTGGATGAGAATTGAAAATGGAAGTTGCCACCATCTGTCTTTCTTGTGAACATCTCGCCAAAATTGCTTGCTGCAAACACGTTCAACGCTGTTCTCAGCGACCACATTCAGGAAAGTGTACGACAGGGTGTTGTTTCTTATGCTCTCCATTGAGCTCAGGTGCAGACAAGCGAATGGTATTGGACTGCGAGAAGCCCCTTCCTTCTCCTGCTCGGACCTTAAATTGAAGTCTACATATCTATATATAATTATAAGGAGTAGCCCGACAACATGATACAACAATAAGAAACAACAAGGACCGAGGGTGAAAGTAAGGAAGTTCTTAGATTTCAAATCGTACGGGAATAACATCGATGAAAATCCTATGTTAATGTCATGCTCTATTTGTCGCTTTAGAAGAAACTGATAATGAGGATAACTCTTGTAGATGACAACTTTCACGTAAATCACAAATGGCGCTAACAACAGGACTGACACCTTTATAAACGTATCTGGAAGTGCAGGTAGGTAACTACTGACGATTGATGTGAATGTGTGAGGACTCTTGAAGCCCAGGTACACATAGAAATCGCCGGATGGGACGGGGTCGGCCGGAGATCCGCCCCAATCTAACCATGGCACAGGGGACTGGTTACTGAGGAAATGTAATATGTAAACAACTACAAGTGGGGAAAATAGAATTGTTATGAACGTTAAAGCAAACGTTACATCTTTACTGAAGGTTACTGGTGGTAAAGAAAGAGACTCATTATTAAACGTGTAACAGTATGTAATCAGGTCCTGTTCAAAGAATCGGAAGTTCCTCACAAACCGATCTTTGGATGGATTTCTTAGTAAGTTAAATTTGGCTCGGTAGCACCACATTGAGTTATTGAAGTCATGTTTGACATTGGATAGTTTCTCAGTAACCATTTTGTTCAGAGACTCCGATATTCGTCTCATTGTTCCAAGTTCCCCCCATCTTTCACTGCAATTAGAGGAAGCATTCATAGGCATCTTTATATGACCACCAGTATAAAAATCTAGGATGCTTAGAGACCATATGACGTAGTCCTCTTGCCAGGATATGAAGGTGGACACTTCACTGTCTCGATCAGACACCCAGACCCAGTGCTTGGGCATTATCGCATCACACTCGGAACACTGGTCCATATCCGGCACGGATATATTCACGTACAGCAACTTCACTTCCTTGTGTGTGATTGTATTAGCGAAACGGTTCTTGGCTTGTTCACATATGGTGAAATTGCAGGGCGGTTCAACACGTTTGATGGTTGGGTTAGGTTTATCTCCACGAATGAGCTTGGCAGTCGGATAGCACAGGATCAATCCGATAAACATCATTGAGAAGACAAAGGAGATCACGTTGATGTCCTCCCTGCACCAATTCTCTTTTCTGTGTGAAAATAGAAATAATTAAAGGGCTGAGTTTTCAAACTTCCACTTCATTAATATAAATTCCTCAAAGCGGCGAAGTCAGTATAAAAGAAACCTTTTTATTAGTGTTTTTAAAGACCAGAATATCCCTTTTTGTGCAATCAATCAAGAGTCCTAAGAAATGTTCAATTAAATGTTTATTTCATGCCTTTGTTCCGTGCATGGTTATGGTTTCTACTTGGTAAGGACACTGATTTAAATTCACTATATGACAATATATATATTCCATAAAACTTAAAACACCTCCAGGTGTTTGCATATCAAGCCAAACAATTTAGACATAGAACAGGTAGAAAAATAAATCTCATAAAAAGATTTAATATAAATGAAATTATAATGAAACACGAATACATTTTTTCTGAATGTCCTTAATCAGATTAAAAAAATAAAACGAGAGTAATAACTGTGAAATAATAATCACTCTTGCACTTTGTGGCGGGGGATATTAATACCCAAACCCATAGATTCCATTTTAAATTAGGACAGAATAAGATGACTTTACCTTAAATCATGAGCGTCTTTGCTTATCAATGCGGAGTCCTCGTTTGACATTGTGTAAGTCTGGAAGAAACCAGTTGTTAGTTAAGGATGAGCGTTGTGATTCAAGTAAACATAAGACGAAACTATCGCGATGAGGTTTTCTTGAAAGGGGTAGATTTTAATGACATGGGTGTTTGTTGATGTCTTATTCAGAAGCTACAAGCTTAATTGTAACATAAAAACGAATCAAAACATTGGTGGCCTTTTATCGAGAAATGGTTGATTCTTTTATGATGCGGAGTCCTCGTTTGACATTGTGTAAGTCTGGAAGAAACCATGCAGTTGTAAGTTAAGGATGAGCATTGTGATTCAGGTAAACAGGAGACGAAACAATCGCATTGAGAAGTTTTCTTAAAAGGGGTAGATTTTATGACAGGGGTGTTTGTTGAATAGAAATGCCTAATTTAAGTAGCTGCAAGATTAATTGTAACATAAAAACGAATCAAAACATTGGTGGCCTTTTATCGAGAAATGGTTGATTCTTTTATGATTATATCATTATTTTTCTTGATTTCATCTTTAAAAATTACATTATTTGACATTGATATATTATCTTGGAAATACATTAATACAACACACGAGGGTCATAACACAGATTGTGTCAAAAGGGCTGAGCTTCGATTTCAAATATTAATTTTAGAATGGCCTCTATCTCAGTCAATCTATATATTGCTATTTAGCTGACTGAATGCTTATTCGATAGCAATAAATAGTCATTTGGAATCAGACAAATCACCCCAATTGATTGGTTGTTTCGATCAATCAATCACACCTCACTAGTGTACATGTTAAAATAAAATATATACAGGAATGAATACATATAGTTAAGCACACATGCACAACCAATCGCACAGCGATTGACGAGTGACAAATATAAAAATCAGAAGTATTTGATAATTTCATATATAATAAGATAATAACAACAGAGTGAACAATTAAATTTACTGATCAATTTGAATTATATTAAAAATCCATGGCATGGCAGTTTCTGGCGGCGTTATAGACTAGATGGAGGTTTCCTAAAATATTTGTGAAATATATTTTTGACAGGTAAGGTAAATTTTGCCTAAGTCAATGTCATTGAACTTTTGTCCACATTCAGTTCTTAATTTGAACATTGAAATTTTACAAAATAAACAGATTTGGAATACTAATCATGTACTCATTAGGGTCAAAAGTAAAAAATTGCATGGCAACAATGAATAGTACTCTTGAAAACGGTGTTAAACCCCTATTCACCCCACCTCAACTTTAAATTTGCCCGGATTAAAACGACGCACATATACTATTTTTGTAATTCTAACTTTGGTGTCAAATAAAATCGTTCAAGGATCGTTCACTAATTATTCTTTCAAAACACATCGGTTAGAAAAATCTCGTATCCTAGGAATAACTGGTCATAACTCCCTATAAAACTCACCTTGCACCGTTTACACTCGCACGAAACGATACGATAGCGAGACCCGAGCAAATACTGGACTGACTCTTCCTGTTTGTACATTGGACAGGAAAGCCAGCTGAAAACTGAAAGAGGGAAGTAAGCTAACGCTTACTGAGAAATTGCCTCTCCCAAAGATACTTCTTTTGGAAATACCGCACAAATCGTTTCCATATTTAGTTTCATTCATTTACATTCCAACATGCTATCGTATGGATTCATTACTATAGGTCAGAGTGCCTCTTGTGAATTATCTATTTATCGCTTGCCACTTTGCATGCAGTAGTGTAGAGGCACATGCCTTACTAAATATTGACGTTTTAATTACTTGGTAACAGCATGCCGGACTAGGGAACGAATGTAAGATACAATACGATGACCGTTGCAACAATGGCAACCATGGGTTGGTGATACATCTCGAAAAAGACGTGCCGATTGTGTAGAAGTATCATAATCGATTTCTGTAATTTACGCATCTTAAATTTGTGATTTTTATTTCCCTAGTATATGTAATTTTAAGACATGACAGATCCAGATAGTATTCACTTTCTAAGAAAGCTTTTAAAATCCAGACATCAGTTCATTTTATCTTACAGGTGTAAATATTTATTTATCCTTGTAATGATTAAATCACAATCCAACCGGTGTAATCATATGACAATTTCTTAGCCTATGTTAAAGACACAGGTTACAGAAAGAACTGTCTTCAGGGAGAAAATCCGATCTATAAAAAACGGTTAATCAATAACCCGCAAACAAGCCTTAAGATACATACTTACACATGTAAGACAAAAGGTTATATTCTATTAAATGAACAAACACCGAAAAGAAATTCTGTTGTTTTTAAAATGTTGATAATCTACAACATAGGAATTGTTTAATTTATTTTCTAAGCCAGTTTCAAGCACTTGAATAAGGGGGTTTACACTACGTTAAACGAAAGTGTCTAAAAATTGTCAATGATACAAATTAAAGGTTATCGCTCATCTACATGCTGCAGATACGTGGACACATCTAATGAAATACAGATGACAGTAACTTTACTCATTGATATTCTTAATACAATGGCTCTTTGGAAGATGGAAGCTAAATCAGGATGATATATATATATATATAAAGAGCCTCACCCTGATAAAAGTTACAATTAAAAATATGTGTTATCAACGTGTGTTGGCATATTTGCTATCAGACGACACGAGGTTGAGGTTCTCTTCATAATATCAAAATAATTTTTCATAACGTTTTTATAATAAATTCTTCATTGAACATCATTGAAATCTGTACTTCTCTTTTACTCCCGATGCGGTTAAGTCATAGCTTTGTTACGTCGTCATCCCTATGACGTCATAACATTATGATGCCATCACTTGACGATGAAATGCCATTGTTCAAACTCTACTCTCATATATCCTGTTGAATAAAATATGATAATTTGTCTAGGGAATGCTGTTCAATTTATAGTTAAAAGTCATCTTAGCCCCCATGCAGATTTTGTCAAACTTTGTTTATTCAAACCGTTGAGACAATTGTGCAATTCATTGTAAGTCGTCTTTCTAAAGGCTCCTTAAATAAGTAAAGTCGTCTTTTCGTATGTTAATGTTTCACGACGTAACGAAGAGAAATGTTAAGATATGAAAAACTCCATATGGATGAACATTTTATGATTGGTTTTCGCTTTTCTGTAACCATTTTCAGTATCGTAATTCACTACAATGACTGTATGTCTATTTTAACTTTGTAACAGATTTGGCATTAATAGAAAGTCATTTGGAAATTCGACGTCTCATTTACTCATACGGCATTTATGTGACCTATTCAAGACTACACACCCCGGCCTTGATTTCTTTGTTCATGCTATTGCAAAGATTCAAAATACGTTTGACTCAAAGGTGCCTTACACCAATCGCATTGCATTGTCCACGACATGGACCATTTTATTATTGCTCTACGGAAACAATGAATATTGGAACGGCAATGTTCAGGAACATTCAATACTCTTTCATAAAATGAAACCAATAACAACGTTTGATATATTTAATCTACTGTAAATACAACTGCAAAAAAATTACGCAGAAAACAGTTTGTTTTCTCAATTGCAAAATGGTAGTTTATCAGATGCAACTTCTTTTAGAGGCATTTTAGAAGTTGGAATGACGAAAATGACAAGAATTATATGGATAACAACTTCTATATTCATCATATGCGACGTTTCGACACAGATTCTTATGTCGTTATCAAGCAATGGTAACAATTTAATGACATGTGAGGATATAAATACAGTTAACAATTAGCAACAAATTAACAAGGAGAGCAAATGCAATAGCAACAGAGATGGAGGTTAAGAAGCCAGTGATGTACAAAGTGGTATGTATGTAGAGATAATTGAGGCTGGTGAGTTTGGCATAAAATCATTACGACCAAGTTAAAAAGATATGGTGCAAAAGGTATTTTTTTTAAAATAGCTCAAGAATCTTGAACAGTGAACCATGCATTTGTGTGGTAATAGATTGAATGCGATCTGGTGAAAGAGCTGGTAATGCTCATAAACATTTACCCATAGGTTCAGTTTTAGGTTTACCTTTCGTCTAATTGAAAAGACTTGACCAAGATGCTGGTTGAGTAAAATTTAAGACACAGACAATCAGCATACAAAACCAAAGTATAAATTTTTAAGGAATAAAGGAGTAAAATACCCCCCCCCCCCCCCCCCCCTTAGTAAGCGAGAAGTGGCCAAGGAGATAAAGGAAAAGTATACCCTATCACATCATTAAGCCTACTTGGTGAGATCGGTGGGAAAAACGATTTTGCTTGAAGATAAGTATGGCAACGACCATGCTTGTACAAGGGACGTGACATTACGGCAAAAGGGAGGTAACTCTAGATAGCTTAGATGAGTTAAGGGGGCGTATCAAAATCCTAAAATGTATTTTGCACAATAAAATATCAACTTACTTATGGCATATATAAATGATTTTGTTATGGATATAATCATTATCATACGCAATTTTCCGTTCAGGGTCATCTTTTATCATCTTTTATCTTTTAAATGACGGTTCTTTGATTGATCAAATAAAAAACATTGCTAAATAAGATGCTTCTATGGGTAACTGTCTTAAAGCAAATAAATAGCAAATAAAGTAGGAACCGAAAAACATAGAAACCATGAACAAACAGTTTATATCTACCTCTCTACAACGGCAATATATAAATAAACAAATTGTAAAACATATTGTCACATATGATACATTCAGAAAACGACTTTTTTCCAGAATCAATAATAAAATGCCAATATATATACGCAATCTGGAACCTTATTTAGTACAAGAAAGTGTTCATACAATAATCTCGATTACTCAAAATTTTAAACCCAAAACGGTAAAACTGTAAATTCTGCAAGATCTTCCTTTCCGAAACTGTTGAATTATGGAATGAAATAACAACAGAACATCGACTTAAATAATGTTTCCCTCTGCAATACTGACAAATGTAACCATTTCGAGTTCAAGTATGGTTACCGATTTTTTAAAATGATGCATACTCGTTGCATACAGTTGCTTAAATCTACAGAAGTATGAACGGTTTGAAAGTATGAAAACCCCGGTTTTGGTGGCCATAATTATGAAGGCCAAACCAACGTTTTCTGTTCATGTCTTTATTATGTTATACGGCACAATAGGGATTTCTAATTAGGATCTGAAATCAGTTTTATTTGGAAATCCGAAATGTTCCTCTTCCCAAAATAATGAGCGCAATTTATAAATTAAGTAGGCAAAATTGATTTACAACTGTATTATCTCCTATGATCAGCACCAGAGGCATTTGTTGATTTTTTGGAAGATTTGTCTTTCATGATTCAGTATCGTTTGTAAAACTATCATAAATTGTAAATTCGCCATCACATGCATTTTCTATTTTACAGGGTTTTGAAATAAGCTTGTAGCTCCCTTACCAAACCGTTTCTTTATTAAAATAAAAGCTAGTAATGAAAGTTGAGAGAAACGTCATGTGAGGTGATCGTTCGGGATATTAAAAGCATTCAACCCGAGTATCCATATTTCTACAAAATAGATGTCGCTGTTAAAGTGAAAACTTCATGCAAACCATTTTTTTGTGATCACACTTTAATCGGTAGAGTTACGGAAATGTGTTCGCAAAGCTTAAACAAACTTGGTACGTTTGTTTAAGTACTACTTTTATTGTTTTGATTTTGCAATTTTTAACATTTAATTATTGATTACCCGAAAACGTGCTACAATGCCTTCAATACATTATTGCTTGAGAACGATATCACTTATAAATATTGCCAAAATATTCGTAACAGATAGAACTATCAATTACAAACTCATCACGTCTAGTTTAGACATTCCATTATGAATCAGTGGGGCTTTAATGAGGGTTTTTATATTTGTGTTGAAATTTCAATTGCAAGTAAGTAAAGTAAATTTAAGATAATGTTGAACTATGGTAATCGTATTGTATGACTATACGCATATACATGTAAGGAAGTCTAATTTACACATAACCATAAACTCTTAAATTTCCATGTAGAAAGGGTTCCATCTCAACATTTAAGGTAAACTTAGTACCAAATTGTCTCTGTGTCATGTCATTTTGATAAATCATTTTCTTTATACTTCAACAGACAGTTTAACATTTAAATTTTTCATTGTTCAAGGAAATATCAATACCTAATTTAGGCTTTCCAGAGTGTTTCATTATTGAAGTGAAGTTAAAAGTATATCCCAGAGAGTTTGCAATATAACATCTCAATTTGCATGATTAAATTTAATTTATTATCGGGCTTTTCTTTTTGTAAAATAGCTCAACACTTTATCAGGGATGACAGGCTTTTCATTTATGAATGGGTACATCCAATAACGATTTGTAACTAAATCAATTTTTAGCCTTATTGAGAGGTTTTCCATCACAAAATGTTCTATTTATACACTTCCTTTACTAAAGTACATTTAATCGACACATAATGCCACCCTTTACATACATACAATAAGCACGCATCGCATTTTTATTCCTCACAATTACTAACTCCAAATAAATAATCCCGACCCCTACTGCACTTACATCCCACATACCCGATTCAATTAACACATGAATCTAAATATCATGCGTCATTTGCGCGCGCCATTGTCTGGTTTTCCTTTATAAATCTCAATTTTCCTGTTTATTGTCAGTATGCCAACAGCCTAACTGATATACATTAAGACGTTAATTTTCAGAAAGAAGCACCATTTATAAAGTTTGCCATATTTTACCACAAACACAAACTCTGTGCCCCTTTAAAAGTTATTTTAAAGAGGTATAAATTAGCGATACAAATTAACGACCGCTAGATTATTTCCAATATAATAGGCTAGACAAATAACTCTATCATGACAATTGAAACTAAGAATGTCAACCTGAATATATATCAAAACTGCATGAGTCTCATTAGAATACACCTATTAAGATAGATGTAGAAAAATACACTAACTATAGTACAGTAACTCGAATACAAATACAGTAAAACATGAAAATGCAAGTATAACCATTTTGAAATAAAACGTGTTGTAAGGTTTACGGAATACAATATATAGCTTGAATAAACCTGGTACACCAAGCAACGAATCCAAGTTGAGGTCAAGCAAGGTGGATAATCCAGTGTTCAAATTAATAACGAAATCTTCAGACATTCAATGAAACTGTCTTATCAAATAAGCTTTACCATGGAAGTAATTGGTATTTGATTTCACCTCAGATGCCAAGTCTGCGAGAGAGATTAATATTTCTTATTTCACCTTGGACAAATAATAACAGCGGAAGGTAGAGAAATAGATCGATTCAAGTCGTGGTAACAGTTGTAATCTATACAAAGACTTGTCACCTAATTGTAATGAAGGAAAAAGTGAATCCTAGATACTGAGAACTCTAAACGGCATGTAGAAGAAATAATTGTTTTATTTCGTTTATGGTTTTTGAGGATAGGCAATATAAGGATTTATTATTCACCATACTGACATACGAGGGAAAAAACCTAACATTTGCTCTGAGAAAAAGTTCCAAATTCAGGTGTTTCAGTGAAATAAATCAGCCAGATCTTAACATTAATAAGCACATTCAATAGTTCGAAATATGACTCATTCATGTGAAAAATAACCAAACATCGAACAAAGAGTCAAACCACACGTCAGACCTTGTGTTGGTTCTGTAATCGGTGCTAGTATACATATTTCATTCCAAAACCAGTCGATTTAAGGCGTTCTCTTTAAGATACATGTGACATAATTCTACTCTTGTTTGATATATGCGTCATTATGTGAGGTTACACAACGATATCCAGCAAGACCGACATAGGCCTTTGATCATTGACAATTGTCCTTGAGGTACAGATTTACAGAGAAATCTATGTGACACCATCATATGGTCGGAGTCTTCATCACAGTACTCTCTTTTCATTATTAGTGAATCGAGGAGTCAAATATATTCAGATGAAACATTGATCTTATATGTTCAATTATTGGGATTGTGTTTGAGAAATTTTAAGCAAACATAGAATTGATATTAAAATAAAACTATATACATGTTTATTTTTAGCAAACATTTATTCTATTCTATATTTCAAGATTTTGCTTAACACTGATAATTTCCTGTCTCTCTTTCTCATCACTACAGTAAATATCCGTTCATATTTTTAAAACAGTAAAAGTATATAATCTCGGAGGTGAAAGAAACGTAATGCTTTTTCCTTTTCCACAAATCCGTATTCAGTTTTACTCGGTTATCCAGCCCCCACAGCAGACAAGTAAAACGTCTTCTAAAGTTTAGTAACTGTTCGGAAGTGATGCCCATTTGTTTCATACCTTTGACATTCCCTTGACATGGGAAGGGCAGCTAGGTTGTCTGATGTTTGCATGCACTGACAGACAGACAGGCAGACACACAACGTGTCCGTATTGAAAAAGCCGTTTCGGTTTCGCTCACTCAATACTCAAAGGCATATTACGTATTCAAACGGCAACTGGGAAAATACACAATGAGGATCATAAATAGAGACGCTCACGTGCCCCTCTCGCGACTAACAGCCATGTGACGAGGGCTTCCTAATGCTATTTATAGATTGCGGAACACTGTTGGTGGCCTGTGCCGGAGGCCGCCAGTACTAAAGGTTTTCTGGTACATCGTTAAAAGCAGCATTTACATGAACCCTTACTCAAAAGTAATCTGATGACTTATGTATATCTATTTCACCGAATATAAACACTCAAATCAATATAATTTCAGGCTGCTAATAGTATTCACTATCTACTTAATGTCCTTGTGTTGGCAGAGTGAGTTTCTGCTTACGTTGTTTTATTGTTGATACAAACATTTATCTCTTGAACATGAACACACTACCTGGGAATTGTCATGAAGAGAATTATTATTGAATTTACAACAATAGCCATATCAGCTTCAAACAAGAAAGAAGTCGCATACAACATTCACTGGAGTAACGCGCGTTCATTCCATAACTTTCCAAATTTGGCAAGACGGTCTTGCCAAAAACTGAAAGGCGTCCTTTCCACACTAAGGAAAGGTCGCCTTTCCGTTGCCTTTCTTTCCAAATCGATTAAGTCAATGAAGCGCGCATAAAATCGCACTTTACGTTTTTTTCATTTCTAAGCAGTATGGTTGAAAAGGTTTTTTTTAATTTCTTATTTGAAACATGAATTTGATTACATGAAATTACGAGATCATGAAACTGTGTTAATCATGGACGTGGAACGATTATTTTAAAATTAATAACTAGGAGAAAAGTGAAATGAAAAGCTGTTAAAAAGTCATTTTGAATTAAGTTAGTAGTTCAACATGTATTAAATCGAGTGGTTGAGTGGTTATATAAAGAAACAGTATCATATTTAATTGGATAACATAGTTCACATATCTATAGAGGTCATCAAAGGGATTTACTCTATAGTTATTTAACGTATAACGTAATTGTTATAACAATTTTATGGATAGTTATATGGCACTTTTCCACGCACTGATACATGCTTAAAGGGACCATTCGAGCGGGGTATTTTTTGTGGAAACGAAATTCAGGAGGACTTTCCTGTTAACAAAAATATATGATTTTTACATGATTCTATTCACACTTAATGTCAACTTTGTACATGAGTTCAACATTTCAGTTGTTCAAGATTTCACAATTTGACAAAGAATAAAGTGTATCGACCAAAAAAGAAAAACTTCGTGAAATGAAGCCAATCATCGCAGCTACGAATGTGGAATGCATTACTACGACAAAACATTGTCGTAACTGACAACTTTTATTATGAATTATTTGTAAATATGCCCCTCTTCTATCAATCTATTAGTTATTTCTTAATTTTTTCAATGAATTAGCAAAATACAGCACCTTTGATTTCTCACAATGCTAACATTTCAAGATGGCGGATGAAAGCCGCTCGAATGGTCCCTTTAAAGTGCATTACTCTGAAGGTAACGAATTTGCAAATCGCTAAATTAAGTTAGGCAAAAATGAAAAGCTGCCTCATATACTTCTTTCATAAATCAATAAAGCATGTGTTAGTTGATCAGTTAAACATGTGGAACGTACCTTTTCAGTGAATGTATCCACAAGAACATAAATATCCAAGTCCTTTTTAGCTTAAGAACAGAACAAAAACCCATCACTGATCAGTGGCTAAACAGATAAACGGCACAATCTCTACATCCAGCTATCACATTCAAACAATAATGGCGACCAGATGAGAAAAAAGAGAGCGGATGCCAAATTAGTTTGATAATTTCTTATCTAACCTCTCAGATTTCATTGGATAACAGGATGCGGTAAAGCAGTGTATCCTGTTGTTTCTAGACACGAGAGACACCGTCCTGACAAATCAGACTGATGCATGGTCACTTGTCTACAAGCCACCTGCATGTGTTTGTACAGCACGGTTGACACCTGCTCAATACCTGAAGCTGACAACTGGTCATAGTCTGATAGGTTTTATTGGTCTGAGATGCTAAATGGTATTATCTGACGCTAACGAGGACTCGTTGTTTTAGTAACATTTTTCAATTTTTCTAAAATCAGAACAACATTACCAATAATAAACTCTAAATTTGCCCCTGCGGATCTCAGAAAATCAGCACACACATCTCATATGATTTAGTGATATTCGGAATTTTACCATGAGTTTATAACAACATGCTGTTTTTTTCTATATTTTGCTTGAGGTATCAAGTCAAAACATATTAATGAACATAGAAACCTGTGTTTTAAGGTAGAGGAATTTGGATGAGGTACCACTTTTTATAAAATAAACAATTTAACTTAGAATAAAGCCACTTTAAGTAAAAGGCATCAACTTATTTTCATATATAAACAGTTAATATGATACACTTTTGTCATATGCTCTATATAGCAATTAATATAAGAAAACAAGTTTGAAATTAAGAACCCTGCAGAAGCAGGGAGCTTGGATCTAGATGGATCTTGATGTTGTTTTAGGATTATTGTTAACTAAATGCTTGTTTAGGACCCTTCTTTATTTAATGTAAAGTGGGTATGCAGTGTAATCTGTTATTTCTGTTTTGATAATAAAGCTTTTAGAAGAATCCCGGAGTAGCAGTGAGCTTGGGTCTAGATAAATAAGTCAATCTTGATGTTGTTTTAAATAGGATTACTGTTAACTAAATGCTTGTGAATGACCCTTTGTCAATAATTTACAGAAGAACATTGGAGAAAAGAGTAAGGGATGTCTACATCAGTATTACACTATGTATTCTTAAATGGGGCGTGTACATTTTGACGCTCCAGAAGCAAGAGTGTAATGTGTTTATGAATTTGTTGGATAGAAAGTTTGAAGGGAACTAACCCGAATGCGCCAGACCATCTTCATTCTGAGGTAAGTGATTGACATAAATAATGTCTAAATCAAGGTTATTTTGTTGTACATCTCTTGGTTAGATCAATGCCTACCAAATATAGATCACTGATATTCTAACATAGATTATGAATAACGAGACATATATCTACAGCCACCTTGACTTGCAAATGAATCAGAATTTGTCAAATAATATATTGCTCTCTTCGACTTAAATGCAGCGACCTAAATGAATATAAAATGAACGTTTAATATATCCAACATCAGCCTGTTCTTGTGGCGTTAATTACGAAGCCTCTCTTCATTATTTCATATTATTTTTCTTATTTTCGCCAAGACAAGGATTTGATTTAAAGCAATATTATTGGTAATCATAACTTGTCTTCAGTTGAAAACAGGTAATTGCTAAATTCAGTCCACATGCTTTTAAATTTAACAGGCAGATATTTCTAACATAATGTTCACATGACATACATGTAGTCATGTGGATATCCAAAAGCATAAATTTTTCTAGTTGAATAAAGACATTCATTGAAATAACCAACCTTTTCAATATTCAAGAATAATTTTATGATTTTTTTAATTCTAACAACAGTATATAGATCATTATATTTTTATGAAACCATTGGCCTACTTTATACTTTGGGGGAGGATATGCCCTATTAATTAATTAATTTCTTATTTTGATCTCATTAATCTTTGTTGTCAAACAACGTCACTTCTTTTGCTGACTCTCTCCCTGCCCCTCACACACGCCCATCAAGTTTATTGTCATGTTGAGATCAGAGGGACATCTTTGATTGTCGGCTAGACTAGGTAACGAACGGTTAATTACCATGTAATAAAATTGTGCAACATCCTCTCTCTGAGTTGACAGAGAGACCTGTGTAGTTACTTAACAAGGTAAGCCTAATTACAAATTGTATGAGATTGTTTAATAACCATATTTTTATTTCGTACAAAATTTGGCCTGGCGAACAAGTCATTTGGCCTATTTCAACGCCGTACCAATACAAAATTAAACAATACATGGATACAGAACATAACAACGAATTAGAGAAGTAAAAAACTTGTGAGAACTTATGCTATAAATAACAAAGCTTAGCGAAAATTTTCAAAATTGTTGCTCAACTGAAGCACGTGATTATAAACGTGAATTAGATTCAAAATAATCTTAGTAATTGAAGAAATCACGAAAATCGTTTACTTATGTGTATAAAACGTGTTGAATTAAGGATGTTTCTATTCGTTAAGTAGCTCAAATTGCCACTACCGTATAGAACTCACATCCATGAATATAGAAATATATTTGTTCTTAAAATTTTTGACAAATTAAGAGAAAATGTAACATACTTTGTCAATTTCCGCAAAAACATCTGGACGTGACCGATATTTGTCTATAAAATTTTTTGCATTCACTACAATCGAGCTTGAGGCGCACTTGATTTTTCGACATGTGAAATGTATGCGACATTATCACATGGTATGAAACAGTTTGTTGAACGGCAAAGAGAACATTCACAGAAAGACATATGAAGCCAGATCTGGAGCATGGAGAGTTAATTAAAGAAATGTAAGACATCTTATAACATCATATGAAACCCGTTGTTGATTGTCTTAACCATCCATTTAATTCACTGTTAGCACACCATGGAAGCAAGACCAAATTTTACTATTAGATACAGGTTAATACGCAGGGTGAAGATTTTATTAACAATATTTACCACTTTTAATGGATGTGTGCACATATTGTAGTATCAGTATGTATAAAGTATCGTCAGTTGATTATAAATATCCATTAATATGTTTTCATACATCCGTTTCTGTGTTCTTTTACAAAAATAGACTTGATATTATTGATAATTTTACTTTACACGGTGTTTCTAACCTTGACACAGAAACTTTAATTATTTCCTTATTTCCTTAAATTTCAAAAGAATTGATACAACATAGGAATTGTCAGAAAACAATCTTATACCGTTTCATGTATGAGCAAACCTATCAACAGAAATGAATTGTTCATAAAACTATATTTTAAGCTATGTATGAGCCGATTGAGCTTTCTATAAACTCTTTTGTGGACATTTGAGGTTTGGTTCAAGTATGTGGTTACTGGGTTTGATATATTAAAACGTGACCTCCGAAAAAAGCCCTGTTAATGTAATCATTGGCTAAATCTATATTTTAGATATGACATTCAAGTGAAACTCAATTCATAATCCGTTAGTCCAGGTCTCGGCAATGGCATAGCGGGAATACAATACCATAGACCGCCAAATAGCAATGAAAGCAATCCTGTCAGACGCTCTTTCCAAGCGAGTGTCACTTCCAGACGCCCCACCCCTCACACCCCCTCCCCCTTTCTGGTCCAGCCTCCACACTAAACACATCCAGTTAATTGCCACTATGAGATCAAAGAGGCAACCTTGATTGTCGGCTAGACAAACTAACAAGATGTATATTGTTTATAATGAGCGATTCTTCTCACAGAAAGCCTAAGGTGCATTATTTGAAATAGGGGATATGTAAGATTCAATAAAATACTTTTGTGGATCTGTTTTATAAGATTTTTCTGTTTTGCTTGTTATTATCAAACAATAGCATTAGATTGTATGTTTCTAAATTATATTTCTAAAATGTTCTTTATTATGTTAAGCTCATGAACAATGAATTAATATTAGATCAACACTTTGTTGTTGATATCATAAGTTTTACCATAATTATACATGACATTGTAAGTTGCAATTTACATACACATATCTAAATGTTTCCTTAATTTGGACAGCGAACGGATCGGCGAACTAGCTGTTGCCTTAGAATTTACTTTCATGTAATGATAATTTATGAGACATATATATATCTTTTCGAAATACATATCGAACAATCATAAACATGCATGATTAATGTAGTCATACATTTAAGTACAAATATTCGTTATATGATCCTGTATTTAGTTGTTTTATATAAAATTTAACGATTGACAAGGGATATTGTCATCTTCACAATGCTCTTATTACATCAACATTCTACATTCTTTTTAAAAACTCATTCATACATTCTTGTATGCATAATAGTTTTTACCTAATCCAATTAAATTTTGAACCTATGAAGCTTGGAATTTAAAAAAAAACAAATAAAAACACTTTTTTAGTTTTGATATTTATTTATGAAACTGGTTTATGTACTTCATGCTGAGTTTAGAATGTGGCGACGCAATTGCACATCACAAGACACTGCTCAGATTCAATGCATACTGTCCATAGCTGGGTCCTAATGTTGTCATAATTAACATGTGCCTATTATGTAATCTATTTCCTGTCAAATTTCATTGTTAGATTATTTGTCTCAAATAGCAGGCCCACACCTGTGCTTTGGACCCTTTGGTAAATGGCAGCTTATGTCAACATCCGTTCATACTGACATAACTCTTGGCATTACACAGCTAATTAGTACATCTTAACAACGACAAACATCATAAACTAATGAACTACGTAGAATATACGTTCAACCAATGAGAAGAAAGTCTTCTGCAATGCTATCGATGCTTACAGTCACTTGAAAAAAGTAGATCATTTGGAAATGTACCCAAATTTAATAGGATTATTCAGGAAGTCGATCAAGTTGCAAACAATTCATGGATTACTTTTTCTGACGATTGAAACAGGTATGTACTTAGTCATTGATAATCTTTCAAACTTCACTTGCAAAAAGGTCACCATTTACCTTTGAAATCAAACAAATTATTGCGACGAATGATAATCATTGCCAAAAATTGTTTATTAACATTTTCCATGATTAAATTCATACAATTTTCTAAATATCTTTTAATCTTAATTGATGCAATTTTCCAACTCTATATCTCTTATTCATTTCATGTGTTTAAGTCAATCCTTAAATAGTAAAATGATTTATCAAATTTCTGCAATAAACTATTATGCAGGATTTGATTCATCATTTTAAAAACAAAGTCATCTTTTGTTAAAAAATTGCGATGAAAAACGTTTTAATTTTTTTTCAAAGGTAAATTAAATTTGATGTCTTTTAAGAATAAATCTTTCAAACAAATTAAAGATTTTCAAAATGTAAAAATAACTATAGGTTAACTTAATCAAAAACTTCTAAAGGTATTCAATAACATGACGAATTTGACAAACAGAATAAAGGGACATAACTCTTGGTCGGACAGGTAAGGTGCTAATTAGTTTTAAAGGCTGTGGAAAGGTCACCTTGCCGTGCGTTCTTTCCAAAGAGGCTTTGGAAAGGGCGTTCTTTAAGCCTTTGGAAAGGTGTGGAAGGGTGCCTCTTTCCTTTATGGAAAGGTGTGGAAGGGTGCCTCTTTCCTCTTGGAAAGGACGCCTTTAAGCTTTTGGAATGAACGCTCGTTACTCCAGTGATTAAACGTAACTTGATGTATGGTAAAAAAGCGTTAAATGACATATCACTTATCCTATTTTCTACGGAATATCTCCACATTAAAGCATACCCTAAAAAAAAAACATTAATGATTTTCATATGAATAACCAATACAAACTCAATATCATCACAAACTGAACTTTAAAAAATTTCATAAATTTAAGTTAGCTTTAATACAACCCTGAAGACATCATCGTTGATGTCATTATTGAGATTGACCATCTGACGAAGGTTTACAGACATAAACAACCTTTCTCGGTCATCGTGCGATTATCAGGTTTCTCACGAAAGAAGGTGTGAATGCGACCAGAATACATAAACCTATGACCATTGTGTCTAGGAAATGTTCTACTTTTGCAAAATGGTCAGATGAGTTGAAGAGTTTTTAACTTCAATAACAGGAGCCTACAATGCTAACTTGTTGAAGCAACGATCAAGACGAAGAGGCGCGACATTGCGTATTGCTGCACTTCAACAATGTGACCTTGAACTTAACCATCCCCCAAACAGTCCAGATATGGCCCAAAGCGACTTCTATCGTTTCGCAATTTGAAATCACACTTGCGTGGTACAATATTTGGCGATGATAATGAACTCAAGGCAGCTACTGAAGCGTGCCTGAGGGGCCAGTCATAAGACAAGGGCATAGACAGTCTCAAAGATTAATGAGCTTAGGTATCGAAAAATAAAATCAATATCAAAGGCACTTGCTTCCATTTGATATGCACTCCTATGAACTTGTTGTCTCACCTCGTATGTTATAATTTCAAAGACAGTAAACTTCTATAGGTTCACTAATTGATTGAAATTGCGATACATTATCACGTAATCTAATATAGATAATAATAATTGCTACAGATTTTCAATCCAAGAAGGCCATGGCCCGTCCTTCAATGTCACTATCATTAAATCTTTTAATCCTTCAAAGCAACTTTTAACTTTTTCTTTATAGGCCTCTCTTTGAACGCCACCCTTCCATGCAAAACTGACTCTGAATTTTTCGCTCTTTGTTTACTCTTGGCCGCCGGATGGACATTTGCCCCAGTGGGAGAAGTGTTGACTACACATTTACCTTTATGATCAGAGGAAGGATCCCTAAGCCTACAAACAGAGTCTGACTCTTGAGTTATAAAGACTGCCTGATTAACATCCGCTTGAACGAGAGGGTTCCCCATTTGCACCCCTTCAGCAGCACAGCTTTAAGTGGGAGATGGCATCCCAGCTGCTGGTGCCGAAGGTCCGATAGCTGAAGAGATGTGCACAGAGTCCCGGTCAGAGGGAGACGATTGCACTCTTCCTTCTTCTTGCACGAAAGCTTTTATTGTGTTTTTCAAATGAATCATGCATATTGTGTCCTCTTTTTCTGATTTGAAATCTGTGGTCAAGATTGCCAAGAGATCTGGAAGCTTAACAATTACAAATGCACCAAATAGATTAACAAGGGGACTCAAATTACTCGTACCATGAAGTTTAAACAACAGTGTGAGTGTCCATCCAAGGAGACCAAGAATAACAGTGATCTTCACCACACCTTTCAAAAGTGTGGATGCTTTGGGCTCGTATTTGTCAACTAACTTCTCAAAGCGTTCAGTCGGTATCCCCCATGAGTTGTGCTCATAGTGCACAAACTCGGGACATGGCACATCCCTGCCGGCATGCTGTAACCGGAAGTCCTTCTCGAGCTCCTTACTTGTTTCTACAGACATGAGCAGTAGGTGTTGATACGTTCTCGAGATGTCTCGCATGCAGCGAGAAAAGTAGTAAAACGCTGTGACACCAAACAGGAAATAACCTGCAGATTCTGCTGGGTATGTAATCATTGAAATGTAACAAAACGTCAGGATCAATGCAATAAATTCCAAATTTGCTAGAATCATTGTCACAAAAGTGAACAGAAAAACGATTTGCAAAATACCAAACAAAGTGCACAAAATGAATGTATATATTCTTCTACATCGACATGTAGCTAATGCCTCAGCTATTCCGGAAAATGAGAGTTTAAGAACAAGTTGATAAACGAATAAAACTGGAATGATGTGGAGGAGAATTGAAAATGGAAGTTGCCACCATCTGTCTATCTTTCGGACATCTCGCCAAAATTGCTTGCTGCAAACACGTTCAACGCAGTTCTCAGCGACAACATTTAGACAGGTGTACGACAGGGTGTTGTTTCTAGTACTCTCCATTGAGCTCAGGTGCAGACAAGCGAATGGTATTTGACTGCGAGAAGCCCTTTCCTTCTCCTGCTCGGACTTTAAGTTGAAGTCTACATATCTATATATAATTATAAGGAGTATCCCGACAACATGATACAACAGTAAGAAACAACAAGGACCGAAGGTGAAAGTAAGGAAGTTCTTAGATTTCAAATCGTACGGGAATAACATCGATGAAAATCCTATGTTAATGTCATGCTCTATTTGTCGGTTGAGGAGAAAGTGGTAATTAGGATAAATCTTATAGATAACAACTTTCACATAAATCCCAACCGGCGCTATCAACAGAATTAACACCTTTTTAAGCATATCGGGAAGTGCAGGTAGATAACTACTGACGATTGATGTAAATGTGTGAGGACTCTTGAATCCCAGGTACACATAGGAGTCGCCGTCCGGGACGGGGTCGGCCGGAGATCCGCCCCAATCTAACCATGGCACAGGAGATCTGTTGCTGAGGAAATGAAGTATATAAATTACTACAAGGGGAGAAAATAGAATCGTTATGAATGTCAAAGCAAACGGTATATCAGTATACATCTTGGTTGGCGGTATGAAATGTCTTGCGTTGTCGTTGACTGTGTAACAGTAAGTAGCCATGTCTTGTTCAAAGAATCGAAAATTCCTCATAAACTGATCTTTTGATGAACCAAATAAGTTAAGTTTGGCTCTGTAGCACCACATTGAGTTGTTAAAGTCCTGCTTCAGATGGGACAGTTTCTCAGAAACCATTTTGTTCAGAGACTCCGCTATTCGTCTCATGGTTCCAAGTTCCCCCCATCTTTCACTGCAATTAGAGGAAACATTCATGGGCATCTCGATGTTACCACCACTGTAAAAATCTAGGATGCTTAGAGACCATATGACGTAGTCCTCTTGCCAGGATATGAAGGTGGACACTTCACTGTCTCGATCAGACACCCAGGCCCAGTGCATGGGCATTATCGCATCACACTCGGAACACTGGTCCATATCCGGCACTGATATATTCACGTACAGCAACTTCACTTCCTTGTCTGTGACTTTATTAGCGAAATGGTTCTTGGCTTGTTCACATATGGTGAAATTGCAGGGCGGTTCAACACGTTTGATGGTTGAGATAGGTGTATCTCCACGAATCAGCTTGGCAGTCGGATAGCACAGGATCAATCCGATAAACATCATTGAGAAGACAAAGGAGATCACGTTGATGTCCTCCCTGCACGATCTCTCCTGTCTTTGTAAAAATAGAAAAAAATGATCAATTTTAATTGTCTTCCTAGAAGCGTTGAAGTCACTATTAAAGAAACGTTTTTGTTATGTAATCAATCGAAAATCCAAACTAATGAACAATGTGTTTATTTCATGCCTTTTCCTTTTGGTAATAAACATGTTGACAGTTTATGATCCTCAACCCTCCTTTTTGTCATTTCAATTTGGAATTTCTTTCAAATATAAACACTTAAATTTTGAAATTATGCTTTTATATTCTTACTTTAGAAGTTTTTACTAAAAGGAAAATAAATATCATTTTTAACGTTCAGAAATGATCCTAAGCTCTCATATTTGGAGCTCTCCCAACTTGGAATTTCTGTGAAATATAAACCTAACATTTTGAAATTATGCTTCTATATTCCTTCCTACTTTAGAAGTTTCTTAAGATGGGGCGGATCCGCAGTTCGGATGATACATCGATACCCTGGTACCATACACCAAATAGAGTAATCCTATTTTACTCCTGCAACAACCTGTCCCCTTTGAATATACTGTTGAACCAAGTCCCAAAAACGGTAAATGTAATTGCACACTTCTCGTTTTCGAAATACATCTAGGTAATGATACCCTCAAGCCACAAATTTACACCAAAATTAATCCCCCCAAAAATCTCAAAGTATTGATACCCTCCAAATTGAGTTATCCTATCTTAAACGGTTGCTGAGAAAAGTCCCCCCTCCCCCCTTAACCGAATACTCACTCAGACGGAAACGGTTGGACAGATTTCGCCTAAACCTACATCCCTCTTGCACTTTGTGGCGGGGGGTAATAATACCAAAACACAAACATGTTTTTTATATATAAAAAACTATATATACAACAGAATGAGATCACATTACCTTGAAAGATGGCCAACATGGGTAATCAATGGGGATCTCTGGTTCGACATTGTCCAAGTCTTGAAGAAACCAATTGTATGTTAATGATTAGTACTAGATTCAGCGAAAAATGTCACGAAACAATCGCAATCAGAGGTTTTCTTGAAAGAGGTAGATTTTATTGATGTATGTTGAACAGAGATGCCGAAATCAAGTAGCTACATGTTTGATTGGATCATAAAAACAAATCAAAACAGCGGTCGCCTTGTTTTTAGAGAAATCGTCGAATCGCTCATGATTAACTGATCATTATCTTCATTTCTTCTCAATACATAACACTATTTGATATTGATATATTATCTTGCAGATTCATGATTTGTAGGACACGTGAGGGTCATATCTCAGTTTGTGCCGAAAGAGCGTAGCCTCGAGTACAAACATTTTTAAGTTTGCCTTTATCTCCATAAATCTATAAATTACAACTTAGCTGCCTATATTCTTAAATTCTTATTCGGCAGCCGCGTTACAAGTGAAATACTCTTGAAAGCGGCGAAAAAAAATCCTCTCACCTTACCTTAAAATTTGAACCTATTAAAATGCGCAGTATTTTTTAATCATTCAAAAGTGGGTTTCAAATTAATTCAAAACCTTAAATGATCTTTCACTGATTATTATTTAAAATCACATTAGTTAGAAAGAATGTCGTATCCTATGACTAGCAGTTAATGATAATAAAACTCACCTTGAACCGTTTACATTCGTATGATAGCGAGAGCCGAGGCAGATGTTGAACTGTCTCTCCCTTTTTGTACCTTGGAGAGCATAACTTGGACAGGGAAGATGACTAACACTTTCTAGGAAGTGGCTTCTCCACAAAATACCGGATTTGGAAAGACCGCACAAATCGGATCTATTTTTAGATTTATCAGGTCACTTAAAATACAATAAAGTGTAAATATACATTTCTCATTATATAATGAGATGTTCAATACTTGAACGCAGCATGGTGGGCTAACGAACGATTGTGTGATAAATTTCAGTCGCCGCCATGAGTAGTGATGCATCTCGAATAAGACATGCCAATTGTGTCAAAGTATCACAATCTAAATCTTTAATTTGATTTACCCAGTACATTCACTATTTAGGAATTCTTTTAAAATCCAGACATCAGTTTCAGTTCATCTTACAGGGGCAAATGATTATGAGTCCTTTTATTGTATCAACTTACAACCCATCCGGTATTCATATAGCAATTCCATAGCCTAACACACGTTAGAGGAACAGCTTGCGCCAAGGAGAAAATCAAATATTTATCAAAACAGATCTTAGTAACCCGCAAACAAGCCTTAAGATATATCATAATAACAACAACTTTTTTGTACCGCGCATATATCCATGACAGCGCACAATTGGTATTATTTCCATGAGGGAATAGCACTTCGATGAAGCTTTTGCAATTGAGCGCCTAACGAGACCGTGTAGGTCCATACCTTCCCGTAATTCAGGTACCCAATTGTACAGCTGGGTAGACTGAGTGTAATGTGGATGAAGTGTCCTGCCCAGGGACACAGCGCACGACATGGCCAATGTTACAAATGTCTGATGCCTCCACCGGGATTCGAAACAGGGCCATTGGCATAATATTCCAGCATGCTAACAAGTACACCTGTGATTGCACATATACTGAAACTGCACTGAACACGGAAACGATTTAAAAACTTAACTGTAGACAATATGTTTTATTTTGATAAATTAACAAACCAGTAAAAGAAATTCTGTTTTCAGGAGAAATTTTGATAATTCAGAACATAGGAATTGTTAGATTTAGTTTGTTAACCAGTGTCATGTACCTGAATAACAGGAAGTCGCTTTACACTACGTAAACCGAAAGTGAATCAAAATTGCCATTCCCTGATACAAAGGTTATCGTTCATCTCTATGCTTCAGATATATGGACACACCGGATGGAATACAGATCGCAGTATGTTTACTTCCTGATACTTTAAATACAACGGTTCTAAGATAATTACTGAACATCATTGAAATCTGCACTACTATTTCACTCCCAATGCGGTGAAGTTAATATGTCTATGACGTCGTAACATTGTGATGTCATCACTTGACGATGAAAGGGGAATCGTGACACTACTGTCAAACGATATCTCCCACAAGCGATGTCACCTGTGGAACAAAGTTATGTATCATAAATCTAAAGATCGCAATTTCTAGAACATCCAGGTAGTTGGGTGAACGTGTCCAAAACATAACTAACGTATAAAACTCATCAGATTTTGTCAAACTTTTTTTATTCAGTCCGTCTTATACTGTCTTTTATCAGTTAATTTGCGATAATTGTGCATTTCATTGCATGGCGTCTTTTTATAGATTCTTTGAATAAATAAAGTCGTCTTTTAAAATGATTTTCACGATCTAACGCAGATTAGTGGTAGGATATGAAAAACTCCATACGGATGAACTTTTTATGATTGTTTTTCACTAATATGCAACCATTTTCAGTATCGTAATTCACTACAATGACTGTATGTCTATTTTAATGTCAATAGAGAGTCGTTTGGAGAGACGCGAAATAGAAAATGATTAATAAAATTTTATTTTGATTTGATACCTACCAAAATACCATATATCATGGGCTAAGTTCAAATCAACTTCCCTTGAATATCCATCCTAAAATGCAGTAATTATATGACATTTAATTGATAATCGGGAAAATGCCAAAATAATGTTCAAAAGCACATACGATAGTTACATTTATGTCACCTATTCGAGACAAGAAAAGTTTCCAAAATACGTTTGACTCAATGGTGCCGCACACCACTCGCATTGCATTGTCCACGACATGGACTGTTTTATTATTGCTCTACGGAAACAATGATCATGAGTATTGGAATGGTGATGTTCAGAAGCATTCTGTACTTCTTCATACAATGAAACCAATAACAACGTTTGATATATTTGACGTACTGTAATACATCAACAATTAAACTTCAAAAACATTATACAGAAAACAGTTTTCTCAGTGTCAGAATGGCAGTTTTCGCGATGTTTATCAAGTTTAATAGATGCAAGGCTTTCAAACGAATGATGTGTTACAGAACAATGTTGACGTTGAATGAGATGAATAAACTTGACGTTCTGTAAGTAACAAAGATGATCATTTGTACTCATTTTTAAAAAAATGTAAAACTTGTGTGAAAATGAAATTATTTTGTCAAGAATAATCAATGGATATGATCTTGAAAGTGATCAACTAATAGTCACGTTTGTTGAATTGTTCCATTCGTTGGTATATTTCAGATAATTTAAGATCATTTCGTGAGTGATTCATCTGTAAAACTACTGATTATTACAGTGAATAACTTTTAACTTGTTCATGATTACCTTGAAATAACTTTTAACTTGTTCATGATTACCTTGAAATAACTTTTAACTTGTTCATGATTACCTTGATAAAGAACATAAAAAGTGAATGAAGGGTTGGCAAAAATCTAATACACCAGAGGAGAATACAGAGCCCTCAAACAAGGGCTAAATATTGGCAAAAATATTCCTCAACTAACATGGTATGCAAGTTGATAATGCTGCTGAAATAACCCCAGCAGGCATCTGACGTCATTTCGACGTCGAAATTTGGTTGATTTTAGGTCAGAACGTCGATCAACCAATGTTCGACGTCGGAACAACGTTTTTTAACTGACGTTGAAATATGGTTGGTGTTTTGACGTTGTTTCAACGTCAACAGAACAACTTAAAACTGACATGTCATTAATTCATAACATTTCATTATTATTAATTACATCAAATGAGTAACGGATTGTTTTATAAAATGAAATAAAAAATGCAAAAACGAACAGCTATCATTGACATTTTAAAGTGTTATTGATATTGGATTTTGATGAATAAAGATTAATTTCTTTCAATTTCACAATAAAGGGAAGTAACTCTGTCCTATGTTTCATTAGAATAATCGAGGTAAATGGTATTTTTTAACAGTTTTTATTTTTTCAGTTATGTTCACAACTGAAAACATAAATTTTCGATTTGCATAAAGTTAGTAGTTCTTACAAAACGGTAATTGCGCCTTTGTAACAAACATTTTTTTGGTGACACTTAAGTCTAAATCGTTGCAGTGTCATATAAACATTAATACCCACGACATAATTCATATCCATTACATGGACACACACGAGCAGCCATTTACCGCTAGAACCGAGGCAAATGATAAGGCTGAAGTTGAAAGCTTTGCCTTACAGATATTACATAGCTTTAAATATGAGAATGAAACAAAGCTAACATAACCTAATAAATGATCAATAATCTTTGTTGTCAAAATGACGTCTTTTCAACGTCAATATAACGTCTTCGCCTCAACGTTGAACCGACGTCGAAATAACGTCGGATTTCGACGTCGCCGCAAATATCAAATCCAATCAAATTTCAACGTTATATCAACGTTTGTAAACGACGTCGTTTCAACGTTGATACAAGGTCATATTGCCTGCTGGGACCTTGTCGAAAATGGACACAGTGATATAGCTAATACATTGTAAAATGATTTGCCGTTGCCTCAAAACAGTAATACTACTGGGTGGGTGGGCGTGGTATTTTACTACAATTAGAATTGCGTGAGCTATACTAACACCACGCGGGCGTGCTTCTGATGTGCGGTTGAAGGGAGATAACTCCCGCGTAAAAGGATGCAACGTCAAAGGGAGACAACAAGCAAGTTAATTACATCACGTTAAAATATATTTTAAACCTTAAATTAACACATAAACACATCAAACAGGTAAACAAACGAAAACGAACTATATTCGCTATTGAAGAGTCAACACATTATCACTATAATATTATTCCTATTTTTCTTATTCAAACTTTACTTGACAAACACGTAACTTTAACAGCAGTTCTGACTTTAGCAGTTATAAGAGTCCAAAATTTTTATTGCAATATAAATTTTTTTTCGTAATTTGACTCGATCTGGAATTAAAACGGGAGCAGTTTATATTCAAGAAATTTCAAATTTCAAAATCACATTTAAAAGATACCTTCATGATAACTTGATGACAGCGCTTGACAGCTATTCCAACATTGTTTCTATCGCTTTTTAGGTTCTTAATCGCTGTATCTTGTATGTGGTTGTAAAGAAAAGGTTACAACTAGGATTTGAGGCTACACATCTTTATGAGATCAGCGTTTTGATGTTACTTTGTTGTGATTGATATTATGCAAAGTTGCACAATCCGGTTTACACTATGTTCTTTGAAATTGACGTAGATATAAGCAACTTCATTCACAACTGGTTAAGGATTTACTTGTTTCTTAACACAACGTCACAACGTTGTCATCTTTGAGGATCGTCTCGTACAGGACATGATTGTATAATGCTTGATGTAAAATGTTGAATTTGAATTAAAACTGTTCAAGAAACGTTAGCATCATCGAAACGATAGAACTTAAAATGACTTTTCTAAGTTGGATATTATTTTCTTGAATGAATAAAATATGTTTCAATCAATGAGCTAAGAAGCGCATAGGTATCAAACGATTACCTCCAAAGCTACTTCTGCCCTTGCATGTCCCTTGAAAGTCTCCTGTGGTTTTGAATTGAAAAATAAGATTTCAAAGTCCGCTCTTACCGTTCACGCTGATATTTGTCTGCCTTCCTACTGTAAACGTTTTATCTTTGATAAGTATAATCAACACGAGAAGAACACTGCACTGTTAAAATCAAGGGAAACAGCTCGACGCAAAATACTGTTTGAATGATCTGGCGCCACAAATGTTCGTTAAGCTGGCTATTAAGCTGTACATTCTTAGAATGATCCATCCATTCATGGGATCAGTAATTTATATAGAGATCGATTAACTTTATACAGCCAAAATTTACAAACAGTTGTTATATACAAGGTTTCGTTTAATTTATCTTGCAACATTGTTTTAACTAGTGACACTCTTCACTTTTAAGAAAAGAACATTTGGTTTAAAATGAACGATAACGTTAATATTTTGGCAAATAAACGTAACTTAAAACATATGATTATTAGTTAATTATTTCTTATAACATTGATATATTCTGCAACATCACAATGGAAATTGGTGATTGATAAAAAAAGGGTATTTGCTTTTTGTCATCTCCTAGATTTTAGGGACTTTTTGTAAGTGTTCAGGCAGTGGACCAGTGTCAACCAGGGTAACCTGTCAAACAAAGCATACGTCACTCAAGCAAATGCCTTTCTATCCTCTATAAATTGAGTTGCACTACATGCCGAGACTATATGTGAAATATTCACGGTCGAAATACAATTTAGGTTAGATAAATATTTCATGGTAACAAATCTCTTTTATTTAAGAAATATGGCGGATGTACTTCTATATCATATATAGAGCCGATCAGCAAATCTATATTAGTATTTTTTAAATATTCACTTGAAAGATTTGAGGCAAGTTTTCTTAAACTAATTCACTATCACTATGTCAACCACAAAATGCTTGTTTAACCTGCCTCAAATTACACGTTCTCCTTGTATTGTTGTCAAACATGAATATGAATCTATCAGTTTAATTCTGTTTTTTTTTCTGTCCGATTTGTTCTCCGGAAAACATTTGAGTTAACGGAGTACATTGCCCGATGTTGACTTAAATCGCGGCTTATTACCTTTATTTTCTCTTCTGATCATACTGCACCTTACAGTCTAAAAATACATATCAGAACTTACTATGTCAGTAAAGTCTATGTAGGTACATATGAAATAAAATACCAAAGACAAGTAAACATTTTATTATCGATAACAACACATACAAAAACTTTATTTTGAGCTCTTCAGTGCATACTCTATTGAAACAATAGGGTACCATAATTCCTTTGGTTTCTTTCTCTGACTATTGACAGTTAAACTCGGTGTCCTTTGCATTTGTAAGGTCTTGAAATTGAATATTCAACAAATTGGAAAAATGGTAGTTTCAAACACTTAGGTGCAATAATCTCATATGAGAGCAACTGAATCAGTTCTCAGAATCAGTGCGGTATCTTAGCTGTATTGAGTACTTGATTAAATGAGACAAGCCATATTTGACACTGATATAGCCCATATGCTGTAATCACGTTCAACAATATAAAGCCCAATTATATCAAGCAAATTAGATATTTTATTCCAAACTAAGAAAACAGCAGGCTGATATTTAGAAAGCCTAATCCATACACACTTCCACCTAATATATATAATATTGATAACAATAGTAAACAACCTTGCCACCTTCACAACTGCTCATAAGGGTTTGGTGCTTTTTCTTTGCAAACTGATATAATTTGTATTGTTGATATAGTCGATTAGTCTTTAATAATATAAACAGAGAACGGAGTTGAAAATCCACATTGATACGTGTAATCTAGCTGGGTCAATTTTATCGAAAATTTTGTTTCGAACGGGCGTGTTAGTTTATCTAGTGAGGCAATTCACGCTGACTTATTTATATAGTGCCTACCGACATTAATCATCGACGTTTCAATACGAGCGGGCAATGAATTACCTTGTTACCATAAGAAGACAAAGCTGACAAACCATGTCTCTACGTCCTTTGCGTTCGGATAAATCACGACAGAAAAACGAAATTAGACCGTGTTTTAGTGTCAATAATGTGTGGATATTCCATGATAAGCAAGTGGCAAGTTTTTCAACCAAACTGATTAAAAACTTCCTGGAAAATGACTGACAGCAAGTGACATTCATTCGAGTAAACTTATAGTTGCTTTGAAACTGATTTACTATTTGAAAAGTAACATAAAAATGTTAACAGAACAATTTCACCAAAACATAACATTTCTAGTGACTGCTCTTTTTCATTCACTTAGGAAAAATATTAGCGAACCAGCATTAAATGTTATACTTGGAGCAAACTGGGCCACGCCTACTTTCCATGACATAAGATTAAACATGATAAAAAAAGTTAAAGGTTTAGAGAGTTTCATTTAATTTAAAGGTACGTTTATTTTGAGCAAACAAGCTGCTTTGAGAATCAAAAGTACAGAGTTCATTCATCAAAATGCGAATTAAATGGCGAGTGAGATAAGATTGATCGATTGATTGCCGTCATAATGAAAAGGTATTATAACTTATTTAAACTACCACTGTAAGTTTGATAAAGTGGGGGAAGTTCTATACGGCAATGAGATAGGCACATTTTTTTGTTTGGAAATTGAAACTGTTATATGGTGAAACATAACTTGACGGGACAGTCGATGTTTTCAAGGGATTAACTGTTTCTGAGCTGAAGTTGTTTGGGAAGGTTGATACATTGAGTAATTTGATTGGTCGCTGTCGTAACTTACGAAATCAGGCCATACGTTTTCAGCCTACCTCTCTTCGCGTATACAAGTGTCTCTTGTTTATAGAACGGAGCTGGCCGATTCAGAAGAGAAGTGATTTCCTAGAATGCCTGTTTTACTTTCTTGTTATGGGGTTTCACATTTGAACTGTGTATACCAACCAATGTATGTCTGTCGGACAGAAGTCTGATTGTAACAGGTACAGGTTGAAGATAAGGTTTAACGAGATGATTAATTAGCGGTCATTGAATGGAATAAATCTCATTACTGTTCATTGTTTAAGTTTCATAGCCTCTTCTTCACCTTTTCTCCCGACAGAAGTAGCTCCTTCATAAATTTTATTCCCATATTACATTTGCCCTGATACGAGAATTTCTCGGTCTAGTAATGTAGAAGTCTGATGGACGCAATCAAAGTTAGCAGTGTAAAATTATCCATCGAAAAGCCTCTGTCATTTCCGTATGCTTTGGGAAAGCTAAACGTTATTCGAATGTGAGCTCTGTGGCTTAAAGAGCCACTCTATGAGTTGTTGGAGTCATGTATGCAAAACTTAATCAATGGTGTCATTTGATATCGATTGTTACCAAAATGAAACATTTTAAAGCTTATTGTTTTTTACAGTGACACTATGAAGGTGGAACGTTGCAATTATGATCGAAAACCGGACAGTGGCGCGCGTCAAATAGTCAAACGTAATTTTGGAGACTTATTTAAAACAGCCAGGAGAGTAGTTTGGAGTTGATAGAGTTTGTAAGGTTATATAACTAGTATCCATGTATACTGGACGTGATATCTACACCTCTGTGCGTATATAAGGCTGTTTTAGATGTTTATGGAAAACCAGTATTTGTCCTATATATGTCTTTTGGACATGAACAGTTAAGATGTTTTGAATTTATATCGCAACATATGGCATTAAGGTTCGTATCAAAGGTACTGTAAAATCATAATATTTCGCGGGGGTTTAATTTTCGCGCTTTTCGTTTATTAATGACGAGTCACTAATTAGAGCTCTCACAAATGTGTACATCGTAAGCCGATATGCACGTTGTTTGTTGTGCAAACACAGTCATCACAATAATCCGGCCTGGCGGAATCCACTCTTGATCGCCAATATGCGTGTCCTAATGTTTTGATTGCGGTACGCTTGAGCTTCGATTCGGTGCGTATATTTTCGGTTCAGTATGATATTTCTTTGAACGAGATCTCGAGAAGTCACATCATTCAAACACTCTTGTTTGGAGTTAAAGATCAAACTAAACCGTTCCGAATGTTTACTTCCGGGAAAACTTGGCGACAGGTATCGTTACCACTTCAAAACTTGAAGACGTTTAATGACAATAAATAAATAAAAATTTGATCATTGACTTTTTGAATAAATATTGTTTTTATAAGTTAATTACTACTAGTTTCAGTGTAATCTTTGCTGCAGAGTGCATGTAGTTTTGCTCACCAAATTTTTGCTATTGCTTAGTCGATATGCGCGAAAATTAAACCCCGCGAATCAGTCATTTTTTATGTTTCCGCGAAAATAACACCCCGCGAAAATAAATGATTTTACAGTAAATAATATGTTGTGAAAATTACGGAGTGGCTCTTTAAGGAAAAGCAAAATTAACATATATGACCTAAGTTAAGTTCAAATCGCTTTTCTAAAATGACAAGCTGCTGGAGTTGGGACACTTGAATTACACACCTGTTAAATCGGTGATACCAAGCAAGTCGTGGATTTCCTCAACAGTCAATGAGAGGAGAAGCACAAGGAGGAGAACACACAATAGAAGGGAAAATAGAGCTGGTGGGAGAAAACAAAGACCAAATTTTGTGAGCAAACTGACTCTCAAAACCCTAAACAATTCTAAACAATTTAACAAGTGTGAAGAAATATCTGAATTGATTGTAGGAAAACATTGATATGCTTGTGTTTACTGAAACTTGGCTAACACACTCAGGTGATGAATCTAAAATAGCTTCAATGACACCTCCTGGACATCAATGCACACACGTTTCACGTGAATCAAGAGACGGGGGCTTGCTGTTATATTTAGATCAGCACTACAAATAAAACTAAAATCCGCGGACCTCATGAAGTGCAAATCCTTTGAATCTTTAAGCTTTTTATTGCCAATTGGAAGCAACTCTTCATTTTCTAATTTTTTTGACGAATTTTCTACATTACTGGAAGGATTGTGTGTGGAAAGATCAAGAATGATTGTTCTTGGGGATTTTAACATCCACTATGACAGTCCGTCTAACCAAGACATGAAGAAAATGTTAAAACTTATCAGTTCTCAAAAACGTGTTCAACTTGTGTAGCAGTCTACACACAAGCGAGGTCATATCCTTGACTGGGTTATTACAAAGGTTGAAGTTACCTGTGTGAAGAGTGTCATGGTCATAGATCTGCAGTTATCAGATCATTTTTTAATCACCGTGACCGCCCTTCAATGCCCAAGATGTCAGTGAAATGCAGGAACATCAAGAAAATGGACAGGCAAGCATTTCGTTCAGATTTAATGACATCGCCTCTTTGTCTAAATCCACCAGCAGATCCGAGTGAACTTGTTGATCTGTGCAGCAGAACTCTATCACAATTGTTAGACAAACATGCACCAGAGAAAACAAAGTTGGTGACTCAGAGATCGGCATCTTGGACCATGACACCCGAAATCATAAAAGCAAAAGCGAACAGAAGAATTGCTGAGAGAGCTTGGCGCAAGTTAACACTGGAGGTCCATCTGCAGATTTATTGTAACTGTAACAACAAGGTTACTTTTGCTATAAAACAAGCAAAACAGAGATACTTCCATGACAAGGGGAGTATGCAGAATACATGACGTCTGTACAAAACGCCTTTTCAGTGTAATTGGTAAGTCTCCAGACCACATTCTCCCGAAACATGACAATACAAGTACTTCATGTGATCAGTTTCTCACTTTTTTCACAGACAAGCTTGAATACATCCGGGCCCCAATGATGCAGACTGATGCACAAGAAGAGAACCATGATGAGGATTGTAACCAAACAGTATCCTATAGATTCTAGTCTTTTGATGAATTCACAGATTCAGATGTGTTAAAAGTCATCAAAAAATCAAGCCAACATCTTGTGCATTGGACACCATACCAAATTGAATTGTCATTGAATTCATCGACGTTTTTCTACCAATTATCAAATACGTTATTAATGGAAGCCTCAACTCTGGAACTGTTCCAACTGCCTTCAAATCATTGATTGTTAAACCCCTTCTTAAGAAATCATCGTTGGATTCAGATCAACTGCAAAATTATCGCCCTGCATCCAAACTTTCTTTTCTATCTAAGGTATTTGAGAGAGCAGTTCTTTAGACCTTTCATAAGGAAATATATTCTATAATAGCCCCTTTGGTCTTATTATGACACAATAACCCAATTACCCAATAAAACGCCTTGATACGAAAAGTTGAAGCGTCAGTCACTTGGTCCGCGGTCGAACGTCATTCGTCTGGCAGTATCCTTGTCAGTATAGTTTATATGTTACAGTAAATCTGTGAAATCAGTAAATACATGTATTTACTAACAAATTTAGGAAATACACGTAATTACTGTTTCACTCAGTACATACACGTATCTACTAAAATTAATAGGAAATACATGTATTTACTGAAATCAGGAGTATATTTTTTCAAACATTTACTGAGCAGGTTTAGTAAATGTATGTAACAAGGATGAGAGTAAACCTGCTTATATCTTGATTTGTGAGTTGAAAGCTCACTTGACTAATCAGCTTATCAACCGATTAATCAAGGCATGGAAATGAAAAGTGGGCAAATTGGAGATTTCTGTTGTTTGTACTTATGGTTAGTAATTACATGTAATAACTGGCCTCCATTTTCAGTAAATACACGTATTTCCTATAAATTTTAGTAAATACACGTATTTACTGAGTGAAACAGTAATTACGTGTATTTACTAGAAATTTCAGTATATAAATACACGTATTTACTGATTTCATAGATTTACTGTAACATATATATAAGTTGGAAGTTCAAGTACAATTCATGGCTTACAGAATAAGACCGAAACGTCGTTACTGTAGAATAAAATAATTTGTAGACCCATTAAGCATAATTGTAATTACGTGCAAATGGGATATAACCTAACAAACACTATCAACTCCTAACTGCTCTCCTGGCTGTTTTAGATAAGACTCCAAAGTTACGTTTGACTATTTGACGCGCGCCTTCATGTTGCCACTGTAAAAAAACAACAAGATCTGAAATGTGTAAATTTGAAATTTTCGCGATCAAATGACACCATTGATTAAGTTTGGCATATATCACTCCAACAACTCACGGAGTGGCTCTTAAAGGACGACTTGAACAAAAGATGTTACTTAAACATCCTTTACTATTTCTTCTAAGATGCCTAGCGGTTAGAACAATCGAAAAAAAATGTAATTTATCAAACAATAAAGGTATAGTTTTTTCATGACGTAACAATTGAATGACATTAGATCCGCTCTTCCCCGCTGCCCCCTCGTGATCACGCGTCCATGGTACCTTTTCAGCTCGGTTCTTTCGATCAACATGGCTTGTCCCTTTCAGAGTCTATCGTATTGGCGATTTTGCGGATAATTATTCTTTTAGTGGAGACTAGTTTCGAATCATCTAGTTCTATCTACCGGAAAGAAGAATGGAAAGCAAATCCGTGTCGACTGTCGAGTGACCGCGTTGATTCACGTCAGGTCGCGGCGCCCAGTGGGACTGTGACGTTGGTTCACGTCAACCTTCTCTACCAGGTTCAATGTGATTCGGTCAACCTAATAATTAAATAATTCTGGGTGTACAGCCCCAACAGTCTGTTTAAATAAAAGATTAAAGCATCACCTTCAACGTTTATGACAGCAGCAAAAAGAAATAGATGTCAGGATTCAGTCCGCCATCACGCTTCCAAAACAAACAATACCCATAATTGTTAGTGGAATGTTAACCACGTGATGAGCCTTATATGGGCAATGTGGTCCGCACTGCATAATCGCACGACACGAGTTTGTAAAACTAAAGTTTTAAAAAAAACAAGAGGTGTTAATTTGTTTGTTTAAGGTTTTAAAGAAAAAAATAAGAAGAAAATATAATTCAAAATTGAATAAATGGAAAAGTTAAAGTGCAAATTAACTGCAGTAATCAGAGCTTTAACCAACTAAGGGGTTGGGTTCTATATTTGGAATAGCCAACAGTTAGCCTGGTTCATGGATTATCAGTGTGAGCGATGTAAACACTTTATTTTATTTCGAGACTATTAAAATTAGAGTGGTCTCTGTATAAATCATTTTAGCATCTTAGAAAAGAAATAAAGTTTGCTCTACCCCAATGTGTTTTGTAATAAAGTATAGTTTTGCCCTGAACTATTATAAAGTTAAAGCAATCGGACTACCGTCCTCGTGCTTTATTTCTTAATTCCAAACTTTTGTCTGACTTGGATCAATATGTACATCTAATCTTTTTCTTTCTGAAACAAATAATCTATTTATTGATTGAATGAATTATTCAGTAAATATAAACTAAAATATAAATATTGTAAATTATTTAGAAATTCACTATCACCAAATCAATGGTTGCACTAAGTCCCGTTTTTCCATACCAGATCGAAAGTAAAACTCATTTAATAGTTTTTCTGTATTTCTGATTTTTCTTTAAAATTTGAGTCACAAAATGTACCAGGATTTCAAGCAGAAACGTTCATGGCATAAATCATTAAACATTTGATTATTTGTTTTAGCACGTTTTCGTTATTGTCCTTATACTTTAAACAACAAAACGGTGTTAAATGGTGTTAATAATGAAGACTAAGATCATTTTCAACTTGCATGTTACGCTTTTACACGTCTTGGGTATCGGTTTATTTCTCTTGGGTGCTTTTCTAACTGTTCAATTCATAAATGTAACATCTCACTGTGTAATAATGAAATTGAATCAATAAACATGTTGCCATGTTTTATCATATGCGAATAATTATCATAAATATGTGGACCAATGCTATTTGCGTAAAGAGCCCATGGACTGATATACAGCTGCATACCGAAAGTTTGTTCACTTACCACTGAATCGTAGTGCTAATATCATGTAATTTTGGTTTCGTTTCAACGTCAATAGAATAACTTCAGGAAGACTGACAATGGATCATCCTCTGTCCATGTGTGAAATAGCCATTCTTGAACTCATTTTCGCGTTGTCTGGACACTCATGCAAAAATTCGAATTTTGGCATATTGATATAGACAGGAGGGGTCACATTTTCGAAATTTCGATTTCGTCAAATGTCAAATAAAAAGACCCATATCGACCTATGAGATTAAAACCAACATTATCACATTGACTTTGTGCTAACAAACAAACGTTACTAATTTTTAAAGAAGTTGATAATTTAAAAAGGATTTTATGGAGAAAAATAAAAATGAGTGTTTTCGGAATTTTGACCCCTGGTCACTTCAATGACCTGCCAAAACTGTTACGGTAATTGTGGGGTACGATAAACCTTCGCCTTAAAGAAGAATGGATATGCATATGTGTATTGAAAATTCAATAGCATAAGTTTCTTTTTCGCAACGCTACGATACCTCAAAGGTATCTCAAAATACACGATATTTGCACTAGTATATTCAGGTATGTGAACAAACTTTTGGCATGCAGCTGTACTCTATGAAAAGAAACATAAATAAAAAATGTAAAACCCGAAGTCAATTAATTTTTGGTTATCTATTGTGTCCCATACGTATCGGACCTCCAGTTGAATACGATACATTTTAATGCATCTGTTTAAAAGTATACCTATCAAAGGTCAAAATCAACAATAGATATTTAACAACGTTTTGAATACAAAATACTACAAAGTAAATATTACAGTGTATGAGATAGGTAGACGTTTATTTGGTCGCATTGTGGACGTTGATGCTGCCAAAAGTATATTAATACTGAATGGTCTGTTCTCAATATATCAAAAAATGCAGGCACGAATGTTTGTCTTGACTTTGTCGGACTAAAATGGGTGTGACATTCATAAACCCTGTCAAAATCTAAATTTAATTAATGCAACTGCTTGTTTATTGATTTTGACCTATATCAAAGCAAGATATTTATTGTT
The DNA here is from genome assembly GCA_921293015.1 of Phorcus lineatus. Classification (NCBI taxonomy): domain Eukaryota; kingdom Metazoa; phylum Mollusca; class Gastropoda; order Trochida; family Trochidae; genus Phorcus; species Phorcus lineatus. Next base: position 28,353,173 of record OV121085.1, on the reverse strand, counting down.
TCAAACTAAATTTTACAATCTTTATATTCCAACAAAAAGGGAAGTTGCGTGATATAAGTTAAATAGGTATATTTGATCTCGAATCTTTTATAAAATATTATAAATATTTTTTTTTATCTCACTTCTCTTCTTTACTAATCTCTACACATTCAAGATAGAAGTTTTAAGTTTGGAGTTATTAAATCAAAATGAGAGTAAAAATCTAACAAATGAAAGGGGCCGTAAATCATCCTCTTTTTATAAAGGAACAAATTCAGCTTGATGTTAAGATTGTTTTATTTGTTATAATACAACTTTGCAGGCTTTCCGTTTTTTGGAGTAGTAAACTTAGACAACAAACTAGCTGTGATGTAAAAAGAAAAGCAAGAGTTTGTGGATAATAAGGTCTTTATTTTAAAAATACAACTTACTTTTTTCTTCATAAAGTGTCATAAAGAGAATAACAAAATGGAATAACATGAAAATGTTATGCAATTAATAATAAATGAGGAGATGAAATTAGGAGAGACAAATCAAGGAAATACTTAGATCTAAAAATACAAGTTCATGCCGCAATACAATAGGTCTGTTTCCCTGTTACATTCATTTAAAGGCGAAATATGAACTTCTTTTACAATAGAATTATGTCATTAAAGAGCCACTCTGTGAGTTGTTGGAGTCATATGTGCCAAACTTAATCAATGGTGTCATTTGATCGCAAAGTATCGACTGTTACCAACAAGTCACATTTTAAAGCTTTTTTTTTCACAGTGACAAAATGAAGGTAGAACGTCGCAATTATCATCGAAAACCGGACAGTAGCGCGCGTCAAATAGTCAAACGTAATTTTGGAGATTTATCTAAAACAGCCAGGAGGGCAGTTAGGAGTTGATAGTCTTTGTTAGGTTGTATAACTTGTATCAATGTATATCGGACGTGATATCTACACCTCTGTGCATATATAAGGTTGTTTTCAGATTTTCATGGAAAAGCAGTATTTGTCATATTATATGCCTTTTGGACACGAAAAGTTTAGATGTTTTGATTTTATATCACCACATATGACATTTAGGTTCGTATCAAAGGTAAATACTATGTTCTGAAAATCACGGAGCTGGCTTTTAAAACCAAAATTCAATTATAAGGTAAAATTCCTGTTTACCTTTCACATGGCGTTTATGTTCCCAATGATACTTTTATTTTATACCTAGCCTTGGCAGATTTATTAAACAAAGGGACATCCATTTTATATATAAGGGATGATTTGAGTATCTTTATTTTGAATCAACCTTCAAACCTGTCTGGAACACATTGTAAATAGTGAAGATGTTTCACTTGAAGTGATATCATTATTTTACCTTCCATAGTATGAAGGAAAATGTGACCATAGTCCCTCTTACAGCAGGAAAGGACAACAAAGTCCCTCCATCTAGCCAATTCGAGAAAGAATCTTGGTTTAAATGGACATGATGTAAAACGTCGTAGGTTTCCAGTTTTGAAGTTTTTGATAAATACCTCATTGGTGCTTTTGCGAAAAAGATACTTGTCCTCTGAAAAGAGGAAAGTAGAAACCCAGTTGTCTTTTATAAGGATGCTATGAATCTGGATAATGTCCTTAACTTGTGTGTAATTGAAAATAATACATTTAAAGAACTTTTCAGTGTTCTCCTGACGTACTTCACAAACTAACAGCAATTTAGATTCTGGGCGACCACTGAAACAATGCAAAGATAGCTCATGTTGTGTTGTATAAACGACATGAACATGAGGATAACCTTTCACCTGAAATAATTTTAGGCTAAACGTCTGAGCGTACTCCTCATATTCAGTAAAGAAAATTAACTCATCAATAGGGTCATAGTAAAATGTTGCGATCCGTCCTTTTAATAAGGTCTTTTCACAACTCTCATCAAAACACTTTGAAGTTAATAATTTAGTATGTCCCGAGACTCTTGAGAGCATTAAAAAGCGGCAATTTTTTAAGTCCATTTCAATCTTCACTGTGTGATCAGGCACTGTAACATTGACAGGAAGCAGCGTCAGATATTGCCCAGGCTTTGAGAGCAGGATATGCTCACCGTCTTCAGGGGAGACAGTAGCCATGAGGAAGTCACCGTCACCCAGCACAGGGACTCCGTAGCCAGGAATGTAGCAGGAACATGCTTCGTATTGAACGATCATTTTTGAAAATCTTTCAGCTATTATTGAATCTATGTTAAGGTTTCCAGGCCTGTTTTTTCTTTTGAAAACAGCCCCTTTAAAAGAAAGATTCATCGACGTCGCCTTTCTCCTCAAAACAGATCCATTAGCTGAGAGTGTCCCTCGATTCTTTTTTATTTTGAAGAGAGTTCGTTTAGCTGAGAGTTTCCCAGGCGTCTTATGCCTCTTGAAAATGGTTCCTGTAGCTATCCGTTCACCTGGTTTCTTCCGTTCCCATGTTTCATTGGCGGAAAGTTTCCTCTCTGTAGTTTCTAAGAGTATACAAGAAATCATGTGCGTTTCTCCATGTGTAATTAACACCTCTTGACATCTTTGCCCTATTGCACAGACAGACAGACATTCCAGGACATTCCTGATTGCCAGATAACGCACAAGAAATGCACAATTGTTGCTGAAAAGCAAAATAGCAACGAGGGCAGGAAAAATCATCTTTGTGTTAAATGTCGATCAAGATTCATTTATATGAGATTTTGTTTTCGTGTCAACAGAACATCATTGGATGTCTTCGTGACTATTTCTTCTTTTTTTGGAAAATTCTAGACTAAAGATCAAATATTGATAACCATTGATTTGAAGCTAGAGTTGTAAATGATTGAAATGATAATGAATCTAAATATCATAGATGGACACATTAAAAAAATCGTGAATAGTCTCTTTGTTTCAAAACCTAAATATTACCGCTATTGTTTTATATTTTACTTATTGTCTTACTATGATCTCAAGTGAAATATATATACTATGATTCCATCAAAATATTTTGTTCATTTCACATTGAATAGTATTATCTACAAAACCAATCTTATACTTTGTGACGCCAAAAGGATAAAAAACAAAAGTCATTTCGTGAATTTTCTAATAATTATTTATAGGTTAATTTGTTTATGACAAAAAATCATGTAAGATCATTTCAAAATTATTTGTTAAACGCAGTTGTTTCGGATATCGGTTAATCCCGTATAAGGAACTGTACTTCGCAAAAGATAATATTTTACTGGTTAGGAAAATGATTTCTCGTTGTGGTTTTGACAACATTTGCTGAGGTGAAACCTCACCAAGACATTTTCGCACATAGGTGTATTGCTTACCTTGCTGGCCTCTCACGCCGGGTTTGAGTCCCGGTAGACACCAATATTTGTGACCAATCTGTGTTGAGTCCTTGTCGAGGCACTTCATCCACAATGCATTCAATTAACCCCGCTGTTGAAATGGGTATCTGAAAACAGGATGCTTAGGTTTAGCGCTAAGTAGCAGCTTTGAAAGTATAATCCTTCAGAGTAATGACGTTGGTAGCTCATTGAGCATGTACATTGAAAAAGCGCGTTGTAAATATCCACAATATCATTATTTTTATGTTAATAATAGGGTGGTTCACAGTTCAGGTGACGTTTGTCTCAAAGTTTGACCATTGATCATGATTTGTGCGTTTTTCATGTTTTGATAGTGAGAGAGCTTTTGGTTAAGTTTCTTTTAAATATTCATTGACAGAAATAGTTCTTCATGCGGATTTATCTGTTTGAGAGTGTCCGTACGATTTCATATTTTGTTATTTAATGAGAATATTTAGCTTTTACCAGTTATGGTTTTCAACCCAAAGTTTCTTATGACAAGATCACGATAAGCACTTTTTTCGTCCTCTCTGTGTTGTGTTTGATATATAATTATATATCATAATATAATATGATTTTAATTATAAAAGAAACTATTGTCCGGAAAATTGTGATGTTCATATATGTGCCACTTCTAAATGCCCTCTAAGACTTCAGCTTATCATGTTTTTACAGCAAAGTCATTTTTTTTTAGCGAAGTGTATACTTTCGATACATCTCCTGTCACGGTGTAACTAAATCTAAACTTACATGTAAGATGGGACCCGTTTATCCGACAGGGCGATAAAACATTATCTTAATAAAGCAAACAAACGAGAGGAGTGAGTGTATAAAATGGTTTATTTTCGCAAATTATGTGCATATCATACGCATTAAAATTTGCTGAGTCACTAATTGCTTAGTTCGTAATCAATTCTCTCCATGTGTGAAACAAGTAAGGGAAAACACTTTTAACTTTGAGCGTATTGGTACCGAATTACCAATTTTCTATACGAAACGTATACGCACATGCTATACGATAAAGTGTTACAGGGCCTTCATATTAACAAAAACCTGTTAAAAGAAACCTGACAAATAATGAAATGCACAGACCATCTGTGTCCAGACAGACCATCTCTTCATTGTGGACCCGTTTCAACACCCGAAACAGCGTTGATGATAGGCCAAGGTCAGGCAGACCAAGGGTGACTACTCGGGCCCAAGATGGGTACATTCGACTGCTCCACCTTCGGGAACGCACCAGGACAGCAACGTCAACAACAACGCAGCTACCAGGCCTGCGTCGAATTTCCGACCAAACGGTACGCAACAGGCTGAGAGAGGCTGGACTTTTTCCACGACGACCGGTTCGACGTCCAGTTTTAACGCAACGTCATCTGGCGGAACGTCTCCAGTGGTGTCAACAGAGGATGAGATGGGCACGTGCAAGGTGGAGAACCGTTCTCTTCACTGATTAGTCCCGTTTTCTGCTTCGACGAAGTGATGGACGACGTCGTGGAGAACGTTATGCTGCCAACTGTGTTCAGGGAGTGTCATGGTGTGGGCCGGGATTCGTCACGGTGTTAGGACACCCCTTGTGAATGTTGTGGGTAACCTCACAGGAGTACGGTATAGGGACTTGATCCTACAGCCTTACGTTACCCCCCACGTCAACGTCCATGGTGGTCTCTTTCAGTAGGACAATGCTCGACCACATGTTGCACGTGTTTGTCAAGACTTTTTACAGCGTAACAATCTCCAGACATTGCCATGGCCAGCCAGGTCACCAGATTTGTCACCAATTGAGCATCTCTGGGACGAACTGGATCGACGCGTGCGCAGTAGGAATCCACCACCCCAAACATTTCCAGGACTTCTTGCAGCACTTCAGTACGAATGGCAAAACATTCCACAGGCTGTGATTGACAACTTGATTGCATCCATGGGTCGTCGGTGCCAAGCAATAATTGATGCCAATGGTGGCCATACCCGATACTGACATTTGTGCATCCCTGTGATGTTGAAACACTTGTGCACCTGTGCATTTCAAGATCATGCTTATTCTGAATAAAATTTTCTGAACAGAGATCTTCAAACAGCGTTTTAGTTTTCATTTCAATGTTTTAACTTGCATCTGTGGTCTTTATATTGAACTTTGAAAGTCAGTATCAAGTTTCTTTTTTTGAAGAGTTTATGATTTTTAATTTTAGTCCGTTAACAAATCCCCAATTTCAGATATACATGTCATTAGGAAGTGCTATAATTATGCTTGATTGAGTATTCTTTGTACAACCTGGCAGGTCCAGATTCATATATTATTAACAGGCACATATGTAAATCTACTCAACTTTTTGCAGAAAAATGTTTGGAGGTTATTAAAGCCATCCTGATCATATACAAATACAGTTGTTTTGTCATATGTCTTTTTGTCAGTAGCGTTCATGATATAGATATACAGCGGCAAGGGGTCGGAAACACCTCAGTTATAAATGGGTGGTAAATGGGTTATCAAATATATGAACCTTTCAAGTCTTCCTGTGATGAATGGAGAAGATATGTTTTGGATTCACTTGGAAAATACAGAATAAAAGTCAGGTTTTGAGTTGAACTAGCCTTGCTTTTGTAACTTGTAGGAGTTGCTATTAAATTTATACCATGTTGTATTTTCCATCTTTTATTTATTATTACAGTTATGTTTTCTACTGTTCAATCAAGTCATTATTTTTCTGTTCATGCATGTTTGGTTTTGATTTGTAATTTTAATTCAATCTTAGTCAATAAAGGCATAAAACAAAAGACACTAAAAAAAAGAAAAAAAACACTTTCTAGGGTAACTGGGCATCCTGATCTTTCTTTGTCTGTGTCGTGTCTTTAACTTATAGCCAATAATAACATATGTATTTCTGTATAAATTACACTATGTTTGCCAACTTTGTGATTTACAATAGATGTTTACGTAGGTTCATAATCAACAAGTATCTGACCCTGACGTGTCAGAAACGAACGTGTACATACGTCATCCAACCACCTAATTTTCTAACAACGCAAGCAATAACTTCCGAGGAATGAAAACATGGAAATGGTCAGTAATAATAGGCTATAAAATTATTACCAAATTTTTAAAATCTATTTTTTTGGTAGTCATAATTGCATTAGCTCAAAATTTGAATGTTTGTTATAATTTTTTATAAGTATTTATTTTTTCTCTCTCTTCATGTAATGCTTTCTTGAGAAATAGCCATATGGAAACAACTAGATACATTCGGACTATTCAACCCTTTCTCCTATCATGCATAAATTTTTCATCATGAATAATACAAATACAAAACAACCACGGAGCCAAAAATCTGCCTTTAAAGGCTTTTCATGTCTAACCAACACAAACTTTTCCTGGTCTCTCCATATTCTGTTAACATATCCTTTAGCCAAACGTGTTATGTTTGTATATCATTTCATTACAAATGATACAATCTATATTTCTTAAAAGTGTTCGGAAAGTTTGTAGAGTTGCAAAGAGTGACATTGAAAGAAACCTCTGGAAAAGAGTTGAGGTTCAAGTTTTACAAAACCGTTGCTGAATAGGAGATTTACAAGCAGAACAGATTAAAAGTCTTCGTTCTACATACATTTTAACAAAAACTTATAGTCGTATGGTTTTGGTATCGTGACAACAGTATATTTTCATTCCCTTAAAGTTTTCGTTTTATTGATTACGTTTTTGAATAATCGAAAGTCCATTCCTGTTCTGTCTAGATATATCAAATATCAGCTACAATTGTGAATATTTCAGAAAGGAGAGAATTTTTATACTTACAAATCAATAGTCGACATTAATAGTTTATTTTTTTAATTTCAGATCTGATTACATAAAATATGAGTTCATAACGTCAAGCTGACTTATAATTAGGAGAGGAAAAGGACAATTAGATTATCATTACCAAGACCAATACCAATAATTCACCAACGAGCTTCCAAAGCAACTATCAGTTCTTCAAGTGGACACAATGTTCGGTGAATCGTGCAGATGATTGTTGATTCTAAAGTGCTTCTTCCTACTCTGGGTTAGTAAAATATGAGATACTTTTATGGACAATTCGTATGGACATTTAAAAGTTTGAAAAAAGTCGTTTCTTTTCAAAATAGCGAGGAATCACCAAATTTGCAAGATATGTCAAGATAAGTGAAATTTGACCTAAATTTTTTTTCAATTCTCAAATTTTTCCATCTTGAATTCTTGTATTTTGAATTATATTTGAGAATGCTTGAAAGGTTCAGACACTTGTCAAAGCGCAAATTGGACCTTGAAATGAGCCTCGCTTTGTTTTCAGTTATGACATAACACAGGTTCTTCCAGTGTTCAAACGTGACGTGACGTGAAATAGTTATCAAAAACAATAAAGACTGATTCACAAATGACAACATTTACAAAATAATTTGTACATTTTTTGTACTGGAAAACATTTCTGATTGGCCATAAATTTCCCCGATACTGTTTGGGTATAGCCGCCTCCGTCCGAAATCGACAATTTCCACTATTCATTTTACTGCCCATAAATAACGGTAGTTGTAATGTACCATTATAAAGGGTAATTTCTCAATAGAATACTTACTAAATACTTTTCTAGTGAATTTATCTGTTAAAACCCCCTACACTACAATTCAGTCAACAGTGAAGACAGGCAAAACTTGGTAACCCCGAAATTAAGGTGTTGTTTTTGCATAGAAAATACGAACAGCCTTAGTAGATCGCCTTTTAAATTTGAAAACCTATCCCTCGATGTCATTGGAAACTCTGATTAAAATTGCGTTCTCAAAATTTTATACAAGTTTGATACAGAACAGGCACCTCATTTCAGATCAATTAATTTATTAAAGTCTTCACAGAGAAGTTCTGTATAATACAAAGGCATTGTTAATTGCCACATCTAAATTAGGACGCTTAACTAAAGTTCTGAGGAACTCATATCAGTATGACTCATTCACGTATTAATGCAGACATCATCAAGATCAAAACATTTGACATTTTCTCCTTTGGTCACATCCACTGTCATCAGAGACAGAAATTAAAGACTTGACACAACACTAATATCAACTCCAGGGGATATTAGCGTTGTATATCTCCAAGGTTGTCTGTCACCTGTAAACCAATTTAACATTGATATCCAGTGGAATTATACCTGAGTATACGAATATACTGCCTATATCTGACTATATCTATCAATCAATCAAACAAAACTGTAACATGTTTTCAAATTGAGGAGAATGTAAATGAGTCTCAGTTAAGCTATTTCGTAGGGCGTCATGAAAATATATAATGTCATCTATGTCTGATGTTATGGTATCACATGTACACTAGCTCGGTGAACAGCAATCTTTAAGTATTTCCTACTGGTTTGATAAGCAATAACAACATGTTAAACCAGTGCAGTCTGTTCAAGCAGTATTTACATCTGTTCTGTGTTGAAAGATGGAAAATGATATCATTATGTTAGGATTTAGGAGACTTTATTTAATGGACCAGACATTAAACTTGAATTGAGATGAAAATCACATGTTCTGACATTATCTAAAACAAATGCAAAAACTTCGAATTCAATGATTGAAAACCTCGAAACTTCTTTAAACATTATTTATACGTTTTCAAACTTTTTCTAAGAAGTGAATAAACATCAAGGAAAAACATAGACACATATGAAGATTATATCAACAGCGTGGGACAAAATTGTCATTCCACAATCAGCTCATTTGTTTAGTAACACCAGTTCGACGTTTCGACGGAATCAGAATAAGCTGCAAAGACGTTGATGATGACAAATTTAAGAAATAGTAGTTAATGGATATAATTCTAATCAAGATGAAATTCGTAAACTTGACTGTCTGGGGATTGTACATAATATATTTGTCATCGTGTTTATTGACGATTTGATGACGATCGATAAACTATGTAGACCTTTTTTAAACATAGTACATCCCTTGGAGTTCGTTATATCCGAGTTCTACTGTAGTATCTAACGTTAAGGTTAGACACGGAATAATTACGGAATATAACCCGAGATGAAATCGAGGGTTTTATTCCGTAATTCCCGATGACAAGGTGTCTAAACGACTTACACCACGTGGGTTTGTTTATTGAAAGGTATAAAAACATTTTCTAACAATTAGGCTCAATTTAAATTGTTTTAAATTGAAACGTTCCACATAACCTCCCTAGGTTATTTCACATAACTCCCTAGGGTATTTGAACATAACCTTTCCGTATGGCATCTGATCAATCTATTAGCACATCATTTTCACATTTTGCTTTAAATATCAATATACATGTAATGATAATCCAAGAATATGAATTACAAAACATCATCTTTTCTCATACTGAATGTCCCAAGGTTTTGTACTGGGTAAAAATTATTACCTCTTGGTTCAGTTCAACATATGTTATTGCACACACAATGACTTTATTTCATTTTTTAAGAACTGAACATCTACCCCATATTTGATAATGACAATGGTATGATATTTGATGATGACAATGGTATGATCAACGTTACACACTTACTTTCACCATATGATTCATATGCTAAATGTTTATTGGAAAATTCAGGCGAAAACACAGAACGGGTCAACCAAACGCAACGCCCATGAGTTGCACGTTCACTCAGAGCATGCGCGTCTTGCACGACCAGTTAGTCACTGTTCTAAGCAATAGCCTTTCATTGCTGTTGGTTGAAGCGACATGGATCTTACACAATCTGACAAAACTTAATAGAGGCCTCGCAAGAATTTACTCAAGAACAAAGATCAACTCATAATGGAGCGAACAGGTCACAGATCTGCGACAGGTATTTACCAATCTTTCTTGATGCACCTCCAACGGCTTACGTTAAAATCTAAATAATGGAAACACATTTTTCGGAAGTGTAAATATTCTGTACACGTTTCATAACAATCTGAACAATTTTGTCAAAACGATAAACAACCGTGTGACTACCGGACTGATGTCCATGTTGACGAATGTAGAGTTTTAATCTTTAATGTGATTCAACTGTACTTTTCAGGCTTAAGTGAAAAGCAGATGAAAGCCGTCAGTGAAGTTCTTGACGGCACAAATCCAAACTCCACGGCTGGAGCAACAACCAACGTCAGCCCCGAGAAAACTGAAGGCATCGACTCGGATAATGACGAAGCGCGTCGCCAAGTTGTCATTGAACATTTGTGTTGTGAATCTAAAATGTAATTAAATGTTACAGAAAATGGACATGACTATCAATGTCTGCCTGAATAAAATTTTGGACTTGTTTTTGTTGAAGTAATTACATGGACTGATGTACAAAGTCATCGATGTTTCTTCAGAATACTCAAATGAGGTTATTTGTGACAATGGGTAGTTATTTGAGGTCGTTTATTTAAAATATGAACAATAAAAAAAACATTCTCACAGAGGGAATTTTCAAATATTGACTCGAGGCAAAGCCGAGAGAAAATATTTGAAAATTCCCGATGTATAATTTTCGAGGGAAGATACCAAGTCGAAGGCGAAACCGAGGACGAAAGGTATCTGACAGAGAATAACTTCTAAAATGAATATCCACCTCAAATAACTACTTCATGTCATAGATAACTCCCTGGGCACTTAAAAATACCCGGGGTTAAGGTTAGTTATTAGGAAACAATGACTCCTCAGAACAATAGAAATAACCATCCCTAGTGGTGTAAATAATGATGGCTATTTCTGTAACCCCTGTTATATTGTCTCTCAGGGGAACCTGCAGTAAGTGATGTCTCTTAAAGCAATGTGTATTCCCTGGCAGGAGATGAACGTTGTGTCAACTTGACATTTTATTGCCAAGTGCTGAATATAAGAGTAACTATGGGGATTATGTATGGGTTAAAATATCAAGAATCCTGAGGAATATACAGCGAATCTGATCCAAGAAAAGAATAAGGAGAATCAATCAATCTACATGCCAGATCGCAGTAGTTGCATAGAATCAAAAGTGCTATTTTTATGCTTTACGTACACTCTCTTTTGAATGTTTTATTCATGATTATTTCTGCTTGAGCCGAATTGGATCCCGGTTCTCGAATATCTTTTTCCAGCTTTTGTGGTGCTAAATCTTGCTCATACCACACTTCCGATCGTGTTACATATTTGCCATAGTGCCCTTTGAAAACGTTATGCGTGAAGCCATACACCTACAAGAGTCCTTTGGATATATGTAAACCTCCCTTTTTCAACAACTAAGAACAAATCTATCTTTTGGTATTTTGTCAATTGATTACCATTGTAAGGGACACTATATATGAACGACCAGGCACCTTTGTGTTCGAGGGTTCACTTATGGATACCTTGAGGTTGTCAACTATTGATTGCTTGTCCTTTAGACGTTCTGAAATTGAGATTTGGTGAGAATGATACCGGCTACATCCAAAAGGCTACATAAAAACACTTACGGCGACTAGTTACTAGGACGACTATGTGATGAAATGAAACTGATTTGCTAATGGTAACGTATTTATCTCGACGAGGACCCTTATTTAATGCTTTAAATATGGCTTGAAAGATTGGATGGGTCAAAATGGCGGCTTATCTGGTCAATGTTATTCCTTTATTTATGAATTTACAAATATGATTTTTATATCACCGTTTAGAGCACGAAAAGTATAGTCTAGTACCGTGCAGCGGTACTAGACAGAAATTGCAGACTAACGAACTTGAATAAATATAACGAATATTGCGGGGCTTTTTAAGTTTTGATTGTTTGGTCACGTGACCTCATATATACGTACCACCTTGGAAACGTTCGATTTGAAGCGGCGCTAAAATCGCCGTAAATTCCTGACTGTCATGGCGGACCGTCGTGAAAGATGCGATAGAGTTTGAACGTGTCGGACGCATAGAACATGCAGGCATCACAAAACAATGCTTAGGTTGGTTTGAATGTTCGATATGAATGAAAAGTCGGTGATGACCTCGACTGCTATGTGTAAAGAGATCGGTTTTCTAGTTCGCGATTCCAATCTTCAGCTCACTGATGGACAACCTCGCTACGGGCAAGGGAACCGGTAGGCCAATGGAAAGTCTTGTAACTTGTCAAAGTATTTTCGCACGAACATACCCTTTGTACAAGAACTTACTTGTTCCATTAAAGAAATGCGAATGACTTCAATTAGTGGAAAATACACTGAGCTAATAATAGGTTTCAACAAACCAGCGTAGCGTAGCCTTTGTTTACCTAACAGTGGGACAAGGGAGATAACTCTTGGCAGCACGTCGTCTCTGTTACTAGGGTTGCGCGTGACCCAGTTTAACATAGAAAAATATACCTTTTAGCCAATGAGTAGCCGACATTGCTGTCCAAGTCGAGATAAGATGCAATCTTCCGCTTTGGCGCACTTTAACGTTAAAGAATGACGATGTCTGCAGAAGTCTGGATTGATAAAGACTAGTGTGACTGACTGTAGCTGACATCAGGGGACTTCTGATAGTTTGGGTCAGGCCAGTTCAATTCCACAACCCCTTCTGAGCATATGTAACATATACGCCAACAGTGTTTATGATCCTGCAATAGCATTGACTCAGAAATATAACTTTTATTTTTATTCAGATGAAGACAGTGACTGACATATGCGGTAAAGTCCTGTGATCTTTTCAAACAAAATGATGTGTTATGTTTGTTTTATCATGCTGTGTCGATAGTCATACGGTACAATTATAAGGTATTTTGCATACTGTTGAAATGGAAAGAATGACACAGCTTTTTCAAGCAGTTATAATGATATATTCCGTACAATAAATCTTAAGATACTCAAGCAATAAGGATTTTAAAAAATCTTCCTATATGTCACCACAAAAACCCTTGAACGAATACAGTTTAATTCTGTTACCTTTTTAGGAATCTGCCAACTGGCTTGTCTGACTGATTCTTAAAAGGAGTCACAATATTCCCATTTCAAATCTTGTGTAGGAGGGGTCCCTACCACAAAGAAAAACCATGGTGTATAATAGCAGTCTCCAATAGTAGTTCACTTTATCTTCCTCATATAATGGATGCCTTATATTTATATTAAATGCCAGTGGAAAGGCGCCTGCTAGCCCCCAGAAGATGACTGTTGTGTAATATGAAGACTAAACTATGGTCTACTGATTATATATTGACACTTTGTAATGGGTTTGGGACTATAGTTTGATATATATTGACGAATATTTGTAGGTCAGCAGGGATGCAATCCTATATCTATATACATAACCCATCTGCGGTGTGTAATACAAGTTACATCGATGATAAAGTGCATTGATTTCAGTTCAAACAGTTATGCCAGCTTAATTACAGGCTCTCCCAAGAGAAGTACATGTAGCTCCGTCATAAATTCCCCAAAAACCTCCGCTGTTATACGAACTATTCTCAGGGTTTCGGAAGGTTTCCCCATAGCAAAAACTGCAATTTGAACTACCTTAAAATATGAAGTACCTTGCGATATTTTAGCCAATGAAAACACTGCACGCATAAATGTTGTCACCGAGGCCCATGAAATGATACAGTCGCTAAAGAAGGCGACTGCGTTCTACAAATAAAGATTTAAAAGAGTGTATATTCGATGATGTTAAGCATATGGACATATTTACATCGTTTTTAAACGCTCTAGTGCGCACCAATATTTCGTAAACACAACGAATACACACATACTGAATATCTCTCGATTTGAATAATGATTCACACTCTGACAATTCACCTCGTAAGTTATTAAGAAAATATGTACGTTTTCACGTTTTAGGCCGGAAGTATTTATGTTGCATTTAATCCGTGTGAACTACGATAACTTTGCTAACAATCAGAAAGCGGAAAAGGCAGCTGCTTTGGTTAATCTAACAACAATGCAATTACTATGTAATTAAATTGATGAATATACAACATTTCTTGTATAAACTATGTTTCATCGCTTTACCTCACTTAGATAAATTCATTAGCTGCACATGATACTAGTTCATCCGTTTTCAACTGTCCATAATCCGTTTCATGTACAGTTGACCATCATATTTTACATATCAAAGCCGATTGCGGCTGTATTAAAATGTTTATTGTTGATTGCAGGTAAATTGAAAAGAATGATACGCATATTATTGCATCCATAGAAAGCTAAATTAAATGAATATGGCTTCATATACCTTAAGGATGTCCGTTCCTCAAATTTAAAGTATTTAACTTTTTTTCTAACTTGTATTTTTGAAAAGATTAGTGTATTTGCTGGAAATATCAAACCAAAAAATGGGTATTAGTGTGGGTTTTTTCGAAATATGTGTTAAGTCAAAGATCCTTTTGTCAGTCAGAGATTTAACATGGGAGTCAATGGGGAAATGATGACCTTTTTTTGAGAATTCTTAAATTTAAATTAGTTCCTGTATGAACCTTTTTTTAAATATGAAAATATGTTCACTACAGAAATGACTTGGTTTCCAGATCATTGAAACCATCATGAAACGACATGGAAACCACTATTTCCACTTGGTATCCAGATTGGTTTCTATAGTTTCATATTGGTTTCCATGAAAACTGAAACCTACTTTTGCCCAAGATCCGGATGGTATCCATCGCTGTTCTTTACACACTCCTCCAAGTAGGATTCACTTTGTTTCCGTGATGTTAGTTTCATGTTGGTTTCCATGAAAACTGAAACCTACTTTTGCCCTAGATCCGGATGGTATCCATCACCGTCCTTTACACACTCCTCTAAGTAGGATCCACTTGGTTTCCGTGATTTAAGTTTCATGTTGGTTTCCATGAAAACTGAAACCTACTTTTGCCCCAGATCCGGATGGTATCCAACACCGTTCTTTACACCCTCCTCCAAGTAGGATCCACTTGGTCTCCGTGACTAAAGTTTCATGTTGGTTTCCATGAAAACTGAAACCTACCTTTGCCCCAGATCCGGATGGTATCCATCACCGTTCTTTACACACTCCTCCAAGTAGGATCCACTTGGTTTCCATGATTTTAGTTTAATGTAGATTTCAACTTGGTTTCCTTGGTAAGTCAGTTTATTGTAGGTTTTAAACTGGTTTCCATATCTTTGTATATTGTAGGTTTCACGGTCTTTAGGTTTCAACTTGGTTTCCATGTAGTGTTTATTGTGTGTTATTTATGTTGTAGTACAATGAACAAACACATCAATTACCATAAAGAATTTATTGCAATTAAGACAAAAAACATTCATGGAAAGTTAAAATACCTACAAGGTAAATGTAAGTGTGAGATTCTGGTGGTTCATAGTGTATAGCGATCTTTATATCAATTAGGGAAAGTAGTTAACAACACACAATTGCTATATGGATTGACTCTGGTAAGTGGTCGGGAGTCAACAATCAATCTGTATGTTAATTTAACAATTGAATGTACTTAATCGACATTATCGCCCAACCAGGCAAGACATTATTTCTTCCCTCTTCAAATAATTTTATTTCAATAAAGAGAATTATAATTTTGTTCAAAGTGAAAGCGTTCACTATTTTTCACGAATGAATATTATCCAGACTATCTATTTTTAATCTGCACATTTTTTGGGGATATGCAGTCTCGAAACTATGAACGTCATACTCCCAGAACCGCCATCCTATCACTCATACCACTATACCTCAGCGGCTCAGCTGAATGAACATTAATCATAGACCCTCTTAAAACTTAGGTCTGCTTTCTGGTTGTGGGACATTCTATGGGCGCTGCTGTACATATTCTGTCTTCGCGTGATCAGTCGAATCAATTAAGAATTAGTTGACAATATATAAATTGAATGCAAATGACAAACGCACATTCTTGAGTATAAAAGATGTTTGGATTATGCGGTTTACGGCTCTTGGACAAACAGCACGGGCAAACATTCGTTTTGTCATTGGGTCGTTTTTTATTCATAACATATTCCTCGATGTCTTCGTTAATGCAGAGATAAAAACACCTTCGGTCGATTTTCAGACCATTGAGTGCATATTCACTCAACTATTATTGATAATTCAGATCATTGAAACCATCATGAAACGACATGGAAACCAGTATTTCCACTTGGTATCCAGATTGGTTTCTATAGTTTCATATTGGTTTCCATGAAAACTGAAACCTACTTTTGCCCAAGATCCGTATGGTATCCATCGCCGTTCTTTACACGCTCCTCCAAGTAGGATCCACTTGGTTTCCGTGATTTAAGTTTCATGTTGGTTTCCATGAAAACTGAAACCTACTTTTGCTCCAGATCCGGATGGTATCCAACACCGTTCTTTACACCCTCCTCCAAGTAGGATCCACTTGGTTTCCGTGACTAAAGTTTCATGTTGGTTTCCATGAAAACTGAAACCTACCTTTGCCCCAGATCCGGATGGTATCCATCACCGTTCTTTACACACTCCTCCAAGTAGGATCCACTTGGTTTCCATGATTTTAGTTTAATGTAGATTTCAACTTGGTTTCCTTGGTAAGTCAGTTTATTGTAGGTTTTAAACTGGTTTCCATATCTTTGTATATTGTAGGTTTCACGGTCTTTAGGTTTCAACTTGGTTTCCATGAAGTGTTTATTGTGTGTTATTTATGTTGTAGTACAATGAACAAACACATCAATTACCATAAAGAATTTATTGCAATTAAGACAAAAAACATTCATGGAAAGTTAAAATACCTACAAGGTAAATGTAAGTGTGAATTTCTGGTGGTTCACAGTGTATAGCGATCTTTATATCAATTAGGGAAAGTAGTTAACAACACACAATTGCTATATGGATTGACTCTGGTAAGTGGTCGGGAGTCAACAATCAATCTGTATGTTAATTTAACAATTGAATGTACTTAATCGACATTATCGCCCAACCAGGCAAGACATTATTTCTTCCCTCTTCAAATAATTTTATTTCAATAAAGAGAATTATAATTTTGTTCAAAGTGAAAGCGTTCACTATTTTTCACGAATGAATATTATCCAGACTATCTATTTTTAATCTGCACATTTTTTGGGGATATGCAGTCTCGAAACTATGAACGTCATACTCCCAGAACCGCCATCCTATCACTCATACCACTATACCTCAGCGGCTCAGCTGAATGAACATTAATCGTAGACCCTGTTAAAACTTAGGTCTGCTTTCTGGTTGTGGGACATTCTATGGGCGCTGCTGTACATATTCTGTCTTCGCGTGATCAGTCGAATCAATTAAGAATTAGTTGACAATATATAAATTGAATGCAAATGACAAACGCACATTCTTGAGTATAAAAGATGTTTGGATTATGCGGTTTACGGCTCTTGGACAAACAGCACGGGCAAACATTCGTTTTGTCATTGGGTCATTTTTTATTCATAACATATTCCTCGATGTCTTCGTTAATGCAGAGATAAAAACACCTTCGGTCGATTTTCAGACCATTGAGTGCATATTCACTCAACTATTATTGATAATTCAGATCATTGAAACCATCATGAAACGACATGGAAACCAGTATTTCCACTTGGTATCCAGATTGGTTTCTATAGTTTCATATTGGTTTCCATGAAAACTGAAACCTACTTTTGCCCAAGATCCGTATGGTATCCATCGCCGTTCTTTACACACTCCTCCAAGTAGGATCCACTTGGTTTCCATGATTTTAGTTTAATGTAGATTTCAACTTGGTTTCCTTGGTAAGTCAGTTTATTGTAGGTTTTAAACTGGTTTCCATATCTTTGTATATTGTAGGTTTCACGGTCTTTAGGTTTCAACTTGGTTTCCATGTAGTGTTTATTGTGTGTTATTTATGTTGTAGTACAATGAACAAACACATCAATTACCATAAAGAATTTATTGCAATTAAGACAAAAAACATTCATGGAAAGTTAAAATACCTACAAGGTAAATGTAAGTGTGAGATTCTGGTGGTTCATAGTGTATAGCGATCTTTATATCAATTAGGGAAAGTAGTTAACAACACACATGTACAATTGCTATATGGATTGACTCTGTTAAGTGGTCGGGAGTCAACAATCAATCTGTATGTTAATTTAACAATTGAATGTACTTAATCGACATTATCGCCCAACCAGGCAAGACATTATTTCTTCCCTCTTCAAATAATTTTATTTCAATAAAGAGAATTATAATTTTGTTCAAAGTGAAAGCGTTCACTATTTTTCACGAATGAATATTATCCAGACTATCTATTTTTAATCTGCACATTTTTTGGGGAAATGCAGTCTCGAAACTATGAACGTCATACTCCCAGAACCGCCATCCTATCACTCATACCACTATACCTCAGCGGCTCAGCTGAATGAACATTAATCATAGACCCTCTTAAAACTTAGGTCTGCTTTCTGGTTGTGGGACATTCTATGGGCGCTGCTGTACATATTCTGTCTTCGCGTGATCAGTCGAATCAATTAAGAATTAGTTGACAATATATAAATTGAATGCAAATGACAAACGCACATTCTTGAGTATAAAAGATGTTTGGATTATGCGGTTTACTGCTCTTGGACAAACAGCACGGGCAAACATTCGTTTTGTCATTGGGTCGTTTTTTATTCATAACATATTCCTCGATGTCTTCGTTAATGCAGAGATAAAAACACCTTCGGTCGATTTTCAGACCATTGAGTGCATATTCACTCAACTATTATTGATAATTCAGAGGCATTCTTTAATGAAACAATTGGTCAAAGATCAATGCGGTGATTAGTTTTGATTAAGACTCTCATGCAAAACCAATTTCATGGTTAATCTTTTGGTGGCCAATACCTGGCTATATGTTCCAAATATATGTCAAATTAGCTGATAAATTAAGAATTCAAATCAAAACTATCAGTGACAGCTGCTTTGTTCTCTACTTGGCCAGGCAGATGACAAAACAATGAAAACATATGTTGTTAAAATTCCAAAACTAATTTTAATTTTGATAAAACGCTCTCTTATTTCAGATATAGATTGGTTGACAATTTTCCTGTCAATGGTAGGCAAATGTGGAATATCCGGAGCTTTTGCCATCATCTACATCCATACCTCAGAGCTGTTTCCTACTATTGTGAGGAACTCAGGGTTTGGAACCAGCTCTTTCTGTGCCAGGATTGGAGGGATGGTCTCCCCTTATATTGCTGATTTGGTAGGGATATGTCAGATGTTCAATACGCCTTTTCCCTTAAGCACAATAATGCAAATTCTTGTATACAGTACACCACTTAT
Organism: Phorcus lineatus; assembly: GCA_921293015.1. Lineage (NCBI taxonomy): Eukaryota > Metazoa > Mollusca > Gastropoda > Trochida > Trochidae > Phorcus > Phorcus lineatus. Next base: position 28,333,706 of record OV121085.1, on the reverse strand, counting down.
CTTAATGATGTTGAATCAGTTTTCTGTATGACAAAAGACGAAAGTTGTCTATGCCAGTGGTCTTTGCACTGCATATTCGTTATAAGAAGACTAGACTGGCCATTTGCAGAGGAAGCAGGTGGATTACTTTGCAACTGTTACTACTAAGGTGCTCTTTTGATTAGATACCATTGATTTGTTTTATTTAGCTCAGTTGGATAGGAGGTTACTTTTATTTGTGATCGTGTGTTGGTACTGTTTCAAAAGGGGATTATAGATTGGACTTGAGGAACTATGAAAGACATTAAGAGGCACAGATGTGTAATTCCGCCTTCTTATTCGGGACAAAATGCAAAGACAGCTTGTGTACACACTTTGGCTAACTGGGAATTGAAGATTTGAAAAAAAAACTATAGGAACCTCATCCGCTTTCTTTTTATCAAAACTATAAAAACATAGAAAGCTATAATGTTGTGTAAAGACTACATGGAAGTTAGGTTCTGATCTTGTATTGAACAGGGGGTGATAGTAGGTGGAGATCTGAAGGTAGCACTGCCTCTGATCGTGTTCGGAGCTGCCTCGCTAGCTGCTGGTTTCTTCTCACTCTATCTGCCTGAAACACTCGGCAAGAAGCTGCCAGAAACAATCGAGGATGCCAAGAACATCAGGAGGTTCGTATGCATAAATCCTAAAACCAAATATATATTTTCTGTTATTAATCATCTGGAGATGATGTCTCGCTGGAGTTTTGTGATTGATTTCATTTCTTTTTATCGTTGTTGATAAGTCGAGCCATAACCTATATTTTTTAATTTTTTTTATTTATATAACATATGAAACCATAATGTAAAAATAACTAAAATAAGGTTCATAACACGCTATGTTTATCAAGCTTGAAAATATTCGTCAACAAATGGTAAATGTTCATTTTTTGTCTTTATTCGTGTTTCAGTTCTGTGGGCAAATCAAAGGGAAAATCGGAAATGGACAAAATATCTGGAAATCCAGAAACAACATTATCTACATATATGTGATAGAGTTCAATGAGATCAACGATATCATGTGGGCCATCCTGCGGACCTGTTCCGTTTTAGAATTCTACCTTTCAATAATAACTAGTATATACTATCAACCTTAAGTGATATCCCCGGGCTCTTATTATGCAGTACTATTGACAGTGTCCATTTTGGCTGAATTTTTAAATGATATAATTCTTTGCATGGCTTATTTACCAAAATAAAAAACACCAATGACATTTGCTATAATTTGCTGTCGATTCTCCGTTTGATTTCAATGCAGCGCAAGTGTTTATTTCGTCGAAATGTACCCCAAAGACCTGCTTCCTTGCATTGAGGAGGTTTCATAGCAATTTGAAATGTATAGTTGCTATTTTCTATTTTCATGAAAAGTTCAGCCAATTCATTTGTTTCAAACAGGCAGATGACATGATCGAGATATGTCCTCTTTGATGTCTTTAGAATTAATATATCTCATCAATCTCAATGTTTGACAAGCTAAAGCGAATAAGAATGATAATTTTTTATCCAGACATGACTAAAACAATTTTAATTTCTCCACTTTACAAAATCGTGACCCACTTTTGACGAAGCATTTCTTTTTTTTGTAATTTTTATACTAGAGACTTTTTCCCCGACCAGGCTTGTCTCTCCTTTGCAATCTCACGAGAAATCGATCATCAAGTTTGCTTTATTTTAGTTACACATGAGCCAGAAATTAAATCTGCTTCTGAACAATATGAAAGCGGTCTATCGAAATATTTACCTTGAAACATGAAAAATTTATCATTTTTTGTAACCGTCTGGATTCCAACTCTCCATGTCTTGACAATGGAGAGAGACATATTATCATAATTGAGAACAGCAAACGTAAGCCTTTTATCATGGACAAGAACAATATGAGTGAAATGAAGATCAACAGTCATCTCTCTAACCTGCAACCACAGACGGTTACTACGCCCTGATAGAGCCACTGTCGTTTCCATGCCAGGGTGTATGGTATGTAGCATTCCTTTTATGAAGCAAATAAAAATACTCGTCTTTCCAAGATTACAGGCTGTCTGCCCGCCACGGTACCTGAAACGAGTGGTACATCGTCTTTATATAAAGTTTACGTGTGATATTAGTTCCATGATAATATTATCATTTTTATGATTATTATTTCATCAGGTAGTCGATGTAGATTTACAACATTAAACATTATTTCAGAATTTTCATAATATTATATCCCTTATTATTTTTATTCAGTATATGAGAATACCTCTGTTAAAACACGTAAATATTAAATGTCAGACTAGAAAATATTGTAGCAAAAAAATAAAATGTTAATCATCATTTCAGAGTGAAAACTGCCTCTTTAAGCAAAACAAACAAAAGAATCCTGATTTCAGACAATCATAGAAAAGTTATTGAAAATCATCAATTGGAGAAAATAGTAATCCCTTAATATCAAAAGGCAAATCTTAGCAATTTCATCGTTGCTCAAGTAAAATAACAGATCTAGTTCTCGAGAAAAAGGAAGAAATATAAATGCCTTCCAAAAAAGGAACACGAAACTTAAAACTGTTAAACGCACTTGGACCGTAACTGTCCTCGAACCACAGTAATCATCACGAATAAGGAAGTAGTGAAACCAACTGCATACGTTTGTGCACGATTCTCACCCAAATTATCATGTCAGATCTAACCTGTGACTTAAAAACTAAGAACCTCAGGAGAGCTTGATATTCAAAAGAAATACGTTCAACAATTATCACAAGAAGAAGATTAGAATCTGACCGAGTCCAAAAAATTATGAGAAACAGATTGATATATTTAAATGGCCATAAACTGGGTAAGCATGTGATATTACCTAATTTGCATTGATAAAAGAGTCTGGGGACTGGTTGGAGACGAGAGGGGCGTACTTAGAAGAATCTGTTAACATATTGCATATTGGAAACAATCGATAAAAGTAAGTTTTCCACTCAGCTTTGGGTAGGGAGAACAAGGGAGAACTACCTTGATGTTAACTCATGCATTACTACTAAAGAATACTTGCGAAGGGCGTTCATTGTAATGGAACTTTTATTAGATACCAATGGCATTCAGTAACAATGCTTACCATTTTGTTCTTACTATAACTTCATGTCTGTCAGTTATGCTGTCGGGGCACTTCTCTCTGTCATACACAATTTCAAGCTTCGAATATATCCTCAGTTTGTACAGACAATTTTCTGATTTGTTGTTGGCACATGGCCCATTGAAGATTTGGCTGCTGATATCGTATTTCCAGCATTCGATGACTTTGCGTTCCTTTGTGTGAATGTCAACCAAAAGGACTAACCGCATTCTTCCTTGCAGAAGAAGGAAATACATATTGTTTGGACATCTTACACTTTTGGAAATTGATAGCACATTTCCAGAGCTTACGTTGCAGCTAAGTGGGTAGGAAAGCCTCTTGAAATTTGGTCTTTTGGTGCTTTCTGGAAAAATAAATAAAATAAAAATGATAATATATGATTATAAACCGAAGTTCAAAAGAAAGTACACACCCAAAGAGTTTTGTCTTCTGATATAAATTTTTGACAAAAAAGGATTGTTTAATGTTTTATCCTAATGTAATGAAAAGAAACAATCAAAACATTCATATCAGTTGACATCAGATGGCATATCAATTGACGAAATAGTGATTTTTCAGAAATCACGTTATTTTTCATTTGCACATGAATTGGACATGCTAAGAGTATGAAAATCGGTGAATTCGATCGTTCAATACTCGTGCTATGGAAAAACAGGAGAAAATGCCATGTTTAACAACATCAGAGCGAGAAAGAATCATCGGAATGTGACAAGTGGGGGTTTCGAATAGCCATATTGCCGGGACGTTTGGTTGCATCAGACAAACGGTCATTCGGCTCCTTCATCGCCTTAACCAGACTGGCCAGAGATCTGGCCGTCCTAGAGGTGGAAGACCGTTGGTAAAAACTCCCGCGGAAGACCGATAACTACGCCCACTAAATCGACAATACCAATTCGTCACCATGACGTCAACAGCATCGACGGCGTTGGGGCACCATATCAGATGTACCACAGCTACCAGTATTCTGGCATATCGACTGTTCCGCGGAATGAAATTGACCCGCGAACATCTCCTCAACCGTATTTACCTGGCACGGAGATTGAGTTGCTGGCAACATCGTAATTGGACAAGAGTGATCTTCAGCGACGAAAGTCGATTCAAATAGGTTCCAAGCAGACGGCAGAGAGAGAGAGTATCCATATGTAGAGCTGCAGCATGTGTCAGTGGCAGAATGATGGTCTGGGGCGGGATCTGCGGAGACCAGAAAACAGATTTCGTGACAGCTCGTCAGACCCTTACAGCCCAGAGATACAGAAATCAAGTGTTTACAGCCTGTGGTCCCATTCATGCAGATGCAGCAGTAAGGGATGATTTTTCAACAGGACAAAGACCACATACCGCCAGGATCACTATGGACTTCCTAAAGTGACAAGACATCAAGATTTTGCCTTAGCCATTACGCTCCCCTAACTTATCACCGATCGGGAAGACGACTTAAAACTCGCCCACAGCAACCACTCACCATACAACAGCTGGAACAGGCACTACAGGAAGAGTGGCAACGTATCCCGAATGACGTCAACCGACTTATTACCTTTTCCACCAGAAGAGGAATCTATGATTGTATTGAGTGTAATGGGGTCCGACACGGTACTAACTCCACTATTTATGAAATACATACAACGTTGTGTCCATGTTAATTTCAAAATATACCAGTGGACACCAACAGATATCCTTGTTATGACTGAAAATGCTTCACTATAAATATCAAACATTTTTAATGCTCGAGAAAGTTTGTCCTGTTTTAATAACCAAATTCCTGGGGTGTGTACGTTCTTTTGTACTTTTGTTTATCATGTGTGGGCGAATCAAGAAAATGATAAAAAGTTGTATGTTGTTATTCTGATATCAATTAAGTCTACATTAACATTAAGACACTTGGACAAGCGACATCTGGCTTCGCTATTTCATACTTGCTATTCCATACCAGAACACCATATATATTTTGAATTAAGGAAACAAATAAAATAAAAATGTTGTCAAATTTGAAGAGACACAGAAAAATATCGGCGCTTGATTTGATGTCATCTAAAACTGGACCATCATACTAAATCTATTTGATTATTTAATTTCCCCACGCGGTCTCCGGGGAGATGAACATATGGATGTTGTCCTCCTAGAAAAGCCAGGGTTAATTTTAAAATCATCTGTCACAACAGGCTATACATGTACAGGACCTATTTTCTTTTCTTTTCATAGTATATATTACCATCAACAGGTGCTAATATACCAACACCGTTGTGACTTATGCAATCCATAATCATAGCAATAATGCGCTGTTGTGACTTATTTTTTAACATCTCCAAACATTCGGGGATTTCCCTTTTTTTCTTTTGCCAAAAAGTGACTTTGATAAAACTTTCATTTCAATATGAAACATTATATTAAAACAATTTTCTTTCTTTATACTATTGGACACGGCGTGTTATCATATAAAGGATATTTTGGCAACTGAGCAATTTTGAAAATCCACAAATGCGCCCGACAATCCTTTTCGACAAAGGTAGAGCACCAGAACAATAGAATCTGTCAAAGATCGACGCCTATTATGTTTAACCGCTCTAAAATGCATAATACCCGCTCGCCAATGATGTTTTCCTTGCTAATCTTTCCTTACTTTCCATAGAACCAGAAGCGATTAACGTTTTAAAATCATCTGAATAGTTATTCCTGCCTTCATTATAATTATTGTCAGCTTTACCTCGTATCTTACATCAAATTTTGATTGACGAAGTTTGGTTGGCTTAAAATTGAGGTAGGGCTTCACATATTGGGTCTGCAGCTATCTCACCCTTTTGTTGTGGAGGTGACTAAGGTCCATAGCTCTACATTGAATTTTCGCCAATTGTGAATAAATATTGCAGTTGATCAACATACATCAATACCATAGAAGAATCAAACTTAATCTTCATTTTTGTGATCGAAAGACGATATAGTCAAGGATATATGTCAGGATATTGTTAAGTCCCTACGTTATGATCCCCTTAGCCAACTATATTTTGGACACCTTCTTTAGTATGCGCTTTGAGCATGCATAGCGAGCAGCATAGCGCTGTGGTAAGTGCATTCCTCTTCGGATGAAGAGATCCGGGTTTCGAATCCGGCCAGGGCCTCAGCAACCTTATCTGCAGTGGAGAACTGTTCTTCTTGCAGTATGGGTCGGGTGCAATGATACACTGAATTTCACCGCAGTACAACCCTTAGTTTTACCGCAATGCATAGCCACATAGCGCTGTGAGCTTTCTTCCTGCACTGTTACCGGCAGCTGTGATGTACGTGAAATACTGTAAGCAGCGTTTACCCCATATTCCCTCACCGCACTTGAGCATGCACCTTATGCATTGATATATGAGTGCTTTATAAATATTCATTATTAGTAGAAGTTGAAGTCGTTACAGGGGAGTCATAAGCTAATGTATAAACCATATCCTTATGAAATTAAGTTGGACTTTAACATGCGTTTTGTTGATTTGATGTCATATAAACATGAGAAGCTGATGGGAAGTGAGCTGTCTAACAAAAACATCAAAACAATCATCATTTATAGGTATCTTTTGTTGATTTGTTTTAGACTAATAACCTATTTATCAACCGAAATAAAGATCTTTAACAGTGAAAAGAATTCATTTGACAAATGACTAAATTTCTTGCTTTGTTGTTTATCTAAATTCAAAGTCTATCATTTGAAATCATAAAAAGAACTCGTTCAAACACAAACTGTTAGGGTGATCTTACTTGTGGAGGATTTTTTCTGCACAATCTTGACATCAATCCTGCCTTTTGTTCGTGATATCACACATCTCGTGGGCATCTTGTCCTTCTTGTAAGCTTGTATTCCCTGGACATATAATGTGACCGCAAAGATTAGAAAACATAAATAAGGTAAAATATGGGACTGCCGACTCCGAAGGACAGTTAACTAAAACAGAAAATATAAAATACTGATAAAAACAAAATTATGAAGGTAAAGTACAAGAACATGGATTTCTATATATTTCGATACATAATGATAATTGACCTTTTGTTGCTGAAGCCAAGATACGAAAAAGTGGGCTACTCTTCTTGATGAACGTTTGTTGTTGTGTAGACAGCCTCTAAGGTACAGAAGAGACTTGTTTTGTTCTCGTTCTCTCATTCTCACTTTCATCTTGACATTAGTAACTGGTGTTCACGTGCTTATCGATACCCTAATGAACCTGATGCTGCTGTGTGCGTTGTACAACGTTATCGTTTTGATGTTGGAAACATTGTGGTTTGGGGAGGCATCTCTGCTACTCACAAGACAGATCTGCTGGTCGTAGATGGTAATCCAACGGGCATCCGGTACAGATGTGAAACCCTTAATTCAAAGACACGTTGTTCAGATGAAATGATAATGCAAGACCGCATGTTCTAAACGACTTATTTGTGCAGCAAGACATCAGAACTCTCGTGAGTTTCTATAGATTTAAACCCTTTTTGGCATATTCGGTATGAGAAGGAGAAAAGAATGAGAAGACGTCAACGTCGGCCTCTGACCTTCAACAACCTGAAGCAAATAAGATCCACAATCCTTTTTCAGTACCCAGATATCATCCATGAGGCGTAGATATTCAATCTGGTAAAAACTAGCTGCAATGATCCGTCATTACATCTAGTGAACTACTGAGTTCATGTTCAGCTGACCTTTGATGAATTTTGCACCGATCAATAAAATGAGGACAGGAAGACATCGTTCAACCACTCATAGACAAGTTTCATTTGCTTCTTGGTCAATGTCACATGCTAACGTTTACTTTGTGTTTGTCCATATTTATCCTTATGTTGTGATTGTTGTAATTTGATGATTTTCGTGTGAAAAAAATGAATAACTAAAAACACCGATATATTCCGAATTCCAAGAATTGACACTGTCATCAAATTTTTCAACACAATTCAATGCGATACATACATTGGTAACATTCGGAAGCGAGGTACTCACGAACGGCGAAACAATCGCACAAATCCGCGATTCGAAGTGCTTGGGCAGTTCCCATTTGATTGGTGTATGTTCGCGCCTGCGCGATACGAAATAGGTGTGTAATTCTCTAGATGCAAGAACCGACTTCGGGAATTATTATATTACGGCTAGTTTTAACTAGATTGCGTAGATATAAATCCTGTGTAAGAGCTCGAGATATTCACACTCGATACTGAGTGATATGAAGATGAACGAGTGAACTTTTCCTCCGCAAGCAACGTCATGCGTAACTACTGATTTTTACTGGGAATATGTTGATGCATGAATAATTTGACAATTTGGACTTACTTGACTTACGTGGATAAACAAGCTTTGATGTACGAAACCACTTCCTTTGTATATTCACATAATGAATGCCTTGCACAGTTTCATCTTCATAGTAAATGTACATGAATTGATGTATTTACGATTAAATTATCTAATGCTTATATTGTTATGATAAGAAGTTAACAGTTCTAAGTATTTTATACAAGAAACAAGGCTTATATACAATATATGATAGGTTAAGATAAGGATGGAAGCCTGTATAAAGTACTGATAGCCATCAATGAGATGACCATAAGCTGGCGGAATAAGAACCCTTGATTTCTATTTAAATAGGGGTTTAGGCGGTTAAAAGTGATTGCTTCAAGTGTGTTTCTAATCTTGTAATCTGCAAGGATGGCTTCTAGGATGCTGTTGTTATTCCAGAGGATGCAGTGTTTAGGGCTGTCTTGGATGTGATCTGATACGGTGTTTATTTTATCTGTTCTGTCCAAAAGTCTTGTTTTCTTTGACAGTTAGTTTAAGAGTTCGGATCGTTTCACCAATGCTCCTCTCTCCAGAATCGCAAAGGATTTGATAGACAAAAGTTTTTGGTCTTTCTTCACAGTTTCCTGTATCATGGAGTAGGTTCTGTGTGGATTCATCCTTTTTAGAAACGACATCTACATGTATATTGGCTGGGTTTTTTTTAGATGAAACGTGTGTGATGGCTGACATATCTGACGTTGGAGAGACATGTGGTAAATTGGGTTGACTGCTTGCGGGGTTGTTTCTCTTAGGGGTTGAGGATTGTCTTGATTAGTTCTTTGACTACTTCAGGGTGGAGGAGGTACTGGTTTTAATTGATGAATATGTCGAAAATGAGTCCTCAATGGCTTGGTTGGATGAATATATACTCATGGCTCTTGTTGAGTTACCTCGTTTCTTGACTTTCAGTAGGGATGTACATGTAGGTGTACAGGATATACTGGTTCGTGTTGCCCTGTAGATACTGCTGAAGGGTTGGTTGTCGTTCCTATATACTGAAACGTCGATGTAGTTTATTATCTAATTCTTATTCTATCATGAAATTAACGCGAGGATAATAATAATAATAATAATAATGATAATAATAATTTTAACGCCTAATATCAAATCCAGGGACTAGATTTTCGAAACTCTCTTAGTGCTAAGATAGTCGTAAGTACCATACATTTACTTTGGGTTACGACTATCTTCGTCGTAACCCAAAGTAAATGTATGGTACTTACGACTATCTTAGCACTAAGAGAGCTTCGAAAATCTGGGCCCAGGACTGATCACTGGCGGTACACTGGACATTATTACCCTGAGGGAATTTCACTTTCGATGCAGCTACAGAGCGCTTCGCGCAACCACATAGGTCCGTACATCCATTCAGGTACCCAATTGTACATGTTGGTGGACTGAGTGCAATATGGATGAAGTGCCTTGCCCAAGGACACGACACAGTGTTAAGCCCAGGTCATAATATTTTGGTGTCTCCACATGTGCATGTTTGTGAATATCATGGCTGATAAGTCTTCCTGGTTCGCACCTACAAAGTCTAGTCTTGGTTCTCATGCTTTCATGATTGAAAAAGGGTTAATGGTTTTGTAACATTTTAATGACAGTAAGAGTCCCTTATGTATTCATGAAAACCACGTATTAAGGATTTGTTTAAATATTATACCTTCTAAAATATAGTAACTTAAGAGTGAGATACTTAGATAGAGTTAGTTACAATAATCATAGCATGTACATATTTACTTCTACAAAGAAATGATGCCATAATGGTTTGATCAAAATCTATTTATCTTATCTTTAAAGAAATAAACAGTATAATGTATATATAATTATGAATGAGTTTCAGTTAGTATCATGGAACGCAGCCTTGCCTTGAAATAGTTAATGATAGTAGTCTGGTATGTATGATATGACTAATTTTTATCATTTCAAATGTGTATGTTATCTCTCTATTGATTCTGTAATAAAATCATACTTATGTATATGGTATTTACCCTATATATAAATATATCATCAGGTTATTAACGTCATTGTTTCAATATCATTAGCAGAAAAGTAAAGAAAGATTGATCATTCTGAAATATACTGACAAAACATTAAACAAGGAATTAACTCTATAAGAATTGAATAGTAACTCACTTGTGGATGACATCCTTGAGCTTCTCCAACTTTGTTGTGACAAAGTTTACAGAACAAAATGTTTCTCATGAAAATAGTTTCTCTGCATAGAGAGTAGTATTTGCATGATTGTGAACACATAAGTGGCCCAAAGGGTGCCCACTGTAAGCTGAAGTCTTCTTGTAGTTGACAGGTATTTGTGAGCCAAATTATCAAGAAAATCGATCCTTTTATAAAACTAGCCATCGTATAGTTGTTAACACACAATATGTAAGGAATTAAACTTGACCAATACGTTCAAGCACAGTTAGACTTTCATATATCCTTATTTTTTTGAACAACACATCATGTCATGGTTAATAAAATTGTGAACATGCGTATTGACAACAATCTTTTGCAAGTTTGAGTTGTTGCAAGTATGAGGCGTGACTACAAGTAAAAACAAGTAGGGTTTTGTCCATATAAACATTCCTAGAACGAAAGATTGTGTTTCAGATTTCATGCAGCTGTCTCTAGTCGATCAACATCACTTCTCCATATTTTGCTATCATAAACATCTCAATATATGAAAAACATATCTCTTTATTTAGGTTTATATATAGAAACTCATGTTGTTTAAAAATTCAACATTTGCTTTAGATTTGAGATCTGGAAATGAAGAATACTAATTTAATGTATATAAAAAGCTATAAAACTGTCTATATGAGTGACATGACTACTACGGAAGGAAGTACAACGTTTCTAATGTCAACATAAACCAGACATTTTAACCTGATACATCAATATAGATATATAATGTCATATATCACTTGTGCTTTAACATATTATACGAAGTTAGTTAGGTTCTTGGTGTTATTCTAAACATCATTAAATTCATGGTAATGCCCCTAAGACTTACTAAACAATTGGCATAATTGGCCTCATATCATTGATTGCCATTTAGAACTTCATCAAGGTGGTTGGTTAGAAAGGTTTTCAGCGTTTTGTAGACTTCATTAAATTCAATGGTTATTCTATCACTTATGAGTCTTGAAAATCATCCTATATGGATTATTTCTGATTTTAAAAAGCAAAAAAACAATGACTCATTTGGCAGAATTCACGGAACATTGAATCTTCATTAAAATGTGATTTTGCAAAACATGATTTTGAGTTAGCGAATATATTTCTTCACAATTGTTACTGAGAAAAACAATATCAATTCATAAGATGTCGAGTCGCTCAAACCTGGACACAAAATGAATCTTCATTCCACTGGAGCTTTGAATAATGATATCAAAATTATAATTATCATCAATATCGTATGCAAAATATCGTTTTAACTCATTAGCAAAATAACAAATTGTAATGATGATTGTAAGTCAACATTGTTATGTTCATTTACGAACAGCATTAAGTTCGCAGTATGTCGAGCGGTAACTATGACTGTTTAAGACGCTAACCGTGATCTGTTTCTTTCTTTTACTCATCACGAAAAGCTAACGGGGCGAACTTTCATACAGGCTAATAATAAATCGACTGTAACAACCAGATATAGAAATGTCGATCTATACTTATACATATTGCCTGCCTCTCGTCCCTCATATTCGCACTTTGACCTGTAAACCTATATTTGGCTCAATCAAACTTTTATTTAGCTGATGTTTTTATCAGTTTCAGATGGTGTGTTGGTGTAAAATATAATGACAAATGTGTACATCAAGGATGGCAAGGAGAATAGGAAATAAAAGTATTCTAATTACTTGAATATGAAAACAACTTCATAAGAGATTCGTACTTAAGTGTCTTGTTTTGTGCCTTTTGATATCCTAGAGATCGTCATATTTGATTAATTTTCTCTTTAAGTGAGTGACTTAATGACATAAAAAAATTACTGCATACTAAAATGAATGTTTAATAATATCAAAAGTCACAAATTCAGGCAAATTGGACATTGTGACCCGTATACTTCTGGTAATTTTTTTATCGAGATGTGATACTTTGGACATGACGAGGAGTAGTTTATCTAGCTTTCCTTCAGTGTGTATGGTGGCTGATGTTACCGTATTTTCTTGTCCAGAGAAACATACTTAATTAAATAAATTGATTTTATCAATACAGAGACTTAAATTGATTTTATCAATACAGATACGTGTGTTTTAAAAGTCATTGTTATGGGGACATAATTTAGAATTTTTGATTACTTCAGAATTTTCGTGAAGATTTGAATAGTTTAATAGTACTTTACTACTACTTTAAATAGTACTTGAAATCGTGAAGTTATCTAATGAAATCATTTGGTCCAGATGATTTTCACAGAGAGTTTAATTTAGAATACTATATTTCCAGAGAGAGAGAGAGAGAGAGAGAGAGAGAGAGAGAGAGAGAGAGAGAGAGAGAGAGAGAGAGAGAGAGAGAGAGAGAGAGAGAGAGAGAGAGAGAGACAGACAGAAAAAAAACTTTTCAACAATAATGAACCTGGGAACCTTCATTTCATAAAAGAAAAGTGGGATTTAAGAAACCAGTTTAACTCCCTTTTGTTTGAATCTAGCTTTATACCCACCAGTTTATTTCGAATTGGTTTCCTGTGAATGATAGGCTTGACCGGTTACGAAATGTTGATGGGAGATCTAAAAGATAAGGCTCTAAAATGAGTGAAGTTTTATAAAAATTATAATATTTTCCTTTAAAAGAATTTTGAGACGGCAGGAGAAGAAGAGCGTCAGTTAGGGCTACCTGCCCCTCGCAATTTCAGATTGTTTCTAAAGGTGTTATCTAGTTGTAGTGAGCATTAAGATGAAAGAGAATATGATGTTTATTGATTTCATTACATTGAGACGATTTCTGAAAGTGAGATTCCAACACAAATCTTAATATATTTTTCCAAGCAAACAGGGATAAATGAAGACAGACCACAGTGAATGGGTTGTAGTTTTCTAATTTGAACTACCAATATATCAGATGAAATGCCAGGAAATGTCATGCAAGTTAAATAATTCCATAGCTACGGTTGACTAACGTTTGACGTATCCTTAGATGCCTTCACAGCGAATAAAAAGTGCCTGCAGTTTCTCACCTTTTAGCGAATAAAAAGTGCCTGCAGTTTCTCACCTTTTAGCTAGTGAATGTGCCTGTACATTTTAAGTCTTAGGGAACCAATAGTGTTTGAGAGTGAAAGGCGCTTAGAAGCACTTAAGCCTCCAAATCTCCAAATGAACAAGTGGCAAATGGAATGTCAAATTGTTCACCATGAAACATGAACGTTGTTCTGTCTGTCGTAACTGTTTGAATACTGGAGTTTAGAACCTTCACAGTAGTAAGATCCATGTTAGAAGAGTTAAGTGCAGCTAGTGTAATTTTCTTGTCGTGAATCTGAACTACATAAGTATTCGCAGCTTTATCTCGAATCCGAGCTTGCTTGATAAACATTGATGGAAATCTCACAGGTGTTGTCTTTCTGAACGGTTTGATTGTGCGGAATTCTCCTCGTATCAGGCAATGGAAGAGTTTCGTCTTCCCAATGAAGCAGACTGCCGGATAACCATTATGGCTGAAACAATTCATTGCATATGATACAAAAAGAATAATACATTAACGAAATAGTATATCTATGAGCCCTTTTGATTGCAGATATAATGAATAACAAACACCAAATTAGGTAATTGTATAAATTTAAACTAAGTTGTAAATTAAAACTTCCTCTGGCCACGTACAATATTTAGTTTTCAATGGACATTGCATCCCTTAGCTTATCAAAAATGACAGCAAAATAAGAGATTGAATAATTTCAAGATACTAAAGGACATTGAGAACCTCAACTGAGGTTAAAGAAAATTATATGAATGGCAATACCTATGTAATAATTATCATTTTTGCAACCTTGTTCGAGTTCCATACAGACATACATAGAAACAAAGATCAAGGCCATAAATAGTGGACATTACACAAAGAATTTCATAGACAGAGAATGCAATGTATCTAATAACTTTAGAAAACCCCAAACTGTTTCAATCAAACTTTAAATTCTATTTTGAACATCAACTCTTGTCTAAGTACTTTCTAGAGGATACTTGTGAAAACAGAATGTATGATAGTTTCTGCACAATGATACATTGATAAAGTAGTCCTTGCGTTCACCTGATAATGTTTTGTCCAATCAGAAGGCAGTTCCAAAATACAGTGTACATATTTGTAACCTGCAGTTTAGGGTTTACTGTACTGTCTACCAATCACATGTCCGTGTTAAGTCAAATAAGGATTGAACTTGTCAATTAGATTGTAAATATTAAGAAATATAAATTGGCAAAAACAACCTTCTCACAATTAAAAGTACTTTTGTACTTCAAGTTAAATATATTTGTTTCTCTGTCTAATCTCATACGAGACACATAAACAATTAAATGAGTATAAATGATATATCTAAAAAGAAACATGCTTTATTTCTTAAATTCACAGTTGTAAATCATCTAGCATGAAAATCCAAATTACGTGACTTATTTTACGAAGTATATGAAATAATAACGCACATATTATTCATAATTGTAAAAAATTTACTTACTTTATGTCCAATGTCAAAGTTCCAACAACCATAGGAACGCCCAAAGCACAATCCTCTTTGAAACTTACTATATCAATTTTCGATGATACCCTCAGTTGGTACAAACAGCTCCAATAATTAACAAGGGTACAAAACCCAATGAAGAGCGGCTTGCTTAACCGATCCTCACATGCAATCGAGAACTAATTTTTGCTTCGTCAGCATGTTGAAAGATAGCAGGGCTAGTTTCCCCTCTTTCAATTGAAGCAACATGTACACTATGCGTGGACATTTAACGCTTTTGGATGCTGACAAAACAGTGGTTTTAGTTAATGGTAGGTTACATTTTTGGTTGAACGAGTACTTGGTTGTGTTTGTTGAAATCACGCGGTTTTCTGTAAGCAGAAACGTTTTCTACAGAGGTTGTAATCTGTAGTTCCAGTTAGTCAAAATGGATTCTTATTGCACTACAGAAATGACTTGGTTTTCCGAATCCTGGAAACTGCCAGAGAAAAGTGGGTAATTGGTGTATCAAGTTTGTATAGTTCATTCACCGAAACTAATTTACTAAGAAACCAACATGAAACTAAAATCATCAGTATCCAGTTGGTTTCTATTTCTGGAAATGCAACTGATGATTTCATTGAATGGAAACTACCATGAATCCATAACATTAAGTTTCATGTTGGTTTCTAATCTTGTTTTGAACTAAATGATTAGATTGACAAATTATTTAGTTTTATTTACAACATATACATTTATTATAGTTATTTAGGGATTCTTTTCTCAAACAGACTTTCTTGGTCGAAAGCTGTCCAAACCCTTATTCAGAAAGCTAATAAAGCTCTTCTTCCTATAAAACAACTCCATTGTACAACTCCATTGTAAATGTAGAAATCTCCCTCCAACCGTTCTCTTTCAAGTGTTTGACACGCAAATAATGCCTATAATTCTTTATTGTTCCGAAATATGGGGACTTCAAGAATGGAAAATACTGGAAAGTTTGCATGTAAAAATTTTTGAATATGTTCTTGGTGTTAGTATTTACTCAACAAGTGCGGCTGTTTTATCTGAATGTGGTCGTCAAAATATTTTTTGTAATACAATTTGTAGATGTATAAATTTCTGGTGTAAACTATTATGTATGAATGAAAATAGGTACCCAAAACAATGTTACTTGTTGTTAAAAAGACGACGTAAATCATGGGTTAGTGATATCAAAAACATAATTTGTACATACGGTTTCAGTTATGCATGGGAGTTTCAAAATATTATCAACATTGATACATTTGTTAATCAATTCGCCCAGAGGATTAAAGATTGTAACACCCAAAATATTCTTTCTCTATAACATGAACAATCTAATTTAGATTTCTACTCATCTTTGAAAACATCTTTTAAAATGGAATCTTATTTGTTAACTGTTCGAAATAAAGATATAAGAAGATTTCTAACACTTTTACGAATAGGTGAATTGAAAATATTTAAAAATACCGGGAGAAGAAATGATATCCCCAGAGAATTAAGATTTTGCCCTTTTTGCAAAAATGTCTTAGAAGATAAATTACATTTTATGTTTTTATGTCTATTATATAATGCATTAAGAATAGAATATATGCTCAAACTCTTAACTGCTCTTTTGCAAACTGGAAATGATAATCGCTTATATTTGTGTGCAAAGTATGTCAGAGAAGCTTTTTTGTTACGATGTTCTCTACTTTAGTTCCATGCATATATTTCTAAAGCCTGTAAATATGTTTTGTTTCATTTGTTAGCACAAAACCTGTACGTTTATAAAAATTGTCTTGTAAATTTTGTACATGGGCATGTGGCCTTTATACTGAATAACTTCTCTCTATCTACTACATATGTAACACACAATATACATTACATGGAAAACAAGTTAAAACCTATATCAAACTAAAAGATATGGAAACCAGTTTGAAATCTACTAATTTAAACTACCAAAACACGTAAACAATGTAGAAACCTACAAGAAAAACCTGCAAATGGAAACCAAAGTGAAACCTACGATAAACTATCAAACATGGAAACCTACATGAATCTTAAAATGGAAACTAGGTTGAACCTACAATTAACTAAAACCATGTAAAGCAAGTGAATCCTACATGTATTTGGAGGAGTGTATAAAGAACAGTGATGGATACCATCCGGATCTGGGGCAAAAATAGGTTTCAGTTTTCATCGAAACCAACATGAAACTATGAAAATCCGGGCTTGATACCAAGTAGAAATACTGATTTACATGTGGTGTCATGATGGTGTTAGTGATCCAGAAACTAAATCACTTCTGTAATGTTGAATTTAATATCAGTTAAGAACCACAGTACCTGCTTTAAATATCGTTAGATTTCAAACCACTTTGATTATTATCAATTATTTGAAATTAACTCTTTATATCTCTTATATCTGCATATCGAGGATTAACATTTCTTTTTAACCATCCGAGTTATGTTCATCAAAAGGTAAAACTAAACGTCTAAAACGCGCGCTACACGTCATCTTTCTTTTTCTTATATTGCCCAAGTATACCCTTTTACCTCTGTTATGTATCATTGATATGCGATAACTGGTTTTTAAATACAAATATGTTTAAAGACATCAGGCAGGCAATCCTCCTCTATGTATGATCTCCAGTTTTACATTGACTCCTCTTCGCGTCATTATATACCTTTGATGTATACATGTGTGTGTCATTGAGTAAAAACAGGGGCCCTAGATGAGAACATAAACAAAATAAACCTTATGAAAAAAAGAAAGCATTGAAAAAACATACCCTTCATCACATTTATATAACACAAACTGCAGTGCATGACTCCTGGACCTGTATTTTCGAAGCTCTCTTAGCACTAAGAAAGTCGTAAGTACCATCAATTAACAATGGTCTACGACTATATTAGCACTAAGAGAGCTTCGAAAATTCAATCCCTGGAATCTTACGTTTTAAATTACCATTCTACTAGCCAAGGGTAGTCACAGGTAAAGTTTCAAAGATTTCAGATTTCAAATTACATATGTTAACTATTCTCCGCTGTTACTAATAACGTCAATTTTTCTCTCTTAGGGAGTAAACTCGAACTTACAACGACATTGTATTCAAAGAACTGACAAAATAACATCTGACGGATGAACGTCGCGTTGTTACATTTGGAATAGCGTTTGCACCTGTCTGCGCACAGCAATGTTCATATAGGATCCCATTGAAGCTGTAGTTTAGTGTGAATTGCAGCCAACATCACCAACAACGAAATACCTTTGATAACAGACATGGATTCATGGATGTATATTTTCTACAGGAAACTGGATTTGATACCACTTTTCATTTTCAAAACACATACTGTTGCCTATTCCCTGTTCATCGTTGCAAAAATGGTTAAAATAGAAATGAAAACATATTCTAAAAATCATGGTACTGCTCATATGACCAGACATGATTGATGATGACAAGATTGGGGTTCCTAATGTTAATGGAATGACATAAATAGCAGTTGCAAATATCCTGTGTAAAGTGATGTGAAGGTTTGTTATGATTACAAGTTAAAACTTGCTGTAAAAAATCCTGAACTCTGTTAGTACATTTAGAGAATAACACACCTATTCCGTGTTGCGCAGCCAATCAAAAAAGAGCAGGCCCAGCACTTCGAATAACAGGTCAATGCGATATTTTCGATATTTTCTTCGATTAAAAGATAAACGACATTTATGAAAACTTCAAAAATAACCATGACGCAATAATGAATAACAATAATGAATACTCTGCTAACAGTTGCAAATATACATAACTTCTTCAATATATCACGTATTTAACATGAAAATGTTGACTTAAAGTTACAGTCAAAGTCAATTAAAGAATTTCTAAGTAGCTTAATGAAAATGTGCGTAGTTAGTAATTTTTAAAAATGCCGATAGAATTTTGCCAAAATGCTATATGAAAATTTGTAAAAGCAAATATATTTTGAAGTCATGTTTACCTAAACAATGATCAAAGTTGAGAAACCGTCGAAACTCTTTTTTTATCCAATCAAAGAGGGACTTATCGATCTAAAAGACCTGTCAGATACAAATCAAAATCTGATAAACATGTTACAAAGGTCAAACTATTTTGATCTATTCATTGAAGAACAATTTTTGCAAATCTCTAAATCTTTAAACGGTCACAAATGATTGACATTCTTTCATTTATTGATAATTTCTTGGTTATCAAAGTATTGTCAAATTTCTTAAAAACCAATATATTTTCTTAAAGAACAAACAACATACAGCCAATAATATTGAAAATCATACACGAATCAATGTTAGCAGTTTCCGTGCATAATACTTTGACTGACTGTGACCTACTGATCTGTTAAAGTAATCATGGTGCATGTTTTTGAGTGATGTCATATGTTATCGCATTCTAAAACCCATGTTTTCAAATTTTCAGCATATACCGAAGCAGAGCAATCAATACAATGCAGCTTTTTCAGAATGAAGTTAGAGTTATTTCCTTTATTTTATCGATAAAGATATTCAACTAGTACCATTCAGTAATGAACTATTTGCTTATGATGTGTTAAACTATAAGTATCAACAGATTATAAGCAGACGTGTATAACATTTGGAAAAAGAAGGAATATTTCCAGGCACTGTCACAACCATACGTCTCCGACAATGTGATCTTCACATTGGTTTAATGTAAATGAAATTCTGTTACTGTTTTAGAATGAATCAGTTACGGACATCATTCCATATTTATACTCATCTCCGTCGGATAGAACCAATCTTCCAAATAAGGCGCTCTATGGTTCTATTACAATACACTTCCAAACCAGAAACCAAATCGTACTGCTGGGTGAAGAGAGACTCGTTTTGAGCAAAATCTTTTGTAACAGACTACGAAACTTTCAACTTTTGTTTATATGAATTTCAGATTGTATTCAAATGAGTTTATCGCAATGTCATCAGCATGACTATAAAAGAGAAAATATTGTGTACACTGATTTTATCAAAGCATCGCTTTAAAAGGAAACTTGACTTTAGGTGCAATAAATCAGTTTTGAAAGTTACAACACATTTCACATTTCTCGACGCACACAGAGATAACTTAAATAAATTGTGAGTAGTTTGTAGTTTTTTATTTTTTATTTGAATTTCATAATATCCAATTAAATGCAAGGAACTTGTTTGCAAGTCGAATAATTTCATAGCTTCGTTGGAAGAATGTTTGACGTATCGTGAGATGCTTAAACAGTGTATACAAGTTTCCACAATTACTTAACTCTTACCTGGTTAATGTGCTTGAACATTTTAAGTCTGAGGGAACCAAAAGCTTCTTGGGTGCAAGAGGCTTATGTGTAAATAGACTTAATCTTAGAAGCACAGGAGCCTGAAATGAAATCCCCTACTGAACAAGTGGAAAACGGATTGTAAAATTGTTCATCATGAAACATGAATGTATCTCTGTCCCTGGTAACTGTTTGCAAACTCGAGTTAAGAACCTTCACAGTAGTAAGAGTCATGTTAGAAGAGTTAAGTGCAGCAAGTGTAAGTTTACTATCATGAATCAGAACAACATAAGAGAAGTCAGTATTTGCAGCTATATCTTGAACTCGAGCTTCCTTGTTAAACGTTGCTGGAAATGTCCAAGGTTTTGTCTTCCGGTTCGCTCTGAATATGTGGAATTCTCCTCGTACCAGGCAATAGAAAAATATCGAATTCCAAATAAAACAGGCTGCCGGGGATCCATTATGGCTGAAACAATGAATGCACTTGATACAAATTAAAGAATACATTTAAAACAATATATAGCTAGGCGTCCAATGAATTGAAGATATAATGATTAACAAACCCGAGTCGTACCTTAAAATGTCCTGTGGCTAAAAAATTTATTCAATGGATAGTGCATCTTTTAGCTTACAAAAATAACCACAGCAAATAGGAGATTAAATAATCTAAGAAAAAAGGACGTTAAGAACCTTAAACGATGTGGCAAAATTATGTATGCATAGCGATACCTAACTAAAAATTATCATTTTGGCAATTGTGATCGAGTTTCGTACAGGCAGTTATGCAAAAAAACATCAAGGCCCATATAAGTGGGCATTATATCTTTTTAATATTTGTTAAATATTTAGATTTCATAATGTATGTTTTCACTGGCTTATAAACAGTTTGATGAGTGCAATTTAAAAATATAACAATTAAAGCACACATTATCCATGATTGTAAAAAATACTTACTCTTTTTCCAATACATTATGTCCCATCACCAAAGGAATGCCATAAGTACCTTTTTCTTTAAATATTTGTACACGAAGCTGCGATGATATTAGCAATTTGTACAAACAGCTCCCTTTTACAACGTAGGTACAAGGCCCAATGAAGAGCTGCCTGCCTTCCGAATCCTTTCTGAAGCTTTCGATAAAATTTTTTTGCTTCGTGAGCATGTTGAAAGATAGCAAGGCACCTTTCCTTTTCATTTGAAGCAACATGTACACTATGTCTGGATGTTTAACGCTTTTTGATGCTGACAAAACAGTGGAATCAGCTAAATGTAGGTTATATTGAAGCTTGGAAAAGTACCTGGTTGTGGTTGTTGTAAACATGTGTTTCACTGCAAGCAGAAACCTTTTCTGCATAGGTTGTAGTCTTAAGTCCTAATTTGTCCAAATTTTAATTGAATGTTATGTTGTATAACAAGCACTTTGATTTTCGATGATAAATTGATAAAGTTACTCATTATATAAGACTGCATACCGTACCATTTAAAGATCCCAATTATATCTCACCAACAGTTCATACACATTGTGATAAGTTGAGTCATTTTTATAATGTCCTAATGCTTAACATTCTTTTTCTTATATTATCCTTAAAAAGGATACTCCTCTTATGTAAACATTGACAATACTTATGAAAATTGGTTATCAGATACAAATATATTTCAAGACATTATAAGTTTAAAATATTACCATTATTAGATAATCTACCTCTATGTCTGATGTCCAGTTTGACATCGATTCCTCTTCGCGTCATTAAATACCTTTGATGTATACATGTAACATTCATTGAGTAAAGACAGGGGCCCTGGATAAGGACAAAAAAAAACAAAACAAAAAAACTAGTGAAGTAATGTAGGAATTGAAATCAATATCCTTTATCACATTTCTGTAACACAAACTGCAGTGCATGACTCCTGGACCTGTATTTTTGAAGCTCTCTTAGCACTAAGAAAGTCGTAAGTACCATCAATTAACAATGGCCTTCGACTATAAGCACTAAGAGAGCTTCGAAAATCCAAGCCCTGGAATCTTACGTTTTAAATTACCATTCGACAAAGGAAGTCACAGGTAAAGATTTCAGATTTCTAATTACATATGATAACTATTCTCCGATGTTACTGCCAACTCCTGGAATCTTACGTTTTAAACAAGCAGTTTACTAGCCAAGGGTAGACACAGGTACTGTTTCCAACATTACAGACTGCAGATTGTATGTGCAAACTATTCTTCGTAGTTACTGTGACAATAACGTCAAATTTCCATTCTGATAGTATGGTAAAATAGGCGTACACTTGAACTTACCACCAACTTGTATTCGAAGAACTGACAAAATAACATCTCACGGATGAACGTCGCGTTGTTGCATTGAGAATAGCGTTTGCATCTGTCTGCGCACAGCAATGGTCCAATAGGATCCCACTGAAGCTGTTCAGTGTGTATTGCAGCAAAAATCACCAACGACGAAATACCTTTCATAACAGACATGGATCCACAGCCAGAGCATAGAGCAGATTAGGTGTCTTTAAAGGCGTCATGAGTTAGGGACCCGATCCCTATATAAGTGTAGTTAGTTTGATGATAATTCTAATGATCCAATAAATGGAAACAATTGATGTTATCATTAATAAACAGATGCAATCTATTTTGGTTATCAATGTGAAATATTTTAAGAATCCTATCCCGATAAATGAATGGGCAAATTGCGACTGTTAAAGACAAAGTATCGGTATTTATTCTAACATTTGATTTAAAGTTCTCATTTATAATATGCTATAAATGGGAACAGAATAATGACGCCATTGAGATATGAATTCATAGACAGAGAATAGGACAGTTAATAATCAAATTTCTTCTGTAAATTGATATGAAAGTTTGTTCAAATTGAAAACATTTCCTGCCATATACTATTGGTTATTTTAATCAAATAAGAACATAGACCTGACAAAAATGAAACAATAATCATGACGCATTAATTATAGAACT
This sequence comes from Phorcus lineatus, assembly GCA_921293015.1. Taxonomy (NCBI): domain Eukaryota; kingdom Metazoa; phylum Mollusca; class Gastropoda; order Trochida; family Trochidae; genus Phorcus; species Phorcus lineatus. The sequence goes on along the minus strand of OV121085.1, from coordinate 28,310,408 downwards.
TACTCAAGACCTATCTCGATTGATACATTATGGAATCAATCCTGTTTTTAATATATCAGTGCATGGATAAAAGTACTCCAAGTGTACTTTTCACTTAAATCTGGCACGTGAAATTTGTATAAATTAATCATTATCATGGTAACAAAAAATCTTAGATTCTTAAATTACTTATTCAAAGAAATTAATAGTTTTCCGATCATGTTGTCAATATGGAGATTTAGAAAATTTAGAAAAATAAAGGCCAAAGAATAATTGTGTTTTTAATAAAACGACTTACATTTTATTTTGCAAGCGTAAAAGAGTTTTTAATGTATTTCTCAGTGTACCACTGTTGTCAGCGTACTGTGTTTCTTCCTACATTCAATATATTTGTAAACTTTTGTACAAGAAACGCTATTCAGAACCTCCTTCGTAATTACTTTTCAAGTTCAAATTAGATTCGTATGCAAAATCTACTTTTGTCTCTGTAACATTTTATTGAAATGTGTATCGTGCCATTCCCACAAACAATTGACAATTCACATGCTGGTTCCACAGTGAGGGATAAATGGGCTTGTCAAAATATCTCGTAAGCTTGTATCTGATCATTTGTTATACATTCAAACTAAGAATATATATTCATATCACAATAAAGCTGTTTGAGTGGCATTCCAGGAGTTGTCAGTATAAGAATCTATACCGAAACGTCGCCATCAGTACAATAAAGAATTTGATTATCCATAACAAAATTACTTGTCTTCCTCAAATCAAAATTGGCGATACATTATTCATTTCAGGGAAGTAACTCTAAGACCTCATATATATATGAATAGTTATGATAAGTTTATGTGCATAAAGAAACAGGAAATAATTATTTAAATAAACCACTATACATCATGTAATCAAATATTCTATAATTGTTTGAAATTTATAAATTCAAATGACTTTAAAGAGCCAAATCATTGACGTTATGGCTTCTTAAAAACGTCAAGAACGATTTATGCTTTCTTTAGTTTAACTATTACATTCCATTTGTTATGTATTTGTCATGTAAATAGATTTCATGTTTTTTAATAAAACATTTTTCAATTTAGGTTTTCTTCACCGAAGGATTTCTTATGTTTATTTTATTTTTACAAAATCAAAATAATTTTTCGTAGTGCAATTTCATTAAACTGCTTTTAAAATTGGACAAAAACTAAATGATAATGCACCAGAAAATAAATGCCTGAGTAACAATTAATATCATTTAGATCTTTCCATTTTTCATGTGAGTTTCTTAGCCATTTTTATTAAGTTCTTATAGATGATAAAATATAATTATGAAAGATGGGATGTCATTGTTTTCTACCTGGAAACACCTTGTTTTATTATTTTTTTGTATTCATCTTCGAAACATAATAGAGCTTCATACATTGAATGATCACTGCCTCTGAGGTTAAATGCATGTGATTCCCCGCCGAGCAATGCCTGAAAGTTCTTTGTAATCAGAAACAGTTTTATTTCTTTTTGGTCTAAGGTCAAATGGCATCTGTTCACATCATGTTCAGTTGGTCAATGTTGTTTCAACAGGAATACTAATAACACATAAATTTGCAAAAACAATCATTTCGACGTGTTCATCAAAGCTAGTGCCAAAACTACAAAGCTTATCAAATAAGAAAACACAAATCAATGAAAATTCAAAACATCAACCATGTGACTAAAATCCAAAAAGCGGAGGTCAAATTTAGATTGTTTAGCCTGGAGTCTGATGTTGCCTTCAAGGACAATCTATCAGACTTAAGAACTTTAAATCTCTGCTCTTACTATAGTTCACCCCCCTAAAGGAACTTGATGAACTTATTCATTCACCATTTACACGCACCTCTTATCATACTCGGTGACAGTATGGGCTCCCTTGATTCTAGAGGGAAAAGACTCGAAAGTTTTCTTATCCTAAATGATTTATTGCTATTTAGTGATGGTGCAAATGCTTATCTACATGCCGCAACAGGTTCATATTCTGCATTTTCAGTAACTGATTTACTTGCTTTTCAGTAATTTTCGCATGGCCTGAGGATTCTTGTGATAATGATCAATTCCCGATTATATTAGGCCCTAGAACACTCTTTACTTATTCCCGAGCAATACAATCCTCGTTTGAAGTTTAATAAGGCAGATTTCGGTTAATTTTAGCGTGTTGCTGAGGGCATCTTAGAAATGATAATTTTGACTTTTTGCAACTGTGCCAGTTGATGCATTATCAAAATGTCTTATTGATATTGTCAGCAAATCAACGCATTCCCAAACCATGATTTAATGATTATTGTAATGAAGCCACTAGGCAAAGAAAGGCTGATAGCAAACTCTGAAAACGCATTCCCTGAAAAAAAAATTATGTTCAGACATTTACTAAAACTCGGCGTAAATGCAACAACATCAACACAAATCCAGTAGAGCCTGTGTTTCCCATAATGAATTTATAACACCTTTTGGTAATGCCTGGAATATTTTAGTGGAATTAATGTAAATGCTGGAAATGTGCTATTCAACATTTCAAGGTGAATGGTACCCTTCATGCATCACGGACTGATAAAGCCAACGAGTTGAGAGAGTCCTCAGGACGATATAAATGAAACACAATATCCCGTGCAGATATCAATGAACACAGGACCCCCTTAGATAATATATGAAACACACAACCTCCTGGAAATATCAAATCAAACACAAGACCCCAGTATGAAATGAATGAAATACAAGGCCCCTGAAGATATCATAGGAAACACAAGACACCCTGATTAAATCCATGAAACACAAGACTCCCCGAACATATGAATGAAAGACAATACCTCCTGAAGAAATCATATGAAACACAAAACTCCCTGAATATATCAATGAAAAACAAGTCCTCCTGAAAATATCATATGGAATACAAGACTCCCTGAGAAAATGACTGTGTTGATAATATTGGGGCGTGAAAGAATCATTCGATAGGTATTCCTCATTGCATGCTTGGATCTACTACCTTCTTGCAGTGAATTCCATTCATGCTTTTAGAATCATTTCAAAATATCGTTTTTGGATAAACTTTGAAAGCTTTTGCAATATAGTTAAGATACCAAATCAACTACTCATGAAGGACGTTTAGTGGAACCTCTTCTTTGTAATAAAAATACTTATTGATGTTAAACCTTTAACAAGTAAAACAATCCATAAACACGACATTGTTTAATATTTGCTGAATGATAATTGAGAACGCAACAGTATATGGCGAATATGGGAGGAATCCCAACGCAATGTGTTAAACATTCAGGTATTGGCTAAGAGTTAGAAATGCATGAAGACCGAATTCCACTTAAGTATATTAAATGCAAGTGTATAATTTGAATTGTTGATACACTACTTATGCATCATATCATATATCCTCGTTGCATTTTAGGTATAGAAGACGAGTACCAACTTTTATTTATATGTACATGGTATAGCGCTTTATCAGTTAATACTTACCGCATGTTTTTTTTAATATAATCCAAGCATGCATAATTTAGATCAGTAACGACGATTGATGTGATAGCATTACACGTTAATTTTTATGGAACGTTCATTGTTTCTAAATTGAGGGAGAGAAACGTAACAATATAGTTTATTGTTCTTGATCATTATTCGTATAACATCTTTGTTTACAACATTTTATATAATAGTTTACCTTTTTATTTACGGGAAAATTATTAAATGTCAATGAAAACTTAAACATGTGTATTTATATATGTATATAAATTCATATTGTACATTGTTGTATATGGGCCTCAGATCAGGCCTTCGTACATGAGTAAGAGAAAAAAAAAAAGAGTTGAGAGATCTGTTAGCAACATCACACATCTATATTGTTTTCTTTCGTACACACACTTTTTGAGATATTTCATGCCGACCTTATCTCCAAATTGAAATGATCTTGAATCGATAAAAATAATACGTCATTTAAGTTATATTAAATTTAAGATATTCAATGAATCTGGAGAACTCAGGGAGGAGTAAAAAATGGATCAGGAGACAGAAATTACAGGTTCATTAGAAGGAGAAATGAAGATATCAAGAATTTGTTTTTTTAATTCATACCAAAATTTTGTATTATCTGAGGTATTTTTCAGTTGATCAAATTTTATTATTTTTTTAAAGTAAATGGTGTTGAAACACGTTTTAAAAAAAGGAAATCGACAATTAGCATTAAACTGTCTTTTGGCAGCCATGAGAAGCTTTTTCATGCAATTTGAAATAATGCTATAAATAAGGTGTTTATAAAACTGTCTTCAGAAGCTAAATATCACATATTATGTTTCTGAAATGAAGCTTTTAGAAAATTGTGATTTTAAAGCATTTTAACTAGATGTAAAGGGAGACTGAAATACGACTTATTGTTGTGTGTTGAGGACGTCTTACATCTATGATGCATCAACGAATTGAAGTCCAAAAAGTTGCATTATGTCAACAAGATCTTTTATTTACTAAATGTAAATACTCATTAATTGTGGAAATAATCTTTAACATTCTGTTGAGAGAAAAAAACATAAACATTTGATACCGCAATTTAAGCACCCCTTGCAAACACGCATAACAAGCAAATAAATAAAATAATTAATAGTCAATTCCCTGATGAGGAAACCTGTGTTTTATTATTAACAAAACATAGGTTTATCAATTACATGGAAGCTCAACTTTATCAGCATTCTCTCCCAACAGAGGTACAATTGTTACTCCGTAATAAACTCCTATACAACCTCTGTCTCAACACGAAGGTTTCTCGGGTTTCAGGCAGTTTCCCCTAGCGGGACAATTTTTGCAACTTAAACTACCTGGCAATATTTCAGCCATTGAAAACAACGAATACATGAATAACATAGGCCTGTGCAATGATACAGTCGCAAAATGAGGCGTTTGTGTTCTGTAAAGACGATTCAAAATTCAAGGTGCTTATTCGAATAAAGTTTAGCTTTTTGAAAGCTTGCGGAAATAACTTAGGCATGTGAATGATAACATTTGAAACGGCGTAGTTGATTGCACAACTAACTTTGATTGCATCCAAGCAGCGTTCTACGAATTAAGACAGAGGTTGTATAGGAATTTATGACGGAACTACCTCTGTTGGGAGAGAATGACCGTTAATGTGTTTGATACACATTTCTTTGGAGAAATATGAAACTATTAATATCTTTAATAATTTTTACTCAATGCCTCTTTTAAGAATAGCCAGAATTGTCTCCGGCATACCACATATACATGTATGTACCTTGTCCCCTGTAGTGTAGCAAGGGACTCTTAACATATTGATTAAAAATATGGTTTGTAAATTATCATGCTAAGAATTGGCGACAATTTAAAAAATTTCACAATTAATGATTTTACGTAGAAAATTATTAGCAGCTATAATTGTGACGCTGCTAGACGTTGTGATTCGATTTTTATCCCCCACTAGCAAGGAAGTTGTTTGTCTCCATCTTTCTATTCAACCATCAGTACGTGTGGCTCTTTAACGTACCAAAAGTTAAAATGAATAAGGCCTAGCTCCCTGAAATTTTGTCATATGTATTATTATTTAATAAGGACAAAAAGGTATACTCAATGAGATCTATATACAACATACCACATAAAGAATTACTTCCAGGTGACAAGCATCAGAGTCATTATGCATATTGTAAAATAGTTTACATAATAAAGGTTTTCTCATGTAAACAATATCGCTGCAATCGGAGTAGATTTAACAGAAATGCGTGCACAGACATGGCCAAACAGGTGCCCATTAGAGGTCAATGAGTACTTGCAGCAGACAAGTATTCGTGAGGCGAAAACCCCAGAAGAACAATTCTGAAACGAACATGATTAAAGGTGTATATGGACAACATTTAAAAATCCATAATGATATGGTTAATCAAAGTGATTCATTCTCAAAGATTGGTTTAATTGACAGAAGTTTTGGTAAAAAATTTACATCGTACAGGAAATATTGATTTATCAAATGATTTACAACTTATGAGAACATTAATGAAACTGAATATCTCTTCAGATCATTAACTTTATATTGCCAATAGTCATTTTCTCATATCATCTACTTACAAATCACATCATCTTTTATATTGATATTAAACTGTCGTTATTGAAGCTAACATATCTATTAATCAAAACTGTGGTGAGTCTACGTCAAACTGATTAAAATCACCTGATTCTCTTGCAAATGTCATACTAACAATCAATAACACGATAAAGAAAGTCTTTGAGATAGAATATCTAAACGATTCTCACAACTATGAAGCATAGCACAGCTATAAAATTGTCTACAAGAGTGACCAAAAAATTAAACGGTATCCAATATACTGAAAGTATCAAACCTAAATATTTGCTTTCCAGACGCAATCCTTTATTCTGAACACACTTGAATGACGATGATAATGTTTTTAAAAACACTGATTAATTAAATTAAGATATGTTGCTCTTGTCCCATAAACCCTAAATTCAATTACCTTGGCCTTTTGAAAAAAAAATCGTCGGAATGCGGGACAATTTTACCAGTTGCCCGATTCGTCATATTAACAGACAAAAATCAAAATGTGCCATAGTGCTTGTAGCTTAGCACGGCACATGGCGTCCGGGCATCACGCTAAAAGCATGCAACACGTGCAATGTCGTTTTCCGTTGAGTGGCGGGTGAATCGTACTGACGTGTCAATTCAGCTCGAGAAGATATGACATTTTTGCTTTAGTATTAATCTCTATACATGTATACGAGTGATTTCAATTTTATGAAGATCTCTGTTATCAGGGGTGAGAGAGGTGAACCCAAGGGTAGACCATGAATTTGTTGGTAGTATTGTTCTGCCATGTGAAGTATGAAGTCTGGAAGCAACTTGAAACAAGGTTGATGATGTTGTAATTTTGGAAAGTTATCTACAGCAGGCACAGAGACAAATATGAACTGGTTGTGTTGACTAGGTCATTTTATCTGATATTCATGTAAACTGGACGGAGAATGTAGGCTTGTTAACATCTATATGGATTTTTTTGTATTATCATGGAAAACAGGAAAATAACATAATTTTGGATATTTGAGCTTAACTCAGGGAAGATGGTCTTTTGGCTCATATAAAAACCATAGACAAAATTTGTGATACATACTCTATGTCCGGGAAAAAACTTAGTATTTTGAATCAATTATATATTGTCTCAATACACACCAATGCTGAACATTCCTTTATTAATTTGTCATCGCTTTATGTCGAAGATATTTTAACTAATGTCGCTCGAAAACGTTCAGATAGAATCAAAGAAGTTTGATTACGAATGCTTCATACGATACTCCTTCAATGCATTGTATGTATGCTAAACTATTACAATACATGTTCAGTTCTCTTGTAGTCCAATCCTAACGTTAGCGCTTTCGCCTCCGGATCAAAAGGTCCGTTGTTCGAATCCCGCTAAGGGCTCGGCAACTTTTTCTGCAGTAGAGAACTGTTCTACATGCAGTAGGTTTCACCGATGCTCGTAGGTTTCACCGCAATGCATAGCCACAATGGTGTTGAGGGCTTTCTTCCTGCAATAACACCGGCCTGTTATAAGCGAATTACTCTTGAAAGCGTTGTTAAACCCCAAATCACCTCACCTCTAATCCTCACCCAAACTTTGCAGTGTTTCCCGTGGTTCATCATATCAACATAGACGAATTAATGAAATTCTCAATTTATCAAAACTTTGCACTTTGTATTCATTTTGACCCTACAAATTAATTCTTAGTAATTCTTTTCATAAAATAGCTTTTTTGTTTCGATATTGACATAAGATAAAATTTTTAGTGGCTTTTGTTTATATCTCCTGCCACAGTTTTGGTATGTATGTGTGTGTGAGATAGTTTGTACCAGGTTGGTTTGTATGATATCCTTATCGACAACATCGAACCAATGCCAACCTTTTTGCTTTGTTCGGCAGCACAATAATAATAATGACTCGTTCATGCTTCATAAATTTCTAGATGGCGGCATTGTCCGGTGTTTGACTACAAATTACAATTGCAAAATGTTTATTATGCACTGATTAACACTAAGATTTTGATTTTAGAAACAGTCACTACTTCGCTACAAAATACATCAATAATAAATTTAGACATATTTGACTTTAATAAGATACTCTGTGTTCCTTTAAAGTACGAAACATATTCATTTGTTTGGGTTGGTATCTATCACTGAAAATTATCCGGCACCTTTACATGGTTACAGAAGAATAATATCTGAAACAGTGACAAGGACTGTATAAACTAATAAACATTGTACACTAATGTACAATAAAGAATTGAAATTTAGGATCAAAATATGAGATGAAAGGAAACCATTTGTCTTCTATTTTTTGTGTGTCATTATTTCTTTAAGCAATAGATTTTTCAGCATGGAAGATTAGCCTTAAAATTTTCAAATACTTAATTTGAATCTGTATTTCTGATACTACATTAACGAATAAGCTTTTTTGCCGATAACATGTTTTGGTTCATTATTTTACTAAAATGAAAAGTTCCAAACCGAGCTAAATATCTTGTTACATTAATTTCTTGAGTGAGGAAGGTATTTATCCAGACCTCAAGGTTTAACGCTAAAAGCATTCCTCAAGGGTTCACATGACAGGTAGATTCTCGTGTGTCATCACAGTAAGTACTCGGTCATTATCTATCAATTTCATTTTCAGAAGTTTTCTTTTCGAATATATAACACCATGCATGAATCTAAATTGAAAATCAGTAAGCTTAACATCTTTTAACGCACGAAAATCAAAATCCCAGTGCCATTCAAATTTACAGACAAAAAGTCCTTCCCATTTCAAACAAATCTTTAGTTTACAATCATCATCATACCAGATTTGCATCCATTTATATGTGTACTGAGGCTTTTCTTACAGAAGATAATGTTTATATCACTGATGAGAATCTTGATATTGTTTCTAATAGTATATTTCCAGTGCTTTAATAGGATATGAATAACATAGTTGTAATCTAACACTTTTCCTTTAATTCCATATATAGTTCTTAAAGTTTCAAAAGGTATAAAAACAGAAGTGTCACATAAATCTGTGATTGATAAAATGCCTTTAGCAGCCCACTGTTTTTTTAAATGAATAAAAATTTTATTTAACCATAAAGGCTGGTATACAATATCGTCAATATTCTCATTATATACTTCAATCTTTCTACAATATCTAGTTCATGCTTTTAGAACATCAAGCTAGTATAGGTTTTGATATCAAAAGCTTCAGCTACATTGGCTCCAAATTAAAAATAGCATTAATAGGTATATTGCATGTGTTGTCTCTTTTCTAGAATGAAATATTAAAGTTGAGCCTTTAGGTCAAGTTATACAACAACGAAACTCGACTATGTTACTTGTTTGCGTAACCTACTTTGATAAGAAGAGGAATCACATTTGAAGGTTGAATTGCACCAATAAACAACTGGTGAAAAACCAGTCGAGCAAACTGAAATATGAAGGTTGAATTGCACCAATAAACAACTGATGAAAAACCAGTCGAGCAAACCGAAATATGAAGGTTGAATTGCACCAATAAACAACTGGTGAAAAACCAGTCGAGCACACCAAAATATGAAGGTTGAATTGCACCAATAAACAACTGATGAAAAACCAGTCGAGCAAACCGAAATATGAAGGTTGAATTGCACCAATAAACAACTGATGAAAAACCAGTCGAGCAAACCAAAATATTCACAGACCTGGCCTGCGACCTGCTTGCAACGTATTACATGTAGAGGTGTCTCATTAGTTTTATCATTAATACCTACACATATATATTTTTGAAATAAAAGTTTAAATTAAAAAAAATAAGATAAAATCAAGGTGAACTTGGGTTCACAACTTTCTAGATATCATTTATATGTTTTACTTTTACAATTGGCATTGCTTAATCTATCGAGAAACAATGCAGTTTCAAAAGGTTTCAAAATATGGCATTATAGAGATTCCAACTCGTTCTGTCTACGGTTGTCCTCTTCATATGATCTGACCGTAGTCAAACGTAGCGTTCATTCTGACGTATTAGAAAAATGGGAGATACTTAAGTCATGTGTAATGTGTCTAACATAACTGGTTAACTTGGTCTACTATACATTAATGATATTTTCAGTTACAGACAAAATTAATATCTTTGATACGTGTTACAGCTTGTATTCCTAATAGTGTGTCTCAAGGATGTATGAAGATAAACTATGGTCGAACCGTAGTTTGAAGGGAAAGAGAAATCAAATTGTAGCTAATATTGAATATATTGACATTTTCATTGTTTTGTCAATTTTTAGCAATAAGTTTAGCTTTTGGCAATAAAATCACGTAGAGACCAGTGCTCAATAGTAGACTACTGAAATAAACTGAAATAACTGAGATACCAGTACTTATAGATAAATGTGTTTAATGTTTCATATAGCATAATTATTACAACGAATATATAGAGTTAAGCGTAACTTTATGTTTATGTTTTTCTGTTACTTCATTGTGTCTTTTACATTGACATTACTGTCATATAAATGATACGTTATTTCATTTTAGAGAGTTTAGAGAATTCTAAGGTAAACAGCGTCGCACGTTTGACGTTTCTTGCAGAAAATAATGGTGATTACTGTCTCATCCTTAGCACGTTAATGCACCTGTACATTTGATGTTTACGAATCCAATAGTTCCTGAAAGATAAAGAAGCTTATGAATGAATAGATTTCATCTTAGCAGAACAGCTTCCTGAAACAAGATCCCCTACTGAGCAAAAAGCAAACAGACTGTCAAATTCACCATCATGAAACATGAACCTTGTTCTGTCTCTCGTAACTGTTTGAATGCTGGCGTTTAGAACCTTCACAGTTGAAAGAGTCATGTTAGAATAGTTAAGAGTAGCAAGTGTAACTTTCTTGTTGTGAATCAGAACTACATAAGAGAAGTAAGTATCCACAGCAATGTCCCTAACTCGAGCTTGCTTGTCAAACGTTGCTGGGTATCTCAAGGGTAGTGTCCTCTTCATATCCGGGTTGATCGTCTGGAGCTCTCCACGTATCAGGCAATGGAAAACTTTTGTCTTCCCGACGAAGCAGGCTGCTGGGCAACCATATTGACTGAAACAATGCAAGATACATGATACAAATAAGGATATATTACTAAAAGATATAATTGTAAGTCTCATCAATCTAAAAAAACAACTATGGTTCGAAAGCAAAAACGTCGGCTTGGCTCATTAGTATTCCCGACCATGCATCCGTGAACAATTGAATACCTTCCAATAACTTGGATCAGCTTAGGTTTAATTGAATCAAAAGTCTTAAACTAACATAATTTACCTTCCGAAACAAGGAATCACAATATCACTTGTTACATACTGCTGCAACTCTCTTTAAAGGGTAGAAACGGACGAATTATTTTCCAATCATCTAACGAATCATAATCTAAGAAAATGAGAATTTACAAAACAAAAAGAAATTAGTTTTTTTTATCAAACATTTATGATAACGCTTGTAAATGTGTTGCATCCCCCACCTCCACTTTAAGTTGGGAGGCAATGGAGATGTGTAATACAGGAACATCATCAGATAAATTGTTTCCAAGCAATAGGTCGAATGAAAACTGACAACAGAATTGGCGCAATAACTATATTCCCTCGGTAAAATTCGTGAAAATGAAAGCAAGTCTTACCTCCGCGCTGTATATAGTTCAAATACAAATATATTTTAATGCACATTGACTCGTTACGATTTTGAAAATATACCACCTCATATCACGGTTTAACGATATGGACATCATGAAGCGAAATATGATATTTACATAATGTATACTTACCTGTTTAACTTATACTCTTTTTTTGAAAACTTAGATTGAACTCTGTCATGCAGAAAACAAGAAGACAATCGATGTTTGATATTATTTTTCTAGAACCGTAAATTTATCATAGGCACTTTGACGTGATAACTTATATACAAAATAAAGGTTTATGGACTTAATTTTAAGCACGATACATTAGCTGATTAACAAATTGTAAGTGATAAATATAGTCGCAAGCGACGACAATGACAGGATTCAGCAAAATATGAGCACCCTAGGCTCTTGGGGGCAAACTAAGTGCTTTTCCAAGTTAAGATAGCGTTTTGAAGATAGTTTTAGTACACTGCAGTTGATTTAGCCGTATTCTGAAGCAAAATGACATTTTGTATACGTTTTCAGTACGTAGCGAGACATATGAGCGGAAGTGAGGTTTACTCAATGTACATGGCCTGCTGCCAGTTGAGGCAAGAAAGCAACAACATCAAAATGTAAGGGGTATCTGGAGGGGAGGCAGTAGAGGTTTGAAAGTTGAAAAAGGGCTAGTGTTTTCCTTTAGCGGGATCAAGTGGTATGCCGACACTGGAATATTGTTCCTGAATGCTGGTACATAGGTTGAGGGTCTCATAACGTGTATGAAATGAAGAATATGGCAGATAGTTGGGTCAGGTCAGTGAGACAGGCTTTCAAGCTCGCTTTCTCTGCCTGCCTGATCAGAATTTGACAGTGCTTGACGCATTTGAGTGCATATGGTCATCTCGCACACGTTGACCACACGTGCAGTCGTACGGGTGTTTTCCAGAGTGTGTTTTCCTTCAACTGTTTGCAATTTAACCCTTCCAAACGCACTTAATTGACATATAGTATGATGCAAACTTTGACTCCCTCATGTGAACTGAAATGACTGTTCGCGATCGATTTTATTCTTGATTCTTAAAGACCTCGATCATGTCTACCTCTCATGCAAAAATCACGACATTCGACTGCTAAGTATTTGAGTTTTCTGCCCTTGAATATGCTAAAACGAGCAAAGTCGCCCGGATTTAACGCTTAATCTGATAAGCCCAAAAGCTTATTGGAGCGTCTCCTCATGAAGCTCTATCAGACTGACAAGTTTGGCTGTAATAGCTTTAGCGGTTTTGGCTGAATCGTGTTAACAAGAATCGTGGAATAATTAAAACCTATTTCTGGAACAAATAAGTTGATAATGCCAAAAAAACTATAATACTTATGACATCGTCATGATTTACTTTTTTGTTTATACTGTTATTACGCTTCATTGCGCCCATGTTAATTTTTTGTAAACATATTTTTGCTGTTTTTGATCGTTTATTGTGAACGAAAATGACTGTGCGCGATCGATGTTTTAAGAGTTTCGTCAAGTCCACATACTGGTCTTATATTCCTGAAAAAATATTGCAATTGAGAATCTAACTTTTAGAGTTATCTCCCTTTGAACATGCTTACATGAGCTAAGTCGCCCGACTTGAAGGGTTGCTGACAAAAAAGTATTAAAGTTACAGCAAAAATTTCATTAACTTTTGTCAAAGGTTCGCAGGGTCCGTAAATTTCAAAAAGTCAAACAAAGCAATATGGCGGCGAAAATATGCATGCTACGAGTTTGACATGATTTACTTTTTTGCTCCAAATGTTATTGTCTATCGTTTAAAAAAGGTTTCAGGACTTTAAGTTCATTTTGAAAATATTTCCCATGTTAATTTTTGAAAATTTGAGTGGTACTGTGCCTTTAACGCTTAATCCGATTTGGCCCAAAAGCTTATTGGAGCGTCTTCTTATGAAGGTCAATCAATCTGCCAAGTTTGGCTGTGATAGCTTTTGCCGTTTTGGCTAAATCGTGTCCACAAAAATTGTGGAATAAAAATAATAATAAAACACGCCAATAACAATAAGGATTCAGCAAAATTGCTGAATCCTTAAATATAAAAATCTTACTGCGTCTATTAGTTGAAAGATATAAAATATCAAGCGTAAAGAGGTCAGTATCTAGAACCTAGTTTATGTAAATGAATTCACAAGTCCACAATTACATTCAATAATTTTTAAAAAATCCTACTGTTTTATCGATACGATGTTTCCAATGATCAGAGGAACGCCGTTAAAACAATTTTCTTTATAGGATACTATCTGAAGCTTCGTGGATACCCTCAGCTTGTAAAGGCAACTCCATGAGTGATTGATGCAAGCACCAACGAAGAGCTGTTTGCTACTGTAATCTATTTTGTAACAGTTGATAATGCTTGATTTCCTCGTAAGCATGTTGAAAGATAGCAAGGCACGTTTGCCTTTCCATAGATTCAGGAAATAAACAATGTATGGGCAAGTAAGGCTTTTTGATGCTGATAAAACAATGGACTCCTCTAGATGTAAGTTACAATTCTTCATGAGAAAATTCCCAGTTGTTGTAGTTGTTGTTGTTCCGGTTGCTGTTGATGGTTTCATTGACATCATGTCGTTTTCTGTAAGCATAAATCGAGGTATGCAGACCTGTCGTGGGCGATTTTAGATAAACAAAATGGATTCTTATTGAATTTGATATTGCTTTAAGAACCTCGATACCTGCTTTAATATCGTAGGATTTTAGACCCACTTTGATGTTTAGCAATTATTTGGCAACGTTATCTACAAGAGAACTTTATTTTCTTTCTGAATCATCCGAATTCGACTGTCTATCCATACTTTTTGTTTAAAAATTCATCGAGTAAAAACTATAAATGTTTCAACACATAATAAGTTTAATTTATTACCATTATCAGATAATCGTCCTCTATGCCTGAGGTCAACCTTTGCCAAGATTCCTCTTCGTCCCATCAAATAACGTTGATGTACACATCTATGTTCAATTGAGTGAAGACAGGGACCCTAGATGAGAAAAGGCTTTATTGAATAATTCAATACCCGTTACCACATTACTATGGCTATTGCAAACTTTCCTTGCATGACTTGAATCAAAATAGCACTTTATTAGTGAATTATGAAACAAGAAGGGTATATCCTTATACGATTGCATATTTTTTATCTTTCAATATTTATCAAAGTTACTGTCAATAACGTTTCAATGTCGATTTTTCAAATGGTGATTTTTATATTTGAAAAGCGGTTTATATGCACTTACCAACATTTTGTCTTCTAATATTTGACAGAGTAGCATTTCACCGATGAACGTCGCGTCTTTGCATTGAGAATAGTTTTTGCACAACTCTGCACACAACAATGGTCCAAAAGGATTCCGGTGAAGCTGAACCTCAGTTTTTATTATAGAAAATGTCATCAACAATGAAAGGCCTTTGATAAAAGACATGATTTCACAGCGAGACTATAGAAGGCATATGCTGTCTTTAAGGTGAGATGAGTATAAAACAGATCAGCATCTAAGTTAAAATATTTTAATGTTTTAAACGTGAAATTCTTTGACCAAATAAAACTTTCAATGACCACCATAAATGATTATCATCAATCATTCAGTTCTGGTTCTCAATCCGAAATGTTTCAAGCACCTAATTTAATATACTATTTAATAAGATCGCAATCAATTAAATGTGGTCATTTAGTGTCACATTCCGACGCTAAAGTCATATTATCTATATCTTGATTAAAGGCACTAGTGCACGCTTTTACGGTTTAAATTGGCTATTTTAAGGTTTAAGAGGACTTATGCATTCACTTAAGCTTTCCATCGATGCAATGAAATACTTAAAATTCGTTACAATTGACCTGCAATCAACAATGAAAAAAATTAGACAGCCGCTGTTGACTTGGACATATAAAAAATCTAAGATTAGCTGTGCACAAAACGGATGAATTATAGACAGTTGAACGCGGTTGAACTATTTTTATGTGCAGTTGTTGTATTTACCTAAACTCTGAACTGAGACCAAAGAATGAATTATGTTTTATGAAAGCAATGTTGTAAATAAATCGATTTAATAACACAGCATTAGCATTGCTATTAGATTGACCAAAGCGGCTGCCGTTTCCGCTTTTTTGGTTATAAGCAAAATCTTAAGATTCCCGATATCGTAGTTCATGCGGATTTATTGTAGCGTAACATTAAATACTTCCGGTCTTTAAAACTCCACTTTACTACCTGAATACGTAAATATTTGTTAAATAACTTACGAGGTAGATTACTTGAGTGAGGATCTTGAATAATATCGAGAGATATGCAGTATCTGTGCATTCGTTGTGTTAACGAAATATTGGTGTGCACTAGTGCGTTTAAGTAGTCTCTAACATGTCAATCTATAAACGGAAAATACAATAAATGTGTCACTGAACTATAAAAACGTAGGGAATTTGACAGGACAGTTCATACAATCTTGCTGTGCATGCAAGTCTTCATCTTGCTCATTGTAAGCCCCAGAGCTGTATCACAACATGATATAAAATAATATAAATGACTTTTTATGGTAGAAACTGGCAAAAATATTAAGTGACTCTTTTTTAAGAACTGCTTGGTTCAATTGCTTAATTGTTTTTTAACCTACTTTTATGCCGAATTAACCTTTCTATTACCTCAAGAATATATTGATGGTACATTTGCTTCATGTGAAATATCAGTTACGATACATAGTTATAAACTTTATGTTGAAAATTGAATTATAACAACATAAAATAAGTAAAGAACGTTTCTGAAGTTCATCGCTTGATCTTTTCATTTTGAGGGTCAGATGGTTCATCGCAGATGAAGACGTTCTATTGCTTTTCCACTTAGGCCATTAAGTACAAGAATGAAAATTGACTTAGTGATGTTTTTTGGAGCAATCTCATATCTGATTATCAAAGAGGATCATCTCCAGTATTTATGTGAACGTGTGATTTATAAAAAAAGAACATAGAATAGGATTTTAGAAACTCATTATGCCAATAGCTTCAAATTACAGCTATCACTAACTTACTGAAGTCACCAAAAAAAACAACGGAACTTGCATTACTGTGATAAACAGGATTCCTTTTTCGTCAAGAGGTAAAGTATGTTATTTGTATAATGAAATAATACAAAACGTTTTCTTACTTACGTTTGTTGTCTACATCATTTCAGAACATGAATGGATCACTTTTATTCTGGCAATGTTTGGCAGATTTGGTGCGTTAGGAGCTTTTTGTATCATTTGAGTAGTGTTTATGACTAAACTTTATCCAACTTTAGAGAGGAACACGGGAATGAGAGTTTGGTGCCAGAAGAGGAATAATCTCCTCTTACATCGACAATGTACTTTTAAAGAAAGATGCGATTTTAGTTAATTGTAAACTGGTTTTCGTACTTGCACCATCATAACAAATATACCTGACGTTCATAGTATATTACCACTTATCAAATAGTAATTGGTAATTAAATGCTGCACCAAATATTTTGATTGTTTGATTGATTGTTCGAATAAATTAAATAGACGAATAGGAAAATAGTATACATTATACAAGCATAGATTAAAAAACTTTGTAAGATAAAACAAGAAAAAAATTGAAACGCGTCTCTACGACATTAGAAGGCATTGTTGATATTCAAACAATATATACAGTTTATTTATCTTATGTTGTAAAATAAGTAAAAGTAAAGCGCCTTTTTTTCCATGCCGGGTTCAGGCTCTTCAATTGTTGGTCGTTTAGTTTGAAATGATACATGTAGTTTGAGATAATAATCATCATAAAAGATATATAAAAGTTAATGATAATAAAAGCCAAATAAGAATTTTATGCCATGAGAAATTTAGAGAAATGGGGTTATTGGTAAAACCTTCAATTATTTAAATACATATCTGTTGACTAGACCTACTATGCCTGCCTCCTCTAGGCATGCTTTATTTCAACCTTATTACCACAGACGAAACTTGAAACAGTGGAGTAAGGGATGCGTAAAATCCCCCTCCAAGGGCGGTAAGTCAGTGGTCTCGTGACGTCACTCCCAGAAGCCTTCACTCTCCTCTCAGTTGCAGAGCAAGACAGTTGTTTATGTTTTCGCTCTCGACTCTGGGCTTTTCTAGCGTTATTCTTCGCTGCTTTTGCTAACCTTACTTCGTATTCAATTAAAGGGTTTGTTTTTACGCCTTATCTACACGCTCGGCGTTATATTTGTTTGTTGTTTATTGTAGGTTTGAGTGCGTGAGTGACCTTGTTGACATGTGCTAGGCTGGGCGCTACCAAGCTTGAAGCTGCACGCTCTGCACGTGCAACTCGTGTCTCTTGCTTTCTCTCTCCTTCGTCGGGTGACTGCTTGGGTCGTACGGCCTCCGCCCTCCGGCTTCGTCGGGTGACTGCTTGGTTCGTACGGTCTCCGCCAGTTCTTTCGTCGTCTAGTGTCAGGTGGGTCTTCCGACAGCTCGTCGTCTGCTTCGGTTGGCTTTCACCTTCGGCTGACACTAGTCTTTCGTCTTCGGGGGTGCTTCGATTTCGGACCCTCCGGTAGTCTGATCCTACGATAGTCGGATCCTCCGGTAGTCTGACCCTACGATAGTCGGACCCTCCGGTAGTCTGACCCTACGATAGTCGGACCCTCCGGTAGTCTGACCCTACAATAGTCGGACCCTCCGGTAGTCTGACCCTACGATAGTCGGACCCTCCGGTTTTGGAGCCTCCGGTAGTCTGACCCTACGATAGTCGGACCCTCCGGTAGTCTGACCCTACGATAGTCGGACCCTCCGGTAGTCTGACCCTACAATAGTCGGACCCTCCGGTAGTCTGACCCTACGATAGTCGGACCCTCCGGTTTTGGAGCCTCCGGTAGTCTGACCCTACGATAGTCGGACCCTCCGGTGTCTGAGCCTCCGGTATTCGGCCCTCCCGATAGTCTCCGTCGTCTAGACTTGCGGGTTTTCTCACTTAAGCGTCTCGTCGTTTCTACGTTTTGTGAGTTTACGCACTTGTTGTGTTTTGAGTGGTTAGTTATCGGGAAGGTTGACTACTACTTAGTGTCAGGGGCTCGACTGTCACTCACCTCGTCTAGCTCGTGTCAGTGACTCGACTGTCAATCACCTCGTCTAGCTCACGTCAGTGACTCAACTGTCACTCACCTCGGCTAGCTCGCGTCAGTGACTCGATTGTCACTCACCTCGTCTAGCTCACGTCAGTGCTAGCTCACGTCAGTGACTCGACTGTCACTCACCTCGTCTAGCTCACGTCAGTGACTCGACTGTCACTCACCTCGTCTAGCTCACGTCAGTGCTAGCTCACGTCAGTGACTCGACTGTCACTCACCTTGTCTAGCTCACGTCAGTGCTAGCTCACGTCAGTGACTCGACTGTCACTCACCTCGTCTAGCGCACGTCAGTGACTCGACTGTCACTCACCTGGTCCGGCTTTCATGCGTCGTTGACTCCGGTCTTCACTCGCTGGTTTCGCCTTGTTCGTCTTGTCGACTACCTCCGTATTATCTTCGCCATGTACTCTGCGTTTTGTACACAATGCGGAGGTCGGAAGTCTGCTAACAAGGAACCGCACTTGCTGTGTAGGAAGTGTAAGGACTTGTGTGAGGAGGGGTTTCGTTGCAACGAGTGTGCCCCTCTCTCTCTCTTCTTCAGACTTCAAGGCCTACGTTTCGGTCATTCGCAAGTCCGTTACTGATAGGGCTTATGAGTTGAAGCGAACAGCTCCGACAGGTGAATCGGGTCGCGATCGAGAGTTTTCTCCTATTCGTCATCCCTCATCCCAGGGTGGATGAGTTTGACCTGGAGTTTCCGGAAGAGCAGAATCCGGTAGGGGTTCGAGGGACTCCCTCTCACCTCGTGGTTCTTCCTGCTCTCGCTCTGGGGCTCGTCGCTCTCTGTCCCCCCTTCGTGTCGGGAGGGTGAGAGGTGTACGTCTCCGCTGAGGCTTAAAGTCGTCGAACCCACTACTTTGACAAGTTCAAACCGGAGCTGCTTCTTGCGTCCGTCAAAGACATGGTATCTTCTCTGCTGGACGCTCGATTGGGAGGATGTAGTAATCACCGAACGGACGGATGAGTTTCACAGGTAGTTTCCGGAAGAGCAGAATCCGATAGGGGCTCCCGCTACTACGATAGGTCGAGACTCAGAGGGGGACAGCTTGTCACATGACTCGTGTCACGCTCTCTTAAGGGCCTCCGGGTTGGCTTCGTCTTCGCGTCCCTCGCACACTCCCACGCGTCGTGTCACGGTGGTGTCACCGACTCGTGACTGCTCTCCGGACTTGGATGGCTGGGAGGCCCGCTTTGGGGACGTATCCGACCCTCCATTCATCAGTATAGTGTCAGATGCGGAGGTACGGGGTCATCGGATGACCCTCCGGCTGTGGACTTAGTCGCCATGTTGACTGCAGTGGCTTCGTTCGCGGAGGGACCACTCAGTCAGGTCCGCGTCTCCGGACCTCGCTCATCGGTGGCCAGGAGGGTTTTCTATAGTGGGATGGGGACATATCTCCCATGCGACTCGCTCTTCCTCCTTACAGGCTCCTGCTGGACGCCGTGGAGGATATGAAGCATGTCATCTCGTCTGCTGATCCTAACCGTCTGCTACCATCGTTAGTAGTGTCTGACAAGCGCCGGCGTCAGTTGCCACTGCATCTGGCTCCCTTTCAACTTGTCCCGCCTGCTCTCGATCAGGGTTCGTCTCGCTTGATTTCCCCCGACGCACCCCATCGCGTTACTGATACGCAGCTCACGCATCTCGACAGAGAGGCTCGCACAGTGTTGGGGTTGTGGAATCACGTGACGTTCACCTGTCAGGCGATGCTCAACTGCGCCAAGCGGGCAGCATTGAGTCGGGTGACCTGGTGCTCCTCAAAGGCTTCAGCAATGTGGCCGCTGACCTCACGCAGATCATGCTATCGGCGTCGCGTTTAGCATAGGGACAATGGGGACAGTCTGCATAGGGACAATCACTTGCATCTTTCTGCCCCGACCAGAGATCTTTCCTCCGGCAGGCCCCAGCCAACTCGGAATCTCTCTTTGGGGGTCGTATCCCCGATGTACTTAGAACACGACAGGAGGTTCAACAACAAGACCTCACGAGTCGGCTCGCGGGGAGTCAGAAGACGCCCAAACGTACGGCGGCTAACTACCATCAGGGTCAATCTACCCCTAAGGAAGCCAGGACTGACTTTCGCGGATCCATAAGTCAGCAATCTCCCAAGTCCCCCCATCCTGGGGCCGAAGGCCGTACCCCTCAGAAGGGGAAGCGGAGGAAGTGACTCGTGGTCACACCCTCAGCTTTCTCCTCCGCTCGTTCCGACGGTGGGGGGTCGGCTTCAGTGCTTTGTCAGCAACTGGGAGCATTTAGGTTTAGAACCGTTCGTTTGTCGAATACTGCGTCAGGGCTTCCGCATTCCCGTCTCGTTTCCTCCTCCTCTTACCGGTGTTCCAAGGGAGCGTCCCTTGTCACGGGACCGGCTCCAACTAACCTTGGAACATTGGAACGATGGGCTCGCTCACAACCGTTCTCCCGTCGTTCTCGAGGCACAGCTCAGGTTCACGATAGACCTGTTCCGTCGTCTAGGATGGTAGGTGAACTTAGAGAAGTCGGACTTAATCCCGGCGACTCGTCAGAAGTTCTTAGGGGTTCTCCTAGACACTAAGCTTCCGATTGTTTGTAACAAGGGAACGGATGGCTTGTGACAATTGGTTGATGGATCTCACTCTCGATGCGTCACTCTCCCTACGTCAGTGGCAGAGAGTGTTGGGGTTGCTAACATCAGCTCAGGACCTGACCCGCAGGGGGAGGTTATTCCTCCGCCCGTGACAGGTGTTCCTGAGCCCCCACATCGGTGAGGCGCGGTGTCGTCACGCCATAGCTCTGACTCCAGATCTGCAACGCTTCCTAGCTTGGGGCGGGTAGACGAGAGTGTTTTCTCCGGGGTTTCTCTTCGGCCTCGTCCCCCCTCAGCTCACCTGTTCGTGGACGCCTTCACTCAGGGGTGGGGGCGCATCTGGGTCACGAGCAGGTGGCGGGAGTCTGGTCTCAGTCAGAGAAGAACTCGCACATCAACGTCCTCGAGTTGGATGCAGTCCGCCTAGCCATTCAACATTGGCTAGTCCCCCTGCGAAGCCCCTGTCTACTAGTCCACACGGACAGTTCAGCGGGGGTCCACGAAGGCCCAGTCTCTGCTTCGCGTGTCGCTCCGGCTCTTCGAGCTAGTGAATGATATGGAGTTGGACATCCGAGCAGTCCACATTACAGGGGCCAAGAACATCTTGGCGGACGCGCTGTCGTGACCCGATGCCCCTCCCCCAACGGAGTGGCAACTGAATTGCGATGTGTCTCAGTCATCAGCTACCGACTTATGTCTCCCCAGTACCAGACCCTCGAGCGATGGCCTTAGACACGCTCTCGTTAGGGTGGGAGGGGATGGACGCCTAGGCTTTTCCGCCGCCGGCCATCCTCTCTCAGGTGGTAGCCAAGATAGGGACAACTCGGGTCTTTCGACTTCTTCTGGTCGGCCCCTGGTGGCCAGCCCGACCGTGGTTAGTTCCTCTCCGGCGTCTCTGTAATCAGTACCCTGTTCTGATTCAGTCACGGAGAGATCTGCTCCTCAGCAGGCCAAGCGGAAGGTGACACGAGAACCCTCAGGTGTTCTGCCTTCACACGTGGCTTGTATTAAGAGAGGGTTAAGGAGCAGTGGTTACTCTAGGTGTGTCGCCAATGCCATAGCTACCTCTAATAGGAAGACCACTAGGAAACTCTATGATTTCCAGTGGCAGGCCTTCGCCTCCTTCTGTGCTCAGCGGGGTTTCGTCCCGGCGGAGGCCTCCGTTTCTCAGGTAGGAGAGTACTTGGTGTACCTACGCAACACCAGGCATCTTAAGGCGTCATCAATTAACACCAACCTGTTGGCTATCCGCTCTGTACTTAAGAAGAGGTCGCCGGGTTTAGATGTGTCGGTCCTCAAGCGGGACGGCAGGACTAAGCTTCGTCCACCCGAGTGGTACTTAGCTGTCGTGCTCAGCCACCTTCGCTCCGATAGGTATGAACCGCTCTCCGACGTTCCCCTCCTCCCTCTCACCATCAAGGTCATATTTCTGGTGGCCATGGCCTCCGTAACTCGGGTTTCAGAAATCCATGCATTACAGGCGGACCTTCTACGATTGGGGGGGGGGGGGGGGGGGTTTATCAGCCTCACTTGGTTTAGCTCCCGACTTCGTCTGCAAAAACCAAGCAGCTGATGAGGCTGGCCGTACACACTCTATTCCGGCACTGGGGTCTGAATCGGGAGAGATAGATCTCTCGCTGTGTCCGGTTAGCGCGTTGAGGGTTTACGTGCAGCGTACACGCAGGCTGAGGGGTGGCAGGCGTCGTCTGTTCTTGCCTCTCTCGCCGTGGAGCACACAAGAGCTGGACAAGCGAGCGTTGGGTGTATACCATAGGTCAGCAGTCATTGACGCGTACATGGCCTCTGACCTGCCACCCCCGTCGCGTTCCAACCCGCATGAGATCCGAGCAGTCTCAGCCACGATGGCTTACCACTGTAACATCGCGGTCTAGGACGTCATGGCGGGGTGTTGTTGGCGTTCTTCAGAGGTCTTCGCCAATCATTACCTACGAGATCTCTCCACATCAGATCTCGAAGGTATCTCAAGGCTGGGTCCGCAGGTTTTCGCTCAGGCGAAGGTGGTCCACCCGATCAGACCGAGAAGGGGACAGTCCTCTTAGGAGGAGGGTCCCGTGTGTCTTTCGATGCTCCTTGCAAACTTCGGTTCGCATCGTTTGTTCTTTGTCGGTTATTCCTATTTACACTTTCCCCCATAGGGGTCGGGGACAGTGTTAATCAGGAGTTGAGTGGCTGGGTTGTCTCTTCGATCCGCTTAGCGGTAGAGATAGTGTCTCCCGGGCTGTACCTTGTCCTCACCACAGGGTGGAGGACTCGTAGGTTAGCTTACACTCAGGGCTTGTCGCTGGTCTCGTCTCTCCCATATATCTACTGACCCACCTCCGTGCAGTGGAATTCTAGGCATAGTAGGTCTAGTCAACAGATATGTATTTAAATAATAGTACGTTTTTGATTAAACGTAATTATTTATACTTACCTGTTGACTAGACCTACGCACTAGTCCCGCCCATCCTCCCCGCTTGGTCTGTCTTGCCTTGCCTTTTATGGGCCTGTTCGGAGAGTGAAGGCTTCTGGGAGTGACGTCACGAGACCACTGACTTACCGCCCTTGGAGGGGGATTTTACGCATCCCTTACTCCACTGTTTCAAGTTTCGTCTGTGGTAATAAGGTTGAAATAAAGCATGCCTAGAGGAGGCAGGCATAGTAGGTCTAGTCAACAGGTAAGTATAAATAATTACGTTTAATCAAAAACGTACTATTATAGAAACTATGACAAACCAAAATAACTTTTTAACGAGATTAAACATTCATTCATAGTAATATTACACATGTACGTTCTAGTTAACCAAACTTTTGATCACTTTATCCATACGTCATGATGGTAATCGTCATGACCTTTATTCCTTCTTTTTATAAATGCATATCAAGAGATGAAACAATTTTTATGGCCATCTTAGTACTAACTGGTTGAAAGTGCCATTCAAAATATACGTAAATTTTGCATTGCATCGAAAGTTGATTTCATGCTATGAAATATACGTTTGTAATGTTGACAAAGTTAATAAAAGCTACAATGATAAAAAGCTTGATTAAAAGTAATTTGTTTCGACCAGAATTGATAAAATAGAATTATAGCATACCTTCAAAGTTAAAGATCAGGTTGGAAAGAAGCTCTTTATTGTACAATGAGGAAGTTGAAGTAGAGGACGTTCGATTACCAATTGATGTTTAATTATGATGGCTGACAAGCCAAGATGGTCGAGCGAATGAAAAGTACAATGCATATGATTGTTAGAAGTGTTTACTGTATCCTAAATTAATTCAACCTCAATAATGGTAAAGATGGTATGAAGCTGCTATATTTTGAAGCATTATATACAGTTCTCTTTAGTTAATAGCCAGTCGTCCTCGAAAAGGGTAAGTGGTGAATTATCGTATGAGTTACCCCAGGCTATCGAGCATGTTACTCATTCTCATTCAAATCATGCCTGTGTATTAGATACTTCAAATATTATCTCAAACGACATATGAACTCGTTCAGGTGTTAACTCTTCACTCGTTCTAAGCTACTCTGTGTAATCGCATGTTTGACGAATGTACTAGTTACGAGTTACTATCGAAAATATTATTGCTGTCGTAAAACTCGTTAACAAATGCTACCGATTGCATTCTAAATGGCCACCATCTCTTTATATATCTATAAATAAAGTTTGATTTGATAGTGCTAGGTTTTGACAACGTTAAACTATTGTCAGAACGTGTTTCTTTTACAAAGAAAACCACAAACAAGTTCGTACCCCAATATTGACAATTAAGTTGTGCCTTTTCTTTTGCCTTTTTCTGAATGTTATTATCAGAACATTGTTGGTCTTAGTCTGACGTATTTGATTCCTGTGTCTTTTGTAAACAAATCTGTTCGTTTATCTGTGATGCTGTGAAGATGTTTCGGAATAACGATGATGAAAACATGGCCATCATTGCAAATATTATCTCTTTATTACAACAAGCTACATGCGTGTTATGAGTTTATTTATTAATCAAAGGCGTTGCAGGACGCTAGATGCACTGTACTTATTTAACCATATATGATACTAGTGCAAATGCTTGAAGTAGAACATGAACACTCAAATAAAATATAAGTATCAGGATACTTTTTTATGTGTGTGTTAAATTCTGTTTTAAATACAATGTTGACCCTTTGCAAAAAAAACAAATCTAAAGCTTCAATGATTAATGTAGATAGTGGTTCTTATATTTCCTGAAGTTCTAAAATCGACATTCAAGTTCAAATTATAGAAAGGTTCAACGGGAAAATTTCATCGCAGGAATATAAAGAATTCTAGCATTGTTGCGGTAAAGATCAAAGGCGCCGCCTATCCTTTATTCCGCGATAAAGTATAGTTTTTGAATGACGTCATGAAACAATAACCCATGACGTCAACAACAATAACGTTATGACGTCACTGGTTATGGCCCTGGTCGAGCATTTTCAATCAACTGCCAAATTCGATTAATTTCATTTAAGTTATTTTTGGCTGAAATATGATTTACACGAGTTAAAATCGACATGCTAGAAAAGAAATAGAGTAGCCTCAACCATCATGTGTTTTGCAATAAAGTATAGTTTTGCCCTGAACTATTATAGTTAAAGCACGATGCCTTATTCTAATGGACATGCTTATGAATAAAATTATTTATAAAATATAACCAGAATAGTATTTGCTTTGAACGAAAATCTTACACTAAGTTAAAATTATGACATTTAAACTAAATGTTTTCTTTTGTTAAATTTGTATCAAGTTCATTTAAAAGTATTATTGTCAACAATCAACTCAATAATAATTCACTCACTCAGCGGGTCAACATGTAAATCTTACATAAAAATGCAACCTCACATAAAAAGGTCATGGTAATATTGTCTCACTTCGGAACAGGAGTCGTTTGCAAACATGAAATTCGATGAGATTTTGTCCAATATCGGTGAATTTGGACGTTACCAAAAAGTAAAATTTCTAATTGTGTGTATAGGTGGGATATTTGCTGCCTTCATTTCTCAATCCGTTCTTTTTGTACTGGACATACCGCCTCATAGGTAAGAATTTTGCTGCCTTAACACGATATATAAAGTGTAAAGTTAAAATCAGAAAAAGACAGTTGGCGTACATTCCGGGAAAAAATATATGGAATTCCCTTGATGTAAAAAATATATTAAATGTGAAACAATGCTTTATAAAAGGAGTCCTTAGAGGATCATACAAAGTAAATTTAAACTTTACAAATTCGCTCCCCTGACTTAAATCATTTAACGTTTTACACTAAAAGGTTAGCATAAAGTAAAAACATTGTCACATGTGAAATCTTTTTCACAACTAGTGATAACATGATGATGGGATGAGGAAATACATTGTCCCCAAGCATGTCATTCTTTCCTCACAGACGTAGCTCAATCAGCAATACCTATGCTAACTTCTGTTTTATCACGAGCGTTTCTCGGTCTAGGAATTGTAGAAGCCTTATTGGAAGCAATCAGTTGTGCAATCAGTGACACCGTTTCAAATGCTAGGAGAACCTGCCGGAAGCCGGAGAAGAGCTCGTACTAGAACTTATGGTACTTATGACGGAGCTACCTCTGTGGGGAGAAAATGCAAATGTTTACAATGCCAATTCAAAAGAAATCTAAAATCCAAAAACTGTGCCACTAAATCACACAAAGATCTATTTGACGCATATTGCAACACAGGCATTACTTAGATCATTATTCAAGTCAAGACAAATATTCGGCAAAATTAAGAAAATGACACAACTACCAAACTAATGATTGTTTTAAATGACGAATGCACTATCATTTCAAAACCTGAATTTCTTAAGAGGTTTAAACATTTCGATTAATAAAGGTGTTCACTGGGTGAGAATGACACTTACAAGATTCAGAGCGAAGACCACGCCCATCTCCTCAACTTGTCCATTCCATGGGAGACTCAACGTGGCAAACCAATCAGGTCATCTTGCTATGTGTACAACCAGCCAATCAACGCCAGTCACGTCAATAACGACACAGCCAAATGTACTTCCTGGGTGTTTGATAAGTCTATTTACGAATCAACCCTGACAGAAAAGGTTTTTATTTAAAACTTTTGATGATAAAAAAGCACCAAGAAAGTGTGATATTTGGAAAAGATATAAACGTCCTTAATTTGGATAGTTTCACTCAGAATGACACTTTTTTCAGCATATACATTTGTATTGAAATATCTTAAGTTGTCAAACTTTTATATATTTTTGATAACTTTTATAAGATCCTTAAATTCGAAGGACCCTCAAATGACTTGATAGTTTATCCTTTGCAAACAAGGATTTCGTGTTATGTTTAATCAGAAGGTACAAAATACATGTACATAACATTTTTTTAGTTCAGCATTGTCTGTCACAACCGGATATTACGATCCCACTCCAATATGGCGAGTTTCCTTGGACAGATGACAGGAATGCTATTCTCCGGATACCTTTCCGACAAGTAGGTATAGCACTTCTTTTAGTTTTGGCACCGCCCCTTCTGTTTTCTCACACAAGAAATAATCATGGCAGCTTTGTTGTTCTCTAATACTTTTCAAATCGTGATTTGTTTCTCTAATATCACTACCCGGGTCACACGGATTAGACAATGATTGAATAACAAAGACCTGCTATCCTAATAGAATGATGTAAATATATTGTTTGGATATAGAATAGGTTTTTCTACCATGATAATTCGAATTATGGATAAACTTTTGTTGAGAGTGAAGCTTTCCTAACAATCCTTACTTTAGACAACTAAAAGTTTCATATATATATTTGGATTTGTTTATTGTTATTATATATTAACTTTCATCTCTGGGCAAAGGTTACTCTTTTCCAAATACAAATATTGTGTGTTGTAACAAAATGTGACACGTTGATAAGTCTATGATCAGAACGATCATCTACTTTTAGTTTGTAAAACAAATTACCTTATACCAAACTGAACATTCGGATTATTTTGTATTCACAAAAGTAAACTATAAGGGTTTATGAATACAGCTGCATACCGAAAGTTTGTTTACTTAGTATCGCAATGCAAATGTAATTTGAATTTAGTTTGGAAGCAACTTGAAGAACTTCAGCTGATCTGACATAGAAACACCAACTGGGTAGAGTAACAATTCTTCAAATGATTTTTGGATCGTTCGGTATCTCGAATAAAATTTCATTTTAGCATAATGCAAACGACAGAAGGGGTCATTTTTACGAAATTAATATTTCCTTAATTTTCGATTAAATATTCATATTGACCTTTAGAGAAAAACCTCTGCACAGTTGCACTGACGTAATGCCGATTAACAAAGATGACTTAGGTTTAAAGTTGTTAAGATTTTTGTAGAGGCATATACAAATTATAAAATTCTGACCACTGGTCACCTCAGTAACCTGCAAAAACTGTTACTGTCAACTGTGGGGTATGATATACGTTTATGTTAAGGTTCAATAAATTTTCACTTCTGTTTTGAAAATTCAACATCATCCGTTTCTATTTCACAATTCTACGATGTTCAAAAACATTCCAAATTAACTATTAACTAACTTTCAGTATACAGCTGTATGTAAAACAAATTCATTTTAAAAAGCACGTTAAAAGAATACTCATCAGTTAATAAAATAATGCATACTCATAAAATCGTCTTAATAGTAATGAGACTAAAATTTATTTACATTTAATCCACAAGGAAAATAGTTTGATAATTATTCGATTATAAGTTACATGTTACTTACTCTGTAAAGTATTCTATGTTTCTAGGTTTGGAAGGCGACCTGTTGCAGTGATCAGTGCTCTGGTGTGCTTTGTGGCGTGTCTGTGTGTACTCTTCGTACATAATATTTATCTTTTCATGGTATTAAGAGGCCTTGCGAACATGACATCGTTGACACTTGGGACCTCTCTCTTCGTACTGGGTTAGTTTTTAAAATACAGTTGCTGAAGAAAGTCTGTAAAATTCCTTGACAACTTAGTGCAAATATCATGTAACTAGGTGTTTGCTGAATCCGCTTTATCCAATCGTCTTTCCGTCCATTTTAATGGATTTCAGAGAAAAGTCATGTTTCTATAGCATGTATAGGTATTATATTCTTACTCATATAAGAATCCTTTGGGATGGATTTGTAAAACACTGAGGTCCAAAGAGCAAAAACTATTTTCTTATAAAAATTTTCTTTTCAAAATATTTAATGTAGAATCCCCTGTCATAACTTTTTGGGCAAAAGTTTTTAATTGACTCTTTAAAGGTGAACGTTTTACAATTACCTAAAAAACATGATAGTAATGATGTTTTGAATAGGATTTCATTTTACAAAATATCACTTTACATTTCAAGTCCTGGAGTTAACGGGCCCGTCTAAACGCGTATTTGTTGGAATTGTAAGGGAGCTATTTTGGTCCATTGGAATGTTCGTGCTGGTACTTACTGCATATTTTGTGCGGGACTGGTGGACTCTTCAACTTATTCTAACAACTCCAATGGCGTTCTACCTCCTTTTCTTTTGGTAAAGGCATTTGTTTCCAATTTTAATCATTAACAACACATTTCAAAGTCATAAAAAGCCTCCTTAGGAATCGAATTCTTGTTTTGTAGTTTATTTTTCACACGATAGTCATTGAAGTTAGATAATATTCAAAATACGTAAAGTATCATTATCATAAAGGGACTCAAGTAAAACAGTTTTTAGAAAAATGAATGCAGAATGAATTTAAAAGCAAGAACAAAAACAAAATGCCCAAGAACCGTTGGTATGTATGTAAACCCGAAATCCCACGACATTTACTAAAACCTTTCTATTTAAACAACCTAGCCTGATACCAGAATCCCCGAGGTGGATGATTTCTAAGAACCACGAGGATAAAGCAGCCAGCCTCATCAAGAAAATGGCAACTTTCAACAGAGCAGTTCTTGATGATGAAGTTCTGGACAACCTTCAGGTGGATGAGGAGGAAACCAAACTGGACAATACTGGCATGATGTCCAAATGGGTCTCCAGCTGTTCTCTGATGACCATGTCCATCATCATATGTTTCAATTGGTTATTATGCATTTTTCTTACACTAAGGCAATGATCAAAAGCGCCTTAATCCCTTAATTTCGAACTTAAGTGTAGTTTTATAGCTATATCAAGATACAATCGTCAATGACCTCTACAACAATATTGTTGTGATGTCACCAGCATTGACGCTGGTTAAGAATTTTCAATTTATGGCCAAATTTTGATTATGATTAGGTAAACAAGTTGTACAACGTGCTAGAAAAAAACAGAGTAGTCTCAACCTTCAGATTCGTGCTTTTACTATAGCTGTGAAAACTGTACAGTACATTATCTAATGGTGTTTGAGGCTACTCTATATGTTTGCTTTATTTACCAGATTTATCACTGAATAGTGGCGAGTTTAGTTTATGATTTAGGTAGTTGATTCTCTGCTCCACAGGGGCGTGTATCGCCGAAAATAATAATAGTAATATATTTCGGCGATACACGCCCCTGTGCTCTGCTCGAAACTCTTTTGGTATCTTCTGTACATGTAGCAGGGATTGAAAACTTAGTGTGTCTCATGCACTTAATTGTGATCAATCATTTTAACCAACGACTGTACGGTTAAATTTATATATTTTACAAAAAATGTCACCGTATGAATCGGTTCATTTTGCATCATTGATGTTCATGCCTATTTAAATTGACTTTTCGGGGGGTTAAAATGACAGGGTATCTAAAGCTTCATAAAAAAGGAAATTTGCAACATGGAAAATCACATTGAAATCGAATAATGAGATTTGCGTTGAGAATTAACAACAATTCGAATTTGCCTCGGGGGCAAGTTGTGCCCAGAAAAGGAATTTTGAGAATAATTTGGTCGAAGAATGTCAGAAGAAAATACCCATACATTTTTTATGGTTATGTTTTTTATGAAATTCCCAATAGGGCCTTTTTGAATGGCTATATTGTATCTAACAGATGTTTTGAAGACCCCGTCATTCGAACATCTAAATTACACTTGGGATTTTTTTGGGTATGTTTTTCGCCTTTGTTTGAACTTGAATTAAGTGATATTTTCATCCTGATATTTTACAACCTCTTCTCAAACGTTTGTCGATGTACATGCTTATCATACAACAATTATCATTAAAACATTCATTTCAGAAGTTGATTACCTAGTCAATAGGTTAATACCTAATGTCATTCCTAAAGGTTTACTTTATCAGTTTTGGCAAATCTTCGAAGAAAATGAAGATAAATAAAAACTAAAACTTACAATTTTCATTTTTTATGCCTGAAAAGGCATGTAGGTTAGATTACACTTTTATCAACATTTCTATCGCACAAGAAGGTTGATATGGACGCTTCTATTTTCTAAATCAAATTGTTGCAAATTGACAGATTTGTGTTTTTAAAAAATACAAAGAATTATCCTTCGTCAGTGTAACTGAAGTAATGCAAAACAAAATCTTTTAACTTTCGGGATGCACTTAATTAATTGAACTTAACTTAAAGTTAAATGTTCTTCTTCCATCCAGGCTTGTGTGCAGCATGGTGTATTTTGGCTTGAGCTTGAATGTACAGAATCTAAGTGGAAACATCTATATAAACTTCACTATCGGCGCAACAGTAGAAGCGGTCGCATATACAGCTACCCTATTCCTGCTTGATCGATGTGGTAGGAAGTTAATTCACTGTGGATGCATGGTGATTGGAGGACTGTCCTGTATAGGAACAATCTTTCCTGTGATTTATGGAACCGAAGGTAAAACGACGATGAATTTTTTTCACTAAAATTATAATTGAGTTACAAAATCATTCTGATTTCAATTTTGCAGAAAAGTAAAGAGAAGAATAAGGATAACAAGATTAAGAATAATAGTTTTGGTACTTACATGTACATGAACGTACCTGTGTTATTTAATATATGTCTATTGTTAACGTAAGAATATTTAGTAACAAGAAAATAACCTAAGAAAAAAGCACCAGCTTTTTTGTAACAAATGAAAAATTTTAATTGAGTTTTCATATGTGATACATTTGTACCAATGTAACATTTACATAAACGATGGAAATATTTTACACGGTGGTTGAATAAGAAAGAATAAATGTTATGAAGACATCTACTTGAATGGTGTTTTACTAATAAATGCAATTTCATCTCGTGAAACGTGTTGAAGATGATAAGACCTACATGTATTGTTTATTATTGTGCAAATTCTTTACAGAACACGAATGGATCACTATTTTCCTGGCAATGGTTGGAAGATTTGGAGCGTCAGGAGCTTTTGGTGTCATTTACGTATACACAGCTGAGCTCTATCCTACTGTGGCGAGGAATACGGGGATAGGAGTCGGGTCCCTTTGTGCCAGGATAGGAGGAGTTGTGTCCCCTTACATCGCAGATCTGGTGAGAATGTTTACACCGAATTAATATGAATCTATTTAAGATGGCTTAGTTAAGGAAAATGTGTCGAAATATCCGTATTACGATATAAATAAAAACCTTAAAAGGACAGAAATTACTTAATGATTCAATGGATAAGTTTCTCGGCAGGTTAAAGAATTTGTCGATAACCTTTAGGGTCATATACTTAAATAAAGTTAAATGACAAGCATCTTCATTTGAAAAATATTTTGATGTCATGGGTTAACAGTTTGAACGCCTTTAGTAATGGATACCTTTATCAAAATGTAACTGGTGTGAGCAAGGAGGCTGCTTTCAGACCCTTGTGAAGAGGAAAATCCAAGATCAAAGAATGCTCTCGAATTCCGCTAGACTTTTATTCAATTTTAATCAGACTGTTATGCATTTAATGTGATTTTATCTAGGTGTCATATTTTATAGGGCATTATTGTTGGCGGTGACCTGAGGATTGCTCTCCCCCTGATAGTCTTTGGAGGCTTCTCTCTCACTGCTGGGCTGCTTTCCTTAAGACTGCCGGAAACGATGGGGATTACCCTCCCTGAAACCCTTGAGGACTCAAAGCACATCAGCAGGTAACGCTGTGACAAGGACAACCATATACAGCTTGTATCAAATGTGTATAATATACATATATTGATAGTTTCGTATATTACCTGTGTTATGTATGTCAATAGACAAAAAGGACAATAATTTGACTGTGTCAAATAAGCGTTTATATTACAGAGAAAATTTTAATTATTTACTGAATAAACCATTTAATAAAACCATGTGCGAAACGAAGCTGAAAGGAGTCTCAAGGATAAGCGTACTTTGATTTAAGAGGACATTTCTATAATGCCTTTTAAAGGGACAGTGACAAGTTTGTTGGAAATTTAATTTCTCGAAATTTCCCCCAATTAATGTATGTTTATGCCAAATCTATTACCTTCAGAAGGTCAAATACCTCAATACTGAATCCGATTATCTACAGCATAACTTAATATGTTATATTCGTTTTACAACTGCTCCTTTTGTTTTAAAAGTTAATGCCTTGAAATTGGCAACATTATATCCATTTTCTTGAGATCCTTTGTGTACATATGAAACGTGCTTCTGTCCATTTAAAGTGACCATTCCCAATAGCAATTGTGAGTAAATGAAAACAAACACTAAATCATAGCACACATATTAAAAACATATTTGTTTCTTTTTTTTAAGGAATAAACGAAAGCCTGTATACAAGAAAGTGCTCACAAAAAAGCCAAATCAGGATGAAAATATACCAATGGAATGAGGAAAATGACTTATCGACGTTTTACCTGCAAACAAGATTTTTTTAATGTATCATTGCATCACATGTAATTAGAAAAGATACCTGTATATTGAAAAAATCAACAAATAAAGTTTAAGGTGACATGATAAAATTTAGTTTATTATTTCAAAAGTTCTTAAAGGTGAAATGTTCGATATCATAAATGGGATACCCCACCATTCCTCATTGACGATAATCTACAACATGGAAATTGACTGATTTATGAACTCTTCAATGAGGGTCATTTCGGGGCATTTGTCTTGCCATTGTTAGCATTTGCCATTGCCATTTAGCACTGGTCAAAAGCGCCGTATATCGTACTAAAGTTGTTAAAAGCATGTGGAAACTATGATATATTTTGGGGGGATTTAAGAACATTTTTGGAGTGTTGTTTTTTCAAGGTAAGTGCTGTGACGGTTTAACCTCACTGTTCCACATTTCCCTAAATTGGGGATGGATTAGGAGGGGATTAACTTTGGGTTGTCACAACATCGTCAAGTTATAGCCCATATCAAGTAATGAAGGTGCCAAAGTGAACACAGTTCACAGTGTTAGTGTCAGTTAGTGTCAGTTCATAATTGTGAAAAAGTGTTCACTTTCTTATTAAAGATGAACAGACAAGAGTTGAGATAACTCTACGTCAGATGGAGGCCGGCGGACGTCTTCCACCCAAGCGAAGGAAATACCGACATATTGACATTAGCATCCAAGAAGAACAGAATCACCTTCAGGTCGGGAACAAGTGTCCACTGGCATATCTGGATGCCGTATCTAGATTCGTTGGATGTTAGACAATGTGATATGATGTATGTTGAATGTCGAAAAATCAATAACAAACACCATAAAGATACTGCAATAATATATTTTTCATTTTAACCTGAACCTGAAAAGACATGTTATCTGTATTTGTGTTCAGACAGACTATATACAGATACAGACTATAGTCTGGGACCCTATTGTGATGTACTTGTGCACGCCCCAGTGCTCCCTAATCCTCTAACAATAGAATGTGGAACAGTGAGGTGATGCCGCTGTGACATGATTGGCCAAGTCTCACAAAAGCTGACACGGGTTACTGTTATTCAAATTTCATTGTAAAAGACGAAGAAACACGCGATGTTCTAAACAGAATTGTTAACCTAAATGAAAGTTTGATGAACTTGCGTTTATAAATGCCTTTTCAGGATGAGTCTTCGACTACATTTATTTTGTTTCTGTATGGATACATGCACTACTTTAATGTGCAATGTTTGAAAAAAAAACCTTCATGTACTTGGTTCGTGTGATAATAAAAATAATTGCGTGCGTCTGCACATATTGATTTCTTTTAAAAACTGTGACCAACTTCTTGACCTTATTCATGAACATGGTTTGCATTTACATATCTTAGAAACTGTGATAATTTTATCTACAAGTCATGAAATTCGATGAAGTTCTCTCCATAATTGGTGACTTTGGGCGTTATGAAAAAGTTCACTTCTTTTTGCTGGCCATTCCTTTTATTTTTGGATCCAAGTTTCACTATCAGTCCTCTTTATATTGGATATTCCAGCACACAGGTTGGTAAAACATGCTTCAATTTTATTTGTACGTGGTTCCAAGTTTCCACAGCCTATAGTTTCATGTTTTCTTGGATTTTAGATAAAGTCTGTTTACTTAAGAGCTTATAGTGTATATTTTAGGATAGTAAAAGCCTCTAATAGGATAAAATTGATTTTGCGAGTTAAGGTCACAGTGTTGACTCCTAATGAAGAGTATTTACATATGAAAACGAGCATGATATCATGATTATTATAACATGTCTTTCTGCATTCATTTTGCAAAAATTCCTGTCAACAATATTTTTAGCATTTAAAGTCTTATTCAAATGCGCTCATTGACATATGCAAATGAACAGCATGGTGACTTTCACGAAACAAATCCTCCTTGATTTTGCTTTAGGTTTATATAGTTTTATTTTGGCATGATTCCAAGTTTCTGGTTTTTTATTTGTCTGAAAAATTTTACGATTTGAAATAAAAATTAAGAATTACTATATGTTTTAAAGACAGACTGGGGCCATACAGGCCATACTTTTGGATCAATATGTTTAGGGATCAAATCTACACAATTTATACAAGGTACTTATATATGGTATTCCGGAGGCAATTCTTGCATCACACAAAAGAGGGATGGTGTAAAATAAGGAATTTTAAGATTCATTTTTCTGAAATTAAATATCAATCAAAAGCATTTCGGGTAAAATTTCGACAAAACAATTTAAAGTGATATTATACATACTATGATATAAATTACGTTATTTGCAAAAAACTTTTTTTAATGAAATTATTTAGGAATTTTAGAAAATTTAGTTTTTGCAATTTGGACAAGTGTTTCATAAATCCATGAACATTTTGTACGAGCGGGAATGAGAAAGTGATACCTAAAGAAGCACAAAAACGCTTTTAAAAGAATAATTTTAGAATAGGAGCAACTTTGTCATAGAATATAAATGGTTACAGAAGGGGATGAGAATTCATTTGTGGACAACACAACAGTACCTTTAAGTTTGTTGTGGTTTTTTGTTTTATTGACGTAATGGTTTGGCAGCAATTCATGCCTTGACGATTGGTCAGCACTGCCTAAAGCAATGAAGTAGCTTTGCAAAATTCTTTAATATTCTCTTGAATGGGAGGACTTAGACGTAGACATATACATCAACTGAGTTCATGCAATTAGCGAGGTGATCAGGAAGGTCACGGAATGATATTGAGAATTTGCTTTTGTTCAAATGGCAAATTGGTGTACCATGAAGCAATTAGTGTACATTAACGTTAACATGGTACAATAGCTCGCTTTATGGGCCCATAACAAGAAGCAAGTTACCTCCGAGAGCGTTGTTGAATACCGATTTGCTTTCTAATTCCAACGAACGACCATTTGATTAGTATTCGATGCTGGGTTTCTAACATTAATGTTTCAACGGAATCTGTTGGAATGAGGGTGGAACTGAGAGCAAAGGAGCAGTTCTAAACAGAAAACCATCAACCAGACTCTCCTACGTTTTTTAAGGTTCAAGTTATTGACAAAACGACACCACTTTCAAACCACTCAGACGTTTTCGAAAGGAATGATAAGTTTGAATTGTTTTTACAGCTTTGACACAAGTCAAAATTCTGAAAATCAATTTGCATATACAGTATTTTGAATTGCTAACTAATTGTTTTGCAAGATAAGTTGATCAGAAAAACATATAAATATCCTGTCTGCAAAATTGGACATTACATCACTTATGCATAAGAGGATATCGTGTACAATCGCTACCATATTTTGTATACATTTTTGCGCAGGTGTTCAATTGATGAGAATGACACTTACGCGATCAAGCGCGAAAGCCACGCCCACCTCGTCAACATGTCCATTCCCTGGGAGACTGAAAATGGCCAACCAATCAGATCATCCTGCTACGTTTACGAGTATCCAATGAACGAAACCCATGCCACCAACGAGACAACGAAATGTACCTCTTGGGTTTTTGACAAATATAACTATGAGTCAACTTTGACAGAAAAGGTTCTTATTGTGTAGGCGATATAAAAGTTAGAAATATTTCAATTCAAATATGTATTTGAATTTAGTTAATTCATAATTTATCAATATATACGTAAATACGTACATAATTGGGTTGTGGTATCAATCCTAGATCAAATAACTTTTTGATTTGAACGGAAGTAAATTGAGCTGCGTATCAATATAAACGTCACCATAAATGAGATATTTCAATCCATGAGTGATACATGAGACCGAGTGACGTCATGTCTTCAGAAGACAACTTAGCTGTAGAAATCGTCGTTTAGAATTTCCTTAACTAGACAAACTAGAATAGCAAAAAAAAATTCTTTTGACATGTTCTATGGCGTGCTACAGTAATTATGCTTCAATAAATTACTATCCAATAAAGAGATTTCAACACCACTTGCGTATTTCGACAGATGTGAAATAAAAAAAGGTATATTCTGATGCATGAAAATGTACTCATTTACAAGATAGGTGCCTATCACATCCAAACAAAATTGCCTTTCTCGGGCAGCAGTATTTTGGTTTCTTTTCCGATGAAAATGTGGTGACATTTCTGTAAGAGTTTCTTTGGCGTTATCTCGAAACTTATTAGAAATAAAAGAAATCAAACTGTTTGATGAATTGGTATCCATGTTGTCTTATATTAATTGGTTGAATTTCTGTACAGTTTAGTATAGTCTGTGACAACCGGATTCAGCGATCCCACTCAAACATGGCTAGTTTCGCTGGACAAATCATTGGAATGCTATTCTCAGGATATATTTCAGACCGGTATTTAATTAAAACAAACATTTCTATTGTAACGATTTTCCTCCTTGATTCATTAGCAACTTTTATAAAGTACATGGTCTCTTAAGTAAACTAAATACATTGATTTATATTTCATTGTTATAGTAATGTCCCAAACAAATGTCCAAATATATCAAATTTTATCGGACAATTTATGTATGTTTTCATTGAACTCGTTCATTAATTAATCTATAACTATAAATTGCTGAAAGTGTATTTTACTTAGCGCGTAGCCAAATGGAAGATTATGAACGTCATGTATGGTCCCACTAATTCTTTCCCCACAGAGGCAGCTTCGTCATTAATTCCTATACAACCTCAGGCGTAATACGAGCATTTCACGGTCTAGAAATGCAGAAAATCAAAGTTGGTTGTGCAATCAGCGAAACCATTTCAAAGGTTATCATTCAAAACGCCTGAGGTATTTCTGTGTGCTTTCAGGAAGCTAAACTTCGTTCGAATATGCACTTTGCACTCCGAGTCTGCTTTATATATATGTATTTGTGCTGCAATATCTTGGCGCTAGGGGGACCTGCCAGAACTCATATTAGAACATTGGTTGTATAGGAATTAATGCCTCAGCTTCTTCTGTGGTGAGAAAATGGGTCTCACTCTGCCTGTTTAATAACAAGGGTCTATACTGACTGCAGGTTTGGTAGAAGACCGTTGATTGTTGTAAGTGCAACAGTCTGTATAGGATCTTTCCTGGGTATAACATTCGTTCAGAGCATCCACCTCTTCATGGTCCTAAGGGCCATGGCCAATTTGACTATGCATACTCTTGTTACCACCAGTTTTGTTACAGGTTTGTTATAATTGTAAATGATTCTTTTTCTTTTAATAGACGTGACCTGAGCTTTATCTTCAACATAACCCATGATAAAGTAAAATTAAAATAATTAATTAACCATGTGTTTTATTTTGCTTTAATGTGTCCCTTGCTTATGCTTTTCAAGATAACACATATTAACTCGCCAATTTGTATCTATTGTTTGTTTGTTATTTCAATATTCTCAACATACCCTGATAATTATCTTTATTTACAAGTCATGGAGTTTACGGGTCCATCGAAAAGAGTATTAATTGGAACAGTCAAATCCCAGTGCTGGATTTTGGGCCTTTTTCTTCGCCTTTTTCATACGAGACTGGTGGACTCTACAACTAACTTTGGCTGCACAAATGGTTGTCTATGTCTTTGTCATATGGTTAGTATATTTTCTTTATGTTAAATCGAGTAAAATGGAAAAGCATGGAAAATCATATTAAATATTCAATATGCTACTTTCTTGTGTTTACATATTTTTTCTTGATTATCTCTTCATAGTTGTAAGGTACTCGTACATTTTTAAAGTCTTTGAGTGACATTTCAAAAGTAATTTGGTGGTAATGAAACACAAGATTTTACGAATATTCAAATATTTCAACACTGTCGGCTACGTTTCGGTTAACAACTACTGAACTCAGTAAATATCCATAATAATGACATAATGTAACAATCCTTTTGAGACTTTTACAGCACTTCTGATTCCCTATGACATCTTAGAACACCCTGCAACAGGAAATTACCAAGTTTAGACAAGAGTATTTTGTTTGAATCAGAAGTATTTACACAATACAGAACTGGAAGTTTGCACATTTCGGGGAACATAGGGAGGATTGCACTTGATTTGTGCAAAAGTTATTGCGTTCCCTGTACTGTCAAACTCATTTTCCTTTCTCCAATGGAGCTTGTCATTTAAAAACTGAGAACAAAAAGAGGCGTTTTCTATAAACCAATATTATTAGAAGGAGATATAAGTATGAATATGTTTCCCCAGGCTGATGCCAGAATCACCAAGATGGTTGATATCAAAGAAGCGAATGGCAGATGCAAAGGCACACATCAAGAAGATGGCAGCGTTCAATAGCGTGATCGTTGATGAGGAGGTTCTGGATAACCTCCAGGAGGAGAAGGAAGACAAAGAGGGGGAATCTGGCATTTTGACCAAATGGCTGTCTAGCTGTGATTTGATGACAATGTCCCTCATCATATGCTTCAACTGGTAAGGAGATTAGATAAGAAGAATTAGTCCTTGTCCAGTAGGTTGCCAGTACCCTACAATCCAATTTCTTCCATCATATTGTCCGTCGTGTGGTTATAAATAACCAGAATATGATTAAACCTAAAACTGAGCAATATTAGCAGTACCCGGAGGAGAGTATTTTAAAAAGGTCTCTTGCTAGTTATGAGTATCCCGGAAGTACACATGTAACGTCAGGTTCGAAATTTAGCAGAAGTTACGGGATTGTTGGAGCATCCAGGAATGTATTTGTAACTATAGGTATATTATTTTATTCTGATGCATTGAAAGCCCGTTTGACTGAAAGGCGTACTCAACATTTCGCCATTAGAAAAATTAGTTAGCTTTTAAAAAGCAATGAAAAATCTAGTTTTTATTAAAAAAATTCTTAATTCTTCAACGAATTTTCCTTTTCACTTAACATATTCCTGATTTGTTTGGAAGGCTTGTATGCAGTATGGTGTACTACGGTCTCAGTCTGAATGTACAAAATTTAAATGGGAACATCTACTTGAACTTCACGATCAGCTGTGTAGTAGAGTCAGCGTCTTATTTGGTTGTGTTTCTGTTCCTCGATCGACTTGGCCGGAAGCTGATGCTCTGTGGATCCGTGTTCCTAGGTGGCTTTTCGTGTATTGGAACCATTTTTCCGGTTCTCTATGGAAACATGGGTTGTATATGGAAATTTCCACATTGTCTTTCCAAGTCATAAGTACCCAAGCAGACACTTCTTACAAAAATGCCACTGTGAATGCATCTATCATCTGTTTATCTAACTGAGGAAAATAAGATATTCATATTTCTTACCTATATGTATATCTTCAAAAAACAGTTCTAAGTCAACAATGAATTTCAAAACGCAATAACTACATGTATAACAAAAATGTTAGTAGAAATTCTCAAACCTTTCTTACAGTAAGTGTTTACTTTCTGGCAAGCGCCTACCTAGCATCCTCTTCCTCGTTTGAATAGTAAGGCACAATAAAGAGATGAACGTTGCTTTGCAAAGACACCTTATTCTATTTCAGCAAATCATTGGATCACTATATTTTTGCCACGGTAGGAAAATTTGGGGCATCAGCAACCTCTTCAATCGTTTATGTGTACACGGCTGAGCTTTATCCGACTGTTGCCAGAAACACCGGAATTGGACTGAGTTCCCTCTGTTCAAGGATTGGAGCAGTTATCTCCCCTTACATTGCTGATTTGGTGAGACTGGTTACACCTTGGGATTATTTCAAACACATTTCTTAAACTACAGTTTGGTAGACATTTAAGAGTCCCATTCAATGTCCATTATGCTTTCCTCATGGGATACATTAGGTCATGTCAAATTATTGATTTGTTAGTCTGCTGTGTGAAACAGTTTTCTGCGTCTAGCAAACAGAAAAAGCTTTTAATCCATGAA
Organism: Phorcus lineatus; assembly: GCA_921293015.1. Classification (NCBI taxonomy): domain Eukaryota; kingdom Metazoa; phylum Mollusca; class Gastropoda; order Trochida; family Trochidae; genus Phorcus; species Phorcus lineatus. The sequence goes on along the minus strand of OV121085.1, from coordinate 28,268,534 downwards.
AAAAAATTGAAAATTCCTTGGATGCATAGATAAGAAAATTCTGATGAATCTGTAAATAAAGGCCTTATTATGATAATATGGAGCATGTATTCAAAACTTTTAGAAACAAACATTTTTTAAATGTTGTTTTAATCAATACAGTGATTTAACATTTGATTATTAATTTTACCCCAAATACAAAATACCTAAAGAGAAAACAACAAGGGTAATTTACAATTAGCTTTTGTTTGATTTGAAATGAGAACTCGTAACTTCAAAACATAATTCCGTGAATTTATTGCAACTTATTATGGTATTAACCTAGTTGAATAACCACAAACAAGAGCCATTATCTCCTAGCTTATCAGACTGAAATATAGAATATAATGGAACAGGAGAAGTGTAGGGCCACACAGCCACTAAAAATAAAGGCGTTTTCATTCTTGAAGCTGAAAAAAGGTTTCTGGCAAGGCGCTTGCAGCCCTTAGTATGGCCAAAGAATCCAAAAATCTAAATTCAATAATCCCCACTGGCCAAGGTACTTGTATATTTCAATTCTCTAGAGACAGTGGTTCATGAGAAGAATTCTGAAATTGAACATTTTACCTGTTAAGCCTGGTGAGCTAAAAAGCTATGACTGTTACCTTAAGCATTTGTAATGATAACTTTTTAATTTTATGGCAAATACGTCGTTTACTTAATGTTACTAAATAGGAGAGATTATTGCTATATCTAAACGAAACTGCTTTTAGAATATAGCCAGTTATTGCAAAATCAGAAACAGTGTCTATATTTGCCTGAATAAATATTCTTGCTTTTAACAAACTGACTTAGTTAGAAATATGTGTGTAAATAAGTGTGTATATATCTGTGTAAATGTGTGTGTTAATATGTGTGTAAATATATGTGTAAATGTGTGTGTTAATATGTTTGTTAATATGTGTGTAAATAAGTTAAGAAACTAGAGTCTTCTCGAATTATAGGAACATACCTTATCACCAGTATGCAAAAAAACATCGTTTCTTATTGCAGAAGGAATAGAACAGGAGGTTAATATGATAAAAGGAATTGAGTAACCTTTGTGGAAAAAGAATGGGGGCACGAAAACAATAAGAGATGTCATCATGATGGTTTTCTCATTACAGGGTATCATAATAGGAGGAGACTTGAAGGTTGCCCTTCCCCTTATTGTGTTCGGGGTCTTCTCTGTAACCGCTGGGATTTTATCCTTCAAGCTTCCCGAAACAAAGGGCAAGATTCTCATAGAAAACGTTGAAGATTTACAAGACTTCCAAAGGTAAGGACTAACTCATAACTGCAAGTTAATTTTCATGAATTTTCTTTCGAAGGGTACTCATCAACTTGTGCTATTATATTATTCCTTTCCATAAAACAATTACGGGTAATTTTGTACTTTTTGATATGGGCCGAAACCGATGACATAAACGTGTTCACGCAAATTTCTCCCTGGCAGGTTTGTATTTAATATTTTTTTGTTGAAAGGTATTTAATTTTAAAGAAATAATAAGTAATATAGAAGGAACTCTTACATGCACTAATTATATCGTATCTTTCCCATTTTCTTAAGCATTTTCCGTGCCCTAGCCCATACAGAAGGGACATCCTCATTACAATTTGATATGCTGATCTCATTTCAGAGTTAAAAAGCGAGGACATCATACTTCGGTTAAGCGGACAAACGCTGAAAATATACAGATGGATGAGAGAAAGAGTATGACATGAGAATCGTATGGTCATGTGTTAACTTCTTGATCATACTGAAATTTTCGATGATTACGACCTAATCTAAACAGAACCAGACAGACTGATTTCGAACTCTGATTTAGTTCAGTAGTTGGACAGGTATATCCTGTGCTGATATGATATATAAACCGATATCCACCTGTCTTCATCTCCATTGTTATTTCTTCTTTTTTTAGAGACAGATTAACAGGCCAAGTTTTCTCTCTGTAATTCAATACGATAATTGTTGTTCGCGATTTTTCAACTTTAACAAATCTCACGGATGATTTGTAAAAATTCAGCTAATCTAATTGTACATATGTTGTGCAAGTGAGAGAGAGAGAGAGAGAGAGAGAGAGAGAGAGAGAGAGAGAGAGAGACAGACAGACAGACAGACAGACAGAGAGAGACAGAGACAGAGAGAGACAGACAGCGAGACAGAGACAGAGAGACAGACAGAGAGAGAGAGAGAGAGAGACAGAGAGACAGAGAGACAGAGATAGATAGATAGAGAGAGATGCTTTGTTCTGTTTTCATATCAAATATGACAATTCAATTTACCATTCCAATCCAATTTTGTTAAAATGAAGATTTATGCAACTCGTTGAAGTAAGCAGAATCTCCAATATTAACTAACTATATCAAATAATAATTTCATATTTTCAATAATTTCATATGATCACGGTATTTCTAAGAATAACGTTATTTTTTCCTTATGCCCAATCACGGTACCTGTAATGAACAATTATAAAGTCAATATGAAGTCATTTTATTCCTAATTGAAAGAAACTGAAATGTTGAAGATGGAAAACGCGCTACAGAGAAAATGGGTCTTATCTTTTAAATGTAAACATTAGCTTATATCACAGAAAAAAAAGTTTACAGATGTGAAGATTTCAATAATGTTTTTAACTGTTTGAAGAAATGATAAAGTCAGTTCGATGTCAGTTTATTTTGATAGTACAGTAACTACATATCCCATCGGCTGATCCAATCCGCTGCGTCGCACACTTGACTGGAAATGGCCTAGTCGATTGGCAAACCAGGGTAAGTGGTGTTAGCAAAGGCGAGATGGCGCAGTCGAAGAGAGATACTGGCTACAAAGGTCTGATCGAATCAATCTCATTGAAATGAAATCTAAATGCTCCACCCAATTATGCGTGTAGATCTCACCAGGCTCCGTTACGTCAGCCGTCAGGTTTGCCTCTGACATAATTCAAATCAGCTAATCAGCGCATTCGCCCCGTAATCTATGGTGCAGGCGAATTGCATTTCGCTTGTACGCTTTTCAGATCTCGGAAACCAAAATCTTCCGACTGTTTTCCGAATGTCGAACTGCGTAAATACTCGAATTAATGTATTTTATGTACATTTAATTTACCCTAGCTCGGTTTGTTGAATAAAAAGGGCAAATCGAAAGCTATGAAGTTATCTTTCGCAATGCAAACTCTGCATTCCTCAACCTTATCTTTTAGTAGGCCGTATCAATTCAAATGCTTATTCTGGAAACAGATACGTTGCATAAACGTTTCGTCTTTTAGTTTGTAGTAATCACTGAATAATTTTAAATTTCGTGAAACAAATTAACCATAAACATACTGAGAAACAAAAACAACCAAAACATGTACAAATACCAATAGTAGGTTTCTTAATAATTATACATTATTCATATGCGACGATTATATGCTAATTAGATTGACCCTTGCTGCGTCAATGACTGAAATGTTATAATTAAATCTGCATGATTAAGTGGTATTAATAGACATATGCAAATGACTTTAACTTAATCTGTATAAAATTGAAAGTTTATAAGATTTTCAATTTCTACTTACGGAATTATTTACAATCTCATTGAATGCCACCACGAGACGCGCTTTGTGATTGCTCGAAGGTATTTGTGGCAAGCTAAGCCAATGAGATATAGAGGTCAAAATGCAAGCAAAGGTTAACCTGACGGCTTCAGTAAGGGAGCCTAGTGAGATCTATAATTTGCATAACGTAGTGCAGCAACATTAGATTTTATTTCAATGAGATTGTGATCTAATTTATTTACACTTTCATATACAAACGGTATACAAAGAGATAACATATAGTTTATGTGTGAAATTTAATACATACAAACGGCAGCCTATGTTACTACTTATACAATTCTGGTTTCATCAAGACGCTGCCGCAAAAAAGGATTTAAAACTGAAGATTACTGGTAACAATGGCTGCTGCACGAGAACTGGGCAGTCCAAGGAAAAATCGTACACAAATCCTAACTTTTCGCAGAATGGGATCTGTACTCAAACCATGAATTTTGGTGCTAAGCAATCAGTTCAGAGGGAAGGCATAATGTATAATTTTAATTATTACAAATTATTATATCTGTATTAGTATCACTTCTAAGAATCAAAAGAGACAAAAAAATGAGAAAATATACACTTCGACTTCTTTGACACCTTTTATACCCCAGTTTTGGATAACGCCTAATTAGACTCTTGAAAGCTGTGTAAATATCATCGAAGCATGACTCCAATCCAGACCCAGTGAGTGACGTATTAGGCGGCCACTGAGCTCTTTGTTTTCTCTGTATTTCAAAAAACTAATTCAACAGCAAAATAGGGGTGATAACACTACCAAAAGAATGAATGAACACGATATATTAATGCCTCAGGATACACATTTTCCTTCTCAGTCTTCATATCCACTTTTATGGAGTGTGACAATCCATGGACGTGGTTTTCTCTTAACAAAAGTTTAGAACCAGGGTTGTGAGAGATCCACCAAAATTAAATAACACGTATTGTAATATCATGTATTTATCAATTTGAAGTATAAATTGTCTCGAAAAAGTTTTTAATGAACGTGATGCAATGTCATATATGTTCACTGTAATGTCATTTGTATTGTATTTCAAAGAAAACAGTTTTTCTTTCACTGAACTTTCGTAACAACATAGCACTAAAGTGGATGATTCGTTTGTAGCTATCTAACATATCTTGTTATCTAATATTACACCTCACACCGTGTGGCTATGTCTTTTTATTACCCATATGGTTAATCATAAGCGGTCACATATTTTCAATATGAGCACATGTGCACATATCACTTTTGCCTAGCAACGATTGTTTCAGAGCGAGTTACCGTATTACCTCGTCTGTGACGTCATAAAACCATTGTTCGTGACGTCACTGTAGCGGGCCACCAAAAAGGAAGCAGGCCGCATTCCGTGTGTTTAAAATTTAAATAGAATCAGTAATAAAGAAATTATAACCCTCGGAAGTGTGTCAAAACACTTTTACGAAACTCGTGCGAATTTGTGTATTACCCTCGCTCTCGCTCGGGTAATACAAAAATTCACACTCGTTTCGTAAAAGTCATATGACACACTTTCTCGGGTAATAATCTCTATATCTTTGAATGTAACACTCAAATATAATATTACATGCCGTGCGCAAGCGTCAGAAAATTTCTATATTATTCTAAAGAATTTGGTAACCACCTAAATGATCTACTTTTTCAAATGATTGTATAAATTGTCACAGCATGAACCCAATCCCCAGGCCTTCTCTCAATTTATTGGTTTAATATACATTCTGCAAGTTCATTGGTTTACAATGATTGGATGTCATGACAATATACTAAGTATACTAAGTAGCAGTCCGACATAACCATTATTACAGGACAACCCATGATACGCTAGTGCTCGCAGGTTTCACCACAATGCATAGCAAGAGTGGTATATATTGTGGGCTTTCTCCCTGCAATAATACTAGCAGTCGAGATATAAGTAATATAATCATGAAAGCGGCGTTAAAACCCAAATCACCTCACTTCAAATAGGTGTATTAAACACCATGAAATTTAGAATTGAATTTGAATCTAAAGGGATGACATAACGTATGATACTTGTTAACCCAGTCAAGTTGTTGAGACAACATTGGGCAGTCGTTGAAACTGATGTACACATGCTGCAGGATAGTGCGCAAAGCATTGTATTAAAGCATTGGCTTTTGTTTGGAACAATACAAATTACACTATATATATTAAATACCAATTTATCGATAGTTGGAGTTGTTTGGATGACTTAAATATGTTAAACGGTGGTTAAAACATCGACATTACTGTTGTTTTTTCAATAAGCAGGTTAAAGGGGCACCGCGTATTACGCCACGCGGCAGGATCGATTCTTCAGTGACAACGGGCTCTTTTTCTGTTTTCTCTTCATTGGTGCTAATAAGCGGATGTTTTGATAACGCCATATGTAAGTTGTTTATTGCCCAATTTCAGAAATTCAAAGTAAACACAACGTCAAATTCGAATACATTTTAATGAATCACGAAAGTTGCCACGGGACATTTCATTCAATCTTTAATGTCCTACAGGAAGTTGATAAATTCATTGCTGAAAATATACAATAATTAGATGTGATTACAGTGATATATCAGCATAATTGTAAATGAAACATTTGTGTATAAAATGGCAAACATTATTACAACATTTGCTAATTGTATATCTTGATTTTACATCGTCATAAACCTGAATGGTGTGGAACTTTATAACCTACGAGGGCAGTCATAATGGGAATGCCCTATGGCAAACTACCACTTTTTCATTGTGAGGTCACGTCATAAACAATGCTTTGACGTCACACTTTCTACAATGATCTTGTAGTCAAAATGCGACGACGGTGGGTAATCCGCCTTCACTTGGAGGTTGATTAAACATTTTGATTATTTTCTTTGATTTCGCGACTTCGGCAATAACAGAATATCATATTCGTGTCCATGACATACTATGTTCACGACACTCGTGCGTCAATATCGGTATACCCCTCGCCATCGCTCGTGAAATACTATTGTTAAGCCACTCGTGTCGTAAAAATAGTACGTCATGGGCACGAATATAATATCCTCAGTGTATGACGCCCATTTCACTTTCAAGTTCTTTAAACGTACACATAAAATTATCTGTAATTTGCAAATTGTAAACAATGACTTGCTTTTGACAAGGTTGTGCTTAAAGTTTACATAACCACAAACATATTTCACTATTTTCTTTGGAATATATGAATGTCTGATTACAATATTGTATAGTGGGTCAAAGGTCGCTACTCAAATATGTTCAGTTTGGTAATGAAAGCCGTTTTTGAAAGCCACTCTTGATGGGCCGCTTAGATCTATCTGGCCACAAACCAGTGAATGCATGACTGGTCACACGCGCTTTTTGTGACGTCATAAACAGAATCATTGCCTCGTGATCTATACGACTAATTAAAGGTGTTTATTGGACAAATTTACAGAAATCAAGCCCAGTTCTTATTTTGTTGAAAAATCTTTGAACGAAAATCGAGAAGTGATAAAGTCGAGGTTAGCGGTTATTTAAGGTGATATAATTTTGAAACAAATTATCATATGAATGTGAACAAGAAAGCTGACATGAAAAAGAAGGTCATGTCAAATTCTTTCTCTAACCCATCTTTATATTTTCAGTGCTTGTCAGCTCGACCTCAGCATACGATCCTTGCTTTTTATTTCTGAAAGATAATGTAATGTAAGTTTGCTCCTTAAGTGTTTTTTATATATTCAATAATATTTCATTTCATATATAATTATCAATACAATTTATTTGATGTTAATTTTCCAATAAAAAAGAACACGACTTCTAGAAAGCTTTGTTCATGTACATGTCCGTAGTTTCATTGTCACGGCGGTTTCTGCCCATATGAAGGCTAAAAATTTATCCTTGTTACTCGTGTATACACGCATGTTTTCATAGAGAGGAAAACAAAAAATATATCACACTTGGTAGAGTGCCCTTCAAAATATAGTTTAAGAAAAAAAAAACTTGCATAAGTTAATACCTATGGAAGTCTTGTAAATCTTCGACAGTTTCTGGGAGAGTCCTGCCCTTGGTTTCAGGAAGTTTGAAGGAGAGAATCCCAGCTGTTACAGAGAAGACCCCGAACACAATAAGGGGAAGGGCAACCTTGAGATCTCCCCCAACTATGATACCCTGGAATTATAGAACCGACGTGACAACATCAAACTGTTTTCTCTCTCCCATTCTTTTTCAATAGAGATAACTCATGTAATAGCATGTCCTCTGTTCTCTGTAAAATGAATACAGAAACTGAACCTATGTATTATACTTGACTAAAGCAAAACGATAATACTAAAAAGTAATCGAAAGTTTTTTTAAAAGAAGTAGATTTTGCAAATGTATAGTGCAGCGTTATTCAAATAATCATTAAATGTAAACAACCTCACCAAATCGGCAATGTAAGGGGAGATTACTCCCCCTATTCTTGCACAGAAGGAACTCAGTGCGATGCCTGTATTCCTGATGACAGTGGGATAAAGCTCAGACGTGTACACATACATAATTGAGAACGCTCCTGATGCCCCAAACTTTCCTGCCATGGCCAGAAGAATAGTGATCCATTCATTTGCTAAAACAGAATAAAAGGAATGGAAGGCAGAACTATGCAAGACTAGTAAAATGCTTACTTTAAGATAGTCTAAAAGGCAGACTGAAGTTGATAATACTTTGATCTTAACATAACCTCTTGAAAAGCAAGCTCTGTTTTGATTCTTATTTCTCTTAGTTTTTCCTAATATATATTTGGAAAAGTTATCGTTTGGTGCATTAACTGTTTAATTTACTGAGTGGTTATCTAAAGCATGTTTGGGAATCCAATAGTGGTGTTCATTTTAGATATAATATAGATATTTATAGATATACTAGTATTTAAAAATCCGTCTATTTACTATGTTTATTCGTTGACAGTAAATATTGAGTTCAATAAAGATGTAATCTTTCTCCGAAGTATGACTTGGAAAGATGAAACACAATTTTCATATTCTACCTTTGGTTCCATAGAGAACAGGGAAGATGGTTCCAATACACGACAAGCCACCTAGTAACATGGCTCCACAGAGCATCAGCTTCCTGCCCAGTCGATCAAGCAACAGGAAGACAGCCAAATAAGATGCTGACTCTACTATGCTGCTGATGGTGAAGTTCAAGTAGATGTTTCCACTTAAATTCTGCACATTCAGACTCAGACCGTAATACACCATACTGCATACAAGCCTTCAACACAAATTGGAAATATTGCTAAAGGTTGAAAATTGTTTACATTGTTTTAATGACAATATATTATGTATTTCTTAAACTTAGATGAGTTTTCAGTACATCAAAGTAATTCGATTAAAAGTTTCTCCATAATCGAACAAATATTCTTCGTTGCAAGGGGCTATCAACATTGTGCAATGATACATTAGAAAAACACTTGATATGTTTCTCTCATATTTCTAAAATACATATATATTTGATTAAGTTAATACCTGTGCCACCTCACTCGTGTGTAAACAAGCAGTTGAGTTATCCTTATGCATGTCTAAATTTGTCTCTTTTGCAAATACATTCGTTGTTGCAATGATTGCTTTTAGAAATAGATTTTTTACCATTTTAATTAGAAGAACACTTGACAAACATTCACAAGAAAGACCCTTAAGCTTATACACATGGAACTGTCAATCACTAAAACGACATTTATCTAATAAAAGTATACAAGAGATGTTATCAGAGCATGCTATTGTGGGGTTGTGTTAAACATGGATGTATGTAAGTGATCACTGCAGTGACTTTCTATCTTCTACTCACACACTTCTATCTTCACTGAGAGACAAGAACAAGCATGGTGGTGTATGTGTATGCTGTATACATTGAGAACTCATTATTTGCACAAACAAGGAGGATTTGTTCACATGTAACAGATAGTGTTTATCTATTGATTGATAAGAATGCATTTAACATTCATAAAGATATTGTTGTCTGTGTTCTTTATATTTCACCAACTCACAATATATCAATGATAAACAGAAAGACAGTTTAGAAGTGCTAGAAGACTGCTTATATGATATAAAAAGCTCTTATGATGCTGAAGTTATCTTAAATGGAGACTTTAACTGTAGAACTGGAACACTGGAAGACTTCATAGTCAACGATGACTCAGATTATATGCCTGGAGGAGACTGGTATGACAGCGATGACTTCCAATATCCACGTAAGAACTGTGATACCGAAGTGAATAACTTCGGTCGACGTTTACTTGACATTTGCCGAACTCATTGTTTACATATTCTGAATGGCAGAGTTAACGGTGATGAAGATGGACATTTTACATGTGTTTCAAACAATGGTCGTAGTGTTGTTGATTACACTTTTGTTAGTTCACACCTTTTTTATTTTGTTTCAGATTTTAAAGTTTGTAATCTTGAAGAATCAGACCATTTTCCTATTTTGGCTATGTTTAAAATTTTGTATGATGAAAGTGTATTTGAGAACGACTCATGCGTGACACCATACTACAAGTTTCAGTGGGAGGATCGATATCGAAGCAAATTTACACAACTCATGTCTGATGATGTTTCGAGAACAATGATAGCAGATATACTGTGTGAAATCGATACAGATATTGACACATCGATAAATATGATCTACAGCCTATATCATCGTGCCGCTGAGTGCATGAAGAAACGTGTAGGACCATACATTCGAGCAGACGACACACAGCCCGTATGGTGGGACAGTGACTGCCAGACTGCCAAGGGAGATAAATACCATGCACTCGACGGGTTTCGACAGAGTAAGACAGATGACGATTTACAGAAATATAGACATTTAAAATCAATTTTTAGATTAACATGTTCCATTAAACAGAAACAGTATGAAAATGACATGAAGACTAAATGGAATTGCATGAAGAATGATGAAGACAAAATTTGGAAGGAACTAGGGAAACTACAAAGATCTAAAAGTACAAACTCAATATCAGGAACAGAGTGGATTGATTACTTTCAGCAGCTTTTAAACTCAACCGAAAATTCCACAACGTTAGAAGTTACTGTTAAGGATTATATTTTTGCACATGACAATAAAATAAGAAGACTGTATCTTGAAAACAGGTAATGAAATATTCAATGCACCTATAACAATGTCAGAAGTTACAAAAAATATTGAGAATTCAAAACTAAAGAAATCGCCAGGATCGAACGGAATCACAGCTGAATTACTACACCAATCTAAGACAGGCATTGCTCCAATATTTGTTAAACTTTTCAATAAAATATTAGACAGTGGAATGTTTCCTACATAAAGGGGAAAAGCAATCATTTAACCTCTTCACAAGAAAGGACCTACAAGTGATGGGCAAAATTATCGAGGAATTTCATTGTTATGGGTGATTGAATAGGTTTTTACAAAAATACTAAATGAACGTCTACAATCTTGGTCTCAAATAAATGGTATTATTTATGAAAATCAAGCCGGATTCAGAAAAGGATATGCTACTGTCGACAATATGTTTACACTTCATGGAATGATAAGAAAATACTTATCAAAGTCGGGAGGGCGCTTTTACTGTTTTTTCATTGACTTTTCCAAAGCATTTGACTGTGTGATTCATGACCATCTGTGGTATCGCCTTATGAACTATGGAATCCATGGGAAAGTTTTGAATATTTTAAGAGATATGTACTCGAAACTACGATCCTGTGTTAAAACTGAACATGGACTCAGTGACTTTTTCACTTGCCACGCGGGAACACGTCAGGGCTGCATGTTGAGTCCCTTATTATTTTCACTTTATATCAACGAATTAGTGACAGAGATGGAAGATTCAAATTGCAGAGGTATTTTTATATCAGAAGAAGCACCAAACATTTGCTCGGTATAAAATGCTGATGACGTCACAAGTTTAGCCTATAGTGCATGTAGACTTCAACAACAAATAGATCGCTTAAGTGACTTTTGTGATAGATGGGGACTTTCTTTGAATATCGATAAATCACAAATAGTTGTTTTTAGGAACGGGGGATATCTAAGGCATTATGAAAATTGGAACTTCAAGGGATCCCAGATAAAAGTGGTTTCACAATATAAATATTTAGGAATTATTTTCACACCAAAAGGAGTCTGGACAAAAGCCACTTCAACGTTGGCGCAGCAGGCTGAAAAAGCATGTTCTTCACTTTATAATCTTAACTCACTATGTGGCGGTCTCCCAATAACTACAGCAGCCCGACTTTTCGACAGCCTTATTGTCTTACCTATTTTGACATATGCCTGTAAAATCTGGGGATATCAGACTTATAAATCTATTGAAACAGTCCAAACAAAGTACTTCAAAAGGATTCCAAGATTACTCCAGTCCGCTTGTAACGCCGCTGTCCTTGGAGATTGTGGTCGTCATTCTATTTATACATAGCAAATAATGAAGTGTATAACGTATTGGAGTAAGTTAATTATTATGGACAGCAGGAGACTACCAAAACAGACCAATCACATGCTATATAATATCGATCTTTCTAAACGAACTTCATGGGTAACATTTTTAAAGGAGATTTTATATAAACTTGGATTTGGAATCGATTGGATTACTCAAGATTTTGGAAGCCGTGAAAATTTTTTGTTAGAAGTAAAGCAACGTATAAAGGATATCGACATGCAACAATGGCGGTCAAATATTGGTGAAAACTCTCGTCTTGGTTCCTACCACATTTTTAAATCTCTATTAAATGTGGAATCATATCTTATCAATATTCAAGAGAAATTATATCGATGTGGTAATCATAATTTAATGGTGGAAGTAGGACGCAGAACTGGTGTTGATATTGAATATAGATTATGTACTCATTGTTCACGTTATGGATTAGAATATGTTGAAAATGAATTTCATTTCCTATTGGTATGTACCGCCTTTAACGATTTACGTAAAAAATATATCAAAATTAATTATACTGTAAATCCGACAAGGGAAAATTTTCGAAACATAATAAATTTCAATTGTCAATCAACTATTGTTAATCTTGGTAATTATATAAATTTTGCATTTTATGCTACGCTTCATAAATGAATTGTATTAGAAGTGGTTATGACTTATTTAATTGTACATAGCATGAAATGTTGATATGCATATCAAATTATTCTTCGGGACGAATGTTGATATGATTTTTTTTTCAAAACCATATATATGTTATGTATGTTATGTCCTATGGGCCTGTGGCCTCTCTGACAGAAATAAACTATATATACACTTGACAAGGCTCTCATATAATTTTGAAAATATATAAAGTTATTCCATGCGTCACCTCACCCGTGAGCAAAAATAAAACAATCTAAATTACCAAATTTGAAGCTCTTCATCGTGAATTACACATTTATTGGGGCAGCTTTTTTTACCATATCCACAAAGTTTATAAAAATCTAACTGAATCCCTGCTATCACTACTGACTGGTTACTTATAAATATTTGAAGCAAGAAGATACTTATCAATAACCATATGAGGGAAACCATGTGAATGAAATTAAGGGATCAGCATAACGATATACCAACATATCCTTTTGTTTAATTATTTTATTGGGTGATGTTTTATAGGCCATATGATGGAACCATTTGAAGATAATCAGGGGATTGTACAAGTTTATAACTAACTGTAGCAGGATGTTGTCTTCTACAATTTCATATTTTTACCAGGGATTAATTTTATCTCCATACCAGTTGAAGCATATGATGAGGGACATTGCCATCAAATCACAGCTTGACAGCCATTTAGGCAAAATGCCAGGTTCCCCTTCTTTGTCTTCTTTCTCCTCCTGCAGGTTGTCCAGAACCTCCTCATCAATGTTGACTCTATTGAATGCTGCCATCTTCCTGATATGAGCCTTTGCATCTGCCATACGGTTGTTTGAAATCAACCATCTTGGAGATTCTGGCATCAGCCTGGGGAAAAGTATTCACAATTATAAATTCTTCTTTTAAAACATAGTTTACAAATAATGACTATTTTGATGCTAGGTTGATAGAAAGAATTGGCTTTGGATTACATTGAAGAAAGGGAAATTATTTTGACCATTGAATGAACACATTATTTTTTTGTTTTATCGTATTGTTGAGACATATATTATCATTTATTTTCCTATCTATTGCAAGGAACTAACACTTATGTATTGTGCAAACTTAATCGGTACAAAAGATTTTGGAGGTGGCATAAATTGATGATTTTTCGTTACACTTTTCAGTATCAATTTGATATTTACAAAACATTAGTATAAAACTTGTGTTCGATTACCAGTACAATTTTTGAAATGAGAAGAAAATACTTAATACATATATTTCGTAAACTATATAGAATATAATAAAGATAATAAACCGGCGAAAATTGGGTATAAATATAGGCATTGTGCAGTAATGTAGCAGTAAACAAAGGTACTGACCATATGAAGAAGACATAGCCAACCATTTGAGCAGCTAAGGTTATTTGTAGAGTCCACCAGTCTCGAATGAAATAGGCGAAGATAGCCAGCAAAAATAGGCCCAAAATCCAGAACTGGGATTTGACAGTACCAATTAATACCCTTTTCGATGGACCCGTAAACTCCATGACTTAAAAAGAAAGATACATTAAGAATTGTTGAAAATGATACAAAAGAGCAGATTATAATTATTACATTTCATAAGACAATGCATATCATCAAAAGTAAACAGACAAAGGAATGATGAGAAATCTGTAAATAAATTGCTAAAACAAACCTTAACTCATTTGCACACATGTAGAAAGGATACACGCAAGTAATTACAATACACAATACATTATTGCTTACAATGTAAGTTAGAAAAATATCTTAGACTTAGTGTGAGACTTCAAATTTTAAATCTGCTGTTGGGTATATATTTCAGTGGTCGGAAACTACTCTGGTCGTTGTAAAAGATGAAACATTACTGCTAAACCTGCTTAGCGGTTATTAAAGAAATGACGTTACCTAAAAAGAACCTGAGATAGGTTTATAGGAGGAGGATATCAAGAAGGCGTTAATTCTCTCACGTGGGTTATTCAATCTATTGCTCCTTCAATAATGTCTCTTATAATATACTGATATCCCTGGTTTTCAGAAACACCCTTACAACAATCATAACTGGTATTGAATAAAATGTGTGTACGGGTTGGTTATGAAATAACAGACATTAACATCACAGTGAGTCTTGAACTGGTGAAGGAACATCTGAACAAATGGTGAAAAGATCGCCTGATCAACCTTGCTGATTGCAAAAGAGGATTTAATTTGCAATCACACTCTATCGTTCCTAAACATTGTTATATTGTAACATAGGTTATGTGGGAAGATTAGATTCTGCTAACCCATGTAAAAAGAGAAAAGATAATCTAATATAAATTATTACAAACCTGTAACAAAACTCGTGGTTACAAGAGTGAGCATTGTCATGCTGACCGTTGCCCTCAGGACCATGAAGAGTTGGATGCTCTGAACGAATGTTATACCCAGGAAAGATCCTATACACACTGTCACACTTACTATCATCATCGGTCTTCTACCGAACCTGGATTCATGGCAATAGATCAATGTCATTAGTCAATGATACTTCATACAATATTTTCAATATAGCTACCGGTAATGTACCAGTCTGATTAAAATCAACCGCAGTCTGTGGCATAAATTTTTTTAAAAATATTGAATCCAGTGGTATTCGAACTTATTCTATCAGGAGCTTTCCTCTCCACAACGGTATAAAAGCAGCCTCCTAGGTCGCACGTTCTAACGTAATCTCAACTAGTCAATCACAATAACTACGGCAAAAGCAGTATAAATGTTTTTTAAACTTTATTCCTCGGAACACGATCGATTTAAGTCATACTAGGTAATATATATAACAATGAGGATTGAATGACAACGCAAATAGCATTTATAACAACAATCTTTTGAAGTTTTCAAGGAAAACAAATTCGATAATCGTGTACTTATGGTTGATACTGAGGCATTTGATTTGGACTGAAGAAATAAGAAATATATTAATGTGTTTCAGTTTATCTATAGAACTTAACACTTCATCAGTAATAAATGAATAAACGAGGAATTTGGTCAATGAGGTGTATTAAAACAACAAACAAGAATTTCATACCGGTCTGACAGATATCCTGAAACTAACATTCCGACGACTTGTCCGGCAAAACTAGCCATGTTAGAGTGGGATCGCAGAATCCGGTTGTCACAGACTATACGGAACTGTACAGAAGTTAAACTAGTGATTAATATCACAACTGCCAAAACATAAAACAGTTAGATTTCCTTTATCTCTTTATGTCTGTATTTGTGTAAAACAAAATTATATTCATAAATTTTGTCCTCAATTCCAATCCGCTACTTTTTTTTCATATTGAGTTGATATAATGAACCAAATATAGACTTGGTTAATTATTATATTCATAAATTGAATAAGTAACTATTCCCAATGAAGAATTCGAGTAAACTAAATTGAATTCATTTTTAACTTTTAATTCGGAATATGAACCTTTTCTGTCAAAGTCGACTCATAGTTGGATTTGTCAAACACCCAAGAGGTACATTTTGTTGTCTCGTTGGTGACATGGCTTTCGTTCATTGGATATTTGTACTTGTAGCAGGATGATCTGATTGGTTGGCCTTTTTCATTCTCCCAGGGAATGGACATGTTGACGAGGTGGGCGTGGCTTTCGCTATTGATAGCGTAAGTGTCATTATCACCCAATGAACACCTGCACAACAATATATGCAAAATGTTATAAATCTATCAGATACCTCGAGGTTTATATTTATACACATATCTTAATTTTGCTTCAAGCGTGTAATATAAAACTTTGAAGATTGGGTATTTGATAGCATTCTTCTTAACCATTACATTTCGTGTTTCTGATAATGAAAATCAACTTATCTTGCCGAACTCTAACTTATGCAGTGGTAACATAGTCTTGTCGTGAAGTTCAGAACTTGATCATTTAAACCTTTAGGAGACTCTTATTCACTGATGAATCAAAATTTTGTAATAAACCTGAGTATTACTTCTGTTGGTAAAAAAATGTACATTTTGCCCTTATTTCCAATCAACAACTCCAAATAATCTTTAAATCAGTAAAATGCAATATCAAGTACACAAAGATCTTAACTTGATGATGGTCCATGGGAATTTGTACATCAACGACAACAATAACGTCATCGCAAATTATAAGAAATATTATACAATTATAGACTGGTGATGACGTTAATACATTTGTACCTGTGACCTCGGACTTCGTCCTCTGTCAATATTGCTTTCCTCGGGTCTATAAAAACAGGTATTGACCGAATTCACCAATCCATACTTGTTTTATTATGTTTCGAAATAAATACGAAAAGTAAAGAAAAAACGAAAGTCATGAACAGCAATTTGGATCAATTGTTCAACACGTCACGTCACGATAACAATAGCATGACGTCATGTAAAAACGTCAATTTCAAGTCAATATCACTTTTGGTCGGACTCGGAGTGAAGTCAATATGCTTTTCTGTCGACTGACACGTGACCGCTTCTCGACCAATAGGATCGCTGGAAAATTAAGCTTACACAATGATAACTTTTAATCCTAACCAAATCATTCTTTTTAAATTGCCTTTATATTGCTGGGGATGTTGAGAGTTTTGAAAAGAATAATCTTCATCAAACAAATCTATCTATTTTTTTCAAGAAATTATTCAAATCGAAAATCAACAAATTGAAATTTCGAGAATGTGTGATAGGAAAAGGCGTTCCTGTTTATTACGAATGATTTGTGGAAGCATTATCATGAAATGAAATATCAGCAATGTTTATTAACAAAATCTGTAAAATGTTATGACCATACCAACATGGAATCAAACCTTAAGGGTTTTTTCGATTTATGTTGAAGATTAAGTCATGTGATACTTATAGCAATTTGTTACGACTTTTATGAAATAACAAAAATCGTAAAGAGTTTTAAAAAAGAGGTCTGACATATCAACCAACTTTACCACTGATACTTTTACTCAAATAAATTGCTCTTTGGAAATTAAAAGTAAGTAAGTGTACAAAAATAGATTTCATACTCTCTCGTTATGATACTTTTTACACTCTAATCTGTTCCGTTGTGATACTATTTACACTCTAATCTGTTCCGTTGTGATACTATTTACGCTCTAATCTGTTCCGTTGTGATACTATTTACACTCTAATCTGTTCCATTGTGAAACTATTTTCACTCTAATCTGTTCCATTGTCACTCTAATCTGTTCCATTGTGATACTATTTACACTCTAATCTGTTCCATTGTGATACTATTTACACTCTAATCTGTTCCATTGTGATACTATTTACACTCTAATCTGTTCCATTGTGATACTATTTACACTCTAATCTGTTCCATTGTGATACTATTTACGCTCTAATCTGTTCCATTGTGATACTATTACACTCTAATCTGTTCCATTGTGATACTATTACACTCTAATCTGTTCCATCGTGATACTATTTACGCTCTAATCTGTTCCGTCGTGATACTATTTACACTCTAATCTGTTCCGTTGTGATACAATTTACACTCTAATCTGTTCCATTGTGAAACTATTTACACTCTAATCTGTTCCATTGTGATACTATTTACACTCTAATCTGTTCCATTGTGATACTATTTACACTCTAATCTGTTCCATTGTGATACTATTACACTCTAATCTGTTCCATTGTGATACTATTTACACTCTTATCTGTTCCATTGTGATACTATTTACACTCTAATCTGTTCCGTTGTGATACTATTACACTCTAATCTGTTCCATTGTGATATTATTTACACTCTAATCTGTTCCATTGTGATACTATTACACTCTAATCTGTTCCATTGTGATACTATTTACACTCTAATCTGTTCCATTGTGAAACTATTTACACTCTAATCTGTTCCATTGTGATACTATTTACACTCTAATCTGTTCCATTGTGATACTATTTACACTCTAATCTGTTCCGTTGTGATACTATTTACGCTCTAATCTGTTCCATTGTGATACTATTTACACTCTAATCTGTTCCATTGTGATACTATTTACGCTCTAATCTGTTCCCTTGTGATACTATTTACACTCTAATCTGTTCCGTTGTGATACTATTTACGCTCTAATCTGTTCCATTGTGATACTATTTACACTCTAATCTGTTCCATTGTGATACTATTTACACTCTAATCTGTTCCATTGTGATACTATTACACTCTAATCTGTTCCATTGTGATACTATTTACACTCTAATCTGTTCCATTGTGATACTATTACACTCTAATCTGTTCCATTGTGATACTATTACACTCTAATCTGTTCCATTGTGACACTATTTACACTCTAATCTGTTCCATTGTGATACTATTACACTCTAATCTGTTCCATTGTGATACTATTTACACTCTAATCTGTTCCATTGTGATACTATTTATACTCTAATCTGTTCCATTGTGATACTATTTACACTCTAATCTGTTCCATTGTGATACTATTTACACTCTAATCTGTTCCATTGTGATACTATTACACTCTAATCTGTTCCATTGTGATACTATTACACTCTAATCTGTTCCATTGTGACACTATTTACACTCTAATCTGTTCCATTGTGATACTATTTACACTCTAATCTGTTCCATTGTGATACTATTACACTCTAATCTGTTCCATTGTGATACTATTTACACTCTAATCTGTTCCATTGTGAAACTATTTACACTGTAATCTGTTCCATTGTGATACTATTTACACTCTAATCTGTTCCATTGTGATACTATTTACACTCTAATCTGTTCCATTGTGATACTATTACACTCTAATCTGTTCCATTGTGATACTATTTACACTCTAATCTGTTCCATTGTGATACTATTTACACTCTAATCTGTTCCATTGTGATACTATTACACTCTAATCTGTTCCATTGTGATACTATTTACACTCTAATCTGTTCCATTGTGATACTATTTACACTCTAATCTGTTCCATTGTGATACTATTTACACTCTAATCTGTTCCGTTGTGATACTATTTACACTCTAATCTGTTCCATTGTGATACTATTTACACTCTAATCTGTTCCATTGTGATACTATTTACACTCTAATCTGTTCCGTTGTGATACTATTTACACTCTAATCTGTTCCATTGTGATACTATTTACACTCTAATCTGTTCCATTGTGATACTATTTACACTCTAATCTGTTCCATTGTGATACTATTTATACTCTAATCTGTTCCGTTGTGATACTATTACACTCTAATCTGTTCCGTTGTGATACTATTACACTCTAATCTGTTCCATTGTGATACTATTTACACTCTAATCTGTTCCGTTGTGATATTATTTACACTCTAATCTGTTCCATTGTGATACAATTTACACTCTAATCTGTTCCATTGTGATACTATTTACACTCTAATCTGTTCCATTGTGATACTATTTACACTCTAATCTGTTCCATTGTGATACTATTACACTCTAATCTGTTCCATTGTGATACTATTTACACTCTAATCTGTTCCATTGTGATACTATTTACACTCTAATCTGTTCCATTGTGATACTATTACACTCTAATCTGTTCCATTGTGATACTATTTACACTCTAATCTGTTCCATTGTGAAACTATTTACACTCTAATCTGTTCCATTGTGATACTATTTACACTCTAATCTGTTCCATTGTGATACTATTTACACTCTAATCTGTTCCATTGTGATACTATTACACTCTAATCTGTTCCATTGTGATACTATTTACACTCTATGCTCAAGTCGAGAGTTAACACATAACAAATAAACTACGAAAATTATAATTACGTCATTATATAGATGGATCAGTTATAATGTATAACCTACATCAATGCTTGTTTCATAGTTCATATCACGTAGTTGATGTTTTTTTTAAAAGAATAAGCTAGGGTTCTTCAAATCATAGCAAGTCTTGTCTGTGTAACGCTCACTTTTAACCTTAAACGTTGAAGTCTTTTCCTGTCGTATTGTATTCGATACTTATCATTTAGTCAGTGTTGTTATTGTTGTTATTGTTTTACCTCTATATCAAGTGACTTTTCGCATTTTTAGCAAAGTTACATAATCTTTACCTATTTACATTGTATTTTCATTCCAAAATGCGCAAACAATTGTTTACCACATGTTATACTGCGTATATTTTAAGCTTCTTTAACCGATGTGTACATTTTTATTGAAAAATCGTAAATTGATACATTTAACAATTAAAGTGGTACTCAGTACATAATCCTGTTGTGTCCTCATGCTCAATACTATTTCAGTCACAATTGCAGCAGTTAATTAGACTCGTGTTCTCGTGTCATTGTTATGTTAAAATATTTCAAAGTCAGATTTTCATGACCTCGTTAAGTAAATCCTTATGCAATGATAGACGTTTATGATTACAACTAGTTTGAACTACACTGTCAAAATGAATTAACAAATTAAATCTTAATTGCACAGATACCATCATTTAAAGCATAAGGTTCTTATCAGTTCTATCATAAATTTAGCTTGAATTAATCCAAAAGGATAATTATTACCAATTTTAAATAAGATCTAGTCATTAAAAAAGAAACTCTGTACTGTTGTAATCACGAAAGACATGAGATGACAGAAATGTCATTTTCCAAATGTTTTATGTTTCCATTTATGTTTTCCAAAACGTATCTTTTCAATTCTTATCAATTCAGTAGAGTGACATTATATAAAGATACATCGACATTCTGATAGAAATGTTTTTAGAAAAAACAGTCATCAATATTGGTCTAGAACAGAAAGCAGGATTGTACAGAATGGATAGATTGTGGTTGGCTATATAACTAATAGTCCGGTAATTCTATGAGAATACCAACCACAAATTGCCACAGAAATGAGTTCAAATGATTTAATTTTTTGGACTATTACCTTATGACATATACAAAAAATCTAGGAATACATAAAGTGGTGAAATAAGATCAAATTTGATTGAAAAGCACTTATATATTTTCAAATACTCTTTTTAGTCATATTATGTATCAAATGAAAGTTCACATCATAAGCTTTTTGAAAGTGTAAATTTTAAAAGTTTTTTTGACTTATTATATTATTGCTAAAAAAAGAATAATTTTGAAAATATGAAATCGTTTTGTCACATCCACATGTCCATCAAGGTTAGAGTGAAGTCAACTGATATATGTGAGATCAACGATTTACTGCTTTTAAAACATTAAACTTTTATATTTAAAAATGATTATAAGAAAAATGCATCTGAGGCCTTTAATTCTAATTGACCGACATATATGCTGTCCTCCAAGTAGTACAGGAAGTTCGCTCTGGCTCTAAAACAAGGTCACAGCTATGACACTTTTTTATATCTTCTGCAACATTTGAATGGGAGAAAAGTAATATTTAAAAAAAATCATATTTATCATCAATTGGTCTAGAACATAAAGAAGGATAGTAAAGAATGGATAGTATGTGGTTGGCTATATAACTAATAGTCCGGTAATTCTATAAGAAAACCAACCACAAATTGCCACAGAAATGATTTCAACTGATTTAAATTCTTTGACTATTACCTTATAACATATAAAAAAATCTAGGAAAACATAAAGTGGTGGAATAAGGTCATACTTGACCACTAAGGTCATAGGTCTTTGAAAAGCACTTATATCTTTTTAAATACTCTATCGTTTCATGTTATGTATCAAATGAAAGTTCAGATCATGAGCTTTTTGAAAGTGTATATTTTAAGGGTTTTTTTACTTATTATATCATTGCTAAAAAACTTAAATAATTTTGAAAATATGAAGATCGATTTGTCACATCCATATGTCCATAAAGGTTAGAGTAAAGTCAATGTATATGTGAGATCAACGATTTACTGCTTATAAAACAATAAACTTCAATATTTAAAAATAATTATAAGAAAAATGAATCTGAGGTCTTTAATTTTAATTGACCGACATATGCTGTCCTCCAAGTAGTACAGGAAATTCGCTCAGGCAGGCTACGAAACAAGGTCATAGATATGACAAATGTTTTGTCTTCTGCAACATTTGAATGGGAAAAAGCAATCTTTTTGAAATATCATATTTATGATATTCAAGCACGTCAATGACATCAAACAAAATGGTTATTCACTTTATCTTATATGTTTATTGCACCGTTTAAGATATTGAGTTTGAATAGTCCTCATGGCAAACTTCTGGCCTCTCACTAAGTAACAAAAAAAGACACCAAAACATACATGCACAAGAACAGGACCTAAAGACTCCATCTAAGCGTTGGGAAAAATGAAAATATAGGCTTGCAAACATTGGAACCAAATGGAAACAATATAGAATATGTAGAAGGATGTTTGACCAACCTGTGTGCTGGAATATCCAATATAAAGAGAACCGACAATGCAATGTAGGAACCAAATATATAAGGAATGCAAAGCAAAAAGAAGTGAACTTTTTGATAACGCCCAAAGTCACCAATTATAGAGAGAACTTCATCAAATTTCATGATGCATGGATAGAGTGATCACACTTTCTAAGACCGAACACAACATATCTATTTTTTTAATTTTCAACTTTCCTTTCAAATCATGCTCATGAATAAAGTCATGTGGTTAGTTACGGTTTCTGAAAGTTATTCAATAACGCATTTAATTCATGAACCCAGAGTTAAGTCATTGTCCTGGTTTGTTAATTTTATGACGTTAGATATTACCTAATTTTCTCTTGTTATGTCAAAAACCTTCTCTATTCAAACCCTCGCGAGTTTAATGACATTCTCTCGGTCTTGGTCTTGCGTATGGCGCTGCAATAATCGTATCTGCCTCAAACAAACATCTTATCATTGTCTTGTACTACGTGTTCGCCATAACAAAGATGACACTATGAATTTAGTTAGTAGTTTTCTGTGATTTTACATGTCTGTCTTTAGTATGCAATGACTTAACACTCTCACGTGCTTTGTGTTTGTGACGATAAATTTCGAAATGCATTCGACAGATAAATCTTCAAATGCATTTGGTATTATTGATTTGGCGAAACCGCATTAGTGGTGGTTGGCCCTTTTGCAAGGGAAATAACTCGTGCGGTTCATCTAGAAGCTAACCAATTTGGTTTCGAATCCCTGCTGTAAAGTCCGATATCTATGATTCTAATTTGCCGATCTTTTCATAAAATATTACTAAGGAATTCCTTTTTGGTGTAAATAATTTTCATGATTATTTCCCATCAAGATAAGATTATCTCAAATGTGGTCCCCCTTCTTTCGCTCCTATAGAGGCCGTAACGAGGGGGACCACATTTCTTACGAGACAGTTTTTGAAGCTTAATAACTTTAAACGTATTATGTAATGCCCCCACATTGTATTTGAGGATCAAGTACGACATTATTTAAATAAATAAGTACACTATGGGAACTATTCTACGAAGTAATGTGGATCCAAGTTATTTTTGGCCGACTGAAAGAAGGACGATCGTGTACACAGCCATAGCAACGAGCAGGGCTTTCTCATTGGTCAAAAGAAGGTCAGGTCAGGGATCATGGATCATCCGTGTACGTTCATTGGTTGATGCATTTGATACAAGGTCAGGACAAAGTTGCGATGGAGCGTGGTTTCCATCTACGATTGAGACTAGACAAAAGTTCGCCCACATTTCAAATATGAAACAAAAACCATCAGAATCTGTTTCTACCAGTGTAAAAGAAAATGCAGTTCAGGACTTTTTAAAGTGTTGATGGAAACATCTCAATAAAATCCAAAACCATGCTATCATGTTTTCTTAAAATTCAATTGATTTAATTGTTTTGTTCCCCTCAATATGAAAATAATTTTTTTTATATCTTAACATGTTAGAATCCACATTTTCTGTATCAAAATCATGATTTTATAGTTTTTAAAAATGTGGGCCCCCTAATTTTGTGGCATGTAGGTGACTGATAAAAGAGGGCCCACATTTAAGATATTAAACAAAACGCACTAGCTGTTTATAAATACCAGTGTTCCCCATTATATAAGAAAATGCCGTG
Organism: Phorcus lineatus; assembly: GCA_921293015.1. Classification (NCBI taxonomy): domain Eukaryota; kingdom Metazoa; phylum Mollusca; class Gastropoda; order Trochida; family Trochidae; genus Phorcus; species Phorcus lineatus. Next base: position 28,243,910 of record OV121085.1, on the reverse strand, counting down.
AAGGATTTTTTAATTGTTGATGGAAATATCTCAATAAAATCAAGCAGGTAAGATTTCATCGAACTAATCATTTAATATAAGTTCTCAAATACCTTTCTTGTTTTCTTAAATTCAATTAATTTAACAGTTTTGTTCCCCTCAAAATCAAAAATAATAATTTAAAATTCTCAACATTTTAGAATTCATATTTTCTCTATTGGCATCATGATTTGATGCTTTTTTAAAATGTGGTCCCCCCTATTTTTTTTCTTTATAGTAGAATGACAAGAGGGACCACATTTGAAATATTACACAAAAACATCAAGATTACAGTGTTCCCCATTATATAAGAAAATGCAGTTAAGGATTTTTTAATTGTTGATGGAAATATCTCAATAAAATCAAGCAGGTAAGATTTCATCGAACTAATCATTTAATATAAGTTCTCAAATACCTTTCTTGTTTTCTTAAATTCGATTAATTTAACAGTTTTGTTCCCCTCAAAATCAAAAATAAAAATTTAAAATTCTCAACATTTTAGAATTCATATTTTCTCTATTTACATCATGATTTGATGCTTTTTTTAAATGTGGTCCCCCTATTTTTTTTCTTTATAGTAGAGTGACAAGAGGGACCACATTTGAAATATTACACAAAAACATCAAGATTAAAATCTGTTAATTAATATCAGTACATGATTTCATGGGTTTTTAAAATGTGGGCCCTCTTAGTTTGTCGCTTATAGGAGATTGACAACAGAGGGCCCACATTTGAAATATTACACTAAAACATAAATATTAGAATCTAATTCATACAAGCCTAGTCCAAAAGATGCAGATCTTCCTTCTTAAATGTTGATGGGAAAATATTTATAACGACAGGAAGAAAATGTTTAAATTAATTTTAAAAAATAAAACTTAAGGGCACTTAGTATTTTTCTTATACTAGTGTTGACCACGTTTTGACTTCCAGTTTAATATTAAATGATATGCATATGAAGTCAGTGGGTCCACGTACACTACAGTCTTTTAATATGAAGCCGATATTCTTTGACAAACTAACAATTATCGGAACGTACCTGTTTATTTATTGATTTTCAAAAAAAAAAATGCGTCAAAGCTTTGAGACAACATACCTCCCGACCACGCGAGCGCGAATACGTAAACAAACCGATAGCTCTGCATACTGGATTCGACTTTGGAGTTACTTCCCTTGAAAAACGGCAAACCACCACTAATGCGGTTTCGCCATTGATTTTCAGTCATCATAATATCTATAATTACAAGAATATTTCACAGTCCCTGGTTGAAGGTTTTAAAGGAGAGGATACATGTTTAGTAATATATATATATATACGATTTGGATACGAATATTAAGATTACTCAACTATAGTCTAGTGTATTTAAATCTATGAATTGCTAAGTTTTGCCACTCTTTGTTCAGCGAAAATTATAATACCCGCACGATTCCTATTCAATAATCATGGGCTTGTCAAAAAGCTTGTTTCATTAATTCAAAGTTTTCATGAAAAAAATACAGACACCTTGACCAATCAAATGACCATATTCATTAACATGATTGGATGAAATGTGACGTTGTGTTTAAATTTTAGATACTGTGATCAATTTATCTGTTAGTCATGAAATTCGATTAAGTTTTCTCAATAATTGATGACTTTGGGCGTTAGCAAAAAGTTCACTTCTTTTTGCTGTGCATCCCGTTAATTTTTGGTTCCTACATTTCATTGTCGGTCCTCTTTATATTGGATATTCCAGCACACAGGTTGGTCGATCATCCTTCTACATATTCTATACTGTTTCTAATTGGTTCGATTGTTTCTCAGTGTATACTTTCATGCTCAACTGGCAATTCGATGTAGTTTTTAAGTCCCAAACTTGTAAATTTGTTTTGGAATGGTAAGTAAATTGCATTATATTAGGAATAAACATTGTATTTTGCGAGTTTTGGCGAACTCAATGTACAGTGTATATTCTGATAAAGCATATTTCCCATCTCAAAATATACATTTATGATAACCTTTAAATCGTATAATATCACTCTGAATTCATTTAGCAAAAGGTGAGCTGACAACATCATCGTAACAGTTGAAGATTCCTGTGTGATGACATGACTTCGTGATAAATAAATCCTCCTTAATTAAGCTTTTAGTCATTAACGTAAGTGTTTCTGTCATGATCTTAACGTTTCAGTTTTTAATTGGTTTAAAATACCACAATTTAAAATGTAAATAGTAAATATAACATTTTCTATGATAGATTCAAAATCACATAAGATTCCCCTTTGCCTACTCTTGTAAGTCTATCTCATGAAATACTATAGTTGTTTCCATTCCGAATACTAATAGCAGTTTATAAAAGTTTACAGCATGTGAGGGATTGCTAAACTAAAAGTTAGTCAGTTTATTCTACTGTCCCCACTTAACAAGGAATATGTAAGAAAACACCGAGACAAATATCAAGTCAGTAACATGTGACTTAAACTGTCTTGGTTACCAATAAATAAAACATGAAAATATTCGATATTTTAAAGCAAATCTGTTTTCTCGCTAAAAAAAACACTGACTGGTCATAAATTTAACAAATAAACTACACAATTCCCTTTTGTGATTTTTTCGATGAACTATTATGCTGCCTTTTATGTTTTAATGATAACCCTTTTGGCCAAAATTCAAGCCAAGTTGAAGACAGAGATGAAAAAAAGGTTAATCATTGAACAATACTATCCACATTACAATATGAAAATTGAGTATGTTTTTCCATAATGAAGGAGTGTAGACAAGCCAAACTAGGCTGGTCGTAATGTCACGGGGAAATCCTTGTTCAAAACGTTTATGAATCAATTGCTGGCATAGGAATTGTACTGAAACGAGTCTTAAGATGTGGAAGTATGTTGTGTCTAGTACCCTTTTAAGAATACAAGTTAATGATTTGTTATCAAACGAGCCAAAGTGAGGTATCTACTAAAGCTTTAAATTCTCACTTTAGTATCTTCGTCAAAAATTAAAGGAACCAGCAAAATGTTGGTGTGATATGATGAAGAACTCCGGTTTCATGATAACCAAGTATTTATTCTTCATAGCATGACTACATGAAATTGGCCATGGTTTGATAATAGCCGGCAAAATAATAACTGACGTTGCGAGATATCGTTAACGTGAGACTCGTCGAGATTAGGGAGTAATCATTATATAAATATTTATCGTGACAGTTGGTTCCACCAAATTTTCAAATAGTCATTCAGGAAGGTCTAACTGTGTACAAGGACAGGTGATATAATTATCGATAAACTGCCATTTTATGATATTTATGTATCCGTGATATTCTTGAACCTCTTGAAAAATTGGACTTTGTTGAGTTTTTATCTGCTGTTATCTGTATTTTTTTTTAAACAAAAAATAGATTCTTTGGTGTTCAGATAAACATTATATTCAGATTTTCATTTCAATGTATACTCTTGAAAATGAATACAAAAACAGTTTTAAAAGAATACATTGCTTAAGACTGGGAGCACATACGAGGATCAATCAAAATGTTCGTAGAATGATATAGAACAAAAGATCAAAGTATCAATTTTTGCATTTTATTTTTCGTCAGTTTCCACTGACACCAATACATTTGGACGTCCAGCTTCATTATGCGATTATTGTAGAACACCGCATCCAGGTCATCCTGGATAGCTCTCCACGGCAGCAGTCAGGTTGTTGTTATCATGAAAATCACGTCCACGTAATTGGTTCATCAGAGGAAGAAGTCCGAATCTGGGGATATAGTTGATGTGGAAGAATCTCAAAGCAACATTCGGTCATTGCTGTGTTGTCTGGAGCAATTTCCTAAAGGAGAAACACTGAGCTTCCGTCGTCGCTTGGCCTTGATGGCTGCCCTTAATTGTGTCAATTCATTAGTAAAATATGCCCTGTTGATAGTTTGATCCTCCTCTAAGTAATTTATCAGGATGATACCCTTGCGAGGCCATCACCTTTCCAGCAGATGGAACTTGCTTGATCATTTAGGGGGGTTTGGAATTGGCATGCTCCAACTGTTTGCTTTGGTTTATTATTTCAGTGTAATGTGATGTACCAGCATCTCATCATGGGTCACTAATCGTTTCTGGAAATTATCCCTGTCTTCCCTGAAATGTGCCAAAAGTTCCTTAGAAATGTCCAGGCGTTTCTGTTTCCAGTCAACAGTTAACATTCTTGGCACCACTATTGCAGAGAGCATGTTCAAATGAAGATCTTCTGTCAGTATTATGTACATCGACCAACGACTAATGCCCAACAACTAATGCCCAGTGTCTAAACTATGTGTTTTGAGGTCTGTCAGCGCGGAGGTTCTTGGCCGACCAGACCTGGCATCATCTTCAACACTGCTGGCAACCTTAAATTCAGCAACCCACTAGCCAACTGTGGAGAATGCAAGGGAGTCATCACCCATTGTTTAGACCATGCCGTCATGGATTTCCTGTGCTGACATTCCTATCCTTAACACATACTTGATGACTGCACGTTTTTCAACATCATTCATGTTTCAGTTTCTTCATCCCTATGCACTTTGGAATGTGTTTTATCGAAAACTACTCTACGAATGGTTGAATTCTTTGACATTAGCTTCAGAAAGGTGTTTCCATGTTTATAGATAATTTGGAAGTAGTTGATTGTTATACCATCCTCATTCTACGAAACGTGTTACCTCATAGGGCACATGATTTAAATGGTATTCTCAGCAATGACTGAATAAGACGATGAAGACAGAAATTCTTCCACACGATCACTGCAAAGAGATGAATAGCCATTCAAGTGTCTGAGACGTGTGTTGTTGTTGACTTGAACAGCCATCGAGTTGATTTCACAAGTGTTATATTGGCTCTAGATGCTTTGATCCCTTGAATTATTTTTCAATGGAAGTAGTGAACCATAACCGGGAGCATGCGACGTCCATGGACGTTGTTGATTTGCTGGTTGGCTTTCAACGTCCAAGAAACCACCAATTAAACAGATCCTCAGGATGTTAATACGGCAAATGTGTATTTCTCAGACCATGTACATTATTAAACAGGTTTGATACGAATACTTGATTTTTCACTGACTAAGTCTCTGCTTAAGGTCCTAAAGTCGTAAGTTTAGGAGACCAATGTCACACCACAATTATTTTTTCGAAAGATATCACACATTTGAATATTTTTTACCACTTTTACACGAATCAATATTTTGAAATTACAATGTATGAGGTTTTTCAACAGTATGTAATTTCATTTGCTAAACTATTATTTGGAATAACAAATTGTTAATCATGCTGTGAAATATTTAAAGTCACCGTTAAAAAGAAACCTTTAAATCTTTGAAATGTCCCGTTCATAAACTTGGATATTCCCTTCTTTAAACTCTAAAATTACATTGAGAAAACTTTTAACAACAGAGTACCAACAATTCACCCTACCTCATCCCCAAATGACAACAGGACAACTTGAACTCTTATATTTATTCCTTTAATTTGAAGTAATATTTCTCAATCAGATTCAAGTGGTTTATTGTCTGAAAAATGAAAGAAATCAGATTCAACTGGTTTATTTACTGAAAAATGGAAGAAATGTATCCGATTTGTTAAGAAATATTCCTTTGAAATATTGTATCCATTGATTTTCTATCTATAAATTGCGTTGATATCATTCAAGTAACGTATTTATGATCTTATCAGTTATTGTTTATGCGATGCATCATTATGAATGCAGGATTGGTAGAAGACCGATGATGATTGTAAGTGAAACAGTCTGTATAGTATATTTTGGGCATAACATTCGTTCAGAGCATCCATCTCTTCATGCTTCTGAGGACCATTGCTAATTTGACAATGCTTACTCCTCTAACCACGGGTTTTGTGACAGGGTTGTAATGCTTGTAAATAATTTTTCTCGAAAAAGTATTTTTAAAGGAATCATAAAGATTTGATATTCAACCCAATATTTTTTAGGGAATGGTGGGAAATCTGGTTGCAATTCAATCTGATTAAAATCAGATGGAATTCCGTTTGTTTAATTTCGTTTCGTTTTATTTCCGTTTCGTTTCGTTCCGTTTCGCTTTAGTTTAACAAGCTATATTCCATCTGACACTGCCACGGAGTTAGGAATGGCGCAAACAGCCAGCCGATCTGTTCCAAGTGCTTCGTTCGGTGTAATCCGCGGTGGTTTTTCCTCGCATATGCGCTGCCACACAAAGATGTTGGATTTAGAATGTTTCTTCAGCGATCATTGACATTGACTATTGACTTTTCATGTACTGTAAATATAAATATTTGAAAAATGTAGATGTTGACAGAAGGCGCCATGTCCTCCTGTCTTACACCCAAACGGGTGTATTGTAAGACGAACATTTGCGTGATATGTGGTTATTCTTTTGTGCAAAAGGAATTTTTAAAAACGGGTGCAGAAATTGAAAGAAAGTATTTTAAAGAATATCTGCGCTTGAGTGAAGAGAGAGTAAATACAATTAAGAAGGCCATTGATGTCAATGTGTTTTGAATATTCACATTTCTCGATCTACAACAATTTCACTTTGTCCCCTTCTCCTGTTAGTAATGTAATATTTTATCTTTTGACATTTTGTTATATTTAAATATCTGTGTATATAACAATAGAAACATTGCTATATAGACAAAAGTTCGGACTTAAAGAATTCAAACAATTTAATATGTAAATAAAAAAATATGGGCCAGTACTGACCCAGTGCTGAAAATAATAGCCAATATTGACTTAGAAATACAAATTTGATACTGTCTACGAATTCACTGTCTACGAAATTGTTTTGTCGACGAAATTCCCATGACTACGAGATCACCGCAAGCCATTTCGCGTACTTCGCCCGCCCTTTTGAATGGTGACCCAAACAATGGAAGTAACGCGTAATCTGATTGGTTATATTTCAATAGGTTGTTGGTTGGGAGTTCTAGTACGAATGTCAGTCTGGTGACCCCTCTAGCGGGATAGTGTCAGATGTTAGTATCGCATTTTGATGATGGATAAATGAGCGCGCGATACGTCATCTGATTTAATCAGATTGGGTTGCAATTAAAACCCTGATGTGCAAACAAGTTAGATTGAGCATAAGGTCTTGCCCTCAACAAAGAAAATTAGATTTCATTAACTCATCGAAGATGATATTTTTCCCCATAAGAATGGAGTCTCTCTCTATAACCAACCCGTACATAGAAAAGGAATTTTGATTGCTTAACAGGGATGTTTGTGAAAACAGTTATATCAATAATATTTTAATGCAGGTCATGTAGGAAATAATGGCTTGAAAGGCAATATGGTTAGAGAATGAATCCATTCTTGTTGTCCTCAAGGTGATAACATATCATGGCAATTTCATATATTTTTGGGAAAATATGAAAGTCATTGTGTAAAAACCATATGCCCATGAAGGTTACAATGAATTGATTTAAATGTGAGATCAACGATTTAATTCTTATAAAACATAAATTTTAAAAACATATATTAGACAGTATAACGAAAAAATGCATATGAGGTCCTTAAACTATAGTTAACTGAGACATGCTGTCCTCCAAGTAGTACAGTAAATGCGCTCAGGTTCAAAAACAAGATCGCAGATAAGACACATTCTGCAATATTTTGATGGAAATAAGGTGAAAAAAAATCTTAATACCATTGACATAATATTCAAGCACTGCAAGGAAATGAAACAAACAAATGATTAACCAATCTATCTTATATGTTTATTGTGCCTTTTAAAATATTGAGTTTGAAGAGTCCTACTGACAACCTTCTGAACGAGATATATACCGCTTTCATATTGACTACTCTTACTAAGTAACCTTCAACAATACCTCAAACGATTTCTGTTCATTTTAAAGAAAACAGGTTTTCATGAATTAAAATTTCAAAACATTTTGAAGCACTAAAACATGTCAATACAGAATAAGGAAAATTGGAATCCATTAAAACATTATAGAAGGATGTTTATTGATGCAAAATATCTATCATTCGAAACCATACATGATAACCTCTTTGTCAAATAACAAGATCCACATCTAAGCGTTAGGAAAACTTGAACATACAGGTCTGGAAACATTGGAACCCATTAGAACAACATATAAAGAATATGTAGAAGGATGATCGACCAACCTGTGTGCTGGAATATCCAAAATAAAGAGAACTGACAATGAAATGTAGGAACCATAATTGAGGGATGCACAGCAAAAAAAGTGAAATATTTGATAACGCCCAAAGTCACCAATTATTAAGAGAACTTCATCAAATTTTGGATAAAGTGATCACAGTTTCTAAACGTTAACATAACATAACTGTATTTGAATATTAAAGAGCCACTCCGTGATTTTCATAACATATTATTAACCTTTGATTCGAACGTAAACATGTCATGTGTGGTGATATAAAATCAAAACATTTTAACTTTTCTTGCCCAAAAGACTTATCTATGACAAATACTGGTTTTCCATGAATTCTAAAAACAGCCTTATAAATGCACAGAGGTGTACATATCACGTCCAATATACATGGATACTAGTTATATAAGCTAACAAACGCTATCAACTCCTAACTGCCCTCCTGGCTGTTTTAGATAAGTCTCCCAAATTACGTTTGACTATTTGACGCGCGCCACTGTCCGGTTTTCGATCATAATTGCGACGTTCTATCGTCATATTGTCACTATAAAAAAACCCATTAAGCTTTAAAATGTGTTTTTGGTAACAGTCGATACTTCGCGATCAAATGACACCATTGATCAAGTTTGGCCTATATGAATCTAACAACTCACGGAGTGGCTCTTTAGGTTGTCCTTACAAATCATGCTCATGAATAAGGTATGTGGTATAATTAGTCACATGCACAGTATCTTTTAGTTATTCATAAACGTTTTTGATTTATGAACCAAGAAATTAATCATGGTTCTGGTTAGTTAATTATACGTCGGAGTGTACGTTACCTAATTTCATCTCGCTATGCCAAAAAACCTGTTTATGCAAACCCTCGCGAGTTGCATTAATCACTTGATCTTTGTTCTGTTATAGTACCTATTGTGCTGCGCAGTAATCGCATTTGCCTCAAACAAACAACATCTATTGACTACAGATGACTATGAGATTATGAATCATTATGAATAATTAGTAGTTTTCTGTGATGGGACATATTTTTCTGCAATTGCTTGAACCCTCACGTGATTTGTTATTGTGATGATACAATTTTGACATTCAACGCATTTAGTAATGTTGATTTTCAAAGTAATGCTTTAAACTTTTTCACGAAAATATTCCACGGTCCCTAGCTGAACTTCTTTCAGGAGAGGAAAATTTTCAGTCATGAATAAATACGATTTGGAAACAATCAAGCAACAACTAAACTCTGGCATTTGGCAACCATCTTTTTTGTTTGGCAGTTGCTTTTTATAACTTCGACACTGAGATACTAGAAAAAAGAATTGCTGTTCTGTCACTCCTCTTGCAAAATGATGAAAGTTATAGTAGGACAAAAATGATTTTAACATGATAGCATTTAGATAATCATGGGCATGTCCAATGATTGGTTCATACATGGAAAGTGTCCTTGAATAAATTAGAGAGACACCTTGACCATTCATGCGTCCATAGTCATGAAACTGATTTGATATATACAGTGATAATGCGATCATCTTATCTGTGAGTCATGAAATTCGATGAAGTTCTCTCAATAATTGGTGACTTTGGGCGTTATCAAAAAGTTCACTTCTATTTTCTGTGCATTCCTTTAATTTTGGGTTCTTACATTTCATTGTCGGTCCTCTTTATATTGGATATTCCAGCACACAGGTTGGTAGATCATTCTTCTACATATTCTATACGTTTTCTAATTGGTTCAAATGTTTCACAGAGTATATTTTCATATTTTCCTAACGCTTAGATGTAGTCATTAAGTCACAATCTTGTACATAGAGATAATAACACGTTTTGGAATGATAAATAAAGTGAATTTCGAATAAACATTATATTTTGCGAGCTTTAGTGAGCTCAGTGTACAGTCTTTATTCTAATATAGCATATTCCCCTTCTCAGTACACACATTTATGATAACCTTTAAATCATATAATATCACTCTGAATTCAAAAAGTATTAATAGACATCATCATCGTAGCGGTTGAAGATTCATCAGTTGATATGTAAATTATTTACAGCGTGATGACTGATGGCTTCATTTGGTTCAAAATACCACAAGTTGGAATGAAGATGAAAATTTTCTTTGATAGATTCAAAATGACATAGTTTCCCCTTTGCATAGTCTCACGAAAGACTATAGTTGCATCGATTAGGACTCCAGACGGCAGTTATTATAAGTTTAAGTAAAAGGCTGATAAACTAAGAGTCTGTTTATTCTCCAGTCCCCACTTAACAAGCACTATGTAAGAGAACTCCAGACATATACATAGTCAGTTAAGTGTGACTCAAACTTCTGTGGTTACCAATAAATAGATACATTTGATAAAATCTGGGAGTTTTTTGGTAGAGAGACACTGCTTGATCATAAATTTAACAAAAATTCCATTTAATGATTTTTTTAGTAATCATATCATAATCATTTGATAAAGCAGTTGTTTGAATTAACGAATATAAAGTATCCATTGGCAGTACAAATTATTTATGTCCAGAACACTGTCTATTAAACGAAATTGAATTATGGTTATTAAATTACTAAACGAGTTTTCCCAATTGAGTATTTGTTCTTGTGTTTGGGAAAATGTTAACATTATCTCTAGAATTTCTATAAATATTATTTTGGACAATTTTTGTTTGATTTTATGTAAAATTTGCAAAACATTATAAAAGGCTAGAGATTTTATGTTTTTCACGATAATCCTTTTGGCTAAACTTCACATCAAATTGAAGACAGAAATGAAAATAAGATGATTCATTTAATAATATCTACATTTCAATATGAAAATCAACTAATTTTGTCAAAAATAAAGGAATGTAGAGAGGCCAAACTAGATGGCCACGTGGAACTCCTTGTTTAAAATGTTTATGAATCTATTGCTGGGATTTGTAATGAAACGAGTTTTGGGATCACCATTTTTATTTATGCAAGTTCATGTTTGTTATCAAACGAGCGAAAGTGAGGTATCTACAAAAGCTTTTAAGGGTCTTAGTGTCTTCATCATAAAGTGAAGAAACTGACAACGTGTTCGTTCCTTCAAATTTTCAGATAATATTCAGAACAGTGTACATGGACCGGTTATATAATTATCATTAAGCTATCATTCTATGATATCTATTCATCCATAATAATCATAAAAGACACTGTCATTACACATTTTAAACATTTGGACTTTGTTGAGGTTTTATCTGTTGTTATTCTTATGATTGTTTTAAAAAATTAGAAAAAGATTCAATTCTTTGGTGGTCAGATAAACAATAAAGTCAGGTTTTAATTTCAAAATATACTCTTGAAAATAGATACAATAACAGTTTTGAAAGATTCATGGCTTAAGACAAAGATCAAATACGAGGGTAATTCAAAATGTTCGTAGAATCACAAAGAAGACAAGATCAAAGAACCACTTTTTGCATTTTATATATTTTAATAGTCTCCACTGATATTAATGTATTTGGACCAGGGCTGTTCCAGCTTCTTTGTGCTATTATTGAAGAACTCAAGCATAGACACGTTCACGTAAATGGTTCTTCAGATTGGGGGAGAGGAAGGAGTCCGTTTGTTCAAAATCTTGGGAGAAGGGTCAATGAGGAAGAATTTCAAAGCAACATTCGGTCGCAGCAGTGGCTGCAACGTGTGCTGTGTGGGCGCGAGCATTGTCCTGAACAAGGAGCACTCCTGCACTGAAATTTCCTTGCCGCTTGGCCTTGATGGCTGCCCTTAATAGCCTCAATTCACAAGCATTATATGCCCAGTTGATTGTTTTGCCCCTCTCTAAGTAATCTATCATGATGATATCTTGGCTGTCCAAAAGAACCGACGCCATCACCTTTCCAGCAGATGGACCTCGCTTGATCTCTTTTGGGGTTGGGAAATGTAATGCTTCCACTGTCTGGCAAACTTTAAATTCAGCACTTGGCAACTTTTCGAGAATGCCAGGGAGTCATCAAATGTATCGACCAAATGTATCGACCATGTTTTCATGGATACCCTGTGCAGATATTCATTTCTTAAACAAATACTTGATGAGTGCACGCCTATGAACATCATTCGAAAATCCCTCTACGGATGGTTGAATTATCATGGCTCTTGCTTCAGACAAGTGTTTTACATGTTTATAGATAATTTTGAAGTAGTTGATTGTTACATCATGATCATTCTACAAACCTTTGATATACCCTCATATGCCATGGGATGGAAACGGTGTTTTGAGCAATGATTGAATTAGCCAATGAAAACGGAAATTTCCCCCGGGCCCACTGCAAAAGGATGAATAATCATCTAAAAGTCTGAGAGTGTTATGTTGGAGACTTTGACAGCGATCTAATTGATTTCATAAGCGTCGTGTTGGATTTAGTTTTGGTGATCTTTTTCTCAATGGAAGTAGTGAAGCATGAGCGGGAGCATGCGACGTCCGTGAAAATTACTTATTTGCTGGTTGATTTTAATGGTCACACAAGCCACCAATTAGTCAGATCTTCGGGATGTAAATACGGCAAATGCCTATTTCTCAGACCATGTATACAGTATTGAACGCGTTTATTACGAATACATGATTTTCAGTGAACTAGCCAATGCGAAGGTTCTGAGGTCGCAGTTTGGGAGACCACTGTCACACCACAATCATATTTACGAAAGAAGAGACATATTTGAATAATTTTGACCTATTTTTGGGCAGTTCGGATCAAAAACTTAAATTCATAGAAACTTAATTCTTTTAATATATCCTAATCAACTCAACAGAGGAAAGCTAACCGTTTTCCGCGAAATTCGTTGGGTAAATGTACTTTATTGCCCAGAAAGGTATGTACTGTTAGTTGTTGTTTTGATCGCTCGTCAGCAGCTAAGCCCCACCTATTTACTGGTTGACCCCTTTTCTGCATATTTAGATATGTGTGTCGAACACGAAGTGGCTTAGCTCCCCTGAATATCTTGGGGACCAGTCGTTAAAAAGTGTTAAATATTTTAAAATTAAACAGTTGTAACGTGAATCATTCGTAAAAATCAACTTTTGCAAAATATTTCAAGCTCTTTATAGTGCAAACGAAAAAGCTTTCCTTTCTTTTTTCAAATAGGATCTGTATGCGAATAACTCAAGAATAAGCGTCAATTTCTAGTATCAATTTTTCATTTTAAAATGTCATAGAGTTAACCATGCCCTATTACAAAATTGGTATCCGCACATCGATGTAACGCAGCTAAAAACAAAACTATACTATCTGTCTATTTGCATTTTCAACTTCTTTCTGCAAAAATCTAGACGAATTAAAGGTCTAATTGTTTGTGAACATTACGTGTATTTTAAGTTTATTTGTTTTACTACTATGTCATGCATATTTATAGATGCAACAGACCATCAAATTAATTAAGAAATTATTAACAAGGTTACTGTCTATTTCATCTCTCTTATACTACTCTTTAGGTTACAAAGACATCACAGAAGAAAAACCCCACAAATGTTTAATGCGGCCAGTACACATGAACTCAAAATTAAAGGAAATATTTTACGACGACTCCCGTACTTTTATTGATCAACTGACTTGCTGTGTCTTGTGAACAATTATTGGTCCCTATCCCATAATATTTATTCAAAGAAAATTAGAAACATTATTAATTCTGTCGCTAGTTTGTGCTGGTGTTAATAGAACATATCATGATCATGTGACACATCATTTTCTAAAATATATTCCCATAAAGTTTCCCTGACCCTCAATCCAATGTGTCACGTAATATTGTGTGATCGCTGTGTTTAGAACCAACAGATGCGGGATGGGTGGGTTTCAACACTTTCGATATTTATTTAGATGATTTGAAATATTCACCTAAAATGTATACGGCGAATATTCAAACAGCGCAAAAGGAAGCACATATCCACGTGTGGGAGAGTATTGCATATCATTAGATGACGTCATCAAGATCAAGTTTTCTCTGACAGTAGGAGATGCGCATTAGAACTCCGAACTACCTACTATTTTACACAATGTTTTAAGTTATTTAACAATGTTTATTTCATTTGCTAAACTATTGTTCAAAAACAAGTTGTTAATCATGACTTGAAATATTCAAAGTCACCGATAGATAGAAACCTTGAAATATTTGAATCTCTTCTATTAATGTCGACATTTACATTTAACAAGAGTACAAAGATATACATTTTGCGCAGGTGTTCAATTGGTGAGAATGACACTTACGCGATCCAGAGCGAAAGCCACGCCCACCTTGTCAACATGTCTATTCCCTTGGAGACTGAAAATGGCCAACCAATCAGATCATCCTGCTCCATGTACAAGTATCCAATGAACGAAAGCCATGTCACCAACGAGACTACAAAATGTACCTCTTGGGTGTTTGACAAATCCAACTATGAGTCAACTTTGACAGAGAAGGTTCTTATTTTGTAGACGTTTATCGTTTTGTTCATAATCTTTTGATAAATAACAAAGTAACTATTTGGTTAATGGAACAAAGGCAACTTAAACACATACACCTTAATTTCAACGAGGTGAATTTTATAAAACTGTAAAGTATTGGCAACATTAATCCCTTTAACTTCTGTACAGTTCAGTATAGTTTGTGACAATCGGATTCTGCGATCCCACTCAAACATGGCTAGTTTTGTTGGTCAAGTCGTCGGAATGTTAGTTTCAGGATATCTTTCAGATCGGTAAGTTACCTTAAGATTTGTGTTATCAGTACATATTTTTCATTCTGAGACAATTCACCCTCCCTCATTCCCAAATGACAACAGGACAACTTGAACTCTTATATTTATTCCTTTAATTTTTAGTAATATTTCTCAATCAGATTCAACTGGTTCACTGTCTTTATGATTACTGAGAAATAGACGAAATGTATCGGCTTTGTTAAGAAGTATTCCTTTGAAATCTTGTATCCATTGATTTTCTAACTATGTATTGCGTTGATATTTAATCATTCAAGTAACGTATTTATGATCTTATCAGTTATTGTTTATGCGATGCAATATTATGAATCCAGGTTCGGTAGAAGACCGATGATGATTGTAAGTGCAACAGTCTGTATAGGATCTTTCCTGGGCATAACATTTGTACAGACCATCCACCTCTTCATGGTTCTGAGGGCCATTGCTAATTTGACAATGCTTACTCTTATAACCACTGCTTTTGTAACAGGTTTGTAACATATCTAAACCATATTTCTCGAAAAAGTAGTTTTTTAAGGAATCATAGAAATTTGCTATTCAACCAAATATATTTTAGGGAATGATAGAAATCTGGTTGCAATTTAAATCCTAATCCTAATGTACAAACAAGTTAGGTTGAATATTAGGTCTTGCCTTCAACAAAGAAAATTAGAATCATGATGATCCTTTTTCACGATAAGAATGGAGAAAATGAATTTTGATTGGTTAGCAGGGATGATTGTGATATCAGAAATAATGTAACACAGGTCATGTAGGAATTAATGGCTTGAAAGGCATAAAGGAATAAATGCATTCTTGTTGTCCTCAAGGTGTAAAGATTTCATGGCAATTTCATTAGGTTATAATCATAACTTTTAACAGGCTTAACACGAATTTTCAGCTTTTGCAAAGACATTTAAATTTTAATTTATTGAAGTATAACCAACAGCAGTTACCATTTTTCACGTTTTAAGACATTCTTGGAGTTTGATTTGAACGAATAATTCAAAAGTAACATTGTTATCAATGCTTTGGTATGTATTGTTAAGACTTTAAGGGGCACAGAGAATGTTAACGTTGTTGGGGTCAAATATGGCAAACTTTATAAATGGTGTTATTTTATCTATAATAAGTAGTTGTTTCTGAAAATTAACATCTCGATGTTAATTAGTTAGACTAGTGACAATAAACAGGGAAAAGATCGAGATTTATGATCGAAAACCGGACAATGGCGTTCGAAAATTGCTCAAACGTGACTTTGGAAACCTAAATATGGCACAAATAGAAAGAAATATAGTTTGTTTTTTCTTTGTTAGTCATTTAACCAATAAACATGTAAAAGGGACGCTGAATAATGGCTTCTTAACATTTATATGGCTGCTTTTAATTTACAATCGAAAACAAAAGTCAAAATTTGGAATTTAAGAGATAAAGATAAATCTTTGGATTCGCGATTTAAACTTACCAGGTCATGTGATATTTTAGCTCTATTTAAGACAAAACTCATGGAAAATACCCTGTGTCAATTTAATGACTTATTGGTACCCCTTTGTAAATGTATGTAATTAATGTATGGTTTGATTTGTAATCTTCGATTTTCTTAGGAAGTAATGTTTTCTTTTATGCAATAATTCAATCATTCGTAGAAATGAAATATTGTATAGACGCAGTGAGACTTATCTTTATTGAAATATTTTTGTACATTTTGTAAATGTGTGATGGAAATGCAATAATGTCTAATTCGGAGATTTTTTTTATCATCCTCGTCTTTAATTTAGACAAAATTGACGACATCATCCACACACCTTCTGGTCATTTTGCTCTTCCTTGACTCTTACTGTTACCTTTCGAGTTAACTCATTTTATGTTCTATTTTTTTCGTTTGTTACCGTTACATTCTTGACATATCCTAAAGGTCATCTTTCTTTTCTAGTCATGGAGATTACAGGTCCATCGAAAAGGGTATTTGTTGGTACAGTTAGATCCCAGTTCTGGACCATGGGCCTACTTTTGCTGGCTATCTTTGCCTATTTCATTCGAGACTGGTGGACTCTGCAGCTCACCTTGTCTGCACAAATGATTGTCTATATCCTCTTCATAAGGTCAGTAAGTTCTACTTCCTTATGTCTCTGATTATAGAGTATAATGAAATATAACATTTTAAGCGTTATAAAGATTTATTTGTAAAACTTTAGTTCAGAAGGTATATGAAATGCTTTGAAGAAATCATTATTTTCTTTATGGATATAAAATCCATTAATGAAGTGTTTGCCTGGGATTCAAACACTCAACATTTTCAACATATATTAAACACATTTAAACTTTGTCTGCAATGTTTTGGTTTACTGCAATAGCTCTTAGTAAAAAATAAATTGACTATAAAAGACCATTGATTGTTAATTGATAACACTTGAAAAACTCTTCAAATTGTCAAATAAATTTCCTTGTTTTTCAGTGTAAATGGAAATTAATTAATTCAGAATTCATTACTGTAAGTGTAAAAATAGTTTAAGTTGTAAACAAATACAATATCATGTACTAATCCTCAGGCTGATGCCAGAATCACCAAGATGGTTGATTTCAAACAACCGAATGGCAGATGCAAAGGCACACATCAGGAAGATGGCAGCGTTCAATAGAGTCAACATTGATGAGGAGGTTCTGGATAATCTTCAGGAGGAGAAAGAAGAGAAAGGAGGGGAATCTGGCATTTTGACTAAATGGCTCTCAAGCTGTGATTTGATGGCAATGTCACTCATCATATGCTTCAACTGGTATGAATGTATAATTAGTCCTTTAAATAAAATTGCAATCGTGCAAAGTCCTACTCTTTTTGGGTGTATTGATCGCACAATACACTGATTCCCTTTTCCGGTTTCTCTCGTAGGGACTTAAACTGACCAGCCAAAGAAATATCACAACTGTTAAATCTCCTAATATATTTCCGATTTGTGTTGAAGGCTTGTATGCAGTATGGTGTATTACGGTCTGAGTCTGAATGTGCAGAATTTAAGTGGAAACATCTACTTGAACTTCACCATCAGCAGTATTGTAGAGTCAGTGTCATATTTGGCGGTGTTCCTGTTGCTCGATCGACTTGGCCGGAAGCTGATGCTCTGTGGAGCCATGTTTCTAGGGGGCATGTCGTGTATTGGAACAATCTTCCCAGTTCTCTATGGGACCAAAGGTAGGGTACGGTAGTCAACAAATTGTTTTTCATCTCTCCAAGTCATAGTTCTGAGAAAATTTTTATTTTTGATGAATTTCAAATATAACTTTGTTGAAAAGGATGCTTTGCTGTATCCAAGCCGAAAAAAAGATTATGGGAAATGCTTATGTAAATACACCAAACACGTCTACTTTTCTTGCACCTATCATCTATTCATTTACCTTGCTTTTTAAGAGTTTATGTTTAGGTATATTGTCTTTGGCTTAGACTACATGTATCTAAAAGTATGCATTCGGTATACTGGCTTGATCCTACCTTTTAACTCTATCCTCCTGCGCTTACTGATTCTCATAAGTCACGTGTTATTTTGTTTTAGCAAATGAATGGATCACTATCCTTCTTGCCATGGTAGGAAAATTTGGGGCATCAGGAGCGTTCTCCATTATATATATGTACACGGCTGAGCTTTATCCAACTGTTATCAGAAACACGGGGATTGGACTGAGTTCCTTCTGTGCAAGAATAGGGGGAGTTATCTCCCCTTATGTTGCTGATTTGGTGAGGTTTAGATTTTTTTATCAATTTTTCTCCCGAGCGTTAATGACCAGAAAAGAGGATGGTGATGCTTGAAATATAGGCTATCTATGATATTCTGCGGTTTTCAGTCAACAACATAGCCATTTCAGAAATATTGTTTTAATACCTACATTACTTACCACATTTGATGTAATCATATACTTCAAATGTACATTACTAAAAGTGAAAAACGGATTTAACTCAGCTGAAGTATCCAAAATCAATTGCCTTTTTCCTTAATTATTTACAGTTGTAACTTCTTATTTGACGGCAATTCTTCACTCAATGATTGTGTTTTAAAGGGGCTGACGTTCTGTCCTCTCAAATGTTTTTCTATATTTCGTACCAAGTTACCGTTTTTAATCCCGAGTAATTTTGTTCTTTTTGTTTATTGCCAGCTCTATTTTGTCTTGTTTAAAATATGCGTGTATCGTACAGTTTAGGAATCTTTAGTCTTCTCGGAAAGAATGTAAACAGGTTTTGATTCTTCGGTCATGTAATGTGAACATACCACTTGGTCAGGTTGAAAGACTTCGCTCATTTCAGAAATAGACATATTTAAAACCATGTGTATTCTATATTACAAGCAAACTCTAATATTGGAACTTGTGTCACCTCTTTGCAGAAAGAATTAAATGAGAAAGGAATAGGAGGATGCCATTATGTTTTTCTCATTCCAGGGCATCATAGTTGGGGGAGACCTGAAGGTTGCCCTTCCCCTTATTGTGTTTGGGGTATTCTCTGTAACAGCTGGAATCCTCTCCTTCAAACTCCCTGAAACAAAGGGCAGGACTCTCCCAGAAACCGTCGAAGATTTACAAGACTTCCATAGGTAACAAGCTGTTTATCACTTCATGTTACTTTTTATGAATTGTGTTTTCAATTTTGTAAAAATCTTTTATATAAGTGCGATAGGGAGGGCTATATGCTAAGCTATGATATTCACCAAAATAAGATATACATCGTAAACAAGTAAGATCTGATTTGTTTACAAAATTTAGTGTACCTAATAGTCAACGTCAACGTCAGTTTTATCATACTGATACGTGTTATTTGATATGTTATTGACACCCTTACGCAATATTTGGTTTATCATTTGTATCTTTGATCTTTCCTTTGGCCTTGTCTAAAGAACAAGTCCATACTTACACGATATCCTCAATACGTATACTATTTTATTTCAGAAATAAAAAGCAAGGACCATATGCAGCGGTGAAACGGACAACTGAAAAAACATAAAGATGAAGGAGACAACGAGTTTGACATGACGTTCCTTATCATGTGTCAACTGAACTTTTCCCCCTTTTTTCGTTGTTGTACAAAGTCAACATACTGACAGACTCACTGGGATACTGGGATTTGAGTAGTTATCTTTCAGATGTTCACCATAATTGATCTTACATAAAACACAAGAAATAAGAGCATGTTATATAAAGTACAAAACTGAACTTGTGTTGTATCACAATTTGACTTGAAATGTACTTATCTGTGGTAATTATGATACGAATCTTTACATCATTACTTTACTCCGAGGACCCAAATAATAGTTTCTTCTTATCGAAGTGTAGAAGAGTACCTGTTTGATAATGAATCCACTAATGATGTTGTTTGTGTCATATTTCTTGTTCACATTCATATTATACTTTTTGTTAAACATGCTCTTATGTATAGCGTCGATGATAGACATTCCATTTAAAAAATGTTATACTACTATTCGAGGTATGAATTAGGATGTCTAGTTATGTGTGAACTAGTGATCAAAAGGGAAGTTTTAAAATACGTTAATTACCATTAAAGTTAATAAACTTAAAAAATCAAAGGACACAACTGCACTAACGTTTTTCTTTTTATTTACACAATCGTTTCGCAGCGTAATTTTTAAGGATGGTCTTTTTGTGAAACAAATCGGAATCGGGTAACAAGGTAAGTTCTTAATCGGGCAAAGTTTGCAACATTTCTTTTATGGTGGAAGGCGAAGACATTTACACAGTAAAGAGACAATTATGTATGTATTCATTTAAATTCAAATGCCATATAAACTCATGAATAACCTTTCTCTGTTATGTAGGCATTAAACAGATGTTATTTTTACTAACAAATTTTTTATTGATATAGAAATAAACCACTATTCTTCAAAATTAAAATAATTTATAATAAGGTAAAATTAATAATGTTTATAAGTTATTAGAGATGCTGTAAAGAAATTGTGTTTCATCATGTCCAGTGTATTTAAAACTGATAGTGTGAGTAACTCCTCCATTGATGCAAATATCACAGCATAAATTTCAAATTGAAATATGAATTACATTTGCAAAACATAATTGCAGTGCCAAAAACTTGTGTTCTATTATTTTAAACGAAGCACTTGTAATGCTCAAATGTGTGTCACACGATAGATGTCGTGATATAAGTGTAAAGACCTATCTCTCATCTAGGAATAACACATTGTAAAGCCGCATGACATATTGCTCATTTTACAATCTCAATGAGCTGGCCATGTTTAGGATCAACCAAAGCAACCGTATATCAATTTCTAAATACCCGTCCAGTCTCTAATGGAAATGTTTATCGATGCGCATCTTCATTTCAACGTCACCTCGCCTAATCACTTCTGTGTTGTATATTGAACTCATTATCTCAAGTTAGATAACATGGAGATAGAGCGTGTAGCGGCTGTTGAGTAGTTCACACTGATAACACGAAGTGTCGACTTCAACACAACTTCTTGAGAAGAACACAAATCACAATGAAGTTTGATGAAATCCTTATTCATATAGGAGAATTTGGCTTGTACCAAAAACGTCTGTATATTCTGGTATGTATACCTGCAATCTTCACAGCGATACAGACAATAGAACCAGTCTATGTCATGGAGATACCAAAGCACAGGTGAGTCCCATAGGTTTATACTGAGTTATAGAAGATATCAAGGAGTCTGTCATAGCATTCACAAGAACTATGGAATCAAACTGTTAACAGGAAATTTAAGGACGTTGTCATTGTTGGTATTGTTTTGCCACTTTCTTTGAAGATAACCCAGATCCAGTGGGTCCCATTTGAATACCATGATCCGTAGTCATGCATATACTCTCAACGTGCCTATATTTGATTTGTCCATTTTACGTTCAGTGTCTTTTTTAGTAAATGTTTTATCATTTGACGTAAGATTAGAGAAAGGATGAGGTTATCTATGCCATTTTTAAAATGATAATAAATTAAGTAACGTTTCTTAATGTTGCAACATTTATTTAACACTATAGATACGATTAGAAAAAATATTACATGATACATAGAAAGTAAGGATATATTATCTAATTGTTTTGGTTTTTCGATTATTTCCATTTGCAACCGGAACTTAGAAGTTAGTTGGTTTATTTGACATAAAATTTAATTATTTAAAAATAGATTTTATGGTTAATCGTATTTGATAGATTGATATTATGATCCCTTGACTTATCGTTTGCTATCGTTGACACACGTTAATATGTTTAGACTAGAAGAAGCCTTTTGGACTAAAATATCTTACCGATCAGTTGGAACTTCTCTTGACTTCATAAAAAGAGTTGGCACTTCTGAGGAATACTAAGCTAATTTTACTTTACCAAGATAACCTTCAAATATGCCATGGGGTTCAATCTTATTTGAAGGAAAGCTGGGCGGTGGCCGAAAAAGCACCATTTTGTCTTTAAAGGTAACCTAACTAACCTCTTTAAGCTAACGTAAAAAACCTTTTTTTTTACTTTAGGCTCAGTATAACCAACACTTTTCTGTTCATCCATCGCATTTGACGACTGTAGTTAATAATTGTATTCATCTGCATTGGAGAATATATACATGTACTTTTTAGCGGAACAAAGTTTTGTCAATACATATGATACAATTATTAAGCTACGTTTAAACGAATGTAACTTTTTTATCCAAAGGATGAATGATTATTCTGATATTGCCGATTACATGTGTCCAAATTGAAGTGCATAACAGATATTAACAGTGAATATAAATGACCAATACGCACTCAGCTTCATAGCATAATATTGCCACTACAATCACATTGAAACATCTGCTGTCGTTGTTTGAACAAGTTAACGCAGAATGACTAATCTACTCACAAATGACGGTACATTTTTTTTAGAACTGACACGTTTCCAGAGACATGCATATTTAATGTGCAAAAGAAATAATTTTATAATAACAGATTACTTTCCTCGAATTCCATTTCCAAATAGATAAAGCCATTATCTTTTTTAATGTAATCAGTCTCCGACACTGGAGTAACGCGCGTTCATTCCATAACTTTCCAAATTTGGCAAGGCGGTCTTGCCAAAAACTGAAAGGCGTCCTTTCCACACTAAGGAAAGGTCGCCTTTCCGTTGCCTATCTTTCCAAATCGATTAAGTCAATGAAGCGCGCATAAAATCGCACTTTACGTTTTTCTCAATTCTAAGCAGTATGGTTGAAAAGGGTTTTTTTATTTCTTATTTAAAACATGAATTTGATTTCATGAAATTACGAGATCATGAAACTGTGTTAATCACGGACGTGGAACTATTATTTTAAAATTAATAACTAGGAGAAAAGTGAAATGAAAAGCCGTTAAGAAGTCATTTTGAATTAAGTTAGTAGTTCAACATGTATTAAATCGAGGGGTTGAGTGGCATATATAAAGAAACAGTATCATATTTAATTGGATAACATAGTTCACATATCTATAAAGGTCATCAAAGGGATTTACTTTATAGTTATTTAACGTATAACGTGATTGTTATAATAATTTTATGGATAGTTGTATGGCACTTTTCCACGCACTGATACATGCTTAAAGTGCATTACTCTGAAGGTAACGAATTTGCAAAGCGCTAAATCAAGTTAGGTAAAAATGAAAAGCTGCCTCATATACTTCTTTCATAAATCAATAAAGCATGTGTTAGTTGATCAGTTAAACATGTGGAACGTACCTTTTCAGTGAATGTATCCACAAGAACATAAATATCCAAATCCTTTTTAGCTTAAGAACAGAACAAAAACCCATCACTGATCAGTGGCTAAACAGATAAACGACACAATCTCTACATCCAGCTATCACATTCAAACAATAATGGCGACCAGATGAGAAAAAGAGAGCCGATGCCAAATTAGTTTGATAATTTCTTATCTAACCTCTCAGATTTCATTGGATAACAGGATGCGTTAAAGCAGTGTATCCTGTTATTTCAAGACACGAGAGACACCGTCATGACAGATCAGACTGATACATGGTCACTTGTCTACAAGCCACCTGCATGTGTTTGTACAGCACGGTTGACACCTGCTCAATACCTGAAGCTGACAACTGGTCATAGTCTGATAGGTTTTATTGGTCTGAGATGCTAAATGGTATTATCTGACGCTAACGAGGACTCGTTGTTTTAGTAACATTTGTTAATTTTTCTTAAATCAGAACAACATAACAATAATAAAATCTAAATTTGCCCATGCGGATCTCAGAAAAATAAGTCACTCACTGTAAAAAATAATATTGAATGCTGGATGACATAGATGAAAGAGGATGACCACACAAAATCATTTTTCATATGAACATACATCTTAATAAATAAATAATAATAACAAAAAGATCAGCACACACATCTCATATGATTTCCTCTGAAATTAAAATATTTAGTGATATTCGGAATTTTACCATGAGTTTATAACAACATGCTGTTTTTTCTATATTTTGTTTGAGGTATCAAGTCAAAACATATTAATGAACATAGAAACCTATGTTTTAAGGTAGAGGAATTTGGATGAGGTACCACTTTTCATAAAATAAACAATATAACTTAGAATAAAGCCACTTTAAGTAAAAGGCATCAAGTTATTTTCATATATAAAAAGTTGATATGATAAACTTTTGTCATATGCTCTATATAGCCATTAATATAAGAAATGAAGTTGGCGCGCATAGCTATCTGGGCAGATAAGTGGCAAGTTAAATTCAACCCTGATAAAACTGAGACAATAAATTTTTCTCGAAAGCAAAAAAAAGATAAAATTCCTACTTTGAATATGAACCAAATTCCAATACAAGAAGTCGAAAGTCATAAACATCTTGGCATAACACTACAGAAAAATTGCACATGGAAAATTCATATTGAAGATATTGTTAAGAAAGCTAGTCCAATGATAAATTGCCTCCGAGGTCTGAAATACCGTCTCTCAAGAAAAACCCTTGAAA
The DNA here is from genome assembly GCA_921293015.1 of Phorcus lineatus. Classification (NCBI taxonomy): domain Eukaryota; kingdom Metazoa; phylum Mollusca; class Gastropoda; order Trochida; family Trochidae; genus Phorcus; species Phorcus lineatus. The sequence goes on along the minus strand of OV121085.1, from coordinate 28,219,136 downwards.
TCATGTACAAATCCTTTATTTTGCCGATATTTGACTATTGCTGTCATATCTGGGATAACTGTACGATCGATCAGTCTGTCACTCTCGAGCGATTACATTTAGATGCACTCCGTACAATATGTGGTGCTGTTCGTGGTACTAGTCATCACAAGCTATACATCGAAACAAATTCTAAACCACTGAAAGATCGAAGACAGGATGTCAAATTGATAAATTTCTTCAAGATGATAAACGGTCTCGCACCAGACTACCTCTGCAATCTTATTCCTAATACTGTCTCCGAAAACAGTCACTACAATCTAAGAAACCAGTCCAAGTTACAGACAACGAACTGTGCAACTAAATTATATGAACAATCGTTCCTGCCTGACACGATAAAGATGTGGAATTCATTACCTGATAAATTCCTGCAAGCAAACACCATAAGTGAATTTAAATCTCTGCTGAAAAATAATGAAGCAAATAGCAATTATCTTGATCTGAATTATGGAAGTCGTTTCTGTCAGATTATACATAGTAGACTTAAGCTTGGGTGCAGTGATCTAAACGCAGATAAAGTAAATAGACATATTTCAAACACTCCTGAATGCGCTTGTGGGTATCACAATGAAGATGTTGTACATTACCTGTTTACATGTAAGCTGTATATGGTTGCCAGAAATAATTCATTTTTCTATGCAAATGGCTATAGCCTCCAAAATGTGTTATACGGAACACCTCAAACAGCTAATGACGTCAATTTGCAAATAATAAAGTCCCTTCATCAATATATCATTAAGACCAAACGTTTTGATAAGTACCGCTAAGTGTTATTATAAATGAAGTCAAGCTGCAAAGAACATATATATAAATAAGCACTTGTTGTACAGATACTTTATTTTGATTGTACTTTATAATGTCATATTTTGTGTCTAGTTCTTGTGTATTAATTTATCTGATGTATGTACTGGTGAGGCATTAGCATAAGCAGAGTTTTGCTTGTTTGCCGAACCAGATTCTTTATTGAATAAAAATATGTTTAAACCAAATGAAGTTTGAAATTAGGAACCCTGCAGAAGTAGGGAGCTTGGATCTAGATGGATCTTGATGTTGTTTTAGATAGGATTATTGTTAACTAAATGCTTGTTAAGGACCCTTCTTTATTTAATGTAAAGTGGGTATGCAGTGTAATCTGTTATTTCTGTTTTGATAATAAAGCTTTTAGAAGAATCCCGGAGTAGCAGTGAGCTTGGTTCTAGATAAATAAGTCAATCTTGATGTTGTTTTAAATAGGATTACTGTTAACTAAATGCTTGTGAACGACCCTTTGTCAATAATTTACAGAAGAACATTGCAGAAAAGAGATGGGGATGTCTACATCAGTATTACACGATGTATTCTTAAATGGGGCGTGTACATTTTGACGCTCCAGAAGCAAGAGTGTAATGTGTTTATGAATTTGTTGGATAGAAAGTTTAAAGGGAACTAACCCGAATGCGCCAGACCATCTTCATTCTGGGGTAAGTGATTGACATAAATAATGTCTAAATCAAGGTTATTTTGTTGTATAAAGTACATCTCTTGGTTAGATCAATGCCTACCAAATATAGATCACTGATATTCTAACATAGATTATGAATAACGAGACATATATCAACGGCCACCTTGACTTGCAAATGAATCAGAATTTGTCAAATAATATATTGCTCTCTTCGACTTGAATGCAGCGACCTAAATGAATATAAAATGAACGTTTTATATATCCAACATCAGCCTGTTCTTGTGGCGTTAATTATGAAGCCTCTCTTCATTATTTCATATTATTTTGTGATTTTCGCCAAGACATGTTTTTCTATACTAAAGGATTTGATTTAAAGCAATATTATTGGTAATCAAATCTTGTCTTCAGTTGAAAAAAGTTAATTGCTAAATTCAGTCCACATGCTTTTAAATTTAACAGGCAGATATTTTCCAACATAATGTTCACATGACATACCTGTAGTCAAGTGGATGACCAAAAGCATGAATTTTTCTAGTTGAATGAAGACATTCATTGAAATAACCAACCTTTTCAATATTCGAGAATAATTTTATGATTTCATATTTTTTTAATTCTAAAAACAGTATATATATCATTATATTTTTAGGAAACCATACTTTATACTTTGGGGGAGGATATGCCCTATTAATTAATTAATTTCTTATTTTGATCTCGTTAATCTTTGTTGTCAAACAACGTCACTTCTTTTGCTGACTCTCTCCCTGCCCCTCACACACGCCCATCAAGTTTATTGTCATGTTAAGGTCAGAGAGACATCCTTGATTGTCGGCTAGACTAGGTAACGAACGGTTAATTACCATGTCATAAAATTGTGCAAAATCCTCTCTCTGAGTTGACAGATAGACCTGTGTAGTTACTTAGCAAGGTAAGCAGTATTATCAAATTGTATGAGATTGTTTAATAACCATATTTTTATTTCGTACAAAATTTGGACTGGCGAACAAGTCATTTGGCCTATTTCAACGCCGTAATACATGGATACAGAACATAACAACGAATTAGAGAAGTAAAAAACGTGTGAGAACTTGTGCTATAAATAACAAAGCATAGCGAAAATTTTCAAAATTGTTGCTCAACTGAAGCACGTGATCATAAACGTGAATTAAATTCAAAATAATCTTAGTAATTGAAGAAATCACGAAAATCGTTTACTTATGTGTATAAAACGTGTTGAATTAAGGATGGTTCTATTCGTTAAGTAGCTCAAATTGCCACTACCGTATACAACTCATATCCATGAATATAGAAATATATTTGCTCTTAAAATCGACAAATTAAGAGAAAATGTAACATACTTTGCAAATTTCCGCAAAAACATCTGGACGTGTCCGATATTTGTCTATTAGATTTTTTGCATTCACTACAATCGAGCTTGAGGCGCACTTGATTATTTGACAAAATCAAGAGCTTGAATGTGAAATGTATGCGACATTATCACATGGTATGAAACCGTTTGTTGAACGGCAAAGAGAACATTCACAAAAGACATATGAAGCAAGATCTGGAGCATGGAGAGTTAATAAAAGAAATGTAAGACATCTTATAACATGATATGAAACCCGTTGTTGATTGTCTTAACTATCCATTTATTTCACTGTTAGCACACAATGGAAGCAAGTCCAAATTTTACTTATTAGACAGAGGTTAATACGCAAGGTGAAGTTTTTATTTACAATATTTACCACTTTTAATGGATATGTGCACATATTGTAGTATCAGTATGTATAAAGTATCGTCAATTGATTATTAATATCCATTAATATGTTTTCATACATCCGTTTCTGTGTTCTTTTACAAAAATAGACTTGATATTATTGATAATTTTACTTTACACGGTGTTTCTAACCTTGACACAGAAATTTAAATTATTTCCTTATTTCCTTAAATTTCAAAAGAATTGATACAACATAGGAATTGTCAGAAAACAATCTTATACCGTTTCATGTATGAGCAAACCTATCAACAGAAATGAATTGTTCATAAAACTATATTTTAAGCTATGTATGAGCCGATCGAGCTTTCTATAAAATCTTTTGTGGACATTTGAGGTTTGGTTCAAGTATGTGGTTACTGGGTTTGATATATTAAAACGTGACCTCCGAAATAAGCCCTGATAATGTAATAATGAAAAGCCTATTATTTTCATCATAAATTGTAAACTCGATCATTGGCTAAATCTATATTTTAGATATGACATTCAAGTGAAACTCAATTCATAATCCGTTAGTCCAGGTCCCGGTAATGGCATAGCGGGAATACTATACCATAGACCGCCAAATAGCAATGAAAGCAATCCTGTCAGACGCTCTTTCCAAGCGAGTGTCACTTCCAGACGCCCCACCCCTCACGCCCCCTCCCCCTTTCTGGTCCAGCCTCTACACTAAACGCATCCAGTTAATTACCACTATGAGATCAAAGAGGCAAACTTGATTGTCGGCTAGACAAATTAACAAGATGTATATTGTTTATAATGAGCGATTCTTCTCACAGAAAGCCTAAGGTGCATAATTTGAAATAGGGGGTATGTAAGATTCAATAAAATATTTTTGTGGATCTGTTTTATAAGATTTTTCTGTTTTGCTTGTTATTATCAAACAATAGCATTAGATTGTATGTTTCTAAATTCTATTTCTAAAATGTTCTTTATTATGTTAAGCTCATGAACAATGAATTAATATTAGATCAACGCTTTGTTGTTGATAAGTTTTACCATAATTATACATGACATTGTAAGTTGCAATTTACATACACATATCTAAATGTTTCCTTAATTTGGACAGCGAACGGATCGGCGAACTAGCTGTTGCCTTAGAATTTACTTGCCTGTAATGATAATTTATGAGGCATATATATCTTTTCGAAATACATATCGAACAATCATAAACATGCATGATTAATGTAGTCATACATTTAAGTAAAAATATTCGTTATATAATCCTGTATTTAGTTGTTTTATATAAAACTTAACGATTGACAAGGGATATTGTCATCTTCACACTGCTCTTATTACATCAACATTCTATATTCTTTTTAAAAACTCATTCATACATTCTTGTATGCATAATAGTTTTTACCTAATCCAATTAAATTTTGAATCTATGAAGCTTGGAATTTAAAAAAAAAACCAAATAAAAACACTTTTTTAGTTTTGATATTTATTTATGAAACTGGTTTTGTCAATTATGTACTTCATGCTGAGTTTAGAATGTGGCGACGCAATTGCACATCACAAGACACTGCTCAGATTCAATGCATACTGTCCATAGCTGGGTCCTAATGTTGTCATAATTAACAGGTGCCTATTACGTAATCTATTTCCTGTCAAATTTCATTGTTAGATTGTTTGTCTCAAAGAGCAGGCCCACACCTGTGCTTTGGACCCTTTGGTAAATGGCGGCTTATGTCAACATCCGTTCATACTGACATAACTCTTGGCATTACACAGCTAATTAGTACATCTTAACAACGACAAACATTATAAACCAATGAACTTGTAGAATATACGTTCAACCAATGAGAAGAAAATCTTCTGCAATGCTATCGATGCTTACAGTCACTTGAAAAAAGTAGATCATTTGGAAAGGTACCCAAATTTAATAGGATTATTCAGGAAGTCGATCAAGTTGCAAACAATTCATGGATCACTTTTTCTGACGATTGAAACGGGTATGTACTTTGTCATTGATAATCTTTCAAACTTCACTTTCAAAAAGGTCACCATTTACCTTTGAAATCAAACAAATTATTGCGAACAAATGATAATCATCGCCAAAAATTGTTTATTAACATTTTCCATGATTAAATTCATACAATTTTCTAAATATCTTTTAATTTTAAATGATGCAATTTTCAAACTCTATATCTCTTATTCATTTCATGTGTTTAAGTCAATCCTTGAATAGTAAAATGATTTATTTAATTTCTGCAATAAAATAATATGCAGGATTTGATTCATCAATTTAAAAACAAAGTCTTCTTTTGTTAAAAAGTTGCGATGAAAAACGTTTTAATTTTTCAAAGGTAAATTAAATTTTATGTCTTTTAAGAATCAATCTTTCAAACAAAATAAAGATTTTCAAAATGTAAAAATAACTTTAGTTTAACTTAATCAAAAACTTCCAAAGGTATTCAATAACATGACGAATTTGACAAACAGAATAAAGGGACATAACTCTTGGTCAGACAGGTAAGGTGCTAATTAGTTTTAAAGGCTGTGGAAAGGTCACCTTGCCGTGCGTTCTTTCCAAAGAGGCTTTGGAAAGGGCGTTCTTTAAGCCTTTGGAAAGGTGTGGAAGGGTGCCTCTTTCCTTTATGGAAAGGTGTGGAAGGGTGCCTCTTTCCTCTTGGAAAGGACGCCTTTAAGCTTTTGGAATGAACGCTCGTTACTCCAGTGCGAAATACGAGTCAGCTATGGTGCATTAATTCGAAAACCTCAACAAAATATGTACCTATTTTGAAGTAAACAATCTTAAAACATTTTTAGGCGAGGAAGATAATAATTGAAAGCCAGTATTTCTTAAGTTGTAAAGATAAACTTATTTGTTTACATCCATTCAAAATATTTAAAGGTAAAAAATGAACAAATTGCTTACGATCATTGCAGTAACAACATTTGTGCTTCATTTACTACTGACTGTGTCGAACTGACAAAAAAAATGACTGTAACGTTAGAAAGAAACATAAATATGTTTCATTTTGACTTTTTGACATGATGTCGTAGCATTTCATGAACGGTTCGCGAGCGGAAGAAGTACAATTTCCAGCTTGACATTACCATCAGTGAAAAAAGACAATAGCACTCAGTAATATAAACATAATACGTTTGATATTATTTAAAAGATCGTATTCATTCAGATACAAATATTTAGTTATGTTATCAAAATAATTTTATTTTACAATGGGAGCAGCATTTCTACCTTATTGTTGTATATTACTGGACATTAAACAAATTTAATAATCTTCTTGGTATACGAGACACATACATTTGGAAAGAAATCTTTCTTCGGCGAATTGTAAATGGTAATTTTTTGGAGTAATTAAGTACCAACGCGTGGTACTTGATTCACAATATGTAGAATCAAATTTGGCAATAAACATTTTCAAAGTTAGTTTACAGATACATATATCCCATGTAAGATAATTAAAAATCATTTTAAATTTGAACTAAAAAAAAGCAAAATCAAAACATAAAATATGTTATGAAGGTGTGGCATGGAATTATAACAACAAACAATGACGGCAAAGAGGGCAATTACATAGATATTATTATCTATTGTGTCGTTTGTTGCTTGCAGATGTGCAGTATCGGATAATGACACTTACAAAATCCAAAACGAGAATCACGAGAAATTTGTGAATGATTCAATACCGTTCGTCACAGAAAACGGGAAGACAACTCTATCTTCTTGTCTCGTATACGTCAACTCGTCAGCTGGAAACAAAACAGAGAAATGCAGCAGTTGGGTTTACGACCATTCAACCTACACAGAAAATGCTGTCATGAAAGTTAGTATTTCATCTCTAGTTCTTCCCGTTTAGTTTTCTTATTTATATGTTTTATGCATTTGGGCTATCAATCATTATAAACGTAATAAGATAAGCCTTTATTTTCAGTTTTACGTTGAACGGTATGTTGTCCAATAAATAATTAAGTATATTCTTATGCCAGCATTTCTTTTATCATGCATCTAACAACTTTCTAGATACGCAATGTAGCCTCGAAATGTATAGAATTGGGTACTTTATTTCTGGCTCTACTGTATGCTTTTTCCATCAGTACAACATCGTGTGTGATAAACTAATTCTCCACTCCCACACAAACATGGCGATGTTTGCTGGCTCTCTCGCTGGGGCTTTTATAACAGGCTATGTGTCCGATTTGTGAGTATATCTAAGAAACATATATCGTATGTACTTGAAACGTAATTGGCCACAAACCAACCAATGTTAAAGTTGTTAAGTGGGACAATCCAAGTCATGTTTCCATCAAATCTTAATTACCAGTCACACACATAATTTGACTTGTAGATGTCAACATCGCTTTGAAAATAATCTCAGCTATGGGTTTATAGTCATTTCATCTGTCACCTATTCAACGTGATATGTTATAAGTATAAAACAAATGGTTATCGTTTCAGAAGTGTTTTCGTTTCATTCATGAGATTAAAGAAATATTTCCACAATTATACTTTTGCCATTTTTTGTGAAGTGTGCATATCAATCAAAAGAGAGCAATGATGAACAATTGAAATAATCATAAAAACATTGAACCCAAATAGCGGAATTATTAATACAGGAAACAGCAAGGAGTGGCAATGTTCATTGATATCAGACATTATTGCATCTCAGCATTTCCTTAAAATCGACGTTTAATTTACTGCTTGCAAGCTTTTGCACACATCAGTTTACAAGTCCAATTTAACCTTGCAGGATCGGGAGGAAGATAACGTTTTTCATCAACGTGGCATTACTGGTTGTAACGTCAATAGTTACAGCCTTTTGTCCAGACATTTATGTATTCATCGTCACACGTATGTTGAACGCTCTCGCCGCAACAGGACTCTTCGCCACGGCTTTTGTTATAGGTAGGTCTCACTAAATATAAGTAACACAAGAACATGGAAGTATAAGAATCAAATACACAAAGTTTGGGAGTTGATTTCTATATGACAAGTATAACATGTGTCATAAAACTAGGTGTTCACAAGGTATGACGATGCCCAACCCTATAAGCGGTCCCCGTCAATTAGGAAAATATGTTCAAAATAAATGACAGATTTGCCTGCTTAGAAGCAGCATTGTTAAATATATATTTGCCCTAAAAAAGATATCATTATTGAGTGTCTCCTTTCAAACTGCATATTTCCTTGAAATGCTTTGTGTATTTACATATGTGTCGTAATTCAATGTAGTGTTTTAAAACACCGACGTTACAAAAACAGTCGAAGTAATAAGTCGATTTATGATTGGTAATGCTACGCGTGAGGTAGTTATATAGGAATCTTAATGCAAAAAGTACTTGGCCCACGTACGCATAGGCCTTCAGTTTTGTTCAGTGTCACCATAATAGTCATGCTACCGACTTGCAGAAGTTTTCCTGCTTTCCTCTAAGGTCAAAGAAGTGTCTATAATTGAGTTGATGGTTCCTAAACTTCTCTTAGTAAATAAAAAGATTATTACTTTCTCGTTAATGCCCTTTCCTTCCCTGTTTTCTCCTTCATGTAATGCCGTAGTTAAGCCATGATTTGAATAGTCAATTGTTTTAAAGAGCCAGTCCGTGATTTTCATAACATATTATTTGGCTTTGATACGAGCCTAAATGTCATGTGTTATGATATAAATTCAAAAGATCTGAAATTTTTCTCTCCAAAAGACAAATATATGACAAATACTGTTTTTCCATGAAAATCTAAAAACAGCCTTATAAATACACAGAGACGGAGATCACACGTTCAATTTACATGGATATTAGTTATATAACCTAACAAACACTATCAACTCCAAACTGACCTCCTGGCGGCTTTAGATAAGTCTCCAAAATTACGTTTTACCGTTTGGCGCGCGCCACTGTCCGGTTTTCGATCATAATTGCGACTTTCTACCTTCGTATTGTCACTGTAAAAAACCAATTAGCTTTAAAATAATTCTTTTTGGTAACAGTCGATACTTCGCGATCAAATGACACCATTGATTAAGTTTGGCATATGTGACTCCATCAACTCACGGAGTGGCTCTTTAAGAAAATGGCACATATCTGCACAAGCTGCGTGCCAGTGGAAAGGGTTCTGGTTTGTAAAGAGGTATAGGATGAAAGAAGCTCAGATGGTTATGGTTTAACAAATCTTATTCTTATACCGAAATCTGACTCTACTTTCGATTCTGGTAGACAGAGGAGACATTATAAGTAAGCGTTTTAATTTAAGAGCTTGTTGCATTTACAGGACTGGAGATGGTTGGTCCATCCAAAAGGATGATAGCTGGGATGGGAATCGAATTCTTCTGGTGTATCGGCCTTTTTTTGTTACTGCTGGCAGCGTATTTCATCCGCCATTGGGTGACTCTGCAGCTAGTTGTATCAATACCCTCCGTCGTACTCTTTGGATTTTGGTGGTCAGCATTCTTTGTTAATAAGATATCTGCTCATATTCTACTTTCCTTTAATTAACCTTCCGCAGAGATGGTTTAATTTAACGATAATCTTCACATACCACCCCTAAGAATTGTTATCAGGAAAACTTGCACTCAAATAACTTGCACTCAAATAACTTGCACTCAAATAACTTGCACTCAAATAACCTGCACTCAAATAACCTGCACTTGTATCTTGTTATGAAACATTAACCAAATTAAAAAGGTCAATGAGACGATTGAAATAGGCTAGGAATCTCAAACCCTTTAAAACTGATTATTTGGATGCGTAAGAGTGTCACTATACAAATTAAACCAAAGTGGTAATTTTTCTTATATGAAAGTTTTTTGACAATGAAACGGAGAAACCCAAAGTTTTAATAGCAATACTGATATGCTATATATATACACAAACATAAGTTTTCAAAAAAATGTTAAAAGTGAAAACTTACTACCATGTAATTATTTCTCAAGGTTGATTCCAGAATCGCCGAGATGGTTGATGTCTCGAGGGCGCATGGCGGAAGTAGAAGCCATTATCCGTCACGCGGCTAAAGTTAATGGTGTACAATTATCACCCGAAATACTGCAGCAGCTCTCCCACGAAGAACCCGTTAAAGAAAAGTCATACGAGCTGTTTACATCCCGGGTCGTCAGAAACAGAACTTTCGTTATATTTTTCAACTGGTAAATAAACATCTCCGCAATTAGATTTCTTTCTAAACTCTGAAACAGATTATTATTGCTAATGCTCATTTTGAAACTGGATTCCACAATTGAAGTTCACGAAGTGATCTGCTTTTAACACAGGTTACGTGGAACAAAACTTGAGTAAATAAGTACAAAATAGTAGAAGGGTTGAGTAGCTTTTATTGGAATAAAATGTTAGTTAAGAAAGTAATTTATTTATTTGTTGGAGGTTTTTTACATCTCTGATTGACCTCTGTCTTGTAAGAAACATGTGAGAATATTCAAGTCTTTACAACGTTTATTGGGGGATAAGGAATGTTCATTTGAAACGTTCCATACATGAAACTTATCTTTATTCTTAATGTCTAGTCCACAAAGTGCTCGACTTTTTACAGAGGTTTCGTGGATAGATATGATTGAAATAGCCTTTTGGGGGATAAAATATCAGTTAAAACATTGATTTATTTTATTCATCACAGGTTTGTAGTCAACATGATATACTACGGTCTCGGTTTGAACGTGGATAACCTGAGTGGAGATATCTTCCTCAACACCTTCTTTGCTAACATCGCAGAGACAGCTGGCTATGTCATCTGCATGGTCTTCCTGAATAGAATAGGACGCAAGCTTCTCCACTGTGGCAGTATGCTGCTAGGTGGCATTGCTTGTGTGGCAGTCCTCTTCCCAGTCATATACAATGGTAAACCATTCATTCGCGTATCCATGGGGAAGGGTTAACAGGGGATTCGACCCCCCTACATTTTTTTCACTTTATGAAATTTTGCTTTTTAAAATGCCGCGGCCCTGTCCCTAAAGGATTATAACCGAACCGTATATAAAAACATTTTTAAACCAATTCAGGCTAATAGAATGGGAAAAAATGGTAGTGGAAAACTGTAGTTTTCGTTTATAATCTAGTAAATAATGTTCTTATTATTAGTATTATTAGTTAATAATGTGCTAGTTGAAAGTAATACAAAGTAAAGCTATAAAAGTACATTTATATCTTTTTCAAAAGGGAAAATTGTTTTCTCTTCCTTCCATAGGTCCAAATTGGTCAGTGATAGTGTTATCAACGGTAGGTAAACTGGGAGCATCCTCAGCCTTCGCTGTCATCTATATATTCTCCGGGGAACTATTTCCTACCGTTGTCCGTCACACTGGGATAGGACTGAGTGGTACTGCCGGCAAATTAGGGGGAATGGTGTCACCTTATATTGCTGATCTTGTGAGTAACCTAGTTTTAAATACTTCCAGTTTGCATTTCGATAAGCAAATACTTCATTCACGGAACGAGAGTGCATTAATTAATATTTTGCTACCAGATTGAGGGCGAGGAATATACACAAATTCGCATGAGTTTTGTAGTATTTAGAAGACATCCGTCCCAGGGTATATAGTATCGGAACGTTTACCCTGGGTTACCGAGTATGAATGTCTAGAGACCGAACTCTTTATTGGCATTCAAAAACTATGCAGTGAAATAGATGATGGCTATCCGCAATTACTATTCACTTTCATGTTAAAATCAACCAATTGATGTATTATGTATTTGATTTGAATAAAAGAAGTATTTCTTATAATATATCCCTGCAGGGAGTCTTAATCGGCGGAGATCTGAAGGTAGCACTTCCACAAATAGTGTTCGGAGCTTTCGCAGTGGCTGCTGGGTTGGTTGCCCTGTATCTACCGGAAACACTTAACCGGAAGTTACCAGATTCCATAGAGGACGCCAAAACATTTGGAAAGTAAGGGCTCAAATGTTTGGAATAACTTAACATTTCACAGTTCAATGACATAAATTGATACCTGTGACGCTTTAATTGCAGTGACCCATACGCTATATGATCACCAAAAGGAATTAAAAAAGAATGATATCCAAATGTCAAAAAGCGACTGCTAGTTCAATTTACATTGCATCCATTCACTAATCGATAGTTCAATGTCATATGATTGTTTCCGTGCCTTGTTCCCACATTTCTGTTGAAGGTAATTCATACCAAACTTCTACCACTAATGATATCTATTACATCATACAGATTTTAATGACATTCATCATGTATTTTTTCTAACCAATCAGAGCTGACGAGAAGACATTTAGTTCGAGCAGAGCGAGCGAGAATATATCTGATTCTGAACAGAATGGTATACAACTGAAGTCACTGCGACATACCGAGTGACAGAACAACCTGTACGTGTTGACCTGTATCTTCAACAAAGGAACCACTTTGTCGAAAAAGAACATATGCTACTGGTGTGCTTAAAAGAACATATGCTACTGGTGTGCTTAAAAATAACATTTGGTACTGATGTGCTGGTTTGACGCTACTGTTTCATATTTGTTTGATAATGCCATATGATGACAACTTTACATGAGGAGTTTTACCTAACTTTTCCTTTTAATGGTTTCATTGAGTGCATCGCATTATGAGTGAATAAAATAATTTTGTTGATTTGAAATGTCTATATTGTTAACTTATGGAATAGGATTTTTTTAAGCACAGTCTCTATACGAGTTAAATGAATAAAAAAACGATCATTGTTATTTATTTAGAATTAGTCATTCATAGATATTTTACTTACTCAATTAGAATAAGTATTGTAAATAATTCCAAAGAATTAGATTAAACCCTGTTATCGGATATGACAAGATGATAGGAGAATATGTAGTGCTATATAATGTGACTGTGTCAATCAATGAAGGAACAATTATTTATAATTATAATTTTCCACATATGCTTAACTATTTTATCTAGTTCTTTCATTTGATAAATGAAGTGTATGTACTTGGGCCGAAAAACATTGCCCTTTCTCACACATCGTCAACTGCTCACTTCAGATTTCGTCTGGGCACTCAAACGTCCATTGCGCTTCTGGATTGTTCGACTCTGGCTATGATATATGAATAATATCACAATTATTTCTAAATAGGGCTAACAAAACTCTCGATATAATTAAACGTTTCCTCTCAATTGTCAAACATATATAGTATATTTAACAAACACTCTGAGGTAGAACGTCAACGTGTTATAACGTGACGCAACGACGATGGAGTATATACAATGTATCTTTCTTGTATTTATCACTCTCTATCCCATGAACCAATAGATAGACGTTGTGAGACAATAAAAACTGTCAAATGCGAGGGTTTTTTTCATCTACAGTCTATATAAAACTATCTAAAATGTTTTTCGTCATCCGTAATAAAATCATTTTGCTATGTCTTAAAGCAATGCAATTTATACTCCAACTTCCTTACACCTTAAGAAAAGTCAACACAGGCTACGCTCCCACAACGTCAATACAGCACTAGTTGGTATATCGTGTATCCTCGGGGCATTTACACTATCCGCCTTGTCAGGTAGCTGTGGTCAGTGAAGCGAGACTTAATTAGTTATGAAGTTGCAACGTCATTCCTGTGCTTGTTAATGTACACGTGTAACCAGTCATTAAATGGTGTCATTGGAAAAGTAGTGGTAAACATATGACGAAATGTTGTCACTCATTAGACTGAATATTTTATCGAGAACGTATTTGTTTATATACACAAAGCAAACGCCCATCCTATAGGACTTCAAATGTCGTGAAGTAGATATTGATAAGAACATTAGTACATTAAGTATCTCACGTAAATGTTTTTTAAGGAAAAGGTACTCTAAATTCGGGTGCAGGAGTACCTCAAATATACTGAATAGTTATCTTAGTTTGTTTGCACTCGGCTACCAGTATGGATATCAAATAACTTCCTTGATGAATCGGCATTTATTCAACGTTTGATCGTAGATGGTGTGCATGAATGTAATGTAAGAATTGTACGTAGTTAAGTTCAATAAGAGGAAATAGTTAGATGTCTTTTATTCGTGCACGAAGAACTTGGCACTTTTATTTACCACTGTAGAACTTATGCAATGGAATATACGTGATGTCACATCCCTTCTGTATTTTTAACTTCCTATTCACTTCAGGCATATGTAAAAAGTGACTGATTGATAGACATTTATACTAATTCTAAAATGAACATACATTGTGAAAACAACCATATCGATGTTTTTTTCCCAATATTTAAAAATACTTTACTTGTTATTTACAACATTTACTATTCGTGATAAATAATCAACAAACCAATATAAGATACCCCCTCTAATTGAAGTTAAAAGTAAAAGTTATTTTAAAAAGCCCATGACCATCGAATTAAACATAGAAACTGCAACCGCCACGCTGGCAGAAACTGTAACACCATAATCCGTAAGACGCGTAGTTCAAAAACTGGGACATAAAGAAGTGGGAGGCGTTCTTTCATCATGCAATCGGTGTACATATAAACACTGCAATCAGCGAAGTAGGCAGATCTCTGAAGATTCTATATCAGTTGTGAACTGTCGGGAAGTCACAGCCGTAGTCTTGTTACCTTACATCTCTGAAGATCGATCAACTCTCGAGTAGGCCTAGTGTGAAACATCGTATCACCATTGAACTGAGAACAAAAGTAGTGAACTAATATCGAAAAATCATAACACAGCCAGTCGACAGAACAACAGGTGAATAACCAAAAAGCCAGTAAAGTTCTTCACCCAGAAAAAGCGTAATTATGGAATTACTCACGGGAGCACTTATAGTGACCATATGTTTACTCGGCCTATGGCTACTGACCCGTCGACCCTCAGGTCTCCCGCCCGGGCCCCCTCGGCTTCCGTTAGTTGGAAATCTGTTCGATATGAATGCTGATTTTCGAGTTATGAGCGAGCAACTACGACGTCGTTACGGAGACATATTCAGTGTTTATGTCTTCCATAGACCGACCATCTTCCTCAACGGATATGACGTCATCAGGGAAGCTCTTGTCAAGAATGCAGAGTATTTCGTTAGACCAGACAATTTTATTAACTTTCATTTACAAAATAGAAAAGGTGAGTACTGTGTGATGTTTTTACAGAATTTTCTTAGCACTTAAAATTTGGTTGTGTCAAACATTATGCTGAAATTTTCGAATCAAAAGTCGAAAAGTCCGGTCCTATAAAGAAGCGCAAGTGTGCTGGTTTCAATACTGTTACTTCCCATTAAAAATATTGTCTTACAATTGGAAAAAATTATTTCCGTTTTCAAGAGATCACTTTATTTATAACAAAAACGTCGTACTGCCCCTTTAGTGATTTTGTTGATCACAAATGGGCTTTTGAACTAAAATAACGTCTTATACATCCCTTCGGATCAGGATTACTACATTTGATATCATGTAAATGTATAGTGAGGGCTGCAAGGGTCAATAATGTATCCAACATTTGTGTCTGCTGATATCTAACACGAGTTGTTTAAAGAGGTTTTTTCTATCACGTATTTAACATTTTTAAATGTTTTGCTTTGCCGATGGATTTAATTTTGTCACAGGCCTTTTTCTGCTACTTTTAATCAATCAATGAACAATGAACGAGTTCCTTGTTTGACAGCATACACAGCATACGTCCTTTGATATCACTCCCTTTAAAATGGTATCGTTTATCGCTTTCAAATCTGTTTGGAGCTTCTTTTCTTCAACTATTAAAAAATAACATTCTTAAAACGTCATAGCTTGTTTGGCCTATCAACTGTTTAATTATCATTTAGTATCATAGTTTATCATTGATTGAATATATGTTTATATTTTTCTTAATGAATTTATCATCGAGATATTGCCTGCGATGGATCTGAGTAGTGTTCGTCTGGGTTCGTGTCATGCACCTCGTACTTGACCTTTCACCTTCCATTAACGTTATCAATTAGATCCCTTCAGGCCTTGTAGTAAGAGTTTTGGAGTCATAGGCGATGAGACACATCATCTGACAAATTAGATCAAAACGCCTTGATGATGCATGACCTAATTTTTTAGGCACTGTAGCATGCTTTTGCAATTTCATACTGTTGATTGTCCCCGTTAAACAATGTTGTATGAAAATATATTTTCTTCTTGATATATAACAGGTATTGTAGCCAGCAGTGGAGACCAATGGAAAGAGCAGAGAAAATTTTCCCTGACAACACTTCGAGATCTTGGAATGGGAAAATCGGTTCTCGAAGACAAAATCATCGAGGAAACGGTTGAATTCTTGCATGCCTTTGAAGAACAGCGAGGGAAACCTTTCAACTGTGCTCCAATTGTCCACAATGCTATATCAAACATAATATGCTCAACCGTATTTGGAAAACGCTTTGAATACACAGATCCCAGATTCAAGGAGTTCCTACTAGGTCAGGAATTCATCATTGCTAACGTACAAAAGGCAGATATGTTGAATGATGTTCCGTTTTTGAAGAAGATGCCTGGTGATCTCTTCAAATTTAAAAAGTTGAAAAATCTTCACAAATTCATAGAAGATAACTTGATCAAACCAAGCATTGAAGAACATTCTCAGAATGACGATGATAACCCTACAGACTTCATATCCTGTTATCTCAAAGAAATGAAGCTTCGTCAAGGGGGTCTATCTGATACCTCAATGGGAAGTAAGTGAACCTTTCAACCGTACACCTAAGTATTTTATATCTTTCTTTATCAAACAATAAGGAATCCTTATTTCCCGTGGCCTGTTGTGACAGTTGACACAATCCTTTATTTGCTTTAGAGAAGTAGACCTTTTCTATCATATTTTTCTTGGCGGCGTTTGGATTCAAACCTGACTCTCCAGACAATCTAGCTGTGAGCCTCAGTCATTGTATTGATATCAGAGTATATCATATAATTGACATTAGGAATCGATAATATATATATAACATAAAACTTTTCGTATGATTATTTGCTAGTTGATTTAGAAGATATTCAACATCGTATATATTTGAAGGTATTTCCGACAGGTTTATCTATGACATAAACATGTCAGCATGCAAACACAGGACAGATCGTAAGGATAACAACTGATAAAATCTAATGCAGTATTTCATGTTAAACATCATATTTATGAACCTAAAATAACCCTTTATCGTGTTCTTCTTTCAGTTGACCATCTGGTCAAGGTAATTCTTGACTTGTTTTTTGCCGGGAGTGAAACAACAACAACAACACTAAGATGGGCGTTGGTGTATTTTCTGAACTACCCGGATGTTCAAGAGAAGTGTTTCCAGGAGATCAAGGAGAAGATCGGACTGAACAGATCACCGTCTATGAAGGACAAGACAAGTCTGCCATACCTCGAGGCCACCATTATGGAAGTCCTGAGACTTGGTGAAATAGCACCGACAACAGTCCCCTATACGGTGTCAGAAGATATCCAGTTTCGTGGCCATATCTTACCCAAAGGGATAACAATTATTCCTATGCTGCATTCGGTTCTGAAAGATAAGGAGATCTGGGGAGATCCTGAAGAATTTCGTCCTGAGAGGTTCTTGGATGAACAGGGAAAGGTCTTCAAGAGTGACAAGTTTATTCCTTTCTCTTTAGGTAAGTGTTAACTTTGCAAACCAAATCGTTTTTGTTTCAATTGATAAAAATGTGAGTGGTATTGAATAACAGATTCTTAATCTGAAGATAACTATCAATCTCATCCCAAAAAGGATAAAGTATCTTTGAGATTTACAAATCATTGAAATAATCGGGTAAGTTACAGTAATTACATCAAACATGCTAAATTTCAGACTTATCAAAACTCTTAAAAATCATCGACATCTAGTTAAATGACCAACTTCAATAAATGTATATACTTTGAAAGAGGTAACTTTTTTCTAAATTATTTAAATTCTTCTTAAGATTATTTTGCAAGAAGTGACCATATCGAATTCTCTTCACAGGAAGACGTGTGTGCCTCGGCGAATCGCTTGCCAGAATGGAATTGTTTTTGTTCTTGACTGCCTTAATTCAAAGATTCAAGTTCGTTGTGGACAAGACAAAACCATCAATGGACGGTATCATCTCAGCAACACATTCACCAAAACCCTTCACCTTCCGGGCGATCTTAAGATGATCACGTTGGTGTATTGACATCTTCCCACGCATAGCCTATACTTGCGCCGACCCAAAAACTTGCTAAGATTGGCCTTTCAGCATTCCCCAAACTTTTCTATGCTATTCGTGCAACGGATCTCGATCTCTCCAATAAGAAATCATTTGAGAATTGCAACTTTTCGCCGAAGAGGGCGCTGTACTCAATACACAAATTTTGACGGGTTTGCAACAAGGTTTGATTTAACTTGCGACAGAAACTGGTGCAATTTAAAACCTTGCGGGGAAAGACGAGTTATAAATTTTTTTATTAGGGATGTGATCTCGCATTCAATGACAGTCTTATCTGTTTGTTTAAATAGCTGTTAACATTCGGTGATGAAGAAAAAATAAGTCCCTTTGAGATGCGGTCAAGCTTATGATAGGAATGAAGTTATAATAATCGATATGATAAAGATTAGTTTGATATATTTTTTTTCATAAAGGTCTCATATTTGCAAGACAATGTCATACCGATCAAAATGCCACTATAACATTTATTGCAAAAAAGAAACTTCGTTTTGAAGTTGACAATGGTTCTGAACATGATACGGTTTTGTATGTCTTATTCACCAGGTTTATGGTTTGGCCCCCATACATGTGTTTCACCAAATCTTCCTGTGCTCGTTGATTTCTTTGTTTTGGGACATTGATATTTCTATAGCTGTTCAAATGATATCCATGCTATTAAATGGAAGATGTCGTATATTGTATATCGTTTGTAACATATTAACATTTCAAGCACCTTAGCATGAAAACCAAATGGAACAAACCGAAACGTATGTAGGTGTGTAGAATCAAAACCAATACATACTGTTTTAAACAATTGCTCACCTAGTTTGCAGTTTTACGATGTCACAACATTTTATACATTTCCAATAAAATAATGCAAATAAACTTTTCATCGGCTTCTCATTTCATTGATTGAATTAACTTCTGAGGAGAATAAATTTTGCAGAAACTTATATCAAATTGGGAAAACAAGAATAAATCAAATGTAAATAACGTGCTGCTGTTTCCCTAATATTCTTTGATATGTGTGAGGTGAGGTGAGGTGAGTTGGTGTTTAACGCCGCTTTCAAGAATATTCACTTATATCGCGGCTGCTAGAATTAATACAGGGAGAAAGCCCGATATGCATTGCGGTGAAACCTGCGAGCATCGGCTGGAACTAGCGAACCATGGGTGGTACTGCGCTGAAATTCAGTGTAGCATTACATCCAAACCTGACTGCGTGTAGAACAGTTCTCTACTGTAGGCAAAGTTGCCGACTCCCTGGCGGGATTCGAACCACGGACCTCTTGATACGAAGTCTAAGTGATCTAACAAAAACAAAAATAAATGTTAAATTGCAAGGTTATTTTTCTAAATGAAAAGAAGCAGTTCTTCACCGAACGTATCATGTTATTTAAGCTTATATTAGTTATAGGGATCGATTTTCTTACCACAAATGAATTAAAGATGATCACATAAAAATTATACTTGATAATGCATGTACGAACACGGATGTCCGGGTTGAGCTATCAAATGTTTGATCCTCTGAGGACAAGACAATTAGCATAAACTAATATGCATATTAGGGAAACCTTGGAAGAAATAAAATGTTCAAAAAAATTATACTAACCCTATCAATTAACCCTGCGAAACACGTTTTAGACGACGAACTATGTTTTTTTTAAATATGACTTTCTTGATCTTGCCCTTTTTTTGATAAAAACTAGACCTACTGAAAAGTGATCTAGAGACTATACTTAGGGTCACACAAACATGACGCTGGGCTAGTGTTTCTCTCTGGAGTGCAATGTCATAGTTAACAGCGAGATAACATACACATCGGCGATCTGTGTGAACTTTTCTACTATATTTAGCAGCGCTGCTCATGCCCGACCCAAATACGCTTGGCAAGCCTATCAACAACTCAAAGTGGGTCATCACGTTGCGCAAGCTCGTATTCACAACACGCGACGACCTTGCACTACATTAAATGCCGATAGTTCACAACTTTCAACACGTGGACTCCATGTTGACACCGCTATGGCTTCACTCATTGTCGAAAATGGCGGATACATTGTCACGGCTGTTCTTGGACTTGTTGTTGTATGGCTGCTAACTCGTCGTCCCCGCGGAATGCCCCCTGGTCCCCCTCTCGTTCCCTTTTTGGGGAACATTTTGTCAATGGGAGCTGATTCACGGAAGGGCTTTAAACAGTTGCGATCGACATACGGGGACGTTTTCAGTGTGTTCGTCTTTAACCAACCTATCATCGTACTGAATGGTTACGAAGTTCTCCGAGAAGCCTTGGTGAAAAATGCTGACATCTTCTCTGAAAGACCTCATTCTTTCTTCACGGATAATCTCGCCAAAGGAAGAGGTACAACTGTTCTAGGGTAACTTAAAGAGCCACTCTGTGAGTTGTTGGGGTCATATCTGCCAAACTTAATCAATGGTGTCATTTGATCGCGAAGTATCGACTCCTACCAAAAAGACACATGTTAAAGCTTGTTGCTTTTTAACAGTGACAATATGAAGGTAGAACGTCAATATCATGATCGAAAACCGGACATTGGCGCGTGTCAAATAGTCAAATAGCCAGAAGGGCAGTTAGGAGTTGATAGTGTTATTAGGTTATATAACTAGTACCCATGTATATTGGACGTGATATCTACACCTCTGTGCATTTATAAGGCTTTTTTAGATTTTCATTGAAAACCAGTATGTCATAAATATGTCTTTTGGACATGTAAAATTAAGATGTTTTGATTTTACATCTCCACATATGACATTTTGGTTCGTATCAAAGGTAAATAATTATGTTATGAAAATCATGGAGTGGTTCTTTGATTCGATAATAGCAATGGGAAGCGTTGAAGAAAAATTAACACTTTACCTTGGGTTATTAATGTATTGCATTACTTCCCTTTTTCGTTTACGATGTTATCGAAGATATTGATGTTGCTGTTGCTAGTTATTGATGTTTCAAGATATTGCAAGGTATTGATGTTGCAACGGTTGACGAACTCTTGTTATGTAGGTATTCTAACTATTGCTATAAAATCATTTTCTTTTATTGGTAATTCATCTCTTACGTAAAGTGTGAGTTATTATATGACAATATGCAAAACATGATGAATAATGTCATATCATTGATAAGTTCCGACTGTTGCTGAAAAGTATCTATTTAATGCTTTTCAGGATAGTGTCAATATGTGTTATAAATCGCAATTCGGATCCAAACCCGGACAATGACGCGCATCAATCAGTAAAACGTATTCTTTAACTTATTTGGTGTGGGTAGGTATTGAAGTCATCTTTGAGCTGAGAGTGTGTAAAATGATTTTAACTTGCATTCATGTCGAGTCGTGTGATTTCTTCTCTTGCATAAACATGTAAGTATTGTTTGAGTTTCAATGAAATCTAAATAAATAGTCATGCATTTGGCATTTTGGGATGAATAACTGACTAATTTGAATGGATATCATCGTTATTAGTATTTTGACACGCGTAGAAGTCAAATAAGATATCACGAAAAGCATGATGTATCTTTTCATAATCTACAATCTGTTGGTTTTTTATAACCTGATTTCCAGCTCCTCATGAAAAGTCTGAAGATACGAGGAAATGTTTGCATTTTTTGTTTGGATTTTTTAATTATTTTATCATTTATTTTCTTATATATAAATTGATATCAATTATACTTCCAGTATCAAATATTTTAGAACCTTTATATATGGCTGTCTAAGAATGATTTAGAACATTACCTCTGAACAATATCTATGAAGCAGTCTGAAGATAGAAGGAAATGTTTGCACTTAATGATGAATGAGATTATGTTCATTTTTGTGAACTTATAATCATTTTACATACATTTGCAGGTATCACGAGTACTTCTGGAGACGTGTGGAAAGAGCAACGCAAATTTGCTGTCAGTACCCTGAGAGAATTCGGAATGGGAAAATCTATATTGGAAGATAAAATTCAGGAAGAAATAAATGTGTATCTTGAGGAAATAGCCAGTAAGTGCGGGAAACCATTTGATATCAGACATATGACACTGGTTGCAATTTCCAACAATATCTGCGCTATAACCTTAGGAAAACGTTTTGAGCATAGTGATCCTGTTTTTAAACGCTTTCTTCAATGCATTGAAGAAAATGTCAAACTTATTTCTGCTGCGAACATCATCAACATATTTCCAGCGTTATGTTTTCTACCTGGTGATATGTTCAAATTAAAACAGCTTTTACGAAATGGCGAAATAGTAGAAGAAGAAATTATGCAACCATTTATCGACGATCACTTCAAAACTTTTAGTGAAGATAAACTGGACGACTTCATATATAAATATATCCAAGAAATGAAGCGTCGGCAAAAGCTTGGAGCAACAACAATGAATGGTAAGTAATTTCTTTTGGAATTAACAATGTAAGAACAATGTATCTGGGGAATAAAAATGTAATTTTCGTAAGGGCTGTATTCTAAAAGGGCCAATGCAACTAAGGGATATTACAATCGTAAGAGTCGGTTATTCACAAAAACATTTCAATGTCAATAAGGGTGAACTGACAATGGCTGCACCCTTTGAACATATCTTGAATTTTTAAATGAAAATCACATGAACATAGTTTTTGTCATTAGATCTGTCAATTCGCCCCTTTTGCTAGTACGTAAATAATAGTTATCCATAACGACGAATCTGAACAGCTTAAATGCATTTCTCGTTAGTTTTCGATTAATCGGAATGCATGAACAATTCAATAAAATATTGCCTGATTGTTTTAAACGGGGAGGTGCAATATCGTTTTACTTAACTATTTTGCTCATTTGCAAATATATGATTAAAATATTTGAAGTTGACTCCGAACTCACTTTTAAGTATTCGAAAATCGTACTCTTATTTTAAAGCATTTCCAAAAGAGTTTTCAACCGTCAATTTAAGCAGCGCAAATTTATTTTGTCGGAAACAGGTGTTGACACAGTTTATGTGCGATTCTGCTTCAGAGAAGAATCTTCTGAGCAGTTTTATAGACGTGATTGTTGCTGGAACTGAAACCACTGCAACAACCATCTGCTGGGCGTTGGTGTTCTTCCTGAATTACCCTGATGTTCAGGAGAAATGTTTCCAGGAGATCAAGGAGAAGATCGGACTGAACAGATCACCGTCCATGAAGGACAAGACCAGTCTGCCATACATCGAGGCAACCATTGCAGAGACTTTGAGGTTGTCCAATGTTGTCCCACATGCCTTACCTCACAGTGTAAAAGAGGACTTCGAGTTCAGAGGTTTTACGTTTCGTAAAGGACAAATGGTTCTTGTAAATTTGGAGTCGGTTCTAAAGGATCAAGATATTTGGGGCGATCCAGAAACATTCCGCCCCGGACGTTTTTTAGATGAGGATGGAAATCTCATAAAGAGAGAGGAACTTCTTCCATTTTCGTTAGGTAATTATAAGTAGCGAACTGTCGAGTGTTATGTTTTCCAAATGTAGCTCGATCTTTCCCACCTAGTGCGTACTTTTATTATTGCCAATGGCAGCGCCCCATTGTTTCGATAATGAGTTTTGTACCACCTTGTTAATTGGTATAATATACATATAGTAGATAATTGTTTGACATGGCATTTTTGCTTTTATCTGTACTTGAGTACTTGCTATTTTCATCACATTTCATTCGCTTATGATTGCTGGCAAAACACCAGAAATGATTATGAAAATTGAAAATTACCTACATTTGCTTCTTTGAACTCCAACTATACGAAAATTAATAGGTTTGAATGAAATCCAAACGTCTGCCTCATAAATGCGCAGATCTCGAAATTACACGTACCATTTACATGATTTCTAATGATTTTATTATATCTAACACTTTCAACTCCAATCTGTCGTTGCATCTTAAAGTCTCCAAAATTACGTTGCAATTAATGTCATTGTCAAAGATTTCAACTCACGGCGTGATCTTTAAAAAAATACTTTTTTAAATACATGATATCCCTGTGATATCCAAATAGTGTTACACCATCCCCTTTATAGAATTACTAGGCTTTATTGATATATACTTGGTATATAAATGGTATGTTTATTTCAGGTAGACGAGTGTGTCTAGGGGAGTCAATGGCTAGAATGGAGTTGTTTCTCTTTCTCGCCTCTATGATACAGAGGTTCGAATTCTGCTGTGCTGGAGACAAACCGTCCTTGGAAGGAGACTTTGGTTTAACTCATTCACCCAAACCCTTTGAAATACAAGCAAACCTCCGCATATAACGGTTCAAAAAGTTTCATCAAATGGTGTAAATAAATTTCAGTGAAACATGATAAAGTTTGCATGAACTTTAAAAAAACAACAAAAGGACTAAAAAGTATAAAATTTATGTATGTCATTTCCTAACAACATGCATGTGTACAGATGTTTTATCAAAAGGATTCAATCATACAAATAACAATTGTTTAAAAATAAGTTTGAAGGACAATACAAATATTTTCATTTGACAAACATCGATAGTAAGTCTTTGAGTCAATAGGACCAAGAAGATGCGCCTTATTATTACCATCATAAAGAAACAATATCAACATTAATCATTAATCTTCTTTTATGTATAAACAAATCTATAAACAACATGCAAGGCATCAGATCAAATTTCATAATTTATTTTGTTAATAATTCCCTCTCTTTTAATCACATTCATCGAAGTTCTTTTATTTTGAAACGACACTCAAGTGTATAATGAACTATCTCAGCAATCTAGTTCTGACCTGAACATTCTTCACAATCCATATCACCGACTGATGATAATGGAGTCAACACGCATAAAGTGGAGCACATCTCGACGGAAACGTCTCTGTAATCCAGACTTTGAGACTCATTAAATTCAAGTCACCTTCCCCGCATTAAATCGCACCAGGTTTTGTCACTGTCTAATTTAAACCTTGTTGCAACCAGTCTAAATTCGTCTTTTGAGTGCAGCGCCCTCTTCGGCGAAAAGTTGAAATTATCTCAATATATCGCGATCCGTCGCAGCAGTCTTGCCGACAAGCACAGAAAAATACGGGAAATTTGGCAAGGGCTATCTTAGCACTAGTGTAAATTGGCCATTCATGGGAAGATGAATTCAAGTCAGTAATGCTGACGTTTCACAATGTTTACAAACGATGTACTTTTACCTATTTACAGCAACCAAAATGCCAGGTCCTGTGAAGAGTATGAGAGTCATTCTTGAAACAAAGCTAGCTCTTCGTAATCTTTTGTTGAGCTTCACTTACAAAGTCCGGGATTCTCATACTCCCATCATCCGATACCCGAAAGAGGGTTTGACTGTCTACTGAGTAAAGTACATCACTAGAGTTGCATCGCGTGATGACATTGTCTGCGAGAAAATGTCTGGGTGGCGAGGTGTTGTGGTTACTTAGGTGAGTGGTTGGACGCCACCTTTTCAATAATCCGACCTGCGAACAGCACGCAAAAGGAAAGGCCTCGGAGAGTGTATGATCCCGAGGACTGGATCCAGTGGAGGCGTCTGTCCCTCTTCACACACAAACCGGAAGCGTTGCAGCATTGACACAAGGAACAGAAAGAGCTCCATGTTGGACAGGGCTTCTCCGAGACACTTCCGTCCTCCTGAAACGTTAGGAAATCTTTCTTCGATATGAACTTAAACAACACAACGAAGTTTAAGTAAATCTGTTTTTCGATAATCATGAACGCGTATATGTAAGAACTTAAGTTTTTCAATATAATTGAAACTCAAACGATAAAAACTTATAAAACAGTCTTCATAGAGACATGTCTGTAATATTGCCTGCTTCGTAGTTTATGCGGATGTACTGCAACGTTTCAGTTTTAGACATGGGCATTTATATAATATCTTATTATTGCAATGCATTCCTTTTTAAGAAACAAACGACATCTAAACTTTGTTGAATAGCAAATTGCAGTTGTTGCAAAGGAAGGTGGTTTGTATTAGTTTGGGTTTGGGTTTTTGCGTTGGGGGAAGGGGAGGTGGCGGGGGTGTTGATTAGGTCCTGCATAGTTTGATAAAACAATGACAAATATTTTTCATTTTCATCTTGTGCTGAACATGATTTAAACGTTTGCCCAGTGCCTGCATATTAAAATTAAGGTCGGCCTTAAATGATAGCACTAATGATTACTTTAACGATTCTTTACTATCCACAACTATGTACCACAGGTAATATTGCTCATCAAATCAAGCGATACATCCTGGGAATTTTTTTCTAACATTTATTTTTGCTTTACCATGGTTAATTAGATGACTTCAAAATAGTTTAACATAATCCAGCATTGGAATCACAATGATTTGATGTCATAAACATGACCACGTCACAATGCTATAAAGGTCTTGCCGTAATCAATAATGATTTACTATCCAATCATAATCGATGGTTAATTTACATAAATGAAAAGCTATCGCCTGGGATGTTTCGTTAGGCATGCGTTTTTACATTTTGATTTGCTTAAACAAATATACGTTACAAACCCATAGAGAAAGCGATATTTTCATCCATCTTCTTGTAGTAACCATTTTCATCAAGAAATCTCCCTGGTCGGAATATTTCAGGGTCTCCCCATATCTCTGCATCATGCAGCACAGAATCAAGGACCGGCAATATCATTACACCCTTTGGAATTTTATATCCCCCGAACCAAATGTCATGGGTTACAGTTCGGGGAACACCGGCAGGGGTTATGTTTGAGAATCTCAACGTCTCTGCAATAGTTGCCTCGATGTATGGCAGACTGGTCTTGTCCTTCATGGACGGTGATCTGTTCAGACCGATCTTCTCCTTGATCTCCTGGAAACATTTCTCCTGAACATCCGGGTAGTTCAGGAAGTACACCAATGTCCAGCAGATGGTTGTTGTAACGGTTTCAGATCCGGTTCCAAATATGTCCAGAACGATGGTTTCCAGATGTTTTTCTTGAAGAATAAACACAGTATTATTGGTGTAATACCTTCTAACATACGGGTACTAATAGTATGCTACAAAAGTTAAATACATGTGCTGTATATGTTGATAATGAAATGAATAATAAAGGTATAAGGTTCACTCATAGTAAACCTTCAAGCGAATATGGCCTGATCGACTTTCATCAGATGTTCCCAAAATATTACCAGATATTCTAAATTTCACGATATTGTGATTTTTAAACTCATTTTGAACAAATATTCATTTGATAAGGATATGATAATGATAACGACATATCGATAGTGCAGCTGAGTAAGAGTTTCCCAAGGTTATAAACGTTGCAAAATAAAGCACACGTTCATAAAAACAAATTTCAGGAACAACGTATCCCAAAGCGTTTTACAAGATAAAAGTACTTTTCATACGAACCATCCATAGTAGTCTTGCCCTTCTGTTGACGTTGTCGCATCTCACTGATATACTCCGTAATGAAATCAGGCTGCTTTTCATCAACCGAAGCCTTTAAATGTTCTGCTACAATGGGCTGCACGAATGTCCTCTCTGTAAAATCAAGATTCTTGAGAATCTGCTTAAACTTGAACAGATCACCGGGCAGATGACGAACAATTGGAATGACATTGAGAACACTGGCTGCTCCAAAGCTTGCTATATTCTCCTCCATTCTCCTCAGGATATCTCTGAACTGTACATCAGCATAGCCAAACCGTTTCCCAAGAACCACCGAGCAGATTATATTGGCCACAGCACTTCCAACCAAGGGTTTACAGTTGAACAGAGTTTCTTTCTTGGTGTCCATTGCATCCAAGAATTGGTCAATCTCTTCCAGGATCTTGTTTTCTAGGACTGATGTACCTACACCGAACTTCTTCAGAGTATTCACTGCAAACTTCCTTTGCTCTTGCCAAACTTGTCCCGATGTTCCTACGATTCCTGGTAAAACAAGGTTTGGAATTCTTTAATGTATCACTCAAGTAAATCATTTTGATAATTTCATGAATTTATTCCAGAATGTTTTACAAAGTACCAAAAAGAGATGATAAATAAATGGTTCAAGGAAACGGGTTCACACAAAGGTCAGATAAAGAAGAAAAATGATAATATAAAAGAAAAGTGAACATTGCTCACTACTACCCCCACCCCTGCTAATGGTAGCTTCCAAAAAAACATATATGACTCCCACTATACTTGAACTACTCCAAAGGATCAATTCAAAGTACATTCGATAATAAAGTATCCAACACAAAGATTGAACCCTAATAGGAACCAAAATTCCAATATCATTTGTTTAAAAAAACTGTAACTGTCCAAATAGCTAAGGGTAGAAGACGTGACCATTTTGAAAACAATTGGATGAATATTTCTATTAAAGGCTAGACATTATCTAATCTTAGGAAATGACTAAGTACAAAACAGAAATTTGCCAACGATCTTATAAAGACAGACAAATACGCGTGTAATTTGGCATATATAGCATTCCTCTTAGTAGGATAAAAGAATAGAATAGGATGAATTTGATAGGACTAAATATTAATGTTTACCGACAAACGGCCGGACGGACGGAAGGACTCCCTGGTAGAATACTATATACCCTCCGTTGGTCGGAGGTTTAATAAAGTTTACTTCGTCGATTTTGGATTCATTCGAATCCGATTCCAGCATTTCACAGATACTTTTAACTCAACGATTCAAATAGTAAGAACTAGCCAAGAGTTATCAGTGTAGAAATGTGCCATTTAAATGATCTTTTAAATGAGGGATGGAGTAACAACACTAAGCACGACAAATTTTTAGTCACGGTGACGGTTAAATGATAATTAAAACAGAAACCATTTTGTTTCTACACAATACAGCTCTTTGTGAAAAGTACCACTTTAAGCCTTTTTTCGAAATACTATTGTGTTGATCGAAAATTTGTTTTGATTAAACTCCTTAATGAAATGTTGTTTTCTACTGATAATCAGTATTTTTGATATGATATGTATGAAACACTTTATCCTTCATAAATCATAATAATTGTGATTCAAAGGGGCAGTTAAGGGAGGCTTTTTTTATTTTTTTATTCAAATGTTCCCTAACATTAGTTTATGCCAAACAATAATCTTTAGAGTGCCAAAACAACTCAACCTAGTCACCCATAGTCTTAGAGGAAATAAACAAGTACTCTGCAAACATCCATGGCGGGCATTTTGTGTGTACGTCTTTTAATCATTTGAGGTTGGAAAATCTAATCGTATAGCTTAATAAATCATGCTATATTTTAAACCTTCGTCTCATGAATGAATTTCTTTTATTGCAATTCGAAACACTTATTTTTGTATTGGTGAGATCCCTTTTTTTCAGCTAAACAACATGCCAATGTCCCTTCGACAAACCATGTTAACGATTACTAATTGTTGCAATTTGCACATTTAGAAGTTATTTCATTCTTGTGATCATTACTGCCTTTATGTGCATACTTGTTATCATGTATGTGACAATTTATACTAGTGTGATGCTTTTGACGTCACAGTCGTACGTACCATTTCAAACTATTTTTAATGAAAGAAAGTGTGATCTTCTATCAAACTTGCTTCCGCTATTTTAATGGAGAGTGGTTTGATATCCGCTATTGATAAATGGCATATAAGGACCTCTCAATTTTTGACTCGTTCCTTTTCTTTCGTTCGTGATGAATAAATGTTCTGCTAGAAGTTTAAAAGCGACTCCACAATGGTGTGAAGTTAATTATCTTACCATTTCATATATGAATTGCCCTTACACAATGCATAATTCTCCTTCTAAAGAGCTAATGCCTCGATCTATATGAATGGGTCACGATTAATAAACATGGAATTTTCGAGTGAAAGATAAACAAAATTCAATATTGACATACGAATGCCATTCCTGAGATTTTAACAGACACTAAACATTAGGCTTTGGAAGAAGAAATAGAATATTCCTTGAAAAAAATGACATTAATGCAAAACTCACCACGTCTCTTAAGCAAGTGATCTGACAAGAACGAGTGAGGCCTGTCTGAAAACACAACACCATTTTTTACAAGAGCATCCTTCAAGACTTGAAAGCCATTAAGAACAATTATAGGTTGATTGAAGGCATACACGCTAAAGATGTCTCCGTATTGTTTCCTCCATTGTCGGAATACCCCTCTCGTATCGAGACTCATGGACAGCACGTTTCCAAGCAGGGGGAGTAGAGGGGGGCCGGGGGGCAGGTCGGGGGGACGCCAGGTCAACACCCACATCACCGTCATCACGTACATCACTGCAATCACAATAATGGCGTAGTCAAGATCGGTAAACATCACTGATGTCCGTGATCCTCTTGGCGTTGTTTTTGTCAACCTCTTTTTGGTTTATGACTCGTAGTTATCGACTTACAATCGTGATAGTCCAGGAACAGACTAGGGTTGAAGGACCTCGTTGATAAAAACGCCCCACTCCCTTGTGCACTAGTTTTAAGGCACGTTCAATGATTTAAATACCTCCTTAAGCAAGAATGTTTATAATGTCAATACTGATGGTGCAAGGTCAGAAAGTGTCTTGTGAAACCTTTGGTCAATGAATGGATGGCTTTGTAGTCAATAAAGTCATTTGAAAAATGTCAGTCTTCCCCCTGACATAGGATAGTAAACATACTACACACACACGTCGATAGCGTGATTGTTTTAGGGTGAAGTAAGCATTTCTCTTCCGCTGTCGTGACACCCACAGGCGATTTCTGTACCGGACCCCTTAACATGAAGAGTTCACAGGAATTTGACATTATAATACGTGAAATATCGTGTTCATGAAAATAACAATCATGTTTTACACATTGCTCTAAAACGAATATTTCATTATTTGTTTAAAACATTGTTTGAAATTTTTATTTATTCAATCTTGTATACTGTCTAGAAATACGCCCTCTGGTAACTCTGCACGGACACATAAAATTAATGATTTCAGTATTGAAGTAAATCATAATTACATCTGCATGGTAGAAATTGTCAATTTGTTATCCACATTGCCCCATTTCCAACTTTTCATTCATGAAAGCTCTTAAAAGTTCTGTTTCTTTTCGGTTGCTTATACTTTCCTTACGTAAGATGATTTTTCCAAAAAAATAGATGATTATTGATAGAACATCATGAAATTTACAAAATTTATCGATATTTTATCTGCCTCACGACGGCTTTCAAAACTCCTGATTGTTTTATTTTTTGGATATGTCAAATTCGGCGATGCAAAATATTACCCTAGCATTTATTAATGATACATATGTCTAAACAAGAATGTCAACTCGAATTTCGTTTCCGCAAAAATATTTCCAGTTTGAACCGTTTCTTTAAAGCTTGTAGTCAAGGGCTGGGTCTTCCTGGTCGAATCATTTCTCCTGATTATCTTCTAGATATCAGAGTGTAACAGTGTTTAAAGTAGAGGCGACTTATATAGAGCTGCGCCAAACAAAACATATTTCCAATAAATGAAGTTTTTCTTAAGGTGTTCTTCAAAGTTTTTCCTGTTTTTAAATCTTATATTTTAACGCAGGAGTTTGTGAATTTTTGTCCTTGTCTATGCACTAAATGATGAAAAAATCGAATCAATGTTTCAAGAGTTTCGACAGAGAAAGATACACAGATATACATGTATATATATATATATATATATATATATATATATATATATATATATATATATATATATATAGATGTAAAAGTTAAATGTTCATGGTTTATTTATCAAATATTCTTTAAAAATAACAAACTGAAGATTGGTCTTCATATAAGTTCATTACCAACCGGTTTCACAACATAGTGATCATCAGGGTAACTTATACATTGTGTTGCTAATAGTACAGCGTTAACAATGGCAAGGGACGTAATTCATGACGTCATATGCATACCACTAAAATATGTATAGTAAATGCGACGTCAACATGATTTGATATTAGTTACAATTCAATTTCGGGGTATATCCATCAATAAAGAATCGTTCTTTAATTTTCCTCAGCTCTTCATTATCTGTGCGCATTTTGTAAATAGGACAGATTTGTGAACTGGGGATTGCAATTCTTTGCGCATCCATCTATATGTGCGCTCAGGGGAATACATCTATAATTTGGTGTTTTTATCTGTTGTTTATGCACTCGGACTCTCGCCCTTAATGTATCCCCCGTTATTATACACAGATACGGTGCTTGAGAATCAACATTTCCAAAATGGATAAACCGATATATTGAAAAAGGCAGAAAATGCAGTTGTTATATACATTTTACCTGTAACATTCTAAAGATTCGTCCTTTATGCAATGCTGTGCCAGTTTCGACTTTTATGTGGAAATTCTAAGAGATAATGTAAATATATCTTTTGAAACATCAGTCACTTCGAACAGTTATCAATCTCAAGCAATAACTATATAACTGGGTGACAAAGTGTTTGTTCATTATTGAAAAAAAAACTTGTGAAATTAAAACGACTTTATAACATTATTATATTTGGGACCACACAATCTGTAATAGTACACCGTCTTGTACTTTTTCAGGTGTTGTGTTAACCGAATCTACACCCTTTGAGTCAGGCAACACCGTGAGCAATGATGGTACCAGCAGCTAAACAACTCGACTACCTCGTATACATATCTTCATTAACTCAATGGCATGTATCTCTTTAGGCTTTAAAACGAGTTATCGCTTGCTTATAACAGTTGTCAAAAACACACGAAATCCAGTCCAGTGATATCCAGTGATATTATTTACTGAGTTTTGAAAAATGGCACATTTACCCGTATGCGTACATGTATTCGTATCATTCAGTACGAATACACATAAAATACGTTTCTTTCTTTAACATTGCATCATGTAAAACGCAACCTTTGTGTATGCAATGTATCCATATCTTTTTAAACAAACATATTTGAATGTCGGACAACTTATAAACAGAAGAATGTGTATATCCACGATGGTAGCATAGCAGGAACCGGAAAGGTAAGTATATGTACAGGTTATTAATGATAGTTGTCTCTATAAGTTGTGTAAAGCAATTTACGGAAACATGATAGTGCCAAGGTAAATAGAAACTGTATAACTATTTCCTATCCTACGTATAGAAGAAAAGGTCTTCTACATAGGATATACTATGTCCTTTGAAAGAGTTTGTTGACCATGTTCTATTTCACCGTGTTACAAATACGCTTCCGTGGCAATTACTTACCTGTTTAGACATCTCGTTCTATCGCAATACAAGCTCCTGTCAATATTGATACAGGGTCATAGATCATGCTTCGATGCGTCCATTCATAAAGCAAGCGACAAGAGGTCAAAGTTTTGTCTCTTTACGCTTCCAAACAAAGTAGACTCTTTACAGTGTGTTTAATAATCTGTGACGTTTAAGCTTTTCTCGTGCTAAGAACTTTAACCGTAACCTATTACCTTTAATTGCATTCGATTTCAAGGAAAAACGAACTTGACCGCGTCAAATACGCATCTATTTATTGTCGAGAGGTCCTTCAAATTTTGTTAGATCCACTTCACCGAGTTGCACAAGATCTGCCCAACTGATCAACACTTGCATTCGACCGACGACCGTTGAAGGTATCGAAATGCTTTCTGATAATTTGCTGGACCTTCCCCTTATTGTATTTCTCTTGCCTTTCACTTTTCTCCTGCTGTGGCTATCAGTGCGGCGTCCCCCCGGATTCCCCCCTGGACCGCCCCTCATTCCCCTCTTCGGAAACGCTCTTTCCCTCGACTCGGACCCCCAGGTCACCTTCAGGAGACTACGACGTCAATATGGCGACATCTTCAGCGTGTACATCTTCAACAAGCCTGTGATCGTCCTCAACGGATACAAAGTGATAAAAGATGCCCTGGTCAAGAACGGAAGCGACTTCTCAGCAAGACCGGACTCATTTTTGACAGACCACATGGCAAACGGGCGAGGTGAGTGCTAACATTTTCACATCCACATCATTTGTGATATTAACTTTTTGCTTTGTGCTATTATGTAGCACGTAGGTTTGTTGCATAGAATTAATCTTTCCAATCGTTACACTATTTCGTACAGTTACGGCCGCATGTAGCTTAAAATCGGAACGTGTCATGTGATCTATATGCTAAATTTCAAGTCATATCATCATAATTTTCTAAAGATAGTTTTATCACTCTCAACATATATCTAAAAGTATTTACTTTATATACTTGATAAAAACTAACGCTTAAGCAAGAAACAAGATAACAAATTATCTGTCCTTACTTATTGACAAATAATAAACTGAAATGATAATATAACTTGTTTCTAATTGTTTTTATTATGTTTCTAAATTATGAATGAACTATTAATTTGTTGATCCCTTAAGCAATAAAAAATTAAAAGCAAAATTTTAGAATGACATTTGAACCAATAAAGAATTAGATTGAGTGCAACATCAAGGAATTTATGCTTCATCTTAATGTTATTTCAGGAATAGTATTTTCATCTGGACCACTGTGGCAGGAACATCGAGCGTTTGGCTTGAAAGCAATGAAAGAACTTGGAATGGGATCACATCAATTTGAAGAACAAATACTGAAAGAGTTATCGTTCTTGACTGAAAACCTCTTAAGCCTATCGGGAACTGAAAGCAACGTCAACCATTTGCTGAACACTGCCATTGCAAATGTCATAAGTTTCTTCAGCTTTGGAGAAAGATTTGATTATGGTGATCCAAAAGTTCTGAAACTAATAAACATTTTAGAGGAAAACATAACGAATTTAAAATCAGCAAATATTCTTAACGTTCTTCCAGTCGTTCGTTTTATCCCCGGTGATCCATTTAAGTATGAAAGGACTCTCAATAATATACGGATCTTGGAGAATGACCTGGTCATTCCTTTGAAAAACAAGAGACTACAAGGCAGTCAGGATGACACAAATAACTTCAGCTCCCTTTATATGAAGGAAATGAATCGTCGCCATAAACTTGGAAGCGAGACATATTTGAAAGGTGAGAGAAAACGTGTGGACATGTTTAAGGGGCACAGAGTACAGGGGCGTAGGAGCTAATTTGAAAGTGGGGGGGCGGGGGGGCTTGAATTGAAATTTTGTAACAACATTTTGGAAACTTATTTATAACAGACACATTGATAGATTAGGTTTGAGATGCTAACTAAGTCATTATACAAATATATATGTAAATGGGAAGCATTCATATAGCCATTTTTAATTTACAATCGAAAAAGAAATATGCGATTTGATCTTAACTCATGTCATATGATATTTTTGCTCTATCTAAGCCCTATACAAAATTCATGAAACACACTCTGTCTCACTTTAAACCCTCAGTACTTATATGGAATTTGCACGAACCATTTTGAAAAGTTAGTTGAATATAATAATTTATGTGATATCTATCGTTTTTATCTATTCTAAATATAGCGTCTCTAGAATTGATTTTACTAAAGTTGCACTTGTAAAAAGTATTTTCTTAGTTTCCGTAAAGAGTGGTGTAAGAAGATTTTAGATGGAACGCAATTCCGCTTGACTAAAATTTACATGACCATTTATTAGAATAAATAAGAACTCAAACATAAGGAAGGGTGCTGTTTTAACAAATGTGTTGTATTTTCATTGACGAAATACCCTATACTCATAAACGAATCGTCTTATAAAACCTAAAATCATTCCATTCCAGAGACAGAGCTGAATTTCTGTCTGGTTGACCTATTCACAGCTGGTACTGAAACTACTGGCACTGTGATAAGATGGGCGTTGTTGTACTGTCTGAACTACCCGGATGTTCAGGAGAAATGTTTCCAGGAGATCAAGGAGAAGATCGGACTTAACAGCTCACCGTCCATGAAGGACAAGACTAGTCTGCCATACCTCGAGGCAACCATTGCAGAGACCCTGAGGTTGTGTGATGCAGTACCAGCAAATCTTCCACATACTGTGTCAAGCGATCTACATTTCCAGGGATATTTTCTCCCCAAAGGAATTACGATCATTCCGCTTCTTAGTTCTGTGCTCACTGATTCAGGAGTATGGGGAGATCCTGAGGAGTTCCGCCCAGGTCGATTTCTTGATAGTGGTGGGAAGTTTCTTCGCAGGGAGGAACTGATACCTTTCTCTATAGGTGAAATAAATATTCATGTTTAACTCTGCTTAGCTTTAATGGAAAGTTCAACATTTTGGTACATAAATACACAGTTTACCTTTGTTCAACAAAGGCATAATTCTAATACCGCTAATCATTTCAAGTGACTATTACCTTAGCAAGAGTGTCAAATAGTCGATTATACAATAATTTTAAGGGTTTAGTAAATGATCACAGTGTTGAGAAAAATTGAAAGAACTTATGATATGCCTTATGCAAAGGAATCTTTATTTCACAATGAGGCACAAGATTAATATTGTGATGCAATGTCGTCATCATCCGACGTGAAAAGTCTAATTGTTAATCAAATGAAAATTTTGCATGGAATTGTTTGAAAACAATAGATTAAGGATTTAGCATGGTATTACTCTTGAAACTCTGAAACAAAAAACAAGAATCACTGCCTTGCAGACAATACCCCTCAAATTTAGCTGTTAATAAGGGAGATTAAATTGATTTTCTTCACTGCCCCCCAATTAAATCATGATGTTAACATCATAATGTATCTATCAATACCCACTTATTGCGTTTAATGAGTATGAAAAGGGTAGGCCTGGTTTTAAAAGCTTCTTTTAGTTCAAATAAAATTACTTGTGCTGTAATTTCTTCGATGTTTGCTTCATCATGATATTTGTTTCAGGACGGCGGACATGTCTTGGTGAACCTCTGGCTCGGATGGAACTGTTCCTGTTCCTGGCAGGATTGCTTCAGAAGTTTGAATTCCGTTGTGGAAAGGATGGACCTCCATCAATGAAGTGCTGTCCGGGAATAATTAACAGACCTGTTGATTTCAGCATGAAAATTATTCTTCGTGATGTTTCCAGTTGAAATTGACCTCATGAAAGACTAGATAACACTGGGCTTGACTCCGACCTGCTGAGTTCCTACTTGCTTTTTCTGGCCTTAATAGACAGACAGACAGATCTTTATTCAATAATGTAGGCCAAATGACCCATAGTACAGTTTTGGTTTACAGATATATGATTTCAGTCACGTGATAATATATAAGTACAATCATGTTTTTCTTATTTCGAAGACCTTTTTAAGGAAGAATGACACAGATATTAGCACATTTCTATTCTTCGAGTTTAACAAATTTATCAGTAATTGCTTTTCTTTGTGTATAGTAGAAATGCTTGGGAGATATCTATTTCTAAGTTCATTATAATAACTACAATAAAAAAAATACATGTAATTCATCTTCGATGCAGCCTTCTTTACAATATGTACATAAGCCAATATTGTCATCTTGAACATTTTTCTTTCTGAGGTGTTTCACATTAAAATCGTGTAAAGATATGCGTAGTTTGCAAAAAGCTCTTCTTAAAGTTATATCTTGAAGTTCAGTAATATAAGCCTCAGGGAAGATTATTGATTTAACACTTGAATAATGACATAGGTAATCTGAGGATGTTATTTGAGAATGCCAAGTTTGTGAAAATATATCTTTCAATCGCTGCTTAAGAACAAAGGTGAAAAACTTATCATTTCCAACATCATGTGATAACCATACATGTGAAAAACCAGACATAAAAAGAATATTTCTAATATCAGACACCCAAGAAGTTTTACCATTATCGTCTAATCTTTTCAACATATTATAACAATGTAAAGGTAGTCTCGTAGAATTCATGCGAATAATCTTTATCCAGTACTTAACAGCTCTAAGTTGAGATGAAACAAATAAATTTGTGCGGCCTGTTTCTCCTAAAACAACCTTATTAGAAGCATATTTACCAATGCCTAAGAAACGTTTGAAATATGCGGTATGGACTTTTTCTATAGACTCATTATATTTTACACCCCAAATGTCGAAAATCTTACAAACCACTGGAAAGGTCTGGCCTTAATGCACCTTTCGGTGAAAGTTGGTCATGTTTCACAGTAACTGTTCAAATATCTTATCGTCGCATTTTAAATATGGTGAATTTTAAACTTTGTCAACAAGTTTCTTTTATGTTAACAAAGGTATAAATATGTTTCTGACTAAATGAATACAAATCATATGATTTATTATTTCTAAAATACAATTCAAGACGGTGGATAGATTGGTCACATAAACCCCTATCTGAATTGTGTATGACATAGTTCACAAAGATCGAAAGAAGGTTATATTGAGAAGTTAACCAATCATTGATACCGTCTGGCATAATGGTCTGTTCCTTACATGTAAGTTATCAGACCTTTGAATCCAAAGATTATCCCTCAAACTGCTGGTCAATATATCAAAGTGCTGTAAACGACTGTAATTCTCCACAGTTTCCACTTAGACGTGGCGTAAGGCGGGGAGGCGTATTTGGCGTATAGTGTGCATTTTGGTCATGAATAACCTCCTTGATGATGTGTAGCATTCTGGAAGTCTTCAGCTTGGCAACCTAACACTCGCAGATGACCGATTCTCCTACTTGCCCCTCTAGATTTGCAGGCACGACATGACATCATCAGTTATTTCTCCCTGAAATGGAATTACATATACAAAATCAACCAGTCAAAGTGTCACGAGATTATTTTCAACCGGAATGCCAGACTGGTAAATCTCACTGAGTGGAGTTTTGTTGACAGTTCAATTCCTTTAGAAAAGTGTTTTCTCAACTTTGGGCAAAAGGCTCTTGAGAAGTTATACATAATAAGCAAGAATGTCGCTGAACTAAAACTACTCTTGAATCCCTGTTTGGAATAGGCATGAAGCGGAAAGCGATCAAGCTACATCAGCTGTACAGGAGACTGTATTCCCATTAACCATTAAACAACATAGGGAAATGGAAACACAATTGTGCTATATGGTTTTAAAAACTTCTGAAATTAACATCCTGAACGCACTGGCAGTTGTGTCAGCATAATTTGAGTGATTCCTATCGAGGAAGAGATAATTCAACGCCAACTGATGTTTTTACATAAAGACGTAACCCTTCTCTACTAAGCTCCTTCGAAATTTTATTTTGCCACGAAGACAGATGGAGCTTCAAAGAATGGATCGTGCCCTACTATCTTGTCACTCACAGGAGTTGAGCACAGTGGTGTAGTGGTAAGCGTGCTGGCCTCTCACTCAATCGACACCGAAAATGTGACCTGACTTTGCTCTTAGGCAAGGCACTTCATCCAAATTGCTCTCAGTCCACCCAGCTGTTATAATGGGTACCTGAAAGCAGGGAAGTTCGGACCTATATGAATGTACGGACGTATATGGCCGCGTTCTAGTGCTGAACAAATATCACCACAAAGCTTTCTATTTCCTCTTTCAACTTGGATTGCCATCCCAAAAGATGACAATAAATTGCAACAAGCACTGGCTAATTTAAACCTTGCCTGCAACACGTCAAAATTCGTGTTTTGAATGCAGCACCCTCTTAAGTTGCAATTCTCAAATGATTTGTCATTGGACTATCACGTTCCGCAGCAGCCTTGGCATGGAAAATTACGGAAAAGGCAGTAAGGCCTATTTTAGCAAGTCATTGGGGCTGGCGTAAGAATAGGCAATGTGTGGGAAGATTGATGTGGGATGTTCAATATTAGCCACACAATCCCCTCAGACATATTAAATCCTGCCTGAGATTCACTGATTTTATTCGTTGCCTTATCCCATAGTACTAATCTTCTTTTAATGATAGCTGTAAAGACCTTACTAAGAATGCTCAATAGAGTAATACCTCGGTGATTATTTGGCTTATCCATACCGCCTTGTTTATGGAGGGGACAATTATGCCTATTGACCAACTAGTTGGAAAACTACCATTTTGTAACAATATGTTGAGCAATAGCTTTAGATATCTATGGTGCCATTATACCTGCCGAATTCTTTATGAGCTCAGGTGTAATTTGATAAATACCCGCCAATTTATTGGCTTTTAAACAATTACATTACTACTGTCTAATATCGCATCCCTACTGATTGGAGAATCTATAGTATAGCTCAATGTTAGGATCACCATAGGATAGTTGATTTGTAAGTTAGAGTCATGTGTAAATATAAAAACGTTTCGTATAGCCTTAAGTAGACTTAGATGTTCTTCACATGACTTATTCATCGAGAGTGCAGGATTTTAATCTCATGATGAATCTCATTTTGTTTTAATTTGCCCTGTCTACAATTTTCTAAGAAAGTTTTACATAAAAACGAGTGTTGTTATGACATATGACAGCCCGTGTCCATCTAAACCTTTTCAAGTTCGCAGAATTGTTGAATAACACAAATATACAGTGATGCAAAATCTGTCCATATTTGTTTACTATGCAATAATATTTAGATCAGAATCTATCACGAAACATGATATAGATTACTCTTAATTGTTGTCAACTTAATGTACAGTACCCACGCGTGTACATATTAACATGTGCAAGTATTGTACTACACGCCTGTTGAAACATGTGCCCTTAAATAAGTGGGACGAGGACGTTTTCCTGCAGTTTATAATGACAAGGACAATAAAAAAGATTATACCCTAAACTTGAAACGTATCTCACTTACTTTCTCCTGCTGTTCTTATGCAGTCTTGCATGCATAGGCTTTGTACAAGTCTCTTCATTCCTTCACTACTATCAAACTTTGTTAGAACTTGGAGAAAACCTGAGCCAAATATTACGTGAACTATTCAAACTATTTTCATTTTTGCATTTACATATTAAGTGTATCGTCCTATGATAAAAATTTAATTTTCTCAAAGGACATACTAAACGCTTTTTTGTTGAATGAAATCATCTAAGGTTTAAATAGCATTGATGTTTATAGTACTTTGTCGTTGCGAAAAAATCCCGAGAGGACTTTGATTGTCCGCTAAAATGAGTTGTCATATTGGTGTGCTTCCATCGCAACGTGTTTCGACCACTGACAATTTGACAGTCGTTTCTCTGTTAATTGTCTAATTTAACTTATTATAATTGATATATGTAATGCAAGCATAATTCTTATATTTAGAGGAAAACTTGTTTTCCCGCTTGTTTTAAGTGTATGTTTGTTGATATATTTGGTAAACTAACTTTAACAAAAAAAATAACAGATTCCAAAGCTGTTTCTAGAACACAAGTAAGAATAAAATGTATAATTTCCCAGGGCGAGTAAGGAAAATTTTATGTCCTTCACGAGTAAAGACATATGACAGCTCGTGTTTTGATTTCTCAATGAGACTGATTTCCAAACAATAACAAATAAGCAATTCTTAAATACATACACACTAGTTTTATATTGTCAAATATTTAAGGCCAGTCTAGATTGGTGTAACACACCGCTTGTGTAATATAATGACATAAGAAGTAAGCTCACTATGCATGCATGGTTGCAAAAAGGGTAATATCTTGACAAAGCCTACTGAAAAATATATATAACTGTTTTAAATGCAATGGAATCGTTCATGCTCGTAAATGCATATCACTCATGCATTTTTGGGTAGTGTTTCTTATTTTGAAAAAAACAATATTGTTTCAAAATACTGTTTTTCGTACCCACACATGCTAATTCATTTCAACTCAAGTGGAACATGTAACCCTAAAATATCCCCAGTGCATGTTTAATGCAAATGTGACACAGTCCTCATAGTGACGTTTTATAAGGATAAGAAATGGTGTTCCTGGATATTTTCGGGTACATTCTCCAGAGTGTTTACGTATCATTTCTGTATCATTTCAATACGGCGTCCCCCCGGATTGCCCCCTGGACCATCCCTACTACCCCTCCTCGGAAACGCGCTCTCCCTCGACACAGATCCTATGCCCTCCTTTAAGAAACTACGACGTCAATATGGCGACATCTTCAGCGTGTACATCTTCAACAAGCCTGTGATCGTCCTCAACGGATACAAAGTAATAAAGGATGCCTTGGTCAAGAATGGGAGCGACTTCTCAGCAAGACCGCCCTCACTACTTTCAGATCACATATTACAAGGAAAAGGTAAAAAGCTGTTCTTAACCAAATATAATCATATTGCTTTCTGAATATTTTGCCATATTTACAAATACAAATTAAAGCGGAGTTTTGTCAAAAAGGGCACTTGTCCATAAGACAAAACTTGTCAAAGCCAAAATATAGGGGTTTTACAAAACCGTCAAATAATTGGTTAGGAATGTATGTTATAAGACTTTGAAGGGAATTTACAAGAGATATGCGTTTAAAAAGCATAATTCTCTGGACAACTATTTCTTTGTTGTAAGAGATACACGCAAAACTCAAAATTGTGTTCCACGTAAAATATTACTTGAGAAAGATCAAGCAATTTCTATTGTAGACATCGTTTGGGCAGTAGATTTTGAACAATGTCAAGCAAACTCAAGGACATGACATCACAATTGTTTTACATCGTCAAGTGATCATAAAGCTATGATATCATAAACCTGATGACGTCACAATCTTATGACACAATGAATAAGGAGCCTTAAGGTAGTGTACGTTTCGTAGATGAACATTGTTCATGGAAATTTCTTGAAATCTGACTTTGAACGAACATCCTCGGCCCCAAGTATTCGTTCCTTTTATCACGTCATTGATTTATCTGGTATCAGAAGACACTCTTAGAAATTCTCTATTTATCATACTAAATTAACAACAAAATAAAAACTTTTGCAGAGTTTTGCAGTTTATGTTAAAAACCTTATTACTTCTTAGTGAAACAAGTGATTTTTGTCTGTTAATAGCACCTGGTAGTGAATAGTATATTCTGACGACTACAAATTAATGCCATGGTTTGATGGAAAATTATTAATTAGTTTTAATATCGTGAAACTTTAAATGAAATGTTTCCTAATATCTAACTTTTTCTTCGAGGGTGGTCAAAAACATTTTAAATGAAGTTTAAGAAGTTACATAAATTTTCAATTCGAAATTCATGTATATTGATGTTCCGTATTTCAGGAATAGTGTTTTCATCTGGGAATGTATGGCAAGAACACAGAACATTTTCTTTAAGAGCCTTGAAAAAACTTGGGATGGACCAAAATAACATGAAGGATAAGATACGTGAAGAGTTGTCATGCTTTCTTCAATATATCTCAGAACATTCCAAGGGTGACATTGATCCAAATCTCGTAATTCATATGGCTATATGGAATATCATCAGTTTTCTTAATGTTGGTCATCGATTGGTATACGAAGACACAAAACTCGTTGAAGTTTTACGATTAGTAGATGAAAATAACACTTATTTAAATCCCAACAGTTTTCTGACTGTTTTCCCCGCTTTGAGATATATTCCTGGTGACTTATTCAAATTCAACAGAATTCTGAACAATATAGATATGATTGTGAATAAAATCGTCCGCCCCTTTACACAAGAGCATTTGAGCGGCAAGCATGATACAAGTCACAACTTTGCATCACTTTATATCGCTGAAATGAAGAAATGCCACAAGGAAGGTTTCGAAACTACATTCGATGGTGAGTTGCTAAAGTTTACTGGTTGGAATCAAGTCCTCATGAATATATATGTTGGTACTCTTAAATTGTGTGATATACGTTGAAGTGATTACTCTTTCTGAAAAAAAAGTCTCATACTTCAGTGATGACAAAGTCTTTTTCAAGTCGTTATTAGGATCAGATAAGTCCAATATGTATGGACAAAGATATTCACGTTTGTCCAAATTACATTTGAAATAATGTTACTAGTTTTGATCATATGATTTCTTTTGAGAGAGCCGTCACATATATTATCTTCAGTGAAAACTTCTATTTTAAGTCAAGTGGTGTAAAGATTAAACGCCAAGGCAGAAATGTCTCGTTCTTGAATTCCGAGGAGTTTTTTCTGTGATCAGGACACAATCAGAACTAAATAGATATGTCGAGTTGGAAGGTATATGGTCTGCTCAGGGGACAACTTTTGTTTCAGAAAAGAACATGACGATTAGCTTGCTCGACCTCTTCATAGCTGGGTCTGGAAC
This sequence comes from Phorcus lineatus, assembly GCA_921293015.1. Classification (NCBI taxonomy): domain Eukaryota; kingdom Metazoa; phylum Mollusca; class Gastropoda; order Trochida; family Trochidae; genus Phorcus; species Phorcus lineatus. The sequence goes on along the minus strand of OV121085.1, from coordinate 28,174,925 downwards.
TACTGGCGCTGTGATCAGATGGGCCTTGGTGTACTTCCTGAACTACCCAGAGGTTCAGGAGAAGTGTTTCCAGGAGATCAAGGAGAAGATCGGACTTAACAGATCACCGTCCATAAAGGATAAAACCAATCTGCCATACCTCGAGGCAACCATTGCAGAGACTCTACGGTTGTGTGATGCGATACCAGCAAATCTTCCACACACTGTGTCTAGTGATCTACACTTCCAGGGCTATTTCTTCCCAAAAGGGGTTACTATTCTACCCTTGCTGAATTCCGTTCTTATGGATCCTGACGTATGGGGAGATCCTGAAAACTTTCGACCTGAACGCTTTCTTGACAGTGATGGAAAGTTTGTTCGCAGGGAGGAACTGATACCTTTCTCAATAGGTAAATTTTAGGTTTAGATTTCTATTGATCTGAAACAATTGTCGTAAATTATCGTGTTTGCGTATTGTGATACCTGATTTCACTCATTGAAAGTATTGCCTTAGCATTATGTTATATGACGTTACAAAATATTGATTTATTAATGAGTGAAAGGGTAATATGACATAAGAAAAAAGAGAAACTGGTGCTCCAAATATTGATATTTGGCAAAAGTCATTCTTCTTATGTTTTAAAGAACCACTTAAGTTCATGGTCAGCCTAATTAGATTACAATTGGCGGAGAACCATTACCTAGTTACAAGAACTTTGGATTTGCCCTATGTATAAACATAAAAAAGGCAAAACTTTTTGGTCAATCCATGATCACAAAATATCGATAAACTACATCATAATTGATTGTTGAAATATTTCAAATTGATATTGGTGACATTACGTGTCTTATTCCAACAAATAAACATAATTTTGTAAATGTTATTAATATTGATATTCAAAACTTACAATTTTAGAATGTCAGCTTTATCATTGAATTATCCTACCCAAGGAATGTTTTATTTTTGGATTGAATTTATTTTCAGGACGGCGTTATTGTTTAGGTGAACCGCTGGCTCGTATGGAACTGTTCCTGTTTCTGTTTGGAATGCTGCAGAAGTTTGAATTCCGTTGTGGAAAGGATGGACCTCCATCAATGAAGCGCTGTCCGGGAATAATCAACAGTCCTGGTGATTTCAGCATGAAAACTATTCCTCGCATGGTTTCAAATTGAATGATATATCACCGTCAAAAATTACCTGTTGCAAGAGAATATCAACGGAAAAAGGGTTGCACCCATATGTTATATTCTCCAATAACATTTTACGAAGAAGAGAGAAACCAACTGTATGAGAATGATAGAATCATTTTCTGACAGCTTAAAATAAGTCATTTAGATAACGTTTCCCGAATAGTGTGTACTTGCATTCATAAAATCCTGGTAAAAGAGTAATTAGATATACTGAGAAAGTAAAGTCAATATTTGCTTTTTATAAATGGAGTTTTGGAATCCTTAAGAACTTTTGTACCTGCCTTTTGATAGTCTTTACCTACAGCAACAGGAACAAAAATGACATTAATAGAGAAAACACAAGTTCCATGAAAGTATCCTGATGAAAAGATCCCGTACGTGTAAGCTCCTCGAAAGCACAGAGAGTTTACTTAATGAACTGAACTCTAAAGAAACCAAAAAATATTCTCAAATCGTATGATTAATCTTTAAGTTTGTATAACAAAAGATGTTTTGATTTTCAGAAGTCGACTTTCTTAAAAACATTGCTGTTTCGTCGGTTTAAACCTAAAATTCATCACATAGTTTCGGCACAAAAGCATTAGTTACTTCTTGAATAAATTTTGTACCAGCGGTTTTTCTGAATATGTTCTATGTTATTTTCTTATAAAGAACTCATTCAATATCTTACAGAAAAAAAGTTATCAAGATGAGAAATGAATGTAGGGGATGTAACACTTATTTCTTTGTGTACACAACACTGTTGCTTCCTACCTGTTTTCCCAAATTTATATTGTCAGTGAAACGTGTGGCACAGTATATGGTCAAATCGTTTACATTAGTCGCGTATTCTCACATTCTCTTCAATCTCTTACATGATATGAAACAAATACACAGCAAGAGTTCATTCTATATATTCAGAAGTGTCTTTGATTACATATCAAGAGTTCGTTTTATATAATCAGAAGTGTATCGGTTGATTAAGAATCAATAAATCCTTTGAACATTGTCGTTTTCTCTGAATATAAGTTATGGTAACCTTTGTTCTTGAGACAGACTTGATAGTGTAAGTTGTCAAAATCGAAACAGATGGAACATCTCAGAGGCACTGTGCACGCTTTCTTGGTTTAAATTGGCTATTTTAAGGTATATGAGGATATAGGCACTTACTTTAGCTTGCTGTCGGTGCGATGATATCCATTAACGATGAAAAATACGACTACCAAGGACGGCTTAAAAAATCTATAGTCAGCTGTGCACAAATGGATAAATGTGGACAGTTGGAAATAGCTGAACTGGTAGTGTGTGCAGCTTTTGAATCTTCCAAACTCTGAACTGAGAATGACGGTTGAAATATTGTAACCAATCTTGTTATGTAACCGATTTAAAAAATGTTGTGTAAGTATTGATATTGGATTAAGATAGCGGCTGTTTTTTGGCTCTTCTGGCTGTAAATAAAATTGGTATACTTCAAATATCGTAGTTCATGCGGATCCAAGGCAACGTTGCATTGAATACTTCAGGTCTTTAAAAAACTTTATAACATGAATACATACATAACTTAGATAAATAACCCGGGTGCGGATCGTTAGTAATATATAGCGATATGCATGATCTGTGCATTCGTTTTATCAACGAAATATTGGTGTGCACTAGTACCTTTAAGGTTTTAATTTATTGGAGAATTGTTTCATGAAAAGATTGGACATTCTTTCAAAATAAATTTGTCATCGATCAATCTTTGTTGTACATATGGAGTACACATGTTAAATGGTCGTTTTCCTGGTGATGTAAATGGTAAATGCCATATATTGAGTATGTAAAGTTGTGTATTGATTGTAGATATGATGTCTTCATGGATTCTCCCAACATAGTGTTTTTAGACACTGTATTTTTTTCGTAATTATGTGGTCAGATTTAAATATATTAACTGTCATGTTTCAAAGAAAAACGCAACAAGCCAAGTTTTTGGATTATGAGACTCTTGAAATAGATATTCTACATAAAATTCACGTATGTAAATTGATAAAAGTAAATAATGAATAAGTAAACAGATACAGCTTATTAAAACCATCTGCCGCCTGATCACAGTCTAATTGCCTTTAATGCCTTTTAGGTTCTTCTAAAATGAAATTAGAGAGATAAGCATGAACTATCTTACAGTATGACTCTCATTTTAGTTAAGATTAAGATATGAGTATAACATTAGTCCCTAGTTACTGGAAAGGTTTATTTGTAAAAATGAATCATAAAAACAAATACTTTCTTAGAAGAAAATTGTTAAATGCGTTGGTATAAACTATGAATATCTGAAAATATCTAAAATGTGATGTCTAAAAGCATATAATGATGGCTCTTTGTATTCTCGGATAATACTTGGCCATATCCTCCATGTGATACATAACTTACAGTTACCAATTCATAATAAAATCATCATCAAATTCAATTAATATGACGCTTTGTGGCACAGGGTCGTTCTGAGCAGGCTATTGTGTAACTAGTTTTCTTTGATCTCCTATTACTCAACTAATTACCGACTGGCACGTGTATTAATCCAAATCACAAAGGCTTCATTAAAATAACAACCACAGGGTGGATATACCCTGAATCCGTTTGCCGGGGTGTCGGCCCGGGACGCCTAAAACTTCTATTTCGGATGTACCGCGAAGAATAATTTTCAGTGCGGGAGAAAGTACCGTTTAGCCTAATCCTAAACCTTGCTTATCAAAACAGAGGGGGTAATTAAGGCATTCAATTGAGTTGATACATTTTATTAAGAAAACATGTTTTGCAAAAATAACAATTTTGAGAACTGTTTTTTCAATTGAGAAGAAATAACTTATCAAGAAAAAATGTTTTGCAAAAATAATAATTTTGGGAACTTTTTTTTCAATTGAGAAGAGATAATTTATAAAGAAAGTGAGAATTTGAGAACACGTATTTTGTATATTGAGAAGATGTATTTTATAAAGAAAACAGTAACGCATCTATATTTACGTTTATATATATACACATTGTGATGGCAAACGCACAGGTCAGAGTTCGCTTCGTTGAGTCCGTTCGTGGAGGAAGATCACTGTATTATGCTATGAAAAAGTTTCGTGACTAGTGGAGACAGATTGCAGTCAGCGACGTTGAACCACAACCATCCTGAACCTGATTTTAACTTCAAAGTTGATGAATTCAAGGCCAAGTTGATCCACCGTGCCAAGACGGAGATAGCAAACCTGAGAAAACATCCCAACGTAGTCCCCAACAGCCTCCTTCGACTCATACCTAGCTTCTCTGCTGTCAAGACAGGCATGTATCGACAACGTCATAAGACCATCGCTGCACTTCCTACCAACCGCCAAGACATCACCCTGGAAGGAGAGGGGACACAGACAGGCAGTGGTCAGCAGTTCCTACACACAGTTGGAGGCGGTGAACCAGTCCTTATCCTCACAACCAACCAGAACATGGGTTTCTTTTGCGACGCTGACGTGTACGGCGATGGAACTTTCTCTTCTGCCCCGAAAATCTCCGATGAGATTTACACCTTTGAACAACAGTGGCAACATGAGAAGTGTTTAAGTAAACCACTGTGTACATAATCTTGTCCTACTTGTTATTTGTTAGAGTTGTTAATTGTGTGCATTCAGCCGTTACATAGGTGACCATGTACCGCGACGCCTACGCTCATCGAAGCATATCGGGTAGCCTTTTTAGGCTTCGCGGGCCATAACCCCTCCAGCCGAGAGAGACGCCTTGATGTCAATTCATCGGCAAAAAAACGTAATGACATTACTTTTATAAACATTACATATTAATTATGGAAATAAATTGTTTTCACACGTGGTCACCTTATACATTGTAATATACGGTAATCTTCAAATAGGGTACTGGCTGTGGATGCATGAACCAAAAGTTGCCTAGTGATGAAATATGTTCAGTTTGATTGTTTAAGAGATGATTATAATTATGGTTCTTAAAAATTGTTATGAAAAAAGTTCTTGCAACTAGATTTGACAACATATTCTAGATTCAGGAAAGCTCCTTTAATAATTTGTCCTTTGATTTCTGGATGACAGGTTTTTTAAAAGGTAGTTTGCATCATATCTACAACATCATTTTGAAATTGGTAGGTCTTCAAGATTTATAATATATCTTGTCATTGAACGGCATTATTATTTCAAAGAAAGAACTTATTATAAACAGTATATTTCACGTGTATGGGTTACAATTACTGCTATTACAATATTTCATGATGAATGGAAATGTTACATTCATTTGGATAGTAATGAATTAACCCCCCCCCCCCCCCCTCCTCTCTCCACCGTCTCTCCTGCTACGGTTCGTTGAGCTCGTCTACCTGTCTCTTGTCTGATTGCCTGTAATTGTATGCAGGTGTTTTATGACCCCAAAATGCTTATAGGCGGGGAACTAACAAAAGGCGTATAATTACGCGGGACTACTTGAAGTCATCGGATTAAATTGAAGGCACATACACACGTAAAATACTTACTGGTATAGACATTCCTTATATACATGACACTGTGTATTGACTAACCACCGGAGGTATCTAACCCTATGGTGGGGTACGAATACACATCCGCAAACATCCAACATAATGATTTGGGCGAAGAATTAGACTTACCTTACACTGTAAAACATAAGATTAATTTAAGAACTTTATTATTTGAAAATCTTTCTATATTGTAACTAAAATAAGTTAAACACATATTATATATATCATTTATATTCATTCCTGCAATTCATACTCGTGATCGTTGAACAAATTTACTATCGATTTCATGAAACAATCTATAAGTGAAGTATTTTGCTAAAATTTTATTATTAGTCTGATTGCTTTATTAAATAGAAAAACGAATTAGTTTAATTTGTTGTTCCCTTCAATTGAAATACCGATTTCATGCGGCTGTACTGTAGCAAAATTATTCATGCTCATTGATGTTACAACATCCAGTACTTTTTAGATGATTGCAACAATGAGAACGTGACCTGATGGACTACTTTGAAATGGGTGATCGGAAAAAAAGTAAGAGGAATTTATAAAGCCAGTTAACGAATCGATGGTTTGAATGTCGAGAGTTAATGAATTCCACAGTTTTATTGTATCTGGTAAAAAAGACTTGACATATGTCGCCGTTCTGCATTGTACTGTTCGCACAGATGAATGATCTCTGAGATTGTAATCATTTCTACTAGGTATTTAGGAAGGAGGTTGCAGAGATATAATTGAGGCGCTAATTATTCTTCATTTTGTATAAACGTGTTAGTTTAGAAATATATTCACGTTCAGATAGTGGTTTTTGATTAGTTTTTTCATATAATAGGTTATGGCTTGTACCGCAAACTGCTCCTCACATTGATCTTAAAGCGTCTAGATTAAATTTTTCCAGTAAACTGCAGTGTTCCTTGGTAAGATGAAGGACTTATAAATAATTTACAAACTTTTCCGTGGAAACGATATTTAAGGCTTCTTATCAGAGGGCTAACTTTCTTGATCATAGAATTTATATGGATATCCCATGACAAGTCTTTTGTCGAAATAGTGAAGCAGATGAGAAGGAAACAGTTAGTACCAATGTAATTATGTTGTTATAGGTAACAGATGTACCTTTTATGTGTGTTTAAACATATGTTATATATTTCAATGAAATGGATTGGCAAATAATCTGGAAGCTTATATTAATGCCGCTCCAATACAAAATTATATTTTGAATTTATTTCAATGAGATGATATTTATTTATTTACATAAATGTTATTCTTTTGATATCTTGTTACAATGGTTTGATCTTGATGTACATCATGATGAAATGAAGACATGTTTAACAATGTACATATGTGTTTGTTATTGTTTACTATTCATATATTATTCAATACTAAGAATAACTTTCATTAATCGTAAGTTATGATGCGCCGTCTTGTCGGGTAATGCATACCCACTTACCGCATAATTACTTGCACTTTCACCTGTTGCAGCAATAAGACACAAATGAGTCTAGGTGAATGTGTATACGCTGACAGGTGTATTGGTCAAGTGTGTGCGTTCAAGCGTTACAGTGTAGAATATTGAACCGTGCTTCGATAAAATTAAAGTAGCCTGTTGAGAAAATTTCTTTCTTATTGTAATTAAATTAATATATCATTTGGATGTTGCGATGAAATCTTATCGTTAATGAAACTTCAAAGAAAAAGTTTTTAAAGTGGTATCGCTGGGTAATATTGACTTTCTAAAAATCTAAATTCTAATGACTACTGAAAAGAAAAGTTAAGACTCAATAGTTTTAGTTTAGAGAAGTTGTTTTCAAGCAATAAGTTTCTGTTAATCCTGACTTTGTCCACTCAGGGTAACACACTTACACAAACAAATATTTTAAAAGCTATAGGTTAAAACAAACACTTAAAGTCATTTATATAATAATGTTACTAGTTGACAATATCATTTCAGGAATATGATAGTAGAAGGTATCAAAGATACTAGTATGATACTTTATTTAGGAAAATCTTCATACGTGCAAATTCTTGAAGGTTCTAAGAATATTGATCATTAGATGATAAAACTTTTTTACATTCTTGCCTACTCTTACCACCTGGAGAGGATCCGGTAGGGTATCCGTCTCCGGATCCCAGTATTCTTATCTACTAAGAATACGGAAGAGGATCCGGTGGTGTCCGTCCGGATCCCGGATCCGGTGAGGGATCCGGCGCCGGATCCCTGTATTCTGATCTACTGGGGATCCGGCAAGGGATCCGGCGGTGTCCGCCCGGATCCCGGATCCGGTGAGGGATCCGGCGACGGATCCCAGTATACCATTGTTGAGAGGATCCGGAGGATCCGGCAGGGGATCCGGCTAACGGATTCAGGGTATTTTCACCCTGTGATCGAAGCATGTCGGGTAGCCTTTTTAGGCTTCGCGGGCCATAACCTTTGCCGGATCCCTTGCCGGATCCTCCGGATCCTCGTAAAAATGGTATACTGGGATCCGGGATCCGGACGGACACCGCCAAATAAAGCACTTTGTTTTGACGATAATGGCGTAAATATAATTGTTCCCGTTATTCCGATTAATGTTTTTGAAATTATAAAACTGATATAAATCTTGGCGGTTTCTAACTATTTTCGAGTCTTTTCCATTAATTATATACAGGATTAAGAAACAGAAAAGGTGTACAAAAGTTTAGGAACTGACTAAAAGGGGATACGATATATACAGAATAAGCAACAATTTATAGGCAGAATGGCCAAATAATTTTATACTGAAGCCGTTTTCAACGGGGCAGAAGCAAATTATATTAATGTAATTATTATCCAAAATTTCACAAATAATCATTTACGTATGCCAAATGTACTATCTTCAGAGGTCAAACATCTCGTTACTCAACCCGATCCTCTGTAGTAGTCTAGTCGAAGAAATTATCAAGAATCAAGCAAAAACCACGAGCAGCAATTTTTCACGTTCTAGTCTTTCAGGGAAGCTATTGGATTCGCATAGTTAAACTACACATGCAAAGATAGTGCTGCTTTTGACTGAAAAGCTTGTTCGTGCAATTTGTCAAATTTATTTTCCTTCACCATAAGAACAATGAAACTTATCGCCTTCATGTAGAAAAAGGAATTACAAGGATTATTACACCTTTTGCGCAAGAGATAAAATTAATATGTAGGGTCCTACTTGTACAAAACCCTCTTGTACCTTAGTCCTTTTTTTTGGGTTGTCGAATTTACATTCAAGCACCCCCCCCCCCCCCCCCCCCCACCATTGTTGCTATCATCTAAAAAGTACTGGATGTTGTAACATTATGCTTATTTTTATTGAATCATGTTTGCAACAGTACAGCCGCATGAATTCGGTATTTCAATTGAAGGGAAAAACAACAAATTAAACTCATTCTATCTAATAAAGCAATTTATAAAATCTGGGGATAAAATCAGATAAATAATACAAATTTAGCCAGTGTACTTCAAATTGAGATTGTCTCAAAATCTGAAATCTGTAGTAAATTAGTTCAGTTATCAAAAAGTTTTGATTGCAGGAATGAATATAAATGATATATTTAATATGTGTTCAACTTGTTTTAGTTACAATTGCGATATAGAAAGATTTTCAAATAATAATAATAGTAATTTATACGATTGCTCAAATTATAGACCAGTAGCCTTAACAAGTTGTATAGCTAAAGTTTTTGAAAAATGTATCTTTAAATATGTGAACAATTTTCTAAGAGACAATAACCTTCTCTCGAATTTACAATCCGGATTTACCCCTGGCGATTCTACAACTAATCAACTGACTTACCTATATGATTTCATAGCCAAAGCACTTGACGATGGTAAAGAAGTAAGGGCGGTATTCTGCGATGTTAGTAAAGCATTCGATAAAGTTTGGCATAAAGGCATACTGCAAAAATTGAAATCGTACGGAATTGAAGGTAGCTTATTAAAATGGTTTGAAAGTTATCTAAACGATAGAACCCAGAGGGTTGTTATCAATGGACACGCGTCAAACCCTCAACCTGTCTTGGCAGGCGTCCCTCAAGGTTCCGTTTTGGGACCTCTGTTGTTTATAATATACATTAATGATATTGTAGATGATATTGATAGTAACATCAGATTTTTCGCAGATGATACTTCTCTTTACGTTATAATTGACGACCCCGTCAAAGCTGCCAACTGTTTGAATAATGACCTATTGCTAATTTCAAAGTGGGCGAAAAAATGGAAAGTGTCATTTAATCCTAAAAAAACGAAATCAATTCAGTTTAGTAGAAAGATAAACCGAAACACTAAACCGAATCTCACAATGGACGGAGAAAGAATTCAGGAAGTAGAACACTATAAGCATTTAGGTCTGACTCTTCAAAATAATTGTCACTGGGATATTCACATAAACTCGATTATCAATAAAGTTAGCCCTTTGATAAACTGCTTAAGGAGCCTAAAATATCGTTTATCACGAAAAAGTTTGGATATTATTTATAAATCTTTCATCTTGCCAACTTTTGACTATTGCGGCCACATTTGGGATAATTGCACCAAACAACAGTGCATTTTACTCGAAAACTTGAATCTAGACGCATTGAGATCAATTTGTGGAGCAGTCCGCGGGACAAGCCATAACAGTATTTATGAACAAACTAATCAAAAAACCCTATCGGAACGTAGAAATATATCTAAATTGACAACGTTCTACAAAATGAAGAATAATATCGCGCCTCAATATCTATGTAATCTTCTACCTCCAATACCTAACAATAACTACAACCTCAGAGAAAATTCATCCGTCCGAACTGTCAAATGTATGACAGCGTTATATGCAAGATCGTTTTTACCTGAAACAATAAAACTGTGGAATTCCTTAACTCCTGACGTTCAAAGTATTGATACATTATCCGGTTTCAGAAATTCAGTTCAAGGACCCGGCAATAAAACTACTACTTTCGATCTTAACTATGGTCCACGAATTAGCCAGATCATCCACTCTCGCCTGAGGCTCCACTGTATTGACTTGAACGCTGATAAGTTCAACAGACATATCATCGAAAGCCCGGCCTGCTCCTATGGTCACCCAGTCGAAAACGCTGCCCACTATTTCTTCACTTGCCATAAGTACATAGAATTAAGACAGAAATCATTCTTTTATCTGAAAGGATTTGGTATCAAAACGGTTCTGCGGGGATGCACATCGCTCTCATTAAGTGATTCCAATAGATTATTGAACTCTATTCATCATTACATAATGAAATCAGATCGATTTTATATTTCATAATGACTGCCAAACAAGCGAAATGTTATTCATGCATAACTACTATCTATGAAGCTATGATTGCAATCAGATATGTGTCACTACCATAAAGTTGTATATATATATATTTTCTCAAATGTAATTGCTTCGGAGCGGCCTTAAAATAAGCACCTAGGAGCTTGTTGGCCAATCCATTCATGATTTGTACATTTTCATGAATAAATATGTTTAAATCAAAAGTTTTGATTGCAGGAATGAATATAAATGATATATTTAATATGTGTTCAACTTGTTTTAGTTACAATTGCGATATAGAAAGATTTTCAAATAATAAAGTTCTTAAATTAATCTAATGTTTTACAGTGTAAGACAAATCTAATTCTTCGCCCAAATCATTATGGTGTATTTTTGCGGATGTGTATTCCAACCCCACCAAAGGGTTAGATACCTCCGGTGGTTAGTCAATACAGAGTGCTATGTATATAAGGAATACCTATACCAGTAAATATCTTACGTGTGTATGTGTCGTCAATTTAATCCGATGACTTCAATTAGTTCCGCGCAATTATACTCCTTTTGTTAGTTCCCCGCCAATAAGCATATACACCTGTATACAATCACAAGCAATCAGACAGGAGACAGGTAGATGCCTTAAGCAGGCCTCTTTCCTTCAAATAGAGCGGAGCTCAACGATCCGTGACAAGAGAGACCGGGTGGGGTGGGGGAGGGGGGTTAACTAATTTCGTTTGATATCCAAATGAATGTAACAGTTCCATTCATCAATTAATATTGTAACAGTAGTAAATGTAGCCCATACACGTGAAATATACTGTTTATGATAGGTTCTTTCTTTAAAATAGAAATGCAGATCAATGACAAAATCTATAATAAAGCTTTGTAGACCTACCAATTTCAAAATGATGTTGTGGATATGCATACAAACTACCTTTTAAAAAAACCTGTCATCCAGAAATCAAAGGAAAAAATTAAAGAAGCCTAGAAATCTAGTTGACTTTTTTCATAACAATTATCAAGAACCATTATGTACATGTATTCATAAATCATTTGTGAAGAATTTGAGGCTATTGAAAGTTACACTTTGATTTTAACTTTACTTCTTGAATGCATCACTTTAGTCTTATGTCATGACCTATCAATTTGATAATTGCATGTAATTAATATTTTGATTGCAAGTGTTATTCTACTTTGAATACTATTATTAATATAAGAGTTTATTCGAGTAATGATTTACTGAACATGCTGAGCGCATCGTATATCAAGCACGGTCAATAACGGTCCTGTAACAATAATAGATTCAGCATATACATGTTTTTTTATTTGACAATATGCTTAATAGATCCATGCCCCTGTCTGCCATTGAATGGATACATACACACCTGCACCTAGCTTGCATTATTTATTTATCAGAGCGCTGGGTTATTCAAGTCACTAAACGGCAATAACCTGTTTATTTGATGCAATAAAGTCAGTCTCTTTTGACGAATAACCGATACAGGAAGAATCATATAGGAATACACCTGTATATGCGCCGCTTATCTTTGTCACGTAACAATTGTAGAATAAAGTTTAGGTTAAATCATTGGACATTTTCTTCATGGAGCTACGCCTATCATTCTATACATATTCACAATTATCACCTGTAATTAATGCATTCGAGTTTTGATGAAATCTTCCATATGAAAAATAGTTACTTTGTAAAGATGACAATTCCATCCTATTTGTATTCTTTTGAGTTCAAATATTTGATTTAATTCGCGGTACATATATTTTGCACATGTTGAATAACACTTGGAGTCGATGTCGTCCCAAAAGAAATAAACACTTTAAAATATAGCTAACCTGTGAAATGATGTAACATGCACTTTTATCAGGTAAGACATTTTACAATTTTCGGAAAGGGTTATATAAATAGCACTGAACAGCTTTATACTAATTCAGATTTACTTCATATTTGGCCAATACTGATTTTTTGGTAAGCCACTAGACATACTATATTAACTTTGTTAAGCGTTTCAAATGCAACTGTAGATAGGTGATTGGAACTTAACCCAGTTCATATATTTGGGCTCTGTTTGAGCCATACACAAAATTCAAGAAACATATTCTGTATTTCTTTAAATTAGTTGATTTGTTGGTGAACACCAACACAGTTTCCTTCAACATTATTTGATAAGTTGGTTAACACCAACTCACTCTCATTTATGATAAGTTCACTCATTCATAACCACGAAGGTATCTACAATGGCATAAACATCAATAACAAATCCGCAACTTGAAGACTGACAGGAACAATGAGCGTTTAAGCCTACGGAGATGTCGTCTTATATTTGAAACTTCAATGATCTATAAACTGATGAAAAGTTTTCACCTTCAAGAGTGTCCATACTGTTTTAGGCTTGCAAAGAAAAATAGATGTTTTATCCAAATTCTGTACAAAATGGGGTTTAAGGGTTAATTTTTCCAAAACAGAAATACTTGTGTTTCGTAATGGGGGCGTTTTGAAGAAAACTGAAAAATGGTTATTTGATAATATTAGACTTACAACTTCAACTTTTTATAGTTATTTAGGGATTCTTTTCTGAAACAGACTTTCTTGGTCGAAAGCTGTCCAAACCCTTATTCATAAAGCTAATAAAGCTCTTATTCCTATAAAAGAACTCCGTTGTAAATGTAGAAATCTCCCTCCAACTGTTCTGTTTCAACTGTTTGACACGCAAATAATGCATATAGTTCTTTATTGTTCCGAAATATGGGGCCTTCAAGAATGGAAAATACTGGAAAGTTTTCATGTTAAATTTTGTAAATATGTTTTTGGTGTTAGTATTTACTCAAAAAGTGCGGCTGTTTTATCTGAATGTGGTCGTCAAAATATTTTTTGTTATACAATTTGTAGATGTATAAAATTCTGGTGTAAACTATTATGTATGAATGAAAATAGGTACCTAAAACAATGTTACTTGTTGTTAAAAAGACTTGACGAAAATGATCGTAAATCATGGGTTAGTAATATCAAAAACATAATCTGTACATATGGTTTCAGTTATGCATGGGAGTTTCAAAATATTATCAACCTTGATACATTTGTTAATCAATTCGCCCAGAGGGTTAAAGATTGTAACACTCAAAATATTCTTTCTCTATTACATGAACATTCTAATTTAGATTTCTACTCATCTGTGAAAACATCATTTAAAATGGAATCGTATTTGTTAACTGTTCGAAATAAAGATATAAGAAGATTTCTAACACTTTTACGAATAGGTGAATTGAAAATAATGAAAAATACCGGGAGAAGAAATGATATCCCCAGAGAATTAAGATTTTGCCCTTTTTGCAAAAATGTCTTAGAAGATGAATTACATTTTATGTTTTTATGTCCATTATATGATGAATTAAGAATAAAATATATGCTCCATTTTGAATGTAAAAATAATGCAACTCTAACTGCTCTTTTGCAAACTGGAAATGATAATCGCTTATATTTGTGTGCAAAGTATGTCAGAGAAGCTTTTTTGTTACGATGTTCTCTACTTTAATTCCATGCATATATTTCTAAAGCCTGTAAATATGTTATGTTTCATTTGTCAGCACCAAACCTGTACGTTTATAAAATTTGTCTTGTAAATTTTGTACATGGGCCTGTGGCCTTTATACTGAATAAACTTCTATCTATCTATCTATCTAATGTTGATATGGCTCTGCGGTGGCTTGACAAGAGGTGTTGAATCTTATTATTAATTACATATAAAAATATAAAAGATATATAACTATTGCTCTTACTTAGGGAACTCAATGAGTTCATGGAGGTGGATATAAAACAGAAGCCAACAGCTTTCAAATTGATTTTATTTTTCAATATAATCTCCCTGAACACTTTACCCATTCGTCTATGCACTTCCGGTGGAAGTCTTCTGACTGGCCCCTCAGCCACGCCTCAGCAGCTGCCTTGAGATCATCATCATCATCATCGCCAGATCTTGTACACCGCAAGTGTGTTTTCAATTGCCAAACAGAGAGAATTCGCTTAAGGCAATATCTGGACGGTAAGGGGATGGTTAAGTTGTTTAAATCCACATAAACATTGCTTGTGCAATACGACTCTTGAGCACTGGAGCGTTGTCATGAAGAAGCATAAGTCCAGCAGTCAACATGCCGCGCCTCTTCTTCTTGATCGCCGCTCTCAATTGCTTCAACAAGTCAGCAAAGTAGGCTCCTGTTATTGTAGTTTCTAAGATGCCTAGCGGTTAGAACAATCGAAAAAAGGTACTTTATGAGACGATAAAGTTATAGTTTTTTCATGACTACCGTCCTCGTGCTTTAACTATAATAGTTCAGGACAAAACTATACTTTATTACAAAACACATTGGGGTAGAGCGAACTTTATTTCTTAATTTAGGTGGTTTATAGTCTATAAGAATCACGCCCCTTGAATACCCGAAAATGGTCGTCATGATCGTGTCAGTAGAAAGCCGAGTTCTGAACTTCTTGTGTGCAGGATAGTGCTTATGCTTCCATTGCATGGATTCTTGCTTGGTGTCAGGGTCCCAGTGATGAATCCACGTTTCATCCCATTTAACCAGACGGGCATGAAAGTTATCGGGTTCAGCATTGTAGATGTCCAAGAGCTCACGACTGGATTCAACTAGCTGGTGTCAATCTTGTGCATTTACGTTTCGTGGCACTCATCTTGTATGTACACCTTTGTCATGTGCAAATGCTCATTAATTAAGGTGCAAACACTTTCATGAGATATGCCATACTCTGAGGATATCTCGTCCACCTTTATTCTACGATAGGACATGTTTAAGTCCTGAACCCGTGCAACCATATCATTTGTAAAGGCTTTCCTGATGTGTGACATCGTCAAAGGAGCTGCAAACCCGTTTAGATATAGATGACAATTTTGCAACAATAGAAAATTGAGTGGCTTTTTTCTCATACACATTGGTCATACGTTTATATATTTCGGTCGAATTCACCCCTTATTTTGTAAGGAACTTGATTTCCGCACGATGCTCAGTTTTAGAACTTTTAATGATTATAGGAGGGTACCTATGTTTAACAGGCTGAAGTACATGACCGGGAAGGGTTGGTTATGTCTGTAAACTATCTTCAGATCGCCTATGTAATAATGACTCACCTCTATGATATTATTGACTTCCCCTCGTTTTATTTCACATTCTAAAAATAATATCGATCCACTTGAAGAAAATCCCTTTAATTCAATTGATTTAAAAATGATCGTGGACTAGGACTTTTCAGTCACTTGGAATACAAATTTGTTGTCAAACTTTCTGTCATTAAGTCTATGAATGTTAAAGTTTGTGTATCTTTCACCATTGGCATAAGTCGAATGTAAAGCTGGTGTTCCTTAAAACACAACTTAACCCTCAACAGATGAAGTGAAATTCAAGATACGGATAAAAAAATTACCATTTCTCTCAGCTTCCTCAAACATTAAATAAAATAGTAGCTTTTAAGATTGGATAAGTATTAAGTTATTGATATACTTTCAGAGACTTAAAGTGTAAGTCCATATGAGAGCTATCAAACACCCCCATCTTCTGACATAAGCAATTAACTGACTTGCAAGCAAGTGATTGGGGAACTGATTGACACTGTATGCAAATTTCGTTCATAAAATAAATCGCTGCTTATAGGCTTTGTGTTCGTTTATACTCTGAAAGGTTTTATGCGAGCTATTCTTCTCAAGCATCGACTAAACTTTGCTCCTTACCTACAAAGGCTAATTCATAGTAACCCATGTGGAACGGGTAACCCGTATCAATGCCCCGTGGCCAGTGACTGTTGGGTATCCAAGGTCACAGTACATGTACACTTCACAGTCTTCATGATATTTGAATAAGGAAAAATGTTCCTTGATGTATTGTCGTACATTCCCCTCAGTGTTTATCTGTCTTTCGTGTTATTTCTTCTATTATGGTTTTCAATACGGCGTCCCCCCGGATTGCCACCTGGACCACCCCTACTCCCCCTTTTCGGGAACGCGCTTTCCCTCGACTCGGACCCCCAGGTCACCTTCAGGAAACTGCGACGTCAATATGGCGACATCTTTAGTGTGTACATCTTCAACAAGCCTGTGATCGTCCTCAACGGATACAAAGTAATAAAGGATGCCTTGGTCAAGAATGGGAGCGACTTCTCAGCAAGACCACCCTCACTTCTTTCAGATCACATATCCCAAGGAAAAGGTAAAAACACAAATTCTCTTTTTTATTCTATTTATCTGTGTTTTATGTGTCTGAGACATGTAGAACACGTTTATCGAGTATATAACGCAATTACATAACATCAACATGACTTTAAGAGGTCAATAAATCAATGATTTGAGACCAATTTTCCTATTACACCCTCTTAATAAAGTGACTTACTTTATACATTTAATTATCATACCTATTTTTTCATGGTATTTGTCAAACTACGTACAACACATGCCACAACGTCAAGTTTTACTGGGGTTTTTTAAACACAGATTGATGTTGTTGAATATCATCTATTTTGTGATTGACACATGGTTTTTTTTGTTTACATGGACGTTCAACTATTTCATTGTTAAAAATAGTAGGCATATAATTTCATACTTTTTGGCAAAGTAAAGAAATCCCACGGATACAAAGTGACCTTTCTATCGTTTAGCAACTAAAAATGTGGCAAAAGATTTAATACGAGCATGCACTCAAAGCAAAGTTTAACTGTTCAAGCAATAACTTGAGAACAAGTAAAGGGTTAGAGAGAATTGGCATCATTTGTAAATACCACAAAAACTGTTGACCTATATGAAAACAGGTTACTCGATGGTACTCAACTTACACTAGTCGATTATGAACTGTCATTACGCGTTATATGAACAGTCATTATGTCATAGCTTATGACGTTTTAATTGTCATCATACTGTATGTTAAAGTTGTATATTCCCGATATCCCAATGCTGATTTAAGTGCAACGTTGCACTATTTCCAGCATATTAACATTTTAACCCGAATACGTACTTATTTTCCAAATGACTTATATGTTAGACTACCTGAGTGTGAATAGTTAGTAATATCTAAAAATATGTACAAGATGAGCCAAAATTAACTCTTTTCTTGCCAAAACAATTATAGGGTCTTTTAGTAGCAGCAGGTGATTACATAATATTATTGTTCATAAGGAAACGTTTAATGTAATTGTTATATGTAAGTTTTAGAAAATATAATGAAAATTAATTGTTATCAGGTCAGTTAATCTATATACGATTTCAACCATGGTAATATTCTATATTTCACAGGACAGAACAAAGTTGTATGTATAAAGTTTACTAGAAAAATAAAAAATCGTCAAAGCTTTAAATATTTAATAATTTTTCAAATGCTCTTTGTCTGTATATAAGGACAAGTTTTTTTTTATTTGTGACCTCAGTTAAATAACTATAAAGACTGCTACAGAAGTTCTGGTAATTCCGAGGACTTCTTTTATCTGTTTATCGCAGTGTTGGAATGTACAAGTAAGTGAACATCTTTTGGAAACCTGGTATTTTGGGGGGAAATAATTATCATTCTTTATCTAATGTCCTTTTATGACATCCTATTTCTAAAATATTAAACTTTTCATCTGCAGTCATTTCAGATAGAGATGCCATTGTGTTACTTTGTTACAGGAATAGTGTTTTCATCCGGGGACATATGGCAAGAACACAGAGAATTTTCCATAAGATCAATGAAAAAACTTGGAATGGGCAAAAATAGCATGGAGGACAAAATACTTGAAGAGTTGTCTTGGTTACTTAAACACCTCTCAAAATTTTCTAAAGGCGAAGTTGATCCCAGCAACGTTATACACATGGCTGTATGCAATATCATCAGTTTCCTTGTATTTGATCATCGATTCGAATACGAAAACTCAACACTCGTTGAAATCTTACGAATATTGGATGAAAACATCACTGATTTCAATTCCGCCAATGTTGTGAATGTTCTCCCCGCAGTGAGGTATTTTCCTGGTGACTTATTCAAATTTAAACGAATGATGAACAATTCAAATACTATTCTGAATAAAATCGTCCGCCCCTTTCTCCAAGAGCATCTGAGCGACAAGCAAGATGGAAAACGTGACTTTACATCTCTTTATATATCTGAAATGATGGATCGGAAAACGAAAACTTCCGAGACTACACTGGATGGTGAGTTGCTTAAGTATACTGGCTAAAGTATTCATGTATCAATCAGTGTGTGTTCCTCTGTATAGAGACAGACACTTTCATTTCTGGGCATTGTTAGGTTGCTCCATCAAGAAAACGATCTATAACTCCCGTCAACACATTGGCTCTTTACTGTTCTACGTATCGATTCAGGTTTATACTTGTACAAGGACGTAAGAGTATTAACTTGATAAATAGCTATATTAAGTTCTGACTCCAATAATGAACGCCAATTTATAAGTATGTCAAAACTCTTGGAAGTAAAGTGTATATGGGTTAGCAATTTCATTACATGCCGGAATCATAGGAATTTCATTACGAACAAAACGGATGTTTCAATTTATCAGAAAAATAGTTTTATAGGGAGTCCACCCTCTTTCGAATACAACGGATTTTTTATGTTTCAGAAAAGAGTTTGACGATTAGCTTGCTCGACCTCTTCATTGCTGGTTCTGAAACTACTGGCACTGTAATAAGATGGGCGTTGGTGTACTTCCTGAACCACCCGGATGTTCAGGAGAAGTGTTTCCAGGAGATCAAGGAGAAGATCGGACTGAACAGATCACCGTCGATGAAGGATAAAACCAGTCTGCCATACCTCGAGGCAACCATTGCAGAGACTCTACGGTTGTGTGATGCAGTACCAGCAAATCTTCCACATACTGTGTCTAGTGATCTACTCTTCCAGGGCTATTTTTTCCCAAGAGGGGTTACTATTCTACCCCTGTTGAATTCAGTTCTTATGGATCCTGACGTATGGGGAGATCCTGAAAACTTTCGACCTGAACGCTTCCTTGACAGTGATGGGAAGTTTGTTCGCAGGGAGGAACTGATACCTTTTTCTATAGGTAAACTAAAGACTAAAACGTAATAACGTATGACATCTAAGTTAAATTCATTCATTCAAGTTTCATTATGGTTACTAACACTATGCATTATTTTAAGACTTTCCATATCAGCTTACGACGTCTTATTTTACCAGCAAGAAAAATATTTAACTTTGATCAAGAAAAGCACAATAAATTTATCTTCAACCCTGTTAGAAGGCGACAAAGATATACTATTGATTTACATATTAAAGAATACGTTCCTCGCATTCAGTCAAATCGAAATAACTACCAATCAGACTTCAGTATGTGTGAATATTTGACAGGACGGCGGGAATGTCTTGGTGAACCTCTGGCTCGGATGGAATTGTTCCTGTTCCTGGCAGGATTGCTTCAGAAGTTTGAATTCCGCTGTGGACAGGATGGACCTCCATCCATGAAGTGCTGTCCGGGGATAATCAATAGGCCCTTTCCATTCAACGTTAAAATTGTACCACGTCTTGATCTAAACACTTAACACTTGAACTATAAAAGTTTCCCATGTTGAAATTGTTTTCATACTGGGATGCAGGCTGATTGTGCCATCTCAAATATATTTCAACGTTGCATCTAAACACTTTGATTGATTGATTAATTGGTTGATTAGTCTTGAATGTGTCATTCACTGTTTTACGCCCTTTCATAGTTGTCAGTAATGAATGCATTCGTTTGATGCTAAGTTATTAAAAATATAGTTTAGTTAAGTTAATTCGTCGAATGGCTTACCTTTTTGTTGTACACTTTCACGTTTCCGTGATGATATCGATAAAACACTAATTAATAAAAACTGATTAATCTAATCATTGACCTGATGAGGGGAAAATCTTTGATGAGGCGTGGTGACTAAGATTTAGGACTAAGTAAAAGCTACTTTGTAAATGGCTTACTTACCTTTTTTTAAATACTGTACATTTAGATTATTTAATTTCATTTCACGGAAACAAAAAGGTTTACCCCCTCGAAAATCCCTAATCTGATGAAAAATATTATTATATTATGAACTTCTTAAACTTATATAAACTTTTTGCTGTAATAGGTATAATTGTTTTCGAACATTTTGCCTAAGGAAGAATGGCTATATTTGACAAACCATTTAACATAAATTGGACGCGTGAATTTTAATTTCGCACATACATAAGGCATTGGATACTGGTAAATATAACTTTCAGAAAAGGGTCATTATTTGTTTCATATGCAAGTGTTGAAATATGTTTTATGTGTGTTTATCAGCTGTGCAACACCTGATAAAATGAAATTTAATGAACATGTTCAATCATCCGTTATTGTCATAAATTCACTTAAAGATATTTCTTCAAATGTTGTCTAAAAAGATATACCCAGATCATTCTATTGTTTTCGTACAGTACATTATTCCATCCTGATTTGCTGCCGATATAAACCATATACTTATATACCCTTTATAGATATAATACATAATGATAAGCATTATTCAAATGTTTTCATCAAGTCTTATCACTCATACGCGGTCTTGTCCCACAGTAACATGTAACTAGTAAATTACTACTTGTTTTGATAAATAATTATATTTAAAAAACATTTAAGCAATTTTACATTCTATTTAAGACCTTTATGTTCTAGGATACATGTACTTCCCTATATAATCCACATTAGATAATAAGCACCTTTGAGTGTGTCACGGATATAAGGGCTATGTTGATAAATTCGTCAGAATTTCCTTTTGAAACAATTGAATCCTTTAATTGATGCTAAAGATGCTGATAACCTCAGCAGCATAGAACACAGCATATTTGCCCTTACTTTCATAAAACAATTATCTTACGATTCCTAGCCAATGGTTATACAGGCAAATATATTATTCATATGTTAAAACAGTTTGTTGAATCTTGGTGTAGTTACTGGCGATAATTCCTTGCAACGTGGCAGGCGCTTTGACTTCGTGCTTTTTAATTTTACATCAGAAAAATGTAACGTGATTATTTTTTTATGATTCGATAAAGATTAGGTGTTCCACTGTACTTCATTGTCTCTTCCTCAGACATTTTTTGACAAACTGTAATGCTTTTATTTGTTCCCAAACATGGCGTCATTCATTTTGAAATATTTTTATAGTTTCTTTTTACTAATTGGTAAAAATTGTTCTGTTCGAAACTCTGACTTTTCAAAATGTGTGACACAAAAATAAAAGTATCATACCCAAACGAATGAAGTTCTTCTAAACAAAACATATGCTTATAGAGGGCATTGGAATCTAATTCATTCGACAACTATATTTTTCAATTTCCAAAAAATTTCAAAAATAACTTTTTAATCAATGTGAGAAGATTTTCGCCATATGTTAGTATAAGCGATTAAACAAAAAGTTACCTGACGATACTATAATTCATTTCCCTTCAACTCATTTCACCTCACCAAACGAATGCTCATCTCACCGGAGAGATCAGAACCAATTGGAATGACTAGGCCTCCTTTCTATTTGAAACCTTTACTTAGGTGTAACCTTAACCCCCATTTTAATATTGCCTTGTTACCTTAGTGACTTACGATCAACCTATAGGAATGCTCATCTCACCGGAGAGATCAGAACCAATTGGAATGACTAGGCCTCCTTTCTATTAGAAACCTTTACTTAGGTGTAACCTTAACCCCCATTTTAATATTGCCTTGTTACCTTAGTGACTTACGATCAACCTATAGGAATGCTCATCTCACCGGAGAGATCAGAACCAATTGGAATGACTAGGCCTCCTTTCTATTAGAAACCTTTACTTAGGTGTAACCTTAACCCCCATTTTGATATTGCCTTGTTACCTTAGTGACTTACGATCAACCTATAGGAATGCTCATCTCACCGGAGAGATCAGAACCAATTGGAATGACTAGGCCTCCTTTCTATTAGAAACCTTTACTTAGGTGTAACCTTAACCCCCATTTTAATATTGCCTTGTTACCTTAGTGACGTACGATCAACCTATAGGAATGCTCATCTCACCGGAGAGATCAGAACCAATTGGAATGACTAGGCCTCCTTTCTATTAGAAACCTTTACTTAGGTGTAACCTTAACCCCCATTTTAATATTGCCTTGTTACCTTAGTGACGTACGATCAACCTATAGGAATGCTCATCTCACCGGAGAGATCAGAACCAATTGGAATGACTAGGCCTCCTTTCTATTAGAAACCTTTACTTAGGTGTAACCTTAACCCCCATTTTAATATTGCCTTGTTACCTTAGTGACTTACGATCAACCTATAGGAATGCTCATCTCACCGGAGAGATCAGAACCAATTGGAATGACTAGGCCTCCTTTCTATTTGAAACCTTTACTTAGGTGTAACCTTAACCCCCATTTTAATATTGCCTTGTTACATTAGTGACTTACGATCAACCTATAGGAATGCTCATCTCACCGGAGAGATCAGAACCAATTGGAATGACTAGGCCTCCTTTCTATTAGAAACCTTTACTTAGGTGTAACCTTAACCCCCATTTTAATATTGTCTTGTTACATTAGTGACGTACGATCAACCTATAGGAATGCTCATCTCACCGGAGAGATCAGAACCAATTGGAATGACTAGGCCTCCTTTCTATTAGAAACCTTTACTTAGGTGTAACCTTAACCCCCATTTTAATATTGCCTTGTTACCTTAGTGACTTACGATCAACCTATAGGAATGCTCATCTCACCGGAGAGATCAGAACCAATTGGAATGACTAGGCCTCCTTTCTATTAGAAACCTTTACTTAGGTGTAACCTTAACCCCCATTTTAATATTGCCTTGTTACCTTAGTGACTTACGATCAACCTATAGGAATGCTCATCTCACCGGAGAGATCAGAACCAATTGGAATGACTAGGCCTCCTTTCTATTAGAAACCTTTACTTAGGTGTAACCTTAACCCCCATTTTAATATTGCCTTGTTACCTTAGTGACTTACGATCAACCTATAGGAATGCTCATCTCACCGGAGAGATCAGAACCAATTGGAATGACTAGGCCTCCTTTCTATTAGAAACCTTTACTTAGGTGTAACCTTAACCCCCATTTTAATATTGCCTTGTTACCTTAGTGACTTACGATCAACCTATAGGAATGCTCATCTCACCGGAGAGATCAGAACCAATTGGAATGACTAGGCCTCCTTTCTATTAGAAACCTTTACTTAGGTGTACCCTTAACCCCCATTTTAATATTGCCTTGTTACCTTAGTGGCTTACGATCAACCTATAGGGATGCTCATCTCACCGGAGAGATCAGAACCAATTGGAATGACTAGGCCTCCTTTCTATTAGAAACCTTTACTTAGGTGTAACCTTAACCCCCATTTTAATATTGCCTTGTTACATTAGTGACTTACGATCAACCTATAGGAATGCTCATCTCACCGGAGAGATCAGAACCAATTGGAATGACTAGGCCTCCTTTCTATTAGAAACCTTTACTTAGGTGTAACCTTAACCCCCATTTTAATATTGTCTTGTTACATTAGTGACTTACGATCAACCTATAGGAATGCTCATCTCACCGGAGAGATCAGAACCAATTGGAATGACTAGGCCTCCTTTCTATTAGAAACCTTTACTTAGGTGTAACCTTAACCCCCATTTTAATATTGCCTTGTTACATTAATGACTTACGATCAACCTAGGGCTTTGTGAAATGAAGGTCTTGTGTACATAAGATAAACTTGTTGTTATTACTAATGTTTATAATCCAAAACTTGCTTTCACAATAGATATCGCATGTGTAAGATCAAATGATATCTACAATTATCAAATCGTCGCTCGCTGCAATGGCTGAAATATTGCCCAAGCCGCGTTAAACAATAACTCACTCACTCACTCAAATCGTCCCAATGCTTTCGAAGCATTAGTTTATGACCTCAGAATGTTTTGACATCATTGAGAAAACTGATGACAATGTTATGACGCTACAATGTTGATGGCATAACATTGCCTTGACATCATAATGCTGATGACGTCACAATGCTATGACCTCATTTTGATGGCACTTTCCTTTACTGAAAACTGTCACCATTGAAAAATATTGAGTTATAGAAAAGTTTCACCCTCGTGTCGTCTGATATTAAATACATTATCGCTCGTTGATATATCCTCGGATATTTTTACTTTTATATAGTCGTGTTGATGTATATAATAGGGCAAACTGACCGAGGTTCGGACACCACACGAGGTCGCCCGAACTTCAGACACTTTTGACTAGGAGCTGACGCAATAATAAGTGCATTGTCGGCATTATATTTGTTTAACGATATGAATTTCAAATTTTCATTTGTGTCTTTCGAAAATTTTTAAAAATAATTTAAGATCAATAACAATAAAAAAAGGATTTAATTTGGTTCATATCCTTATCGAGATTATAGTGAAATATTTGGAAATCAACACTAATGTTTCCTGAAATTTAATTTTAACTCAACTCTTTTAAGAAAGGTTACCATTATAAACGTTTATAATTACATTTTGATCCGGTTTTATAAGGCTAAAGTCATTGTTTTTCAACAATATTGATGATCTTACAGAGGATGCTTACACAATTTTAATTGCTTTTACTGAAAATCCGTATGTACAATGCTTCTTAACAACTAGACCTTCATACAGACGCTTAAGACATTTATGCCGCAGTAATATTTCAAACGCATCTTCAGTATGCATGTTCTCAAAGATAAGCAATAACCTATATGTACATGAATATCATATTTGCAATTAAACAAAAGTAAAAATGGGGTCCATATAGTTCTTTGTTTTCTTTATCTAATGAAAACTGTTTTAGTCTTTAACGAGTATTTTCGTGTAATATAAAAAGGTGAAAATACTTGTGTTGCTTCTGTTCTAAATCAACTTTAAAGAATTTACTGCTTCTGATGAGAAGTCTCTAATTGCTTGCACAAGTGTATCTAGTGTGTTGTTATTGTTCTAAATCAACTCCAGGGAATTGTCTCCTTCACAGGATTTGCTTACACGAGTTTACAAAACGGGTATATCGATAGACGTCAATAAATCATTTAGCCAACTTCATTAAATGCTGTTTGATAGCTTCGTATATTTTTTACCTGTCAAAACAGATTATATTCGCGCGCAGCCTACTAATGTAGCCAAACGCTTTGTTTCGCATCATGTAATAGCTTGTGTTTCAGCAAATAAGCATCAATGTTTCAGTCTATCTTGCGTGTCTTATACACATGGTCAATACCTTTGACAATTGCTATAAGGATAAGATCAATACTAAAGGTTTATTAGATATAAAAAAACCAAGCAATTAAAGACATATAAATGACTTTGTGAAAGAAATTTGTCACTCCTTTGCGAATTAAAGGATTGTGATGTAAGTATATCATGGACATATGTTTCTAAGTAATCCGATGATGCCTGATGACTGATGGAGATCGCCTAACACAAAGATTTTGCCATATGACATGATTGCCTCTTTTACAGTTTCAGTCATTGAGATTACTGCGTCACATTTCGCTGACAAAGAGATCTCACATCAATGATATTAGCTCATCTACATGCATTGCCTTATGGGATTTCTGTAAACAGAGATATCTCAGAGAGATAAAGCCAAGAGAGTTTTTATTTAAGTGTTGACTGCCTCCGAGATTTTTTCATCGAAAGAAATTTGTTGTATAGGAGACAACTCATCAGAGAGATTTCGTAAACCATCTACTCAATCTTCTCGGAGATATATTGTCTTAGAGACATATACGTAAAAGAATTTCATCAAGGAGGCAACATCTCTAAACTTTAAAAAATTGCACAGTGACAACGTTAGACAACGTTTTTCGTCATTCAAAGAAATCAATTCAAGTTTCCTCATCTAAGGGTCATCACATCAATCTTTCCTTATCCAGAGACATCACTTCAAGTTTCTTCATTCAGAGACGTCACTTCAAGTTTTCTTCATTCAGAGACATCACTTTAACTTTGCTTCATTCAGAGACATCACTTCAAGTTTTCCTGATCCAGGGACATCACTTCAAATTCTCTTCATTCAGACACATCACTTCAAGTTTTCTTTATTCGGAGACATCACTTCAACTTCTAAAGTTTCATTTTTCCACCTAGGGTACCAACAACAAATGTCTATATTCCACAGTCTATGTGTTGCTTCCTGTGTAACAGCTTATCTAGCTGTTGGCTTTGCTGGAAAGAATATGTGCACCGATATACGGTCACTCAAAAATGTCCACGTTGATAACAGATTGGGGGAATCATTCTTAACGCAAAAACATGACGATACAGCGGGTTTTATGTCATGTGCAAAAGAATGCTTATTGAGAAAACGATGTAAGTCATTCAATTTTAAAACAGGCACTGGAGAATGTGAACTAAATCAGTTGACAAGTGCCGAAGGTGGAAATCTATATTCAGACGATAACTGGGTGTATTCCGATATTGCCCACGTGAACACAGTAGGTATAAGCTTAATTTCTCATCAAATAACTGTTTTACTAGTTATTACATTGACTGATCAAGTCGGATAACATCTTAAGCAAATCATATTCGAAAGATGAAAACATAACTTAATCACTTAATCATATCACTTCATCAAAATTTACCTATATCTAAGTCATAAATCATAAAAGAAGTACAGATGACCAAATGCATCTACCCAAATGCATGCTAACAAAAGCCTTTCTTAAAATCTACAGCATGTTTCATACAAAAATAGATGTCTAGAATGAAGAACTACTATAGAAAATTAGGCCTAAGAGTAATTGAGGGGTCCGAATGTCGGAGTATCTAAAACGTCTATAAAATGCTATCCAGTCCTTGAAAATAGTTCAGATGAAGATATTCTGAAAGCTGAAATAATTTACTGTAACATACTGTATTAAGAGGAATCCTGGAATTTGGTTGCAAAGTAAAAAATCATCATGAAATCGAGTAATTTTCGAGTTTGGTTGCAGTCCCTTATAGGCAACTGCAACCAAATTATTTTTTGTCAAATATTCATCATTTTTCATGTCTTGGCTAATAATAATTTGGTTGCAAGCAATAAAATTATTTTTTTAAAAGGTCATCAGATCAATTTGGTTGCAGGAGACTTCAAATTTACCTAAATTGACGAGAAAACGACCAAATTAACAGTTTCAGTTTGACATGTTCCCTCTAACACAACGTGTGACGTAATACCATGCGCTAAGTAACACGTCTTTCAATTGGCTAATTCAGTATCAAACATTTTCAATAAAATTTTGACGTTCGTTTTTACTTATTCATGATTGATTTTGATCGTTTTTTAGATAGAAACTAGTCATTAAACTTACTTGATGATGTTTATTTTCTATCAAAATTAGTTTGCTGTCAGAGGCATCTGTTACAGCCAATGAGAATAGTGTTGAGATTTGACAACAATTCGAATTCGTCTCGGGGCCACGTTGTAAAAACAAATGGCAATTTAGGAATAATTTGGTCAAGGAATGTCATAAATACTTGCCAAGACATGATAAACTATAGAGAATGTTAGATTTAACAAGGTTAGTAGAAATTTTCCATCCACTTTGTCAGAAACGACAGCGAAGCGGGACACGACATGATCGGAAACCGGACTCGGTAGCTTTGAGCAAGTTGCCGATGTTTCATTGAAATGTAAATAATTTTTACAGCCAGGTAAAGTTCCAACATTTGCGATATCATCGTTTAGTTTCTCTCTGCAACCAAATTAGGTTTAGTCAAGACTCTTCTGTTCTATGAAAACGTGTATTTTGATGGTTTCAAGAATTTGGTTGCAGTTGCCTATAGGGGACTGCAACCAAACTTGAAAATTAGACGTTTTCAAGGTGATAAATCGGTCTGCAACCATACTCAAAAGGTTTCATGTTATATATCATTGTATAGAAAATTATCTCAGCTATAAGAAAAATCCCATTTGGGATTTAGAGACCCCGTCATCCGGACACCTCAATTACTCTTAGGCCGAAAATCACTTCATAGTATTTATGGTATATGATTCTCTGTAGGCCCTGGCAGGTGTGTGTGCCTCGCACCTGTGTACTGAAGACCAGGTGTGTCAACCAGGTGTCACCTCACCTGTCTGTTACCAATGCAGCAATGCCTCGGAGTGTGGTGTCTGCTCCAGTGTCAGGGGTAGGTGATTTTCAAACAAGTTGTTTGCAACAAATGAAATTGCACATTGTGAACCGTTTATGAAGTGATCACAAGACCAGTTCACCAATCCAGCAATATCCCCTTGTAACGGTTCTATTGCAGCAATAAATTTTTAGGTAATTTTAATATTTACTTGATTGTTATTAAACTCACTTTTGCCGTGCGTAAAGTAACGTTATTATAACTCTAAACATGCTCGTGGTAATTAGTCAACATAACATTCCTACCTGCTAGAGACCAGTGATCGCCATTGTCAACGCCTTTCGGTTTCCTGCTTCGAAATGTTTGGTAAATTTGTATGTACATTCTTCAAGATACAAGAATAGGCAATCTTCTGAGAAAAAAAGTATCATTTCAACGCCGCACAAAATAAGAAAAAGATGAGTGGGGCCGTCCTCTTCTCACCGAGGTAGGTTAAGTTATTTCATCCTACGCTCACCTCTTATTATATTTGACATCCGGGTAGTGACGCTGTTGATAGATGCGAGTTGATTCATTGGTTATTATTTACAAATTGCGATAGTCACTGATGAAGCTGGATTTCGTCTTCTTGAAATGTTTGATAATAAAATGTCAAAGTAAGACATATAAATACAGAATTAAACTCATATTCAAATAAGAACCATGTCAAACAAATGTTCATTGTGTGATCATATCGGTTTTCCAAATAAAAACTGTTTATCATCCAAAACTGTGTTCCACAGGAGGTATCGCTTGTGGAAGATCAAGCGATATCTCCTAGGAGATATAGTTTTGACAGTAGATTTTGAACAATGCCCTATTTCAGTCAAGTTCTTGACATCACAATTGTTTTACATCATCAAGTAATGACATTACAATGCTATGACATCATTAAAATGATGACGTCACAATGCTATGACATCACTCCACTGAGAGTCTTACAGTAGTGCAAAATTCAGAAATACACATTTTTCACGGAATCGAAATGAAAAAGGATTTTCGATGATAAATATAATCTCACCCTATCGTCTTCTGATATCAAATATATCAAAACTCGCTGATAAAAGTAAAATATCCTCTAACTGTAACTTTTATCAACTCGTGTTGAAATAATTGATATCAGAAGACACTTGGTTGAAATTCTCTATTTAATTTCAGAGACGGCAAACAAACAGTATCATTCCCACGGGTGTTTTTTCACGGAAAATTCGACGGAGGACGTTCAAGGACCTTTTGAACACCTCATAGACGAATTTGATCAGTATAACATGAACGAAATTGAGTTGGCAATTGGTGACTGTGCAGCTGCCGCTCGTTCTGCAGGTTTCGAACTGTTCGGGCTTGAAGACCGGACCAACTGTTATGGCGGAAGTTATGCTGAAGCCGCTCTGAAACACCCTGTACCCTTATCGAGTTGTTCATCAAAGTGCCCTGCAGGGGTCGGAGAAGACGGCGCTATGCTTATATATCAATGGCTTTAAATGTTGTCTGGTTAAAACCGTGTTCCGAGGATTAAAAGTTTTTGAAAATTTACTCCGGCGGGATTCGAACCTGTCAACCAGGGGCTCCTCTCCACAGCGCAGAGGATAACCCCTGATAGGATAGGTTCGAATCTCGATAGAGTCAATTTTTTTTTTATTTATTCCTCGGAACACGGTCGATTTTAATCATACTGGCTTTGAATGAATATCGATATTAGGAATGAGAAGGCATTGTAGCATGTTTTCGTGAAAAAATACAGCAATCTCACGAAAAAGATTAAATGTTACTTATTTCAGGACAACATCTTCGAATCAATACAATAATTTCTAATACGAACTTACCAAGTCCGGTTCCTTTACTCAGATAATTAAAACATGTTCCCACTTAAAAAGGCCGCCAACAATTTTTGCCTGATACGTTACATCTTAATCTACAACTACGGAAAACCTTTTTATTACTTATATAAGCTTTACCCACTGAAGTAAATATATTTTGTATACACTTTTATTTTAGGAGGGAAATAAATTAAATTAGATAAAAAAAACAAATTTTAAAAAACGTGCTGCAGTGCCGACTTAAAGATTGCGTTTATCGCTCTTAGGTTATGGTATATTACAAAAGACCGCCCTAGTCATGTATTTAGTTTAGGTGTCTGTCAAAATGCTTTGCGGCAATGTTCATTGATTAATGGTTTGCAATGCGAAACGATTATCATTTTCTGTTAGATATGTTGTGTTCAAAACAAGCAAGGTTAGTCCGTTTTATTCAAGTGTGAATATATGAAAAGTAGATATAGAACAGTATAAAATATTGAATTTTCTACCAAGAAAGGTTGATTTCATCCGTGTTATTTGAAGATGGTATAGTTCACAGGTTTGCCGAATCTCATGCTAGTATGTGATAATTAAATAATTATTTGTTAAATACAGTATGAATTACAGCTCTTTTGTGTTGATCGGTGAATGCACACGTTGTTCCAAAACTAAATTTGAAATTGAGCAGAAAGCTGGTTCAGCTTATGGTTAGTTACTTTAGTTTGTTGAAATGAACATAGGTGAGATTATTGACCTGGGGTTAAGCGCCGCTTTCAAGAGTATTTCACTTGTGTCAAGGCTGCTAGTGTTAATGCAGGAAGATAACTCGCAACAACATTGTGGCAATGCATTGCGGTGAATCCTGCGAGCATCGGCTGGAACTAGTAACGATAGGTAACATCACGCTAAAAATAGTGTAGCATGGCATCCAAACCTTACTGGATGTTCTCTGCCGCATACAAAGTTGCCGAGTTCCTGGCGGAATTCGAACCACGGACCTCTTGACCCGAAGCCGAACGCGCTAAGCACTGCATCCCGCCCCTAAAAAGATCATATTTTTGACATTAAGTTCCATGGTTTAGTGTCAAAGGTCACAAAATATCTCAGAACGAGTGTAATAAATTTCATAATGACACTCGTGAACATATGATGTACATATAAAATATGATTAAAAATAGGTTTATTGAGTTGCATTGACTTCGAGATCTCTCACTAACGATAATAAACATTATTTAATAATAGCAAAGAAGTGTTAGTTTTATCACTTGTCACAAAATGCAAACTTTAAAAAACCTATTGACAAAAACTCCTTGTCATGTGTTTTAATAAACCTTTCTCCTAACGGGTTTTAGTAAAATAGTACATATTTATAGTGTGTAATGTTTCGTTTATATCTTCAGTATGCAAAATGTATGTCTCAATTTATCTGGGACTAGCTCGAAAGTGAATGTGATTCAATTCTTAAATGGAAAGGCTACTCTTACCAGAGGACGCGCTTTTTGGATGAAGGACAAACGTCAATTCTACATTTTATAAAGCCGCGGTTTAGTCTTTGGAAAGAAATTTTCGGTTTACATTTGTCTCGACAAGAACTCTTCTCGCTGTCGGTATAACTCTTCAACTGCACTAGTGCACGCCAATATTTCGTAAACACAACGAATGCACAGATACTGCATATCTATCGATATTACTCTTCTCACTCAAATAATCTACCTCGTAAGTTATTCAACAAATATTGACGTATTCAGGAAGTAAAATGGAGTTTCAAAGGCCGAAAGAACTTAATGTTACGTTACAATAAATCCGCATGAACTATGATATCGGAAATATTAAAATTTTGCTCATAACCAGAAAAGCGGAAACGGCAGTCGCTCTGGTCAGTCTAATAACAATGCTAATACTGTGTTATTAAATCTGTTAATTTACAACATTGCTTTCATAAAACATATTTCATTATTTGTTCTCAGTTCAGAGTTTAGAAAAATTCAATAGTTGCACACAAAACTAGTTAGCCGTTTCCAAGTGTCAATAATTTATCCGTTTTGTGCACAGTTAACCCTAGATTTTTATATGTCCGATCCGACAGCGGGTGTCTTAACGTTTTCATTGCTGATTGCAGGTAAATTGTAAAGAATGTTTTGTATTTCATTGCATCGATAGAAAGTTTAGGTGAATGCGTAAATCCTCGTAAACCTTGCTATAGCCAATTTAAACCGTAAAAGCGTTCACTAGTGCCTTTAAACTGCTAGTAACCCATTGCAAGAACAGCATGCTTTTCAGCGAATGTGAAACCTGCATGTGCATCACGAAGTATATGAGGTGCTCAATGGTATGATACTATTGACGAGTTCGACAAATTATTGACAAATCGTTTGACATATTGGCGACTTTCTCTGAAATACTGATGACTCTATCCAAAATGTTGACAAGGTGAATGAGAAAACATACGACTATTGATGATTAATTTAGGTTTAGTTCAGTAAATATATATTTTTCGTTTATTGAGTCTTGATTAATGTAATTCTATAAATGTTGTTTATTTTTGGTTTCTTAAAAATGTTATACATGCAAATGGATTTTCTGTTTCGCTTTCAATAAAATAACAATTCTTCCAATGTTGATTTAAGGAATTGTAAATTTTGAAGAAATGAAGTTTTTAGTCAACACTTATGAATTACGTTTGAACTGATTAGCAAAAAATCATCTTCAATATCTCCGCTAAAATAAGACACAATAAAGCGCACGTAAAATATCTCTTAATTACGGAAACGCCTACAAAATCCACACCGTCATTGCACTGCACACGAGAATTCATTTTAAAACAAGAAAAGCCTTTAAAAAAGGCAAAGTTGGAGGCACCCTAATTAGGCGGAACATACTGTGAAATAATAGGATATAAATAGGATAGGAATTGACTGCAAATAAGTAGATTTAAGCCTAAAAAGAACAAAAAACCTATATGAAATCTTCTCCTTAGAAATAGTTAAACATTTATTTATTCATTGTATCTAACAAAAGAATGGTGAGGCAATACAATGGATAATGTCTTCCAGATTTCACAGTAACATGAGTAACATATTTTGAACTATCTCTAATGAAAACGTTGTCATAAGTTATGATTTCAAGGCTTAAACAATATTCATCGGTTGGGTTTTATGTATGTTGCAGTCGAGTGATAAACAGACGAGGCAAGCCTTCAGTTGTCATTAAAGACGTGATTTTCATAACATATTTTTTACCTTTGATGCGAACCTGTCATATGTGGTGATCTAAAATCAAAACATCTTAACGAAAAAACATATATATGACAAATACTGGTTTTCCATGAAAATGTAAAAACAACCTTATAAATGCACAGAGGTGAAGATATCACGTCATAGATATAGATACTAGTTATATAACCTAACAAACATTATTAATTCCTAACTGCCCTCCTAGCTGATTTAGATAAGTCTCCAAAATTACGTTCGACTATTTGATGCGCGCCACTGTCCGGTTTTCGATCATAATTGCTACGTTCTACCTTCATATTGTCACTGTTAAAAACAAAACACTAAGATTTAAAATGTGTCTTTTGGTAACAGTCGATACTTCGCGATCAAATGACACCATTGATTAAGTTGGCATATATGACTCCAACAACTCACGGAGTGCCTCTTTAAGTGATCGATACACGTATGCTTTTTGCGTGCGAAATGTAATAACAGGACAGGGGGTTGGCGTGGTCTTAATGCAGACCTGTTCAAAACGAGTCAAACATTTTTACTTATCTTCTTCAATCGGCAAGCAATGGATAACTTAAATAACGTTTATCAGGAATTTTCAAACCTTTTATGAGCAAGCAAACAAACACATTATTAAAAAGTGAATTGGAAATCAACTCTGCAATGTAAGAAATGCTTGATTCGGTAAATGACATTGCAAATAACAAGTAATTTTATAATAAATTTACGTTGTACATTTATTAACCTTTCTGTGAACATGCCCTAATCTCCGGCAACATAAGTCTCTTGACTCGAGTACACAACGAATTCGTACTTTACAGAAAAGATAATGACAGTATCAAATTTAAATGAAGAATAAGAATAAACTTTGGAAATTTTGTCTCATATTGACATAAAACCAGCCTAATTGCTCAATGCTGCAGTGATGAAAAAGTCATGTCGGTTATTTTCATTGAAACCTCAAAGTTTGAATGTTGCCGTTTTACGTCTTGATAGATTTACAGGCATTCAAATACAGCTGCAAGAATTGTTACCAGGTCTAAAATATAAGCATATCATCCTCCCACAGTTAGATTGGTTCCCCATTAGATACGGAATCAGATGCTATGTGATGTGTGATGTTATCGAGTGTGACTTACTCGTTACTTTGTTTAGGGTATTCATTATTCATACTAACCCGTATTGTCTATGGTATGCATTAGTCGTGGTGTTCTTCATGCGTACTGGTCATTCATAATGAACACTTTGCTTGTTAATGAACACCTCATACGACAACATTTGTTTTTTATTACCGTATATTACTGTGTATAAGTCGAGTTTTTATACCAGAAATTGAGGGGTCAAGGAGGGGGATCGACTTATATACGAGGTATATGTTTCAGACCTAAACTTTCTGAGGTCGAGTGACGATCTGCCGGCCGAAGGAGACGTACAGACGAGATTCAAACCGGAAGCCACGATGTCAACTCATTGTCAAAATAATGAAATAAAATTACTTATATAAATAATACATATTTTTACTGTTTTTATTACAATGAATAAGTTAAAATAAATAAATTACTGCGATTGGGAATCCAGTTTGACCGATTTGAAATTGACCAGTTTGTAAATAATCTTATCGATCGACGCCATTTTGAATTTTTAATGATAATTACTGTCGAAGTTGAACGTTAGCTAAGACTTATTGCCCTGATCTAACGTTATTTGTAGCATAACTGTTCATTA
The DNA here is from genome assembly GCA_921293015.1 of Phorcus lineatus. NCBI lineage: Eukaryota > Metazoa > Mollusca > Gastropoda > Trochida > Trochidae > Phorcus > Phorcus lineatus. The sequence goes on along the minus strand of OV121085.1, from coordinate 28,139,121 downwards.
TGAAAATGAATTAAATAAAAGACGTAATTATAATTGAAAATTGTTGTCACACGGCCTTGTTTTCTACGAAATGATAATCTCGAAACAAAGCGCAATTTGTCACATGTTATACTGAAGTGTAGTCACATGACCTGATTTTCCAAGAAATTTTAATCTGGAACCGATTTGCAGTTTGTCATCATCAGATCTAAATCACTTTCAATTTCAGTCACGTGGTCGGGATAGCCATCGTCATCGTGATCATGTCTGTTACCTTGTGCAATGTTATCGGCACGAATTTCATCTTGTTCCCTACCTCATCAGTAGACGTAGATTGCCTCGCTCCCATGAAGAAATCATCTAGCTTTCTTTGAATTTGATGAAGACATTTGGTTTGTTTTTCACCGCGTAAAATACTTGAAATTTCAAGACTCAGATGATAAGTCTCCAAAATTACGTTTGACTATTTGACGCGCACCACTGTCCGGTTTTCGATCATGATTGCGACGTTCTTCCTTCATATTGCCACTAAAAAAACAATAAGCTTTAAGATGTGTCTTATTGGTAACAGTCGATACTTCGCGATCAAATGACACCATTGATTAAGTTTGGCAGATATGACTCCAACAACTCACGGAGTGGCTCTTTAAGATGGTAGTGACAGGTCTTGACAAGATGACTTGTTTGCTTGTCCATGTTGAAATTTGAAAACAAGAACGCCAAGATTTCTCACAACAGGAAGGAAAGGAGTACAAGATTGCCCGATGGAGTTTGTGTTGTCTAGAAATTGTTGTGATAGCTATTGCTTCAGCCTGATCTTCGTTAAGCTTGGGCTTTTTTGCAGACATCCAAGATTTTGTGGCTGAAAGGCATGCTTCTATGTTGGTCTTGTCTCAAGATGACTTTCAGTTGAAGTTGAAAAACTGTCGAACAGTTGGCTGTCGTCAGCATAGCAATGATGTGGCACATGGTGAGCAGACATCACTTTTCCGAGCGGTTGAAGGTAAAGGGGAATAGAATTGGTCCAAGAATTGATCCCTGTGGAACTCCGCAAATGAGGATGTACAACACGAGAAGTCCATGCCCGTGTCACCTACCTGCCTTGCGGTCAGTAAAACAGAATTCCCCGGACTGTTCGCAAGTTGCAGACACTCAATGTTAAAAGAAGAATAACCGCCGCAAATAATGTATACCGAACGCTAGGCTGTCGAATACATAGAGAATATAAAACAGCACGTTTCCGTATTTTTATATCCGCCTACTTTAGTGCCTCTTCATCCGTGTGAGTTAAAACAGAATACATTTTGAAAATAACTTAATTTAGTTGTCTAAAGACCGTTTGAAAAAAACTTGAAACTCAATAATAAATATTTAGTTTTTATCTAAGAATTTCACAGATATTAGTTATGATAATACCAGGATTAAGGTTGTTTCGCCACAAATAAAGTTTACGTGACCTCGTTTCAAGGCTAACATTTAGCGTAAAGCCATAATATGACGGTTATACTTTGTAAACTCAAGTTTTTGCTCTATTGGAACGTTTTTTTCGGTCACATGTCCAATAAGAAAGAACATATCGCTTACATTTCAAAGTCTGGATTTATTATGGTTTGAACAAACCTATCATGATTAATATATAACATCGCCTGTACTTGACAGTGATATTGCTAGAATTCACCTGGGAAACATTTACCGTCACTCGAGAGCTCGATAACAAGTCTTTCCATAACCATGACAGATACGATATTGATTCTTCCCGACAGTATAGTCTGCGCAGAAGTGCTTGTATACAGGTGACATGAATGTATGACAGATTTTACATGTCCACGACAACCAAATCTAGTTTCGTTGTAAGGAGGCAGAGGGGTACGTACAGTTAACCATATATAGATTAAGAATTATTTGGATGATAATAATTAATTTTGGTATGAAGTAGTTAAAACGCAGATGTATTGTTAGATCGATTTTGTTCGAGTCGAATGGACTATGATTCCTTAAATATTGTGAGAATATTTTTTTCAAAGAAAATATTGAAGTATATTTCTAAAACATTAATGGAAATATTTAAATTAAAATCTTTGGTTTTTAATCACCATTTTCTTGACATCTAAACATCGCTTCTTACCTTAATACAATGGAAACGTATGTCGTAGGTCTTTGAAACAGATTTCACGGAAAAGCATGGTCGATCACCCAATATCGGTATTCAAGAACAATCGGTTTAGTCCAGGGGTTCCGTACTTTTAAGCCTCTCCTCTCCTAAGTTTCGGACTGGGACTCCGCTAGTTTCATTGCCATTCGCCCTCCACAAGGAAAAGCCATTTTGTTTTGATACAGATAAAGCATCTTCGTTGCAAAAGAAAATGGTCCATTGGTAACACAGGTTACCCGGCATTGAATTTTTCTCTTTATTTTTTCCTTACTTGCAAAATGTCCTAGGTCAGTCGGACAGAAAGATTGAGATGTGAACTCATGACCAGTTATGACGACAACACCCCAATTCATTTTAGTTTCTTTCATCTGGTAGGAAATACGTTTACGTACATCGTTTAAGATTCCAAAAAAGGAATGTCCCATCAAACATAATTTATATCATATTATTTACCTTTGATACGAACCTAAATGTCATATGTGGTGATATAAAATCAAAACATCTTAACTTTTCATGTCCAAAAGACATATATATGACAAATACTGGTTTTCCATGAAAATCTAAATACATCCTTATAAATGCACCGAGGTCTAGATATCACGTCCAACTGCGACGTTCTACCTTCTTATTGTCACTGTAAAAAAACAATGAGCTTTAAAATGTGTCTTTTTTGTAACAGTTGATACTTCGCGATCAAATGACACCATTGATTAAGTTTTGCATATATGACTCCAACAACTCACGGAGTGGCTCTTTAAAGGGACCCTTCGAGCGGGGTATTTTTTGTGGAAACGAAATTCAGGAGGGAATTCCCTTTTGCACACGGCATATAACTGAAATTTTCTAACTCTTTATCTCACTGCCTTTTACTCAATTACACTGATTAATTTGATAATTAAACTTAATCCCCCTTTAGAAACCAAAATTAGCAAGTGTTACGAAACAAAAGAAGCCACTGGTTGGCGCTGCGAGCGTCAAGGGGATTAACTCCATTGTTTTGATGGCGACGATAGTATCAAACGATCAAGTGATGGGAGTTTTGTTTGTGTAAAATAGGATGTTAGGTTGTTATCACTAGAAATTGCGCAAGTTTTTACAACAGACACCACAGCTTCTAACACAATTAGTTCACTCAATATGACATTGAGGGGAAAACTGGCTTCAATTCGGTCATATAAGCCGAGGTTCGTCCTCGCACAACCATTCACAAATAATCTTCATTTTGCATTGTGTTTTTTCGAAATAACATAGAAATAAGTTTCCATAAAATAAATATGAGCAAGGTTGCCCGAGGTCGACCTCGAAAACACGAAGAAACGTCTCCGAAGAGTAGAAGAAAGGAGAGGAATTCTCAGCGAATTTATTTGGGTGATCTTGCAAGCAGATGGGCAGAGCTGAAAACTGCAGTGAACTTGACAGATATTCAGCTGGCAAGACACCTTCTTGATATCCATGATATCACATGCCAGTGCAAGTAAGTAGTATGGAATAATAATTATTATATAATATTATAGAATTATAAATATTGAATAGATGAATAAAATTGGCCCACATATACATATATGTATGTCAAATATCAACACCTACACCTACATACAACCATTCATTCACAACTTTTCATACTGTACTCAGTATAGATAGTTCTGTATTTGTCTTTTTTCACAAGCTTGGTCACCCATTTTTTCTATTTTGTCATTCATTTGAGTGATACATACCTAAAATAACATTCATGTATGCAGCAAAAGTAGATCCCTAATAATACACTGAGTATTATAACCCTACTGCAGTACTGTCAATATGATATTTATTTGTTTACCATCTTGAAATAATTAAATATTTATTCATCAATTCAAATTATTTCCAATATTTCCTATCATTTTTATGATGTTTAGATATAATGATTATTTTATTTTCACAGTTGTGAAACAGACCAACAGTGTGATCCATGGGATAGAAGTTCACAACAGGAATGTCTCCAGCTACCTTCTGTCAGCACGCCACAGAAGAACAGAGATCTAGATATTGCATCGCAAGTTGCGGGTAAGTACATATATATTTTACTCAATAAATAGATGTGTCTCACTATGAGAGTATACCTGTTACAGTGGAAGTATGAAACACTATAGTCATGACAATGTATCGATACATCAAGTATCATGATACTATATCTGCCAATAAATCATATGTTGTCTAATTTTGTATATGTATCATTGACTTTAGGATTTTTAGAACTTAATGGGTTGTCTGTAAAATACACTGAAAGTAGTGTATCGTGACATCACTGACATGTATCAGGTATATTGTGATACCTATCGTATCGCCAGATGTCTGTATCGTCACAACGACATTCTACATTTACTTGTGTATCAAATAAATGAACAGGTATTTTGGAAATGTATCATGGTATCATGTAACTGTTGAACTGAGATGAGACCAGATTTTTAAAAACCAAATAATATTAAGGAATAAATAATATTGAAAAAAACTTTTAGTAAAGTCATGGATCAGTTTGTTTACTTGTTTTTATGTTTCATAATATGTTTTCAGATCTCTCCATGATATCATCATTGATGAGCTCTCCTACCGCTATCTGTGCAGAAACCTGTGAAAATGCTGAGGAATGCTACAATGAGTATGTTTGCATTATATTGTACTAAATGTTTCAAGAAGTGATGCAACCTGTAGACACCAAACTATTTAGTAGAAACAAATATTACAGATATGCATTTGCTGGTGAAGAATACATACAGTGTTTATGAAAAAAAATCAAAAAGACCTACTAGGCTACACCGCTAGACACAGATCTCTGGGTCTTAGAACTTTTATTTGCTACTAATATTATTATTATACTATTATTCTTATTATATTTTTTTTAACAGCCATTGCAGAGATGAGCCAGATGACCTGTCACCAACCACAGACACTTTAGACGAGACGGTCAACAGAACCAGGTAGGATTTCAATTATAACATATATTTGTCTGTTATAACATAAGTAACCCTTTGATGAATAAGATGTTATAAATTTTCCACAAAAAAACTCATTCAACCCATTTTGGTATTTCCATTATTTTTCAAAATACAGACCTATATCAGATTTCCTAATTTTTCATGCTCTTGTGTATTATTTCCTTTTAATCTTATAATTATATTTCTTTTAGCAAATATGTACTGCATTTTATGAATGTGAAGGCAACCTTCCAAATGTAGTTTTTATGTATTACAGTGCCACCCTAGGGGAGAGCATGGATGCCCTCAGCAGTGACGACGACCTCCTCAACATGTCCCTGCCTGACATGGATGACGCTGCATGCCCTGATTTGGATTCATGTATTTATTACGGTGCTATTTTACATTTACATTCAAATGAATACATAATTCAATTAAAATATGTACAAAAAAGCCAATCGCCTTACTTTCATAATTTGTCATCAGAATGATGTATATATATACATGTTATTTTGTTTATTTCAAATGAAACAATGTAAACCCAGTATTTCTCAAACCATACAAAAAGTAAATCGAAGTAAATGAGTCATTTGAGATTTTACTGTTTCTGTTTATGTAATATAATGTTGATCATTCAGTTCACAGAACATAACACACATTAGCATCGCCACCTTGGTACTTGGAACTATGTACAATAAACAGTCTCGCAATGTAATGTTTTCTTTGGTTTTTTTCCAAACTGAATTACCGGGTATTACAACCGACCAGGACGAAATCCTGTGTAGTGTCCATTGTCAGCAGGATAGCATTCTCTTATTTTTAACACAGTGCATGATGGCACAACTTTCCTCTCGCCAGAACGTAACACACCATGCTTCATTAAGATGAACTGTCTGTATGCAGTATGCCTGAACATCCTGTTGTTCCTGTGGTGGTCATATGCGTACAGATCATTTCTATAGGCTCCCGCTGCATCCAAAACATCCTCGTCCATCACGACACGGTTAAACTTGTCTGTGTGGGTCACACAATGTCCTCTCTTCTTAGTGCAGCACCTGTTCTCTATGTCTGTTGGCATGGGTCTACAGTTTCCGCAACGACACCAACTAGGCCACGATGAAGGTGAAGGCTCCTCAGGGGGTTGATCACCAGGCTCATGTGATGTTTCTGGGACCTTTTTGTAGACTTGGTTGTCTTGCCATATCAACTTGGCAAGCAGCTCGCGACGAGTAGTCTCATCTAGGTGATCTATGTAACTCTGAAAAGAATCCATCAAACTCAATCAACATCACACAATGATATCATGTTAATTGTTAACATGTTTATTGTGCTAGTGGAAACATTACTTGGTGCTTTTGGAATGTAGTTTCTTCATGTTATGATTTCTTGTATAACATCTAGATAATGGTGATATAGAATTATTAGGGGATCACCATCAGTTTTTATGTAGAAGTTTTATTAACTAGATATTTGTACAGGAACAAAAGTTCTTACGTTAATTTTAAGTAATCCCTCAGTAGTTGGTTCTTGATTTGGAGGGGGCAGAGGTACAGCTGATGACCAGGAAGGTGAAGGGGTAGATGTGGCTGCTGGTGTGGTAGTTGCAGATGCAGATCTGACCTTCGCAGTCTTAGATTTCAGTCTGGTAGACGTTGACTTGGATTTGACAGATGTTGGTTTGGTTGAACCTCGGACGGATGAGGGAGGTGGGGATATAGAGCTTATAGTTGGCTGTAATGACTGCAGACTCACAGAACCAGGGGTGGCTGTTCCAGACTTTTTGCGGATCGTTATCTTTGATGGTCTCGGTTTTGTCATCTGTTTTCGTACCTTGGTTGGCACTTGCGGTACGTCTACATGATGAAGCCTCTGGAAAAATATTGTTGTAATTAGTACACTTTTTACTTTTACTTAAACATGAAATATACATATGCATAGATCCTCAAACTAGTCTAACAAATCAGAGTTTACAGATCTTTTTGTAATTACTCCAACCATATATACCTGGTGACTGGTGGTAAGTGTTGTGGATTGAAGGTGAGATACTTTCATCGGTGAAATTAACACTTTATCAGGCTACACAAGTGGCAATAACCCTACTTAACACTAACAGAAGTGTTCATGAAACAATAGTGACATGAGAATTAGTGAAGTGTTCTCGTAATTCATCACACTGTTCCTCCAAAGGACAACTCGACATGAAATTATCAATTCTTGACAATTCTTGACATATACCATGTACATCTCATGAGGTGGAAATTTTTATATGTTCACTTGTGGATACCAACCTAGTAAAAACTAATCACGAAATAGATATACATGGTATCTGTCAGACAAATCCTTTATATATCTTTATACCCACCTTTCTGTGTGTATTGATATCCTCATGTTGTTTCATGGACTAAAAGAAAACAAAGAACATTATGGATTAGTTATGAGAATTATAATTTACTTATTTAAGACATTATAAAATCTATTTTTTTATCTATTTTCTATTTAAATTTTTGACAGGTGAAAATTGAAAATTTAAATGTGCACTATGAAAACAAATCATTTAACGCATGGTAGTACTGATTAATGGATACAAAACCCTTATTGAAATATTTGTCCATATTATTATTTACCATAATTTGACCAATAGATTTTTTTATTATCATCACAATTAACGCTTTATATACCGGGTAGCTATAATAATTATGTATAATTGATTATTGTGATGCTCTACATGTTACACTCATATTGAGGTCGGTATCATAGAACACGGAAAGCGAGGTTGATATTATAACCCGATATATTAAACACTTACTCCAAAGCAAATGTCATCCCCGATTGTTGATTCTTCAAGGTTTGAGCATGGAAGGAGATGGCCACATCTGCAAAAGTAGTTACAAAACCGGTTCTTCTGTTTGCAAGGACAGGCCCCACGTTTTCCAGACCGTGAACAGGTGTTGTTGCATTGGCAGCTCGCCATGATCGCGATTGTGGAACGCAAACATCTTTACCTCTATTTATTTCTTTAGCATAATAACCCCGTGAATGTCTCCGTTGACACTGGCATATGGCAGTGCCCCGCATATTGCCCCTCAACCAATCTGACATGCCAAACACATGCACGCTGGACGCCATATTGTTTACAACTTTCCACATTGCATTGTGGGAAGGGACTTTTTCAATTCTATTAATAGATCGGAATCAGGCATGACGCGCATTAAATGTGCTGAAGCTAAAAATAACTCAATTAGCCGTACAAGCTGGTACGATAAAAAGGCGCTCGAATGGTGTCTTTAAAAGAAAAACAGAATATCGTTCGAGTGTATGACTGTTTAGAAAGGATTTCGATTTGATATTTATCCAGAAGAATAATTTATAAGTCAAAACCAGTCGTTATTCACTAAACGCACTTTACATGCGTTCACTTAAAAGTAAAATAGTAAAAATCAATTCTCTTTGCAGGAAGTAAATGCGTTAAAGTCATAGTCTCATTTTTGCAAGGCAAATTGTAATGCACGCCGGAAAAATAGTTCATCACTCACGGAAATATTTCCCCTGACGTTTGCAACAATTTTCAGAAATTTGCGTGCATTCTAGCCCTCAATAATGAAGTTCAAAACACCCTACCCTATGTCTTTTGCGAGCGTTAGTCCTTACCACGTCATTTCGCTAAGGCCATGACGTGGAACACATGAAATTTCTCAGCTAAATATCCAATGAATCTAGCCAATAGCTTACCTTTTTTCAATTACAGAAATAACGAAAAGGTGGTAAACTCAATGAAGAATGCGTCTGTCATAAGTACCGGCGCTGCAATTACTAGATTTCAGGTATTTCGTACTCGCGATGGGATTGCACTTGATTCGGTAACTCTTCAGTCTGAAACGGCATACACCAGTACGCAGCGTCTTCCTAAACTGGGCTTAAAAATGAAAATCTTTGCAGACGCGACAGAAAATATTGGTGTAAGTGATTGGAGTTTTGCTCGTGAAGAATAATTAGCCCAGTTTGGTTGCTTTACAAAATTGAGACTATGACTTTAAAGTGGTCTATAGATCGTGTAAGTTTATAACTTGTATGTAGGTCATTTCAAGTGAATAAAACGGCCAATAATTTTCGATTTTCTTAGACTTGAAATGTTAAATGCTTTATGCAAAACGGTTAAAAGTTTCGAACCCAATTAATTATCTGATATATGATAGAGTCAAACTTTCCAAGATTAAAATGGCTAAGGAGTTTACTCGAGAATGTGTAGTTAAAGGAGCTTATAAATACACGGATTGACTCAACCACTCAATGTCTTAACATAATGTATTTTTATGGAAAGAGTGTAAATCGAGTCTAAAATTCTTTAAATTCATATATATCGTTGTATTTATCCGTAAATAGAATTGTTAATATAATTTGAATTAGTATTGATTTGTGTTTCATTATTTGTGTATTTTATGATTTTTAAACGTTCACACAATTTACAGCAAAACCTTAAATATTGCGTTTCAGGTTTGTTACAATCTTAAAGTTGCATGTGGTATAATTGACAAAAACAGAACGGTCACATTCTAATAATTCAGACATTTTAAAATTTCATTATCATCATCAACTTATTGATTTTGTTTTTAGAACGTTTTAAAAAGCGTGTTGTATGTGCCAGAAAACCCTAGGAGAACTACATGTACTTCAAGGTCGAGATTACAAAGCACCGATTGTTCTTACATCGTCACAATGGGTCACTGGTGATGCGTGAAGTCCCTTCAGAGATTAGTCAGAATGTTTTGACGAAAAATATATACATACATGTATGTCTATTGATTGCTTGTAGGCTATGCTTACCACTGGAACGAATTATGTTACTCATCACGACAATCCACGTTAAAACGCGTGTCTCAACTGTAATAGCATGGATGGTAGGACAAAATCGTGAGTATAAAGTTACACATCAACGTTTTACTCTGTATTTAAGAATAGAACAGCCTCAAATACCATAATCTTTCATTATCTTTGTAGGTTTGCCCTGAAATATTTTAGATGATTAAAAACCCAGACATATAAAACTTGTCAGGGCTCCAGATAACATGCGTATCTATGTAAAATACGCACGGGTAATTCAATCATACGCATTTTATATGTTTTTCGGTTTTTTAGGGGAAGTCAATAAGTTCATAGAAGTGGGTATTATTACACCTCTGAAAAACATCATCGTTCATTTTATTATCGTGATAGGCCATCTGATGATAGTTTACAGGCCTAAACAAGAAGTTGAGAACTCAGCCTTCAGCGGACAAACACAAAATACTTGTAGACTATAAAACACCTGAAACTACAATAACAGGAGCCTGCTCTGCTGGCTTGATGAAGCAATTTGGAGCGGCGATCAAGAAGAAGGGGCGCATCATGTTGACTGCTAGAGTTGTGTTTCTTCATGATAATGCTCCAGTACACAAGAGTCGTATTGCACCATCTGCACTAAAACAACGTGGCTTTGAACAACTTGACCATCTCCCTACGTTCCAGATCTGGCCCCAAGCGAGATGATATTGAAAGTAAAATCAGTATTACAACCATTTGCTTCTGTTTTTATACACTTCTTAGAACTAATGACTTCCCCTCGAATTTTCACTTTTATTCTCCTTTAGATTTCCACTGTTCTTTAGCATTAATTCTCAAACTGTTTGTTTCTCTTAAAGAGGATAGTTGTATATTATTAGTGTGAATCATTTTTAAACATTATTGATTTTGTCAAAATTCATAGATTCAAACAAAATATTAAAAATTGATTATCCGCTGAAAACATGATATTCCTGTATTTAACAAAACCAATATAAGGTACCATTTAATTGAAAATATCTTTGCATCCCCCCGGTTTCAAATAATTTGAATTCTAGCTTTGAGAAATACTATAAATGGAATCATTTTTCACAGACAAATCATGACATGAGACATTCTTTTTTATCAAAGTATAAGTCGTTTTTTATCGTGAGTGGTTTATAACATATTACTTTGAATGTTTTTTTCTGCATCATGTCAGTATTTTTGAAAAAATACTGAAAGATTCAGAGACAAAGTGTCAAATCATTGATACCAAAAAGAGCTGTTTTGAATGTAATATTGATAGAGAAATAAACCAAATGATCAATTGTTGATGATGGGAATATAACAGTAAAGAAAGAAAATAATTGTTCTCTTTATCGTTTGCCAGCGCACTGGGATCTTTACCATGACAAAGATTTATCAATTATCACCAAGAAAATTCAATCTGAAAGTAAACTTTCAAAGGTGTAAGGCCTTTTGTTATTTATTGAATTATAAAAACGGTTTGGATTAGATATTGCAAATTCGATTGAGAAGAAATTCAATGTGTATTTTTAAATATTTTGCTGTTTTTCATACGTGTTACTGATCAATAGCTTTCCCCTTACGGCAAATCAAAAACTTTGCAGTGCAACGGACTAATTGATTGTGAAAAAGTTTCTTTCCCATGTTTCTAACCATTTATTTCATACTTCAGGCTTTTATCAACTTTGATTTTTGTACAATGTTTTTGCACTTTTATCTGTAAAAATTAAATATCAATAAACATTTCAATCCCTTCGATTCTTATATCTATATACTAATATATATAGTTATAATTGTAATTGTTAAATTGTACGGGCTGCTTTTGATATTGAATTCAAGTATATTTAATATACCATTTTAGTTATATGATTATCTAAAATTTATTGAACTAGATCCTTCTTAGATACATTTCTGAAAAACCTATGACTTTAAATTTTCTTTGAAATTCTTATAACTCATTAATATCCCTTAGATATGTTTGCATTTCATAAATGAGCAAACCTCTATAATACACACAACGTTGGTCATTTCAAATTAATGAGGGATCCTGTCCAAAAAAAATTATATGACCAGAAACAGAAAGACGTTATGCTTTAAATTTTGTTTGTAGTGTAGATTTTCTTAAGAGTTTAAGTTAGCGGTACTTTAAATAATATTTTTCAAAAGAATAAATAGATGAAATTTTTTTTTAAAATTTGATGAGTAGATAAATGCATTTACAATAGTACTTGAATGACCGAATGGATCAATAGATAAATGAAGATATTAGATAGATAGAAAGAGAGATATTGATAAATATTGATAGATATTGATAAATATGAATATATATATATGAAATACTTCTTTTCCTATTTTCTTTCAGATTGACATCTCATATTTTGTGATTGTGTAATTTTAAGATAATAAACTTGATTGATCGGGAAATCAATGACAGAGTCCTCACCCGTGAGTAGATTGATGAGTATTGACTATTTCTACACGACATCAATTCAATGGACTCCAAAATAAACAATCGAAGGCGAAGAACAGGCCAAAACACAGCCCAAAAGAAAAAATATTGATACTTGATAGAAAGTTTGTTAGATTCTACCTCTCTTGACGCCAGTGCACAGTAAGGTTAGTTGTTAGCGGATGGCCTAATAGTAAAACGTTTGTGTTCTTCAGTCTGTTGAACTTTTGAAATAAAGGAGTGTTTTTATTCCTTTACCGACAAGGCTAGAAAGAAAGCCGCTGTAGTGAACACTGAAACCGAGATAAGTTGGGTTGTTTACTTCAAGAAGTCAAGTCATTTTATAGTAGTCACCCAATATGAACCCAACATGTGAAATAACAGAGGAGAAAGCGAAGTTCATGGCGTTGGAACAAAACTAAATTCCATCAATAAAAAGTGAAATCAATCCATCGAAGACGAAACACATCTTAAACCGTTACTTTGTAAAACAGTGTGTTAATAAAAAATACAGCGACAACGACAATGATATGAGGGTAACAATTGCGTATGGACATAAACCTAGCTTGATATCTTCAGTTGCTGGCATCAAAACAGAAAATATCTAAACATCTATCTGAAATATCTGATGTCAAAATAAAGCTACGCAGACAGAAATAACAATCGATTTCTTCACCAAGGCATTATTGCAACACCAACGTCCTCAAATGAAATTAACGCTTCGGCTAAACATTCCACAATGATTTGCTTACTGTTAATATCTGTGAGTCTCTTGGGAAGTTGGGGATCCTTGGTGTGTACTGACCTCAACTCCCTGACCAGCCCCCATACAGACCAGAGGTTGACCGGTCATACTTTCCTGTCCATGGAGACACGAGGTCTTATGATATGTGCCAAGGAATGTCTGAAAAGGAAACGGTGTAAGTCGTTCAACTTCCAAACGTCTGGGACCTGCGAACTTAACCTGAATACAAGCTCTGAGGTTGGAACATTGTTATCTTCTGATAATTATTTCTATCACGAGATCGACCAGATAAACACAGTAAGTACTAAGTAATGTTTTTTTATGCTAAAATATAAGATAAAATACTATATGAGACATTTTAGCAATGTTTTTGGCTTTCTGTTTAGGTCAGATGGGCTGAGTATTTGAAATACCTGAAGGAAGATTTTATCATCAATTCATATTCAACAGTCAAATTTGATCCTGTTGAGCAATAAAGCCGTTTCTTATTGTTTGCGGTGAATTTGTTTTCAAGCGACACCGAGTATGCTTTATGAATATTATATATCGCTTGAATAGGGCCAAATATCATATTACCGCAGTAAAGTTCAAATCTCCTATCCAAATGCCATAATCATTACATTTTCTTGTTTTCAATTGTATATAAAAAGCAACCATACAAATTTAAAGTAGTCGGAATTCAGAGTCCGATTTACATGTATGTTAGTTGAAAGACCCACTAAACAATACCAACCTATAGCTCTCGTTACAATTCAGTTTCCAAAATTATGTTTCTGTCATTGGCGCGCGCCATTGTCGAAATACTGCATACCGAACGTTTTTTCTTTTACCACTGTATCTTAGTGTAAATATCATGTGATTTTGGTTTAGTGTGTTCTTCAATGAAATATCGTCAGCAGAATTGATAAAGGATCACCCAATAAAAAGCCTTCTTAAAAACCTAATTCGCTCTCTTGTGCAAAATTCGAATATTCTAAGTTGACAGAAAGAGTCATATTCTTTTAAATATCATTGTACTTAAAGTTCTATTTAAATGTTCTATATTAAGGCGCAATAAACAATCAGCAGAAAAATCTAGTGCAAAGAAACAAACATGACTTGTGTTTTAAGCTTTTTACGGATTTTGTAGAGAAAAATGAAGACAATGTACCATGAATCTCACTGCTGTATTCAAGATTCAACGTTATCCGTTTCTTTTTCGCAAAGTTTTGTTAACTTAAGAAAATCACTAATCACATGATATTTGCGCTAAGCTATGCAGGTGTGTGAACATCCCTTTGGTATGCAGCTGTGTTTTCTATTTGTATGTCTCTGCAAAATCATTTTCATTCGTCTTTAGATAGAAATATGACAACATGTTACATTTTTATGTTAGGATCCCATTATTTGCAATACTTCAATTTCTTTTTACATTTTCTTGCGGATTCGAACAAACAACTTCAGGCGCTAAATGTTACATTTTTATGTTAGGATCACATTATTTCCATTACTTCAATTTCTTTTTACATTTTCTTACGGATTCGAACAAACATCTTCACAGTCAGGCGCTAAATCGCCAATATGACTATATGGCCTAACAACAAAGCCGTTTAGACCTTCAATTGCAATTGCAAATCAAACAATTCTTGTACTTTCAGCCAATGCAAGATTTAAATCATACACATGCTTATACAAGAAACTCTTTTGCTTAATATCACAAAATCAATATGTTAAGAAAAAGTGTTGGTACAACTTCATTACTATTGCGTCATAAGTATCACCAACACGTACACTTACACCTACATTCTTTCAAAAGACCAAACGCACACACACACATATATGTGTGTGTATTATATATATATACATGTATATATATATATATATATATATATATATATATATATATATATATATATATATATATATATATATATATTTAAAAAAAGGAGAATAGGTTTCTCACGTGAAGGAAAGTTATATATAAGAAAGAGTAAACATCGGATGGTTCTGACTGGATCAATCTTCTTTAATACAATACTTATGGTTTGTTTCAAATGTGAATTTTATATTCCATTCCTCCTAAAAGTAAAAACAAGCATTTAGAAAATTTCCTAGACGTCATAACTAATCAGCCCCTTAGTAAAACAGAAAACATTAAATCTAACATTAACAAGAAAGATAGAAAAGCAATAGAGGAACTGAGAAACAGTAGCAATATCATTATAAAAGAAGCAGACAAAGGAGGGGCTGTAGTCATCATGGACTCTGACTATTACGAGTCCAAAATAATGGACTTATTAAAGGATCCAACTTCTTATAAAACACTTCCTAAGAACATCGATCTGAAAATTATTTTAAATCTCAACAAATTAATTAACAAACATGATGGCAATCTCACAAAAGAAGAAATAGATTACATTTTACACTTTGAGTCCAAAACAAGTAATTTCTATGGTCTTCCTAAAATCCACAAGTCTGAAATTATAAAAACACAAATTCAACTTCAAAACTCAGAATATGTTCAAATCCTCAGACCTGTTGATTTAAAGTTTCGACCCATAGTAGCTGGACCAGCCTGTCCGACACACAGATTAAGCAATTTCATTGATATCATTCTCCAGCCCTTCCTACAAAATATCAAAAGTTATGTTCGAGACGATTTGGACTTTCTCAATTATATTCCGGATCAGACGCCGGATGATACACAGTTGGTAAGCTTTGATGTTACATCCCTTTACAGCAATATCCCCCATGAACTTGGTATAGAAGCACTCGAATACTGGATTGATAAACACCCTGAAAATCTTAACGGTAGATTTGATAAATTATTTATCATTGAATCAGCTAAATTTATCAAACAACTCCTTCCAGTTTAATGATATCCCTTTTTTACAAATTTTAGGCACAGCTATGGGAACAAAATTTGCACCTGTTTATGCAAACTTAGTTTTAGGCTACCTAGAGGAAAAGTTGTATCTACAACTAAAAAACATGTATGGGGATGAATTCACAACAGATTTCATATCCAAATGGAAGCGATACCTAGATGACTGTTTTCTATTATGGCAAACATCTAAGGGAGATATTCTAGACATCTTCAATATACTGCAGGACATGCATCCAAATATAAGACTGTATGAAAATTGATGTTTGATTCGATTTACATGAACCACGTAAATAGCTAATAAAAAAACAACATATATACTCAAATTTATAATTGCACGTTCTTAAAAAGTGCTATGTTTCCTGCAGGTTGTGGCAGGTATGTGTGACACCCACACGTGCACTAAAAACCAGGTGTGTCAATCAAACTCCTCTTCAACTGTCTGTGACCAATGTAGCAACGCCTCGGAGTGTGGGATTTGCTCTAATATCTGGGGTAAGAATTCTTCTTCACATAATCAGAGGACAGTGTATTTTACAATGAAATAGAAATTGTGCTGATTTAAATGTGATATTCGATCAAACTCATGACTTTATGTTAGTATCAGTATTATTACTCGCCCGTTGAAGATATCGTCGGTAGATGAATCTACGATGTTATTACACATATTATCGTGCATTGTGGTATAACATCGCATGCTGATTGACGTTATGCATTTTATTTGATACAAGTCTGCTAGAAATGAATAAAAAAAACTAAACTCAGTCCCGTTTAATTACAATTTTACCAAACTCGTGAGTGGTATCGGTATTTAACTCGCTTTCGCTCGTTAGATACTAAACCATTCACTCGTGTCATAATAATGGCAAGTCGTTTAGTAATCTTTATTTCTAAACATATGAGCCATAAAATGAGGCATTTTAGCATCAGTAAGTACTTCTCGATAAAAGATACCATTTATTAAAAAAAACGTTCACATATGTGTGTCAAAAAGTTCATGGTTAATTCATGACTTTGTTCAGATAATTCATCTTCAACATGCTCGTCGCTTTATTTCTTTTTTTATTTTTATTTCTAATTTGAACGTACAGAAGTATCTATTTGACATTTGCTACCTCTTGGAATAAATTAATTTTTAAGCTAATGTTTCTATGGCTGTGTCTGTTGCAAAACCGTCAGAACGAATTATAAATCCTAAACGTCATTTTCATGGTAAGGTGGATAATATCAAATTTCATGAAAGTTCCTCCATTTCTTATATTCCACTTGCTTTTGCAGAGACATCAAATCAACAGTTCCGTTCCCATGGATGTTTTAACGGGCGTGCTTTACCTCATCTTATAGTCAACCTCAGAGATGTCATAGATTGGAATGATATGGCCAAGACCATACTAGACTGTGCAGCTGCAGCTCATGCAGAGGGGTATGAACTCTTCGGGATAGAATTTTGGGGCGAATGTTACGGAGGAAGTCACTCTGAAGCTGTGCTGAATGACCCAGTGCCTGTTTCCCTCTGTGCAGATAGCTGTTGGGCGGGCACTGCTAAGTCAAATACAATGTTTGTTTATAAATGGTTATAATATCAACTGGTAAACTGAACATCGCCCCATTCCATTCACAGAAATGACGTTTTCTCTCGTAATTCGAAAAAATATTCACCTCATATCTATTTTGATAGGGCTGTTCTCTTAATAAAGAATTCTCATCGGTTGCAACGAAAATCGGCTGTACTATTTGCGAAATTTTGTTCAACGAAGCATTCGGTCTGTTCAGAACTAAAGTTCCTTCACTTGTGCGATTTGCTCATAACTCTTTCAAGTCAT
Organism: Phorcus lineatus; assembly: GCA_921293015.1. Lineage (NCBI taxonomy): Eukaryota > Metazoa > Mollusca > Gastropoda > Trochida > Trochidae > Phorcus > Phorcus lineatus. The sequence goes on along the minus strand of OV121085.1, from coordinate 28,121,338 downwards.
GTTATTGCAATGATGTCTTGTATGTTTAAGGGTAGTTCGTATAGAAATATGAATTTGTAAAGTACATGTATTTTCTGATTGTTTTTTATGTTTTCGGCAGACTAGCTTGCTTGACGCATTTAAACAGTGGTTATGCTGGAAAATGTGATATAAGTAACTTTTAAGGAGGGAATGCTTAAAAAGATAGAAAATATATTTAAAGGGAATTAAATTTTCGAATACTTGCACACTATTATTGAGGTTGGGTCATAAGAAAACAGGAACTAGGGTTTCTATTTCAACTTCTTACATGTTCCAAACCTGTAAGAACTGTTCTTTGTGTTGTAAGGTTTTCATGCCATGTACCATTTAACGAAGTATGCGTTGTCATATCGGTGTAACTACGAAATACAAATTATAGTTAAATACAAAGAAAGAATTCATAAGCTTGATGTTTCGAAGTATACCTGAATACAGAATACTTGACCTTATAACTGACCGATGAGCCAATTTAGTTTTTTAGGAAGATGGCCGAAAATTTCTTAATTCTGTAGTTGAATAATGCATAGTTTTTTCATCTTAGGTTATAATTATATGTTCCAAAGTGTTAACATATGTGAAAATTAGCATTTAACACTATGCACAAGTCTAACACCAATCAGCATGACAGAACCTTTGTAGTGACGACCTAAATCTCCTTGTTATGAAAAGACCTTTTCTTACTCATATATGATTATTAGAAACTGAAATAGTGTAGTAGATACCATATTATAAAATTCCATGATAAATCGCAGCAAAACAGTTCTACAGTTTTCATTTGTTTTTCGAAAAAAACATTTTTTAAACATTTTAAGATTTAGTCCATATAGATTATAAAATGCTACTCTCATTTGACAGTAAACAAATGCCTGTAAGTGCCAGTATATAACCGACATTGAGATGTTAACGAAACTTCCCTTTATTTCCTTTATATTCATTAGTCTTATTGCTATCTTCACTGAACATTAATTGTTCATTTGTAACTGACACCGCTATCGTGTATTTCTGAACCAATATTTACGTAGGTTTGGTATCCTTGGTAGTAGAGGTGGTCCCATCCTCCTAAAACAAAGGATCTAAAGAGTTTGGTAGTTTATTCTTTGTACACAGAGCAATCGATAGAAATGGAATAATCTTTTGTAAGCTGTTTGAGGACAGGACACTAGGTTACATCAATAATGTAGATATGGTCATTTGAATTTGTAATCGGACAATTGTTATTGACAACATTGAGATCACCAATGATCGAACAACTGAAGACATACATCGATCATAATTCCCCAAACAATACCTGTATTTCAAGAAGGTTCATACAGTCCAGAATCCATTTATAGCAAGACATTCGGTATCCACTCACATGTCTATCTGGTTTCTGATGCATAGATTTCTGGTAACTACATGCATAGCTTTCTGGTAATAAGATGCATATCTTACTGGTAACTAGATGCATAGCTTTCTGGTATCTGATGCATAGATTTCTGGTAACTACATGCATAGCTTTCTGGTAATAAGATGCATATCTTACTGGTAACTAGATGCATAGCTTTCTGGTATCTGATGCATAGCTTTCTGGTATCTGATGAATAGCTTTCTTGTAATAAGATGCATAGCTTTCTGGTATCTGATGAATAGCTTTCTTGTAATAAGATGCATAGCTTTCTGGTAGCAGGATGCATATAACTTCACGGTAAGAAGATGCTTAGATTTATGGTAACAATATTCATTGATTTCTACTAACAAGATGCATTGATTTCTTCTAACAAGATGCATAGCTTTCCGGTAACAAGATGCATAGATTTATGGTAACAGGATGCATAATTATCTGGTAACAAGATGCCTAAATATATGGTAACAAAATGCATTGATTTCTCCTAACAAGAGTCCAGAAGCATATCTTTCCGGTTTCCTGGTTTCTAGAACACGCTTCTAGTCCAGTCAAGTTACCAAAAAATTTTAACCCAAACCTGAACAAATTGCAACAGAGACGATTTTGATTGTAATTAATTGTTGAAACATTGTGGAATAACATATTGAAAATGTAGAAAAATGTATTTAGTGGAACATTATGAATTTTAACTTTTAATAAGGTATGTGTTGTTCACTTTTTGTGTCAAAAAGGTTAATGCTGAAGAAGTGCTGCCCATGTTATGACTCATATTTCGACATATCTGCTAAACAAATGGTCTACAGGCAAAATATATAAGACAATAATTTTGATATAGAAACTGTTTCCTACCTGTCCACTCTGTTATCGAGTTAGGTATGTCTGGATAATCAGGTAAAATCGAATTCTAACAAAATGTAAACTTCTTACAGCTACCTGGTCCATATATATCCATTTTATAAGAAATTGTTTGAACTTCATGGCTTACTACTTGTCTTGAAAGTTATTGATATTAGAGTTCATACAGTGTAGTGGTATAAAAATTACAGGTCCACACTATCACAGTCATCTCGAATTGTAAAGGAGTTTGTGCAGCTGACAACTCTACATTCTCCACAGGCAACTGAACAGTCTAGACCAAGCTTCTTGCATGTGCATCTCCTAGTGTCACAGTCAGTTATGCATTTACACTTTACTGCTCTTATCAGGTCATCTGGAGCTGGGGGAAAGTCTGTGGTTTGAGGTTAAAGTTTGTCTCCGACTCGAATCCATCCCAAGTCCTCAGGATTCATGTCATCATCCTTGCCCATCCAATTCTGTACCTGCAGATAGACACGAGCACTGTGATATTTTGCAGCAGAGGCTGTTGGTGGTAGGGAATGAACCTGAACAAAAGTTGAACTTGTGGAAACCTTCTTCTGAAACCTTCTATAACGAAGTGAATTTAATCCTTCTCCAGGCATTCCATTGTGCAGAGGATCATCTCACCAGCCACTGTTATTTCTTCCTTTGAAGATTCTATGCAGAATTCTTTTGCACATCTTGTGAATGCTTTATCCTTTAAAGCTTTCTTGAGGACCAGTCCCTTTCCTATTCCAAACAGGCGAGATGTTGTGTCGCAACCAGCAATTGCATGCATGAAGGGTAGGAGAAGGCATGTTTCTGGGCCTAAAGAGGCCTGTATATGATGGACATTCCATAATATTTTTGTGATGGCTTTTACTTCAGATTTCATGAAAATTTGAAATGATGTTTGTTTGGCATGAAAGCAAAGAAGAATCAGCAAATCTGTATCCTCTCCAATGACAGTGGTTGTACATTTGGTGGAACAAACAACTGCTGTCTGTGCAGTAAGTAGATCAGCATCACCATCAGCATGAACCGTCTGACAACCATTATCCTTCAGTTTGTTGCTTAGCAAGTTGATGAAGTTTTGCTTATTGCTAAAATTTGCTAAGAATTGTCATTATTCTTATTGGCAGTTTCAACATAATTGACCTGTGCTCCAACAACACTCCCTGAACGCCTTAGATGTGTGACATCTTTAGTTGGTGGGCCATTTTTATAACCATCAAACGCCACAATTGCACTTAAGCATTTTCTTTTGACATAATCAACATACATGTTGCAAACATAACTGAATGTTGTATTACTTGGCCAGGGAAGTCTGTGAAGTAGAGATCCATATACTGCATGTCGTCCATTTGGAACGCTTGTACACTGGTTTCCCATGCTAGTATTCGATTATATGTGTTTACTTTTCATCTGGCGTGTTCTGTGTGTCAATTGAAAACAATTATCTAAACAAATATGAACTAAATGGCACCTTTACGTTAACAATATATATATAATATCATTATGTGCGTTTAGTAATAAAGAAGTTGTTATTCTGACATCCTTCTGTTTCCATTGTTGAATAAGGTTCAAATAAAATAAAAGGAGAATAGTTTATGACGTGCATGTATTATTGTCTTTGCTGTTAAAATTCACACTTTTAATCAAAATCATTTTTTAAAACAAGCAATAGGTATTTAGTATAAACATACGCTTGCATTATGATGCCAGGGACCTGGAAAATTCAATAAATGAGAACGGTGCAACGAAATATGTCAATTATTATTGTTGATTTTTCTCTAACTATGCGACATCTCCGAAGCTCAGTCTCTGCTTATGGATTGAAGTTATGGATTGATTCCAGACCTGAGAGAGATTTGTTATATAATGACAGAAATGATTGCACTACGATGTAAAATTCTATCTTTGACTAAAGGAAATATATAGTAAAAGTAAATTGTCTTTAACTCAAAGAACTATCATCAACTACTGAGATCACTACAGAGATAGCTCAACTCATAAAATACTATGCTAACCTGTTCTATTACGAACACTTCTCGAGCTAAAAATAAAAATGCCTAATTAGATGCAATCATTATTTTAAGAAATATCCGTTGTTTGAAAAATTGTCAACGAAAAGTCACAGTCATTTCTGTATGCTTTGGGAAATAGAATTTATAGGAATATGGACTTTGCCACTGGATCTTCTTTAAAGAACACGGTTACGTAATATAGCGATTAAATGATGGCATTGGACATCGGTTACAAGCTTTTCGTGCAAGAAATGTTCTCATTTGCTGAAATTTTGCGTAAAGTTTGTCTGTTGGGAATCTGCTGGAAGCCCGAAAAGTACTCGTATTACAGCAGAGGTTAGCGTTGGATATTTGTCATGAGGATATTACAAGATCAAATTTGCATTGATATCACCGTATGACAGATATCAGTTTTTATGACTCAAACGCTGTTAACAACAAGCCTCATTCTCGTCACTCGTCACTCCCTCATTTTCATCACAACTTTCCAAATGGAGCGTAACTATTTCCTTTCTTTTTTTAAAAATGTATCACCTCCTGTACGTGTTATTTTCAACATTTCAAGGGAGTCTCGGAAGATTATCTCAGCTGTTGTTATACGTCAATTATTGACGTTTACGGTTTATTAGACATCACTCATTTCAATGTCTAACAAGTATGGTTGAATAGCAAACGATGCGTGACGTATACAATAAAACTAATCCATAGAAGGTGTTGCCCAAAAGATATCGCATGTGTTTGAAAAATCTTTATCTACAAGCGATATACTTTGAAGATGTTGCCACGAAGAAATCGTCATAATGAAATTACATCATCAATTAATGACATCACGTATGTGTATAGTGTATAGCAGGAGCCAAGCGATACCCAATCAAGCCCTTTCAGCTCACACCAGCTTATCAGTGATGACGTGGCAAACGAGACAAGCGACGACTACAGCACTTCTGTGAACACAAGCAAGGAACAAAGATGTCATCTGTGAACATACGAAAGAATATAGCGTTAACATCTGTAACAACACTAATGATGTATTAGGACAGGGGACATCATCCTGCTTACACCATCAGAATTACTGTTCCAAAACGATGTGTAGCTAAATTGACGTTGAACGTGAAAACTACCTTTATAATTGGAGCAAAACTTCAACGAACGTTCTGGATTCTGTCAATTATGCAGAACTGAATTATACCTTTGACTTATATTGACTTATTGACAATATTAATTGGAGATTTTAATGCTGATATATGAGACACTGTGTTTCCTCAAAACCTACAGCTTTGTATCTGTTTACCTTCAAATGATAAGAATGCTTTTACCTACTCCAGCAAGTTAAGACAAACAAGAGCTTGAAAGATGACGTTTTTATAAATTTTGAGATAATGGATTATGCTGTCGACCATAACATACATAACGCTGGATCAGACTTTTGTCCAATCCTGGCAGTGAAACTCCAACATACAGCTACTCTGGCGACATATACTTAATTGGCGGAAAGTTAATCAGGTAGATCACTTATTAAATCGCCAAGAAACTGAAAACTGCTTTAAAGATGTAGATTTTGAAGAAGAATAGATGAAAGAAGATTACCTAAGTTGGATAACTCGTACCTAATCCCGTTCTTCACTGAATAAAGTATGTTTAAATCAAGAATATATTGAAGCTCATTATGCATATGTAACCACCTCGCTTTATTCTATGACTAAAATTAGTATTCCTTCCTCTCGAACCAGACAAATTTAAAGCCTTTTTGGAAAAAGGACAAGAAAAAGGATTTGTATTTGTCCATGAGATAATGTCGAAGTTAATGGATAATGAGTATATACATGTACCTAATGGATTTAATGTTGGTTCACTAATCCGTATTCACAAAGCTACTGGTAAAAGCCAATATGATCCTTCATATTATCGGGGAATAACTCTAACGTCTGTTCTCAGCAAATTATTTGAAAGAATGATCTTAGAAAGAATAGATAACTGGTGTTACAGTAAATCAGTCCTGCACAAATATCAGTTTGGATTTCGTAAAGGTGCTGGTGCTGAAACAGCTGTATTAACGTTGTTAGAAAGTATAGCTTATTACATGGAAAGAAACTCACCAGCGATAGTGAAAAAGCTTTTTATAAGATACGGCTCAATGGTCTATCAAATAAGCTTTATCATATTGGTATAAATGGATAACTCTGGCGTATAGCCAGTAACAAGTATATAAATGAAAAAATGTGATAAATTTAGAATGTTACTTAATAGAAATCGCTGATGTGTTTTGCTTTTTTGGTGGTTTTAACCCCGTATCATCCTCTGGAATCTGTAACAGAGTTATGTATCCATGTGCCCTTTTTCCTTGTGAAGTTTGGTGTAAATTAACATCAAAAGAATATGATATGCTTGAAAACAGTTGATTATATTTTTGTAAAATCATTCAGGGTTCATCTAAAAAGTCTTCTTCTATTGTTGCACGAGTTTGATAAATTATTGATTTCTTAGATGTAAATACTTTTCCAGCCTTTGGAACAATGATGAAGAATTTTCTTTATGTTTTACTTGGTTGATTGCCAACAGACCATTGATTATCTCTTGAAAATGATATATATGGCTTTCCTGAATGATTAAACTATGTGCTACTGTTAACCACTGGAAACACTTTTTTGCAAATTGTTAGTAACTATCTATGTCAATCTGTATCTCATGTAAATACATCATATCAGATTGTATCTTCATTCACTGGAGGATACGAATAATATTTATCCTCCAAATCTTTCAGAGGTTCTTGCATCTACATGAATTATTTCACTAGCCCTTAGTGGTAAATTACACAATATCACTATAATGTTCTTTCATAGGTCCATTCAACCTTTCAGTACTAGTACAGGCTCAATGAGCATTACTCTTTCGCTATCGAATACCTCATACAGATTGTTTGAAACGTTCCCTATAGGCAATCAAAAATGACAAATTCGTCGCCAAGATGAACTTGGGTAAAATGAATTTTACCATCAATTCTAATGAATATTTTCTTTAAAAACCAAACAACCATTGCAGGGAGAGAGGCTGTGACTCATTTATAGAGATCTATTGTGAAAAAACTACCCGTTCAGCAAGAATTGCAGAATGGAAATAAAATGTCTTAGTGTACGGAATATGATATTTCAGAGTGCTAAAACCATGTTTATGCATCATTAACTTCCTAGGAAACTTTCTTTCATCTCTACAACTTCTCAATTGTCTTTGCCAGAAGGAACTTAGAAATAGCATATATCAATAAAGGACATGCATGTTCGCATTAATTAAGCTGCAACATAGTCGACTTCCTCGGCAACTGTGTCTTCTTTCATCTCTTCAACTTCTCAAATGTCTTTGCCAGAAGGAACCTAAAATAAGCATTTGTCAATAAAATACATGAATGTTCACATTAATGATGCTGCAACAAGAACTATTGTTTTCTTTTAGAACGCTGAAAGGAAGAATATGCCAAAACAAAAAATAAAGGAAACAATTCTTAAAATTATGAAGGGAGAGGTTTGAAATACAAGTGGAAGATTTGTGGTAATAGTTATGTCATCGCATAATACGATAGATGAATGAATTATTATGTACATGTATAACTTTTAGTACAGCTATTCTTCTTAAGATGAGAAAAGTCATGAACACAAAGTGATAATCTTATCAGAATGCATTGCATTGTAAATAATGGTTAATAACATATGTCATTAACACATAAGTCTTTGCACTGTATCGACAGTTGGAATGAGTGCCCATTTTCATGAAACATTGAAGACAACAAATGCATATCCACTGGTGTGTAAATTGTAATGTAATGGATCCATTTGTCCATGAAAGCATTTATACATTTAAACCTTTAAGGTTTTTTTTAAAAACAATGCTTTTTTAAATACTTATCTTTGATCAATACTGATCGCTTTGGTATTTCGATTTTTTAAAACAATTCTTAAACACTATTATCCATTTAAGTAATTTATTGAATGGCCGTTTTTACTTAGTGCTGAAGTGCGATCACTTTGATAGCTAAATTCCAAACAGCATCAGACAAACAATAGACACACTTCTCAGAAGAAATCTTTTTCTTTATTTCTTAAAAGCAACGTCCGACGTAGATTCTATTGTTCGTTATCGATAATGATTGCCCTCGTTGTTCAGCTCTAAGAAAGCTAATCAAAGAAGAAAGCTAGACTAGACTAATATTCAAACTCTGAAACACTTTTTTAGTAAATATAAGAAAGGAAAGAGAGGTTCATTCTCTCCAACAGAGGTAGGAATTTATGACGGAGCTACCTCTGTTGGGAGAGAATGAGAGAGGTTATGCTGATTTGAAATTTCGATTTGCGTTTCAAAAGGTTTTGTAGAGGACAAAATATTATTAACTACAGCTAAGGTAGCTTGTTCATAAATAACTGTACAACCTCTGTCCAATTACGAGCCTTCCTCAGTCTAGAAATGTAAAAGCCTGATTGGATGCAATCAAAGTGAAGTTATTTGTGCAATCAGCGACGCTGTTTTAAAAAAATCATTCAAAACGCCAACGTTATTTCCGTATGCTGTATAAGTAAATGTATACGGACAAACTTTATTTCTTTGCACTTTTAGTCTTCTTTACAGAGCTCATTCGCCTTATTTAACGACAGCATCTTTGAAATGCCTTTGTGACAACAAATATGTTATCAATGCATGCGGCGTTTTCATTGGCTGAAATATTGCATGGTAGTTAACGTTGCAACATTTTGACGCTGGATGAAAATGGCAGAAGCCCGAGAAAGGCCTGTATTTGAATGGATGTTGTGTAGGCATTCATTACGGAGCTACCTCTGTGGGGAGAATGCTTGTGTATAAGACTAGCGTTAGACGTTCAATGGCTAAACGACCGAAGCGTTCATACAATCTTAGCTGTGTCTCTTCATCAAGCTTAAAATGCTTGTATCAAAGGGCAATGTCATCGTTGTGAATTTTCTTTTTTACTTGACAAAAATATTTTGCAAAAAATATGTAAAAAACGTATATGAGAACGAAACAAACAGACTACATCAGACAACTTTAACAATGCAACATGTTAGCGATACCATATGGAAAGGAAGTTCGATTGATATTTAACTTGGTTTTTTAAAATGGTTTTTTTCATTGGCGTTTATTGTTTTATTGCTCGATCTAGCCATGCTGATCCAACAGATATCAAAATAATTAAGTTTAATGCAGGTTTTTTTGGGTATATTTTCAACTCGTCTAGAAACATGTTATATAACTACTGCTATAGTAAAACGTAAATGCTGCAACACAATTTAGACGAGAAGATGCATTTGCACGTGCGTTTCCATGGCAACTGTGAATACGACAATGAAATTAACACCACTGACTGGACTCGTTTGTTTGAATACTGTTGAAAATTATTTTAAGTTCAGTCTCACTACTTTCTCTCCCGACAACGGAAGCTCTTAATGACGGAGCTACCACTGTGGAAAGAGAATGATTATACTGATATCACATTTAAACAACTGATTTTAATAAATGATTTACATAAAATATACTTTTTTGCGTGGTCGTACAATGTATAGAGATGAAAGTCTACATAAACATTATACTATAGCTTGCCATGAGAAACGCCTATCTTTACTTTGAAAATATTTCAAGGTGTGAATATTATAGGTTTCCTCTCCTGTTTCTCCTATAAACTAATTTTTCGGGGAATTCACAAGAATTGTCAGAAACAAAGTAGTAAAAGAGGTTATTGAATATTTAGCATACAAACTTCATTGTGTTCCAAAATATGAAAAAATCACCTATAAGATTTTTTTCGATTTCTTTGGGTACTGTCATAATAAATAAATTATCCTCTTTAAACAAGATATACATCACAAGGAAACAACAGTGTTTGAATCTATTTTCAAAATTTCAATTTTTTTTCAATTTTACGCCTCATATTGCTGAAATATTGCCAAGACGGCGCTAAACAAGTAAAACTCTGGCACAAGTGATGGAATATTATATAAGCTATTTTTCTGTACCTACAATAGGCCCTCTATTATATATTTTAACGTCCCTTTTTGTGTTGTACGTTACATTTCAACCATGTATGCCCAACAACATATGCCAAGTACCAGTATCAAGAGAATAATCCCTGGATTAAACTAGCAAATTCTTCGAACGATTTATCAGTCATTGAAGTCGTTAAAGCTGAGGTGAGGTTATTTGGGGTTTAACAGCGATTTCAAGCGTATTTCACCAATATCATGGCTGCTAGTAGTAATGCAGGGAGAAAACATGCAACACTAATGTGGCTATGCATTGCGGTGAAACCTGCGATCATCGGCTGGAACTAGCAAATAATGGGTACTGCGCTGAAATTCTGTGTAGTTTTACACCAAAACCTTACTGCATGTAGAACAGTTTTCTACTGCAGGCAAAGTTGCCGAGCCCCTGGCGGGATTCGAACCCCAGACCCCTGGACCCGAAGCTGAACGCTTTGCGCTATCGCGTCCCCTATGAGCCATTAAAAGGGCACAGAGTATGTTGTTTGAGTGAAATATGTCAAACTTCATAAATGGTGTTTTTGCCGATAATTATTTCTAAAAAAATTTCCTCCTTAATGCTTATCAGTTCAATAGAGTGACATTACATCGGTTAGGTTCATGATTTGTGATCGAAAACCGGACATTGGCGCGCGCCAATAACTCAAACGTAAATTTGGAAACATATCTACAGTAGAAACAAAGACATATACGATCAACATTTATTGGGCCACTTTAGGATTACCATTGAGAACAAATGATATCATAATTGTGTCAATTTAGAGTTAACTATTCGGCCAGGACACATGGTATTTTGACTCTTACATAAGCAACATCCTCTGTGCCACTTTAACGTCTATCAAAAAATCAACAAACTCCTGTGTAATACAAGCTCGTTGAATTTACGCCTCTTTAGATTTCAGAACGTGAAGAACATTTGAAACAGCTTATTCACGATAACATCTTATCTCTGTTTTCCCAGTATCCACGATTATTTATGCAGTAGCATTTAATGTTTTTAAAGCAAACTTAAAATCAGAAAACGCGCATTGTGTAGATCAACTTTCTGTAACATCATCTTATTCTCCTGGAATGCATGGTAAAAAAATGTGAAGACACACAAAGCAGAATAATTTTCACAAACCAGTCAGTGCTTAAAGGCAATGGTGCACGCTTTTACGGTTTAAATTGGCTATTTTAAGGTTTACGATGACTTATGCATTCACTTAAACTTTCTATCGATGCAATGAAATACTAAACATTCTTTACAATTTACCTGCAATCAACAATGAAAACGTTAAGACAGCCGCTGTCGGCTTGGACATATAAAAATCTATGGTTAGCGGTGCACAAAACGGATAAATTATTGACACTTTGAAACGGCTGAACTAGTACTGTGTGTAGCTATTGAATTTACCTAAAGTCTCAACTGAGAACAAATCATGAAATATGTTTTATGAAAGCAATGTTGTAAATTAACCGATTTAATAACACAGTATTAGCATTGTTATTAGATTGGCCATAGCGGCTGCCGTTTCCGCTTTTCTGGTTATGAGCAAAATCTTCATATTTCCGATATCGTAGTTCATGCGGATTTAATGTAAGGTAACATTAAATACTTCCGGCCTTTAAAAATCCACTTTACTACCTGAATACGTAAATATTTGTTAAATAACTTACGAGTTAGATTACTTGAGTGAGGATAGTGAGTAATATCGAGAGATATGCAGTATCTGTGCAATCGTTGTGTTTACGAAATATTGGCGTGCACTAGTGCGTTTAAAGCCACTCATTCCCTGAAAATAGAGACACTGCATTCCTTCAATTCATGTGAACAAAAATCTCTCAGAAAATTGCCATATCAGTTAGTAAAAACATGCAACAATTTTGATTCTAGACACGATGAATTCATAGTACAGTGCATTTAATTCACAACTACGAGCTTAAAGGAACAGAAGCACGTTTTGATAATTAACAAATTATCTCAAGAAAACGAAAATATGTTTCCAATTGCACGACATGTTTTTTAATCAAAAGAAGCAGTCTTAAAACGAACGTAGCATGATCGGTTAATCTATGCTAAACGATATCTGTATCTCAAATGATTAAAAGGTGTTTACACGAAAATGGCCGCCAGTTGATTTTGCTTGATAATTGATTATTTCTTCTAAGGCTACGGAGCATCGGATTAACTTGTTTATGCCAAATGTATTATCTTTAATGGGTCAAAACATTTCACTCCTCAACCCGATCATCCAAAGTCGCAGGGGAAAAAATCAAGTATCAAGTAAAAATCACTGGCGGCCTTTTAATCATTTGAGGAAGGGAAATGAATTCGAAAAGCTTAGCTGATAATGGTACGTCCGTATTAAAACTGTTTCTTTCGATTTAAAAATACTATATTGAAATAGAAAACATTTATTTTCGGTGTCATGAGATCATTTTATTTATCAACGAAACGGACCCCTTTAATGTAAAACCCATATCAAATCAGAATTCTAACACTCAAAATCAGAATTTATCCTCAGGACCCGGTGGTTCGTTGTCCACATTACAACAGGTGGTTTCTTTTTCCACATAAAACCTCTAAAATCTCTAAAACCTGACATCCCTTTCGCTTTTTTAGACGTTACAGCCACACACATCGTCGACTCTTGATATCACGTAACGGTTATAATTACGTATCAATTTCATTATCAAAATCCTATGTCAAGCTGTTCCAATTGTTAAGTCAATTATTGGATGACTTTTATGTTTGAATATTTTATTGTGATGTAACATAGGTCAAATTCATGGTTAAATTCATTTACCATAAGTAGTGCATGATTGATTCAACCGTTTAAAAGCTAAATCCCATATTACAAATACAGCTTAGTGGATAACTAGGAACAAATTATGGGTTGCGTAAAATTACACGTAATAGGTATGAATGAAGCTCTTTATGTGAATTCTCCTGTTAAATTGACTCTAATGTGGCGATCCATATCAAAAGCTCTTCTTATACATGGAAGTGGTTCATGATAATACACGCGTAAATCATGTTAAATGCGTATTTAATCAGTCACTTAGAGAGACAGATAGAAACAGATAGATAGACAATTGGGGAGAAAGGGATATCAGAGATACGAGGGGTGTCTCTTAAAGGGGCACAGAGAATGTTGTTGGGGTCAAATATGTCAAACTTCATAAGAGGTGTTATTTTATCGAGATGTAGTGGTTGTTTTAGAAAATCAGAATCCTACTGCTTATCAGTTCAGCATAGTGACGATTAACGTATTAGTGTCTTGATTTGTGATCGAAAACCGGACAGTGTCGCGCGTCAATGATTCAAACGTAATTTCGGAAACTTATTTACAGCAGACACAAAGAGAAACATTGGTTGATAGAATTCAGTAGCTCTTTTAAAAAATATACACGTTAATTGGACACATAATTTCGAATTCTTAACATTTATGGAGCCGTATTCCGATTATCAGTGAAAACAAGAAGATATCATAATTTTAGCATTTTAGAGAAAAAGATGCAAGTTTCGGGAGGCGATTTTAACTTAACTCAGGTCATAAAAATCATGAATCATAGCCTACTGTGTCACTTTAAGTAGTAAGCCAAACCATGCGAGAATTGTCTGAGTGAAACCAAACTGAACATGTTGGGTAATGCATGAACTTAAATGAATGTTTCCAATTGTAAGATGATGTTTTTCAATCAATTGAAGCAGTTTTAATGAGCCACCCCGTGAGTTGTTGGAGTCATATATGCCAAACTTAATCAATGGTGTCATTTAATCGCGGAGTATAGACTGTTACCAAAAAGACACATTTTAAAGCTTATTGGGTTTTTTTTAAAAGTGACAATATGAAGGTAGAACGTCGCAATTATGATCGAAAACCGGACAGTGGCGCACGTCAAATAGTCAAACGTAATTTTGGAGACTTAACTAGTTACATAACTAGTATCCATGGATATTGGACGTGATATCTACACCTCTGTGCATTTATAAGGCTGTTTTTAGATTTTCATGGAAAACCAGTATTTGTCATATAAATATATGTCTTTTGGGCATGAACAGTTAAGATGTTTTGATTCTATATCACCACATATGACATTTAGGTTTGTACCAAAGGTAAATAATATGTTGTGAAAATCACGGAGTGGCTCTTTGAAACAAATGCTTACGTCATTTTCTAACAGCAATGGAGATTACACAACGCGTGCCTATTTAGAGAAAATAACATCAGGAATCGTTTGTGTTATAGGACACAGAGTATGTTGTTGGTGTCAATTATGTCAAACTTTATAAATGATGTTATTAATAGAGGAGTAGTGGTTGTCTTTGCTAATCGCCATTTATTGCTGATCAGTTCCTTATGAAGACAATGAACAGGTTTAAGTTGTAATTTATGATCGAAGACATGACAATAGCGAGTTCTAATGACTCAAACTCAATTTTGGAAACTTATTTACAGCAAATACAAGGGAAAATATGTAAATCATTGATGTAGATATAGATGCGAATTCTTAGCTTAGCTCTTTTCTAGTATCATTAAAAAAGAGAAATATTCTATTTCTTTGCATTTGGAGATAAAGAAGCAAGTTTGGGACAATATTTGTATTGAACTGAAGACAGCTGGAATTTTGGCTCTTATTTCAGCCAAATAAAAACTCATGAAATATGCCCTGTGTCACTTTAAGTGTATATTCAACCAGGATTTCTACCCCGGTTTTTAACGTCTAACTATGTAATCGCATGTAGTGGTGTTGTAAAATCATACACTAAAAAATTAAGAAAAGTTTATATCAGTGATGAAACACCATTTCATCTACAGCGGTGTGCAACGTGCCTTACTGTTAACGTAGAAAATGAACATCACTCCCAAATTTCGTTCAAATAGTCATGAGACTCGGTTCAGGCAGAGTCACAGCGTGACTGCAATTCCATTTTCTCAAAGATTTGATTTTATAATGGTTACGGGGAAATTGACAAAAAATGGCACAGTTATAACGTTCTCGGACGTTAATACACTACGATTATGAACTGACAGATGGAGTTGTGCAAACATCATTGTCCACGTCCCTTTTAAGCGTTTACATCTTGCATTTACACTCATAAAAAAACAGAATAATAAAACACATATGGACAGATCCGCTTCTAGGTGCATGACAACGTCACGTCACGTCATGTCTCGTCACGTCACGTCACGTCACGTCTCAGATACTTCTACGAATGGCCACCACATTGCATAAGAGTGGGAAAGAGATTAAAAAAGAGATTCCATCGGCTTCATCTGTTTCCTAAATGTATATGGTATACGGGGTTAAGCCATAAATTCTTTGAAAAGTGATTTTATGTATCTTTCTTTGAAGAGTGCATATTGACATCAGAGGGAGTAACGTCGGGGGAATAAATTTAAAAACTACTTTATGTTCTTTAGGGAGGATTGTTACTTATGGGACTGACAAAGAAAGAGAGATTTAGGCAGAGACGTTAACACATTTACAATTTGCAGTTTATTTGTTGCATAAAAATAAAGTTAGTTAATTTCTTTTTGTGACGTAATCTCGAATGTCTGCATTATCTATGCTAGAGTTGCGCTAATGGTTTATTATACCAACCTTTCAGAATTTGAAAACATTCCATTTGTATCAGTCAGATTCAATTGCCCAGACTAGATACCAGTTGGATGTTTTTTCACACCACACAAATCTCATTTTGTTACGGCATTTCATGATAGCGAGGAAAGAAATTCACCCTCGAAAGGTCATGATTTTTTAAAATCTCATTAAAGCAATCTAGGTTTCTTTTTTCGTCAAGGTCCTTCTTAAACGAAGATTTCATCGAATTCAATATTTCAATATCACAGTCATGTTTCCATCATTGTCATTTTATCTATCAAATTCACTTCTTTTTTTTAAATGCCTTTTTCATGTTAACAATTTTCAGAGTCGACATTGTCATTAAAATTATGCTATCTAAGATGCAATATCCCGAACTTATAATAGTAAGCTATATAGCAGTTGTGATAACAGTGAGAGCTATCCCATCTTATAGGCACTATAGCAAGCTTTTTCGGTTCATATTAGATTTTAAAGGCATATGAGTATAGAGGCACTCACTTTAGCTTGCTATCGATGAAATCAAAAAATTATTATTCCTTACAATTGACCTGTATTTTTTTTTAAATAAAAACATTTAGACGGCCGAAGTCGTCTAAGAGATAGAAAAATATGGACAATTTAAAACGGCTGAACTAGCAATGTGTGCAGCTTTTGAATTTACCTAATCTCTGAACTGAGAACAAACGATGAGATATTGAAAACCTGAAAGTTTCTAAAAATACAGTATAAGCATTGTTATTTGATTAAGATAGCGGTCGCCGTTTTCGCTCTTCAGTCTGTAAACAAAATTTGAAAATTTCGGATATACATGTAGTAGTTCATGAGGACTTAATGCAACGTTGCTAAATATATAATTTCGTTCATTCAGCATCAAGATTATAACCTTTATACGTACACATTATTGGAATAATTTTCGAAATAGATTAACAGAGTCGAGAGATATTCATTATCTGTGCACTTATTGTACAGACGAAATATTGGTGTGCACTAGTATCTTTAAGATTGGTTAGCATCTATGGTTGAAATACAATATTTACAATCCTCAAGTAATATCTGCTTTCGTATAGAAAGATGTCACATTAGTGACCTCTGTAAGCCCTTCCTCCTACTATAGCTTGTATTTGGTTATGTACATGAAGCTGAATGAAAGGCTACATAGTGTTAACAATGACACCCTTGCGTGATTAGTCAATGAGGGTTGGGAAAATCGGCCAACCCCTACTAAATTGATAATTGCTATAATAAAGAAGGATAAACAAAAGAGTAACAACTGCTTTTCGTTCTTTCTTATTCTAGCAAATCTAATCTCATAACGAGAATTTAGTGTATTCATCTGGAAAAGAATTTAAAACACTATTGATGTTTACCAGTAATATTTGTATTCTTAACATGTATTTGTCAACTTGTTATATATATAATATATATATATATATATATTTAATATAAAAATATATTATATATGTATAATATATATAATTTAATATTTAAATGTTAAAAAGGAAGACCGAATATGTAAACTTTGTACTTTAAATGAAATAGAAGACGAATACTATTTTATTTTTATATGTCCAGTACATAATGCATTACGATGTAACTATATTAAACAGTACTACTATGTCCATCCAAGTATTATAAAATTCTGTAATCTAATGAACAGTAACAATTACATGACATTATAAAATCTGGCTATGTACATCTACAATGCAATGAAGTATAGAACATATGTCAGATCACTATAGTGCAAAGTGTTAACTTATGTAAATCCCAACTACTTCTGTATATGAATGATGCTTCTTCAGTACGGAAAGCAAGATTGAAGATAGATTTTATTAGAAAATCAGGCAGTCAGGATCATATCAAATAGGCACACGTCAAGAATCTCTCTATATCCTTAAGAATGATAAAATAGCATTGTGAATGAAAAACATCTACGGGCTTCGTCTAGTGTCAATCGCTTCAGTAGCAAAACAATTATTAAACAAAGGTTCACTCATATTTGGACACAAACAAACTGGGAACACCGACGAATTTTCAATAAGAGATGTCCTAATTGTAACTCTCACAATGGGAATCGTCTACAAGCGATAAAACAGCTCGCTGTGCCACCGTTAGAGGCGAACGTTTAGCAGTAGCATGCTTGAGTATACAGTAGCTCCGATCTAGAGCTGCTGGGAATTTAGGCTTGTTGTGTGGAAGTTGGCTCAAATGGAGAAACGTTGTTTTCAGACTCATTGATTCAAGGAATGTTTGAATGAATATTGGTTTAGAAACATGAAACATCGGCGTGACAGTGCTTCATTTCCACGATTTCTAGTGTTGAAAAGTGAAACCTTAAAATTCTATTTGGAGGACACACCATTATCATAGATTGAAATTGACGTTGTGTGAGGATTTGTAATGATATCAACATACAACCCAGAAAATAGAATCGTTAATGACAGAAGATTTGAAAGGTTAACAATTCTTCATTTCTAGGATTTGTGAAGACAGACTAATTCATTCTTTCAATATGATGTTTGTGGGCCGAGGAAAAACACTTTTGTGATCATGATGAGTGAAAATGTCAACCTTTCTGTGTGATGATAAGTTCCGCGTGAATTATCAAAATGTGATTGGTCCATGGGTATGTTACAGTTAAAAGTGTTTATCTCCGTAAAACACTTCAAAAAAGATTTCGATTATGGCAAAAGAGTAGCATGTTTGATTTCATCAATTCATTTGCAACAACTTACCGTATTTACCATACGACTGAAATACACTTTTATGAGATAATGTCTTTTAATAATGTCCAATGTTTCAATATTCTCAATATCTCTATACATAAGACATGAAAACCGCATTTACCATCAGAACCATTCGTGACTTTCTAAAAGGTATCAGGATAAAAGATCATTTCAATTGCTAGATTCCTTTTTCTGAATTTCTCGGCACATCAGTCATTATTGAAATAAGTTATAACAGAACACTCTTTTCCAATTCCTCAAAATTCGCGGATTTCATTATTCTGTTATGATGGCTACATCTCCTGATGACCAAACGCCCACTTTTATTTCCCCCGTCAAACAGGAGGGACCAGGAGGTGTGCTCTCGTAGGCTCAGTCACCAAAGTCTTGGAGTGTTAACGCCTAAGGCACATCATATAAATCTTGTAGGTGTTTATATGTGTAAGCGCGAGTCAACAAACTACTTGTAACCAAATATGTACAACAATCTACGCTTTATCCAAGCGTTGTGAAATACAACGAAAAGGAAAATACAAATATGGAATCATGTGGCATTATTTTTAATTCTTGGACTTATATATCGTGATGTTTCTCTGAAGATCCGGAAGATGCTGGAACGGATGTGTGAATATAACTGGATTACAATTGGAATCATATATTCACAAAATCCTTTTATGTAATTTCCTATATAGGACCTATATAGTGTAACGTTTCTTTGGACTTCTCAATCATAACGATAGGTTCCGGAATGAATGTGTGAAACATAACCGGATAACAATTGAAATTACACATTCACAGAATCCTTTTATGTAATCGCCTATACATTGGAACTATACTTTGGAACAATACAGTGGAACTATACAGTGGAATGTGCCTCTAGACTTCCCCATCAACATGATACATTCTGGAATGAAAGTGTGAAATATAACTGGTTAACAATTACAAGACAATTCGGAATCATTGTGTCCAATTGTCACTATATCGTACCTTTATATGACATTGCTCTGAATTTCCTATAACAGAGAAAGAAGCTGTAAAATGAGTGTTGAAAGAAACGTTTATCAACAATAAAGTCTTGAGTTTTCAGATTAATGTGATATATCTGTCTGTGGGTATTAATTGTGCAATATAATACTTTGATCTTGATATTTCATCAATCTCAAGACATAAACGGATACAGTGACAAAGAACCTACAAAGATGCTGGACAACTTAGCAGTCTTCTTTGCCAGACATTGGTCCGGTACAACCGCAGTGTTCGTCGTCGTTGCAGCGGTGATGATATCGTCATTCAGGACAAGACGCCGACTCCCCCCTGGTCCCTTACCAATCCCTCTCCTCGGGACGCTGGGACTCCTAAGGGCGGGGGATAAGCGGAAGGTGTTTAAACAGATGAGAGAAGAATATGGGGACATCTTCAGCTTTCGTATAGGGAGGAAACTCGTGGTGGTCATCAATGGATTCGAAGCTTTGAAGGAAGCCTTTGTTAAGCGTGCCGATGTCTTCTCTGACCGACCTCACGTGTTCACCGTTGATAAAGTGGGACAGGGGAAAGGTGAGTTACTCATATAAGCAGTATTATGTGCGTTTTTATAATAGTTTTAATCCTCACGCAGTAAACGAGATGATTCACTATCATCGAACTAAATTATACTTCGCTGATGAAAACCCATATGAGTGATTAAAGTGAAAACAATCATCATTTATTAGAATTATACATCATTTGGACGATCGCTTGTATTGAATATATAATAGTCCATAGCGCTATAGCGTTCAAAGCGTTAAAAGTTCATAGTTGTTTACATAAATGAAAACGTTGTTACCTTTCAGGCCTAATGGTTTATAGATAACTAATATTTACTTTTCGACATTTCGACATGCCATATAAGAAAGCTTAAATGTATCGTAGCAATATTTAAAATGTAAAAGTCTTATCATATACACTGTAACTTTCTCATTTTTCACAAATTTCAGAGGAGAGTTTTTAGTTGTCATACATTAAATTTGATGTAATTTCGAAATGCATGGCAAAGGGTCATGTCCTCGTTAATGTGTATGAAATATTTTTTTAATCAATTTACAAGATAAACTTACCACGTAAATTGCTTCCATTTGGAATCATATGTCAAGCAACCATAAACGATTGAAATACTTTTCACACAAACCGTCGTTACTTATATATATAAAGAAATCGATCAATGCTAGTTAAAAGGTCATCAACATTTCTAAACACTGATAGAATGCCAAAGATAATATTTTCCCTGAAACTTCTGCTCGTTAAGAAGTATTTTATAGTTAGGATCTACTGCACAGCAGTGTAAGATTTACCATGCACCGAGTTCTATACAGTTACCGTGCTTCTACACAATTGTGCACGTTGCTTTTCAATTAAGCACTACCTCTTGTATTGAAATAAGAATTGTACATGAAGAAGCCATCAACGGACATCATGCGGCATTTTGCGGCAAACGGGGTTCTTCCAAGAGGTCCGGGGTTCGAATCGCCCCAGGGCCCCGCACCTTGTCTGCAGTAAATAACTGTTCTACACGCAGTAAGGTTTGTGTGTTTGTGACACTGATTTTCAGCGCAGTACCACCAATGTTTCGCTAGTTCCAGCCGATGCTCGCAAGCTTCACTGCAATACATAGAGTTATGTCCTCTCATTGAAGTAGTCTTGCCTTAGCGTTATATCTACTCACTGCAGTAGTATTACCACAGCGTTGTTCCTAATAATGCGCTAAACTTTACTCAGCGCCGTGCCATCATATTGCATTAGGTTTATTTTAACGTCATGTCTTAGAATTGCACTTAGCTACCTTAGAAAGAGGACGTCACGATAAGAGAGTTTATACATATTGACCTGCATATGGACTCTGTTATCGTAATAAATGTAACATCGTCTTTAGTTCTTTTTTTCATGTTAATTTTTCACAGGTGGCTTAACACCTACACGCGGAATCTAAACACGCATCTGAGGGTCATGGGGACCGAGCTCAATAAAATGACATACGAATATCATTAGCCATATTTCCCCAACATGTTATTCAGGAAACTCAAATGGTTAAACTCAAATGACTACGCTTGTTCCCAAATCGCGATAGCCGTTTTAGGCAAATGAACTTTTCATAATGTAAATGGCATTTAGAGTATGGTTTTAATATATCAAATACAAGTTTAAATAAAAAGTAATTGACCTATGTTAGTGACATTTATTTTGCATTCTGTTTTCACAAATGTCCGTCTTACATTCAATTAAAATCAGAATAATGGTACGTTTAATTTAATTTTTACCCTTTGCTATGAAATCATGTTGCTTTTTATGCAAAAGAAAAATATAGAATTATTCTATATTAACTGAAAAAGCTAGAAGAGTTTCTACGTGAAACAGAGTTAAGTGCTCAGAGAAAATAATTGAAAAATTCTGAACGGAGATTTTCGCTTTTTCTCATAATGCTATGAGTATGTCAAGGGGGCTGTTAAAACAAATCCTTTGGGGAATCATACTTGTATATGTAATGGCCTCATAAAACAGTGTCACTTGTTACATTGGGTGACTTAGAATTACTTCTCAGAACGCATTCCTCTGGAGCAGCGATACTTATGATGGTACTTAAGCAGTAAAATAGTATCACGAGTCGGTGAAGTCTGTCATCTCAAGTTAGTTGGTACACGTAGGTAAGGAGGGGTTTAGACGTCTCCATTATGTCGTATGTGTTTGAAGACTTTTGGGAACATTCGGTGGTGATAAGATTATGTATGAGTGAATCTGTAAAGGTAATTAGATTATGTATGAGTGAATGTGTAAAGGTAATTAAATTATGTATAAGTGAATGTGTAAAGGTAATTAGATTATGTATGAGTGAATGTGAGAAGGTAATTAGATTATGTATGAGTGAATGTATAATTGTATGTTCATGTCACCTTTTGAAAGAAGTATGATGAGAAAATAGTTCCGAACTTCGGATAATAAAATATTTGTAGAACATAATGCTAAATAACCGAATACTGAGTTTTAAATTTTTGAATTTAAAAATACCATTTTATCATATATGAAGGTTTAAAACATGATGTTACTAATACATAATAATTAAAACATTTATTTAAATGCTAGCGAAAATAAAAAGTAATAGGACATTAATAGATAGTGTAAACAAGATACTGATAAAGACAAATGTACGAAGCAAAAACAATTAGGGGAAATCAATTATGAATATTATATGTATTCATTCATCAACACACATTCAATCATAAAATTTCAAATATTTCTAAAGCGTATTTTGTTCAGTATATAAGAAGGTGAACTCTAATTACTAGTTATTATTCCTGCATATGAAATAGTAATACTCAATTTAAAAGAAGAGCAGAAGTTGATAGATATATATGTGGCCTGAAGAGGCTCGTTGAGGTGAAAGCGCTAGCCAATAAAATGGATTGTTTTTACTTCTAAATTCATATTGTTCAATATCTAATACCTGGGAGCTGAACATCAATCTCCAGATTGCGTACTTTATTGATTTATATATTTCCTCCTACATGTTTCAACTTTATCCTCAGGGAGATTTACATAACAGTAAATTGTTACAGACTGTTATATAAATGTATTACATAACTTCGGACAAATACTTAAAAGGCAGTGGTCACCCGGTCATCCATAGTCGTTTAAGCACTGATCAATTATAAAGCAAAAACTACTGGCAGCCACTTTTGTTTTAACTCCTTTTAGTTTTTTGAGGCAGAGGAAAAAACAGGGCACGTAGATTTTAGCACTACTTAAGAATTGTCTTGCAAATGATTACATTTATTTTCGATATCGTGAGATCAGTTTATTTATTTAAAAGAAAACGTGCTTCTTCCCCTAAAGTTGGTTTAAAAAAATTATACATATACTACGACCACTTGTGTTTCTGTTGAAATGGATACAAGGCGCTACCTACCCAGTGTTTGTGGTGACTTGGTTAAGTGTTTCATCTTTGGAAGAACTTATTTATTTTGCTGTCGTGTTCTCCAGCAAACTGTTTGAAACCACCAACAACGTGTACTCTCCAATCTGGTGGCGCGTCTGGTGGTAGTCGTATAGGCTATTAACCTTTAATGGTGCTTTGTCTATGGTAGAAGCGTCTGACGAAGCAGTTTTAGTGAGATAATGTATATTTTGAGTAGAAACTATGGAATGCGCCAACAAAGTGTTTCGAATGACCGATGAGTGATAAGCTCGTGGATCATTGGAGTGTAGTGCTCATAATCATAATAATTGCTCCAAACTGTATTAAACACTAGTCCACTCTAAACAGTGCAACTGTGAATATACAGGTTAGATATACCATGCCAACATACCAAAAATAGAAAATATATCTTTATCTGATCATTTAAATATGATCTCTCTAAGTACTGTACTATAATAAAGTAAAATGTTTTACTCATAACATTTACAAATATAATATATTAATATAATATAATATTATAAGCCAAACTGAAATAAATTCAAACATGTCTTTGTAAGAAAGTAGTTGTAGGCTTATACCATGGGAATGTCTATTTGAATTGAGATTACTCTATCCATAGTGATGACTTCAAGCTATTGTGTTAGAGTAAATTATTTATCAAGAGACTACTTCTCATTAACATTCCCGGTCAGTAGGATAATTTGGTTTCATTATTTAAATACTACAAGGCCGAAAAACACTTTCATGTCATGGTGACGTAAGTCTTCTTAATATGCAAAGGATATCAAAACATGTCAATCTCTAATATTTTCGAGATTTTTGGCTCGGTTTCGAAACTGCAACCATTCTTTTGTTGATTTAGCACCTTTGTCAACTGGGCAACGAAGATATGTTAAATCAAAAAGTATTGTATGTCAATCTGAAGCATGTATTGAACAAGTAGAGCATGAAGCTCACATGAAGAACATGGTTAGCATGAACATAGCATATGTAATCAATGGTATCGGTTGTCAAGTCCACCACTCTGCATGAGGGATTTACGTAGCATATACATGAACAAATCCACTTCACGAGAGGTACAACAAATTGACCCTTACCGATAAGTGGGAAATTTGCATCAAATATACTTTTTGGCAATATATTAGAAATTTGTAATATGATCACAATTGCTACCTCGTTTGTTTCATACATGGATTGAGATTGGGAATGTTGATTCTTGACAAATAGTAAAATTACCCATATCATTGAGGCTCGTTGATAATCTTTCCTGAATCCACTCCCTAACATGGTTTATCCTTTCCGTTAATTGTACTTTAGATTCTTCGTGTGACTCATCTATCGTTGAAACAAACAGTTTGTGACATCTACACAAACAGCGCGAGATAATTGGAAAGAAAATGCGTAATGTAGATATAACACTGTAAAACAATTGGTTAAATAACAAGCCTGTTATCAGAGATCCTAGTAAAAAGAACGCTGCCAATGTGTTTGACCCGGAACTTGAATGCATGGTACGAAATACAAAATAACAGTTATAAGTGATTCGAAAATATATATCTGATGTTCTTTGGGGGTCTGCGTTATCATTGTTTAAAACCTAATATATAGTTTAACTTAAAAAATTAAAGAAGTATTCAGAAATATTATTTTAAAAATTTGAGAACTTTCGCTTGTTGAAGGTCATACGGTTGTCGTTATTTCATCTTAAAAGAATAATTCTTTACCCGTAAACGGCAAACTTATATGGGTTTCAGTTAATGATAAATCTGTCAGACATCATTTCAGGTACGTGCACCTAGCGGTCCGGGCTTTGATGACCTCTGGGTGAGCTGATATGGGGTCACAATATCCGCTTATTACACATCAGTGGTTTGACATGACATTTTCTGACGCCAAACAATGTACGCAAAACACTGTAGGTAACACGTCCACATTAACCCCTTAGTTGATGAAAATGTGTGTAACTTTGGCAGATTTACCCCATTCATGCATCACGCAAACACTATAGTGATAACACATTAAACCCTCTGTTAATGAAAAATGTGTGTAACTTTGCCAGATTAACCCCTTTCGTGCAGCACGCAAATACTGCAGGTAACGCGTCCAAATTAACCTCTCTGTTGATGAAAATCATGTGTAACATGACCAAATTAAACCCGTTGAGACAGAAAGGAAAATACAATATCTCCCTGTTTCACATTTAGCCTAAAACGAAGACGATAAATGTTCTATACTAAATGTTGTGTACTTCTTAATTGTTACCCTTCGCTGTCGGTTCATATGTACCCTTTTCTGCATCAGTCAAGTGGATGTGGAAGTAATCTGTCATTGAAATTCAGCGCCATGATTGAGGGAGAGCAAGAATTATTTAGCTTTAGTCTGCTATAGATGTAACGTACCACGTTCGACTAAAAGTGCATTGTAAATAATACCGGGTATATATAAGAATTCAGGGGGCACAATCCGAATACCTGTGTAGTGGAGTACAGCTTCTCGTGCAAAAGGGACGTGTTCAAATGTGGTCGATCTCAGCTGACATGACACTTAAACGCTACTTACACCAGCCCCTCTACTACAAGGCGCTCCAGTTCAATTCGCATCTGCCATCGCGGTTATCATAAGCAATGCAACAACATAGTGCATACCTAACCAATGTAACGCGAACACTAAATACCCACTAATTTGATAAGCTAAGAGCCGTACATATCTTACGATTTTTTTAATATTATCTTGCAATATTGAAATATTCCGAGATGGTATAGGGCAAATCTTTACATATTGAAATATTCCAAGATGGTATTGGGCAAATCTTTACATATTGTTTTCTTCCAAGAGTGTATAGTACAGGCGCACCAAATATGTATATTGTAAATATGTATGTGTATATATATATATATATATATATATATATATATATATATATATATATATATATATATATATATATATATATATATTTGGTCTGATATTGTGTTAAGACAGACAGACAGCCAGAAATATTTCATTTAAGTGTCACTCGCCATTTACATGTTAAAAACAAACTGTGTATTTAGCAAAACTAAAAAAATTGACAACCAGCCGCGTAGGGCTTATGATACACTAGTCTTACACAATAATATACATATGTACAAATAATAAATTAAAAATTATAGAAAGATACTAAAATGAATAGATAAACATTTTAGAAAAACCTTTGGCGCCTTAAAACATTTGTCTATGTATTAATTAAAACTTTGGCACCTTCAGCATCCTGAACGCTAATAATATTAACAAAAACGGTTTTTTATCCCATATATCAAAGATAGGTAAAACATCAAACATATTATAAGTAAGATCAGCGTAAAAGCCACATTCGATTAAAAAATGCAATTCATCTTCAGTATTATCACAGAAAGGGCATAGTCTATCACAGACTGGTGTAGGGGGTTTGCTACAGCGACCAGTTTCGATTTGCAGAGGAAGTGATCCACAGCGTAATCTGGTTAAGTACCTGGGTAAGACATTTCACCCACATTGCAATCAGTACTGTTTAAATGGGTATCTGAAAAAAGACTATAGCGACCAATATGGTCGCCCTTAGCGCCAAATGGTTACTTTGAAAGTACAATTCCTACAGGGCAATGATGTAGGTAGCGCTTTGAGCGGGTATTATTACCTGGACATAGTGCCTCATTATCATACGCATTATCACCATGATCATAAACAAATACCGTGACACGGAATGGTAAAGTCATTGAATTTGTGTGTGAATAAATCGCTTCAATGAATATAAGACATCAGATGTCGCCGATAGTGATAAGCATTTTCTATCCTACCGCTGATTCCTTTTTCCAAAGTGCTTCTATAAACAGTAAGAAAGTGCAAGTGTTTACGATACTGATATGCCAACATAGAAGAAAATAGTTAAGCAAGTGGTTGGCGTATGCAGGACGTCCAAGTCAACTATCCGAACGACACAAACTGTGAGACATATGTAATACCACGCTTAGCACATGTGTAGTGTCTAAATTAACTCTCATTGTTGTTAAAAGCAGTTTATTTACCTACAAATTCATATGTTTTATTATTAAACATTTAGGCGAGGGTAGATGATTTATACAGCTGCTTCGATATTTTTTTAAAATCTATGTTTAGATTTTGCTATCTTTATATCAAAATTAATTATTATTCCTTATCTTACCATTCTACTTGAATATATCTGTTAAAGTTTTTATCGTTCAGTGACCAAATTTACTCGAAATCGGTATCACTCGTCACTACCGTCACCGAAAGTGATGATTCACAGGCATTCAACAGATTTTCCTAAAACAACGTTTTTTGAAGAGTAACTATAGTGAGTAGATGTCACGTAAGCATAACTTAATGGATGGTGTCATTTTATTGAGAATATTGGCTCATCCTGAAGATTATCGTCTTAATTCTAATCTAATAGTAAAGTGGTAATATTAAGGTCGCTATTCGAATCGAAACTTGACAATGGCGCGTCTCATTAAATCTTATGTAGTTGAGATAGAACATAAACTTTGAGTTGATATTGTTTGAGTGTTTATAAAAGTCATATTCTTATAAATGATAGCCTACGAGTGATTACGGCTTAGGGGACATACATATTTTTATTGAAAACTATTTTATCTAATGTTAGTCATTTTGGAATGTATGCGACATGTTTTAATGTATATCATAACAAATGGTGTATTGACACGTACATGTACGAAAGTTTGATAAAATAACATGAAAATTACTAAGTGTGCCTTAAACATATTTCGTTTTTGAACAGTTTTGACACCTCAGGTTTCTAAATAGAATTGTGCTACTGTTGCGTGTTTATCTTTATACCACTTCTAACATTTTAATATCAAACTTTTTCAGCATTTTTATCAAAAGCATGGATGGAATGAAAAGAAAGAAAGGGTTGTTTCATCGAAATTTTTATTGAATTTCGAAAATATCTCTCTTTAAGCCCTAAATATTTCTTAATCTCATTTACTGTAATATCAAGCATTAAAGAATTCCAAATATTTCCAGAATTAATGTCATGCTCTAGGGCCCATCAGAGCTACATAAAACCAACTTAACGTCAAGGGAATGGGAATACATAGAAACATTATCTAATAAATATGTACATGTCTGAGAGTTCCTGGCGTTAGAATTGGTCAGAAAAGCTATTAGATTGCCAAGGAGGTGATTGAAGAGAGGGGGTGTCAGGCCCGCCACGACAGAACCCTGCCCGATCCCTTCATGGCACCGCTGAAAACGTTTTAGTTGTAATCATATCACCAGAGTGAATTATTCAAGTGATTATACGACTTATCTGAAGTTACCACTGGGATTTACAGTGTCATAATCGTTCAGTAAATTATTAAAGTGCTTAGAAGACTTATCTCCATTTAACCATAGGGATTTGTATGGTGTAATAATCGTGCATTCCATAGAGCTGCTCTGGACTACAAAATAGAGTTACAAGACTCGTTTTATGTTATGATATGATTTATTGAGGCGATGTTATCTACAAATGGACGTTTCAGCTTAATTACAAATTATGAATTATGATTTATTTCCCCAGTTTTTACATTTGTAACATTTTGAGGATTGAAAGTATTTCTCTTGGACATCATTGACCGAATCAAACATTATGAATCATTAATGTTTTAGAGTTCATTTAGAAACCTGGAAGTATTCAAATAGATTTGGACTGGTTGATTTTTCTTGACTTTTGAACCAAATTCTAGTTATCGTTTTCTTTTAATAAGGTGCACATCATCAGTCATGATAATATACTATAAAGTAAATCTGCTATATCCAAATGTCCTCAAACGTTTAGAAAAAATTCAAAGATTTGTCAAAACAGCTTCTCGGTGCACTACAGCTGATGTCTGAATTATGAGGTAAAAAGTAAGAAAAGATAATCATTTATTATATGACATGCTTTAACGTAACATTTTAAGGGTTGCATGTATATATTCCCCTCCTAGCATTAAGTAAACTTTTCCCAGCATCAAAGAAGGTCCTTTAATCATAGGCAGTAACTGGGAGAGACAGGGTTAAGTATTTGATAGTGTAAACAGGACCATTCAAATAGTTCACCACTCCCGTTTGTAAACTACAATCACTCCTGACCACACATGTGTACCTCTCATCTTCTCTTATCGGTTGTGTTATTTCTATCTTCCCTCACTCACAATCACCAATACACCCATCCTATTTTATCACTCTTCCATCTCATCTGCACAGACCTACGCTCAAACTTCTCGCTTTCTTTATACACAGTCACTTCATACACCTGATCTCGCACACCCTCTCCCCTCCTGGACGTACTCTCACGCCTCACATCCTCCTTCCCTTTCACCCTCTTCCTCTCACCCTCTCCCTTCATCCCCCACCTTCTTCCCTTTCACCTTCTTCCTCTTACCCTCTCCCTTCATCCCCACCTTCTTCCCTTTCACCCTCTTCCTCTTACCCTCTCCCTTCATCCTCACCTTCTTCCCTTTCACCCTCTTCCTCTCACCCTCTCCTTTCATCCCCACCTTCTTCCCTTTCACCCTCTTCCTCTCACCCTCTCCCTTCATCCCCCACCTTCTTCCCTTTCACCTTCTTCCTCTCACCCTCTCCCTTCATCCCCACCTTCTTCCCTTTCACCCTCTTCCTCTCACCCTCTCCCTTCATCCCCACCTTCTTCCCTTTCACCCTCTTCCTCTTACCCTCTCCCTTCATCCCCATCTTCTTCCCTTTCACCCTCTTCCTCTCACCCTCTCCCTTCATCCCCACCTTCTTCCCTTTCACCCTCTTCCTCTTACCCTCTCCCTTCATCCCCATCTTCTTCCCTTTCACCCTCTTCCTCTCACCCTCTCCCTTCATCCCCACCTTCTTCCCTTTCACCCTCTTCCTCTCCCTTCATCCCCACCTTCTTCCCTTTTACCCTCTTCCTCTCACCCTCTCCCCTCATCCCCACCGGGACGTATCCTCTCGCACCCTCCTCCCTCCTCCCCCTATCCCCCTTCCAGACCTATCCTCTCCCCTCACACCCTCAATCCTTCTGCCCCCACACCCTCCACCACGCTGACCCTCCCTCTTGGCACCCTCCTTCCCCCTTTTAAATATATATATATATATATATATATGTATATGTGTATATATATATATATATATATATTGAAAAGACTTGTAAACAAGTCGAAATGCGACGCATCCAGTCATCATTAAAATGATATCTACAGCAAGTGTTGTCTGAAGTATTTCATTTTTTCAAATATACATTTACTTCACGTGCGACCTTTCACCTTTTTACCTATATATATAGTTATATATCTGTATGGGGCGTGTTGAAATGCTTCATCTCAATACTACTCCTATAATGACACTGGGTCACGACCAGTTAGTGTGGAGTTCTCGTTACGTCCCTACCGTATATTCTGTAAGAAATATCCCAACTAGATGTTGATCTCCTGGAAGCACTCAACCACATAGCCCCCTCATAGTTTTCCTTTGTTTAAACATGCACACATCCCAACTTCTCGCCTCCTGTTAACACAATCGCTTGAAATCATGTGTTTCACACATCTTCGTTCCAACCTTCACCACCCCTACCCCCCGCTTTTCCTCCCCTACTAGACATACCTATCTTTCCACACCCCTCTTGTATAGGTCTGTCGCTTGGGCGTGTATAAATGCTTCGTCTCTATACCATTTGTATATTGCAATTGGATAACGACCAGTTGGTGTGAAGCTCTTTATACTCTTAATGTAAATAATACATAGACTCTTAAGGAGGGTTCCTGATAGACGTTGTTCCTTTGAAATTACTCAACCGTCAATCTTCCTTTATCCTTCCCATCTCATTTATACAGGCACACACCCAACTTCTCGCTTTCTCTTTACATAATCCTTACAAACCCTTGGTCTCTCATCTCGTCGCACCACCCTACCCCCCTTAGGGAAGTACCTGTCTTCTCCCATTATGATCATCTTGTATTTATCTTTCTCTGGGGCTTGATGAAATGGTTCATCTCAATCTCAGTACTACCTGTATACTTGTACAGGTTCTCCTTGTTCTTCTACCACATAATTCAACAGAAAATTGTAAGGTCCTCTGTGTCTTTAGATAGATAGATCATATACTATCGAAGTTTTGCAATCAAAGAGTTCCATCGTATATTTGGACATAACGTTAAAAAAATGTATCATTATTATGAAGAATTCTATAATCATGGCGATGTACATTTCCGAGCTTAGAATTTTTTAATTTCCTTATTTGCAAAAATAGTCATAAGCTCAATTTCTTTATAATATTGCTGAATGAATTTCTTAGTGCCAAGAGTTTCAGAACCTTAAGCAAAGTATCATAAAATAGATTCTTTGGAGAAAACAGATGACATTTTAATTAGTTATGTTAAAACCTAAATTTATAACATGCCACTTACCTTAGTTTTCCGATGATCAAATTGGTACTTAATGATTTTGGTAAATACGTCCATAGCAGTGAAGAAGCCTCGAAAAGGTGCTTCAAGACGTCATACAGTGAATTCTGGAACATTACAAAGAACATAATAAACATTTGTCACAGAAGGAAAGAAGAACTTCATTCATTCAAACAATCTGCAATATCTCCAGGTTCTGATCTATCAAACCCCAATATCAAGGTTGTGATCCCAACTAAGGAGACGCTTACATAATTAACATAATTAATATATCTATTCAGTTTTGGTTTAATATTCCTTCATCAAACTTTCACAACGTATTTATCACATATGTTTACGGTAACTTGGTTACTAAATCGTACACAGGTCTATGGTATTCCGTTGTCTCTAGAAACTATCCCTTCTCTATGTTGCTATGCACGTGATGTTTGGAAAGGTAATTGATATTACAATGAGCAGGAGCCAAAGCTAGGATATTCATCGCCAAAATTTGCAATGCCATGATGGGTGTTTATTTATTCAATTATTGAACTCCACATACATAAGATATTTCACTAAATAAACAATTATGAAATATGAGTTATTATTTATTGTTATTTATTAATCATTTCATCTGAATTATATTGAAGAAGGTTGTGATGCCTACTCAGAAGACGCCAAACGCCTTTTCTCGAAAAGAACTAAAGATAGAATTGAGTCTTGAAATTATTATATACATGTAACTTGAAAATAATCAACAAAAAGGAGGATTGCCAAAATTAAAATGTGGCTTAGAAAACAAAACATGCATATGCAGTAAAACCATGATGCATTTGCGATCGGATTCAGGATTTAGTTTGACGTCATCCTTCTTATAACTATACTACAATTTAATCAAATCTTTGAATGTTTTGTTGAAAAGATCAAACAAATTTCAAGAAATGAAAGGGTTGGCACGTTGTAAGTGGTATCGTGTGTAGTTTTATCATTAACCCATCCTATACAGGTTCATAAGTAAAGATTAATCACAGTTTCACGCTGTTTTCAATTACAATGTCAAGTACGTGTAGAGTAAAACGCATTTGCAATACCTTATGACGTGGATATGTCAACGTTCCTTACGACTGATGGGTTCACGCTGTTATTAATTTTGCTGATAACCTAGACAAAAGCGGATTTTTTCAGTAAATGAAGAATATGTTTGTCTTTCTTTTGACTCGGGTAAAATTTAATATGCCAAATATATTTCGTGTTTGGTTCTCATTGAAAATCGAGGCGCTGCCTCATATGTGTTTAGAAGGCAAAATTACATATTTTATAGAGAGTACAAATAATTGGCCCACTAAACACTGCAAAACCGATTTTTGTCTTTCGTTTTGCATAATGATGAGTTTACTAAATTACTTTGTATTCGATCAAAATTATTTTCCAAATTTTAAGGAACAATGAACCAAAACAGAAATTCTTTACTGAAAAAGCTTTACATTTGTGAACATAATAGCATCTATACTTTCACTTTAATGAATCAGTAAGTTTATATTGAAATTTTAAAGAAATTGTGACTAAAGATAGAGATAAAATACTAACATACGAAGCGAGTGAATAGATTGTTACTTAACGAGTTAGCGAGTTAGCTGCCGAAATCATTTACGAGTTCCTTAATAAGATTATAAAACTTACCGAGTTTGATATTTAAATTATGACGATTATATCATTTAAAACTACAAGATAATCGCTGACATAACCACTGCAGCAACCCTGAAAATATTGTGACATCATACTTAACGATTATGACGTTAATCGGTCAGCACGCGCTGTTATTACTAAGCGTGTAAAAACATTGTGTATCTATCAAACAGCGATATGTTCAACGTGCAAGAAATAATCATGTAAATTTATATATTCAACAGCATTGTTAATTTGGTAACAAGGATAGTAAAATAAAGGGAATGTTGAATTGGCGTCATCAATGTCGAAATCCGGTCCCACATTAGTGTTTATTTATCTCAAAAAGAGAGTGATTGAATACCAACAGGATAGGCAACATCTTTAAAATCACTGAATAAAGCAAGGAGATGCAGCTGGTGGTGAAGTATACGTTGACGCATCTTCTCACTCACGGACTATCATTACGCCAGCCCCAATGACTTGCTAAGATAGGCCTTGCCGCATTTCCCGTACGTTTATGTGCTTGTCGTCCAGGCTACTGCCAACCATCTCCGAAGAGGGCGCTGCAATCAAAATACGAATTTCAGACTTTACATTCGTTCAACATCAGCGAATGTTACTTGAAACATTGATAAAGTATAGCAATGTTCTTTCTATTTGAATAAAAGTTATACATTCTTATTTATAAACGTATATAAACCGCCTATGATTGATTACATTATGATCTAATCATAAAGGATTTCAAAAATGAAACACATCTCGTCGGGAGTTTTCATGAAAAGAAAGACTTTAAAATATTTTGAATTGTGGCTAAACATATTTCGTTTCTCTTATTACAGGAAAAACTTATAGATCAAAATTATTAATTCAATCGTAGGGAGTAAGCACGTAATGCAAAAATACACTGAAATCTAGCCTAACATGGTCAAAGTTACATGTTATATCATATCCGATTTTAACTTTGCTGTTGCTCTATTCAAACCGCTATTAGGTGTTAAGTTCTACTACAAACTTATTTTGTTAATTTGTTTCCATCAATATATTTAATGTCACTATGAATACGACCCAAGAAACTTTGTGAGTGAAAGGCCAAAACCGCTTTAATTAATTCCTTATAATCATGATTTTTTTAAATATCATCACAAGCAATTCTTACAATCTTAAAAACAATTCGTCCAGATTAGATCATATGAAATTCTTCCCGGATCAAATCGGCGTTATTGACATTACAACACTTGCATTACACTTATATCACTTGTAACTACGCTTTTGGGCGTCAAACACGGATTCCGGGCTCTTTGATTACACCCAATCTGCCCAGAAGCCATGATCAGTTGCAATGTTGAAAGGTCAGAAGGCGGCAAGACGCTTAGTGTCAGTTTGTTTCTTGATCTATTTCTTGGCTGTCCCGGAAATGACTTTTTGGATGAAACCCAATCGTCTCGATGAGATTCCAACTCGACAAGAGAACAATGGTGTGTTCCCCGAAAACAGACCTGTAGTAATCAAAACTTCGTGGAAATCACAATCAGTATAATAGTTTCAAACCATGGAACTGTTCAGCCAGTGAATATTGGTATATTGGATACCTAATGATATTGATTTTCTATTTAGTTTAGTTCATGTATGATGAAGGTCTATTTGCAGTGTGTGGTGATCAGACTCCAGATATATTCTTAATTGTTCTTTTGGCATTACCGGAAATGACTTCTACTAAAAAATCTATTGTTTCGACAATAATCTATTCCTGCAAAGTTGCATTTAATTTGCCATGAATTCATTTTCTAAAGTTCAAGATCTATGGAAATGTAAGGACTTTATTCCATCTATAATTGTTAGATTTACGTTTTGAGTTTTTTTAAAAGATGATTTTTCACGATTGCAAATAACCGAAACGTAACCACAGCTAATAAGGAAACTTTGACATTTGATAATTGCATTCAGCAGCATTAAACAGAAACATTTAGTTGAAGAGACAAGAATTTGAAGAACAAAAACGAAATTGTCCGAGAGTGGTACACCTTCTGTATAATAGAAATGTAGTGCATGATAATTGAATTGAGGCCATATTCAAAATGCTAGTTAGAAAGGACAAAGGGTTTTTGATGTTTCTGTTGTTTAATATTAACTATACCTTTTCCCCATCAATCTTAACGTTCCTGTGAGACAGCTTGGCGATAGATCAATTGATGAGTTTAACACCTTGCTATAGTCTTTTTTTACTATTTTGACTTCTTGAAATTCAAGTCTAGATTTGAAGTCAGTTTCTCTGAGGATGTTTTCTTATATTGAATAAGATAACAGGTTTTGAGAATAATTTTTTACTATTTGTCTAGATCATTGGTGTATCCCGAGTAGTACTCTGAGAAAACTGTCAGCCCGCGTCAGTGTAACATATTTTGCCCTAGTAATCTCTTGGCACTCCTGGAAATGACGTCAAAGGTTGCACCCCTATCGTCTTGATGACATCTCTGTACCATGAGGAGAACAATGACGTTATCCGATGATAGAATTTGTGCTTCACCTTTAGACCTCACAGCCCTCATTCTCTTAAGCTTTCGTAATTTGAACTATGTTTAATGTCTTTGAGATATTCTGTCAATTTCTTCATTGTCTTTCCCAAACAGAGTAGCCTTGATGATATATATTGAAAATCGAAGTAATAAATTCACTAAAATATTTAAAAGAGTTGTATGCCTCTGTAGTCATTTACGTTGTTCAAGTCAGCAATATTTGTGTTTCGTTACTATCATTCCAAATGACAAGTCATTAGGGAAATTGCATTTTCCAAGAATCTGATTATATAAAATGTCTAGATTCGGTCTTAATGTGTATGAATTTATTTGAATAGAAAATACATGGATCGATGTAATGTTTTCAGTAAGGAATTACTTTACCTTATGTGTGTGAGCTTGAAATGAGATTCAATGTAAAAATTGTATATCACGTCTCATACAAGTATGAGTTTGGGTCATATTGTACAGATATTGTTTAATTCATTAACATCGAAAAGGATAAAGAGGACTCTGCTTTTGATATACGCTTATTAAAAAAACCAGGATTCAAAACGGCTTTATATCGGTAGGGCACCCTAATGAAAACTAATGGAGAACCGTTCTCATACTAACTTCTTCTTCAAAGAAACTTCTTGGTTGTTAATAGTCTGTGCCCATTGAACTACCTGATTAACCATATTTTACATCTTTGCTGAAAGGGCTGGATTCAAGAAGAAATTTCATGAATTAATTATTTCGTTACCACATTTACATCGATATCAAAAGTTTATGGTAATTATGGTCCATTTGTATA
Organism: Phorcus lineatus; assembly: GCA_921293015.1. Taxonomy (NCBI): domain Eukaryota; kingdom Metazoa; phylum Mollusca; class Gastropoda; order Trochida; family Trochidae; genus Phorcus; species Phorcus lineatus. The sequence continues at coordinate 28,084,404 of OV121085.1, read as the reverse complement.
AAATGGACCATTACAGCTGTGAACGGATCATAAACAGTCCCAATAATGAATTCGTTACAATGTTCACCATTACGTTTTATGATGATTATCGTCCATTCTCGTCAATTCAATTCATAAATTCATGCAATGCTTTCCCTTAAAATCTCAATTGGGAATACAACTAATTATCCATTTCGTTAAACGACCAATTGAAAACGTAAAAGTGCCATTACGCCCAGTCTTCAAACCAAAACCTTTGTTATCAATTAATCACATGCATGTAGGACTACTTTACGTTTCTAGCCCTTGCATCGTATTAAGGTCAAAATTAGTCTATCAGAATTTGTTAAGTTCTTTTTAAGTATTTATCATGCCACGTTACACAAGTTGAATTTTACCAGATTGACAAACTTAAATAACAAATAATATCCTTATAATGTCTACAGAAAGCAATTTAAATTTGGACAAAATAACAATTTACTAAACTATGGCCGAGAATTTAGAGGATTAATTTTTTACTCAGAATTCAGTAAAATCAATGGGGATATTAAAGGGGAAGTAGCAAGTGTTTTGAAAGATATATTTCTTCAAATTTTCCTTTGTGTACATTAATCATTTTATGCCAAATGTATTATGTTCAGCGAGTCAAACATCTCATCCCCCAACCCGATCATCGTTAGCCGTAGAGTAAAAATCCTGTACCAAGCTAAAACCACTTGCGGCAATATTTGTATGAATTTTTTTTTTATCATTTGAGGCAGGGGAATGGATCGTATGTATAAACCGCTCATGGTACGTTCGCTTTAAAACCGCTTCTTTTGATTGATACAATTTTGACTTATAATAGGAAACAGTTTTCATTCCTTGCGACCACTATGTTTTACATTGTTTTTCTTGAAGTCTCTGCCACCGTGTACACGTACGTTGAAAAGATTAGAGGGACAAGCTTATCACAAGGACGGTAACTTACTCTCTTGCTTAGTTCTGTTAGCCAGAAGCATCAAATCTTTATCGTATGTTTACTGATACCGGGTATAATGAAGATATCTGTCGTGTATTAACCTTTTCCCGAGCCTTGAAAAGTTTGCAAGTTTTCTTCCTCTGTCCATGCATGTTTTCAGAATAATCTCGTATAGAAATTAGTTCACGTTGAATCTCCGGAATAGAGTTCAGGAAGCATGGACATCTATTATTGATTACATTTAAATTCATGTTTATTATCATTACATGAATTATATTGAATTTATTTATGTTTGGAAATTACACGCCGGCTGAGCAAGCTTGCAGAAGGAATTGTCAGAGATTATTTTCAGAGAATTCAACAATTACTAATGGTACTACACTAGTATCTTCTGATATGAATGTGGCACATAATTTCAGTATGTGGTATATTCGCACCCTTTATTTCGTTAACATCTTGACATGATCTGTTGTGGTATGCTTTTCTTCTTGACTATTATTTCTTTGTAGTAGGCGTCCGTCCTTTAAGCAAAACTTATTTTGGATCATGTAACGCAGAAGTAAAAACACAACATGCTTTGTCGTAACAAAGTTATGGCAGAATTCCATGGTGGTGTTTTTAAAGTTAAGTTTGAGGTGACCTTAAATCAGCTACGGCATTCCAGCGATTCTCAAGTATATCTTCAAACTTACACTTGCGTTTGTATAGCATTTAACATGCTAAGGGCGTATTCATTTCATGCATGTCTATCGTAACGTTATCTGCTGTAAACATGTTCCAAAGAATTACGCTCAAGAATGACAGTAAATATTCTCGACAGACAAACAGTCATTCCCAACCAACATGACATGCACCTGCTAACAAGCACTCAATCCAACTGCTATGTTTTGTCATAGAAACCGAAATGTTGCCTTTTATCACGAAACGTTGCCATGTTGCCATGCATTGTAACGTTGAAATATGTCATTGAAAAGCATGCTATGCTACGCAATGGAATAGATTCCAGATGTTTGTCCAATTACCATGGAAACAACAGGGATATATTTTAGTGGAGTTATATACAGTCGTTCATTAAATAAATAAGAATATCTGTTTTGCATATGCTTGACACTTTCAAGTCGATTATTAATAACACTTGTCCAAGCCTTTGGCGTTCAAAGTAACGGAAGGAGAGGTAGCCTTTGCATTAAGGGGGCTTGAAGATAATTCAACGACGAATCATCTCATGTTTCCTGTTTAAATGAAGAGACTTGAAATCCTTCCGGCATTCATGTGGAGAACTAATAAGCATCCAATCTATGACATTTATACGACCGCCAACCGAAAAATAAGATAACATTTTCTCTGTGTTCGCTGTGTGTAATAATATGTGCTAGAATTTTAAGCTTAGTTTCACGAAATATCACATCTCTTTTATTGATTTCATATCAAGAGCTTTAAAGGTTTCTCCGACTTATGCCTAGCCTCTATAACTATTTACTTTATTTGGTTAATGTTGCACCAAATAAAAGACAAACATTTTTAATGTGTTCACATATATCGTCGCACATTCGACGTTGATGAAATCGAAAGCATTGCTTGCGTACACCAAATATGTAGTTTTATAAAGGGAGGATTTTTTTTTACATTTGTAATGTCTTCACGAATCGGCTGAACATTGCCAAAAATATTGTCATGAACTGCAACGTACAATTGCACCCAAAGCTAAAATGGTATAGAAAATGTATGTGGAGTAAATTGTGACATTAATATATTTCAAAGAGCTTGGTATGATAAAAGGAAAATGTGTAGCTATTTACTTTCTAAGATTCTCTCAGTAAAGCTAGGTCACCATAAAATCACAACCTTCAAGGATGTCACTCGAAAACCGTTACAAAAGGACCAAATATTTTCCTGTAATGGTTGATTGTAACGTAGTATTCCAACCAAATTTAAAAAACAGAGCCATTGGCTCTATAGCTCACCAGACTATCTATACACGATATTATAAATGGTCACAGATTCACCATAGGAGCTGTCACAGCTGTCATCAAATCTATATATTAGAATTCCTATCAGCTAGTCTGTACACAGAATTTTCGCTTGTTATGCCTTTTGCTGAAGAATACGATGAAAATATTTTTAGGGCGTTGTCCCTTTGGCACTTACTAGCTGAGGGTCACAGGATCACCAAATCTTCAAATTAGAACCTTAATCACCTAAGGAGTTTGGACACAAAGTTTCAGCTTTCTAGACCTCTTGCTTCATGAGAACAAGATGAATAAAGGTTTAAAGGGCGTGTCAATGGTTCTAGAGGTGAAGATGAAATAGTTAAAAGTTTAAGGACGGACGGACGCCGGACAACATGCCATGCCCTAAACCGATCGGGTCTTTTCGTAAAAATAGGAAAACTGTATTTCAGCAATCTGAATAAAGTTATATCAACAGTTTTGTAAAAATAACAGTTCATACTGCAGACGCGCATACAGGATTTTCGTTTGGGTGGGTGCGCCCATGAGTGTAACGAGCTCAATTCTTATCATATCAATTTTGTGTAACTCACTCGGGTGGGGTGTTCTCACCCCACACCCAACCCCCAACCCCCTCCAACATACGTAAATTACTGCATAAAGATGGAAGCGTACATCGTCACCTCAATTTAGATTTTTCGATGAATTTTTATCATTGATCGCTTTGTCAATATTATCTTCTCCACATTTTTCAGGCTTTGTAATATCATATAAATTATTAACAATAACAAGTATCAGAGGTTATGAAGGAAAGTCAAACATCAATAAGATGGTATTGTTTACATTAGAACGAATGACAAATCACAACTGGGTGACATTTCGCATATCATCCAAAGTCAATTCAAGTCAACTTTCTCGTAAGTCAACCTCTTTGTAAACCAGTGTTTTCTGCATATTTCCAGGCATTGTGAACACTTCAGGTCGGGTATGGAAGGAACAAAGGAAGTTTGCAATATCAGCTCTCCGGCAGTTCGGTTTCGGCAAATCATCATTCGAAGACAAAATCCAAGAGGAGATAACTGCCTTTTTAGATGTTCTAGATAAAGAAGTCGACAAAGACTTCGATCCACAAGACGTCATCCAAACAGCGATTGCCAATATCATCTGCTCCATTGTCTTTGGGAAACGTTTCGCTTATGACGACAAACTCTTCAAACGTTTCTTGGAGATATTTGAGGAGAACATGAGATTAGTCGGAGGAACATCCATCTTGAACTTCTTTCCTTTCCTTAAGCACATTCCAGGAGACATATTCAAGTTCAACAAGGTGCTAAAGAATGTTGACTTTGTTCAGGACTTTATCCGTGAGACAGTCGAGAGTCACAAGCACGACTTCCGGTCTGAGCACATCCGGGACTTTGTGGACGCTTATCTGAGGGAGATGCAGGAGGAGGTTCAGAGAAACCCGGATACAACACTAACGTGTGAGTATGTAGGATAGGCATTGTCAGGAACTTAGTCATTTATATGGTATACATATTATTTTTAAGTGATTGATAATGTTGACGTTTGCGATGGACTAACTGAACTTGTTATATATATCCGGCATTTCTTCATTTTGAAATAATTCCAATAAGATTTAAAGATTCAGGTTTGGAATATGAAGTGTTCAAGCTAGAAAATTTATGTAAATATGAATTTCCAACCTTTAAACCATTAAATGGCCAGTAAAAATACGTTTTTCAGACCGTTAATCATCAAGCACGTTGATCCTTGAAAATGATATTGCTGTGTTTGCATCAACTGATCATTGTGAAGCAACAGCGTTACTACTTTGAGTCAAGTGCAGATGTTATGCTTACATCTTTGTACAAAAATAACACAAACTTGACTTGCCATATATGTTTGTGCGTAACTTGAAACTCCAGTCTTTTTAGCATTTTTCGTACATTTTGTACACCTTGTCATATTCTTGAAGTGAAGTACCATCTGAAACTTTCATTTCAGATGAACAACTTATCAAAGTGATAGGAGATCTGTTTGTTGGAGGAACAGAGACAACATCAACAACCATCAGATGGGCCCTCATCTTCCTCGTCCACAATCACGACGTCCAAGTGCGTATGCGCGAAGAAATTTACAAACTTGTCGGCAAAGACAGACGACCGATCTTACAAGACAAACCAAAGCTTCCTTACACTGAGGCCGCGATATTTGAAATTCAACGGCTCGCAGACATTGCACCATTCTCTGTAACCCATGGAACTCTGCAAGATGTTGAATTTAGAGGTCTTTTCATCCCACAGGGGAGTATAGTAATCCCCAATATACACTCTGTGTTATCAGACCCGCAGATCTGGAGAGATCCGGAAACGTTCAACCCGGAGAGGTTCCTTGATGCAAGTGGATCTGTGACCAAACCTGACGAGTTTATTCCTTTTTTCTTAGGTATGTGAAGTGCTTGTATCCTAAGACCGATTGTCCTAGTGTAACCATAGTGTAGAGTACCCATACGTAAATTATCTCCCTGGTAATGACAAAATAATTGTCTCATTAACAATATATCCCTAGGCAACTCTTATCCGTCTATTTACTTCTTTGCAATAACAAGTGAATCACAGTAATTACTTGATATATTCTCAAAAGTATTTTATGATACATCTAGCTTATCAATCGACTCTTGCAAAATTTTCTCTTCAACTGCAAAATCGTTGAGCATGTTTTGTCCAACGGAAACATGTTATTCACAAGATTTACCCACAGGTCGCCGCGTATGTCTTGGCGAGTCTCTGGCTAGGATGGAGCTGTTTCTGCTGCTGTCTGCCCTGGTACAGAGGTACGATATCACAGTACCTGACAGCGGGAACTTGCCATCACTTGAGGGGGAACTCGGTCTCACCAACACTCCACTGGCGTATACAGTCAAGCTGATAAACGTTCTTTGATGGACATTGTGTGAAGATTAATTAATTTACTTGTACAGTTTTTACATCATCATGGCTATGTTATGACTTGAGATTGTGTACCAGTATTTCTTGGACAGTGTTTGCCTATTCAAAAGATGGATCCCGCCTTTAGGGAGAGTACTTAATGTCAGTATTAAAGCAAACCCACGGCTATTCGTGGACAGAAATTAAAACATGTAATTTGATTGAAAGATGGTGTGCTCCTATGATTACTGGGAGTAAAATTCGTATTGAGATGTCGTTTTCAAACAGTTACACTTACGGCATTCAAATTAAAACAATGGCTCATATTTGCAAGACTTATCTCAGAACGACTCATTTTTCAAATCGGCTCCGATGATGACATATAAACATGTTTTATGAAGGATAGCGAGCTAAATAACATAAGTTTTATGATAATCAGTATTAACATGACGTCGTTTACTTGGGCATGGCCAAAGGACTTTAATACAAGGACAAACCTTCTAAGAAATGTTCGGGCAGTGCAATGTCTTTCCATTGGAGAAAACATGTCGCTAAATGGACAATACCTCTTGTCAAAGTTACTAAGACTTCCTTACGATTTAGTATTGTGATATGGGATACACTGGCCTTCAAGGACAAAACTTATTGTTAAATATGAAGTCAACATTGATATGGGAATTTTGTTTCCAGCCTTGATCTAGATCGTAGAATCAAGCCATATGACACAATATGCTAGTATTTTTTTACTTTCTGTTATTTAAGAATCTAATAACCATTAATATTTTGCTTAATCAGTGTAGAAAGCAAGGCTTCCTGTGTTCATTATTCGACAATGCAAACTACTACTGCAAGATCATTGTTTTGTAATGTGCAATACTGTTAACATGCATAAAACCTGTGCTGGATTAGATAGAATCTAAAGATTCAATCATTTTGTTACCACTCATTGGTCTTACAATTTCTATATGGTGTTTGGAACTTTTATCATAATGTAATTAGGCATGGCATGAAAGGCAGTTTACCCAGTAGACATGCAAACACTGCCCGTCTGAAACAGTCCCCATCCCTTATATAAAAAAACCCGGGTAATTTGGTGGAAGTCTGAAACAGCTTTGTCATAACCGAAACTAAGTATAATATATTAACCGTGAAACAGAATCAATATCGTGGATATACAGCTTTATTCTGGTAAGCAAGTGATTTTCCAACAAGTGACATTCCATAGGATCCGTGCTGAAACGTAGCCTCCCAAAATGAGGTTTATGTATAGTATGTTGCCTTCATAGCTTGAACTTCAAGAAAGAACATTTAAGTAGATATTTAAATTTTCTGAGAAATTGTTAGGACAGGAGGACTTGTTTTTAAGAAAGGAATCTCAACTTATTTCCAAAATAATGTTGAATACGTCGTTTTCACTCTACATTCACCATCCAAACCCTTTCAATTATACCCTTCTTTCAATAACTCTTCATACTTAACGTATTTCCTGATACCAAACGAACTGTGAAGAGGAAATCAAAGGGGTGCAACATTTTTTTCTGTTTATAGACGGGCATTTTCAAAAAGTACAACTACATTACTCCTACTCTTCAATTGACAGAAAGGTTACGTGCATTTTCAAATAAAAGCATTTCTGAAATACCATATACCAAGTTGAATTTATTCAAGTGTAGGAAGTAACTGAAGTTTCATGTGGCTCGTGAGATGCGTATCTTTTCAGCAGTAACGTTAAACAATTGTTTATTGGACTACGGACTCCATAAATTTTTCTACAAAATTGATTCTTCCAAAATATGACCAAAACGGTACAACAGTTGAAGTTTTTATTGAATTATAGTTGATAACAAAACCGAGACATTCATAATAAGGTCGCAGGAGTTCTCTCCCTTAAAAGCCGTCATTCCAATCTCTTTTGGCAACAAAATATGACTGCTAATAAACCTACATAAACAAAAACAAAATACAAAAAACTAGCAAAGCAATTTTCACTGATTTTCTTATCAAGGAATCAGCAGGTATATACATATACAACATCGTTCTAACAGTGTAAACAACAGGATGGAAACTTATGGTAAACAAGCATGTACTTCCAGATCACAACTATACATCAATGGAACATGAGTAGTCAGTGGTCACATAGGTCTAAAGCATTGAAGTAAGTACAACACATTGTTTTAATAGTAAGCAATTTTTATTTTATTTTGCGGAACACTTATTTTCCCTAATTCATAAATCTATATTTTGTGTTTTAAAATTCACATTAAGTGCAACTTTATTTTGAGGAAAAGAGATACAGATTTAGTTGTATACCATGTTTTGCACCAAACTGAGGGTCAACTACTGAAATATGTATCAAATCAATACATACATCACTTAAATTTCAAGATTAAATATTGGTTCTTCACTGACTGTTCTTGTTAAGCACATAGCAACATAATCAAAGCAACATTTGAACAAGGGTATGGGATAATCATGGCATGCCAAGGAAAGTTACAAAACCTTACAAGTAAGTTTTTATAAATGTAGTCAACAATACCCCTTAGCTACTGACTTTAATTTATAAGCATTTGTTAATCTTTCATTTGCATATGAAACAGAAAATTCTCACAAATCACCATAACTTAATGCTATTGCATTACATGCTTTACCCACAAATAATTAAAAAAGAGCGAGTGAATGATTTTTAGAATCTTTGCTTTTGAAGAGCAGCATGAATCAAGTGTTCTAAGGGTGACCTATAGGATTGGATGGTCACTAAAAGTGCACTTGATCATCCTCCATTTGAAAGAAACAGTGCACAAGATTAACAGTTTTGGTGCTTCTTGCCTTAAAACCCTTTAAAAGAAAACAATCTGTGGTTCTTAATCTTAAGACAATTTAACCCAAGAATAGTCACAGTGTTAAATACACAATTCATAAATCCTATTTTCAAAAGACCTCTTTAGCAAAAGGTTCCTAAGAAGTCTAAAGAACAGTGGGTTTATTCACAGTTCGACACTATAAACCTTTACCCATCCTGCTATATCAGCGTATTTGTCTCCGCCTAGCTTTATCATATACCCTGATATCCTTCGGCCTAAAACACTCGTATCGCTTACGGCTGGTTACTCATGGCTATTTATAGCCTACATTGACATTTGTTTGAATTCTCATCCGGGTGGTGCCGCTATCGCTGAATGCGAGTCATTTCATTGGCTTGCTATAATTAGCGATAGGAGCGTTTTAAGCTGAAGGATATCAGGGTATTTGATGGAACTGGGCGGAGACAAATACGCTGATGTAACAGGATGACCTTTCCCCTCTACCCTTATAAGGTGGTTCCGTCTGCACAGACTCTGACAACAGCCTCCATACAGGTGATCTTATGTTTCCAGAACAAAGCAGATAGAACCTAGTCACTGGAAAAACATACATAAACAGGATGGTAGCAAACTTGAAGAATGAATGGTTCACCGGAATTAATGTACTAACATGTTATCCAAAAAAACTCTGAGCATCTGACTGTACAGGCTTTTCACGTGCAGAGGAAACTTCCTGACGGATACCATTTGTATCCTGGTAGAGACAATAGTTTGAATTATTTTTATCCACGGAACACTGCCAAAACATTTTTTTTTACCAGATTTATGATGTTTCTTGCAATAGACATGATTAAGAATGTCCAGTCAAAAATAGCCAATTCATAGATAATATGCTTGTTTAGGCTCTGCAGCAATTAAGAAATTTAGACAGAACAAAATGAACTGGTGTCTTCTCCCCCTAAACACTCCCATGTATTCTTGAAGTTGTTTTAGAATGAGCTCCCATAACAACAAATTGTTACCATATAAACAGAACAAATAAAATTGAAAAGATGTTCAAATCCCCATAAGGCACATGTACATGTTATGGAGAGGCATTATACCACATTTGGTGATGTTTGGTCAAACAGTTTTAGAGTTTGCTCATGATACAATATGGGAACCAGACACCGACTCAAACTACAACAATAGGTCTACCGACCCTTTGGGGCCAGACATAATTTTTCTTGACAAACCTTCTGTTGTCAATCTCCAACAACTGATGAATTTTAACAAATAAATCTACCGACAGGGTTGTTGCCAGAAGATGATTTGAATGAAATGCCCTCTCCAGAATTAACAGTATATCTATACATCCACACTGATCTCAATAGTTTTGAAAATCTGAATTACCAGGCTGTTCCATGGTGGTGAGGAAACTGAAGACAAATACTTAATATCAAGGTTGAAAGTGAACATGCTCAGACTGAGGATTAACCACTCAGATTTTCCTCAAATACTTTAAATACCTGTGGCACTTCATACAAAATGGTTTCTTAATTTTGAAGTTTCGTGAATAAATGCAACATTTTGGACCACAATATGCAATCAGTTTACCAACTTTTACATCTTTTTTTAGCTATAACTGTCTGAAATCCATATTTAACATGAAAGCCTTCCAAAAAATATTGAGAATACACACAGCAACATAAGTTACAATCACACAATTCAACAGCTTATTGAACTGCCACCTTATTTGTTATCCCAACTTTTTAAACCTTAGTTTTAAAGTAATTTTCTACAATGATAGACACATATTGGCTACAATTCCAAGATCGTGGTTGAAATTAGCAACAAATAGCACCAAAAAGCAGAAAGTTTCTCTGCTGGTAGAGCTCTTATCAATAATTCCTCATCAGAACTGCTGCTGTAGTCCACAAGACCCTGTCTGGGTCTAAATCTCTGTATCAAGGATGCAGAATTTCTCAGCTATAATTCCTCATCAGAACTGCTGCTGTAGTCCACAAGACCCTGTCTGGGTCTAAATCTCTGTATCAAGGATGCAGAATTTCTCAGCTATAATTCCTCATCAGAGCTACAGCTGTAGTCCACAAGGCCCAGCCTAGGTCTAAGTCTCTGTTTGTTGAATGCAGCATCTTCTACTAGCAAACAGAGGCCAGAGTCATCTGCTTCCGCAACCAGTTTTGAATAGTTCAGGGAATAGTTAAACCCATCTTCATTCTTAAGTGAGTCACTTTCAGATTTAGTATTCATTTTGAGTTCATTTGCATCAATACGTGCAATGTCTGGGGATGTACAGACATTAACACTATCTTTAGTGTTGCTGGTCTTATTCTCACAACCATCTCTACTCAGATCTGTTTCAATGACTCTGGATTCAATGGCATCAGAAATATTCAATGATGTGTAGGCCTTATCACGATTGGATTTACCAATAGTGGTATCTGTATTATCACCAGTTTTGATGGTGTCATCACATTCAACTTGACTTGAGTCAGCATCTCCTGCAGAACTGATATTAGGATTCTCTTTGGTCTTTTTAACCACATTTGTATAAGCGACTGCATTGTCATTGGTTATACCGACATCAGGATTGTGTTCAGTTCTACTTAACTTATCATGCTTGGCTTTCCAGGTGTCAATGTCTTTGGATGCAGTTGAATCAATAATATCTTGGATGTTGACTTTTTCCTTGCCTACGGTGTTTGGTGTAATTAAACCTTTGGCGGTTTGGATATCATTTTCATTATTGCAGATGTTGTCATCACTATTTGTTGTATTGGCATGTTTTTCATTGATATTTTTGGTTTCATTGGATTTGACATTTACCTTGGCTACATTAGGATTCATATATTCAGTTTCATTCACAGTATCCTTAGCAATGCTGGAAACACTTATGCCATTTGTACTTTCAAAACTGTTAACATCAATATCTTCACACTTATGATCAAAGATTTCACAACGCTTCATTGCTTCCTCATGAACTTCCAAGAAAGAATCTTCAGGAGCAATGTTCTTGACAACAGCATGTTCTTTCTTTTGTGGATCAACAGTTACATTACCTTCATGAAAAGCCTGCATTACATCCCTAGCTGCTTCATGTTCACTGCTCATAACCTCTCTTCCTACAGTATTCACAACTTTTGAGTCATGAGTTCCTGGTTTTGTCTCCATTCTTTCCTTGTCTCTAGAATGAGCAGTCTCATCAGTGACAAGACCAATGTCACCCTTTGCACTGGTTGTATCAACATCATTCTTTTCATCGCTATCACTGACTGTATCGAGCACCAACCATTCATCATCCATACAGTCCACATTTGTAATGAGATCATATTCATTTGAATCACTTTCTTGTCCATCATAAGCATATACAGTGTATTTTCCAAACTTAGCAATTTCACGACCTCTTTTAATAGAACCAGCTGCATTTGTGGGTGCTTGGTCAAGATCAATCATTGTTTCATTAGAAACACCTAGTTCATTGGAATCCAGATCAAATGTTTCTTCATCCTCTTGGGCAGTACCTAAAGGAAGATCTTGACCACTGACTTCTCCTTCATCTGATCTCTCCCCACCAAGAGATCCACACATCTCTGTATAAATGTCTACATCAACACAAGGAGGCACAACTGGGGACAATTCAAGCATGTTGTTCATCATATCTATCATACTGTCACTAGTGTTTGGTGCAGGAAGCTTAAAGGTTTCCTTACCCAAAGGATCATCAATGTCATTATCTGTTGCTGAGTCCCCCCCTTCTTCAGATCCTGCTTTTGCAGGTTCATCAGATGGTGATTCAGGTATTCTTGGACAACTTGTTTTTGCCTCTATGGGTGGACTGGTTCCAAATCTATTCAAGGACAGTTGACTGTCCAGTTGTTCGGACAATTTGGTAACATTAAAATCAGATTTTCTTTTATTTCTTCCCTTCTGCTTTGCCTTTTGCAAACCAGATTCAATGCCATGACAGTTTCCCTTCCTACTTGCAGATTTGCTTTTACTTGACTTTTGCTTTACACCGTGAACAGAAACTTCACTCTTATAATTATAGGTGTTTATAGCTTTTAGGTCAGGTTCAGTTTCATATGTATCTGTAGTCATTGCTTCAGAGTTGTGGGAAATGTTGAGAGGCACTTTTGGAACTGAGTTTTGTGCGACTGCAGCTAACCTTGGGGACGATCTTATCCCTTGTGACCTATAGCCTTTGCATGTCTTTTTTCTGCTTGATTTATCTTGAATTGTAGTTTCTTTATTCATAACAGGTTCTGTAGTGTTTTCACATCTTCTGACAGGGGAGGTCTCAATTTCACCAGGACTGCTCTTTGACAGAGACGGATTCTTAGTTATGTCACTGTGAATTTTCTGCACTGGTGTTCCTGTTCAAGAAAATTTAGTAGAATCAGACAATGAATTGCAAAAGAAAACAAGTAAAGAAGTGAGCACAGCTCACATACCCCCGCTTCAAACTATAGTCTGGCTTTCTTTGTTGGTCTTACCCTCAAAAAGCTCACTTAGGGATCATGGTTGATAAGTGTATTAAGTTTGTTGAAGCTAGCATGTATAGTTTAGGAGATATGCTCAGGAAAAAGCACTTTGTCAGATAGTCATTGTTTTAGTAACGTTTCCATGTAAAACGCACAAAATAAAAATAATTTTTTGGTCTTACCCTCAAGAGACGCACCAATATGGATAAGTGTATGAAGTTTGGTGATGATAGCATGTATGATTTAGAAGATATACTCTGGACAAAGGACTTAGTCATAAATTCACTGTTTTAGTCATGTTTCCATGGAAAGCGCAAAAAAAATAAAAATCATTTGTTGGTCTAACCCTCAAAAGGCACATCAATGGATCATGGTTGATAAGTGTATGAAGTTTGGTAAAGATAGCATGTATAGTTATGAAGATATACTCCGTACAAAGGACTTTGTCACTGTTTAAGTCATGTTTCCATGGAAACCGCAAAAAATAAAAATCATTTGTTGGTCTAACCCTCAAAATCACATCTAGGGATCAAGTTTTATAAGTGTATGAAGTTTGATGAAGATAGCATGTATAGTTTAGGATAAATGCTCCGGACAAAGGACTTGGTCATAGAGTCACTGTTTTAGTCATGTTTCCATGGAAACCTCAAAAAATAAAAATCATTTGGTGGTCTAACCCTCAAAAGGCACATCTAGGGATCATGGTTGATAAGTGTATGAAGTTTGTTGAAGCTAGCATGTATAGTTTAGGACATATGCTCCGGACAAAGGACTTGGTCATAGAGTCACTGTTTTAGTCATGTTTCCATGGAAACCTAAAAAAATAAAAATCATTTGGTGGTCTAACCCTCAAAAGGCACATCTAGGGATCATGGTTGATAAGTGTATGAAGTTTGTTGAAGCTAGCATGTATAGTTTAGGAGATATGCTCCGGACAAAGGACTTGGTCATAGAGTCACTGTTTTAGTCATGTTTCCATGGAAACTGCAAAAAATAAAAATCATTTGTTGGTCTAACCCTCAAAAGGCACATCTAAGGATCATGGTTGATAAGTGTATGAAGTTTGGTGAAGCTAGCATGTATAGTTTAGGAGATATGCTCCGGACAAAGATTTGTGACGGACGGACAGACGGACAGACGGACGGACAGAATGAACGCTATATACCCCCGCTTACGCTGTAAGGCGGGGGTATAATATTAGTCAAAACTCATATTACAACCATAAGAGAATATTTACGTTTTAAACATGTTTAATCATAATATATCAGGACGAATTACTTTTGATGTTTAATTTCCTCATGTATTTCATAATATCTTTGTAATATGATATGAAACATGTTTTTCAAGTTTGGGGTAAATACATACTGGTTTTTTTTAACATACATGTAACTTTGAAGTGATATTTTGATATGCAGGCATTCATAATTTTTGCATTTTTCTTCTTTTATTACGCAATCACACAGCTTGTCTTGAGCTCTGACATTATCCTGTAACTTTTCTAGAAGTTATGATACAAATTTCAATCAAATATTTGAGATATTCCATCTACAAGCTACACATGCAGGTTTCCAAAGTTAGAACTCGATGTTTCACTGCAACCTTGAAAATAATGCCTTTGGTCATAACATTGACTGAGCCATTTATCTTTCCAACAAACCTCTGAAAATTTATGTCAAGATCACCAGAATCAACTTGGCCCTGCATCTACCTGATGGTGCTGAATAAAAAGACCATGTAGAAAATGGTCTTGAGATATCACAAACAAACTCAACATGAAGGTTTCAATGCAGCAAATTTAAAGGGCTAGCTATGACATTAAAAGTAATGTGCATTGTCACATTTCACAAAACACTAAGGCAACCTTAAATGCCTAAGGTTGCCTTAGTGCAATGTGCAAAGAATGGCACTAAGGCTAACCTTAGTGTTAAGTTGCTTTCTGCAATAACTTCCCCAGTCACCATAGTCTACTTAGGCAAATAAGACGCTATATGTCAATTATGTAGAGAATCCTGCAAACAATTCTTGAGAGACTGACAAGCTTCACATGCAGGTGTCAATGCTGAAAATTTCAAACCCTTGCCGTGACCTTGAAATATATTTGTAGGTCAACCAAAACAACTATGCTATATTTAAGTTATGAAGAGATTCCTACAAATTGTTCTTGAGATATTGCGTTAACAAGGGGAAAATGTCAAAGGTTTGTTATGACCTTGATGTAACAAAAAAAAAGTTTTAATAGTGGTGTCAGTGTTTGTATTATCCTCAGTGTAGACCTTACCAAATTTTATGACTTGGGTGCAACGGTTAGTGAGATATTGAATGAATTAGAGTTTAAAGAGTGGTCAAGGTGCCATGGTGACCTTTAAAATAAGTTTAACATCACCATTTCTGTTGAATCCCAAATTGTAGGCTGTGATCAAATTTGGATAAAATGGTTCACTTTGCAATATTTCAGCCAATGAAAATGCCACATGTATGCCTAACATATTTGTTGTCACAAAGGCCTTTAAAAGATGCAGTCGTTAAATAAGATAAATGTGCGCTGTAAAGAAGACTCACAGTGCAAAGAGCATATTCAAATTATTAAGTTTAGATGTCTGAAATCATACGGAAATCACTGAGGCATCTTCCAGTGTTCAAGCCAGGCTGCGGATTTGCGGGATTAATGACACAAAGTATTTGCAATTTCGCGCCAAAAGACTCACCTGTTTGACCCCCATGAATTTATTACACTGAGAAATCGGTTTTGTGCTTGTCTCTAAAATCATTCATTGCAAATAAGAAATCTCAAGTCATCCAGTCTAAAATCAAAACACAACATCTCCATTTTTCCGAATGTTATAAAAGCTCCTCATACCATTTGTTTACTTCTTATCACTAAAGCAAATTCTATATTCCCTGTAAGGAATAAATCAAGTTTGTTGTTATGATTCAATATGGAATATTTACGTTCTTCAAAAGTTTTATAAAAGAATTCAAAGATAGAAATACTCTTATATTTGACACTTTATTTGATTTTGATGGCCACATGGCGACTACGTGTCAACAATCATTCAATGACCATGGGAAAAATTTAGTTTTATGTCAAAATTAGAAACTAAATAGTTTAACCTAAAAAACAAACACGCGTTTATCAGTAACAGTATAAAAATAAGTATCGCTAAAATTTCTCAGATATAGATAAAGATATAGATATAAGATAAAGCTAGAAAACATTTATAATGATGTCAGTGTATTCAGATGCAAACACACTATCATTCTTACTAACAAAGAAAGGAATTTGTAATTTGTATTTTGTATTTTGATTCGATATGAAAGAATTTTGAGGCTCGAGAAATGAACTAATTTTTAAAGGACTGTTACTCTGAGACTGTACTGCTGATGAGAAACTGGTACAGGTTAGCTTAAAGGACCTTGCATGTTTAATCATGATACAAATTTGGTAAAATAAAACAAGACAGTAGATTAAGGCCCCTAATAAATATCCAAATGGCCCCTCTGTTTTTAGAAGAAGGGGCCCCCAGGCCCCACATTTCTAAATCCTGGCTTGAAAACTGCATCTTTTGAAACAATGCTGCTGATTGCACAACTAACTTTGATTGTATCCAATCACAGTTCTACATTTCTAGACCTAGAAACGCTCGTGTTAGGACAGAGGTTGTAGGGGAATTATATAGAATTTCTTTATGATAACAAAAAAAGATTTTGATTAAAATTTAATCATTGATTTGTTCCCTTGTCTTATATTGGGTTGTTACTTGACACTCATCTGTGATGTAACTAAAGCCCATAGAGATTTTTGTCCACAGGAAATTATGATATCACCTATTACAATGTTGCTTTCACATTTTTGATCGCTTTTCTGAGTAACGCTACGAAGAGTATACTGTAACAGAAATTGCCAAAGTTTCCCATGTTTGTAATATTGAGGCGTCCAGCAGCCTTCAAAAGCTTATCTGTATGAGCGGAATCAGTGATTTTCCAAAGTGAACCTGACACACCAAAACGTTTATACTGACGCACAAATATATGTATGCTTTGCGAATATTAACAAAATACAGAGGACAATTTGTGGGCAGCCATCTTTATGGTTATGCTGAAGGGTCAGAAAGAGCTGATATTTTATTAGATAATGGTTAGCCTTACCAACTGATTGGCTGTCAATTCCGGGGTCATTTTCTTTTCAAAGTTTATGTGGACAATGATCTCTACTGGATTCCGTCAGATCATATATGACTTACAAGTAACAACCCACTATAAGACTAGGGAACAAATCAATGATTTAATTTTAATCAGATTGTCCAAGAAATGGCCAAAAAAAGAAACAATCACAATTATTGTTAGTAATTATAGAAAACTTACCTCTAAACCAACATTGACTTATATCTCTCTTTCGGAGAGATCATACAGAGCGTGAGAATAAATCTTTTTTTAGTGGTGTGCGTGTTGTTCTTCCCCGATTATCTCCTTTGAGTTACCTCCCTTGAATTCCAAACTCAACTGTCATTCTTTTCGAAGTACGGAGAGCTGGATAACGGGGAGGAGGGTGGGAGTAAACCTTTGGTTTAGAGGTAAGTTTTCTTATAATTACTAACAATAATTGTGATTGTTTCATAATTATTGCGAAAAACCTTACCTCTAAACCAACATTGACAGAATACCAAGTAAGGAGGAGGGTATCCAGACCTCCAAAGGGTATGTAATTAGTTTTAATAACTCTCCAAAATAGCGTAATTTCGCTTATAACTTGACAACTAGGGGAGATAATCGTTAAGAATAACGGTAAATTTATAAATTTCGTCCCAAAATATCCTGAATAACGGTTAATTTTAGTCCGAAACTATGGGAAAATCACAATAATTTCGTAATTTTGGTGAGAATTCCCAAGGTTAATCCTTGAAAAGATCATACCGAAAGCTAATTTACCACTTCTAGAGTTCAATTACTATAAATCCTAATAAGGATTGTGAAGGAAACGTAATTCAGGATAATTTCGGCACAAAATAGCCGCCAATGGCTGGAAAGGAATTCCAATTACAATAACCTTTCCCGCTCTAGTCTGTACTCTCCACTCCGTAATTATTATGTTAATAAGGTAGGAGATGCTAGGGAGGATTAATACTTGAACTTCGAACAAGGCGGATTAATACATCCCAAAGAGTGATTATACAACGTCACTAAACCACCAACTCAACGAGATATTAAGGTTGAACATGGCGAAACTACCCACTCCTTAGTATTGTGCGAAATAACTCAGGGGTGAAGACATTCGGACTTTTAAGTTGCAATCCTGGCGTAAGTGAATCAAATAAGCTGACTTCGGCCTATACTTGGGAATGGAAAGCTGTCCGGGTTGATTGGCAAGCTTGTCATTAATCCCGTTGCAAGCCGTCTTGATGAATGTGGCAGAGAAAACTTGGATGGACGGGAGGGGGGTAGGGACCCTGAGTCCCCCAAATCATCAGGCCTAGGAGAGGCAGGTTCATCCGCGGGGATAAGAGCCGTACAAGGTTTCAACCGGTGCAAGTATTGGAGTTTATCCGCAAAATTCCACTTTGGAACAAGAGGGAATGAGTGCACATCCGATGGGATAATTAACTGTCCTTCATGGCTTGCCACCGTAAAATCCATGGATT
The DNA here is from genome assembly GCA_921293015.1 of Phorcus lineatus. Classification (NCBI taxonomy): domain Eukaryota; kingdom Metazoa; phylum Mollusca; class Gastropoda; order Trochida; family Trochidae; genus Phorcus; species Phorcus lineatus. The sequence continues at coordinate 28,065,664 of OV121085.1, read as the reverse complement.
CCGTGTCAGTGGAAGAATGACACAAGGTAGTGGGTCCGTTCGAGTTATGAAGCACGGGAATAAAAGGTGGATTGTCAATGCTAATGAAATCCTGCTTATAATCATGGGCCGCCCGTGCAGGAGTGCGGCCACCCGCCTTGCCAGCAGCTGCCAGTAGACCAGTGCCGCCCGTGCTAACGGGCTGCTTAACCGGGTCAACCTGGGCTCCCTGAATAGCCACTGAAGCCTGTGCGCCGCTAGGCGCCGTGGCATTCAGCAGCGGGTCAGAGGTAGTCGACAAGCTGGGCTCGTGCCCGCCGCGGAGAACATCGGGGCCGTGACCCGTGCTTCCTTGGCAAGGCAAAGGAGCTAAGCCGACCGCCCCCTCCACTGAGTCAAAGATCAGGGAGGCTGGCTGCATACGGCTGGACGTGATGTTAGACAGCGGTCCCGACGGGTCGCCTGCACGGCCTGCTACCGCGGGGTCTCCCTGGCTGGTTTCGAGTGCTGAGAAGCGCTCGGCTGCTTTTCTTTGCATGGACGCCATGTTGGAGGTAAGAGCTGCGATCATCTGTTTGATCTCGTCTAACTCCGATGTCTTAGACGGGAGATTGCTGTCTGGGATTTGCTTCAACTTTTTCAAAGATTGAGGAGTAGATTTAGGCACAGCCTTAAATTACGTTTAGGAGTCTTAGGCTTAGTGCGATTATGATGCATAATCTGCCAATCATCAAGAGTTAGGTGATTACAAAGTAAACATCTTTCGTCAGCTGAACACGAAATTTTGTCACTACAAGAATAACACAGGGAATGGGGATCGCCCTTACACAAATAGCCCTGACATTCCAAACATTTCTTCTGAACAGAAGCCATTATGGGGAAGATGATTACAAAAAACACGCAAGAAAACAGGAGTGATCTCACCCAAGTCAGAAGTTCACTGATTTCCCACAAGTAATCTGTAAGAATCACACAGGTAATCCGATGAGAACTCCGAAGGAAAAACACTGAGGTAATTCACAAAGAACACAAGGTAATCCAAGACTTGAGTGAACTCAAGAATTCTCTAACACAAAGTACGACCGATCTCGCGGCGTACAGAGAAAAGAATGACAGTTGAGTTTGGAATTCAAGGGAGGTAACTCAGGGGAGATAATCGGGGAAGAACACGCACACCACTAAAAAAATTTTTATTCTCACGCTCTGTACGATCTCTCCGAAAGAGAGATATAAGTCAATGTTGGTTTAGAGGTAAGGTTTTTCGCAATAATTACAAAGCATCTTTATGATATTTTCATAGTCTGATTCCATCATCAACCTAAATCGAAATCACTAATTTAGGGAACAGACTGACGGATATCAATCATATATCCTCTTTCCACAATTTTGGCTGTGATCATTAAATGGTTTTTGCCACTTCAACAAATATCTAAGTGTCTTTTTTTTCTTCACTATGCTTTAATTATTGGTCATCCTGCAATCAGGCAAAAACATAATGAAAATCACAATCATTTTAAAGTCACAGTCTCAATTTTGCAAGGCAAATTGTAATGCACGCCGGACAAATAGTTCATCACTCACATAGATCTTTCCCCTGACGTTTGCAACAATTTTTAGAAATCTGCGTGCATTCTAGCCCTCAATAATGAAGTTCAAAACACCCTACCCTATGTGTTTGGCGAGCGTTAGTCATTACCACGTCATTTCGCTAAGGCCATGACGTTGAACACATGAAATTTCCCAGCTAAATATCCAATGAAAATAGCCAAAAGCTTACCTTTTTTCAAATACAGAAATAACAAAAAGGTGGTAAACTCAATGAAGAATGCGTCTGTACTAAGTATCGGCGCTGCAATTACTAGATTTCCGATATTTCGTGCTCGCAATGGGATTGCACTTGATTCGGTAACTCTTTGGTCTGAAACGGCATTCGCCAATAAGCAGCGTCATCCTAATTTTATAACGGGCTTAAAAAAGAAAATCTTTGCAGACTCGACAGGATATATTGGTGTAAGTGATCGGAATTTTGCTCGTAAAGAATAATTCGCCCAGTTTGGTTGCCTTACAAAATTGAGACTATGACTTTAATTTTACAACAATAGAGTAGTAACGTTTCCTTTGCTGTGACAAGCTCCTTAATATCATCATACCATCAATCTGGCTCTGCAACTTCATTCTTTTCTTGGGTCTCATTTCTGGTAACTCTTCCTGCCGCAGAATTGACTTTGAGTGCCTCAAAGGATAACTCTTTCTGTTAGAGGTTTCGATGTCCTTAAGCGACTCATCTTGTTCGGTGGCAGCAATGGTTACAGCTGCAAAGTCTGGCAACATGTCTAAGGTACTAGGTTCACTAACAAAAGCAGACGTTTGAGTAGCAGATTTCTTTCTTTTATAGGGCTTGCCTGACATCTGAAAGTCTTTGCACTGTTTGGATACGTTAGGAAAACTTGACTCTGATGAATCTGCATTATCTGGCATCAAATTCAAAGAACATGGCTCACTGAGAGCGGTTGGTACAGGAGATGCAATTGTTACAACATTGTGCATCACAGGTTGAGCAGAACCTTCAGAAACTGATGATTGCTCAGTTGGCAATAATTTGGAATCATCTCCAGATTGAGTGGCAGATTTATCTGATGGAAGAGTTTGAAATTGAGTTTTGGGTGAAAATCTACTCAAGGTACTTGATTTACAGACCTCATGAAGTGTTTGTTTTGGCATCTCTGCTATGTCTGATAAACTATCCAGGGATACAGCAGTTAATGACTTCATTCCTTTGCGAGGTTGATGTTGCAACCTATCGTCACAATCAGCACCAGAAAGATGTACCAATTGCTTTGATGAAGCCTGAATGTCAGGCAATGAATCCAATGTGTTTGATTCACACGACTCAGGATTTTCAAGAGCTTTCTTTCCTTCTTGATGCTTTTGTTGCAGTTCTTTTAGTTTTGTATGGTAAACGACATCATGTTCCTTGGATACAGGAGGCGTATCTGATGATGAATGAAATGTTGCAGATCCATTTACAGTTACATTTGTAGGTTTGATTGAGCTGATGTCTTTTAAATAAGAAGAAAGTAATTTTTCATGTCCTTGAAATTTTTCTACAAGTTTTTGTCTCTCAAGTTCAGATATTATCAGCTCAGTCAGAGCATTTTCACTCAAAACGCTACTGTATGCCGGCTTATATGTGTCTGGATCTCTTTCACAAATCATCCTCTTATTCTGCTTAACATCAAGGGACACCTGTAGGCTGTCTATTGCTTCATTCCCTATCATTTTCACCTGCACTGCAGCATGCATGACACTCACTCTACCTGTGTTGTGTCTCACCTGTGTGATTTCTTTTGCAGATATTTCAGCATCCACACAATCCATAAAGGTTTCAATATCTCCATCTGAAACAGTTCTTGAAGTTGTTGATTCCTTTGAAACTGGTTGAGAAATAGTGACATCATTCTCCATTTCATTACTCTTTTCTGTCTGTCGATTCGACTTAGATGCTTCTGCTCCAGATCCATCACTTTCCTTATTTTCAAAAAAATCATTCCGGACATCCTTTGCGAAGTCACAAGTAGTAGTCGCATCTTGGTTCAACTCTGGAGAGCAACGTCGGACATATTCCTCATAACTGTTGTGAAAGGTTTTCACTGGAGTATGTTCATTGAAAGATTGATGAGAAATTTTGCCAAGATTTTGGGACAATATTGCTGATGAATCATAAGGTTTTGATTGTGGTGTTATGAATGTTCTTGTTGACTTAGGTGCTTTTGTTGACTGTAATGTTCCTTTGTCTTTTGCATATGTTTCACTTTGGTGAGATGACTCTAATGATTGTGAGGAAGTTCTGGTTGTTCTACAAAGAACTTTTGTTCGAACAGACCTAGGCCTTTTAGTGGAACGCAATGGTGTCCTTAATTCAGGTGCTCCTACTGAATGAGGCTTTCTAGACAATGAATGTGTTCTTTTTGACAGAGAAGATTCATCCTCTTGATAAGAAGTTCTTGCAGTTTTAGGTGGTTCTGTAAAACAAGATGTCAAAGTTGATTCAGATGATCTTGATGTTCTTGAGTGAGATTTGGCTCCATTTTGAACAGTGTATACCTTTGACTTTGAGGATGTTTTTGAAGAAAAGGAGGGATTTTTTGCATTGTTGGAATGGTTCCTTGAATGTGAAGATGTTAAACTTGATTCCTGGGTTCCTAATGAATGGGGGTTTCTTGAATGAGATTGTTTTCTTTCTTGTGAAGATGACACCATTGGGGACACCAATGTTCTTATTAAATATGGTGTTCTTGTTGATTCAGATGAAGATCTTGATCGTCTTAAAGCCCTTGTAGACTGTGAAGATGTTTTTGATTTAGCATCTGTTCTTGATGAAGTCAAAGGCATTTTTTCCTCTTGAGTTGACTTCAATAACTCCAGATTTACTCTTGAATTTGGGATATCAGTTTTTTCACGATTTGTTGGTTTTTGATGTGAAGATTTTTCAGACGTTTTCAATGACTTTGATGATTGAGCATTTCCTGATGATTTGGATCTAGCTTGTGATCTTGAAGTACTTGTCTTTGATGGAGAGGCCACAGATGTAGATTCAGGATGACTCTGACCTGACCTTGTTTTGGGCATTCTTGATGACTTTTCTTTCTTCTGATCTGATGACCGAGTCAATAATTCTTCTGAGGCAGATATTTTTCTTCTTGAAGGCTTGTGATCTGTAGGATCGACAATGGTGAAGAGTAGATTAAAACGTAACATGAATCAATGATATACATTTTACCATTTCTAGATTTATCAAATATCCAGAGATTTGCTTAAAAGAAAGGAATCAAGTTTAAATCGTTAGGAAACTTGATTTGAACCATGTAACAGTTTTGCACTGTTTCCTTGAAACAAATCTTCAAGGCATTTTCTCTTATCATTATCAATTCAGCACTCTGCAATCTTGTGAATTGTCAATTGGTATTTAAAAACATGTAATGCTATTAGATTAGAAATTAGACTTTGTTGTTAACTTCTGAACCATACAAAATTCTGATCACCGGGTCTACATGCAAGGTACATCCCAACAACCTTTCAGCTTTATGGTAGCAACATTTTTGGAGGAAAAAACAAATGTTCAAAGTTTAGGAAAACGGATGGAAGACAACAGACAACAGGCGATGCCGTAAGCCCTTTCAGGTCTGAAGAGCTAATCAAAAATCTTTCTTACCTTTCCCACTAGGAAGCCCCTTCAGCACTTCCTTGGAAGGTTGTCTTTGTTTTCTTAATTTGGGTTTAGCCATTATCTAGAAAAGAAATAAGAGAAATTTTCTAAGAAAAAAGACATTTATTAAGGAAATGTATCCAAGTGGCAAAAGTGTGAAATATACTGATATATACTTAATAAGCTGTATTCTGTCACAGACGTCTAATACCTCATATTCTTAGATGAAAATTTTCCTAAGCAGATCATTGGTAATACATTTATACTTCAGATGATGATTGTTAAAGACTCTTAGTTTCATTATGCTTAGCGTTAAGGGTTCTAAAGTCTAAGGGTTCTACCCTGGAAAGAGTATTGCTACTTTAGTTTCTATGGAAACAGTTGGAACAAAATTCTGAAGAAGTCAAAAACCCAAAAGCACCATTAAACATGATGATCATTCTGCACATCAAGTTTCAATAACCTTATGGATTTTTAGTTCTGGTTTGAAAAAAAAAACGTTTTTAAAATTACATCTGGTCCAGAGTACAGCTTGTACGTACATGCTCACGGTGGGCATTAAAATTTTCATATATATAAAAAAAAAACTTCATTAGGCGCGGGATAACAATTGTGAAGTTCCCAAATTCATGGAAACCTGCTAAAATATATGTGCACGTAGGAAGACAGTTTAATCTTAAGCCATCAAACAAAAGACTATCAAATCTATTGATAGTTTACCTTGCTATCAAAGCATCGATTGCTTTTTCATCAAGTATTATTGCAAAGCTCAGAAAGTCACCTTCTGTACTAAATACCCATGACGGGATATATTATTACAATACAATATAAATTGTTATACACTTTAATTTAACCCACACATTATCCAAGCTATATTCTCTTTAACTCTTTCCCTCTTAAAGGCTTACTTGCTTTCCAATGTTTTGTTTCAAAAGGCTATGTTGTAAAATGTAAAGCCAGTTATTTGAAATTCACTTTGTAACTGTTGGCGTTGTTTTGAGATTTTCCTTTAGAGTATTCTTTGAAGATATTCATCAGAACTGTTGTGAGCTTTTGGATTTTAAAAATGAGGTTAACTTAAACAAATGACTTTAATACAGTTGTACAAGAGATTTTAACTGCTTAAAGTCTGTGGTTCTTGAAATGGAGGCTGAAGAGATTACAGGTAACACGGACGCTGGCACCATGAATGCGTATAAGCCCATTGAACCACAGTACCCAGACACTGAATATACAATGTCATGTAAGGATGTATACATATAGGTATCTTAACATATTAACAAGGTATAACTGAGTTGGGTCTGCAAGGTGACTCGAAATGATTAAACTGGTTTCCTGGCTCAATAACACTTCATAAACTCCATCCTCCAAACAGGGATGTGCGCATGTCAAAGCCAGGCTTACACACCCCTGCCGTTATGAGTTTGACCTTGACCCTTTGCGAGCTCGGTGCAGCGTTCGATTACCTTCATCCAACGGATGTAAACAATATGGCTGATCGAAAATGCCTAACGCAACGCCGCGGGCTTCACTTGAATGAAATTGTGCTTGTAGTTTCAGTGATCAAATGGATGTAATTGCACTGATTAAGATATAAATGAGAAATTATCCCAATGTTTTGATGATTCCATTATAAATATAACCTACACATTAATTTGTTTATAAGCAAACCGAAGAACCACTTGACTGCAGACTTCTTATGCACAAAGATGTAACACTCCCCTTAATAACAATTTCTTTAGTAATTTCAGCCCAAAATATCACCTTAAATTTATTTCATTTTTAAGAACTTTCATTGCCATTAAGAATTTCAAAATGATATGGTTACACCTTTCCTTTTACACATCCTCAAAAGTTTCTGGTAAATTTTAGCAGGCGGAGGAAATGCTTAGTGGCAGGGGTCTGTAAGCACTACGAAGGAAGAAGTCCGAGGTGCGCAGACCGCCTGCGTGGAGGATGCATAAACTCTGTAGACAGATCCCAGTTTCCATTTCTGGTCCTCTTTCAGGCATGTCCATGTCGTACCTTAATTGTTTATATGGTATGTAGCTAGCTGGAATAATAACAATTTTGGTACATAGATTCTGGTGCCTTACAGGCTAGATCAGCTAAATATGTGTGGTGTATTAAAGAGCCACTCAGTGAGTTGTTGGGGTCATATATGCCAAACTTAATCAATGGTGTCATTTGATCGCAAAGTATCGACTGTTACCAAATAGACACATTTTAAAGCTTATTGTTTTTTTACAGTGGTAATATGAAGGTAGAACGCCAGGTAGAACCGGACAGTGGCGCGCGTCAAATAGTCCAATGTAATTTTGGAGACTTATCTAAAACAGCCAGGAGGGCAGTTAGGAGTTGATAGTGTTTGTTAGGTTATATAAACAGTATCCATGTATATTGGATATCTATGACTCTGTGCATTTATAAGGATGTTTTTATATTTTAATGGAAAACCAGTATTTGTCTTATGTCTTTTGGACATAAAAAGGTAAGATGATTTGATTTTAGATCACTAAATATGACATTAAGGTTGGTATCAAAAGTAAATAATATGTTATGAAAATCATGGAGTGGCTCTTTAAGTTATAATCACAGTTTGATGCATCCTTGTTTCTGTACCAAACCAATAAGTTGAAGGAACTATTGTTTCAAAACTCCAAAAGCGACTGTAACATACACATTCAGCATTTTCCAAAATTGAGCTACGCACATAGTTTTCCACGAATGTTCAGCAGCAGTTCTGCAGAAGAGGAAAATGTCAAAACTTTATTGCATAATATACGAAAACAGCAGGTGATAGGAATATTTTGAGTAACGATATGACAAAATAAGCACCAAAAATAGTTTAATTCACGAGATAAATACATTTTAAAACAAAAAAATCTTTGTTTAACTGTGTATCTATATTCTATAGTCTCAACAAAAACTACATTGAATATATCAAATTATGATATGGAAATAATAGTGTTATCGAACGGGAAGTGACAGGCCTTTCAACTGTTGTGGAATATTGAAAAAGAATTCATGAATGATACTATTATAGAAAAGCGACTTCAATGAAAACTTGACAAGGATGATGAATGTCGTGTCACAAATGAGAATTTGATAATGATCTCGCTTATTTTTCATAAGAACATATCAGTCATTTCACAACTATCTAAAATAATGTTCACACAAAATTTATTATATCGAATAGTGCAAAATGTGTAAGGTTTCATAATAAATCTGAAACAACAAAACCCAGCAAGAGATCGACATGCCCGACGGAAAAAACCCCAACAAGAACGAATTTGTTTTCGACTTCGTTTTCAGTTGACGGTCTGATATTTAACAGCAAATCTCACATATCATTATATAGACAGAAACTGCAGCTTCACAATGTATTTTCTCAAATAATTAGTAGGCCTACCAACTGTTTACCTTTTGTCAATTTTCCGTCCAAAGCATGCGTTTCAGCCTGGCGCGAGACGAAAGTCCGTCTTTGATTGGATGAAAGTTTGACCTTTGGCACTGCACGTGACATGAACTAATCCAATTTCGGAATCGATTGCAGGAGAGTCGAAAATAATGATAGTGAAAAATTTAGGGCGCCGTGGTTTACAGTTTCAGTCTTGTTCGTTGCATTCAATTTTATGAATTCGGCATCGATTTTTTGTGTGCAGAAATGAAAACTAAAGGTAAGTCTGTGTAGTATTTCATGTTATTTGGTTCGAAGACGGTAATCAGCTTAATTTAGAAATTCTTTATCTCCAGATATGTATATGTGATATCGAAGTTGTGCTCTTTACAATATTTGTTGATAACGTTTATGATTCAAAATACTATAAAGAATTTTCAAACTTCATAATCAACCAATTAGGCAATGTCATCACTTAACCATTAATTCTTACCTCAATAAAACGCAGGTAAGTAGAGAGATACTTTATTGCTTATTTTCTTATAAACATGTTTTTTAGTTTTGCAGTGAAAGACACAAATCCTTATTGACATGTAAGATTATACATAACCTATTAAAATCAAATCACAAAGCATCTGTAGTGATCAAGAATCCGATCAAGATCTTGAATTCAAAGTTTAGAAATTTAAATCAATAGTAATTTGGACATAAATTTTAGTATGTCATGGCAATAACATAATGATAATACCATTATAAAATGAAGGGATGTTAGAATGTTTTGAGTTTCCTCCCAAAGTGTTTTTATTTGCAGAGGTTTATTGAAGCATTCATAAAATCTCACCAACATAGCCAAATTGAGTGGACGGTTATGCTATAAAGTAATTATTTCAACTATTTGCATATGATGAAGCTCTGAAGCTCTAGAAAGGAATTATTTTTTAATTATTCCTTTCTCAAAATGGTAATATTGTTATAGATATCATTACACTAAATAAATTATATTTATGATACCACTTTTAAGGTAAAAAAAAGTAATGTCAGATTTTGGTCCCAAACTGAACCTATTATCTTATATATTTCATTACTTTAGAAATACATTTTATTGGATTTTCAGAAACTTTTTCTAAATTTTCGGCATGGTTGATAACTAAAAAAGCTCACAAGCAGTTCTTTGGTTTAAATTGTACATAAGTGAATTATTCCCTATCAATCAGAAAAATCTACCAATCAGAATATAAATCAACCGCCTACATGGCCTGTTTATTTCATTGAAATAAAACACTGTCACATGGAATTCTTATAAACTTTTAATATCTAAAATGTCATATTAACAACCAAAACTATGAAGGTATTTGCAGTCTTCAACTAGCATGTTAAAACAAATGCATACATTATTTAATATTAATTTATAAATGCACTGGTGCCTTCCTTGTATGTAAAATAATTTTTAAAAATGTAGTTTAGGCAATAAAAACTATTGTATACATAAGATACAAATGACATCATAAAGGTTTGGTAAAAAGATTTCAACATGATAATTATCCCCATACATTTGACTTCTTTACAAGAAAAGTTTTTAATGTGTACCCATTTGTAATCAACTCTGGGTTTTGGATAATAATACCATCACCAACAAAATTTACCAAAAATATTTGCCCATGAAACTGTCATTCAATGAAGCGTGCATGACCATGTTTTCACAAATCAGTTTCATGGTGTGCAGAAAAATTATTAACATTCAATAGATCAATAGAGCTTAATTTGGATTTTTCAATCATCAAGTTAAAGGTGAAATAATCAATCAGCTGGCAATTGCTGATATGGGATTTTTTGCTGCCTAATGATCAAATTGCATAATGTTATATGGTTTATTTTACCACAAAAATAATCTATCACTGGAAATAAAAAAAATCTTTTGAATGCCCTATCTGAATGAAAATAAACTGACTTATCAGTCACTAGTGAAAATAACATTGGAACATGTTATCACTTACTAGTGAAAAATAACATTGGAACATGTTATCAGTCACTAGTGAAAATAACATTGGAACATGTTATCAGTCACTAGTGAAAATAACACTGGAACATGTTATCAGTCACTAATGAAAATAACACTGAAACATGTTATCGGTTACTAGTGAAAATAACACTGGAACATGTTATCAGTCACTAATGAAAATAACACTGAAACATGTTATCGGTTACTAGTGAAAATAACATTGGAACATGTTATCAGTGACAAGTGAAAATAACACTGGAACATGTTATCAGTTACAAGTGAAAATAACACTAGAACATGTTATCAGTCACTAGTGAAAATAACATTGGAACATGTTATCAGTGACAAGTGAAAATAACACTGGAACATGTTATCAGTCACTAGTGAAAATAACACTAGAACATGTTATCAGTTACAAGTGAAAATAACACTGGAACATGTTATCAGTCACTAGTGAAAATAACACTGGGACATGTTATCGGTTGCAAGTGAAAATAACACTGGGACATGTTATATCGGTTACAAGTGAAAATAACACTGGGACATGTTATCGGTTACTAGTGAAAAAAACATTGGAACATGTTATCAGTCTTGTTATCAGAAACTTGTGAATTTGATCATATTAAAGTTTGTGTAAACTCACTTGCTATATAAAAGATAATTGTGTAATTGTTTCCATTTTCTAACACGGTTTAAATTTTAAGGTCATTTCGAGATAAATTAATTTTATGTATCTCAGCATAATCATTCTGAAAGAGCAATTTAGGTGCAAAAATTAAGATACAAGGTTTGATTATACATTTACCTATACCTGGACTATGAAATGACTCAAGAAAGTATACATATACTATATATTCTCTATATTTCTCTGCCAAGATAATTGCTATTTTACCCTTGAATGAAGAACCAGGAATGATATCTTAATGGTTATATAAACATTAGGTAATTGCAAATGCCAAACTCTTGGAATGAAATAAATGAACTTAAATAAGATTATTTCAGGTTCCCAAAGCTATTAATCATTATCACCGGACTTGCATCATTATCACATTAGAGATTAAATATTTGTGAATGTTTATGAACATTGATTCTAATTTCACATTAAAGAAATCAGAGTGTCAACTATTATGGTTTTATACTATGAATAAAATGATTGTCTGACTCAATATTAAAGTGACACAGAGTATCAGAGTATGTTTGTTGTCACTATACTGAACTCTTAAGTATTAAGAATTCAGTTTTGTGAAACAGCCACTACATTTCGATCAACTAAAACAATTTATGAAATTTGATATTTTTTACCCAAACAACATACTCTGTGCCCCTTTAATACTTTCAATAATATATTTATTATGTACTAATGTGAAATTATTGTTGTGACTATGCTAACATAACAATTAATTTTCTTCATCTAGCGAATCTTAAGAGACATTTTATGACATGAAGGTTTTCAATCAATTTGTTAACCTTAATATTGCATGACATCAATTTAAGACATAACCATGTCAAAATTTTTCATTTTCATGAGAAATTCAAGCACAAAAATTTTGAAAAGTATACAATAGATGACTATCTCGTTTGACTCAGATGCACTTATCTCACTTCAATCTTTAATATATACTTTAGGGATTTATCAGTGTATCATGTACACTATTGAATTATTGCAATAGTCATCTTTGCAAAAGTACTCGCAAGGGAACATGAAAACACTATCAATACATCAATAGTAAGATGAACTATCAATACTATTGAAAGTGTTACTTTCCCTGAATAATTGTTATTAATCTTAACTTGTACAAGTAATCCAAGCAAGTTTATTTGAATTCATTTCACTTCTGAATGTTGAAGATGAATTTTTATTAGGAGTAGTGAACCCTGTTTGCAATGATAAAAATGGCTGAAATTTCTTTCATAATTCAGATGCTCCTTTAATAATTTTACAGAATCATAACTGAAATATGTATGTGAATGGATCCAAAACTATTGCAATAACAATTGCAGTAATGGGTCACAATAGTCTCTGATATCGCAATAGTAGGTTGCAATAGATTATATATCTATCGAATAGTAAAATTGGGTCAGTAGTCACCAATAGTTGAGAGGATGATTGATTTCACATTCCAGCATGTTAAACAGAACAGTGTTCACCCTTTGGATCCTTGACTTCCATTTCCATTGGAAACTGAAGGAAATTCAATCAAAATATCACGTCTTTGAACCATTGTACTTCATAGCATTATCTTTCTGTGTATATTATATATGTATCTCTTCTTGTCAAACTGTAAATGAAGTGACAGATCCTTCACATGACAGCACCATTTGGCATGACCATGACAGAATCATTCACTTCATTATCATAGTTGTTGAGAGTTGCGTGACTGAGCTGTTCATAGTCTGAAGGAGGTCGACCAACAGAGCCGTTTTTTTCCATCTCTGAATTATCATACGAGGGGTTGGTGTAACCATTCACATCGTTTGGAGGTTTGGATGCAGGATTCTGGTAGCGTAGAATATCATAGTCTGGTGTACGTGGTGCTGGAATATCGTAGTCATGCTCAGCTGGTCGTCTGTGTCTGAAATGGCCAGGTGTCTTTTTAAAATTTCGTAGATCAACATTCTCAAGTAAATTTATTGTGAATAAAACTCAGAATAAGATTTGTTTGAATTCAAATCAGGTAGATCATGACTTGGTTGGACTTTCAATTACCAAAATGTTCTGACACAAAACACAAAAATGACCATAGTCATTTGTTGTTCAAGGCAATCTGAAAGAATATTCTAGAATTCAATGTATTCTGACAGTCCGAGATTTTTGGTCATGTGTAGTTATAACTATTGGTAATCAAAGTTAAAATGAGTTTCACATTTACCAAAAAAATTCATCAATAGTATAAAAATAAAGTTAAAAAAAATTCCATTCACATATGAGAAAGTTTTTACCTTCTGAAGACCAGAATGAGGATAAAGACAATGACGAGCAGGATGATGACTCCAGCGATGATGATGCCGATGATAGCTCCTTGAGGTAAGGACTCTTGCAAATCTATAATAGCAAACTTGGTATGTAGTTGAATCTAGATAACCTGAATGAGCATGTCTGTTGAAACAATGATGAGAAGATATGAAGGCATCTATGCAACTATACAACTATGCTATGGAGCTATACAATCAGGGGTGTAACTACAAAATTTTCAGTTGTAAGCCCAACTTACGAATGTGTTAAACCGAACTGATTAACACATCATACCAATCAAATGTAAAGGTACCATCAATATTATCTATGGAAAGAATAACGCAATGAACAACTTGTAACTACTTTTAAACATTAATCATTGAAACGTCCAATGATCTGACGAATAATAAACCAGAATTCTAAGGAGGAACAAGAACAAGACAATTAAACTGTGAACTTCTTTGAAATATAATCTTCACTTGAAGAGAAGTGCCATTTTGTGAGGTTTTTTCTCTGCGAAATTATTCACTACCTTATCAAAATTGACATCAAAATATATATAGGTATGAAGAAGTGCGAGCGCATTTAGCCGTTCCGTTATCATAGTCGATCTGAGATACGTTTTAACATGTCTCATTGTGCTAAAGGAGCGCCAGGCATTAGCAGAAGACACTGGCATTGTCACTACTATTTTGACAGCAACATTGATTTTAGGATAGAGATCCCCTTTGCCAGCAGTCACGATGGTTTCTTCTCTTCAGGAATATCTTCTGATCTCAACTGCTTGTTGCTCATGTGGGTTCTTGTTAAGCTCACCAAATTGGCTAAATAGTCTAGTACCTATTTCATCTGTCATGTCATGGATCAGAGTTGGCACAAAATACCGGGCTTCGAATCGGCCATTGGGATAGACAAGTTTGCCTTCTAATTGCTCAGCCTTGTGATCAAGCATGTGGTGGAACAGGTTCCTCTTCCAGTATTTTCAGGTGTGGATGCAGGGGCAGTGTCGTGCATTGTTTGACGGCTCACACATCTGGGCTTTGAAGGAATAACGTCATATTTGTTTGACATACGAGCTGCCTCACTGAACAGCTCCTCCCATACTGTGCGTTTTGACGACTGTCAGCCGTAATATTTTAGAGAAACATTTATTCAAGAAACGTAATGGCAAATACTGTGTACATCTAGACTACATGCAGTGTAGAAAACTACCGCCCGCCCGAATGCCCGAGAGGGGTTAATTTTGTTGAGGGCTGGCAAAAATTAAATCTTACCCGTCCGATGGTTGGGTTCATTTTGTCATTAAATCCAATCTTTGTCAAATTGAATTTCTGCATTGCCATTTGAATAAATATTTTGGACGCAAAAAACTCTAAAGTGCTTATCAGTCGAGATTCGAGTGGAGTCAATTTCTTTGAGTTTGTGTCAAGTTCATTGCATTCATAAGAGATGCACGTCTATTGGTTAACAACAATTGATCAGCCAATCGTAGCAAGGCTTGCAACTGGCTATGGCTGTACAGAATGACAGTACTCGGATGCTAAAAGTTTGTTAAGAACTTAACTTTGAAACCATGACTTCGAATATAAATGTATAAATTATGTAAGTAATACCAAATATTTTATTCAGCTATTCAAACAGGGATGTAAAGATATTTAGCGACAAGACTTGTTTTAAAAAAATATCGTCATCAACCTCTGTAAATTTCTATTCGAATTTTAAATATTGCATCAGAAATTTATCTTTCTGAAATCAAGTCAGCACAACTGAGACGTGCGCTCACTAAAAAAAAGATGTAATGCTCACAGCTTCAAAGTTACAGAAGCAATGTCGACTTAGAGATCCGAATTAAATATCTGCCATGCTTTTTCTGTAACAATCTTCCCAAAAAAAATTACGTATGTTACTGCACTTAAAAGTCTTAATTTGTTATTAAGTTGGCTCTTCTGTTGTACCACATATCTCAGTTAAGAAAACTTTATAATTGCTGAGTGGTTTGCATATCTGTTATATTTACGTTTTACACATGTGCTCTATTGGCCTGGGTCACTCGTATACAAATAAAATCTGTCTGTCATAGATGTATCATGTAACGTAAATTTCTTGGTTTGCCCAGAGAAACAATTAAGTAAACGTATGTCGACAGAATAATTATAAAAAAAGAGTATGAAAATACTAAAGTCACTGGTCTTACTAATTTGAGACACTATGGCATTGTTTCACAGCAATGTTTGTAAGTTTTGAAATAGAATAAATATGAAAGCCTGCATGAAATTTACTTCATTCATCATTTATATTGCTGAGGTAAAATATTCAACTAAAATAGGACTGGCAACTTCAATAGAGGGCTGGTTAGTTTTCAAAGTTACTAGCCCTGGTGTCTGGTAGACTTTTTTGGTAAGTTTCCTACACTGCTACATGAAGTTTATACTAAATGCTTTTATTGAATTTCAAAGTGTAAGCACTTGCTTTTTGTGCTGCAAGGTAGTTACGCCTCTGACAATGTCAGGACTTCTGCAGACGTGACCGTACCCATTTCCTTGAATACAACCAAGACCTCAAATACAACCTCCTACAACCTGATTGGATGAGGGTTACCAAGATTATTACACCACACAAATAGAACTATTGTGGTTGTGAAGGGATGCCTTAGGAAATGTTCAGCTGGGTATGTAAACTCTATTTATAGAACAGAAGGTATTTCTACTAGGGCTGTGCCTTATTATCACCATACCAATACATTGCGGTACATATATAATACAATTATGGCAATGTTATGTTTCATATTGCAATATATCACACAAGCTTATTTCAAGTCAAATTTATTCAGAAAGATTGTTCTAATTTTCTCAATGTGTAAGAAATTGTTTTTTGGTAAGCATGGATATGTATTTGGCTGTATCACAAATGTAAGTTGACAGTTTTTTAAATATAGATATGCCTTCAAAATTCACTTAAAAACTTTATCTTAGTAATGGTCTATTTTTCAAAAGATCTGAATGCTTTTGTCAAGTTCATAATGTTTAAACTACAAAAAGAATTATTTAAAGTTGAATGTAAATTTCATTCAATATATTGCAATATTATTGCAATACATGAGCTGTAAACGTAATATATCGCAATAGGAAATTTGGTGCAATAATCACCCCTTCTTTCTACTATGAAATGGTTTTCTAATAATGTATGATACTTTAAATTGGTTTACTCTCAGGATTTCAAAATTTTAAATTATCACTATCTTTTTTGTTCAGTGTAGTTTAAGTAGTCATGATTATATGTGCATTATTTCAACACTCTTAATCATAAAAAAATATTGTCAGATATGGTTTATATTTTGTTGACAATATGAATTTACCTTCATTTGTCGGGGAGCAACCATCTGTTCCAGGTTCACAGTCCTCTTGTTCTGAAAATTTTCAGTAAAAAGCAAAACATTCCTTAAAATGAAATTATTTTGAAAACCTACATTTTTGGGGACAGAGATTCTTAGATATTGTATGTTATTGGCAAAACATGATGACTGCTTCATCTGAATTTATTTATATTTTATAGTGTTTATTTTACACACACAATAAATATCTTGCCTTTATAATATTTCGAAATGCTAAAAAAACCTCAGAAATCATACGATTCGAGTTGACATCTATGTAAATGTCATGGTATTTCTACTCAAGCTTGATGACTGTGTATAAAACAAGAAATTTTAAAACAATGTAAGCC
Organism: Phorcus lineatus; assembly: GCA_921293015.1. NCBI lineage: Eukaryota > Metazoa > Mollusca > Gastropoda > Trochida > Trochidae > Phorcus > Phorcus lineatus. Next base: position 28,048,407 of record OV121085.1, on the reverse strand, counting down.
CTCCTTCATAACATAGCCATATTACAGAATACACAACATTAGAACAAAGGGACTCCTCCAATTTGACCACTGGCATGAGATAGGCTATTCAATGCCGAAATAATATTACATTGTAATGTTTTCGATCCACTGTTACTTTGGAAATAAAATCTTTCATTATGTTTTTTTAATTCCAGAATGTTTTTACACCCACAGGTTGTTGGAGTCAATCAACCTTTATGAATGGAGTTTTAATTGGAAACTATTGCAACTATTTCTGTTAAGTATCATTTTAGTAGAACGCCACGTGTCAATTTATCAAACCTAATTCAGAAATTCATCCAAAGCAGAGAGAAGATAAGTCTTGAAAACTAATAATTGTCATGGATTTGGTATATTTTGAATGATATGTGAGATCTTTTGAACTAATAACGTTCTAATTGGTGTTTTGACATGTATGAAAGCCGAATAAAAAACCATTACAATTTTCGAATATGCTTATTGGATTTTAATACCTGTGGTTGTTAGTTCCTTGGTTGTTGAAGGAGTTTTCGTTGTTGTTGTTGTTGTTGTTGTTGTTGTTGTTGTTGGCTCCACATCTCCAGGACATTTGTGTTCGTCCTCTGTTGGGTCCCACTGTGTACCCGCTCCACACCGCAACTGAACAGTTGCATTCTCCCTTGTTGCTGGAAATCATAGCCAAAGATGATAATTTGTAGAATGTGTGACCCCTATTGAAGTGTTAGGACTTTTCAATATTGATCAAGGCTTGTTACTTTTGTTGAAATTTGAAATGCTAAACATTTAAATTTCAGGTAATGGCGATATAGAACATACGCGACAATGGCAATCTGATGATACATGACAGTGAATTATTTTATTTAATGTTATCATATTCAAGTAGTTTGAATGATGTCTGTTGCCTAACCAACCGATGTAGAGCCCCTCAACTATGAGTATTCATAGTGATCTGCCTATGCTTGGCTATACTATAAATGTCTACAAGCTACAGGGCTTGTCAAACTTCTAGGAGCTTTGGTTGATTTTAAACCACCAGCCCTTCTTGTCAATAAGTATTAAGGTTATTTCAAACGCTAAACTCACATGAGACTTTGATCCAGAGTTTGCCACGATGCTTGCCTCTGATGACCATGTCCAGCCGGGCGGTACTATAGTTGCTAGTGTAGATGGGTTTATATCCATTGAGGCCGCTCTCTGTGCAGGGCACTGTTCTGTTGGTGGAGGTCTTGTCGCTGAAGTGGAGCTCCTCCCCACACGGGTCCAGACTGTCGAATCTGATGTCAACTGCATCCACCTGTGTAAACATGGAAGTTAGAGAGAGTGGGTTTCTTTGGTGGAACCCAAAATCAATGGAACATTCCTGTTTATATGCTCTAATGAATCAGGACAGCACTCCAGGTGTAATATGATACTGAGGATAATATTTTGGTTGATTAAGATTTATCAATTTGACAAAGAAAAGAACCCATTCATTCAAAGAAAACATTGACAAGTGAAGGCAAACAAATGAAGAAAATGTCAACCCTGCAGCTGGTTGTCATGACACTGTGATGATGTATATCTTAGTATATGTATCTTGTATCATATCTACAGTGACACATTACTTGTATCATGATAATTATCATTGACTTTGGAATTGTACTGTCAAACATAAATACATTTGTTTAAAAAGACTGCATCTAGGTTACTCCTAGTGATATTATGAAACGTATGGAATCATAAAATATGTGGATCTCCAAACATGATAATATCATTTTTTTTAAATGCATATTTTGAAAGCAAATGTGTGTATCTAATTAGAATCTTTATGTACCTGTATGGCAGCTCCACAGCTGGTAGTCATGATGCATGAGCAGGTCTTGTTGGCGTGTTCACTGTTGCCAAAGTAGATATTGCTGGCGAGGTACAGCTCTTGGCCTGTCTTGATGGTACCGTCATGGCACATGTCCTCCAGGAGACCAACTGGTAAATATTGTCAACAACATGCAAGGAATTATGGTCAAACTGTCTCCACTGGATTATTGTGATAGATTCTGAGCTTGACCAAAACTGTAATTACAAGCTTTGAGTTTGTTATTCTTTTTCTTACTCAAGTCATATTTACAAATATTTACCCACTTTTGGAAAATACTGTCCTGAAGACAAGTTGCTAGTATGAAAATGGTCCTGAATTCATCTTAATTAACAGTGTATAATTTTGCAATATATTCATGCACAACAAACAAGGATGGTGTCATAATCTTCATTCGTGCAGTCAAATGTATGCCCAGCAATTCATAACTTGTTTATGGATAATTTATTAAGCAAAATCTTATATGAATGAAATATTGAAACAAACTCTATATAAACCCTTTACAATAAACCGTCTTAATGAAAGATGCTAGATTCAATAAATAAATAAAAAGTAGTTCTGACAGCCATGCAATCAGCTTTCAATTTGTAGGAAAACTATTTTCCATTACAATTATTGAAACTTTAATACATGTCATATTTTGACCTGCTTGGAATAAAGTTTTGAAATGTGGTGTATACTGAAATAATGTCTCCTTCTGTGGTGTCCTCTCACTAAGAAATATGAAATATGGATGCCTGCCAATGGTCTCAGAATGTAAGGATAGATACTTGTCAGTTATGTATAACTTTCTCGTAACCATAAGGAGGAAATTGGAGGTTGACACTCATCTAGTTTTTGTCTTCTAATGGAAGATGATCATCTAGCTATGAACTGCTTACAAACAATACATCTATTTTCTTACCATTTATGCAGTCAAACTGCACATAACCGTAGGTTGTCTTGGAACTTTCCAAGAAGTTTGCTGGTTCAGGGCAGGAGTTTGTTCTTCTTTGAGTTTGATCAGTAAAGCAAGACTGTTCCCCCGAACAAGCAGCCATGATGTTGGAAGGTATTTGACCAGGCCTGTTGCCAAAGAAGCAGTCTTGGTCTCCCCGTGAACAACATTCAGTGGAATTGTCGGTGTCTTGGCAACGGTAAGTGTCAGGTTTGGCGCCATAGAACACTTTGGTCACAGCGATGATTCTTCTTTCGTTTGTGGAGTTCATGATGCAAGAGGCTTGGAAATGTGTTGTCTGGTTGTTTCCCGCCAGGCAAACTGTTGTACTGTTGTATGATGCTGAGTCTAAACATACAACAATGTTTTCATGAATATCTAAGATTTATTAATCTATCAAACCTTTAATGGAAAAATAAGATATTTACATTGCAATGTCTTTCTAAATTTGTAATTGGTAAATAAAACATGGCGATTTCTTTTCAAAATTCTTTGGGTACAATCCAAATTTTCTTTTAAATAATATCCATTTGTGTACCCACAACACGCCAAGATAACCTTTGTGAATGACTTGGTATATATTGATGGAACAATATATATACATAGCGGAACTTTCATGAGAGCAAAAGAGACAAAATCTTAGAATATGCAGGCTTAATATGAGTAGTTCAGTTGTATTGTAGAAATGTTCTTATGATAACATTTATAGATTTAGAATGCCCTTTCTATGGTATGAACGTTTAAAAAACAATTATCACAGAAAATCTTCAAGTTCATCTTCAAGGAGGTTCATTTTTTAAAATTTTGTTTCATTTTTTTTCATTCCTGATATCTCACATCTTGATACATCATTTAAGGCATGTAGCCTATGGTATTTATGGGTTTTTTCAAGAAAGTACATAAGACAAAAGGAACAAGAAAATACAAAAAAAGAAAGTTAGAAATAAGAAATTTCATTCAATCACTGATACATAGTCATTCATTCTTTATTGTTTTGACTACTCCATAACAAGTTTTTAATACATTGCCCATTTTCCCACAAAAAAAACACCCAAAAAGAATAAGATCACTTTGTAGATTTATGATACCTGTATGAACACAGTTCACTTTCGGCCATTTTGAGTAATCTTGCCAAAATGTATAAGTTGCTCTACAGTTCCAGAAGAGATGAATTATAGATTCAGGTACAGAGATTATTTTCAACAATATTAATTTTAATCAAGTGGGTATTTACAGGCAAAATTCTGTGAAGCAGTCTGATTTTCAACCATCTTAGTTTTGGAGGTTCATTTCTTACTCATCAGATTCCCTGTATTTTTCATTTTCTTGGGTTACACTTTGATATCTAAATGTTAAAAAAATTGACATTTGATGTTGATGATGATTTGCATATACTAGTAATTATACCCTGGTAAAAAAGTAGATATTATAGTTGGAAAGATGGTGTTTACATATATTCTTTTCTTTTTTTAAATATAACACTTTTCTACTGTGAACAACCCTTTTACGATTAGAACACTTAAGAGAGAGATGGGACGAACAAATAAGATAATTTAGAAGTCATTAATTCTTTTGGAAGTAGACAGTTTAAGGTGTATGTTATTTGAAAAAGAAAATTAAGGGGTCACTGAACAGTTTAAAGAGTTATCAGCAATTATAAACTATTTTTGGCCAATTGTGGATACTTGAAAAACACTTTAGTTTTCTATGAGTCAACTCAGATGAAAGAAAATTAATTTAAACATGTTTTGACAAAAACCTTTTTTATATCCTTTTTTGGCATCATTATGATTTTTCACTGACTCATACATTTTATAATGTTCTCAGGCCAATAAGAAAACAATTTCAGAAATAAAAATAGGGGGTAATTTTTATTTGTCATTTATTCAGATATATATGACACATACAACAGACATATATATATGTTACAGTAAATCTATGAAATCAGTAAATACGTGTATTTACTGAAATTTCTAGTAAATACACGTAATTACTGTTTCACTCAGTAAATACGTGTATTTACTAAAATTTATAGGAAATATGTGTATTTACTGAAAATGGAGGCCAGTAATTACATGTAATTACTAACCATATAAAGTACAAACAACAGAAATATAAAAAAACACTCTCTTTAATGAAGGCACTTTGACAAAACATTACAAAACAACACAGCTTTATTTGTCACAACAGTTAAGGCTATTGTGACATCTGGAATTGCACAATAGCTTTGATTTGAAACATTTGCATCGGTTTGTCTGACATCTCTTTGGGCCAGAGCAGGAGCATTTGGTGAAACCTTGACCACCAGAAGAAGATTGTTCCGTGACTGCAGACCTAAGTGAAATATTCTTTTCACGGCAACATCATTAATAGTTATTAGATGTTGAGGACACAGGTCAAATTGGTTTCTGGAGTATTTTCCATTGAGAATACCAGATCTCACAGCAATTCTGTACTGGTCAGACTCTAAATCCCTATCAACAATAACCCCAAGTATGTTTCTAGGATCTCCTCTACCATGATCAACCATAGGTATTGGTACTGCAACGTTATCTCCAATTTGCCCACTTTTCATTTCCACCCGGCTACGTTTGACCATTCTCTCAGCATGTCTCTCAGACCATTGCCTGCATATCAATTAAGTCAACTTGTCCTCTTGAGGAAAATTCATTGCTGAGGATAGGTCGGACAACAACACCTTTTGTCATTGGCCTCTTACGTTTTTGTTGACACTCAACACAATATGACTTGTATAATTCAATTGTTTTAATGGTAATGTTGGCATATTTCTTCTGCAGTTCTTTCAACATTCGGTCTCTACCACCATGCCCTGTTGCAATATGAGCCTGTTTTACTATGTCATATGTTTCTTCAATTGTTGCATAATTAACCAGATTGTCATTTTGTTCCGTCTTTTTTCTTATTAGTTTTTGAATTTCTCTTCAAAATCAGATGTCATGACTGTATGTAGTTAAAGGTAAGACTTGTAAAGTTTTCTGTGACACAACTAAGCTTATATGCCTTGATTAATCGTTTGATAAGCTGATTAGTCAAGTGAGCTTTCAACTCACCAATCAAGATATAAGCAGGTTTACTCTCATCCTTGTTACATACATTTACTAAACCTGCTCAGTAAATGTTTGAAAAAATATACTCCTGATTTCAGTAAATACAAGTATTTCCTATTAAGTTTAGTAGATACGTGTATGTACTGAGTGAAACAGTAATTACGTGTATTTACTAAATTTGTTAGTAAATACATGTATTTACTGATTTCACAGATTTACTATAACATATATATATATACCACAAATAAAAGTGACATTGACCTTTAGACATGGCATAGTGATAGATTTAAGCTATTTGCTTCAGTGTACAGATAGTTATTTACCCTCATAAATGTAATGCATATTATTTAAGTATAAAAAAAATTGTTGCAAAATTTTACAATAATTGAGATCTATTTCTGGGTCCCATCTTCCTTTTTAAAGATTTTAGTGGCATACAGCTTAGTTAGTTAAGGTACCTTCATTGAATTGAATTTGTTTTGAATCAAATTAAGGTACCGGTAGGTGAATCAGATACTTCAGACTTTCTTCATAGCATTTTCATTGGCATTCACCCTTGGAGTTACCCCCCCTTGGATTCATCAGTTCATCAATGTTTGTTGATCATGAATTCTACCTTTATTCATTGAACTATATATAAGCCATAATGAGTTTCTTATTTATATTGGACCTTTATATTGATATCTTAATGACAAAAGTGTTATAGAGAAAACCAGTGGATTTCTTTACAATGGAAGTCTTGCGTGCCTGGTCCAAGATCTGAGTTTGATAGTTTTGCTCATTGTTAATCTGATTGCGTGACTGTAATACAGAAGGTCTGTTCTTTGTATTAATCAGTTTTATCAGGAAGACAACCAACTGCATGTATACATGTGAGCTAACTGTACTGCCTCAAATATAGATTGATTTTGAGTTGTTTTTTTAAAATGGCAGATCAAAGAAGATATCCCAAAATTCTAGTCCAGATAAAAAATGATTAAATCAATGCAAATATTCCTTTCTGTAAATATTCTCTTATGTGATGAAGATCTCTATCAAAATTGGTTTGAATGCATTAAAATATGATTTACATTCTTATTTCGTGCCCGACAAAAGGGTATTGTAAGTGGTTTATCTTTATGGTTTTAGTTTTTAGTCAGTTGGGGGTTTTTTTCAGTATAGTATTTGTTTGATAAAGTCAATTTGATTTAATTTCTGAGTGTATAAGTGACAAATCTCCCACTTATCTAGCCCTTCAAATTAAGGCATTAAGAATTTGGTAAGGTGATACAAGGCAAATATAATGGATGACAACTTCTTAATTGGTTTACCATGACGTTTGTAGGCTACTTTTTGACTAATTTTCAGTTGACTGATGTTTTTATTCCTCATTATAGTTTTGCATTTTGGGATTTGAGTTAGATTTAAGAAGATTGATCAGAATAGTAATGAAATTTTGTGCAACAAGTTTTATCCTAAGGAATTGTGGTTTTATAAAAAGACATTATTATATAACTTGTGGGGAAATTCTGTATTTTATTTTTAATTTTCTTGTAACGTCACACTGTAAGTTAATTAGCCAGTTGCCTCTTCCAAGAAGCTGCTCAACATGAAAATGACGCTGTTTAAAAAAACTGCTATAATTTCATCTTATGATAAACAGAAAGTTTGTCAATCTTGACAGATACAATGTTTTTCTTATATTTTAAGGTAGAAAAAGTTAATATTTTCACTTATTGCTGCTCAGTTGCATAAATATAACATTCTACCTCATTTGTGGAGGTAAACATGTTATAAGTAAAGAATAGACAAATATTCTCTTATTTAATATACTCGAGACTATGACAGTGACATGAGATTAACCCAATATGTCCAACTGAACTGATTTTTAGAAAAGATTCCTACACCATAGTGTATATATATGTATCCTTGTTTTCTTCAGTATTACTCTGTAAATATTACATGTTTAGAATTGCAAGCTGTGGCTATTATAAAAAATACATTAAAATAATCATATGAATGAAATAAAGACACATAATAAGTCTGAAATGAAGAAGAGGTATACTTACAAATCTGAGTAAGAGACAAAAAAATCAGAAACGCGGCAGTTTGGAAGTATGTCATTTTGATGTCAATCATCCTTGCAAGATGTAATATATCACTCAAATGTAACCACAAAGCGAAGCTGTGTCATCTGTGTCATCCAACAACAGAAGAATTATAATTTTAGTTCATTGTAATATATTATTATTACAATACTATCACAAAAGTTCACACGTATGTAACTTCAGCCTGCATGAATAAACATCCTCCTTTAACAAATGTGTACTCTCCTTTTACATCACATGCACAATAAAAAAAATGTCTTGCCATTTTTGAATTTTTATGTAAGAAATGTGCAGTCTGGTTTATCTACCACAATCTTCACACTTGATTAGAGATAAAACACAATAAATGTTCTTGCTTGCCACGAATAACTCCTGCCGGTTGACTGTCGATCAAAGTATGATCCTGTTGTGTTTTTTCGTTATAGGCTTGTTTTGGTATGGATGTTTTGCTTGAAGTTACCCAGGCTTGACCTGTCAGACAAGTAGTGGTTATTTTTAGATCTAACCGTACAATGGATAGAAAGACTGGATAAAAGATCGGACATGTCCAATAGTTTGATGTTTACATTCTCAAATGCATGATCCAGAATCACATTTAAATCAAGTTTTGCCTGGTACAGTCTCAAAATTGAGTTATGCATATCTTCACATATTCATGAAGACATTTCACGAATATTGTCATGGCTGAGTGCATCCTTGAGAAACGAGACAATAACATGTATGTCGCATAGTCACCTTTGTGTGAAATGTCAGCAGGGAACAACAGTAATATTGTTATTTTCACATATTTTTTCAATAAAAAAACATTTTGGTTCATAATGCTTTGTTAATCATTTAGTCAATTATTCTGCCAGAGTTGTTATAACTTGTTTTTTCTATTGATTCATCGATTGATTTTGTTGGCCTTACTTGCTAAACAACAAATGTTATGGCCAATTTCACTTGACATAATTTCAAAGAAATGATAGTGTTTGTATCATAGACTGGTTTAACCACACGCTTGTCATATTTCACTTAAAATGTTTACAGATGTGATATAATCATGTTTGTGTTATAACAAATGGTAAATGTGAAATTGAAATTTTTTTACAAACACCATTTTATCATTCTTGATAAGTGAATGTAAAATTCTTTAGGCAGCAAAATTTATGTCAATATTGATCTCTAACTGATGATGTTTTGATAATTGAAAACATTTTTTATTTATATACATTTTTACATTTGAAAAAAAAAATAATTCAATGGCATATAATTATGTGTTCTTTATGAAAAAGGTCTTTTGTTGTGTTTCAATTGTCTGAATGAAACATAATATTACTTATCAATAATCAATTGTTATGATTTGTTCACCAACAACAAAATAACCCAATTCATTTGTTTTATAAAAAACATTTTTAAGAGTTTCATATTCAAGCCTTTTAAATGAATGTTTGTCTCTTTTGTGTATAAACAGCAAATAAAAATGTTAAGTTGAACTTGAAATGATTCTCTTGGTTTGTATAAAACTGTTGACCCATACCTGAAGAGGATTTTAAAGTGCTTGCCTTATATTCTATATACATGACCTAGTGAATAAGTCTGCAAACAGTACATTAATAGAGTACGTCTGTTCAACTGGTTTAAATGTCTGCATTAGTCACAAGGTGTGACAAAACAGGTGAGATGAAGCATTGATGCTCTGAGCCAGTTTCATGAGAGAAATGATGCAGAGATTTTTAAAAAAAATTGCAGTGTGTTAGGTAAACGTGAAAATGAATAGAAAATTGTTTGGAGTACGTGATGGCAATGTTTGTTCAAAAGCAATTGCCAAACAAAAGAGAACCCAAGCACTTTAAAATTTTTACAGAAAAATTCCTACCATACGATGTAGGAGAAATTTAGTACGGCTGTATTTTTCATACAAAGATGATTTTGTCTGAATTATTTTTGATAATGATTGCATGAGTTATGGACATATTTATGTGATATCCGAAGTAAATATCTCTGGCATTTATGCTCTAACTCTTTCAAAATCCATTTTAATCTTTGACCAAGGCTTCTTTGAAGTGCGATTTCATTTAGAATTATTTTTATTAACATGCATTACTCGGTCCACTTTTATATATGTTAAAGGACAAATGTACTTTATGAAACTAAAAGTTAGAATAAAATGCAAATGAAGTAAAATTGAATACAATAATAGTTTAGGAGAAGGTAAATAATCAGGACTAGATCTGTGTAATGTGGCCGAGACAATATATCATGGAAGTATTGCTAAAGAACTCGTTACCATGAGTTATAATTTAGATATAAATGATGTTATTTCTTAGATACCAACCTGTCATAATCTTTACATGATTAAGATTTTGCAGATAAAGTATCAGAAATAGTATAAATTTTCTGTTTGTCTAATCACTGTTGATCTTTAGAAAGAGAAAAACTTACTTAGTTTATAAAGGAATTTGTTTAAAACAAATTTTGCAAATAATGTATCAGGATATATATTATCTCTCGTTGCAATACATCATTCCCCCTCATGATATTGACATCCTGATATATTGTCTAAATGTGTTTTGCATCAATACACTTGTATCGATGAATCATTACACCACTAATCAGGCCTATAGAAATTTTGGGCCATTCAGTGATAAAAGCCAAAGAATGTTTGTTTTAAAATTTGGGTGAGGAAAATCACTTAAATTTCATGTGGCTTGATCGATCTTCCTGGAAAATGTTAATTGGATATGAGGAATGGGATGGCGTTAAAAGTGCCATGCCTTCTTTAAGGTTCATTATATGTTAGAAATCATTGTTTCAAATGCCTTGTGTTTGTGGACTTTTTAAGTGGTATAACCTTAGTTTTCTTGCTGGTGTACCTATTAATGAGTGAAGAAATCACAGTTGGTTTAGTGCAATGAGGGAGTTAAAATTAACTTAATATGTTTCAAATAAAAAACCACCAGGTTTGATTGCCACTTATGTAAAAATAAATCATCTGACTAATGGTGTGTTTTATTATATATATTCACCAGATATCAGTGGTTTTAACTTAGAAAGTTGTATGCCTCAAATGTTGTTTTACATACTTAGGATTGTTTAATGTCACGATATTTCAAGTTGTTCCACAAGTCTAAATCTAATGTGACTTTAACCCTTTTACCCCTAAGAAACCAGTTATTTATTAAATTATTTTGTAAGGATGAGAAGGAAGATGGATGTTTGGAAGTTATCACCATGCATGTAGTTGCAACACTTATATGTATACATAGTCATATCATTTTCCTACAATAATAAAGCTGATTTTATATGCTAAAATGCCCTGGTCAAGGACAAAATGATTTTTTTAGCTAGCCAAGTGTATAACCTCCATAAAGTATTTACAAATATTATCTATTTCAAAAGCCATATTTTCATTTTTTTTAATAATTATAAACAAATGTATGTGTAAAACTTTATAGAATAGTTAGATTATATTAGATAGTTAACTATAGTTTTATAGTTATCAAAATAATGATGTTCTGAACCTTAAGATAGATTATCTTGAAAACAGTTTGGTTTCAGGCTAATTAAGCTATACTCTATCATTCAGAATAAGTTTCCCATGACTTATCTCCCTTTAAAGGTATCTCGCAAGTCTTCATCGTATGCAACAAGTAAAAACTAACCAAGCATTTCAATAAAGAAGTTTTAAAAAGGATATCTTTATCAAAATATTTTAAGAAAAATAAAACAATAAATAGTCAGTTTGATCATTGAATTAAATATTTACATCGTTTTATGTTCTTTTTTTTTATTAAGAAACAATGTTTAAAAAGGTTCAGCCCTATAGGGTAATATACTGAGATCATTGAATAAATTGCCTCCCACTTTAAACATATTTTTCACAATGAGGTTCATTTTTTTATTTAGAAATTTATTTAACGTAAACAGTCATCCATTAATTCATTTTCATGATCTTTAGTACCAGTGAATGTTTCTCTGTAATTTGTAAGACAAATATGCAGTAGTGCTACTTTCATGACCATCTGTATAATATAAATTCAATTAATGAGTATGTTTAAAACAGACTGCTTGATTTGTACTAGATTTTAAACTGACCACAGGAAGAGAAGAATTATATCATTTTGAAGGGCCCAACCTCATGCAGTGTTGATGTGTATAGAACCATGATGCTAGTGATATCAATGACCATGTAGAAGCAGCAGGACCTTGAGCGTAACGCACTGAATTATCTGAAATGGCTGAGGGAGGACAACCTGGAAGATTGTATCATGACCCAAGAACCATTCATATGATCAGTGCAAGGCAGGGCAGTTAGGGGAATTTGAGGTAAGACCACTCAAATATATTTAATTGGCATTTGTAGGAACTCGGAACATGGTATGTATCATGACTCAAGATCCGTTGGTCCAGTGAGTGAGTGTAAGGCAGGTTTATCAGGAAACCTTTAGCATATACCACTCAAACATCTGTGATTGACTCAAAGCCATTGTAGGAGCATGTGGAACTCAGGGGAACTTAAGGACATACCCTACCCAGAAATAAAAATATTTAGATTTTTATGAAACTTGGCTTGTTTGTAGAACTGAGTGTGCTGAATCAAAAAATCAAATAAAAAATGGGGGTCACCATGCTCGTTTTCGAGTAAAATCGTGTCGAAAAATGTAATTTTTTATGAAAAAGCCCAAAAATATGAATTACCTTTTTTCCCTCATAATTTCTAAAATAAGTGAAATTTATGCAAAACTTTAATCGTTAAAGTCAGTTATAGCAGAATTGTTAATCTTAGTCCCAAAAATATTTGAAAATTAACATTAAAATTATTATTTTCGAGTATTTTTTGTTGATCAAAATTTCATTTTTTGCATGGTATTTTTATGCATTTTCAAGAAAAATAAATTTCCCATATTTAGAATTTTTTAAAACTTGTGTTATATGAACCTGACATTATATGAAACTGAAATTCGAAGAATAAAATGGGGGTCACCAGGGAAAAATCGCGAACTTTTTGTCGTTGAAAATGTATATCGTCATTGAGAAAACGCCCACTGCATCCACAGCGAGTCTAGAATGCCGGCGGTTTTGCTTGAGAGGCGACCTTGTTTACAGGTTGTGCAAGATTGTTCATACAACTTTTTTATAAGTTTGAACCCTTTAATAGGGTCTATCATCTATGATCTTCCACAAATTCTAAAGCGATAAACACAACCATGAAGGATACTTTTTTCTGCCATGACCCAAGAGTGAAATCTCGCCCTACTGTAGCTCCATCACTGCATTGAAAAAAATAACCCACTGCACGCTCGACTTTCAACAGTGTCTCAGTGTTTATCATAAATTTGACAATATCACATACGCTACTTAGTTTAAATAATTGTTTCAAATATATAGAGTTTAACTGTGGACAAATTGGAAGGCCAATGACTGGATGAAGAAACCGCATCAAAACACTGATTACGGTACTTTTGCCTAGACTTACTTCGTCCTTGACTGATATTTTGTTACTCCAACTTTAAAGACATTTATGCGATACTTTCAGTTTATTTTCAGTTAAAATCGTCAATAAACTGTCATTGTCTGTTGAAAATATTACGTTTATAAACTTGAGCTAAAATATAGGGTTTTCTTCTTGGAACGAGGCCGGAGCAAGTCTTTCCTTCGAGACAGTGAGAGTGGATTCCATTAGAGTCGGTCGCTTCATGTACACCAAAATCAAATGCATTCCCTTGCACACACTATCAAAGTCAATGCGACAGTTGGCAACACATTAATAACCATGCAACCACTGTCGGTTTATTAAAAGAGTGCATATTTTGCGAACCAAGAAAATGCAGCGGAAATTAAAAATAATCAGTATCTATAATCATATAAATTACAGATAATAAAATCCACTCCCCTATATCGAAAGATATTGGAAATATTTAAGAATTCATAATACTAATTGACTTCTGTTTACTGTGGGGAAAATTAATACAATAATCATAAGATAAAAAAGATAAACCATATTATATATAACATTGATTCAAATGTTTTGTATCTTTTTTTTTCTTTGGCCCTACCAAAATAATCAAATCAATCTATGGTTTGAAATTAATTTATTGAGCAATATTTATACCTGATCTCAGTCCCACATGCTATAACTCATAAATAATAAACTCCATTAACTTAGCCAGGTTTGCTCCACATCTACATGGAGGGATTCTTTTTCAAAATTATTGACACGTCATTTAATGTTATTACAAATAAGCACTTCATATCTGCCTCAGCCAGGTAGCCTTGACAGCGATTCACTTGCTATATTAGTGATACACACTTTGTTAAAAATTCCAGTTGACATTAATACAGCTGCACCATGATCTGCAAAATTAAAGGGTTGTGATCATACTGTTAGAGTTAATTGATATTTATTAATTTGTTTGTTACATCTGCAAGGATTGCTACTAAACAGATACTGCAGGCACAAATATAATCTTGAAATATATGATTGTGACTGCCTTTTGAGTAACGTTTACAAGGTAAAGGGAAACAAAAACATAGTCTGATACTTATAATTTCGTGCTTGTACCAAATAATCTCTAACATGTGATATGAAAATTCAGTGCATCTACATTAAACAATTCTACAATATATATGCCAATCTATGCAACCATAATCATGTAAATTCCAAAAGAGGTATTTGATCAGATCAGTTGTACTTCATTCATTATCTAAAATTCTTTTGTAAGTGGCTTGACATATGAAACTACATTATTGATATATTCATGCAATAAAGAAAATTAGATTATTAGGACGCTGGTTAGATGATAACTTGCATCTCAAGTTTTAAAGGAATTTTTTTGTGTTTGGGGCCAACCTTATATTTTTTTCTGCTAACATTTTCACATTTATAAAACAAGTTGTTGTGTCTTTGAATTATTAAGATAAACAATTGAATTAAAGGTGTATAAAAACATACTAAAAAGATATGCAATCAGAATAAATAAAAAAAAAAACTTTTAAAAGGATCCACTGTTCAAGATGCTGTTATAATTATTTCATTTCTATAAGTTGTTATGCGAGGATTTTGCAATAGGCTTAAATTTCCCCATTGATATTTTTTTAAACATTGTCACCTGTTGAGATCTTTTGCCATGATGTTTTCCACACAGGTTTTTCCCATCAGAAAATTCACTTGCTACTCATAGCAAAAGATTTCTTCCTATTGAGTCTCCAAAATACATTTTCAGAGAACAAATCCTTCAAATATTGGTGCCTCACAACTTATCTCCAAAACAATAATTTATAAAAATTTACTTCAAACGAAGAAATATTAGCATAACTGTATCGACATAAATTGACATAGGTAGAGTTATTAGATTTTTTAAAATCTAATTAGGCTAATCAATATTATTTATTTATTATTTGTTAGATGAAATTATTTGTTGAAATGATTAATTCATAGTTAAAGATAATACACCTGGGTGTGCACTTCACGTCTCGCTTTCTCAAAATAAGATAGTAGCATTTTGATCTGACTGACAATTCCATGGCTGCCTACCTCGAAAGAAAGGGTTGCGCTGTGGGGTCGTCATGTTTTCTTTGGACGCATACTTGAAGTGACGTCACCTTATTTCCTTACGGAGACATATTCTCGAGAAAGAAATTTCATGTCGATGATAATTAATATGATATAATATAATGCAGTACCTAGGGGTCACAACATGATCAGCTGTTTGCCGCGCCGAATTGGCTTGCCGTAAATATTTTGTTATAAATCACTAATTCTTCAATCAAACAGAGTATTTATGCTCAATTTTCACTACCGGTAATTCAATTTTGCAAGCTTTTGTACATAAAAACCTATTATCAGTGACAGTGTTCTCATTTTAACTGCTGATTTTCTGAAGTCCGTCGATCAGCAGATGACAGCATGGCTTGTTTATCAACACTGTCGTAGATTGTTTGCATGTCGTAAATGTCCAGTTTTCATTCATTTAGGGGCGCTTAAATTGGCATACACAGTGTAACTATGTTATTATTAGGATGACTGATGATTTCAAGTATTAAGACATACGATCTTGTAAATTAGATGGTTGTCGGAAATTTATTATCGTAACGAACTGCGATGCGCACAATTCTGCGCATTAGACGTGTTTTGATGCGTAGGGTATGTCCTTAAGGGAAGACCACTCAAATATATTCAATTGGCACTTGTGGGAGTATAAATGTGGATCTTTGATCATGGTATGACAGCTCAAGAACCATTGGTCTGATGAGTTCAAGATGCTTTTTCAAAGTAGAAAAGTTGGTCTTTTCTGGAACAGGAACATTTTGCATACAAAAATTACCAACCTAGTGTGGAGGGGTTCTGTAACTATACCTGTATGAAATTGTGTATCCTTGTGTAAAACATATTAACAAAAACATGTACATTATATATTTACAGTTTATTCAAATAGATTTATTCATAAAAACATTGGATAAACATTAAGTTTGCATTGATGATGTTTTCTTTACAAGATGCAGCTGCTGTTTCTGTAGATTCTTTGTCAACTTATGGAAGCATTATTTACAAATGTTTTAGATAAAACAATTGGAAATATGAAAACATTTGTTAAGTATAAAAAGTCTGTCAAATGAACTCTAAATGAAACAGAAAATGAAAATGATTTCCCTGTAAAAGTTTCCAAATGACCTTATAATTAAGAGTTTCCCTTAAACTTACAAAGTTATGAAGTGTCCAGTCAAAATAGGGATTGAAAACTGTCTCTTAAAAAAATCTTATTTATGATCTTTTACCATGAAATTGTTGTCTTCGAGTTAATAACTGTCATTTCATTGAAGTTAATATAATTCAAAATGCCCCTCAAGCAAAACAAATTTACAAGCAGGATTTTCCTATTAATTTGTATGTCTTTTTGTTGAAAATAAAATAAAAATGTTGTGTAAAATTTTCATTGAAAAAACTTCCTGCTTAAGAGCATCATAGGGTCTGTATAATACAAATCAATTGAAGCATGGATAATTGACAAGTAAGGGGTAACTTTTCCTTGTGAAGAAATAATTTGGGAATGTTAGATTCATAACTTTTTACATAATTTCACAATGTAAAGGTATCTATGTCTATCAAATGGAAGGATATATGATTAAAAATTCTAATTTATTTGACTTTAAGTTGTCACGGTGTTCTTTATTCATATAGTGATGAAATGGATCACATTGTTAGTTGAAGAATAAAATTTGCTTTTGGTTAGGTCATGAAGTGTATTTCAGTAATTGTATGTTTTGCAATCGTATGGCAACCTTCAATACAAATTTTCAAGAAAAAATCTGTTTCTAATTTTGTTTGCATTGCTGGTAAGTACCAAATGAGGTGTAGATATGAGCTATATAAGGTCACTGCATGTATATAGCCTTACTTTAGATAAATAAATGAATTTTTTTTATGTACAACAATTCATTGATAGTCAATGTTGGAAATTTCATGTTATATACAATGACTGATTATCCAGATTGCCATTACTTTAATATGTTGAGACAACTCTTCACGGACTTCTATGTTCAACGTCATTCCCAGTCAGTTTATTTTAAAATGGCTGCCATTAACTCTGTCACTATGTACACTGCATATTTGTCAGTGTCTCTGTCACTATTAACTGTACCTCCTTCATTCTCTCCCCTTAAAGGCAGAATATAGCCCACTTGTAACTGAAGTCGAATGGGAAAAATTTTAAAGCCTCTGTGGGAAGAGAATGGGCCTCCTTTCACAAAGCAGTAAAGTAATTATGGTGCAATGTTGAAGAATTGGTTTAAAGATGAACATTAACAACAGTTATCCTGTTATCAAAACCCCTTAACATCTTAACAATTCATATTATCATGAATGATAAATCTTGGATGATTAATCTTAAATTCCTTTCCTGTGAACACTGTTTTGTCTGAAGTCTTGTTCTCGAAGGATATGTTTTGAGTTTACACTGTAAATGTAGATGTAGTTGACCACCTTCACCGTCCCTAGCCAAATGGTCATAATGTCCTTATAATAAAAGAACTCGTCAATTAAAAGCTGAAAATCATCTCCCTTCAGATTCATTCCTTTTCTTGAAACTGTTTCACCGAGTTGACACAATATCTTTGATACAAGATTTGGGAACGCCCAACTCCAACCGATGAACTTTCTTTATCACTGGAACATAACGTTCTTTGTCTTCTGTTGATGATGCATGTTCCCTGGTTCTTGCTTCTTCTTTGATATCGTACATAGAAACTGTCATCAGAACAACCAATGTTACTGGTTACAAGAAATTCTCATAAAAGTCTTCTTTTTAAGATCTCCAGCAAAAACAAAATGTGAAAAATGTTTGATCGAAGTCGTCTTCATTCTACCAGGCAAGGCTGTAGACTCCCTGCTACAAGCAATGTAAGCTCATTTCCATGCATGTATAATCTTTAAGATTGTCAAACAAATGCGAAAGTTTAAAAAACATGGCTATATTCAGTCAAGTCCTTCTCTGAACACTGTCAAACAAATAGCAGGATTGAGTTCACTTTACCATTCCAAACTCCTCACACCTTCAATCTATGATGTACAGATTCCTGCTACCAGCAAGATGAGCTCATTTTATGAAATTTGATGTATATACCCTTAAAAAAATCTATCAAATCCAAGGATAATGAAACATGTCAATCACCCCAATCTTCTTCTGTCTTAAATCTATGATGAGCTCTCAGCTGCAAGCAAAATGACCCCATACCAAATTTTATCGTCAAATTAACTCATCAAATACAAGGTATACAGGTAATGTAAATCGCTGCTAACTCCTGAAGCCTGTGACCTATAATGTAGACTCCATACGTTCAGCCAGATGAGCCATTCATTGTCTACAAATATTCCATCACATACAAAGATAAATCTCAATCGCCCCAAACTCATCATCCCTTTGATCTATCATGTAGACTCCCTGCTGTCAGCCATAAGAGCCCAATAGATGTATTGTCTACAAGTCGCTGGCAATAACACAAAGGGCCCAATCAATGTATAGTCTATACAAAATATATCTCATCAAATACAAGGTTTAAAGTTAATGTCCATCATTCAAAACTCCTTGAACCACTGATCTGTTATGTAGACCCCCTGCTGTCAGCCAGCCTATTCCATGTATGGTCTATACAAAATATGTATCATTAAATACAAGGTTTAAAGTTAATGTCCATCATTCAAAACTCTTTGAACCTCTGATCTGTCATGTAGACTCCCTGCTGTCAGTCAGATGAGCCCATTTGATGTGTAGTCAATGAAATTGTCCATCACATAAAAGGATAAATGTAAGAGTCTCTAAGCTCCTCACACCTCTGATCTATCATGTCTGCTGCTGATGGTAGCATTGCCACTGTCAAGAGTACTGATGTTTACAATACTGCAGTTTTCATCTGATGTCACACTCATGGTGTCCATGCCAGGTTCTACTCTAATGTTTGGCAGCCATGTTTGTTTTCCATGTGTCACGTCTGTCTCAGAACTGACGGAATCGCGGTTGTTGCTGAAGTTGTCGTATCCTCGTCTGAATGTCCTCGCCGCAACCGTGTGAGCTAACAGGAAGTCCCAGACTGTGCTGTTGTTTGGCTTCATTGTTGTCAACTTCCTCTTTCGTCTGAAATTATTTCATTCAAGATATTCAAGTTGTTTGCTATACAAATAAAGAGTAAAGTGTTTCACCTATACAAATGAAGAGTAAAGTGTTTCACCTGACAATAAAGTATCAAAAATGTGGAAACTGTTTTGTTTACACAGTATTTACCTCTTTGAAATCATCCAATTTCTCTTCACAATCACAGAATGTATAGTTTATATATATATATTTATTTATATATAGTTTAAGTACTATAGAATGTGTATAGTTCTCAGAATGTATAGATAGAGTTCAAGATGTATAAAGCATCAATGCCATAACATTTTTAAGTGGAACCATAAAAGTGCACCTGTGAAAAAAGTAGGGGTGTTCACCAGGTGTGAAAGAGAAAAAAGAGACTCAACAATTCCTGAGGATCTGCCAGTGAATTTTTGGTTGTAAGTTCCTTACCTTCCCCAGTAAAACAGGAAGCCAAAGATGGTCAGCATGAGTCCAATGATGGCTGCTACCATTCCTCCCATCATTCCTGTGGTAACTAAATAAAAATGGATCAGATGAAATTATGTTTTTTAATTCATGCATTTACTCATACTGCAACTCTATATATCTTTGAAAATATATGGCTGATGACTCTTAAGACAAAATTTCATCTTTAAAAAGATCTATTGTATGAATTTGCCTATAATAGAATATTGTTAATTCTTATTGATATGTTTTGTTTCAGTTCTTATCAATACAAAAATGGTTAAAGGGTTCAAATGAAATGTTGCCAATATGACCTATTGAAAATAGATTATATCCATAGCATATTGCTTTATAAAAGATCTGTGGATATGTTTCTTGAACAGATCAAAAATTAGCCTGTTTAGGCTCAAATGATCACTTGCCTTCTCACTAATGGTTAAAATATGGCACTATATACACAACAATTCACTACATTTTCAATTCAATATTATTAACACTTACAAGCAAAACTTGAGGTATAATCTTCAGGGGATTTTTGGGTGGTTGTAAATGATACTTCAACTTCCACATGTCTGCCTGGGGCGGGGGAAGAAGAAGAAGATTCAGAGGAAGAGAGGGAGGAAGAAGAGGTGGAGGCAGGGGGGGTGGGGCTGGTTGTGGAGGGAATTGTGGACTTTGCCTCTGTGTGAGATCTAGAGTGAGACAGGTTGGGATCGCTTCCTGTGTTTCTAGTCTGTGGTTCTCTTGTCCTTGCTGCTTCAACTTGGGCCTTTCGGGTTGTGCGGGTTGTTGTGGTAGGTTTTGTAGTTGCTGTGGTTGTGCTTGTTGTTGAGGTCGTTGATGAAGTTGTTGTTGATGTTGTTGATGAAGAAGTTGTCAAAATTGATGGATATGTTGTTGAACTTGGAGATGCTGCTACATTGTTTGGTGCTGAAAGAAAAGATAAGAATATATGTCTACCATTTGAAAACAGTATTTGATATTAATTCAATAATGTTCAGTTTATTCTATTTCTATGAATTCTTCTTTTTTGATTAGACTTCTCTTGCCTCCTCAATAGGATCCTATATGAAATATGAGGAAACTGCATTGATATAAATCTGAATTATACATAAACCTATAAATGTTCACTGCTAATATTTTAGTATACAACATAATAAATAAATAGCAATTGCTTTGCGTCAATCTGATTCGCTGAACACGGTAATAGAAGTTCAGTTCATACCTCCATAAACTTAATTTCGTGACGTCACATCATTTTAAGCCACGCCCATCGACGGAACTATTTGTAAACAAGTTATGTTTTTCTAAAAATAGCAACACTTTGTGCAATGCCACTTCTTGAAAGTAGGTAAATAAAAAATTAACATAATTCAGTAAGAAATAATTATTGTTGTCAAAGGTTCTAAAGGTAGTCCTTTTCATAATAAACAAGAGAGCTCTATCAGAAATTACAACCGATCGTGTTCCACCCCACAGAAGGCAAATGTCATTGGTCAATGCTCTCGCGGCCGTTGCAGGGAGGTTGGCAAAGTAATGTTGTTAAGTTCATGAACAGAGTTAAGCTTGGCTCCTCAACAAGTTTAAGAACTGTGTGCTGTTTAATCAGATTCCGTTAGATCGAGATCATAACACCAGCAGTATAGGCATCTACGAGGGTAAATTCGGCTGGTTTCCTCTCCGAGTTTTACGTTCGCGATTTGTGTTTAGAACTGTGAGAACTAGCAATGTCAAGGCCACGTGTGACGGACGTCCGATAAGTTCATGGCCACGTGCGTTGTAGATTTTCATTGGCTGATGAACGTTTTGTAGGAGGGGCTAGGGATCCGATGACGTTTTTGATTGACATTTTATCTCTTTCATGCTGTTGAGCGTTGAATTCATTCGCGTATATAGTGCAGCTCTATTTGGTGCAAATATGTATATTTAGAGCAATAAAATGTTTTAAAAACAAGTATGTATATATTTATTTATAAGAATTGACTTCAACATTTATTAAGTTCATGGAGGTATAAACTACGCGGATTCTTACAGTTTGCATATTGGTTTTTAAGTTTATACCTCCATGAACTTAATAAATGTTGAAGTCAATTCTTAACTATTCTACTTTGCACTAGCTTCATCTCGGATGCCACCTTTTCATGCAGAAAATCTGCAATACATAGTTCATTATATTATTGATTGACAAGATTTTAAGATAACCAGATGTCCAATGTCAACACATTTTAACACTCTCAATCGTTGATGCCAAAGCATCATGCAGTTGTCATGTCCTTGATGTCCTGGCATTTGGATGTCATTGGTTGATGATATTATGAAACCACTGTGATGTCATGGATTTAATCGACAAGGACTGGTATTGTACAAAATCTGCGATCAAATCGATAGAAAATGACATTTGGTCTCACACAAGTGTCTTGTGGAATCAGTATAAATACTCACATGAAACACAGATATAGGTGAGCTCCATGAAGTTGGTGAGCGTCATGAACTTGTCCGCACAGTGTCCAGTGGTATCCTGCCAGGTGGTCCTCATGGTACAGTTCTGCTTCCCGTCACACAGGGTGATGTAGGGGTCGGGTTCTGTCCCGGGACCCTGGGGACGGGTAAAGGCACAGTCTGTGGTGTTTATGTAATAGCAACAGGATGCAGGGTGGTCGTTGTTCACTGTTGGGACCGGACAATTGTCTGACTTCAGCTTTGCACCATAAAGGACCTCGTTTACCTGGATTACCTCCCCTGTTTTGCAGGAGAGTTCCAGGAAGTTGTTGGTGTTGCCGTAACATGCTGATGCTTTCAGGGACTCTGTAATAGAAAATGCAGGTTTTGTATGGGTTTTTTTAATGTTTTTATTATCTATATTTAAAATAGACTTTGAAAGATATGACAATATTGATGATAATAGATTGAAAGGTTAATTTTTGTGCTGATTGCCTGGCATGTGATGTCTATATATTGGGTGTTATGGAGTATATATATAATATATAATCAATTAGTTGGTTATCCACTTAATGAATGAATGTGCCTGGGTTAAATTAACTTTTCATGTGGCCCCTTGAAATTTTTTCCCACAAAAATACCCCGATAGGACTGTCCTTTTAAATAGCTAATTTGAGAGCAATTATGCGATGCCATAGTGCCTTCAACATCAAGCAAATCATATTGTGAATTTCTCCAACAAAAAATATTTCTTGTTTAGCTTAACATGTTTTTCATAATCCAGCCTTTGTTGAACAAGGACAAGGGAAAACATGTTAATCTGTTCTTTTGAGAGCCGTGTAAATCTCTCTGTATTTCCGGTTTTCATTTTGTGTGCGCTTGTAGTATTTGTGGTTTCACAATGGATGTTGTTGACTTTTGCCCCGACGTTCTCATTTACATGGATTAAGGGATTAAAACAATTACTTTTTTGATCAATTTTGACATTCAGCAAACATAAGTTTAATTACATCATGGTAATTCAATCCAAAAAAAGTGTTATTTTGTTCAACTTCTAAAGGTTAATTACATCAACTGTATTCAAAGGATGCAGTAACAAGCCACACGGGTCACCTTCTTCAAACAAAACTCCTCACATGACCAAGACTAACGATGATGTCTCTTTACCATGTGGGTGAAGGTTTGCTTAAACTCCAAACAGGGTCTCACATAACCCTCACTCCTGTTTGCAAGGATTGTTGATGATTTGTTCGAGATTGTTATGTCATTTTGAGAATGTTATATTTACAAAGATTTTGGCAAGAATTCTACAATAGTATCGAATTGTCCTAATGACTTTTGAAGGGTTTTATGAAGGAGTTCTTGCTCTTTTGTTGAATTTTTATTTTATAATTATGCATTGTTTGAATGTTCCTTGAGAAAATGGCCAGCTGTCATTTCAAACGATAAAATCACATAAGAAAATTTATACATACTTTGTCTAATGGTTTGTGATGATGAAAAGGTAAGCCCTTTTCAAACTTACTGTCCTGCCACTATGTATAGTAACCTTATCAACGTGCCTTTGAGTAACAAACTTTCAGGGACTAGATTTTCAAAGCTATGAACTCTAGTTTTAAGTACAAAATAATCAACACCAAGAGAACTTTAAAAATGTAGGCCCTGGTCACTAATTTATATCAATGGCTTAAAAATTAATAAATGTTAGAAATATGAATTATTCAAAATAAAGTTGTCCAGCTAGCAAACAATAATCTTAAACATTCTGGTAGAACTGCATTTTGAAGTACATAAATTCAAAACCTCTACTGGGATTTGAACCCCAAATTTCTTCATTGAAAGCTGAAGGCTTAACTGCTGTGCTGACTTCTGTTAATTTTAAATTAAGAATTTTTTTTATCTAGAATATCGAACATTTCATTCATTGTATTGAGCGGTAAGTTGTTTTAATGAACTTGCCCTTTTTAGAAAATTATGATAGGGTACTTCATGCATCAATTTACAGTATTTGTTATGCAACAGTGACATAATGATGACATTAACTTTGCATTTAGTAAAACAAATTTCCTAGGACGTTTAATTCATGTGTTCAATGTGTAATTGAACTAAAGGTTTATGAAAGCTGTAAAAGATGTAAAAAGATAACCCATGACTATTATATCTCTGAATTTACAAGTGTAATCATGACCTACAAAACATAACTAGAAATTCAAAAATGACACCATGATTTTGACTCAATCATATCATCCAGAGATAATCAAGCTCAGAATACCAGCTAGGTGTACCGGGGAAATAGCCCAGTTGGTAGAGCGTTCACTTGTTACCCAGGAGGCTGGGGTTCGATTCCCATTGTGTCATACCAAAAGATGTTTAAAGATGGCAGAAGTTGCTCCCTTGCTTGACACAAAGCATTACAAGGATAGAACATCCCTTGAACATGTGCCGCAGTGTCGCTGCTTCGTGCCAAGGCAGAAATCAAATTTCCAATTTAAAATGTATTGAGGACAATGAAGAGTGATTATTATATTATCAATTCTGGTAGTATGCCCAAAATCATTTTGAAAAAGATGTCAGTCAGTTTACACAACATTCAAACCTGGCCAGAACTTGCCAAACCACAACAATGTCTAAATAAAACTCTGACATAGCCAAATGAAGAACTCTTGTAATCTGCCCCAAATCATTGATAGTCAGATGTCAATCAATAGTCATGGTATTCAAACATTGTCTGGAACCTGTACTCTGCTTCACCGAACTCTTCTTTCTCCAGGTTTAGTTCCAGGATTTGCTCAGCAAAAATAGGAAACATCTTACATGCCCAAATCCTTGGAATTATTTTCAGCTGTTTGGCTTTCTCAGTCAACTTGTCACATCGTTTAAGAGGGACACAGGTAAAAGGATATATGAGATAACCATCAGAAAGCTTAGTGTTAATTATCTTTTTTCTATTATGTGAATTGCTATTTCAAAAGCATAATGAAGGTATGAATCCCATTGTACCATTACATAAAGAGAATATGAAAGAAGAATTTATAGAACCTATCAACTCTTTTAGACATTTCATTGTTGTCAGTGGTTAATGCCCTTTTAAAAGATCCAGTGGTTAGCGCGTTCGGCGTCAGATCAAGACGTCCGTGGTTCGAATCCCGCCAGGGGCTCGGCAACTTTATCTGCAGTAGAGAACTGTTCTACACGCAGTCAGGTTTAGGTACAATGCTACACTGAATATCAGCGCAGTATCACCAATGGTTCACTAGTTCCAGCCGATGCTCGCAGGTTTCACCGCAATGCATAGCCACAATAGTGTTGCGGGCTTTCTCCCTGCAATAATACTAGCAGCTGAACAAATCTTGAAAGCGGTGTTAAACACCAACTCACCTCATCTCACCCCATAAAATATCCAAATTTTATTCTATTTTCCTGTTACAAGTTTTTCCACTCGTTACTCAGACGTTAAAAGTTACTGTAACAAAACTTGACATACTTAATCACTACCATGTGTATATAGATGTGCTCTGATAGTTACTGTAACAAAACTTGACATACTTAAATCATTACCATGTGTATATAGATGTGCTCTGATAGTTACTGTAACAAAACTTGACATACTTAAATCACTACCATGTGTATATAGATGTGCTCTGATAGTTACTGTAACAAAACTTGCCATACTTAATCACTACCATGTGTATATAGATGTGCTTTAAAGCATATCGTTCCAAAATTTGCAAAATTTATGTAAATTTTCTGTCACAGAAGGTATTACATCTGACTCTATTGTTCAAAACACATATCGCTGAAACGATATAGCTACCTTGTCCAAACTTGATGTCAACAATGATCCTAGATGTGCCTGCTATATGGGTTAAACCTTAACATGTTTTTCATTTTTGTGGTTTTCTTGGAAACACTACTTCAGAGGAAGACATTTTTCCTCAAAAAGATAGATAGGCGTTAGCTTTATGAAATTTGATCAACAAGCCAATCTTGGTCCCTCTGAATTTTTAAGCTTGTAGGCCTTATAGAATTTGATTGCAGTTTTGATAAAACTTTGACCAAATGCGATGTCTGTATTTGAATCTTCTTAGCAACCCCTCCTTCCTATAGTTGTGCTGTTGTTTATGAAAATAGCCCCATGACTTAAACGGCTCCAAGGTTCCTTTTATAAAAAGGAAGGGTTTATACTTTTGTCAACCCCACTCACCTTTGGGGATCACTACACTAACATGACATGCGTTCAATTAAAAAAAGATTCTTTACATGTACTTGGACGATTGGCCTATTGATCAGCTCTCAAGGAACCTGGTCCAGTTCTTTATTGTGCCGCTTGCTTTTGAAATTCCAACATAAGGCCCCTGCATTCTAAAAATTGTATTACATGGGCACTCATATATTTACATGAAATCAATTCAAACTTTTTTCAAAACATTTTCTTGAATATTTGATCTATCTGTCACCACCAACCGAACCTGTAACAGTCTTTTTGATTGTCCTTCCAATTCCAACAAAAATGCCCAGGAATTCTCAAACTTGTATGACGTGGTCACTCATATAATATCCTCTCTATATGTAATCTCAACTCTATCATTTCCTTTGTTACCATCAATAATATGAACTGTTGCACTTTTGAATTATTTTCTTTATTCATTTCAGCACACAAGGGTATTGTTTTTGTAGACCGACTTGTTTATTCCCAAACACTGATTGACGTAGGCCGAGTAAACAGTTCTCGATGTTTACATTCTTCCAATCATCTGCTTAATACCACCCAAATGCTACACATACTTGATTTGGCTTTACTTGCCTATACAACTTGTGCAGCGTGGCATTTGGAGCCTCAGTGGGAATAAAACACAGATGTGTGATCTTGCATCACAGTGTTGAAGGCCTTTCAAACAAGTTTTTGTCAAATAATTTTATTGATTAAACTGCAACGTGTGGAGAGAACAGTATTTGGAGATTTTAAGTAATGTTATAGGCTATGGCTCTTTAAAATCTGTAAAACTGCCAATTTTGCAAACGTATCAGTTGTGTTCTTGAAGAAGTTTATGAAGTAGGTAACAGGATGAATAAATAATAGCTTTTTCCCATTTTCATATTATCCCTCCAATACGTAATACCATGGAATATGTATATTACCCGTCCCTTTGTTCATGATAATTTTGTTACAACAGAAGAGAATTCTCAAACTGTTTACTAGATCTTTCTGAAACTATATTAGCATGAGTTTTATCTACCTATTTGAATGCGGTTATTCAAATTGCTGTTTTATCAATTCAAAAGGTGTACTTGCCTATTTGATAAACAATTGAGCAATTAGTTCATGAACTGAATAAAAATGTTAAACACATCTTTTATATTGTTTATAAAACAAAACATGGGGGAAAAAAGCTCTCGTTTCAGACCCTAAAACCTGATGCATGTTTGGATCCACAGTTTAGATGTATTGTATTCATTGAAAAAGACAATAACCATTGTGTACAAAGGAATTCAAGCTGCAAAGTAAATTTTTGAACTGCATAGTCTTTATGTGAAATATCTTCTTTGTAATAGCTTCTTACTAAGTGAATAGCATTCAACAAAATATTTCTTGCCATGAATCTTGTGTGTAATTTATATTGAATTTTCATAGACCTTGCTAAGGTTAATATGTTTGTTGAATTATTTTTGAAACTTTTAATCACTGAATTGATATTTTATTTGATTCAAGGATTAAGTATCTTATATGAGTGTAATTTTTTATTCATCACATTGTTGTGTACTTGATTGTAAAGTAGAAGTTATCAGTCAAATGAAAATAATGTTAATAAAAAAAATTCTAAGCATATGTTACTTTATTATCTTTACCATTATATTATTATTTTTAATTCATTATTTATCAAATCACTATCCATGGGGGAAAAATAATTCATTTTCTTAAGAGGAAAATTATGAATAATTTTATTATTCATAATCATTATATATCTCAAACATATAAAATATGATAATCTTCAAGTATAATTATTTTATAAAGATAATTTTATTTTCAGTAATAACTTATAAATGAAAAAGATGAAATCATTTATAAAGAATAAATTTTGGAAGATCTTATCAAACAGCTATTGTGAAGTCTAATCAAATATATTTAAAATTAAAACTGAATTCTTTTTTTTTTATGTAAGTGAATATGTCACTTTAACTTAGATTTCATATCTTAAGATTATAATTTATGTATTGTATTATATTTGAGTTTACATCTAAGATGATTGTATGTCAACTTATCACTTATCACGTAACACTTATGGACATTCAGGTTTCCTGTAGTATATATAAATGGCTGTCATCATAATTAACTCATGTTTGACTGATGTGTAAAGCTTCACACCTTAAACAAACTAGGATTGACATACGTATCCTAACTTTCTTTTGATGTGAAGAAAAGCTTCTTTTTGCTGTAATTGTTGTGTATGAACAGCTGT
Source organism: Phorcus lineatus (assembly GCA_921293015.1). Classification (NCBI taxonomy): domain Eukaryota; kingdom Metazoa; phylum Mollusca; class Gastropoda; order Trochida; family Trochidae; genus Phorcus; species Phorcus lineatus. The sequence continues at coordinate 28,019,513 of OV121085.1, read as the reverse complement.
CTGTTGCACCTGATTCACCAATACTGTTAAGCATGTATAGTTGAATAGAAAACTTACAGTAAAATCGGAATAAAGATGAGAGTGTTTATAAATTCATAAATTCAAAGGGATACATCATTGTACAGTTGTTTTGCTCATTCTGTGCAATATATGTTTCAAATTGATTCTACATTATATCATGTAGGAGTAACATGAATTTGCTAATAGAGTATCACCTAAAAATGTATTCTACATTTTTCAAAAAGCGATTACAGGCCTACCAAAGAAAAAATGGAATCGCAATGGAAAGCAGCGAAACGACCACATTAACAGACAAAATCGTATCACAATATTGCGATCCGCATGGAAAAGTTGCGAAATAGCATCATTCTAGCGACGATCAGCAATTTTAATGTGCAATAGCGCAAAATGAAACACTCGATACGCAACACTGTCACTGCACACGCGCAGTATCCATGATTTGAAGCTCATGGCAATATCTCGCCTTGGTGATCACGAAATGCGATTATTTATTAACCACATAATCAAATTATCTTTATAGCTATTCGTTTTTAATTATCAATTCTAAAATTCACTATTATTCTTTTACTCATGACTGAGTTCCATGTTAGACGATAGATTGATAGAAAATGTGCAGGCGACGGCACGGTTTGACCTACTTGGGGAACTGCATGTAATGTATGTAGTGTTTCATTTTGCGCTATCGCATGTTTAAAGTGCTGATCGTCGCTTGAATGATGATATTTTGTAACTTTTTGATGCGGATCACAATATTGTCATGCGATTTCGTCTGTGAATGTGGTCGTTTTGCTGCTTTCTGTTGCGATTCGATTTTTTCTTTGGTAGGCCTGAATTACACTGTTCCTTTTGTGAGATCACTCTGATTTAATGCTCAGTTAAAGAAGATGAAAATCTAGCTATTACTAGTTTCAAAACAACTGGAAGTGAACTCTGGAATACCAGGGAAGACCCTTTAAAGAGTTGATGATTGGGTTCAGGGAATCTCTGCTGGTCTTTGTTCCCTATTGACTAAAGAACAGAAAACAATTAACCCTTGAATCCTAGATGGAGGAAGACACTGATGCTACAGCATGTCTGACTCCCCATCTAATAACAAAGGGTTATTTATTAACATTCAGAAATGATGCAAGGTGTCATCACCCAATAAATTCCTTTATTTTGTAACTAAATGAAATTCAAACAAAAAGGCACATCACATTTTTTAACTCTTTGGCATTTATTCTAGAAGTGATATATTGAATGTGTAGCAGACAAGACTTTTATTCCCTATCTTATCAAGTTATTGCAGTAAAGTGCATCAGTTCATATACCCCTGTCCACACTACAACTTAACAAAAAATGTCAATTTCTTTAAATACTCATTTACCTTCTATGTTATTTTGATGCAACCCAGCTTGAATTGTGATTTCCAGTTTTTTTGTAATTCCATAACTCACACACTTTAATATATATCATGTGTTTTATGTCAATGAAAGACAATTTGATTAAAATTTGTTCATCCAAACTGCAAAGGACAATCTTGGCTAAATTTAGTATTTCAAATATTATGTGAGTGAACTATGAAGTACTTTGATATTCAAAATTTGTGTGATTCTCAACTTTTTTATGTCTAGCGAATGGTGTATGTATAGATCAGTGTATATTTTATCCAAGTTATCAAATATTTTATTATTTCATAAGAGTTTTTGAATTAAAAGTATTTTCATTTCTGTGATGAATTGTTAAAAGAGAGGAAGAACTGATTTATTTTTATATATATCTTAACCCTTCCGTTGCTGAATATTATTTTGACCAGTTTTGCCCCCGTGGCTGAATTTTCCAACACTCGCCTCGCTACGGTAATAACGCAATTAGCCCCTGTGGCCGAATTTTCCAGCGCCGCCAGATGCGACCGTTTTAACAACATATGTCGTGCTTACATGGCGGAATACGGACGTTATCGTCGTTTTATACAAAGCTAGTCAGCGAATCCCGTGTTATAAATGGATGATACTTACTTGACACTTTGAATGAAATTTCTATCACCCCTGGAACGGTTTCTACAACCGAAGTAAACTTGTTTTCAATTCGGGCGCCATAACTCAATAAATTCCAAGAGCGCATGCGCGAAATCAAAACGAAACTAAAGATGAATTGTTCCTTTTCACATCGATATAAAAATTATTTTTATAATATGTCTGGAACGAATTTTACTAAATTTTAAAAATTGTCTTCATTTCAAACATTATAAAATCATTTAATCACTGAGTGCACACATGCAAATTATATACGGAATTGAAGCTAATTTCTTGCTCTATATTTCACGATAAATTTTATTACGATACGCCATCCTAAACGAAAGATATAAATAACGAAAGCAGGGTAGTTATAAATCCCGATAACGTTCTGACCCCCACAGTAATATTACTAAGCTAGTAGCCCCGGGCAAACGCACGCGCTCAGTGCGTGCAGGCGGGGTATCCCCGCTGAAAAATACACTCACACTTAACAGAAATTGTCTTTATTTCCAATTTTATAATTCAAGTTATTCGCTTTGTATACATGCAAATTATAAATGGAATTGAAGGCAATTTATTCTTCTTTACGAAAAAATAAATCATAACAATCTTTTGCACTGTAATTAGAAGTTATTACCAACGTAACGTGGGTATAGCTAGTGAATAAAGTCTTTGATAATCGCCTTACCGCGACATTTGTCGCATAATTTCCACACGTTTTATTTTGATGCAAATATGGGCAAATTACACATGAAAATGAAGGTATTTATTTCCTCTTTACGTTGATATGAAAATGATAAATATGTACCGCTTGGTTTGGAATATATATAGTTTGCAAAGATTGTACCCTCAGGTATTTGAAAACAGATTTTGATAATTGCGACATCACTTACCGCTCCTTTATTGTTTCATTGTAATTTGCAAATTTTACATAGAATTGAAGACGATCCTTTTCTCTTTATTGTGATATAAAAATGTTGATAATGCGCTCTGCCGTTAAATGGATAGGAAGTGTAAAAAGCAGTTGAAAAAATTGCTTCTCGGTTAACAAGATATGAATAGAGAAATTGCCTGTTTGCGCAATGCTCGTCGGGTCTTTACTGATTTTCGTTTACATACAAATTTTATATGGAAATAAAGATCATCCTTTTCTCTATATTTTGATATATGAAATTTCAAAATGTCCCGAGAACTTTATGTGATATAAAGTGCGAGAAAATGGTAAAAACACAAAGAATAAAGAAAAGTCGCAATTTTGCAGCACTTGCTGTATCTTTATTTTATATACTGCATATAACTTTTTTACATCAAATCGAAGACAATTATTTCCTCTTTATCACGAGGTAATCAATTTCAAAATATGCCTAGCTGTTGAGAAGATATAAACGAAATAAAGGCACATGTCAAAATCGCCGTTCAGTTTACATGATTTGAATAGAGAAATTAGCTTTTTGTGCGGCGCTTGCTGTGTCTTTATTTATTTTTGCTCATGTACAAATTTTACATGGAATGAAAGACAATCTTTCTCTCTATCTTATAATATAAAAGTTGTCAAAATAAGTTGACCACATCATGTGAAGATTGGTGTGACAAAATGGTGTAAAACTAAAAATATGTAAAAATCACCTTTTTTGCGGCACATGCTGTATTTTCATTTCAGGTGGCGTAGTTATGTATTTTATATTGAATTGAAGACAATTTTCTGCTCTTTCAAAAGATCCAACCGGTATTGTAATACGCCCAAGGGTTCAGAGCATAGGGCGTGCGATAGGAAGGCGTGCATAGGGTCAAAATGCACGCGTCTCAGTAAACGATAGCATGCGCGGGTCGGTAAGCTCGTGCGAGAGGGTAGAAAGTGCCCACAGGCTATTAGCACGTGCGGCGGGGAGTGGGGAAAAATTGAGTGATTTTAACGTTTATTTTCGGTACGATAAACGTTATCAATACTCTCATAACTTTCGGAGCATGTTCGCGCATTATTTAGAACACCAACGAAACAAAACACGGTTGCTTAGCGACAGCCGGAACGAAAATACAAGCGTTGAACTGAGACTACTGCTAGGCAATAAATTTCCGGGCCCCGCTACCGAGACCCGCGGTCATAATTAGTTAGCGTGAGAAAAATAGAGTGTGCTACTCGCATCCCGCTAAGGGGACTTGCGGGCAAAGCTAATTTCATCCCGGAATATTCCGGGACCCGCATCTTAAGGGTTAATCTATATCTATATGCTACAATAACCAAAATATCTTATAATTGATACAAGTATTTATTTTCTCTTTCTTAGTCATAAGGAAAAGATGATAACTTTATTCAAAACACCTTGAAATAAGCATTGAAAATGTATGTCAATAAAGTAGATATTATACCACTTTACAAGATTGAATAATCTTTTTAAAATGTCTTTTGTTGTCTTTGACATTTTCTTAAACATGAAATACCTTTCTTCAAAAGAACTTGGTGACTGACAAAACATTCTCAGTATTAATGCAAAGTTTACACAGAAAACTTTAAGGTGCAGTTTATAGGAAGATCATTGCTTTGTATTTGCAATGAGTTTTATTATGACGTAAGTTGACGTCATAAACTTATTTTGAATGTTTATGTGCATCAATATGTTGTTCTTTAAGAAAATTCTCTTTGCATGGGTGGAAACTGTAACATACATTTTTTAAAAATGATTAATATAAAAAAAAACTTCAGAACCTTAAGTTATTTGTCTTACCGTATTCGACGTGATAAGCGCCCGGGGCGCTTAAAATATTGGTAAAAGGGGGCGCTAATTAAAACGATAAAAATTGTCCTCAAGTTTAGTCTTGAAAGTGTTTTCTTACGATACACATGTCTTTGAAATATGGTTTTATAAGTTTTATCATTTTGGTGGTGGCTGGGGGTCTTGAAATACCCTGTATTCTTCACTTTAGTGGAAGTAAAAGACTTATTGCAAGACTGAAAAACCTTCCTCAATGAATCAGCATGCAAGGTAAGCAATGTTGATAGGTGGGCGCTAAATCAGGACGTATATTGTTCACTCAAAAACGTGGTGGGTGGGCGCTTATAGGGGAGTGGGCGGTTATTAAGTCGAATACGGTAATTGCATTTTGACTGACTTTGAAGGAAATCTATTCTGTGAGTGTACTTGTTTAATTGTTCAAAAAGGTACACAGGTTTTGAAACTATATATAATGTCATTATTAGAAAACAATATCATTATCACTTATCAAAGGTTGAATAATTTGTCATATTTGTTAAGTTTTATATTCAATTTCTATATATGTCTGTAGGTTTCATCAAAACTTATTACTTCGATACCAATTAGTGATGAAAATGTTGCTCTTTGTATTCAGTGTAATGATTGTAATGAAAATGTTTTGAAAAGTTTTACAACAATGATGTATTTATCATTATTTATTATTTTATTTACAAAATGTTAAAGATATTATTAGATTATTCAAGATATTTGTTTATGATAACAATACTCATTATGTTACAAGTTCTCTTATGATGTTCAGAATTTCTACACTCTATAAACTTTTCCCTGGTGTATACAATAATGTGTAAGAAATGTTTGAATGGTAAAAATCATCAAAATTTAAATTCATTTTAGCTTTGAAGGGGTTAGTAGATAATATTTCAAAGGAATATTTTCCATTTTAATTCTTCAATGTGGTCAGACATCCTCAGCAAAACCTGATTGTCCTAAAAGGTCTTGCTTTTGGGTTCAGACCAGTTATTTGTAAATTCATATCTTAAAATGAATATATAATCTTCAAATCAAGAAAACATCTTACCTGAAGATACATCAGAATCGGCCACAATAGTCAAAATGAGTGTCACAAGAAGAAAACCATCAAATGCATCCATATTGTCTTCTTCAGAATCTTTCACTTTCTCGTCCACTAATATATATTTTTCACCCCAATATATGTCCACAGTTTCTTCATTTATATTACCATGTATAATGTATAACTTCCAAATATCACAAAACAGCAATACCACTAGTTATGAGTTCTGTGGGTCACATCTTGGTGATCCTCGATTGTCAAAGATGATCCGTTAAACGCAGACCGCTGTAAGCAGTGTTGCAAGTTCGGAGGACAGCGAGTGTTTGCATGGCCTTCTGGGATGCCCGTTGAAAACACCACTGTGTCCACATGGTCTGTTGACAAGGATGCTGCCAGGTTTACATTACCTTACAAGCCATTGAGTTCTTCGGGAGATTTCTAAAGCTTGCCTAGGCTTACAACTCAGGGCAATTAGAGGATGGTATATTTTGTAAGAAGTGCATTATGAGGCTCAGGGAATGCAGTTCTATTTACACAATCCTTGGGCTGGCAGGCAAGATCAATTTGACATAGAATATGAATATTCTATTCATATAGATGAGGTATTCTATTTGAACAAATTTTGGTTTGAGATGCACCCTTGATGGGCCTCCAGGTCTTGCTGTAAAGGAAGACTGTTATCAGTCTAAAGTGTGTACAGGAATTTTAGGATTCAGAGGATTGGTGCAGTTGGTCCACGTGGGTCCTGTGAATACATGTTGTATGCCTTGACCTGCTCATTGCACATTCTCAGTTGAGCCTGTTACTTCTCCACGTAATGGCCATTGTGTCTGTGAATGGTAACACAGCTAGATAAGTTTTTTAAGGATTTTTGGAGGTGTTATTTGGTGCAAGACTGGCTCTTGCTATCTCACCCTTAGGCTTGGGTTAACATTCAAATATGCTTATAACACAGATATCTCTGACAGATTAGTGTTGCTCAATAGAAATGATTTGGCCTATTGAAGCAAGATATGTTGAAGATGTCAGTGCTTTGAATGATTATCGACAAACTTTTGTTGCTTTAAAGAAATGAATTGGCCCATTTATAACATATATGTCACTCTTTTTTGACGCCCTGTCCAAGAAAATTAATTGGCACCCGAAAATATGCATATGTCATATACATCACTCTATATTTGTGTTTTGACGCTCTGTTGTTGCTCTGCTCAAAGAAATATGAATTGCCACACAGACAAGCTTATATCACGTATGTCACTCCATTATTAGCTATTGACATGCTGCTGCTAATTGACATTCTTCGATAAGCTTATATCACATTTATCACTTTATAATTGAATTACTGCTCTAAATAAATGCTGTGGCCTACTTTAGAATGCTTATGTTAAAGATGTTGCTGCTATAAATAGTTAATGATACACTACTGTTGCTCTGTCAAAGGAAACAATTTGGTTCACTTCAGAAAGTTTACTTCTCAAAATAAACTAGTATGAATTGTTATTGTCATATAACTTTTGCTTTTTAAACCATCTGTGAATATGTACACAAATAAGTTTTGGAAGCATTTCATTATTCCTTATTTTATAATGATAATAATAGCATACTTATAATGTGCAGATAAACATGTGCTATACATGCTCAACGTGCATACAGGAAATAAAGGGAAGCTTGAGAACTAAGATACATGCAATTCCAAAGAGATGGGACTTTAGTCAAGATTTTAAAGTGGCAAGTTCATGACAATCGCAGTAAATATTGAGGCAGTTGATTCCAGGCTATTGAAGCAGCATAGCAGAACTGTCTTTTTCCATAGGTTCATTGTAGGAGGCATAAGAAGATTTTTGGCTTGGGAACCAAGTGTTCGAGATGGTCTGTTGAGAAATTAGAGTATCAGTTAGCTATTAAGGGCAGAGGCAATGTAAGTTGATGCAGAGAAGCTTAAACTGAATCCTGTAGTCAATCGGCAGGTAATGTAGGAATTTGTGGAGAGGTTTAGCATCATTGTATTTCTTCGATTGAGTACTATGTGGGCTGCTGCGATTTGAATGCCCTGGAGTTTGTGGATTTGGGTCTTGGTTGCACCAGCAAGAAGTGAGTTGCAATAGTCTGATATCTGATAGACTGATGACAAAGCACATTACCAGGGTTTTGTCAGCATCAGTTGACAGGCATTGACGAATTTGACCATTGTTTTGAAGTTTACCAAAACAACTTCTTATTCGCTTTGAGACATGATAATCTATTGACAAATTGGAGTCCAAAATAACACCAAGATCTTTAAATCTATAAGAAAGAAATGACAGCATTGTCAAATTCAATACCTTTACAACTCAAAGTTGTGTGTCTTTTTGCAGGGCCTATCATGTTGCAATTAACTTTAGTTATTATCCAGAAAACTTTTAGGACCCCCCTGGTGCATTTATCCAGACTGGATTGCAAAGCCCTTTCTGTAACGTCGAACATTTGTATAGGTATAGAGTTAAGGAAAGCTCGTAAAATAAAATTTGGACGTTTCCGACACAAAACACTCTGCAGTGATCATTTGAATAGAAGGGAGTTCCACTTTACACAAACACTGCAATTAAAAAGACTTGCCTGAAGCTTCTTACCTCATTCTAACATGGTTACGTCAATTACAGGCAATGTTTAGTTAGTAGTCTCACCTTTCCTTATGCACCTTTACTTACCTCACCTTTTTAGTTACTTATATCCTTGACCACCTTGACTTCTCATTCAAGTGGAATACAATACCTTGCAAGTATCTTGAAATCTCTTGCATCATGTCCTGTTTAATTATCTTTTATGTGCAAAAGTTTGTTTCCTTGTGTACGTGTTCCTTTCTATACATTGCCTTGTCTGTATAGCTGCATCCCAAAAGTTTGTTTCCTTGTGTACATGTTCCTTTCTATACATTGCCTTGTCTGTATAGCTGCATCCCAAAAGTTTGTTTCCTTGTGTACGTGTTCCTTTCTATACATTGCCTTTTCTGTATAGCTGCATCCCAAAAGTTTGTTTCCTTGTGTACATGTTCCTTTCTATACATTGCCTTGTCTGTATAGCTGCATCCCAAAAGTTTGTTTCCTTGTGTACGTGTTCCTTTCTATACATTGCCTTGTCTGTACAGCTGCATCCCAAAAATTTGTTTCCTGGTGTACGTGTTCCTTTCTATGCATTGCCTTTTCTGTATAGCTGCATCCCGAAAGTTTGTTTCCTTGTGTACGTGTTCCTTTCTATACATTGCCTTGTCTGTATAGCTGCATCCCAAAAGTTTGTTTCCTTGTGTACGTGTTCCTTTCTATACATTGCCTTTTCTGTATAGCTGCATCCCAAAAGTTTGTTTCCTTGTGTACGTGTTCCTTTCTATACATTGCCTTGTCTGTACAGCTGCATCCCAAAAGTTTGTTTCCTTGTGTACGTGTTCCTTTCTATACATTGCCTTTTCTGTATAGCTGCATCCCAAAAGTTTGTTTCCTTGTGTACATGTTCCTTTCTATACATTGCCTTTTCTGTACAGCTGCATCCCAAAAGTTTGTTTCCTGGTGTATGTGTTCCTTTCTATACATTGCCTTGTCTGTACAGCTGCATCCCAAAAGTTTGTTCACCTATTTGCCAATCTCAGTGCAAATATCATGTAATTTGTGATGGCTTTGCTGCTTTGTCGAATGACAAGAAAGAAACGGATGATTTTTTAAATTTTATTTCAGAAGTGATAGTTCAATGTATAATGACATAAATTTTTTATCTAAAAAGTAAGTGTTATGCTTTTGGCAGCTCATTGAAGTGATCATGCAGTGGTAAAAATTTAAAACTCCAGTTTCAAAAATGGAGCTCCATCCCTCTATTTAATTATGTCAAAGCACAAAAACTAACATCTATGATTTGTCAACAGTATGATAGGTTTGAGAATAAATGTACACATGGCCAAAGTATGGGTATCTTTCAGTGCAGTTAAAGTAATGCATTTGACATCCGAACGGAAACCAAATAAGATAATACTTGCACTTAGATAGATTAGTAAGTGAACAAACTTATGAGATGCAGCTGTATATATTGTTGCTTACATGAATGAAAGTCAAGATAGATAGAAATATATAAATGATAAATAAATGTGATTGTTGAAATCGTTTTGTTATTCTCCTTTTCCCACAGGATGAAGGAGTAATTATACTCTCCTAAATGGCATGATTTTGATAATAAAGAAGTTTATTTAATTGTTATCCAGAAGGTTTTGCTGTTATGAATGAATGATTACTGTTTTGTGATTGGTTTTGTCTTAGCAGTATTGTGCTATCTATGTTATAACAGATATAATATACATGTTACATAATATACAATCCTTTTATGAATGATTAATGTTTTATGTTGGGTTTGTCATTGTTGGTATCTTTTTTATGAAATGTCATTGATAAGTATTACATAGGAAGGTGACAATTAATTAAACATTATATATTTATTCTTATATATTCAACTTGTCTTTTTATGAAATGTGATATCTGTGTCCTTTGTGTAAAATGCTTGAAAAAAAAGAGAATGAAAAATAATTAATAGATTTTGTTTGTGCTCTTTTTAAGTCTGAAGTATTATCCATGGATAGCTCTTCTAACCTTTAGTACATGAACCTTTTAGTGGTCTGCAGTGACATGATTTGCAGAGTTACGTTACTTTGCTATCTTTTAACTCCTTTTAAGCTCAGTTTAACACTGGCTTAGCAAGGTATTTTCACACAGAGCTGAAAATCAGATTAAATTTAGCCTGACAGATTTGTTATTTGTCTGTTTGTCACATGATTGGAATACCCCACACGATTGGCCAATAGATTGAAGGACATCCGAACTCGCTGACATATTTGTCCACCCCACCAATGACAAACAAAACTTCATTGTAAGCAGTGCTTCAGATTTCAACTGTCACATTTAGGCGTCGTTCAGCAAAAGTTTTACAATATTTTTATGTTGTTGATATCGGCCAAGATCATAAGATACAAATCACAAACAACATGCAATATTCAATTGTTTACTTCCTTTCATTTTTTGTTTCAAAACACCTACTCCTACAAACAAACTGTGTCTTTAAGATTTACTTTGTGGTCAGAAAGCATTGATTAAGTTTTACTTTGAGACAGAAAGGAAATGCTTTTCTGTGGTTTCGCTCAACATCAAGTGCAGTTTCTGTCCAGGGGATTTGTTATGCATGGTTTGTCAATAAAGGAAGCAGCAAGTGCATTCTTCAAAACAGGATGCTCTGCTCGATATTTGACAGGGCAGGATAGCCCAGCAGTTAGCGCGTACGGCTTTAAAACATTGGGTCTGTGGTTCGAATCCTGCTAGGGGCTTGGCATCTTTGCCTGCAGTAGAGAACTGTTCTACATGCAGTAAGGTTTGGGTGCAATACTACACTGAATTTCAGCCAATACAACCAATAATTTGCTTGTTCCAGTTGGTGCTCTCAGGTTTCACCGCCATGCAGAATCAAAATGGTGTTGCTGGCTTTCTCTACAATTTATAGTGACAAAATTCTGAAAAATGCATTGCTTTTCCTTTTATTGTTGATATTGTCGCAATGGTTATAATATCACTATATTTGATGTATATTGGACATATTGTACATATTGTATGTATATTTAGTTTGTATATTGGCCTATGGGCTACTTGCAGTAATAAACTGAACTGGTGTATGAAGCATTAAGATTTTATGTGTGGTATTTTAGCAGTTGGATAGATTACAATGACTAGAAATTTTTATACCCCACTGCAAAGAAGTCAGGGGTTTGTAGTGGTCAGCATGTCCATCAAGCCTGTTTAAATCATGTTTGTTCTTGTACCAAAGGAGATTCTGCTAATGCCTGAAATACTGCCAAAGTGGCACTGAACGCTAACTAATAACCAATTGCGACATGTCTGACTCCCACTGAAAACATAACATGACTGAATATCATTGAAGAGTTGTTTATTTTATTTCTGTAAACACTGAACACCAGGTTATGTATAAAACATTGCAGGCTTTGAGCTAGATATGGATACAACATTGAGGAGAAGTCAGTCAGGCACGGGGGCTCGGACATGGAACACAAGTACACAGGAACTTACAGAGGCTGAGGCCGTCCTAATAGGATCTCCAGGAACATTGTTCTGAAAACTTTACACCCAGATTCTGTATGTCAACAAGCTCATCAGAGCTCAGAACCATGACAGGGGATTGTCTGTATGCCCTTACAATGAATTTCAATATCATTCTTTCTGATTGGTTTGTTGTCCCTGATTGGAGTAGGGGAAAAGACACAGATTAGGCCCTAATTTCCTAAAGCCCCCTTAGAGCTACAAGCACCCTTAACCCATATAGATATAACATTGAGCCACGAGTTTAGTCTATGGGAACTTGGTGAAAGTGGGTCCGGTTCGAGAGATAAGACCAAAACATACTAAGGCATGTCTTTTTACATACAATGCATTCTGAAAATCTCTCTCAGATAGCTTTGCTGATCTTGTTGACATGGTTGTAAATTTTTATAACCATCATTTTCAATCCAGGTATTAATGTTGATTTTTCATGACAATGATCCAGGATACCATGAAGGAGTAATTAGCAGGAGGCAAGATAGTAAAGAAGTGAAGGTGTTTTGACAAAGGCATGAAGAATTAAGATTTGACTATTTGAGAAAGTATAGCAATTATTCAGTGTAATCAATGAACAGAAATAAAGAACTTGTAAGGCTTTTTTGACAATTCAGCTTTTTGGAGTGGCCAATTTACAGGAATTGTAGCTCATTAACAAAGGGAACAATCATTTATGAAAGGAAGTAAGGCAGGAATACTACTGCATTTAGGGCTTCAATTTTGATGCTTTCAGTGCTTTAACTTCACCAGAATCATGTGGGAGTCCAAAAGTGAAACATTATTTTGGAAAAATGAAGATTAAGGAAGATTGAATTCAGTGCAAGAAAGCTTCTATAAAAAAATGATCATTAAGATATTTCAAATTGAAAAATTCATTGTCATTTCATTTTTGAGATTTCAACTTGATATTTATATAATAGTTGCAAAATCATGGCAAGACAATAGACATGTGATTTAAAATGTTACAAATATTAATTAATGTCAACTTGACGCTACATGTTTCTTAATATTAATATCAAATGCTTTTGTGAAGCCAAGAGACAAATAAACTCTGATGAAGAAGCATGGAAAGACAAATGATTATTCACAATGGTGAAGATCAACATTGATCACATGATGAATCATTTTGTTTTTGTGTGTATTTTACATGAATGAATTGTTTTAAGGAAGAGAAATATGAAATTGATATGAAACCATCCTGCTACATCAGCGTAATTGACCCACTAATCGAGCTCATTCCATATACCCTGATCTCTTTCAAGCCAAATCTCTCGTAGATGTCATTAGCCAAGGAGCCTGAAGCTAGGCTTTTTTTTTTCCATCCGGGTTGTGCCGCTGTTCCTGGATGCGAGTCATTTCATTAGCTGGTTAGAAAGCTAGCAATACGAGGCTTTTGGCTTAAAGGATATCAGGGTATATGGAAGGAGCTCAATCAGCAGATTCAATTACGCTGATGAAGCAGGATGATATGAAACATGATTATAGCGTTTTGATACAATCTTTTGATCAAAGATCATAGAAGCAAAATAATATTAGATTCACCATACAATCATTCAAAGAAAAGATATTAGAATATGGTTTTGAATTAGATCATCATGAATATTATCATAAGTTACTATGAAGTCATTCTAAAAAGATAATCTTGCTGAATTTATCTTTGATTGTATTTGAAAGTTTCACAAAAGAAATAAAACCTTTGAGTAAAGATATTTAATATAACCGATATCTAGTGGATATCAAGATACTGTGGTATATCATCACCAGGCTGTAAACAACTTCCCCACAAGGCATAGCTTGCACAAGTACCCTTCACAGCTTGATTTAAGCCTATACTGCGAAGTGCCAATTTTTGTTGAGGGAGTGAGACACTCAAGTTCATTTCTCATTGGAATATCAGTCTTAGTTACCTCAGTGATCAGACACAGAAGTGCTGTAAGCCTTAAAAGACCTAGCCAATGGGTCTGCCCAAGTTATACCTTACGGGGAAAAGTTGGGCTTTAAATTGCATAGATGAAGTATAAAGCAATAAGGGATTGTGTGGCATGTAAGCTGGTGACAGATGATAAAGACTACAGGCAGTGGCAATTTGAAACTAAATTTGCATTCAAACTTAATTAGTAATATAAAAAAATATTACAACTTGATTATTAAACATGAGTTTGCAATCATTTGTTTTTAATTATTAGACTATTATTCTGAATAGCTTTGTGACTGATGAATATTCAACTGTCTTTAATTTTCTTTACTTTAATTTGTGTCAATGTTTTTCAAAGTTGTTACTTTTAAATAATAAAAGAACAATGAGTTCAGCTAAAACACCAATACAGTGTGGCAGAAAAAGAAGGAAACCTGATGAAATCACATGAAAACATAACAATTAAGATTTTGTACGATCAGGAAATAAACATATTAGAACAAACATAATCAAAATGACAAAAGACTCCTGGCATTTACTGAGACAGTTACCTGGCCTTTTAAAACAGTTAAATGAAAGTAAAATATTACCCTTTATAAAAACTGATGAATAAGGGTATTGTGTCCAGTAATAGTGACATCAAGGCTGGATGTTTTGATACATTGTCCTCAATAATCTACAGAAAATTACAGATTTGAACTAGTTATTGATAAAAAAACAAATATTTACTCTCATTAATAAGCTGTAATTTTCTTAAAATTCACAAATTCTTTACTTTCTGGTATCAATGCAATTACAAGATAAGAGATTACAAGCATGCCAAGGATCTTTTGTCGAATATAATTGTACAGTATGTTTCTTTAAACAATATACACACATAGAGGTATGATATATGATATATGGACATCGAGTCTGTACACTGGAGGGTCGTGATATATGGTATATAGTACACATCATGATCTACATAAATACTAATGCCACAATATACACTTATAACATTTAGGAGGGGATGATATAACAACAGTGAAAAAAACTTAAATAACCTCATATGATCTTTGAATATTCAACATTGAAACAAATATTTTACACGATTGAGAATACAATTTGTGGAGTTAATTCTATGCAAGCCTTTGAATAAGTTAATATTCAAGAAAAAATATGTTTGACAAGTATATGTGCAACAAAAGTAAATTTAATATTGAAAATGATACAAACACAAATTAATTGACTCATATAAACATTAAATAAATCATAATTATTTTTATTATGCTCATTTGGCAATTTACCAGCTTTAGCAAAGCAATGTCATAAAATATGTCTTGATGTCATGCTATGAAGTTATGGACTGAGTATGGACTGCTAGGTAATCTGAAAGTGTTTGAGGGTGATATTGGACAACATGTTTCTCTAAAGAGAAGGTTCATTGTTTACTGGCTGACAGAAAACCTTAAGGACTTGTATGAGTATTCTAGGCATGTGTTTCTGATCTGTAGCGACGACAACAGGATTATGTGAATCATAGTGATTGTGTCTCTGTCTGGTTCTGCTTTCTGGAATGAATGACTTTAAATCTGAAGGGGATTGCAATATTACAACTGTATATCTAATTGATGTTAAAACAACTAAACTCATCAAATATTCAGTGTCAATCAATATTTGAACAATCACTTGAGTATGACAAGGTGAATAGTTTAAGCCTATTCTTTTCCGTTATTGCACAAAAAAAATCATAAGGAAATTCTATTCTCAATCAAAATTCATTTATTGAATCTTTAACATAATTTTTCTTACTTTTTACCAAAACAACAGATATTTCATATCATTGAAATAAAACCCAATAGTCAATGTCATTCATTTTATAAACTCATTTTGTCAATCCTGTCATTTTTTAGCCAACTTTTGCTACCAAGAATGCATTTCTTCTTGAAACCCTTCAATAGTTGTTATAAGCTGGTTGATCAAGAGCTCAGACAGGATAAAAGGACTGTCCAAAGATATCCAGTATTGACCGAAAGCAAGGGGTTTACTTTGTCCACACTTAACAGATTGATGTCCTTGCCCCAAGTGATCGGCGGAGAGTTTGACCTGTCCAGACAGTACACAATGGAGATGGACAGTGGTCACGTCAGAACTTGATCCAGTATTAAACAAAACAGCTGTGTTATTTCATAAGGGGATCTTGTTTTATGTGACATTTTTTTTCAGTTTTGCATGTGCAAATATTTATTACCATTACCCATCATCTGACTTATGTTAAACCATAAATTCTGGTAATAGCGCCACTGTCTTGGGTTTTTTTTGAAAACTGAGAAAAAATTCCATACCGGAATCAAGTTGTTTTTAAAAGGTTATAAGAATATGTTTATCAGTGAATGTTTATTTGAATTATGAAATATGAAACAAATATTTTCACATCGACATATTTTACAGGATCTGTCCCATTTTCGTGCCATGTTGCCATTGATATTTTTGATAAACCGTTTTAATCTTGTTTACACACACAAAGTATCTATTATATCTAACATGAGTAATTTCTACCCATATGAGTAATTTCTACCCGAATGAATAGAATGTGATGAAGTTTCTTGAGAGAGACTACAAATACAGAGATAATGTTATACAAAAATATAACAATGTAAAACATCTACAGTCACTAGTGTGTATAACAGTGTCATATTCTGCCTTAAAACCTGACAGATAAAACCACATGATAGACATTAGTATTTACAATGATTATTGAAGAAAGTCAAAAACAATTCTTCAAATTAATGTGTAATACTAGTTGTTATTTAGGCACTGATGAAGGAGTTTGAGTTTGGACGTAACTAGAAGATATAATTAATTCATATTTTTCTTTAAAAATCTAATTATAATTTTATAATTTATTTAGAAATAGTGGTAATTTTTGCAGCAATCAAAATGAACCAATCTTAATTAATTAATCTTAATTGATAATCAGAAGACTATAGGTAATTTTATTGTATATTATTATTAAAGTCAAAATTTCTGAAAAATGTTCATTTTTATTGAGTGGAAATGCTTTATTTGAGATCCTGCCTAAACACCAATCAACTTTTGATTTTGATCTGCAATTCGACAAAATTATATGTTGGGTTTTACAAATTCGTTTCATAATACAGGATAACATGGAAGTGAAGTTGTGTGTAAGCTAGGCGTTTGGCTTTGTTTCAACAATGGAAGTGATCTATATTGAGTCTCTGATTGACTACTTATATATATACAAATATTCTATTAGAGGTATCAGTACTGGAAGATGTGACTCCTGCTCGCTGTAGCAAAGTCAACTCTTTTCTGGTTTTGTATTCTTTTACAGTTTAGCAATAAAACATATCCTTAACTTTTTTTGTTGAGTATATATCTTAAAAACAGTTAACAATCCTATCAGTAACAGTTCCTGCTAAATTAAAGAAATGTATTTTTTAGATGTATTGGTTATAGAATATTTACCAAGATAATGGTGGTTATGTTTCTTATATATTTGATATTTTCATCTGATGTCTGAGTATTGCACATTCCCTTTCTTTATATAGCTTAATTTGCTTAAAGGGGCACAGAGTATATATCGGGGTCAAGCATGTCAAACTTCATAAATAGTGTTAATTGATTGAGAAGTAGTGGTTTTTCTTCTTAAAATAAGCATCTTAATGCTTATGACCTCAGTATTGGGACAATAGAGAGGTTAAAGTCGAGATTTATGATTGAAAACCGGACAATGGTGAGAGCCAATGATTTTTGAAACCATATTCAGGGCAGACAAGATGACAAGTATTGGTTGGCAGTGTTAAGTAGGTTATTTGACTAATATTCATGTAAATGGGACGCAGAATTTCATATGGCCGCCTTTTGAATACAATTGAAAACAAGGAAAATATCCAAATTTTGGCATTTTAGAGAAAAAAGATGCCAAGTTAGAAAGGCAATTTCTATTTAACCCCGGGCTTATGGTATTTTGGCTCTTATTTAAGCCACATAAAAATTTATGAAACATACTCTGTGTCCCTTTAATGTTTATTAGAGTATAATTATTGCACATAATTAACAAAACTGGTTATTCAAGATGTGATGTATTAAAATACACCATTGTCAATCATACATCAACATCAACAGGCAATTTCTGAATGGATATATACAAAGTTGATTATGTAAAGTTGGACAAAAGTCCGGCCCTATTCTATTGTTGAAGCATAATAGGCTCAAGATTTAGAAAGTTTCGTAAACATTTCATGAGAGTCAAAACACATGATTTGTTTTTTTAATTTACTATGATTTGTCATGAGTTTTTCTAATATACATTTCATGGACTCATAACTATAGAATAAAAGTTAAATTCATGATATCTCACAATAATTCACAAGCAATAGTTACATGCAGACATATGTCTAATGATCTTGTGATTTTTAACAGGTGGTCTGTATCCACTAGATTCAGTGCAGAGTTGTCTCCCTTTGATTGTATGAAATATCAAGTGATGTCAAAACAAAGTTCTGGTTGTAAATCTGAACCAACTCATCAAACTTTTTACAAACTTGAGTGCTAAATGTACACATTTTGTGACACTGTAAATGTACACTCTTCAGTGGCAAATGTTGAGTCTCTTCTCTCTGAATATGAATTATGTGTAAGTATGACTAACATCACCAAAGTTTTCAAAACCTGGAATATTATTCCACAATCTTTTCCATATTCATCAAGGAAAAGGTATAACACCTAAATTCCTCATGTTTCCAATTACAGAAGACTGTTTCACATCATCTTTGATAAAGGATAAAGCTCTTTATCATCCCTACAAAGTTCAATCTTATCAAATCCTGGAACTATGTTCCACAATCTGTACACATTCATTAAGGATAAAACAATATTATCCCAACAAAGTTCCTATTGCACACACTGGAGAAAATAGAGTAGTTTAATGAGGTTTCATGAGAAGGAAATGCCGAATTTCAGCTACAGTATACGAGAGGAAACTGGCAGTTTCCTATAATTTCATGCAGAGTATACGCCTAGTTTCCAAACGAAGGATACTCTTGGAAATTATATTAAACTATATGAAACTAGAGGAAATTATTGAAAATTCTTAAAAACATTCTTTACTTCTACAAAAACAATATGCAAAAGGTATTATTGATTTACAACTTCAAAGATAGGTAATTTGACGTTAATATCATGAGTTTGAATGGCATTGTGAAACATTTTCATCACAATTACTAGTGCAAGTATGACAAAAGAACAAAATTCAAAGGTTAAATGTAGAACAACAGAAGTCTTAACTTACTCAAACTCGTGTCAGGAAAGGGGGAACTTTGGAAAATTTAAGATAACGTAGTGAATCTGACTCCACACTATCATAAAGCATTGATGTTGCAGATTAAACGAAACATGATTATTGACTTGACAATTTGCTCGATAACCTAAAATGTTAATTACAAATCAAAATGTGTATATAACATATATTTCAAGTTGGCCGAGTTATATATAATTTGGATTTATTATACAATTAGATCTTCAAAAAACCGTCTTATCAAATGTTTTGTCAACTGTAGTTAAATCACTGACATCAGCGTCAAAATTAGTATTTAGACATCTATTTGACATGACTTGCAAAAACTGTTACATCAGTCAGTCCAATAATTTACAAAAGTATAAATATTGGATACAAAACCATGTGTTGATTCCGCTTTACATAACAAAATGATGATTGAAACGTTGCAACTTCTTTATGCATGATCATTGAATATACAACTATTACAGTCACAACATGTTTACAAAAAGGAATATGTAAAAGGTAAACAAATAATAATAATAATAAATTTAAACTAATATGCACTAATAACACGTAATATAATATTCTTTCTTAATACTAATCAAATATGACTTATCATTACCTGCATTTTTCTTTGGGAATAATCTTTCAAAGTAACCTTTCTTACACACATTATATATATACATTATATATATTATATATTATATACAAACTACATGCAAATTGAATAAAGACATTTATTGAATATCACTTTAATTCAATACAAGTTTTTGTATTTTGCACCAAGTGATTCTCTTTCTTAATTACCAGCAATTACAGTGTGTATTTGTGGTGGTTATGTATATCAGGGTGTGTATTATGATAAAGTGACATGACTACCCTGCTATTTATATGCAAGGGTCTTCTTTTGATGCAGATACGCATTCTGAAGGACATTGCACAATATTATCTTGTTGCTATACCTCTAAGGAGGCATATTGATATATTCAGTCTGGCTCCTTTAATTATGTATAAAGACATCAAATTGACAGCAATCCTAAACCTCTACTGTCTCGTGTATCATGCCATCGTAAATATTGTGACGTATTTATCATAATGAACATTAAAGTTTGAACCTGAATCTCTATTTTACAGATCAAGTACAAATAAGTATTATCTATTCGCCATTGGATTTCGGTATATCACCGATTGTATAGATGGTATAATAGCTCAGAAACTATTCTCAAGACGTCTAGTTTCAGTTTACTTTTTGGTATGGGCGTTTTATGGGACGTAATTATGCAAGACATGTTTACATAATACTTACTCTAAACTGTGTTGAACTGTATACAAAAACTCATACTTAAGATACATTCTAGTTTATGTCGGTATTTGGTTTTGGCGTAATTATTAGTTTTTATACATTTGATATAAGTAGTTCCCATTAAACGATGGGTAAATGTGTATTTAATGGATACTGTTTACAATTTATATTCTGATTATAATAGACGACTTTGTTCAAATAACACTGAGTATTCACAGAATGTTGTTTTGTAAATTATCTAGTCAGAAAAAATGTTGCCTACTGATGCTGACTGACGGTCAATTAATTTACAAATATGAAAAGGAAGGCGAATGGAGGAGGTCAAACATGACCTTTGAATGACATAGCACGTTAATCAAAACAAGCCGAGGAAAATATACCAAGTGCCAATATGTATAACTGTATCTGAATAATACTATCAGATTCATTACTACAGTAGTTTGGTGGATGAAAAGAGTGAGTGGGTTGGGGTATAACGTGTTTTGAACAATATTTCAATTATCAAAAGACGCGGATGACAAGAATCCATCCAAAAGAGAGTGGACTGATCAGGGAGAACGGAAAGGATAAGGGAAAGAGGGAAATAGAGACATAGTGAGAGATAGACAGTAGTTTTCTCCCGCCGGGCCTAAACCACGAGCATGTTTACTTCGGCTGGCATAGACAAACAGACAGAAATAGTTTAACTAAGTGTCACAAGTCAATCAAGCACTTTGATAAAACATTATATACTATAACGTAAGTCTGTTAACAACCAGCCAAACTTTGGCTTATGACACACTGTTAGAAAAAATAACACATATATACTGTATACAAGTTATAGATAAATATATAATAAATAGCAGAATATATGCGATGATTTAAAATACAAGGTGATAAAAAGATAAGATGTAAAGGGGATTTAAAGTAAAAGTCAGAAGCCTTAAAAACCTAGTTTTAATAGTTATTTATTTATAAGTTTTAATTTTGCATAGCATGGCATAACTCTCGGCGTCTGACGCATGCAAACCACTACACCATGAGTTTGAGTCAAATGGTCGCGGAATGATTAATAATAATGTAAAGATACACAAACTAACCAAGAATAACCAAACAAATATAATAATAAGACCAAACAAGTTTTACAGTGTATTTTGCAACCTCGAGATACATGTACCTATCATTAACGTATTTTTAGTCAGTAATGTGTTAAGACACAGTATATCCTTTGTTTTGTATAGAGTTTAATATATGGTACCTTTTAACGTGTTTTACGCTTTTTATCGCTTTATCGTATGTAGCCCATGATTATTTTTTGTTTGTTTTAGTCTCTCATAACCCTCAATGGGTGAATCTGTTTGTTTACCTGTATTAATGTTTTTAATGCAAAGAGGTGAGACTTTAATAAAATATTTGTCTGTCTGTCTGTCTATACTCCCGTTTCCTATGTACAAATACTTATTTTCTGTTCTAGAGATGTGATTAGATTCAGTACATAATAGCGTATCATCCGAAAGCGTCTTGCAATTTTCCTTACAAAAATTCATTTTAAGCCTTCGACTATTTGTTGTGATTCAAACATACCAGTCTTCGCTGGCCAATTGTTTATAAAAAGGACGCTCAAATGCACAGTGCAGACTGGTCAAGAAAATGCGTATCAAAAGTTAAGTAATGTATCAGATAACATTATAGGAAGATGAATATTAAAATGTTTTTGTTGTTAACAGTCATTGCATCCATATTACTCCTGCATTAAAAAACAAGTATACTTTATCCTTATTTACACTGTTTAAAAAAATGTATTTCAATAATTTCGTGTACTGATATCCTTTTCTGCTTTCAGCGAATAGAATAGCCCATACAATATACATTTTGTTAATCGGACTAGCCGGCAATCAATGATGCCTCTTTGATCTCAAATTGGTAATTAACTGGACGCAATTAGTGTGGATGGTGGAGCAGGAGAGAGTTGGGGGGGGGGGGGGGGGGGGGGGGGTGGAGGGGCCGGGGTAAGGGTGACATTCACTAGGCAGAAGCGTCTGACGGGATGCTTTTATTGTTATTCAGCGGTCTGTGAG
The DNA here is from genome assembly GCA_921293015.1 of Phorcus lineatus. NCBI lineage: Eukaryota > Metazoa > Mollusca > Gastropoda > Trochida > Trochidae > Phorcus > Phorcus lineatus. The sequence continues at coordinate 27,997,043 of OV121085.1, read as the reverse complement.
ACACAGAAATTATGCCCATGTCTATTTTCCCTGTAATATCGGATTATAACATGTGACCCATATTGGTTTAATCAAGAATGCGATTTTCATTGTGAAGTCACATGAGAACTATAAGATAGATATAGCCAATGAAACGAGTTGACAATTTACCAAGCTTATTATGTTCAGCAATTCGTTATTTTATTAACAACATTCATTTTGGAGGCCAATTTATTAGACATAGAACCACAAGCACATCATACTTGAACCAAACGGTTAAATTGAAATGTCCAAAAACATATTTATTTGTTATTTGTTAACCTCAATCGACGATGATGACGCTTCTCCCGAACACAGTGTTTAGAACAATATATTCACAGATGATAAGTTTGTAAAGGTAACAAATTGTTTACTAACGTATATCAATTCTTTTAAATATTTAGTGAAATGAGGGAGTTATTGTTTTTCTGAGTCACCTTCGGATTATTAAATGATATCAAATTCATTAAAAATACTTAAACTCTACGATGCGCTAACAGTAAACTAAGTAAATGTTTGGATCATTCATTAACAGATTTCAATTCATAACATTTTCAAAGATATTTTATATTTCTTTTAATAAGTCATCATTCCTTTTTCCTTCCGCTGTCGCATCCCATGGTTATTGGTGACTGTCAGACATTCATAAAGGTTTCATCACATGTGAAAGGGTCTTATATATATAGTCTAATATTACAGCTTACCTTTTCGTTGAGGTCTTACCGAGAAGCTTTCCAGGTCTCTGTTTGAACTGTGAGAAAGCAGGTGCACATTTATGCTCCAAGGTAATTAACAGTTCGTTAACTAGTCTAGCCGACAATCAAGGATGTCTCTCTGATCTCAACTTGACAATAAACTTGTTGGGCAGGATACGGGTGCGTGTGAGAGGGAGTCACCAATAGAAGTGACAGGGGCTAAGCAGACGTGCCTGACACACAAAAATTAACGAGATTAAAATCAGAAGTTAAATATACAAAAGAGCATCTTTCCCCCACCATAGTATGCCAATGATTTCATTAAAAATGAAGAACGTTGTGAGAATAAAAGTATTAAGTAGTCTTTATACTGTACCACCTTAAGAAACTGATGTTACCAAGTCACTCTAGGAATCAATATTGAATAATCGTGAATATTAGAAAGGTAGCTTATTTCAATGAATGTGTTCAAAAATAAATGCATCGGGTCATTACATTACATTGTTTCGTCCATACAATTCAAACATAAGAAATGAAGTTTACATTTATTAAGAATGTTCAATTGTCTCTTGTATCGGACTTACATCAAATTAAAACTTATTGCACGCAAATAATTCATTTCGTTGAATACATAGGATTTTTTCTCTTGCTATCTGATTATATTTATTTCAATGATATATGTATTGAATACATAACTGGAAAGGTATCAATATAACACTTCTATATCAATCGATAGTCAGTTTGTTGAATAAAAATAAGTTTGCATCAAATCATATCACATATAAGATTATATATATATAAGATCATTCTAAGGCAACAATATTAACTTGCTTGCTTGAGTTGAGAGTTTGAAAATATCAGGCAGTATTTTTTCTTTTAGTAATAATAATGATTAAAGTCAATCGGAAAGCGACAGTTCTTACAGACAACAAGTCCTACCTTCATTCAGACATTGAGACGCCAAGGTAATTAGTTTACGACAATTGACTTTTTCGGTGCTTTATGGTCACCTAATCAAAGGAGATATGCCAATTAGTGTCAGCGACCAATCTGTATACATCTCAACCTGTTTAGTGCCAGAGCCCCTCACCACTGCCGATTTATATAATCGGCGCTATTCATTTGCTTAACCAAGAGATCGTAAATATTCAGTGAAATTTTGATTATTTACATCCCTTTGGTTATTTAACTCCTTTTCTAAATTGACTTTCCAATTCACATAAAGATTAACATAACAATGTCAGCAAAATTACCTCATGGTGTAAGCAGTTAAGAAATGACACAGATTATTCGATTTGGTTTAAACATTTATTGTTTCATAAATTGAACAGAAAACAACGTCTTTGTAATCAAATGCAAGAGCGATATCAACATTATCATAAAGTTGTAGGGGATGCTTATGACTGGCTGATGCTTAAAGTTAATTGATATGAGTTGTGCTTTGGAACGATGTAAGTAATAATGTGGTTACAAATTTAATGAAAACGGTTACTTTTACTTATTAACTGGTGTAAAAAGTTTATTCTTTGTAAATAGTAACTGCAAATTGAATTATTTATTGAACATTACAACATATTCTGCGAAAAACAATAAATAAATTATCAAGTATAAAATTCCACTATGTTTTCCACAGTGTGTTCCTTTTGTCTAAAAGAGTGGGGAATATGGAAAGGAAGAGGTATGTAGTATATATTTCATTTAAATGTAGTTGCCAATAAGAAAAAAATAATATGTGTGATCTACAGAGAAGAATATAATCAAAATCTTTATAGCAACAACCTGAGAAAGACGTTTGTTAAACTGTCCCGGTATTTAACATTTCCTGTTGTTTGACGATGAAGATTTGAGGATTAAGGTTAACGAGCCGAGCCCACTCATGATAATAATAGTTATGAAAACAATTAAACGCATTAAAATCCTTTACTCACTTTGCATATCATCGTGACCACATGCTGTTTTGATGTATACCGTATACCACTGTTCACTAGTTTTGCTCCAAGAAATAATACAAAGATGAAAGCCGTCTTCTACGCCTCAGACAGGTCAGGTAAGATTAATTATATATCAATCTTCAATGCTCTTTTTGCCTCTATTTGTTTATGCCATGCTTCAAAATTTAATCTAAAAAAATGTCATGTGACATGCTTTTTTCAAAATATATACATATTTCTGGCAACCTATTCCCATAATATCGTATAACATGAAATATATCTTCTATCTATATTTTGGACAATAATAAGTAAGGGATATTTAACTTTTGATAAGTATTTTATCAATATGTAAATAATTGAAATTATCATCATTCATGTTATAAACAATTACATTTGAATCACATCCCTAACTTTATTATCTAATTTATTATGCATTGTTATTGTGAATAGGAAAATGTGTTGCTAAGTAAGATTTTCATTAGGCACCAAACTTTGACAGATGATTATAGAAGCGGTAGATATTATCTATGAATTGTTATTATGGAATCATTGTCGCTATACATATCAATTTCCTGTAGTGAGTTCAATGCTAGCCGTGAAAGACACATTTCAAGCACAAGTTAAGAAGCGTCCGTAGTAAGAAATTTTGATTTTCTGTATAGAGTTGTAATGGCGTATTTCCCCTACACTTTTGATAGATTTGAGTCTAAACACAGAGCATAATTATCTTTAAAAATCTACATTAATCCCTTCTTACTGATTGTTATGAAATAGTGCTTTAATTTGCTTTAAATACACTGTCTGTGATATCTTATCTAGATTCCAGACTTACTGACTTACGTTGTTTTAATGGATTAAAACGTTTGGTTATAATACAGAAATGAATATAGACGAATTTTCGCTCACCCTGACTGAAGGCACTGACTACTCACTGATTGACTTTTCGATTTTAACTCACCAATTACCTCTATTGTTCGCAAGATGCAGTTGGCCAGTATAATCCCCTGGTCTGTTAGTTTAAACATCACAAATGTTGCTTTCCCGGTAATGAACCGAATCACTTTAGGAATCTGTACAACATTCACAAAAAGTGAAATATACTTAGGTATACATTTTCACATGTCACCTTGTTTCTTTGCCTCATTACTTTATTATTTTAAGGGTGATTATTGCTTGTATTTATTACGCGTAAACGATAAACTGTTTACATCTAAACTTTGTTCGTTGTTGTTGGGTTGGGGTTTAAGCGTCTACTTGTTTAAAACTAGCTTTACCAATTATTTGTATAGGTTCCTGCAAACCGGAAAACACCAGTCATGCCGACAAAAATGAAGACATGCACAGACGCAGTCCCTATTAAATCAGCGCCAAAACCCCTTTCTTTCACTGATAGGTGATTCAAAAGAATATCAATGATAGCAATGATACACACAAATGAGCATGGATCATAGGTAAACTGTAATAGTCTGTACAAAATTAAACTGCAAACAAATGTCGTTGAAAACAATTATACATCTATGAACTGTAAATATTAATTTTATTTTCACTACATATATTTTATACAGAAATAAAGCATTGTTTTCACAGAGACGGTATTTGTTTTGTTAGTGTCTGTTTCCATTCAGACAAGTCGCTCAGACCAATTACGTGCCATACGGTGACCACTCGTTAGATAGATGTCAAGGACGCTGTATAAACACCTGCAGGTGCAGAGAGGTGACCCCCTCTAAATCTCTATGTCATTAGCATGGCGCGTCACGTGACTGCTTTATAAAAACAAAAAGTAACTCAACATTAACAAGTTGTCCAATGAGATCTCAGGGGCTAAATAATAACCAATGAACTTTAGTAAGCATTAGACAGTCATAGAATTTGTTCATGATTTGTCATAATGTGAAAAAACTTTGGTCGTTGTAGGGTAAACTTTCAATGATCAGTCTTAATAGTTGAATATGTATTCTTACCTATAATAGGATTTGGATATTTGTGTTTGTATGGATACATTCTCTGAAAAAGGTACGTTTCATATGTTTGTTTTGCAGCTGAACTATCAGTATACTTGCTTTGATAGTATAAATTATGTATATACGGTTTATTTGCATTTCATTTGTAGAACATATTTTGAATGTAGTCTTCAGTCACAGCCATGAGCATTTACTAAGCTTTGTCCCCGCGCTACGCAATGTCTCCAATAACGATCACATCAATGAATTGGACTAAAAACTAAAATCCTATTTCTATGTTGTAACGTATAGATTATGCCTATGAATGAAAGGTACCATTTATCCCTATAATACACCAGTACAAACCTTTTAATTTTTATTAATGTCCATTTCACTTAGTAGAGCATATGGTTAGAATATAAAAATCAATTAATGCTTCTTATCACTATCTATGTAATTTAATAAACATTTTTATATATAAATATTTATTCAGAGTGTTTAAGTATCTTTCTTTTTCATTTGTACAACAAATATACACCAAAATTCTCTAACAGGACATAACTTATTATTTCATGTTATCTCTACTAAACATTTCTTCAACACATAATCAATGCAAATAATAATTTTCAACTAGACACAAACACAAACATTTCCTGCAGTTTCCTCTAGTTTAATTAAGTTTCATGGCATTTCCTTCGCTGAGGAAATTCCCTGGTTAATGCTGATGAAATGTCATTAAACGCCTAGGGTTTCCTCCAGAGGAAATTGCATTAAACTCTTAGGGTTTAATGCCGTATAATGCATGAGGAAACCCCACCTTTTCTTGCAGTGACATGTGTGTAAGGCTGAGTGAATGAAGGATTATACTCCAGTTTCATAGATGTTTCGGACTTTGCCATTTGGCACAGTGTTCACGTTATAGTTTTTTGGAGGCAGCCAGAATGATTTCTCTTTACCAGTGAAGTAGGGTATGTTATCATACTGAGCCTGGCAGGTGTTATCCATGTCAAAGTCCTCAGGAGGTGGGGGAAGGTCAAATTTTGTCTTTACTTGGACTTCTTCATCAGGACTTCTGAAGGTGGACAGTGGTCTTGAAGGGCTGTCCAGGGGCTGACCACCCTCATATCGGGGAATCTGGATTGTTTCAGGCTTGGTCGGCGAGTCAAGGATTGGTGGTGGCAGTTCTTCTGGCTTCTCAATATCACACGGTTGATTCTCCATCATAGATTCCTCTGATCCTGAAGGAAGTGGAGTTACCATGGCAACTGGTTGAGAGAATGTGACGCTCTTGCTTCTGGTCTTCGGTGGTGGACTTTTGTTCCCTTTCTTGTTAATGACAGCGTAGTAATTCGGTGGCGGAGGAAGGGTATGGTTCCGGGCAGCATTGTCAATCTCCTCCCTAAGAGTGAGGTAGTCTCGGGGAGGAACATTCATCAGAGGCTCCTTCTGAGCTTCCTCAATCCCTGCTTCCTCCATGTGGGGAGGGGGAGGAGGAGGCAGCTCATCAGACTCTTCTGCAGGGGTACTGTAGTCCCCTGACCCCAGGACTACATTCTTGTTGGGATTGTAGTCATACTGGGAGGAGACTTTAAGGGGGCTACGGCTGATGGAGCAGTAGTGATCATCATCATAGTCGTAGCGGCAGTATGAGGCAACATCTAGGGATGGAGTTGGACTCATAGCAGGGTACATCTCCACACGCTTCACTGGCTCCTTAGCTCTCCGCATTCTGGAATAGACGTAGTCTTTGGTTATTTTATATTGCTCTTTCTGTGTTAGACTTCATGAGGCTTATTTGAAATACTTTGTAATTATGGCATATCATAACAATCCTTTTTCAAAATAAATTATCAATTTTAAACTTAGATAAAACATTTCATTGGAAAATAATGTGACTTGAATAACAACCCTGCTATGATAAAAACTTCCTTCCTGCAATTCAAACTTTTTATCTGTTTATTTTTTATTGAAAATAAATTGATAATAATTAATACGATGATGGAAATTTTTCTGTGTGTTATCTTTGGTAGTTATCAATGTGACTATGATTGATTGACATACCTTCTGCAGTGTACAGCAATAGAAATGATGAGGATTGCAAAGATGACAAAGGAAGCGGCAACGATCCCTCCAACAATAGCAGCTGCAATAGAGGAAGAATATCAATATTTAGTGATGAATTGCTGTATACATGTGTTCTCTCTAAAGGTATGAGAGTAGTTGCTTTATAAGAAGATTATATAAAACTAAATTCAAGAGTTGTTGGCAATCAAAAGACCCATTAAAAAAATTGACTTCAGACTCAAGCCATTGCATCAGTAGCTCATCAGTCTTTGCATGATTCACCTTCAGAATTTTTAACATGCAGGTTTATAAAATGCAAAGAAACATTACAACATATTCAATAATAATCTGCAAATGTACATATTTGAATCTCTATATTGTTATTCTGAAAATTTGAGCCTCCTAGGCCACTAGTATCTTAGAAGGTCTTATCGACCTGATGAGCTAGACATGTTCTCTGAACAACACCCCTGAATAAATTCACTTTCTCTCTAATGATATATCCATTTGGTTATAATATATGATTATTTATCAAAGGGAATGTAGAAATAGAGATGTAGAGAAAGTACACACCCATATCAGGAGTGAGAGGGAAAATGGTTGCTGATGCAGACTCGTTTTTTGGCCTGTGGGAGGTCGCGGTGCTGGGTTTCTCCACGCTACCCTCCGCCTTGGTGCGATCACGTGACTCTGCCTCTTTATACGGCTTGGACAACAAACTTCGGAGATTCTCACCACAGTATATTCGCACATAGTCGTCAGCTGTCCGAGCTGAAAATATTTCATTAATATTATTCTGGACATTTCAAAGAACTTTTTAAAATGTTAGAATAGTAAAATTATATTCATCTTAATAATGATCAAGCTGAAATGACCCTTTTATGCCTTACAATCTGTATGTAGAAGATAACTTATTTTGATTATTCTTTTGAGTTGAATCCATGAAAGCAAATATGTAATAATTAATATATCTACATATGTAAGTTTTGAAATTATCAGTTATTATCTATTTATTCATTGACACTCTGAAAACATATATATATATATATATATATATATATATATATATATCTGTTATATTTTTTCGAAATGTTTCGTCTATGATATGAATTTGCCACTGACCTTTGACCTGGAACCAGACATAAGCCGTCCCTTCTCTCCCCTCCTGACTCTCAAGGCTTACGGTCACATTACGTGTCGTCCGATCGTACACAGCACGGAACCCATACAACCCTCGATGTCCGCAGGTGATCACTTTACTGAATTGGAACGGGTCTTCAACCTTTATCGTCTCGGAACACTCTCGCCCGCCATATTCTGCCTTGGCGATGAGGACGTCAACGGAATGGAGACTGATGCCTCGGTTGTTTTCCGTTGTCGCTAAGCAGGTGCACTTTGGTTTGTGGCCTCGAATAGATGATGGGTACTCTTCATTGGCGATATACAGCACTTTGCCCCTTTTCTCAACATCGGAGCAGAAATTGGCAATGTCGCCACCTGCAGAAGAAAGATTGATGCAATTTGATACTTAATCTGATAGAATTAAGTTGTTTCGAGAAGTTTGTTTCCTGTGAAATATTAGATTACTGTAATGGAGTCAACAAGAATGGCCATTTATCATGTTTAGTAAATGATTGTTAGTGAAATACTAGGATCTGTCTTTGAAAATAAACTGTGTTATCAGCTGTTAGTGAAAGTAATATTGGAACAATGACCTGACATCATCGAACAATGCTCTGACATATTACTACCTTATTTGATGAGATAAACATGGCAATTGTCAAGAAAAAACAAATTTCCTCATATACGTTTTACCTGCTATCAAAATATATGTTTAGTATGGTAATGGTTCTCTTTTTTTTCAAAAAACCCTATACATATTCATACATATTGTATGCCTTATGTTACTGTTAACAAATGTATGTTTTGTGAAACATTTTAACCGGGCTCTCTTCATTTCAAGGGAAGCAACTCCTGCTGTCTTTCTTGCACATTTCACCCTTTCTTATTGACATATTATATATCTCAATGTTTTTATCATAAACTGAGAAAGGTTATTTGCTCACACTAATGTATAATAAATGTAAAATTAACATGATGTTAATATGCCTTATCAAAGTAATTTGACTTAATCAGGCCTTATTACCATGTAATCATGTTATGGTAATTACTCCAGTAATTAGATTTCCATCCTGACGATAATAGCATTTGAAGTTAGTTTTGTTGAGGAACATTAACTTATTTGAATGGAAAGGAAAATATTTTTTCACTTGGTCTGTTAAAAACTATATGATACCATAACAACATTGTATAATCAACACTAATTTTGGAAACAGAAATACGGATGAGTATCTTTTGTGTGCAAACAGTTTGAAAATATTTATCTTCTTATCTTATTTATACAAGACATGGTCAAGTTTGTTAAAGCAATTGACACAAATATGTTGTTTTTGTAGTTTCAAATTGTTTCGTTTTCTCTTTATTTTGAGGAAACTGATCTGTTACTTTTTATAAGTGTCTTTGTTCAGTATTGTGCAGTGAATTCAACCATCAAATATTAAAGTTAAATAGTTATGTTTGAGATAGATATATGTGCGAGAGAGGGGATCAAGTTTATGTTCTAAGGTTAATTTCCCAATATTGTATCATTCTTTTAGTCACAGGAAAACAGAAAATGGCAAAACAAAAATTCCTTAGACTTTATTCAGATTAACTCTTAATACACATTTGAATATAGATCATTGACAATTGTATGTTTCAAAAAATTAATTTTGAGTGCATGTAAAACTTTCTATTTAGCAGTATTCTGTATAGCGTACCTCTTTGCCAACTTTGTCAAAGTTATGAAAAAAACAAGAAATTAACTTTGTTCTGCCTAATTATGAACAAACAACATTAAAAAACCACTGAATGTAAACTGGATTATATTTTGGGTCCATATTTCCAAACAGTACGCAGCATGGAATGTTGTTGGTAAGCTCAATGTATATTTCTGGTAGCCAGTTCACCATATGCTAGCCCAACATCAAAGCACCAATGTTTTGCCTATTCTTGTTTTACAGGAATCAAGACGTAAGTAACTACTATCGTTTCCTTATGTCTACAACCTGCCTTCCTTACCTACAGAAGAGTGGAATATTCTATTTCAGATGAAGAGCCTGAATTAGCTTTATGAAAAGTTTCCAACAAAGTACTGGCATCTTAAGGCTAATGATATGTCTGAAATGAGTGATTTTCTCAACTTAGAATACAGTAATACTTTTCAAGTGAAGGGGTTCAATAAGATCTCTTCTTGCAGAGTGGTTGATTTCCATAGCTTTTTAAGCATCTTCCCCGTTAAGCCTTCCTTAAGCTACCCTTTTTTAACTTTGATTAGGGATTTTTGGATGGGGGAAAGATATTTTCTGGACACTTGTTTGTTCAAATGTGTAGGAGATAAAGATTAACTTGTTTAAGATATTGGGTTTCAGTTAGGCATTGATATACTACTGAATAAACCACTTTGATTTACATATTAAATATTCCTTTAAGTTTAAGGCTTAATTTGTGGCAACTTCTTGCAAAGGATTTCTTCTAGAACAACTTGTCAACCAAGGTTTTTAAATATTATATTTTATTTAATCATTTGTGCATATTTAAGCCTTAAATCAAGCAACTTTTAAAACATTTCTTGTGATATTTCAGAACAATCTTACTTTCGGCCAAAACATTTTGATTCCAAATGAGAATAAGAGATGATTTAGATGTTGTTGCCAAATTATGGTTAGCAACTCCTTTGAAGTATTTCTCAATTTCTTTTCACAAATTTTCAAAAACATGTCATTGCAAATTAAAGTTTAGGTTTCTGAAAGGTTCACAGAGATTCATGTGTTGACTTTTTTATTTTATTTTCTGATATGACTGATTCAATCAATTCTAAGTCAAATATTTATTTTGTTTTAGATTTTAAGGTGCTTATTTTGAACTTAACAAATTTATTCCAAGGAATTTCTTAACATATTTTTTACAGGTCATCCCAAAAAATATGTGTTTTCAATTAGGATTAGATTTCAAGAAAATCTTTGACTAATTATCAAGTTTGCAATTTCAAATAAATCTCTAATAGATCCAGGTTTGCTAGGAAAAAGCTATACTATAATTAAAGGAAAACCAATGGTTTATTGATTTAATGCTCACAGGTTTCACTATAATGTTTTACCACAACAATGTTATGGGCTTTCCCTATGTCATATAAAAACTAACAGCCGTGACACAATGGAAACTATTTCGTAATCCTCAAATCTTTTCCTTTCTTTCACTTTTACAGATTAAACCTGAGTAAGTCCTGCAGTTACCCAGTATCTACAAGTTACACTCTTTACCTACGTTTGACGGGAACCTCAACATACTTACATACATACATCTACAAATAGCTTATATTGGTTTGGTAAAGGATGTTTGGTTACTCTGCTTCCAATCAATGGGGTAGGTAAACACAGAACTTGTAACAGAACGGTGTATAAACATGGCCGTTTGCTTCAGATTAGTCAAATACTAGTTGCTGGAAAACTTGTTAGGAATCTAAGGTCAAGATTTTGGAGCAACTTTTTGGTAATAGGATAATCAAGATATAGATGATTTATTTCAGATGAAAGCTCAACTAGATTTGGACTTTTGGAATATATATTATTGGGAAAATGCTTATTTATATTTTTCGGAGTCTCATCAACATGCCATCAAAGACAGTGGTAGTGGTTAAGGGATGCAATTATTTTAAAAACAACTCTTTGTTTAAGTGTAGTTTTGAAGAATTATAACTGTTTATATATGATTCTTTTGAATACCTTCAATTTTACGAACAAATTCCTATGCAAAAGGTTTTAAATTCAGGAGTAGACGTTTTGGATCTACATGTTTGGAAACTGATCATGCATGTGTAAACTAGTGTCAAATTATTTCTTGTAATCTAATTAAAAATTTTCACTTTTTCACAGTTATCGCTGTATGTAAGTATGTAGTTGTCAAATGGAATAATCTGTTAAAAAGTGAGCATATGTAAACTTTGTAAGGATTATTTGTTATAAAGAGAAAATAATGTTTTGATGAAATTATGAAAACTCCAACTTGTCCTAATGAAATTATGAACCTTTTTGTCACATATAAGCAAACTCACATATGCAATTCTGCTAGTTTGTAATTCTATAATCTTCAACCTTCCTTGGTGCATTTAGATGATAATCCGTGTTATGAAAGACAGGTTTTTAAAATTAAAGGCATATATTTAAAAGGTTATTCTTTCAGAATATGTTTAAAGAAATTAAAATCAAATTGTTAAATTGTCATCAATTTGTTACATGATACATCTGACATCTAAATTAAGTTTTCTTTTTTAAACCATGCACATGTCAGTCAAAAGGTTTTCCTAAGTAATGTAACTACATGATGAAAGTTGTATTTATTGTTTTATGTAATTAATTTTATGTGTTAATATGCATCAATATTTCTTCAATAGATACAAAGGAATGATATATGAATACAATTAAAAGGATACATATTTCATTATTCATGATATGCAATGTTTAAATTGCTTAACACAAGAATCTGTGTCAAACATCACATGTCATGAATAAAGAAGTTGTTTTTTATTTATCTTGCTCAATTCTTGTCAATCAAACTTGTAAAATGCCCCTCAAAGAAAATTAAGAGTAATGGAGTATTTAACTAATGCAACTTTTATAATTGTTTAAATCTGAGTAAAAAGTTGAATCAAGAAAAATGGTCAGAATATTGTCAATCAATGTTTGAAACCAATTCTTGTGATGAATTCTTTTTAAGAGGCATGTTTAAATGGCATCATTACAAGACACATCTAAAGCAAAAGGTGTTTGTTCTTAAATTGAATGCAAAAGATTTCTTTATATTAATGCCATATTTCTTCATTTATGCCCCTATTTGATTTGAAACGAAATTGGAATTAAGTTGATGTATACTTTAAATGTACTTTTTATAATTATATGTTCAATGCTTAAACAAATTATCTATGAATTTCCTTTTATTTTTACACAATAAATGTAACATTATTTACTGACAGACTTGAAGTAGATCTACAAGACTCTTCACATTCTAATACATGTGTGTCGATGCATACTAATATATAATTTCAAATTTTGAAAAATGTCCAAAGAATTTTTTTTCTATAAATTATTAAATAATATATTTGTTTTTGAAATAGTGTCAAAATTTTTTACAACACAAGATGCATGTCCTTTTTAAATTTTCAAGTCTGTTCAAGATTTTTTATTTATGTTACACTAGTACTAAACGTTTATTACACCGAGGGAAATTTCTTAACTTTGAAAAACTTGCTTAAAGCATACGAGTTGATATTCTTTCAATTAGCAGGTTTCACACGAAGGGCAAGATTGTGACAATTTGATTATAAGCTGGGAACATGTTTCTGTCTACAAGATTGATTCGAGGAAAAACTAAACTCAGTGGATCAATTTGGTCGCTGACAACTAAGCGCAGATGAGTGAGAGTTTTGTTAATGAAATTATTATAAAAAAAAAAAAACTTGTTATGATAGAGATATAATGTTTGTCTCAGTGTAACCTGACAAACAAATATAATTATTTTTATTTGACGTGTGGATTGCTAAGTTGACAGATTTGAATAACGACTGCTTTCTGTACGGAAATAGATATTCTTAAACAAAAGTAAAAATGTTTATAACAGAGAATTAACTCAACTGAGATTTTAAAAATGTGTATAAGTTTTAATTAGATAAAGGAACTAAATGAACTTTAACTTTATGGTTAATCGTTACTTATTGTTCCCAGATTTCAACATGTTTCAAACTCCTGACTTACTTGACTCATAGAATATTTTCTGAACTTCCAATCACAAACAAGGATTTCTTCAACTAGTCAAAATTTGATTTGAATCAATGTTTGATTTCACTAACTCAATTCAGTGAAACATTTTGTCCCTTAGACTAGAATATGCAACTTCAGGAGACATATTCAAAGAGAATCTGAAAAATCTTTACAAACAACTTGACCAATAACTGAGCAACTGCAGCTGGAAGTTGGGTGCCCTGTACATCTTTTATCATAATAAATCATATTCAGTCATAAGTCAAATATCTTTCTCTGCTGTAATGAACTGTTCTACATGTAGTAAGATTTGTTGCCAAGGGTAGACAAGTTGCTTCCAATTGGTGCTAGCGATTTCCCTCTTATGTTAGAGAGGTTTCAACCTCCATAATCTGTAAAGCCATATTCATTCAAAGATAGTCCCTACCAAAAATAATGATTCCATTTAAATTCTTTCCAAAGCTTACCTGGTATACAATCATAGATGATGGTCATGTAGTCAGTTGTCTTCTTGGAACATGTTCCCCCTGTGTGAACCTTCTTGACTCCAATCTTACACTTGTCGTACCCAGAACACTGTGTGTTGACCTCCAGATAGGACTCTTCCTTGTTGACTAGACAGTCTGTGTGGGTAGCGCTACAACAATCAGTGGCGTGGCGGCGCGCCCCAACACACCCAGCATCCACTTTGACCCCATAGAAAAGACGCTTGATTGCGATCTTGTGTCCTGGGGCACATTTGAGCTCAAGCTGTTGCTTGTTGCATCCACTTGCGTAGATGTTCTGTTGGCCTTGTCCAGAAGCTGCAATATAGGAACAGTTTATTACAAAGTTGTCATGGAGAGCCTACCGGTATATGATTCTGGTAATCAAACAACTTTCCTTTAACATAAGCAGGAATGTAAAAATATTAAACTGAAAAAGAATATAGAACAAATCAAGCAACCAGTGGTACAAGCAGAACTTTATACCAAGTTAGCTCTTCCCTTGGAATACTTTTAGCTAGGTTGGTAGAAAAAATGACTAAGGTTAAAGATTATCTGCTTTTCCTTTGCAGGAACCAAACCATGGGTTCCAAGTGAGAGGACTGAATACTAATAGAGCAATTTGATTGCAACCATCTTGCATTAACAGAATGAGCTATAGAAGAACATGTCAAAGACAAGGTAATCATTATAAGCTACAATATAAATTCATTTTTAATTTGAATCAATGAAAAGTAGTTTGAGGATCAACTTACAATCATACAACAAGAACATATGACAAGATCTCAATACATTTCTCAGACAGAGAGTGTTGAATGATTAAAGCTAAGTGGCCCAAAATACAAACTCATTTCTGCATTTAATAGAAACTATACATTAGATATTTATACTCTGAATCAAGTGTGCCCATTGCCCAATGCTTCGCTAGACATCCCTTCTTCTGTCCTGATTATGAAAAGTACAAAGCAAGGAAGCAACAACTCCTTTTGTTCAATGTATTTTGATAGTGATCAAATACAACCCTTCTAATGGATGACCAGTTGGTCTGCCATAGCAAAACACTCCTTGCTACCTTCGTCAAAAAGAAAAACTTACATAACAGATAATCAGATTTATGTGATGATAGCGTAAAAACTTGTGGTCTTAATGTAAACTAATGTGTATTTTGATAAAACTAAAAGAATTCATCTCTTACATAACCACAGGCCCATCCGTCATAGTGAAGGCTAAATACAAGCTTAAAGAGTCTGTCCCATCGTCAATCAGTCCACCATGATGTTTTTTGGGGAATGACATAAAAGAGGGCACTGTACTTTTACTAATTTTACTACTGTACATTAATAAACTAAATGAATGGACAGAATATCCATACATTTACAAATAATTTTTGATAAGACTTATCAACCATGCCTAGTAATACCATTGCAAGGCTTTTCACACTTTGATGGATGACTTCACTTTTTATTGTTGTGTTTTATTCCGAGTGTGGTCTATTTATTTAGTTGTCAAATCTATATCAACCAAAATGTTACCCTCAGTAACATGTTTCAACTGTGTTTTGTTATATAACCATGTACTAATAACATATATGGATAAACGGCAATGCCCCCTTGAAGTTCATTTCCACAAAAAATACCCTGATAGGACTAGCTGTCCTTTTCAGTACCATTGTACTCCACAGACAACTTAGAGGAGAATCAAGCAGTTATCCAATTTTGTCTTTATCCCGGTGAATTAAGCAACTCCTACTTTCAATCATGTCTAGGATAGTTTCTCTATGCCTCAATGAGCAGGCTAGTCTTTGATCTGCCAGTGTGAATAAAGTATTAAGAAGATGAATCCTGTTATCTGTAAGTGTCTGGATCTTGGTGTATAGCTATAGACTTCACTAAAGGGTAACCACGCAGTTCTCTGTTAAACCATTAGTGTAAGTGGGTATCTCACACAGTTCGACTTTTGGAATTTTTGAAGTGTTAAAATACAAATATATGATTATGTATTAATGATATATAAGCATATTTTACATTTTTTTTCGTAAGGTTATATTGCTTTCTTGTTTGAATTTTATATCTATCAATCACATCAGTAGCCATCAGAGGACTTAACTCGGGAATTGGTTCTTCTTCTTCTGAATCATTGAATATAATATTTCAAGGGAAAGTTAGGTAATTAGAAGATCAAGACAATTGGCACTTTAAATGTTTTAGTCAAAGATGAAAAATTGGATTAAAGAGATACAAAGAAGATTAGTCTGAAAGAGTGACCTTAGAACAAGACTTCAAGATATTCCTTCATCCATTCTGCCACTAAGTAAAGGATTTCTCGATCGTTTTATTGTTGCAACAGTTTCAGTAATGAATATTTTCCTCAGAGAATACATTGCTTGTATGGAACTAACCCTGTGTTATGTTCATTTCCAAGATCCTCTAATTCTACACATAAAAGCCTTTAGGTACCTACTTGCACAATGCCATCCTGTGCTTGAGTACCCTTAGCATATATGTCCTATATATGGCAAACAAACCAACAAAAATGAATAATTTAAGAGACAAGGAGCAAACATTGTTATGATATTCATTTGTCCTATGTTTTTCTGAAGAATAAGCAAGTTGCTAAAGATCATGTCCTTATGAGAAGCATAATTGAATAAGTAAAGCATAGATCAATGACAATTGGTACTTGTCAGGATGCAGTAAGTGATCTTTGTACCCTAGAACTGTATATGTATGTAAAGATAGGTATAAATATTCATATAAGAGCCCTTCTTGACTGGCAGGCACATATCCATGGCTAATCACCCATAAGCCATACAAAAGAGGGAAGTCAGCAACTAAATGTCTTTAAGAATCGCTTGGCAAGCCAGGGTTAGAGACAGATTGCATTATCTGCCCGAGTGGACATGTTCATCATTGTTTTGGCAATATCACTAGATCAATAATCTTGCTGTTATTTCACCAACATGCAGGGATCATTCATTATGAAGCACCATGGTTCCAAGAATATGAATTCTTGGTCTTTCTGGTCCATCTGTCTGTATCAGGAATCCTTTCAGCGGCAAATTGGTCACAAGCGCCAATGGTTCCAAACATATGGATTTCTGTTTTTGGGCTGTGTTTTGTTTTTATCAACCATTCTTTCAAATGCCATTTCTACAGAGTTTGGAGAGTATGAATTTCTTTTATTGAAAGTTAATCTGTTGATCTGTATAGTGGGATTCTTATAACAGCAATTTGTTCAAAGCGCCATTGGACCAAATGGGTTTCTGTATTTCTGATAATTATAATAGACTTGGTGTAAGAATCATTGCTTTTGTTTCTGGTCAACCAGCCATTTCCTCAAAAGCAACATTGGTGAAGAGAAAATGTAACTTTTGTTTAATCAACATAATCGTATCATAATTCTTTCACAAACCTTTTGGACTAGTAACTTTTGAGAAAATGCAAATTTTTTATCTTATGTTCATCAATCTTGATCTATTAAAAGTTGAATTTGGGTTGAATAGAAACATTCTTCAAGAAGATGAATACTACATGTTCCTGGTTACTTTCTGCTACATGTTCCTGGTTACTTTCTGCTACATGTTCCTGGTTACTTTCTGCTACATGTTCCTGGTTACTTTCTGCTACATGTTCCTGGTTACTTTCTGCTACATGTTCCTGGTTACTTTCTGCTACATGTTCCTGGTTACTTTCTGCTACATGTTCCTGGTTACTTTCTGCTACATGTTCCTCGTTACTTGCTGACATGTCTTCAAGATTGTATTTATGTGTCTGATTGTATCCTTCTATGTTAGCTTAAGGCTTATTTTCAAGACCTTTCTGTACTTTTGGTTCAATATCTTTCTATTAGTTCTTTACAAACTTTGAATATCCATATAGTTAAAGTTCTTGACAATTCCTTGGAAGAATGGTTTGAATTTGAATATGATATCTATTTCTTCTCTATCTCTTTATATCTTTTATGAACAGAATTGTTAGATTCAATCTGAACCTCTTCCTGTTTGTTTCATCCCTAAAAAAGTTTCATGAACAATCCTCAAAAAGAAGAAAGAAAATGCTGAAAGCAAGACAAAATGAAGACCTATTATATATTTGAGACTTTTTACCAAAGAATTGAATCTATCCTTTTCAAAACTATCTCCGCTTTGTCCAATTGTGCAAATTTTATAATAGAATGCATACAAGATATGATAAAAGAAATTGGACTTTGTAAAATCGTCATTATTGGACAAAAAGGAAGAAATTTATATGCTCATTATATAATAATGGCATGTCTAAATTCAGTAAGGAGCAATTCCATATCATTGCAAAAAAAGGATCTTTTTGAAAACGGATCCCACTTTCACAACCACAATAAAAGTATCGCTATCATCTATAAAGATTCAAATTTGATCGATTATACAACAAAGCAAGAATTCTTATCATCTTGAAACTTTTGCCATTAATAGATGACCAAGATTAGACCGTCGAGAGTTTTTGCGACTGATTTCTCCGAATGAATACTGTCTACATGAACTACCGTTATTCTCATGTGCGTGACAGATCATGATGTATACGTCAAACCAGTGAATCAGAGAATAGGCAGATTAATTGCCATTTACTGTCTGCCGTTATACCATTCTTGTCTCAGTGTGTCTCGCTCCTACCTTGCTATTTTGGTTATTCACCCGAAGATGCCAATTTACAAAGATTTGTCTATGATTGAGGGGCTGAGTCTGTATCTGCCAACTTAACAACTAATTTGCTTATATCAGATATATATCATGTATAAGATTCTTCCAGATAAGTTTGTTGTTGTTGGAAACTTCAATCTCAATGTTTTTTTTAAAACGGTGTTTCAAAACTACATGTTTATGTAACTTTTAAATATCCTTAAACTTTTTTTTTTCAATGTAACTTCATGATTATTGATGACTTAGTCTTTAATAAGAAGAAATGTACTTGATATAAACATATTGTTCTACAAATTGAACGTAGATTTTGGTAAAGAATATGTAATCGCTTACATAGATATACTTGAAACTATGGGGTTTTGTTTTGCGATCATATACAATTTCATCATCAGGATTAACATTGATTTTGATAAAAGTTGAAGAATGGATTAACATATCTATATAATGTCAACAATCATAAAATGTAGAAGAAACTTATGATATGAAAGTAGGAATTTAGCAAAGGCTATTGAAGATAAATGTCATTCTTGCGCTGTCTAACATATCTAGAGAAATAACACTGAAGAATTAGATCGAGATTTTCTTCAACAGTGTAAACAAATCTGAAGTGCAGTTTGGAGTGTTTGTGATTTGTGTTCACAGAAGCTGTGATTCAACTTGTCATGTTTGAGAATATTTGACTGATTGAAACTCCTTACAGGGTAAAAGTGAATCCTACAAGAGACAGAGAGATTTTCTAGTCATGAAAACAATCCTTTTGACATTATTCATGGGAATCTTAAATTGAATTCCCGAAGTTTTGAGATGGCAAGCAACCATTAGTTGATAGATTGGGAAGGTTTAGTTTCATTGTAGAAAAGTAAGTTATAACTTGCTGAATGTCGTAATTAATGTCATATAGCAACATTTCTCATTCGTATGATGCCCAAAGACTAACATCAAACTCTGTGCAAGATGTAGGGAATAGATGGAAAGTTGCCTTGAAGTTAGCAGACTGAATGTTTTTAATGATATTCTTTAAAGTGGCAAAAGAATATTTTTCACACAATTTTTATGTGGCTTTGATATGTCCCAAAATAATATATTGGCTGATTTGAGTTCAAATCATCACAGCTGACATGCATAACATTCTCAAATGCTGACACATAATTGATTTCAATGACAATTTAAAAAAACAGCTTAATATATGCTTAAACCAAAATTAAAATGTCATTATAATACATATACTTGTCAACTAACTGTTCAAATATTATCAAACAAAATCATTTTCTTAGCCTTAGATCAGTTTTCAAAATTACGTAGGTCTAATTTTGAATGTTAATCAAGCTTTTCAATAAAATCATACCATCAGAAAGTTTGCTGTGTGTGATGTCTACTCAAGCAGCATAATTTATATCCCTTAAATTTCCCTATATCTTTGAAAAAATTCTATTATTGAAAATCTCCAAACCATATTGTTTTCTAATCTCTAAGAATGTTTAAGAATTAGTATCAGTATCTTTGCAGTTATAGAAATTTAGTCACTGGGCTAAGACCAAATACTGGATTTTCTAATTATTGGTAACTCGGCCTTTGAGGTTATCCTATTGCTGCAGTAAATTGCCATATGTGATTGATACTCCTGACAGGGTAGAAGTGAATCCTACCAAAGCCAAGAAGATGCTGTTGAGGCTGAGCAACACTGCAACAAGTGTACCAGTTGATGGTGTCTGATTTATTGATTTGCAAATGGCTGCCCTTCCTGACTCCAATGGACTTAGCCACTTCCCAAACAACTTGTAAAGTTCCTGCTCAATTCCGATTCTTGATTGGGGTTTCTGGTACGATTTGTAGAGATCAGGCTCTGGACAGGTCAATGGGCTCGCCAAACAATCCCTGGGATGGTCCATTTAGCCCTTGAATATCCCGTCAAATCACTGGTCATCATAAATTTGATATATTGTGGCAAGAGGTTCAGTGAACTGTGATAGATTTAGAGGTATTAAGTGAGTCATCAGATCTTGATTCCATAAACATGCTTGTAGTTATGGAAAGTGGTCAAAGAATTCCTTTGATCCCAAGAAAAATATTTGGATTTGTTTGAGCTTTGGGTGCTTTTCTGATTTTTTAATCCCCAGGGATCATTTTACAGTTCATGATCAAATAATCAAACATTCATTTAAGAAATATCATCTCCTTACATTCATAGACCAATTTAATCATTCTCTTTCATATTTCATTGAAATAACTGCTATGGTCAAATTATGTGTTTCCAAATTATTCTTATTATTGATTGGACAAGATCTTGCATCAAATATGAATCAACAAGGTTGTTAAGGAGATACTAAGATCATTAAACAGAGCAATAATGTAAGGATATCAGAATTATGTTAATCACTTTTTTTAAATCAAGCATTTCTTGGGCTTCTTGTACTGACAGAAATTCTAATTTAAAATTCACCAAGTTGGAAAGATGTATTTTTTGACATTAAGGGAAAATCTAAGAGATTTCAATTATGAATATTGATAAGCACTCTGTTAGCCTATCAAAAGATCTTAAAAGGATCATATAATCTTTAAATTTCCTGCCATAAAACTATCTCCATGTCATTAAATTAACGAAGAGTTATGTTTTATCAAAGTAACAACAGGGGCACCTGTTATTGTCAATGCCAGGTGATAGATATAGAAGTGCAATGGACGTACTAATTACATTCTCTAAGATGTAATGTACATCACTATACATCATGTTTGGACATGCAATGTACATCACTGCACAATGTTATAGACAAGTCATAACTGTTGATATCAACAACCGTCTGTGTAATAGACAAAAGGAACACATGCTGTTGTAAGCATAAGAACTATTTATCATAGATAAGTTGAAGAAAAAAGCAGCTTTTTTTATTTGGTAACACATGCCATAATTTACTGTTATCAACACAATTGTCTTAAAATAGCACAATATAAATTTGTGTCTTTTTCATCAAAGAACAATTCATGTTGTAATTGGACTGTAAAAGATCATTAAAACTTTGAATATTCATATCAACCTATATCAATCTGGAAAGATTAAAAGAAAACAATCTCTTTGTGTCAAATAAAAATTAGACTTATACTTATCTGTATACATCAAAGCAAATCCTGCAATTGCTTTTTAGCTCATGATTAAGATAAAAGAAATATATGGATAAAGGTATGATTTATTCAAGGTAAGAATGAATTGATGATATAATTCAATATTCTTAACTATAATTCCAAAAGAAAAAAATACACACTAAAAATATTTCTTACATATAATCAAACACATTCAATGTATCAGTCATTCAATGCAAGAGAAATGCAAATTCCTGGTACAATATATTCCACTATTCCCCCTAGAATACAGATGTTTTTGATGAAGTGTTATGACAGGCAATCACCACAACTAACATTTATTGCTGGGTGTAGAGGCTGATGATAACAGGCTGTATGAATTAAGTAATCTTCCTCTGTCCACAGGTGGTAGTTGTCAGTGTGGGGGAACCCGTCTATGGGATAGGTAACAAATGTCCTTATACTTATAGGCTTCTACACTTATGTGGCTATCTGTGTTTTTGCCATTTGTCTTTTGATTGGATTGGGAACAAATGTCCTTATACCATAGGCTTATACACTCAGGAGGTTATTTGTGCTTTTGCTAATAGCTTATTATTGGTAGGTATTTTTGGTTTGGGATTTTGGATTTTAAGCTAAATGCAAGAGTAAAGTAGGCATATAAATGGAACTCTTGATATTTGAAACAATAGGTTTTATAATTTATAAACTCAAAATTCTAATCAAAGAGAACACTTTTAAAATTGTATATTCAAATTGAGAAAATAGTAATTTTTTATCAATATTGTATTGAACATATGCAAGTTCCACAACATAAAAGTTATTTCAAATTCTTAACAAAAAGACCAAATTAACCTATTCTAATTAAAACTTAATGTTCCCAATCACACAAAACCCTTAAACAAATCTATAAAAAAAGATGTCTACGAAATCATTTGAAATTTCCCTGATGAAGCAAACAAACATCTGTTTCACCTAAATTAAGATCAACAATTTATCATGCCTTGTGCAAAGTTTCACATTTCAGAGTCAATGAAGAATCTGAATTATTCCAGACATGAAAGTTTAATGGAGATTTGAGAAGCCCATATTATGTGTTAGTCAGCACTGTAATCAGATTGGTGTGAAAATTGCCATGAAATAACACTTGCTGCAAACAGTAGCTTAATTACATGAAAGCCATTTACTAACCTGCACTCAAATTTGGGTTTTAATCAGATGATTATGGACTTGCCAATTATAACTGTCCGTTAACTGCATAATCAGATGGACCCCTCGTCAAGCAGAGATTGAGGGAGTCAGATTAAAGCCGTGTTTGACTGCGGTGGTACAAGATGTGTGAGTAGGAAGTGATTCATTCGCTGACAGAGAGATAAGTCTCCATGAAATTTGGTAGGAATATGAATCATCATTGATATTGGTGGGTTTTTTTCATATTCATAAGTTTCTTTGGTCATCATAGTCATCATTACAGGGATCATCATCTTCTATATCATTATTATAATCAAAATCATCATCATCATTTTTATCACTATTATCATTGTCAATATCATCATCGTAAGTGTCATTATCACTCTAAGATTAATATTTTTATCATCAAATTATAATCATCATTATAAAAAATCTTGCAAAATAGTTGTGACTTGGTTTTGAGAGTGAAAATTATGACTTTTTTGTTAAAATAAAGTTTCATCCATGATTTTACCCAGGTATATATCTACAATTTTTAAGTTTTTACAAAAAAATTTCACCGGTTCTAAAGATTGCATTCAGAAAAGTGATAAAATTGAATAATTAGAATCAAATTTGAAAAATGACCTATTTTCTTTGGACCTAATATTGGATAGAAGAATAATACATCAAATCTTTGGCAATCATCTTTTTAGAAATTTGATGGACAGGAAAACTAACAAGGAACAAAAACACCATGATCTGTGTTATTCTTGACAATTATTAATGTTATATTTCAAATCCCTATTATCTAGACTGTCAATGCACTTATTACAAGCTTAGAATATTGAAAAGCTCAAAGGTCAAATGTTATCAACTATCAATGCCATTTAATGTCCATTGCAAAACTACAGCTGTCAATATTACCAGAAATTATGCCTTATCATGTATATCTTGTATAAAGAGTATAATCAGAGAGTAGATGGTGCTCGTATTGATGGATGGACAAATTATTTTCGTAGTTTTTGCTTTGAAATACTTATTTTTGGTGAAAAATTGTGGTTTAATGTAAGGGTTTAAATCCCTCTGTATGTGACACTGATATGTAAAAGACCTTGCATATCTAAAATTGTGGTTTAATTTAAGGAGTTTAAATCCCTCTGTATGTGACACTGATAAGTAAAAGATCTTGCATATCTAAATGATCACTGAAGGGATCAATTCAAAATTATTTTTCTATGAAATGCATGTCATGTATTTATTCCAAGAATGGTAAAGAATATTATAGAATGGGATTGAAGAACTGAAGAAAGAATTTATCATCACAAGTTCATAAAGTACTATTTAAATGGAGATTTATTTCACTTTGAGTTTTATTATTTTAATGTGAAACGCCGCTAATGGCTGTAATATTGCCCAAGCGGCGTTAAACAACAGCTCACTCACTTAATGTGAACATAAAATTTTATATACAAAATTACATTGAAAAACATCATCAAAAGAGTATTAAAGTATTAAGTATTGTTCTAGGAATCTGTTTTCTACCTTATGATCCACCTTTAAGTAATGAAATATCTATAATACAGTAAGATCTTCTTTTCGTTAATGCTAGCTTACTTGAATTATAAAAATATATTACATAGAATCTATTCCATAAATTCAATTGCTTTTATATTTTTTTAACTACTCTGTTTCTAAAGACAATTTTATATAAAGAGACATTCTATCAAAGCAGGTTACTATGTTATTTCTTATTTAATTCTTCTTCCATTTCTTAAGTTATGTTTTCATTCCTTGTTGGTTTGGTAAAGAATCTAAAATCATAATGCTTTTGAGATGTCTGAAAGTACTGGAAGTCAATCAATGTTCATTTCATGTTTTTTCATTCAAAATCATGTTCAACCATGTAAATTTCATGTCATGACTCGCTAATTACAAAAATGGGACAACAGTGTTCATTTAAGTCTTTATAAATCTTTAGCATGTCCCCAAATATATTCAGTCTTTTGATGCCGAGTTCAATTTCATGTCCATTGAGTGATGTGAGATGTTATTTTGACTGATTGACAGTTTTAACTAGTGATCAATGTCGAAATGAACACCTGTCATATCTTGCTTCGTGTAAATCTGCACTTAGCGTGAGATTTCATCGTCAATGTCGCCCATTACGAATTATTAGTTGCCGGTAGCTAAGGATTAGCAAAATTGTCGATACTTGATAGCCATTGGTCTATTTCTTTCTATTGATTTGATTTTATCTTTATGTAATTGGTGTAATAGTTCAAATCAACTCAAGGAAAAGCAAATCCAATTCTTTCATAATGTCAATGTTTGCTTGCACTCAATTAAGTAGCTATTGCTGTAATGGAAATCAAAATATTTATTTGTATCCTAATGGATTTTTTATAAAGGTGGAAATAATATTTGGTCTAAAGCCCTTTATGCTTCTTGTTTTAAGGGATTATTATTCAGGAATAAGGTTTTGTTGCAAAATGAGAGAATTGGATAATGTTTATTGCCATGGAAATGTTTGAACATGTCAAAACATGATTTACAAAAAATTGAATGTTAAATTTCCCTTAATATAGACGTCAAGTAATATATTGCTACATTGATGTATATATATAAATTGGAATTTTGCTACAATAACAATTAAAGGCAAATCTTAATTTTACAGATCCTTAAGGGTCATTATTACAGGGATCGTTATTTCAAAATGTGTCATTTAATATTTTAAAAGATGAACACATATATTAAGTTATTTTCACATCATATTTTATTTCATTTAGAAATAGTTTAACATTCAATTCAATGTTCATTATAAGAATACTCTATATGCTGATCCAATCAAATAAAGATGAAAATATTTTTTTCATAGGCAAATGTTTACATTGATTATGAAATACAACCAATAAAATTCATGACATTAAGATTGAACATTAAACATGAATAGAAGTGGAGGAACAAATCCACATAAAAACCAAAATTTCTCACAATCATGAAAATTGAAAACATTTTTTAAAGATTAAAATCTAAAACACAGCTCACAAAAGCTACAAAGTGGCCATTCATCCCTGTAAAACCAGCTCATACACAGCACCAGGAATTGTACGAGCATCAATACATGAGCAATGAAGCCCACCTCCAAGAAGTGATGTAACTTAGCCAACGGCATTGCTGTCCCATGCTTGTCATAGAGGGAGATAGTGATTGAAGGGCGTTGGGATGGAATTGTTAATCAATAGATACATATAGGGGGTATTGAATCCACTTGCAGGAAGGGATCTTTAGCTCCAGAGAGAGCATGTTTCCATGGAAGGGATTTGACTATGAGACCAGATTGTGGTCTGAAGCTTTTTGCTGATGCAAGGATCTAAATTGAAATTGTCAGAATAGAAGCCCTTTTAACACTATGAGTAATGGTATAAGAAACCTATGAAATCTCTTGATTTTTCAAAAGCTAGGGCACTCAACATTTGTCAATATATTTGACTTGAAATCCTTTTTGTGATATTCTGAAATGTTTTATGGATTTCCTCTTTTAAATCAATATCAATAGCAGATAGATTCTTAAGTGGGTTTTTAAAGTTAGCCATATATATTGTACTGGAGAGATAAAAACTTGAATTCATTGCAGTTACATTGCTATCAAAGGACCATATGAAGAATATGCCTTCATACAATCTAGAGTGAAATTTTCTTAAAATCAAAAATCAACTTTGTACAGGAAATAGTTTACTCATTTCTTTCCCAGCACATTTTTTGTGTGGAATATTTCCTCAACTTGAAATAGATGTGATAATTGTTAATATTTCACCTGCAGATCTCTGAATATTCAAACAAGCTAATTATTTACTTAGATTGTAATTTGTAGGTAATGCAATTGGGCAAATAAGTATAAGCTTGTAAAAATTTAGTAATTGATTAAATATTTGAAATAATTAGGAAGTGCAAATCCATAGTCATGCATACAAGCTTTATTTAAATCTAAATGCATTATCACCATCAGTGCCAAAACTTTGATAAACAATTTTTGAGGAAACACAGCCTTAATTGAGAGAACAATATCATACCAAAGTATATGAACAGTGTCAAAAAAATGTAAAAACTCTTTGAGGAAATACATCCCTCATTGAGAGAACAATATCATACCAAAAAATATGGACAGTGCCGAACAATGGTAAAAGAAAACTGAGGAATAGCAACCCAGATTTACAAACTCATACTAAAGCATACGAATCTTCATTGATATCTTGATGCATTCACCGACAGTGCCAAACAATGGTAAAAAGTCTCTGAGGAAACACAGCCAAGATTGTGAGAAAGCAATCGTGTTCTCATCTCTACAAGCAGAGTTTCAAGAATCCAGTCGTTATCAGTTGTGCCAAACTTGTAAAACCAATTGAGAAATCTCTCATGAATGGAACTCGTCTTCAGAGAGTCTTGTAATGGTGCCAATAAGGTAACTGCCTCCCAAGAACTCTTGAAACTGATTGAATCATTCATGTATCTTATTTTCTCATGGTAGAAGATAACAATTTAAGACAAAATAAAGACATTTTCATCAGGGCATATTTATAATTATGTTACATTGTTTAGCAGAGTATTTAGAGGAGCAAGGAGTATTTAAGTATTTAAAACACCATTTATCATATAACTGGAAAAAAAATTCAGAATTAGTTAAAAAAGAAATGCTTTTGTGATATTTACACTAGGTTTAACTAATCAAAAAAATTAAAAGTGAAACATGTTTGTCCAAAAAATAGGATTTGATGTATTGACATTCACAACTGGCAGAATATGAAACATAAGACAAAATTTTGATTTTTTAAGAAACCAAGACACCTTTTTATTGATTCACAATTGAAAGTAGAATGAAGAAATAGCCTGCCTGACAAAAAAAATGATTTTCAACAAATCTGTAAAATCTCAATATTGAAAATTCAGCTCATGAAGTGAAAAACTGTACTTTTAACTCTGGGCTAGTTTTGATTTCCTGTCATGGAGTCATTGAAGAATCAACAAAATTTAGAAAAAATATACCATTTAAGTGGCAATTTCTAGACCCTTTTGAAAAAATTCTCCACACTTTAAAAATTCTTCCAATACAGGAGACACTGAGACAGTCTTAACTAAGAATTATCAGACTTCATTCACTTTGGTAACGTCTGCAAATTTCAAGGACAATTACAATTGAAAATAATAGTGTTAAGACAACCAGATCTGAGACTGAGGGATAGTCTGTAAAAAGAGTAACCATACACTTAACTCAAGCTGGCAAGATTAATTAATGAATGACATAAAGATAGATTTAATCTAGTCTTGCTCATGATCAAACCTCAAGATCCTTTGGGAAAATATGAAAAATTCGGCTGTTGAAGAGAGATAACGATAAATAAAATCTAGACTTGCTCATAATCATGATCAAACCTTGGGAAAATGAAATGTACAACAGTTCAAGAGACTGGCAGCAGTCTATACTAAAGATGACTTCACTCCATTCAGTCTGGCCCGATCAGGTAGCTCTTCAATCTGCTGGGTAAATATGGAATGAGATTGTTCAGCTGGATGTGGAGATTCTGTATTCTCAAGAGGATAGAACTACAAGAGGATCGTTGTATCTTTCTATCAGTAACAGACATTTTGTCATTTTGATGGGAAGTCGAGAACTGATTTGCTTTTTGAGACGAGAATTTGAGAATTTGCCAATCCATATCACAAGGATTTTATGGATGAACAAGACTGACATGGTCAGAAGCGGATCGATGGACTTTTGAGCTGCTGAAATGATGTTGTGTCCTAACCATTCTTTGCCAATTAAGGAATGAAGGCATGTCAACAAAAGGAGTATATATATATATAATATATAATCTTGAGGTAAAGGAATGAGTAGGTCCTTAAGATATTTTCAAAATTCCAAAAAGTTGACAACAATTTTTATTTCCTTGTAGTTTAATTATCTACTCTCTTGATTTGATGTATTTGGATAAAGGGCAAATTTAATCCCCCTTTACCTGTTACCAAGCTGAACCCCCCTCTTTTGAACATCCCGGATCATAGAATATATGTTCTTGAATCATTGAATACATTGTCCTATCTTCATGAAAACAGAAGTTCTAGTGTTAATTCAAAGTCATTAAGTATATTTTTTTCAGGCTGATGACAGACAATCCACCTGAGAATTAACAGTGAAACAAGCCAGCCCTATTCTGGATGCAGCTCTCAGTCAGTGGGTACATAGCATCAACAGATGGCATCACACATGTAATTACATACTCCGGAATCATCCCCGTCTTGAAATGAGTGTACCAGATGACTGCAACTGTAGAATTATGAGTTTTATCAAGAAAAATCTTGAGGTTTAACCATTTTTCTGCAGATTTTGCGTAGCAAAGCATGTGTAAATTGGCCTTTCATAATGGTTGGTAGTAAATAGCATGAATTGTTGAAACATGTATATTCACATTAATGAAATTGACATCCACAGATCATTAAACATCATCATCATCATGCATCATGTGGTAAAACATACCTAATATCTATATATATACCCACTGAACCCATAGAACTGGTTAGATGACAGCTGAAGCTGACATTCCACTTTAGGGATTAGTACCTTGCAATTAATAATAACAGAATATTTTCCATTCCTTTTCACTTCTAACAACTTTAAGTACTTTCAGGGCTACTTAGGTGGAGATCGACTTGTATGGTTCACTACTAATAATCACCAAATCTTACTCAATAAATGGTCTCTTGATGAAAAGCACTTTGTAAAGCCTTATAACTTCATACTGACTTATACATCTTTGCATACATATCCTTTTTTCAACTGTTTTTTCCTGTCTCTCAGATACCATAAAGTGGTGTGCAGGGGAAGTCAGAGATACTTTTGATGAGAGGTTGTGTAACCCTCGTATGTATGATATATCATCAACTGCCTACATAGTGTCTGATAAAATGTACTTTGTACAGGCATCATACTCGTCTCTTCAGAGCAGATGTTCTAGCGCTTGACTGGAGCTGAGTGTATTACACAATTTGATGGAGAGGGAAGTTGGCATTGATGTACATTTATCTTATTATACTGCAGAGTGTTCTCGCGATCAAAGCAATGTTTGAGTGATTGAATTACGTACTTGCAATGGGTATAACATAGTGTGACTCGATCAAAAGCAGTAACTTTATCATATGCTGTAGCGCTGTGGTCTATGTGCCCTTTTGTAATTTATCAGCTTTATCATTTTTGCACTGTGCTAAGCTTTGTCAATCAGCTTTATGAGAGTTGACTAGGTAGAGAGTATATTCTGAGACACTGTACAGTATATGTTTGTTTATTAAAAGGATTAGCTACACCATTTAGTATATTCTTATGTAATAAAAGTTACTGCAAACAACTGCGATTTGACCTTTTTCAAATTGTTATTAGTAAACTTCTGATGATTTTGTATGATCAAAGTAATCGAATGATCATCTTCATTGTATTTAGTTTATTATTATCTTTTGTTCATCTTTTCTTAAGTAAAATCATTTGGTTCATCACCTGATTTTGATCAATTACCTCATCATTTTTAACATTTCTTTAACAAAGTGTTTTTTGTGTAAACAAAACTTAAAGATGTATTTCAAGCTATGATATATTCACTTACTAAACTACATCTTTTTTATGAGTTTAATCATAGCTCAGGTTTTTTTTACAAATATTTTTCAATTTCATAAAAGTAACTTATAATTGCCATGTTTTTAACCTTGTAAAGAAAGAAAATTAGATGCATTTCTATATTTCTAAACTTAAAGGTCAAAAATAAAACTTCACTTTCAGAAGTTTTCATTAATAGTCTTGTTTAAAACTTTTGGCTTAAGAAATGCTGTAATTACTCAAGAATATCTGTAGAGAAGTAGCTTTTTGGAATACTTCTTTTACTATGTCTGAATGAACCTTCCAAACGAAGACTTCCACGGAAATAAGGCAAAGATTTTGAATTGAAAACGTAAATGGCAAGTGTAAAAAGTTTCCTTTGTCTTTATAATCACACATGAGAATTTAAACCAAATTAAATCCTATTTTAAACAATGATTTTAAAAAAAATTTCTTCTACCTGAAACAAAACAGAAATCTTGGATCAATAAATTGCTGAGTCCTTCATAGATATTTTCTCTCTCTATTCTGAATTTTTACAATTCACAAACACTTTCTATTCTCTATTTAAAAGTAAGGAAAGATTGATCTTATTTATTTTTTATAAATCTAGTGAAAAATATCATTTTTGTAAAATGTTCTTCTCAAAAGAAAATTATATTTAACGTCGTACACAACATATTATATGGCAGAAGTTAAAATATTTGTTGTTGCTATTTCATAAAACATCTTTTTAAGTCAGATGTTTTTAAGGCATTTTTTACAGGATTTTGTTTACTTTGTTAAATTCTCAAAATTCTTTTATAATGTTGTATTTCAGGATAATCTGTTGTTCCCATACCAAACATATCAGGGAATATATAATTATAGTAAGTCAAATAGAAGCAATTATTATTATGTAATTCATCATATATGTGCATATAATCAGTATATTAGTTATGATTATCAATGAGTCAAATAGAAGCAATCATCATGTAAGTCATCTATATAGATATTAATAACCAAGCTATAGTCCTGCTTCATGACTGTGTATAAAATAGGAGCTAGCCTTTGATACAGTCTAGCGCTCATCATTCATGAAATCTAGATTTGACTTAATACACAAATAAAAGCCTGACAGAAATAAAATAACATTGATTTAAGTAAAGTAATTGTTTTTAAAATTTCATAGACCACATTTTAGTCTAAATTTTTTGTTATACAAATTTGCATGTTCTAGATCAAGTATTATAAAGTCATATGGCAATAGTTTGAGTATTTCCTTAATGACGATTATATTATGACAGTTAATACAGTCTGCTTCAGTGATGTTAGGGATATGTGCACATATGAAAAGTAGCTTTATCTTCACCATATTAGTAATAAATTTACACACTAGTTGATTTATCATTTTTGGCATTTCCAGGAGGTAAACCTTAAGCAACTATTAAATAACATATGTGCATGTAAGTTAATTAATTGCTTTTGCTTATTATATTTATTCAAAATGAAGGAATAATTATGCAAATCACACATATGCTTATCATCTTATTAATTGCTTCTGCCTACTTCAGTAGTCAAACAGAAACAATTGTTATAGAATGTTTCATATATTCTATGTTATTACCTGTAGTAAAAAGACTTAATTATCATACCTGCACACATTAGTTAATGAATGCCTTCTGCCTATTCAGTAGCCTATTCAGTAGCCTATTCACATGCTTCTGCCCATTTCACCTGGCCAAACAGAAGCAGCTTTCATGCAACTCACATCATCTCGATCCATATCAGTTAATTAATTGCTTCTGCCTTTTCAACCTAGCCAGAGAGAAGCAGTCCTCTTGAAACTCACAACATCCATATTAGTTCATTAATTGCCTCTGCCTATTCCTGTTAGTCAGTCAGAAACAATTATCATGCAACTCATCATGTATGTGCATATAATATGCCTCTGTCTATTACATGGAGCAAACAGAAACAACTATTATGCAAGATATATGTGCATATCGTATGAATTGCTTCCAACAATGGTTAAGATTGTGAAGCATCAGTTAGTGCATGAAGCACAAGCAGAAGCAAGACCAGCCTCAGAATCAATCGCAGATATACCAGTGAAACAGTCCAGAACATGTGTCCAGAGGTCAGGGGTACTAATCTAGTGCAAGACCCCAATCAGACCTCTGTATGAATGGACAATTACAGCAGTCCTGCAGTAATCCAATGATAAGAATCTAAGTACTGGAACCAATAGAGAAACGATTCCGTCTCCCGAGACTCTATCTCAGTCTTCAAATGTATTATTTAACAAGGATTATTGTATTCAATAACCAAGAAGTGTTATTGAAGTTCCTTTACATTCAGTTCTGTTTCCATTTTTATACTTCCCTATCACCAGGCAAGACAAAGAAATTGTTACCGTTGTCTGAAGCAGTTTACAAAATTGGGCTCATCTGGATTTTCTTGATGTCATGCAACACTATTTAATTTTTTGAAATGTCTATTGAAGTGTTGGGACAGAAATTTAAAGTATATTTTTTATGGCTTGAATCGAGTCTAATTTTCAGAAAATTGAGAGACTAGATGTTTTGAACAAAGAAAGTAGTATGTTTAATCCATACATTGTTTGGACTGAAGAACAGTTAGGATAGAGGTTTCTAAATTTGTCTTTTACTTTCACTCCTATTCTCATCAATGTACCATACCATATCTTTCTGTATATCTGTGTTTAATGTCTGTCAAAGTTCATTTTGTATAGTTTTTTTAAAAAGTCACGGTCAAATCTTCTTTAACGTTATCAATTGATATTCATAACTCCATAATTGTTGTTAATTCTAATAGTGTCTACATCTATATTGACATCTGACATTGTACAAATACCAGCATGAAAGACAGATGATGGTTCAATGAAAAGGAACCTCTTCTTTTTTCAACTTTTGACCACAGCATGAAAATCCTGTGAAAAGATCAAGTCATCTTCAAAAGTTGTTTGGTATTCTGGAAATATATTCCCTAAGACTATTTTATTTCATTTGTAAATGAATGGTCACTGTTCTGATAAATAGTTACAGACTAAGATGGTCTCTATCTTCCTGCACTTCCTCATCCAACAGAGAGATACGGACATGTTTATATCTGCCACCGGGGACTGCCAGCAAGGGTAATAAATCTTGCAGATATTGGTGTGAGGGGCCCTCTCCTCCTTTAAACTTTGCTCTAGTTCTTAACTCCTCTGTAATCATAACCTAAATAGTGGTCTTGCTGTTTGTAAACATCTACACTTCTTCCAAAGATGATGGTCTCTCTTAAGAATTAGTTACCATTAAATTTGGATATTTTTGTTTAAGGAGGTGGATGATGGTTTATGATAGGCCTACAGTGATCACCGTACATGATGAATAGGTTTGATAGTCAATGACAGAGATATACAAATCTCACATTTGATCATTTGGTTCTATGGGGTGGTATCTTGACATCAGATTTTGAAAATAAGATAAAAAAAGGGTACACCTCATAACACCATTTATCCAGATATCAATGACATCAAGTGACTGAGGTTTGCTCCCCTAATAAAGATCATGTCAATATCATCTTTTTGTATGGTAGAGACTTAATGACAGTCTTCAAACGCTATTTATTATGAATGGGTTATGGTATATCCATTGACATAGGTGCATGATTTATAAGATAATTCATTTCAATTGGATTCAAATGCAAAAATAGCTTTTTATTAACTACAGAGTTAATAACAGTCCTGTATAAGTCTCCAAACCCCATTTATCACGAATTGGTTTGATGATGTATGATAAATAATATAGTGTTCAGTTCAAATAGATTACATTTTAAAATACCTGTATGCAAGCCAGAGACTAAATGACAGTCTAGGGTAGACCTCCAACCATCATTCATAATGATATGTCATGAATTGGCCAGGAGCAGTGACGGAACTCTTCACTGATGAAGGTAGAAATTGATTGACTTCCTGTGTTATTGATATGATGTCTCTGCACCTTTGTACATCTTTCTGAGCATGCCAAGATGTGTCAGCGCCATCTAGCCTACATTCCAGGAAACATCTTGTTGCTTTTTATCTCTGTTGATAGGTGGAATTGGGTCTGGGTATCTTTGGCCCATGGCACATATATACACTTGAACATATCATGTACCTGCTGAACTACAAGATAGCAGTAAAAAACAATATAAATTTTTCAATTTTTTTTTTTAAGGTTTGATAACACTTCACATATGATTATGGTGATATTTGATTGAAAATGTCATTGATATGAATTGATTCTATGACAGCCATTGAAGATACTTCATAAAATGATAAGGAATTAGATAATTATCTTTTACCTTTTCATGTAATTTGCCTCACTGTTCATTGCAAAATTGCTCTCCCACTGAAGTCATTAAAACTTTAGATTCCAGATATTATGTTTTCCATCTGCATATTGTTCTTGATCTTTTGATTTCAATTAAACTAGCATAATTTATTAACTAACAATGGTACAGAATGTAGACTTTTAGAAAATCAAAGGGACATTAACTTTATTTATTTCACATTCTGTTGATTAAAAGTATGACATCAATATCTTCAATACAGACATACATATCTTTAAAAATTTATCTGATTTAAGTCTTATCACTCATGAATATTTTTTGTTTGATTAAAAGGGTTTTATGATTTATCAGACCATATAACAAACAGTTCTAAATGATAATCCAAGAAAAGTATAAAACAAACTTGAGAGCTATCTCAACAAGTTGCCCCTTCAGTTAAACTCTGTGTACTTATTCACATCATGTGAAATACAAGTCGTAAATAAACCAAGTCAATGATTTTTTGTTCAACTCAATGTGGAACAACTTCAATTGTTGGGGATCTGAATTATTGACAGCCAAACCTGTAGACTTCATAAGCGTTTTTGCCACAGTATAAAACCTCAATATTTTTTTAGCAAACTTGATTGTGAAAACCTTGGAGCTCTTCCAAGACCATCCTGACACTGTTAGGAAAAACTAGTGTAATGACGCAAGCTATTGATCTAGGATTTTACATGTGGTCACACAAAGACCTCAGATTATCCAGGGTTCTATACAAGATGTTGTAATGCTCATTAGTGCAATGTCTTTTAGTGCTTTGTGCATGGGAGATGTGTGGACTGAAGTAAGGATCTAGACAAAAAAATGTTTTTGGAAGAGGCCTAAGCTTCAACATTTCTATCGATGATGGAAATGCAAAGAATTTCTGTATATGAAACTTCTGATCTTCTGTATATTGTAATTATCATTGTGGACATAACCAAAGATATAGTTGCAGATTTGAAGATAAGGATAAATAATTGAATGTCTTGAGAAAATTGTTTTGAGTATTGAAAAGAATGGTTTTTTTTGTTTTGGAGACATGTGCAATGTTCCTTTACTTTGATGTTTCAGGTTTGAAGACAATATCAGTGTTTCCGAGCTTATATGTTCTTTTGGAGACTGTAATCAATGTTTCTGAACTTGGCTTTAATTGGCTTCTATTTCCAATTTGTTTAACTATCTAATCTTTTTTAGGAGATTATACACAATTTTTTTAAGTTCTACTGTTCTATGGTTTTGAGAGAAAATATCCAATATCAAAGTTTGTGAGTAATTTTGTTCTATGGTTTAAGGAAACTTTCTGAGCCTGGCTCTTGTGGATTTTCGGAGAAAGTATCTAATATTTGTGAACCTATCTTTTCTTACTGTTTTAATACATGACCAATGATAATTCTATTTAAGATTGTTGTTAATTTTGATACACTCATTACCACTTTTAACTTTTAGTGCAATTGATTGTGGAGATGTTGAGATAGAAATTTAGGACTTATCCCAGGCATCTGTTGAAGATGTGGTTGTGCTCGTTACACCGTGGTCTCGTGGTGCAGTGCTAGAGAATGGTAAATAAGACAATAAGACTTCAGTACATGGGACATTAATTGGTATAATAAGATAACTCAATATAACATTCCACTTTGCTGGATGGTTAAATGGTATCAAGGGCTCTGATATCATGCATTTGACTGGCATCAGAATTTTGGTACAATAGGGTCCCCACCCTGAAGAGTTACAATATTTGATGGATTTGGTACAATTTTGGTGATTTTGAATCGGACCATTTTTGGCATATTTCACTTGTTCTTTGTATTGTTTGTGTTCATAGAATCAGTGATTTACTTTTGAAGAATATATTTGATGGGATTTTTGCTTTGGAAAAACATTTTTAGATGCAGTTTAAGCAAATTAACAAGAGGACTCGATCAGTTTAAGTTGATAGCTTATAGGTCTCTATTAATAATATCATTATTAATATCACTCTAATATCACTATATCTGTTTAAATGCAGAATAATTCAGTATCTCTACACCTGAGTAAGTTTGAAAGCTTTTATAGCATGAAAAACTGTAGTGGTTCTTGGGAGTGATTTTATAAGGTATTAACACCTTAGTATTTTAGAGTGATGAGCTTTGCAGATGTTCCATCTGCTCACATGCATTATAGGTTTAGGAAAAAATGAATGTTTTTGTAACTTTTGACAGCATATACGTCAAGAAAAATAGATTTCTTTGAAACTTGGTAATGCTTGACAGGTTTCATTATAGATGAAAGATATACGCCATCCCAGATGAATTTCAAAATACACTTTTTGATATATCTATGCTTGTGCTAGAGGCTAACCATATTTTGAAATCATTTACAAATTGAATTTAGGATTATCATAACAATTTATTTCCTTCAAACTATTATCCTTGGTGAAAAAATTAAAAACATATATGTTTTGCTGGTTCCAAATCAAGTCATCATGTCTTATTTTTTTCATTTTAATTGAGAGTTAAAAACCTGAATTCCAAACTGAACATTTATTGAGGAAAGGGCAGATTGGATTCTTAATATTTATGAAAATGCCATTTGCTCGCTTATATAAACACAATGAAAATTTAAATAAAAATAGATAAATCTTTTATGTTAGGTTCAAAAAGTTTGTCACCTTTAAGATTTCGACCTTTAGGGAATATGAGAATTAGAATTGTCACCAAAATATATTTGTGTTATATGAAAATTATATTGTTGCTGATATTTATTACATATCATTATGTTGAAAAACATCCATATGAATTAACTGAGAAGAGGTAAACAACTTCTTATCACTTTCAAAGTTTGCTGTTGTCAGTTTTATTCTTAAAGACTTAGAATTAGATTTAAAGGGGCAATAGAACATTGTTTTTATCAGATAACTGATCAAATGTAAACAAAAATAAATATGTCTGATCGCAAGATAATTTCTTTTAATCAAATGAAGCAGTTTGATAAAACACTTGCTGATCCATTACCCTACCTCAAATGATTAAAAGGTGTTCACACAAAAATGGCTGCCAATGTTTTTAGTTTGATACTCAATTATTTACTCTACAACTACAGATGATCAGATAAATAAAATGTTTTAGCTCGTTGACGATAACACATATGGCAAAAACAAATGTTTATTGGGGAAAATTTTAGGAAATACATCTTTCAGAAATATATAACTGTCTCTTTAAACTTGCGCAAATTAATCTTAGCAATCTACTTGTAAAATCATTTCAACTTTCTTCTGATAAATGCATTAAATCAATTGAATCTTGTTACAAAAAGTTTATTGTGTAAATCAAAGATATCCCTAGAGTATATATATCCAAACTTTATATATCCAAACTTTATATATCTGACTTTTTAAAACAAGATGACTTGAAGAAGTTAATGCACATTTAATGCTTTTACGAAAACATTAACAAATTCATCGTTTCAGCGTTACACTTTTATAGCCAACTTGGGAGCCCAAACTTATAAAAGAACAGTAAGTTGGTTGTATGGTAAAATTGGAATCAAAGGCCTAATCCCAAATGAGAAATATCTCTGTTTTTAGATATTCTCTGGCCTTTTAGCATTTCTCTCATCATATTTACAAATAAGGGTTATTTGTAATGCAAAATTTGATATAACTTTATATACATTTTCAAGATAAGATAAAAATAAACTGGTGTTCTCTCATTTTTGATATTCTTGATGTTGAAAAATCAATGAGAAAAGAAAGGTTTAATTAAGGTATGTATATAGAGACTTGTGCAATCTAACCTCACGTAAGTATTTTTAATTGAAATCCTGATCAAGAGAGGAAGTGTTCTAAAAGATTATGTGATCATTCTTTTATCTTAAACTTGCAATGGTGTTGGCAGGATGATATGATCCTAAACCAAGAATATAGTTTTCATATGTCTTCAGCTAGTATCCTCTTGTGAAGATATTTTGAGTTTACTGGCAGAATATAATTTTATATACTTATTCAAAGTAATTCATGCTACACTGAATTTCAGTGCAGTACCACCCATGATTTGCTAGTTCCAGCCGATGCACGCAGGTTGCACGGCAATGCATAGCCACAATGGTGTTGCGGGCTTTCTCCCTGCAATAATACTAGCGCCCGGGATATAAGTGAAATACTCTTGAAAGCAGCATTACACCCCATATCACCTCACCTCAAAGTAATGAGTGCCTCCCTGTTTAGAGTCTATTTATACAAGACAGTTTAAACAGTGTCCAATCAGCTCCTCATGAAGATGTCCCCACATCAAATACTGTTAATCTTGATTAATTTTCATAGACAAGGTGTTTCTTCCTTAACTGTTGAGTTTTTTATAAATGGAACAAAAGAATAACATCTGATACAGTCAAATATGGATGTGAAACCCAAATAATACAGTTCTTTCTTGGCCATCCTGTGAAGGTTGGGGGCAGGGTAGCGCAGTGGTTAGTGCTTTCGGCTTTGGATGATGATCGAGGTCCGGCGTTCGAATCCTGCATGGGGCTAGGCAACTTTGTCCGCAGTAGAGAACTGTTCTACATGCAGTAAGGATTAAATGCAATGCTATACAGAATTATTGTGAAGTATCATTGATGGTTGGCTACTTCCAGGTTTCACTGCAATGCATAGCCTTGATGTTGTTGCAGGCTTTCTTGATGTAAAAATATTTTTAAAAACATTGTTAAACCCAAAATCAGTTCACTCCACCTCACCTCACCTCACCTCACCTCACCTCACCTCACCTCACCTCACCTCACCTCACCTTTTAGATTTATCCTCATGGTGGTGTTTCCAATTTCATAAACTTATCTTAGTGCTAAGATAGTTGTAAGCCATTGTTAATTTATGGTATGTACGACTATCTTGGTGCTAAGAGAGCTTGGAAAATCTCGAACCCTGGGTGCTTACATTTACAGGTGCATCATGGTTTACTAATTTTAGGCCCTTATTAAACACTTAGCCATTATACTTTAAAAGGAAGGAATGATATGGAATTCTTTATTTCAGGGGTTGGGGGATTCAGTTGAATTATATTCCTGGTTTTGCATTTATTCTATTAATATTCTTTGTTAATGTTTCTAATACCTACCAAACTACCTTAGTATTTCAAAGCTCAAGCACCCTGCAGCAGTTTATACTGTATACTGAAAATGAGTTGGTATTCTGTTGGCTTGCTAAACAAAATCTTTAAAATAATTTTAAAAAGTGTTTATATATTCTATTTTATATATATTAAGAGAAAAGGTAAATTTTGTCATTGTATCTTTTCATTGTGATGTATGTATCCTTCAAGTGTCAACTGCCACTATTCTTAAGAAAAGAAACACTATATTATTTATGCAACATTTTTCCCAGTTCGTCAAAGTGTCAGACAAAGATTAAAAGTTCTATGATATCCAGTGAGATCAACAATGTTGAGCTAGTATGTGCGTAATACAGACAGGTTTTCTTTGGAACATCTGTTCAAAAGATATAAAGTTTTAAAAAAGTAAACTTTTATCATTTGTTCTCAACATTTTTACTTAGAATAAAAAATGAAATCATTCCAGATATTGGACAACAAAATATTGGAAGAAATACAACTAAATGTGCGGTATATATTTATTTTCCTTCACTTTATGATGTAACCTAATATCAATACTAATGAAACGATAAAACATTTGAAAAAATCCTCTTTTGTATTACAATGAAAGCTGCTGAATATGGTTTGAATAAGGTAAATAAAACAAAAGGAATTTTTTGAAAAATTACTTTTGTAAAAGTCCATTCTTTTGCAAGAAATATTTGTTATCACAAGAATATTATTTTCAAAATTTTAGAAAGTAGACAAGAAAGTCCAAATCTTCAGTGTTAAAAACCAGAGTCTACTAAACATTTGAACAAAGCACAGATCTAGAAGAGCACCAAAAGACATACTTCCAGACAGCTTCTCTTCAAGCTGTCATTAGGTAAATAGTTTATGGCGCTGTTGTCGTGTTTTATGGCTATTTAGTACAGCTCTTCACAGGGAACAGCTACTCAGCCTATCTCTTATTGATTAAATAGGAAATGAAACTGTTGTCATTTGTCATTGTCTCTGTTTAAACAAAGGTAGAGATGGAAACTGATACATGTGAGGTATCAATGTCATAACATGACGGATGTTCAGCGGCTAGAGTGGACTGGTACACGAGTGTCCAAAACTCACTTGACTACTGTGGACAAGTGAATGTGTCACCTTTCTACTTGAATCATTTCAACCATTCTATTAATTACAACAAAGGTAGAAATCATGAAATCCTATACTAGAGTCTGTTCTAATATGAGCATATTCCAAGCTTCTGAGAGATTTCAAAGCATCCAGAAACTTGATTTAGTAAATAGATAATATATCTGAAAGTGATAAAATATCAGAACTTTTTTTAAAATGTTCAGTTGTTGAGCAGTTTCTAAAAGTTAATCCATTCTGAAAGATGAAAGAGTTTTTATTTTACATCAAGCACTTTAATAAGTTCTTTTATTTTTTTATGAGAACACATGGGAAATTTATCGTATAGGTCCAAGTTTGTGAAAGATGAGTGAAAGATACACATATAAACCCACGTACCATCTATTCTTTTTAAACATGCGTAGCCGCGCTGTATGATTGAGGAGTGTTTTTCTATTTTCACTTGTCATATTCAATTTAACTAATTTCTGATATATTCTTGGTGTGGGACTAGTTTGTTATTCTGATCAACAAATTGAACAAACAAGTGTAAAAAAAAATATATGACATTAATCTATTTATCTCTTATCAAGAAACCTTGCATGAATAATTAATCAATGTATGCAAAATGATAAAAATTAAAATTAAAATTATTTTTCTATTACTCTCTCGGTAATGACCAATCTAAAATCATGTCCTATTTAAACAAATCGTAAATCTTGCAGATTGGCCACTAAGAAGATTCAACTCAACATTACAGTGTTAATTAAATTTGTTGAATAGTTCTAGAGCTAACCCCCAAAACACTTCTCCCTTCTGAAACAAATTTAGTATTGACGTATCTATTTTTTTAATAAAAAAACATGAAGAAATGTAATTCACTTTATCCACCCTCTGTACCACCAACCTGTCTTTTGATGACAAACTTTAACACCTTTATTTCATCCAGGTTATTTAATTTACTCCACCCACATCCACAGATATCTGATTAGCCCAACTGCCTCTGGTGAAGGAGATTGTAACACCCACGTCCACACTCCCGCAATGACCTTGTCTTGTCACATCATTTTTTTTATCCAGTTGCATTTTTAACATAGGTTTTTTTCCGTTTGATGAGCCTAGAATTTCAGAGCTCTTTTTCAATCCTACTTGGCTCATAGTAACTAAAAGAAACTGCTTCTTTAAATAACCCTTATTCTAAGTTAACAACTAACTTCGCTTAATACCATCTTCCCTATCAATGGCCTTTTTTTCAGTCTTGTAAGTAAGTGACCCTAACTAACTTCAATTGGCCTCTAACTTAACGCTTATTCCAGTGACTAACCCATAATAATCCTACCAACATAACTTATACAGATATATAAAGGCACATCTTATGTAGAATTTATAATTCTTTTTGTCAAAGTCTATTTTTTGTTTTTGTTGACCTCTCTGTCTTGTTAGATGTTGTCCTTTCCTCATGGTTTTTGCAGGTCAACCGTTCTGGTCAATACCCAGGAGCCTGTCCTTGTTTCTTCTATAATTGCCTGAACCCCAGTCAGCCTGTGTGTATTGTCCCATATTGCACTAGGTCCGTCCACTAAGTTCATTCACTCTCAACATGACAAGTTCGACAGGTCTTTTCTGACAACTTTCTTCACAAATCTTGACCTACAAATGTACAATTTTCTGAACCATAGGCCACATTTTAGAAATGTACCGAAGACGTCCTTGCGCATGTTTCTAAGCCTCAAATCAATTTGGTTTGAATTTTTATGTTATGTTCATTCAATTTACAACTTTGTCAATGTTTGACGGTAGCATGGTTTTTTTTTGATAAACAAAGTGATCCAACAAAAACAAAAGAAAATGTTACAATTTGTAAGGTAACCTCTATTAATCAAAAGAGGCAATTCTCAAAGGAACGTAAGATGTTCAGCTAAGCTAAGCTGTTATTGAATCCATCTCCCCACTTTAAATGATTAACAGGTGTTTACACTAAAAAGGCCACCCGTAGCTTTTGCTATATTTTTGTTACATTCTATTAATACAGATAATCAGTTCGAGTAGCAAGGTGTTTGACCCTCTGAAGATGATTTATTTGACATAAACATAAATATTTATTGGGTAATTAGAAATAATAACATTTCATAAAAACCTTTGCCTGTTATTGATTAGACCGTAAGTTAACCTGTGTCTTTGCTCCATGCCGTCTTTCCCACTCCATGCATCCATTTCATGATGACAAATTTAAGTGCTGTTTGGTGAACTTTTTTCTCAAAGCTATTAATAAATGCATTTGACAGTCTGCACTTGGTAAGATTAAAATTTCAAAGATTTCTAATTTAAAATGGTGGATTGATTAACTATTGTAATACATAAAGTATATTTCAACGAGAGTGCACTCATTTACCTGAGTGTCAAATTGTAATCAACCAAAATGTTACCCTCAGTAACATATTTCAACTGAATTATGATAGAATCATGTACTACTAACATGCTTGTTTAAACGGGAATGTGCCTTGAATTTTCATTCCACCAAAAGCCCTAATAGGAATGTCCTTTCGAGGACATTGTTGCTTTTCTTTTGAAAATTTTATTTCTGCAAAATTTTCCAAATAAACATAAGTTCATGAAAAATGAAAAATCGTCTCCAGATGATCAAAGGTCTCACTACTCAACCAGATTATTCATATTTGTAACCATATTGTCATGATCAAGCAATAACTGCATGCAGC
Source organism: Phorcus lineatus (assembly GCA_921293015.1). Lineage (NCBI taxonomy): Eukaryota > Metazoa > Mollusca > Gastropoda > Trochida > Trochidae > Phorcus > Phorcus lineatus. Next base: position 27,953,254 of record OV121085.1, on the reverse strand, counting down.
CAGTAGAGAGCTAACGCTTTTCAATCATTTCAGTTCAGGAAAGAATTTGTGTAGTTTGGTACATGTTAAACGATAAAAAAAGATTGTCTTTCAGTTAAAACAATTATTTACTTTTTGTGAATTCATTTTATTTCCTTAAAAATCATTCTACATGCAGTGCCTTTAAACGCACTCGTGCACGCCAATATTTCGTAAACACAACAAATGCACAGATATTGCATATCTCTCGATATTACTCACTATCCTCACTCAAGTAATCTACCTCATAAGTTATTTAACAAATATTTACCTATTCAGGTAGTAAAGTGGATTTCTAAAGGCCGGAAATATTTACTGTTACGTTACATAAATTTGCATGAACAACGATTTCGGAAATATTAGAATTTTGCTCATAACCAGAAAAGCGGAAACAACAGCCGCTATGGTCAATCTAATAGCAATGCTAATACTGTGTTATCAAATCGGTTAATTTACAACATTGCTTTCATTAAACATATTTCATGATTTGTTCTCAGTTTAGGTAAATTCAATAGCTGCACACAGTACTAGTTCAGCCGTTTCCAAGTGTCAATAATATATCCGTTTTGTGCACAGCTAACCATAGATGTTTATATGTCCAAGCAGACAGCGGCTGTCTTAATGTTTTCATTGTTGACTGCAGGTAAATTGTAAGAATGTTTAGTATTTCACTGATGGATAGAAAGTTTAAGTGAATGCATAAGTCCTTGTAAACCTTAAAATAGCCAATAAAACTGTAAAAGCGTGCACTAGTGCCTTTAATCTTGATAATTATTGTTCTGCATAGGTCTTTCTTTTAATCTGAGACTTTATTGGAACTAGCGCTTTTTTCTTCAATGGTTGTTTGACCCTTGCCTTTTAAGTGAGGCCGGCACTTATTACAAGAAATACAATTATTCTCTTCAAGTACTGATGTACTGACCATGTCTAACTGAATTAAGGAACCTATAGGGACTGGAAAGCGCCATCTGCTATGGGAGACAGGTCATGGGCAAATTGTGGTCCTGTCCAGATACATATCTCTAAATGTAATTGAGCTCTGTATTATTAGTGTTTCCCCGATGTTGGAAAAAGGGCAAGGTAAATTGATTTTAAAAAGGACACAACTCCTTTCAATAGGGCACTTAGATACAATTCATATTTAAGTATGTTTCCATTGAAAATGGCGCTGCTTTGTGTAAACAAAACAGTTTTCTTTACACTTATGTCAATCCTAACGATCTAAAATTTATTTGATAACTTTCTGAATAAATGTCAAAAAACCACCACATTTAAGTTACCAAGTATAAATGAGATAGGGATTTAAAACATGTGCATTTCACTCAATACATCAAGTGAGATCATTCGACTGCAACCACCAATGATCTCCCTATTGTTCCTGTATCTAGCTAAACATGTCCACATCAAGAATGTAGTTTTTTCTCCCCTTTTTTATGATGCAATGTTATAGAAATAAATTGATACTCATTTACTCATCAAGGTTCATGACAATGATATAACATTTGTTATTTTAAGACTTGTGGATATGGTAATATAGGTAAGACAACCACCAAAGCCAGATGTGTTGGACATTGATCACTTCATCACAGCAAGTATTTGAATGACTCTCTGGTCACAATCTATTTGAATTATGATAATCTATGATAATGTTGTGCTATATATCCATGCAGGTACTAATACAAAGGGCTGACTAAGATGTACAAGGGAACCCCTGTATATTATAACAAACACTGCACCTGTTCCGTTTATATTACAACATTGATGTCAAAACCAAATTAACATAATTCCTAATATACATCCAGCCGTAAAGAGTTTCATTATCAATGCCCTTTTGTTTTAAAAAGATTTTTTTTCTTGGCGCCTAGAACGCTTATCATGGCAAATTAATGATCAAAGATTATTTCAACTGACATCACTGACAACCCATCATCTGTTACACTCATGCTTCCAGAACATTGATCTTTAACCAATTCTTGATAAAGCACCCCCAAAAAGGGTATCCTAATGAGTGACCCTTATATTCTTGATGTTTGTGCCACTGGCTCCTATTATGTAGATTTTATCTAAGTAGTCCTGGAAGTGATTCTTCATTAATGGCCCCTGATAAGAGGCATTTTTACTTTGGCCCTTGGTGCCTATTATATTGATTGCAGTATATGGAGATTCCTAGAAGTTATTCTTCATCAACAGATTCTTTATGAGTAGATTTTGGTAAAGCAGTCATCAAAGAATCCTCGAACAGATTCTTTATCAGTAGATTTTGGTAAAGCAGTCAAAGAATCCTTGAACAGATTCTTTATCAGTAGATTTTGGTGAAGCAGTCATTAAAGAATCTTTGAACAGATTCTTTATCAGTAGATTTTGGTAAAGTAGTCATCAAAGATTCCTTGAACAGATTCTTTATGAATAGATCTTGGTAAAGTAGTAATCAAAGATTCCTTAAACAGATTATTTATCAGTAGATTTTGACAAAGTAGTCATCAAAGATTCCTGGAACTGATTCTTTTCAGTGCATTTCTATTAATTTCTATTAAAAGGGCTATCTCTTCTTGGTGCCTATTATGTTGATTGCAGAATGGAGATTCCTGGAAGTGACAGCTCTGGGCAGTGAGAGACAGATGGGTGAAGACATCTATTGGAACTGCTGTGAGCTGGAAGCAGCTCTTTGTCCATAATCCTTCAACTGTTTCCTGTGTGTCACTCCCTTGATGCCAAGCACTCCTGTGGTATTAGTTTAGTATAAGGTTTTGTTAGTCTGCTTGATTGCTGACAGATTAACCGATAACAGCTTGGATAATCTTTTGAATTATGACAGATGGTAGAAGATGAATATATGTAGACTCTCTCATAGACTCTCATGCTTTTTTTTTTCAAGAACAATTGAGATTATCTTTTGAATGATGAGAGGTGGAAATGAATTAGATATGTGTAGACTAGCTTATATATTCTGGAATATTATCTTAAAAAGAAATACAATTTTGATCAACTCTTGAATGATTAAAGATTGTATTCTTTAAAAAAGAGTAGATTGACCCATACTCCAAGAAAATTATTTCTTTTCATGAAAACAGTAAATTGAAAACTGACTGAACCTTATAATTTTTCTTAAGATCTATATTTTTGCTTTAAGGTTTTGAGAAATTAAATAGAAACTGACACAGTCCTGTTTTAGTAATTTTTCATGTCATTTGTGTTAGGTCAAGTGTTTTTGCTGGCACTCAAACCTTAATGCGTGAATAATGTAAAATAAGGAGCAGATAAAAGAAATCAATTTGAGAACAACCTAAATTCACATTTATAGCAAGATTTTTTGACTGTTTAAATAAAACAATTAAATCAATGGAGATCTAATCTGGATTTACCACTGTCTAAATGTGAGCTATCTAGGATAATTTCCTTGACCAAAAAGTAAAGATCTAAGCCTTAACATCCACCCTGCCAGAGGCAGAGCAAGTCATTGGCTACTATTGCAGGGATGATACCATGCATGAATAAAGAGTTCTGTAGAGTTCTGTAGTTAAAGTGACCCCAAGGGTATTCTGTGATGAGTAAGGGCTAGTTATTGTTGAATCATGACAAGGTGGTATTCTCTCATGCTATGGGTGATTACTAATAGCTAGGCAAGGGGAGATAATTATCATTTGACAGCTAATTATATTTCAGAGATTAGCAGGTCAAGTGTTTAAACATCAGTTAATGTACTGTTGTTGATCTTTGCTTCATCCACTAAAATGAGTTGACATTTTGAGATGTCTGAATGTGATTTTGATGTGATTTTTTAGATTTTTTTGTAAATGGGCAAAATACACAAGATAATTGGTTGAACTTTGTGCCTGTTTCTCATGTTTCTTTCAAACTGGTTTTAAGTGAGAAACAATTTGAATAATAGAATTATTGATAAGTGAAAGTTATATATTAACCTCTTTAAGCAACAACACTAGTTATTTTCTATACTAGTTATTATCTTTACTAGTTATTAATTCTCAGTAGGTTACTTTGAAATTAATCATCATTATTTTCATAACACATGGGCTATGATAAACATTTTATCATTTTAATGCTGCAGAGAATAGAAATATAGCTCATGATCGTTCTGCCAAGAATCTATCAAAAGACACATTCATTACCATTTATCTCTTGAGTATGTAAGGGCTAAATACTTCAAATGTTAAATTTATATAAGTCATTGTCAACAAATGATCAAGGTTATTGAATTCATATTCACCGACACATATTATTAATTCATTATTTCATGGTCACCTTGCATTGGATTCTAACCTGTATCAATGAATACAAATGTAACCATTCAATTTCAAAAGAACCTTTTTCAAAAAGAATTCAAAATTTAAAAAATTTGAATTCATCAGGTGATGAAATAAGTATACTGCCAATAACATTGCATTTTTTCAAAATAGAATTGTTAAGAAAAGCATGATTTTCTCCATCATGATTTTCTAAAAAGTTGTGATCCAGCAATTCCTGCTATTTCTTATGTATGCAACTCCTAAAAGGTCTTCAAAGAGTGCACTTCTTTAATAAATATTGTTTAAATTACAGCAGTTAATGTCAACGATTAACTAAAAGCTTAGACATTTTCAGACTAAAATGATAATTTAAGCATTTAATCAAAGCTGTTGGGCATCTATTGTTGAGATTCTACCAATTTTTGTCAACATTTAACTTGTAACTGAATAATGTTCTGTCTAGCTGCTAATTCATGTCATCAAAGGTGTTGGACATCAAGCTATTGTTTAGATTCCAGCAAGAGTGGTCAACAGATGAGCTGGTCATTTGTCCAACAACTCCTTTGTGTGCAAACAGTCGACGAATATTTAATTTCTGGTCATTGTTGTAGATGAAAGGGCAGTTCCCAAGTGTGCAGGGACTATGAGAGACTTGTGATCTTTCATGGTTCATCCAAGAGTGATTTCCTGCCAATTTCTATCTAATTTGTTTAATTGATAGTTTTATGCCTCAGTGGTTCTGGGATAATTCAGTATGTCCTCAAATTGGCTTCATTGTTGTGATTTCATTATATGGCCACATGGATAAAAGTGTTGAAATTTGAAGCTTCAAAGATTTCACTTAATTCCTTGCAAAAGTTTGATAAAATTCTATTTTGATCCCTGAACTGTAGCAAATATGTGTTTTTCTATTTGTTAAAGAATATTTTCAAAAGAGATTATGGAGACAAGAAACCAGGTTCATTACACTACATTTTGAAATTTTTTAAAATCTATACACACAAAATACATTTTCATAATTGGAAATTATGCAATCAGAAATAACAAGAAAAATAAAAAATGAATATTCCAAAATTTGTAAAACATGGCACCATTTGACTCTGTACAAAGAAACTTGTCTTTGTGAAGAAATATTTCTTCATTTGATAATTTCATATTGACGGCCTAAGGATTCTATTTCATTATCTCTGAAAAATATTTCTAATCATCAAGTGATGAACAATGATAGAGGCATGATAGGGATATAATGAGATGGCAAATACAGTCAACAATGGCTCTCTAACACTTGGAGATGGTTAATTATGTTAATGAGTTAAATGCTAAAGTGATTAATGTCTGGAGTACCGAAGGTGTACATCTGTCCAGTTTTGACCACCTGCTGATTATACTGACCATCAAGATTTTAGGACTGAATATCAGGGACAGATCAATAGCGCTAACAATAGGGGGAAATCTGGATCTGTAAATGAAACTGTTTGTGAAGCAATTGATTATGGCAATTTATATAGCTATTAATATGACAAAACTGGCAATCTAGCAGACTGATTTTCCAATGTTTGATAGAATCAAATTGATCAGGAATACTTAAATCTTTCAAAAATGTCTTTATTTTTATATCATTTGTATAATAGAGCTCACACCTAAATATAATTTTTTTCATATATTTATGTATTTCAGAGGTTTTATCTCTTCAGATGTTCATTAGAAAAAGATGATTTTCACACGATTCAGATTTGAAAACAAGTATAAGAGAAATTGTGTTACACGGATTCACAATATAGAAGTACAAGTCATTGTTGCTCCCTAAAAGCTATATTTTTACCTCCTCTAATAAAGTCAATGAATGGATTATGTCAAATCAACAAAAGCAGATTTCTTGCCCCAGGGGTTTAGGTCTCACCTCTCTGTCACTCCCAGGGAGCTGTGTATTAATTGTTGTGTCAATAATTGGAAAAAAAACTATTTTAAGGGGTTGGGAAAGGGAAAGGAAAATTTACTGAGAATAAACCTGCTGTGATTTTAAATATTTGATAAATTTTATTTTTTCAAACTTGTATTCTCAGCGAAAAGGGTAACTCAATTTTTCAATATTGAAATACTCAGTAATTTGAAATCGGATCAATAGAATACATAGATATTGAATGTTTTGTTTTTAAATGATTAGAAAAGAATTCTCTTGTCAATATCAAACATAATTTTTTTTTGATTACTGTCCAGAGACTGCTAAATCATGCTTCATGAATCGATGTTGAGAGATATAGGAAGTATATTGGTGAACTAGGGTGAAAAATGTTGGTCATCGTCCTTCACTATCTAAACTGGGCTATGGTGAACTAGTGATACAATTAGAGTCGGAAATCAATTTTGGAGTGTGATTTAACTTGAGCAAGAGTTTATTAACCTCAAGGTTGTGTCTGAAATGTGATTAGGGTGTGAGTAGAGTCAGAGTTGCTTGTTGATGTACAAAGCTTAGGGCCGTGATATAGATAAAGGACAGGTTTGAACACTGCAAAATTGTTATGTTTGGGATATAACTTTCTGCAATAGTACAAACTTTTGTACCTTTTTGGGTGTTGAGCCTCTTGTTGAGCCTCAGACTCTGGCAAGGTCAGATTACTGTAAGAATCTTTCTTTTGAAAACATATGTTTATATATATATGCTGTGGTGGATCATTAGATAGGCTTGAAAACTGTACAATCTAACTTTTCAAAATAAATGAGGGAAATTGTTAGGATAAATTTTGATTATTTAGGAAAGTGTATAAAAATGTGTGAAAACAATGTGACGTATTAAAACACATTTACATATACATATGTTTATCTATCTCAATTAAAGGCTTAGTTTTTTATTAACAGAATACCTCAAGTTGCAAACCAAGTGTTTGCCAAGTTACAGGAATAAAAGTTTCTTTTTGGATATGTCCCAGATTTATTTTTTGTAAGATTGACTATTCACAATCTAATTGAGTTAAATTTTTCAAAAATTTGTAAGTTGTGCAAAGTATGAAAAACGTTCTACGGTTAAAGTAACGTCTTCTTTTAAGTGCTAATGAAGCCTTTTTATCAAATTAATCTAATTAAAAGTTTAAATCATGAACTTGTTTGTTGTTTGATGTGCACACTTGATGAGTAAATCTGCACTTGAGCTTCTATCAGTTTATCTTAACACATGTTTTTTTCTTGGATTAGAAACCAACCTCTGTGCTATGAAAAAATTCTACATTTTCAGTGCTTTGAATCGACTTTAATCTGATTACAATCTTTAAGTGTCTCTAAGTACGTTAACCCTTTTTTGCTGTGGAATTGGAGGACTAATTGACCTTTGCAAAACCATAAAGTCGTCAAAGAGGTCATTAAGTTAACCCTTACACTGCAAGATAAGGAAAATATTTTTTGAAAGAGTAATATGAAATTTATTTTATCCATTCAAAGGTTTAAAAATAAATCTAATTTATTAAAGCTTTCAAAAAAATAATTCTCAATCAAATATGAAGGTTAAAGAGCCATGAATTTATATATTTCAGGAAATAAACCTTCATTCTAAGATATTAATGCTAAAACAAATCTGTTTTATAACAACATATAACAAATTATTTGAATGCACTTAATGTATATTGTCAAATTGTAATACCAAAGGCCATTACATATGTAATTGTTTTTTAATTTATCTTTCAATCATTATTTTTATGAAAATAATAAATATGCGTTAATGACCTAAAAAAAATTATTTAAAAAAAATATTTTGTCATTTTAATGCAATTTCTCTTTATTTTCAAAACCGCATTCATATTGACCGAGTTCAATGGTTTACTGAAATCTCCTTTTTCTCCTCAACTCCATGAGGAGTATACAGACCTCTCAGCCATTAGCTAAATTATTCAAATTTCCTTCATTTGAAAACCAGTAAACAATATTTCAGCAGACCAAAGGTTATAAGACTTCAATATACTCCATAGCCTTCAAGATCAACATGTGTTTTTACTTTGAGATACATTGACTAATCACTGGGTTGGTTAAGTAACAGAGTCAGTCACAAATGAATGGATTTAAGCTCAAACTAACTCTCCAATAAATGGCTCTGTGTCATGAATTCTTCATAACAGTCTTTGAAATATGATTTCTCCCTCAAAGAAACATATCAATATTTAGCAAGAGAACTAATCTTTGAAAAGAGGTAATTGGACGTAATTGGCGTTGTATGAATGGAATCTGTTTCCCTGCGGAAACTGTGTGGCACTTTCCGAACCAAAATATAGATTTTGTGTAATATTCTGTCATTATGTTCATTTGAAATTTTTCATCTGTCTTTGAAGTTCAGCTTCATTGCTTTGGTTTTTGGTTTTTCTGAATTTCTTAAAAGTTAGCTTTTGCAAGTTTTGTATTTGTTTCCATCCTGGAAAATTGATTGAAAACAAAATTATGTCATTTTTTTTATTCTCTCGTAGATAATGTTAGTTTCATATTTTCTAAATTTTGTCATGATGTCTACTTTATACTTGTGTAATTTTCTTATTTTAAGCATTTGCGCTCAAACCAAAATAAGGATGGCGATAATAATATTGTGCACAATGTGCCATCCAAACATGTGTGATCATTGGGCACTAATGGGTGAAGTGAGGCACATTTTGGACAAAGTCCTTTACTTGTTTAACACCAAAAGTCTCCATTCATGTGTTAGTGTGAGCAACTTTGTTTATCAAACAAAGAAGTGGGTCACCCATCCAACTGATGATCTGCACCCATTCTTGCTGAACTACACTTAGATGCAAATAGATTGCATTTTATTTAAAAATGTGTTTATTTTTCCGACATTATTTCATATTTCCTTATCAGTCTAAAAAAACAACACTTATCATAACAGAAATGATTTGTTAAGAAAACTAATAAAAGAACTATTTTCCATAGAATTTGACAAGTTTGCAAATAAAGCCATTGAATATTTTTCAAAGCAAAAGAAAACCAGAGACACTGTTTGAACATGAAATGAATTTAGCAAGCAGCTGGGGGCTGATGGATGTAAATTGCAGCGCTATTTACATTGGAAATCAGATCATATAAGTCGTCAGGCTGTGGATAGCATTATGCTGTTGTCAAACTTGGCTCTTCTTCTAATACAAAGACGCAGGGTGTCTACTCAATACCAGTTCATTAGCAAAATCTCTTTAATGCTCTTTCAACCATTTGGTTAGGTTTGTGTACACATGAAGATATTATCAAGTATTGGATGTGAGAAAGGCAAGGATTAAAGATTATTGGGTTTATGATTTTGTAGAAAAGAAAATCTCACCTGCATATTCAATGAGGTGATTAGATTTGTTTACACATTTGTGTTAAAATGCATTGGATATTAATGATTATTGGTGTAATTTCATATTCAAATGAGCTAAAACTCTTAAGCATATAATAATATAATATCTTTCGTAGGTTTTTATATATATACTTATGACGATAAAAAAAATTATGATTATGATATGGAAAGAATTAAAAATCTTAAGATTAAGAAAACTGCTTAAATACAAATTCAACTGATATATCTAGGTTATACACATGATGATAAAATCGAGATATATTTATACAAGAAATTTATATAAGTTTTAATTAATCAGTAAAGATAGAAGTCTTGGGAATATCTCGAATTTATCTGTTTTTTTGTCTCATATTGGACATAATGAGGTTATTGATAAAATAAAGGATTTGATGAACGATTATTGGCAGTTAATGATTTCAAAGAGATTCCCACTGCCTCAGGTGATAAACAGGTGAGTTAACTCTTGTCTCCTATCTGTCATACCTGACATTATTAGTGATTACCTGAGGTCACATGTCATTTGACCTCTACAAAATGTGAATTTTTGTATTCCTACCTTTGACAGAGCGATCAAGATTTATACATAAATAAAATTAAATAATAAACATAAATTTTCAGGAGTGCCAAAAGATCGTATAGCACAATTCTGAGGGTAATGATTTCTTCCTTTCTATTCCATTTGTATTGCATGAAAATATAAACAATACAATCCGAATCTCTTGCAACAGGCGGCTACAGTGATGTCACAGATTCGTGCTACAACAATCTTTGTAAGGCAAATGTTGCACATATGCACATATCGAAAATATGACACTACTTATGTTTCACAGATATAAAAGGGATTTCAAGCTAAAACAATCTTTGTAAGGCAAATGTTACATATGCACATATGACACTACTTATGTTTCACAGATAAAAAAGGGAATTCAAGCTAAAACAATCTTTGTAAGGCAAATGTTACATATGCACATATGACACTACTTATGTTTCACAGATAAAAAAGGGATTTCAAGCTAAAACAATCTTTGTAAGGCAAATGTTACATATGCACATATGACACTACTTATGTTTCACACATAAAAAAGGGAATAGAGGCTAAAACAATCTTTGAACAGTGTATTGTTCTAACTTGTGTACATGAGTTGTTCTTTGTTTAGTCTCGCTTTAGCTCAGAGTTCCTCTTGACTTTTTGATTTAGCTACCCTACCCTAGATCTACGAGGCACTGCAATGTTATCACGATAGAGATACAGTGCATTAGCCACTAAAAGCATTGTCTAATAATAACAAACCTCTACAAAACTCATTTTCTTTAAAAATTTAGAATAATGAAATAATTTATATACCCTATAAATTTCTTTTTCCGAATTTTAATTTGCATGTTATTTAGTTCAGGTCAAAGGTTAATTGAAAGATAATACTGATTCATTGGACATAGACAGACAATTTATTCAAAGCTTTGAGGTTCAGAAATCTTTATTTCAACATACCCTAAAAATCTATTCTGTAGTAGCGAGTATTTGAGGAGGTTATTGTTCGGAGTGGGGTACCCAATAGTTATTGTTCGAAGGTTAGCGTACCCAAACTTCTCATTATGCGGGGTTGTTGTTGCTGTATCAAATGTTGAGAGGTTATTTAAGGCCAGATGGATGGCCAATTCTAAGCTGTATAGAATCCTGATAATTATAGTTCACGACTTGCAAGGATAATGCACTCAGAGAGAACAAAGCACAAAGCTCAACACGCGTATACGAACATTTAAAAAATATGTTAAATGTTAACAAGCAAATTGCCATGGTTTTCGCACCTCGTCGGAAGCTCATAATTGAAAGTGTTATTAAGGTGTCACCATGACACTTGGAACAAAGTGGGGTTATATAATACGCTAAAATTATTTATCATATGCATTACACCTGTTATTCACTACCTGTGGGAGAATATTATGCAAATGAGGCCCTTTGCTTATCAATATTTGAAATTGTTTGTAATAACAGATGTCATTATATTGTTGATGCATGATGACTAATAGATTATCTTAATACATTTTCATTTTAAGACAACAACTGTATTGACACTAAAGGGAAGTTATCTTTATATCATGATTTATTTTTACCATAAAGTTGTATTGTTTAAATGTTTTATAAATATTTTTTATCATATTTTGAGATATCCTCTCTTTATCTTGTGTTCACAAAATCATTAATATTAATTAAATTTACAAAACTTTAGAAAAATCATGAATTATTGATAATTTACATATAATCAAAGTTGAGAAACATACTTTTACAGTCTATCATAGCATTATCAAAGCTTTTGTTCATCCAGTGTTCTTTGTCTTTTGCAAACGACATGCAATTTGCAAACAAATAGCAAATATCAAAAGCTTTGACAAAGCGATTAACCAATGGATTAAATACCTCTTTGAACTTTTTCAATTTCCTTGCTGAAATTACATTTCATCTCGGACAAGAACGAATGTTGACATTAAGCTCTCGAGCATTATCGGAGTAGAGTCACATGAAATTAACAAATTGTTCGAACTAGGACATCAATCAAAAGTATCCATTGGTCCATTGTTCTACCCTGATTAGCCGAGCGTACTTGTTTATGATATTGCCACTGTCTCTATTGTTATTTCGTGATTAGCCGTGCGTACTTTGTTTATGATGCTGTACATAACTGACCACTGTCCACCTGTGTAAAGACATGAATGATTTAAGTGACTCAGCGTCCAGTCACAGGTAACCAAGCGGAACCAAATCTGACGGTTGAGTAGTTCACACATTCACACTTCAGCATGATTTAATCAAGCCTCTCTTCGTTTCTGTTCATTTCATCAGTGATTTGATTGTTCTTGAGAAAATCTTATTTTTCTGAAAGGTGTTTAGTAAATGTATTTAAATTCCATTTTGATGAAAATATATGCTAGAAGTAAAGTCTTTACTGTAAGTTAGATTTTAAATGGTCCATAACTTATTGATTGAGAAAGAAATCAAGATCTAAGTGTGAAACAAGATTTCAAGTTCTGAAGATTTTTAAGGTTTTAATTTTTATTCATATGAATTGATTTAGTGGTAAAATAATTTAAAAAAATACATGAATGAATGCATTAGTGAATGAATATTAACTTCTTAAACATTAGATTTTCACTTTTTTAATGCAATTCTTTTTGTAATAATAAAATTACCTACCAATCATATAAAAAGATAAATGAATAAAATAGAGTCAGTCTAGTTTTAATCATGCACAGGTGGCGAGAGACTTCAATGATGTCATCGCCCGACGTGGATTGGGATGACGGTATGATAACTTCACATGAGACTGAACAAAGGACATGTGACTCACGTGAACAGTTGTTGCGGTGAAATGGAAAGCCAATGCGGCATTGTCATTTAACAATTAAAATATTGCCATGGATTTTCTTTATGTTGGCCTATCGGTACAAAAGACTACCCGATCCAACCGATGATTCATATGTCCAGCATAATGGGCAAACAGAGTCATTGTTGTTATTTTTTTATGAAAACATTTGAGATCCATATGTAAACACATGAAATTTGTGAAAGTTGGATAACCTTTTGGTTAGTCACCTTGACAAGATTTTATTACATTTCTGTAATTTGATATTGAGGTTTATGTAATTTTTATGATAATTGAGCCAATAAAATTGTTCTGATATTTTATGCGAGGGGTTAAATACCGATTCGGGCAATCATTGGTGAGAAAAAGGGATATTTTGAGGGGTGGCAGAGTAGTAAACTTTATATGATATTGACGTGTCCATTGCTGAAATTGACATGAGTATCATTGAAATTGACATTGATAACAAAACTTTCATCAGCTTAAATATTTTGTGAGGATAATCTTATTAAACTGATTATTTTGCTTTAAAGAGGCATATGTTTGTGACAAAAAAGGTTTTTTATCTTTAACTGTTCTTTGAAATCCAATCTCAATTACAAAATCATGCATTGTATTTCACTTCTTATTAAAGTAAACAACTGACACTGTTTAAAGTGATTTTTTGAGATATATGAATGTTTTTGTAAAAAATAGCAATTAGACATGTATACATTTCACTTTATGGCGCTATAAGTTGATCTTAAGAAAATCCAGCACACTCTTTCTTATTCCTATCTTCTGATTTTATTCCACATTTCATTCAATACCAAATTAAATATAGTCAAGAAACACCCCTTAATCCTTTAGGAAGATTAAAATATTCCTAGTGGCCAATGATCAGGAATGACAATCTCTTAGCAAATATAAAATCAATGATAAACCTCCTGCCAAAGACGAGTATAGCAGAATATTATGCAACACCATTAAAATGTTCACAAATTCAATTTCAATTTTTTTTTAAATCTAAAAGATTATAAGTTATAGTTATGATTATGATTTCAGTTCTTAATAAACATCCAACATTTGCAAGTCTATTTCTCCTCCGAAAAAAACTTTGATAAAACAATCAATTCTTGAATTAGCCATTGTGTCAAACTCACTGTCAGTTAAAGGGCAAGCACAATCAAAGTGGCATGTAACTATATCTTTATAGCGGATTTGTGAACAGGTATCACCTGCTTCTTACAAGACCATTCTTCGAGAACTGCTGTCGCCGTCTATGCTAAGTAATGCTGTTTATAGTGCCATTTACTGCAGTTTCAGCATCATGGCGCCGCATGGAACTGTTAATCTAATGTCTTGTCACATAACAGAAGATGTGTCTACTTGAGTAGCGTGATCAGACTGTACTGACAAAACATCGGAAAGGACACAGCATGTTGCAAAACATCAACTAATAGAGTTTATTGTTGATGCAAGTCTTCAATATTTAACTCCCTTGATGCCGAAAGACATAAAGTGGCTGTCGATGAAACTAGGGTCTCTGACCTACGGGTTGTCTTGTTAATTCTGATGTTGATAGGAAAAGTGACATGGTCTATCACCCCCATTTTACTGTACAGTTAATATTTATCTACTCATAGGCTGATCCAAGAATTTTCAAAGGTGGAATTTGGAAAGGCCCCTCTCCTTAAGAAAGAAACTACCGTAAGAAATATTTGTGATTAGTTTTTAGGGATTTTTTAAGATGGGGATTATCCATACTTCATACATCCCAAAGTATGAACCCCTTACCCCCTGGAACCGTTATAATGCTAAAATATAAGATTCACTACAGGAAAGGATTTATAAGCTTTTAAACTGTATGAACTGAGTGGGAGTATCTTCACACAACAGCTATTTATGTAGGAATAAAACGTAATTAATTCTAGTCTCAAGATGCAGTCATTTACATCATGTTTGTGGTTTAATCCATTGATTAACCATTTAGCAGATAGAGAGATTTTATCAAGTTCCCATATGCCCTCAGATAGCATAGAAGTAAGATTGATTTTGGAATCAGAACTTTACTAGAGTAATAGGGCAATATTTGTCTGTTATATTTCATCTTCTAATATAATCACAATTACTATCAAACCTTCCTCGGTCTGAATTTTTTTTACACCAAATTCTGTAGCATAGAAGGTTAATACTCCTAAACTGAGTTAGATTTCCTTTGAAACCCATGGGTTCATAAAACAAAAGAATCCCTAAACAAAATAAACAATCAAAAGTTTATAGTGACATGAGATACACTTGATGTCCAAAAAAAATAAAACAAAGTTTGGGCTGGATGGAGAACGACTGATTTTTTCTAAGATCTTTTGTCTGACGCTGTTAAAGTGTGATGGAAGAGGCATTATTGAAACATTAACATTTTCTGAGGATTTTTCAATTCCATGGAATAGGTGAAAATGTTTTCTTTTTAATTAACAATATGGTATTGTTTCTCTTCGTTGGGCATGATCTTAATGAGATAATTATGATATATTGTGTGAAATCAGATCAAGAACTTCTAAATTCATCATTTAATCTACTGTTTATAAAAGTATCAAGAAACTTTTAAGTTTTTTCATTCTATACTGCCTCCAATTGAGATTTAATACCATTAGGATTTGTCAAATGTCAATGAAAATGGAGAATTACATTACATATCATGATGTCATTAAATGTATCAACAGTTTACAGAAGTCTTTATCCATAATTATACATTTTTTTGTTCTTATTAAGTTTCCAAAACCAACACTTGGTAAAATGTCACTTGATAATGATGTTAAGATGTGTCAAAGCTCCAAGACGGACTCAAAGGATTTGAAGAATAAGATTGGATCCCATCAAGTCACGATTTGAGTGGGCGGGGTCTTCTGAGTATTAATGCTTTTCCAGTGAAATAGTTTTTGAAATGTCTGACAACTTTCATTTGAGCATGGGATTAACAAGATTAACCCTGTATGTGCTGAAATAGTACACCAAAATTTCAAGAGTGGGTGCTATCATGATGTTGGTGGATCCATGGAATTTTCAGCGGGTTGTTAGAGTCACCTATTGAACATGGTTAGGGGTCACCCTTTCTCTGTTCAATTTTCTTAGGGGGAAGAAGGGGAAAAAGCCTAAGCCCCTGGCTCCACCATTGAATGAACCCAAAATAATATTGAGAATAAAGGGTTAACTTTTTTAAATGAAAATAATAAGTGACTTTGGTTTGTTTTTATCTTTGTTGTAAGGCTTTGTACAAAGTATGATAAACTGTCATTTCTAAAATGAAAATATCCAGTTTGTTGTTCCTAACATCCATCTTGTCCCTTTGATCTTGTTGAGATCAACCATAAACATTAAAACATTAGCCTAGATTGGTGGAATGGTTAAGATGTTGTTGAACTGAAGTCCCTCCCTTATCTAACCAGGCTCATAAACATTTCTTAAATACTGTTTCACTCACTGAAGATAGAAAAAACAAAATTTTAAAAAGTATTTTTAAAAATTAGTATTAATTAATTAATAAAGAACATTTTAACATTAGAAGGATATCCACTTTTACCAAATAATCATGAACACAGATTTTCTTTTCAGTGATAACAAATCAAGATAGTGAACCATTGTTGCAAATATTATCTAATGATGTTTACTGATGTAACTGGCACATGGCAGGGGTAGGGTTAAGCAAGTTAAGATGTGCTCCTGTTTCATTGAAGGTGTTATACTATGATGGTAATTTGATGATTGAATCAATTTTACATGCCCTTTAATAAATCCCCATCTATTTTAAATCAAAAAGTTAATTATTATATCATCCAGTTGGGGTTTGTTTTCACAAGAATTTTTTGTAATTTGTTTGTACTTTTTATAACATTAAGAATCATCATTCTTAAAACAATGTTCGAAGATCAAAAGGGATAAATTCATTCATGTTGGGTGGTACTTTTTCTAGTGCTTTGATTCAATTGAGAAATAAAAGGTTCATATAATTGCACCGGTGTAAGTGGTTATTGATATTCATGGAAATGATTTTCTTTGACCTTTTTAAACTTGCCACCCAAGTGAATAAATATTTTTGTCTGATCAACATTCCTTTGTATTACATCATAAAGATTGATAAATATAAAAAATATCTTGTTTTTAGTGTGTTTGGCACTTTGTTATATTTCTTTAAGAGTTTATATAAACAAAGTACGGCTATAATGAGCTGCAACTTATGGTGTCACATCCCAAATATCTGTAATGGTTTAGCTCCTTCAACATTCCTTATAAAATATATGAAAAGTTCAATGACCATTTGGAATGTCTTAAAACTGCCATGAAATCAGTGTTGCAGATACTTTAGCATGGCTGTTAGATACTCAAATATATAATTCCATGTAATATTCCAAAGTGCAAGTATCAACAGTCAAAAGCCTTTATACAAAGCTCAAGTATGATAATAGCTCTCATCAGCCATACATCTGTAAACAAGGATGCTACTCAATCTCTGTAATACAATCTGGAAGAGAGATGAAGAAATCTTACCTAATGTTAACACAGGAACTATAAGAATAGATTTATAAATCACTTCTAGCTGCAGTGAAATAGAAAGATGTTAAGGAAAGTAAAAAATGTTACCAAAATTACAAAAAGATGCTGATGATCTTCGGTAAAGATAAAGAAATTTGACAAAGATAAAGAATCCTGATAAAGATACAGAAATCTGACTTACCTAATGTCACAATGGTGAAGAAGACAAGGCATAAAGTGGTATCCATTCTTGAATAAAGGTTATTCCATTAACACAGCAGAATCCCACATGGAGAGATCTGGAAATAAGAGAGAGAACTGAATCTAAAGCATAGTAGCATCAACTGGCTCCAAGCCTGTCATCCCTACCAACTGCACTCTACCACACATTCAAGGGATCTGGCCCCAGTAGTGGATCAGTCCATTCTAACTCAAGGGGTGGACTAGACCAGCTGACTCGCGATATGCATGACTGCCCTCGGCTGTATTAGTAGTTGGTGTTATTGAATTGCAATCCGCTGTTCACACCTGCAATGGACTATGCTATTGTTGTTAAAGGGCTGAGGGTTTTTTTGTATGATAAACGCTAGAGTAATGTTAAACACTGAAATAAAGATAAGTTTCTTTCAAGCCTGAATCAGGCTTTATATCACAGGCATTCTAGATTTCATATATTTCTAGACTTGATTTGGCTCTAAGAATTAAATCAATAAGAACCACAGATCTGGCAGTACTATTTCTAGGCTTTATATTCAAAGATATTTCATTCTTCTAATCCAAAAGACAATCACAATATCAAACAAATTCTTAGATTAAATCAGTCTTAAAGAGCTGATGAGAAAGTTTTAAAAGAATTAATAGATATTGATTGAGAGGAAGTTTAGTGCTTGACAATGAGGAAACAAAGACTTGCCAAAAGCTAAGCAACTTGCTTGAATTTCTCAATATTTTCCTGTTTTGTTTATTAGCCTAGAATATATAAGACTTTTGAAATAATTAAGTTTTCCAGATCCAGGGTATCTTGACTTGATGAAGCTTCCCAATATGTTCTCTGTTATCTTGTTTTCCAAACAGTCTACAAGAAATACAAGAGCTCTGAAAAATGATAAACCCTCAGATGTAGGGTATCTATAGATTTAAATATGTATTTCACTAAATTTCTTATTTTGTTTTCAAAGGAGGCCAGAATACATATGAGTTCTAAATAAATAATAAATTTCCAAATATAGGGTATCTAGATGTGATCGAGTTAAAAAAGTTCTAGAAAACGGATTAGAATCGAGCGTGAGAGGGCTGTTATGGCACCTGAAGTAAAAATGTACATTTATGCTAAATTTAGCTCTTACAAGAAGCCCACTGAACTGTTTTAGAAACGTAGGTGTTATCTTTCATCAGAGGTGTGCTATAGAGGTGGCAGGCAAAGAAATGTTGTAAATCTAAGATTAAGACATATGATATATGTTTCTATAAACAGCCGAGTAAAAGTGTCTTCAAGAAGAGGGTGGTTTGGGATCGGTGTTACTTTAGTTACAGGAGAAGTTCCTGGTTTGTGATGTTTACATCCAAGAACTAATTTTGTTTTACTTTGGAAAACATTTTCTATTATTTTGGTTTAAACTGTTTGAGGGGCATTGTAAAAGTTGGTTATATAAGGGGTGGAGATATTTTTTTGGATAAACAACTTCTTAATTTCAAAATAGTGACGTTTAGGTAAAGATTCTTATACCATTTTTCGGCATCCTCAAACATAATTCAGTTTTGGTTTGCACAAATGAATATAGATTTTAAGTAGCATTGCCATTCATGTATGGGCTGGTATTGAATAATTTATTAGTTTTTTCAAAGGTTTATTTTATGTATAAGTGTTCTACAATTGTTTATTGTAAAATTATGTCTACCGGGGGTAATATGATTTCATATTTAATCACTATTTTATGAAGAAAGATACAAAGAGAAACTACTAAAGTGACAATAAGTAAGGCAGGAGAAAGAAAGTAATTATGATAATGATTTTACATAGTTTCATACTTGAATGGCATAAAAAAGCAACACAAAATTTACAACACTCAGACGTTCTTAAAATCAGAAGTTAAGAGAGATGATTAGTTTCATGTCGAAAGGTTGTAACACAATCATTCACAGATGACTAATAAAGGATACGCAAGTGTTTAAAATTAACCCCTTGACAACAAGTGTCATCATCACGACAGGATCAAACTAAATACATGTTGGCGTAACTCTCTGGGACACGAGCACAAACCAATATGCTCTCCACTGACAAAAATATAAACCATACATTTGGGAAAACGAAAATCAGCTCAGTTACCTCAGACAAATAAATGCTAAGTGTGAAGTGGCCTGGCTTACCGTTCACGTAGCTTTCCAACAATAGTGTCCAGACATACTGACTGGTTGCTCTGGAGAATCGAGAATACTCTGAGAATACTCGATGATGGTTTGTATAATGCGCCGAGAAATAACCTCACCTCCTTGAATAATATCACTTTTATTACAGTCACATAGGAATATTTGATATGGGTAATGTTTATTGTGAAAATAAAATGTTAACCTTTGGTCTTCAGATTTAATGATGATATTGTGTATTTTTATTTTTAGATGTCTGTGGCCAAGGGATTAAGGAGAAAAGTATTTGTTTTTGTTGTCTTGAGTTTGTTTGTCCTTAAAACTACAGTTTTTATTACAGCCAAAAAGGAACTTTTGATTTGACGATATTTATTAATGTACTAGAATGTTAACCTTTGGTCTTCAGGTTTAATGAGGTTATTAAGCATTTTCATTTTGAACTGTTTTTGGATAAGGGTTTAGGAGAAATGTATTAATTTGTAGACAAGTTAAATTTTTTCTCCTTGAACAATTCCAGTTTTATTCCATTCATAAAGGTTTGCTTTAGATTATATTTAAAGACAAAATAGAATTAACCTTTGGTGGGCAGGTTTATGTAGCTTTTGTTTTTGAGCTGTCATTGGTTAAGGAAAAAGGGTTTATTATGAAACATTTTTAGTTTTTTTCCCCAAATAATTAAACAATTTAACTATTGTTACATTCACATGAAAAAACATTTGATTAATGTTATGTTTATGAACCAAAAATGTTAATATGGTTTGCAGGTTAAATGAGGATAATATGGATGGATAATAATGTTTATTTTAGACATCTTGAGTTTGAAAAAAAAAGATTTTGTTAAAAGTATGACATACCCCTCTTTTGAGGTCAATTTTTATCAGTGGCTTTTCCAATTTCATTTTGTGAAAATGTTATCTTAATGGAGTTTGAAACCATAGTGACAAGATTGTGCTCTCGATTTCTGGAAAATATTTGTTATCTTTCACCAATGAAATTTGTCGCAGTTCCCTGGTAAAGCACTTTATTAATATATAATGTGTAATATGTAATGTATAACAAGTGTAATATTTCTACGTCAGTATTTAACTAGTGTAATACTGCTGAACGTCGCACAATGGTCCGTAGTTGTGACGTCACAATATTAGCATCCCTTCACAATTGCGGCCAAGGCGCGAAAATGTTAGTTTCAGAACACTGTCAGCAATCCTTGAATTTTGTTGGCGAGTAATAAACAGAATACTAAACTTTCTACACATTAATACTATTTTTATTAAAGTCGAGAATGATTTAGTATAAAATTTGCTTTCGCTTGTTTCAAACTAAATCATAACTTGTCTAATAAAAATAGTACTAAATGGCAGATCGTTTAGCAACCTCTATTTATTTAGATAATTTCCAATTTATGTTTAAGTTAAATCATTGCAATATATGAATATTGATGTACAAGTTACTATAAATGGTTAAAATCAGTTGTGACTAAAAAGAAATAGTTGCACCATAAATAAGAAATTAGTTATTTAAAGCAGAGGTTGATTAGAGGTAATTTAACTATGTATCAATATTTCCTAGATTTTAAATGGAAAGGAAAACATTTTTATTAAAACTTGTTTTTTATGATTTCATCATAAAAGGATTTCAAATTATGCTTCAATTGAACAAATACAGTAAGTATTTACAGCATAAATGCATAGGATTATTATCTAAAAAATGTTTCCACAAATAAATTCCAATAAATGTGAAAAGGTTTTAAACTAGTTTTTATGAAAATAATATTGCTAAGGGGTGCTAAATGCATGTCTACATACAAGAAACCTGACCTTCAAAATAACCAAATATCAAAACCCCTGCAGTTCAACAGAATGTGTACAATGATATTAAACTCAAGTATTGTAGGCAACAAATTGTCATTGGTTGTAATTTTCCTGTCAAAGATGATAAACTTGATGACAAAATGGTTATATATGATAACAAACATTCCAGATAGAGTGATCGCTTGTTTGCTTGATACTTTGTCTATTATCACTAATTGCATAAGGAGATGAATGTTTGTTCAAGTCCATGTTGTCAAGAAACAAATGTCAGATGTTGTTTATATGACAATCAGATATTTGTAATGTGAAACAGATGTTATATTCACCCTTTTGATTTAAAAAATGGAAGTTTATATGTCATAACTGCCACATTACAGATGTGGTTTAAAAATATACAAAAACGACACCCCAACCTAGTATTTTCAGTTTAAGTAATGAAGAACTAAATAAAGGATATTAAACCTAAATTGAAGAAAAACATTTGACATTATCTGATTTTCAGTATTGATTTAAAGCTAAAGTAAATAAGAACAAGTTTTAAAAATTTAAGAATTAAAGAAGTTGCTTTACCATAAAATTGCCCTTTTTGATGATCAAATCAAATTCTAGAATTCCATTCAAGAAAGAAATAAAAGAATTTACAGAAGTGTAGCAATATTTGAATATTGAAGTAGGCTTTCCATAAAATCTAGGACTTTGTCTTAGCATATTATCTTTAAAAATGAAGCACAAGAAATATTTTCAAACTGAATTTAAGCAAATACTCCTCAAAACTTAAGAGTGCACAAAGAGATAAACTGCTGTTAAGATAAAGAGCCTCTTTAAGCAGAAATCAGATATCCTGTTAATTCATCCACAACACAAAGGAGAGGTGTCCTCTGTACATGTGTTATTGCCTGATAATTAATGAAACAATAGCGCAAGTGTGCAATGACATCACAGGGGCTTAACGAAGGAAGCTGTTGATTAGATTGAGTTAATTATCTCTGGGGGGTCATCTTGGCTTTCCCCACCCTGCCCATGATTACCCCTGGGGTGGGAAGTGTTACAACACAGCTGTTTGAATCAGACCTCCCATAACCTCAATGATACTCTTCTTTTGTGGAGTCATAATTCTTCTTTTGTTGTGTCGTAACGCTTGTTTTGTAAAGTTAGAAAAATGGTATTATGATCAAGATGGCTTTAATTAACTACTGAAAAGATGAATAATTGGATTGTGATTAAATGGCTTTGGTTTATTTCTGCAAATCAAATTAATTATTGCTAATGAAATAGATATGATTTAAAAGAGATCATTGATTTTTATTTTGTAGAAAAATCTTATCAATTGTCATGTGTACATTCTTTTTTAATTTGAATCAAGATATTTTGACTGCCAGTATTAATTAACCTGTCAGAACAATAAAAACATGTATTATGAAAACATTTATTGAAAGGTAGGAATGATTTAATTTAACATAGAGATTAGATTCCAATGATTTTTAAGACTTTTTCTCTCAAAAACCTTTACCTTCAAATAGTCACTCAAAAAATATGATTCATTTATAAAAATTAATATAATAAAAATGAACTATCATAATAATAAATGAATATTTCTGAAACAATTTGCATCTCATTTGCATACCTGTTTTGAAGTGGTCATATTGGTATTCAAAATGTAATAAAATAGTCAACTATTAGAAGGCCCCATGTCCAATTGTCACCTCAATGTTAAATATGCATAGGAATACTGAAGTCATTCATGAATTATTGTAGCAGGTCAGCTGCTAAAGGGGCAATGCTTTACTTGACATTTTTATTGTTGGTTTCATTGTTGAGCTGACTTAATTTATTTGTGATATTTTTGGTTGCAACTTCACCTTTTGCTAATGCTAATTTAATTTTCTGTCCTAAAATAAAGCATTCTTTTATCTATGTCTCGTAATTACAAGTGCTTGATTCCTTTAAAGGGACAATTCCAGGGGGACATTTTAATGGCATTAAAATTTGAGGGATCATTCATGATTATGAAGCCATGTTTCTAGAAAGTTGCTTTTGATTTGCCAATTTGAGAAATAATTTTCATGATAAAAGAAAACGTTTTAAAATTGAAGCGAGGCTTAAAAAACACCTTGCTTGGACATGACATTGCATAAATGATCAGAATAATGATTGCTCATTTATCATTTTTCAGAATATTCTATCAATGTATATCAGAACATTTAGTTGTAAAATTATCAAATGAATAGTGTTTTGTATCAATTAATGAAATGGAATATAAAAAAGGTTGATTCCTGTTAGGACCGTCCCTTTAAATTAGGAAACAATTAGAGCTCAAGTTTAAATGATGCTGTATTGCAGTAACCGATTAATATTGATCTGCAAAATATCTGTAGCATTATAGAATAAAAAAATTGAACATACTTTTTCGATTTGACCTTAAAACACTCAAAAGTGCAAAAAGTTTGGAATTTTCCCCAAAGGGCGTTTATTCTTTGGAGTTTCCTTGAAAATTAATGTTATTTGCTCTTTTGTAAATTTTTGAATAATTACTTTAATAAAGATTAAAGAGAAGCTCCAGAAATTGTTTGGATTTTGAATTTGACAAAGAAATCTTTTCACAATTTGAAAAACATATTGATTTTTCACACTTATTCTTTGGAAAGATTACAACTTTGTCTTGTGTAAACTTTAGAAGAAACATGCTGTTTTATCTAATGTTTTAAGAGAAATAACACTATTTAAAAAAACTTTTTAACATTAATGTTTTAAAAATGATTGATTATTTCAAAATACTCTTATTTTACATCAATGACAATAATTTTCACATTGCCTGACATGTTAACTTTCTGAACAAATAACTTTTCCTCTCTTGTGTATAAAGACAATTTATATTTCAACTTTCAAATTTCATGAAAATAATGAAATTGTACATTTGAAAATGCAACAGGAGATTACACAGACAAGAATGCTTAACAAAGTGCATCTTTACTTGTACAATGTTGGTTGTTGATGTTTTTTTCTTGATCTTTGATACGTTTACAACTTGTTTCAACAGTTTATTGTTAACACTACAGGTACAAACGAGTTCACCAGGTAATCGTGCCAGGTATGTGTTTTGACAGGTGTGAGAACCATCATTAGTTGTGTGGGAAATGCTTTCAGTGTTGAGGTACTGATTACCTCACAACTATTTACAATCAAGCTGCTTGCCTTATGGTTCTTATTTTTGTCAATCTGGTCCAAGTTATTTTGCTTATCCATACTCCATCAGAGAGCGTTTATCAGTATTTCTAAATATTTGTTCACATGTTATTAAGTTTTTTTCTAGTTGCCGATATTTCTTTTAGGTAATCAGTGTTTTAGATATAAATATAGTTAAGTTTTCAAAAGTTTTGAGATTCATCGTTTTCAGCGCCCACAAATCTACCCTCACACTGATGGCATGGAATAATTGAATTAATAGAATTTGAAATCCATTTCGTTTTTTACTTGGCAAATCATAGTCTTACCGTTTGACTTTATGTCACTACTGTGAGATTTTGTCATCACTACACTGAATACAATTTGTAATTGTAATTTTGATATAATGCTTGCTAAATTGTTATCAACTTTCTTAACCCACAAGGTTACAATATTTACCCTAAAAGTTTCAAGTTGCTTGTTGCATTAATCAGCATCACCTCTATGGATGCTCAGCTCTTATCATCTATATATTATAATTTCATAGTGAAATACACCATTCATCGGTGAAAATAATTTTCACCATGTGAAATAACAATTTAGTTCTACTCTGTTAAATAACCTTGCAATCATATGATAAAAAGAGGATATTTGACATACCATGGATATCTCAACTTGTGAACTGAAAAACATATGTTTACACTTGTGGTAATGCTCCATTCGGGAAAACTAAATTTCTACATCACTCAATGTTATATACATGGTATTTGACAAGAACTGTCAAAAATCCCCTATTCATTAAATATTTGCCATTAAAAAAGCAGGATCTATCAATGAAAATAAAAATGTGTTATCTAATTATCTATTGCTAGTAAAAATAACATTGGAACTTGTGATCAGTCATTGGTGACGGATAGCGACAATGACCTAATGTCATCACAACGCTTTGATGTGATGACAGGTTCATGACGTCATGATGTCTCTTAGATGGTGGGCACTATGGAGCGAATTTAACTCAACATCAGTGTCGGTGAAAAGTACAACCATTAAATCATAAAATAGATAGTAAAATTGTCTTTTCTTGACACAGGTGATGATATTAAAAAAAGTTCTCGTTGAAACAGAATAATTATTATATTGGACAACAAAATTATTTCAGCCAATCAGATTTGGCGTAGTGTCATTGAAGAAAACGGTTATATTGTAACAGAGGTTTGTCGGAAGATATTTTACTAAGAAACCCCTGTGGGGAGAGAATGGTTTCATCAATCTTAGTATATGTAGTATGAAATTCTATTGGATTACTACTTTTCTTTTTTTCAGAAATATATATTACTGGCAATCTACGTTTATAATTTGGTCCCCTAGTCTTAATTGCAACCGTTGTTCTGAAGAAATATGCTGAAGTAATTTAAACATGCAATTGAACCTGAAAATGTCTGGAATTTCTATTCATACATAAGAATTATACCTTATAAATTATAGAAGTATTCCATTTCTTGCAATTTCTTAAATACCAATTAAAGCTATAGATTTGGTCAGTTCTTTTTTGTATAACTTTTTAAAACATTTCAGTGCTTACTATGATAGTTTCCTGCGTGTTGATTTTATTTCTGTGTCCATAAAGTGTTCACTCCAACAATAATTATTTAGTCAATATGCTGTGATATTTATGATCAATTTGATATATATCATATCCTTGTGAATATCATATCAAGGTTTATTTTTCATAAGACCTGAAATCCCAAACATATTCATTTGTCAAAAATATAATATGAAATTTTCATATTTCAAATAACTAGAAATAAGATTATCATTATATGCAGAATCTATTTTTCCTGTTTGCAGTATTTTTAATTTCCAATTATTCATATGTCAACATTTGAAATAAAATTATCATATTTCAGATCAACAATGGAATTGAATTCAGTTATATTCTAAATGGATGAAGATTTCAGATACAAATACACACTACTCAGAATGAAAATATTGATAAAATTTGAAATCTGTATTCTAATCCTGTTTCAGGAATCTCTCTGGCGCCAGTATTGAGATCTATTGTTATGACTCTGTCGTTTAGCATGTTTTTCAGTCCGATGGTGCCAATATTCGGTCAACTATTCATATGAAGTTGGTCTCCAAGGATTGTGCCAAATTACACTTGTTGAGCACTGGTCTTGGCGAGAGACGATTGAGCCTGATATTTGTTGGTAAAATACCAGGCAATTAGAACATACATTGTAAACAACTCCAAGCTATGTGCAGTGATGAATATATTCTTTAATCCCCATCATCGACAAATAAATTCAACTGAAATATTTTTTGATAACTACATGATTATCCTTTGATCTTTTTCTTTGTGTTAAAATTGTATCTTGTATTAATTAAAGTACAAATCAAAGATTCTCAGATACACCATGAACCATCAATTCCTACACAATTTCTAATGCAATGTGGAATAGTTATGTCAAGCCAAAAAATTACCAATTTTCAAAATTATTTTCAAAATTTTATGTTTTAAACATTGGTTTTAGAAATGTATGAAATAAGTTGGTCTTTGCTGGCACAATTCACCACACAATGAAACAGGTTGTTCTTAAACACTGAATACAATGATAAATGAAAAATGCCAAGACATTTTAACAAATCTGCCATTGTTATTTTTTCCATTTTCAATTCTCATTAATTACAACATCTGGACGTTACATTTTCTTTACGTTATTTACACACGATAACAAGTCCGTGTTACATCCCCTCCTTCCTCTGACAAGTGTGGGGATATGGAGATTTTTCTGCCACCTTTTAACAGGATAACATGTACGCTTCCATGCATAATTGTTTCTGTAATGAGGATATTAACAAGCTGATAACATACCAGCCGTTTACTGAGCAGTTATGAACCTAACCAGTGTACATAAACATGGATTCTTTGCAGGGTTTGAGAAATAGGGTTCATGTTATAGAAGGATTTATTGTATAAGAGAGCTGACTCACAAAAAAGTTAATTGTGTTCCTCAAAATTGTTTTAGACACTTTCAATTAAGATTAACAAAACGGTTATTTAGGGACGAAATAAGATTTTTTATGAGGTGAGACAGTGGTGTGATTTTAAAATTTCATCTCATCTAAGTTTACCAAAAGTTAATGTTAAATCTTTGTTAATGGATTATATATTTTATAGCGGTATTCTGTTTTTTTGATGGTGTTAGATAAATTATGTTTAAGTTAATGAGATTAAATTTAATACCTTATTTACTATTGAATCTATTATTCTAAATGTTCAATTGATTAATAGCAATAAATTGATTGCAAAAGAAAACAGCATTTGGTACAAAAAAGTTAATTGAAATATTGAGTCCCTTGTTTTTATTTGAATCTTTCCCAGCATTTAGTTTCCAGGGGATGTTTTGATTAACATCTATTTGAGTTGTTGTTTCAAATGATGTAAGCATACTGAATTAGAGTTTGTTCTGACAAAATAGATGCATCAAGAAATAATTTGTCAAGCTTTAGTTAGCTTACATTATGAGACAGCCTTTCAAAGGATAAAGTGTACATACAAGAAATTGATTTTAACTTGCTAACCTCATTAGGTATCAAGAGATTATGAAAAAGTAAGACATGAAATTGCCAAAGTGTTCTGGACAACTTAAACCAGAGCTATAGTTCCCAATCGTATACACTTATGTAAACTAATGATTTTGTTTTTCTATTTGTTGTCAGAATTTGTTCATATTATTTGATTACAATTATTTATCAAATTATGTATCAACTGTTGTTCTTGTCTAGGGAAAAAAATTTCAGAGCCAATTTTGATCACTTCAAACTCTGAGAACCGAATCCTTCAGGTCTTGATGACCTGATGTTACTGGCAGTGAGTTGAGGAACCACCTTTCAGATTCTGCCTGTAATTCCTGTAGATATGTCCAATATGTCTTGAAAGTGATATTTCTAATAAATTTGACTTTGATGCATGTATAAATACCATATAAGCTTATTTGAGTTCAAAATGTATTTAAAAATTCACCTGATGTTCGAATATATGACATTTATATGCTGTAAATAATGATAGAGCAATGGCCTTAAACATGTTCAGAAGCCAAAATTTTCTCCATCTTATTTAGTGGTGTTTAGTTGTTTGACCCCAATTCAACTGCTAACCCATATTTGTCCTTTTGTCTGCTCCACATGATTGCTAGTTGGCACATGTCAGCACTGGTGCATTTCTTGGTATTTGATTAATAATATAAGTACTTAAACCTTTGATACTGTTAATAATCTGAACTGATTTGCATTGAGATGTTATTTTCAGCAACAGTAATTAAGTTCTCCTTGATAAAATGATTCCAACTACGAGCTCAATGTCACTTTAAAATGTTCATATTCTACTCTCAAGGAATGTGCTTCTTCATATGGTTTTTACTTATATCTCACTTATGCAAGATATCATTTTTCAAACATTTGGATTAACGTGAAACCAAATAAGAAACATGCATATAAGAAATATTAACAGGATGATATTCCATGTGGCCAAACCTTGCTGGTAAAGATATATTGATGTTAATGTCAGCTACAATTTGAAAGTTATTTGTAAAAGAGCAATAGGTTTTTGTAAGAGAATTTAGTTTTTGTCTTTTGTTTCAACAGCAGGCGCGTGCAGTACATTTATATGGCAAATAAACAACATTGTATATCAAAACCAAGAACCACATATTTACAAGGAACAAAGTCCACCTGGCCAGAAGATTCTTCAAAAGAGGGCCCTAATGGTTATCTGCCATGTGGGAGTTATCAGTTGTTATCACCCCACAGTGTATATATGTTATAGGGCCTAATGTCATTATGTGATAACCTCTAAAGAGTCCCTCCCTGATAGTAAGGGGGATTTATGATGTGTTAACACCTGTAAAGTGAAGAGCCTTAACGAGTTGCAAGGTAAGGCCATACCTGAAATCAAATCCTAGGTATCTCTGTGTTTACATGCTGTTTATCACATTTTGATGACTGGCAGTTAATGAAGCATATCTTATACAGGGTGTTTACACGTTAAATGCATCAAAGCCTACTAAATGGAAGTTTATATCCTTTAGAAGGCCTTTTGTGCCTTGGTTGAGATTGTCCTAACTGATATGACAACTAAGTTGTTTGTCTGTATTCACCAGCAACATTGTTTTGATATTAGGTTTTGAAATCTTGTATGCTGTGGACAAATATTTCAACAAGAATATTGTAAAACTAAGATCTCATGGGTCAGGCATTGAGAGTGTTGTGTAAAAAGAGGCCATAATATGTGGATTGTACTTGCACTGTTTGTCTTTGTGACAAAACAAAGCTAACAGGGAGTCGCTAAAGATGCATGACAGAAAAATGCATCGATTAATAACATTACTCACGTCAATCAGAATCATTTGTAAATAGTGTTATCCATTTATTGTTGAAAGGCATCTTTTTAAATTGTTTATTCAATTGATGAATTTTGTGTAATTGTACTAGTGACTGACTAATCATGAGTTATTGATCACATTAATCTTTATGATATAAGTATATGAATAAACTAAAGTATCATAGATGTCAAAGAATTCTATTTTGGAATTCTTTTTGGAAGAAACACAAGGAGCAGATTTTCTAGATGACAAACAGAAGTTTTATTTACAGAGACAAACACATCATTTACTGTCCACTTATGCACAGACAAATGTAAGATCAAAGTTAACATATATCTTGCAGTTATACGTTGATTTTACAAGCTTACCCCTACAGGTCTTAATTAATGTTCATAAACATATTTGTGTCTGGTGAGGGGTAAAAGAGTTCCTCTTTGTAGAACAGTTTCCATATTATCATAGGATGTTGCCTTAGATTATGTCTCAAGTGCCTCTCCAGAATTCTGTTACGCTTGTTCTCTATGCTGCAATGTTCCATTGTATTTGATACTGTAAAGAAACTGACAATCCATATAGAATTTATCCCTTATCCTAAACAAACTTCAAAAATATCTTGCAATAACCCTTTGTCATCTTCACATTGTTCTCGGAGTTTCATCATAAACCACCTGTCTGAGAGCCAACCCTTATACTGCAAGTTTTATTTGCAATAATGAAATGAACCAGACACATTAATTGCTTCTACAAAGACAATATTAGCAGTTGCAGCAGTTTTAAGACTCATGCCATTGCAATAACTATTAACAAGAAGCTTCTTGAATGGTTTTAGGATTTACCGGACTCATGTAAGAATGTCTTTGTCCTCGTGCTGTTTCTGAAGGCGATGTTCTTGAAACCATTTTGTTAATTGATTTCTGACAAAGATCTACTTTGGAAGTTGCTTTAAGACAACTATATTTTGGACAATGTCTGTATTCGCCTGTCTTCCCCTCTATGTAAAAACATCAAGTAATAGTTGCAATGCACAAGGTCCCATTGTCCTGATTTTATGTAAAAATTTATTCAAAGCAAAATCTTAAAGTTGTACTTTTGGTTATGCGTTCAATGTTCATGCAAGATTTCTTTGTTCCTGAATCAGAAATTCTGGTAGGTTTTTACACTTGTCTTTCTCTGTGTGTTACCAAAGTGGTAAAAACCATGGCCCTTATGTTTTAAATGTCAGTCGTGAGATTGTGACGCTTAATATTTCATGTTTTTTTTTAGATGAAATCAACAGTGTAAACATTTTGACCTTGACCTTGGCAACTATTTATGATATATGTACATAACATATTGTGGTAAGTCTTTGATTATGAAAATGGAAACATCTGTGTGTAAAGGCTCTCAAACTCAAACATTCCTCCCATAAGGTATTCAAGTGACCAAATGTAGATACTTCAAAGAAAGGAACAGACACATTCACAATTAGTTTGATAAATAACATATAATAAAAAAGTTCTAACAGAATATGAATCATGTATTGGTCAATTTTGGGTCAATAATTGATCACAGGTGTGACCATCCCACACAACTTAAGACTAAGCAAATCTCTTCAACACATTTTATTGATCACCAAGCACTGATCCTTTGTAGATGGACACAGGAGCATCTTAAGTTAACACTTCTAACAAAAGTGTGATCCAAAATAAAAACACTGCCAACTCTCCATTGAAAGGTGTGAAGATACCACTAAAACTAGAACACATAATTAACCAACATCTTCACATGCCTTGAACAAACACAGGGAGCAAGGAAGGATCAACACTTCATACAGTGTGATCTTCTGTAAAACTTGTGAATACTGAAAAGAGGAGGACAACCATCTGCAATTGGTTAACAGTAAGCTTTACACAATGAAAAAGCATGCTCAGCAGTTCTTGAAAGTTATCTTCAAGTCCCAGATGAAAACATGT
This sequence comes from Phorcus lineatus, assembly GCA_921293015.1. Classification (NCBI taxonomy): domain Eukaryota; kingdom Metazoa; phylum Mollusca; class Gastropoda; order Trochida; family Trochidae; genus Phorcus; species Phorcus lineatus. The sequence continues at coordinate 27,921,143 of OV121085.1, read as the reverse complement.
GTATATATACTATACAAGGTTTGAAGAACGATCAAGAAGACTAATTGATTACATGCCACGGGAGATAAGGCAAACAAAAATCAAGACAGAGATACAAGTGGAAGGCAGTACTGACCACATTATGAACCTCCATTTGGAAGTGCATGTATCTACTTAAGGAAGTATGATCAAAAAGGTGTTATAAAATCTATATATTCCCTTTCATTGCCAAATCTTAAGGCAATTGATCTTTTCATGGTTAGCACAGGAAAAAAGAACTTTATTAACAATCATAGACCATTGTTAGTATAAACCATTTCTGAACACTGGAGGAATCTGAATGGTTCCATATATTTTGTCAAGAAATGTTCTTCGAAGGCAGTAAGAAGTTAATGTAGTTATCAAAGTCAAATCCCACTGAAACATTTTCCCACAATGTTGCTTTGAATTTAATATATACTTGCAGCTTCTTGAGACATATGAAACAAATGAAGAAGATTTTGTAACAATAAGTTTTTTCTTGTCTTTAACTGAAAATCATAACCATTTCTTAATTAGCACTATATATGGTGCAAAAAGCATTGTGTTATTTATATGTTTATTGGTTAGAAGGCCTTAGATAAAGCTATGATTCTCATTTGAAAATGGCCAATTAGTTGAACCAAGAACACCAGCATGCACTTCTTTGAAAGGCATTTAGAAGTTTGTGAGATGAATAGAGCACTTGTTCCGTATTCAACACCAGCATTAGAAATATATTCATTAATTGACAGTGCATTGACCTGAACAAAACACAACCAAAAGCACTTGTAAGAGGGATGTGGACAATTCATGAGAAACAGCAACCTCAGCAAATTGACAAACTACTTGTTAAGTGCGACACAGGCAACACTGTCTTTTAACTACATGTATTGATTTAGGGGGCTAACATTGTTAAGAATTTTTTCTATCCTTCTTCCATTTTTTTTATCCTTCTTCTAATTTGTTTACATGTACAATGTCATTTTGGACTTTTTTCTATAGGTCTTGTTAAGTTATGTGAAAGCATTCTAGTGTACAGTCTTGCATTTTTCTCTTTCTAACACATTTTTATTCCTTTATATTAGCAATGAAATAATCAAGCTAATTAAAAAGTTATTATACTTTTGACAAAAACTTGTTTCACCATATTCAAGTAGTTTTGTTAATGTACATCAATGAAATAAAGTACTAGGCCAGATAAGGAATGCTTTTTGTGAATTAAACTGCATGTTGTAGCATAATCCTTATGAAGTTTTTCCGCTGCTAATGGTTATAATATAACCAATATCTCACCGACTCGTTGTAATGTTAATGATTCAAACGGCATAGATTTCTAGGGTTAGGGTTAATAATGCCTACAGGGAAAAACGCCTACAAGGAACAATGCCTACAGTGATATATATATATAGTGAAATAGTTTGGAATAATGCCTACAATAGAGCATAAGCTAACAGATTAAGAAAGTAAGAGACAACAAGCAATTGGTTTGATAGCAATGTATTTGATAGATACATCTCATATACTTATACCATTGAGAAGGTATTGCTTTCATGAATTAAAACAATCCTTTTAAACTAAGTAAAATCTTAAACATTCTCAAGTCATGTTAATAAGCAGGATCTATCATTTTTGTAAGCAATACTCTAAGTGAGAAGGAACTTTATTAGTTTATAGTGTGTTGAAGGGCCACAGAGTATCTTATTGGAGTCAAATATGCCAAACTTCAAAATAGTGTTTTTTTATGGAGAAGTGGTTTTAGTTTCAAACTTTAGTATCTTAGTGCTTATGAGTTCAGTATAATGACAATAAAGTCTCGATTTGTGATCGAAAACCAGACAGTGACGTGCGTCAATGACTCAAACATAATTTTGGAAACTTATTTACAGCAGACACAAATTTTTGATATACATGTAAAATGTACGCAGAATTTCGACGATTTTGGCTACAAGACAACAAGATCAAGTATAAATATGTGTACAAATGTTATGACAAAAACATGATTTTAAATTTTAAAAAAGTGATTATGTCACATTAAATGTATATGTTGTAAATATATTGTAGAAATATTGTTATAAAAACATGTTTTCAAATTTTAACAAAATTGATAATTTAATGTCGTTTGAAATAACGATGTACTAACAATATGGTGTTTTGTTTTCATATGTGGAACATAGTGGAACATTCCACTTAGCTTATAGGGTGAAGGTTGTTAAACTTAGAGCCACTGGTGCATGAAGATGTTTTGATAAGACTGTAGGCATTCTTCCATGTAGGCATTAGTGAACACCACCGATTTCTAGTGTCATGACGCTGACATCGACATCTGATCAATTGGCAAGTGCTCCCAAGCTGTGAAATGCATTCTAAAGAGCTATATATCCCCCAGTCAATCTGAGATGTTAATTTAATGTATTATATGCCTCAAGTTGTTAGTTCACATTATGAATGACACCTTGACAGAGGGTTAGGAACAGGTAACTAAATCAGGGTTTTAATTATAGACACATTCATTTCTTGTCGCCGTGTCACAAAATAGGTTGATGGTACTATGAAATGATTCATTAGACATTCACATTTGTTTATAAATTTCATATATGCTTTGACATGAAACAACAAATTGAGATTAACAATGAAATAACATTAATAACAACATGCTGATATGATGTACATGAAAGGCAGCAGCAATACATCATATCAGCATGTTGTTATTGTTATCTCATTGTTATCTCATTTTGTTCTTTCGTTCTATGTATATTCAGCTATACTTCTTTTCTGTCCATATGTTTGAAAACTGTATAAGGAGCTCTGCTGAAACATCGCAAATCTGTTAAAAAATGAAATTGAATATCCATAAAATCTTTTACTTCATTCCTTTGGATATATATTTAAAATATTTTCCATAGTCTTTTATATTGTTTCTTGAATTATGATATTGACTGGTATTGATTGTTAATTATAATCAACAAGACTTGTCATTTCGTTTTTTCAATACTTACTAATGTAACATTCAACCAAAGATTTTTCTAAGACAGTATGTAATCATGCATCGATAGAATTAAACATTAATGGGAATATTTTTCTCTGATTTCATTCAATACTATAAATCTTTTCCTACCGTAATTACCTATGTGTATAGTAAACAGAAATGTTGATGAACAAGAAGAGACCATACAAACCAATGAGTGCACCTTTAGTTGGAGCTTAAGTTTCTAAACAAGTTTATTATGACCACAAAACCATGTTACGTTTAATACCCTACATTTTTTTTCACAATGATAGTGATCCAAGTGTAAAGCTTTATGAAAACAGCTCTCCTTACGCTATATAGGATTTATTTTACCGTCATCTATATTGTTTTATTGGATTCTTGGAAGTTCTTGTTCTCATTTTCATTGTTTAAGATGTTTTCATGTGTTATTTAATTTTTATTCCTCATTTGAATTAGTTTGCTATTTCTTAGTTACTACTTATGCAACTTTAGTAGAAAAAAATAATTCTCAATACAAAATTGCATGCGAGAGGGAATAAAATGTACATTGTACCTCAATAGGACAAGGGTTTCATAGTATAGTTCACAAGCTGATTAAGAAATGTTTCATAAGGCCTTAATGCTTTTAGGTTGAGCTGTCAACCAGTGACATCTGATGGCTATCTGATTAAATATGAAATAGCTATAAACCACATGAGGCTAGTCTGTCAATTATTTCAAATTTGATAGATTTGTTGGTGTTCTTTAAGATAATGTCATTTTTGTCAGTTTGTCAGTTATGAAAGTTGATGTTTAGGTCATTCAACTTGATTGAATAAAATGTTATGCCATGATGAATATTTTATGAAAGGCGAAATTTTACCTTATTTTTATCATCTATATCATGATTTTAATAGATTCATGTTAAAAAATGATTTTGTAAAAATTCAATATAAGTTGATGATAAACAGAGTCATGGAGAGAAGAAATTTTCATCATCTGCATAAAACATTTTTTAGTTTGAGAATAATTTAGTTAAACTTCCGTGTTTATCAATGTCTTTGTTTTTAAAAAAAATAACACTTTTATTTGTTAGCCACCTCAATGCCAGTTCTTGGTCACATCTCAATGATCAATATTAGTCAGTAGCTTGTCAGATTACTAATGGACCTGTTCACCATTGTCCACTTCTCTCATTGATTAACACCAAATCCCTTGACCAATTCACTACAGATGACAAGTTGAACATTACTCTTTAAGGAAATCATTACTTATAAAAAATCTATTTTTACAGCTACATGAAATATACAATTGTAGTGCAGTTCTTGCCATCAAGCCTCCATTGCTAACATTTCTTGAACTTATTATTGATGACTTTTTATCTTTGAGACACACACCTTCTGAGTCTGCTCCAGCTTTCAATGGACCTGTTGACCATTGTCCAGCACTCAAATCAATCATGTCAAGACCAAGATGACCCTCTAAAATAATGTCAGGAACAAGCTTCTGAGACTGACAATAACTCTTGACAAATAGGTTTAGTTGGAGTGAAAAACACGCCATGATTTAATTGTAACAGACTAAATCTTATACCTTGTCTTCATCATACTTACTAAATGTATATCTTTAGTTTGGTAGGTGAATATTACTATTTTATACTTATCATTGACAAATATCTCTTTGACCAGCAGTAACACACAGCTCAAATGTTGGCTCACTGACCAATGTCCAGCACTAAAATTTATGAGGTCCAGACCATAATGACCCTCTTGTTTGATACCAGGATCAGACTTCTGAAGCCCTGACAGTGATACATTCTATTGTTCCAGTTCAACTTTAGTAATAATAGAAAATTTCATAATTTGTAATGAAATAAAACTCTTTATCAACTAAACCAAACTTTTCATTGATCAATGATTTTTGTCGAACATTTTCCAACATTTTCTCAATTTTTAACAGCAGTCCAACATTTTAACAAAAGGATGTTACATTTTTCAGATGCGGAAATGCCTTGAATTGGTCTGCCTGCCACTAAGATTATTATGTCCAGACATGAATAGAATAAACAGAACTGCAAAATCTGCACATCATGCAATTATAGCTTTCTGTATTCTCACTTTCATTTCACACATTTTGTTTTAAGATCATAAGTTATACGTTATTTCCTTTCAAAACAATTATTCAAATGTATTTCTCAAAAGAAACAGCCCTCTGAGAGTTGTCAGATGAAAGACCTGTTGACCATTGTCCAGCACTCACATTAATCATGTCCAGACCGAGATGACCTTCCAAAGAGACGTTAGAAATCATGTACTCTGTAAATACTCTGCTCACACAGTTACAGTAATTCATATCAAAGCTATTATAGTTGCTTCATACTTCTGAGAGCTTTAAAACATTAGACACTAAATTAAGCACATTAGTGATATTATCTGGTGTCTTATCCAAAACTTTAAATTCAATCACTGTTAATTCTTTACTTAACTATTGATAAGTTACTATTGTTGATTCAGAAGTTTATAATTCTCAACATTGTTGAGAGTATTGAACTTGAGACGAGAATATTTACTAATAAATTAAAGATTCTATATCTTAAAACTACCTTCAATAGAAACTTAATTTTAATGATCAACAGACACACTTTTTTACATATTCTTAAGATTCAGATTTCTTTAGAATTGGTTAACAAGACATTTACCATTCAAAGAGACTACCTATACATTGTTTTTTTTATGGAATATCACTTTCTGCAAATTCTTGTACTTTTAAGGGTCTAATCCCTTGTGGCATTCAAACCAACACCCTTATAGTGAGGCCTGGACTAACCTTTTGAGTAGCTAACCAACTTGCCCATCTTGCCTGTATTTATACCAAAATTTATACCAAAATATAACAATGGTAGATTTGTTCACTATCTAAATGGCATGTATCTCATCTTTCTAAACATCCCTTTTATATCTCCTTATATTTCACTCAAAAATATCATATTAATCAAATTATAATTTCCTAAAGATGCATCATTCATTCTCAGAATGCATAAATCAGTCCACTGATTATCCACGAACTGACCATGCAGTGACAACTTCAAACAAAGATTAATAATGTGATGCATTATGAAACTCTGAAATAGTAATCAGTGCAGTTCCGTGGCTGCACATCTTCTACTAAGGAACCAATACTAATTAACTAGCATATCACTGCTCGGTCTTACGCCAGCATATAACTCTCCGGTGGTCGCTGGTATCGTCATTATTTTCTCATTATTGTAACTGATGGCTTCTTTATAGTGTCATTGATATGTAGAAGACTATTTGTACACACTTCAAGAAAACCAGGAATCATTGGGCACCGTTATATGGATGTTTATTTGAAACTAGTTGTCACTATAATTGATTGTACTTTGAAGTTGGCATTTTTGGTTTGCAGGGAAAGAAAAACAATTATGAGACTAGTTTGATGATGATTTGATTTCTGATTTCTAGAAATGGTTACACTTTGAGTTTGATATACCTTGTAGGTATAATACACTACATTCTTCTTCCCAGTTGGTTTGAAGTATAAAATGATTCTGAAAATAGGATATCCAAAAGCAAGGGTCCTCATGGAATCAGATTTTTCTGTTCCAATGATATGTTGCCCTCATAATGTGTATATAGACCACCAATGAAAATAATAGCCTACAATGTTGTAATTTATCAATACCCATGACAAAAAGAAAAGGAAAAGATCCCCAACCCTACAAATGATGAGTGGACACGCTACTGACTAAGCTTTCAGAGCCTTTGGTCTATTTTTCTTCCTTGCCATGACCTTGCTCATTCCATGCCTGTGGTCAGTTCCTCCCTATCCTCGGCTGACCCATTGACCATCTGTCTTCTGGTCTGGCAGCTAGCCAGGACCTCCTCCTGCCAACTGCCTCCATATTATATGCTCCAGTACACTTCAGCAGTCTTCAAATGAGCCTTGCATTGCAGAGCAATATATTCTGCTGAAGTGGTCACCCATGGTTTATGATGAATTCCGCCTGAGGTCAGCCTACATGACCCCAAACTGAAGCATGAAATCTTCTAGACCTAAGTTAAGACCATGAAGCACGGATGCTGAAATTATGCATAACTCTTGTTAAAGTCTTGCTTTTGCAGTTTCTTATGTATTGATAAAGTCTAGACAAACTGAATGAGGTCCTAGACTGTATCAAAGGTCTATTCCATAAAAACTCATGGAGAAGCATTACATATGTTTATGTAAAAGTTAGTTCAGGTCTTTCCTTAATTCAAACCAGTTCACTAGATCTCTTTACCTTACAAGAACCTTGTCCAAATACTTTTCATTAAAAGATTTAAGTCAGTAATGATAAATTTCATCTGAGGTCAGCCTTTGACCAACTGCATGAATCATCTGGTCAGTTAGTTTGACTCTTAATACATCTTCATCAGCTCTGGTCAAGCTTCCAATGACTGTGTTTATACTGGTCAGTTTCAGATGTCATGGTTCCTTCTGTCAACAATGGACACACATCTCACTTAAGCAAATACTCCTATATCTGGATAAAGATGCCTTGCTTGCAGGACTTTCTTTATGCAAATACATACTAGTATTGGCCAACATCTAGAATATATTACAAAATGCACGTGGCATCATGAGTGTTTCTAACTGTACTAAATCTAAATGTCACATTCATAAACCTTTAATAATGGCGGGACCAAACATACCCAAAAGTTTCACATGCTGATATAAGAGAATATTTCTGATCAATTATGTTCTCCTTCAAGGTGGTTATTCCCTTTCATTTCAGATATGCTTAAATTTGAATATTTTTTTTGTCATTGAATTTTCCAGTTAAATATACTTTAAGATAGAACCTATCTCAAGAATTCTGTTACAAGGGTTTACATAGGACTACCAGAAACAGGCAACAGGTTCATGAATTTACATTCCTATCTACATGACATTTGATACGACCATGTCCGACATCTTGTCTGCTTTATTTTCCCGGAAATGGTTACGTCATTTTGCTCAAATACAATTATTAAAGTTTGTAGACATATCCCAGTTTCATTTCTGGGCACAGGAGGGAATCCAAGATGGCGAACTCTCTCATACTTTATTTGCTATGTAGACATGTCCATGGTATGACTACTTATAACTTTGCCATAAACATAAATGTGATATTTCAAAAGTTAATTATGAATTGACCATTGGATTGTGCTTGGACACAGTGGTCAATGTCCGAGGTATGACAGCCAGACTTGACTGCCACTGTTGACAGTAGGTGCTTCATCATAGTTATGGACTTCACGATCTTGTACTGATAAAGTCAAGTGGACGTCCTTGAGATGAGTTCAATTTGATGCCAGACTGATACTATTTTCTCATACATCATATAAGTCATCTAGAATATGGCAATACTTTATACTGGTATGTTAACCCCCTACTGGACTAAACATATTCAATCTCTGAAAAATCATATTTTTCTTTGAATCTAAGATTTTATTAAATGTAAGAAAGGAGCATCAGAGAAATGTTCCTCCAGTTGACATCAGATCTAGACTTGCTTTCCAAGAGGTTATGTTGAGGTCAAAACAGTATGAACTATGGTTTGGGTGTTAATTCTATATGAAACTTACACTTCTACAATTCTTATCACATATATAAATGTTTGAGATTTACAAAGATGATGTTCCTATTTGGCAAATTTGATTGGACAATGTTTATATTTATATATATATTCAAATGATTATTAAAAGAATAACAACATAGCTTCCTGGGGGGGAAGAAATCGACATCATTCTTTTAAAAATCGTTTGAATATATGCTGACTGTACACTTGAAGACACCTAATTTTGATATGTATTTTTTTGTTTTGATTTTGTATATATATATATATATAAGAATTTAAATTGTTCTTGAAATCCTTTAAAAATCCTTCAAGCTCATTGAAATCAGCCCGAAACTAATCGCTCGTACCTCGCTGCGTTTCTTGATCTGACCATAAAAGCCGTGTCAGACGGCCTTGACCGTGACCTTTCACCTCCAATTATTCTAACCAATCACGGGTCCGCGTACATATCGGTTTTGTTTGATCACGAAAGATTGCTGAAAGTTGAAAACAAGGGACGCACTAAAAAATGTTTTGCAAAAGTTTTGCAAAGATAGCATAAAAAATGAACATCATTTTTGTTGCAACTGTGATCAATCATTTTGAGTTGTATGATAAGCTTTTTACTGAAAACATAGTTGTCACTCTTGAGATACACACCAGTGGCGGATCCAGGAAATCAGAGTGAAAGCCAAGAAGCGAGAGGGGGCACCCTGGTTGTCGATAACCCCGGGGGTAGAGGGTCGGGGGTCTGGTGAATGGCCAGACATTGCACACTTCTGAGTCATAAATGTATAACAGTATGTCACTCATCAAATACAATTGCAAATGTTTCTGTTTCTACAGTTTCTGATTTATTTACCTGCCCCCATTCACAAAAATACTTAATTTGAAATTTAAAAATTGATATGAATTCCTCGAAACCCTTTGACAAAATTGTTGTCGACCTAGTTTTGATATAAACTTTGTAGACCTATTCAATAATGTGTCGTAGTTTGTTTTTAGTAAATTTCTTTACTATAACTTTTAATTTTTTTTAAAACGTCTTTTGGACGAAGAATATGCCAAATCAAACGCTAATATTGTCACGATAATACATCTTAATCACTATCCTCCTCGGGTCGCAGACATAGCTAAATTTCCGACCAGCGTATTCGTCATGATAGTCAACACACCCACGATCTTTTGCATTCATCCCAGCTCGGCTTTTCTCAGGTCCATTCAGAAAAAGCTCGAATCCCGAGATACAAAGGTTAGATGTGATGTTTTGAATGTCAATTCAACAGTTGCTGAAATCTTTCATGCCTCGATTCTTATTGGCTATGCATTGGAGTGAAACCTGCGAGCATCGGCTGGAACTAGCAAACCATTTGTGGTACTGCACAGGAATACAGTGTAACATTGCGCCCAAACCTTACTGCGTGTAGAACAGTTCTCTACTGCAGACAAAGTTGCTGAGTCCCCGGCGGGATTTGAACCCCGAACCTCTTGATCCGAAGCCAAACGTGCTAACCACTGCGCTATCCCGCCCCAACACAGTTTAATATATAGTGTATATCTATATGATTATGTACTTGAAAATAAAGAAATGAGTGGAATGAACAAACATATACTCATCAGGACCGTGGCCTCACATGCAAATATTTGTTTCTTCTAAATAAGCCAAATGTTTATTATTTGACCTCCTTGATATCTGAGTGATGTTTTGGAAACATGCATACAGGCAAACATAACCTTTACCTTGTTTACAGTGATATCAAAGCTGATGATAGTTTTCATATCTATAACACCACGAAGATGTGTATTATCAATATGTCATCCTAGATAGTGTAGACATGTTGCAGAGATATTAGAATCCATCCATACAACATATACACTAAAAATCTTTTAAGACCAAACTTTTGATATGATACAGATTAGTTGAAGACATGAACATATGTTTTAGTCTAAAACATCTGGAATCTTTTGAAATATAATTCTATAAATATTTTCTTATTTATATAACATTGATATAGAAAAGATATGTTATAAACAAACATATCTGAAAACACAAGAGTACACTTATAACCCTTCATCATCAAAGAGTTCATATTTTTCCTCCTCCTCGTTTAAAGAGTACAGGAAGTGATAGTTTGCATATGGATCAAGACTTATAAAAATTAATTTTTCAATTTGTTAACCAAGTTTTGGTTGTAGTTAAAGATTATGTGAAATGAGTCCATATATTCTGTATCCTTTTAAACAGTTTAATTGACTGAGTATAATGAGGATGAAGTGCCTTGCCCAAGGAAACAACACAGTATTTTAGACCCAGGTTACAAATTGTTGGTGCCTCCACCAAGATTCGAAATCGGGCCTTGAGTGAGAGGCCAGCATACTAACCACTTCACTACTGATGTCTGACATCTGATTTGCTCTGTTTTCCAAAAACGAAGTATTCGTGTATGTCATAAGTTTTGTGAATGATTTATAGTGTTTTATTGGTTTACCCTCATTGCCTAACAAATTATGAAAACCTTTGCTTAGTGTGAGTATAGGCTGGAATTGCAAGCCAACATCTGATACCTTTTGTCCCCTAGTGTCACAGTCTTTCTGTCTTTATGTTGATACCAGAATGTTACATTCATTGTCTTCAGAGACTTGATGTTTGTATATCACAATATCAACAAGTTAAAGAGCCACTCCGTGAGTTGTTGGACTCATATATGCCAAACTTAATCAATGGTGTCATTTGATCGCGAAGTATTGACTGTTACCAAAAAGACACATTTTAAAGCTTATTGGTTTTTTTATAGTGACAATATGAAGGTAGAACGTCGCAATTATGATCGAAAACCGGACAGTGGCGCGCGTCAAATAGTGGAGACTTATCTAAAACAGCCAGGAGGGCAGTTAGGAATTGATAGTGTTTGTTAGGTTATATAACTAGTATCCATGTATATTGGACGTGATATCTACATCTCTGTGCATTTATGAGGCTGTTTTAAGATTTTCATGGAAAACCAGTAATTATCATATATATATGTGTTTTGGACATGGAAAGTTCAGATGTTTTGACTTTATATCATCACACATGACATTTAGGTTCGTACCAATGGTAAATAATATATGTTATGAAATTCACGGAGTGGCTCTTTAAACAAATTCAAAATTCAGATCTCACAGTCAATATTCTCATCTAGGGTTTACATCATATCAGTTTATTGTGAATACATTGGGACAACAATATTGGGAATCCTCTTGTGTTCTATGTGTCACATCTTTCTTCGATGCGCTTTTTTTGAGTTTAAAGTGTCACATCATTGATGAATTTGATGGATGGATAACTGTTGGAGATCACACTATCAGCCAGAAGCAAATTGAACCCCTGAGTCAAACATGTATTTTCAACATGGATACATCATGTCAATTTACGGGATGAACATAACTCCTTGTGTTGTGTCAGATGTTTTTGCCATCCATAGACTCTTTTTGAGTTTAAGGTGTAACATAACCATCTTCAAGGATTTTATCAATGAATTACTATTGGGAAATCTCACCATCAACAAACCAATGAAATATTCACACCTTGGACTCAAGCAGGTATTCTCAACACTGATAAATCATGTCAATTTATAGAGTAAATATCCATTTTTGTTGTGTCAGCTCTTTCACGCCATAGACACTATTTTAGTTTAAAATAAGTCTCCAAGAATTGTATGCTTGTCTTATTTTGAGTATCTTACAATCAAGCCCAATGCTATATTCACACCTTGTGTCAAACAAATCTCTCTTCATTGAAACATCCCAATGTAAATATATAAACACCCCCTCATCTCTTTCTTACCATTGACTCAGTGTTAGTTTAAGTGTGAGAGATAAACTGTGAGTGGGTTGTGTAACCAACACTTATTAGAGAGAAACAGCACAACATCTATCATTTATCTTCGCCCCCAATGAGGGAAGCCATCTTGGGTCCCTGGTGGCTATGTTCATTGTATTATTGGTAAATACTTCAGTGTGGGCTTATACAACTCTTTGAAGTTTCTCCACCAGTTCAGCTGCACAGACACAGTGTTGCCAGGACTAAATAGACTTTATTATAGTCCATTGAAACTAATACCCCCTTTAATTTTTTTTATCTGAAATACATATAAATATTCTCTTTGTTTCACAAAAAATGATTTTTTTCTAATAAAGGTTACCTTTCTAATTCAAGATGCTCTTTCAAGCATACACCTCTACATATTCTATAATGTTTTAATGATAAAACCTTTATTAAAGGTTTTAGCATTTTTGTTCATCAAATATGGTGAGATGCTGGCAAAGATGAAGCTAAAGTATTCCTGAACAATATTGTTAACCAACCAATAACCATGATGTCTGCGCACTATTGCAACTCACGAGGCTTTTTGTCATCGATTGATTGATAGTTCTTCTTTTAGATTTTGCAACATTTGACATATGCAATTGATCTGTACATAAATACACATTATTTCCTGTTCTGATTTGTTGCAAAATATAAAAGAAGAACTTCTTTTAGCAAATTGTGATTTTGAAATTTCAAAAGAACCAATTTCGTATAACAGTCCCTGAATTTTTACAATTCTTGTGTACAGTAATTTGTATTTCAAATCCCAAGTTTTATGTATTAAAAAATTGAATATCTCAAAGCTCATTTGCTAATGCTAGAATTTTTTCAGAGATTTGAACAAAGGCTAGGTTTGACTACTGGCTGGCGTTAATATAGTTTACCCTTAGGATATTTAGTCAGTCAAAATTACTATTTGTATGTTCCAGTTGAAAGTAATCTAATTAGCAGGGCCCTGTGTAGAATCATAGAGAAACGATCGCTGCACTAACGTTTCTTTTGGGATCAGAGTTGTGGGTTTTAAAAGGGGATGATGGGGATGGTTGCAGTATGTGCTTGTAGGTCTGTTGATAAGGTAGTTTTAAATGAAAAAATTGTTATTGTTTCTGTTGAGATCAAAGTTGTGAATGGAAAAGGAGGATTGGAGCTGAGGTTGCAGTAGGATACTTGTAAGTCGGTTGGTTAGCTAGTTTGAATGAAGGAAATGTTCTGTTACTGTTCTGGTCAGAGTTGTGTTTGGGGGAGGGAGGTTCGATGGGTGTTAAAGTATGAAATGACAGCCGTTATTTTATTGATCGCCAAAGATTTAATTGACAGACACTTTACTGTTACTGTTGGGATCAGAGTTGTGGCAGGGGGTGAGATGGGAGGGAAGAGATTTGGTTGGGGTGGGGGTGGTTGTGGGTTGATGGGCGTTACAGTATGAAATAAATAATATCACCAAAGATTTAAATGAAGGAAATGTTACTGTTACTGTGGAGATTAGTGTGAGGGAGAGAAGGGGGAATGTCGGGGAAGGGGAATAGCTGGTTGGTTATGGTTGTAACAGTCTGCATTAACACTCGTTATTCTGTTGATCACCAAAGATTTATATGAAGGAAATGTTACTGTTAGGATAAGAGTTGTCTTGTGGGAGGGAATGGAGGAGCCATGGGATGAGAGGAACGAAAAGAGAGGAGTGATATGAGTGTTATAGTATGCAGTGATACTTGCAGCTCTTTTATATCAGCTAGTTTTAAATGAAAGAAATAGGGGATTTCTGGGGGATCAGAGTTATGGTATCCAGGGGAGGAAAGATATGGGAGGGTAAAGAGGAAACATGATGTTGAAGTAGGGAAGGGGGAAGGGGGAGGGGGGCTGATGTGATAATGGATGATACAGTATGCAATGGTACTCATAGATCTGTTCAGCTAGTTTTAAATAAAAGAAATGTACTTATTCCTGTTGGGATTTAAGATGGAAGGAAGGATGTACACAAAAGGAGGAATGAAACGGTTCAAAGTATTGGACTTGCAACCAGATAGGAAAAAGAAGGGTAATTATAGGATCAATGTTGATATTGAGAGGTCTGTTTATAATTCAGTACATTGATCATCATTGATCATCATTGATCATTTGTACTGGTTCAGGGACACTTTAGATCAATAATTTAGCATCAAACTTTTAACAGTGATCGTTAGATGGCAAAGGACATCACTGAAACAAGGTGAAATGAAAATAATTTAGACTCATTAAGATTTTGTATTGAAAATATAATCTATTAAATGAAATTGTAAAAGACTTATAGATTTTGATTTCCTCAATTTCTGTGTCAAGAAAAGAAAAGACTTTCATCTATTGCTCTAATCAATTATGGTTTGCCGTGAAAGAAATGAAAATATGAGGTATAAGTGAGTTATCACCTTCTGTGTGAAATAAACCATTTGATGGGATGTTAGTCAGATGAAATTAATTTATTTTTTACCAACAATAGCTATAATTCATATCAACATCTGTGAAACTGAATTAAATATTAAATATTAATTTTCCCTTTGAAAAGGCATTCAAATCATGATCAATTGGATGAAACTTGTCAATCAAGACCAGAAGCTAATAAAAAAAACACCTTATGAGTTAGAATAATAAGGGTTACAAAGTTTTTACTAGTTTTAAATTATTTCAATCATTTCAATCTAAAATTGGGGTAAAGTTAATTTGTAGGAATCATGAATTCCCAAAGCTCATAGAATTACTGCTGAAATCTATCCCCGGGATATATTCATCTTTCATCTTATGCTCAGGAGTAAACAGGAGATTATTCTGAATTTTTTCCATATGATCCGAAACTATTTCATAAAAGAGATGTCATGTTTTCATCAATTTTTACTAAAATATATAAATGGACATGTTTTGATACTGTTTTTAGTTACTTTGATTTTCCTTTAGGAGTTTGAGGCTTATGCATGTAATGTAGTTGTAATTCTTTATTTAGAAATTGTAATTTTCTTATTTGCATTGATGAAAATTATAAAAACAGAAAACTAGGGAGAGCTTGGTTCTGATAGACCCTGTTATACTATACGATCTCTACAATACATTGTGAAGTTATGGAATGGCATGACATGGGTATTTTCCAGGGAACAAAGAATTATCATATATTTATGGTATTTTCATTTCTATCATAATCTTCATGGAGTAGTTCAAGGTGGAACATGTCAGTCATATCTGAAATATGATATTTCTTTTTCATCTTCAATTTTATTTTATCGTAGTTGATAGCCCATTTAATGACAGCTGGCATGTGAACCAATATTCTAGTTAGAATTAAGAGTTTCATACAATAAGACATTGATGCTTCAGTTTGTAGCGGGATAAAAGTGCCAAAAAATGAAAAAATTCAATCTGAAAAATTTATTTGTTGTTATTTGTTTGACCTATTTAGATTAGGAATAATAAACTCTTTTATAAATATTTTGAATAAACCTTAATTTGTAGAATTAGAATCATGTGCGTGTGACAAAAGGAGTTTATATGTGAATATAATGGCTTTTATAGCTTTGTAATCCAACTCCATGTAAAATTGAAGATGAATGAAAAATGAGACATTATTAAAATATTGAATTAAAATATTAATCAATTTTAACTCCATTGATCAACTAGTTTATCCATATTAAACTAACGTCATTATTATTTCCCAATTCAGGATCCTGTTGGTTGATAAGATTTTACAATTTGATAAAGAATAGCATGAAATTTTTAACTTTAATTTGTTGTAAAATTAGTTATAGCACAGACTTTTTTCTTTGCAACAAACCCAAAACACCAACATGGCAACTGAAAGTCGACCTTACTGTCTCTTTAAGATGAGCTATTCCCTGACCTGCAAGTAAGGGGTTAACATTTAGTTCTTTATTTCGGTGTAACTGAAGTACCATATATGGGCCTTTGTGAAAGTTGGTTAATGACCATGTTTGGAAGTTGCCAACTCCTCAATTAGACCAAGTTTGAAAGAACTGGCGTGAGTCGACTGAAGTGGGGTCATGTTACTGTCAATACAACCCTGTTTACCCTGGTAATTAGTGGGTGGGGGTGAACATGATGGAAGATACATCAGAGTTCAGGCAATGCTCATTACACTGTGGGTGGGGGTCTCTGCATGTAGCTACTGTAATTCAGGCTATAGATTTAAACGATTCAAAAGATAAAACCCCATGGAGCATCTATATTTCTTTATTCTAGCAAGATTTAGTTTTGTTCTGGTTTACTTTGGTACATTATAGAAGATAATACAAATAACAGCATAAATTATTTTACAAAAAAAATATTTCAGGTGAGAAGAGAAAAAATTTCGCCTTGTATTACAACCAGTGTTGGTTATTACAAGAAAATGCCTGCATTTCATTTATGTTTATGAATATGTATTCATATTGATGATAAAATTAAAAGGGATGGAATTAACACAGGTGTGGATGTTATTCTAATTACTGATAATTGATATAAAGCTATAAATGGAACAATGGACAATTGGACATGGTACGTTTCTATGATGTATTGTCCAGAAATGGTTCTTATATGGGCTGACCATTACTGCTTTGTTGAACTCTTTGTTTGGTTGCGGTTATGTTAAGGGATGGTTTAACTATGACAAAAGGCATCCCTAACCTGCTGAATGATTAATAATAAAAGAAAAGTCTATTTCACATAAAAAAAGAGAAAGAAAAAACTTGAATAGTTTTCAATTAAAAATGCATAAAAATGTAGACACATTTTGCTTTCATAGTAGAGTGCTTCTTTCATCATTTATTTCCTTTCCTATTTCCTTTTTCATGTTATTGTATTGCTGAATTTTTTTCAATTCTCAAAACGTTACCTTCACAGTGTAACACAATCAATTCTGGTGTACAAAAGATATTTTATCATTGTCAAAAAGTGGAAAATCTCAATTTTGAAATGAGTTAAAATGAATTGCTATGAAGCAAAAATTGACAACTATTGTAAATGAATGACGATTTTTATCATTTTAATCACCTAATTGATAATTTTTATCATAATTGGTTTCTGTTTCATATTTTTTGGCTCTACTTTTTGGTGAAAAATGGCAAAGTTGTCAGCTACAATATGAAAACAAAGAAACAGTAACTGAGAACAAAGATAAATGTGTTTTTGACAGGTCTTTATTTGTAGCAAAGTGTGTTAGTAGCTTCCAAATTATTCTCTCTGGCTCATATGTTTAATGATTAATCAATAATTAGCCATTTATAGTCTGTTAATTTTATTAGTCATGGAATTCAAACATAAAACAAAACTTGATTTATGCAGAGCTTGTTAATGGGCAAATCTTTACTTTAATGCATAGATAGCAAAGGACTACAAGTATCCAATTAGATTTGCAACTTGATACTCCAATGATCTCATAGTTATACCATTATTGGAATTTTTATGAGCTCGGGGAACAGAATTCTGTAGACTGATACCAAAATTGTAAGATATCTCCAGATATGAGTCTGGCCAGATCAATAAGCAAGCACTGACCATTCTGAGATGTAATCTATAGCTGCATCCTACTTAAAACCCAGTGTACCCGGAGTAGAGGAGTGAGTCATACAGGGATGCAGTCTTTGTCCCTTACTCTCTATGCAGTCTGCAGATAAATGTAGACAAAGGGAGCCTTGTTTCAATTATTCATTCATTAAACAATAAAGCTATATGACACTGATATTTTTATAGTCACTCATCGTTGGTCTGCCCTGGGGTCAGGCCCTAGCTGAGGGGGTAGAGAAGTTTATAGTGATAGGGCTAGCCTAGTAATGCTATTGGGATGGAAGAGGGTATCTTAGTGTGTAGGATAAAGGTTAGGGTATGTAAGAGGATATGGGGCATAGGGGTCTAACCCTCAGGTCAAGCCTATGACTAAGACAGGTAGGGGAGGAGAGGGGGTTTGTGAGATTGTCATGCTAATAAGAAAGTATTTTTGGCTCTTGTAATGAGGCTAGGCTTGTAGTTGAGGGAAGAAGAGTAATTTTAGGTTTTAATGAGACATGGAAGTATGTTGGGATTATGGACATATGGGGGTATCAATAACTTAAAGCAAATACCCCCATTGCAGGGAGAGGTGATTATTGATTCTCAACATAGGATGTTTAGAATGGAATAATCTGTGTTCTTTGTTAGGAAATATGCATATTTTTATACCCTTTTTCTGTTTTGATTATTGATGAGATCAGTAATCCTTTTCTAACCTTTTTTTCTAATAAAAATATTTATCAATGATTATTCAATTATTTCATCAAAATTTTTTTAATATGTAGGATACTTTGTATGCTTTACTGTACTAATGTTATTAGTGATAAATTCCGTAGGCCACCCTGGTAGTATTTTCATATTTATTTATTTTTATAATATTAAAATGTTGACATTTGTTGTTATGTTATACAAGAATTTTAAAAAAGGAAAAAATCCAGTGTATTCAAGCCGCAAAATATTTTCAGACAATTTAACAAGGTCACTCGCCACCATAAAGATCAATGCTCTAAAATTTTGACTTTGTATTGTGCAAAGACGTAAAACTATGAAAAGAAAGGTTTGTCCCAGGTTATCGATAATGTCTGGTCCCATGTTGGTATTACAAATATGTGTGAATTGATCTTTGTAACACGTAGTTGTGCTTTCTCAGGCTGTCATTGTGAACATTCTAACCTTTTGTTGTCAAAGGCAACATATGTTTTGTCTATGGAATGCTGTTTCCTCTTGTCTCCTTGTCTTCCACAGTTTGAGAAATATTTTTTGATAGAAATAAAAGTATTAGGTTTCCTATCTACAGTACACACAAAAAATATCTTTTCGGTTTAGTGTTGTTGAAGTTTTTGGACAAATTTTGCAGTAAAAAGGATGTTGAACATAGAATATTTTTTTGGAAGAAAAATCTAAGATGTTAATTAATTTCAATTCAGTTATATGTAGTTGCACTTAAGTCTAATAAGCAAAAGATTGAGAAAAACAAAGGAAATATATGAAGTTATTATTCAGAACAGTTCAAATTATTTTACATATATTATATTGCTTTTGAAAGAATAAAGAATTTGATATTTAGGCAAAATGATTTTTGAATTAATTCCAATATCAACTAACGTTGAACAAATTTAATTGATACATAAATATTTCTTCAGGTAACAGCATTGCATGCATATTTATAGAAAATGTCTTGCAACATATGGTAAAATAAACCTATGATTTCCTAACAAAACATAGCAAAAGGCTTTTCTATAAATTCAGATCAAAGACTTTCTCTTTCATTAAAGATTTTTGAAACTATGAATGAGAGGTTTCTGGTTTTGTTTGCAAGAAATATGTTACTGTTATTGATGGCTCTGAAACACACATGTGACTTCCCCTGTCCATTTGGCCATTGTGGTCTTTCATTTAATATCCAGCGGGTCTTTCACCTGGTATAGGTGAAGTGAAAGAGATATGAATTATGACTTGTAATCTTTTGACGGGAATAAATCAAGCAAATATTCTGATGGATCAAAAAGTGCATTAACCCTTTTAAGAATATTCTGGGAGTTAAATCTTCAACCAGTGGTGGAATAATCCATTTTCTGAAATACAGATTGTGATTTCTGTTTATTGGCCATTCAGAATAAAATATTAGAGTATTCATATAGGATCAATAGTATTAAGCTTGATCCTTTGTGATAATCGCATTCACCTCATTATCAAAATTAATATCTTCATATAAATAGGCCAAATAGAGAAATCTAAAAAAATATATTTTGTAATTCCATAAATGAGGTACATAATAAGTTGATGTTGTTTTTGACCATAGGTATATATATATATATATATAAATATATATATATATATATATATATATATATATATATATATATATATATATATATATATATATATATATATATATAATGGCAGCAGTGGTAGTTTGTATAATGTTTACCAACATATCATTATGCTAGTAGTTTACAAATCCAATATGCACCAAAACATCAATTTATGTATTTCAAATTATCATGCAAAATAATTTCAGAGAAGCCCTCATTCATTCCTATTTTAAAACCACCTGGAGTAGGCAGTAACAAATCTTCAAGCAGTGTTAACACTTTCTTTTTTCTCTCCCACCTGAAGCCAGCCATTACTGTAATAACTTCCATTTACCAATTACAAGAGTTTGACTAATTGCAGGAGATGATTGCCCCCATCAACTGATATTCAACAGACTCCCTTCCTTGGCTCCAAGCCAGAGTTTGTGAAGCAACATGTGCTTCCAATGGAAGCCTTCAAGGAGGTGCTGATGTTTAATTTTCATCAAAGAAGCCTCAGGCCTCTAGAAATATTAGCCTTATTTCAGGCAGCAACGGCCTTATGCAGCATTTGCCTTAACAAGCATTTACTAAGAAGGATCGAACAAACACGGGAAGCATCTTTCTCAAAAGAATATGCATCAGGAAACTTTTTTCTTGATGAAGCATTGGCCTTAAGTGTTGTATTTGCGAGATGAAGCATTTGTCTCATGTTGAAGCTCTATACTTGGTAAAAACCTTGAATAATATATTGCATTTTAAAGTATTTACCCGATGAAGCATAGGTCTAAATGAAGCAATGTGCTTGTGAAGCATTAATAAAGTTTCTCATGAAGCATTTGATTACCTAAAGAATCATGATATTGGTATTGATTTTGATATATCATTATAACATTGACATGAATTTATATATTAAGAAAAGGTCATTATTATGTGTTTATCATTTATATTTAATTAATAAGATTTTAGAACTGATAATCAGTCTAGAAAAATTAAGAAGTATTAACCCTAAAGTAACCGTAGTATTTGGTAACTTGTTCCAGAGAATTCAAGGAATCTAAAAGAAGTTGTAGGAATTCTCTTCATTATTTAAGTGGTGCCTGCTTGAAGAATTTGATAATTTTCAATTTCCTCAAAAAAGGGTTGTTTAGTTTCATATGAATGGTTATACTCCTACAGCACATTTAGTTGAATAACCCTTTTTTATAAAAAAGCAACAAAGTAGATATACACATCCTTTTCATATTTATTAACAATATTTTTAGATAATTGCCAATTCTTGACAGTCTTGGATAAAGCTGTTTATAAACTTGGTACTTGATTCCTGAATTATTTGTTTTCATAGCAACCTTCTTGAGAGTTACATATTGAAAATTCTTCAGAACAGAAATTGTGTACAATAATTCAGTTTTCTTCTCCATACTATTGTGCCATTTCTTTTATCTCCTGAGTTTCAAACCATTTTTAACAAGAATAATATAATTAAAATAGTATACAATTGATGTTCTTGTTTTTGTCCTTTTTTTTAGGAGGAAATGAAGACAATTGAATTGCATGGTTTCCGGATGCTATCTTTGTCTCCATGGTTTTGTCTGAAATGATTTCAGAATATTTTTACAGTGGTGCAAGAAAGTTAAAGATTTCAAATTGAATTGAAACTTTTGTTCCTATTTCAATATGTGGACTTGAGCACATAAAAGGCATGTGAATGTCATTTGGAATTACACATTATTGAATTTTGGTATTATGTTTGTGATAAATTTATGTTTGATATTCAAATAAATAACTGTTTTAAATCCATATAATGGTAATTATATCTAAAAAGAATGTTTAAAAGAAAACCTATTTACAAGACATAAAATGCATGAAATTATATTGTATTTCAACTTACCCTCATTGAAGAGATGTTTTTCGAACAACACCCCGACAGTGCTGTGTCCATTCAAAACTGAATTACTCCAAGTGGCCACAGGAATTTATGCTAAATGTATATATACAAAGACTTCCTTACAGTCTCCTATCAATACTTTCATTACTAAGGTGAACTGTATACAACAGGTACAAGTTTAAATTGAAATTTTTAAGGTTCTGAAATTGTATAATCTTGTCAGTGCCAAGATAGTATTTTGCAACCATTTACAGATAGACAGATTTTATTGGTATAAATGGCCCGCAGACCAATAGCGCAATGTAAAGTAGTTTTATCTGAACAGTGACAGCACTACCATGTAATTTGAAAAATATTTCATCATTCAAATACAATTACATCAAGGGTTTACAGGTTTTGTTGACTTGATCTGAAACGGTTTATATGATAAAGAAATAGGGATAGTTTGTATAACAGCTGCAAATCGTTGGTTGTTAGAAAACAGTTAAATTTTCTTTTGTTGGTTGTTTTCACAAGTATAGCGGTAGATATTTATATCTTAAACATGAATACTGCGGGCATTCTAAGAGTACATGATATTCATCCTCGATGAGATTACAATGGCTACAGGTTATAATTTCATAATGTGGTTGTTTGGAGAATCTTGCTGCTTTTATCTTAAAACCATGGCCATTACATCTAAACATAGTTACAATTCTGCGTAAATGGACAGAAGTAAGAGAAGATAGATACAATTCACCATTTATGTATGTTACAATAAGAAAACTTGATAATAATAAAATAAGGTTCTCTGAAATATTCACTACTCTAACAGTATTCAACAAATATCCAGTCCTTTGATTTCTAAGTAAATTGTTCTATATGTGAAGTAGAATCCAAAAATTAGTCGTTGTCAAATAGTGAAACTTTGTGCATTTTCATTCTTTGTACCCACATCTCACAGACAAAAACATCCTGATGAACATTATTTTGGTTTTTTTAATATTCATACTCAAAAGTCTACTCATCAAGTCTATGATTATGGGAAGGAAGTCTTTTGATTCTAAAAACATGGCTTTTTATCTAAAAATTCACTTTGGCCTTTCAGAAACTTATTGCAAGTCTATATCCAAAGGAAGGAAGTCCTCGAAATCTCATTCATTGTAGCCATATCACACAGGGAAACAAATCTGGGTTCAGACAAGTGTCCACCTAACTGGACAATGGTCAGAGCTTCAGAGAGGAAGTGGTTGTGTATTCCATTCATTTGATGTATCACACACAGAAACTAATCCAGAGTGGTCATTTGGACATCTGCCACGTGAGGGCACTTTGAAACATCCCTTGCAAACTAAAAGTATTGTAGTTCTTATAGGAACAGTCTGAGCATTTTAAAATACTTTTGCTTATCACTATAGCATTTCTTTCTACTTGACATGTGAGGGTAAATTAAGTCCTGCTTCATGACAGTGTATAAGAATGGTGCCTTTAGTACAATAATGTAGGTCGTCATTCAACAAATTAAACCCATAGGTAATGAACTGAATCAACAATACCTGGGAATAAACATTTAAAAACATTTCTTAACTTGAAATTCTTCAAAGGCATTGAGAAGTTTGTGTGATAATACAAGACAATTCTTATGGATAACAACTTCTTTATTTGATTTCTCAAGACGTTTCTGGGCTACCTCTTGCCCCTTCTTAACTTGAATTAAAATATTCAATAGAGTACTAAACACCTTCCCTCTGTTGATGTGGCCTGTTTATTCTGTTGTGTTTTCTTCTTTACAGGACAAAAATCTGAAATGTTTCACATTGACTTGTATATTATACACTGATATCATAAAGGCCTAAACATAGATACCCCAATTTTCACAAAAATGCCATATTGTGTATCAACCTTAGATAGACCCAATGTCATTATAGTTATCAATAGTTTTGAACAGTTATTTCCTAAATTCCTCATACAGAAATCAGAAAGAAAAGTTAAATTAAATTTTCTTATCTGGCACCATGCTAACAAGACATTGTCCACACAAAAAACCAGGTTAATTCTGGAACCAATTCTATTGATTTTAACTTTTTATCCTCAAATCTGTAAAATAAAAATCAATGTTATTTGATGCATATGTCTTTTGTTTTAGTAAAAAAGTTATTGAAACCCGTGGAAGAGTAACAGAAATGGTTGTATACTAATGAAATGGAAACTCAATTACGGTACAACCTTTCTGTCCTGAAAATGTTTCTGAACCAGCATTCCCTTGATAATTTGCTGTGGGAGATAAGATTTACTTGTATAGACTGTAAGGAAGTTTACAGAATCTGTGGTTGTGATTGTCACATAAAAAGTTAAGTTCAGTTACTTATGTAAGATTTATTACCCTACTTTTTAAAAGTATTTCAGAATCACATTTTCAATTAAACTTGAGCTTGTTTTGCCCTGTTCAGACTCCTTGGCTGGAGGGGATTCTAAATTGTACCTTTGGTGCTATGTGGCCCTTTACAAGGTCACATTTTGGCTCCTTTTGTGATATATCATATTAAGCCTGATGAGCTACAGAGCCAATGACTCTGTGCTTAAAGTAGAACAATCCAAAATCACCATGTCAGACACATATGAAAACTGCCTTGGGAGATATGTTTATTTCTATAGACTATAAAAAGTTCACATTACATAACATGGATAATAATTTTGAACAATCTTTTCAAACTTGAACCAAATTTCTTCTATCTATGTAAAAAAAAATTGAAATATAAATCATTTGTTCCTCTTACCTTTTTTTCTCATGGAAGTTACCAAAAATGGTCATCTGATATGGTTTTATCTAGATTAGGATCAAATGCGGTCACTTTTTCAAGAAAAAAATGCTTCTAATTAAATTATATTTTGAATTGCTCCAAACTCTAGTGTAAGGTATATATTCAAATATAGTTGTTAATAGCATTCAATAACCATGATGCTTGAAACCTAATGTGAATCTA
The DNA here is from genome assembly GCA_921293015.1 of Phorcus lineatus. NCBI lineage: Eukaryota > Metazoa > Mollusca > Gastropoda > Trochida > Trochidae > Phorcus > Phorcus lineatus. The sequence continues at coordinate 27,896,079 of OV121085.1, read as the reverse complement.
GATTGAAAAAATTACACATACATCATTCAGTTAAAGAAAAACCTGTATTTTGGGAATCTTTTCAAACTATTTGTGTCCATGCTTTAAGATATTTCCTGAGAAATATTACAAAATTGTTTAATTGTAGGCCAAGATGCATGGCTGCATGACTTTCACACAATTTCAAGTTCATGTAGATGAAAAATGCAGATTCAACTATTGGGAGGAACAATAGGCTAATGTAAACACCCAAGGGGTTTCTGATTGTAGTTTCAGACACATGGGCTTGTCTAGCTTCTTCAGAGCTCATTCCATTTGATTCCTAGACGGGAACAAATTTTTATTGAGAAATGAGATTTTGGAATGAAATTAACCCAAATTGATCAATGTCACAAGTGCAGGATGACCAAGTTGAAAATATTTTTAGTTTTCTTCTAAAATATTTCTTTATGTATCAACTTTGCAGAATTAACTATATATGTGTGATTATGTCTTGTTTTACATGAATGCTTTATCATTCCTGAAATAGAACCACTCAGGAATGGCTTGGATTTGTAAGACTAGGGTATGTGAATTAAAGTGTAAGCTACCTTTTTATCATCTAGCTCCATATATTCCATAAAACATATTCGCTACAATCTCAAAATTATCAAAACATCAATCATTTCTTGAATCAATGTCAGTTTACTGTTACAAGTTCGCTAACCTAAACATTTTTGTCAATAAAATCAATTATTTATCTCAACATTTGATTTTGATACCCTGAGTGCAAGAACTGTCTCTCCCTCAGCCATGAAGAGCTGATAAGGGGACATAATCTGGTCAAGGCCAGGTAGGGGGCCTCAATCTTATCTTTTTGGTGTATATTTAGCTCTGCACAGGTGGTTCCAGATATTCTGGAATAAAACCACAAGAACTTCCGTTCCAGAACACTGCTTTGTAATAACAAATCTTGTAGAACTGTTGATTCAGCTGCAAAAAAAATATTGATGATTAAATTCACATTAAGGGTGAAAGGGTTGGGGTGCATGGTCATGGTCAGAGGGTTTCCTTTCTGGATTTATAAAAAATTGCCTGTAATTGTCAGTAAGTGAACCCTGCCCATAAAAAATTTCTGATTCCACCGCTGAGATTCAAAGCTCACTAAAACATTTTTTAATATTGTGTGTAACCATGCATATGGGATGGGCTTGCAATATTTTTCAATCATGCAGTCACCCATGTGTCTAATATAAAACGTAAACACAGTAAAGCATATTCAGTTAAAGTTGGTCGTATTTGAGTAATCAGAGGGTTTTTATTGGTTCAAGAGAGGATTATTTACTCTTCATTAGTAAAGATGTTATAGTGGTGGAAAAATGTGTTTATATTAGCTTATTTTTATTAACTTAATTTTAAGCATCTGGATATAATAGCTGTCAAATCTTATTATGTTTTGTCAGAATCATACATGATGTTAATAATTGGGTCCATCTGTTGAGAAGAAAACTGAATTTGAGTATAAGTGTTTCTACAGAATTTGTTATTTGATTATCGAACAGCAAGCATGTAAAAACAATCTTGACTAAAGTCCTCAAAGTGATTTTGAATTGAGATTTAACTTTTTTAATATTTAAAGAACGTAGGAGACATAAAAATCTTTTACTTCAGTATTGTTGTGGTTGAGAAGACTTGAAAAAATATCAGATACTTAAAGGCACTTTAGAACACTTTTTTAGTTCAAATTGGTACTTTAAAGAATAGGGGTATATAGACATTCACTTTAGCTTTCTGTTCATGCAATCAAATACCTATAACGCTTTACATTATACCTGCAGTCACCAATGGAAATTTTAAGATGGAAGCTCTTGGCTTTGAGATATAAAAATATCATGGTCAGCTGTGCACAAAATAACCGATAAACCCTTTCTTTGCATTAGGTGAACGCTCTGCCCACACTCTGAACCCTTCCACCCACATTCTGAATTCTTGGATCTGTCAGGTCGGCAACTAAAATCCTACGAAAACTAACTTGTCATATGCATTCATAATTCAATATTTGTGTTATGCCTTATCAGTGCAGATCATAGTTTTATAATCATCTAATTTAGCCATAATACGTCATTTCGTCACGTCATTGATTCTTGATACAAATATACACCTATTTTATTCCCTGTTGATATACACCAATCAGCAATATACAATTTTAGATCTCTATTGACATGGTGCCATTCTACCCACAGATGCCTTTGGTCATGTTAAGAAATTGGCATTGATTCTTTGGCGGCAACATTTACCAAATTGATGCTGACCCTCGGAGACAAATTGCCATTAGTCTGGATCATCAACAGAGAAGCTGATTGAGTAATCATTAATAATGATAATGAAATCGGTAGACGATAAAACAAATAGAAGATAGATGGTTTCCTGATCAGAATTTCTGAAGATTTAGAGAAGTCAATAAGACATTGATCGCTTCTTTCTGTCCAGGATTCAGGTGCAAAGGTTTATTTTGGAATGCACAGGACACATACGTACTGATATTAGCCAATCACAGACAGATGAAATGATTGATGACAACTTGATTAGGCTGTCGGCCATCTTAGATTTTCCTTGTCTCAAGGGGGCAAGAGTTTTAGTCTGTAGCAGATTACGTAAATTGTTTCGATCAGGAACCTATTCCTGAGATTAGGAGAACATGTAGACTTGGAGAAATTACTACTTAATACTGCCATGTCATTTTTTCTAAAGAAATCGAAGTTGAATTACGGTTTTTACAAAACAATTTTTCAAGGGTATAATTTCAGAAAAGTTCACCTTTGCAGTCATATGCTATATATTATGCTTGCTTATCCTTTTATGAAAAGAAATTGAAATTGAGTTTTGGAAATGACTGTCTTTTGAAAGTAAAATTTAATATGGCTGACCTTTGCGTACAATTCCAGTTTGGTAACTAAGACAGAATCACTTATTGTAATTGTTACAGAAATAGAAGTCAGTAATTTATCACAGTAATTTATGATGATGATAGTTTTTGATATTTTAAGGTCTTTTTTCACAATTGGTACTGGACCATTTTTCTTGTAAAAAAATTTCATATAAGGAAAATTTTAGGTTAATAACCTTGCTCTAAACTTTAAATAAATTAAAGGGACAGTAGCACATTTTTTAAAAGATTTCTTCCAATATTTCACAGTAAATATTATTTAATGCAAAATGTATTACCTTCAGGGAGTCAAACATCTCATAACTGATCATCCTTAGTCTTTAGGCCTGTAGTAGTGAGAGGGTATATACTTTAGCAAGTTTCTTAATTAATTTCATTCCATAGTTTCCAATTTACAGGAATGAGTGAAAAGCCAGAATGATTAATCAAGAACCAAGGTAAAGGGTTGAATACCATTTCAATTTAACAAACCATACCCAACTAAGATATCTGTATTAAATCCAGATTTGTATTTCTCCAACTTCTTCCCTCTTCAATAATCTGAACAACCAATGAAACATAAGCATGGATCAAGAATATCTCATATTGACGTTCCGATTCCAAAATGAATGTAAGGGGGTGAACACATCCTGGGAATGATCCCCATAGATACGCTTTAGTTTGATTCCGCAGATATTCAACTTGTGTAAACATCGACTGCGCTCCCTGCAGCTAAAATTGGAAAACTGCATCAAGAATTGTGATAAAGCCACGTGTGCTGTGTATACGCTATTATACTCTGCCTGGGAGGAAATGAAAAGATTAAATTTGTTCATTCTTAACGTTCTCATATAGGTCATCAGAAGTTTGATAAATTGTTCTTGATTCTTACATGTATGAGTAAGACTAAGCCAAGATTTTTTTAATCAATATTTTGCTTATTTGCACATTTGTAGACACTTATGGATATAATTATCATCTTAGGTCTGAATATTTTTAAATTCTCAATACAGACCTCTGTTGAATCAAAAGTAATTGTAAACAAGTATATACTTTAAAAAAATTAAAAATATGAAATAATAACAAATAAAAATCCATTTGTAAAAAAAATTATGATTCTATATTTTAAGAATAAGAAAAGAATTCTTTTCTTAATCCTAAAAATACATTTATCAAACACTACCTTGAAAATATCTTCTGTTTATATTCTTTTATTAAATGTGATAATCCGAGGAAAAACTATATTATAGTACAAAGTCTCCTTAAATCGACCCATAAGAGCAATATGACGACAATATGACATCAGAACAGACACATTTCAAAAGAGAAATATATCCCCTAGGATACAACCAAACGACAAAAAAGAGCAAAAATATTTCTTCCTCATAAATTTTTACGAGGTGTATGACAATCTCTTGGTATTATAATGGTTATATGTGTGGTGGATAAAAGTCAGAAACATTTGTAAAGACTATTTACAATTCCCTTAATGCTTGAAAATGTTCTTGGAATACCATTAAGTTAATATTCACATTTTCTGTAGCCAGTGGCAAAACATAAATGAATTTCTTCTCTTAATTAATCCAGGCGTTCTCATAACGTTTGCCTGACCTTAGTACAGTAATTACAGTTTTCAGTTTCAATAATGCAAGTCTGTTATTCTTCATATAATATCAACATATCTTTTGTTCCGTTCCAAAAATCTACATCAGTGTCATAGATCAAATAACATTTTTAAGCAAAACATCTTTGTTTCTATTCATATTAATACACTTCATATTGATCGCAAACTATATAATAGTGACCTACAACTATTTTCAAAAGTTTGAATACCATATCATAGGTTGTCTGTTTATGCAAGATATGTCACTGAAAAATTACACGTGTTTAATAACTGAAATATTGTTCAAAACACGTTAAACCCCAACTCACTCACTCACTCACTCCTGGGGTTTTCATAAAGTAGGGTGTGTGGGTTTGAAGGGAGGGAGGGTTTATTCCACCCGAAGATCCCCACCCTTCCCTTTGCTTGAGATTATCTTAATCATCATCCGTCATCAATTTAATCTCCATCACTTTATGAAATAAGCCTCAAAGGTTACCAGTCCAAATGTATGTTTTGTCAATCATGGGGAAAAATGAATTAAATACCTCCAGCATTGCCCAAAAGTATCTGTTATATTGGCTGGCAGAGGGACCTTATTTCATGCTTTGCCTCTCACAATCTAACCTATAATGTAGGTCTGATATCCATGTTAACATTCAATGCATCAAGTGACCTTGAAGAACTAACAATTATGTGATCGGCTGTCATTAAAAACATGTCCCAATGAGAGCAGTCCATGTTTGAACCTTGGTTCCATCCCTCCTGGGGTAATACAATAGTCCCTCCTGAAGAGCCATGCATTTACTGGGTACCTTATGAAAACTGTGCATGCTCAAACATGGTCACTCATGCAGTGACTTGACCCTCCAGGAACAATTTATCTTTTTTAGAAAGTATAGTGGACATACCTTTTTTATGTCAAATTATTTGAGCTGATTTTTAAAAAAAATTTTTTTGAATAAGATTTTTTTGTGTCATATCTATTGAATTTTTATTTTCTGGGATTTGTTCTTTAATCTGATTTTATGGATTGATAGATTCATCAAATCTTCAGACACACTAAACAATATTTTGTTACCTAGATTCTATTTTCACCAATTTTTTTGAAGAAAAGTTTATGTAAGTTCTGTTATGTAAAAAGTGTTATATTATGTCATCTTTATCTTATTATAAGAATCAATTTATTAATATTTCAATCATACAAATGGATTAATTATCAGAAAAATATTTGAAAATATCAAAAGCAAAGACATAATGAAGAATTAATCAAGATAGAAAATCAGAGATATGAAGATCTTTATATGCAGATGTATAAGTGGATAATTTAACTAGATGTATGACTTGTATGTAAGCAACTTGAAACTGTGGGAAATAAAAATGAAAAAAAAATTAATTATTATTCTTTATTTCAGTTTATGTTAAGTGCTCATGAATTTTTTTATGTATTAAAGTATGACCGGGTGACAAGCGATTATGGCAAAAAAACTTGTGAGGGCGTTAGCCGGAGCTGAGTTTTTTTTGCCATAACGCGAGGCAATCCGGTCATTATTTGGCTTACACTCCCGCGGAACATTCCTACAAAGTTTTCAAACCAAATAGTTTTTATAAAATTAATTTGTAAACGTTTTACTTTGCGTGTTTATGTGCCATTACCTAACGATTCCAGTAGGATATTAACAATATCTGGCTGCTTGAGATTTTAAAGCTAAATATTGGAAACTAAAGATTAGAAATTGACATAACCTTACACCGATATATTTTCATGTATATATACATATACATTTATATATATACCAGGGGGAAAACAGTACAGACATGACACAACAAAATGTACAGTTATGGGTAGGGATCCTCGTTAGCTCAAATGGTAAAGGTGTTACTCGCCAGCAAAGAGGTCCTGGGTTCGAATCCCACTTTCGCTAATGTCAAGTCTTATATACTTAGTTTGTAAAACTTTCAAAATTTTACAAGTCTAATCGTTTGTGTAGGTTGAACATCTCATAACACCCACCTGCGTAGTTGGTGTATATGGCATATAGCCTTCAATAAAAACAAACGACATAATAACGGATTTTGAATTATATGTGATAGTGCCCTAGGGCGATATGGAGAAACAACTGATGATTACGTCATAAGAGGTTGACATGAGAATGAACCAATGTTAAAAGAATGGGAACATATCACACCAAGGTGTGTAAGATAATGTAACCTTTCCTCAAACCTTTTCCTCTAAACCTACCACAGTGAGCAAGAACCCAAACACTACTAAACATTCCTAAACCAGATTCTGTAACAAATGTGCCACACATGTCTGACATTCACGATCTGCAGTGTTTAATTGTTATATACCATAATGGCATTGCTCACATTTAAGACACAGTTATCTTGTAATTACTTGCACATAAATAAGAATAATTAGACCAGTAATTACTGACCTTTGCAATGAATGTATGCAAGATATCATTTGTTAGTAATATGTGAAGTGCAAGAACAGGAACAACACAACATTTGTCATTTATATCACTTCATAAATACATTGTTAGGAGCTATTTTTTATATTTGATGGTTTAATTAACTATATATGATATACAGGTTTCATTTGACCTTTCAGAAGATATACTGTATTCGACCACATAAACATCCTCTCTTTATAGGCACCCAAAAGACAACTTTTTAACCCACAAAATATTTTACAACCTCATCCAGTAACTAACCTGCCTGGTAAATCAAGGCATTGAATTTTATTTTAGTCATGCTTTTAGCCTGTTTCTACCAACCATAAGGGAGCTATACATGTACTTCATGTATCTTCTTGTAGCATGTACGCTATGAATCGGTATTTTTATTCCACATTATGACAAACAAAAACTATAAACGGTAACACATTTTTGATACTTGAATTTTCTTGGTTTTTTATCTAGAATATCATGACATTTACATTGCAAGTCTTTTGAATAAGCGTCAACTCTTTCCTATTTTCTTAGCGCTGATGGTGCTAAATACATGGAATACAGTATGCAAGATATGTTACTATATATGTTTTGTAATTTGGGTAGATATGAGATTTTTCAATTGCTCTATCTTGACTGATCCTATAAATGTGGGCCAGTAATGGTAATGGGTTTCTATTTAGGTATTTTACTCAGACATGGTTTTCAATTTCTGGTATAAGAATAACAAAACGATCCTGTGCCTGACATTCTGACAAATGTATGTAATGATTTCATGTTGACTTTCTGTAGCTTTGCACTTTGTAAGCTTGATACATTTCATTTGTAACTTCTTCATTTAACTCTTGTATTCCTGTTTTCATGTTTCTTGTATTCCTGTTTTCATGTTTCTTGTATTCATTTTTTCATGTTTCTTGTATTCCTGTTTTCATGTTTCTTGTATTCATGTTTTCATGTTTCTTGTATTCATTTTTTCATGTTTCTTGTATTCATGTTTTCATGTTTCTTGTAGTCATGTTTTCATGTTTCTTGTAGTCATGTTTTCATGTTTCTCGTACTCATACACATGTTTCTATGTTGTTGTTGAGTATCTGTATACTTCTATTGTTTAAAAGATATAGGCATGATTTATGTATAACTGATCAATTTCAACAGTTTTATTCATAACTAATGATTGAGAGGCACTGTTGTTAAAGTTGGTAGCATAAAGAAGACCTAGATGATCAATGGATGATATGCTTCTTTATTTTCACAATCATTTCCCTTTTGGAATAGACCATTTCTAAGCATTCACAAAGGCCGCATGAAAAAAAAAAATCTTTGCTGGTTACAACAGCTAACAAATTTTCAATAATGGTGTCTTATGTAATAGGATTGAATGAAATGCAAAATGACCAAATGATATGATAAAACATAATGATCAAACTTCCCAATTTTTCAATTTGAATCATCTTTTCAGTCAAAAGCATTTGTCAAATTTCAATGTTTTTCTTTAAAGTTTAATCGTAATATACTTTGAAGTATTAAAAAGAAACTGAAATAACTTTCCTATTTTGTATGGCCAACTGCTCAAAGAGAAGATATTATCAATGTTTAATAATGGAAGTGCACAGTATGAAAATATGAGTTTAAAAAAAATCTTACATTTACATGATTTAATTCTTAAACCAGCAGGGGTTTCACAATTGCTTACTTTCCTCATGAATAGCTAGATATATTAGGTATGGTAGGGGAATTGTAATGTTTTGAAGATGCTGTGAAAATAGACAAGACCAACTGGGAAGACATATATATAAAAAATCTCCACAAAATGCTAGCTTAAGTGTAAAAAGATTTCCTCTTCACCGATCTAAGAAAAATCTGGCTCCAAGGGTAAAAATATTTTCTCTTCAGCAATCATGGAGAAACCTAGTGTAAGTGTTAAAATATTTCCTCTTGAGTGAGAGGTGTCTATTTTTGGTGTGGGAAAGTGTGACGCAAGTCTCCCATACTGATGGCAGGTATTCCAGCATTTACTACAGATCACGCCCAGTATGTGTGTAGTAATACATAGTGTGCGAGTCACGGATGCGTGCATGTGTGTTGCCAGGATGTCCGTAGACTTGCTGAAATTTCTCTAGCGTGTTGATAAAGACATTCCTTGTAAAATTTATGAAAGAATCACTATTTTAGGTAGGTTGTTGGTTCAAATATCTCACCAAAGTACCTGAGAGAGCTTCTGCAAGTATATAAGTTAGATACTCATGATTTAAAATCTGCTTATACTCTAGACTGATCTTGCCTCAAATCGAGACTAAACTAGTTGAAAAATCAATTTTACTTGCTGCACCCAAACTAAGGAACTCTCTGCACCCTGGACTAATGTCTTAGATCATAATATCTCTTCATTAAAGTTTTTTTTAACCTGACTCTTGTCTTTGTTGAGCAGCTGTTCAGATGGAAGATAGCTCTATTCATTTTCATTTTCATTATTTTTATTGAAAATATAAGTTTTAACCCATTTTATGTCTCGGTTGCCAATTTTTTGGACTTACAATTTACATATTTGCAGACTCAAGCTGTGATCCATGACGAAAGGTTTTCAATCACAAATCACTACTTTTATGTTAAATTGTCATAATATTGAACCAATTGGCATTGAAAATACTTCAAGAAAAACAATTATCAAGTCTATGGAACCTCCTATTGGTGGAAGCATTGAGTAAATACCAGTAATTACAGCAGCTGTGGCACGTGCCCCTCAAGGTTTACACCAGCACGTGGGACCAGGGCACATGTGGGACCAGCACTATATACATACAACTTGTGAACTGAATAGTGCTGTATACAGTGATCATGTTCAGACATTCTAGGTGCTATACTGAGTCCATCTGTAGAAAAAATAATATCAATGATAAAAAACAGAATTTTGACATTTTTTATAAAAATCATAGAGATATATTAAAACCTGAGGTAGTGCGTCATATGGCTTTTACAAAACAAGACTATTTCTGTACTACGCAAGCAAGAACAAGGGTTGTACATACATTTGCAAGACTTTTGCAAAACTTTTATGGCATCCTTAAAAATGTTCCTTTTCCATATAAACTTAGTTTTCCTGTCTTATCATAGACTCGCTTTTAGCAATATTCATCATCTTTGGAGTATATTTGTCTTTTAATTGTGAAATTCTGAAATCAGATATCCTCTTCCTAAATATCTTCTCCTAAAACTCTCTTCAACTTTCTACTTATCTTGTTGGAATATACAATATTTATAGGATATCTGCAACTTCAATTACATTTTTAAATCAACTCTATATACACACCCTGTGTACAAGATATCAAAAGTGCATTTATCATTTTCTTCATAAAATGTTCTTTAGCATCAAGTGTTAATGTACATACACATCTACATCTGAGTTAGGAACAAACTGAAATTGATAACCTCATGAGAGTTTGCTCCTCCTAACTTACTCTTCAGCTCATGAAGTTAAAAAAGTGATCTTAAAGTGAAACTTTAAATAGGATTGCTTGTGGCAATGTTGCCTTTGCTCATAGTAAAAAAAAGTTATATAAAACTTTATTTCATATCTTAAGTTAAAAAAATTATCTACCTAACTTTTTAACAACTTTATCCTGGAATCTAGACTTACATATAGCATATTTATGTATATACTGTTTACTTGAATTTTTCAAAGTAAAATTTTAGATAAATGACTTATTGATTTTCTTTTCTTAGTTACTTATGAAGATTTGAATAAGATTTATCTGGTTTTTGTCTGTGATGAAACCCATTTAGGTTCAACAGGTCTGTATCGTTCTGCATTGTGAGAATGGATTTTCAACAGCCTATATGGATATCTCGAAATACATTAAAAACTTTGTTTAGTCTCATTCTTCTATTGAGGGAAAAAAATCGAATTTGATTGTCGGCCAAAACTATTCTATACTGCAGTTGTAGATAAGAAAGAAATTCTACAGAGAGTTATCTATTTCCAATACTTTTACCTCTTCCGTGTTTGCTAAAGATGTCTGAACATCAAGATTTAAGTATTTGAAGAACTTTTACATGTGGAATACTTTAAAATCAAGATTTTCTTTATAACAACTTTTTCAATGTGAGAACATGTATATACAACTTCAAAGAGTAAATGCGAACTCCTGGAAAGGGTGTATTGTAGTTTTATTTTGAAATTCACTACTTTCTACAAGATTACGGAATGAAAAGTAATTCTTAATTTGAAACAAAAAATTAGAAATATGAAACAAATGAAATAACAATAAATATTGAACGGGTCATTTTTTAGCAATTGAGAGAAAGCTTAGAAAGTATATCTATTGTTAAATGAAAAAAAATGTCCGTACTTTAATACAATCAAAAACCATCTTTAATGTTCGACAGCATTCTACCCATAAGATATATGGGCTCATCCCAAAGGCAGAGGAACTCTAGATATGACTTTTACAGGAATAGACTCAGTTCATAACTAACTTTGATTAATTAGAATTCTAGTTCAGTAATTAGGTAAAACACTTATAACATTTGGAAAAAAATTATTAGAGTAACATTTGGATAGAATGCTGTTGAAACAAGGAAGTGAAACTGAAGAATCTAACTTAGTTATTTGTACTAAATAGAAATGTGTCTAGTCAATTTAGATATTTGTATAGACAGTGGAGCCTAGCGTCAAGTCGAGGAGAGACACAGCTGAAGATTTGAGGAAGTTATCTGTAAGGTTGGAATAACTACTTACCTGACAGCGGGAATACGCTGCTGTTTCTAATGTAATGAATAATGGCTGCCTTATCTGTGTGTATCAGTGATTTGTTGGCTTTGCAGAAAATTTTAGGAGACAAATTGATTTTGAGCTAAATTTGCCAAGCTAATTTGTTTAGAAGTCTCTTAATGAGCTTGAAAAGGACAAAACTAAGCTAACTCCTTTAATCAGGTTGACCTTGTCTGGATACTGGAGTTCTTTAAACATGGAGGAAGTCATGAGTGTCCATGACCTACTATATTTAAGACGCTAGTGCCAAAATAGGATTTCCCAAGGGAAAGCCAGGGATATACTGATATTTAAGCATAAGTGTCATAAACAAAGTATATCATTGGCAAGAATATGATATTCTGTTTATCAAACAAGTCACAAAATCAAAGAAAATAATCAAAATCAACAAACAGAATAGGCAGAATACAAGGAGTCGTTGCACGTAGGCGAACTGTGACGTCAAACATTGTTTATAATGTAACGTCACAGTGAAAAATTATTTTTCCCTGAGGCATCATATGAAAAGTATAAACCCCATGCGCTTGTCCTCATTGCTGATAAGTTGGTTCATGTTTACAAGATGTAGCTATACTGCATGGCTGTTCTGAGTTTACTTCATCTACTTTCACTTTTTGATATATATATATTATTCATATACACTGGAGAAATGGTAACGGTAAAATTGAAAGTGGAATTATTATTTTCTTGTGAAAGTTTATTAACATTTTGTTTATAGACTATTTTTATGCATATACAACTTCTGTACGCATTAGGGACATAGATTCTAATTTCGTTGTGAAGTAATCAAATCAATGACATTATAATCATTGTTAGCTTGTGACCTTTTCTGAAAATAAAAGGTGAATATCCATAAAAGTATTCTTCATTTTTCATTACTCCACCTTCTATTCATGAATCAAAGAAATTATTCACATTGTCATATTAAATTATTTCAGATATAAGTACACTAAAGTCACAAAATTATTATCCTATCCATAACAATATGTTGTTGTTGTTGTTGCTATTTAAAACCATTAAACCTATGATATTTTATACCAGTCTTAATTGTATAAATCAAGATTTTTAATGGGTGACTCTGATTATGCAGAATTATGAAAAATTGGAAAATAAAAACTATTAAGAAATTTATTGATTATTATAAGCATGACTTTATCATGTAAATATCACATTTTTTAGAGTAAGTTAACCATTTAATGCCATGTTTTATAACAACATCCTCCCGCTAGGATTATCCTTGTCTATAAGATGAGTGTTTGGGATGAAACTTGGCGTCCTGTGGCTCAGACAACATTTGTTATCAACTCCTTTATCTCTCTGATGTTAGCCTTAATCGTTTGGACCATGTAAGCCTTGAATGAACTTAACACATGGCTAATAAATCATTCTAGAACATGATCGTTGAGGGACAAGTATTTCAACAAAATATATAACGCTTTACGCAGGATTTCAGAGAATAACCATACAGCTATTCCATATCTTGCAAGTGTTTAAAAATCAATTACGTCATTTTTTAAAGAAAAAGTAGTGTGGTAAATAATTCAAGACATTCCAGTGTTTACATTTTGTGATATAAACATGACATTCTACATCTTTCATTTCAAGCAGGTTGTAAGATGGTGATACAAAAGCCGACAGGATCTCTCTATGAGAGTATTTCACAAAATGATCATATTGCCGTTTAAAATCTTGCTAAATTTTTAGCCCCAAAAGAATCAAGTTTTGAGCAAGATTCCAGAAAGGGTACCCAATGTCAATATGATTTTTTTCCACATTCCCACTTAGCTACTGGTTAAGGCAGTAGAGATGTAGTTTTGCAGATTTAATTTTCCCCTCTACCTACAGATTATTCACCCTGCATTCTTGGATAGCTGGATTAAAGGAATCAATGTTAAGTATCTAGACTGACTAAATGATACCAAGAAAATCTTATGGATAATCATTTCTGTTGATTTTTTACAATATTTATGGGCTACTTAATTCTTGCCCTTTCTTCAAGTGAAAAAGAGGCAAAATTTGCCTTGCATAAGTAAGTTTAAAATATTACCTGTTATCTCCATTATCTATCTATTTTCAAATATTCTGACAATATATAACCAGTTAAGCAGAGTTTCAAGAAATGTCCATGTTAAGATGACAGACATCGGGTTTTATAAAAAATATGATTGATTGACCAGATGATGAAATGATTATGAAACCATGGTCTTTTTCATGAGGAACTTTGCCTAATATTTTAACAATAAGACTAAGATTTTAGTAAGATTTCAGTTATACCTATGGAATATTCTCCTCACATAGCACAGATGATAATAGGAAAAATCTCTCTTCACCTGATTTAACCCTTTGCTTGCAGGTTCCAAATATCCTTGGAGCTATCCCAAGAAAGTGACTTATCCCGCCACTTACTTCTTAAACACTGCTCATTTGTTGTACCTTATTACTCTGAAGGAATTGTACTTTGGAGGCAGGCGTTTAGCAATTCGGGCAACCATAGTTCTGTACTCCCTGTATTCAGCTGTATTATACAGCCAGCTTGGTGGATTAAATGCCTTGCCCAGGGACACAACACAGCCTCGGTCAAAATATTTTAATTTCGTATTTCGCATTGATCAAACATCAAATTTTGGCATTAGAAACCAGAATGGTAACCTCTACACCATCATGTTTGCCTGTACTGCTTGATATCCGAAACATAAAATTAGAATCAACTATTAAGCTGGATTTCACAAAATGAGTATTTATGGATGACAGAAGCCAGATTATATTAAATCCCCTCTGACATTGTGCAGATGATGAAAGGATTAAAGCAGATTCTATGCAGCAGCGCCATCAACAGATTGCCAGCCCATGACTAAACAAAATCAACTTTTGAAAAAGCTATAAAAGAAGCGCCAAGGTTATTTATGGGAACAGCCACTGTCTGACTGGTCTAGTCTGAGAGGAATTAACCCTTGTACCATCTGGAAGCTAGTCTGTGGTTGATGAAAAAGATGATGATTCTGTGTTACTTGTTGAAGAGTGGTTGCATCATTATTGCATTAGGGAATAAAAAACTAACATGGAAGGAAAAATACTATTTTTTTGGGTAAAGTTCATATGTCAATGTACAAAAGTGCAAAAGTTAAACGAGTTGATCTCAACTATCCATCTTCACTCTAGGCTTATTGACCATCTTGTTAAGAAGTTTTGGTATTTTTAAACCTGATAAAGAAATGAAAATATGTGATACCTGTTCATGCATGAATGTTTCAGTGTTGATCCATGGTCAATATAATAGTTGTTTAACACTACAGCATTATTAGTCAATCATTGACCCTCTTTCAGATGAAGATGAAAATGTATAAAGAATCAAAAACATCCTGTAAGATTTTTATCATGAGCTTTCAAGACTTATAAGACTATTCTAGACTTGCTTTGACGTTCTGATTCCTTTTGAACTGCAAACATTCTTTGTGTAACTGTAAACCATTTTCCTGATGAATAAGAAAGGCTCACACTATCTACAATAGCACAAATTTATACATGTACTCTTTCAGGTTGAGTCCCTTAAGATTAGGATTTGAACCCATACCCTCAGAATCGTGCAACATCAGCGCTGACTGTACCAACAGCTAACCAACTCACCCATTTTGCCTCAACTGTTGCACAGCACAAGAATTTGTATTATTGCAGATAGTGTGATCCCAAATATAATAATGTTACATTTGTCTTCTATCTAAATGGCATGTATTTCTACTGATGAAGGATAGGAATATACCAATTTTCATAAAGAAGACGTTATCTTAAATCACATGAAATATACCAGTATATATGACGAAGACAGTGAGGAAGATTCAAATGAAGTTGAAATCACGTTTAATGGAAACTGAATTACAATCTAGGTCAGACACTGACCACATGTGTCTAAGTGACCACTTCCGGGTTTCTCAGAATCAAGGTTCTCTAGACAGGAAGTCAGTCAGATTAGGTAATCAGGCTCTTACGCAAGTATCAGCCATGTCAGATAGAATCTTCATGGGCTTAAGTCAGGTTACTGGTATCAGTTGTTGATAGTCAACTGATATGATCTCATACCAACTGAAATATTATAGCCATGTCATATGGAGCTCAAATCTAATAAGATTGTCGTCCATGTTTCATTTGCAAATTATTCCAAAATTCTTTTTAAATGCTGTTAAATTCTGCATGTATCTTCAGAAATAATCAAAAGTTCACAACTTCAACCTTCAACTGTGCTAATTTTTGGAATGAAATAAAAAAAATTAAAATATCTTATTATATCTGATAAAAGTATCTTATTGAGATTAATATTATTTTTTAAGTTTGAATTTTGATAGTCCTTATCTACTGATTAAAGTTTAAATCATCTAACTTGACGTGAATGATCATCCACAAATGCCAAGTTTTGATATTTACTGGTTTTCAATGATAATTGGGCAAAGGCCTGATACATGGGTAAAATCCAAAAATGAAAGGTCTAATTAATATGTGCGCTAGCTGTATAATTCAATAATGAAATCAAATCCATCATTTTATCTGCCATTGATTATCGTGACTGTTGGACACTCACACACAAGCTATGTTGGCTTTATGGATAAAAAAATCATGACACGATCCTTCATATTTTAACTATACTAAACTGATAAGCGTTATAGTCATTTTCAGCAATAACCAGTCCTAATTGATAAAATAACACCATTGATAACTTTTGACATACCAGATATGTGACTTGAGGAACATACACTACATAGATTTAAGGATTTAATCTGATTGACAAAATCTATTAATTAACCCTCTTGGTCTAATATTGATTTCGTATTTCATATTAGAGGTAGATCGATCTGATATGAAAGAAAATCCAAGAGTGTTAATCTCCCTTATTCACCCTCCAAATGTTTACATCAAAATAGAAAAGATAATCGATCTTAGTACAAAAGAATTAATTGTATTTCCTAGACTTTAGGATTGAGAGATGAATACTTGAATTTCAAGACTATTCCCTATATGATTCACATGTTTCAATTTTAATATACCTTCAAGACAATATCTTCAGTGGCAGAAGCAGGATGTGTGGTATTACAAAACAATGGATAGCCACGTTAAAAGCAATGCAGGGGAACTAGAGCCTCAGCCATAACGAAAGTATTTTACATCTCTGATATCGTTATCTACTTAAGAAGGGAAGATAACTACCCAGATAAATGAGAAAACAAGAAAACAACAGTAGATAAGATTTTTCATGAAATTGTAGAACTGTTCACCTTGAAGACAGAACAAAACTTAGATAAGATGCTTAGCCATTACCAAAGTATTTCACATCTCTGATATCATTATGCATATGAAGAAGGAAGGTTAAGTAGCCTAGAAACATCATGAGAAAACAAGAAAAGAATTGGTATCCATAGATTTGTCATGTAACTGTAGAAATGTCCATCTTGAGAGCCATAAAAAAAATTCTTACCCAAGTGATTCATATCTTTTATGTCATTATCCACCTGGGGAAGAGGCAACAGGTAGCCCAAACAAATTTCTTTAGAAAACATAAAAAGAGGTTTTTAAGATTTGTTCTTGTACCTGCGAACTGTTCACCTCAAAGACAGAACAAATTCAGATGAGATTCTCAACCATAACCCAAGTGTCTCACATCCCCAACATGAATATCCAAATAAAGAAGGAAGGTTTAGTACCCAGAAACATCATAAGAAAACAAAAACAGAATTGGCATCAATAAGATTTGTCTTGTCAGATAGAAGTGTGCACCTCAAAGAAAGAACAAATTCAGATTAGACACCAGCCATAACCTAAGTATTTCACATCTCTGAATAGAACTGTAGAACCTCAGAGACATAACGAAAAGACTTAAACATTACCCAAGTGTTTCACATATCTGATATCATTATCCACCTGAAGGATGCAAGAAATAGACACAAAAACTTTCGAGAAGACATTAAAAGATTTATCTTGTATCTGCAGAACTGTCCACCTCAGAGACGTAACAAAAAGGCTTAAACATATCAAAGTGTTTCACATCTCAGATAGAATCTTCATTGACTTCTGGATGGCAATTTGGCCTGTGAGTATATCTGGTGAAGAAGCTCCAGGCAATATTGTGTTACTTGCCTCAAGATATGAGTATCTTATTCATTCTGATTCTAGACTCACCAGGGAAATAAGGAAGAATGAATTATGCATTGAACACAGGAGCTAATCCATAAATGCCCAATGGGCCATTAATATATTTACCGATGTACCGTTTAGGCCAACTCTAATTGATTCCATTTGCTAATTGATGTCAGTGGATGTAGTTACTGATGTTAACTTGAAGATTCCTTGAATGGTTTCTAAACTTGTTTTCAATAGAAATTGAGAAATTTATTGGCTTTTCTGTTCATTTAAGGATTGATAAGTCAGATTGAATTTTTGGCTGAAATTGTTAAGAGGTTCATCACTGAAAATAACTTAACTCTTCAGCTCTGCATGGGTCTTGGCAAATTTTAGGGGAGAAAATCATATTTTGCAAGTGGCAAATCTGCAATTATATTAACAAGTTGAAAACATATTTCACTAAAGTGCCTCTCCAAATAGTTTGGAATTTGTCAATACTACAGCTTAGATGTTGATGATTGGGGTTCAATTGCCGATCTACATCTTCAAATCAAGCATTTAGTTCAAATTTAACTTCCATGACTTTATCAGTTAGAGCACTTACATCTAACTATGCTTGATTTCCTTCTTGTATAAGTATTTACAGGCAAAATATGTTCAAGAAAATACTTAATCATATTTACATTTGTATGTATCATTAAGATGAAAATTTGTGGTTACCCACTTTCTTATGTATCTTCGACAATAGCTGGATATACATGTTGACTTTAAATGGAAATTATATTTGCATTTATCGATAGAAGAAGGCTTAAGTAAATTGAACATTAGTGGCAGTAACAGCTATTTTCCATAACAGAATATTGATAAAGACTCCAAACAAATTGATCATGTCTATGTGACAGGGTGAGTTCAAGTGCTTTCCTACGAGATGGGTCATTTAGATGGCTCTGTAGTTACATCAGTAGAGTGTCTAACTCTCACCAAAGTACCCTAGGTTTGAATCCCATTTGGTTGTCAATTTTCTTTTTCATTCTGTGACATATACAAAGAACTGCATAGAACACTCAAACTTTTTAATTTGTGCAAACTAGAATGAAATTTGAATGAAAACTTTAATGCAAATTTAAAAGGTGATAAATAGATGAGCAAGATTTAATTATATTCAGTATAACAATTATAACAATTGTGAAAAAACATAAATGCTTATACTCTTCCGTTCCCCATTAAAGAAGTTGTTGTCCTGAAGTCTTTTTTCACCTATGTTTCCACTTCTAAATAAACTACAAAGACTTATAAAAGAAATATAGCACATTTCTATAGGGAAAAAGGACAATCTTGCTAAAAAGGAAAAAAATTTTATCAATAGCAAGTCAATTTTTAAATCCATATATGGAGTTATTCTAACCAATGTACAAAGTTTGATAAAACTCAAATGATATAAAGGTGTTCACACTGAAATGGCCGTATCAACCTCTTGCTTGATATTTAACACCTTACCTTTTGAAAATGTTTTGAAGTGTTTTACCCGCTGAACAAAATGTATTTTGCAAGAAGTTATTAATTGGAAAATTGGATAAAATGAGATGTAAAAAAATATACTACTGCAGTGCCTATCAACTTGTGTTGAAATATGATTTCATAACTTCTTATTTGTTTATTTTGTCATGTTGGCATGTCAGAACATTCAATTCACTTGAAATTGCTTCATTGAAAATCGTTTATTTCATGTTCGACTTCAAATTAAATTGTAGCAGAAAATGTCAATCAATTTTGCCTTCTATTGGCATTTTCCATTTTGTTCCATTTCCTAACAATTTCTTAAAATGCTCTCCAATTAACTGGGTCTTTGCAAGGCAACAAGCAAAAGATAATTTAAACTACAAACAAACAAAATTGATTTCATATCTTTACAGACACATTTAAACTTTCTGTTGCAAGATAGAAATAAACACATGTACATACGCCTGTACATATATAAATAGTCTGACTTTGTCAAAAATGTTAATTGTTAAAATTGAGAATTGGTAAAGATAGGATTGTGCATCAAATTTGTCTGGTTTATAATCATTTTATGTGAAATGGCAATGCAATTATTCACTATGAACCAAACTTTTTTCAGTTAAATTTGTTCATCTCAGTCTTATCACCGTTAAGTGTTTCTAATAATTTGACATTTTTTTATTGATAGTACAGCAAGAATTATTGAGTCACACTCTTCACATCAAGAAAATCCATGTTCGTTTGGCATGTAAGATCAAAACAGTTTCTCATTTACGCAGACATATGAATTCATTCCTGTTATTGGTATGTACATTCTAGTAATAAGTATCTGTGTATATTTTCATTTTGAATAATCAATAAATGATAAAAGACTTCAATCAGTGAGTCGATCCATCATGAACTTTACAAAAATTCTTCTAAAATGATCTTCTATTTTGAATTTAAAGCAATAGTGACATCAAAGGGGCACAGAGTATGTTATTGGAGTAAATTTTGTCAGACTTTATGAATGGTGTTATTTCATTGAGAAGTATTGTGGTTGTTTCAGGAGGAAGAACTTCTTCAAGGATGTTTTAGTAAAACTTTTCCAGGAGTGGTTGCTCTCCTCCTTCAGAATCTACTAAAGAATCCTTTCGGAAGTTCTTCCTCTTGTCATTAAGTTGTTTGACGTGTACACGTAACACCACCCTCTCTAGTTTTCCTACTGTTGCGTACACATAAGTCCTACCCGTTTATCATTTAGTTGATCCAGATTATGACCAGAATTTGACTCCATCAAGCCTGGGAGTCTCACTGGTTAGCATATTCGGCTTGGGATCAAGAGGTCTGGGGTTCAAATCCCGCCAGGGGCCCAGCAACTTTGTCTGCAGGAGAGAACTGTTCTGTTGGGTGCATTGCTACACTGAATTTCAGCGCAATAGCATCCATGGTTTTCTAGTTCCAGCCGATGCTTGCAATACATTGCCACAATTGTGTTGTGGGCATTCTCCCTGCAATAATATTAGCAGCCATGATATAAGTGAAATACTCTTGAAAGTGGTGTTAAACCCGAAATCACCTCACCTCACCATCAAGCCTCTTGTTCGGCTTGGTGTTATTTCATTGGGAAGTATTGTGGTTGTGTCTGAAAATTACCTTCTTAATGCTTATCAGTTATAAAGTAAGGACACTTAACAGGTTGAAATCATGAATTTAATCCAAAAACAATTGCGTGCGCCAATGACACAAAAATAATATCTAAAGCTTATTTAAACCAAACACTAAGACAAATATTAATTAGTATTTTAAAGGTTATTTTACTAATATAAACATCTTTATGGGACGCAAAAGTGATTTTCTTAGCATTAATATGGCCATTTTTAATCATCTTTGAAAACAAGAAAAATTATGATATTGACATTCTAGAGATAAGGTGCAAGTTTTGGATTTTGATTTGAATTGAAATCATTACATATGGTATTTAAGCTTTTTTTAAGCCACATACAGAGAAAGTTACGTTCATAAGAATATTGTGATGAAAGCATGCATGAATTACATGAAATTTCTATTTTGAGCAATTCTGCAGCATGGGCATCAGATTCCTCCAATTTTGTATTTTAAGGCCAGTTTTGATTGATTTTCCTGCACAGATTCTACTTTGAAGTGTAGCCTAGTCCCAAGTAAAGTTAATCCGAGAAATGGTCAAATGGAATTGGACCCAGTTCTGTAGGAATGGAAAGCTCTAGGAGCTCCAGCTTAATGAATTCCTTCACTGTGGAATTTCACCAGTGATGGGGCATTATGCATGGTTCATTAGCCACAAGCATTGTTTAGATTGTCAACATTGTGTGCTTGAATTCCTTGGAATTTCAAGGAAGGGGGAAGGCACTGTGGGGGATGTATAGAGGGGTACCTTCAATGATGTTTGGTAAAACAAATGGTCACATGTAATCAAGGAAGTGGAATATTTGCTCATTATGCATGGTTGATTGGTTAGCGTAAGTAAGATTGTCAACATTGCATGTAGTGGATTTGATAAGGTCTGACAGTTGTTTCTGTGAGGCAACATATAATCTATCTTCAAGGTCTATCCTCAAAAATATTCAATTAAGTAGATCGAACAGCACCTTCATCAGTCCTCTTAAATGACTGCTTATTATTAGGGAAACTTTAAAAAGTATACACTTCTTATTCTATCTGAATATGATTTTGGTTTTTTTTAGAACACAAATCCTGGATTCTTTTTGCATTAACTTTACAGGGAGAATATTTCGAGACTAAACTTAATTCATTGTGTGTGGGTTGTTGATTTGCTATTAGCATTGTTCCGATGAATATGGTGCATTTTATGTGAATTGAGCAGGTTTGTCTTCAGATAAGTGGATAGAAGTTTGAAGAAATAGATATGTAATGTAATTTGCCTTTCGGTTAAGAATGTACAAAATTACACTTTTGGCATGACTACTTTTCAAGTTTATTTCATATACTGCATATGAATATGTCGCTCAATTTAGATTTAAGAACAATAACAAAAGGAAGATATGGATTTGAGAACTTTTCTGAGAGTGAGGAATTATTCTGATAGTACACAAGATGATTTAGGTGGCAACAGCAACAATGGAGATACCAGAACTGCAGATGAAATTGAAATTAAAAGGATGAGATGTAGGCTTAGCAAAGAAGCTATTGAAAACAGGACAGAGGCTTTGGAGAGAGAAAAGAATGAGTTAAGGGGTAGGGCAGGAACTATGGAGGGAGAGATCTTTTAGGGTGGAAGGGTAGAAGGGTAGAAAAAGAGATGGATGTAGAGGTATTTCTTGGTCCATGTGTGGGATCAAGTGAGGGAAGGTTCCTTCAGAGTCTTTAAGGGTCTTTCAGGGTAGAGGTATATTTGGGTCCATGGGTAGGTCAGAACCAAAGAGGCAAGGTTCTATCAAGGTCTATGTGTAGGGCTAAACCATTTGAGGGAGAGGTATGCCCATAGGCATTTTTGTAGTATAAGAGAGTATGAAATATGGTTTATTCATCATCTGCATTACACAAAAATATCCACAATGAAAAGCAATCAAATCAATATATTATGGGGACTTGAAATAGAAATAGATTAGGAATGCAGTGAATGTCGGGTCAAAGGAATAGAAAAAGAGCTTGGATCACCTTCCTATTCAGAGAATATGACAAGAGGAAGAACTTCTTCAAGGATTTTTTAGTAAAACTTTTCTAGGAGTGGTTGCTCCCCTCCATCAGAATCTACTAAAGAATCCTTTTAGAAGTTCTTCCTCTTGTCATGAAGTTGTTTGATGTGTACACGTAACACCACCCTCTCTAGTTTTCTATTATTGCGTACACATTAGTCCTACCCATTTATCATTTACTTGATCCAGATTATGACCAGAATATGACTCCATCAAGCCTGGGAGTCTCAGTGGGTAGCATGTTCGGTTTTGGATCAAGAGGTCTGGGGTTCGAATCACGCCCTGGCTCAGCAACTTTGTTTGCAGTAGAGAACTGTTCAACACACAGTAAGGTTTGGGTGCAATGCTACACTGAATTTCAGCCCAGTACCACCAATGGTTTGCTAGTTCCAGCTAATGCTCGCAGGTTTCACCACACTGCATAGCCACAATTGTATTGTGGGCAATCTCCCTGCAATAATACTAGCAGCCGTGATATAAGTGAAATACTCTTGAAAGTGGTGTTAAACATGAAATCGCCTCACCTCGACATCAAGCCTCCTGTTTTCAAGCGCTGCCCCCTTTTGTGTTCTATTCAGAGAATAAGAGAGTATGATTTTCATTTTTCATCTAATGCACAGATTTCAATTGTAAATAACCATATTTCCCAGAATTCAAATTGGTTGGAAGACATTCTAGGTTGGTATCAAAACATTCAAGAGAGAGATATAGAGGGGATACTTGATATATTGATCGAGGCCAGATCCTAGACAGTTTCTTCATTTTGAATGTAGATGTATGCATAGATGTCAGTCAGATCGATCATTGATTGATAGATGTCATCAATATTGATAATTGATTGATAGATGTCATCAATATTGATAATTGATTGATTGATATCAGATAGGGAACATCATCTTGATTGAATTCTCTACTCAGAACTAAAGCAATATAGTAGAAGATTCTTAGATCTGTCTATATATGATTTCAATAAGTATCTGCATTAGTCATACAGTAAGTGATACATATGTATCATCTTCACACACACACATATATATATATATATATATATATATATATATATATATGTAAAAATAGCTCTTACTTCAATATACATACCTATATGGGGTAATTATTTGTGTTTCCTTATCATGTACTGAAAAAACACTTTATATGCACTACAGTGAATATGATAGTGTGGTAAAACTGAGTTTCTCAGTAGTACTTACGTATTTCCATACGAATTTCCACTCGCTTATATATTCGGTTACGTTGGTTTATGCAGTTATCCTAGATCCGTTAGTCAGTTAGTCAGTCAGTCAGTCCGGCATGGTTTAGTCGCCATGTTTTTAGTTGCTAGTCGGAGTCGTATGCTAGGAGTTCTCCGATTGGATAGGTGTCGGGATTGCTGGCCAATCACCGGTCTCCTTACATTGCTCAACCTATAATCGTGTATATAAGCGACGTGCTATCAATCATTCAGTCAGTTCATTCGAATAGCGCCTATTCGGAGGTGAGAGCTCCCTCTTGCCAACTTGTTCTGCACCAGGACAATGTTAACATAATTATTATTGATATCTAAATAAAGAGTATTTTCTGTTAGGTAAGGTTAGACGGGGTGGGTAGATTCGGGGAATTTAGTCGACGCTTCGAGTCTATGCACCTTGTATGTTATTCTAGAAAGATTAGTGGGTAGGAACAAATAGGATGTAGGGTAATAGAATAGTTTAGACAATTTAAGACATAAGTTTAACTGCAATACTGTGGTGAAATATAATCACTACAATTTCTGACATGGAGGCATTTGTATGATGTGAGCCGTGTCTGGTCGTAGTATATTTCAGTGTAAGGTCAAGGTCAGTTACGGTAGCAGCTTTGTTATGTTGTGAGCCGTGTCTGGTCGTAGTACATTTCAGTGTAAGGTCAAGGTCAGTTACGGTAGACGTTTTGTTTTGTTGTGAGCCGTGATAGGACTGTTAGCTCTTTCTTGTAGTGAATTATGTTTACTACCGTTTCAGTTTGATGAACGCGTAGCATCTTTTAGGGTGTGACAACAGTTTGCAGTCATTGTAGTAAATTATTATTATTTGCTGAAAGGTCAGGGTCAGGTTATGGACTATGTAGCTTTCTTGGTGACATACTAAGTTGTGAAATATTGCATTTATAATATCTTCGTAAGTGCTTTCCGTTGTATGGAGATTTTGTGGCTGTTGCACTTCTTCAATGTAACTAAGTGAGATTGTAAACACTGAGTGATATATTTTTGTATTTATTCCCTCTTTGAGGTAATTACGGGTGCTTAGCAAACACTATTATTGTAGTATACACTTTGATGTTTACACTTCTTTGATATTACCAGGTGCTATTGATAGTTTGTACATCTTTATATTTTGCACTTGTCGTTTATAAGTGCTACCGTTGTCAGGGAATATATTATTGACCTTTACCCTTGTTGAAACTTACCCGGTGCTATTGATAGTTTGTACAACTCTATATTCTGCACTTGTTGTTTATAAGTGCTATCTTTTGTCAGGGCATATATTATTGATAATTTACCCTTGTTGAAACTTACCTAGGTGCTATTTTAGGGAGTGCTAGTTATCGCTAGGGCCGTTCAAAATCCACCTTTAGTTATTGAGGAAAGCTGAATTGTCTAGAAGGAGTCGCGAAGTGTTTTGACCATTATTACACTATTCTATCGTTTTTGTTATTAAATAAACTTCTTGTTGGATCCACATCACTTGTCTGTTTTTCATCCCGCTTCATGTCTGGAAAGA
Source organism: Phorcus lineatus (assembly GCA_921293015.1). NCBI lineage: Eukaryota > Metazoa > Mollusca > Gastropoda > Trochida > Trochidae > Phorcus > Phorcus lineatus. The sequence continues at coordinate 27,870,336 of OV121085.1, read as the reverse complement.
ACTCGGGGGTTAATAGAGCGAGTTTGGCCAATGTCTGTTAACATCTTTCCCCTAAAAAAACTACACAACGCAAAGTCCCTATTGACGAATGTACAATGGCCGAACTCGCACTATTACAGATTTGGTGCCGTGACCCGGATGAAGTGTGTTGATGATGGTCAGTGGTAGCGTAGTCTCGGATGAGGAGTGTGTTGATGATGGTCAGTGGTAGCGTAGTCTCGGATGAAGTGTGTTGATGATGGTCAGTGGTAGTGTATTCTCAGATGATAGTTGATAGCCTTTATTTGGTAGTTTGTGCTAGTTGTCTATTTCGCTGATAGTCATAGTTGGTCTAACTTTTCTGGTCTTAAAGCCTACACGGATCTGTGTCAGATTCTAACATGGCTATGTCTAACTTAGATTTGCTTTCTGTAAGTCCCCATTCTAGAGATTATGAGCTTTTATCTAGTGAGGATGAAGGTTTCAGTAGGTTGTTTTTGTCTCCTCGAGGTTGGATAAAGGAAGAAGTTGAAGGTTCCTCTACCCCTAAACGTGATGCCACTACTTCTGTTGATCCTGAGGATTTAGGTATTCAGACTCCTGGTAGTATGGATGTAGGTTTTCTCGATAAGAGTGGTCCAGGGCATAGTGCTACTTCCCGTCATTCTTCGCCGAAGGGTGCTAGACCAAAACTAAGACAGGATACTCCTCATGTTGGTAGTGGCAGGGCTAATAAGGTGAAATTTTGTCCAGAGTTAGATACCGAGTTCTCGTTGGCGGAAAGTAGTTACGTGGAGTTGCCTTCCCGGGATAGTTATAAGTTACAGAGGTCGCCTTTCGATATGTCTGGTTATGAGGTTAGAGGCAATGCTAGGGCCACAGGGGGACATCAAAGTGGAGTAGTGCCTACTTCATCTGGCGTTGATAGACCAAGGCCAAAGGTTTCTAGAAGGGAGAGACAACCTGATCCATTTGATGGGAAGAGTAGTGAATGGCAGGACTATGTTATCCATTTTGAGCAGGTAGCTTCTTGGAATGGTTGGACAGAGGCCGAGAAGGCTCAACAGTTGTCTATGAGTTTACGAGGTACAGCTCAGAAACTTTTGAGTAATCTCACATATGGTCAGTTGTCAGATTATCATGTTATCAAATCAGTGTTAAGTCAGAGGTTTAATCCTAAGGAGCGCTCAGTGGCCTATAGGTGCGAGTATCGGAATAAACGTCAGGGTAGGGATGAAACTGCGGCCGATTATGGGTATCAGTTGAGGAGGTTAGCATTATCAGCTTATCCTGAGGTGCCTTTTCCATCATTAGAGTTACAGGTTATTGATCAGTTTGTGTCCGGGCTCTCAAACTTCGAAATGAAGAAAAAGGTTACCTTTAGTCATCCTAACACTTTAGAGGAAGCTATTGCTTCAGCTGTTGAGTTCGAAGCTCTCGAAGGTAGTCGGAGTAGGAAGCCGCATGAGTCTCAGTTTGCTCAGGTTAATGTAGTTAGCACACCAGCAGTCTCTTGTGAGCAATCTCCGAGTCCTTCTGTTTCGGAAATAGTTACTCAGTTTTCCAAGTTGATAGATGATAAGCTGTCAAAGTTTAAACAGGAGTTGCAACAGGGAAAGTCAAGTTCTGTAGGCCCCAATGAGTGTTTCTATTGTAGGCTTGAGGGACACAGGATAATTTCATGTCCGACTCGTCTTGCGAGGCATAATCGGCTAAAAGATGCAGGGGTTGTCGATGATGTTAGCAAACAGGGAAACTAGATCAGGCTGAGATCGAGGCCAAGACCTCAGCCTGTGAGTCGTCAATGTTTCCAGAAGTAGGCCAACAGGATGATGAGCATTCGTCCAAGGGCACTGTTCATGGTAGTGTTAGTTCTCTGAAACACAAGGTGGTTAGACTCAGGGTAGGTGGTGTCAACATGGACCAAGGTTGTTTATATTTAGACGCAGAAATTGCTTCCGGGCGGAATAACATGTTAATTGACACAGGTTCCCCTATCTCGTTCCTGAGGTATGAAGATTTTGTTAGACTTGGCTTTGAGGTAACCTCCCTTGAATCAGTGGACATGACTCTTTTGTCTGTAGACGGGAAGCAGTTGAGCTTGTACGGGAAATTTTCGTTGGACTTTAGAGTTAAGCATTTTCGTTTTACTCATGACTTTGTAGTTGCTGAGTTAGAGCAGGTTCCTGGAATTTTAGGTATGGATTTCCTAGAGGCAAATGATGCTGACATTTTTGTCCGACGTCAAATGCTTGATCTTCCCGAGGGTAGAGTGCAGTTGTTCAAGTTTCAGAGTTACACCTGTTCTAGAATTAGACTCATGGAGAAAACTAAGGTGCCAGCACAATCTGAGATGTTCATAGAGTGTAAGGCTGATAAGGTACTTTCGGGCCGCTGTGGACTTGTAGAACCCAACTCAACGTGGCGAAAGCAGGGTTTGTTGGTAGCGAAAGCTCTAGTCGATCCGCAACTGGATAAAATAGTGGTGTCGGTTCTTAACCTTAGCAATAAAGGTATTACCTTAGGGTCAGATTCCGTCCTGGGTACTGTCAATACCGTAGATAAGGTGGTGGCTGAGGAGACTGAGTGTCGAGTACCTCGATTGCCTGTCGACTTACCTCCGCAGTTGCAGAAATTAGTTGATGATAGCTCTGTCGAACTTACTTCCAATCAGAGACATGAGGTGGCTTCTTTAGTTAGTGAGTTTGGAGATGTCTTTGTTGGGGAGGACGGAATAATTGGTCAAACCGAGATTGTCACACATAACATAGAGACAGGGGATTCCAAACCTATAAAGTTGCCATGTCGTAGGGCCCCTCTTGCCCGAAAGAAAGTTGTTGAGGAGGAGGTAGACAAGATGTTAGCCCAGGGTATAATAGAGCCCAGCGAAAGTCCATGGTCTGCTCCTGTTTGTCTAGTTGAGAAAAAGGATGGAAGTGTACGCTTTTGTGTTGATTTTCGTCGGCTCAACGAAGTCACGATTCGTGATGCGTATCCTCTTCCCAGAATAGACGAGTTGCTAGAAACATTAGGTGGCGCTAAGTGGTTCTCGACTCTGGATTTGGCAAGTGGCTATTGGCAGGTTAAGATGACCCAAAAAGATAAGCATAAAACCGCATTCACCACTCACATGGGTTTATTTCATTTTAACGTTATGCCTTTTGGTTTGACCAATGCTCCTGCCACGTTTGAGCGGTTGATGGATAGGGTGTTAGGGTCTTTACGTTGGAAGAAGTGTTTGTGCTACCTCGATGATGTGATTGTTTTTGGTCACGACTTCTCGTCTGCTCTCCTAAACCTTAGGCTTGTCTTTCTACAACTCCGGTCGGCTAAGTTGAAGCTAAAGCCGAAGAAGTGCTCGTTGTTTCAGAATAAAGTAGTGTATTTGGGTCATGTCGTGTCGAAGGAGGGTTTGGCTTGCGATCCTAGTAAAACCGAGGCTGTGAGCACATGGCCAAGACCCACAGATAGTACTGAGATCCGTAGCTTCCTTGGGTTAGTTGGTTATTATCGGCACTTTGTCCCCAACTTCTCTGAGATAGCATTTCCTCTGGTACGACTTACTAGGAAGAAGGTGTCTTTCCGTTGGAGTAATGATTGTGAGCAGGCATTTACCAGGTTGAAAGAGTGTTTGTTAACCTCTCCAATACTAGCTTTTCCTAACAGTTCAGGTAGCTATGTTCTCGATACCGATGCTAGCGCAAACGGGATAGGAGCTGTGTTATCACAGGTGCAGGATGGACGTGAAGTAGTCATAGCCTATGGGAGTAAAGTTCTGAATAGGGCTCAGCAAAACTACTGTACTACTCGTCGAGAACTGTTCGCAGTTGTTCATTTTCTTAGGCACTTTAGACACTATCTTTTCGGACAGAAGTTCTTGTTGCGGACCGATCATGCTCCTTTAATCTGGCTTAAAAACTTCAAGGATCCAGAGGGAATGTTAGCCAGGTGGTTGAGCGTTATCGAGACATATGACTTTAGCATCCAATATCGCCCTGGGGTTAAGCATCGTAATGCTGATGGCATGTCTAGGAGGGTGGTTCGAAAGTGTAGCAATGAGTCTTGTGAGGATTGTTTTGTCCCTCGAAGTGTTCAGTCTTGTGTAGATAAGGCCCAAGAGAGCTATGAACAGCTCTTTGACTCTCAGAATCCCTCTTTTGTATGTCCCGTTGTGGTTAGTCCGGCAGATACCGAGGAGATTGGACAGGATAGCTCGGATACACTTCCGAATTGGCTTGATGCATGGTCTAACAGGGAGATGGTAGAATTGCAGGAGAAAGATAGTCATGTTGGTCCTGTGCTTAAGAGAATGTTGGAATCTGCCACCAAACCCTTAAAGACGGAGGTTATTGAATTTAGCGCAGAGTCTAAAAGTTTGTGGGGACAGTGGGACCAGTTAGTTATTAAGGACAATTTACTCTTCCGTAGGCATCAGTCTGACAAGGGCACACTTTTTCAGTTGTTAGCTCCTGTAGCCATAAGAAACACCATCTTTGAGCATCTCCATAGACAGCGTACCGCTGGTCATTTTGGTAGGGACAGGACATATGAGGTTATTAGACAGAGATTTTATTGGCCAGGAATGTCAGAGACTGTTAAACGTTGGTGTCAAACTTGCGATTTGTGTGCAAGATGTAAACCAGGTCCTGGTCATGGGAAATCACCGTTACGTCAGTTCCAAGTTAGAGCTCCTCTGGACTGTGTTGGCATAGACATAGTTGGTCCTCTACCAGTTACTAGGCATGGTAATGAGTATATCATAGTTCTTGGTGATTACTACACAAAATGGAAGGAGGCCTTTGCTGTCAAGGACCATACTGCTCTTACGGTCGCTGACAAGATCGTCACTGAGGTCTTTTGTAGGTTAGGGTGTCCGCGGCAGATCCACACGGATCAGGGGCGTGAGTTTGAGTCCGCTCTTTTTCGGGAAGTTTGTAATCTCTTAGGTATCCACAAAACTCGAACCACTCCTTACCACCCTCAATCTGACGGTCTGGTAGAACGATTCAATCGCACGTTACGTCAGATGCTGTCAGTCTTTGTAGATCAAGAGAAACTAGATTGGGATGATCAATTACCTTTTCTCATGATGGCTTACAGGGCAGGGGTCCATAAGAGTACCAGTTGTACACCAAACCTTCTTATGTTAGGGAGGGAAGTTCAGTGTCCGTTGGATGTTATGGTGGGTGCCCCGCCAAATAATGACTCCCTGATGTGCCCAGTAGAGTATGTCAATTGGTTACAACAGTCCATGCAGGATAACTTTGAGTTTGCAAATCAGCACTTGCAGGTAGCCGCCCAGACTCAAAAAAGGAATTATGACACCAAATTACGGATCAGATCTTACGATGTTGGCAGTTGGGTGTGGCGTTGGTATCCGCCAACTGCAGGGAAAAAGTTAGGTTTAGGATGGACAGGGCCATTTCTAGTGGTGGAGAAACTCACTTCGTTAGTCTATAGGATTCAGAAGGGTGAGGGGACTAGGGTCTTCAGTGTCCATGTTGATCAACTTAAACCCTACGAGGGTGAGCAGTTTCCAGAGAGCTGGCTTGGGCTTGCAGTTCAATCTTTTCCGGAGCCTAGGGAAGAAGTTGACGAGGTTTTTGACACAAATCAGAGTAGAGGCGAGGTAGATGAAGATAGGGTCTTGGACAATGAGGAAACCTTGTGCAGGTTTTCGAGAAGCAGATATGGGAGGGTTGTACGCCCTAGGGAAATCTACTCCCCATAAGTTGGAGAAATAGACGTTGAACTGCGTGTAAATACTTTAGTTATTTTGTAAACAAATTTTAGTTTTGTTTCTTGACATTGACCTTACAAGTACTTCAGTTTCAGCATGGAGTTAGAGATATATGACCAGGAATTTCGAAAATTCCAAGAAGAGCATCTGCGGGAGGCCTGGCCGACGGAGGGGATGAAGTGCCGGGTGTCCAGTTGCGGCGGCAGATGGTACGCAACCCTGAGGTCCTATCAGCAGCACTGGACCCGGGTGCACAAGCCGGAGACCAGGCTCTTTCTCTGTTCTCACTGCAGGACCGCCTTTAAGACCCGTGTCCGGGTGAAGAGACACCTGAAGACTCACCGTACTCCAGGGACTTACAGTGAGGAGACCCGAAGGAACAGGGAGTACATCGACCCCGGGGACGTCCTGCCACCTTCAGTGGACCGTACTGACCAGTTGGTCGAGAGGGAGGTAGCTCGCCAGCAGGAACAGGATCGTCGCCATAGTCTTCCTAGCCGGAGGAAGAGTCGAGAGGAGGAGAACAGGGACGAGATGCTGTGGCTGGAGGGAGAGGTGTCTGGAACTGATTAAGGAATATGTTTTGTTATGATTTGTTATATTATTTATATGTCAGATTTTGCCATTTTTGTGTGATAACTGGTAGTTATTATAAGGATATATTATGTTGCTTTGGTCATGCAAACAGAACAATCAGCTTAAGGCATTTTTAAGCACTTCTTTCATAATATAGTTTTAATATTAGATAGGTTTGTTTTTTTTACAGGAATTTATTGAAGTAACCTTGCGTATGGTGTTTCGAGCCCCTAAACCAAATAGCAATAATTGTTATAGAATAAATATCTTTTACAGTTAATTCTTATCTACACATTATAAACAGTTATTTTCTTATTGAATACGTAATTCGATACAATTTACCCTTGTTTATATTGCAAGAAAATCTCCGAATTTCGAAAACACGTGACGCTCGGAAACAGGTAACACAGTATATTTTTGATAAAGTTAGGAGTAACTTTAATCTGTAGGGGGGAGGTATGTGGTAAAACTGAGTTTCTCAGTAGTACTTACGTATTTCCATACGAATTTCCACTCGCTTATATATTCGGTTACGTTGGTTTATGCAGTTATCCTAGATCCGTTAGTCAGTTAGTCAGTCAGTCAGTCCGGCATGGTTTAGTCGCCATGTTTTTAGTTGCTAGTCGGAGTCGTATGCTAGGAGTTCTCCGATTGGATAGGTGTCGGGATTGCTGGCCAATCACCGGTCTCCTTACATTGCTCAACCTATAATCGTGTATATAAGCGACGTGCTATCAATCATTCAGTCAGTTCATTCGAATAGCGCCTATTCGGAGGTGAGAGCTCCCTCTTGCCAACTTGTTCTGCACCAGGACAATGTTAACATAATTATTATTGATATCTAAATAAAGAGTATTTTCTGTTAGGTAAGGTTAGACGGGGTGGGTAGATTCGGGGAATTTAGTCGACGCTTCGAGTCTATGCACCTTGTATGTTATTCTAGAAAGATTAGTGGGTAGGAACAAATAGGATGTAGGGTAATAGAATAGTTTAGACAATTTAAGACATAAGTTTAACTGCAATACTGTGGTGAAATATAATCACTACAATTTCTGACATGGAGGCATTTGTATGATGTGAGCCGTGTCTGGTCGTAGTATATTTCAGTGTAAGGTCAAGGTCAGTTACGGTAGCAGCTTTGTTATGTTGTGAGCCGTGTCTGGTCGTAGTACATTTCAGTGTAAGGTCAAGGTCAGTTACGGTAGACGTTTTGTTTTGTTGTGAGCCGTGATAGGACTGTTAGCTCTTTCTTGTAGTGAATTATGTTTACTACCGTTTCAGTTTGATGAACGCGTAGCATCTTTTAGGGTGTGACAACAGTTTGCAGTCATTGTAGTAAATTATTATTATTTGCTGAAAGGTCAGGGTCAGGTTATGGACTATGTAGCTTTCTTGGTGACATACTAAGTTGTGAAATATTGCATTTATAATATCTTCGTAAGTGCTTTCCGTTGTATGGAGATTTTGTGGCTGTTGCACTTCTTCAATGTAACTAAGTGAGATTGTAAACACTGAGTGATATATTTTTGTATTTATTCCCTCTTTGAGGTAATTACGGGTGCTTAGCAAACACTATTATTGTAGTATACACTTTGATGTTTACACTTCTTTGATATTACCAGGTGCTATTGATAGTTTGTACATCTTTATATTTTGCACTTGTCGTTTATAAGTGCTACCGTTGTCAGGGAATATATTATTGACCTTTACCCTTGTTGAAACTTACCCGGTGCTATTGATAGTTTGTACAACTCTATATTCTGCACTTGTTGTTTATAAGTGCTATCTTTTGTCAGGGCATATATTATTGATAATTTACCCTTGTTGAAACTTACCTAGGTGCTATTTTAGGGAGTGCTAGTTATCGCTAGGGCCGTTCAAAATCCACCTTTAGTTATTGAGGAAAGCTGAATTGTCTAGAAGGAGTCGCGAAGTGTTTTGACCATTATTACACTATTCTATCGTTTTTGTTATTAAATAAACTTCTTGTTGGATCCACATCACTTGTCTGTTTTTCATCCCGCTTCATGTCTGGAAAGAACTCGGGGGTTAATAGAGCGAGTTTGGCCAATGTCTGTTAACATCTTTCCCCTAAAAAAACTACACAACGCAAAGTCCCTATTGACGAATGTACAATGGCCGAACTCGCACTATTACAATAGTATACAAAGATGATTATAACATGTTTGTACATTATATATCTAGATTGACCCTATGATTTTGGTCCCAAACAGATCCACAGAATATGCAAGGATCTATACCAGTTTATTAAAGTATTGGCTGTTGAGTGAAGTTAGTAATAAACTTTTCCTTCAGTTATGACTGCATAAAATTTTTTATTTATAATTAAATTTGTACATGAAAGTATATCAAAGGAATGCATAAGTGCACAAATGAACAAAAGCTGAAGATTGTTGGTGCAGATGCATTATACAAATGTGTCTTCTTTTGAAATTATATACATTAGTCCAAGAATCATTGAGGTCTGTATTTAAATATTTCAATCATTTAATGTGATAGGATAGGGTAATCATTTGTCTATAAAACTGTGTATGAAATTAGGCCCAACCGCCTGTAACCTTGTTCCTTTTGGGCCGGGTAGGTTACTTTTTTAAAGATTTTGTATACTTTGGCCTCAAATTTGAGAAACACTACTTTTGAACTAACAATTTTCCAGGCTTATTTGGTACATGGCTTTAAAAGTATATTATTGAATGTATTAGGCATCAACTTTTGGGTTTGGGTAATGAACATATATATGATAAATCAAAATCATGATTGGTTCATCTTTCAAAGTTTCACGAAATCAACTTACCTTCCCCTCAGCTCTCGGAACAGTAAATCCTTCAAGGCCCACTCACATAGTAAACTTTGAGACTCCTTGGCTAGCAAGCACACGTCAAATCTAATGCCAGAAGTCCAGGAAGTGTGCGGAAGTGGGAGATGTAAGATGAGATATGTCCTGTTAGATCCAACAACCTCACCCGATCATCCCCTTCAAGATTACTCCAACTCCGATTCCAGTGTATACAACTGAGATTGGGCCCAATTTGGATGGCAGCTAGATCACATGGCAGTTATTATGAATGGTAAACACAGCAGCAGCTTTCTGCTTCTGGTGCTATGGGCTACTGTGTAGTGTTGGGCTGGACTGTTCCGAAGCCAGGAAAGACGATCTATGTATGTAACAGTGGCCGGCCAGTGAGGGGGGAAATCGACAGAGAGGGTGAATGGGCGATAGAGCCAGGCTTGTTACTCTGTCTTGAAGGCACTGTTGGGGGCCTACTGTTGTGGATTTGGAGAATAGCTGAGGTTGTAATTCTCACTTTGAGGGAAGGGGATTGTAGAATTGTTATGGGGACAGTACAAGGAGAGGGAGCATTGGGGATATAGGGATGTTTGAAAGGTCTGTTAATCTACCTTGTTTTAGATCTACGTTATTGTAACTGAACAAGGAAAGAGAACAGAAATTGGGGTATGGATGATAGGGGCAGGTTTGTAACTCTCTTTTGGAGGCACTGTTGGAAGCCTACTGTTGTTGATTTTGAGCTGTAATTCTTTCTATGAGGGAAGGGGATGGGGAAACTGTTATGGTGACATTATACAAGAAAAGAGAGCATTTGGAGAATTGATGGTGTTTTTAATATCTCTTGTTTTAGGTCTGCTCCTGTGGACATTTGGAAGAAACTTTCAATGAGGGGAATGGATTTTGGAAATGATACCGTAACTGTACAAGTAAAGGAACAGAAAATTGGAGTATTGGTGATAGGGGCAGGCTCTTTATTCTGTTTTAAAGGAACTTTTGGAGAAAAGCTTTGAGGGAAGTTAGGGTATTGTGGAATTGTAATGATGCAGAAATGGGGTATAAGGTTGTGAGGCAGAACTGTTATACTGTCTAAAATGGACATTTTTGAATAGTTATATCCATGGTATCAATAAATTAAGGGAGAATTGGTAATGAAAGGGTTTGTAAAAAGTTGTACTGTTATAACAGTGAATGAAATATGATCCATCAAGTAGCCCGTAACCTAATGGCCAAATGGCCATTTTATCGCTATTCAAGAAGCTTACTAAATCATTCTATGATGTTACTAATTCATTTAGTAAGCTTAATAATTCGTTCAAATTAGTAAGCTTACTTATTCATTTAAGATGAGGTCAGGTGATTTGGGGTTTAACGCCACTGTCAAGAGTATTTCACTTCTATCACAGCTGCTAGCATTATTCCTGGGAGAAAACCAGGAACACTATTGTTGTTATGTATTGCGGTGAAATCGGTGAGCATCGGCTAGAATTAGCAAACCATGGGTGGTACTGTTCTCAAATCCAAATTGAATTAATAAGCTAACTAAAGTGATATAGTAAGCTTACAAAATAGCAATTAAAGTCCAATTTGGCACCCCATAGTAACGTAGGAAATTGTTTAGGCTTTTCTTTGACAAATAACAGATTCAGACTGGCTTCTGTTCAGCCTTATTTCATACACCGTCTACTAATAATGGGGGTCTGTTTGACGGACTTTGGGTAGACCTGATTGATTCTTTTAGTTAGTTCTTACTCTCTTTTTCCTCTATCTCACATTTTTAAGATGTCCCACTATTTCTCAAAGAAAGAGGGTATAGAGGACTAACAAAGAGGCGAGGGGCAACCAGTATAAGGATTTACTTTAGATGACCACTGGTACCTAACCTAGTAGGTTGTATTGAAATGCTAAAATGTATTTCACAAGGTGGTGTGTAGATTGGAAGTATGGCCTTCTAAGCTTAGAATATTATTAACTTGAGATGCTTGATAAGAAAAGTCGCTAGTCTACCTGAAAAAGGATAGAGTAGAATTAAATTCCTATGGAATATTTCTCTGTAGAAATGGCTCCTGAATAGTTATTGACAAAGTTAATGGGTAAAGCTATTCTTGGATGGATCCATTTGTTCAAATAGATGGTCTGGGTTTTTTTAAAACAAACATTTATTTGTCATAGAAATTGGAACAGTGAAATTACCTCTCGAAAACTTGCCGTAAAACCCATGCAACTCAGTTACCGGTAACTTAAATATATTTGTTAGGAACATGCCAAACAAATTTTTCTATTAATGAAATTTGACTTTTTGAGGATATATAATCAACAAACAATTTCTTATATCAAGATAGGAAATCTATCCCAGCTTGTTTAGACTTGTATGAAAGCCAGGATATTTCCCATACGTCATGTCCATTCTGTAGCTCTTCAAGTAGTGGAAAAACAAAGCTCAAAAGAATAGGCTTCTTTGGAACAATGGGAGATATTGTTTGAAAGCAACATGGAGCAAACCACTTTAGCTTTGTGGATTGAGAGATGAGTCTTATTTATCAAAATCAATACAATTATCAATTTCCTATTTGTCAAGGGCGTTCAAAACAGTTCATCATTTCTTTATTTGCTGAGTCCATCATTCTGAATCCCAATCTACTTCCATCACCCTTTAAGCATGTCCCATGGTGGCTTTAAGGGATTTGTGTTGTGTATATATTGTTTAAGGAAGATTTATGGATTTTGAAAACGCATTAGGATAATTCCCTATTGGATCTAGCCTCACTTATTGATTGTTTTTTCAACTCTTAAAGCGGTTGAACTTCTGTCAATCCTAGTATTACATAATACACTGCAGCTTATTGCTTTTCCGTCTTTTTAGAATTATCTATTTGTTAATGAATTTGTTACTCAAGGGGCTAGCTTTTTCTCAAAAACATTCACTAAAAATAAATTTAGAATTCAAATTATCATGAAATTTAACGTAATGGAGTTTAAAAAGTTGAACCCTTTTGACCTATTAAATGTACGTGTTTATTGGTGGCATGTGGTCTATAGCATTAAGTTTACTCACATTATTCAGTCTGCAACAGCGACTCGCACCATTTCTCGATACTCAATGAGAAATACTTTAAAAGAGTCATTTGTCACCTGTGCTTAAAATGTTTCCTTTGCAAGGATAACCAGCAATGAATTTAGATTCCTGGTGTTGAAAAGAAGGCATTATGAATGATACCCTACTTTGGCTTTCCATAGGAAACTCCTCAAGAAGGGTAGAATTAAAAGAAAAGAGATTTTAAATGATCAATTAATCTTTGAATACCTGTTATTTTGCACAAGATTTAAATACTAAATGTAATTAAACAATTCACCACAATTTAACATGATTGCAAGATCTTCTCTTATCATGAAACCTGACCAAACATATTTTATTCAATTTGTCAGAGATTTATCATTCAAGAATTAAACCATTTAAAAATGGTATAAAGTCAGCCATGAATCATCTCTCTCAAAATATTATGGCACAAAAAATTTGTTTTATCTTCATTAATGTTAACATGTAAGCATCAACTGACGATAAAGCCAAGATAAATTTTAAAATTTTTTTAAACATTTTTACAAAGCGTTTTAAGAAGGAGGTGATGAGAGTTAGCTTATCAGTAAAGATAAGTAGGTACCCATGCTGCTACATGTTGTTTGATAAGTTGAGAGAGATCATTGATAGCTGCATGTAATCACTTTACTTCAGAGATAACACTAAAGATTAAAAACTGTTTGCAAAACAAAATGGTCATATTTGTTTGTCTTGCTAATTGCAGACTCAAATTATCTTGAGACTGTTTACAGTATATAGCCATGTACTTCAAGGAGTACACAAGAGTGATACTTCATGTCCTTGATAAATCTTTTAAAGGCATTTGGAAGTGAATACATTAAAAAAAACTAGATTTTGTGAATTACAACTTAATTCTGTATTGTGGACATACATGTACATAACATTCCTGATTATATACTTATACCAATGTACTCTTTGTCTTGTGAATAGTTAATCGGGATAATTTTAACTCGTAAACCTTTTAATTTCTCTTCTACCAGTTTTGAGGATTTATGATATGCTTTTGTAAATGAATATACATTCTCAACTTATAAGGAAAGACTGGAAAAGTAAAAAAAACCTGGATAAGTAATGACTCCTTGACTGTCCTGTCATTTCTTTTGTAACAGTGATGGATAACTAAAATAATTGGATCAGAAATTACTTTTTCATGGTCATGTGGGATTTTACTTAACACGTTGTGACTGTAAATATGTTCTTACTATGTATACAGTGATTATCAACAGACATTTGAATTATTTCAATGTCCTGAATGTTCAAATGGACTTCGTTGTGCTTTTAGAAATTTAAAATTTTGTAATTTCTCTTAGTGATGTAATGTCTACGTAGTAAATCAATTAAATTTTCAACAAGAGTTCTCAAAAAGCGTCAGTTGGTCCAAAAGGACTTCTTTTGACAAAGAATTTGTTCATAATGGCAACAACAAACTGGTTAAGATTGACACTAAATTTTAGTTATAAGATGTACACATTTCAGATGATTCACTCAAAACTTCTTTAAAATAAACTTTGCAACCTTTTTCGAAAAAAAGACTTGTTTGCATGTTGAATTTTTAAGTAGACAATGGCATTACTAGAAAGTGGATCTCATTTTCTCAAATGGACACTAAAATTGAAGGGAAAATAAACATAGAGAGTTTGTTTTGTAAATAAATTCATCAAAATAACACAAATGAGTATGGAGTATGTATACATCAAGATTTTGGTTTGTAAAAGATAGAATATTCCAGCTTCAATTTCATATTCTGAATCCACCAAAATATCTTCTTTTATTGACTTTATATTGATTCCGACTTTTTGTTTGTCTTTCCTGTGGCAGTTTGAAAGGTTCTACAAGTATACTCCTTTATGACCACTTCAGAATATTTTTGGTCATCAAGACCTTGACGTCTAGTCATATATATTTCTCTTATCAAAAAATACTTCTAAAAAAACAACAATAGTTTTTACTTAGACTAGATCAAATACTCAGGTTTTAATTTTTAGCTCATCAGGTCTGAAAGACCCGATGGGCTTATGGCATGGCATGGCGTCCGGCGTCCGTCCATCCGTCCATCCGTCCGTAAACTTTTCACTTTTTCGACTTCTTCTCCAGAACCAATGACTCTAGAGAGCTGAAATTTTATGTGCATACTCCTTGGCAAATGGGGATTCTAAATTGTAGATTTTGTGACCCCATGACCCCAAATGGGGTCACAAGGATCAAAACCTTAAAAATCTATTTTAATCTTCTTCTCCAGTTCCAAAAGGTCTGGAGAGCTGAAAAGGTGTGTGTAGACTCCTTGGCCAACGGGGATTCTAAATTGTAGGTTTGGTGACCCCATGACCCCAAATGGGGTCAGAGGGGTCAAAACATGAAAAACCTATTTTCATCTTCTTCTCCAGTTCCAAAAGGTCCAGAGAGCTGAATAGTTGTATGTAGACTCCTTGGGCACTGGAGATTCTAAATTGTAGGTTTGGTGACCCCATGACCCCAAATGGGGTCACAGGGGTCAAAACCTTAAAATCCTACTTTCATCTTCTTCTCCAGTTCCAAAAGGTCTTGATAGCTTAATAGTTGTGTGTAGACTCCTTGGACAATGGGGATTCTAAATTGTAGGTTTGGTGACCCCATGACCCCAAATGGGGTCACAGGGGTCAATACCTAAAAAACCTAATTTCATCTTTTTCCCTAGTTCCAAAAGGTCTAGAGAGCTGAAAAATTGTGTGTTGACTCCTTGGACACTGGGGATCCTAAATTGTAGGTTTGGTGACCACTTGACCCCAAATGGGGTCACAGGGTTCAAAACCTAAAAAACCTAATTTCATCTTTTTCCCTAGTTCCAAAAGGTCTAGAGAGCTGTAAAATTGTGTGTAGACTCCTTGGACACTGGGGATCCTAAATTGTAGGTTTGGTGACCACTTGACCCCAAATGGGGTCACAGGGTTCAAAAGCTTAAAATCCTACTTTCATCTTCTTCTCCAGTTCCAAAAGGTCTTGATAGCTTAATAGTTGTGTGTAGACTCCTTGGACAATGGGGATTCTGAATTGTAGGTTTGGTGACCCCTTGACCCCAAATGGGCAATGGGCATTTTTAATTTGATTGTGAATAACTCGGACGTTGGGACAGGCTATCTTTCCTACACTGCCCATGACCCCATGGTCTAAACCCAAACACCTATTTCTATCAAAAGTCTGAAGAGCTACAGAGCCCATGGCTCTATTTTTTACCATGACCTTGACAAAAAGTGGCAAATTTATCGTGGTGATAAAAGAATTTGAATTTCTTTTTTACCAGTTACTCTGCTTTTTTTAAAAAGAGAGAGCAAGACAAATTTCAACTCCCTGAGATATTCCCAATTCAATTATCTGTAAACAGAGAATGAGCGAGATGTGAATATATATGTGAAAAAATAATTGATATACAATGTAGAGGAATAGATTACTGACTGTTTGGTATAAAACAGATTTCAGATACGCCCAGTTGGATAGTGAAACCTTTTCAGTTCACATGATAAAGTTAACAAAATACTACAAAAACATACAAGTAGACTAACATATAGTCCCTGAAAAAAAGGTTTCACTAAAAATGTATTTTTCAATATTTGGTATGAAATAACATAAAAAAGGAGTCCTGTACAATTCTTAATTTCAGGCTGAGGCAACTAGACTTGCCAACATTTTCTAGACTTAAGAAGGCTCCTTTAATATTTTGCCATAGGGTCTGGATGACAGACTAACATACAAGCAATATGGTTAGATGATAGCTACGAGGGTTGTCCCAAAAGTATCCGGCCTGAATATGAAAACATGCCTGAAACACAACCATACTGTGTGTGCATGAAGAACATTCATTGACGTGTAAATGTCATGAAAATAATGAGATGCATACTCTTCAATTGCATATAAAAGCCTGTCATTTAAAGATACCCTCACATCTTTTACCGAAATGGAGAAAAGTGAATGTAGGGCAGTTAACAAATATCTGAGTTTAAACAAATACACTCCAAAGGAAATTCTTGGGGATATGTTGCAAACATTGGAGGACTCTGCTCCTTCATATAGCACCATTAAACATTGGTGTGCTGAATTTAAACGGGGTAGAGTAAGCACTAAAGACGAGCCCCGTCCTGGTCGTCCATCTGATAGTCACCACAGGTGAAAACACTGAGGCTGTTCTTGACACAATAAGGCAAGACAGGCGAGTGACTATCAGATACTTAGCTGATACTCACCACATCAGTAAAACATTAGTTGGACGAATTATACATAACCATTTACATATGAAAAAGGTATCAGCACTCTGGGTCCCCAGAATGTTATCTGGGGACCGAAAACGAAAGCGTGTCATGGTCAGTCAGCAACTTCTTCATGAGTAATGCGAGATCCAGAATCATTTTTTGCTCATTTCGTTTCTCAAAATGAATCCTGGGTTCATCATTTTGATCCTTAGACAAAAAGCCAAAGTATGCAATGGAAACACGGCACATCACCCACCCCTAAAAAGTTCATATCTTGTTCCTCCAGTCAGAAGGTCATGACATCCGTTTTCTGGGACTCTCAGGGTGTAATAATGATTGGTTATTTAAAGAAAGGTTCTACAATCAATGGCACATATTACGCAAATGAACTACGACAATTACGAGAAAAAATCATAGAAAAACGAAGGGGTAAACTGCGCAAAGGTGTGTGGCTGTTGCAGGACAATGCTCCCGTTCACACCGCCCAAATTGCAATGTTCCCAGTCACACCGCCCAAATTGCGGTCAGTGCAGCACAGGATTGTGGGTTCAGGATTCTCCCCCACCCTGCCTATTCTCCAGACCTAGCCCCCTAAGACTTCTTCCTCTTCCCTTCACCGAAAACAGAGCTCCGTGGCCAAAGGTTTGAGACTGACGTTTACGTCATTGTTGCAGTAGAGGAGTTTTTGGGGTCTCGTGATAAAAACTGGTTTTCAGAGTGGTTGCAGATGTTACAAAAAAGCTGGAGCAAATGGAGGTAAAGGATGATTATGTTGAAAAATAAGGCATAAACATTTGAATGTTTCTTTGGTTTTGATGGCCAGGCCGGAAATGCTTGGGACACCCCTCGTATATATATATATCAAAGATATTTGATTTCATACACAGTGATTTACCTGTAAGTTATTTCCCTGATAGTGATTTCTCTAGTAATTAAGCTGATAGTGATGCACATGCACGTGATAAATCTTATAGTGATTTTTTCATAGTGATTTACCAGATAGTGATTTTCATAGTGATCTCTTTATTGATTACTTGATTACTTGATTACTTGATTGTGATTTACCTGACAGCAATTTACCTGATAGTGGTTTACCTGACACTGATGTACCTGCAGTTATTTACCTGTCTGTTAACTTTCCAGTGGTTTACTGACATTGGTTTACCTGACTTCAATTTATCTGATAGTGATTTACCTTACAGCAATTTACCTGATATTGATTTACCTGATTGTGATGTACCTATAGGTATTTAGCTGTCAGTTTACTTGCCAGTTGTTTACTTACAGTGATTTACCTGGCTTTGATTTATCTGATAATATTTTACCTGACAGTGATTAACCTGACTTCAATTTACCTGACAGTGATTTACCTGACTTCAATTTACCTGACAGTGATTTACCTGACTTCAATTTACCTGATAATGATATACATGATAGTGATTAACCAGACCACAATTTCCTTAATGAGATGTACCTGACAATGATTTACCTCATTGTGATTTACCCGTCAGTGATTTACCTGATGTTTGTCAAAATCATCAGCATGAAGTGTCAGACTTGAAATATTTGTCACAAACTCTCTTTGAGATTTTTGAATGCAAGTGCTATATGTGACAAATTTCTGTTGTAATATCAGAATCTTTATTATAATAAAGTTTTCGTCTCTTTGACAGAATATTACATCTTTAATTAATAACTTTGTTGATATGATTATACAGATTTGATTTGTTTTTGATTGAGTTACACAATATCAGGTAAAAATAAAAAGTTATGTTTGTTTGCTCAACAAAAACATTTTCCTTACATGTTTTAGTAAAGCATTCTAGTTCATACCGTTTGGTCACTAGAATTTGGTTAAATCCATTTAGCATTATGAAATTGCCACACTATATACATTTTTATCAATCATTCTAAGTGCATGTTTTGGCAAAACACCCATGTTAATCCTCTAAAGCCAATGTATTGAAAATTATGGAAAATGTTGACAAATTTGGTAACTTTTAAAAACCTTATTTTCAATGACATGATGACATCTGACTCAGTATATTGTTTTCAGGTGTTATATGTGTCATGTTGACATTGTCATGCATAATTCCTGAAGAAATGAATTTTATCAGTGATTTGGTCACAAAATCATTTTCCATTTACAAGGTATTTTACAAAAGTAATTGATGGGGAGCATTCGAAACATTCATTTTTAATGTCGCTTTTAAAAGGAAAGTCATGAAAATTCTAAATTGTGGCATGACATCCATCCAAACCTAAACTGCAGTTTACCAAGTATAAATTCAATTTAAACTGTAGTATAAATGCCATCGACAAGCTCTGGCATTTATACCAGTTTAAAGTGCACTCTCCAAACTGTAAATAAGCCATTGAACACGCACATTATGGAATCTATTTCTTAATCAAATAACATATGTCATCTTAAGCCTGATAAACTGCAGACCCAATGGCTCGATATTCATGAATGATAAAGGATTGGATTGTTCGAACTCTCTGTTGTTTTTTCTGTGATGATGTTTTTCTTCCTACAAACTCCCACTCTCTTCACTCTCTAACAAACTCAGATCTAGGACAAGAAGTAAGTTACTTTCATTTGCAATGAATTAATTGCCAGAAAGCGATAGACCCTAGAAGATTTAATCTTTCGAGCTGCTGTATCGATTTGGGCAGCAAAGTATCCTATTCATTATTGAATAGCTTTGCTTAATAGTTTTTATAGAAGTTTTTTATTTGTATAGTAAAGACAAGTTATCTCGGACTGCCGCCCCGAATTGATGTCCATGATATTGATTAGCCAATGAGAGAATCAACTGGTGTTATATGGTTTATATCAGAATTATATATATTTGGCAGTGAAGTTTTGCAGGGCATCTAGACTTAATGTGGGCTAGATTCTAACTTTTAAAGAGTATGAAATAAAATAATTCTTTGATATTCAAATGGAAGTACTACTACCAGAGCCCATCATATTTTACTGTTTTTGACAACACAAAATTTGTCATGATATGAATTGATTGATGAATTTGTATGTGTCTCAGCTTTGTTTTATTCTCCTTGGTATGATGTGTGTAAACTCTGTTCACTCTGCTGTTCAACATTCAACCATAGACTGTAAGTCAACAGATTTCTCTTCCGTAGTGTTAATCTGATTGTCTGTGAATACAGTTTGCTACATAGATGTTTTATTTTTCATTCTGATTAAAATTAACCATATTCTTAAGCAAAATATTGCCTAGACTGGAATACGGACTCATTCAGTAGTCTCGATCCTCTCCAAAGGGTCTGACTACTGCTGGTATTAGCAAATTTTCTGTTACAAGTGCAGACAAACTGTAGTCATTCCTGGATAAAGTATATCATCGGGGTTAGAAAGAAAGAATGGTTGACAGGAGTTGCTTGCTAAGTTTTGATACATAAAGCATTTGTTGTTCTAGCAACTTTGTGATAGGCTAACTGAACCTTCTTCAGCACATTTGACTATTCAAGCTGTTTTCAGACGGTTATAGAGGAAAACCCTTTTTTGTAGGTGAGTTCACAGAGTTTCTCATAGTTTCATATCCCCTTGTGTAAATTTCCCCTGCAGTTTTATTCAGATTCCAAATCCAAGATGCATTTGGAATTTTTTGGGGAGCAAGCCACCACAAAAAAGGTCTATCACAGAACTTTCACATGTCATCCAGGGTCTGTATATCAAATCTCTGTCGGTGCTAAGATACATGTTAGTACAGTTGATTACCACTGGCTTGCAAATATGATAGCCATAAGAGAGCTCTGAAGATCAAAACACTGAACTCTCTGTATGAATGACATTCTGGAACCTGGAACCAAATTTCCACGCCAAAGTGATGTCGAGCAATAAGACATATGATATTAACCCCTATGGATAACAATTCTTGATAGCTCATCCATTTGTTGTCATCAAACTGATTTTCTAAATTTATATTTTCTCAAATAACCAATTTTGACAATTTTACACTTGTTCATTGTGAGCATTATAACCTGCACGAATTCAACATTTTTAAGCAATACAAAAATTGTAATATGTGTGTTGTCATTGGATCACACTGTCTTCAATAGCACTAATACTTGAACTTTTCCTGAACTTTTCCGAGACAAATCTGTTTCAGGATTCAAACCTACACAAAAAGCCTCAGCTAGGCCTCACAATCAGAATTGCAGACCATACCAAATCAAGCTCATTAACTACTGATCCTTTGAAAGATAGTGTAGGTGAGTTGAGGTGATTTGGTGTTTAACTCCGCTTTCAAGAGTATTTCACTTATATTGCAGCTGCTAGTATTATTGCAGGGAGAAAGCCTGCAACACCATTGTGGCTATGCATTGCAGTGAAACGTGCGAGCATCGGCTGGAACTAGCCAACCATGGGTGGTACCGCGCTGAAATTCAATACAGCATTGCACCAAAACCTGACTGCTTGTAGAACAGTTCTCTACTGCAGACAAAGGTTGCCTAGCCCCTGGCGGGATTTGAACCACTGACCTCTTGATTCGAGGCCGACCGCGCTAACCACTGCGCTATCCCGCCCCTGAAAGATAATGTAAGTGTGTTGTTTTGTTAGATTTGAATAGAAAAGAATGAGCATATGAGACCAGCTGCACAAAACATTGCCTAACACCAAGTCTAGTTGAAGAGCATGCAGTTCTGAACTATTAACTAGATGAGTGGTAGAACCCCCTCTTCAAACAACATAGCTGCAGGCTTTTAGGCAAATCATTGATTTTTTAAACTAAATCCATTAGAGTTGTATTATCTTATCTAGTGTCCGCTTGTGTACAGTCCAGACTCTTAGAAAGCAGTTGCAGCCCACTTTCTGGCAGATTGGCCTTTTAACTGGAGCTGACACGATCACCTCTCACGCTCTCTGCTTCACTTAACAGTATAAATTGCAGTTAGAAATGCTGTGTATTGGGTTTGTGGAGTGTAAATGCAACAGGTTGGTGGGGGTTGTGTTGGTTAAGGTGGTTGTGGTGGTTGTGGTGGTGGTTGTGTTGATTGTGGGTTTCAGTGTAAAAGAGTCAGTGGGGAAGAATTTATGAAAATGGAATTTATTTAGCCATCAAATATCAAGGCAAACAAGGCCCAATTTTTTTATCTTAAAACTGGCCTTAACATTTTGTTGACTTCACTTAGGGAGAATCAGATTTGGTCGCAGAATGTGAATGAACTTTCACACTTTTAGCTTATGATTTCCCTTTGGAGAAATTAAAAGATTACTAAAAGCAATATGTTTAAACTTCAGATATAAATGAAAAAACAAAACAAAATTCCCTTCAGGAACAACTATAACTAAGGTAAGAAGTATTGTTTGATTATCAAAATAAGATATTGAAGTGAATAGGATGTTTATTTTTTAAACTGGGGTTGTGAAAAAAGGTTATGAAACAAACGGATATTCTTTAATGTTAATTACAAACGAAATGTGTTTATATGGCGTGTACAGTGGTTTGTCACTGCAGATTGGGTTTGCCACTCAAGAAACAGTATAGTAGTGGTATTCATACTAAGTCAGGGCTGCAATCAGTTTTTGTCCAGTTTCCAGACATTTGAAGAAATCCTCTTCATCTTGTTCCAGAAGCTCCAATGCCTGCCGTGACATGTCCCTTCGATTCTGTTTTTGCAATGGAGTCAGTAAGCGAGGAACCCAGCGTGCTGACACTTTGGACATATGCAACTGGTTATGGAGTAGGTTCCATGCACTGCCAGACTCAGACCTGTTTCATGCATTATCATTTGTAGAGTTACGTGGCGATCTTCTTGAACCAGCGTCTCAACCTTCTTGATGACATCCATATCATCAGTAAGTGAGGGGCGTCCACTTCTTGGCTCATCTGGCCTGTTTGGAAATTCCTTTTCCATCTCACAACAGTGTCATAGGATTGGCTGTCATTGTCATAAACAGATTTCATCTCATCATGAATTTGACGTGCAGTATAGCCCTTCAAATGTAAAAACTTACACTGTGCACCTCAATTTTCTCCTTTATAGGGGGTACTGTGCTATTTGATCAACAGACGTAAAACTGTTGACCCAGGAACTAGACAAGGATCACTTATGCTACAGTGATCATTTGGTCCGTATTCATCAGTACATTTTGTGTGATAATTGAAACTTTTTGATATCCCCTCCTATATATCATGTATGGAGAGATACCAAGTACCAAAATATAGAGCTGCTCTGCTTTCGCAAACGCTTATTTTTTTACATCTTATTTTGTCAAATACTTATACATACACGTGACGATAAGATCTGATAATAACAGTTCAAAAACCATTTAGAATTTTTCGTTAAAAATGGAAGATTTTGAGGAATGCTATTATCAATCAACATATCAATAAGCATGTAAGTAATTTGAAATACAAGGGTGATTGAATAATCATCTCGGGAGTTTGTTTTGTCCCGTTATAAACTCTTAAGGGATAGATGTATTCACAAGCTGCCTTTGCAACAGAAGTATGGGTTGCTTTTGCTAATTTCTCTTAGGATAGTCTTGAGAGAAAGGGATCATTTTTCTCTAGATGGTCATGCACTTTCTACAAACACAATACTCAGTTTATTAGGCAACGGTACAAGCTTAGTGACATTTAGGTTCTTTTTGGATCAAACCCTTTCAAGGTGGTTGTAGCAAAACAGCAACAATGTATTCCATATCCTTTATTTTTAGCTCATTAGGCCTGAACATCAAGAGGTACTTATGGCACTGCTTTCAATCATCCATCAATCTGTCTGTAACTTTTCTTACTTTCAGCTGCTTCTTGATTCAGATTCATTGGCTGTAAGTGCTCAAATCTTGCGTACCTTAGCTCCTTATAAGGCAAGGATACCATGCCCAAAAAAACTATTTTCATCTTCTCCTGAATCAAAGCTGTAGAAGGCTTAAATCTTGTGTGTAGATACCTCAGCCATTTTGGACTATAAACTGTAGATTTTATGTAGATTTCTGAGCCCACGAGGCCTGCAGGAAAAGGGTTAAATCGTTCCCTGCATTGTTCACACCAGAGTTCTTGCCAGAATAATCTTTGTAGCAAATATATCTATTATTACATTCTGGCATATAACAGAAAGTCCAACCCCTGGCCACCCGCTTTTATCCAATCACGGCCCTTTCTGACATTCAGATCTGCCTTACTTGTGGAATACGCCCTATAACACCCACATCATGGATAAAGGTTTATCGAGGTTTTAAATGTTATCAGTGTGAATTTAAACATGTAGGAACTTTCCTCTAACAATTTGTTCTGTTTATCAAATGATGTTTTATTATTAGAAGTTGACCTTTATTTTTTATTTCATAGATTTGCATATAGGTTGATGTGAGATGTTATTTTATTTTTTTGTCAGGGATTGTTAGATGAAGATTAAATGTATACATTAGGAGTAACAAAACAATATGAAGATCTTTCAATGTTGTTACTATGGATGAAATTGGAAGTTAGATAACAAATGATAAATTTACAGTCCATGGCTGCTTAACTAAAGTTTGTTTCATTTTTTCAAACCTAGTGCATATATCATGTAATATGGTGTTCACATAAGATCGATTTATTCAAGCATTATTATCCAAAAGTTGTTTTGAGAAGATGAATTACTGCAGGAACACATATTGGCTGGGACTCTGCAACTCTGGACACAAATATGCAAAAAGGTAAAATTTATTGATTATCTTTTAAATTTGTCATTTAAAAAATTGCTAGATTGATGTATCATATTGTTAACCAATGTTGTCTATTTAAAAAAAAAATTTTGAAAAGATATTTAGATAATATTTTATTGCAGAAGTAAGAAAATGCCAAAATGGCTCTTATAAAGGAACATACGAAACGTCTCTGCATATGTAGTGTAAAAGTGATGCCTTCATAAAATGATCTTAAAGTTTTGACTGTTAAGATTTTTGTTAAGAGGTGGTGACTATTTCAAATTTCCTAAAATCATTATGGAACACGGAAATTCTTGACCAGTGAAACAAACATTTTTTTAATCTACTAAAAAAATAACCATCTGATTTACCTCTTTTTGAAGAGCATGGTATCATGGATATGTATTTTTAAAAAGTCTTGAGACCTTATGTAAAATGTAAAAAACATATTTCATATACTTTTGATTTAATCAAACAAAATTACAAATAACATTATCAATATTTCATAGTTTTAGTATGAATCAGTCTTAAATCTGAACATCAATTTTTTTTCACAATAAACAATTTCTGGAGAGACTATGATACAGTCTACAATAACTGATTAAACACCTGTCAAGAGGAGTCAAACTAAATACCATATGTTCAATCTAATCTTAAATCAGTCTCTTATTTCCACCATTTGTTGATGAATTTCGATCTATTTACTCAAAGTTAATGCAAGACTGATGCACCTGCACACAGTGCATTCATCGAGCAACAAAGATCTGTCGCATTTGAGTGTTTGATTCGCTGTTATCAATAACCGTCTTCAATCACAGAATTATTGAATTTATGTAATTTCTTTGTTAGCTTTGAGAGGATGAATTTCATGCAAGTTTCAAACTTCAACAAGACATGACTTTGAGTAGACCGACGGACTATGATGCGAAAGACGCGACATAATGTAAAGAAAACATACTTTACAAGAGAGCATGATGGGACATGAACTTGTCTGCTCGTCTTCGCCACACAAATATATTCTCATCTAGGGTTGATTGCTAAAGTGCTTTTATCCACATTTCACATTTTATGAGATTAAAATTTTCTAAAGTTATAAATGAAAATATTTTCTTAGGTTGAATCAATATCAATTTTGATTATTTTGAAATAGGCTGTCAATCTTGAAATTGAAATGAAGGTTTTTTAAATAGAAATATGCACTTCCATGGCAAAAAAGTTTGTTTTGTATTCTTCATCTACCTTCAGGGGGACAAACTATATCAACTCGAACCTAACTTGTTACAGCGAGAAATTGAATTTATTTTTGTTACATTATTTTAATTCATTTAAGACAGTTCGCTTCAGCTAAGAACTACACTAAACTTTGTGTCATTTTCTAGATGTTTTTACATACACAACACAAACTTTAGTTCATTTCTTTGGATGATCGTATGTTGTAAAACTTTGAAATCAAGAGTATATAAACAAGTTCCTTTTGAAATTCGAATTTTTTGTTACGCTAACTAATATCCCGACTCAAGGATGTATATATAGGTTATAAGTAAAAACATGTAGTAACCTTTCATAAATGCTTTAAAAAATAGATATTAAGGAAAATAAAGTATTTCAATCATTGACGAATGACGTAATTAATTTGAAATAGATTTCACAAGAATACTTGTATGCTAGATAAGAGTATGTAGTCATGGTTAATTTCTTCTGCTTCCTATCTTCTATTAAGGATAAAAAAGGGATAAGAACACTCCGAAATGTTTCTGTAGAAAGTATCATCTTTCAGTTTCCATTATCTGAAGATTGACTGCAACATTTCCCTGACATAGCTGACCAAGAAAATCACCTGTTGTCAGTAGGCGTTAGGAAAACCCTATCTGGACACACCTTATCAGCAGTTGTGTGGAAAACAGTTTTTTAATCAACACCTGTTCAATTAAGTTTTTCTTATACTGACAGTTGTTTATTAAGCCCTCACTACATGTTTTTTCAAATGTCAACATGTTGACTAAAAGCAAGAAAACATTTTGGTTAACACATTAATTTGAAGCATGTTTAGATCATAATCTTTAAAGAGGATTACAATGGCAGAAAACAGAGGAGGTCATGTGGTGTGGGTTATTTATGGAACTAGTGGTAATGAAAGTAGTATCTTTTCTCTTGCCACCTGTCAGATATGTAGTGGTGTGGAAAATGTTATCATGGCCAGACAACTTATGTCAGCATTAATCAGAAGATAATCAGTCTTCTGATGGGGTTCATTATGAAGTGTTTACTTTAGCAACTGGTACATCTCGGTATACTGGGTAGATGATAGATTCTTCCATTGTTTTCTTTGATTTTATCTACAGTGAGAAATTGGTAGACAAATGAAAGTAATGAGTTTCTTATATATCTCAGACATAAAACAAACATGGTGCAGAAGAATTTTTTATTTTTTTTATGTAATTAAATGTTTCATGACATTATGAACAATGAATTTAATTTTGCCTTGATTTTGATTTTCTGTATAAGTTATAACAATTTGAAATTAAATAAGAAATATAATTTGAATTAAAAGTTATTTTCTAATTAATTCATTTATAGTTAATTCATGATGATTCCATTTGTGGAATACCTAAGTCCTTTTTCTGATTTGAAATTCATATTTGAAACCACATTTGAAATTAGAATGCATTCCATCCCTGTGTCCAAATAATATTTTTATAAAAAGTAGCGTGTGTCAATCATTCTTGTCAAACCACGCCCTCAAATTTGATTGAATTATTTAGTACAAAACAAATCAGGGTTTTTTAAATTGATGTTTGAAAATCAGACTTTTAATGGTTCTTGAGAATTTAAAGTTAACTCAATGGATTATGTTAAAGTAAATGCATTAGAGGAAGGATAAGATCACCAATGTAGTATAAATTTAAAATACTGTGCATGTTGGAAAATTATTGTGTACCGGTATATACAACATAAAGACATATTACATCTAACAGAATTTTCTTTAAAATCCAGTCAGCATGGCATAAGGAATAGATAAGGAAAATTAGTGATATCATGAATTTCATTATTGAGGGTTTTTTTAGGGAAAAAAGTAAATGGGGACATTCCAGTTTGTACAGTTTTGTTATTATTACATGATTATAACATAACCCAGTTGAAACATGTTACAGGGAATACAATTTTGGTTGATTTGAATTTGACAACTAGATTAATGAGAGCGCAAAACCTCGTTAAAATAAAACAAGAATGGGAATGGCCATTCATTGACACTACAAGTTTAGAATGCTTTGCTACAGCATTACAAGGCATTGTTGATTAATCATGTCATAATCATTTGTATATATGAGTGCATGGATATTCTATCCATACATAAAGTTTATTTTAATTATGCTGTAAAATTGTTACAAGTACATCACCTATGATCATGTCATTTTTTACAAACAAAATGGCGGACCAAATGCTGATAGCTATGTCAGGCTCTTTAAGCTTAAATTAAAATTCCATACCAAATTACATTATTGATCTAGTCCACGCAAGTTACAAACATCCCACGGTCACCCACAGGAGAAAGTCAGAGTGACATTTCAGAAGGAATGGTTGGGGGATGACAGCTGTTTGTGTCAACAGGGTTAGTGTTTATGCAACACCCTCACTTGGTTTATACAGCCCAAACACAAAGCAATTACTTAAACAGAAGCAGTAGGACCTGCCAAGTAAAACAAACTCAAGTTAGGCAATATCAATTGTTGTAATCTCTGACCCCTTAACCTTCCAAAAACAACATGTCACACCCCTTGATGAGGCCACTCCTGTAACCCCCTTGCCGCTGTTTGTCTTTGGGTCAGAAATATATCAGACTGATCACCCATCCAGATCTTATCCATGCCCATTAATGCTGCTCCTTTTCACAGTTATTAAAGCATTTTTAGGCATATTACCTTTAATGATTATTTGCAATTAATATGGAGAAAATCAGTCAAGTTCTTTATCAATAAATATAGCTTTTTCCTGGACGGGTGCACCTACACATTTGCCTGTTGCATTAACCCAAAGAAGATGAGATGGTTACAAGATTGGGATCCAGTAATACCCTTGTTTGATCTGAGCACATAGATGTGAATTTGATTTTGTCACTGAAGTATATAGTAAGTTCATCATTTTCTTACAACAAAAAATAAATTTTACTAAAATATTGTAGATTACATGCGTAAAACTTGCATGTATAATTTATAAATTGTTCTCCCTGTCCATGTTCTTGTATTTGTACTCTTGGTCATATGGCCATAATTTACTGAATACTCTTGCTTCTTATACCTGTTGCCCAGTAGCAAGCCAGCTGAAGATCAAGGTTTGTTCTCTCATGAGCCAGAATCAAGGAAACAACATGTACAATCTTTAACATGTTTTGGTGCGATGTCAAAATGGGCACTCTTACAAATGAGACAATTCATCTTGTAGTAATCTGTTGATAGGATACTGATATGTTGGTCACTTCGAGGTTGCAATGTGTATAAAAGTTTTTCAAACGAAATAATTATATCTCTTTTAGATAATGTTGAAAACACGTAAGTTTCATATATTTCATGTATATGTATTTCATGTGGAAGTAACTTTGTTTTCTTTGTTGATGTAAAAGAACTTTAAATGTCAATGAAGTATTATCGTGAAATCATCATGATAATCATCACCATCCTCATCATCCTTATCATAATCCTTATCATCATCATCATCATCATCATCATCGTCGTCATCGTCGTCGTCATCGTTATTTTATTTTCAAACGATTTTTCAAATAATCATTTAGTACCAAACCAATTTGAGTGCCTGAAAACACATCTTTTACAATTTATTTATATATAAATATTCAGTCATCTCCATACACAAGTTGGCAGCAGTTAAAGAGTTAATTAACAAATCCTTTGAATCAAGCTGCAGATGGTATCTCTTATCTTTGTTTTTGTATTGAGGTTATTGTGACATTTCTAACAATGCATGATTTCAAGTTTTTTTCTCTTTTTATAACTTTTTGGATTTCTTCTCATTTATTTAGATTTAATGATGAAATTCAAGTCAGTTTATCATCTAGATGATCCAGTGTTTTTCTGGTATGCTCTACTTGATGCTTTTGGTGATATTTTTAACTTCATAACAGAATGTAGCTGTCAAAACATATGATAAATTGCGTATTAGAATCAGAAGCATTTGCTCTTGTTATTGTTATCAAATATCATTACAATTTTAACACCTTTAACACAAAAGCTTTTGATAAGTTGACCTAAAAGAGAAAATTCTTGTCCAAAATGGCAGCAACACTTAACTTCAAATTGTTTCAACAACATTCTGAAGAAGTGCTCGGTCCAAATCTCCAAGATCTTCAATATTCCAAGGTTTCTGTTTTAGCTGCAAGGCTTTGACACATAAAAGTCTTCTGATTTTCAAAAAATGTTCATAAAGAAGGATTAAAAGAAGAATAAATGTTTCAAAGCAGGGTTTACAAGGAGAATAAATGTTTTAAAGCTGGTATTAAAAGCTCAAACTCAGGGATTGGTATGATAAAGGAAATCGTTTGATTTCTGCAACGGCTCATCTCATTCTAAGGTGCTTGATAATGTTCTTAGTAATCTTGAAAGGACTAATTATGACTTAACAATCTTATAATAAGTGTGAACCTGTGGAATTTTCATGTTGAATGTAATTATATCATTTTATAAGAATCACCAGCAATATAGTGTGGAAGTAGCAGCGATTGGGAAAAGTAGGACCATTTTGCAAATTGGATGAAAAAATGGCCCATACAAATTAGAAGTTTTACCATTGCTACTAAGGGGAATGGCCAATTCAAAATTCTGAAAATGACTAAAAGCACCAAAAATGGCAATCCCTGAAGTAGTAGAAGAAATAGGGGAGGGATACATCGCCAAATTTCACAGAGGTTACTCAATTGTTATTTTATGGCCATTTTTCTGCCGTCCTTAAATTATGCTAGCTGCCAAAATCTTCTAAATAGATACAGTCCTTACTTTTGTCCTATAAAGTTTAGTTCTTAATCTCTATCGACGTCTGTCTTGGAAGAAATATGTGCACAACACAAAGGTCAAAGATCTCCAGTTTTCTCTACGGTTAAGGAAACACTCCAAGTGCTCAGTTTTGAATTCCATTGTGCAGCTGATTGCACAACTAACTTTTCATTGTAACCAATCTGGATTTTGACATTGTCCTACTTGTAACAGAGCTAACCATATGGAATAAGATGCATCCCATGAATGTCTTAATGTAAGAACTTGTAAACACACAGCTGGTAACCCTCAATTTCATATATTTGGTTGGCATATACCCTCGGTCAACACGTAATAGAATAAGAGATTTCAGTAAATCCTTTGTGATATTGGTGAGGTGAGGTGAGTTGGGGTATTTCACTTATATCGTGACTACTAGTGTTATTGCAGGGAGAACACCATTGTGGCTATGCATTCCAGTGAAACCTGCGAACATTGGCTGTGATATGACAAGGAGCTCATATGATGTAATAATGATAATAAACAATATTTTAACGCTTAGTATCCAGTCCAGGACTGTTCACTGGCAGTCGAATGTACCTTATTACCCTAAAGGAATTGCACATTCAAGGCAGCTACTTAGAGCTTTGCACTACCATATAGGTTTGTAAACCCTGCAAACAGGTACTTGCTTGTACAACTGGGTTGACTGAGTGCAATTTTATAAAGTGCCTTTCCCAAGGACACAACATAGCCTAAAGCACAAGTCACAAAGTTTTGGTGTCTTCACATGGATTCAAACCCAGGCAACTAGCGTGAGAGGCCAGCATGCTAAACACTACACCAACTTAAATGAAAAGCCATATATTAACTCTTGCAACTCATTCTGTAAAGAACATAAGTTTTTTGGATAAGACATTTCATTCTCTATGTAGAGGGTGTAGTGACGGCTGAGATAACAGCCAGGTAAGGGAGAGGCATGTATAGGACACATAAATATAGAATATGATACAGATAATCATTAACAAAAACCCTAGTTCTTTGATGAACACATCCGATCACCATTCTATCGCTGATATAAGATACCAAAATCCTGGAATTTGTGTCAGTGTCAGAGTCAAGTATTCCAAACCTTAATTTTTTTGTTTAGACCAACTGCTACATTTCACAGAGAAAAATGGAAATTTAGCTTTGAAATAAGTGGCTCAAACACGCAAGGAATTTTAGTATACACTCATATTCTTATTTATAATTGATATATAATGGTAGAGAATATATTGCAACAATTTGCATGTCTGATAAAGTCAAATTGTTAGGTATCCATTGAAAAGATGTAGAGAATTTGGAACCTTGCACTACAGAAATGACTTGGTTTCCTGAATCCTGGAAACCACAAGTAAAGTGGGTAATTGGGGTATCCAGTTGGTATCCATTCACTGAAACTAAGTAACTTGGTTTCCAGCTACAATCCATTTTGGATTCTTTGATTTGTTTATATCCATATATGGAAACGAACATGAAACTGTGGTCATAAGTATCCAGTTCGTTTCCATTTCTGGAAAGTGAAAATGATTATTTCTTTGAATGGAAACTAACATGAAACCATAACGTCAAGTTTCATGTTGGTTTCCAATCTTGTTTTGAACTAAATAAATAGATTGACAAATTATTTACTTTTATCATAAGCATTTTTGTTTGAGTATTTTGGCATTCACTTGGTATCCATCCACTGAAACTGAGCAACTTGGTTTCCTACTGGAATCCAATTGGCATTCAGGTTTTATATATTTCCGGAATGGAAACCAACAAGATACGATGGTTTCGCGTATCTTTCCAATTACTGCGTGGCTTTAAGATTAACCCTTACAAAACATCTACAAAGTTGCAATACTTCTGCTACATCGTGACAATGTTTAAACTTTGAGTCAAATCCTGTTTAAGGAGTAAAGAGTTTTCCATCATCTTATGATTGCTAACAAATTATTAACATCAAAGTTTACATAAGAACACTCATTTTATCGATATGTGAAACTTAATAGAATAGATGTTTTCCTTTACTCTGTTATGAATCGATGACATTGTCGTAATAAGAAATTAACGTTTCATATTCAGTTACAAAAGAATTTTAGTCAATGTTGTTGACATGAACAGTAATCGGCTATATTGATGGAGATGGGCGGAACCTATAATTTATTAATGAAAGAAAGAAATGTGAAGTGAAAACGAATCAACTGTCCACCACGGTAAATAGTCTTGAATGTTGATTGTTACCTTTAAAGCTAAATCCCTTTATCGGTCAATAAGTTGTAAACATATTTGGTTGTTTGTTTAGTAAAGGACACCAGTTACTCAGCATATAGAAATATAATCTCTATGATCAGCTTGCAAAGAAATGATTAGATATGTACTGTTGAAAATGGCTGAATCAGTAACATGTGCAGCTTTTGAGTTAGCGTTAATCTCTGAACTCATAATTAAGGAAGAAATAATGTTTCTTAAGGCACCCTTGAAAATGATCCGATTTCTTAAGCACAGTTGCATTGAATATTTCCGGTCCTATGAAATTGGCTTTGAAACCTTAATGCGTACATATTTGCCGAATAATATCTTTGATAGGTTGCCTTTAAGTGTTGGTCGTTAGAAATATAGAAAGATAGGTATTATTGGCATGCGCTATAGCTTTTAAGTTTCCCTAATAGATCTTTTATTCTATAGTGTAAACACGGATTGTGTCGGATTCTCTATCACAAGATTCCGAGCTGATGGCCTCTTTATTTCTTTTGAATCATCAGATAACCTTTTCAAAAGTCGGCGTATTTCATTTGTAAACAGATAAAATATTAACTGAAGATGACAAAGAACTTTTGTAAAGAATTAACTTAAGGAAACTAACAATTGATTATTGCTCTACCGTGGCTTAATATTTGCAGCAGCATCCATTTAGAAAGAAACAAAAATATAATTATGAACATCTTGTATTTGATACATCAGTTCCTTATTTCATTCAAAAATATGTTCATGGAATACTATATTACTTTCTGAAAAACCTAAGCAAACGTTTTTTTACAACTATTTGACATAACCTTTTTAAATACTCTTCTGTTAGTAAATCATCACCTTCACCGTATCTCCACAACATTTCGCTTCACTTCTTAAGAGGCTAGACAAAATCTACCAATCAGAACCCCTGCAATTGAACTGGCTGATTGCATAACACTACCGCTTGACACCTGGCCTTACCGGACACGGGTCAGTTACTAACGAAGGAGACAAATATGGCCGCCATCAACATAAACGACTGTAGAAAATTTCTCAACTCAGCTGAGTAATAAGTTCGTAGGCAGTTCTACAGTATAGGATACCAAAGTAAGTACACCTTCACTGCATCAAACTCACTTGCATTGCTCTTATAAACTGTTTTTTTAAACTTCCGTGAGAGAGCTGAATAAAATCATTCTTAAAGGGACCATTCGAGCGGGGTACCTTTTGTGGAAACGAAATTCAGGAGGACTTTCCTGTTAACAAATATATATGATTTTTACATGATTCTTTTCACACTTAATTTCAAATATGTACACGAGGTAAACCTTTCAGTTGTTCAAGATTTAACAATTTGACAAAGAATCAAGTGTATCGATCAAAAAAGAAAAACTTCGTGAAATGAAGCCAATCATCGGAGCTACGAATGTGGAATGTATTACTACGACAAAACATTGTCGTAACTGACAAATTTCATTATGAATTATTTGTAAATATGCCGCTCTTCTATCAATCTATTTGTTATTTCTTAATTTTGTCAATGATTTAGCTTAATACAGCATTTTCTCGCAATGCAGATTTCTCGCAACACTAACATTTCAAGATGGCGGATGAAAGCCGCTCGAATGGTTCCTTTAAACGGCCAGTTCGACCGGGTATTTTCTGTTCCACAAATATTCGGGAGGGAATTCCCTTTTGCACGCGACACGTAACTTTTTTATATATTCGATTTGTTTTCTATTTTCTGTGTTTACAACTTTTTCATGTTTGGTAATTAGTTGTAATCCGTCCTTCAAACTGAAAAAAATAGCGAAAACAATCGAAGCCACTGACCAGCACTACCAAGGGGCTTAACTCTATTGCGATCATGGCGGCCATTAGATTGTTGTCCGCTGCATGATTGATCTGCGTTGTAGTAACCTTGTAGTTACTTGGATGTTTTGATTGTTGGGGATTAATAATGTAAATAATGTTTGCATAACTAATTATGACATCTCAAATGGCTAAGCTCAATCAATATGACACTGAGGAGAAAAGTGGCTTCGCTCCGGCTTCCCAATATAAACAAAGATTCGTCCAGACTATCGCACTCCAAATTACTCACAGTGCTGCAGTTTTCCGTACATGTTGAATGCATATTAATTTTGATAACTCTTATCACAGATTATGCAATCCCCACCCTATAGTAATAAGACTGTAATAATATTAATAATACCTATTGAATTCAAAATGGTGAATTTATTATCATATTTACAGACCCATTCGACACGCTGACACAAACGTGATTGTCGCCATGTTGTGAAAACATGCAGCGTTGCATTATGGGAAGGGACTTTTCTCATTCTATTTATAGATCTACTTAACTGCTGACGCACTGTATCTAAAAATAGCTTCGTTAGCAGCATAAGCTTATCGCTGAAAACGTAATCGAACTGGCCGTTTAAATGTTGGCTTCACACTCAGTCAAAATGAGTATTTTTAACTGACAAGCTTTATGGATTGGTGTGTTTATAAGAATGTTAAATTTGCATTGCCATCAGGTTTGTATGTGTTATGTTGACCTGTATATAGATGAGTCACTTAGTTCCCTTTATTTAACAATTTTCAGCCGAAGATACGACATTGTTTACACAAGGGTGCACTGAACCATGGCAGCCGTGAGCTGAGACAAAGGAAGTGGATTATGCAACAGGTAACATCACAGTCAGCATGCTGACCTAATTCTTGAATAATCACTCAGTATATAACTGAACAGTTTAGATTGGAAAATTCAATGGGTAATGCAGCCAATACAATATGTGATCCAAATCGATTGATTTGTTTAATCTACTGTAACTGCATGTGTTTTGATATGGGAGTACTCGACATCAATTGCTTTTGACTTAGAAGAAGAATTTATTTTGGGATATCATATTTCCGTCGATTTCTACTATATCTATTTGTTTTCATTGAAATTATGTAGGTTTTCTGTCTAATAGTAGAATTTCAACAAGATGGGAAAAATAACATTTGTTATACCATGATTCAACTAAACTTTCGATTTCAACTAAATGTTTGTGTTTTTCTTTGGATACTATTTAATGTGCAAGTCTCAAACTTAATGGTTTTCCTTCATTCAACTTATAAGAATATTGTAAAATGAGATATTTTTTAAGTATAATATTGTTAGATAAAAATGAAACAATTGGTTTTTGAAACTCTGCTTGACTTATGTCAACTTTTAGAAGATTAACTATGTTGCTGATTTTAATTTTAGTGTGAACCATCAAGATATATACAGCGCTCACAGTAATGCTTATTCAATGTGAGTTGCTCTCTATTTACCAATCAGTATTGCTATTGTAAGTTTTTCTGATATTACTCTATGTACCGGGTTGCAAGTTGGGCAATTGAAGACGTTGCCTGCTGTGAGAAATAATTGTTGTGGTTTAAACATAGTTTATTCAATTTAAACATACAGTAAGTTCCTTACATACAATATTTGGTCCTTTCTTCCAATACTCAAAACAATGAATAATGTATGAACCTGAAATAACTGTTAAACCTATATACCGATTCAAATGTCATCAAATCTTTTGTTATCTACAAATTATAATTTTATGACGGCTTCCTAACAGATTATTACCTCATTTTTATTATTTTATATGTCTTATTGGTTTTTGTTGTTAAGGTGATGAATCCAACATATTTTAGTATAACATGAAAATGAAATTGTTGATTTTTAAGGAAATTCAAAATAAGAGATATTTTCAATTCAATTTGCTTATCTGAGGTGTTCACTGAAGCAACAAGGAGGGTTGCAAGGCCGTAAGTACAATCAATTGTTAAATAAGCATACAGATTGATTGTTGACTTCCGAACGTGTCAATCCACATAGCAATTGTGTGTTGTTAGCTACTTTCTCTAATTGAAATGTATGCTTGCCAAAAGAAGTAACTGTGGAAGATTGAATGTTTCTCAATTTCATGTATTCATATGAATATGTTAGTATCCATACATCTTTTTTCTGTTTCAGAATAAAGACAAACCAAAACATCTGAAAAGTGAACAAGTTTAATTGTGTATATTTTGCACTTTTGAAGATTTCACGCTTACATTTTACCTTGTATGTATTTTAACTTTTCATGAATGTTTTTCGTCTTTATTGCAATAAATATTTTATGGTAATTAATGTGTTTGTTCATTGTACAACATGAATAACATACAATAAACACTACATGGAAACTAATTTGAAACCTACGATAAACTTACAAAACACGGAAACCAAGTTGAAACCTAAAATATATAAGGATATGGAAACCAGTTTGAAACCTACGATAAACTAACAAAACACGGAAACCAGGTTGAAACCTACAATAAACCTGAATATGGAAACCAGGTTGAAACAAACAATAAACTGATTAAACAAGGAAACCAAGTAGAAATCTACAGTAAACTAAAATCACGGAAACCAAGTGGATCCTACTTGGAGGAGTGTGTAAAGAACGGTGATGGATACCATCCGGATCTGGGGCAAAAGTAAGTTTCAGTTTCATGGAAACCAACATGAAACTTCAATCACGGAAACCAAGTGGATCCTAATTGGAGGAGTGTGTAAAGAACGGTGATGGATACCATCCGGATCTGGGGCAAAAGTAGGTTTCAGTTTTCATGGAAACCAACATGAAACTTCAATCACGGAAACCAAGTGGATCCTACTTGGAGGAGTGTGTAAAGAACGGTGATGGATACCATCCGGATCTGGGGCAAAATAAGGTTTCAGTTTTCATGGAAACCAACATGAAACTATAGAAACCTATCTGGATACCAAGTGGAAATACTGGTTTCCATGACGTTTCATGGTGGTTTCAGTGATCCGGAAACCAAGTCATTTCTGTAGTGTTGGTGATTCGGATCTGTTTTCACTTTTTTATTTAGGCTGAGGAAAAGTATGATAGCATAGCATCTTTCTTGAAGATACATGTTGGAATCTACATATTCTCAATGTCTGTTTTATATAGAAAACTCAAAACATACAAAATGAAAACTGGTGCCAAATTTGTTATCATATAGACATATATAAAATGCACTAGTAATTTACTGCTTGTTTATGAAGTCAATTTTGTCTTTTTTATATTCTTAATTAGACATTGTTTTTCATAAAGTTGTAACCTTGCTTGCAGAGTCAAACTATTGAGTGCTAGATTATTTTCAATTTGTTACCTTATTTAGTTTCCATTTTGGTGGCTGTCAAATTGCTGTCATATCTCATAACTAAGAAGATTTTCCTTTAAGTAAGCCGGTAAAAATATTTTGCCTACATTGTCAAGTTGATAAATTTAGTTTCAAAAGTGTAAAAAATATTTTTGAAAATCCTACCATCAAACCATATTATTTTGTTTTCTTATAATTTTTTATTTTCAACTTTTATTTCCAAAGTAACATAATGTGTTACAAGGCTTCCCATTCTTATCATAATATAGATTTCCATTCTTGACTTCCCCTGCCTGTGAGTAATAAATCTGGCTGCTTTCTTGACCAGGGCCAGAAGGAATGTCCGTTATCAATACAAGTACAAGACAGTTACATATCATGTGTCTAGACCTTCTCATAAGTCTTCTTGATGCAGATGACAGGCCTCATGTGGAGCTGATATTACCCATATAATCAACTGATAGTAGGTATCTAGAGATATTTTTTCTTATTTATAAACCGCAATCAACCTAATTTTTCATGTGCTCCTTACTGATAATAATGAAACGTTTTTAGCTAAGTATTCAGTGGTAGAACTGCTCATTGCCTGCATGATTATCATCCTCATGGAAATGTAACTTCTAGGCAGCTACTAAGGACTAAGACCATATAGATTTTTACATCCGATATTTAGGTACCCATTTTGTAGCTTCATGGACTGAGTGCAATGTTGTAGCCTTGCTAGGGACAGCATTGTTTTCATTTCATTAACGTACTACAACAACAACGCCAATTGCCTCAAATAGAAATTTTATAGGATTAATTTTTCATGTTTTTTACATTTTCTGATAAAATTACTGATGACAAAGTTATGATTCAGATACTATGGAGTGAGGAATGTTCATGGTAATTGGCTAGAATTGATACAGTTTAGTCAAGAATTCATTATGATATTTGGGAATCAATTTCAAACACTGTGAACTTACAGTAGTGGTTATGAAACTGTTAGAATTGTGGCAAATGAGACAAACATATCATACAACACACATATATCAGTGTCTATTTGGGACAATGTTGGAGAGTCGTAATCAAGAAAGTTAATAATTCTAACGTCAGTTTGAACATTTTCCCTGACAGACTTACCGCAAATGTTAAAATCATTGAACACTATAACCTACAATCAAAACTAATTCATAGCTAATTTGTCAACTTTTATGACTCTGTATATCATTGTTACTTGCATCTCACATGGTACTTACTGTAATGGTAGGATTCATAAAGTTTGTGGTCGAGCAACAATTTCATGAATTCCTGCATGAGTAAAGAATACTTAGGGATTTTTTAGAATCAATTTCGACTTGGTTAGGACACCTAGGAATCCATTACAAATTTTTTATTAAATAACCAGAAGCTTTGTCAATCTTGATATCAGGTACAAGTTTTGAACAATTCAAAACTTTTACCATACAAATTCCAAAATTCTCAAGATTACAAGAAGTTATTATTTTATGTATGTATTTTATAATAATATATTTTTATAAAAAAAAGGTTTTCTACATATTGCAGGGTTTGTCATTATCCATGACCAGTAAAAGTTGAAAAGTATGTTTTAAAAACTGCCCCCTCCCTCGATCTCCAAACTTAGTGATTACAGTACACGGATCATGATCATAATCATCATATGCAGCATCTTCGTCATTACAACAGTTGGCCACAAATCAATACATAACATTTCTTTCAAGAATTTACATTTCTCATATTCATTATGCCCATTTCACATATATTCAGGATAAATCCATAATAATAAAGCTTAACAAATGAAAAAATAACAATAGTTTGCCACCCAGAATCTTTGATTAAACAATTATATATTCAACACGTGTTGTCAGTATCACGGTTGGACTTCAGCTTTAATAAGATATTTTTATTAGATATCATTTTCTAAGATTTATGACAATCTGACCAGCATAAATTAGGTCAACAAAGGTGACCGTTTTGTAATGAGCTAACCACAGCTGTCCATACCTGTCAGCAGTGCTGGAACAGTAGGTCAATACCATATAGAAAACTTTTAACCCTTTTCCTGTTAATAACAAATAATTATTATTATCATCATCATAACTATTGTTATCTTATATTTATTGTATTGTGATGATGATGATGATGATGATGATGATGATGATGATGACGATAATACTTTATTGCTCGATAAGGAATTCTTATTACAACAGTGATGCAACTTATTATAACAATTAAGACACACAAAGAAATAGACAAAGAAACGTACAAATATTAAATACCGATATAAATTATGTGGTGAACACATCTATCCCGAAAGGCCAGGGGACATGTTGGTCTTTGGTTGAGTTTTTGTGAGTGTTTCAACCTTTTGGAACATTGCTTTAAAACTGTTTTACCATATTTGGTACTCCATCTTTCCATATCATTGTTGTGCCACTTTGCGATTTCAGATTTTTTTAATTGATTAAGTTCATTTCTATTTTGGACTTTACCTTTTAATATAATGAATGTTTCTGAAGTAAAATTCTTGAACTACTTGACCCATCATCACCATGTTTTGAAATGGTATCTCTTTCCATCATTTGGATGTGTCTCAGGTGATTTTTAAATTTCTTTTTTCTAATTCCATGGCAATAATTTGGACTTTTTGAAGGGAAGGGTTTTATTTTTTAGCTTAATTAGCAATTGAATATGGAAATTCAAAGAAAGGTTGGATTTTGTCATAGGATTATTTTTACATATTGAGATATGGGGAAAGGGGGCCATCAAGACATGTTTTTAAAAGGGAAAATACCTCATGTAATGCTTTTTGGGATCAATAATGAAGCATTTTACCTGCGGTGGGTTGCAATCATTCTTTTCAATAGATAATTTTTTCTGTCATTTGCACACATTAAATGTTTTGGCTCTATAGAAATTGGTTATTTATGTAAGGTTTTAATGATCATCCAAATTGAATTAATTTATTGACATTCTTATAAATAATCAATCAGAATATCCATAACTTATTTGTAAAGTTCTTTAAAAAGGCTAGTATTAACAGCTAAATGGTTGACAAGCACTATTTATATCCACATTTTGTGGTTATGATGTTTGGTTTATACATTTATTAGTCATCTTTTGTAATGAGGTTAGCAGACCCAGTTTTCTTGTGGACAATAATCATAAACTCTCTACCAGCCACAATATAGGACACTTATAGTTTACCTGTTAGCATTAGTTGCTCTATGTTTGATTACTTAATAGCCATAACCTTCATTGATACAAGAACCTTATACTTGACCCAAAACTAAATGCTGTATATGCTCCTGACATTTATTCTTTATGTGGGGTATTTTCTATAGAAACATTATTTTCATTTGTAAGTTGTGCAGATCAACTAGATAAATCAACTTTTTAGAATGGTTAGTTCAAAATCATTTACCATATCTTATGATATTTCTGTTTAAACTCAAGCTTTTTGAAAGTTAATGTTGATATGAGTTTTAAAAACCCTTCGTCTGAGCCTCTCCACCGATTTTGAGTATCATTGTATTTTCCATGTAGATACAAATAAAGGTGGGTTTAGGTGAATTGGTCAGTTTTCTACTCATCACCAATATGATCAGGGTTCAAACCAGACTGTACCGCAAAGAAAATTGGAGTTGTTGCTTCCATGCTTGGAACTCACCATTGAAAGGATAGGACAATGCTGTAACTGTAATTGGTCACAAAAGGGAATACTGAGTCTACATAGTAATCAGGACAGTTAAGAGGGTTAAAAGAGTTAAAGGGTTAAAGAAGAACAAATGTACTCTCCTTCAAGGATGACGAACTTCCATTATGTAAAAATGGGTCAGAAAGTTAATTAAAAAGGTGGATTACAGACTTTGGTCAAATGAATGTTAATGAAATGACCAGTATATTAAAAAACTTGTAGCAGATGTTTAAATCATGTGATAAGTACCTTAAAATCTTTCAAATTCTGTATATCATTGTAATAAGTAGAAGTTACCATAAATATGTTAAAAACTATTATAAGATAGAAGGTTGTGTGTCAGTTTTGTTTTATTGTTATTCCTGTTGACTGATCATGTAGAAGAATTAAAGGTTTCTTCAGCTGATTAAGTGTCAAAAATATACTTGACCACTGTTTCAGAGTTAATCATGGAAAGAACTTAAGTGTTATGTGAATTCTCTGGGAGTTCTGACCAAGCCTTAGGGACCGTTCATTTATTACAGGGGGGGTGGGCCGGGTTTTTTTTTCTTTCGATTGTCTTTAAAAAGTGGCCCTCCCAAACTTGTCGCAATTTTGTTCATGGCCCTTCCAATTTTTAGCGTATTTTTTTCATGACCCTCCCCCAAATCATATCTACGAAAGTTCTTGAAATTGGTCTTTTGAAGTATTATAGTCGGTTCTACATTCAATTTTTTTTTTGATATTTCCAAAAGAGAAACTTCTTTACATAACGCTTAAAATAATGTTGAAAAAATCAACACATTTACCCTTCCATTGATGGGTTTAACATGATATCTGATAATGGTCTATAATGTTTTAAAATCAGTTTTATTAGAACCTTTTTTTTTACATCAACTGTATATCAAAATAGGTTTGAATACAATTGCTTATAATACACACATATGTTTAACATAGTGTAAATTCTATTTTTAATTTTATCTTACTTATAAGGCTCATTTTATATTTATTTTTTAAATTCAAATCACAATGTCTTTTTAGCTCATCAGGTCTGAAAGACCCGATGGGCTTATGGCATGGCAAGGCGTCCGGCGTCCGGCCATCCGTCCATCCGTCCGTCCATCCGTAAACTTTTCACTTTTTCGACTTCTTCTCCAGAACCAATGACTCTAGAGAGCTGAAATTTTATGTGCATACTCCTTGGCAAATGAGGATTCTAAATTGTAGATTTCGTGACCCCATGACCCCAAATGGGGTCACAAGGGTCAAAACCTTAAAAATCTATTTTAATCTTCTTCTCCAGTTCCAAAAGGTCCAAAGAGCTGAAAAGTTGTGTGTAGACTCCTTGGGCACTGGAGATTCTAAATTGTAGATTTTGTGACCCCATGACCCCAAATGAGGTCAGAGGGGTCAAAACATGAAAAAACTATTTTCATCTTCTTCTCCAGTTCCAAAAGGTCCAGAGAGCTGAATAGTTGTGTGTAGACTCCTTGGGCACTGGAGATTCTAAATTGTAGGTTTGGTGACCCAATGACCCCAAATGGGGTCACAGGGGTCAAAACCTGAAAAACCTATTTTCATCTTCTTCTCCAGTTTCAAAAGGTCCATAGAGCTGAATAGTTGTGTGTAGACTCCTTGGGCACTGGAGATTCTAAATTTTAGGTTTGGTGACCCAATGACCCCAAATGGGGTCACAGGGGTCAAGACCTGAAAAACCTATTTTCATCTTCTTCTCCAGTTCCAAAAGGTCTAGAGAGCTGAAAAGGTGTGTGTAGACTCCTTGGCCAACGGGGATTCTAATTTGTAGGTTTGGTGACCCCATGACCCCAAATGGGGTCACAGGGGTCAAAAACTAAAAAACCTAATTTCATCTTTTTCCCTAGTTCCAAAAGGTCTAAAGAGCTGAAAAGGTGTGTGTAGACTCCTTGG
Organism: Phorcus lineatus; assembly: GCA_921293015.1. Taxonomy (NCBI): domain Eukaryota; kingdom Metazoa; phylum Mollusca; class Gastropoda; order Trochida; family Trochidae; genus Phorcus; species Phorcus lineatus. The sequence continues at coordinate 27,827,223 of OV121085.1, read as the reverse complement.
CCAACGGGGATTCTAAATTGTAGGTTTGGTGACCCCATGACCCCAAATGGGGTCACAGGGGTCAAAACCTAAAAAACCTAATTTCATCTTTTTCCCTAGTTCCAAAAGGTCTAGAGAGCTGAAAAATTGTGTGAAGACTCCTTGGACACTGGGGATTCTAAATTATAGGTTTGGTGACCCCATGACCCCAAATGGGATCACAGGGGTCAAAACCTAATTTCATCTTTTATCCCTAGTTTGAAAAGGTCTAGAGAGCTGAAAAATTGTGTGAAGACTCCTTTGACACTGGGGATTCTAAATTATAGGTTTGGTGACCACTTGACCCCAAATGGGGTCACAGGGGTCAAAACCTGAAAAACCTATTTTCATCTTCTTCTCCAGTTCCAAGAAGTCTAGAGAGCTGAAAAGGTGTGTGTAGACTCCTTGGCCAACGGGGATTCTAAATTATAGGTTTGGTGACCACTTGACCCCAAATGGGGTCACAGGGGTCAAAACCTGAAAAACCTATTTTCATCTTCTCCAGTTCCAAAAGGTCTAGAGAGCTGAAAAGGTGTGTGTAGACCCCTTGGCCAACGGGGATTCTAAATTGTAGGTTTGGTGACCCCATGACCCCAAATGGGGTCACAGGGGTCAAAACCTAAAAAACCTAATTTCATCATTTTCCCTAGTTCCAAAAGGTCTAGAGAGCTGAAAAATTGTGTGAAGACTCCTTGGACACTGGGGATTCTAAATTGTAGGTTTTGTGACCCCATGACCCCAAATGAGGTCACAGGGGTCAAAACCTAAAAAAACTTAATTTCATCTTTTTCCCTAGTTCCAAAAGGTCTGGAGAGCTGAAAAGGTGTGTGTAGACTCCTTGGACACTGGGGATTCTAAATTGTAGGTTTGGTGACCACATGACCCCAAATGGGGTCACAGGGGTCAAAACCTTAAAATCCTACTTTCATCTTCTTCTCCAGTTCCAAAAGGTCTTGATAGCTTAATAGTTGTGTGTAGACTCCTTGGACAATGGGGATTCTGAATTGTAGGTTCGGTGACCCCTTGACCCCAAATGGGCAATGGGCCTTTTTTATTTGATTGTGAATAACTCGGACGTTGGGACAGGCTACCTTTCCTACACTGCCCATGACCCCATGGTCTAAACCCAAACACCTATATCTATCAAAAGTCTGATGAGCTTCAGAGCCCATGGCTCTATTTTTTATCTTAAAATAACAAAATAGGTTAGCAGTGAGGGAGAGAAGGAATTTTTTTTATGGATGATCAACTTCTTTATTGAATTTACTTTCAACAGAGATAAAAAGAGCTAAGATATTGCACTAGTTAAAAATTCCATCAAAATACATATCTTGCCGACATTATTCCACTGAAAACTTGCAACAATGAATTCATAAATTGATAAAACCATGGAAGGACCAGGTTGGGAGATAAGCTCTTGACAAAATTATTTCTTTTAAAGCAATAAAAAAGATTTAAAATCTATCTACAAACACTTTCAGAGTATAGGTCCAAACAATGTAAAATGTCAAATCTTTATTTTATAGGAATTAAATGATCAAATTTCATAACATTTAAACTGTTGTATGAGTTTGATTAAAACAAATTGAACCGTCTACATTAAGTTTGTAGCACAAGAAATCTATAGAATTTTGAAGGTACATAACATAAGGATAATAAAGGCACATTCACAGAAATTACATATGTTACATTTGCTACATGTTACATAATATTTAAACAATAAAGTGTAAAACCCAAAAAGTATGGAAGCTTAAGTATGAATATAGCAAATGTTCCCAATTTTTGGAATATCAACATTGGAATTTATTTTTCTAAATATGCATTTAGATTTTTTTCATAAGTATGGCTATATTAACAAATTTGCACCAATCAAGCATTCTGCTAAAGTGTTACGGTTTCATAACTTTGTATCATTGAGAACGATTAATATAATCATTCAGATATTAATAATTTGACTAACTGTTTTAACTTTATGAGTCTATTAGTTATCAAATATGCATCTTTGTTGTATATAATATAGCAAACACCTGTTAACTGCTTGTATAAACTCTCAGTCCAACAGAACTACTTCTTACTTTTTGTTCTACAAGAATTAAGAACAATGAATTGAGCAGTGAATTCATGGTGATTTTTTGTATATAAGCATGTGTTTTTAAGAATATAAACCAGTCTTGCTCATATTCTGGAATTTCTTTTCATTTGATAAGGCTTTATGATAATGTTTCAGCCCCAATTTCAATTGCTCAAGAAGGATGGTTTTATAACTGTCTATTTCAAAATGACCCTCCCCAACCTTTCATGACCCTCCCCTGTTGGCTGTATATTTTTTTCTGACCCTCCCCTGAAAACCCTCGGCCCACCCCCCCTGTAATAAATGACCGGTCCCTTAGCTAACTATGCATAATCTTAATTGGAATATTTTCAAGATAATTAGACGGAAGATCATGCAAACCAAAGTTCTTCATTGTCAATGACAAGAACATCAACTGTTGTAAGTGCCAGAGAGTACCATTGGTACTTTAGGGGTTCTGCTCAAGTCTGTTCTCTAGCGCCTGAAAGAAGACTCTCTTAATTAACTGTGTATACCCTATGTTGCTAGTGTCAGCCTTGGGTTTCGTCTTTCACTCCAACCCTATAAGGCATATCCCAGAATTGAATTCTGAGTCAGTGAATGACTTCAAGTAAAGAATTGGCATCAGATTTTATAGAATTGAGGGCCAATTATTATCCATCTATACATGTGTATATGTGTGTTTATTTGTTATGTATTCTTATTTAAGTTTTTTTTTTCAAATATATTCAGAATTAACCCGATAGTTCATAAGTTAACAATAATGTTCTTGAGCCTTTTGTGTAGGTTTGTTATTATCAGATTTTGAATACAATAAGAATTCATTTTTTATGGATTTTATCTTAATAAGTAAATGAGATTTATTCTGATTTTAAATAACAAAATTCTCTTCATAATAATATATTTATTATTTTGGTTTTCAAGATATCTATTTCATGCTGAAGTTTTACATTTCAATATTTTCTAAAGAATTTTGCATATCTTAACTACTTGAAACATGTTCAAATAAAGGTTTTGAATTACAATGAAATAAAAAAAATTATAAAGACTTTTTTATTGAATCTTAATTTGTACTAACTCAAATACTGATTTCAGATCTAATTTCATCAATTTAAAAGTTTTCAAAAGACTGCATGTTGATTATCGACTACATTAAATTTTAGACAATTAAATGGTCAAGATTATTTCAATTGATTGGAATTCATGATATAATAAAAACATATAAGCTGTGCTTTATAAACCTAGACTAGGAGACTGGTTGATTTTGAAATAGAAGATAAAATACATTTTTGGATGAGATTGTGGCAGTCAATTTGATTCACAGAACATATCTGTAAAAAGTACTATCTTTTTGTGTGATCTGCTTTCATGACTTTTGTTTAAATAAATTGGAATAATTGTCCCTTTTTGTAAAAAATGGTAAGAAATATCCTCTAAAAAGTCATAGAAATGCAGAAAACTTAACCAAATTACTCAGCTTGAATTTACTTGTACAGATCTCATGGAGTCAAGGCCTGTCGAGAAAAAGTTATTTTATAATTGAAATAAATCTTTTGAACCCTGAAGTTCTAAGGAAAAACAGGCTTCTTAGCAATCAGTTTTTAATTGAGATGGAACTACAGCTCAAAATGTCTAAAGAAAAACAGGCCTCTACCCAATCAGTTTTCTATGGAAACGGAAAACTGCAACTTACAAGGACCCCTGCAGGTGCCCTGTAGATCAATGTCAATAGTTGTTATATGTACACATACTCTCTTTCATCTGGTATTGATACTGCGGAAATCTCCTATGTATGTTGAAAAAATAACAAGGGCTGCAGTTGGCTATTGTCTCCGGGGATCAGAGAAGGTGTTTTCTTGGAGGAGGTGTGTTCATTCACTCACATCTACTTCTCACATCTATAAAATGGAGAAGACTTTGTACCAAGAGAAACACCAAAACACCACATGTTCATCTTTAGAATTAGGAGATAAATCCATTCTGTTTTTTATTTTGGGGTTGTATGTAGTGCATTCTTTACCCCTAAATTTAATTTCAAACCGAGCTTGCAAGGTTTGTATCATGATAAAGAGGTATTATAATTATAAATTGTAGATTTGCTGACACTGTAGCCCATGATAAAGTCAACAAATGACCTATCTAGGGCCTAGATTTTCTAAGCTCTCTTAGTGCTAAGAGTGCTTTGAAAATCAGGTTCCCGTATTTTTAATGATGATGTTGTTCCTGTAAATCATTCACTTGTTTTGCATTAAATGATTTATTAGGTTATGTGTGAACAAAAGCATATCTTCATTTGAATGTTATTGAATAAAAGTTATTTATTATGTGTACAACATGTTAACTGGTTACTCCTTGCCCTTTCATGAGGTAAATGAAGTTGTTCAAATCAAGCTTGGAAACTCTTTTCATATCTATCAATTTTATAACTTTGTTAAAAGGTTGTTAAATTATTTAATTTAATAAGCATACAGCCTTGAAAAAGTATTGGAACACAAAATATGAGATTTAAAGAGCCTGTCCAGGTAGATGCGATATTCTGTCTCCATTCCGGTCTTGAGCAATCACCATGAAGCTAAAAAACATTGCAAGCATTCAGGTCAGGAATCCACAATCTGATAAACAAGCACTTGGTATTAAAGAAAAAATAAGTTGAAGTTCATGAATGATCAGTGACCACTTCCCTGTCCATCACACACCCCATCACACTCTTCCCTCCCGAGAACCAACTCCTTATCCTGCTAAGACCAAGAGTTTAAGGATTTCGGAATCTCCAGCACCTGTTTTGAGCACCTGTCTGTCATAATTGAAGGATTGGAGGAACATCTTATTTTATCCACAGAAGCTTTGTTCCATGTAATGTTGACTGATTCCAACTGTTCTAAAATACTAGTTTTTCATTTCTTTCCATAGAGACAAAGTATTGGCTTTGACATTTAACAACATTTTACAAGGAATTGAAATGGAGTAGAGAACTTCATATATTATACATTGATAACCAATGCATATAACAAATTCAGAAATCAGTTCATGCAGATTACTAGATATTCTATTTGATTGTTAAAATGATAATGATATTTTATCAGTGTCAGGAAAAGTTGTTTGTGGAATGTTGGCTCCTGAGCCTTAAACATAAAGGAGGGATGTTGAACAGTGCAGGAGGGGGATGGGAAGGGGGAGGGGGAGGGTAGAGGCACTGAGGAGGTGAGTGACTGACAATCTGACATTAGAAGCAAGGTACTGTCACTCTTCTGTCTAGCAAACATTCTGAGCTGCCTCCATTTGATCTAGACTCTCTCACAGTCTCTTATCTCATTATTTATGTAGACTTTATCCTAACAATGCCCTGAATGTAGTCATCAAGTCTAGATTCATGCTTTTCTTTTGAAATATAATTCAGAGTTGCATCCTTTACAAGATGGTGGTTTGACTTCTTCTTTACTGATAAATATGGATAGGGACTTATTTGCAGTCTATATCCACTTTGGCATTTAAGGAATCTTGGTTGTTTTTTACTAATTGCTCAGCTGTTTATCTTTGGCAACTTTTGAGATGTTTGAGTTTAAGGAAAGATATAATTTCTTGTAATTCAACATTTTGATATATTGCCATTACAAGCAGACAATTTGTAACTTTCAAAAATGTAAATAAATCCAATAATTTTGGATGATTACATGTTATAAATTGATTTGATATGTAAAATCTGTAAAGCAAAAGCAGCGAAAAACTTTAAAGATTATTTAGATAGGAATTATGAAAAAAGCATTACAAACAAATTTCGTAATTAGATTATTACTTGGCCAATCCAAGTCATAGTCCATTTAACAAAAAGATTTCAAACATTTATACAATCAGTCTATCATTGTACAATAATGCAATAATGCATCTGCCATGTTAAACAAAAACCAATCCTTCAGTCATATTCTATCTTATAGCTATCTATCTATCTATCTAAGCATAATACTTAATAGTGATGCTTGTCAGCTATTAGCCCTGCTTCATTACTGTGCATGAAATAGAAGCCTTTAATACAGTCCAGGTTCTCATTCATAAAGTCTAGATTTACACATTCGAAATGAAGAGCCCAAAGAAAAGAATATTATGATTAAGGAACAGTAAACTATTAAAATAATTCAAAATTAATTTTTATACATCTTAGACTAAATTTAGTCTAGTCAGCTATTTATTTATGTTCTAAATCCAGAAGTCTCCTAGAAGCCGTCAACAAGCCAAGCAGTGGAAAGGATCATGTGTGTATGCTATATAGGAGGTTTTATGATTAAATGATAGTCGGAAGAAGTAGTTAATGTAAAAGGCCTGAGTTTGTTTAGGTGCAAACTATCAAAATGAAAGCCCCTATTTTTTAAAACCATTTCAAGTTGATGGAGTTTCACTTTTAGATTGCACTGGAAAGTTTATAAGGAAATGACCTTAAAAGGTTTTTGCTCAATTTCAAAGTAAATTGATTTTTAAATGTACATGTGGAATATATCAATCTCTCCTGAGAATGATAAGAAATCATGAAATCCATATACTTGTAAAAATTGTCAAATGCTTTCACATTTAATGCTCTTTACTCGAAAAAAGAATGCAAACTAGGTATATATATATCCCATTTTTTTTTAGATTTTATGAATTACTGTGAAATAAATATGAGATTGAGTTTTCTGATTTGGTGCTTTGGTAAATCTTTTCGATCCCCAGTTAAAAAACAGGAGTGCTATGATAATCATCCCATGTCAATCGTTTTAGCACTATTTATATGTTGGATACCTTATGATTATGGCCCTGAAAGGTATTCTGTATATCTAATATTAGCTGGGGTTAAAGCAGCAGCTATAGAAATAAGCATGTAGTCTCTAATATATGAAACATGTGGGACAAGTTAACTATACAACTTTAACTAAAATGCATTTGGAAAATATTTTCATATATTTTTGCTTTAGCTTGAAGCAGCTGGGCACATTTGCATAGAACTCCCTAGACTGTTTGATTGCGATGTATCTTAAAAAATGAATAAAGGGGATTTATATATAAAATTATAAGGCCAGTCCTTAATTCCATAAAGCTCCCTTAGTCCTAGGGGTGCCCTTACCCATACATTTATAACATTGAGATACGATTACCTTAGGCTAAACAACCTTTGTGCAAATGGGCGCAGGTCATTAGAGGAAATACGCAATTTTTAAAGCATTACATGTCAAATAATGTTGAGATTTTAAATTCCATTTTGCAAACTTTTCCCATTTAGCATGAAAGAAAAGTTGGCAAAGTTGGTCCAAGGCAGCAGTTCCACACTTTAATATTCTGTGTCTGTATAATTTATTATTAAGAATCATTTCTTAAAGGTCAGTCCTTATGAAATAACTCTAGATTTGCTGAAAAGTGTATTATTTATCAAGGGTTCACACTCTCAGACAAGAATCATCAGGACATTTCCACAGCTTCTAAAGGGCAAACACTCTTAATTTCTTTTTGCCCTCCTTTGTCTGTTTTTTTTTAACTCAATCGGGATGGGCTTATAGCATAAATGGTGTCAGGCTCAAGACTAAAATTTTGTCTATAAATTTGATATGGTTATTCTATGTTATTATATTTTTTAAGGATTTCAGTTATGTACTGAAAAGTCTAGTCTAGCTGAGAATCTAGACTGCATTAAAGGCTCCAATTGTATTATAGTAATGGACTACACAGGTTCTTAAAAGGTAAAGTCTTGTTAACAATTACTAAGGTGAAGGGGGCAACTTGCATATTTGGTCACTCTGTGACGTTAGTTAAATATATTTTAAAAAGCCTAAAAACTTATCTGATGTTGTTTATCAAAAATAAAACCTCTTGAAGGTCAAAACGTTTGTACCTTTAGCATTGGGAATTTTAATTGTAGATTTGTTGATACTGAACCCTCCAAGGTAGGGGTCATACACTAGAAAATTATTTCAGATTTCTTCCTAAAAATAAGATCCCTAAAAGGTAGAGAACATGTGAAAACATTTTTGTTAATGGTAGATTCCTTCGGACAGCTTTGACTACCACTAAAATTTTAACGTATGACTTATCAAACTTCAATGATATATTATCATGTCTGATGAGCTACAGATCCAATAGCTGTACCTTTTATTCTTCTTTTCCTGCCAGGTTTTTATCCTTGAGATTTTTATGCAACAGAGCAGGATTATCGGACATTTTGCAAACAATGTCACATTGAATATCTGTCTGACTGTTGACATCTACATGTATTTATTTGTCAGATTGCAAACAAATGTGTTCAGATGTTCTTGAAAGTCATTCAAACATTTCAACAAAATGTCATGACCTTTCAAGCCTGGAATGTTTTGGAAGCAGATTTAACCTTTATTGTGTAAACATGATAAATGATTTCAAAGATTGATGTCTTCTCCTGTTTCATTTTTTGTAACATTCTTGTTTCTATTTGAAAAATATCTTTAAAAATTCTCTTTTAGCTGAATACACATTTCAGTTGTTTTTTAAACTATATTTTGACACGTAAATGAGATTATGTTTATATGACTTGTTGAAGTTTTTCAGTTGCCTTGAAATAAATTGATTTGTAACATTACATAAGGATGTTATGTATAATATGATTGACAATTCAAAAGATCTTAAATTCTCATAGCTCCGAGATAAACCATAAATCTAATATCACAAAATAACTCAGTTAATGTTCAAAGTAGCACCTAAATTTATTGACATTAAGAATTTATAATTGCAAGGAAAATTTGAATTTAATGAATAAATGTCAAAGTTTAATTAAATCTTAAATGGAATGATTACCAAAAAACAACTTACTTTAAGTTCAGACGTATTCATTTATGATAGGTAGCATTAATGTAATGCAAAAATTCATTATTTTGATCAGAATATGACAATCAGAATTCCTTGAAAACTTCAACAAAACAACTCATTTGAAGGTAGATCTAGCACATAAATCTATTTACAAGAAGTCTCAATCCTTAATGTGAGATAAATAAATGTTTGGATTCAACAAATAACTATTGCAATTCTGTTATATCATATATAGAATACAAAATACTGCCACCAAATAATTCATTTAAATGAGCAGTATTATTGCAATTATAATAAAATAAATGTTAAAAATAAGTCAATGTTTAGATTCAAAACATGTCTGTAAAATTTCCATGAAATTATAAATAAAATACTTTAAAAACCACAAAACAATTTACAGGAAATCTCCCACCAGTCAGGTCAGGTCAAATTCACACCAACACGTGCATGGTGCACCGACTGCACTGCACATAAGAAAGATACATACGTGCATCACTCCATGCACCATCTAACATCTTGCAGTGTTCCTGCTTATACACAAGATGAAGGCTGGACTGTTCCTCCATAACTGACATTTAGTTGCTCAAGTGTTTTCTAAAATTGCTTTCAGCCATCACGTTTAACCCAATAATGCTTATTAGGACTGTTATGCTTGCTTCGTGTGAACTGATGGAAATTGAAAATGGCAATAACAACATTCCTAGAAGCATATGATCTTTAATTATTTTTTACTTCAAATATGGAACACGCATTTCTTTCACAATGAAGAACATGAAGATTTTCTGGATAAAAACTTATATGAAACCATGATGTTTAATAGTAATAGCTTACTCTTTTCAGCTGGGATTATATGCTTATTCCCCTTCATTAAGCGTGATGTTATCTCACCTGACAAAGTAAGCATTTATTTACATATGTACAATGTTCCTCACAACAAAGAAGCTGTTATAGATCTTGAAAACCTTACTTTTTTTAACAAGCCAATTGAAAAGGCCCTCAAGAGATTTGATTTGCTTCCTCCATCAAAAATATGATTGACATTGCCCTTTGCTGTTTATTTGGTACATCTCTTTAACTCTTTAAATGCTGATTCCAGAAAATCCATTATAATCATTATGAAATGGTCAATGCAGGATAATTCCTTTTAAATGGTAAAATGTATTTCCTGAAAATTGGCCAGTCATAACTGTTTGACACAAGCAAAGTCAAAAACTTAAGTTTGCTAATAGTCATCTAAAGTTGCTTTTTGGGGTATTTCATCAATTTTCAAATTTGCATAGAGTGCTTGATAAAATTGTGCTGATTAATATATGCATTGTAATAGATACTGATATTTGTACCTAAAAGTGAATCGTCCAAAATATCCCTAATTAGAGCACTCCTTTAAAACATCATTAAGAACCAAAGATCTGATCTATTTCTTATCATGTATTAAATCAGATTCATGGAGGGAAGCTAAAGAGATGATTTAAGGAACGGATCTTCTGTCAGTTTAGCATGCATGGTAGCAATTATTGCCTCTTCTGAAACTTCAAAAGTGTGTCCATAGATGTTCTGGTGTGAGTTGATCACCTCAGATACAAGAAAACCAATACTAATACATGGATTTTGCCATCTGTTCTGAATAGATGTAAAACATAGATAATGTGTAATCACCTCGGCCAATTGATTTGCATTGAGCCCCAGATAGAGATGAAAAGAAACATGAAAGAAAGGAGAAGCTACTCCATTGATGTTTTTGGAGTTCATTGGAGCGAGACCCAGACTTGGGGGTCTCTGGAGCCGATGGAGTGAGGAGCAGACAGGGGGAACTTATGGTAGCTGACCAAGGGTCATCCAGTCAACTAGCAACAATCAGAATGCAATTAGAGAAAAAACATTATTCATTATTATTGTTAAAGAGAGAATCTCATTCAATTTTTGTCTGTTATCTAATGTCAGGACTTTTTAGATTAAGTAGTTTTCCTGAATTCACAATTATATTTGCTATTAAAAGATATATATATATATTTGTCACCTTAGATATTTCATTTTCAAATTTTGGTTACATCATAATTAATCAGAACACTAAATGTCATCATGCACTTATGACCAGTGGGGTTGTAGAATTGAGGGGCATGCAGTAGCAAGTATCAAGCAAGATCTTCTGGCGGCCATTTTGTGCAAACACCTTTTAATCATTCAAGGTAAAGAAATGAATTCCCATAGCTTTACTGAACAAGGTACTTTAGTTTTAGAACTGATTCTTTTAATTCTAAAATGTTGTCTTACAACTGGTTTCATTTATTTTCAAGAGATCACATAATTAATCTAAAAAACATGCTACTGCCCCTATTAGTTCATAAAATGGTAAAATATATGTTATGGCATTGTTAGGTAGATAAAAACTAGCATTATGACAGTTTCATTATAAGAATATCTACATTGTCTAGTTAAGAATACCTGTTGCAGATATCATTTGATCTAACGTAAGCAGAGTATATGATAAAGAAAAACATTTTGGATGATAAACACAGTGATTAAAAATAGAATTTGGGTATAAGGGAAACATATAAACATCCAAATCTAAACAACAAGACGCCTTGAGAATGTTCAAATCCTATAGCTTTATGTGAAAATCTCCAGTGTATTCATCAGCCACCAGAGAACCTGAGGTCATCTATGGAACAGAACATGTCACAGACAGAGGTTCTTCACACTGACCTATTCAGTCAGGTACTTATAGTCTGTCTGTCAATTTCTGTGGAACAACCTTGCACTTCAACAACTTAAAAGGACACAGAGTATGTTGTTGGGGTTAAATATGTCAAACTTCATAAATGGTGTTATTTCATCAACAAGAAGTGGTTGTTTCTGATAATTAACACATAGATACTTATCAGTTAGCATAGTGACAATAAACAGGAAAAAAGTGGAGATTTATGTTTGAAAACCGAACACTGGCACTCTCCAGTGACTTAAACGTAATTTTTGAAACTTAATTTCAGCACAATATAGGTTGGTAATCAAAGTAGGTCATTTAACTTACATGCATGTAAACTGCAAAAAAAGTTAAATTGTAAAAATTTGGCAGCAAATTGGAAATGCTCGATTAGGGCCATAACTAGTGACATCATAATGTTATTGTTGTTGACGTCATGGTTCATTGTTTCGTGACGTTATTCAAAAACTATACTTTATTGCAGAATAAAGGATAGGCGGCACCTTTGATCTTTACCGAAACAATGCTAGAATACTTAATTAACAATATATTCTTTTTGCAACTGCATAGAACATCCGCTACAGTATGTTTGAGCAACTTTCTGAAGGATTCTAAGGTGACTGAATATATATTAATACATATACATATAGAAGAAAATATTGAGAGAACTATGACACAGTCTATCACATTGATCATATTCCATGTGATGATACCATATGCTTCAGATACTATCAGACATATTGGAATCTCTTGGCACTGACATATGCCTAGAATCTGTAATATGGAATCTCTGATACACATGCCTTATAATCTGTACATGGAGGCTCATGTGTCAGTCAATCTGATAGACTCCATTAAGTCTGCATTATAAAACGTTCTCTCTTGCCTCAGTTCCTCGGAATGGGACAAATTAAAGTTACTTTATAATGCACAATGCCTGCACCATAAAGGGGCATGCCCAAAGCAATGCAAACATTATGACTCTGCGAAGGCCGTCATGTTTTTTTTAAATTTCTAAGTCTCTTGGAGAAATCAAGCAGACCTCTGGAGGCTCAGTAAGATTATCTGCCACATAGCCTTGGTGACTTCCAAACCTGATACTCAATCATACTGCTTGGTAAAAAGAGACATTGTATATTGAGGTCATTTTTCCTAATTTTACAACTTGCTGTGTATCTTTAGAAGAAATATCTATTGATGAAGTATTTGTAGATCTATGGCCAAAATTCAATTGCCTTAGTAAGGTTATCCATACTGCTATGAATTGTTTTAGTTCTTCTTGATTTTCTTTTTGATTGAATGTGTGTTTTCTTTGTCATATTGTCAAATCTAAAGCAACCAAATGATTTACCTCAAGTGAAAGTTTTAACTAGATCATATTTATCAAGTTTTAATTACATATGTGTACAAATAGATATTTCAACCACTAGAACTCTTCCTTTTAGAAGTCATTGTTTACTGTCCTGGTTGCCTGTGTTGTATCAAACACTTATCTCTATGACTGACATCAACTGGTCTAATACTTATCTTTGTATGGTGATCAATGTTATGTTAACATGCTATAACATGGGCAAGAACGACTCCAGACCAATTATCTAGGAAACCGCATTCCAAAGTATTTGTTTGATAGGGTCTGCCAGCAGTGGTCTATCTACAGACCGTTTCTAATCTGGTAACGGTCAACAAGACTTGGTCTTAATCTGATAACAGTCTCCAAGACTGGGCTTTAATCTGATAACCTATATTAGCTTACTGGTTCCTTGGTTTGGCTAGGTCACCATTAATTTTTAATGCCTGACTTTCATTCGACTATTTTTTTTCTGATTTAGTGTAGTTGCAGTTGGTCAATTATCGGCCCAATAGCAGAAGTGGGACATTTAATCAGAAACTGGATCAGGGGAATGGTATAATGCATGGTATGGTATAAAATGATGTGTTTAGGAATGGCATGGTATGGTATGCAATGGCATGTTATGGTATGCGATGGCACGGTATTGTTTGGTATTGTAGGGCAAACATAGTAGCAGGTGAAATTTGGTTGAATATTTAGGGGAAATGCAAAGTACCAACAGGTTAAATATTAATTCACTTACAATAAATTTATGTAACAATTAAATGTCAAAAATAGTTCTAAAATGATGTTCATTTTGCTATCCTGAGTTTAGAATTACCTTAACACTGACAAAAAGCGCTTACATTTACCACTGTTTTAATGGTTTTGTTACAGCTGATATCTGATGGTGACACTACATTACATTTACAATTTTTCATAAAAGATAAATCAATCTTGTAATTCTAAAAAAAAATTAAATAAATCGTTTCTATATGGCATTTTCCATATGTTTTAAATAAAATGTTTTAGATCGTTTTGAAAACGATGACTTAGATGAATTTCATTTTCAAAATTATTTTTTCAAAAGTTTTATTTGTACACAATGCCATAATATATATGTTATTACTATTTTTCAAACATTTTCTTCCAAGACTTTTAATAAAGATTTCAAAATTCCGAACAATTTTGTAAAGAAAGCTTATTCACATGTAAAATTCTTTCTACTTTAAATTTTTCCTTCAGTTATTTGATGACTTTCATCAATCAACAATTTGATAAATTGTAATGGTTTGATTTTAAAGTTTTTAAGCTTCTTCCATGCAGTAACCATGGGAACAATTATCTTTTTTTGGTATTTATAGAACTTTTGCGAAAAGATAAAATCCTTTCATTGCAATTAACTTGGAACATGAAATATTGTATGTTTCTTTAATATAATTGTAATAAAATGTTAAAATATCCGTAGGGGGGGAAATGATCGATTGCTGAGAAATGTTTAATTTTGATAGCTTTTTGAGGGACAACAGATTGATATAACCATATATTTCATTAATATATTTAATAAATTCGATGGAATCTATTGTGAATATAGACAGCATCCATATGCTTTTATAAATATGATTTTCATTATGAAATATTGTTTGAATTTGAAAATATTTATCCTTTTCATTTTGTCCCCCTTATTATGGAAAACAATTATACAATCAAATTCTGAATTACAAATATATAATTACATTTGACCTTCATCTTTCATCTTTTTTCTACCATTGCTTTAAGGTTACCCTATTTTGCTATGGTGTATGTTTCGTAGAAACCAAGTTTCATTCAGTTTTGGGTGTTTACGCCAATGCTTATTTACTTAGGGACTAAAATCTATTCTATAAAATATTTTTTCAAGTTTAACATATTAACTTATTTTTGGTCTTGCTGTTTCATGTGTATTAAAGGACTTAGAATGAATTAAAGGTGCAAGTTTTGTATATAGTTGTTGAGTAGAAGTATGTTCCTATGGAAATGGTTTTAGTACATTTAGCGTGTAAATATTTATCAAAAATGTACCTAGACAGATAGATATGCCCTTGTAAATGCTTGAGTTCTCCTTTAAAAACAAAGACCCAATTATTTGTTGATTTTAAGAGCAGTTTAACAAGAAACGTAGTAAATAAGTTTGTTGGCAAGTAATCAGAGAATTTCTGAATGACAAAACAAGAGCATTCCTTGTTGGCAGGTGAGTGTTACATATGTCATTATCCTGACAACAGTAGTTCCCCTTTCACACAACAGAAGTCATTCAGAAGATGGTGCTGGCACCAGCTAGATCTTCCTGTTTTAAACATTGTTCCTGTTGCTTGTATACTCACCGAAATTGGAGTGTGGGAAAAGGGGTTATAAAAATGAAATTATTAGAAATTGTATGTCTTTTATCATAGAAATTGTATGTTTTTACCCAAACATGGGGATATTGATAATCCATAATACAAAATGATCATCATATGAATTAAAAGCAGTTTTTATAGTAGTAGCCATAGTAATTTGAAAAAGTAGTAGTAGTAGTAGTAGTAGTAGTAGTAGTAGTAGTAGTAGTAGTAGTAGTAGCCATAGTAATTTGAAAAAGTAGTAGTAGTAGTAGTAGTAGTAGTAGTCATAGTAATTTGAAAAAGTAGTAGTAGTAGCCATAGTAATTTGAAAAAGTAGTAGTAGTAGTAGTCATAGTAATTTGAAAAAGTAGTAGTAGTAGTAGTAGATATAGTAATTTGAAAAAGTAGTAGTAGTAGTAGTAGTAGTAGTAGTAGCCATAGTAATTTGAAAAAGTAGTAGTAGTAGTAGTAGTAGTAGTAGCCATAGTAATTTGAAAAAGTAGTAGTAGTAGTAGTAGTAGTAGTGGTAGTGGTAGTAACAGTAAATTTAGTTGTAGTAGTAAGAAGTTGTTTGGGTAATAGTAACATAAGAAGTAGTAGGAAATTTATTTATTAGTAAGAATGATGCAGTAGAAGTAGTAGTAGTTGTAGTAGCAGTAATAATTAAAGCACGAGTAGAAAGTAGGTTGATGAAAGAGAGATGCTCACAACTCATTCATAAGGGAACAACAAACACTCATTTACAGGTAGTTACAAATAAACAGCGTAACACAAACTGAAAGTTTGGCGGGTCAACTGATGTACAATGGTATTCTTACAGTGAGAGGATATCGGGCTCTTGTTGCAATAAACTAATATATGTGTCAATCGTGCTCTTGGATAGCAGTTTACAAACAAATAGTAGCAACAAGCAAGTTATGAGAATGGGTCGAGTAATAACTATTTTCCCAGTAGTTTGCAAATTTGCCAACATCAATACACAGTGTCGAATGAACAACTGCATAGCGGATGATTTCAGAACAGCTGGGCTTAATGTTTTAAGTTAACAACAATTTCAAGCAATTTGTGCTCATTAATTCTGCATGTTGAGCAGTAACCCTAAGTTAAAACATTGTAGTCTGATGATTTAACGCCAAAAGAGATCTTTTCCCAAAATGGTGGCCAGTTAAACAACTTCAATCCTTGTTCTGAATGTACAACTGTAGAGTGTTAGGTACTGATTAAGTCTAAGCATTTTGTTGAAGTAATTTCTTGCAATATGTCTCAATATATAAAGAATAAGCACATAATTGCATGGGCCATTCCAAATTTGAAAAATTCAGATTTATTTGAAAATTCAAGAATGAAGCGTGCATTTTTAACATGTTTGATGAACGATTTCATTCAGGTCACTGATGGCACTTGAAGAATACAACACTTTTGGGACACCCTATGAATGGATAACAATGAATGAAGCTCAATTGATTAACTGCTAAATTGTGGTTATCATGTTTGCCAATTAAACAATACAAGACTTCATACAGCTCTCTTAACTTGCTTTCAAAGCTCAAATGTCTCTTCCTATAAAGGTAAAAAGATTTGGTTTAATTGCAACCTAACTAACACCCACAGGTTTAGGGTTAAGGTAAATGATGATAAAATATCTCTGTCACTCTGGGGTTTCTTTATCATTTTACCCAACTGTACTATTAGGGATTGAAGACATCACAATTTGTACAATAACAGTTTGAACAAATTAACAGTTATTAGTTTTTACTCACTATCCTTTTTCAGCTCTACAATTAGAATGCAGACAATGGGGCTTATTGTTGTAGTTCCTGATAAACCTTAAAGGCATTGTAACAAGTTTATTGAAGGGGGGTAAAGGAATCTCACAAAAATTAAAACAAATGTCACCAATTCCAAGAAAATTAACACTAGGATTTCTAAGATTAATGTACTAAGTCGGTTGATTGCATGAACCCATTTCTCCGACTAGAATGATTAAACAGTGTTCAAGCTAAAATGGAAACATGCCATTTTTGCTGTTAGGCAAGACAGTCTGCTATAACCAACACTAAGTATCCAAAATAAGCATACCAAATTGGATTAACAAGATGAATACATTTTAATAATTCAAATGTTTGATGTTCACATTAAAATTGCCACATGCATATTCTGCTTCATTAGCGACACCTTGTTTGAAGCCTATTGAAAATCGGATTGGGACCTGAAACATGTTCGTGAAAGAATGATACAACATCGACATATTTGGGATCACACTATCAGCCATTTTGTAAATTCTTGTAATTTTCAGGTCATTTTCATGTAAATGGCATATATTCATCATGGAGTATGCACAAAAAAATCAAAATTAATTGGCAAATTATCTTTTTGTTTGTGAGGATGTTGTCTCCTTTTTATTTCCCTCAGTGCTGTGAGAAAGATCCAGACGCCATGCTCGTTGTTGGAGGTTTTTAAAATTTTCTAATGACTAGGTGGTTCCTAATAGGATCGACAACACCCATATCATTAGATAAGTGTACATGTTGGCATTTACTTTTCTGCAACAAAGCGCTAACATTTCGAGCTAATCTATCTTGCATGGTTGAAGTCAGACATCATTATGTTCTATTGGACGGCCACCAAGAATACAAAATGTCAGTGCAGGCTTTGGAATTATTGTCACAGTGATGAGAAATAAGTCGAAATAATGTGTTTAGGAATTTGGTTTTGCAACAGACATCTCAGTGGCTGTCTACATTGGACAAATTTAAAGCAACACCAAAAAAATTGTAATAACAAAAAAATCATTATCTGCTTAATTGGCTCAAAACTTTATTTCGATGGCTAAATTACTGCAATGAAAGTTATCTCTTGGATGTGGAAAATTACCCCAAGCACAAGAGGTTGGCACGGATGGAAAGTAATCTTGGTCGGGATTGTTCTCGTACTTTTGTTTCCAAACCAGAATTTTAAAAGGTTCCTAACTTAGATTAATAAAAACATTGATAAAACCAGTAGAATAAAGAAAGGGGCTCTTAAACTTATTCTTATTGTCTATTAAACTTAATAGGAATTTCCAAAAATTCCATTTAAATTTTTCTCATGGAAACAATGTAATGCTGAACAAAGTCTAAAGTATTGAAATGAATTATATTAAACCTTGTACATGCATTAGTCAAGTAGGCAGTGTAGATGTGGCTTAATCTAATATTTTTCATCATGTTTTGTTTTCTTTGAAACCATGTGGGAATGTCGAAAAAAAAAGAAAGGTAGGCTTTGTTTCTTCAGCAAATCAATTTTATTTTAATATATTTTCATGTATCAATCTTTTTATCTAATTTTTGTAATTAAGCCATATCATAGACCATATTGGATAACATATTTCCTTCAATGGCTGGATATATAGAAACTGTTTTTTTGTTCCTTGGAAACATTCTTATTCTAGAATTTGCCATCCAAATGATGCCTAGAGCCAGCAGCACTAAATTATTCCTACACCTGTCGATAAAGGGTTGAAAAAAGTTATAATTGCAAAACTTCTTCCTGCCATGTTGCATGATATTGATACACAGAATTATTGATTTGCACCGTGTAAAATCAGGAAGCATAGCGCTGATGGCGCAATAACTCAAAGACCAGAGAGATTTATGATAACATCAGATCAAAGGTCAGCGCCAATGGCTCTTCAGTTTAAACAGACTTGTTTCAAATAGGCTCAAATATTGGAGGAGACTCGACAAGAGACAGGACGTAATTATAGCGTAATTCTGTCGGCCTGGAGACCTATCTCGATCAATTAGCTGGTTAACCTTTAGTGTCCTGGATTATTTTCAAAAAGATATTTGTTGTCTGTATGTGTTTGAAATGAGGCTGTTCTCACATTAACCTGTTAATGACTCCAGATTGCCAAATTTTTGTTTGTTTGTTGAATCGAGATTGGATTACCATAACTGCAATGTTCCCTTTGACATTCAAGCATATTTTTATACACTCATGATGTCAAATAAAAGGATTATAACTACTTCCTTATAATGAGAAAATATTCCAAGCCTTATACAAAAGCTTTTTATTTTAAAATATCTTTGAATATTATCATATTTTGATGAAGCTATTTTATTTCACACATGCAAAAAATATTGTAGTTGATACATGGTCCATATATATAAGGATATAATTAAGAAATGAATTTCATCATATGGTTGTCCACACGGTTATAACCTGTTTGAAACTTGTAAGATAAACTTGTATAACCGGCGTCGCAAGTTTATCTTACAAGTTTCAAACAGGTTATAACCGTGTGGACAACCATATGATGAAATTCATTTCTTATAAATTCAAACGTTGTATTTAAAGCGAAAATGCATTCGAAATGCAATTCTATAGCTGCTTGTCGCACTGACCTACGTACCGGTTACACCAAGACGGATCTCTACCCGTATTCAGACGCATAAACAAAATAGTTCCAAAGACTCGGTAAAAATGACACTTTTTTATTCTACAAATAATACATTTTGTGTATCAAAAAACTAACAATGATTATATTTTTGGAAAAAAGTGGAAAATGTAAAGTTTAATTTAAATAGATCAAAGTTAACAAATAACACTCGCGTATTTATACTGTCCAGAATCTAGGTGACAGTACAGCGTGTTTTGGCTAGTTCCGGCACGATATCGTATAACCTGCATTTACTGAAGGTTATTTTGTATAACCCTCAACTTTGGGTTCATTGTATACCGATCACATGACCATGTCTGATCCAATCAGAATGCAGCATATCGTTTACATCACAAAGTCTGAATTTATATTATATTGATTCTATGTGCAGAGTTACTCAACCCATGATATTCTGACTATAAAGTTTTACTTGCTTTCTTTGTGAAATAATATGTAAATCTTACTTTATTAAGATTAATATTCATAATTGGATACCTTTTGAATAACGGGAAACTTAACTATTGTCATGTATACATGTATTTATAAATGAATATAGATATATATTATACAGTATTGTTAGGGGCCTGAGGCCTTTGTACTTTAATAAAGATTTGACCTGACTTAAATTTTGATGTTGAGGCATGTTTGTCAACAAGTGCTTTTGTTGATTTTATATTGAAATACGGAATTGCAATCCATCAAGGTTGTTGAATTAAATTCAGAATAAGAGAAACCTTTGAATGAGGGATTAGAAAAAAACCTGTTGATTGATTAATTGCAATGGGTGAAGAGGGAGCATCACATTATTAAAAAGAAGAATGTAATTAAGTGTTTTAATTTTCTATAATCACAAATCAAGTGTATTACTTTTCTGGAAGAAGGAGCATCACATTATCTAAAAGAAGAATGTAATTAAGTGTATTAATTTTCTATAATCGCAAATCAAGTGTATTACTTTTCTGGAATTGCACATCGCTCCTGCTTTCCCCGCCACTAAATTTCTTTAATTGCTAGGATTTGAATGACAACATCATACCATTTAGTTTTAATCACTTGATTAAAATAAATGGAAAAATATATCATGCAATTAAGTTTTAATGACTTGATTAAACCAATGGAAGAATTTCTCATGCGATTTATTTTTATCATTTCAATCAAATCCAATGGATTAAAAAAGAAAAACTCAATTAAGTTACTTCATCAGATATATAAACTTAAAATAAAAATATATAAGATGAATGTCAAAAATATAAATATATCACTAATAATCGACGTACATAACCCTTCCTTGATGAGCATGAAACATCAAGTCTCAAGAAAATCTGAAACATTCAAAACTCAATTTGTAAATTTCTTGTGCAAAACAAAATGCAAGAGACAAAATCATTAATCTTGTATCTTTTTAGTAATTTGTAAAACTAATTTCAAACAAGATCAGCATTGTTTCAACAATCAAGAAAACAATTTCCCTCTCCCAATCATGATTTGTACACTGTAATACATCTGTGTATTGAGACTAATTACAAAACTCCTGGGCACTAACAGTAAATGATCTGCAGCCCATTTGATTTAATTTTATCTGTTCCAATTTCTCCATTAAATGTAAGTGTTTGAAAAACATATTTTCTTCAGATTGTAAAACGTGTCATATCTCAACTTTATTGATAGAAGTTGTAGAAAAAGTTTTACTGTATCAAGAAATGTATGCTTCTGTACCTATTTCACCAATTCCATTGGAAAGACAAGTTATTGTATTAAGTTTGCTACTCAGTGTAAAATACGTCAAATATGAAATATTATGTATAAACTGCTGTATATCAAAATATTGCTTAAAATGCTTACGTGCTTCAAACAACTGATTCTTAGTGACAACAAAATTTCCTAAATATGAAAAAGAATTATTCAATTCTTATGTTCTCTACATTAAAAAGATATTAGAGTTAGGGGTTTTCAGCTTGGATAAATGTCCTATTTCTCTTCCATGGAATCTGGCCTTCCAGATTTGATGAGCTTAAGAAACCTTACTTGTTGAATTCAAGTCATTGAGCATGCATACTATAACAATAACAATAAAGTAATCAATAAATATATATTCTCCAACTAAAGAGGTGAGGTGAGGATGCTTTCACTTATATCATGGTTGCTAGTGTTATTGCAGTGAGAAAGCAGGCAATACTTTTGTGGCTATGCATTGTGGTAAAACCTGCAAGCATCGGCTGGAACTAGCAAACTAATGTTGGTACCGTGCTGAAATTCAGTGTAGCATTGCACCCAAACCTTACTGCCTGTAGAACAGTTCTCCACTGCAGAAAAAGTTTGTTTCAACCCCGGACCTCTTGATTTGAAGCCAAACACGGTAACCGCTGCGCTATCACGCCCTCAACCAACTCAAACCATCCCCAAGCCTTTGATATGTCCTTGTTCCATGTGTATGCCCTGTCCCTATTCTATACCAAGACTTGTTGATCGACTCTGCAACAGGTCCAGTGTTACAATATAACAGCCCACTTGGCAAATATGAGACCGGTTGGTGCTAGTTATTGATTGGCTAATAGATGGAGACGAGATAAACTCTATAATATGGGTGAGTCATGCTAAATCTACCAGTGTTGGAAATAAGCCTGAAAAGTTCAAAAGTATGATTTTGTGTATTATGGGGCATAAGAAAAAAGTTACCAGCGCAGTCCCAAAGTAACCAGAGTATGGGCTGGCGACCAGGCACTATTTTATACTCTGCAACATACAAAAAACTCAATTTGGAAATACTGATAAAAGGGCACTGTCCTCTTAAACATGGTATAACAAAGACATTCTTATTTTACCAGTAATATCCCCTATCTCTACAGAACTCCCAACAAAAAGCATCATTTTTAAAAGGAAGCACTGCAATTTTGATTTTGAATGTGGTAGCTTTATGCAAAGACCTGTATAATAGAAGTCCTTGCTTTATGTTACATGCCTTTGTACTGTTCTCAGTTTATTTTCAGATACAATTGAAATGCACGTTATTGTTCACCAATCAACATTTGAAACTGAATTAGATAATCAGGTGGTAAACCTCATTAAGATCATAAGATCCAGAACAACTCAACCTTCAAGTTCTAACAACAAGAGTATATGAAGAAGCCAATCTTGTCCAGTTCCCCCATTTTCTCTTATTTATTGATTCCTTTCTGCAGGATGCAACTTTCGGCAAATTGGAGACCATCGCCATACTATCTATGCCTCAAGGAATATAAAAACGTCAGAGTGCACCATTTCCTGCTGTTAAGTACCACCAGAGATTATTTGCAGCATTGAAAAGCTGAAATGGTTTATGAAGAGAATTATGCCTATGTGCTGGTATAAGTGGAAGTTTTCGCTAGCTTGGGATATGATTGATGTAGATTGTGATCGATTTGGATTTAGATGTACACCGCATCTCCCCGTAGCTTCCTAACGACTGCTTGTGGAGATAAGTGTTTTAGTTTTCTATTGTAGACAAATGTTTTGCTTAAAGGCGCAGGAGCACAATTTCCACCATAATTTGAATATATAGACTTTAGATATACTTTATATATTTAAATGCAATATTATACTTGTTTTTAGCACTTTTCAATAAATGTTCGAAAACTTGAGTCAGACAAAATCAATGAAAAATTCAGTCATGCTCAAAAAGGGGGAAATGAGGCTACCAAAAATAGTTCCCATTTGGAATTACTGCATTTTTTGTTTTAATCTGAAGCTGGCAGCATAGAATCTTCTTTTTTTAAAGGTAACTTTGAAATGGAAATGATTTTCAAAAGTAAAAAGTGAAATTGCAGTATTCAAAGGTTATCTAACAACATTCAAATTTAGTTTTAATGTAGTTCATGACTGTTTAAATCAATCATGCATTAGTTCATACTAGTTTTCACTTTGTTCATATTCAAGAAATGTGTGAATTATCTTGGGAACAAGTGATATCATTACTTATATGAGTGAAACACAACTTCCACAGTGTAATGGTGGAAGTGTAGAATTAGAGTTAGATGTAAATGATTATGCTGTAAATTTCTATTTAGTTTTAAGTGGCAATAAGAAGCTATCAGATTTGCACAATCAGGCCATTTTCATAACAGTCAAGCAATAATATTGTAACCAGTAAGGGTTTCTCCTGACTGCAGTTTGTATTTTAATTACCTTTTGAATTCATTCTATCTACCATTTCTTTTCATATCACTTTCCATGTGAAACATAAGTTGCTTTATATCTTTCATTTAGTAAATATTTGGGAGAATATTACATAAGTTGGATAACTTGTAGCTTTTCCCCCTCTTCACTGATATAATAATCAAATATTTTTAAGTAAAAGTCAAATCAGGTGTAAAATAGTGCATCAGTGGGAAATGGGTTGACCGTATTCCAGGAATAAAAAGTTCCAGATTTCTAGCAGAAAACTAACCCGATCAAAAGGAGAACATGTTGTATAGTTGCATGTTCTGATAGATGTTCAGTTAACCAATCAACTTGTCAATGCCACTTGGTTTTCCACTATACTGATAACAGAACATGTGTCTATACTGGCTGTAGTCAGACCAACTTGAAAGGATACCACCTCATAGTTTCATATTCTATGCATCAGAGGAAATATTTTGAAATTATCACTCTTCTGAACATGGTCAATTTCAATGAGACTGAATAGTATCTTATAGATATATGCATGTATATGTTTTTAATATTTCTACATTTTTTTTCAGATTTTGGATTGAAGTTGTCTTGGTACTGCTTTAAAGTATATGTCAAGATCTCATTGGGAAGATTGCCAGAAGAAATTCTGCAACAATAAATTTATGGTAAACCTGAACCCAAAGGCTGGAACTTAAATCACTAAAAAAACATTGATAATGATTGATGAAATAATTGTCATGTGTTTTTCTAAGAATATCATTTTACTGGTAATAAAAACCTCATAATGGAATACTTTTACCAAATTATTGAGAAATCAAATAAAACTGAGTGTTTTTAAAATGATCTCTTGGTGTGTTTCGCTTATTGAAGGGGTGCACATAACCTTTCACTAGTATCAACTTTTTAGCTCATCAGGTCTGAAAGACCCGATGGGCTTATGGCATGGCAAGGCGTCCGGCGTCCGTCCATCCGTCCGTCCATCCGTAAACTTTTCACTTTTTCGACTTCTTCTCCAGAACCAATGACTCTAGAGAGCTGAAAATTTATGTGCATACTCCTTGGCAAATGGGGATTCTAAATTGTAGATTTCGTGACCCCATGACCCCAAATGGGGTCACAAGGGTCAAAACCTTAAAAATCTATTTTAATCTTCTTCTCCAGTTCCAAAAGGTCCAGAGAGCTGAAAAGTTGTGTGTAGACTCCTTGGGCACTGGAGATTCTAAATTGTAGATTTTGTGACCCCATGACCCCAAATGAGGTCACAGGGGTCAAAACATGAAAAACCTATTTTCATCTTCTTCTCCAGTTCCAAAAGGTCTAGAGAGCTGAAAAGGTGTGTGTAGACTCCTTGGCCAACGGGGATTCTAAATTGTAGGTTTGGTGACCCTATGACCACAAATGGGGTCACAGGGGTCAAAACCTAAAAAACCTAATTTCATCTTTTTCCCTAGTTCCAAAAGGTCTAGAGAGCTAAAAAGGTGTGTGTAGACTCCTTGGCCAACAGGGATTCTAAATTGTAGGTTTGGTGACCCCATGACCACAAATGGGGTCACAGGGGTCAAAACCTAAAAAACCTAATTTCATCTTTTTTCCTAGTTCCAAAAGGTCTAGAGAGCTGAAAAGGTGTGTGTAGACTCCTTGGCCAATGGGGATTCTAAATTGTAGGTTTGGTGACCCCATGACCCCAAATGGGGTCACAGGGGTCAAAACCTAAAAAACCTAATTTCATCTTTTTCCCTAGTTCCAATAGGTCTAGAGAGCTGAAAAATTGTGTGAAGACTCCTTGGACACTTGGGATTCTAAATTGTAGGTTTGGTGACCACTTGACCCCAAACGGGGTCACAGGGGTCAAAACCTTAAAATCCTACTTTCATCTTCTTCTCCAGTTCCAAAAGGTCTTGATAGCTTAATAGTTGTGTGTAGATTCCTTGGACAATGGGGATTCTGAATTGTAGGTTCGGTGACCCCTTGACCCCCAAATGGGCAATGGGCCTTTTTTATTTGTGAATAACTCGGACGTTGGGACAGGCTATCTTTCCTACACTGCCCATGACCTCATGATCTAAACCCAAACACCTATTTCCATCAAAAGTCTGATGAGCTACAGAGCCCATGGCTCTATTTTTTAAATGATAACAACAAAATAGTCTAATGAATGAATGAAAAATGTTATGAGCTCTATTTTTTCAGTGAAAAAGCAGTGGATACACCCCGAATCCAAAAGACCTCCATCAACAAAGCCCCTACAATAGACCGATCCATTAAGCCCCGCCCCCTAACGACCGCCCCTAGCAACCGCAAACCTCGGACAAACACGCGGAAGTGTCCGACACATGTGTTTTTGAGTACGAGTATTCTGCCGACGACTACGGCTAATTAGAGTTTTGTCATGTCTCAGAAACGGTTGAATTATTGAAAATATAGTCTATTGATAATGTAACTGCAGAAATTGGAACAAAATAACTGTTTAAAAATATTTGATCACGCGAAAACAGGTCCTCTGTCGCGTCAATGGGCCCTGATTTATATTTAATTGTGAAATCGAGCAACAATAAATTTGCTGATGATGGTTTCAGGTGTTTTTCATTTCTGAGAACTGCTGGTAAAAAACCCTGAAAAAATCGTAAAATCCTGTGGTTCATATGCATTATGTGTGCGTGCACTGCCTATTTATAGCAACACGTACGGACTGGATCACATGATTTTCATCTCGCAGACTGATCTTTTCTAAAATTGTATTCGCCTTCAACACAGTCGTTTTTAAAAAATTAATCTAGCATCAGTGAAAATAACAAGCTTCTTTTATGAATCTATGAGTTGAAACCCGTGGAAAGTTTATGACACATCGTAACATATGTCAGTTATCTCCCTTTATAGTGTTTTATCATGTAATATTTTGACTGTTTTAATCATTTTAAAACTGTATTTTGGCTAAATCATTCCTCCAGTGACTGGACATGACCTGTATTTAGAGCAGATATAATTGTTTTTACTCATGAAACTTGTGATAACTATCAATATTTAACTATATAGCAATTCATAGGGAGAATGTGATATGTGCTTTTTTTATAATAATATCATTTGATGAAGAAACAATTATTAATTCAATTCAGTAAACATTTCTGCAAAAAGAAAATATTAGAAATAATTTACATTCAATAAATGAATCATGCCTAAAATATGAACTCTTATAAGTACCTTTATATAATTATTAGTACATTATAGATGTTGTCACAATATATGTATTTATGAATGTATTTATAGGACTGTATTATTCTGCTCAGATACAATCAGATTAATTTGCAAACTATTTTGCTGAAGTATTTAAAAGATTTTATCTAATGAATGAGAAAACAATGATTTCACTTGTATAATTATTCAATCATAAAAATAATTAGGTATATTTTACATGCTGCTTTATTTGCCCATGTCATACTGTTTTTACATCTGTACTTATTAATGATGGGCAGATTTATCAAAACCCTTTGCCTCCTTGACTCTGAAAAAAGGAACACAAGCTTATGAGTGTGTTTTATTCATGCATCAACTGACTTTTCTTTTCATCTAACAATCAATAAGGGTGTAAACCTGAAAATATTCTAACTGATGGTTTGCAAAATTACATAAATAAGAGTGTATGGTTTGATGATAGTGATAATTAACAGCCTTTCAAAATAAATTAAAAACTGGCAATGTTTATTTTGATTGTTCACATAAAAAGAAATTGATTAAACTTATTAGATAGACATTTTGACAAAGTCAGTGTTATCAAATCAGATAAAATAAATAGTCTGACCAAATTATCATTATTATAGATCTAGCAATACAAACTGTAAGAATTAGTTAGAAGGCTCCACTTGCTGGTTGTTTTTTAATATTTTATACAGACATGACGATTGTGTGTCTATATAGGATCATTTTCATTAAATTATTTCACCTTTGTCGAAAACTTATTTGACAATTATATATTCATGAAGAGAATGTCATCAATTATATGTCTATATTTTCAAGAATTTTTGAAGGTTAGAATTAATTGTCCTATTAATGAGATGATCTTTTCACAGACTTTAGGCCTATATATGTTTAATCCATGAATATAGTATTTCATCAATGTTTTCATGAGATTATTTTTTATTTAATCTGACATTCTATTAATTGGTATCACATCTAATGGAAACTTGGAAAAATATAATTAAATTAGTTTTTAATCTATGAAATTCCAATTCATACATCTATTTAGCTTTCAAATTGTTTAATGTTTGATTAGAATAATTATTGTGTTATTTGTTTCACCCCAACCTGTCGGGGAACAAATGCCTTCTATCGATCGATTTCAACTTAGCCTTTAGAAATATATCATTTGAAAAAGAATATTTGATTCTATTTATTCACCTCGCCTGAGGCAAACTAACCTTTAAATTAATTCAACTTATTTTACTGTACTGGAAAATTTAGCTTGAAATAACCCCCAAAACACACTTTTATTTATGTAAACAAACCGAGCATGGTGCACTCACCTCTCATTATTTTATTGATACATCTCCGATGTGAGTCGGATATGCTGTCTCCGATGTATTTTTCTGAAATAAAGGACCCTTTTTGCAATGTTACTAATACTGCCATCGACTATATTGACTTGATATTACTGCAATTTCTTCGTAAAATGTCTGGACGAAAATCCTGTGTCATAAAGACAGCCCGCCATGTTGCCTGTTGATGTCCGAGGAAGCGATCGCGGGAAGGTGGGTCAAAAATACGGCGCGCCGATTGGTCGAAAACCTGTAGGGGCGGGGCTTAATGGATCGGTCTATACTCTGATGGTCAGAGCAAATTTCTCATATATTTTGTTATGACCAACAAAAACAATGTTATCTTGTCTTTATGGCAGTAAACATTTGAGAGGACATTTGAGTTCAAGAAATTCTGCATCAGGCTTGAGACAACAATTCATTGGCTGCTAAATACGTGCTTATATATATATGGATATTAATCATTAATATAGCCATCTAAATGAGAAATTTTTAGTGATTGGTATGAGAGTATTGTAGGAGTTTTACGGATACAGATGTACTTATTTAGCAGGATGATCGAAATTCCTCTTGATTCACCAATATTGATTGTCAACAGTTCAGATGAATGAGAACATTGCGGGGAATTACCTCACATGACAACAAATGAAAAATAAATATGTTATTCTTTCTAAAACATCTTTTCATATCATATGAAATTCTTTGAAAATCAATTTCATCTGATATTAATCACAATCTCACTGGAGTTGAATTTACCATTAAAGGCAATTACATAATTTTTAACTTGAAAATGAAAATATCTTCAAAAGAAACTGCTTGGAGGTATTAAACAAAAACAAGTTATACATTTTTTTTATTCACCTCCACGCTAACGACTAATTTTTCTCTATCCATTTCACACAATGAAAGTGATTGAGCTTAATCAAACGATATTGTCAGATTATTCTCTTCAAATATCAGGACAAATTGATTTAGACATCCAGATTTTTTCTGCGATGATAAAATAGAAATTTCACAAAATTGATGAGAGTAAATAAACTTAATTACCATTGTCACCATGGCAACAAGTTTTTCAATACCCGCCCCCTGCTAGGTAAAACGGCAGTTGATTAATAGCCACGTAATATGTCTCCACAAGGGTTTAACTCAATGATGCAAATACAAGTATGCCTTTCTGTGCAAACAAAGAAATAATTGCTATAAATTAAAAACCTGTTCATTTTTCCAGGCTATTATCAAGCCGTTAGAAAGTTCAGAAGGATGATATTTTGTTAGATAAAGTCTAGAGTCCTTTTTAACAACAACTGATTCCCTGCACATCAAAATTAAAAAGTCTTGTCACTTGTCCATCTGTTATCAACTTGATGATTAAAAATGTTCATCATTGTTGTTTGATCCAGACTTTTAAGATAACTTCAGATGGGGGCCATGTTAAGCTTCTATTAAATTTTTTCGCTTGTCAAGCAGTTGACAAAAAAATTGCAGGTCATCAAAGCACATAATTACCTAATTTTGTTATCTCTGTTAATGATCTGTTATTAAAAACTGGGATTTACACAAAGTAATCAAGAGAATCATTTATATAATTGTTCTTAATTAACTTTTCATTCAGTCTAACGTCTGTGATCTGGTTTACTAAATGACATTAAAAGAAAATAAGGGTCAGTAATTTTTGTTAATGTTAAACACAAAGAAATATGTAAATTTTTACCAGTAAATGTTTTTTTATGTTATTGCCATACACAGAACATGTTCTCTTTAAATACACTAATGTTATTAAATCATGTTTTTAAATGAATTTACATATTCAAATTATGTGTCTAACATAAATATTTATTCAATATAACATATAAAAGTCCTTGACATTTCTCCCATGATTGCACCACTCGGTATATTGAATTTCCATAGTGATTCAATTGGTCATATTTACATATATTCATATGTGAGTTGCATAATATATATTGATTTGATATTCCTTTCCCTATGCAAGGTAAGACCAAATCTGTACTTGTTCTCTGATTCAAATGTCAGTGTTTGCGGTTATCTATAAGAAAGGTGTTTCGTGTTACGATTGCAAAACAAACTGGTGATAAAACAATATTCTCGTCATGATTGGCAATTGACGCAGGAAATGTGATCAGAAAATCAAATTAACGTCTCCCTGCAAATAATCAGCAGCCAACCAAAGTGTCTCTTCATTTCGCAAACAGGTTTTCATGTCATATTTGCATGGTAATATGATTACTGCCAACAGTAAGAAATGCTATTCTATTACCGGCCCCTCCCCTGTGTTTCTAGCTTCTACAGTAGAATTAGTAGATAATCAGTAATTGACATTTGAGATGACCGAATACCATGTATATGTGATGGGCAAAATTGACGTCTGGGGTTTTACTGATTTAATAATGAAATAGACACATAAATGATTATTGTTATTGTGTAAGGATTATTTTCTTTTTTAGGTCTTAACCTTTATGCAAAAGAGGCAAGAATTACTTTTTTAGTTTATACAAAACTATTTTAAAAATCCCTATTATGAATTGTTCAAGCTATATTAGATTTGTTAACACAAAATTTCTTAAAATTTCTTTGATTATATAACTCACCATGTTCCTTATATTGTTTTTCTTTTTATAATTTAATACAATTTTATATGTTCCTTACCAGTAAATGACTTTGATAAATATTTTTAAGCGGTGCATATTTTGTTTCTTATGTTAGGGCTTTATTTTATAAAACAGAGAAATAGAGAAGTTTTAGAATTATTTCAATTTCACATAAAAAGCATTAGCTAGTTGTCAACCCCTATAATCTGATTTCAAAAAAGTTAAAGTAAAAATAATTCTTACTTGGAAACAGAAGTTCTTATGATTTAAGATTCTATTATAGAGATTAGATTTTGTTAACAAGGAAATCTGTGTGGCAGGAAAGGTAATTTTATGAATGCTTCCTTCAATTTCCCTTACCGTATTCGACTTGATAAGCGCCCGGGGCGCTTAAAAAATTGGTAAAAGGGGGTGCTAATTAAAACGATAAAAATTGTGTTTTCTTACGATACACATGTCTTTGAAATATGGTTTTATAACTTATATCATTATTATGGTGGCTCGGGTCTTGAAATACCCCGTATTCTTCACTTTAGTGTAAGTAAAAGACTTATTGCAAGACTGTAAAACCTTCCAGCATGCAAGGTAAGCAATGTTGAGAGGTGGGCGCTAAATCAGGACGTATATTGTTCAGTCAAAAACGTGGTGGGTGGGCGCTTATAGGGGAGTGGGCGCTTATTAAGTCGAATACGGTATATTTGGCACTGTAGATCTTGTTGATGGTAAGCAAAGCAGCCCATGTTATATACCTTTGAATGTAATCTTTAATGGAATGTCAAAAAATATGTTAAATGAATATTTTCATGAAAAAAGTTTTTCAATTATATTTGTCTACATAAAATATTGTTAGAAAATGCCACTTTAGGAATGAATCTTGATAAACTTTAAACTTTTTATTTAAAGTTTTTAATCTGAATTTTAAATTTTAGAGTAAGTAGATTGATATCATTTGAAAATACCTTTCTCGAGAATGTACCTGTGTAAATGACACTATTGTGTGATAAAGGATATGTGTCTTTATTATAATCCTTTTCAAAATCCAAAGGAAGTCCACCTAAATATCACCGTTGACAAGTGTATGAATATAGATGTAGCTTATATGTATAGTATATCAGACAAGAAGTTCAACTAAATATCACTGTTGACAGGATATATGTAAAGTATATTAGACATGCTTTGGACCTAATGATTCCCTGGGCGGGATAGCGCAGTGGTTAGCGCATTCGGCTTCGGATCAGGAGGTCCGTGGTTCGAATCCCGCCAGGGGCTCGGCAACTTTGTCTGCAGTAGAGAACTGTTCTACACGCAGTCAGGTTTGGGTGCAATGCTACACTGAAATTCAGCGCAGTACCACCCATGGTTCGCTAGTTCCAGCCGATGCTCGCAGGTTTCACCGCAATGCATAGCCACAATAGTGTTGTGGGCTTTCTTCCTGCAATAATACTAGCAGCCGCGATATAAGTGAAATAATCTTGAAAGTGGCGTTAAACACCAACTCACCTCACCTAATGATTCCCTCATGTCAATATTTCAGTCATGTTTCCATGGAAACAACAATATGATTGGGCCAGTACTCATTACGTATCCAAACACTATTTTCTTGATGAACATTTATAATGATCAAGCATTGTCCATGAGGTTACTATTATGGTTCAAACAACTGCCAATTTTACAATTAATACAGTACTTGTCAAGATATACTACTTACCATTTAATTTGTTACATATTTACACTTTATGCAATAAGCGACAAATCGCTTCTAACCTCTAACAATCATGACAAACTTTCTCAATTTAACTTAAGCAACCACCTCTATAACTGAAAATACCTAAACTCAAAATATCATTGATAGTGGAGGGATACACAATACCCCATCACAATCCTCCTTCTGCCCCGATTCCCTCCTCAAACCTCGAGACAATGCAGTGGAAAAGTTGAAGTAATGCTGCAAGACCTAAATTAGCCTGTCAAGGGACAAGTTCATCTGTGCATGGTAAGATGGTTGATAGCATGGATGGCATAGAAGATATTCTCTGGACAAAATATCATGTTGGATGGATGTAATGAATGACCTCTAAATGCACCCCTGCTTCATCCGTAAGTTGGGGGTATAATAACACATTCAGTTCTTACTTTATCATTTTGATATGTGAGAATAAAATCTTGTCATTTGAAGATTGTAACTAGACCTAGTTACTCCATTTGAAAAAGAAATATATTTCAAACCTTTTACATTGTCTGTCTTGAATACAATATAGATCTCAAACCAGGACTAAACCTGCAAACATTGATCTCCTAAAAGCCTCACTACAGAATTTCAGCTTTGAAGTGGAGTAGCCAAAATATGGCATGTTTACAGATGCCTGAAGACAAGCAGGCTATAGCCCTGCACTCAACATGTAAGCTTGATAAGCAAAAAATATGACCATCAATTATAAACTGAACTTGATTAGTTTTAATTGCATTAATTTTTTTGTTACGTTTTCTGCAATTTTACAAGGAAATTGTTAATTCCAAAACCTCTGATAGATAGGATATTTTCAGAAGAGTGTACCGGTACGTATTGTGGTGCTTCTGTATTGCAATATACCGATATACTGCGCATTGTAACAATGTTACAATGCTGATTACAAACCATCTTCATGTTCAGCATTCCTGCTCAGTATTCACTTTGAATAAACAAATCTGAAGAAATGTGTACATGCACAAAGTTTCTCTACATACACAGGAAGTGTTGTAATGCAATTGTTATGTTGATAGAAATAACCTAACACACGTACTGCAAATAAGAAAATACATTCATAAGAATATGTCCAATTAAATCATGTCGAATCGGTGTTGCTTCACATTCGACCATCAGTATATTAATCCAGTTAAGGGCTTAGATTTTCAAAGCTCACTTAGTGCCAAGATAGTCCTAGGCCAATGTTAATGTATGGTTATTGTGATAATCTTAAGACTTAATAGAGAGATTTGAAAAACTAAGCCCTGGTTTCTTAAGACATTCAAATTCATAAGTGTGTACTGATTGAAACTATTTGAAACCGTAACAAGAACAAAACACATGATTGAATACAATTACTTTTATTTACTTTTACACTGTTAGACCACCTTACTATAACCAAAATGGTGGAATAACAGGATGTCATTCTTAATGAGAAGTTACGGATGAACCTATAATAAAATCATTCTATCTGCTAAGAATCTTCCCATGAGAGACTGAGTGATGCAAGTTACCGCCCTTCACAGAATATTGAAAACATGTTTTTTATCCACAGTAATTGAGATCAGATCTAACAAATATTAACCAATTTTCATTGAAAAAATAAGGTATTTCATTTGAAAGTCAACAAAAAGGTAATTTAATTTTGAAAGAATTTAAACTGTTGAAAGAATGTTGAGATTATGTTTTAAATTATTTCAACAGCAAGCTATTGACAGCCTTATGGAAAGTCCTTCATGGGAAGATGTTGAGAAAATAATATATAAGATGAAGGAAATAATAATTATAGAAACTTAACATTATCTACAGCAAGAATATCTACTTTTTCAAAGACATTGACACAAACTTCAAAACAAGTCATCTCTTTAAGATTCACCCCCTTGAACCCTGCAGTGCAGTTATTTTGAATAAGGAAAGATGCTGCATTTGATTCCCTGATGGGAAGGAGATTGTCTCTCATTCACACGTTACTTTTTACCATTAAATTAACAGGGGATTCACTGATACTGACATGAGCTTAAAGTAGAGGTTGATTTTTGTGGCAATTTTCTTTCACTAAAATAAAATCTGAATATTACATCACAAATCACCTGCAGTACTACCTTCCAGGGGGTGATTCTGATAAGTGGCAGATCAAAGATTTCGAACTCTCTTCTCTTTCTTGGACTCCATTTAAGATATGAGCATGAATAAATATTTACAATTCAAATAAAGCACTTTGAATAACAAGCATTTGCTCGCTGACAGTGTTTTCATATTTAACCTTTTTTTGGTATTTTTTATTTTATTAATTTGTCTATACCTACAGTACTAACAGATTCACAAGAACAACCAAATTCACAGTGGCAACAGAAATGTTCAGTGGTACACTCATACACTCTCTCATGTTGTGAATCTAAATGAAACTTAATTTAGTGGTCTGCAAATTCATTTGTTTTGCTGTTGGAAAAAGATAACCAGTTTGACTTCTGTGATGTACCCCCAAATTTTTCTAAAATGTGTAATTAACAATGGAAATTTTAAACTAAAAATACATTTACATGACATTAATAAGGTTTGTAAAACAAGTTCTTTGCGATTTAGAAAGAAACAGAAAATGACACTTGAAAGGTTTTGAACACTTCCACTTCCATTAACTATAATGAGTTAAAAACAATTTGTAGGTATAAAGTGGGCAAGATATCTTGTCTTAAAGATCCTGAAATCATCTGATTTAAAACTCTCAGGTTATCAAACTTATTTTACAACTCAAAAACTTTATAAACACACGCCATAAGATCATTACACAAAGTATTCCAAAAAAAATAACCCACTTGGGAAACTTGCAAAACAGACAAGGGAAAAACATTTAGCTATCACTTACCTGATAACCAATTGAAACATGGAAAAGTGAACTAAAATCACACAACTATATAAAAACTTCATATTCACGTATTTTTGTATATAATATTAGAAGCCACCCAATTTACAGAATTGTAACATATTTAGTTTTGAAAACTGCATTTAAATTTCAACGACATATTGACTTAATATCATCACACACATATAGATGGACATCCCCACTTTAACAAGTATGATACTGGATTTGTGTGCAGGCCAGATAGTTTATAGTCCACAAACTTCAGTTTAACCTATACCCAACAAGCCAACACAGCTTGCTATTTCCATATAGCAGTTATTGGGGCGGTTCAGTTCAGAATAGGCCTGTAATAAATATGATGGTAGTTTGATATTTTTTTTCTTCTTTTCTTCCTGTGCTTAACTTCCAAAGGTTTCTTGCTAGATCTGAAAACATAGATAAACAATTATTCAAGCATGTTTCCAAACAATTCATTAAAAAAATTCTCATTTTAAAAAAAAAATTAGGTTATTTTATTAGAAAATACATGATTTCATATTGTACAATCTAATTAATGAACTTGGACTGCAAAACTTTTATCAAGTTCCCTTAAATACCATTGAATATTTTTGTCAAATAGTTACATTACAATCTTCCCTCAAACGATTTAGGTAAAACATCAGTGATTAGGAATTACAACACAGAAAGCAAGTATCATTCCAAAATACAGCTGAACAAAGATGGTATTGCACAAAAACAGTATTACTACGCTGTTCAATACTCCTCAACACGTTCAAAATACAAAATCGACTTTCTTGTGGGGAATCAAGTGTCCCACATAAAATTGACTTCATGAAAAGATCAATAAAGGCAGGTCACTGAATAAAGGGAAGTAACTCACATCATCAATTTCATCTGCCTCTCCACCCACATCATCGAAAGTGATGTTATCATCAACATCCTCTTCCCAAGTGTTCTCATTGATTTTGGCTGAAACAAATTATTCAATTTCACTTCACGCGTACGATGAAAAATTAATGGCAACTGATTATGATGAATTTATCTTTCATCACCTCTTAAAAGAGTGCATCACAGCTCATAGTTCTACATTGGAAAAAAACCAGGTAATTTGTTTCACATTCATCATGCATGTTAAAAACAACCTTTTTCTAAGGCAATATTGAATCTTCACATGTAGCATCTTTGTTGATCCAACCACATTAGTGCATGTCTCATGATCTAGACTGTATGATTCTTCCTTTCATTAATAAATTACACAAGTGTACTAAGATGATAATATTACTCTTCAGTTCATCAGATGAATATACCCAAAGGATATTACATCTACCATACCAGTGTACAAATTTAGCTTGGAATCTTGAAACGGGAAATTTTGTCAATTTAAACCACAAAATAAAACCAGACTCTGCCTAGATTTTCTCAACACTCTAATCACATCTATTCTAGGTACTAAGATTATTTTTAGTACCATATATTTGGCTTATGACTTCCTTAGTACTAAAACAGCTTTGAAAAACTAAGGACCTGGGCCTAGATTTTCAAAGCTCTCTTACTGCAAAGACAGTTGAATGGTAAGCCAAATTATAACCCATGGTACTTAAAACTATCTTAGCACTAAGAGCACTTCGAGGATACAGGTCCTAGAAAGTAAATTAAGGTTATGAGTTATGGATGGGCCTCAGCTTACAGGCAAACCACGGACATAGAACAGAACTCAAAGAAACAAGGTT
Source organism: Phorcus lineatus (assembly GCA_921293015.1). Classification (NCBI taxonomy): domain Eukaryota; kingdom Metazoa; phylum Mollusca; class Gastropoda; order Trochida; family Trochidae; genus Phorcus; species Phorcus lineatus. Next base: position 27,789,925 of record OV121085.1, on the reverse strand, counting down.
AGAGATTTAATACACTTTCCAACACTGTGACCAATATAATCAACAAGTTCCTACCTGAAGGAGGCAATTCTCCATAAGATTTAAGATTCCTGGCCTCATCAGGTGTGTATTTGAGAATCACATCGGCTTTGTTGTCCTGGTAGTCCCTCAAGCCCAGCAGGATGATGTCTCCACCATTGATCCACACCTACAGTCATAATTCACTTGTTTATGTTACTAAAATTTATGTACATACATAAAGATTTGGATTTGAATAATGCTAAGTCACATGAGCTTTCAAAAGACAATTTGTTGAAAATGAAAAACAAAAGAAATGCATGCATAAAGAAATGTTTGTGTCTCCTAAAAAGTGCATTGTGAAGTTGTGTGTTGGCAAGCTCAAAATCTTGTTGCAAATAAGGTCAAGATATATGAAATCAGTCAACAAAGAGAAAAGTAACTACATGTTATTTTAAGTTGTTCAAGACGTGACGCTTACAAAATCAATAGTAGATCGTTACTGACTTGCTGATTGCATTTTTACACATAACAGTAAAACTAATCATGTTTGAGCATAGAGGGCACCACACACAAACCTGAAGGCGCTTAAACAGCCATCAAACAGTTGGAGAAAATCTTTAAAGATTTCCTCTTTTGTAGTAAGCAACAAGTGCACTTTTTTCAGAAAGATCTATTACCTTTTTCCTCAACTTTCCTCTGATGTGACACAACCTCTTGACACCATCAAAACAGAGCGCCTCTAACCTTCCGTTTCCCAACATCTTTGTCACTTGTGCGTATTCTGACAGTGTAGAAAGTCAATAGTACAATCACTTAACGTCCAAATGAACAATCATAACAAAACATCTCTGAGCAACATAACAAACTCTTGACAAAACATTGCATATGTTTGTAGTTCAATATCAGAAGGACACTGTCAATTTCTACTTTCAACTGATTTATTTCTTACTAAATGGTCAATTGGCAGTAGATTTCTCGAGGATTTTAAACTTTTTATCAAAATCATTAACCTTTTCTCACTTCAACATGCTTTACCCTGCCACCAAAATATAAAACTAATCGAGGAATCAAAATGGTGCTGGTTCAGATAATCTCTAATCGTTTTATGGATCAGTGGCAGTGGACGCAACATACACCAGATATGAACTGGCTTTAAGGTAAGGCTATATTCAACATCAGATAATAGGAAACATCCTGAATTTGCAAAAATGACAAAAAGACCTTTTGCAGCCATTACATAACTCCCGCCCTCCATGACCAAGGAGTCACTGGTTGAGTTGATTTCCTACTCTTTATGTAATGTTTTACTATTGTTTGGCTAACAAAATAAAGGTTTAAAATTGTTCATTTACTGTACTCAACTGAAATTGTATGATGAGTAAGATATGTCTTCCATGAAAATTATATTTTCAGAAAAACAGAACATAACTAAATAATCTGCATATCCTTGCTCCCCTGGGTAAAAAGTGTTAGGGTTTTTTTTTGAGAATCAAAAATTAAATCTGTAAATGCAACCTTGATTTAACAATGAAGAAATACATAATCTTTCATGCCATCTCCACTGCACTTAGATTGATGTTAATGTGTTCTTTCAAATACCTTACCTTGACCATCCTCTTTGAAGACCAGCTCTCTCTTCTCATTTTCGTTTTCATTCTTACCCCTCCTTCGGTTCTTTCCTCCCTTTCCTGAAATACATGGTTCATTCATATCAAATGTCAACCTTTGAACAACATTGACATCAATTCTAAATGAGAAAGATTATCAAAGAGACCTTAGTCTAGGAGCAGTGAACAGCAGGGACAAAAAGATGGATGGATGTCCAATTTGTATATTATCTAAGAGATAATATTTAAAATATGTCACATAAAAAAACATGACATGTTAATAGATATTTACTTAATGACAGAAATTTAAAGGTCACCATTAAGGAATGTTTAATTACAGTAAAAGTGAAAAGGGACGGGTACAATTCATGTTTATAAGTGTCCGTATGTTATTTTCTATCGTTCTCATATCCTGCAGACCCAGAGATGAAAGCCATGTTTAACACTTCGTCAAAACTCATTCGACGATTTATATATTTCGAAGAAGAGATAGCCAATGATAATCATCAAAAAGGTGGATGTGACCTTTACAAAAGAAATATTGCAAATCTTTTTTTAGTAACTAACAAATAAGACTTATTGAAAATATGAGTGATTATGGAAACGCAAATCAAGACTGGTAAACAAGACGTGACAATCTCCCGCTTTAGTCTAGGATCTCCACATTTTATTTAGATTTAAATGATTCTTTAACGAAAACTTACCTTTATTCTTCGGCATTTTGTTATCTTTTGTTAGAAAGACGCGATATTACACTTGTTCGCAGCTGTTGAATATTTCAGTCAATGTTAAAAGTTCAACATGTGAGACAATATCTCAAACCGGAAGTTGGAGGCGACCTGGATGTGAGACAATATCTCAAACCGGAAGTTGGAGGCGACCTGGGTATTATACTTGCCTTACAACCTATAACATACATGAATCATATGCCAAACCAAATGTTTAATTTGTCAAGTTTGGGTTATCTTGAATTTAAGGAAAAATAAGAAAACTGTAAAGCAAAACTATCTAAGATTTTGATAGACGTTTTAGATTCAACCGTTATTTGATTTCAATTTCAGTTTGATTAGAGTGTGAATAGTTGTTAAGGAAATACTAAGTACGTAATTCCTATTATAAGATTGATTAGACATGTCAGGAAGTTATAAGTCTAAACTTATGCAATTTTCAATTACGTATTATTTACTAGAAAAAACCCATAATCCAAGTACCTGAAATTGATTTCGAAAATAAACATCCCGAACTACGAACAACGTTAAAATTAGATATGCTTTTATCCCTTCAATAAATTTCCTCTCTATCATTTAGAATATTTGGATAAATAACAAACCATAATTTGTTATTTGTCATAAAAGTTTTTACTTGACTTCAGTTATCATTTTCTTGAATTAAAAGCATTTTTTTGACGATCTAGATTATATTGTTTATGTTTCTTTCAATTGTCAACAGAAGTGAAGTTAATTTCTTGAAATAGTGATTTTATATACACACACAAATTTAAAAAATAACAGTCTAAAACCTATTATATATTTTTCTTGAGTTTATACCACTTTTCTTTGTCTTAGTTAGCATCTGAAGATATTTTTTGTGAAAAACAATTTGAAATTACTTCACAAAATACCAGAACGTTCCTAGTTCCCGGAAATAAAAAGTTCCTTCCTCCATAACGTAAACTGAAATCTACAGAAATTAGAAAAGGTAAAACAACTTAGTTTATTTAAACATGGTACAATATAAATTTATAAAAAATATAATTTACTTTTATTCCATTTTAAAAACTAATTAATATAAAATATATCCATTCCATTGACAGAAAATAAAATCATTTACCATGGGATAATGGTAAGACTCAGCAATGACTTGTCATGCCGAAGCACAGCTTTTCGCACTCTGAGCGCCGACGAGTTATTAAATTTTTCAATGATTTTATTTTGAATAAATTATATATGTGATAATCTTTGTCAAATTGTGGAATCTAAATCTAAAAGCAAAGAATTTATTTCCCGAGGGGCATGTTTCATCTACTATGTGTAATAATTATGTATCACACATAAGTTACAAGTATAAACAAGAATGTCCACCCCACCTTTCCAAAAAACATTCCACGGCCAGATCTCTCTCTCTCTCTCTCTCTCTCTCTCTCTCTCTCTCTCTCTCTCTCTCTCTCTCTCTCTCTCTCTCTCTCTCTCTCTCTCTCTCTCTCTCTCTCTCTCTCTCTCTCTCTCTCTCTCTCTCTCTCTCTCTCTCTCTCCGGTTTTCGATCACGAATTACGACTTTAATATCTTTATATACTTATATACGTATAATGTGACTATACTGAACTAATTAGCACTAAGACATTTATTTTCAGAAACAACCATTACGTCTTGATAAAATGACACCAATTATGAAGTTTGACATATTTGACTCCAACAACATACTCTGTGACCCTTTAAACTGTTTCCATATACGTTTATTTAGAGTTACTCAAGAGTTTTCAAGTTATCAATTCCCACTGATATAATTGGGTTGGAGGAGTGAAGTTTCATATATGGGATAAGTGTACGAAACAGCAAGCAGATGTGCTTCAATAACTCAATCTCGATGCTCTGAGAACCGTTTGTGGTGCCTATCGTGGCCCGATCAATCATCTATAGAGAAACAAATTGCAAACCTTTACGTCCATAAAATGACGTTGTTTAATAAAATAATCGATCATCATACACAAAGCTATCTAAGCAACTTAGTACCTCCTAAAATATCTAATGATGTTGGTTACAATCTTAGTGATGACTCTAGACAATAGATTTTAAAACTGTAAACTATGCGAGATCCTCCTTCCTGGCACTGTTATAATTCGCCAGCTTTATTGACTTTAAAAAATGTTCTCCATGATACTGACACATACAGCTATTTTTACTTAAATTATGGCAGGAGATTTTGTCAAATAATGCATTCTCGTCTAAGATTCGAATGCAGCAGCACACAAGTATGAAAGATTCATATCACAATCGCCTATCTTTGCTTGCGGCCATATTTATGAAGATTCAACTCACCTTTTCAGCATTATAAGAAACATAATGTTTTACTTTCACAGGGGTTTTGATCTAAATTCAGTTTTATTCTTAATTCAAATAGTTCCTGTACCGAAAATATGGAACAATTAATATTAGTGCACGAATTTATAAATTTAACAGGCAGATTTGCTAAATGACTTATTGATTGATTATGATTCAATATTTTGCATTATTTGCATTTCTTGTTGTATTTGTAAATACCTGTTGGCGTTTGTATAAACACATGTAATATATTGTAAATTTACAATGACATGGACTATATTTCGCATCTTGGGGCGGTATTCACATAAGCCTATTATGGCTTGTTTACCAATCCAATTCTTCTTTGAAATAGATATGTTTAAACCAAGTTTGCAAAACTTCATTAACATATAATTATAACGTCTTATTTTCTGTGCTTCATATGTCTAATATATTTGCTTTTCTTTCAAAGCAGTTTAGAAGTCATCGTTAAGATTCATTGAAATATTTACAACAGCCTTGCCTCAAGGGCTGATCGTCATAAAGGCTCGATGCAATGAGAGACGTAGCAGAATTACGGGGGGAAATTGATTTTACAAACGCTTCAAAATGATAACAGATAAGAGTAGCCTCCCTTGATAAGTTTCTTTTTTAGAAGGCGTAAAAGTTTATCACATGACTAACCATGTGACTTTGGAACCTTGTGTCGTTGTTATTCTTAGATTTCCATCAAAATACGGATGTTCAGTTTCTTTGTCAGCATCCGTGTGTGTTTTGAAAGGTATGTGAGTCAGAACTTACACATTTTACTATGCAGTTAACTAACAAGAATGTGTGAGAATAGATGTAAAGAAGGAATGAAATTAAGCATTTGATTCCTTGTTCAGTGTCAGTGAAAATTAAAATGACATGTTCAGTGTTTATATGCAACATATACTAGGATATCTATCTAGACCTTCGCAATATATTGAAAGCTTTGTTTGTTTAATTCTAGAAATGTTACCAGTCTTCCACCTGAAAATATATTTTGATTTTACATGGAAAAAATCGCAAGGAATCAAAACATTGTTTTTAGAATAAGTCTGCAGTTTTTACGTTTATACTTAATAATAATTTTTAATAAAAGATGATTAAAATCATTGAATTCAATGCTTTTTGTAATACCAAACATGTCAGGAAAGATTTTAATCTCGTGTTATTGTTTGTTATCTCTTATGCTATGCAAGCTATATATCTTATTGTACCTTGATGTCTAGGTTTAATAACTGACAATGCATTGCATAAAGCAGTTTTTTCTATTTTCATTTTTATAGCATTTTCTGTAGCAAAAATAACAGATATTTTAACACCTGCAGAATTCTATTTCCGACTTATTCTAAAAAGAGATATTATACTTAATACTCAAAAGAGTATAATCCCCAACACATTTATCTCTTCTACTTCAGATTCATGAAATACATACCGAAACACAATGTCACTCTAATTAGGCTAATAATTACTTTGATTAACAAGTTAAATATACATTGTACAAGACCTGAAAAAATATGGATCTCTGCTGATTGTAAATTTGTGTAATGCCAGCCAAGTGCCAAAGGAGTTGATTCACATTAATTCTCATATTAAACCATCAGTAAAACAGGGAATCTAAATTCAATATTGCTTTGAAAAGATACATAAAACAACAAATTTCTCATGTAGCAAATTGGGACAATCTCAAGATAGGCACTTGCTTCAATATAGACATTGTATTCTTTTTTGCTGTGGCACCAAAATGCAAACATGTTGATAAATAACATCTTAATCATCATAAAAGAATATGTGAATGGAAAACAAGATTTAGCTTTGTTGACTTAAATTCTAATGAACAGATTTCTTCTTTGAAAGACCATTATCATTTGGAAAAGAATTTATTTTCTGTCAAAGACCTTGATTTCCAAAGAAAATGTTCAGCACTATCATAAAATGTCTCAGTAACTCTCTGTTCACTGTTTTTCTTTTCAATCTTTCTCTCTTCCCTTTTTTTGTAACAATTTCATTCAGAATAATCTTTGAAGACCGATTCAGAATGTCACAATTGTTTGGAAAAAGGAGTTTTTATCAATTAAAAAAATGTGAAGACAAGACTTCAAAGTGACGGACACTATGAAGCTGATAAAACTTACACTTAAAGACTAGCAGCTGAGCACAACTGATAAACAGCTATTTTCCTTCCTTCTTCTATAAAATCCTTTACTTCTTTATATTCAATGTCATGTATGAATCTTGATGAGACATCTCATGATATAAGAGAAATCTATGGATGACAACTCTTTACATTATTTCCTGGAGCGATTCACGTCTACTTCTTGGCCCCTTCGTAAGATGAATGATGAAACAACTCATACATTGATTAAATCAAAAAAATGTATTTACAATCCAAACAATTTGATCTTTCTTTAAGCATTTATTTCATTTCATTTCAGATAACAGTTTGAATGTGATCTCCTGAGTTAGGTCACACGGTGACAATGGCGACAGGGGGTTGGACACATGTTTTAACAGAGTTGTCTCCTCTTGATGCTCTGGAAGGCCCACTCCGAAGATCAGCCAGATTACGGGTAACAATTTTCATATGAACTGTCAATTTTATCAAAATAATTCTATACCTTCAAAAGCCAATTGACTTTAATCGAAATAGGAAACTGTTATAAATACAATGAATGTTGGGGATTAAACAGAAGTAGCAAATCCAGAAATTAAGAAATGATGAAGATGGAGGGACTAATGCATCTGTCGAAACAATTGGGGGAGGGGTGTAACCCTTTAAAGGAAGATTTTCAAAATAAATTTCTAAAAGGGGTTTGGAACCCTCTGATACGCAACTGAAAGGTGCAATTGGGACATAAATGAACATAGGAATCTTTTCTTTCAGTTAGCAAAGACGTTAGATGTTTATGTATATACTTTTGAATTTCATGCTTACCTAAATGTAACACAAATTCCTTAACGGGCAATAAAGAATTATCTCATTTTATCTTATCTTATCTTAATAGGGGATTAAACGGGGATTTGCTTTTGTGAGCAAGATTAAAAAATGTGTTCATAAATGTAAACAATAAAAGCTTCATCAGTGTACTAAGTGCTATTCAAAACAGAGGCATAACAAAACACTGCAGATAGTGACTGAAATGTCATTGGTGATAAGATAATGATATGACTGCTTTAGATTAGGAACATATCCAAAGTATGGTGGTTTATAAATAAATATTGATATCAAGTGAAAATTTGAATGTCAAAATTTAATTATTAAAGAAAATATCTGAATGCTCACAAAAAGCCAATCTTTAGTCTTGTTGTAGACAATAAAAATCACACTATCATTTCTGTTTGAAAAATAATTTTTTGGTCACTTCAATGGTATTTATCTCTTCCAGTACACATGTGTGAGTGTTTCCAAGCGGTACATAGCTCTGGGCAGCAATACTGGGGGCGTGTATGTATTTGGTCGCGACACTCTCAAGCACTTACAGGTTGTCTATGGAGATGTGGTGAGTTGAAAGAAAGCATAATCCTTTACTGAATCCTATGAAAAATATTCTCTTTGATTCAGTAGTTCATAATCATCAAACATAAAACCTGGATTAGAGTATAAAACAAATACTTAATCAGTTGCTAAACCTTTGGAAATATTTTGATCACAGAATCAAGTTAAAAGCTTTCATTTACTTTTTTTAGCCTTGTTTTGGCAACGATCAAAGGCTCCACCAATCCTTTTTTTCCACAATAAAGTATTGTTTTTTAATAAACTCCAAAAACAATGGAACTGACACCACAAGAGAATTTATATGAGTTTTCTTGATTGAATAACAATGCCAATTTAGTCAAGCAGTCAGTGTCAAGTTCACCTTCATTTTATCAGTACTAGATGGCTTATATCTTTTAAGTAGTTGTTTGAATAAGCAAGTATCTCAGTAGGCAGATAGGTAAAAATTATTGCCAATTTGGGAAATTAAGTGAGTGTAAAATGATAAATTTGCATAATGCATGATAAGATCAAGGAGACAAAAAAATACAAATATTTACAGAGTTTAATTGTGATATGTTGTGAATTTGTGTATCTCCACACCTGAAACATTTGAACAACTGTGAACATGCAGAAAAGCATATAAAACCTTTATTCTAAAATCTATCATTTAAAGTAGGAATCTTTTAAGGCAGGCAACATTCAGGTGTTCCTGCCCAAATGTCCTGATGTTTCTAGAGAAAACAAATCCTGTACAAATTTTGTCCTACTCACCATGGAAATACCCTTGTACAGATAAGAAAATATAAGTGGTTAGGTCCTTTTGTATGACTTCTCTACATGCAAACATTTTTTGTGCTTCAGATTTCACAATATGAGATTTGTTTTCTTCCAACAGGAATCCAGTGCCCTATCTGCTGCCAGTATCAGCCCAAATGATGTTTTTGTTGCCTATGCTACGAGGTGAGAACATTTTTCAGAGATATTCATTCAAATATGAGGTTATTATCATAGTTATTATAGCATGTCATATTTTCTATTTCAACTTTGCCAATATTGATAATTTATTACAGTAAGACCGTACAATGAATTAAAAGTGGAAATCTTTTATTTCTGAGCTGTAAAACTTTTAACTTCCCCGCATGGAAATATAATTTTCTACTTCAGTCAATGTGATATGTAGTCATGGTTATCAACAAAATATATCAAATAGCCTGTGTATGCTAAAACAATTTGGCAATGTCACCCTATTATATTTCCTCATTTTGTTTTTCGTAATTTGTCTGATATTCTTAGATTGTTGTAGAGCCAGTGACACAGCCATTAGAGATAGTATTCAAATTTTTGACCTCACAATCTATCATTTAAACAAAATGTTGTATTTTCCCAAAATGGGCTTGTGTCCGCAAAGAATTGGCTCCAGAATAAGCTTGTTGCCTCAGTAACAATTAATATGATGACAAGAGCAATGAGCAATCAGAGCAATGTTTGATTGTGTCAGGGCTATTGTTGCTACCAGTCTCTAGTGATTATAACTTATATGCCAGGGTCAAAATTCCATTACTAAAGTCAATTCTAGGCTAGTGCAGGATTGCGTCCATCATTCAATTCATTCTTCATTAGTTTCAAATGGAAAATCAGCATCTTTGTACTTAGTAATGTTAGATTTGCATTGCAGTGGAATCTTAGCATCGTGACATGATTTTGTTGTGATGTCATTAAGTTTTTGACATTATATCCTGTGATGTCTTTGATCTGATGGCATTATGATGTAGTTGATGTTGCCAGAGTGATCTACAATCAAAATATCTCCTGTGAATAACAATTATGAATGATATACCTAATATTTCTCTCTGAAAATTCTTCATTTCAGTGGTGGGCAGGTGGTTGTCATGGAAATGAACATCGAGAAGAGACTGAAACCTGAGCGAGTCCGTCTCACATCTGACCACATTGGTAACACAGTCACATGTCTGCATTGGGACGGCGCTAGCACCAAGCTGTTCATTGGAGATAACATGGGCAAAATCTCTGTTGCACATATTCCTTCATCAAAGGTAATGAGGGAGGTGACAGTTTTCTGTTAAAATGATAATGTTTTAAAACAAAGACATGATACCTGTTACATTAATCATTTTCTATCACAGAGAATACATTGTTTTTGGTCAAATTTACTCATACCAAAAATCTATTGAACACAATTTTATGGTGGTCTGCAGGCAAAGACCCTATTTATCCAGCCCTCTGAGGTGATCCTGCGTCTGGATATGAGAGTTGTACAACTTGACTGGTGGGGAGACAAGTTGCTGGTATCTACCTTGAGTAGGAGCTACCTCCTCAACACAAACAAGTAAATAACAGACACACAAATCTAACAGTTAAAGAAAAGTGACATGTTGCTCAAGCTACGACACAAATGTTTTATTAGCGTATTATTATTATTATTATTATTATTATTATTATTATTATATGCCTGTTAAGTTAATTTTGTTATCACCTCTTTCAGACAACAGTATTCCCAAATAGGAAAAAAATTAAGGTAAGTTGAGTAAAAGATTCATAATCATTGAATTGAAAATTGAAAAATAAAATCTAACATTATGCAGAATAAAAGAAACATGTTCAACTTAGGGGCTCGAAGACCCCAGTAATGATAGTTTATGATTCAAGTTTTTTTAAAGAGAAAGCAATATAATTTGAACAAAATTAGATATTTATTAATGGCTTGCAATGTGTGAGTAATAGTGATCACCTTCTAAAAGCTATTACCTATAATAGCCAACAGAAATTGTTAAATCTTGGTTAGATATATACCTTATTAAGTAGATATTTATGGTTTATGTGCTTCTTCCTTGCTTTCCAAGAACCTATGACTGAATAAGTATTATAAGTATTCAGCCTTAAATAATATTGTTTGAAAGCCTAATGAACTACAGAGACAATGTCTATTTTCTCACTCCCTCCAGAGATGGAGAATATGGTGCCTGTTTCTTCCTGGAGCCCAGCTCACAGTACCCGGTTGTCTACTGCTCCCGTCCCGGCTCTCGTGTGTGGGAGGTACGTTGAGATTCATCACATACACACTAGGTTTGTGGGGTCCTGTCAACCAGGTCATGAACTAAGTGGCTGTCTTTCTGCTGAGATAGTAATAAATATCATTAATCAACGTTCGCATTTGACTGTCATGTTGCTAAGACATTTTTAAAAATCTAGTGATTCAAAGTTATTACTTTTTTTGTATAGGGATTCAAATTTGTAAATTTGGTCCTGACCTCCTTCAAAAAGGCATTGTCTCAAAAGATCTTTAAACTACTTTATCGCAAAAGCCAAATTGATTTTGTCAAAAACATCACATTTACCAGCTGTGATTTACGTATCTTGATAAAGACATTGCCCTTGCAAGAGACAGAGAGAATTTATGTTTTGTTGATAGCACACAATACCTTTTTCTTTGTTTGTTTCAGGTTGACTTTGATGCCAATGTTCTGAACACCCACCAGTTCAAACAGCTGTTGGCCATTCCACCTTTACCCATCATTAAGTTCAAGTGAGTGACACAAGTTTCTAAATGGAGAGTTTTAATTAACAGTACTAATTTTTTATCAAAAACGTCTTAAATTCTTAATTCCTAAACAATTTATAACCACACAAGTGTGATGAGGACAAATGCTTAGTAAAATACTGCCTTTGTCTTTTTGTGTACTCTGATCAATTGTAAAGCAAGTTTATTTGATGCAGCTTTTTATCCAATTCCACTGCCAGAGATATTTTGTTAATGTTAATTCTGGTGCTATTCAGTAAGACTTTAATTAGCCGGGGATGAAGACTGGTGTGAGATTTATCTTGCAGGAGAAGTATCATTAAATGTTCATATAGTTGCACTTCATCTTGTTTCCTGATTTGTTCTTTCTCCTAAATTGTCATATTATTTCTCATAAGTGACTCTTAATCTCTTCCAGCAATGTGAGTGTTAAGTTCGCAGACCCAGAGGAAGTATTTCAGGCCCAATCTGTCGGTTTCAACAAACTCTGTCGGCTTGGGTGAGTGTTTATGTTATTTCCATAAACATTGAATTAAAAAAACCATTTATTTTATGTTATGAGTTTTTTTTTTTAATTGGGGAAGTCGAAAATAAGTGTCAAAACAGTTAAATAAAAATCACAGTTATGATTATTTTAGAAATATGATATTAACTATAAGTTTGAAAAACTTAAAAATTCAAGTATAATAGAATTATATATAAAGAATCGATTTTTCATTAGGCTTTTGTTATTCAGATGCAAGATTGGTTTGCATAATTGCAAAATCATTATTAGCGTTATCTATCTTTTTAGACCCTACCTGATAACATGGGCAGGCAAGAGGATTTATGTCTTTGATCCAGTTCGTGTCCGAATCATCTTGTGGAATGAGCAACCAACAGGTACCGTTGTTTTATGCTTTATGTATAACCTTTGATTCGTAGGAAAAAACTTACCTTGAATAGCATATAAACTAATGATGATATTTCAGTTTGATTTTACTTTCAGAATATTCTTGGAATCTTTACTCAGTGATCAATCCTTTAACAAATAGTTGTTAGTTATGAATGCGCATGACAGTGACCGGGTAGGACGTGTATCGTGGAGCTCTCAAAATGGGAATATGTTTGGCTCAATATCGAGCCAAAATCGGCTGTTTTAGTCAACCTAATAAGGCTAAGAAGAGAATAAGAGGTTATTCTGTGCAAAAACATAATGTTTCAATGTGTTTGAGACTACTACTGTTGTTAAGTACGCTGTTGGTGACAAGTGGCAGTGTGGAGTCTAACCCCGGCCCGGGCCCCAGACCCACTACACGACAACAAACCACGTTATCGGTCGATCCAACAGGGGCAGTCGGACTACAGGGTACAGACAAAGATGCTTCTGAGGTATTGGACATTTTAAAGGAATTGAAATCAGGTCTTAGCAATCTATCCCAGGAGTTTAAAACTTTGAACAATAAGCTAGACAACATGGCGGCCGAAGTGCACGAGAAATTCGAGGGGTTGAAATTAGAAAATCAGTCTCTTAAAACAGAACTATCACTAATGAGAGAACGTCTAGATGACTTTGAATGCCGCAGCAGAAGAAATAATTTGATAATCCACGGTATACCAGGTACAGCCAATGAAACTTGGGAAAACTCTGAAGAAAAAGTTCGTCAGTTCCTCTCTACCACACTCGACGTTGATAATGTAAACGACATATATATAGACAGAGCTCACCGATTGAACACAAGAAAGATAAATTCACCAATTATAGTGAAATTTGTGACAACAACAGACAAGAGTTTTGTCCAAAAACAGGCAAAAGAGATTTTAGACAGAAACTCACAATACCGAGTGAACGAAGATTTCCCACAACACATTCGGGAAGACAGGCGTGCTCTCTCGCACTGGTTTAAACGGGCTCAACAGGCTGGGAAACGTCCTAAAGTGAGACTTAATAAACTCATTGTAGATGGAGATGTTTTTAAGTACGACAGGGGATCACAATGTATTGTGAAAATAAGTCCAGCAGGTCAACCAAACAACATTCCGAAGTGGGCGGAAACTGACAGCCAAGTGTTTGGACCCGGAAGCGCTGATTCGTCAAGGGAGGCCACTCCAAACCCATCAAACAACAACACCGAAACGTGATGTGAAGGCCAAGGTCCGAAATTTAATATTCTCTCATGGAACATAGAGGGACTCAATAAATACTCAAAATGCAGTAAGTTAAAGGATTTTATCCGAAAGTATGACATAATTGCCTTTGTTGAATCATTTGTCAAGACGAAGTTTGAATTCTGTGATCTTTTGGAAGGCTATATTACCGAGAACTGTGTAAGAAAAAAAACTAAGCGATTTGGTAGATACAGTGGCGGGGTGTCTGTCCTTATTAATGAAAAGTTGATCAATGTAGGTTACATATCAAGAATATATCATGTGTTCGAAAATTGTGTTATATTACTACTAAAAAGCACACTTTGGAACTGGGAAAATGATGTCATTTTGCTTTTTACCTACATATCGCCAGAACATTCACCAATCTATAAAAACAGTGACTGTGATGGTCTTGATCATCTTGAAGACTATCTCCACATTATCTCTTCAAATCACCCAGAGAAGGATATTTTTCTGGCTGGTGACCTAAATGCAAGAACTAAAAATCTTCTAGATTTTATTCCATGTGATAATATTGATTTTATTCAACATGACATAGATGATTATCCAAGTGATAATTTTGATACCCCCAGGTCTAATAAAGATCAGTGTCTGAACAACTATGGCAAAAAGCTTTCAGAATTGTGCAGAAGTTTTGGTATCCATATATTAAATGGTAGAATGCTTTCAGATAAACATGGAGAATTTACCTGTTATACCTATAATGGGTCAAGTGTTGTGGATTATATGATAGCCTCTACAAATTTATTTCCATATATAACAGATTTTAAAGTTGAAGATGTTGATTACTCAAACCATTTTCCAATATCTTGTTCTTTTGTGACTGACTTATATACCGGTGTTTGTGCATCTAATAATTGTGATAAAGACAGGCAATCAGATACCGAACTATCTGATGGTGCCACTCTACATGAACAATCATCTCGTGATTGGATAAAGTTTGTATGGGATCAAGACTCATCTGTAAACTTCATCAATAACTTCAAAGGATTAATTGAAACTGAAAATGAAAGCCTATGTGATAAAATAAATAATAACATTGACTCAGCAATATTAACTATCCTTAACATTTTCTATAAGTCTGCAGATTTTGCTGGGAAATTATATAGACCCTACAGAAATAAAACCCTTACACAGCCTCCATGGTGGGATCAAGAGTTGGATGAACTTAAACATAAAAAATATGCTGCTCTGAGAGCACATAGAGACTTTGGTATTGACTTTAACATGTTTAAAACATTAAGATCATCATTGAAATGCCTCTTTAAAGTTAAAAAGAGGAAATATTATGAACATAAACAACTAAAACTTGTGGAAGCCAGGAATGATCCTAGAAAGTTTTGGCAGATTTTAAAATCAGTTAGAAAGCCATCTGATGCAAATGACAATATTGAGCCATGTGACTGGGTAAAACATTTCTCATCTCTTTTATCATGTGAACAGGACCTACAGTTGCCTTCATGTGACACTCCAGGTGCAGTGTGTAATACTGTGTGTGATGATGACTTGAATGATATCATAACTGAACAGGAGGTGAATTCTAACATTGACAAACTTAAAAATAATAAATCACCTGGGCCTGATGGCATTGCAGCAGAATTCATCAAATCTTCAAAACCATATTTTGCTAATCATCTGACATTACTGTTTAATCAAATATTAGATAAAGGTTACTTCCCAGCTGTTTGGGGAGCAAGTATAATATGCCCACTTTTTAAATCAGGATTTAGGCAAGATCCTAGTAATTATAGGGGTATCTCTCTAATAGATTCACTTTGTAAATTGTTTACTTGTATTTTAACATCTAGGTTGCAGAAGTGGTGTGAGAGAAATGATATTATTAGTGAGTATCAGGCTGGATTTAGAACTGGGTATAGCACTGTTGACCATATATTTTCACTAAATGCTGTTGTACAAAAGTATGCTCATAAGAGAAGGGGCAGATTTTATTGTGTTTTTATAGATTTTGCAAAAGCCTTTGATACTATTAATCATAAAGTTCTCTTTGATTGTCTTAAGGATGTCGGTATAACTGGTAAATTCTTCAATATCTTAGTATCAATGTATTCGAAGCTGGTAGCTTGTGTAAGGACTCCAAGTGGCCTCACTGATACTTTCAAATGTAACCAAGGTACCCGTCAAGGATGTATTTTAAGTCCTTTAATATTCACTATCTACATTAACAAGCTTTTTACAGTTTTAGAAAATTTTGGAGGGAAGGGTGTAAATATAAGTGCTAATGTGGATAACCTTTATGCATTAATGTTTGCGGATGATGTGTCAGGGGTTGCTGATACAGCACTTCAGTTGCAGAAAAGGTTAAATGCACTAGAGTTATTTTGTAGGCACACTGGCATGAAGGTAAACTTAAATAAAACAAAGATTATGGTGTTTCGCAATTCAGGTTATCTGAGGCATTATGAAAAATGGTTTTTCGAAGGGAAACAGATTGAGGTTGTATCATCTTATAGGTATCTTGGTATAGTTTTCACTCCTAGACTTTCATGGACTAAGGCTAAACACTGTCTGACTTCCCAAGGTAATAAAGCACTTATCTCTATATATTCTTTTCAAAGATCTTCTGGAACTTTGTTGCCTAATGATCTATTTAAACTGTTTGATTCTATTATTCTGCCTATTTTGTGTTATGGATCTGAAATCTGGGGAACATCTTATTGTAAAGTTATTGAAAGCCTCCAGATTAAAGTTTGTAGGCAGCTCCTAAGAGTTGGTAGAAATGTTAGTAGCAGTATTGTTTTAGGAGAATGTGGTCGGCTCCCATTACAGTTTAATTATATGTCTAGAGCGGTCAAATATTGGTGTAGGTTGATTCAACTAGATCCACAAAGACTTCCATCTCAGGGTTATAACATGTTAAAATCTCTTGATGATTCGGGTAGGTCAACTTGGGTTACATACATAAAGAATATCTTATATCAATATGGTTTTGGATTTGTATGGCTCTCACAAGATGTTGGGGATAGCAAGGCTTTTATGAAACAGTTTAAACTTAGACTTTCTGATACTCTGAAACAATCATGGTCTGCCAATATTCATAATCTTTCAGATTCATTTGCTTATAAACAATTTAAAACATTACTACAAGTGGAAAGCTATCTTACATTATCAATATCTCCTTATCATAAATCTCTCCTAGCAAAATTTAGGTGTAGCAATTTTGGGCTAAGCATAGAAACAGGACGATACAATAATTTATCAATTCCTGACAGAGTATGTTCTTACTGCAAAATAAACAATATTACCAGCATTGAAGACGAATTGCACATTCTATTTGATTGTAAATTATATGAAGATGCTAGAAATAGGTTTATTACTCCACTATTGTACAGTACTGTTAACAACCACAATTTCATCTACCTCCTTAACAGTAAAGATAGAAATATTATCTTAAATGTATGTAAATTCCTTAAATGTATATATAAAACTAGAGCTAAAATTGTATATGCATAAAACCTGTAACCTTTTATGTGCGCTTGTAAAACTATTGGAAATGTAGTTTGTATTATGGGCCTTTGGCCTTTATACTGAATAAAATGTCTGTCTGTCTGTCTGTCTGTCTGTTAGTTATGAGAATTAATAATATGCTGCATTATGAATTAAGATCAGGATAAACACTGTATAATGTACATGGATTTCAAAAGCAGTGCTCAGGTTCAAATTAAGGCTGAGTACAATAGATTTCTATGTCAGGAAACTTATCTAGTCACATAAACTTGCTCTTTGGAGACTGACCTGAGTTAAAGAGTTATAAAAACATGTTATTTTCCCTAGTAATATCAAATTTGCACCCATTTCATTTCTCCACACATGTATGAAAACAACATTCAGATGATAAGTTGATATAATACAAGGGAATGATCTGTCTTCTTATCTTATGCAGATGTACAAGACATGGTGACTAGCGGCACTGAAATCTACATCTTCCTGGAGGACCAGTCTCTATCTCGACTTCATCTTCTCCCAGTTGAGCGATGTCTGCAGCTTCTCCTTGCTAAGCAGGTATGGTCTGTTGCTGGGCAACTGCTCTGTTACCTTGACAACTTCGTGGCTGTTCCCTTCATCCAGAGACACATTAGTCACAGCACTCTGTTGGACTTGGTGCTCAAACTGAAATCTGAAGAACTCTTCAGTCTGGCTGACAAAGTCCAAGGTAAGTGACAACAAAGTTCTGTTCTTTGTATGGCTCTGAAAAACTACCGGTAATCATCA
This sequence comes from Phorcus lineatus, assembly GCA_921293015.1. Taxonomy (NCBI): domain Eukaryota; kingdom Metazoa; phylum Mollusca; class Gastropoda; order Trochida; family Trochidae; genus Phorcus; species Phorcus lineatus. The sequence continues at coordinate 27,771,879 of OV121085.1, read as the reverse complement.
GCTGAAACTGAAGATAAATGGCCTTTCAGATCTTTCTTAGTTCAAAGGTGGTATTGACTAAGCCCTTATTGTGGCAATCATGTCTGTGAAAGTTTTGGATTTACACAAACATGGGTAAACTTATCAGTATTAATTACCAAGATTTTGTAGGTTTTAAATATCTGAAGCTCACCAAATCATTATATTGAAGAAAAATTGACTCATTTGAAAAATTAAGAATTGTTGGTAAAAATTTCAATATTTTTACCTCTAATCAAATTGGTAGGTAAATTGATGCAATGATTATTGTTACGGTAACTTGTGTTGGTCATCTTCTTCCAGAATATTTCATCAGAATATTTCAAGCTTTATAAATGCATTCCTGTAATTCACTAATTCTCCCAACTATTTTCATTTACAAAATTTAAATGAGTGTTTGGTTTCAGGGATGCTGGATGAAATGTCCAGTTTAAGTGACTCCACAGAAACAGAGAGTCTCAATGGGGATGTTGTGGATGGCAAACCCTCAATACTCGACAATGCCTTCAAACTTCCCTCAGGAATATTTGTGGTCAATAATGGAAACAAACGCTCCCTTGACTCGGAACTTTACCATGATTTTACTGACTTCAAGTTTGATGCAAAGGATATGTCAAACCAAGGGGAGACAATGCTGAGATACAACAGTGTAGACCAACTCGATTCAATCCCTCAATATTCAAACACTCCAACCAAAGAAGGAATAAGAAAATCTTTTTCAACCACAGCTTTAGATTCGATGAACCATGTGGTTGATTCAGAACCTTTTCAGGTTGATTCTAACAGTACTGAACAGTTGTCAAAAACAGATTTGGAAACTGGGATCAGTTCAAAGGTCACAGAGGTGAAAGCTGAGGTCAAGGACATGAATGAGGAGACATCTCTAGACAGATCACAGGAATTTACTGATATTTCTTTAGGGGAAGATGGACCAACCAATGACAATGACACAATAAATGGTGATATAAGTGTGGATGAAACAAAGAATGATCCTCAACCAAACGCAAACTATGATAGCAGGGAGAAGACTGAAGAGCTCCAACCACTTGAAGGTAATATACATTGCCATATCCTAGGGTTTGAAAGCATATGATCGCCTGACACACTTGTATAATCTTTTCGTATTGAGTGCATGAGATTATCATGTCAAAGCTTAATGTTTTTTAAATATTGATTTGAATATAATTTGTCCTGGAACAATGTTATATATTCTTTTAACATGAACATTTGTATAGTGAGTGTGTGAAAACTGAAACATATGAAAGAAATTGACATTATTGTTGGAAACATTTCCTTCTTTGTTTAACTGCCAATTTTTGGCATATTTCCTTATTAAAATTGATCTTGACGTATCTAAAATAAAGTCAGTCTGTCAGTAGGATGATAATTTGTGTGGTTTTCCTTCTAGCAAGTGGCGAAGACCAGGTTCCAGTGATTGTTGAGCCAATGGTTGTGACTCGAAAATCTATAAAGAAAAAACGTGTCACAACAGTTGACTTTTCCACAACTGGGTCCTCAACTTCTGATGTTAAAGTGAACAAAGGTGAGCAGGATGTTTTCAAAATGAGATTGAAATGACAGTTGTACTGCCTGTGAATGAGTGTGATTATCAGTAATTGTTTATCTCAGCTCGGCCTACATTTCAGCTAGTAATATTGTTTCAATTTCCTGTCAACGTAGAGGAAATTTCAAAAGATTAAGTGTTATTTATTAAAAGTAAAGCAGCCCCACTTTTTCACTAGTGAAAGTTGTCTTAAAAGAAAGAAGACTGTCAGTGAATATAAATTTATGATATTTATAGCATAAAATCTAACTGTTTCAGAAATTTTTTTTTTATTCAGATAATATAATTTTGATATTTTGGTGTCCAAAAACATGTAACAGAGAAGTGAAAGTAATAATTGTTGTTGTAATGTGAGTGATTCCATTCCTTCAAGTGAACTGATCAAGCTTTAGTATCAGCCTTTTAGTCAAAAGTCACTAAAGTCTCATTAACCTTAAAAATCTAAAATATGGGAAAAAGACAAATCATTAAAACTGACCTAATGACAAAATGTAATCAGTGTTAACTGTAATGATCCATCTAAAGCAAAGAGAAGAGTTAAATTATAGGATTCAACTCAAAAAAATTTCAACTGTACTCCATAACCCTATGAATATGGCCTTCTCAACAATAGTTGTCAATGATTGTTGAAGAAAGGGGTCGCATTTCAACAACCATTTGCTTCCTTATATTGAATGATGTAAGATGTTTGGATTAGAGAAAGTCATAAATGCTGTCACAAATATTGTCTTTGACATCTGAAACCGAAGGTTTATGACATAATTTTGGCACAAGGACAAAAGTTATTTTCAGTACAATATCAGAGCCTTTACAACTTTAGTTCTATGTTTTTAGAATATCAACTTGAATATTTTTTCTTGGAAGAAATTAGTCACAAAATCTACTCATTTATAGAGTGAATATTTCACTCAAATTCTAAAAACGTCCCAAAAGCATCATATTTTAGTTTTGAAATTAGGAGGTACATAAGTTTTTTGACTGCAATATTGATAAAATAAATCTTTTCTGTGTTTAAGGTCAAATAAGGAGGTCAGTCAGTATGGGTTCATCGAAGAAAAGCTCAAAGAAAAGAGGTAGGTCTTGATATTCTCTGTCCAATATTAACGCTTTTCCTGGGATTTGATGATACTTGCAGATAACCCAGTGACAAATCTTGGATTATTACCTATATTCATTCAATTTCTCTATATATTTTCCCTATTAATGTCTTTTGATCGCTAACTGAACTGAATACAAAATTAATTTACCTTTAATGACAAATTCATGAATTTTGAAAGTTGAAATCAATGCCATCAATTAATATACAAGGAAAGCATAACAAATCCATAATTATACCCTTTTATTCCCTGTAAATAGATCATGTAATAGATCATAGATCATACAATGATCATTTAATTATTTAAAGTTTAAATGTACTTGGATTAAGAACTGAACTAAACACAAAATTTAACTCATAACAAGTCTATAAAAATATCTATTCAGAGTTGAAGTCTGTGCCCTCCATCAGTTTCCCTATCCAAGAGGAAGACACAGAACACAAACTTTACACCCAGATGGACAAGGAACCAGACACAATCTCCATAGACACTCTCAGCAGCCTTGCCTCCGAGGAGGAAGTCAACCAGTCAGGGGAGGTAACTCCTGACACACTCTCACTTGGTGATGGCGATAATCTGTCCTATCAGTCAAACCATTGTCGGTCTAGAACTCCAATATTTTCAACAGATGAAGATGTTCCGACACTTCTTCAGAGATTGTCGGCCAGTGGGGTATCGGCAGACGACTCACCTAAAGATAGCTCTCCACTGTCTCAGAACTCCCTTGGGCAGTCGGTCGAAAGTGGTGGGTCCCCTCAGCAAAACTCGCCTAAGTTAACACTACTAGCTGTGAAGGATAGGTGAGTTTGTATTAATTATCAAGTTTATCAAAAACATATAAGATCTTCTATTTTAAATCCCATATTTTTGTCAAAAAAAAGAAACATTGCTATTCTTATGTATGTTGATTTAGATGCCCTTCATATATTTATTAAAGAAATTCATTACTGTGTTTTCCTAAATCAATTTTGAAAAGATTAATTTTATCAAACAGAATATTCACAATTTGTAAGAAGTTAGATTGTTAAAATGTAAAAAAAACCCACTGTTTTTTTCTCATTTTCTCTGTTTACAATCAACACTATTCCTACATTGTAAACATAATTTTCAGTTTGCAGTCGAAGTTCTCTAGCAAGACCAAGTCATTTATTCAAACTATTCGGAAGAAGAGTCCGCTAGGTAAACCCATCACAGAAAATCCCTTTGATGAAGCTCTTCCTGGGACTGAGGTAGGTCCTCAACCTCCACTGTAGACTAGAAGCATTAGAAATACTCACTTGTTAGTAAGTGAACAAGTGTAATATAACAGATCACACTCCTACACTACAATTTTGATAAACCATTTTGATGTAGCCATTCCATCTAAGTCCTGAGTTAGGCACCTATTGTCAACACTGAAAACCCTAACATAACTTTCTTTCAGCCACTATAACTTTGCTATAATCCTGGTGGTCACAACTTTACACTAAGGTTAACCTAAATGCCATTCTTTAACATTGCACTAAGGCCACCTTAGTGATTTTAGGTTACCTTAGGTTTTGTGCAACAGCATGCTGGACTATTCCTTATTGCTACCGCTCTCATAGTTCTTTTGCAATTTTCTAAATCCTTTATGAATATGTAGGTTGGCAAAAGTGATTTCTCCTCTCAAGGCTGTATCATCTGGGAGGGTGTAAAGCTGTATGAGATCAGAAGGAGTCCGTCTTACCTGGTCTACTAGAATCAGTCTTTGAATCATTTAGTTTGGTATAGTTGGTGTAGGTAATTTTTAAGCAATAAGGTTCATACATGTTTTATCTTCTGCAGGAGGAACCTCAAACAACAACACCAGGGAAGACAGAAACAGAAACTAACACAGCAAACACAAGTCTTCCATTGAGTGACCCTTTGTCAAACATGACCTGCACAGTTGACCTTACTGACCTGGAATCCATTACAACCTTGACCAGACGCAAACTGCAAGACATGGGTGTCCTCCTTAATCCAGCAGCATTGAGGACAGTAATTCTGGACTGGGTTGTGCAGCTTCATGCAACGCTTCAGAAACTGCATCTGCAGGTGGATCAGGATCGGAAGGTCAAGGTTGTGGGCAAGACTAGCAGGAGGAGACAACTCAGTGGGAAAGGCAAGAAGGTGATGGATTGCTTTGAGAAAGAATCAGTGAATGTTTCGGGTAGTCTTGAAGACAGTGGTGTAGGGACTGAAGTTCAGGTTGATGCAGATGAAAATGGTCAAGACAGTGAAAATGGTGAAATTTTGGAAAATCTTAATTCTGGTGATAAAGAAGACATTAGAGTGAGACACCCCTCAGGGGATCAGATTTATGAAATAGGTAAAAAAGATAAGATAGGTTTGAATTTCGTTGATGTTGAGAATAACAATGAATTGTCACATGGCATTGAAGAGTGTGACCTTGAGCCAATTCACTGGGCAGACATCTTTCACTTCCGAGATCCCTTCAATCTATCTTCTAAGATTCATACTCATATCGAGGAACTCTGTGCAGTATGTTTTGATGTTGGTTGTCATGGAAATATCTCGAAGTTCATATCTCCAATCAGTATGGACTCACAAGATGGTAGTAAAACAAACATTACAACAGGGTCAGAGAGGCCAATCCTAGAAGCTGGTAGTTGTGGTAGCTGTCTAATGTGCAACTCATACTGTGAGAGTTGTGACCACCAGATGGCACTCTTTGTGCGGAGTTACTTCCATTTCTTCAGCATAAATCAGCTAAGCTGGGTGTTGAGGAGATGGAAAGACAACTGGTTCCATACATGGGAAGCTGCAGTCCGAGCCAGTCAAGGTTTGTTCAAATATTCTTCATTACTGTATTATTTCTTTATTACATACTCAGAACTAAAGTTTAACCGCACATGATTAAAAAAATTGTAGGCTTCCAGTCCTCATTTAAGTGATTTATAAGCTTATGTAAAAAAAAATTGAAACTAAAGCAACTACCGGTATGTGTTTTTGATTATTTAACAGATGTGCAAACTTTTCCTGGCATCTACATCATTATTTAAGGAAAAGGGTTTTAAAATAAACATCACACCTTTGAAAAGATGTTTTACAATCAATATCGGAATATTTTTTAATTTTGGACACTAGTGGCTTTTTCTTTGATACTCAGTGTAATTTAAATCAAAACAATTATTTGTTCCCTAGGCTAAATTGGATTGTAACTTGTAACTCATCTATGATCTTTGAGAATCCCGTAGAGATCCATGTCCACATAAACTTTGAACAGAAAACGACCATGAAATTGACAGCCAATCATTTTGGAGGGCCGACCATCAGGTTCCTGTTTTCTCAGGCCCTTTACTAATCGATTATGATAATTACATTAATTAACCATTACTCAACTACACAGCCCTAGGGGAGGGTGACCCTATCTCAGAGAAAATGACGGAGAGAGATTACGCTGGTGCCATAGACTTACTGCGGTCCTTTATCCTGCCTAACAAACAAGCCTTCCTCGGACACGTGGTCAGGTATTGTGCAGATGCTTCCTTGTAGCTTTGTCCTGCCATGATTTTTTGTCAGGTAAAACATTATCTCAAAGCTTCTTGGTAGCTGGTGTTAGGGCAGGTCAATATTGCAGGCCTTGAGTATGATATTATTTTTGTGATTTATAGATATCTCTTATCACAAGTAAATACTGTCAATTATAAACACTTAGAAATGCTCCTAACATATTTGTGAAAAACCAGCAAAATGAATCTTCATGTATGGTTTTCAGTTCTTCTCAGATCTTTCATCACCAATACTAGCGCGACACTCTAAATCCTTTCTTCCAGGTTATTTGCTGTGAGTCCCCATCGTGCTGTAGAGTTTGTAGCAGAAATACCAAAGAAGTTCACCATTCAAGACCTGATAAACACTTGTCGCTTGCACAAGAGCAACACAGCCACTTGTCTTTCTAAATACGTCCATCTTCGACTTGGAGAAATGCCCTCATATCTCAGGTAACCATTGTCAAATGCATCTCAAATAGCTCTTTGTTTGTACCATTCATATTTAAAAAACTTTTATAGGTGAGTCCATATGGAAGAAAATTGCAAAGCAAATGCTTTCATAAACTATTGAACAAAATCTAGGTTTGAAACATAAAAGACATTTTCAAGGGAAAAGAAGTTTTGGAAGTAAATATGCCATTTAGTTTCCTTATCAAAGATTGATAATATAAGGTTAAGAGATTGCTTGTGACACATTGTTATTCCACATTGTTTCTGTAATCTCAGCATACCAGAGTGTGCTTGAAAGTCACTTTTGACTTCTTCTGACTAATCACAAAGTAGTATTTTTTTCCTCGATTGATTTAGCTAATTTGTATTTTTGCAGGTTACAGATAGTTAAGGAGTTGTGCACCAAACAGTATCTTACACTGACACTACTGGACAGTTTCCTGGCTCGTATGAGTGACCAGAGTGATAAGGAGGACAGCACTGGTCAGCTTGAGCCAAGGTAGAGTATGTCAGTCAATAGCAGTATCTTCAGTATTTAGACCATGTGATGGTTATCTTACAAGAAATGAAATAAAAAGGACATGGCATCAAATCAAATAATTCATTCATGTTATGTTATTTCAGCCCAGGGAGTCACATGATGAAAAGAGCAAATCAGGATCTCATTGACTGTGTCCTTGACCTTTGTTCAGACCACATCTTAGAGACAGCTTTACAAACCTGCAAAGACAAAAGGTAACGATATTTTAATCAAAAGCACTCACTACATCGGGTTGCCACAAAGGTTAGTAAAGTCATATCTTACAACATTACACTAAATATTTGGTTTACAAGAATAAAAGTGGATGTGCTACCTTATTTCGATTAAATCATAATCTTTTAGTTATAAGGTTCTTTTACAATTATGTATTACAATTACAAGAGATAGGATTAAACTGCATTGGAATTCCCAATATGATATATAATGGTAAAGATTTTATGCTTAATTAATTTCTGGATAACAACTTCTTTATTGTGAACCAAATTCTGCATATTGAACAACTGTGTTAAGCTTTTTTTAATTGCAAACATACAAAAACTTGAATCCATTTAGTACAAGAAAACAGGTTTATTGTTACTTAAATTATGTACAAAAATAATTCATATTGAACTTGAGAAAATACATTCAACGGTTGATTTGCTGATGACTGATAACCTGTTTAATGCTATTTGCGACAGATATTGGAAGGGATGTTTGCAGTTGTGGAAGAAGAATGAAACTTCCTCATGGCAACAGATAATAAGTCTCGTTGTAAAACTTGGAGACATCAGCCTGCTTGATGAGTCCTGTTCTTATGGTAAGAATCAACTTTATATCAAATATGTGAGGCCTAAAAGTTCAACTTACCAGTAGATAAAAGTAACATCAACTATTCTCAAAAATTCGTTCATGATAAATCTGTTTTTCAATTCTTTATTAGCCATGTTCCAGTATTTGTCATTCCTTGAATGAAAACTTTATGAAAACCAAGACAATGTTTTTGGGTGCATATTGTTGAATGAAAACTTTATGAAAACCAAAACAATGTTTTTGGGTGCATAATTGTTGAATGAAAACTTTATGAAAACCAAGACAATGTTTTTGGGTGCATATTGTTGAATGAAAACTTTATGAAAACCAAGACAATGTTTTTGGGTGCATATTGTTGAATGAAAACTTTATGAAAACCAAGACAATGTTTTTGGGTGCATAATTGTTGAATGAAAACTTTATGAAAACCAAGACAATGTTTTTGGGTGCATATTGTTGAATGAAAACTTTATGAAAACCAAGACAATGTTTTTGGGTGCATATTGTTGAATGAAAACTTTATGAAAACCAAGACAATGTTTTGGGTGCATATTGTTGAATGAAAACTTTATGAAAACCAAGACAATGTTTTTGGGTGCATATTGTTGAATGAAAACTTTATGAAAACCAAGACAATGTTTTTGGGTGCATAATTGTTGAATGAAAACTTTATGAAAACCAAGACAATGTTTTTGGGTGCATATTGTTGAATGAAAACTTTATGAAAACCAAGACAATGTTTTTGGGTGCATATTGTTGAATGAAAACTTTATGAAAACCAAGACAATGTTTTGGGTGCATATTGTTGAATGAAAACTTCATGAAAACCAAGACAATGTTTTTGGGTGCATATTGTTGATTGAATGAAAACTTTATGAAAACCAAGACAATGTTTTGGGTGCATATTGTTGAATGAAAACTTTATGAAAACCAAGACAATGTTTTGGGTGCATATTGTTGAATGCAAGTTGAGTTGGACTCCGCCTGATTAAAACTACTGTAAGCATTTAAAATGTTTGATTTTATTTATCAGGTTATTTACCAAAAACTCCTGAAGAATGGCACTTCCTTTTACATGAGTTCAGTAAAACTATGACAACTCTACCTAAGCCACAATCTGATTGGACGAACACATTGACGTGGGAGAGTGTGAGTGAGCTGATGATGAAGACCATTGGTCCACAGGCGGCAGTGATGTTGCTGCAGGATCAGCAGATTGCAGAGGGGGAGCTTGACCCCCACTTCTACCAGACCTGTATCCTGGAGAGTCTCCTACAGGCTCAACAGAGGTAGGCTATGAGGGTTAGATTGGTTAGAATGATTGGTTCACTGGCTGCAAGGTGGCACTCAGGTTTTAGAGAGGGAACTGGACTCACACTTTAACCAGACCTGTATTCTGGAGTGTCTCCTAGAGGCTCAACAGAGGTAGGATATGAGGGTAAGATTGGTTAGATTAGACTGTTCTGCAAGCTTCAGGTTGATATTGCAGATCATTGATTCAGGAGCCCAAGTGTATAATATAAAGAAAATGTATATATATTCAAACACTGAATGAAATTGATTTCTTTTATCGAAGTTTGGTTCAAATCTCTTGTCATTACCTATGAGATAATTTGCATCTATCAAATTAAAGTAGTAAAAATTATTGACTTCTTGCATGTTTCAGATTGGTTATTCACAACATGTTGGAAAAGGTTGACACGTACCTCTGGGCACAGAAGCAGCCACATCTCGCACCACAGGTAAATTGTTATTTTTGTTTCCTTTTTTCATAAAGGATCATGAAAGCCTTTGCAGACAACAACATCATACTTCACAACATATTGGTGATATTGGTGGTTGTTGGAGTTGTTTGGGGTACAGAAGCTATCTATTTGGAGTTTCGATATAAAATGATTTTTTTTCATTACCATTTAACCAAAAAAGCCTATCAGTGGCCTTTTTTCAATCCCGGATTATTCAAATTGGTAATTGATTTTTAAGTATAGTTCCTTATTCAATTGTTGGCCCTTTTGAAAGTTAGCCACATATCGATGCTGCAACTTTCATGGTGAGAGTTTTCCAAGGGTGTTTATTGATTTTAAAAGGAATCTTTATTTCAATTTTACAAAAATGGGTTTGGATTTGATTTTTCACCTGGTAGATGGGTAATATCATAAAAAATTTCTTTTATTTAGCTGCTGTATGCTGTGACAGCAGAAAAGAAGGGTCGCATTGAACAAGATAACCAGAGTTACCAAGAGTTGGTGAGTCAAGAATGTTATGTACTCTTTATAATCCAGCAACAATGATAATTTTCATGTGGCATACTTTTCTAGACTCTAATGAAAGATTTAGGCAGTTTCTCCATAATTAGAGTTTTCTAACCATTTAGGGTGCTTGAATTACTTTACCACATTATATTCTCATAGTATCTATGTACTTAAGGCCAAAATTTACAGGTCCCCTATCCATTGATAAACCATGCCAGTGGTTGCTTAACTTCAATAATTAACTGAGTTATTGACAGGACCATCTGTCACTATGATTGCAATTCATTTATACACTCTCTACACACAATTTGCAAAATGCCCAGAACATATATCACTGACTTGATTGTTTGATGTTCAGTTCTCAAGGCTTTCGATGAACACGACCGGTGTGGGACGGAGTGTTGAAGATGCAGAGACTCATTGGGGGACCGGTGCTGATGTCACTGGGTAGGAAACCTGTTTCCACAATCCTTTAAACCTTTAGATCAACTGATATGTGTACTAACTCATAGGAGCACTGTATTAAGTGGCAGCTCCAGTTATTTTTGGGTTTCTCTCTACATTAGTGCCATGTATTGATGAAGAACTTGGGAGGAACCTTCAGAATACCCACATTTTAATCTGCAACAGGGAGAAGATGAATTTCTTTAAGAATTATGCTAAATTTTTGGTAACTTTTGTGGTTTTTATCTAACCCAATGTGTACATCATACACATTTACACCTTTTGAGCTATAAATGTTTATACATAAAAATTAATAGATTCCAAGGAATAATGTTCACGTTTACATTAGTATGAGAATTTAGTATTATTCTCATGTAGGAAATTGACTTTGCCTTTCTTTGGTATTTAACAGATCCTGTATGAACTGTAGTCTGCCTCTGACAGAAACTGTGTCTCATATCGTACCTGGCGTCCTCATCTTCACTTGTGGTATGTTAAATGTTACAGCACTTACATTGATAGGGAAATGATTACCTTTATGATTTTTATAAAGAGCTATATTGTACAAACTTGTTGCTTATAGTTCAAGTTCAAGCTTGATTTAACAGAAAAAAACAGTGAGCTTGATTAAAGAGAACAAATTGGAGAGGTTGATTGAACAGGAGCAATCATAAAGGTTGATTTAACAGAACCCATCAAAAAGCTTGATTTATTAGAACAAATCAGATTTAACAGAACCACCTGCGTTTATCATATATGACTTGTCCACTTGTCTTGCAGTAATAATAATTTAAATGGTTCTTAGAAATTGTGTCTTACAACTTGACATATGATAACCTGTTGGCGCATGTTAACAGACTCTGTTTGTGCGTTAACACATGAACACAGACTCAATTGATCGTTTGTCATGTGATAACTATCTCTGATGATTTTACTCTGTTAAAGCATCTGTAAGATGTGATAATGAATACACCGATTATTTCGATTGTCCAGTGGGTTTAAAACAAGGTTGCGTACTCAGTCCTATATTGTTCTCTCTATTTATTAGTGAGCTGTCAGCCGAGTTAGCAAAACATGGTAAATACGGAATACAATTATTTCCTGATTTGTTAGAAATTTTACTGCTTATGTTTGCAGACGATGTTGTACTTGTATCAGATACAGTTCCTGGTTTACAAAACCAACTTAACATACTATATGATTTTACTAAACACTCCGGTCTTATGGTGAATCTTGACAAAACAAATATTGTTGTGTTTCGAAGGGGTGGTGGGTTAGCTAAGCATGAGCAATGGTTTCTAAATGATCAGAAGATTACCGTAGTAAACAGTTATAAATACCTAGGTATATTATTTTCTTCAACTCATAAAATGGGATGCTGTATTACTGATTTAGCCGCGAGAGGCAAACGTGCACTAATGGAGGTTATTGTTAATTTAAGCAAAGTAGGAATAGTTAATTGTAATGTTTTCTTTAAGATTTTTGACACTCAAATACAACCCGTATTATTGTATGGTGCAGAGATATGGGGTATGCACACATTTGATAAGCTAGAGAGAGTTCATTTAATAGCATGTAAACGATTTTTAAATGTGGGTCCTCAAACCCCAAACGCCATAGTATATGGGGAATGTGGGAGATATCCTCTTTATATAAATGCAATGTGTAAAACATTAAGGTACTGGCTAAGATTAATGGAAATGCATGAAAACCGAATCCCACTTAAGGTCTACAAAATGCAATTATATTATTTTAACTGCGGTTATACAACTTTTGCATCACATGTTCGAAATATTTTATCCTCTCACGGCTTTGGGTATGTATGGCTGTATCAATCCGTGGGAGATGTAACCTCTTTTATTCATGCTTTTAAAAATGTGGCTATAAATATGTTCTTCCAATCTTGGACCTGTACTCTAGCAAATAGTTCCAGATACTGCATTTATCGTGAATACAAAAGTATTTTAGCTCCAGAAAAGTATTTAAATTGTATAACTGATCAGAGATTGAGAAAAATATTTGTTAAGTTTAGAAGTGGATTATTAAGGTTAAAGTACAATGAAGGGAGATGGCTAGGAATAGAAAAAAAACAACGTTTATGTCCATTTTGTAATTTAGGAATAGAAGACGAATATCACTTCTTATTCATATGTCATTTGTATACTGATTTACGGGTTTATTTTTTACCAACTGTTTATCATAGTAATCCAAACATGTACAAATTTAGAGCCATAATGACAACGGAAAATGTTTTAGTGTTGCAAGGGTTAAGTAAATTCTTATGGCATGCATATAAATTGAGAGAGAGCAATACAGGTCTCAATTAGTCTACGCATATTCGTAAAAATATATAATACTTGTACAGCTTATAATCAATAGCACACCAATTGTGTAAACAATAATAACGTAACTATAATGTATTTAATTATAATGTATGTACTGCACTGTATATGGGCCTGAGGCCTTCGTACTGTAATAAAGACTTGACTTGACTTGACTTGATTTGTCGGAATATTGTAATTAATTCTGTGGATGTGTTTGCACGTGATATCTGATTCTGTAGATGTGTTTGTATGTGATAACTTATTCTGTTAATGTGTTTGCACTTGATAATTAATTCTGTTAATGTGTTTTCACTTGATAATTAATTCTGTTAATGTGTTATCACTTGACAATTAATTCTGTTAATGTGTTTGCACTTGATAACTAATTCTGTTAATGTGTTTGCACTTGATAATTAATTCGGTTAATGTGTTTGCACTTGATAATTAATTCTGTTAATGTGTTTGCACTTGATAATTAATTCTGTTAATGTGATGCTACATGATATCTGATTCTGTTGATGCGTTGCCACATGATATCTGTTTCTGTCCATGTGTTTGCACTTGATAACTGATTCTGTCGATGTGTCACCACATGATATCTGATTCTGTCCATGTGTTGCCACATGATATCTGATTCTGTCGATGTGCTGCCACATGATATCGGATTCTGTCAATGTGTTGCCATGTGATATCGGATTTTGTTGATGTGTATGCACATGATAACTGATTCTGTTGATGTTTCAGGCCACAGCTTTCACAAATTCTGCGTGCCAGTCAAGGTGTGTCCACTCTGCATGTGTGAGGTCCAGCTCACTGACCAGCATCATCTCACATAGTGGACACATGACCATTATTCCATGGGGAATTTGTTGTAAGCTAATACTCAATTAGTGCTTTTAGTTACGTTTAAGTCTTTCATGCCAAGTCCTAGGCAAGTAACGGGGTTGACTGCTTGTGTGCTGTTTCTTTTCAGGTTTCAATGAATCCAGTAATATAATAATAATACCAGTCCACACTTACAGTTAAATTTGATTTGGGAGGGGTGCACTTAAGGTGCTTGATATTTTTTTGGTGGCTGTTTTTTTTTTTGGTATGTAGGCACTGATCACAAGTGTTACATTAATCACTTTATTGATGCTTCCTAATTCAAGGATCTTATTCTCTATCTGGGAAAAGATATTGCACTTTGTTTTGTTTTTTACCGTAAACCAAGTGATATATCAAGGAAGTGCTTTGCAATTGGTTGCAAAGCTAATCAACATGATTAATGCTATTTTCAAAATGGCACACCTTTCAATTTTTTAAATATTTGGTCATTAGATTATTTCTGTGTAATTGCTAATGTTCTTTTAGTGTACATGGATATGTTAAATGTCATCCTACCTAAGCTTGTATAAGATGTTCCATTTTCATATATGTATTTTTTCATAAGTTAGTAAACATACTATTATTCAATAAACTTTCTTTATCATTCTTTACAACATAGCTTACACTAATAATATATAACCATATTTCAAAGAACTTGCAGAGATTTTTGTACCTACTGAAAGTATATATATATATAAAATGTAATATTTGCTTATCAAGGCAGCATATAAACTAAGAATGAAAATGTAGTTAATTTTGTGAAAATTGTAAATTATGTCAAGAGATGAATAGTCATGTCAAAAAATTACATAGTTATTTGATGTGCTTCATTTCTTAGCCTGTTTGATATGTATAGTTTTGGCTCAGAGACGCAATATTTTGTACCCTTAGTCTGTTTAACAGGGTTGATTCTACTAGACTTGTTCTTGTGATTCTGACTAACGAGGAAACGGGTATAGACAACAGACCTGGTTCCTCAGCTACATTTCTTAAATTATAAGTTGATGCATCGTGCTACATCAGCGTATTTGTCTCTGCCTTGCTCCATCATATAGCCAATATTCATCAGCCTAAAACGCTTGTATCGCTGACGGCTGGTTACTCATGGCTATTTATAGCCTACATTGACATTTGTTTGAACTCACATTCGGGTTGTGCCGCTATTTTGCTGAATGCGAGTCAATTCATTAGCTTACTATATTTAGTGATACGAGCGTTTTAGGCCGAAGGATATCAGGGTATATGATTGAGCTTGGCTGAGACAAATACGCTGATGTAGCAGGATGAAGTTGATGATGCCATTTTAAGTCCACAGCTACTGATTATGATTCAGTTATACCATGTTCTTTCATCCACTCAATGAAGTGGCCGTGATTGGTTGTGAGAAACTAATAAAGAATAATTATCCATTTTTTTTCATGTATTATATCTTATAAATGAATTCTTGTAAATGCTGTTATCCTGGTTACAAATTTATAACTATCTTTGTAATATACACATGTATAGGCATATATATCTGTAAATAATCTTTATATTTATCTTGAAAGTATTTTCATTTTGAGTGAAAGAAATCAAGTTATATGTACTGGAAAGTCATGAACATGTACTGTGTGAAATCATTTCAGAACTAAAATTAACAATTGAATAAAATTGTAGTCGTTTACTTTTCTATTTTTCCATACAGGTCATTCATCATTTATTGAAAAATGTGTGTCTCCGTGTACTTAAAAAAAATCAACATGTACCCAAAGTGCAGTGAAATACCTTTTTCTTCTCAATTTGAATTCTCAACAGCTCTCCATTCAATCGAAGAAAGACATCACAATAAAAAAAGAATGTTTAGAAGATAACATAGGTGAATGGTTCTTCATTGTGGTATGGCATCTTTTTGCAACTTTCACTGCAATGAAAAACTAATCAAGAGCTGTTCTTGTCCTTGCTTAAGTGTGATGCCGTGTTTTGGCTCAATCTTAAGTCTTCTATAAGTGATTTTGGCTGCTTCCTGACTAAATTTATTTCATGATCATTGAAGAGAGCTTTACTTTCAGTATGTAATCCTTTGAATTGTGTTTCATAGATTATGAAAATAGATTTTAGCTCATCAGGCCTAAAAGGTCTAATTAGCTTTTGATATGGCCTGTCGTCCAATTGTTCACTTTTTCTACATCTTTAGTCCATAGGAAGCAAAAGATATCCTTTCAGAGGACAGAGAACAAAAGGACGAGATGAAAACTGTTGAAGTCATGTTACTATTTGTGTTAAGGACAGGAAAAGTTGCCATAATCCTACATAGATGGTATACCAATTTTTAGCATCCTGGGATACCTGATTTTCCGGAGAGAGCTGAATAGGATGCCCATATTTAATGGAAGGTCAAAACAAAATTTAGAAACTTATGTCTTCATATATCAAAGATGTTATTCTAAAATTTAAGCTTCCAAAACCTCGACTGAACCTCGAAGTTCAGCTTTGTAGATGTAGCCATTCCTCTGTAGAAGTCAGACAACGGCCTGATGATGGAAGACAGGCCATTCTTTAAGCCATTCTGGCCTTATAAGCATAGTAAGCTTAAAATTCACTTCTGTTTTTATGGGAAAGTGTACAAAATACAACAAAACATCTAGCTGTAAATAAAATTTATTTATGCCATTGGTTGTTCATGGTGTAAACTAGACTAGATAGGCATTATCATACAGAACTGGTGCTTTCATCTCTCTACAAGCATTCATCTATCGCAACAGTCTGATCAAATTATAGATTAAAAGAAAATGACAGGATCTGAAAGAATTTCTGCACTGTTAGCAAAATAACATCTTGATGACAATTTGGTTTGAACGACTTGACAACCAGTTTCACAATCCCAATACTTCATGGGGTATTTGCCTTAGTTTTCATACATTGTGGAGAATGTTCTTTACACAAAGGTAACCTTAGTCCCACCAATTGGCTAAGTCTACGTTCATGAGTTACTTATCATACCAGGCCGGGTTTTCAAAGCTCTCTTAGCATTAAGATAGTTGCAAGTACCACACACTGACATTGGCTTATGACTATCTCAGTAGAGCTTTGACAATTTAGTCCAGGATCATTGTAAAGAAGCCAATATTTTTACTCATAGTCTGCCCAAATATTATTCAGGGCCAGACAATTCCGTATAGCCAAATTACAGGACAAGAACTGATTAGGGAAAACCAGGACAAGTTGAGTCAAAATATTTCAGGACTCCAAAATGACTGAAATATCACCTATTCCTGCATGTTGTACTTGGGATTGTAGCAAGTCTAAAGAAAAAAATAAATGTCAAAGTATCTGATTACAGTGCATTTGAAATCGGAGAATTCTGTTTCTTTCAGATTCTGTAACTCTCTAGAGTTCATGATTCATCAGATTGTCCAGGAAGAGTGAGGAGGCAGCATATCTTAAACAGACTCAACACACACACATTTACTTCTCTCAATGGTTAGTACTGTCATAAGCACACTGATATCCTCACATACACAGATATCATGTTACAAAGCTGAGAAAGGAGAAAATTAAATACCTTTTATGAGCAATCCTAAACTTCACAACCTTATGCATTTTGAAAAACATTCGGGCCTAAAAAAATTTAAGCTCTCTTAGTCTTAAGATAGTTTAAGTGTTATGAATATTCACAAGTTTTCCGACAATCTGAGGTTTCAGAGAGCTTAAAAATTAATGGCATAAGAATTTTAAAATTAAATATTCATATATCTCTATGCATAACTATTCAATTGAAGGAAATATTGTCATTTAGCTCCGTACGCACATTTTGATATATTTCGAGACAAGTGATTTAACACCGTACAATAAAAATCTTCAATTTGATTTTAAACTTTCACTTATGATGTTGAGTAAAACCAAAATAAATTTTCAAACATGATTGACAAATGTATTTAGCAGAAATACCGATCATTTATAAATGTTAGTCATTGCAAATTCAAATAAAATCTGCAATACCGGTGTATTCCAAAATATATGAGACAACCTAAATTATTTGACTAGGGTAAAATCACATATAGCTGTCAGCCAGAGACCAAATTTTTGATTTTCTGAAGTAATTTATAGAGATGAATAGGAAAGGTTGCAAGCACTACAAACTTCTATCCTAATCTATTTACTGAAGTCTAAACCCATCTTATATTACAACAGTTTTATATTCAAATAAATAATGTTCAGTAAAAGTACAGTACCTGTCTGTGCAAACTTCGTAATCAATAGCATCCCTCTCAGTGGTGGATCCAGGAATTTTGATAGGGGGTGGGGGACGGGGGTTTGTTAAATATGAATTCCTAAAAGGGAGAAGGGGAAAACTTACCGCCTGAACCCTAATATCCCCTCCCCCCCCCCCCCCCCACGTTTACTTGATGCAAAAAATGTCACTGCCGGGTTGAAAAAAGAGAAATACGAAACATTTGGCCTGATAGGGTATTGTTGGAGTGCTGTGGATACGAATACACTGATGTAGCAGGATGAATTGATAGAAACCATTCCTTATTCACATATTGCATTAATACTAAACCATCACCAGGCATATTCATACAAACAGAAACAGCTTCTACTGTTGGCACAATGAAATCTTTAGGTAGTGAAAAAACTTAACTTTAAAAAACTTTCCAGCTTATTTCTATGATTTTCATGCAAGATCTTTTAAATAATTTATTGTAAGACCTACAGTGATTATGTCAAAGATTTAAAAAGAATTGATGGTTCATTAACTTCATATTTACAACCATAAAGTCACGAAAGTAAAAGCTGGTAATGGTCAAATTCAATGTGAATAAAAGGAGGAGTTTTCAATGTAATGAAGTTTTCATCCTGACAATCTTGTTTATTATTATATATTATCTGGTTATTTCTAATCATATTAACTTGCATGAACATGGGGAGCTGAGATGATGTAATAAAGCCCAAACAAAGCTTAAACTAATCGTTGTAATGGGGCTTGGTCCAATGGAATATAGAAATCTGAAATATTCATGCACAAGAAAAACACAAAAAATCTGCGAAATGCAGCAAAGCAGGTACCAAGAGAGCAGTAGCAGGTGGCCACCACCATGGTGCTTGCAAAATGTACTTAAGATAGATTTTATAAGTGAAGATATCTTGTTTTACATTAAACAGGTAGCACTTTAAACATTTTACATCGGTACAAGTAAATATCACACCAAGTAACAGTGATAAGAAAAATTGATGAGTGTCTAGTACGTGATAGTGATAACAGGTAACATCCATTGGCAACCATTTAATAGTGATAATAGTTAAGGGTGCAACAATGATATCAGACTGGTGTCTACCTATCACATTACCTGTAATGTAACTATGAGGGTCTATTGGTAACTGTGTAATGGTGGTAACAGATAGGCCTCTACCTATAACAGCAACTGTGATACAAGATGCCTGGTAACAATCAGATAATGAAAACTGATAAACATCTACATGAGTTTAGCATGTAACAAATATTAACCATGTTACTGTGATATGAAATAGCATTTTGTCAGTATAAATGTAATAGTGATAACAGACAAACATCCATTGGTACCCATTTAACAGTGATAACATTTAATGGTATTCATGTGACAGTGAAAACAGGTAAGCTTCTATCGGTAACACATTTGAGTAAAAACAGGGTCTTTGTGATAAGAGATTAGCATATTGTTAACCAGGTAACAGGATAACAAACATCAATTGGTAACAACGTTACATTGATAACAGCTTAGCATCTATTGGTAATGATATAACAATAAACAAACGTAGCAGGTTCACCTGGCAGTGGAGAAAATTTTACGTGTTTAACGATAGTCACCATATTGAATTCATTTAGTTAACAAAGAAAATATTTGATGTTAAAATCAACACAAACTAAGCTTGATTAAGTCACTCAGTGAAGGGACACAAAACTGATATAGGGAGAGTTAATTGTTATAGATTGATGGAGCAACATGTTTACATTATCCAATGACTGTCCCTGAGGTCAATCGGATGTCCATTTTGCTTATGTTGTTAATTATATGTTATTTACGCTCAATCTGATTAATAATTGTGTTAAGTCTTAGTACAAAGAATGAGGTCTTCAATACCATAAAGGACAAAACCAAGCAAATATATTTAAGTAACTGCTGCAGGTGGAATGTGATGAAATCTGCTTGGAATATTTTGCTCTCTTCACTATAGGGACATCCACTCAAGACACTTTCCCATACCAACAAAAACTAACAATGCTTAAAATCTTGCGTATGAATCATAAAGAAGCAATCACATCAAATATTTTGAGATACTGATAAGATAACATAACATGATTTTGTAATTAAGGTTTCAATAACAGATAACAGATCTACTAGTTTACAAAAACAATTATTAGATTTACAGAGAACTGAAAGACATTCATGATCGTTGTACAAAGTAGAAATACTTTAAAATAAAATTGAGTTTAAAACTATAAACAAAACAACTGAGGAATCTGAAAACAGATCTCACTTAGGGACCAGTTCTTATAATAAGTAAATGGCTCTGAGTTGAGAGGTAAGTATCTGTTTCACAATTATCCTGGCATGGTTTCTGGACTTTGTCAGTGTTGTGGAGAACATAAAGGACCATAACCTTCATTTTAACAATAAGTTTGAGAAACTTGGGTAGGAGGAAAAGTTGCAAAAAATAATTGAGATAAGAAATTTGCGGAAGTACTACAACAACTGAAGTCTTCTTTGAGAAGTTTCTAGAAGTAGGGTGGCGAATAAGGACAAGTATTTTATGAACATAAAGTTACAAATAAAGAAGTTGTTGTGCATGAAATACTTGTCCTTTATAAAAGTCTGGGTATTCAATACAGAGACCAATAAAACAGCTGGCTTCATTGAGCACTACTCTAAGTAAAACATATATACAGACAGTGAATAACATGGAACAAATATCTCATAAGACGTGTCTTACAGATACCTCAACTTCACAGTAACAAGGATACACATCCCCATTCAACAGCACAAACTCAAACAATCAGCTTATATGGAAATACAATCAGGAGTTTTTTTATCTCGTGTTTACTGTATTTACTCTTAAAAAAATCTAAGTATTCCTCTCTTGAGAGTTATGTTAGGTTGCAAGAGTGCAACATACCATTTTGCTTGACACCATTATGTAGTTGATAATAATCTTCTGAAAACAGACTGTTGTCAGGCAAACTTACTTTACTTGATATAGCCATTAATAAAAAAATATACTATTTTAGAGAAAAAGGTTGAAACTGTAGTGCAACAGACTACGTTATCAAAACTCAGTTTTCTATACTCAGTTGCACTGGTAGTGCAACAACTTAGTCCTTGGTGAAAACATCTTTTCTGTAGGAACATTATTTTGAACAAACAAGACACTTGTCATTTTCACCACTCTCATGATTGATGTTCCATTCACTTATTATCTTTTATAAACTTCACAAACTACAGAATGTAGTATAATAAATGTTACATTCACAATCATGTAATTTTATAGAACTCTTTATAAAAAGTCTATTGGGAAATTCAAACCAACACCTTTGGGCATCAATCATTATCACTGAATGCCAAAATCTAAAACATTGCTTAATCTAGCAATCTTGCAATGTTGATATAATAATGTTCATAATCATATAAATAATGTATCACTCTTGCATTATGGGCAAACTATAAAAAGTAATGTTGGTAACTCAAATACAATTGAACAAAATAAACAATCTAGAGCAAAACTATCTTGTTTGAACAAGCTATTTTGCAGCAAAACTAAATCTTCTTAATTTTTGTCATTGTCAACTAATCTATTCATATAATATCCAATAATCTAAAATCAATCTTGGGATAACCACTGGTCAGTCAGTCAAGTAATGGTCAAGTTGTAATAAAAACATGTCCCCACTTTTCAGGATCGCTTAATACCCATAAGAAGCTCTGCAACACCTAGATAATAAACGGTTTGCGCGATGCCAAAAAGCGGTGCTATCACTAATATTCTGCAGGTGGCTCCCTTGAAGAATGCTTTAGGGCCCTCGCCTGTCATCACCTTTCTGCAATTGGAACATTTTAGCTATAAACTTTGAGCACCACAAAATTCTAACCATTTATCATTTCAATTATCAGCTATCAAATATCAGTTATCAGTTGTTAAATATCAGTTATCAGTTGTTGAATAAAGGTTATAAATAGAGATATAAATAATAAACTTTCAACTACATTTCTAATTTTCTTTTAAATAAACTATTAATAATTCCCAATTAGAAAAGAGTCATGGTGAGTTACAATGACCACGCACCTGAAACAGTCTAGTATTCCGCTGTATGTCTGCTCTCCCTTGCCTTTATGTAGAGTCTGAAGTCTCGTCTTGACAACTGAAAGGAGGTAATTTATGAAGACATTGAAACAATCTTTTACTGTACACAGACATAAAGATAACACCTTTCACAATCCACAATACAGTAAAACCTCTGGAGTTGAGATCATTCACACAATTACTTTGAGCTACTGAATCCTGAAGTTATAAGCGGCCTCCAATCCAGTGTTTGAGTCCTCATTCATGTTACCTCAAGTTAAAGAGCTTTCCAAATTGCCAGAGTCTGAGTTAGCAGTGTGAAGGTCATGATAATCAACTGGGCCCTATGTTGTCCCAATTAGAAGCTATGTGTAAGTAGTGACGTTGCTTCTTCAGATATGACGCTATAAAGCTTAACATGCAGCTTCAATGTTGAAAATTTCAAAGCTTCGCTGTAACCTGAAGTTCACCATAATCAACTAGACCCGCATCTTACTAATAAGACGCTATATGTAAGTTATGAAGAGAATCCTGCAAAAGGTTCTTGAGATATCACTATGACAAGGATAAAATGTAAAAAGGGTGAAATAAAAGGTTTGAGAACACATAAACGTGAGATTGTATCGTTGAACAGTCTGTTTGTCTGTATGGAAAGCCTTATCCATTGACATCACACTTACTCACCATCGAAAGGGTTAACTGAGAAAGAGGCTATACAGCCTGCTGCACAGCCGGAGAGGAAAGATACATAGAAGACAGCCTCATCACTCCCTTCTCGTCTCTTACCCTGGGTGCGGATCACAAATAAAAGACATGCATATTCAGTTTGAGAAAAGTCATACAATTATTTTGGCATTTTATTATTTTCTAGAAACTGTTTCAGAGGTTTAAATCAAAAGTTAATAATCAATGCTGGACAAGATGTTTGTTCAAAAGCTTACAGCAGTAATCATGCTTTGTCATTAAAAATAACAATAAGGAATGTATTAAATAATTGTGCATTTGTACTGTTTGAAGTGAACAATAAGCTGTCGTGGAACTTGTTCTTACCCTGCTTATACATAGCATCTTTTAGTTTAATTCAAACAATACAAATGCACAAGTGTAGCATTCTAATTATTGTTAACCCTATGTGTGCTAATTAGTCCAATACATATGGAAGATGATTGTCAATATTGTCATGACATCACAATGTTTAAGTATTGCTAGCAGTTAAGAAATATTGAACATAGCATCCATGTTTATCAATCTGTGTATGATTTGATGTGTTTTGCAATAAAGAAAACAACCTGACAGCCTTATTGATAAATCTCAAATTTGCATGGTTAAACGATAATATTCTGCCTACATAGATGTTCAAAATTGTTAGCAAGTTGGTAATCATCTACTCAAGTATATGAAGTGACAGCAACCATGTAGCCAATGCTAGAAATAATTTTTTTTACTGTACATACCATCACATTAGTTGCAGCCAAATATCTTTTCACTACATTTAACAGTTAGATACTTTCAGCATATTGATAGCATTTCTTAAACCTGCTTCAGCAAAGAAATATTGGTAACTAACTAGCTTTCATCATTAAGAAAACATCTAGAAGACCATACTTGAAAGAATGCCACCAAGATAATGCCTACCAGAGCGTTGAGATGAGCGAAGAGGGGGAAGTAGATGGCGGAGAATGTGACGTCCCTGAGAGCAGTAGCACCGCAGCCCTGATACAGGCCCAAGATTCCTCGCTTCCTTAGCAGATCCATCGCTATCCTTGTTGCAGACAACTTTGGCACTTCCACAGGCTTCCCAGCTACAGCACCGTTTGCACTGAGATCAACTTTGGCTGAAACAAAATTTCATTCTATAAACAATGCCTCTTTATTTGCATGAATTTGTATTTGCACTGTCTTAAGAAGACACAGAAAAGCTAGAAAATGCTTTGGCTAAAAATGAAAATTGAGATGGGATAATTTAAGTTAAGTTCAGCGGTGCTCTAAGTAAAGCCTGTAACACATTTGTGGATATGCATTGTGCTAAAATCTTCAAGCACTGGCTTCAGTCGGTAAACCCTGAGTGTTACTGCCCTTATTTTTCAATAACCAAAGCACTCAGATTGAAATAAAAAAATTTCCAAAGATGATAAGTGTTAAAGTTCTGAAATATTTCTTCTATTTGCATACAAAATTGTTTGGAGGTTATCAAATCTGCAAATTCTTTTTCTAATTAGATTCTCCATGTAAAAGCAGATAAGAAATCCGTAACTGAATAATAGTAATATATGTTAATGACAAAGCATTTGAACAATGGAAATATTTTTTTAATTTCAGTTATTGTTTTTTGGACCTACTTGAGTATTTATCATGATTCACTGCTGGCTAGAGGGAATCAAGACATGCTGTAAAGTGAAAGAGAGTCTTAAACTCACCACTCCTGCCAGCATCCTGCAGCTGAATCTTCAGGAGCTCCATGGGGGTGGTGACGATGATTTGACAGAGGCCAGCCCCACCCCCTGCCATCAGCTCTCGCTCGAAGGGAAGTTTCCCTCTGGCAACAGAGAAGTGTTTGTTTAGCAAAGAAGTTATTATGCAAAATTCAACTAAATTTAAAACATTCAAAGCATGATCCACCAGTGTACTAAGTGTAATTGTGAGTGAAAAAGACACTAAGAATCGGTATCCAGCTTTAATGACAATTGTGTTATTAAGTGAATTTTTAGTTGTAATAATTCATTATCAATAATCATTTAGCATCTAATTCTAAATTGAAGAGCTCCACTGACGAAAATTAATATCATTATTTCCATCAATTTCAAATTAAGAACATTATGTCATCTTAAAACTTTTACAAATTCATAAACCCATTTGCTTTTCATGAAAGACACTCACTGGTCTGTCCGGAGTCGATGTCGGAAGAAGTCATTGCCTACCAACTTGATGGCTTTCTCAGGTGTGATAAGCAGAAGATTCACCCCGGAGCCTGAGTGAGAAATTGTCAAAACAGAAAGATGAATTGAATGAAATGGTACTACAGAATTACAATTGAGCATAATGGTGACTTAAAATGTGTGGCATAGTACTGAATTATACAATGTCATTGATTTCAATAAAAAAAAACGAGTGTACCAGAAGCCATATCATATCATTCTCAGAGGCTATTGAAGTTATTACTTCTAATGTTGACCTCTGTAACAAGTGGGCCATAATTTACATATCCTTCCAATGGCATAGCAGTGAAAATTTGGAACACAGATACTATCCTTATGTTGAAATTTTTCAAAGGCATTTAGAAGTTGGTGTGATATTACTAGACAATAATTAAGGATAACAACTTCTTTATTAGAGTAGATATAATAAAGAAGTCGTTATCCATAATAATTGTCTAGTAATATCCTTATGTTCATCCAATCAAACTGTTACTGCAGGTCTGCATACCTGGTTTTCAGTTTATGCGTAGGCATATTTCTATTATTAGTATTTTGTAATTACTATGTGTACAAAAACAATTAAGGTCCTTTGAAATACCAAAAGTTCAAATAAATCAAGCCCTTGTTTGACAGAATACCACTTTTAAACCTTTTCTCACTTTGACTACTGGCGATTAATTTGGAAGTTACAGTTCAAATATAACATTTGACTTCGTTACTCTTTAGTACCAGATATGAATGTTTTCAACAGAATAGGTAAAAAAATATGACAAAAAATGCTGTGCAATCTCATTAAGGACTGTCATTTGTAGTTTTTTTTATAATCATTAAGTTTCCACATTTCAATAGACCTGTACACAGCTGCCTTTTTTGCCATACAAGATGTTACATTTAATGAATAATCAAGTATCAATATTTCCATGGATGCAAATTGTTTATTAAAGCATCTAATGAAGACGTGTTCCACTATTTGAGAAAATATAATTACATTTTTGCATGAATCATCCTCACCTCTGTACATGCCAAAAAATCCTTCATTGCGAAAGGTTTTTATTCCACAGTCAACGCTGAAAATAAAATTAGATAACATCATCATTTAAAAAAATATCTCTCATGTTACTTTTCACAACCCAACAACTTTTATCAAATACAATTTCCAAGATTGGGCAAAACTTGCAATTTGTTTTTTTCATGTCCATTGAGTTTGAAGATATTCTATTGATACAAAATACATTTACATCAAAAGACTTCAAATGGCATTGGTACATAAAAGGTTACAACCTTTGAAATGAAAATGCTGAATCAAGCAATCGGGAATCATAATTTTAACATTAGTTCTTTTAAAACAACATAGGTACAAGGAGAATCCTAATAAACATACACATTTTTACATGTTCATATACTACAATAACAGTTTAAAGATATTATGATTATTTTCAAATCATAAAGATCTATTTATTCAATGACACATACATAAAATGTCATAAATTATAATTTTGTCCTGCAAATTTTGTAAAAGCAAGGCCAAGTAGGAATTACAAGCCAAACAGGACATACAAAGTACATACAGATTCTTATAGAGGAGCTGTCCATTAGGTCCTGGCTGCTGGTTCTGTAGACGAGTCTTCACCAGGTCTATGGGGAACACACACGTCACTCCCACAATGCCTGCAATACTGCCATTTATCACCTTTGGCACAAGACTGTAGGAAAAAAGGTAGTCATAAAATAGACATGCATGAGACAATTTGGCTGTAGCCCTATGATGATATAGACTTTCATTTGAAATCTATTGTTAAAATATTGCATAAGACAAAATTCTTCAACAGTTGATTTCCCTACAGAAGATTAATTGAATTCTTGCTTTAATTAGAAACTTTCTGCATATTAAAGAAAATCTGGCTGATACCATACCCCAATGATGAGGAAAAGAACCTTCCCCCTTTTCCCCTCTGTTACCTGTATTCCTTAAAGTTGATGATGATAACACATCATTCATATTATGATTAGCATCAAATTACTTTATTAAAACTCATTTTCAATCTTATTTCAAATACAGTTCCTACCTGAACTTTGAATCCATTCAAACCTTTCTTCCTTTTCTTGTTTTTATTGGGTAGAGACAGGTATCCTTAACACTTGTCTCCTAGTTCAGTCTGAAGACGAAACAAAAATATTGTTACTGACATGATAATGATTTCACTTATTGATTTTTGAAGGTCAGGTCTACCAGACAAAATTGCGTAGAAAAAAGTCCACATTACAACTACAACATAAATATATTCCCTCGACACTGAAGCATTAAAATATGCAAGAACAAAAGCAAAGTCGGAAAAATAAAACCTTGCGACTGCAACATTTATTTTGACATTTACCATGTGTATATTTCACAAGACCTAGAAAATCTATTTAGGGAAATCATGACTTGCCTCTCATACAAAATGTGGTTTAAATTCAGATATATATGTTTTCATGATGTTAATATGAATTAATCTTAAGCTTAAAAGGTGTACAAACATGTGCAACATTTTAAAATTTCAAATAAAACATTAAAAACAAAATAAATAAGGAACAAACAGCACCTGCAAGCTGTCCATGCTTTAAAATATAAACACATGGTCGAGCCAGATTCTTCAATGTGCGCATGCGTGTGGCTATCTGTTGCGAGGCTCACGGTTTTTTTTTGCTTCTTTTAATGTTTCGTTGACGAGGGAATGTATTTATGTTGTAGTTTCCACAGGCAAAGACACATTAGACAAAGACAAAGAAAGATATTCAACCCATAAACAAAGTAATTTACACCTATATATACTAATACAATTCGGTTTACTTAATGACTGGATTATTTTCCAAATAGTAAATGTAAAGTTGACCAGTACGTAAAAAACATTTCCTCAGTTTCTGTTGATAACAAAACATATCTTGGCAAATCGTAACATTGTACAATTTCACTTTTAAGATACTCTAACTTTGGTCTAAAACCGTTTATGCTACATCTGTGAATAAGCTGTTTGACAAGTAAAATGGCTGAATTTACAGGATTAATGTTCTTTCTTTTCATTCCCAAAATGATTGTTTTGTTTGTAAATTCCAGTTTTAACTGTACAGAGTTTAACCATGATTCAATTTCATTCCATAGTCTAAAGATAGGTTCACATTCCCAAAAAACTGATTGATTGTTTCTACTTCTTTTCACAATATGAACATAATGGTGATGATGTATATCCAATTTTATAAAGAAATTTTTTTTTTTGGAGAATATTGTGAACAATTCTATATTGCGACCATTTCAAGTCTGTGCTTCTCGTACATTTATTGGCAATAACATTAAAAAATTTCCAATCATTTTCTCCAAGGTCACGTTTTAGGATTTTCCCCATTTTGAATAGCATGGCAGGCGAACAAATTTCGCGTTTACAAGAGAGAGGCACAGTTTTATAATCCCAATTATGGCGTCAATCTTTGATGTTCAGATGTGATCAGGTATATGCCATTATGGCTCTTTTCACTGATTCATAAGTTAGAAAGTTAGTCTTCATAGAAAACGTAGTGGAAAATTCTTCATATGTTAACAATCTGCCGTCGTCATGAAGCATATATAATTCACACAAAAAATAATACAAAAAAGGATGTTTATCCATTGTAATATTGTTGTTGTTTCATAATGATTGACATTGTATATCTTCTTCATTTTCAAATAAAACAAAGAATATTCAAAAAATACTTTTACACTATGAACATGCATCTTTAATGTTTATATCACCAACAAAGTGCATCTACTCAATTTAGGGTGATATGTGTCAAGTACTTACTCGGACAGTCCTTTAAAGTCATGAGATACCCCTCAATGCCTACATACTAGATCCTAGAGGTGTTTGCGTTGTCCAGTTTTCAGAAATTAATTTTTGTGTAGAAATGCATAGACAGAATTTGAAACCCAATCGTCCGGGAGAAGTAATCAAGTTCAATTTGATTACTAATTGTACCCTTTAGTTCACAACAATATTTGTATGTCAGGGTTTCAGGAGATATAAGGTCTAAATCAAAGACAAAGTCCCCCTTAAATATTCACCCCTGACAAAACCCCACAAGGAGAGAACCTACCTTGTTAAAGCTTGTACATAATAAATGAATAATAAATAATAAATGATGACATTTGTTAAGGTAAGTCCAATTAATTCATTATCAGAGGGTCCAAATAACCAGGATTTGACTGTAAATGCATTATGCAAAGTAAACAGACTGATGTATTGATGATACATGATACACAGCAAATGTTCCTAATTCCTGTGTATTTACAAACAATAACATGTACTGTATGGTGTATCATTTTTGGACCAAAAATCAGACTCAGACATCTTGAAAGTGAGCAATATGAAATATAGTTTTGAAGAGTAGTTTTGAAAACATAAAAACTCTATTTTTCTCTTAATACTAGACCATTATATGTATTCTCTGAAGCTTGAAATGTTGACGCTAGTCAGTTGCATATCAACAAAAACACAGTCATGCATAACAGTATCTATCCTACATAAGAGCTTACCCACATGTACAGTTATAATGATGTGGAATTCGACTAACTTTTGTGAAAATCAATCAGTTTCTATTTTTCAAAAACTCCAAATCATAGCCGACTCGGACAAAATATATTTTTAAGGTTTCTAAAATTGTCAGTGTTAAAAAACTTGCTTAACACAAAGTCACAAACTTTGTCTTTAGATAAACATGACCTCGCACTAAATTCTGTCACTACAATAAAACAATTAAAACTTCTCAGGTACTCAAACTCAAAGACATGAAAACAGTGTATGATTGAGGGGGGCGATTCAGTTGTTCAACCACCAAAAAAATCGCCATAAAAAAGGTGGACACCCCCCTTTTCCATAAGTGATGACCCCGTTTCAAAATTTGTGGAATCATCACGTGAAAGGATAGGTATTTATACAACCAGTTTTAAATAGTTTGATGAACCAAAGAAAATATCAGCAAGTTCCCTGAAAAGAAAAGCTTAACCTGTTATTCAACATCCTTTCATGTTACAAAAGAGATAAAAACTTAGCTGGATAGACTGTTCTCTGAGATGAGAATTGCCTCAAGGAAATGTGCTAATTTCTATCCTATAAGGTAAGTGACAAGTTCCTTTGTCTGATAATCAAAACCTGAGAGTGTCAAGAGTTATTGCAATGAAACAAAAAAATCTAGTCTACATTTCATTTTAATTAAGGACATTTAAATTTTGGGTGTGGAGGTTATTCATCAATGAGACAATCTTGATCAACGTGTACTTAATTCATGGAAGGCATGATAAAACTTGCCATCATTCATTATTAGAATTAAAATCTACTTGACCCTTAACTATTTATACAGCTATGCACAAAACAGTCATATCTACATCCATCTGTTACAAAAACATTTATTGGTGATCACAATCACTGTTGCATAACTGCAAACATCTGTTGTGTTCTTGGATTACACAAGACATTGTAACTATATAAATTCATTGTGTTTAATCAGGGATTAACCCCAGCTAATCTGCAAATGTCCACTCCCATGGGGAGTATTATAAGGTCATCTGCTGAACCCTATCCTTTTTATTGCAAAATGTTTTGATGTCTTGTATTACAGGGTAAATATCTTGAATAGATTGTTATCTCATTCATTTATTATTTCATTTATTGCATATCTCATATATGCATGAATCCAATCAAACTTTAGTATATAATGTGAATACTTAGTTACATTGATGTGATTATATATCATAATATTATTTCAATGTAGTCTAATAAGCCATTTATTGGCTTTGCTAACAATATTACCAGCAGCATTTTTAAAGATGTATTTACCTGTCGAATTGTGGTGCGACATAAGAATAAACATTTCATCTTATACATTTTCAATACTGAGCTTTAGCACGAAGACATATTGATTGGTAGTTTCAGCTGTTCAGGGGGTCACATTCCCAATGCTTGTCTGCTTAAAGCATAATATGTACTACTTTTGTGACTCATTTCAGAAACTAATAATCACCAAATAATTTCTATCTTAAACTTATTTACAGATGTACAAAAATAGATACATAATCCATATCACATTCTCATGTAAATTTGTTAATTTCTCAGTAACTAAACATCAAAGAATGTAGCATAAATCCACATACCAGCTTTCCAAAATTTCAGCTTATGAAAAGGACATTCATGCAAATATGTAACAAATTCAAGGTAGCCAATGTATTTCAAAATCAAATTGTTCTTAGATATTTTGAATACACACTGGACAGTTTTTACTTTTAACTAGCTCAGCATATTTTACACTCACCATGGGCTACAGGACAAGTGTGAATTTGAAACCACTAAATTTCAAAGTGACTCAACAAACACAAATGACCTACCTCAACAAACACAAATGACCTACATCTGTTAAAGTGACACAGAGTATGTTTCATAAATATTGTATGTGGCTTAACTAGAGCCAAAATACTATATGTCTTGAGTTACGTTCAAATCGCCTTTCTGTCCAAAACTAAACTGTCTAAAACATTATGTTTTTTGTATTCAATTGTAATCTGAGCAAATGGACATGGATGTTAAGAAGTCAAAATTGAGTAACCCATTTTCTTGTATATTAGTTAAATCTCATACTAAGCACTACCAACCTTCATTTGTCGATGTGTCTGCTATTAATATGTTACCAAAATTACATTTGAGCCATTGACATGTGCCATTATCCAGCTTTCGATCACAAATCTCAAATTCAATCTGTTTATTGTCACCATACTGAACTAAAAAAATTAAGATGCTTATTTTCAGGAACAACCATTATAATACCTGATCAAATAACACCATTTATAAAGTTTTACATGTATATTCTACCCAAACACCATACTCTGTGCCCCTTTAATGACATTGTCATTTATGTTTTCCTTGTCTCTGACAACTGGTTGATGTTAAAGATTAATGGTCAGGGGTTGAAATATAATCCACCTAAGTTTAAAATCAGTGCATTCATTATGATGTTAGCTCGATGCAATTTCAGCTATCAAAAAGAGCATTACATAGTCACTTGAATTGTAACTACATCAACCAAAAGAGTGTTTTATGACATGAAAACATGTGTGTATTTCAAAACAGCATTGAATAACTTTTGCTCCTTCAAGCTATTTTTGATAGCCTAATTATGTGATAAGTTAACAGATATTAAAAAATTTTCTACATACTTTTTTCAAGAATGATGTGAATACTTTAAAAGATCAAGAGACAGCATACATCATTACAATGTTAAAAGTATTAAATATAATTAAAGACTTTCTTTGTTTAATACAAAGTAGAAAACAATTACAAATGTGATAAAAACACAAATTGTCATTTTAATCCACTAATCTAGAGGAAATGTATAACCAAAATCTTTACCTTTATAAGTAAGTTCCTTTACCACTTCCAAAGAAGAGAGGAAGGTCTGTGTGACATTGAAGTTGTTTACTACACATCAACAAACAAGGTTGTGAACTCAAACATGTGTGCATCATACACTCCATTAGGTCATTGGGGTCACACCAGGAAAACTACCCAATCAGATTGAAGGATTAGGACATACCTTCGAGGTTCATGTTATGTAGGTTCTAGTGACATAATGATCATAACAGACTAAGAGTTGTGTAACATACACTACAGGGAACATCTCCATTTTATTCCTGCAATATCTTTTCACATGTCATGTGATGTTATTAAGTTTTGATATAGGCATATGCCGCATATTTCATGTTCATCCATAAACTAAGATTTGATTACTTTGAATCAACCACTGCAATATGTTTTCTTTAAAATGATAGAAGTATGATTGGGTTCTTTTGTTAAACATCAAAAAGCAAAATGTAGCTAGGCCCATAATAAGAAGTTCGGAAAAGCCTAGAAGGTATTTAATAAGAATTTATCCTTATAGCTATAGCACTGGTTGCTTGCTAATACCCCATATGATCACAATTACTGTATTCAGTTTTGAATCTTATAAAAATATAAAATGAAATGATTACAATAGTTGGTTGAATACAGAAATTGTAGGCCTAATTGAGCTTTTGGAGACAAATATTAATTTTATGAAACGCAAGAATCCTGAAATTTTCCACAAAGCCTCATTCTCATTAATACAGTATGCAGAATAAATTACACGCAGATGCTTACGAAAACTATCGAAATATGCAATGCTTGTAGATTAAAACACTCATATATCAAAAGGTTCATAAATGACTATCGATAAAAAAAATAGTTGTCGAACATAAGTAAGTCGAGATCTGACATCTTTAGGTATTCACTGTCAATGTTTACAAGTCATGCTCCCCCGACCCGATGGTCAACCACACGGACAAGCTGAAAGCGTTCATGCATGTAATAAAAGTGAAATACGACACCACCATAAGACATTCTAAACCCTTTCCATTATTCGAGAAATTTGTCATGATTACCTTACCTTGACGGTATCGTTCATCTATCGCATAAACTCACACGCCGAATCTAGGCTAGGAGTTCCGAAAGAGTGACCTTGACCTTAAAACCACGCCCTCTGACGAACACAAAAAGAATCAGAAACGTAGAGATAAGAAATCTTTGGTTCGAATCCACCTTATTTTGACAGTGCTGATTTTTAAAATTGTAAACCTTCTTTTTTTTAAATATAAATTTTAGTATATCTTTTAATTTAGAGCTGAAAAGTGTTTCGTTATTTTCTGATTATATATATATATATATATATAAAACAAGAAAAACCCAAACAAATCATTTATGTTAAATAAAGTTAATACACATGTTCGTCTCATCAGTGGATAGGGTTTGGGTTTGAAATTGTCCTTAAGGAAGAAAAGGTATTTTTGGCATATTTGATTTTAAAAAAATGTTTAATCAAAATATCAGGAAAGCCATTTTGCCACGTTATTTTGAAAAAATATACAGTGTAATACAGTGAAAATAACATTAGTGGATTCATTCAGGTTAAATTTAGAGAAAGGTTAAAAGGACAGTCCTCAAGGGGTATTCTTTGTGGAAACGATATTCAAGAGGGAATTGCCGTTCATACATGATTTTTATTAGTATATGATTTTAACATAACCCAGTTGAATAAGGTTACTAAGGGTAGCATTTTGGTTTATTTAAACTTGACAACTAGATAAATAAGAGCGAACATTGGGTGAATGAGAAGTGAAACCATTCATCGGCCTTACGAGTGTGAAAAACTTTGCTACAGGGTACTGTATATTAGTGTTATCATAAATCATTTGTAAATGTGAGGGTAATGTATCCATTCGAATAGTCTATTTCATAATGATGTAAAATCAGTGAATGTACAGGGCTTTTTATGTCATTTCTACTCAAAACAAAATGGCAGACCGTAGCCGATATGTCAGCCTCTTTAATCAAGTGTTCTTTTCAATAAACGATGATATTTTTTATTTTGCAAAAATATTTTCCTTACAAGAGTGTGATGTCAGGAATAGTAAGAACCCATTACCATTTGAATAACAAAGGTAAAGAACTTTTAAAGTACTTCTTTAAATACTTCTTGTACCTTTGTGACAATTTACAACCCTAACCCTAAATTCGAACCTAAAGCTATCCACTTATGTGAGGATAATAAAGCTTTATAAAAACTGAAGAAATTGTTAATTTTGTAGGTTCTACCATAGCTTGGCTGACACTAAAAGATATACATGAATAAGTTGTAGTGTAGGAGAATTAACATAATTTCATATGAGATACTTTTTAAATCTAGATCTCAATCAAACCTAACCCTACCCACTTACCTCATGATAAGGTGATTTTTTAAGTGCTGCACATATGGTGGAAACAATACCTCAGAGTAGTTTTTCTGATATCCGAATATATTTTAGACAAGTTTCAACTTACTCAAACTATCTTCTTTCCTTTGTGACAAGTTTGAACCCTAATCCTAAATTTAACCGTATCCTATCCACGAACCTTTATTCTATGTTTCATACAATTCTATGACAAAAAAAACCCCATAAACATGCAAAGAGTATTTATATGCATTGAATATACTTTATCATAGTTTGCTACCATAAACTTAATAATACATATCTTTTAGTGTCAGAAAAATCAATAAGGACCCAAAATTAGGAACATCTTTAGTTTTATTAAACAACATTTTTGTCAGGTTAGTGGATATAGTTAGGTAAAATTGAGGGTTAGGAGTTAAAAGTGTCTTATACGATAATAATCGATTCTAATGCACTGAAACTTCATTCTGCGCATCTTTTAATGTGAGAAAAGCTCAGAAAGACCAAATATTTTTGATTATCTTAAGATTTATAGAACAGCTTTTTCGTCAGGTTAGTGGATAGGGTTAGGTTAAATTGAGGGTTAGGATTTAAAAATGTCTTATATGATTATATGTTATTTCTAATACACTGAAACTTAATAATACATATCTTTTAGTGTCAGAAAAGCCAATAAGGACCCAAAATTTGGAACATCTTTAGTTTTATTAAACAACATTTTTGTCAGGTTAGTGGATATAGTTAGGTAAAATTGAGGGTTAGGAGTTAAAAGTGTCTTATACGATAATAATCGATTCTAATGCACTGAAACTTCATTCTGCGCATCTTTTAATGTGAGAAAAGCTCAGAAAGACCAAATATTTTGGATTATCTTAAGTTTTATAGAACAGCTTTTTCGTCAGGTTAGTGGATAGGGTTAGGTTAAATTGAGGGTTAGGTTTTAAAAATGTCTTATATGATTATATGTTATTTCTAATACACTGAAACTTAATAATACATATCTTTTAGTGTCAGAAAAATCAATAAGGACCCAAAATTTGGAACATCTTTAGTTTTATTAAACAACATTTTTGTCAGGTTAGTGGATATAGTTAGGTAAAATTGAGGGTTAGGAGTTAAAAGTGTCTTATACGATAATAATCGATTCTAATGCACTGAAACTTAATTCTGCGCATCTTTTAATGTGAGAAAAGCTCAGAAAGACCAAATATTTTGAATTATCTTAAGATTTATAAGACAGCTTTTTCGTCAAGTTAGTGGATAGGGTCAGGTTAAATTGAGGGTTAAGATTTAAAAATGTCTTATATGATTATATGTTATTGCTTATACACTTAAACTTACTTATATATATCTCATATTGTTAGAAAAGCCAATAAGGACCCAAAATTAGGAACATCTTTAGTTTTATTAAACAACATTTTTGTCAGGTTAGTGGATAGGGTTAGGTAAAATTAAGGGTTAGGAGTTAAAAGTGTCTTATACGATAATAGTCGATTCTAATGCACTGAAACTTCATTCTGCGCATTTTTAAATGTGAGAAGCTCAGAAAGACCAAATATTTTTGATTATCTTAAGTTTTATAGAACAGCTTTTTCGTCAGGTTAGTGGATAGGGTTAGGTTAAATTGAGGGTTAGGTTTTAAAAATGTCTTATATGATTATATGTTATTTCTTACACTCTAAAACTTACTTATATATATATATCTCATATTGTCAGAAAAGCCAATAAGGACCCAAAATTTGGAACATCTTTAGTTTTATAAAACAACATTTTTGTCAGGTTAGTGGATAGGCTTAGGTAAAATTGAGGGTTAGGAGTTAAAAGTGTCTTATACGATAATAATCGATTCTAATGCACTGAAACTTCATTCTGCGCATCTTTTAATGTGAGAAAAGCTCAGAAAGACCAAATATTTTGGATTATCTTAAGTTTTATAGAACAGCTTTTTCGTCAGGTTAGTGGATAGGGTTAGGTTAAATTGAGGGTTAGGATTTAAAAATGTCTTATTTGATTATATGTTATTTCTAATACACTGAAACTTAATAATACATATCTTTTAGTGTCAGAAAAATCAATAAGGACCCAAAATTTGGAACATCTTTAGTTTTATTAAACAACATTTTTGTCAGGTTAGTGGATAAAGTCAGGTAAAATTGAGGGTTAGGAGTTAAAAGTGTCTTATACGATAATAATCGATTCTAATGCACTGAAACTTCATTCTGCGCATCTTTTAATGTGAGAAAAGCTCAGAAAGACCAAATATTTTTGATTATCTTAAGTTTTATAGAACGGCTTTTTCGTCAGGTTAGTGGATAGGGTTAGGTAAAATTGAGGGTTAGGTTTTAAAAATGTCTTATATGATTATATGTTATTTCTTACACTCTTAAACTTACTCAGTTATATATATCTCATATTGTCAGAAAAGCCAATAAGGACCCAAAATTAGGAACATCTTTAGTTTTATTAAACAACATTTTTGTCAGGTTAGTGGATAGGGTTAGGTAAAATTGAGGGTTAGGAGTTAAAAGTGTCTTATACGATAATAATCGATTTTAATGCACTGAAACTTCATTCTGCGCATCTTTTAATGTGAGAAAAGCTCAGAAAGACCAAATATTTTGGATTATCTTAAGTTTTATAGAACAGCTTTTTCGTCAGGTTAGTGGATAGGGTTAGGTTAAATTGAGGGTTAGGTTTTAAAAATGTCTTATATGATTATATGTTATTTCTAATACACTGAAACTTAATAATACATATCTTTTAGTGTCAGAAAAATCAATAAGGACCCAAAATTTGGAACATCTTTAGTTTTATTAAACAACATTTTTGTCAGGTTAGTGGATATAGTTAGGTAAAATTGAGGGTTAGGAGTTAAAAGTGTCTTATACGATAATAATCGATTCTAATGCACTGAAACTTAATTCTGCGCATCTTTTAATGTGAGAAAAGCTCAGAAAGACCAAATATTTTGAATTATCTTAAGATTTATAAGACAGCTTTTTCGTCAAGTTAGTGGATAGGGTCAGGTTAAATTGAGGGTTAAGATTTAAAAATGTCTTATATGATTATATGTTATTGCTTATACACTTAAACTTACTTATATATATCTCATATTGTTAGAAAAGCCAATAAGGACCCAAAATTAGGAACATCTTTAGTTTTATTAAACAACATTTTTGTCAGGTTAGTGGATAGGGTTAGGTAAAATTAAGGGTTAGGAGTTAAAAGTGTCTTATACGATAATAATCGATTCTAATGCACTGAAACTTCATTCTGCGCATTTTTAAATGTGAGAAGCTCAGAAAGACCAAATATTTTTGATTATCTTAAGTTTTATAGAACAGCTTTTTCGTCAGGTTAGTGGATAGGGTTAGGTTAAATTGAGGGTTAGGATTTAAAAATGTCTTATTTGATTATATGTTATTTCTAATACACTGA
Source organism: Phorcus lineatus (assembly GCA_921293015.1). Classification (NCBI taxonomy): domain Eukaryota; kingdom Metazoa; phylum Mollusca; class Gastropoda; order Trochida; family Trochidae; genus Phorcus; species Phorcus lineatus. The sequence continues at coordinate 27,733,589 of OV121085.1, read as the reverse complement.
AACTTAATAATACATATCTTTTAGTGTCAGAAAAATCAATAAGGACCCAAAATTTGGAACATCTTTAGTTTTATTAAACAACATTTTTGTCAGGTTAGTGGATATAGTCAGGTAAAATTGAGGGTTAGGAGTTAAAAGTGTCTTATACGATAATAATCGATTCTAATGCACTGAAACTTCATTCTGCGCATCTTTTAATGTGAGAAAAGCTAAGAAAGACCAAATATGTTTGATCATCTTAAGTTTTATGGAACAGCTTTTTCGTCAGGTTAGTGGATAGGGTTAGGTTAAATTGAGGGTTAGGTTTTAAAAATGTCTTATATGATTATATGTTATTTCTAATACACTGAAACTTAATAATACATATCTCTTAGTTTCAGAAAAACCAATAAGGGCCCAAAATTTGGAACATCTTTAGTTTTATTAAACAACATTTTTGTCAGGTTAGTGGATAGGGTTAGGTAAAATTGAGGGTTAGGAGTTAAAAGTGTCTTATACGATAATAGTCTATTCTAATGCACTGAAACTTCATTCTGCGCATCTTTTAATGTGAGAAAAGCTCAGAAAGACCAAATATGTTTGATCATCTTAAGTTTTATGGAACAGCTTTTTCGTCAGGCTAGTGGATAGGGTTAGGTTAAATTGAGGGTTAGGTTTTAAAAATGTCTTATATGATTATATGTTATTTCTAATACACTGAAACTTAATAATACATATCTCTTAGTTTCAGAAAAACCAATAAGGGCCCAAAATTTGGAACATCTTTAGTTTTATTAAGCAACATTTTTGTCAGGTTAGTGAATAGGGTTAGGTAAAATTGAGGGTTAGGAGTTAAAAGTGTCTTATACGATAATAGTCTATTCTAATGCACTGAAACTTAATTCTGCGCATCTTTTAATGAGAGAAAAGCTCAGAAAGACCAAATATTTTGGATTATCTTAAGTTTTATAGAACAGCTTTTTCGTCAGGTTAGTGGATAGGGTTAGGTTAAATTGAGGGTTAGGTTTTAAAAATGTCTTAAATGATTATATGTTATTTCTTACACTCTTAAACTTACTTATATATATCTCATATTGTCAGAAAAGCCAATAAGGACCCAAAATTAGGAACATCTTTAGTTTTATTAAACAACATTTTTGTCAGGTTAGTGGATAGGCTTAGGTAAAATTAAGGGTTAGGAGTTAAAAGTGTCTTATACGATAATAGTCGAATCTATTGCACTGAAACTTCATTCTGCGCATCTTTTAATGTGAGAAAAGCTCAGAAAGACCAAACATTTTGGATTATCTTAAGTTTTATAGAACAGCTTTTTCATCAGGTTAGTGGATAGGGTTAGGTTAAATTGAGGGTTAGGTTTTAAAAATGTCTTATATGATTATATGTTATTTCTTACACTCTTAAACTTACTTATATATATCTCATATTGTCAGAAAAGCCAATAAGGACCCAAAATTAGGAACATCTTTAGTTTTATTAAACAACAATTTTGTCAGGTTAGTGGATAGGGTTAGGTAAACTTGAGGGTTAGGAGTTAAAAGTGTCTTATACGATAATAATCGATTCTAATGCACTGAAACTTCATTCTGCGCATCTTTTAATGTGAGAAAAGCTCAGAAAGACCAAATATTTTGGATTATCTTAAGTTTTATAGAACAGCTTTTTCGTCAGGTTAGTGGATAGGGTTAGGTTAAATTGAGGGTTAGGATTTAAAAATGTCTTATTTGATTATATGTTATTTCTAATACACTGAAACTTAATAATACATATCTTTTAGTGTCAGAAAAATCAATAAGGACCCAAAATTTGGAACATCTTTAGTTTTATTAAACAACATTTTTGTCAGGTTAGTGGATAAAGTCAGGTAAAATTGAGGGTTAGGAGTTAAAAGTGTCTTATACGATAATAATCGATTCTAATGCACTGAAACTTCATTCTGCGCATCTTTTAATGTGAGAAAAGCTCAGAAAGACCAAATATTTTTGATTATCTTAAGTTTTATAGAACGGCTTTTTCGTCAGGTTAGTGGATAGGGTTAGGTAAAATTGAGGGTTAGGTTTTAAAAATGTCTTATATGATTATATGTTATTTCTTACACTCTTAAACTTACTCAGTTATATATATCTCATATTGTCAGAAAAGCCAATAAGGACCCAAAATTAGGAACATCTTTAGTTTTATTAAACAACATTTTTGTCAGGTTAGTGGATAGGGTTAGGTAAAATTGAGGGTTAGGAGTTAAAAGTGTCTTATACGATAATAATCGATTTTAATGCACTGAAACTTCATTCTGCGCATCTTTTAATGTGAGAAAAGCTCAGAAAGACCAAATATTTTGGATTATCTTAAGTTTTATAGAACAGCTTTTTCGTCAGGTTAGTGGATAGGGTTAGGTTAAATTGAGGGTTAGGTTTTAAAAATGTCTTATATGATTATATGTTATTTCTAATACACTGAAACTTAATAATACATATCTCTTAGTTTCAGAAAAACCAATAAGGGCCCAAAATTTGGAACATCTTTAGTTTTATAAAACAACATTTTTGTCAGGTTAGTGGATAGGCTTAGGTAAAATTAAGGGTTAGGAGTTAAAAGTGTCTTATACGATAATAGTCGAATCAATTGCACTGAAACTTCATTCTGCGCATCTTTTAATGTGAGAAAAGCTCAGAAAGACCAAATATTTTGGATTATCTTAAGTTTTATAGAACAGCTTTTTCGTCAGGTTAGTGGATAGGGTTAGGTTAAATTGAGGGTTAGGTTTTAAAAATGTCTTAAATGATTATATGTTATTTCTTACACTCTTAAACTTAATAATACATATCTTTTAGTTTCAGAAAAACCAATAAGGACCCAAAATTTGGAACATCTTTAGTTTTATTAAGCAACATTTTTGTCAGGTTAGTGGATAGGGTTAGGTAAAATTGAGTGATAGGAGTTAAAAGTGTCTTATACGATAATAGTCGATTCTAATGCACTGAAATTTAAATCTGCGCATCTTTTAGTGTGAGAAAAGCTCAGAAAGACCAAATATTTTGGATTATCTTAAGTTTTATGGAACAGCTTTTTCGTCAGGCTACTGGATAGGGTTAGGTTAAATTGAGGGTTAGGTTTTAAAAATGTCTTATATGATTATATGTTATTTCTAATACACTGGAACTTAATAATACATATCTTTTAGTTTCAGAAAAACCAATAAGGACTCAAAATTTGGAACATCTTTAGTTTTATTAAGCAACATTTTTGTCAGGTTAGTGGATAGGGTTAGGTAAAATTGAGGGTTAGGAGTTAAAAGTGTCTTATACGATAATAGTCTATTCTAATGCACTGAAATTTAAATCTGCGCATCTTTTAGTGTGAGAAAAGCTCAGAAAGACCAAATATTTTGGATTATCTTAAGTTTTATGGAACAGCTTTTTCGTCAGGCTAGTGGATAGGGTTAGGTTAAATTGAGGGTTAGGTTTTAAAAATGTCTTATATGATTATATGTTATTTCTAATACACTGAAACTTAATAATACATATCTCTTAGTTTCAGAAAAACCAATAAGGACCCAAACTTTGGAACATCTTTAGTTTTATTAAGCAACATTTTTGTCAGGTTAGTGGATAGGGTTAGGTAAAATTGAGGGTTAGGAGTTAAAAGTGTCTTATACGATAATAGTCTATTCTAATGCACTGACACTTCATTCTGCGCATCTTTTAATGTGAGAAAAGCTCAGAAAGACCAAATATGTTTGATCATCTTAAGTTTTATGGAACAGCTTTTTCGTCAGGCTAGTGGATAGGGTTAGGTTAAATTGAGGGTTAGGTTTTGAAAAATGTCTTATATGATTATATGATATTTCTAATACACTGAAACTTAATAATACACATCTCTTAGTTTCAGAAAAACCAGTAAGGACCCAACATTTGGAACATCTTTAGTTTTATTAAACAACATTTTTGTCAGGTTAGTGGATAGGGTTAGGTAAAATTGAGGGTTAGGAGTTAAAAGTGTCTTATTCGATAATAGTCGAATCTATTGCACTGAAACTTCATTCTGCGCATCTTTTAATGTGAGAAAAGCTCAGAAAGACCAAATATTTTGGATTATCTTATGTTTTATAGAACAGCTTTTTCGTCAGGTTAGTGGATAGGGTTAGGTTAAATTGAGGGTTAGGTTTTAAAAATGTCTTATATGATTATATGTTATTTCTTACACTCTTAAACTTAATAATACATATCTTTTAGTTTCAGAAAAACCAATAAGGACTCAAAATTTGGAACATCTTTAGTTTTATTAAGCAACATTTTTGTCAGGTTAGTGGATAGGGTTAGGTAAAATTGAGGGTTAGGAGTTAAAAGTGTCTTATACGATAATAGTCTATTCTAATGCACTGACACTTCATTCTGCGCATCTTTTAATGTGAGAAAAGCTAAGAAAGACCAAATATGTTTGATCATCTTAAGTTTTATGGAACAGCTTTTTCGTCAGGTTAGTGGATAGGGTTAGGTTAAATTGAGGGTTAGGTTTTAAAAATGTCTTATATGATTATATGTTATTTCTAATACACTGAAACTTAATAATACATATCTCTTAGTTTCAGAAAAACCAATAAGGGCCCAAAATTTGGAACATCTTTAGTTTTATTAAACAACATTTTTGTCAGGTTAGTGGATAGGGTTAGGTAAAATTGAGGGTTAGGAGTTAAAAGTGTCTTATACGATAATAGTCTATTCTAATGCACTGAAACTTCATTCTGCGCATCTTTTAATGTGAGAAAAGCTCAGAAAGACCAAATATGTTTGATCATCTTAAGTTTTATGGAACAGCTTTTTCGTCAGGCTAGTGGATAGGGTTAGGTTAAATTGAGGGTTAGGTTTTAAAAATGTCTTATATGATTATATGTTATTTCTAATACACTGAAACTTAATAATACATATCTCTTAGTTTCAGAAAAACCAATAAGGGCCCAAAATTTGGAACATCTTTAGTTTTATTAAGCAACATTTTTGTCAGGTTAGTGAATAGGGTTAGGTAAAATTAAGGGTTAGGAGTTAAAAGTGTCTTATACGATAATAGTCTATTCTAATGCACTGAAACTTAATTCTGCGCATCTTTTAATGAGAGAAAAGCTCAGAAAGACCAAATATTTTGGATTATCTTAAGTTTTATAGAACAGCTTTTTCGTCAGGTTAGTGGATAGGGTTAGGTTAAATTGAGGGTTAGGTTTTAAAAATGTCTTAAATGATTATATGTTATTTCTTACACTCTTAAACTTACTTATATATATCTCATATTGTCAGAAAAGCCAATAAGGACCCAAAATTAGGAACATCTTTAGTTTTATTAAACAACATTTTTGTCAGGTTAGTGGATAGGCTTAGGTAAAATTAAGGGTTAGGAGTTAAAAGTGTCTTATACGATAATAGTCGAATCTATTGCACTGAAACTTCATTCTGCGCATCTTTTAATGTGAGAAAAGCTCAGAAAGACCAAACATTTTGGATTATCTTAAGTTTTATAGAACAGCTTTTTCATCAGGTTAGTGGATAGGGTTAGGTTAAATTGAGGGTTAGGTTTTAAAAATGTCTTATATGATTATATGTTATTTCTTACACTCTTAAACTTACTTATATATATCTCATATTGTCAGAAAAGCCAATAAGGACCCAAAATTAGGAACATCTTTAGTTTTATTAAACAACAATTTTGTCAGGTTAGTGGATAGGGTTAGGTAAACTTGAGGGTTAGGAGTTAAAAGTGTCTTATACGATAATAATCGATTCTAATGCACTGAAACTTCATTCTGCGCATCTTTTAATGTGAGAAAAGCTCAGAAAGACCAAATATTTTGGATTATCTTAAGTTTTATAGAACAGCTTTTTCGTCAGGTTAGTGGATAGGGTTAGGTTAAATTGAGGGTTAGGATTTAAAAATGTCTTATTTGATTATATGTTATTTCTAATACACTGAAACTTAATAATACATATCTTTTAGTGTCAGAAAAATCAATAAGGACCCAAAATTTGGAACATCTTTAGTTTTATTAAACAACATTTTTGTCAGGTTAGTGGATAAAGTCAGGTAAAATTGAGGGTTAGGAGTTAAAAGTGTCTTATACGATAATAATCGATTCTAATGCACTGAAACTTCATTCTGCGCATCTTTTAATGTGAGAAAAGCTCAGAAAGACCAAATATTTTTGATTATCTTAAGTTTTATAGAACGGCTTTTTCGTCAGGTTAGTGGATAGGGTTAGGTAAAATTGAGGGTTAGGTTTTAAAAATGTCTTATATGATTATATGTTATTTCTTACACTCTTAAACTTACTCAGTTATATATATCTCATATTGTCAGAAAAGCCAATAAGGACCCAAAATTAGGAACATCTTTAGTTTTATTAAACAACATTTTTGTCAGGTTAGTGGATAGGGTTAGGTAAAATTGAGGGTTAGGAGTTAAAAGTGTCTTATACGATAATAATCGATTTTAATGCACTGAAACTTCATTCTGCGCATCTTTTAATGTGAGAAAAGCTCAGAAAGACCAAATATTTTGGATTATCTTAAGTTTTATAGAACAGCTTTTTCGTCAGGTTAGTGGATAGGGTTAGGTTAAATTGAGGGTTAGGTTTTAAAAATGTCTTATATGATTATATGTTATTTCTAATACACTGAAACTTAATAATACATATCTCTTAGTTTCAGAAAAACCAATAAGGGCCCAAAATTTGGAACATCTTTAGTTTTATAAAACAACATTTTTGTCAGGTTAGTGGATAGGCTTAGGTAAAATTAAGGGTTAGGAGTTAAAAGTGTCTTATACGATAATAGTCGAATCAATTGCACTGAAACTTCATTCTGCGCATCTTTTAATGTGAGAAAAGCTCAGAAAGACCAAATATTTTGGATTATCTTAAGTTTTATAGAACAGCTTTTTCGTCAGGTTAGTGGATAGGGTTAGGTTAAATTGAGGGTTAGGTTTTAAAAATGTCTTAAATGATTATATGTTATTTCTTACACTCTTAAACTTAATAATACATATCTTTTAGTTTCAGAAAAACCAATAAGGACCCAAAATTTGGAACATCTTTAGTTTTATTAAGCAACATTTTTGTCAGGTTAGTGGATAGGGTTAGGTAAAATTGAGTGATAGGAGTTAAAAGTGTCTTATACGATAATAGTCGATTCTAATGCACTGAAATTTAAATCTGCGCATCTTTTAGTGTGAGAAAAGCTCAGAAAGACCAAATATTTTGGATTATCTTAAGTTTTATGGAACAGCTTTTTCGTCAGGCTACTGGATAGGGTTAGGTTAAATTGAGGGTTAGGTTTTAAAAATGTCTTATATGATTATATGTTATTTCTAATACACTGGAACTTAATAATACATATCTTTTAGTTTCAGAAAAACCAATAAGGACTCAAAATTTGGAACATCTTTAGTTTTATTAAGCAACATTTTTGTCAGGTTAGTGGATAGGGTTAGGTAAAATTGAGGGTTAGGAGTTAAAAGTGTCTTATACGATAATAGTCTATTCTAATGCACTGAAATTTAAATCTGCGCATCTTTTAGTGTGAGAAAAGCTCAGAAAGACCAAATATTTTGGATTATCTTAAGTTTTATGGAACAGCTTTTTCGTCAGGCTAGTGGATAGGGTTAGGTTAAATTGAGGGTTAGGTTTTAAAAATGTCTTATATGATTATATGTTATTTCTAATACACTGAAACTTAATAATACATATCTCTTAGTTTCAGAAAAACCAATAAGGACCCAAACTTTGGAACATCTTTAGTTTTATTAAGCAACATTTTTGTCAGGTTAGTGGATAGGGTTAGGTAAAATTGAGGGTTAGGAGTTAAAAGTGTCTTATACGATAATAGTCTATTCTAATGCACTGACACTTCATTCTGCGCATCTTTTAATGTGAGAAAAGCTCAGAAAGACCAAATATGTTTGATCATCTTAAGTTTTATGGAACAGCTTTTTCGTCAGGCTAGTGGATAGGGTTAGGTTAAATTGAGGGTTAGGTTTTGAAAAATGTCTTATATGATTATATGATATTTCTAATACACTGAAACTTAATAATACACATCTCTTAGTTTCAGAAAAACCAGTAAGGACCCAACATTTGGAACATCTTTAGTTTTATTAAACAACATTTTTGTCAGGTTAGTGGATAGGGTTAGGTAAAATTGAGGGTTAGGAGTTAAAAGTGTCTTATTCGATAATAGTCGAATCTATTGCACTGAAACTTCATTCTGCGCATCTTTTAATGTGAGAAAAGCTCAGAAAGACCAAATATTTTGGATTATCTTATGTTTTATAGAACAGCTTTTTCGTCAGGTTAGTGGATAGGGTTAGGTTAAATTGAGGGTTAGGTTTTAAAAATGTCTTATATGATTATATGTTATTTCTTACACTCTTAAACTTAATAATACATATCTTTTAGTTTCAGAAAAACCAATAAGGACTCAAAATTTGGAACATCTTTAGTTTTATTAAGCAACATTTTTGTCAGGTTAGTGGATAGGGTTAGGTAAAATTGAGGGTTAGGAGTTAAAAGTGTCTTATACGATAATAGTCTATTCTAATGCACTGACACTTCATTCTGCGCATCTTTTAATGTGAGAAAAGCTCAGAAAGACCAAATATGTTTGATCATCTTAAGTTTTATGGAACAGCTTTTTCGTCAGGCTAGTGGATAGGGTTAGGTTAAATTGAGGGTTAGGTTTTGAAAAATGTCTTATATGATTATATGATATTTCTAATACACTGAAACTTAATAATACACATCTCCTAGTTTCAGAAAAACCAATAAGGACCCAAAATTTCTAACATCTTTAGTTTTATTAAACAACATTTTTGTCAGGTTAGTGGATAGGGTTAGGTAAAATTGAGGGTTAGGAGTTAAAAGTGTCTTATACGATAATAGTCGAATCTATTGCACTGAAACTTCATTCTGCGCATCTTTTAATGTGAGAAAAGCTCAGAAAGACCAAATATTTTGGATTATCTTAAGTTTTATAGAACAACTTTTTCGTCAGGTTAGTGGATAGGGTTAAGTTAAATTGAGGGTTAGGTTTTAAAAATGTCTTATATGATTATATGTTATTTCTAATACACTGAAACTTAATAATACATATCTTTTAGTGTCAGAAAAGCTAATAAGGACCCAAAATTAGGAACATCTTTAGTTTTATAAAACAACATTTTTGTCAGGTTAGTGGATAGGGTTAGGTAAAATTGAGGGTTAGGAGTTAAAAGTGTCTTATACGATAATAATCGATTCTAATGCACTGAAACTTTATTCTGCGCATCTTTTAATGTGAGAAAAGCTCAGAAAGACCAAATATTTTGGATTATCTTAAGTTTTATAGAACAGCTTTTTCGTCAGGTTAGTGGATAGGGTTAAGTTAAATTGAGGGTTAGGTTTTAAAAATGTCTTATATGATTATATGTTATTCCTTACACTCTAAAACTTACTTATATATATATATCTCATATTGTCAGAAAAGCCAATAAGGACCCAAAATTTGGAACATCTTTAGTTTTATAAAACAACATTTTTGTCAGGTTAGTGGATAGGGTTAGGTAAAATTGAAGGTTAGGAGTTAAAAGTGTCTTATACGATAATAGTCTATTCTAATGCACTGAAACTTAATTCTGCGCATCTTTTAATGAGAGAAAAGCTCAGAAAGACCAAATATTTTGGATTATCTTAAGTTTTATAGAACAGCTTTTTCGTCAGGTTAGTGGATAGGGTTAGGTTGAATTGAGGGTTAGGTTTTAAAAATGTCTTATATGATTATATGTTATTTCTAATACACTGGAACTTAATAATACATATCTCTTAGTTTCAGAAAAACCAATAAGGACCCAAAATTTGGAACATCTTTAGTTTTATTAAGCAACATTTTTGTCAGGTTAGTGGATAGGGTTAGGTAAAATTGAGGGTTAGGAGTTAAAAGTGTCTTATACGATAATAGTCTATTCTAATGCACTGAAACTTAATTCTGCGCATCTTTTAATGTGAGAAAAGCTCAGAAAGACCAAATATTTTGGATTATCTTAAGTTTTATAGAACAGCTTTTTCGTCAGGTTAGTGGATAGGGTTAGGTTGAATTGAGGGTTAGGTTTTAAAAATGTTTTAAATGATTATATGTTATTTCTTACACTCTTAAACTTACTTATATATATCTCATATTGTCAGAAAAGCCAATAAGGACCCAAAATTAGGAACATCTTTAGTTTTATTAAACAACATTTTTGTCAAATTAGTGGATAGGCTTAGGTAAAATTAAGGGTTAGGAGTTAAAAGTGTCTTATACGATAATAGTCGATTCTAATGCACTGAAACTTCATTCTGCGCATCTTTTAATGTGAGAAAAGCTCAGAAAGACCAAATATTTTGGATTATCTTAAGTTTTATAGAACAGCTTTTTCGTCAGGTTAGTGGATAGGGTTAGGTTAAATTGAGGGTTAGGTTTTAAAAATGTCTTATATGATTATATGTTATTTCTTACACTCTTAAACTTAATAATACATATCTTTTAGTTTCAGAAAAACCAATAAGGACCCAAAATTTGGAACATCTTTAGTTTTATTAAGCAACATTTTTGTCAGGTTAGTGGATAGGGTTAGGTAAAATTGAGTGATAGGAGTTAAAAGTGTCTTATACGATAATAGTCGATTCTAATGCACTGAAATTTAAATCTGCGCATCTTTTAGTGTGAGAAAAGCTCAGAAAGACCAAATATTTTGGATTATCTTAAGTTTTATGGAACAGCTTTTTCGTCAGGCTACTGGATAGGGTTAGGTTAAATTGAGGGTTAGGTTTTAAAAATGTCTTATATGATTATATGTTATTTCTAATACACTGGAACTTAATAATACATATCTTTTAGTTTCAGAAAAACCAATAAGGACCCAAAATTTGGAACATCTTTAGTTTTATTAAGCAACATTTTTGTCAGGTTAGTGGATAGGGTTAGGTAAAATTGAGGGTTAGGAGTTAAAAGTGTCTTATACGATAATAGTCTATTCTAATGCACTGAAACTTAATTCTGCGCATCTTTTAATGTGAGAAAAGCTCAGAAAGACCAAATATTTTGGATTATCTTAAGTTTTATAAAACAGCTTTTTCGTCAGGTTAGTGGATAGGGTTAGGTTAAATTGAGGGTTAGGTTTTAAAAATGTCTTATATGATTATATGTTATTTCTAATACACTGAAACTTAATTATACCTATCTTTATGTGTCAGAAAAGCCAATACGGACCTAAACTTTGGAACATCTTTAGTTTTATTAAACAACATTTTTGTCAGGTTAGTGGATAGGGTTAGGTAAAATTGAGTGATAGGAGTTAAAAGTGTCTTAAACGATAATAGTCGATTCTAATGCACTGAAATTTAATTCTGCGCATCTTTTAATGTGAGAAAAGCTCAGAAAGACCAAATATTTTGGATTATCTTAAGTTTTATAGAACAGCTTTTTCGTCAGGTTAGTGGATAGGGTTAGGTTAAATTGAGGGTTAGGTTTTAAAAATGTCTTATATGATTATATGTTATTTCTAATACACTGAAACTTAATAATACATATCTTTTAGTGTCAGAAAAATCAATAAGGACCCAAAATTTGGAACATCTTTAGTTTTATTAAACAACATTTTTGTCAGGTTAGTGGATAGGGTTAGGTAAAATTGAGGGTTAGGAGTTAAAAGTGTCTTATACGATAATAGTCTATTCTAATGCACTGAAACCTAATTCTGCGCATCTTTTAATGAGAGAAAAGCTCAGAAAGACCAAATATTTTGGATTATCTTAAGTTTTATAGAACAGCTTTTTCGTCAGGTTAGTGGATAGGGTTAGGTTGAATTGAGGGTTAGGTTTTAAAAATGTCTTAAATGATTATATGTTATTTCTTACACTCTTAAACTTACTTATATATATCTCATATTGTCAGAAAAGCCAATAAGGACCCAAAATTAGGAACATCTTTAGTTTTATTAAACAACATTTTTGTCAGGTTAGTGGATAGGGTTAGGTAAAATTGAAGGTTAGGAGTTAAAAGTGTCTTATACGATAATAGTCCATTCTAATGCACTGAAACTTAATTCTGCGCATCTTTTAATGAGAGAAAAGCTCAGAAAGACCAAATATTTTGGATTATCTTAAGTTTTATAGAACAGCTTTTTCGTCAGGTTAGTGGATAGGGTTAGGTTGAATTGAGGGTTAGGTTTTAAAAATGTCTTAAATGATTATATGTTATTTCTTACACTCTTAAACTTACTTATATATATCTCATATTGTCAGAAAAGCCAATAAGGACCCAAAATTAGGAACATCTTTAGTTTTATTAAACAACATTTTTGTCAAATTAGTGGATAGGCTTAGGTAAAATTAAGGGTTAGGAGTTAAAAGTGTCTTATACGATAATAGTCGATTCTAATGCACTGAAACTTCATTCTGCGCATCTTTTAATGTGAGAAAAGCTCAGAAAGACCAAATATTTTGGATTATCTTAAGTTTTATAGAACAGCTTTTTCGTCAGGTTAGTGGATAGGGTTAGGTTAGATTGAGGGTTAGGTTTTAAAAATGTCTTATATGATTATATGTTATTTCTTACACTCTTAAACTTAATAATACATATCTTTTAGTTTCAGAAAAACCAATAAGGACCCAAAATTTGGAACATCTTTAGTTTTATTAAGCAACATTTTTGTCAGGTTAGTGGATAGGGTTAGGTAAAATTGAGTGATAGGAGTTAAAAGTGTCTTATACGATAATAGTCGATTCTAATGCACTGAAACTTCATTCTGCGCATCTTTTAGTGTGAGAAAAGCTCAGAAAGACCAAATATTTTGGATTATCTTAAGTTTTATAGAACAGCTTTTTCGTCGGGTTAGTGGATAGGGTTAAGTTAAATTGAGGGTTAGGTTTTAAAAATGTCTTATATGATTATATGTTATTTCTAATACACTGAAACTTAATAATACATATCTTTTAGTGTCAGAAAAGCCAATAAGGACCCAAAATTAGGAACATCTTTAGTTTTATAAAACAACATTTTTGTCAGGTTAGTGGATAGGGTTAGGTAAAATTAAGGGTTAGGAGTTAAAAGTGTCTTATACGATAATAGTCGATTCTAATGCACTGAAACTTCATTCTGCGCATTTTTAAATGTGAGAAGCTCAGAAAGACCAAATATTTTGGATTATCTTAAGTTTTATAGAACAGCTTTTTCGTCAGGTTAGTGGATAGGGTTAGGTTAAATTGAGGGTTAGGTTTTAAAAATGTCTTATATGATTATATGTTATTTCTTACACTCTAAAACTTACTTATATATATATATCTCATATTGTCAGAAAAGCCAATAAGGACCCAAAATTTGGAACATCTTTAGTTTTATAAAACAACATTTTTGTCAGGTTAGTGGATAGGGTTAGGTAAAATTGAAGGTTAGGAGTTAAAAGTGTCTTATACGATAATAGTCTATTCTAATGCACTGAAACTTCATTCTGCGCATCTTTTAATGAGAGAAAAGCTCAGAAAGACCAAATATTTTGGATTATCTTAAGTTTTATAGAACAGCTTTTTCGTCAGGTTAGTGGATAGGGTTAGGTTGAATTGAGGGTTAGGTTTTAAAAATGTCTTAAATGATTATATGTTATTTCTTACACTCTTAAACTTAATAATACATATCTTTTAGTTTCAGAAAAACCAATAAGGACCCAAAATTTGGAACATCTTTAGTTTTATTAAGCAAAATTTTTTTCAGGTTAGTGGATAGGGTTAGGTAAAATTGAGTGATAGGAGTTAAAAGTGTCTTATACGATAATAGTCGATTCTAATGCACTGAAACTTCATTCTGCGCATCTTTTAGTGTGAGAAAAGCTCAGAAAGACCAAATATTTTGGATTATCTTAAGTTTTATGGAACAGCTTTTTCGTCAGGCTACTGGATAGGGTTAGGTTAAATTGAGGGTTAGGTTTTAAAAATGTCTTATATGATTATATGTTATTTCTAATACACTGGAACTTAATAATACATATCTCTTAGTTTCAGAAAAACCAATAAGGACCCAAAATTTGGAACATCTTTAGTTTTATTAAGCAACATTTTTGTCAGGTTAGTGGATAGGGTTAGGTAAAATTGAGGGTTAGGAGTTAAAAGTGTCTTATACGATAATAGTCTATTCTAATGCACTGAAACTTAATTCTGCGCATCTTTTAATGTGAGAAAAGCTCAGAAAGACCAAATATTTTGGATTATCTTAAGTTTTATAAAACAGCTTTTTCGTCAGGTTAGTGGATAGGGTTAAGTTAAATTGAGGGTTAGGTTTTAAAAATGTCTTATATGATTATATGTTATTTCTAATACACTGAAACTTAATTATACCTATCTTTATGTGTCAGAAAAGCCAATACGGACCTAAACTTTGGAACATCTTTAGTTTTATTAAACAACATTTTTGTCAGGTTAGTGGATAGGGTTAGGTAAAATTGAGTGATAGGAGTTAAAAGTGTCTTAAACGATAATAGTCGATTCTAATGCACTGAAATTTAATTCTGCGCATCTTTTAATGTGAGAAAAGCTCAGAAAGACCAAATATTTTGGATTATCTTAAGTTTTATAGAACAGCTTTTTCGTCAGGTTAGTGGATAGGGTTAGGTTAAATTGAGGGTTAAGTTTTAAAAATGTCTTATATGATTATATGTTATTTCTAATACACTGAAACTTAATAATACATATCTTTTAGTGTCAGAAAAATCAATAAGGACCCAAAATTTGGAACATCTTTAGTTTTATTAAGCAACATTTTTGTCAGGTTAGTGGATAGGGTTAGGTAAAATTGAGGGTTAGGAGTTAAAAGTGTCTTATACGATAATAGTCTATTCTAATGCACTGAAACCTAATTCTGCGCATCTTTTAATGAGAGAAAAGCTCAGAAAGACCAAATATTTTGGATTATCTTAAGTTTTTTAGAACAGCTTTTTCGTCAGGTTAGTGGATAGGGTTAGGTTGAATTGAGGGTTAGGTTTTAAAAATGTCTTAAATGATTATATGTTATTTCTTACACTCTTAAACTTACTTATATATATCTCATATTGTCAGAAAAGCCAATAAGGACCCAAAATTAGGAACATCTTTAGTTTTATTAAACAACATTTTTGTCAAATTAGTGGATAGGCTTAGGTAAAATTAAGGGTTAGGAGTTAAAAGTGTCTTATACGATAATAGTCGATTCTAATGCACTGAAACTTCATTCTGCGCATCTTTTAATGTGAGAAAAGCTCAGAAAGACCAAATATTTTGGATTATCTTAAGTTTTATAGAACAGCTTTTTCGTCAGGTTAGTGGATAGGGTTAGGTTAAATTGAGGGTTAGGTTTTAAAAATGCCTTATATGATTATATGTTATTTCTTACACTCTTAAACTTAATAATACATATCTTTTAGTTTCAGAAAAACCAATAAGGACCCAAAATTTGGAACATCTTTAGTTTTATTAAGCAACATTTTTGTCAGGTTAGTGGATAGGGTTAGGTAAAATTGAGTGATAGGAGTTAAAAGTGTCTTATACGATAATAGTCGATTCTAATGCACTGAAATTTAAATCTGCGCATCTTTTAGTGTGAGAAAAGCTCAGAAAGACCAAATATTTTGGATTATCTTAAGTTTTATGGAACAGCTTTTTCGTCAGGCTACTGGATAGGGTTAGGTTAAATTGAGGGTTAGGTTTTAAAAATGTCTTATATGATTATATGTTATTTCTAATACACTGGAACTTAATAATACATATCTCTTAGTTTCAGAAAAACCAATAAGGACCCAAAATTTGGAACATCTTTAGTTTTATTAAGCAACATTTTTGTCAGGTTAGTGGATAGGGTTAGGTAAAATTGAGGGTTAGGAGTTAAAAGTGTCTTATACGATAATAGTCTATTCTAATGCACTGAAACTTAATTCTGCGCATCTTTTAATGTGAGAAAAGCTCAGAAAGACCAAATATTTTGGATTATCTTAAGTTTTATAAAACAGCTTTTTCGTCAGGTTAGTGGATAGGGTTAGGTTAAATTGAGGGTTAGGTTTTAAAAATGTCTTATATGATTATATGTTATTTCTAATACACTGAAACTTAATTATACCTATCTTTATGTGTCAGAAAAGCCAATACGGACCTAAACTTTGGAACATCTTTAGTTTTATTAAACAACATTTTTGTCAGGTTAGTGGATAGGGTTAGGTAAAATTGAGTGATAGGAGTTAAAAGTGTCTTAAACGATAATAGTCGATTCTAATGCACTGAAATTTAATTCTGCGCATCTTTTAATGTGAGAAAAGCTCAGAAAGACCAAATATTTTGGATTATCTTAAGTTTTATAGAACAGCTTTTTCGTCAGGTTAGTGGATAGGGTTAGGTTAAATTGAGGGTTAGGTTTTAAAAATGTCTTATATGATTATATGTTATTTCTAATACACTGAAACTTAATAATACATATCTTTTAGTGTCAGAAAAATCAATAAGGACCCAAAATTTGGAACATCTTTAGTTTTATTAAACAACATTTTTGTCAGGTTAGTGGATAGGGTTAGGTAAAATTGAGGGTTAGGAGTTAAAAGTGTCTTATACGATAATAGTCTATTCTAATGCACTGAAACCTAATTCTGCGCATCTTTTAATGAGAGAAAAGCTCAGAAAGACCAAATATTTTGGATTATCTTAAGTTTTATAGAACAGCTTTTTCGTCAGGTTAGTGGATAGGGTTAGGTTGAATTGAGGGTTAGGTTTTAAAAATGTCTTAAATGATTATATGTTATTTCTTACACTCTTAAACTTACTTATATATATCTCATATTGTCAGAAAAGCCAATAAGGACCCAAAATTTGGAACATCTTTAGTTTTATTAAGCAACATTTTTGTCAGGTTAGTGGATAGGGTTAGGTAAAATTGAGTGATAGGAGTTAAAAGTGTCTTATACGATAATAGTCGATTCTAATGCACTGAAATTTAAATCTGCGCATCTTTTAGTGTGAGAAAAGCTCAGAAAGACCAAATATTTTGGATTATCTTAAGTTTTATGGAACAGCTTTTTCGTCAGGCTACTGGATAGGGTTAGGTTAAATTGAGGGTTAGGTTTTAAAAATGTCTTATATGATTATATGTTATTTCTAATACACTGGAACTTAATAATACATATCTCTTAGTTTCAGAAAAACCAATAAGGACCCAAAATTTGGAACATCTTTAGTTTTATTAAGCAACATTTTTGTCAGGTTAGTGGATAGGGTTAGGTAAAATTGAGGGTTAGGAGTTAAAAGTGTCTTATACGATAATAGTCTATTCTAATGCACTGAAACTTAATTCTGCGCATCTTTTAATGTGAGAAAAGCTCAGAAAGACCAAATATTTTGGATTATCTTAAGTTTTATAAAACAGCTTTTTCGTCAGGTTAGTGGATAGGGTTAGGTTAAATTGAGGGTTAGGTTTTAAAAATGTCTTATATGATTATATGTTATTTCTAATACACTGAAACTTAATTATACCTATCTTTATGTGTCAGAAAAGCCAATACGGACCTAAACTTTGGAACATCTTTAGTTTTATTAAACAACATTTTTGTCAGGTTAGTGGATAGGGTTAGGTAAAATTGAGTGATAGGAGTTAAAAGTGTCTTAAACGATAATAGTCGATTCTAATGCACTGAAATTTAATTCTGCGCATCTTTTAATGTGAGAAAAGCTCAGAAAGACCAAATATTTTGGATTATCTTAAGTTTTATAGAACAGTTTTTTTGTCAGGTTAGTGGATAGGGTTAGGTTAAATTGAGGGTTAGGTTTTAAAAATGTCTTATATGATTATATGTTATTTCTAATACACTGGAACTTAATAATACATATCTCTTAGTTTCAGAAAAACCAATAAGGACCCAAAATTTGGAACATCTTTAGTTTTATTAAGCAACATTTTTGTCAGGTTAGTGGATAGGGTTAGGTAAAATTGAGGGTTAGGAGTTAAAAGTGTCTTATACGATAATAGTCTATTCTAATGCACTGAAACTTAATTCTGCGCATCTTTTAATGTGAGAAAAGCTCAGAAAGACCAAATATTTTGGATTATCTTAAGTTTTATAGAACAGCTTTTTCGTCAGGTTAGTGGATAGGGTTAGGTTAAATTGAGGGTTAGGTTTTAAAAATGTCTTATATGATTATATGTTATTTCTAATACACTGAAACTTAAATATACCTATCTTTATGTGTCAGAAAAGCCAATACGGACCTAAACTTTGGAACATCTTTAGTTTTATTAAACAACATTTTTGTCAGGTTAGTGGATAGGGTTAGGTAAAATTGAGTGATAGGAGTTAAAAGTGTCTTAAACGATAATAGTCGATTCTAATGCACTGAAATTTAATTCTGCTCATCTTTTAATGTGAGAAAAGCTCAGAAAGACCAAATATTTTGGATTATCTTAAGTTTTATAGAATAGCTTTTTCGTCAGGTTAGTGGAAAGGGTTAAGTTAAATTGAGGGTTAGGTTTTAAAAATGTCTTATATGATTATATGTTATTTCTTACACTCTTAAACTTACTTGTATATATATATAAAATTTTTAGAAAAACCAATGAGGATTCAAAATTAGGAACATCTTTAGTTTTATAAAACAACATTTTTGTCAGGTTAGTGGATAGGGTTAGGTAAAATTGAGGGTTAGGAGTTAAAAGTGTCTTATACGATAATAGTCGATTCTAATGCACTGAAACTTAATTCTGTGCATCTTTTAATGTGAGAAAAGCACAGAAAGACCAAATATTTTGGATTATCTTAAGTTTTATAGAACAGCTTGAATATAATTTTATGTTATTTCTTACACTCTTAAACTTACTTATACATATCCCAAAATTTCGAACATCTCTAGTTTTATAAAACAACATGTTTGTCAGGTTAGTGGATAGGGTTAGGTAAAATAAAGGGTTAGGGTTTACTTGTGTCAGATATGAACACGTGCTATTTTTAAAACACTAAATCTTATTTATATGTATCTTTTAGTGTCAAAATAGCGTATAAAGACCAACAATTGAAACATATCTTCAGTTTCATAGAATCGCTATTTCGTCAGGTTAGTGGATAGGGTTAGGTACAATTTTGGTCTAGGATTGAAATGTGTCTTATACATTAACAGTTATTTCAAATACATTGAAACTTAATTATGCATATCTTTAAGTGTCAGAAAAACCAATAAGGACCAAAACATTTTAGAACAACTTCAGTTTTATAAAACAACATTTTTGTCGGGTTAGTGGATAGGGTTAAGTAAATTTGAGGGTTAGGATTTACAAATGTCTTATACGATTATGTTATTTCTTACACTCTAGAATTTACTTATACATATCTCATATTGTCAGAAAAGCCAATAAGGACCCAAAATCAGGAACATCTTTAGCTTTTTAAAACAACATTTTTGTCAGATTAGTGGATAGGGTTAGGTAAAATTGAGGGTTAGGGTTTATTTGTGTCTGATAAGAAAACGTGCTATTTCTAACACACTAAATTCTATTCATATGTATCTTTTAGTGTCAATAAAGCGTATAAAGACCAACAATTGAAACATATCTTCAGTTTCATAAAATCGCTATTTTGTCAGATTAGTGGATAGGGTTAGGTAAAATTTTGGTCTAGGATTGAAATGTGTCTTATACATTAACAGTTCTTTCAAATACATTGAAACTTAATTATGCATATCTTTAAGTGTCAGAAAAACCAATAAGGACCTAAAATTTGGAACATCTTTAGTTTTATTAAACAACATGTTTGTCAGGTAAGTGGATAGGGTTAGGTAAAATAAAGGGTTAGGGTTTACTTGTGTCTGATATGAACACGTGCTATTTTTAAAACACTAAATCTTATTCATATGTATCTTTTAGTGTCAAAAAAGCGTATAAAGACCAACAGTTGAAACATACCTTCAGTTTCATAGAATCGCTATTTTGTCAGGTTAGTGGATAGGGGTAGGTACAATTTTGGTCTAGGATTGAAATGTGTCTTATACATTAACAGTTATTTCAAATACATTGAAACTTAATTATGCATATATTTAAGTGTTAGAAAAACCAATAAGGACCAAAACATTTTAGAACAACTTCAGTTTTATAAAACAACATTTTTGTCGGGTTAGTGGATAGGGTTAGGTAAATTTGAGGGTTAGGATTTACAAATGTCTTATACGATTATGTTATTTCTTACACTGTAAAACTTTCTTATACATATCTCATATTGTCAGAAAAGCCAATAAGGACCCAAAATCAGGAACATCTTTAGCTTTTTAAAACAACATTTTTGTCAGATTAGTGGATAGGGTTAGGTAAAATTGAGGGTTAGGGTTTATTTGTGTCTGATAAGAAAACGTGCTATTTCTAACACACTAAATTTATTTAGTTTTATTGAATAGCTTTTTCGTCAGGTTAGAGGATAGGGTTAGGTTAAATTGAGGGTTAGGTTTTAAAAATGTCTTATATGATTTTATGTTATTTCTTACACTTTTAAACTTACTTATTTATATCTCAATTTTACCTAACCCTATCCACTAATCTGACGAAAATGTTTAATAAAACTAAAGATGTTACTGATTTTGGGTCTTTATTGGTTTTTCTGACAATATGAGATATGTATAAGTAAGTTTAAGAGTGTAATAAATAACATATAATCATATAAGACATTTGTAAATCCTAACCCTCAATTTAACCTAACCTTATCCACTTACCTGACGAAAAAGCTGTTCTATAAAACTGAAGATATTCCAAAATATTTGGTCTTTCTGAGCTTTTCTCACATTAAAAGATGTGTAGAAATAAGTTTCAGTGCATTAGAATTGACTATTATCGTATAAGACACGATTAAATCCTTACCCTCAATTTTACCTAACCCTATCCACTAACCTGACAAACATGTTGTTTAATAAAACTAAAGATGTTCCAAAGTTTAGGTCCGTATTGGCTTTTCTGACACATAAAGATAGGTATAATTAAGTTTCAGTGTATTAGAAATAATTATTATTGTATAAGACACATTTCAACCCTAGCCCAAAATTGTACCTAACCCTATCCACTGACCTGACGAAAAAGCGTTTTTATTATTAAACCGAAGATATGTTTCAATCGTTGGTCTTTATATGCTTTTCTGACACTAAAAGATACATATGAATAAAATTTAGTGTGTTAGAAATAGCACGTTTTCATATCAGACACAAGTAAACCTTAACCCTCAATTTTACCTAACCCTATCCAATAATTTGACGAAAATGTTGTTTTAAAAAGCTAAAGATGTTCCTGATTTTGGGTCCTTATTGGCTTTTCTGACAATATGAGATATGTATAAGTAAGTTTAAGAGTGTAAGAAATAACATATAATCATATAAGACATTTTTAAATCCTAACCCTCAATTTTACCTAACCCTATCCACTAACCCGACAAAAATGTTGTTTTATAAAACTGAAGTTGTT
The DNA here is from genome assembly GCA_921293015.1 of Phorcus lineatus. Lineage (NCBI taxonomy): Eukaryota > Metazoa > Mollusca > Gastropoda > Trochida > Trochidae > Phorcus > Phorcus lineatus. The sequence goes on along the minus strand of OV121085.1, from coordinate 27,712,107 downwards.
CTAAAATGTTTTGGTCCTTATTGGTTTTTCTAACACTTAAATATATGCATAATTAAGTTTCAATGTATTTGAAATAACTGTTAATGTATAAGACACATTTCAATCCTAGACCAAAATTGTACCTACCCCTATCCACTAACCTGACAAAATAGCGATTCTATGAAACTGAAGGTATGTTTCAACTGTTGGTCTTTATACGCTTTTTTGACACTAAAAGATACATATGAATAAGATTTAGTGTTTTAAAAATAGCACGTGTTCATATCAGACACAAGTAAACCCTAACCCTTTATTTTACCTAACCCTATCCACTTACCTGACAAACATGTTGTTTAATAAAACTAAAGATGTTCCAAATTTTAGGTCCTTATTGGTTTTTCTGACACTTAAAGATATGCATAATTAAGTTTCAATGTATTTGAAAGAACTGTTAATGTATAAGACACATTTCAATCCTAGACCAAAATTGTACCTAACCCTATCCACTAACCTGACAAAATAGCGATTCTATGAAACTGAAGATATGTTTCAATTGTTGGACTTTATACGCATTTTTGACACTAAAAGATACATATTAATAAAATTTAGTGTTTTAAAAATAGCACGTGTTCATATCAGACACAAGTAAACCCTAACCCTTTATTTTACCTAACCCTATCCACTAACCTGACAAACATGTTGTTTTATAAAACTAGAGATGTTCGAAATTTTGGGTGCTTATTGGCTTTTCTGACAATATGAGATATGTATAAGTAAGTTTAAGAGTGTAATAAATAACATATAATCATATAAGACATTTGTAAATCCTAAATCTCAATTTAACCTAACCCTATCCACTTACCTGACGAAAAAGCTGTTCTATAAAACTGAAGATATTCCAAAATATTTGGTCTTTCTGAGCTTTTTTCACATTAAAAGATGTGTAGAAATAAGTTTCAGTGCATTAGAATTGACTATTATCGTATAAGACACGTTTAAATCCTAACCCTCAATTTTACCTAACCCTATCCACTAACCTGACAAACATGTTGTTTAATAAAACTAAAGATGTTCCAAAGTTTAGGTCCGTATTGGCTTTTCTGACACATAAAGATAGGTATAATTAAGTTTCAGTGTATTAGAAATAATTATTATTGTATAAGACACATTTCAACCCTAGCCCAAAATTGTACCTAACCCTATCCACTGACCTGACGAAAAAGCGTTTTTATTATTAAACCGAAGATATGTTTCAATCGTTGGTCTTTAAACGCTTTTCTGACACTAAAAGATACATATGAATAAAATTTAGTGTGTTAGAAATAGCACGTTTTCTTATCAGACACAAATAAACCCTAACCCTCAATTTTACCTAACCCTATCCACTAATCTGACAAAAATGTTGTTTTAAAAAGCTAAAGATGTTCCTGATTTTGGGTCCTTATTGGCTTTTCTGACAATATGAGATATGTATAAGTAAATTCTAGAGTGTAAGAAATAACATAATCGTATAAGACATTTGTAAATCCTAACCCTCAATTTTACCTAACCCTATCCACTAACCCGACAAAAATGTTGTTTTATAAAACTGAAGTTGTTCTAAAATGTTTTGGTCCTTATTGGTTTTTCTGACACTGAAGAATATATATTTAAACTTTAATGTATAAGAAATAACTTATCGTTTAAGACATTTTAAAATCTAAATAAATGCTTATTTTAACCTTTAAGGGAATGTTCTGTGAAAAAACTTGTCTTTTAACACTATTATTTCCCTAACTGATTATAAAATATGTATTCTTCGGATTATTCCTCCCCTAAACAGTATACCGAGAGGAGCAGTGCCAAACTCTTAAGTGATTTCGCGAGTCTTAGCGTTTGGCATGTTCTCTTTCAAATAAAGGCATTTGCAGAAATCTAAATTTGATTGATAGCAGAAATATTGATGATCCTGTCATTCAACATTTTAATCCATTGGATTTGGACAGAGACGTCTCCTAAAAGCAATTATTCAAGTGATCATTGGATCCGTGATGCATGGTGTATGTTTCATTACTCGTTTTACTGCTCGTGTATATAAATTCTCTTCTCTTTCAATCTGATAGTCACTTGTTAACTGAGGTGAGGTGAGGTGATCTGAGTTTAATGCAAAGAGTATTTCACTTATTGCAAGGGGAAAGCCCATAACACCTTTGTGGCTATGCATTACGGTGAGCATCCGCTTGAACTAGCGAACCATGGGTGGTAGCGAACTGAAATTCAGTGGTGCATGGCTCCCGAACCTTACTGCGTGTAGAATAGTTCTCTACTGCAGACAAAATTGCCGAGCCCTTGGCAGGATTCGAACCATGGAACTCTTGATCTGAAGCCGAACACGCTAACCACTGTGGTATTCCGCCTCTCTGTTAACTGAATATATCAGTGATACAAGGAAGAGGACAGGAAGTTTCAAAATGAGCTCCAGTGAACTAATCCCTTGAAACACTGCACAGCAATATAATCTTAATTCAAAAACAATATACAAATTCAAGTTTCTCCAGAATTTATTGTATTCCCAATCTTTTAAAGTATGAACTTTAAAATAAATAGCATAGAAATACCTTGGTAGTTCTCAGAGCTCACAGAGCCTATCAACATTCACATAAATATCATTTTTCAGAAATATAAAGACAGGGATAGAGGAAACATTTTACAGAAAAATATTGTCACAACAGAAAAGTGTAGACAAAATAGTTTTTCACATCCAATTATGCATAGACATTAACTCTTAAAACATGGCACCAACATTGTGTATCACACAAAAATGACAGAAGTTTACATTTACTGGTACTTGTCTCTTCACCGGTACTGCAGAACCTACCTTACAGGATGGGTGGGAACAAATTCAAATGAGGAAGATAGATGACTGGTGAATTTATGGGGATCAACTATACAAGAACATCCATAGCAAATCTTTTTCTGTAGACTGAACAAAGGAACAAATTCAGATTCTTTCATATATTAGAAATACTATCTGGTAAAATCGATATTTAAGTGGAATATTTTGGTTCAGTTTGTTACGGCTTCATAAACAATGATCACTTTTGCAAAGACATAAAAAAAGATGGTGTGTGTTGATGTAATTTTTTCATGTTTTACTTTGACAAAACATTTTGATCTTTTGGGAACCTTTTGAAGGCTACAACAAAAATAAGGCAATAAACATTTAGACAAATGAACAAAATACGCAGTCAATTGCGGCACAGGTCTGTGGTAGAAGTTGTGTCAAATGAACTCGCTGGATTTGAACCTTTCAACTTGAAGCTAACCTTTCAAATGCAAAATACATGATCTAATGCATGTAGGTGAGTTTGGGTTTAAAGCTGTTTTCAAGAATACTTCACTTACATCACGACCACTAGTATTATTGCGAGGATAAAGCCTGCAAAACTATTGTGGCCATGCATTTGCAGTGAAAATGGCGAGCATCAGCTCCAACTAGTAAACCATTGGTGGTAATTCACTGAATTTCAGTGTAGCATTGGACCCAAACCTTACTGCATGTAGAACAATTCTCCACTGCAGTCAGAAGTTGTTGAGCTCCTAGCGGGATTCGAAACCCAGACCTCTTGATCCAAATCCAAAACCACTAACCACTGCGCTAGCCCGCCCCCCTCTAATGAATGGAAAACTTCTCTTCTGTAAAACATCTGATTCTATTGGAAATAAAGGTTTCTTGATATACATCTGTATACATATCCTTATTTTACCACTACAAACTGTGTCCACTCAAAGTGTCAAAATGTCTGGTTACTCAGTCAAACACTTGATTCAATCAATAACATTTGTTCCAACAAAATAAATACAACAAAAACATCTGTTATCAAGAGATGTAAACAACTGGATTTCATCATTTTAAGTATTTGATCTACGTGCATGTGTCAGCTTTGTGAAACAAATAACATGATTTAGCAAATGAAATTGCATCATAGCATTTCCCCACTGTCATGTGACCCTCAATCCTTATATCTTCCCTACTAGATATCAACCCTCAAGATTACAGAGCATTTGAAATAATAACATGAGAACACTAACTTTATAACTATACTGAAAGCTTCAAGTGCAATTCTAAATTTACTGATAAGATTACTTGACCCTATCCGGTTGACAACATTTATATCAAGAAACTGCAATCACTTGTACCTAAGAACTGCTTACTAATCCCTCAAAAGGAAAAAAATTCATTTAAATATATTAAGCATTAAAACATACTCAACAAAAAAATTAAAGGACCACCTGAATATTCAATACATAAACATCATTAGATGATTAACAACATATTCCTTTTTTGAAAATTAGACTCATCCTTAACTTGTTGATACTGTGTATTTACTTGGATTGTCTTTGTCTACACCGGCTAAGATAAAAATTATCTCCCACATAAAGCAACCATGGACGGCATTGCATGTTTGCTGTTTACTTTCTGGCAGTTTCGTAGTTGGCCTCAAACCAGTCACATGTTTCTTTGATGGCTGAAATAAATAAAAAATAGTTATTTAATTTTGTTGACAGCACTCAAATAATATATATGAAATTTGACATGAGGTAAGTTTTTTGGGAGTGCCAGAGATATAAGTAATCTGATAAAAAATCAATACAGACAGAGATTGATTAAGATTTATTAATAAAATGTGAAACATTGCTCGAGATGCATGTTAATGTTATAGACCTATTCTGACCCAAACACCATTCAATCAGAAACAAAAGAAATCTTCTTCATTTATCAAATGTGCTCTGAGATTGCTCAGGACACAATCATGAAATCTGATTTACCAATTCAATTTGGCGAAAGATTGATATTGATAACATTAAACTGATTTATCAAGATAATTTGATTAGATATTGCTGTGGACATAAAGATGGTGGACTAAACCCCCATTTCAAAATTACTGCCTTAACCAGGGAAGAAAGTTTAAATCCCAACTGAGAAAAAATAAAATAGCAGATTTTCCGAAAATATTTGAACTACTGCTCTACTCACCTTGTTCTATTGGTGTGAATTTGAAGTCAGGCAGATATTTTCTCAGTTTTGCGTTGCTTGCAGTCTTCATATGTTGTCCGTCTGATTTTTCTGTGTCATACTAAGGTAGAGTTAAGGAAAGCAAAATTCTCATTTGATCATACAGACATGAATTTGCTTAATTTGCAAATTTACATTATTAAGTATCAAGGTTGAAGGTTCAAACCTATTTAACAAAATGATTTCAGACATTACAAAACAAGCAGAGTACAATAATTTCAGGCTTTTTAGGAAACATGGATTAATTTGTCATCTCTCCAGAGCATCCTTTCAGATGTTAAATTCTACCAACACTTCCACATGTGTCGTAACAGAATTATGATGTCACAATTACATATGAAGGGCATTTGACGCAAAAAACGCCATAATTGCTAAACCGTATGTGTTAAAAATTACTCACTTTCTCAAATGTGTTAGTTGAATGTATAATTGCGTGTTTCCTGAAATTCTGTTGGTTGAATCAAACAATTACAAGTCTGTACAAAGACAATATAAAAACTGTTCTAACCATGGTGAAAACTGTCCGAAGCAAGGTCATTTTGACATATTATCAATATCTCAACATTTACTAAAATATTCACTTAAAACGTACCATCATTCAGCACAATTTAACTGTTTGGTTGTTTCCATATTCTTAAACGCACTAGTGCACGCCAATATTTCATAAACACAACGAATGCTCGATATTACTCACTATCCTCACTCAATTAATCTACCTTGTAAGTTATTTAACAAATATTTACGTATTTAGGTAGTAAAGTGGATTTTTAAAGGCCAGAAGTATTTAATGTTAAGTTTAATTAAATCCACATGAACTACGATATCAGAAATATTAAGATTTTGCTCATAACCAGACAAGCGGAAACGGCAGCCGTTATGGTTAATCTAATAACAATGCTAATACTGTGTTATTAAATCGGTTAATTTACAATGTTGCTATCCTAAAACATATTTCATGATTTGTTCTCAATTCAATGTTTAGGTAAATTCAAGTTGCACACAGTACTAGTTCAGCCGTTTCCAAGTGTCAATAATTTATCCGTTTTGTGCACAGCTAACCATAGATTTTGATATGTCCAAGCTGACAGCGGCTGTCTTAACGTTTTCATTGCTGATTGCAGGTAAATTGTTTAGTATTTCATTGTATTGATACAAAGTTTAAGTGAATGCATAAGTCCTCATAAACCTTAAAATAGCCAATTTAAATCGTAAAAATGTGCATAAGTGCCTTTAAGCTTTACAATCACAAGATAATATCGTCAATCAAAGTTCATTGTTCTCAGCATTAGAGTTCTGTCCTAGAAACAGATTTGTGACTAGTGTTTCAATGTAGGTGTAAAAGGATACAACAACTTTTCCCTTGAAGTCCATCGCCTTGACGACCAGCTCTGCGGCCTGCTTGATAGACACTTCATCCTCTTCCCCCACTGCAACAGAACCAAACATATCCACTGCACTCAACAAAGTATTCTTGGTTACTCGAGGCTCAATGTTCCAATATTCTACATTTTCAACAGCCGGCCCTCATGTCAGACCTCTTCAAAATACCGGACATTTACATTCCTCCGGCCCCCCCCCCCCCCCCCCCCCACCCACCCAAATACATGGAGTCAAATCAATAGATAAAACTTTCGTTTTCTACCATCATGGATACATTTGCATTTCTTCATATCTATAAAGTTGAAAGTCATTACAATCGGAATTGATCTGAGAAATAGCGTGAATTTCTCTAGACAGTAAACTAAACATAACCACTGTCAGTTTGTCAACCGGAACAGCTCAAGTTATCAGAATGAGTACTTGAGTTTAAAAAACCCAAATCAGCCAATCTTAAAATTTAACAGGCTTAAAGTAGATTGTTAGTTTAACTTTTTAAAACCAAACAAGCATCCATAGGTTGCAATAGACCACAACCCAGAACGAACTAGAAGTTTAGCAATTAAGTATTCAACAATTTCAATACCACTAAGGACATCTAGGATGCAGGAAGTGAACATACCAGAGAGAATGATGGGAGTTATCTCATCATATTCCCGGAGAACCCAGAGGAAGAGACGAGCAAGGTCATGTGAATAGATGAACTGTCTTAGTGGAGAGCCGGTACCCCACACGGTGAAGTCTGTGCCTTCTTCTGCAAACACACAAAATCAAAATATACATTGACAACTGGCAAAAGAGATGACAATCATAAGTAAACAAAAGAAAAAGTGTTGACAACTTAAGGAATCGGAAATCACTCAGACTTTTAAAATGACCTATCAACATCAGGCTATGCAAAGATATACCGATTCTTTTCACCACCAGTCAAGTCTTCTCACTTAGATTTTACTTCTTTTTGCTGTTTTGTCATATATAAGATTTGGATCTTAATGATTTAAGCAACATAGGTAAATTATTACTTTTAGCAGTGTGCACTTTATGTATAAGGCCTGGCAGCACGTGCCCATCTTCAAGGTTGAAGTTGTCATGTGGACCAAACACATTGGTCGGGATAACAGACGTGAAGTGGCAGCCATGTTGTTTGTTGTATGCTCTGAAACAATAAACTGGACTTGAAGAATATTCAAAGTGTGAGTTATCATTCTTTCTCACAGAGGCTCCTCAAGACAATCAAGGTTAGTTGGTCATCAGTGACGTTGACTCAAACTCTTAATGATGAGGCTCGAGTGAGTAGGCGAGTTGCTAGGTCAATATTTAAGCCATAAATAGGTGATAAAACTGGATGCTTCATTTGCTCAATGGGTATAGATTTTTCACTAAACAGAAGTCAGTCAGATGTAAGATGATATTTCATTGGTTAAACACAAGTTAGACTGTGTAGCAAGATTATACTAAGGTAATATGAAAGAACCCAGAAATATATATATAACAGAGTACGTGGGATGAAATGACTTGAGAAACCAGTGGGGGAAATGAATAGAATTGTATTGACAGCTGGTTTCCCCCAAATAAGTCTTTTTTCAGACTAGAAATTGTGCAAAGTTGAAAGTCAATAATTAATTGTTCTAAAAAGGCATGGCCACTTGGTGTTTTGATTTTTGCAAGAGCAGGGTAAGAGATGTGAATATTGACAAGTGATCATAAATGATAAATGTAGATTTTAAATTCTGAACTCCAAAGCACCCTAACACAGCCTTGGACTTCTCAGAAAAACAACTTTTGAGGCAAATATCAATTTTGATGATAAGCGAGGACAGTAAAGGTGAAGAAACTTGTTTTAGGAAACGTTTGATTTGGTAAGAAGACATTAACAACATTCTAAAAGAACTAAAATAGCTTCTTGAAATTTGGCGACTGTATATGACATAATGAGTATGGTTTTCAAGCAATTAACAGCCCAGGAATAAATTATTAAGACAGTGTAATTATGTACACAAACAACAATACACACATTGACTTTTCACAAATCTGGCATTCTATCATACCAACTCATAAATGAATCCCATAGGTCATTTCTTTGCTACATGTGGAAACAGTTACAAACCTGTTACATAAACCACACTTACTTGTTTTGGATATCAATTAGACGTTTGGCATAGGAATATCCAAAGTTGCTGTCATGGGGTGGGCCATTGTGAATCTGAAAGAAAACGGTAAGGAAATGGTAAAAAAAAATAACTTTAAAAAATATATAATTATATATAGTAGCATCAGGATAATTCTTCAAAGGTATCTAGAAATTGGTATCCTTGAAATACCATGCATGTCAATACTGTGATAAGACTGATAAACTAATCACCCTTTAAGTTTTAGTTTTGAATAAAATCAAATTCATTTACTTTGATTTAAATACTGTCATGTCTAAAAATTGCCTACCTTTACCAGCCACACCAGAATGTAGCATTAGAGTTTCAGATATTAATCCTTCAGAGATTACAAGTGACAGCTTTGCAAATCTTTCATATGCTTCAAATTGATATTCAATCAATTATTTCAAATTGAATAACAGAATGAAAAATAAATCACCACATTATCTTAACCTAAACTAACCTTATATCAGTCTAAACCTCTGCAATCTACAAAAACAGGTGACATACACACATGATTATAATCTAGATTGCAGATAACTGTTGATGAAGCTCCAATCTAGCAAACCAAATATTTCTAGCCCTTGTAGAAGATCTTACCATAGTTTCATCAATGGGATAGGTTGTCTTGTTTGGGAATATACATGTAGAGAGGCAGGACACAACTTTCTTCACCTTGTGCTGGTAGCTGCAGTGCAACACGTTGTCGTTCATTGCAATATTGTCCCTCTGTAACAGTTGTCAAACAGTCAATAGTTCAGCATGGTAAGTCAATAGTTGATATTATCAACACAAACTGTGAACAGTATGAAAACAGTTTCTTATCTGGCACGTAGGACTGAATGAGTTTCCCCTTAAAGTTTGACAGGCCTTACAATGTTATCCTTGATAATCCACTATACCCTGGATCCATTGTAGGCTTACCTCTTTATCTTGTCATTTCACCTTGCTGGCCTTTAATCATATCAACTGTATGCATCATAATTAATTTTGGTATATTAAAAAAAAAGCAAGATGGGCTTGAATTTCCCTTTTCTGAAACTAGCCTTATTTATTTAACCAGGATGCAGATTTTTAAAAAAACACACAGCAAATTACAGGCACCCCAACTATAAACAAAAGGAATATTCCCAGTCTGAAAACTCATAACAATTATCACATTGGGCTTTTTGGAAAATAGGTGTGACTATTTGAGAAACGAACTTCTTCCACTTACAGCTAACAAATACTACAAAGATGTTCTTACCGCTTGGTGGGATTTCATTTCTAGAACAAAACTTAGTGAAAACGACCTACCAGCAGAAAGTATCTGGTTCAACAGTAACATACGCATTGGTCGCACACCTGTCTACTATAAAATTTGGAACCAAAAGGGAGTACGCTTCATTAATGATCTCATCGATACAGACGGACAATTTTTGACATTTGAACTCTTTTCTAAATCTTTCGACATAAAAAAAAACTTTCTTACTTATAATGGCCTTATCTCGGCTTTTAGGAAATATTTTCAGAATAAAAATGTGGACATAACCCATGTGAAAAAATTGCATAACCCTATTTTACCTCAAACCCTCAAAGCCAATGTGATAAAGGTTTTGAAAGGATCAAAATGTTTCTACGACATACTTATTACACCCATCACCACAACAAACATACACTGCACGAAATGGGAACAAAACATATTCAGTGAACACTTATTTGATTATTGGTCCCAATACAACATGATCCCTTTTCGATGTACAAAGGACACTAGATTTCAGTGGTTTCAATATAAAATACTACACCACATACTGCCAACAAATAACATTCTGTATAAATTAAGCTATGTTGACAGTCCAATCTGTAGTTTCTGTTCGGAAGATATTGAGACACCAACACATTTATTTTGGTCATGCAATAGTGTCAATAAAATCTGGCAACAATTAGAATCATGGCTACACCAGAAAGCTCTTACCCAAGTAAAAATTACAAAAAAGCACGTTTTGATTGGATATCCGGATAAAAATAACGATCCCTTGAATATCATCATAATCTTGATAAAATATCTCATATTCAAAAGCAAGCTGAATAAAAAAATACCACCATTCAAAACATTCCAGAACAAAGTAAGGGAATATTATTTTCTTACCAAGTGTTCCGCGATAATCGAGTGTAATGTAAGCCTATTCTATAAATTTTGGTTAACTTGTCATAATTTATTCATGTGAACTTTGACTGAATGCTGTACCGGATTGTCAACTGTTGAGTTTGTAAAAAACTTTGTAAAAATGCGTTTGAAAAATAAAAAATTATAAAAAATAAAAAAATCAATTATCACATGAGCGCCTCACCTTTTTTTACTTGGTGCCTTTTAAAGTCGATAGAAATTTATAAATTAAATTAATTTCGCGAACTAATATTATTTAATGTAAAAAAGCTAAGACATATCTGATGCCTATGTTGTTGAATAACATTGATTTTTTATATCTGAGTTATAAAAATGTGCCTTAGAAAAATATCAGCATTGAATACAATTACATTAAATTCACTTTTGTAAGCTTTTATAAACATGACAAAATCTACCAAGTCAATAGATTTTAAATTTGCGACAACATTAAAATCAAAACTGACTTGTTCCAAGAAAAGGAATAAAGGTTGTGAATTAAAAAAATAAAGTTTGACAAATGATACTCACCAAAAAATCAAGGTTATACTTGAGATTTCTAAAAAGACCCCCAACAAAGGCAGCCAGGTGTATGACATGTGTTGGTTTGTACTTGTCAAACATGGCTGATGTCTCTTCCATACTCCTGGTAGAAACATCAACAAACTCATTAAGATATCAGTAGGACAATCACAGATATTCTAATAAAATAAAATAAATTATGAATATCAAGCCTCCTTGTTCTGTGGATAAGACAGATACAGAAGAGGGTTCGTAAAGAGTGATAAAACAGGCCCCAATTTCCCAACACTCCTTTAGTGATAAGGGTGTCCTTAACCGATTTCTCATAACAATTAGATACAATCACCTTAGTCTAAAGAGGATCTTTATACTGCGCCCTTTTGTCGCTACAAGTCAACCTAAAATCAAGTCATTGACTAGTAGTTTCTACTTGATTTTCCCTTCAAGTTAATTGTGTCAACTTATCCAAAAGTGGTTATTTTGGCAGAAAAAAAAGACAATGAATGCAACAGAGAAGAGTTTAAGATATATATTTTAAGAATCTATTGGTCAAAACTACTGTAGCTGTCATATATACTCACTTGAGATTCGCATCCTTCGATGAGACAAAGATCCACTTCTCGTCTGGTTTCTTTTCCGCTTCTACGACCTTCTTGATGGCCTGTCCAACCAGCCCAGTTCCTCCCGTAACAATGATCACTTTTTCGGCCATCTTTAACTACTGCATGAAAATCAATGATATAGAAATTAAATCATAATGCAAGCCCGCTTAGTTCTACTTTATCAACATACTTAGTCTCAGTTAAAGTTTATATACATATTGCGTCTGTCTGTGTATTCTTACTGTAACTGTTAAAGTGATCAAAATGTCAAGGGACTTAAACTTAATCAAATGAATTTAAGCAATTTGCAGCAGTCTGCCGATAAGTCTTAACTCTAACAAATATGATTAATTATTTTGAGACTTTTTAAAAACATACCATTGTTACAAAATGTTACTGTCAGCAAGTAAAATTTCTGGGTCAAATCCCTCCTCAAAATATCATTACTAGCTAACATATGTCTCTGGCATGTCAAGAATATTTTGAATAAATCAGCAAATGTTTATTGAAAATCATAAAGATGTTATTTACAAACATAACTATTCTCCAATATTTAAATGAATTATAAGAATATTTGAAAACAAAACTGCAATAAGGCTTTCAATTAATACTCCTGTGAGGTCACTTCTTTATCATTACTATTAAGACGTCACACTACTCTTACAAAATTGTGTCTTAGCTTGAAATATTAGCCAGGTCCTATTCTCAGAGACAGCATTTTAATGATTAACTTATAGTGTATTCATGTAATGATTTGACTGTTAATAGGATAGGACTATTTATCTTCCAGAATTGTGTCCTACAGGAGATATTGTTTAACAGGACACCCCCTTAATTTCAAGGAGAAATAAATGTGACAGAAGCACTGCTCCAGATAATTTTTTGGACCTTTTGGGTATTCACTCCCTGCATTTGCTTCCATTGAGTAAAGCAGATTCTGATAGTGTAAAATGGCACTCCTCAGATTTCTGACAAATGCGTATTTCATAAAAAAATAAGATTGTACACTAATAATTCTACATGATAGGGTTAATCTCAACTAGTTAACATTACATTTATTATTTTATTATCTAAAATATATTGAATAAACAACAATAAATGAACTTCTTAAAAATTGTGAAGTCATTTTGAAAAATCATTTGGCACAATGTCATGATTGAGTCGAGGTGAGGTGATTGGGTGCTTAACCCTGCTTTCAAGAGTATTTCACTTATATCACAGCTGCTAGTATCACTACAGAATGAACGCCAGCAACATTATTGTGGTGATTCATGATCAAAGATGCCCAGGTGATATGCTAGTGTTTACTAACTCTTGCATACAGTTTTAAAGAAAATGTCTGCGTAGCTGTACTCTCATATATTTATCTAATTATGTTTTCAAAGATTTTATTGCGTGAAATATGCAGGTATGCAGCTTTTCCAGAGCACTGAAGAAGAGTTGACTAAATCCTAAGTCATCATCAACTACATTACATTACAGAGTTAAATTATCACATTAAAATGGTATGATGTAAAAAAACAACCTGATATAATATTTGACATCACGAAATTAGATAAATGTATGATGAAAGCGCTGTGTATAATGAGATAGTTCGATCAGAGTTTCAAATTTATATCTTTTATGGATCTATGAACAAACCGTCTATGAACCGGAACTGCATGAAAACAATGAACAACATTTACACTTTACAAAGACAAAACACACTGATGATTACATGAAATTCAAACCTTTACAATTTTTAAATGCTTGATAAATATAGAGATCAATATAATATATTCATTATCATCCACTTGACACATGACTGACATCGTCAAAAGAGTAAATAAAAAAAAATAATATATAGCGATACTTACATCGTATTTAAAATACATAAATTAAGCAATTATAATTTTAAATTGTTCATAAACACAAAGTCGATAGTAATATAAATATCTGCAAAGGTCTTGTGTCCAGTGTCTGTCTCTTTCGCGACAAGAACGAGCACTCCAGACTAAACAAAATGACTCGCTTTTCTAATGCCTCGCCTGGTTTGTTTGTCAAAATTAAAAACAGCATCTGCACAGACGGTTAATAATTTGTGGTTTGAAACAATGACCATATACATACATGAAGCTTTTGACGTGTCGTGGTGAATTCAAAGAATACCTGTCGTCCAACTCAATTTGTCAGCCACGCTGCAAATGCCGGTAACTAAAATAGGTGCAAGATCACGTGACCAAACACGTATTACAGATTGGTTTGAACATGTTTATGCGTTTCGCAGGTGATCGCTTTTTGTTAGACAGAACCCAGTCTAGACTTGCACCCGGCCCGTCATCTGCCGTTACTTAGCTGCGCACAAGAAATAAACAAATAGACGGTTCCAAAATGAAAATCAGAGGATCTAATGATTTTTTAATAAGTATTTGTTTTGAAACCTGCTTATAAAAAGTTGTAAATGTAAAAATCAAATATTTGTATCTACTTAATTGTGTTTTTTTTTTATTCCATTCCCAAAAGGTTGTATATTTCACACCTAACACTATGAAGAGACAAATCCAAATATATTTATGAGCTACCACTTAATAACAGTCTGTTGATGACTGCCTTTGAAGTTTGATAATGGTTTATTGGCAATCGAGTATATTAATATTATTAACTTTTTACTGCGACACGTAGTCCTACCCGATGTCCAGAATTTTAACAATAATAACAATGTCAATTGTGGTGTAGATTATAGAACATTTTAAACAAAACTCAAATTATAAGACACAATAAGGCATTGATGAATTGATCTAATTATTTGAACATTAGAAATACTTAATAAGGCATGCACTTTTTGCGTCAATATTTTTTTTACTGATACAGTTTTCCACATGAGAATGAATATTTTTAGCAGCTTATCAGTGCACGGAGATGCCTACAGTACCATACAATTTTGCAAGTCAGTTTGTTTGTTCCTAATAAATCGTTAGAAACAATTGTGAAAAGGTGTTATTGTAGAATACTGAGAAAAGAATAAGCAAGAGAACTTCAACAACAAGGTAAACCTGGCATCTAAGATCGCTCTATTGATACAGTAAAGTTGGTTTATAAATCTTGTAAATGTCCCCGTGACAGCTGTTCATATGAGTATTGCTTTGAAAAAAGTTGTTGAAGAGCCGCAACTGTTCGTAATCCTTTTATTTGAAAAATAACCTTGTCGCACTAAAGCCAATTTCTCGTCTTCAAATCTCATACTATTGTAAGTCATCTTTTCTAAAGCAATGCGTCAAAATAACGTGTATATTAGTTAAATGACCTACTTAACGCTATCAACCAATGTTTGTTTTTGTGTCTGCTGCAAATAAGTTTCCGAAATTACGTTTGAATCATTGGCGCGCCCCACTGTCCGGTTTTCGATCAAAAATCACGACACTAACCCGTTTATTGTCTCTATACTGAACTGATAAGCATTGAGATACTGATTTTTCTTATACAACCACCACCTCTCGATGAAATAACACCATTTATTAAGTTTGACATATTTGACCCCAACAACATACTCTTAGTCTATGTCCCCTTAAAAATAGTTATCGACAACTTCTGGTTGTATCCAACAAATTACCGTGTTAATGCTTATCAGTTCAGCATATAGTGAGAATATATATCCTAACGTTGTGATTTGTGATCGAAAGCCGGACAGTGGCGCAATGCAAATACTCCAACGCTATTTTGTGGAAACTTATTATTCATAGCAGACACAAAGGCAATTATATACTTGGTACTTTGTAGTGTTGGTAGTATTAAGTAGAATGTCGACCTCTTAACAGTTTTTCGAATATCGTTAAAAACAAGTACATGTATAAAGAATAACTCTGGCATTTAAGTGATGAAATGCAAGTTTTACGACATGATTTGAACTTAAATTTTAGATTTAAGCAACATAAAAAATTATGAAACAAACTTTGTGTCATTTTAAGTGTAAACGAGTTCGTTATTGATGTTGATGCAAAGAATAGAACACAAGAGATATCATTTTCGCATTCATACGATTTCTTATCAACATAATATACAGGCCTGATAAGGACCTACATTGTTTACCATTCATACATGTTAATGTGTCATAAATGTTTCAAAAATTAAAGAGCTATTCCGTGATTTTCATAACATATATATTTAATACGAACCTAAATGTCATATGTGGTGATATAAAATCAAAACAAAAAAACTTTTCATGTCCAAAAGACATATTTATAACAAATACTGCTTTTCCATGAAAATCTAAAAACAGCCTTATAAATGCACAGAGGTGTAAATATCACGTCCAATATACATGGATACTAGTTATATAACCTAACACACTATCAACTCCTAACTGCCCTCCTAGCTGTTTTAGATAAGTCTCCAAAATTACGTTTGACTATTTGACGCGCGCCTCTGTCCGGTTTTCGATCATAATTGCGACGTTCTACCTTCATATTGTCAGTGTAAAAAACCAACAAGCTATAAAATGTATCTTTTGTGGGTAAAAGTCGATACTTCGCGATCAAATGACACCATTGATTAAGTTTGGCATATATGACTCCAACAACTCACGGAGTGGCTCTTTAATTCGTCCAAGCGTTATGTTATATGAGAACATTGGATCAATCAAAACATCCCACAAATATAGTAATGGTTGCATTTTGACCCAATAAACTTCCGAGGCACAGGCTATACACATGCAATTGTAATTATAAACTACCTGTCTATTTAACATACTTGTATTATATTAATCAATTATTATATAGCTAGGTAAGTATTCCTATTTATATACATGTATATCTAGTGTTTACTACGAATCTGTTGTCTTGGTTTCAAGGTTAACCTCATGCGGTAGACCCATAGGTATTAGACATCGGTTATGTTAAAATTATCATTAAAATATGTATAGAATTAGCATACAATAAAAGATGGAACATTTATCTGCTACAGCGAAGATCCATATCAAACTGCTTCTCTGTCGAGGATATGAATCTAGTGCCAGTCTCTGAAAATACATTTACATATTTTTTTATTACTAGTGCTAGTATTTTACTTCTTCAGGAAAATCGTATCAATTGAACTTTTTTCTTGGTCAACTAATCAACTATTAAATTGAATTACATTAAAATCTGACTTTTATTTGAATTATAAGGTTTGGTGTTCCAAAAAAATATGAAAAACTAAGAAGGATACGATGATATGGATCTAGTAGTTCATGATAATTCATATGAAAATGAATTTCATAATATCCAAACAGGTGCTTGAGATGGTCCCCCATCACCATTTCAAACAGAGGTAGAAAAGTTAAAAGTAAAGGGAGATAATTCATTCCAACATGGCGGTCAACGGGGCTGTGCTTCGATCTGCTTATGTTCAATTTTCAAGACTATTGTCAAAAGGGTCTCTACGATCAGGTAAAGTATAATCCTGTACATGATGTCTATTATTGTTTCAGTATTTATTTATTCATAATTTTGGTTGTTTGTTATATTTTATTGATGCCATAAGTGCAGTGGAAGTGCAAGCAGCAAGGTCGTACAACTGGTTAAAATACCCCATTTTTTCAATAACTTCATAAACAAGCTGAGTTGATGATTTCATCTAGATCAACTAAAAGAGATACGACTTTAGATAAGAAATTCAATTTGTCAATTGTTTTTATTTTTAGGAGCAGAAGAGATAAGTAGATCTAGTCAACAGAGACAATTTTCACAACTACAGATACAGAGAAAAACACCACTGGCAGTGAATAAATGGCTACCAGCACAGTCCTCTTCGCAAAGATGTTTTATGAACAAGTAAGTTACTGCATATAAGATTTATTGGATTTTTCGATTAATAAATGTACCATAATATTTTAGATAAGTCAAATTTCATAATATTTTTTGGTAATGGTTTTCTTGTCAGTAGGAGAGCCCTAGTAAAAACATCTCACTTTGCACTTCTTACATGTACACCTTGATGAGATACAATGCCCATACAACTATAACTATGTCAATAATTATGTTATTTATAGGAACATTTTTATCTAAGTTCTACATTCATTCATGATTCTTTAAAGCATTACTGAAATATGCAAACCAAAAGTCGTCCTTTCCATGCAAATGGTATGATGTCTTTAACAATGTTTTCAGATTTTCTGAAATATTTACAAAAAAATCTCTTTCAGGCCTGCGGAGGTCCAATCAGAATGGAGCCCAGTAACAGTCATAGAGAATGTCCAAGGTACTGAGTGTCTAATCGAAGTTGCATGATTGTAGAAATCATCATATCTGTTGGATGATCATCATATCCTCCTTATTAAACATTGATATCAGTTATTTTTTAGTTACATTATTTCTTCCTTGAAAAGCAATACAATACCTTCTTATTTTATAAAAACAGTTTGACCCATTTGTGGGCATGTTTAGGGGCCTGTTTAAATGGCTCTAAGAGTGTATTCTAGATTTGATATTTGGAAACATTCTCCTTTTTAAGGAATAGTTATTGGATCTATGTTGAGGAGACCCTAATTTTCAGTCCAACAGGAAAATAGTTTACAAATCATATACTCTACAATGGATCAGCCATGCCATACCCTATAACCTATTTTCTTCTTCTCTAGAACGACTCACGGCTAATGGCTGAAATATTGCCCAAGCGGCGTTAAACAATAACTCACTCACTCACTCACTCACTCACTCTAGAACGAAAAACCTTGGAAGGCTTAAATCTCATGTAGAGAGACACTTGTCAATTAGAATTATAAATTGCAGTTTTGACCCTGTATAGCCATTAATAAGGTCCTGGGCCTTGTCCTATAAACCTATTTTCATTTTCTTCTCTAGGAAAAAAAGTCCTAAAAAGCTTAAATCTTGTGTACAGACTCCTTAGGTTTCATAAGATTTGTTTCACTGTGGCTCCATTGTAATATATGATATGAAGCTTGATGAGCTACAGCACCAATGGGGGTATTTTTATTATAAGTGGATACTTACTACTTGGTTCCCATACATATTGTACATGTATAGTGATGAATTTTATGCCTTCTTGCAGAAGTCACACACAAGATAGATTCAAAACTACACAGCGGTGATGTGGGTCGACTGTTTGCTGTGGTTCACATTGGCGGCAAACAGAGGAAGGTCACAGTTGAGGATATAATTATCGTTGATAATGTCTTCCCTCCTACTGTTGGAGACAAGATTAGACTTGAAAAGGTAAGTATTTGCATTAGAAGATTTTTCATGATTGGTAACTAAAGTATCAATGTCAACTTCTTAAATATTAACAACTTTTGATTTTGAATGTCATTAGTAAAAGATATAGAATGAAAGGAATGGTTGTAGGAATTTCTTGTACTCTTTAAGTAGTGAGGGGGACTAACCTTCAGTAATCAGTCTGACAAGGTATTATGTAAATCTTTTGAATTGAAGAATATTTGCCAATGTTGCAGGTGCTTATGGTTGGCAGTAAAGACTTCACCCTCCTGGGCAGACCAATCCTCAGGTAATAGCCCAAATCCTGATACTTTACTCATTGGCTCATAGAATGCTTTGACAGTGTATGAAATAGGCCTCTCTGTCAGCCAAAAACCTGGTTACTTTTTGTCTTGGCTGGTAATCTTGGAGGGTTTTCTTCATTACAGAATAACAATTTTGGCTGGCTACTTTTGAAGCATATTTCATACACTTGATATGAAAGGTTCTTCCAAGAGGAGTAACACAGGGCATATCTTCCTCATTACATCTGTTGCAGACTTGCAGTATGTCTGTTCTGTTTGACTCATTGAAATCTGAAGCTACAACATCATTCTAAATTGAGCTTTTTAAGCACGCCTCTGAAATTTCTTCACCTGTTTTTCATCAATTGTTGCAGTTTTTTTTCTTATTTGGACACTAGCGTTATTTTCCAAAGTCATTGAAATAAAGTCTAGGTTGACAGCTCATGGAACATCCATTTTTAAGATGAATGTCTGTGATCTTATATCTATCCAGCTATATTAAGAAAGTGATTAGATTTAAGAACTTGTTAAAATGAGATTGATAGTTGTCAACCTGTCCCAGGGTATGAAAGGAGAGCTGTCTAGATGTTTTACTCTAACAGGATGACATCACCTCATGTTTACACCAACTTGAAGTTGATTATTAATGTTTCAGCCGCAGTCAAGTGTATGTGGAGGCCACAGTGGTAGAGAAGACACTGTCTCACTTCAAAACCGACTTCTACTATAAACCCAGGAAAGGTTACCGGCGATTTAATTGTAAGTTATGTGATGTCTGTTTTTTAGAAGTTTTCCATCCTGCTTCTTTCATTATTCATAAAGAACAAGTTTAGGTACATTGACATAATAATGACATTTCCCTGACTCAGCTTTTATGTCCTGGGAACAAGTCTCTAATAATTTTAAGTAATCCTTCAAAATTTGACTTCATTAAAGAGGAGAAGTAACGCATGAATTTGATTATTACAAATTAGTATCTGTATTCGCTTCACTTATATCAATCAATAGAGCCAAAAAATTTGAAAATATACGCTTTAATTCGACTACAAGGAGACCTTTTATACCCCTGTTTTGGACAGCCGCTTAATGAGACTGGCGAACGCTTACACAAAATCACCGAAGCATGACTCGAAGCCACGCCCAGTTTGTGACGTGCTAGTGGGCAGCTGAAAGCCCAGCCCTTTGATTTTCTCTGTATTTTTAAGCTAATTCAACAGCAAAATAGAGGCAATAGCATGACCGAAAGAATTCCAAAATACGATATATAACGGCTTCATGATATCAACTTTCCCTCTCAGTCGTCAAATCCATCTTAATTAGACTGTGACAATCCTTGGACGCGGTTTTCTTGGGTGGGTTTATATAAAAAAGGTAAAGAACTTGGTCGGTGAGAGATCCAATTACAATGGGATATCACGTAGTGTTACATCATGTATTTATCGATATGAAGTTATAAATTGTCTCGAAAAAATGAAGGTTTTTGTAAAAAACGGGAGACAATGTGGAAACATTTTTAATGACTATAGAACAAATAATTTTGTTTCACTTCACTTTCATGACAACTTAGTACTTATTGGAATATTCTTTTGTACTTAACTAACACATATCATATTCTTATCTAGTATAACATCTCACACCGTGTTGCAATATCTGTGTCTTTGAATTTAACATTAAATGACATAAAAACATACCTGACGCAAGCGTTAGAAACATCCTATGTAATCCTAAAGAATGTTGGGTCCCGTTATTCACGATGTACTTTTTTAAATGTGTGTCATCGTCCTTAGAGGTGCATGAGCCAAATCTCCTTCTCTTAATTTATTGGTTGAATATATATTCTACAAGTTCATTGGTTCAAAATGACTGGACGCCGTGACAATAAACTAAGTACCAGTCGAATGCCAAGAGTTACGCCATTATGACAGGACATATATTCCGCTTGGTGGGTCCGAGGCGTTAAAATTCAAAAGGTATAATTAGAGACCATTAAATCAAGAATTGAAATTGAATGCGATAGGATTACATAACGGCCACCTGTGTGTCATAAAAAACAAACAAACTAGTTAAACCAATTTGATTGTTGTGAAAACATTTGGCAGACGTCGTAATTGATGAACGACTTAAGGCTACCTTAGAGTTTTGTGCAACGGGACCCAGGAAATTATCTTTGGATGTACATTTATGATGTATGACCTACAAATGTGATAGGATTTGACTTCCACTTAGCTATTCTTACGACGATATAAACAATAATGTCTTACTCACCATACACTACATGCCTACATTACATTTAGAAAATTGTGTGAACGCCAAAATACATAAAAATATGGATATCATATTCAAATAATCCATGGTCAATAATACATTCAATTTTATTGTTGACTGTTGACTGAAAAAATATATAAATATAATGGAGAATTGTTTTTTTAAAATAATCAGTCCAATGCAATTTAGCATTAATAGTAAATTCTGAGTTTTGTTGTAATAGCATAAAAATTAAATTGAAAATGCTAAAAGAAATTATAACACAAAAAAAATCGTCTCTTCTGTTTCTGTGCCACTCGAAGTGTCATTTGGCTCATATAAGTAAGGAAAAGTATCGTCCCCGTCAATTGAAATTAGCGTTTCTGAACATGATGAGACACATTCCATAGATAATGATATCTCGCTTTCTGAATAGCTGGTGGACATTACGCGTTAATACTTAATAAAGGTTATATTTTTATGGGAATAAGGATGCCGATGCATCCCTCAATATAATGTCCAATAAGTGAGCATAGTTCATGTAAGAAATACTTCCGGGATCTCACGCGTTAGCGCAATCTTATAACTATGACAACATGGCGCAGGGTCGTGACTTTGAAAAACATTCCGTAGGAAAGTGCACACAGCATCGTATTTAATCAGGGTCTTGCGCTTGCAAAAATAGAAATATCCAGACAATGAATTAAACAATAGATTCCTTTAAGGTTTGAATTGTTTGGATAACGTTTAGTAGGTAAAACCGACAGTTAAACTGTGAGATTTACTATCGGCTAGTGTTGTTTTACATAACGAGCGAATGATGATATGCCAACTAGCACGTCACGAAAGATTCACGCTTCAGTGACCACAGGGCCTTTCAGGTTCTGCTCGTAATTAGGCAATTAGATTACAAAGCCGTAATTATGTTGTTTAGCGGCCGATTTCAGAAATTTAAAGTTGAGTCCACGTCAAATTGTAATCCCTTTTAATGAATTCCGAAATCGAGCATAGGGCATTTCACCCGATCTTTAAGAAATAGTCCATATTATCTCATGAATATTTGGAATGTGCAAGGCAATCATTCAAATTTTCCTTTTGTTTGATTTGAATTTATCATTGTTTTTAGAGTTCAAGATTTCAAATGTTGACTAAGTAACAATGCAATGACAAAAGATGTAATTGACTCTCCTTTTTCTCTTTCAGTGAAGCGCTGTGAACAAACCATGGTGGTCATCAACAACATTATTGTCAATCAGGTATCAACTTGAAGCTGTGCAACAAATGGCAATGATAAGTAGCTGTTGTCCGATATAATTCTTAGACTTTCTTGTTAATTCAGTGCAAGTGAAATATTTTTCATCAAGTAAGTTTATTGGTTGACTTTTAAGATTTTGCAAGTATATAGACAAGAAAATCATATATTGCCATTTCAATATTTTCGGCCTATATGACAATAAATTAAGATATATACAAAAGTTGTCTCCCCTTCCTCATAGACTGCCGTGATAAAATGTTCATGAAAATGTACATGCATGCAGTATACTTTGAAACAAAAAATCAAAAAAAGGACTGCAATGATACATTGATGTTTTGATAGATTGCATTTGTCAGCTTTTCTTTACAGTATTTGTTAACAATTGTGAACATTAAAACAATACATGAAAGTCATTCATTGTTGCTAATTTGTAGAAGAGAAAAATGTGTTTCATTGATGTCTTGTTCTCCAAATTTGGCAACCTACCCATGTTTGCAATAAAAACCTTAATTTATGAAAATTGTGTTTCCTCTCCTGAATTAGCCAGTCTATTGAAATGACATCAAACACCAAAGAGGACTCAGTGTACTCAACCGATGTGAATTCTACGCTGATCTTTTTTAACTTGGTCAAGTGCAATTATTCCATTAGGGAATACCTGATGAAAATTACAACTGTGAAGTGAAACAGCAGTGTTTCAAGACATTACAGTATTAACAGATGTATATAATGTATCTAGATACCATTGGAGGTGAATGAAGACCATCTTGAATAACTTAAGATCATGTGATGTTATGGAGACCAGCCTGTTTCACTTGATATCATGTGATGTAAATTGAGACCAACCTGTTGAACTTGATATCATGTGATGTAAATAGAGACAAACCTTTAAAAGTTCATATGATGTGAGTTGTGACCATCATGTATAACTTGAGATCATATGATGTGAATTGAGACCATCTTTTACAGCTTGAGTTCATGTTATGTGAATGAAGACCATCTTGTATAACTTAACATCATATGGTCTGAATTGAGATCATCTTGTATAACTTAACATCATATGGTTTGAATTGAGATCATCTTGTAGAGCTTGAGATCATGTAAGGGAACAGAGACCATATTGTATAATTCGAGATCAACTTGGGTGAATTGAGACCACTGCATAACTCTTGTATGAGTTTGAGTAAATCGAGACCATTATATAGTTAAATAATCATATATCAATTGAGACGGTTATAAGTAACTAACATTTATGTGATGTTTCAATATACATCTTGTATAACTTGAGATCAAGATGCAGGTATGGTGTCACAATAGTCATTTAATTGTGACATCGGGAACAGGATATTGCAGTGGTTAGTGCGTTTGGTTCGGATCAAGAGGTCCAGGGTTCGAATTCCGCCTGAGGCTCTTTAACTTTGTTTTCAATAGAGAAATGTTATCCATGCAGTAAGGGTTGGTTGCAATGCTATTCTGAATTTCAGCACAGTACCACCCATTGTTTGCTAGTTCCAGCCGGTGCTTGCAGGTTTCACCGCAATACATAGCCACTATTTTGTGTTGCGGGCTTTTCCCCTGCAATAATACTAGCAGCTGTGATATAAGTGAAATACTCCTGAAAGCAGTGTTAAATCACCTCACCTCAGTTTTGACATCACAACGTTACTGAACTTGCATGCACTTGAACTTCAGGCAAGTAATAAACGAGATACTAATATTCTTTCCGTGTAAATTTTCAAAACGATGAATTATTTGGTATCAG
The DNA here is from genome assembly GCA_921293015.1 of Phorcus lineatus. Classification (NCBI taxonomy): domain Eukaryota; kingdom Metazoa; phylum Mollusca; class Gastropoda; order Trochida; family Trochidae; genus Phorcus; species Phorcus lineatus. The sequence goes on along the minus strand of OV121085.1, from coordinate 27,687,546 downwards.
AAGAGCTTTCCTTTGCTTGTTTTTGGCAAAATCATCTACTTTTTTAATACAAATAGTAATACACAAAAGGTCCTTACAGTGGATAGTGTTTATCCACTGTATATTCAGGGAAATTAGGTTACCGGTAGTTGAAATTAATTAGTTCATTTCCTTTTTCCTTTTTTATTTTCCATGTCAGCGAAAGAGATGTTTATTATATTCCCGAAGTGTGCACATAATTCAACAGGAAGCATGTGTTCAAGGTTATGTCTTTTATTTGAAATGACTACTTTCCTGTGTAAGATATGCAGTTTATTATTTATAAGTCAATTTTACACTAGTGTAATACCACTTCAGGTATGACGTCACAATACCATGAGCTTGTGACCTCACAATATTAGTATCGCCATCACAGAGCTGCCAAGACTCGGTAGTTAATTTCGGCTTACTGTATAGTCAATAATGCTTGATTTTAATTGATAAACAGAATACCAAACACCATACTATTTTTTTAAAACTTTGTTAAAACATACTAAATCAATTATTGTTTAATAAAAATAGTATTGAATGGAAGGTTGTTTAGTATCCTCTATATGCTATCATCCATTGTACATCTGTTTCTTGCTTGAACATCGATTTAAGGTCCACATCCTTGTCAGTACACAGTACACAGACCTGTGTTACTTGGGCTAATTAAAGAAAAATAAAAGTTTCTCAGTTATTTGCACATTACTTTTGTTTGTCAAAGTAATTTTTTGTAATTGTGAATAGTAGTATCATCAGGATAAAGCAAACTGATATTTACAATAAAGATTGTAATTTTTTACTGAACCAAATCATTTATTTGTTTACCATCAATATGAGTCTGTAAACTGATAGCTGTTTAGTCATATATATATATCTGGTGAAAAAAAATAAGATGTGTCTCCGATGTCATTTGTTTGAATGAAACAAGAGAAATACAACTGTCCTGCTCTCTTGTGAAAGAAATGTGCTGGAGAAACTAACTTCTTTAAAGAGCCACTCCGCGATTTTCATAACATATTTTTTACCTTTGATACGAACCTTAATGTCATATGTGGTGATAGTAAATAAAAACATCTTAACTTTCCATGTCCAAAAGACTTATATATATGACAAATACTGGTTTTCCATGAAAATCTAAAAACAGCCTTATAAATGCACAGAGGTGTAGATATCACGTCCAATATACATGGATACTAATTATATAACCTAACAAACACCATCAACTCCTAACTGCCCTCCTGGCTGTTTTAGATAAGTCTCCCAAATTACGTTTGACTATTTGACGTAACCCACTGTCCGGTTTTCGATCATAATTGCGACGTTCTAACTTCATATTGTCACTCTAAAAAAACCAACAAGATTTAAAATGTGTCTTTTTGGTAACAGTCGATACTTTGTGATCAAATGACACCATTGATTAAGTTTGTCATATATGACTCCAACAACTCACGGAGTGGCTCTTTAAGCAGCCTACCTGAGTTGCAATTGTGAAAGAAATCTGTGGAATTGCTCTTATGACAAGTGTTTTTTAAGTTTATAAATTTACTGTTATTTTTGCTATCAGTATTTATGTCTTGATAATATAAATTATTCCATATTCTACCAAGGATTGAGCAAGTAGAGTAGAGTAAAGTAGAGTCAATAGTATTGGGACATGTTTGTTACCTAGAGTGGAAATTACTTCTCAATAGTCTGATTTCATGATGTGGTGACCTGACAAACACAGTTTCCAATGACCTCACTTAGTTTCTCTTGCAAGGATTTTCCTTGTGCCCCTCAACATTAAAATTACCCCTTTGAAGCAATAAACTGATTGTAAAATTTGAAGCGTTTATTAATTTTTGGTCACAACATGGAATACACTATAGAATACACCCCTTTGAAACTTGGTTCATTGGCACACAAACACACTCAAAATAGGTTTGTGGTCACTGCAACCACATGTTCCTTGATACCATGCCTGTGTCACTATATATTACAAGTAGTGAAAGGCGATATCAGGATCAACAAGACACGGTATTGTAGGAATGGATTTGACAGTTCATCATCTTCCTTCGCAAAGCTAAACCGGCGCCAGTCTCTTGCTGGCTAATTTAACTTTTCATTCAATACTCCCACTAGTTAAGCTTTGGTAGGAAGATGACAGTTCATATGCTAATGGCAAAAATCATGTGTCTGAAGCAGAAAAATGGTGACTAATTGAAATGAGGAATGATTGAATCCCTGAAGAAAATGGATGATTCTTCCTGAAAGTGTAGACAAAGAAGAAAACACTGTCAGAAAGGAGAGATTAAGTTAAGACCGAAAGACTATTTTGATGGAAGATCTACTGTTGAGAAATGTGGAGAAAAGCACGTTCAGATTCATTTCTATGATGGTATCTATAGTGTCAGTCCATGATATAGTTACAGTAAGTAATGTTGTGGTCAACCTAAAGGTCTGATGCCAAAGTCACTCAATGGATAATGACGCATGAAAAAAACAGACTTGTACCTTGAAAGAAGGCACGGTGTGGGGAAGGCATTTGAGAGAGATTCCCGTTTACTATATGGAGCATTAAGAGTTCACAACAGGATGCAATGCATAGCCACAATGGTGTTGCGGGATTTCTCCCAACTATAATACTTAACTGAGGTACAAGAGAAACTTAACATCCTATTATTTCACCCAAACAGTAAAAATAACAAAACAAATTGAGATGATAGACCTGGGATATTCTTCAATGTAAAAGTTTGACTGATTCAGCAGACAATCATAAATGTTATTTTCCACACATAGTTCGAGTCACTGAAATGACCAAGGGGTCTGAATTAATTTTTACAGTGCACACTTTTAAAAGCATGTCATTTAGTGATGTCAATAATGAATGTTTTTGTCATATCAAGTGCACTCAATGCCACATCAATATCTTGTGTGACCCCCATTGGCGTTGATGCAGGCCACAACTTGACGTCTCATGTGTAACGTAAGGTATCGGATGACGTCAGCAGGAATCTGTCTCCACTACTCATGCCTGTACCACGTAATCGCCCCATAACAGTGTTTCTGTGGATGTGTCCGAGTGCCGTTGCTGCCGTCGCCGTCGTCATTGTCAGGAACCTGTTACGGAGATGAACAACCCGGAAGTAGCGGTCTTCTCGGGGCGTTGTAACTCTTGGTCTGCCACTCCTGGGACGCGACGATCAACGGTCTGGCCAGACTGTTGGAATCGTCTAAACAGGTTAATGATGGTTTGTCGGCTGCAACCAAGTGTTCTTGCAATATGGCTGTTTGTTGCTCCCACCTGGGACATACCGACGGCTCGCTCTCGTTGCTCTGGTTTTAAACTTGGCATTCTTTTCGTGTGCTTTTCGTCGCAAAGTACCAGTTTACTTGCGGATTACCTTTTATACTGTTTGGGCAAGGATTTCACGTGCAGTCACACAAAAAAAATCATGAATTTCGAGAAAAATCGATCAAAACCAAAAATAAATTGAAGTTGGTGTATTTTGGCGAATTATTCACCTGTTGTGTGTTTGGTTTATCATACTTACCAAAGATATCAATATTACTTTATATATTTAAAAAATATTTACTAAATTATGGATGTAAAGTTACTTTTGTACCTCAGGTTAGCACCCGTGATATAAGTGAAATACTCTACTCGCTCTCCTGATGAAGATATTCTCTTGATTGTATTCTCTACCATTATGTGTTCAAGATTCTCGATTATCATTACCTTATGCTAATTAGACTTGGTTTACATTTTGTCAAGTTTTCAGAAGCCAAATTAATATATCTTTGAACGTATTATACGGTGACTCTTGCATTGCTTTAAAAAAAAGTAGCACTTTGAATCTGTCGTGTTTTTAAAAAGCAATAGATATTGGAAAATTTGTTAGTGTCGTCTACCATTTGCTGGATCGCAACAAAAATGTCCAGATACAGAACGATTTTCCATGAGACAGGCCATCAAAGATTGATCGGTCTTGTTAGGCGTGGTTAGACTATCCGCTCTTGGACTTCGAGGACTGAAACCTGGCTTATGTACCCGGATAGATCGAGGTTACAAGAGAGTGCAAAATACAAAATTTGTTTACTATAAGTGTGACTAAACAAGTAAAACCCTTGAAATCTGAAATGTTTTAAATAGGTACTTCGGTCAATGGCAATCATGAATTACATATTTGGTGACGTTTGACTCCTATCCGTACATAACGGACAACACATTTTTTCACCAGTAGTATAAAAGAAATTAACTTTTTATCAATTGAATGAGAACATCCTGTGATTTTTTATATTCATTCAACCAATTTTTAAAAATCTAGAATTAAAACTCTTATTTGTAACAAAAGCAATTGAAATCTTTCTTTGTCAATGCTCTTGAGACTTACAGATTTGATAACATTTTACTGGAACTGCCGAAAACAGTTTTTACTCTATAAATGCAAGCTAGAATACTGAAACATAAAGCCTGATTAGATACCGAGTAACTGTAGAGGTTTTTTTTTAAGGAAACAGCTTTTCTTGTCTTGTCTGAGGTAAGCCTTTAAGACTTTCCAAATTTTGGAATCTATGAAGATCGAGTTAATGAAAAACAAAACTAACAACTACATGAAAAAACCAACTACCAACAACATAGGACAAAATAGATTTATTTATTTGTAAAAATTAAGCATTCTGAATAGGTATAAAAAGGCAATATGAATATATAATCGTAAATAACAATTCGACGTCATCAAAACGACATTTCTCCACTTCAACTGGTCATAAAGAACTAGACTTCTATTTAAGTGCAACGACTGCAACATTCAAAACTATGTAAAACAGTATTTAGCAGATTTTTATTCATATAATATAAATTGTATATATGTTTTGAAGGAATGTCAAATATGTATTTCAGAATGTTTAAACAATTTACATATGTGTTAAACTGTTTGCTTTAGATTAACTCACTCCTTTCTATGCTCTGTTTATACGTAAACACACACAACGACGCAAACTCAGGAAGAGATTTTATGTAAAAGATTTGTCTTGTGACTAGTTCTATCATAACAAAGCAATTACTGAGACCATAAGCATAATGCAAAAATAAAAGCATTAACACAGAAATAAAAATAACAACACAAAAACTCTAAAAGTAGTGCGCCAAGATTGATTGCAACATAATTCCATAAATATTAAGATGTTAAGAGGACACAAACTAACAAATAAAAAATCACTTAACGATAACGATATCAGTTTCGGAATTTATTTGCCATCTGACGTGAACTTACCAACTTTAGTACCTCATTGAACGCATTGTTCGAATGCATTTGAATATATTTATATAAACGGGAATTAGATTTGACATTACAATTTATTCGTCGGGGAGTCATTTGAAGAAAGAGGACTTTAAAAACGTTAACAAACATGTTCTACTGTATAAACTGTAATTTTTTTCAAGTTTTAGATCTTGGTTATCTAGCAACATAAAGGCGAACGTGAAATACACATCTTCCATCAATTAAGGAATTTTACTAAAATGGTGCTGAAAATAAAATACATCAAATATTGAACAAAACCTCAACAAAAAAGCAAATTGAAAACTATATTATGAAACTAAGTGGTTTGACAAATAAAAAAGATAACAAAACTTATATTCAACGCATGCGGTAACGTATCGATGTCCGTATATACTCTAAAAACAACACCAAGGTTAACTGTTAAATTTATCTCATTACCTTCCTCTCACGACTGTGACCGATTAATGGTAATGCATTCCAAATAAGTCCAAAAGATAATGGCCCCATCTTACCGTAGACCTAGAACTGAAGGCATTGCTATATATGGCTACCATGGCTTGATGTTCCGATCCTCTACTCAAATAAAAAGTCTGCGAATTGTAAAATCAATTGCAATTGGTTCTGGTTGATGGAAACATTAAACGTAAAAACTGGAAAGAGATGGTGCTAGTATAAAAAGGTCAAACTGTAACGTCCTCTTGTGATCCATGGCTTAATGCCATTTCCTTCACATAAATTCATAATTCAGCCAAAAACATTTCAACAGGCAAATCCAAACATACAAACATTGACTTTTCGTCCTTGAGTGTGTTAGTTATGATAACTTCTTAACTTATAGGTTAGCTTGGAACAAAGCTTGTTAGCGAAAACTTGTGAATAACTCATTAACCCCCTGACACGTAACAAGTAATTTGTTATTTGCTAGGTAAATCTGGATACCTTATTTTCGTTACTGAGGAATGGGCGAGACAAATGGTAAGTTTCATCTTCAGGGAGGTTTGAAGGTTTGAAGTTTCAATCGGCGGAACAAGGGTGGGAGATTTGAGTTCACCTTTGCCGAAAGTTGAATTAGTTTTTCCGAGCGGAACACAAAACAATAATATAATAGGAGAGGCATACTTTGCTATGTCCATTTGTAACTTCATTAACGTCTGTACCTCACAACATACGATTTATTATTTGATCATCTCATAATACTTGGGTTTTAGTTGTGTAAATATCAACAAGAGAGGAGAATGTTTTTGCAAATTGCTCAATCTAGAGTAACCAACAATTGTTAAGGGAACATCAGTTAAAATAAATTATCTTACGATAGTCGTCATTGAAACATTACGAAATCGAGATACCATTGTATATACAGTCTGGTATCAACCATAAGGGTTATGTCTAGAGTCTTGGAATAACCTATGTAATCCAAAGTGGAAGTGTATGATGAATCGGGGATTTTTTTATCACAGATCTATGAGACAGATCAAGTTAATCCCTCGTTAATCTGCTCCTTGTTGTTCAGCTGACGACGATCTAGACCTTCCGATCCTCAAAGCGCCGTTGTTGGTTTATCAGTCCTCGTGTCCACGTTCATGTAGATGTCGGAGGGGTCCGTTTCTACGAAACATATAACGTTGAAGTTAACGTTTCATTAAAGTTTAAATCAATGGGGTTTGATGTGCGTTGGTTTACTTAAGTTTACTCACCAAAGTCGATGTTTAGGTATTGTTTCATTGAAGCTGTAAATTAAAGGGATGGTGAACATAATGTTTCATGTATATCGTATTCATTGTTGTTTTGTTGTTTTTATTGTCATTGAAAGCATGGTTTGCATAACGTTCTAAATGCATTGTATATGGCGATAGAATGGTGTGTTTTTTTATTTGATATATGGTGCACTCGTTGACCTTGTTTGTATAATGTTATATAATATTTGCACTTACCAAAAGCCTTGTACACATAATGTTTATAATGTTTTAACACAAAAGTCCCATGGAATGTTTTTTACGACATAAATTTAAGTTATGGAATCATCAGTAACTATTGAGAGATAGTTTAATTTGGTCTATCGGCATCTTCTCGATCTCCAAACCCTTTGCAACCTCCCCCCCCCCCCCCCCCCCATGTTAGGACAACGTTAACTTAAACTGAAAAAACACATTAAATTTGGCTACATAACCCTCCCCCCTCCTGATGTACAACATTGAAGATTTCGGGTCTCTCACTTCCGAAATCGGTGCTACTGGCCTGGACAAGTTGTTACACTCACCAAAGGCTTGATTGACATACAGATCTTCATCAATCCCAGTGTTCATGTAAACGTTCTTATCCCTCTCGGCAATCTCCTTCTTCTTCCTGAGGACCATCTCCTTGATGGTGTCGTGGATGAAGATGTATTGTTTCTGCATTTATAAAGGGAAAAATTCAGACCTCACAAATGGGATCTAAAGTTCAACGTAAAATGCATATTATTTTTTAAACGCTCCTTCAGTTTATTTGTCGCATCCGAAGTACGCAAAAGGATAATCTAAACGTCTTCAGGTAGTTATCCAATTACGAACCCTCCTTAGAAAGTAAAACTAACTCTATTACTGATTCAATCTCCATTGGATGGTTTTAAATAAAAGTTGTGTTAAAATTTTACATGAAACATATCGACAATCGTTGATTAAACCAATTTTGTCATTTGCTAGCCTCCGATATTTGTTAATTTTGATAAAATCGTGCTGATATTCACGATGTTAGAGGACATCTTTGCGTTTTTCTTAATGATCATCCTAAATACTTTTCCACAAGAGATATCCATTTATTTAGATCAAGCGGTACCTAAGACGGTAGACATTTTGAAAGTAGATTTTGCACAATACCCTGCCATAATCAACAACATGCCACTACAATGCTTTGACATCATCAAGTAATGACAAACAATACCATGACGTCAACATCATGACGATGTCACAGTTTTATGACCCCATTTTGCCCAGAGGTCTTATGACAGTACTGTTTTCTTGTTGAAAAGTAATGAAAAATTATTTTAGATACGTGGAACATCATTCTCGTGTCTTCTGATATCAACATGAACACGGTCATTGAAGCAATATGTCTGCTCTAATAGCCTCCGATATTTCTTGTATTTATGACGACACCCGGGCAAGACTCTGATAAATGTCACATCATACCTCAGTCTGCACCATGTAAGACCTGTTCTGCCTCATCTTCATGACGAAGTCAAATACATCCAGCTCCTTGTCCATGACCTCCTCATCGATGTGCTGCTGGAACACGTCCAGGGTGATGTACGTTCCTGTGCGTCCCACACCAGCACTGGAATACAACCAACCTCATTGTCATAGTCACTCATTATTAGATAGAATACCTAAATTTTATTGTATGTTTCCAGCCCTTGAAGAAAAGCCAGACGACAATGGGAGCTATCACGATCAATAGTATAGAGTAGATGGGACAATAAACTGTGTGCATCTCTTGAAATTGTCGGATACCGTCAAAAGTGATGTTTGTTCCTACGTCAGACCCGATCATTGGAAAGGTAGGCATGCAATAATAAGAATAATCCCTATCAATACTATAGAATAGATCGGACAATAAACTGTGTGCATCTCTTCAAAATGACGGAATTTGTTAAGAGTGATATGTGTGCTCGAAACCCTGACCAAAGCATTGGCATAAAAAGTCAGAACACATGAAACCCTATAAGATATATTCTGTAAGTTTGATTGGAAGAAACCTTTCTGCTCTACTAATGCGCCATCACCAGGATTTGAATTTGGTCGCCTCTAGCACTGAGTACCTAAAGAAAACCGGTAGTATCAATAGAAGGATTACGGCCTAATCCGTCGAATTTTCAAAACTGAACTGTAGTGTACAGTGGTGTAGTGGTTAGCTTGCTTGCCTCTCACGCCAGAGACCCGGGTTCGAATCCCGGTGGAGACACCAAAAATTTGTGACTTGGGTTTCATCCTGTGTTGTGTCCCTTCAAGACAAGACACTTCATCCACTTTGCACTCAGTTCACCTAGCTGTACAAATGGGTACCTGAACAAGGGGGAAGTACGGACTTATACGGCAGCACCGAAAGAACTATCCCTCCAGGGTAATAATACTCATGGCGCTTTGAGCATGCTTTGTCATGGATATATGCGCGGCATAAGAAAGCTATTATTATTATTATTACCTATCCGTCGAATAACGCTTGAGTGATTTCGTACCGATCGGTCGAATCTTGGCGAGTAAGAGACGGTTAGGTCCTGGGAAGCAGAACAGTACAAACACAGAGTCTGCCTTAGGGGGATTAACTGTAAGATTTAGTGGTCAAACGGATAACATCAAAGGGATTATACTAATGCTATTCATTCTGCTTCCCAGGACGCCCCCTAAGAGACACTCGGAGAATCTAAGTTAATTAATGAAGGGGTGTACGGGTTGTTACAATCATTACGATCGCTTGTTTACATGAGAAGGTCTTATTTTCTTAGACGGATAACGGGCATATCACCGAGTAATCATCATGTTGTAAAACTCCTTTCTGTTAATGTAGACTGTAAACTTAATACTTTGAGTAAGGGTATCAGTTGAATGTTTAATTGTTCCTTTGTGTCCCTTATATTTAAATACATGTATGACATATGGATCGTGGCCTATTTGGAGTGTGGTAGATTTGGACTGATCGATAAGTCTGTCACATACTGTACAATTTTGTGTATATACTAGTAATGTATGGAATGTTTATAAAGTATGAAATGTTTATATGATCATGTATTTATTAAAAAAATACATAATACAAATGAAAATGATATATGTCATATACATCGACGGCACGGTCGTTTTTATGGATAATGTATTCACTCATCAAATACAACGAAAACATCGTAACTTCAAAGTATCAGAATAAAATGAATGAGTCTAAACACCCTTTTTGTCTTATTTTGGATCGTTCCAACATTATGTAAGCCAATCAACAACTAAAATCACAGTACCGATCCGTCGAACGGATTTTTCTATCCTAAAACTAAAAATTCGACGAATAGGTATTCGACCAATAGAAGAGATGCTGCCTCATATTTCCATAAAAATTTACTGTGTATTCCGGTTAGTCGAAGTAAAGAAATCAAAATACGACGCACCTTTTGAGAAGTTGAATGTTCAATGTCTATAGAAATTGAAATCACACCATGAAATATTTCTTGCCATATAAATGCCCGAGGTGATAAGTAGCGCATATATCCCATAACAGTTAGTCTAAATGTAATGATTCTTCTTCTGTTCGTTCTGTCACCCATGAAATTTACATGACTTGATTAAACAGAAACCATTAGGTTTTGAAGTCCCATATGCCAAACTGTGTCATTTTATCGAGGCTTTTAATAAATCACATGGAATTTGGAAATTTATTTAGAGCAGATAGGACAGCAAGGAGTCGATAGTGTTCGATATATCATCTAGCTAGTATTCATGTAAATTTAAATTATGATATCAGCTTCAAAACAAAAAATGAATGTTTTTCGATTTCATGAAAACTAATAAGTAGATGTATACTAGTATGTCATTTTGGGATATGTATGTGAGAATGTCTGAATCTAAAACGTGGTATGTGTGTCCATATCAAAACAAGAATCATGTTATCAATATCAGGGAGTCTCTAAACTCTCTCAAGCAATCTACAAACCTGCAGTGTATACACATAGGACCTGTGTTGTTGGGCTTTATTTCCATTCGTACACTCTTGATGAAGTCGATGACATTGTCAGAAGTCAAATTGGCTCCAAAGTCCTGCCAGCCGGGCAGGAAATAATGGCGAACTGTTCGGACTTCATCTCCCTGGAACCATAGTAACCAATAGTTTCATGAAATCTTTTTAGTTTAATGTACTTTGCAAGGCTTCTTTCTCCAATATTCCTTGCGACGTTCATCAGAAAGTTAAAAAAAACTCAAGCTATTTGGAACGGAAAGTCATTGATTAATCGATAGCGTCTTGAAAATGTATTACCTACAAGGGCAATCACATGGGGGTTCTTGTTTTCATACAATGCCTCAGAGAAAAGTATCACTTTTTTATTGCGATGTTACGTTATTTAAAAAAAATGCTTTGACGTCCCGGTTTACCTATGACTTTGCTTTCCATATATATATTCCATATATTCTGGATGTTGATTTGATTATTTTTTTTATTTTGCGAAATCGGTATTAAACAGGATATTTCATTCGTGTCCATATTATGCTATGTTTACGACATTTGTTTTTAAATGTCAGAATATCCCTCCTCTCGTTCGGGAAACACTTATATTCAAGCACTCGGATCGTAAACATAGTATATCATGGACACTTATATAATATCCTTTTTTAAGACATCTATTCTAAATGTTTATTTATTTATTTATAATTGGGCAAACATTTTGTATGCCAAAGTTATTATCTTCAGAGGGTCAAACATTACTGGACCCGACCTTTCGTAGTCTTAGAGGAAATAAACAAGTATCAAGTAAAACCAATACAAATTACCTGAACATTACCATTTATCAAATAGTTGTTCAAAAGGGCCGTAGAGATTTATATCATTAGATTTATATCAAATTTTAAGCATTTATCTTCAGTGAGACAAACCCAATCATCAGTATTCGTGGAATAATGAATCGACTATTGTGCAAAAACCGCAACAAATACGTTCATTTCAAAATTGTTTCTATTGATTCATTAGCTTTGTCTTTCAGTGGGAATAATCAATTATTGTTTTCTTGAGACTACTTTATTCATCTAACCAATCGTGGTACTGCCCCTTTAAGGACACCGAGTTTAAACGACTGATTGTGGTGACCGATAAAAGGTTGAAATTACCAGTTCAATTTTGAAGATCCTGATGACGTATTTGCTGAGAGGAGAGAAGTTGGTCATCTCAACTCTGATGTCTCCATAGTTGACTGGTTCCATGTTCTCTGGGTAGTAGCGATCTACCTTGGGCTGGAACATGGGTGAATCAATCAGTAAATCTTAAAGGTAAGTATTCATTCCGGCTCCGAGTCTGTTTTCTTTGTAAATGTTACACTGGATGTGATGATGTGACAAATAAAGGGAGTGCGACAAACGAAAAACCAAATTATTGCGAAAACATTTGAATTTGAAATACGGGATGACGGGATGACGACATTATTAACGTCTTTTAAATTTACTACAATGTATACTACCTATAGTATAAGATACACAAGCACACACACAAGCATTTTGGTATTAAACCATAATTCGATTAAAACATAGGAATTGTTCGAGAGTATATCTTATCTAAAGCAGTGAATGTTTTTTTTCTGAATGGCAGTGTATAGTATACTACAAATTCGGAACTTAATTATTCTAAAACAATATTTTCAACATTATGATAAAATTATTGTTCGATATTTTAGTCGGAAACTATTTTATTTTCTGCAATGTGGCTCTGTCATTTGAAAAATGTCATGTACTGTCAATGACGTAAGAACGGAAATGACATAACATGACGTCACAAGAGATGGCCCTGGTCAAGAATTTTCAATCAACAGTAACTTCCTCAGCCTCTTTCCTCTTTGTTCTAAAGATCGAAAATTTTTAAAACATATGAGAAACATGTAAGAAAATACCTACCCTCCCCTTCTCTTGGAGATCTGACAACATGACGATGATTGGAACTTTCTGCTCCCAGATCATTCGCCAGAAGTCACTGATGGTGCCAGTCATTGGTCCCTGGGTTGCGATGTATTCCCGCACATAACGGTAACCCTTGGTTCGAACAAAGAACTTCATTGTACATGTGTATACAAATAATTTGCAAAAAGACAACAATGAGATAGTGATAGAGAAATTTAGAAAGTTGATTTGATATAATCGCTTGATGACTGATTTTCAGGAATGCGTCACTTATAGGCACTATTGGTAATATAATGTATGCAAACATCTACCGTTGTTATTAATACTGTCAATCTGTCAGATTCTGAACCAGGCATAACGTTAACTATACCTTTACTTATATCTATGTTATAGTTCGCCCGTGTGTGTGTGTGTTGTTAAGGGTTAAAAGGTGTTGATTAAATCACGACACCAACAATCTAACTTACTTAGTCCTTGGCCAAATAAACTTTTTAAGCCTGTTGACATTACGTTTACGGAGTGGATTGTGAACTATTTTTCAGAAACCGCGTCGCACAAAAAACGGATTACGTACAGCTTCACTTCTGTCTTGACGTCTTGCGTCCGTCATTTGGGCAAGGAAAAAGGAGAAGATATTCGCAGCCTTAACTAAAGCATGTGGCCACTTTGAAAAGAGTTATTCTTTGAGAGGTGCGCATTTTAACGATATACAAATATATGACTGGTAACGTTACAAGGATCTTTCAAATGTTTAACCAAATCTTTTGAAAACTATTATTTCACGTCATACAATATTGGCAATAAATGAACATTTTCCGAAGCTACCTAGATTTGCATTTTGCTCGTGACATGCGTTTTTATCCATTTCACATCTACATGATACAGAGAAACAGTATACCAAGTTTTATGATAAGTAGTCAAGCATGCCTTGAATGTTATTGGAAAGCTATTGGAACGGTGTCGTCGAAAATCACCATTCCAACGCCAACACCGACGCCGACGGCAACTCAACTAGAAACCAATGGTAAACCCGATCCTTTGGGGAGAGACATGATAATATGACATACGCTTATCATACAGAGTTTGTAAAGTTCAAAACCATTTCTAGGTGACGTTGCAAGACATCACATAAACCATAAGCTATAGCTCTGGGGTACACTCACTGGAATGTAGTTAGCATTGAGGTAATCAGACTCCTCATCCTCATCTTCCAGCTGTCGCAGCTTCACACGGCTGTGGTCGACTGAAATCAATTCAGACTTTTCATACCTGCCTCATATCGTGATGCATTTCGTAATATGATAGGCTGATCGTTATGCAACTCAGAATAAAAGCATTTAATATATATGTGGGAATTTAAGAGTCATCCATTTTGAACTAAAATAGTTTTCGTAATTTTGTGGAGTAGTCTAATCATGCTCCTCATATCTGCCCTCGTCATTGACCTGCATTAGTTTGTATCATCCGACATTACATTACTCACATGGCAGGATGTTGACGTATCTGTTTTTCAGTTTGTTGCTTCCGGTCTCCGATGCTACGGCATTGTGTTTAGGACTTAAAGCACAGATGTCCTGTGTCAAATGTAAAGGTCAAAGGCTCAGTCATAGTTAAAAACAAATAAGTTAGGCAAAATATGTGAATAGGAATTACAAACCAAATGAATATATCCTTAGTGGTAAGGCTGTCAGCAAAACCTCTGAATAAACTACATGATGTGAAAGTGAAAACAATGAGGCATTGATAAAACTCAAGCTTTATATATTTGTCAAGGAGTCCTTTCAAGCTTCAAACCTGTGATATTAATGATCACTGACACAGTGAAAAGCTTAGACATAGGTTTAGAGTTAATCAAGTGCATTAAGTTTTTTAACATATCAAAAGCCAAATGATGTCGTTATGAAATGTATCCATTCATTCTGCTCCTACTTTCACTCCCGCCAGGGGCTCGGCAACTCTACATGCAGTAAGGTTTCGGTGCAATGCTACACTGAATTTCAGCGTCGATAAACCCCTTATCGCCTCAACTCCTACTCTCAATGATCAAGAGTGAAAATACATGCCTACCTCGAATTCCTCTGAGAACAGAAGATTTGAGTCTCTGTGCATCTGGTCCACCTTTTCAGGAAAGTCGCTCAGTACTATTGGTCTGTAATATAAAACAAAACATTTTCTTTTCAGTTTATTAACTTCGAACAATGAGAATTAGCAACCGTGAGGTAAATCTTGCACTTTACATGAATCTATCATGAACACTTTCTATTTTTCTATCGATTGTCTTTGCAGGCATTACCAAGTTAAATTGACTGTTTGAAAATAAATTTTCCAACGATTAAAATGGTACAGAATGATTGTATTCAACTATTTGAATGTAGTACATAGCACATTTATTTACTTTTTAGAATTATATAAATAATTATAGGAAAAGATACCACTAAATAAGGATTCAATATTCAAGAAATTTATTAGATGGAAATTAACAAAGGTCCATATGTATGTTAAGTAGACCAATTAAAAAATCAATTTTTTTTACATAATTACTTTTTGGATTTCTAATAGTTCTATAAAAAATCTTTTACATTATGTAACTGATTTTGTTAAGATTATTTCACAGCAACAAGGCATATCAGGGATCTCAAACAAATATAATAAATCATAAACATAATATTGTCTATCCAGTATTTGATATGAAGTCAAAAGTAAGTTATCTGTAATATATAAACTACAAAACATTGATCGAGGTGTTATTGTTGCCATATGCCAATGTTGTAATGCTGAATAATAGTCCACCGGCCAGGAGGGGTTTGCTGTCTGCAACTGAATGACTATCGCTGTGAAGATGAGTCAAACAATGTAACATGGACACTATCATGATACCATCAAAAGCCTAGAGTATCATACAATGCATTTCAATTAGCAGGAGGCTCTTTGGAATACATCTGTGTTCCAATGTCTGTTGTTCTTGTTGCTAATGAGAGTCATAGTTCGACTCTTGTGGATGGGAAGCTAGAGCCAGTGAGAGAGTTGGTCGACATCAAAGCCCCGCAACGTGAAAGCTTTGAGGATGATAATGATGGTTGTTGTGGTGTGTGGTGTATGGTGATGTTATTGATGATGATGCTCTCTCTTGAAACTATGATTTTGATAAATTGTTGATGTCCAAAAAGCAGCTGAATCAAACAGTCATATTGAGATTGAAAATGGATAATTTGCAAGAATGTACTCCTATACTACATGCCTGTGATGTGTGTAATGACGGATTTAGTACCTATGTGTTATCTTTCTTCTTTTCACCTTTTAAATCTATCCCTTTAAATCCCCAATGATTTAGAAGTAAAACAACACATTCAAAATACAAAATTGTAAGTTTTTTTCCAAGGCTGAGTTGGTGTATTTCAATGATAGCAGATTAATGGTAGGTCCCTTGGTTTGCTTTTGGACACTTAACCTGGATTGCTATAAGTACACAAGTACACAAAAGAGTTGCAAGTACTCATAATTATACTCTAAGTGCAAATAATGTAAAATAAAATGATATGCATGAACTGTAGAGAAGAGAAAATAGTTTTTTTTCCAAGGCTAAGTTGGTGTATTTCAATGATAGTAGATTAATGGTAGGTCACTTGGTTTGCTTTTGGATACTTAATTTGTGTGTTATAAGTACACATAAGTACACAAAAGGGTTACAAGTACTCATAATTCTATTCTCAGTGCAAATTATGTAAAATAATGTGATTTACATTCACTGTAGAGAAGAGAAAATAGTTTTTTCCAAAGCCGAGTTGGTGTATTTGAACGATAGTAGATTAGCGGTAGGTCCCTTGGTTTGCTTTTGGACACTTAATTTGTGTGTTATAAGTACACATAAGTACGCAAAAGGGTTACAAGTGCTTATAATTCTACTCTCAGTGCAAATAATGTAAAATAAAATGATATACATTAACTGTAGAGAAGAGAAAATAGAATTGTTACCGATCGAAGGCATGAATGATGAGTTTGTGTAACGGAAACCTTAAATTTCGTACAAATGACTCATGGTAGCCATCTGAAATGTCTGTCAATGGATTCAGTGACCTTCTAAACATACATTTAGATACCAAGATTATGGTTCTATGGTAATTAGTACCAAAGATATGGGGACATCCACCTTTTGGTGTGACGCTTCAGCGAATAAGTGGCTGAGGGGGGTACCCATGGAAATATGTAAAAATGACACATTGCATCCCAGTTTATACACTGTTACCACTCAAATTTGCATAATAGACATGTCAAGGCTTCAAAAGTTGGTGGGGGGGGGGGGGGGGGGGGGTGCATGGGGACTCCTCCTGGCTGGCCGGTGGACTATAAGTGAAGTTCATCACTAGCATCCTCGCAGCCAACAAAACCAAGACATGCACATCGTACCAAAGCCTATTCACCGTGCTGCACGATCCATGGAGACCATGCAGTATTTATTGTCATGCATTTATGCATAAAACTGCGAGAATAATGCTCTTATATCAGCATACATGCTCAAACATAAAATGGCATTGAGATAATAACTAGCTAATAACTCACATTTACCAACATTTAAACATGTGTTAAACCTTCATTCCATTAAACAAGCAGCCCTCATTTCCCAAAAGCGTTATATTGCTGAATGCAGACCAGTGGTGTTTTGATTAGACTCGTTAAATTACGATGTCGTATAAGATAGTCAGAGTGAATTAATTTGCATATTAACTCTCTTTGAGACCGGCTCCGAGGGGCACATTTCGGAACTGAATTAATGTAAACAAAGACGTCTATGATACCACATGGAGTCAAGGCACGAAAAAAACTTGAGATGTCGGTTTGAAGGGATTGTCGAATCAGAGAGGTCGCTGTGATTCTAGGACGCAGTTTGCAGATACAATATAAAAGTCACTTATTCCTTGGTTCTGTTGTATATTTTAATTTGACGATAAAAATGTTTCATTTCTGGGTATCAGGTCTGGGGTTTCGAAGCAGAGGAACATTCGAAGCAGTCACACTTTGGAAGTGCCTTTTGTGCAGTGAGAGATATACATGTAGCTGGAATACTTTTCTTGACATCGTTCGACGTTTGATTAAAAAAGTATACATTCACAGAAAGTCAAAAGGTGTTTTACAATATGCACACAAAGTAAGATATTTTGAGCAATCTACCTTTTTGTTGCCTTGTTGTGCAATCTGAATAGGTATGGTTTTGAAAAAGTGAGGTTAACAAAATGGGGTAAATAGATTGAATTGAACAGACAAATTAAATCTAGAGAAACCAATGAGAGAAATGTGCATACGATTTTATTTTCAACAAAGAAAGGAACCAACAACAGGAAAGGTTGGCAGAGCTAGTTCAGGAGAATCATGACTGTCAATAGTTAATTGAAATTATTCCTGACCAAAGTAAACTTACAGTAAATTAAACTACGTATGATATGTATGTTCTGTGCAATCTGGGAATGATCACAATCTGCAGATTGTTCGCTCACAATCTGCAGATTGTTCGAACAATCTAGGAATTTTTTTCAATCCTAGATTGTTTAAACAATCTGCAGATTGTGAGACCTGAACAATCTGGGAATTATCACAATCTGGGAATTTGCTTGTTTGTAGTACATCTTGCATTATAAAATGAGAATTGTTTAGCTATTTAGGTTTTTATTTGGGTATGCATCCGAATGATGGAGAAAAGTTGTCAAGTCATAGATTGTGACAGGTTCATGGCGGAGTACAGGGATCGATTCTTAGATTGTGAAGGGCTTACAGATCGTCATTATATCAAATTGAGAGGTATAGAGGTCGATTCTCAGATTGCGAAGGGCTCAAATATCGTCATTATGTGAAACTGAGGGAATATAGGGGCCGATTCCTAGATTGTGAAGGGTTCACAGCGCGGCTGTATGTCAAACTGAGGGAGTATAGGGATCTATTCTCAGATTGTGAAGGGCTCACAGCTCGGTTTTATGCCAAGCAGAGGGAGTATAGGGGACGATTCCTAGATTGTGAAGGGCTCAGATATCGTCATTATATGAAACTGAGAGGGTATAGGGGTCAATTCTCAGATTGTGAAGGGCTCACAGCTCGCCTACATGTCAAACTGAGGGAGCATAGGAATCGATTCTCAGATTGCGAAGGCTCATAGTTCATCTTTATTTAAACTGAGAAGCTATAGCAGTCGATTCTCAGATTGTGAAGGGCTAAGATATCGTCATTATGTGAAACTGAGGGAGTATTTGGGCCGATTCCTAGATTGTGAAGGGCTCACAGCGCGTCTGTATTTCAAACTGAGGGAGTATAGGGATCTATTCTCAGATTGGGAAGGGCTCAGATATCGACATTATATGAAACTAAGGGAATGTAGGGGCCGATTCCTAGATTGTGAAGGGTTTACTGCTCACCTTTAACTCAAACTGACGGAGAATAAGGGTCGATTCTCAGATTGTGAAGGCTCATAGCTCATCTTTATTTAAACTGAGAGGGTATAGCAGTCGATTCTCAGATTGTGAAGGGTTTACTGCTCACCTTTAACTCAAACTGAGGGAGTAAAGGGGTCTATTCTCAGATTGTGAAGGGCTCATATATCGTCATTTTGTGAAACTGAGGGAGTATAGGAGTCGATTCCTAGATTGTGAAGATCTCACTGATGGAGTATATGGGTCCATTCTCAGATTGTGAAGGGTTTATAGCTCGCGTTAATGTCAAACTGTCAGAGTACAGGGATCTATTCTCAGATTGTGAAGGCTTATAGCTCACCTTTATTTAAACTGAGAGGAAATATAGAAGTCGATTCTCATATTGTGAAGGGCTCACAGCGCGCCCATATGTCAAACTGAGGGAGTACATGGGTCGATTCGTAGATTGTTAAGGGCTCTGTTCTCACCTTTAACTCAAACTGACGGAGTATAAGGGTCGATTCTCAGATTGTGAAGGGCTCACAGCTCGCTTTTATGTCAAACTGAGGGAGTATAGGGGCCGATTCCATGATTGTGAAGGGCATTGCGTTTTTTGTGTGTTTTTAGCTAGTAGAGGGTTCAATTCACATATTGTGAATATGTTGAGGTAGAAAACTAAACTTGTATATCGATTCTGCGATTTTAGATTTTCATTAATCATACATGTAGTTTGCGGTCACCCGTATAACACTGTTAGGAGGGTGTTACTATTTATGTAGAGGCAAGAATTATTTCTTATATGTGTAAAAGGTTTGCATATGGAAGTCAAATAACAATTCACTATGAAAAGTAAACTTATTATCTGAAAAGTTAATTACACTGAAATTTTATTCTTCATTCTCGCTTATTTGACTTAAGTTTGACTTAATCTTTTGAGTTTGTATATGAAAAGTTTTTAGATATATGAATTTATAAAATTTATGATACTCGAACAGTTAGCATTTTGTGTTATCGTCAATAATTAGACCAGATGTCTAGCTGGGTCTGCTTATCAAAGCAACTTGTCACTGTGTCGCGTCTCTACTCAGACTTGCGCGTCAATCGCGGTCAATCACATTAACTTCCTCTCTGTAATTTGATGTTTATCTATCGCACGATATCATGGGGCAAGTACTTATGCAATAATGAATTGACTGGAGTAAAATGTTTAATTGCTCTTCGGTCACACCAATGGTCAATATTTTGACACATGTTTTTCTGTAACGTTTTTAATATTTTCCGTAATATCGCTTTGTGAATTTTACAAAGAAATGTTTTATTTGATTTATTCATTATCTGTTCATGATTCAATATTTTAAGAATATTTTATTTAGAGTGGATTATTTACTACGCTGTAAGGAGAGTCATATAATGGCATTATTTTATTTGAAAGGATTTTCTACCAATACAATATTGCGGGGATGTCCATCTCTCACAAAAATTGACCTATAAATTTTACTGAACTCGATTCACAACTATATCATGAAGTCTGATCGATTTGAAATTTCATAAGCACATTCATTTTATAACGACTGCCAAATAAACAAATGGTATACATGCATTATCAGTGTATAATTCTTTGAAATTGAATAACGATTTGTCATACGTCACTCACTTTAATTTGTTTGTATATATTTACATATGTGATTATATTGGAGTGGCCTTAAAATAAGCTCTTTTGAGCTTGTTGGCCAATCCCTTCATGTAATATATCATGAATAAATATGTTTAAAGCATATAATGGCATCGTCTCTACTCTGGCTGCGACCAAAGTGACGGGAGTGGCAAACAACTAATTTCTTCTGTGTGATTTAAACACTATTAAATTTCCATGAAACATGTACTAGTATATTAAGCATTCTCAGCCTTTGCATTTGGTACAGATTTAATTAAAGAGATATAGAAATCAGTTGGTATCATTTATATATGACTCCTCTACCCTCTCAGTTTTATATATAGGCGAGCTATGAGCCATTCAGTATCTCAGAATTGACTCCTATACCCTCTCAGTTTAAATATAGATTAAATGTGAGCCCTTCACAATCTGGGAATCAACCCCTATACCCCCTCAGTTTGACATACAGGCCAGTTGTGAGCTCTTCACAATCTGAGAATCGACCTCTATACTCCGTCAGTTTGATTTATAGGCGAGCTATGAGCCCTTCACAATCTGAGAATCGATCCATATATTCCCTCAGTTTGACATAGAGGCGAAATGTGAGCCCTTCACAATTTAGGAATCGGTCCCTGTAATCCCTCAGTTTGACATAAAGACGAGCTATGAGCCCTTCACAATCTAGGAATCGATCCCTATACTCCGTCAATTTGACATATAAGCCAGATGTGAGTCATTCACAATCTGAGAATTGACCCTTTTATTCTGTCAGTTTAAATAAAGATCCGCTATGAGCCCTTAACAATCAAGGAATCGGCCCATATACTGCGTCAGTTTGATTTATAGGCGAGCTGTGAGCCCTTCACAATCTAAGAATCGACTGTTATACCCTCTCAGTTTGGCATATAGGCGAGTTGTGAGCCCTTCACAATCTAGGAATCGGTCCCTATACTCCCTCAGTTTGACATAAAGACGAGCCATGAACCCTTAACAATCTGAGAAACGATCCCTATACTCTGTCAGTTTGACATATAGGCGAGATGTGAGGCCTTAACAATCTGAGAATTGACCCCTATGCTGCCTCAGTTTGACATAAAGCCGATCTGTGAGCCCTTCACAATCTGAGAATCGACTGCTATACCCTCTCAGGTTAAATAAAGGTGAGCTTTGAGCCCTTCACAATCTAGGAATCGACCCCTATACCCCCCTCAGTTTGCTTTAAGGCGAGCTGTGAGCCCCTCACAATCTGAGAATCGATCCTTATACTCCGTCAGTTTGAGATAAAGGCGAGCAGTGAGCCCTCCCCCAGTGTGACATATAGGCGGATTATGAGCCCTTCACAATCTCAGTTTGACATATTGGCGAGATGTGAGCCATTCACAATCTGAGAATTGACCCCTATATTCTGTCAGTTTAGATAAAGATATGTTATGAGCCCTTAACAATCTGGGAATCGGCCCCTATACCCCCTCAGTTTGACATAAAGACGAGCTGAATGTCCTTCACAATCTGGGAATCGGCCCCCATACCCCCTCATTTTGAGAAAGAGACAAGCTGTTAGCTCATCACAATCTAGGAATCGATCCTTATACTTGCTAAATAGAATAAGCTAATAAGCTAAATAATTCCCATTTACTACTAAAACACAAATTCCCAGATTGTGATCATTCCCAGATTGTTCAGGTCGCACAATCTGCAGATTGTTTAAACAATCTAGGAATTCCTAGATTGTGAGCAAACAATCTGCAGATTGTTCGAACAATCTGCAGATTGTGATATACCCCAGATTGTTTGTAACATGTACATGTAGATTGCATATGTCGTCATAGATTATCTAAAGTTGCATCAAATAAAAATCAATTACCTTTTTTTCTGTATGAGTTCGTTTTCATCGTTTGCAGTTTCCTCAACTTTTTGCGGTTTCGATTTTTTCCTGAATGAATGAATAAATTCATGAACACACTTAGATCAATGATAATTAGGTAGATAATTAGATAAATGAAGGAATAAATAACTAATATATATATTGATGTGTTCTCCTTCTCGAATGAGTAAGGAATGTCACATAGTTTGTCACAATGTTTTATGTGTTTCTCAGATGTTACAGTACACCAAATAGGTTTCTGAACTATGAGAAAGTAACTTACTTCCTCAGTTTAAGATACACAACAACTGCAATGACGATGATGACTGCAGCAAGAACTCCACACACTGCTCCAACAATGACTCCTATGTTCGATGGAGGTTCTGCAATGTAAATATGTAAACATAAATTCAAAGTGTAAAATATATCGCATTTTTCCTTGTTGTGTGTTATGTCCCCATATAGGTGCTTTAAACAAAGTGTATTTCCACAGTAAGAAGAAGAGAATACATGCTAACAGGCGCGTAGCAAGGTAAAAATCATGTGTACGCCCGCTGGTCGTGGCCAACAATGTGAGGGCGCAAAGCGCCCGAACTGCCTAGGTGGGTTTGGGGGCATGCCCCCCCAAGAAAATTTTAGAAATCCATGCATAAAATCTCGATTTTCTGCGTTTTCCAGGGAGTTTGCTCACTTTTTCAAAACTTAAAGAGCCACTCCGTGATTTTCATAACATATTATTTACCTTCTAAAAACAGCCTTATAAATGCACAGAGGTGTGGATATCACGTCCAATATACATGGATACTAGTTATATAACCTAACCAACACTATCAACTCCTAACTGCCCTCCTGGCTGTTTTAGATAAGTCTCCAAAATTACGTTTGACTATTTGACGCGCGCCACTGTCCGGTTTTCGATCATAATTGCAACGTTCTACCTTCATATTGTCACTGTGAAAAAAAAGCTTTAAAATGTGTCTTTTTGTGTAACAGTCGATACATCGCGATCAAATGACACCATTGGTTAAGTTTGGCCAACAACTCACGGAGTGGCTATTTTAATTTTATTGACTGATCTGGTATAAAGTATTTTATAAAGTGAAATATTTTCTCATATTTTGTATAACATCAGCATGCGTTTTTGTTGATATGCATGGTTGATAATAATGACACGATTAGAAAACATTTTATGGAGATTGTAATATAAATGTGTTCACTTATTGGCCGATCCTAATAAACGTTTTCCACCCTACAGTACAGACAAGGCTCTTTGAATGCTGTCCATAAGCACCGATCTATATCAATATTTTACAAGATAAACCACCCCTGGATCTGAAGACATGTCGTTTTGTTAAAGATCAACCAAGATGCATTGCTTTGAGGTTTTATTAAATCCTGATGAGTTAGTTTAATATGACGCATTCACTTTTAATGCAACCATATTATAAACTATTAATAATTCACTTGTATCATTTGGTATCCATTTTTAAAAAATAAATGTATCATAACATAACTATTACATTATTAGTGTTGCGTTAGGTCTACAATACATAAATAATATTTTATAGCTCTTCATATATGAATGAATTTTGATAATATAAGCGAAGTAAACCAAGTGTTGTTTAAAAAAGGAACATAATTATGATTTCCACATCTCTTGTTCTGTTTTGCACTGATAATATCAGTGGTTATACAGAACGAGAGAGCTGTGAAAGAAAGTCTTTGGTCATTATCATTGATAAGAAGTTTTCTGAAAACGTTCCGAGAGACTGGGCAGTCTTCCACATTCCATCTAAAGTTTAGGTCATGACATCTGTTAAGAAGCATAAGACCTGACCATACATCCAAGTGTGGTATTACCATAATAGAAACAAACTGTCACGAACTTGGCGTTGGCCCTCTAGTCTCTCGTCTGTCATTTGACTAAATATAACAGAAAAAAAATTTGACCAAAAAATCATGTGTAAGCCCGGGCTTTTTTTACTATGGATGCTACGCCCCTGGCTAATATAGGTAGCTCCAGTAATAAACTCCTACGCAATTCGGGTATTTAGCGGGCAAAAATGGAGTTGGATTACATGTAAGTGCATTCCAAGTCAGTTTTACGATCGACGACAACGTTTAAAAATCATCAGTTGCAAATCTTGTCAGTTCTATATGCTTCAGGAAAACTGAAAGCATTAATAAAGAGAAAGCGCAGTGGTTGGAGCGTTTAGTTCGTATCAAAAGGTTCAGGGATCGTAACCCGCAAGGGACTTGTCCACTTTATCTGCATTAGAAAAGTGTTCTACAGGTAGTCAACTTAAGGGTTAAAGGTGTAATGCTTTACCAAATTTCAGCGCAGTACCACCAATAGTTCGCTAGTTCCAGCCAATGCTCGCAGGTTTCACCTCAATGTATAGCCAAAATGGTGTTGCGGGCTTTCTCAATGATACTAGCAGCCGCGATATAAGTAGAAATACTCTTGAAAGCGGCGTTAAACCCCAAATCACCTGACCACATGTTAACCTTAACATAGCAAGGTCACATTATATAGCAATTGAACCATGTCTTCTGACCGTAAACACTCTTCACTCAACCGCAAAAAACATCGCCAAATGAAATGCCAGATCGATATTTCAATCCACGTATGATAAATAAAACTCATAGAGAGTTACATGTTGATCATGTCTTCAGAAGCCAACTATCGTTATTTAGGAATTTTGAAAAATTGTTTGGTGAAGTTTCTAAAAACATGCTTTTTGAGATAGTAGATTGAGAAAGGACATTTTAGTGTGATTTAGATCGTAATAAGTCTATAATTCGTCAATAAAATAAGGTCAAAGAAAATGAAATATGTCAACAATATTGTTTTTGTTTATTGTTTGATTGATATTTATTCATGTTTCATAAAAGAATTATTTAAACCCCTTTCATTTCGTTAAACTAACATCTTAAAACAGCGATTTCAACACAGCTTGTGTGTTTGACAAGTATATAAAAAGTTCTAGACAATAGCCTGATGAGTACACTTGTGTATTTCTACTTACAAAGCCGCAAAGCTTTATATTGACATTCAAAAACAACTTTATCTCGCAGCAGTATTTTGATTTTGGCTCTTAGGAAAATGAGGTTAGTTATATTTCCACATTACAGTTAAGTTTAAAATTATTGGAAAGAACATTTTTTAAAGGGATGCCATGTCAAGTGGGCAAATATTCAAAGGAATTGCACAAACAAACAGATATAGGTTTTAGTTTCTCAGGCTCTGTGGGGAAGACATAGATTTACAGACGGTTAGGTAGTTAACACTATCATGTCTGGGGATGCATATAACACTATAACAATTGAAATGAACGGAATTTTGAATAAATTGGGCTTTTTAACAATTGGATAAATCATAAGAACATTTGTTGTTTCTTTATCTTAAATGAAAACGTACATGGAGGGTATTTGTAACTGTTACAAAATTATCGATATGTCTTGTTAGGTATGAATAGTGTATCTCAAATTAGTATTCCAAATTATCAAACTGAAGAAGTAAACAAACAGACTCCGAAACATCGTTTGGGTTCGCAATAGATAAGCTGGTAACACAAAATTTTGTGTTTCTTACAGCATCGACTTTTGAATACTTTTCAAAGACTACATCAGCGAATATCCAACAATACGCTGAATTATCATCGGCAGTATTTAATCTGTGAAACGCGAATCTATTGTACATGTAAGTGTATTTTAAACTAGTGTAGTTGTTGTTTTCTGGAAACAAAATTCTATTGAAATCATACATGTATATCTATCCTGATCTTATGGCAAGTGCTTTGTATCGTAATATATAACCTGCCAATGATTTGCCTTTGACTCGGCTGATATTGCCAGTATCAAGCATATATATATAGCAGTTAGAGTACGACCGAGTCTGAGATAGTGTGCTTCTCCGGCTGAATTTTAAACCTTATTAGATATTAAGCAATATACACTAGCTGTCAGGAATACAAATGGGTATCGGGGCATATAAGGAACTTTGCGGATTCTAGACCCTGACGAAGCATAATGAAAAGGCTATTATTAAAATAATCTCCATGGAAACAAAAACAATGTTTTACTAGAGATTAGTTTGAATCATCTTCTTTTTTCAAATATAATCAAAAGTTTATTACATATATACAGTAACATTTTCATATATTTATATATATGTGTGTATGTGTGTGTGGGGTGGGTGGGGTGTAGGTGTGTGTGGGTGTGTGTGGGTGTGTGTGTGTGTGCAGTTGCAAGAGCCTTAGGAAGACGGATTAATTCATTAAAATAGAAAAAGAATGATAAATACCTTTTGTTTGTATGGATACGGGTTCGCTTTCATCACACCCAGCAACGGTACAAACAAACACATAGACCCTGAAGTATAGAAAAATTGCATTTTTCGAATGTGAAATATTTTTTAAAAAACAATATCCTTTGGAATCATATTTAGATAATATTACATTGATGATGAGGTCTTTGCTCCTCCTTCCTTCAGTTATGCAGATATTTCCCATGGTGAATATAATATATCAAAATGTCCCGCCCTTAACTATGTCTCTCCCTCTTCCATCTTTTCTCTTCTCTTTCTCTCTTAAACCAAATTTCACAAGCATCTGCTCTCGTATCATTTTTCAAAATATCAACATGTTGTAAAAAGCTGGTATGATTGTTCCCTTTACACTAAGTAAAAGGTCTCATTTATTTAAAATACATCAATTTCATATTTAAATGGTTGTGTTACTATAACATGCTTATGTTAGATTTTTGTTTTATGTTTATGCTTTTTATATAGCAAAAGTTACATTACATTGCATAGAAAATTTACTGCAAATTTTCATATAATACACTTTCGCAACACTTTCTATTCTTTGGTCAAATGTTTTTTGGGTTTCAAAACCAACTGCCAAAATATCAGAAAAACACCTGAATGGCTAAATGGCAATAGCCTGATTGTTTGATACCGATATTGTTTCGATATGAACAAATTATATGTATCACGAATAAGACCAAATATTGATTTCCAAACCCGAAACAATACTCATTTCAGGTTACTACTGTTGCTGTTATGAATTGTTTTCTTACTCAAATGTGGTTCCCGCTGGTAGTGGTCCGTTGCAGAAACCATTCTCATCGGATTTATCACAGGAGGAATTTTTTCCGATTTCATAAACAGGGCCTTCGTCTGAAATATGGATCACTGTTTATTCCATGAAAAAATAGTAAATAAAACAAAAATGTACCTGTTGTGATATATTTAAAGAAAGTACATCTAATATTATATCATACATCAAGAAAGATGGGGGTGGGGGGGCTTGGATTGAAATTTTGTAACCAAAAAAAAAAAAAAAAAAAGGAAACTTGCTGGCTGCTTATCCCATCTTATCACCAATATTGGATGTTTTAGTTCTACCCTCAGAGTAGAAAATAGTCAATTTGAAATAACATTTCGAAAAAAAGTGGGGGCCTAAGCCCCCCCAAGCCCCCTCCCCCGTTCCTACATGTACGCCCCTGCGCTATATATAACGAGCAAATGAAATGACTCACATCCAACGATATCGGCAGCACCCGGAAGAGACTCATACGAAGAGCCTTATTAAAGGGCCACAGAGTATAGTAGTTGGAGTCAAATATGTCAAACTACCAAATGTTGTTATTTTAAGTAGAAGTAGTGGTTGTTTCTGAAAATTATTATCTTAATGCTTATAAAAAATTACAGTCGTTTTTTCTAATGCAAACGCGCCAATGACTCAAACGTAATTTTGGAAACTAATTTAGGGCAGCCTCAAAAACAAGTATTGATTGGCAGTATTTAGGAGGTCCTTTAACTAATGTCCACGTAAATTGGAGGCCGAATTCCTACCTCCTAACATTTATATCGCTGTTTTCATTAATCATTGAAAACAATACAAAAATCATTATTTTTAAATAAAAGAGATAAAAATGAAGGTTTAGATTGGAACTTAACTCAGGTCATGTGGTATTTTGACTCTTATTCAACCGACAAAAACAATTACTCTGTGTCACTGGCCTAAATATAGCAGTAGTAGCTGAAGCAGTAGGAATAATTATTAGTCGTAGATGTATAGTTATAGTTATAATTATAGTAGCAGTTGAAGAACAAGTGGCCATTAGAAGTGATAGTAGCGGTATATATATATATATATATATATATATATATATATATATATAGAGAGAGAGAGAGAGAGAGAGAGAGAGAGAGAGAGAGAGAGAGAGAGAGAGAGAGAGAGAGAGAGAGAGAGAGAGAGAGAGACAGAGACAGAGAGACAGAGACAGAGAGACAGAGACAGAGACAGAGACACAGAGAGAGACACAGAGAACGAGAGACAGACACAGAGAGAGAGAGAATGAGAGAGACTTGATTAAGAAATGCGCAATTAATCATTTGGTCCGACAAATCCAATTACAGCCAATATCTTGCTGATATGTTTCTTTCCAAAACGTCAATGATCCCTACAAACAGTAGCGGGTGGTGGAGGAGTCATACTGTTGGATTATAAGAGTTGTTGCAATTATATTCTATACATTGTTTCCAATTACTCTTTTTATTACAGAAATCCCTGTTACATGAAGGGGCTCCTACTGATAATGATTGATAATTGTCCGTGCGTAATGAGATAGTTTACGCATCGTTTGGAGTGCGTGACTTGACACCGGACATGTCCGAGGTTTTGATTCGGCCTTGTCAAGCCATGACACGAACATCACGTAAAAGTTTGCGCATACTTCCCGCGATGACGCTCACAGTTACCAATCAATCAATCAATCAATTTTTATTCCCGAAAAACCACCATCGGCGGTACATGAGAAAATAACATAGAACATACATAGTAAATATATATAGATAGTCAAGATGGACAGTAGCAAGGGTTAACATTCTTTCGGTACCTGAAGTATAACATTTTTATATTTAGCCAGATTTTTTATGTCACTGGTTTGAGATGAAGTGAATAGTCTTTTTATTTTGAAAGAGTTGATGTGCTGTATGTAAGCAGGTAGATATAGTTTTCTGTATGATGTTAGCATTTAACATACAAACATGTAATGGAGTTCATCTCCGACAACGCTCACCTTTGCTTGAGAGTGTCACATGACCGGTTTATAAATTAAATTCTCTCAACAAATAGACACTTTACCAAAAGACTTGAGAGGACTGTCCTCATCTTTGAAATATTCACCTGTTAACGTCACGTCGCTTGACCAATTTGGGGAAGTTGCTTTATACGGGACGTTGAAATCAATCTTGACTGCTTTTTGCCAGTTGTCTAATCCTTCATGATAATCCTTGTTTTTCGTTTCCCGTTTCTTACCTGTTAGAAGGAAGTCATAATATTTTAGACTATTCATTATATCGCATATCAAACATTAAAATATGAACGAAGTGAATAGATGAAAATAAGTTTAAGCAGACGACTTGCACGTGTATATTCTATTGTTGTTGAAACCATATCAATTGAAATATATTAATATGTCAGATAGAAACAGTACACTAATGTTTAAAAAGACATAAGACCAATTTTATCCATCTTCAGAATATTTGTCCTTTGAAGAAATAAAAATTAATCTGTGTTTGAAAAATAAAATAATCCAACTTATTGACAATTTTGTTATTGGTCTATTTTTGTGTAGAATGTTGAATAAGTGATTATACGTTAACTCAATAAAAAAATAATTATGTCTACTTTCATTTACTGTCCAAAAGAAGCTTGAAGAAATGGCATCATATTTAAATCTTTATGTATAAAATAATACATTTATATTACCGTACATGAAAGAGTTATTTAAAAAGACAGTAGACCTTTTTTGAAAGATTTATTTCTTGCAAATTTAAGCATTAAACATTCGTTGATGCCAAATGTATAATCTTCAGTGGGTCAAATTTGCATTAATCTAAACGATTATGCGTGTTCGTAGATGAAATAATCGAGTATTATGCAAAAACAACATGGCGACTATTTTTGATGATCACCATTTTGATCATTTAAAGTAGGGAAACTGATTCGTAGAACTTAACTATTAGCATGGTACGTTCGTTCTAACACTTTTTCATTTTACTCATTTACTATCCCTTGAACAATAAGGTGGTAATATATTCAATTATCATCTTCTTATCTTCATTCCTGTTTCTTTCTTTATATCTATCTATATATTGGGTTTTGGTTTACATGAAGTTAGTGTATTTCTTATCTTATACAATTACTTACTATTAGCTGGACATTTGGTTTTGCAGACCACAATTCCACTTCTCACCACCAAACCGTTTCGGCCGTCCAGCAATAACTTAGGTTGAATGTACAAGGGAACACTATTCTCCTTTTCTGAAACCGCTTTCTGTTTCTTGCTTACACTTCCTTCCATTATCACCGCAGCTACAATCAGACAAGCATATAGCCAGTCACATAATCACCATGTGTTAAACAAATATATGTCCAACTTTGGCGGAGAATCATACAATCATACAAGCATATAGCCAGTCACATAATCACCAAGTGTTAAACAAATATATGTCCAACTTTGGCGGAGAATCATACAATCATACAAGCAAATAGCCAGTCACATAATCACCAAGTGTTAAACAAATATATGTCCAACTTTGGCGGAGAATCATACAATCATACAAGCAAATAGCCAGTCACATAATCACCAAGTGTTAAACAAATATATGTCCAACTTTGGCGGAGAATCATACAATCATACAAGCAAATAGCCAGTCACATAATCACCAAGTGTTAAACAAATATATGTCCAACTTTGGCGGAGAATCATACAATCATACAAGCATATAGCCAGTCACATAATCACCAAGTGTTATACAAATATATGTCCAACTTTGGCGGAGAATCATACAATCATACAAGCAAATAGCCAGTCACATAATCACCAAGTGTTAAACAAATATATGTCCAACTTTAGCGGAGAATCATACAATCATACAAGCAAATAGCCAGTCACATAATCACCATGTGTTAGACAAATATATGTCCAACTTTGGCGGAGAATCATACAATCATACAAGCATATAGCCAGTCACATAATCACCAAGTGTTAAACAAATATATGTCCAACTTTGGCGGAGAATCATACAATCATACAAGCAAATAGCCAGTCACATAATCACCAAGTGTTAAACAAATATATGTCCAACTTTGGCGGAGAATCATACAATCATACAAGCAAATAGCCAGTCACATAATCACCATGTGTTAAACAAATATATGTCCAACTTTGGCGGAGAATCATACAATCATACAAGCATATAGCCAGTCACATAATCACCAAGTGTTATACAAATATATGTCCAACTTTGGCGGAGAATCATACAATCATACAAGCAAATAGCCAGTCACATAATCACCAAGTGTTATACAAATATATGTCCAACTTTGGCGGAGAATTATACAATCATACAAGCAAATAGCCAGTCACATAATCACCATGTGTTAAACAAATATATGTCCAACTTTGGCGGAGAACCATACAATCATACAAGCATATAGCCAGTCACATAATCACCAAGTGTTATACAAATATATGTCCAACTTTGGCGGAGAATCATACAATCATACAAGCAAATAGCCAGTCACATAATCACCAAGTGTTAAACAAATATATGTCCAACTTTGGCGGAGAAAGACAAAACTGTTTAAAATCTGGCTTCATTCAAGAAGACCAAGTCGGGTAAAAGCTCCTGACTTCTGTGTGATAACTTGCTGAAATTTGTGCCATTCCTGTTCCTTCCCATACTAATTTTGGAAGAAAGACACAAATGGACAGTCTTTACTACTCATACATTCGAATACCTATGCCCCATTACTACAGTACTAGTCAAACATGCAAACCGTTATCAACGGTTCTATAGATACATGCTGACTATTGGTGGAAAATAACGTTAAATGCTAATCGGGTCCGTAAAGTGCCATAAAGAAATTAAAGTCGTGATTGTTTTTGGAAAACCAGAAGTAAACATATCTATGACAGAGAAAATAAGAGATGTGTGTTTTGAGTGTCTCATTATTGGTATGTAACTTATAGAAATGTACATACCAATAATGATATCGGCTTTAAGATTTATATAATACTGTTATATGATTTTCATCGAAAAGAATAACATCTTTTATCTTTATTTGTGACCAATTTGAGTGAGACGACTTTGACGTTAAAAACCACGTATGCTACTTAATCACGTTTCAAAGCTGTATCAAATCTGATGATACATATACTCTCATACATCTCATTTCAAGTCCACAATAAACCTCAAAACAATGCTCGTAAAACACGAATACAAGGGACTCTATGTTAAGAATGCCGGAGAAGTATTTAGATTATAGCTCAGGAAACAATCATGAGATCATGGATCCTGACTTTCGGTATTATGTCATCATCATTGGTAAAGAAATGGATATACATAGGAGGAAGTTCATAATGCTTTATGCTATATACATGCATAAATAAAACTCGCCATTCGACTAACACGCTAACAAGTGGATAGTTGCTTATTTATTGAATAAAAATGTTTTAAACGAGATCATGAAAGGTATTGAAATGAATACACGCTGTACAAATGTACTACAATATCAACTCATGCCAGGACTAATTTCTACAACAGACAATTAACCGAGCTGAATAATGTTTGAACCCACACCAAGTATGCATAGTCTAAAAGATCAGTGCTGAATAACGTTTTAGTACTTACGTCCAGGTGGCATATATCTTTTTATTACACGAGGGTCTCCTGCAAAACTGTTACTAATGAACACCTGCAACAAAATAACAAACATGATTGAAAGTAGTAGGCCACGCAATTATTTCAATTTTATTTTCATTTCACATATTATTGGCTAAATTAATCCCTACAGTTGAAACTTTTCGAGTGCCTCTCAAAACCATTACTCAAAATTACTAATAGTAGTGAGTAGCAAATAATGGATGTGGTTGCCAAACACATCATGACACTAAGGCTAAAAAACGTAAAATTAGGCAGATATTCACTGAACATACTTTCGTATTTAATTAAAATCAAACCATTGACAGTGAAACTAATACAGTCTACAAGATGTTAAGGATATTCAGCTTCTTAATTCACAGAATAGCATGATATCGACAGAAACAGAGCCTGAGATACCGTTTTCAAGCACATAAATCAAAGTAGCTGTCAATATTAGACTGAACTTGACAATTTTATTACAACGGATCGGGGGATACCAACAAACATTGCTCGGCTACATTCTAATGATGACATTGGTATGAAAATGACATTTATTTTAGATGCATTATATTCTTAAGAAAATGTAAATTAACACAAATCCGTTCGTTTTGAAAATTTACCCGTCACTTCGAATGATTGTGAGTTCTACATGTAAATTAAGTCAGCATTATTTTAAAAATCAGAACCCCTAAGAAACAGAAGGCACAGTTGAGAATAATCAAATGTTTTTGTATTCACTACTTACCGTAAATGTATAGTTAAATTCTGGGGTTATGTCGAGTTTAACATCCCAAATACACGAACCGTTTTCCTTAAATGTCTTATTATCAATCTTTGGTGTAACCCCATCACGTACGGTCTGTCAAATACAACATTGAAATTAACAAGAGATGATACAAATATTAGAAAATAATTTATTAATATTAAAACTGATGTTGAAATATAACAAAACTTACTGTTACTCCTACACTTAGAACAGATCAAACTCAATTTGATTTTAAAGGACAACCTCATTAGAATTCGAAGGCACTATCTAAGGATATCTGCAGGTACGAAACTTTCGCTCTCGGATAACTGGCATCATTTCAAAGCTGTTGAGCATAAGTTAATATGCGATTTTACCTTAAAAAAGAAGACCAATGAAAATAATGAAGGTCATTGATATTTGTATTTTCAAGTGAAACTTAAAACAACCATATAGTAGTTTAATAATGATACAAATTACCTGAGGGTAGAGTGACCTTTTGTCCTTTTCTCTTGTTTCTTGCTTTATCTACCACATCCCAAACACGTGCATTACCATACATGTTCTTATTCTTGAGTATAATCATTTAATATCCTTTAAAATGTTTTCGTAATAGAAGCTATATAGATGTAGTCATACACAAAAACGTACATGCATATACAGATATAAATATAAACATACATACATCAGTCTTGTATCTAACAGTGGCATACTGAATGTCACCATTCCTTCCGTCTTTTTGAGGAGGACATTTCCAGGACAACCTCACTTTGTTGTAGACACCGGGTACTTCACTGTCCTCGAGGGAATCTACTCGTATTGGAGCTTAAAGCGAATAAAAGAGGGTTACACCCATGTACACTGCTATGCAAAAGTTAATGATAAAATATTGCAAATTTACCAAGTGCAAATTGATCAATTGATCCCCAAGATATAACAACTCATTTTGTTCTTTAAACATCTGTTCATAAGTTACACGGTTGAACAAACATAATGTATAATTCAAATAGGTAGATCTACTGTTACTGTGTAAGTTAAATTGGAATCATCAGCATAATAGTTAACTCAAATACTTGTTATTCAAGAAATAGAAGACGAGTTGGTTTGCATCTATCGTTGAATAAAACATAGCAGGGAGCATAAAACACTCAGGGCTGCGCTGAGTGTTTTATGCTCCCTGCTATGTTTTATTCAACGATAGATGCACAACGACGAGTTTTCTATTTCTTATATGAGATAACCTTAACAATTACTTGCTTTATATATAAAATCAGTTGAAAAAGTATGGTATTTTCAACAGAAACATTTTGAAAACAATGATGCCTCCCGCCGTAGAACAAATTCGGACGAGTCAATTATCATGTATAGGGGTCGGCGCTCGAATATAAATAGAATCAAATCTATTGAACAATCAATATGAATTTGAAAATATCCCCAGGGGATACATTACGTATCTAATCCGTGATTTTCTTTCTCTGTTAACCCACACCTCTCCTTTTGGTTTCGAATAGACAGACGCCGAGTAAGCCATGATGGACAATAGCCCCCTCAAGTTTGAGCAATGGACTTGGCCAATATATGACGTCATTCATAACGTAACTGAAATGACGTCATTAACCTCGCGCATGGTTGTATCGTCAAATAAAGCACATCGTCGGTCCCATAGTTCGCCATTGTTTTAATGCCGTGGGTATCTTATATATGGGTATATCCAAATGACGATGTTAATAGAAACCTCAGGTAATTCAATCACTTTCTTGTAACTCTGACTGTAAATTGCAGAATCTATAGCATTTCCAGTTATGAAGTATGAATTTATTAACTGATATTTGTACTGAGTTTTAAGATATGTAGGGAAACTACAAGTTTTGAAATTAAACAAAGGGATATCACGAAAACGTAAATAATAAATACTAATTGCAAGGTAATCTTTTTTCATCGAATGATGCAGCTCTAAAACGAACGTAAAATGTTCGGTAAAGCTACACGAATCTTTTTCCCTATCTTAAATGATTTAACGGTGCTGACAATAAAATGGCCGCAAGCATATTTCGCTTGATATTTGATACTTTCTTCCCCGACTACAGATAATTGGAACGAGTAATGAAGATAATGTTTTTGGCATAAACACATATTTAAAAATGAAATAAACTTTCCATAAAAAACCGTGCTACTTCTCCTTAAAAGTTAAATTGCTCTTCTACCACTCACCTGATTCCAAAGTTCTGATGACGTCCGTATCGACAAACTCAGAAGCTGGCGGTACCTCAGACTGAGACAGGACAAAGAATTGGTATTCCCAATAACTGGATAGATTTGATACCTCGAAATGTTTGCTGTCATACCCTGGAAACACATGAAATCATTGGAAGTTAGTTATTGGCTATTATGATAAACAAACCATTGTAACATTGTTGTGCTCAAGCCCAAAGTTGCCGCCCTTTCCTTTTCTTACCATAAAGTAGAATTGTTTGTTGTGTCGGCAGGAAACAATCGTCAATGTCGTCAGGCGCTTTAATCAAGTCATTGTACTTTAACACAGGTGGAAATATAAATGTCTTTAGTAAAACAAATATCACCATTCCTAAAGCGTTGAACTTAAACTGTAGTAGTTCAAGGCATAACTATTATCCTGTAAGATATATGGTGGTGGAAATATCTCAATTTCTAAACACTGATTTTTAAATAGATTTCGTTATTCATGTTTATTAGTTCGTTTTTAGTGTTTCC
The DNA here is from genome assembly GCA_921293015.1 of Phorcus lineatus. Lineage (NCBI taxonomy): Eukaryota > Metazoa > Mollusca > Gastropoda > Trochida > Trochidae > Phorcus > Phorcus lineatus. The sequence continues at coordinate 27,650,552 of OV121085.1, read as the reverse complement.
ACCATCCAAATAATAATGGAGAAAGAATATATTTCGAAAAGAAAGAAGTTGTTATCCAGAAAATCTTGTATTCTCCTCCAAATATTACATTCGGTACAAGATAAAAAGATGACATGAAGTTTAATGCAAAATTGCAGCGATAGATATATGAATATAAATGAATATAGGTATCTCTAACAGATTTATGGTATGATATTCACCCAACACAGTCTCGTTCTTTATCCAGGTAAAATCTGTATTGTTTGTATTACGTTCATGAATTCCAACAACATAACTAGTGGTTCCAGGTCGGGGAGTTTCTGGGATCCAGTTCACTGTGACTGTGTCAGATGTGAGATTGCTTATACTCACAGCCTTGGGTTTTCTTGCGGCTGTATAACAACAAAACAAAACATTAATCTAAGTGAAGAAACCGATTTTCCATTTCACCATAAGATTTCAAAAGTCGACCTCAAGTGATCCTGTAGATAATAACGAACAGCTTAATTAGAATACAGTGAACCAAATGGATATCAATATTATCTAATTAATTAAAGTAATCAATTTGGCGCGTTAGCGAGTATTGTTCTGTTTCCTATCTTCAACAAGACAACATAAAAGAAGACATTGCAAATGCTGTGTGAATATTTACTAATAATTTTACATGAGTTAAAAGCTTGGCAGTTACATAATAAACACAATGATGAAGTCGGCTGAGATCAACGCAGTATCCTCTTGAAATCATAAGTCAGAAATTGGGATGGACATTGAAAACATCTAGAGTACTTGCTTTAATAAAGGATCTGTATACATTATTCATTACGTTTCAAAGCTGTCAACGTAATATTGAACACTTTTACCCGATTCACATTTAACAATATTAACGTCAGTTTGACAAGAACGAGAACAAGCAGACAGAGTCAGCTATATCCCCCGCCAAAGGGAAAGGGTAGTTAAGGATACTAGTTGCGGAATATTGAACAGTGATCATGTTGTTTTTTTACAAACAACCTTTAAGAAATCATGATGTTGTAGTGACTTGTTATTACCAATTTTGAATATTGGTGATGCATTTTTGTGATACATTTAACCCGACTGTCCTGCATATTATTGTATTTGAACAGTCAGAAGTATCTTAGAAAAATAAATACAATGATTTTCTAATTGGAGAACATACACAAGATTGCTTACGATTAGAATCTAGTGAAAGGTGGCCCAGACAATGTGATTGTTTGAGTAGGGCACTGGGAATTAATGGCATTGATGAGGCACTGATGTGCTGAACAGCAGATCTAGAGTGCCACCAGCAGAGTGTGTGGGAGATGAGACATGTTGAACAAGGTCATATCTTGACATTGCATTTGTCAGCTGGTCAAGTTGTGGTCCTGTAGCATTGAAGTCTCCCATCAAGATGGTAGAATGCAGTAGTACTGGCAACTGGTCAAGCAGGCTTTGGAAGTCTGTAGACTAATACAACAATGGTAAGCTCCTCATTACCAATGTACTGTGCCATGGCTTGGAGGTCAGTTGGTATCTGAATACCTGGTATGCTCGTTACCGGCAGATCGTTTTTTACTACAAGCCCCAGTAGATTCCGTGTGTGCTTGAGTAAGGTTGTGTGCCCTGGCAATGCATAGTTTTCACCACATGCTTCCACTGGACACCTGACTTATGTGAGACCTAGCACTGACAAATTGTGTAGCTGTCTGTGTGCTTGAAGATCCTCAAAGTGATGTGGTAATGACCGAATGTTCAGAGTACCAATGGACACATGATCATCTTGTAGAGTATCCAATGGATGAATCCAATTCAGACAACTCTTACTCCGCATTCTCTCATTCTCTCATCTCCGCATTGTTGTTTCCATTGAAACGGGTAAAAATGAAAATGCTAAGAAGTTGAAAACCCCAATAGGAACATCTCCGCATGATGCCCATTGCACCAAGTTTCGTCGAGCTAGGTCTCACCGTTTTGGAGTTGTGCTCCGGAAACATTATCGGGACGGACGGACGAACGGACAAACGGCCGGCCGTACAGACGAACGGAAAAAATGCAAAGAAGTTGAAAACCACAAAAGGCACATCTACTCATGATGCCCGTTGCACATACCATTAAGTTTCGTCGAGCTTGGTCTCACCGTTTTGGAGTTGTGCTCCGGAAACATTAACGGGTAAAAATGAAAATGCAAAGAAGTTGAAAACCCCAAAAGGCATATCTACGCATGATGCCCGTTGCACATACCAAGTTTCGTCCAGCTAGGTCTCACAGTTTTGGAGTTGTGGTCCGGAAACGAAATCCTATGTTACGTTTCCATGGAAACGGGTAAAAATAAAAATGCAAAGAAATTGAAAACCCCAAAAGGCACATCTCCGCATGATGCCCGTTGCACATACCAAGTTTCGTCGAGATAGGTCTCACCGTTTTGGAGTTGTGCTCCGGAAACATTATCGGGACGGACGGACGAACGGAGGGACGGACGGACGGAGACCATTTTAATATCCCGCGCCCAAACGTATGGCGGGGGATAATTAGAAAACCCCATTAGTATAGTTCAAGTCGTCAGATTGTGTTCCAGCAGGATCCGAACCGGATCCAGATTAATCATGCAGAATAACTCATTAATATGGTAATGTATGCATGGCGTCATGGGTCAGAAAGGTCGAGCAAACAGTCGAGAGTAGAATGCGCTAATGCTTATTAATCTAGATATGAATTGGAATGAGAAAACAAAGTGTGAACGTGGTCACCCCCTCCTTTTGTCCTATGCCAAGTTAGAAAGGTCAAGTCATCATCGGAGAGTCGTGTGCACTGATGCTTCTTGTTTTATCATTATTTCATTAGCGAAAGCGAATCCAGTCGACAAACCAGTTTAAATTTAACGCGCCCGATGAGTCACGTGACCAGTAAGCCCAATCGCTTCGCAGTACAGTGACAGTGTATTAATATTTGAGTTGTCTAATGAAAGGCGGTAGGGTTTAACCTAGTCAATACCAAAAGAGTGTAACTTTCACCCCGACACACCCCCTGGCGATGGCAGGGAATGATTTATTATGTAGGCCACTCAGTTATATTTTGAAGATATTATTGAACTCGTTACATGTTGGCGTTACAGCACCTATGTAACTATTTCATTGAGAGAGACATTTAGATTTATATTACAAGCGATGCTCAGTGTTAACTGTAACATCACAGTGAAACTTGGGAGCGTCGAATGGGAAAATAACGGTGTTTTCAGTTGACTTGAACTATACTAATAACCCCAAAACGTTTGTCTGTATTCGGACCCACATTCATTTATTTTATCGGCCATTAAATGTAAATTTTTGCAAATTATAGAAAGCAATCACACTCAAAAGACTTCATTGAGTGAATGTCAAAACATTCAATACACAATATATTCAAATAAATTTAATTGACTGATGATTGATAATTTGTTTAAAGCAGAGTACAAGTTTTAAGAAAACTTACGTTCACTATAAGTGTGGATTTGAAGTGGAGTACTTCCTTTACCCCTCCCTTCTTCATTGTAAGCCACTGCCAGTATGTCATAGTTCGTATCTGGATCCAGTGACGTGACGTTGTACTCAACGACATAAGTTTCATTATCGATGTGATCTTTGGTTATGGTTATGGTTGTAAGGTTTTGGCATGGTGGTGCTGTGCCCTGAACCTATAACAGAAAATATAACTTGAAATACTTCAAAAGTTATTGAACACTGGGTTTTTGGAAAAATACGGTTGAAACTGATATCCTGAATTTTATTTTGTATATTTATTTTTAGGGATATGGTCATAGATACATATAGATATATTTTCCTGCACTGACTCTCACACCAAAAAGCAATTTATGACGCTGATGATGAAGCTACGTACATTCACACCATTCATTTCTGTAAACAATAACTGGCAGAAAACAAGGGTGAGTCAGTGATGTACCTCAACAAATGCCCATAGATGGGATTTGTATTTTGTTCAGTGTTGGGTCAAAGGATAACAACTATGCTGAACCTTATTCCTAATGTAAGATCAATCCGGGGACTCAGAAAATGAAAAAAACATTATGGAATAATTGAAGACCAAGCCTCTTTCGTTGATATTTAAGACGAAATGACAATTCATAAATGATTCTGAATTAAATTTGTGAATATGGGAATATTGTACTTAGTCCTCCATTACGTCCTGAATTTTATTTTGATATTGTGAAAATCGAACAGTCAATTAATGAACTAACCTTTTCGTTTGTGCGTTTTTGTTAATTTGACCTTGACCCAATTATCTTAAAACATGCTGTTTTATAAACGCGGGACTGTAGTGAAAATTGCATTTTACTTATGCTTGTTTTATTTTAGCTCTGCATTAATTTTCATTTAATGATTTCCTTTTATAATCATAACGTTTCATGTCCATTAACAATTCAATATTTCCTGCAATTTAGCACTACATATTACAGGAAACGTTTTCTGGAAGTTTCATTCAAAATCATTTAAAGTCATTTAGTACAAAAGGCGAAAGTGTGAATGAAATTTAACAGGATGATATCCTACTACAATATTTAGTAGTACAAAAAAAAGACAGTAAGAAAAAGATCATTCCCAATTTCCCGCAATATCGCGCCAGTCTAAGTTATAAGCTTAAGCCTTGCTACATTTCACCTATCGTGTGCTCGCTCTGAAGTTCTGAATTTTCATAACCGGTTACGTTTCGCAAACGATGGCGAGATTTAATGTCATTATGCAAATGAGGGTTATCAATAAAAACGGACTCGAGTTAGGCGAAATTTGATTGCATGAACCGTAATGCTGATGAAAACGATAGTCAATCTTATGACGTTCTAGTTAATAAATGTCCTGAATTTTGATTCAAACGAGTATGTTGTATATATCTATGAGCGGACTTTCTCAACTTTTTCATTGTTGATAACAGATCAACTGTAAAGAATCAAGAGTATTTCATCGCATCGATAGAAAGCTAAAGTGAATGTCTATAGAGAGTACTACAGGATGTCTTATTACGTACGAGAAAAAAACGAGTGTCCTTCCGGCGGTATCTGACCGAGCGAAAGCGTAATGATACCTCGTGTAGTATTCTCTATTTATTACCAACGTTATCAGCGTATAGGCTGTTGCATACTTATCCCGTACGTATGTCAGAACATTACATAAGTGAAAGGTCAACGCGTCAAATGGTTACGACGCAGGTCAATGAGATACGACACTCGTGTGACGTAATGGATTAGTATTCAACTGCCTATATGCTGATCACGTGGGTAATAAACAACCATATGCATTAAATTAGCTTATCTGACTAAAGAAGGTAATGCCATAGTGCCTTTAAAATTGACCAAATGAAAATACAAATGAAATGAACTTTAAACACTAAGTTGATTGAAACTCCTTTAGATACATTGCAGTGATAAAAGTAATTTTGATTGGTATTTAACACATTTACAGTACTTTTTAAAAAATTGTGACAGTCCATTGAATGTTGATGTCCCTATATGAGCACTGAACTCCGGGTGCTTTAGAATATGACTAAATACTTACATTTCATTATGATCTTTGATAAAGTATATATATAATATAAACCTGTCTAACTGTAAACGGTAAGATGTGGTAATATACCACCGTTAGCAGGAACATGTTTTCTTGTTCTGTTTGTTCTTGTCGCAAATAGTAAAACTTCCTATGGAATTATATATACATTTATCAGCAGTTATGATAAAACGTTTTTATAATCAATAACATGGCTTTTAAGTTGTGTGTAGAAGCAATAGTTTCGATACTCAGACAGGCAGAATGTATCTTTACTTTGCAATGTTATTTTTTTTATTGTACTTACAAAATTTAGTTTATTTGGACAAAATGTCTTAATTTTCAACAAACAGTTATAGAAGATGAGTTATTCAAATGTTGCATACTTTAAAGGATTTTAAAACCCTATTTTTTGTTATTTAGTTTCATTATAGTGCCAGACTACCAAGGTAAATGCAAGCATCCCTTTTTTAACGTAAATTTTGCAAACCCGCGCTGACACTTGTGCGCCGCTCTGCGAATCCGGCTCGTCGATATACAAAGAGATCGGCAGCTTTCGGCACCTTCCGTGCTGTGACGTAATAGTGGCCCGTCACTCTCGCCCAGGCGTGAAGAACTGTTTGCCGATGTCGAGCAGTTCCAAAACATACTTTTGATTGGTATATACCGACACTTGTAGGGATGGGTGTCGGTCCTCATTTCCATTTCGCAATATATTGCGATTCAGAAAAGCGTATTGCAATGTATTGGTACTGTTCATATCTTAGTTTTTGTATGTTCTTTTGCAGAACAGCAATTACAACAGTAATCAATGCTCAAGTAGACGTTGTGTTGTAAAGAGAGGTAATTTAGCCACTGGTTTTGTACTATTAACATGTCTGGTCTTTTTCAACTTTGCAAGTTCATAATTTTCAGTTATATCAAAGGGTGTTTTCTTTTATGTCTTTCTGCAATTCTACACGGAAAGTGTTCATTCTAAAACCTACGATATATTGGATATTTTAAGATGACTGTACCGGTACGTATCGTGGTGTTTCGTTATTGCAATTTACCGATACACCGATAATACCGCGCAACCTTAGACACTTGTGACATGTTTTCTTCCCAAAATACACGGCAAAGACATTAAATCATTGTCGGACGAAATACAGAGATCGTGTTTTAATTTTGTTTCGATATTTTAAATCTTTTTATTTTTGATACGAATAAACAATATCAATATCGATATGTTCCGTCAAATCGACGTTTAAAATTCGTTGTGCCTTTGTCATTGGGTTTATGTTTTTTTATTTATATATTTTCAATAAATACAATAAAATTAATTTACATATTTACTATAGTTACACAATTCTAGGGGTTGTAATAATACTTATTTCAATACTGTATCTAGACCGGAAGTAAGACAAAAACTAGATAGTCACAAATATATATTTTTTTAAAAAAAGGATAGGCCTACTTTACATTAGACAATGGGAAACCGCAGCTTTATGTAAATAAATAAACAATGTTGATCACATGAATTCAAAGAAATAAGTAGCAAGTATAAGTGTTGAATTTTCTTTTTTTTTGTTTATGTTTTCAAGATCATGACGTAGATATCAACCCCTCATAGGAATTTTACAAATGATAAATGATTGTTAGAAAATGAATGCATATAACAAATAAAATGAATATGCATTTTTAAATTACAATGATTTTGGGAATACTTAGTTATCAGAAAACATGTATAAGGGGGGGCGGATTGAAGGGATTTATTTTGAAAATTTCTAAAAAAATAATTTTTCTAATATTTTAACAGAACATGGAAATTGCCTGAACATAACTTCCACTTTTTGGAACTGCAATTATTTTCCTTCATTAATTTGTTAGTCTTCAGACTTGAAAACATTAATATCTTCACAAATTTGATTCTTTGCAAAAAACTAAATCACAGAAATGAGATGATGTAGATGTACAATGTAGATGTAGCAATTGATATTCATATTGCATTTGTATGGTAACAATATCATCATTTAAAACAAATTTACAAAACAAACAAACTTACATGATAAATGTCAAACATATTTTCCCTATATGTAATATTTTTTTTATAGATATTGCTGTTGCTGTCCATTGCCTAGTTTTTTCTTCGCTACTAGATATACTATAAATATGGAAAAAATTCATTCTGCCTGTGTGATTCTGCAGACTCAAACAACAGGAGAAGATAAGAATTGATTAATGATATTAGCTTATAAACTATTCACCTAATGGCCGTATTTAGAGACAGTTACTGGGACCCCTCTTACAGTAAACGATCGCAGTCTCAACAATGGTGACATATAATAAAATCCATTTGTCATAAACAAATTCGTAAAGATATTCGTCACAAACTGTTAGTTAGACAGTCGGACGTTTCGTCACATATAAATCTAGGCCTAGATTCGAAACAACCGCAGAAACTAAGGCGTCCAAACTTATTTTAAAAACATTTTCAAAAATATTTCTGTAAACCTATGAATTTGCTATGGTTTGTTGTTTTCAATTTGTAGTATAGTTGTACAAAAATATAAACCCATAACCAAAGTTTCGGGCTACATGAAATGAAATGCTGATTCGAATACGATTTCACTCGCACGTAATCGGGTAGTGTATTCTGATTATAAAATTGAAAAATAATGTATCGAATAGAATAAAGATTTTTGTCGAATAAGTTCATGATTAGTTTGTGATAAAATATTTAGAATTATATGTTTCTTTCTAATGACAGTTACATCAAAATTCGGCTTTTAAACTCACGCCGAAAAACTCTCCCTAGGCTTGCATCACAGGGGCGTTTATCGCCGAAAATTATAATAATAATAATAAATAATAAATAAATAAAAAATAGTATCTCTTCTTTATAAATACTAAAGGGATATAACGCCCTCAGACCAGTCGTGTTGTTCCGGGACGAAATAAACTTGGAAATTCAATATAGATTAAGAGCCGCTCGTATTATGTTCTATCCTTCCGATATTAAAGGCACTAGTGCACGCTTTTACGGTTTAAATTGCCTGTTTTAAGGTTTAAGAGGACTTATGCATTCACTTAAGCTTTCTATCGATGCAATAAAATACTTAAAATTCTTTACAATTGACCTGCAATCAACAATGAAAAAATTTAGTCAGCCGCTGTCTGCTTGGACATATAACAAATCTAAGGTTAGCTGTGCACAAAACGGATTAATTATAGACAGTTGAAAGCGGCTGAACTATTATTATGTGCAGCTGTTGAATTTACCTAAACTCTGAACTGAGAACAAATAATGAATCATGTTTTATGAAACCCATGTTGTAAATAAACCGATTTAATAACACAGCAGCGGCTGCCGTTTCCGCTTTTTTGGTTATAAGCAAAATCTTCATATTTCCGATATCGTAGTTCATGCGGATTTATTGTAGCGTAACATTAAATACTTCCGGTCTTTAAAAATCAACTTTACTACCTGAATACGTAAATATTGATTAAATAACTTACGAGGTAGATTGCTTTAGTGAGGATCTTGAATAATATCGAGAGATATGCAGTATCTGTGCTTTCGTTGTGTTAAAGAAATATTGGTGTGCACTAGTGCGTTTAAGGTTAAACATGGCTGACCCGAGCGATCAAAACTGCATTTAATGCAGTAAATGCTCGTTTACAAGGTATGGATCACATAACATTTCATTTGAATAGTCATGCTACGAAATCGGAATACATAGGGATTGCAATAAAGTTGTATTTGTCGTGTATAGTACGTGTGCGAGTGTTTAATTCGTATTTTATCAGCTTGACAGCGATGTTTTTGTGACGCAGGATTTTGGCGTACTCTCAAGAAAGCTTACTTTTTTCGATTTCTAAACAGTGTCGGTCGGTCAAAAGTGAACCGATTTTCATTATTTTACATTCTATCGAAAGAGGATTTATCAGGCTTCATGTGTATTTATTGTTATATTAATCTATATTGAATTTCCAAGTTGATTTCGTCCCGGAACAAGACTGAGGGCGTTATATCCCTTTAGTATTTATTAAGAAGAGATATCATTTTTTTAATTTTGATTATATAATAATATTCTCATTTTCGGCGATACAAGTCCCTGTGGCTTGCATGTCAACAAGTGCACACTTCCGGGTTCGTCAGGCTATTATTACGTCACTAGTTATTGCGCTCATTAATGTTCGGGTGTTTTCGGCTTTCGCTCGGAAAACGTGACATGGCAAGTTTAGCATGAGGGACAAATTTTTTTACCTTGGCGATGTCGTAAGATGTGCTGTGTGATTGAAACATCACGTATCTAATCACAATAGTTTCTAAGTGGGGTTTTAAAATCCTTTAAGTCTAACTTTTAAAGGCGACCTATGCGGCAAAAATGCAATCATGTTAAGTATTATTTTGATACATAAAAAAATCTGTGGGTACTTTAGGTAAAGGTACTATAAAACAATCTATAATGATGTTTATCACATTAACATGTATGTATGTCATTTAGTTCATTATGTTTCATTTCCAATATTCACTCAATATGAACCCTGGTCTCTAGATGATGATGTTACCAAATACGGGGATATATAGCTGGCCTACAGTAGAAAGCGATTTAAATGCAGCTGTTTAAAAGTTTTGAAATTTTACTGTTAGTATTTTGAAACGTTCAGAAACTTCTTTTTTCTTTTATATTTCAGTATTATGATTTCCATTTTGTTTTACCTCTTAAATCGTTACCATCCGAATCGTCCAAATAAGGATAATGTAATATAATATAAATATAAATAAATATATACAAATATTTTAAACGTTGATACAACTAAGAAATTGCTACATTTATAACTACACCCGCCTATTACAGCTGATAGCCAATTTATGTTCACAAAAACCCAGTTAAAGTATCATGTTGAGACGACTTATCATAAGGATTTAATTATTGTGTGGAGTATTTTGTTTTCATGATACCACTCTCAATACTGAAAAGGCGTCAGTTCTCAACATGCCATTAACAATGTCAGCATGAATGTCTGGACATTTTTATTTCGCAAAATCAAATGGACGTGCTCTTTATAACAAACCGAATCAAGATTTAAATAAAACATCAAAATGTTTGATTTTTTAAATTTTGAATTGAAATCATAACGTATCTCTATAAAAAAAAAGTTTTAACTGACACGACTGTCAATTCATACCATCATACAAGAGGTTCGAAACGAAATATACTTAGCGTTTGAAGATAAATCTACCAATACAATATTAACCAGATATGCAAAAACAGTGCTGTCACGTTTCTTATGAAATATGAAAACAGTTAGACAAAGAAAACATAGTAAGGCAGATTTCTTATGGGACATCCCTCGTACACGTCGTAGAAGTCATGGTCAATGGTCACATTCAAAGTAGAGTCGATTTTAAACGTTCTTTTATTAAGGCGTGCGTATAAAAAGATTCTTAACATGCTTCGTAACGTTTGGCGCTTTTAAGAAAGCTTAACTCATGGAAATTAACGTTCATATATCATGTAAGTACGTAATAATATTCTACGCACTTAGTGATTTGTTTTACCAGGGCCCTTCCGGAGCTTCGTAGTTTTACAATGATAGGCCTCGAGGCACAAAAATGATAAACAATCCTTGAATAACATTGCGTGTTGCCGATAAACGGCAGCGTATCATCATTTTGTTCCAATGATTTAGGATTGAAATGGCGATTAATGAATATAACCTATAAACACCAATGTTTGATATTCGTGAATTGGTATTATATCCACCCTTTTCTCGTTTCCGAAAACATTAATTTGTTTAATCAAAGAGTAATTATTAGGACGTAGGTAGAACAAGGCCTAATTTAGTAGCTCGAAGCTTATTATTTACATTCTCTCTTTTTTGCAGTCTGTTTCGCATGTTCCCGTTGGAGTAGAGTAAATCCGAGTTTTTAGTTAACCGTGATATTAATCCTGTGTTGAAAAAACAAGAAACATCAAAGTCTGCCGCCTGTCGACTTTGTGCTATTTTGGATTTTCTAAGTGTCGACTTCCTGCTACTCCCCCAGGACTTAAATATATTTAGATTTTTTCTTTCAGCCAACAGTCCTAAGAAAAAAAAGATGAAAGCAAAGCGCTACCTCAGTCTTGTTTCTGGGACACTCTGTGCAATTGAAGATGATTCTTGATTTGCAGTCATCGTCTTGTGAAATCTCCAGACTGTATTCGAACAGATCCCCGTTGGGTTTTTCCGGTCGCTCCCAGTTGATAATGACTGATCTTGAGGTCAAGGTGCCATTCCTCAAATCCACGACTTCACCTGCCTCTGCAAAACATATGAAGAGACGCTAAAGGTTATACTGGTAAGCTTCTATAAATCAAACTTAACTGTAACAGTGAGTGGAGCCTTTAATAACAAAATGAGGTAAGTTTTCTTTCTTTGCAATTTTATTTTAAAAATATATTTAATGATAATAATAATAATAATGGATCACATTTATGATGATAGGCTTAAGACCATAGGTATGACCGCATTGAAAATGCATGGTACTTCAACGGACGCGTTTACGGAAGTACCAGAGATGGTAAACGATACAAGTTCCAACCATGAGATGATATCGGTCCAGTTATCAGTCGACGATAGGAGGTTACTGGTGTCTGAATAGTGAGATTCAAAGTGATTCAGATTCAGTGTGTATCTGTGGATATCCAGGCGAGCTTGTGTTCAAGTTATCATGACATATGATTTATGTTTTGTTTTTTTTATATTTTTTTTTGGAGCATAATGCTGGTTTGCGTGTGTGTGTGTGTGTGTGTGTGTGTGTGTGTGTGCGTGTGCGTGTGTGTGTGTGTGTGTGTGTGTGTTGTTTTTTTGCTCTTCATACTATTGGATACCTTAATGAGTTTATTCATGGACTATCTTGGAAAAAGATTCACCGATTCACATAAATTAACTAGATCGGACCATACGATTACTACGATCAACTAACGAGGCGAAGACAGCCAGTGATGTGATAACTTGTCGGTTGGATGCAGAAACTGATATAGACCTTTTAGATAATTCTATAAGAAGAAAGTACTGATGCTCATTTTATTTTGTATCAATTTTCTTTAACGAAGTGATCTTCACTTTTATGATTTTGTTTACTGATTGACATACTGTTCTGGTTGAACTGCTCATTTGATAGTTTGTCTCACAGGAGGCACTCCACTTTCTTTGTAATTGAGGAAAGGGTTAAACTCAAGGAAATAGCAATCGCTTACCTTTTTTATTTTTATTCTCTCTCTTACCTTTTGTCCTCTGTCTCAGTCTCTCTGTCTCTTTCTTTCTTTCTCTGCACACTCTATCCTTCTTTCTTCCTCCTTTCCTTACACACTCACGCCCATGTTTACCAAAGCAATCAACTTAAATTATGAGTAATTTGTGTATATTATCAATGAATGCCAGGGGCCTCCAGTCAGATTCGGTAAAGCGCATCTAGATGTTTTTAATTTTCTAAGAAAGAGAAAATCATCAATTATATTTCTTCAGGAAACGCATAGTACTCCAGAAAATGAACAACCATGGGCAGCGGAATGGGGTTATAGATGTTTTTTCTCTCATGGAACCAGCAACAGTGCAGGAACATTGATATTGATAAAAAATAACTTTGAGTATGAAGTTCATGAAATCATTTCAGATGACAGTGGCCGCTTTGTTATACTAGATATCACAATTGAAAAAATTTGATTTTCCATAACTAATATTTATGGGCCAAATACAGACTCCCGAAACTTCTTCCAAAATCTCTTTTCGGAATTAGAACAATTGCCTGGCTCGATTATTTGGGGCGGTGATTGGAATGTAGTTCACGACTATCATTTAGATACTTACAATATAAAACACATGAATAATTCGGGGGCTTTCGAGAAAATTAATGAAATTAAAAATACGCTAGGGGTTGTCGACCCATGGAGAATATTTAATCCTGATAAGCAACAGTATACATGGCGACAGAGAAACCATATTAAACAAAGTAGATTAGACTATTTTCTCGTTTCTGAAGAGGTTATGTCATTTGTTAAGAGTGCTTCGATCAACATTAGTTACAGATCCGACCATTCAATCATATCGTTAGAGCTTACATTAAGTCCACTAGAACGTGGCTATTGGAAGATCCACTCGTCCTTACTCTATGAAAGGGACTACGTTAATATCGTCAAACAAACAATAAGCGATACGGTATCTGAATATAAAACTGTCGGTGATATAGATGATTTAGAAAATATTGAATTATCAGTAAATGATCAACTATTTTTTGAGATATTTAAAATGAATATAAGAACAAAAACGATCAGCTACTCCATTAAGCGAAAAAAAAATATTAGAAAAGGAACTTTAGAAATGCAAATACTTGAAATGGAAACAAGGTTTTCTAGCTTAGATCCCGACGAAAATGATGACTTGTGCTTAAAAAAAGAAAAACTTGAACAAATAAGAACTGCTAAAATAAAGGGAGTAATATTTCGAAGTAAGGCTAAATGGTATGAAGAAGGAGAAAAGAATACTGAATATTTTATGAATTTGGAAAAGAGAAATTATATTTATAAAAATATGAGTGAACTAATTACAAAAAATGCTGTCCTCACCAAAAAAGAAGATATATTGAAAGAATCATCCGAGTTTTATGATAAATTATACACTAGCAAACATTCAACTGCTTGGGAAAACGATTTAGATTTTTTTACGAATATAGATATTAAACTCACAAATGATAAGCGGGATTTTCGTGAAACAAAACTTACATTTGATGAATGTGCACGCGCTCTAAAGAACATGAAAAACCGAAAAAGCCCTGACTCAGATGGTTTTACTACAGAATTTTAAAAATTCTTTTGGAAAGACATCGGTATTATTCTCTGGTGATCTTTTCTTTATTCATATCAAACTAGAACTTTGTCGGAGGCAAGGTATAATTACCTGCATACCTAAAGACTTTCGTGACAGGCGCTACTTAAAGAATTGGCGTCCTACCAGTCTTGACGTTGATTATAAAATCGCATCCGCCGTAATTGCCTCCCGCCTGAAGGAGGTTTTGCCTGATGTAATAAGCGAAACTCAAACAGGATTCTTAAAAAATAGGTTTTTAGGGGAAAATACTAGAATACTTTACGATTTAATGCATTATTGTGAACACAATGAAATACCTGGTCTTTTGGTTGCGATTGATTTGAAAAAGCATTTGATTCAGTCGAGTGGGATTTTATAGATAAGACTTTGGAAGCTTTCAAATTCGGCCCACTTCTAAGAAATTGGGTTAAACTATTTCAGAAAGACAGCTGTAGCTCTGTAATTAATTCGGGCACATTTTCTAATTTCTTTTACCTAGGACGCGGTTGTCGACAAGGGGACCCAGTGGCCCCATATCTTTTTGTTGCATTTGTCGATATTTTAGCTATTGCAATTAGGAGTAACAATAACATTAAGGGCATCACCATTAAAGGCAAGGAATATCTTATGTTTCAATACGCAGATGATACCAATTTTACTCTTGATGGATCAGAAAAGGGATTATCAGAACTCATCTATGTAATTAAAAAGTTCGCTACTGTCTATGGTTTGAATCTTAACTGTGATAAAACCATAGCTGTATGGTTTGGCTCCAAGAGAAATTCTAATGAGGAACTTTGTCCCCATATACCACTTCGTTGGTCCACAGAACCGTTTAAAATCCTGGGAATAACATTCTCTACCGACCTAAACGAAATTATTTCTTTGAACTTTGAGCAACAATTCTCCAAAATCAGGAAAATATTATTCTCTTGGTCGAATAGAGACTTAACTCATCGAGGAAGAATTACAATTATTAAGTCTCAGATTATCCCCCTCTTTACACATCTTTTCATAACGCTTCCCAACCCATCCAAACATTTTTTCAAACGTTTAAACTCTATTCTCTTTAAGTTTGTTTGGGGAGGGAAACGTGATAAAATCAAACGAAATATGTTGATCAACGATTATGCAAAAGGAGGGCTGAAAATGATCGATATAATTTCCTTTTGTAATTATATGAAGATAGAATGGATAAAGAGACTATTCAAAGGAAATGGACTATGGCAGTACCTAGCATTTGAATCATTGTCACAGTAGGGAAACATTGACTTGTTTAATTTTCAAAGAGAAAGACTGCAATTATATGCCTAAAACATTACAAACTGCTTTTGGAAAGATGTTGTAACGTGTTATACTTGTGTAATGAAAAATGAGATAACAACATTTGACGAGTTTGAATCCCTTCCAATTCTCAATTTTATTCCATTTACTGATATGACCTTATTTGTCTCGTGGTATAGGGATGGATTGCGACGGATTAGGGATATAATATCTTTAAATGGTGATGTAAAGACTTTTGAAACACTCAAAGAGGAATTTAATCTCCAACACACATATATGCATTATTTCAGATTTCTGAAATACATACCGAAAAAATACTATAATCTGAATAAGGCAACAGCTCATTTTGACGGAGGAGTGAATACGCACTATACTATATTTAAACAAATATGCATTTCTAATTATGATAAATTTGTCTACTCCCAGCTGTGTGCCAACAAAGCTCTTACCTTGGATAACCTACAAATGAAGTGGGAATCTAATCTTAATATCACTCTGCCTGAAAACTATTTACCAGATTGTCTTGCAGCAATAAACCTTACTACAATCGAAAATAAAGCAAGGAATTTCCAGTTTAAGTTTATCCATAGAATAGTGTTAACAAGATCCTTTTTATTTAAAGTCGGTATATGTCAGGACAATCTCTGTACCTTTTGCGGTAGAGAAATTGAAACATTCGAGCATTTATTTTATTCATGTGAGAAAACTAAAAACCTGGTTTCACAGTTAGAATCACGGTACGTCTCAAGAACCAGAACCAGCCTTGACATTGATATTACAAAATTTCTACTCGGGGACCCAAATGCAAATGTATTAATAAATCACATTTACATTATTACAAAAGAATATATCAATAAAACTAGATTTACTTCAAGTGTTTTAAACTTCAACAATCTGATTCATTGCATAAAAAATCACTATCACTTAGAAAAGTACATATTTTCGGAGGAAGACCCCAAATTTAAACAAAAATGGTCATGTCTTATTTAAAAATTGCACCGTGAATTTCTTTCACTCTTACCCTCTCTAACTGTCCACTATCTCCTGTCTATCTCTATCTCTATCTCAGTCTGTTATCGTTCTTGTTACAACAATTTATCTTTCATATGTTGAAATCATACAATTTGTTTGTACCATTCTCTTGTAATAAAGAAAAAAAAAAGAGAAAGTAAAAAAAAAAAAAAAAAGAGAGAGAGAATCATTGCACATCAGGAATCGTTTTGCTCTGCCAAGAAACTAATAAGGATCCTGAGCTTGTAATCATATGCGCCTTTGTCTCTGACTTGAGTACAGGCACGAGAGTTTCTGAAATCTGATTAATCATTTGGTCCGAAATAATCAATATCTTGCTGATGTTTCTTTCCAAAACGTTACTGAACCCTTCAAACAGTAAGGAGTAATGATCTGAAGATAAATCTGCAAGGTCGTCCAAGCATTCATGAATACTATAACATCGACCTCTTGACTGGTAAGTGGTAAATCCAGATCTTAAACCTATCTAGCACTTTGCGATGCGATTGGCTGGCGAAATCAGCCCATCACCAACATTCAAAAAATCAGACAGACCGTTGCAGACGAGTTGAACGATGTGTTAATGGAATTCTTCCGTTATATGGGGATATCGATATGGCGACGTTGTCAGGAAGTCGTTCAGGCTAGTTGAGGATAAAATCACTTTCCAGTTCAGTTAATTTATTCTCATAAACTACTTTGGTGGCACAAAAGCATAAACACGTAATACAATTTATACAAATAAATTTCATATTTCAGACAGCAGGTACACCCCTTATAGAAATTATTCCTTTCCTACAAGAGATGAAAACTGTATGATGATTTTTGATAATTTTATTGCAGTTTTCTTGCCGTTTCTTGCAGATAAGATTTTTTTAAAATCTGCCATATGAGGTGAATACGTTAGAGTTTAAGTATATATTTGTTTCTGACGATGTCAAGGGCTTTACAGTGAAAAATATAATGAAACCCATCAGCAATGCTTTTTGAAGTGCATAATTCACATGTTCTTGATCTCTTGGCATGTTATGCCAGTGACCCGTCTCGATAACTAAACTAAGGTTACATGTTCGAAAGTTAAGTTTCAGTATCGAGATATATTTTGCTAGGAGTAGATATGCATTAAGCTTGATAGTGTTTAAACCATTTTCTCCCAACAGAGTTAGCTCCGTCATAAATTCCTTTACAACCTCTGAATGTTTAGAAACCCTTAATTCTGCTCAATATGCCAAACAGGTAAAACCATTGATTCATATGCCTGTCATAAACAGTCCAAGGGTAAGTGAAACATTCTTGCTTTAATCTTTAAATTTTACATAGCTATAGAGGCTCTTTTACTACTTTTTTCCATTTCTTTGGAGTAGTTGGAATAGCTATCAACAATTTCCGATTCATCGAAACCAAATGGAATTTCACAATTGTGGTTTTAGCAGGTTATCCCGGTAACTATAACTTTAACTATTTTACTCATGTTTACATTCAACTTCAAAGAGGATAGTGCTTAAATGAGTCTAACGAATCCTGTAATCCTGCGTAATGAAGTTCACAATATGGAGATTGATGATAAGCTCCTGGGTATTAAATAATGAAAAATATGAAGTAAGTAGTAAAAACAATCCATAATTTAAATCATTCTGCTGTCACAGTGTATTCGTTACTAATCATTAACGAAATTATATTCTAATTTCTTCATTTGAAATTCATGTAAATTTCTCTCCAAATTATTCCTCTCTCTATTATAAGCACTCGCCAGTCAGGCCACATGTACAGGTGCACAGATGGCACAGATCTAGAGATCACAACTCGAGTCGGGCTCAACTTGGTAACACGACAGGGTTGGGGTAGCCCTGACTTGTGTTTGCTTTTCCGGCTCGGATTCATGTTGTATCTTCAATAAAGAAAGTGACCGACCATTACAAAAGACTTTCAAGTTGTCATTTCAACTTCACTCACGTTGCCTTCATCGTCCCTCGTCGACGTACTTTCCTTGCAGACGGGGAAACTTCCAACCTGTCAAAATTCGGTTTTGAGTGTAGCGCCTCTCTTTAGCGAAAAGTTGTAATCTCATATGATTTCTCATTTGACCATCGCGATCCGTCGCGGCTACCTGGACGACAAGTTGACCACAGAAAGTTTGGGGAAATGCGACAAGACCTATCTTAGCAAATCATTGGGGCTGTTGTAAGTAAAGACCATGCCTTTTAAGATGAGTCCCCCCCTGTCTGACACAACTATTGTATGGAAAAATAAGTTCGATACGTCGTTATTGCATGATACATGCGATTTGATTTTGCTATACATTGATTTAAAAAGATTTATGAATTTTCCCTCTATTCAAATCGTTTGCGTTTTATTTAACAGCTTTGATAATATATATAAAAACACTATAAACTATTCCTACCTACTTTTCAATATCGACATAAGATTATGAATTATGACTATTTTGTCAAAACAGTTGCGAGTGATTTTTAAAATTAATATTGCTTCACCCTTTGTACCAATTCTATTTAAAACGTCACAGGAAACCTGAGTAGTGTAATCTTTGTTACCAATGTCCTTTTGTTCGCCTGGATCCGAAATATTAAATAATTTGCAATATTTGTCGAATACATCGATATTTTAATACTTTTCAAGCTCGTATCAATTATCCCATTTATGATTTTTCAAAGTGCTTTAGACCAATATTTCATCTTATATATTTATGGTTTAGACTTCTAAGCTAGAATCGTCCTGTATTCTATAACATCGTGTGCCACTATCCCATCAACAACAATACTTTTATCATTATCAACAGGTCTACCATCCATATTGTCCTCAATATTTACAATAGGTATCAGAACCTGATATACCATTTACAGGTCCCAGAAGCATTAAGAGGGAATTCGATGTAAAGACATACACACAACAATGATTGAATTGGCAATATGCTTAAGAAAAAATTTGTGTTTTTTTCTAATTGATGTTCTTGATTGTCACCAACAAACTCTGTTTGTTTTCCATAGAGTTGGTCACAATTTTATTAAACATACAAGTCTTTATTCGCCTTTGACAACCACACTGTAATTTACGTATAAAACCGACATAATCCGTAATTTGGCCTTGAGTAAGCCTTTTGGCGATAATATACCAATTCACTTCCATTCACCAGCATCAAGTCATGAATACGGTATCAACATAAATACAACTTAATTGTATTCTTTTTTAAAGATATGAAAAATAAAACTTACGTGCTACCATTGCACGTCGTCTGTCTGTGAAGGTTTCGCTCTGTGAGTTCTCGAAGCTAACTGTCACAATCTCTATATTGTAGAAGTTGCCAGGAGTAATGCCATCAAACTCTGCATAATAGTAATTCTCTGTGTGATGGCTTGCATTGTCCGTTTTGTTGTAGCCATCATCTCCTTTAAGTGTGACCGTATAGTAGAGAAACGTTTGGTTCGCAGGTTGGAAGGCGATCTTCATATTTGGAGCAGAGAAGTTTGAGTGCGGTTCATCCAATTTTCCTATTTTTGCAGGCCCTGAAAATACACGATAAGAGCTAAGAAAGAAATTTCCTCCGCAAGGAATGTTTGTAAAAGAGAAATTGAGTATATTTAACTCGCCACCGTACAATAGCTTTTAATGAACCAATTAACATTTGTATAGTAGACAAGCTAGGTTGAGCTATCATTTATAATTTTCATAACGTTTCATTTACATGCGGGACTGTCAATTGATATTTCATTTCATCTATTCCTCGCAAACATAAATCAAACTGATTTTAAGAGCATCAGTGTGACATTCTCATGGCACTGTAACATGTAATATTCATAGTCTAACCAGTGCGACATACTAATAACCGGTAGTCAAACCATACCATGTAATTCGAAGACGACCAAATATAACGCACTAAAATGATATCGTAGTTTTATTGACAGCGAGTAATGAACAAAATGATTGTAATTGATTGGAAAACGAATAGTTGTATTACCAAAATATAACTTTTTTTATTGTTTTATATGATCAATATTATTTAGCATTGAACAAAAAGCATAATGCATATATAGAAAATACGAACTGAAGTTCTCAGCATCTTAATCATTGACTTTTCCATTTTATTGGTGAAGTTTCCATTTCTTTTGAAATGAAAGATATACCCGCTACATGCTTTGTATCAGTAAAAGCTTTAAAATAAAAAGTCAAAAAGAAAACTACAATTAAAAACTCAGAAAGTTTCCTTGTGAAAATGTTACTGTGACATGTGTAAAATAAATTAAAAATGTAACACAGGGATTACATAACTGGATATTTATAAGATATGTAGATATGGTTATTACGTGTGACAGTGTTTGTAGGATCCCCTGGCGCATATTCAACTCTTCCTTCGTATCTGATATCGGACTTCACCGTGAAAGTGTATTGTGTTCCGGGATGTAGACCTTCAAGCAATGTGGAATTAGCTTCATCCCCGGCGACATCGATGGGGTCACCATGAATTGTAGGGTTGACATCTACCCGGTACCCACTTACATATTTTCTGTAAGCTGGGACGGACCATCTCACGATTACACTCTTTGTGTCCAGCGTATAAGCCTGAACATATCTCGGGGCCAACTCATCGACTGTAATGTAAAATATACATATATCCTCTATTATATATGATCTTTTAGTAAAGTTTATTCCCATTTATCAATTTGGAGTTTTAAATGTCAACGTGAATTGAGTTGAACCAAGTAAAGTAAGCTAAGAACTGCTTTCTTTTAACATTATTTCATTATAACTTTCATCGTGCTTATTGTTCATTTATATATATATATTATTGTCAAGACCACTTCTGGCAAGTAGTTCAACAGTTAAATTACATTATCGCATTCACACAGTATATCTACAATATTATCATTTCCTATCTAAAATAAAAACGACAAAGAGGGGGTTCACAGTATCTAATCGTTAACAGATAGCGTCTTGTTGCCAGAATATTTCGTAATATTTTGAATTCAAACCATTTCAAAGTTACATGAACTTTACATCTGCATGACGTTATATTATGAATGATTTTTCCTCCAATCTAGTTTTCTTTAATATATTCACCATTCTCTGTCAGCTTGTATTGTCATTGTATAAGTATTAGCTTCCCCTTTTCACTCTCTGATATGCTTCTATACTTAAAGGAGTTGGACCAAAGATCTTAGATACATGTATCTTTCATAGGAAACTTGATTTTAAGAACAGTTTTATTGCACTAAAACATTATTCGAAAATATATTTCTGACAAAGGGGATAAAAGTCGATTATAAATGTAAATAAAATCTGTAGAAAATAGGGATGCAATGTGATGAGTGAACATACCATTTTGCATTTTTCTCCATCCTTTTAACCCTAGCTGGTTTGTGCAGACTTACATATCTGATATTTGAGTGGAAAAGTCATTACTTCTCTTTTCACTTTATGCCTATTGTCTTGCGATATAAATTCGAAACATTTTTTTCAGGAATTCCTCTATTTTCTTTCCGATGTGTTAAGGCAATGCAGCCAAGAGATGATTGAGTCTAGGTAAAAGCAGTGATTTTAATATAACGTTCAGCCCATAGGAGTTAATGTCAAAGTGTTTATATCTTTACATATGTTGATCTAGATTTTTTTTATAACCAAACCAGTCTTGTCTGTCTTTACTTTTAGTCAAGAAAACCTGTCAAAATTTTTCAGTATGTTAACAACGCTGTCTCATATCCTCTCGCGTTGTTTCATTTACAAATTTATTGCGACAACATATGCTCATTTCTACACATCTTCATTCCCTTTATTATGTTCATATTTCTTATTTATATTGCCAGTATTTCTGCAAAAAATATAAAGATAAATTTTGGCACTGGATCCCTATGACGGCAGCCTCTATTAACATAACAAAAGGAGCTGATTAATGCATTTTCTATAGCCATGGTTTTATTCTATCAAAAAAGAGTATAATCCGAAACTGAATACTTGGCCAACAATTTGAGAAATAAATTTGTTTTAATCATAAAGTCTCTGTCAACATAATGGTATTTCGATTTCAATTAGTAGTAACAAGCCAGGAATCTGATACTTCTATCTAATATTCCTGTGTAATCCATCAAGTCATTAATAAACCTTGACACTTCTCAAATTCAGTTTTATCCTCGTGCTTGATTGTAGGAAAGCACCTTTTAAATTCTGTTTACAATCACTGCTGATCATAACTTGCATTAAGAATTAAAAAAGGCCTCCATGTAAAAAAATGATTTTGTTTTATTTGCTTAAAGAAGGCACGTACTCCATCCATTTCGTTGAGTAAAAGAAATTAAAGATTTTATAAGATATTTGTTTGAATTCTGAAGAAGTCCATCAGGTTTTCGTCATTTGTCATTTTCTTTCCCCCCATTTGAGTTTCAACATAACTTAGTTCCTCTTCCAGTTGAGTACATGTATATTCATCATCATTAGATTAAGGTATTAATAATCACTAGCAGTGAATCAAGAAAATCTTTGCACATTCCTCCGCTGTATACGTTTTTTTCTCTTACACGTTAGTTTGGGTGGTCATTTTCCTCCCATTTTAACTTTTTCTCTAATGCTCCAATGATATTTCAAATCCGACGTTTCATTTCTAATTAGTGAATCTCATCTATCTCTGTCAAAATGTTTCAAGACATTCTTTCTAGTCTAGGTTTATTTCTAATAATGTATTTTAATAATTGATCACCTATTCTATATACCACTTTGAATAACTAAACCTACTGTAATTAACATGTGTGGTCCATGTTGAAAAAAAAGCCAAAAAGAATAAAATGACATTGCAATGAAAACTGCCCCTAGTGCATGATATGTGGTAACCTTTTAAAAAGGATAGCGTTGGCAAAATAAATTATCAATTCAAGGATGTCACTAAATATCATACTCACTTGATATGCATCTGTCACGCCAGTAGTAACGGGGAGCACATAGACATCTTCCTCCATTTAGACCTTCCCCATAACAATGCGCATGGTCGTCAATACATGTGTTATTGCTGATACATGTCTTGTTGTAGGACACCTCTGATTCACGAATAAAAAGAAAGATTGTAAAGGCTATTCATTTGTATAATAATTACTGGCCGAATCGGTAAATGCATCCTAGCTATCTGGCAAACCGTTTTAAAAAAAACTTTACAGAACAGAAATTTATTGCATTTCGGGGCCAGGAGGCCTTGAGTACAAATACAGTATTCCATTGTATATGTAAGATAATATCAGAGCGCTATCTTAATCTAAATACTTTATATAAGAAGGTGGCTAAGCGGAGCAACAGATTACTGTTGGTTGTTGATAACAGGGAAATAAAGTGTTGAGTACATGGATGATTAAGATAATAAATCGGTAAATAATATTCACGAATTTGGGCATAATATGGACATATGAACAAAACATGATACTCATGTTCTTCGCCTTCTCCGCAATAAGGACATATAAAATCAGCAGGGTTAGGATTCTGGACATGTTTGTATTTAGTAACTTTAAAATTATTTGAGCAGCATCTAAACTTTGTTAATGCCCTTCTTAGTTGTACAGATTTTATGCAACTCAAATATCTTTCAGTATTATCTGAGTCTTAAATGTACAATAGGTAGATAAAAGTGAAGAATGACTTACATCTTGACTCCAGCATTGTTTATACATGTCAAATAAACGTTGCTTAAATTCTAACATAAATAATTTACTATTTCCAACTTCTTGACTAATCCATACAAACCCAAAGCTATTAGATCATGTTGTTTCAAAGGAAAAAAACAATGTTTCACATATCTATTATAATTCATACTGACTATCTTTAACCAATAACTTATTACCTCCCGCCTTCGGCTTGCATGCAGCGATCTTAACGGTGACAAATTCGCAAGATTTATATCCGATACCCCTGCCTGCAGCTGCGAACATGAACTCGAGGACGCACTACATTTCTTTCTAACCTGTCCAAATTACAACGACATAAGAACAAATTCATATTTCTTCACTAAGGGTTATAACCTGACATCTATCCTTATCGGAAATATAGGCTCAACCAACAAAGAAAATGAAAAACGATTAAAATCTGTCCATGATTTTATTGTACACTCTCGTAGATTTCCAGATTTTTCAGAATAGTTTAAATGCCTTGTAAATATATATGCCTTCAACTCCTCTCAGTGATAAGTGCTGTTATATGCTTCTATTAGTAACTCATCTTTGTAATGTAAGCTTTGATTTTTTTCTGTGAACGTCACTTTTCTTCCATGTTTATATTTGTATGCCTGTAGGGAGCGGCATTATGGATAAGCAAATGTTTGCTTGTTTGCCAATCCTATCACTTATTTTGTGAATAAATATGTTTAAACCAACTTATTACCTTAAGCTGTTGATTGATAAACAATGGATTGCGTCCACATTCGCCTTAAACTGCCATATCGCTTGTGCGATAACCAACTCTTAAAATGAATTTAGTGTGGATAATTTCTATTGGTTTTCTCTCTATAGTTCCCCATATTTCCTAACCGTACATCAAAATTGGTTGAATGTTTCTATCAAAAATGTCAAAACTTGTCTCGATATCCAAATTTTCATATCTATAAATCATTCCTTTTTACGCAGGGACCAATGCTTTCTCTGCCTGCTTTGCCAAATTTTCAGAGGCAACTGTAAACATATTTCGACATGAATAAATAATACCTAAATACTTATAATACCTCTATAGGTTTTCCTGCATATGACCACTTTTCAAATTTAGACAATTTCCCTCCCTGCTTGAAAACAACTATTTTAGTTTTATTTAGGTTTACCCATTTCTCACAATACTCATCTAAAATATCTATTTTTCTCTGTAGGTTGACAACTGTATCAGCAAACATAATAACATCATCTGCAAACAAAAGCAAACAAATTTCTTCAATATTGGTATCAACAAAAATACCTTTTGTGTCCGTTTGGACAATAGTTGTAGCCAATTCTTCAATATACATAAAAATAGAACTGGAGATAACATACATCCCTGCCTAACGCTTCGGGAAGATGAAAACATTTCTGTAAACTGACATGGCGAACATCGCACACACCTTTTACATTTGAATAAACATTTTCAAACAATTTATACAATTTACCATGTATTCCTTTCCTTAGTAATTGAAAGAGAAGCTTAGTTCTGTAAACATAGTTAAATTCTTCTTTGAAGTCTATAAAAATACAATACATTTTACCCTTGCTTTCCCTCAAATATTTATAAGCTAATGTATTTAATAGAAACATGTTATCGACAGTTGAATAGCCATCTCTAAATCCCGCTTACGCTTCAGACACAATTGAATGTAATTCTACCTAAAATTTTAATCTCGAATTAACAATAGATGTAAAAACTTTGCCTAACATATCGAGGAGAGTAATCCCTCTGTAATTATCCGGATCCTCTTTACTTCCACTTTTAAACAAAGGTATAATTACTCCCTCATTCCAAGAGTCGGGAAATTGCCCAATTCTGAGAGTATTAAAAAACAACACTACCAAATAAGGAGATAAAATGTCAACAGTAGCTTTTATTGCTTCAGTAGGAATTCCGTCTGGTCCAGCTGATTTACCATTTTTCAAATTCTTAATAGATCTTTTTATTTCTTCTTCAGTTATTAGATCGCCCAAAATTTCGTCAAATTCTGCACAATCTTCACACACTAATACATTGTGATCGGATAAGTAATCTTCCACATGTTTGTCAAAAGAGTTTCCAAACTCAACTTCAGGGTTTAAGAGAGCTTTGAAATAAGTATGTTACAGTCAGTTGTTTTTGTCACACAATGCTTTCAACAATCTCCAAAACACTTTGCAGTCTTTATTTTTTGCAGCCTCAATAACAGAATTTACAACTCTACAATCGTGCTCTTTCTTCTTTCGTTTACACACCGATTGAAAATAATGCTTACTTTCAATGTAATTCTTACAATCGAAAGTAGAATCGGACCGTCTAAAAACATATTTCAAAATAAAATTACAGTTATTGTATTCAATCAGCAATTCGTATAAATGCATTTCCAGATTTTCGATACCTGAGGATTCATCTTTTTCGCTTGTTGGTACATATACAAAACCTAACATAAGTTGCTCTTGGCACTTGAGTAAGTCTGTGATATTAAAGAAAACACAATCAGTCCAACTGTCATGAATCCTTTTGATATAAGGCAAAATATTCTCCTTAACATAAACAGCAATACCACCACTATATCTCCCACGATGTGATTTTTTCTCTCGGACACACTGGAAACACTTATATAGCAAGGTATTTAATCAACCAAATCTTCATCACTCCTAGCACATGTTTTCAGAAATGCAAATATGTTTGACATCGTCACCAAGTCCTCAATAACACTAAATGTATCGTTTACCGTAGAGTATAATCCGTTCACGTTCCAACATATGAAATTAAGATTGTCATTAATTACTGTTGTTTCGATTTCTCTATGTTGAGTTTTAGGGAGATTCTTTGTTATGTGATTGTCTTTTAAGGGCTGGTATTTACCTGTTACTTTTTGTTGTTGTAGTAGCTGTCGTTTAGTTGAAAGTTGATTGTCTGTCGAATGATGTAATGACTGTGTACCTTGTTTATTCTCCGCTGTATGTTTCTTACTGACTGCTGATTGCTCCTTGTAACATGTCGAACCTCGGCCTACATGTTATCTGTATGTACTCGTCTCCTGGCCCCTCCTCTCGTCTCGCTCCCTCGCTCCATTGTCGTTGGGGCTGTAGATGCATCCTGAGCCGAGTTCACTTTCGTTGTTTCGGTTTTTTTTTGTCGTGTGTTGTGAAAATGCCGTCTTTCGTTGACGCCCTACTTGTACTAAAGATTTCAGATTTCATGTCGTAGGAGAAGACTTGGCCGTCCACAACAAGCTTATCGTAATACAGATAGAACTGTTTACCTTCATTTCGATATCCTCCCATGAATTCTCCTAGCTGTGATCTCACTTCTCTCACTTGTTTTGTAAAGTCGTCACTCACTTTAAAGTTAGTGCCCTTCAGACGTTCTCTAGCACATGTCTTCACTCTTTCTTTATCCTTTTAAAACGAAAATTGTGCTATTAATGGTTTTGGATTTCGCTTTTTACGTAGCCTGTGTACCCGTTCAAGATGTATATCTTGAACATCAACAACGTCCAACTTCTCTTCCATGAACTTTCGTACCTTAATTTCACTCTGGTCCCAGCTTTCATTCATGCCTTCATCTAGACCATAGAAAATCAGGTTGTTTCGTCGAGACTGAGCTTCGTTCCACTCTAGCCTGTCACGTAACTGTTCGTTTTCACCTTGTAACCGTTCTGTCTCCTCCCATAGACTGTCTTGCTCTTGTTTCAAGTCGTTTACAACCGCTGACATCTTGTCGCACTTTTCTATTAGTTCTTCCATCGTTTTCTGGTTTAGCTTTACCTTTGACTGTATGTACATTAAATATGCTTAATGTCTGCGTCTTCGTGTTGTGGTAACCTGTCTGCGTCTATGTGAACATGTCCCCGAACACGTGTTGACAGGCGAGTTTGTCGTGTTTAACGTGCGCCCGGCACGTGTTTCCACTAACCAACAGTAACACAGTCACTATCAGGACAACTTGAAATTGACGTTTAATAAGTCCCCCTTGAATGTATATTTGTTTTACAAATGTACTTCCCCCCTTCGAGGGTTGGCTAAAGGAACCAATTCGGGCTCTCTACGCTTCAATACCGACTCCCATTTCAAAAGTTTACGGAGCTCGTACAACACACAGCCGCCTACTGCCATTCCATTACAGTAGCATTTAAAGTAAGGTGATCATGTTCATGCAAAACTGATAGCTTGAAATATGTCGCTCTACACTTGCCCTCGGTTCTAGCAATTATCTAATCAAGCTACCCTTGATTAATAACGGGCAACTTTGGTTAGATAAACTCTCACAGATCTATCAACTATTCAGTTGAGATATTTTTCATAAGGGGCAATCAACTTACGAAACACTTGTGATTGATAAATGACATGCTGATAACATCATGTACAATCATTCCTATCTGTTGTTACTGCTTTCCTTTCGAATATGCTCTTTTAAATATTAATGATCTTTGATTATCTACATTTGGTAAACATAGGTAAGTTGGTATTGTTTTTTAACAATCTAGGTAGCTCAAGTCATATCTTCCTAAGAATACCTCTGTTTTGATTCGAGCGAGAAATGGGAAAGCCTGATTTGGTGCAACTAAAGCAAATCGTGCAATCAGCGACGCCGTTTCAAAAGTAACCATTCGAAAGGGCTCAGATATATCTTTGGTAAAACTAGGGTTTATCGGACTGTACATTATGCATTGAGCACAAGAGTTGATATAGATCGAATAACTAATCTTTAAGTTTTAAAATTGATTTGCATTATAAAGTCCTTGTGAAAATTTCGTATCGAATTTCATACTGCGTTCGGTTTGCTCTAAATGACATTTCCATACGGACGTCAATATATCTTATGAGTCAGTTCGGCACATATTTCGCATTTGAACAATATCGATAGACTTATATAATTCATTGTTCTTACTACTTTAACAATTTCAGGACTTGTGTTTTGCCTTACCCTCAATGATGAGCTTCAAACTTCACATTTTGAATGTTAACGATAATCGTCAAAAAATAATATGAACATAAAAATATCCTTAAAGTAACAGATCGAAAGGGAAACTCTATAGTTAATGATGTTAAACATAATCTTGTTTTAATTCCTATCTTATTACTGATGACACTTCAGTAACACATACCATGCTGTTATGCAATACTTCAAAATACACAATTTAAAGTGTCAAAATGATACAATCGCATAATGGAGATAATTCAATCTAAATGATTTCAAACTTTACTAAATTGGCCATTTTCCAGTTTTGACGATTATAGTTATCCGCCTTTGACTGCAGGCAACGTCATGCTTTGCGTGCAGGATTTTGCGTACATGCAGGTGTTTAGAAACAGGCTTTATAGCAAAGATAACATAGGCATGTCTTAGTTTCAAAGGATAAACAAAGATTTAAGTTTGATTAATCATTCAATGATCTCCCTCCAATTTACAAAGCAAATAAGCCATTGTGACATCGCCTGAATATATATATAAAGGCAAAGTAAAGTATGATATCATATGTAATCTTAATTGATAATTCGTTGCAAAAATATTATTTCGTTCGTTCTTATGATTCATTGTCGATTTATCAAAATTATCCCAAAAATGTGATAATCGTTGCATGTTTTAGTAGAGAGTTGTATCTTCTTATCATGTCATAGTTTAGCAACACACATTTGAAATAGATAGGCCTACATTGTAAGGGAGGCTCATTCGCGGGGATTATTGATTACAGATAAAATAATTTAATTGTAAAGGTGATTGTTAAAAAAAGATCAGACAACCAACATTAGAATTTTTAAACATTAAATATTTGAAGTCTAATTTACGATGCTGGTATGTAAAAATTAACGGATAATTACTATCAATTAGACTGTGGAGAGTGATAATTGTATGAATAGTATGAATTATTCATACATGTATCACTCATCATGAAATGCATTTGTCTTTCCGTCCTTGCGGCAGTGGAAATTGTATAAAGCAACATGCAGTATTATGTTTGGCTCTCCTGTAATTCCTCCATAACATTTTGGGTTTACACGAAACAAACTCGACATTGATATTAACAAAACCAAAAATATAAACAATTTACCTCGGAAATCGGATAAAAGGATATAGTTCGATAAAAAAAAAAAACGTTTATAGGAATTTAAAATTGGAATACATTTTCAAAGGCCGGGTACAGAGCTTTCGATGGTTGCTATGACTGTTTCTCTTTCTTCTAACAAATAAGCCCGACCGTTCATGATCATCAATGTCAAATTAAATTATTGTTGAGTTTCAAGCGTTATACAAAGAGTTATAAATCTCTAAAAATGTCTAAATATTAAAAAAAGTTATATTGACCAAACTGAAAACGGTACAATTTCACTCTCTTAATTATACTGCACTTCTCCTAATGGTGTAGAAAAAATGGCAATGTTTTGAATGAATCATATGAATAGTTTTCCTAAATATCCGCCTGTATATAAGAACGACCTCGTTGATTACAATATAGTATTGACCGTTGGTCGAGGTGTTAAACATAATACTGAAAAATATTCCCGAGGCTTATCGGCAATCACGAAATTGAGTTTGCGTTGATTTTTACTTAATAAATAAAGTCAGGGAAATCGCTCCTTTTCAAAAATTAAACATGTGGATGGGGGAACGGCTGGCCGTGCTTATTGGGACTGGGAGCTATATGAATCAAACACGCTAAATCATGTTGGCCCTTATTGAACAATTATGGATAAAAGATACGGTTAAACATTTAAATATTCGTTTCGTTTCAGTAACAAAGTATGGGTCATGAATTTAGAATGGTTGTTTGAAAACTCGTGATGAAGTTTGACTGTGAAATATTACGAAGATAACCTCTTTACCGTTAGTCTGGGGTACATTACTTATTAAGTATATATCGCTTGTATGAGCATGCTTGTGGGTTTGATTCAATATAACGCAATTTGAAAATACAATGCTTTGAAAATTCTAAGAAGGCAGAAATTTAAAACAAATCGAAAATATTAAGAAATTATTCCCATTGCATTGAACTGTACATTTAATATACATTTTTCTTTATTCAAATACGGTAATAACTTTCATTCCAATGAAAAATAATTAACGTTCTACAGTTCGTCAAAATGTATTAAAAACATGGAAACATTACTAGATCGCAGCTAAAACACAAATTAATAACGTAATAAAAATGGCATGAACACATTAAATGAACATTCACAAATTATGAGAGATTATTTTTATTGAAGTGCACAAGTTACACAATTAGAAATGTAACTCGCTACATGTATCTTAAATTCAAATTGTGTCTAAAAAGTGTGAAGAGGAGCCGAATTTTCCTCATGGTCGAATCTTTCTGTTCATCATATACACTTGTCAAAAATCTTATTATTGAAAGTAAGAAACCCGTAAGATTACTATGACCTATCAGTTACCATATGAGTTTAATTTTTACACTGTTAGTTTAATTTATCAAGTTCAATGTATGAATCCACGTATGCTATTAGTACCACTATGATTAGCAGTTCATTGTTTAATAATTATTATGAACATATTTGCTTTTGTTAATTTTTTTCATAATAGTTTATATGGTGTTCAGTCACTTATCACCTGCCATAGATCGAGGGAATGAAAGATATGATCTAGTCGAGCGTAAAAAGTAGACCAAAACATTATCAAACGTTTAACCAAGTAATTAAGCCTAAGAGCTTGGCCGCGGTCACGTCACTCTAAACCGACTCGTTTCGCGTAACTGGAAAATGGTCAATTACATGTACATATGATGAATTACCTGATTCTGAGAAGGAAAATACGGCATGCATTTGTCCACTTACTTGTACTGTAATACTGAGCTGGAGGACCGGTAGTTTGATTTCTGCCTACATCTTTTAATGTCAGAGTACGTGTAACTGTGACGCTGTACACTTTGCCTTCTGTTAGTCCAGTTATACGAGTTACGTCTGAGGACAGATTGTAGACACCTCCTGGATTCAAGTGTGCTGAGTATGTGCTTGTGTATAAATCACCTGCAGCTGGCTTGTTGGTGAGGGTCACGGTGATGTTTGTGAGGTCGGAGCTTAGTGAGAAGGTTGGGTTCAGTTCACTAACTGAAAATGAAATAACAATGTCAACCCCATTGATCTTAATAACATTAGGAATTTCAGATTTCTTGAAATTTATCAAATACAATACATTTCAAGATTGAACTTTGCCAAATATATAAAAGTCGTGTGAAATGTATTGAGATTATGATCACGAAACATGGCATGCATTACAGCGTGTTGTATGCTGGTGTATATGTTTTTCTTTAAACTGGGATTGATGTTTATACCGAAATGACTGATATCACAACCATTGATTTTTATGCAACGTTATTTAGTTTCTTTATTGAAGCACAGTATACTCACTGGGTACACATGGTAGACTACCTCTAGTAAAGTTGCCATCAGGACACACACAAACAGATCTCTGGGTATAGCAAGATAACCTGGCGTCACAGCTGTCATTATTGGAACAAGGTCCTTTGTGTCCACTCTCTGTGTATAAAAAAATTGTGAGTCAACTCATATCAGCCCTCAAATCTATATCATTCTGAGTTGTATATAACGCAGATATGTATTATGTATCAATATTTCTTTATACCTTATAGTATAAAATATTACTTTAGATATTTTTGTATCTGAAACTACCAAACTGGAATCCATACATGTATGTACATGCAGCTGTATGTCAAAAGTTTGTTCACATACCTGAATATACTAGTGCAAATATCATGTAATTTGATATGCCTTTGAGGTCTCGTAGCGTTGCGAAAAAGAAACGTATACTATTGAATTTTCAATACACATATGCAGATCCATTCTTCTTTAAGGCAAATGTTTATCGTACCCCACAATTACCCGTAACAGTTTTTGCAGGTCATTGAAGTGACCAGGGGTCAAAATTCCGAAAACGTTAATTTTTATTTTTCTCCATAAGTTCTTTATAATTTATCAATTTCTTTAAAAATTAGTCATGTTTGTTTCTTAGCACAAAGTCAATGTGATTATGTTGGTTTTAATCTCAGAGAGTCGATATGGAACATTTTATTCGACATTTAACGAAACCGAAATTCGAATTTTTGCATGGGTGACCAGACAATGGCAAAATGAGTTTAAGAATAACTATTTCACACATGGACAATGGGTCATCCATTGCTAGTCTTCCTGAAGTTACTCTATTGACATGGAAACGAAACCCAAATTACATGATATTTGCACTACGATTCAGTGGTAAGTGAATAAACTTTCGGTATGCAGCTGTATTTGTTGGCAAGTTTTGTCAACTTCAAGAACACTTCAATATCTTTAATCTCCAATTTCATCTTCGCGTTGAAGTTTTCTCAGAGCGGTTGGCATTTTGGAAATACACCAAAATATTCTATGATAACAAAGGCACTAAAGCACGGTTTCTGGTTCATATTGGCTATTTTAAGGCATTTAAGGATATATGCACTCACTTTTACTACTCGAGGCAATGAAATAATAACCTGTAATGTTAATAATAACTGCAGTTATATCACACTAAATTGAATGCCCTGTGTGAGCCAACGGTAAAACTTCTGAAACAGATGGGTTTCGAGTTTTTTTAAGCATGAGCAGGGTGCTATACACTGAGTGTGTCTGACAGATAGCCGGGTAGCCCTCAGTGATGGCACTTGTATATGATCTGGTAGTCAGTTCTAGCTTTGACAGGGAGTCCTTAAGTGACTCATTTTGCTCCCACAATGGCATGTTTCAGAGACGATGGGACTTTACGATCGACACGTTAACAACTTTTTTAGTCAAATATGAATTAGCGATACAAAAAAGCTATGGTCAGCTGGGCCAAAATTAAATGAATAAGCTAGTAAAGTGTACAGCTTTTGAATACATATGAACACTGAATTAAGAATAAAGGATGAACTATTGTTTTCAAAGCAATCTTGTAACTTAGATCGTTTAAAAAAATGTTATGTAAGCATCGATAACGGATTAAAATAGCTGCTCCTGTTTTCGCTTTTCTGGTTTTAAGCAACATTTGAATATTTCCGATATCGTAGTTCATGCGCATTAATTACAACTTTGCATTTGATACTTCAAGTCTTTATAACCTGAATACATACATATTTGGTAAATAACTTACGATTACCTGAGTGCAGATCGTTAGTAAATTAAGGGATATGAATTATCTGTTCTTTCGTTTTATACACGAAATATTGGTGTGCAGTTATGCCGTCAATATTTTCACGATAAACTCGACACTGAAAAATTCCAGAACACATTATGATTCCCTTCTATCTTAGATGTTCTTAATATAATTCCAAAAGTTTTTGAAAGATTACCTGTCATTCCTTTGATTTTAAAAAAAATAATCGCATTGTTTCAAATTCTAGTTGTCATTATTTCGATTCAGCTTTTCAGTCAATGGTAAGTGTTGTTATAGAGTAGAGTAGGGGTGCACGTACTAGAGGTAGTCACATTGACTGTGTTTGATGATAATGACTGTTCTCTTCCTCCGAAGCTGATGTAGCACTTTATCGTCACCTGATACTGCGTGTTCGGATCGAGTCCTGTAACAGTCGCTATTCCATTTGCAGTGATGTTCATGGATGATCCAGTTCTGTATTCCAGCTCATACCTGCTTGTATATACATTTGGAACAGAGTGCATCGTCCATACGATTTTGATGCTGTTGTAAGATGGAGTGTTGTCAGTGATTTGGGGTCTTAGTCTCGAATCTGTTAATAAAAAGAGAATATCCAATTGAAATTAACAAGACATAGTGAAAAATATTATGTTAGTGATATTGAAAATAGAACTACAAACCTATCTATGTGAAAGCTGACATTGAAACAAATATTTAAGGGAGAAAAATGAAATAGGGTTCTGCATTCATTGAGATGGTTACTGGAGCAACTATAAATCTAAAGAGAGGACTTTATCTACATTAGTCAATGAACTTACTTCGTGTTTGAATATTTTTGTTGTTGCTGTTACTTACTTGGTAAACAAGGCAAAGAATCTCTGATGTAAAAGCCATCAGGACAGAGACATTTTGAATCCTGACTACGATTGTAACATATCAGGTTCAGAGAGGAGTTCGGGAACTTTGCACAGTCGTCGCTACTATTGCAGAATTGGCCGTGGGAACTCTCTGGAAGAAACATGTGGACATTAAATCGAAGTACGTGCACTGATGGTTAATGTCTAACAGTGACATAGAGTATGTTTCGTTTGTTTTGTTTGGTTGTGCAAATACTACATGTATTCGTTTTATTCCAATAAACTATGTACACCAATCCCATTGAAATCAGCTCGAAACTTGTCCCTTAACTGCGTTTCATGATCTGACCATGGCTCCATAGCCGTGTCAAATGCCTTGACCGCAATGCTGTTTAAGCCAATAAGAAACGAGGCTGGGGAAAACATCGCCATCTTTTGAACTAACATACATAACATCAAATGTAACCTTTGTATCTCGCAATACGAGCTTTTACTGAATGAACCCGAGAAAAGCCGAGCTTGCAATATGTGTGGTGCGTTGTTTACTATCATGACGAATACACTTATGTTTGGACGGAAATTACACAATGTCTGCGACGTCGAGGAAGATAATGAGGCAATATTTGCGTTTTCTAATGGAGCCGTGGTCATATCAATAAACGCAGGGAAGTACGAGAACAAGTTTCGAGCTGATTTCAATGAGATTGTAAGTACACTTGCATATTAGTCGCAAAATGCTTATTAAATGACATTCACTTGTTTCAATAATAACAGAAAAAAGCCTTATACATGTTCAGATACCCATATGTTCAGGCTACGTACCATTTACATGCATACTTACCATTTTACCTGTTTAAGATTTGTTTTTTTCCCATGCTTGTAGGTTCCTGAAATAACGTTCCGTTCATTGCCACTAGGGTAAGGCAATAGGTTCATAGAAGTGTATATAAAACAGGAGCCAAAGGTTGTGATATTCATTTTATTTTTCAATACAATTGCCCTTGACCTCGATGCACTTAGTCAATTTGTCTTTGAGACTGTTAATGCCCTTGCAGTAGAATCTTCTGACAAGGTAGATGCCTTTAATTCATCATCATCGCAAATTTTCTAACAGGCAAGTGGCGTAACAGATAGAAGTCGCTTGGGGCCAGATATGGCCTATGCAATACGACTCTTGTGCACTGGGACATTGTCATGTAGAAGCACAACCCCAGGAGTCAACATGCCGCGCCTCGTCTTCTTGATCGCCGCTCTCAATTACTTCAACAAGTCATAGTTCGTTCCTATTATTGCAGTTTTAGGTGGTTTATAGAAACTTGATAACCGCACAATGCTCTGTTTTAGAACGTTCCATGATTACAGGAGGGTACCTGTGTTCAACAGGCTGTAAATCTCAAGTAAATGATCGGGGAGGGTTCATGCAGATTATGGTAGATGGCTTATCTCAATAATTACAATGTACAAACATTTCTTTCAACAATTGCTCGGCATCCTCCACAGCTCATTCCCCACTTAGTAAACTATTCAACAAAACCAAAGTCATGATTAGTTACAGTTGCATGCCAATCCTAATTAACGTCATTGACAACAAAAACCAACAGGTTAGAACAACCGAAGACGACACAAGTGACAAAAAATGCAACTGCCGGAGCCCCAAAACTTGCTCTCTGAAAGGAAATTGTCTTACTAAATCAGATATTAACCAATGTAAAGTTACAACCAAAGACAATGTCGAAACATATGTTGGCCTTACAGAAACAGAACCAGGTACAACATCCTGAAACAATCCCAGTAAAAAGAATGCTATAGAACTTAGCAAAAACATCTGGTAAATTCAGGAGGATAACTCCGACTCCACAATCCAGTGGTCAGTCATTGGCCATGCAAAACCATACTGAAACACAAGCAAAAGATGCAGCCTTGAATGAGCTGTAGTGATAGAGACAATATGATTTTGTAGAATATTTACATTTTATATATATCAGTGTATATATATCGTTTTTCCAATTCAAAACCTGCGAGAGCTTGGAGGTATAATCCTACTGAGTTTATTCGTTATTCAAATCCAGTAATCAGTGCTAAGTATTAGACTTAAATTGTTCGGGAAAAATAAAAACATAAGCTGTTGAAGGATATTTTAACATATTATGGTTTTGAAGTAACTCTTTTATAAAGTAACCCTTAGGTTAAATCTCTTAAATGTCTTTCCACAGAAGATCACCTGACCTGAACAGAGACATCGTCCAAGTGCAATTGAAATTTGACAATAGATGCGCCTGAGGTTTCTTTTGATACCAATTTAAATACATATACTACTGGTTGAATTATGCATTTGTATTATATGTAAATACATGTAATTGGTACCTTGTTTTAATGTCAAAACTGTAATGTCATTCTTAATAATAACAGAGGGTTTCTGAATGAAGTTAACATTATCATCTGACTGATGTGATAATCTGTTGCATGCAAGTAGTTGTAGTTTCTGTAAATGTTCATGAGATAGAAATCCTCAAATGTCAGACCAATCTAGCATAGTTGTTTGGATTTGTGAATCGAATCATTCGAAATATATATGGATTTTTTGGGGCAAAAATTAAAACTTATCTTAAACTGACGTAAATAAGTTTTTTTAACGTTTCTTCAGATCAACAATATAACCGATATAGGTGCATTGATTTACAAAAGATAAGAGTGTGTCACCCTATCAAAGAAACTTGACAGTCCCTTTGTGAATAAATATGTATGGTTATTTGATAATTCACAAATAGTTTCCATTCATGCGTATAACGTTAACATTAAAACGTCAAACTATTTTTTAGACCGACGATACCATCCGAAACTAGAATAACATCATCAGTAAAGAAGGATAAAATAACCTTTTTAAACAACAAGTTTACTTTTTTGGAAAAATAAAGAAGCAAAATAAATTTGGACTTCTTGTCACTCTTGCCAGACACTAATACGTACGTATGTAGGTATCATTTTGTATGGTATTATGGTATACTCAGTATATGGTATATATTGTATGTATGGTATGTAAGTGTGTGTGTACCATTCATTACCACGCCAAACCATGCAAACCACACCACACACAGACATGAGGTGGTGTGTATGTTCCGTGCAATCTGGGAATGATCACAATCTGCAGATTGTTCGCTCACAATCTGCAGATTGTTCGAACAATCTGGGATTTTTTTTCATTCCTAGATTGTTTAAACAATCTGCAGATTGTGAGACCTGAACAATCTGGGAATGATCACAATCTGGGAATTTGCTTGTTTGTAGTATATCTTGCAATACAACATGATAATTGTCTAGTTTATTAAGGTTTTTCTTTGTGCATGCATCCAAATGATTGCGAATATTTGTCAAGTCATAGATTGTGACAGGTTCATAACTCGCCTATATATCAAACTGACGGAGTGTTGGGATCGATTCCTAGATTGTGAAGGGCTTACATATATCGACATTTTATCAAACTGAGAGGGAATAGGGGTCAATTCTCAGATTGTGAAGAGCTCATATCTCGCCTATATGTCAAACTGAGGGAGTATATGGGTCGATTCCGAGATTGTGAAGGGCTAACAGCGCGTCTATATTCAAACTGAGGGAGTATAGGGATCTATTCTCAGATTGTGAAGGGCTCACAGCTCACCTTTATTTAAACTGAGAGGGTATAGCAGTCGATTCTCAGATTGTGATGGGCTCATAGCTCGCCTATATAACAAATTGAGGGAGTACATGGGCCGATTCCTAGATTGTGAAGGGCTCACCGTATGCCTTTAACTCAAACTGACGGAGTATAAGGGTCGATTCTCAGATTGTGAAGGGCTTACAGCTCACCTTTATTTAAACTGAGAGGAAACAGAAGTCGATTCCCAGATTGTGAATGGCTCAGATATCATCATTATGTCAAACTGAGGGAGTATAGGGACCGATTCCTAGATTGTGAAGGGCTCACAGCTCGCTTTTATGTCCAACTGAGGGAGTATACTGGCCGATTCCTAGATTGTGAAGGGCTCACAGCGCGTCTACATGTCAAACTGAGAGAGTATATGGATCTATTCTCAGATTGTGGAGG
This sequence comes from Phorcus lineatus, assembly GCA_921293015.1. NCBI lineage: Eukaryota > Metazoa > Mollusca > Gastropoda > Trochida > Trochidae > Phorcus > Phorcus lineatus. The sequence continues at coordinate 27,611,202 of OV121085.1, read as the reverse complement.
GCTCACAGCTCGATTTTATTTCAAACAGAGGGACTATAGGGGACGATTCCTAGATTAAGAAGGGCTCACCGCTCGCCTACATGTCAAACTGAGGGGGTATAGGGATCTATTCTCAGATTGTGAAGGGCTCACAGCTCACTTTAGTATGCTGCGAGAAGAGTCATTTAATACTGTCGTCTCTACGTATACTCTGTGCTGCGACCATAGTTATTGTGTAAACACTCTCAATGTCTATGTTTACTTTATAGATAATTGACTGAAGGGTTGAATCGATTGCTCAAGCCAGAAGCATAGTCTGCATATCGATTTGAAACTATTTAGTTAAAGTATGGGATGTTTTTGTATTTACATTTAATAGAAGAAGGATGTTGATTCTCAATACCAAATATGTATAAGTATAAAAGCTTATTATGCACACAAAAACTATCAGAAATTAAAAATCTATCAAAATATTTATATATTGTCTATGAAAGCTGTCACCATATCACCATTCTTGTCTGTTTACATAATATACTGTATGTTTGTATATTCTCTTGTACCACCGTGGGTGGTTTTTGAGGAAATAAACATTGATTGATTGATTGAATTTACTCTTTAAACCTAAAATACTGTCCTAACTTGGCCTCTCACTCTCACAATCTGAGAATCGACTTCTATACCCCCTCAGTTTGACATAAAGACGAGCTATGAGCCCTTCATAATCTGGGAATCGACCCCTAAACTCCCCCAGTTTGATATATAGGCGAGCTGCGAGCCCTTCACAGTCTGAGAATAGGTCCCCATACTCCCTCAGTTTGATATATAGGCGAGCTGCGAGCCCTTCACAGTCTGAGAATAGGTCCCCATACTCCCTCAGTTTGATATATAGGCGAGCTGTGAGCCCTTCACAATCTGAGAATCGATTCTTATACTCCGTCAGTTTGACATATAGGCGAAATGTGAACCCTTCACAATCTAGGAATCGATCCCTATACTCCCTCAGTTTGACATAAAGACCAGCTATGAGCCCTTCACAAACTGAGAATAGATCCCTTTATTCCGTCAGTTTGCTGATCTGTGAGCCCTTCACAATCTGAGAATCGACTGCTATACCCTCTCAGTTTAAATAAAGGTGAGCTGGACGCCCTTCACAATCTGGGAATCGACCCCTATACCCCCCTCAGTTTGACATAAGGACGAGCTATGAGCCCTTCACAATCTGAGAGAATCGATCCCTATACTCCGTCAGTTTGACATATAGGTGAGCGGTGAGCCCTTCACAATGTAGGAATCGGCCCATATACTCCCTCAATTTGATACATAGGCGAACTATGAGCCCATCACAATCTGAGAATCGACTTCTATATACCCTCTCAGTATAAATAAAGGTGAGCTATGAGCCCTCCACAATCTAGGAGTCAACCCTTACACCCCCTAAGTTTGACTTAAAGACGAGCTGAATGTCCTTCACAATCTGGGAATGGGCCCCCATATCCCCTCATTTTGAGAAAGAGACAAGCCGATTGCTCATCACAATCTAGGATTCGACCCTAATATTTGCTAAATAGAAAAACCTTAATAAGTTAAATGATTCCCATTTTATAATGATGAATATACTACTGAAACACAAATTCCCAGATTGTGATCATTCCCAGATTTTTAAGGTCGCACAATCTGCAGATTGTTTAAACAATCTAGGAATTCCTAGATTGTGAGCAAACAATCTGCAGATTGTTCGAACAATCTGCAGATTGTGATATACCCCAGATTGTTCGTAACATGTATATGGTGGTAAGTATGGTATTGCATGAGGTTATAACGCGGTGTACACTGTGGTATGTTCATGGTTTGAGACGTGAATGAGTGAGTAATAGGAACTAAGGTAACGGTTTCATGAGCATGATAATGTGTTTATTATAAGGTATGTATGATCTGATGTGTATGGTACGATGGGTATGGCACATATGATATGTGCAAATATGGTCCGTGGTGTTATCGCAAACTGACTAGTAAATAATTTGCAGATGATACAACTTTGACCTTAGATGGAACTGAAAAATGTATCTATGCAGTTGTAAAGTTTTTAGATTTCTTTGCAAGGTTTTTTGTCCTCAAGTTAATACGGAAAAATTAGATTCACAGGACTTTGTGAGTGTGTCCATTCTTATAAAGTGTGGAAGGAGTTGGCAAAATGGTTTGAAAATTTGGCAGAAGGAAATATTGACTTAACAACAGAAAATATTATTCTTGGTTTTAAGGAATACAATCTGTTTAATAGCGAAGCAACATATCTACAGTATGAGTAGAAGAGGTACACAACCTAACTTTGTATGTATACAAAGAGAAATAGTAAAATACTACCAGGCTTGTAAGTTTACTGCATTCACAACCAATACCCTGCCTAAGTTCTTTGCCTTTTGGTAATCTCTCCACACTTTGTTCATGGCTTTATTGTCCAATCAATATTGTATTTGTGAAACATGTTGTATAGCAATAGCAATTTAAGCCTTGCATGGATTTAGATATAACTGTACCTGCAGCAACATATGGATATGTTTTACAGCCAATATACATTATGCAATATTTTTTTCATATACTTGTACATGTGAATGTAACAACTGATGGGAAATAAAAACTTTAAAAAAGACTAGTAAATTCGAGAATCTGATGGTGTTGGTATTTTTTATTTGTAATACGATTTTAAATCATTTAACTGTACTATTGTTGATAAATCTACAGATGATATTGTATGGTATAAGTTATCACGTAGATCCCATGACTTAAACGTGTTCCTGGCTGTGTGCTACCTAAGCCCCTCAGGCTCCTTCCATGTATGCGACCCCGAAGAGTTCTTCCACACCCTGCTCCAGAAGGTGTACACCTTCCAGTGCCAAGGTTTCGTACAGCTCTGTGGAGACTTAAACGCCCGTATTGGCGACGGTGCGGACTAAATATAGGGAGTCGACCTTGTACCTCTAAATGACGTCATTTGCTATGGTGGAACTCATATGGTTAACATCTGGGAGACGTTTTAGTTGTTGTAAGCATGTGCATGCTAAATGGCCGAAACTGTTATAAGAATGACTTAACATATATGAGTTCAAACGGGTGGACTGTTGTTGATAATGTTTTAGTACCACATGAACAATTATCGTTTTATAAGAATGTTAATGCCCTTACAATGTCTTCATTTGTTACTGTGTATGCTGATAGTGCCCCTGAAAGTCTTCCCGATCATTCAATATTAGCTTACACCCTACCCCTTTCAGGCCTGTACCACTTTCCTTGTCTGATTTCTGTATGATAGCTCCTCATAAACACAACGTTTATTACATCCTTATGATGTTAAGGCTCAGTTTGACATTGTGAACGCTAATATTGAACGGATTGAAAAACATATGACGGATTACGGCACTGTGATTTGTGCCTATGGCGAATTCGCAGAACTGCTTCGTAATGAGACGGACGGCATAAGAACACCAAAGAGTGAAGTTTTCGTAAGCCATATTGGAATGAAGATCCACAGCAGCAATGGGCTAAAGTGTCCAGCGGTGAGCGTAAATGGTTTGGTTGCAGTTGTAGTTCACAGAGTAAAAGACGTTTGAAGGAGATTTACTGTTATGAGAAGAAGACGTTTAACCGACTTAACAGGATAAAGAAGAGACAACAAGAGCACAGTAAACAACCCAATCTCTTTGGAAAATCATAGAGAAAATTGGCTTTGAAAATGAGCGAATTATATTACTTTAGTGGAGGTTATTTCGGAGGACGTCAGTATTCGTTCAGATCGCTACTCTGTTCTCAATGGAAGACTTACTTTAAAAGTATCTACTCTATTAAAAGTTCAACCCTTACTATAGACCGCAAGTTACTGCAAACTTTACAACACTCAGGTTCATGGCAGTTTACTGAACGAGCCGATAGCAGGGCAAGAAGTCGTCAGTGCGGTGCATAAAGTTAAGTTGAGGAAGGCGTGTGGGCTAGATTAATGCAAGCCGAGGTCATTAAGAATGACCATTGTGTGGATATTCTTTCCAGGGGGTCTTCGCAGGACGTCGACTTTTGAAAAATTAAATTTTGAGATTGTCGGCAGGCGGCTCGCATTGATGTTTTCTGTTTGTTCAACAAGGGATTAACTAGACAAACTAACTAAAAAAATTTGATCGAACGACGAAACGAAACATTCCGAAGTACATGTATCTATAATGATATTAGTTGTTTTTTTCTATAGATATGAAGTCTAAGTGAAGGCGAGTAAAACTGAGTAAAATGCTCAAAATCAAACCAATCAAGCACTTTTGATTAATTCATCAATACTTTGAGATGTACTCACTTATTTTCTAAGTGACATAACAGCTTAAGTGAGTGAGTGAGTTATTGTTTAACGCCGCTTGGGCAATATTTCAGCCATTTGCGGCGTAAACAGCTTAAGTACTGAAACTGAAATTGATATCACATTCAGTTTCGTTATGGCAATCGCTCAGATAGGTTGTTCGTTCTTTCCATCTTCTCGTGGTGGTCGTTACCTGTGTGTGGGCGGCTACATGTACAGAGTCAACAAAAGAAGACGTGATGAATGGATATCTTGGAAGTGTACAAGCAAAGACTGCATTGCCACCATGTCAACTACGAATGATCTTCCGTCAAGACTGCCAAATGATCACAACCATGCTACCATTTTGTACATGTCCTATTTATTTATATTGTTTTATGTATCGGTACTAGTGCTAATAAATTGTGATATGCAAATATTTGATATGTATGCGCAAATTCTAATGCGAGAATAAACCTAAACTTCGATCAATTATATTCGTTTTTTACCCATGCCTACTTTTTATATAGCTTAATTCGTATGTAAACACAAGCCATCTATTGTTTCCACTAATTAGTTACAGGTTCAAATTCGCACGAAGGCGACCCAAAATTTTCCTGTTTGTTGTTACACGCCTCCAAGTGTCGACTTTAAGCGAATGAACCCTTTCCAGACTGTATTCTGTTTGTTTCGAGAAAGGTGTTATTCCTGATACGCGACCTCATACAGACCCATATCATTACTGTCTTTGCCCTCAAAGCTCTACTTTGATATTCTTGAATTTTGTGCAACCAAACGCTGCACCTATGTATTGCTTATTCATATCCTGACTAAGCTCATTAAGAGTAGGAAAGTTCACGTTTAGAGTGGTCATCCCCGCTTCGATTCTTAATCTCGTTAACAGTGTCACTAATATTCTAGCCAGTTATTGTTTTCATTAGACTTATTAATTGACATGTCTGGAAAACTTGAAGATTAATTAGATGAGGTCAATTAAGTTCTTAAGTGTATTAGTTTAAAAAGCCTAAGGCTTTATCTACTAAAATCACTGTCAGTGTCAACGCTTGTAAGAGAATTATTAATTGATAGACGAGTTGTCTACTTTTTAGAATGAAGATTTACTCTGACATTTTGTATCCTTAGGTGAAAAGGTGATTATGAGAAATGTTGTGTACTTGTAAAAGATTGTGACTATGTATCTCATGAATAATGCTAATTTGGAAATTTGAATTGTTAATGTAATTTGGATATTTCCGTAAATTAATCATACATATTTCTAATTTCTATAGATATAATTTTAATGTAATTTGGGTAATAACTTGCCCATGATACATTTATAGAGCCAGGCAGACTAAGCAGACCCTCACCCCTCTACATCTTAGATTTTGTCCCTCTATGTGATGAAATAAGAGTCCGAAATACACTTCCTGTTGGAATGTGATTTTTATTCAGACTTTCTTTTTACTATTATAGATTCCGATCAATTTACTTTTAGTAGTAGTTTTGATAATATGTTTACGTCCGTCGATTTCGCAAAATTAAAACTTATAACTTAAAGTGTAAAATATATGTTTTTAAGGCGTCAGTCTTTTACTTATAATCCTTTTTACATTTTATTTTTTTATAAACAATTATTTTAGATAATCGCTTATATATCTACATTTTGATAACTGTTTTACTTGAAAGCTGTATTAATGTTTAACTGTTTTAAACAGTGTCTCATAAGCCAAACAATGGCTGGTTGTAAAACATACAACATGTTTTATCGATGTACTGTCTGTCTGTATTTATGGTATGTATAATATGAACGATATAATGGTATTCATGATATTGTAAGGTGTTAATGATATGGTATATATGAATTTTATGCTATATTATGTATGTTTTACATGTTATGTATGTTACAGCTCTGTGAATAAACCTTTTAAAAAAATGTTAACTTTAGAGAATGTGCCTTATCATAGATAATTGATATTGAAGCTGTGACTTTGGTTAAATGTTGACTTTGATATATTTGATTTCATAAGTAATGATAAATATTACAAGACGTTTGTAGGAGTCAGTCAGTCAGCTTATAACAACCAGTAAACAAGCTGATGTGGTAGCATAATCTATAATAATTTTATTCATATATAATTTGTCAATTGTGTATTAAGTGGCAATGCCATTAGGTAATCGCTTCGCTAGATGCACGTGTCACAAGTTTGCGTTTTCGATGAATTTTATGAATATATGTGTATATAATGAAATGTCGTCTTTGAGAAATTATGATTATGAAGAAATATTGATTTGGAAAAGATATTACGTTGGCGAAATGCTGACTTCAAAACGTTATAACTTTAGTGAAGTGTTGACTTTTATTTATGAAGTATATAATACATTTTGATTTTAAAAATGTATACTTTGAGAAATTATGATTACTTTGTTGACATAAACATAGAAATGATACAATGATGTTTGTATTTCTGAATTCATGATTTAGATTTTAAACGATAGTTTGACAAAATGACATATTGACTTTCAAAGATAATGATATTGTAGACATGTAGACCTTGAAAAGATAGAATTTTTTCTACACTTTGAAATCATGAACTTCTGAAACTCTCAACTCGTAACCGGTGAAACCAGGAATACACAAGTTTATCCTATTATCAAGGTGTTAATTGTCTGTAGGGTGACAGTGCAGTCAGCTATTCTGCATTCAGGCACGACAGAGTTTAAAAGAACTTAACAGGACTGTCTTTAAGTCATATCCCATTTTGTAAAAATATCATTCAGTTCTCAGAAGTAGGTAATTTGGACAGATTAAAAAGTAATGGAATGCATCTTCAATGTTGTGGTCACATGAGCAGGCGGGTGTGTCAGAAATATATCTTTTGAATTTGTCTCCATTTATAGGTCACTGGAGCCAATCCTAAGGCGGCGATGTGTAAGATACGGGGTCCAAAGTTAAGATTGAAATAAGAATAATGGGATTCATTATTTTGTATTAATTGTTTAAATTTTCGCAGAGACGTGGCATTTTTTATATCGTCCGGAAGCATATTCCAACGCCGTGTTGTATCTGGGATAAAAGATTTTGCAAAAAGTTTGGTTCTACATGGTGCATTTTGGAGATCTGACTGATTTCTTAAATCATAATTTGAAGCTTGGCTGACTTGACTGGGCACAAGGTCACTAAGATAGTCTGGTGTTAAATTATTGATCATTTTGTAAAATAAACACAGTTTTGAATCAATTCTCCTATCCTTTAACGGCTTTGTATTCGTTTCTTTATAAATACTATCGTGACTTGTTCCTCTTATCGTGCCTGAAATTGTTCGTAATGCGTCAAGGTGCAGTTTCTCAAGTAATAGTTCTTGTTGTATAGTACAGTTGTCCCAGATTGTGCTACAATAATCAAAGTGCGGTAAGATGAAAGAGTTGAACATAATTTCTAGGCTTTTTCTGGAAAGTCGATATTTGAAACTCCTAAAACAATTAACCATTGGGCTTACCTTTTTCACAATATTTTCAACGTGAGAGTTCCATTTACAATTATTTTGTAACGTTAGACCTAAGTGTTTATGTTCTTGTGTGTCAACTATGACTGTGCCGCTCATTTTTATTGGCGGAATAATACTAGGGCTGTTTTTGCGAGAAAATGTAATTGTTTCGGTTTTATCCGGATTGAAGTTTACCTGCCATGTTTTTGCCCAATTTACAATGTGTTCGATATCAGAGTTTAGTTTTGAAGCTGTTGTATTTGGATCTTCGACAATAACATATAGAGAGGTATCGTCAGCAAATAATCGTATATTACAGTCGATGCCTTCAACGATATCATTTATATAGATAAGAAAAAGTAACGGCCCAAGAACCGATCCTTATGGAACACCTGCCTTGACTCGATTTATGTCGGAGTGTTGTCCCTGAATTACTACCCGTTGTGTTCTATTTGTTAAATAACTTTCGAACCATTTTAGTAGTGATCCCCGAATTCCTTTGGATTCAAGTTTTAATAGTATCCCCTTAGGCCATACTTTGTCAAATGCTTTACTGATATCGCAAAACACAGCTTTCACTTCTTTACCATTGTCTAATGCTCTTACAATTGAATCGTACAGATATGTCAATTGGTAAACAGTGAAGTCTCCGGGCATAAAGCCTGATTGAAGATTTGTGAGGCGATTATTATCTCTTAAGAAATTGAAGACATATTTGAACACACATTTTTCGAAACACTTAGATAAGCACTTGTCAATGCCACGGGTCTGTAGTTACGACAGTCATTGACGGAGTCTTTTTTATGGATAGGAATTTCGGAAGCGTCTTTCCATATGCTAGGGAAAGTTGAAGATTGAAGAGATGTATTAAATATATTACATAATGGTGTCGATATTTTACTAGCGAAGAGTTTAATTAGATTGTTGTCGATTCCATCTGGCCCGGTGGCTGTACTGGTATCAACGGAGAGAAGTATATCTTGCACTTCTTGCACAGATAAGTTGATATCACATAGGGTCTGGCCTGTTTCGAAATGTATGTCTGGTAATTCTTTGTCAGGAAAAGGTACTTTCGACTGCTCAGAGAAATAATTATTTAATGCATTCGCAATCTCGCCGGTATCAGTAATAATATCTCCATTGTGAAATATGGGGGGAAATTGGATAGAGTCAGATTTTGTTTTCAAGTATGACTTTTCTATGCGCCACCATAATTTAGTATTTGGCGAGTTATTTATTTTATCATCAAGTTTGGAAGCATAGTCTAATTTGGCTTTTCTTATAGCAGATATAACACTGTTTCTTATTTGTCTAAATAAACTCCAGTCATTGGCTCTGTTTAAGCGTTTTGCCAATTTATGTTGGCGTTTTCTTTTGCGAATTAATCTACGTATTTCTGAATTCATCCACGGTACGTCGCGAGGTCTTATGAGGGCTGTTTTGTTTGGTATGCAACCATCTCGTACTTTAGTAATTATATTCATAAAAAATTCTAACTTACTGTTTACGGTAGGAAAATCATTTAATGATTTCCAGTCAATATGTGCAAAATTTCGTTGAAGTAAGTCATTATCAACTTTAGAATAGTCGTAAATCTTTCTAGAATAATTTGGAATATTATTGATATTTGTCCTAACATGAGTATACACTGGACAGTGGTCACTACAGAATGGATCCATAACGCCTGAATCGACAACAAGATTAGGACAGGAGACAAATATCAGATCAATCAAAGAGCGCGAAATGCGGGTTATTCTTGTAGTTTCAGTTATAAGTTGTTGTAGATTGTAGGTTGAGAGTAGTGTTTTTATCTTGGTACTATTATCATTAAGGAGATTGATGTTGAAATCACCGCAGATAATTGTATTTAAATTAAGATCGATAGCGTCTCCTATAGACTGATCAATAAGATCAAAGTAGTATTCACTTTTGTCAGCGCGATAAAAATTTCCGATCACGAATGAGTGGCCTTTGCTTAAAACCTTCACCCAAACTGCTTCAAGTCCGTCAATTTCGAGATCATGTAATCGACATACGACTAGATTAGATTTGACATATATTGCTACGCCTCCGCCCCTCGATTCTCTATCTCTTCTAAACGGAGGATGAAAGCCATGTATCAAAACGTCTTTGTCAGCAATACCATCATGTAACCATTTCTCGGATATACATATCACGTCATAGTCCTTCAGTTCGGTGTGAACAAGGTCTAATTTATCCTTTAGACTACAAACGTTGATGTGAGTTATCTTTAATAATTTCTTGGCTGAGCTTGGTCCAGGGTTAGGGTGGATATCGCCACAAAGTAAGAGGAGTATAACTGATAATATAGAGAATCTCAAATCATAAGGGCAAAGAACCATTAGTAGCGAGTACATGATGGTATTGATGTTATACTTATTAGAATTATGAAAAAACAAACCCACTCTTTGCCTAAATTGAACAATATCAACCGGCATTGTCAATGGTAAAATATGAAAGAGGATAAAGAAGGCAAGAGTGGGTGTCTAATAACAATAACTTTTCAAACAATTTCAACGATTCGGCCAGAGAGATTTCGGTTTCATCATTTAAGTACATGTTTGTTGTATCACAATCAAAATATATCAAAGTCAAGAAAGAGGTCTGAAAAGAAAAGTCTTCTTGTGAATATAACCAAAATAAAATAAGAGAGAAAAGAAAATAAGTGATGATCTCTGTCATCGTAAAGAAAAAATATAAACAAAGGAAGAGTAAGTTCCCCTGGCGAGTCAAACATATATATGACATTAGGTTGACCTATGACCTGAACGACATGCACGTGAGAAGCGGACAGGTGACACTGGTAGTGACAATGTTCGATGTGTAGATGAATCTGTGACATGTGTTCAATATTCAGTGGATTGAATATGATAATTCTTTGGAAATTAAGTTATCTAAACATGTGGTGAGTACATTTCACGTGCACTTGATTAATAATTTAAAGTATAATGTTGAGGTGTATGTACACGTGCATCACTATTACCAGAGAGGATTAATCAAATGAGATGACTATTACCTAAATGTTCATTGACTAAAATCATATCGTTTATACTTACGTATATATACGTATACATCAAGTCATGCAGTAAGAAGTGTAGTTGATATTAATTGTTATACGGATTTAGAATCGTAACTCTTCATTCAGACTTTCATAGTGTTATACCATTATATGAAGAGGAAATACATACTATCCAAACAATGCCTATTCTTAACTATTTCAATGCTAAATGTAGACAAACATCGTATGCAGTTGAAGTATCTAATAACTCAACTGAGACGGAATGTGTCAATATCGAACGTTATAGTAGCATTGAGCAACTAGCGTTCAGTTTACCAGTATGTTACGTAGTATAGTTAGCGTAGCATGGCTTAAGATATAAATCCGCAATGATCACTTGATACAATTCAGTACTTATTTTACCTCATTAGTAGTTATGTTCGGTGCTATAGTCTATCAGTTATGGGGAGGTAGTACATGTAAGTCAAGATAGTCACACTTCTCTACAAACTCGAGTTTGTATGTCCTAAACATGTTCATTCAGATAGTTTATTAAAGTCTCACTTTGTGTATACATTAAAATATATCATAAACAGATATACATTCACATAAAACATAGCATAGATAATACATAAACCACTCCTTATGGATTTATGAGAGACTAAAATGACATTAATATACACATATATATACACTCCTACATTAGGATAAAATAATTTAATACTGATATAAAACACATTTACGTCTTCTTAAAATACTACTACAGGGTTTGGCACATAAACTAGACAAGTTATAATTTTGGAGGAGTACTGAACACTTTTCTTTGTCATTCATAGCATTAAAATTCGAAACATTAAAAGAGGCTTCCTTCAACAGATCAAACGAAGATCATCATATAAGGGACAGTTTAAAATAACATGTGCTTCATCCTCAACGACTTGATTTTTACATAGACTGCATATCCGGTCTTTTACAGCTAGGCGCTCATACCTCCCCGTCTCTATCCTGATTGCGGCCACTCCACACATGAACTTAGCGAGTGCGCTGCGATGATAGGTCGGTAGCGGTACCTGTACGTAGTGTTCAACATTGTATTCGTGCTTAAATTGACAGTAAGTTCGTATTTACCAGTGTTGTTACTGACACGGTGTTTCCATTTGACTTTAAAATTCATAAATAGTTTCCGTGATATGTTATCTATCGTGCTTGGAAGCATAAACTGTGTACTGCATGGCTCGCTACATCCTGTGTCTTCAAATAGCTTATGGATCTTGTAGTTCCAGTTCTTACAGTTCCGTGACATACACTGCTCAGTCCAGTAGAAAAATTTCTTTTTCAGTCTCGTATTGCTCATTTTAACAAATCGTTTCCATTGTCTCAGAGCCGCTTCTTTTTGATCAATGGAAATAGGTTTCCATCCAAGATCTCCTAGCACGGCATCTGTAGGAGTATATCTTCCAACTCCTAAGAAGAAACGTCCAGCCTTGTGTTGTACAGCATTGATACACGAATAGTCTTGGAGTCCCCAAATCGCTGATGCATAGGTGATGACGGGTTTGACCAGAGTATCAAATAACTTTGTAAAAACGCTGTAGTTCATTCCTCCAAGCTGCTTGCTTTTTGCAATTAACAGTCCCAACGCACGGCTAGCAGATTGAGCTACGGCTTTAGCAGTCACGCTAAGGTCAAGATGTTCGTGCAGCACGAGTCCTAGGTAACAGTACCTGTCGGCAATATCCATTGTGACGTCTCCACATGTAAAAGTAAACTGGGTTACAGGGACTGATGGGTTTCGAAAGTGCATAACCTTAGATTTTTCTGTATTAAGGCTCAGCTTGTTCTCTTCTCACCAAGATCCAAGGACCTTCAGCATGGCTTGTAGGTCGGTTTCAGTCTCAGCTAAAATAACAAGGTCATCTGCATATAACAGTGTGTGTACGGTGTCGTCCTCACACTTGACGCCTAACCCCAGGCCTTTCAGGGTAGTGGCTAGATCATTATTAAACAAGTTGAACAGTAACGGAGATAAAATACAACCTTGTCGGACACCAGTGTTAACTGAGAACCAGTCTGTTCTGAGACCATTTATTCTGACACAGCATTCAACGTTTCGGTATATAGAGTTCAGCGTTTTTAGCATTCTTCCTCCAATGTACAGGTTGTCTAACTTGGTCCATAAAATATCCCTGTCAATCTTGTCGTAAGCTTTCTTAAAGTCTATAAAAGAAGGAAACGTAGATAACTTTTTCTTTTTCCTTGTCTCCACGATATTTGTTAAAGTTGACAGGTGATCGATAGTGCTACGCCCTTTCCTGAAACCATTTTGTTCATCCACCAGGTATCAGAACAACACCTAGTGTCACTCACGTGGACTCCGCTTTGCCCTCCTTAACTAGCTGACGTGCTTTATCAGCGATCATGGCTCTCTCCCTGGTCAGATCTTCGTTAATGTACACCTTCACAGCATCAATCTCCCCGTCAGTATACCGGTTTGTTACTTGTAAATCACTTGTTCCAATTACTATCAGGATCAAACATAATTCAGCTAGTTAGATAAACATATGTTCTATCAGAAGAATTTCTAATCAACCTTTTAAGATGAATATTAAATTGCTGTCTGAAGTACGTGCAGCGAGAGCAAATTAGGTCACAATTGCGTCTCTTTGCTGCTCTTGGTACGTACATTTAGATTTGATATAAAGATTAGTAAATCTTTTTACTTGCGAAAGGTGTACCGGATTCTTTTGGGAATCATATGTTGACAGAAGTTGGATTTATAATGATGATTTTGAAAATACACAATGACTTTGATTTGTCATCTCATTGTTATTATATTTATTGGAAAAACCAATTGTGAAATGACTTTCTTTGACAATGACGTTAAAGTTAACCGTCACAGCTTAGACTGTTGACATTTATTGTGTTAACTATTCTTCTGATATACTTGAGTGATGCACTGTGAATTTCTGCCGTGGAAAGGGTTCAAAGCATCCCTTCGCTAAGAAATCAATGCTTGAGGCAGTAAATGAACGGCCCCTGTACTCATGATTGTACATTAAAGAGCCACTCCGTAATTTTCATAACATATTATTTACCTTTGATACGAACCTAAATGTCATATGTGGTGATATAAAATCAAAACATCTTAACTTTTCATGTTCAAAAGACATATATATGACAAATGAAAATCTAAAAACAGCCTTATAAGTGCACAGAGGTGTAGATATCACGTCAAATATACATGGATACTAGTTATATAACCTAATAAACGCTATCAACTCCTAACTGCCCTCCTGACTGTTCTAGATAAGTCTCCAAAATTACGTTTGACTATTTGACGCGCGCCACCGTCCAGTTTTCAATCATAATTGCGACGTTTTACCTTCATATTGTCACTCTAAAAAACCAATAAGCTTTAAAATGTGTTTTTGGTAACAGTCGATCTTTCGCGATCAAATGACACCAATGATTAAGTTTGGCATTTATGACTCCAACAACTCACGGAGTGGCTCTTTAAGCGGTGTCGGCTCAGGAAGTCGACCTTCTGAATTTTCAAAATCTCAGGAGGTCGACCTGCGGAAAGCTTTGAAGTTTGAGCGTTGTTTTAGCAGGCGGATAATCTCCTAAGAGATGTTGTTACGACATTGGTATTTGAATTGGGATCGGTCACTGTGTTTCAACTTCAACTTCTTTATTCTCCAAAGACCACCAATGGTGGTATAAGAGTACAAATACAAATATATATATAAAATATACAATCGGTCAAAATGGCGGTGGGTTCAAACACGATATTTAGAAACACAATTGTAGATATGAAAATGTACAAATCATCAAAAGGTATTGGTACAGGTATATGTATCTTTTCGTATTGTAGATATTATCACATTAATGAACTTTGCCAGGTTTCTAAGAACAATAAAGTCTGATGCGGTAAATAACTGTCTGTAAGATAAAATATTTGAAAATTTAAGTAGTTTTCCGGTAATATATTTTGTTCTAATTTCATGAAAAGCGGGACAACGAAATATATAGTGAAATTCATCTGCAATTGACGGCGAATCACATAATCTACAGGTTCTTTGTTCTCTAGGAATTTTATTCCAACGCCCTGTCTCGACAGGCAAACAATGGTTAGAAGTTCTGAATTTTAATATTGGGTAATGAATATATCTGGGTAGTAAAAGATAAGCATCAAAAGATGGCAAGATCTTAATATATTTATAATAATTTCCCTTTGGGCTTTGTTCTACGGAATTCCTCCAAGTTTGGTAAAACTGATCTTTAAGAATATTTTCAACTTTATTAAGTAGCCATGTTCGATTGTAATTACTAGGAGAATTATATACGTTGCTAAGCCCACACGAGTTCAATATATTTTCAACAGAATTAAGCCATGAATAACAACGATTATTTACCATGCTATCTAGTGACAGAAACTTGTTAACTATTGAGGATAATTTTAAGTGAGATATAGATGTGTTAAGTTTATGCCAAAAACCTATAATTCTTTTAGATGCCTGGATGCTGATGGGATACCTTCCAAATTCACCGTATAACATGAACATCATTTATGAAGTGAACACGGTTCATATTCACTGATATTAACTGAACATCAATTATGAGCCTAAGCGGTGTCGGCTCAGGAAGTCGACCTTCTGAATTTTCAAAATCTCAGGAGGTCGACCTGCGGAAAGCTTTGAAGTTTGAGCGTTGTTTTAGCAGGCGGATAATCTCCTAAGAGATGTTGTTACAACATTGGTATTTGAATTGGGATCGGTAACTGTGTTCACATTCACTGAAATTAACGGAACATCATTTATGAAGTGAACACGTTTCATATTCACTGATATTAACTGAACATCAGTTATGAGCCTAAGCGGTGTCGGCTCAGGAAGTCGACCTTCTGAATTTTCAAAATCTCAGGAGGTCGACCTGCAGAAAGCTTCGAAGTTTGAGCGTTTTTTTAGCAGGCGGATAATCTCCTAAGAGATGTTGTTACAACATTGGTATATGAATTGGGATCGGTCACTGAGTTCATAGGTCAACAGTGGTGTGAAACAGGGCTGTTTACTCTCTCCTCTCCTATTCAATCTTTTTATAAACGACCTTGCGATTCTTCTGAAAGGTTTGAACATAGGCATCGAGGTTGAAGATGAGCTAATCTGCATGCTACTATATGCAGACGATATTGTACTAGTGGCCCCGACTGAGTCCGACCTGCAAGTCCTTCTCAACAATCTCCACTTTTGGTGTGACAGCAACAATATGCACATCAATGTAGACAAGTCAAAAGTCATACATTTTCGTAACCCCTCAGTTCACAAATCGGAAAAATGTTTTATTGTTGGAAACCTTAAATTAGAAGTAGCAGAGAGATATACCTATCTTGGGTTGCTTCTGGATGAGCATCTTGACTACAGAGTAACAGCAAAAGCAGTCTCCCAGGCAGCGGGTAGAGCATTAGGACTGCATGGTGATGGCAAAATGCAAAGGAATTGGAGGAGTTAATTTTAATGTTTTTACCAAATTATATGACAACCTTGTCTTGCCAATCATAACATATGGAGCTGCTATTTGGGGACAGAAAGAATATTCCTGTATAAACGCTATACAGAACAGGGCAGGACGCTTCTTTCTGGGTGTTGGTCGTTATACTCCAACTGACGCGATTCTAGAAGAGTTTTGATGGATCACTATACGTATCAATCAGAGCCAGGCGGTACTTAGACAGTGGTGCAGGCTCACAAATATGGATAAACAGAGAATCACTAAACGCATCTTCCTATAGGATAAGAAGTGTGCATCAGTCCGTTTCAAGAACTGGAATTTTAGAGTTAACAGGCTGCTGAGAGAGAACAACTGTGAATCCGTGATAACCTCGGAATCTGTGCAATGGGCGTCCATGACGACAGTATTTGACAATCTTCAATACCAATACAGTACTGATTGGTGCCGGCGAATTGAAAGTAACACGAGAAAACTTCGGACGTATCGTACTTTCAAAACTGTTCACAAAACGGAACTTTACGTAAGGGCTGCTTTACCTGGGCACTTCCGCTCTGCCTTGGCTAAACTGCGTTGTGGGGTTGCCCCCATCAGAATCGAAACCGGAAGATATGAAAACCTCTCGGGCGACAAACGTCCTATGTGCTGTAACTCGTGTATAGAAGATGAGCTACACGTCCTGTTACAATGTCCAGTGTATGACGACATCAGATATCATTTACTACAGGAAGCCAGCTACCTCTTGAGTGATTTTCATTCATGGCCACTGACTGACAAGTTCACAGCAATTTTAAGAAATGACGACTTAATGTCCATTACTGCCAGGACCTGTTTCTATATACTCAAGCGTCGCTGCAATCTCCTTTTTACTTAACCATCTTTTAAATTGTGTTTACTCCTTTTTGTGACATCTTTTACACTTTTTTTTTAATAATTAGTGTCTTATTTATGTATACTCCTTTTCTATTTTTAAATTAATGTCCCTTTACGCAAACGTACTTATATGTCTATTTTATAAATGTGCAAGTGTCTCATAACTCTTTTAGAGTGGCACATATATAGTTTTAAAAAGAAAATGTTTTATGTAAATATACAGTTTATATGTGGTGAGACTTTAATAAACTATCTGTCTGTCTCTCTATTCACTGATATTAACGGAACATCAGTTATGAAGTGAACACGGGTCATTAGTAAACTAATCAAATACAGTTATGAAAATAATGTGAACACATTTAACTAAATAGGGAAGTATATATTGAGAAGAAACATGACAGTATTCATTCAATTTCGATATGGCTAATGCACAACTCGAACATAAGTTTATTCCCACATCTCGTGGTGTGTCGGTGGATTCAAGTATAGAGTCAACAAACGAGATTCCTGGATTTCCTGGAAATGTACAGTAAATGGTTGCAATTCAACAGCGTCTACTGTGAATGATATTGTTGCCATGGTGCTGGTGCAGTATGCTGGGGGTCAACGACAACCAATGAAAAAAAAAAGTACCGTGACCTGGAACGTGGCCTTCAGGAACTGAGGCACAAGCTTCACAATAGACAGTCAACTGTCAGACAATTTGCTGATGCAGCATCCCATCTTTTGCATCTCTCATAAATGTCGATTATGCCAATGAACACTGTATATACCATAAAATGTATATGATCTATGCATAATTTACCATAGTGCTTTACCATATCACATGTGGTAAAATGAATTGGGTGTATGTATGGTTTATTACTCAAATAAAATCTATGCATCATGAAGTCTATCGTAACTCTTATCTTATATTTCATATTTCATGTGCTCTGCACATGTGTAAATCACTATCTAGTTGGCACGTTTTCTTATTAGGTCTGCTCTCAACCGTATAATCCGGATTATCCCATTCTAACTACATGTCAACCCGTCTTTGTCTTTATAATCCATCTTAAATTGTTGAAATATCGAAAAACACAGGACGTCGACCTTTTTTCTTCACTGAACCATGAATTTGAGGTAGAAGGTCGATTTCTCGAGCCTAAACCCTTTAAGCAACAGTTGAAATGACAAACTTTATGTAGTTTTATTTTGTCAATTATCCTATAAATGCTGTTTTATCCGTCCCAAAAAGGATATTCGGACTGTATATGAATATAGAAACTCTTAATCTGAGAGAGAGAGAGAGAGAGAGAGAGAGAGAGAGAGAGAGAGAGAGAGAGAGAGAGAGAGAGAGAGAGAGAGAGAGAGAGAGAGAGAGAGAGAGAGAGAGAGAGAGAGAGAGAGAGAGAGAGAGAGAGAGAGAGAGAGAGAGAGAATCTGTTTATTCATGTCTCACCTTGTAATCCATCAATATATACATATATTAAGACATAAAAACCATATAACTCAATTCATTGGTGATCAGTCATTGGACAGCAGACCCATGGATTGATTGTTTCCGATATAACCTCGTGAATCACGAAAGACATCAGACTTTACACACATTATTTGTTATTTGGTACATTTTCCAGCAAACTCATATTCAAATACACACATTGGTGCAATGGTGTTCATATCTCTTCTATCGCATTACTCCTGACTTTTATTGTGCCGATCGCTTGAATTTTGAGCGAATAAAGTTCATTCGATATTTCACCAATAAGTTTTTGATTATGAAAACAAAGATTGGTCGATACGTTATTAAAAGAAGTTGACCTGGATTGTTAGGATCAGCGCTCACCTAATGAGAAAATGCATGTTCTACTTTATTATCATATGGTTAAAAATTTTTTTTTTTAAATTTTTTATTTTGTTGCATTTTCATACATGAGATGGTTACATATATAAATACGGTATTCAGACATCAAAAAGGAGATGACATGATGACCAGAACTTATAAAATCTGTCTATGCCTGGGCCAATAAGGGCTGCAGCTTTAGTCAATAGATAATATTTATGAATCTCATCTTGCATGAACTGGAAGCTTGATACTTTTTTGGATTGTTTATTATCAAAAATTAAGGATTTGAAGATAATCATAATAACATTGATAGGGTCATTGTTTCGTTGATGGAAACCCAACATAACATGTTGTTTTGTAAATGAAAGTTTTACCTGAATTTTTTCTGAGAGCCAGAGTTCCAGTTCTTGCCAAAGCATTTTTACCTTGCTACAGTCATACAGTACATGGGCGATTGATTCTATATGGGTAAAGCAAAAACTGCAAACCTCCGTATCGGTAAGTTGCATTTTGTGCAGTCGCCTGTTTGTCGGCAGGATGTGGTGCAGCAATTTATATTGGAACCATTGTAATTTTGTATCGTGAGTGCATCTGAAAGGAAGGTTATTGTAGAGTTTCCATATATCTGGTCGTAGGTTGGTTTCAACTATTTGATTCCATTTGTAAACATGCTGGTTTGTTGTGGCATATTTAGTAATTAGTGTTCTGTAGAAGGTTTGGCTGGTGCCTTTAATTATATTTTTAAGACGCGGAGGTAATATTGGATTCTGCGTTTTCTCAAGCTTGATAGATGTAGAGGTACAATACGCTTTGATTGCGCTTATTACCCCTCTGTATGTTAGAAAATTTGTATTCACCATGAATTTCTTTTCAAATACGTCAAAGGATAAAAAGTTGCCGTCATCATTTAAAAGATCGTTTACATAGTGAATTCCATTTTTACTCCATTTTGGATAATAGATTGTCTTTTTACCGATGGTGACATTTTCATTATACCAGATACTGTCAGTTGCTATGTTAAAAGGTTCATATTGAGATTCATTGTATGCAGTTGTAAAGTCCCACCAAGCACTTAGGAGATCGCTATAAAATTTGTTACGGATCATGGGGGATAAAATATGTCTCAAACTTGGGCAATTATATTCAAATATGGATGCAGATCCAAGTTTAGGTAGGTTTACTGAACAAAGTTCGCACCATTTAGAACTTTGTTTATAGTAGCGACTGATTACAAACAGTTTTTGAGATTGTATAATTTGTTTTATCTTAGGGGCGTTCAGACCGCCGTCTTTTACCTGACAGATGATTTGACTTCTTTTGATTTTATCTGGTTTATTGCCCCATATGAATTGAAAACATTTACGTTCAAATAATTCGATTACATTGTCATCCGGGTCCGGTAGTGATGAAAATAAGTGATTAAGTTTTGGAATGATAAGGGATTTTAACACCGAGATTCTCCCAAGTGGTGATAAGTTACGTGAGGACCAAATGTGCATAAGTGTCTCACATTGTCTGAGTTTGTCCTTATAATTAAGGTCTATCATTTTCTCCAAATCAAGATTAAATCTTATACCAAGGAGATCAAAGTCACCCTGTTCCCAGTTTAATTTCCAATTTTGACATAACTTCATTCTACTTCGCTTTTTGGATCCAAGCCATAATAGTCTCGTTTTATCAACATTAACCTTTAGCCCTGAAAATCTTGCGAAAAACACCAGCAAGTGCAATATTGCTTGTAAACTACGTTCAGATCCGTCCAACGTGCACGTAGTGTCGTCAGCGAACTGATTCAAGAGGTATTCGACATTGCCTAATTTAATTCCTTTAATATCGTTATCATTTCGTATCATTATTGCCAATACTTCTACACAGAGAATGAATAAGTAGGGGGAGAGAGGATCACCTTGGCGACAACCTCTAGAGATGTTAAACCTTTGTGAAACGAATCCATTAATAATGACACTTGAATTAATGTCGCAATAGAATATCTTAATCCATTTCTTAATGCAGTCTCCAAAGTTGAAAAGGGTCAGAGTTTTTTCCAGAAATGACCATTCTACCGTATCGAATGCTTTTTCAAAATCTATTGACAACAACAACCCAGGTATTTGAAACGTATCTGTGTACTCAATCAAATCATAAATTTGTCTTGTTATTTCTCCAATGTATCTTCCTGACATGAATCCCTTTTGATCTTCATTTATCAATTGGTCTAAAACTGATTTTATGCGGCGTGATATACATAACGCTGCAGTTTTATAAAATACAGACAGTAGTGATATTGGGCGCCAATTCTTTATATATTGTCTTGGTTTGTTCCCTTTAGGGATACAGGTTATAAGTCCTAATTTTTGAGAAAGTGACAATTCCCCTTTATCAAAAGCGTAATTGAGAGAACGGACAAGAAAATGACCAATATCACCCCAGAAAAATTTGATAAATTCAGCAGTAAATCCATCAGCCCCTGGGCTTTTCTCGTTCTTGAGACATTTTAAAGCCCTTAGTACTTCCTGGTTAGTAAGTTTGCCTTCCAGTGAATCTGATGTCATTCGATTTAGTTTTGGAACTTCATGTTTATTCAAAAGATTATCGAGGTCGACTTCTAGAACATCTTGTTTGCAATAGAGCTTTTGATAGAATAGTTTCACTTCGTTTTGGATATCGGTCAGCTCGGTCAGTGTACGTCCGTTTGAATCCTCTATGTGAGTAAATGATTTATTAAGAAAATTACGTGATTCAAGTTTCAAAAAGAAAGAAGTTGGTTTCTCTCCATACTCTATCCACTGTGCTTTTGCTCGAGTCATCTGACCTTTTGTTTTTATCGCAATTATGTCCTCTAGTTCATCATTTAGTTGAGTTATTTCATTCAAAAGATTTTGTTTACGAGTTTCGTTTTCAGCTTCATCTAATTCTATTTCTTTACTTTGAAGTAAATCGAGTATATCATTTTGATGTTGTTCTCTTTCTTTCTTTTTGAACGAGGAGTACTTTATGGTTTCCCCACGAATTATTAACAAAAGAGTTTCAAAAAAGAGTTGGTCGTCAATAGCAAGAGAACTAACATCATCATCATTGGGATTTTTATATAGCTCTACAGTTTCAGTAATAATTTTTTTAATATTATTAACATATTCTTGGTCTCTCAAAAGTGAATTGTTGAATTTCCAGAAACCCTTACCCCTCTGCATGTCCGATAATGTAAATGTCATCGATATCGGGGAATGATCTGACTTAAAGCTAGATTCTATTGATGTATCGGTGATTGATGATACCATATTGTGGGATACTAGAAAATAGTCGAGTCGTGCCTGCTTTAGAGGGGTTGGTTGTCGCCAAGTAAATCTCCTGTCAAACTGATGGTGGTATCGCCAAGGGTCTATAAGGTCATGTTCATCTTTAAGTTGGTCTATACGTTCTTGTGCGTTCTTATTGTTCATATGTTTATAGTTATAAGTGTCCATTACAAAATCCTGAACGACATTCCAATCACCACATATTACAACATGGTCACTTTTCAGCGATTTTATCTGTTGATCAAGGTCATCATAAAACTTTGGATCGTCGTTGTTTGGTCCATATATATTAACTATAGCAAGTTTATATTTGTCTATAGTGCATTCAATAATTATCCTGTTGCCAACATCATCTGCAATTACATTGTTTAGTTCAAAGTCTAAAATTTTAGAAAAAAGAATGGCGACGCCACGTGCATTACTTTTAAAGAAGCTAAAGAAGCAATTTTTGGTTCCCCATTCATCACAGATTGTTTTTTCCATGTTCTCCGTAAAATGCACATCTTGTAAGCAATAAATTGAAGAGCGTTTACGTTTAAGAAAATTGAACATTTGTTGCCTTTTTAATTTATCATGAATACCTCTGCAGTTCATTGAAGTCAACTTTACTTTGTTAGTCATTATACTTTATAAATTGATCATTCAACGTACGCCCAGACTCAGATTGTAGCAAAGTAAAGCCGTGTTTCATGGTCGTTAATGTATGGACATGTATCAAATAGAAAAGGAAGGTTAAAGATATCTGAATAGCCCTGGTATCAAAGCACATAGATACATAGATTACAATATGCAACAAAATGAAACAAATAGAGCAAACTAAAAACATGGATCCCGTGTGGGGTATAGCCACAGCCCACGGATAATCCAACTCAAGGGATAACAGCTTGCAACTTATCGTTGCGACATAGAATAAACCTGTTTACTTACAGTCAGTAGCAGTATGGTACGTCCTTAGAATTAAATTGACAGTGCACATTACGGTATCCTTGAAGATGAACACTATATCCACCATTGTCTCCAAGGGAAAAACGATGAGGGACAATAGCAGTAGCAGGCACAAACACAAAGGAACACCACATTTTGGCCTATCCTCGACCATGTGTAAAGTCAGGGCGCGAAAGCATGGACTTGGAAAAGCACGTGCCGGGTCCTGCATACCCGAAGACAAGTTATATGTTCGGTTTTGATGATAGCTCGAATCAATATATGACAAATAGAGCAAACTAAAAACATCGATCCCGTGTGGGGTATAGCCACATCCCACGGATAATCCAACTCAAGGGATAACAGCTTGCAACTTATCGTTGCGACATAGAATAAACATGTTTACATACAGTCTGTAGCAGTATGGTACGTCCTTAGAACTAAATTGACAGTGCACATTACGGTATCCTTAAAGAAGAACACTATATCCACCATTGTCTCCAAGGGAAAAACGATGAGGGTCAATAGCAGTAGCAGGCACAAACTCATAGGAACACCACATTTTGGCCTATCCTCGACCACGTGTAAAGTCAGGGCGCAAAAGCATGGACTTGGAAAAGCACGTGCCGGGTCCTGCATACCCGAAGACAAGTTATATGTTCGGTTTTGATGATAGCTCGAATCAATATGTGACATTATACAATTTACGGTATAGATTATTTAATAACACTAAAAATCAAGTCAAGGAAATATCTTAAACATGTTTTTAATTTTGCTTATTGATGGTCCTGTTATAAATGTCAATGCTTGCACATAATAATATTAGGCGTTAAGGAATCAGTTCCAAGCAGTCGTCTATCAAAATACTATTAGAACGAGTGTTTATGTTCGAAATTTGATATTTACTGCCTAATTTGCCAAGCAGAAGATGGGCTCGATGGTTCCTTTGTTTCAAGGATGACGTTAGTCCCGAGTACTCTTACTCTGGTCCAAAGATTTTCAGTTTCCCTGATTTTGTTAGCTTCTCTACTGAGAATCGCCCTGCGTTTTTTCATGAGGCCCGCGATATCGGTCTGGATACTAATCCTAGTACCTTTGAGCAATTTTCTGGCTTGGAAAACAGCCTCTCTGTCAGGGATGTAGATGAATGTAGCAATTATGCTCCGGGGGGCTGACGGATTATGTGCTCGCTGATATTCCGACTTTGGCAAGCGATGGACTACCTTGAAAAATATGTCACCGACCCTTTGGTTGCTGAAGTTTAGTTTGTCAACAAAAAAGTTTCTCAATGTCCTCTCAGTATTCTCTTCAGGTTCCTCGGGAATGCCATAGAAAAGCAGGTTGGTTCTCCTATCATGTATATCTTTCAATACCACCTGTTGTTGTAGTGACGAGAAGGCTGACTTAGTAGCAGTAAGTTCTTCACGAAGCTTTTTTAGTTCATCTGTATGTGTAGAAACCACGTGTTCAGTGGCATTAATCTTTGTCTTCATTTCGGTCAGTTCCGATTTTACGGCATCTATCGATGTCTGTAATTCGGATTTAGTATTCACAATCAAATCTGCCAACCTTTTTTCCGATGCTTGAATAACGTCCTCCATGTTCGAACTTGCACGCGTATTTCTTCCTGGGTCGGGCATGTTCAAAGTAGTTTAGGACAAAAATTTCTTAATATATCCCCACAACTGTTTTCAAACGTTCAGATATTAGTTTTATTATTCTCTAGTGTCATAAATTTGAACTTTAAAACAGGATTAGCTGGATAACATATCCGTGGGCTGAGAGCAGTTCACTTCACGTCCGTAACCGTCCCATGCGCAACCGGAAGTTGGTTAAAATGTATCTTTTAAGAAAAGTTACAATTATAGAATGGTTTGTATACTAACATCCAAAGTGCTTGAAATATAAAAAAACCCTCTGTGATTTGTAAGACATGTTCTTTTGCTTTGATACTCAGCTTGACGCCATATTTGATATTTCATAACACCCTGCTTCCATTGAAAACTTTATATACAGAAGACGATATCACACTTTCCGATTTACATGGATAGGCATATCAGTTATATGACCTATTAAACACTATGAACTCCAAACTGTCTACCTACCTGCTTTCAATATTATGTTTGACTAAATAACTATCCGGATTGCGATCATTATCGTGAGTTTTTACTTTCCTGTCAGGATGCAAAACCGACGAGGTCAAAAGTTGCTACGGTTCAGCAAAAGTCGGCATTTCTTGACCAATTAGCACTCTTGATACAGTTTGGCATACATTACCTCAACAACTTACCGAGTGTCCCTCGAAGGCCTTTCAAAATACAATATTAGTCGAGTAGGCCAAATACAGATGATATAATAATGATGCTACTATATTTGGCATATATATGTCGAATATCCATCAGAATTCAAAAAATATGCAGTTATTTGCTCGAAAATTTCATTTTCACGTTTGTGATTAATGAATGTAAACAGATGTTTTAAAATATCGAAATAAAGTTATTACTGTCGTTTTAAGTAGCAGAATTATGCCTATTTATAGTTACATGCAGTCATGAATGTTTTCATTATCATATTATACGTACACTTTATGATTATATTCTCCTCATTTTCCCATTGAGCTATTTAGAATCTTGTTTTCATATAATGTTCAGTTTTTCAGTGATCATACACTCAATGTGCGATATGTTCAATCATCCAGCAACCTTGTGTGAGAAGATAACCATCGTGCTAAAACAAAACATAAACTTTTAAGAATACCGCAACTTGACGTCCTGAGATTTATACAAAATCCAAAACTCGACTTCCTGCCGGGTTCGCGACCGTTTTTATCAACATACTAAGAATCAAGGCTGAGAAAAAGGGGTTTATTGCCAACTTCCGCAATTGGAAAGGTTGCATAAATCAGATGCGACAACAAAACAGAACGGAGTCATTCCTATTGTGCTTTGTGTTGAGTTAACTAAAGACTGCAACCTACTTGTCTATTTGGGACTCAAATGACATAGAATAGATATAGGCAATAGAGATGAAGACGTGATATAAACACTGAAAGAGAGACCAAAAGTGGCCAGGAAAGAAGCTAATTTTCTGCAAATTTGATAACGAATCTCTTGCAATTGTGGGCGATTGGAATTTGGTCATTGACCCCTCAATAGATTTGGAAAATTATAAAAACATAAATAACCCTCAGGCCAGAAATATTGTATTAGATAAACTTGAATCTATGGATCTTGTTGATATATGGAGGGAATTAAATCCTGACTTAACAAAATATACATGGTGGAAGAGGAAACCTAGACAACAAGCTAGACTAGACTTTTTTCTAATTTCACAAGATTTGGTCAATATTAAACTTGAGGCTGATATCATACCTGGCTATAAATCAGACCATTCAGTTATTAGCTTTATTTTCTCTAACACAATTAACCAAGAAAGAGGTAAGGGTTATTGGAAATTTAATACTTCATTACTTTTACATCCTAAATATCCTGATATGGTTAGATCAATTTTGAAAGATACAGTTGAAGAATACTTAGATACTGAAACTGATGAATATGGGGAACTTGCTTATGTTAAATTGAAAGTTGATGATAGCTTATTCCTAGAAATATTTCTAATGAAAGTTAGGGGTAAATCAATTTCTTTTTCATCATTTCTTAAAAAGAAAAGAAAAAATAAGACAAATGAATTAGAAATTAAGATAAAAGAATGTGAAGACAATATAAGAAAAGATTTTCAAAGTATTAAAGAAACGATGTTGTCTGAGCTTACAAAACTGAAATTGGAATATCAACAAATTAAAGAAGAAGAGATGAGAGTAGTTAATCTGAAGAACAAAATTCTATGGTATGAAGAGGGAGAAAGGACTACAAAATATTTTTGCAATTTAGAAAACAGAAATTATGTCAGCAAATCTATAAATAAAATTATTACTGACAAAAAGGATGTGTTAACTGATGGAAAATGAACTGAAAGAATTTTCTAAAAGACTTTATTCTTCAAATAAGGATTTTGATAAGGATGATTATTTAACCAATGTTGTTACTCCAACCTTGAGTGACCAGTTGAGAGAAACATTGGAAAAAGAAATAGACATAGATGAAGTTTCACATGCAGTTAAAAACATGAAGAATAATAAAAGCCCAGGAATAGACGGATTTCCTATAGACTTTTTTAAGTTCTTCTGGAAAGAACTCAAGGTCTGGATTTTCAGATTTATCAAAGATGTTTCTAGAAGCAATAAGATGTCTCTTACTATGAAGAGAGGTATTATTACTTGTATTCCTAAGGAAAATAAGGATAGGACTTTATTAAAGAACTGGAGACCAATTACCTTATTAAATTCTTTGTATAAAATAATTAGTTCATGCATCTCAAACCGGTTAAAAACAACCTTAGATTCCCTAATTCATAATAACCAGACTGGATTTATTCCAGGAAGAACACTGAGTGAAAATACAAGATTACTATATGATCTTATGTTTGAAACTAAGAAAAGGGATATTCCTGGTTTGTTGATTTTAATTGACTTTGAAAAAGCTTTTGACACTGTTTCTAAGGATTTCATAAATTCGGTCTTATTAAAATTTGGATTTGGTCCTGAGATTATCCGCTAAATTAATTTCTAACTTATGAAACATCTTCATGTGTGATACAGAATGGATATCTCTCTGAATTCTTTCCTAATGAAAGGGGCTGTAGGTAAGGTGACCCCATATCACCATACCATTCTCTTTGTAGCTGAAATCCTTGGATGTATGATAAGACAAAATGAAGATATAAAAGGTATTGTTATTGATGATGAAGAATATAAATTAGAACAATATGCTGATCATACTGAATTATTTTTTGATGGAACAGATGAAAGTTTATATGCTGCTATTGAAACTATTAATATATTTTATGATATGTCAGGACTAAGGATAAATATAGACAAGACTAAAGCAATTTGGATTGGCACTAAGGCAAAAAGTAGGGATATTATTTGTCAAGAATTAGATATAGAATGGCAAAGAAATGAATTTGAAGTATTGGGAATTAAATTCACTCCTGATTTGAATGACCTTTGGGTTATCAACACGAGAAAAAGACTAGAAGAAATTAAAAGATTACTAGCAACATGGAGAAAAAGACATTTGACATTAATTGGAAAGATTACTGTTATTAAAACGTTAGCTTTATCAAAACTAGTTCATATTTTTAATAGTTTACCTAATCCCCCTGATGGATTTTTGACCTCTCTTGAAAGAATATTTTTCAAATTCATTTGGTATGACAAAAATGACAAAATTAAACGAAACATATTAAAAAAGGATTATGCAGAAGGGGGTTTACGTATGGTTGACATCAAGACTTTTGTTAATGCAATGAAACTGTCAAAACTTAAAGGCTATTTAAGAAAGCCAAATAGTAATAATCCATGCAACTTTCCACTGAATGACATATTGAAATATGGAGCTAATTTTCAAAATATTGTACAAATTGACAATCCTTATTGGAAAGATGTATTACTGGCATGGAAATTATATTGTGAAAAAAAGACCATAAATTCAGATAATGTACAGGAAATACTAGCCCAACCCTTGTGGCTAAACAATAATTTCAAAAATCCAAATCACTACATTAGACACTGGGCTGAAAAGGGAATTTTGCAAATTAATGATCTTTGTAATGAAAATGGATTTATGTCCTTTGAAGAGTTAAAATATGATGTAAGAGGTACCTTTTTAGATCTTGAATATGTTTTATATAACTTTCCTAAATTATGGAAAATGACTGTTAAAAATTATAGACATATACATACCACAGATCTGGGTAAAACCTGTCTCCATGTTGACTTTGCTACTTTAAGAAAAGGTTCAAGACTGTTTTATGATATACTCCTGTCTGACAATATTAAACCTCATGTGTGCCAAAAATGGGAAATTTTATTCAATGATGTTGATTTTGATTGGCATATGATCTTTGATATTTGCAGAAGGAATTTGAAAGATGTTAAACTATTTGATTTTCAATTTAAATTTTTGCACAGAATTATTTACAAAAAAAGAGCTTTTGAAAATGAAACTGGTTGATAATGCAATATGTAACTTTTGCAATGTTAATAATGAAACTTTATGTCATGTATATTGGGAATGTCCTGTAACCCAATCCTTTTTGGAAAGAGGTTAAAAATTGGATTACCCCAAAAAGGTATTTTACAGACTTTTGATTTAACAAAATCCTTGGTTTGGTTTGGATTTAATGGAAATAACCCATTGCTAGTTCATATCCTTTTTTCAGCTAAAAGATATATTTATATTTCAACATTGAAGAAATTAAATCCAAACTTAAAATCTTTTATCAAAATTCTGAAAGATATTTACACTGTTGAAAAATTCATATCCAAAAGAAATGATAGTTTTGCTCAATTTAAAAATAAGTGGTTACCGCTATTCCCAATATTTGACCTATAATCATTCCTAAGGTCTGTCCAGAAAAAAAAAGAAGCTAACGGGCTTAGTATACTGAAAATACGGTGTTAGTGGACTGAACAATGACTCGCGCCAATTTTGGTAAAAATGTTTTAAACAGCCATAATGAAAAAATGGGTTGTCATTGATATCTTTATAACTTGTAGGCTACAACGAAGCCTTTTTTTGAGAATGGAAGATTTGACAAATTCTTGAAAATGATTAAAATAGTACGTTTTTGATCAAACGTAATTATTTATACTTACCTGTTGACTAGACCTACTATGCCTGCCTCCTCTAGGCATGCTTTATTTCAACCTTATTACCACAGACGAAAAAGACGAATAGTGGAGTAAGGGATGCGTAAAATCCCCCTCCAAGGGCGGTAAGTCAGTGGTCTCGTGACGTCACTCCCAGAAGCCTTCACTCTCCGAACAGGCCCATAAAAGGCAAGACAGACCAAGCGGGGAGGATGGGCGGGACTAGTGCGTAGGTCTAGTCAACAGGTAAGTATAAATAATTACGTAAAAAACGTACTATTATTTAAATACATATCTGTTGACTAGACCTACTATGCCTAGAATTCCACTGCACGGAGGTGGGTCAGTAGATATATGGGAGAGAGTGTAAGCTAACCTACGAGTCCTCCACCCTGTGGTGAGGACAAGGTACAGCCCGGGAGACACTATCTCTACCGCTAAGCGGATTGAAGAGACAACCCAGCCACTCAACTCCTGATTAACACTGTCCTCGACCCATATGGGGGGAAGTGTAAATAGGAATAACCGACAAAGAACAAACGATGCGAACCGAAGTTTTGCAAGGAGCATCGAAAGACACACGGGACCCTCCTCCTAAGAGGACTGTCCCCTTCTCGGTCTGATCGGGGGGACCACCTTCGCCTGAACGAAAACCTGCGGACCCAGCCTTGAGATGCCTTCAAGATCTGATGTGGAGAGATCTCGTAAGTAATGATTGGCGCAGACCTCTGAAGAACGCCAAAAACACCCCGCCATGACTTCCTAGACCGCGATGTTACAGTGGTAAGCCCTCGTGGCTGAGACTGCTCGGATCTCATGCGGGTTGGAACGCGATGGGGGTGGTAGGTCAGAGGCCTTGTACGCGTCAACGACTGCTGACCTAAGGTATACACCCAACGCTCGCTTGTCCAGCTCTTTCGTGCTCCTCGGCGAGAGAGGCAAGAACAGACGACGCCTGCCATCCCTCAGCCTGCGTGTACGCTGCACGTAAACCCTCAACGCTCTAACCAGACACAGAGAGAGATCTATCTCTCCCGATTCAGACCCCAGTGCCGGAATAGAGTATGTACGGCCTGCCTCATCAGCTGCTTGGTTTTTGCAGACGATGTCGGGAGCTAAACCAAGTAAGGCTGACCCCCCTTCCTGACATCAAAACGTCTGTCTGTAACACATGGATTTCTGAAACCCGAGTTACGGAGGCCACCTTGATGGTGAGAGGGAGGAAGGGAACGTCGGAGAGCGGTTTATACCTATCGGAGCGAAGGTGGCTGAGCACGACAGCTAAGTCCCACTCGGGTGGACGAAGGTTAGTCCTGCCGTCCCACTTGAGGACCGACACATCTAAACCCGGCGACCTCTTCTTAAGTACAGAGAGGACGAAACCCCGTTGAGCACAGAAGGAGGCGAAGGACTGCCACTGGAAATCATAGAGTTTCCTAGTGGTCTTCCTATGAGAGGTAGCTATGGCATTGGCGACACACCTAGAGTAACCACTGCTCCCTAACCCTCTCTTAATACAAGCCTAGCGTGAAGGCAGAACACCTGAGTGTTCTCGTGTAACCTTCCACTTCGCCTGCTGAGGAGCAGATCTCTCCGTGACTGAATCGGAACTGGGTACTGATTACAGAGACGCCGAAGAGGAACGAACCTCGGTCGGGCTGGCCACCAGGGGGCGACCAGAAGAAGTCGAAAGACCCGAGTTGTCTCTATCTTAGCTACCTTGCCACTCCGTCTGCCAAGATGTTCTTGGCCCCTGGAATGTGGACTGCTCGGATGTCCAGCTCCATATCGTCCACCAGCTCGAAGAGCCGGAGCGACACGCGAAGCAGAGACTGGGCCTTCGTGGACCCCTGCTTGTTTATTGACCAAGCAGCCGCTGCACTGTCCATGTGGACTAGTAGACAGGGGCTTCGCAGGGGGACTAGCCAATGTTGAATGGCTAGGCGGACTGCGTCCAACTCGAGGACGTTGATGTGCGAGTTCTTCTCTGACTGAGACCAGACTCCAGCCACCCGCTCGTGACCCAGATGCGCCCCCCTACCCTGAGTGAAGGCGTCTACGAACAGGTGAGCTGAGGGGGGACGAGGCCGAAGAGAAAACCCCGGAGAAAACACTCTCGTCTACCCGCCCCAATCTAGGAAGCGTTGCAGATCTGGAGTCAGAGCTATAGCGTGACGACACCGCGCCTCCCTGATGTGGGAGCTCAGGAACACCTGTAACGGGCGGAGGAATAACCTCCCCCTGCGGGTCAGGTCCTGATCTGATGTTAGCAACCCCAACACTCTCTGCCACTGACGTAGGGAGAGTGACGCATCGAGAGTGCGAGAGCTTAGTGTCTAGGAAAACCCCTAAGAACTTCTGACGAGTCGCCGGGATCAAGTCCGACTTCTCTAAGTTCACCTACCATCCTAGACGACGGAACAGGTTTATCGTGAACCTGAGCTGTGCCTCGAGAACGACGGGAGAACGGTTGTGAGCCGGTCCCGTGACAAGGGACGCTCCCTTGGAGCACCGGTAAGAGGAGGAGGAGACGAGACGGGAATGCGGAAGCCCCTGACGCAGTATTCGACAAACGAACGGTTCTAAACCTAACTGCTCCCAGTCGCTGACAATGCACTGAAGCCGACCCCCCACCGACGGAACGAGCCGAGGAGGAATCTGAGGGTGTGACCACGAGTCACTTCCTCCGCTTCCCCTTTTGAGGGGTACGGCCTTCGGCCCCAGGATGGGGGGACTTGGGAGATTGCTGACTTATGGATTCGCGGCCACGACCTCCCCGCCGAAAGTCAGTCCTGGCTTCCTTAGGGGTAGATTGACCCTGCCCATGACCCTGATGGTAGTTAGCCGCCGTACGTTTGCGCGTCTTCTAACTCCACGCGAGCCGATTCGTGAGCTCTTGTTGTTGAGCCTCCTGTCGCGCTCTAAGTACCTCGGCGATACGACCCTCAAAGAGAAATTCCGAGTTGGCTGGGGCCTGCCGGAGGAAAGATCTCTGGTCGGGGCAGAACGATGCAAGTGGTTGTCCCTACGCAGACTCGTACCCCCTGACGCTATACGCGACGCCGATAGCATGATCTGCGCGAGGTCAGCGGCCACATTGCTTTGAGGAGCACCGGGTCACCCGACTCCATGTCTGCCCGCTTGGCTCAGTTGAGCATCGCCTGACAGGTGAACGTCACGTGATTCCCCAACCCCAACACTGTGCGAGCCTCTCTGTCGAGATGCGTGAGCTATGCATCAGTAATGCGATAGGGTGCGTCATGGGAAATCAAGCGAGACGA
This sequence comes from Phorcus lineatus, assembly GCA_921293015.1. Classification (NCBI taxonomy): domain Eukaryota; kingdom Metazoa; phylum Mollusca; class Gastropoda; order Trochida; family Trochidae; genus Phorcus; species Phorcus lineatus. Next base: position 27,577,991 of record OV121085.1, on the reverse strand, counting down.
ACCCTGATCGAGAGCAGGCGGGACAAGTTGAAAGGGAGCCGGAATCAGTGGTAACTGACGCCGGCGCTTGTCAGACACTACTAACGGTGGTAGCAGACGGTTAGGATCAGCAGACGAGATGACATGCTCCATTTCCTCCGCGGCGTCCAGCAGGAGCCTGTAAGGAGGAAGAGCGAGTCGCATGGGAGGTGTGTCCCCATCACCACTAAAGGAAGCCCTCCTGGCCACCGACGAGCGAGGTCCCGAGACGCAGACCTGACTGAGTGGTACCTCCGCGAACGAAGTCACTTAAGTCAACATGGCCACAGTCAACATGTCATCCGATGACCCCGTACCTCCGATCCGCATCCGACACTATACTGATGAATGGAGGGTCGGATACGTCCCCAAAGCGGGCCTCCTGGCCATCCGAGTCCGGAGAGGAGTCACGAGTCGATGAAACCACCGTGACACGACGCTAGGGGGTGTGCGAGGGAGGCGAAGACAAAGCCAACCCGGAGGCCCTTAAGAGAGCGTGACCCGAGTCATGTGACACGCTGTCCCCCTCTGAGTCTCGAACTATCGTAGTAGCGGGAGCGGTAAGGCTTGGTGACCCCACTCGACCCAATCGAGCGTCCAGCAGAGAAGATACCATGTTCTTGACGGACGCAAGAAGCAGCTCCGGTTTGAACTTGTCAAACTTAGCTGTCTTCTTGCTCTTGGGGGTAGTGGGTTCTACGACTTTAAGCCTTAGTGGAGACATACACCTCTCACCGTCCCGACACGAAGGGGGGACAGTGAGCGACGAGCCCCAGAGCGAGAGCAGGAAGAACCACGAGGTGAGAGGGAGTCCCTCGAACATCTAACGGATTCTGCTCTTTGGGAAAATACCGGTGAAACTCATCCGTCCGTTCGGTGATTACTACATCCATCCAATCGAGCGTCCAGCAGAGAAGATACCATGTCCTTGACGGACGAAAGAAGCAGCTCCGGTTTGAACTTGTCAAACTTAGCTGTCTTCTTCTTCTTCTTGCTGTTGGGAGTAGTGGGTTCGACGACTTTAAGCCTCAGCGGAGACGTACACCTCTCACCCTCCCGACACGAAGGGGGGACAGTGAGCGACGAGCCCCAGAGCGAGAGCAGGAAGAACCACGAGGTGAGAGGGAGTCCCTCGAACATCTAACGGATTCTGCTCTTTGGGAAAATACCGGTGAAACTCATCCGTCCGTTCGGTGATTACTACATCCATCCAATCGAGCGTCCAGCAGAGAAGATACCATGTCCTTGACGGACGCAAGAAGCAGCTCCGGTTTGAACTTATCAAACTTAGCTAACTTCTTCTTCTTCTTGCTGTTGGGAGTAGTGGGTTCGACGACTTTAAGCCTCAGCGGAGACGTACACCTCTCACCCTCCCGACACGAAGGGGGGACAGAGAGCTACGAGCCCCAGAGCGAGAGCAGGAAGAACCACAAGGTGAGAGGGAGTCCCTCCGGACTGCTCTTCCGGAAACTCCCGGTCAAACTCATCCGTCCGTTTTACTACCTCCACCCTCTGCTCCGGAGAGTGTTGACGAATAGGAGAAAAACTCTCGATCGCGACCCGATTCACCTGTCGGAGCTGTTTGCTTCAACACATAAGCCCTATCAGTAACGGACTTGCGAATGACCGAAACGTAGGCCTTGAAGTCTGAAGACGAGAGAGGGGCACACTCGTTGCAACGAAACCCCTCCTCATGCTCACACAAGTCCTTACACTTCCTACACAGCAAGTGCGGGTCCTTGTTAGCAGACTTCCCACCTCCGCATTGTGTACAAAACGCAGAGTACATGGCGAAAGTAATACGGAGGTAGTCGACAAGACGAACAAGGTGAAACCAGCGAGTGAAGACCGGAGTCAACGACGCATGAAAACCGAACCAGGTGAGTGACGTGCGCTAGACGAGGTGAGTGACAGTCGAGTCACTGACGTGAGCTAGCACTGACGTGAGCTAGCACTGACGTGAGCTAGACGAGGTGAGTGACAGTCGAGTCACTGACGTGAGCTAGATGAGGTGAGTGACAGTCGAGTCACTGACGTGCGCTAGACGACGTGAGTGACAGTCGAGTCACTGACGCGAGCTAGACGAGGTGAGTGACAGTCGAGCCCCTATCACTAATTAGCAAACCCTTCCGATAGCTAACCACTCCAAACACAACAAGTGTGTAAACTCACAAAACGTAGAAACGACGAGACGCTTAAGTGAGAAAATGCGCAAGTCTAGACGACGGAGACTATCGGGAGGGCCAAATACCGGAGGCTCCGACACCGGAGGGTCCGACTATCGTAGGGTCAGACTACCGGAGGCTCCAAAACCAGAGGGTCCGACTATCGGAGGGTCAGACTACCGGAGGCTCCAAAACCGGAGGGTCCGACTATCGTAGGGTCAGACTACCGGAGGATCCGACTATCGTAGGGTCAGACTACTGGAGGGTCCGACTATCGTAGGGTCAGACTACCGGAGGGTCCGAATATCGTAGGGTCAGACTACCGGAGGGTCCGACTATTGTAGGGTCAGACTACCGGAGGGTCCGACTATCGTAGGGTCAGACTACCGGAGGGTCCGAAATCGAAGCACCCCCGAAGACGAAAGACTAGTGTCAGACGAAGGTTAAAGCGAACCGAAGCAGACGACGAGCTGTCGGAAGACCCACCTGACACTAGACGACGAAAGAACTGGCGGTGGCCGTACGAACCAAGCAGTCACCCGACGAAGCCGGAGGGCGGAGGGTGGGGGCCGTACGAGCCAAGCAGTCACCCGACGAAGGAGAGAGAAAGCAAGAGACACGAGTTGCACGTGCAGAGCGTGCAGCTTCAAGCTTGGTTGCGCCCAACCTAGCACATGTCAACAAGGTCACTCACTCACTCAAACCTACAATAAACAACAAACAAATATAACGCCGAGCGTGTAGATAAGGCGTAAAAACAAACCTTTTAATTGAATACGAGGTAAGGTTAGCAAAAGCAGCGAAGAATAACGCTAGAAATGCCCAAAGTCGAGAGCGAAAACATATACAACTGTCTTGCTCTGCAACTGAGAGGAGAGTGCAGGCTTCTGGGAGTGACGTCACGAGACGACTGACTTACCGCCCTTGGAGGGGGATTTTACGCATCCCTTACTCCACTAGTTCAAGTTTCGTCTGTGGTAATAAGGTTGAAGTAAAGCATGCCTAGAGGAGGCAGGCATAGTAGGTCTAGTCAACAGATATGTATTTCAATAATAGTTTTAATTTTAGATCCGGAAACCGCAGTTTAATACCGGCTAACCTTGCAATGTTCTAATATAGGACACGGCTTATTCTCGAACACAGTGAACGATGACAAAAACCTTTTCAAAATAAAAGGAACATTTCTAGATTATCAACATTTGTTAAACAACATTCCAGAGAACTGGAAACAGCTATTAGGAACCAGAAATATTTGCTTAAATAATTTAACTATCAATATTGTCCATTATGATATGAGCTCTGATAGTAAAGGCTCAAGGATATTTTATGATAAACTAATTGGTAACAACACTGTCCCAAAGGTACTAGAGTATTGGAACAATGTATTTCAACAAGACATAAACTGGAAAGATGTCTTTATATGTTACAGGAAATGTACCAGTGATAGTAAGCTGCTTGATTTTCAATATAAATTCATTTTCAGAACTATTTATACAAAGAGAGAACTACTGAAGATGAAGCTTGTTGACAATGATAAATGTACATTTTGTAAACATTCCTCAGAAGATATCTCACATGTATATTTTGACTGTGAATTTGTAAAGAACTTTTGGCAAGACTTGGAAATGTTTATTAATAATCATCTTCATTTTAACATCATACTTACAAAATTTTATGTCACCTTTGGAGTTAGCTCCCACAATAAAATACTTAATCATATAATACTTTTAGCCAAAAGATTTATCTATGTCTCAAGTATAAAACAAAATGTACTCTCTTCTGAGGAGTTTCTAAAATATTTAAAAATGACATGTTCAATTGAAAAATTTATTGCTAGGAAGAATAACAGATTAGAAATGTTTACTGAGAAATGGAACCAGTTGCTAATAATTCTAGGCATTGAATGAAGCTCTCATAAAATATTAACCCACAGTGTCCATACAGCCTTCTCATGTTGTCCTGACTCACTGCAAACTTTACATATGTTAATAACATGAATATTGTATCTTACCTCTGTTAACAACGATTAGATAACTGCCTTTGTAAACGGATTTGCCTATTCATGTAACTTGTATAAATGATTTGAAATGGAATAAAAAAAAAAAAAAAAAAAAAAAAAAAAAACCTTTTCATTGTGTTTAAGTTTGATTATGTCTGTAACACCAATGAGTTACATCATTTTGTCAACTCCAACAATAACGCAGAGGATAATGTCCGATTAACTCTCCGAGACCAATCTTCATAAGTTACCATGTCTACCCTACTTGAATTACACTTAACTTTTTGCTTAATCAACAACAGTTCCTAAAAATCATAAAATAAAAAATTACAAACCATTACATGAAAATAATGGAGCGATGATGCCAAAAGTGTAATTTTATTGAATAGCATGTAATTAACTTGCCAAGAATAACATCACGGACCAACCCACTTGTGTGTTATGCTTTAGTTTCGTGAACACATGCATAAAATCAACAGAAACAATTTCGCAACTTTTCCATTTAGACAGACAGAAATATTTTATGCAAGTGTCATATTGTATGTTACAGTTAAAATATCAATTGTAATAACAAAGAGTATAACATATAACACCCAGCCATATGATTGGCTTTTAAGACCTCTAAAATACGTAAAATATTACATGTACGACAGGGATGATTGTGTTAATAAGTGATAAGTAAATAAAATAAAGTAATGCATGGTGTAACATAATGGTTGTGAAACCTATATAATACTCTACTAATCCCATCCCATAGTAATCCCTTAGTTTGTTATAATCACTAAGCTGTTGTTAAGCGACAATGTTTTCACAACTAAATCTGCTGGGTATATTAGACCCAGGTTTGACTTCAAAGTCAGTTCTCAGCAAGTTCTCAGCCAGTTCTCAGCAAGTTCTCAGCCAGTTGTCAGCCAACGTCCTGGAGAGAGAGTTGACTCCCAGTCAGCACCCGGCTATGGGCTGGTGACAACACGACCTGACATGTGAGCAGAGACGCGCTCGGCGTCGTGAGGTTGCCCAGGGAAGACGGACAGGAAGGGTCGACAGACAGATTAGTCAAAGTACTTGGAAGAAATAAAACCCAAGAATATACACGTCTCGTGCTCTTGTTGAATCTTTCGAAGTGTGTGCCTGCTGATTGTGCTACACAGGGGATCCTTTTGGTGCCGTGACCCGGATTCAGCAAGAAAGAGAGACTTGGACTTGGTGGTTGGTGAGTACTGACTGTTTTCGACCTTCCCCGCTTCTCTGGGCGACCCTGGGTTTTGCAAATAAATTTAATTTGATAGTGTTAGGTATGTTAGTGTATCAGTAAGGAGTAGAGGTAAAGGACAGTAGGAGAACTTACACAAATCAGGGGTTTAACGAGGAATGTTATTCAGATGACTGATTTGATGTGGGAAGATTTGTCAAGCCGTGTTTTGGCGGGATTAGCCAGGCAGTAAGAAAGGGGTATTGAAGGAAAACTAGAATTATTTGCCAGGGACGATTTAGGTGAATTACATACACAAAGATAATGGGGAGGGCTTGAATCAAGATGAAGTTTAGAAATCCTAAAGTCTGAGAGATTGGTTGAAGAGTGGACGGGTACATTATATGGTAAGCCCGCGGGACATCCAATGGGATGTTGCTCAGACTGAGCAGTTGGGCATATAATGTTGTAACCCGAGACGAAGCTCCTGCCATAAATTGACTTGAATGGCCTTGATTTACAGACCGGATTAAAGGGATCTTGTGGATTAGCCCTGGGTCTGAAGGCCAAGGATAGACGAACAAAATCTTATCAAGCAGTAGGTTATGCAACGGTGGGTTTAAGGTTTTCTGAGATGGAACTTATTATGTAACCCTTGTAGAGAAAAACACAACGCAAAGACTATGGTTAACTGTAGGCTTTAATTCCTTGGATTAAAGAGATTAAAGCTTACAAGTAATTATTGGGGACGGTCAGATACATTAGCTCTCTTGGGTAATTTATTCAATGCATTATGGTAGTAAGGAGCAATGTTGTTTCATGAAACGGTAGATATGCAGCTAGTAAGATAAGAAAATATCTCACTGTTAAGTTGAGGATCAGGTACTAGTAAGGTTAAGAGAGGAGAACCCAGAGGAGATAGGGTGGGGAAACGACAGTTGGTGCCTCCATCCATCAGTGGGTGCAATGATGCAGAAAGCCAGCACGACTGCGGAAGGAGATGATCGGTTTGGACCTGGGAGAACGAGAACCCATGGAGAACGTCGGTGTGGGAGCAGCAGTTGGTCCATCCTGTAACATGGCCGGTGTCTGCTAAAGCAGGGGACGTGGTGAACGTCAGTAGATGGAAAATATCTGTGCCTCCATGTAGGATGACCAATGTTCCTGGTAAACAGTGGGAGTTGAGTTGTACCCGACGGTGGACCAGGTTAACCAGGACTAAACCGAGACTCTTCAAACCCTATCTCACCATGTGGGACATTGTTTCTCCAGAAATGGAAATATCTCACCATGTGGTGACTTTGTTAAGTCAATTTTAAATGTTAAATGAGCGCATTTGTATTTCTAATGTATTGTTTATTGGCATGATGTATTTGGTGATGGAGGTGTGTAACATAATGGTTGTGAAACCTATATAATACTCTGCTAATCCCATCCCAAAGTAATCCCTTAGTTTGTTATAATCATTAAGCTGTTGTTAAGCGACAATGTTTTCACAACTAAATCTGCTGGGTATATTAGACCCAGGTTTGACTTCAAAGTCAGTTCTCAGCAAGTTCTCAGCCAGTTCTCAGCAAGTATGCCCGGCTATGGGCTGGTGACAACACGACCTGACATGTGAGCAGAGACGCGCTCGGCGTCGTGAGGTTGCCCAGGGAAGACGGGCAGGAAGGGTCGACAGACAGATTAGTCAAAGTACTTGGAAGAAATAAAACCCAAGAATATACACGTCTCGTGCTCTTGTTGAATCTTTCGAAGTGTGTGCCTGCTAATTGTGCTACAATGGGTAAAATAGATTATGAATGTAACTGTAAATTATCACAAGGTTCTTGCCAATTGCGTATTTGCTGAACATTGTTGACCAATAGCAAATCTTACTCTCGAATCAATTAATTAGTACTCGGCCATTTGTATGTCAAAATAATTTTAGTTTGGAAAATTTATTCTGGTAGGTTAATCGATCTTGTAACATTCGTTTCATTGATTAAAGAATAATGTTTTGCAATTGGTAAATTTGTTTTCGTTCATAGGTGATCCCTAAAAAAACAATGGGCGAGTTGTTTGAGTCACAAATACCCAATGGAATGTTTGGTGTAATTCTATTGAGAAGTACTGTCTAGCTGTTTAGTATATTTTATTATTATGGTTTTATTTTCGCTTCAATATAGGTATAAATATGCAATTCTGATATAGGAACGGACAATAATTCATATTCCTTTTGATAAACATACTTAAAGTCAATAGAATAGTAAATTGGTAATAATATTGTTAGCTCTATATGATTAATATAAATGTTACTTTTACGTGGAATTTGGGCTGCAGCTAATGCATTAAATGTTTTAAATTTAATTGAAATATCATATTTGTTTCATTTTTGGAAATTCGGAAAAAATAATTACGTTGTTACGTCATTTTGGATTTTTTTGGGTAAGATTTCATTTTAATCATGGAACTGGTTATTCAGTTGTTGAGTGGGACAAACGACATCCAGCATCCGGCCTCCTTCCTTGCAATTGCTCTCAGCAGACTGTGACGATTTATCAAAGGAGCCGCTCTCTGAGCTACCATTGATCTGGACGTACAAAAACTTCTTTCTGAGTGGTTAAGAAAGTGTTATGTCCACTAGAACAATCGGTCCTACCGGGATACTTTTTGTGGAACGTAATTCGAAGGCACATTCCTGTTTTACAGATATTAATACATGATCAACTGTTGAAAAAAGCTAATAAGATAATGAATTGCTTACTTAAGATCTATCTCTTGATCAATTTAATCACATTTATTCAGAAACTTACATGAAAAATTCATAAGCGCTACTGTTGACTTTTTTAGTTCAAAATATGAATTATTTGTGTTTTTATTCTTTTCAGGCTATATTGAGTTATTTACTGGGTTATGACCGTATCGCAGAAGCCGACAGAACTGACCAGTGAGGTTATGTTATATGAGTTATGTCATCAACCTGAATCGTATTTGTCACAGGGAAATTATACCAAATAGTTGGTTTTTTCAACTAATATAATACACCAGCCCTCTCTCTTCCATGCATCTTCACAACGTCACGGCCACAAGGAAAAGGTTTCCAACTCATCCAGCTCCGCCGTTGACATCAAGGCCCACATTTTCTGAGCGAATATTTTAGCCTACTGCAGGCCCTTCTGATAGGCCAATCAGAAGGCGGCTTTCAAAATGAATTTACGATGTCAACGACAAAGATAGCGGTAGTGACCAGTCGCGTTTGAAGAGAAGACTATTGAAAATTGACTATTGACTATTGATACACGGAAGACCAATTACGTTTATGGTCGATCGATATTTACTGTAGAGTTTGAAAAGTTTTTAAGTAACGTAAGTACGAAATTATTGCACGTACAAAACGGGGATTGTGACAAGCTCTCAGTCTATGACGGAATTCTGTCAGTGCACTAAACGTTTTCTCTGGTAAAGAATCTACTGCTTATGACGTTAAATATATGCTTAAACAGGATTATTCATAGAGGGAGTAAAAAAGCATAAATCACTTGAGGAATACGGCCCGATGTGATTGAATTGTTAACATTTTATTTTTGGTGTTGTCAGTGAATACCTGTAAATAATCAACCTGACTAAAGTGCAATATAACATTTTCGGTGAGATTTTTTAATCATAAGGTTTCGAATGTAAACGGCGATTTCTTTGGCTGCAGGTTAGCAGCTAGTAAGGGGGATAACTTCATTTCACAAGTTTTGCTGATGAGGGCAAGGTAGATAATGGATAAAGTCTATCTCGATACATTTTCACCTTGCCGTGGAAAGATGTCTCCCAGGTGGGTTAGAATAGACGACTATTTTCAATATTTTAGCATGAAAAAAACGTATTACTTATGGCTTATGCCATAAAACTTAAGATATTGCCACAGACAAAGGAAACAGAACGAGTAAAGTATTTTGACTCTCGAAAAACTATTATTTTTTAAACTAAGTTTAATAAAATTTTAAAATGAAATAGAATATTCATTCATTCCAAATGCAACTTAAATGCTTGTTCTCTCATCTGAAACTTTGGGACATGACTTTATATGTACATATATACAAAAGTCAATTGTCAAGTGACGTCAAGGCCAAATAAGCTGTCTTTTATATTAATAGAAATTAAACAAAAAACAATTATTTAAGAAATAATATCAAATTATTTGAATATCACTACAAATAAGTTTACAAGTGTTGTTCACGCTAATATGAAATACGCTATTATGCAATAGACAGATTCCCAGAATTAAGCTTTTTGTAAGCAAAATACAAAAATATGTATAAGCCTTTACAAGTTGATACCAGTAGTTGAAAAGTCAAAAGTTTTTGCTGTAAAGAAAACTGATAAGACTGCTGTACAGTGTAAGGATTTCCATGTCGGGCAGAGAATCACACTACAAAAGTTCCAACTTTCCAGCCGAGATGTTGCTCACCCGTCCCGCAAACAGGGCCAATTTTTGAGAGCAGATTTATTGCAATAAACTATAAATAAAATAATTTTCATCATTTCAGAATGTCAAAATGACTTTAGACTTAACTTTCATGAAAGACGAAAAATAGTTCATAGTCAACATTTTACCAAAGTCAAAATCTTGTTCAAATATAAATTTCAACAGGAATGAAAATATCTTTCAAGCTACAAATTTAACCAGATCAAATTACCTCACATTCAACGTACCCTTTTTAAGTAATCATGCTTCAAAAGTCGAAATTGTGTTCAAGGACACCTTCAGTGAAATGAACATTCCTAAAATAGTATTATTTTAGATTTCAGAATTTACAATTTACTAATCAAAATAAATCTTAAGGTCAACATGTCATCATTGTTAAGTCGTGCATCAAAGTCAGTAATTCACCATAGTCCAAATTTCAAAAACATACTATTTTTCAAGAGTAAACAAGTCTCCAAACATAAATTTTCTTTTATAATGTTAACTAATTTCATCAACATCTGACCAACTTATTCGCCATACCATTTCGCCATATTGAAGTATCTTTCAAAGTCAAATTGTAACAAAAACTAAAGTTTATAAAAGTTAACTTTTGATTGAGTGAATATTCTTAAGATATAGAATTTTTTGTGAAAGTCACCATTTAACCCAAGACATTTATTTTTAATGTCAGATTCTTCCTGAATAATTGTTTAAAGTCAACATTTCAACAATGTCGAAAACGATTAACAAAATTTTATATTATCCAATGGTAAAAATATATTTCCAAGTCAACACTTCACCAACTTTCACATTTTTTCAAAGTCAACATTTAGTTAAATAGATTTTTTTCATAAAAGAGAACATTTCAAGAATTGTAAAATATATTTCAACATTGCACAAAGTACAACCATATTTCAGAGTCAATATTTCACCAAAGTCGAAATGCTATGAAAGTTAACTTCCATAAAAATAAACATTTCCACAATTGTAAAAAAATTGTTTTCAAAGTCATTACTTCACAGCCAATGGACACACGCGTAAAACACTCCTTGGTCACTTGTTGGTCACCAGTCAGCCACGCATGGTCGCCCGTAGCTCACCAGTGACCAACCTGTTGTCCACTTGTAGGCAACCAATGCTCCAAGCGTTCTTGATATAGTTACTTCTTAACATGTGTTGTGTATGTAAGGTATGTTATGCATAAAGAGTACGTTATGTATGTTAAAATATGATTTGATATAAAATTGTATCATGAACGTTTGGTAAATGAATGGACTTCGTTTGAACACCTATTTAAATGATATTTCCACTAGGTTTGCAGGTAATTTGACAAACTTTACATAGCAGCATTATGGATGAATAGCATGCATTGGTGTTAGTAATGACATTATGCAATATAGGGTATGTGAGTGTTTGTATGACTGATATCTACGATATGAATTAACATTATGTATATTATAAATGTAAGTATTTATAACTCAAAATGCTTTGAAGGAATTGTATGTGTGTCTGTTTTCTGTGGTTGTTATACTTTTTATTAGGTGTTAACTTTGCTTTATATGTTATATACAATGTAGATAAACATAAACCGCTTTTCATGTGAACAAATGAATACTACAGCGTCAGATAAAAAATAAAAACCCGGTAAGACATGGTTGACTCAGATAAAATGTTTTCATTGCTGTAAGAGTATCGAGGGCATCAAACTAAAACATGATTTTCTGGATTCGAACCTGGCCCTCCCACCTGGTAGAAAGGCGCCATCCCCAGATTAATAGAGATCATACTTCATCCCCTCTGAATACAATGAGCTTATCACTCATCTGTATATGCTTGATAAAGATGACGGAATCTGCATTAAAACGTCGCTCTCTCCAATTAGTTGTTCTGTCTATAAAAGTTTTGTTCCTTTTTAGACACATTCGGCTTTATAAACTGGTTTGAGATTGCCGTCGTATCAGGCTGTGGAAAGCCTGTATAGGCCAATGGAAGGCATGTTTCAAGTAGCAGGTCTCTCGGTCGTAAGGAGTCGTCATTTTGTTTTATTTTGTCGTTACGTGAAATGATAGGGGCATACTATAGCATTAAAAATGTGCATTGGTTATATATCTACTAATTTATAAACGAAGCAAAAGAAGCAGTCAAAAATGTAGTTGTAACCACAGTTTTGACAGACAGAAAGACGGACAGACATTTTATTCAGTAAAAGGCCACTGGCCCATAATACAGCTGCATACCGAACGTTTGTTCACATAGTACTGAATCGTATTGCAAATATCCTGTAATTTGGGTTTCATTTCAACGTCAATGGAATAACTGCAGCTACGATACCTCAAAGCCATCTCAAATAACATGATTTTTGCACTAATATATTCAGGTATGTGAACAAACATGCAGCTGTACAATCATAAGCAGGTAAATATTGCATGACCGTTATAGAAAAGCACTAGAATTTCTTATATTCCTAACTTGACATAAAAAAGACATAAATTGTTAATCATATCTTTATCTGTTGATGACACACAAATAAACAAAAGTGTATTGTGAAATTGGATGTTTAAGATATTTATCAAAATATTTTCCTTATATCCGAATAGGCTTTACAGTAGAGTATCACATGTATTTCATCTTCAATTAAATTAAGATCGACTTTTTACAAATAGGGCAAAATCTTAAATCATAGGGGACATTGTTATATCTTCCAGTCTCTGAGACAAGCTTAATTTTTTCACACCTAAAATTTGACAAACAATTTCTTAAATGAGAAGGGATATCTAATCTTAGATATGTTTCAACATTAAGGAGAGACTTGAAGAGTTTATAATTAACACACATAGTTGAAATTTGGAGAGATGAAGGCCAAACTTGTGAGAGATTATCAGATAACCTTTGTTTAAAGACAAAAATAGACCCATTAATATCTCCAACATCCTGGGAAATCCAAACAAAACCAAACCCAAATTTAAATAAAACACTTTTGATATGAGATGCCGTAGTGCGACCAGATTCATCCAGAGACTTTAACATAAAATAAAACTGATGAGATAATCTGTGACAAATCTACACCAAAATTTGAATGCCTTTGGCATATAATTTAGTTGAAGAGGTATTCTTACACATTCACAAAGAACCATGCTATGACAAGTATTTTTGCCTACTTTTAAGAAAGACTTACAAGTTTTATACCCGAATTTGTAACACAATTGAAGTAACACCCCAAATTTCTGAACCGTAGCAGAGAATAAGGTTAACCATAGCATCAAATATTCTAAAAAGATCCACACATGACAAATAACCTACTCTTCTTTGGTACCTATAGATTGCCATTACGGCTTTATTAGCTTGATAAGCCAGAGTCGTTTGGGCTTTAGTCCATACTAATCTAGGAGTGAACACTATACCCAAGTATCTATAGTAAGAAACCACCTCTAGCTGTTGTCCATGAAGAGTTGTAACCACAGTTTTTAAGCATATAAATACAAATCGCAGGCAACATTCATACCAAATTTGAAGTTTAAAAGTCAAATAGCTTTCGAGTATGCCTTGGAACCATTTTGAACGCACAGAACACGCCGACCACGTCGTGGTGGTGCTATGATAATCGTTAATTCGACTGGTCATTCAACAGTACCTTGGTAAGTCTTTGCAAGGCCAATAAATTATCCCAATAGATATGTGCCGATGTGAACACACAACTGCTTGGTGCTACGTTTAATGAGATCAATCGTCAAAATCATGACCAAACAGTCAAAATAAGCCAAATCATGTTTGAGCACGATTTGAATTGGAATTTTTCCCTTTTTGAGACCAATAACGATTTTCACAAATAAAAACAAATGTCGCTATACACTACCTACAGGTATGGTCAAAATTAGTCTACCATATGACATGATTACAGATCCGGGTAGATCTTCAGGATAGTAAACTTTTGTTAATTTTTTTCTGAAACCCCAAAACGATTTGCCAATACTTACTAACTTGTCAAGTTAAAAACCGTTTATAATCCAGTGAACAAACACATTATGAAATCTATTTCTTATGAATTCAAAATTTCATCAAACTTGTAACAAAACAAATATTTCAACTTTTATGTAACAGGCCCTAGCCCCTCCCAAATATACGCCGTTCACTTATGTGAGATCACTAACAAAAAGTAATTTAGCAGAAACATAAAAAGTGTTTCATTAATGATCTTAAAAAAACTGTCAACTCAAATTTCAACTCAATTATGAATTTTTACAATGCACTCCCTCAAAAAAGTGAGCTAACTGGTGCTGCATTGTACTTTGCCTATAATAAATCTAATGTGATTTTGCCTACAATGGGTTCGTAGTTTGACCTTCAGACATAATTATGATGTATGAATAATTATAAGTATCAACCATCTATAATTCTTTTTGTAGTGTTGTACTCAATCAACAAATATCTAAAGTTGAGTCAGAGTTAGATTCTAACTTATCGAACTCCATATATGTGATGATGTAAACATGATATTTATCATTAAAAATTGTGTTCTATCAAATATATTTGTGGGAGAACTAGAAATAACTCACAGGACAGTAGAGTTTGAACGATGTCATGTCAGGACATGAAAATGTTCTTATAACAAGTAATCACATCATCGCAACGGGAATACAAGGTTATTGCAGTGTTCAAAGATAAAATACACAAAAAATAAGATAAAAATATTTTAGATTGTGTTGATATATGATATCAGATGATACATGTAATCGGCTTGTATTCTCTGTTAAGTGATGATATCAAATATTATACTTTTCAAATACTTGATACTACCTACGTTACAGATTTATCAATGTATGACAATATTTCACGTTAACAATTTTAGAAAGCAAAAATGATGCAATAAATTAAATTATTGTTCAAATTACACTCAATTTGAATTAACTATTGGCACCTTAAATAAGACGTGCATGACTATTAGAAGGGGAGTTGGGATATAGGTTATCCACTTACTTGTTCTTATGATATGAGGTGATGACAGTTTCGTTGTTTGTTCTCTGCCTACATCTTTAAGTGTTAGAATGCGTCGAACTTTGATTGTGTACTCGGTTGCTGCTGTTAATCCATTTATAGTGGTGGAGTCTTGTGTCAGACTGTGGAAGCTGTTTCCTGGACTTAAATTAGCTTCGTAAGTGCTTGTGTATAAACTCCCTGCTCCTGGCTTTGAAGTAAGGTTCACGGTTATGCCTGAGATGCTTGAACTCAGTGAGAAAGATGGGATTAATCCATCAACTGAAAAAGAATAAACCATGTCAACGCATGTATGTGATGAAATGTAAATAACCCTAAAATGTTTCATACAGAATTTTCTTACTCTCTTTGATCATTGTTTTTTTACTTAAATGAACTATTTTAAATAGTACACGTGCGTTTAAAGATTAGAATATGTCAAAGACATAAAAAAAAATTATATCAATTTTAATGAGCGTTTGACCAAGACACGGAGAAGTTTGGCATGTGCCACGGTATGTTGTAAGCTGGTGTATCGCTGACTTATGTTTATTACGAAACCATCGAATGTATGCAGTATTATTATGGTTTTGTTAATGTGACGATGTTCGAGCGTGTCTCATTTTGCCCGCCTCTAATCTCATGTATTCCTATGAAATGTCAATCATTATTGTATATTTTAAAAGTACAAGTTATGTACTTTTCATTCAGGTATCCATTTTTATCATTCATATACTTTTATATGTTCAAATTCATTTTTCATGCCCCGTTTACCTGCCTTTTTACATGTAGCATTACTATTTGAATACTTATGCTATTCATATATACATGTGCTGGTAGAGGATTTTGTCCCCTTTACTATAAGTTCTTGTATGGTACTGTAACCCAATATCTATGGAGGTACGACTATTTCAGTAAGCAAAGAAACATAACCTCGTGCTCTCTTGTATCTATGCTAGATATAGTAGATATAGCCCCACGTAAAATAGATTTCTTTCACTGACGTCCGCACTCACTGCTTTTGTATGCGGCAACCTACCTACTAGTCTGGTGCTGGCTAGAAGCGGTCAATTGGGGGAGGGGGGAGCAGGTGGGTGGGTGGGGGGGCTTGATGGACAGAAATCTGGGACTCTTGAAGTTATATTGATGAGGTTAATATTCTCTGTTTCTCTGTACCTTTTTTGGAGTATATGATCACTTCCTTTAAAGACTTACAATTTTAACCTTACCTTCCCTCCCAGTATTTGTATAACTTTTACTATACCTATCAATTAGTCTTATTTATTTATTCACTCACGTAGTGATTAGGGATTATCTAAAGTACTGTGTGCTTGTTGTTTATTCATCCCATTTAAGTCCATCCGTATCCCATTAGTTTCCTGTTATTTTCACGCCAGTGTTGATTTGTTCTGATTGATGTTAGGGCCATTAGCCCTGTCCTGTTTTTTCAAGGTCTGGTTGTCATGCTACAGTGCTTGCCAAGTCTATGCTTGTCTTTTTATTATTTACGGGCAGTTGACTTCCTTAATTAGCTGTTAACTCCTGTTGAGTTGTCTACGGGTAGCCAGTTGTCGTACCCAGTTATCGTCTTGTTTAGACTGCAAATAAATCACTTTATTCACTTAGTGCGTCTCTCTTACTATTATTGGCTTGACTATTTTCTTTTCTTATCTCTCTGCCGTCTGAGTTTAGATTTCGTTACACCGTGACAGTTAAGAAGTACACAATACTCACTGGACACACAAGATAGATTGCCTGGGTAATAGTTGCCATCAGGACACACACAGGCAGATGATGAGTAGCATGTTAACCCGCTGACACAGCTGGTATCATTGTAACAAGGGTCTTTGTGTCCACTCCCTGTGTAGAAAAACAAACAAGTAACACGTACACATCTCAGATCCTCGCAATGGATATCCCTTTCACCTGTTTACATATATGAAACGTATAATGTTGTTTTCGATACTTTTGGAATCAAAGATATTTTTGCCTGGTAGGTAGTTCTTGTCACGTTTTTTTCAAATCCATTAAAAGCTTAATTTCCTAAACCTTCAATGTCAGCGACGCATAGAATTAGTAGTCTGCCATTTGGATATACACATTTCATTTGTCTTATTCATCATATGAATATGATAGCAAAAACTGTACGCTTAACCATTCCTTTCAGATAGTTGATACTACCTACGTTACAGAAATAACAATGTATGAGTAATATGACAATATTTTACGTTACCAAATTCAGAAAGCAAAAATGATACATCAACTTAAATCAATGATCAAATTACACTCAATTTGAATTAACTATTGGCACTTTAATAAGTCGTGCATGACTATTAGAAGGGGAGTTGGGATACAGGTTATCCACTTACTTGTTCTTATGATCTGAGGTGATGACAGTTTCGTTGTTTGTTCTCTGCCTACATCTTTAAGTGTTAGAATGCGTCGAACTTTGATTGTGTACTCGGTTGCTGCTGTTAATCCATTTATAGTGGTGGAGTCTTGTGTCAGACTGTGGAAGCTGTTTCCTGGACTTAAATTAGCTTCGTAAGTGCTTGTGTATAAACTCCCTGCTCCTGGCTTTGAAGTAAGGTTCACGGTTATGCCTGAGATGCTTGAACTCAGTGAGAAAGATGGGATTAATCCATCAACTGAAAAAGAATAAACCATGTCAACGCATGTATGTGATGAAATGTAAATAACCCTAAAATGTTTCATACAGAATTTTCTTACTCTCTTTGATCATTGTTTTTTTACTTAAATGAACTATTTTAAATAGTACACGTGCGTTTAAAGATTAGAATATGTCAAAGACATAAAAAAAAAATTATATCAATTTTAATGAGCGTTTGACCAAGACACGGAGAAGTTTGGCATGTGCCACGGTATGTTGTAAGCTGGTGTATCGCTGACTTATGTTTATTACGAAACCATCGAATGTATGCAGTATTATTATGGTTTTGTTAATGTGACGATGTTCGAGCGTGCCTCATTTTGCCCGCCTCTAATCTCATGTATTCCTATGAAATGTCAATCATTATTGTATATTTTAAAAGTACAAGTTATGTACTTTTCATTCAGGTATCCATTTTTATCATTCATATACTTTTATATGTTCAAATTAATTTTTCATGCCCCGTTTACCTGCCTTTTTACATGTAGCATTACTATTTGAATACTTATGCTATTCATATATACACGTGCTGGTAGAGGATTTTGTCCCCTTTACTATAAGTTCTTGTATGGTACTGTAACCCAATATCTATGGAGATACGACTATTTCAGTAAGCAAAGAAACATAACCTCGTGCTCTCTTGTATCTATGCTAGATATAGTAGATATAGCCCCACGTAAAATAGATTTCTTTCACTGACGTCCGCACTCACTGCTTATGTATGCGGCAACCTACCTACTAGTCTGGTGCTGGCTAGAAGCGGTCAATTGGGGGAGGGGGGAGCAGGGGGGTGGGGGGGGGCTTGATGGACAGAAATCTGGGACTCTTGAAGTTATATTGATGAGGTTAATATTCTCTGTTTCTCTGTACCTTTTTTGGAGTATATGATCACTTCCTTTAAAGACTTACAATTTAAACCTTACCTTCCCTCCCAGTATTTGTATAACTTTTACTATACCTATCAATTAGTCTTATTTATTTATTCACTCACGTAGTGATTAGGGATTATCTAAAGTACTGTGTGCTTGTTGTTTATTCATCCCTATTAAGTCCATCCGTATCCCATTAGTTTCCTGTTATTTTCACGCCAGTGTTGATTTGTTCTGATTGATGTTAGGGCCATTAGCCCTGTCCTGTTTTTTCAAGGTCTGGTTGTCATGCTACAGTGATTGCCAAGTCTATGCTTGTCTTTTTATTATTTACGGGCAGTTGACTTCCTTAATTAGCTGTTAACTCCTGTTGAGTTGTCTACGGGTAGCCAGTTGTCGTACCCAGTTATCGTCTTGTTTAGACTGCAAATAAATCACTTTATTCACTTAGTGCTTCTCTCTTACTATTATTGGCTTGACTATTTTCTTTTCTTATCTCTCTGCCGTCTGAGTTTAGATTTCGTTACACCGTGACAGTTAAGAAGTACACAATACTCACTGGACACACAAGATAGATTGCCTGGGTAATAGTTGCCATCAGGACACACACAGGCAGATGATGAGTAGCATGTTAACCCGCTGACACAGCTGGTATCATTGTAACAAGGGTCTTTGTGTCCACTCCCTGTGTAGAAAAACAAACAAGTAACACGTACACATCTCAGATCCTCGCAATGTATATCCCTTTCACCTGTTTACATATATGAAACGTATAATGTTGTTTTCGATACTTTTGGAATCAAAGATATTTTTGCCTGGTAGGTAGTTCTTGTCACGTTTTTTTCAAATCCATTAAAAGCTTAATTTCCTAAACCTTCAATGTCAGCGACGCATAGAATTAGTAGTCTGCCATTTGGATATACACATTTCATTTGTCTTATTCATCATATGAATATGATAGCAAAAACTGTACGCTTAACCATTCCTTTCAGATAGTTGATACTACCTACGTTACAGAAATAACAATGTATGAGTAATATGACAATATTTTACGTTACCAAATTCAGAAAGCAAAAATGATACATCAACTTAAATCAATGATCAAATTACACTCAATTTGAATTAACTATTGGCACTTTAATAAGTCGTGCATGACTATTAGAAGGGGAGTTGGGATACAGGTTATCCACTTACTTGTTCTTATGATCTGAGGTGATGACAGTTTCGTTGTTTGTTCTCTGCCTACATCTTTAAGTGTTAGAATGCGTCGAACTTTGATTGTGTACTCGGTTGCTGCTGTTAATCCATTTATAGTGGTGGAGTCTTGTGTCAGACTGTGGAAGCTGTTTCCTGGACTTAAATTAGCTTCGTAAGTGCTTGTGTATAAACTCCCTGCTCCTGGCTTTGAAGTAAGGTTCACGGTTATGCCTGAGATGCTTGAACTCAGTGAGAAAGATGGGATTAATCCATCAACTGAAAAAGAATAAACCATGTCAACGCATGTATGTGATGAAATGTAAATAACCCTAAAATGTTTCATACAGAATTTTCTTACTCTCTTTGATCATTGTTTTTTTACTTAAATGAACTATTTTAAATAGTACACGTGCGTTTAAAGATTAGAATATGTCAAAGACATAAAAAAAAAATTATATCAATTTTAATGAGCGTTTGACCAAGACACGGAGAAGTTTGGCATGTGCCACGGTATGTTGTAAGCTGGTGTATCGCTGACTTATGTTTATTACGAAACCATCGAATGTATGCAGTATTATTATGGTTTTGTTAATGTGACGATGTTCGAGCGTGCCTCATTTTGCCCGCCTCTAATCTCATGTATTCCTATGAAATGTCAATCATTATTGTATATTTTAAAAGTACAAGTTATGTACTTTTCATTCAGGTATCCATTTTTATCATTCATATACTTTTATATGTTCAAATTAATTTTTCATGCCCCGTTTACCTGCCTTTTTACATGTAGCATTACTATTTGAATACTTATGCTATTCATATATACATGTGCTGGTAGAGGATTTTGTCCCCTTTACTATAAGTTCTTGTATGGTACTGTAACCCAATATCTATGGAGATACGACTATTTCAGTAAGCAAAGAAACATAACCTCGTGCTCTCTTGTATCTATGCTAGATATAGTAGATATAGCCCCACGTAAAATAGATTTCTTTCACTGACGTCCGCACTCACTGCTTATGTATGCGGCAACCTACCTACTAGTCTGGTGCTGGCTAGAAGCGGTCAATTGGGGGAGGGGGGAGCAGGGGGTGGGGGGGGGGGGCTTGATGGACAGAAATCTGGGACTCTTGAAGTTATATTGATGAGGTTAATATTCTCTGTTTCTCTGTACCTTTTTTGGAGTATATGATCACTTCCTTTAAAGACTTACAATTTAAACCTTACCTTCCCTCCCAGTATTTGTATAACTTTTACTATACCTATCAATTAGTCTTATTTATTTATTCACTCACGTAGTGATTAGGGATTATCTAAAGTACTGTGTGCTTGTTGTTTATTCATCCCTATTAAGTCCATCCGTATCCCATTAGTTTCCTGTTATTTTCACGCCAGTGTTGATTTGTTCTGATTGATGTTAGGGCCATTAGCCCTGTCCTGTTTTTTCAAGGTCTGGTTGTCATGCTACAGTGATTGCCAAGTCTATGCTTGTCTTTTTATTATTTACGGGCAGTTGACTTCCTTAATTAGCTGTTAACTCCTGTTGAGTTGTCTACGGGTAGCCAGTTGTCGTACCCAGTTATCGTCTTGTTTAGACTGCAAATAAATCACTTTATTCACTTAGTGCTTCTCTCTTACTATTATTGGCTTGACTATTTTCTTTTCTTATCTCTCTGCCGTCTGAGTTTAGATTTCGTTACACCGTGACAGTTAAGAAGTACACAATACTCACTGGACACACAAGATAGATTGCCTGGGTAATAGTTGCCATCAGGACACACACAGGCAGATGATGAGTAGCATGTTAACCCGCTGACACAGCTGGTATCATTGTAACAAGGGTCTTTGTGTCCACTCCCTGTGTAGAAAAACAAACAAGTAACACGTACACATCTCAGATCCTCGCAATGTATATCCCTTTCACCTGTTTACATATATGAAACGTATAATGTTGTTTTCGATACTTTTGGAATCAAAGATATTTTTGCCTGGTAGGTAGTTCTTGTCACGTTTTTTTCAAATCCATTAAAAGCTTAATTTCCTAAACCTTCAATGTCAGCGACGCATAGAATTAGTAGTCTGCCATTTGGATATACACATTTCATTTGTCTTATTCATCATATGAATATGATAGCAAAAACTGTACGCTTAACCATTCCTTTCAGATAGTTGATACTACCTACGTTACAGAAATAACAATGTATGAGTAATATGACAATATTTTACGTTACCAAATTCAGAAAGCAAAAATGATACATCAACTTAAATCAATGATCAAATTACACTCAATTTGAATTAACTATTGGCACTTTAATAAGTCGTGCATGACTATTAGAAGGGGAGTTGGGATATAGGTTATCCACTTACTTGTTCTTATGATCTGAGGTGATGACAGTTTCGTTGTTTGTTCTCTGCCTACATCTTTAAGTGTTAGAATGCGTCGAACTTTGATTGTGTACTCGGTTGCTGCTGTTAATCCATTTATAGTGGTGGAGTCTTGTGTCAGACTGTGGAAGCTGTTTCCTGGACTTAAATTAGCTTCGTAAGTGCTTGTGTATAAACTCCCTGCTCCTGGCTTTGAAGTAAGGTTCACGGTTATGCCTGAGATGCTTGAACTCAGTGAGAAAGATGGGATTAATCCATCAACTGAAAAAGAATAAACCATGTCAACGCATGTATGTGATGAAATGTAAATAACCCTAAAATGTTTCATACAGAATTTTCTTACTCTCTTTGATCATTGTTTTTTTACTTAAATGAACTATTTTAAATAGTACACGTGCGTTTAAAGATTAGAATATGTCAAAGACATAAAAAAAAAATTATATCAATTTTAATGAGCGTTTGACCAAGACACGGAGAAGTTTGGCATGTGCCACGGTATGTTGTAAGCTGGTGTATCGCTGACTTATGTTTATTACGAAACCATCGAATGTATGCAGTATTATTATGGTTTTGTTAATGTGACGATGTTCGAGCGTGCCTCATTTTGCCCGCCTCTAATCTCATGTATTCCTATGAAATGTCAATCATTATTGTATATTTTAAAAGTACAAGTTATGTACTTTTCATTCAGGTATCCATTTTTATCATTCATATACTTTTATATGTTCAAATTAATTTTTCATGCCCCGTTTACCTGCCTTTTTACATGTAGCATTACTATTTGAATACTTATGCTATTCATATATACATGTGCTGGTAGAGGATTTTGTCCCCTTTACTATAAGTTCTTGTATGGTACTGTAACCCAATATCTATGGAGATACGACTATTTCAGTAAGCAAAGAAACATAACCTCGTGCTCTCTTGTATCTATGCTAGATATAGTAGATATAGCCCCACGTAAAATAGATTTCTTTCACTGACGTCCGCACTCACTGCTTATGTATGCGGCAACCTACCTACTAGTCTGGTGCTGGCTAGAAGCGGTCAATTGGGGGAGGGGGGAGCAGGGGGGTGGGGGGGCTTGATGGACAGAAATCTGGGACTCTTGAAGTTATATTGATGAGGTTAATATTCTCTGTTTCTCTGTACCTTTTTTGGAGTATATGATCACTTCCTTTAAAGACTTACAATTTAAACCTTACCTTCCCTCCCAGTATTTGTATAACTTTTACTATACCTATCAATTAGTCTTATTTATTTATTCACTCACGTAGTGATTAGGGATTATCTAAAGTACTGTGTGCTTGTTGTTTATTCATCCCTATTAAGTCCATCCGTATCCCATTAGTTTCCTGTTATTTTCACGCCAGTGTTGATTTGTTCTGATTGATGTTAGGGCCATTAGCCCTGTCCTGTTTTTTCAAGGTCTGGTTGTCATGCTACAGTGATTGCCAAGTCTATGCTTGTCTTTTTATTATTTACGGGCAGTTGACTTCCTTAATTAGCTGTTAACTCCTGTTGAGTTGTCTACGGGTAGCCAGTTGTCGTACCCAGTTATCGTCTTGTTTAGACTGCAAATAAATCACTTTATTCACTTAGTGCTTCTCTCTTACTATTATTGGCTTGACTATTTTCTTTTCTTATCTCTCTGCCGTCTGAGTTTAGATTTCGTTACACCGTGACAGTTAAGAAGTACACAATACTCACTGGACACACAAGATAGATTGCCTGGGTAATAGTTGCCATCAGGACACACACAGGCAGATGATGAGTAGCATGTTAACCCGCTGACACAGCTGGTATCATTGTAACAAGGGTCTTTGTGTCCACTCCCTGTGTAGAAAAACAATCCAGTAATCCATCTAAAAACACACAAGCTAGGCGGGTTTGCTGACCCCTTCTCCAAAGAGCCCCATTTTTATTAACCAGCAATTGGTTAATAAAGGCAGGCAGCTATTTTGAACGGTGATACTGATCTTAAAATAGATCATTGTGATTCCGAAACTAAGCCAGACAAATGAATACGATGATGCACTATAGTTGTTATCAATATTACCAATTAAGTTTTTAGTGAGCTTTACACATGTAATGAATATTTTAAATGAGGTTATTTGATAAAGCGCAAGATAGACTTATATCAATGCTGCACATAGTAAATATGGATTATTTCAGTGCGGGTAACAAAAGCAGGAAATCAAACCCTATAAGACCAAAAGTGTTTTCAAATTCTATAGCAGCCCTACATAATTGACACAGGTTTTCTTAAATTTCCTTCAACTGAAAACCTCTGCCCTTATTGACAACTAAAAGTAAAGAGGAGGCGTAACGCATAATTTTGATGACTACAAATTATTGTTGCTATGAAATGATGCTTCTATATGATAAAAATGGTCATAAGAATTGGTTGACTTATGTGTAACAACTGCTATTCTCAATTGGTTTTTCGAATCTTTTGCACAGCCAAAAATATATTATTTACTCAAAGACCTATACATATCTATTTTCAAACTGTGTATAGTCAATTATTTTGTATGATAACAGTATGAAACGTTGTGAAGACGTTGCAGTTGATGTACACATGCCATGGGATAGTGCGTGTAGCATCATCTTTAGCTTGGCACAATACAAATAACTAAACATATTTTAAATATCAATTTATAGAAGTATGGGTTGTTTGGATGACTTTTAAACAGTTGTTAAAAGTGCGAGATTTGCTGTTCTTTTTTCAATAAGAAGGTTAAAGGGGCGCCAAATAAGAATTTAAAATTTAGCTGGTGTTCCGAAAAAAGACGTATTGAAGTTGTTTATCGGTCGATTTCGACTTTTTTTTATCTTACTCACTGGCAACTTCGAAAACATTTAATGAATCATGAAAGTTGCCTTGGGTCATTTCAGTCGTATTTCCGTCAGTTGAAAACGACTGAAGTGTGGTTTGATTAAGCTATTGTATCATCAATAGATTGGTATTGGTGCTGCGAGATTTGATTGCTCATTCTTAATAATATACTGGACCCAAAAAAATTAGCGATCATGACATTTTTTCATGATAATAACTATAATACCATTGTTTAGCAAGATGTAATGAACCATCTTGATATAACCCACGAGACGGGCATGATTTGAATTGAACATTATTGTTCCAAACAGCCGGTCAAGAGACTGATTGAAAGAGTGCAATAACGCGTAAGAAACAGAAGAAAAGGCACATCAGTGCTGAGTATGGCCATCATGTGCCCTAATAACGGATTTGCATTTTCGTTGCATGCTCATGATGAGGTCCACCATGTTTTGTTGTGGGAGATTGTTCCATTCTTGTCTGAGTGGAATTTCAAGGTCATCAAGTTGGTTAGTTACGAAGCGGTGCTTTAGTTGGTCCAAGACATGCTCAATGGAATTGAGATCAGGAGATAGGGAAGGCAAATCCATACATTGAGTTGTCTCCCATTCAAGATAATCACTTGCCACTCTGGCACGGTGTGGACGAGCATTATCATCCATCAAAAGGAATTCTGGACTAACAGTTCCTGCAAATAACCTGACAATTGGATGGAGAATCTATCACGATAGCGGATGCAAGCAGGCACAAGACAGACAGGTTGAGATCAGGGCTAGACGTCTTACAACGTCTTATAGACTTCTTTAACGGACCCAATGACGCCTATCCCAGTTCATATGTTGACGTACAAAGTCCAGTCGGGCTTGTCGATGATGTGGAAGGAGTCTTGGCCTAACGGCTGATTCGAGAGCGAGCAGATTGGCTTGATAGAGTCTGTTTCTTACAGTCTGGGCTGTAATATTTGTCCCAGTGGCAGCATTGAACTCTCTAGACAGTGCTGGAGCATACAGTACCTACTCCACTTGTTTCATTTGTGCAAGGTCCTTCACATAATGTTTTGTTCCGATCCATTAACAAAAGAAAAACTCCATGATCCCTTAAACATTTGCCAGCATATATGCGTACAGATCGTCGAAACTTCCCAAACTTAATTAAGAATATTGATCAACAACTGCTTGATAAAGAAGCTATATAATATGATATTTTCTCACATTGGCTCTTCTGCGCTGAAGGTTTATTGACAGTGCTTTATTTATTTTGATGATACCCTCGTCCCTTCTCATATCAAATATATGAACACTCGTTGATTAAAGTATGTAAATTTTCAGTCATATTTGATGTTTAAACTTTAATTACCTCATGTTAGTATATTTGATATCAGAAAGAACATACTTAACTAATAGATTCAGTGAAAAGATTGAATTACAAGATTTATGTACTTACTCGATGTACAGCCAGTTCCAGTTGAAGTACTATTACTGTTGCACTCACACGATAATGTGTCTGTGTTACATGTTTCAGTTGTAGCATCACAGGTATCGTTGTCTGCACCACAGGTACTGCCAAGGGATGCTTCCGGATTTATCTGCATTATTCGACATATGTTCAGGTATAAAGGCATCACGGAGTGCTCAAAATTATTGGAAATACACTTTAATGCAATCTTGATAAGGCAGGACATGATCAACTTATAAACGATCCAGTGTTTATTTGATTTTTAAAAATCTAAAAGCCATCCTTATTTGCGTCTCCTATATTCCTCCTCATTAACCTTATATTTTATTGCAATCCTGTCGACGCCAAAGAAGTAACGCCTTGCAAATTCAAATTCATTATGCCAAGGAACAAAAATTTTCATATGGATGGTATAATAACATTCTGTTTTTACATTAATGGAAAGTATTCAATATTACATGCATAGAGATTCAACAGTTTTTGCCTCTTTTCTTGACAATGAAAAAGCTTTTGACAGAATTTGGCATTATTGGTTATTTTATGAATTATATATCAAAACTTGGTATAATTTATAAGAAGAAATACGTGAGACTTGCTATACCATTGCTACACTAATAGTGATTGTTTTGTTCTGTACCATAGTGAAAGATCAGAAAAGTATTGTGTCAAGCAAGGTGTAGGTCAAGGAAGAGTTATCTCATCTTGGTTCTTTCTCGTTCTTTATCAATGACCTAATAAATTCACACAGAGAAGCCAATTGTGGTATATGTGTATATGGCATGCATGTTCCTGCAGTCTTGCTTGCTGAAGATACCACTCTTGTAAGTGCATCACATAAAGGTTAACAATCATCACTTGACATCGTTTCCTCATATGCCTGTAAATGGCGCCTTACCTATAATCCCTCTAAAAGTGCAATAGTTATCTTGAGTAAAAGAAAAGCCAGTAATTCCAAATTTCAATACTGCCTTGGCGATATGGTAATCCCTCAGTCTGAATCAACTAAATAACTTCTGACTTATCAACAAAAGCGTGAATCGAAAGGTACTGTCAGAAAGCAAGACAAAATGTCAAAATGTAGGATTAAATGTTTCTCAACTCGATTCATTTACATGTGTTAAAATTTGGCTGAGAATGGTGTTACCAACAAGTCTCTATGGCTGTGAAATCTTACCGAACATTGGGGGTCAGCAAGCTGATGCACTTGAAATTACGCAAAGATATTTTGCTCGTAGTGAACAGGGGCTTGATAAAAGATCATCAACAAACTCTACTATTGCAAATTTAGGACTATGGTCACTTGTTGGCTACATTGATAAATGTAAGCTCATATTTCTTGGACGTCTATGCAAACTCTCTTGTAATAACTTTGCAAAAAACATATTTTGTGCAAAAATAGCAACCTCTTCAAAATCCTCATTCTGCGATGATATACTCTCAATACTCTCTAAATATAATTTGAATGTACATATCGAAAAATACATATCAGAAGGTCTATTTCCTTTCAAACTTCAATGGTGTAAAATCGTAAATACATCCATACATAAATATGAAGAATATCTATGGCAAATGCAAACCTATTTTAATGCAAACATAAATCTTTACATGTTCACAATAAACTAAAATGTCACATTCCTTGGCAATTATCTTACTTGCACCCTAATTATGAATCTGCTTTAAAATTATGCATTAAAGTTTCATCACGTGGAAAAATATCTAAAGAATATAATCTATGTAATAATTATACTAACGACTATGATTTTCACTGCTATATACTGCTACATTGTGAACACTTAAATCCTGACCGAAATGCATTCTTTGTTTTTATGATAGATCTTCTTGAAGTTGATGTGGCCTTTGAACAACAAGATGAAATTAACATCTTAGCCTCTTTATTTGGAGGAGGTACTTCAATAAATATATTGAACACCTTGGAAACCATTATTTTACAATTTTCATTATATGTATACGCCTTAAATCGTCATCTATTACAACGTTACCCTGTGTAATCAACTGCATGTGCATGATACATCAGTAAATGACACTGTTTACTATAATACTGGTACTGTAGATATGTCCATCTACTTAATAGAAATCCCTATATTAACTTAATGTATAACATGTATATTCAATCTTATCATTCAATGGGTTTGTATAAATAAATGTAACATTGTATTTGTTTAAATTGATGTATTTGTATAGATGTTTTTGATCTTCGGTTCGTACTGGAGGAAATAAAGAATCTCTCTCTCTCTCTCTCTCTCTCTCTCTCTCTCTCTCTCTCTCTCTCTCTCTCTCTCTCTCTCTCTCTCTCTCTCTCTCTCTCTCTCTCTCTCTCTCTCTCTCTCTCTCTCTCTCTCCTCGACTGCATGGATTAATACCCTATGATTGAATAGCAGTGAGAAACCATGATATACTGCAATGTCCATATTTATTTATTATTATAAATCGAAGGAATCCGCCCGAAAATGAAAAATGAATAAAAAAGATTATCAATTATCAAAGAAGAATATTAAAAAAGTCAAAACCGATAGCATAATGTCACGAGTGATTCGATCCGGGAAAAGCCATTCACTACTGTTAAACATGAGCTATGACTGCAGTGCCAAAAAAGAAGTATGTAATATGATGAAATCAGATGATATGTTCTTCTCATCTCTGAAATTTCACGTTCATATTATCATAGACCTGAAAACCGTAACTCTCTTCAGTAAATGCCAATTTTATCATTTTGAACACAGACATCGCAATAACGCTCGTAAAACAGTCTTATCTCATCTACTGTCAGTCGAAAATATTAGTTACTATATAAGTATATATATATTAAGTTATTCCATTTGACCATTATTTCAAAACAGAACAATATCTGCGAAGAAATGTGTTTTCATCCCACACGTTTTCTTTCTGAAAAATTGCAACATGATAGAGTCAAGAAGCAATTTTTCATTTTGCCATTTACTCTATGAATTTGTGTCATGATTAATCAAAGTGATGTACATCTGACTAGAGGTGGTGTCATCTACTAAAAGAATCTTTATAAAATATGAATATTATAAGCTGATACTTGTAGATGTTAGATTTAAGTGTATATTGAAAAACAAATTCAATTGATAAATACTTGACATACATAAATAACATATACTCGTTTTATTTACTTGAATGCATCTTGATATTTTTTGTACATTTCTGTCAAAACATCGGCCTAAAAGTAAATATCATGAAAGTCGAAAAAGAAAAAACGTTCATATCAAATTTCATTCCAAAGGTGCTTTAGCGGGGGCTAAAAGTAAAGAAGTAGCATTTACAACTGCATTGATGAGAACATCCTTTAATATCCAATGGTTTAGTTAATGATTTCTATTCATTATCATTATCACATTTTATATATTACTTCAAATAATCATACTTAAATTGTCTAGATTTAAGCTTGTTCATTGGGCGAGTCTTCTCGGAACAAACATCTTCAAATTACATTATCACCGAGAAAACGAAACGTCATGTAAAAAAATATTATTTGTATGTAAAATTAACATTATGAAAAAAATGTCCGTATGTCACGGCTACAGTATATGGATTAACATTAAACTTCATCCCGTTTCCGTTTCACTATTCACTATACCCTTTGGGCGAGTAATAATCATCTGATGTAAGATATAATTTGGTGTGATTTCGCATACAAACTTATAAAGTTTTGCATACGTCATATGGTACATGTCATTTAATTATATTGTTTCTACCTTTTGAATCACGTTAAGAAAACTCACTTCATTTCTTCCTGCGATGTATTGCTACAAAAACCCAGGACGAAGTGTTATATACTGTCACAAACAACACAAAACAAAAACTCTAGGGAAGACAACTGATACCTTGCAAAAGTACTACACATGCACATGTGTATACATTACAGATATGACACTGGTGTTTTTCTCTCCCCTGAAAAAGATGTTGTCAAAGCAAATGCAAGAAAGCAGATTAAAACTATGACGTACAAGCCCTAGATATTCTGAGAAGAAAGTTAAAGGAATAGGGGAACGCTTAACGCCTTACCCTTTTAAAGACAATAGATATAATCAAGTAAAACAAAAAGAGGTTATAAGGTGAAGTGATTTGGATCTATGAATTAATCGCTTTGTGCAATATAAAGGATTTAGTTATTATGATTCGGTGCCAATAATCATATTCAGAACATCTAAAGGTAGATTTTACATCCTCTCATTGACAGATATTACATAGTACTTGTTCAACATTGTTTAAGTTTATTCTTATTATCCCGGTATAATCAAATAACGAGAAATATATTTAGAACTTTAAAAGCTCGACGAATAGTTATTGCTACTTAGTAAAAAACGTCTTCATAATTATGAGGTGGGCATAATAAGAAAATGTGTTCATAATATCTAAATCATACGTACGTATTGTAATATGTAAATAATAAATATGAAACCCTAATTATGATTAACAAATCTAGAGATATCTTTTGATATCTATTTGAGATGCATAACAAGAATTCAAAATTCATGCTGCCAATTATAGCCACATAACATAAACATAACATTTGTCTTAGAAGCATAATTAAGGACAGATGAATGGTTCTACATCCTTTAATGATTAGTCAAGAAATATAACAGTTTGACGATTAACGATCGTGTACAATTGTTAGAATGCATAGCTGTGCTCACAGCATTTGTGAGCTTCCCCGCTTCAACATGACAGCTTTATCGGGCTATACATTGTGTTATCTAGGTCGACCTGTACATTATGCAAACAGTAGGGCGTAGCGACTACTAGGAAGTAAAATACAACCTCACGTCATTTTCAAAAAAAATATTTGCTTTAAAACAACATAAAATAGTTAAATATTTCATTATCATTATCGACTCATTAATAACATATATGAAATGAAATAGTATGATTACCTGTAAGTGAAGAGTCACCACAAGTGTCACTGCGATCACATAAAGTAAATGGTAATCCATGTCAAGATCTCTGTCACAGTTTCTACACACGGTTCATGTCCTGTCAGGAGACGTTGTCTAACACGTAAGCTTTAGTTAGTAAATTTTCCCACACTATCCAAATAAGAAATACAAGCACTCACAAACTCTACCTCCACTCAAGATGTAAGTTTAGTATTATCCCACCCGGTTGACAAACTGGGTGTATTTCACTTCCTTGATCAGATGGATCACGTGATATGTCTTGCAGATAACCTTCGAACTGTTGTAAAAAATGATCGTGATTTTCCTTCTTGGAACTATGAACCAGCTTGATAACACAGTTGTGTATTACGTCCTGTTTGACTGAGGCAAGGCTGTGTTTTCTATCCGTTGTTATTAATGAGAGTTAGTAATAATTCATCCTTAGCTGTGCAGGTCGCGTGTCTATCTTGTTTAAACATAGTTTTCTTTCTTGATAATGACAACACTGTAAAGTTGAATTCAACTTTACATACAACTTTACATATTCGCTCCAATAGATCGTCTCTATCGTTCCGATGTTAAAAACTCACATTTCTTTATCTTGATAAACGAACAGCACCTTGATAACACAATTTCATTTGATTGTTGCAAGGTTGCGTTTGCGTTATTGATTAAATTTGTACACTTTTCAGTCTTCTCTCTCTGTCTACGTCAACATAAAGGCTCCAATGATTTAGTGAATGGATACACACTGTTCAGTATCATTTTACCAACAATTAGTCACAGTGGGTCATGTTGTCTATACATCCGTATTGTAGCTACATCTGTCTTTGGTATTACTGTTTCAATTACCGACCGGACACGCATGCTTGTAATGTTTATATAAAAATATATAAGCTTCAAGATAGTCAAGTTTTGTTTCAGTATAATGATATTCCAATTTTGCAATTAGAAATTATAGTTTTGTTTAGAGTCGAAAATATAAGTAAACCTATGGCTTTAGAAGTGGTCCAGGAAGTCATAACAACAACATACTCTCATTTGACTACACATTAGGGAAACATCTTAGACATAATTCCAAATTGTTTTGAGATAAATTTTGATGATTTTCATTAGATTGCTTTCTTCTGATCAACAGTCTTAATTCCAAAAAATGGAATGATGTTATTTTACTATTGAGTCAATGACACAGTAATACGCATTTGTATTTGATCAGTTAGTCCACGAAGGCTACACCCATTCGAGTCAACGGCAGGCTATTTTTAAAATGCTATTCATATCAAGTACTTAAGGAAAGGAACTTCTACCGTCTCTGTAGTCTAGACTTTGTGTGAACAGGTCCATACTTTTTGAAATGCAGCATGTGCAGTGTTTGCGCATAAAAGCTTTAGTCATAAGGACATTGTCTGTACTATAATAACAGCTTGACATCACAACAAAAACATGTCTTGGAAATTTTCTTCGCCCTTAGCTATGTGCCACAGTGTTCGTGCTCTACAACTAGAGACCTATACAAATTATTCTTTATTGTTGAACTCTCAATCGTGTGTCTCAGTCATTTCAGCTCATGTCTGGGAAACAAAATCCAAATTATTCGTCATAAATGTTGAGACTAAGTTGTCTGTTGTTTCCATCATAAATACTTCTGGGTCATGATCCCAGTTTAATTACTTACAATGGGATCCACATAATGAGTGCGCGGAGTTATATTCAGTGTCACTCATGATAAAAGGCTTAGTTTACTAACATTTATGTGCACATGTCATTTTACAATTTGCTTAAATACAAATCAGAAATTAGTCATGTAGAGTAGATATCACTCTCAATAGAAATGATAATATTCAATGAATTTCCGACAATGTTCTGCCATCATATTTCATGATATCAATCTCAAACTGGTTAAGGTCCTGCAAATTTTTACATTCAACCTTGTTTTGTTTATAGGCTTTTATCGCCAAGTTGTTATAGAGAGAGGATACGTATTAAACCGAAGTGAATTGTTCACTATATTTGATGAAATGGTGTTCTGTCTGATGATACAAGTGGCAATAACTTCTTATTGTTTTCTATGCTCAAAACAGAGTGTGTACGCCATTTCGTAATTTTGTTAAAATTCTTAAAAATATAAAATTTAAATTTGTTTTAATGTACCTCTAGTCTATTCAAATGATGTTTCCAAAATTAGATTTCCGCATATGTGATGTCAAAGGACAATAAATGATAATTCAAGAAAAATTAGAAAGAATCACTGGAATGCTCCTGGAAAGTTGAGCAGGGAATGCACGATTGGTAGAACGACTCTTTTATTACTGTAAACAAAATGTGTTTGTAATAACACATGACTTTACTTATAAATTATTTGCGAAACAACGACTCATTAAGTTTGATAGTAGCATGTTTTAAGCTAATGCATTTAGGTTATTTATTTTTACAACACCATAGGACTGTAGAATAATGTCTTTAAAAATCTTGAATTTCAGAATAAGATCAAACTTTCAAACTTTTTATCTTGTTAAAGGACATTATAAATGAGTTTCACACAACTAGATTTTTGATAAACCTAGTGTTTATAGTCATGTTCCCAGAGAAGAAGCCTGTCATTTGAGAGATGAACCCTGTGTGTTTCAGAACACTTGTTGTATTGTATTGATATCGTATAACTTTCAAATTGAAACCACACGCGAGGAATGCTAGTTTTTAAAAAAAATGACGATTTTAATCATGACACCTTATCAAAGCAAATAGCACTTTGTGACAAAAAACACATCAAGACACGAAAGTAACGCGTTTCAGTTCAAGCATAGGATTGTTGATTCTGACAGAAAACCACTGTGACGTTTTATTAAGGATTATGACGTCAGAATCGCTCGCGTTAATGAAATCTTTGTACTGAATCCCACTGTTTATAATCTGGCAGAAAGCCTACCTTTCTATGTTTGAGCAATTAAACTTTGTAGTTTAATTTTGTTATATATTGTAAGGGTCCATGAACAATCGATGCATCGCCATAAGGGACAATATATCCCGATATTATTTACATATATTTTTTAATTCACTGTCAAAATTAAGTTTTATTCTGTTTCGGAAAGATTAAAAGGAGGGCGTTGTACATTGCACACAGAAAACACGTGGCTGGTAATTAAAGTCTACTTCCCTCAATATTAAATAAAATGAGCTCAAAGCTTTTCCTGACATATGAATTTCAGTATCACGATAAATGTTCTTCCTTGTTGACTATCAAGTGGCAGGTCTATTTCAGTTGGGTGCTTTTTGTCCATTACTTCCTCTTTGGGATATCAAAAAATCATTTAAAATGAAACGGTTAATAAAGGTTGATATGACAGGGATTTGAATAAATAAATATAATTATAGGTATATACATTGATTAAATGATATATAACCAAAACTACACCAAATTTAGATTTGGTTCTTTGCGGTCATATTAAAAGAATTTACAACTGCCGGCTGTCTGACTATTATTTTTATGATAACAAAATCCGGGCATGGCTTAAGGTGTACAAAAACACATATGTAGACTGAAGACGTAACGTATCTGGTTGAAATTGTTCTTCTCATATAAAAATAGAGCGACTTTCTTGATTATACTTTCGTTGTGTATTGTAATTCCATCGGTATTGAGCAAGTCAAGACTTGCTAAAAGAAGACCTGCAGTGTGGATGGCTATCTAATACATGTACACAGTTTAACGCGGGAATAGTAGACTGTAAAAGTCTAGTTTATCATAAACAATATATATATATATTGCAGAAATCTCTTTTCGTTTATCTTGTTTTTGTTCTGTGAATTTGCTGCAAAATGAATAAAACAGAAAAACAATTGAATCATATTTCTAGGAAATGTATTCTTTATAGTTGATTTGATCTCATTTGTTCATCTTTTGCCGCTCTTATCGAGCGAATAAAATTGCAGTATCAGACAATGCACCAACAAGGAAGTTAGATCATAACAATCTTTTTAAGTGCACGTATTCTCCAGAGGTCTGATTCTTAATTTCTGAGTGAC
The DNA here is from genome assembly GCA_921293015.1 of Phorcus lineatus. Lineage (NCBI taxonomy): Eukaryota > Metazoa > Mollusca > Gastropoda > Trochida > Trochidae > Phorcus > Phorcus lineatus. The sequence goes on along the minus strand of OV121085.1, from coordinate 27,542,850 downwards.
GATGCGTTTCTCTTGATTTCGTGTCAAACGATCGTATGACTTGTCATTTTTATTACAACCCGAGAGAGATTTTTTACCATTAGTCAAGAAAAGAAAACAAACTTCATATATGTATCTCAAAAAGGCTTACAGCTGGTAACACTGATCTATATAAGATTTATATTTGAATATAACTTCCTGGTCAGCTATAACTTCTGTGTTAGAATACCATTGACGCTACTACAATGAAAGACGGAACTAGGTTTACCGGCTGAGTTATTGTAAAGAGTCATACAAACTACATGTCTTATATCCTATATTAAAACATGTATATTCATAAATGTATACTTATATACCTTGAACGTTTCCATACATCCATCACATGAAAGATTCTTTACATAAGTATATATAGATATGAAACAAGCTCTTTCACAACACTTATCACAACGTTTTATAATATACTTGGTTACTTCGATAAAGCTTCATTTGAAACCTTACATTTATAGGAATATTTCCACGACATAAATCATTTCACATATATATTTATATATGTTTATATATCATTAGATATTTGAAGTCAAGTTTCGACAGATGAAACGCATTGCTTTCAACTGTTTCAATATGTACATGCACTCGCTGCTAAAATAAACGTCACCACTTTAATTTAGGATTATTCAGTTATCAACACTGTCAGTTCATTTTGACACTATAATGGTATTTCCTTAGAGCGTCTCGATATTTGATATAATATGTAAGATATAACATAGCCTTGCAAAAATTATGAAATAATATATAAATAATACACGTTTACGTTCATTTCCTGAGCAGAACTAAAAAACATTGCATCAAATCGTTCAATAGGATTGCCGGAGTTGTAGAAAGCGAACAAAACTATTCGTGTTACTTAAATTAAATTTTACAACTTATTGTGTGTAACGGGTCACGTTCCTTTACAATACACACTTATAGAATCACTATCACTAAGTAAACATACCTGACCTCAAATCCGCCAAACAGTTACGGTCAACTTATCAATTGAGGAAAATATGTACGGTGGAATAGTTACACACATATTTTATAAAATTTGCTTCATAAAAAATGTAATTTTGTCTCTCTGCAAGATAACCACGCCTCAGATCATACATATAGATATCAAGTGTGTTGTAAACATTCTCAAAACATGGAAGGAATCACTTCAAGGTACATTTTCAAAAATACAAACATTATTGATATTGTATACCTATTTTAAGAAAAATATTTATAGGATGAAAGAATCATGTTTAAATTGTCCAAATAGTTGAATAATGTTATTTTTATTCTCCTCACTTTAAAAGGGGCAATATGATGTTTGTGGACATTTTATGTCTTGAGTTGTTCTTCAACAAATATATATATTAAGCTCAATGCATTATCTTCAGTGAGTTCAACAACTCCGTAAGCGAAAGTATCATGTGAAAACTGCTGTCGTCAATTTTAGTGAGAACATCTGTAGCAATTTGATATATAGGGATGGATTCACGTAGATTAACGGAACGTGTTATGTAAAACGTTTATTAGAAGTATTCATTTTGAATAAAATACATTGCCTTAGAATTGGTAATTCATTTCGTTCCGTGAGTTTAATTTTTAAAAAGTGATACTGAAAATTCAAGAGACAATTCAACTTAAAATTTGTGCTCAAACATTTTGAATGTTGTATCGGCTGTCTTGATTACGGAAAATGATAATTGGAGTGCCGTATAATACAAAGGTGTTGTAATTAAATTATGAATTATTGAGGTCAACCTGAACGCTGATGTGACCTACAGTCGGTATTCTAACAGTTCGAGTACTTTTCATGTATCTCTATCAACTCAGAAATGTATACAGTGTTCGAAATAGTTTAAAATTCTTACCAGCGAAAAGGGTTTGATTTGACAAAACCTTCAGTGAATAAATACTTAACACATCTAAAATCATAAAAGCCAGGCGAGCTTTCTGACTACTTCTTCAATAAGCCTTATTTAAAAGTAACCAGCAATTGTCTTGCGGGCAGGCAGCTACTCCAAACACTGGATGTGCGTTTCCCCATCTTTACGTTAAAAGTATTAGTATTATATTAGTAAAGAATGTATGAAATAGTCTCAATTACTGGAGCAGTGTTACTGACTGTCACCTGCTTCTCATTAAATAATCTATCGAGGAAAACTTATTTAACAGGAAGGTGTTTTTCACTAATTGATACCGATAACAATAAATCAGGATATATTCGATATTTCATTTAATATGGATTCGAATCTTATGTGTTTCCTTGTCGAAAAAATGATAACACTATAACAAAACCTTCACAGGAAAACCTTTATACGTATTTCGACAATGACTCATAACTCCGGTCATATTAATTTATCTTTGTTTACTGTAAAACATCAAAACGGGAAATGGTTTGCTAATTAAGTGCCCTGTGTACTGCTGTGTCTATTGTTGAAAAATACAATGGTTGCCAAGCGACAGTCATTTCTGGAAGTGCTTCCATGAGGGACATGTTTCCTAAAATGAGGCAGTGCTGTTATGAACCCATCATCGGTTAATGTTCCAATGCTTCACAAATGACCCTTGAAACCGCTTATTTTTGTTTTCAAATATGTGTTCCATAACGCTGCATTTTAAACCGTCCCTTTGAGTTCATGCTGCATTTGAAATTCGAAAGGAAACCTTGCATCCTTATTGGCTGAAATCATGAAAATGCTATCATATTTCATTAAAGCAAGAATAAAATATGTTGTTAAATGAAATGAGTGACTCGCAGGTTCAGTCGACATAGCAAATTCACCAATCTAGTTAAAACTAGATGTAATGATTCGTCAATAACGGACTTCGGGACGTATTATATTACGGCTAGTTTTAACTAGATTGCAATTCACTGGCTTATTCAAATCAAGGGTGGGTAATTTCCCTACTGTCGCTTACAACACAAAGCATAGTCAAAGTAAGGCCTAGTCAAGAAAGCAATATTTTATGTGTGCCTCAGTCAATATGTCACAGGGGTGCCTTTGAAAAATATCTGAATATTAAACCCTTGATGACTGAGGATATTAAAAAACAAGATGGAGAAATTGTTCTCAGGAAATAATTGCAAACTGCGAATACAAAGAAGACACGACCAAAAGTTAGCATCGCATGGTGGTGGCCTGTCATTGTCAAAATCATTCAATAGCATATGGCATTCATTTTATTGAAGGGTATTAAACCCTTCGATCCCTGAAATATATGAATATTTAGAGGTTATAACATGCCATTTTTCATATCATACCCCATATCAGCCCGAGACGCGGCCAGAGGGCTGAAATGGGTCGAGGGCTGATATGGGGTATGATATGAAAAATGGCATGTTGTAACCTTTTTATCATATATTTTCGAACACAAGTCGCGCTTTAAGGTAGTTCTATATATTTTAGATAACTAATATATTTCAATAACTAACAAGAACGGTAAGAAAAATAAAATCCAGCAGTGTCATCTATTTCAATGAAACGATTGGAAATGTTTTCATTCTTAACAATCCCGTCAAGCTGAATGATTCTTCCCGCCACCGACTGCAGCGTTTGTTCGCCGACAGCAGCCATTTTGATGACGCTAGCAGACGCCACAAAGGGAGATAACTCTAACCAAAAGTTCCCCAGTGATATTGATATGGATTTGCGGACCGGTCTGATATGGCTGATATGGATTTGAGGACTGGGCGGCAATTTTGGATGCTGTGTACTTGCCTTTATCACATATGCTAAACAAATGTCTGTTACAATAAACGTTTTATGAAAAGGGAAGTAGGTGTCATTCATCCAAAAAGATAGTAAGATGCCCTTATCATGACGCCCAGTTAGCAGATCAACAGACCAAATGACCATATCGTGTGATTATTAAAAATTAAGGAATTTTCGTGTAAGTGATTCATATTTATAATACATGATTGTAAATGTGAACACGTATCTGTCAAAATATCACCTCTCGACGGAGCAATGCGAAAAATCAATGCTGCACGACAACAAATTACCCAATTAAGCTACTGTTTTTTAAGCACTTTCTCATGATTATAGATCGTTCTTTATGTTTTTTTCGAAATAAGAACCAAATCGTCAACAATTCATTCCATTCAACAAACATATCAACACATTTACATATCTTTATTTCCGAAGAGTCGACGGGTCCGCCCCTTGAGCTTGATTTTTGATCATATTCCCTTTTTTAATGAATGTGCCCTTTTTGTAAAATTGTAAAATTAAAGCAAACAGAACATGATAATTTGTAACATGTTTCGACTAGATTTGAGGTTTATAATATATTCATCACATGTTTTGGTTTACAGAAACATCTTCTCGCATTTCGTTTCCACAAAAACAAAAACTAATAAGACTCGTTTCAAGAAGTAGAGAAAAATGAGTAATCCGGAAATGAGTTACATAAATTGTGATCAACATCTTATTCATCACTTTGATTTTGTTAACAGAAATATAAAAAGCTTACCCTGTCATGTTATATAAACTATTATTTCTATAAAATTAAAATTAGAGAATAAACCTATATAGAAAAATCGATATTTTTGCAGAATGGCGTAGTAAATGAAATAGGCAAATCAATTATTTTATGACCTGTACATAAATCCGCTGATTTCCGACAAGTGTCATTTGCTTGCTGTTTTTCAAAAGGTTTTGAGAATTCTGTTTGTAACAACACAATCACGTCAATGGAATGAAGAAACAACAGCGACTGACTCTACATCATACTAACTCAATTGTTTTATTTTTATGTCGCAAAGTAATGGTAAGGAGGACTGCACTGTATTCTGCGACACAAGTAAAACAAGTAGTAGGGTATGGCACAAGGGCCACTATATATAATTTCAAAGTACAGGAACACATAACAAGCGTAGAATATCGAATGTTTACCTAATAGTTGGAAAGGGCGATAACTCTTGGCTGTACGCCATTTCTCGTCATCTGTTGGCGCAAACGTCGCTCTTACATCCCACCTACCTACCTACCTACCTACCTACCATTTCTCGTATCTAAGGATTTGCGTGACCCCTTTTAACATACAAAAATATACCTTGGGCACTTGACAGATTTTCACCAATAAGTTTCCATCATTTCCGTGGAAGTCGATATAAATCCTTATAAACATCCTTTAAACCTAGTCTTAAATTCACCTCAAGTTTACGACTACATTAGTGTACATTAATCTACAAACGTAAGTTGGTACGGAATGTGCACATAAAGACATACACCCATTTGTACATCTTCCCTTACATAAACAAATACTTTGGGCTGTACATCTACTTGCACATCTACATATACCGCTACATCTATTGCTTCATCTATCTACACCTTCCTTTACTTGTGTAGGTCTGAGTGACAACTGAATTATCATTTGCAATTGCACCCAGTAAACTCTGATTAAACATGATAGTCTACATTTCGATATACTTATCCATCTACTTCTTACATTAATCGGACACTTCGTTATTTTCATGGCATAGTGTTGGTTTTGAAGCAAAAAGATATGCCATAAATTTCGATAATTCAGCTCATCTCACATATACACATCAAATGAATGTTATGGTCACGATATTTTTCGATGAAAAATAAGAAAAACACAGTGCCAACAGATACGTTTTTATATATTTCAAACACTGATAACTATTCTAACTACCCTGATTGCTTTAGTTTAGTATCCACATATTTTTAGATTGACAAAAAATGGCGTCATTGTCAGGATTTTCGGTCTAAATAGCCACTTTATATCTACATATAGCTCTTTACATAACCAATCAGCTTTTCAATATAATTTTTGAACATTTATTATACGATTTGTGCAAATGACATGGTTTTGCATATGTGACTACAACAACCTCATAATGATGATAATAGTAAATGGGTACTTACAATCCAAAGCATGCTCAAAGCGCTACACATTTATTACCCTATATATCTAAAGCCAAATCTATCTGTAACTATACATATACAGTTAGTCTTCGAACATTGTGTACATACATGTCAAAGTAGTTTTTATTTCAATTTGCATCAGTATTCATTACGATCTGGAGTAGGTATTACAATATGGAACGACTATTGTAAAATTCCACTACAGAATCTCCCCTCCTTACACTCCATAATATAGCCTGAAACCAATTCTAATGATCAATAAAATAAGGTGTTATTTAATGGACAATGTTCCTCAAGAACCCAGCCACATGCAAGTGAATCCCGTCACCTATGTGTTGTATACAACAACCTTTCAAACAACCAGAAGTATTGGGTATTTCAGGATCGGTATCGACTTTATTATCTATTTTTGCACTCCTGATTGACAAAGGAGAATGTTCGATGCATTGAGATCCTTCGACTTCATCGGACAGGACTTTCTTACAAGGAAATTGCAAGAGGAACTCAGTTTTCCTACATCGTAATAAGCCGTCTGGTGAGACAGCATGCGCATCCCTATTATATGAAGGACCTTCTCCATTCTAGAAGACCAAAAGGTACCACGCCCTTGGAGGATAGACCTCTGTTAAGGCTCGACAGACGCCAGCGAAACCCTTCTGAAATAAGCCTGTTTACTTCATCGCCACTTGACGACCAGACTGAGAATAACCGCCTCAAAGCTGCTGGATCGAGAGGGAGGGGTTGATCAGGCATCAACAGCTCAGAAATTACCACAAGCGTCAGCGTAGGTTTTGTTATGAGGACAGGCAGAGTTTGAGCCTAAGATCATGGAGAAGAATACACTTGATCGACAAAAGTCGCTTCCTCTGCACTTACGAGCGAGGCCGCGTATGGAGAACTATACCAGTGTACGTCTTTCCCTTAGGAACATATTGCCAACAGTACCATTTGGCGCGGGATCCGTAATGGTTTTGGGATGTTTCTTTTATGACAGTAGACTGGATTTTGCGACTATGCAAGGTTCACTCACAAACGCTCGATAAGTTCAGGAGGTTCTGGATCCTGTAATCAGTGATCAGTTCGAGGAACACAAACTTGCCAGAAGGCTGATGTTCATGGACGACAATGCTCGACCTTTTTCTTCATGTGCTGTAAACCAACAGCTGGCAAAAAATGCTACGACACTAATTCCATGGCCAGCAATGTATCCTGATTTGAACATACATAACATTTGAATCGTACATGCCTCCTCCACAAGACCTGATGGAACTTGAGGAAGCTCTTCACAGTTATTCGAGCACATGATGGCATCGAACGTTATTTCTGGGACACTGATCCACTTTATTTAAGCTGCTGTTACTGGGGGGCCAAACACTAATACCTTGAACCGACGATACTTAAACATCAATGTCTTTTGGAGGAAATTCCGTTTTAATTTCAGTCTGTGTTTTCGTGCACTCTTATTGCTCATACTGTTATTGATAAATGATCATTCTCAAGTAGTATTTGCTTGATATACATGTAGATGGGCAGTTAGGTAAAGAAAGTACATATCAATCATGATCATTTCAAACACGATCCAAAGTAAATTCCGATATAGGTTTAAAGCCTTGATAAATATTTTTGGGGCAAAGTAAAAATTAATCATCTATACATTTGTGAACATCCTGTTGCCAAAATTCAAATTGCAGGGCATATTCATCAAGTCATGGAAAAACAAAACAACACAAACTATCAGACCCGTTAAAACCGATACAGGAAAGATGAAAAACAGCGAAAATATTATTTGCTTCAAGGTAATGGGATGTTCATGAATCATCATATGCCTCGCGATACATCATTCCCAGACTTGGAAAAATTTGGATGACGCATTCATGGTTTTGCTCTTTCAATCAATACACACTGTTGTTAAGCTGCGTTCACACTATGCCACGATTAGGGTTTGTATGACGCGATCGAATTGTGTGATGGATCTTCCAAGAGTGTGTACATTCCTTTTTGGAGACAAATCATCAATCGGAAATGAGCTGGTACATTTTCTTATGTTCTGTTTCCGATCCGTCCCTAGTGAACGAAGTTCTGTCGAGATTATTATGTGATCTGGCAGGTTCCTTAAAAATGTAAACGATTTGTCGGCCTCCGTTGCGTAATTGTGTCATAATGTAAACGTAGCATTAAATTGAAAACTAGTTATATATTCAATAAAAAATAGGAAAAATATACATAATATGGCGTGAAAAGAAATGTATAATGTTTACATGACAATACTCAGTAAGTTGCAGTAGTCATCCGATTATGGAATCTTGTCAGCTGATGTTAAGTCACTCGAGCTGTTGAAGGGAAATTAAGGGACATTGACAGTGTATCAATTTCGCGTGACTTTTATCTGTCCATAATCATGACATCCTTCATTATTATACACTTTCAGCTGATCGTACGTATTTTCAGAACGAGGCGGAGAATCCCTTGTGTTGTAGTAGTCCACATCCGGTCGGCCATCTCGGATAACATTCAGTCGGTTTCCTCCATCAATTTCCTCATACGTGTCGTCTTTAGGGGACGTGTCAGGTACGTACCTTGTACCTCTCTGTCTCTGGGAACGTGGTCTGATCACTTTACTGAAACGATACCGATAGCCATTCTTGATTTGATTCTCAAAAATGAGAAACAACAAAATGGACACAATATAGAAAATGCTTTTAAGTTTTAAATTGATTATCATTAAAACGTCAGCTGTTTAACACATGGAACTGATGTCGTGTAACTATAATAGCTACGGATATTTTACTTGTCATACATACATGTATATAGCAATGATAATAGCCACAATGATGACAGCAAGAATTGAAGCAACAATGGCACCCACAGTTGTTCCTGATAGTGCCTTGTCTGAAAATACAAATATCATTGACAAATATTATTCAGATATATATATCATTGACAAATATTATTCAGATATATATGAATCATTGACAAATATTATATATATATATATATATATATATATATATATATATATATATATGCAGATCAAGAAATGAACATCAATAGAATTATATTAATATTGGTTGTTTTGATGTCGTTGATAGTGAAACATTAAGTAGTGAACCCGAGTGAACCTTTCATTCAACTAAAAATGTTCTCATTCAATTGGATATCCTGGTTTAGAACCAAATCTAATGTCTAAGATAAAAATCACCACAGTTAACCTTTGTCTTCAAGAGCAAATTCCAAGTGACTCCCTTCAGTGCAGCCCAGACTCGTGCAAGCGAACAACCACATCCTGTAATAAACAAAGAAAAGCAATATACGTGAAATGTGACATTTAGGTAGCAAAATTTCATATGACCCTAACTGTTAGAATTTGATGAGGCAGTTCAGTCATGCAATATGTACTCGTTAATGCCCATTTAAGAACATGTGATACATATTTACGACATAGTCATTTCGCAGGGATCCTTAAGGACCATATCAAGGAAAACAGTTTCACTCAGCTAACCTTTAAGTTTTCATTGCGGAACTTCAGTTAAAAACTATTTTGTAAGTTTCCTTAATCAGGGGTCTTTTACATATATTTTAGGTTTAAAATCGTTTATAGTCTTTACAACCTGTATGTGCCTTTGTAAGAGTTTGGGTGAGCAAAAGGAGTTTTTCTAAAATTACCTATATGTGTCCTTTGGGAGAGGTCCGTTACAGAATCTTGTCTGATCTGCGACGTCACTGCAGTCTTCACCACCGAGAATAAATCTATGACTCTGTGACTCTTGAAGTAGAAATGTTCAAACACTGCTACTAACTTTAAATACAGATTAAATGTAAATGTACTATTTAAAAGCACTCAGGTGCACATCATTTATAGGCTTTTATTGTTATTGTGATAACAAAGTGCAAGAGAAATCTTGTTACTGGATACCCCCTCTAGAGGTGACTTGAATCAGTTCTTCAATGGTAATCTCTGTAACAAATACTTAATATCTTGCCTAAAATACCGAATCCTTATTGGTAGCAATCAAAGCTAGTTGTGCAATCAAACTATACACTGTTCCCATAATCGTGGACAGGAAACAAGACAGATGACATTCGACGATATAACAAATAATTATGACTTAAGACTTATAACCATAACAGCGACAAATTGTGAAAACGACGAGGTTATTTCAAACCGATAATATGACTCATACATTAATAAATCGAATATCTACTTTACTGAAAGTTAACAGATCAGTAGATAATTGATCGTCAACATACGTTGCACTCCATCCAACCATTCATTGTCTGTTGCTCTGTACATGGATGTGAAGGCGACACCTTTAGCCTTGTCCCAGTTGGGAAGACTGTCGTAATAGGATGCTTTCTTTGTGGTTGGTCCAGCTGCGTGGTTGGTAATACATTCATTTAAGACAATTCGCAGTCATTTTATTTTGAATAATCTCTCGAAATTTCAAACGCAAATTTGTTGAAATTACCATTTTCACAATAAATGTGTTTTTTAGTCAAACATTCTTTATCTTTGTAACGTTAAAATCATTATCATTATAGGATGCTTATTTTGTATTTGTAAATAATTTATGTACGGATGACAACTTACTTAGCTGTGGCTAGTTATATTTATAGTACATGAAATAAACTCAAAGAAGAGCGTAGCCACTGGAATTGTGCATTCACAAACATGTGCAAAACGTGTTTATAAGGCATGATTTGTAATTCACGTGCAGCAATGTTGCATTTATACCCTTGATTAATACCTTGATGGGAAGAGCAGACATTCAGTCACATAGAGGATACCAAAAGTATGCCAAGACTTACAGAAGCACCACGTGACCAAGCGATCGGTATGTCAACTATGGGGGCTTCCCAACGTCAAATGGCAAGGACCTTCACCGCAGCCAAACCACTATCTGATGCCTATCATTAGGCTTCTATAAGACAGGACAGACCAAGATCGGGAAGAGCGACGTAAACAACTACGACCGAAGATCGCTACATCAGGAAGATTCACCTCCGAAACCGATTAGTAACGGCGACGACACTTGGTCATGTCATCAGCACAGCACATCCCTTCGTCGACTTCGTTTGGCTCATATACAAGCCTATCGCCCTTGCTGTTGAATAGCTTTGAGCCGTTTACATAGTCGACTGGGAGAGGGTGCTGTTTACAGACGAGAGCAAGTTTTGCCTATATATATATATCCTATATATATATATATATATATATATATATACGATGGCAGTGTGCGAGTTTATCGACGAAGGGATAAGCGTCTGGCGCCAAACTGCATTAGAGAGGTTTACCATTTTGGAGGCGTAGGCATCAAGGTGTGGGGAGCGATTTGTGGCCAAATGACGACGCCTGCGAGGCAATCTGACTGGCCAGTTATATATGGATGAGGTACTGAGATCTGTCGTCCTTCCTTTCATCCAACAACAGCCAAGAAGATTGATACTGCAATACGACAACTCAAGACCTCACACTGTCCTTATTATTAGAGAGTACCGCGAGAAAGCCGACGTCACTGTTTTGCTTGGCCAGGCAACTGACCAGATATGAACCCCATTGAACAACTTCGGGATCTCCTTGACCGCCATTTGAGACAGCTGTTGCCACCTCCAAACAACCAGCAGGAACTTGAGAAAGCTATGTTAAACATAAGGAACAGGTTCACTGCTGAAGTATTCCGACGCCTGAGGCGTGTACTAGCTTGCATTGGTGCCTAAGGTGGTCACGCTCGCTACTGATGACAGAGTCCATGATTCCTGTGACTTCTGAGAGTTTTGTGCACTTGTCTTTTAACTCCACAATTGTGTTATTCTTAATATTGATCCGCTGTCTCTTTCCTTGTGTATTGGGGAAAATTAATTGCCGATATTTGGATGTTTTTTTAAAAAGACTATTGACAAATGATTTCTGTTTATAAACCAATCTTCAAAATTCTCATATTTGCGTTTGTTCTTATTTTTTTGTTTTGCCTGATAGTTTAAGTTAAATGCACTACTTTTCATCTGGGCTCCAATCAATGCACAATAATCTGTGATAAAACTTTGTTATATCAAGTAACCATTTCAAGCATTTGTATTTATCTTCCTCTTTTCCACTGAACTGCCGAAACTGGAAATCCTTTGCACAATATGCTTTCAGCTAGAGAAGTGATCGGACGTGTTTCCGTCTTTCAACACGCCCATGAGATCATCCACATACCTTGACTAGAGAAATAATTCTTCAACTCTCTATCTTCCGTGACCATCCTTGGTGTAGCGAAGTTCCTCGTTGTTGATCACTGATAGGCTCAGTAAAAAGCTGGTATTTATTGGCCATCTTTGATTTCAGTAATACCCGCTTCTTGTTTCAATATTTAAATTGATGTCAATGGATTAGTTGAACCGACAATCTACGTAGATGGATTTGGCTAGATATAGGGTAAAAGGGTATGGCGTCAATCTTGGACAATATCTTGTAAACACCTTTCTGCCTGCTATCTAGAATGTCTACAAAAGTTATTTTTCAATTTCCTAATGGTTGCTAAAAGGGATTAAGCGTCGATAAGAAGGGACATAATTTTGCATACAGGACCCACCCAAATCCCTGGACTGTATGTTACCAAATTCAGTCGTACAATGCAATCTAATGCCGATAATAACGAGTTTCTATTTTCAAACATTCTTAATGTCCTTGTACCTGAGTCGCAATTGGGAAATTCATTTCTTTATTGATAAATGCTTATAACATATATATTCTGTGTGAGAACAAGTCGAAAGAACTTACTTATTGGGCAGTGACCTAGCATGCACACAAGCAATCCCGTTCTTACGACGGCTCCATTTTGGTTGTTGAAAAAACACACTGTACAGATATCTACAGCAACGTTTGACTCGGATACGCCTCCACTGATTATCTGTATAAGAGGTGTGTTACCATCCTTCAGCGGTGGAGCTATGGGAAGGAAAAGGTTCCAAGATGCAATCTAAGAAAAATATAATACTGTAGAACAAGGAAACAAGATAAAGACATAAAATTGAAATGCTCTGAAAATCAAACGAATAGGTTTATTTTGCCAAAATGACACTGTTGTTTTAGCAAATCATAACATCAAGATTTTACTTTTTCAATTCAGGGCAGAACTTTCATTTCAGCAAAACGCAAAATGTTTGAGGCAATAACTCACGTCCTTCCGGCGCATATCTATGGATTAATCTTTGAGCTCCTTCAAAACTGTTACTGATGAAAACCTGAAAAGCAATTTTAAAATACTTCACGAAAACATTGTAACAACATAACTATAAATCAGCCATAGTAGATATAAAAAGGGGGTTCTGGACCACGAGAAATTTTTAACGTATTGCTAATGTATTTCATACATTAAAAACCTACTTTATAAGACACACGTATTTTTTATGTATGAAATACATTTAAAAATACTGTATGAAATGGGGAGTTATAGGCCGAACGTATTTTTAATGCACATCTCATCTCCTACCCTATTCAAAATTTTTGCAAAATACCTCCTGTGTACCTTCTCTGGGAGTAACTAGTTTTACAGCGCTCTACTCCAAGAGGAGGCACACATCCCAATTAGTTCCAAGTGTATTCGACACACCTTCGTCTCGGACACTGATCACAACACTGCAAGAGAGATAACCATTGTACAACTAGTTTTTTAGAGCGCAAGTCCAATGGTCAGCAGCCCTGCAGTGAATGATCAACGACCGAGAAGATAATGTGGTGAATAAACCCAAATCGAGGCCCAACCCTCGATATCTCTATGCTTTCGGTTTGCTTATATACAGAAAAGTGTGTAGACATTTTTAACATGGGTGTGTGGCGACATGATTGATACCATAATAAAGTCAATTCTAAATTTAAAACCATATTTCATTTAAATAATTATTCTCTATGATTACATTATATTTTTGATATTTAGACTCCCCCATTTTTTACAGTATTTTTTAATGTATTTCATACATAAAAAAATATGTGTGTCTAAAAAGGAGGTTTTTATGTATCTCATACGTTAGCAATACATTAAAAATTTCTCGTGGTCCAGAACCCCATATTTTTTAATGTACGAAGTACATTAAAAAATACGTGTGTCTAAAAAAGTAGGTTTTGAAATGAAATGAAATACATTAGCAATACATTAAAAATTTCTCGTGGTCCAGAACCCCCTTTTTATATCTACTGCCATTTTAAAACACAACTGGATAACTTTAATAATGAAACAGAGACTCCGGAATTGTTCGAATGATGGGTTTTTTTTAAAAACAGCATTATGGGAAATAGTTTGTGTTGACATAAGCAAAACATATTATCTATTTTCTTATTTCTTATTTGCTATTATCGCTCTATTGTATAATTAGGTTTTATACAAATTCAGTCAAACATAAAATGATCATGCCATAGAACTACATTTGTACGAACAAAAATTGATAATATGATGTAGTATATATTTCCAACTTTTCAAAATGTCCTATGTAGGCAGAGAGTGACTTATTGCCAATAAAAAAAAACAAATTGCATGTTAGAAGATATATTTTCTCTCAGATATCCCATTTAAGTATATTTAGATGTTAAGTTTTCAAATTTTCTGATGAAAAACGGATGGTAAAAGGATATAAAATATTGTAATTGACTATGTTTGAGTCGCAGAAAACAAACGATTAAATCAAAGTTGAAGTTGAATATCATCTATTAATGGCATGTCATCAGTGCAACGATGCACAAAAAGAAAGTTTTGATCATGATGGTCTCTTTGAAAAACTATTGTTTTGCAACATTGATTTATGTTAAATCAATGTTGCCAAAGTCCTTATTTAAGTTCGTAAAATTCGAAATACGTAAACGTTCCTTAAATAGCTATATAAAGATTTATTACACATGTGATGAATGTACAAACGATGACGATGACATATTTATCTCGTACATTACACATTCGCAATCGCAATGACTTGTCTTTTATCAATGTGACCAAAAGATTTGATATGATAAACAATGACCTCTCATTCAGGGTCAACTTGAAACGGATCACTTTTAAACTATGACAAACACGCATTTTGTAATGTTTACATCTTGATATACTTCAATAACAAAGCTTTAAACATTTATATACATTATCAGTAAGAAAAAATATGGATTTATATATGGCCACAACTATCATCAAAAAAGGCATCGGGAGGAAAAATAACCTTTGGTTGTATCAAGATCCGGAAATCATTCATCACTCAATCATTGTATCAAATGGTTTGCTGATGCAAAACGCTTATCGAGAGCAACCTTCACCGAGAGCAACCTTCACCGAAAACGTAAGAAACGGGGCAGTCAACACATACACTTGATAGTGAACTTGTCTTGCATGTGAACTGTCACTTGCTCAAAAGTAAATAAGGGTGGTTCACTCTCTTTAAACTTCATATTTTTCACTGATGCTTAGCACAATTGTATTTGCATGTTACTGCTTTAACAGAATCACTTTACTGTGAATATTTGTATTGTTATGTCTTAATGACCTTGCATACTTAATACAACTATCCCTTATGTAAACTTACGATAAACGTGTAGTTAAAGCCGGCTGTTACATCAATTTGAACGTCCCAAGAACAAGACCCGGTTGACTCGTATACTTTTACACCACTCTTTGGAATGACACTTTCATGTAGACTCTACCGAACACATAAAAGAACAGACAGTTCAGTTATTAGTGATACATTTCATGAAACATCTATCCATTGGCTATTTAGTTTGTTAGGCTATATGGTACATCAATAGAAGCAATGAACATGAACAAATTCTGAGACAATCAAAACAGGTTTAACGGCATTAAGGTTTAACTTCCACATTGGCAACTGAGTCCGCACCAATGCAGATGTAATATTGCGGTTACTTGAAATAACGATGCGGTAAATATAATAAGGGATGCGGTTAAATGTTCTTAAAAAGTGCTGGAAACACTAACAAAATGCGCAGTAAAATGTAAAACCTTACTTCAATATGTGAAAACTGTATTTCTACTATGACAACAAATACTTTATTGATGTAGGTCTCTCATTGTGCTTCAGCCTTTAAGCTTTATGAGCTTTATAAGATTAAATGATTCAATAACAGTGAAAATTCTGCTCTACTATTATCAATCAAAAATGCAATTCAATGTTCAATCGAGCTTTAAAGCAAAATTATAAAAATATGAATATATATCTTTTAAAAACGATAATGACGTCATTGAGAGTTCTGTGGTTCATATCTCAACTTAATCTAAAGTGTCATTGCAAATTGATCTGAAGGTTGCTTACGAGAACAATGCTAACATATTCAAACCTACATTATCCCCGTTGTAAAGATATTAGTATATATGCGTTACATACTCACTGTAAAACCCTCTGACCCTCCTTTTAGAAACATCCTTACTAAACTGTACCTATTGTGTCGCGCTTCACCCTGCCCAGGATACCATTCACATATAGAAATCTTTTTTCGAACGTTTTGACAGATGTTTTTCTGCTTTGAGGACAAACTCGATGCCTGAAATCTTAATACTCGTAAAATGTGCATGTTTACGCACTGTTTGATCAAATATGTTCAAATGGATGCCCCACCTGTTGCAACCATCGACAATTTAGAAAGTAAACTCATGACAATTCAGATTGGTGAAAGGCCTGTCGGTTGATATCGACGCCAATGATGGCAACGTACAACGTCTCATATACTTATATTTAGGTTGTATATGCTAATCTCATTTGTTTCTAAAACACGTTACATGCTTTTATACTTACCTCTGTCTCGTATCTGACAGTTGCTCTCCGAATGATACCATTTCTTCCGTCTTTTTGAGGTGGACATTTCCAGGACAACTTTACTTTGTTAAAGACACCTGGTACTTCACTGGCCTCAAGGTCAACCACTTGGGTTGGAGCTTAAAGGGAATAAACCCCATTTTCACACAAAACATGAACCCCGCTTACTATGAAAAAATGGATAACACGTATCTCGAGCAGTTCAGAAACATATGCACTTTATTCTGCACAGACATATTCTTTGAGGGTTGCGAAAATTTGACAATGTATCCCATTTTGATCTTAAAGGACGATAAAAAAATAAAAGATTTCATTTGTTCAGAATTGGTTACTCTGTATGACAAACATAACTATATAATAAAAATAAATAAATCCTCTTTTAATGATATAAATGACAATCGTTACCGTGTTAGTAGAATAATCAGTATAATAACTAACACAAATACTTGTTAATGATCAGGGTATCCTTCAAATGACGACATTCAGGTTAACCTCAGGTATAGTTAATATCTTTTAGTTACTGTTAATGGTAACTCCGACTGTAATTATATAAACTGCAGAATCTGATCAATTCAAACAAATCACAGCTATATTGCAAGTGAGTTATGCAGTTATGGGCAGTGTAGGAAAGATAGCCTGTCCCAACGTCCGAGTTATTCACAATCAAATAAAAAAGGCCCATTGCCCATTTGGGGTCAAGGGGTCACCGAACCTACAATTCAGAATCCCCATTGTCCAAGGAGTCTACACACAACTATTAAGCTATCAAGACCTTTTGGAACTGGAGAAGAAGATGAAAGTAGGATTTTAAGGTTTTGACCCCTGTTACCCCATTTGGGGTCAAGTGGTCACCAAACCTACAATTTAGAATCCCCATTGGCCAAGGAGTCTTCACACAATTTTTCAGCTCTCTAGACCTTTTGGAACTAGGGAAAAAGATGAAATTAGGTTTTTTAGGTTTTGACCCTTGTGACCCCATTTTGCGTCATGGGGTCACCAAACCTACAATTTAGAATCCCCATTGGCCAAGGAGTCTTCACACACCTTTTCAGCTCTCTAGATCTAGACCTTTTGGAACTAAGGAAAAAGATGAAATTAGGTTTTTTAGGTTTTGACCCCTGTGACCCCAAATGGGGTCATGGGGTCACCAAACCTACAATTTAGAATCCCCATTGGCCAAGGAGTCTACACACACCTTTTCAGCTCTCTAGACCTTTTGGAACTAGGGAAAAAGATTAAATTAGGTTTTTTAGGTTTTGACCCCTGTGACCCCACTTGGGGTCATGGGGTCACCAAACCTACAATTTGGAATCCCCCTTGGCCAAGGAGTCTACAAACAGCTTTTCAGCTCTCTAGGCCTTTTGGAACTAGGGAAAAAGATTAAATTAGGTTTTTTAGGTTTTCACCCCTGTGACCCCATTTTGGGTCATGGGGTCACCAAACCTACAATTTAGAATCCCCGTTGGCCAAGGAGTCTACACACACCTTTTCAGCTCTCTAGACCTTTTGGAACTGGAGAAGAAGATGAAAATAGGTTTTTCAGGTTTTGACCCCTGTGACCCCATTTAGGGTCATGGGGTCACCAAACCTACAATTTAGAACCTCTAGTGCCCAAGGAGTCTACACACAACTTTTCAGCTCTCTGGACCTTTTGGAACTGGAGAAGAAGATTAAAATAGATTTTTAAGGTTTTGACCCTTGTGACCCCATTTGGGGTCATGGGGTCACCAAACCTACAATTTAGAATCCCCATTGGCCAAGGAGTCTACACACACCTTTTCAGCTCTCTAGACCTTTTGGAACTAGGGAAAAAGATTAAATTAGGTTTTTTGGGTTTTGACCCCTGTGACCCCACTTGGGGTCATGGGGTCACCAAACCTACAATTTAGAATCCCCATTGGCCAAGGAGTCTACACACACCTTTTCAGCCCTCTAGACCTTTTGGAACTAGGGAAAAGATTAAATTAGGTTTTTTAGGTTTTGACCCCTGTGACCCCACTTGGGGTCATGGGGTCACCAAACCTACAATTTAGAATCCCCATTGGCCAAGGAGTCTACAAACAGCTTTTCAGCTCTCTAGGCCTTTTGGAACTAGGGAAAAAGATTAAATTAGGTTTTTTAGGTTTTCACCCCTGTGACCCCATTTTGGGTCATGGGGTCACCAAACCTACAATTTAGAATCCCCGTTGGCCAAGGAGTCTACACACACCTTTTCAGCTCTCTAGACCTTTTGGAACTGGAGAAGAAGATGAAAATAGGTTTTTCAGGTTTTGACCCTTGTGACCCCATTTGGGGTCATGGGGTCACCAAACCTACAATTTAGAACCTCTAGTGCCCAAGAAGTCTACACACAACTTTTCAGCTCTCTGGACCTTTTGGAACTGGAGAAGAAGATTAAAATAGATTTTTAAGGTTTTGACCCTTGTGACCCCATTTGGGGTCAAGGGGTCACGAAATCTACAATTTAGAATCCCCATTTGCCAAGGAGTGTGCACATAAAATTTCAGCTCTCTAGAGTCATTGGTTCTGGAGAAGAAGTCGAAAAAGTGAAAAGTTTACGGATGGACGGATGGACGGACGGATGGACGGACGCCGGACGCCTTGCCATGCCATAAGCCCATCGGGTCTTTCAGACCTGATGAGCTAAAAAGGGAAATCTTGAAAACGTAAGTAATTGCTACCAATTGCAAGGACATCTTTCTTTATCAAAAAGGCAGTTCTCAAACGAACGTGATTTGATCGGTTAAACTACTCGAAACTATTAAATGGTGTTCACACTAAGAGAGCTGCAAGCATATGTCCTTGAAGATACTTTATTCCCCGACATGAAATGGCCAGGGAGTTTGTTTGAACCTCTGAAGATAGCATGTTTGTCATAAACACATATTCGTCAGGGACATTTGCCGAAAGTAAAACCTTGCTACTGTTCCTTAAGAGTCCATTTGCAGCTCTACCACCAACCTGATTCTAAAGTTCTAATGACGCCAGTAGTGACAAAATCAGAAGCTGGCGGTACCTCGGATTGAGACCGGACGTTGAATAGGTACTCCCAGTAACTTGATATATTTGATATCTCCAAAGTGTTGCTGCCATACCCTTGAAACACATAGAATAAGTGAAAGTTATTCATTCGCTATTATGAGAATCTTGACCATTAAAACATTTAAGCCACCACTCTCTCATTTGTTCGCAGTAACTTATAATAGTTTTCTGTAACGGCACGAAACAATAGTCAGTGACGTCAGAAATAGAGTTCGGTCTAAATATAGGTGGAAATATACGTGACAGGAGTTAAAGAAATATCAATATTCCTACAGCCTCGATTTTCAACTGCAATAGTTTCAGGCAAAACAGTTTACTTTCAAGACATGTGGTAATGGTGATTTCTAAACATTGAATTAATCTTTCATAAAGTTGGTTATTTTCATGTCTAGTAGTTCCAATTCTATTCAAATATTGCATTGGGTAGGGTATAAAAGGATGACGTTTAATGCACAAAGGTAGCGATACGCATTACCATCGTTGGAATATGAATGATTGATATATCTAACAGATTAAAATCTAATATTCACCCAACACAGTCACGTTCTTTATCCAGGTGAAATCTTCATTGTCTGTATTGCGTTCATGAATTCCAACAAGATAGCTGGTGTTTCCAGGTCGGGGAGTTTCTGGGATCCAGTTGACTTTGACTGTGTTCGATGTGAGATTGCTTATCCTAACAGCCTTTGGTTTTCTTGCGGCTGTATAACAAACAAAAGCAATGGGAACGACATATTTTCCATTTAATCATATGATTGCACAAGCCGATCTCAAGTGCTCCTGTAAATGATAGCGAACAGCTTACATACCATAAATGTACAGTGAACCAAATGGATACCAATATAATTTAATTTGATGAAATTAATAAATCTTGTATTTCCCTACTATTGGTCTACAACAGGAAACTGATCGTGTGTTCAATCACTGATATTGACATGTACATAATCATTGTCATTGACACAAAGTTCATTTATTTCATCGTCCCCCTAGCCCAAATAAATTTTCTTCCCCACCAAAGGTAAATATTTGCAAATTATATAAAGCACCCACATCTTCCCACGACAAGGATAAAACGCAGATACTCTCTACCGGAGCGAGAACAGTTTGAAATCTTTTCATTTCGCCCGTGACGTTGTGGAGGTGACCCTCAACATAAATATTTAAGAATTGACTTCAAAATTTATTAAGTTCATTGAGGTATAAACTTAAAAACCGATGTGCAAATTGTGTGAATCCGCGAAGCAACAGCATGAAAGAGATAACGTAAATCAAAACGTCATCGGATCTCTAGCCCCGCCTACAAACCGTTCACCAGCCAATGAAAATCCACAACGCAAGTTGCCATGAACTTATCAGACGTCCGTCACACGTGGCCGTGACATTGCTAGTTCTACAGTTGTAAACACAAATCGCGAACGTGGAACTTGGAGAAGAAACCAACCGAATTTACCCTCGCAGATGCCATATACCGGTGGTGTTATGGTCTTGATCTAAAGGAATCTGATTAAACAGCACACACTTCTTAAACTTGTTGAGGAGCCAAGCGTGACTCTGTTAATGAACTTAACTTAGCTAATCTCTAATATAATTGCGCTAACAATGACATTTGCCTTTTTTTGGGGTGGTTGTGATTTCTGATAGAGCTCTCTTGTTTATTATGAAAAGGCCTACCGTAAAAATCTTTTGACAACAGTTATTATTTTATATTGAATTACGTTAATTGTTTATTTACCGTACTTTCAACAAGTTGCATTGCACAAAGTGTTGCTTTTTATAGAAACACGTAATTTGTTTACAAATAGTTCCGTCAATGGGCGTGGCTTAAAATGATGTGACGTCACGAAATTAAGTTTATTGAGGTATGAACTGAACTTCTATTACCGTGTTCAGCGAATGAGATTGACGAACAGCAATCGCTATTTATTTATTTTCAAATACATTAAGTTGACTTATATTTCATAATTTGTTCAAAGTAGAGTTAAAATTTTAAGAAAACTTACGTTCACTAAGAGTTTTGATTTGAAGTGGAGTACTTCCTTTACCCCTCCCTTCTTCATTGTAAGCTACTGCCTGAATGTCATAGTTCGTATCTGGATCCAAGGATGTGACGTTGTATTTAACGACATAAGCTTCATCATCGATGTGATCTTTGGTTATGTTTATGGTTGTAATGTTTTGGCATGATGGTGCTGTGTAGTAAAACTGAAAATAAAATATACTAAGATTACTTAATGGTCAATGTCATAATTTTCCAAAACTGATTCTCAAACCCAAAATGCAATTTCTTATACCGATGATGAATCTACGATTAAAACATATGCCATTTATTTCTTTAAACGATAACTATAAGATAATATAAGAAGATAGTTATTTCCGTGAAGTCGAGTTTTGTACATCTTATATAATGTAAAGTAGGTTTGTAGTTTTAACAGTGTGCTGAACCTAACTTTAAGTATTCGTACATTCTGAGCACATAACGAAATAAACATAGTGGAACAATTGAAGACCCAGGCTTTTACGTTCATAATAAAGAAGAAATGACAATTCATTTAATGATATGTGGATCAATTAGATCCGGGATTATATATTTTTACATCGTGAAAACTATAATCAAGAAAGTAACTGACATTCTTTATGTTCGATAGTGTTACTATTACGTTGACTCAATTATCTTTAAACAAACTGTTTTATAAACACAATTCAGAAAACAATGCATTTGCCTTATGCTTGCTTTAGCATTGCACTGCCTTTCATTAAATGTTTTTCTTTTATAATCATAATGTTTCACATCCATTGACAATTTAATATTTTCAAGCAAGCGAGCGCAACATACTAGTATTGCAGGAGATATTCTCTAAAAATTTCTTTAAAAATCATTTAGAGTTAGGAAAAAAGTTAGTTCAAAAGGAAAAGGTTTGAATGTAACCTATGCAAGTTGCTATCTTATTACCGACACAATCCGTAGTAGAGAAAACTGTAAGGGAGAGTTCGCTCTCAGCTTCTTCTGCGTTGCCTTACTGCGCCAGTCTCAGTCATTATCATTTAAACCTTGCTACATTTCGCCCATTCTGTGCAAGCTCTTAAAGCTTACTGCACCTGAACTCCACAGTCTAATTAGAAATCTCTTTTAGATCATAAGTTGTCGCCTTCGTTGGCGCGTCATTTAAACTACAAACTAAGGTGGGATGCAAACTGGCGCAGGTTGTCTTGCAGGCGTTGTTTCTTGATTCTGGGATTCGGGATTATGTTATGTACACATCATGACATTGCGTGCTGTTGATTAAGGTGACGCCACAGTGTTAGCGGTGCGGACGGGAAGCTATGTTTTACTATCAAGTCAGCATAATATCAATTTGTTGAAATCAGTTTGAATTTTAATGGCGATTAATGAATTAAAAAAACTAAACTCACCCCTGTTTTTTTACTTTTATGACTGAGTGGTTTCCGAATCCAACTTGCCGTTTCTCGTTTCCAAACATCTCATTGTTATTATTCGGACTTCTCTCCGTTTAGAAATTTCTATCAATCAAGCAACAGTTTTGAAACAAAGATGTTAACAAAGCGCTACCTGAATCTCATTTCTGGGACACTCTGTACAGTTGAAGACGATTCTTAATATGCAGGCATCGTCTTGTGAAATCTCCAGACTGTATTCGAACAGATCCCGTTGGGGTTTTCCGGTTGCTTCCAGTTGATAATGACTGATCTTGAGGTCAATGAAACATTCCTCAAATCCACTACTTCACTTGCCGCTGCAAAACATATTTACAGACGATAAAGGTTATGCTGATAGGTCTGTAAATGAAACTTCACTGTTACAGTGAGTGTAGAAATCTTTTATTGTTTGAACAAAATGAGGCAACTTACTGTTTGCAATGTATTAATTTTGGGAGGTGTTTCAACATTTTCTAAACAATACCAGCGGTTGTATGGTTGTTTACATTAACGAGACGATATTAACGCTGGCCATGTAAACATTGTAATTAAGCTTGTATATTTGAGCCATATATCGAGCATGCGAACAAGACTGCCTCGGGCATTTGCGATGCACCTGATTTTGATTATAGTTACCAGCTACGACATCTGGTTCAAGTAAGATGAACCAACATGAAATATAAACGCCAAAACAATTAGACCGAATTGTTTATTTGTCAGTTCAGAGTCAGAGTTCATTCTAAAGTGTAGTTTTAAGGTCGAAGTAAGCAAATATTTAATACAATCATTGAGGAAATGGTATCGCTCTTAAGACTTTTCCACAGATTGTTGACTATTTGAATGAAATTCAGGTAAATGTTAATTCTTTAAAAGTATACAGTATTAAGACACGTTATGTACCGTCTCCCAATTGCAGACAAAAGACGATTCATCTCTGAAACAATTTCTTAAGTTCAAGTGCTGGACTGTACAACACCAGTGCAGGCAGTTCCATAGTTTGACTTCTCCCAAAACCGGGGCAAACATTGATTGGAACTGGCATGTCCGTGCTACATATTGGAAGACTTGTAAATGTTTGTCAAAGCGCCAAAAGCAGGTTGGTTAAAAACACCGCAGAATTGGCGAAGTCAGATAAACGCGCTGGTCGAGGTTGGCACAACGACAACTTTGAGGGATGACAGACGATTGCTATCAATGGCCCGTCAGAAATCGTTCTGGTCTGCAAATATGCGACAGGAGTGAACGTATGACATGAGCTGGTCAACAAAACATCTGTTTCCGCCGGTTTTTCGAGCTCTTCATCAATCAAAAATAACCCGACTGACTCATTATCATATGCGCCTTTGTCTGTCTTGGGCACATGCACGACAACATTGACATATCAAGTTACAACTAACTGTTGTTGACGTTACTCAAACCTACAAACATAATTAATGGGTATCAAGACCCTTAAGGTCATCCAACGTACAATGAAGGCAGAGAAGTACTGACGTGACATGATTGGAAAATCTTTTGCTTTTTCTTCATGCAAATCATCAAGTTGATTATATCTATCATGATAACAACACCCATCTAGGATGGTCATAGACCAAAAAAGGCGGCACAACATCGAATTTCTCGACTAGCAATTTGTAAATCCAGCTCTTAACCATAACGAGCACCTTTGGAATGCGATTGGCTGGCGTATAAACCAGAGCCCATTAGCAATAATCAAAATTCAGACGAATGGAAAATTCTATCAGTGTAATTCTTCAATAAATTTGGGATATCGATGTTTACATTGTAAATAGGTTGCTCAGGCTGGTGGCGGAAACTATCACTACAGATGTTCCATTTACATTTCCCATAACTAGAACCACTATGAGTGAATTCAATTTCATACGCCCAACACTTCAATAAACATGATGGATTTGGAAACATGCTGACAATTTTTTTGGAAAAAAATGTATACTTTTCATAGAACCATTTCTTTTATTTGAGATTTTTGTTCTTGATAAATGTTCTTGATTGTCACCAACAAACTCAGTTTTTTCCTTGAAGTTGGTGATAATTTGCTTATCACTTTGGTCAGTTACACTGCATTTTACATATAAAACCCGCATCTTAAAGTTCTCGCTACTTCAAAATATGGGTTTTGTTTAAAATGTTGACATCAGAATACTGTATGATCTTACTTTGTAAAAATAGACATGATCCATAAATTGGCTCTTACTGAGTCTTAGTAAACATTAAGCCTCAATGATATACCAATTCACTTCCATTCACTAACATATAGTCATGGTTACTTCATCAACATCTTATTTGTAATCATCCTTAAAGATATGACAATTGAAACTTACAATCTACCATTGCACGTCGTCTAGCTGTGAAGGGTTCGCTCTGTGAGTTCTGTACGCTGACTGTCACAACCTCTATAGTATAGAAGTTGCCTGGAGTAATGCCAATAAACTCTGTATAATAGTAACCGTCAATCGGACTTCTTGCAGTTTCATGTCGGTAGTAGCCATCATATCCTCTAAGTGTGACAATGTAGTAGAGAAACTTCTGGATCGCAGGTGGGAAGGCGATCTTCATATTTGGAGCAGAGAAGATTGAGTGCAATTCATCTAATTTTCCTATTTTAGCTGGCCCTGAAAATACACATATAAGAGTTAAGAAATAAATTCGTACTAAAGGAATGTTTGTATAAGAGAAAAGGAATTAAACTCACTATCGTACAATACCGTTTTATGAACCGATTAATATTGGCGGAGATGACTAGCGAGGGTGAGCTCGTTAGCACTGTCATTTGTGATATTCATAAATCTTTTACATGCAGGAATGTTTATTGATATATATTTTTTCTTATTACCTCGCAATCATAAACGAACATATTTTAAAGCATCACTATGACATTCTCATGGGCTATATGGCACTGTTATATATGATATACATAGTCTGACCAGTGCGACCAGAAGCTGTTAACATCATACGTACTCAAACGGCGCTGGTGTTAGATAACCTGGCCCACAATCAATGAATTTATAGAAAATACGAACTGAAGTCATCATAGTCTTTATCACTGACCGTAACATTTTATTTGAAAGATTTGATGTACATTATGGTTGTCTGTGTAAGCATTTACGCGCCTTGCCTCGGATAGTAGCGAAATTTAGACTGAAACAGTTAACAACAACTTCATAAAAACGACTGCAAAATATAAGGTAAAAAAAAGAAGACTTCAATCAAATTCTCAGAAAAGTATTTTTTTGCCTTAAACGTAGTCATGATAATTACATTTAGCGGTCTTCGCTAGATGGGGTTATGGGGAGCCCTACCGCAACATTCACCAGACGTAAACAATAACAACATAGCTTCCGCTTCCTCACGTTCACAAACCTGACGTCACTTCCTCCACGTCACTTCCTCTTCTCTCTTCTGCACCTCTCTTTCCGCACGTGTTTCTTTCAACTCTTTTACTTAGCACTTTTTCCTATCGCTTTCCCTTGCCTTTTCCTTCTTCTTTCGTAGGTCTTTTCGTAGGTCTTTTCGTAGTCTTTCCGTAGTCTTCTTTTCTTGGAATCATCATGCCACCTAAGAGAACAGCTGCCCTCAACCACAAGCTGGTGAACAAGCGCGCCAAATCAGCGCAACCACGAGGGGAGACATCGCCGGCGGGGGGTAGGGTCAAGTTAAACAAGGAGATTCAAGCAGGTCGTATGGCTGGTCCTTTCAAGCAACTACCGATCCAAAACCTAATCACATCGCCAATTGGCCTAGTCCCAAAAAAGCCTTCACAAGACGGTGTGGCTGATTTCCGCCTGATACACCATTTGTCTTATCCAGAGGGACAGTCAATTAATCACTATATCCCTTCAGAGCATTGTTCAGTTCATTACAGCACCATTGATGAGGCAGTACAAATGATACAAAGCATGGGTAACACTACGATAATTGCAAAGTTTGACATAAAATCAGCCTTTAGACTATTACCAGTCTCACCACAACAATTCCAGCTCCTGGGCATCAAGTTTCAAGGTGACTACTACATAGACAAGTGTCTTCCCTTCGGCTGTTCAATATCCTGTGCGCTGTTCGAAAAGTTCAGCACATTCTTGGAATGGGCAATAAAAATAACAACGGCCTCAAACGCAGTCTCTCATTACTTGTATGATTTCATTATGGCGGCAACAAGCTATCAGCAATGTGAGAACATGCTTGCCAAATCACTGGCCTTGATGTCACAACTAGGAGTCCCCGTGGCACAAAAAAAACTGTCAGACCCACGACATGTTTAGATTACCTTGGCCTCACCATTGATACAAGCAAAGGAGAGATCAGAGTTCCAGACGACAAATTGACAGATTTACAGGAACAGCTAACGGCATTATTATCAACAACAAGTAAAAAGATTACACTCAAAACACTTCAATCAATAGTGGGCAAACTTAATTTCATTTGCAAGGCAATACCTGTGGGCAGGCCCTTCCTGCGTAGGTTAATAGATGCGCAATGTGGGGCTACAAGACCAAACCACAGAATAAGGCTAACTCAAGGCATTCGAAAGGATATCGAAACATGGCTTCAATTTTTTCAACACTTTAATGGTAAGTCGATATTCAGAAAAACAGACTGGCTCAGTACAGAAACAGTACAGCTGTACTCGGATGCAGCAGGGAGCAAAGGATTTGCAGCATATTTTCAAGGACATTGGACAAATGGAGAATGGCCAGCAGCATGGGCCGAAAAAGGTTGGCTCAGAGACATTACCTTGTTGGAGATTTTCCCAATCACCCTCGCCATACAGATTTGGGGGCATCAGCTGGCCAATACCAACATTCTTTTCTACTGCGACAACCAGGCAGTGGTCAGCATAATAAACAAACAAACAGCCAAAGGTAAAGAAGTAATGGTCTTGCTGCGCCGTTTAGTCCTATTATGCTTAAATTTCAATATATTGTTTAAAGCAAAATACATTCCCACTCATGACAACACTATAGCTGACTCACTTTCGAGATTTCAGTGGACCAGATTCAGAGTGGCGGCACCAGAAGCAGATCTATTGGCTACACCAGTCCCACAGGAGGCCTGGGACATTTAATGGCGGAAGCAGACAGGCTGATAGAGGCATCAATGGCGGCTAGCACATGGAGGACATATGCAACAGCAGTAGAAGCTTTAAAAACTTTTCGCACTAAATACGGTTTGGCCGGGGTATGGCCGGTACCAATTGAGCAACTCTTGCAATTCATTGGCCACATGTCAGTTACTGGTAAGTCCCATGCCACAGCAAAAACTTATATATCAGCAATAACAACTTATCATAATCTCCATAATTTACATGCTAATACAAACCATTTTCTTGTTCAGAAAGCCTTGTCAGGGATGATGCGCCTCTCACCGAGGCAGGACGTCAGACAACCAATAACAGTTCAAATGCTGGCAGACATTACCGTCTGCTTGGGTACAGTATGCACTAATGATTATGAAAAATTGCTTTTCAGGGCAGAATACTTGCTAACATTTTTTGGGTTTTTCAGAGTTGGCGAAATTGTGGCCTCGTCTAACAAGGACAGCTCTAATCGGGCCTGTCTGCTGTCAGATATTAGACTAACCGCTAACAAAGCAATCGTCATAATCAACTTGCGGCAGTCCAAAACAGATCAGCTTGGCAGGGGGACAAACATCATAATCCAAGCAGCTCCAAACTCCACACTCTGTCCGGTCAAGGCACTCCACGCTTACCTTGAGGCTAGGCCACAGGGCTCTCCCTTATTGTTTGTGCATTTTAATGGTTCACCACTAACTAGATTTCAGTTTCAGGCTGTTCTGAAGCGATCCATAGCGTCATTGCCAGGTCGCTCGCTCACTAACAATTATTCTTCTCATTCCTTTCGTATAGGGGCAGCAACCACAGCTGCAATGCGTGGTTACAGCGGCGAGCAGATCCAACAGATGGGCAGATGGAGGTCTAGCGCTTATTTGTCATATATTCGCATTCCGCAAATTATTTAACTCAGGCACATACTTATCAATTACTCTATGCTTCAGCTTGGTTCCTCGGGGACAGCTACTTGGCCCGACTCCAGAAGTCTAGCAACTCAGACAGAGGCAGTGCAGCAATAACCTGGTCAGCAAAAGGCGGGATGAGGTGGTCCGGATTGCGTCAGCGGGTCGATCAACTGTTGGCTGCAGAGGTAACATCTCCAAAGTTCATCCTCATCCATCTGGGATCGAACGACCTCTGCACCACAAAATCCAGGGACCTGTTCGACGCGGTAAACCTGGACCTACTCTACATCAGACTGCGATGCCCGAAATCAGTGCTGGTCTGGTCATCGATGCTGCCTAGGCTGGTCTGGAGAGGGGCCGACAACCACACCGCTATCGACAACAAGCGGAAGAAGCTGAACCGGAGGATAGCAAACCTGGTGCGAAGCTTGGAGGGCAAGGTTGTCACTTACGACATACCTAGGGACATGTACAGCAGGGACGGGGTACACCTCAACAACAGCGGCATGTCAGTTTTTTGGGAGAGGATTGCTCGCGTTGTATGTTGACTTCCGCATACACAGCATGATTCTCCAAGCATGTCGCTCACCTTTCCTGTTGTACTGACTCTACTTAAATCACCTACCATTGCTAACCATTCATCTGCTCATGTCAATAATATTTATGTATCTCAACGCCAATGAACTCTACAGTATGATGGCGTATTTGTTATTCAAACTAATCTGCTCATATCAATCCATATTCAATTGTGTGCTAAAGCCAATGTATCTCTACAGCCCAAAGGTTACCTGCCAATCAATCTCATCTGCTCTGTTAAAATATTCAAGGTTTACCTCAGGCGGCTATACATTGCCCAAGGTTAAATGGAATTTCAGGACATCAATTTATTTCGTTGATTCCGTGTGAAGGACATCTAATCTCAGTCGTAATCACCTACATGTGTATATGTATACTCAAAGTGCTAATGTTTATGCGACATGTATAAATTATAGTGTTCATATAACTGTGAAACTCTGCCTGTGATATTCTGCTCCGTCCAAGGCAAGTGATGCTTTACAAACAAGTTGCTGATGTCTCATCGCATATACCTCTCATAATATATATATAAACTGTGTAGTCGTGATCCACTCCGTCCGCAGCAATGCATCCTTAGTTGGTGATGTGACATTACTAGTGCTACCCAAACAGTGACTAGGCTATTCTAATCCCAAGTTGGGAAGCTGGCAATCCTGCCAGGGAAGGAAACTCTACTTCCTAACTTAAGCTCATTAATATTCTTGCATGAAGCAACTTAATGTAATTTATTCTTGCATTCTCTAGGCCCCACTAGGCTCATCCTCAATATCGGGGCATTCAATTGATGTTTATAATAACTCAATGTCAAACTACATTATTAACCTTTAATGCAATTTCTCTTTCCATTGACCTAATATTATGCAATTGATGTTATAATAATTCAAAGGTCAAACGACATTATAAACCTTTAATGCGATTTCTCATTCCATTACCTAATATTATGCACTTTTCATGTATATCCTTTCTCCGCTGCTTTTCTGAATATCCTCTTCTTCTATCTTCTTCTTTTCTTCAGCTCCCTTCAACATAACTCCCCCTTTCCATAACTAAACCCATCACACAATTCATTCAATCACTCCCACCCATACACCTCAGCTCACATGGCAGCATTCAAACCTCCCACAGCTTAACATTTATACAAACATAATACATACTTCCCTTAACTGCACAGTGTGGCTGACGGGCCTACCTCACCAACAAACATTGGTGAGGGTGGCCCGTTTGGCTTGGCATTGGCGAGGTCTCACGATAGGCAGCCGGCCTTGCTATGGTTTTTGGGGCAACCCACTAGCCCAAAGCTGCCCCTGCTGACATCCGTTGGGGTCGTGAAATATGGCTTGGCTTGCTCTCGCCCGCGTTTGGGCAAATGCTTCGGCACGCTGCTACCTCCCATGCTTCGGGAATAGGCTGTCTAGCGTGGAACCTCGCCACTGTCACCCTCACTGTGCCCTCTTAATCCACAATTCATCTGGTTTATTTCTTATACCTGCCCCTCCGGCTCGGGGTGGGGGGTGGCGGCGGCTCGTGGTTCCCAGACTTAGTAACAACACATTTTATTATATATGGTCTGGGTTCTGCGTGCCGCTGCCGCCTGCCGCCCCGTGCTGGTGGGGCCCCTTATACACACTTCAGGTGGGTCTCCACATAATTGTAGAATAAAGTTAGGCATATACTAAGGAGTTCTTCATCAGATACGATATTTGAAACACTTCTTACTTGTGACATTGTACACATGGTCTCCTTGAACATATTCATCTCTTCCATCGTTTGTACTCTTGGACTCCACATTGAATTTGTACTCAGTCCCAGGCTGTAAACCTGTCAGTGTTGTCGTTGAATCACCATCCCCAGTCATATTAACAGCAGGGATGTCGGGGTCAGCTAGTTCTGTAGGTGTGGCAACCACACGATACGCACTCACAAAAGTGCTGTAGATTGGAGGGGACCAGTTTACCGTCACACGAGTTGTATCAATAGTGTCAGCCTGAACGGACCTCGGGGCCAATTCCCCGACTGGAAGTAGAAAATATTAATGTCTAATGTGTTTTAACTGCTCAATGTTTAACATATATTCAAAATTGGTTATGAGTTGAACAAGAGTCTTTCAGTGTGTGAGTAAATGTACGTTAGTACAGCATTTACTTTTCAAATGATTAAACAATAACGAGTTGTATATTATGAATGATGAATGAAAATGCAAGAGTCTCTATCACTGGCCTATCTTAATGTTATTGTCAACCAGTCAAAATTCGTGTTTGAGTGAAGCGCCCTCTTCGGCGGAAAGTTACAATTCTCATGTGATTTCTCATTGGACTATCGCGATCCAACGTAGCAGCCTTGGCGACAAGCACAGAAAAGTAAAGGAAATGCGGCAAAACCTCCTGAGCAAGTCAATCGGGCTGGCATAAAAATGGGAAGATGGAATGAAACTCTAAAGTGCCAATGACTTTTAATTAAGTCACAATGTGTCATGATATCTATACAATGAACATTTTATTTATTAATGATAAAATATACGTTTGTCAAACTGGAAAAAGGAATATTATCCGTGCAGTAAGATTTAACTTTGATAATGAGGTCAGATGTAAAAGAATGCCATTACTAATAAAACAAATTGAATTCACCATCGTCTTTGCATAGCAATAAGGGAAGAAAGAAAGTCAATGTCATTCCTTGTATCTAAAAGAAGTAAATGTGTACTGATTTCTTTACCTACAATATCCCAGTTTCAACCAAAAAGGACATATCGTCTTCATGAAAAACTTTTAATTGCATGGCAGCGTCACTTGACAAGATATATTGACTTACCCGTCTTTTGAAGAAATAAATGGATATTTCATTCGAGGGTTATCCTATTTTCCTAAAAAATGACACACCTATACACGTTATACTTACTTGGTCGGCAAGTTCCTTCACGCCTGTAGTATTTAGGATTACAGAGGCATTTCTCTCCATAACAGCCAGTGTTGCCTTCGAAACATATACCGTTGCTGCTACATGTGTTGTTGTAGGACACCTCTGAATGATACAAACATACATATAGAATCGACCTAAACATACACTTTTTTAAATATGGAGCGAGTCGGCTAACAATAAAGGTTAAGATGCCGATTGAGTCTTGAGATCGAGTGTAATAAACTTTGTGTCAAGTGTTAGTGATCATTTTGGATACAGTTAAAAGAGATGCTCAACACATCTCGTCAGTTTTGGATACTATTAAATGAACCAAGTCATGAGTAATCCAAGGGTCACTCACTTTGTGTGGTGATACCTATTTTCAAGACAAACGGACCAAGGGTCGGAAACAAAATTCAAACGCTTTTGACTGAGAATTGACGTGATAATAACCTCATGTAAGGTCAATACGATTCCGATTGTTTGCTTTAATTTCTATTTTTTTTTAAATCCAACTTTGAATTATGTTTTGGTAAACGTGTTAAAGTCGCTAATACTTTATCATTTCTAAAAATTATTGAGTGTGGCATATATTTGATCAACTGTGAATTGTTTGCTAAATCATTACTCTTTGTGATAAATTCTAGGCATCATAGGTAATAATCTTGAATATATCTTTAGCCGATGATGCATCGATAAACATTGTTGTCTAGCCCTCGTAGGTTATTATAATGAATATATCTTTAGCCGATGATGCATCGAAAAACATCGTTATCTAGCCCTCGTAGGTAATAATAATGAATAAATCTTTAGCCGATGATGCATCGATAAACATCGTTGTCTAGCCCTCGTAGGTTATGATAATGAATATATCTTTAGCCGATGATGCATCGATAAACATCGTTGTCTAGCCCTCGTAGGTTATGATAATGAATATATCTTTAACCGATGATGCATCGTTAAACATC
Source organism: Phorcus lineatus (assembly GCA_921293015.1). Lineage (NCBI taxonomy): Eukaryota > Metazoa > Mollusca > Gastropoda > Trochida > Trochidae > Phorcus > Phorcus lineatus. The sequence continues at coordinate 27,509,267 of OV121085.1, read as the reverse complement.
GTTGTCTAGCCATCATGGGTAATAATAATGTATATTTTTTTAGCCGATGATGCATCGATAAACATTGTTGTCTAGCCCTCGTAGGTTATAATAATGAATATATCTTTAGCCGATGATGCATCGATAAACATCGTTGTCTAGCCCTCGTAGGTAATAATAATAAATATATCTTTAGTTGATGATGCATCGATAAACATCGTTGTCTAGCCCTAGTAGTTAATAATAATGAATATATCTTTAGCCGATGATGCATCGATAACATGGTTGTCTAGCCCTCGTAGTTAATAATAATGATAATATCTTTAGCCGATGATGCATCGATAAACATCGTTGTCTAGCCCTCGTAGGTTATAATAATAAATACATCTTTAGTCGATGATGCATATGTTATGTTATAATAATGAATATATCTTTAGCCGATGATGCATCGATAAACATCGTTGTCTAGCCCTCGTAGGTAATAATAATAAATATATCTTTAGTTGATGATGCATCGATAAACATCGTTGTCTAGCCCTAGTAGTTAATAATAATGAATATATCTTTAGCCGATGATGCATCGATAAACATGGTTGTCTAGCCCTCGTAGTTAATAATAATGATAATATCTTTAGCCGATGATGCATCGATAAACATCGTTGTCTAGCCCTCGTAGGTTATAATAATAAATACATCTTTAGTCGATGATGCATCGATAAACATCGTTATCTAGCCCTCGTAGGTTATAATAATGAATATTTCTTAAAGGGTAAGTCCAATGAAAAATGAAAATTAAGCCTTTCAAACAATGTATATTCGTAAATCCATTCATTTCGGCCAATAATTTTTAGATATTTTACTTAAATTACAATAAAAATTCAAAGTTGGAAATATTACGTTTTGACGGCTTTGATGGGGGCCGCCATATTGCTATCTCGAACGGTAAACGAGAGCGAGAAACAGCGGGAGTATGACATCAGCGACACACCACGAAATTAGGAGACACCGCACAATAGCATTACCGCGCAATGCCCGCCTGACAGGCTTGGGCTGCTCCAACCGAAACGGCCGGGGAAAAGACGTCCCCGGTCACGGTAAATCATATTTTCAGATCCTAAAACCTGACAGGTATAAAAACTTGTCAAAACGTTGTCTACATAACATTGGAACGGGCTGGACGGTTCGACTTTCAAGTTCGGCCGCCACAAGGTTTGAATACTTCCGACATTTTGTTCAAATGATTAATCACTAAATATCATTAGTTTGAATTAAGTGATTGTTTTCACAAGTTTTTAATTTCAAATGATAATATATAATCTAAGTGGTATCAACGAAAATTATTTTCATGATAATGGGTTTTTTTCCTTGCCATAATAAACAAATATCGGTTAGATCTAGTAAAAGCGAATCCTAAAGCGAAAGCTCGCTCTTTTAGTGGCATGTTCGTAATCAAACTGATATTCGCCCATACGCATACGATTTTATCTGATTCGACCAATATTTGGCTTAATTATGTTTGGATTTGGAATTAAAAGTGTGACTAGCAATTTGTTAGTAAGTCACACTCTAAATATTAGTATTCCCACAAAATACCCAATGCATTTACTATTGGTACGAAATCAATTTGATTGCGAATTAGGTTGAAATTTTACTCTATGATCAATGCATTCTATTTGGCATTTATATGGCATGGAATAGGATCTTAATTTCATTGAATTTCATTGTTTGCTTTGGTATTTTTTTTACATATTTTGAAAAAAATATGTATTATTAGCATGATTTTTTTAAATTCAACTGGTTACTTGTTGACTATTTTAGAATAAAAAATTTCAGACAATGCATAATTATGGTAAGACTAACCTTGCAGAACTTTTACATTAAATCAAATTCTGTTGTTTGTGAAAAAGTTATCTTTGAATGATAATTTATAGATGAATAAATATGTATTTTTTGGTCTTCTTTTAAGATGTGTGACTATAATTTTGATTTGTTGACAGTGTTAAGTAATTGTTTAATAATTTTTGGTACAGGTTGTTTGTGGAGAACATTTTGAACGGGACTGCTTTGATGACAATATCCAGGCAAGAGTATTGGGAAGCGGTCAACTGAGAATATTAAGAGCAGATGCAGATACCTACTCTCTTTGCTCATAAAAAAAGACCAAGACCGAGGATAAGGCCTTGTTGAAAGGAAAACGAGACAGGTAACTATATTAAGAGAAAAAAAGCATACACATGTACATTACTGTTTTTCAGTATGTTTTGCATGAAAAATGTTTTTAATAACACAGTATCAGATGGAAATTAGGATAAATAAAGTCATGAACATTATCTGAGTAAATATTATTGTAACATGCCCGCGTGTCGGTCCCTTTGATGTCGGCCGTGGTGTATCTAATAATTACACCACGGCCTGAAGTAAATTTTGATCGTAGCTATCTCATAGTCTATCATATCACTTTGTCATCATTCAAAAGAGACAATCTTCATAGGAAACCAGGAGGGTAGTAACTGTGTCAACTACTTTGCTGTGAGTGCAAGCATTCACAATTTCTTATCAAAATGTTATCAGTAGCAGCATCAGAATTCAGCAACCTTCAACAACTGCCAGCAGAAGGAACTCAAATGTACTTGTTTATTATCATCATGTAGACCCACCAAACTTGAAATGGTTTTGTTACCAATTTTAAAACCTGGTGAGCTACAGAGTCATTGGATCTATTATTTAACTAATGCATTAAGTTGGAATTTTTAGTATAATACAGTTTTTACATTTTATTTTAGAGCATTGGAGTTCAGAAGAATGACTGGTGTAGAGACTGTGGCCACACTACTAACCACAAATGCAGTGGCCCAGACGCATCCTCCTCAAACATACTTTTGGACCATTCCTACCATAATTCACAGTTCACAGTTAATGTTTATGAAATTAATCATAATGACATGGACAGTCAATCACTTGACATTGTTGACAATTTTGTTGACAATTGTAATGAATCATTTTCTTCACAATTTGTTGATACTTGTAAGAATCATCTGTTCAAAATGAATCATTTTCTTCACATATATCAAGTGAAACATCTTTTTATGAACCCCCATCTGATGCAGATACGCAAAGTGGGGATAACAAACCAGAATGTGACCATATTTTCAATGTCATCTCTCAAGATAAATATTGTGTATTTTCAGATTCACTTGATGAGCTTTTGTACCAGAATCATTGTAAATCCTGTTCATGTCCTGTACATGAAATAAAAAAATAATTTTTTGGTAGTATGATATCGGCAAAGTTATATTGTAAAGGGGTCATGAGGTTCTTTATTGGAGGTCACAGTCATAAAGTTGCATCATCATCTGGTATTATTATTATTGGGGCTCACCTTTGATGAGTGATTGTCTGCAAGTTGTCACAAGTTTTCTTTGAATTGAAATATTTATGTCACTTTGTATATCTCTGAAGGTATTGTGCTTCCCAGCTTATTTGAGAAATTTGAGGTACAATTGAGATTTTTTGACTGATAAGCTCTTTCAAGTTTCACTGTAGTTGAAATTGTCAGATATTATTCATGTGATATATAGAGGATATTATATGAGTGTCCATGACATACTATGTTTACGACACGAGTGCCTAATATTAGTATTTCCCGAGCGAGAGCGAGGGATATACTGATATTAAGGCACGAGTGTCGTAAACATAGTATGTCGTGGACACGAATATGATATTCTGTTTATTACCGAAGTCGAGAAATCAAAGAAACTGATCTAAATCAACATCCAAGCATAGGCATAGGCGCATTTGGAACACAACGTCATAGGCAAACTCTGACGTCAAAGCATTGTTTTTTACGTGACATCACAATGAAAAAGTGATATGTTGCCCTAGGGCATCGTATGAAAAATATGAACCCCGATATGATTGCCCTCGTAGGTGATAAAATTGTATATCCAAGCGTGTTAAGAATATCAACTTCTTCTGATATTCAAAAGTAGTTAATCAATAATTCTACTTTCGCATTAGCTGAATTGATACAAATTATTTGCTGATTTGTTAAATGATTTTATGGATGTAAACTTGAAATTATTTAACATTAGTGTAAATAATTGACAGAGTGTTGTGGATAGTAAGCCAATATTGTGGAACCTTAAAACAATTGGACTGATTGATTAGCTGCCAATATTGAACCTTGGCTCAGGTACTACACATATTATAATAATTGAATTAATGATAATAATTGTGATCGATGTTTTTTGTCCACTCATGATTAGAATACTAATTTTCTTACTCAAATAAAACAATCATCTTTTCAAATATTCCCTGTTTTTTGTTATTGCAGACAGGTCATAAAACAAAGTTAGGGTGATATCACTCATGAAGGGCCATAGCTTTGCTAACTTTTTTCAAGCCAGTATAATCTTGTCCTGGAAACTGATCTCTTATTTTCCTGACTGTACAAGCAGGGATCACTTTTCACACCCCTTTCTCAAGTTTCTGCCTGCTGTGAGCCCATGACATAAAGTTTCTATATGCCTTGAGCCTTGACTGTCTGAAAAAGGTAACGGGTGTTTTATTATGCTATCAAAATGTTTTCCAAATGCTTCCAGAAAACTGTCTGTCATTTTCTATCATAAGTCTACTCTTTATCTAGAAGAGGGTGTTTATCTAATAAATTATAAGTACTGATAATGTAAAAAATATATAAATTTTTCAGTTGGTCTTTTATGTATGAAAAATTCGCCAATTAATTAACAATAATATGTAAATAAAAAATAAATTAATTTATTGGTTTATTTGTACTTTTGTTGTTTATGTTATTTTATTATTCATAGCTAGTTTCTCATGAATAAGGAAGCAGCTGTATATCGATAATCCATAGACTTTTGATGCTGAATATCATACTACGACTTACTTTTGATTTTAAAAAACCCAGCCAGTTATTGGTATTGAAGGTTTATAAAAAAAAGGAAATAAAAATTTTGACAGAAATAACAGTTTTACAATTATTATTCCGTTTTCAAATTATCATTACGTTGAAACCAAAATAAAACATGCCGAAATTTACATATTTAGACAACAATCACTATCGTCCACCCAACCCCTTAAATAGCATGAATTGGATATAAGACATGAGTAATACCGCTGGGCTATGGCAAATCGTTGAAAAGTCTATGTGCTCAGTAATACACGAAATGCCAACGGTTCGATCGTGCAAGTACGAAACTTTTTGGACAACATGCCATGTCTTCGAATCGCCCACGATCACCGGATTCAGTATCCGAGTCGCTACTGCTGTTATCGCTTTCCTGAACTTCCCCTTCCACAACCTGCATGAGGTTCAAACATGTAAGGTTTTAAACTAAACGCCATAGCTGGTTGTAAAAGAGAAAAAAAACGCGACTGGGTTTTGCAATATGACTCATGTCTATTTTTCTTTACAAGTGCGCAGCGCGTATATACAGCAACTCTAGTTTTCGTTCGCAAACTCTACAGCACAAAGATGTTCGGAGATTACAAATCAAAGCTCCTTACACCGATTTCTTGTGGTGTGTCGATGACGTCATTTTTTCATAGAAAATGGCGACCCCCTTCATCGTGCAAATGCACAGGTTTAAAATTATGTAACTAATTAACCCAATGACCAAAAAATTTAGAAAATTATGAGAAATCGTCTTATGACACAAACTTTCGATAGAATTAACTTGAATCTTTCTTGGACTTACTCTTTAAGCCGATGATGCATCGATAAACATCGTTGTCTAGCCCTCGTAGGTTATAATAATGAATATATCTTTAACCGATGATGCATCGATAAACAGCGATGTCTAGCCATCGTAGGTAAAAATAATGAATATATCTTGAGCCGATGATGCATTGATAAACATCGTTGTCTAGCCTTCGTAGGTAATAATAATGAATATATCTTAAGCCGATGATGCATGGGTTAACACCTTGCACACCATTCGAATACATGGTCAATTGGAGTATGAAAGTAAACTTTTATTCTTTCGAGTTACGCCTAAGTGAGGGCTGGACTGATTATCCTTTTTCCTTGCAATTAGAACATATTAATTGCATAATAAAGTCCTTCTAAATATATGACACGGTCACTGTTTAAACCTCAGTAGCTCATATCGGTTGGTAAGATCTTAACACGTTTGTGTGCGGGTCTCTTAAGATCTCATGTCATTTTAGCCATTGGGTTTCTTTGACCCCAATCCTAATTGACCTATCATGAGTAAGTGGGCTGTCAGCAATATTTGACTTACATCAGGCATCTTAAGCTTTCTTACTGTTGAAAAAAACGCATGATCTTTTGTTTGCGACTAACCCTCTATTAAGAGTTTCAGACGTCTGATTTGCATCAAATGTATTTGTATAAAATATTCTTCTATTGTAAGCATTCGCCGAACAATTCGTAATTTACCCCAATATATGTTTTCATATTTGCCTTTGATTTTGATGTAGAAAAGATTCGAAATCACGTTTGTGAAATTGGTGCCGCCATAGTCCGGTTTTCGATAATAAATCAGGACCGAAACGTATTTATTGTCACTCTCTTGACCTGATAAGAATACCACTGGTACTTTTCAGACAGATCCACTATTTTAAAAAAGATTAAACTATTTATGAAATTATATGAAGACATATTTGACCAAAATAACATACTCTGTTTCCCTTTAAAATACTTACTTGTGCTTATGTTTTGAGGGGAGGATGGTTCCGTCGTTTGTAATCTGTCTACTCCTGTAAGTGTCAGAGTACTTGTAACTGTAACGCTGTAAATTTTCCCTTCCGTCAGGCTTCTAAAACTTGCTTCGCCTGATGTCAAATTAAGATTAACGTTTCCCGAATTCAGTTGTCCTGAGTATGTGATTGTGTATAAACTACCTTCATCTTGCCTTTGGTCGAGGGTCACTGTAATGCTTGTAAGGTCGGAACTTAGTGAGAAGGTTGGGTTAAGTCTATTTACTGAAAAATTACAATGTCAACCACATTAATGTTGTCCAATGATGAAGAACATCTGTAAATCCTGTGACTCTTATTGATAATAAATTCTACATTACTGAAACAGAGTAAACGAACTAATATAACACAATGTATTTCAAGATTGTAATTTGAACAAGGTAATAAGAATTGTAATGAGAATATTACCAATAGAGATTCATATTGCGTTGCAGCGTTTGCATATGCTGGAGTTTATGCTTTTTTTAACACACGGATTGATGTTTATTCTGATATATAGTCTATATCACAACCATTGCATGTATGCAAGGTTTTAGGGTTCTATATAGCAGCACAGTATACTCACTGGACACACAAGGTAGACTGTCTTTGTAATAGTTGCCATCAGGACAGACACAGACAGATCGTGACGTATAGCATGTCAATCCGCTCATACAGCTCAAGTTATTAATACATGGTCCTATGTGCCCACTCTCTGTGAATCAAAGGAACCACGGAGTTCACTCATATCAGTCCCCACAGGTTATATAATTCTTAATTTATTTATATTATGTATCAAACTTGTTATCATAATTATATAAAATTATGTTTAAGATTTTTTATCTATATACTTTCAAACTGAAAACTAAATAAACATGTTATTGTGAATAAGGAATTACTATTGTCAGTTGATGTCAAATTTAAGGAAATTTGAATATTTTCAATCTCCACTTTCGGCTGAGAATTAAAGTATTCTCGGAGCTATCGGCATTTTGAAATTCACTGATGAACTGATGATTTATTTTCTGTGACGTTGATTTGATATAAGTATGAATAACTCGACACTGAACTATTCTAGATCAGAGTATGATTCTCTACTATCTTTTAATACGATTCTTCATACGATTCACTGTTATTCCAGCGAATAAACACAACGATTTTTAAGTGGGTCCTTATTTCGATTCAGGTTTCAATCAAGGCTAAATAATTTCAGAGAGCACCTACTAGAGGTAGTCACATTGAATGTGTTTGATGATATTGACTGTTCTCTTCCTCCGAAGCTGATGTAGCACTGTATCGTCAACCGATATTGCGTGTTCGGATCGAGTCCGGGGATAGTAGCTGTACCACTTGCATCGATGGTCATGGAGGACCCAGTTCTGTATGCCAGCTCATACCTACTTGTATATCTAGGTGGAACAGAGGACTTCGTCCATGTGACTATGATGTTGTTGTAAGATGGAGTGTTGCCAGTGATTTGTGGTTTTAGGGCCATATCTGCCAATGAGAAGAAAATATCTAATAGAAATTGACATGATACAATGGACATTGTAAAAGATTCTTATTATTGATCTTAAGCAAGGAATTGCAAACCAATCAACGTCCCGTGAAGGCTAAATTGTTTTAAAAGTATTGTATTGAACATGATGGTTAGAGATAGCATACATCGAAAAAGAGCTCGTTTATTGATACTTACCATTCAGAAGACAATGAATTTAAATTTGCATGCTTTGAACCAAATAACAGATTTCACTTTTGTATTTGTTCTCCGGGGCTATTTGTTGGGTTTCGCTGTTACTTACTTGATGAACAAGGCAGTGTTCCCTTGTAAAAAAATCCATCCGGACAAAGACAGACAGAGGATTGACCAATACCAGGAAAACAGCTAAGAACGCTGGCACAGTCGGCGCTATTACTGCAGGGCTGGTTGAAGGAACTCTCTAGAAGCAATCATAAAGTCACAACTATTGAACATGATACTGAAAAACCTCTGTACAAATCTACGTAACAATGTTAGTAAGATTCTGAGTTCTTTCGGTCTCTCCATTAAAGAACATATTCTAGTGATGATTTTATGTGTAAACAAGTGTAGATAGATGAATAAAGGAATGACATTGGGTCTCATTCAGCTTCATAATCATCATGAAATTGTCAAATTTAATATTTGAAAACGGTACTGAAAAAAGTGGGTTAAACCTTATTATTTTAAGAACATTATCTGATTGCACTGCGTTTTGCAGATAAAATATCAGGCCGGTAATTCCAGCCGTCAGTTTCACCTTTGAGGTCAAAAATCTATGTTTGACCTCTCGGTTTGATTGATTTAAAGCACATCACTTTAACCAGGTATTGTACATGTCACTATTCGGCATTGAGAAACCTCAGTTCAAGTAAGTTTAAACTTTCTGTTGGTTACTGATATCTACCTGAATTTTTCTAATCCAATCAAACATATTGGTTGACAAAATGTTTTGAGTCATCTTGTATTGGAAATATTTCAACTTCGTGTGCAACTATATGACATCAAATTACTTTCCTCCCATTTAATTATACAATTCCTTTCTCTTCCCATCTTTTGAACTGGTTTTCTATCTATCAATATATTTTAATTTCATCATGTGATTGAGATAAAATATCCCTTCCCTGTATAGTATTTCATAGTTAATGTTTATATATTCTGACTGTATGTTAAAAACAGCAAAGCATTTTTTCTCCGTTTAGTGTCATCATTGCATAATCTTTTAATCCAGAATACATTTTGTGCTTTTTTAGTGTTTCGAATATTTGGGACATTAATTCCTACAAGTTTTGGAATTGTTGTTCTTACTTCTCATTTAGCCAAAAGGTAAAACATTTTGTTTTTTTTTCTGTATGATTGAGATTTATAATTTCATTTAAATCCATATCAAAAGAAATACTTAAAAGTTTAAAACCTGTCTGTACATCCCCGAGCTCAAATAAGCTGTTTAGGAGTGACTTGCTAATTGCGAATCTTGCAGCAATGTTCCTCCCTCGTTTGGTAGACGTTTGGTTGAGATCGGTTGATAACTAAAAAAATAATACTTGTTCGATCCTCATGTGTCTGAATACTGCGTCATCAGCTCTTTATAGTTTATGTCTTGATCTCTTTTTGCTCATATACAGATCAACATCGTTTTGGTTTTATTTACTTAAAGGCCAAAAAATCTTGCAAATAAATTCAAAGTATCTATTACTTCATATAATCCCTTTTCTGTTCCATCCGTCTAAAATTGTGAAAGCGGGATTTCTATACTTCCAGAATGGTTATAGATTTGTTCAGGAGATTGTTTGAATCTTATTAGAAAAGTAATTACTTGTTTTTCTCCGCATTTGATCCTTTTCATTTGATTAATCCTTTCTAAATGTGTTGTTTTTTCTCAATGTAGAGTGTTGTTGTATTTTCAAATCCTGCAATTTATTATTTTAGAAATATTTTTGTCAAGCGGTTCGAGCGCGCATCCCTTTTCCCGCCTCTCATCTAATGTACTTTTATCAAATGTCACCAATTATTGTATATATTGATAGTATATATTATGTACTTTACATTCATGTCTTTATTCGCCGACTGTGGCTATTTTTATGTGTTCAAATGTCATTTTTATGCCCAAGTTATCAGCCTTTTTTCACGTAGCATTAATAAGTCAATGCTCATGCTATATATCTTTACATCTTCTGGAAGGGGAGTTTGGGCCCTTCACTATAAGCCAACATAGGGCGTCGTAACCCAAATATTTATGGAGCTAGGGCTATTTTAGCTCAACAAAGAAACACAACTTGAGTTTCGCCCCAGGAATAGTTTAAGCCAGCGCTAGGTGGCTTCTCTGACGTCCGATGCAGCCTATAAATAGCGAGCTAAGCTCTGTTACCTCAGTCTTGACTTTATCCTTGCGGGGAGCGGTGACGGGTGGACCCTTGGACGTCGGAAGACGATTGGTGAGGTTGATATTTCTTTATTTCTCTGTACCTTTTTTGGAGTATGTGATCACTCTCTTTAAAGACTCAAGTAGTGATTAGGGATCATCTAAAGTACTGTGTGCTTGTTGTTTATTCATCCCTATTTTTAGTCCACCCGTGTCCCTTCACCCCCTTGTTGATTCAAGCAAGTGTTGATTTGTCTGATTGATGCTATCTCGTTAAGACGGCCATTAGCTTATCTTGTAGTTTCAATGTCTGGGGGTATGCTAGAGTGATTCCCTACAGCTTGTCTATTTGTTTATTCAAGGGTCGTTGACTTCCTTAATGAGTTGTTAGCTCCTGTAGAGTTGACTACGGGTAGCTTGTTGTTGTACCCGGTTATCGTCTTGTTTAGGTTGCAAAAGGATGCACTCAGTGGTTCTCTCTAACTTGGCTTGATTATTTTTTTTCTTACCATACTGCCGGATAAACGGGTCTCGTCGGAGTTTAGATTTAGTTACACCGTGACAATTTTCTTATTTCTTATTTTCTTGTTGACGGATAATATATACCTCTTCATACGTCTTTTTCTATTAATATCATTTCCCACAACAGTTGATCATTAAAACCTTGGTCAAGTTATGTTCAATTTAAGGTTAGGCTTATTATTGAGTGATCAGAATTTATATCTATATAATATTTATCTTTATATTTATATTATATTGACTTGATATTTCACATAGCTAATACAGTACAGTTTCATAGCATAACCATTTCAAATTCTGGTCCGATATCATATCATAAATAGTCCAACACTATTAATTTATTAAATATATGATCAAATAAAATGTAAAGTATGATATCGTATCCTTTAACGTGAATAATCCATCACAATAATCCGTAGACGTGTAACAAAAAACACATTGTGCTATGATAGATAAAAAGGCTTTATACTGTTTATGCTCTGTATAAATTGGTGTGCACTAGCGCCTTAAGGCCGATCGAACATTCGCCGTTTGTCTATAACCAAACGAAACGAATCACGATAGGTTTTGTCATATAAGCTCACGGGTCATTGCTCTAGTCTAATTAAAATCGACAGTGCTCCGAGGAATAACAGTTTAAAGATATTTACTTTATCGAGATTTCTGTCTAGGGCTTTCCCCTTCGCACGGTTTGACGGTGTACTTTATGAGGCCGCGGTCAGACTGTGTGAAGAGGAAAACCCTAGACAGAACGAGTTCGAATCTCGATTAGGTATAGATTTTAAAACGTTATTCCTTGGAACACGTCTATTTTAATAAAACTGGTCACCTTTCGTTCTGGTCAATCTATGAATACTATCGAAGGTAAAAATGCATTTTCAACTAAAGTTTACAGAGGTGATTATGTCGTGTACCTTGCTAACAAATTATTTTTTTTTCATTTCGTTTAGTTCATTATCCACGTAGTTTATGTATAATTTTAATTCAGTTGTCTGTTCCCTCAAAATCCTCTGATTGGAGTTGTCTGTCTCTTCAAAGTTAGCAATTTGGGGTGGCGTTGTCGTGCTTTCTAGCTCAGCATGTTGAGTGTCGATTTGATTTCTATCTCCCTCGAATTTACGGCAATACATGCGTCCAGTGTTGTTACCTTATTGATTGTTGATGATTTATTATGTGTCTATTTTGTTTTCTTATTTCCTAGCATTTCTTAAATAGAGTGGGTAGGATGAAGTTTTCGGAGCGCCTGTGAGACACGTCCGTCGCAGGCCAAAACGGAAGCAAAATGATTTGAATAATTCATTCGGACACTCAGGCAGATATTTGTATTCAACATTTAGAAAAAAAATCTGATGACTGAAGATCGGAGTTATGTGCATCCGGATGATTTCACCTATAACTCAAGCATGGTGTCGCTGATTTGATGATCTAACCTTTGTAACAGGTGAATAAGAATAGTTATGATCGTACTCTCTACTCGTACCAACCCAACTGACGAATGGAACGGATAGCTTTTATATTCCTACAATCCTTCCCATACTATCCCTGTGTACTGCACTTCATATATAATGTACTCATCGTCTAAACATTTTCACCTCTCACCTTCAATTTGCAGCTTGCTTTTACAGTAATGTATGTAGCATCTATAAGGTTTTCGTCCCTGATTGACGGAAACTGTAAGCTAAAATTTCTATTCTTTAATGTTGTGACAGGGTATATTCTTTTCCCTACATATTAGACTTTCATTCATATTTGTATTACAAATAAGACCGATAAAGCTCGAGAAACACAGGGTGAAAGGTGCAGACAACGAAATAACTGAATCGTAAGAGTAAACATCAATAAAATGTTTCGCAAAAAATAATGTTTGACAACTTTAAACGATGTTAACTGCATCCCATACATATACATACTTGTTTTCAGATGAAGTGGTGCCGAAACTAATGGGGTTTGGTCTCTCCCGTTGAAAATAAGGGTACGCCGAATGGTTACGTTGTAGGGTGAGTTTGAGCCGAGCCCTGACTGTGACTGAGCAGTCTGAGATAAACTCTCTCCAGGAATTGTGATTGGAGTGCTCAAACCTGAATAGGCTAGCTGATATGTGCTGGTGTAACCTGGTGGGTCATTTGTTCGGTTCCAGGTGACAGTAAAATTGTTGTAGGTAGATGTATGACCGGTTATTACTGGTACAAGTGCCGGGGAACCTGTACACCAACAATCATAGATCAACATTGCAGTTTATACTAGGGACACTTTTTTGTTGTTGTCCCTGGTTGAACTGGCCTTAAGAAGTTGTATTAAAAATTATAATTTCAAAATTAAGTTCGATTTTGGTGAAGAAGGAGAATTCTTTTAAATGTCATGACATGGCATGATTGAATATTCAATTACTTTTTTAAACAATGAAAGACACCATAAGCGGGAAGAATACACCTAACATGATGTGGTTAGGTTCAAAGGCAACGTGATAAAAACATGGATCAAATCCTTCTTGACTAGTTTAAAGTCCTGCTACTCATATCACATTGTTTCTCACTTGAAGGACAGGGTAGAGTTCCGTTGTAATAAGATCCATCAGGGCAGAAACAGACAGAGTACTGATGAACTTGGATACATTCAAGGTCATTGGAAGAGTCTGTAAACTTGGCGCAGTCGTTCTCGCTGTTGCAGGGCTGGTTGACGGAACTCTCTGGAAAAAATTATGAATACTATTGAACAGGATATTGAATCTCTTGGTTACATATCTTGTTCTCAGCTGCAAATAATTTTCTTCATCAGTCGGACTTTCTCTCTAGAAGATTAATGATACAGAAGAAAAAGATGTTTGCATACTGTCGTTCAGCATTAAAATGTATTTTGATCAATAAACAGGTCTTCTCGATGACATAAGAACATAGATTACATCATAAATGATAACAGAAATAATAGACGCCAACAAAAAAACCAGTTTCACTTGAAATAAATTTGTTGGTCATGCTAGGATCTACCATTTCTCGTGACGAAAGAATCATCTGCTGCGATAAAAGAACTATTGACACTCTGCAAACAATTGGCACGACTGCAGATAGATATGAGAGCAACAGTCATCTACCCTCAAGTATTTACGTTTGCTTCAATTGAAGTCTTTTTTCCCATATGATTTAATATTATATTTCCTACGTTTGAAGGATGAATTAGTAGGAAATGTTTTTCTCCTATCGGTTAGAGAGTTACTCGCCCCGTGAAGTGGCGGTGTTATAAGGTTTGGTCAATTTGAATTTGTTATTCGCGCTGAAAGTACACCACGGTCGTTTACAATTTTAGTTTTAATTCTTTGACTCGTAATTGTGCATTTTATAATGACTTACGTGTATATGTTGCAGGTGTGTTTTACCCTGAGAATACATGCCAGTAGAGCATGTGGTGTAGGTACATATTGGCTAGGGAGCCGTGATAATACTCGACAGTTGTACACTGGAGTAACGAGCGTTCATTCCAAAAGCTTAAAGGCGTCCTTTCCAAGAGGAAAGAGGCACCCTTCCACACCTTTCCATAAAGGAAAGAGGCACCCTTCCACACCTTTCCATAGGCTTAAAGAACGCCCTTTCCAAAGCCTCTTTGGAAAGAACGCACGGCAAGGTGACCTTTCCACAGCCTTTAAAACTAATTAGCACCTTACCTGTCTGACCAAGAGTTATGTCCCTTTATTCTGTTTGTCAAATTCGTCATGTTATTGAATACCTTTAGACGTTTTTGATTAAGTTGACCTATAGTTATTTTTACATTTTGAAAATCTTTATTTTGTTTGAAAGATTGATTCTTAAAAGACATGAAATTTAATTTACCTTTGAAAAAAATTTAAAATGTTTTTCATCGCAATTTTTTAACAAAAGAAGACTATGTTTTTAAATGATGAATCAAATCCTGCAAATTAGTTTATTGCAGAAATTAAATAAATCATTTTACTATTTAAGGATTGACTTAAACACATGAAATGAATAAGAGATATAGAGTTTGAAAATTGCATCATTTAAAAATTAAAAGATATTTAGAAAATTGTATGAATTTGATCATGGAAAATGTTAATAAACAATTTTTGGCAATGATTATCATTTGTTCGCAATAATTTGTTTGATTTCAAAGGTAAATGGCGACCTTTTTGAAAGTGAAGTTTGAAAGATTATCAATGACAAAGTACATACCCGTTTCAATCGTCAGAAAAAGTAATCCATGAATTGTTTGCAACTTGATCGACTTCCTGAATAATCCTATTAAATTTGGGTACCTTTCCAAGTGATCTACTTTTTTCAAGTGACTGTAAGCATCGATAGCATTGCCGAACATTTTCTTCTCATTGGTTGAACGTATATTCTACAAGTTCATTGGTTTATAACGTTTGTCGTTGTTAAGATGTACTAATTAGCTGTGTAATGCCAAGAGTTATGTCAGTATGAACGGATGTTGACATAAGCCGCCATTTACCAAAGGGTCCAAAGCACAGGTGTGGGCCTGCTATTTGAGACAAATAATCTGACAATGAAATTTGACAGGAAATAGATTACATAATAGGCACCTGTTAATTATGACAACATTATCACCCAGCTATGGACAGTATGCATTGAATCTGAACAGTGTCTTGTGATGTGCAATTGCGTCGCCACATTCTAAACTCAGCATGAAGTACATAATTGACAAAACAAGTTTCATAAATAAATATCAAAACTAAAAAAGTGTTTTTATTTGTTTTGTTTTTTAAATTCCAAGCTTCATATGTTCAAAATTTAATTGGATCAGGTAAAAACTATTATGCATACAAGAATGTATGAATGAGTTTTTAAAAAGAATATAATATGTTGATGTAATAAGAGCATTGTGAAGATGACAATATCCCCTGTCAATCGTTAAATTTTATATAAAACAACTAAATACAGGATCATATAACGAATATTTGTACGGAAACATTTAGATATGTGTATGTAAATTGCAACTTACAATGTCATGTATAATTATGGTAAAACTTATGATATCAACAACAAAGCGTTGATCTAATATTAATTCATTGTTCATGAGCTTAACATAATAAAGAACATCTTAGAAATAGAATTTAGAAACATACAATCTAATGCTATTGTTTGATAATAACAAGCAAAACAGAAAAATCTTATAAAACAGATCCACAAAAATATTTTATTGAATCTTACATATCCCCTATTTCAAATAATGCACCTTAGGCTTTCTGTGAGAAGAATCGCTCATTATAAACAATATACATCTTGTTAATTTGTCTAGCCGACAATCAAGAGTGCCTCGTTGATCTCATAGTGGTAATTAACTGGATGCGTTTAGTGTAGAGGCTGGACCAGAAAGGGTGAGGGGGCGTGAGGGGTGGGGCGTCTGGAAGTGACACTAGCTTGGAAATAGCGTCTGACAGGATTGCTTTCATTGCTATTTATATATATAATACTAACGGATTATGAATTGAGTTTCACTTGAATGTCATATATAAAATATAGATTTAGCCAATGATCGAGTTTACAATTTATGATGAAAATATTAGGCTTTTCATTATTACATTAACAGGGCTTATTTCGGAGGTCACGTTTTAATATATCAAACCCAGTAACCACATACTTGAACCAAACCTCAAATGTCCACAAAAGATTTTATAGAAAGCTCAATCGGCTCATACATAGCTTAAAATATAGTTTTATGAACAATTCATTTCTGTTGATGGGTTTGCTCATTCATGAAACGGTATAAGATTGTTTTCTGACAATTCCTATGTTGTATCAATTCTTTTGAAATTAAGGAAATAATATAAATGTCTGTATCAAGGTTAGAAACGCGGTGTAAAGTAAAATTATCAATAATATCAAGTCACAGAAACGGATGTATGAAAACATATTAATGGATATTTATAATCAACTGACGATACTTTATACATACTGATACTACAATATGTGCACATATCCATTAAAAGTGGTAAATATTGTAAATAAAAACTTCACCTTGCGTATTAACCTCTGTCTAATAAGTAAAATTTGCACTTGCTTCCATGGTGTGCTAACAGTGAAATAAATGGATGATTAAGACAATCAACAACGGGTTTCATATCATGTTATAAGATGTCTTACATTTCTTTTATCGACTCTCCATGCTCCAGATCTTGCTTCATATGTCTTTCTGTGAATGTTCTCTTTGCCGTTCAACAAACGGTTTCATACCATGTGATAATGTCGCATACATTTCACATTCAAGCTCTTGATTTTGTCAAATAATCAAGTGCGCCTCAAGCTCGATTGTAGTGAATGCAAAAAAATTAATAGACAAATATCGGACACGTCCAGATGTTTTTGGGGAAATTGACAAAGTATGTTACATTTTCTCTTAATTTGTCTAAAATTTTAAGAGCAAATATATTTCTATATTCATGGATATGAGTTCTATACGGTAGTGACAATTTGAGCTACTTAACGAATAGAAACATCCTTAATTCAACACGTTTTATACACATAAGTAAACGATTTTCGTGATTTCTTCAATTACTAAGATTATTTTGAATTTAATTCACGTTTATAATCACGTGCTTCAGTTGAGCAACAATTTTGAAAATTTTCGCTATCCTTTGTTATTTATAGCACAAGTTCTCACAAGTTTTTTACTTCTCTAATTCGTTGTTATGTTCTGTATCCATGTATTGTTTAATTTTGTATTGGTACGGCGTTGAAATAGGCCAAATGACTTGTTCGCCAGTCCAAATTTTGTACGAAATAAAAATATGGTTATTAAACAATCTCATACAAATTGATAATACGGATTACCTTGCTAAGTAACTACACAGGTCTCTCTGTCAACTCAGAGAGGATGTTGCACAATTTTATGACATGGTAATTAACCGTTCGTTACCTAGTCTAGCCGACAATCAAGGATGTCTCTCTGACCTTTACATGACAATAAACTTGATGGGCGTGTGTGAGGGGCAGGGAGAGAGTCAGCAAAAGAAGTGACGTTGTTTGACAACAAAGATTAACGAGATCAAAATAAGAAATTAATTAATTAATAGGGCATATCCTCCCCCAAAGTATAAAGTATACCAATGGTTTCATAAAAATATAATGATATATATACTGTTGTTAGAATTAAAAAAATATGAAATCATAATATTACACTGTATTCTCGAATATTGAAAAGGTTGGTTGTTTCAATGAATGTTAGATTTAGACATTAGACTAGAAAAATTCATGCTTTTGGGCATCCACATGACTACATGTATGTCATGTGAACATTATGTTGGAAAATATCTGCCTGTTAAATTTAAAAGCATGTGGACTGAATTTAGCAATTAACTTTTTTCAACTGAAGACAAGGTTTGATTACCAATAATATTGCTTTAAATCAAATCCTTTAGTATAGAAAAACATGTCTTGGCGAAAATCACAAAATAATATGAAATAATGAAGAGAGGCTTCATAATTAACGCCACAAGAACAGGCTGATGTTGGATATATAAAACGTTCATTTTATATTCATTTAGGTCGCTGCATTCAAGTCGAAGAGAGCAATATATTATTTGAAAAATTCTGATTCATTTGCAAGTGAAGGTGGCCGTAGATATATGTCTCGTTATTCATAATCTATGTTAGAATATCAGTGATCTATATTTGGTATGCATTGGTCTAACCAAGAGATGTACTTCAAACAACAAAATAACCTTGATTTATAGACATTATTTATGTCAATCACTTACCTCAAAATGAAGATGGTCTGGCGCATTTGGGTTAGTTCCCTTCAAACTTTCTATCCAACAAATTCATAAACACATTACACTCTTCCTTCTGGAGCGTCAAAATGTACACGCCCCATTTAAGAATACTTAATGTAATACTGATGTAGACATCCCCTACTCTTTTCTGCAATGTTCTTCTGTAAATTATTGACAAAGGGTCGTTCACAAGCATTTAGTTAACAGTAATCCTATTTAAAACAACATCAAGATTGACTTATTTATCTAGACCCAAGCTCAGTGCTACTTCGGGATTCTTCTAAAAGCTTTATTATCAAAACAGAAATAACAGATTACACTGCATACCCACTTTACATTAAATAAAGAAGGGTCCTTAACAAGTTAGTTAACAATAATCCTATCTAAAACAACATCAAGATCCATCTAGATCCAAGCTCCCTGCTTCTGCAGGGTTCTTAATTTCAAACTTGTTTTCTTATATTAATGGCTATATAGAGCATATGACAAAAGTTTATCATATCAACTGTTTATATATGAAAATAACTTGATGCCTTTTACTTTAAGTGGCTTTATTCTAAGTTAAATTGTTTATTTTATGAAAAGTGGTACCTCATCCAAATTCCTCTACCTTAAAACATAGGTTTCTATGTTAATTAATATGTTTTGACTTGATGCCTCAAGCAAAATATAGAAAAAACAGCATGTTGTTATAAACTCATGGTAAAATTCCGAATATCACTAAATATTTTAGTATCAGAGGAAATCATATGAGATGTGTGTGCTGATCTTTTTGTTATTATTATTTATTTATTAAGATGTATGTTCATCCTTTTTCGTGCCTCTATGCAAAATGATTTTGGGTGGTCATTCTCTTTCATCTATGTCATCCAGCATTCAATATTATTTTTTACAGTGAGTGACTTATTTTTCTGAGATCCGCATGGGCAAATTTAGATTTTATTATTGTTATGTTGTTCTGATTTAAGAAAAATTAACAAATGTTACTAAAACAACGAGTTAGCGTCAGATAATACCATTTAGCATCTCAGACCAATAAAACCTATCAGACTATGACCAGTTGTCAGCTTCAGGTATTGAGCAGGTGTCAAACGTGCTGTACAAACACATGCAGGTGGCTTGTAGACAAGTGACCATGTATCAGTCTGTTTTGTCAGGACGGTGTCTCTCGTGTCTTGAAACAACAGGATACACTGCTTTACCGCATCCTGTTATCCAATGAAATCTGAGAGGTTAGATAAGAAATAATCAAACTAATTTTGCATCGGCTTTCTTTTTCTCATCTGGTCGCCATTATTGTTTGAATGTGATAGCTGGATGTAGAGATTGTGTCGTTTATCTGTTTAGCCACTGATCAGTGATGGGGTTTTGTTCTGTTCTTAAGCTAAAAATGACTTGGATATTTATGTTATTGTGGATATATTCACTGAAAAGGTACGTTTCACATGTTTAACTGATCAACTAACACATGCTTTATTGATTTATGAAAGAAGTATATGCGGCAGCTTTTCATTTTTACCTAACTTAATTTAGCGCTTTGCAAATTCGTTACCTTCAGAGTAATGCACTTTAAGCATGTATCAGTGCGTGGAAAAGTGCCATATAACTATCCATAAAATTATTATAACAATCACGTTATACGTTAAATAACTATAAAGTAAATCCCTTTGATGACCTTTATAGATATGTGAACTATGTTATCCAATTAAATATGATACTGTTTCTTTATATATCCCACTCAACCACTCAATTTAATACATGTTGAACTACTAACTTAATTCAAAATGACTTCTTAACAGCTTTTCATTTCACTTTTCTCCTAGTTATTAATTTTAAAATAACCGTTCCACGTCCATGATTAACACAGTTTCATGTAATTTCATGAAATCAAATTCATGTTTCAAATAAGAAATAAAAAACCCTTTTCAACCATACTGCTTAGAATTGAGAAAAACATAAAGTGCGATTTTATGCGCGCTTCATTGACTTAATCGATTTGGAAAGATAGGCAACGGAAAGGCGACCTTTCCTTAGTATGGAAAGGACGCCTTTCAGTTTTTGGCAAGACCGCCTTGCCAAATTTGGAAAGTTATGGAATGAACGCGCATTACTCCAGTGGTAGTTATAGTTGCATGGTTTTATTTGTGCCGAAGAGCCGTTGTAATACTTATATATCATACTTATAAATGAACACTGTTTGTTGTACACTGAAGGGTAGAGAGTGTTTATAATACTTGAACATATATTCATATTGCTATTCTGTCTGTGTAAACTGATTCGGAGGCTGATGAGCCGTTATAATACAGTTATTTAGTGACTGAAGAGTCACTTTAATACGGTAAAGACGGAATTCTATTGATATTTGTATATTCTCATCGTGTTTCGATCAATTTGCTTGTTTTCTTTAAACATGGATATGATTTATATGTATGCTGTAAACCCTACAGTAGATGTTGTTGTTGCACGCTTTGAGGGAAAACGGTTCCAGAGTTTTCTTCATAGAAGTTTATCTCTGGTTGAACGTGTCGGGCTTCAGCAACGCATTGTTGTAATTACGAAATTGAGCTATGGTTCATAATACCAAGCATGCGTGAATTGTTTTCCATGAGTGACATGCGTGGTTTTGGGAATGTAAATAAACTCGGCAGTGCACACTATGCAGCGTGTCCCAATGTTGATCAAGTGTTATGTTGTTTTTGAAAATACCGTTTATGTAGGAGAACAGCAATGCAAAGTAAGTATAGGTATCACATTCAGAAAGTAAACATGAATGAGTTTGGAGGCACAATGATGCTTTGGGGAAACATTTTGAGGGAGACCTTGTCATGATTAAAGGACACTGTAATATATATTATAAATAATAAAAATTCGGCATATCGAACCCATTTCACAGTGGCAGTGTGAAGTTGGTTACTTATTTCTTCATCGATATTCGACTTTTCTATTTACTTATTCGAAAAAGACTTCTGAGAGTATTAAAGAATATTTGCACCACCTTATACGTATACTCAAATGAAAGATAATTATTTACCTATCCAATTAGGTATTCAACGTTATAATACATAGAGGCGATCGTACCTTAAAGGCACAAAAAGCGTTACTATATAACAAAATCATAAACAACAACTTCTGAGAGTATCAAGGAATATTTACACCACCATGTGCGTATACTCAAATGAAAGATTATTTAATTACCTATCCAATGACGTTTATCACGTGAAAATACATAGAGGTGATCGTACCGTAAAATCATAAAAAAAGCGTTACCATGGACAGAAAATTATATATAATTTCTGAGAGTAACAAGGAATATTTGCACCACCTTGTACGTAAACTCAAATGAAAGATAATACAATTACCTACCCAATGATATATGTTACGTCATAATACATAGAGGTGGTCGTACCGTAAAGTCCAGGCATGCGTTTCTAAGTATCCCTTATTTCATTTTTGTTATTCTTTTTCGAACAACAACTTCTGAGAGTATGAAAGAATATTTGCACCACCATGTACGTATAGTCACATGAAAGATAATACAATTACCTATCCAATGATATATACAACGTCATAATACATAGAGGCGGTCGTACCGTAAAGTCCAGAAATGCGTTTCTAAGTATTCCGTATTTCATTTTTGTCATTCTTTCTCGAACAACAACTTCTGAGAGTATCAAAGAATATTTGCACCACCATGTACGTATAGTCACATGAAAGATAATACAATTACCTATCCAATGATATATACAACGTCATAATACATAGAGGCGGTCGTACCGTAAAGTCCAGAAATGCGTTTCTAAGTATTCCGTATTTCATTTTTGTTATTCTTTCTCGAACAACAACTTCTGAGAGTATCAAAGAATATTTGCACCACCTTGTACGTATGCTCACATAAACGATAATACAATTACCCAGTCATGCACCTTAACTTTTTTCTGGTGCGAAATTTAATTCTGAACAACATGGTGTAAACATTCTCAATGTTTCTAAAATGGTTATTGACGAAATAATCTGACTTAGAAAATGTAGTACAAAGTCTTGACCTGTGAATTTTTTCATTTCATTAATCGACAAGTGGATATAAAAGCTACATGAGAAAAATATTAGAATAATTAAAAAGAAATAATAGTTAATATTTAGTAAGGAAAATATAACATTCATAGAAATATTTTGATTTTTAATGAAAGAATATTATAAAAAAGTAGAGAACAACTATACATGAGGTATGCCCATGTGACGTTATTGTTAGAATTTTATAGTTTTGGTCCACCGGCCAGTTGGGGTCCAGGGATGCAATGTGTTTTTAAAAACATCTTCTGGCTAAAATCAGTTGTTAAAAGTAAATTAAAAGATACCTTTCAGCAAACATGGATATCAACAATTGAAACCTCCTCAAAAGCAACAACTTATAATGTTTTTAAAAATCCATCTCTCAATTTTGAACAATACTTAAACTCCCAGCATTACAATAACTTGTTGAAATTCCGAACTTCTAATCATTATCTCCCAATTGAAAACTTTTAAGCTCATCATTTATGACTTCGATCTGTAACATTTCTATTACTCTTCTCTACAGTTAATGTATGTCATTTTTTAAAACAAAATTTGCACCTGGATTACAATTATGGATACTTGTAACCCTTTTGTGTACTTATGTGTACTTATAACACACAAATTTAGTATCCAAAAGCAAACTTAGGGACCTACCGTCAATCTACTATCATAGAAATACAGCAACTCAGCCTTGGAAAAAACTCACAATTTTGTATTTCGAGTGTGTTGTGTTACTTCTAAATTATTGGGGACTAAAAGAGATAGCTAAAAGGGTACAAAGAACAAACGGAATCCTGACCACTTTCATAGTGACATAATGATAAGCTTAAGAGCGGGGTTCATGAAGGTAGCGCAGTCGTTGTTACTTGTGCAGGGTTGGTTGTGCGAACTCTCTGGAAGAAAGACAACAGTATAACTCCATCCTCGATAATACTGAGTATACAGTGAGATAATTCTTCACAATAAACTCGCATCATTGGCCCGACCCGATGATTTTAATGAAATAAATTTACTTATTTACTAATCATCTCAATTGCCGGTGCTTCTTGAAGGAGCACTCCCTTGCTGTCGTTGGTTTAATTGATTAATTTGAATTTCAAAAGCCCGATTTTATCGTGCATAATAAATTTATAGAAATTGCAAGGGATGTTGGTGAGCGCTAAAACAGGATGTCTGCCGTGAACAATATGCCAAGTATGTAATCACGTGTACTAAACGCAGGGCGGATCATGACATAGAAGTCTATTCTAAGTAATGATTTAGGTCCATTTGATTTTCTAAAGGAAAGATGGCTGGATCAGCAAAGGGAGGTCTTGTAGTTATCGGGTCGGGCCAATGATTGGTCCAGAGAATATAGTTTTGACTTTTTGAAATGTAAACTCTTGGCTATCGAACAACTCGACACTGTACCATTTGCATCGTTTACGATTTGCCGCCTCTTGATGGCCTGGATGTTTAACAGCAGTTTATTAAAGCTATAGGTCCGTAGTTATTGAGATGTTTTGAATATATATGCTGAGACTCAATTTCAACTTTAACTCCAATATAGAATTAGTTTAAAGATAATATATCCCAGTTTTGTATCCCATGTTCATAAAGACAATACATTCAAGTAAATAAAACACCAAACAGAGTTTCGATGCGTCCTTTAATAAAAAAGATATAACGGTTCAAAGTGCATAGAAATTGGCCGCCTCGAAAGCCCAATTAAAAAAGTCCCTAGAGTGGCCTGGGTTCTCCTTCTGCGGATGTGACGTCATAGACAGGACTCGCTCCGCGTTTGTTTGTAAACAAGTATATATCAATGCAGATATGGGTCGCAGTCGTCTACGTTTTCATTGCGAAAGAGACATGCCTTCTTCCTGCGTTGCTGCCAACTGTACTAATAAGATATCCGGAGACATTCAACTGCATCGGTTTCCGAAGGATCCTGTCCAATTGGTCAAAGTTTGTTATCTTACCTTACAGTAAAATACTCGCTTTTGATTGGTCTTTAGCCGGGGTTCTCAAACTCTTGTAAACCTCCATGCGGGATACAAATATTAGGTCTATTTGCCGAACTGTCCAGCATCTGCCGAACACCGTAACAATAGCAGTATATTCCACGCACGGTTGTAGAGGGTTCGCTGTAAGTACGTTATGGTAGTAAACGCAGTGTTGAGTTTGCAAAAGAAACATCGTCTGCTAGCCTAGATGTCAACAATATGGCAGATATATGGAATTGACAAGTAGGTCTACTGAAAACACTTGTTGTATATTGCCTTTGAATTTTAAAATTCTCAATAAATAAAAAGAAAGCATGTTCGGTAAGATAAATTCGTTGTCAGACCACACCTCGGGGTCCTTGCGGCTCGGCCTACAAGGACACTTATGCGGGATACAAAATTTCATCTACCCCTCGGCGCGGTCTGACAACTTATATTATACAGAGAAGAGTAAAATGGAGTCCCAATGACAGGCCTGTCATCTGCTCTGATCATTTCACAGAGGACTGTTATGATTTTTCCCACGATTTTGAAACGGACTTTGGAGTTGCCCCACAAAGGAAAAGAATCTTCAAAAATGCCGTACCAACAGTTTATAAACAGATAAAGATGATAACAGGCCCAGCGAGATTTGACAGCCAACCATATCGGAAGAGAAAACGGACGGAATACTTGAGAAGAGGGAACGAAAGAGGGAAAGGAATTTGAAAGATAGGCTAATTCAAAATTCTATTCAAGGGGAGGTGGGATAAATAATCATGAAACTTTTAGGGGAGTTGACTATAATTGATGATTTTGCAGACGCATGTTGAGTTTTTATCTGCAGTATGAATTTATGTCTCTTTAGATTAGTCGCAGAAATTATTAATTCAAACCCCAACAATTGTTTGAATTTTTAGTACTTGATTGCATATGGGGTTGGATCGGGTTGAACTAAATAATTATTTCAACATGTTGGAGACTATAATGAAATTAAGGTGAATATATACATAGATATAGATCTACACATATATAGATCTGTAAATGATACACAGTGACAGGTTTGCAGTTTGTTACATTTGTAAAAAGGGAGGGACAACACCGTTCGTAGGTCCAAGAGATTTATTCTCAAAAGTTCAGGATAAAGAACAACCTGCACAACAAATTAAACATCGTATAAAATGTGTGCATAAATCAAACAAATAAAGTTATCAATACATAATCAATATCTTAGTCTGAAAGTATCAGTTATACATAAGGTAATGATTACATGTACTATATCGATCTAAACTTTACTTGAGAACGTGAATAACAATACAACAAGTTATAGGCAGAAAATATCTGTTTCATATAAGATTTGCATTTAATAAATTCACTATCTTATTTGGTCCAGTGAGTGTGAACTCTTATCTTTATCAACTAAAGCTAATAACGTCCTAACTATACAAGAGTTAACGATCACTGACTAGAATAACAAACATGAAATACCAATATATGAACATATAACAACAACAATACATTGAACAGTTACATTGATTAAATTTAACTCAGATAAACCACATCAACTCACCCTCAACTAACATGATGATGCTCTCATGCCAACTGCATTCCCGGATGAGTCAGTGGTATAAGTATATATCACTACAATGAAAATGGAAGTTCCCTCATAACTAGTGAACATAACATTTGTACATGAGACAATTAACGAATGAACAATGTACATTACAAAAGACATGAACAACTAGTTTGTATGAAGTAGTAAATCTTATATATAATATATTATGCTAAACATTCTTTATGCATAATTATTCTTTTACAAACATAATGAATTGCCGCAATAAGAACTATTGAAAATCATTATGAAACACAGAGAACTCAGCGGTCTAACACAAGCAAAGCTGGTCACTTACACGTCATGGACAATTACCATTGTTCCCGCTGACCTACCCTGCCCCGACTGATAGTGCCACGAGGCAGGAGGGTCACACTGCACAGAGTAATACAGAATGGTAACTTGATACCAAACTTCAAATACAACTTTTAACAGCTTTAGAGTGATAATTTCTATTAACAAACTTTTCATAAGGGCATTATACATTGAAGAAACAATCAAAAAGAATTTACTTACAAGGTATAAACTTGACTAAAGATAAATGTCTCCACACTGCAGAATGTGTCTGTCTTGCTGCACCGCATGGGGAAAATGACCGTATGCACAGTGCATCATGGAAAACTGAACTTTAATTATTTTAAAAGAACAGTAAATTAACCTTATACCTCATTCATAGCACACACATGAATGATCAATAAAACATCTAAACATTAGATTATAAAAACATTAAGAGTGTTATTGCAACACCCATCAGTCGGAAACAGCCGACAATATGGGGGCTAATTATAGCTGACCCCTGTGGTGGACAGCACTGCTACATGTAGCACTCTGCTACAAGACATATGGATAGAGTAGGGAAGTAGCACTGTTGCCACTTTACACTCCCCTGCTTAATAGTTGGCTCCCGACAACAACAGAAACATCCAACTATCTTGTATTTATAAAATGATACAGAAATATAGGTAACATTGGTTTCAACAAAGCACATGAAAATACATAATTCATAGATAATATTCAACATTTTAACACTCATGACTGCCTGAGAAACAGTTGTATATTTGACTTATGTTACAATATTTCCCAATAAGTAAATCCTCCCAATGTTCTACTTATGGACGGATTGATGCAGGAGCTGGACCAGGAGAAGTTGAGTTTTGCTGATGTCTTCTATGACTGTTTGGCTGAACGGTATTTGGCTCCTGTTGTTTTCTTCTAAAAGTACTGATCTTGGCTGATTTAGAGGGTTTCGACTTTTTCCTGCAGTTTTCCTAGTGGATCTGCGTAGTTGTGACCTTTCCATCCTGTCAGACTCCAGCTCCCCTGCTTCGGATGAAGCAGTGCTGCTGACTTCTGATCCTTCTGGTGTATCCTCCACTACCGAGGCGTCTCCCTGTCCAACAGACTCTGCAGTGTCTGTATCTTGCACATCTGTGCCCTGGACTACCTGATCGACCTCTTCTACCGGTGGTTCACCATGTGTCAGGATGTGAGGTTCCAGCATGTGTACCTGGAAATCCTCAAGCTCTTCGTCGTCCTCCATCTCCAGCACATCTAATTGTTGTCTCTGTTCAGCCTCTTCTTCATCACCTGGGGCTTGGTGAATATCCTCAACCAGTTTCTTGGAATCCAACAGCTCCTTCCTGTGGACAACCTTTATGTTTGCCTTCTCATCCAAGGACTCTATCGCATACTCATGATTGTTTTTCATTTCTATGACTTTAAATGGTGTTGGAGCCCATATGGCTTGGATCTTGTGTCTTCCTTGTGGATGGTTTTTCAGGAAAACTCGAGCACCAACTGGGATATCTTTATGATTGGCATGTTCATTTCTCTTTTCCCTACGTTTTAGAGCTTCCCTCTCAGTTCTTTCCGACACCATGCCATAAACATCTCTCAACTTCCTGTGGTGTTCCACTGTCCACTCCTCGCTTGGTTGATCTGTCTGTCCAAGAAGGTGATCAATAGGAACCTTTGGCTCTCTCCCGAAGAAGAGATAATGTGGCGAATAACCTGTCGTTGCATGAGGGGTTGTGTTGTAGTCATAGAGCAGCTCGGGTAATAGCTCTGGCCAGTGGCGCTTCCTATCTTGCGGCAGTGTCCTGAGAAGGTTATGCAAAGTCCTGTTGAACCTCTCGCATGTTGCGTTCCCTTCAGGATGATAGGGTGTTGTTTTTGTCTTGACAATGCCATAGATATCACATAGCTCATGAATTACTTTGCTCTCAAAGTTCCGACCTTGATCACTATGTAACTTTACTGGAACCCCATAGTGAACAAACCATTCCTTTACCAAAGTTCTGGCAACTCTCTTTGCAGATTGATCCCTCATGGGTATGGCTTGTGTAAACTTTGTGTACACGTCAGTCATAACCAAGACGTTTTCCATCTTGTTGGTTCCTGGCTCAAGCATGGTAAAATCGATGGCAAGTATCTCCAATGGTCTCTTTGCTGCTATAGATCCAATGGTAGGTCGCACACTCTCTCCATGTTTGCCTAACATGCACCTTGAGCATAGCTTGCAGTAATCCTTGACATCCCTCGCCATATAGGACCACATGCACCTACTATGCAATAGTGCATAGGTTCTCTCAGCACACTGATGTCCCGAATCATCGTGTACAGATTTGAGGACCTTTTCTTTCAGTAACTTTGGCAGTAGAAGTTGCTTCACTGAAGATCCTTTCTCCATTATCCGTCTGTATAAAACGTCATTTTCCTCTACAATCTGCTTCCAGTATCGGAAAAGTCTCCTAGTCCTCGGGTGTTCTTGCAGGTACTGGCGTTTGGAAGGCTTTTTGTCTTGGTCCCAATAATATCTAAATCTCCCAATGTATTCATCTTCCACCTGAAGTTTGGCTATATCTTCTGATGAAAGTGCTGGCATGTGGGTAGATATAATTGGAGCCTGCCTTAGAACAGATGTGTTCATTTCTTTCTGCATTACCAACTCCCTTATCTCATTCATTGTTGACCGGAGGACTCCTGGAAGCTGTGTAGAGTTTCTTGGAGTTGTCAACGTTTCAACTTCTAAAGCCTCTAGTCTGGCTGTTTCTGGGGAATGCTTGGATTTGCGGCTGAGAGAATCGGCATTCTTGTTCAGTTTCCCTGACCTGTGCTTAATGGTGAGGTTAAACTGAGCTAATTCGCCTACCCATCTCATCTCAGTTGCTCCTAGTTTTGCTGTTATCTGGATGTAGCTGAGTGGGTCGTTGTCAGTGAATAAGAAGCACTCTGTCCCGAGCAATAGGTCTCGGTACTTATCCGTTACAGCCCATTTGAGTGCAAGCAGTTCAAGTTTCATGCTGCTGTAGTTGTCCATATTCTTCTCATTAGGACGTAAGGAACGACTTGCGTAGCTGAGGACCACTTTACCTTGTTCCTGCTCCTGTGACAGCACAGCTCCTAGTCCTGCATTGCTTGCATCTACCTCCAAGATGTATGGTTTGGTGAAGTCAGGGAAACCTAGGATTGGGGCTGAAGTGAGCTTTGTCTTCAACTCCTCAAAGGCTCTGTCGCATGACTCGTCCCATGAGGACATACCAAGTCCTTGAAGCCTAACCTTTCTTTTCCCGTTCTTGCTGGTTTTCGTTCCTTGAAGCAATGCGTGTAAAGGAGATGCAATCTTGGCAAAATTCTGGACAAACCTCCTGTAGTATCCGGCAAGTCCAAGAAATCCTCGCAACTGTGTCTCTGTCTTTGGTGTCTCCCAATCTAGCACTGCCTTTACCTTTTCTTTATCCGGAAGCACGCCTTCCTCAGAAATCTGATGACCAAGGTACCTCAACTTTTGCTTGAAGAGTTGACATTTCTCTGGTCTGACTTTCAAGTTGTACAGTGCTAGCCTTGTGAGAACCATGTCCAGTCGCTGGATGACTTCCTCCTCAGTGGCTCCAAAAACTAAGATATCATCCATGAAGACTATCAGGGTTTGGAAGTTTTGGTCACCAAAGATTTTATCCATCAGCCGCATGAATGTTGCAGGTGCTCCAGTCAATCCAAAAGGCATCCTTGTATATTCATACAGTCCTCCAGTGCCAACTCGGAATGCTGTCTTTTCGATATCCTTCTCTGCCACTGGAATTTGGTGAAATCCATGTGCCAAGTCCAGACTGCAGAAGAACTTTGCTCCTTTAAGCACATCTAGAGCTTCTTCAATCCGAGGTAGTGGATATGCGTCCTTACGAGTCTTGGCATTAATGGCTCTGTAGTCACAGCAAGTCCTCAGTTTCCCATTGCTCTTGCGTACTAGTACAACAGGTGATGCATACGGACTTGATGATTCCCGTATGATTCCGGACTCCAGACTTTTGGCAATGTATTGCCGAACCTCATCCCAAAGCTGTGGTGGTATTCGCCTATGAGGGGCTCTCACAGGATTATCATCAGTTGTGACAATTCTGTGCTCCACTGCGTCACAAAAACCTATGTCTTCATCAGAAGTGCTGAAAACAGATTGGTGTTTGATCATCATGTCTGTCAGATTTCCTTTGGCCTCCAAACTTATATTTGTTCCTAAATCCATCTTTTCCATGAGATCCAAACCAAACTGCCTCTTCACCTGATCCTGTGACGCATTCCGAACCTCCACTTCATGAGAATTCAATTCAACAATCTGATATGTTGGTTCCAGAAAAGCCTTCTTGAGTTGGGCAATCGGAGTTCTTGGCTTGAGATACACATCACTGTCGCTGAAATTGGCAACCTGAACTGGAACTGTTTCTGCCTGAGGTACTCTCACGTACGATGGCCCTAGAGTCAACCCATTGGGAACGTGTTCAGCATCTCCATCCATTCTATGAGAGCTTGGTAGGACTTCTTAGCCTTGCGAACACTTCCCTCAATGACTCTGATGGTCCTTGCTGGTATAAGTACAGGGGCTGGTCCGACAACTCTGACTTGTCCAAGTTCTTCCCTCTGGCGATCAGCACAAACCTCTTCATACAGAGCTAAGATCTGTTTCCAGTCTTCTGGGATAGGGCTTGTCTTGGCATGTTCTTGAATATCCCTGAAGATGTTTGAGCCTAAAACGCCTGGTACCTTTTCTTTCCTTTCTTTTGTAGCTTCGTCTGCTGCATCCTTAGCAATTAAAAATCCTAAATTTTTGAATTCATGACCGAAAATCTTTAATGAGAGCTCAATAAAGCCCAGGATGGGAATCTCCTCACCATTTGCTGCCTTGACCTTAATGAAGCAAGATACGTCCAACCAGTCTCTTCCCTGGAAGTTCCTATTGAAGAAGGACTCTGTTATGGTTGACACTTGGGCTCCCGTGTCAACCAGGCATCTTACTTCAGTACCATTCAAGACAACAACGGTCTCTGGGCAGGTTCCCACCGCTCTATGCAAGATTGAGCATATATCAAGCCCTCCTGTAGTGTGGCTCTCCACTACAGGTTCTAGCAGTTTCCCTGCTCCCTCCTTTCCTGTCTTTGGGGGCAGTCTCTCTTCATGTGGTCTGGAGAGTTACAGATCCAGCATTTCCACGGCTTTCTGTCTCCTTTGGCTCCACCGCTAGGTCTGATGGTATTTGCCGTGCTCAAGGATCGGAGCAGCCTATCAATCTGTTCCCGCTGCTGATCGATGAGGGACTGCTGTTTGGAGTTGATTGTTTCCTCAGATGGTATGGCTGCAACCTCTTGAGTATGAACAGACTTTGTCTTTTTCGTCTCTCCGAGCCAGGACACTGTTCTGTCCCTCAAATCGAAGAAGGACAAAGTTGATTGCTCGATATTGAGCCTCCTCAGTTCCCTCTTTAGCCCATCGTCATTCACAACTTCAGCTAAGCTGCCTTTTAGAGTCTGCTCCCTGTTCCTTTTCAATGAGGGTTCAAGGTCAGAGAGCCTATCAAAAAGCTCTACCATATTTAAGGAGCAGGTGACGAGATCCTCTTGTCCCTGTTTGAGGGAATAGAATTTTTCCTGTAGAAGGGGAAGCTGATCTCCATCCCCAAAAACTCTTGTAAGGACCTTTATAATTTCCTCGGGTCTGTCTTTTACCGTATCCCCGCGGCCTTGAATCTCCTGTCTCGCCCTTCCTGCAAGGTTTTCTAGGATGACGGCAGCCGGGCCCAGACGTCTGGATTCAGCATGACTTCTTACATCTGAGATCCGTTCTGTTAGTGTTGGGTCGCCTGGCCTCTCTGGCCTTCCCCGGAAACGCTCCAGTCTCCTTCCGGTGAACATCATCACCGGCTTCTTCACCTCTTCTTGCTGGTGCTGGATCCATTCCTCCTGATCTTTTAATTTCGTCCTCAGCCTGTCCAGCTCTGCAGCAAGCTCCTCCATCTTGTTACTTTCTACTTCTCCTGTCCCTTCCCCTTCCCTTTCCCTTTCACCCTGTGATCTGCTACCAGGCATCTTATACCAATACCTTAAGAACACTACCTGGAATTCTTAAGAGGAAGGAAACAGGAAAATACTTAAAATAACATTGCAATTAACTTCTTAATTATCCCTAACAATCTTCATACTTTTGTTAACAAGAAATATTACCATTTCTTAATCATTGTTACAATACATACAATTACAATTCCTTAATCATTGTAACAATACATTATCTTCATCCTTTATCAGCAAGCGGCGATGCCTCGCTTCATCTGTCTTGTCAGGACATCAGTTGAGGGTTGAACTGTTGAACTTGTATCCCACTTCTGACACCATGTAAAAAGGAAGGGACAACACCGTTCGTAGGTCCAAGAGATTTATTCTCAAAAGTTCAGGATAAAGAACAACCTGCACAACAAATTAAACATCGGATAAAATGTGTGCATGAATCAAACAAATAAAGTTATCAATACATAAACAATATCCTAGTCTGAAAGTATCAGTTATACATAAGGTAATGATTACATGTACTATATCGATCTAAACTTTACTTGAGAACGTGAATAACAATACAACAAGTTATAGGCAGAAAATATCTGTTTCATATAAGATTTGCATTTAATAAATTCACTATCATATTTGGTCCAGTGAGTGTGAACTCTTGTCTTTATCAACTAAAGCTAATAACGTCCTAACTATACAAGAGTTAACGATCACTGACTAGAATAACAAACATGAAATACCAATATATGAACATATAACAACAACAATACATTGAACAGTTACATTGATTGATTTTAACTCAGATAAACCACATCAACTCACCCTCAACTAACATGATGATGCTCTCATGCCAACTGCATTCCCGGATGAGTCAGTGGTATAAGTATATATCACTACAATGAAAATGGAAGTTCCCTCATGTACATTACAAAAGACATGAACAACTAGTTTGTATGAAGTAGTAAATCTTATATATAATATATTATGCTAAATATTCTTTATGCATAATTATTCTTTTACAAACATAATGAATTGCCGCAATAAGAACTATTGAAAATCATTATGAAACACAGAGAACTCAGCGGTCTAACACAAGCAAAGCTGGTCATTTACACGTCATGGACAATTACCATTGTTCCCTCTGACCTACCCTGCCCCGACTGATAGTGCCACGCGGCAGGAGGGTCACACTGCACAGATTAATACAGAATGGTAACTTGATACCAAACTTCAAATACAACTTTTAACAGCTTTAGAGTGATAATTTCTATTAACAAACTTTTCATAAGGGCATTATACATTGAAGAAACAATCAAAAAGAATTTACTTACAAGGTATAAACTTGACTAAAGATAAATGTCTCCACACTGCAGAATTTGTCTGTCTTGCTGCACCGCATGGGGAAAATGACTGTATGCACAGTGCATCATGGGAAATTGAACTTTAATTATTTTAAAAGAACAGTAAATTAACCTTATACCTCATTCATTGCACACACATGAATGATCAATAAAACATCTAAACATGAGATTATAAAAACATTAAGAGTGTTATTGCAACACCCATCAGTCGGAAACAGCCGACAATATGGGGGCTAATTATAGCTGACCCCTGTGGTGGACAGCACTGCTACATGTAGCACTCTGCTACAAGACAAATGGATAGAGTAGGGAAGTAGCACTGTTGCCACTTTACACATTACTAGTTTTGGGATATATTTAAAAAAAATTGTTGCTGATTACTCTAAGGATACATACAAAAATGTGGGCACGTCACTTATGTTTGTATGTTGACACTACAGTTTTGGTGATAACATTTATGAAAAATTAAAATTTCTTGCTACAGCGTCATTTTAGAAGCAACAAAAAGTAAAGTTAAAGTCATAAGGCTGCCACGGAGAAACATTTACCATTTTATGTAGCCTTACAGTGGATAATTTATAACCTATTTGATATGCAATAGATACATGATGACACAATGGGTGTATACGAACTATCAGCGAGCTATCATCTCACGAGGAGGCGGAGCCCCCGAGTGAGTGATAGCAAGCTGATATTTCGTATACACCCCTTGTGTCAATCATGTATCTGTTTTATCCAATGGATAACCCTTTGCTCTATGCGACCTTTAACCTGACATCATTTTATCTAAGTGATTATCGACTAAATTGAATCAGTCGGAAGAAGTAGCCCAAACAGTACTGACCCTTAATGTTCCTCCTGGCGCCAAATTTGATCTGATAAATAACTGCAAGGTAAGGATAACCTGATCGACTTTCAACGGGCTTTCGTTTTCCCTTACCCAAACAGGCATGTATCTTAGTATTACTAAATTAATATATTACTGACCTGTCTTTTGCCTTTTTGTTTTTCATTGGGTGAGAGATGTGTTAATTAACGCGCCTGAGCAGTCCGCCATTCGCTGCGTATTTCATAAAGATATCTTAACCAGTGTCATTGTTTACATTAAGTGAATATTTTTACAGTTTTGTCATCAGTGGTCTTTTCCTCTCTATCTTTTATGTATCAAAAGGTAAATCTATAGATGGACGAAGAGTGTGAATTACTTGAGTACTCAGATTTCTTTCACAAATCAATTGGTAGTTTTCTTGGGCACAAGTAAATTCCTATTATCAGTGATGACTTACAACCTGTTTGTTGCGTTTCACGATTAGCTTGATATTTGTTGTTTTAAATAATTTAGAAAGAGTGAAGTGTCGGGTAATGTTTTTGTTTTGATGCCTGTCGTCACCGAGCGACTTCCTTTCCTTTGATCTTTGGCTACATTGCTAAATGTACAACAATGTTGAAATGGCTCAAGGTCGTCGGCCAGATGTGCCTAGCTCCGCCCCATTACTGCCCCTTTCCTTCACGATTGCCGAATCAGAAGGTCGGAAATAAGTGTTGGCGATAAATTCGTGACATATTAATTATAGGTTGAGTTTTATTGATGCATGATTTATCATTGCATAAAGATCAAAAGGAAATAAGCCGCCCATTGGATAAAGATAAAAATTGCAGTATGAAATAAGATATTTAGTAATACATATTTGTTAATATATTGTCATGTGTCACGTGTACTGACAAAACTAATTACCTTCAAGTTTCAATAGAGGATGTTGATCATGTGTGAAGATAAAGTTTAGATAACAAATCAGTGACTTGTGTATTAACTATTGGAAATGTGCCAGGTGCTGAGGTCATTAAGTTTATTGCTTAATTGCCATATCATAATGTACAGGTGTGTGGCATTTCATGTAGACTGTTAGGTAATAACTTTATGACTATATTGTCTGGTGTGAAAAAGTAGTGTTAGGTAAGTAAAAACCTCTCTCTGGTAAAATACCGGTACTTTAGTTCTGAGGAAATGGAAATGATATGCTTTTCAGTGTAAATGTTTTCATTTGGTTGAAATCGTTAAAACTGAAAAAGAATTTCATATTTACAATATAATTCAAAGCAGGCTTTAACTTACATCACAATCAACAATAAATGTTGTGTTAGTATTGTTAATATTGGCCTACGTCACTCTAGATTAGTACCACACTCTTATCTCAAACACTGACCATTAACTCACACAAAACAAGAATAATCTGTATCCTAACTATGCAAAATACATTAGTACGTAACTCTAAGTTTTCATCGAGGTGGCAAATCGCGAATCAAGAGGTACATTTACATCAAAGATTTGATCTTCATTATCACTAATTACTGGGTAATAAGGCCAATTACAGCTGCTCGGAACCTTGTTTCCCAATCCGCAAGTTGCCGAGAGGCAGTCCATCAAAAGCGAGATCTCATTGTTACAGTCATGCAAAGCAGAAACACGGAGATACGATATTGAGTTGACACTATACAATGGCACAAAGTAGTAACAAATATTCAACATATACAATGGTCAATCAACTACACAGGGAGATAGTCGATTTGTCTAGGTGTTCAAACAAAAAACAGTCACAATAGCGGCAGTTTGGGTTCACTCGATCGGCATTATCGGAGATTAACAACCCAAACAAATTACAACAACAACAAATAATTAATGTAAAACGGAATATGTCGTTGTATTGATGTTAATAGCTTTGGTATCTTACGGTATTTTAAAAGTACAATCAGTGAAAATATACACGTCCACCTCTGGAATCTATAATGTAAACATTAACACAGATCAGCCAGTCGTGAGCGAGTCCTGTCTATGTCGTCACAACCCCCCTAGCAGCTGATTGGCTAATAACACGTTTGGCGTCTGTTTTCCGGAAGTGTTTATAAAACACGTTTTTTTCTGCTATTTTCAGGTGGATGTGAACCTAAATAGTTGTTATTATTTATTCTTCACTGTGTTATGAAGTATTTCCGCTAATCGTACCCCCTATGTGGATATATTATATTTAAAGCAACAAATATGAGTTTATGTATAAACATTATAAGTGCGAATATTATCTTAGAAATATGTTTTAAGTGATGTATGATGTATGACGTTCATTTACGAAATTCCTCATTTGTATGACATACAACCCACAAGCACATGCATTTTCACTAGACGATTCATTCAAATTACATTGTAACTAATAACAGAATAGCCGTCACTGTAATTAATGAAATGATTAATTTGGATTTATTTTGAAGTCAAAAAGGCAAATGTGAGGACACGTGATACATATAAAGAACACTAGATTTAGGTTCGCCTAATATAATCAAATTTTTCAAATAGGTGTTTGTGTTTTTTAAATAGATATTTCGCTAATACTTTCCAACTGAAATAGAAAAGAACTTTGTTTGGTTTAATGTAGACATGAAATACATATATCACCGAGAATTTTTAAACACCCTATCGCTCACATTTTCGCGTTTATTGGTATAGATGCCCTAACGTAAGCTTTCCTTAGTTATATAAAATGATTTATTTTTTCAATCAAATTATTGCTAGTTCATATAACGAAACCGTTACAGATGATCTGCGCCACACCCAGGAAGAAGGTGTACCTTGAGACTCAGAGCAGAGTGGCCAGGCTCATGGAGAGACTCAGTGCTGTGCACCAAGTGTTAAGTGCTAAACTTTAGGACCAAGATGACAACTGGAACACGAAGTCCACACGAATACTCTACGATCGGGGTACAATTGTTAAACGATATTGGATTGAACTTGCAACTTGGATAAGAGCGTTTCCCATCAGAACGTTTTCATCACGTGTGCTGCGCGTGTCATACTTTCCTTCAATCTCATTGCATTCAACAAGTCAGCACAAACGATGGCCA
This sequence comes from Phorcus lineatus, assembly GCA_921293015.1. Classification (NCBI taxonomy): domain Eukaryota; kingdom Metazoa; phylum Mollusca; class Gastropoda; order Trochida; family Trochidae; genus Phorcus; species Phorcus lineatus. The sequence continues at coordinate 27,471,223 of OV121085.1, read as the reverse complement.
ATTGCCATCTTGAAAAAATTATGAGTATCTACAGCTACTTATCAAAACTTTGTTCCATGCACTTTGAATGCTTTATCCAGCTATGCACAGAGAAAGTTTTCCGTCATTAATTTTATACTCAAATAATTAGTTACTATGTCAATTACTGAAGGCGTTTCCTAAATGGTGTTGTATAGTTTCAATATGATAATTAATCAACGTAACCATCGATGCTGTCAAATACATGCCTTTTAGAAAGCAAACACATGCAACGTTGTTATATTTTTGTATCACACTATGGCCAAATATACTTTAAACATTTTGTAACGAAGTGAAAGGTGAAATGAAATTCTTTGTTATCTGTAAAAACATCTTATTTCTGTATACAAATAGTTTATTATGTGGTTGTTCAAAATTAACTTCTGGTCATTCCTTAAACGATGTAAAGTTCTTAGCTTTAACAAGTAAACCAAACACAATATTTTTGTACTTTTGAGTTTATCAGTTGCTTGAAATTATATTTTTGCAGGATGCAATATATGTGAAAACTAACGATGAAGTTTCGAAATTAGAGTACAACTTTATATGGTAAGGAACAAGAAAGGGCTAACTTAATCCTGCAAAGTTTCACTTCAAGATATAATGAAATGAAAATAGATTAAATATAAAAAGTATAGCAGACCAATCAGCCCTTTATATGTCTAAGAACTTCCTTTTGTGCACAAGATTGATCAAATTTGTATATAATTTTCACCCGCAAATCGTCAAGTATTCAAACTCCTGAAACATTTGACAAGAAATAGAGATTTCATTGGTACATGGAATAGTATCCGGGTTTGGTTTGTTCTCTATTGGAATCAATTGCAGATGTTCTTCTTATCAATAAGAAATTAAATTGAATAATTCAGAACAAAGCAGGCAATAATGATCATAATGAGGATACTTAATTATAATGCCCTGGAATCAACACCATAAAAGGGCGCGCTGAGTCGCCACTCATATGACATTGCTCTCGAAGGCCAATTGTAAGTATTTCCCACAGACTCTCGTCTTTTGGAATGATAACAAATAATGACTTAAAATTCGCAAATCGTACGTTGGACGCTCAATATTCGTAAAGATCAACAGAATGTGATTATCAACATATAGAAATGTGAATGTTTACAAAATTACTAGGAAGCGAATTATAATGTATTTGTCCCCAATTCTCGATCGACGTGGTAAGTCTCTCGATGTAAATGATGTTATATTCCTTACTTTGTCTTGAAAGTCAACTGCTGTGAATCAGAACGATTGCCCGGGAAATACCATCGGGAGTTAATAAAGCTAGAAGATGAGGAAAAAACCCAGAAACATTGTCCGGAGATAATGATAAGATTGGTAAAATATACCCTCCTGTCTTAATCACAATGATATTGTATTTCATATCTGCAATGCACCCCAGGATGAATAACAATTCTTCAATGATCATTGAAAGCAATATTAATGGTTAAGGTTTTTTTCTCTATTGTGGGAACTGGCAATTACATTTTGGCAATAAAATGATGAGGTGATGACAAATAATTAGCAGAAGAATATTTCATTGAATTAAACAAATGTTTCTTCATTGAACCTGATTCTTTTGGAAGCGATATGTTTAAAGGAAGAACATTTATTCGGGAAAAGTTATTTAAAATCGTGCATTATTCGCTCAACATTCGTGATTGCATCGTAAAGGCGTTGTGTCAAGTTTTTGTTGATAGTGTTCTAACCATGTTACAATCGTGATCTTTTACGCAATAATTGTACACTCACCATTCCCTTTGAGCACGGTAACCGTTTTGACATAGTGGATAATAAAAACCTCGGTACGTATCAGACCGAATCGTAATGTTACCGTAGTACAATCGTGCCTAGTAAGTTGGACTTAAGGAGATTTGAACACAAGTAAATTTGTGATATGGATAGATACAACGGATAATCATCAACTTACATATTTGGGAAAATATTTTAAAGCAAATTTCATTTGTTAAATGTAAAATTTTCATCCTAAATGTAAACATTAAAATCTCAACATTACCCTACATGAATAACTGGTCAGTAAAACTCAGGCTAATACCAATGTATTGTTTTCACCAAAATCGTTTTTTCATGAAAGACAATAAACATGTAACCCAATGTTAATTTTATCATAGTAAGAAATTTACCATTTTGAATGTTTTATTCAATACGGAATTGTATGATGTAAAGTTACACATGAAAACTTCCAATATAAATTCACCCATTAATTATATATAAAGTTTAATCATACATGGAAACTGCCACAAATATCCAGTGAGAGTCACAGTAGATACTCATTCAGGATGATAGATAGTACGCTCCTCAGAGCGAGGATCGAACGTTTCACTTATCCAATGGATAAGCGGCAGGTAAACCAGGTAAACTACAGGTACACGACACACCCGACAGCTCGGACTCACCTTATGTACTTTTCTGATATCGGTGCATCAAATCCTATCATTATTACTGATCAACTTTGGGGAACAGTTTGATCATTTGCCTTTGATCTCTGATTTGCTATCGGCTGATCAATGTTTATGCCTGGGTGATAGTTGTGACGTCACAAGACTCCAACCCAAAATGGTTAACTCTACACCTATCAATCGATGTAGAAATGAACCCAAGGCCAATGAGTTAGAGGAAATGCAAAGAAATATTTGCATAAGGATTCAAGACTAGATAAGGTTTCTGATGAGATCACCTTAGTTAGAGAGGACATAAAATTACTACTCTGAGGACTGATATTGACAGCACTAGACAGGAACAAAGGATACTTTAAACAGATATAAATGAACTACCTGGTAGAGTGACAATTACAGACAACTATCTAGGAAGAGAAAAGGAATAGAGGAGTAGATGATAAACGAGGGAAAGTCAATAAATTCATGGAAGTGGATAGGTCTACTTATCTTTCTACTTATGCAAATGGTGATATCAAAATATTTCCTTTCTATAAATTATTTCATAAATCTAACATGGGCAGTGTCTCAAATGCACTTTTACGACTTGAAGAGTCCTTCATTGACACCTATAGACCCTCACTAAATAAACAATGAGATGATTACCCTTAAATCACTGACATATATCTCTAACTACAATTGAGCTATTTAAAAACAAAAGGGATTATGTCACATTAACATATTGCTCAAGGGGTAAACTCATAAGAGAGTGATTATGTCAATCAGAAGACCAACAAGGAAGAACCATGATGTCACCTGATTAGCATAATTTACAATATATCCTTGTACATTGTATGTATATTTTGTTATAAAAACGCTTGTAATGCGATGTTAACGATCATATCGTTTTACCCCTGATGAGTCAATACTATTGACAAAAAAATAGTATCGGATTAAAATGATTCTTCAAACGACTATGTGAAGTATGTTATATTTAGTTATTACTATTGATGCTGATGAAAAGACAGTTTATATGACGCAAGGGAACATATATAGTTCAAAAATGCTGAGAGTGATTGCATGTTAGCCTTTTAAAAGTCGATTCGAAAAAACTTTAAATTAATCAATCTGTTGGAGAAGTCATAAATTCTTTTTTTCAACAAAGCACACTGGGAATCATTGATTGCTTTTAAACAATGGACGGCATATATGTATAGTCCATGCTATTGATTTTATGTTAACTTTTATAAGAATATTCTTTAAGGGAAAAACATGTTCACGGCATGCTTCAAGCTGCTGGCAGATATGAATGTTCGTATTGATTATAGAATTTCATTTTCACAACGCCGTTGTATCCTTTTTCAAGGATTGGCTGAAATTAGTTATTTGATTTAACCTAGTAGGATGCAACTGGAGCCATGGTAGGAGGTTCCAGTCGCACACCAACATTATCGATTGTAACACCTTAGTTCGTCTTGACATTGATTGTTATGGTGCAGTGTTCTCCTTGTGCTAATTCTGCGTAAGTAAATAAAATATTAATAGGAGAATGACCTCAGGTATTTGCATACAATCATTTAATAACAGTATTTCATGAATAATTTTATATATCATTTTTTTATTTTCCATATTTTGTGGTAGAGGCAAAGATATAAAAGTCAAAGACAAGTATTCAAAACCTGAATACAGTTACATACAACTAAAATATATTCGTTTTACTTAATGACTGGATTATTTTCCAAGCTGTAAATGCAAAGTTTACCAGAACCTGTTGATAGAAAAACATCTTGACAAATCGTAAAATTGTGCGATTTCACCTTTAAGATACTCTAACTTTGGTCTAAAACCATAAATGCCTCATCTTAATATATACTGTTTGACTAGTAAAGTAGTTGAATTTACAAGATTATTGTTCTTTCCTTTCATTCCCACAATGATAATTTCAGTTTTAAAAGGGTTTAACCATGATTCTATTTCATTCCATAGTCTAAAGATTGGTTCGCATTCCCTTAACATATGGTTTATTCTATCTACGTCTTTTCACAAAATGAACATAATGGTGATGACGTATATCCAATCATATAAAGAAATTATTTTTTGGGGAAAATATTGTGAAATATTCTATATCGCAATCATTTTAAGTCTGTGATTCTCACACATTTATAAACAATTATATTTTAAAATGTCATATCATTCTCACAGGTCAATGGAATGTTTTCCCATTTTTAATAGCATGTCAGACGAACAATTTCGAGTTCACAATAGAGGCGTACAGTTTTTTACTCCCAATTGTGGCGTCAATCTTTGATACATTGAATGGATGAATAGGATTCGACAATTTCTTATTGAATTGCTTTATGTTCAGTGTTTGGGTATATGCCATTATGGCTCTTTTTACTGATCTATAAATTAGAAAGTTAGTCTTGATAGATAACGTAGTGGAAAATTCTTAATATCTTAACAATCTGCCGTCATCATAAAGTAAATAATCACAAAAGCAACACCTTTCTTAAACAAATTATTATACAAAAATGTACGTTTATCATTTATAATATTGTCGTTGTTTCATAATGATTGACATTTGATTTCTTCTTCATTTATGATTCTTTTTATTTATTAATAGAAAGTCTGACCATTCTAAAAGTATATATCTTTCCAGAAGGATTTTGTTGCAAATGGAATTATTTTAGTTCGAATGAAGACACTATCCGTTATTAGAAACGCAATTTTCATTTCTATAGTTTAATGGTAAACCGGTATGTATATATGAATCATTATCGTTAAAAATGTATCCATTTTAATTTTTGTGATGAAATTATCTTTCTTACACTTGGCGTCATAATTCTCTCATGACAGCGTTTCAAATCATTACATCTCTTTTTACCTAAACCGTATCCATATGAAAATAAAATACATTTTCTGCAGTTTTTAAATAAAGCATTTCTTCGGATTGGGTAAAGATGAGAACAGATGGTTGAGTTTCGGTAGTATGAGTGATTAAAGTAAAGGGTTTCTTCCATTTGGGGTTAAGGTACGTGCTGAACAGATGTTAATGTATTCCCAAAAGAGTGAAAGTTTTGTGTGACCACTCGAACTTCCATTCATTACACATTTTATTATCGGGATCTCTTTTTGGAATCTATCCATATTAGGTTCGGTTTATCTAGATTTACTTTTAATCCTGAAAAACGGACAAATAAGTGCTGAATAAAGGCTGTTTTCCGATCCAACTAAAGTAATATTTGTGAAAGAAGATATTCTATGTTTAATTTCCTTTGTATTTTTGTTGTTTCGTATCATGACGCCTAATATTTTACACATATAAGAAAAATATACACTGCCAACGGGTCCCCCTGTTAAGTTGATAAGTTTCCGTTTTCTTAACCAAGGCTTATCGAATAAAGGAGAAATTATCCAAGATCTTTCCAGAAGAATTAGAGAAATTTTTTGGTAAAACAATTCTGCCCTTGACTATTTTCATTTGTTTTGTTTTAAGAGCGAATATTAGCCCACTCAATTTCATTTTACCCCGAAAGCTTGCATTTGTCACGTTCAAATTGGGACATTTTCATTTATAAATAATTCTTTAAGATTGACATCAGACTGTTCTTGTGCAGTGTATAATTTTTCATTAAAAAGTTTTCGCTTAAAGTTGTTCCGTCATTTTGCATTTTTTCAAAAACCGTAATAGACTTATTAAAAACGTCCTCAGCTCATAACTGTAAAAAAATATTTAATTGATTTTTCACCCATAACGATCCGGTTAGCTTTAGATCTTATTAGTAATCCGTTTATTTTTATCTGCGTCATGCTTACAAACATTTTTTCATCAATCAGTTTATGTTTGATGTTATCAGACTCATTAAGGTCGTTAAGTTTAAATTCCGATTATTTTTCTCTTTTGTTGATGATTTTCTTTTTAGTTGACGAAAAGTAAATAGTTTGCCTCTAATCTTGAGGAGTAATGTTTCCCAAATTAATTGATTATCGATTGAATATTTTTTCAATCATTATCTGAGATTTTATATTGGTCTAGCATTGATTTAATTATTTCTCTTACTAACTGCACGTAATTTCTATCTTTAAAAAGGGAATTATTAAATTTAAAAAAATCCTTTCATCTTGCTTGGATAGAGCATAGGGTGATAACCGATTGATAAGAATTTATACTTCGGAGACTGAAGATAAAAGCCAATGTGATTTGAGGAAGAAATCAAGCTTTGCTTGTTTAAAGGGGTTGGGTTGCCGCCAGGTGAAACGTGTTGCTTCGTAGTTAATTTTTTGCTAAGGGCCTTTAAGATCTTATTTGTCGATCATTTCAAAAACCTTTTCCCTTGCCTTAGAGTTGTTGATGTGTTTATAGTAATAAGTGTCCAGTTGTTCATTCATAACTAGATTCCAGTCTGCACCCAAAGTTATCTCATTACTGTCATAATTTAAAGCTATATCCTTAATAATTTGGAAAAAGTCTCGACTGTCTTCGTTAGGTCCATATACGCTTATTACTGTATAAGCTACCCCATTAAATTTAACCATGACTGCTCTTTGATCAGGGGTAAAGTGGACATCTTGTAAACAAAATATATTGCTTTTTTTCCTTTTCAAGAATTGAAAACCTTTCTGCGCTTTAAGTTTTTATTTAGGCCCCTACAATTAAGTCATTGTTATCTACATAACGTATTTGTTCAATATAAGCCAACTTATAATAAATTTTGGTCGAATACATATTTTGTTCGCCTGTTGTTTTGGTAAAAAGTACTTCTGGTGCAGTAACAAAAGAAAGGAATACAGTATCCCAGTTGGGGAGGTGCGTCTGGGATGGGGTCACCGGGGAAAGGTTTTCTCGGGAGACTGTGCACAGCCTTTAAGTAGATATTGTCCACTGTGCGGAGAATTTAAGGTCGTCAGTGAACATACCATACCATATCTTTGATTCTATGGAATGACTGTCTTGCGGTCCTGTATTTCCTGCTGCGATACCTTTCTTAAGAGACTCAATCTCATATGTCAGACTTTTCATTTCACTATCACGGGTGGCGGCCATACTTTCAACGTCAACAACACGTTTTGAAATGTTACCCATGTCATGTTTCAAATTGTTTATTGCTCTATTTGACTCCATGTTACCATCGTCATTCTTATCCGAAATTCGATTCTCCATACTTACGAGAAGGTCTTGTGGAGGAACGCGTGTATCGCGTGTTCACCCCTGTCTTTGAATTAATTGTTTAAAAAGTCTTTGGATTATAGTTTACTCGCTCTTTTAAGATAAATTCAGAGAAATTTATTAGAATACGCAGCAATTTTTCAGTTTTCAATCATATGTAAGCACATGAAATATTTGTGGGGAAGAGCCTCACACACACATCTTGGCATACCGCATGCGCGCAACCGGAAGTCCAGTACTTCATAAATCAGATTCAAAAGATTCAAAACAGAACATTATAAGACCTTGATAAAGTCTTTAAACAATTGTAAAATATTTAGTTTAGAGAAACAAAATATTAGTGAAAAAGTTTGTCTTCATCTAAAGTTCTAATTAAAAACGTTTGAAATAGATGTATGTGACTTTCATAAGATATCGAACTCAAATGAAATATAAACTCTACATCATATTAAATCAACTTTTTTTGTTAAGTTCTTGCGATGGATGTCTATGGCACTGCCCCAATCAAGAGTTTCATGAACTTACTCGCAATACAGGACTTTGTGTTTTGGTCACATATCTCAGTCGAAGAAGTGCAGTTACTGTGGTCGCTTTCAGAACAGCCACTTCCGACAGCCGCTTCCGTGTTAATCTGCATAAAACGAAATAATTCTTTACATGCATGTTTAACAGGGATGATGACGTCTCAGAGTCTTAAATTATATTCTATAACGTACAGTCCACCTAACAGCTCCTGTCTTCCGAAATCAACTCCTACCCTTATGGTTTATAATATTGTATGATTTTATGCTTCTTCTTTCATCCAAAGAGGTCCAAATAAGCAGCGTATTTTTGTATAGTATATACTATTGTACAATTAAAATTATCTTTTAAAACGCTTTAAAAGCTGACTGCGTATCAAAAATAAAACACAAAGCGGTGTTCACGTTACGTTAAAATAACACTGAAACGTCTAAATTATGATGCGTAAGGTAACAATGCAGCCAATCAAAGAATCACGTGACAAGTTTTATACGCTAACAACATTAGGTTGCCGTGATAGCAACAAGTTATTTTTTTTAAAAGTGGGAACATCATGTAGAACTATCTACTATTATTCTGTCACTGTTATTGGTGGCTTGCTCTGTTTGGAGTTTGATGATAACCTTCGCTTTAAAAATTCAAGGTCATTTTAGTTTACCTAAAACAATCATGAACTTTTTAATTATAAACTTTCGTTGCTTGTTCCTTAGACAGATTTGGGACTCGATTAAGTATGAAACCGAGGAGCTTTAGGTAAGTGGGTGAAATTCAATATTTAAATGTGCCTTATGATTAATCAAAAGCGAACCTATAGTATCAGAGGGAAATGATAACATTCTGGAGAAGATTCTGAAGTTCAAAAAGAAAGAACATGACGACAGTAAAAGATTATTACCATATGTGATACCGAATTTCCCGACCCTACGATTCCCCGATTCCTTCCGTCAGTTATATCTAAGCTTTGATTTCTTTAAAAATATCAAGCAATGGGATTTTAACGGAGCAAATGCCCTATATGAAGGATAAATGTCTAATATTTCAAAACTATGACAACTGATCAGTTGAAAAATAAACTACAGGCTTTTCTGTTACTTTGTTGAAAATCAAGTACCTGTCAGATGTGTTCGGGCGATGTATTACCGACTACTTAAGTTTCAATTGATTGTTTTGAGTTCGATATTTTCATATTTTAAAAGTGTAAAGTTTCTTTTGGACGTCTGTTATCTTATTACGACACCATTCACAGCACACGATAACCCACTTAATATTTCATAAGTCAACCTAGTCGCTAAACAATGGTGATAAGAGAAAGAGTATGTGTTGCCAAAAGATCAGAGGTATTTATCTTGTTTATAAATGAACATCCTGCCAATTATGATCAGAAGAACACCATTTGATTTGGAGGAAGCGTATCGGATCTCCTTTAGTGCAAAGTATTAAACCTTTTGATAATCTGAAACAGGTTTGATAACACCAAAGGGGAGTGAATCTTGCAATGCACAGAAGATGACAAAACGAACCATGCGTGTAACTCTGATAACCAGAATGCATAATCCATCACACAACATCATCCCATGTCTCCTCTATTTGAAAATTTGAAAAATTCAATGTGTTAATGACAAGATTTGAATTACATAACTATTGTAGACACACATAATTATTGTGGAGCTCCGTGAAGAATCAATCCATTTGAAGTGAATGTTAAGACATATTTTAAACTCAACAATGAATTAATTTCTGCATCAACCAGTTTCTTTTGTTAAATCTTGTAAAAAAAACTGACAAAGATTTTACAAACGAAGCCGATTAAATGAATATAATAATTCATTTTCAGTTTGCAAATTTATAAAATACAACTGATTATGTGATGCATACGTGTCCCTTGTTCATGTTTTTTTATTTCAACAAAAGATTCAAATGGAAACACGTTTTATATTAATATGATATATTAACATAATTCATACGCGATATTTATGTACAAAAACTACAATGGATTTAATGCGAGGATATGAGAAAAGCCACAATAAATCAAACATAATCAAAACGTTTGAATGATTTACTACATTGTTTTTGGTAAGGTTTTCCTTTCTTAATATAAGACTAAGCATGACAAATAGAATTAGTAGAGCTGTTTCTTGAAAGTTTGTCCCCTTACTTGTGAATCTTCGTTTGGACGTCAATTGAAAACTTTCAAGATCCGTTCAGGATACGAACTAGAAGCCTCCTAGACATTTCTAGATTCTAGGTACTTTTTTTTAATGTATGGAACGTTTTAACCACAATAACCTAGGAATCATGATTGACATAAGCAACAAGTTTGGTGAAGCTAGCGTGTATAGTTTAGGAGATATGCTCCGGACAAAACGGTATTGCAGTCGCTAAATATAGGGACTATGATCTGACTTAAAATGCAAACTACACATTCGAATAAAGATTAGCTTTACAGAAGCATACAGAAAAACAACTGCGGCTTTCCAATGATAACTTTCGAAACGGCGTCGCTGATTGCACAACTAACTTTGATTGCATCGAATCATGAATATGCTACACGTATAGACCGAAAAACGTTCGTATTAGGTGAGTGAGAGAGTTATTGTTTAACGCCGCTTGGGCAATATTTCAGCCATTAGCGGCGATCGTATTAGGACAGAGGTCAGTCAGAGGGCATTTATGATGGAGCAACATGTACCTCTGTTAGGAAGGAATGTCACAAAACGTTAGAAACACAATGGTTTATCGTTAGTGAATTAAGTTTGCGATTATATAAAATACACACAAAGTTAGTAAAAGTACAGCGGCTTATTTCCCCCAAAATAAACAATAAATCAAGATTTCCGATACATCGGGTTCTACAACTAGATCGTAACTCTCTGCCACTGTGACACCTCAAGGAAGTGTTATTAGTCCATTGCTTTTTAATATCATGATCAATGATATATATTTGATTCGCTACCGGTCAATGTTGATGCTTCACAGTTTGCAGATGATTGAGCATTTTGGAGACGTTTTGGAAACCCCGATTTCGTTCATCGATCTATCTAATCAGGTTTGGACTCTGTTCTCCCGTTGGGGATCAAAATTTCTATATCCTATGTGGCTAAGATATTTACTAGAGGTAACACCGATCCTCACCTGTTCCTAACTATTGGTACCCAGCGTGTCCAATTTCAAATTTTTAGGCATCTTTTTCGACAGCAGACTCACTTAGGCTCGTCATATTGCTTATCTATCTACGAAATGTGCCAAAGGTTTAAACCTACTTAAATGTGTCTCTTCAACCAAGTGGGGAGCTCATAAATCTTCCCTTCTACTCCTTTATAAAGCTCTAGTCTATTCCAGATTGAACTATGGGAGTCTTGCATTTATGAACGCAGCAAATAGTCATTTATCCAAACTGGACCGAGTTCACTCTAAAGCACTAATGATATGCACTGGAGCATTTTAAACAACACCAATTGCTGCAAAGACGTGTTAAATAATTGCATTGAGTATGTTATGTGCGACTGGAGTCATGGGAAGTTACCTTTTGGTTTAGCTAGCCCAACAGTGCATTATTCTAGATTTAAAATTGAATACCTCTTTCAGTCTACCTAAATCTAGCCCGTGGTGCCTATCTCAACCATCAGTTAATGCAGATTGGGCCTCAGTGGTTGATAAACAAATGAACCCATTTATCATCAGGGCAATTGCAGAAGACTTCATCAACACAAACTACTCTGGATTCAACCATATTTACACAGATGCTTCGAAAGATCTATTATCAGGGCGTGTTGGTGCTGCATTTTATGTTTCATCTCTCGATATATCAGAAATGTATAGACTTCACGATCATATACCTGTTTTTGCAGCAGTTGCAACTGCAATTCTTAAAGCCTTGCTTTCGGTTGAAAAGTATGACCGAGAGTCGATTGTAATTACTGATTCTTTGGTCGCAGTTCAGGCTATTCAATCAGGAATACAAGGTCAACGCAGTGATATCATACATGAAATATTTCACGTTGATACTCTTTTATATGACATGTATATCAGTTGTGTTATTGTATGGGTTCCTGCTCACGTTGGTCTCGTTGGTAATGAGAGAGCAGATCAATTAGCCAAATCTGCACTTACAAGAGCAGAAATAAACGTCGTGGAATTATGGCCCAGTACCCAAAGATTATTTCGCAGTGGTAAATAAGGCAATCTATCAGCAGTGACAAATTGACTGGGATTCAGGCACCAATGCCAGACACATGTATAACCTATGTCCCAAAGTTGAAACACATTTTAAGATTCGACGTAGACACCGGAGAGATGAAGTCATCCTAACTCATTTGCGACTCGGCCATTGTGATTGCATATAAACACATTCTAGACAAGGATGTATCTCCCATGTGCCATAGTTGTTTAAACAATTGTCCAGAAACTGTATTTCACTTTTTAATTGAGTATGAAGGACATAATGTACACCGAGAAGACACTGTGACAGCGAGATCAAGCACCTACAATCTTAGGGCTATTGTTGGAGACAATTTGATGTTCGGTGACATTCAAAGGGACCTTTTAAATTTCATACAAAGTACGGGCAAATATGATTGCATATAACATTTTAATCTCTTTTATTATTAGTGTTTATAACCTTTAACCATTTTAATGCCGGGCGCATATAGGTCATCTGTTGGCCCAATCGTCTCCCTTAAATCCCACCTACCTATCTACCTACCTCTGCCACTGTGAGCTTCCCCACTCAGCATGAAGGCCTTATCGGGCATTGTGTTATCTAAGTCGACCTGTACATTATGTAACAGTACGGCGTGGTGTAGTGATTAATGTGGAGTAAAATACGGCCTTAGGTCATTTTCAAAATATTTGCTTTATAAAAACATAAACTAGTTACAAAATAACTAATTCTTTTACATATTCATAAAAAAATCGAATAAGGTAAAGTCGTTACCTGTAAGTGAAGAGTCACCACAAGTGTCACTGCAATCAAGTTAAATGTACGGCAATCCATATCGAGATCTCCGTCTTAGAAGATCGTTCTCTTACACGTAAGGTATAAATATCCAAATGAGATATACAAGCAATCGGAAAACACTACCTCCAGTCAAGACTTACGTTTACCACCCGGCTGACAACCGAGTGTAATTCACTTCCTCGTTCCCTAGGAGGGATCACGTGATATATATTGTAGATAACCTTAGAAATGTTGTTCAGATCAACGTAATGTTGATTCATTAATGTACAACGTTGTGTATGAATCAAGCAAAGGTACGTAACTGTCTCAATGCAATCCTTCTCGTGTTAAAGATATGAGTATGACTAGCAGCTTGATAACACCGTGGCATGTGTATTTAGCAAGGTTGTGTTTACCTCCGTTTTTATCAATGGAATTCGCAGCCGGTCTCTGTTTATATCAAGTGAAGTTGATGTTGGTAGAACGCATTTTTTGCCTTTGGTGTAGAACTGCTATAATAAACCTATTCTACTGTGATGTGTAGATGTGTCTTTTCTAAGTTTAATTTGAAAAACTGGTTCTTATTCATATTGTCTTTTTGGGGGGTTATTTGTTTTTGTGTGGTTTCCATTGAAAAAAATGCTAAACACGTGACGTGACGTTAACAGGATCTGAAATCTCCCGAAAATTAGATAAATAGATGTTAGCTTTAACAAAAAGAAAGGGTTAAACCTTTTAATGAATCGTTTTATTTGTTTTTATTATAGAAGAAAGTAATATCAGAAGCCTCAGTGACCACTGTAGCTAGCGTTGGGCATTGCGTAAGCTATGCTCACTTACGCTTTTCTTATCAAAATTTCAGGACATTCCATTTGAAAGGGAAGATGTTGCGTAAGGGTAACAATATTTACATGTTTTCATCACGGACATCTCTTCTGATAAAATAAACGATCAAAATATGGTCTACATCTACCTTATCGCCAGCAACAACTTTTGGGCATTCACTAACATTTCAATCTTTATTTTTATTTCAAACTTTATGCAGGGTATGTAAATGCTTCAAACATCACAGACTCGATTCTGCATCAGTTTAATAAAGCTTTTTTGTGCCCAAAAATATAAATGACACGAACAAAAGAAGGTTACTAGGAAAGATTTATGTACGTTTTTGTGCAATCATTCTGAAACATTGTCTTGAATGAAATTATAATGAAAAGTAGTCTGATTAAAACATTAATCATATTTATTCGTTGATTTGTTGTCTCTGCTGTCGCGAAGCAGGGAGTTGGTACATAATATTCAGTTAGTCCGTCCGTACGTCTGTCCGTACGTCCGCCCCGTTCTTGTTAGTGCGATATCTTATAAGCCGCTGCACCTATAGAGTTGTCACACTTGGTATAAGTCTAATACGCAGACCCCAGTGTCAACCTCTCAAATTTGGTAACAGATTTCTGAAGAGGCGTATCCAGAAACTAATCGATTCGGATGACTCTGACGTCAATTTCAAAGTCACTACAAGACTTTTACTTTTTTAATGTGCTTAGTGGTGTATCTCATCAACCTCTGCATGTAGTTTTAAATTTGTGTCAAATTTCAATGAAGAAGCACCAAGGCAAAGGTATGTTTTGGTTACCTTAACCTAATTTTAAAGATCACCACAGATTAAGACCAGTTTTTCACTTTTGTTATTGTATCTACGTGTATTTGTATGTTTGCTTGTCTACTTCGTTTAATTGTTCTTCATGTAATTCTCTTACGCAAATGGAATAATATTTATATTCTCTACACCTTATTAATGAAATATTTCAAGAACAAGACAACACGTCTTCGTGTTTGCGGTCACATTTAAACTTAACTTTACATGTTGTAATGATCACAAGGACCAGACCCTGTTGCCCAGATGCCAGGTCATCTCCGTATTGCGTACTTTTTCAAAAGGACAAAAGTAATTAGATAAATGAAAAGCTCACTAATCTGTCCAATTTATAATATGTGTCAATTATTTTATCTTATTTCTTGATTGCGACGGGGGACTGGTCACGTATTTTGACAATTACAATTGTATGTCCTCGAAAGACGTCATTTTGCAAATTTGTTTATGGCTTCGTGTTCAGAGGGCAATAACTCCTTTTCACCCACTGAAGTTATCCTTAAACTGATTTTAGCTTAATTTCATATAAAATTGGCTTCAAATTAGACTTATAGGAAAAGATCTGAAATATTATGATTTTTCGAGGGGTATTTTCTGCGATTCGATTAAGATAAGAACGTGATTGGTTGCCCATTTCCATGCAGATCCACTTGTTTAATGACGATTAATATTTGAAAGACACCAACATCATTGCGTGTGATTTTAATCAATGTTTTTAAAAAATCGATCCCTTTACTTAAACCAAATTCCAAACTGCTTTACACGAACGCTTGTGCAGTTCAAGGCAAAAAGCTTTAAGGTTTTACCTTATGATCGACGAATCCATTCTCATGTTAAAAAAAGGAAAACATTATGTTAGGATCCAAAACGCATTTTGAAGGTTTTCATAAGAATTCAATGGATCATTACTCTGTCACTATAAAGTGATTAAAATGTGTTTTGTGCTACATCATATTATCGATTTACAAAGTGATTACTATCAACTCTTTATCATGAACTATAAGATATAATTTCACTTTTTTGGTATAAGCAACACCATTCTCCATATAAAGCAATCATAGCTGAAGTTCGACATGACAGAATGAGGTAGGAATATTTAGCGTATGACAATAAACTAGGGAAATGACGGACCAAAATTTGACATCTTGTTCGTGAGTCATCTTCTACTGAATTTTAAAATTCAAAGATAAATATCTCGAACTATGGGAGACAATTAAAAAAAGAATCAGAAAAATAATTGTTAGCCCTAGAACCACCAAACTACGTATACCAACCTAAATGTAGGCAAAAATAATTCCAATGAATCCAACCAAGAGCGAGTTTTCAGCAGTACTAAAATGTTTCATTACTATTTCCTTTTGAAGAAAAGTAATTTTGGCCTTCGCATACAAAGGATCATAACTGTGTAACGGTTCAACTATAGTTTTAAAAATCCATTCCAGATTCTTATCATCCAAATGTTGATATCTAAAAAGAAACATACATTTTAAGAAACCATTTTTTGGGGACACTTTTCATTTGCACGCCTCAAGATAAACATGTTATTATTAGCATATTTTAAAGAATAGATACAGAGTCATAACAATTAAAAAGAAAACGAACATATTTATTTTGCCTCAGCGATACTTTTAAAAAAGAGTGTTTTCACACAAATTCCAACCCAAACTAAGCGATTCCATGGTAGATGGCATGTTCACATTCAAAACCATATTTCTAATAGAGATGGGAGATCATTTACTGTGTAGATCAGAGACAAACATTTTTATTGGTAAAACTAGACGTTTGGGAAAAGAGAAGAAAAACAGCAAATAAAATGACAAAACCTTGATTAAGGTTTCATAACTATTTTGAATCAGTAACAATATAGATATAGGTTTTAGCATTTTTGTCAAAAGAGTATTTAAGGATAACAGTTGACATCCGACACTTGAGATTTGTAAAGAGTATCGGAAAATTAAGCATGGTTGACAATATGATGCATAGTTAATGATGATTGTATTGACTCATTTCTTTTCATAATAAACAGTAACACTGTGTGATGTTCATTGCGGAAGGTTCATTGCTTGAAGTCTTGTGGGTCGAAATCTAATAGACGTAAAAGTTTAAAAAGCACTGGAAACTTAATTTTTGCAACAGATTTAAGATTAGTATATTTATCCAAAATGATAGGAAAAGTAAGCCGTTGAATCCGATTTCGTCTCACAGAAATGAAAATACAGAGATTATCCGATTGTCAATGGTTAATTAAAGGCTCGTTGTACGCATTTCTCAATGACCAGGATAGGTAGGATCAGAAAGTTAGGTCTCCCATTTCATCAAACTCCTTATGTTTTGTGGTATGATCTTTTGGATTCTGGAAACAAAGAAAAGGGTAAGACATGAAATGAACGTCAAAATTGTGATTTTTGCATGTTTTGTAAATGTAACATCAAATGAAACACGCTTCAATTTCTGCAAACGTATGCAAAAAAATCACGTCACTCATTCATCAGTCTTACTATTCTTAAAAGTCAATGTATAAAATTACGTACGATTTAGAAATAGTGTTTAATTACTTGGATTAGATTGATCCTTCAAGTATCTATCCAGACTCGCATCAAGCACTAGTGGCACAGCCAGGGTGAAAAAATCCACATTTCATTTGTTGAACTAATGACATGATAACCAAAGCTAAGATGTGCCAGTTGTCAGCGACATGAGAGCTCTGACTTGAAGGACACAATTATATTTGGAAGGAGTTCTGCGAATGCAAATATGCTGATGGACCCGGATGAAACTTTTACGATTTCCGATATCGTAGTTCATGCGGATTCAATGCAACGTTAGAAGTTGCATCCGGTGTTTTAGAATTCTACTTGACCTAAATACGTACTTATTTTCAAGACAACTTATATGAGAATATCTGAGTGCAGATAAGAGATAAGAGATTTGCCTTATCTGTGCGTTTGTTATGAGACATATTGGTGTGCATTTGTGCCTTTTAGTTGTGGAACGGTCATCTCAACACATCAGTAACAAAATGGGTAGAAATATAACCTCTTGAAAGGCATGTATTGATTTTTGACGAACAACTTTTGTATATGGACCCTCTTTCGTTGATGTTCTTTTTTCTGTATTTGATAAGTAATGTATTTTCATTCGTTGAGGAAATTGGCATGCAATTCTCAATCTTGTTTCATTGTTCATTAAACCAATCAGTGGAAAAGGTCAGTGCTCTGTTTCGGAATTCTAAACAAGGGGAGATTCAACAATTGAAAGAGGGAGAAACGGTCACTACGAAAGTGATTTCTGGATCCGACCAGGATAATGGGTAATTGATGTATCCAGTGGGTATCCATTCACCAGAAATAAGTCACCTTTTTCCCGACTGTGATAATTTTGTAATTATTTTATTTGATGTACATGTATATTCATAAAGAGAAAGCAACAGGTAACTATGGTCATGAGTATCCTGTTGGTTTCCATAAGCATTTCAGGAAAGTTCATTTGATGATTTTATTGGATGCATGAAAGCTAACTTAAATCATGGAAACCTCCTTTATCCTACTTTGAGGAGTGTGTAAAGAACGGTGATGGAAACCAGTTCAGTTTTTATGGACACCAACATTAAACTATTAAAACTTGTCTGGATCCCAAGTGGAAATACTGCATGATAGTTAAAGCGATCCGAACAGTAGGTAATTTCTGTAGTTGGTTCACCTTTTTAAGGATCACTTATCATGTTAAGTATTTTGAATAGCTCATGTTAACACTTTTCATTGGTTATTTGTCTCATAACAAGGTGGAAGATTAAGAGTCCTGACGAAAGGTGATTTGTGAAGAACGCAGAGCCCTGGGTGACCTAAACGAGACCATTTAACTGATATGGATTATTTCTGAACAAGGCTTAAACTCTGAACATACCTGCTGTAATCTAACTGACTCGGAGGTGACAAGACTGAACTCTGATCTCTCCTTCATCCGGTTTGGAACTGGATAAAATCTATTCACTATCGGGTGTAGAAGTTTTGGATCAACATTGACTGGTTTCCCGCATCCTGAAACAGTTTTTCCTCTGTAAATCTTATGTAAACATTGCACAGAAGATATATCATTACCGTCACCCCAATCACCCCTTCACAACATTTAATGAATACAATGCTATAGTTTGCAACGACATGTTTTTGCTTGTTTTGTTTTTGAGCAAAAGTGTTCATCACTCAATGAAAGTCTAAAATGATCGGGATATGAACCCTCTGCTGTCGAGTATGTTCCGGCGCATCTTACGTGTGTAAGTGACAAGCTCACAATAAATCCCTTGCAACAATCTATTCTATTTCCGTACCTTGGCGGAAACTATCAGAAACAAGATACTGCAGGTAATACACCGCGTAACAATCAACCATCGATAATCCTACATACAAGCATAATTTTAATTTAATGTACAAGAAAATCGAGCCTAATTGTTTACGCTATTGGTAAGTTTTTGCTGTTTTCAGAATACATTTGTAACTAAGTCGTCAGATTCGAAAGTTTGGAGTTTGGTAGGGGTTGTCGCGTAGGTTTTATAAAACCAAATCGACAATGTGCTTTCACAAATGTATGGTGAAATGTGTAGGGGCAACGAGAAAGGCGTATCAAATTGAAGCACCCTATGAAACCGAACACATGCATAAAAGTTACCACGACATAACAGATTTTCATATTAAAGAAGTTTTAAAAATCTAAATTGACCTACTTTATTTCTATTTTCAACTTGACACTTTTATAACATCAGTTATGTAGTGAAGATGTGATTTTTTAATATATCAATAAAGTATTTCAGCATTTGACCAATTATAGCCCCTAGTTTCTTTGTAATGGTAGCAGATGAAGTCGAGAGCCGATATAGCGGACCAAGGACCAATACGGAAATGATTAATTTCAACAGATCACCCCTAAAAACAAAACTTGCATCATAGTTAATTGCTCCAAAAGCAAAGGTGAAAACAATTTTGTGAACCGATATTAACTTTTAAATGTTTGAATCGATTGCTTGATTGTGATTGATGTTGTCACGTTTTGGCCCCGCTCTTACCTGTGTTGGCCCAAATGTCGAATCATTTTGACCAGGCCGTAAGATTTGTTTAAATGCCATAATTGAAGAATGTATCATTTACCTGTAATGTAGCTGGCTATATATCCGGTAATTACAGTGATCAAAGCTCCCGTCATAGTATAGTACAGGTAGGAAAGGCGGTAAATGATGAGGTACCTGTCTCTGAAACATATAACAATGATCAATGTTACCTTTGAAATTGACTCCATACTTTATGTATCGGGAAAATTATTTCAATATGGACATTTTCACCAACATCATTTTACACGCCCTTAACAACTTTTTTCAGAGGAAAAAGAAAGCCGATTCACTAAAAATATTTCCAAATTAGATATTTTTTCCATTCCTATTGATTAGGGATTCATTGTGTAAAAGTAACGAGACAGATGACATTCATCATTTATAAATCCTGCAAGTGGACTTAACCAGTGATTATATCTCAATCAACTCAATGAGATAGAAATTATAGGACAATGGGGCGAGCCACACAAAAGAATATAGTATAAAGAAATCACATAAAGTTACCAACTCGTGTCTAATCAATGCTTTGTTTAAAGTTCATTAAATAAAAGTTCATTAAATAAAAGATACGTTACCAACCTTTCGACAGCGGTAATATTTTCTTTTGGGGACGGTGTAGTCTGTAAAGTTATGTTATTGCAATCGTCCATAGAATATTCCGCCGCTTGAGCTGGGGTTGCGTAAATAAAAGAACCTACACTAATCCACAGCATGAAGGATAGACTTATAAAATAGCCTATGATGGTTCCCTGCAAAGAAAATAATTGCCGTGAATCAAATTCGTACATGTTTTTTTTTGGAATCTTTTATTTCATATTATTACAAACCCGTTGAACTGCCGTTTAATAAATCTACGTGATGTAATTACACATTGACGTCTCAATGTTTACGGCGCGACAGCAATGGAAACTCGACGATTGTAATATAGATCAGTGAATAATATATAAATTACTTAACTCAGTCCCATTTAATTACATTGTTTTATGAAACTCGTGAATGGTATCGGTAACTAACTCGCTTTTGCTCGTTAAAGACCAAACCACTCACTCATTTAATAAAATTGTTATTAATCGGAACGTAATTTTGTATTCGCTATTTACCAATGCTTGTAAAAGATATCTCCCTAAAGCCGAAATGACTGAATTTGTTTAAGCTTTACTCTTGAGTTTTTGTTTACAAAATGACAATTTGACTTTTTGATATAAGGGCCTTTTGGGGGATTTCCTCGTTAGGAGATCGTTAATTATGTCTAAATAGCTGTTACCAACCCTTTGGAATTCCGGTTTGACCGGATTTTACAGAGTGACAGTCGTCTGTATATTTTCTCTCTGTCTTCTTGTGTGCATTCCAACCCAAACACTATTTAAACAATTTATTTTAATGTTTCGGTACTTACAGAATTATTTGCCCTTGGAGAAAATAAACCAAGGATGAATATTCCAAAGAGAGGTCCATCGAATGAACTAATCCCCTTGTAGGACATCTGCAACAATAAACTTTTGACGATTTATTTCTAGCGGATCTATTTGCAACCTAAAGCAAAGCTTGAATTAAAGACAGCTTTTTGTGACGCCAAGTTTAATGAAATACTTATAACGTCACACGTACGTATTCTTTATCAAAATCATCATTTATCTCTGACATGTTGCTTTGCATAATCAGAACATATGTCGATATTTAGTATCAATATTTTTAAGTAGCCGGTGGAAAACGTCTGCAACAAAAATGGCAAATAAAAGACAATCTTGAACTCAATCTCCTAGTTACATACATATGTATTTACACATGTACATATTTTTGTTGTTTTGAAGTGTAGAAGACAAATGATATGTGGCTTAACAGTTGATTACGCATTATGTCACGCTTTGACATACCCGAAACGCCATTACAATACAAATCCATCTACAATCATAGCAAAACATGTAACTACCATCGGGAAGAAAAGAAATAT
This sequence comes from Phorcus lineatus, assembly GCA_921293015.1. NCBI lineage: Eukaryota > Metazoa > Mollusca > Gastropoda > Trochida > Trochidae > Phorcus > Phorcus lineatus. Next base: position 27,449,481 of record OV121085.1, on the reverse strand, counting down.
CAAACGGTCAACAACTCGTATGCACCTATCAGTCAATCAATAATAAAGCTATGTAGAACATTGAAATAAGTTGATAGTGGTAAAACAGCCAATAACACAGAATCAAGGTACTTTTAATTTCTTGTATACATCACTATAATGTCATAAAATGTTATTAGTATATATACCATTAAAGTATAAATCTTGTAAATGTTTATATCCTTGGTCAATATATTTTACAAATTTGATGTACATATATCATTCACATCACCTACCATTAAGCAATTCAGGTCGATTGAGTTAAAACTATTTTCATAAATAATTTCGCCAATTCTAGTTTCTTAAGATTTAACAGTTACCATATCAAGATGTTCCACAATAAAAACAGTTTTAATTTCATATCATGAATACAATAATGAATATGCAACACTTCACGAAAATGCCATGTGAACTCCAGTTAACCCAATTGTGATTTAAATCTAACATTGAATTGACGCTTTAAAAGTACCTGAAGAATGCTTCCTAACTTGGAAGCCATAAATGCCATTCCAATTGTGAGAAGGCCAAAAACAGCCGCTGAAAAAAGTAACACGATATCAGTTAGATGTTGAAACCCCCGTGTTGTCTTAATGTTGAAGAAACATAACTTTAATTTTGTCTGTTCCATTCCAAGTTTTCTCACAAAGAACTTTAAACAAACTGGCACTTCATGGCTAGATAAGTTTTCAATTTGTGCACTCAAATAACCACAGAAAACAATGTGAGAAAATATAATTGTTTAATACATTTGGAATTCTCTTGGGGGCTGTCATGGCTGCTCAAAGTTGGAAGTGAGGGAGAGGAAGCGGCTTTAATTACCCTGGAGTATGTAACCCGGACATTGCGCCCTGGAGTTACGTAACCCGGATGTGTGGAGAATATACCCTGGAGTTATAACCCGGACATTGCGCCCTGGAGTTGATAACCCGGGTGTAGGGGCAATGTACCCTGGAGTTATGACCCGGACATGTGCCCTGGGGTCGCTAAGCCGGGTGTAGGGGGAGTGTACCCTGGAGTTATAACCCGGACATTGAGCCCTGGAGTTAATAACCCGGGCTTATTTTTTATTGTTATGCAGGAGAAAAGGGACTCGGAATGGTGGGGCTAAAGGCTTCCTCTCTATGAATTGGGGGCACCCCCCCCCCCCCCCCAAAAAAAAAAAACAACCCCTGAGCAACCAAGACATCCATGGAGTGAGGCGGGGACGGAGGCGGTTACAAGGCAATGCAGCAAAGATGGCGGAAGAAAGACAATGGCAGGACAATGAAAACATGAATGCACATGCGCACTGTAGAATGCTGGATAGTTAATACCAGAGGACTTTGGGTAAATGAATAAAATGAATATATTTAGAAATAAAGAAGAATAATTGCTGGAAACAATGTACGAATATAATTTAAGAAATAGAGTTATTTCTTATAAAAATAAATTTATGAGCTGGTCTTTGCCGGAGATTACCGATGTATTTTCCGAACATGGTAACAAGAAATGAATAGCAATATAACGAAACGAAATCAAACGAACTATAGGCAAAAGCTATAAAAGTGATAATTACAGGTAATGTTGAAGTAAATATTAGCAGGGTAAACATACATGTAGAGTAATACATATAAGGGGTATTAATATGCGTACATTTTTGTTGTTGGTAAAAATAAAATTATATTTTAGATGGATATGGCACAGAAGTTTGTAAGTACCGAAGGCTATGGAAAATGAAATAAAATGCATACAATGAAGAAGTTATTCGAAGCACAAATGAAAAACATTAAATTTACATATAGCATTTTATGAACTGCCCCTTTACATCGATGACATGCTTACTCCATCTTTAAGGCGATATCAAAAGGTTTCCATAATGCTTAACGTTACCTTAGTTTTAAAAATAACTGCAAGTGTATTTTGAAAATTGTCTAAAACTAATTAGAAAAACGGAACAAAAGATATTTCTCCCGAACTTTTAAGAGGTATCCTTGGATAGCTGTAACTGGAATTCAAATTTATTGTTTTTTCCCTAAAATTGTTTTAAAATATTTCTCTTTAACTTATATATGAACCCTGATAGCGCACCTGTTACTTTTGTGATCACAGTTGCATGAAAGTCACTGACTTCCCACGGAGAAAAAGCCCGAATATAATCTTGTAGGATAACAGCGGAAATGGAGTTTATTCCGGAGGAGAGGGAGCTAGAGAAAATAAAGAACCTAATAGAACGGCTTCTGGTACCAGGTATTATTCTTCTTATCAAAAATAGTGGAAACACAAGAATTATTATTCATTAGTATAAGCTTGAAAATGGACATATGAGCACATATTTGACTTTATTCTTCTTTTGCTTTAGTGTCATTGCAGTGTAGCGTCAACACGTTTATAACGTTATGATATAATTATCCATAAGAATCCGAGTAATATATAATTATGTCTGTGTTTCAATGTGAGGTGCTTTGATGTAAAAGATTAATTGCTTACCTCAAACTTCCGCTGAAGATGCATGTCAGGAAGACCCCCGGCAATCCTTTCAGATGACTGAGAATGTCCATGACGAACAGGGGTAGGAGCTGAACATGCAATAAACAGACTCACAGACATTCAAACATATATAAACACACTTGCATATTGAACAACGTATACTTGACGATAAAGGTCTATAAAGGTGTGTAAATAAACAATGATATACACGTATCCTTGAATTTTTTTCTGGTATGTATGTATGAATTAATGCGCGAAGCGTAATCATTACACTGAAATCTAATTCACAAATGCAGGCATTAGGAATAAAAAACTATGTATAACATATATGTTTTAACAGGGACTTATTTTCACATTTCACTTTCACTTATCACATTCGAAACTGAGCCCTAAGACTTTTACGAAACTATTAGTGTATAACCCTCGATCTACATGATATATAACAATGAAACAAGCTATCAATGTAAGAGCAATGCGGATACAAATAGTTTTGGAATAGATGTTGTTATAATCTTCTTTCCAAATTTGTATAAATATTTGATATAAATGAACGGAGGAGATCAGTTGTCACTGACCACATATACGTCCTGAAAGCTTTTATTTTTGTTGTCTGCCAGAATAGTTTCACTTAATAACCAAAATATTGCTTTGATTTCCTTAGAAATGCACTTTCAATATTTTATTATCATATATTATAAGTCTTGCTATTAAGGAAACCTAAGATAAAACTTCCAAGTAAGAAGAGTTATAATGTTATGCATTGTTGAAACCTTGCCATTCCTCATCTTTGTCGGTGATGAGCGTCCTAGATGCCTATAGTGCGATTTAGAACTTCAGGGTAAAAAGAGTTATAACGTTAGAATGCATTGTTGAAATCTTGGTGTAACTCATCTTTGTCGGTGATGAGCGTGCTAGAAGCTTATATTACTATTTAGAACTTCAGGGTAAAAAGAGTTATAACGTTAGAATGCATGGTTGAAATCTTGGTGTAACTCATCTGTGGTGGTGATGAGCGTGCTAGAAGCCAATAGTACGATCAGAACATCCAAGTAAAAATAATCATAATGTTAGAAGAAATGGTTGAAACCTTAGTTTACCTCATCTGTGGTGTTGATGAGGTTGTAGTGAACGGGATGGCAGTTGCTGTAGAAGGCGAACAGGACCACTCCGATCATACAGGACAGAGACACGATGAACACCAGCGCTGCTGCATTTATCCATAGTGCTCTGGGGTACATCAATTATATATCAATTGAATATACATATATATATAGGATAACAGCGGAATGTATATATATATATATATATATATATATATGTTATGTGACGTCATACATAAAATAAGTAGTTCTGCTTTTCATGACTACTATTTCTGAAGCTTATATTCATCCTCTCAAGCACTTTCTTCAGCTCAAGAATGTGAAACTAAACCGGTTATATGATTGGATGACCAAATGTATCACCTGTGTTTTGCATTTCACGTTAATAAGAAATTGCAAGAACTTTTCTAAAAATTCTTAAAATTCTAAGCTTCCTTTGAGATGCCTGCAGGAGCCAAAAGAGTGTTGTGAGACCCGAGGATGATTTGGAGTATCTGAAAAACAGACTGTTAAAACATACAACCTACATTTGAACTCTCCTAACGGACGAAAGGGCGAGGAGTCTCTGGACTTGGCACTGGTTGACTGCATAGTAGGACATCCACATTACTCCCCCTCCGACAACTACAGACCAGAAGGAATGCCTTGTTCCTGGGTCAAAGCTGAAACTGGAAATACACTTTCAAATATTAGAGGGAACAGGGTCACCAAATTTTCAAAATATAATTCCCATTAGCAAAGCAGTCTGAGAACATGGTTTCATCTTTTTAGGCAATTTGCTTTTGGTGATGAAGACAAAAATAAATCTTAGAGAGTGGCCAGTTTTTTAAGTTAAAAGGCCAGTAATCCATTCGCTAAGACTTCTGTTCACTTTCAAAACTTCAACCTTCGAGGACCGTCTGGATAAGTCTGTCGGGCATCAAAGGGTCACCAAATGTATACGACATAATCCTCGTTAAACATGAAGACACTACACATAACTTCAGCTTTACAATTTTTATCGTTACTGGAGAAGACGCAAAATAAGATCTTTGGACGTCATCCCTGTGACCCTTAATAGAGCCTAAAGGTCAACTAACCTGAAAATTTAAATTCTCATTCGCCAAGGAGTCTAGGTACAAAATTGTAGCTTTCAAGGTCTATTACTTTAGGAGAAAATCAAATAAGAAGTTATTTAGGACGTGGCTCCAATAACCCTTACTAGGTCCTCAGTGCCACAGAATCAATAAACTATAACCCTTTTTTGTCAACATAATTTTCCTTGAAAATATGTTTTACTTTTTACTTTCACTTTTTGAGTTATAATTGTTCTCACTGTTAAGGTCTTTGACAGGGGCTAAATGAAGTGGCTGACAAGTTCTCGATTTCAAGTCACGTTCTTCGGTCATCTCGCTGGAAGATCTTTTGAATTTGCATGTTCTTTAAATATTGCATCCTCAGAGTAGGAATAATGTCAGTGAAATATACAATAGTGATATAAATATTGTAGAAGATCAGAAAATTAAGCTTTAACGGTCAAGCAGAAGCTTCTTCTTGACACATCATTTCCATCTCCATGAAAAAATATATTTGACAATGAAATATCCTACTCATTGAACATGATCCTTGACTTATTTGAGGATATTTCCCAGGCGTTAGAAAATCCACCCATGACGATGCAGCCTTGAATGAACACGGCAAGAAGACCAACGAGAATCAGAACAGCTTGGTAACTGTCAGTCCATAAAACAGTCTTCATACCTCCCTGAAAAACAAGGTTAAGAAACTTGACGTAAAAGCTTGAATTAATATTTGATTGTTAACATTATTCCTATAATTTTTACATTATTATGTCCTTCTCAACATCTATTAGATTCATATATGTTTTACTGTTGTGTTGACAGGAAATATGATTCGGCAATAAAAACATTAAACAATACCTTAAGGAGAGATGGTTCCAAGGAATCATACTTACCTAAGGTGACATTTTGCAACATCATTTCATGTTTTAGTGGAGTAAAAACCAGAAAGCACTAAAATCTACTAAATTCAGTTTTTAACAGTCATTTTATGATATGTCATGTGCCATTATTGTTTTCTATATTTGCGATAACCTTTTTGTTAATCTTTGCTATTCCATTAACATTCCAATCATATATATTTGTGCATATGTCTTCAATTAAATTGACTTGTATTGTAAACTATAGCTGTTGTTCAAATAAGCAAATTCTATATTGATTTTTATTAATTCATAGTGCAATGCAAGGCTATCAAAGTTTGACGTGAATTTATCAATATCCTTGATGTCTGGTTTTATCTGTGAATAGTTTAAATGAAGTTAAAGTGATGAAAACCAATTTTCCCCCTTCCCTCTATCATTTAAAATCGTTTGTTTATTCAACTTAGCACACACTAGAACTATCTAAATAATTGCGACAAAGAAAATTCGTTAAAAAAATGGTAAACATGATAATTTTCTCTCCTTAGATTGCGAAAAAGTATTATTCTATAAATTCAGATAAGAATCAATGGCACGTACAAAAATAATACGAAATAGGCTAACTTGTCGAATCAACATTTATAATCATGCAGATAACTGTGACCTAAATGATTTACATTTGTAGAATATGGACAAAGTAAACTTGCTATTTTGAAATAAAAGCGAATTCTGTAAGAACTAATTCCCATCTCTCATTAAGAACTAATCATAAGTGCTTGCATGTGACATAGTGGGGAGTTCTTTATCTATCAGAGGGATGTTCTCACTTTTTCATATTAGGAAAAAGCGACATCTCGTACATGTATCTGGGTCCCTGTTAAAAAATTGTGTCGATAGATGCAAGGGCAACAACATAGATAACTGATAAAGATGTTAAACAAAATATAGTTTCTCTATATGCAGCAGTAACCAGGGCACGGGATCACACATCCAAAAGGATGGTTCATCTGACCGTAAAAGTAGAGGGGAATGACAGAAATAATAATCAAAGCTTTGCCATTTATTGAAAACTAAGATTAATATCCATATTAAACAAACGTTTGTTAAAAAAAGGTTTCTTAATTTGTACTAGTTATAGAATTTGGTAACAGTGTTTCGTATTTACTTACTATTGAAGTGTACAATGTGACCAGTCCTCCCACAGTTAGAATAGATATCCAGAGTTCCATTCCTGTCACTGTCAGATATTAATGTTTGCTTTTATTTCAGCGCATTGACATATTTTGTGAAAATCTGAACAAACGTGGAAGAGGTGATAATGTGACATGAATTGAAAACAACTTGAGTTTTTGCAAAAAATATATATTTTATTTGGTGATGTTTACATCGCAGTCCGTTAAATGTATGATTATGTCCAGGCCATATATGAACGGCTTTACTATCCTATAGTATAGTTGTAGGAAGGGATAGTTCGGTTGTGCTAAAAGGTCAATATCGGGAACATAAGAGTTAACATATACACACAATGGACGTAATGATGATAATTGGTTTTGAATGATGAATACATTTTGCTTACATGAAGTTTATCACCTACAAACTTATTTCTTAGATTCTTGTTTATTTAGTGAGATGGAGATCAATCGAATCAGTAGATACCCATGCAGTTTAGCTTACATGTAGTTACCTGATTTAAGTGCCAGAGAAGGTGCATACAGGACAAATGCGAGGTAGAACAACTATAAAATAGGAAACAACGCATTTTAAAATATGACTCTTGTGGCAAGGTTTTTACCACTCCATTTCTTCAAATATTGCCCCATCTCATAAAAGTTAAATTGTTCAATATTAATTCCCTAACAGGTAATGCATCCCATTTTTCAACTTTATTATCCATCGTCTAAGGAAAATGTGTCACACTAATGGAAAAATATTTTAAATATCCATTTCAATGTGATCACCCTTTAGTAGATTAAATGATAGAAATTGATACGCGAACCATGACCGAACTTGGTTTCCTTGTTCAAGAACTTATTTTATTCATTTAAAAAGATTATCTTGCCATTGGTAGTCTTGTTCTTTTTGTTTTGATATCAATTTATTTATTTCAGGAACGTGCTACAGTGCCTTTAATGAACGTTTAAGATGTTTAACACAAAGTAAATAATGTAAAATGTATTTTCCTGAGCATGGTTACATTAATGCTTCGATCATCAAAAACAAAATATATATTTTGCTCCTGGAATGGAGATACTAACAGTTGTAATCATCCAGTTCAAGGAAGCAAGAACTCCCATCATCTTGCCAAACCTCATTTCGAGATACTGAAACACAAATCATGAAATACAACTTCAGAGATTCCTTTTGACCAACCGCCGGTCATTAAGGTTGTTAACATTCTTGCTACTTTCCTGATGAGCTTATAAAAAGGAAAAAGGGAAGGAGTAACACTAATAGTTGAGACAACAAAACTTGAGTGGGAACATTTATTTTACCACTTGCCAGTGTTAATTTGTACAGTGTTAACAAAATAGTGTTTACATTCATACAAAGTACTTATTTAATAGATACACAAATAAAGAAATGATAAGTATATTATCTTAATATAGGCATATCTGGGCTGTGAGCTAAAGAACTAGCTACAGAATATACACAGAGATGCATCCTCCACTGTTTAATTTACATTCATATCATATTAAATGACTGAACGAGACAAGAACAGAGAGAACTGGAGAAGCTTATAAGATAAAATGTGGAATACGAAATGTCATTTTGAAACGAATTGAGCGTCAATTAGGTCATGTACATGTAGTTTCTTCAATATGTTTCTATGGTATTTTCAATATTCATATTATAATACTAGTACTTTTCGATTCGAGGGATTGAGAGAATATTGCATAGACTTAGATTAAGAGGTGATAATTGTAATAGAGGACGGCGAATTCATCAATAAGGTTTTGACAAATTATCAATAATTGCTTTTACAACCGCCTTTCACCTTGGACTTGCCTCCGTTTATCAAATCCTTATTGATACACAATCCTACCTCATAAACGCTGGTGATGCCCATCTTGTAGAATACGGGGTTAAAGATGTGTGCTGCTCCGGCAACTGCCAGAACCATGCCAAGAGCCAGCCACCAAAACATCGTGTTGTAGTTGTAGATCTCTGCTGGCATCCCAAGCAGGGTCAAGGCCGATAGAAAGGTCACGGACAAGGACAATGAAACCGGAAGTATTCCCATTTTCCCTCCTGCTGTTAAAAACTCCGATGGGTCTTTGAGATTTCTGTCCTTGTATGCATAAAAAATCCCTATGAAGAGGGAAACACTTAAAGTTATTCCGAATACAATGAAGTCTTCAAGTCCAAACATTTTGCTTTTTCCAGTACTCATACTGTATGAAACGTCGTCCATTGTGTACTCTCGAGTGTTATCTGAAACTTGAAAAATGATGCCTTGTACTGGTGGAACTACTCTTGAGTTTAGTCTATTGATCTAATTAAGTGACATTTCAATTTGAAATTTGTCATCGAAGATTAAAAAAGATTTAGCAACGCGTAGAAAGGTTGAGAAGTATTATCAGTTGACGTCACGCCTCGACCTTGTACATCCACACCACAAGATCGAATTCATTTAAGGAGAGGCTTTCAAAATATTAATGTATTAATCCTTTACCAGTTACACCATCTATAGTTCTGACATACATACCATAAATCCCTTAAATTATTGATTGAAAGACGTGAAATAAAAAAGCAAATAGAAAAATACCTGTGTGCTATCTTCACCAAATATCAATCTGGTTTTAACTAATTTATCGTCGTGGCACGTATGAACCTAATGGGTGATTTTTAGGTTATTATGCAGCAGGTGTAACAACAACTGTGAATATGATATGTAACCTGCCCTTGTTGTACTCGATAATTCATTTAAACAACCATCTTTAGGATTTGTTGCGAAATAAGATTTTTTTCTATTTTAGCTTAATTTGACAATAAACAAAAGTAATATTTTTCTTTATTTCATAATTTTGATGCTGAATATTGATATATTCTAATGAACCTTAAAATGTCTTGAGAAGACTTAAATATACATATATATCACTTTGCCTTGTCATAAGAAATCAGAATCGTTACAGTAAAATAAATTAAAACCCCATGAGAAAATCAATTTATAGTTTAACTGAAATAATGGTATTACATAATGCATGTAACCACTAATAGTTAATAATGTCACTTAAAAATAAATCAACATTACCTTACGATTATGACTAGGAAGCCTTGAGTCGTAACAAATAGTGTTTAGGTACGAACCAAGAACAAATTAGTGGAATGTAATCGTGTCCGGACATAAAAAAATTCAGCATAATTTAGCGGTTTGGCATACACCTTAGCAAGATTCAAGTTGTTTATGTCCACATTCAGTTAATAATTGTTTTGATGACATATGTAGGTCGTTCATAATTGTGAGGGTTCGCTATGTCACATGTGTTTATATTGTCACAATTAAGTATGAAGCTTAAAAATAACTTCACAGTCCTTTTCGATTGAAATCGAAGAAGCTTGTAAATGGTTCTCAATTATGGGATTTTAATCTTGATGATAATAGTTACTTTACAAGTATTTGTGGATAACCATTTCTTTGAATCAAGATTTTCACAATATTGTCGTTCAGAAAATTTTGAATTGTTTAAGAAGCGGGATATTTTACGATACAGAGTCGTCTCATGTAGATTGAAAATAAACATTTATGTCATGACAAGTTTCATTTGAAGGGCTCAATCTTTGACATGTTAGTATTTTAATATATGAAGTTTTGGATTCATCATCAAAAATGTTGTTGCCTTTAAATAATCATTCTTACAACAGAATGGGATATGGTATTCTAAAATTACATCTAGACCGGAATTGCAAATTGAACCAAATGAAACTTGATGTATGTTTTATAGAATAAATCGTTTTTTTTATTTTATTTAAATTCACCTGGCTTCTTTCAGAAACTTTATCATACAAGTGTTATTCAACATTTGTGTTCCTAAGTAATACACAAAGGTAAACAGTGAATTCACACATATGCATCTTGTATATAGTACTAGATGACAACCTTTAACAAAATATATCCCAATCTGGTAATAATAGACAGTAAATATCCAGTTGACATCCTTAGTCTCACAACCAAATGTTGCACACACATTCCATAATTTATGTCCATAGCGTTTCGAAACCGAATATCGTGTGCAGATCAACCAATGTATGTAGAGAATGGGTACGAACGTAGTAGGCTTTTTTCATAAACCCCATCCCAGCGTTTAGATTTTTAAGCAATGATATTTTCTGAAGTTAATAAGTGACTGAGCACGTGAAGATTTGTCTAATGCATCTCCGGTGTGTGTTATGCACTTATCTAGTGACTCATTATCAACATTGAAAGTCTCAATGCCTATTACATCATGGGGAATTATCCTGAAGTCTTTGAATTAATGATTCTGGTTCACGGGGTTTAACGTTCAATTTCAAATGTTAATGTATATAAAGAGATGTCACGAACACATTTGTCTATAATGTATTGCGCTTGCTTTGCGATGTATGCTTAATGGAATCATCGAAAGCGTTGCTTTTCTTTATCGCCCTTCAGATAGATTTCGCAACAGAAAGCTAAATTCCTTTTCAGTCTTGTTGCAAATCTTCTAATAACTTGAGAATTACACTTATTGAAAAACTAAATTTGGTTGTCGAGTTTCCGTGGCTTACATTAAAAATGAGTTCATAATTGTAATACCAGTAGTGTTTCCTCAGCTTCAGTTCAATTGTAAACTGGACATCTGTCCAGACCCTATTATGTCCGCTCCCTTGCCCAGTATGCCCTCTCCAAACCCTTACTTCAGGGTCCAGTCCACCGATTGAAAAGCATGAAATACGAGTTAACTACGTTAAAATTACCACAAAATTAAGCTCGTAACGGGTAGAAAACTAAACACTTAAATGAAACAATAAAACGAAGCATTAACTTAAAATCATATATACATTAATGTTTTGCAGTTTGTGTATTAAAAATATACTCGAATGTATTCCAGATTATTTTCCTGATTACGGAAACAAGGGAAGAAGCACATATCTGTTTTCTTCGATCTGTATCGGCTGTCATCTTAGAGTGTCTTTTCCAGTGAAGGAGTTCTGAGAAGTCCCAAGTAAACTTAACTATAATGGAGTGACGCATCATTTGAATTGGTTAAGGAGTCCTTTATATAGTTTAATTAAGTAATATTGTAAGGAGCGTTCTTGTTGGCAATCTAACGTTATAAGAAACCACGAACTTTCGAAAAGAGGAACTAGAGTCTGACCATATCTTGATTTTGTGTGTGAAAAGAATACATATCGCTTCAACCTTTTTAACACAAGAGGATGGCCTTTAGGGTAAGGGAATAGGCCGAACATAAAACTCAGGACAATATCAAGTATATCAGCCCTGGGTGTCTCCAGTGCACTTGTCCTAGTGTAACTGATTTTAATGACACCTAAATGACTTTTCAACTAATGTAATTAACTGAACCTGACATACGTACTATATGATTCATGATTCTTGCAAACAAGCGTAATTGAACAGAATTATTCAAGTTGCAAATATGAATATATAAACTCTTCAAAAAAAGAAACTTGACATTCATTCGAAATTGATAATTTCGAAACGGCTCAATTGTGTTGATGTTACATACCTGTAATTAAAAAAAGGCTTGCTAAAAAATGTAAATTTACCAAAAACAATGGCCTAAAAAGTTAACGTTGTGTTCAGGGACGAAAACGAGCGATTCGTCCAAATGCATTTTCTGCCAAATCACGTGCAGCATGGGATCATGAAGGAATCCATGCAGACACGTCTAGGGGTATAAAAAGCCATATCAGCCGCTGTTCATTCAGACTACACAACATCGGTACAGCGACCTGAAGAATGCCAAGACTGAACAGAGCGCAACGCAACAGCGCTATTGGCAGACTGCAAGCAGGAGCGACGCAGCGAGATGTTGCGACACTTTGGCGTGTCCAGACAGACCATCTCTTCATTTTGGACCCGTTTCAACACCAGAAACAGCGTTGACGATAGGCCAAGGTCAGGCAGACCAAGGGTGACTACTCGGGCCCAAGATCGGTACATCCGACTGCTCCACCTTCGGGAACGCACCAGGACAGCAAAGTAAACAACAACGCAGATACCAGGGCTGCGCCGAATTTCCGACCAAACGGTACGCAACATGCTCAGAGGCTGCACTTTTTCCACGACGACCGGTTCGACATCTGGCGGAACGTCTCCAGTGGTGTCAACAGAGGATGAGATGGGCACGTGCAAGGAGAACCGTTCTCTTCACTGATAAGTCCCGTTTTCTGCTTAGACGAAGTGATGGACGAGCACGTGTATACCGACGTCGTTGAGAACGTTATGCTGCCAACTGTGTTCAGGAGGTTGTCCCATTTGAAGTTGGGAGTGTTATGGTGTGGGCCGGGATTCGTCACGGTGTTAGGACACCCCTTGTGCATGTTGTGGGTAACCTCACAGGAGTAGGATAGGGACTTGATCCTACAGCCTTACGTTATTCCTCACGTCAACTTCCATGGTGGTCTCTTTCAGCAGGACAATGCTCGACCACATGTTGCACGTGTTTGTCAAGACTTTTTACGGCGTAACAATGTCCAGACATTGCCATGGCCAGTCAGGTCACCAGATTTGTCACCAATTGAGCATCTCTGGGATAAACTAGATCGACGCGTGGGAAGTAGTAATCCACCATCCCAAACACTTCCAGGACTTCTTGCAGCACTTCAGCACAAATTGCAGAACATTCCACAGGCTGTGATTGACAACTTGATTGCATTCATGAGTCGTCGGTGCCAAGCGATAATGAATGCCAATGGTTACCATACCCGATACTGACATTTGTGCACCCCTGTGATGTTTAAACACTTGTGCACCTGTGCATATGACAATCATGCTTATTCTGAATAAAATTGACTGAACAAAGATCTTCAAACAGCGTTTAAGTTTTCATTTCAATGTCTAACTTGCATCTCTGGTCTTTATATTGAACTTTGAAAGTCAGTGTCAAGTTTCTTTTTTTGAAGAGTTTATTTTCAATCGTCATGTTTATATCAAAACTTATAAGTGTACAGTTAAACTGGCAAGATATTTAATCATTTCGTTCATTTTCTCAAATAACATCATAACTTAACTTCAACGTTCTATCTATATAAATGCCTTGTTAATTCATTATTTCCAGCAGTTTTTAACATGAAGAAATAGGCATGAAATTTAATAGCCTCCCATTTGATTTGTACTCGTAATAACAAACAACTTGCTTGCTTCTGTAAATGAAACAAAATAATTCGACACATGAAAAACCTTTTTTTATTTTTCTGTGTGACCTCATTGTTATAAATCTATCAATCCAACAAAGACAATATCTGTATTTTGCTACACGTTCATTTTATATTTCAAAACAGTTTTTCCTCTGGTTACCTATTTCTTGTTTTACGAACTTCCATCTGGATTTTGCTGCCAGTTCATTGTTAAATGATTTACTTCTTAAATATGTTTTGTTTCCTATATTCTTCGTCTCTTGTTTGCTAGCATTTCATTGTTTTCTAATCGCCCTTCCGGAATTCATTACCCTTTTATTGTTCTTCAAATATCATTCTGCCTTCCACGATAAGTAAATCGTTTTACGATTTCCACTCGGTATGTTGTTACCTGATCGCTCCACGAAAAATTTCATTGTCCTTTCGCTACCTTGTGGTACAATGGTCAGTCTGTATTTTTATATGTTCATAACTGTACGATCTTCAATCTGTATTTTGCTACCTGTTCAGTCTTTTACAATCTTATGTCTGTATCGCACTACTAGTTCATATTGTTGTAAGATCTTCAATATATGGAATTGTAACCATTCCATGCTGTACTACCTTTAGTCTGTATTTTGCTACCTAATGAATTATATGAATACGAACCTTTATGAACTCCGATCTTTTACAGGACTTTGTATGCAGCTCTACCTCCAATCTTCTAACAACGTTACAAATTTCAAATTTTCACTTATTGTTTAGCTACTTGTTCCTTGCATAAGGAACTTAAAGCATTTCATCATTGTGAAGATATTGATCATATATTTCATAGGCGTTATGACATAAGCTGCAATACATCATTTAACAGGTGTAATTACAATTAGTGTAACCATACTAAATTTCAAACATGATTAGTGTTTTAAGTTGCCATTGTTGAAAACAAACTTTGTATTCAGATTTTAAAACTCACTAGCAAAGAAATATGTTAAAATCAAGTACTATATATCTGCATCATTCCAAACCTTTCATTCAATTAATGTATTAAAAGTGAAATTTCAGTTCTCCTTCATTGTTACATGAAAATCCTAAATCTCAAAATGGGCATTTGGAAAAGGAAGCTTTCACAATTTTAATGAATATTGAATTCATAGGAACATTAATACATCCAATGATTTTGAACTGAAGACAATCAAAAACGAGTAAGTAGCATGGTTAAGAGGTTGGCATTACAACTTGCTCAGTAGCTGAAGAACAATTTTGACTTCATAACTACTTGACATAAATGTCATTCGGTTTTTATTTCAATTTTCAATGTGAATGGTCAAGTGTTGTCAAGTCAATGATTATGATGTGTCATGGAATTATCATAACGATAACACTTGGATTGGTTTGGAATAGACGAGGTTATATACCTCGTTACGTCCTTTATCTTTTTGTAAGAATCAGGTGCTTTATTGTCAATTTCTGATCTCTAGACTGAAGTATTTGCCAATTGCTCCTTTGTTCTTGACACAGGGTACCTAAAAGGTGATAAGTCGTTTTTAATTAATGTACTTCATAACTACGAAGAAACGTATGCGCATGCTTGACGGAAACCTCATCTGCCAAGGTAAAAAATGTCTACTCGATCACCCCTGAGACCCTGTATCGGGACACATTACACATTTTTTATGAAACAGCCAAGCTCTGGACATTTCTGATTACCTCTGAAATGACATTTGACAAACATATCTTTCTCTTTTCAACCAATCATGGGGAAGTTTCTGAGGTCCGAGTAATTTGGTTTTTGGCATCGAATCAACGCTACTCATAATTCGATGCCATGCCCAAAACAAAGAGAGAATGCTTCATCGACTTACACTTTAGAACCACTATATAATAAACCTTGAGCTTATCCTTAAAAAAATCAAACAGTTTAGTTCAACGGTTTATAAACGGCCTTGTTGAAACCAAAGAAGATATGAAGAGCTTAAGGGAACTCACTCTTTCTATCTCATTCTATAAAAGAAGTCATGAAGATAAGAGTTTAGAATGTAAAATGCACACGTTGCAGACAAAACAAATCAATCGATTTATGATTTATGATTTTTTTGCGATGTATCTAAGGCATTTGATCGTGTTTGGCACAGGGCTTAAGCTTGAAAAATATGGAATAAGCGGACAGTTGTTGGGCTGGCTAAAAAGTTACATAACTGATAGGAGTCAAAGCGTATTTGTAAATGGTTCATTCTAAAAGCTGAGGCATCTAAGTGCTGGTGTACCACAGGGATCCTTGGCCCTTTTTTATCTATTGTATACATAAATGACAAAGCAAACGAATTAGATTGTCGAGCGCGCTTGTTCGCTGATGATTCTTCTCTTGGTTACTCTTCACCAGATACTAGACTGATTGAAAGAAATCTTAATGCCAACCTCAGCAAGCTCAATATATGGGGTAAAAAGTGATTAATAAAGTATAATCCTGATAAGACAGAAGCTATCGTATTCTCCACTAAAGGTGAAATCATTACGCCGAAACTTTATTTTGGTGGTGTTGAAGTTAAGATTGTTGACAAACATAAGCATCTTGGAATAACCCCAGCAAGTAATGGAAAATGGGCGGTTCAAATTTAAAAAATGATATAAAAAGTTTCAAAAAATGGTTACCTCAATGCGACTTTTGAAATATGCGTTGTGTAGAGATACCCTAAGTAAGATTTATATCATGTTTATTCGTCCACATCTTGAATACGCAAGTGAAGTTTGGGATGGTTGTACTTAAACAGTCTAATAAGCAGATTCAGTTACAAGCGGCAAGAATATTTACTGGTTTACCAAAATATACACCGATTAGATTTCTTTACTATGAAACTGGTTGGGAAACATTACAAGAACGAAGGAGAAAGCGAAAATTGTGTTTAATGTATAAAATTCAAAATACTATAACGCCTCAATCTCTGAACGAATTGCTCCCAACTAATGTTGGTTCAAAATCAAGTTATAATCTACGAAGTTCACAAAATACATTAATTCCTAGCACAAGACTTAAACATTCAAAAGATTCTTTTTTTCTGTCGACGGTAAGTTCTTGGAATAACCTACCAACCACCGTTCGTAACCTAGAAAGTATTTCACGATTTAAATCACAAATTACATATATCAATGCATGCGGCTCGCATACTTTTCATTTGGTAAAAGAAACCTAAATATTATCCATACCAAGATGCGTTATGCAGTCAGTTTCTTCAACTTTGATTTATATAGAGTTGGAATAAAATGTAACCCCATCTGTTCATGCGGACATCCTGTTGAGAATTCTTATCACTATTTTTTTGATTGCCCAATGTAAAGACAACAAAGATTAAACTTAACGTTATCAGTAGAGCGCATATGTACATTAGCAGATATACCAATTAACCTTAAACTTTTGTTGGAAGGAAGTGCTGACTTATCACCTTGTCAAAATATAAATGTATTTAAGTCAGTACAATCATTCATTAGTGAGACAAAAAGATTCTTGTAACATATCAATTGTATTCTTTGTTGTCCTATAATTTCTTATCTGTCTTCTTGTTCATGCTCTGTCATCACTGTAAAAATTGTAAATCATCCATGTACATTCTAAGGAGTAGGTATTCTAAGTTGGAGAACTTGTTCCTCATCCCTTTCTTCATGAATAAATATGTTTAAACTAAACATTTGAGCGTGTCTATCTTGAAATCTCATAGTACTTAAAACTGAACAATGTCTTTAAAAACTCATCCATAGGTGTAAATTATATATATTATATATACTTATGTGTCTATATAGAAGTGAGTGTTATTATCACAGTAGAACTACACGTTATACCAATACCAGGACCTAATAATTAAAAGGCATAAAAATAGGTTGTATAAAAATTTTGTCCGATGGGGCAAAGCTTATATTGTTCTTTTTAAAAAACAACTTGGCAACTACATGTACACTGTATGAAAGTTTGCCGTGGAAGATTGTAAAGATAAACCCATTCCTTTGAGAGAAATCCATTGCTTTGACCATAATGTATACTTAAATATTTTCATTTGATATCATGTATGTAACCTATGTCATGTTGCCCTCAAAGAGAATATATCACTCGAATATATCACTATATGTCGAAAGTACAGCAACATGTCTATTGTAGCAAGCACCAACGTTTTGCATCAAATTACTTTAGGGAAACATGTTTTTAAAAGCGCGGCATGTCATTTTGATATGCATCATAAGTTACAAAGTCATGTTGCCCCTCCCGCGGAGACAAGAAACTGGTGCCACAAGTGAACATGAACGAAGTATAAACAGACAACATACATCAACATCATGTATGCAAAATGGAATAAGAATAGAATTACAACACAATCTGGATCTCAATACATAAAAATACACATAACTGATCTTGTGGACTTTTCAAAAACGATTTACGAACATAAAAAACATTGAAAATAATTTGTCCATAAATGGCTGTCTGAATTCACGAATGTTGGTTTTTCCTTGTGGAAAATACGTTGCCATGCTGATTCCCAGACGTGCTCGATAGGATCATTTTCACTGTTAACCTAAAAGATATTAAATTGAGGAATGTCATGGCGGAAACATCAAAGAGAGTTCTCAATTATGTACAATACCTCTCAGCATTTACCGTGCCTTTCATGATCTTGATGTAAAATCGTAGATTTCCGATTAATGAACTAACAAGTATGTATTAATAACAGGTTTGTAAGTAAACTACAGATTACCTATCTAACCACCTTGAGTATGCATGTCATGTTTAAATAATTAATTTGTATGGAATTTTAACTTCTTTAATGTAATTTCTTCATGAATGCATAGTTAAACTCGCCCAACTGTAATATAAGCTTTATGAAATTAACTAATAGTAATTCATGTACTGGCATTCGTGACTGATAATAAGAACAAGAAGAAGCAAATCCTTTTAAAGTACATGCATAGTATAGACCACAGTTGTGGTAACAGGTGGTGACATTGTTTGTATTGGACATTGAGATAGTCTTTATTTGTTGCTAATATACAATTATAGACTCTTGTAGAGATCGATATCGGTTTTTATTCACCTGAGTAAAACAATATAGACCGAGCTTGCTTTTAATCAGGTCAATTAAACCGATATTGACCTCTACAAGAGTCTATAATTGTTTTATTAAATTTACAAAAGACAACGACGGGTAACAGTAATAATATTTAATCCAACCTAATGTTGTCTCAGGTGTACAGCTCATCAAAATCTTGATTCAAGCATCGGATGTGCTTGATGGACATCCTCACTGGTCATCTTGGATTGTCTGGAAGACATAAACCGAGCAAAACAATAAAAAAATGTTAAAAAATGTTTTGGTTTGATTTGAACTCTTGACGTAATAACAACCTAAAGTTGCAAACAATGTGATGCCAAGAGTAGTCTCCCTTTCAGTTACCTAGCAAAATACTACCAAAATCATGGCTTCTTCGGGAACGTATCTTCTTGGGAATGTTTATAGTAAGTTAGTTTGATACATAATGTTTAATAATATTATCATAAGACGAAACAATAACATACCTTTCTTCTCATACATTCGACCCTGTGCACGATTGCCGTCCTCTTGGTGAGTTTTGGTTTGTTCATTTCGAGTCATGTAAATGTCCCTCGTAGTGCGAGGAACGATGACGTCAAACCAAGCGATTTGATTTGTTGAAAGGCAGGGGAAACCCGCTCCGTGGGGATTCCTAGTCTATTTTAAGTAACTCAAGTCAATATCGTAATTTATCAGAAAACTTAAGTCAATATCATGTCTTGTAAACCACCATGTGACGGTGTGTTGACCAATCGCTGAACAGGAAAATTAATGTCTATTTAATAATAACTCTTATCACATCCTTCAATTCCATCAGTGGCTCCCAAACTCACATACTCACGAAATATCTGATACAGTTTGGTCTTAGAACTCAGATTTCAAAGTATCAACCAAATCTGCAATACAGATACAGGCCTGCAAGACAAAACTGATTCGCCTCGCGTACTGAAAGTGATTTAAATTCAGATATGTATGTTTTCATGACGTAAATACGAATTAATCTTTAGGTAATAAGGTGTACAAACACGTGTGACAATTTTTAGTTTCAAATAAAGCATTAAAACGAAATAAATGAGGAAGGAAAAGCACTCGCATGCTGCCCTCGCTTTCAAATGTAAACACATGGTCGAGCCAGCTTCTTTAACGGCGCATGCGAGGGGTTATCCGTCTCTGGGTTCACGTTTTTCGTTGCATCTTTTAATGTTTCGGTGACGAGGGAATCTATTTAAGTTGTAGTTTAGACATTTAGTGTGGACTTTTTCAAGTTTTCATGAGCACTACGGCAGTTTTGTGTGGTAGGCCTGAGATACGTCTATATTTTTAACAAATCAAGTTTATTAAATTGTAAGTGAAAGCCAAAATTACTTGGTAAGAAATAAAAAAGGGAAACTTCAGTGTGAAGAGAAAAGCACAGTATGCGTTATGTATATGCGTAAGGCATTAAAATTAAAAGATGAATTTAAAAAAACAACATTGCATTAAATACGACTTATTAGGGTGGGGGGAATGGACTTTCGGACATCGTCGTTAAATGAAAAGCGTTCGACACAAAAGCCTTTTAAGTAACCGCTCGATCTCACATCTATTGAAAACGAAAATGTTATGCTTCTTGATTATTTAAGTATAAAGCTTGGAAATAACCGTATGAACACTTTTTCCAAGTGAAATAACTTAATAAGAAGTTGCTAATATGTTTAATCGAGTTCTTGCCGGTTAATAGATAAATATGAAACATATGTTACCAACTGTATGCATTGTGACCACTAGAATTTAACACGCGTTGGAATTACTCTATCCATCTGTCTTCAAAGGTTAGGCTTCCGTACCGAGTCACTGGTAAACCATCTACACTGTCAATTACGCCCTGTTACTGCGAAACAATCAGTACCGATATAAATTTATGCGTCTCTAAAAAAATTGCTATTTACTTTCTCCAAATGTTTTATTTTTTAAAACGGAGACTAAGAATAATTCATGTACTCACTCAACTTTAAAAACGATCTAAGACTTGAGAAAGGGTGTAAAACAGTAAATCAACCACTGAAATTTATTAATTTTTAGAAAAACTATACTTTCCTATTCTCTCCCCACAGAGGTAGCTCTGTCATTAATTACTATAACGGAGACACCTATGATAGTGACCATTATGAGAACTTTCAAAGCCTGCATACCCGTGCGTGATTGGGTAGTTATTAATAAAAATCAACCATGAAAATTGATTTTATAGAATACCTTGCTTGTAGTATGATAACTAAACATAACATTTGATAGTATTACCTTTAACAAATTATAGCAATATCATAAGATTAAATACACGGTTTAGGGCTAGACCACTGATAATCCTTATATTTGTTTGAGAAATCAGCTGACACACATGACACATTTCGTGAAAATCCACTGAAGATTGTACATTTTGGATAAACGAATCTTTGTTAAGTGGAAAGCTTCATACTGCCCAGTAAATGTCCGTTTATCAGCTTCAACCTGCACACGAAATGAGCATTTATGACAGCAAGACACTTATAAATTCCTTTTATAAGATCAATTAAGATATGCTTTTAGTTGATGTACAAGTGTTTGTCAGAGACATATTTCATTATTTGGAGAGCATTGACACAAACTGACGGATAGCTATGTTTGAGCAAACACTAATTTTGCTGTAATTGATTATGGGTGTCTGTAATGCTCTCCGTAATAATCAAGATACCATAATACCGACCTGGTTATCATCAACTCAAAAGGTCAGTAGAATGATAAGTGAGACATACAAGTAAGGGATAGTAAGAATACACAGTGGATGTTTATTCATCAGACCTTTTGCGGGAGAGAAACTATAGATAACGAATAAAGTGAAAATTTATATTTCCGTTAAGAACAAAGGACAATTTTACCCTTTGAGTTGATAAAAGGTTCATAATAAATATGAATGTTGCAAGCAAGATACACTCACATTCTCAGTGATGTCTTGATCCGTCCTCTTTTTAGAGTGATACTACCGATCCAAGGTGATTTCTCTCTCTCAACCTCAGCGTCCTTTTGGTTATATATAACACTTGATATTCTGCACTTAGCTTCGTAACGCATAGCGAACATAATGGTGCTTGTCATCGCATAAACAAACCCTTTGCACGCGTATTTGGTTACTAATATAACAGAGAATAGAAATACCAAAGTGTACGTCAGATTGTACAATTGAATGCATCTTGAAATATCATAAATGTTGGTTTGTCATGATAATTCATCAGAATGAATGATGGCAAATGCATGCATTCGTCACTAAACTACAAAAGCAGTTAATTAATTGTAAACATGATATATATTTAACTGTATTTCATAGATCAGGAATAGAACGATGCTGTGTTATCAATTGTGGTGATAGTTCATTACCCGGTAATTACACCTAATAATAACACTATCAATCTACTGTGAACAATGAGGTGTTCACAAACCAAACTCAGTGAAATATGAAATATGATGGAGTTCTTTAATACAAACTACAGTGCCGTGCCACTTATATTCGTACGATTCAAAATGGCGGCCGTTTATTTACGTGTCGACTCGACTTTTTCAAGCGTCATTTATCAATTAAAAACTTATTTACATACCTTAATACTTTGTTAGATGTCCTTTCATGCTTATTACTTTTGCTATCCTCCTTGGGATTGACTGATAAAGGCCTTGTATAAAGTCTAGCTCGATGTTCTGCCAGGAAGTGTGGATTGCAGCGAACAGTTCATCGTGTGTTGTTATCGCATTTACGTTCTCCTGCAACTTTATTTTTAATTTTAGCCACACATTCTCGATAACATTGAGATCAGGAGACTGGGCTGGCCATTCCATTGAATTAATGGAATTGTTGGCGATGAATTTTCGCACAATATGAGCCCTGTGAACGGGTGCGTTGTCGTCCTGAAATATGTAATTGTCACCAGGGAAATGCCTGGCTATAACCGGCCACAAATTGTTGTCAATTATCTCAATGTACTTTTGAGCATTGATATCCCCTTCAAGACGCACTAAAGTCCCAACACCAGGGAAACTGATGCTTCCCCACACCATCAAACTTAACTTCCGGGTTTGAGGGGGGCACACACACTCGGGTCGGTTGGCTTCATTCTCTTTTCTCCATATATACACACGATTATTGTTACCAATAACAACCTGACTCTCATCAGTAAAGATCAATTTCTTCCAGAAATTATCAACAGATTCTTTTTTCATTCGTCGACACCACATCACACGCTTTTTTCTGTTTACACCTCTGACAACCATTTTCTTCTTCGTAATGCGCCTGTAAAATCCTTTACGATGCAATTCCCGTTGAATTGTTCTTTTAGAGACAGATTGGTTTCTCCCTGAACTAAAATCAACAGTAATATCTCTCAAAGGTTTCTGTCTGTTTTGTTTCACTAACCTGAAGAGCGAGGTCCGATCTCTGTTTGACAGCAGTGAGGATCGAGCTTGTCTCGGGATGTTTTCAACAATACCCGTTCTCTGAACTTTGTTAAAAAAGCTACCGATAGTAGATTTTGGAATCCCCAAAAGGTCAGCAATAGTTTTATAACTCTTCCCTTCTTTTAACTTTACCGCTAACTGTTTTACACCAATACTAAGTTCCTTAGATTTTCTGCCCATGATTGCAAGATTGTCGTATGCTTCGATGAAATAGCAAACGACACTTTCAACGGCGTCACGTGAGAGTCACGTGACCATATGGACGCCATGTCAAATTTGAAGTGGTTTCGAGCGATATTTACGTTGCGCGAAGTGATTAAAAATATATGAAAACTGTCCGTTATAAACCATTTTGAAATCGTACGAATATAAGTGGAACGGCACTGTAGTATGTCATTTGCACAGTATAAATGATATAGCCTGCTCCATTTGTCTCGTAAGGTATCATACATAGAGATTATTACAATGACGGCACAGTCGAGATTATTTTGGAAAATAAGTCACTTACTTATCTTTTACCATATGGGTAATAACTTGTAAGAAGGTTTCCCAATATAATCTCTGTTTGATAGGAGCATTTCTGGGTAATAAATGGAGAGGTCTGATTAGACGCAAACAATCTTATTAGTACAATCAGTTATACTGATACTGTAAAAGAAAAATATTCGTTCGAAAAGTCGTAGTCAGTAGACTTTAGATAAACTACAATTTATCAAACTTTGCACGCGCATTTGACTCTAAATCAATAGTTTGTAGAATGACATAGAAAACAAGATCAAGTATAACTTTTTGTATTTTATTTTTCAACAGAGTCAAGACTCACATCAATACACTTGGAGCAGCGATGTTCAAGCTTGATTATGCCATTCTTGTAGCACCCTGCATCCTGTTCTCAAGAAATATCTCCACGGCAGCAATCATACTGATGTTATCGGGGTAAATCATGTCCACTGACTTAAATGGATTTTCAGTTTGGGGAGCAGAAAGAAGTCCGATGGTGCCAAATCTGGGGAGTAGGATGGAACATAGCCAAAAGCCATATGCCATCGCGGCATGGACAGCAACATGTCCTGAAACAGCAGTAGTCGTGTACTGAGCTTCCCTCGCCACTTGGTCTTGATGGCTGACCTTAATAGACCGATCCAGTCTGTCAATCAAATCCCGCGCATGCGTAATTTCAGCCAATCCGAGCGGCGATAGCGCCATACTAATTTGTCAACTTTTCTTCCGGGACCAAACAAACATATATGGTTCAGCGATTACACGTATTGTTAAAAACAATATGCTATGATTTGACACACTTTCTATTAATCGATGTCCACGGCATATGTATTTCTCAAGCTGTTGAGTAACCACGATTACCGTTTTTAATCGTCGAAGTTTTGAAAAAGCGGCAAAAAATAGATAAGTCAGATATTTAATAATGTACTCCATAACTACGACGAAACGTATGCGCAATCCTCAGCTGCCAAGGTAAAACATGTCTTCATACTCTACTCGATCACCCCTGGGACCTTTCATCTGGACACATTATACATTTTTTATTTTAAACAGCCAATCACAGGATAAATCCTGTTAACCTCTCAATTGGAATCTTACAAACATATCTTTTTCTTTTCAACCAATCACGGTAAAGTTTCTGAGCTCCGAGTAATATGGTTTTTGGCATCACATTAACGATACTCATAATTAGATGCCACACCAAGTCGAACAATCTTGAAGTTTAAGTTCTCTAGTTTTACCCCAAAATATAAGGTTGAAAACAAGAATTTTTAAGAACTTTAACTCCATATTTTATAACACGGCGATATAATAATGTTTTCCCTTGTAAAGAGACTTTATGTTAAACAGTAGAAGTATGGAAGAAATATAAAATCATGATAAAGAGGATCATGGAAATAAGAATTAAAATTCAAACGTTGGAGGCAAAAGAAAAATGTAAAGACAAAAATGAAAACTAATCAATTAATCGATCGAGCAACATCGAACGAAAACCAAAATGTTCTATTGTAGCAAGCACCAACCTTTTGCATCAAAATCACTTATATTTCAAAAGGGAAAAAAATTCTACGATCACGTTATGGTTGTTGAAGTATCATTATTTTATGCTCAATAATCTTAAAGTCAAGTTGTCCCAAACAACGTATCTTGCCTAGAAAAGAAACAAGTGCAACAAGTGACCCTGAGTAAGCATAAACAGAAAACATACTCATCTACAATGTATGATAAATGTAAAACCATCGAGTAACCGCTGAATGAATACATAAAAATCAAATATACAAACAAGTGAAAAAGAAATTCTTAATAACCTTAATCTACAAATAACGCCTCTTGTGGACTTCCACAAATCTAGTTTTTCCAAAAAGATTTACGAACATTACCAAACATTTGAAATGAATGGTCCATAAAGGGCTGTCTGAATTCTCGAATGTTGGTGCTGGACCGAATTATAAGGGGAAGCTACGTTGCCAAGTTGAAAAGCAGACGTGCTGGTTGGGATCATTCTTATTGTTAACCTATTAGATGTTATCAAATTGAGGAATATCATGACGGAAACACACGAGAGTTCTCAAGTATGTAAATACCCCTCTACATTCATTGTGCCTTATGATGATCTTGATGTAAAATCGCAGCTATCTGATAAATGAACAAACTATAATCGACTTTATCAATATATATGGCACAAGTAGACTACAGTTTACCTTATCTAACCACCGCTGATTTTCAGGGATCTGCTTCCGCCTGTCATGTAGGTGTGTCATGCCAGAATAAATTGTTTTCTTTGAAATGTTAACTAGTGTACTGACTTTATGAATGCATATTTAAACGATTTGTGATTAACGTATAAGCTTTAAAAATTAACTCACACTAGTTCATTCTCTGGTATTAGTGACTGTTTATCATACTGAGAACCATAAGAAGAAGCAAATGCTATAAATGCACTTGCACAATTCATAAAGACTTAGCACTTAAATAGTATGCACCCCTTACTTTATAAGAAGACCATTTATTGTAACAGGCTGTGACAATGTTGAGATATGGCAATAAGCCACTCTCTATTTTTGCTCATATCTAGTACCATATCTTTCCATAAAAGGTTACCAAACTCATATTCTCACAAAATATCTGATACAGTTTGGTCTTATTTTTCAGATTTTAAGATAGTGACCAAATCTGCAATACGAATACGTTTTATCCAAACAAGTATAGCTTTAAATCTCCAAATGACTTGTGTGCTTGAAATATGTAACAATAGTACAAGCTAAGAAATTCAATTTGACCAATTGCTCTTCTTAAAACAACGTCAATGATTGCATATCTGACTTAAGCGCCACCAGCATGCTTCACCAAGAAAATACATAATTTGTAGGCTAACTTTACTAGGGAAGAATCACAAGAAATGAGAAACTTCGGTGAGAAGAGAAAGGCACCAAAACTGCTTTTTTACAAAACTTCGAAAATGATTTTAAATTCTAGAAAGTCTGAGAGTCTTAAGAGCGAACAGATTAATGAGCATTGTTTGTCGTTTTTGAAATCTTAAGTTTCTGTTTTTCAGTTATATATATATTTTTTGCAATTTTGGAAGAGGAATGTATTGTCATCAGTATAATAAAAAATATGAGTGAACAATACAAGAATAAGTATCTAAAATATTTTGCACGGGTTTCGAGAAAAAGCAAAGGACCTTAGTTTTTCGAGTTTAACATTTAGCAGCGACCATTCTGAAAACGTTACATGAAAAGGGTTTGACACAAAAAGCTTTTTATTATCCGCTCGATCTCTTCTCCACTGTAAGGAAAATGTTATCAAGCATAATGCATATAAGTTATTTTAATATAAAGCTTGTAAAGAACCGTATGGCGAAGTGGAATGTGTAGCTGCCAATTTGTTTAATAGGATTCATGCAGGCTATATATTTTTCCATCCGTTTGCATTGTGACCTCTACATTTTAACGTGTTCGAATTACTCTGTCTTCAAAGGTTAGGCTTCCATACGAGTCACTGGTTTATCACCTACATTGTCAAGCAGACCTGCTAGTCAATCATTACCGATATACGTAAATGTGGCTCGGCTAGTTTTGTAAACGAAAAAACTGCGCTTATAATAGTAACCGAATTGCGAGGAATTGCGGATTTTCTGTCTTGAGCTGATAAACAAAATTAAATAATTCACGAGTTTTGAATAATTTGTCATCCCGAGTACCAATATTTTAATCAACTTTCTAATTCCAAATCACTTCATTGCGCTTAAATAAAAATGAAATTTAAGACTAGAATTCAAAACAAACCCTCAAACGGTATTTTCACACCAACCATTAGTTCCCTATATACTCCGAAATGCGCGGCTCTGAATATTTCGCTATAAACCTTCTCGAAATTTATCGTTTTCAATTTTTCGCACTCAACTGAAATTGGGCAACTTAAGAACTTGTGTCAAACGGTACATTGACCAATCAAATTTCAATTATTTTTAGAAATTTCAATACATTTTAGCAATTTTCAATATTTTTCTCTCCTGACGGAGGTAACTTCCGTCTTTAATTCCTATGACAAAGATACTTCGGCTGGGATAGAATGAAAACTCCAGTGACCATTATGAACATTTTAAAAAAGAGTGCTTACCCTTGCCTGATTGGGCAGTTATTCATAAAGGTCAACATAAAATTGTATTTTTCCCGTTTAACAAATTATTTCTTAGATTAAATACATGTTATTTGAAAATAAAATCATGACTTAAAGTGGGTCGTTCAGGTGTAAGTCCTCGACTGCATGTATTCATAATCTTAAGCCAATCGCTATGTTTGAGTAAAAATGGTATCATCATGACATTTCACATCGTCGATATGACATACTATACTTCGTGCCTATGTAGGCAGCCATCAGACTAAGTTGTCACTGTTTTAAAGGCTAGACCACTGGTAATGTTTATATTTGAAGGAGACAGCAGCTGACCAAACAATCATGACAATATGCGTGAAAAGCGACCGTTGCACCTCTGACACAACCAATTTCCCACAGTACAGTATTTTCCCCTTTAAAGGAACAGTAGTACTTTTGTTTATGAATTAAGTGATCTCACAAAATCGAAAAAAAGTTTAACAGCAGATTCAAAACAAATTTACCATAATCGGTTAAGCTTGCGAATAAATTTTCCTATCACAAATGATTAAAAGTGTTAAAACAAAAATAGCTGCCATTGGATTTTGCTGGATAATTGAATACTTGCTCTATGATTATGTATGGTGTGGGTGAGAAAAGAGATGTTTTGACCGTCTGAAGGTAAAATATTTCGTTTATTGGGGGAAATCTGAGGAGATAAATCTCTCAAAAAAACGTGCAACCGTCAATGAAACGACCGCTTGTTTAGCTTCAATCTTGAAGCCACACGAACTTGGCAATAAGAACATGAAAGTTGTATATCATCTCAAAAATGTGCCGTCACTCTCTACAGTCTCTTAACTATAATTAATTTACATATCGCAATTGTCATAGTAAGAGAATTAAAAAATAACCCTGAATGTGCAGTAAAGAATCTATAAGGGAGGAAACGCGGTAGTGTTGAAAAGTAGGTATTGCAGGATGCAACTTCCGGTCTTCATGTAATCTTTTGCGTGACGAAAAGCCGCGCTACTTGTACTTCACAGTAAGATACCTATTCCGTTTGTAAGATAAATTAAGATGTACTCTTACTTGATAAACAAGTGTTCCTCAGAGATGTGGTCCACGTAGCGGAGTGTAATGAGCACACACTGACAGACAGCATTTTTGAACAAACAGTAAATGAATATAGGTGTCTGGAATGCACTCCGTAACAACCAAATAAACCCATTCGCTCTGAAGGTCAGCACAATCAAGTAAGGCGAACAATATTCGAATGATAGGTGATATGTACAATTGAGGGTTAGAAAGCATACTACATATGATTCCTTATAGACAAAATCTACAGGCATAACGAATATTGTGAAAACTGCAAGAAAGATACACTTACAATTTCTCAGCGATGTCTTCATCCGTCCTCTTTTTAGAGTAATACTATCTCCAAGGTGATTTCTCTCTCTCAACCTCAGCGTCCTTTTGGTTATATATAACAATTGATATTCTGCACTTAGCTTCGTAACGCAGAGCGAACATAATGGTGCTTGTTAACCCGTCATCGCAGGGCAGTAGGTCAAACTACGACGTGTCGATTAGTCAACAATTCAGAAGCCATTCCGGCACTAAGGAGAAGCACATGTTTATCCTTGAACCTTATGTCCATCTGTTTGTAGCCCCAGATTCTTGTAGGTGTATGGTTCTTCACCTGTCCGTATCTTTGCCCACAGTGACATTTTGACACGCTTGACATGTTCATCCGTTTAGATGACCTTTCAGATGATGAAGTTTTTACATTATGACATTGACTTAAGAGAAAGAGTTTTTTCAGGAAGTTTAACCAACGGCTCAGGTAGACCAGAGAGTTTCAAAATTATTCTCAGAAAAACAAGATTATTTTCAGGAAATTCAGAGGTACTTGAAGATCAATAATCATCTTCGCATTCCTATCAAGCCATTTTAATATGTTATTTATCCAACTATGTAGTTCATTCACCATAATCCTGGTATTTAATTAGAATTTATGATCATCGAGAAAGTATCTTATTATATTTTTTGAAGTATATGACCAACTTCTTACTTGCAAGTCGCAATCGGAAATAAACTTTCACTGAATTCATTTCGACAAAGAGGGTTTGCGATATTTTCGTTATGCTTACAGTTCTAAAGTGATAATTAAAGGTCATTGTATGTTAATTGTCTTATATAAAACATATGCATAAATAAACCCTTTGCACGCATATTTGGATACTAATATAACAGAGAATAGATCCTATATATAGAAATCCTCAAGTGGACGTCAGATTGTACAGTTCAATGCATGTTGAAATATCATAAATGATGGTTTGACACGATAATTCATCATAGTGATTGATGACACATGCATGCATTCGTTACTAAGCAGTTAATCAATTGTAAACACGATATATAATTAACTGTATTTCATAGATCAGGAATAGAACGATGCTTTGGTCATAAATTGTGGTGATAGTTCATTACCCGGTAATAACACTATCAATCTACTGAGACAATGAACACTATGAGCTGTTCACAAACCAAACTCAGGGAAATATGACAATAAGGATGGAGTTCCTTTATACAAACTGGTATGTCATTTGCACATTATATTATATATCCTGCTCCATTTGTCTCGTATGGTATCATACATAGAGATTATTACAGTGACGGCACAGTCGAGATAATATTGGAAAATACTTCACTAACTTATCTTTCCCCATATGGTTAATAAGTTGATAAGTTAAAAGGTTTTCCCAAGATAATTTCTGTTAAATAGAAGCATTTCTTCGGGTAAAACATGGAGAGGTCTGATTAGAAGCAAACAATCTTAGTAGTAGTATAATCAGTGTTACTGTTAATCGTTCGAAAAAATCTAAGCCAGTAGAATTTAGATTTTTATTCGAATTTATCAAACTTTGCACTTGGACTTTGAGTCTATGACTCTAAATCAAAACGTTTGTAGAATGACATAGAAAACAAGATCAAGTATCACTTTTTGTATTTTAAGTCTCGACTTACATCAGTGCACTTGAACCAGCGATGTTCCAGCTCCATTATGCCATTCTTATAGCACCCTGCATCCTTGTCTCAAGAAATATATCCACGGCAGCAATCATGCTGATGTTATCACGGTAAACCATGTCCACGTAAATGTTTTTTTCAGATTGGGGAGGAGAAAAAAGTGCGATGGTGCCAAACCCGGGGAGTAGGACGGATGTGGAAGAATTTCAAAGCCTCATTTGATCGCGGCATGGACAGTAACATGTCCTGAAATAGCAGTACTCCTGCACTGAGCTTCCCTCGCCACTTGGCCTTGATGGCTGACCTTAATTGCCTCAAGTCACAATGATTATATCCAGGCTAACCCAAAAAACGAGGACAAATCTTTCAAAGCAGAACTTGCTTGAACGTTTTTAGGGGTGGGGAATTGACATGCTTCCACTGTTTGCTTCGGTTTCTGGCTTAAGGGTCAAAGTGATGATTATACCCACGTTTCATCCTTGGTCCTTGTCCCATGAATAGGTCGAATTTCCTTTGAAATGTTCAGGCGTTTTTGTGTCCTATCTTGCATGAGAAAAACATCTGTCACTTGTTTGTATACCGACCCAAAACTTCTGCCCAGTGTCAGCTATGTGTTGAATGGTCACACGTTTGTCTGCAAGCACAATGTCGTGAAAAGCATCAACTTGAACATCACTGGTGAAGTTTCTGACCATACAATGGTAACACTCTGCTGGCCACGTTATCATTCAGCAACCCATTTGGCAACTGTAGAGAATGTAAGGAAGCCATCACCTGACGTATCAACCATGTCTTTATGAATTTCATGTGCAGAGATTTCTTTCCTGAACAAATGCTTGATGGCTGCTTGCTTTTCAACATACTTTTTTCTCCACCCTTATGCACTTTGGAATGTGACATCTCAAAACTACTGATTGTTGCCAAATTGTCCCTTCAGAAAAGATTGCTACCCAGGTTAATAGATAATTTGAAGTATTGGATTGTTAAAGCAGGCTTATTCTGCCAACTTTTTATATTATCCTCGTAGGTCTAACGGTCGCTTGACTGAATAACGGCAAAGGCTTCGGTGTCAAAAAAAGCAGCTTTAGCTCTATTCAAGTGTTTCATTCGTTCGTATGTTTAAGATAGTGTTGCAATTTTCTGCAATTATGAGAATTTAGCCGAAGCTATAGAAGAGTTCCTATTAGAACAGAGGTTAACGTAGGATTTTTAACTTGAGCTACCTATAAAGGGAGAAAAGGGAAGTTATGAAACCTTGTCGTTATTGTTTAATGAGAATCAGAAACAATAGTTCAGGCATAAAATGTATTACGGTAAAAGATATACATTGACAGTGGTGCATCATCAAGATAAAAGATACAAGGACATAGTGACACATTTGCAAGTTAAACAAACTTAAGGCAGTCAATGGAGACTTTTAACAATTTCGTTTAAAAGGTAAGAGACCATTTTATTCAAGGACAATGAGTGTATAATTTTACGAAAAATAAACATTTTAACTCTAGAACATCCAAATTTGTTCAATCAGCTTTCAAAATGCTTCATCATCTCAATCATAGAATTATCTCAATCGATCGAAGATATAAGTATCTCCTTATGATAAAATAAGGAAAAAACAATGTCACAACATTTAATTGATTAACTAAAAAAAATATTGAATTAACAATAGAAAGATAAGGAACGGTATTATTAATAAACTTTTGAGTTGATACAATATGTGTCCTAAATAGTTGTATTCAATATTTGCAAAGTCGTTTGTATGTACAGCATATTTAATTCATTAAACAAAAAGCAATTTATATGTATAATTTAGATAGGTATTTGTATTGACAATAACTTTATAATCCCTGGGATTTGACATCAAATGAATAATTGGTCAACATTAAATATCAAAAAATCATGAATACCAATTTGAACACACAATTTTGAAAAATAAACTAACAAATTACAAGCTATACGGGTGTATGAATAGAGAAAAGTCAGTAAATAAACATCTTTGCAACATATTCATTTAACGATTTCTCAGTTCAAGAAAATTATCAAAGCTAACTAAGAGATTTTAAGTATCATCTAAATTTGGGTCATCCTTTGGTCATTTGAAACATTTCTCTGGGAACGAATTATTGAGTTGAGATCACCCTTTTTCAACAGATTACATTACAAAAACCTTTCAATTCATTTGAAAAAAATAATAAAAGACTTTCTAGTATTCAAAGACTTTCAACTTTTTCTAGGAGATCACAGAAATAATCGACCTTACCTTTCTACAAACATTTTACCAATTCTATAGGCTCCGAAACCGCTTAAAGTTAAGATTTCTTGGTGTGATATCAGACTGTAAATTAGGTATAACTAAGTGAGTAATCATTTATCTCTACAATAAATTCCATTAACGTGATGGATTTATGTACATTCTTTTAAATTCCACAAGAAGCATGAAATTCGTCGTTGATTTATGATTCCACACACTTTCTTGTTCACGATTAGACCAAATTCAGGTATTCTCATAGATGTTGTCCTCTTCGTCATCGTCAGGATCTGTAAACAGGAAATTGCTAAATTAGATAATATTGTCATAGCACTGTCCAATGTTCAGCATGGAAGATTTGTATTTTCCTAAGGGTAGAGCTTAAGGCTAGAGCTTGTGGCAAGTGCTTGTAGATTTATTAAACGTCTTTTCAAACAATCATTCACAACACAAAAACATGCTATTAACCCGACAATATTGTAATACCTATCCTATAAAGTAAAGTTTACATTTGAGTACTGATTATAAAAATTGTAACTTATACTTTGGCCATGTCCTGGGATGATCAATAAATTCACATGTTTCGACACAAGTCTAAATGTAGATATGCACAATGGTGTAAAGATTCTAATAATTTCATCCTTGTCATTTCTTTCTGCCACAGTTGAAAAAGGATAATGCCACTAGCTCTGTAGCTCATCAGGCTGTGTAACATACATATAATTGTAGTTAATACAAACATAAAAACTAATATTAGGGAGTTGTTATTAGAGATCCATTTAACACATCTAAGTTAACCATCCTCTTTGACCATAGATGTCACAAAAAGATAAAAGCTCAGTAAAAGAAGACATAACAGCTTTTGAAGATTTTGGTAACATGGAAGCTAAGTTGGCGGCACGAGATGACCAAACGTAAAAATATCAATCACTATTGCACAAGATGTCCGTATAAAAATGTTCTAACACGATATGAGAAACAATTCTGTGGATTATAATCAATAATACTTAATTGATAAATAGTCTGTGAAACAGATTTCAGCTTTCTAGGCCTTTTGTTTCTTCAGAAAGAGATGAATTAAGGATTTGTAGGGCATTGTCCTCAGGCACTCAATATGGGCCAAGGTGTAACCAAATGTTCAATTTCTATATGATTCCATTGTCCAAGAAACATGTACACAGGATTTCAGCTAGGGTAAAAAAAATAGGTTTTGAGCGTGTACCCTACGACCCTAATTAGAGGTTACAAAATCAACACAATCTACATACAATGATCTCAATTCGTGAAGGGACAAAATTTAAGCTTGTTTATTTGCGGAAAAAGTCAAAATTGAGAACAAATTACGGACCGACGGAACACCTTAAGAGCTTATCATGTAAGGTTTGAAAAGGACAGAGTTCCATTTCCGCTTGATATATGTTTTGGAGAGAAACATTTTATTCCAAGAGAACACTTTTTTTCGAATTCAACATAGGAATTATATAACAAAGCTATAAAACGAACAATAAGTTAACAATCACCGTAAGCTTGGTTCTCGTAAAGAACCTCGTCCACACCAGCCAATGCCTTCTTCTTTCTTTCTATCATTTCTCTGACAGCATCGTGGACGAATATGTACTGGCTCTGAAGAAGTAGACAAGTTAATGATATCAAAGGAAGAATATTTATTCATCCATTTGAGAAAGTCGTTTAGAAACACGTATTACACTGGTGCAAGAATCCTTTCCAATGAATTATAAAGTGGGCTTTTTTTGATGATGTCGATGAGAAGAATTAAATGTGTTCATTTACTTCAATGATGTGGTTGATATTGCAATGTTATATTTGCCCGTACACATGTACACGACACGTGAACACAATTATATTTGTCCCTACTTCATTATATATTCAATAAATTTTCATAAATATACCTCAGACTGAACCATCAAAGGACGACAGTCTCTCATCTTGAGCACGAAGGAGAAGATGTCAATGGAGTCCTCGAGATCAGCCTTGTCGATCACTTGCAGAAAGTAATCCACGCATATGAACGTTCCTGTTCGTCCGACTCCAGCGCTGTAATTTGAAGGGAACAAATTACAGATTACTTTGTATAGTATACCAACTAACTTACAATCTACGCTGTAAACCAAATCAAAGTTTACTAGTGAGGACTACGCCTTCTGAATTGAAATGATAATACAAATTCCATGAATTTCAATCGCATCGCATGAATATTGTGTCCTTCACGTCGATGTTTCGTGTCTTTTGCACAAAAATTGCATACTAGAATTCAGAATACTTTTAAGTACAATCTCAATCAGTGTAAGATAGATGGATTCATACATGGATTAAGAGGGTGATTTCGGGGGATAAATAAAGAAACACGTTCTGGGATCTCTTACATAATTCACTACTCTTCAAAGGATGTAGATCGTTTTTATCCCCTGGGGACGAATTAAAATGAGCACACATTATGTCCGGCTCAATACTTTGTCTGTTATCAACAATATCAAATCAAATTTATCATAGAAATTCAGAAATATGATTTGATGTGTTATTATATATATATATATATATATATATATATATATATATATATATATTCTGAGAATATCTTCTTTACAAGTTGGGATTAGTGTGAAAAGGTGACGGATTCGTATGAAAACTGTTAAGTCCTTCGCCGGCTCACCTTTAAAACTAATCATCTAATCTTTATCAAAATTGGGATGAAGAAGTTGAATACATGATGGTTTGTCATTATTAAATTTTTTAAAACATTTTTGAAAATTCTAGCTTTTGGGAAAAGAGAGATTTATTTTGAAAGGATGTCGCAGTGAGTCATAACTGGATAATAAATCGGTCTACATGAAGATCAATTTGAAAAAAATATAAGAAGTTTTTGGGCCCAAAATAACACAATATCAACATGAATAATTCAGTCTTCTTTGACTCGATTGTTCTTCTTAAGTTTAAAATGTGTATCATGATTTCTTAAAAACTTTGCTAAAAATTTTGTTTCTAATAAACAGTTTCTTTCTTTTATTCTTTACACCATCTCATGACATATATTTCAGCAAAATAGAATTAAGGAATATTTTTTTCCAAACAGTCATCGAAAAAACTTAAATTGATAAAATATATAATACCAAAAAATATTGTGACAGTTCAGTTTGATACAGCTCGACCAAGTCAGCTGTTTGTTTATATAATCAAAGCCATCTCAAAATAACAATTGCAAGACAATGTTTTTTAATCAAAAGAAGTAGTTTATAACGAACATACCATGATCGCTTACGTAATGCTAATCCATTTCCCTACCTCAACTGATCAAAAGGTGTCCACACAAAAATGGCCATCGGTGGTTTTTGCTTTATATTCAATAGATTCCCCTACGATTATGGGCAACTGGGTTTTGTAATGAGATGTTGACCCACTGAACATAATACATTTGGCATTAACCAATATCTATTGGGGAACATGAAAAACTTTTTAAATGAATTCTTAAATTCAGGACAATAATAGATAACAGAGGTCAAAATCATACATCAACGTAGGATGGTATTAGCAGTTTACCTGCAGTGAACCACCATAGGTCCTTTGTCTGTGGGCTTCAACTCGTTCCTGACGTAACGAGCGAAATCTATGACGTCCCCAGTCTTGAGGTTAGCGTTGTAATCTTGCCAACCCTGTAGGAAGAAATGCTTCACCTGTCTACTCTTGGAACCCTGAAATAATGAAAACATAAATAAGATTGCATGTTCCAATGATTCATACAAATTATCAGGATGTACACTTTAAATATAATCAATAAAACCACACATTTATATCTCATGATTTCGTAGGCTAATATGACATTACATTTACCTTAATTAATCCTAAGTCTTAAACGATAAGCAACCTAATCGCGTTTATTTTATATGAGACAGTTTATTTTTTACTTTGAAGAATAAAGACCACCGAAATAATTCCGAAGGGTCCTCTCATGCAAAAGATAGTTGTTTCAAAGTACGGTGATATGCGGTAACTGAACAGATCATATGGACGATTAACTCAATTTAAAGTTATACACTTTCATTACCAAATACATTTGTTTTGCAGGAAAAGAACATCTGTTTAAGAGATATTGGATCTCACAGAAGAATTGTTGAAAAGAGGCCGGTGGTTATATTCAAGAAATGTCTTTCACGATGATAACTTGAAATATTTTTGGAGAGCTTGTTCTATATGATTATTCTCTTTAAAATATAAAATTTCAATATGAATAATTTCATATTAGTCTAAATTGTTCTGTGTTCAGTTCGACAATGAAGTAAATAAACTTAATCATATAATCTGTAATTAGAACTATGTTGTCCGTATAGGTGCAAGAGTATGTTGTGTGGTTTAAAAACCATCTTTATACGAATTACTTCTGGGAAAGCATAAACACGAGCCATTTGAAGCAGCATGATTAAGAAATGATGATATTGTAAATATTTTGTATTTATGAATTTCATTTCATTAGGTATTTGCAAAGTCTCTCATTATCAGTATATATAAATAGAACGTCATTCTAGCGCATTTTTTCGTTTGTATTGAACGAGTAGATGTCACAAAGAGCAAAGAAACCACAGTAGAGATACCCTTTTTTCCATTATATATTACTAATATTATCATTTTCGTCGATACACGCCCCTGTGTTTGGAGGTACTTTCATTGAATTTGTTTGTCAAGAAAAGTTGAAGTTAATATGAAACGATCCCCCGCGAATGTTGCTACCGCTTAATAGACCGGAAGTCATGTAATTAATTTAATTTGTTAATATTTTTTATCTATAATTGTTAATCAATGTAAATGTATTCTGATAAAAGCACTCAGGGATGTCTGAATCAAATTATGTGAGTTTGTTTGCATTATTGATATGGGGTTTCCCCTGACCTAAATTCTAAAAATAGCTGAAATGACACCTCTCTCGCTGAGAAAGTAGTTCCGTGAGAAGTGCAATACGGAGTACAATACGGATTGAGGAGTGCAATATTGAATTCATTGTATTTCATTACGTATTACTATCGTAAGATTATATGGGTATGTAATAAAGACAGTTTCTCCATGATACGTACCAGAGATACATTAAACACCTTGATCGTGTACTTGTTCATGGGTGATAGACTTACAGTCTCCACCTTAACCTCTCCAAATGTCTCTGGGGCATTCACTTCTTCCGGCCAGTATCGGGAGAGTTTCCTCTGTTTTACAAATGGATTGATAATCAATTTTAAATAACTCTCCACTATCATAAAGACATGTTCATGTACGTGTTTTTACATGACTATGAACAAACAGTTTACCTAAGAGACAGTTAAACATAATTTCACACTGTGTTTTATTTGTACTGTTTGTGCATAACACGTTGTCTTTACCATTCCCAGGTAAATAAAGTGTCGTTTAACATTTAAAAAGGATTATTAAACCATCTCAATATTTCTTTTCAAATGTCTTAGTGTTGTCCAAGTTTACATGGTGTGCTAGCAGTGTCTCATTGAAATGTACATTGCATTATTGTCTAATTGGAACTCTTTTCACTCAGAAGGAATACAAAGGGTTTTCCTACCCTGCCTCCCTCATATAGGTCAGTCAGCTGAACGATGATGGGAACTTTTTGCTCCCAGATCATCTGCCAGAAATCGTCTACAGTTCCTGGCACTGGACCTTGGGACGCTATGTATTCTCCTGGACGTGAAAAGCCCTGCAGACACAATGTCATTGGGTAGGGATACGTTAATTTTGTCAAACATGTCATCTGACGCGCTTCTGTGGGAGTTTATTTCAGTTTCATGTTAAGGTTAGTAAAGTCATTCCAGCCTTATTGTCAATAGAGTAGAATATACCTAAATCCTGCGAAAGCGTCCTCTCAAAATCTTTATATTACAATTGATTTGCATAATGACCCAAAGTCATGAAAAACGGATAATTCTACATTTATAACAGGGAATCATCATCATATTTCAAGGAAAATAGCAAGATTTCAAAATGAATTGGAGAAAATCATCTTTCCCCCAATTCTTACAAAACCACAAGCATATAAGGTAAACAAAAACAGTGAGAGAAGGAATCTCTTACGCACCATGGATTATGGATTTGATGAGAAACGAACAATTGATGATGTTGTTGATGGCGATGATTCATTCACATTGGGCTACGGTTTAATCATATTAGTAAACATAACATACCAGGATAAAGTTGGCATTGATGTAGTCCGATCCTTCATCTTCCGTCTTAGGGAGCAACTTCACACGAGTGTGATCATCTTAAAGATAAATCGAACCGAAACGTTAAATTATATAGGGCATATACTATCACTTACATTTATAAAATCCGTTAAAAATGAAAACCAAGTCAAGGATTTGTCCGTGAAACTTACATGCTAAGATGTTGGTGTAGCGATTTTTCACTCGGTTAACCCCAAGGGTGGCATTTTCGTAAGGGTGTGATGGTGAATGCAGATCAATTTCCTGCAAACAATGAAATGAATTATTTGAATCATTTGTCAACTCTTTCGAAACGTTTATTATAGGCTATATATAAGTTATAATAGGTTATTATGTCTATTTAGGGGGGTTGTTAATTTTACATTGGCTAAATGAGTAATACAATTTTGAAAAAACATTTCCTTTCAAAAACGAGTTTCACCTTTCCTTCAATCGAATCAATCTCAAATAGTATATCTTTACAAGCTTGAACGGAAATAAGTATATCACATGATCAGTAAATCTGACTTAAACGTTTTTACATCTGATTAAACTACAAATCTTTTTATCATAAAATGAACATATATTGATTTACCATTAAGGCAGCTTTATTCATAACAATGTTACATTTGTTCACTCACTTGCCATTCCAATGAAAACAAACGTCCGGAGTCCGTATGGTATTCCTCAACAAGTCTTGAGAAGTCACATAATTTCTTAGGCCTTGATAACAAAAAAGACTTATAAATAACATTCCCTAGAGGACATCCGTATCATTTCACGGCCTTACTTCACTCATATTTTAAACTTTTGATAAGGTAGACTCAGATAAAAGGCGTGATTAACTGAGCACCTTAAAGGTAATGAATGACAACGTGTAACTAAATAAGTAATGGATTTTCGACAACCAAAGCCGGATCAGTGCCACGTATTTACGTTAATACCTATAGGGAGGTCAAATTCTTTTATGCAAGCCTTAACTAATCTCTTATAAATCTACAGTTGGCTTATCAAGCAAGTTCAGCTGAGATTATATATTGGATACAAACTTACGTTTGTTGCCTCAAGCGATTTTTGGAAAATACCTGAAGTTTTAATTTTAAACATAGATAAATCTTATAATCATCGATGTGCATTAGCGTGTTGCAAATATAATCTTCATTGCTTGGAAGATCAAAAGCATTCTTATTGTTGGAGAAGTTAAAGACACTTTGAAAAAGCTTGGTTTCAGTATTTCTTTTGTATTTCGTAATCGACTCTTGCGTTTTCTTTTGCTACTCGCCCATTCCCGATGTAATGAATTAAAATGTAGGTTCCAAATTTTCACAATTATCTCCCTTGCTGCGAGTATTACGATCGCAAACTAATGTTTAGATAAGAAATAATCATCTTCTATTCATAAAGGAATGAAATCTTACTTTAAAATGAAAATTCTTCGTCTGTACATTAAAACATTCGCTGCAGAATGCTTCTGTTCCTGTACATCAATGAACTGATGCTATATGAAATATATTGGCTATGACTCAAGTGCTACTACGGACCAACATGGCTGTAGGCCAAAACCCCAGTTCCTTTGGTACAGTCCAACCAGAGAAGAAGGGACCTTGTGCACTAGAAAATACAGACTGTTGTGAGCCTTCTCAAGTGGGCTTTACCATATGCACCGGAAGCGGAACAGATTGGTTTGGCGTGTGCCAGCACGGCAGAGAGGAATGTAACGGATACTACTTAACCGTAAGATATAGAGTAGGGCACAGTAAAGATAGATGGTAAACTTAGTATCGTTGTATCAATGTAGCAGAGCGGCGTTTCACTAAGTATCGTTATATCGATGTAGTAGGAGAAATTTCACGTTCGTTGTTTTTCTTTGGATTTTTTGTCGTTCACAAAACAACTAATACAAGCGTTTGCATGTGGAGCTTTGATTATTCGTTAACATATATGCTTGTTCCTAATATTTTGATTTTTAAAGTTCACTCCTCCAGTATTATGTTTGATCTTTCAGTGGTATAATTTCTTGTAATGCTTGCATTGGAATATTAACTATTATATATGTATATATAAACGAGTTTCAGATTATAATAT
The DNA here is from genome assembly GCA_921293015.1 of Phorcus lineatus. Lineage (NCBI taxonomy): Eukaryota > Metazoa > Mollusca > Gastropoda > Trochida > Trochidae > Phorcus > Phorcus lineatus. The sequence goes on along the minus strand of OV121085.1, from coordinate 27,407,962 downwards.
ATTCAAATTATTAAGAAAATTGCATTGAACTAACGTAATGATAAAATGCATGACTTCTCATTTATTTCAACGGTGGTTAAAAACGTTTAGAATGCATTCAATTATATATACGATGCAACTAAACACATGTTTGATTACAAATACCAAATAATGATACCAAAACTAATACGCTATAAATGTAAAGTCATGTAAAGTCTCAAGTTATGTAAATATAACCAATTATTCTTTGACGTTTATAACATTAATATCGCCAAGCTATTCTTAATAGTCAGTATTTCATTGATGTGACTATTGCCTCACCTTTTCTTATTTACACTCTCTCCTTCCTCCCGTTTATTGGGATCGTCGCCGTGATGATGTCCTTTTCTGTATGAAGTTAAGCCTAACGATTAGACAAAATATCGACATCTCCATTTTGATATCTATGATAAATCTAGAATTAAAGAAGAGAAGCGGAAATCTCTGTCTGTCTCCTGATATCGTTGTCTACACTTCCGAAGTTGACAAGGACACGTTCTAGTTTATAAATTACTTAAATCTTAAATAAATTCTAACTATTATATTATTCAATTATACATACGATGCAATTTCACACATATATGATTACAAATTATTAAACCAAAACTAAGACGCTTATTATTGATAATATAATATAATATGATTACTTAAGCACTAAAGGCTGAAAAGCACATTTTTGTGAAAATTCCTCAATAAATATATATGTGTTTGCTTTACCTTCAGAGTGTCAACATCTCATTATTCAAGCCGTTTATTAGTTGTCTTACAAGAAAGTATCAAGTATTCAGAAAAATCTGTTGGCAGCCTTTTTGTTATGAACAACTCTTAATCATTTAGGGTAGTGGATAGCTTAACCGAACATGTTACTTTCGTTTGAAAACTGCATCTTTTGATTTGAAAGATTGTCTTGCAATTAGTAACACTTCGTTTCATAATATTCCTCTATTTGTCTGAATAAACCAGTCCTACTGCCCCTTTGAATACACGAAGAAAATATATTGTTTTATCTAACCCATTCTGAATTAGAAAAAATATGTCTGTTTTAAACACCAGTGGCGATCTGCAACGTGATGCTCACATTTCTCATGTTAAATATTACTTTTCGCACCATTGGGAAAATATAAGACTGAACTATGTCATATTTACGTAAAATAGTACAATGGACGTCAACTGATGGTCCAAATGCATGAGTTAACTTGAGTTCATAAGTTTATCATAAGTTTTAATTAAGTTATCATATATGTTTTAGCTAATCTGGCAGGAAAAGCTCTGAAGGTTTGTGGAATGGCCTCTGGCGTTCGTCCGTCCACAGGGGCGTGTATCGCTTAGAAATAGCTTTAGAAAGACATATATACCTATAGACCCTACCCTACTACTATATAAAAGGATCTAGTAGTAGGGTAGGGTCTATAGGTATATATGTCTTTCTAAAGCTATTTAAGCGATACACGCCCCTGTGCGTCCGTCCGTATGAAAACTTTCACTACTTTGACTTCTTCTCAAGCATCGTATATTCAAGAGATTTGAAATCTTGTGTTTAGACTCATTAGCTGATAGGGATTATTATCGTTCTTCTAATACGGGCTGTAGAACCATATTTTCATCTATTACTCCAAACTCAAGATGCCTAGAAAGCTGAAACCTTTAGTACGGACGTCTAAGCTAATAAAGATTTTAATTTATAAATTTGGTGACCCTGTGACTCCTAATAACTAATTATGTGAACGTGAAATGTCATGTATCTTCTTTGTATCGATCAGTGTGTACTAAACGTCAACGCTTTAAAGAGTAAGTTGACAGGTGTGTATATATGAAACAAACTGCAATTAATAGATTTATTAAAATATCAAAACACTCTTACCTGTTTCGTTGCCTTCTGTATAAAAGACCTCCGATTATAATTCCAACTACAACAAGGGCTGCAAATAAACCACCAACCACCGCAGCAACGACAGATTTTGCTGTAGGTAGACGAAAGTTGTATCAATGAATGTTCCATGTTCTAGTTAAATATTGGAGTTTGAACGACCTTCTTCAAATTTTTTTTTATGTTTCCTAAACCGCAGTAAAACTTTTAAAGTGACACATATTTCAAGTGAGTATGAATCTTCATGAATTCTGTATGTGGCTAAGATAGAGCGAAAATTACGGTCTTGGCCAAGTTCAAATATTTTATCTAAAGCTGCATCTTTATCTTCTCAAACATTTTCGTGTTTTCGATTGTGAATAACTGCTATAAAGAGAAACTGGAAATTCACAGTGCACTTTACATATACATTAGTTAAATCACTTACTTAGAAATACCAACCTATCTATCTATCTCTGCTATAGAGAGGTTTTAAAAATTACGTTTGACTCGTGGCGCGCGCCATTATCTGGTTTTCAGTAATAGTTATCTCGACCTTTTCCCTGTTAATTGTCACTTAGCTAACGAATAAATACTGAGATATTAATTTTTAGAAAATTTCGATGAGAAAACAAGTTTGACATGTTTTAAGATAATATTCATTGTTGTTAGCTCTTGTTGTTTATATGATATGCAAAGATTTGTATCAACCTTGTGTTTACTATGTTACTACGGAACCTATTGTTTTCGTCATTTGTCCTTTTTATGAAGACAACAGTATTAAGCAAGGTGATTAACAAAAGTAAACATTTGAAAATAATTTTTGCTTAACGTAAGCATGATTTGAGGACAAATGATAACTCCTTCATTTACAATAAATAAGGTAGATATATGTATACTTCATTTCACATTTCAAAGAATTAAGGAGTTAAATTAAGAAATCCGTATTTTTAAGTTTAAAAGTTTGAGTTTTCTATTTAAAATGTCCTTCAAAGAAAATGTTTGCTTTGAATAAGGCGAAAGAAAATATGCCAATTATGTATCATTATGTAATGAAAATATATTCCGTTATACCCTTAGTTCTGAAAGGGCCGAATGGCGTCGACGATGAACATCCTGCGTTGGTACATGACACAGCGATCACCCTTAAAGTAAAAGAATAATTGAATGATAAAAAGTGTCTATAAAAGCTAAACCTGCCCCCCCCCCCCCCCCCAATCAAGTTATCTTAAATTTGTGTGACTTTACACATGTACCATTGCCATCGCCGTCCTTCCAACATGACAGAGTTGATAAATAGAGGATATAATGTGAGTGTCCATGACACGAGTGCCTAATGTTATTAATAGTATTATAAAGAATTAACCCTAATTACACCTCTTATGTTATGAAAATAAGTTCATTTTCAAACCAAGCTATAACCAGGATACATTAAAAAACATTGAACCTTTAAGTACTACACTTTATAATAATTTATAGGTCTATACGACGCAAATGATCGTTCTCATGACTAATATTTGACATTATGATGGAGTAAGAGAATGGAAGCATTGATGATGATGTATATGTATGGTAACTAAAGGTTCACATTACCTGTATGTGGTGTCAGCTTCCACTGGACCGTTACAGTGGACGTCCTCTTTGCTCTCGCAGTTATCGTTTCCCACTATAAACCGTGTTGTGGAGTTGCTGCCACTGTCTGTGTAAAATAAATTATCTAGTTTTGTCTCTTTTCGCTTAAATAAAAACAGGTTTTATTTATCTGTTGCGATTACGGACGATATGCTTTCGAAAAATAAAATTTTAAAAGTACGATGACAATTGCCATCAAATCATTTGACAGCTGAAGATGTTGTTAGATGATTGAAATACATTTAAACCCTTCAGTGAAAAACACAATAAAATTGTGATTGAAGCTATTGCAGGTTTACTGTAGCTATTGTGTCTGCATGCGTGCTTCTTTTATATACACACCCTCCTAGGGATTGATTAGTTATTTTTTACAACAGTTCGGGTTCGATCCCTTCAGGGCATGTAAAACTTCTATCATCAGAATAAGCTATGCGCTTCTAATTGCTTTTAGTATACATTGTATGTACTATAAATATAAGAACTGAATGCCAAAAAAAAGGTTTATGCTTTAGCAAAACGAACTGGTGACCTCTAACGCTCATTGCACTCACCAGTGCTTCTTTTCCTACGTATTTGAGGAATGAGCCAATTGTCTGGAGTCGGTCTGTAAGTTCCCTTGTAGTTCTCCTTCCATTCCTTCCATCCTCGCCAGTTCTTTAGAGAGGTGATGTTATTGGGAACGTCTGAAACAAAATTCAGAAATAGTGATCTATGCTTTGAAAGCGCCTTGGAATAACTCTACAATCAGGAAAAAAGTTCGCTCCAGTAAAATGCTACTTGTAATAAAGTATAGTTTTGCCCTGAACTATAGTTAAAACACGAGGAGGAAGTGCGAGATCAACGGACGTGGACGCATGATCACGTGGCGTCAGCAAGGAAGAGCGGATAAGGACATTCAATTGATTCGTCATGAAATAACTATCCCTTTAATTGTTTCTAATGTAATATTGGATCGTTTTAACCGCTAGGCATCTTAGAATGATTGATGCGAACATTTTCCCTTGAAAAGTTGTCACATGGAATATATTTTCAGGTGCATAGATACATTGTGTCATTTGATACCCTCTTCTTTCATTTACAAAACCCTTGGAAACATGCCATTTCAAAGCGAACGAGACGTGTTCAGCATATGATCAAAGAAGTTCCTTTCATAACGTTGAAAAAATTTAATGAAAAATATCAGATATATTAATGTAAAATATATATATATATACATGTATATGTGTGACTCAGATTGGTGATGTTACGATCTGAATCTATAGATACATACGTTGCACACATTTACTCTAAAGTTCACGTCACATAGTATAAATATGAACACGATCCTTTATACCCATGTGAAAAAAATGTTTACATTACCTACTATCGCAGTGTCTTTCATGACAAGAAGACCGATCATGACAATATGTCCATTGGTCGAGTCTCTTAAGAGATCAGTGTTCACTGTTACCGGGAAAGTACTATCCGTTGTAGTCTCTGACGGAGTTATCAGAAATATTTTCGTGGAATTTTCCTTTAATGGTTCTGCAAATGAGATATTGATATTTGGCTTACGATTGTTTTCAAAAGCGTTTCCTGAATCTTGTACTTTTTTACCTTTTACATTGACACACATACTAGTATTTACATAGATCAAGTATCTATAGTGGGCAATTTTGCTAAGCCGAGTCAAAGCCTAAGCGGCTGTCACTTATAGATTATTCTTTAACATTTTTTAGAAGCCCAAATACAGAAAAGACCTTTTCAAATTCAGATAAACTTTCATTTCATCATTGCCCAACCGCCAAAGACGAATGTACAAATATTTAACATAACTACTACAAGTACACTTATTACGATACTGCAACAGCGTTAACATTAAGATAAAAAAATTAGAAGCCGCTGTCTTAAGAATGGGCTTTAAAAGTTCAGAAACAACGAATGTAAATGGGATTTACCATCGGTACATGTACTAACTGACCATGGGTAATAAGGCAATAACCGCCTTTTAGAATGCGATATGAATGGATAGATAAACCATCTAGTTCAAGTATTACTTACTCCCTGCTTTGGCAGAAAAGGATACTGGCACAGTTTTCAAGCCTTCATATTTAGCAGACGCAAAAACCTTTAATGCAAGCAAAGAAATATACCATTGTAGTATCATTTTAATTTAAGTTTTTGGAATGTTAATATTGCAATTTCTTGTATATCTCATGAACAGATGAAAAGTATTGTTTTAAAAGTCAAATGACGTTCTTTTTAAACAAATCACTATATTACATCCCTCTCAAATAAGAAAGCCATGACTCACTGTAAACTCGTAAGTTTGTTCAGGATGCACAGGTAATACAGCTGATTGAAACACACGGGTACACGGCTCTCCGTCGGGAAAATGATCAAATGTAACATTCTTGAAAATAACATTGAAATACAGTGATTACATCGTCAAGATGAATAACGTTTCGAGACAGTTTAATTTTGCTCTTATTTTTTATGTCATTAGCAACTTTTCGTCTTATGAGAAATTAAGAACAATTTAAGGTAACAAAATGTGAAATAGGGACATGAAATACCGTCTACATGTACAGTTGATTATAAATTTTCATAAATAATAACATTGCTAAATCGTTAGTGAATGGCGGAAATACAACTTGTTGGAAGTGTTTTTAATTTAATGTATCAACCGTCCGAGAATATTGAATGGAGAATGTTTGTGCCCTATATATTTTGTAATGTCATTGCATTTCATGAATCCATAATGGCCTGTGCAATCACTGTACATGCTATTTAATGAATTCAACTAAAATACAGCTACATGGTTACAATGAAGGATAGAATTTTGAGTTACAACATAAGGACATGAGTTGCCGTGTTGGCGATCGTTCAATATTATCATGTTTAATATCTATCTTCGTGTTTTATTTTCATTTAGGTTGTCCTGGACAAAGGCTGAAGGAAATAGGACAAGATTAGAGAAAGGAGGACACTTTTCCTCTGATATTCCTGCTAAATAAATATCCTAAAATGCCCGAAGTTTGATGTTAAATTATTTGAAAGGATGGTTTAACTTTTGATATTATATAGCTCTGAAATAAGGGGATCTGCATGGGAAATAACATCTATTGAAATATTCCATACCAATTTTTTTACCTATGTACAAAATGTTGGACAAAATTTTTTCTGGTAAAGCTATTTTAGCAGGTCTTGGCAGATTAAACATTCACGTGAATCATTAATTATAGATGCGTTAGTTACTTGTGTAAACTGTTGAGGATGTCAGATAAGCCCTATCCAAAATAGTCATAGTTCATTAGGAAAATAGGTTCAGCAAGCAGAACATCTTTGGCAACAAACTTTGGTTTCGGAATTGTTTGTTTAGTCACGACGTTGCGATACTTCCTATTTTATTTCTAATTTCGAGAATCCGATTGTAGTGTATAACTAAGAAATTATCATTGCTGAAATTAATGATTATCTACCTCGTATAAATTTCAAAGATGTCAAATCTTTGTTGAACATTGAATATCATGTATCTTCATTTAATCCTATATCACAGAAGAAGAAATATTTGTTTATTGAGACCATATGCAAATTAAATGTGTAAAATGTGTGATTCTGGGCGGATTGAAAATTAAGGTTACTCTATTTTCTATTGTAAGGCATGTACTTTAATCAGAATATATTATGTTCAAGCCTGTAGACAGGTTAACATGTTATCAGAATATCCTTGGTTAATTAGTAGTAATTACAGTAACTCACTCTTAGGTGACCACTTGTAACCACTTGTTTCTTTGTGTATTTGTAAGCTATATTTTCCAATGGCCCACAAAACCGAAATAGATGCACGTTCCTATTCATCCGCTTTAACCATATATTTTGACACAGACTAGGTTGATTGTCAAGAAACTAATTTTGCCTTGAAGGCTCATCGACTATCATGGTATAGGGACATTGAATAAGCATGTACACCTTCTATATTTTTCCTCTCAATCATAAGTATAAAATGTGCATGTAGTTAAGTTTTTACAGGCTCAATAAGAGAAATCAGCTATGAATAGAGTCATATTGGTTTTAAAACTATCCAAGACAGCAACTGTCAGTTCTTTAGAATATTAATAAAGAAAACATTGTTAAAGGCATGCTTTTAAGTATTGGGCCTTTCGATTTCCCCAGGGAATGAACTATGTTGCCAGATAACCGTTTTAGCAAACAATATGCGTTTTTATGCGTGTGTATTTTATAGACAAAAAAATTCAAAAATGTTAGATTTATGCAAACCTTGTTTGAGTACTGTACAATGAAGCTTGAGATAGGCCCATGTCTATCTCTCTCCTCAGGACACTCCCAGGTGAGGTTCACTGCTGTGTAGTTGTCAGGGAGAGCTGAAGCCTGGATGTTCCTAACTCTACCTGGGCCTGGAAATATAGAGCGAAACAAATTAACTTCTACTCGTAAGCATGATATTCAATGTACGATTTTAACCATCTTAAGGCATGTCATTTGGCTCTTGACAACGTTAAACAGTGGAGTAGTTGCTAAGTGTAGTTTGACATATAAACATTCCTCTCCTACTGAAGTGTAGTTGTCAGGCATAGTGAAATCTGGGTAAGGTGTAATTGCGGTCATGATCTTTACAAGGATGATCTTGATATTGTCATCGTGCTTGGTTCAACTGATCATTACTCGTCCAAGTAGGTGTAATATTTATTAAGCAATTATTAAACTAGCGTATTACATGCCATGTATGACATCACACTTGTGCAGACGTGAGGTCACAATATTAGCGAAACATTCAAGCCAATATGCCGTAAAAGGTTAGTTAGAAGCAGATAATTAGCTTCATGTTTGTGGACTAGGCATAAACATTATAATAAATGTCTTTCATTTAATATTTTTTATTTTTTAACTAAACTCATTTATTATTAACTCGTTTAACAAAACAAGTACTCAATGGCAGGTCGTTAAATATCCTTTATAAATTTTGATAGACTCTTCAAAAAACAATTCCATTTGCCGAAACCACCTGGAACTAAAGAAATTTGGGTGTAATTTCAGAGGTTGAAAATATTATTTTGAAGAAGCTTTAACTGGTATCATTGTGAAGATGAATAATTACAGAACATTACCATCGAGTGATATGAGCTACTAAATAGGTGACTTCTTAACACATTGCTCTCGCCGCTAATGGCTGAAATATTGCCCAAGCGGCAAACTCACTGACCCTCAACAGGCATTTTCGGATACTGTTAAGTAGCAAATATAAACTGTATTAGTAATGAAATATGAAGCAAAAAAAGGAAAAAGAAAAAAAAGAAAAGGTATTGCACTGATTTAATTATTATACCATTCCTTTTCAAAGATTTTCACATTCTAAAAGAAGGACCTTCATAACTTACGAGATTCCAATGTTTGTATCTTTGTGAAGACTGATGGTGAGTTTGGATGGACTGAAGTTGTTGCACTGATAGAAACATTATATTTCCAGTAACTGATCAGATTTCCAATGTAAACCGTGTTGTTGTGAAAACCTTTAACAGATTTATAGTTCTGAGTTAGTTATAAATTCTCATAGACTGATGAATTCTAAAAAGTTTTCTGTTTACAATTGTCACAAAGAATCACAGCTATGCTGAAATATCACATATCACTGAAGAAATGCTCATATTTTGTAGATCTAAAAGTGAGATTTGGTTACTGTTTTAATTCTTTAAGGGTTACATGAAACATTAAAGCATAAATATTACGCCAGCATTTGAGTTGGTTAAATCGCTAATTTGTCATAGTCATAGTTCGCCTGCAACGTTTCGGTCCACATACGCCGGCGGCTAATCTGCCAATACTTGGATGTTGACTTTGATTAGTTACTTGATCTGTGATTGGTAAAAAACCCTGAATATAAAATTCATGCATACGACGTTCTATGTTTTGACACTTGTTTCTAAAACTTAGTATGTCATGGACAATCATACATCTTCTATCTGTCAACCCCGCTTGTAGAAAGCGAAACGCACACTATCACACAGTATCTTCATCATCTTACATCTCACCTTACCTTATGTTAAGCCACGTGAACAAAATGGTGAAAGTCTTAAACACATTACCATGCACTGTGATCGTTCTATTTGTTTTGTAGAAATCTGCCTTCAGATGAGACTGTTCCTCCACATCAACGATGTAGTCTGTGAGTCCACACTGATGTTTGCTAGGCAACCAAGATAGTCTCACAGAGGAGGGAGTGACATTCTCAACCTTCAGGTTCTGAGGGGGATCAGCAGCTACGAAATATTGATTCATTCCTAAATAACTGTAGTACAAAAAGTTGCAATCTCAGAAGTCAGAAGTCGCATTCTTTTTAACAAAAAAATCTTGATATGAATTACAACATCGTTTTAATTGCAACACGATGTATCAGGGCTGATTCATCAGAAGAATGGTCCTAACTTACGCACATGCCACAATATAGAGCTAGCAAGATTGCGCAAATACTTAACTTCCATTACACAGATAATGCAATTCTATTTAAATGTATTCATATTTTGACTTTACCTTCAGGTTTTGTTCTTACTGTTGTTTCTGCAGTGTTTGATTCTCCTGCTGAAGTTCTGGCTCGGATAGTAAACTTGTACTTCGTGTAGCTGAGAAGGTCTTGCACAATCAGGCTGGTATTTGAAAACCCTGCGGAATGAGACATACGAACAGGTTAAAATACATATAATGAATACAATATCAAAGCATTGATCGAATGTACCTAAATGATATTACCGTGCGCCCAGAAAGAAAGTGATATATATTAGATAGTTATAATGTCCAATACAAAATACGGTTTGAGAAAACTTTGATAGTCAACTTATGTAATATTTTTTGTAATTGTAACGTTTCGGAACCATAGCATCACTATCAGTTTAAGAAACGACAATGAAATCCCGTATTCATTCAGATTTGCGTAAAATCGTATTAACTTGGGTTTTACACCGTTAGATAAATTGGCTTTATCACATGTACCTTGCACTTTCAAACTTTGTACAATTTTGTAGCGGCCTGAACCCTGGTTTAATTCCCTGTACACTTCAATGAGGTAGGATGTTGGACCCGCTTGATGTTCCGATGGTTTCCATGATAGGTTCACAGTGTACGGACTTGCAGAAGTTGGTAAAATATTCCTAGGTGCACTTGGCACTTTTTAAAATAGAATAGATCTTTTAATGGTAATGAAATAAATTTAGTATCAAAGTTAATACTACTTACCGTAAAATGAGCCATTGCAAACTTTCTCCTACCCTAATTATTCTCCTCGTAATGTGACCTTTTCTTGGCAAATATACCAAATACCGCTAAACGCACTCCATGAAAACATTCTCTGGCATAACATTTGTGTAGATTTTTTATACCATAAAGGTAAATAATGTTGTTATTTCAACAAAACGTTCAGGGTAAGGACATACACCCTGAAAACATAAACGTGACAAATTGGACATTTACTTACTTCCAGTTTGTGTTCGAACTGTTTGGTTGGCAGGAAGACATGAAGAGTTTCCTGCTGAGGTTCCGGCCATGATTGTAAAGGTGTAGTTTGTGTAGCTACATAGTTTGTCTACAACTTTACTTGATGTATGGAAACCTATGAACAGTGTAAAGTAAGAATAGCTTCATGTATCATTGTTTTGAATTGTATTTTCTTGTATTTCATGTCGAAAATTGACAGATTAAAAAATGCAAAAAAATAAAAGATGATGAAATGATAAGTCGTCATAAGAGACAAATTGTACTATTAAGATTTGGATGTTCAATCCCAGAACCTTGTTCGACTGTTAATCAATAACTTCAAAACATCTCCTTTGAAGCAATATTATATATTAAATCCCTTATCCTTATATGACATACATTCACATTTAATTCTTTGGATATATTTGAATAAGAAAAGGGGCTTGTTTTTAACCAAACAAACCTTGAACATCTATTGTTTCCACATCAATACAGTTGTTTGTCCGGTTATCTACATTCCCATTTACAATTATTGTATAGGTGGTGGGTCCAGCTTGGTGTTTGCTTGGAGACCAAAACAGTGTTATTGTTGATGTGTTGTTTACAATTGGATGGAAATTGTATGGTACATCAGGTGCTGAAATGAAGTGATTGTTGACCTTTTTGATATGACACTTTACTCGTACTAATTTAATGTTACTTTCCATGTTCCAAATTAGAAAAAGATTACTTTAAATGTTTCTACAATAATTTCAAATATTACCAGTTGTCATTTATGACATTAATCATCTCAATATTATATCTATCCATTCTGAATTACATTTACCGAAAAAAAGAAATATAAACTAGTGTTCAAAAGATAGTATACAAAGTGTTTGACGAAACCTGGATGATAAAGGAAAACATTTATAGAAGAACATTTATTTGATATCAATAGAGTATTCAAGTGCACAGCAAATATACACAATTTTTTCCATGACTGACACAAAAAGACAAAGTTTCAGACAAACGAACAAGTTTGCATTTCTTGCAAAATGCTATCAAGCGTTAAATTGTTAGTGAGTGTTACAGTAAAGTGGCATTGGTACATGTATTCTTCAAATTTGTTGATAAATGTCCCATTAGTATTCTATAGAGTATAAGTCAAGACTCGCCTTGACCATGTGAATTGTCGTCGCTGTTTTATACAGTCAGACACACTTCGCTAGACTAAATTTAGTCTATGAACAATTTTGATAATTTACTGTTTCTTCATCAATGATATATTTTCTTTGGGGCTCCTAATTTCCTAGACTTGCTGTATGTGGAACTAGGCTGTATTGAAGGCCCTCCTATATACAGTCATGAAGCAGGACTAACACTTCGTTTGTTACCAATGAAAATGATGTTAGCTCTTTGTAAGGCCATTCCGACAGCTTTCTTTCTCTTAATTGGGGTAAAATATTATTGTTGTGTTCTTTTGACTAATGCTAAGGTACTAGTTGTCGCAGTTGTTGTTAAATACTGCAAAATGTATGTCCATTTCGTGCTATACATGATATTAGAAGAGCCGAATTTCTTTACTTTACATAACGTCATACGGTAACTTGTATGTAGACAAGATAGGTATTTACTTGTTTGATGTGGCTCAGGATGGTTATTACTTCATTTCTTTTCATTATTTGATTATTTAAGTATCTTAACATATCTAGACATGTAAACTTTCTTTTGAGCACTTGTTTATATACATTATTGAACCTCTTCAATCACGGTACCCTTTAAGGCGTTACCAAGATAAACTTTATCACCCCAATTTGAACATGAAATACGGATGTTATAGTGCATAAGATTTTTTATCTGTTTTGTTGACTCTTTCTATCTCACTCACCTACACTATTATGGTATTTGCACAGGAAAGAAATATAAATATAACAGCATCCACAATGAAAACGAAATATATCATTTTAGCTTGATATCACTTCATCTGCGCTCACTAAGTTATAATTAGATACATGATTATTCTATAAATCTCCTCACCTCCAACACATGTCGTAAACTCTACAGGTACCTCAGGTCCTGATCCCTTTGTATTGATCGGCACTACAAATATAGTGTACTTGGTGTAGGAGAGAAGGTAATTTACTGTGATGTAATGATAGTCTCCCTTGTGTTTGATATCTTTAATTGAAGGTGTGGTACCGTTGGTCTTGAATTCCTTCTCAGGTTTTCTCTGGAAAAAAACACAGTCGTTTGAGTGCATGAGGGTGAGGGAAAGGGAGAAATTCAAATAAAAAAGACGCTTGTTTCACAAGGTTGTTTTACTGTACAATTACAATGTAACAATGTTTATCATTCATGAATTGTTATATTCATTTTACAATAAGAGTCTGATTATTAAACATACAGATGTTATTGCAATAACGTTATATATGCTATTCATTTATATCAAAATATGTTTTGGGATGATAAAAATGTACATTGTAACAAATAAAACTTCTGTTTATAATCCATTATTAGTAAAGATTCTTAGAAGAACAGACTGATAACATGTGAGGTTCATATTTGATGAAGTTATGATAATGACATATTTTTATATTGAGGAGAAAATGTAAAGAAGAAAAGTTACATTTTCTCCACAGTCTATAAAATGTCTGAAGATACATATCCCTTCCAGGACAACACTGAGTCCGTACGAGTGAATGATTCCATTCACGTGTTGTGGGGTTGCCCATCGCACAGTCACAGACGAACTTGTTATTTCCCATGCTTTTAGTTCCCTGACTTTATCGGGATCTGTAAAAGCAATATCTTTTGAAATCTATGTGAATTATGCAAACTGATAAACCGACACTCTCGATCCTTGATAAAATTTATGAAAGGTTTTTCACTTTATATTACCAAACATCAACTGGTTCTATATTCATCATCATTTTCTTTAACCATTATCTGATTATCTATTGCTTGAGTCCGATATTCACGACATGATTTATCTCCGTTATCTTGCAGAATATTCATGAAGTTTATGACAGAGAAATGATATCCCGAAAAAACTCACAATGCAGTGACGTCGGAACATGCTATCATTGCATTTTGTCAGAGATTCATTTCTTGATTTTTTCAAGATGAAAAAAGAACAAAATGATATATGAACGAAATGTCGAACTTTTCTGATATCATATCCAATCCTTCAACAGTCTTGAAAAAGATAAGATAGATAATTCAAGAGATATTGTAATGATATTGTCATTATACTCTTTTGATGAACACAATATAAATACACTCACATCCGTATGGAGTAAACGTCTCATAGAAAGCAATCTTCCCAGGGAGACTGTTAAAAGCTTGTATCTATTGGGAAAACAAAAGTGTTAATCTAATTTAAAAAAGTTAGTTAGTTGTATTGGAGTTAAATCTTATAAATGGAACGCCACCTTCATTTAAAACCCGGATAATAACCTTTGGACCTTCTTCTTTTACTTAATGTTTAATGTCTGAATAAAGACTCATACATTCTTAATAACGTTCAATAAAAAATATGAACTTACAGAAAAATTGTAGTGTCTTTCTGGCGTTACAGCTACTCGTCTTGAGAAGTTACATGAACCATCATCATCAATGGTAATGCCGGAAGTATTTTGAATCACGGGTGACATCTAAAATTAATTTTTTAAACATTTCATTGAGTATAAAAAATCACGTGGTGAAGTCAGTTATTCTACAAAAGAATATGAGCTAGCATCGCTATACATTTTATTGATATTTAAATATGCACTACAAAACAGAGCTTCAATGTTCATTTATCGATAGATTAAGAAAACTTATAATTTAAGTGACCATTAAAATACAAAATTGATAAATATGTCCCCGTGTTAATGAATGTAAGTAAAATCATTGATAACTTTTACTGGAGAACAACCAAACTAAATGGTAACAGGAAAAACACCTCCTTCATCTAGCCTACCCCACAAATGCTTTCTGACATTTCAGTGTCCGCTGTGTAGTTAATGGTGTAGTGTGTGATATTTCCATGTCTCTTATCATGTGCCAGGCAGGTGAAGTGTAGGTTCAAATCCGAGTAATTTCCAGGAACTGATGAGAAACTCAGGGATGTCACAGGTTCAGGGGCTTAAAATAGGATGTGCGATAGACATCTCAACGTCATGCTTGGGCACAAACAGCTTTCATAATGTCATTTCTAATGATTTGAATGATAAACTTTCCAGGCAACATGTACTTATCTCAAAATTCTAATGAGTCCTCTGAAACAACCAAAACCTACAAAGTTAAAGTGTATCAGAGAGTTTGAACATAACTTTTGCACGCTGAATCAAAGAGTATTTAAATTTATATATATTCAAATCATATGGGGTCCTTTTGGAAGTTTATTCTTTATTTTTATACACATTGTTTCTTCCAATTAGTATAAGCTTGATGCTTAATGTCGCCAAAAATATATATTATCGTTTCGACTCAATGTTTACTATGGTTATGGGAGAAATTTTACCGAATATCAGTTTTCGAATCTTATATGTTCCCTTTTCCCAATAGTTTACATCTAAAAAATAAAAATTAATTTCTTCATTGACACAAAAGCAAAAGTATATTTTAAGGGATATAGAAATAGCATCAAGCCCGTACATTATGATTTACTTTCCAATTGTTGTTTTTTAACAAAACAAATTGGATAAGACAGGGTATGATATGCCTGAATAGACGGACAGTTAAAATTGTAATTGTTAGGTAGGACATACACTACGAACCTTACTCTCAATGCTTTAACGATCTATTAAAATAGTTACCTGATTGAGTTGTAATGAATTGAACGCTGGATGATTCTCCCGATCCATTTCTGTTGACAGCTTTAATTATCAGTTCATAACTTGTGAATGGAAACAGCCCTTTGAACTGGTAATTTAGTGGATCGCTGACCTTCATGTTGGCATTAACTATTCTGCCTGTATCACACCATGCTTCTGTCTGCAACATATCAAGAACATAATATAAAAAATATAGGTTCTATTCGAGTTCAGACTATAAACATGTATAAACATTAAAACGTCCAGTTAGTTGGTTCTCCAAATGAAATGTATGTAATTGTGTAACAGTTTGTTCATTTAGTTTTACACATTTACAACAACATTTCAAGCTAGTTCATTTAGTTACAGGAACATCGCTGATTGTTTCTCCCTTGCATGATAATTCTGCTGCTTTGAAACATTCATCAATGTTAGGTTCAATCATGTTGAGTTGAAGTCTGTAACCCTTCAGGAAGCCATTTGGTTGTGATGGATGCTCCCAGGTGACCAGGACAGAGTCACATGTCACGTTGTAGATCTCTATAGCTTTAATAGCTCCTGGAACTGGAAAATGAATATATCCTCAGTATAACCATTAACAATGTCTTCAAAGTTACTGTTTTCATTAATCATATACTCGTACAATAAGTTTGGTTCACGAGTTTTTATTGGGAAAGAAAACAAGATGATATGCAAATAGCTAATAACTAGAGGGCATCAAGAGTGATTTCTTTAAACCAAACTTATCAATTTATCAAAAAAAGAATGGAATTATAATTCATTTGTTATCATTTTCAGATGAAATGCAAAAGAATTTTTTTATATTTTGAAATTACTTCAATTATTTTCGAATTCAATTTTTTTTTCATTTAAAAACACAAAACATAAAAACATATTACCGCTGCTGCTTGTCGTGTAATTGATTTCAGCGGGGCGCCCTTTGTTTGAATTAAAAGCTGCCACCTAAAATACATGTACTTATAATTGATACATAGACAGTTAGACTAGTCGTAAAAATAAGTCAGCATTTGAGTTAAATGATATTTCACACAAAAAAGTTTTTAATGATGAATGATTTTGCGATAACGAATTAAAATTGAATATGTTCCACTTATCTCACCTGAATAGAATATGTGGTTTCTGGGGATATCGCCACTGTCTTGGAGTACAAGCAGTTTTCCGTCGAATTCGCGTATATAGTTATTGCTGTCGTGTTGGTTATCTGTCTTAGTACCTGAAGTGATATAATTAAAATTCAATTTGTGACACAAGATTTTTCTGTTCTTTCAATGACAATAAAATTAATATATGAACTGTATTTATATACTGCTATACAGGCATTTGATACATACCTCACAAGCAGAGTCCGTATAACCTGGCGACACCATAAAGTAACTCAGCACGTATTTGGTGATGATACCGTTTGGGTTCTTAGGACTGTAGAAACTAACAGTTGCAGCTGTGTAGTTTTTGTCCAATTGTGTAACATTAAGGTTTACCACCTTTCCAGGTACTGCAATAATTAAAGATATATATTTCTATATAATACACAGTAAGTTTAGTTAATGTTTGGGATGGGATGAACTATAGAGTGATGTTGGATTTTCGCCATGCATCAAAATTGGGATCTTTTGTTGCTTTCATGCCCGTTTTAAGATTGATTTTCGCATGAATGATTTCAGCACTTTTTGGTGTCATCATCACAAAGGCTCATTTAATTTATTGAATTATGTAAAGTTTTATTATATTTTGAACAAGTTCTTTTGGATGTACAATGTCTTTATTGCAAGATTGCGACGTGTAGATGCTTACACCGTGAGTGATCATCATTTGTGTGACGATGTTCGAGCGTGCCTCCTTTTGCCCGCCTCTCTTCTAATGTATTTTATGAACTGTAAATTTGTTTGTATATATTGAAATTACATGTTATGTACTTTCTAATCATTTATCTATTTTCATCATTCATGTCTTAATTCGCCGACTGTGGCAACTTTTATGTGTTAAAATTTATTTTGCAAGCCCCATTTACCAGCCTTTTTACATGTAGCATTTATATGTTACTTCTTAAGTTATTCATATTTACATGTACTTGTAGCTGAGTTTCCCCCTTTACAATAAGCCATTGTATGGTACAGTAACCCAAGCATTTTTTAAGAAAGGGCTATTTTAGTTTAGCAAAGAAACACAATCTCGTGTTCCTCTTGAGGTTAGTCTAAGGAACCCTCCGACTTCTTCTCTGACGTCCGCCCACGGGGTTTTCATAGAGACTTTAAGCTCTGACAGACAGACAGATAATTTTATTAATGTCTCACTCGTTACATAAAATACTACATTATGTTTATAAAATATGAAACGACCAGTCGCTCAGCGACTTACGAGAGACAATAAAACAATGTATACCTGTACTAAAACATTAAAGATAAGATATACACATAATATATACATATAAATAGAAAAAATGACTAAAAATTACAGGTATAAAATTCAAAAATATTCAGTAAGAATATCTATTTACATTATCTATATAAAATTTCCGGACGTTTATGTAAAATATCACAGCAGGTTCTGGAAACGATAAAAGTTAGGTCACGGGAGCTAAAAATAAAGGCAAGTTTCTCTACATTAGACAATAAACTAAAATGAGGTAGACTTGTATCACAGGCGGCAAGAAGTCTTTCTCTTATTGTAGCGTAAATTGGAAAGTAAAACAGAACATGGATTTCATCTTCCATTGTATTTGGACATTTAAAACTGCATCTCTCATTAAGTGGTAGGTTCTCATATCTTCCAGTCTCAGTTCTTATTGGAGCCACTCCACAGCGGAATTTGGCTATAGCACTCCTGTGGTTACGGGAAAGTGGACATAACACATTATTTTATGTTGCAAAGTGCTCTTTAAAAGTTCTGTAATTTCGTAACTTATTCTTCCCTTTTCTTCCCTCCAAATGAAAAAGCTTTTCTTTCCATGAATGAAGATAATTTCTGAGTAGTACTGCTTGGACAGCTTTAAGAAAAGGCTTCTTCTCTAAATATTCAGCTTCTTTCAGGTGGTCGAATCCAAGTTTTTCCATATATTTTAAAAATTTAGAATTCCAATATTTCTTCTTACATAATCCTGCCCACATAAAAACTATTTTATTGACTCTTCTATTCAAAGTGTTCACCATTCTTCACAGGGGCGTGTATCGCTTAGAAATAGCTTTAGAAAGACATATATACCCATAGACCCTACCCGACTACTATATAAAAGGAAAGGGATGTAACGACCAAACCACCCCATGCTCGAACAAAGTCGGTTTTCGCATCCAAAATAAATTATTTTGACAAATTGGTCACTACGATTCGAAAGCTAAATGATTTCCCTACAAAACGAGCTATGGATTGTCAAAATCGGGTAATTATTTCAAAAGTTACATGCAACGACGTCCCGAAAATCGCTACCACCAGATTTTCAAGCCAAAATCCCCACTCACGAAAAACAGCAAAACCTCACCGTTTAACATCGTTTATTGATTCCAGCAATGTTGACAACACCAACGTAGAGCTCGATTCGATCGGCGACATCGAACTGCATGTCCACAATAAGAGAACAGCACCTAATTATTATTTCTACGAGTGCTAGCAGACATTATATAAAAATCATCTGCTTTGCGGTTGTCTTGTCGGCCATAACAGTTGCCTTGACATTCATTTGACCTCGTAGCCGCAGCAAATAAGCAAGTGAGCGAACTCCGAACTCTGATCGAACTCCTCACAGTCCTTTCAATACCATGTTTGTAAACAACACAACGTGGTCGAAAAAAGTTCAGGATTTTTAGACGTGTCCACCTTACCACAAGCAACTGGAGCTGTTTGTTTTTTGGAAATTAGTCACATATAGTAATTTAAGAGAGCCTTTTATAGGAGTTTAAATTTTTATGTCTGAATCGGCAAAAGAAAAAACGATTCTCCAACTCCAGGCGCTTCGAATCACGTCTCTCCGCTGCTGGAAGTGCTGGGAATAATTAATGGACCGATGCCTTCAATTTGCCAAGCCTCCATCAGGTAAGCATCGGCATATACGATGTTTTCACTGATAATAATTTTTTTTTCTTTAATTGCCATCAATCTATCATTTCAACATCAATTTATTATGTTACTTTAGTGATTGTTTAAACATCTCTAAAATGTTTTTTATGAATCTAATTACTTTGCCAATATTCCATCAAAAAAAACCCAATAAGACAGGCTTAATTGATTATTGATTTTAGATGAAAGTGCCATGTTTTTAACATATGAAAATAATACCAACTTTATCGATTAGGTATGCATGCCTTTTGAAAATTTGAAGGTGCTCTATCTGTATATGATTATAAAATATATATGTGAAACTAGAATAGGTAAATGATAAGTTAAATTAAGTTTGAAACCATTTTAACAAAAGTCTAAGTCATGATTTTTATTTTGGATTTCAGATGAAGGCATGGCACAGAATACTTATAAAACAGTAAGTATTTGATTGAAAATTTATGTCATTTTAATGATCTGGTTATCAATTTGATGTAACACCATCAAATGTATTTACCAGCACTTCTATTTCTAAGCTGCTAAATATTTGATTTTTATTCAAGACTGTTAGAATACCTGAATTATTCCCATTTTGTAAAATCATATTTATACATGTAGATAATTTAAAGATTCAGCCTTCCGTATTACACTTACAAACTGATGGTGACAGCTGGTTAATAGCCTGCTGGCTTTTTGTAACAAATATCTAATATATATGATCATGTACATATCTATTCATTTGGGTAAAAGTTTCTAAAGAGAGTAGCAGAGCAAGTATGGTTTTAATTTGACAAGCACAAATACATGATGTAGCCTAGAATTATCAAAAGAAAAAAAATTAATTTAAGAAATAAAGGGATGAAATGTACATTGTTAAGTGTTTTTTCAAAAAAGATTCTCTCTTTACAGGCATGTGTCTCAATACAGGTGGAGAGAGTGGAGACACTTTTCCATCATTATTTGAAAGTTTCAGGTAAGCACAACAGCCACAATCTAAAGATTTGGATCATTGCATGATATACTATTTTAATTTTTTTCTTAATGTATTTCAGCAGATAACGTAGAGTTTTAGATATATGCCACTGAGACATGATCCATTTGAAATATGTTTCTCAAGGTAATTTTTTTAGATATATTACTTAATAGTTTACCATGAGTGAGAAAAGGGAAGACAATTGTCACAACAGATTCAATGGGAGGAGAGGTAGTGGAAGGGCCTAACCATGGGGGAAAATAAGGAGATAACGAGGGGGCTTTAGGGTTATTGGTTAGGTACCATGTCTCAAGCTGTTGTTAATGCTGTATGAAACTTTTTTGGTCAAAAGTGTCACTTTGTTTCTAGAGTTTGATTGAGCAATTCTGTAAAAGAGGCAAAAGAAATCCAACTTAAATTTAAAACCTATTTATTTCAGCTATCTTAAAAGCAAAATGTTGTAATCATAAATGTTTATACAACACACCTTTACCAATGTAGATTATGATTAACCAAATATTAAGTTCCATGATTGTTTGAATTATGAGAGCAACCACTTTGACTATACTTTGTTATTTAAAATGTTAGTTTGTAACATTAAATACAATTAATATTGCAGTACGTGAGGACAATTGAACAATCTTTTTTTGCCTCATATTTAATTTGGTTCCAATTTATATTTTTCAGTTACAAGAATCGATATCAAGAGGGGACAGTTTAATCTGGAGAATATCCTTGCTGCATACATGGAAAAGAATCTCTAATACATGGACACTCTTGAAAATTTTCTGCTATTGTAATTCAATAAAATCTTCAAATAAAATAAATAAATTGACTATCAATGAATTTATTTGTGAGGATTCTTTAATATGTTTTTGTATATATACAGACATACAAGTGAGTCCCCAATTAAGAAAACAATACATTTACATCCATCACTTATATCCAATTATATTGATTTTATTGAATTCAATTAATTCTTAT
This sequence comes from Phorcus lineatus, assembly GCA_921293015.1. Lineage (NCBI taxonomy): Eukaryota > Metazoa > Mollusca > Gastropoda > Trochida > Trochidae > Phorcus > Phorcus lineatus. The sequence goes on along the minus strand of OV121085.1, from coordinate 27,386,223 downwards.
TATTTGATATGTGATCATTATAGGTGCCATTAGCCTTCAAAGAACTCAACGTGTGTTTTGAGGAGTATAAAATAGATATTTCATGTGTTTAATACTTGAATTTCTAGCCACCTATGGATAACACCTCCCTTTTCAAAGTTTTAGTTTAATACCATTAACCATGAGTATTTGTTAACACTTGATCAGTAAATGATCAGTAGGTTGTACTTCATAAAAGCCTTTCATGATGTTTTTATGAATATTTAAAAGGTTGTGTTGGTAAATTTTAAAGGATGTTCAATACTGAATACAAATACTTTTATGACTTTAATGTACACATCAATAATAGGCAAGGAAAGTTTATTTTGGCATAACTTGTAATGAGTGCTTAACAGTAGGTGAAATATGGGCTACAAATCAAATCTGTCTGTTTCGTGCTGGATATATAACAAATGATGTACAAAGAATGTGTTTTTAGATTTTCAATTATAACTTCTACATTAAATATTCTATGCCAATTGAATTAAACTGCAAGCAAATAAGTGATTCAATTTCACTTTTCACCTCATCTAGCCTGACATGGGACGGTGACCTAATATAATTTTGTGTACCAATTCCTTGACTACTAAGGATCTAAATTTATAAATTTGGTGACCTAAGAAAGGCCTCTGGGGCCACTCCTAAAACAAACTTTCATTTTTTTCTCCTGACGATGATAGTGAAGAAACTTGAATTTGTTTGTACATTCTAATGAGGTTGCTATATATATAAACTATATATTATATATCTTGGTTGTCCCTCACGAAAGTCACACAGGTCATGGCCTTATAAATATCTTCTTCTTTAGTAATCTTAATAAAGCTAAGAAAGATGGAATATTTATATGCTCCATAAGCGATTGGTATTATAATACTATGGCCTAGTGATAATAGATTTTAAAGCCTGATGAGCTCCAGGGTCATGACTCTATTCTTTTAAAACTGAGAAAAATATTACAGAACTGATGTGCCTCTGAGCCTGTGAACCTTGTAAAAAAGTTGAGTGTGTATCACTGTTAAGGTTTGTGTTATTTCAGAGCTACAGATAACTTTTTGTCTAATTGAGTAATGTACTCCTTCATAAAATTTTAATTGGGTATTTTCCTTTTCATTTGAGTAACCAAAATATCTGTACTTCTCAAAGTCAGATCAATTGAGTATTTTACGGATTTTACATTTCTTTATTAGTATATATATATATCAGTAACTGAGTTTACATACTTGACAAAAAAGTTAGGGATATTACATTTTGTAATTGATTCTTTATCAAATATAACATTATTCATACTTTCAATTACAAATACATCTGTTTTTACACATGGTTGATATTTTATCACTGTGACAATTATAAATAATACAAATATTCATAAATTCCAGAAATGTAAATATCCCCAACTATTTGTGACCAGTATACATTTTTGGCATCACTCATCACTGCTGTTATTTCACCATGTATGAAAATAATGTGTTTGTTTGTGGTTTGGAAACAGTAGTCTTCCTCCCTCGTTGCTGTGAGGACGCCATATTTCAACAAATACGTAAAGGCCAAGTTCGAGTGGTAACAATAGTCTCAATATTGGGAGTACTGCAGTTTAGTTATAATTATCACCAACCCTTACGCTAGACAAACTAACCCTAAGAGATTGTCGTGAAGGATCAAGCGTTAAATATGATAGTCTACAGATATCTTAGGGCCAAAGAATACAGTGTAACTTAAATCCAAGGGATAATTAGCATGAATAATAACGCAGTCAACTGTAGGTAAAAATAGTCATACTATTTTCACCACTCGAACTTGGCCTTAGTCACATGGTAATAAACTCCTAACTGTGCCGTTAATCAAGTCATGTTTGCTGTATAGGCATCACTTTCGCGTAACTGACACTGCCTGAGAGTAAGACGTTTTAATGTTGACGATTGCTGTTCTAAAAATAGATGAGAGGATGATATCGGCTCTGAAAATTTCGGGCAATAAATAACAAGTACGCAAGTTTGGACTCTTAATTGCTTTGTGTACGCATGATGATGGGAGTTGTTTGAGTTTTTGAAAAATTGTTAGCGTACTTGTACGCAATAAACTTCAAATGAATTGGGTTTTCACAAAATTATTTGCGTAAATTACGCAAGTACGCAGCTTATCTGTAGCTCTGTATTTTATCACGCTCAACTCAAATTAATTTCAGTGAGCATAATTGATTTCTTTGAAGTGTAAAAAAGGTAGAGCCTTCATTTGATTACAATTCTAACCATTACAGACATGTTTATGAAACTAAAGAGTTTATTGCTTGCAAGGCAAACAAATTCAGGACATTTTGGGGAAAATGCCCTCATATGCAAATATTCTAAAAAATATAACTGAATCAGATTTATTGCATTTGAAACAGCAATTCAAGATACAAGTACTGTGCCAGTCTGGAGATCTGTCACTTCAGACATGCTTTTTTGACCTTATACATAAAAAAATATACTGATTACTTTAAGAATGAAATTTATTCTCTTATTTATTGGACACACTGTTAATGTTTGTTCCTTTATTGGGGAGAGACTGGCCTTATTTTAGTAAAAAGATACCTATTATTGCATTCTCTCTGCCAACAGGACTATTTGCTCTCAACTTAATCAAATCACCTTTTCATGAGGCATAAAAATCTACCTTTCAACTGAAGTTATAAGAAAAGTTATTTTTTCAACATGATTATACATAACTCTTATTAAGTTTTAGTGCAGCATATTGTAACTTAATATGTTTTTGTTGTTTTAATTTTTTAACTCTGAAAATCAAAATTGCTTCCAATAAAGAAAACTAAGGTTACCTTTCAAGCGAGGAATTGCATTTATGCCCCTAACCACCAGGGTGGTTGAACCGTATGAATAACAAAATACAAGTCATTATCAATGATTGCTATCCACATCTTTTATGATTTACATGATCTCACTCCTGAGCCAAACCAATATTGATAAAAATATATAATTCTGTCTGACCTCTGAAAAATAAATATCCCCTTTTTTGTCAAACACAGTTTTGATAATTTTAATTATATCACTATTGTTTGAAGAAATAAAATCTAATGGTAAACTTATTTTATTAAATAATGTATCTGAACTGCACATCAAATATTCAACATGGAAGTAGTTTATCTAGAATTAGGAGTTGCTTTCAAATTTGCCTTTGAGATTCAAACCTCTTTACAAATTCTTTTAATTTTTGAATATTTTCTTTTCCAATTATTCAACATAACTGAGTTTTAAAAATATATGCTTTAATTAAGAAGGATAGCGAAATATATCAAGTTAATGTAGGTGACAGGTTAATATTATATATGCCATCACTTTTTGGAGAAAAAGATCAAAACAATATTTTTAGGTAAACCGAGTAAAAGTTGTTAATATTCTTTAATAAAACATAATAAATCATACTAATAAGTATATTGTTCTACATAAATAATAAAAAAAAATTATTGTCAATTAAATCAAAGGTTATGTTGCGATTTTCTAACGATTCGTTTGAAATTTTGACATTTGCCGGTCCAATAATTACATATTTCTGGAACGTTTAAAAAAATTATAATTTGACCCATAGTTATAAAGTTTATTTAATATTTTATGCTCATTAAAACACACACGACTGCAGAAGGGAATTTAATAGAAAATATTCAATGTTAATTTCTACCAAATCCTATAATGTGTAAATTTGCTGCGGCTACGAGGTCAAATGAATGTCAAGGCCACTGTTATGGCCGACAAGACAACCGCAAAGCAGATGATTTTTTATATAATGTCTGCTAGCACTCGTAGAAATAATAATTAGGTGCTGTTCTCTTATTGTGGACATGTAGTTCGATGTCGCCGATCGAATCGAGCTCTACATTGGTGTTGTCAACATTGCTGGAATCAATAAACGATGTTAAACGGTGAGGTTTTGCTGTTTTTCGTGAGTGGGGATTTTGGCTTGAAAATCTGGCGGTAGCGATTTTCGGGACGTCGTTGCATGTAACTTTTGAAATAATTACCCGATTTTGACAATCCATAGCTCGTTTTGTAGGGAAATCATTTAGCTTTCGAATCGTAGTGACCAATTTGTCAAAATAATTTATTTTGGATGCGAAAACCGACTTTGTTCGAGCATGGGGTGGTTTGGTCGTTACATCCCTTTCCTTTTATATAGTAGTCGGGTAGGGTCTATGGGTATATATGTCTTTCTAAAGCTATTTCTAAGCGATACACGCCCCTGTGCCATTCTTGTCCAGTGTCTAAAAACAGATAACCAGTTCCGTACTGTTGGAGGAATCCATCCCATCTCGCCATTTACTGCAGCATTTGGTGTATATCTACCCAGTCCGAGGAAGAAACGTTGTTAAAGTCAAAATGTTTACTTAATAGTACGCCCAGATAGTGGTACTCGTCATCAATTTCTAAAGCTGCATCTCCACGTAGTAGTAGATCTGACCACAGATTGCGTTCTAAAGTGTACTACTTTAGACTTGTCGGGGTTAATAGTCATCTTATTAGTCTCACACCACATATGTACAGCGTTTAGTAAGCTTTGAAGATCTTCCTCTGTTTCCGCAAGAAGCACCACATCATCAGCGTAGGCTAAAACTGCTATATTCTCCAATTCGTATTCCCTTTCCAAGCGTATTTAAAGTAAAAATCAAATCGTTTATGTACAATTTAAAAAGTAGTTGTGACAGAAGGCATCCCTGTTTAAGCTCTAGTCCCACGCAGAACTCCAGGGGCGAGGAAGCGACGAACCGGATGGGACCAGACTGGGACAATTGTAGTTGGATTGGTGTGGTGAATATTCTTTTATTTCTCTGTCCCTTTTTGGAGTATACGATCATTGCCTTTAACGATTCACAGTTTTAACCTCACCAGCCCATTACTTTTATAAGTCCTACTATACCTACCTAGTAGTCTTATTTAGTTATTCACTCAATTAGTGATTGGGGATTACCTACAGTACTGTGTACTTGTTTATTCCTTCTTTATTGTCCCTGTTATTGAACGCAAGTGTTGATTTGTTCTGATTGGTGTTATCTCCTGTTGTTTCAAGGTCTGGGTGTTATGCAACAGTGAGTGCCTATTGTTATTCACGGGTAGTTGACTTCTCTAATTAGCTGTTAACTTCTGTTGAGTTTTCTACGGGTAGCCAGTTGTCGTGCCCGGTTATCTTTTTGTTAAAACTGCAAATAAATCACTTTATTCACTCATTGCTTCTCTCTTAATTTTATTGGCTTAATAATTCTATTGATTTATCTTTCTACCGGATAAACGTGGCTCGTCTGAGTTTAGATTTCGTTACACCGTGAAAATTTGCATGACAACGGTGTTACACCGAAACGTCGCAATCTTTCCATTAAGAAGTTGTAAATCCATAAAACTTGTTATCTATTCATCTCACCAAATTTTAAATGATCACAAATATATTTTGATTATAGCAATATACCATAGTAGACCCCTCCTCGCACTTTTGTAAACGGACTATAGTATTTTTAACATGACTTATATTGATATATATATATACCTCATAAAACATTGGTTTTACTAATAAAACGAGAACACAAATTTACATGTAAATGTTACTTGAAAAAAGGACATCTAAGGATCATGGTGGAGCTTTGGTCTCATATAAGGCAATCCTCTTTATTAATATCCCCTTAAACCAATTCTTCATAAAGCTAATCTGTTTGATAAATGAAATGCACATCCATCTATGATCACAGTTGATGTGTGTATCGAGTTTAATGTTGTTGACATTTTATGTTAAGTAATCGCACCTAAGAAAAAGACTTCCAAATGAAACTCTTTCAGTTATAACTTACAGTAGAATAATTTAGGAAATTTCGGGACAGACGTATTGATGAACAGACATGATTACTTCTATGTATACCCGTTCAGCTAAATGACAGGTTTATAGACAAAATGTATAGACAAATAAATACCTACCACCTGCCTTTGCACGGTAAGTCAGCGTTTCAGAACTTCCATTAAAAGTGTTAGCCGCAAAAACCTTCAAAACAAAAAAACAAAAACATTTATTGTTCATATTTTTCATATGTAAATATGATTGAAGTTTCTTTAAAACTGCTTTTACTTCTTTTGAAATCCATACTTTTTAAGTTTTCAAATAACACTTTAAGAGATTTCAAATAATGATGCAATTTAGGACAACAGTTAGATATTATTTCATTACTAGATTTGATTTCGCCCTCAACTCTACAAGTCACCTTGAACCAGTATTGTGTTTCCTCTGTGACTGGAACTGTGACTGAATAATCGCATGAATAGCTTTCATCAGCTGGGACTTTGATGCCGGTCTTGTTTTCGATGGGGTTTATGGTCTGAATTAAAGGATATTTTTCAGAACGTCAGAACCATGATGTGATTGGATACATGTCATATAAATGTGAGCTGATGATTTTGAGGAATTGATAATGTTTGTGTTTAAAAGATAATATTTGTAAAATAATTGTCATCTGTCTTAGAATATGTTATCATTCATCGTTAACATATGTGATCCGATTAACGATAAAGTAATTCAAAGGATAGGAAATTAGAAACAAATAATTATAAATGTTAAATTCATGCTTTTTTACCTTCATTGTTTAAACTTTCAACATTCGTTTATCTATGTTCAAAATAAAGATTTGAAATAAAAAATCTATTTTAAAACGGCCTTTTAGACGACAACAATTGTGAATGCCGATTGCATACTGGAAAGTTTTGTTTATCAATTTGCTATTTAAAGACATTTAAAAATTATGCGGTTTTGAAAATTTATTTAGTGCAAAATGTGTATGTTTTCAATGGTATATGACATTGGACAATTGTACGAATTGAAGCAAGATAGATACTGACATGATTTCGAGAAGATCGGCTTTAATTCCTGTGTAGACGTATCGTGAACAACCCAAATTTTAACTTCGATGCGATATTTAAGGAAATATTTGATGTGCTTTTCTTTCAATTGAAGAATCATAATGATCAGTAACTTTGAAAGAGATTTACCTGGCATGGGTTAGTAGTGAGTGTATTTTCCAAAGCCTTGTACATTATCCAATAGTAGGTTATCTTGCCATTCGACTTTTGAGGACACTGGAAACTCACTTCGGCTTGACTTGAATTATTCAAAACTTCAGAAACGTTGAGTTTACGCACACTTTCTGGTTCTATGAGACATGACGCATAATCATGTATAACTCTTGAGAGTAACAACAGAATATGTCTTTATTAGCATATGCAAGTCATGATTTAATAGATATAATTGATTGCTTGCATAATTGAATGTGATAGAATTCTATCAAAAGTTTATCCCTTACAAGAGCATATGAAGTGTTCTATTTATCGTACCTGATTCAGATGTCTTGAATTGTGTGCGGCTTATGTTACTTTTCCCATAACTGGTTTTGACCAAAACATCAACATAGTAGTTAGTGGATGGCGTCAGCCCTACAAGACGGTATGTCAACTGCTTGTCAGTGCCTGCAGTGTTTTCATTGTGTAGTTTGCATTCTGCTGACACCTGGAAGTATGCAGGGTGTTTCCCATATGATACACATAACATTCAATTAAATTCAATTTCAGGACCAAGAAATTCTTAGGTATTACAGTTGCCTTTGGCCATCGCTGTGTTTAAATACCAGAATTTGTAGACGGGTTGTCCCTGAACTACTTATCTATGAAAACATTTTTGTAATTACAAATACTGAAGAAACGGGCGTACCAAAACCTATTATTCAATTATTATCAAAATTATCCAGAATCGTTCATATCCAATTTACACCTAAGATGAAGTGTTTATTGTTGATCTAAATTGTGATTTATAACAAGACAATAAAAGCGCCGGCAGAATGTAATCAATTTAATTACTCACACTAACAAGAGAAAACTCATTAATCTCCTCCTCGTCGTGGTCTTCATTTCTTTTGCATGTTAATTGAATCTTGCCACATCCTTCATTGCTAGACCATTTAATTTCGTATGATAATATGTTGCCTCTCGAGTTTAGAGGTGGTGACCACAGTACTGTTGCATTTGTCGAAGTGACATGGGTCACGTTTAAGTCAGTAACTGGATCAGAGGCTGTAATTTGAGAGTCATGTAACAGTTGTTTTAACAAGGTTTAAACTTAATTACTGTGTTCACATTATTTGTTACCAACTAGTTACTTAATTTACATCACTGTTTACAGTTTTATACTCACAAGAGGCTGTAATACTTTTTTGACATTGTGTATAATAGTCTCTCACAATCGAATCAAAAAAGTTCTCTACATGTAAAAAATCAGGGCTAAAACTTTGCAAGATATGACATATCCTTTATCATGTTAATTAATGTCCATTAACATCGTCCACTTGAATAAAAAAAAACATTTTAAAAGATATAAATTTATTAATTCTGACGAGGAAATCGAAATTGTTAAAATGACAAAACTAACCTTATTCACTAATTGATACTTACGATTTGTCTTTGCGACGTAGGATATATTTGAAGTCATTCCTTCATACAAGTTCACAGCAAACACCTTCACGAAACAATTCTGATAGATCAACACTCACAGATCATATGAAATACTTTTAATAATTTATTTTGTATAAACAGTTCTAAAATAATTAGTTGAAATTAAAAACATCAGTTAATGATATAGATAATTACAAAAATTTAATTGTCAAGATATAAGTTCCTAAATAATACCTCTTTCTTAACCTTATTATTTACCTTGAAGATGTATAGCGTGTTTGCTGTGACTGGAACCAGGACTGAATAACTGCAAGTGTGACTTTTCTCAGCTTGGACCTTCTTACCAGTCTTGTTTTCAGTGGGATTGATGGTCTGAATATAAGAAATAATTTCACAACTAGAGAATGTATGTCGGATTGACTAATTTGACCTGCTGGTATGAAGACAAACAGAATTAATAATAACTAATAATGTGTGTCAATCTATGCTGATAATCATGAGACCATGATCATGAAGAATTAGACGTTACTGTACTATGTTTAAGGGGCAATTAAGGGATATTTAAATGCAATACCTATGCAGGTTGTTATATGATAAATAGATTTTGACACTTGCTTTGAGAGTATGTTCACGGATAAAGAACTTATCGCCCAAACAGAACCACTGAGCAGCTGGGCCATACACATGGGGGTGGTTCATTCTCAAAGAGGAGACGTAACGCTTTATTTTGAATATTACAAATTCTAATCTGTATTCATATCACTTATAAGAATCAATAGAGCCAAAATATGAGAAAATATACGCTTTAATTCGACTACTAGGAGACCTTCTATACCCCTGTTTTGGATAACCGCTTTGACAAATCATCGAAGCATGACTCGAAGCCACGCCCAGTGTGTGACGTGCTAGAAGTCAGCTGAAACTCCAGCCCTTTGATTTTCTCTGTATTTTTAAACTAATTCAACAGCAAAATAGAGGCAATAGTATGACCGAAAGAATTCCAAAATACGATATATTACTGCTTCATGATATCATCTTTCCTTCTCAGTCATCAAATTCACTCTGATTGGACTGTGACATTGCCTGGGTGGGTTTATATAACAAAAAGTTTAGAACTTTGAGAGGCGTTGAGAGATCCACCATAATTGGAAAATGTGTATTGTTATATCACGTATTTATCGATATGAAGTTTTAAATTATCTAAAAAATTAAAGTGTTTTCTTTTTATGAACGGGAGACCATGTAATAATATGTTTAGTGTAGTGGCATTTGTATCACATTTGGGCGAAAAATTCTTTTCTTTCACTTCACTTTCATGACGACTTAGTACTTAAGTGGATGATTCGCTTATATCTAACTAACATACATCATATTAATATCTAGTATAACATCTCACAACGTATTGCAATATCTCTGTCTTTGAATTTAACAATCAATGATATAATAACATACCTGGCGCAAGCGTTAGAAATATCCTATGTAATCCTAAAGAATGTTGGTACCCGTTACTCACGAGCTACTTTTTTAAATGAGTGTTATTGTCGGTAGAAGTGCATGAGCAAAATTTCCTTAATTTATTGGTTGAATATATATTCTACAAATTCATTGGTTCATTACGATTGAAGCAGTCGAATGCCAAGAGTTACGCCCTTATGAAATGACATATATTCCGCTTGTCGGGTCCAGGGCGTGAAAATGCAATATCTATAATTAGAGAACATTAAATTAATAATTGAAATTGAATGCGTTAGGATTACATAACGGCCACCTGTGTGTCATAAAAAAAATAAGACTAGTTAAACCAGTCTTATTGTTGTGACAACATTTTGCAGACTATGGGATAGTGCGCATAGCATCGTATTAAAACACTGTCTTTCACTTGGAACAATACAAATAATTAATGATATATTAAATAACAATTAATAGAAGGTTGGAGAGAGATTGAGATTTGGTGGGGTTTTATCACTTGTGCTTATAAGCTGGTGTTTCGAAAATGCCGTATTAAAGTTTTTTATCGGCCGATTTCGAAAATTTAAATTCAAGTCACCGGCAAATTAGAATACATTTTAATGAATTACGAAAGTTACCATGGGCCATTTCAGTCGATCATTTACATTAACATGAGACACATTCCAAAGTAAGTAATATGTTACTTTCTGAATCGCTGGAAGCAATCCCACTTAAAAAAGGTTATATTCGATTTAGAACAAAGATGAACTTTATAGTATAATAATAACTTTTAGTAGGTAAAACCGACAGTTGAACTGTGAGATTAACTGTCGGCTAGTGTTGTTTTACATAAAGAGCGAATGATGATATGACCACTAGCACGTCACGAAGGATTCATCCTTTAGGGACCACAGGGCCTTTCGCGGTTCTGCTCGCCGGTCTTAATTAGGCATTGTAATTACAACGCCGTATTTATATCATTTAGCGGCCGAACGTCAAATTGTTATCCCTTTATACGATTTCCGAAATCGACCATTGGGCATTTCACTCGACACTTCAAGGAAGGGTTTATGAAAACTGCCGCGTGCAGGTTTATCCTATCCATGTTTACATACCTATCGGTTCTTGCATAAGATTTACTTTTTAGCGTATCTTTGCTTTAGCGTGTTACGTTTAATTTGCATTGAGACGTCTTCAACATGATGAACGTCTACATGTTATTGGTAGGCTTCGAATTGGTTCTTCACAGCGATCAGTAGCTAACATGCTTTATGTGTCACAGTGTGTGAGCAGCAGACTGTTGAACCGGTACCAAAACGTATAATGTTGATGATACACCTCGTTCAGGTCGTCCTAGAGCCACTACACAAGACCAGGATCGACACATATGTACACTGGTCCTTCGAATTTGAGTAGGAACGGCCAATCAGCTTTTTGTAAACTTGTAACAAGTTACAGGAATTCGAGTTAAACCCCAAACGATTAGAAATCGGCTACATGCAGCCCATTTGCATGCACGACGACCGCGTTTTATGCCGCCATTAACTCGCCAGCACATAGCAAACAAGCGTCAATGGTTTAGGCAGCGTAGAAATCGGAGAAATCGTCGAATGGCGCGTGTAATGTTCTCAGATGAGTCCATATTTACTATGGATTTCACTGATCTGTGTGTTCGCCTTTGGAGGCATGTAAATGAGCATCAAGCTAACATTAACGTCACACAGAACATGACAGATTCAGATGTGGGGGTGTTATGGTGAGGGGAGGAATCACCATGACTTGCAGAACTGACTTGCATATTGTTCAAGGAAGGGTCATTGGTGTGTACTATCGTGACCACATCATGGCACCGATAGTTCTGCCCTTTGTTCAACGTGCGGGTCGACGTTTCATCTTTCAAGATGATAATGCCCGTGCCCACCGCGCGCGTGCCGTAAATGACTTCAGCGTCACCATATCGCCCATATGCCTTGGCCAGCCATGATTCCTGACCGTACCTCCTGACCGTACCCCTATTGAGCATGGCTGGGACATGATCGGGAGGCGTCAACTTCAACCGACAACACTGCAAGAAGTGGCCGTGGCGCTGCAAGAAAAGAGGAACGGGATTGCCCAAAATCGTGATTGGACGGTTGATTATGAGCATACCATGACGAATTGCTGAATGTCTGTGTATTGGTGGAGTAATTACTCATTATCAAGACGAAAAACAAAAACGTCTATTATCACTTTTGACAATGTATCTCTTTGCGAGTGAAATGGGGTCGTCGGATAAGTCGTCCATATGAAATGTTTATGTATTGGCAATTACCTCTGATAATAGCAGCAGGACATTTCCGCAGTTTTGTTTTGTTTCTGTTTATCCCCTACTTTACTTTTAAGAGTATATAAGAAAGAAGGATGTTGTCGTTAACAACCTTTTAAATTTGAAAAACAATACCACAATTCGCTGCCAGCTGGAAATATATACTGCAATAAGAGTGATAATTAAAACTGAGATAAGATTCTTGACCAATGAGCAATATGAGTTAAAATAAATAGTAAAATCAGCTTAGGGTTGTAAAGGTTGGTTTAAAGATAATATATCCTAGTTTTGTATCCGACTTCAGTCCCCATTTTCATAAAGACAATACATTCAAGTAAGTAAAACACCAAACAGAGTTTCGATGCGTCCTTTAATTAAAAAGATATAACGGTTCAAAGTGCGTAGAAATTGGCCACCTCGAAAGCCCAATTAAAAAAGTCCCTAGAGTGGCCTGAGCTCTCCTTCGGCGGATGTGACGTCATAGACAGGAAGCGCTCCGCATTTGTTTGTAAACAAGTATATATCAATGCAGATATGGGTCGCATTCGTCTACGTTTTCATTGCGAAAGAGACATGCCTTCTTCCTGCGTTGCTGCCCACTGTACTAATAAGAAATCAGGATACATTCAACTGCATCGGTTTCCGAAGGATCCTGTCCATTTCGGGAATTGGACAAAGTTTGTTCGTCAGAAAAGAGCGAAGTGGAGTCCCAATGACAGGTCTGTCATCTGCTCCGATCATTTCACAGAGGACTGTTATGATCTTTCCTACGATTTCAAAACGGACTTTGGACTTGCCCGACAAAGGAAAAGACTCGTCAAAAAAGCCGTAGCAACAGTTAATAAACAGATGAAGATGATAACAGGCCCGCTACCCGTCTGTCCAGCGAGATATGACAGTCAACCATATCGGAAGAGAAAACGGACGGAATACTTTGAGAAGGTGGAACGATTTTGAATGTTGAGTTTTTATCTGCAGTATGAATTTATGTCTCTTTAGATTAGTCGCAGAAATTTTGAATTCAAACCCCAACAATTGTTTGAATTTTTAGTATTTGATTGCATATGGGGTTGAAAAATTCATCGGGTTGAACTAATAGTTTTTTCAACATGTTGGAGACTATAATGACATAAGGTGCATATATATATATATATATATATATATATATATATATATATATATATATATATATATATATATAGATAGATCTGTAAATGATACACAGTGACAGGTTTGCAGTTTGTTACATTACTAGTTTTGGGGTATATATTATTTTGTAGGTGCTGATTACTCTAAGGATACATACAAAAATGTGGGCACGTCACTAATGTTTGTTTGTTGACACTACAGTTTTGGTTATAACATTTATGAAAAATTAAAATTTCTTGCTACAGCGTAATTTTAGAAGCAACAAAAAGTAAAATTAAAGTCATTACAGTTCATTAGCCTTACAGTGGATAATTTATAACCTATTTGATATTGATAAACATTGCAGTATGAAATAAGATATTCAGTAATACAGATTTGTATATTGTGTATTGACAAACCTAATTACCTTCATCAAGTTTCAATAAAGGCTGTTGATCATGTGTGAGGATAAAGTTTAGATAACTAATCAGTGCCTAGTGTATTACCTATTGGAAATGTGCCAGGTGCTGAGGTAATTAAGTTTATTGCTTAATTGCCATAATGTACAGGTGTGTGGCATTTCATGTAGACTGTTAGGTAAACACTTTATGACTATATTGTCTGGTGTGAAAAAGTGTTAGGTAACTAAAAACCTCTCTCTGGTAAAATACCGGTACTAAAGTACTGAAGGAAATGGAAATAGTATGCTTTTCAGCGTTAATATCTTTATTTGGTTGAAATAGTTAAAACTGAAAAAGAATTTCATATTTACAATACATTTCCAAGCAGGCTTTAACTTACATCACAATCAACAATAAATAATAATATGTCCATTTATATAGCGCTAAACTCCACTATGACGTGCTCATAGCGCATACAAGAGTCATGGATCATTATTACCCTGGTCTAACCCAAGCTGCCGATTAAGCGCTTAAAGGTCACCTCCAACAGAATCTAAATGTTGTGTTATTATTGACAATATTGGCCTACGTCACTCTAGATTAGTACCACACTCTTTATCTCAAACACTGACCTTTAACTCACACAAAACAACAATAATCTGTAAAACAAAATCTATAAAAACAAAATATGAAATAAGAGGGACAATACTGGACTATAATCATCTTCTTCACATCTTACCAAATTATTGGAAATGTGTAATAAAACAGACAAGGATCCCTACTTTTTATAACATGAATATCAATATTTACCAAAAGAATTTTCTTAGGCCTATAAAAGGGTCAAGATTGTATTATGAGAAACTGATTTCAAAACAAGATAAACTTGAGATTTGTCATAAATGGGAAAAAAAATTTGAGGATGTTGAGTTTGACTGGCACAACACTTTTAATTCCTATAGACATGGCATAAAAGATGTTAAACTTCTTGATTTTCAATACAGATTTTTGCAAAGAGTGATATATACTAAAAAGGAACTATTGAAAATGAAACTCATTGACAAGGATTTATGTTCCTTCTGCAATAATGTTTCTGAGAGTATTTGTCATGTGTACTTGGAATGTTGTGAAACCATGAAATTTTGGAATGAATTGGAACTTTGGATTAATAACTATTTTCCGCAAAAGATAAATTTCTCGAAATATTTGATCTGGTTTGTTACATTACACAAAAATGTGTTAATGAATCAAATCATCATTTCTGCTAAAAGATATATCAACTTATGTAATATAAAGAACCTGATTCCAAAAATCCATGATTACAAAAAACAATTGAAACAAATATTTCTAGTAGAAAAATTCATTTCCAAAAGAAATAATGAAACTGAAAAATTCAATAATAAATGGTTTCCACTCATCCCATTATTCAATAGCTAATTACATTTGTTTACTGAAATGATTCTTTCCTTAACTCCTAATGTTATACCTATATGTTGTATGTTGTACATTATTGACTATGTAATCTAAGGGAACAAATAAAACAAAAAAAACCCCAAAAAAACACAATAATCTGTATCCTTACTATGCAAAATACATTAGTACGTAACTCTTAAGTTTTTATGAAGGTGGCAAATCGCGAATCAAGAGGTGCATTTACTAAACACATCAAAGATTTGATCACTAATAACTGGTTAAAAGGCCAAAAACAGCTGCTCGGAACCGTCGTATCCCAATGACGAGATCCGGAAGTTGCCGAGAGGCAGTCCATCAAAAGCGAGATCTCATTGTTACAGTCATGCAAAGCAGAAGCACGGCGTTACGATATTGAGTTGACACTTTAAAATGGCACAAAGTAGTAACAAATATTCTACATATACAATGGTCAATCAACTACACCGGGGGAGTGTCGATTTGTCTAGGTGTTCAAACAAAAAACAGTCACGATGGCGGCAGATATCAGTTTGGGTTCACTCGATCGGCATTATCGGAGATTAACAACACAAACAAATAACAAGTTAATTAATGTCAAACAGAATATGTCGATGTATTGATATTAAAAGCTTTGGTGACTTAGGGGCCTTTTTATATGTACAATCAGTGAAAATATATCATTCACGACCGCTGGAATCTATAATGAAAACAATGACACAGATAAGCCAGTCGTTAACGAGTCCTGTCTATGTCGTCACAACCCCCTAGCACCTGATTGGCTAATAAAACGTTTGGCGTCTGTTTTCCGGAAGTGTTTATAAAACACGTTTTTTCTGCTATTTTCAGGTGAATGTGAACCTAAATAGTTGTTGATATTTATTCTTAACTGTGTTATGAAGTATTTCCGCTAATCGTACCCCCGATGTGGATATATTATCTTTAAAGCTCTGGTCTGGAGTTTCAAAACAATCACAATTATTATTGGGATGCACATTGTATCAGCTTTTTCATTTTTTGTAACGTTCAGGGTATTCATCCATTGCATAAAAAAGCATACCTGGCATTGATTTGTGGTGTTGGTATTGTTCAAAGCCTCGTACATGATCCAATAGTAGGTTATGTTGCCATTCGACGTATATGGACAGTTGAATGTTACTTCAGCTTGACTTGAATTGTCGTTCACAGCCGAAACCATCAGCCTTTGCACGCTTTCTGGTGCTATAAAATAATATGTTCTTATAGAAATTTTTATGAGCATATGATTTACATTACAACATATTATCTGTTAACGATACGACATGGAATTAGAAAAATCTAGTTTTATAGTCTCTTTCCAAATAAATGTTTTTAAATCAGTCTGATTTTTAAAATTTAATTCAATACTAAGGAATACGCTTCCAAGGACTCCATATAGAATATTTTGTTTATAACATAACAGGTAATGTTACCTGATTCGGACGTTCTGAAATGTTTTGTCGAGTTACAGCCTTTCCCATAGCTGTTGATTACCAAAACATCAACAGAGTAGTTAGTATATGGTGTCAGGCCATAAAGTCTGTATATAACTTGATTTTCAGTTATAGTGTCTGAAGAGCCCTTTACACTAAACAGTTGGCATTCTTGTGATTGCTGAAAGGATACATGCATGTTTTATTCTACTTATATTAAAATAAATGTTTTTACAATGAAGGAGATTGCAATTTCAATTTTTAAAAAGTTACAAGAAATAACGAAAGAAAAAAGGATATCCAATTTCTCCCTCCACCTTTTTTTAAAGGAAATATTTAGAACATTTTTGGGAACATTTAATTTTTACTCAAAACTTGTGAACAAACCAAAGATGAGTGTCACAAAGAAGACATCAAAAAGATAAATGTTCATTTTATAAATGGAGACTTTAACAAAAGGATTAGAACAAATAGCGTAATTATCTCCGATCTTCAAAAATAGATTCATGTTTACCTGAACGTTATTTTCTTCATTTTCACTGCACATTAATTTCACCGTGCAACTTCTGTTATTGTTCTTCACCCTCACTTCATATGCTAATATGTTTCCTTTGGGGTATCTTGGCGGCGACCACTGTACTTGTGCACTTGAAGAAGTGACTTTTGTCACATTCAATTTTGTTACTTGGTCAGAGGCTAAAAAAAGACATTTAGGAGCATTTACTGGTGTATATATATAATAATATATAACATAACCCTTTTTTATGATAAAAAGGAAACTGGGTCAGCTCCCATAATGATGGTACAACTGATGGGGTAATGTCGGCACTCATAGGTCAAGAGGTTTATGTATGCAAACAACAATATGAATTAGAGTGGTTTTTTTCGACAGCAGCTTTATTATTACTGATTCCAAAACTTAACTCATTCGTGTATTGTTCATGAATATATACATTTCTAAAGGCTCAGGTGGCTTTTGTTCTTAGTAGGTCTTATCAAAGGTTGCTTTTCACCTATGAATATATAAACTATCTCAAATATCGTCCAATCAGAAGGCAAAATACGGCGTATATACTTTGTCAACTGCAATGTTTGTTTTATTGGAATGTATATCGTCATGTGACCAATGTCAACCCTAGTTGGATAAGAACTTTGTTCGATCAAATGAAACACCTTACTAGCATGGTACACGTTGTACAAGAGCGTATGCAGAACATTGAAGGGTTTAATAAAAAGCTCACCAGTATAGATAATAAGCTCACTTCTCTCGAGGTTACTCTCAAAGAGACAACTCTACGTGTTGATAAAATGGATGCTTGTGTGAGATCTACAAAGGCTAAATGTGACGAACTTGTGAAGGAGAACCTTCAGCATAAACAGCGTCTCTGTGATTTTGAAAACTATAGTGGTGAAGAGCGAGATAGGCTCGCTAGAGACATTGACGACGCGCACTACCAGATAGACTCCGTTCAGGTCCAACAGCGTGATATGAGAGAAGCTGTACTTGATTTCAAAGTCCGCTCAATGAGAGATAACCTTCTCTTTCATGGAATTCCTAAAATGCCAGGAGAAGAACCACGCGAGGTTGTGAAGAAATTCATAAAAGATGATCTGAAGTGCGATATTGACGTTCAACTTGTGCGTGCACATAGAACTGGACCACGCAAATCTAACAGACCAAGGACACTTGTTGCAAAATTTGCTAACTCAGATGAACGATGGCAAGTTATAACGAGCACAAAGGCACTCAGGGACACACCTTACGGCATCAGTGAGCAATTCCCCCCTGATATCGTCAGTAGACGAAAGGATCTCCTACCAATCTTTAAAGAGGCACGGCGCCGAGGTTGCAAGGCGAACTTAACGGTGGACAAACTGTTTATTGAGGGAAGACGTTGCTACCCCGGAGACGATCCGTTTGAATCCCGACCATACGAAGGTGCTTACCAAACACAAAGGAATACGTACGCAAACGCCGTGAGGGATACACAGCCTTCCAAAATTCGCCGAGTGAATGAAAGTGCTGACCAACGTGACTAGCTCTGTGATGATAGTCATTCAATCAGAGACCATATCATAACTAACACTAATTCTAAAACCATAAGAACACAAACCGATCTAAACCATATTTATATGAATGTTTGTGGATTAAGAACACGATTGACAATTCCAGAATTTACTACGCTTATTAATGAATATAGCATTCTATGCTTTGTTGAAATAAAACTAGACGATCTGGACTCCATTGATATACCAGGATATGATATTTATTACAACAACAGATCGTATGACCAACAAACGATCAGGAGGTATACTGGTTGCCATCAGGACTGACATCAGCAAGTACTTTCAAATAGTTGAATTCAAATCAGAATATGTGCTTTTGTTTAAAATCCCAAGTGGTTATCTACACTTTAAGTGTCCAAATATCTCAACTGACTGTGTATACTTAGGAGAAACCTATATTCCCCCTGAAGGATCTAAGTATTACGATGATGAAACATTTCAACATTTAAACTCAGCTCTATCATCTAAATGTGAAAGTTTATTCCTTATTGGAGATATCAACGCCCGTACGGGCATTCTGGATGATTACGTGTCGTGTGACTATGATATTGTAAATGATGAAATGCTTCCTTTAGACCTCTGTGATTTCATGAATGATGTTGAGAAATTACAGTCATTTGGTGTTCCCATTGAAAGATGTAATGAAGACAAGGGTAGAGTTAATTCTCATGGCTATAAACTTCTTGATTTATGTAAGAATAATAATTTGTATATTCTTAATGGGCGGATTGGTGAAGATAAAGGAATAGGTAAAGTTACATGTAAAGGTGTAAGCGTTGTTGACTATGCCATAGCAAGCGCTGATATTTGTCAGACTATCGCTGATTTTAAAGTGCACGATTTTGAACCATTGTTTTCTGATATCCACTCACCAATTTCTGTATCATTTCATACAAAGCCCATTGTTGTAGATAACAATACGGCCCCTATTGTACATAATGTAACTCCTGAGGTCAGGAGATGGAACAAAGCACGTGCTAGTGAGTACGTTGAAGCTGTTGTTAACTCTGATTTAGTTATTCAATCTATTGTTGATGTTTTTAATGAGGGTATTGACGACCCACTCCATGTAATTACTCATGTAAATAATGCAATTAGCAATGTTCTTGTATCCACAGCTGGTGAAGTCTTTGGCTATAAGCGCAAAAAACAATTACGTCGACTTTCATGTAAGAAGCGTATCAATCAACCTTGGTTTGGCAAGCAATGCAAAATTTTACGTGGAAAATACTTTGAAGCAAAACATTTATACCAAAATAGTAACACTCTTCAGAATAAAGCTCGATTGGTAAATGCCAGTAAACATTATAAAAAGGGCCTTATAAAATTTTCAAAGAAACACAGCAAATCAATCCAGGATAAATTATCATTACTTCGGAAAAATGATCCACGCTCCTTTTGGAAAATACTTAAAAATCGGAAGACAGAAACGGGTTTAGATCAATCACCGGACATTGATGCATATTTTAACTTTTTTAGATCTCAAAGCGATGAAACATCTTTTGAACAAAATTTTGATGATAATTTTCCCCATGTCGACACTGGAAATAGCGCTATTCTTAATTCTATGATTACTAGTGATGAGATTTTATCATGTGTTAACAATCTCAAAAACAATAAGGCACCAGGTATTGACAATGTTATTAATGAATATATTTCCTCTTCTATTGATGCTTTCATAGATAATTATGTTAAACTGTTTAACCTGGTTCTTGACTGGTATTCGAGTTTCCGAAAAGTCTAGTAAATCAGAGTTATCCTTCTTGGATTTCCTTCTTCAATCGCGGAGATACCGCTTCCGGTCAGTACTGTTCATAGCGACGTCACGCAGGGAAACGTTAAAATGGGAAAACACTACTGTTGTGTTTGCTCTAATCATAGAGGAAAGCAAATTGGACCAAGAACGATATCTCTCCATCGATTACCAAGTCGTATTTCAATCAGAAGAGCTTGGATCCGAAGATTGAATTTGATCAGAAAAGATTTTACGTTAACAAATCAAACACGGCTGTGTTCCGATCACTTTGTTGGACTGGCAGGGCCGACATCAGAGGTCAACGTACCGTCGCTGTTTCCAAACAAGACTTTCACCACTTCTGAGGTAGGTTTTCTGACATTATTCACACAAATTCGAAGGTGAATAAATTCCTAACATGAAGTGGCGCACAAGGAGAACTGTCGCCATTTAAATTCGCCATTTCGTTGATTTTTTCACCCGGCGAGATATATTTCCCTAAGATTCCTATGTTAACGATAAATTAAGCAGAAGTTTTTATTTCCGTTCATGTAATGATTTTTTAAATTACCGGTGGAAATTACTTTTCCCATGAATATAGTTTGTATTTGTGTCTCATTTTGTCCATAAAGTAAATTCTCTGTAAATTCATATAACTTGTGGAAATATTTTGTTTTGTAGTTTACTTTTATAGTATTACTGTGTCTGTGTCAGTGTCTGTATCAAAATTAATGTTTGGTGATTTCCATTAAAATATATTAGTAATTACGGTATTTCAATTCATAATTTACAGATTAACCTTACTGGAAACATTGTAACGGATAATCAAGATGATTTGGAGATTGAGGACAGAATGGATGAAACTGACGGCCTCCCCATTAAACAAAACAACAGGTACTGTACCTAACGTGAACTTTACAAATAAGTTGTCTTACAAGGTGAAGAAATCTTAGTGTATCACGAAAATCAAGTATTTGAATAATTTTGTCTTACATGAGGTCAGAAATAAATAACATTCAAATGATAACAGCAAGGCCATTATATAATAACTGATGATCTTGAACCATTGCCAAACTTGTTAGTTGAGACTTGGTGGTTATGTTTATTTACTCTTGTATTTCTAAAAACATTATTTCTTTGTTACTCTATTATTGAGTTCATGAGTCATAAATTGTTATATAAACACATGTATATTCATTGTTTGTTTATATATTCACAGGTCCTTTGATGCGATGTCAGTGCTGTTCCATGATTACTGTGGACCTATTGAGGAAACCTGCATAGCCACCCACAGAAACACATTATGCCAAACAGTGGATGTCAGCACGAGTACAACCTCTACCCAGACAGATGAAAGTTTTCTCCTGGCTTTATTCCCACAGGAAAGACGGACAGCCAGTCAGAACAGCGTTTGCGTACAAACCAGCAACGTGCAAACATTGGACCAAAGTACTCAAGTAATGCTGTCATCAATGACATATCATGACATAAAAAAAGACCCAGAATTAGTAAAAATTTTTACAGGTGTTGGAGATGACAAAACATTTCAGTGTTTGTTCGATGAACTTTCTGAAGCATATGATAGAGACTATCCTTCATCTAAGCTTGGCAGGCCAAAATTTCTGTCATTAATTGACCAGTTTCTGATGGTACTCATGAGACTTAGATTAGGTCTACTAATTGTAGATTTGGCTAACAGGTTCAATGTTTCAACATGTGCAGATATTATCAACAGATGGATTGATCTTATGTATAATAATTTGTCATTTTTAATTTCTTGGTCCGAGAGAAATGTGATAGATGCCAAAATGCCAAAAGGATTCCGAGATCAGTATCCACAAACACGGGTAGTGATTGATTGTACTGAATTATTTACTGAAAAGCCATATTCTTTGAGTAGACAATCTCAAATGTACAGTCATTACAAGAGTCACATAACATACAAGGGATTAATAGGAGTAACACCTAATGGAGTCGTCAGTTTTGTTTCTGACTTGTGGTCTGGGGCAATAAGTGACAGACAAATAGTTGTTAAATCTGGTTTATTAAATCTATGTGAATTCGGTGATGGCATAATGGCAGACAAAGGTTTTTTGATATCCGATTTAACGACACCTAAAGGTTTCCATCTCATAATTCCTCCATTGAAGAGAAAAAGAAAGCAGTTATGTTTAGAAGAGATACAAAAGACTAGAAGAATAGCAAATCTAAGGATACACGTAGAAAGGCATATGGAGAGAGTAAAGAATTTCAGAATTTTACAAGGTGTTATACCAATTACCATATCCAACTCTGTTAACAAAATTTGGAAAATTTGCAACTGTCTTACTACATTACTGCCTCCTTTGTATCCCCATGATCAAGAATCGGATGACTTAATTTTGTAGGGTTATTGGATAGTTATGAATACACATTAAAATAACAGAATATATTTTCAAAATGACCACATTATTTCAGGTGATAAATGAATTATAAATATATTCATACTAAAATTCCATTTCATTTTACAATATCATTTTGAGAACTGATTTGAAATCAACAATTCATTTGGTCATCAATAATTTACAAATTGATAGAGATGAATTACATTGATTTGAGGTATAATACTTCTGTAAATTAATTATTAATTTTGATAATCCTTTTGAAGTCATCAGTTTTCAATCATCATTCATAACATGCACATAGAAATGTTCTTTTATAATATTCAATTTTTACAAAATTGAAAAGGATTTATATAATATACCTGCAACAATAATAAAATATTATTCCTTCTTTGTGTTTGTGTTCTTCATATTTCATAAGGAAACTTTAGAATAGGTCTTATAGAGGTCACCACAAGTTTTTAAAGAGGGAATGAACATCTATCTTTTGAATTATTTACTTTTCACAATCAGTTTTAGATTTATGTTGAATGTAGACTTCACAGAAATGTCAATGTTTAAACAATTGGAGTCCACGGAGTACACGTCTGGTAAATAATTCAGGAATGATTGCAGATACATAAAATGATGTAAGCCTTTTGAGCATATCCTCCCATTTCTGCTGATCAAACATTATTCTTTGTATAGCAATACCCTTCAAGGTCCACACTACAAAATCACACCATCGCCTCTGAGCAACAGCCATCTGACCTTGCACTTGAAAATAGTAATGATGTTTTTCCTTTAGTCTTATATTATTCTCCTCATCTAGGTCACAGAAAAAGTCTGAATTTGATGCTGCTTCTGCTGGTGTCATATTCCTGAATTACGTCATAACACCTCACCCTTTATTCCACAGGACGAATGACGAATGACATATGACATGTTCGATGTGAAATCCAGTGGAAACCCTATATGTCACGTATCACGTGTCATGCGTGACACATGACACATGATACGTGACACGTGAAACTTGGTGGAAACGCAGCCTAAGTATGGAAAGTCAGGGTTAACTAGAAGTCCACACTGTGTGACTTGGATTTTAGGATGGGTCTTTGACTTCTCAAGCCAATAAAGACGTCTTGCAGCGGGTTCATGAGTGATACCCCACCTAGTGTGTACAGATGTAAAGCTGTTGCTGTACCCAAGAATGTTATGAACTAACTTGTCGGGCTCAGTAGATGGTCTCCGTAAACACACCTTTCCAAAATTAGAACTTGTGATTCGTTCTCTCCTTGCGTCTGTCCAGGCTTGTTGACTGGCTTGGCCCCTAGTAATATCATTGATGATCTCGGCATCTTCTTTTGAAACTTTAACATTTTTGAAAAACATACTGAATTCAGTTTTACATGTCTCTGACCTCAGGTCCATATCATCACTGTAACAGAAGTCAGGCTTGGCTAAATGAGGAAGACACTTTTGTACAGAATGTGCATCAAAACTACTATCTGAATTAACTACCCAACCACATTTTCTTTTGCTTTGGTTTTCACATAATTTTTGTCGAAATCTCTCAACATCCAAGGTTGATTTAGGCATGCCAGTGTTGGAACTTGGTTCTTTCACTTGAAAATCAGATTTATTTGTTGAATCTGTGTCACTCGTCTCAGTTTCTTCCCTTTTTCTTTTACTCTTCCTACCGTTGGACATCAGGTGTAATTGGTCCGAAGGTAAAGGGTCAAGTTTCCTCTTCCGGGGAATCTGCCACTTACATGTTGTTGATGTACATGATAAGTTTCCAGTTTCTTTCTTGTTTGTGATATCAGCAAGCCCATATAAGAGTGCAGCAATGTGATTACAAGCTTCACCAGCACTGAAAAAAAAGAATATTATTTTAGTAATCAATTTCATACAACAAAATGTCCATACAATAAAACTGTTTCTCATTTTGGTCATACACCTGGCACCTGAAGTTACAATTGTATTGTTAAAATAGACAACATAATACTTCTCTATATACAAACAACTGTACAACTTGAAAGCAATAACAAATCAATAATATTTTAATTAATATTCACTTATAAAATTATTGATTCATTAAGATAATTGGTAAATTTAATTGAAATACCGCTTGCAATCTGATTAACTTAAACAGGGCTAGACAGACTTTTTCCTCATGACATATACTACCTTTGAAAGGTGACACAAATAAATACTTTTGGATTTAAACTAACCACTGGGCATTTTGTACTGGCTCTTATTTAAGTTGTATAAACATAGATAACACATACTCTTTGTTACTTTAATTTATGACGTTTATGTTATTTTCTATTAGGAATATTATTGTTATTTCATCAATGTCTCAGACTTCATGCATTTTGGAGAATATAAAGTGAAACAAAGTTTCATTTAAACTGAGTTTATCTCTCTCTATATATATCGTATAGTTTATAGTCTAATCATTATAAATTGTTCAGGAGTATGTTTTGCCGCGTTTTATAGAAAAGCCTTTTTTTTTAGCCTTGGACAAATAAAATGTTGTATCTATAAATTATAAATAATACATACCCAGCAGCACATGTACAGAATGCCGAGTGGACACGTCCAGTCACCTTTGACAAGCACACCCACACTTTGTGATCCGGGTTATCTCGAATGTTGGACGTTGGAAGAGAAGGAATAACAGCACACCTCACAAACATATGATCACAATGCTCGGAAATGGCGTTAGCGTTGACGCTATGAACATGTCCGTCTTGGTAAAACACCGCCGCTTTTAACTGACGAATCGCTTGCATGGGACGTGAATCAACAGTTCTGTGAGTACTTAGAACAAGATAGTTGTATATATCCTTTTCAGTAAAATCAGGTAAAACACTCAAGTCGCAAGTCCATCCAGTATGCAAATCACTCGGATTGGGCAACTGTATTCCACTCGGAGTACGCAACCTCTCAATATGTTCACATGGGCCGATGTTAGAACGCGTTACCTTTTCCAACTTCAGTTTATAAGCTCCTTTTGCTCTTGCAATAAGTTCACTCTTTACACCAGTAACCTTTTGATTGCGTTCCCTTAAGAAATTCCGAAGAGTTTTGGTTGACATACTGTCAAAATCCGTTGTACTTCTATCGCTTTCAACGTCAGCCATGTTGATCAGTACTGACCGGAAGAGATCAGTCATCAGGAAAGAAAACTCTTGGTTGTATTTTAAGGGGAGATAACAACACTTTTCGGAAACTCGAATATTCCCAGATATGTGGCTTACAGGTATCATCAAACCTATTTATAAAAATAAAGGCGACCCGAAAAACCCTGGAAATTACAGACCAATCACACTACTGAGCTGTTTTGGAAAACTTTTCACTTCTATTTTAAACAGTCGATTGTCTAAATTCATTGAATCAAACAGAATTCTCTCCGAAGCTCAGGCTGGTTTTAGAAAAGGATATTCGCCAACAGAACATATTTTCACTTTGTTTCATCTTTCGGAATTATTAAGATGCCGCAAAAAGAAATTATATTGCACATTCATCGATTTCCAAAAAGCGTTTGATAACGTCTGGAGATCAGGACTCTGGCAAAAACTCCTAAAAAATAACATATCTGGGAAATGTTTTAAGGTTATTTTTAACATGTATCAAAATATAAAATCATGTGTTTGTAACGGCGGTAATTATTCTAACTTTTTCTTATGTAAACAAGGTGTCCGTCAAGGTGAAAATCTGTCCCCAATCTTATTTTCAATATTTTTAAATGATCTTGAAGACTCTCTAGCTGCTGATTCATGTTGTGGTCTACAACTTAAACCTGGAGATTTTCACAACCGCCTAGACTCAGTTATTTCACTTTTTGCATTGTCATACGCGGATGATACCGTGCTTATGTCCTCAAATGCTAATGATTTGCAAAATATGTTAGACTCTTTTAGTAGTAGTGCAATAAATGGAAACTCAAGATCAATACATCCAAATCAAAAATCCTTATTTTCGGCGGATCTAAAAAGGAATACAAAAGAAGTTTTAATATTGGGGACACCATCCTTGAAAATGTAGATAATTATCCATATCTTGGTGTAACATTACAGAAAAATAGTAAATTTACTAAAACCAAACGGCTATTGGTTGAAAAAGTAACGAAGGCTATGTTTTTTATATTAAGCCAAGGTAGAAAATTTAACCTTTCCATCGAGTGTCACTTAAAAATGATTGATTGTATGGTTACCCCAAAATTGTCTGTAGAACTAAGAGTTATTTGATTGGAAATTTTTATAGAGCTGATAAAAGCGATCGTTATTGGGAATTGGTTCTCCAATCAATTGGTAATGGTATTGATATGGGCTTGGACACTGTCATTGTTGGTGACTTTAACATCAATATACATAATCAGACTAGTAATTTGATTGACAATCTTCTTGATACATATAATTTGCAGCAGTTAATCTCTGAACCAACCAGGATCACTCAAAACTCAAGTACGTTAATTGACTTAATTTTTGTTTCTAATTGTAATTTCATTCGTACTTCAGGAGTGCTTGATCCTTTCTGCAGTGATCACTGTCCAGTTTTTGTATGTGTTGGTGGCCTCGATACAGTTCCTCTTACATTTAAGAGAAAAGTTTATTACTATGACAGAGCTGATATTGAGGGCATGAGTCGAGACATCAACAACATAGACTGGAACAGGGTTTTTGAATGTAATGACATCGATAATCTAACTCATGAGTTTATTGATATCTTGAGAAATGTATGTGATGTTTATGTCCCAAATAATATTGTAACTATAAGACCCAGAGACAACCCATGGATTAATAGCACTATACGAAAACTGATCATGAAGAGAAATAGACAACATAAGAAAGCAAAGACTCGAAATTTTAATTCTGATTGGCAAACCTTTAGACTTCTGAGAAATAAAGTAACAGCAGCAGTGAGATCAGCCAAAAAGAAGTATATATCAGAGTTAGATGATAAGATCAATCAAGGGGGTAACTCCAAATGCTGGTTGACGTTAGTAAATAAATATATGAAAACTAAAAGTATTCATAAAAATTTCCCACCTATTATTCCTAATGATACTCTTATCACTGATTCAAAAGAAAAAGCAGATGCAGTCAATGAGTATTTCTCTAATCAAGCACAAGTAAATCACCCTGACAAGGAAACTCCTAAACTGGAATGTAAAGTAGAGAATACACTTGAGTCAATTGTACTGACTATCCAAGAAGTAAAGGACATTTTGTTATCAGTTGACACCTCTAAAGCTAATGGACCAGATAAAATAGGTAAAAGATTCATCAAAATGATAGCTTCATCTATAGTTATTCCTCTTACAAACTTGTTTAACTCATCACTAGATAACTGTAAAATTTCGAAATATATGGAAAGAGGCTTCTGTTATCCCGATCCATAAAAAGGGTAGCTTACATGATTGTAAAAATTACAGGCCAGTAGCTCTTACTAGCTGTCTGTCGAAGGTATTTGAAAAATGTATCTTTAAACATGTGTTCAACTTTTTCAGAGATAATGACGTATTAACTAACTTGCAATCTGGCTTCATGCCCGGGGATGGTACTGTAAATCAATTGACATACCTATATGACTTTATATGTCGTGCATTAGACAATGGCAAAGAGGTGAGGGCAGTCTTTTGTGACATAAGTAAGGCATTCGATAAAGTGTGGCATAAGGGAATAATAGTGAAATTAGAAGCCTGTGGTATAAAGGGCAAATTATTGGATTGGTTTTCTAGTTACCTTCAAAACAGAATTCAGAGAGTATCTATAGACAATATCAATTCAGATATGAAAACTATTACTGCCGGTGTGCCACAGGGATCCGTCCTGGGACCGTTATTGTTTTTAGTTTACATCAATGATATTATAGATGGTATTGATAATAATATTCGTCTGTTTGCAGATGATACTTCAGTGTATGTTATTGTTGATAATCATGATTTTACTGCTGTTTCCTTGAATAATGACTTAAACAGGATTTCTAATTGGGCTGAAATATGGCAAGTTGACTTTAATCCAGGTAAGACTGAAACAATTCTATTCTCTCGCAGAAGTAATCAAGAACCGATTCCTAGACTTACAATGCAAGGAGCAGTCATTAACGAAGTTGATAAACATAAGCATTTGGGAATTACATTACAATCTGACTGTAGGTGGAATTCACACATTGCTGAATTAGTAAAAAAGATAAGTCCATTAGTCAATTGCCTTCGTAGTCTAAAAGGTAGTCTATAGATTATCAAGAAAATCATTAGAGCGAATGTTCAAGTCTTACATATTGCCAATTTTTTATTACTTATTACTGTTCACACATATGGGACAATTGCACAAAAGAACAAGAGAAACTCATTGAAAGCTTGCATTTAGATGCTTTGCGGACGATTTGTGGAGCAATTAGAGGAACAAGCCATGCGTTAATTTATAGAGAAACTAATGCCATCTCCCTAACTGAGCGCCGACAAACAAGTAAATTATCATTATTATACAAAATGACTAACAATATGGCACCAGATTATTTATGCCAACTTTTACCAGCGAGAGTATCACAGTTAACTGAACATAGACTCAGAAACAGTAATAATATCCAGAATCTCCGCTGCCGTACTGATCTGTATAGAAATTCCTTTTTACCAGATACAATAACACAATGGAATAAGCTACCTCATAATATTTCCAATGCACTTACTATAGGCAACTTCAAGACACTTTTGCAATCTACAAAGCAGAAGTATGTAAATAAATTTAACCTAAATTTTGGTACACGTTTCTGCCAAATAGTTCATGCTCGCCTCAGACTTGGATGCAGTGACTTGAATGCACACATGTTTCAACGGCATATATCATTAAGTCCATCCTGCTCTTGTGGTCACCCCTACGAAGACCCACTGCACTTTTTTTTCATTTGTCCAAATTTTTCCATTTTAAGAAATGAAATGTATTTTTATATACAGGGCTACAATCTCAACTCTGTCTTAAATGGAGTCTCCAACAAAAATAAATTCATCAACAATTTGATACTTAATACTGTCCATAATTTCATTATAAATTCACATAGTTTTGAAAAATGATTTATTTCCCCCATACGCTATACATGTTTTGCTTGCTATCCTTCATGTATCACATTGTTTAATATTCGTGTTATTTTGTTATGTATTGATGTAAAATGTAATGGAGAGGTATTTATATAAGCCATTGCGGCTTGTTTACCGATCCATATTCAATTTATTGAATAAAAATATGTTTACACCATCAAAAGCAGGATGGTATGTTTTTGGGCTAAACTTATATCTGGAAAATCTTCGAAATTGTGCTCCTTGGTCTATAAATTGATATTCAATGATTTCATATTTGGCAAATATGTACATAAATGGACGAAGTATCTTCAGACAATTTTCGATGATCTTGGATTGAGTTTTACTTGGAAATTTCAAAATTTTAAAAACATCTTCTGGCTAAAATCAGTTGTTAAAAGTAAATTAAAAGATACCTTTCAGCAAACATGGATATCAACAATTGAAACCTCTTCAAAAGGAACAACTTATAGTGTTTTTAAAAATCCATCTCTCAATTTTGAACAATACCTAAACTCCCTGCACTACAATAACTTGTTGAAATTCCGAACTTCTAATCATTATCTCCCAATTGAAACAGGTAGATGGCGTCGAATCCCTGTTACTGACAGGATATGAACTCTTTGTGATTTAGACGATATTGGGGATGAATTTCATTTTTTATTTTTATGTCCGAAATTAGAACTAGAAAGAAAAAAGTATATTCACAAATATTTTTATATCAGACCAAATATGCACAAAATGAAAATTCTGTTTAATACCAAAAAGCTAGGAACTCTAAGAAAATTGTCATTATTTTGTAAAATCATCATGTCGCATTTTAAGAGATAACATATTTAACCTTAGAATAGCATGTCAGCCTTTTATTGTATTGTAATGTATCATGTATCATTGTATATATATCCATGTACCTCTTATGCTGCAGTTTGCAGCCTGAGTGTAATAAAGTTCAGTTCAGTTCAGTTCAGGTAAATCAAATCAGAAGGGAGCATATCGCTGAAATCTGAATTCATTTCATGTATAACCCGACATCAAATATTCAGGACCTTCAGACACATTTAGCTACTGAAAATAAAGTTATGTAAAATGTAAATTACAGACCAATCCTTAATCATATTGATTAATGTCTATTAACAATGTCAATTTCTTTAAATTTTTAGAGTACTCTATCCGTGATTTAAACAAGTTGTATAAGGAGGTGAGGTGATATTGGGTTTAACGCTGCTTTCAGAGTATTTCACTGATATCGCGGCTGCTAGTATTATTGCAGAGAGAAAGCCCGCAACACCATTGTTGTTGCGCATTGCGGTGAAACCTGCAAGCATCGGTTGGAACTAGCAAACCATGGGTGGTACTGTACTGAAATTCAGTGTAGCATTGCACCCAAATCTTACTGTGTATAGAACATTTCTCTACTGCAGACAAAGTTACCGAGCCCCGCGGGAATAAACCCACGGACCTCTTGATCCGAAGCCAAACGCCACAGCGCTATCCCGCAACCAGTTGTATAAGGAAATGATGGAAACAATTTAACTGATACGAATACAATGAAATGAGAGAATGACATTCTAATAGTATTGATAAATTAATACTTACCACTTGCTTTTGCGAAGTAGGTTTCATTTGCAGAACTTCCATTATACATATCCATAGCAAAAACCTTCAAACAAATAATTAAAACTACGTTAATATTTTTCATTTGAACTACCATGAAAATTTTTTTGGATATTTTTCTTAAAGAATGAACAGTTCTAGAGTAATATGGTGCATTAATTCAGTAAAAGACTCCGTAAATGATACAGATAATTCCAAAAATTTGAAGTCTTGATTTGTAATATTTAAGGTTACTAAACCTCTTTCAGAACTTCATTATTTACCTTGAATAGGTACAGCGTGTCTGCTGTGACAGGAACCAACACTGAATAACTGCAAGGATGAATTTCTTTTGCTTTGACCTTCTTGCCAGTCTTATTTTCAGTGGGGTTGATGGTCTAAATATAATAAATCAGTTCATAAATTGAGAATGTATGACTTGGCTTGACTAATTTTGACTAATTTAACCTGATGGTATTAGGACGAACAGAATTAAAAACGTAAATCTGTTGAAGCATTTCTCAAGAAATGATCAGGTGATTGTTCTCAGTTTATGCTGATACTAATCAGACCG
This sequence comes from Phorcus lineatus, assembly GCA_921293015.1. Taxonomy (NCBI): domain Eukaryota; kingdom Metazoa; phylum Mollusca; class Gastropoda; order Trochida; family Trochidae; genus Phorcus; species Phorcus lineatus. Next base: position 27,354,174 of record OV121085.1, on the reverse strand, counting down.
CGTTTTTAATCCACATTAATCAATAAAGGATTCAAACATAATGAATTCATTGTCAAAAAATCCTAACCATCAATCCATGCCTCTGTACATTTAATGGCCAAATCCTTTATTACATGATAACTTTACCACGATATGGGGAGTATTTTCACATTATTATTTATTTTTATTCTTGGAATGAGAAGCAGTTCTAAAACTATCGTTACATGTTCGATTAAACTAGGCTTATCCATTGCCTACCTGAAAAGTTTAAAAGGTATTCACACTAAAAAAAGACCCCCAGAAGTTTTCGATGATTACTTGATCCTTTCTTGTATGAAAAATGATATTCGGTTTTAGGTGTTTGAATGAAAATAAATGCCACTGTATGAGACACTAGAAAGAATAATGAATCTGTTGCCATGCACAAATCAGGCAAGATTCCAAATGAGAAAAACAACCGACAACCATATCAAAGTACATCTACAAGTGGCAATGGTGGAAAAGCAAGATTTAGTGGATAACAACTTCTTAAATTTGAGAAAACACAACACAATTCGGAGCCAGCTAGTAAGAATATGCAATAAGAGTGATGGTTAAAACTGAAATAAGATACTTGACCAATGAACAATATTGGTTACAATACAAACGAATCCGTATAATGTATTAAAGAGTGATTTAATGCTCTGACCTCGTCTTTAAAAACAACCACAATAACATTTAAGATGTTTCTATCAACGTTTATTTTTTGTAACGTTCAGGGTATACCATTGTGTTTATTTATTGAACCATGACATTAAAAACCATACCTGGCATATATTGGTCGTGTCGGTATTGTGCAAAGCCTTATACATGATCCAATAATAGGTTATCTTGCCATTCGAGGTATGGGGACAATTGAATGTTACTTCAGCTTGACTTGAATTGTCGTTCACAGCAGAAACCTTCAGACTTTCCACGCTTTCTGGTGCTATAAAATAATATGTTTTTATAGAAATTGTTATGAGCATGTGATTGTCTACATTACAACATATTATCTGTTAACGATATGACATGGAATTGGAAATATCTAGTTTTATCATCTCTTTCTAAAAGAAATGGTTTACAATCAGTCCCATTGCTTGAATTTGATAGAATACTAAGGAATATGCTTCCAAGTAGATCATATAGAATATCTTATTCATAACGTAACACGTAATGTTACCTGATTCTGACGTTTTGAAATGTTTTGTCGAGTTACAGCCTTTCCCATAGCTGTTGATTACCAAAACATCAACAGAGTAGTTAGTATATGCTGTCAGACCATCAAGTCTGTATATAACTTGATTTTCAGTTATAGTGTCTGAAGATCCCTTTACACTGAACAGTTGGCATTCTGGTGATTGCTGAAAAGATACATGCTTGTTTCATTCTACTTATACATTTGTGTATTTAAATAAATGTTTTTACCAAGAAGGAGATTGCAATTTCAATTTTAAAAAGTTACAAGAAATAACGAAAGAAAAAATGATATACAATTTTTCTCTCGACCTTTTTTTAAAGAAATATTCAGAACATTTCTGGGAACATTTAGTTTTACTTAAAACTGGTGAACAAAACAAAGATGAGTGTCACAAATAATACATCAAAACGATAAATGATAAATTTTAACTGGAGACTTTTTTTGGCGACTTTAACCAAAGGATTAGAGAAAATAACGTAATCATCTCCGATCTTCAAAAATAGATTCATGTTTACCTGAACGTTATTTTCTTCATTTCCACTGCAAATTAATTTCACCGTGCAACTTCTGTTATTGTTCTTCACCCTCACTTCATATGCTAATATGTTTCCTTTGGGGTATCTAGGCGGCGACCACTGTACCTGAGCACTTGAAGAAGTGACTTCTGTCACGCTAAATTTTTGTACTTGGTCAGGGGCTAAAAAGACATTTAGGATAAAAATATACCAACCACATGCTAGATGCATACATATCTTTGTTACAAACTAATAATGAAGACATTATTGTACAATTGTCTTTATATATAAAGCATGGATTAGCTAAAAGAGACCTTCTCATTAATTACATTATCAACCCTTAAATACCGTTGTAAACAGCATGAATGTTGCGATATTATATTGTATACTACCATTTTCCTATGCTGTAACTCTTAGGTATATAGACCGGAGGCCTTTCATACAATAAACATCTTTGAACTTGACTTGACTCTATCATGAAAATATAAAAAAGCTCCATACCTTTTGCCTGTTTAGTGAAGTTTATTGTGCGAATACTATTCCTATTTCCGTTGAAGGCTTTTACCTGAAATACAAATAACCTCATTAGTAACCTTCATGAACATTAATTCACAAAAAACATTCAAATTCTAGATGAATCATACTTAAGTGAATGTGATAAGAATAATGAGTTACATTATAAACTCTAGAACAAACACTTTAGCATCAAGATTAACTTTATTTTGAAGAGTCCCCTGATATCATCATATAAATCAACCCATGGGCGTCTTCTTTGTCGCTTGTATGAGACATATATCGTAACAAATCATATTTCATTCCCTCTTCATTACGCTCGATACTTTTTGAACGGTGCGGTATTTTTTATAAAAACACGCATTGACCGAATTCACAAGTCCATAATTGTTTTATTATGCAATTAATAAGAACAGCAAAGAAAACAAACATCATTATAAGGTTAAAATATTAGTTTTATTTCTACTACAAACAATTGACGTCACACAAACAGTAGTATGACGCCATGAAACAATAGTTTGACGTCATAACATTTCAAAAACTTAAGATAAAATGTCCATTATACAATAGCTGTTTACAAAGCTGGTCTTACTGATTTTGATAGAAATTGTAGTTTATGGTAACATTGCAGCCGTGCAAAACAGGTCCTGGCATTTGTGTCATACAGTTATTTACCATGTTGCTCTGCACATGTACATTACCTTGGCGAGGAGCAGAGACGTCACTAGCTTCCTGCACATCAATGGTTTCCATAAGATGATCAAAATCAACATCATTAAGGAAGTTAGTGACATTTGGATCTTCGGTGGGTACGACAGCATCACAAGTTTTCTCAGCGATGGTTGCTAACATTTTCTTCTTTGCCTTCTCATCAGTGTAGCCAGTGTAGGTCTTCAGGCTCGATTCCGACTTGTGTCCCGTCACAGTCATGATATGACGGGAGGGAACCTGGGCTGCTTCCAAAACGTGAACTGTCGTAGCTCTAAGAGAGTGATTGGTATACTTCACTGAAAGTCCCGCTTTGATACTTACATTTGGCATCATTGAACCGAGACGGTTGTGACCCAGAGGAACAGGGTAGTAGTGTTGGTTGTTCTCCATCTTAAAGAGCCACTCCGTGATTTTAATAGCATATTATTTACCTTTGATATGAACCAAAATGTCATATGTGGTGATATAAAATCAAAACATCTGAACTTTTCGTGTTTAAAAGACATATATATGAGAAATACTGGTTTTCCATGAAAATGTAAAAACAGCCTAATAAATGCACAGAGGTGTATATATCACGTCCAATATACATGGATACTAGTTATATAACCTAACAAACACTATCAACTCCTAAATGCCCTCCTGGCTGTTTTAGATAAGTCTCCAAAATTACGTTTGACTATTTGGCGCGCGCCACTGTCCGGTTTTCGATCATAATCGCGATGTTAGACCTTCATATTGCCATTGTAAAAAAAACCAATAAGATTTAAAATGTGTCTGTTTGGTTACCGTCGATACTTCCCAATGAAATGACCCCATTTATTAAGTTTGGCATGTATGACTCCAACAACTCACGGAGTGGCTCTTTAAAGTTCGGCTGTTGAAACAACTTAGGGCAGTTTTCATTCAGTTGTCTGATGTACTTTACATAGGATCGAATGGGGCATCTTGGAGTTTCTGAGAAGGAATGATGAATTGCGTTATAAAAAAAACAACCAAAATATATCAAAATTCAATTATGATCTAAATTTTATCTAACTAATTCTCAAACAAGGTAATGAGTGAGAGTGACGCCCCTTTGTTTGTAAGGATAATGGCTTTACGTAAGCCGGACCACCGAGCGTTAGGTTTGTATTCTTTAATGTTAGCAAATTTCATTTATGCATTGATAAAACTATAGATATGGATGATGATTACTTCGCATACCTTTCTTCTCATACATTCTCCCTCTAGCGCGGTCGCCGTCATCTTGGTGGTTCTTTGTCAGTTCGTATTTACACATGTAAACATCACCGTCACCTTCAGAGCGGCCAGGTTCTCTCTACCCTTCCTCCCAAAGTGAAGCATGATATCCAGGAACACCTAATTTAAAATTGAAAACGATTAGTCCAACGGCAGGTCAAAAACAGATTTTGATATAGCCTATAAATAAGGAATAATAGATGGATAGTCAAGATATTGTTTTGATTCAATGGCTTTCGATATTTATCGCTAAAATAGGCATATTCGGCTCAAACGTTTAGCATCTAAAGCATTATTATCAAATTAAATGCATCATACTTTGGTATTCATTTATTCACCTTATATTGAAGAAATACTAGACTATCATCACTGCACACGTAGTCATAGAGTTTGGTCAGATCGACGTCCGCTATCGGGGGGTGATGGTTGATTTCGCCGTAGCCGGTCCGTTTCAATTCCTTCCCCATCGCCTTGAAGGTTTTACTGGAGGTTTTAAAATCCGCAACGCGAATACTGTCGATCTCTGGTCTTGTCTTCTCAACGCGTCTCTGTATCCCGTGTATGTAGGCCATGAATGTTGCTTTTTTGTACTTTTCTCCTTTTTCTGTTCTTGCCTCAAGATTGACTCAACTTTGACAGCGTAGCGTCTAATTCTTCAGGGGCTAGGTTTTCAAAATCTGCAGATTTACCTTTTTGGGTTAAGTAACACGTATCGCAGTTGAAGTTGCTTTCTTGGTGTTGTTAGCATCAATATTTTCCAAAATGTTATTTTCTTCCTTTTCCGAAAGTTCAGCAAATCGACTTTGTTTAAGCTCTGTCTTAGCGATTGGCGTTAGCAAACGAAGCGAAAAGGAGAATCCGTCAGGCAAAGTAATTTGATTGGCTGAATCTTAGGAAATACCTCATCCATCCATCCGGATGACTCATAATCTTTTTTTAGTAACTCAAGTCAATATCACTTTTTGGTCGGACTCGGAGTGAAGTCAATATGTTTTTCTGTCGACTGACACATGACCGCTTTTCGACCAATCGGATCGCCGGAAAAACAAGCTTACATAATAACGCTTGTTTTGTCATCATTTTTATTGGTCATGATATTGTAATGTCGTTACTTGATGATGTCAAGTGATTTTGTTTCGGCAGGGCACTGTCAAAACGTTATCTCAAAATAAAGATCGCTCGACCTTCCTCTAGCAATATCTCCTGTGGGACATATTGTTGGCCAATGAAAAAGTTCTCAATTGTTCCGTCCCCAAAAACAACCGACTTAAATTGAGTCTATGAAATTTTCTAATAATTTACTGTTCCTCCATCCACTGTAATTTTAGGGCTCCTAATTTCATGCGTATGCAGTCAATTCTAGACTTGCTGAAAGAGGACTTAAACTGAATTAAAGGCTCCTAATTGTACACAGTCATGAAGCAGGACTACAAAAACAAGTAAAATGTCAGTATCAGTACATATCAGACATAAAATTGCAATTTTGCAATTCAAAATTTACGTTGGTGAAATCAAGACCAGATGAAGTAAAAGATCACAAGCAATGAAGGAAGTCTGCTTACCGTTAATTGGTACTGAGTATCAGCTGTGACAGGAATCACCCGTGAAAACGTAGTTTTCTTCTCAAATGGAACTGTGATGCCGGTAGTGTTTTCGTATGGTTTGATGCTCTTAATAGCGAAGAAAATGGACATATGAGTGTTGTTTCATTCCAGTATCTCCAAAGTCTAATAATTTAAGATTTCAATACATTTTGACAATTCATGGGTCATTCTTATGAATTATGACAAAAAAACCTGATAATATTCATTCTCGTTTCCATTATCTTTTTAGATAGAGTTTATAAATGAAAACGATTCTGGTAAAAGTATTTGTCAGTGGTCCTACTATTACATTCCCTAGGCTTCCTCAAATCAGTTTTGTAGTGTATATGAAAATGTAATAATTTTGAAATTCATTTACACAAAACATGAATGGTGTATTTGAATAGTGTAAAAACAATGTTATATTTGTAACTAGAAATTCGTGTAAGAAAAATGTCACTTGTACAGACACCAACAAATTCAATTAATCAATAAAACTTATTTCAATTTTTTTAAACTTTTACTTTCACGAAACAGGATTAGAATTAGAACTGTAGTTCTGTATAGTAATTAACAAGACTGAACACTTCATATCTATAATAGATGAAATACTTTCTTTCAAATTTATGACATGTGAGACCAAAATTAAATTACTTTCAACTGAAGCTCAAAGCACCATATGATGAAAATAATTCGGGTGAGCATGTTTCCTTTGGAAAGAGCGTTATACATGCCTCACCACACTACATACCTGACACTTGGTTGAAGACTTTGTATTGTTCAATGGCTCGTATGTGATCTCAGAGTGGTCAATGGAGTCTGTGGCCGCTCCAGGATATTGAAATGTTACGTTTACTGAACTGATAGAATTGTCCTTTGTAGCAGACACTTTGAGATCCTTCACACAGTGTGGATCTGTCGGGATGAAAATAGTATGTGGATTTAGATGCTGGTACATGTGAAGAAGATTCAATTATTATTTGCTCTCTTTACAAAGTGTCAATAGAAGATTGAGTCTCTAAGTTAATTTTCATTTTACGAAATACAATTCAAATAAAATCATGCCTTACGTTGGAGTTAATATGATCAATTATATAAAGATCATCACACAGTATAATTTAAAAATTTAATATAATAATCTGAAATAATGGAATAATCTTACCATTGCATTAACTATAATGTGTTGACTTTAACTTTTACACCAACAATTATCCTTCTCAACGTTTGAAAGATTTTTTTTCTTAAATATAGGTTTTGTGGGAAATCGTCATGACATCAATTAAATCGATTTTAGATTCTCAGCTTTGTTAATAGTCCGAGAAATTGTATAGGGCGCGGGAAAGGTCACACTTACATTTAGGGGTTGTAGTAGGGATAATAGGAGCAACAGTGGTGAACGTAGGACTTGCAACAACATTTCTAGAATTATCATCATTTATTTCGTTTGTCAATGCTGACGTCGTTGCTAGGTTGGAAGCTTCTGTTAATTCTGTAGTCGGTGATATTGTTGAACTTGATACAAATTGATACAGCTTAGTTGTTTGAGAAACTGTGTTCTTCTTTCCATTTGATTTCCCAATTGTTGTACCAAAAAACTGAATTTGAAATAGGAAAAGATAAAAATATGCACACATATACAAAAAATGTGCACACATACTTAAACAATTCAGAAAAGTATCTCGTTCAAATTTCCATTGTGTACAACAATATCAGCAAAATAATACATTCCAAGGCATATAACGCACAGAAGATTTTAAAGGTTGCTTTAAGTGGTTGCATATGTGATTCTCCCAATTACTACCTGGTTTATTGTTTTCATTCTATTCAGTGCTGATAACGCAGCGCATTCATTACATTTATCTGACATTCGCTAAAAATGAAATTGTTTGGATTGCCAGAACCCCGTTCAATGAGAAGTTAAAAGCTCAGAACAACTTTAGAATTAAATTTACACAACTATTTAAAGTTCATTGATATTTACAATGACAGTATGTTTCATGATTTTTCATCTGGCTTAGTTAAAGCCAAAATAAAATAATGATCAAAGTTGAGTTCAAATCGCCTCCCAAAACTTGCATCTTTTCCTGTGAAATGGCAAAATGAAAACGGCTCTAAAAATGTAAAAAAAGTCGTAATGTTGTGTTCATTTAGCTTGTGTATAAGTTAAATGACCTGCTTTACACTCTTAAGCTATGTTTGTCTCTGTGTCTGCTGAAAATAAGTCCGCTGTCCGGTTTTAAACACAAATAACGACTTTAACCCGTTTATTGTCAAAAAAGAACCGATAAGCATTGGGCTTCTGTTTTTTTGACACAACCAATATTTCGCGATGAAGTTTGACATATTTGACTCCAATAATTTACTCCACATGACATTGAAGTCGATATAGTTGTAAGATTAACATTCATGAACAAAAGGAATCAGGTATTTATGCAATTCAAAAACAGTACTGGTTCTGAAATTCTTGCTTTTTTAAATTTCACAATACTCTTCCATATGATTTTTTCCAAGAAGAATGTGACTTACAATTTTTACATTTACATTTATTTGATTTCTGACGTAGATGACTTACTTGAAAATATGTTAGTATAGATACAACGTTTTCGAAGTTCTTTCTTCGTATTACCGATAACTCAATAAAAGAAATCAACTTTATGTTTCAAGTCTTTCTTATCTTGTCTCCAAAGATGTTTGATATCCATACACTTGTTAACTAAAATTCTTTATGTATTAAAACATTCCTATGAAATATATGTATGTTTTCCTCCGCAGCAGAAACATAGCATAAAATCATGAAGTTCAAATAAGTTCATTACCTGAATGCATGTCTGTTGCAAAGGATAGATGGATTTGTTTTCATGTCAGTGTAGAGTGATCTCTCGAAAGATCTATAATGATTAAACTGAAACAACTTAATAACAATAAAACACCTGTATTTAAATCATTGATATGTCATTTAAATGTGTCGCTATGACTATGAACACGAAATATGATCTTGTGAGACTGGTGACGGAGATGAACATCTAAATACTAATCATAGGATTGAAATATCTTATGGTTGACAAACTATCAAAAACTCACCAGCACAACAAATATCCACTTCATCATCGATGCATCCATATTAGATCACTTGGTATTTCAGAAGGTCTCTTTAAAAAGAATTAGATCTAAAAATCCCATTCTTCTTCCTTGTCTGACTCCAAACATAAACCGCGATTGGTGTAGAGAGATACGACGCTAGGCCGACGAATAGATAAAAGATAACAGTACTAAGATGAGCGACAGGTAGGCCCAGGACACACACTTTGATATCCTTGTGCGTGAAATTTAAGTTATTTGCATCCTTTATTGGACTAAGTTTCATGATGTTATTTTCATGCGTTTCAAGTGACAACTCATCATCTTTATTTTTAAAATTGATGGGAATTACTGAAGAGTGATCAATTATGAATACAGAGTTTAGTTTGCAATATCTCCGGGATTAATTGCGTTATTCAACAGCCTCAAATAAAGTATAAAACCAATGACGTTAGGCCAGTCCGATAAAATCGACCGTTTTCGGAGGAATTTTTTTTTTATGGTATCAGGGGTATTCCTCTTCACAAAGTTCTGAAACTTCCCTGTTCGCAAGGATAAACATTGATCTTGATAAAGCTATCTGTTATCACGCCAGTGTCACCTAACAAACAAAGCCGGTCTTTAAGATAATATAAGATCAATTAGATAAACTTAATGTAATGCTAATATATGTAATATCATACCTATTTACTGTCTTCAATTTTTGTAGGAAATTAAGATATAATAAAACACAATCAGCCATCTACATAATAGATTAAATAATTTAGCAACCAAACCGTACGAGACAAAAAAAATAATTGTATAACTTTCTTGGTCTCATCATTCTCCTGAATGAGTTATATGCTTAGTACAAGGATAATAATACTAAATCATCTAAGATGTATTCACCATTTGTGAAGTATATGTATATGTAATTTTAAGGTCACAGCGAATCCGATATTGTGTAATAAAATCCTTTGTTTGGCTTAGGACTGACAAGAATTGTTCGTTTCTTTAATGCATTAAGGTATTTCTTAAGGATATAAAGTGATTTCACGAAACGTAAATTAAATGTTACCAATTGAAAAACAGTGTTTTTGAATCAAAATAAGGATTTCATAGAAATTTTGCCAAGTTCAATTAAGCTACTAATCCTTTTCCCTTTTCCAAAAGGAGAGCCGCATACAACTTTCGTCTGATAGGTGGCAGCTTATTATACGACTCGGTACGGACAATCAGTCTGAGTAAATAGAAGTTTAATCTTCGAATGTAATTATATTTTGAATAAACTAGTATATGATAGGGACAATGCGAAAATATGAAAAATCAAAAAAACGTTCTACTGTGCCTTTAAATAATAAAAAATGCACGAAAATATACTCTCGTCTGTTTCAGTAACCGTCACATCTGGCATTTTTTAAATATTGTTTTTAGTATAGCCAATTTAAACTAACAACCTCAAATCGATAATGAGTTTGTGTAAGTGTGAAATAACGACATAGGCATGAGCCGCTAGCTGTGATATCACAAGGCCCACTTTGTTTTCAATACCTTTGACAAATACAAATCGGTTTAATTAGTCATTTTTGCTATATCATCACATATATGTTGTCAATTTGCTGGTAGATGACGGTTTAAAAAGAGGTTTGTGAACCTTTTGTCTCGGTATTAGGTCAAATATGGATAGTGTGTATCCGCTATCAGAGGGGAAAGATCTTCCCGAGGTGCGATACTGATAAACATGTGTTGCTCAGCCGAGCTTGTTTATCAGCATGGGACCGAGGCGAATGGGGTTTTTAAAACGCATTTCATAACATTTTTATACGTAATAGCTTTTACCTCATTGAAAATTAATTCAAATGTTCGATGACATTGGATCACATAATCAGCATGTGTATTGATCAGAGGATTTTCTCACATCGTTGTCAATTAATTGAATACTGAAATCCTTCTCTTTGTTTGTATTTACACACACAGAATTTGCAATTATCGTTTTATCTTTTTCTCTTGTTTAAATTCCCAAGTTGCATTTACCTAGTATATATAGTTTATATTACTAGATGTTTGCTTCTTCCACGTTTCTGATGTACCTTCGTGGTTGACATCGCATCCGAGGAATAACATTGTCACTACAAAAATAAGAGACAAGACTCGTCTTCCCTACTGAAGTTTAAAATGCACGAAAGATACTCTCACATAACATACAATTGCTATATCAACTTCTGAATGTATATACATTATGAATTATATGCAAATGATTTTAGAATTGAATGAAAGTTGTCAATCTAAAAGTGTATATGTATCATCCCAACTTGGGATCGCGTCCCATCTTAAGATGGGACGTCCGATCTTGAGATGGGACGGCAGATACTTTAACATGTTCATAATATCCTTATTCTAATGTTGAATTTTGTAATAACATGATAACATGTGTCATTTAGATAAGCGTTTTAAGGACATCGAAAGATATTTTGATTTTATGTTGATTTTGATGACTTATTGGCTTTATCTATCTCTCATCGCATACGAGTCTTTTATCGTAGCCCAATACGATTTCAAAAGTAATTCTTATACAAAATTTTATAAATTATTTCATTATATTCTTAAATATTTTTAATTATGACAGCATGTTAAGCAAATAAAAAAAGAAATTATATTCAATTATACACTCAAAACCTACTGTTAGTGAATACCAAGAATGCTAATCTAATGCCTTGTAATCAGTTCAATTTCTTGCACATAAACCGTTCCGTTAAGCAAGATTCCAATGTACATATTGTGTTTGATAGTTGAATCTAAAAGTTTATGTTTCTTAAACATAATTCTCAAACACTAACCTATAAGTGGCGTTCCGTCAATGCTTATAAGATATCCAGTAAATAAATCCAGTTATGCCTCATCATATTCCCGATCGAACCTGATCTGATCAGTGTCGTGATGCAAATGGCAAACATACCTGTTTGGTAGTTCAGAGATGGGTGTGGGGTGGGGGGAGGGGGGATGTCCGAAAGAAGGGGTTTTGGTAAACATCCGGTTCGGTTATGACACTAATACCCGTGTGTCACCTTCCAATTAGTGACAAGAATGGGTACCAATTGTACATGAGCATGCTTGTAACACTACAAAGGTACACGCCGAGCGTTTGTTGTTTTAGTCAATGATCATCATTCATAGTTACCAATGCATTTGCCCCTATCGGCAATATCTCTGATAGGTGGAAGCAGACGTGATCAAACCCTAACCAAAACCAACAACAAATGTTTATGTTTATTGTATTGTTATTCGATGAAAATAGTTTTGCCACACTAAATATATTCAAAATACTTTTTTCATTAACAGAACGATTATCATGTCAAGTTACTTAACCAAAATGAAATGTAACATCATCCATTGATTATTTATGGGGAAATAGCAGGCTTTTTGATAGATATTTTAAAAAATGAGAACTTAGTTTCCAAGATTTACAAAAGAGGATTATGGTTTAAACATATTTTGTTCATTTTTATAAAAAGAAATTTGATTTGGAGGCAAGCTGGAAGCTTATACTATTGCCGCTCCAATAAAAATTATATTTTGAAACCATCCAACATACAACACAAAGTCAAACAAATACGATGTACAGTTGCAGCACAATACGTTAAGATATTCAATATTGCAAAGGCAATTTATTCATGCTAATTTAGAAATGGAATATTTCAACTCATTTCTTATCAATACTACAAGAAGATTATAAACGGAGTTTGTTGACTGAGTTTATTAAAAATAAGATAAGCTTCATTGATATACTTACACTTATCGAGTTATTTTGTGCTGACATACATGTACTAATGTAAAATCTTCAGAGGACTAAATGATTCATATTGTTATTGCTTATACAAATTTGATATTGAAACTGTCATTGCTTATTGTAAAACATTCGATATTTCATTGTATGAAAATATGCAATATGTGTAATCATATAATGGTTAGTAAGTATATTACTATGATTAAAACGGTATTTTATTTCAATAAAACATATATTAAACAATATTCAGAATATATATAGAAAAAGGAAAAAGGATTAGCAAACAGGCAGCAAATGCCTATATAATATATTTTCCTGAAACAAACATAAAACGATTTAGATATCAAGTACATTAGTGGAAATATACATTTGCAATTATTCTTACTAAACTCAAATTTATATAAGCTTTGTCTACCTTACACTTTTGTAAAAATTTTAGGAAAGAGCTTTAAAAATCGATTGGTATCATTTATGAAATGATTAATATATATTATTAGGAAATCAGTAACACTCTGTGACAAAGATTTGTCGCCGTTAACATAGATTTTAGTACATTGATATGAGTTACGTGGGAATATTCAAACCCTAAGGTTGGCATTAGATGAAAATATCTAAAATGTTGGGGAACCAGACTTCGATAATAGGAACTTTTAATTTCTTTTACATTTGATACAATCAACCAAGTCGCCAAGTAGATAAACAAGATAATAATTTGTTAAAACAACATGGATTTTTGGTGTCTCCAAATGTTGTTTTAGCCTAACACTACCTACGGTGGGCAAATTGGTGCCCATTCATCCGTTCTCTGACACGCCAAGCTGACACATTAACGTATTCAGTTTATTCAGTGCTGCATTGTAACGATGGAGAGTACCTTAATTTCTGTTTATAGAAGGTTTTTGCATGGACTATTCATTTCTCTGTATCAGGTACGTCTTTTAAATATATATTTTATAATATTTTATACCACCTTTTTGTAAAGAAACTAAGATACAAAGATGTCTCTGTGATGTCAGCTGTTCGATCTACGCATGTATTGGTCGTTTGAAAAATGCTGAAAACTAATATCTAAATATAAATCTATAAATTGATCTGATTTTGTTATGTCGCCTAACAAATGTGATTCAATCAGTTAAAAAATAAACTTTAAATAAATGTTTGAGTAGTGTTGAATCGTTCGTACTCGATAACATATGAAACCGAGTGAAAAAGTGAAGTAAATGAATATCAAATCAACTTTTCTTCGTAGGTGTGAAAAGAATATAACAAAACTATCTAAAAACATGTCTTACTGACACAAATCATTATAAAATATGAATATTATTAACATGTTTTAGTATCCCCCGTCCCATCTCAAGATGGGACGTCCCAACTTGGAATCCCAAGTTGGGACGCGTCCCATCTTAAGATGGGGCGGATCCGCAGTTGGGATGATACATATATAGTAAATCAAAACAAAATAGCTGATTATTACTGTATATTTACAGCTAATATGGACGTTGATAATGTTTCTCAAAGCAATTGCTTTGATAAAGAGCCCAAAAACGTTAATCTATCCGTCTCAGTATCCAACCATCTTTTAGATATTTCAAGACAAATTAGAATTTTGAAAAACAAACATTCATTCAAACATTTAAACAGATATGACAAGTTTAAAAATACAAAGATGATCTGTAAATATGAGGAAATTGAAATTTCGATTAATAATCACCAAACGCACGCGCATACTTTTCAAATGAAGTTCCCACAAAAACAATATGTGAATCCCTTGTGATATTCACTATCAAAACGATGTTTACTGTACAAGCTTTCGGTATTCCGTAATTCCGTGGTTCGGTTTCCACCGAGTCAGTTGAATCATACTAAATATTCATGCAGGCATACAATATTACATGAAATCAACCTCGAAGTAACAACACCTTTACATAATATATAGTTCATTTGAACACATTATTGAGTTTTCTATTACATAACGCAGATGTCAAGCATATTAAAGATGTTTAATGCAAATATATGTGTAAAAAAATTTATTCTGAAGACAAATAATATTATTTGATTTCTGTCGGTACACTGAAATGGTGCTAATCTGGTCTGATGCATTTCTAATATGTCATAACTGCTTAATTTTGCTGTGAAGGCTCTTGTCTACGGCTCAGAGTAATTGCCTGTCGCTTTCTTCAAATCACAAAAACTATATAACACAACGGTCGAAAATCTTAATTGTTTACGATCACTATGAAGGATGGTTATTGAGCTTCTTCTTTGGCATCTCATGTTTGGAGATTTTACATACGCTTCGATAACTATGCGGTCGAACTATTTTTTACAAAATGTCTTTAAACAACTAAGTAATTTTTTCTACTGGGTTTGTCACTACCAAAATGTGTAATTCACGGTTGTAAATCTGATTGTATACCCCTTGGGACAAGCAATCTCAAGAGTCATTTCAATGTTTTTGACATACATGTATATACCGACAAGAAAAACAGAGAACTGATAAATTGACAGTGAATTTATAATTGCTCAAATTTCAACTGAATCAATTCCGAGCATGTAGAGATTGAAAATTTTCGTCTAGCAAATTCGAGCTTATCAATTTTTGATACCAAGCTATCTAAAACTATAAAATAAATCCAGTAAAATAATGTATATCAGAAGGAATAACACCTAGTGCTGAAGCTTTATGATTTTACAGAATGTTTCACTTCTTTTTCTATTACCTCGTTGGACAGACAAATAATATTGTTTTGGTGAAATACATATATCTATTCACGAAACGGTCGCCACGTTGAAAAAATGGATAAAATATATTCTCAAAATGGCTTGTGATTCTATTAGTGACGTGAGCTCATTTATGTATCAGAAGACCTTTTAAACATTCACTACGCAACAATCAAATCATTTAATAGATCTTATTCACTCTTCTATTTAATAATAATGATGATAGTAAGAACAGAGTATTTAAAACACGCTTATATCACGTGGGTTGCATGCTCAAAGCCAATTCGTTGATAATAGAAGAGTTGATTTCACAAAGGAAATAATTATCTGAAAAACTTTATTTTGAGGCTCGTATTGAAGCTAGTTAAAAAATAATTGTAAGTCGCATTTCACAGGAACTTCAATAGGTGGCGGCATAAAAGTAAAAGAGAGTTGTCCATATGATGAAGTTTTGACCCATTGCATTGACAGAAGTCGTTTAGGGACATAGAGTTTTAGGAGATCACAGAGATATCCTGAGGTTTCATCATTGACGCACTCTTACGTCAGACAGAGTACCTGGAAGATAATTCTCTGTTGATTCGGAAGTCATGATCAGTGAAGCTGTTCAATAACAGGTGTGGTCATTTTGGGGCATTTTGTAACAATCCTGGCTGCAGTATTTTGACCTCGCTGAAGCCTATAGTCACAGACTTTGGGGCACCAGTAAGCAGGCTATTACAATAGTCTAACTTTGACATAACCATGGTGAGAAGGGAAATAGTGGCTAATTTGGTTGTAGGAAACTTACTGATGTTGCCGAAGTTGAAAGAATGATGAACTCATTACGTGATTCATATGATTTGTCATACAGAACTCTGGATCAAGGAGGACACTTGCCTCTATTACAGATGATGCAATCGGAATATCAAATTGTCCAAACGTTATTAAATGTAGGTTGACATTTTTAAGCTTTGATTCTGAACAAACCTATTTTCTTTCAGTTTCAGATACTTTTTTACATCATCAAATAATTGTGACAGACCTTTAGATCTTATCATGTTTTATTTAGTTTACTATTTTGTTCAATTAGAAGATCAACATAATGTTTTTGGAGGCATATAACGGAGTTAAAATAGCACAATATTGAATTTTAAGTCGAACAAGTAGTCCTTTATATGCCTCTGATTTCCAAACACAGTATGTTTTTATCTCCATTCTTCCATAACAACGATTTTAATTTGAACTATAGTCTTTCGCGTAAAGTCGGCTGTGCTATGTCATCTATGCTCGTGCACGGTTTCCACGGACTGCCATTCATACAGATATGATATTACGCATTTGGGAATCTCGAATGACGTTTCTTGTAACAAGACTCGGACATAGCCGACAATTTGCAAATGCTGTGAAGGGAATTCACTCTGTTAGTATTCCTGACCGGCGTCAGCGTAATTTCCAATAATCGGAATCTTGGTATTGGTATTTTGGTATTGATGTTTCAAATAAATTGTGTGGTGAGTGCAATCTGTATTATGACTTTGAATGGTATGATGTTCTGCCATGAAATCTGTTTCAAGAATTAAGGATATACTTCATGTTATTGAAATAACTTCCTTCATGAAATGCAAACTGTTAAGTTTTAGCCACAGGCACAGGAGACATCCACATAGGTCATTTTACATATTTAAAAAGGCTTTTCACGTAGGCATATCAAGCTCCGATATATATACTGTTATAAACATACTCAGTAAGTGGCGTCCGAAAGACACGTGCATTTGTTGTTATTTTGAAATTGGACCAATGAGAAGGGATGTCGCATATTGAACGAAGCTGTTAATCCTCGATCTGGGCACATCCGTCTTCTAAATGAATTAACGTGGCTCTATTTAAGAAGATGAGTGTTGATTCCAGTGTTGAATGGGAGGTCGGTCATTTATAAAAACGTTACGAGTGGTACTACAATTAACAACACATTTTATCTAAACACTTTACTATTTAACCGCACTTCTTTTTGTTCCATTTTGCCGAGTTTTTCACCGCACATTTCACCGCACTAGTTACATCATACATCGTATCAGTGTTCCCCTACTCGTAATTCGGGATTTTATCTGTTCGTTGATGTTCTGGGTCAGAGGCGTTTATTCCAAAGTGCATTCCTCTTTAATGCATTAGTGATTGTGAGTTCTCTAATTGTGATAAAATTGGTAAAAATGATGGTTATATGCATTAAATCCATTGTTGAAAAACTAATTTCTAGCTTATCGTTAGATTGTCTACTATCGACGTTTGTTGAATTTATTCTATCTACGTAACTCTAACGTAATTGGGGATACTAAGCGAATGAAAACTTGAATTCGAAATTCTTGAAAATGGCGACAAATTCAATGATCTATATATATGGTGATTATGGTAAAATCTGGCTCTACATATAGATAATCCAGTGAAACTTACCTTCATCTGTGCGGAAAATTTTAAATTCTCACAAGCATATGTGACTTTATTTAAACCAAACACAAACGTCATCCAAATAATTTTCCATGGTTATGTTTTATCCAGACTGGTTTTAAGTGAAGTAATTGTTAACCCTTCACTGTAAACTACACCCTTGCTTGTCTCAAGATAGATTCTTTCGGACCAGTTTTATCAAAGATATAGAGAGAGAACATTGAATGCAGTCCTAGGGGAATTTTGTATAAACAGGTCAAGGAAACCATACAATTTGAACATTATCTCCCTTTACAAAAGTCTATTTCTATCCCTATCCTTCAATTCCGCATTTCAAATCATAACCTACCAATAGAGACTACCAGGTAACAAGGTAATGTGTTTGTAAGATATGCAACAAAATGTGGGAGAGGAGCTTTGTATATTCCCCCAAAAAAGTGTCGATATCCAAATGTTTATTCACTTTTATGAAATTCTGACCCAAACATTCACCAAAGAGCTGAAAAGTATTTATGATTAAATCAATTAACATCCAAGTTTTGTTAGGAAATTGTGCATGAAAATAGCTAAATATATTTGTAATCTTATTTTGCTTTTGTACCACATATGACCGGTTTTGAATGAACACAGATTGATTGATTACTTGTTCACATATTGTTTATGCATATGTGAAGTTCCTTTGTGATTGAACAATGCATGTCAGATGTCCACCTCAAGTCTTTAGTACCTTGTGGCTTGTCGGAAGTAGGGTTGAGTATGTCATTGTAGTTCGGTTTTTGTATTCAGGGGGATGTCTTAACTTTTAAGCAGCACCAATCTCGTCATTGGCAAAAGACATGAAATCGTCGATGTAATATGTATTCACTTCATGCAATGGTGTAAAGAAAGGTCGAAAAACATTTTAGGCTTATACACTTTTATTTTGTAAGGAAAATATATTATGTTATTGCATTATCATGAAAAGGTTTCATATATACATAATTACGGACAGAAATGAATATTAAATACATTTACTATGAAAGTCATGTTTGATCATCATACAAGCTTATAGAAATCATTCTAGTCGTCTGGCAAACTTAAGTACTCGACAGGGTTCATTACGCATCAAAATGATTCATATTGTTTTTAAGCTGAATATAATAGAGGCAAAATTTGCAGTATGAAATGCAAACACATATTATAAGAGTACAGAAACAAAAACATGATTTGTAAGTAACACCTTTCAAAAGTATAAGATAAAATGTTTGTATTCATATTCTTAAAGTCATTATGGCATGTTCAATAAAGTCTATATACATATCATACAAACAAAAAGTTACGACAGCAATACAAAGGCGACTTGATTATTGTACTCATGAAAATAATATCTACTTTTCTATGAGAAAAGTAATTTAAAACATTAACAAAGTGTATCGAAAGATATTAGTGAATTGAAATCATTTTGCAACATACATGTATCTCTTTTAGGTTCAAGGAAGGAAGAATAGTTCCCGATGTGCCTACTGACTTGACTATTAACTCATTTAACATCATACTTTGCTAATTGTCAAAACCGACCTTTGGCAGAAAATTCCTTTAATTTGGTTCATTTGAAGAAACAAACTTATGAGAAGACATCTAAGTTTCCTTAAGGTCATATAAAAACTGCAATGAGAATACCTTAGATCTTGCTAATGAGACTCAAATTCTACTATAAATTAATTGAAATCTAAGGTCTTCATGATATCCCATCGTACACTGCATTCTTGGTAATTATAAAATAAAATTTGTATGACAAAGATTAATACATCAAAATGAAAGTAATCGTGAACTTGTCACATATCAATAAAAGCACGTACAGTTCCTGGTTCAAGATGGTATTCGATTCACATATTCTCATAGATGTTGTCGTCGCCATATTCATTTGGATCTGTGAAAGGGAAAAGGATGACATTGTTAACGATTTACTATTCACTACATGCATTAAATATAACGTTATTGTCATTTTAAAACTATATTCAAGTTGAACAAGCTTATTTACCAAAAGCTTGGTTCTCATAGATTACTTCATCCTCTTTTCCAGCCAATGCCGTCCTCTTTCTCTCTATCATTTCCTTAACTGCGTCGTGTACGAATATGTACTGATTCTGAAAAAGTGCGAAGGTCATTTATACTAAAAGAAAAGATCATTGCATGACTGGGGTCTATTGCATAGGAGATATTCGTCTTTTGTTCTTATATCCAATTACTATTCATGCATTTGTGCTCAAACCGTTTCCTTAATTTCGACCAATTTCCATTGATGGAATGATATTGTGATCAGATATTCTATTTTTATGTTACATCAAGCAAAGCGAAGACATTGTTTTCTTTATTATGAAATATGTGTAACACATTGTTTTAACGTTGGGTAACAGAGCTCCAGATAAGCTGCGTATTTGCGTATTTTACTCAGAAGAAAAGTCAAAATACGCAAGAAAATTAAATTGTCTGCGTAATGAAAATCACTTAAAATCTACGTTTACGCTTCTCAAAAATTAGCAATGAGTATTTACCCAATACATAAGAATTATAATGCGTATCGTGTCATTAACAAAAATCAAAATATTTACGTGAAAATCTCAACTTTAAGTCACTGGTAATTACAACAGTCTTTAAAATTACATCGTAAACATCTACTCCGAGCAATGCTTTGTGCAAAGCGGCTTCGCTTACTTCTCCGAACACCATTTAGAACTCGCTCCAATTCATATAACTGATCTGATAATTCCCAGTTGTGTTAGGAGTTTAACACCGTTTGTTTTATGCAAGATTGGGGCCTACTGACTTTGAATGTGCACACGAAACTAGCATGATTACTTAATTTTCCCAACGGCGTTTCGTCAGTGTTGGCTTGTGCAGATTTGGGCTCGAAAAAGGTTTAGTTAAGGCCAGCACATAGAAGTAGTCATTTGACATATTTTTTAATTGAGAACGTATTTTCAATATATATGTGGTATAGTTGTAGAATGTAATGATGGCATTTTTATGAAGATGATACAAGGAAAAAAACGAGAGTTGCTGGTAAAAAAAGAAATAATTAAATCCGGTCTGGGATATTCGCAAGCGTGTTAAGATTAATTTGTTATTGGTAACAATTACATATCAATGCCGACTCAGTTAATAAATACTCTGACGTTTTGCCTTACAAGTTTTCAATCAGTTGCCTTTGAAAAGAAATTTCATCTTAGCACACGCCCAATTTGTTCTGTTATTACTGATCATTTACAAACAGAAAGTAGGCTTTTCCCATATCTCTTTAAAGAAAATGTTTTACGGAGGTTGATGAAAGTTAATGTTCAGAATTTGGTTATGGAAATAAGGTTAACACGTGAATATAACTTGTCTTTGCTTTATGTTTGATTAGAATTTAATAACATGTTTAAGTTTTTTACGTATGAAATGAATACTCAGATTTCGAAAAATTGGTGGGTATCAAAAAGTATGAATACCCATTTGATGTTTGAAATACCCACTCAGATCTAAAAATCTGGGTATCATACCCACATAGCCAAAAGCTTATCTGGAGCTCTGGGATAATAGTATAAACAAGAGGTAGGTGTTTGTACCTCAGACTGAACCATCATAGGACGACAGTCTCTCATCTTGAGCACGAAGGAGAAGATGTCAATGGAGTCCTCGAGATCAGCCTTGTCGATCACCTGCAGAAAGTAGTCCACACAGATGAACGTTCCTGTTCGTCCTACTCCGGCGCTGTAATGCAATTCAAAGTCTTTGAGGATCACCCAGTTAGTCCATAAATTACAAAATTATTTTTTAAATAATTATGCAAGATTTACCAATATATAACAAAAATGTCTATTGATGGTCACGTACAGCAAAAATGGGTTATAATTACATATAGTTCTGGCATTAAATCACAAAATGACAGGACAACTATCACTTAGTCTATAATTACATAAATAGTCATGGAAATATGCACAATCGTATGGATCTATCACATGCACTCGCAGGGTGAAACCCATAACAGACCTGCAGTGAACCAACATAGGTCCTTTGTCTGTGGGCTTCAACTCGTTCCTGACATAACGGGCGAAATCTATGACATCCCCAGTCTTGAGGTTAGCGTTGTAATCTTGCCAACCCCGTAGGAAGAAATGCTTCACTTGTCTACTCCTGGAGCCCTGAAACAATTAATACATTTTATGAAATTTCATCTTCTAATGATTTGACGAATACCTGATTTCTTTATCAAAAAATTGTAAAACTTCTCAACGAAGCAATGTAATGCAGGCATGCATAAGAACACTTGCGTTAACTCGACGTTTGTGCTGTTAAGTCAAACAAAACCTCAGAGTCAGTCAGTCAGTGTAATGTTCTTCATCCATAATTGAGACATAGATAACAATCAATTATTTATTAACTTCGGCATGTCAATATGGCGATGGCGTTGTACCCATCTAAAAAGCTTCCAAAACCAGGATCGTAAAATATACGAAATTATTTAATCTATAAATCTAAAACGAAACATGATCATATTACATCCCCTTTCTTTCGATAAAAGGAAATGATAAATTTGTCTGATTGAAAATCCTCTAATTTAAACATCATTTAGATGAGTAACAAAACTCATAACTATGCACAAAAAAGTTTGTTCACTTTTGAATAACCATGAACAGAAACTTGCTTCTTAGCAATATGAAGTAAACTTTTTCTACATAAAAACCAACTATTAATAAACTATTATCAAATTTGACTGTAATCAACTACATCAATAACAGTTCAGCATTGTTCAATCAATCGGTCTGGTCTGTTTACAATCCTACCACTCCTGGTACATTCACCACCACGAGTGGTCAGTTCGCTGTTATTGGGTTCATCAGTCTGTGGATTGTCCTTATCAGACAAAGCAAAATGATTTGTATTTTCACTGTCACTGGGAGATTGGTCCATCTCAAATCTCACTTTTCTTGGATTTCCGAGCAGTTCCTTCAAATGGTGTCTGTTTCTTCTTAACACTTTGCCATTTGGAGTTTCTAACATATAGGACCTGGGCTCATCACACTTAGCAAATATCCTACCAGGTACCCACCTTCCACTGTCTTGGTCTTGGGTCAGGACTTTCTGACCGACATTTAAAGAGGGTAAGTCCTTCACTCCTGTTCTATCATGGTAGTGTTTCTGCAACTGTTGCCTATCATGAAGTCTATTCAGGATTGCATCCTTCTGTGGGTGATTATTCCCAATCAACATAGGTAGGTTGCTCTGTAGCTTCCGACCATTCAGGAGTTCACCTGGTGATGGAATTGTGCTGTCAATAGGAGTTGTTCTGAGACTGAGCAAGGCAAGATCAGGATCAGTTCTGGATTGCTTTGCCTTGGTTAGACACTGCTTAATAGTTTGCACTGCTCTCTCCACAAACCCGTTACTTCTTGGATAACGAGGACTAGAAGTTACATGGTGAAAACACCACTGTTCTGCAAAAACGCTTAAACTCCTCACAATCAAATTGTCTCCCGTTGTCACTGATAACCTTGTTTGGTATCCCCTGTTCTCCAAACAGCTGTTTACAGTGCTCTATGACAGCTCTACTTGTACATTGTCCATGTATCCTTCGCACAAAGAATGACTTAGAGTAGTAGTCAGTTATCAACAAATTTTCACATCCATCAAAGTGAAATAAATCCATTGCCACAGTTTGCCATGGTCTCTGTGGGATATCATGTGGGAGTAATGGTTCATGTGGCTGTGATTTCTGATTCGTTTGACATATCTCACAGGTCTGTAATAGCTCCTCTATTTCCTTGTTGATACCTGGCCAGTATATGCAAGACTTTGCTCTTAGCTGACACTTGACAACACCTTGGTGACCAACATGCAATTGTTGTAGTGCTTCACGCCTCATTGGAGGTGGTATCATTATCCTGTCATCTTTCATCAGCAATCCATCCTCCACTGTCAGCTCATGTCGACACGACCAGAATGGACGGATAATTTTCTGTACCTGTTTTGCATCCTCCGGCCACCCAGATACGACAATGGTCTTCAATGCTTTGAATGTCTCATCATTTTCCGTTTCCCTGCGGATCATCTCAAGCTTTACACTTGAGAATTGGACATTGTGAATAGTTTTGTCAATACTGATAGTTGGACCTGGAGACGGATTCTGTCTAGAGAGCATGTCTGAAAGAGTCATCTCTCTTCCAGGCCTGTATTGTATCTCAAAATCATACTGCTGGAGTTGTAGCATCATCCTCTGGAGTCGAGGTGGGGTACTGGCCAGATTCTTGTGCTGAATATTCTCCAGGGGCTTATGATCCGATTCAACAATGAAATGGCTGCCAAAAACATAAGTATGAAATCTCTTGCAACCAAACACAACGGCTAGAAGCTCACGCTCGATATTTGCATAGCGCTTTTCAGTGTCGGTAAGTGCCTTGCTTGCATAAGCAATTGGATATCCATCTTGCATTATCACAGCACCTAATCCTTTCAGTGATGCATCAACTTGCACAACCGTAGGCTTCTTGGGATTGAAATATTTTAGGGTGCCATCGAATGAAGCCTGGTGAGATTCTGTCCACTGCCATACACTGCCTTTGTGCGTCAAGACTCTCAATGGTTCCGTGAAATCAGCCAAGTTGGGTATGAATGAGGACATGTATTGTATCATACCAAGGAACCGCTGTAACTCCACAGTGTTTTCAGGTGGCGGAAGATTTTGGATCTCTTGTACCTTCTCAGGATCAGGATGTACACCTTGGGCATCATAGTAGTTTCCGAAAAACTTAATTCTCTCCTTCCTGATCTCACACTTCTCAATGTTGAAAATAAGACCATACTTTGCAGCAACTTCCATGAGATGATGCAGATTCTTGTCATGTTCCTCAACTGTCTTTCCATATACCGCTGTGTCATCACTGATGCCAATTGTACCTGGACACTGTTCCAGTATCATATCCATCTTTTCCTGGAAAATGTCTTGTGATATCCTTAGACCAAAAGGAAGTCTTAGAAACCGATACCTCCCAAAAGGTGTATTGAAAGTTGTAAGGAGACTAGAACTGTCATCCAGAGTGACACTCCAATAGCCATGCCTGGCATCCAACTTGCTGAACACTGTTGCTCCACTAAACTTGTGTGTAATTTCTTCCAGGGTAGGTGTTTTGTGATACGTCCTTTTAATGGAACGGTTTAAGTCACTTGGGTCAAGACACACCCTGAGTTTTCCACTTTCTTTTCTGCTGAATGCAAGTGATGACACCCAATCAGTTGGTTCTGTCACCTTGGTTATGACACTTAATGACTCCATTCTATCAAGTTCAGATTTCAATTCATCCCTCAGTTGAATTGGATACTTTCTTGCTGGATGTATCACTGGCTGAGCATCTTCCTTTAGGGTTATGTGACACTTTCCAGGGAATTGACCAATGCCTTCAAATCTGTCATGGTACAATTTCTGTAGAGTTTCCTTATTAGGAATAGGTACTGATTTCTCCACATTATGTACTGATGTAGTGGGACAGTTTGGTGTAATGAGATTCAGAGCAAGGCTTGAAGGAAGACCAAGTAAAATAGGACCCGGTGCGTCAGCAACAAAGAACTCAGTATCTAACCAGTTACCATCAAATCCACATTGTAATCTGACACTGCCATACTGGGCAATTTCAGTCCCATTATACGCACTTAACTTCACATGTCGAGCTTTTGTAGTGCCTGGTTTGGGAAAACCTAATGCATCAAGTTGATCTGGAAACATTCTTCTGTATACACGTAGTGGTAAAAGATTACCTTGAGCACCTGTGTCTACTTTCACCCTCATAGTGTGATTACCATGACGCTTATTTATTTTCACATCCAAATTCACCTTCAACTCATCAACACTGTCCTCTGATACTTCATCAAAGAATGTGACCGTTTCAAAGTGAAAATGTTCAAACTCTTCTCTTACATGGTCAATATCATGTTGCTTCTGTGAACGTTGAGGTAGTTGTTTCCTTTGGTCAAATTGGTGAGACTGTCTTGGCATATATTCTAAATTTCTACGTGATTGACGTCCGCGACTCTTTGACCTGGAGCGCTGGCGGTGCCTTGATCTGTTTGGCCTGTACTGCTGTCTACCTCTGCCCTGCTGACACATTTCCTGCCAGTGCCCTGTTTTACCGCACATTTTACACTTACTGTTCACCGCCGGGCACTTGTTTCGTGATGAAAAGGAGTGCTTTGTTCCACAAAACCAGCATACTCGTAGAATTTCATCTGTATGTAAAACCGTGCCATCTAGATTCTTAAATTGTGACATATGGTTACTGCTTGCTTCATGCCTTCTTCCAATATCAAGAGCCTCTTGAAGGGTCAACTTAATCTCTCGTCCTAGCAGTGTTTTCTGCACTTCTGGATATGGTACACCAGCAATAAGAACCTCAATTATTCTTTCCTCCAATGCATTATTGTCTTTAAATAAACACTTCATTGCTTTAGCCTTACACCTAGTGACAAAGTCATCAATAGTCTCACTGTCCTTCTGTTTGTAACGAAGAAATTCTAGTCTATGAATTCGGAAGTTCTCAGAAGGCTCAATTTGGGAAGAAAATTTAGTCCATAAATTCTTAGGATCTTTCAACTCTTCATCAGAAAGATTCCATGTGTTAAACATTCGAAGGCCATCCTTCCCAGACCATAAGATAATGTAACTATGTTGATTTTCTGGTTTGATATTCTTAATTTTGAACCAAAGCTCACTTGTTTGCTTAAACTCTTTAAAAGCCTGACCCCTGTCCGGGTGAGACCAGTCCATACAAGGTGACGGTACGGATTCGGCCATGGTGATTTTATGAACGCTTCACTAAACATTCAAAATAGAACAGTCTTGTAATTTGTCATTTTGGTCAACCGAGTGGAGTATTGTTACGATAACATAACATTGTGTCCAATGACTCCAATATAAGAATTACTGATACAAGATATGAAAAATTCCAACAATGACAGTCACGATGACATTCACTGAACCAGTCCATTTGGCGCGTAGTCGAAACAGCACGCCGACTGGCGAGAGGGAGACATTACTAGTTAGGCCTATACAGACAGGAAAAACGAGTGGTTCGGTGATGCGTAGGCTTGTTCACATCGCTGCCACCATGTAATGTTCTTCATCCATAATTGAGACATAGATAACAATCAATTATTTATTAACTTCGGCATGTCAATATGGCGATGGCGTTGTACCCATCTAAAAAGCTTCCAAAAACAGGATCGTAAAATATACGAAATTATTTAATCTATAAATCTAAAACGAAACATGATCATATTACAGTCAGACAGTAATATAACTAATATACACTTGGAATATATATCAAAAGATGCTGTTAAATCAAACAAAACCTCAGAGTCAGTTAGTAATATAAAAAGAAGATCAAGGAGAAAAGAAAATGTGGACTTTAATCTACACTTTAATACACTTTCAATGTGTATCAAAAGATGTTTTTTTAATGAAGTTTAGACATACAAAACATTCATTTACACCAAGTGTTAAATCCACGTTGTTGGTGTAAAAGAAAAGATTAGAAAAACGGGAAACATTAAATTCAAATTCGCAGCTTTGATAGTCTCTTATGATTTATCCGGACTCTCGTTTCGTAAGCCAACTTATGATAAAATATTATTACGTACCAGCGTAACTCTGAACATCTTGATTGTGTACTTGTTCATGGGTGATACGCTGACAATCTCCACCTTGATATCTCCATATGTCTGGACTTGGTTGACTTCTTCGGGCCAATATTGGGCAAGTTTACTCTGTTTACCCATTGAAATTTTAGCATTATGATGGGTATTTCTCAATAATACATGAATGGAAAACATTACATAAACATTAAGTGTTTTGAGACTGGAAATGTTATCTTATGAAATTGTAAAATTGTTTTAACTGTTTATGGGCCGTAGTTATGAAGTTCATTTTCTACGATTTGACTTGTCCACATCAAATCTTAAAGGATTTGTACATGAAGAAATGTCAAAAACATGCCATGAAGTGTTGTTTATATATACACCCTGATTTATCCAGATGTTGATGAATTGTGAACAGATTTATGTTCACAATTCATCAACATCTGGATAAATCATAACTTTAAAAAACAAGAAAAACGGAAAAATAAACTTAACCTTCCCGTTCTCAAAAAGGTCAGTGAGCTGCACAATGATCGGAACATTTTGCTCCCAGATCATCTGCCAGAAAACGTCCACAGTTTCTAGCACTGGGCCTTGAGTTGCTATGTATTCCCTGGGACGAGTATACCCCTGCATACATAAGGATCTGTCTATATCATTGGTTTACTTGTACAAAATGTATTTGGTTATTCTATAGTTTTTATTCATACAGGCTTAACTGAATCTCTTGCGTTGTATTAACAAAAAACTATGAGATACTTTATTCCTGTAAGAGATTTTGTCAGCGTGAATAATTAATCATTGCGTGAACAAATGCATTGTGACGACAAGCAATGTCAATAAACATTTTGACACCTTCAAAGTTCCTTACTTTTGAAGAAACAAGGAAAATTTAATTCATAGTTTTAAGGAAACGAGCATCATAGCAGTACAAATGAAAAATCCACGTTGGACTTGAACTAATGACATTTGCCCTTATTCTAACGATTATTTTCACATTTTGAATTAGTTAAAGTTTACGGTCGACCAGCGTTACATAGAAATTAATTACAAGTACCTGTGCATATGTTAAAGTTACTTTCAAATAATTGTCATCTATAGTCTAAAGTATTCATTACAGAAAAAATTAGCGCACCGGGATAAAGTTTGCATTGATATAGTCGGCGCCTTCTTCTTCCGTCTTAGGGAGCACCTTCACACGTGTGTGATCATCTTGAAATAAAACAGCGTTTTATTAAAAATCATACAATAATTTATGATGACATATATTGACAGTACCATTATGAGCAAACATTCTCCAGATTTAACACCTCAAATATTGTTTTTCGCAATAAACGGATCAAAATCGTATGGATTGTCTACATATGTAAGGGTTCTATACTTACATGCTAAGATGTTCGTATAACGGTTCTTTATTCGGTTGACGGCAAGTTTGGCATTGGTGTACGGGTGTGAAGGTGAACACTGACCAAGTTCCTGAAAACGTATTTAATCATTTGTACACGAAACTTCATACGAAAAGCTAAGAATTATTTACAGGTCTTTGTAAGTAAAAAATTGAGTAATGTAATGTATATAGTAGCGGGTTGTTTTTTAAACGGTTATTTTTGTGTATTATATTAAAAGTCATTCAAATTAATGAAACAATTAGAAAAATAAAATCAAACTTTCCTTCCACATCTGTGTATAGAAAGAAATACTATTATATATAGTAACCATAAAATTATTAAATAGTATTATTTGCAAAATAAGTTAACAAATATTATCTGTTCAACGTTTGGTTTTAAAAGCTGTTGTTAGTATCAATCAATTTTCAATTTTCATTATTAAAGTTTTTGTTTGTATGGTATTTAGGTTCACTGACCAGCCATTCCATTGAAAACAAACGTCCGGAGTCGTTATGGTATTTATCAACAAGTCTTGAGAAGTCACGTATTTTCTTAGGCCTGAAAAAGTATCATATGGTCATATTTCTCACATTAAAGTTGAAATTAATAAATGTGAATCGGCTTACAATGTTAATGCCAAGGTAAATTGAAGCTCACTTGCCACTTAGTGTCATGTTTCAATCTTTCTTTTAACATTCTTAAAGACTATATAACTTCAAAACGATAAATGAAGATACCCGATGATAAAAAGTGTTGGATCCCCCCCCCTCCCCCGATCCTTTGACGTACCTATGTACTTAAGTCCCTTGAAGTTTGATTGCAATTGAAGTGAATGACAGGTCTGACGCTCCATTCGGGACACATTTCCATTTAGATGAATGGAATATTGATTGTTGGTACACACGATGATGCTTTTGATGTAGCTGGTTCCGATATAATTTGTTTCGCGGAGTAATGGTCACTTTAAGGTTTGACTGAATTTGTGCAAATGACAAGTCTGTTGCTCAAATGGGTACAGGTTATTCTTACACATTGTTTCCTTTAGGGAAATAAAATTCCTCTTATATAGGTGATCCTGAAGATATTCTTGTTTTTGGAGTTTGAAAGCTGTTTTTCGAAGTATTGTTTTGTGCTGGCTTATTGTTCTTAGCAGTTTGCAATATGCATGTGAAACAGGCTCACTTCTTCCTTGTTGGTAATTGAATTTGATGTTGCTTAATCAAGTCATTATGTTAAGTTTAATTTAAAATGAATATTTGATTTGTATTGTAACATTGTACCTCCATTTCAAACTAAGTAATGTAATGTTCATAGAAAACTATTGTCGCACATTTATTTCATTTCACTTTGCAAATCGTGGATTTCTTTATACTTAATTCAGTTGAGTTTGAAATACGTTTTGAAATCTTGATATATTTCATGTTGAATATAATAAAGGACGGGTCCTTAATCTTTGTATTACGTCACTTAAATGAAATCAGTGGTTAAAAGTTAGGTGAGGTTAGGGAGATTTAACGCCGCTCTCAAGAGTATTTCACTTACATCACGGCTGCTAATAATATTGCAGGGGGAAAGCCTGCTTCACCATTTTGGCTATGCATTGCGGTGAAACCTGCGAGCTTCTGCTTGAAATAGCAAACTATGAATGATACTGCGCTGAAATTCAGACACCTGCAGACAAAGTTCCCGATCCCCTGGCGATCAAAGGATCTATTGATTCGAAGCCGAACGCGCTAACCACTCACTAATCCGCCCTCTGATTGAAGGTTAGACTAGATTCAGGGGGACAAACCCTCACTTTGAGAGTATTATCATTCTTCTCTATAACACACTAGAGTATCTAGTATTACCATTATTATGCACTAACATGTCAAGGCAGCCTTGTTCCCATTATGTTCATACAACCCACCAATATTGTAAGGGAGCTTTTGAACATGTTTTATATATTGTCCTGTGGTTTTGTCAAACTGGTTTCTATTAGATTCCAATATAATCTCATATACGCAAATCAAATCACAGAGAAGAATGGCATCCAGTTACTTAGAACATGAACATCAAATATAGAAATGATTTTCTTTGATATTACCTGTTATTATCAACACTTTCTTTCACCTCCTCTTCATCCGAAGCATCATCGACGTATTTGAGCTGTTTCCTGCAAACAATAAGTTAACATTCTTGAGGCATTGCCATAAATGTGTTTTCTTTTCCCTGCCATCTAATAAAAAATATAACTCACTAACACTCAAAAGAACAAAAAAACGTGACCATACAACCTACTAGATATTTTAACCCATGAGTGGTGCATACGTCTGAAACAGAGTTACGTCGTTTCTTCTGAAGCCAACTATTTTGAAACAATATTAATTCATGTTTTCGAAACTTATGCTTCATTATAAATCCTCGCTTCCGAATCTCCTTAACTATCTTAAATAGGAGAGTCATAAATGGCTCTTTGAATGGTTTAATGGCGCTCAACAGTAATACTGCTTTGATACATTAATGTCAAGGTAGCTTATACGTATCGTTAAGATCTTTTATGAACTTTTATTTCTACCTTTCGTAATATTTTAACTAAAGTGTTGAAAGTTCTAATCAGTTTGAAAAAGTAGTTTTTGAACAGACATAAACATAAAAAATATATTGCCTTGATCTACACAAATGTGAATTCTTCTTTACAAATCATGTGTCTATCATAAATATTCAACGTCGTCTTTCTCTGGCAGCAGTATTTGCTTTATACTCTGTTAAAAATGTGGTGACGTTTGTTTTGCTCCTCAATTTGTAGAACAACAATATTTGATGTCCCAGTTGCCTAAGTGAGTGTAAATTTATCACTTAGGTGTTGAAATATTTCATCTTATCACGTAGGTGTATGTGATTGATTACCATTCGAGACCAAGTTATGAATCAATTTTGATTTCTGAGCAATTTTCGTAGTCAATCATTATTTCCATTATGGAAAAATTATTTGTGTCGTCATAGATATGTTATTCCACAACTGTGTCAGTTTTCCAATAAGTGACTATATCAATTGTCAAGCAAAAATTATAGAACAGCATTATGTTGATATATTCAAAAGTTGATTTCACTGAGATGTCGTCAATCTCATGTGGTTAACTAGCACAAACCTTTATCTTACTTTCACGAAGAGCAATCAAAAGTAAAAGGTTTGTCTCAAGTCTGCCAGACAACGAGCAGTTACGGAACTTGTTACATAACTATCTTGTTAGAAATGTACCTGCGCAATGTATTCATATCACAAAGGTTGAAGGAATGATGCGTGTAAAAGAAATATATCAAACACTGAAATATTTTACACGTCAAGCTCTTCATATTTCTTTCTCAAATATTTTGATTCTTTACATTGGTGTAAATAAATTGACAATCTAAATTCATCTTGATCATCGCAATATAAACAACTCTTTTACTGTCAAATTCGCATCTCCTGAATCAACAACATACGGTAAACTAAATTTAAAGGTAATAATGATATAAACATCCTTATAATGTACATTTCAATTCAAAATAAATAAATTCAAGCAATTAACACAAACCTACCTGTTTCGTCGTCTTCTGTACACAAGGCCACCAATCACAACCCCAACTACTACAAGAGCTGCCAATACACCGCCTACCACCGCACCAACGATAGATTTTGCTGAAGACAATGTTCAATGCATCACTGAAATTTTCATTGTGTGTCATATTCGTAGCATTTTAAGTAACTTTTAACAGGAACGTTTCAGATATTTACTGAATCTAATATTTCTTTCTCACAACTGCTTTACTGAACTTTATTTCGAACTTACTTTGTCCTCACAATTATTCTGATATTATCTTTCTAAATGTTCTTTTAAACTTTTAGGAACAGCCCTTAAGTGTATAAAGTG
Organism: Phorcus lineatus; assembly: GCA_921293015.1. NCBI lineage: Eukaryota > Metazoa > Mollusca > Gastropoda > Trochida > Trochidae > Phorcus > Phorcus lineatus. The sequence goes on along the minus strand of OV121085.1, from coordinate 27,321,500 downwards.
TTGGCAGAGATGTGAGGTTTATGTGGTAGTATGAAATAGGCGACATTTGTTTTTATACCCTTAGTTTTGAATGGGCCGAATGGCGTAGATGATGAACATCCAGCGGTGGTGCATGAGACGGATATAACCCTTGAAAGTAAAAGAAACAGTAACGTTATTGGATCCATTTGCAATCAATGATTGTATTATTTTAAATGAAGTATAGGCTTCAACATTAGTTATTATCATGTTTTACACGTTCTATCTAAGCCAACCTCTTCCTTAAAATAGTTTATGAAGCCAAGTTTTCCATATTAAAATTGAAAACCCAACGTTTAAATTCTTAAAGTCACAAATCTGTCAGAATATTTTCGAAAGAATTGTAAACCAATTGGTTGCAGGGTATTTTTTATTGAAAAATATAACATATAAAGCGTGTCTTTCTCATTTTATAGAAAAACACTTATACAATGTTAAACAAAGGGTAAGGGACTTTGACGTTAAGCCTATGGTGACTGAGGATGATATGAAGTGACATTTCCACCTCACCAGTAGTTCGTTTCAGCTTCTACTGGACCATTACAGTGATCCTCGGGCATGTTCTCGCAGTTCTCATTGGCTCCCACTGTAAAATTTGTTGTGGATCGGCCATCAGCATCTATGAATCAAAAGAGTGATTCAGTTCTTTTTCTAATGGTTCGCTTGGTAAAAGATACGATTTACCAGAAGAGAAAAAAACGTTCATTTTGTCAAAACTCCTTCATTCAAATGGACTCTTGGTGCACAGAGAGCTTTATGCTTTAACATTGCAGCTATTGTCACGTTTTGTTTGTTATAAGTGTTTTATCTTATCATTAATATCCGGTATTTGGAAATAACATATTAAAAACATTTACAGTAATTGTGAACAAAATCAAATTAAAATTAACACTTGTTTATGTGAAATTACAAACATTACAGAGATTTTTGGCTTTCACTGCATCATCCCTACCTTTTAAGTGATTTCTTGTCGGGTCATATTCTTCAACAATGCGTTGACCTTTGAACACATGAAGAGTTGGTTTGTTAAAGTTCTGGAAATCATTTTGAGCATACGAACAATTTCATGATTTATTAGAATTTTAAGAGGAAACGAATGTTGCCAAACAACATTTAAGTGTAACAAATATTGCCTTTGAGCTCGAGTAAATTACTAAGGTAAGATTGTTTTATTCGATATTATTTATTCTAATAACAATTGGAGAATATTGGCTACTGCGAAAGTTCAAAGAATTGATTGCAATTAACAGCGAATGCTATGTCGGCAGAAATTCTAGACATTAGTTGACCATTTTGAATTGCTCGGGAAGTTTCCAATTCTCTGCTCTTCCTTTCTATTTGGGGAATCAACCAATTGTCTGGAGTTGGTCTGTAGGTTCCATTGTAGTCTCTCTTCCATTCTCTCCACCCTCGCCAGTTCTTCAAAGAGGTGTTGTTTTTAGGAATATCTTGAAATTAATAAAATATCAAATCTAAGCTAGAGGGGTAAAGAGATAGTAAAGTGTCAAGTTAATATATTCAATTTCTTACATTATATCAATACTAAATGAATGGTCAGAAAAGTGAGATATGGACAGTAAGTTAATACTTACTACAACTAGGTATTCTCAAAGTGTGCAGACGTCTCTCGCTATTGACATAAACAATTATTCATTTGTCATTGATTAATGTATGCATGTATGACTAAATCTAAATTTACTTCCAATGTTCTCTCAGAAGAGTGTTAAAGCTTCTTTCTGAATCGCTTATTGTTTTTGCAATAAATCATTGAAAAAAATACTCCCCTCACCCACTACTGCCTTGTCCTTTGTGACAAGAAGACCGATTCTGACAATGGGTCCGTTGGTCGAGTCTGTCAAGAGGTCAGTATTTACAGACACAAGGAACGTGCTATCTGTTATACTATCTGTTTTCTCCGTAGCTGGATTGAATACTTTTTCGGAAACTTCCTTTGGTGGTGCTGCGAAAAAACAATGGAACAAAATGATAATATTTCCATGATCATTTTTTTTGTATCGTTAAGGCTGAATTCGGACCAACCTAGTAAACGGTGATACATCCGGCTTTATTGCACACTGAAACACAATTATGGATCTACAAATATATTGTAGTCTTGTAATCCAGTGTAAAATGACAAATGGTGTACTTTTCTTCTTGGACCCCTTGAATCCTTATTTTGCCAGGCTATTGTTTCATTTCTTGATATGGATGATTTGATGGAAACATATATCTTATACTTTAAATCTAATTGGTATTTAACTGATTAAAATGGTATATCGATATTGGATATCGACTTTTTCGTGAAGTGTAGAATTACCACATTAAATCGAATGGTTTTGCCATAATAATTCAGAACACTTGACTAAGGATATGCATACATAAGGCAGTAAAGTATGCAATTGAGAAAGAAGGAACGTTTAATGTTGACGTTGAACCTATTAAACTAATGAAAGTTTAAACTTTTTAAAAGTTTTTATTACCCAGAGCATTTCGACAACGATATTTCATACATACAGCCCCAATATTACCCACGTGGCTAGGGATCGGCGATTTGATCTTATATTTATTTCAAATAGTGTATATGTATCATTTGGAATTCCAAGTTGGGACGTCCGATCTTCAGATGGGACGGCGGATACTTTAACATGTTCATAATATTCTTATTCTAATGTTGAATTTAGTAATAACATGATAACATGTGTCATTAAGATAAGCGCTTTAAGGACATCGAAAGATATTTTGATTTTATGTTATTTTCATGACTTACTGGCTATATCTATCTCTCATCGCATGCGTGTGTTTCATTATAGCCCAATACGATTTCAAAAGTAATTCTTACACAAAATTTTATAAATTATTTCATTATATTCTTAAATGTTTTTAATTATGACAGCATGTTAAGCAAATAAGAAAAAGAAATTTTATTCAATTATACACTCAAAACCGACTCTTAGTGAATACTTATCTAATGCCTTGTAATCAGTTCAATTTCTTACACATAAACCGTTCCGTTAAGCAAGATTCCAATGTACTTATTGTGTTTGATAGTCGAATCTAAGAGTTTATGTTTCTTAAACATATATCACAAACACTAACCTATAAGTGGCGTTCCGTCAATGCTTATAAGATGTCCAGTAAATAAATCCAGTTATGCCTCCTCATATTTCCGATCGAACCTGATCTGATCAGTGTCGTGATGCAAATGGCAAACATACCTGCTCGATAGTTCAGAGATGGGTGTGGGGTGGGTGGAGGGGATGTCCGAAAGAAGGAATTTTGGTAAACATCCGGTTCGGTTATGACACTAATACCTGTGTGTCACCTTCCAATTAGTGACAGGAATGGGTACCAATTGTACATGAGCATGCTTTATAACACTACAAAGGTACACGCCGAGGATCTCGTTATCCACAACAATAACTCACCAACTAGGTACGATAGTCGGCACAATACCATGTCTGCTATCGATTTAACCATCACTACCCCGGACATCGCTAGCAATACCGAATGGCAGGGATATGATGATCCGTGGGGAAGTGATCATTTCCCCATACTCATTACATTAAACAACTTCCTACCTCCAAATAAAGTAAACGATCAAAATTGCCCCCAAAACCCTAAATTTAACTACAACAAGGCTGATTGGAATAAATTCCAAACTTTATGTAATCAATTAGACCAATCAGACCTTGAAAATAAAGACCCCCTAATCTTTTCAAATAACTTCACTAATGCTATAATAAATGCTGCAAAACAACCAATACCTTTCACTACACCTCATCCATACAAACCCTCAGTTCCATGGTGGAATGAGGAGATTAAAAACGCGTGTAAACAGCGTAAAGCTGCATTTAAAAAAGCAAAACGCGACACTACACTACTACCACAAGATAAACAACTAAAAAACCAAACATACACTCATTAAAAACACCAAAAAACAACACTGGGAACGTTTCTGCGAGGGGTTAAACGGCAAGGCCAATTCCGCACAAGTGTGGAAAAAACTCCAAGTCATTCGTGGCGGCAAACGCAGGAGCAAACTCCCACCAATAAATAACCTAAAAAACCCTAAAGCTAAGGCCAATGCATTGGCATCTCAATTCGCTACAGCAAGTAGCAACAACAACAACTCACCACAATTCCAACAACACAAACACACCACACCCATCATTCCCACACAACCCAACAATAACCAACCCAATAACCAACCATTCACCATGGAAGAGCTTCAACATGTTCTAAATAATAGGAAGGAAGGAACTGCTCCCGGGCCAGACCTCACTTCCTACCAAATAATTAAGATGCTACCCACTTACACCACAACAACATTATTAAAACTTTATAACACCATTTGGCAATCAGGCAAACTCCCCTCCAATTGGAAGGAAGCACTAGTTATCCCTATCCCTAAACCAAATAAGCCCCCCGGGGACCCCAACTCCTATAGGCCAATCTCCCTAACTTCTAATCTCTGCAAGGTAATGGAGGGGATGGTAAAACATCGCCTCCAAAACCACTTAAATATTCACCCCCTAAATAACGACCAGAGTGGTTTCACTCCGGGTCGATCTACCCTAAATAATCTTGCTCGCCTCGAGCAAGACATTAAAGTAGGCCAAATTCGCAAACAATACACTTTGGCAATCTTCTTGGATTTCTCTAAAGCTTTCGACATGGTGTGGCATAACGGCCTCATCACCAAACTAATTTCCAAAGGCCTCTCTGGCAATATAATTAACTACATCCAGGATTTCCTCCACAATAGGCAAATAACTGTCGGGATCGAAAATCAGCAATCTGATAACTTTATTTTGGAAAACGGCACCCCACAAGGCAGCATTCTCAGCCCCACCCTATTCAATATAATGGTGGATGACCTTTTCGAAGGCATCTCCCCTAAAATAAATACTTCCAAATTTGCAGACGACGCTGCCCTCTGGGTACGTTGTAAAAAACTCCAAACCGCTACTAATCTACTCCAGACCGCATTAAATAAAGTTAGCCTTTGGGCTAATAAATGGGGCTTCAAACTAAATGCGGACAAAACCACTGTAGTAGCATTTAAACGCAACACCATGCGCCCAACCCCTCCTAAACTTTATCTCCAAAATAACCCAATTAAATTTCAAACCCAAACTAAATTCCTAGGGCTAATCGTTGACCAACATCTCTCATGGGATGCACACGTCAAAGAACTTAAAACTAGATGCTCAAAGGACCTTAATGTTCTGAGAGCCATCTCCGGTACAAACTGGGGAGCAAATAGGCAAACATTACTCCAACTTTATACCTCATTAATTAGGTCCAAACTGGACTACGGCGCACCAATATACAACACACTTAAACCTACATTAATTAAAACCCTAAACAGCATACAATACCAAGCACTTTAAACAGCAACACGCGCACAAAACAACACATCCCTCGAAGCTCTGCTGGCCCTAACCGGTGAAATTCCCCTCCCACTCAGATGGGGCCAACTCACCCTAAACTTCTTGGTCGCATCTTCGGAGGATGCACTCATACAACAACTCGTTAAAACCAAAACACAACACGTAACAGCTAAAAAAAACACCCTTCTACAACCTATCGCAACCCGCATCCAGGCACTCATAAAACAAGCAGACATCCATCACATCAATCTACCCACACAAAACACAATACACCATCCCATACCACCACTACCTACACCTAAAATCAACATGCATCTCACCGAAATCACCAACAAGCAAAACCCACAACAAGCACAATCCACCGCACAACAATACATACAGGACAACTGGCCCGACTGGTACCATATATACACCGACGGGTCCAAGGACCCCAACCGGCACACACCACAAGTCTGGGGCTGCACATGCGGCAACCCGAGCAACACACCTACTTCCACCGGCTACCAAATGACCAATCTGTCTTCACGGCAGAGCTCATGGCCATCTTGTTAGCCTTACAACAAAACTTCACCAAGCACCACAGCAAAATACTTATACTCACAGACTCACTCAGTGGGCTGCAAGCACTCCAAAATAAATCCACTAAAAACCGTGCAGGCATCATCTCTAAAATACTACATACCATACACACACTCAACACCCAGGGTAATGCCATCAAACTCCTATGGATACCCGCCCACGTCGGAATACTCGGAAACTAGAAAGCCGACCAAGCGGCCAAGGAGGGTCTTGCCCTACCAACACCTACACTACCACTATATCACTCCAAACAGGAGGTAAAAAGCATCACCAAACAACACGCTAAAGCCGAATGGCAACAGCAATACCAACAATCCACTGTAGCCACCCACAATAAAACACTACTTCCCAAACCACTCCGCAAGCAAATAATATACTCTAAAAACAACAACATAGACAGGGCAATCATTAAACTACAAACGGGGCACACCCGCCTCAACACACATAAACATAAACATATTGCATCCCCAAACTGCCCACATTGCCAACACCCAGAAACAATACACCACACCCTCACGCAATGCACACACTACTCAACACAACGCACAACACTCAACGCAACATTAGCAACAAGTGGCCTAAACCCCACCAACATACACCAAATTCTAAATCCTCTCAACAAAATACACATACACCACGCCTTAGGCAAATACCTAAAGGATCTAACACTAAAAATACTCTACAAACCACAACACACCACACCTCTCCCTCCCCTCCCCACCCCCTTCCCCCCCTCCCCACCCCCCTTCTTTCCTCCCTTAGCTTAGGCTACCATTCCAAATTGATTTTTTAACTGATGTGAATTTTTGTATGTTAAATGGTCGTTTTAACTCCAATGATTTTACATGTATTAGCCCTAACGGTAGATCCGTTGTCGATTATGTGTTGGTCCCCCATGAGCAGCTATAATTATACTCTGAGTTTGAAGTGGCATCTCTCATCTCCAGGTACGGTGCTAGCGTACCAGTGTCCATCCCAGATCATTCTATGTTGACGTACTCCCTTGACCTTTCCCCTTTTGCTAATAACACCACAGATATACAATCCAAGGTCGCACATGACAAAAGTGAACATTCAAAGTGTCATAACATCAAGAATCTACCTACTGATTTCCTTTCTGACGAGCATTCTCGTGCTTCAGTTGAGTCTACAATCTTCCGGATTGAGCAGTGTTTATCTGAGTCAAAGAACGTGAATGCAGCATACTCCGAGTTTGTTTATATGGTGTCTTCAGAAATGAACATGAGACTTCCCGCGTTCAACAGTAATCGAACGAACAATCAGAAGAAATCGTTTAGAAAACCCTACTGGAACGACGAGCTTCAGCAACAGTGGATTCTAACATGTGAATATGAGAAATCCTGGTTGCAGTGTAATGGTGGTTCAAACAATAGATGTAGACTTAAACAACGATATTGAGCTCAGAGATAGAAGTTTGACAGGTTAAACAGAAGATTGAAACGACGCCACCAAGCAGAGAAACAGAACAATTTACTTGATAAACTAAATCGAGCAGATACTAACTTCTGGCAACTCATTGGAAAGATTGGTATATCAAATGACAGGAAAATAACTATCCCTGAAGAGGTGTTGCTTGATGACGGAACAGTTATCACCGATACTAAAGCGGTATTGGATCACTGGAGAACTGATTTTGAAAATCTGTACTCAGGAGGTGACCGATCTGACCAATACGACGAAAACCACCTTAATCAAGTGTTGCACGACTTAGAAGATCTACGTTTAGCTAACGGTACTGAGGCGCACGAAGACACGTCGCTTAACGGGCCTATCACACGTGAAGAAGTCACGAAAGCCGTGCACAAAGCTAAAAATAGAAAAGCAGCCGTTATTGATAATTTGCCAGCGGAAGTATTGAAGAATGAAAACTGTGTCGACATTCTGTACCGAATTTTTTCTTATTGCTTTGAAAATGGAGTTTCACCGAACAGTTAGACCAAATCAATAATCAACCCAATCGTCAAAAGTGATTCAAATCTGCGTAAACCGTTATCCTATCGTGGAATTTCTCTTATCTCTGTTCCATGTAAGATGTACAGTGACATTCTCAATCAACGGATATCCAAGTGGTTGGACACTAGCAATTTGATATCTGATACTCAAAACGGATTCAGGAAGGGGAGAAATTGTTTTGATCATATCTACTCTTTATATACAGTTTTAAAGGCAAGGTTGGACTCGAAAAACAACACTTTTACATGTTTTATTGACTTGGAAAAGGCTTTTGATAATGTTGATAGAAATTGTCTGTGGTTCAAGTTATTGAAAGCGGGAATCAACGGGAAAATGTTTTCGTCAATCCAGTCGATGTATCAAGACACAACAAGTGCTGTTAGAGTGAATGGGAACCTGACGTCATTCTTCAAGGTGAATACAGGAGTAAAGCAAGGCTGCCTCATATCTCCATCATTATTTTCAATCTATATCAATGACTTAGCAAATGAAATCGAGAGTTTAAATGAAGGAGTAGCAGTTAATGATATGTTTGTTTCTATTTTATTATATGCAGATGATATAGTTTTGATAGCCCCTACAGAAGAAAAGTTACAGAAAATGCTTGACTGTGTGACCAACTGGTGTAGAAAATGGCGTCTGAGTATTAATGAGGACAAAACCAAAATTGTGCATTTTAGAAAGGACGGCTTTACTCGTTCAGATGTGGATTTCCACTGTTGCAGTTATAGTCTCACTTACGTAGAATCCTACAAGTATTTAGGTATTTGGTTCAATGAACACTTGGATATGAAGTATGCCGTGAGAGAATTAGCAAAGAGTGCGAGTCGAGCTCTATCTTTCCTCATAACGAAGTACAGACTGTGTGGAGATATGCACTATGATGTTTACAAGAAGCTTTATGAATCAACGGTTGAACCAATCTTGTTATACTGTGCCCCTAACTGGGGTTTGTATGGTCATCGTGAGATCAGCAACATTCAACACAGAGCAATCAGGTTTTTCTTAGGGGTTCCTCGAAACATTTCAAACACTGCGATTCATGGTGAAATGGGCTGGCCTACAATGCTTACAAAACAACGTATCGAAGCATTTCGCTTTTACATCAAAATTTCAAAGAGTGATGATGACAGACTGCTTAACAAAATATATGATTGGTCTAAAGGAAGAAGAGGTTCATTCGCCTATGAAGCAGAGCGATTAGGCAGAAAGTTAGACATTCATATTACTGAGACTCCTAGAACGGCAATAAGAGACATGAAGAGACGCTTGATGAGACTGGATGAAGAATCATGGTTTACTGATTTATGGAATGATAAGAAGAATGCCAATGGAAATAAGTTAAGAACATACAGATTATTCAAGAAAGATCGCCAACCAGAGTTATACTTGAAGACCATAGTTAACAGAAACACAAGAAGAAATCTCACTAAATTACGTTGCGGTAACCTTGCTCTACATATTGAAACAGGACGATACAACAAGCCCCCTACCCCCCTGCCTGAGAGAATTCGCCCTTTCTGCCCAAATATAGAGAGTAAAGTTCACTTCCTTTTAAATTGCCATTTTTACCATGATTTGAGATTCAAGTTTTTATCTTTGATAAATATTACCGCTTTTGAAAACGAGTTGCAACTTCTAAATGCTTTTATGTCATCAGATCCATTTACCCTAGCTCTATTAGCCGCTTCTATTAATGAAATGTTTATAAGGAGAAATTTATTTTCTTAAATGGTCACAACTTTTTAACTTTCTAAATCATGTTTTAACATTTTGTCCCTTTTATCCGCCCTAAACGTTATAGTGTCTCATAAGCCTTTTTAGGCTGGATGTATGTATAATTTTATCAATATACCAATGTCCCTTTTTATGTGTGTACATACATGTGACACTCTAATAAACTATATCTGTCTGTCTGTCTGTCTGTCCTAAAAGACTAAAAATACTCTACAAACCACAACACACCACACCTCTACCTCCCCTCCCCACCCCCCTTCCCCCCTCCCCACCCCCCTTCTTTCCTCCCTTAGCTTAGGCTTTACTACCATTCCAAATTTCTAAATTTTAAAAATATTCCCTCCCACCATTTTAGACCAGGCTCTCACAAAACAATCCTCCCATTATTTCTCTCAAATTTTGGACTTTTTCATAAAGGCTGCGGCCCGAGCGTGACATCAGCATTCGCTGGAAAGCGCTCGTTAAACTGTTAACTTAACTAACTAACTAACGCCGAGCGTTTGTTGTTTTATTCAATGATAATCATTCATATTTATCAAGGCATTTTCCCTTATCGGCAATATATCTGACAGGTGGAAGCAGACGTGATTAAACCCTAACCAAAAACAACAAAAAATGTTTATGTTTATTGTTCTTGTATTGTTATTCGATGAAAGTTGTTTTGCCACACTAAATATATTCAAAATATCTTTTTCATAAACAGAACGACTATCATGTCAAGTAACCAAAATGTAACATCATCCATTGATTATTTATGGGGAAATAGCAGGCTTTTTAATAGATTTTTAAAAAAATTAGTTTCCAAGACTTACGAAAGAACATTACGGTTTAAACATATTTTTTCATTTCATACAAAAAGAAATTAGATTTGCAGGCAAGCTGGAAGCTTATATTAATGCCGCTCCAATAAAAATTATATTTTGAAACCATAAAACATACAACATAAAGTCAAACAAATACGATGTACAGTTGCAGCACATTACGTTAAGATATTCAATATTGCAAAGGCAATGTCTTCATGCTAATTTAGAAATGCAATATTTCAACTTATTTCTTATCAATACTACAAGAAAATTATCAACGAAGTTTGTTAACTTTGAGTTCATTAAAAAACTTTGTTTACCTTCACAATACTTTTTGACACAAACCAGGGTACAGAGTTGAGAAAATTATTCTACTATTTTTCTACTTAGCCCGAGCATACATATGATTTTAATCAGTATTAAAAGGTTGTTTTTTATATGTACAAGCGTCTATATAGGCTTGTTATAAGCGTTGAATTGAGAGAATTGTTGTGTGTTGTTACTGCTAATTCGTTAATCAACTGATCTGTACAAATGTCAAATAAGATGAGTAGGTGAGAGGGAATAATTACATTTCAGTGTAATATTGTTGTTTTACAGCTGACAGTTTACTTAACTAATCGATTTGTTATCTTTAAATATGGTACTTAACATGTTGCCCCGGAAAAAAGGCATTATGTTTGTAACTACACACCAATGGAGTTTTATTGATATACTTACACTTATCGAGTTAGTTTGTGTTTACATACATGTACTAATGTAATATCTTCAGAGGACTAAATGATTCAGATTGTTATTGCTAACACAAATATGATATTGTAACTGTCATTGCTTATTGTAAAATATTTGATATTTCATTGTATGAAAATATGCAATATGTGTAATCATACAATGGTTAGTAAGTATAATACTGTGATTTAAACGGTATTTATTTCAATAAAACATGTGTTACACAAAATTCAGAATAGGAAAAAAGGATTAGCAAACAGGCAGCAAATGCCTATATAAATTCTATAAAACGATTTAGATATCAAGTAAATTCGTGGAAATATACATTTGCAATTATTCTTAGTTAACTCAAATCTATATTAAGCTTTGTCTACCTTACATTTTTTGTACAAATTTTAAGAAAGAGCTTTAAAAATTGATTGTTATCACTTATGAAATGATAAACAGATATTATTAGGAATTCGTTAGCAATCTGTGACAAAGATTTGTCGCCGTTAAGATAGATTTTAGTATATTGATACGAGTTACGAGGGAATATTCAAACCCTAAGGTTGGCACTAGTTGAAAATATCTAAAATGTTGGGGAACCAGACTTCGATAATAGGAACTTTTAATTTCTTTTACATTTGATACAAACAACCAAGTCGCCAAGTTGATAAACAAGATAATAATTTGTTAAAACAACATGGGTTTATGGTGTCTCCATATGTTGTTTTAGCCTTACACTACCCACGGTGGGCAAATTGATGCCCAATCATCCGTTCTCTGTCACGCCAAGCTGTCACATTAACATATTCAGTCTTTTCAGTGCTGCATTGTAACGACGGAGAGTACCTTGATTTCTGTTTATAGAAGGTTTTTGCATGGATTATTGATTTCTCTGTATCAGGTACGTTTTTTAAATATATATTTTAAAAAAAGCAATTAATCACCAGTATTGTAAAACTTGGATCTGTATTAGAATAACTTCATATCTTTGATTGTTAATAGTTTATACCACCTTTTTGTAAAGAAACTAAGATACAAAGATGTCTCTGTGATGTCAGCTGTTCGATCTACGCATGTATTGGTCGTTTGAAAAATGCTGAAAACTATAATCTAAATATAAATCTATACATTGATCTGATTTTGTTATGTAGCTTAACAAATATGATTCAATCAGTAATCAAAAGTAAATTTAAATAAATGTTTGAGTAGTGTTGAATCGTTCGTACTCGGTAACATATGAAACCGAGTGAAAAAGTGAAGGAAATGAACATCAAATCAAATTTTCTCCGTAGGTGTGAAAAGAATCTAACAAAACTATCTAAAAACATGTTTTACTGACAAAAATCATTTTAAAATATGAATATTATTTACATGTTTTAGTATCTCCCGTCCCTTCTCAAGATGGGATGTCCCAACTTGGGATCCCAAGTCGGGACGCGTCCCATCTTAATATGGGGCGGATCCGCAGTTGGGATGATACATATACACTTGCTTTTATCTAAATAAATACATTTTGAAGTTAAAAATATTTTCATAGAAAAACAAGAATACGTGTTAGGAGAAGAGAAAGGGGTGGCTTAAATATGAGGTAAGGATGATAAATGGGAGTGGGATGGGGATTGTTTGTGAATTGATGTGTATGAAATTATAAATGTTGTTTAAAATCTACCACTTGTTTATCAATGCTGTATCAGAAGGGCCGTGAAGAAATGTTTCGATCTCGTAAATGTGTTTCATATCTTTTATCAAAACTTTAAGATATAAATGAATTTCTTTGCTTTGGCACCTGTAAATATACATTTTGATAATGAAATATAAATGATTTAACAGAATGCTTTGATCGGTGTCTCCAAGTAAAATAACAAATTTTGATATCGTTAATTTTATCTATTTTTCTTCAAACCATGTCTCAAACTGACTTATTAACCTCTGAGTTTTCCTACAATCTTAAAAAAGATGTTAAAAGAGTGTTTCGGGTTCAAAAGAAGAAATAGCTTCTGTCAAATATCCCTCTTTTGTGTAGAAATGTTCGGGTTGTTAGAATGCGATGCAGATTTTTGTATTGAAAATTTCATGTCGTGTAATCAATACAACTCATCATCATCATCATCATGTTTATTCAGTATTTCAGGCCACACGGCCCATGGTAATCAATACAACTGTAATCTGTCGAGATCGGGAGTAACAGTTTCAGAGCCCATTTGTACGATATGTTGTGTAGCGTTGATCGTACCTTATCGCATACAATTCGGTATAAAATTTTACTATCTCTTGAAGACATTGGTCATTTTAATATCTCTCTCCTATGTACTCTATCAATTGTCTGAATACGTTTTGTTAGCAGTAAATTTGTGTATTCTTTTGAAGGAGATTTTATTTTTTTTTAAATAAAGTAAATAGTGTGTTAAAATCAATCAAAATTCCTTTATCGTTATAGAGGTCGTATATACTTCTTACACCACTCTCACTTTTGAGGACTTCTTTAAATTCGTTAAGTTTAATAAAATTCAAATGGAAAGTTTAAAAAATTCATCAGTTTTTGTTTTATCATTTACTATAAAACTGTAGCTAAATATTACATTTTTCCCAAATTTATTAGTTTTAACACGTTGTAATTGTTTTTTCTCAAAGTCAAAATAGCGGTATTTCCAAATGGGCGGAATTACATTTACTAATGATTTCCATATACCATTTGTTGATAGCTGTCGTTTTATCCATATTAGTTTCATATACCTATCAAACATGTCAATATTTATCATTTTGAGTCAAATTATTTTCATATTCGTTTGTAATCATTGTTCTCTTTATTCTGTCCCGTTTACCCGACCAGAATAACTGATAAAATAAAGAGTTTGAATTTTGTAGAAACTTTGGTCTGGACTTGGGAGAGAAATGAAAAAATGTGTGAATAGGGGTAAGGTTTGGGGTTTCAAGAATGGTGATTTTGCCTCTGATAGTGAGAGATCTTCATGCCCATGAGAATATTATTATTCTTGCTTTTTCGCATTGTTTATTGAAGTTAGTAAACGTCATCTCGTTCAAATTTGTATCAAAGATAATACCTAGATTTTGACCACTCCATAGGGATATGTGGACAGAGTTGTTCATTGCTATCTTTTTAGATCCTATCCATATTGCTGATTTTTCTCACAATCTTTAGTCCAGAGCAAACAGCGATTTTTTAAGGACTGGGATTAATTCCGTGAGACTAGTTTCAGATCATCAAGGGAAGTGTTTTTATCATCATATTGAAAAATTTGTGGGTCACGCCATTTAAAACGATGCCTTCTATGTTTTTATTATTCTTAATTGCAGAGAGTAGTTCAGCGCATACGAAAAACAAATAAGGTTACAAGGGTTCCACCTCTGCAAAGTGTAAAATATTCTGAAATGTGACCCGCATTGATGGTAGCACTACAAATATAGGACGAATTTTAATTACACTTATGCTCTGTCTATAAAATCCTATTCAATGGTATCGAATGTGTTTTCAAAGTCGACCCTTACAATAAGATCGGTGGTTTTATTACATTCACAGTAATCTTACAGATCGTATAGAATTCTGGTATTTTTTCCAATAAACTACCTTTCAGAAAACAGATTTGAGTGGTGCTTATTATATGAGGTAAAACTTGGTTAATTATATATGCAATAGCACTCGCAGCGACCTGATAGTCTATTTTTAAGAGACTTGTGGCATGGTTTGCCATTAGTTTCCCAATTCGCATCTTGTTTACAAGTGTATTAGTTATTATTATTTGATTTTTATAGGTTAATACTTTATCATTTCAATCTAATAATTCACCCGTATTATTATTTAATTAGTTTCTTTTTTTCAAGTTAAGAAAATATTGTGTTTTTCTTAAGTGTTTTTTTCTCCTTCTCCATACCATTTTGCTTTGCTTCTGAAAATAATACCCTTAATTTTGTTTGTCCTGAAAATCTCAAGCTCGGATTTCTTTTCTTTTTCTGTCTTTTCTGGGTAGGTAGCTCGTCTTCGTTTAAATTGTGATCGTTTGCTTCAAGATTGTTTATACTCTTTTCCAAATATTTCCCCCACTTTTCCTTTTGTAATTTTAATCGAATACGAAATGGTTTCACCTCTAATTCTCATTTTTAAGAATTCAAAAAGGTCTTATTCATTTATTGAGAATTGTCTTGAGGTTACATATTTGCTATCATTAGAATTACAGAATTCGTTAACAGAATTCGATAGTTTCATTGATTGAATGTACATATATCATTTCAAAGAGAGTTATTCTTCCACTGACTTTGTCCGCTCTCGATAGGTGGTAGAGAATCTTCAAGGGATATGAATGAGTGGTCTGATCTATAGCTTATACCTAAATGAATGAAAGTTTGAACTTTGTACTCAAATGTTTTACCTTTTACTCAAATGTTTTTGTTTGTAACTGATGACTTCCCGTGCTTACTGTATGACATTCACAAACTAAATTATCTATAATACTTTCAGGATACAGCGGCTAGTGATTTGAACAACTTTTTCCAAGCGAAATCTGTTAACAATAGATGTGGAAAAATCCCAAAAAGGGAAAGAAAAGATCAAAATGCTTTCAACAAATCATCGATAAAAGAGGAATAGAACACGTTCATTTACATTAAAAGTAGTTTGCGCATAAATGTAATCTTTCTTGACTTTTTAAAAAACCTGCATCAGTATTGACATACCAAATTACTTTACTATATATTATAGTGCTGAGGTAAACATACTTGTATTCATCTACAATCTCAACGTTGGAACATTTTATACAGACAGTGCTTGGAATGTTTTGGTTGTTTCTGAAATTTAGGACGAGTTCGTTTTTTTGTGACATGCAACATAAGGAAATTGTCACAAAATGGTTAATAGTTAATTTTCTTGAATGAGACCCAAGTACGGGGTATCGTCAAATATTTTACAGTTTCATTGTTGGGGTTATTACAAACGCAGTCTTTCGTGTAGAGAATGAATAAAACGGATGAAAAGACTAACTATCAGAGAATCCGGTATTTGTATACAGGATAGAAGACCTAACGGAATTAAGCTTTAGAACTGAGGTCTAAAAGATAAAAATTTCTCAATCAATGAAATAATATTGCAATTTATATCCATATTCAATAGTTTCTCTAACAAGATGATATTGATTACAGAAGAGCAATAAAATGAACTTCTCACATATTAATTTGGAATTATTTATGTTCTAGTTTCAAATCATACTGACTACCATTTATGATAATGAATACATTTTGAAAGAAATCATTAAAGCTATTAGAAATTAAACTTACTTCCAGTCTCGGTTCGAACTGCTTTATTGAGAGCAACTGATGATGAGTTCCCAGCTGAGGTGCTTGCAATCATTGTGAAGTTGTAGCATACGTAGCTGCAGAGATTGTCTACAGTTGCATTTGATGCACCATAACCTATGAGCATTATGGTGTAATTGAATTTATTTCATATTATTCTAATATAATTTTGATTTCCTAAAAATGAATTAAAAATATTTCTCAGAGCAGAGGCAAAACAAAACTAACAATTTTTTGTGCTGGAATGTATTTTTAGATAAATCTCAGATACTAGATAAAATCGTTGAAGAAGCATTCAGTTTAAAAAAAATCTTAATAGAACCTTTAGAATGGACATTTGATGATTAATTCTCCTAATCCTGATTTTGATGATAATCGAATGAGAAAACAGAAAACTTGTCCTCAACAAAAATAAACCCAATTCATTAATTTCCCTTTTTATATGATATGTTCAAGTATATGGACATTAATACACAGTTAAAAAACTAAGTCAAAAGTCAAGGCCAAAATCGAAATTGACAAGTCACTGTAAAAGACATAAAATTTGTCATGAAATCTTTACCATATCTTTAATATAAAAAATAAATGATTAAACTATCTATCAAATTGCTTTTGAAAATCATTGATTGTAAAAGAATGAGCGAATGAGAAGGAAAAAAACAAAGTTAAAACAAACCTTCAACATTTATCACTTCTACTTTAGTGCAGTTGTCTGTCCTCTTATCTGTGTTCCCAGTCACAACAATGGAATAGTTGGTGGGTCCAGCTCTGTGTCCACTCGGAGACCAAAACAGTGTTATTGTGGACGAGCTGTGTACAGTGGCAACCAAATCGTAGGGTTCATCCGGTTCTGAAATCAAAGAAACCGTTCTTTACAAATAATTCACCATTTCTAGTTTTTCAAGAAATAAGATAATGATGTTTTTACTTTAATGATCCACATTTCTAGATACCAATTACATGTATGTATCATAAGTTCTATCAACACTAATATTCAAGATTGATTTACTGATGTAAGAAAACTAATGTGAAATGACTTGACTAATGATTTACAACAGCAATGAAACTGTATTTTGACTCCTCAAATATGAAAAATGATATTTTATGCATTTTTTCCTCATTAGTCATTACACTGGAGATCAATTATGTTTTATAAGTTTAAGTGATGGTGCAAAACATTAGTATTTAAATCTTTTCACTGATGAGAGAAGTTTGTATCAAATTAAAATATAAACAGAATGGGAGAATTGAAAAAAGTTACGTATACATTGCACGTTATTGTTTGAATTTATCTTACTATAACAGTATTATTATATGAGGTAAATTCACATTCTCTTCAAATAG
This sequence comes from Phorcus lineatus, assembly GCA_921293015.1. Classification (NCBI taxonomy): domain Eukaryota; kingdom Metazoa; phylum Mollusca; class Gastropoda; order Trochida; family Trochidae; genus Phorcus; species Phorcus lineatus. The sequence continues at coordinate 27,303,631 of OV121085.1, read as the reverse complement.
ATTCAATGTCAGTCATCAGCAGATAAAGCTTACTTCCAATCCCAGTTCGGATTGATTGGTTGAGTGAAACATTCGGCGAGTTTCCTTTTACTGTGCTGGCCATGATAGTAAAGTTGTAATATGTGTAGCTGCAAAGATTGGCTGCAACTGCCCTTTGTGTATTATAACCTATGAAGAAAGCAAGAGTAAGTATATTTCATCAACTTCATTCTCCACCGACATCTTTATGTACATAAACAGGTAAACATTTCATAAATCAGCTAGATCAAAAGTCATTGACAAAGTCTAAATGAAAACGTCATTGTAAAAGGATGGTCGAATAAGAGGAAAAAATAGTTTGTTAACACGAAACAAACCCTCAACATTTATCACATCCATTACAGTGCAGTTGTCTGTCCTGTTATCTACATTCCCAATCACAGCTATTGAATAAATGGTGGGTCCGACTTTGTGTCCACTCGGAGACCAAAACAGTGTTATTGTGGACGAGTTGTGTACAGTGGCATTCAAATCATATGGTTCATCCGGTTCTGAAATATAAAAAAACATTCTTTACAAATAATTCACCATTTCTAGTTTTTCAAGAAATAAGATAATGATGTTTTTACTTTAATGATTATATTTCTAGATACCAACTACATGTATGTGACATAAGTTCTATTATTAATACATATATTCAAAATTGATTTATTGATGTCAGAAAACTAATGTGAAATGACTTGACTAATGGTTTACAACAGCAATGAAACTGTATAGTTCATCAGGAGCTGAAATCGATTGGTGATTCTTTACAAATTGATTGAGCTATTTTGACTCTTCAAATATGAAAATGATATTTTATGCATTTTTTCCTCATTAGTCATTACACTGGAGATCAATTATGTTTTATAAGTTTAAGTGATGGTGCAAAACATTAGTATTTAAATCTATTCACTGATGAAAGAAGTTTGTATCAAATTAAAATATAAACAGAATGGTAGGATTGAATAAAGTTACATATACATTGCACATTATTGTTTGAATTTATCTTACTGTAACAGTATTATTATATGAGGTAAATTCACATTCTCTTCAAATAGATTCAATGTCAGTCATCAGCAGATAAAGCTTACTCCCAATCCCAGTTCGGATTGATTGGTTGAGTGAAACATTCGGCGAGTTTCCTTTTACTGTGCTGGCCATGATAGTAAAGTTGTAATATGTGTAGCTGCAGAGATTGGCTGCAACTGCCCTTTGTGTATTATAACCTATGAAGAAAGCAAGAGTAAGTATATTTTATCAACTTCATTCTCCTCTTGACATCTTTATGTACATCAACAGGTAAACATTTCACAAATCAGCTAGATCAAAAGTCATTGACAAAGTCTAAATGAAAACGTCATTGTAAAAGGATGGTCGAATAAGAGGAAAAAATAGTTTGTTGACACGAAACAAACCCTCAACATTTATCACATCCATTACAGTGCAGTTGTCTGTCCTGTTATCTACATTCCCAATCACAACTATTGAATAGTTGGTGGGTCCGGCTTTGTGTCCACTCGGAGACCAAAACAGTGTTATTGTGGACGAGTTGTGTACAGTGGCATTCAAATCATATGGTTCATCCGGTTCTGAAATATAAAAAAAACATTCTTTACAAATAATTCACCATTTCTAGTTTTTCAAGAAATAAGATAGTGATGTTTTTACTTTAATGATCATATTTCTAGATACCAACTACATGTATGTATCATAAGTTCTATTAACACATATATTCAAAATTGATTTATTGATGTCAGAAAACTAATGTGAAATGACTTGACTAATGATTTACAACAGCAATGAAACTGTATAGTTCATCAGGAGCTGAAATCGATTGGTGATTCTTTACAAATTGATTGAGCTATTTTGACTCTTCAAATATGAAAATGATATTTTATGCATTTTTTCCTCATTAGTCATTACACTGGAGATCAATTATGTTTTATAAGTTTAAGTGATGGTGCAAAACATTAGTATCAAAATCTATTCTCTGATGAAAGAAGTTTGTATCATATTAAAATATAAACAGAATGGTAGGATTGAATAAATTTAAGTATACATTGCACGCTATTGTTTGAATTCATCTTAGTGTAACAGTATTATTATATGAGGTAAATTCACATTCTCTTCAAATAGATTCAATGTCAATCTTTAGCAGATAAAGCTTACTTCCAATCCCAGTTCGGATTGATTGGTTGAGTGAAACATTCGGGGAGTTTCCGTTTACTGTGCTGTCCATGATAGTAAAGTTGTAATATGTGTAGCTGCAGAGATTGGCTGCAACTGCCCTTTGTGTATTATAACCTATGAAGAAAGCAAGAGTAAGTATATTTTATCAACTTCATTCTCCTCTTGACATCTTTATGTACATCAACAGGTAAACATTTCACAAATCAGCTAGATCAAAAGTCATTGACAAAGTCTAAATGAAAACGTCATTGTAAAAGGATGGTCGAATAAGAGAAAAAAATAGTTTCTTAACACGAAACAAACCCTCAACATTTATCACATCCATTACAGTGCAGTTGTCTGTCCTGTTATCTACATTCCCAATCACAACTATTGAATAAATGGTGGGTCCGGCTTTGTGTCCACTCGGAGACCAAAACAGTGTAATTGTGGACGAGTTGTGTACAGTGGCATTCAAATCATATGGTTCATCCGGTTCTGAAATATAAAAAAACATTCTTTACAAATAATTCACCATTTCTAGTTTTTCAAGAAATAAGATAATGATGTTTTTACTTTAATGATCATATTTCTAGATACCAACTACATGTATGTATCATAAGTTCTATTAACACATATATTCAAAATTGATTTATTGATGTCAGAAAACTAATGTGAAATGACTTGACTAATGATTTACAACAGCAATGAAACTGTACAGTTCATCAGGAGCTGAAATCGATTGGTGATTCTTTACAAATTGATTGAGCTATTTTGACTCTTCAAATATGAAAATGATATTTTATGCATTTTTATTTCATTAGTCATTACACTGGAGATCAATTATGTTTTATAAGTTTAAGTGATGGTGCAAAACATTAGCATTTAAATCTATTCACTGATGAAAGAAGTTTGTATCAAATTAAAATATAAACAGAATGGTAGGATTGAATAAAGTTACATATACATTGCACATTTTTGTTTGAATTTATCTTACTGTAACAGTATTATTATATGAGGTAAATTCACATTCTTTTCAAATAGATTCAATGTCAGTCATCAGCAGATAAAGCTTACTTCCAATCCCAGTTCGGATTGATTGGTTGAGTGAAACATTCGGGGAGTTTCCGTTTACTGTGCTGGCCATGATAGTAAAGTTGTAATATGTGTAGCTGCAGAGATTGGCTGCAACTGCCCTTTGTGTATTATAATCTATAAAGAAAGCAAGAGTAATTATATTTTATCAACTTCATTCTCCACTTGACATCTTTATGTACATCAACAGCTAAACATTTCACAAATCAGCTAGATCAAAAGTCATTGACAAAGTCTAAATGAAAACGTCATTGTAAAAGGATGGTCGAATAAGAGAAAAAAATAGTTTGTTAACACGAAACAAACCCTCAACATTTATCACATCCATTACAGTGCAGTTGTCTGTCCTGTTATCTATATTCCCAATCACAACTATTGAATAGTTGGTGGGTCCGGCTTTGTGTCCACTCGGAGACCAAAACAGTGTAATTGTGGACGAGTTGTGTACAGTGGCATTCAAATCATATGGTTCATCCGGTTCTGAAATAAAAAAAAAAACATTCTTTACAAATAATTCACCATTTCTAGTTTTTCAAGAAATAAGATAATGATGTTTTTACTTTAATGATCATATTTCTAGATACCAACTACATGTATATATCATAAGTTCTAGTAACACATATATTCACAATGGATTTATTGATGTCAGAAAAATAATGTGAAATGACTTGACTAATGATTTACAACAGCAATGAAACTGTATAGTTCATCAGGAGCTGAAATCGATTGGTGATTCTTTACAAATTGATTGAGCTATTTTGACTCTTCAAATATGAAAATGATATTTTATGCATTTTTATATCATTAGTCATTACACTGGAGATCAATTATGTTTTATAAGTTTAAGTGATGGTGCAAAACATTAGTATTTAAATCTATTCACTGATGAAAGAAGTTTGTATCAAATTAAAATATAAACAGAAAGGTAGGATTGAATAAAGTAACGTATACATTGCACATTATTGTTTGAATTCATCTTAGTGTAACAGTATTATTATATGAGGTAAATTCACATTCTCTTCAAATAGATTCAATGTCAGTCTTTAGCAGATAAAGCTTACTTCCAATCCCAGTTCGGATTGATTGGTTGAGTGAAACATTCGGCGAGTTTCCTTTTACTGTGCTGGCCATGATAGTAAAGTTGTAATATGTGTAGCTGCAGAGATTGGCTGCAACTGCCCTTTGTGTATTATAACCTATGAAGAAAGCAAGAGTAAGTATATTTTATCAACTTAATTCTCCACTTGATTTCTTTATGTACATCAACAGGTAAATATTTCACAAATCAGCTAGATCAAAAGTCATTGACAAAGTCTAAATGAAAAAGTCATTGTAAAAGGATGGTCGAATAAGAGGAAAAATAAGTTTGTTAACACGAAACAAACCCTCAACATTTATCACATCCATTACAGTGCAGTTGTCTGTCCTTTTATCTACATTCCCAATCACAACTATTGAATAGTTGGTGGGTCCGACTTTGTGTCCACTCGGAGACCAAAACAGTGTTATTGTGGACGAGTTGTGTACAGTGGCATTCAAATCATATGGTTCATCCGGTTCTGAAATAAAATAAAAACATTCTTTACAAATAATTTACCATTTCATGATGTTTTTACTTTAATGATCATATTTCTAGATACCAACTACATGTATGTATCATAAGTTCTATTAACACATATATTCAAAATTGATTTATTGATGTCAGAAAACTAATGTGAAATGACTTGACTAATGATTTACAACAGCAATGAAACTGTATAGTTCATCAGGAGCTGAAATCTATTGGTGATTCTTTATAAATTGATTGAGCTATTTTGACTCTTCAAATATGAAAATGATATTTTATGCATTTTTATATCATTAGTCATTACACTGGAGATCAATTATGTTTTATAAGTTTAAGTGATGGTGCAAAACATTAGTATCAAAATCTATTCTCTGATGAAAGAAGTTTGTATCATATTAAAATATAAACAGAATGGTAGGATTGAATAAATTTAAGTATACATTGCACGCTATTGTTTGAATTCATCTTAGTGTAATAGTATTATTATATGAGGTAAATTTACTTTCTCTTCAAATAGATTCAATGTCAGTCATCAGCAAATAAAGCTTACTTCTAATCCCAGTTCGGATTGATTGGTTGAGTGAAACATTCGGGGAGTTTCCGTTTCCTGTGCTGGCCATGATAGTAAAGCTGTAATATGTGTAGCTGCAGAGATTGGCTGCAACTGCCTTTTGTGTATTATAGCCTATGAAGAAAGCAAGAGTAAGTATGTTTTATCAACTTCATTCTCCTCTTGACATCTTTATGTACATCAACAGGTAAACAATTCACAAATCAGCTAGATCAAAAGTCATTGACAAAGTCTAAATGAAAAAGTCATTGTAAAAGGATGGTCGAATAAGAGGAAAAATAAGTTTGTTAACACGAAACAAACCCTCAACATTTATCACATCCATTACAGTGCAGTTATCTGTCCTGTTATCTACATTCCCAATCACAACTATTGAATAGTTGGTGGGTCCAGCTTTGTGTCCACTCGGAGACCAAAACAGTGTTATTGTGGACGAGTTGTGTACAGTAGCATTCAAATCATATGGTTCATCCGGTTCTGAAATAAAAAAAAGACATTCTTTGCAAATAATTTACCATTTCTAGTTTTTCAAGAAATAAGATAATGATGTTTTTACTTTAATGATCATATTTCTAGATACCAACTACATGTATGTATCATAAGTTCTATTAATACATATATTCAAAATTGATTTACTGATGTCAGAAAACTAATGTGAAATGACTTGACTAATGATTTACAACAGCAATGAAACTGTATAGTTCATCAGGAACTGAAATCGATTGGTGATTCTTTACAAATTGATTGAGCTATTTTGACTCTTCAAATATGAAAATGATATTTTATGAATTTTTATCTCATTAGTCATTACACTGGAGATCAATTATGTTTTACAAGTTTAAGTGATGGTGCAAAACATTAGTATCAAAATCTATTCTCTGATGAAAGAAGTTTGTATCAAAATAAAGTATAAACAGAATGGTAGGATTGAATAAATTTACATATACATTGAACGTTATTGTTTGAATTCATCTTAGTGTAACAGTATTATTATATGAGGTAAATTCACATTCTCTTCAAATAGATTCAATGTCAGTCTTTAGCAGATAAAGCTTACTTCCAATCCCAGTTCGGATTGATTGGTTGAGTGAAACATTCGGGGAGTTTCCGTTTACTGTGCTGGCCATGATAGTAAAGTTGTAATATGTGTAACTGCAGAGATTGGCTGCAACTGCCCTTTGTGTATTATAACCTATGAAGAAAGCAAGAGTAAGTATATTTTATCAACTTCATTCTCCACTTGATTTCTTTATGTACATCAACAGCTAAACATTTCACAAATCAACTAGATCAAAAGTCATTGACAAAGTCTAAATGAAAAAGTCATTGTAAAAGGATGGTCGAATAAGAGGAAAAATAAGTTTGTTAACACGAAACAAACCCTCAACATTTATCACATCCATTACAGTGCAGTTATCTGTCCTGTTATCTACATTCCCAATCACAACTATTGAATAGTTGGTGGGTCCAGCTTTGTGTCCACTCGGAGACCAAAACAGTGTTATTGTGGACGAGTTGTGTACAGTGGCATTCAAATCATATGGTTCATCCGGTTCTGAAATTTAAAACAAACATTCTTTACAAATAATTCACCATTTCTAGTTTTTCAAGAAATAAGATAATGATGTTTTTACTTTAATGATCATATTTCTAGATACCAACTACATGTATGTATCATAAGTTCTATTAACACATATATTCAAAATGGATTTATTGATGTCAGAAAACTAATGTGAAATGACTTGACTAATGATTTACAACAGCAATGAAACTGTACAGTTCATCAGGAGCTGAAATCGATTGGTGATTCTTTACAAATTGATTGAGCTATTTTGACTCTTCAAATATGAAAATGATATTTTATGCATTTTTATTTCATTAGTCATTACACTGGAGATCAATTATGTTTTATAAGTTTAAGTGATGGTGCAAAACATTAGCATTTAAATCTATTCACTGATGAAAGAAGTTTGTATCAAATTAAAATATAAACAGAATGGTAGGATTGAATAAAGTTACATATACATTGCACATTTTTGTTTGAATTTATCTTACTGTAACAGTATTATTATATGAGGTAAATTCACATTCTTTTCAAATAGATTCAATGTCAGTCATCAGCAGATAAAGCTTACTTCCAATCCCAGTTCGGATTGATTGGTTGAGTGAAACATTCGGGGAGTTTCCGTTTACTGTGCTGGCCATGATAGTAAAGTTGTAATATGTGTAGCTGCAGAGATTGGCTGCAACTGCCCTTTGTGTATTATAATCTATAAAGAAAGCAAGAGTAATTATATTTTATCAACTTCATTCTCCACTTGACATCTTTATGTACATCAACAGCTAAACATTTCACAAATCAGCTAGATCAAAAGTCATTGACAAAGTCTAAATGAAAACGTCATTGTAAAAGGATGGTCGAATAAGAGAAAAAAATAGTTTGTTAACACGAAACAAACCCTCAACATTTATCACATCCATTACAGTGCAGTTGTCTGTCCTGTTATCTATATTCCCAATCACAACTATTGAATAGTTGGTGGGTCCGGCTTTGTGTCCACTCGGAGACCAAAACAGTGTAATTGTGGACGAGTTGTGTACAGTGGCATTCAAATCATATGGTTCATCCGGTTCTGAAATAAAAAAAAAAAACATTCTTTACAAATAATTCACCATTTCTAGTTTTTCAAGAAATAAGATAATGATGTTTTTACTTTAATGATCATATTTCTAGATACCAACTACATGTATATATCATAAGTTCTAGTAACACATATATTCACAATGGATTTATTGATGTCAGAAAAATAATGTGAAATGACTTGACTAATGATTTACAACAGCAATGAAACTGTATAGTTCATCAGGAGCTGAAATCGATTGGTGATTCTTTACAAATTGATTGAGCTATTTTGACTCTTCAAATATGAAAATGATATTTTATGCATTTTTATATCATTAGTCATTACACTGGAGATCAATTATGTTTTATAAGTTTAAGTGATGGTGCAAAACATTAGTATTTAAATCTATTCACTGATGAAAGAAGTTTGTATCAAATTAAAATATAAACAGAAAGGTAGGATTGAATAAAGTAACGTATACATTGCACATTATTGTTTGAATTCATCTTAGTGTAACAGTATTATTATATGAGGTAAATTCACATTCTCTTCAAATAGATTCAATGTCAGTCTTAAGCAGATAAAGCTTACTTCCAATCCCAGTTCGGATTGATTGGTTGAGTGAAACATTCGGCGAGTTTCCTTTTACTGTGCTGGCCATGATAGTAAAGTTGTAATATGTGTAGCTGCAGAGATTGGCTGCAACTGCCCTTTGTGTATTATAACCTATGAAGAAAGCAAGAGTAAGTATATTTTATCAACTTAATTCTCCACTTGATTTCTTTATGTACATCAACAGGTAAATATTTCACAAATCAGCTAGATCAAAAGTCATTGACAAAGTCTAAATGAAAAAGTCATTGTAAAAGGATGGTCGAATAAGAGGAAAAATAAGTTTGTTAACACGAAACAAACCCTCAACATTTATCACATCCATTACAGTGCAGTTGTCTGTCCTTTTATCTACATTCCCAATCACAACTATTGAATAGTTGGTGGGTCCGACTTTGTGTCCACTCGGAGACCAAAACAGTGTTATTGTGGACGAGTTGTGTACAGTGGCATTCAAATCATATGGTTCATCCGGTTCTGAAATAAAATAAAAACATTCTTTACAAATAATTTACCATTTCATGATGTTTTTACTTTAATGATCATATTTCTAGATACCAACTACATGTATGTATCATAAGTTCTATTAACACATATATTCAAAATTGATTTATTGATGTCAGAAAACTAATGTGAAATGACTTGACTAATGATTTACAACAGCAATGAAACTGTATAGTTCATCAGGAGCTGAAATCTATTGGTGATTCTTTATAAATTGATTGAGCTATTTTGACTCTTCAAATATGAAAATGATATTTTATGCATTTTTATATCATTAGTCATTACACTGGAGATCAATTATGTTTTATAAGTTTAAGTGATGGTGCAAAACATTAGTATCAAAATCTATTCTCTGATGAAAGAAGTTTGTATCATATTAAAATATAAACAGAATGGTAGGATTGAATAAATTTAAGTATACATTGCACGCTATTGTTTGAATTTATCTTAGTGTAATAGTATTATTATATGAGGTAAATTTACTTTCTCTTCAAATAGATTCAATGTCAGTCATCAGCAAATAAAGCTTACTTCTAATCCCAGTTCGGATTGATTGGTTGAGTGAAACATTCGGGGAGTTTCCGTTTCCTGTGCTGGCCATGATAGTAAAGCTGTAATATGTGTAGCTGCAGAGATTGGCTGCAACTGCCTTTTGTGTATTATAGCCTATGAAGAAAGCAAGAGTAAGTATGTTTTATCAACTTCATTCTCCTCTTGACATCTTTATGTACATCAACAGGTAAACAATTCACAAATCAGCTAGATCAAAAGTCATTGACAAAGTCTAAATGAAAAAGTCATTGTAAAAGGATGGTCGAATAAGAGGAAAAATAAGTTTGTTAACACGAAACAAACCCTCAACATTTATCACATCCATTACAGTGCAGTTATCTGTCCTGTTATCTACATTCCCAATCACAACTATTGAATAGTTGGTGGGTCCAGCTTTGTGTCCACTCGGAGACCAAAACAGTGTTATTGTGGACGAGTTGTGTACAGTGGCATTCAAATCATATGGTTCATCCGGTTCTGAAATAAAAAAAAGACATTCTTTGCAAATAATTTACCATTTCTAGTTTTTCAAGAAATAAGATAATGATGTTTTTACTTTAATGATCATATTTCTAGATACCAACTACATGTATGTATCATAAGTTCTATTAATACATATATTCAAAATTGATTTACTGATGTCAGAAAACTAATGTGAAATGACTTGACTAATGATTTACAACAGCAATGAAACTGTATAGTTCATCAGGAACTGAAATCGATTGGTGATTCTTTACAAATTGATTGAGCTATTTTGACTCTTCAAATATGAAAATGATATTTTATGAATTTTTATCTCATTAGTCATTACACTGGAGATCAATTATGTTTTACAAGTTTAAGTGATGGTGCAAAACATTAGTATCAAAATCTATTCTCTGATGAAAGAAGTTTGTATCAAAATAAAGTATAAACAGAATGGTAGGATTGAATAAATTTACATATACATTGAACGTTATTGTTTGAATTCATCTTAGTGTAACAGTATTATTATATGAGGTAAATTCACATTCTCTTCAAATAGATTCAATGTCAGTCTTTAGCAGATAAAGCTTACTTCCAATCCCAGTTCGGATTGATTGGTTGAGTGAAACATTCGGCGAGTTTCCTTTTACTGTGCTGGCCATGATAGTAAAGTTGTAATATGTGTAACTGCAGAGATTGGCTGCAACTGCCCTTTGTGTATTATAACCTATGAAGAAAGCAAGAGTAAGTATATTTTATCAACTTCATTCTCCACTTGATTTCTTTATGTACATCAACAGCTAAACATTTCACAAATCAACTAGATCAAAAGTCATTGACAAAGTCTAAATGAAAAAGTCATTGTAAAAGGATGGTCGAATAAGAGGAAAAATAAGTTTGTTAACACGAAACAAACCCTCAACATTTATCACATCCATTACAGTGCAGTTATCTGTCCTGTTATCTACATTCCCAATCACAACTATTGAATAGTTGGTGGGTCCAGCTTTGTGTCCACTCGGAGACCAAAACAGTGTTATTGTGGACGAGTTGTGTACAGTGGCATTCAAATCATATGGTTCATCCGGTTCTGAAATTTAAAACAAACATTCTTTGCAAATAATTCACCATTTCTAGTTTTTCAAGAAATAAGATAATGATGTTTTTACTTTAATGATCATATTTCTAGATAAAAACTATATGTATGTATCATAAGTTCTATTAATACATATATTCAAAATTGATTTACTGATGTCAGAAAACTAATGTGAAATGACTTGACTAATGATTTACAACAGCAATGAAACTGTATAGTTCATCAGGAACTGAAAGCGATTGGTGATTCTTTACAAATTGATTGAGCTATTTTGACTCTTAAAATATGAAAATGATATTTTATGCATTTTTATATCATTAGTCATTACACTGGAGATCAATTATGTTTTATAAGTTTAAGTGATGGTGCAAAACATTAGTATCAAAATCTATTCTCTGATGAAAGAAGTTTGTATCATATTAAAATATAAACAGAATGGTAGGATTGAATAAATTTACGTATACATTGCATGCTATTGTTTGAATTCATCTTAGTGTAACAGTATTATTATATGAGGTAAATTCACATTCTCTTCAAATAGATTCAATGTCAGTCATCAACAAAAAAAGCTTACTTCTAATCCCAGTTCGGATTGATTGGTTGAGTGAAACATTCGGCGAGTTTCCGTTTCCTGTGCTGGCCATGATAGTAAAGTTGTAATATGTGTAGCTGCAGAGATTGGCTGCAACTGCCTTTTGTGTATTATAGCCTATGAAGAAAGCAAGAGTAAGTATATTTTATCAACTTCATTCTCCTCTTGACATCTTTATGTACATCAACAGGTAAACAATTCACAAATCAGCTAGATCAAAAGTCATTGACAAAGTCTAAATGAAAAAGTCATTGTAAAAGGATGGTCGAATAAGAGGAAAAATAAGTTTGTTAACACGAAACAAACCCTCAACATTTATCACATCCATTACAGTGCAGTTATCTGTCCTGTTATCTACATTCCCAATCACAACTATTGAATAGTTGGTGGGTCCAGCTTTGTGTCCACTCGGAGACCAAAACAGTGTTATTGTGGACGAGTTGTGTACAGTAGCATTCAAATCATATGGTTCATCCGGTTCTGAAATAAAAAAAGACATTCTTTGCAAATAATTTACCATTTCTAGTTTTTCAAGAAATAAGATAATGATGTTTTTACTTTAATGATCATATTTCTATATACCAACTACATGTATGTATCATAAGTTCTATTAATACATATATTCAAAATTGATTTACTGATGTCAGAAAACTAATGTGAAATGACTTGACTAATGATTTACAACAGCAATGAAACTGTATAGTTCATCAGGAACTGAAATCGATTGGTGATTCTTTACAAATTGATTAAGCTATTTTGACTCTTCAAATATGAAAATGATATTTTATGAATTTTTATCTCATTAGTCATTACACTGGAGATCAATTATGTTTTACAAGTTTAAGTGATGGTGCAAAACATTAGTATCAAAATCTATTCTCTGATGAAAGAAGTTTGTATCAAAATAAAGTATAAACAGAATGGTAGGATTGAATAAATTTACATATACATTGCATGCTATTGTTTGAATTCATCTTAGTGTAACAGTATTATTATATGAGGTAAATTCACATTCTCTTCAAATAGATTCAATGTCAGTCATCAGCAGATAAAGCTTACTTCCAATCCCAGTTCGGATTGATTGGTTGAGTGAAACATTCGGCGAGTTTCCTTTTACTGTGCTGGCCATGATAGTAAAGTTGTAATATGTGTAACTGCAGAGATTGGCTGCAACTGCCCTTTGTGTATTATAACCTATGAAGAAAGCAAGAGTAAGTATATTTTATCAACTTCATTCTCTACTTGATTTCTTTATGTACATCAACAGGTAAACATTTCACAAATCAACTAGATCAAAAGTCATTGACAAAGTCTAAATGAAAAAGTCATTGTAAAAGGATGGTCGAATAAGAGGAAAAATAAGTTTGTTAACACGAAACAAACCCTCAACATTTATCACATCCATTACAGTGCAGTTATCTGTCCTGTTATCTACATTCCCAATCACAACTATTGAATAGTTGGTGGGTCCAGCTTTGTGTCCACTCGGAGACCAAAACAGTGTTATTGTGGACGAGTTGTGTACAGTGGCATTCAAATCATATGGTTCATCCGGTTCTGAAATTTAAAACAAACATTCTTTACAAATAATTTACCATTTCTAGTTTTTCAAGAAATAAGATAATGATGTTTTTACTTTAATGATCATATTTCTAGATACCAACTACATGTATGTATCATAAGTTCTATTAATACATATATTCAAAATTGATTTACTGATGTCAGAAAACTAATGTGAAATGACTTGACTAATGATTTACAACAGCAATGAAACTGTATAGTTCATCAGGAACTGAAAGCGATTGGTGATTCTTTACAAATTGATTGAGCTATGTTGACTCTTCAAATATGAAAATGATATTTTATGCATTTTTATATCATTAGTCATTACACTGGAGATCAATTATGTTTTATAAGTTTAAGTGATGGTGCAAAACATTAGTATCAAAATCTATTCTCTGATGAACGAAGTTTGTATCATATTAAAATATAAACAGAATGGTAGGATTGAATAAATTTACATATACATTGCATGCTATTGTTTGAATTCATCTTAGTGTAACAGTATTATTATATGAGGTAAATTCACATTCTCTTCAAATAGATTCAATGTCAGTCATCAACAAAAAAAGCTTACTTCTAATCCAAGTTCGGATTGATTGGTTGAGTGAAACGTTCGGGGAGTTTCCGTTTACTGTGCTGGCCATGATAGTAAAGTTGTAATATGTGTAGCTGCAGAGATTGGCTGCAACTGCCCTTTGTGTATTATAATCTATAAAGAAAGCAAGAGTAAGTATATTTTATCAACTTAATTCTCCTCTTGACATCTTTATGTACATCAACAGCTAAACATTTCACAAATCAGCTAGATCAAAAGTCATTGACAAAGTCTAAATGAAAAAGTCATTGTAAAAGGATGGTCGAATAAGAGGAAAAATAAGTTTGTTAACACGAAACAAACCCTCAACATTTATCACATCCATTACAGTGCAGTTGTCTGTCCTGTTATCTACATTCCCAATCACAACTATTGAATAGTTGGTTGGTCCAGCTTTGTGTCCACTCGGAGACCAAAACAGTGTTATTGTGGACGAGTTGTGTACAGTAGCATTCAAATCATATGGTTCATCCGGTTCTGAAATATAAAAAAAACATTCTTTACAAATAATTTACCATTTCTAGTTTTTCAAGAAATAAGATAATGATGTTTTTACTTTAATGATCATATTTCTAGATACCAACTACATGTATGTATCATAAGTTCTATTAATACATATATTCAAAATTGATTTACTGATGTCAGAAAACTAATGTGAAATGACTTGACTAATGATTTACAACAGCAATGAAACTGTATAGTTCATCAGGAACTGAAATCGATTGGTGATTCTTTACAAATTGATTAAGCTATTTTGACTCTTCAAATATGAAAATGATATTTTATGCATTTTTTCCTCATTAGTCATTACACTGGAGATCAATTATATTTGACAAGTTTAAGTGATGGTGCAAAACATTAGTATCAAAATCTATTCTCTGATGAACGAAGTTTGTATCAAAATAAAGTATAAACAGAATGGTAGGATTGAATAAATTTACATATACATTGCACATTATTGTTTGAATTCATCTTAGTGTAACAGTATTATTATATGAGGTAAATTTACATTCTCTTCAAATAGATTCAATGTCAGTCTTTAGCAGATAAAGCTTACTTCCAATCCCAGTTCGGATTGATTGGTTGAGTGAAACATTCGGCGAGTTTCCTTTTACTGTGCTGGCCATGAGAGTAAAGTTGTAATATGTGTAACTGCAGAGATTGGCTGCAACTGCCCTTTGTGTATTATAACCTATGAAGAAAGCAAGAGTAAGTATATTTTATCAACTTAATTCTCCACTTGATTTCTTTATGTACATCAACAGGTAAACATTTCACAAATCAACTAGATCAAAAGTCATTGACAAAGTCTAAATGAAAACGTCATTGTAAAAGGATGGTCGAATAAGAGGAAAAATAAGTTTGTTAACACGAAACAAACCCTCAACATTTATCACATCCATTACAGTGCAGTTATCTGTCCTGTTATCTACATTCCCAATCACAACTATTGAATAGTTGGTGGGTCCAGCTTTGTGTCCACTCGGAGACCAAAACAGTGTTATTGTGGACGAGTTGTGTACAGTGGCATTCAAATCATATGGTTCATCCGGTTCTGAAATTTAAAACAAACATTCTTTACAAATAATTTACCATTTCTAGTTTTTCAAGAAATAAGATAATGATGTTTTTACTTTAATGATCATATTTCTAGATACCAACTACATGTATGTATCATAAATTCTTTTAATACATATATTCAAAATTGATTTACTGATGTCAGAAAACTAATGTGAAATTACTTGACTAATGATTTACAACAGCAATGAAACTGTATAGTTCATCAGGAACTGAAATCGATTGGTGATTCTTTACAAATTGATTGAGCTATTTTGACTCTTCAAATATGAAAATGATATTTTATGCATTTTTATATCATTAGTCATTACACTGGAGATCAATTATGTTTTATAAGTTTAAGTGATGGTGCAAAACATTAGTATTTAAATCTATTCTCTGATGAACGAAGTTTGTATCATATTAAAATATAAACACAATGGTAGGATTGAATAAATTTACGTATACATTGCATGCTATTGTTTGAATTCATCTTAGTGTAACAGTATTATTATATGAGGTAAATTCACATTCTCTTCAAATAGATTCAAAGTCAGTCATCAACAAAAAAAGCTTACTTCTAATCCCAGTTCGGATTGATTGGTTGAGTGAAACATTCGGGGAGTTTCCGTTTACTGTGCTGGCCATGATAGCAAAATTGTAATATGTGTAACTGCAGAGATTGGCTGCAACTGCCCTTTGTGTATTATAACCTATAAAGAAAGCAAGAGTAAGTATATTTTATCAACTTCATTCTCCTCTTGACATCTTTATGTACATCAACAGGTAAACATTTCACAAATCAGCTAGATCAAAAGTCATTGACAAAGTCTAAATGAAAAAGTCATTGTAAAAGGATGGTCGAATAAGAGGAAAAATAAGTTTGTTAACACGAAACAAACCCTCAACATTTATCACATCCATTACAGTGCAGTTGTCTGTCCTGTTATCTACATTCCCAATCACAACTATTGAATAGTTGGTGGGTCCAGCTTTGTGTCCACTCGGAGACCAAAACAGTGTTATTGTGGACGAGTTGTGTACAGTGGCATTCAAATCATATGGTTCATCCGGTTCTGAAATAAAAAAAAAACATTCTTTACAAATAATTTACCATTTCTAGTTTTTCAAGAAATAAGATAATGATGTTTTTACTTTAATGATCATATTTCTAGATACCAACTACATGTATGTATCATAAGTTCTATTAATACATATATTCAAAATTGATTTACTGATGTCAGAAAACTAATGTGAAATGACTTGACTAATGATTTACAACAGCAATGAAACTGTATAGTTCATCAGGAACTGAAATCGATTGGTGATTCTTTACAAAGTGATTGAGCTATTTTGACTCTTCAAATATGAAAATGATATTTTATGCATTTTTATTTCATTAGTCATTACACTGGAGATCAATTATGTTTTACAAGTTTAAGTGATGGTGCAAAACATTAGTATCAAAATCTATTCTCTGATGAAAGAAGTTTGTATCAAATTAAAATATAAACAGAATGGTAGGATTGAATAAATTTAAGTATACATTGCACATTATTGTTTGAATTCATCTTAGTGTAACAGTATTATTATATGAGGTAAATTCACATTCTCTTCAAATAGATTCAATGTCAGTCTTTAGCAGATAAAGCTTACTTCCAATCCCAGTTCGGATTGATTGGTTGAGTGAAACATTCGGCGAGTTTCCTTTTACTGTGCTGGCCATGATAGTAAAGTTGTAATATGTGTAGCTGCAGAGATTGGCTGCAACTGCCCTTTGTGTATTATAACCTATGAAGAAAGCAAGAGTAAGTATATTTTATCAACTTCATTCTCCACTTGATTTCTTTATGTACATCAACAGGTAAACATTTCACAAATCAACTAGATCAAAAGTCATTGACAAAGTCTAAATGAAAAAGTCATTGTAAAAGGATGGTCGATTAGAGGAAAAATAAGTTTGTTAACACGAAACAAACCCTCAACATTTATCACATCCATTACAGTGCAGTTATCTGTCCTGTTATCTACATTCCCAATCACAACTATTGAATAGTTGGTGGGTCCAGCTTTGTGTCCACTCGGAGACCAAAACAGTGTTATTGTGGACGAGTTGTGTACAGTGGCATTCAAATCATATGGTTCATCCGGTTCTGAAATTTAAAACAAACATTCTTTACAAATAATTCACCATTTCTAGTTTTTCAAGAAATAAGATAATGATGTTTTTACTTTAATGATCATATTTCTAGATACCAACTACATGTATGTATCATAAGTTCTATTAATACATATATTCAAAATTGATTTACTGATGTCAGAAAACTAATGTGAAATGACTTGACTAATGATTTACAACAGCAATGAAACTGTATAGTTCATCAGGAACTGAAATCGATTGGTGATTCTTTACAAATTGATTGAGCTATTTTGACTCTTCAAATATGAAAATGATATTTTATGCATTTTTATATCATTAGTCATTACACTGGAGATCAATTATGTTTTATAAGTTTAAGTGATGATGCAAAACATTAGTGTCAAAATCTATTCTCTGATCAACGAAGTTTGTATCATATTAAAATATAAACAGAATGGTAGGATTGAATAATTTTATGTATGCATGAATTCATCTTACTGTAACAGTATTATTATATGAGGTAAATTCATATTCTTTTTTAATAGATTCAATGTCAGTCTTTAGCAGATAAAGCTTACTTCCAATCCCAGTTTTGATTGATTGGTTGAGTGAAACGTTTGGCGAGTTTCCTTTTATGGTGCTGGCCATGATAGTAAAGTTGTAACATGCGTAGCTGCAGAGATTGGCTATAACTTTACTTGATGCATTATATCCTAGGAAAAAATGTAAGAGTAAGTATATTTTATCAACTTCATTCTCCACTTGACATCCTTATGTACATCAACAGGTGACATTTTCATAAATCAAAAGGTAAACACAATTCACAAATGAAATAGATCAAAAGTCATTGATAGAGTCAAAATTGACAAGTCATTGTAAAAGACATACAGTTTGTCCTGGAATGAATATCTTTACTATGTTTTAATACAAACAAAGAATGATTAACCTCTCTAAAACATGCTTTTGATAATGATCAAATAGGAACACAAAATCCCTTCTTAAATGGAACAAACCTTGCACATCTATTACATCCATTTCAGTGCAGTTGTCTGTCCTGTTATCTACATTCCCAGCCACAATAATTGTATAGTTGGTCTCTCCAGCTTGGTAATCACTCAATGCCCAAAACAGTGTTATTGTTGATGAGTTGATTACACTGGCTTTGAAGTGGGTTGGTTCAGAAACTGAAATCAAGTAGTTGTTTTTGATCAAGATATTTTGATTCTTCAAGAATTATTAACATGATGTTTTTACATGTTTAAATTTAGACTTTATTGATTATCAATTTTGATACTTTGTCATATTCAACTGATAAGAAAAAGAAATATTTAGTAAAGATGTATGTACTGTTGAAATAGGCTTTAATGAGAATCATTTATCCACAGAATGTTCTGTTTGAATAAATGTACATATGAAAAGTAATTGATTTTCTCCTTTCCTCTTGTTTTTATATATTATGCAGCTATATAAACATATTTATAGTAGACACCATATAAATCATAACATGATTATAATTCAACATCCCAAACCAAAAGAACATTTAATTTGTTATTTCAAATGTCAATATGGTCTGGGTAATCGATTTAGTTCTGAAATTGTTCGGAAAACAAGAGTACCAACACAAGTTAATTTCTACCTTGTTAACAAGTTTTATTACAAAAATAAAGATATCTATTATTGTATGCAAGAATTGAAATTTAATATCTAAAAGTTGTTCTTGTTTTAAATTTCTTCTGCAAATACAAAAACAATTCTATACCATAATACCATTACAATGTTTTCCCATAAATTCCTATATAGCGCGGTTTCTAACTGAAAGATTTTAATAGGTAAACGGAGGGATCTCACAAGAAAATTTTCAATGTATTCAATGTATATTCAACAGCAAATTTATCTTTCTAAAAGACAGCAACAGTTCTAAAACGAACGTATGATGCTAAAGTCATATACTCATTTTGCAAAGCAACTGAAATGATCTTATGATTCTTGCCGAGTCAAAAGTTGATTATTTACACAAAGCTTTTCTGTCACGTTTGTGATAAATTACATTTCAATGCCCTTTTCTACAGTTTAGGTGACGCTGCTTATAAGCTTCAAACAAATCAACTGCAGCCTTTCGGGTTCGCTTGATTCGTGTCGGGCCAACTATCATTTTCAAGGGTAGCAAGACGCCTTTGCATTCTGCTCTGCATTCGGTCCATGCATTATAGAGCGTTTGGTTTTTAAGTCGGATTTAGAGATTATTACCGAGGAAGTGTGTCATATGACTTTTACGAAATGAGTGCGAATTTTTGTATTACCCGAGCGAGAGCGAGGGTTATACACAAGTTCGCACGAGTTTTGAAAAAGTCATATGACACAATTCCAAGGGTCATAATTTCTTTATTACCGATTCTATTTCATTTAATACACACGGAAAGCGGCCTGCTTTCTTTGCGGCGGCCCGCTTCAGGGACGTCACGAACAATGGTTTGATGAAGTCACAGACGACATAATACGGTAACTCGCGCTGAAACAAACGTTGCTAGGCAAAAGTGATATGTGCACATGTGCTCGTATTGAAAATATGTCATCACTTATGATTAACCATATGGGTAATAAAGAAGGATACTTCATCATTACATCGAGTGGCATAGTCGACATGGCCCTGGGGCAAGCATGTTCAGCAGTTTTTATATCTGGACTTAGAGATGGCCATCTGGCCACCCTGTCTCTGCAAACAATTATTCCGGCTCTGGAGCTGGGAGCTGGTACATTGCCATTCGGCAGTAAAATTGCAAACACTTCACACATGAAAAGTTTGTTTGTTTTCACCTATATCTATGCGATGGTAGTATCTCTTTATTAAATGCCCATGTTCTTTCAAGAAGGTTTAAAATGCAAATTGCAAAGTAGAATAAATTCTAGATTTCCTTACAAATAATTTTGATTGCATCCAATTAATCTTCTCCATTTCTAGTCAGAAAAGTGTTTCGTATTCTACTTTGTTAACATTTGTCTTGATTAAGCTTTTCACTTCTCCACCGTCACATACACATTTTTCGTCTTCATTATGAAGCGGGAAACAAGATTCAACAGAAAATATTACATTATGCCTATATTGTAGACGGACGTGCGGTTGCTCTGAGGTCAGGAAAACATGCAAAATGATACTGGCGGGTTCTGAATAGTAGTTCGTTATCCCTTCTAGCGGATCATTCATGTTGCAGTAAGCTGGTAGTTACAGCGTGCCTAGAAATCTGAATCTGACAGATACTTTGATAACGGTTATGAATGGTGTAGTTTTACCCAGAAGTGATGAATGTTTCTGAAAACTAACATTTTGATGCTGACCAGTTCATTATAATAACAATAAACATCTTGATATCGTTATTTGTGGTCGACAACCTATCAACAGCAGGCGCCAATGACTCAACCAAAATGATATTTTAACCAGGAGCAAAGGTAAATATTGGTCAGTAGGGTTACATGTAGGGGTTGAAACACCTTGCGCGTTTTAATTTATTTAATTATTTTGTAATCAAGAATATCAACTACAATGCCTTCGTTAAGTATTTTGGAGATTACAACCGATTTTGTTATCAGTGTATGTGACACTTCATTAGACATTAGAGATAAGTTTAAGTCTTACTTTCAAATATTGTATTGCCTCTTACCTTTTGGAGTAGTGATGGAAGCAGAAAAGGTGGTAGTTTCTGTGGCTGTTGCAGTTGCTGTTGTTGTTGCTGTTTCTGAGGCAGCTTCTGTTTTTGTTGCTGTTGCAGCTGCTGCTGATGCTGCTTTAGTAGATTCTGTTGTTGTTGCTGTAGTTGTTGTTGATGCTACTGTTGTTGCTGTTGATTTTGCTTCTGTTGTTGCTGTTAAAGTTGCTTCTGTTGTTGCTACTGTTGTTGCTGTTCCTTGTTGAGCTGGTGGTTGTTCCGCAGCTGATGTTGTACCTATCGTAGTAACATGTTCTGTCTCATTTCCTTCTCCGTTACCTTGTATGATACCAAAAGCCTGAAAATAAACAACAAAGAAAAACCTCATAAACGAATGAATTCATATTTTGAAACACAAACATAATTTCCAGGTACATTTCCAGGTCAAATTATGATCATATACAATCCAAGGCCATGTTCATACCTATACGTTTATGATCCTGTTTCATGCAATCTAGGAATGATCACAAATAGCTTTACTGTAGATTATTCGAACAGTCTGGATTCTTTTCATTCCTAAAAATTTTATACACAATCTTAAGTTCGTGCGACCTAAATAATCTGGAAATAATCACAATATAGCAATTGGTTTATAGTCTATTCAGCATTATAAAATGGGAATTGCCTAGCGTATTAAAGAACCACTCCGTGATACTCCATGTAACCCAAGCTTAATCAATGATGTCATTTGATCGCGAAGTATCGACTGTTACCAAAAAGACACATTATAAGCTTATTGGTATTTTTACAGTGCCAATATGAAGGTAGAACGTCGCAATTACGATCAAAAACCGGACAGTGGCGCTCGTCAAATAGTCAAACGTACTTTTGGAGACTTATCTATAACAGCCAGAAGGGCAGTTAGGAGTTGATAGGGTCTGTTAGTTTATATAACTATTATCCATGTATATTGGACGTAATATCTACACCATTTATAACGCTGTTTTTAGATTTTCATGAAAAAACAGTCTTTGTCATTTATATGAAGATAGAACGTCTTTTAAACATGAAAATTTAAGATATTTGGATTTTATATCAAAGGTAAATAACATGTTATGAAATTCGTGGAGAGTGGCTCTTGAGGTTTTTATTCGTGTGTATGTGTTCAAATGGTCGAGTATTTCATAAGAATAGTCAAAATAGTGAGGAATTACGGTTTATCTGTCCTGGGGAGATTCTTGTAATAAATTCTGAACTTTAGCGAGGAATCTAGCACAATATTTCACGAGGGACGGATAAAGCGTAATTCCGAACGACGACTATGTCATGGTCTTCATCGGTACAGTCAAATGTAGTCCCAGCAATTCGTAACGTGTTTATGGTCATGTATCAAGCAAGAAAACATCAAATAAATGAAAAGGTAAAAAAAACACATATATACACGTTAAGTTCCATGTTATTCCATGTTTGGTTTGAAACCGCGTTGACACATGTCTGCTGGGCTCAGTGACCGAATGAAATGGAAAGCAGTTCTGTAAGCCAATTAGTTGTCCAGTTGTTATATTTAGAAAAACCGTAACTCCCATGACCATTATAAAAACTTTATTACCCGCTTGGGTAAGAACCGTCAATCCCAATATTGTGAAATGCTCAAACCTCATTATCATGTTACACTGAGTAAGTATAAGGGTCTACTCTATTGTGAAAGGCTTTTGTCTCGTTTCTATGTTCAATTTATAGAATCAAGAATGGATTCCTAGATTCTGAAGAGCTCTCAGTTTGTGTCTTTGTCAAACTGAAGGAGTCCGCGCTGATTCTTAGATTGTGAAGGGCTCTCAGTTTGTTTTTATATAATGAAGATTAGGACGGGATAAAAGACCTTTAGAACTACATACAACATACAAAAAACGAGCGAGAACCCTTCACAATAAAAAATATGACAATAATTACAGAAAGAAAGATTCTCTAAATAATCTAGGAATTACCTCTTAGACATGTACTCCATCAGTAAAACTACACACAAACACACAATCTATGAATCTATGGTCCACAGAAGGACCCTCAAAATACTGAGAATCGAACGCCTGACTCTATGTTAACAAAAATGAGCTAAGACCCCTTCGCAATTTATGAATCGACACAATTACTCAAACATGTTTTCAAAATAAACCCCTAAGAATCCATTAAATGAAAATTGAATTGTATGAGGTTGCATTTCGTCTACAAAGTACTTCCTTCTTTGCGTTTCACAATCTGTAAATATGAGAGCAGAGAAACTTTCGCATATCGTCATTCACTATTCATTTAATTGTTATTACTACATGCAAAATTTCAGTCAGGATTCCAAGCTTTATGTTTTTGAACACATCGTGACTTTATTCTAAAACCAACAATATATTTTACTACTAGGAAAACTATATATGAAAACTCATTTTAAAATAAGTATGCTATTCAATTTAGGTATGAGTTATTCTTCATTTCGGTCAAGTACTTCGTGGTTGTGGTACACAACCTATGCATGGCATATATCAGATAAAAATCATTTGGATGGTTCAGACTTTATTACCACTATGGTTAATCAATAGTGGTGACATATTTTCAATATGATAACGTGCACATATCGCTCTTGCCTAGGAACGATTGTCACCGCTTACTACCGCATATCGTTGTCGTGACTTATGCAACATCTGTCACCTCCACACTACTTAACTTGAAATCTGATTTTGATGTAACTGAAATGCAAAATTAAAGAGCCACTCCGCGATTTTCATAACATATATTTACCTTTGATAGGAACCTAAATGTCATGATGGTGGTGATATAAAATCAAAATATCTTAACTTTTCATGTCCAAAAGACATATAAATATAACAAATACTGGTTTTCCATGAAAATCTAAAAACAGCGTTATAAATGCACATAGGTGTAGATATCACGTCCAATATACATGGATACAAGTTATATAACCTAACAAACACTATCAACTCCTATCTGCCCTCCTAGCTGTTATAGATAAGTCTCCAAAATCATGTTTGAATATTTGACGCGCACCACTGTCCGGTTTTCGATCATAATTGCGACGTTCTACCTTCACATTATCACTGTAAAATAACAATCAGCTTTAAAATATGTCATTTTGAAAACAATCGATACTTAAGCTTGGTATGGAAATGCATATTTACATGATGGCCTCTTAATCAATGGTTCTGTAATTAAGTTTGTCAGAAAATTTGATAACGTCATGATTAAGGAAGTCACGATTTTCTAGATAACAATTTCTTAATGTGGAATTCAGGTCTATTCATCTCATTTAGTAACATATGTTGACATATCATATTTAAGAAATATGATTTGAAAATAGTTCAGATTCATATTTGCCAAACTTACTTAAGCCGATAACATATTAAGATTAACAGTTATCTTCTGAATGTTCTTGAAAACATTCCACAGGTTTTTTTCATTGTCTCAATTAGAAAATTTATGTGAAGGAATCCTAGATGATAGTCACAGAAAAAGTTTACATTGATTGGGTCGAGAATCGTGGTGCAAGGTGGAATGGGGTGGTGATTTTTTGGATCTGAAACTTACTTCCGATTTTTCCTTTGAATGGAAAATCGGACTAACTAACTCAATTCTATTCATCGAATTGAAATTTCGAATGGAAGATAAAAGTTTACGAACTCACCAACAGCAAAACCAAAATACACTTTACAGTTGACCGGTCCATTTTAGGGGCCTCAGTTGTAGAGCATGAAGCAAATTCACTGATGTCTTGTCAATGTGTTTAGGGCTAAAGGATTACATTCTACTTCCTTGTTCGACACGTCACTGAATTGCGATCACTGCTAAGAGATACAACATTAGTTAGGTCAATATATAGATTAAATATATCAGCTTAGAAGACGAGTGGCAGATATGCTATGTGGGTATATTTTATACCTCAGTGAATCAGTGTGTTATTGTTTGTTATTTGTTTATGTACTTAGAACAGAGAAAAGGTTGTGTACATATTGTTTGTTATGGAATATCAAGTATTAAAATTATACAACTTTTAAAGTAATTAATAATAGATTTGAAGGGCTAAACAAATGACTCGTTTCTATGAATTTCCTATTATTCCTTACCATTAACATAATGAGTGAAATACTTTTCGTCTATTATTCCCCAATAAGTGGTGACATATTTTCAATATGAGCACATCTTCACATATCACTTTTGCTTAAGTATAAGGGTATCTGTACATATATGAATATCTAGTCTCAAATCTTAGGTTAATGTACATTTTACAAACTTGCTAAAATCGATGATTCAAGGACGGGTTTTGGTTTGGATTAAAAACCATTTGCAGATATAATTCGTCTTATTTCATGATAGTCAATACAGAGAGACATCCTGCAACGTTGTGATAAGGGTTGTGGTGAAACGAGCATGTTTTTGCTGTACAACAGCCGATAACTGCAGAGTTACATTTAACAGACGAGATAACCCACCGACCAAAGTCGAATATTTTTTATCATTTAATCATTAACTTGTTTATCATGTCGAATCCCCAGTGTCGAATAATAAAGCCAGTATGTTACGTCAACCAATGTTTTGCATTACCTTATCTAGCAAACACAATCGTTAGGGCGAGCTCAGACAAGGATATATTCATTTCTGGCCCATCATCTCTCGTTTTCAAACTATGAATCAAAATGGATTCATCACTGATGAAGTGTGTAGTTGTTCTTCTTTTGGTGAGTTCATATTAAAATTATTCAAAACACAGCATTTTAAATATTTTTTTTTCTTTCAAATAATGGTTGTGAAGCCATAACCTGATGCACGACTTTTAAAGGTACAGTCAAGATACATCTTCTAGGCAGTTCGGATCAAAAACAGAAAACCATGTAAACCCAATTCCCTTTCTCTTTACTGATCAAATAACAACCCATCAGAAGACAGATATCTTTTTTTCTCGAAATACGTTGGGGAAACGGACTTTATTGACCACAAACGCGTGTACTGTTAGCCGTTGTTTTGATTTTCGGACAAGAGCTAAGCCTCACCTCTATATTAGTTGACCCCTATCTGCATATTCGAATATGTGTGTCGGACACGAAGTGACTTACCTCCCCTGAATATGAGAGGGACCAGTAATTTTAAAGTGTTTAACTGGTTTAACATTAAACAGTTGTAACGCGAAGCATTCGTAAAATAACCACTTTTAACAAAATATTTAAGCAATTTAACATGCAAACATTTAAAAGCTGTTATTTTTCTTCATAAGGGTACTATGCAAATAACTCAAGCACAAGTGTCAATTTCTAGTATTTTTCTTCCATATGAAAAAATATCATAGCCAACCATGTCCTAATAAAATATCAGCATATCCATAACGTAGCTAAAATAACACAACCATACTCACCATTTTCGATTTCTTTCTGCAAAAATCTGGACCAAAAAAAATCTATCTGTTTGTGTAAATTTTCAGTATTTTGAACTTATCTTTGGTACCATTACATGCATGAAGGTATATGTATTTAACAGACAATCAAATTAATTAAGTTATCTTAACAATGTTACCATTAATGGCCAAGTTATATCTTTCTTGTGCTATTCTTAAGATTGCAAAGGCTTCGCAGAAGGAAACCATAGAACAACTTTTAATGCACAGTTCTAAAGACCATTTAACATTCGATACAATTTGGCCATCATACATAAACTTTACATGAAATGAGATTTTTTACGACGACTCCCGGACTTTTATTGATCAACTGACTCGCTGTGCAATGTTAAACAATTGTAGGTCCCTATCCCATAAATATAGTCTAATCTGTCGGACAAGAAAGACGCATTAGCCTAGACGTCTATGGCTTAGACGACTATTAGACGTCTACAGGTAGACGTTTCTTAGACGTATTCTAGACGTCTTTTAGACGTTTAATAGACGTTCAATAGACGTCTTTTAGACGTTTATTACACACATATCAAACCTCTAGAAGAGTAAATATCTCCCAAAATATTCAACAGAAGTCTGAAAAAAGTTTAACACGTGTCTTAAAGTGGTTGTGTTATACCCCAGTATGATAATGCTTTGCAGTGGGAACTTCATCAGCATTCAGGGCTTCCAAAAAAACCTGTATTTTGTAATTGCACATTTTACATGAAAAAGGATACATTTAAGCCAAATTATTCCACTATTTAAAACATAAATATAATGACTTATAATGGATACCATTTTTGAATTTGATATGGTAACTTAATTTCATGTTTCGGTTTAAATTTTCTTATGAATCGATTCAAAATTTTCAGATTAAGTGATGAGCAATTGTGCCTTGAAAATAAACAATAAAAGAGCTCAAATAAGATTAAATATTTATTCAATATCAAAATCTATTTAATGCAATCAACATATATATTGTAATAATAATACAAAAATATTTGCTTTTATATGTTTTGAAAAATGAACTTTACTAAAAATCAGATTTGTCAAATCTTCATATCATTGTCCAAAGCTGAAGAGCAATTCTTAAAGTTGCCTTATTCAAGGCCATAGTGTCTGAACGCAAATTCTGTGTCGAGAAATGTCCGAGGAAGTGATCGGTCTTAAAACGTTTAAAACGAATATATCATAAACGGGACCGAACATCTGAATTTGTTTAAATAACAAATGGCTTTAGAATAATTTTGTTTGTAAAAAAGAATTAAACAAAACGAAAAAAACCATTAGCTACAAAATCTACCTTCAAAGTTTTACCAAGGACATATTCAATTATTAGGAAACAAGGCAAAATTAGTAAAGCTCACATGCCCCCGCCGGCAGTTTGACTGTTATCATGTTTAGTGTAGTAAACTTTGTGTAGTCATGTCAATCAATTTGTGAGGATCACATTCAAAGAAAGAAGCCGATGTAACATCGGACAATTAAAGGAAAACACACAGGTAACATCCTATACGTCTTAAAGTTAAGCTCTGGAAACAAAACAAAAAGTCGGGAATGAAAGGCTAATAGGTTCTGGTACAAATTAAAGGAAAAAATTCACTTTTCGGATACATAAAGCTTTCAGTTATGCTCAAGAAAAAAACAAAGACGTCAAATCAAGCCGTAATTTACCCACATGTAAGGTTTTAACTCCTCTAAAGGGACATCAGCACTTCGTAGGTGATATTAATATGTGATTTTTAAGTTTGCAAGTCCTAGACTGTTACAGTAATGCCTAAGAAAAACACTTTTGTGGGCGCATGGACGGAAGGACAGACGGAGGGCTAGATACTCGTGTTACGGAGGTATAAACTGTCTGTAAATTTTCTTGCTTTAGGGGAAATTTCAAAATATTCAAAGTTGATATCAAAAGTAATAAAAACAAACATGTTCAAATGTCTTCAAATGATATAAATTTCTGAATTTCCCATTTCGAAGGTTCAAGATTCTACAGTATTGTCAAAGGCATTACAAGGTAAGTATAATCAACAATGTTACTCCAAGTGTAGACTAGTGTTCCAAAAATTGATACATTGTAATTGACCAAACATGGAAAACAGAGGAAAGGGTGCAGAGCTAAAAAATCTGTAAAATCAATAAATTATTCAATTCTACAGCAGATGTCAACAATTAAGACCCAGTCGTAGGTACCGTTTGACTGACCACAAATGACACGTGGCCTCATAATCTTCAGTTTCACAAAAATCAACAAGTTGAATCTTTGGTAAAAATTTATAAAATGTTGGAGTAATAGTGAGTGTGACAATCATAGGCAACAGTATACGCCAAAACCTGATAATGACTTGATTATGTACTACGCTGGTTAAAATTGGGCGTATTTGTACCAGACATTTTTTTCCTAGTTGAATGGTGACAGAAGCACTGGTAGTTTTCGTATTTGTAGGTAAAGATAGTGTAACAACTGTTCTATACAATCCATATTTGGAGAACATGCTCGACATAGCAAATCAATTACGCCTGTAGATCGCTGAGGGTTAAAAAATATATGAATTCCGAACCTGATGATCTAGCATATTTCCTGCGAGTGTGCTACAGCAAATAACAAGCTGGACAAAATAGATATGACATTAGTTTATATTCAATCTGTAAAATATTTTTGAATCGTGATGCATAAGCAATTTAAAAAGATGATATGAATTGAATACATTTGTTTTCCAATTATCATAGGTTATAATATAAACATCAAGCCCTTGATTAACCATACTATTTCCATTCTACAAAAAACGGTTCTAATTTTACATAAATAGAATTCGTTTCAATATTGTGAATTAATAAAGTATAAACATGTAAAATATTATTTAAAGTGATATTTTCAAACTTTGTGGTGCAACTGTAAAGGCAGAGAATTTATTTCAGTACCCGATGAACCATACGAATTCAATGCCGCTGTAAACAACTCATCAACAATAACACTGTATTGGTCTCCAAGTGAAAACCAGGTTGGTCCAACAAACTATACCATAGATGTGAATGGGAATGTAGATTATAGAACAGACAACTGCACTGAAAGTGGAGTATTAGATATTGAAGGTATGTTTCTTTTTTTTCATGGGCTAATGTATTTGTACTCCAACAATATCAAAAACATGTTTAGAGAATAAAACATTTATTAAATCCTAAAGATAATGTTAAGATTATTCTAGATACATGCGTAACTTTAGACGCACTTTACAGCACACAATGTATGACTTTTACGATGTCTTGTCAGTTTGTTTCTTTTTTCTCTTAAATTGCTTTTTATTACCTTTGAAATGTGTTTAAACTGTGGCGTACAAGAACATGCCGTAAAACGTTTATATGTCTCTGACTTTTGTTCTCTTTGATTTATCAAATGTGTCTATCTTTTTATGTACATGAACATGGCATATGAAAAGGAAGATCGATAGAATAAACTTACTCTTCATTGTCATTAGGCTATGATATATCAAGTGCAGTAGTAGCCAATCTCTGCAGCTACACATTCTACAGATTTACCATCATGGCCAGCACCAAAGCAGGAAACTCGTCAGTTATTATGCTCAACAACACTGTTCAAACCGGAATTGGAAGTAAGTAAATTCCATTTACATTTTTCTAAACACCTTGATATGAATACAACATCAATTGACCTGAGACAGCTAGTGTTACGTTCAGAGAACTTCAATTAATCATGGTTTTATCAATATGTTCATTTTTAAAATATATTTATATATACCCTTTCATATCTTTTTAAAAACTTCGTTGATAGGCATCATTTTTACACAGTAAATATATGGTTGCTGTTTGTTTGTCGTTTGTTGCTCTCAAACAAGGAGTTGAAACTGTTTTTAAGTAAGATTGATTTGTCGATCACTTCATCTTAAACACTGTTACAAGAGAGAACTTAAAGCAAAATCATGCTTAACATGTGTATATCTGTTTAGCCATATCATTCTGTACGTAAATAATGTTCATCCAAGCCTTTTTCAGTTAATAAATACTAAATAAAAATGTCTGATATCATGAATTAAATTTTGATACGTAGTTATATGCTGTAAATTGTTGATCAGCAAGCATAAAGATGTAAAGTATCACTCAACAGTTATAGTAATGTGACCCAAGCATAAAGATGTAAAGTATCACTTAACAGTTATAGTAATGTGACCCAAGCATAAAGATGTAAAGTATCACTTAACAGTTATAGTAAGGTGACCCAAGCATAAAGATGTAAAGTATCACTTAACAGTTATAGTAATGTGACCCAAGCATAAAGATGTAAAGTATCACTTAACAGTTATAGTAATGTGACCCAAGCATAAAGATGTAAAGTATCACTTAACAGTTATAGTAATGTGACCCAAGTATCAAGAATGTTGTTATTTCAGTACCTGATGAACCATATGATTTTAATGCCACTGTAAACAACTCATCAACGATAACACTGTATTGGTCTCGGAACAAACACCAGGCTGGACCAACAAACTATTCAATAGTTATGAATGGGAGTGTAGATCACAGGACAGGCGATTGCATTCAAATGAATGTGATAAGTGTTCAAGGTTTGTGATCTAATGGCTTCGTGTTCTTATTTGATCATTATCAGAAGCTTGTTTTAGAGAAGGAATATTTCATTTTCATTTTAAAGATATAGCAAAGATTATCTTTCTTAATTCAAAAGGGCCACAGAATATCTTGTTGAAGTCAAATAGGTCAAACTGCATAGATAGATTTATTTTCTCGAGAAGGGCTAGTTTGATCTGAAAATAAGGGTCAAAGTGCTTAGAAGTTCAGTATAGTTATAATAATCAGGTTGAAGTCGTGAAAACTTCCGAATCCCGGACAATGGCGCACGTCAGAGACTCAAACTGATTTACAAAAGACACATAAGCAAATACTGATTAGTAGTAATTAGTATTCATTAATTTCACTAATATATATGTAATTTAGACACAGAATTTCAACTTCCTAACATTTATATGGCCGTTTTTCATAAATCTTTGGAAAAAAATTCCCCAAACATACTCAGTGTCACTTTAGGCTGTAACTTAGGAGCTTCTTTCTTCTAAAGATAAAAACATTGATGTTAAGTTTGGAACAATATTTATTCAAGGAAAAGCTGTACGCCTTTTACAATGACTTTTGCAGTTTGATTTTGTTTGATTTTTTTTTTTTTTTTTTTTTTGTGTGAAATGTGTTTACTTTTGATGTACACGAATATGTCTTATGATTAATTAAATTAATAAGATACACTTACTTTACATTGTCAATAGGTTATAATACATCAAGTGCAGTTGTAGCCAATCTCTGCAGCTACACATTTTACAACTTTACCATCATGGCCAGCACCATAGCAGGAAACTCGTCACTTGTATCACTCAACCTACCTGTTCAAACTGAAATTGGAAGTGAGTAAAATTTCAGATTACATTCAATTAAAATAAAGTAATGGCCTCATACAGTTTATTGCTACATTGAATGAACATAAAGCAAGTACGGTTTATTCTTATGTATATTGGTTCAAACAAAACAAATACTACCCCTTTTTTCTACCAGATTTTAATTTTCAGTAAATGAATCCTTAAAATTTAACATTTCCTTCATTCATAACCTCTGAATTCACATGTATTATCTTCTTTGTTTACAAATATATAAGAATCAATCCTTAAGCAAGTCTAGAATAGACGACTTAAACTTTTGAGTCTTCACACCTTGCACGTGCAACTCTGTGCTCGCATCACATGACCATGCCGTTATATTAGTCACTTTCTTGTTTGTTATACAACCGTCAAGACGTAAACGACTGTCAAAAGAATTCTTACCTTCTACAACGAGACTTCCCTTGATACGTATCCTTTTATTGTAATTCTCACATATAAATATGTTTAATCATGTAATTGTAGATATTATTCACGTAATTTCGCTTTTTTCTGTAGCGAGTGATTGCGTGGCATTTGGTATCATAGCGGCTATGTTGTCCTATGCGGTGTTATTTCCGTTGATTTATTTTCCTAATTCAACGTCTGATATCGTTTTTACATGAATTATTATGCATTTATTAGGATTATTCAATTTTATTCTAAATGTTTTTTATTGTCGTACTTCTACTTAGAATTAGTTTGAGTTCGCTGCTGGGCTTTGTTCTCAGCTGATCTTCCGGGGCGTTGTTAGGGATTTTCCATGACGTCAACGGTAATTTTATGTGAGACTCGTTTTTCCATTGAAAATCGCTTGCATTCAATATTGTTTTACGTGTGATACATTTTGTTGTGCAGATTTTAATCTTAAAAATTATGTATCATTTTGGATAAATGTTTTTATGTTTGTTTAGTGTTCTTACACTTTATTATTAAGTATTTAATGATGTACGTACATCATTAGATACTTAATACAGGTACGTACCTGAGGGTTATTTTATCATTTTTTGTGATACTTTTCACGATAAATTTAAATATATTGCATTAGATATTTAGAAAATTTTCTGTGTTATTTTTCCGGGATATTTCCTTGGTTGAATTATCATTATTTATGCATTCATTATATATTATTTACATCTCGCATGTAATTATATACGATGTTATATTCTGTGTACTAAGTTTTCCTTAACATGTGCACAGTATCATGAATTCGGCTAAACGGTGTGAGGGCTGCCGTAAGTTTATGGCATCAGCTAACCCCCACTCAGTTCTGCACGTTTGACCTGCCCTGTGAGTTTTGTGGCGATCTGGATGAGACTGATTCCAGGCCTACATCGCTTCCTTAGACAGAAGCTTGGCTCGATCTTCGTCTAAGTCCTCGACGATTTTTACGCCTCATAACCCGGAGTTTGCTGCAGATTTAGCGCAGTTCAAGGTTACGGCGGAAAAGATGATGCCTCTGATGACCAAGCTTCTGAACGTACCGGATCTGACCGACGCAGCGGAGAAGACCAGAGCAAGGCTTATCCAGTCACCAGGGAGGGACTAGATCAACCCACATAACTGGGCGGCGGGGGGCTGAAGAGAAGAACAAAGACTCTATCACTCTGATGGCACCGTCGGTAGTGGACTCAGTAAAGGCGAGCCCATCGTCCAGGGACCCTCGGCTGACCAAGAGGTCCATCAGGGTGACCACGAAGGGGGCGGATGCGGTCAGAAGGCCGTCTAGGACACGGACCAGACCGGGAAGAAGTCCAGGAAGAAGGTGGACCCCGCAGCTACCAAACCCATCGGCTTACAGACGGCAGGACCCCGCACGGACCTGCAGAACCCCGTCTAGCTCCGCGGATCCACCACGAGGGAAGTCCATCCATGAAGTTTCCATTGTGTATACCACCACTGGACTCAGTACCTTAACGCGGTGTGGTGGTTTGCGTGCTTCAGAGACTCCTAGAGCTATACCAGCTTGAGCTGACATGCTCCTGGTAGGGACACCCTCGTCCTGTCGATCCCTTTCTCCCTGGTCTGTCCACTCTCTTTTGGATGCTTGTCATCCACGTGTTTAATAACTGAAATATTGTTCAAAGCACGTTAAACCCCAAATCACTCACTCCATTGTGTATAACCGGACATCGTCATCTTCCTCATCCTCCAGCAGATCCGTCCAGTAGAGGAACGGCCGGATCGCACAGGACCTTTCTCTTACGGCGGATGATGTACAGACATCCGGTGGGCTTCATTGTTCATCCGGAGAAGTCAGAATTCATACCGTCACAGAGAGTGAAATACATAGGGGCGATTTCCGACCCAGAGTGTTCAAGAGCACAGGGTTCAAGTAGCGCGGAAGTTGATCCAGTCCGGGTCTCAGTCTTCACAGACCCTTCGACATTGGATGTCCCTGTTGAGCGGCTCACAAGCCTTCAGGATTTGACCAACAGGGGGCGGCTGAGACTTCGCCAGTTTCAGTGGTGGATCATCTCTAGAACTTTCGACAGTTTGCTGTCCTCCTCAAGAGATTTCACTCCAATTGTGGTACGAAAACGAAACGTTCTGCTTGGAATTCCACTAGTCCCCTTCGTGCAGGATGTTATTTGATCCTTATCTAAAACTTGTTGTGGAGAATTAATCGTTAATTGGTTATATTAATTTAAGAAATGGTAAAGATAATTTCAATTCATTCAAGAAACATGTTTAGCTGTAATTTAAGAGCTTCTTAATTTTAGAGATAAACATTTGCTCATCGAAGCTTCATTTGGAACAATATTTAAACCGGGACAACCTCTTGGACATTTCTATTTTGACTTTGTCAGTGAATTTTGATTTTGTTAATTTGTGAAATTGATGAAATAAACTTCCTCTACTTTTTGCATAGGTTATACTACGTCAAGTGTAGTTGTAGCCAAACTCTGCAGTTACACATTCTACCATTTTACCATCATGGCCATCACCTCAGCAGGAAACTCTTTTCCTGTTGCTATAAACAAAGCCGTTAAAACTGGAATTGGAAGTAATGACCATTTACAGATTACTTCTTAACCCATTCTATATACAAATCTATCTCATAGAATGAACTGTGACAAAGAAAGAACTTGGAGCAATCATATGCTTTTGATATATATATTTATACCATCAAAACATCATATAGCTAAATCATTTCATGTACGGGTTTTTTTTATCAGTAACTGACTTAATGATTTAGTTAGTGTCTCAAATATGTAGATCATTAAGGTAAAAAGATGCAAACACATCATGTTCATAGTTCTTGAAGAAACAGAATACCTGAATCAATTTGTAATTAACAACCACTTGTTTTCAGTACCTGGTGAACCAACCAATTTCAGTGCCACTGTAAGCAACTCATCAACAATAACACTGTTTTGGTCTCCGAGTGAACACAAGGCTGGACCCACCAACTATTCGATATTTGTAAATGGGAATGTAGATCACAGGACAAACAACTGCACTGAAATGGATGCGATAAGTGTTGAGGGTTTGTTTCTCAATATATCGATATCAAAAGCATGATTTAGAGAAGCATCAATAGTTTTTATAAGAAACATATACAGATATTATCATATGGTTTATGTTGTCCTAAAAATGTATATATCTATTTCTTTTATTAGTTTTGAAAGTGTTTCAAGTAACAGGCTCGCATCGATTTTGCATTTGGAACTACATTCATTCCAGTACAAACTGTATGGATCTTACTTTTTGCTTTATTTAATCTGTAAAATATGTGTTACTAGTGGTGCATACCAACAAGCAATTTAAAAAGATAATATGAATTGAATACACTTGCTTACCATAGGTTGTAATACAACAAGTGCAGTTGTAGCCAACCTCTGCAGCTACACATACTACAACTTTACAATCATGACCAGCACCTCAGCAGGAAATTCTCCGTCTGTTTCTTTAAACCACGCCTTTGGAACTGGAATTGGATGTAAGGTCAATGTTCAAATTACTTCTTAATAAATCCTTAAAGAATGCAAACAATTTATTTTACAATGAGACAACATGAAGCCATCAAATGTAAATCATTTATTTATTTATTCAATCTAAACATTCGATGTTCAAAGAATTATTTTCTTCTGTAGGTTAAATCTGAATACCTAAAAATACATAAGGAAGACACTATTTTCTGGATATCAACCTCTTTAATATGAAATTTTTTGTTACAGTTGCTTTAAAGAAAACTCTCTTCCTAAAATACTTATGTTTTACTAAAAAAAAATATTAATGATGAGATATCCCAAATACGTTCATTAATAAAACTTCTATGCAAAAACGTCATTTTGATATTCTATGAATTATTAGAATAGCTTGATCCAACTTTTGAAACAAACATTTGATTTCAGTACCTGATGAACCAACCGATTTCGCTGCTACTGTAAACAACCCATCAACAATAACACTGTTTTGGTCGCCGAGCGAACACAAGGCTGGACCCACCAACTATTCCATAGTTGTTAATGGCAATGTAGATTTTAGGATAAGTAACTGCACTGAAATGGAAGTGATAAATGTTGAAGGTTTGTTTTCTTTCACAGAGAGGCTTTTGTACATATGTTCTTATACAATCATTGTCAAAAGCATGTTTTAGAGAATTAAATCGGTTTCAAAATCGGAACAATATTCTCTCCAGCACAAACTGTATAGTTTTATGCCGACATTAGGCTTTGCTATGGTCTCTCATATTTGCCTTTTTCAATCTGTGAAATAATTTTACTTGTGATGTAAAAGAAAATGCCATTTACAATCAAGAATATTCCTGAAAAACTTATACCCTAATCCATAGGTTATCAAACATCGAGTGAAGTCGTAACCAATCTCTGCAGCTACACATTCTATACCTTCACAATCATGGCCAGCACTTCAGCAGGAATCTCTGCACGTAATGTCCTCAACCATTACGTTCAACCGGGAATAGGAGGTAAAAGCAAATTTGCAGATCACTTAAACCCTTTCATAAGAATTCAGAATTGACCTTACACAGTTAATTGTGATGACCACAGAATTTTAGACTGTTTTTGCATTAATGAATAGTTCATTCTTAACATTCTGTAGATGAATAATTGTCCAATATTCATCCAAGACTTTTTAACAGTAATAAAGGTCTGAATATTGATGTTTGACTTGTCGATATAACTAACAATAAATAGTTATACAATTTCAGTACCTGATGAACCAACCGATTTCCATGCTATTGTAAACAACTCATCAACAATAACACTGTTTTGGTCACCGAGCAAACACCAGGCTGGACCCACCAACTATTCCATAGTTGTTAATGGCAATGTAGATTTTAGGACAAATAACTGCACTGAAATGGAAGTGATAAATGTTGAAGGTTTGTTTTCTTTCACAGAGAGGCTTTTGTACATATGTTCTTATACAATCATTGTCAAAAGCATGTTTTAGAGAATTAAATCGGAACAATATTCTCTCCAGCACAAACTGTATAGTTTTTTGCCGACATTAGGCTTTGCTATGGTGTCAACCATGCGACTGTAAACAACCCATCAACAATAACACTGTTTTGGTCTCCGAGTGGACACAAGGCTGGACCCACTAACTATTCAATAGCAGTGAATGCGAGTGTAGATAACAAGACAGAAAACTGCGTTGTAACAGATGTGATAAATGTTCAAGGTTTGCTTTGTTTTGATAAAGACATCTGTGTCGGTAATCGCAATATTATCAATACTATAGATAATCAATCATTCATTGTTAATATATTTAAGTTATATTAACAATTTTATGTTAATTCATTCAAGATACATTTGAACTTGAACTTTAAAGTTAACTGGAAGGATGTAACAGTGCAAACAACGTTAACTGCACTGCAATTGAGGTGGTGATTGTCGAAGTTTTTTTCTTTAAGACAAGGCCTTTTTTTCTTATTTGAAGCATGTATGAGCGATCATTATTCATTTATGGTCTATATTAACAATAAAGATTTAATCATCTTATCTTAAAAGTTTTAAATAAAGATAATGCTGTCTTAAAACTGCCATAATATACGGATAGACAGTCTGGTAATGATTCTCAATTGGAGGCATATTCATTCCAATACAAATGATGACTTTTAAGATGGGTTTTCAGTTTTGTGTTTATCTCTTTTTTCCTGTATGCAATTGTGTTTATCTTGAAACGCTCATAACATGCTACTCAAAAGATAACTAAATACTTTACTTGCACATAGGCTATAAAACGTCAAGTGCAGTCGTAGAAAATCTCTGTAGCAACACCTATTATGGCTTTACAATCATGGCACGGACCTTCGCAGGATATTCTCCGTATGTTGCTCTCAACAATGTTGTTAAAACTGGACATGAATGTAAGTAGTTTACAAATAAAAAAGCATTAAAAAAACATTGACACTCTGAAAAGAATAAAATATTGGTCCTTCTCAACGTACTGTCTTTTTAAAAAAACTTTAAGACATCATATGTAAATGTATTCATTTTAAACCATATTTTATAAAAGTTACTATTTTCAATCACAGTTATCATCAAATCTAACAAGAAAAGGTGCTTAAAAATGTTTGATACATAATTTATAAATATGTAAAATATCACGTTTGCATTTTCTGATGAATTGACTAGTTTGATCTAACTGTAAAGTAATGTAATTTCAGTACCTGATGGCCCGAACAACTTCAATGCTACTGTCAACAGTTCATCAACGGTAACATTGTTTTGGTCTCCAAGCGAACACCAGGCTGGACCTACCAACTATATTATAGTTGTGTATGGAAATGTAGATCACAGGATAAACGATTGCGTTGCTGTGGAAACGCTCAATGTAACAGGTTCCTTCATTTTAGACCAACTTTCCATTTCTTATTCAAATACTATTGAAAATAACTATATACAGATGAAACAATAAGTGTCTATATTTGCAAGTAACAACTTCTTATATTCATAAACATATATTATTTTATAACAAAGCAGAAATTTTACCCCTTTTATGCGGTTGAGAGTAATTAAAGCCTATCATGTAATGTTGAACATGCCTTTTTGGTGACCCAGTATTCATTTACACAATAAGTGTATGACATTTTAACAATAAGTGTTTATCTTATCTGAGGAATTAGTTTAAGTTGTGACGCGAATGACATCTTAGGGTGAAAATGATAAAATTGTAACACACAAGAAAAAACTTTACAATACATTTTCAAAGAATGAAAACACGGCCTGTTCATTGTACATAGGTTATGAAACATCGAGTGTAGTTGTAGGCAATCTCTGCAGCTACACGTACTACAACTTTACCATCATGGCAAGTACATCAGCAGGAAACTCTTTGCCTGTTGGTCTGAACCACGCCCTACAAACTGGATTTGGAGGTAGGTAATATATATGTTTATTAATTACTTTCAGTCCTGCTCTTTAGAAAGGATTGTTGCGTACATGCATGTTATGGAAAGGAATGTTTCTTTGTTATATGGAACAATTCATATTTAAGTTAAATAGAAAATTAGAATAAACAAACTCTTATATAGATCACAGTGAGTGTCTGACCAATTGAGGCACTTTCTTCTATTTCTAAAAGTGCCAAATGCACCTAGGAACATCTCTGCAACTTCTGGCAGTCCCTACACTGTAAAGCTATCCTGGACACCAGCGGAACATCAGGCAGGTCCAACATCTTACCTCGTTGAAGTGTACGGGGAATTAAACCAGGGGTCAGGCCTCTACAAAAATGTACAGAGTTTGATAGTACAAGGTACAAATTTCATAATCTGTTATAACTCTTTAATTATGCTATTATGTAGAGTCACGGTAAACGTATAACAAATAATGCTGTTATTGTATAAACTTTCGACAAATGTTATTCTGAAGATGACGGTGTTAGTATCTACACCGAAACGTCGCAATTCGTGCAATAAAGAAGTTGACTATCCATAAGAACTCGTTCTTCTTCATCAATCCAGCTTCTAAAATGCCCCTTAAGGATATGTCATTCTATCATATAGCTTGTTTTTAAGTAATCTTCATAACATAAAAATCCTATAGGGAATTGAAAGGCGTGTGAAGATTTAAGATAAATAAATCATATTAATTGGTAAACTATATCATTGCTTTTGCATCTGCAGATATATATCAAAAACATAATATTTGACCTATTGCCAATATTATTTTTAATGCTCAGTACAGCCTTAGCAGACAGCTTCTCCTGTAGTTGACGGTCAGGACGTAATATATCCAATAATGTAGGACATGTAGAAAGCATAAAAGTTATAAAGCACTTATGATTGAAAATCGTGCTACAAATTAATAATATGTTTTTAGATGTTTTATTATACTTCACACATCAACATTGTGTCTTAGACCTTATAGAATTTTTTGCTTCGTAGGGTTTAATAAAACCAGCCTTATTGTGCAAGACCTTCTCAGCTACACGAACTACAAGTTGACCATGAGAGCCAGCACCTCAGCGGGAGAATCGTACACTATGGATACTGCAGTAAGAACACAACTTGAAGGTGAGTCATAATGAGCATTTATCAACATTATCAAAAGTACGATCATTGGACCTCATTATCTCCAAACACGTGGCTCAAGTAAAAACAATCCTAAGTTAACCCCTTCACTTTTACAGCACCTCTCGGCCTTTGAGAGATTTCTCCAGCGACAAAAGATTCGACACAAACTATCTGCAAAACTTCAGACAATTATTAAAATTCTTTGCTAAAAAATTCAGTCGTCATAAACAAGACTCAAAGTCAAAAGGTTTTGTTATTGATGACTTTTGAAGTGGCGTCGCTGATTTCACAACTAAATTTGATTGCATCCAATCATGATATTCCGTTTCAAGCGTATTTGAACAGAGCTCGGCGTAGGATTTCTTGACTTGAGCATTCTCTGTGCGGAGAAAATGGGTGTGTCTTTAGGAAAACATAACATGAACAACATGCTATGAATCCAAAAAGGGAGTTCCTAGAGTAAGTCAGAAAATCAGGTAGGCTACATCTTACTTCATTTCCTTTTTAAAGGCACTGTAACATGTTCACGGGATGTTTTATTTCTTCAAAGTTCCACCAGTAGATATACGTTTAGGCCGGCTACTTTCTAGTGGTCTTGCCTCTTCAAGGGTCAAACATATCATTACACAAACTTATTATCCGCAGTCATAGAGGAAAAGTAAAACAAATCTTACATTTGCTAGGCAGTATTCTTTAATCCTAGCAAATGTAAGATTTGTTTTACTTTTCCTCTATTCTTAAGAAAACGTAAGGTGGCTCTTTTCAGTCCCGATGGGATTGAATGACGCTTTTGAAAACAAGGGCAGTAAAATAAATGTTTGAACGAACAAAAGAAGCACCCATCAAGGCAATTTATTTCAACTCCTTGCTAATGCTTTAAACCAAACCATGTACTATTTGTATAAAATCATACGTGCTGTTATGCACGTAACTGAAATTTGAAGAAATGAAGTTAGCAAAGAATAGTTTAGATATAATATAGTGACATGTTCTTATTTAATCAATAATTTCGGAACGACAGACGATGTAGCTACTCGTTCCTGACTTTCCTCAAGGACGTTTTTGAATACAGAAATATCAAAGTGAATCCATTTTCTGCAGCTGCCGATCCCCCACAAAGTTTCAGGGTTGAAAATGTGACTTCCTCCTCTGTTAGACTATCTTGGATGCCCAGCAGACATCAGTGTGGACTCACTGAATACATCGTGGAGATGGAGGAACAGTCTCATCTGAAGGATGAGTTCTATGTTCTGAGTAGGACAATCACTGTGCATGGTTAAGTTAAATTGATACACAAGTATTCCTCTAAAATGATAAATGTAAACTAGAAAAATCGACTTTGATTATCAAAAATTTATAGTCGCTTTCTAGAATTTAAAAGCGAGTAGACAATATACATATAAGATAAGAAGACGACAAAGATGCGATATAATTATCAGTTTTGGATTCGTAGGTGAAGGTACATTTGGTAAATTGAGTAGGAAATTCATAGATGCATGTTCATCATATTGTTACTTTACCTATGTCAGGTTTTCATAGCAACACAGTCGACATTGCCAATCTGACGAGTTACTGGAAATACAGATTTTCGGTTAGTGCAAGAACTGCGGTCCATCCAGATTCGACACCAGTTATTGCCGAGATAAAAACAATGCAATCTCGTAAGTTGCTTAAAATGATAATTCAGGTAAGCTTCTTGCGACTTTTAAAAGTATTTGTAAAAATTAACTTTATATGGTGAAGGAACGGTAATTCTAATTTCCAGCCCCAGGTAAAGTAAAGAACCTCAAGGTATCAGCTCTCTCTGACAAC
Organism: Phorcus lineatus; assembly: GCA_921293015.1. Lineage (NCBI taxonomy): Eukaryota > Metazoa > Mollusca > Gastropoda > Trochida > Trochidae > Phorcus > Phorcus lineatus. Next base: position 27,261,107 of record OV121085.1, on the reverse strand, counting down.
TACACAGCAGTGAAACTCACCTGGGAGTGTCCTGAGGAGAGAGATAGACATGGACCGATCTCAAGCTTCATTGTACAGTACTCAGACAAGGTTACCTTGCCATTCATGCATCATTTTAATATTGCACTGTGTAATTACGGCTAATACAAGAACATATTAAGTTAGGTAATAACAGCGGTTCCTCATCCCATGGCTCAAGTTTCTGTACACCAATGAACATGTTGTAGAGGCATAATTTACTTCTGTTAATCCAGTCCTCTGTCCTTACATGACCACTTACATAAGTTCTTACTCCTGGTTTTCTAAGCTTCACTATGGGAACAGTTGCGTAATTGTTTATTACGGAAGTGTCTTAGCGTCATGATTATATATGTAAGGGCATCTACAACTATCTCACAAACTTAAAGTGACAAAGGGGATGTTTTAAGATTTTTCATGTGGTTTGTGTAATACCCAAATATCCTTTTACTTGCGTTAAAAATGTTAAATGTTAACTAAAAATCACCTCCATAAACATTAATATTTAACACTAAAATGCCAAAATTATGATATTGTCTTGTTTTTATATGATAATTGGAAAACGGACATGTGAATGTAAACAAATCTAAATTCAGTGTCAAATTAACATGTTATAGTTAAATGACCTACACTATCAACCTATGTTAGTCTGATATGTTTAGGTGATATTTTAAAGGTTTACACCTTCGCTCACTTCCCTGATGGAGATCCGTGCAGTGACATTCATGTGGCTACATTGCCTGTCGAGACGGAACACACGTACACGTTTGTGGTGAGTAATTACTTTAATCTATGACGATTTAGTACAGATTTTAAATTGTTTTGGATAATAACAAGAAGTTTTGATATTTAACAAAGCAAAAAATAGTTTCATTTAAAATATCAAAAATCAAAGTTTGTAAAACTAAATACATTTTTTTATGTGAACTACGGTTTAGTTAACCTATCTTAAAGGTAACAACGGGTTCTAAGTTAAATAAACAAAATGTTTATGACATCCAGGTTGTTGCAACTGCTAAATATGAGGGACTGAAAAGCAACTCGGGTCCCTTTAATGCAAAGAGAAAGCGTAAGTTTTTGTACGGTCTAATCAGACACCACACACAACCCTGTGTAAAATAATTTACAAATCTGTTTTGGAAACGCCTTTTCTTCCAAAGTATGCAGCCAAACATGTTTTTTATGACCTGAGTGACATAAACATTCAAAAATAAAATTGTAATTTCAATGTTCCCTTTATAGGTAGTTGAATAACCTTTTCTAATTGAAACTTCCAATAAAAAAATGTTCAAGTACTGATTTCTACTTAAAGATTTAATTGTCGGTGATTTTATTTTACCATGTTGTACTTTGATAATAGTTTCAATATAAAGTCTTGTAAAATTTAAGAAAAAAGTTTAATGAATTATGAACTTAGTTTTATGTAAGGAATCTGAAATGTATATTGTGTATCATATCTTGTTCGAGTAGACTCTTCCTGAAATAGATTCACCAAATGGAACATTAAAAAATCGGCGAAGACAGAGCATTTAAATAAATTTTAAGGTATTGACAAAATTTTTAAGGAATTATTGAAAAACATTTCAAATAAAGCGTTACTTATCAACTAAATTTGAAAGTGCCATTCAAATACAGCTTGTAAAGTTATATGAAACCAATAAATTCATTCACAGCTCCAAGTACGCAGACACCTTTACCTACAGATCCTGCACAAGGAAGATCCGCAGGTATCATGTTCGCCTATTTGTCTTCATCTCTCATTTCTTGTTTTATAGTTTAAAAATCATTCTAAAATGTAATTTAATTAAATCCTTCTTAAAACAATCAAAGTAAATTTAAAAATGTTTTGATATCTTGTTTTCAAGCGTCATTCATCGTACCAAGTGTGGTTGGTGGGCTTTTGGCCGTCCTTGTATTGTTGGGACTTGTCGTTGTTGGTTTGCTGTTGAGAAAACGTCGGTTTAGGTACCTATACTCTCATGCGTTTTGAAATAGTTTGCTGCTAGATCTCCATGTCCATTCCATTCAATTGATCCTAAATAACCACACTAATCGGCATCCGGTCCGCAATCTTGTTTTGGGAGAAATGATATGAAAAAGGCGCTGTACTTGTACTAATTATACAACTTTATCCAAATAAACAATATGTATATGTATAGAGAAAAACATCCACACATTTACATGCTGTAGCAATTCTTTTCATGTTCGTAGCGCAGATGAATGGCTTCACTTCTGCTTCTTGTTTTATTTTATGTGACCTCACATTCATCTAGTTGGCACGTTGAAATCAACATAAGGAAGACAAGGAATTTTATGGATTATCAACTTCTTTATATTGCTGATAGCGACGTTTCGATATAGCTTCTTATACCGTTTTCAAGCCGAAATTCCTTGTCTTCCTTATACTGACAACTTCTAAAATGCCACTAAAACAACTGTTTCAACTCGGTTATGTTAATCATTTACTAATAACATACATATATAAACTGGACTGTCCCCTTGAATTTCGTTTCCATGAAAATACCCCAACAGGACTGTCCTTTTCAATGATGGAAACTATAAAAATAACTTTTTCATTTAAAAAAATAAATATAGACACTTTTCATGATCATTGCCATTTTAAAGTCAGTTAATTTTATTATTTTCCCTTAGGAATGATAGGAATGTTACTCGTGAATGTCCGGATGGAGAAGAAGTAGAAGAAATAGAACACTGCGTTGACAATATAAGGTATATTTATGACTATTGTCATATTTATTTACACATCGATTATCTCCAATTGTAAAATCTTACTGTCGCACTTACTTAAGGCGCTCATAATCATCATAAGAGTTTGAACCTTGAATAATTTTAATATTTATTCGTCTCCTTATGGGGGGACATTTTTATGGAACAAATTATGTTTTAAAAACCTGGTTTTCATGTGTCATATAAGTCTTGATCAGATTGGCTTTTGAAGGTTTATCTTGTGTAGAATGTCTGAGCTAACGATCAATACAATCTTCTTTTAAGATTAATGAAGATATGCGAGTTGCCTGAATTGGTTGACGATTATCACAAGAATGCTGATCTTCAATTTTCACGAGAATGGCGGGTGGGTATCTACCTTTTTTTACAATAATTGAAATATGATTTTAAATCTTTTAAATGAATTAAAGGAAAATTTTATAAGTCTAAATCGTTTTCATAATTACGTTTTTAATAAGCGAAAAGTTTTTTAATTTTGTTAAAGCTAAGTCTAAATCGTTTTCATAATTTAGTTTTTATTAAGCGAGAAGTTTTTTAATATTGTTAAAAAAGGAAATTGCAAAAAATTTTAGTGCGAGAAAACACAGCCTTGAGACGTTCGACGTACAACTTAAACACATGAAAACACATGCTTTTCATTGTAGTTAGTTTCTCAATCATCACGGATTCACCCAAGCATAGTTGCTTCTTTAGAGATTAACAGACCGAAGAACTGCTATGTCAATATTTTGGCTTGTAAGTAATTATTTCTATTAGAATTTGGTTTCAAGTTCTATGTTATTATATGATATAGATATTACAGTGACAGTTTTAATTAACGTCGTATTGAAATCGCTTTGTAAAACAATTACATGTATAACTTATTCTCTGTAGAGCTTTTTACGTAGATATTACTTTACTTTGCATCTTGACTTATGTTTCCTTCACATTATAATGTTGCAGATGACCACACGCGTGTAAAACTTCTCCCTAAGACGCTAGAGACAGGGTCGGACTACATTAATGCTAACTATATACCAGTAGGTCCAGCTTTGCTTTTGAGTCACAAGCTGGTAATTTCAAGCCATAAAATGGGGAGTTGACGAAATGTTTCTCTCGGTCATTCCAGCTCTACATTTTATCACTATAGGTTATTTCATACTCAATATTTGCAGTAATTGTTTTGGATTGATTAGTGTAAGTTTTCGAGTCGGTCCTGCTTTATTTCATAAGCTCTAAGCTTATACTTAGTCAAGTTTGTGAGTTTGCCTACGCCTTGTAGAGTTTGGTATAATGTTCATTATGAAAATAATGATTGTAAGATTTTTTTTTATTATTGTTATATAAGTTTGGTATATTGTTCAAACGTTAGTTGAAGACTTATATTACTCGGTTCCAAAAATCAAATTCGTTTCCAAAATAAAATGACCTCAACAGAAATTTCAACCGTATTATGATCTTTGGGAATTTGAGCTGTGTCACCATGCTGTATCAGCTCATCTGGATAATCAAACCCGATAATGACATGTGATGTAACTGAATGTATGAGTTTTATCTCTTCAGGGGTATTCTGGTGCTCAAGAATACATAGCATCTCAAGGTCCTGTGGTGACAACTGTTGACGATTTCTGGCAGATGATCTGGGAACAAAATGCGCCTGTCATTGTCCAGCTCACTGACTTATACGAGAAAGGCAAAGTAGGTACACCTAAAATACATGGACACGCATAAAATTCTATCATACTCCCACTCGTGCTTGGCTCTGTTCAGATCTGACCCTTGCTGGTCGAGATTATGTTTGGTGTCCTTTTAATCCAGCCTATGAAGGACGTAGCTGGCATATTTAAGGTATGATTTTATTTTAATCCGGGCCTTCGACTGATTGAATGTGGCACCTGATGAGACTTCGTCTTATCTTAAAGGGCAGTAGCACGTTTTTTCGAAGATCGATTTTCTTCAATTTTTTTTTCCATTTCCCATTTAACATTAGTTTATGACAAATGTTTATCTTCTGAGAGTCAAAACATTTCATTGCTAAGCACGGCCATCCATAGTCGTAGAGATACATGTAACAATCAAATATCCAGAAAAATCACCGGCGGCCATTTTTGTGTTAACACCTTTTAACATTTAAGGTAGGGAAATGGTTTCCAATAGCTGAAACGATTATGACATAGTCATTTTAAAATTGACGTTTTGATTAAAAACATTGTCTTGCAACATTAACTTTCGTTTCGGTTAGATTAACATTGTTTATTTAAACAATGTGGAACTGCCACTTTAACTAGGCAACTGATTTTTCTAATTTGGACATACATGTACTTGAAGTTACACATACAAGTAACAAGTACTTTGCAAGTTTTTTTCTGTTTCAGAATATCATAGTTATTCTACTTTGGATGAAATGTATTTTGGATATGTAATGAATATATGCAAATGAGGAGACATTTTAACATGTAATCATCTAAATGCACTTTTGATTTGTTTCAATCAGATTTCAGATTAGTCACTTTTTGATTATCTTTATTTTAACAAGAATATTATACTGTTATATAAACATTGTTACAATAGTTACTATTACACATTTTACCCTCCAATGGGCTCATCCCGAAAAACTTTAACAAGGTGCTTTTAAAATGTCGAGAATACATCCCTCACTTTTCTAGTTTATATGTTTATTTTGAAAAAGAGGTGCTGTTGAAAAGTAAGTTTTATATAAGATAGATTCATTCTAATACAAAAATTCACTAATGTTTTAGCGAATGTTTGCCCGCTACTGTCCTGACAATCTCGGTGAAGGGGTTCTGTATGGAGACATCGCAGTGGAAATTCTGGATAGATCAATGACCCGCATATGTACAATAAAAACTTTTAAAGTTTCTCTGGTACGTTTAATTGTGTTAAAATCGTGTAAACGATGTACATTTAGTTGTCAAAATTTTGTCATATGGATGGGGTTGAGAAAGTCATGATATACATACGAAAATATCCATTGCCCTGAATATCCATTCAAAAGTGAATTTACACTGTTGGTTGGATTTTGTCGATCTGATGTGTAACTAAAATTATTCAATTGATAATAGATTATCCAGAAGCAGGCCAAACACATGAGGTCAAATATTTAGATAATCTCACCCAAGTGTCTTCTGATATCAAATATATCAACACGAGTTGATAAAAGTTACACATTTCCGAGGCTTGTTGATATATTTGATATCAGAGGACACGAGGGTGAGATTCTATTTATCATCCAAAATCATTTTTCATTTCGATTCCGTGATTGGTGATGTCATGGGATTGTGATGTCATAGCATTGTGATGTTATTACTTGACTAGCAGGGCATTGTTCAAAATCTACTGTCAAAGAGATATCGCTTGATCTTCTACAAACGATATATCCTGTGGAACACAGTTTTGGATGATAAGACCCATTACTAACGTAATTGCTATTGTAAAAAACCATGGATATTTATTTCTTTTCTGGTAATTTATTGAGTTTTCTTTAAATTTACATATCATATTTACCCAAAAATAAACTCATTTTAAGCAAACATTTTGAACCACCTTATTAAATATATGATCAAAGGATCTCACATAAGAATACGAGAAATTAATTACTCTCAACATTTCAGGGATCTGAGACAAGAATAGTGAAACATCTATACCTGCAGGATTGGCAACCTAACAAACTAACACCAGTGGAGATGATTAAGTTTTCAAGATATGTACGAAGTGAATTAGAGAAAACCAACCAGGGCCCAATGGTAGTGCATTGCAGGTATTTCATGGCAACATAATGTGATGGTTGTTATTACTATAACTCTTGATTTTGCCTTTTGGTCTGCAGGGAAATACTTTTTAATGGAACGTTGATTTTTTTTCCTAAATAACGTCCAATTTTTAGGAGTATTAGCTATTCTGTTTTAAAATATAGTTGATTATACACATGATAAATCCTTCTCAAGCATAACTCCTTAATTGCGTTTTACTTTGATTGCAATTTTTGGAAGAATATGGCTTATGATAATGTGATATTATTGATATGTATGATATATGATATGTTCCTCTTCTATTAACAGCGCCGGAGTAGGACGAACAGGAACGTTCATCTGTGTGGACTACTTTCTGCAGGTGATCGACAAGGCTGATCTCGAGGACTCCATTGACATCTTCTCCTTCGTGCTCAAGATGAGAGACTGTCGTCCTCTGATGGTTCAGTCTTTGGTATGTAAATATAACTATAAGACAAGAACAGGATTCAGTGCCAAATAAGAGTATATATGTCAATATGTGACGACTTGATTGAGCATGATTTAGAGTACAAATATACAAATGAAAATTTGTAAAATTTAACAGTTAGTTTTAGTAGCACATATTTTGGGGGAACCATTTGTAAGTTGCAAGTGCATTTCTTTTATAACAAATTGAAATTTTCAAAACTTTGTGCCGACTGATCCTTTAATGCAAAATCGTATTAGAACCCAAAGTTTCGTGTCGCGAGTCCATAGAAAGTTCTATCAGAATGTAAAGTGTGATGGCATTTGAGGCAGGCCTTTTGCTGAATCCCGTTCTCAAAAATCGGTTATATTAAAATAATAATCAACACGCCAATAAATATAAAGATTCAGCCTGAACGCTGAATTCTTGATAAATGATAGAGCAATTAGTTTGCACTAGTATGATAACCCTCAAAGTCAAAATGTTGACTGATCGTAGTCCTCGGTTCTTCAGTCTGGTTTCTTTTGTGACAAGACATTCTTATTTGTTTAAGATATGACAACTGATTAATCAATGTTGTGTAGTTAATTTCAACTCGATTGAAATCAAAATCTATTTCATCAATCAAACAGTCTCAAACCTGACCTGACCTGATCTTACAGTCAATATTTAATTCTAACTTACTTATGTCAAACAAGTAGTTTCAGTAACAACATATAATCACGGATTGTAGCAATATTACTCGAGGTTTTTGCGGAAGTCCTTTCCTTTGTCCTGAAGTGTTCGTAATTTACTAAGGAGATTAAAAATTCTGCCCCCATCGGTATTATGACGTCATGGTGGGGTGACGTCATGGTCGGGTGACGTAGTGATGGAATGCTAATAATTTTGACAATTCTTTCAGGGCCAGTATGTATTTGTCCACGATGTGGTGAAAGAAATGATACTCGCAAAGATGAAGGAAACTGCAGGTACGGAATATGTATTAATGTACATATATCAAGCCTATATGATAAAATATCTTTCTCTTCCAATGAAGTGTATCGTCACATGAAAATATGTTTATGATTAAAGATAAGTGATGTTTAATTAGTATAAAAATGAGTTTGCTATATTATAAGATCAGTATGATTCATGCTGAAGTCAAGATAAAATATGAATAAGATTTAAATGATATTTTATTTCTAATTCTGATATTCTACATGAAAATTGTGATAATAGTCAATGAATTTTTATTTTAGTAGAAGAAATGGAAGAGGAAGAGGAACCAGAAAACGAAAACACATACGTGAACACATCATTTGCATGATCAATCCCGAGAACTGTGGTAACCCTTGGTTTAACAGACCACGTTAAAAATCGTGTTATCCTGACAACTCAATTAATCTTTTAATCAAGAAATCTGGATATTACTTAAAGAAAAAAATTATTGATGCTAACTGAGTGATTATTATTTGATCTTGTTTGTTTTTTTATTTGAAATATGTTTCAACCCAAAAACTTTTAGTAATATTTAAGATATGGTGAACCAAATAATCTGTGTTAATGATATTGTAGAATAAAGTGAAATTTAATTAAACGGGAAGCGTCTTATGTCTACATTGTTTTGTGTTCAAATACTGTTTAACAATCTCTTAATAGTGCATTCAGAAAAATTTAGAAACATTAAGATAGATAGGCACAGCCTCTCAATATAAGTGGAACGTGTCATTTCGATTTCTGCACTCACCAAAGAGTGTTGTTCATTTGAAGTTGACATTTTTGGGATAAATATAGTCATGATTGGTGCTTTGTCAAAATAAAAGCCAAACAAAATACTATGAAAATCACCGTCTATTAAAGGTCATCAACGCAATTTAATTGTTCCATGTTGTCTTATATAGATGACAAGTGGTGTATCTATAATGCCATCAAACATTCAATTACGAGAGGGTAGATACAGCAATAGAGACGCTATACTACCTCTTGCAACACTTATATGTACTCAGTCTACCTAAATCTCAATAGATGGAGTTATAACAGTGCACATAGAACTAAATAAAAACGATATTCTATAAGTTGATATCTTTATTATCAAGAAACCACCGAGAGAACGATGACAACGATGTACATAGATAAAATAAAGCTCAAATAAATACTGAGGTATGTTATGTTGAGGTATTTGACATTTCATGTTTACAGCTTTACTTGTTTATTGTTCCATAATTGATGTTTTTATACCATTAAACCTTATTCTAGTAAAGAGATTTGCTCATTTGCTCGAGTATATACATATCATACATGTATTAAAGGTCATGAATAAAATAATATAATAACGAACAATAGTTTTTTTTTAAATAATATCATTGGAGAAAGACACTGACATATCTGCACTCAAACTTTCATTACTGTTACCAAACTAAGCCGTTTTCATGATTTTAGAAAAATAAGTTGATAAATTCCCGTAGAATGTGCCGAAGGAAAGAGCACAGAGGACTTACATGTATATAGTCATAATGCCTTGCTTACCGAATCAATAATTTGACATATGCCGAGTTTGTAAAACCTCGTCTCATGTACAAGTATATACGCTATTTTAAACAGCTCAGTTAGAAATATAAATGGACTTCATATCTGTACTAATCCTTTTTTAGCTGACACTATTACATACTATATTGTGGCCTTTCGTGTTTTGGGACAATTTTTCCATTGCTGACTGTAAGGTTTGTAAGATACAATCCAAAAATACTGGAAATAGGATTTGAAGATAGACCGCTGCGTCAATTTTCAAAAATATCCTTCGGCAATTCTACGTTGAAGTAAATATTCATATTCATTCCAAAACCCACTCTTTTGCTATTTACCTCCCTGAAAAAAAAAGAATTTTTTTAAATGCATGAGAGAAATTAATATTGTTCTTAAATTAGAATCCGTTACTTGATCGTGTGAAACTTATCATTTTCACTGATGTAAATTTAACTTTTCAATTTTATGTAATAAAATTTTTTGATAACCCCCTTTTACATTAGAAAACATAATTAAGACGTTATCAAACTTTTCAGTTGTTCACGCTTGGCATACAATATGGATTCTAACAAACGATACAATAAATGTATTCGTTTTACATAAACGTTTCTTTTATCGCTATTAAAGTTTAACATACTCACATAAAAGCAACATTGCCATTACCACAACCAGAACGAACACGACCGAACCTATTGTGGCAGATACAGCTGTCACAGTCCTAGGGTCTGGAATACATGATTTATATTTTGATTTTACTGCAGCTTCAACGAATTCATTGTAACCGTGAGTTGATATTGATTTACTTTCAATGTTTTGGATAGAATTATACCTATACGAAAATAATGAACTTTGAACATGCAGTGCGTTGTTTTTCTCTTCATGGTTTCAATGTTCATTTACTACAGAGCAAGGTTACAGTTTATCATTTCCATTAGTATATTATATCCTTATTTCATAACAAACATAACAATGAAGTTTTCTTTGTACATACCTGTTACGCTCGACGTTTTGTTAGACCGCGGAGAAAGTACGTACATCATTTCTGAAAAGCATTATTTAAACGGACAACTGGTAGTTTTGGAGGGTAGTTTTAGAATATACAAAGCCACGTATTTCCTCAATTCCACATTTGTTTGTAAAAGCAGTATATGTCAACTTTAAAGCCATTTAGGAATAAAACAGTCATTGGCGCTATTGTGAAATAAAAACTTTCATGTCCAAAACGATTGTTTAAGACAAGTATTTCCCTCGCTGTCGTCCTTGGTATTCCAAACTTCCTCCACTCGTGTTTCACATAGTGGGACATGAAATTGGGCTCAATAGACCTAATTTCTCTACATCTGAATGACCTGTTTTCATATGATAGGCTAGATCTTATACTTACTGTTAAGATCTGCATAAAACTGCGTTGAGCTGTCTATTCCCGTGAACTCAGCATTTGCACGTACCTATGTATATTTGAAATGTACTACATAAAAGCCTGATCAAAAATGAAAGAAATCACAATAGAAGTATATATTCCTATAATTAAACGGTAGCTAAGTTATCATAATGTAATATGACCTACATGTAGGTGTGGCGCTTGTTGTGAATATCATGCCACAATTACTATTTAAAAATACTTAATAGAAAATTATACTTCATATACACTTGTATATTTCATGTAGCAAACATTTACACGATTCGATGATAAACAAAGCAACAACTTTCTCACTATGTACGATTCTCCGCTTATTTCATCATAATCAATAAATTGAAAAATCAACAAATAAAACTATCACTCTAACCTACAAATTCAAAACTTATTTTTAAACATTCCTAAGAGAATGTATAACTAGATGTGTCAACGTTAATGTTTTACAGTGAACACATCGAGGAATTAAAAAATATTAATTTGCAAATACATGTACCTCAAAATTGTAGTCGAATGTCTTGAATACGAATACGAGTTATGCGTAATTAATATGTTTAATGAAAAAAACAAAGGATAATTAGATTTATGTTAAGTAATTACCATGATGTTATATGTATTATCCGGAATGACGGGCAGATATATTTTGTGAGGTTTGATACATGGATCCTCCGTATAGTAGCTGCCATACGTGACAGTCAGTGAAACCTAGAAAAAATACAACAATTTGAAAACAAAATATAAAAACCGAATAATATTTTTTTAGATATCAATCAAAATAGGTAAAATTTTTATCAAATATGTGTTTGCGTTGTACAGAAAATTATTTTAACACGGTATACAATACACTATTTCTCTGCTTTTATCAAATACTTATTTTTTTTTTTTTTAAATGTTATATAAGTGTGTATGTGGTAGTAGTTAATATCATATGAGAGGTTGTAAGTTGTCATATTTTTAAAGGATTTAAGAAACAGATATTAGATTCTTTTAATTGTATTAAGTAGTGCTTTTCATGAAAAATGTTCATCTAATGTTGAATGTTTATTTTCCATAGTTAAAGGGGCAGCAGAACGGTCTAGATAAATGAAGTGATCTTTTGAACACGAAAATATGTTAACAATTTCAAGGCAATGTTTTTAAATCAAAAGAAGCACATCAAACACGAATTATCAGTTTAGATATAGAAATCCATTTTCCTACCTCAAATGACAAGATGTTTTACCATCTGAAGATACATTTGGCATAAACTAGTGTTATTGGGGAACTCATGAACAACACATTAAACTGATCCTGTCCCTTTAATGTCGTTAAATGAAGTAACAAAATACAAAATTCGTAATGTATTGGAAAGAAGCACTGATCAGGCTAGAGCTGTTGTATCAGTGTAAGTGCGTACGTTGCTGGTGTACTGGACAGTGTAATGAGTGATCTGCCCACGCCTCATCCTCTCCAGGGGACACTCCCAGCTGACTACCAGAGCCATGTACTGGTCAGTGGCATAACTGACCTTCAGCTTTTGTACAACGGACGGAACTGTTGACAAAAGGTTCAATATTTAGTCTTCGAAGAACATTGTCTTTAAGAAATATCGGATAAGGATTGCTAGGTAGGCCGGATGCAGACAGACAGCTGTGTACATAGCTAGATATATACTTACTTCCTGGTTGTGTACGGACAGATTCTGACAGGATCCCTGGAGAATGACCAGCTGAGGTGATAGCTGATATCTCCAGCTGGTATTCCCAGGAAGGCTGTAGGTCTTCTACCAGGAACTCGGTGTTTTTATAGCCTGCAAGTTGGTGCTCACAGTTAGCTAATAATACATGAAACTCGAAGTTTTAAATTTCATGAAATTCAGAATTCCAATACAATGTGTGTGTGTGTGTGTACTTTGTTTATAGACATGATCTGTTAAGGTAATGATAAAGCTTTCTATTTGGTTATTGAATATATATATATATAGATTCAGTTCGACAGGTTTAGGATAAATCATAATTATTCAAATCAGATGATAGCGATTTACGGAATGTAAAGAACACTCTGCTAGTTCATACTGACTGATAAAACTCTCGTTTAGGACCAGCAGACCATTTACAGAATGCTCACTTCAAATGTACAGAACGCTCGGTTAGGATTTGGAACAAGAGAGCACTTAAAGAGCCACTCTGTGCATTTATAAGGCTGTTTTTAGATTTTCATTGAAAATCAAGATCTCTCATATATACATAAGGAAAAAACTTAAGCCCCCCCAAGTTTTTCACCAGTAAGTTTTGTCAGAGAATAAAGAGGACCACATTGCAGTAAAAGTAATTGTATGATATGATAGAATCATAATTTTGCAATTTAAGAACGTAATTTCATTAAAATATCATTTCGGATATTTTGAATAATTGCAGTTATACAAATTGGTAATTTTGAGATCAAAAGGTGAATATGTTCAGAAAGTCAATATGTTTTGTTTTAATGTGTATTATTCCACTGATCAAACTTTATTATGGATCTCTTAAGCAAAAGTCACTAGTTACAGCAGAATGGGCCTCCAAAATCTAATTTTTTGGAAAATGACCCATTCATAAAAAGGGACTAAATGGGGCAGTTTTAACCGTAACCACGACTATAAAGCAAAAAGAAGTATAGGGTTACTGAGTCAAAGTGAAAGAAGACCACCTTTATTCCAAAATCGTCTGGTTCTGGCCATTTTCTAAAAATTATCGAAAATTCTTATCAAATTTCAAAACCCAATTATGTCCTTATTGTGAAGGATACGTGTTTTTTTAAAGTTTAGATTTGTACCCTATAACAAAATTGTTGTTCATAACAACTAACATCAGAATCCATCGCATACTTTTGACAAACGGACGATAGTTATTTTGGGTGAAAAATCAGTACCATTACGTTTTTTTATCTTAAGTTCACAAAATGTCATCATGTATGATGATTTCAAAGATACAAAGTCACGAAAAACTTTAGTTTCTATGTCAAGGGGATCCATTTAGTCATATTGTCGTGTTTTTCTCCACAGATGCATTTTGCAATTTTGAAAATAGGGGGGTGCTTAACTTTGTTCTCTATGTATATATATATGTGTGTCTCTTGGACATGAAAAGTTCAGATGTTTCGATTTCATATCACCACATATGACATTAAGGTTCGTATCAAAGGTAAATAATATGTTATGAAAATCACTGAGTGGCTCTTAAATAAGGATTACTCACTTTGGACCTACTGCCGTAGTACGGTTCACTTAGAGAACACAATGGCTGTAGCCTACTGACAACAGAACGCTCTCAAATCACACGATGATCATTTATACGGCACCGACAACACATTTTGATAGCAAGACTGATTTCTTACCTTCTACGTAATATGTTGCAAGCTCAATGTATTTGGAACCTTTTGCTCTGTGCTCTGCCTCCAGGACCTTGACACTGTAATTTGTGGGTCCGGCCATATGGTCAGGCGCTGTCCAGGTAACATGGATTGAGCTGTTGTCCACTGCAGCTAATTGGATGTTGGACACAGGACCCGGGACTTGGTTTGAAAAGTGATTTTAGTTTTGATTTTTTAGGCAAACATTTCATTCCAAATACTCTGCGTTTTATAGAAATGCAGAAAAATCCTTACAGGTCTTGTGTTCTCTTTGCATTGCTATTAATAGAATGTTCACAGTTAAAACTTGCTTATTCAGCATCGAGGATTAGATTGCAGTTATCTCCTGTAGATAGGTATAAAAACGTTTGTCTTTATCCAGATTCGTACCCTGCAAATGCTTAATCGAAACAGAATACTGGGTTTTATATCCATATGTTTTCTGCATACGTACCTCCAACTCCTGTTCTGATTTCATAGAGTGATTCGGGAAGGCTTGTGACTTCCTTGTTTGAAGTCACCACAGAAATGTTGTAGAAGGTGTAGGAGTCGAGTTGAGTCACATTGTAGAACACCTGCTTGTTACAGGAAACAACTCCAGTTGAGCTTGTGTAACATGTCGGCTGACCCTGTAACATTTCATTTGACTTATAAAGTGTGCTCATTCTATACTGTCATTGCTAAGGAAAGGGCAAATTTAAAATTTACTACATGAAACAGACAGAGTAAGACCAAAGTAGTGTGTCGATTCGGGGTGTCGTATTAAAAGGATGTCATTATAAGGACGTGCACTTTCTTCATTCAAATGTGCATTCGATTTTATAAAGCACTTCTTAATAAGTAAAAATAAAAATATTATTTTAATTTCAATAATATTTATCTAAACGAATCGTTTATCTAGCGCGGATAAAAGGGACATTAAGATACAATGAAGGATGATTATTAGGTTCACATGTGTTCATCACAGAAGTTTGATATTTGAACACCACTCATTTTCAAAATTCAGCCATTCGTATGATCTTTGACCCTTTTCTTGATAATCAAGCATCATATGTTTATGATGAGGCCAAAATCCAGGCATAATATCGAAATAAAAATGTTAGGCTGATTAATTTGTTAAGAAAGTCTTAGAGAAGTCTTAAGACTCCTTACGTGTAACTCTTTGGGACATAGAGAAACTCACTCAAGTGTCTTCTCATATCAAATATATCAACACGAGTTGATAAAATTACAAATATCCGAGGCTTGCCGAGGATATTTTTACATTAATCAAAGAGTGTTGATATATTTTATATCAACACCAGTTGATAAAAGTTACAACTATCCGAGGCTTGCCGACGATATTTTTACATTTATCAACGAGTGTTGATATATTTGATATCAGAAGACACGATGGTGAGATTCTATTAATCATCCATAGTTATTTTTCATTTCGATTTCATGGAAAATGTATATATATCTGAACACTGCACTACTCTAAGACTGTAAGTGTGGTTATTTCATATATAGCACTGTGACGTCGTCATGTTTATGACGTCATAGCATTTTTATGGCATTACTTGATGATGAAAAATAATTGAGATGTCATGAACTTGACTGTATCAGGGCATTGTTCGAAATCTACTGTCAAAATGATATCTCCTAGGAGATATCGATTGATCTTCCACAAGCGATATCTCCTGTGGAACACAGTTTTGGATGATAAAGTACGTTAGTCATTCTACATGTATGTGTTTACTTATAACCAATTTATATCTCTAAAGTCCTTTTATGTGAAGCCGCAAATCTTTGTCACAATTACAAAAATATATTTCTCAAATGAAAAATAAACTTAACCTAAGCTCACACCATTCAAGTTTTCATTAACCGTATGAAAGGAATCGCTTGATTAAATTAAGCTCCCATGACCTAAGCTTTCACTAAGTGTTGTGTGAAAGAAATTAGGCGATTGATTTTCCGTACCTACCATTGCATATACTGGATCACCTTGATGACAGGTAAGATACCAACCGTAGTCGCATGTGACAGTGTTCTTATTGACGAAGACGTTGTACCCGTATATAACAGACACAGAATCGTTTGGCGCAGTCCAACTCACACCAATGGTGTTAGCAGACGAAAAGACTGGGTGGAGATTTCTAACATTATCTGGCACTGAAACATCGAAACAATTCATATGATAATTTTAGTCCAATTCACGAGGGAACTGAATTTAAAAATTACAATTGAATGTTTTACTTATTCACGAAAGTACCGTCTTTATATGATAGCAAAGTTGGACCAGAGAAAGTCATTCAAAGCATTGCTAACATTGTTCAACATTTTATAACCACCAGTTTCAAGAATCACGGTTACTAAGAATATGTTAAGATATATTTGTAATTGTTAAAAATTATTATCTATTTTAGCCTTTTTACTTTAAGTTGTTTCGATTAGTTGTTCTTACACGACTACAAGACAATTTTCTTAAATTTACTAGAATCATTGATTTTATATGGTTTCCCTCAATTCTTTTTTATACATAGTTCATGTAAGACTTTTGGTTACCTATTGTTATATTTCCAGGTGTCACAATCTCAGCTGTGGGTGTTGATGACGTCACTTTTGCTGTTGACGCTAAAGAAAACTGCAATTAAAAGAAGAAGAAAAGTACATTAAAATGTTTAATTGATAACTTTTGTGAAATTTTGATTTCATATTTTCTTATTTAATAAAATTCAACGAACATTTCAACGAAGACACCTTTATCAGATCAAAATATCTGGCAACTAAGAGCACGACACGCGGAACTCCAAAAGGCAATCCTAATATGATATGTGATAAAAACATGTTTTAATACATTACCTGTGCCAAATATTTTATAAACAGGAAAAACCCAACCCATTTAATGTACAGCATTTGTCAATAACTGATCTATGATCAAAAGGGCCTCTATGTAGTATAATTGAACCTCTTACCATTCTGAAAAGATTATCAATCAAAACAATTTAGGTTTGGAGGGGGGATGTTCATGCTATATAAACATGATTTTGCAGCATTGGAATTAAATACATTTTTAAAAACATAATATGGATTAAAAGATTTCATTATGAAAATACTAGTCATTGAACTCATGACATATCGGATCATCCCTACATATATGTGTGATAATAACCTAACATTATAAGATAGCAGGTAACCTTATTGGTAAAGGAGATCAGTGTGTATTACAACATTGTCCCTGATCTCTTACCATCACACCCTAAACATGTATTTGAAAAATGAGAACGAATCACCTTTTTCAATATATCGAATCGATTTGTAAATACTTTCAACTCACCAAAGCGGCTAAAACAGTCAATACAAAGTGTATTCCGGAATTCATTGTGTATAGGATACTTTGACGAGCTTCTCAAACCCTCCCTATCCAGTTCACATGTTGAAGATAAGAGAATGAGGTCAAAACGGGAGCGTACACTTAGTAACCAGATAAGGTGAAGCAATTGGTCGTATTGTGAAATGTTATCCGTGGGTTGAATTTGAAATATGTTGTGATAATGAAATTTGTTGATTTACGACATATAATATAGAATAGAGTTTATATATCATAGAGTTAATTATAAAGCAGCCGGAAATATTATTATGACCATTAAGAGTATCTAAAAGAGCTAACATCTGTGTTGTTAAAACGTTTAAGGTAAAGCGAGATTTTGTATTAAAGGAGCGTTGCAATCGGAAAAAAATGACAAGCAACTGTATCCACTTCATGAAATTCATTAGTGGATAAAACATTGCCCAAGCGGCGCTTAACACCAATTCACTCACTCACTATCAAATTTCTTTACAATAAAGTTTTCATTTGTGTAAAGTTGTAAGCAATACCTCGGAAGAAAGGGAATGTTGCTTGAATTATTAATTTTTTCTATGTAAATATTTTTCTGTACATTTGTACTTGCAGTATTTACTACACAAAAGATAGATTTATTGTTGATTTTACGATGCTAATAAAGTGATGTGTACATAACCTAATAAGGTAATTCTGTCTATGTGTTCGCGAATTTTCATCTTGTGAAATCGTTAAAAATGATAAATCCAGCCCCTTTGTGACACTAATAGCCATATCTGTCAATTTAGTTCTTGTTAAAAGAATTTACAAATATTTCCCTCTAGGAGGTCTGAGGTGCGATAGTAGAGAAGATTAAACCTATGTCGAAATAGAACCATACATTATCAAAAATTTGCTGGGTATTGTGATAAAAAGGCTTTTGTGTATGAATCTCATGTTAATGAATGTATGGTTTTAATACTTAATATATAATTAATTTCTTATTATATGTATGATATTTTCGTGATAATACTAATACATTTTACCATATGCATGTTCATATTTTAAATCAAATCACAAGTATGTCATGGATATTCTACTGGACAACGTTACTTGTAAGCTAGATGGAACATTGTAATTTTCTTTTCCAATCATTAAAATCAAACTATATAAATAGTTCAGAGGTATAATTATATATCTTGTTTAATTAAAACTCGACAAATCAAATAGGATAGTATGATACATAAACAATTCTATTCATAATAATATGTCCTCGTATCATAACAATTTAGTTAAATTATCAACTTCTGGAAACGTAACAGATTAAAGTTCACAAATTTTCCTTGATATACATGTTAAGAATAGTAAATATCTCAGTGAGCTGAACCATTTACATGCTTGACCAGGCTGTGAGGTTATAGCCATACATGTAATTTCAACGGTACTACTCGCCTTTTATACTGCCGTGAAATATTTTAGATACAATGGTGAGTAATAAATATGCTTTCGAAAAACACAGATGCACGGATCATGTTGAAAGTAGTAGCTGTACCCTAATGCTATTGCGAAACCTTTAGAACAAGATCAACAACGCATCGAAATCTGATATTGAAAGTTATCTCCTGAAGTCCGCTTAGGTGAAATCTTATCAACCGAGTGAATCATATTATCATTAGTAAGTGTATTCTGCTAGCATTAACATGTTTACTCGCCCGAGCGATTAATATTTAGTTTACTCAGGGACCGTATAGACACACCGTCTATACGGTCCCTGGTTTACTGTGACCACGATATCGATGCTCACTGTGTACTTGGCTGTTATAAGTTATGGAATTAAAAAATAAAGGTATACATTATTTGTTTCGATTCTTTATGGTTGTTATTTCGCGTTATCAGTTGTCACTGAAATGCATTCACAATAAATCACACATTATATATATTAAAGTAGGATATATTGATGTTACAACTATTACACCAATACCAATGCAAGTTCTAACATAAGGGCCCCAATTCATCGGTAGAGAGTTCGTGTAAACACTATGCTATGAACGAATGATGAAGACCGGGCGAAAATTACATTAGTTAAGTACTTAGCGACATATTTTACCTTGCCTAAGTTTGATATATACCTTTTCTTTGCTACAAGCTGCAAATTTTTTTTCGGTCATTCAATCTTCTACTGCGTGTATACATATCCGATCCTTAATAATTTTAAATTTTCAAATAGCAAACCAATGCCCACATGCCAAAATAAAATACTTTAGTGCACCTGAACATCTTTAATTGCCATGTCTTGAAACAGATACGATGAAAGAACTTTTTCTCTTATGACTTTTGATATTTAATGTCTATATTTAATTTCGTGAGTCCTATGCTTCAAGCCAATCAGGTCAAGAGGTCAAGTCAAGTTCCCTCCAGTTTTGTGGAAGGGAATTCTTTCTTTGTACCTGACCGCACAGCATTATTTGTCAGAAGTTGGCTTGTTGATGAGGTGGTGCATTGTCGTCCATGAACAACTGCCTTGTGGCAAGTCTGTGGTCATCGAACTCATCAATGAACGCAGGAACCAGAACCTCCTGAACGTAGCGAGCGCCTGTGAGTGAACCTTGCGTAGTCACCAAATTAAGTCTACTGTCGTAGAAGAGGCTTCCCGTATCAACTACTGATCCTCCACCAAATGCTACTTTTGTCTTAATGTTCCAGGGGGGGGAACGTGTCCTCGTTTAGGGGTCCTTCCCGTTAACAGCATGCAGGAGGAAACGACTTTCAATTAAAGGTCTTCTCCTCCATGATTTTTGGTTCCAACTCAACCTGTGCTCATACCATGAGGTGATTCGTGAGTTCTGGACGCTTGGTGACCCTTCATGCTGTAGTCCAGCAGCTGAGAGTTCAGAACATTTTGTTTGTGAATACATGTTTGGTACCGCCGAGATTTTAAAAGTCCCTTTCTGTGCATGATCAGTAATATACATTTAATATAATTAAGAAAAACTTCTCTCTCGAAAACATGTATGCGTAAGCTAAGAGCTAGATCTGATATACAATTTGTTTTATGGCACGACTGTTCAGACGTTCGCAAATCTTATCGGCATTTTAATTTCATAGACTTTTTCAAATCAAGGACGGGTAATTACAGTACTGCTTTTTCAGAGGAACAGATGGAGTGTGAATTTGTTTATCATCAAGTGGTACATTAACTACTCTACCGTCAGGGTTTATGTAAATATTCTTGGCAACCGTTTATAGACTAAAGACATTTACATGTTTGTCGCCCCGCAACACACAAATTATTTCAACCGTGAACCTTGGATTTGAGCAAAAGAAGATCATCAAAAGATGACTGTCTATGTAGCAAGACAAATTAAATATCTTCCTAAACTGACGCTAAAATGAAAGCACACACCTCAGTGGGTTTTATCATATGCAAGGTGTAATATTTCAAATATTTTATTTTAGTGCAAATTGTATTTGTTACTATATGCCTACGTATAACAAACAAATTATAAGAAAACATTATAGTAATCGAGTCATTATCAAATACATCATTTGTCTTTTAGATATACACCATGTAATATATCATAAATCGAAATCAACTCTGTCGTGTACTTTCTTTTGAACATTAGCTTAGTTTGTATTCAAATTATTAAATCGTTTCCTGAAAAAGGCTTTAAGAGAGAAATGTTATCATCTCAGTGACCAACTTTGCATGTTCCTTTCAGTTACAATTCAAATCTTTTTTTTAAATCAACATTTCCTAAACATAATGGCTAAAAGAATGTAAACAAATCCCATGGCAGTTTTGTGGGAGTTCCGCAACCTTGATAACATTAATTTAAGATGGCATAGTCTCATTGTCTTCAATAACCATATGTTTGTAATGTATTCTTCATTAGCTTTATTCCGTTCACAGCAAGAGTTGACGAAGTAATGAGACCCACGTTTTTAGAGAATGGTCATTTGAATGATACATGAAACTACTTTATATATATATATATATATATATATATATATATATATATATATATATATATTAAGGAGAAAACCTTGGATCAAAGTTTCGCTCCAAGTTGATATAGCCACATCAAGACTAATTAAGTGTTAACATCAATACAAAGGTCTACATTATATTCATTAACGCTGATCTCACCAGGTACTCCGCTAATTAATCAGGAGATTTTCAGGTGAAAATAAAACACATTCACAAAGGTATTAGACTGCAATGTGATCACGTATTCAGCGTGACTAACAGTGGTTAGGGTCACCATATCTTCATTAGCGCTAATCTCTCCAGGTATAATGTGCTGATTAATCAGGTGATTTTCAGGTGAAAATATCAATCATTCGCCTTCATGTGACAGATTATGTTTTCAACACAACGTTAGGGTCGGCAAAAAGATTACGAAACTCTCTTAGCGATAGGATAGTTTTATACCGATGAATGTACTGTTGGCCCTCTAAGAAAATAGAAATCTTTTAAAAACAGTCTTAGGGACGATTTGAAAAGAAACTGTGGTCATTTATCTCATTCTGACGACAACGTACTATGTGCGTTCTTGGAAATAAAGGGTCATTTTGCTTACAATGACAAAAAGGGATTATATGTTATTTTGAAATTATGAAAATAATCAACTAATATTTTTTTAGAGGCAGACAATATCCAAACCTGATGAGTATCAGATCAAGGAAAAAGTATAAAAAGAATTAAACAGTTTTAAAACAGACATTTACCAATTCATTCGTTCATGTATCTTCAGATGATAAAATGAAACACATAGAAATTAATAAGATATTTATACCAAAGATGGTTTTTTAATAAAAATAACAACACCAAGTACATCACAAATATCCTGTTGATAATGAGTATTTGTAGCTCTGTAATTTGAAAAAGACGTAAAAAAATAGATCCACATAAGCTGATCGCCTAAAGATTTGAAGAATAGTTTTGAACACTCAAGAAACGTTCAAATAGTTTTTTGAGTAATTCAGTTGTTCATTCTAATCATTCTTCAGTTTGAATGAAGAAATTGCGCATGAATTATAAACATTTCTCAGAATGCCAAGATTTTCGACCATTGTCTGAATGATATACCCAGGTTACATGTTCATAACGAACTGACTGCCTGTTAAACATAGCGATTGAAAAAAACATTATCAATCGTATTGGTGAGAAAATATTATTTTCCAAATCTAATGGAGTTTTATTATCAAAACTATGCTTTCGAAATCAAATGTTTAGTTCAAGATATTGATATTGAAGACGTCACGAAAAAAATCAACCCATTACACCAAAATGTCACAGTAAAATTGTGTCCGCGAGTAAGAAAACAAAATGATAAACAGATGAAGACGCGCCATGACAATCTTATCATGTTTGTTCAAAAGAAAAGTAATGTATCCTTTCTACATTTGAAATATGAAAAACATAAATAACCCTTGAGTTTTATAGGGCTCTGCATGTTAATAATCGGTTTGTCCCGACTTTATACCCGACTAAACACTGTCCACGGATTCCTAGTAAACACAAACAGAAACGACGTGTTTCTACATGTCACGTAAGTAAATGACCATGTCTCTCTACTATTTGCACCAAAAATGCCCATGCGTCCTTATTATATCACTAAAATGCCCATGCGTCTTTATTATATCACTAAAATGCCCATGCGTCCTTATTATATCACTAAAATGCCCATGCGTCTTTATTATATCACTAAAATGCCCATGCGTCCTTATTAGATCACTAAAATGCCCATGCGTCCTTATTAGATCACTAAAATGCCCATGCGCTCATACACATCAAAATGCTCATGTGTCCGTAAGATTTGCAAAAAATAAATGTCCCTGAATCCATTTTATATCACTCTAATACCCATTTGTTTCTACTTTATACACTAGGAAATGTCCATTTTACTATTTGCACTCAAAATTAGCATGTGTCACTATCATATCACAATGACTTCTATATGTTCGAACAGTCCCATTAGATACCGGCTGTTAAATTTCCCAATGATAATAGTAGATACACCGTGCAATGTCCACGCTTTCCTATTAGATGTACTAGTAAATGTCATGATGTTTGTTCGTATTCAGAGAACTTCCGTAGCTTGATCTATTTGGTAGTCCCGACTTCTCCCCATAGGTCACTCTGGCTGATCTGAAGCTTCTGCGTCTGAAAATGAAGATTTTGAATTTAATCACTTTCCGAATTTATTCTAAAAGGGTGCAAAACATTACACAAGTAAATAAATGCTGAGCAAGATTAATCAATAAAAAAATGAAAATATTTCACTCTGTGCTCCTATAACTTTTCAAAATCAATACATTGAATTATAAAGTCATTGTAAAGTTTAGCTTTATTAGTCACATAATAAATGGATTTCTAGCTGATTATATGTATCGACTGACTGGCGTGTGTTACGTGAAGGAACATCCGATGCTACTAGACCAATCCCTGCGTATTATCTCAATTAACTCTAACAATATCTAGAAAATAACCCTCTTACTTCGGTTTCCGTACTTATTATGCTTCTTTACTATATGGTAGACTCACTGTTTCTTCACGATGAAGATGATGGCACCAACAAGAGCGACGATGACGATAGTTCCAACTATACTGACGACAATGACTGTTGTTGAGGCTGAAACATATTTCATTGTAAATTCATTTGATAAATTATTCATTTTAATTTTTCTGTATTGATGATACCTGATACTCCCCTTTCACTAAATGTACACTTTGCAGCTTTTTATGGAGGTTTGTCATATCAACTATGTGATAAAAATAATCATTATTCGTGAAAGACATGAAGCGATAAATGAGCTTCTACCGAATGCAACAGAGTTGATTGTATGAACTTCAATAGAAAGTGTATGTTACTAAACATCATCATACTCGTGGATATGCTCATTTTATTTCCATGTGAGAAGAATCGCTTTTCCTAAAAATTAATTGTGCTTCCTTTATGTACAATTAAAAATATTCATTATGTGTCCATATGAAAAGAAAACTGTCTAAAACAACAGTGTGTCTGTCATTGTAATTGCGTAATTCACCTACATTTGGCATAATTATTGAAAAACAGCATAACTTAAAAATATTCCATTTGCTCAAATGTTCCAATTTGGAATGAAATTTTCCATAGGAACTTGACGAGACAAGATGCATCATAGTGCCAGAAAATGAAACATGTACATTGAATCAAGGATGATACATAAACACTGTTTAAAATAAGAGCTTTTACACGATTAAGTTTTTTTTTAACTTACAGATTACGATATTTCACTTTGACCCACTCATTGCGGCGATTTTTTAAGTTAGTCTATGTCTCCTTACATTTATTCATCTCAACTTTTGAAAAGAAAATTGATGAAAACTTTCATTTCACCGATGACCTTCTGATTACCTACATTAGAATTTATTCAGTTGCAGTATTTTAAGTAACTGATATCCGACAACTGTTGGAGTACAGCTATACAATCAGTTGTTAACGACAAAACAACCCCGATTACATTGTCAACTTGCCTCCTGAGATAGATCACTTTGGTACTTAATCACTCACCACTGATTGGTGTATTAGCAGGTGCTTTTATGCGAGGTCACGACCAAGTTTCTTCTTGTGATTAATTATCACTTGGGTTCGCAATTACTGAATATCTTATCCATTGATTATCATCCAGAGAAACATAATTAAAAGTGGGTTATAATGTACATGCTAATATTTAATTTCATTAATCAAACTAAATTTCTCAACTGACAGCATGTGTCATGAAATGATTACTTAATACATTTAACAGCAGACCTATTTCATTTACTTGTCAGAGTAAGAAAATGATTTAATCACTGTCAAAGTCTTTGAAATCATTATGATAACAATTTATTTAAAAACTGAATCATTTTTGACGAACATAAAATGCCCCTGAGCTAACAAAAGACTCATCGAGTTTTACTTTAATATTCAAAGTATATCATGGTCAAAAGTAAATTTGGCTGACATGATGTTCAATGAGGTTCAATTTTGATAGAATTAATTTGACTTAGCAGTTAAATCAAAACAATGAAAGTATTCTATTTGAAAAAACTTTGATTTACACAAAGATGAAACATAATACCTAAAAACGAGTACCCATTTAAGTTAGTGACATGTTTGTAACGTAGATGTGTTCATGTAGTCCTGCTTCATGACTGTGTATATAAAGGAGCCTTTTATACAGTCTAGGTCCACATTCAGCAAGTCTAGATTGACTGAATACATATGAAATTAGGAGCCCACAAAAAAAAAGATTATGGATGAAGGAATAGTAAATTATCAAAAGTTTTCATAGACTAAATTTTAGTCTAGTGTTGAAAAAAGTATATTGCAAGGTCTTTACCATGTATTGTGTTCTTTATTAGTCTCGATGTTAGCATCAACTTTATCAACTCATTTTCCACATAAAATGAACATTTTATGCTTTTTGATAAACTTTTATCGATATGATCACTTTAAAAAGGCAAGCTGTTTTACTTTCTATTTCATATCGACAATACACATCTAAATAGTTTTAAATATCTACCAATACTCACAATATACTGTAGGGTGTGTTATAACGTTTGCAGGAAGTGCATACATCAAACCTGTAATTAAGAGTAACAAGTATATATAAAATTGTGATCAAAACAATTTCCAAAAAGATTTTAAAAACTTTATATACATAAATCACAATGTTTCCACCGATCGTTTCGGTCCAATTGTGACGTCAGTGGGAAAGTGTATCTCAAAGTAGATGAGTTGATTTTTCTTGCGAAAAGCATTTTGGTACCTCCGTACACTGTCTCTAATCCTGTCATGGTGTTTTAAGTCATAACTTACATGTTAATTAGAAAGCCGTCTTGCGGCATTTAGTTCTGACAAAAAGTCCAAGCATCCCTTTAACATTTGAAAGAAATTCCCACGGTTATATCGCCGCATGAAGATCAGCTTGACATTAGAATTTATGAGGTTATATGTTTAACTTTATAATGTCCTGAATTTAGCAGTACTACCTACTTGAAGGATCTGGTTTGAAGTTCACGGTACTCATTTTCCCCTCAAATTCAGCATTTGCGAAGACCTGAAATGCGAGAAAAAAACATTTAGAAATATCTTTACATTACTTTACTGATGTTAGAACAGAATGATTGGATAAATATACATTCTTTATTGTCATATCAATATACATTATACATTCTTTATTGTCATATCAATATACATTCTTTATTGTCATATAAATATACATTCTTTATTGTCATATCAATATACATTCTTTATTGTCATATAAATATACATTCTTTATTGTCATATAAATATACATTCTTTATTGTCATATCAATTTGTAACCAATAGAATTATATCCTTTGCTTTTTTAATCTAAAATTTGAAAAAAGATGCTGTATTTAAGTAGCGTACAAAAATACAATGTAAGATTGGCATTACTTGATAAAAGTTTTAACCTGAAAATTAAGAATTAAGCAGTTTTCGCTTATTTTTCGTTTCTGAAGGTTAAATAAAAGGTTAGATATTGGTGATAACAAAGTTAAAGGCACTGATCGGTGTTATTTTATCGTGAAGAAGTAATTGTTCAGATTGTAATTGTAAATCAGATTACTAATGCTTATTAGTTCAGTGTAAAGACAATAAACAGGTTGAAGTCGTGATTTGTGATCGAAAACCGGACAGTTGCGCGCGCCAATTGCTCAAACATAATTAAGGAAACTTAAGTACAGCAGACGGAATGACAAACATAGGTTGATAGGGTTTAGTAGGTCATTGCTCTAATCTGTAAATTGGACACGGGATTTAAAACTCATGTAGCTGTTTTCCGACTATCATTGAAGAAAGAAATTATGATAATTTTGGCATTTTAGAGATAAAGAAGCAAGTTTAGGGAGGCGATTTTAACTTGCTCGGGTCAGAAGATATTTTGGCTCTCACTAATGCCACATAAAAATATAGAACAAACTTTTTGTCACTTTAAATTACAAACCTAAACGTTAACGGTAAAAGTGTTGAGGGCTCATAAAGGCACCAAAAGTCCACAATTTCAGAATTTACTGATTTCTACTTGGACTGATCGATGATGAGTGAACAAACCGCAGAGATGGGCTTTTATAACAATCGTTGTTTACGTTATTTCTTTGATCTAGGAAATTGCTTAGTTTCTTACAAGATACACATATATCTTTAAACCCGGAGAACACTGGTGTTTTCAATATGTCAATATATCGATTATTTTCCCCTTGTAAATTAATTATTAAATAACGAACCGCATACGACGGAATTAAAGGAAATCTTAATTTACCGAGTGTGAGAACGTAATTAATTAACTTTGTATTTATCACTAATCGGATTACTGATATTTACCGTGAATGTGTAGTTGACAGAAACGATAGGAAACACGATCGATTTTGTCTCTATGCAGGGATCTTCGGGGCTGTAAATTCCATATTTTTGTACATGTAAAACCTGAAAAATAAAAAATAAATTGCGGGATTGATATATCTCTAAATGTAATATAGAGACTGAAATGACAATGAAAAAAATACTCAGAACAATGACTAATGAACCAACAGATTTCAAAATACAGTTTCTCAAACAAATGAAACTCACATCCATTCTTTACAAAACCCAGATATTTAGAAATTTAATGTTGATGATGATAGGTCTACAAAAACCTGAAATGTGAACATACATGTATATGAATGTGATCAACTAAGATAAAGGCTTTTGCTTTTATTCACGTGAGGTTTTGGATGAGAAACTACATACATACATACAGAATTGATTTGATTTGAAACATGAAATTTTGAAATATTTATGTACATTTGCAGGTGAAGGTTATATCTAATCAATAACATTTTATAAAACACAGCATATTTAGTATACATGACTCAGCAATTTAAAGTATAAAGGAGGTTATACGACTTTAAATATCTTCTTTTGGATATGTGTTTTTCTTTCCTTTAACGAATCGAAATCTGCTTGATTACTCTCCTTATTTTTTACACGTGAAATGGTACAAATTAATTCAAATAATTTCATACTGCATTCATATAACAAAATACACATTTAATTTTGTTGTTACAAAAGTATCCCAAACCTAACTCGATACTTTAAAAGTTAATTCTACATTGTTTGAAGCATGCGAGATGAATAAAGATTGTATCTCCATATTAATACATCTTTATCCGAAAACTACGGAAGCATCCTAGTGCCACAGTCAAAAATTTTTTATCCCCTAATTAGGATATACCATCACCTAATTAGGTCTTGATCATCGCCTAATTAGGACATAACTATCACCTAATTAGGTGAAACTATCTCCTAATTAGGAGATATTAAGTCCTAATTAGGACATAGTAACACCTAATTAGGAGTTAGTCATCACCTAATTAGGACTTAATCATCGCCTAATTAGGACATAACTATCAACTAATTAGGAGAAGCTATCAACTAATTAGGAGATACTAAGTCCTAATTAGGACATACTATCTCCTAATTAGGAGATATTATCACCTAATTACGAGAAAGTATCAACTAATTAGGAAATAGCTATGTCCTAATTAGGACTTAATTATCACCTAATTAGGACTTTATTATCACCTAATTAGTAGTTAATATCTCCTAATTAGGTGAAAGTATCTCCTAATTAGGAGATAAAAAAAATTAACTGTGGCACTAGGGTGCTTCCGTAGAAAACCGTTTAAAAATCATAAAAAAAATTTATGAATTTGAAGTGTCATTTAAAACATACCTCTCCTTTAGCATGTACAGTGTAGCTACTGATTAAACCATTTCTCTTTCTTTCATCCGGGCACTCCCAAGTCAACTCGACACCCATGAGGGGGGTCTCAAGAGCTTTCACTTTCAGAGATGTGACCTCGTCAGGAACTATAATAGATGAATGATCAACATATATCATCTTAGGTGTTTGTTACATCCATCTGTGGATATAAATCCATCTTATGACGACATACACATGTGATTTAACTTGCAAAGAGTCAGATATGTGTCAATGATAGCAATTGCAATTGTTTGAAATATTATTGAACAAGTTGGCTGTCATTTGACATAAAGTGTTTGTAATATTTGATTTAAAAGTCTTTCGTACACAAATGAGAGCAGGATTTAACGTCTAAAATCACAAAATCATGTTACATTTTTAACATCATTATGATAAAGAAAAGATTTTACGTATACGATTTTTTTAAATTTAGTTTTATTGTGTTTTCTGACGGAAGAATGACTTCAACAAGAATGATTAGGCATTTCAATTTGTGAAAAGAATACGACGTAAACACCAGCTAATTCTGTTTTTTCGAAAACATCACGTTTTAACAGGTCTGTCATTGTTTAAGGTGGTTGACGTTAAGAATATTTAAGAGTGAGTTATTCATTCCAATTTCTTCTTGATGATTTCGTCATATTCATTTGAATCTGGTTTCGATGATGAAATGATCGTTACCTGATGGCAGTGTCCTGACAGTGACAGACATATTGCTGGGACGAGACTCTCCCGCCTCTGTCTTCGCTCTCACAGTAAAGCCGTACTCCCATGAGCTGAGGAGTCCACTCACATTGCATGTTGTCGTATCAAACCCTTGAAAATAGGTTCAATAGTTGCAAATTATTTTTCTGGTTTAACGGGAACTCATAGTTGATTTACTTGACGCAGGGAAGTCTTAAGCATGCAAAATGCGTCAATTCGCCAATAGAGGCATTCAATAATTTCCGTGTTGCATAAGCAAGACAATATATTTTCCACAAAAAATGTTTTTTGAGAAGTTGTTATCCAGATGATCTTTCTCTTGTAAGTAAATTTAGAATACTTCCTAATGCCCCTAAAACACTTAATTTTAAACTGCAATTGTACAGTTCAGATTCCCGACTTTTTCGGGAGAATTAATGACCTGAATGAAATATAATTATATCATTTGACTTAGTTACACAAAAGGATGACATCAAGAATGATTGTGCTCAAACCGACAAGGCTCAATGGAAAATATGATTTCCTGAATTACTATGATTCATATTTCCAAAGTTTAAATAAGTTTCTAACTTGCCATAATTCACAAACAATGAGCTGCAACATTTTCGTAATAGTTTACTATGTAGGCATACTTATACTAACCTTCCAACTCAACAGATTTTATTTTTTTCATTTGAGTTGATACTCTATCAACAGCTTCGTATACATCTACTGTATATTGAGTTGGCCCTGTGCGTTCTTCCGGCTGCTGCCACTGGACAAGTAGTGAGTTCGAATCCACCGCTCTGGCATTTGGGACTCCCGGCTGAAGAGCAGCTTAAAAGATTGTAACACTCTAATTTATATTATGTTCCTTTTCATTGCCAACGTTTCTTGAGGATAAGGTGTTTAGGCAATTTTAAAGAAAAGTCACAATGGGTATGTATGTATTTAATCACCATTATTATATAATTATTATTATTATATTATCATATAACAATATCTAATGAGATAACTGGTAACTCAAATCGAGAAATCACATGGCAGCCTTTATATAATATGTTGCATACATAAAAACAAAGACATTATTCTGTTTCGGTTATGGTTTAATGTATTCTATTCTTTGATTGCCTACAATCAACCTAACAAAATGATGAACATACAATCCGAAATAAAGCATATTCACAACAACGAAGCTCTTAATTAGATAAAACTTTCTTTAATGTATACCATCTCTACAATATATTTAAAGACTCACGTAGTATTGGTGACTTTATCTCCAAAGATGTATTGACTCCAAAAAAGAGCTGATTGTTTGCACTTATTATGTAGGTGTAGTTTGTGTCCGGTTTATTAAAATAATCGTTATAAGTGAAGTTCGAGACATGACAGTCGGGGAAACTGAATGAATTCACTGGTACACAAGGTGAGCTCTGCAACACGTAATATATAAATTAGATAATCAAGTAGAAGCGATAATAAGTAGTCAAAACAAATATTACTTCTTGTTGTTATTGATGAAAAAGTCATCAATTTGAAGTTGATAAATATACTTATGCAGTCTATCATATAAATCCCAGAGTTAGTGTCCATTTTGGTTTGTCATTTACTGAGAAAACCGAGAGATTGATTTTAAAAAACAAAATAACTATTTTATAACATATTCTATTTGAGAATAACTATTTTCAGACTCCGAGGTAGTGTCATGGCTATGATTTAATGAACATAACCATCTATGAGGTAAACATAAAAATATTACATATAACGAATAATGTATCATGTACATTACATATATGATATGTGATGTACCACATATAATGTAAAACAATAAACATGCATGTCTATTGTCGAAATATCATCTGCTTTCTTTTAAATATATTTTTAAGAAAATGATTGGAATGAACCAAGTTGTCCAACTAGGAACACTCTCTTCTTTGTCTATACAAAATCAAATTATATTTATAAACATGGATGACTGGTACTGAAGGGAAAAGGGAAAAAAGAGTGAGATAATGAAAGACGATTTCTGTCATAACCGTTACCAACGTCAAAAACAATAGCAGACAGTACTTACAGAAGAGTTGAATGATGTTGGTCCGGTGTCAGAGCAGGACAGGAAGATTCCATGTATACATTGCCCCCCTTCCATGACAAATATTCGGTACTCCTGTATAACCCCGGGGGTAGTAGGAGGAAGCCATTGCAGTGTTAATGAGGCGTTCACCACATTGATGAACCTGAAGTCACGAACTGCTCCAGGATCTACATTGGAAAGTTTTATTATTGAACAAACACCACTACAATGTATG
The DNA here is from genome assembly GCA_921293015.1 of Phorcus lineatus. NCBI lineage: Eukaryota > Metazoa > Mollusca > Gastropoda > Trochida > Trochidae > Phorcus > Phorcus lineatus. The sequence continues at coordinate 27,228,763 of OV121085.1, read as the reverse complement.
CTGCCATACTAGAATTGGATTGATAAACCGAATTTGCCTTATTTTTATCCGCATTTCTTAAATAGAATATGTTATAAGCACTTACGTTAATAAAAAAAGGCATAATTTTGTTTGGTTATTCCTTTTAGAAGTTCTTATATAAAAAATGTACCTCGTGCAAAGAAACCTTAAATACAGTGGCGGAAACAGTAAATTTTGGTTCGAACGCCCTTTAGCCACTCGCACCTGCTCCAACCTCACTTGCATGTGTGACTGAATATGCTACTGACATCCATCTTGTCGAGTGCCTTGATCTAGTGAATTACATGTACGTGTAAGCACATGGAATTAATGGGTTGCATTACAGAGATTGAAAAAAATAATCAGTACATAAGGAAACTGGCTATTTGCATGTAAACTGTGCAACTCAATTGCTCTAAAGATCGCCTTTGATTTAAGTTCACTATTCATTACGTTATTTTCAGTATAATCAAGGTTTCATTTCCTAGAACGTAATCGTCTCACAATAACATCGTGTGTACAATGTCCAATTGAGATAGACTTACGTGTAACACAGTACCTGTCCGTAGTGTTGACAAGGTTAGGGGCACATTGGCAGGTGTTGTTTACGCACACCTCTGTAGGGGGCTGGGCACACTCATCTGTACACCTTTCTCCCAACCCAGGCACGTAAGGAGTGGTAGACGGGGGAGGGGTCGTTGTTGATGCTGTGTCCGATGTCGTGCCATGGGACATCTGAACATAAGACCATTGTCTTGATTAATCCATTTGCGCAACTAGACAACTGGGCATATACGCATGTTAGCTCCTAGTTATGAAGTTTGTTTTAAAATTTGCTTTGGCTGGTGTTGTTATTTAATGGAAGGAGGGGATTGGGAGGTTATTGTAAGTGATCTTGATGCATCTTGATGATAATGGCGATGACGATAGAGATGGTTATGATAATGACGATAGTGATGGTTATTATGATGATGACGATAGTGATAAATATGATGATGATAACGAAATAGTTATAATGATGATGATGACGATGTTGATGCTGATGAAAATGGATGGCACAGATTGCGTATATGTATTTCTCATCGCATGTATTGTTAGTTTTAACACTATTAACAGTAACTGTTGTTGTTGAAGTATGTGGTAACTGAATCTTTTCACCGTTCGTCAGAAAAGGAATTATTGTCAAATAAAACAGTTTGAATATCATAACCATTAACGTAAAAGAAACACTCTGATCGAGAATGAACAAAAGTTATACAAATAAAGAGAAAGTGAATGGCATCTTCATAATGGTGACCGCAAGGGCAGCTTGACGTATTCTGTAAAAATCGATTGAATAACTTGGAAATTGATTATCAATACCAAATATTCAAAACGTTGCAGTGTGTGAATGGATCACAAAGAAAGTCATCTTTATATCAGGTTTTATATTATGAAGACAAATACTTAGAGTAGGACACTATTACAATATTTTAAATCAACGGACTTGTTTTACCTGATTATAATAAATTGGAATCACAACAATCAGAGTTATACATAGTAATTGAAGTTAATATAATTCAAAGTTTTACATGATATCATTTGGTCATAATTTCGAAAACTGATACATCAGTCATTATAAGATATAACATTTACCTGTAACAACACCCAAATAGAACAGGCTACCCACAATGCCCTGCTACAATATGAAGCCGCCATGTTGATGAGCGTAAGAAAGGTACGTGAGTGACGCCGAATAGGGTTTATGACTCCAATCAACTGACTTGGGTCCTTTCTTGATTGGGATTATTTGGGTCAGTTCTGTAATCTGCCAAGCCTCCGATATCAACTGACGATGTTTGACATTACTATGTACCACGTGGTCAAGGCTGATAACAGTTTAGGGAGCGTATCAAAACAAATTTCTTTGATATCGTTCAGGTAAATGCTATTCTCTTCAATCCTTCCCGTCTCTGGTTTCCATTTATCAAAAGTGAGCACGGGCTCCTCCTAAGTTGCTTTTTAAAATTATGTCTTATCAAATTCAACATTTACAAATCTTTAAAAACGTAAAAATAATTATACAGATTACTATAAACTTTATACACACAAAAAAGTTAATTAGCAGCCCTATTTTGTAAACTAAAATGTGGTGCTTTAGGAATATTATGATAAATTGAAACTTTATGTATTGACAAATTTATTGAATGAAAATTTGACCATATGAAAAATTCATGAACATTTATGAAAAATTGTGATTGTTAATGAACTTTTACTGGAAATAACATTTGTCCATAGGGAAAACTACACCATAATTTTTCATTAAAGTGGAATATCATATACCTAAACGTATATTATTATGAATGATAACAGGCTTGCCAGACATTGAACACTCAAATCAATTTTTTCCAAAATGAATGAGAAATGTCTACTGTCTTATAATCTGTAAATACATATGAGTTTTCGTTGCTCAGTCTATCTTACTATTAAAGTGGCCTGATGCTGAAAATTCAGTTATTAAAGTGTTTTCATTTCAGTTTCAAGAATGTACATAGTCAAATTCACAGAACAACAGAATGATTTTCCATTTTCGAGTTTTAGGAGACATGGCTATTTCAACAAAATACCAAGTTCTTGGGGAAACAGTTATCGAAAGACAGAGAAACGTCAAAGTGCGATGATTACGTATGTACACTGGTAGATACTGTTTTGTCTAATATATCTAATTTTTATACCTGACAGGTTTTCTTCTTTCTTATCAGAACAAATTTGCTAAAAAGAAGAATTGGCGAGGTTGGTTGGTAATTCATTAAGGTCTTTTTGCATTTATGACCAATTACCATTTTGTTTGAAATATGTCATTTTATATGTTTGCAAATTAAAATCGTAATTACTATAGATAACATTTCATCAGTCTGTCAATTACCTTCTGAACAGAATTCATTATTTATTATTGAACATCAGGTCAACAAAACTATAGGGACCCATCAAACAGTATCTGAAAAATAATTCGGGGAAATATTTCGTTTGGCTGATTCGATTTGGATCTTGTTTCATCAAAATGTAACACATATATCAAATATGGCAATAAAAGTTTGCTTTTAAAATCAAGTAAGATTTTGTTTACATTGTCAAAGGAGCATCACTTTACCATGCTTTAACATGAACCTATTCCTGTCTAATGCCAACTACTCTAGCCATAATTTGGTAACTGGCATGTCATCCATTATCAGATCGTGAATCTGTTGTACCATTTCAATGGTTTAGATCTACCATGACGTTGTTCGTCTTCAATGTTGTATCAGTCATGCTTGAATTCGGTTGACCACCTTTTGATTACTGCATATGAAGGGGCAATCTCACAAACCTCTACCACTGGGGAAACACTGTAACTATAACATCATACCAATAAATGAAGATTTGTTAAAGAAGCATCGCTCACTTCAAAGCTTCTATCGTCATGAAAGGTTACTACAAGACCTCTTTGTATGACACTTTGAATATCACAAACATTTGTTATTATAATCTACAACTATTAGTGACAACAATACCGTTTTAGCTGATGGAAAAGAGTTCGACAAGAGTTACCTACCCTTACCTTAAGCATTACCACTGTTAGTGCCAAATCAAAAACCTGAAAAGTTAGGTAATGTATTCACAAGCCTACTTTTATGTACGCGAAGAAGAAACTATTTTTCTTAATGAAAGATATGACCATCCTTTCTTGGAATATTTCTAACTGGCACAACCTTAAAAATATCATCAGCAATTTAATATATACACGTACTAGTTAATGTAAATGTAAGAAGTATTTTTTAGAAAGTTCATGTCGTTAGGGTTTTTTGATTTTCAAAGCCACCCCCCCCCCAAAAAAAATGATTATTTTAGCCAGTTTTTTTAATTAACATTGTTATATTCACTACTTTCATTCTTATTCTTTTGAGATGTGTTTTTTTTCAAACAAAATAATTTAATTTCATAATAATTCAATAAAGTAAATTCTCATCATTTTTTGGAAATAAGTGTTGTAATTAAAATTCGAAAAGGAGCTATTGGTGTCATGAATGCCAACGATCAATTTGTTAAATTGAAATTCATTTAAAACATTTATCCATAATGAAAACTGACACAACAAAAAACAATTTAAACATTTATTCAAAGATGTATAAAGTTTGCCATGTATGGGTAATTCTCGTGACAAGCAACCCTTGTCGATCAAGCCCGAGCATACGGTCAATTTGGTCCATGCAAAAAGAGAGACCAAACTAGTGGAATGAAACAATGATAGTACATTTGCAACCAGTGCCAATGCCAAAGCATTGGGACAAAAACCGGGATACACGAAGTCGAATAGTCGTCTTTGCTGATGAGGAAAATACACATTGGAGGGTTGATCACGCAGTGACCATGACTGAGCACCAGGACCATACCATTGCAAATAAATTGAGCATTAGGACTAGGTATGGCAACTCTGCAGAACTGTTGACCAAAAAGTACTTCGTATACAATTTTTACATAATTCGAAGAGACAGGACAGGTAATGACTCATCATTGTTAAACAGGGCAAATAGAATTCTTAAATCTAGAAAATAGAACTTGTGTATAGAAAATGTAAATAAATTCGATGTTATGATAAACCTGAAAAATGATAGTTGACAATCAACAATAAGGCAGCTGTGAGGGATGAGGTTGGGAACAATTACCTTCGAGAACAAGGAACAATGGCTGAGAAAAACAGTCAGCCTCACATGCGGAAATTACATTAGCACATTTTCGTTAATACGTTCTAACAAAGATGACTGCTTGGATATAAAAATTGTAGTTCTAAACCCGAGTTATGCTTGGTTAGGAAATAAATATGAGTAAAGGAAGAAAGGTAAGCTTATTATTAACTGTTAGAAACTGAGAAAAATGTCATATATAACATATGAACATATCATGCAAATATTTGATAACTGAGAGTGAGAGAGCACTTCAAGAAGTAAAGATAGAAGTATTGATAACTGTGAAATGAATACGATACATTGTAAGAAATGTTTTCAAAAGGCTTTACACATACAAGATATCATGTGTGGAACAATGTGATGTACTATCATGGTTATATGTACATGTATCGTGGTTTCGTTGCCATCATAAACTTACATAATAACTCAAGGTAATTGAACGATATAAAACTTAACATGGCTATAAATATTTTAATTTAGTGACTTTTTCATTCACTCCTAAAATAAAAGCTTTTTATTCAAGAATAATTCTTAATTATGTATTTTTATATCAAAACAAAACATTTTCAGAAAATATATCTTTTAAAATATATCTTTTCAAATTGCACTCATTTCGTTTATAGGCAAACTCTTACGGACTTTTTCGTTTAAAGAAATAAGATTTCCATAGTATCAAAAAGTTTGTCATACAATCTTAAACATGACAAAATTATAAATAAATCAGTTTTATTTTAATGAACTTTGAATTTATCTTTCCTGAAGATGATTATAATAAAGATAAATTCAAATCAAAATGCTCCAGCATAACCGTATGTAGTTCAATGAATGTTATAAATTATCTGTATTTGATAATGTACGTTTGAAAGAACAAAAGGATATTTGCTCACAGAAGAGAACAGATAACATGACATTTCTCCAAAACCATAGTCCAATTTGTATTCGCAGAAGACAGGTATTTCACAGAGAAAAACGATTATGATAATGTTAATAACAATGATAATAGACGGAACACGCTCAAAGGGCACACATTGTATTATCAATCTGAGGCTGCAGCCTATTCAGCGCTTCGCGCGACCATATAGATTTATACCTTCGCTTGTTCACGTAGAATATCTTCGTTGTCATTCCATTAAAAAAGACTAAATGAATAAAATAAAACTAAATATCCAAAATATCGATTTAATTGTTAAAGAGTACGTCTCATTCATTACTGTTGGTATTGCTGTAAAGTATTATGTGTTCTACACAGATCGTGAAAGGGAAGAGAGATATAACTTACACCTGATTTTGATTTCAACAGCAAAGACATAATTAATGACTTAATAGATAGAGAGTTGAAAAACAAAGCAAAATAATTTCGCCATATTATATCAGGATTTCACTTTGAAATTAAGGTTCCAGGTTCAGCACTGAATTCTTCATCCAGCAGTTTAAGCACAAAACTTATTCACTTTGTGTCGTCTCAAAATCCGATTGATAATACAATCCAGCGGTTTAAGCACAAAACTTATTCACTTTGTGTCGTCTCAAAATCCATATCCGTATTCCTTATGGTTGCAAATACAGTAATATGTGCATTGTTAATTTACAAAGTCAGTATATTTCATGTGTGGCATTTGTGGGACTGATATATTGTTATGACTGATATATGTTATCTTCGAAGAGATTACTATCTAATGTATACTATATAATATCCCTATCAAAGTTTGTTTTGTTATTTTGCTTAATGTTTTAAAACAAAAGTGCAATGATATTAAATCCTCAGCACCCCGTTTACTTTCAGGGGGAAATAAGATAAATATCTGATTTGCTTGTGTCCGTTTATTATCTTTATGTAATAATTTACTGCGGCATTAATGTCGTCTTATATGTCCGCATATCAACGAATATTTGGCTAAGAATTAAAGTTTTTATGATGGTTATATTGATACATTATTGGAATTTTATTTTTATTGCAGAGACAAAAAAGCTTGGGATAGAATGTAGGTCATTTCAGAATGAGACATGTTATGAATTATGTTTTCGAACCACCAGAATAAATCAGGAAACCTTTGTCATCATTGTGATTACTGCCATCCATACAATTGTAGAAATAGGACTTTTGATTGGCAACTTTCTAGAAGTAATTTCAATGACAGAGCTGTAGCATTCATGAATTGTTGTTGGTATGCTCCAATCAGTTCTTGTAACAAAACCCCAAGGGATCCGCATAGCATGATTAGCAGGATTACAGCTTCTTGAAAAAAATTAATATTCATAATTAATTAACCATCTCTCAGGACAAAGTTGACTATATAAAGGAAACATGATTACTGTTCGTGGTATTTACCTCAAGAATATCAACAGTCTACAGTTGTATATGACGTCTTGGAATAACAGCTTTACTGAAGAGTCATCGATGAATTCTTCAAACAATAGTGATATCATCTCAAACACTACAACACTGGGTGTTGCCTACACCTTTGTGTCTGTTTCTGTCATGATTGCCAATGGAGTGATCATCTATGTGATTGTCAAGACTCATGAGCTGCACATGAATGCAATGTGGATGCTTACCTTCAGGGCAATAACGGACTTCTCCTTTGGACTTTACTACCTCGTGTTTGTAGTTCCCTCGGCATTTCTACAAAGATTCGCCTATCCAGCAAGCTTGATAGGATTTGCATCCTGCATTTCAACTCTGCTGACTGGACAGACCATCTTCAACATCACCTTGGCTGTCATTGACCGATTCATTTATGTAATAAAACCATTTATCTATGGACGGATTGCCACAAAAAGGAACTTCATTCTGGGTATTGTATCCAGTATCTCAGTAAGTGTTAAGACTCGTTATGGTAATATTCCCTGATCGTGATTTTTACTACAACACTAACATCGCACTTTGTCTTGTAGACTTTGATACAAGAATGAGCGTCATCGCTTCAGTTGGCATACCTCTGTTCACTTTATTCATCATTATCATCACTTCCTGTGTTATTGCCAGGAAGATGCGACAAGGTCGACAGAAAATTAACCATTTTGGAACAAACTCGAAAACGGAAAATCTGTCGAAATTTGGTCTTATAGTGGTGGTATCAGTGTTTGTTTTCTGTCTTTGTTATTCGCCATTCGTCATCAGTGTAGTTTGGAATTTGGTTGACAAGAAAGAAAATGTTCCCATCATCTTGACCCAAATAACTGTTATTGTTATGCTTTCCAACAGTCTGTGGAACGTCTTTATCTATACCGCCACCTACCGGCCATTTCGGGAAGCGTTGATACGGCTCATGTGCGCCGACTATTACAGGAAGCAAGGGAGAGACCAATTTCAACATCGAAATGTGGCAAATGAAAATTCGAAGTTTTAGCATCTGAAAAGCAATGGAGAAACAGAAAACATATGTCATATACCATCAGCAGTGTCATCAGACACTTTATGACAGTTTCCTTACATCAATAGTATTCTAGGATCAGGATTGAATTTTACGAACATTAATTACATCAATTCTAACATTAATAATTGATATTTCCAACATTTTTGCTTCATCGTTGCATTTTGAGTGACTGTGTTTGTACGTGCGTTCGTGCGGCGTCCATTCGTGCGTCCGGCTGTCCGTCAGAGTTAAAAGGGACAGCTTTTATCAGAAGCCGTTAATGTAGGATAACTAAATTTGTTATGTGACTTCAGGGTAACAATGTATAATGGCGTTCGAAAATGAGAAGCACACAATTACTTTTCAATGAGTAATTGCCTTTTTCTTTTTTTTTATTTGATTTCTTTTTTAAAAAAGAGAATATTACAAGTAAATTTGAATTATATGTCTCCTCTTGAAGGGTATGAGAAATATTGTTCTTCGCTGAGTTTCCGTTGGCGTCGCTTGTATTGTTTAAAAGCATATCTCTAAAAAAAATTTACCAATCATGACCAACATTTGTATATTGCCAGTATTTATCATGAAGCAGTGCTTTTTGGGCATTTGACCTTTTTTCAAGTTTTGTTTCTACACAGCAACAAAGAGGACCGTTTTTTTGAATAACCAATACTGTTTTGATAACGTAATTCTAAAACAATTAAGAATTCTTTAAAGGATGGAGGGGAAACATCGCGTTAAAACGCTCTCTTGTTTTAGTATAGTTTGATGTTTGGTTGGGTTGTATAAGTTGGGGAAGATCAGGCTAGTGTGGGATTGGTTAGGGACTTACAGTTAGGTAGAGCAGTATAATTTGATGTACATGTAGTGTCATGCTAGGTAGGATAGTATAACTTGGTGTAGTTTAAATTAAGGCAGGGTAGACAAGTTTGGTGTACATGTAATATAATGTTATGTAGGATTGTATAACTTGGTGTAGTTTAAATTAAGGCAGGGTAGAAGGGTTTGGTGTACATGTAATATAATGTTAGGTAGGATTGTATAACTTGGTGTAGTTTAAATTAAGGCAGGGTAGAAGGGTTTGGTGTACATGTAATATAATGTTAGGTAGGATTGTATAACTTGGTGTAGTTTAAATTAAGGCAGGGTAGACAAGTTTGGTGTACATGTAATATAATGTTAGGTAGGATTGTATAACTTGGTGTAGTTTAAATTAAGGCAGGGTAGAAGGGTTTGGTGTACATGTAATATAATGTTAGGTAGGATTGTATAACTTGGTGTAGTTTAAATTAAGGCAGGGTAGACAAGTTTGGTGTACATGTAGTGTAATGTAAGGCAGGGTAGTGAAGTTTGGTGCAAATACAGTGTAATGTACGGTAGGATAGTATCGTTTGGTGAACATGTAGTGTAATGTTGGGTGGGGTAGTATAATTTGGTGTATATGTAGGTTATGATAATACAGGTTAGTATGATTTGATGTACATTAAGTGTAATGTTAGGTTGGATACTATAGTTTGGTGTACATGTAGTTTTATGTTAGGTAGCGAAGCAAAGTTTGGTTGACACGTATTGTAATGTAAGGTAGGACAGTATAGTTCGGTGAACATATTGTTTAATCTAGGGAAGGGTACATTGATACATGTTATAATTCCGCTTCGGTTCCCTCAACCTATATTAACATCGGCATAGGTTATTATTTATCATAAACAAGAGATCATAAATGGCGCGAGAATATTTATTTATAATGTAAATGATATTTCATATTTAAGGTCTTGTAACCTTGCTCTTATGCTATCTTTTTCTAATATACATTTGATGTCTTCATGAATGTCCAAACTTTATGCTGATGTTCAGTTACATTGATCAAACCATTTGAACCGTTCCAGACCGGTCTTAGTTAGGTGAAATCTAACAAAGCTGTGAGCGAATGTGCCAAGTTCGGGATTTATTCGGACCATTCACATAATTAGGTAACGTAAGTGCATAAAATCTACTTGCATGGTGCATGTCCGATATTTAGACAAATCAGATAGTTAGTGAGTAAACGAGGTGGGGAAAAACAGCTGAAAACAGGACATACCCTGCCCGTCCTCCCTTATGTAAGAAACTAATATAATTAATTCAAGGGGTGGAAGCTTAGTGTTTTCACTAGTACATTAGGTAGGGTCTAGATGGGTCTACCTCGGTTTCCCTATGTTAATAATACATTCAATTTTTAAACTCCGCTATGAAGTAGTTTGTATCTATTCTCCCTTCCGATACCTTTCTTGCGAGGCATGCTAGTCCCACTGCTTTCTATCTTATCTTTCTGAAAACTATTCACATGCGTTTGATATCTGTAGATGATGTGCATAGCATCGATTAAATTTTGGAGTTAACGCCCTTGGCTTAAAGTTGTCGACTTTCCAATTTTAGATTGAGTGTACAAGCTGTTCCCTCCGACTGTTTATCTCTCTCTGAAGCATGCCTTTGGTTCACATCATTATTCGCATTTTGATATAAAGACAATCTGATTAAGATTAAATCATTGATTACTTACATACTTATTTTGTGTAACAACATCTCATTTTGTTTTATAATTCTGTTTTGACCGTAAAGTTATAATCTCAAATGTGGGTATCACTTCATTGATGTATTTTTTTAAAGGAAAATGTTTCTTTGAACTAGTGATTAACAGTCAGTGTCACCATGATGTTCATTAAAATTACATCTGTTTTCTATGGCTTTTTTTTCAGTTGAAATATTAGATTGATACGATTTATACAAATTGATTTTCTGTAAATAATGATCTGTGCATTCATTCTAAATACTTCTTTAGAAGGTAACATTTGCAGCAGCAGTATTTATCATAGGTCATTTATTACGAAGAAGAGATTACGAAGCTGGAGGTTGCTGGCTGTTAGTTTGAGCTCTTGATATGAAGTTATCCGCCTTCTTTTAGCTTCTCTCTTATTGCCTCAGATGTGGTAGAATTATACAAAACTACTGCAACCTCAACCTGCAATTGGCAATGATAATGCTTAAACAATATCAATAATTACTTCGTAGATCCATTTCTCCATAGATTGGAAATAAACCATGAGTCGAATAGAAAAGCATAAGAAACCAGTCAATAAATGGTCACTGATATGTTCCTTCCGTGTAAATGTCAATTAATCATCATGTTTTACCATGTTAATACCTTAGCTCAAATTAGTTTTGCTGATGACCGCTAAGATGGCGATGAAACGATGATTTATATTCAATTTCCCTTGATAAGGTAATCGTTTAAAATGTCTTTGATCAAAAGGTATCGAAACTGTCAGAGCAATATATTTTCATCCTGTGTTTATAATCACAAGACATAAACTGCTAGATGCACGAAGACACGTTTAAATTAAAGGCTTTTGAGGGTTTTCTTGTTACATAAGCTGCTTAAAAAGCTTGACAGCGACGCAACTGTTAGGTGTCTGTGAGGTAAGCAACCAGTTCCGAGTTCCCAGTTCAACTTGTTGCTGTCTTCACAGTCTGAATAAGGAATTGGGAACTAGTTGCTAACTTAACTGACCCTTCTGTCAGAGGGTATCAACAAGAATCTTGCCCTTTGAACGTTGGTAAAGAACAATCTGTCAGACATAGGTCACCACGGAAATTACCCAATATACTGTAGGACTTGAATCGTTGGTCAAGAACAGTATGCCAGAGAGAATACCCGCACTTTTAAAGGAAAACAAGGGGATGTCACTAAAGAGACAATAAATGTTATAAATTTGTTCGGCCGTCTTTTTAATCAATATAAATAGTTCAAAAACGAATGTTTCATGTTCGGGTAAGCTTCACAATTCCATTTCCCTACTTTGAATGATTAAAAGAAGTTCGCACTAAAATGGCGGCAAGTAGTTTTCGCTTGATATTTGATACTTCCTTCTATGACGACCGTAGTCGAAAAGAGGAATGAGGTATTTGACCCTTTGAAAATGGGAGCGAGATAGCGCAGTGGTTAGCGCGTTTTGCTATTGATCAAGAGGTCCGTGGTTCGAATCCCGCTAGGGGCTCGGCAACTTTGACTGCAGTAAAGAACTGTTCTACACGCAGAATGGTTTGGGTTCAATGCTACACAGAATTCCAATGCAGTACCACCCATGGTTCACTAGTTCCAGCAAATGCTCGCAGGTTTCACCACAATGCATAGCCAAAATGGGGTAGCGGACATTCTCCCTGCAGAATACTAGCAGCCGCGATATAAGTGAAATACTCTTGAAAGCGGTGATAAACTGCATATCACCTCACCTCAACTCTGAAAATGAAGCATTTACTAGTACTGTCCCTTTAAATTGCAGTGTGTAAACTAAATAATTTCAGTATGCAAAGCTTATATCGTTGTGCATTATCACAGTGATTGTCTAAAACCTACCATTGTATTATTGATGATTTGTCTTTTGTATTCTGTCAAATGAAGAGATGAGAAGGATGTTATATAGAATAGATAATGACTATGTAATGTTAATTTGTGAATAGACGGGAAATAAATCACAACTAGTGGAACAGATTTACAGCAACAGAAATCTGTCTCTGAAAGGTAGAATGACGGGATGTTTCCGTGTAAATGTCACTTCAACAGAATGTTACCTTTTGTCATGATGATATTGAGACTCAAAATAGTTTCCCAGAAGACCGCTCAAATGGCCTGAAAACGATAAATTAACATTCAATTTCACTTGATGAGATGATCGTTTAGAAAGCCTTTGATCAAAAGCTATTGAAAACTTGTGAGAGCATTAGATCTTCATCCCGTGTCAATTATCTTCAGACATTAACCACTAGCTCTAATTAAAGGCTATCGAAATCAAGCATGTAATCTTATTAGCTTATCTGCTTATAGCAGCCTTATATTTACCTTACTCTCAGAGCATATTGAAAATATTGAACGTACTCGTCAGTCACACATTTACCATCCAATCGTCAGAGATGTCCTAAGTAGTGAACTTGCTTAAAGAAGCCACACATTTACCTTACTGTCAGGATGTACCGAAAATATTGAACGTTGGTGAAACCAGAGTTGGAATATTGTGTTATTCGTTTATGGATGGAAACCTGTGGTGCCGTAAGAATTAATCACCCAGTTACCAGTAGAAAGACTCAGTTTAAACTCAAATTTAATAACGTAGATTATTACAGTTTATGCCAGAAATGACACAGGAATCGAACATTGAACGTTGGCAAAGCACATTGTCACCATTTGGATTTGTATTTGAAAACTAAATAACACAGCCATCTTCTCATTGAAGGATGGAAACAGCAGTTGCTGTAGGCATCATTGAGTTATATCAACGGTTGCCAGTAGCCAGATCAGTTTTAATTCAAATGTGTGATGAATTACAACATTTGATACAATCATAACGTCAGGAATCACTGGACATTGAACGTTGGTTGACCTATGTATACTGACAACTGTGTTTTACTTACCATTCATGATCTATTCATGTCAATGCAATTTGACAACGGAGTAGTTACTAGTATTTATGTTCCCATGTGTTTTTTCATACTAGCCCAAAACTTGATTCAAGTATATGATGAATTCTGATTAGAAATGGATGGATCGAACAATACTGTGTTGACTGCGAAAACTGTTCCACTTGGATCACTGTACACAATTGTTTCACTGGCTGTGATGATAGCTAATGGGGTGATTCTTTACGTAACTGCTAGAACAGAGGAGCTGAAGACAAACTCTTTTTGGATTTTGATATTTCGGGCAACAACCGATTTCTCTTTTGGATTTTACTACCTTATTTTTGTCGTTCCTTCCGCTTTTCTAAGCAAATTTGCTTTCCCAAGTTCGGTTATCAGTTTTGCTTCCTCTCTTTCAACTTTGCTAACAGGTCAGACAATTTTCAATATTGCTTTGACTGTGATAGATCGATGCATCGCTATAACAAAACCTCTTGCATATGAAAGGATTGTGACGAAAAGAAACTTCATTCTGTCAATTTTGTTCAGCCTGTTAATTAGTGTTATCAGACTTTGTATGATAATTTTTCCTGACAATGACTTTTACTACAATACCAATATTGCACTTTGTGTTGTGGACTTTGATACAAGAATGAATGTCATCGCTTCAGTTGGTATCCCTCTGATCACCTTCATCATCATCATCATCACCTCTTGTGTTATTGCCGCGGAGATGCGACGAGGTCGACGAAGAATTCACCCTTCCGGAGGTAATACGCCAAACGAAAGTCTTTTTAAATTTGGTGTTATGGTGATGATATCCGTGGCTGTTTTCTGCATTTGCTATTCACCATTCGTGATCAGTGTAGTTTGGAACTTGGTTGCCAATATTGAGAGTGTTCCAGTCACCTTGCTCCAAACAACAATTATTGGCTTGTTATCCAACAGTCTGTGGAACGTCTTCATCTACACTGCCACCTACCGGCCCTTTAGAGAAGCTGTTATTCGTCTCATGTGCCCGTTTTATTACAGACAGCAAAGGAGGAACGAAATTTCAATATCGTAAAATCTCAATGGCGTAGGAGAACAGAGATACCAAGATTACAAGAGCGACAATGACAGAATTTGAACTATATCAAAAGCGGTCTGCTATCATGTCATTAGGCGGATGTGACCTCAAAAGCATTCAACTAAGCAAGTAGAACTCTAACTTAAGCACTCTCGATGCACCTAGACAATTTATTACAGAAATATAGATTATGATATAGATGATGATCTGAAAAATCAATAATAATGAATAATGTAAACTATCAAACAACTGTTTATCAAAGGTGTGTGGATTTTCTTTTATCGGATGACTTCGATCCGGAGGCAATAACCGAAGAATTATCGAATAAGAGATAGTGAGTTCACAATCCTTTTTTTATATTTACACTTGCTTCTAGAGCTTGCAACAATAATTTTAAATTTGTTAGTGGCAATATTTTGTATTTTGATTTTGCCAACTTTATCTCATTCAAAACCATTTTAAATGACATTGAAAAATTGAAAAAGTCTGAATTTTGGATTTAAAGTTATATCACAAACGCTTAGAAAATTTAGTCGACAATGTTTATCTTTCGGAGATCGTCGAAACATTTTATGATCCTTTCAGTTAAAATAGCTTTTCATTGATAGATTGATAATAATGTGTCTTGTCCTGACTTTCTGTTTTTTCAAGGACATTGGGTGTCTTTATAAAATATATCATTAAAGATAGATGGCATAAGGAAACGAAATACAGGTGAAAAAAGTTGCCGCGCCAGAATAAGAATCAATTGCAAACAATACAAAATGCCGTTATTGTCATCTAATTTCAGTGTGTAGATTGTTTAGATGAATGTGATATGATCCTTAAACTATAACCTCATAATTGGCAAGCGCCTTTATCACTTTGCAAGAAACTTTGATGATGTATGACAACAGAAGTTTTCTATGTTTTTCATTTGTCTTTTGCACCTTGTAATTTATAGCCATTTTCGTAACGTTCTTGTTATAAGGTTAAAACACTGGGAACTGTGTGTCTTTATCAAACCGATTGTTATGTTTGTCGTTTAAAGTGTGATCTTCTTCAAGAATTTCGTAAATGGAAGCTGCTGTCTACTAAAGCATTAACTTTTGTGATTTTTGCTTCATTCTGTATTTAACTCTATTCCAGCGTCACGCCTATTTCTTATTTAGCATTGACAGTGACAAAACCATTCTGTAAAATAGGCTTTTAATCATACTATAGGAAGACCTGTTAGTGTTTAATGGTATAGATTTTTGGGAATTCTAATGAAATATTTGATTGTCATTATTCACCGTGAATGACTTTTTCAAATTTGCAGTTCAGTTATTGAATGAAAGTAAATCGAGGTAAAAAAAATATGTAACAATATCTGAAAAAGGAAATATGTTATCAAGATGGTTGAATTGAGTTATTCAACATAAATTCATAGGAACGATAAGATGACAAATTTGACCTTTTGTTTACATCGTTAGAGAGAGGCCTTCGATATTTCAATACCAAACAATTGAGTGAGGTGATCTGGTAATGGTTCTACTTGTACTGAGCTTTGTTACCGAACAACCTTAGCCATGGAAAAGGTCTCGTTGTTTCCTATCAGCAGTCAGAAACATATTGTGCCTTTATGAAACTTTGTGTGAAATTAGATGCTATTCAACTGTTCATAGACACGTGAGTGGAAATCCGATGAAAGTAATTTGCTGACACGCTATAGCTATTAGCTATCCGCAAAAGAAACGTTGTCATTATATATGTTTATTCATCCTCCAAGGTACAGGAGAGTTTGGTACAAAGAAGTTATAAGCTACATCAATTAATTGTTAAAGAAATAAAGTTCATAAATTTATGCCGCAGACACAATTATATACAACTTGGAAGTTTTCAGTTACGTTACTCCTTGTGTGATCAACACGTGATGGGACAGTTAGGCAGTACAGTAGAGTTCGATCTGTAGAAATGTCCGCACATGGAGTGGAGGAACGTCACCGATAGCTCAGCAAATGTCTCTCTTTCTTTGGAATTGAGGTCATAGGTTGGTCTACAGGATAGTAGACACAGGACAAGGTTTTGATCAGACATATTGTGTAGATGGGCGCTGAAATTTATTGGGCCAATGTTAGCAATAGCGCACCATAGCTTGTCTCTGATGTCTGTCAGATGGTCACATGTAGTTACGATGTGGACCAGTGGATCCAAATAGAAGAGGCCACATCTGTCACACAATGTGTCGTCGAGTTGTACATTTTTGTACACGGAGCACATCTTGATATAGAAGCCAGCTGCTTTTCTTGTTGATGGATTCGATTGTGAGAGTGTCCAGGCTGGATGCACAGTTAGTGTTGGGTGTATTTTTGCAAATAAGGAAAGCTCCCTATCGTTGGTTATCCTGTTTTGCCATGCTCTGGTATGGTAAGCTCTTACTGCTTTCTTGATAGCACCCTTCCAGGAACCATAGGATAAGAATTTCCCAGTGCTCATATAATGATTGGCATAATGCTCGAGAGAGTACTTTCTTAGGAGTCTGTAGAGGTCTGGGACGAATCCCTCTGCATCTTCGTTGAGATTATGATACTGGAGCATTCTCGAGATGAATACTTTATGTGGGAGAAGCTGTTTGTTGGTTGTAGCCAGTTTGCCAAAGAAAGTTAGTTTCTTGGTGTCTATTTCAGCTTCCAGGGGCAGTAGGCCAAGTAGCCCAAGGCATACGTCAGTTCTTGTTCTTTTTGGGAGGTCTTGGATACATTTTACAACATGTCTGTAGGCTCTTTCAATGAGCTTGTTCTCAGTGTCAGATGGTGAACGCCACAGCTCGCATCCATGTAATGCCTTTGGAATTGACACAGATTTTACCAATCTAAGGCATGTTAGGGGACTTACGAATTGTGAGTTGAAGCCACTCGCTGAGAGAATATATGCAGATGAGCGCAGTTTTGTGCAAGCATTAAAAGTTCTATCTACTGTGTTCAAGTTGCTTGTGAGGGTAACACCAACATGTTTTATCACATGTGTTGTAGGCAATTTGTTGTGATACAGACAGGGGTGGTCAAAGAGAGTAGGTTTATTGCTTTTGTGTCTAAATGTTATGATTTGACTTTTAGAAGCAGAAAATGTGAATCTCCAATTTTTACTGTAGTCTTCAGCTATTTTAACTAGACACCTGAGACCACTCATAGATGGGCTAGCAAGTGCGATGTCATCAGCTTGGGTTGGGCAGCATGTGTTGCAGTCGAGGATACTTGCACCTCTGTTGGCAATACCAAACAATTGAGTGAGGTGATCTGGTAATGGTTCTACTTTTACCGAGCTTTGTTACCGAACAACCTTAGCCATGGAAAAGGTCTCGTTGTTTCCTATCAGCAGTCAGAAACATATTGTGCCTTTATGAAACTTTGTGTGAAATTAGATGCTATTCAACTGTTCATAGACACGTGAGTGGAAATCCGATGAAAGTAATTTGCTGACACGCTATAGCTATTAGCGATCCGCAAAAGAAACGTTGTCATTATGCTGCAGTATTGTTGTCTAATGAACGTCTTCTTTATGTCATTGACGTCAAACATTGTGACGTCACTACAAGGTTATATTTACATGTTAGGCGTTGTATATAGAAAATAAAGTGAATGGTGAAGAAAACATTGTTTATAGTTTCTATAAGTGACGTTGTTTTCTTTCTGTGAAATAATTTGATACTTTCTATCAGCTTAATTGTCAAATTATGAATCAAACCATATCATTATCAATTTTGATTTAGGATTTTTATTGACATAAGCAGTATTCAAAGTGGTAGATACAAAGAAAATGTACAGGTTAAAGCTTACACATATTCCAGATGAGTTACAAGTTCGAATGCTAGATTACTGTTTCAATTACATTATATTGCAAGTGTTCCAACTTGTATGTAACCTTTACACACTGCCTTATTTTCTGATACTAATATAACCTAAAATGCATTTATTCACTAAAATCTGTTCAACTTTACCTTGTTAAAAAAATTATTTTTTTCTATTCTATGAAAGAAGGTAGACTTTAGAGTTTTAACTAATCAATCATTGAACTGTACACTTTCGATTGAAGGAATATGAGGTCAACGCCCGCAATCAACAGGAAGGGGTTTAACTAAATATAAAACCTTTTTATATAAATAAATAATTGACCAATGATGATGAATATTCCTTATCGTTCTATTGTTATCAAAAGTTAATTAATACATGCAAACGTGGAGTAGATTATAAAGACACGCGAGGCTCGCACGGTAGTAACTTTGATGTTAAAAACAATTGATAAATATTAAGGATATCAGTGTTAAGCAATGAACACTTCAAAAATATGCTTTGACAAAGACAGATTGTTAACTTTGATGAATTAGGAGATACACCTAGTCTGTTTGAAAATCAGAGAAATGTTATATTGGATTGATAGCCAGTAAAGTTTAAATTGAAACCGAATGCGTGGAAACAATAAAGTATACTTCATCTTAAATATGAATCTATCAAACGCAATTATCACCTTTATTTTTATTAAGGTGTCAGGTAATATTTACTTGAATATTGTCATGACAGAATGATGACAGTTTTTTAGATGACTGAGAAAAATAGTATAAAAAAACTATATTGAATATGCAATGACAATAGTTTAATGTCTCGGTTATGTACGTCACTGCATGTATTTATTCAGTATTCCCAGCTGTTTGTTTTATTGTTAAAGACAATGCAGTCAATAATTTAGGGGGGAAATAGAAATTAAAGCAAACAAGGGAATGGTGTGTGCTGTCACTATGGAAGTAAATAACATCACTAACAAAACAAAGTGCTTGAAATTACTCAATTTGATATTCTAAACTTATATGATAATTTATATATTTTTGATTGCAACACCAAAAACAAAATAACAATTATTTGCACCAATGAGTTTCATAGTGTTGTGTTTTGACGAAGTCTTTGAAGAAAAGAGGGTATTTTTAATTTGCATATTTACTTCAGATATGTCCTTTATTAAACCAACAAGAATATTTTTCTTTGTTTTTGCCCCAGTCACACATTTGTTTCAAAATGGTTTTGGTTATTCTTTGCACGACTTTCAAGTGTACACATTGAATATAACGAATTGAGAGAAGAAACGTAATTTGTTCATGCCTTTTGCAAATATTCTAAGGTGACTTAGTACGCAAGAAAAGAAATTCACAATTCAAAAGCGCGTATGAATGGTGTTTATAGAACATAAAGATATCGACTAGTCATGATCTTTATACTCAAACTCTTTATTCTTTGTTAAACCGCCAGCGTCTGTTCACGAGACAAACATATAAATATTTTCCTTAATGTACAAGATAGCAGCTTACTGGCAATATGAAAATTCATTTTCTAAAAGCATTAAAGACATGATTGAGAAATTTAGACAGGCATCTTTTATGCTGGTGGTAGTTAGTATTTTTTCTAAAAATGAACATGTATTTCAAGTATTTATCATCTGCATATTCTTTACGAATTTGGTGAGAAGTTTCACATCTAAACAAGTAGTGAAACTCGTCTCCAACAGCATTGGAGTTACAAAGTGGACATGTTCGGTCTTCACGTGGAATGATCAACCATCTACCTGTCTCGATTGGTAACTGGTGATTAGTTGTTCTCAATTTAAGGATGGGATATTAGACGTTATTTGGGAGGAGGAGATACTTTTCTAAGATAGGTTCGTTTTTTATGTATTTGTGAAGATTTCTGTTAGGATTGGATAAACTTGGTTTTTTCAAAAGTTTAGTGTATTTACTTGAAATATCAACCCAAAAAAATGGGGGTTAGTGTGGGTTTTTTCGAGATATTTTAAGACAAATATCAGAGATTTAACATGGGAGTCAATGGGGAAATGATGACCTTTTTGAGAAATCTTAATATTAAATTAGTTCCTGTATTAAACTTTTTTTAATATGAAAACATGTTTGAGTTAACATAATTTTCTTCCAGAAAAAAGTATAAAATATATATGGTAGTGTGGGTTTTTAGTAGCCGCTACGGCACAACATGTATTCAAACATTTCAATTAAATTATCATGATTCAAGCTATTTTTTTACTAAAAACATGCTTTCTCCCACTCATTATCTAAAAATATACCTGAACGCATAAGTACAAATCATATTCATTCAACAACATCTACTTTCTGAGAAAAACAGATTTTAGAACTTGCTCAAATGATAGTTACAATTAAAATTGCTGAGTCAGCAAAATTGTAAATTATTTAAAAAAAGAAAAGTACTACGTTTCTTAATTTTGATGAATATTTCATTAGAAATCATCAAAATTGAGAAATTGCCGCTTCATTTTGGTTTATTGTATAAGAACATTATGATTTACGGTTATTTTAGTTTTGTCACTGTGACTGAGGAGCGAAGCATACCGACGGGTTTACAAAGACATAGGATAGACCGCAGTTTAAGCCCACCTCACACTACGTACGATCGACTACGATCGCTGTACGAATATGTCGTATAGTCATCGTGTTGTTGTTGTGTGGTTATTGTGCTGTTATTGTGTGGTTACCATACAGTGCGTACAGTGATCGTGCTATTTGTCCAACACGATTCTTTCAAATCGCAAACATGTGCCTGATTTCAGAAAATCGTGTTGTGTGCGTGTCGATCGTGTAGTGATTGTGTGGTGATTGTGTAGTGTATGTGTTGTGATTGTGTTGATCGTGCTTCAGCCTTAGGACACGATAACAGCACAACCACCACACAACCACCACACAACCACAACACGATCGATAAATTGTCCCTCTTGCAATCGTACTCTTATCGTATTCATGTTACATTAACCCTTATAGTACTAAACTTGAGGACCACGATGACAGCTCGTGCAGAGCACGCAGTCACACGATAAGTGTACGATCACGATACAATCGTTACACGATATTAGATTGAACTTGCACAAATACGAGCGTTTCCCGACAAAACGTTCTCATCACGCGTGCTTGGCGTGTCTTACTTTCAATCAACATGTCAGCACAAACGATGGTAAGGTATTAATGGGAGAGAGTGCTTAGTCAGTAAAGGGACTGTGCTGCCTTCCAGTACGCGAAATGTAATTTGGTTACGAAAACAATCCAATTTATCTCTAAGGATCTTCCGGTTATTGTATTGCACGTGCATCACGAGCAAAGTGTCGCTGCATGGAGCTGTCTCCAGAGCGCAGCCATTTTTCTGGCAGTTTTCGGAAGGAGCCGTCACGGCCGGCAATGTTCACAAGGAATAAGATGGGGTTTTTATGGAAGGATACAGCCACCAAAGTGTATGTATAATAATATTATGTTTCTGCAATCTCTGTAGGATTTTCATAGCTTTTGTATCAAGCTAATTTACTGTAATTTCATGTATCTCACTCGAATTGTTTCATGCGTAGTTTCATTTTGCTATTGTAGTCCAATATTGGTTATTACGTAGGTTTTCTACTTGTATTTCATGTTAAATTAACTTCAGGCAACAAATAAGTAACTTTGGCTGTAATTTATGTGCAGAATTCTTTCTATGTAAATCCATCCTTTCGGAAGAGTAAAATTGAAGCGCTCATAAAATATCCATTTATCGCCTAGTTAAATATTGTAACTGCAGAGTTGCATCCCTTGATTTAAGTGATGTTTGTCAGTGTTTTCATTCATTTGGTAAACATCTATTTCTTATGGATTAATATTTGTTCAGTAATCTTCTATAAGATATATGGATTAATCAGTGTATTTACTAAATGTTTATACATTGTTTCTTTCGGGAATTTTCATTGAATTTGTATATTTTTGGACTGTGACTTATGACTGTAATTTTGTTTACAGATTTTCACCCGAATAAATCCACCTTGTGGTTGTCTACTTCATGATGGCATCGTCTTGATCTTCTTATTGTCGTGGACAGGGTTAGCTATCCAGCAATAGGGACCACAGGCCCATTATACCCGAAGTCATATAGGATTTTGGTAAATATGAGAGCACCATGATACATTATCAACACATCACTGTCAACTAGTTAGTCTCGGTTACAACACTTGAGAGAAATCTATTTCTTTTTTCATAACAAGAAATAAGTATTTTGCGAGACAGTTAATGACAAAAATATCCTTTGATGTAAATAATTGGGCCAGCTTTAATCCTGAAGGATATGTTCTGAAATATTCCGGCAGAATATCATTTCTCAATTTCTTATAAAAAGAGCATTCTATAAACAAAAATGGTACTCGTTTTCAATATAAGGTATAATACAAAGCGGGCAAAGGCGATTGTCCCTTTTAAAACCTATATACCTACCGTATTCTACCATCAAATTGTGATTAGAGCAGCGAAACCTACTAAGAAAAATACGAAACTTTCTCACACTGACACTACTAATATAAAACTCCATATCAATGAATGTTTTACCCTACGATAGAAATCCAGTTAAAAGACAAAATTAATATCCGATGAGCACAACTGATATTTACCACAGACTCGCGTTTTTGGAATGATAACAATTAATGACCGAACATTCGAAAATGGTAATTGGCCGCTCAAATTGATCAAGGGAATGTGATGACCAGCATGTAGAAATGCGTATGTTTTCATTATTCGGTAGGAAGCGAATCATGATGTCCTTAAAAATTAACTATCCATCGACTTGGCAAGTTTCTCGATGTTAAGAAGTAACCTTCCTTACGTGGTCGGGAAATTCAACTGCTTTGAATCAGAACTAATCCTGTGAAGCACCGTCGGTAGTTATTTGTTTTATTGTTGTTATATATGCAGGTAAAACCTCGCAATTATGATCGAAAACCGGACAGTAGCGCGCGTCAAATAATTAAACGCAATTATGGAGACTTTTTTATATTTTTATTGTCATACCGTCATGATCCTACAATTACTTTAATTAACAGTTTAGATATGCAGATGTAGTTTGTTTTGTTTTTTTTGTTTTTTTTATTAGTTCCCAGTGTATGTATAGTTACATACAGGCAATGTAGACAACATAAGCAATGTTGAATAGAACATACAAGAAAGAGTACAACAGGTAATTCGAATACGGAATACATATGTTTATTATATTTCGAACCGTGAAATATGCCAGTTATCGGTGAAAATAAAACCTGTATTTTCACTGAGTGAAATAAAAATGGTATTCTACTCAGTGAAATGATGCAACAATCAAATGACGTCATGAAACAATTGAATGACGTCATGCAACGGCCGCGCTAGCGAAGTGTTTTAGCTTCTCCATTCATATAGTTAGGGTCATTGACGGGGTTTTGGGAAACATAATAAATAGAACATTTGACATTTCTCGTCGAACACAATGAATATCTCATCTCGTGAAGTAGAAAATCATATATTTACACTCGTGGCAACGCCACTCGTGAAAATATAAATTTCTACTTCACTCGATGAGATATCCATGGTATTCGACGAGAAATGTCAAATATCCTCTATTCATTCAAGAGCTGGACAGAGGAGATACCATTTATTATCAAAATTATGATTTTTATTGTTTTTGGTTGCAATAAAATTTTCCACAAAAAAGATTTGTTTCAAAGTTTTTAAATACATGTTTAAGTTTAGTGATGTATTTTTTATATAGCTAAGATAAATATATCTTTTAGCAGAAATAATGATGTAATTAATCAATTTGTTTTGGTGTTGAGTACCAAACCAGATTAAAGGTTTAGAAAATATCACTGGAGTTGGAAATGAATTATTAAGCAAAACTTGTAGATTATTCCAAAATATTTGTGTCTCCTCACATTCCCTGTATACATGACAAACACTCTCATCAACATTCTTACAAAAGCAACATAAGCTATTGTCAACCTTTTTCATTCTGAGTAATTGTCTTTTAGTGTATATGGTACCATGAAGAAATCTATATTGAAAATCTAGTAATTTTATTGCCATAGGGCTATATACTTTTCAATTGAAGGGTATTTACAGTAATACGATGGGAGGTATTTACATCTTAATTGTGATAGAAAGGGGCAGGCCAAAAGGAAATGAAATTCATCACCGGTGGAGATCTTACAGAGTTTACAAATTCTTTGGTCCTTATCAATTTTACTCCACCGACCAGTTTCAATAGGTAATCTATGGTTTGAAGTTTTGAAGCGGGTAAGCCAAATTATTAGATTGCTAGGGAGTTCTAAAATATATGAGTCGATATGAGGTTTAATTTTGTAAATTTCGTAGTATTTAGCTTTTGATGAATCAATTTGAGAAGCTGTCCACATTTGGAAAAATTGATCAATAAGGACTCGTTTAATAGATGATTTTAAAATGTGTGAACTGTTAAAATTTTGATTTATCCATACATAAATCAAACCTGTTTCCCGCAATATTCCTTCAATTGAATTAATGAAATTGAAATTAAATTTAGGATTGGCATTTTGTAAAGTATACATAAGAAGGTACATTTGATATGATAATTTGTTAGTGTGTTGCAACATTTTACACCAGAAAGAAATAATTCTACTTTTGATACAAATACTGAGTGGATAACGGCCAAGTTCGCCATAGACCATATAATCTGACGTAGACATTTTTACTTTAAGAATATATTTACAAAATTTAAGATGAAGCCGTTCAAGACACATAATATTTTCAAATCCCCACACTTCAGATGAATATAATAGTATTGGTTGTACAAGTTGATCAAATAGTTTTAACTGACAATCAAGGGGGATATCCAAAATATTAACTTTACGCAGTAATGCGAACATTGATCTTGAAGCTTGCCCATACAGGCGTTTAATACATTTACAGAAACGACCATTGTTACTAAATAAAATACCAAGATAAACATATTCTTTAACAACATCATTTTATCACCATGAAAGGAAAATGTCGGGTGTTTTCTACACGTGCCTTTAGAGAATATTATGATTTTCGTTTTTGAAATGTTAACTTTTAGTTTCCAAAGCGTGCAATAATCTGAAAATACATCTAAGGCATGTTGTAAATCTTCACTTGACTCCGCTAAAATAACTGTATCGCCAGCATATAAAGGTAATAATAATTTAATGTAAACATGAATTTGGTCTTCAAGTAGATTTTCCACCGTATTTAAACCATTAAAATTATTTTCTGTTTAAAAGGACTCGAGGTCATTTAGATATAATGCAAATAAGAAGGGGGATAAATTTTCGCCCTGCCTTACTCCAATTTTGCATGAAAAAAATGAGGATATATCACCATTATGGGAAATACATGACTTAATATTTTGATACATATTAAAGATCACTTGGAAGCATTTTCCACTTATGTTATTTTTAATCATTTTCAGCCAAAGACCACTCCGCCAAACAGTGTCAAATGCCTTACTAAAATCGATGAAGACACAGCAGAGCTTTCTTTTGAAGTTTTGGAAAATGTCTATGAAAGCAAAAATATTATCTGATGTGGAATAAGATTTTCGAAAGCCGGCTTGTGATTCACTTATCAAATTACAATGATCAAAATAAGTTTGAAGACGCTTAGATATAACTTTTAACGGCAGTAAAAAGTTTCCCCAAGCAGCTAACAATAGAGATTCCCCTTTAGTTATTGGGGTCAGATTGGTCACCCTTTTTTTTAATACGGGCTTAATGTAACTATCTGACCAAGCTTGTGGGAAAACACCATTATCTAATACTAAATTGAATAGCTTACAATAAATTGGGAGCATTACATGAGCTGACGCTTTGATATACTCATTGCGTATATTGTCCAGGCCACAGGCTTTGTTACATTTCAAATCATTAATACATGACATAATTTCACTCTCAGAGATTACACAATCAAGCATGTCAATAGACTGAGAATCACACACAACAATAAAATCGTTATGTACATCACTATTCAACTCTTTAAAATGATCATACAATATATTTACATCAATATCTGTTTGGATGTCATCTATTTTATCAAATGATTTAATAATACTAGTATTCCAGAAAATTTTGGGATTTTTATCTTTCGTTTCCCTTACATGTTTGATACATTTATTTTATAGAATTCAAATGCGGTTTTTTAGAGGTTTACTGTATTGTTTCCCAGCAGAAATGAATAATATTCGCTCGTTATTTCCTTTTTGAAGCTCGTAGATTCTTTTACGTTTATGGTAATTCTTGCGGGCTATTTTACATGAGAGGTCAAACCATGGTTTATGTTTCGTTTTAATGTTTTTGGAATTTGTTTTACAGCCAAATGTATTTTTAGCAGCCAAGACAAGATTATGAGTGACGCAATTTGTTATATCGTTTATACATTTTTCAGCATTGTCAATATCAAAATCAGACAGTAAAGGGGCTACACAATTGGGAATTGCGTTACAGTTATTAACAAACACATCAGCTTTACTTGGGTCCCATGGTTTTACAGTGATACGATTGTTTACCGGTTGTATTATACAATCTTTAACACATGGGCTAAATTTGCATTTGATTGCAAAAGTTAAACCACAATGTATATCTGACATTATTCTGTCAAAGTCACACACTTCAAAGTTCAATATATTTGACAAAACGTCAGTTGAGGCAATACAATAATCCACAATACTGGTATTCTTACACGTAAAATGACCAATATCAGCATCAAGTCCAAATCTACCATTAGCAATATATACACCAGTGTTTCTGCACACTTCAAGCAGTTTATTACCGTAAGTGTTCACAGTTGTGTCCATGCTTTTTCTGTCCATGCTGATGTTGTATTGTAGTAATCCTTCCACGCTGGAGAACAACACATTGTCGTCCATTTGGTCGTGTTCATAGAAGAATTCATCGATTATGATATAGTCCGGTAGATTCTTTGTGCGAGCATTAAAATCGCCTGTCAGACATATGTGCTTTGATTTTACTGACATTTCAACAACATCACTTTCTATCTGAGAGAAGTGTTCAGCATCAGCGTACTTACTGCTTTCAGGGGGAATATAAATACAACCTAGATTTAGATCAGTTGAGAGTTCGATAAGTGATTTCGATATGGTACACCATAGGCTTACTTCGTTCCTTTTAGATATTAGCGACACATAGTTTTTCGATCATTCTTTATGGCAATCAGAATTCCCCCTGATCCACGGTTAGAATAAACAGATCCTCTACAGTTCGAGTAAACATGAAAATCAGGTATTTCTACAACATCATTTTAGTAGCCTGAGTTTCAGTAAAACACAAAATATCATATCGGCTGACATTTGCGATAAAATCTGGATTTAAGAGTTTTGATTTGATTCCGCATACATTTAAAGACAGAATGGACAATAAAGTAGTATGTGTGCACTTACTCAGATCACAGTCACGGATATCATAGTCAACAGAATCACTATTCACCAGTGACCCCGGTTCTCCGACATCCTAGCAGAGTTCCGTCTCGTTGTCGTCCATGCGACCAATCTTCCGGGGTTGGCGCTCAACTTCACCTTGAACGGCGTTAGCGTAACTTCTTGCTCCGTATTGCTCATTGAATCCTTGTCGGAATTTGTCGTCCGAGAGGTCATCCTGATCGACGTAAAACTGGCGTCCCGACACGTACAACTTGTCCACTGACAGATTAGCTCGGAATCCTCTTCGTTTTGCTTCTCGAAGTATTGGTATCAGTTCCTTTCGCCGATGTACAATCTCATATGGGAATTGTTCACTCACCCCGTAGTTTGTCTGTTTCAGTTCGCCTGTACTAGTGAGGACCTTCATCCGTTCTTCTGGGAATGCAAACTTGGCCACAATAGTGCGGGGTTTTCCTGATCTCCTGGGTCCAGTTCTGTGAACTCTCAGAAGAGTTACATTGCTTTCACACTTGAGGTTCTTCTTGATAAAATCTCCCACAACCTCTGTGGTTTATTCACCGGGAATTTCTGGAATACCGTGAAAAAGTAAATTGTCGCGCATCGATCTAGTTTTGATATCTAGGATTTCTTCTTTCATTTCTCTCTGGTGCTGTAGTTGAGAATCGAGTTCATAGTATAGACTCATTCTCTCTTTGTCCATAGAACTATCTTCCACACAGCACTTTACATGTTGTTTCAGCTTGGATGTCTCTTTCAGGCTTGTACTAGCCTGTTCTGTTGTAGTACGGATAGACTCTTCAAGCTTACTTACTCGTGTTTTAGTTTTCTGTAGACCTGTTTCCAATGTAGATAGTTTATCTGAAATCATCGTCAGCTTCTTGTCGATATTAGAATCTACTGTTTGCAGGCGTTGTTGAACATTGTGGACCATCATAGTCATGTGCTTCATCTGGTCGAATAGAGTATTTGCCCAAGCCGGAGTACTCGGATTAGCCTCTGAGTTAATCGTGTTTCCCTTTCCATTTTGTAGCATAGATCTTTCACATGTTTCTTCTGTGTGTTGGGGATATCTTTGATAATCCATTGCCAGTGGTTGTTGAAAATATCCATTTGGATTGTCCATTTTCAAAATCCTACTGGCCAACTCAATTACAGTAGGATTATATAATGTAAGCGGAGCTCCGAGAAACACGTCTTCACTCGCCGGTGTCCAAGCTAAACCTTGCCTTCATATATCTCGTAAATGTGTTCTTCCAATCAAATGTAGTTTCAGGAAATGTAAGTTGCCATTTGCTACAGTTGTTAGGATATTTGTCTGTTGAGATAAGTATGTCATAGAAAATTCTAGAGCCTTTGTATGTTTTCATCAAATTCAATTTTGGAGACTTATCTAAAACAGCCAGCAAGGCAGTGAGGAGTTGATAGTGTTTGTTAGGATATATAATTAGTATCCAAGTCTTTTGGACGTGACAATTTCAGATGTTTTGATTTTATATCACCACATGACATTTATTTCTGCACCAAAAGTAAATAACATGTTATGAAAATCACGGAGTAGCTCTTTAAAATCGTGCATTAGTCTTACACCATTCGTGATTGCATCGTGAAAGCGTTGTCAAGTTTGTGTTGATTGTGTTCCGATCGTGTTAGAATCGTGATCTTTCGTACAATTATTGTATCCACATCGTGTACCACACGCGTTAAAACCGCGTTCACATAACAGATCGTAAAAACCACAATACGAAAGCAGTACGATCGAATCGTAATGTTATCGTAGTGCAATCGTGCGTAGTGTGAGTTGGGCTTAAGATATGTTTTGCAAAACGTATAGCCATGGGAATTTTTGTACTATCAGCGATGTGGGTTATTAAATAATATATCAGCTGGGATGGTTTAAAATGGCTGCTATCAGAGTCTAATTTATGCCAGTGTGATATAAATCTTTTTAATATTTTGATATTCGGCGGTGCAAATTCACCGTAAATTATAAAATTTTTAGTGCTGTTTTTCAAACCCGAAGCATGTTTAAGGACGTGGAGATTCTCATGTCCCCACATCTCTGAACCATACAAGAGAATAGGAACAACCATAACATCAAAGGCGTCTAAAAGGCAATCTAGAGGTAAATTGATATTTCTTGACTTTTTAATAGACAATACATGGCTTTTGTAGCACCTTCTACGAGTGATTTTATTGCTTGGACAAAGCGGTCATTTCTATGAAAGTTTATTCCCAGGTAGTCATATGTGTCTACAATATTTATAGTTTCCTTTTCATACGTAAAGTGAAGTTTTGAGGATTTCGAAGGTCCGCTACCCAAAATCACTACTTTCGTTTTAGACAAATTTACTTGTCAGTTTCCATGTTTTACAGTAATGAGCGAAAACATTCAGAGATGTTTGTAGATCTTTTGCATTTTCACTGAACAATGCAGTATCATCTGAGTAAAGCAGTAGAATGAAATGATAGAAAATATCAATATAATCCGCTTGTGATTCATATTTAAAGCCGTTACAACCACTATCAAGAAGGTTTTGTTCAAGGTCGTTTAAATATATGGAAAATAAAAGAGGTAAAAGATTTTCACCTTGTCTCACACCTTCGTAACACTGAAATTCATCTGAAATGGTATTTCCAATGATAATTCTAGATTTAATATCATGATACATATTTTTTATGAGAGTGAAAAATCTCCCAGGTATTCCACATTTTGCTAGTTTATGCCACAGTCCAATTCTCCATACTTTATCAAATGCTTTTGAGAAGTCTATAAATACAGTGTAGAGTTTCTTTTAGATAGTTTTAATAACTGAATCATCATTTGCATAACAAAGATATTATGTTGAAAACCCCTCCCTAAAGCCCGCTTATGACGGGTTAAGTATACTGTAATTATCTAGGAAAGTATTTAATCTATTATTCAATACTCTTGTAAATAGTTTACCATATCAACTTAAATGTTATAGGTCTATTCGAATTTGGATCCAATTTACTCCCTTTACCTTTACAAATTGGTTTGACAACGTCTGTAAGCCATGTCTCCGGGCAATCTGATTAAAATCAGATGACGTATCGCGCGCCTAACATTTGTCCATCATCAATATGCGATACTAACATCTGACACTATCCCGCTAGAAGGGTCACCAGATTGACATTCGTCCTTGAACTCCCAACCAACAACCTATTGAGATATAACCAATCAGATTACACGTTACTTCCATTGTTCGGGTCACCATTCAAAAAGGCGGTTGAAGTACCCGAAATGGCTTGCGGTGATCTCGTAGAAGAAAAAAAATTCGTAGACAAAACAATTTCGTAGACAGTATTACATTTCTATTTCTAAGTCACTATTGACCATTATTTTTAATTATTATTATCTTTTATAGTAGTTCATATCATTCCAGGAAGCAATTTAACATCGGGCCAGTACTGGCCCAGTGCTGTGTAAAACAAATAATTAAATGTAACAAAATGTCAAAAGATAAAATATTACAAAACTAACAGAAGGGGGCAAAGTGAAATTGTTATCGATCCAGGAATTTGAATATTTAAAATTAAACCTACACTGTTGCTAACATAGGAGAGGTAATCGAAATATTAATATAACTTTCAGATATTGAAGATGACAAAGCATCGGAAATAATAACAGACACGAGTAATTTTTTGTAATGATATAGTATATCAATCATATATTATTGATTTATTATTCATTTTAATTCAGTCAAACGAAAGGCAAAGCATTGGACAGAAGGGCCTGTTACCTTAATTTATTTTAGTAAAAATCAAACAAGGAGTAAAAGAATTGCAAACAACACATGCCTATGGGGTTATTTTAAAAAGTTTCAAAATACAACAAAATTTACTAATTTTAGGTTTTAATCACTTTATTTCTTAAACGAACCTATTAGTGTTCGAATCTTTGATTTTGATAAATAAAGGTTTGTAATTATTGCGTGTCTATGAACTTGTTTTGTCTACGAAATCGCCTCATTCACGCGAAATAACTGAAGAATTTTTGGAAATTCCGAACTCAAAGTCGAGCAAGTCAAAAGTTTGAATTGTTTACTTGACCGTAAAGATTGTATGGCAATAATGGCTACTGGTTATAGTAATTCACTACCCTTTCACATGTACTGCAAGGTGGTAAAAGCAAGAAACCAACAAGCTTCGCGTCAGGTCATTCCCTCGATCGGGTATTAGGCCTAGTTCCCGTTCGGGAACCAACACCCCGATCGGGATAATAAAACCGTCTAAAACACGGTCAAAAGTGTTGTTTTTCTGTTATACAATTTAATTTCACATTGGTGCATCACAACGAAAGTACCTACACGTATGTATACCTTATAACCAAACCTTTCGGACAACTATCGGCAAAATGTCTGTTTGGAAACGATTCTGCATTTTGGTCGCTAGCCCGTCCTAACACGGGACCGCTTTCCTAACTTTTCTACATTATAGCCGACAAAAGCATGATTAAAGTCCATGTTCACACAAGTATTAGCAGAATTGCAAGTAAAATACTTTCTAACAATTTCGTCACCCATTTCTGAAAT
The DNA here is from genome assembly GCA_921293015.1 of Phorcus lineatus. Classification (NCBI taxonomy): domain Eukaryota; kingdom Metazoa; phylum Mollusca; class Gastropoda; order Trochida; family Trochidae; genus Phorcus; species Phorcus lineatus. Next base: position 27,196,417 of record OV121085.1, on the reverse strand, counting down.
TTCTTTTTGCGTAAAGAGAAACCACACATTACGCAAATGTTAGTCTTTGGCTGTAAGACAGGATGACATAGCGTCTGCTGTCATTATCTACATTTTTCAAATATTAATATTTACAGTACATGAAATGTCAATATTCAACGATCGCTGAGGAAACATGCTAACTCCAACATCTTTGTGTAGAAGCGCATATGCAAGGGAAACCCACCGCGGAATACGCCGAACGAAGCACTTGGAACAGATCGGCTGTTTTCGCCATGCCTAACTCCGCGCAACACCAAACATACGCTGTATGGAGTCCAGGCTGATGGCATTAATAGCCTAGAATTTGATTGGTTTATTCTCGTAAGCCCGGGACATTCAACTTAACGGGGCAGTGTCAGATGGAATATAGCTTGTTAAACTGAAACGAAACGAAACGAAACGGAAATAAAACGAAACGAAATTAAACCAGCGGAATTCCATCTGATTTTAATCAGATTGGTCTCCGGGAAAATACCTGATGAAAGTACAAGATTAAAGTGTTCTAAAAACAAAGGCATTAATAGACAAATTTAATCAATAAGATAATCATTTTCTATAAAATCAATTCCTGTTGCTTTGTTTCTTTCTATTTGCCTTACCGCAAATTGTATTTCTTCACATGTAATGTCTCGATAAAGAATATCAGTATCAGGCGTATCCGGATGGGGTTCATTAGCCTCAAGGTCAATTTCAACTGCTTCAAATTCTTTCCTTTTTCTAGCAAAATAAGAATATAAAGTGTTTATATCGTAAGTAATATCAGCTTTTTTATCCTGTACCATGCGTATGTGGAAAATGTTTAGAGTCGTACGCGTATTTTCATACATGAAACATGTAAAACGTAGGGCAGGGAACTTATATTCCGTAAACAATTTCCACATGGTCACATATGCCTTTATACAAGGTAATCATTCCAATAGTTGTATCTGTGACACCCATAGGGCACACTCCTCTCAAACGAAAGTCCTGTATTAGCCCATCGAGTTTTATGTTTATATGCACAGCTAGTTCGATAAGAGTGATTGGAACCAATCGTGTTGGAAAAATAGCATGATCAGTTCAATCACCGTACGATAACCACACAATAACAGCACAATAATCAAACAATAAAAACACGATGACTTCACGACACTTTCGTACAGCGATCGTGATAGATCGAACGTAGTGTGAGTTGGGCTTTAATGTCACATGCTGACGTTTACCCTACGATTGTCTAGATTTATCCTTTAAAACTTATTTTGTGCTTTTATTTACCTGATTGGTTTATTTACTTTTGCACAAATCAACAAATATGTAACACAAATATATTTCGTCAACATTATCTACATAGAATTGAATCTGTCATCATATTTTTCAACCCAATTCACTGCGATGTATCGGTAACATTCGGATTTTGTAATCGAGGTGCTAAGGACGAGCGATTCGAAGAGCTGGGGCGGCTGTCTTTTGATTTGGTGATGTTCGCGCCTGCGCGACACGGAATAGGTGTGTAAATTGATAACGGACTTCAGGACGTCTTATACAACAGCTAGTTTTGACTAGATTGGAGGAGATACCTTGCGAATATTTATATGCATTGGTCAACTGGTATGTTTCTTACATACAGCGCTATTTCAATGTCAGTCAGTGTAAGGACACGACTAAGGCTTTATATTTAACACAGATTACGTCATGCATTCCATCAGATAAAATTGAGGTTTTTCCTGTGTTTTTTGTAAGGTAAAATGGCCGATACTTAAAAAAGCGACGCAAACGTCAGAATTTTCAACTTCTTTTTGAGATTCGCTAAATACATCCTTCATTTGAATAGCTAAGTTATTTACGATATTGATGCCTTTTGACTATTGAAGGTGTTTTTCACGCCTATTGGATGTACATGCGAAGCATAGCGGATTTATATGGACAATTTGGAGCAAAACGACCCGGAAGTTAACTTTAATATACCCATTGCCTGAAATAAGGATCTTCCTTATGATTAGCTATGTGTAAGATGTGATGAGTCGCCCATTGAGAGCATCAAATAGGTTCAATATCACATGGTTGTAAGACATCTTCCTACGCATCGCCAGTCACGAATTGTCCAAGTTAACCCTTGCTGCCGACCTAAGACTTTTCTGGCTTGATACCAGCGCCCCCTCTGGCGATTTTTAATTATCTCCCTTACCATGGCCAATCGGCGACGCTGTGTCATTTGCGATATATTCTAAATGGCCGCGCCAATTGAAAGTGACCTGTTTCATCAGATTACAAAGAAGTTGGCACTGCAAACCCTCAAACGAAAGATTGAGTTTATAAATGTATTGGGGGCGGGACAGATGTTTTTGCTGTTATTAGGACCGGTTGTGGCAAATAAATAACATATGAATGCGCCCCTATACTTTTCAGAAAGTATGTTTATCGTTGGTGTTACCATTATACTTGTATTTTTTCATCAAAATAATAACAGTTTACCGTTTATTTTTAAACAGCTGCACAATTATCCTGGAAAATATGTGAAAATCGAATTTATCAGGGGAGAATGTATTTTTAGACACAGAATGAAAAATATACTAGTATATTGTCAATTTTCTATCTTTATCATGAAATCTGATATTTGTCGGAAAGGTTATTGGTTGAAGACTTTTGGGGAACTTTAAACCAATCATACTTAGCCTCTTTGTATTTTGGCAGTATCGTATAACCAATGAACACATCTGTATCAAATTTTGAACCACGTGACCATGTGGGTATTCCGAAATGATTGGCAACCTTTAAAACGAAAAACGATTGTTTATGCAAATCTCAAATTGAAGGACAATCAGTGGTGTTTAGAGTCAAAACGGCAGAACAATTCTTCGTGACTGCACGTGAAATAACTTACACACATATATTTTTCATGAAAGATTGGAAAAATCTATTCCATATTAGTAGAATCCCTTCCTTTACAGCGGTACAACGTTCAGTTTAATAACATATTTACGAAACGAGTGGATGGTATTCGTATTTAGCGAGCGAAAGCGAGTTAAATACCATAACTATCCACGAGTTTCATAAATATGTTATTAAACTGTACGAAGTTTAGTATTTTATCTATTACACTCTTTAAATTAATAATATAAAATGAAAGTCATGTTTACTCTCAAATCTCGTAGTTGTTCGTCATTAGACTGCTTTGGAGAAATAGGTAAAGAGCAAGTCCGTTTATAACAGCTTTAATTTTGAACAATACAAATGGAAGGCACTCATTTGTGTTTTGGTCACTACGAACACAAATTGGCGAGTTAACAAAACATAACATCAGTCACTGATTTACTGAATTTTGAAGCGCGATTCATTTAGTTTGAGTTAGTGTCAGTGGGAGGAACACTGTCCTTGTTGTTGACGATGAAGTTAACATTGATGACACAGTTACTAACAGAACCACCGAATATTGAGTTGATTGATCGAAATTCGGAAGCGCTGACGTTGACATTTCAAGAATCGACCGAAATCAGAAGGGATGACTGACGAAAGCCCGCTTAACCCGAATTCGGAGGACATGTCTACATTTAAAGAAGATGGACGTTGATTAACAATTGTGCTGATATCTCTGTGCTGTTTCTCGGACAATATAATTTGTGAAGACTTGTGTGAAACAAATTTGTTTAAGTGGCAGGTTAGTCATGCAAGCAGATGTGAGTGTATGGGAACGCTACCGCGTACCCACTAAGCCATCGCTTTGAGAGAGTTACCCCCCATTGCAATTACCCCATGCGCTTCCTTTCAAATCGGCGCGTCAAGTGAGCAAGTTGGTTTCGATGTCAGAGTGAATTCAAAGCCAGTAATTATCGTCGCAAACATGTCTGGACGGAAATCTAGGAAGAGAAAGAGTTCTCCACCTGTGAAGGGCGCTGTTGCACGAAAGTCGACCCGTGCAAGCAAGCCATCTGCGAGGAAAGTTGCGTCGCGAGTGACAGATTCAGCACAGCAAACGACGGGCGACCAAACCAACATGGCGGCCCCCATGCCCACAGATTCCGTTTCATCCGTCGGTGGAACTCAGCCTACCCAGCATAATTCAGGTGATATATCTGATACCAATTTCATTGTTACACAACCCACACAAATTCTTGTTGAGTTAGATACCCCCAATATTAACACGTCACTTATCACAGACCACGTGGTTGCTAGGGGCAATACAACGCTGATTCACCAGACACCCAATTCAGAGAGCAGGATACCGCTAGCGACAGACAATGTTGGCTCGCTTATTTCTCAAAATGTCAGGGACAAGATCCACAATAGAGAATATATTGACCTATCTATTTTGTTGAAAGGTATCGGCAAGGAACAGATTATAAACAACACCATCACAGTAAATTCGAATGGTCAACTTGAAATGTCCCGTCAGTCAAAAGGTTTGCACTAAATCGAAGATGGGACAACAGCTTTCATCATATACACAAGCATTTTTCTTGAGAAATTTGAAACGGGCGGAGGTCGTGGCAGGCACAACAAGTTTGCTCATGAAATCGGGACCGGAACTTAATCTTTGCTGTGCTATCTGCTCCTCATGTCGTGACTCATCCACAGAGGAAGGTAGTGTATGGCACAGCTCAGGATGGAATGGACCTGGCCTCTCACGGCGTGTGTAACCCCCGGAGGAGGAACCGAGTTAATTCATCCTTTCCGGCCTCAACTGGTCGTGATGTACTGTTTTCCGGCCCATTTGGTCATGATTTTTATTTTCCGGCCCATTTGGTCATGATATTGTTTTTCCGGCCCATTTGGTCATGATGTTAGTTTCCGGCCCATTTGGTCATGATGAACATTTACACATATCCTTTGCGTCACGATGTGTAGCTAAACAATCCTCGGACGCAAAGACAGTGACTACATCGTTTGCCTAGCGACTTCCGCATGTGTTTCAGTTAATAAAGCTGCGCCCATATTTTCCCATAAATATCTTTTCATGTTATTTTTCATGTAACATTAGCACTTAAATGATGTTTAATTGAATTTATTTATAAACAGCTTAACATGTTTTTAAAAAGAAAAGCACTTTTATCATATATTTTATCAAAGTTTAAGAACAATATATTTTTGACAGTCGCCATTTTGATTTACATCATCACATGATAACATGTCATGTGACTACAGGAAAATAGTTCCGGATGCGATCGCTTTCATGTGCAATGTTTCACAACAGTGTTGAATAACATGTCATTGTTTCACAACTGAAGTATCTCTAACGAGAGCGTAATAAAGTAGGTTACAGGCTAAAACTTTTAAAGAAACGCTGTCGACATAGAAATCATGTCAGGTTCACTGAAGTATAAAAGAAAGTTCACACCCAAATATTTCCGTATTCTGATACAAATGTTGACAAAATAAAGTTTCTAGTGTTTTTCACAATGTAACGTATGGAAACAATGAACATATCGCCCAAACGCGAATGAGGTATATCAGTTGACGGAAAAGTGATTTTTTTCAGAAATCACGATTTTTTTCATTTGCACACATGAATTGGACATGCTAAGAGTATAAAAAGCGGTGAATTCGTTCGTTCATTACTCTTGTTACGAAAAAAAAAGAAGATAATGCAAGGTTTACCAGCAGGATAGCTAGAAAGTATCATAGGGAAGTCACAAGTTGGGTTTCTATCAGCCAGATTGACAGGACGTTTGGTTTCACCAGATAAACGGTCATTAGACTCCTTCTTCGCCTTAACCAGACTGGCCTGATATCTGATAGTCCTAGCGGCGGGAGACCGGGGATGATAACTCCCACAGAAGACAGATATATGCGCACACTACATCTGCGCAACCAATTCGTCACCATGACGTCAACGGCATCGACGGCGTTAGGTCACCATATAAGGAGGAACCCTGTGATGAGACGTCTCCGAGCTACCGGTAACTGTACCATATCGACTGTTTAGCGGAATGATCTAGACCCGCAAACATCACCTCAAACGTCTACGCTGGGAAAGGCAACGTCGCTGGCAACGTAGTTATTGGGCAAGAGTGATCTTCAGCGACGAAGGTCAATTCAACCTGTTTAAAGCAGAAAGCAGAGTGAGAGTATACAGACGTAGAGGAGAGAGGCAGGCTGCAGCTTGTGTCCAAGAAGTACCCAATGGCGGTGGCAGCGTCATGGTCAGGAGCGGGATATGCGGCGAACAGAACACCAATTTTGTGAGACTTCGTCAGAGCCATACAGCCCAGATATACAGTGATCAAGTCTTACAGTCTTTGGTGGTCCCAGATGCTGATGCTGCAGCAAGGGATGAACAGAACAACACAAGACCACCCCCGATACTAACTCCACAATTTATGTAAACAATACATCGTAATGTCGCCTGATCTGTCGATGTAAATTTAAAAATATACCCCCAGTGGACACAAACAGATATAGAGAAGTGATTTCTTTAACAAAACACTTACAATGTTTGAAAATGGTTATTTATCTATTTATATTTATAACATTTTAAATGCTTAAATGCTTGAAAGTTTGTCCTGTTTTCCTTTATCACCAAATTCCTGGGTGTGTACTCTCTTTTTATACTTCAGTTTATATCACTAACATGGGTGATCGTCTTGTGACATTTAAGTTAAGGTCAGTGTGAAAAAAAACTCCCCTGCTCACCATGGTTAACTAATGTTCACATGATAAAGAAAATCCAGTGATGAGGTCTTGAGGTTTTCTTTTATTTTGTCTTCGATATCACAAAAATGATATTTATTAACCAAAGTCAGCACTTCTTAAATATATGCCTCTATCGATGGAGTCTTGAAAGAGTGATTCACAGACTTTATCTCCGATGTTTTTCTTCCGAATGTTTCCAAGTCTTTAGATAACAAACGTGTGACCTCAATTAAAAATAATTTGATTAAATTGGTTGTTTTCATGTTAACACCTTTCATGTTAACATAACATCTAAGTGTTGATATTACTGTTTTCGTGCATTATATAAAATGTGACAAATTAGTTTCTGCATCCAAGGATCGATGAATATGTACTATATAAGAAATGAAGCAGGTAATGCCAAAATAATGTCTACTGGCTTAGTTCCTTGGACGGTTCTTCACTTCACTTTTAAACAAGTACCCGGTTCTTAAAACATGAACTCCACGAACATGAATGATACCACCCATGATACTACCACACTGGGTGTCGCCTACACCTTTTTGTCTGTTTCTGTCATGATTGCCAATGGAGTGATCATCTACGTGATTGTCAAGACTCATGAGCTGCACATGAATGCAATGTGGATGCTTACCTTCAGGGCAATAACGGACTTCTCTTATGGACTTTACTACCTCGTGTGTGTAGTTCCTTCGGCATTTCTACATAGATTCGCCTATCCAGCAAGCTTGATTGGATTTGCATCCTGTATTGTGACTCTGCTGACTGGACAGACTATCTTCAACATCACCTTGACTGTCATTGATCGATGCATCGCTGTCAGAAAACCACTGGCGTATACACGGTTTGCCACAAAAAGGAACTACATTCTGGCTATTGTATTCAGCATTTCAGTAAGTGTTATCAGACTCTTTATGGTAATATTCCCTGATGTTGACTTTTACTACAACGCTGATATGGCACTTTGTGTTGTGGACTTTAATACCCGAATGAGTGTCATCGCTTCAGTTGGCATCCCTATAATAACCTTCATCACCATCGTGATCACTTCATGTGTTATCGCTTTTGAGATGAGCCGAGGTCGACGGAGAATTTTCCCTTCTGAAGCTACTTCGCCAAACGAAAGTCTGTCCAAATTTGGACTAACAGTCATGATCTCTGTCGCTGTTTTCTGCATTTGTTATTCTCCAATGGTTGTTAGTGTAATTTGGAATTTGGTTGCCAAGATTGAAAATGTTCCAATCGTCTTGCTCCAAATAACAATTGCTGCCTTGCTATCTAACAGTTTGTGGAATGTCTTCATCTACACCGCCACCTACCGGCCATTCAGGGAAGCTCTGATACGTCTCATATGCCCGTATTATTACAGACAGCAAAGAAGAAACGAAATGGCAGCTTCTTAAAAGTCCAGTTGCACAATTTGCAACAGAGAACATGAATATCTAAAGTTTAAGAGCGACAAGGTCAGAATTTTAAAATTCTGAAGAACTGAAAACCATTTAGCAAGAAAGTGTTCATAAACAATTTTCATCAATCAAACATTTGATCATTAGAACTTGTGTTCTTGGATGGAAAACTGTTTGCTTTGTTTTTCTGTTGGCGCCAATCCGAAGGCAACATGATTCAAACAATACTTCAGGCATCTTGATTTTTGTTTTAGAAACAATTTTTATCTCGGGAATATTTCTATCGACCTTATCTTCAATGAATTTGCAAACTTACTTAGAAATGTCAACCATTCAAATATTAATCATATAAAGTTCAAAATGTTCCTATTTAAAACAAAGTTTAAGCAAACAGTTTCTTGCTGTTAGAATGATCGCATAATTTTCAAAGGTAACTCATGTTTTTTTATGGCGTGACTTTTGACTTGTTTGCAGGTGTTTTAATCCACATTTGGTAATAACCATCATTGATAACATGCAGTTTGTTGACCTCTGACTCCCGTGACTTTGCAACACTAGCAAAATCACGTGATTCTCACATTTGTGCATTTTTATCAAGTTCAGAAAGTGATATGTTTCTTTTACCGATGCGTTTAATTTATTTTATTTTAAAAAGTTAAAATTAAACAGATGCTCGGAGGATTAAACCCTTAGATTTACTGTAACAATGGTGTTGAACAAATGTGTTAGTTATTAGTGTAATTCATTGTTGTATTATTTTGTATCTCAAACTAGGACGATGATAGAATGCAATAAAAGGACAAAATGCCTTTTAGAAATCGAGCTTCGCACTATTGTAAGCTATCATTTGCTATCCCGAGTTAAGTGTATTCACTAGGGAGTGTATAGTATGTTCTAAACTATGATATGAAGGTCATTGGAAACTGTAATTGAGAACAACAAACTCATAAACCAATATCAGTACAAACATAAGTATATCTTCATCACATATCTGATTGCTTAAGGGCGTGTATTGCTCAGTTTTAAGACCTTTATTCCAATTAAGATATTTGACATTACTTCTAAGGAATTGATTTTTTTCAATTTAGAGGCGAGAACGTCCAAATTAGGTTACTGCGGTCCCGTTACATGTGTATTTGGAGTTTATCGTATATATGGATACATCAATCAATATATCATTATCACCTATTTAAGCGCAGTCATATCTTAATTCGTTCCTTATTCTGTACATTATGTTTTCTCACAATAAGATGTTTGTTCATTAAGGAAAAAATCATACCTGTCGAAGGTGGGGGAATTTGATCATTTTCCTCAATAATTAGTATCTCAAAATGAGGTAATATATTCTATTCAAAATTATGAAGGCGTTTCCACGTTTAGGTTTTAATTATAAAGTTTTTTTTTATTCAATTTTGACATTAACGATTGAATAATTTAGAATAAAGAATGAAGAAAAACATGATTTGATGTTCTTTCTCAGTACTAATGTTTTGGTTGTCCTGTTACGAAATCTCTAAGTTTTATTCATTTTGTTTTTTTAAAATGGTTCTTTGCTGTCATGTTTGCTGTGAAGGTATTTTTTTAACAACTATATATCTTAAGTCTGTTTAACTGAACCAATGTTCAATGAAGGACTCTGCTGATATATTGAAAGACTTGTTTAACTCTGTCGTGTTGGCGTCCCCATTGAGTTGGCTAGGCTTTTGTAGTGATCCATTTTTCTCAGGATTCATGTGGCATGTTTGAACGCAATGAATCTGACCGCAACATGAAAATATCATCATTATTTCAACATCTTAAGTGATTTTAATATTGTTGGATTTTTTTTAAACTAACATTTTTTTGTAACCTTTCTTGAAATTGAACCTGACCATTTTTTATTTAATAATATTATTAAATCTCCGAAAGGAAAAAATTTAGTTCATGTATTGCCTCTAATGTGTTTCGTTAGAAATATACCGTCAATATTTGTCTATATAAGAAAATGATTGACAAGAGGTAATTTGCGCATTGTCAGCTAGTTTACAAAAAAAGGCAATTCCAAATTTAGAACAAGCCTTGTAGCAGTTAGAAATACTGCTCTGGCGAAACTCTGAGTGAAAAAAGCTGCAATGCAAAGGTTCATATAGGAATGAGTATAAATCCCGTCAAATGTTTTTATTCAGACCCTTTAGCGATTCCTTTACCTTCTTTAAGTCGCTGACTAAATTGGGACGTCATAACGAACGGGGGCATATTTAACATGTAAAGTGTTCGATCTTGTCGAAAATTAATACATCATTTATGTAGAAACCATTGTTTAATGTTCCAAACAATCCTGTATTTACTTTATTGAAACCAATAAAAACAGTTCTTAAAATAGTTTGACATTATTAAATGCATTTATATATTCTTTGTAATCTGGATTATATGCATTCATTAAAGAAATGTTTTATATAATATATTGTCTTAAAAAAAGATTCACAATATTTGTTATGAGTTACTTGATTAAAGATAACCTCATCGATTCAATTATGAAAACAAAAATATATATTATAATAAATTGAGATGAGATTGAGGTGAATATCATTAGCCTTTGAATGAAAATGTCATATTGTTTGGGTTTATTTAAAACTTGTTTTGTAGAATTAAATGTCCCCTAATTCTTAGCTAAAAGGGCTAAATCGTGAGATGTCATTAAGTTTTTATTTAATATGTATCTGCACTTGCAGTATGTCTAGTCTTGTTGTTTGTTTTTTGTAACCAGCACCATCGCTGGAATAAACAAGACATCCACCATCGTTTCTTTTTATTTAAAGTTGTTCATTTTGTAATTTCAATGTCGAATTTAGCATGCCTATGTTCAATATTAATCGAAGTGAACCTACCCTATGGATTTTATTGGATATCGATTTTCTCGATTTCATTGTACAAGAAATCTTCCCAAAGAAAGAAACGTAAATGTATTTTCAAAGAAAGATATTGCTGGGCAAAAACTAGTTATCACTTAAACCTAAACTTTGTGTTTTTTACCTTGTAATGAATCATTTTCACGCATTTAGGATTAGAATCACATGACCTGGCTAGTGGTGCAAAAGTCACGTAAGGCTGGCCGCACATTACTTCTGATTTTTCATGTGTTGCATCATGCGATTTTTCAACGAACACTACACGCGAAAAGGGGTTAAATATTGCGTTTTCTCTGTAGTCTCTGTCCCTATTGTCATACAGAGTTGGGTTGTCTTCAACAAGATGTATCAGACGCTCTGTGTCGATCAGAAGATTGGATTTTCTGGACATATTGAATCTTAAAAACAAAAATAAACACCTATATATGTCGGTATAGCAGTAACATCAAACATTATTTCAATAACATATGTAACAACGGGACTAAGAATTATGGTACAAATCATGTTTGCATGCAAGCGTGATACATACCTTATTTTTGTTCCACGAGGTATGAAAGGGAAGACCCCTGCGACACGTGGGAAATATGACGTAAGAAGGTAATCCCTTATGCGATTTCGTTTGTGATGCGATAAAAAAAGGTGCTGCAACGGATGTAGTGTGCGCGGACTATGATAAATACACTGAATGGGTTTTTTAACGCATCGCATGACGCGTCGCAAGAAAAATCGGACGTGGTGTGCGGACAGCTTGACTCAGAAGTCAATTAATTGCTTATTATCGATGATATTCATTCCAAGTGTTGAAATAACATCTACAAACCATCAAAAGTCACACCACAAACATGTTACCTCTGAAAATTTACAAAACGGAAACAAGCATCGAAGAATTGCTATAGTTCCTAAACTTGGACTTGTGTTTTCCCAGTTCAGACAGGATGGGGAGGAATGGTGGACGAGCCAAGATCAGAAAAACCAATGGTATTTTTGTTGCCTTAGCCCACTGTCAACTCTATCCCCAAATGACGTAATGGACGCCAAATGCTATGCATTTTTCACATTACTACCAGAGGTCTATTCGCTTTCTCATTATAAGAATAATCATTAACGTTTAACATTACAATTTAAAAAAGCTATCATGGCTTGTCAGCGCCTGACCAAATATTAATCGTTCAAAAAAAACATTTTGGAGTCAAACAACTTTCTCTCATTTATGAACAAGCGTCGATTTAGGGAGCAGGTTTTTGTTTTTACACAAAAAATCTATGTGTCTGTTTGTATGGAAATGTCTTGTATCCTATCACTTAATATATTTGACTTTGTTATTATAATTGTATTATTAAAGAAATTATTCATGCAATACAGTTCCTTTTCTGACTAATGTTGCGGATAATGGCGAAGGCTCTTTGACATATTTTGTTGATATTTGATAAAGCTTGCTGAATGAACTGAAAATCAAATCAAGATTGATTTCCCTCCTTTGTCGGTCAAATTATATGGCTCAAAATCATTTATGGAGGAACACTCAACTTACAGATTTAGAACGAAAAACCGCTAGTTCCATTTCTTCACTGTTCAGCTTCAGTGCCTTGCATGACATCCACTGTTTTATCTCATCTACACATAGCAACATCTGACTGGAACTGAGTCGGTCTAATGCTGACAGGTAGGTCTGATATAGCTGTGTGCCATTAAATAGGGGAATTGTCAGGCCACGACGACGAGCATTGTCTTCTAATGGTGATGATGAAGGTTGCAATGCTGACCCAAGGACTGATTCTAACGGGACGCCATAGCAGAATTCTACTTTTGTGGATATGCTGTTCTTTGTCTTCACTGGCTGTGTTCTTCTTCATAATGAAAGAAGCTAATCTTGGGTAGATCAGTCAAGCCAAATCTCTGGTTCAGGATAAGCAGCGGGACCATCTGGTAAATGTTGTCGAAGGTGCTTGGAGATCCAGTAGTACTATGGCAGCTCAATTGTTGCCGACAATTTCCAAAATGACAGTATGTACTCAGACGAACCCAGTTTCGGCGATGTGCTGGCAGCATTACTTTGAGTTACATTCGGCCATAAGATGGCTGTATAGTCTTACATCAACAACTTGCTCAAGAACTTTTGAAACGAATGTAAAATTGTAGTTGAGCAGAACATTTGCAGATAGGTTTTGCTGTTAACAACTGTTTTACTCGGGCAATTTGGGGCTTTACACTTTAACATTGGTTCATATTCATATCAACGGTGAACCTGTTATAACATTATCATCGGTTGTTTCTCCATATCGCCCTTCGCACTACCACATATCATTCTATGGGCAGACGTTATTATGTTTTGATTATATTTAAAGCCTATATGCCATATCCACCATCTACGCAGGTGGGTGTTATGAGAAGTTCAACCTACACAATCGACTTGTAAAATTGTGATAGTTTTACAAATTAAGTATATAAGACTTAACATAAACGAAAGTGGGATTCGAACCTGGGACCTCTCTGCTGCCGAGCAACGCCTTTACCATTTGAGCTAACGAGGTTCCCTGGCTATGAGTGTACATTTTGTTGTGTCATGTCTGTACTGTTTATACAGTATTTATACATATTTAAATGTATATGTATATACATTAAAATTTTTAGGTATAAGGTTGTGTCTATTTCTAATTTTAAGAATCAAATATTTAATTTTAAAATCTCAAGCAGCCAGATATTGTTAAAATCCTACTCGGTTCGGTTCAGGACACATAAACGAGTAAAGTAAAACGTTTCAAAACTTTGTAGGAATGTTCCGCGAGAATGTAAGCTAAATAATGACCAGATTGCCTCGCGATATGGCAAAAAAAACCTCAGCTCGGGCTAACGCCCTCGCGAGTTTTTTGGCCATAATCGCTCGGCACCCGGTAATTATTTACTACGTATCCTCTTCCAGCCATTTGTTTATGATGCGTGTTGAAAGACATAGTTTCTTCAAGACGTTCCTTCAGCAACCATGTTGGTTATGGAACCAGACTGCATTGTTTCAGATTTATTATTTCTTATTTCCTCATCAGTTTTAGGTGAAAATCTGGCTTGAAGTTTACATAGCATATATGGAAAACGCAATGTTGAATTTATTAGTACTGTTGATTCAATAATTGAACGCATCATCTGTATTTCGTCTTTAAATAATATAGAGAAGTATTTTGTTAAATATTCAATGAGGGCGAATTATATGTCCGCAGGAACTGATAGTAAAGGAAAGATGTGACAGTGAAACAGTGAAACTTCCTTATAAATGCTATCTACAGCTATTTGCTTGATAACATTTAAGACAATGAATATTTGTTTGGTTTGGTGGTAAAGCGTCTCGTGTAGTCTTCCACTTACTCTCATGTAATCATTTTCTCTTTATGCTTTATCGGGCCATATTCGCGGAAATGTCTTCTAATGCTTTTCAAACAAAGGCCAAATGTTGAAACTACATTTTATGGCCTAACCTGTTCAAAATCATAGACCATTGACGTTTCGGAATGATACTTTGGTTTCTGAAATATGAAAGAAACCCAAGGCGTTTTCTAAGGCTACTAATAAGTAAGAATTACTACCTTAGCCCCCCCCCCCCCCCTCCCCAACTCCCCCAACTCCCCCACTGCTGTATGATTCAAGTGTTGAAGTACTATATGGTGTGTAGGAGCACGTGCTTCTTGCGTATCAAAGCCCGATGTATGAAGTGTTAGGTACAATATGTGTGTATGAGGACGTGCTTTACGTGTGTCAAAGGACGGTGTACATGTTCTGAGCTCGAGATTTGCGTGCGGTCCGTGAACCACCGCGTACTTTGAGACAAAAGTACACCAATCTGGTTCGGAATTTTGAAGGACGAGGGAGGTTTATTAGTAATTCTACCATAACTGTGCAAAATACCCAATTCTGATTGGCTGCTGTGAAAAATCAGAGGACGTTTAATCTGGTTATACAGTCCTCTATTTACTTCGTCTAACGTGCAAGAACTCACTAGTTGCCTAGAAACAGTATTTTCTAAATACTTGGGTGCCGAACATTTTTACAAAAGATATAATTATTGTGATTAACATATACATAAAAATGCAATTCAATAAAAGTTTGCAAATGAGTAACGCGGTCAAACACGTCGAAACCCCGACAGTTTACATGTCACGAAGGCGGGCACTCAACACGGCGTTAGGTTACAGTAATGATGGTTTTAAACAAATTGGACAAAATATCACACAAAAATCATCAAAATGTAAATTGCGCTCACCTAACAACTTTATTCCAAACATAATGCATAACAAAAATTAAAAATATTACAGAAATTATTCCGAATGCTGACGCTGGTCGCGAAATATTAACGTCGTCTGAATAGAGTGAGCTCCATTTAAAGCATTTGGAAATTATCGGTAATGTCCGAGGCTTGCTACAAGAAACGTTATTCGCGATTCAAAGAAACGTCGTTTCTTTAGGAATGTCAGTACGTGTAAATCGTGCACGGGCATCGATGACACAGTACAACCGAGCTAACGCGAAAGAATATAGTTCAATTCTAAAACTTTTTATAGTAGAATGGAGATAAACATACTGTTTTTCGAAATCAGAGGCATATAACGGAATTATAATAGCTCTTATCAATAATCGTGTCAGGTATCAACATACTTTTATTTAATTTTTTAACTGGTTACAGTGTGAATCTTAAGAAAAGACTTTTTGTTTATCTGATTTACACTGCAAAGTTCTAGATTGATTCAAATATTTTAGTTAAGAATATATAAGTATAGCATTTTAGTTCGTTTCCTATTTTTCATTTCGCTAAATCAAACTCCAAAGAAAACGCTTAAACGTGACCTAAGTTGTAGAATTTCTTCTAACATTAAGAGATGACTTCGTCAAGCGACGTCCAATCAACTGTTTTAAGGTGGTGAAGTTATTTGGGTGGTTCATTGAATAGAATCTTAACTTTATGTAAAGTTTACATGATCCAGCAACTGTTATAGTCATCAAAGGCATGTCATCTTAATACTAGTTTACTGTCATTCAAGTGACCTAAGACCATTCAAAAACTGGATGCTGTCAAAGTTAGTTGTGCAGTCAGCGACGCGGTTTCAAATGTTATCATGCAAAACGCCTCAGTTATTTCGGTATGCTTTCGAAAAACTTTATTCGAATAAACACTGTTCACTTTGAGCCTTCGCTCCAGCTACCGCTGTGTCCGCTAGGTTTACTTTCATTATGCATCACAATAATTGTTATTCAGATAGGAAAAAGTTGTGATATTGCATTCTCTGAAAGACATTTAGCTACAAAAGACATTTACCTGATGTCGTTTGAGGTTACTTTCACAATTGATACCAAGAAGTTGCAATCTAACTATATAAAGTTGTAAGTAATCGCGATAGTAGAACGGTTTGAGGAGGGGGAAAGGGGTAAGACAAATTGCGACAACGTCCCAGACAAACGATCATCCGACGCCAACATCGTCTTAACCCGACTGGCCACACGCCTGCCCTGAAGAAGCCGGAAAGTACGAGGGGAAGACAATAAGTTCATAGAAGTGAGTATGGATACACCACTGAAGGCATCATCGTTGAGGTCATTACTGAGATAGGCCATCTGACGACAGTTTCCATACTTAAACAACCCTTCCCGAACATTTACTTTACATTTGTAGCCTGTTGACCACAAGCATCCTCCTGTAATCATGGAAAGTTTTAAAACTGAGGATCGTGCGGTAATCAAGTTTCTCACGAAAGAAGAGGTTAAATGCGAACGAAATAGATAAATGTTTGATAATTGTGCATGTGAAAGAAACCCCTCTTTATACTACTGCAAAATGGTCGAGTTTAAGATGACCCAATAAAACCGGACAGTGGCGCGCGCCAATTTCTCAAACGTAATTTAGAAACTAATTTACGGCAGACAAAAATGGATTGAAGGTTGAGTATACATTTCACTATTGCAATTTTAATAGGGCGCAGAATGTTGCATTTTTAACATTGAAATGTTTTTTTCTTCATATCAATCAAAACAAGAAATATCGTACTTTTCTCATATCAGAGATAAAGATGCAAATTTAGAGAGGCAATTGCAGCTTATCTTAGGACATGCAGTATTTTTAATCTCATTTCGACCACAAGAAAATTATAAAACGTACCCTCTGTCACTTCAAACTCTCCTGCCTCTCCCCCATCGATTATATATGGGACCAGACGTGAGGAGAAGTTATGTTTTCAATGTGACGGCATGTCCTTGTATCATTTGTATTTGGGGTCACATCCGATACTTATAACACTTTTATAGGACTCATACCAAGCATTGACGCCCGTCCTTTCCGTGTAAGTTGTAACATCTACCCTCCGTGAATCCAGTTCAGATTGACAAACAGGTCTCAAGTTAGCACAGCTGACTTGCCAGTTTCATGTGTACACGTCAATCATACAACACGAAAAGATGTTTATTCCTTGCTTGGATTGAACATTGACATTATCAGAAAAAGACATTATATAGTGTATACCTGATCAATTTAGTGATATCAAACTGTTATCATATTCAAAACTTCTCACACAAGCCCCAAAAATAATGCAGATTCCGATGCTTATTTATGGAATACGGGACACCTCCAAATGAACCTTAAATGAACATGTCCCTCCACGAGCTGGGTAAATTCCTCATACAAAGCAGTTGGCTTGACTGCCAATACCATGGATTGCATGTGCTATGATCATGTTTCTAATGTTCGTCATGGATAGATCCGTCAGAAAATCAATGGATATATACCGTTGTTATATGTACAATATTCAAGAACAATTGGTAAAGTCTTTCTGCTATAGTCTTACAGTTTTGCTTAATATCATATTATACCTCAACCAAACGTTCATATCAAGTTTCTCTAATTCATCATTCGGCGTGGCGCCTAGTCAAAATATGAGATATAATAATCATCATCTGGCAAAGGTGTTGAAGGGAAACGTAAAGGTACTGCAACAGTTTTCACGTGAGCATTGGGTGTGGGGGCAAAATAGATTAACTTAGCTTTACAATATCATATTTATATGTACAACTAATGCATTTTTGTGACAGAAAACGTAAAGTGCTGACACGTATAAGAAGAAGGTTGCCTATAGTGGCATTTACTGAGAGTACTATGCACATCAATGTTGTAGACCTGGTCCTTTATGCATTTGTGGAGAGACTTGTCCAACTCATTTTCTATGATGTGCTTAAACAGTGTGTCAGTATCGATTAATGAGAGGCTCATCTCACTCATTTTTAATGTTTCGGGTTAAAAAGACTTCACACTGTGACGAATTCAAATTCAATAACGTGCTTATTGTGAATGAAAAGAAGATATCTTGCTATTTTGTCTGCAAAGAATGTTCTGTTCCTGCGGAAACACAAAAGTGTGAGCAAATATTGGGGTATCACATTTTGGGGATGTTTCATTTTGCCGTTCGCATGAGTATGGTGATGACACGCTTCACTGTATTGTCTTCGTCTGTAAATCGGTATTATCAGAAAATTTTCAACAGGCGACGGTAAATCGAACTTAGCAAGAAACTGCCTGAGAGACGCACGGTTTAGTTATTTTCGTAAGGCTCTACGTTTTCGATTCTCTAAAGCAACAATCCTTTTAAGGAGCTGAAATTTCGTTTCTTCTTTGCTGCCTGTAATAATGCGTGCACATGAGGCGCATCACAGCTTCACGGAATGGTTGGTAGGTTGCTGCGTAGATGAACACATTCAACAAACTGTTGGATAGCAGTCCAATGGTCGTTACTTGGAGCAAGATAGCTGGAACATTTTCTTTCTTTTCAATCAAATTCCAAACTACACTGATCACGAACGGCGAATAACATAGACAGAAAACAGCAACAGATATCATCACCATCAGACCGAATTTGGACAGACTTTCACTTTGTTGGTTAGTCCCCGATGGGGTAATTCTTCGTTGACGTCGTCGCATTTCTGCGGCAACCACAAAAGAGGTGATGATGATGATGATGAAGGTGATCAGAGGGATACCAACTGATGCGATGACATTCGTGCTTGTATCAAAATCCACAACAACGACCGCAATGTTGGCGTTGTAGTAAAAGTCAAAATCTGGGAAAATTATCATAAAGAGTCTGATAACATTTACTAAGATGCTGAATATAACTCCCAGAATGAAATTTCTTTTTGTGACGATCCGGACATACGCCAGTGGTTTCCTGACAGCGATGCATCGGTCAATGACAGTCAAGGCCACGTTGAAGATGGTCTGTCCAGTCAGAAGAGTAGCCGTGCAGGAAGAAAATCCAATCAAGCTTGCTGGATAGGCAAATCTATGTAGAAATGCAGAAGGAACCACAAACACGAGATAGTTTAGTCCAAAAGAGAAGTCCGTTATTGCCCTGAAGGTAAGCATCCAAATTGCATTCATACGCAACTCATCAGTCTTGACAATTACGTAGATGATCACTCCATTGGCAATCATGATAGAAACTGAAACGAAAGTGTAGGCGACAGCCAGTGTGGTTGTGTTTGAGATGATATCACTTTGGTTAGAAGAATTCATCGCTGACTCTGTAATAAAGCCGTTGTTCGTAGACGCAATATTCATCTGTAGACTGTGTGTATTCTTGAGGTAATATTTTACGAACATTCATCATGTTCCCTTTATATAGTGATCTATTTCCAACATTAATAAGAGTTTTGGTAAGGTGACTCCTTCAGACGAGAAGCCTGTTAATCATTCAATTAGATTCCACAGTGTTCATTAATGATATGATTAGACCAACCACAATGGATGAATATACTCCGTAAGGTAGATGTCTGCAACATATTGATCAATAACTCAAAAGTCTTATTCCCATTTGTATCGAAGATCGTGACTACCTTGATGACTATCAGTTTTCTGATTTGTTCTGGCGGTACGTGAACGCAACGTTTGATATGTTTCATTCTTTTCTTTTCTGTAAAGTATTGAAGGCCTGTGCGATTTCAATGTGAGATAGAATAACAATATCTTAAATGTATACTCTTACTATGAACTTAAATTCATAAGGAAATGTTCTATGGTATATAAGCAATGCTGAAGGAGTGAACAATTATATGAAAATAATGAACATACACTGAAAAATCTAATCTATCTATTTTCTCCTGGTTGTAGTGTATTTTTTATGTTTATTCGAATTAAGGTCACTAAACAAACTACAAAACAAAGGAATAAGATTGTTATCCATCAAAATATAAATAAAAAAAACATCAATAAGCAAACTGATACAAGCCATATTTTGCCATATATAGCCATATATAGTATCAACTAACAAATTGCTTTACCTCATATTACAGTCATTAAAGAACGAGAACGGTTAATAATAAAAAGAGAGAAAATGATAAATGACATTGTGAGGAATATAAAAATGACGAATGTTTTAATATTTCGGATCAACTTTTATGGGAGACTATATTATGTGTAGTAAGAGCTTAAACCATGACGATTTGACAGAAGTTATGGAAAGAAAATTAATATATGATGAAGTCGTTAACGCCTTGAAACGTATGGAAAATGATTAAACCTACCAATATATATTGCGTGTGATCTGAATAAATACGTTATGAAATCATTAAATTATACTCTCTCAGTTACGCAAGTGCAGGGAATTATAAGATGTATTCCAAAATAGGATAAGCCAAAGAAAGTTCTAAGAAATTGGAGACCAATATCATTACTCTATTTTACCTACAAACTTGATTCTTCAGCTATAGCTCAGAGGCTAAAACCAACTCTCGCTTCGTTCATTAGTGAAGAACAGAAGGGTTTTATTCTTCAAGCCTTCAAGCTGTCGCCATTGGAACCCAATTTCACCATAGATTTAAGTATATGTACCGAAATATTAACCAGATTGATTGAAGGTAATAAACTTATTAAGAGGATAAAGATTGGTACTATTGAACATCTGCTAGCTGAGTTTGCAGACGACATATCCCTGATGCTGGAAGGCACAAAGACTTGTCTACAAGCAGTTTATAACACTCTGATCCTGTTTTGAATTTTTTTAGGATTACGAGTAAATATTGATAAAACTTTATTTATATTTGTTTTTTTAAAAACGCTGTCGAATGAAAGTTCTACAGTCAAGTCAAATGGATTGGACTGACAAAATTTAAACTATTGGGTATTACATTAGAAATTATGGTAAATATTAATTACAATGATAAATTTTAAGAAATCGAACATTCAATGCATCTCTGGAAAAGCAGAATTTTGACACCATTTGGATGTAATTACAGTAATGAAATGTTGCCAAAATTGAATCATTTGTATTCTACTCTCCCAGCACCATCTTTATATATTATACGAACTTTTCAAACTCACTGTTTTACATTTGTTTGGAACAAAAAATCCGATAAGATTAAAGAGATCGAGTAACGAGTACTATCTTTAAGGGTCCCAGTTCAGAAGATATCATTGCGTCACAAAATATTTCCTGGCTTCAAACTATCACTTACTGCCTTTACAACGTTTCTTTCCGACGCGAAGATTGTTCCACCCACATTTTTTTTAAATGATGCAAAATATATCAAATACCATATTATAGATACCATAAGAAACACTTTCTAGCGAGAGGTACTATCATGTTGGAGTACCTTCTTTGGTAGATATAAGTAAACGCAAGGGAAAATCTACGCACGTAGAGTGAGACACTGGCAACATCATGACTGTTTAAAAGTCATCTTCGGAGACGAAGGTCGAATCAACCTGTTCCAAACTCACGATTAAATGAATATAAAGAGTTGGAGGTGAACGACAGAGAGCAGCATATGTGTGCGAGAGGTTTTTCCAAATGACGTAGGCAGCGTCATTGTCATTGGCGGAATCTTCGACAACCAAAAGAAAGATTACGTAACTCAGTGTCAGATCCTCCCAGCTCAGAGAAAGAAGGACCAACTGCCTCAGCCAGTTGTTACAATACAGAGGCAACACCAAAGGTTGATTTTCGAGGTTTATAAGGCCATATAAGATGGATATCCTAAACCGTCGAAACATCTTGGTTTTGTCTTTGTCATGAAGCTCTCCTGACTAATCTCCCATCGAGTATATATGGGACAAGTTGAGATGACAGTTTACGTTTTCAATATGAAGGCGAGTCTTTGCTTGTATTTGGGGTGACACAGGATACAGATACCATGATTATGGGACTCATACCACGGATTGACGTCCATCCTCTCCGTGTAAGTTTTATTACGAGTATCTATCCCCTGTGTTAATTAACTGATATAAAAACATATGTTGTGACAAATAAAACACCCGATAAAATATGCTCTTGGCATATTAGAATATGATTCAATATATATGTTAGACATTTGAAACTTTGATATAGTGTCCCGTTTTCTACATTTAGCAAACTATTGGGCTGTGTACCTTTTTGTACCTTGACTTACCCTCAATTGGTATGCAGGATAGCGGAATGTCCTGCAGAGGTATTGCTAGACAGTTGGGGTATCACCACAGTGTTATTACACGTTTGGTACAAAAACATGTGAAAGACCGTGTCAGATCTGGACACCCAATAATAACCTTATGACGTGAAGACAAAGCACTGATTCAAAATGTTAGACACCTCGCCTTCACTAGTGCCCCAGAACTGAAGGACAACTGGATTACTCACAGGAGGGTCTCCATATCAACCATTAGGACTCGCCTTCGAGCGGCGGCTTCTAGGGCACGTGGACCTCACAACCGTGTGAAATTAACACAAAAGCACATTAATGAACGTCTAAGGTGGTGTAGATCGAGGATTGGAATTTGGCATCATGGCGCGGGATCAATTGGTCTGTTGAGTGTGAATGCTATTGCATATTTTGAACGGCCGAATTCGTGTTTGGCGACAAACTAACACCCGTTTTGCACCATAACAAGTCCAATCAACCTATCAGTGTGGTTGTGGCTCTGTGATGATATAGTGACTTGAAACCGAAAGAACATCTATGGGATATTCTTGGTCCCCGTATACGTACAAAACACCCTCCTGTTCAAAATGTGGCAGAGTTGGATGCAGCACTGCATCAAGAGAGGCAGCAGATTCCTCAACAAGGCATACAGAGGATTATCGAGGAGGGTTAATCAAGTCATCATTGCACAAGTACCATACCCTCGCTATTGACTGATTAACACTATTCTTAAACGCCGGCATCCACCACTATACAGGGTGTTGGCGTAGCTAACTTGACCTGAAAAAACTACACCTTGAAGGGAAAAAATTAGGGTACCTATGTTCAAAGTGGAATAAATCAAAATCTTCTTACCGGAAAGTTGTCATATTTACTTAATATATCCTTGACAATTCAAAGAAGGGGAATTCCTAAACATGTTTGATCCGAACTAAAACCTAAAAGAGTACTTTAACTGCATTAACTTCATTATTGTTTCCAAATTTGAATTAACTCTGTAAATGTCACGTGACTAGATTCTTATCAGTACCATACCAAACAAGTCTGCTAGTGGAGGAAAAGATCCATTCACAGTGTCAGATTTCACTGCCTTCCCAGCCTGACTGGGAAATAAAAATCTCCCCCATCCCATATATCCCCCAAATATTTAGCTGTGGTTTTGGGGATAAGCTATAAAGACGTATGAGAAAGGTTATGAAAAGTTTCTTGTGACAGGAAATGGATTTAGACGATTTTGTATAACTTTTGTCAACAATAGTGAAATATTCACTTCAAAGCTTTGTCAAAAGACTATGATTGTTTTAAACATTTTTTGACAAAAAGTTAACAACTACAGTTCCTTGTTAGCTCTATAGTTAACTCTTTATATAATCAAAGTTCTCATTAAATTAGTGTTGGTCATCTCATTGAATATATAAAACTTAATATACTGATAATAATATCAGCTTATCACACAAAATCAAACTTCAAGTTTTATAACTCATGGTTTTTTTCTGATTATTATGCACTGAAACTGAATAGTCTGCTACCAGCCACAATTTGTAGTAAAGTTTTGTGACCTTTAACCCTGCTGAGCTCTCCCATGCACCAACAATAAACGTTACTGCCCTGTCACTCAAACCCTGATTATATCTTCTGTTCATAGGATCAACCAATCACAGTAAAGATTACAAAGATAAGAAACCCATGGGGTTTTGGAGGTTTGGATCTCGGCCTTGAAAGAGCCATTCCGTGAGTTGTTGGAGTCAAATATGCCATGCTTAATCAATGGTGTCATTAAATCGCAAAGTATCGACTGTTACGAAACAGACACATTTTAAAGCTTATTGGTTATTTTACAGCGACAATATTAAGGTAGATCGCCTAATGTAATGGCCGTATTGAACGTGCTTGTGAAAAACTTAAGAAGCTAATTCATAGCAACATTAGTTCTGGTTTGTTCCTTGATGGGCTAAATCCTCTAGTCTCTGTACGTATCTGGGAAAAGGTTATTTTACCTAATTGCCTATTTGGATGTAATGTATGGGGGCAGTTAAAACAAAAAGAATATGAAATGCTCGAAATTATTCAACGATATTTTAGCAGAAGAGTTCAGGGTCTAACTAAAAACATACACCAAGGCCTGCATGTATAGATACTCTTAATATCATCTCTGTACAGGGATATATCGACAAGCAAGTTCTTCTCTTTGTTGGAAAATTGTGTAGATTTATTTCAAACAGGTATTTATTGGCCGTATTCTACAGTTGTAGACACTTACAATACCACGAAATGTTCTATGTCTCCTGTGTATAATATCATTAGAACTGTACATAAATATGACATGTCACATTTATTGCATGATTATGTTTTTAAATCCACTTTGCCGTCTAAATCTGCTTGGTCCTCCATTGAAAATGAACGAATGAGAAAATATGAATCTTGTATGCAAGAGAAACAGCTGCTCTCAAGACATGACATGCTTAGATACAGAGCTATACGCGTACGATCAAACAGTCCAAATCGAATCTGGAACATGTGTGTTATATATCCAGATAAAACAAAATCACTTGCTAATATTGTTAAGCTTAGTACATCACGAATCCAGTCTGCTGAATGTATATATGGTATTGTTGCCAATGATATTGTAATACATCTTTTTATGTTTTGTACTCTCAACATGCATGTGCGAAATGTACTCTTTGAAAATATATGTGATATGCCTGTAGATAGCTTTGTTGACCTCTGGTCACAAGATGATGACTTAATAGTTTCAACCCTTCTGGGGGGACTTCCCGAATGTATGACATCTGCAGAATTACAAATATGGTATTCAATAATGCTGTACACCTCAAACTTCATTCATGAATGTAAACATTTATTTTCACATTATTTTCTATTGTAAGTATTGAATACGTGTAGTTCCTTACCCCTGTTATTATATATACACATTAGAACTGTGTATCCTGCCCTTAGTGGCGAGACAATATATCCCGATTCAAGTTTTATTAGGCGAGACGATATATCATGGAATTATTGCCAAGGAACCTGCGAGACGATTGTCATCACGATATAGTGGTTGCGATACAATACGTATCCCGATTCCTTACAGTTTATGAAAGAACTATAGATAGGACATAGAACAGTAATGTTATTTCTTAGATACCAAATTGTCATAGATATTACACGAAGGGAAATCACAAAATAAGAGTGACTGTGAAATTACATATAAAATATCAGAAATGTCATATAATTTCTCTTTCTGTTTCTATTCTTATCACTGTTATCTGTGAAACAGAAGAAAAACCTGTTTAGCTTTCATAGTTATTTGTTTGAAACAAATCATGTTAACAGTATCGGGATATATTGCCTCTTATGGCGATACATCGATGTATTGTGGACCCTCACGATATAAATATCCTGATACGTTGTCTAAACATGTTTTGTATCGATGCACTCGTATCGCGTAGTAGACGATGCAAACATCGATACTATCGATGAATCATTACACCACTTATAGACATGTACCTGCTTGTAATCTTCAAACTTGGAGGAAATAAAGGCTATCTATCTATCTATCTAAAGGTTTTCTAGATGTCACAGCTGAGTGGCAGTAAAGTGTACAATTCATGGTAGTAAAGTGTACACCTCCATCATACGATACGTCTCGGAAAGAAGGGGTTTATTCCTTGGTTGGAAATTGACATTTTTGACATTGTTTGATAAGCAAACAATTCATCATCCCCGAAAAATGTACTCGGCATTGTACTATTTAAAGTAACAAAACCGAAAATCCCTCCGGACTGAGACAGTAAATGCGCAGTTATTTTTTAATATAATCCAGTATCAACACAAAAGAGTGCCGTCATCACCAAAGATTAGCATTAACGAGTGAATAAATAGGATTAAAAAGAAGCGTGTAACACTAAGTCATTGCAAGGTAAGGAAGCGGTACGGTGTCTGTATATTCTATTCTCTCTTTGTGATAACAAAGACCCGTCTTTAAATGTGAAATGACCCCACAGTGTCCACAGAGTGCTTCAAATATCCTCTTTATGGTAGTTTCAAATGTGAACTTACTTCTCTAGTGTATATTCAGAGATTCTGGGCTTTCAAGTACCAGACTGAATATGTAATGGACAAGTCAATTATATATCACTCATCTTCTGTAACAATCTTAAGAAACAATATGTGGAGAAACTTTTCCTTATCACTTTCTATGATGTGCTTAAAGAGTGTCAAAATCGATATATGGAGAGGCTCATTTCACTCTTTTTTATTGTTTTAATGGCTTTAAGAAGACTTCACATTGTGCAACAGAAGATATAAACTGTACTTCCTTAACGTGCCAATTGTAAACGATAGTAAGGAATCTAACCACTTTAAAGTTCATCTCAATCACCATTTGGTTGCCAGGAGTGTTTCTCTTGTTCCGTCGGTAACACAGGAGAGCGAGCAAAGGTTGCGGCACCACAATTTGGGGATGCCATTCATCTTGCCCTTCACTTGGATGTCGTGATGACAGCTTGTATATTCATATTTTCATTGTGTTGTCTTCATCTGTCAATCGGGACCTTCAGAAATTTTTCACTTGCGATTTTTCCTCGAAATCATCAAGAAACTTTCTGAGAGGCATAAGGTAAACTTGCTATCTGTTGCTTAACGTTATCAATCATAGTAACAATCCTTTTAAGATGCTGAAATTTCGTTTCTTCTTTGCTGCCTGTAATAATGCTTCACGGAATGGTCGGTAGGTTGCTGCGTAGATGAACACGTTCATTAAACTGTTGGATAGCAGTCCAATGGTCGTTACTTGGAGTAAGATAGCTGGAACATTTTCTTTCTTTTCAATCAAATTCCAAACTACAAAAAAGTTAAGGAAAATTATCATAAAGAGTATAAGATGCTGAATATAACTCCCAGAATGAAATTCCTTTTTGTGACGATCCAGACATACGCCAATGGTTTCCTGACAGCGATGCATCGGCCAATGACAGTCAAGGCGACGTTAAAGATTGTCTGTCCAGTCAGAACTGTAGCCGTGCACGAAGAAAATCCAATCAAGCTTTCTGGATAGGCGAATCTATGTAGAAATGCTGAAGGAACCACAAATATGATGTAATTAAGTCCAAAAGAGAAGTCCGTTATTGTCCTGAAGGTAAGCATCCACATTGCATTGATACGCAACTTATCAGTCTTGACAATTACGTAGATGATCACTCCATTGGCAATCATGATAGAAACCGAAACAAGGTGTAGGTGACAGCCAGTATGGTAATGTTCGACATTATATCACTTCTGTTTGAAGAATTTATCGCTGACTCTGTATTAAAGTTGTTATTCCAAGACATCATATTCTTATTGTAGTATTCCAGAGGTAAAATGACGCGAACAGTCAACATATTTTCTTAATACAGTCATCTATTTCCATCACGAATGAGAGTTTTGTTAACGTGAATCGTAATTTCAGACAAGAAGCTATTATCCTGCTAATCATATAATTACATTACCAGATGGTTATCGAAAGGATGTGATTAGACCAACAGCAATGAATGTGTATGCCACAACACTCCGTCAATACCAATAAATCAAAAGTCCTATTTCAAATTTGTAATGAAAATCGTGACAACTTTGATAACTATCATTTTCCTGATTTATTTTTTTGGTACGTTAACGCAACTTTTGATATGATTCATTCTTATTTTTTCTTTAAAAGTATTTGAAGCCTTTTTGTATTTCAATATAAGATAAACTACCATTAACAATAATGTGCATCTCTTAACATATAAGCAAAATGCAGAAACAGTGAATTATTATATGAAAATAATGAACGTACACAGAAATATCTTATCTTTTTGTTCTTCTAAAAGTAAAAAACGTAACAGGATATTGTTTTTTATTTATATTCTCATAAAGGTCACAATTAAATTACAAAACAAACTTGAAAAGGGAATAAGACTGAAATCTATCAGTAGAATAAGCAAACAAATACATCAATCCAAAACATATACAAGAAGTATTTTGCATTAAAATATCATATTATAAATTGTTTTACCTCTTATCACACTCATTAAAGCACGCGAATGGCCATACCTTGAGGGAGAAAAAAACAAATGATACTGTATAACCCCTGTGTTTTAGCTTAAAGTTTATTTTTAAAATCTATTAGGTTCTTTAGTGATTTGCATTAGCTTATGAAGCTTTTCTGTTGCTTTATAAGAATAAAGGATAACTGTCAGATTGACAATTTAATGAAAGAATCATTACGAATGAAATTTGTTCTGTGTCTGCTCTATACTTCTCTAAAACGATTTCTGCTTTTAAACTAATTGACTAATTTTGCAGTCAATTCTTTAATTTTAATCCGGGTCAAAACAGTCATGACTATAAACCACCACTTATAAATTTAACAAATCAATAGATTTTCAAAAGAAACTGCGGTTTATATTGTAAACACATTTTGGTTAACATTGGGGATAACGTTCATTTCTATATTTTAATCATGGACACATTGGCTTGCAAAGTTCTGGAATAGGGAAAGAATATTCTTTTTAATATTTGATTTGATCAACAAGGGGAGAGCCTGTTAATTGCCGATACCAACGGGATCGGGACAGTAGCAAGGCAGATCCCGAATGGTACAGGTTTTGCTTTAGGCCAGAGGCTGTTGTATAAAACTGAAGCTTACCATGTAAACCATTTCAAACAACGTTGACACGTATCGATAGTTCATTTTTACCCTTTAACACATATCGGTTGTTATCCATCATATGTATAGGGTTAAGGAACCACTCCGTTATTTTCATAACATATTGTGTACCTTTGATATGTTTTAAACATATTTATTTCCCAAAGAAGGGACCGGATTGGTAAACAAGCAAATGCTTATATCGATACCGCTCCGGGATACAAAACATAGAAACATGGCATGATGAATATAAGGTAGGGAAAATGCATACATATTTTTATTTTACATTTTCAAGTACTTTTGAAGACGACAACGGTATCGGTAGATATCATCAGTATGTCAATACGAAATCTGCCATAAGAAAAAGAACAACAACAACAAAGACTAACAACATCAATACTAGTTAAATATTATAACTATGCCATATGGACAGTACTTTAAAACAAATCTGCCTGTTAAAGTTATAAAATGTTGACTGAGTTTAAGAGATTAGTATTTTCAACTGACCGGCATTTTTGATTACCAAACAATATTGATTTCAAATCAAATCCTTTGTATAGAAAAACAGGTTTTGACGCAAAACACTTTGATATGAACCTAAATGTCATATGTGGTGATATAAAATCAAAATATCTGAACTTTTCATGTCCCAAAGACATACATGTACAATGTAAATATAACAAAAACAGATTTTCCATGAAAGTCTAAAAACAACCTTATAAATGCACAGAGGTGTAGATATCACGTCAAATATACATGGATACTGGTTATATAGCTTAACAAACACTATCAAATCCTAACTGCCCTCCTGGCTGTTTTAGATAAGTCTCCGCGTCACTGTCTGGTTTTCGATCATAATTGCGACGTTCTACCTTCATATAATCACTGTAAAAAAACAATGATCTTTAAAATGTGTCTTTTTGGTAACAGTCGATACTTCGCGATACAACTCACGGAGTGGCTATATAATAGTTAAAGTGACACAGAGTAAGTTGCAAGTTCAAATAATCTAACTAAACTTGTAAAATCATCCCTAAAATGCCCAAATTACATATGTTATTTCTTCTAGAAAATAATGGAAAAACGGTCACATTAATGTAAATTATATAAACAAATAAATATAAAATAAATTGCCGAAACTCTTATTCCTATTTACATGGATATGAGTTTAATGACCCATTCAACACCTCAAGTTCATATATACCTTTGTTTCTGATATAGATAAGTTTAGAAATAACGATTGAGTAATTGGCCTAGATAAACAGTAAGTAAAACCATTAAAGCTTCAATACTTTATTAAAACCGATCTATGGAGACCTTTCGTTGCTAAACACAAACCATATAACACATATGAAAAGGTTCTCTACAAATATTCCAAGCTGCTTCAAAAATGGCATCGTTAAACCGTTACTAAAGAAACTTGCCTTAGACTCTGAAATTCTTAATAACTACCGCTCTGTGACCAACCTTTCCTTTATCTCGAAAGTGCTTGAGAAGGTAGTGAAGAATCAGCATTTAAATAAGTTATTTAAATAATATTATTATTATTAAGCTTATTGACAGTTTCCAGTCTGCATACAGGTCACATTACAGTACAGAGACAGCACTTAACTGTGTGCTTAATGGTATCAAGATGTCAGTGGATTCCGGAGATCTATCTACCCAGTGATGCTGGATTTGTCGGCTGCGTTTGGTACGATTGACCATTCAGGATTATTTGACAGGCTCCGTCATACATTTGGCTTGACTGATTCTGTGCATGACTGGTTTTCCTTTTATTTAACGGATAGAACTCAGCTTTTACAGATTGATAACTGTAAGTCAACCAACTCCATTCTCACTTGTGGCGTACATCAAGGCTCTAATCTGGGTCCCATCCTCTTTACTATGTATATGAGGCCCCTTGGACAAGTCATCACAAAGCATGATGTCAGTCATCATATTTATGCAGACGACTACCATCTTGCGGATGGTTTGTCTTCAACAAATGAATCTCTGGTTATCGATAAGCTAGAATCATATATTGGTAATATGAAAGATTGGATGGCATCAAATCTGTTGAAACTGAACGATGAAAAAGCAGAATGTATTATTTTTGGTCTAACCAAAAGAACAGAGAAATGAGCACCTCCAAATTGGTCAGATATCAATTCCATTTTCAAAATCTGTTAAAAAATCTTGGATTTCGCTTTGACTCTAGCCTCAATATGGAAATTCAGATAAATCACCTTTAAAAAATCTGTCACTTTCACTTGCGAAACATTGGATCAGTGCGCATTATAATCTCTCCCAGAGTGCCACTGTCTGTCTTGTGAGAACTCTTGTCCTCTCTCGTCTGGACTAGTGCAATAGCCTTCTGGTCGGAGCCTCCTCTGAGCATATTAATAAACTTCAAAGGATTCAAAACAGAGTTGCTCGCATTGTAACAAGAACCAGAAACATTGCCACATATCACCCGTCCCGAATTCATTGCACTGGCTCCGTGTTAGAGAACGTGTTGAGTTTAAGATCCTTACTCTGACATATCAAGCTATACACAAATCAGCTCCTTCCTATCTGCAAGATCTCATTTCACAGTATCATCCAGCAAGATCCCTTCGTTCCAAGGACAAGTTATTAATCTCTGTTCCAACCTACAAACTCAAATCTTTTGGCTCCACATCATTTCAGTTTGCCTCTGCTTCTCTTTGGAATTCGCTTCCTCTCGACCTCAAGACATCTCCCAGTTTGGAAACTTTTAAAAAGAGACTCAAAAACTATCTCCTCCAACGCTACTCCTAGTATTTATATCAGCCAATGAATCAGTAAATAATGTATATAGTGTTTATAATTCAACCTTAAGATTTCTGCACAATTTCTTTCTCATTTCATTTGTCAGAGCTTTGTGCATGTCCCTCCTGTTCACGTGGAATCCAGCGCTATATAAATAGCCTTATTATTATATTATTATATAAACATAAGTAAGTTTACTTGTTTAGGTCTGGTTAATACACAAAAGGTTTTTAAATCGTTTTTGGTGTTTGACAAACATATGATATAAACATATGTTAGTTTACTTGTCTAGGTCTGGTAAATACACAAAAGGTTTTCAAATCGTCTCTGGTGTTTGACAAACATATTGACAACAATTCTACCTAAAAGTACAAGGTTCTACGATAGATGGTTCGTAGCCAATGTTTGCAATTTTATATGTAAACTCCCTGGCAAATAATTACCAAAGAATGGTAAAAGGTCAATCATACCATAAAACAAATAAGGAGAGTGAAATCCCTGTTTGGTAATTTGACAAAACTGTGAATACTCCATCATATTCGCGCAAAACGCTTAAACAGCACAGACAGAAACGGAGAACTGGGAACATTGCAGCGATATTGAGTTTAAAAAAACTGTCGTTTTTGAAAGTTGGATTCTACTTGTTTTATTTTGCCGGATTCTTTCATATGACTACGATAACGATCGTGTTGAGAGTTATAGCAAAACAAGACAAAACTTACTGTCAGCGTAGTTATAAACGTTGCACGTTCACAAAATATTCAAGAACGTCTGATAATAAAACACTAAAAATCTCCGTTGCCACAATTGAATTCAAAAGCTGATTGTCAGGGGTTTTGTTTAGCATCAGAGTTTTTCAGATACTAGAATTTCATGTCTCCTCTTCTGCCTGTAATACTGCACGCAAACAAGACGTAGCACAGATTCCCTGAAAGGCCGGTAGGTGGCGGCGTAAATGAAGACGTTCCACAAACTGTTAGATAGCAAGGCAGTGACTGTCATTTGGACCAAGATGACCGGAACATTTTCTTTCTTGGCAACCAAATTCCAAACTACACTGATCACGAACGGGGAGTAACATAGACAGAAAACAGCTACGGATATCATCACCATCAGACCAAATTTGGACAGACTTTCGTTTTGCGAATTAGCTCCAGAAGGGTGAATTTTTCGACGACCTCGTCGCATCTCCGTGGCAATAACACAGGAAGTGAAGATAATGATGATAAAAGTGAGGAGAGGTATGCCAACTGAAGCGATGACAGTCATTCTCGTATCAAAGTCCACAACACAAAGTGCTATATCAGAGTTGTAGTAAAAGTCCACATCAGGAAATATTACCATAAATAGTCTGATGACACTAACTGAGATACTGAATAAAATGGCCAGCATGAAGTTCGTTTTTGTCACTATCCTCACATAACCTAGTGGTTTTATCACAGCGATGCATCGGTCAATGACAGTCAAGGTGATGTTGAAGATAGTCTGTCCAGTCAGAAGAGTTGAAATGCAGGATGCAAATCCTATCAAGCTTGCTGGATAGGCGAATCTTTGTAGAAATGCCGAGGGAACTACAAATACGAGGTAGTAAAGTCCAAAGCAGAAGTCCGTTATTGCCCTGAAGGTAAGCATCCACATTGCATTCATGTGCAGCTCGTGAGTCTTGACAATCACGAGGATGATGACTCCATTGGCAACCATGACAGAAACCGACACAAACGTGTAGGCGACACCCAGTGTGGTAGTGTTTGAGATGATATCACTGTTGTTTGAAGAATTCATCGCTAACTCTGAAATGAAACTGGTATTCAAAAGCATCATATACAGCTGTAAACTGTCTGGATTCTCAAGGGAAACTATTGCGAACATCCACCATTGAGATACCTATATACTTCCTACCCCCTCGATAATTGTTGTACGATCGTTGTTATTTGTTTCACACCAGAACTGTAATCCTGCTAAACGCGCTAATTTGGTACTTTGAGTAAATCAGGAGGACATAATCATACATATACCAAAACAATGAATCGTTATACTTATGTTTCAATCACAATGTCATGAGCGTGACTAAATCATTAGGTTCTCTTTTATATGACTTTGTATGAAGAGTCTGATTTTTATTGAGTAAAATGTCACTGATTTATATCTCGATGTATCCCAAGCACAACTTTGGACATGTTTCATTGTCGTTATTTTAATTTCTGTAAGAAATTAATAATTAAGATGTGCTGCAAAAAAAAGAGACACCCTCTTTCACTGATATTTACCGTAAACCATATATTTATCTTCATATCAAATGTTCTAATAAAAAAGGGGGGAATTAATCGGCCTAATTAGTAAGACCAACATGCACCACAAACAGGTTGAAAATCATCACAAAAAAGATTAGTAGAATTTTAAGGTGCTCTGCAAAGACGGACAATCTTTCACAAATAATCTGTACTAGTCACACCATAACTAGATAAATTGAACCAAATAAAAATGAAACTAAAACGAAAAAAAAAAGTTTGTTACCAATAATCAAAAAATTATTTTTTTTAATATCTTACCTTAAATTCGGGATAATTCAAGCATTAGTGTGAAAGCTTGGCCTTGAAAAAGGCATCATTAAAAGCAGACCGCAGCCAAATGTTTTAAAAAGTAGTAAGTATAGCACTTGGAACACTCAGACTGAAGCGATCAAATACATTTATAAGTTATCCTTTAAATGTCCAATTCTTCTGCTGGGCAAAAGCGTAAATTTGAAAAAGGATAATTATTTTAGGTTGTACACACAATAAATTGTACATCTAAATATTTTGTCAAGTATGTAAAATGACTGAATGTATGAACACATGTATATGGGCCCGATGGCCTACACATTGAATAAAGTATATTTGATTGATTGAAATATTATTATTAATCTTTTACTAAATGCAAGTCTAAGTTACCTAAAGCACCAGTACAAGTACGCTCACAACAAATTAATGACCCTAACTTATGCTGATTATTATTTCGTCATTTTTGTCTGGATCATTTTGTGAAAATTGCTCATCTTGGGAGCTTTTCGTTGATGAAATACTGACCAAGTATCAGGGTAAGGCATTAAATAGACATTTTCTAAAATTCATCAAGTTCTCTTACCGACACACTTTGTAGCTTGTGTGAATTACACAGACCAAAACTTTATGCATGGCGACATTATTGAGGATTACTGACTGTTGCTGGAACTTTAGAATTGTAGCCCCTGGGAAATCTTATCTCATCTCATTTAACTATCTTTAGATGGCGGAGATTAGGGTCATTAATTTGTTTTTGTGAACCTGGACTGGTGCTTGTAGGTTACTCGTTTGTCCTTGATGCTGTGTATATTTGTAATCCCCCTTGATTTCAATCTTTATGAGTCCTTTGTTATAACGCTTAAGTGGATTTTTAAAAGTCATTTTGGAATAAATGCCATTTTGCGTGCTTATAACATTGTTAATTGCCACACTTACGAAATTACGCTATTCAGCATGGATTTGTCATTTGTTTAGGTTTGTGGTCACACTGATTCATAGACAGCTCTTTGTTGAAGAGATAAAACAGATTGATGCGGAGAGCTAATATCAGTCACCGACGCTGAGGCTATACCTTAAGTCAATTCAATTCAGTTCTTTATTAACCTTTAGCTTTACAGCTAAACAACCGTTATAATACAAAAATGCAATGATGCAGGTGAACACTGGCTCGGTATTTCCTCAGGCCTTAAATCAAGGCTTGAAGAGAAGACCCCAGCTTAATAAACTTGTTTACAGTATAAACATACCACCCTAAGGCGTTTTTAAAGATATAGTATATTTATATAGTTAATGGTTTTTGGAAACGAATGTTCATTGTTACACAAATGGATCACCTTTTTTGCAGATATAATGATTTGATTTGGTAGCACATCTTTATGTGTATAAAACCAAATCGAGTATTTTGTTATTTTCAGAGAATAAATAAATATTGGTTAAGAGTCGTAGGTTATTCTTGGAACATAGCTACCTAAATCTTAGATGCTCCCATAAACATAATTACACAATCTGCACATACAATTGTCAATCGTTAAAATAAAGCATTTTGGTATGGATAAATATATGCTTGTATCTGTATTGTACATCACGAAATAAAGCATCGTTCAAGTCATTCTGATAGTTTTAAGGTTCTATATCAGTCAAAATCATTTTCAAAAAATATTACTTGATTTACTACATATTTCAAGTTGACCATTTTTTTAAATAAGCGATCCGTGTTCGTAGTCGTTTTGCTATACAGTTAGAATTTTGCGAAGAGCATTTAAGAGAAGAATGGTCCCGAGCTGTACAACTGAGTTCTGTATTTATTAGCTTGAGCTATACATGATATAACTCATCTCTTGATTGTCAAAGAAAGTTCATTATATCCAAAACATCATTAACAATTTCCAAAATCGTAGTTCATGTGGATTTAATGTAAAGTTGTATTGAATCCTTCCGACCAAGAATAAATGTAAACTAGCTTGTTTTCACTTATTTTTACATCATGTTTATTTTCTTAGTAAACAGATTACTGAATAGATTTTATTTCCAAGACATACATAAATTCCTTTTTTCAACTCATAATTCTAAAATTTGCTGAAATCCTTTACTGAATCATTTAAGAAAAATATAATATAATTTTGAATTTTGAAAATTATGGTAAGACAGTGTGTCTCAGCATATTTACTAGAATGATAGTATGATCATAATATAAGATTGCTGAGGTTGACATATTTTAATAACTCAAAAATTGAAATGTTTCCGCTTTCGCTGACGCATCACAGAATATAACATTTGCATGACATGTAATAAATGGGGTGGGCGGGGGTAACATGAAATAACATGAAGTGAATGTTGACTAAGAAAACTATGCATCAGTTTATCATATAGCATATATAAATAGAAATTAAGTAGTTGGTAAAGTAGGTGAATATTATATACGGAGTATGCTATTACTATACGAAATATCGTTGGGTGTGTCAACAAATAATACAAACTCATGTAAAGTTACTGCGTACGTGATATTTTTATAAGATCTTCATAACAGTTTTCTAAATCTTTAAACAACTATTTTTACACATAGAGGTTGTTCAAGTCATATTTCCCTACTCCAACCTCTGTTTCCGAAAAAAAAAATGTTTTTAATCTTCTTCTGCTTCTTCATTGGTTAGCACCATTATCGTATCGCGTACCCTGGACTAGAAACCACATAGTCTACGTGATGTAAGGGAATTATCAATATGACATATGATAAATGACAACAGCCTATACCAACTGGTAATTAATAAAAATGAAGCGAAGTAAACAATCAAACCCCGTGTGTTGCTAATAAAGTCATCTACCAACTGCTGTGCGTTGACGTCAGACAGCTAGTTACACAAAATTCACTCTTTTTTAGTTTTCATTTTGATGTTATTGCTTTTTCGTTGTACGTTTTTATATTTTGTTTACAAACGTTTGCGTATTTTACAGCTACTTAACTATTTGTAAATTGGCAAATTCGTCGTAGAAATATTATTTTTGATGTTTTGTCCTTAGAGTTATAGTTAAAATGATGCAGATATAAGAAGGAGGACAACAAAATGTTAGAATTAACTTACAAATGATCATGAAAATTTCATCGAATTTACTTTTAGTTACATTAAAATAAAATTTACCAAGAAATATTTTACTTGGGACCAAGAGGCAATGGAAATAAATTTCTAAAATTAACCAATGACATCATGTATAATCTATTTTAGAACACTTTATTTGATTGAGGAGGAAAACAAGTTCTTGCATTTTTGAAGTGAACCTCAACACACATACAGCATACATCTCCGTGTAGACTTAAATTTTGTCTATAAAATAATTCAATAATTTTATTTTCCTTCATCAATAATAAAATAAAGTTCGAGATCTTAGTTGTATGTGTATGCAGTTAAATCTAAAATTGCTGAATGAGGACCTATACTGTTTTAAAGGCTCCTATCTAAAACAGGATTAATCAACGTGTGATATGGAGTTTTTCTAGTTGTGTTATTGGAAACCATGACACATCAACAAGTTAACTATACAAGCTTCGAAATGTCCACTACGCGTCTTACAACAAACATCAATTGAATAACTGGTTGATTTACAACCTGTTCAAAGCATCTCATGCGTTTGTCATTTAGTCATACTGATCGTAAAATTGTAAACTTGATGGTAAAAGAAAACCCATCTTTTGATCTTTACTGCATTTCGAACCTGTAACTGGAACTCCAAATGATTTGTTTGAGGTTGTGTTGCCTTTAAGGCCTTTGACTACCCTAGCACGATGGAGGCGCGTGTTGTCATCCTGGTACATGTTATCCACTTGAGCATTGGCAACGAGGAAAGGCAGAAGAGTGTTATCAATTATGAGAATTACGTTAGAACATCTCTTTATTAATCGTGTCTTTCATGACCATGATTTTCACCCTCTATTCATAATAAAGGCTGCCCACACAAGGACTGATCCACCACCGCTCACCGCTCTTGTCGGTATGGTCATAAGTTTTGAGTGCCGGAAGACGTAAGCGGCCGTCAGCAACATTCAGGTTGTACTTTAATTCACCAGAGAGAGGTGCAACGTTGCCGTGCCCTTGCTTAAGCCAGACGAAGGAGCATAGGTCAGTTACTTTGGGTGGTTTTAGTTAACGATGAGCTCGCAGATAGGCCGCCAACACACGTCTGTTGACACGTTTGTGATACGATCACGTACGTCGTTTCCTTCCATCATTCCGGACGTCAAAAGACTTATCCAGAGCCTGCCAAAGTCTACCAAAGTATTTCAAAAATCAATAATTACAAAAAAAACCAGTTGAAACTGATATTTCTAGTAGAAAAATTCATTTCCAAAAGAAATAATGAAACTGAAAAATTAGATAAATAAATGGTTTCCACTCCTCCCATTATTCTCTCCTTCTACTGTTATACCTATATGTTTTATGTTGTACGTTATTGACTATGTAACCTAAGGGAACAAATAAAAAGTTCCAAAGTTAAACGTTTTATGATTTTAAATGTGGCTTTAGTAACAGCCTTAATACCTTATGACCTGAGTTAAGTTTAAATCGCCTCCCTAAATTGCATCATTATCTCTTGTTTTCAATGAAAATATGAAAGCGAACATAGAAATGTTAAGAATTCGCAATATTTTGTCCAATAAACGGGTTTTTTAAGTTACATTACCAACTTAACACTACAAACCAATGTTTTTCTTTGTATCTGCTGTAGATAACATTCCTAAATTACGTTTGAGTCATTGGCGCGCGCGACTGTCCTGTTTTCGATCACAATCAAGGCTTTAACCCGTTTATTGTTGTTATACTGAACTGATAAGCAGTAGGATTCTTTTTTTTCTGAAACAACAAGTACTTCTAATGAATAATACCATTTACTAAGTTGGACATACTTGACTCCAACAACATACTCTGTGTACCATTAACTTCACCGGTTCTTCAGTGTTTTGTAAGCAATCTGCTTATGACAATCTGTCGCAAGTACGTACTAATTTTTCTAACGCCAAGTACATAGTTACTACTTCTTCTTTTTTTAAATATACTGCCATATTCGGCCTCAGATAGATGATAAGATCATTTGAATATATAGCCAACCTGTTTACTCTCCAAAATGTTTTTTAAATGAGTACATGAACACACTTTTTCTGCATCCACACGTGCATTTTATTGAATGAAATAGCCATATAATGATGGCATTAAGCGTGTTATATGCAATATCACCCTTGTAAATCACGTATTGCTTAAAATGCTATGACCATGATGC
Organism: Phorcus lineatus; assembly: GCA_921293015.1. Taxonomy (NCBI): domain Eukaryota; kingdom Metazoa; phylum Mollusca; class Gastropoda; order Trochida; family Trochidae; genus Phorcus; species Phorcus lineatus. The sequence goes on along the minus strand of OV121085.1, from coordinate 27,156,831 downwards.
ACACGTCATCCTACATTGTGAATCTTTGATGTGCCAGAGAAATAACTTCTATTTAAAACTACTTGACATACTTGATATAGATGCCTATGTGAATATTGAATTGTTGGATGATGACGATGTCTTGGCACTATTTTGTGGTGCACCCCTTGACATTAATGGCCTTACAAATGAAGATAGACAAACTGTAATACTTGAATTTTCACACTATATTTATGATATAAGAATCTCTCTGAGTAAAAACTTCTAAACAATGCTCCTGTAAATATTGCAATGTGCACCGTTATGGTTTGAATTTCTTGTAAATATTCCTTATGTACATATTTGATTGATATTGTTTTTGCCTTGTAATCTTCAAACGCCATTGGAGGAAATAAATACATTCATTCATTCATTCATTCATTCATTCCCTTGTAAATCACGTATTGCTTAAAATGACTATCAATTTTATGATTACTTAATTACAAAGACATGTTTGCAACAATGCTCATACTCTCCCCGCAGAGACTACCAGTGCATCCCCATGCTGTAAGAGGGTTATATTTAGCTGGATTTTTTCAACACAAATGATAAGGTTGATAACATGATTTTGAATGAAGCTCTATTGAATAGCCAATTTTCCTGGCATGCTTACATTTATACAGCTAAGCTAAGTAAAATGTAAAAAGTGTAAAATACTAAATCAATATATCAAATTAAATATTAATTGATAAGAAAACCTACCTACAAGTTAAAATACTAGTACTACTTAGGGACAATTAAATTCAATGTTTGTTTACGAGAACATTGTGCTACAATCTTCGATATTTACTCCTTTTAAGAATCACCGATGCATCATCTATGTTTTGTTGCTTAGAATTAAAAGGAAGTCTCGAAGTGATGTAACGATATCATTAAACCATTTTTCACATAGATGGTATGGTAGTAAATGTACAGCGTACACATTATGACACCCAATGGATGATGATGATGATGATGATGATGATGCTAATGACGACAACGAAGATGATAACAACTACGATGAAGATGAGTGTGATGATGATGACGGCTATGATCAGGATCAGGATGATGATAGCGGTAAATGATGATGCTGATGATGACGCTGCTGCTGCTGCTGCTGATGATGATGATGATGATGAAGATGATGGCGATGATCATGATCAGGATTATGATAGCGGTAAATGATGACGGTGCTGCTGCTAATGATGATGATCAGGATCATGATAGTGGTGATAGAAGATGGTGGTGGTGGTTCATTATCAAAACGTTAACGCTAACTGCTTTGTCTTATGAGGGTGACAAAGGTACTTGCAAGTTAAAACTAATAATGATAATGTTTGTCATGATCACAAAGATATCGATTACACCAAGCTAAACCAATGCATATCCATCAAGAACCTCCTCAGCTTACAGTTAAAAATTGGAGTCTGTTTGAGACTTATGTTACTGTCACGCGGTTCGAGCGTGCGACCTTTTTCCCGCCTCTCCTCTAATGTACTTTCATAAAATATCACCAATTATTGCATATATCGAAAGTACATATTATGCACTTTACATTCATGTATCTATTTTTATCATTCATGTCTTTATTCGCCGACTGTGGCTATTTTTATATGTTCAAATGTCATTTTCATGCTCCATTTATCAGCCTTTTTACATGTAGCATTAATATGCCAATGCTCATGTTACATATATTTATATCTTCTTGTAGAGGAGTTTGCGCCCTTTACAATAAGCCATTGTAGGGTTCCATACCTTAAATATTTATGGAGCTAGGGATAATTTAATTTCGCAAAGAAACACAGATTCGCGATATCCTTAAGATAAGATACCATCTCCTCTTGGAGATCGGCCTGGTCTTCATTGACGTCGGTACGGAGCCAATAAATAGCGGGCTAAGCTCTGGTACCAGGAGTCTTGACTTGATCCTTGCGGGGAGAGGTCAAGGGTGGACCTGGGACGTTGGACGTAAATTGGTGAGGTTGATATTCCTTTATTTTTCTCTGTACCTTTCTGGAGTATGTGATCACTTCCTTTAAGAACTTACAGTTTTTAACCTTACCTTCCCTCCCATTATTTTATAAGTTCTACTATACCTATACTAGTGTTCTTATTCATTTACTCACTCAAGTAGTGATTAGGGATCATCTAAAGTACTGTGTGCTTGTTGTTTATTCATCCCTATTTTTAGTCCACCCGTGTCCCCCCCCCCCCCCCCCCCCCCCCCCCCCCCCCCCCACCCGCCTTGTATATTTACGCTAAGTGTTGATTTGTCTTATTGATGCTAACTCGTTAAGACGGCCATTAGCTTATCTTGTTGTTACAACGTCTGGGGGCATGCTAGAGTGATTCCCTACAGTTTGTCTATTTGTTCATTCATGGGTTGTTGACTTCCTTAATTAGTTGTTAACTCCTGTTGAGTGGATTACGGGTAGCTTGTTGCTGTACCCGGTGATCGTCTTGTTTAGACTGCAAATAAATCACTTGACTCACTGATTTGCCTCTCTCTAGTTTATTATTGGCTTGATTATTTTCTTTTCTTATCTTCCTGTCGGATAAACGGGTCTAACCTGAGTTTAGATATCGTTACACCGTGACAGTTACTTATTCTGTCAGTGGGCCTATTAAGAACATGACACTTTTAATCAACGACGGGTTTGCACTTTTTTACTGATGAAGACAAATGTATAGATAACGACTTCTTTAATCATGACGTATCCCACATTGGACACTGATGAGAGCGTCATTATCAATAATCCGTTAAAACGCCAGTCATATATATATATAGGATTCATTTATTATTCATTTATCTCTCTTTTATTATTATTATTTTTGAAAATGTCATTCATGGAATTAACTCTTTTTATTTCATATGATAAAGCTTGAAAATATGAACAAAGAATAACATCGGGTCATATAACGTAATTACAAGTGCGTAACGCACACAATATACATAACATCTTAAGAATGCACAGCATATGATCCCTTGATGATCCCCCCTTCTGCGAACTAGGGTAAGTTCACACTTTTTTGCAATTGCCAGGACCCTGCAGATTTGAAACAAGAAGTGTCTATCGTGTCAATTGGGAATTCTTGCACCTTCCGATGTTCAGTCTGAATGATTGGAACACCATTGGTATACCTTCGTGCCCCACCAATTCATCTCCAAAGTTTCCATCAGACGAGTTTCAATTTGTATATTTACGAATACGAGGGACAATTGGGTATATTTTTGCGGTATATAAAATCCAGTGAGAACATCTACGGAATACTCATATTCATTCGAAATATGCTTGAACATTCTATTTTCATCATCGATTGCTAGTTGATAATGTGTCTTCATAAATGTTACATTTTTTTTTACGAAAAAAATGCCCCGTATCCTGTATGTTTGTAAGTAGTTCTTCGCTCTTCGGACTTGAAAAGAGATTCATAATAAAGAGAATGTTTTTAACTAAAGGTGAGGGAGATCATACGAGGTTTATGCAACGGATAATCAATGTTCACCTGGTCTAAATCTAGTTAAAGAAGCTCAAATGCTTCGTCTTTACGTACCTCGGGCAGTATAATATTACACTAGTTTTAACTAGATATGTTCAGGCTGTAAATACGTGTATATTCTTAGCACCATGATCTTATCCATCCTGATCCATAGAGTATTTGAATCCACAGAGCTCCTTCCACTTCCCTGATCTCCTTCAAACCAAAATTATTATCCCTGTAATTAGCCAGCCAATGAAACGACTCGCTTCAACCTCCTCGGCGACATTTCATTCGCTGAAATGAATGTACGATGACAATAGCCATGAAGAACCATATGTCATCAATACGAAGCCTAAGGAGGTCAGGGTATTTGCAGGATCTCTGTGGATTAAATCATGCTGTTGGAGCAGGCTGGATCTGGTTTGTTCATATAACGAACCTGCCGTTTTCAAGACACAAAGGTACAGAAGGCTCAATTGATGGACTAGTTTTGTTCTTTAAAGCTTCACAAAGCAGTCCACGGAAATAAGTTTCTTTGGCACGTATCTCGGCCATTTCCTTGTCAAGCCTTTCGTGCTGCTCGACGTCTTCTAGTGCCTTGATATCCATAGCAACGACCTTGACCTCCAATTCTTTCGTCTTTTTGAACATATGCGCAATTTCCTCTTCCTGGATGGATGCCTTCCGAGTCATGGCGGCCGATCCTGGAACGTCGATATTTGGAACCTTTAGTTTACAGAAACTATTGCTTTTGTAAATATACAGGATTTGGTAGGCTTGGTATTTGAGTGAATTGGAAGTATATCGCCTTTGATTTTATCATTTTATCTACAGAGCTCCTATAGTGACATATAATCATTATATAATCATTTTTTTCGAAAGATAATACATCAATATTCATCTTATCTAATGTCAAAATATACCATTTTAACTTGCCAATCATAATGAGAAATATTAAGATTGTTCTAAATATGAATTTTAGAGGCTATTTTCACTAAAAAATATTATCCCAATATTATCTAAGATTTTCTAAACTTTCCTAGATTTAATATCTTACTTAATCCAGATAACAAAATAGCTCCAAGCCTTATCATATCCCTTCCTTTCATTCTAACTAATCTCTTTTTAAAAAGTTTCTAAGTTGTACGCTACGCTATAACCTAGCGTAGTTTAACACAGTAAAGATCTTATTTTATTACTTTTCTTTTATAAAACCGAGATATGGAATCATAAGATTCAGTAAACTTTTTCGTTTTTTGATACGATTGAATACACTACCATGAATATTGATCTCTTCCCCTCCTTTGAAATACAAGACATCGACTCGCATCTGTTCCAAGAGGTTTCCCTGAGGTGTTTGGGCCACATCTTTCAGGCGCTTAGCACAGTTTGAATGCATCATAAAAGTCACAAAGAGGCTGTTAGCTGGTTCGAGTCCACTTACGAACACAAATTTAGGGGGGACAAAAAGCAACCGAGCAACATTGGCCCGTAGATCTTCAAGTTCTCGGCGGTGGAACGTGTCAAGGTTCCCTTCAACGTGAAATTTCACGTGTTCGAATCCATCTTCTGAAAATTGGGGTATTTCGTTATTTATTCATTTTATTTAAAATGTCATTGAAGCTTTACTGTAAAATTAAGTTCATGGCCAATTCAACTCACTCAACACTATTTAATACTAAATAGTAAGTGATGAGATTAGCAATTGTTCAACTAGTAAGCTGATATTTTCAAGATGACAATGATATGCAATAACTTTTCCAGAAGCTGCATTAGCTAGTGTAGTACTTAGCACGTCACTCAAATCGCTATTGACAAAATATACAAGGTTAAAAAGTGTATTGGTCGTTTATTGTAACCTTTGAATGTAACAAGTGCTTCAACATCGTCAATATATACATGAAAAAGAATTCAAGCTTATACAGAGATAAACTTCAGTGACTTGGCGTAACGCCGTTAAGGATATCAGTTTTTGAGACCGATAACTTTTGATTTACCAGGGTTGTCATCAGGTGTGAAAAAGTGAAGAACATCGCCGATTTTCTGCGCATACTCAGTAGCGAGTTGATGCAGATCATTTCTGTCCGTGTGGTAGAGAAACGACTGCAGCAGGAGAAGATTGTCACGTGACAACATCTTCTGCTCGCGCAGGTACGTGAAGAACTTCTGTGGGGTGGTCAATCTCTCCAAGACTCCTTTCGGGATCCCTCTCTGGCCTGAAACATATTGGTCATGATAATCAGGACAATCTGAATTCAATCTCTGTGAAATCAGCTCGAAACTTGTCCCTCGTATCTCGCACCGTTTCTTAAAGAGTCGTGTCAGACGACCTTGACCGACAGGTTGTGTCCGCCAATAAGCGTCGAGGCTGGAAAGACATCGGCAACTTTTGAACTGACATAATAAAACATTCAATCTCAAGCCAAGGCGGGATGAACGCAAAATGGTCGTGTGTTTGATTGATATCAAGACGAATATGCTCATGTTTGGTCTGCGACCCCAAGGGAAATTTGGGAATTAAAAGAAAGAAATGTATCAAAATAAAACTACAATACGTTAATGAATAGGCGTACAAAGCATTTATCTCAAAGTTAGGTCGACAGTGATTTTGATAAAAGATCTTTCATTTCATTTTTATTTTCTAATTTCAAAGTAAGAATTTCTTTTAATTGGGACATATAAATGAAATATTCATCAACTGAGCACCATTCTCTCAGGACAGAGGTAGCACGTCTGGTCTCTCGTCCAAAATTTTAATTTGGCATGTTGAAATAGACAGAATGGGTCATATTTTATAAATTTCGATTTTGTTTAATTTCTTATTAAATATTCCATATCGAATCGGTGAGAAGAAAATCAGCACAATCACATTGGGTTAGTGCAAAGGAACAAACATGACTAATTTTCAAAGCAGTTGATAACTTATACAAGATTTTGAAGAGAACAATTAGAGTTTTTGAATTATTAACTCTTTCAATGACCACTTCACTCCGATGACCTGCCAGAAATGTTACAGTTAATTGTGGGCTATTATAAAGATTTGCCTTAGAGAAGAATGATTCCGCACAACTGTATTGAAAATTCAACAACATTCGTTTCTTTTTCGCAATGCTACGATACCTCAAAGACATACCAAATTACATGATATTAGCACTAGCATACCCAGATATGTGAACAAACTGTTGATATGCGGCTGTACAAGTTACTCGACCCATAGCTTCCAACGTTATTTCTGTAACGATTGGGTACAATTTCCCGAATGTCAAAGCCCCAAAATATCCCCAAGCGGTGAAAATTTGCAACTACGTCAATGTTCAATGTTTAATCCATCGGTTATTCTCTTGCATTTTCAAATGACATGTTAGAAGGTGAGGGAATTTTGTTCTTCCCGACAGTTTGCAAAAACGTTGCTGGTAGCACAACTCCTTTGCTAGCAAGCAATCAATATTTTATAGTATTGCCTAGTAACACCTGGGATTAGAGCAGTCTCTATCTGAACAATTGTCTCTGTAGCTCACCAGGTACTGCACTATACGTACCTATTGTCTCAAACGTTGAAAACTATTAACAATTCACATAATAAAGCACTGTCCAAGTAGTTGCTAGTCTGGTTTAGATAGTCACCAAATTTACAATTCACATTTCTAATGTTTCAGAATATTGGGGATTGCCTCGAACGCCCATATTTGAGGACGGTACAAACTGGGATCCCCTTGGTGTGAGATACACAATTTAACAAGCCTGGTGAGCTAAACAAAATGATTCATTGACCATAAATGGCTAAAATTGCTACGAGGAACAAATTAGTTCTTGTAACTCGACTTCAGTATTTCGAAGAAAGCTGGTTGAGATGAGATGAGATGATTTGATGTTGAAAAGTTTAAACAATGATTATTATTTACCTGAGCATAGGAACTTCATTGATTGGAAATCATCATCTCCAAGTTCACGTCCGATCCTCAACATAAGAACATTCAACTCCCAGTCGTCAGACGGGATAAACTTTTCCATTGCCTATGTCAGTCTGACGTCATAATGATGGTGACGTTGTCATTGACTTTAAAGTGTACTGCGTCTTTAACTTACAGTTCGTTTCATGTCAGTAAGGTCTTGTCTTACATAAACTCATGGGAACACATCTGCAATCTGAAAATGAAGAAACGATTGCTTAGGTATCTATCGTATGACTTTGGCTGAATGTCTATATGTAAGAAGACATAAGTAAAAACATTACCTATTCAGTGACGTTTTTTTATTATGGATATATATTTTATTAAGTTCAGCATTCAAAGAGCCGTAAAATCTTCAGTAATAACACTCTTTTACGAAGAACACTTTATATTATCGTCGCATTCATCAAGCAGTGGACGGCTACGATCAGCCTAAGCCAATGGTTGCTGGAATAGTATCGGATAAAGTACAACTCTATGTTTCCATGCTCGTGAGATTATACTTTTCATTCATGAAGAAATATAATGACGAAATATTACAATAAAGTACACTTCATTCTTCCAAAATAACATAATAACTATCGTTCTTATACTTTTATGACACATATATTAAGATAAAACAGCGTAAAATTATAACAAAAGACTTACAGGGCTAATAGACTTTTTATATTTCTAATTAAATTTTAAATATAGCAGCCTATATACAGGCTTTTATCACGAATATCATCATCATTTGATTCATAAAAGTCCTAAAATGATCACATACAAGGAATTAACGAATAAAGACATCATCATTTCACGTGAACTAAAAACATAAAATTTAAAGTTAAGAAGCATAAACAACAAGGGCCATTCAGATATCATATGACATAACAACGGATTTCCCGCTCTGACAGACAGGGCCCGGCTACTCGACAAGCCAGTTTAAGCGCAATTGAAGTTTTTCGTATCAATTACATATATCCACTCACGTGTCACAGTTGCGCAAAACCAGCGTATAATACGATTGCGCGCGTGTTCTTTCAACATCGTCAATCATGAAACTATTCAGTAAAGCCGTTACGCTCTAATTGGTCCAGATATTCACACATTAAACTCATCACAACACACATGAGTGGACGGACATGTGTACAAGCCGTAAACGGTCACCATGTTGGTTTAAAGCACCCATATTACATAAAATCTTGACCTCTCGTTCCGTTCCACCGATTTCATTTTATATGAGTCACATTAAGTTTAGGTTTAAGTGATGACGACATGCATGAGCAATTCTACGATAAAGCTTTAGGTTTACAGTACCATTTCGTACGCTGCAAAAATAAATAATTCTTCAACAACGACAACATAACCATGCAGATCAACGTAAATAGCGAATCTACTGACCTACGATTGTTCATCAAAGACGGTCCATCGTACAACAATGTACATCATCAAACAACAATGTACAACATCATACAACAATGTACAACATCGGAAAACACTGTAAAGCACTGAAAGACACTGTATAAAACTGAAAGACGAGAAAATAACCAGATCAAAGTAAATAACGAATCAACTGACCCACGATCGCTGATCAACGAGAGTCCACCGTACAACACTGCACAACAGTGAACGACACTAACGGGGCTGATTCTTTGAAAACTCCCTCAGGATCCTATGTCATGGTTTCCCTTCAACAGTAGCCATCAGCGCGCAACAACTGTTGTTAAATTTCATTGTTAATTCACAACAATGTTACACGTTAAGTGACTTTTCCTGTGCGATGCTTACCAACGTACTGATATACAACGAGGCCACTGTTTACATTTAGCGTAGAAATGTACCATATGAGTCCAGTCCAGTGTCGCACGCTCACTATAGACTATCTCACCGTCTCGCCTCTCCACTCGTCCCGTGTATAAGTATTTTTGACCTTAACTTCACCCAAGCAGACTTAATATACCCTTGAAAGGAAAGTCTAGATTATGGTTAAAGTATTCTCAATTTCTCCAAGTTCTGTTTTCCAATATTCTATAGGATGATCATATGAATAACTTTAATTTAATTAAACAAATTAAGAGACTAAGTGTAAGTCATCAGTCACTTCGCTATTTCAATCGTAGGATAGCTTCCTCCACCACGTTAAGTTATACGTAAATTGTAAGATGAGGTTATGCATGGTTTAGTCCACTTTCAGTGGTATTTACCTTTGCGGGGTAGTTGGGATTTTTATATATCATAGTGTAGCGTAAAAGCCTGCAACATCGGTTGTGTTATATAATTCGAAAAAAAAACTGAAATCGTTTACTGGATCTGACGACATAACGTAAAGCTCCTCTGCATTTCATTTTCAAACCTTACTGCATGTTAACCACAGCAATCACTGGTAGGATTCGAACTCAAGACTTTTTATCTTTTGAAGTTTTAGCTGTGGTGTTATTACACAGAGGTGTGAAGATTGATGGTGAAATGAGGTTAAGAATGAGTTGAATGTAAGAAGTCGATAGTACAATGTTTACGAGTTTGTATTGATACTCATTAATTGCTAAACATCTGTGCATGACCATATTAATGACAATGTGTTTATTTCATCAAAATGTAAGACATTTTCTGAAGTGTCGATTAAAATACTCTTTTTCGACTCTCCGAGAAAAAAATCCACAAAGGAATAAACATCAATTGCGTTTAAAGCTGTTCGTCACCTTAAAAGGATTTTGAAGAGAAAAATAGAAAATGACATTTTTCGACATTTTGACCCCTAATCACTTTAGTGACCTGCCAAAAACTAATATGGTTAACTGTTGGCTATGGCTGACGCTTGCGTTGAGGTGCCATGGATTTTCTCTTGTGTGTTGAAAATTCAAAATTATCTGTTTCTTTTTCGCAGTTCAACGATGCCTCAAAGACATGCCAAATTACATAATTACATTTGCGCTAGGGTACGCGGGTATGTTGAACTTTTGTTATGTAGCTGTATATTTAGGATTGTCTTTAGCATATCAAACATTGTATCAAATGTTATTTACCTCATTTAACATTGTGTTTTATTAAATAGTATAATGGTAATAGGAAATGTAGAACTGTCATACCATTTTTAACATTTTGTTTAGCTAATATAACGTTGAATTTAGTATGTAGGCCTATATATTAGATTTTGTTTAGCATCTGTAACATTGTAATTAACTTGTGTAACATCGTAGTTAACATATTTCACATTGTTATTACTATTTGTAATATTGTATCAAGGATTTGTAGCATTCTTTTTAGCTTATGTAGCATTCTGTTTAGCATCTGTTACATTGTGTTTAGCATCTGTTACATTGTGTACTGTTTAGCATCTGTTAAAGTGCAGTTAAGATTTGTAACATGGTGTTTCGTATTTGTAACATTGTTTTTCATAACATTGTAAATAGCAGACTTTACAGTAATAATGCCTTTATTGACACTTTGTGTGAGAATTTGTTATATTACTTTAAGTATTGGTGGCAATGCTTGATCCATTTGCAAAGTTACTCTTAACGGTTTTCACATCATCCAAGCTTTTGTTGCCTGACATTTCTCTTATGACATCATTCCAAGCGTTTGTAATAATTGAATATGTAACGTGAAATTCAACATTTATGATATAATAAAATGCATACGTAACATCAAACATACACTTACCTTGGATGTTATACTTGTTCTCTGTAGCAACCATTTTACATTTGTTAAGAAAATGAGTAAACGAATAATGTAAGGTAAATTAATAATTCATGTAAAAACATAAATGTATCACAACTCATCTGAAAATCATATTCTAATCTGACGTATTGTTTACTGTCAGCTCGCTTAATCAATGAGTTAATCATAGAATTTGAACATTTACCGGTTTTATCATCGCAATAGCAAAATCCATTTGCCGCCATGTTTTACTTGCCTGTATTATTTTCTTTTTATATAATTTCAAATTCGTTAAGTATAGTATATATAATTTTCTCATTAGAATGAAAATGGTTTTCAGTCATTTAGGCGTTGCAGGTAAGAATGACTGGACACTCGCTATTGAAAATTATTTAACTTAAATTTTTTAATACATTTCTATCGTTTCATTTCAGTTTTGTGTTCAAAACACTTAACAGCATTTAAGTGATACGTATACCACGTTCAGAATTATTATGTCCACAGTAATTCATTACTTCAAAAAAACGTTTAACGTCATTTTATTATCCGTTTTATCATAAATACTTGTAAAGGAAAGTCATCTCTAAACATATCCTTTCTTTAACCTACGTCAGAGGACCAGTAACATCTACATATCTACATTATAATGACGTAGGATAGTGGGTGATAAGGCAAAAATCCGCAATGGTATAGACAGCTTATAAATCTTCAAGCGTTTTGGAAGAACACTGAAGACGAACATGTATTCGATATTGGCCGCTTCGTAATATATATATATATACCTGGTTGTGACGTAGATTTATGATAGAGCGACATCCATCATTCGCATAGACTGTTTGTCGGTCTTTTAAGTAATATCATATACATAACTGTGTATTTTAAAATAGCCTTTAAAGAGCCACATTGTGATTTTCATCACATATTATTAACCTTTGATACGACCTAAATGTCATATGTGATGATATAAAATCAAAACATCTTAACTTTTCATGTCCAAAAGACATATATATGACAAATACTTGTTTTCCTTTCTAAAAACAGCCTTATAAATGCACAGAGGTGTAGATATCACGTCCAATATACATGGATACTAGTTATATAACCTAACAATATCAACTCCTAACTGCCCTCCTGGCTGTTTTAGATAAGTCTCCAATACTATGTTTGACTATTTGACGCTCGCCACTGTCCAGTTTTCGATCATAATTGCGACGTTCTACCTTCATATTGTCTCTGCACAAAACAAATTAGCTTTAAAATGTTTCTTTTTGGTAACAGTCGATACTTCGCGCTCAAATGACACCATTGATTAAGTTTGGCATATATGACTCCAACAGCTCACGGAGTGGCTCTTTAATACAGTCTAGGTCCACATTAAGCAAGTCTAGATTGACTGAATGCACATGAAATTAGGAGCCCGAAGAAAAGAATATATATAGATAAAGTAACAGTAAATTATTAAAATATTTCATAGACTAAATATTAGTCTAGCTAGTGGGGTGAGATAATAGACTAATATTGAATGTCTATATTTAAAATATTGCTTATTGGTAGGCTAGTTTGGTGAAAGTGGTCGACCATCCATTACCAAAGAAAATATCAAAGAAGGTTTCTTAAGTCTGGAAAATATTGGCAAGTCTATCTGCTTTACTCTAGCATCTGAAATTAACTCTTGTTTAAGACTCCTTTTTATTTAAATGCATATAGATGTTTTCAAACAGTTACAGTTGTAAATCTTTATTCAGGGATTTAACATGTTTGTATAGAAAATGGGTGCAGTTCGGCTTACATATCAAATCTGATTGTTTACATATTGTAAAGAATGATTTGTAGATATTGTCATTTCAAGAGAAAAATTGTAGACATGCTTTTCATGAACTCTTAAATCCTTATTTTCTAGATATTTCAGTTTCGTTGTTTCATAGAGAAACACGTTGAAGCTAATCATTTTCTAATTTATCAATTCATTAAATCCCGATGTCATCTTCTGATGTTCTTTTCATAATTTAAAATCAATTTTGTGAAGAATTTCAAAAACTATCCGAATAAATATAATACCAAGGAAAAATCATGAATATGCCTATAGAAAAATGAAATGGGGAAGATCCATGTTAACCTACATAGCAATGTGAGCGATATATTTAATAGGTGTATCATGTTAATGTTCGAAGAGACAAACAAGATTTGTCGTTTCAATATGTCGCTGAGGTCAAAGGTCAAGTACTTGGAAATGAAAATCTAACTGAAGGGACATAGAGATGTCTAGATTTACCTTATCAAGGTCAAGGTATCCAAGAAACGCGAAGTCACGTAGTTTATGTGAAATACCCGCAAGTGCAATGACGTCTTTGTGGAAAGTGGGATTCCCAATTACGCGTTAATACGAGGTTCAGCACTTGTAAGAATCTGTTTTACCAAGGATTTTTATAGGCCAGGATAGGAAGCGGCAGTGGAAAGTCATTAGCGACGCGTGCCTCGTATTTTTCTACGATGCGGGGTTTTTTTGCTGGGCATGCTGTCTATACATAATTCCCTTAATTATTAGCATATCGAACATTAGAATAGTCTGCATTACATTCTCGATGTTTTCATTATGTTAATTTGAAAGCTACAACGAGTGTGGTTATACTTACTAATTATTAATTTGATAAGAGTATAACGTTAGATGTCAATCGTTATCCAAAATCTTGTATTTATATGTTTAACATTCAAATCATTAAATCTAAACAACATAGATTTTTCAAGACCAGATGTTTTAGTTTAGTTTTCTAATACTTTCATTGTTTTACTTTCAAGGGATGATGATCTATGTTTACCAAATCTGTCAACGTCTGTGACGTTCTGTGGTCTTTATCCACCGTGGTAAAAACACGGTTCCATATTCCCTGGGGTTTAAAAGCTTTTTCTTTTCGTTTCTCTGTAGCTCCGAGTCATAAAAATTTAAACAATCGTTGGAAGTGAATTGAATTTTTTTTCTTTTTTTAGTGCAGTAAGTATTTACCTACTATTAACAGTCGTGATGTTCACTAGATGTAGACCTCCATAGATCAACTTCGAAGAGGAAAAAGTATTTTTTGAAAGATTTTTTTTTATAAATTTCTCAAATTAAAAATAGTTTATGCCTATTATATAATCTTCAGCGGGTCATATACCTCTCTACAAAACCCGATCACCCGTAGTCGTAAAGTAAATGAACAAGCATCTAGTAACAAAACACTAGTTGCCATTTTTGTGTAACCAATCATAGCGCGTTCATTTTAAACATCTGTTTAGTAAAAACTATTGTCTTGAATTTGAAAACATTTGTTTTCGTTTTCGTGAGAAGATTTTATGTAACTAAAACGAGCTACTGTCCCTTTGAAATGCTTTCTAAAGAATCATTACAAATTGTTCATTTCTCTACAAGAACATAATTATCAACTGACGAGGAAAACGATACAGACAGACGATACGGCACTGTCATTTCAACGGAACCCGTATAAGCATGATAAGGAACTTATCTTAAATATACGGAAATTATAATGACACAATTAAAGCTCGAGGCCTTAGCCACCGCATTCTATTTTCAAACCCATAGCAAAACAGAATACTTTTACAGATATACAATATTGATAAACTATAATTCAACGTCAATCAATATTAACCAGGAGGTATATTTACTAGAATATTATATCATTCTATATGTGCAACCGTGGATAAAGTAAGTGCGAAATTGTCTTAAGTAAAATCGATTTAATGTTGAAACTAGATCCACCCGTCCTACAGTACCATAATGTTGCAACGTTAGAAGTTGTTAGTTTAAAGCCACAATATTCTTTTTCGTTTTTGAATATAAAATGAAAAGGTTAAGGCTTAGAATAGCAAATATAGAACTAAAAGTAAGATGGAAGGAAAAATAGTTGAAAGTTACTAAGCCATTTTTCCTTAGATATGAAGGGGCAGAAGCATGTTTTTAAAATGATTTTATTTCTTCCAATTTTTCCTAATAAACATTAGTCTGTGTAAAATGTATTATCTTCAGGTGTTCTAAATGTCTTACTACTCAACCCCATTATTTGTAGTCGTAGAGAAGATAAGCAATTATCAAACAAATTTCAGGTGCAGCCATTTTTGTGTGAACACCCTTAAACCATTGGGGATGGGAAATGGATCTGTCAAGCCTAATTCATCATGGTTTGTTCTTTTTAAAACTGTCTCGTTTGATTGCCATTAAATGGAAACATTGACATTCCTGTTTGTGAGGTCAGTGTATTACTATTTGTCATATCCTGCATATAGTGCTTATGTCATCAATATTCATTCCTTCACTAACATTTAATGAAACATTTTAAGAACTTCCAAAGACACAACAAACCTGATGTTTTAGGTGTTTATTTTTCAACTGCAAATTATGTATATAGTGAAAAGAATATTCAGAATCAACATCAAATAACAATTGCAAGCAAAACACAACCACTCATTTTCAAAAAATTTTGGTTGTAAAAACTCTTGAAGCTTGGGCTTAAAAAGGGTAATTTCTCTTACATACACTTTCCTACAACTAAGCAAAACCATTTTTACAAAATTTATAATAACCATGAACAAAAATATCACAGAATTTATTAACATCATATTTTGAGCCATCTTACCAAGCAGGAAACTAAACCATTAAAGTGTAGATAACTAGTGTGCTGTATGCCTTCTCCTAGCTATCAACAGCAAAACAGAAGATATTTCAAATTCAATTTCCAATCTCATTAAATTAGAACTAAAATTCGCTCACTTCATTGAAAAACCCAACTAGAATGCTCTTTCAAGATATTTGGCATTCAGCTTAAAGCTGATGACCTTGAGTCCTGTGGTCAAGAAATGACCCCAAATTACTCCCCACAATGTTAATCTATCCAGTAGCACAGCATTTGTGATGTTAAGAGCTTAGGAAGAACACTCTGGAAATGACTTAAAGCCCTCAAAGTGGTCCATTGTCAAATTTGCCTTTTCCTATCCCTGCATCTACAAATTAAAGTTCCGCTGTTGATCTAAAAATAGCACATCTAAAGCTGTGTAGGACAAAAAAATCACTGAACAGCTAGATCTTATTTCAAAAAAATTGTTTCAATTTTCCATTGAAAATTATAAATCATCTTGCAGAGGTGCTAGAGAGCGACACAAGGACACAAGAATTTGGCTCGAAACGTTGTATTCAATTAATAAAGAAGTTGTTATCCATACATTTCTTGACATTACCGCTATTTTCAATATTCAATATTTAATACTCCTCTGCTACATGCCTCAAGGCTTAATGAAATATTAACCAAATTACATTTGTTTACCATCTTCTAAGCGTCATGGGCGAATCGGAAAGATTTCCAACTTTTCCCACTCCGAAAATGGAGAGTCTATCTCCATAAGTTTTCACCTTGCCGTTAAAAAGATGCTAAGTGACATGTATTCTTAATTTTGTAGGTGAAGTCAATTCCAAAGAAGGTGTTTGAATCAGCAAGGCATGAACCACACTAGTTATCTAGACTTTCTCGGTGTCTCCTATTGCTTGAGAAAATGGTTTGAGCAGACAACACCATCACACCAGCAGCTTCATACATTTAGACAAGATAAATTCAACAGTTGCTGTTTAACAAGTGATGTTCACTGACAAATTCATACATAACAAACAATTTTTTGACATGACCTCTTCATGAATAATTATACTTCAACTAATCAATCGGCAAAAAGAGTACATGGTTTGAAATGGTATTCATCTTCCCAATGAATATACTTGAGCTCAAAACAAATAATTTCTAACAACCAAAAGCAACACCAATGTTAGCCTATAAAAACTCACCAACTCTATAAATTTTGATTTTAACATTTGTCTACAAACCTTTATTGTTTTGATTAGATATTCAGAATGTGGGACAAACATTTAATGGCACTTGCAGCCAGGTAAGTGTGGCACAAAAGTTTACAGAAAACAAATGATGCCCGACAAAAATTATTTTTCTTACATTTTACTTATTGCCTTCTATACTGTCTAACAAGTGCACCAAATTTTGAATTGTTTTATTAATCGTAGCAAGACATTGGAGAACAAGGCAAACTTAGCCTTTTAAAACAGTTTGTTACCTCCTTAGAACAAGAGTACATATGTGATATCTACATTATTATTTTTTTAGATACATTAATCATTGTAAGCATTATAAAAACATTGTTCCCTATTTTTTTAAATGTAAAAATAATTCAAAAAGCAGATTGGGGGGGGTGGTAAAATAAAATATGTGCAATTCGTGTGATTTTATAATACTTCATACAAGATTTTTTTCAACAAATTATGAGACAGATATCCATTATCAGATATGATTTACAACACTAAATCTTTAAAAATACTTGGACAAAAATCAATCACCCATAAAAGATAAAATGATATTGTTAGTTTTTGTTGATTGACAAACATAATTCAGCCAATTGAAGATGGATAAATGTATAAACACTTAATGTTGATTGAAATAATACATTAGTTTTGATATGTCATGTATAGTGCTTAATGCCTTGGCTTATTTACAATGAAGTGAAATTAATTATTTCTATGTGTCACTTTGAATCTCATTTTGCCTTACATTACAAACATATGAGCACTTTTAAAACTTAAAAGGAAAATCATATATTATAAGAATAATCAATATTGAAAAATATTTCAGAAAAATGTACAAATTAAAATTGTTTTTAATATGATTTGAATATATCACTATATTTTGATTCAACTGTAAACATGAACATATTTTCAAAAGCAAAAATCTAATACAAATAAAACATCCAGAAACCAGATAAATAATTTCCAAATGATCAACAGCATCTTTTAGAATATCTGTCATTAAAAAAATCATAAATATCAAAAATATAAAAAATAAATTGATTTAAAAAAGTACAATTAATTATATGGTAAATGGAGATTATGAATGAATATATTTATTTTCAAATTAAAGTAATATTTTTTTAAAATATGAAAATTGCAATAAAACATAATGCTATAATAATGTGATATTAATTAATACACACAAAAAATAATTTTCTGAACTAAACTTCAGGAATTAATTTTCTATTGCTCCATTACCTGATTTAAATAGTGCAATATCTAGCATCCTGATCTTATCTAAAACAGGTGAATCTGATCACATCCATAAAGATTTGCATATACAAATATGCTGATGGTGATCGACTTATGTCTTGCAGTAGATATTCTATGAGTTAGCCTGTTTAAATATATTGATAAAATAAGAACTAAATCCTATTAAGAAAAATTTGTGATGTCCACATGCTAAAGACTTTAAAAATATAGGAATGACACCTGTCAAATTTAAGTAAGGCTCAGATATTTTGATAATCACAACATTTAAATCTTCATTTGGTTCAAATGTAGTCAACTTTGATGTATTTCATGATTTGAGCTAATTTGAAGATATTCATTGCAATTCAAGGTAGGGAAATCTTTCAAATTAGCCAATCAGAATAAAAAATTCACAGTCATGTCATATTATTAATAAATTATCAATATCTATAATAAAATTTAAACTAATTGAACAGGTGATTGTATTGAATAATAAACTAATCTGCTAATAATAACCATGTTATATGATTTGTTTATCATTTAAACAAGAATCATGAACAAACTTTAAATGTAATTATAACTTTCAGTGCAAGCTTTCTACATACCACATCTCAACAATTCTCATGAAAGAGAGTATTGGACTGATGCACAAAAATGGAAATGTATTTTTACACTAACATCAAAAGTATTTTGTTGAGAATGATTATTCACTCAGATACTAATGTACTTCGTTAAAAATCTTCCTAACGAGTGGCCAATTACATTCTTATTTTATGCTATCAACAACACTTAACCCAACAAAACTTTCACAACATTATAAAACAACCACACAACATTTTCAAATTCCTCTATAAATCCATTTTATGAATTTGGATTTTTGAAAGACAATGAGGACCGATAACTATCCTCTAAATGAAAATTACTAATTCTATATTGTCACCTAAGATATATAATCATATATACTCACAAATCACAAGGACTCTCAATCAAAAAAGTTACATTTCAATTAGTTTGGCAGCTTTGCTGATAGCTTCTTTCACAAGCTACAAACCACATCACAACATGAACAGGTCCATATAGAATTACCGTAAATCCTTAATTAAAAATCTGGGCTTCTATTTTCTTCAACCTGTCTACACAAGTCAATAGGTTGTTTTACAAGGAAGCCTTTTATTTTTTATCAAATTTTTCGGTGGAAGTTGTAAAAGGAAAGGTTAAACGATTGCAGAATTCAAATTTGATTTACACAGAATTTACATGAGGCAGGCATATATTTTTTCTGAAAGCTCCATGCAAGGGTGTCTATTAGAGGCAGGCTTCTTTTCAAGGCAGGCATCCAATTAAAGATTTACGGTACCTTTACTAAAACTATAAGTACACACAAAGCATGCTTAAGGCAAGTCTAATTTATACAATCCTATTTGCAAGAAATAAAGTCTATCTAAAATAATTCCTAGAGCAGAGATAGAATAAAATGAAGAGTAATCCCCTAATTTAGAGCTGAAGCATCCAAAAAGTTTGGATAAAGGGGTACATCAGCTGTTACAATCAAGTGTCTATCACACTGAAAGCATAAATTATATACGCAATCACAGCAGGCTTCCTTTGAATATAATAAAGTCTATGTAATCTTATACGTGTGAAAAATGAGACATTTTCAATGTCTTGGCATCTTGAGAGGTCAACAAACCTAAAAGCCATGTAGCATGTTCTTGGGGCCTTGTAGGATGTACACTTTTAAATAGTTCAATTTCGGGTAGGGTATTTGTATAGCTAAACTCAACTCCATAAATTCATTAGATAAAAATTTGGTAGCTGTTAATATTAATAGATTTTGAAAACATACATTTTTAAAATTCCCTTTGGATATGGCCTATGTATTGCTTGAAATTTCAACAATTGAAGCGGTTGAACTTCTGTTTATTGTTGAATTTTTTTATGAGATCTCCTCATTTCCATAAGAAAGCATACTACAGTACTTCAATGTGGTAGACCATTTTCTGGGAGTTTTATGTCTGCAAACTTTCCCCTATAAAGATTAGTTGATGCAAACTGAATTATCGTCGAAGGGTCTCATTGTTCAACCCACTGTCTTAGAAAGAATTATCTTTTATAAAGCAAAAACTGCATGAGACATTTTTAGTCTGAACAGTCAGTTTAGAAAATGGATTTGCACAGCATAACAGAACTTTGTAGTTCGGTTAATATCTCCTTTTACTGATCTTTAACAAGATGGTTTTGCAACTGCTAGCTATTTTCTTTTTCTGACATCCCTTTATTTCCAAAAGAGAATGTGCTACAATGCCTTTAAAAACCTGTACCTAAATAAAAGTGTGAATTAAAGATGGTTCTCCCATTAAGTCAATTTCAGATGATTTTGTGAGCAAAATGGACATCTCAACAACCTTACTTTCCAAAAACTACAACAAAGTTTGATGAAAATGATTGATTTCACCATGAGGACTGATGGTCCAGAAACGTCACCAAGCGTTGTTTCTCTATCCTATCCAGTATTTCTGTGTTTAGGCTCTCATTTGATATGGAGACCCACTGGTAGTCTGTGTTCCTCAGTTTTGGTGGGTCTTCATCGCTTTCATACGCCAACACGAGAGTGTAACAGAGACCGTCGTGGTCCCCCTTCGGTATCCCACAGTGCTCCACTGTCAACAGTCCGCAGAGTTTAGGAGGGTCCCCAACTTTCTCCATTGCTTCCTGAATAGATAAAACATTTATATAGTATCATAAATCTGCTATCAAAACATTCGACTCTCTGCAGGAGGAGCAAGAGGAACAGGATGTTGAGCTACACATTCCAGGATTAGACATCCTTCATCTGACTCTATATATAGACATCAATATCATATTTTATCATTTTTGAACAGGAATTAGGGAGGGCAGGCGAAATGTTCATTCTTGTAACTAAGAAGGGATGTTATGTTAAGATGCTAGAATACATGGTCTTAAGGGATTATGGTATGGAAGTTGTATGCATTTCTGTATGTTTTTGTGATTCGTATTTCACAGACTGATTTAATAAAGAAGCCAATGCCTCTTATGCATGGAATTATAACTTAGTGCAAAACAGGGCTCTGCGCTCAAACAGTTTGGCGGCAAGGTTTAGATTAGCTAGTGATAGAGACTGGTGCAATTCAATGCCATGCAGGGGACAATGTCCAATTGGTAACATAATCTTTTTAAGAGATCAATTTATTTTCCTCAAAAAACATGCCCCAGTGTGATTAAGAATTCTCCAACCAACCCTGAGAATTCTGAAGCAGCAGAAGACGGAAGATCTATCCTTGGGTCCGACCATCCCTGAGGGTAGATGGACTCCATTGTGTGTGTTCACAAGGTACTTGGTCCCCCTGCAAGATATTGGGATACTTTGAATCAAGTCATAGCACCATCTTAAACATCATTCCTTTTTGTTTATGCTTTGAGATATACGTTACATAAACAATGGCATAAAATGAAAACAAAATATGCTTGAATCTCTGAATTAACCTAGTTAGTGCAAATTTTAGCATGTCAAACTTTGCAATAAGTAAAAGTAAAAATTGGAGTCATTGACACTCATGTGGTGACTTGAAATCCAGGGAATGATGTCATGTAGCAAACTGTGTACAAACATCTTTGATGACAAAATAAAAATGCATCATTTCAAATAAGCATCCTTTCAAAAGGAGTCTCCCATTTTGTATGAGTTAAGTTTAGTAACCTGGATCAGCAGCTATAAGAAAGAAACAAAGAAAATATTAAACAAAACAGATTAAAATGAATGAATGAATTATAAAAAACTTGATTTTAAATAAATAAATGGATGGGTGAATGGATGAATGCATGATAGAATGAATGAATGAATGAATCGATGGATGGATGGATGCATAGATGCATGGAAGGATGGAAGGATGGATGGATGGATGGATGAATGGATGGATGGATGGATGGATGGATAGATGGATGGGAGGATGGATGAATGGATGGATAGATTGATAGATGGATGCATGGAAGGATGCATGGAAGGATGGATGGATGGATGGATGGATGGTTGGATAGATGGATGGATGGATGGATGGATGGATGAAAGAAAGGGAGAATGAAACAATGCAATAATCTTTGGGAATGAATGAATGAAAGCCTTATGATGGAGGCATCCATTGTTTTGTTCTCATCAATATCTGGATAAGAGACCCACTCACTGGTTGTTGTGCCTGTACACCACCAGCAGACGGATGACCATGTTGTTGTGGGGGTGTATTGCTGGTAGTGTGTCCGGTACACGGTCTTCTGTCTTCTGGCCTCGGTGTGTCTGTCCACATTTGATCAACTTTATTATGTCAAAGGCTCTGAAATAAAAAGATAATTTATCATATAATTTTGCATAATATGTTGTTAATGCAAAATGGTTTCTGCGAGTGACAGTGGGCCACTGACAGGCCTCCCAAAGAAAAAAATCAAATGGCAACAGATCACATTAAGAGACGAAACTGCATCACAATGTAGCGAAACACATTGAAAATTTATGAAATAGCATTAGATAAACCTCGCTCCATTCTTTTAACAAGCGATAACGCAAAATGAAACACTCGATATGCATCAGTGTTACTGCACAGACTGAGACACAGTTACCTTAGTAGGTCAAACTATAACGCAACCTGCCAATTTTCTATCGATCTATTTTTTAAAATGGCACTCAATTGTATGTAGAGCAATACTAAGTAATTTGAGAATTGATTATTCAAAACAAATAACTATAGATATAATTTACAATAAATCCCTTTTTGTGAACATGTAAGTGGTTACTGCACCAACGTAGTAATAGTCGTGCATATCGAGTGCTGATCCTCGCTTGTTAATGCCCTTTCATCTCTAAATTGGATTGTTTTGCTGCTTTTCTTTGCCATTTGATTTCTTCTTCGGTAGGCCTGATTGAGATATTGGTAAATTGGGATACTAAGAATTCTTACAAAATGGTTTTTATTTCCTGCCAACCAGAGATATTATTGACAATTAAAGCTAATATTCAATAAAACTTTCCCCATCAGAGAGTCCATGTCTTTGTATCTCGCAAACAAGAAATATTCTCCATGTTTCTACAGGAAAAAAGTTAAATTGTAACAGAGGTTACGCAAACAATATGATTTGACCAACTTCTGTTGGAAGAAGAAGAATCCATGACATCATAATATTAAGCACTTCCTACCTGAGCTTCGTCTCAGAGCTCTGAATCTTCTCCATGGACATCCACTGGGCTTGTAGCGATTCCTCATCCTTCTGCTGGGGAGTCTTCAGATGTCCTCCTATAACAGAATTAGTTCGTAGATTGAATGAAGGAAATTATCCATAAATATGATAAAAAAAACTTGTTATCAGAAATGAGTGGGCCTTTGCAATTGCTAATGGCCTTCTCAATCCTGACAGCAGACCGATGGATGTATCAAAGTGACATCACAAAGGAATTTGTTTCAAAGGTAAACAAAAATGCAGGTGATTAAGCATGTCAACTAAAGAGTTTCGAGGCTAACACAAAGTTTTACAATAATTGTGCTGTTTTTAAATAACAGTGAATGAGACAACTTAGTTCATGTCATAAATGAACGGAAATTATTTTAAAGGCAGTCAAATTATGAATATGTGGATGTTTTTAATTTGGCCCATTGTACCTGTGACCCGTGCAGCAAAGGTGAACCTGTGCCAGATCCCAGACCCAAACTCAACCATGATGAGGGTGGCTGGCTCACACAACAACCCTGTCTCCTCCTCCACTTCCCTCTTCACTCCATCCTGGGAAGGAATGATGAAGGTAATAGGTGAAATACATTGATAGTTTCTCTTTATTCACTGTATCATTTCAACCTGGTTCTTGCATCTGGTGAAACATACCAAGTGTAAGTTTATCATATGGGCACATGTGCTGGGATCACTTTGCTAAGCAACCAATTTTTCATTGTTTCGATTGAGTGTTTTAGCATGGAACGGGACCATCACTGTTGCTGAAAGAGTCAAACTGTAATGCATTGGCAATATGGCCACTATCATCTCATTTTCAATTTAGAATCCACACTGACTAAATATGTAGGCTTTATTGAAAAAGAGCCTGGACAAAACATGTTAGCATTCTAGGGCTTTTCATTCTTAAAGAGCCATTCCGTGATTTTCATAACATATTATCTACCTTTCATACGAACCTATATGTCATATGTTGTGATATAAAATCAAAACATCTTAACTTTTCATGTCCAAAAGACATATGTATGACAAATACTTGTTTTCCATGAAAATCTAAAAACAGCCTTATACATGCACAGAGGTGTAGGTATCACGTCAAATATACATGGATACTAGTTATATAACCTAACAAACACTATCAACTCCTAACTGCCCTCCAGGCTGTTTTAGATAAGTCTCCAAAATTACGTTTGACTATTTGACGCGCGCCACTGTCCGGTTTTCGATCATAATTACGACGTTCTACCTTCATATTGTCACTGTAAAAAAACCAATAAGCTTTTGAATGTGTCTTTTTGGTAACAGTCGATACTTCGCGATCATATGACACCATTGATTAAGTTTGGCATATATGACTCCAACAGCTCACAGAGTGGCTCTTTAAGCAAAATTCACTATTCACTATTCAGTGTGATCACTGTTTCACCATTTACTCTCACACTTGTAACACAATTTAATAAATATCCATACCAGTATCATTTATTAAACCCATATCCACTTCATGTACAAATGCTAGTTGTATTGAAACTGGAAAATAGCAACATTTGTACCACTATATTCTCCTGGCTTTAAAATCACTTATTGATGATACTACTATCCATACAACTATTTATTCTACTTTATAATGAATAATGGTTACCCAGCAGTAGAGATAAGTATTTCAAATTCAGCTAAATTCCCTTCTTTGGTTATACTATTCTCCATACAACTATTTTTCTACTTTTAATGATTGGATGGAAAGATGCTCAGTAAGTGAAAGGTTTCACCTGAAACTAGAAAACTAGCGTCCTTACCACTAGGTTCTCACCAGGCTCCACCCTACCAGCAGGTAGATACCACTCCCCGTAACACTGCCGCTTGGCTTCCTGCATCATTAGAATCTGACCCTCGGCATTGATCAACACCCCACACGTGATGTAACCCATATTCACCTTCGTCAGCGGCATGAATGACTCTGTGAAAAAAAATAAATCAGCACTTATCAGTTTTAACAAAATTACAAGTATTTTGTATATTTTTGAATGATACCTACCTCTAAACTTATATGCATTTCCTTGTTTGTTTACAAACATCTAACAACAATCAATACCTTGATCAAGTCTAGAAATAGACATGTCAAACTTTTGAGTCGCAGCCGTCGCACGAACTAGCACGTGCAAATGACAAAGCCACGCCCCCAACACCTCAGCCTAAGAAATCACTTTCCTTGCAGAAATAAGCAACCCGATAAGCTGGTCTCCGTTTTGTGGGGAGGTCCGGGCGGGTTACCAACTATAAGTTTAGAGGTAGGTATCATTCAAAAATATACAAAATACTTGTAATTTTGTTAAATTTCTTTCATTCACTACCTCTAAACTTATATGCAGATTCCCACAGATCGGCGGAGGGTAGGAGATCAGTAAGCGATGCTGGGACTCAAAAGGAATCATGCCTTTAACCAAAAACCGAGATCACAAGAACGAAGTTCCTGCTAACCCAAGTAATGGTAGGCTGGCCTGGACAGTCGTGGATTTACAACCGTTAACTGCCGAGGCCAACATAGGATTTCTCAGCGAGAAGGAGGAACTCCGTCCTTACAACCTCTTCCAAAAAGAGTTGTAATTACCTATGTTACTGTTTGGATGACTGGACTGCCCCGGCTGCAACGAACGGTCCCAGTTGGTGGAGGCCCTGGAGGTCCGACTGGACATCTCTAAGGTAGAAGGTGGAAAAAGTTGTGGAGGAGGCCCAATATCCAGCGGAGATGACGTCCTCGACCGAGGCAGAGTGCCAGAGGGGGGCTGACGTAGCCCAGGCTCTAATCTCATGAGAAGACACCTTACCATAAATCGGCGGAGTGGACGCAGATTTATGGTAAGCTGCCTTAATCGTCTTTTTCAGCCAAGCTGAAACGGTATTCTTGGTTATGTCCTTGTCGGAAGAAGGGAGGCAAGGAAGGAACAATCTATGCCTACCCCTTCTAAAGGACTTGGTTCTGGTCAGGTACTCCCTCAAGGCTCGAACTGGACAGAGAAGAAGATCCTTTTCCATGCCGTCTGAAATAGCAGCGGACAGAGCCGGAACAGAGAAGCATCTTCTTCCCAAGGGACCAGCGATGGACTTCTGGTTTTTGGCCACGAAACCGGGGAGCGTCGTTAGGGATACGGACTGCCAGTTCTTAGAGTGTGTCATGGTGGAATGGTCCAAAGCATGTAACTCTGAAACCCTGCTTGCCGAAGCCAGCGCCAAAAGGAAAGCTGTCTTCCAAGATAAAAACTGCAGGGGAACGTCTTCAATAGGCTCGAACGGATCTGCGAGTAAAGCTGAAAGAACCACCGACAAATTCCACTTGAGCTGAAACTTTGGGGATTTCAAATCCTCTAACTGGAATGATCTAGCCAAGCGATGAATGGTCTGGTCTCTGGACAAGTCAACTCCTTGTAAGGCTAAGGCAGATGTCAAAGCCGACTTGTAACCATCGATTGTTCCAGCCTTCAACTTCTTATCCTTCCTTAGAAAGAGCAAGAACTCAGCGACGAGTGGAATGGAGATAGCAGCATCAGGCTGGAATTGCTGCTTCCACTCGGTGAATTTTCTATACCTGCAATCGTAGAGGGCTGAAGTGGAAGCTCTGAGACCTCCACGGACTGCCTCTGCAACTTCTTGGGAGAAACCACTTTTCCTGAGATTACGTTGGATAACCTCCAGGCGTGAAGACAGAGGGACTCGGGGTTTCGATGAAACCTGTCGGACCTTGGTTGTCTTAGTAATGTTGGAAAAACTGGCAGCTGTACCGGCGGACGAGTTGACGCAGTCAACAGATCCGGAAACCAAGGACGATTGGGCCACGCTGGAGCAATCAGAACGATGATGCAGCTGTGACGTCTCGCTTTCTCCAATACTGCTGGAATCAGCGCTGGTGGAGGAAAGGCGTAAGCAAGGAGACCGTCCCAGCTGATCGACATTGCGTCTACGTCGAAGGCCTGAGGATCCGGAACCGGACTGACGTAGACTGGAAGCTGCGTGTTGAGCCTGGTCGCGAACAGGTCTATCATCGGGGATTCCCATAGGCCTGATACCATCTTGAAGGAGGTGGGATGCAGAGTCCATTCCGTTGACTGGATCTGGTTCGGACGGGACAGGTTGTCTGCCAGAACGTTCAGATGGCCTGGAATGTGTCTGGCTCTGAGTTGACAGTCGTTCCTGTCGATCCAGTCGAACAGCTGAAGACAGAGATCTAGCAATCCCTTCGATCGAGTGCCTCCCTGGCGATTGACGTAAGCCACTACCGTGGTGTTGTCTGAGGCCAACATTATTTTCTTTCCCCTCAGCTGGGTCTGCCAGAACTGAAGAGACTTCAGGACGGCTAACAATTCCAGTTGGTTGATGTGAAGAGGAGCCTCTTCCGGAGACCAAGTTCCCTGAAACATCTGGTCCCTGAGGTGAGCCCCCCAGCCGACTGTGGACGCGTCTGTCACTAGCAGAACATCCTGCACGAAGGGGACCAATTGAACGCCCTGCAGGACGTTCTGGTCTTGAAGCCACCAACGAAGCGATCGGAGAATCTCTGGTGGAGGACAACAACGAGTTGAAAGCTCGAGCGATCTCACGGAGTTGATCCAGAACTGAAAGTGACGGAGTCTTAGCCTCCCCCTGTTGGTCAAATCCTGCATGCTCGTGAGCCTGCCCAACAGGGACATCCATTGCCTTAAGGTTTGTGGAGACTGGGACATGGATAGGATCAAGTTCCGCGCTACCGTGACCCTGTCCTCTGGCGGAAGAACCTTCGAAATTCCCGTGTCGAAGATGGCTCCTATGTACTTTACTCTCTGGGACGGCGTGAAGTCCGACTTCTCCGGATGCACAATGAAACCCAGATGTTCCAAAGTAAAAACGGCAAACTCTCTGTTCGTCTCCAGACAGCGATGAGACTGGTCTGGTAAGAGGAAGTCGTCCAGGTACCCGTGAATCCTGATGGACCTGGAGTGTAGAAAGCTCAGGACCGGAGCTGTGATGCGGGTGAATAGCCAAGGTGCTATCGAGATCCCGAACGGAAGAACCCTGAACTGGAACAACCTGCCGTTGAGAGCAAACCGAAGGTAATTCTGGGATGCTGGATGAATCGGGACGTGGAGATAAGCATCCCTGAGGTCTAACGAGACCATCCAGTCCCCTGGTCGTAGAGCCAGTTTCAGCGCCGGAATCGACTCCATCCTGAAGTGCGGTGGTCTCTGCAGGAAGTTCCGGTTCAGGATCTTCAGATCTATGATCATACGCAGCTCGTCTGTATCTTTCTTTGGAACCAGGAAAACCGGCGAATAGAACCCTCGTGAAACTGTGGCCGGGTCCAGTTCTATAACTGCCTTCTTCAGCAAGAGCTTCTGGATTGCGTCTTCTGCTGCTATCAAGGGAAGACCAGATAGATGAAAGCGGGGTCCCTCCGGGATGAAGGTAGTCGGAGGTAACGAATCGAATATCAGA
Organism: Phorcus lineatus; assembly: GCA_921293015.1. Classification (NCBI taxonomy): domain Eukaryota; kingdom Metazoa; phylum Mollusca; class Gastropoda; order Trochida; family Trochidae; genus Phorcus; species Phorcus lineatus. The sequence continues at coordinate 27,127,992 of OV121085.1, read as the reverse complement.
CGGTAACCCTGCGAGACTACAGATAGGATCCAGGGGTCGTCTGAAACAATTGGCCAATTGATGGCAAATTGTTGAAGACGACCCCCGACCTGACCAGGAACCACATTCAAAGGGAAGGTCGGGAGACGGGCAAGGGTCGATGACTGGTTGGGAATGGGGGTAGGGTGGTCAAACCCGCTGCTGGCCTCTGCCACGGCCTCGTCCACCACTCTTGCCGGGAGTCGGGAACTTCTCGTACCGAGGGAACTTGTCAAAATTCTTCTTGGGCGTAGAAGTAGTCTGGCTCTTTTGAAAATTCTGTTTCCTGGACGGAGTGGACGGCTTGTTCCTGGGAGACTGTCTCCTTCTGGGTGAAGCGGACAATACAAGAGTATGGATGTCTTCGTTCTTTTTCCTTTCCATCTCCTTGTCCCTCCGTTCCAAGGCCTTGGACACCGAATCGCCGAAGAGAGTGCCTCCGAACAGAGGGGCCTGATAAAGCATCTCCTTAATCTTCGGGTCGGTGTTCTGGGGTAGCTGCTTCACGTAAGCGGACCGCCTTAGAAGAGTGAGCTGTGACTGTATCCAAAGCAGATGTCTGTCCAGGTCCAGAACTGCATCGCCCAGGGAGTCGAAGAAAGCGAACGCAGTGGCCAAAGATGAATACGGCACTGAGGTAGAACCAGTGGGCTCCGCAGAATCCGGGATGATAGGGAGCTGCCTGGCTGCGGTGGCGGCGAACCAATGGATGTAAGAAGAGGTCTGCATCGCTTTATTGACCGATGTCTCCACTTCCCTCAGGCGTGAGTCGTGCACTTTTATCTGGTCCGACGGTGTGCCCTTACCCATGAGGTATCTGAAATTATCGTCCAACAGGGTCTCCTCCGTGTTGGCAAACCTTGCATTATGGGTCTTGTACGGAAAGCACCTGTAGAATGAGCTACGTGCTGGCTGTTTGTCAATGGCCAGAGTCCCCACCCTGTCCGAGAGTTGAGCTGCCAGCTGAGCCGAAGAGTCTGGAGGAGGAAGTGAGTTGGCTGGAGTCGACGGTGCCTTGGGTACACCCCTGCTAATGTCGTTGTGTATAGGCAGGGACGGCGTCGGGGGCCGTGCGAGATCCGGGAAGTGGCGGTATACCTCGTCGATCTTATCGTACCAGCCCAACACCGGGAAGACAGATTCTTCTGTCCCTGCTTTCTTTGACTTCTTCGTAGGCGGCGCTGGCTGAGAGCCGTAGAAGGAGATCTCCGGAGGGTCCGACGACTTCCTTTTGGGAAGTGAGCCATTGGACCGTTGATTGGGAGCCGTACGCTGGCTGTCCGATGGAGTGTGGCTGCCCTGCGTGTGCTGGACGTTATCCAGCCGATGGGGATCCGCGGTGCGCTGGGGATCCCTGGAACGCTGTGGGCCACTTGTTCCTTGCGGATCCGTGGCATCCCGTGGGCCCACGGAGCCTTGTGGGTCCACTGGCTGCTGGTCCTTCCGCGCGGGCCGACGGTCCGAACGGGACGATGAAGAGGAGGAACCAGAGTATTGCACAATACTGCTGTTGGTGGCCGACGTGGGTGGAGCGGAGCCGCTGGGTGGTGCCGTACGGTTCGCCTTTTTGGTCCTACGAGCCGAGTCGTTGACTGTCTGGTCCCGCCTCGGTGTCGTAGCTGACCTGGGGAGCTTGCCCTTGGTTTTCTTCAAAAGTCTAGGGTCCCTAGATGATGGAGTAGGGAGGGCCGAGTCGATGGCAGAGGGGGCGTCGATGGACAGAACATCATCTTCTTGCTTCTCTTCACCCCCCCGCCGACCAGTTATGTGGGAGACTACGTCTCGCCCTGGCGACGGGGGAAGCCTTTGATCCCCCTGGACACCCTCGCCCTCCAGATCAGGTACACTCAACAGACGATTCATCAGAGGCATCATTTTCTGGGCCATGACACAGAACTGAGCTAGGTCTGCAGCCAGGTTCGATGGAGGAGGCGTAGATATGGTAGAAGACTTCGACGAACTCTTAGTCAAACTTCTCTGACGAGCAGCAATGTAGGCCTGGAAGTCTGGCTCTTCCAGATTACCGCAGAACTCGCAAGGCCGGTCAAACGAGCAGTTGGAGCCGTAGCAGCGAGGACAGCAAGGGTGAGGGTCGACCGCAGACATGAACTTGTGACAACCCTCGCACTTCTTGGAATTGTTCATGGTTCTGTGAACAGTTAAGGAAAATCATTAACACACAGACAGAACAAACAAAACAATCCAATATATATAACATGCATGGATATATATAACGAAAGTGATAATAGATATATATAGATAAATATATATGAATATGAAGTTCTGTGAAATTCCCGTACATAGAATTACACAGAAAATAAGAAAAAAAAGGAATTAGTTATATATATACAATATATATATATGAAATAACATACTGTGAAAAATTCCACACAAAAGAATCCACACAGAAATATAGGAAGTAATAAGAATTATTATGATTACTTACGGTATGGATATTTTCCCATACACAAAGTATATAGTATTGAAGCGAAGTAAAATGAGCGTCAAGACGCCATAGCGAAGACTAATTATAAGCCTCTGTAGGCGAGAGAACTACGACAGCTGTCAGTCGCCCAGGAGAAAAAAATCAATAAATGGGAAGACAGGCAAACGGGCATTACCGAAACCCGAATACCCACGAAAATTATTAGAGGGAATTATGATACCTGAAACATATTTAGCTAAACATGATAAAGCTAAATAAAGGTATTACAATAGCATAAAGTAATAAATACCCACGGATATTTAATACGACAAAAAACATAATTGTAACGTGTGCAAAACACGTGGAAAAAAGGTCGCCATATTGAACGAGTTAGGAAGAAAATCGTTCAAGAAAAAAAGGCGAAATGCATGATTAAATACGATTTTAAACATGAAGAAAGCATATATGGATTAATCTCACAATGTCAGGATACGGAAAACTATCGAGGTTTCGTAGAAGGTAAGATTGCTAAGAAACAGCAACGTCTTGACAGGTTGCGAACAACAAGGAAAGTGATTTCTTAGGCTGAGGTGTTGGGGGCGTGGCTTTGTCATTTGCACGTGCTAGTTCGTGCGACGGCTGCGACTCAAAAGTTTGACATGTCTATTTCTAGACTTGATCAAGGTATTGATTGTTGTTAGATGTTTGTAAACAAACAAGGAAATGCATATAAGTTTAGAGGTAGTGAATGAAAGAAATATAAGATGTTTATTGTCCCATACATTTCAAGATAAAATCATGTTGAAGATATGTAGGTCAGTTTATGCTCACTCACTCACTCACCGCTTTATAAACAAAAGGTTTAAAAATAAAACTTAGTCTATCTTAAACGACTTACTCTTTCACTATGGTCATAACTGACATGAATCTAATAAATGCTCGTTTCATTATGCACTTCCAAGTTATTTCAATATCTGATCCAAAATTCAAGTTGAGATTGAGGTGGATGGACTTATGAGTGAGTGCATGAGACTTTCCGGTCTCTCTGATAACAACCCTTTCTCTGATAAAAAGTTAAATGAATCTTCAATTGCACCGAGGGAAATATCTTGAAGTAAATGAATTTACATTTATAGTGACAAATGCCCCAATAGATTTTGAGGTCAGTTAAAGCAGGATTTATATGTCCATAGTTAAATCCTATATTTTTATAGTTTCTTTGACATAAAGCCATTTGAAAAATGTTTTCCTTCTCTGACACTTTCATTTTGAAACAACAAGATGATCTAAGTTACATGTTAGGAACCAAATCCAATTTTACCTGCTGCCTCTACCCTGACATCGATCTGTGGAATGGACACCGCCTCCCCTCTCATCAGTTTCAACAAGTCTTGCTCAAACACCTCCATTCTGAAACTAAACATTCCTCATATATGATTCAGAATATATTAACCTTACTAAGGATTTCCTTTAAAGATTAGATCTTATGGGGATATTTTGGATGGAAATGAAATTCAAGGTGATATTCTTGTGTATACATAACAAATATGACCTCAAAAGCACCCATTCATTACAAGGGCTCCTCCAAATAACATACACCCAATAATTCTGTGACAGGGTAAAATAAAAGCATTCCTACTGGCACTGGCCAGAGAGATATCTCTTTGGGACTGAGGCTGCAAGTAAGATGTCATAATGTCTTTCAGAGGAAGTTAAAGCTGAAATGCTTTTCACAGGAAAATATAGATAACTACCACTTGCTGTATTTCAATAGATCAATAAGTGTCACTCAAGCAGGGGTCCAATTACAATACACCCATTAGTCCAAATATTTTTTATTTATGTAGAATTTTAAAGTGTTTTAGGAATAAACAGATCAACATTTCAGTTAGACATCAGCATCTTATGTAAGAGAAGGCAAACTTTTAAATGACAATTTTGTCAACCTATTTGTCACTTTTACCCTCCTTTCTTTCCCTCGTTTTTCCCACTCTTCATAATATCTTCAAAATCTCCTGAAATGATGCTGCTTATAAACAGATAATTAATATATTGTATAATTCACTAGGTTTAATTTTGTGAATTGTTATTTTCATGAGTGTATATCAGTTAAGATATAGATACAGGAAATCAAAATATTCTTAAATAGGGCTTCTTAAAAAAAACATCATTGAAAAGATCATTTAAAGAAAACTTAAATTAAGATTTCAAGCATTCTAGATCTTATCTGAAAAGCTTATGAAATGCATATAAATATCTTAATTGCTTGTTGATGTATTGATGTTCATATAATGCAATAAACAACAATCAAACTTCATTTCCGGGTGCAACCAAGTTCATAAAAGTTCAAGTTCAGAATCATGCATAAATAAACATTCATGCAATTAACTAGTATAAAATACATTATGAATTTCGACCCTGGCATTAACAAATAGTCTTGAAGTTGAATGTGTACACATAATTAGATTCCAAGTTGCATATTGAATGACAAAGTCGATCGCGTTACTTACAACAAACAAGACCCGTGTCAATTCACCTCTCAAACTTGTCATCTGAGTCATACATGTAAACAAAATTGCCGGTGGGTTCAAAGATTAGAGTTACCTCCCTTTGGTCATCAACTTGTCTAGACCAGTCTAGACTTACTAAAGGTCTTCTAAACGATATCGACGGAAACTCTTGCGCGTTTATTGTATAGAATTACGTTTGTGCAAGCAAATTATATTGTTATTTCAATAAACGCTATTGAATAGCTTTTGAATAGGGTGGTTTTATATCAGATGAATTAAGACAATTTTAAATATTCATTTCCCATTCGATTGTTGATTTGATTAGATTCGATTCTAACATAACTCAATAGACTGATTTTTTGCAAAATTCTATCTGGTTTTCCGTGCTAAGCCAAAACACATCTCAACACATTTTTTTACTCTTTTACATTCATCCTCCCTCTAGCATGTTGGGTTTAAAATGATTCAAATATTATTATTGAGTAGGTTCGTGCATCAGCCATTGTTCGCTCTGGCACGTATCCTCTTTTCCCTCTCTCTGAATAGGTCCACAATAGTTTTCCATGAGTTGTTTTGATTTGTCAGAAGTTCAGACAGGGTAGCACTAGTGTCAAATGTCCTTGCATCTTGAAGTTCTTGACAATCAAAGATGATATGGCGGATGGTTTCCTCCCCTGAGTCACACTGTAGACAGGCAGCACTGGTGGCTAGATTGAATTTGTGCAGAAAGCTTTGGCAAGGATAGTGATTTAACTTTATTCGGCTGAGGAGGACTTGATCCCTGCGATTCACATTTGTGTAACGAACACTGCTTGGTTTAGACTGTATTTGATGGTATTGTCTTCCGGTTAACCCATTGTTCCAATTTTCTACCCATAGCTGTTTGGTTGATGATTTCACTACACCCATTAACAGCGGAATGGTTACAACTGGTTTGTTGACTGGTCCACAGTTTGCCGCCATCTTGGCCAGGACATCTGCCTTTTCGTTCCCTGAGGTGCCAACATGGCTAGGGATCCATTGGAGAGTCACCATTCCTTTATTTGCTGACAGCAGTTGATTGATCCTACTGCAGAGGTGGAAGTAGTCAGTTGGCTTATAGGATGAAAGGGTTTGCAGCGAGGACTTTGAGTCTGTGAGAATAACATATTTGGCATCAGGTGCATCTGCTGTTGTTATTGTTTGAAGAGCTCTTTCAATGGCAACTAGCTCTGCCTCTAAGATGGAACTGGGAGGAAGTGGAATAATGCATTCTTCACCAGAGTAATGAAAATATATTCCCGCTCCTGCTCGCTCAGCAGAAAGGTCGAGAGAACCATCTGTGTAAATCTTTGAATGGTCCTGATACTTCTCATGAATGAGTTCCAGAGAGAGTTGATGCAATCGCTCTGGAATTTCCCTTTTGGATGCCTTGTCTGGGAGATTCAACTCTATGGAAGGAGGAGACCACATCCATGGTGGTTGGTCATTCATGATGGCTGTTTGTTGGAAGTCAACTTTCTTTTTACTTGGTAGGACAATGTTCCTTTGCTTCAGAAGTAGCTCTGATCTCTGGAAGAAGCTATTGGGTGCTGGATTATCCTTGATGACTCCTGGTGACTCCTTTGATTGGAAATGCTGTTTGATACGTTTGTTCAGGACAGCTGATTCAATATAAAGATTCAAAGGGGTGATATCTGTTTCTATTTCAAGTGCTGAGACTGGCGTTGTCTTTAGAGCACCACAAATCATCCTGAGGGCTGCATTTTGGATTTTTTCAAGTTTGTTTTGATTACTTGAACTACATGAGGACCATATCTCCATGGCGTAGCACATCTTGCTTCGGAGATATGCCAAATAGAATGTTCTTAATGTAGAGAAATCTGCGCCCCAGTGCTGTGAGGCAATGGTTTTCATGAGGTTCAGCCTCTTGGTACAGGCCTCTACAAGGAGGTCGATGTGTTTTGACCATGTAAGTGTGGGGTCCAGAGTGAGACCAAGAATTTTTGGATGCTTGTTATACTTTATTTCTTGTCCTCCTAGTTTGGTGCCCAGATAATCCACTGGAAGCTGGTGTTTACGTCTTCTTGTAATCACTGTATACTCTGTTTTCTCCCTCGATACTTTGAGATGCCATCTTTGTGCCCATTTATCAATGGCTTCCATACACTGGTTGAGTGAGCTCACGATGTAATTGAGATCATGGTGAGTGATCAGGATTGAGCCGTCGTCAGCATAGGTCACCTGTAGACATGGATCAGGTACAATAAGAGGAAGGTCATACATGAGAATGTTAAAGATGGTTGGACTGAGAATGGCGCCTTGAGGCGTACCCGCTCTGATATTGAATTTTTCTGAAGTTGAATTTGCAACCTGAACTTTGATGTATCTTTCATCTAGGAAGCTTCTAATGATCTTGAGCATGTGCCCCGAGATACCTATCGTTGCTGCTTTGGTGATCAAACCCTCCCACCATACCTTGTCAAAAGCTCCTTCTAGGTCAATAAGAACAACAACAGTGTATTCCTTGTTGAATAGACCTAAATGACATTGCTCAGTGATCTTCATGAGCGCATCAATTGTTCCTGATTTTGCACGGAATCCGCATTGAGAGTGATGAAATATCTTGTCACTGTGGATCTTCCAGTTTAATCTCTTGTTGATTAGTCTTTCAAAGAGTTTGCCTAAGCATGATGTCAGTGCTTCAATGATTCAAATATCCGCAAGGTGAAATGGGGAACATGGGATATATAATTAACTTTGAAAATTGAATTGAATAAAAACACAAATTTATACTATAATCACTGACTATTTTGAATGTTGTTGAAGAGACCCATGTAAAATTAAGTATTTCGCGAAAAGTGTCCCATTGTACCCCGTATGTGGGGTTACATGGAACACCATTGATATACCCATTTTACCGCTTTGTAACAATGTCACTTTGCTCAAGGTTTGGCGTGTAGAAGTTTTAGAAGATATACACAAACACTTAAATTTATCAAAATCATTAAATTCTTTAACTTGGGTGTTTGAATAAAAATATTGGTGCACAGCAGTAAGACTTATATTAGCTAGTAATGGAAAATGGCTGGGTGCATGCCTTGTGGAGTAAGTTGGTCTCAGCACTGCTGGTATTGGTCTTCAATAATATTGCATCAACTTATACAGTCAGGTGATATGTTCTTTATTAAATTTTCTAAATTCTAGTTCCACATTTTAATCACTTTCTTGGAATTTCAAGGTATATAAGTACTTTTGCGTTAAGTTATATTCTTCTTCATGATCAATGTTTACAAAATCTGAAACTTATGCTTAAGGGAAATATATTTCATGTTATTGATATACAGCTTTCCTTGAAGTGAACAGATATTTACATACTCAAAATGATTGTTCATGTAGTACGAAAGAGATCGCCAATTAAATCATGTTAACGTTGTAATTGTCTCTCAAAGTGACATGGATTTGATTCTTTATTGTTAATCTTTCAAAAGGAAACATTCATTCCAAGAAGGATTTAACAATAAATGGATTATATTATGCAAATGAATTGCAGTCATTATGAGACTAAGGGGTAAATTGTGCAAAGGTTGCAGCACAAGATTTTGGGTTCAGATATCTTCCCCATCGTGCCTATTCTCGAGATCTAGCTCCCTCTTTCTTGTATGAAATCAAGGTCTCGTGGCTATACATTTGGAACGAGAAGAATATCATTGCAGCAGTTTTTACGGTCCTTGACAATAAGTGGTTTCCAGATGGGTTGAAGATGTAAGAATCGATCAAACGCATTTCTTCAGATTTCATTGTCAAACCAGAAACTTTTGAGACACCCTTGTAGATATGTTTAATTTTCAACCTCAGTTACCCAGGGCTGAATGTCCCGAATTTCTTAAAGTTACCTACCCTTTATTTGAGTTACCAAAAGCTACGTTGATATGTTATAACATGATTTAGACTTGCTTTGAGGACATTTTCTTGCAATCTCCAAGCTCAGCCAATCTGAAGGGAAGGTTTTCTTTCAAATTTCAAATTCATTCATGTTCTTCAGCATGCACTGAAAAGGACTGCATATACCATCAGTTATTATATACCAAACACTTTTAAGCTCTTCTCGTATAAAGCCGTGTCATTGGGTTGTTATTTCACAATTCACGGGTGGGTAACTAATTTGAGCAGAAATATCAATTCCCAGGGGTGATTTGTGAAGAGTATCAGAGCATTTAGCCTTGGGTGACAGCGATGGGCAATTCATATGAAACTAATGATGTGCCTCCAGGGCTTTTTCTTACCCTGGAAGAAGTGTTCGAGTATTTGGTAAGATCAGAGACTTGGTGATCTGGATCTGAAGCAAAATAACCACAACCCTCTAACCTTCATCTGCATATAATTTGATTCAATGTTAGTGTTTGCATTTGTTTTCTTTTTTGACTATGTAAATATTACAATAAGAGCATAGTAGAAATATTTTATTGCATAAATGTACAAGAATTTAATTGACATTCTGAATATACATACATAACAAATCATTCAACAAATTATAATGCAAGGAAAACACATTGTTAAACAAAAGAAAAAGAAAATTGAAATAAAAGTATGAATCTAATCTGGAAATAAAGAAATTATACATAATTGAAACTTCTTTTTATGTGAAATAAGGAAATATTCAACTACCTGATGCAATCATAACCCTCATTTAAATATTCCTTTAACAATTCTATATTAAGAAAGTGAGTCATTCATATCCAGTTCCAAATAATACTTCAATATTTCAATATTGACATGGTCATTGAACTTTTGTTGCAAATATTTCAAATCATGATTTGTTATCATTTTACATTTTAAAAAATTGTTAAAATTATGAATTTTCAATTTCATACCATTTGTAAATCATAATATTGAAACTGGTCAGGTTGATGAAATTTAAAATGAAATTATCAAACATGAAGATTGTAGAACTTTTCCATGTAAATCCAAGTTTGAGCAGTCAAAGTGATAGTGCACGTATATGAAAAAGCGACATAAATCTTGGATTGGTGTTTTTTATATCAATTTTTATCCTCATAACACTTGTGTCCTCATTGTATGGCATCAGTCTTCTCTCAGTCTCCTGTAGGTTGTCAAAGCAAGCCTTTTAAAGATTTGCAGCCACTCCAGACTGAAAAGTGAATGAAGTGCACATAAAATCAAGTTATTAGAATGAAAACATGTGGACTTATTAACAGTTTTCCATTTAACGTAACAAACTCCAAATCACTATTTCAACTTTGAACTAAAGACATTACAAAACATTGAGGTTTGCGAAATAGAAAATGAATTGTTTCTGAAATTTACCATTCTGAAATTGCCTAGAATGCCAGATTTTTCTCATTAATGTCAAAGTTTTTAGAAAGCATTGTTAGTGTTCTGCGTTTCAGCTTAATGAGCTTGTAAGTATAAAATTAAGTAACACTTAAAACTATTTTTCAGGAATTTGTCACATCTTGAATCTATTTTTTATCACTATTTAAACTATTGAGGGTTTTTTCATCTCTGTCGCATAATTATTTCTGAATAACTAGACAATAAGTAAAAAATCACAAAATAGTAAAATACATGTAATTCTTACAATGGCTTTTGACTTCAGAGCTCTGAGGGCACTTTCAAGTCTGCGTCCAAACTCAGCATCCGCCCTTCCGAAGTTGTCGACTGCCCTCTTCTGCAGAAACTCCTGGGCGTTGATTAGATGTCCAGCCATGTTGTTGACAAGGTGGTCACGATCATAGGGGCTCAAAACCTGGAAATATTTCATTGTGTAAGTAACCAACATTCACTTTGAGTCAAAATGAATAAAATGGCATAACACAACTCTAAAGATGTCAAATTATATTTGTTTGAAATTAATTGACTTATTGGTGACGTTCCAATAAAAGCATTTCTTTCACAAGTGGTTCACTGTAATTCTCATTCAAAATGTTTGTCAATGGATATCACACCAACTAGGGTTTGCATGGGCATTATGAGGTAGCCCAGACAGGAAGTTAACTAGGTAGGACTAAGTAAACCAATCACATTAATCAGACCACATATATCTATGTAACCTAGTTTAAAACAGTGTACTATATTTCATATCCTATCATATTTAAAGATTGTATGTCTAAATACATTAAGTATTATAAAACTGTATATCAACCTTACCCTTTATTTTCACCTCATAACTTGTTACGGTAAGTTGATGGACAATGTAGAAGCATATTTTTAACACGGTTTATTATTTACAAGTTTTATCTCATTTCAAAATTTAGCAAACAAGCCTATAAAGGATAATTCAGATATCACATTTAGATCAAACTTTCATGGCTATGGCAAGAGACTTATAGTTAAATGAAGAAGTTATGTATGTTGTGAGCATGTACCTTTCACCTGTTGTAGCTCAACATAAACACTGACCTTCCTCCAGAATGTTCCTGTCTGGGTGAAGTTGTCGTCATCCTTCGTGTTGTACCGTCCCACGTCCCCGGACAGTTTGAAGGGACACTCGAGGAACTTGCTGTTGTCCTCCGGACCGCTGAAACTATTCGGGAAGTAGTTCGGCCGGCCTCCTGTGGAACATAAAGTTTTGATTATTCAAGTGACAAACAAAAGTACAGATGACATCTTTTTTCACAATTTATCTAGATTATTCCTTGGGAATTATGAGACAGTTCAACAACAATCTTAGCTAGAGTAGTGTCAGCCCTAACCTTCGCTATAGATTTGGGAAGTGAGTTAGAGAGACATAGCTGTGGATGAAATAAATGATTCACAACGGTAAAGGGAAAAAATAAGTAAAGGGGGGGGGGGGGGGAAGTAACGTCAAAACACAGTAATGACTCTTGAAAAGTTTGCAAACTTTTACTGTGATGTTTCCGGGTTCATTTGACCCCCCTCATCATCTTCGTCTTATGAAGGGGGTCGTTTCGAAACTACACATTACTGTGTTTTGACTATATTTCCCCCTCAACAATCTTAGCTGTCAATGATGTGAATATGCAAGTGGTGACTGGAACATAGTGAACCAAAGATAGTACTGCACTGAGTAACAACACAACTTTACACCAACACTGAGTGAGAATATTTACTTCCTACAGATACCGGAAGGACTAATGCAAAATTTCAGACATCTTATGCCACTCAGTATTATCCTCAGTCTAGTGTTCTCTTTCCACCAACAGAATTTTAATCTGTAATGTTTGAGCAGAAAAAATGTTCTCTTGAATGGAGTTCATCATTCCAGTTGCTAGTCGATGATTTGCAAGGTCCTCATGAGCCATATCTCAAATAGCTTTAGTTTTGCATCCAAACATTTTTTTTGCAATTCAACCCTTTACTCATATCTAGAGTAGCCAATCACATGATTAGTTTGCCTCTGTGCTACGTCACTTGGAATGACAAGATTCAAGTTTCAGATATGAATTGTGCATAAGCAAAATAAGATAGTTTTGATTTTGTGATACCAAGCTACCGGTATATATTTCCTTTATAACCTACAAAGACATATTGTTGGTTTCACTTGACGTAACAAGACTTAAACCCTTCTATGTACCTGCCAGAAACCAGACGCAAATATTTTTACAAGTCTAATTTATGGGGAAAGAGTTAACTGAGGATTTAAGGTCCAATGCTGCATAATGGCCTTTAAACTGATGTTTGGATGAGTACTGATGAATGGTAAAATAATGTTATCAACAAACCCTGGTTGTCTGAGACACACTGCGGCCCGTCACGCTGGTAGTGAGTCATGCGCGTGTTAAAGGGACAGTTGACGGGGATCTGCAGGTAGTTGCTCCCCAGTCGGTGGCGGTGGGTGTCCGAGTAGGAAAACAGGCGGCCCTGCAACATGTATATTCAAGACAAGATGACTAGGATGATTATGTTATAGCTAGCTTAGGCTATATTTCAGCAATAAGCAGTCTAAAGTGACTGGGGTTTGACAATGCTTTGAACAAATTTTTCTTACATGATGTTACAGCACAAAGCACCTTTATGCTAAGGGTGTCCTTAGTGGGCTCCGTTATCAGCAAAGAAACACCACGTCTGCCCATGGACCAGATCTTCAATGCCTCATGGGATTTTTTAGATTTTGCTTGTTAAGCGCAGTTTTATTCTTAATGAGGTGAGGTAAGACAGGAAATACCTGCAACATCTTGTCTGGGCTGGCCTCGATGCCGGGAACCATGTGTGCAGGGGAGAAGGCAATCTGTTCCACCTCATTGAAGTAGTTCTTGGGGTTGCGGTTGAGAACCATCCGACCGACGGGGATCAGTGGGTACTCACCCTGTGGCCACACCTGTACAACAGAGTATGGTTTTCCTGTCAACATCAATAAAAGTGAAAGTGTTTCAACCCATTGCTGTTCATGTTGTATACTTGAAGAAGTAAAATTCTGGCTATTGATAATCGATGTTAAAGTGTTTGTGCTGACTTGAGACAAGGATCTTATTTCTAGAATAATCCACATTGTTTAAAGGAAATAGAGTGGCTTTATACATTATATTCAAACATAAACTCTCTTCGTTAAATTTCTTTTGCACAAATGAATAAATAAATATCTCACAAATATTCAGGAATCAATAACATCATAAAGTTCATGTCACGATCATATTTGCTTTTACTTACCAAGAAACATTGCTCAAAATTGAATTTTGTAATGGAGGTGACCAAGAATGGCGAAAACCATTGCATTGTTCCACGTTTCTAAGTGCTTGACTACCTCTCTTAAGATTGGCTGACTTTTGCGCCAGCTCGACATCGAATGTGTGTGTAACTGATCTTGTGAAGATAATATTACATCTAGTTTTAACTTAATTAGGTAAAATGGTCCTTTACTACTTAAGGCATGATGATTGAGTCTACTCTATTTCTTAACTATAAACAACATAAGATACCTTCAGACCAACTCTCACCTTGGTCAGGTCAAATGGATTCCACCTGAAGCGTTCCGCCTCCTCGAAGGTCATCACTTGGATGGACACAGACCACGATGGTGGGTTGCCGTTAGCAATGGAGTTAAACAGATCCCGAGTGGCATAGTCAGGGTCATCGGCAGACAGTTTGTCAGCTTGGGCACCGGTCAAGTTCTTGATGCCTTGGTCAGTCTAAAACAAACAATGTGAGATTGCATGCAAGCATTATGATTATTGGACTTGACTTAATAACAAATTTAGTGAGCGAGTGAGTGAGTGAGTTATTGCTTAACGCCGCTTGGGCAATATTTCAGCCATTAGCGGCGATAATAACAAATTTAATATGTGTATGTTCCTTTGGAAGGTGGTCAACTGAGTGGAAAATAAGAAAGTCTGTTTTTAAACCGGGGGTCAGTGGTTCAGATCTAACCATCAGTACAAAGGTATGTTCAGATTTTGACACTTAAATTCAGTTAATTCAAGGAGCCCCTTTACAATGATCACAGCATGTTATTATCAAGGATCGATCTTGGATTTGCAACAGACTTAGGGCAAACTGACCGAGGTTCGGACAGTGTATCCATTCAAATGTTTTGAAACTCTGCATTATAATAGATATATCGAATAATATAAATATGAGCAAACCAAATTATCAAAAAGTAATATTTATTTTGGATTTCTATCTTAAAATGCATAATTGTTCGTAAAGTAACCAAAAATAACGGTTTTTATTGCCTATATGAAATCGCCCGAGGTTCGGACAGTTCTGACTTAACTTCGGACAGTTGCACATGATCTTCTCGCATGCATCCTTAGCTTAAAATATGTATCAAAATGGTCTCAGACATTCCAAAACACGCATTGAGTAGTTCATGTACAATAATATCAAGGTTTTTCGGAAACATGAATTAATTTGTCATCTGTACAGAGCATGCTTTCCGATGTTAAATTCTCCCGAAATTGCCGCATGCGTCGTTACAAACTTATGACGTCACAAACAGTTTCTTAGGCATTTGACGCAAAAACGCCGTACTCGCTAAACCGCAGGTTTTAAAAATGTATTACTTTGTGAAATATGTTAGTAATATGTTATTGCATGTTTCCAGAACTTTTGTTGGTTGAATTACAGCATTACAAGTCCGTACAAAGGAAATATAAAAAGTGTCCGAACCATGGTCAAAACTGTCCGAAGCAAGGTCATTTTGACATATTATCAATATCTCAACATTTACTTAAAAATACCTTTTACATATACCAATATTCAGCACAATTTAACTGTTTGGTTGTTTATCTTTGTTTATGGATACAATTAAAAATGTTTTGGCGCTTCCGATCCTTTATTTCCTAACCTGATAGTCAACATTTACGTTGAAACAAATATTTTGCCAATTCCTTACATGGATCTTTTATTTGTACATCATAGCAAAAGGTCGATTAGATATACTACCTACAATCAATTGTCTATTTAATGAAATGAATAAATTTACATACTAGAAATTCGTATTTCAAAACAAATATATTGCCAACATTGCAGGTATTATTGCGTCAGCTACTAATCAAAAGTGTCCGAAGTTCGGGCGACCTCGGGTGGTGTCCGAACCTCGGTCAGTTTGCCCTATAGTAATAGTATAGACTTAGTAAAGAAAAACTGGTGGTTGTAAAGCCGGACTTACGTGTCTTTAATCATAAATATGTCTCACATAACATGTCAAGCAAGATGCTTTAAAGGCCTACTAAAATGCTAACAATATCAATTGGTAATGTACAATAGTGGGGTAATGGGAACAGAGATCATCACGATTAACTCACCTTGAAGTGGAACTTGCAGTAGACGGCCTCATTTTGTGCGTTCACCATCTTGAAAGTGTGACTGCCGTAGCCGTTCATATGTCGGAATCCGTCAGGCGTGCCGCGGTCAGAGAACAGGAAGGACACCTGGTGGGTTGTCTCCGGTCGTAGCGTAATGAAATCCCAAAACATGTCCGGGTCCTTGGAAGGGAAGTAACTCTTGCCATTATTCAGTTCAGAATTTGTTTCATGAAATAATAGAAATATCTGAGGGCAGAGACAACGAGTTACACCAATTTAGCAGAAAATATCATTGATGATTCATGACTCTGACAGGCAAGATGAATCCAATATGTTTTAATCTAACTAATATTCTTAGTTAAATTCTCATTTTGGTCTTGGATTGTACTAAAGGGGCATAGAGTATGTAATTGTAGACAAACACATCAAAGTTTATAAATGGTGTAGAAGTAGTGGTGTTTCTGTAAATCATCTCCTTAATGTTAATCAGCTCAGTATAGAGACAATAAACAGATCGAAAACTGGACAATGGTGCATGCCAATGATTCAAATGCAAGTTTCTCTTTCTTTTGTTTGCCTTTTATCAAGACAGACCATACACAAACTTAAGAAAGTTATTTGAAAGACTCAAGATGTACCTTCAGGTTGGTGACCGGGTTCCTCTTCTGGGTGTGAATGAAGCTGGGGAACTGAAATAAATCAACAAAGTATAACAGTTGCTGCCCATTTTTATCTTAATGAACCACTAGATGACAAGGCTTTCAAGTCATTGAAAGAATAGAGGATATTGGCTTGGTTTTCTGCTCTGATAGAATGGAAGTGTCTATTTCCAAAATTGTGTTTATATCAAATTATTAGGATCCAACTAAAAAAAAAAAAAGTTATAAGTCCATCATTATTCACACAACAGAGTGGATAAACTAAGAATAACACAGAGAGACCAACCAGCATGGGGTCCCTGATGAAGAAGATGGGTGTGTTGTTCCCAACCAGGTCCCAGTTCCCGTCCTCGGTGTACATCTTGATGGCGAACCCTCGAGGATCCCGGGCCGTGTCAGCTGAACCCTTCTCTCCGCCTACAACCAATCATTCAGTCAGTTCATGTTTTTATGACAATGTGAATATTACAGTGAAAGAAGGAGCATATGGTAACCAATGAGTTTTGTTTACTCATGTAGGAATCAAGTATAGCCACAGACATCAAATGTGCTCTAAATGTAAAGGGAGATAACTCACCAACAGTAGAGAACCTGACAGCCAATGGTGTTCTCTTTCCAACAGTCTCGAACACTTTGGCTTTGCAATACTTGGTTATGTCATGGGTGACCTCAAAATAACCAAAGGCACCTGTAATAAAAAGGCATAAGTAATTGAAATCTATGAACTTAACTTTGAATAGATAAAATTGTTGCTTGACATTGCTGCTTTAAATGTTTTCAATACCATCTTAAGTTTTTCTACAAATTAGAATCATGGTGGTGAAGAGATTTACTAAGGTATATGCTTGAAGAAGGAGCATGGAAGTCTTGAGTCAACACATTCTCAGGGGTTAATCACAAAAATCACAACTCATCAATAAAAGATGCATTGAGGTACAGTCTTTGGCTGCAAGCTGATGATACCTTTTCCAATCCTGATTGATTGTCAAGACTCTCATGTTATAAACTATTGAAAAAAATTGATATATCATTTATCTTCAAACACTGTGTTCAAATTCTGAAACTTGTAAAATGAGCCAATCTGAGAATAGCAAACCTGAACATGGTTATATTTCCAACTACAGCATTGATTTAAATCACAACAAAAGTGAGCAAAGTCATTGAAGAACATTCATTCGGTATATCTTTACTTCAGAAGCCTGAGACATTCATAAATAATTTTGATTATGACAAGAAAAGAGCAGCTCTAATCACCAGCTCCCTTGGCATGCACGACCCTTTCCGGGATACGCTCTCGGTTAAAGTGCGCCATCTCATCGGTGAAGACGAAATCTTGAAGCAAGACTGGACCACGTGGGCCAACTGTCATGGTGGAAGTTTTCGACCCCACTGGGGCGCCGGTTCCTGTGGTCAAGACATCAGGCTTCTGGAACCAAATGGTAACTCTCAACAATAATGTTATACTAGAAATTTAAGAGATAATTATTTCAACTAGAATAATATATTTATCATAGCATAAGCTTAAATAATTTATATGTAGTATTCATATAAACCATGTCTATCTCATGATACTAATAATATTGATTTATTTTAGGATTGACAATATTTAATGAAATGAGACAATCAAAATTGATTGTAAACATTAATTAACCATTGCTCTTTATACATGTGACTGACCAAGATGGTTATTTATGTTATCATAAAAATATGTTAATGACTGGCTGGCTGTAAATATTTCATTTACACATATAAATAATCAAACATCTGTGACTACACACCACATTTGCTGCAAATTTATTCAGGTAGAGAAAATGATTTGTATATAATTGTTTGAACTCTGAATTACGCAGTTTCTCACTATGTATTACTGAAAAGGACAGTATGTCTAATATTACACTTTTTAACTTGAGCCTGAATAGTGCACATTGTAACTACATACACCCGGTTACTTTGAAGAGATATAATTTGTGTTACGAGATTAATCATATTCTGACTGTTCGGATGGCATTCCAGTTTTTGTGATATGTGATTGGCTGGATGATAGGATACATCTAGAATATTGAATACAAACAAATTTAATTTGGAAACATAAACTATATATGTTTGAATTTCATAAGTAATATAAACAATTTATATATATAATATAACATTCTGAATGTTTAAGTACATAGATAGAGAATACTAAACGACGTCCCGTTTAATAACATATTTATGAAACGAGTGTATGGTTTGGTATTTAACGAGTGAAAGCGAGTTAGATACCGATACCATTCACGAGTTTCATAAAAATGTAATTATACGGGACTGAGTTTAGTATTTTATTTATTACTCGCTGAATTATATCAAAGAAAAATCATACAGATCGCCAGGATAGCCATTGTCGTTGCCTCGCTAACATTGTGACGTCATGTTTAACGATTGTGACGTCATGTGACGTCAATCAGCACGCGATGTTATTACACAATGTGTAATAACTTTGTAGATTTATTAAACGGCGGTATCTTCAACGGTAGAGTAATAAACACATTTATCTTCTCTCTGAGACTTATCATATCAAATCAAAGTACAAGTGCACGGAATAGTTCACCAAGAGAATTTTTTTAAGGGCGACATGTGTTGGAAAGGTTACCAGTCAAATTGCCCCATCTACGAATCGCCCCAGCCCACATGGTCAAATTGACCCAGATATTTTGTCAAATCTCTCCAGATTTGGTCAAATTGCCCCAGGGGGGTAGTCAAATTGCCCCAACGTGCTTTAAATTATTAATTATGCACAAGTTGTACATCTAACTTTCATGTTTTACCTAGTTATTGTCAATGTTTATATTATATTTTCATATGAAGGTTATACGTTTGATGGTCTTATAATACGAGCGGATATCAAAGAGTTTCAATTATCACAAAGAATGGTCACTGTAGACATCAATGACACCATTCAAGAGGTGGAGGCTTGGTTTTCCATGAAATCAGGGGTCTTCTATTCAGACGGTCTGCGTAAGGTCAAGAAGCAATGAGAAAAATGTGTATCTCTGGATAGTGACTATGTAGAGAAGTCTTAAAAACATGAGAGAAAAAAATTAAGTTTGTATCTTTGATATGTGTCTGTGAAAATTGAAACTATTTTTATATCCCCTCGTATAATTTGTATTTTAGCACCATTGATATAAGCTTTCTTAAAACACTTGTTTTGTTTATGAGACATGTGCACATGGAAAATGCATTGAAGGATTCACGTGTGATGATTGTAACATTCCATGTACTAAAATAATAAGAACCAAATCTCAAAATTAAAATTTACGCAAGATATAAAAAGGATATCAAAAGGTTTGTAAAAAATTTGTAACAAAACCATGTTTCATGATAAAGATAGAACATAATTGACTATAATTGTTCACATTATTCGGAAATAACCAAACTTGAATGTCATCAAAAGATCTATTGCAAAAGAAATACCAATTTAATGACATAGTGTCCATGATTACCTGCTAAAAATGGTTGCATGGTAAAACTAAGAAAAGTCACTTTTGCACCTGAATTTTTTTCTTCTAGTTATGCAAAAGCTTTTATCAAATCTAAATTACAACTAAAATTACATTTGGTTTCTTTATGATAATATTACATTATTGATTTCCTTCACACACAAAAAAATAATAATAATAAAACATGAAAGTTAGATGTACAACTTGTGCATAATTAATAATCGAAAATACTTTGGGGCAATTTGACTACCCCCCTGGGGCAATTTGACCAAAACTTGGGCGATTTGACCAAATATCTTGGGCAATTTCGAGTTAGGTTATTACATTGATACATTTTATTTACAATAGGTTATTACATTGATACATTTTATTTACAATAGTGAGAAGCTGTGTTTTAAAAAAATATTGCATTTTGCCAAAAATATCTTTTTTGGCGTTTGGTTTTTGTCAAGTAGGCCTAGGTTTATCAATAAATACAGATATTAATATGAAATTTACAACTAAAGAAGTTTTAAAAATCAAATAGTGAATTAAACTTGAAAACATTTCATACAGTTACGCATTTTCAGAAATATAGTATCGATACTTAGGTCTAACTGCAGTAAAACAACATCAGAACATTGTAAACATGACAACAATCGCAAAGTCGGCATGTAAAATGTCCTACCGCCTGAGTTTTCTTGAATTCGTTGAGCTGTTCGGCTGCCTTGTCTCTGTTCGCCATGACGGTTGATTAGGAAGAGACTGGAACTTTGACTAGTTTATCTGTTCAGGAGTAAAATAGGTCGGACTTATCTGCTTGCATAAACCAAACATCAAGCTACAATCGACCTTGACCCAAGGACCAGGGTCACGCGAAACAAAGGTCACTGCGACTGGGCTTAAAATAGAAAACTATAGAACAGTTTCATGAGTTTTTTTATTTTTATAGATAGATAGAAGTTTGTTTAGTATAAAGGCCACTGGCTCAAGTACAAAATTTACAAGACAAATTTTATCAACGTACATGTTTGGTGCTAACAAATGAAACATAACATATTTACATGCTTTAGAAATATATATGCATTAAAGAGCCACTCCGTGAGTTGTTGGAGTCAGATATGCCGATCGCGAAGTATCGACTGTTACCAAATCTACACATTTTAAAGCTTATTGGTTTTTTTTACAGTGGTCGACAATATCAAGATATAGAACGTCGCAATGATGATCGAAAACCGGACAATTAGTCAAACGTAATTTTGGAGACTTATCTAAAACAGCCAGGAGGGCAGTTACGAGTTGATAGAGTTTGTTATAGGTTATATAACTTCTATTAACTAGTATCCATTTATATTGAACGTGATATCTACACCTCTGTACATTTATAAGGCTGTTTTTTATATTTTCATGGAAAACCAGTAGGCATATATTTGTCATAATATGTCTTTTGGACATGAAAAGTTAAGGTGTTTTTATTTTATATCAGCACTTATGACATTTAGGTTCGAATCAAAGGTAAATAATATGTTATGAAAATCACGGAGTGGCTCTTTAATGTAGAGAACATCGCAACAAAAGAGCTTCTCTGACATATTTTGCACAAAAATACCTCTGTCGTCATTCATCTATACATTTTCAAGTTGGTTTGCAAACATACTGAAAAGTAAGGGGCTCAGTATCCAACCTTGTCGAACTCTGCTCATGGAGTTGAAATATTATGTCACACATAAATTGGATATTTCTACAGCAGATATTGATTTTTTTACATATCACACACAATCAATATTGACACAATCAAATTTAAGGCTTTGTGTAAGTCCACAAATAAACAGTAAAATCGACCCTTGATTTAGATAAGTATTTTGGAACTAAAGCTTGTAAAACATTATCTATAGTAGAATAACCGGAGCAGAACCCAGCTTGACATTCTGGATTCAAATAAGATAAATCTACAAATAGTTCAAGTCTTTCATTTAAAATGTTAGTAAATGTTTCCCCACAGATGCCCATTACCAAAATACCTCTATAGTTATTTACATCATTTCGAATTCCTTTCTTGTGAGGAGGGAATATAATACTTCGTGACCAGTCAGATGAAAAGTTCCCGGAGTTAAAGATACCGTTAAAAAGTAAAAGGGGTAGTAAAATATGACCTCCATTTCAGAAGAAAGCCCATCAGGACCACACGATTTGCCGAGTTTTAATGCAGATAGGGATGATATAATTTCGTTTAATCTTTTTTCTTTATTAAAAAACAAAGGTACCTTAAGGCAATCTCAATGCGCGTCTCTTGATGGCCTTCTAAGAGATTGCATGTGACTACGCAATTTGAAGTTGAGACTTTAATAATTTTACGATGTTACAGAGATCAAGTACAAGGATTTTGCATATGTCCTTTAATCGAACGTCAATGCAGCAGAGTTAGTTATAGCATGTCAGTCTTTGACGAAACACTTTAGCATATGAACGTCGCATTTGACTACCTCTAAATGGTATTTATACATGTTTTCGTGGTTTTCGTTTTTCAACATGTATGGTTAATTTGTTTTATGAAGTTGAAAATTATTCAACGATTAGAAACTAAAAGACGAAACTTTTATTAAGCGTATCTGTTTCCAGAAGAAGTATTTTGGATTGGCACCGTCAATACTAAAGGATAACGTTGATGTATGCAGAGTTTGCGAAAGATAGCTTCGATTTGAAGTTTTTGTCCAACAAACCAAGCTAGGGTAAATTGAAAGAACACAAAATACATTCGTTCGGATATTTGGGCAGTTCGACATTCGAAAAACAGTCGAATATTTTCGGTTTCTGAGTTCTGAAAAGCGTACAAGCGAATAACAATATGCCTGCACCATAGAATACGGGGCGAACTCGCTGATTGGCTGATTTGAATTATGTCAGAGGCAAACCTGACGACTCGCGTTACGGAGCCTGATGAGACCTTCACGCGTAATGTAGTTGAGCATTTAGATTTAATTTTAATGAGATTGACAATCTACATATTAACGGATGGTTCAAACGTGTACATTTACAATATCTGTATATATTGGGTAATTTCTGCTATATAAAAAAGATAATTTGACAAAGAGTGAATCGCATTTACTCGCAGAGAACATTAATTGAGAAATGAATTTAAAGGGACACAGAGTAGGCTTACAATAGTGTTGGGGTCAGATGTCAAACTTCATTAATGGTGTTATTTTATCGACAAGTAGCTAATGGACAAGAAGTTTATGAAAATCAACATCTCAATGCAGTAATCATAAAGTGACAATAATAAGGAGAACGTCGGAATGAAAATCGGACAATGGCGCGCGTCAATGACTCAATTAAATGTAATTTTGGTAACCTATTTATAGCAGATACATCGAGAAATATAGGTAAAATAAGTATTGATCGGTAGGTCATTTAAGTAAAATACATGTAAATCGAACGAAAATTTTCAAATTCGTAACATTTAGACGGCCGTTTTTTATATACAATCGAAAACCAAAAATGTCATTATTTTGGCATTTAATTCAGCTCATATGCTTGTTTGGCTCTATTTAAGCCACGTACAAAATTAATCAGATTTACTCTGTGTCACTTTAAGCTAGATAAGGAGGCTCCGTGTGTATCGAATGCAAGCCTTAATTGCTACGGCATGACAATGCATTGCTGATTATTTTTATCAATAAAAATATTTCATCTCCACAAGTTTATAAAATAAAAGTCTGACATATTTTTGTTGTCTTTTTTTTCAGATGAATATCAACAACAAAAACATCACACACAATATAAACCAAAAAAAATACCTATAGCGCTCTCACTTTCAACAGGTACGCGTCTGCGGTATCCAGATTTTTGTGACGTCTCGTTGGTAAACTGTGACGTCGCCAAAATGTTGAAGTCATAGGCTCATGTTTGAGGGGTTTTTTTATTTTCGCCGAGAAAAAAGATGATCACTTACACCACTATTTCATTTGCAATAATTTTGGTTGTCATGCAATTTTTACAGTTAGGTAACGATGCATAACAGCGCCTGCCGATTCAAATTGGTCGCCCCAATCAAGTGCACACCATTAGATTCGCATCGCGAGTTCAACATATACCGAGAATCTAGTAATTTAATCGCCGATCATCGAGTACTCATGACAGATGCATCTCTCAATTTTCGCCTTTTTATGTTCTTTCTGTATTTGAAGAAGGTATAAGCATGAGGTTTTTTTCATTTTCAGCAGGAAAAATGCATGTATTATACGTCACGGCGTTTGCGAGATGACATGGTGTAAGCATGTCGCACGACAAGGGGGAGGGTGCGATGTTTTGAGTTTCGTAAATGAGAATTAGAATGCACAAAAGTTCTGAAAATTGTTGCAAAAGTCGGGAGAAAGATTGACGTGAGTGATGAACCTTTTGCCTGGCGTGCATGAACATTTGCCTTGCAGACGTGAGCCCACGAACCACGTACATTGTTGACGTTTATACAAGGCCAGGGTCTAATTTGTCGAGGGTCAGGATAATCGGATACTCTTTCAGTGTAATCACGTTTCCAGTACACAATCAAATCACCTGATCGTAGGTTAACAATCATAAAAGATAACGGGCTACGGAAAAATATATCATCTGAAGTTGAGTCACATACGTTTTATACACTTGATAAATTATAAACTCATAGATTTTTAAAAATTGAAACCTAATCTCATTCTGCGCTAACATAGTTTTCTAATTATGCGCCTATTAGAGAATGAAGTGACAGTTTTTTTGTAACAAATTTCCAGGAGAATTATTTTTGCACAGAACCTGTTTATGCATTTATCAATTATTTATGATAATGACATACTAGGATTTGACATAACAATATGTACAAACGGGAATTTCTCCTCACAATTTAAGTTGATTTATACAAATTTTGTATTGTTCGTTCAATAATGATATTATTTTTCATAATTTGAAGACAGACCAGGTATTACCCCAAGAGTTTCCCATGTCAACTGGGTTCTTTCATCAAAATTAACATCGTTTTAATCGAACTTTTGAAAGGAACGTTTATTAGTATTCAGTAGGCAATTTCAATTAAGCTATCTCAGGCCGCATTTGTTGGCCTCAACTAGGTTGACAAGCTCAGCCCAAGGAAATGATAATCCGATTAAAACTAGATGAAATCCAGTTAAAACTGGTTGAAATTTATTCAGCAATATTTCAACTTGATTGACGAAAAGTTTCGATATGGAGGACTGAAACTTGACATGTTATAAGACTTTTATACATTTTACCTGTACAGTTAAGGCGGGCAAAATCACAAGATAAAAATATTTATATTTCAGGGTAAGCATTTTTTTATTATGACGAACTTCATGAGCGGTATGTATATATTATATTCAGATCTAAGTCCTGGCTGTTGCTGAAAAGTATCATTTAATGCTTATCGGTTCAGTAGGGTGACGACATTAAGGAGTAAACTCGCGTTGCTGATCGAAAACAGGACAATGACGTTGTCAATTAGTCAAGCAAGATTTTGAAAAATTCTCTAAATTGGATATCAATTTTGAGTTGATAGTGTTTGAAACCTTATATAACTGGAAATCGTGAAAATGGTACGTGGGATTTCGGACACAAAAAGGGTGTGTTTGATATTCATTGAAAACTAACAGTCGTTATATATTTGACGTTTTATGTGAATATGTGAGATGTGATTCTTATCGCGGACTCAAATACATCCTGGTATGGTAAAAGAGATACATGCACATACACGGTGATGTAGCATGATTGTATTTTAGAATTGTTTGAAACGCACGTCCCGTTAAACATTATCAGCTTCAGTGCTATCACACAGTACACAGGAGAAAATCTTTAAAGAACCACTCCGTGAATTTCATAACATATTGTTTACTTTTGATACAAACCTAAATGTCATATGTGGTGATATAAAATCAAAACATCTTAACTTTTCATGTCCAAAAGACATATATATGACAAATACTGTTTTTCCATGAAAATCTAAAAGCAGCCTTTAAAATGCACAGATGTGTAGATATCATGTCCAATATACATGGATACTAGTAATATAAACTAACAAACACTATCAACTCCTAACTCCCTCCTGGCTGTTTAAAGTAAGTCTCCAAAATTACGTTTGACTATTTGAAGCGCGCCACTGTCCGGTTTTCGATCGTAATTGCGACGCTCTACCTTCATATTGTCACTGTAAAAAAACCAATAAGCTTTAAAATGTGTCTTTTTGGTAACAGTTGATACTTCGCGATCAAATGACACCGTTGATTAAGTTCGACATATATGACTCCAACAACTCATGGAGTGGCTCTTAAAAATGATTGTCGGCAAGAAAGACTTGTGTCAATTTTATATCTGATGCATATGTACACACTCACGTGAAGCCTCTCAATCGCTCATAACTGTGAGTTAAAAAAAAATCTCAAGTGGAAAAGGTTAACAGATACCAACATACCTGTACATAGAACATGTATATATGATTTGTTATATACATCTCTCCGAGTAACGTAGATGAAGCGTCATAAAAGTACCCTCATCATAACGTTATAACCACTATTTCTAAATACATATATATAAACCTCCTGAAGGAATCTGATATTGAGTAGAATGTTTTGATAGTATGATGTTAACAATTGTAAATTCAGACTTTGAAATTCAAGAGATCATATGTCCTCGTTTGATTTGAATAAGCAACGCCACTATATTTTAGAAATTATTTCATAATGAATTTGTTCATTGGCTGATGAACGGTTTTAGGGGCGCTGTTTAAACTGGTATAAATGCCGGAGCTTGTCTTCATCATCCTATACATTAGCACTCTAGCCCTTTTTTATCATCGTCTGCGTCAGAATCATTTACTCGTATTGTTTGCAAATGATTGAAACGAAAATAATAATGTCGGAATGTCGACCGTGTTAATGCCTAGCATTTGAGATACATCACTAAATAATACCATTACCCCCAAAAGGCAGACGGTAACAATGAAATAACGTCACAAGAGGTTTACACGTACAGTTACTATTTATTTTTTTCAATCATGAAAAAAACATCATAGCTCAAAGCCATATGTCGACCCAGTAGTTGATCATCATGAAACCTGGGTCATTGAAACAATATACGTCCCAATAATTTGAAGATTTCCTCGACGCCAAAGTCTATCAAGGGGAGGTAATCAGGTGTAGTGGAAGTAAGCTGTAGCCACAGCATCTTGGTGTGGGACGACCCTAACCCAGTGGGCGCTGAATCCTTCTGGAAACACAAGGAACTCGGACTTCTTTACACTTAAGCGGGTAATGAAAAACCAGTCCTCTCCGGCCAGATGGGCTGTTGAGAAAAATAAATCATTTTTATTTCTTTTGCTTGCTTTTGCGAAAAAAACATTATTTTAATTTCCTTTGCTGTTCAGAAAAATAAAAAATAATTTCATTTCATTTGGATACTTTTTTCAATGTGAGTTCGTCCCTTATAAACATTTCTATAAATATTATCTTGTTTATTTTGTTAGGGAAAGGCAGTCATATCCAGTTACGTGGGCTGTTGAGAAAAATACCTTAGTTTGATTTTTTTCGAATGCTTTTATTCATATGTTCGTTCGTCTCTCATTTCGTTACTAGTTTAAGAGAATAAATTAAAACATTCCTTGACAATGCTCTTAATAAAGTTCAACACTTTTAAAAATGTACTTCGCCAACGCATATTTGATCAACGTTAACCTTATTCTCAACAAATTTATTAAAAATTATAAGCAGCTAGTGCCAATACCTAATTCTTTTAGTTCAAAATTTATTTGTAACGTGTTTTTTGGTCCAGGGAGCTTAATATCGCGTAAAACATTGATAAATGAAAAGTCGTTGAAAATTCGGTAGTCTTGAAACGTTTAACATATATTCTCAAACTTCATTCAGTTACCCTTTCATTCGTTGTTTTCTTATCTTTTGTATAACCTTTTCATTTTCCCAGGTAAAAAATGGATATATTGAAAATGTCGTTGCCAACGACACCATGAAATGCTGTTGTATGTTATTCACGCGTTTCTTATGATGTATCATTCACCCATGGTTTATAATAGTCCGTGATAATAACAAATATATATGTTTTCATAGAGCAACTAGCGTCTTCATCTAAAAAATTCAGATTGTATTTTGTTCAAAGCTCTCTTAAGTGTTAATTTGGTAGACCGATATGCATCCGGTCAAAATTATCATTTTAGGAAAGTGTGGCGTTGGAAAGTCGTCAATAATGAAACAGTTAATGCACAAAACATTCACAAGCCAATACGAGCCAACCGTTGAAGATATCTACCCTCATGTCCTTGAGTTCCCAGGTAAGTGGATACATTTTCATCTAAATGTTTAGAAAAATTACTTCAAGATGTGATGCTTAAAGTGACACAGAGTATGGTTCATTTATTTTTTATATTGCTTGATTTGAGCAAATATATCATATGACCTGAATTCAGTTCAAATCGCATATCTTAAATTGCATATTTCTTCTTAAATGCAAAAATTATGACATTTTCATGATTTCGGTTGTAAATTAAAAACGGGCATATAAATGTTAAGAAGCCGAAATTCAGCATCCAATTACATGTATATTAGTTAAATGATCAACCAAGCAATTTCACTCTACATTTCTCGTGTCTGCTATAAATAAGTTTCCAGAATTACGTTTGAATCATTGACGAGCAAATTGCAAATTGTCCGGTTTTCGATCATAAATCTAGACTTTTCACCTTTTTATGCTCACTTTGCTAACTGCTAAACATCGAGATGTTTCTTTTCAGAAACAACCGTTACTTCTCGATGAAAAAAAATCATTAAAGAGGTTCGACATAGTTGACCCCAACATCATGCTCTGTGTCCCTTTAATGGTTTAAGATCGTTTTCATTCTTTTAGTTTTGATTGTCGTTTTCACGTCTAGTGACCATTTGGGTTGCTTGATAATCCCACATGCGGGGTTTGTCTTCATTTCAAACGATTTTTGTTTCTATCAACTGTTGCATTTTGTGGTATTTGTGTTCCGGTTTATTCACCGTTGGCATGGAGAATCTGTATCGAGACGAGCGCGAGGTACGATTACGATTTGTTTTAATTATAAGACATTGTCTTCATTTTCAGTGAGTATGTTCCATTCTTAGAGAATGCATGACTATGTTCCAGATCGATTGTACAGGGCAGTAGAAATCTACGACACTTCCGGCACCAATGAATATATCGCCATGAAACGTTTGAGGATTGAACAGGGGGAATTCTTCATTGTAATCTACGCAGTCAACGATATGCATTCATTTAACGAAGCCATGGACATATTGGAATCTGTCAAGACAGCTAAAGGTGAGGGGATACTACCTCTATAATGCGGCTTTAACAAGTAAAGAAGTGAGCACAGCTCACATACCCCCGCTTCAAACGACAGTCTGGCTTTCTTTGTTGGTCTTACCCTCAAAAAGCTCACTTAGGGATCATGGTTGATAAGTGTATTAAGTTTGTTGAAGCTAGCATGTATAGTTTAGAAGATATGCTCAGGAAAAAGCACTTTGTCAGATAGTCATTGTTTTAGTAACGTTTCCATGTAAAACGCAAAAAATAAAAATAATTTTTTGGTCTTACCCTCAAGAGACGCACCAATATGGATAAGTGTATGAAGTTTGGTGATGATAGCATGTACGGTTTAGAAGATATACTCCGGACAAAGGACTTAGTCATAAATTCACTGTTTTAGTCATGTTTCCATGGAAAGCGCAAAAAAAATAAAAATCATTTGTTGGTCTAACCCTCAAAAGGCACATCAATGGATCATGGTTGATAAGTGTATGAAGTTTGGTAAAGATAGCATGTACAGTTATGAAGATATACTCCGTACAAAGGACTTTGTCACTGTTTAAGTCATGTTTCCATGGAAACCGCAAAAAATAAAAATCATTTGTTGGTCTAACCCTCAAAATCACATCTAGGGATCATGTTTTATAAGTGTATGAAGTTTGATGAAGATAGCATGTATAGTTTAGGATAAATGCTCCGGACAAAGGACTTGGTCATAGAGTCACTGTTTTAGTCATGTTTCCATGGAAATCGCAAAAAATAAAAATCATTTGTTAGTCTAACCCTCAAAAGGCACATCTAGGGATCATGGTTGATAAGTGTATGAAGTTTGGTGAAGCTAGCATGTATAGTTTAGGAGATATGCTCCGGACAAAGGACTTGGTCATAGAGTCACTGTTTTAGTCATGTTTCCATGGAAACCGCAAAAAATAAAAATCATTTGTTAGTCTAACCCTCAAAAGGCACATCTAGGGATCATGGTTGATAAGTGTATGAAGTTTGGTGAAGCTAGCATGTATAGTTTAGGAGATATGCTCCGGACAAAGGACTTGGTCATAGAGTCACTGTTTTAGTCATGTTTCCATGGAAACTGCAAAAAATAAAAATCATTTGTTGGTCTAACCCTCAAAAGGCACATCTAAGGATCATGGTTGATAAGTGTATGAAGTTTGGTGAAGCTAGCATGTATAGTTTAGGAGATATGCTCCGGACAAAGATTTGTGACGGACGGACAGACGGACAGACAGACAGACGGACAGACGGACAGACGGACAGACGGACGGACAGAATGAACGCTATATACCCCCGCTTACGCTGTAAGGCGGGGGTATAATTATACCATGCTACTTTTCATCAGCGATCAGTTTAATTGCAGGCTAAAAGGTTGACAAAAAAGATAAAGCGAACCCCCAACTGAAGCATTTCCTCGAAATGTTATACAGCAGAAATGGTTGTTTTAAAATTGCACCCAAGCGAACACATGGAACAGCATGAATCAAGGACAAAACAATGTCACAAAAATAACGGAGTGTCCCCTTTATAGCATTACTACATGTACCATTGAAAATCTGTAAACTTTTGATAAACTCTTGGAGAAGACAAAACGTTTTCGCTGAGAGTTGTCTGGGACAATTTAGCGTACTGAAATCCTTATAAAAAATCACATGTTGTTTGGTAACCGTAAGCCTATATTAATGAGGGTAACTTCTGCTTAAAATCAAATACCTTGAGGAGGCCCTGGTGTACTGATTTCAGAATTTTACGTTATTCAAGTAATCTTTACCGTATAAAACTCATTATATCCTTGAATATACGAATACATGTTTGTCAATAGATATTCAGAAGTCGTACGATATTTTACGATATATAAACAAATAATAAATATGATTTCGTTAAAGTGACCGCGAAAGTCCCTGGATGTTTCATGTATGTGTCGTTTATATCCGTACGCATTTAAAATCACTTCAACTAAGCTTGAGGTGGCAATTGATGATATAAAAGAATCTAGTCCTTAAATTTAAATTTGTGTTTCTGTTGGGTTTACAATAGTTTTTACATGTTTATGTAGGAGAGTGTACGATTTCATCTTTCATAGATGAGCTGATTCGAGGTTTAATGCTTTCATGAGCATCTCGCTTTGCTGATTTCATTTTTTTTTTAAACATTTGATAGCAATATTGTGGTTTGTAAGTGAGATAGAGAATATCTCTATGTTTTACCATTAGGTATGCGCAGACATGACACCATCGAGGCACCTCTAAGCCGGTACATATGAACAAAGTATTCTAACCATCTTTCCATTTCTTAAAGAGCCACTCCGTGATTTTCATAACATATTATTTACCTTTGATACGAACCTGAATATCATATGTGGTGATATAAATCAAAACATCTGAACTTTTCAAGATATATATATGACAAATACTGGTTTTCCTTGAAAATCTAAAAACAGCCTTATAAATGCACAGAGGTGTAGATATCACGTCTAATATACATAGATACTAGTTATATAACCTAACAAACACTATCAACTCCTAACTGCCCTCCTGTCTGTTTTAGATAAGTCTCCAAAATTACGTTTGACCATTTGACGAGCGCCACTGTCCGGTTTTCGATCATAATTGCGACGTTCTACCTTCATACTGTCACTGTAAAATGACAATTAGCTTTTAATTGTGTCTTTTTGGTAACAGTCAATACTTCGCGATCATATGATACAATTGATTAAGTTTGTCATATATGACTCCAACAACTCACGGAGTGGCTCTTTAAGTCAAAATGTAACGATTCAATCAAAATGCGCAAAAATTGACATATTCTTCTTTCTTACTCGTGACAGACAACGTCGATACACCGCTTGCTCTCATCGGAAACAAATTGGATTTGTCGGTCCGGGAGGTCACAACGGAACTGGTTGACGAAATGCAACTAAAACATGGATTCGCTCACATGGAGACGAGCGCAAAAAGGAACATAAACTTGGAAGCAATGCTTCATCTCGTTTTGAAAACGAGGTTCCCGCTATCAGAATCATCAACAGCAGACGAAACACCCGATCTAGAGGAGCAACCCGGAGATGACGACGTTTTCACCCCGCCTAAGACTCCAACAAGATTCACTTTTAAAAGAGCTAACAGTTTCTCTGTTTTTTCAAACTATTTAAATCCCGCAGCTGAGAATAGCTCACGAGAAAAGAGATATGGAAGTTCGATATTCTCTTAAGCGCTGTGATCTGATAAGCGGGACGATTCTCTACCCACAACTGGTATTCTTGATGTATATCTTTCTACGTACCCTCTGTAACTTTGGTCATATGTATAGTTCTTGTAAGACCCAACATCAATTGTTAAGTTTGTAAGAACAACGCTGCAGGGTTACAATCAATGTTAGTCTCCGAATCTAGGCAAAGTTTACTCCTGTAAAAGAGGTTACGTGGGAAGAACTGAGTGGCCGGTGTTAGGGAGGAAGCAGCAGAGCTCACCTAGGTGTAATTGGTAGGGAATTGTTTTGTTATTTTAATTCATTATTGTTCGTCTTTTCCATGTGAATGTGCATGTAAAATCTAGTTTATTTATATATAGCTTACTGTCAATAGTTTCTGTATTACAAAAATTTTAATCGTTAAACAAAATGTTTGTAATGAGATTACAACAAAAACGTCATGAAAATTATTCATAACCAGCAACATCGAGTATTGGGGTTCCCTTTTGTATTAGAACATGCAGTCTACATTGCTATCTGTACAAAAATGATATAACAAAGTTCTTTAGAACGTATTTTTATCTTCCAAAAAAAGTTACAATTTCGATTTTCCTAATTGGCAATTTATCGATCATTTATGGTTGTTTCTGAAAATCAGTATTTTAGTGCTTATTAGTTCAGAATAGTGACAGTAAAGACATTAAAGTCGTGATTTGTGAACGAAAACCGGACAATATGGCGCGCGCCAATGACTCAAACGTAATTTTGGAAATTAATTTACATCGGACACAAAGACAAATATTGATTGGTAGTGTTTAGTATGCCATTTAACTACTATGCATGAAAACTGGATACAGAATAGCGACTTTCTAACATTTATATGGATGTTTTTGTATATTAATCATGAAAACAAGATACTGTCATCTTGTTCACTTAAAAGAGATAAAGATGCAAGTTAAGAGGGACGATATGAAATAAACTCAGGTCATTTGGTATTTTTAATCTTATTTTAGCCTCATAAAAAATCAGAAAACATACTCTGTGTCACTTAAAGCGAACGAAGTAAGGGTTCAAATGTGCAAGTTAATGGTATGCATGTCATGTATCTCCATCTCACTGGTAGAAACTCAAGCAATGCGAAAAGTTTCCCAACTTCCGGTATAGGACGGAAACTATGCCCATGATATGGCTATGTTTTGCCTTGCAATAATACCTTTGCTTTATAACAACCGCAGTTTAATCTCTCGGTGGTCGCCGTGTTTCTGATCTGAACACTGCTCGACAGGGGTGGGGTCAGGTGACCTTAGCGCTCCAGCCAATCAAACGATGGGGCGAAGAGGCCATCAGTATGATTTAGCAGACCTCTGTTTACGGACGATGAAATGTCACTGACAAGGTCGATTTCATGTAAAGTATGCTTCTTAATTGTGCGTATACTTTGAGTGTTTAAAATTAACCTATTTTTGTGTGCGTCTCTCATGTGTCAGCGCTTTAGCTGCCACTGTATATGTATATATATCAGGGTTCAATAGAGAGTTTTGTATTCAAATAACATTTTTAAGAACAATTTTTTCAAACACTTACAGCTATTTCACAAAGATGAAATTGCAACAAATATCACAATCTGTATTTATTTCGGTTGAAGATTTCAATGGGGTCATTGGATAATCTTTGTATTTTTGTGGAAGTAAAATCTGTTAAGACATCATTCATATATTGAATAAAATTCATTAAATACAGCGGTTATTTTATCGTTTCACATCGTGCAAAAAGAACTCCAAATAAGCAGATTCGCGATAGAACAGCACCTTTAATGTCAAGCCTGATATTGATCGCCACCCATATTGCAAAACCTTTCCCAGAAAGGAAGAGTGTTTAATAATAATTAAAAAGATGACCTGCGATTGTGATACGTCTTACCTACTTAAATCTATCAGTTATTTCTCTGTCCACTCACCTGCTGCGCCGGTGACGTCAACCTCCACGTCAAAGTCGACTGTCTCTGCAGTTGAGTTGAGAACACTGATGAAAAGCACCTTCTTATCAAAGCCTGTCATGAGATAGGGGTCGGAAGGGACCCCGGCCTTGACCTTGTCCCTTCTCCACACGGCGCCCCAGCCCTGAGGCTTTCCCCAACCCCAGAGGTCGTCAGTCTTACCGAACCATAGGCCGGACTGGGCTTGTCCTGTTACAACGTTGTTGTCCATTATTGAAGATACCTAGAACATTGCATTATAACATGAACAAGTAGTTGATGCACCTTATATCTCATATGGCCTGAAAGGCATGGCATGTCGTCCGTCCGTCCGTCAGTCCGTCCGTAAACTTTCCACTATTTTATCTAATCTCCAGAACCATTGACTCAGGAAATCTGAAATCCTGTGTACAGACTCCTTGACTAATAAGGTTTGATTAATTTATAGATGTGGTGACCATGTGACCCCAAATAAAGGCCATAGGGGCCAGGCCCTAAAAAACATTTTCACCTTCTTCTCCAAAAGCAAAATCTTTAGAAAGCTGAGACTCTTTAGGTGATATATAGGGATTCTAAGTTAAAGGTTTGGTAATGATGTGGCAACTAATTAGGGCCACAGGGACCACGCCATAAAATATATTTACATCTTCTTCGCCAGAACCAAAATGTTTAGGAAGCTGAAATTTGTATACATGCGCCTCAGCTAATGGGGATTATCATAAATCGATTTGTTGCTCCTGTGGCCGTTCATATGTGCTAGATGAGCCTGATGAGTCACAGAGCCAATAGCTCTCATTCTGGTCATCTTGACTATATTCTCTGCTATGTGAGGAGAATCGCAACACCATTACCAAGGTACGACCAATAGGTTCAATCTCGTTCTACGTAAGGAAGTAGGTCTCTGTACTTTTATATACCTGATTTCCTCCAAGAACCAGCATCCCCCTGAAGGAGGCATAGTCCGGGATCATCCTTAGGTGCTGACACACGGGCCTCAGACCCCACGTGCTTCCGCTCCATCCAAGGGGGGATAACTCATAGAACATTCCGTGCATGTCCATAAGGTAACGTTCTGTTTCAGCTTCACGTATTCTTGGCCACTCTGTTTGCCAGAGATGGTCATAAGCATGACTGGCCTTTGGTAAGCGATACGTCTGCCACTTTCTGTATTCTGCACTAACAAAAAGCCTTATTCTGAATTTTGATCCGAAGATAACGAACAAAGAAGATTAAAACATCAACGATAGAGGATTTTAAAAATCTCTCGTCGAATACCATGTATCGAGTGAAGGACAAATTAATATTTTCACGAGTGGGGCAGCCACGAATGTAGTAAATATATTATTTCCCACGTCACGAGATAACATATACATGGTAGTCGACGAGAAATGTCAAATGTTCTTGTCGTAAATGACCATAATGCATTTGAGTAGTATTATAATCGTTTCGCTAGCACGGCAATCTCTTGATGTCATTATGACTCGAGTCGTTCTTGACGTCACGGATGATGTCATATCATTGTAGAGTTATTTCAGTGAGGAGATTCATATTGTCATTTCGCTCAGTGAATATAAAACAAAATTTACTTTCAAGGATAAAAAATGGCGTAAGTCACTATTTAGAGTATATTAGAGAAAACTATTCATGGCCACCTATCTACAAATACATAATTAATCTGCATCCTTATTTCGCCAGAGCAATCTTAGAACAATACTGCATGGTGAAAGACTATGAAGATTGATGAAATACGGTAATATTTAGCGTGCTGGTCCTTATAGTTTATAGCTAGCTGTAAATACAACTTGTAAAAGTTGAAAATCTAATACTAAATATGATATGTTCATTACAGCAGGCTTCTATTCAGATCTTAAATAATGGAACTGTTTTATTGAATAGGTGCATCATTTTACTTTCACTGCATATGTGTGTCCTTCAACCATGCCCTATCGAGCTTTCACAAATAAACTGCAACGAATAACTAACATAAAAGTTATTTTCAGGGTAACTTTTCCACCGAGTGCAACAACGTTTTAAGGGGTGTCACTTTTAAGTCACGCTTGATCAATACATTCAACACAGGAACCCTCCTTTTTCGGTCACCAATTACTAAATTTTATATGATCTAAACGATTCCTTGAGATTTTATAATGAACAGAATTCGTCAGATTTCCAGGTTTTTATTGATAAGAGCTATGCTACAACCCTCTACAATCATTCACAGAACAATCTTGCTCTCTTAAATATCTCAACTCATACTTCAGGATGACATAGAGAATGTTAGGGGTCGGAACATCAATGTGTGAACATCATAGTGATTGAGAATGTCATGTTAGAGAGATACAAGGAACAAGCTGCAAAAAGGATAAATTCAATGTTGCCAGTTCTCACCATCATCATCTCCATCGAAGACCTTTAGTATGACGGACCTATAGTCCCAGCCGAGCGCGTAGATAACTCTCCCGAAGTTCCTTCTGCCTGCAACCTCTACGAACGCCGTTCTTGCAAGAATCCTCCAGTTTGTTCCAGGCCCTTGCCATTCTGCGAGGCGTCCACCATCTTGGATCCTGAATAAACATAAACAAAGGCATGGAAAAAATAACAAAAACAAAAAACACGAACAAAAATATGCTTAAATGGGAAGGGCCATGAAAAAAATTACGGCGAGATGGGGAGGGCAACATTTTTATAGGCAATCCAAAGAGAAACCCCCCGGCCCACCCCCCCCCCCCCCTTTGTAATAAATGACCGGTCCCAAACTACTGTATGTTGTAATAGTCCCTTTTTTCAACCTTCATGAATTTTTTATCATAAATTTGTTTATCTTACTTATATGCTATATAAATGCAACGGTTTCGTTTTCTAACAAAGCATTTTTAAATCTGTTTAAGTTACCCTTCAAAGTCTGCCTCCTCGAAAGTGTTGCTGGTGACGACGAGGCGTCCATTCATTGTATGGGCAGCTTTAAAATGGGGCTGTTCCCCCTCCTTGGCCGGAATGTCCAGAGTCTTGACCAGGTCGTATAACTGAACACATGTCATGTCGATGACATCACACTCCCACAGTGGACCATCCATGCCCAACATGTAGACCTAGGGATGACCCAAAGAATGATAAATTCGAAGTTTTCTATTGGAATTGTACACTCATGACGTCAAAATTCTAGCTTTTCTTTCAAAGTTTATGATCATATTATTTCATTTCTTGATAATAAACATGAATTATTCCCATCGAATGCCGTAACATATGTTTTCGGAATTTCCTTTCGGCAATACTTGATCATATAAAGCTACATTTTGGGTAGTAATTCACTCCGTGTCATGACAAGAAAGGATGTAATATCCTGTCAGAGGTTAGAATGTTACCTTGCTCTTTGGTTCTGTCAGATGTTCCGCTGTTGCTGCCACTCGCACGTGCAGCAGATCCTCAAACGTTGATACGTTGCCATGGACATCTATCGCCCAAGCACCAATTATTATCTGATTGCTTTCCTTGTGTAGCAAGCGATTAGCGTACGTCGACCTGTGATCTTTCAGCTTTGTCATCTGTTTCAAGAAGAAACATAATAGTCCATGGCGTACATTGTGAAAAATAACTGATATCATATAGATCAAATGTGTATTAGTGAATATATCACTTATGCCTAAGCAAGCATTGTCTACAAGGGTAGTCGAATCAATATGGAAATGGATTCAACACAGTCCGACTCAACACATTTCCTTATGGAAATCGACTGTGTTCCGAGGTATAAAAGTATAAACAAATTGACTCTACTGGGATTCGAACTGGTTCAATTGAGGGTTTTCCTCTCAGAAAACGCTTTTAAAACGAGTTCGAATCCTGGTCAATTTCAATCGGACTGGATTCAACAGAAAAAGTAAAGATCACAAAATTCGTCGATACTAACTGTACTGATACGATGATCTAACGATTAAAAATTGGATATCGGGATTGCTCTTATCTGTAATTTTTCTGAGTGCATGGTTTTCATGAAAATCAAAATAAAATGTAAGCAAATTATTTGAATTGGTTTTACTTTCCTACTTGAGTTTTTTCTTTAATGGTGAGAAAATTGGCAACCGGAGTGGACAAACATTGTCATATGCAACATCATTATATAGTTTCAGCACGTAAAAACCGTACATTTGTTCGTGTTATAATCTAACCATGAACCTACATACTTACATTAAAATTGCTGTCGATAGAGTAAAGGCCTGTCCCATTACCGGCATCAGGCACTGATAAGTACGACACCACATACAGTTTATCAGCCCAAGCCATTAGAGCTCCCGTCCCACACTCAGATCGAGGGGCGTGGCTGTCGGCTGTGAGGGTAAGGTGTGGGAAGACCCCGCCCACATTGAAGGGCGTGGCTGACATCGTATGCATGGACGGGGTAGGGGGCGGCATTGTGGGTATATCATTTCCGCGTTGATTGTTGAAGATCGTCCATTTTGAGGTCTCGCTGTTCACAGTGTTTGCCGATTCATATTTCAACGTCCGCTTCCAATCTTTGCGGTTATGTGTCTTCCCACTTGCAATCAGGCTTAGAAGTATGAACATATATAAAAGTATCTTCATATCGATGAAACTATGTCTTACGGCATAAAACGGAAAGCGTTGCATGCATTGATAAACTCACTTTGTTGATACTCTTACGTTATTTATAGTGTCTCGCGTGGTTTAGACTTACTTGCGAAAGGAGTCCAGTCACATGCTATCGATAACGATAAACGCGGAAACTGTTGTTACCTTCCTTACACGTTGATGGATAGATAAGAGCATACTCTTGCATTAATATCTAGACTTGCTTACAGTGATAGAAATAGAAACAGGATTAAACAAACAATTGTATAATCATATAACGCTCTATGAGTTCTGCCTCAAATAAAACCTTTTGTCTAGACTTGGTCGGGCGCCTAGATCGGACTCGGTTGGTCTAGAAAATACCTATACCCTTAACACAGGGCCCTACAATCATTTAAGAATAATTATCACCTGAGGAATTCCTTCAGCTGATTGACAGAATCATTGGACTATATATAGTTATAAGTAGTAGTGCCTATCATGTAAAGAGGGCAGGATCGAGTCCGCCGTCTTAGAGTCCCTCCTGAGCCGAGATATGAAAACCTGGATCATTCCTCGACTTTTGTCTTGCTCTCTCTGTCTCTGTGTCTGTTCTTTATTACTTTTAAGTGAGGAATAGTATATAATGTTAATTTTTTTAATCTTATGGAGGCAACCAATCGTGATAACCCTCAGAACCCAGAATACTGAGGCAATCACCATTCCTGCTGACGGTACAGTCTTTATAATGTCGGCAACTTCACGTCCACTGCTTAGACTGTTCCGTTATCTGTGTGGTGTACCAAAATTGAACCCATCATTATGTCATGTTAAAAATTAAATGAAAATTGAAGAAATGAGTTTTGAATTCAAAGCTCGCATTTGCAGCCGAGAGAATCTTTCATTCCCGACAGAACACAATTGATGTTGAAAGAGAAGTGCGCGACCTATATATTACATTGAGACACAGTGCTATGTACGCGATCTATAAAATACATTGAGACACGTATGTGGTTAGGTCTAGTGGTTGAGTGGTGCCTTTTGCTATTTTGGTTATTTCGAATTAATTTTTTTCTGGTTTCCATGGGAACAATTTGAACTTAGTGCTAATGAGGGGTAGAGACCGTTTCCGGGGCATATCTCAAAAACTGTTCAACATGGTATGTGGTTAGATCTAGTGATGGAGTGGTGCCTTTTGCTACTTTGGTTATCCTAACCTTTTCATTTTACTTGGTTTCCATGGAAACAATTTGAACTTAGTGCATTTTGGGGGCTGCAGATACTAATTATAATATTTGATGACTGTGTGAGTATCAAATGTCACATTCCCTACAACAAAGAAGTTGACAAATATATTTTAAAAAATCTTCCTTGTGCACCATTGAACTTGTATATTTCACGAGTCATTATTATGTCATTGATGCTAATATATTAACCTTTTTTAGTATAAGTTTGGTATGGATTGTTTCTGGTATAAGAGGCAATAAGATGACTAGGTTGGATTAAAAGATTGGAAGGGGGACATCACTGTGCATCACATGCACATATTTCTAGTTTTAAACGCGATGATGTGATTAGTTCGCTAATGACTAGGTTTTGTCTGCGCTAAACTGGTGTCAGCACGTGCGAGCAGTGAGGCTGCCTTCAGACCGTTGTGGAGAGGATAGCCTAGACAGATAGAGTTCGAATCTCGATAATCAATATTTTGAAACTTTTATTCCTCGGAACACGGTCGATTTTAATCAGACTGAGGTGCAATCTTTTTTCCAATCGAGTCTTACTACTTATCAATCGCCCCTTGTACATGTGTTTAGTATTGTGGTTATGCTAATTGATCACGGACTATTATAAGAGCTTAAATATCCTTCTGTATCCATTTTGACGCTCGCTTTTATATAGTCATTGATAGTTTGACATCTGATGACCTGGGCCAGCACTGAAGGACACCTAAAACATCTCTATGTAGACCTACGTAGGTGAATAAAGAAAACAAGTAATGTTAGGCTAATGACTAGGACCATGTCAAAGTGTGTCTCACTACACTTGAAGGGTTTATTTCGTGGAATATAAGAGGATACACTTGTTTTCTTCAATAGATGTACACAATGATAACAGTAATTCAAATTATAGTATCCAGCAGTAGGAATCTTAACGATTAGGGAAATTTACAGGCATTATGAAGAGTTAAGAAAAGAGTAAAATTTGATAAGTTGGAAGTTCACCGAAAGGCACCACTACACATGATTATTGTTCTACATACCAAGTGTCAATGAGTTCGGTTAAGGTTGTTAAGTTCCAGTCAGA
Organism: Phorcus lineatus; assembly: GCA_921293015.1. Taxonomy (NCBI): domain Eukaryota; kingdom Metazoa; phylum Mollusca; class Gastropoda; order Trochida; family Trochidae; genus Phorcus; species Phorcus lineatus. Next base: position 27,086,855 of record OV121085.1, on the reverse strand, counting down.
AACAAAATTCAAAGTATATTGTTTCCATAGCAACTGCCAAAAATAAGAGTGGGAAGAAGTTGAAAACCCCAAGAGGAACCACTATACATATGCAATGTTTCTTATAGTAAGTTTCAATGAGCTTGGCCTTATATTTGTTTATTTCTGGTTAGGAAACAATATTCTAGGTTACATTTCCATAAAAACGGTCACAATAAATACGTGTAGGAAGAAGATGACAACACCGAGAGGCACCACTACACACGATGACTGTTCCATAAAGTTTGTGTCCGGAAACAAGAAGTAGAAAGGCACCAGGATACATGTTGATTGTTCCATATAGCCTACCATGATTCAATGAGCTAGGCCTTATGTTTTATGGCCTCTGGTTAGTAAAAGAACAACCCTCTCTGAGGTCATTTCGATTTACTTGATAATGACCAAATTAATATATAATCTTGATGTGGGAAAGAACTTAGACTAACTGTTAACAAATTAGACTGTCAGAACTCTCTCTCTCTCTCTTAATTAATGTTCTCTTTTCATGTAGTTTAATTCCTTAATATTCTCCTGTTAAACGTAGGCCTACTGTTTGTGATCAACACATTCAGCTGGAAGTGAAAATTTAGGTCATTGTCTTGAAGATTGATTAAATACTTAAAAATTACACGGTATTTTTTTTAATAAACTTAATGTTGTAAACTATTATTTACTATTTAAAAGATATTTTAACATTATCTTCAAGTGTAAATATATCATATGACCTTGATGACATGTATATACATACCTCCGACGAGGACGAATCGTAACTAGTACAAATGTACCACGTGATCTTATTTCGATCAAGAAAAGAGAATAATTTACATGATTGTTCCATTATACATTACACATATAATCCAAAACATATTTAGAAGTATAACCGTTAACGGATAAAAATCGACGTAAGTGTTAAAACGTAACATTTGAAAGGAAATGATCCAAAACTCTGTTTCATAATACGCCCTCGCTTGAGCTTGGTTGAAATAAGAGAGGGAATAGATTCACTATTACACCGCCAACAATGGCTTCCCGCGAGAAGGAAACGCGACTGTCCACTGAAATATCGAAGTCAAATTAACGGTAGGGGGATTAATGCTTGTTAAATTTTGTTTAGAAAGGTTTAACTTACGTCTAAGGCAACTCGCTAGTCTATGATATTTAAATTTTAATGGCTTTTTTTGTAAGCATTGCAAGCTATGGAGTCATTCGAAATCAACCGCGTCGTTCATTTTCTTTGATAGCCTCCATCCGGTAGTCGAGCGAGCTAGTGCGTGTTTGTGTGAATGCGCGATGTCAGCTTGCGACTGCAAGCAATGAAATGACATGAGGGGTCATGCATGTTAATGTATGTCATCGATATGCGTTTTGCTAAATAAGTACTGATTATATTATTGTAGTCTTTTGTTGGCATGAATTTAATTGCATTTTCGGTGTTGTAGGGCATTTACCGGTGTCGTTGCAATTTAGTTCCCCCTTATTCCTGAGCTTGTTTACGTTCTGTTAGAATAAATTAGGTCAGGTATTACACCGCATGGTAAACTGACTCTACTGAGAAACCGAGATAGTTAGTTTATGTTTACAAAGTTATAACTTTAAACAATCGATCGTGACCTACAGTTAAATTGTTATTTTAAATTTCTATATATTTGCATCCTATTGTGTGATGTTATTTGTGTTTATATTAATATTAAAAACTGACTCCTCCACATTATTCTCTACATAACATATAATATATAACTTAAATGAGGATAAGTTATATAAGTTTAATTCTGATTAAATTTCTCCGCATGAAAAATCTGTTCTGTTTAGAGGAGCAAAAAAACAAATTCCTGAAATTAGGCCTACCGGGTATGTTTTTGGAGGCATTTATCAAACAAGCAATGTGGAGTCGTCCCACACTCCTTTCAGAAAATTATTGATTATAGGTATTAATTAAGCATTTTATTATCATTTGAAATAGCGCCGTCCCGCTGAAATGTTTTGGTAGTTTATAAGGGAATACAATTTGATCACTTTACAAGGCTCCAGACCCAATGATAAGCATATTCTTAAAACTTTATGGGTATTTTTTGTTTCAAGAAGGTATTCATAATTAAACTAGGTACTCATTCCAAATATCTAAGTAAACATGTGAGACTCATCATTACTTATCAACATGATTTGACTACGATACTTTCTTGTTTTTATCGCAAAGAAAATGAAATCCAAGACATATTTTGAACTTGTCAAACCGTGGCTGCTATTTGGCACTCATGATATATTCTTAAAAAGATGAATATATATTTTAGTCTACATCTTCCAATCATAGTTTAAGATGTTGTAGGTCAAAATATAAGGTTGAAAATGAACAGGTTACTCGAAACCTCTCACCAAGCCATTGACCGCAACAACATGCTGGTTTCTAGCGTCTGAAAGTTTTTAAAGCCCTAAATTTGTATAGGATGTAAAGACTATGAAACAAGAGAGATAATAATTCATGCTTGTTTCTGTAAAAAGTAAACTAAACAGACCTCAAATTCTCAAACCAAAATTACTTTCAATCTACCACAGAGCCATGAGTGATATGAACTTAATAGAGCGTTCTAAATGAAAGGGCAGTAACATGATTTTTTGAAATTTTTCCCAATAATGTATGAGGAATGTATTATCTTCAGAGAGTCAAACACATCATAACACAACCTGATTAATAATGATTTATCGATAGTGTCTGATGTTTGCTTTGTCTACTACGTGATAGGAATGCATCGATCAGGGGTTATAGGGGCCATGGGCTGTTTTGCACATTGGTTGCAAAAATGGCCCATTCAAATTAGAAATTTAACCATTGCTACCTAGCGGAATGGCCGATTCAAAATTCTGAAAATGACCAGAACCCCCAAAAATGGCCCATTGTCAAAGGTGTCTTTCCCAATCCCTGATCGATACAAAACTCATTTAGACAATTTGTCACGATAGTCATATCGTGAGAAACCACGATACATAGATGTATCGCCATAAGACAAATATATATATTCATAAACTGTAGAAAATTGGGATAGGTCTCACAGGTTCCTTGGCAACACTTCCATGATATATTGTCTCGCCCAATAAAACTCAAATCTGGATATATTGTCTTGCCACTAAGGCCACAATACACTGGTTTACAACCCGATAACCATTGGTCTTAGAAGAAGGTATGTTGTACAGATTTTGTGCTCACAGTTAACCCTTTTTAATTGTTTGTACTAAATGTTTTGTCAAACATGAATAAAATATTGACTGAAGTTTAGACTTGAATAAGTGACATTGATTAATCTTCCCTGGAATTAGCCTCCTCTTTCTCCATCACAGTTAAAACAGCTAAAATTAGATATTCATAGCTCAAAACATGGATCTACTTTCCCTTTTACTGAACTGTAGGCAGTAGAAAATTTTAAATACCGGTAGTTACATGGGAGGGTTTGGGGTGACATAATTGTAATTTGTAAAGGTGTGCTACTTGTCTACTAAAGTTCATGACTTGAAGGTAATAAGTTCATATTCTAAAGTAGCACGATATTAATTAAAGAAATTGCAGCTTAAATATGAAATAAAAACTTGGAGTCAAACTGTCATAACAGATGTAGCTATGGTTCAGTATGGAAGAAAAATTGGTAAATTCCTTACATTTTGGTCAACTCATGAAAGCAATAGCATTTAAAACAATTTTGCTGGAGGAGTCCTTAGTAATTGTTATTTCATTTCCCTCTTATGTAAATTTACACTAATATAAAAGGTCAGATGGGCTTATGGCATGACCTGATGTCCATCAGCTGTCATCGGGGGGCTCATCAGCTTACAACTTTTAAACATTTTTTACTTCTCGAAACCACTGCATGCCCAGTGGGGATGTGTCTTGATCAGAGTTTGAACATTTGGGACTGACCACCCAACCATTGGCCCCCTCAAATAATGGCATGGCAGGCACTTTCCCTAAAATCATTAAAGTTAATCCTTCCATTACTTAGTGGGGCCTCAAGGATGTTGATATATAATTGAAATTCTAGTGTCTATGTGAGATATTGTCATTCAATATTATTTCCTTTTCAAATTTAGAAGTTGTGAGTTACAACTTGTAGATCACTAGCCAATCCCTTGTGACAAAAAGGGTTCAACACCAAAATGGGCGTCTAAAAAGCTAGAAGTGGATTTGAATTTCTAAATTTGTAATTAACAGGATTGATTTAGCTTGCAAGACTTGGTTTGGATTAGTAGTTTTAGAAATGAGTGGAGTCCTTTAAGAAGGTCTGGTGGGTAACAAGGGAACTCTGCACGGAAGGCTCATACTCTTTTCTTTTGTTGCAGATTGAACCACTTACGATGGAAGTTGTAACTCGGTTTCAAAGACAGCATTGAGGATAATCTGAAGTTTTTTGAGAATCACTACAAACATTTCAAGCTTGTCCAAAGAGATTTCAGCATTAGCTATCAGTGCTTCCAGTGAATAAAGCTACCATTGTCCAGTCACAGTATAGGACTTAAGCTTCTCAGTTCTAATAGCTTCAGGTCTCTAGTCCTAAAGATCAGATGAAGAAAACATCTTCTTCTGTCTGGTGAAAATCATGGATGAAGAAGCATTAACGAAGAGCAATAGTTTCCAGCGCTTAGCAGGTCAGACCCCAGCTCCACCTGTGTTGCTTCCTCAGGTTGGAGCCAAAGTGCAGTTGCAGGATATCAGACATCCTCAAGTCCTTAAAATCCCAACACAACCGATGCAGATCATTCAGAGGACAACAGTGGTCCATGGGACGGGAAAGTCTGGACAAACTGGTAGTCCTGGTGTTAGTCTTCTTAAGAACGGACTCATTCAACCAAAAATCGAGAAAGTTGATATTGTGACTTCCCCGAGCGGTATTCAAACCAATGTCCTCGGAGTTGGACCTAAGATTGTTCAGAGTCCCATACAGCCTGTTACGACGAACCAGAAACTGTCATCATTTCGACTTATTCGGACACAGACAGGGGAACTCAAGTTGCTGAATCCTGAAATGGTAGCACAACCATTGAAAGTTACTAGCGTTGTTCCTTCAATTAAGATACAGACAATTTACCCTTCATCTATGAAACCAGTTGAGACAAAAAGCACTGTATTTGAGGCTTCAAAGTCAATGGGCACACAAAATGGGCCTCTTAGTGTGAGACCCAAAATTGCTCCTTCTAATGCTGGTAGAAGTGCTCAAGGAGGGTCTACCACACCCTCCAAAAAGACAACTGGATTAAGTGCAAAAGCAACAAATCCTGTGCTAAGACATTTGTTGAGACCAAAATTTGATACCCAAAATATGAAAACTCATTCAAAGTTGAAAAGTAAAGAACTGACAAGAATACGAAAGCAGAAAATGAAGAACCTCAGAAAACATATAGAAAGGAAAATTCAGAAAAAGATAGATTATAAAGCACTGAGAGAAAAAAGAAAAGCTAGAGCAGCAAATGCTGCAGCAGCATCAGCAGCAGCAGCAGCAGCATCAGCATCTACTTCAGCTAAGGATTCTGAATCAACATCAGTTTCCACTTCTTCTTGTGCAAGCGTAGTTAATCAGCATTTGAACCGCCAAATTGAACTTCAGCAGAAAGAGAGAGATGATGCAAGGAAGACTGAACAGAAGGGAGGGGATGAAAAAGATGACGATGAGTTGGTTGTTATTATCAAGGACCACAATGAGAAAGAAGTGAACTTAGAATCTCATCTCTCATTTGCTGGAACATCAGTGAAACCCAAATTTGCCATTGAATTTTCCCCAAACAATCTCCAAGCATACGTACAAGCAGTAGCAAATGCTGTGGATTACCATAAGAATAACCCGCAACCAAATAAATCAGAACCAAAACCAAAGAAGAAAAAGAAACACAGAAATAGGGAAGAAGAAGAGGAGGAGGAAGAAGAAGTTTTTGAACCCCCTCCAGTTATGCCTTCTGTCCCAAAGAGCTCGAGAAGAAAACAAACACTCTGTGCCCGAGAGGATCCTGCAGATAGTGGGGTCGTCGTCATGCAGGGTCCTAAAGGGTACGACAAACTGAGGAAGAAAAAAGTGCCACCTAAAGCAAAGGTAGTGATACCACTGGAACAGATCATCAATCAAAAATCTAGGAAGAAGAGAAAATCCAGAAAAGAAGTAACAACACCTACTATTGTAAAAGTGGAGGAAGAAGTAGTAGATGTTGTGAAAACTTCAACTCCAGTAAGAACTGGTCCGGCGCGAGAAGTTGGCGTCTTTATTCCTCCAGCACTGGCAGAACCAACAAGTCCTGAGCTTCATCCAAAATTGATTATCGGCAAGAACTTGCCCAATGATCAATCTAAAACAAAGACAACAATGCAGACAAAGACAAATCAACTCTCTAATGAGACAGCAATAAAACCACAATCAAAAACTAAGCCTAAAGAAGCATCAAAAAGAAAAGAAAATGATGTCAGATCCCAATCCAATATCAATGTGGAATCATTGAATAGCTTCGATAACAGCAAGACAACAAGCTCTTGTCATAGAATTTTGCAGTCAAAGACACCAAGTCAGACAAAGACTTCTAATACGGCAGCACTACAGCTTATTCAATCTAAGACAAAAGAAAAATCTGACAAAATACTGCTTCCAGGAGAAATCAAGATGGAAAGTGAGGATATAGTTTCTGAAGAATCGAGGTCGTTGAAAAGTCCTTTAAATGTCCTTCCAGACCAAAGCTTTACCCAACTTCCAGAAAAGCTTGCAGATGGTCTACAAATTGAATATGAGCAACCAAACAAGGATATTGTAGATACCTTGTCACGTGAAAATTTGCGGCTAAGTGCACAGTCAAATGAAAAGAGTCAGGTGTGTGAAGACTTTAAGCTGTTCAAAAATATTGAGGATGGAGAAGAGGACCTGTCTTCCTATGTCAATCAGGAATCAGAAGACAGTCAGACATCAGAAGACATTAAAAATGTTGAAATGATTCAACAAGACAGACAGGAAACAGATGATCTCCCAGTGCCTGAAGACAATGACTCATCCAGGGACTCAATTTCAGTCTCATCATCAGTGTCATTTGTGAATTCCTCATCTGAAGTGTCATGTAGACGTGTCCGTAAACCATCTTATAAGGTGACAGAAAATATTCAGGTGGCCTTGCTTAAAGCTCTGAAAAATCAAAAGAAGGAGAGACCATCAAAATATAAACCTCGTAAAAAAAAGCATTTGAAGAATGCTGCAAATATAGATGAAGACAAAGGAAAGAGTGGAAAAGAGAGAAATGAAAAGGTTCCGGCAGTCCATATGACAACAACCAAATCAGTCCTTGTAAATGACCTGGAAAGTCCTCAGTCTGTTCAAAATCATCCGATGGTCTCACTTCTAAAGCCACAAGTGCTAAATCAACTGAAGTCTGAGTCAGATGCAGATGTCCTAGAGTCAATCAAGGAAGAACCATTTGATACTGCTGGGGGATCAACAGGAGACCTGGAAAGTTTGACTGCAATAGCCAATATGAAGTCGCCCATAAATTTACCCACGCCTAAGAGTGGAAGGAGGAAACAGTCTTTTAAAGAAAAACAAGATTCCACTGTTCATCACTCACCTGCAAAAGAGTCCACCGCCCTGCAGAATGTGAAGAACCAACATGAGTACATCCAGCAGCTGAGGACATATCAGCAATTTAGTCAGCTGGATAAACCAGTGACCATAGCAAATGGACCCCCCACAAGTGTTATCAAGTTGCCAGTTATTAATGCAATGAGAGATAAGTGTGGAAATCAAAACCCTGGTGTTCTGGTAGGACCTTTCAACCAACTGAACCAGCAAAATAAGCAGGTTTATGTTGTACCGAATAATGTGTATACGGCCTTACTGTCAGCACAGGCTACAACAGGTAAGCAGATCAAACTCAGTTCCAATGACTTGATATCAGGGGGGACAGTGTTGCCCCTTACTCAAACTTCTTCGGGACAAGGGACAATTATGCAGGGAGCCTTACCAAACCAGCAGCCACAGATGAACATTGTTGGGACCACAAACATTCAAGGGATAGTGTCAAACATTGCTGGGCCTGTGACAAACATCATTGGAGCTCCAAACATTGCTGGGCCTGTTACAAACATTATTGGAGCTCCAAACATTACCGGAGTAACAAATGTCGTCCGGGCTCAAAACATAGGAGGAATGACAAATATTGTAGTAGCTCCAAACATTGTTGGAACTGCAAACACTGCTGTATCATCAGGTGCTGGATTGATGGGGAATATGATTGTTCCACCGCCTAGCCTGTTGCCAAAAAAATTATCATATGGGCGAACTCCTAGTCCTCCTCAATCAGACCCTGCTGAACTATCTAAAGCTAAGGATAGGACTTCGGGTCATTTGAATATAAAGATTGACTCTGTGTTTTCTTTGAACAAGGTGGCCTGCAAGCTGATGGACAAGGTTCCAAGCTATCTTGACAACTGTCTCAGCTCAAAACTAGAACATTCTCTGAAACTATGTTTTGTGGTGCTGGATACAAAGTTACCTCCCTTGGTTGATGGCAGAACTAAACGTAAGCGAACTCGATTTCACTTACCGAAGGTATGCCCAATGGAATGTCGGGCCAAGTGCTTGGATTCAATGTGTAGAAAAAATACATGGGTCAATGTCAACATCAACAGAGTGACGTTAGAAACGGGTGACAATTTAGAGCCTGAGGTGAAGAAAATTAAACTCGAAACTTGTTAGAACAGCATGTTTTACTGTTCTCGTAATATCTTTTTTTTTCATTGATCGATTGAGATTTCATGTAATCCTTGTCACTTTGGTGGTCTGAGAACAGAACTTATTGTAACACCTCTGTAGATGTAATTGTAGTTACTCCATTTCTGAAATATCATTGGGATCAGATCAAACAATTGAATCATACCTGCAGCATTTCTGATCTAAAGAATGCTCTGCAGGGGTCGTGTCAGGTGTCTGTATGACCTTTCACCTTTCATACATTCAGACATTCTGAAGCCAGAAAATGGCTTGGAGATTAATAAGTACTTTATTAGGAAAATAAAGCAGGCCTGCAAAAAAATTTAATCCAAAAATAATGAGTTCAATGTTTCTTTTCAATAAGAGAATGAATTTCAAGCAATATTATTTTAATTAGTTTACAGTATATTTGCAGTTATGCCGACCTATGCTATCTAGTAGCAAGAAAGAATAGAAATTTTGTTATACAATTTGTGACAGTTTAATGTAAGGACTTTCATGATACATTTAATGAGGATGTCTAAATCAGATATAAGATAATATAAAGGAATAATGGGTTCAAAATAGTGATTCTGCAAAGACTATGGCAAAAGCCTTTGGTATCAGTAGTTCATTAAAATTTTTACTGACAATGTAATTCCCAACAAAGTGAGAAAAGGATTACAAAATTGGTCTACATTTATCTTTGAATTGATGGTACAAAAGTGACTTTATTGTTTAAAACATGAAACTAAAAGAACTCAACTTTCACGTTGAAATATGTGTTCACTTAACCAAAAAAGGTAGGCAGTACAAAAATTAGATAACTTTCAAGTTGAAATGTATGTTCACCTACACCAAAATGGGTAGTTCACAATAAAATCTAACATTAAGTGTGTGAATCCTTTTTTTTTTAAATTTAGAAATTTGGATATTGCGTTAAGACAGTTATAAGCCAATGTTAATGTATGGTACTTACGACTATCTTAGTGCTAAGAGAGCTTCGAAAATGTAGGCCCTGTTGTGTTATTTTTGACATTCTGCTAATTCAGCGTAATATTATTAGCAAAGCCTCTACAATACCCTGACACGCGGTTATCCATCAGACTGAACGCCTCATATCACTGCTTGCTGGTTCTTCATGACTTCTCATAGGTTGTTACTCTTTCAGCCAAAGAAATGGGGTTGTGCAAGGGTAACATTATTCACAAAAACCTGTAAGTTGTGTCTGTAGTTATAAACACATAACTTACATGAATGTGCTTCTTGTATTTGTGGAAAAAGACAATTTTGTCACATTAATTTAGTTGTTATGGTTGAGAGATAATAAATGATACCTTAATTTCTTATTCGAAGTTTTAACCTACACTACTTGAAGCATCAAGAGTTAAGTTGATATGTAGTTGTGTTCACCATAGAAATTATACACTCTTTATCATAGGGTTTATGATAGCAATATGTCTTTGTGTATCTTTGGATTAGGAACAGGGATGGAATAGCTCAAACTTTAAACTTTGATGTTGATATTTACTACTGTTTGATATTTATACCAAAACTCACTATGCATCTACACATAGAATTATGATGAAAAATTGTATCGTCTGATTGAGGTTTATATCTTTAAGTTAGAAAGATTCAAAAGTTTTAGGTTTCAATTTAAAGCTAAAGCCAGAGTGCTACTAGAGTCACATTGCACAAAATACTAAGGTAACCTTAAGGAGCCACTCCGTGAGTTGTTGGAGTCATATATGCCAATCAATGGTGTCATTTGATCTTGAAGAATCAACTGTTACCAAAAAAAACACATTTTAAAGCTTATTGGTTTTTTACAGTGACAATATGAAGGTAGAACGTTGCAATTATGATCGAAAACCGGACATTGGCAGGCGTCAAATAGTCAAACAGAGATATAATAAAACAGCCAGGAGGGCATTTAGGAGTTGATAGTGTTTGTTAGGTTATATAACGTGTATCCATTTATATTTGACGTGATATCTACACCTCTGTGCATTTATAAGGCTGTTTTTAGATTTTCATGGAAAACCAGTATTTGTCATATATTTATATGTCTTTTGGACATGAAAAGTTAAGATGTTTTGATTTTACATCACCACATATGACATTTAGGTTCGTATCAAAAGTAAATAATATGTTATGAAAATCATGGAGTGGCTCTTTAAATCACTGAGGTAGAGTAAAGAGTAGTGCTACTTTTAACTTTAAGGTTTAACTTTGCTTTGTGGAACGACCCCCTGGTCTATTTAATGAAATGTTTACAGTTTTTTCTCTCTAGCACAATTTCATTTCATAATGAACAAAATAGTTTGTAGGTTAACCATTCAGTGATGTTAGTTGTTTTGTTTGTAAAAGTAATTGCAATCACTTCTATGTCCTAATGTTCTTGATATAAAATGTTATTTCTGGAGGAGATAGACTTGTTGAAAGGTCATATATTATATCATGTTGGTGTATTTTTCTTTGTTTATTAAAATCAATCATTTTAAAGCTTGTTTTGTTTTGATATTTTTGTTGTATGTGACAATCAAAATTTTTTTATAAAGACTTAGACATTGTAACACGACTTAGGTGAATCAAGGACTTTTATTATAGAGGTCTTTGGACGAATTCTTGATTCTGATTTGAAAGATTTCCCAACGTAGAATGAGAAAGAATACCATTAACTAAGCTTGGAGGAATAAGCACAAAATGATAAATCATGTCAACTACATTTTTAACTAGTTTATAATCACCTGTTTGTCTTAATTTTGGAGCCTTACTAAAATATTTTTTCTGAAATGCGATAAAATCTGTGGACATACAAAAAAATTCTCACTATCATTCAGTTTTTCTTTTATCAAGATATTTAAACTGGCTAGATTTGTCCAATTCTGATTCCTTGTTGCAAATGATTGTTTTCTTTCAAATGACATTCCCATGAAATAATGTCTTAAAGGCCAAATGGTTTCATGTCATGGTGACCTCATTGATTGGACTTGGACAAATTTATGATTTTTTATGATGGTGGTGATGTTTTCCAACAAATTATCCATATGTTTATCTCAGTCTTAAATGACAGAGTTGATATTTTGGATTGCAGATTAGTGTTTCCCCTAGGTTGCAAAAAGGGCAGGGCAAGTTGATTTAAAAAAGGGCACAACTCCTTTCAAAGGGGCACTTACATACAATTTCAATTGAAATTTTGTTCGAACAAAAACGGCACTACTTTTTTTCTTGACACTTGTGTCAATTCCAGCAATATAAATTATATCTGACAACTTTATGAATCTTTTAAATAAATTCAGAAAAACATCACATTTATTTTAACCAATTTAAATGACTTACGGATTTCAAACATGTGCCTTCCACTCGTTACATCAAGTGAGATTATTATGCTGTTTTTGTCAGTAATCCCCCTATTGTTTCTGTATCTAGCTAAACGTGGTCAGCAGGTGTGTTCCCGGGAAACAAAGGATGGATCATTAGCTTGTTTAATCATTGTCTTCTTTAGGTTTATTCACTGTTTCTTTTGTCAAATGTTTAAAGTTCTAATATCAAAACAACGATGAGCTCTTCATGCATTAGGATAAGTATCTTATGTAAAATATAATTGCGACGTTATAGATAAGTTCAAATGTACATGTAATTCTGTAAAAGGCCTACATTAAGATTTAGGCTAGCAACAAGGCAGGGCGCTCAGGAAAAAGGGCAGGGCGCATGTTGAAAAGGGCAGGGCGTTGCGCCCTGCTAAAAATGACTAGGGGAAACACTACAGATTTTGGAAGTATATCATGCCAGGATTTCACATTCAATTTGACCTTCCTCTACCTCATACAAAAATGGAAAAATCACTACGGTAAGTCCTTTCCACTAAGAAGTTGGTAAAACATTTGCGTTTGAATAATTTGCAGGAATAACTGATATTCAAAACCCGCAAATTGAAATGGTTATAACCTGGGTGTTGAATAACAATGAATCCTAGAAATTTACAAATACAACTATTTATCTTGTAAACACTTACCTTTTAGATTAGGAGAATGGAATTTATTTTCCTGAATTGCAGATCAGGTAAAGATATAAAACAGTGTTTAAAAAACATTAAGCTAAATTTGCAGTAGAGCTAATGGATAAGGAAAAATTGAACCAGCCATTATCAATGTGAAGACACATAAGTTAATAATCAAGACTCCCTTGCTGAAAGAAGTTGCAAAAGGACAAATTTTTAAGTTAAATTGTAATATTGTCTTTCTATAAGGGATAGAGTGGTAGATGAATGTCACAGCATCCATATCAGAAAAAATATCAGCCAGGGGGTTGTTGCATGCAGCAAATTAATAACACTAAGGTTAAGTTAACCTAGGTGCTATTCTTTAATATTGCACTAAGGGCTACCTTAGTGTTTTGTGCAATGGGACCCTGGTCTTCAAAATCATATCAGTATAAGCCCATAGCGTTTTGTCACGTGTTTATTGAATTTGAATTTAGTGAGTGAGTGAGTGAATTGAGGTTAAACGACGCTTTCAAGAGTATTTCACTTATATCGCGGCTGCTAGTATTTTTGCAGGGAAAAAGCCCACAACACCATTGTGGCTATGCATTGCGGTGAAACCTGCGAGCATCGGCTGGAACTAGTGAACCATGGGTGGTACTGCGCTGATATTCAGTGTAGCATTGCACCCAAACCTTACTGCGTGTAGAACAGTTCTCTACTGCAGACAAAGTTGCCCATCACCTGGCGGGATTCAAACCACGGACCTCCTGATCCGAAGCCGAACGCGCTAACCACTGCGCTATCCCGCCCCCCCCCCCCGAATTTGAATTTAGGTCCTTAAACTGTAGTTGTAGTCAATGCAAAGGAATTATTAAAATGGACTAATGGATGTAAAAGAATCATCACCTCTGGCCCAGATGAAGTTTGTTTGTAGTTATTTAAGTTATTTAAGTTATTGTGTACCTCATGCAGTGAATTGCAATAAATTCCTCTCAGTCAATTTATCTTTTTTTGTAGACGAGACAAGCTAACAGTCTGTCAAGTGGGGTGAAGCTGTAGAAATCATTTAATCCTTAAGAACATCTTTATAGTTGTATTTTTGTAAGTTTCAATTTATTGGCAAGTGATCATCCTATGGAAGATGGTTATACTACATCATAAGTTTCAATGAGCTCAGAGATTTTATGTACTCCTGGAAATAATTCTAAAGACTTTCAACAGAAACTGCACCAAGAAAAGTTTGAAGTTGAAATGGCACCACTATACATGATTGTTGTAAACACCAATTTTCATGGAGTACGGCAGTATCTTTTTTTTTTGGTCCGAAAACAATATAAAAATTTATATATAACAAAAGTAAAAATCTGAAACACCAAAAACACACCATCTTGATGATTGAACTTAAAGCAAAGTTTCATTGGGCTAGGCCTATACAATTTTGATTTCTGGTCCTGAAAAAATGTCCTAAATATAATTTCCAAATGGCCATAAATAGAAGTCAGAAGCAGTTGAACACCTTAAATGCATCAGGGATGAAAGAGCAATGATCTCTCTAGCTTATCAGGCTCTGCATGATTTGAGGTTGGATAATCTATCATATTCTATGAATAAAGAATAGATATGAACCTATGAATGCTATTCAAGCATCCAGTTACCGCTGTTGGGAGCAGCTTCTTAGCCTTATGGCAAGACACCACCAAAAATCCTATCCTGACCTTGTGATCTATTAGCAGACGCTCTGTATATCAACAATCCCTCCTTGCAGAGGGTTCTCAAGTCATATCTTCCATTGAAGAAATAAATGTTATACAAGAAATCCCAAATGTCACACAAATATTGTCATTATTTCTATCCAATTAGATTACAACAGTCAGGATATTGTTGTTGTCAAGGGTAAACTCGCCACTCACTTTCTGGGGATCCAATCCCTTATTGGCAAAACTTTTCAACACAAACTATATGCAAGATTTCAACCAGTGAAAACACTTAATGTAAAGCTTGCTTGTTGTCATTCAAGGCCTTGAGCTACCTCTGTGGAGAGAGAATGGAATCCTAGGGGTATTTATATGTGGTGCTATTCAAAATCTCAGCTATCATTACCAACATCCTTTTTTCATCAATAACAAGCAAAGAAAATAATATTTCATATTTTATTTCAAAAGGACATCTAAAGGCACAGCACAACCGTGTGCCCAATAAAATTCCTCATCTCTACCTTAACAAAGTAACACTGAAAGATTCTAAACAGTTCACACTTATTTTTGCTGTACACCCTGATACAAAGTACAGATAAACAACAATAATGTGTTGATATTCATGTGACTGAGTGTGCACATTTTAAAAACATACTCTTCAAAAAAATAAAAGTAACAACATGTGCCAATCACATAGTACATTATTCAAATACTATCTTCTTCACGATGTTTGAGATGCATCCAAACCTTTCTCCAGGGATATATATTTACATATTTTCTTTTATAATATAATGTAAGTAAAACATGTGATGCATCTTTAAGCTATGAAATCATAAACACATCAAAACAATAAATATAACTTAACCCTAAATGAAGATGTATCTAAAAACTCCGAAAAAAGGCTTAATTTTAAGTGTCCATATATATATAGTTCTAACAACCTTTTAAAAACATTCTGATTAATGAGGTTGTTAATTCAAATCATTCTAAACAAATGTGTTAAGATCCATTAATACATCAACAATTATTCAAACAAAATCTCGTCTTGGCTAAATACTTTTCTTGTACGATTTTATCAATAGAGACCACATTACATTACATTAACTATCACAGTAATAACACTATGTACAAGAAATTGAGCTTTTAGTTTGATATTTCTTTTGTGTAAATTTTCTTTTGGATCTAGATTAAATGTAATGTTAGGATTTTTTGGCAGCCTCTGTTGATTCCGCCGCTGGAAGGGCAAGTTGATTGGCTTTAAGGCTCTGGCGGTACCTAAAGGAAGAGAGATGCAAAGTTAATTTACATAAAAAAAATATTTTGCCATTGTAAATGTTAGCGATTTCTGGACCCTTCAAGTAATCTACAGTTATACTCATTTCAGATATTATCAGAAACATAGACCATTATTGTTACAAAGTCAAGTTTTAGAAATACATGCCATTTGGAAAGTGGATAAATGTGACATTGAATATATCACGATGAAATAAACTAATCAAAAACAAGGATTGTTAAATGTCATGGTAGAATATATTTTGGATGACACTATTTGAAATTATTGTATTAAACACAGTAACCACCATCTCTCTATCAGTGCACCAAAAACTTAATTTTGATTAGCTAAAAGATTAGTGATCGCTTCTCATAACGTACCCTACATGATAAACCTAAACATTCAATTTGTAAGAAGGGGTGGTTTGGGATTAGAATACCAAGACATTTTACTCCTCCAAGTGAATTTTAAAGTGAAACCATCTTAATCAATGCCCCTTCTTTACAACTTTTAGGCATTCAGGGCCTCATACCTCAAAACAATCGTAACCTTAAAATAGTTCAATTGTTTAGAGGAACAAGGCCCTGGGCCTCCTTTCACAAAGCAACCTTAACTAAGGTTAACCTTAACTCCCATCATTTAACATTGCACTAAGGTTACCTTAAGGACTTACGATCACCTTAGGGCTTTGTGAAAGGGGGCCCTGGGCAATTAATACTTTGAATAAGGTATACAAATGTCCAACCCCTAACCTCATGGTGAGGCAACTGCCAGTACTGACGATACCAACAGCTAAGCTAACACTGCCTTCTGGGCTTGACTCATGGTCTGGGTACCAAACCCACAAATTACTTGACTCAATGAAGTACAAGACTTTATATTATTGCAGATAGCATGATCCTTAATACAACTTTATGACATAAAATTTTAGGTTTGGTCTATTTAACTATTGAATTAATCATGAAACAGAAAGCTACAAAAGCAGAAAGGAGACTACGTCTGCTATTGGATAGGTAACGTACAGGATGAAACTTCTACAAATACAAATAAGGGACACTCCATTATTTGTTGGAGTCACATATGTAAAATTTTAAAAATGGTGTAATTTGATTGAAATGTACATACTGGAGGTATATGTATCATTTTAAAGTATATCAGTTCATCAAAGTGACAAAATAATAGTTTAAAGTCGCAACTTTGATAGAAAACAGACAATATAATGCTGCAAGTGTACCAATTCTTCTAACAGACAGTAGGACAGATTGTGCTCTTATAGTTTATACATGATTAATCCTATGAATTGGATGTTTCATTATTGTTTCAAATTTACAAAGCTGTTTTTTTTATTTTCATCTAGACTATAACTTGTCTGGGATAAAGCATGCTAGATATACATGGCATTTTGGAACATGTTAAAGCCAAATAAAAAATCTTTATCATAACAGAATTTTGTTAGGCAACACTTAACATTTCTTCTGACTTGCTGCAAATTAATTACTTACGTGAATATTCGGCTCAGCTGAAAGATTCCAGTCAAACCCACGAAAATGTTCACCATGAACAAGTTGTAGTTTTTGGGAATGATCACCAGTGAATACCTTGCCCAGATTATACCTGCAAAGGAGTAACATTATTAACCTTAACATTAAGTAGAATCACCGCCGATTGGGCTCATCTAGTCATAAGAGGCCTTGAGTTTGGGTATTTAGCCTTGAAAAGTCCAGAATTCTATTTTTGCTTTAAAAGGCTTGGAAAAGATGAACTTTATTATCTTTCTAGCAGTTGGATATAGATTTTGTTTATTCTTCTGCATGTGATTGACACAACACAAATTTGGAGTTATTTCCCTTGGTATTACATCCAGAATTCTTTTTGTCATTAAACTGTTTCTAAAAATCTATATATCAAAACATGCTGGCTTTGTAACCTATGTCAGACCATGATTATGGAAAGTAGATTGAACATGGGCTTTTGTCACACCCTTTTGAAGAGGAAATTCCCCATGGAATGAGTTCATATCCCGGTAATACAATATTTAAAAACTTTTGTTCCTAGAACCTGGTCATTTACATACAACTGAAGGATGATGGTGACATTACTATGTGCAGCTGTGTGCTTACCTGTAGCGGCCAGCGCAGACGACTGATACATGCTGAGCTTCTCTGCAGGACGAGCAATGTCTCCAATTCCAGCAATAACAAGAGCCTGGAGATACAAAAGAACATGAAAATAATTCTAAGAAATCTGTTAGAAAAACATACTTTGCATAGGGAATGAGAGTTAGGATACAAAGTATCACCATATTCTTATAAAAATTTCACTCTTACATCAGTGCATTTCTGATTTGATTAGCGCTCCATAAGGAATTAGGTCAAGTGACCTTGACTGTGACCTTTCACGAAACTATCTTCTTGGCCTCATTGCTGATTGGCAAGAATGCTAAGGTCTCCTACCATTAAATCATAACCCATTACTCAGATTGTAACTGCTCCGAAATGCAGCAATGAAGCAGTGATAGGACCGGCCATTGGTTCTGGCTTCCACACATTCTTTCCCTAATATCCCTCAACAAATTTCTTTGTGTGTAAATTTTATTCTCAAACAGCAGCTTTTATGAGACTACTTGCAATGAAAGCTAGTTGTGCTATCAGCAGATTTATTTTCAAACAGATTGTCTGTCATGAGGGAATGATTAGAAAAGTAGAGGTCCTTCACCTGTTTGTGCACAACATCATCTTTACACATCTTTTTAGTCCTTTATATCCACAACAGCCTGGTAATCCTTGTTTAAAATGTTTACCAATGAGGCTATGTTTAAGAGCAAGCAAAGAAGAGTACACATGTCAAATAAATAATTTTCACTTAATACAGGGCTGTGTTCATTCAGAAAATATGCCTTTGCTACAATGGAAGATAAATTAAAACAATAATGAACAATTTACATAGTACATACCCATTTAAAAGTTGGTGCCCAGAAAAATATTGTCTTTGGACCTGAAAATAGATATGATTGTTATGATTGTATGGCAGGGTGTTGCAGAGTCAAATTTAGGCAACGCCTTTGCACCATTGACCGTGAAAATTTAAAATGAAGCATCATTGCACTACCGAGGTGGTCCCTTTGGCGCACACAGGAGTAACAGAACTGCTTAACTTGTCCATTGTTAACAAGATAATTGTAGACAATTTCAACGATCATGTCTTTTTATGGAATGTAATATTATTGTATACTATTTTGTTGGAAACATCAATACTTTGGCTCTTCAGCCAACATATGGCTTTCCCCCCCAATAGATTTGTTTTTAGAGCTGTCTTTTCATGTCACTGATAAGATATTTACAAATATAATATGATGTTTAGATGGTCATTATTTGGACCAACAATGAGTTCCCTTCTTAGAATACTTTAAATTTATTCTGCACAGAAAAAAATTCCAAATCTTCTGATCATCATTTATAATGGCACCATGCTGGACTGAGGGATGATAGTTTGTTTATGTTCAAGTTTTTTTTAAACTTCTTATACCAATAATGATAACGACTACAAATAACAGGAGACAATGAATTGATGTCAATTATGAAATGTCAGAAATGGACGTGGAAATATTCTAATAAATAAAGCATTTAGAAGTTTTGATATGATACTGAGAAATTTTAAAAAACCCTGACACCCCTATTTCTTCATAGGCCAGGCTTACATAGTGGGAGATTGGCATTCTGTAAATAGCAATGTAACTGATGTGATATGATAGATGGAAGTAAAGTGTAAAAATTTTAAATTAATGATTTGAAAATAACTTAAGAATTATTATTGGATAATTGGGCTTGATATTGACTATAAGTAATACAAATCATACACAGTAGTTTAGTATACTATATGGTTTACATTCATGTTAATATCTGACTAAAACGACAATCTAATATTTACATTCAAATTGATATTTAAACAGAAATTTAATGATTGTTATTTTCAATTTTTAATTTGTCCCCCTTGAATTTTGTAATGACCCTCCCTCAATGACCAATGTCCCATTCAAAACTAAAGTAGGCTCTGGTGTTGTCACGATAGCAGTTGCAGAACCAGGAATTTTGAAAAGGGGCAAGGCCAAGGGTTTCACCTTCACACGGAAGGATTCATCCTTGTTTTAGAAAACAAATTTGAATTCCTCAACGCCAATCTCCACCGTTCACCCGATGTACCAGAGGAAGAATTCCTACCAGTTAGGTAAACTTTTTATTGCATATCACTAAACGTCAGTAGGTAGAACTCCTTCCACTGAATATGAATTATAACAAAATGTCAAGGGTTAATCAAAGAGAAAACCATTTTTTTTGAGTGTCAACTTTTAGCACTGTCAATAATCAACATGGTCAATGTTATTCCTGTTACAAATAATAAGAATATTTTCATCAAACAAAGTATTGAGTTCAATTCAAGCATAAACAAAGTTGATGTGTTGCTGTTCCTACCTGGTCAAAATAATGTACATAACTAAAATTCGTGTTACAATATTTTTATAAATTGTATTGAAATAGGTCATAAGAATGATAAGTGTAGCTATCATATGTTAGAAAAATATGTACAATATAAAAATTTTCGTTGTCATAATTTTATAGAGAGAGGAGTTAGTTTTAGTTTGTCACAAAAAATTCAAATTCAAGAACTTGTATCAAATATTCACTGTTTATTATACATTTTCCACACTGAAGTTACTTTCAGGGAATGTCCTTGAACTTTGCATGCATTTGGTTTATCGACTGACAAATTAGTTATACCTGCAGGGCTGTTCCAAAGTGGCACCAAACTGTGTGGAACAAATTTGTCAGCCACAGCGATCACGCTGCGGTAAATGGCTGACATTTTGAGACTATTGTTTGCTTAGCAGTACCGTGAAAAGATTCTTGATTTTATTTCTGCACTGCTAAGCAAAGGGACGTTACTCTAATCAAGCAATCGGAAAATCATCGTGTTTCTTCGGGAAATTCCGCTATAGCTCCACTGGCTCAGGGGCCGTTCTCTACCAACAGAGGTTTCTCCGTCATAAATTCAAAGGTGCAAGAATGCCGATAGTACTTTATGGATAGTAATTTTGGTATCGACAGCACGGCTAACTTTTGATAGTGAAGGCAAATAAGATGTTTATAAATCTATAAGTGAAAATCGCAACTGCACTGCAGTTTTAAAAATGCTTTGACAGATCCCAGACAGCTCGATTATTCCACCAATAATTTCTAGAATGATATTTTTTGTTATATGCTTTGGGAAGTTTATTTCATTTATAAAGTGTGAGGCAGGTCACAATAGACTTTCTCTTTTTCTCAATAGTTTAGTTCTTACATTCATAATTCCCCAATTATTTGTTATATGTGTAAACACTTTTTGTATACCAACTTTTTTTCAGATTTACTTTGTATCTTTGTATACTATATTTACTAAACATTGCTATGCTATGCCATGACATGTCATGCTATTTATAGTATACTATGCTATGCTATGCTATGCTATGCTATGCTATGCTATGCCGTGCTATGTCATGCCATGCCACGCCACGCGATGCCATGCCATACTAAACTAAACTACAGTATATGATACAATGATATATTATCCATTTTCATGTATATTCTTTGCTAGGTGTCAATTAAGGCCAGTTTTATTTACTTGCAGTTCAAATCAATTTTATGTTAGGATATACTATATCACTTTGGGTATATTCACTCAAAAGCGTATTGATGATAATTTATATATTTTTCATTCATAGAAACCCAATGCATCTTGTTATGGGTTGTCATTTCTTTGCATTCCATTTCTACTTTTTTCACAAGGCACGACTAGCTCTGCAAGGCTACTTTGCGTTATGCAATTTCATTAATCATATAATATTGAGTTGTGGCGATACAGATATTCCACTTCATGATTCGTATCATGATACCAGGATTCGAAAAATGTCACCATACCTTAATTTAATTTTTTCCTAATTGAAAACAACACTAACTTTTAACAGAAACCTAGATTCTAATGACATGAAAATGAGTGAAATTGACATGAAATTGATAACCTTTCGTTCCATATACCACATCACTATATTTTGACAAGAAAACAAACAAATCAGTATCCTTTATTTCATTTTAATGATATAAGAACATTTTCATTTTTAATTCGTTGAGATAAATAAAAGTGTGGCAATGCTTTGAGCAATGATTACCCTTGACAATGATTGTCAAAACATGACTTGACGTACAATCACGAAATACAAGTAAAAAACAAATTCACACCACACGAAGTCATTCAAACACATGCACGATAAAGAAACGTGCAATTTTAATTTGGACGGAAACAAGAAGAAAATGGTTTTTCAATTACGTCTTACTTTAGAAATTCATTTGTTGAACAACTTAAAAACTTAGAGGATAGTCTAATAATGATCTAAATTGCATTGTGCATGTGTTAACATTCATTCTGGTATCCTTTGAAATTTTAAAACAAGAAATGAAATAATCTATAAACTAATCTTGATGATAGCTTGAGATAATCTTGAAATTGTATACGCTTACCTAAACAAAAAGGTCTTGACTGCAAATGTTTCGAAAACTCAAGATTTGAAAAATGGTCTGGCTTTTCAAAGAAACCATGATTCTAATGACATTAAAGTCGAAACGAAATAATGATTTTAGAAATTAAAATGATTTTAGAAATGGTCTAAACCGATCCGGCTTTTGATTATGATCCTCAAAATAATACAATTAGAGCATTATAGCATTATTCGTGTTACATTGCTGAGGGATATTTCTGTGGCGTGCATTATTCAGATTGGTGGAAACTGATTTGTTGTATGAAATATAGTGATCTCAAAGCCTCAAAGACAGTTGATAGTATGCCGATGTCAAAGTTGAATTCAAATTGAATCTTTTATTCTGGTGGACGAAGTTGTTGGGCAAATGCCCTGGACGGATATTAAATTTGACATCAAACTTTGAAAAGAAGAAAACAGAAATAAACATTCAATTTGATAATTTCGAATATAACAACTATCTATTTTCAGCAACCAAACATATTCAATCATCGTTAAAATATTAAATGCCCTGTATATCTGTAAGAATACATGTAATTATACGATCTCGCAAAACACAACAAAACGTAAATATTCTTAGAATATATATATATTACCTCTTCAAATTGACAATAAATACCCATTGATATACACCATAATCCAGCTTAGATAATACCGAAAGCTTCTGACCAACAGGAATACAATATAACATCAGCTTTCACGGTTTACCATTTTGATAATAATGATACCATAATAAAAGCGACATCGAGGACCGAGGAAGGGACTTGGTTCGATTAATGAAATCTCCGATAATTATCGCAGGATAATGTCATTAATCCTAAGTACCTACTTTAGGGGCCGGTTAATCGGATAAGGAAGCCAGCAATTTGTTTCGGGTCATGCTTGCATAGTTTGTAATACGTTTTGAGAATACGTGCTGGGCTAATTTCTTTGGAGGAGTATTAGCACATCAGGAAGTCAAAACAATGAAAACATGTTACATCCGTTTCTTATGCGCAATTCATCAATATTTGGACATCAGGCTAGATGTTTATTCGGACAAAGGGGTTATAACTCATGGCGACCCATTTGCACATTTTCTTGTACATTCTCGTACTAGAGTTGGCATAGTTGATACGGACATTTTCACAAAAAGGGCAATTGAAATAAGAATATGGATTCTTATGTTCATATATTTTGATTTTTGAAAGTCATTGTTTCAAATGTCAAACACTGACATTTCTTTTTCCAATTATGAATTTAATTTTTATATATTTTCAATGTCCACAAAAAATTTCGTTACCATTCATTGTGCTTCCTTTCTTACATCAAGTAACATATACCCTGTCAAATAAATAAATAAATAAATACATAACCAAATATGAGTTCAACAGTTCTGACCATCAAAGGATTACACAAATGACAGAATTTGCACTGTTCTTTAGTTCCGCTTGTTTCTGATTCTCTGTTCGAAGTGTCAACATCTCAAGGACGTGCTTATGTCCATATTTGATTGCTGCGTCCTCGATTCCTAATGGACAGTAAGGACTAAAGAAATCCTCTCTATGAGAGAGGTCTCTGGAACCGAGGTCCACTGCCCCATTGCATAGTAAAACCCTCATTCTCTCCACGTCGCCGGCAATTGTTGCGTGCGCGAACTCAATCGATGCTTCACTCTTCACAAGGAGATCAACGAGACTGTCGTCTGCTTTGCTTTCTTTAGCAAATTCGATGAGGCTTTTGTTTCCACGGCTTATGTTCACCCTACACCATGATTTCACAAGCTTGTTGACCCTGAATCGGTTGTTGTCAGCCGTAGATGACCACAACCCTGGCGAAAACTTTCTGAAATTTGTTCTATACTCGGCAACAAAATAACCACAGTATCTTGAAATTAATTCCTCGTCGTTGTCGTCTGCTGTTGCGCCACATTTCAACAATGAAACCATAATTTGAGAAAGGTTGCCCTTTATAGAAAGTTGAAGCGCTGTCCATCCGTCCTTGTCTCTTGCGTCTAAATTGATTCCGGCGTTTGATAACGTATACACAAATGGGACGAACTTCACTTCGTGCATGGGCAAAGCTTCTACAACAACCATGTGCAGCAATGTCCTGCCGCTCTCCTCACACCTCACGTGCACACACTCTCCGTGTCGTAGACACTCATGAAGTGCCCTGACGCTTCCAGACTTGATACATCCAAATAGTTCAGTCTCTGTTAGTTTTTCCCTAGGACTTGCTGTCCGACGGTCCATCATTACATATGTCCTAACCTTCACACGACACATCCGATCAAGCAGACGATTTCCGCTTCACACGTTGATTATACACTAAAATTGTCATTAAATGTTCTTGTTGGTATCTGTGTTTTGCATTGAGATTTATTTAAGATTTGAATTATCCTCTCCAATACATGCCACATTCTCTTTCTTAAAGGCTAACCATTATGCTTCACATTTGTCTTTCACATATTCGGGTTCTCATACTTCTTATGAATCGCTTTAGAAGTGGTGTTCGATATTTTACGTATGCTGTTAAGGTAAATAATCAGACACCCCATATGATATCTATTGTACGTTTATAAATATAATTTTATATGAGAAAATTATCATTTATAATTTTGAAAGTTCGATTTTCAAAACGCCTAATTACACACATGAAGGAAGTGATTTAGAATATTATTTCAGCGATTTAACCGTATCATCATTCACATTTGGAATCAATGAAAGAATCGAATTGCCTAATTCATTTGGCGAATTTATTTTTACAGCTTATGAAATGACATACCCATTCTCTTCGTGACGTGCGTTACATAACTTCTTTCTTTTGCCACCACAACAAAAGCAACCGTGTCACAATGTGTAACATTTTTACCGTTTTTACCATTAATCGAACTGGTTTGTTTTTCTCATGGAAGCAAGGCTCTCTTAAAACCTTATTGGTTGACCTTGACAAAGTTCGTATTCACCTGATCGCTTTCATATCGTCACTTATCACCTTTTTTTTTATCTTATTCAATTCAACCCTCATCCGTATCTAACCATCAATAGAAGAATACCATATGGAAATATATTCATTAGGTATAAACATTATACATATATGAAAACAGTAATATGTCAGCTCATAAGCTAGGTATATACATTATACATAAATGAAAATGAACAGTTCCTCATTCTTTCAAAGCAATTCTCTCAATGATTTCACTATCAGTGATTAATTAACACATCCTTGCTTTCACATAGCATCTTCTTTAGATCAATGTTTCATTTTGAAATCACTTCAAGGCGTTTGAAAAGGAAAAAAAATAAATTCGTCTGACTGACAATTTGTCACATTGACAAACCTAATTCTGGATGTGCTGGTTGCCGTCTAGATAATGCCTTTCAATTTCCACGTAACTCTTTTCCAAATCCAATGTACTTCATTTCAAAATCACATCCAGACGTCGTTGCTGTACACTGATGTTATCGTATTTATACTCCGGATAACCTTTCTGTATCATACATCCTGGAGTCACATTATTCTCTTCTACCTTCGTCCTTCTTCAAATACAAACAACACTTCTAAACCATGGCTTTCATCTGCGGCGTGCTTGATTCACATTCCTTAACGACGTGCCACATTATTCCACCGTCCCATAGTACCATGTAGCATTTTAAAGTCGCTAAGAACACGACACCATTGATTTGCTGCTTACTTCTGTCTGTCAAAGTTCACCTGCCGGCATGCCGCTCGCTTTTTCTCATTAATCATTTATTCAATCGTCTTCGAGGTCGACCTTCTCAGGTGTGTAAACTTGTACTTATATCTACTTGCCTTCGAGGGCTTATAGATTGCAATGCCGTTCGGTTCAGCTATTTAACGGGCATTCTCAAGTAACCCTCGGCGATGTAATAACATTGACCGCAGACTGTTATATCTTCATAACGCTGTAAAGATTTACCAAAAGTTGGGTTAAGATCATATTGGGTCGGAGGCCAACATGACTTGGAGTCTTTGTAAGTTCACGTCCCTCCTCGAAATTAAAGCATGAAATATTGAACACGGAAAAAAGTCGTTACCTCGTTCGGTCATAGTATAAACATTGTGTAATGCTTTCCGGAACAGTTGAATTAGAATCATGTCGTGTCATGTTGGTCGAATAATACACGAACTTGGTGACTGGGAACACTTCAATTCATGCATGACTTAGCCTCGGTTTGTTGTACCAACCGGCCACGTGACCTGTCAGCCAAGGTGGTCGATCACGTATCAATATAATCGATTTCATGTTGATCGAATACATGGTCAGATGCATTCGTGTTTCCTGTATAGGCTTGTATATCTTTACTTATGTTTATGTCCCTGTATGTACGGGTCGTATTTAGACTTTACGATTTCCCTAATTGAACATGGATATTTTGTATGTTATCAGTTATCAATAATCGATTTCACGTTGATTTGATATTGCATACCATGGATAAATATGATCATATTAACTTCTACTATTAACTTCTACTATGAATGGATTATGACGCTATGTGATTTTTTCATCGAATATAAATACGATAAAATTCATGTCAACATGTCAAGTTACTCATATTTCTTGTGTAAACTCTTTACTCCATATACATATATTTACCTACATGCTATGAATTTAAGTCTAAGGTCGATTAAAGTTGAAGAGTTCCCCTAGGGAATATGCATATGACTTTTGTTGTCACGCATCTATTATTGATTTCAAGTTGTCATTCGTCCATGAGAATTTGCATTTAACAAGGATATTTGGTATAACAAACAATTTTCATGAAAAAAAGATCCATTACGTATTACCAAGGAAAGCCTACCAAATATGTACTTGCAGTTGATATTCTGATTTATCATTTCTTACAGGCACAGAGTTTTAAAGCTTGATTTATCATTGTTCAGTCTAGAGTTTTTTCATTTCCATATCCATTAAAGTTTGATTTATCATTGTTCAGTCTAGAGTTTTTTCATTTCCATATCTATTAAAGCTTGATTTATCATTGTTCAGTCTAGAGTTTTTTCATTTCCATATCTATTAAAGTTTGATTTATCATTGTTCAGTCTGGAGTTTTTTCATTTCCATATCCATTAAAGCTTGATTTATCATTGTTCAGTCTAGAGTTTTTTCATTTCCATATCCATTAAAGCTTGATTTATCATTGTTCAGTCTAGAGTTTTTTTCATTTCCATATCTATTAAAGCTTGATTTATCATTGTTCAGTCTAGAGTTTTTTCATTTCCATATCCATTAAAGTTTGATTTATCATTGTTCAGTCTAGAGTTTTTTCATTTCCATATCCATTAAAGCTTGATTTATCATTGTTCAGTCTAGAGGTTTTTTTATTTCCATATCCATTAAAGCTTGATTTATCATTGTTCAGTCTAGAGTTTTTTTATTTCCATATCTATTAAAGCTTGATTTATCATTGTTCAGTCTAGAGTTTTTCATTTCCATATCTATTAAAGCTTGATTTATCATTGTTCAGTCTAGAGTTTTTTTCATTTCCATATCTATTAAGCTTGATTTATCATTGTTCAGTCTAGAGTTTTTCATTTCCATATCTATTAAAGCTTGATTTATCATTGTTCAGTCTAGAGTTTTTTTTCATTTCCATATCTATTAAGCTTGATTTATCATTGTTCAGTCTAGAGTTTTTTCATTTCCATATCTATTAAAGCTTGATTTATCATTGTTCAGTCTAGAGTTTTTTTCATTTCCATATCTATTAAAACTTGATTTATCATTGTTCAGTCTAGAGTTTTTTTCATTTCCATATCTATTAAAGCTTGATTTATCATTGTTCAGTCTAGAGTTTTTCCATTTCCATATCCATTAAAGCTTGATTTATCATTGTTCAGTCTAGAGTTTCATTTCCATATCTATTAAAGCTTGATCTATCATTGTTCAGTCTAAAGTTTTATCTATTTCATCCAAACTGTATTTAAACTGTCGACCACGTGCTTGAAAATATATTTAAAAATGTTTTCTTTTTTGGGAATAGAGATTTGGTTTCACACGATTAAAGTTCCTTCTTTCCCCTATTCAAAGCAAATCTTTCTACTACTAGCGATTCGGAGTCGCTCTAAAACGCAATCGACAATGACCTGTCTGCGCGTTGTCTTCTAAGAGTACATTACACTTATGAACAAAGTATATCTTTTATGATACATACTATACAAATATATTGACTACGTTTTCCATTATCAGCTTTCGTGAGTGTTGACATAGTGCCTCTCATTTTGATCCTTCTGAATCCAAAATTAATATGATAAATGCATAATTTTTTCTCACTGTTTGCAAGGCATATAATATAACCTTCTCTAACCGCAATGTACATGATGACAGCCAATCTCTTTCAGTAATTAAGAATGATTATTTGACGAAAGCTTTTTTTAATCAAATCAATGTTTCCCTTTATATAAACAGTAGATATTAATGCATCTCATATTCATATCATAATTTCATATCCTGTTTATCAGGTCGTGCTTGTCGACCTCGACGCACCCAATGTTTACAATATAATTTCATATTTTTTTTAATTAGACTGTCCCCTCTTCATGGATCCAACCTACGTTGAAAAAAATATTTGTTCAAAACTAAATGAAGGGGAATAATTGTTCAATGGACGGGAAACTATTTCAATTGGTCTAAAAAATATTTATTAAGATATCCATAATTCATACTGACATTGAAAAGCTTTATAAAACACACATAGTCTTTATGAATGATCTAGACATGTTCGGGAGATCGATGTCTCGTTTCAGATAGGGATATTTCGTTACATATGGGAATGCATCCTCGACCACCCAGGGCATAATGTTCTGATACTCCGATGAGGTGAAGACCACGGGAACATTCTGCCCTTAGTAACCGAATATGATGGAAGGAAGCCTTTCGTTGTCAATATGAATATACAGCTGCATACCGAAAGTTTGTTCACATAGTTGCAAACGTCAAGTAATTTGGGATATATTTGAGGCACCATAGCATTGCGAAAAAACCCCGGTCATGCTGATTTTTCAGTGCAGAGGTGAAGATCCATTGCACCCAAGCGCAGTCGTATATCATACCCAACAGTTACCGTAACAGTTTTTACAGATCGCAGAAGTGACCAGGGGTCACGATTTCGAAAACACTAATTTTTATTTTTTTCAACTTTTAAAGGTGATAACCAGCTTTAAACACAAGCATGTTTGTTCTTTTGCATTAAGACAGTATGATTTGGCTAAAGGTTTTCTCAGAGAGTCGAGATCGAATATTTAAATCGAAGATACAGATACAGAAGTAAGTGATAAGAGTTTTGGAATGCAGCTGTATGGGTCCGTGAAAAAAACTAATCCTTCTTTTCAGGAAGCTGTCATGTTTCCTGTCAGGTTGGTCGTTTCCATCAATTGTACATTTTAGAGATCTTGAGGTTTCTCAATCACATAAAGACTTTGAAGATTTAGGAAAGATATACTTATTTTTCAAAAATCATGTTTTGGTTCACAATAAAATCAATCGAAACATATACTTTAACATAGAATAATTTACTACACATAATTATTTAATGAGATTCAAGACTGACCAAACTCGTTTTTCCTCGAAGGGTTATGCAAAGCGGATAGCAGTTCAGGGAACTTGTATGCAAGTCATATAATAGACAGACAATTTCATATCTTGTTTCGTAAAAGCATAGTAAAACTGGATGTCTCAATGAGTATAGAAAGAAGCCTCAACGAATATGAACTGTGTTTACTCTAGAATATTCCAGCCCTGTCATTCAGGAGAATATCATTCTCTCCTTTCAAAGTAATGGAACTTAAAGAAATCAATATATTCTTGCTATTTCATGGTTTTTGCAGTAATGGACATTAATTGAAATCAATGTATAGAGGGATGCTCTTGTATACCATCAGTGACCATCGATGCCTTAGTGCAGATGGATGATGGAGTAATATGCATCCTTGCATTAAGTAAGCGACAGATGTAGGTATAAATGTTCTGTAAAAGAGATATCGATAGAGACACATAGTGTCCTTGACGTCAACCTTCCTCTTCATTACACATCAAGATTGCTTTAAACTGTTATACTTGTGAAAAATCTTGATGTCAAAATTAAAAACTATTTTTTCAACCATAAAGATTTCAAAAAGTCAAAAATGGTAAGTTAAAAGCCAAAGTGAAGTGATGTCAGAAAAAAGCGTTTAATCTATAAAATAATTTCTGAAGTACATTCAATGATTTCTGTTTCATCTCGGTGTATTACTATCATTCCACAGTATAACTAGGTAATATTATCGTCGGGACCGATAGATATTTACTCTGTTTTAGTATATTCTTAAACGTTCAATGCAATCATAATGTGGACTTCTTCCTATTATTGATCGCTATCCTTGATAAACATTTTAATTGCGACTTTACGACCCTCTTATGAAACAAAACGTTTACATCATCAATAGTTTGATTAAGCATTTACCATATATATGAGAAAGCAATGATTTACTTATATGCGATGTAGATGTTATCTTACCATTACAATTACTGAAATGTCAACGCAGTCAATCTTAATTTCTTAAATGTCTACGCAGGCTATCTTTTTGAACCGGTGTTTCAGCATACGGAGAATCTCAAACCAGATTTGAAAACACCTTGTCTATGCTTGTCTTTGTAATGTATCTTCGTATTATAAATATTTAGGAATCGTATTTTCTTTCAGATTAAGTTAGTCTAGAGCTTGTGAAACCAGCGACGTGAAACTCTTGCTATCCTGGTTAATGATATTAATGTTAATAGACTGTTGAAATCATTTCAGACGTTACTATTTCAATATACAAAAGGGATTTATTTCTAAAATGTCTGCTTTATACGGTAACATTTGGGGTCATATCTTTAGGCAGTCGAAAAAAGTTGAAACTGACCTTCTGAAGAGTTGTCTTGGGTTTCCAAGCGAATATCAGTATTTCAGTTCATGGAATTACGGGTACAAGTTACTTTTATGTAAATCATTACGGTCGTTGAATAAGATATAGGTGTTGACTTATTCGTATGAAAAAATCTAGATATCCAAGGGCGTTGTGTGAAATTATTTAACAGTTTATGGGTTGCTCACCGTTGTGGTAGCATCATCGTTTATAGGTGTCTGTTTTTACATTGATGTACGAAAATGAAATTTCAGATTTGGCACAGTATGGTTTCAGGATCATCATTCCTTAAACATTGCATTGGTTTTAAATCTGCTTTAAATGTTGAAAAATATATTCTTGGACAATTTTCTCAGAAGGACTTGTCAATGATGTTCCCTTCCGTTGTGGATTTGATAAAATGTTACAATAACTTTACTGCACCATTCGGTACAAAAAGTGTTCTCGGTTTATTGAAGATGAATTTTTATCAATCTGTTCTCTTATAAAGGAAGTTAACAGCGGTTTGAACCTGTATATTGTTATGATAATCAGTCACAGTTTTAAATATATCAGTTGTTATCATCCCCAAATACCAACAAATATAGTCTTTGTGGTAAGATTAAAAAAAATTGCCGTTTGAATGATTGAATGATTTGAATGATTGAAATGCAAAGCAAAGTGTATGCTTTATAGTAATCGCTGTGTTACAGAATATTACATCACTTCGTTGTCCGTCCCGCCTGATATATTAAATCGTTTGTAAACATCATTTACAATTTATATCAATTTCGAGAGCAAAAAACATGTAGCACTGATTTTCAAACGTCATTTTGTCACTTTGTCTCATTGAAATGCTCTATTCTGTGGTAGACATATATCGATGTTTGCTGACGGTTTAGTGCATGCTATTACAACCCTCATCTGTAAATCTTCGAAGCTCTAAAGGATATTATAATTCATAATTATGAAGTTTGGAACCGATGTACTATAGAGCCAATGGCAAAGTTTTTAAGGTATTTGTTAAAAAAAATCTTCTGAACACTAGAAACCCTTAAAAATATATTAAACATTAAAACAGACACTTTAAAAAGGAAAAGCGCAACAGCAACACTAGAGTATTTATTTCCAGAGATAAACCAACCATCACCTCCATCCGTGTTTCGTCTGGTACAATCGAACCGGAAGGTAAAACCGTAATGTATCAACCGTTTGATAATAACCTCTTAATTGTCTTGTCATTGCAGATGGGATGCACGGTTTTGTTGTCAATATGGCCTTTATATTTCCCATAACTTACCAAATAATGCCTATGCGGAAACAATCATTGAGGGTTAATTACCAACATTGATCAAATGGGTCCTTAAATATGAACACGAAGACAGCTTAATGGCCTATTAAATGCAAACGCCAGCCAATATTGATTCGGAAATTAACATACCGTATCAGACGTAATAAGCGTTCCCTCCTTATAAGCGCCTCAAAGTGTTAAAATCAAGAAACAAACTACACAAATAGTGCCCCTTCCTTTCACTTACGAAGGCGATAAAACAAGACAGCTCTCTACCTAACATGTGTCGGTCTTCCTTCATATCAATCAGTCTTTCGGATTCATATTTAGCGTACCATTTACAAGGTGAGCAAAACTCTTGAAGCCTTATCGGCTTTGCCTATATCTAAATTGAAACAATTGTTGGACTACAAAGACAATACCAAACCTTATTACTACATTTACATTAATTTTAAATACGTACGTTGATAAATAAATTTTTCGCTACATGAAAATAAAACATTTTAGTCATTCATTAAAGTCAATTGAATAAACCCCCTTTTTTAGTTTTTAACCGCCCAGGTTAGTTTTGGCTTATATGTCGAACACGGTAGTCTCAATAATATGTCCATATTGATATGATCTGAACTTATGCATTAGAACATGGCATTACATATGTTAAATCAATTCAGAGAAAGTTTTATTTAATATGACACAACTGATAGATGTTATGCTTAGTCTATTAAGAAAATGATATTCTACAACAACAACGATTACTACTTAATGTAGGGAATCATTGATGATAAAGGGCTGTAGCTTTGATTTTGTGTTCAAGTCACAGTCCCACTTTTGCGAGGAAAAAAATTATTTATTGCCAGGCAAATAGTCCATCACTCAACTCAATCTTTCCCCCAGACGTTTGCAAAGATTTTCAGAACATTGCCTGCGTTTTAGCCCTCAATATTGAAATTCAATACACCCCACCCCTCCACATTGTCATACGACAAGCCTTACCGCCTCGTTTAGCAACACATGGAATTGCCTAAAAATGCAATGAAAATAGCTTAACTTACATACTTAAAATAGACAAAGAACTTAAAAGACAATAAACTGAACGAGAAATGCGACTGTCATAAGTGTCGGTTTCGGCGATGCAATTATTAGATATTTAGTATATCACACTCACAATGCGACTCTTCCTATTGGGGGCACTTGCTGTCCGAGCTGAATCGGTTACGCGCCGTAAAACGGTAAAACAGGCCAAAAAATGAAAATTATTGCAAAAGTGACAGGAAAGATTGGTGTAAGTGATCATCTGTTTACTCAGCAAGAATAATTAGTTTAATTTATCTGCTTTTCAGAAGTGAGTTGTGACAAGAAAACGCTTGCTTAGTAAACTATTTAATGTAACAATATTTAAAGGTGACATTTAATCTATTTGATGTGTTAACAGTTATGTATTTACTTACACTTCTTTTAGTTGATACAATGATTATTGGCTATACCAAAGATTTCTTTCCCGGATTAGATTTTCTACTTTCACAGCTGTTACTCTATGATCGAAGGTATTTCCATTCCATCCTCTTCCTGGATGGTACATACTGACTTGGAATCTGACAGCTACATGTCATGGAATTTTCATGTATACACCTCTTTATCAAGACTAGATTGACTCTCACATAAGAAAGCCAAGAATCAATTTGTGTATTATGGAATTCAAGACCATTGTGATTCTACCCTGAAGTCCGATCCTCAAACTGTTAGGTAAGAAACATCCAGATATGCAGCTCAAGTCCTGCCTTATGACTATAAGCAAGAACATGGAGTAGTGAAACAAAGTTGGCACATGGACACAACCATTTTTTACTATTACTATCAGAACGATCTTAATAACCAAATAAGTAAAGATCACGGCAAATGAGACATATGAAAGCTTATCAAAACCCATTTCTTTTGATGAGATTGAAAAATAAAACTAAGAAAGACATTCCTTGATTTTCATGATATACCTTTTGCTTTCATTCTCATTAATTATGATGATAGTCATTGAAAACATCTCACATATCTATCCAAAATGCCAAATATCACAGTTATTAGTTTTCATTACAAATCAAACTACACCCTTGTGTGTGTGCCAAAGTTGAAATCAATCCTACCATTTACATGATTTCTAATTTTATATGTTTTTGTATGTTTGATTAAATGCTTTGCATCATTGTCAGGTTATCAGACTTTATACCCTTATACTCCCATCCTACTGAGTCGATTAGCAGTATACTTATACTTTTCAGCAACACTCAGTACCTCTCTAAAACCAACATTCATAAAGTTCAGCTTGTGTCTCCCGGCAACTAATGAGGTGGTTCTTAAAGGGATGTTACGATTTCTGGAATTAAGAAAATATCTGCATATCTAATCTGACCTCCTAAAATTACCCCACAAAGTGCAAGCAAAAGGTAGTCAGTAAGAAGAAAGACAATGGTTCCAGTTATATTTATTACAAATTCTTCAGCAACAACAACAAGGACATCACAGATGAAGGTGTATAGTAAAATACTGGACGGAACAAATTCGATGCCTAGCGTATCAAAACCAATACTCTAAACACAGCTAAAAGCAGCTAATGTATATAAACATAAAATAAATAGAACACTTATATACAAGAATCGAAAAAAGAACATTTAACAATTAATCATAATTTTATGCAAACTCTTTAATAAGACACTATGCTTATTCAATTTAACAAAAACTATTTCATGAATAAATTTGGTTGTCATATGTACATGATTTATCATATTCAAGAAAAAGAAAGGAAGTAAGAGGAAACAAAAACTGATTATGAGAAGTAACTAAGCAGGGCAACTGAGGAAGCATTGTAACTATGACCTACAAACTAAGGCACTAAGTTGGCTTGAATGCAGCCTTTGTATATCACAGTGCTTCATGAAAATTCAATGGCATATTCTTAATGTTCATTGACTCTTTATCCTCTATCATATTTAATTACTCATCATCATTTCAATGCAATCCCAATAGTTTGATATTTTCTAGTTCTTAGAGTAAGGATAAGCATGAGTGCTTAATGATATTGAAACTTTATATCCCTGGTATATATTCACTAAATGATCTTAGGCCTATGATCAATCTTATCCAAGGTTATAAGGTTGACATACAATTGGTCTAGGCCCTAGGGTCAGCTAGTAGAACAGCTCCCAAATTAAGGTAGATGTCTCTGTCTTGTAAATTTTGTCAGGAATTTTGAAGGAGCAGAAAATAAAGTCACTGGTTTCCACAAGTCATCACAGAGACGTTGTTGACAGTCCATTACGACAGGCATTTTTCTGTTTGTTGGATCAAGGCGCCCACGCCATCACCACTTTGTTGAAGGCCACAAACACCCCTTTATTTGGTTTACTGAAAAGAAATGTCTCAAACATTAAAGAATGACTCAATTTCAAAACTAATTTAGAATAAAAATTCTATCACAATAATTCGCTTAAAGAGTCATTAAAAATTACAAAATATGTTACCTTTATAGACTTCCTCAATCAAACACAAACTAAACCACAGACTGGTGCATAAATTTATAATGATTAAATTTTTTATAATGTCAATATTGTTTACCATTTGAAATAGCGAATCCCTTCAAAAGTTCCATCATGTTTGCCCTCTGAAAAAGACAATTAAATAAAACATAAATGTACCTGTAACATGTATTTAAATACCTCCCCACAGTGCTTTCTCTACAAACTTCTGTTATGTTCAAGCAATAAAGAATTCTTGAAAGACAAAATTTATTCATGTAAAAAAATGCAAGAAGAATTTGTAAAGGAAAAAAATAAGGGTTGTAATTTATGTTGCAAACTTTCATCATCTGGTTGGGTTTTTTTTGAGTAAGCAATATCAGATTTATATTGAATACCAGAAGCTACCTTGGAATAAATGAGTTGAGAACACCTGCGGAGAGAGGATGAAAATCATTTGGTACAAAAGAATCTAAACTTTAAAGGTACTTACATGAACTAAAGCATTAGAAACAAAAAACTTCTTTTAGAAACATATCTTACCTTCTTTATCCAGCTCTACCCCGAGATATACATCCCCCCGCCCAGGCAGGTGACCAATGAACTTGACCATCCCCTGGCTAAGTTTGCCCCCTTGGCGCGAGAACTTGACCACATCCTCTGGCTTCATGTCTGCTGGACTGCGAGGGGCGAAGGGGCGCATGCCTTGTGTCAGAGAACTGCAACATACAATGGATGTTGAATACAGAAAGATTACTACGCTACTTTGGTATTTAACAAGTGAAAGTGCGTAAGATAACGATGTCATTAGAAATTTATAATAAATTTTTAATAATATATCTTTAACAAAATCATCAATTTGTGAGTAATAAAGGCATTTGCAGTTATCACGCAGGTAAATTAACCAGTAAACTATTGGGGTATCAATGTTTGCTTGCATTGAGTTGTCTGCAGATTATCTAAAAGCCCAGCTTACATTATCATTGTGGGTTCAATGGGGTTTCTTTTTGATTACTGCAAACCTTATTCAAACTTAACTTTTTGGGAAAAGCAGCTGGTAATAAATGATATAAACATATTGATGTTCTTAATACATAGGTTTACAGATAAAGTACATAATTTGATTGATGAAATGTAAAAAGGTTATTTTATTAGTGCTTCAATTTGGAAGTTACATCAGTTAGAGAAATCAGACAATACATATTAGACAGCCTGAACATTTAGTGAAACGCCTCTTAGATAACCTAGGAGGAAGGCTTTCACAGCTTATTAACCCCTTGTGTTGAATACAATGTGAAACACCATCTATGGAGACTCATATGCTGCACATTGACTAACCTGGAGAGAGAGATGGGACTTCCCAGCATGCCCTTGTTGTGCTGTGTTGTGAGTGGTGACGGTGTGACACTACGGAATCCAGCCGAGCCCAGCCCCATCTGGGAGAGACGTTCTGTACTAGCAGAGACACGCATCTGTGAGGCAGGGGTGGTTCGGGCGGGGCTCCCAGAGGGGGTGCGTCTACCTGACCAATCACCTGAAATGGAACAATATGCAAATCAATCAGAACTACTGAGAGAGACTTACCATCAATTGTGAAAAACCGTATGCCTTCAAAATCCTAAGTCAAAAGTGTTTTCACAGCAAATTAATCCACACTACCATATCATTAGACACAATACTAACATGAAATGTGTTTTTTTCATTCTAGACCAGGATAAATGAGCAAACTGAATCAAAGATAGTATTCCACTTGGGTGGTTCAGCAGTTCCTGTTGGGTTCTGGGATTGTCAGGTAAGTTGTTTACAAGATGTAAAGATTCATTAGCATTCATGGTCTATCTGTTTAATTCTTCCTATTTTAATCAGGTTAAGTTTGTATCTATTGAATAAAGGGAAAGACTTGGTTCAATTCTCTTAACTTCTAAATAATAATGAAGGTAACTAAAAAACCTATCGTTAAGAATTGTTGTTCAAACATTCTTAAAGGAATGTCTCTTCGGTAACAGACTAAAATACTATTTAATACAGTTAGATTTGTAAATGACTTTAAATGACTTGATAAAACACTGACAATCACTGTCCACTGAAAATCCAACACAAAATACAGGCAAATGTTTTAAAATATCAAATAGAGGTTATTAATAACAAATCATTCCGTCAAAATATTTCATGCTCATGCTATTTGTAATTTGTAAATAAAAATTCCTATGCACCTGTGTCCAACAAGTTATTGGTATGAATATTTAATTACAATGTTATTTAATCTGATGCTCATGATCTTTCATATGTAAAAAAAAAACTTGTGCACCTTTTCAAGAACAGTTCCACAACAAACATTACAGAACAACAAGTATAATTTAGACATGTATCTTAAATATTTCATAATTTTTTTAAGTTTTTTTGCCTAATAGTTATGTCATTTGTAAATAGAATTAGTTAGAAAAGGATGAAATTACTAACAAAAGGATGAATTACTAATAATTCAAAACCTAAAGGAAACAGTACTATAATGCTGATGTTAAATTGGTGTCAACAAAGAACAAATCAATAGCAAAGGCAATTCACTGTCAGAACTTTGATAAGTTATTTAATGAAATTAGATAAATGATAGTGAAACAAACAGTTAACAAATAAACCAGAAAATGGTTATGCAGGATAGCAATTAGTTTTGCACTGGAATCACATTGAATTACTGAACAATCAAATGACAACATTCAGTGTGTTCCTGTATTTAATAAAAGAAGTCATTTAATAATCAAAACCAATTTTAAAACCTTTTGTTAATAAATTGTTCAAAGATTACAATCATGTGCATTTTCCCATTGCAAATTAATAATGTACATCATGAACACAGGTCAAATCAGGATAATGTAAAAGCAGACTAAATAAAACATTCTATAACTCGTATAAAGCCCTTCCAAAAACATATAAACTAAAAAATAAATACCAGGTAGAAGTAAACAGGGTAGGGACATTCTGCACCAAGTATATTCCCAGGTAGGAAAGTATTTCCAGAGTAGAAAATAAACTCTTGGCAGTAGCCGGGGATAAAGCCTTACTTAATTACAAGCAGATAAGACGTCAGATTAAGATAAGAGACTTGGTGAGACACCTTGGCAATAAGCCTCACTAAGACACACAACACTGTTGGGACTGGGTGTGGAGAGGTGTGTTAT
This sequence comes from Phorcus lineatus, assembly GCA_921293015.1. Taxonomy (NCBI): domain Eukaryota; kingdom Metazoa; phylum Mollusca; class Gastropoda; order Trochida; family Trochidae; genus Phorcus; species Phorcus lineatus. The sequence continues at coordinate 27,047,783 of OV121085.1, read as the reverse complement.
AAGGTTACAGTGACATGGTGTTACACACTTCTATTGCATTATTTCTGTTTCGGGGCGCAATTTATTAGTGACATTTATATTCAATTTGAGTAAGTTGGTCAACATACTATATATACACTTTCCTATTATTTGTTTTGGCAACTATTAAATTTAAAGAGATATTAAAGTTAGTAAACCATATATGTCTCATAAGTGACATACTATTTTGATAGTAAAAATAATATTTTGTTCAATTCAAGGTTATAAAATTTGATGATTTCTTGGTTGGCCATTGAGTAAAAATAAATCTCAAACATACTCTAGTCTTTCTTTATTGTAAATGACTATGAAACTGTGAAAATAAAGAACATAAAAAAAAAGGAAATTTCTTTGGCTGATTTATCCATGTCAAAGAGTATTTATTACTTACTACTAGTAACTTTTACTTAGACAAATGATTATTTCAAATCTTTCTCAATATGCATAGAAGTCAATACAATTCTACAAAACCAATACCATACAGATATGAACTAGACAAACATTTAACATATCAACTCAGTGAGAGACATTGCTATTACTAGACAAGTTTCTTGGTGATAAAGCTATTACAAAGTTACAAAACTAAGGGCAGACAACTCTAGTGAGCGTGCTACCTGACTGGTTTTGCAACCAGGAGACGAAAGAGTCTTTTAGGAATTCCACTGAGGCAGCGAAAGAAAAAATAAAAGAAAGAAATAAAGTAAAAATTAAAATGACAAGAGTTGATACAAGTCATTTGAAATAAATTATCTGCTAAAAAAGAAATCATGCATAATGGCCTACAGCTAGTATACCAAAGCTCACATTGGTAATTTTTCATGTTTAATTTTGCCATATAAATCTGGGTTTTTTCTGGTTAGTTTTCGCACAATGAAGGAGGTAATTTCAACTTTTCATCTCTGCTGTATTTCATGGAGGAAAATTACAAATTGGTACAAATCTCTGTACTTACCAGAACTTTGTTACCCAAAAGTATTTCGTCATACTATCATAAATTAAAACTCAGTCATTTATTAAATCATTTAATTCCAAAATGACTTATTCATTACTATTTTAGATAGTGAATGAATTTGTGCACAATCATTGAGTGGCTGATTGAAAGGAATCACAGCACAAAGAAAAAATCATTGAAGGAACAAATCCATTATAACTCTATAAAGATACATGAAGTATTCCGATGTGCAGAAGAGCATTGAAAAGTTCAAGAGGAAAGTGTCAAAATCAAATTTAAACCTGCTTGAAAAGTAGAAAGAAATCTTACATTAAAAGACTTAATTTAGTACATGGCTTAACAAGCAAGTTGACTGTTGAAATCACAAACAAAACTTGGAACAAACCTCTGGCATCAACAGACTTCGATCTACGTCTCCTTGATCCTGGTTGGTCCTCGTCACTGAGAGAGGAGACGGAATCGACCGATTCCACGGACTGTCGCCGACGTCGATGGTGTGATCTGGACGGTTTGCGGTCTATGATGTCACTACTCAGGAGGATGTCAGTGGCTGTATCGCTTACATCTCCGTTTTCCTCACCGTAGGTTTTTTGTGGCATGTCATAATCTGGTATGTGATAAATGCCATTTTAAGGTATTTAAGCATTCAAATAATAGACATCCATTTTCATATTATGAAGAAGCATTGAATAATTTTTTAAATGTGTTAAAGATAAGTTCATGATTATTCATAAAATGAAAAAAGATAAAAACATAGGAAAATTGCAAGAAAACGTGAGGTTAAACATAGAGAAACTATTCAATACTTTTGATCAGATGGTTGCTTTTCATATTTTAAAATGGCAAGAAATTTAAAAGACATTATATTCAAAAGATTCCATAATTGGTAAAATCCGCACTTTCAATAAAAGCACAGTTTCAAATGTTACAGGTCAAAGCAAATAGCAAAGAATTTGAAACACTTACCAATTTTTTAATTTTTTGCACAACATGTGATATGAAAAGTTATATCGAGGAAACAAAAAATAGAAATCTGTTTTCAAATGACCATATAAAACTTATAAGGAAAAAAAACATTTAAAGGATGATAAAAACTTTTCCACAAAATCATTCAGTCATAAGAAAGCAAATTTGTTATTTAGAAAGCTGAAGCAAAAACGAAGTTAAAACGAGTGTGAAAATCCTAGATACAGCATTACAAAGCATAGCTGGTAAGTCTTGTCATAAACAATTAATAAATGTTTGGATATTCTATCCATTCATAAAGTTTATTGTTATAATGGTTTAGATAAGTAAAAACACAGGGCATTTTGTCACGTCAGTCTCCAAAATACAAACATGGCCGATCAATGGCCGATAGGACAGTCTCTTTAAGGATCATGAAACAAATAGGCCCAATCAGCAGTTACATTGGAAGAACAAGCTTCTCAGCCTGCCACAATATCGGGGGTTGGTGTTGTATGATGGGCAGTGACTGTATGTGATAATTATGAATATAGCAGTATTGCTTATTGTAATTGAACCTTTTACTTTAACTTTAAGGGACGGAATGATTACTTTAATTACAAGTTTCTATAACAATGACTTAGCAGCCATTATAGAATCAGCAGCATATTGCACTGACAGCAGGTTCAGCATATTGTTAATGACTACATGGCTACATGCTACAAGCCTCTCCTGCTACTCTAAAGCATGCAATAAGAGTTCAAGCATCCTACGTCTAGGTCTGACCTTTGACTTCTCTGTCATAGCTTGTGACTGCCCTGTCACAGCTACTGTGACGTTTACGGGATGAAGATTCAAAGTCACGTGACCTTAACGGAAAACTGCCAGATGCAAATTGCCCAAGGTCAGAAGAGTATCCAGATGGCTTATACTGCCCCTCAATCAACCCTGTGCATGAAATAGCTTTACTAAGTTTTGGTTCTTGAAGGCCCTGTTTGGTCTTTTAGACATGGCAACTAATTGTCATTTGATATATACATGTAATGTTTCTAAAAATAGATATCCTGGGCTGAACAGCACAGAGGTCTTCTTAGCAGTTTGCTTGTATTCTACAAGTACAAGTACAAGTACTAAAGTACAGAATAATTATACCATCTGTCAGAGATAGTGGCATTTTAAGAATTAACATACATGTAATGAATACCTTTAGACATCATTATGTAGAAGGTTAAGAAAGATGCTAAATTCAACTCCCTACAGACAAGAAAATTAGATAAACCAACAAACGCAATTGCGTAAAAAGCAAAGACAACAAACTCATAAACAGGAACATTGGTCATAAAGACAAGGACATCAAGAAAACTGTACTACAAACAAAGAACATTGAAACATTGTTAAACGTGTAGGACATATATGTAAAAAAATTGGAGAAAGGAAAGTTATCCCTGAGAGATTTTTGAAAAACAAAGAGCTTATCAAGGCAGAGATGTGTGAGATTGAAGTCTTCATGAAAAGAGACATATTGTATTGTTCAAAGACATAGGTAATGTTGATCAGCAATGATACACAGATGGGGAATTCAGACGGTACTGAGGGGCGAAAATGTTGCTTATGTAATGATTCAAGCTGGCACACATTCAAGCTGGATGAAGGAAGATTATTCATAAGTTGAAATTCAGAGGTAAGTGAACTAGTACATAAAAGGCAACCACAAAAGCAAGTGAGTCTTTATGAATCTTGCTGAGTAAGAACAAATACCAAAGAAACTATTAAGAGAATAAATACCACAACAAGTCAACATTATCATAAATAAGCAACACTACATGATATGCAGAAGCTTTGTGTGTGAATATTGTCAAAGGAGTCTACAATCACATGTATATATAAGAGACGTCCACAAGAGCATGTTACCAAGGCAACCATACATGTAAAGAACCCAACATCTCAAGACTCCACAGAAAGTTGAAGAAGAACATATCAACACCCAACAGTTGGAGAGAAATGTTACATACAGCAGAGGTAGGGAATGAGTGCGACACTAAATGTCTCTGGCATTTGGGATTTAATTCTAAGGCTATTCACCATTTGCTTTGATTTTGAATATTTCAAATAATTTATGGATTTATTTATGAAAATGGACATAAGTAGTTTTTTAAATTAGGTAAAATTGCTGACCATAACAATGAACGATTTTCTCTTAGTTGCCTCCTTAAAAGCAAATGGAGTTTGCTGTTCTTGTACCTTGTGAATTTAGTCATCAAATCAACATCACCTACATAAATTGTCAAAAAAAGCTTTTATTTTTCTTTTTTATTTTCTTTTTTTCATATCATTTTCATTGTCAAAAAAGTAAATACATTTTCTACATAATTTGCATTTATGATACACTTGAAGACAAAATAAGACATGTCAAATTTCCTTCCTATCACCCACCCTGACACTACCAAATCAACAACATTTGTTAGGGTACTGCCTATCTTAGATTCATTCATTCAGAATCCCAAGCCAGAGACACTCGTGCAACGTACAACTCCTACCCCACCTACCAGCCCTGGGGGGAGCCTGGGGGTCACTGCTAGTGAGCCCTATGGGAGGCACTCTGCTTAGAGGGGGCTCCAGGTTAAGTACAGAGGACACCCCAACTCTCGGACTCTGCAACCGATCTCGCACCATCTCGTAGATGACTACAAGAGATCACCAAACCTTGCAGTAATTTGAAGTTAAAGAAGTTCATTGTATAGTGTGTGACAATAAATGAAGCTTTTGTCAGGACATCTACCTCATCAATGTGTACATGCATGCTTGCAAGTGTTTTTCTATTTTCTACAGCACTGCTTAAAGCTGTGAGACTAACATAGGTGCACACAGATAGAGATGTTCTGGTTAGAGGAAACAGTACTTTTAGCTTTAGAACATACTTTAACGCTTGTCATTAGAAGCACAGAGGTTGATTTTCCTCTACTTCAACTTGATAGCTTCTCTTGTTTTAAAATATGAATCATTTAACTCTCAAAGAATTGCTCTTTCACTCCAACTACATTCCACCATATAGTCATATGATGTTAGAAAGTAAACTTACCTCTTGAATCCAACTGTGAGCTTGATGTTCGGTGCCGTTCATATTTATCTTCTCTCTTCTCCATCTCTTTTGTACGATCTGACGAATAAACATCTCTCAACGTCATATCCCGTGCAAGCATGTCCCTCTCTGACCGTGACCTCTCCCACGACCTTCGACTGTATTTGTTTGTATCTGTGACTAGTTTGTTTTGACCATCAGGCATAGATCTATCTGTTCGATGTAAACGACCTCGATCTGATCTTGACCTTTCTTGAACTGCATCTGTCCTAGGTTTCTCTTGACCCGAGTTAGACCTTGACCTGTCTTGACCTGCATCTGACCTTGACCTATCTTGACTTGAGATAGAATGTTTATCTACTCTATAGTTTTCGAAGTACGAGTTGTCTAGTCTATGACTCAGAGCATATTTAGATTCTCTGTCCATCAGATAACTTCGTTCCAATGTTGAAATGTTTTTCTGCGTGAGGGGAGAGTGCTCAGGAGGTGTCTGCCTTGAAGTGATTCGTCTTGGGCGATCATCTGTTAGGCAAGAAAAAACTAAATATTCAAAATATTTAAATGTAGGCTTACTTTGAAGTAAACAACAACCCACTGACAACCCTTGTCTTTTTGTTGTTGTTGATCAAAGAAGAAATGTTAAGTGATTTCTTATCAATTCATTTTTTTTTTTTTGGTTCTCTGTCATTTCAGTGTGACTTGACCTACAATATTTTATTTATATATCAACAAGGAAATGTGGACATAAAAGCCAGTTATCAAATAAATGAACCAATTCTTTAATACTACACAAAATGTGTGACTATGATAATACCTGTTTTGCTGGTCTCCCTTGTTGACTTTCTTTCATGGCTGTATGTGTGTTCCTGTAAGGGCTGTTTAGATTCCTGGCCTTCCTTCAACCGGATGTTCTCCTCATTCAGCGAGTAGTTACGGTCCCTTAGAGAGCGTAGATCATCTTTCAGTTGCTGAATCTCTATCCGCAGGCGGTAGTCACTCGACCCACCCTCTTCCAGTAGTGAGATCTGCAAACATGTGAAAAAAGGTGATGGGAATTGGACTTCAAGGACCTTGCTTGACCCTGCATGGATCCTACTTTGATGTAACTTGTGCAGGTTCTTGTTAAAGTCAATATGAATTTAATGATGAACTGTTCACACCTAATCCAATGTGTTTTGTAATCTTCGAAATTGTTCAAAATTCTAATGTCTCTAGCACCAATATACATATTTATAGCTGAAAATATTTATTCATCCCCTGCCTTCCCCCTCCAATCTGCAAAACAAACCAGCACATAAATACTCAGTGTTCGCACTTAAGAATTAAGAATTTCTTCAACTAGACATCTACTCCATCTAAGCATCTGTCTGTCAATTTGAGAGCGGACCAACCAACCAACCTTCCCCTGCAGCCTCCTGTTGTCTGCCTCCAGGTCCTGCAGGGAGTGTGACTGTCTCTTCCGCAGCTTCTCGTTCTCCTGCATCAGCTCCTTCACCTGCTTCTCCGCCTGTGTCAGGTGTGACATCGTCGTCTCGTTAGCCTCCTGCATGTCCTGCATGTGCCCCTCCAGATCAGCTACAACCATAATCAAAATCAATAGATAAAAATAGTGATGACCTTACAAATTGTCAGTGGATTATTTTCAAGAATCCACTATTAATGAACTCTCCTGGCCATGGGAGTGTCAGCTTTCAATATTTCAAAGTACAGAGTCTGCTCATATGCTCAAAGAACAACGAATCTAAAACCTCTCAAATATGATAATAAACATTGAGTCAAGATTCAAACATGCAACCTCTACTTATTAAGTCAACGCTTTTACCAACTCGGCTGACAAAACTTGAAGATTAGTTTGGTAGTAAGAAACGTTTCTTTTTCACTTGAATGGTAAAGCATGGGACATACACGAACATGGGTTCTGATCTAAGCATTTGGAATGCGGTAAATTGGCTGTCAGTTGCATCCAGTGAACACCTATATTTCCTTTTTTTTAAAGGAAATTGTAAAAATGTATATAAAGATAAAAAAAACCACTTTCCAGTTTTGTGATGGTATGCATGGATAAAGAGGTAGAATGCATTTGCAAGTCATTGACTAATGTAAAATAATCACCTCCCCCTTTTCATTGCAAGTGATAAAAACACACAAATAGAGCAGAACTTCTGCTACATTCAAGGTTGACAAGTATTCATGAATATGTCCTCCTGTATATTCCTTGAATAGTAAAAACTATCGGATAACCGTGAGTTATTTAAGAGACATTACCTATTTTGCGCTGTAGTGCAAGCGGGTTGTTGGGCGAGTAGACATCGATACTGATGGAGTCAGCGTTACGTCCGCTGTACGCTGCCAGCTGGTCCTGCAACTTCACGACCTCCGCCGCCAGAATCTCCTTCTCATTCTTCAGGTGCTCAAACTGAAATAGTTGCCTCGCATTGGTCACGTTGGACACAATCAACACATTTTCTCACACTGTTATATTTACATGGTATTACACTACAGAACATTGGATACTATTAAAAAATTAGTTCTCACCTACAATGATTCATGCTATAAAAAATAAACAGGTGCGGTCTTGAAAAAAAATTTACTTTTTAAGATTTATCACAAATGAAAACATATCAACAATCAAAATGTTTGTCAAAACCTCATTCAGCTTTTGGTTAAGAGGGCCTAACAGCTTTACATTTCTGCCAGATCTTAAAGTGTTCATATTCTGCAGATTGGTATCTCAAGCTACACTCACATCCCTGTTGTTGTTCCTGCTGCTGCTGCGCCCCGAGCCAGCTCGACTGTGTTCCATTTCTTCCTGAAGAGAACGGTTGATGTCCTTCAAGTCACGCACTTGCTCAGTCAGCTGGTGGACTTCGGCTTCCCGACCTGCTAGCAGCTTGCGCAGGTTCACAATCATGTCCTCATAGTCCTGGATCCTACATCCGTCCTGCAACATTGTGGAAAAGCCTTCAGGTCAACAGCACTCAAGTATTGGTCGAATTATTGCATACACCTACAGCTTTGACCAACATTGAAAGTAAAGAAAAAAATTCAGAATAACAGAGAGTGATTTTAATAATTTTTATTTTTTCATTTTCAAGAGAATGCTGTCTTTTCATTAAATTTGTCGAGTTCCCTTTTTAGAATGAAAGTTAAATTGTTAAAGTGTGAACAATATAGATTTATCCTGGGTTTTGGAAACCCTAAGCCTAGTGGCAGAATTGATCCCTATAGGCAAATCATTAAACCCAACTAAATCCTTTGGAGAGTATAAGTATAGTATACAGAGAGAGTATAGAATAAGCAATCTACCCTTACTCACCTCCCTGAATCCATTCTCAATTGGTGCAGTACTGCCTGTGGTTGGAGTGATTGTCCTGTTGCTGGTCCTTGAAGCTGCTGATCCAGATCTTCCTGTTATCAGTGGACTCCTGATCTGTGGAGATCCTGCCCCAGGAGGAACTCTGATGTGATTATCGGGGGTGGATATGTGTCTGTCCACACCCATGGGCGGCATACTGGCAGCACTTCCAGTTCTGTCCTGAGATATTGGAGGAAGAAGGGGATCAGAATGGTGAAGACCAGTCAGAGATGCTGCTCTTCTTGGTGCCAGATCTCCACGTTGAAGTTCAAGGTATTGAGACAACTCCTGCTCACTGGTGACACTATGAGGTCGACTGGATCCACTTCTCTGACTCCCTCCTGCACTGGCAGGTCGATTGGATCCTTCATAGCTCCGAGGTCTGCTGGATCCTTCATGACTACCTGGTCTGTTGGATCCTTCATGACTCCCTGGTCTGTTAGATCCTTCATGACTCCCAGGTCTGTTGGATCCTTCAAAGCTCCTGGTGAGCTCCTGGCTTCCATAAAGTCTCTCTCGACTGCTCCTTAAGGAATCGGTGATGACATCCTTCTGGGGAGTCTGTCTCTGTGATCCAGGAAGGCTGAGATCTTCTTTCATAAGTTCTCTCTGTGGAGTATGTCTTACAGAACTATGAGTTGATCTTGGTGGGGTCTCAAGAACATCCTCGATAGACTCTGATTTGTCTCGGTTGGCAAGTCTACCATACTTCTCAAGGATGTCATCCACCGCTTCAGTTACAGGCATATGTGAGGTTGATCCGTGGAGTGATCCCTGAGCTGATGATGGTCTGTTTGTGAGGTCTGTGGCTGATTGTCTCAAGGATCCTTCCAGTGATTGTGATCCAGAAAGGATTCCTCCATTTGCACCAGCTGTTGGTGTCTGTCTTGTTGATCCATGAAGACTCCCTGAGAGTTCACTCCCTTGTCTGGAGGACGGTCGTGGATAAGAGCTACTTAGAACATCCTCTATTGTATTACTCTGGGGTGTCTGTCTTGCAGAACTATGATGGGACCGAAGAGATTCCATATCTAAACCATCCAAAATGGAACTTCGTCCGCCATCAGCCAGGTCATAGTGAGGACTCTCTCGAGCTGATCCATGAGTTGATCCATGAAGCGATCCATGTGTTGAACCATGAACTGAACCATGTGTTGAACCTGGAACTGACCCATGGATTGATCCTTGTACTGATCCACTTAGAGATCCAGCATTGCTATGGTTACTAAGAGCTTTACTATCATCATCCCTGTATGGCTCCACCGCTATATCTCCTATAGGTGTATGTCTAGCTGAACCATTAAGAGAACTTGAAAGTTCAACTTTCTGGGACAAAGTCACTTCATTGTCTATACTCGTATCCAAATTGTCTTTGGATTGAAGTTGTTGGCGAATTAGCTCTTCATATTTTGAGGAGAGATGTATACCTCCATCACCGTTTTCCATGTTTGGTAGGCCAGCCAGATCAGTGTTAATATCCCTGTAAGTGTCTATAGCTCCAGCCTGCTGTGTTTTTTTAAAACTTTCTTCAGCTAGTTGTACTCCATTAGCTCGTACCTCATCTTCAATTATATCTAAAAAGAAATAAAATCATATCATTAATCTTGGCAGCTTTTCTAACATAATATACAGAAGAGTAAAGGTATAATGGTTCCGCCACTTGACAGTTGTTTACTTGTAGGTATTCTGGATATGTATATCTGAGATAATATATTTGATGAATGAACTATCATCTATTAATCAATATTTGATATTTGTGGTAATGAAGCATTGTAGCTACCTTAAAAAATTATACCTTCAAGAAATTATGAAAAGAAGGAAGACAGCATTGCTCATGAAATCATTTATTTATTGCGTATATTGGAATCAGGATTCTAAAAAGTAACACTTTTTTACTCTCTGACAATCTTAAGTTTTATTTTGTAAATGTCAGGTGGCTTTGATTTCTAAAAGAAAGGTTTAAAGTGTTTCTTTCATCTTATAATCAACTCTGGACTTTTTATCCCAATGTCTTAAACTTGTGGCTAATCATAATGAGTATGATAAATCAAACATACAGCTGAATAGAATTATATTGAATAAATGTCCTATTTCTAAGATCCCAGCCGCAAGCATTTTTCTGGGTAGGCCATTTACACATTACATGTAACCTTGATAAGATTTTTTTCTCGATATTGAATCGACCACTAACAAATGAATTGATAACGGTGTTTCATTTACAGATCAATCAAATGCTACATTATTGATGAGTGCTTTTCTGTCTCATGTCTGCAAAACGAATTAAAGAAACATTTCGGTTCGTTCAAAAAATCGTCCTATATTTCGTGAAACCTTAGGAAACCGACATTCTCCGTCGCCAGGACTTGGCCTTTAGGTCATTGTAACTAAGCAAGTTATGACATGAGAAGAAGTGGTATGCCGCTATACCACCTTTATACTGGTGCCATATCACAATAAATAACTCATTGGCGAAGTATTATCGTTTAAAGATCACCCTTACCTTACGTTGTAGGTCGATCATAAAAGATGGGCTAGCTATTTATGAAACACCGCTTGCAAAGATTGTTTACAATTTGCCGCTGGTCGCCACGGCGCGTGGTTGACGGTTGATATAAAAGTGGAACTATACTACTTCAGAAACGAGTCACGATTAGCGAAACTGCTCGCATAATCGTATATCCTTTCATATGTTAATTAGCATTGTGTGAGCGGCTAATAAGCTAAACTCAGCTATTCCATTAACAAAAGATCATAGATTAACCCTTTGTTGAATATTTCGCCTCAAGGTTACATTTCGGCATTCGAGAAGCCTATGGTAAAGGTAATAGCATTAATGAAATTAGTCGATCTTTTGAAACAAATTTTCACAAATGGTAATCCCTTCACCGCAAGTTAAACCATCAAATATCCTACAACCATACTTCCAAAAGACTACTACACGGAGTTTGTTCTAATCATTCACTTGATCCAGGGTTATTACGTTAAACTGAACTATATTACTATGCGCTTAGCAGCCAGAACGTTAACACTTTCTTTCAGCTCTAGCTTTTTAAAACATCCGAACTTTGATAGGTAAAGTGTTTCACACTTTGAAGTGCCTCAAAATGTATTAAATAATGATGCAATGATTCCGGTTTGAGCTATACGCCTATACTGACTTCCAGTCTGATAAAATATTCTATTAGAAAAATTCTGACATTTTTGGTGTGTGTGGGTTTTTTTAAAATGAAACCAAATCAACTTTAAGAGAAAGTCAATATTAGCTTTCCACGTAAAATCATGGTAATGTTGAAATGATGAATCAGAGAATAATGCATGAAGTGTGCGTGAAAAATCGGAGATCCAGGAACAGTCCATGAAGCAAACGTTCACCTGTTCATAATGTCATCACAAAACTACAACTCGACTGCCGCAAATGCGTACCTGACAAATAATAATTGCAACTATTGTACCGTCTCATTATAAACCTAGAATGCCTCTAGATAATACGACGTTATTAGTAAATACGTTTTATAACTGCTTTGTTAAATGTTTATAAATTGAAAATTGATGCTTTTAGATAGATACGCTCTCATACATGAATTTAGTCTCATTACCACAGTCTTCAACTGATAGATTAAACACAAATGAATTAATAGATATATAAAAACCACTTCACAAACCAACATGTCTATCACTCATTCGTTATCTTATCTACAATTGTGATGGTTGTCGTGTTTCCACAAAAAATCATAAAAGACAAATCATCCAAAAGTGAAGTGTAAACATATTAATACTTACATTAAAATCGCTTCTATGATTTTCTTTATTCAAGCTTTTTATGTAAATTGTGCAATTTTTTCATAATCTATTTTCGGAAAATTGCGATTTCATATATAGTGTCACAAGACAGTAAAACTTCGGAGAATTATAAAGATAGTATAAAAGTCTCGTAATAATATACAGTCTATGCATGGGAAGATTTAATCAATTCTTTGATCTCCACTGACTACTGCTAAAAGTTCTTACTCTTTGGAGCATATCTGGTATAGAGAGGTCGGGTTAGCGAGGAATTTGTGAGAGTAGTCTAGACACTTGCACCTTTTACAAAACCGCTATTAGACTTACGTAAGATATATACTGTCTAATGGTCATGAAAAGTAATTGGTTTGAAGAAGAAGAAGAAGAAGAAGAATATTTTATTGAGGTGTCACATGCTGAACATATATATCACAATATAAAAAGCTGTTAAAAGTTTGAATACGAAGACGCTTTATCGCCCTTGCTGCGAACTGGCGGCACGACCGATAACAACTACTTGATTTCCCTTAATTTCTATCACGAATAAATACAAAATATTTATTTGACGTGAATTAGTTCCCATATATTAATCACATACTGTTTCAAATCAATTATTCAATTTATTGCTTATACACACAGTGTATTCATGGATATTGTCATTTCATTGTCTGCACAGGTATCCAGTTTATGCACTTTTTCATCCCTTCTCCCTATTAAACAACGAACTACATACAGGAACATTCATCCACTGATGTTGTTTTCTTGTCAATATTAATTTTGGCGGGGACATTTCCATTTTTACAACTATGCTATATAACGTTATTAAAACTTGAAAAGTGGACTGGCTTGGTTTTTAACAGAACAATTCACATATTGAAAATGACACACCATACTTCAACTTGTCAACTACATATATGTAAAGATCAACGGATAAATACAAATGTTAGATTAAAACACTGTGTTTCAATCGTAAACAACCTTACAATAACAACCGAAATGTAACAATAACTGCTTATTTTGCTTATAACGTTTTAAATAGCATTGGCGTAAATATGAATTCCAAACATTTTGTTCGGGTTTAGAGTTTATCATGACACTGTGTAATGAAAAATAGCCATAAAAGTGGAACAGAACAAAATACACGCGGGATAAAATATAACCAACTGCATTCGTTTTGTGGTGGAGGGAGTTTAATAAAAAAGAAAGAAAGAAAGACAACCGCCTTTAATCCATTCGTGTTGTATTATATACCATGCTCAATTGCTCGTGGATTGTATTGCTCCCGGCAGACAGGACTGGCTTGTTTCTTACCGTCAGACAACCATTGTTTTGTATGACATTATTGAGAAATGATAATATAGGTATTAATATGACACTCAAACCACATGGGTGTGCATCCTGTGGTTACTGTATGTTCTGAGATTGAGTTTTGGAGATGCTAGAGTTTTGTATCAGTGACTTCTATATCAAATCCCCACTTACCGTCTTTGATGTAAAGATCGACCTCGAAGGTGTAGGGCCTGACGTTGTGCTCCTCCACGGGGTAGGTGCTCCCCTCCACCACCACGCTGCCGCGGTAGTCTCCACTCGCCACTTGCATCTCCGGCGAGTAGAACACCGCATGGGCATCGCTCCACGACAACACCACCGGCTCGTTCTGAATATCAGGGTGAACAGTGATGAAAAACGAAAATGAAGATAAAAAAATATAATCCTTCTGTTTTCTTGAAAAGAATGAAAAGTAACGGACATAGTATTTAACCGTATCAAAGACCAAAAATGCAATGAGAACTTTGAAATCACCAACATTTTTTAAAACAGTGAAAAGCTATAGTGTATAACCCTGTTAAGGACGAACATTGCAGAGGAAACTTTGAAATAATCGTAACTTCTAGAGGTTAAGTATTTATACCCGTCAAAAACCAAATACCGAAACATGCAAAGGGAATCTTAGAATCATCGTAATTTTTGTAAAATTTAAGATAAAGTATCAAGAGAAAAGAAGAACAAACTTATTCTGATCTTAAATTAAACTTCATGTCTTTAGTGGGGAAAACTTACTTTGGATTGCATTCCATATTGATGGACTCAATATTCTGTTCAAATAAATCACCTTCACAAAGCCTAGGTATCAGAATCGTTGTTAGGATACCAAAACATCTCAAGGTATGCTTCAGCTAGTGAGGCATATAGGTAAATAGAGACAGGCAATAACAAAGTTATCTAACACAAAGCCTTATCTACCGGTAAGCTGGTCTACAATACAAAGGCTCGTGTTCTGCAAGGAAAACCACTTGTTGGGGGGACTCGGTGCATTAGGGTTGCTCTACAATGGTTCCCGTCCTGTCGCACGACATAATAGGTCTTGTCAATGTCGAACGGGTTGATAAGCTTCAGATATGACATATTGGAATCGATTCTGTATCGTATCATATTTATAGAGCAATAATATCATTTCGGTGAGATTATCTATCTGAATACAAGGGAGAAATTATGCCTGCTTGTAAAAAAAAATAGACAGCGTTGTTTTTCTAAATGGATATATTTTTTCAATTTTAACTGTACATAGACCTTCTTCGTTCTACTAAGATGATGAAATGCACTGGAAGAACATCAGAGAATAAGCTTGGAAACATTCAATGGAAATCAGACATCATTGATGCTTTTCATAGTGGATGCTTTGGTTATCCACAACTTTATACGCGTTTCAAGTCGTACGGTTCACTTAGGAGTGTAACTTTTTTCTTCATTCATCTATTTATATGAATTTCCTGATGAAGCGACACAGTCTGAATGTCCTGACGAGTAAATTGTTTGATGAGGTAGCAGACGATGAACTTGTGCTAATAGCGCTTGGCGGACCTCGGTGAGAGGCACCCCTGTGCATATACAATACCTATTTTACCGCTTATGTTTACCTTTGGGTAATAATACTGGACGTTATAATTCTGGTCCTTCAAGGGTCGGATCGAAAGCTTTCTTAACGACGTTTTTTTGAGTACTTGGAAAACAAGTATTGAAAGATTTATTTAGTTAAGTTATTTCATGACACAGTATTAAGCGTGTGCCATAAGAAGTAAAGCACTACTCACAGGTTTGTGCGAGGAGAAGTAGATGACCTCGGTGGAGCGGGTGGGTACCGTCTTGGCCCATCTGTATTTACACGAAGCTGGGGGTCGGGTCTCCATGGGGGGTAATGCTGCCTCCTCTTTCGCCTCTCCCTCCCCCTCCTCACTCACCCCCTCCTGCTCCTTATCCCCCTCCCCAGAAGCTGTGACCCCTTCCTTCGGTGCCTCGTCCTTCTCCTCTTCCACTGACGTCGTACTCGTTACCCTCGGGTTGGGCTGAGGGCCGTCCTCTGCAACGATTCCATGTTTTTGTTTCAAATATAGGAAGTCAATCAATCCATATCAATGGCACTGTAGCACGATTTCTTAGGGAAATAATGTGATCTTAGAAAATGGAAAACCAATTGCGAGATAATCTTTTAACCAGACAGACAGACAGTTCTTTAAGCGAACTTATTGAGTTCCTTAGTCAAATAATTAAAATGCGTTCACACTAAAATGATCGCAAGCAGTTTTCTCTTGATAGTGATAATTTCTCCTCGGACAACGAATAATTGGGTTGAGTACTGAGATGTTTAACCCTCTGAAGATAATACATTTTGCATAAAAAATCTGAAAACTTCAAAAACGTTCTAAAGTGCCATTAAGGGATTTTGATTTTATTAAAAAAACAAAACTAATGGCGAAACGTTGAAAAACCATTGTCCAACCCATGTAAAATGGCTTTGCAAACTTGAATATATACAGTCTTAAATATTTAAAGAGACGCAACATTCAAAAATGATTATGAAAAGGAAAATAAACACATTTGTTGGAGAAATGTGTCTTGACTGTTTTGTGAATGGGTAAGCATCTCATTCATTATCAATTTATCCTATTTACAGCTGCTGACGAAAACCCTGATTCATATTTCTGACAAAACTGAATACCCGCGGAAGTTTTTTCAGCAACATTATTTCGTTTGTAAATATTTGTAGGAGAAAGAGATAAAGACCTGCTCCCAATATGACCCTGGCGAGAAACCATGATTCGATGAACTGAGATGTTTAACCCTCTGAAGATAATACATTTTGCATAAAAAATCTGAATAGACATAGTAATAGACAACAGTTATGCCTTGCATAACAACCATTCCACGTTAACGATTAGGATAAGATAGCTTTTAGCTACGGTGCAACTAGACAAATGTTCAGTTTTCAAGAAAGTGCTCCCCGCACTGACATACACCTTGGACAATGCAGTATACCACGTAACAAACTTCGGTAAACATGCCATACAAACGTCTGAAGACCCTATTTGCTTGGTTGCTGTATTGCTGGAAATAACTTCTTCAAAAATCAATTCCGTTGCCAGGATTCAATAAATCACCAAACATGGGACTATTTGTGTTGCGTAACTGTGTTGGCAATTCATCATTTCCTTCCAAACTCAGAATGGAAATATATTAACACTTACATTATTAAAATGATAAACTATTATTTCATAACTTGGTCTTGTTTTTTTTTGAAGAAGTCAAAAGAACAAACACCTTTTAAACCCAAGGAATTAGATTGGGTAGCAGATACAATGTATAAGTACAGCCCTTTTCCACTTGAATTGGAAATATCATCATCCTAATTATTTCAATTAATGAATATCCATCCACTGAGATAATTATTAAATCCACTCTTTTTGACATATATCATAAAATTATTTCTTAAAATATTACGAGAACATATTATTTTTTCAAATGAAAAGTTAATTTGCTAATTTGATATTAATATGAGAAATAAACGTGTTATTCTTTATAAACTTTCCTTCTTTTTACGTGAACAGAAAATGATTTTTATAAACAAATTTAGAAGAAACCACAATCTTTTTCAAAATCTGAAATCCACACATCTTTTATTCAGAGACTACGGTTCGAGTTACAGCGTGCAATAGTAAGTGTAATCCATTCATCAATGTAATCGTTTGTCGGCACTGAGCTTTGTATTACAGCCACTGCTTTGTATAAATGAATTATGAAGTGAAATGTGAGAAGCCCTATTTGTTTGGCAAGGACTTAAGAACATAATCTAGAGGCTTTATACATGCAATATGTTTTATTCAATGACTATTAGAACATGTTTACATGTAATAAGAAGTAATGCAGCATTACTTGGGTCTTGAATTCATTTGATAAACTTATGTTCCATATTGTCATAGGTCAAGATTGTATTGATTATGGCACCGGTTGGGTCAAACTCTCTGTTTGTTTAGTGGGACATATCATATAGTAAAGCATAAAAAATATTACGATACAAAATTATCTTATTGTTTATGCATTATCTTCTGAACGAATATGATACGTTACTACTAATAGTTCACGGTTTACATAGGTCAATTATACATATCAATCGATCAACGAAATATATGAATGGGGTTGCTGATATTTGATTCCTTAGTTGAAATTGTACATGCAATTTAAATGCAAATCGGTGATGAAAATGTTCTAGTATGTCAAACCTAAAAGAGAAATCGATTTACATATCCTTTATATGAAATGAAAAATTCCATTTGAGTAATCAATTTAACCAGATTCCATAAAAACATTCTCTATATAAAACAACCCCTTGGCAAATGATTTCGTTCATACATGTCTCACAACATTCTCTATCCAAAACAACGCCTTACTAAATAATTTGAATCATACAGATCTTCTAGTAAACATGTCAATACACATTTTAGTTTATAAGTGTATCTACTTATGCAAGTAAGTATATTTACCATAAAGGGACCTCATGACGTGTAAGAATGTCAGCATTAAGAGTCGAAATGTTCGAAATTCCGAAAACGATAATCCGAGGCACCAGCTTGTGAAACCGTCCTTATGAGAAGACAGAAAGATCAATGTTCAAACATATCGATGAGCGGACTAACTCGCTTGCGGAGAGATATACGCATTCGGAGGGAGAATCTACGCGTGAAGTTGGGTTGAGACAATGAGGTTAACTTGTAGCTAAACAAAGTGGCCAAGTGGTAGCACATATATCATATTGTTCCTATATGACACGTCACGTGACTGGGAATTATGACTTGTTATTAATGTAATATTAACAGCATAAATAGTGTTACACGTAATTTGCCTTGGTGTTGGTAACCGATGGCTTGTTAGATTATTGATAAAGGGATTAGTGGAGGCTTATTGATATATTTGTTATTATTATCAATATGTAGAATTCTTATCAGTGAGATCATGTACCTGATTTTAGTGTGTTTTGAAGCATGCAACGATTTCTTTTACCATGTTATATGTGGTATTTATTATATTTTTGACACATGATAAAAAAAGTACAGGTGCTGTGCAAACCAAATGCATCTCCAAGTCAATCCTACACAAACAGATTACAGGTTGAATTTTATTGTCGCAAGAGAACGTAAAATCATATGCGAAGTGAGTCGAAGAAACGACACTTTCAGGAGAACTTCAATAGCATGATGGTGCCTTGTGTATTAACACACGGATAAAGCTAGCAATGCCACTGTGACTACACTCTAGGGTGAAGTCTGCGAACGAACCACTGGTGGGATAATGATGCTTTGCTTCCTAAGTTTACTAAGCCTAAACCTATATGCAACAATCAGTAAATTGCTGTCCCATTTTCGGGATCTAAACCCGCTATCCGCTAACCTGTCACAAAGATAAATCTGAACGTTTCAAGAGATAAGATGAGAAATTTGCTGCTTTTCCATTTCATCCTGCCCCAGGAATGAAACTTACGAATCTATATACCGAAATCATAAAGATACAAAGCATGTACATTGTCACACAATAACGATGAACTCACTAGCACTTTATTTGGTAGCAGGCAGTCGGAAGTCCATATAGCAAGCGCTCCTACGAAATCACAACCTGTCCCCACGACACGAACGATCACCTCGGCCTGTCTCTAATATCAGATAATATCTGTATAGGGTTTACAAGCGGTTTGTCCACACAAATCCATTGATATCACTTTACAGTTTACCGGCACAGATAAGAACAGAGACCCCCTATCAACGTTAAGTACACACAATGACCGTTTAGTGTCAGACAAGGCAATGTCAATGAAAGGTCCGGTGCGTACGGAATGGGCAGATGAACCAAAACAATCGTAGTCTGATAGCAGTGGATACGGTCAGCGCTGACAGTGTAGCTTGACTGATGATTTTGATTGAAACCTGCAAATGATTCGACCCAAAGAACAATTATTTGTACTATGATTTATACTTTAGTAGATATGGTGATTCGAAAAATAGCATACATGTTCATCCTTCAGAAGTATAGGTGTATATATCCATTTTGTCAGAACGCTGAAGCCATAACGAATGTGTCAAGTCTATTGCAATCAGTGAAGACGTTTGAATACCACATATACGGACATTTTGGTGTCTGTAGGATCTTTGGTCGTTGGATAACCTGCTTAAGGCAACATATACACATTTCATTTACCATTCGGCTCATGAACAGTTGAAATACACGGGCATTGTAGTTATTTATTAGATAGGGACTTAGGTAACCTTCGTGCAAAGTTAAAGAATTGGAGTTAAGGTAGTTCGTGGAAGGAGTTGATGGTTAATCGGCATTTCCACAGTTTCGGCCAGGATCCTGACGCTTTGTCCCGACATATACGAGTACAGGCATGGTATACAGGGAATGGAATACTTGTAGAGGTCAGTGGTTAGGTTCTTCGTTATTGGATGTTAGACCCTTTGGACTTTATCCGGGATTTATTTCCCAGTAGTGACACATTGATTTGGTCAAATATTGATGTAGGCTCTGTATGCTGTAGGGATATGGGTGATTAATTAATGGTCTTGGCTGACTTGTTGTTAAAGGGAGCGTGACGATTTTCAAGTGCTGGGATAAGGTAAGATATTTCATGAATTACATTTGGAAATACCGAGCTCATGCTCAGCTCATAAGAATGCTTTGAAAGTCATGAAAATTCGAACTGCTATATAACGAACATAAAACGAATATAAAGTTATCATGAACAAATGGAACCAATAATTTTAAATGATGTAACAACAAGAAAACATTAAATTCAAAATAAATATGTTTCACAAATAATTTCACATAACCGATCAAATCATCATTTGGATATATACCTACATATACAACATTCGCAAAGCTCTCAGAATGTTGATACCTTTCTCCCTTGATGGTCACATTGGTCACATTAGTCACATTTACAAACAAGATTTGTGTGCGGTTCTGTGATATCTGGCATATGTTCAACAATTCCTCTGCAACACAAATCTCCAGCTAAAAATGATCTCTTGTGGTGCTTTGTGGCTGAGTGTAGGAAATAATCACGTGTTGAACTTTTTCAAATGTCTGGAAACTAATGGAGAACTGTTGACTAATTTTTGTGATGTTAAATCTAAAGGAAATGAAATACTTAACATTGAAAAGTGTATTTATCAAATTTTATCCATAACAAAAACAATGTTTTATACCAAAATAGATACAAGTAAAACTCTTGAAATGAAGAATAGATAATTTAAAAGAGGTTCTATTTAATGTTAATACATTGCTAAATGTGCATATGATCTTCTTCTTAGAAATATCCTAATATCATAATTTCTGAAAAATCCATTCAGCAATGCGAATGATAGCTTCTTTCGCCCCAATTTACCCTTTTGCAAAGAGTGTGTATACCCTCAAGGGGTTGATTCACACAGAGCCTGCTTAACCCTGTCACCGGTGTCCTGTGTGTCCCCCAAGACGTTGGGACTTACATTCGGTACTCCATACACAGGCAACATAAATCAGTCGTTATCTAATGCGGGGAAATTCAATTAGGTAGACGCGAGAGTAACACCCCTGAGCCAGTACATTACGATCAGATGGAACTGATTAACTCGTAAATATAGAGAACGGTTAAAGGTGTTCTATGTACATGCAATAAAACACCTAGGATTTGAGCTATATAGATATGAACTTAAAGGCACACCTCGACTACCGGCCTCCATAGGTGACAATAAGAAGACTGAAGAAATTTAAATTAAAAACTTTTTCTTCTGATATTTCGTATCGTCATAAGTCTGTTGTTGCAGACAGTTATGGTATCTGCTAGTTTTAAGCCAAGACCCAAAACGAGCTCTCAACTTTCTGACAACTCTCGTTGGTTAGAGGGCGACAACACGAGATTCGACTTGACCCCTGACCTTTAAGAGGAGTCAAGCAGACAAGTGGTTTCCAAGGAGAATATAACAAAACAGAAATAGGTCTCAAATTTGTGAGACTAGGTAAGAATAATGAATAACTAGTTAAATATCGTAGGGTGACGTAGAGAATACTATCATATTTATTTACCATTAAGATATAGCCAGATTACTTTATATGCCAGCTTACACAGTTATCAATGAAGAGAAAATAGTTTAGATAGGTAAAAACGCATGTTTCATTGACGAGAGCTTTTCACACATTCATGCAACATTACAAAAAAAACCTATTCAATTGCTTTCGCCAGAACATTCACAAAAAGGAATCGATTTCATAGTAACTAGATTTATTAATCTTATATATCTTACATTCTATAGCTGATTACTAGAAACAAGTTATTCTTAAAGCATGCAGTGTAGAAATTAAGAATTCATTTACACTTCCTGGTTTAGAATGGAGACATTGTCATATTTTCCATCTTTAATGACATATCGATTAAGTCAAACTTCATTCCGTGAAGCAATTTCCTATCCGGAAATGTAATACTCACGCAATTGTGGTTATTCCATTCCATTCAGTATAAATCCAACTGCAGAAGAGTTCAAATCTACAACAAGTGTCTAAATTTCTGCATTAAATAAACAGTGCTTAACATTGCAACGTCCAGTCGTTCTAGGGACGCGCAAGCATAAGTCCAATGTGGTGATGTTACCAAGACAAGAAGACATGTTCCCTCCTTGTAAAAGTTAACATGACATGCTCAGCCAGTTGTTTCATAAGTATGTATGATATCATCATGAAGTTGTCCATTATCAGAAAGGTGTGCGTGCCTGTCAAATGGTGTCAACCTTTACATAGCGTGTTTGAATTATGTCATGACCGGTTTGCAAATATTCGTAACATAAACTAAATTGGTGTATTGTTGAACGTCGGTGTATGTGCCAATAACAAATATCCATGGTTCGTACCCAGAATGTTTATTCCTGACAAAAGCTTTAGACATAAGCAAACATTCAATTAAAAGTTACACAATACAATCATAAAACAGTATTCAGGCACTTTACTAAATTGGTCATAGATCCTGTTTCCAAAGATCATAGTTTAAGTGTTTTAGGTATATATATTATTTACGTCACATTATGATTGACCTGTAATAATAAAGCACTCTGTGTACTGTTTCCATAGTTTTTCTGTTAAATGATGGATGGTTGGCAATCTCATCGAGTAAATCATACTCTTTCTGAATATGGAAAACCAAAGCATGTCTCTGAAGATGTCATAAATAATTAATTTTATTGGAACACTTCTGAATTCAATACTTCAAAACGAGGCTTGATTCTTTAATAAATGCGACAATCAAGTGAAAACGTCCCTTTCTTCAAACTTGAGCATTTCAATTCTTTTAAAAGACCATTTCATAATCAGTGTAGCCATAACTTAAAATTGTTCACAATATTGTTATCGTTTGTTGGTTTCTACGAATTTCTGACCCAAAAAATGTGTTCATTTATGAACATTTAAGTTTGCTTACATCGTAATCATTAAAAACAATGTTCAAGCCTTACGCCAATCCATAAATACCTTGGAAATATGACAAATATGCTTAACGTACAGGTAATAAAGAAAAATAAATATCAACATAACTAATGATTAAACACTGTTGAACAAGGCAAACACAGCAGACTAAAGTTTTAACATTTCAATGCTAGAAATTTATAGGAGAGGTATAGGTTCCTTTGAGCTTTACAAGGAGGGTATGAAATACGACGGTAATAAATTCTTGGTCAATTGTTCAGAAGCACAACAAATGTCCCTCGCAATGCCTATCAGGCTGCACTGAGAGCTCTCTAGTGTTGCCCGAATTTTCCACTTAATGACATGGCATCGTCCCCCTTGAGACTGCAAGGAACAACCCTTAGAAGAGACCTAGGGTTTGTTAAGCCATTGTGTACAGCTTATTGGCAGAAGGATATGTTATTTGCGAGTCATAAATTCTGCTTGGAGACTCTGGGGGTAACAATGAAGATCACTTATGTCTTGGCTACCAGCATAATTGAAATCTGATTTAAACATAATGATATTCAAAGTTATGACGAAACTAAATTGAAATCGGAAATTATAAGTAGTCCGTTTGAAATCGCGGACTTCTGTAATCAGAATTGCATTGTTGTTCGGTTAAGTTGAGACTAATGAAAAATATATTTGAAAATATGTTTCAACAATGTGTTCCTTACCGAGAATCATGATGTTTCATCTTTTATCATGAAGTATAGCGGAGGTAAAAGACAGAATATACGATAGCCCTGTACATGAAATTGACATTAGATTTAAAATCCTCTGACAACTGATCGGCAACCTCAACACGTTTTGCGTAATGAATCGTCTTTTAAACTGGGTTAAAATACGGTTTGAAATTATTATTTTCCCCTTCCAGTTAAGCCGTCTTTACATTCATTTTATGATATGCCTTAATTTTTCGTCCATAACATGTGAACGACTCACATTGTATTCGTCTTTAAAAGCGTTTTCTCAGTGACTTGTTTAGCAAACATCCTTAATGGATGATGTTTAATTTCCTGCTTATCTATTGTTCAACGAAAACTTTGTATGTGGTTGATCCTCTCAATCAAATCAAGTTTGACAGGCCTAATTGTGTCTAATCTTATTATTACACGAGGGCTGTATTCATCAAAAATAAGATCTACTTTCATCGATCATTTGGAAGACAGGAAAATGATCACTTTGTATAGGTATTACTTCACGGGTTGACTGTCTTCAATGGACTGTGCAGGGTCGAATTACTCATTATACACAGTTAGTATGGGGGCGTTGTAGATTTCACAGTTGACATGTACAAGGCATCTTTGTGCATTTAGAGATGAAACTGTAAAGTTAAGACGATTTGTCTTAACCAGACGGCATACAATAGATGTATATACCCCAAAATATGACAAATTATTAAATCTTGTATACTAGGTTAAGTTTTGTGCGAGTGCGTTTCTTTACCCTCTGCGTATCTTTACCCGTCACGGCTGATAACTGATAACTTTACATAAGGAGTACACAATTCGTATACTTTAACGATACCTAATACGTGAATAAGGGTTGTTAATGTACATCAATTTGCTTTTACAATTTAAAGTTCGCCCATACGCCGTATATCACTTCCTCAAAACCCGAATCAACTCAACAACCCTTTAAGAACCCTTTCCCGATCGAAACGACATGACCCCATAGAAAGAACAACAATCTACCGCCTCATTAATCGATTACAAGTCAATGAAATGGGCATCAATCAAAATTGCCGTCTGCTTCTTACCAAATGCGTAACATCATCTCTACAATCATGCGTTAAGTATTTTTAAGGTATGGATCGTTTAAGATCATATCACCACCTACCTGAAGAAGTAATTCCAATTTGTTATCCGTTAATGCGGTTCCTAAACGCGTCGTCTGCAAGTCATTGAATCCTTAACTGTCTTGCACGCTTTTCTTGGTTCGGTCACGTGACCAATTGTGTCTGTACTCAAGGGTTAAAGGCGACACGCATGTATAAACAGGTTTGATATGATCCCTCTACTTGCAATTGAGCATTCGGATATTCGTGATCAGAAGGCCCAATATGTATTCACAATAGTAGAAATAAATACAACAAAACGTTTAAATGGTTGATTTGCGTTTCACTCTGGTATGGTATGGTATGTCATGGTATGTTATGGTTAGGCACGGTATGTTATGGTATGCTATGGTATTGTACGGTATGTTATGGTATGGTATGGTATGGCACGGTATGTTATGGTATGCTATGGTATTGTACGGTGTAGTATACTAGTTTTTTGGTACAGGATAGTACAGCTAAATCATAGAGCATTGGTTAATAAAGCATTTTTATATTCTATATCGTGATTAATAGATGAATCAACTTTTGTTGATAGTTTATCACTTGTTTGAGATAGGCTTTGGTCAAACACCTAGAAAATTAATATATCTATTTCAAGAGTCGATATTTCATATACGCTTGGCATATTCAATGCGTGGCTTATTGAGAAAATTATGAATAGTTGATATTACACGAGTAAAAGGCATTTATGTTTGAGTTGGGATTTTACCTTAAACCAAGAGAGTTTATTACCTTCATGTCCATGCTTGGGAGTAAACAAAAGAGATAGTTTATAGAGACTAGCTGACCTACGTATAACATCGTTTAACGACGGCATAGCGAGATAGTCATTTGAAAGTCATCAAGTATATATTAGAGTTGAGAGAGTGATAGCATTGACGGCTTTGATATCGCATGTTATACATTTGGGATATTTGCTAATAGCAAAAACTACAAAGGGAGCGCACATATCTGACTAGACCATTCAGACCATGGGGTAAGAGACAGCCGGATAGTGGTGTTGTGGACCATAAACTTGTTGTTTAAAGCTCTAAGTTTTAGGCGGATATCTATGTGTCAGTTTGGTAAAGAGCCAAATAGAAGTTGAAAAAGTTAATTTTCTCTACCGAGTTGTATGTATTGTAGGGGTCGAAACAGACTGACACTGATAAAAACTGTCAAATACGCTTATCTAATTTTACATTTTACAAAGTTAAATTATATAATTCAGTTTAAATATCTTTTCATATCTTTCTGTACTAAACAAGCCGTAGAATAGTTTATTCTTGTTGATACTACATTGTGTTAAAAAATGATCCAGCCAATCAAACAAATCACGATAAAATTTCAGCCAACTTCAGAGAGGCTCTTATACTACAGTTGCCTTTCGCTCTTCCGCAACATGATGACGTCCTTACAAGAGCGAGAAAAATATTAAATGTTATTCGCATTTCATCAAAGCAGCTGTAGTAAATGTTTGAAAACAATGTTTTGAGAACTTGTAGGAGTTCCGTATTGACCCATCAAAACAACCGCAGACGGTAATCTGCGAACAAGGTTACTTGATATTGCAAACTCGCAAACCAAGCGCTGTCATTGGTTGACTATTTTAAGTTAGTTCATAGGTTTTAGTGGGGTTATATCCCAGGGTATATAAAGTGGAGCGAAAGCGTATACGTTTTTGCCCCGAGCGGAAAGCCTTTCGCTTCAAAGGCAGCAGGGGTCATACATATAAAATTCATATTCACATTTAGATACTTTTTACGACTCAATAGTCGATTTCTTGAGAAGTGTGTTACTTAAGAGCCAAACGTGTTCGAGTGTATTCACATAAAAAAAACACTCTCGTAGAGAAATATGAACCTCATGACGGCATTTAGAGGCTGTTTCAGTTTGCATGTTAAACCTGTATATACGTTTGTTCCTGAATGAGAGGGTATGGTTTGATTTCAAAACGAAAGGACTAAATTTGTTCAATCAGTGACAAGCCTTATGAACTTTACGATAACTGTTAAAGCCATAAGCTCACTTTTGCAATGCACATGTAAATGTGCGTCAGGAAAACATGATAATTTTCCAGCTGAAAATGCTAAAAAATGGCTCATGCTTACCTCTTCCAAATGCAGAAAGAACATTAAAAGTCAATAAACTCAACTAGGAATTCGATTATTTTTTAATTTCTGTGATTCCACCTATCCACCATTGACTTGTACATATGTATAGGGCAACAACGTCATATCGCACTCGACGTCCATGGCGTCACTTCTACACAGCTATGTTGTTGATCTGACGCTAGCACATATCAGCCGTCAGATGAGGGTTTTTTCGAATCACATATGCCGAACGTTGAATGGTGTACAAAAAAATATTATACGTATTGAACGTTGCTGAAAAGTAACATGGTTTAGACATCATTACAAAGAAACGAGATTGGCAAACAGGCAAATGCATGCCTTTATAAAAGCCGCTCCCGGATGCTTATCTGTTCAATATAGTTACAAAATAAAATATAAAGTTGCGAAATAAATAATGTTCACATGTTTGACGTATAAACATGAAAATATAAGAGATATTTCCAATTCATATAAGCATATTTTGGGTGTTGGCACGTCTTAGAAAAACACGAAGTGTCCCTTTAGCTAATCCTATATTCACTTCATATTCACATACGCAGACATCATTAAATGATTATATCATTTCTTACAACAGTACCCTTATAAGAAATCAAAATACAAATTGTTCATATTTTCCTAATATAGTCTGACAGTTTTTTCGCATTGATTTTCTCCGACACTAATCAATATGACACCGTTTAAGAGTAAGATGAGCTACGATATTTAACGCGGTTCAAACACAGCAGCTTCAGTCCGTTAAAAAATTGTAAAATAGAATGGCACGTAAAGCCCGTGCAATCTGCTAGCCATAATGTGAAAGACGAATCGCATGTGTAACTCGTGCAATCGACAGGGTGGACTGTTGTGGACGAATAGCGATAGCACGAGGTGCTATCAATTATGTTGGTATGTGTTGAGTCCAGCTACAAACGAAGCAATCGTTGACACGTGCCAGTAGGAGAAAGGAAATTCGCAAAGTGCATACGATACTTATGACACCGATGGAAAATAATGCGTAGTTCCAGCCAATGCACACATGTTTCATCTCATACTGCATGACACGGTGGTTGTGCAGTTTTTGTGTAAAGGTTACAAATCATAAATACCAGCCCCCGTTGCGTATGTGAAATACTCAAAATATTTATGTAAACCCCATGAAACCCCATCACCCAGCCTCACGATGTTTCCCTCAGTAATAGAGTATATGTGGTCAATTGACTTGTCTCTTTCCCATATCAAACAAAACAATTCCCACTAAGACTTTAAAAAATCGGTATTTATCTTTTAACAGACCATTTATCGACTTAATTATGAATGATAATCCAGTTTTGTATACATATTCGCCTGACACCTCCGCCTTCCTGACTTCGTTACAATACCAAATTACCAAACATATCCGAAATTTACGAAGTGAGAACATTTGCCCTTGCTTGGGCCGTTAATATACATGTACATATTTTGCAAGAGGCTTACAAACGTTGCTGGAGACACCTGTGGTTGAAGACATTTTTCTTTAAACAATTTGCACAGAAACAAAAACGCCGCTGAAATGAGACGAAACTTGTTTGCAATAAAACACGTGAAGATATGCATACACGAAATTTTTGTAACGTTTAACCACTAAATCGCACGAGCTTATCGTGCAGATGCAAAGACACAAGAGGACAAATCGCACGTGCAGGTCATGCTGTCAGAGGGACAAACAGTTTACTTACACTGAACCAATAGGTGGCATGAGCTTGCACATGAAGTGATATGTACACCATATTGAAAATATGTATCGAATATGTTTCGAATTTATATGGCAGAATAAACCAGATAAAATCAAACGAGATGTTATGATGCTTAAGCCTGAACACGGAGGTATAAAAGCACCAAATATTAGAGAAATAATAACATCGCAGAAGCTGAGGTGGATCAATAGACTCAATAGTAAAAATAACAAATGGGGTTATCTGTTTATCAAACGGATAATGAATGATACTATGCTCTGGCTTTCTGATTCAAGTTTTATCAAGAAAAACATTATACCAACTCTAACGAACGTATTTTGGAAAGATGTACTTAATGCCTGGTCGAAATATTTATCAAAAGCAAAAGAATCAATTACAACTGAAGATGATTTCAGAGCTCAGTCAGTTTGGAATAATGATGATCTGAAAATAGCAAACAAAACTGTCTTTTATAGCTCTTGGTACAAGAAAGGGGTTATGTTTATAAATGATTTTATTGGCGGAAGCAGGTAATATATTCAGCCTTGACGAATTCAATAACAAATACTCACTTAATGTAAACTTTTTAACTTATGAAGGTTTAAGGAGAGCTATTACGGCATACGCCCGTCTACTTGATATTCGAAAATTTACAAAAATAGAGCTTCAACCTATTTACCCATTTAACATAAGGCACATTAACAATCATTTATCGAGCAAAACTGTATATACTACATTATTAAACTCCACATTTGTGTACCTACCCTGCTACTCAAAATGGGAAAGGATTTTGAATTGTCAACTCACTGAATCGGAGGGGGGAATATTCAACATAATTGGTAACAAATGCACCCCTTGCACAACCTTAAATGGCTTCAGTACAAGATCATTCATAACATTCTTCCTACAAAACAATTTTTATACAAGTTGGGCTATATAGATTCACCCATTTGCTCATTCTGCAAAAGTAAGGTAGAAACATTGGATCATCTTTTTTGGAAATGTGATATTATATTAAACTTGTGGAAAGAGTTAGAAGCATGGTTGCATTCTGTACAGATTCCTATTAATCTAACTATTGAAAAGGTGTTATTAGGCATCAAAGGTAAAAATAATAATCCCGTAAATGCCATAATCTTACTGACCAAACAAATAATTTTCCGAGGCAGCCAAAAAGGTTTTACTCCATCGACTTCTTATATCAAAAATGAAATAATTAAATATTACAATATCACAAAATGTATCTACCTATTCAACCAAAATGAAGAGAAATTCATACAATTCTGGTCAACACTACATCTACTTTTTCGAAACTCGTAATCTAAGAGGTTTTCTTTTGTGTTATAACTCGATTCTAATGTGAATAAGTGGTTAAATCATTTGGATTCATTTCCCAACAGTTGTAGGTATCTCTGCATTTTTGGTTTTCATATACATGTATAGATATTACTTAAACCTAGTAACAGCTTGATATTGATGTATAAATGAACATATACTGTGCATGCCGAGTTTGTGTATGAGATTCATGTGAAACGATGTATTGATGTCAAACTTTTTTATGTATGTCAAGCCTGTACGAAAAATATGGTAATAAAAAATATTTTTAAAATATTGAAAATATTACATGAGTTATGTCCCACCATTTGGTAATATATGATATTTGAATGATATTTATAGTAATAAAAAAACGTTGAATTGATTCACTAAGCTTCAAAAACCATTTATTTGTTTGCAATTATACGGTCTTGTTTTCAGTATGACAGCCGCCCTACTACCTGTAGAGGTAACGGAGTGTATAGTATCGTATGAGTTTCTATACAATAGGGTATTATATGCACTATCAACGCCATAAGTCAGCCCGTTACCGTTAAGAACACATGCGACGCTCGACATAGTCTGAACACAGTGAATTACTGTTTTCATGTGTAATAGTCATTGGCACATATTGTTGTAGAATATTTAAATTTGTATTGTTGTTTTGGAGCCCATAGCAACTATTCTCTTGGTAAAGCCCCAAGTACATGTAGTGACAGTGAAATGTACATTTGCTTATCATGGTCCAAAAATTAAAGCTACTTGTACGTTCCCATTATCCCAGAAGGGACAATTCACACCTACATTAGCATACAAATCGTTCTTAGTTCACCTTTTGCCTGAAGATACAATCTTTTAAAGAATACATAATCTTTCTGACTTCATTTGAAATATAGCATGCATACGTCTTTTCAGAACAAAGGTTCAAATTCCGTTTGTCCAAAAAAGACAGTTTTCTAACACTTTAAAACTTTATTGAACGTGATTGAATAACGGACCAATTGTTATTCCGCTTGGCTTCCTTTAAAAAGACACTTATAACTTAATGTGCGCGTGTATGATAAAAGGACACAGTTTTGTTTAATTCATTTTTTTGCAAATAAGTTAATGAATATTCATAATCCAAAATGTTGAGAGCACGTCAATCAGGGTCATTAGTACTATTATGGTTTTAACTATATGGTAATTGGTAAATGTAAACGTTATCAAATCATTCATAAGACGTATTCACAAGTTGTCCAATATAACTTTTATCAGTGACATACCAAGTGATTTATCATGTTCTAGATATACTGCACAGAAAGCGCATATGAGAAATTACACGCGCATGTTTTGAGTAATGAGAACAACGTGAACATAAATTAACGTGACCGTTTATATTCCTTTATGCATGTCGATAACATATTCATTTCATGTTCAGAACGGGGTAACTAGACACCTTTTATGCGAAATGCCATTTTCCAGTTCTCCCTATGAGTAATGGATAAATCGTCAGTAGCCCAACAGTAGTGTAACACATTTCATGAGACGTGTGAGAGGTTCCTTATTCTAATGAAGAATTAAAGCTAATACTGCATACTTAAGACCACATTGTCCATGATAAGTTGCTCAGGTAATAATCATGAAAAACTTTTCAATAATGAGGATTATATTTTTCGAAGTATATTTGCACCATATGTGTTATAAACCACTTTTTGCTGTAATCCTCTTTTATCTTATAGTGAGAAATACTAACGTATTCTGATGTACTTCGTTTTTTATATATCCTGATATGATAACAAAGCATGAATATAAAATATTAATGAACCTTAATAAATTGCAATAGTAGAGCCTTTGACAAATCCTTTTGTGTGAACATGCACGCTACCCTGAGTACTATACTTAGACGTTATTAGGGCCTTATCAAATCTCTCAGCACGTTGGTGACAGACTTATGTACTGACGTAATGTGAATGTTGTTATGACATATAAAATATAATTGAGATTGTCATATCTTGTCACAGACACCTTCAAATATTGTTACGTCAAAACAACACCTCAATCATGACTCGAGCGGAGACACCTTACGGTTTGAAAAAATACGCGTTATGATAACACCAGTGACACATTCTGATATGAAAACGAAACACGTGAAACTTACACTTTCAGATATAGAAAAGACACCTTTGTAGATGATCAATGGCGTATTATGTTGTGAGGGATGTTGCATATCTATCATAGGAAACATGACACCTAACGATAACAAAATATGAAATCCCATGAAAAGACAAATGTCACTATATGAGATGAAAAAAGACACCCACCATCTTGACTCTCATCTGTCGAACCCTCTTCCTTTTTGTCTGATCCAGGGGAGGTCTTCTCCTCAACTTGTGGAGGATTTTCTACTTTTTCGGTATCCTCCATATTTCAAACAAATGTTTGTCCAGACGTCAACAAGCACTCCCCTGTCAAGTAGCAGACAACACGTTTCCAACCAAATTTGAGCTCTATCGCCTGTAACTCGGCAGCAAGGTCGGGCACGTCCAGTTAATCCCACAAATGTACATTTGGTAAATCTCCTTTAATCAAATAATCTCACTATCCTTGGGTGAAAACAAAATCTGGGAGGTCGGGTTAAACTCGACCGATTGCTACCAACACCCGTACGTTTCCAGCGAGTTGAGTAAAATCCCCCTTCAATGGGGTGACTTAAGCGTTTGGGTATTTGCCTCGCCACGGCTACGGCTGAATAGAGGACTTGTGCGAGTCAAACCCATTCAAAATAGCATATAATGAGTTTAGTTCATATGGATATGACGAAGTGATTTACCCTCGTAAATCCACCCTAAACGATAATCATTGTACAGCATGGTATTTGAATTGTCGTCTTTCTTCGCTGCTTGTAATGGGGTGGTTACAAATGACCGTGAAATCAATACATTCTTTCCTTTCCGTAAATGTGATTAATACTGGAGAAATGTAATGGTATTTATTTCAACTAGACATTTTCATACTCCGTTCATAGACCTTGTTGCCACCTTCTATTCGCTTGAATAAAAATAGTTTTTTAAAGTAAGAGAGCAGATTAAAATACTATTTTTTGCAAAATTTATTAAAAGGTTAAAACATTACTCAACCCGTGTATCCAGTCATGTAAGGTGTCAGGTACAGGGGCGTAGGAACAGGGGGGCTTAGCCCCCCCCCCACTTTTTTTCGAAATGTTTTTTTTTCAAAATAACTATTTTCCCCTTTCTATTACATATTTCCCAATAACTGGTCTAGTATTGTTACAAAACAGTTACTATGCACTACTTTGAGGGTAGTTCTAAAACTACTCTGAGGGAAGAACTAAAACATCCAATCAAACAAGGAATTAAACTGACTTCAGTATTATGTCCTAATTGATGATAAGATGGGATAAGCAGCCAGCAAGTTTCCTTTTTTTTTTTTTTTTTTCAATTCAAGCCCCCCCCCACTTTCAAATTCGCTCCTACGTCCCTGAGGTATAAAGCGAAACCTGCATACGGCCATTTTAGTGTGAACAACTTCTGATCATTCGAGCTAAGAGAGTGCATTCGCGGAGCTTCACCGAATTTGGTACGTTCGTTAAGAAATCCCTGTACTTATTATACTTATGTATAAACGTAGATTATTTGCTCCCACCTCATTCACTATTTTAAACTAACTTTTCATCTCCAGTTGTAAGATATGTAACTTACTGTTTTATGTACATTCTATTTTAGCACTTTCAGTGCTTTTAACTTGTATTGATTTATTTTTAAAAGAACATTAGTGTCTAATAGGCCCATGTTGACCGTGCGATGAAATCATGCATTTACATGTATGTTTGACTTGCACCAACCGCTAGACACTCAAATAAAATATTTCTTCTTCTTATTATTATTAAACAATTGCATTTTTAAAACATTAATCAAAGTAATAAACTAGAAATATAAAATCGAAATAAACTTAGATCGACAGTTCTACATTTTATATTTACAGTCCTAGTATTTGTTTAAAAACTGTTGATCTAAGTTGATTTAGATTGTAAACAACAAAGACATTTATGGACTCAAACTGCATATCGATATCCATCATTGTATGTTTATACACGTGTTGAGGCACACCCAATATTATTTAGGCTTCAATGAAACGGCGCCGTTCGCAATTTAAGTAGGATGGTTGGGTGCCGAGTCACGCCGAGTATTAATGAGAAGATTATTTTAAGGCGCTTCAGTCACTACGTTAAGGTTTGGAAGGAAGCATTGCTGTACTTTGAGACTCTAAATTGATACTCTAATCACACATAGTGTACTTTGCATAACGAAATGTTCCTAGTAACATAATTTTTCATTTACCTTGGTAACAGCTCACAACTGATAGTCCAATCAGAAATCCTAAGGAGGTTGCAACTTATCTTGATGTGTAGCTTGAAAAAGTTATTGATGGAGAATGGTGGAGTTATGCCTTGCACAAGCTGGATTACTAAACTGTTTGATAGGCATTCAAGTATTACTTTGTATAGTGAAGACTTTTATCTAAATTATCAACTTATTTATTTTCCTCAAGGTTTGAAAAGATTTATAGATATGCTTTTGATACTCTGATCTACATTTCATGAGTCCCCGTTGTAAAAGAAAAGAAGTTGATAATCCATAAATCTTTGTCTTTTCTAAATTTGTGTGCAAATTGTACCTCACGTTCGGGATTATATTTCAACTCATCTGTAATCATGTCAAGAAATAGGAAATCCAACAAAGCCTTTGAACACAAAATTGTATTTATGTAAGTTTTATATACAATAATATAATACAACAGTGTTTAAAACTTCATTGTGATGAAAACATAATTTCAGTTGAAATGGACTAACAACTTAGACTGATTGAACAAATAACACAAAATTTGTTTTGAGATTAAAAATTCTATATCATCTGTATAAAATTCTTTTACAATATTAAAATAAATTTTCTAAAATATCTTATTTCATGCATTATACACCTAGTACTTAAAACACAAATGCCTACATATATGCATGTAACATATCCAACTTTAAAGATAAACCTAAAAATATATTACAAAATAAAAATGACATTTAATTGGACTGTTATGATATGAAAAGTAAAATGCCAATTTACATTTATGGACGGATTTCCTCTGTGAACAAAGATGCTCTCTCCGCAAGGCAACAACCAGTGAATGGTGAGAAACACAGCAGTCAAGTGATAATCTCCTTTCACATCTCACATCAGTTTACAGCATGATAGGTTAATTTAAGTTGAAATGTATTAGTGTAGTAAGGTTTGGTGAGGGAAGGTTTGAATTTACGTACACAGATCAATGGTGATGATTTCTTGTATAAAACACTTTGATTTCTTTATGGCTTTAACAAATTTTGATGAGAAGGCAATTGATATTACTGCAAAGTACAGCCCTGTAATCCAGAAATGCATTCTAACTACAGTAAGGTAGGAAAGGAGCTTGTCAGTTGACTAGTGAGAGATTTCAAACATTGCCGCCTTCTGCATAGTTGATATTTGATATGTCATAAAATCATTTTCATGCATTTTTAAACAAAAACAACTTTGACGTTTACCAAAAATTATTTGGCAAAAGTAGGTAGCAATTGACAACAATTTAAATTAACAGCAAAATAAATGAAATTTTAAGTGTAAAAAACAAGTTTGAGTTGACTTTATGAACTGATAGCTTGACAATTCCTCGTTAAAAATAATATATTTATCCATTCATTCACAGAAGTTGGTCAAGTAATGTAAGCAAGAGTTAACTGATGAATTGATTAATGAAAAGTGACATTAGAATCATATTACTCCTCCTCTAGTATGTGTAAATAACATTATAGTACAAAGTATCACACGTTTGGTGTCTGGACATTTCAGAAGGAGAGTCGGCAACTATTGTGACAATACAATGAAACCTGTAGACCTTACAAATCTAGTATAAAGAAAACACAGTTCTAAATGCTGAGGATTTCAATATGTTAGGTAGAATGTTTTCTTCTGATTCCATTTTTCCTCGTGGTCTGTAATTAAGGGCTATGATAAATATGTTGGACACAAAGAAACTGTGGATGTTCTGTTAAGTTAAACAGATTTTGATTCGAGAACTGAGTGAGTGAGGTATTGTATAGCACCCCTATGGCAGTATTTCAGCCATGAGAGGCTTAACTTGAAAAATCGGAGGAGACAGTTATAGAAAGGACTATCAGCATGGATATGGATTTCATTAGGTATCCCCTGAATCTCTCTCCTGAGTTCTGTCAGTTGATTTAAAAAGGATTTGATTATAAAAACAAAACCCTTAATTATGCTACAATATGATTTACAAATATTTAAAAAGGATGAAAGGATATTTGATAAAACAATTGTTTGGTTGTGACTGAAGCATATGTATTTAAACCTGGACATTCTTAATTCACTTACAAGAAAGTACTACAGGGTAACGGAAATGCTTAAGAACAAATTCTGACGGACCAACTGCGAATTCCAAACTCATTGATTAGAATTTGAACCCAAAACCCTGGATTTATCTGTGCTTAACAAGGTAACAGAAATTGTCCAAAAAATTTAGATTTCTGATGGGTCAGAATTACCAAAGAATGAAAACTTGGACTCACAAAACTCATTGAAATGCACATACAGTATGGCAATAAAAATGGTCAATGGTATGGATGGATCATTAGTGGACTGATCATTTAACTGTCATCCCGTTAATTTAACTTCGATGAGGTTAACTTGGTCTGTGAGAATAATTGAGGACGGTGTTCTGATTGACTTCTAGGCAGTATTCAACATTATTATCATTTGTAAAAAGAGTTATGAAATATTTACCTAATCTTGTAAGTGTTATATCATAGAACATACTCGTAGATGTGTACTTAACAATCATCAAGGTACAATCACTATTTTCACCGAACATTTTGTCTCAACAAATTTACATCAGTTCACCATCCCCTAAGTGTTAACATCAATTGTAGATTTGAACGTCAGAACATGTCTGAGAAAAGAGAGACATCAAAGCTGTCTTCCTCTGTACATTTGTCGAAGGCAAATAATAGGACAAGGCATGGCTGTTATGGACAAGAATTGATACATCAAGTACCCTTACATACATTTTCTTGGACGGACTTGAAACATGAATTCATCTTAAACTTTTGCGTAGAAATTGCATTTATAAAACCATGTAAGAAAATAATAGCTAAAGTATGCCACATAAATTGAAAGATTCAAATATTTTTAAAAGATTTGATTACATCATTCATACATAAATCATCATGATTCATCCAAATTCATAATGGAAAAACACAAAAATCTATAACATAAACTTGGAATATTAAAATGTGCAATTCCCATTATGAATTAATGAAATATCACTTTCTCTTACAAGAGCATATTTGAAACAAACATTTAATATGCATGACAGAATGAATAGCCTTTTAACGATATTGACAACTGATATTAAAATGCATTGAAAAAACTGAAGTATCATGAATTGCTAAGAAAGCCTTAACATAACAAATATCTTGAAACAATTCAGTCAACTTAACATTGTAATATTAATTAAACTTGTTTGAGAAATAGTCACAATTTTTTGTTAACATAGTCATTAACAAAACAAAGAAACTTTTTCATAATTAAAAACCAAGGTTGTAGTCCTAAAAACATAAATGATTTTATTACAATTGATACAGTGAGTAACAGTTTGAGTAGAGTAGAATATTTTGTCACCGTTATATTATGCAATGATAACAAAGGTTAACATGTATGAAGGAACATAGGACTTTACAAGGATAGAAAACAAACATGAAAAGTAAACTGTGACCATTCTTAAATGTGAAATTCAAAACAGTGATCACAAAGATTGCAAATATTTAAAGATTTTTTTCAAAGTATTCACTCACAAGTTTTATAAATTTTCAAGAGTAAAATGACAATACTCACTTACATAACAGAGCAATTACAGATCCCTGTGAGGGTGCTGAATAGTTAAGGTAAGGTGAATTGGGGTATAACGCCGCTTTCAAGAGTATTTCACATATATCACGAGGGAGGTACACCATTGTGGCTATGCATTATGGTGAAACCAGCGAGTATCGGCTGGAACTAGCGAACCATGGTGGTACTGCGCTGAAATTCAGTGTAGCATTGCACCCAAACCGTACTGCTTGTAGAACAGTTCTCTACTGCAGACAAAGTTGTCAGGCCCCTGGCTCGATTCGAATCATGGACCTCATGATCAGAAGCCAAATGCGCTAACCACTGCGCTATCCCGCCCCCGAATAATAAAGCCTATATATCATATTTTTCTGACAATATAGATGACAATGCAAAATTCTGTTCTTAAGCAGTACCATAAGATTATCATTATAATTATATTACCTGAACTCTTTCTGTGAATTTATTTATTTGGCAAACAAGGTAATAAGATTGATAAAGTAGAATAAATTAGAAAGAGCTGACAATAATAACATCAATCAACGTTTTCGATGATGCAGAGTGGGGAACTAAATGTTTGCCCAGGTCGTAGAAGTCAAAGGAGTGGGAAGAAGAAATAAGGAATGAATCTCAGGACAAAACTAAACCCTCTGTTTCCAACCTTGAAAAGAGTCAGTGAGACAAATGAGAAACAAGAGGACATCACAGATATGCAGTAAGAAGCAAGGTCATCACAACACAATGTCGTCGTCATCATCATAATTCGGCTTTCTTCGATGGACGGAATCAGACACTTCTGGAAGTTCTTCAACAAGACCCCATTTCGTGGCAAAATCATCTGTTAAAAAAATTACTGTAATTGTGAAAAGTATCTACCATTCAAACCTTTGTATGTGTTTAATACAATTGTTTTTACATTAGTCTAAAAAGTTTTATTGTTTTAAGAACCCAGTAGAAAATACAATGACACCGGTAGGTTGGTAGATATAGACCTTGAAACCAGTAGACTACCAGCTAAACCGATAAAATTGGCATTCACCTGTCTCACTCACAAGCATGTCACTTTATGAGTATGTTTATAACAGTGCATATATCAGAGCTTGATAT
The DNA here is from genome assembly GCA_921293015.1 of Phorcus lineatus. NCBI lineage: Eukaryota > Metazoa > Mollusca > Gastropoda > Trochida > Trochidae > Phorcus > Phorcus lineatus. Next base: position 27,008,854 of record OV121085.1, on the reverse strand, counting down.
GGCTGTGCGAATTGCCTTGTTATATATTGTATATGACCTGTATCGATGTCTCCTGTGCTTGTGGTCTCACTTACGTAACATGAGACTCAAAAACAGTTTTTTCTACTGTAAATGTTCAAAAGGGTTTGACTAATGTTTGACAAATGTTTCAACTAATGAATAGAAAATATTAAGATTGAGACCTACTTCCTGTATCAAGTTCATCTGAAACATGTGTTAGTGGGCTGCGGGTTTCCAATTGGTGGCTGCGACTAGAGTAATCTCCCCTGGTTGAAGGCAAAGAGTCAATGTCTTCTGATGGAGAGAGCTGGTTCTTCTTCAGCTTCTTTTTCTTCTTCTTCCTTGGAGTAGATTCGGTATCTCCTGGAAATAAGTCAATCAACCCTGAAGCTACTAATTCATGCAGTCATATTCAGAACAAAAAACTTTGTTATAAAATCATCCGATTACAGGAATTATTAACAGCGATTGTTGAATCATGGCAATGGCCTCTCAGATAATGTATATCTTACTTCTGTCAGTGTTGAATTACAACAACAAATTGTTATTTGATCTACATAAAGCTCATAACTGAATTTTAAAAATTTTCAATGAGAGACAAAAGCAATCAACAAAAGGATTTTGGTGTTAAAATCTTTGGAAATAACCATTCTTTGCTAAATTCTTCAGTAGAAAATTAATCACATTTAAAACTTACCATTAAGATCTAGGGAGGTCAGTTTAGGTAGAGGTCTCGGTTTGGAGGCAGGGGTAAGATCTGAGACATCCTGTAACTCAAAACCGTTGTGCTGAATTTCCTCAAGAACCTTACTCTTTCTTGTCTTCTCCCCTTTAGGAGTCACGTCATCGCCACCATCAAGAGGAGTTAACCCACTTCCTGTGAGCGGCACCAAGCCTTCCCGCACGTCACCCAAAGAGTTTGTTGTCACTGAAATCTTTGAAACAGATCGCAACGACTTCTGTCCCTGAGATTCATGAACATTCAACTCTTCTGCTCGTGGAGTCCCAAAAGTGTTCAGTTCATTCTGTGTATACACATTTTGTTGTTTTGGTTTCCGTTTCTTTTTTTTCTTACTTGCTGTTGAATCCTCCATGAACTTTGTGCCAAGAGGCTGCTGTAATGGAGGAAGGATTTGTTTTGATCTTGAGGATGATCCAATCACTTCATCACTTTCGTCTGCCAACTTTTCCAAGTCTTGACCCAAGGGAGGTAATCCTTGTGACTTGAGAGAACGGGGAGTTTTACTTGAATTATTTTCAGAATGATTTGAATCATTGTGATCTTCTTGTTCTTTGTCTTTCTTCTTCTTCTTCTTCTCTGCCTTAAGCATTGCTTCCTACAAAAGAGGAAATGAAATGTTACGTCATGTTATCAAACTTGAATGTTATAAAGGACACATTCCAAAGGTGTAATGTTCTTATATGATGGGGTCAAAAGTGATTGATGTTTCAATATAGAAAACACTAAAACCATCAGGAAGATGTTTACACTCGGTATCAATTCATTCAGTGTTAGGTATTTATCAACATATGATTACAACGCATACCATTAATCTTACACATTTCATAACATCGAAGTTGTCACTGGGCTTGAACATTTGGTTATGATGTACTCATTCCTCCCAAACTTTTTTCCGGGATCGTTTCACAGCTTCACCGTTTATTTTTATGACAATTCTTGAACCAACCGTCCATTCAATTTGCTTTTTAACAATTAAACTTGCAACGGTTGACTTCAGATATAAGGAACATGTGAATGGAGTATATTAGGTTGAAGGCAACTTTCCAGCATGATTTTTACATACATGAGAATGTATTTCCCCAACAAATACCTCAGTCAAATGGAGAAACTATTATATACATTTTTTTAAAAATATAGATATGTTGCGGAAGAGTGTCTTACTGTTGATACCAATTGAGGCAATAATAGATATATCATTCGCCAGACATGATTATAAACCATCATTTCATTCTAAAATCAAAGGCATGAATATTTTTATGAAAAACGTATGTCATAATTTCACTGAAGATTGTTTGTCAGCATGAATTGTATAAAGGCTGTTTCTGCATTTAAGGGAAAATGCTTTGCTTTGGTGCCCATAAACTGCTGTCAAGGAAAACTCCTAGTAATCAAGCACAACATAAAAGATTAAAAACACACATCCTTTTTAAACAAGTTTATATAATATTATTATACTAATAAGAGCAATTTATGATCAAACCACTCAGCAGTCACATCATGGCTACAATATCTAATCACACATCAAATTTTAAGCAACACGAGTCATTATGAGCCTTTATAATAGAACAGCAATGGACAAAGATTATCTGAAATTGCCTTTAGCAATTTGAACAAACAAACGTTTACCGGACGACCATATCATTACAAATGACACCCAGCCATTAGGTCCAAGATAAGAATCATTTACGTCAAGACAATTTATATGTCTAGATTTATACCCCTAGGACATGAAATTGATCTTATCAGAATATACAATCGTATACTTGATTTATCTTCTAACATCATTATTAAAGGCCGTCACCATACTTATAGCTTCAATCTAGAACAGTCACTGTGTTACATACAAAAGGGCACATAAAGAAATTAGTCATTAATGGTAAAAATATTTACGACAAGGATTAACTATAAATATATCTTTTCAAATACTAGAATAAAAAATAGCCGCACTAATACAATCTCTAGTCTAGCAACCCCTTAACCTATCTGTATATATTAGATCCTTCTATGTGCTTCCAACAGAGACTCCTATAGAAAGAAATTGTTATTTAAAAATATAATCTAAAAAATCTGTGACACATTCTTACTAAATATAACAGAAAATTTAACAGACTGAATTGTAACATTGATATTGTTTCAGTTATTGAAACTACCTTTCTAAGTGCTAGCGAATCATAAATGTGCAGTCCTGAAAAATACAGCCTAGAATCTGTTGAGGATGATCAAATAATATCTCCAGATCAATCGTCACTTTATGGACAGCTTCTTGTTGAGATTTTTTTTACAATTTGAATAGCCTTATTCCCTGACCGAGTCTTACTGTCTATTGTTTAATTTTTAGAATACCTGTAAATTTGAGATATATCGAAATCAAAACATAAGATAATCAAAACAATTCTCCCCCCATTGTAGAAGAATTGTCATAAATACCTATACCAACCTATCATAACGAGCATTTCTTGGTCTAGAAATGAAGAATACTGATTGGATGCAATCAAAGTTAGTTGTGCATTCAGCGACACCATTTTGAAAGTTATCATTCAAAGAGCCTAAATTATTTCTGTCTGTTTAATTTGAACATGCACTTTGCACGTGTTCTTTTCAGGATAAAATCGCCTTATTTAGCCATCGCTTCGTTGCCTAGACCTGTAAGACTGCAAATAACCAATCTATACATGGGGATTTTTCATTGGCTCAAATTGGCAGATAGTTTCCGATGCAATAATCTGACAGTAAGAGAACTTGTCTGAAGCATGAGAAAAGCTAGTATTAAAACAGTGATTACCATAGGAACTCATTACACAGCTACCTCTTCGAGGAGGGAATGAACAAATTTATCAGAAAGCTTTGAGTGAGGAATTCTGAGCATAAACTGAGATTCCATACCTTCTTCTTCAACTCCTCGACATCAACCCGTTTGAAGGGGTCTCCATCAACAAAGTCCTCTGCACCTACTTCCTCCTTCTCGATACCCAGTTTCTTCCTCTCTTCTTCTTCAGCCCGAGCTCTGGGATGAGGAATAGCAAATACTTTAAGACTCACAATGTTGAATAGGTGCTCAACTACTTGACTACCTGCTTAAGATTGATTCTGTTTTTGCAGTTTAATGGCCAAAGAGTGAGTGTGAACATCTTTAAGCATGTTAAGAGGCAAGGAGCCATTGGCTCTTCAGCTCATTAGGCTTGATGTGATTTATTATCTATGATTTGTATGCTAAACACTGTGATCAACATTAGGGTTTGGATGGAAACAAATCAATAATTAATTGGCAAGAGATCTACACATTATTTCTGCTTTCGAAGGTTTGAATTTGTAAGATGAAATCAAATTAAAGAAAATTTTCTAGCATCTGGCTCCAATGATATACATATATGATACCAGGGATCACCCTGGAAAAATGGGTCTATGGGAAAAAATCCCCTTCATAGTTAAAGCAATGGGATTTTTAGGAGAGGTAATGGGATATTTTAAAAAACAAGATATTTTTAAGAATCGTTTATTACAAATGTTATAATATATTTCAAAAAATGAATTGAACTTCTTTATTCAATATTGGAATTTGGAACACTTGTGAACTTAATTTGAAAAAATTATTGATGTCTTGATCACATTTTAGTTTTATGTGCCCGTGTTCTGCCAAGCATTTGGGACCAATTTCCTCACTTCAGAAAAAAAATGGGGTCAACTTTTACTGGGTACAGGTCAAGTCAGTTGCGAGTAAAAATCAAATCTAAAATCACTCTATATAAAATTATTTCTTTTGCTTGTATTTACATTATGTGCAAAATATGTGCATGCAATGTGTACATTACTTTAATCAGAGTTCAACAAATGATTAATATGATGTTTTAAGATATATAATATATAAAAAAATAACCTTTTTGTTTGCAGCTAACACATCTCTATCATGTTTCATGTAAAAATAATAAACAGCAACATGTTCTTTCTTTCCCTCAAAAGAGAAAAATCTTAATGATAGTGACTGTCACTCAGCCATTTATTTCTACTATAAACTTTATTAATTTCTGTCCAATTATTAAAATATATTTTATCAAAATTACAGTATTTTTTCAATTTTGAAGAAAATGATTTCCCAAGCAAGTCATGTGTGAGGAAAAATGCAATTGAAAATGTTTTATTACAATTGTCAGTACGTCATCTTTTAACACAAAAAAGTGAACGATATTTTATCACAGCTTTTTTTTTAGACATAAATAGGTAACATGATGGAAGGAAATAGTAAAACAAAACGAAATATAAATCACGATTCGCGTCTGAGAAGTTGGCAATGTCGATGATTATTGATTCGTTTCTGTATTAAAAATATATCAAAATAATTAATTCCAAACAATTAATAGGTCTATGATTATGTGATGAATATTTACGCATTCAAATAAATATTTTTTGTTCCTAATACAAACTTATAAAACGTATGATAACTTATATATTTCATGGAAACATCGCGAAAAGCGTCTGCTTGTTCACGCCCGATTTGCGAGTCAGTAGAGTTACTTTCCTTGCATATATAATGTAACGCCAATTATGATTGGTGCAGTAGTGAACGAAAGCTTCTCAACGTCCAATGAAATAAAGTGTTCTAGAATAAGTCGGTCTATGCGATATTACGGGCGCTCTTTACCGATCCAAATACGAAGTAGCTCTAATATGAATTGACATTTAATAAAAAGTTTTCTGAAGATCTGAAGATTGAAAATGAAAGAAAGATCTGATTGCATTTTATTAATGCGATTTTTATCGCACTGCATGTTTTTAAATGGGATATTTATAATTTTAATGCGATATTATCGCAAAATCGCGTCCCAAAGTGATCCATGTGATACATATATCTTTTATTTTTATTGGATTAAGCAACTGCATACCAATACGAATAAATGGATAGATGAATGGATGGACAGAATCTTCATCTCATAAATGACATCACATTTTTTTACAAAATATATTCATATAATCTTTCACCTTTCCTCTCGTATTTTCTGGACACGTTCTCTTCTAGCCTCAGCTTCAGCTTTAGCTATTGCAGCAGCCTCGGCTGTGTCTTTGTCTACACGAGTCTTGAGCTTCTCGTAATTCTTCTCGATGATGTCACACAGCCACTGCATTCCCTCCTTGATGACCGGGTCCATCTTTCGCCCTGTTCCTCGCAGTGCTGAACAAGTTTCCTGAAGGATGACAACATTTACCAGCATGTATTGTTTTGTATAAATGATTTGTTGTCAAGTTGTAAGTAGTCAAAAGAAGGCTTGAGGGTGGACACCCGCCACGTTAATATTTGAAAGGGAAGGGGGAGCAAGAAAGATGTCACATTTTAGTCTCGAGTGGAAGATTGTATTTGAACGTGATTTCTCAATTCATTTTGGAGAAGAAGTCATTTAAAGGTTTTAGTTTTGGTATATGAGAAACAGATAAGAGAATCAAAACTTTGGTACATACAATTTTACACGGACACTTGTGAATGTTGACGGTAGTTTCCAGATTAACCTCCTCACATATTTCAACTTCATCCATAGCATTTGGTTTATCCTGCTTGTTGGCAAGTCTGCAATAAATTATACATATATATTAGGAACAAACCCTTATTCAAATAGCTGATTATTATTATTAAATATATCAGTCTTATAGCCCAGGAAATAAGCTTGGTTTGGTCTGCTTGAAAGTTTTCAGTAAACACCTCAGGAGTTGACAACAAGGATATACTTTAGCAAGGCTGTAGGCAATTTGCTGTGGAGGCATAACTCAAACCAATCATCACTTATTAATTTTAAACCTCGCTACTTAACTTCATGGTTTGCAAGCAGCTCTCCAATCAACAATCAGTGCTAATCTCCACATTATTTCTGATAAGACTATCAAGCTCAAGTGCAGTTGACTGAAGAGCCAGCACAGTAAAAAAGGCAAAATGTAGCAAGGCTTGAGTTAGCCTGTGATCGAGACTGACACTGGAGGGGAAAGTAATGTGATTGATGGAGGTGAGGAATCTGCTTATATGTTTGAACAAATAAGAATCTACTCAGACAGAATGTTTTTTTCATCAAATGTAATAAAATCTTACACAAGCACAGGTTTTCCTGCAACATGTTGATTCTCTATTAACTTCTTGAAATTATCTCTCAGTTCGTCTATCCTGTCCGAGGCTGTGGCGTCTATAACATATATAATCCCATAAACCTCGGGTAGATAGGTCGTCCATATTTCACGAATTGATTTGCCGCCACCAAGATCGTACAGGGTGATGTCAAATATACTTATTGTGAAGTTTTCTGAGTTAAAGCCAACAGTTGGTGCAGCGTCTTCTAATGGTTCTGTGAATAAAAGATAAACGTCTTTTAACCAATAAGTTCATAATTATACTTCTGATGAAAGTTTGTGAAAACAAACACTAACAAAATTCAAATATAAATCAAAAATAAAAGATTTTACCATTAGTTCATTTGAAATAACAGTTTAACTTAATTCATCTAAATCATAATATGTTAGCAAATGGAATTTGTATTCCAACATTTACACATTCCTAAAAATTCTCACCTCCAAGTAAACCTTTCGTTGCTGTTGTTTTACCTGCACAGTCAAGGCCCAAGATGGCAAGGTTGATTGGCCTAAAATAAATATATTCATTCATTTACCTGTTGAAAAATCTTCCTTTGTCAAATAAAGTAAATGTAATTCAATGTAATCTTGTTGGACTGTCCTTACGTTAGATTCATTAAGCTTTTGCTTTTTTCAGAAAGGTATTTAGATAAGCTTTTTAAATTTTTGCTAAGGATTTATTTATCTTTTATTCTATGAAACAATGATTTGTCAAAATCAGCGATGTAAATTAAAATGACAGTTTATTTTGAGTGATGTTGAGTATGTTGTGAGGGTAAAATATGTTAATCTTTTAAAGAAGTCCTGACTATTGCTGACAAATAAAAATCTAACACTGATTGGTTCAGGAAATTTACCAGGGCTCCAGATAATTATTTGGACTCGGGTATTTCACTCCTCAAAATAAAATTTGGGGAGTAAAAAGCTGTATTTTAACGAGTGATTAATCGTTGACAAAATATAAACCTGGTAATCTTTGTTTTCATACAGGTTGGCATCAAGTTGGCTACTATTTGAGATGTAAAGATCAGACATGTAGAAATGAAACTTTATTTTGATAGTCACGATAACTCCTGTAAACAAATATCTGATTTGTAATCTTGGAAAGTTGTGCCACTCAATGATTTCATTTTTATTGTGTAAATATGAATTACCTCTTTTTATTTTACGCAGATACGCATCTTTTCTGGAGCCCTGTTTACAATAAAACAGTTAATGTCATTTTTATGATTTTTCAAGAAAAGACGATGTGCAACAACTGCTGAGAATTATGTGGGGAAGGTACTAAGTTTAAGAAACTTTTCTAATACTAGCAGACAAAAAGATGATTGGTCATACAACTAGTATTATAAATATAAATTGGTCATAACATTTAAGTTTTAGATCATTGTTTTAGAGTATCATTTGAGCATGTAAATGTCATAATTCTACCATTTTGGGATACATTTGCAAGTTGAGAGAGTTATAATTTTAAAAAAGTAAATATAATAAATGTGAAGCATGTATCAAGGCCAAATAAAATTGTATGAAAGATTAATCTATTTCACTTTTATTGGTGAATTTTAGGGGTTCAATTGGTAAGTTTATTTATGCTAAGTCAAAATTTATGATTTCAATTTTAGCAACAAGTTTCAAAACCACTTTTATGAAAAGACCAAATTGGGCTTTATTCTTTTGCTATAACTCACATGTACACGCACACGCATTGGTTGACAGATTAAATAAACAGTCATGGTAGTACTTGGCACCGTAAATTCGATTTATTATGTTACACTGCATGAGATACAAGTTAACAGAAGATAAAACCAAAATATTTACCTTTTAGGCTCACGCCGCCTCTTTATACACGACACACAGTTACCCATCAAGCTGAACATCAGGCTTTTATAAGTTCTTTGTAATGTAAGTTACTAAGAATATCCTCCTTAATTATCCTTTTTCGATCCTTATCACAGTGAAGTCATCCTCATTTTACCTAGAGACAGGTGCGTGTTTATCAGAGATCGTCCTACATCTTACCGATAAACATCAGATCTTGACAAAATATGTCATAAGACCAGTTAAAGAGGCGATTCTATGATATAATAGACCACTATACAAAGACAATCAACCGTAAAACGGATGTTGTAGTGGTAGCCACATTTGAACGGCCATGTTGGCAACCATTTGTTTAGGTCTGTCAAAATAGATTTTAAGCTCCAAACAGTGCTGTGACGTGTTTTAGCATGAACCAGCGAATCCTACTTCTAAGTGTGGAGGTCAGTCATTAAATTAGTTGTTTGCGTATTCTGGTGAAGGATAGTTTCCTTAGCACAGCAAATACGATTAACCAACTGTACTGTGCTTTGATTTTTATTTGAAAGTCAAATTGCAAAGAAATGAAACATTATTTTTCAAAACCTGCTTCTTCACCCGTGTTCAGTAACAAAACATAACTGAACAGCACTCTCAAACCGGAAGCACGGTGGCCGAGTGGTTAAGGCGTTGGACTTAAGATCCAATGGACGTATGTCCGCGTGGGTTCGAACCCCACCCGTGCTAGAATTATTTTGCTTCAGGCAAAAACTACACGTTAATGACAGAAACATTGCAATAACAACGTCTGTGATACATATTCAACATCTAGGCTTAGCTCGTTCATAAAATTAAGGGTAATATTCTGAAAAAAAGGGCTCGCGATATCAACATAATAGGTATCCAAGAACTTGATTTTTTCAGCTTTATTAACCATCTTGAGGGACACAAATTATTCTATAGATATCATAGATAATAAATAATTTATTGACCCAACACCCCACAAATGCTTACTCTTGAATATATAATTAAATGATGCCTCTAAAAGTACAAGAATCAAGTATTTAGAGAGGAAATTTGTTGCACCCGTATGTTGTCTGATACACATTGTCTTCAGTGACAAGTAAAAGTACATAATACAAGCTTATTTGTTATTAAAGGTTCCCAAATGTTCACACCTGTATAACAACTGAAATATTGTTGAAAGCACTTAAACCCCAACTCACTCACCTCAAATGTTTCAAAGATAACTGACTTGCTTGCATGTAAATTTGTAATACTATTTATTTTTGCATAGCATTTGTTGATTTGATATGGTAAGTAAATTTGAGGGGACATTCCTGTTTAAGCATTGTCCCTACAAAATATTTCATAATTTAATTTTAACTTGTGATTGAGTGTAGCATTTTGATTGCTTCATTTGTTTACATTGTACAAGAAAAGTATGCATTCACTCAAAAACAACATTCAGAAACATTAAAAAGATATGAATGTTTGGTTCCATACATGTTCAATAGGGTTTAAATTAGGGAATACCGCTTGGTATTGGATCTGTGTTACACCAATGTTCCCCAAATGTTGGATCACAGCTTGGGAATGATTGGGTCAAGCAATGTCCATGAAGATCATTGGCCATCTGTGGTCATCAAAATAATTTTTAACCCCTCCTGCACATAGCACACACCTGTAACCATCCCTTGTAGTGTCACATAATGCATCATACAGTCAGATGAGTTGGCATGTTCCTTGGTGTGTAATGTTTAGTTGTAGCCCTCCCTCTTCGGACTTACCCACAGTGTGAAGGAGGACACAAGTTTTGTCAGACCAGTGAACTCTTTTCCATGACCTCAAGTTACATCACTGCTGGTCAACACATCTTAGCTCCACTAAAGTCTATAATTTTTGTCCATCTGTCAAGTACGGACATTTGATGACACTTCTCAGAGGTCCAACAGCTTTAAGGTTGATGCTGACAGTCTTGTTATACTAATACTGATTTTGAAGAAAAGACTTTTTTCAGGATGGCAGTGGAGGAAAAAGGCTCAAGCCCAAGGCAATATAACCTGGATGGTCCCTTGCACAATTTCCATACCCATTTCTTCTACCAATTCCCGTTTAGGAAAGTCCTGCTGATAGGAACCTTATAATCGGACAGCTGAATGCCTCTGACAATCTCCTTTGTGCCATTGTTCAACAGAAATTTAAATATAATAGGATTAAAGGGATGGTGAGTATGTTGTTGGGATCAAATATGTTAAACATCATAAATTGTATTATTTCATTAACAAGCAGTGGGTATTTCTGAAGATTTAGTTACATCTCAAAGTTACCTTAGTGACAATATACAGGATAAGAGTAAAAAACTTGACAATTATGAGCGCCAATGGTTCTTAAATAATTTTGGAAACTTATTTATAGCTCGCACAATGAGAAAATGATATGATTTAGTAGGTCATTTAACTAATATACATGTAAATGGGACGCTTGATTTCGACTTCTATATATTCAAATGATCATATTTAATCTACAATAGAAAAAAAGAAAATGTAAAACATTTGGTATTTAAGGGATAAAGATGCAACTTTAGATAGATTTGAACTTCAGTAGGTCATATGATATTTAAGCTCTATACAAGACACAAACAAAATTCATGAAACATACTCTGCATCACTTTAAAGTCCAAAAACTGATGAATTCACATTTCAAACGAAAGATGAAACTGCATCTTTCAAAAAAAAGAGGGTGACTTTATTTTACACAGTTAACAATAGTATGTAACCAGAACAATACTGTTGTAAGACTGAATTGATTGTTCTTCAAGTTACTGAAGACAAACAATTTCAATGTAAGACTTCTATACATTTTTCTGCTGCGTCGAATACATTTATTTGATAGAAGTTAGTATAAGAAGCAGATAGTCAGTTATACTCCCCGCAAAGTTGAGACAGTGTGACACATATTGAACAATTGTTATGAAGCTATATTCTTCATTCAATCCTAATAAACTATAACACTTTTGTCAGAGTTATTTAAAAGCTTTTGAAATAATTGGAAAAAATTCATCCTACACAAGATGATTATGCCACATTATACCTCAACTTTTGTTGAGCTCAGTCTTTTTTTCAAGAAATAGACATTTTTTGTTGCCATGGAAAAGCTCAAGAAGACAAATGTGATCAATATTATCAGAAACATAGTTTCATTGAGATGGGCCACATCGGTAAGAAGTTCTGGCCTGGATAAAAATCTGTTTTACAGATCATAGCCCAATATAGTCTGAAGAACCAAAACTCCCAAAAGCCACCATTACACATAATGATTGTTCATCACTTGAAGTTTTGTTGATCGGGGCCTTGTGTATTTTTAGTTCCGGACCGGAAAGGGGAGGTTAAGCCACATGCAGTGATAGACATAGGTCATTATCATTTCCAGCAATGATGTGGCAGGGGATAAAAAGAGCATTCCCTCAGAGAAAATGTTTACTTTGGAATCATGTATAAAGGGTCATCCCATAGCTTTTTACAAATGAAAACATAAGCAATGTTTACGAGATTGTCCCTTTATTGCGATGAGATGATATGAGATCATGAAGGATGTTCAAATACCCCTTTATAAAGCAATAAATACACCCGAACCAAAACACAAAATTAGAAGGATCTCAATTCACACATTGGCAAAGAAAAAAAACATGACATGAAACTTTCAATTTCATTTTGTTCTTACATAGTTTTATTTATTTTATTCTATTTGTTTTACTACAAATTATTTTATGGTTATTTATGTAAATGGTTGAAGATTATAATAGAAATCATCCAATTTCTAAAGAAAAAACACTTACAATAATTCACTTCTATTTTCACTCTTTATAATTACACAATGTTAATATAATATTAATGGGACAATTGTTAAATATCAAAATTCTCATTACATTCAGCACAAACACACTTTCACCTTGACTTCTCTTGCAGCAAAGATATCGACATAGCTATTGCATGTACATGATTCATACAGAAATATACTCAAGAGATATGAATGTTATAAAAATTAATGGTAACACTTGAAAATCTGTTTTTCTTTCATGGAAAACATTCTTAATTCATGAGAATATAGATTATATAAGTATTTTTAGCATATATATAAATACAACTGACCGCTCAGATATTATTGCCTTTTATTGGATCAATTTAACGACTCATATTCCTAATGTGACACTTTGATTAAGATTTAAAAGATAAGTACATTTATGAATGACATTTTGACAAATATTGAAAAGGTAAGTACATTTATGAATAATGTATAAGTTCCCTCTAAAATAGTTTTCTCGACAAAAACGATTTCTTAATTTGTAATATTGACTGACAAAAAGACTTGACTTCTTATGATGTAAATATCCTCTCCCAAATACATTCCATGACTTTGCACGGGTAATATCTGTCTCAAAGTAAGTATTTACAGGGCAAAAAGTGTACTGGAAAAGTGTTTTGGTTATATCAATAAAAACACCAGGTAAGGCCAAAACGGTATAGAAGACAACCTTAGATGAAAACTATTTTTACAGAAGTAATATCATAAATTCAGGAAATATATGATTCAAATCCTTACAAAATATTAAACTTCAGTGTTGATAAAAAAATTGCTAAAGTATTTGAACAATTGCATTTTCTCAGTAAGTTCAAAAATTCTTTTCCAAAACACAAAAGATGAAAAAATGCCTTTCCTTTCACGTCTTTCAAATGATTTTCATTTCATCCAGGTTTTCATCACTAAAACAATAACTTAAGATGACGTTTGAAAAGCAAAGGAACATTTCTGATGTAAATGTGGAGTCTTTGTTAAAATATTTCATGTGAAAAGAATGAAAACATGCACAAGAATTCAAGAGAAATGTTAGTTTCATTAAAGTCAATAAAAACAAAAATTAACAAAATTAAAGCAAATAGTGATTGTTTAATAGGACTGGCACAGAAGAAACATGATTGTTGCATTCATACACAGTTATCAAAAAAACAACTCATACAAACATTAAACAAACGAAAAGAAGGAAAACTAACAAATAGGACAAACAAAGGACTGGTTCTTATAGTTCATCATCGTTTTTCTGCTTGGAGAAATATTTCTGTGACTCCTTGGGGTTGGGGATGATCTGAAAATAAAAGAAACATGAAAGTTAAAAAGAATAGATTTTCATATAAATTGGACCTTAGATGATTTTTAATTCTTTTTTTTAACTGAACGATTAGTAACTTTGTCATCCTTCCTTGTTTGACAATGCTTTGCCCGAATACTTCATGAAGTCATCAACTATAAGAGTTTTGCATCATTGTATAGTGCGTCAAAGGTCGCTTCTCAAATATGTTCAGTTTGGTAATGAAAGCCGTTTTTGAATGCCACTTCTGATGGGCCGCTTAGATCTATCTGGCCACAAACCAGTGAATGCATTACTGGTCACACGCCCTTTTTGTGATGTCATAAACAGAATTATTGCCTCGTGATCTATACATCTATCGAACAATATCACACACAAAAAAACAATAATAAATGATTTTCAGAGAATGTTTTCCACTCACATAAATCATTTGACAATGTAACACTATTAAGCGTTTGGTGTAAAGAAAACATCCATATCAATGGTAATAAAACAATTATTTCAGTTGAAATAGTGATGCGCCACGCTCTACAGTCTGTTTATCACGTCACACCCGCACGATTTTTATGGCCCCTAGCCCAGGTGGGGTTTTTTCACAGCGGATAATTACACTGTTTTAATGAAAGGCTAATTAAAGGTGTTTATTGGACAAATTAACAAAAATCAAGCCCAGTTCTTATTTTGTTGAAAATCTCTGAACGAAAATCGAGAAGTGATACACTAACAAAGCCTGAAAGCATCTTGGTAATGTCATTGCTGTTTCGTCACTATCTTTGCATGTCAGGTCACCTTTATATTTAACATTTATTAAGCTTTTGTAAGTTGCAAGCAAAACCTGGATGCATCATTACTTAGTCAATGCTGTGATATTAAAGAAAAATTCTCCATGGCGATGACGGGGAAGACTTACAAATGTACCTATACTAATCTATTTATTGCTGGGAATAAAAACATACGGTATCACTTCCTGGTTTCCAGCCGGCAGGGCACACCTCCCCGTGTTTGTCGGTGTACTGGAAGGCCTGCACTAATCGTAGAGTCTCGTCCACCGACCGTCCCACCGGCAGATCGTTCATCGTCACTTGGCGCAACACTCCCTTCGGGTCGATGATGAACAGGCCTCTGTAGAAAAAACAAATTTGTTTTTAATCATTATTGTTATCTTTGAATGGCATTCTAGAAGTTGATGTGATGGATGACTCTGAATAAGTGGTCTCATTATTATCCATGAGGGCAATAATATAGGGTTTCATACTTATAACACAATGCCCTTTGCCAAAATATCTCTTTATCACTGCGACATCATATCAAATTTCGAAGACAATGCGTTCCAAATCGCCAAAAACATGTAACCTACCAGTGTTTTGACCTAGACTTTGCTTATTTCTTTTGATTTCACAAATTCAGTAATAAAGAGTATCATATTTGTGCCCATGACATTTACCTTTCTATGTTTATGACGATCTTGCCCAAATATCACTCAGGAAATAATGTTTAGGTTTTCTTGTCATAAACCTTGTACATTACAGTCATTCATAACAATGACAAAATATAATATGATTTTTTTTAAAATAATTTTTCATGCACCTCCCTAATAACATAATATCCTCAATATCTTTCCAAAGTCAATGTGGTCAGAGAATAAAACCTTCGAACTCTTAGATTAACCTTGAAGAGGGTCACCCATCCAGTACAAAGCCACATCTAATGTTGCTGAAGTTAACTGATATACAGGACAACTACCAAAACATGTCATCTCTTTGTCGAATTTTGTTCTAATTAATTTCTCCGACCAAATTTTACTTACCTCAATGTGTGACCGAGATCCTCAAGATATACACCATAAGCTTTTGAGATATCATGAGTGATGTCAGACAAAAGTGGAATATTGATGGATCCGAGACCGCCTTTTGTTCTGGGGGTGTTGATCCTGCATACAGAGGTATGAACCTTTAAATATGAATTTCTTAAGACCATGCTGTAAACTGCAAAAAGGTGCTAAAGGAGAAAGCTAGGAAATATTCAAGGGGACATTCATGAGGATTTTCTTTTGAAGGACAGATGATTGATGTGAACTTGGCTTGTCATCCAGATCTTAGTAACTTGATAGGTTGGGAAAATTGTATATCATTTGTTACATTTAAAAATTCCTTTTTTATTCATGTTGGATAACTTAATCATGTCTGACAAAGAAACTAATCATCAAAACCAAGAGATTTTGCTTCTAAATGAAAGTTGCATTAATGGTGCCAGGCAAAAGTGTATCTTCAAGATTTTCTTTTTATGTAATTGCATCCAAAGAAAGAAGTTGCATGTAAATCTAGCTTATCTCAGTCTGTAATTAAAGCCTTATAAATATTATCTTACCAGGCTAGATGAGTGAACTGGGAGTCTACAGAACATGCCAGCACTTCTGTGTTGATCTTGCGGAACTCGCTGATTCTGTCGCTGAAGGCAATAATCTCTGTTGGACAGACGAAGGTGCTGAAACAAAAAGTGTGATGTTAATGATATTCATATCCAAAACCTTCTTCTTGTATAATCCTTGACGCATTATTAGCATTCAGACTACAGAAATTCAACAATACTCAAAAAATAACATCAAATAAATTGGATGTTTACATAAGCTGCTAAAAAGTGTCGAAGTATAATGAAAGAATATTTTAAGAATATCAGTTTAAGAGTTCATAACTAACAAGTCTTGTGAAGGACTTTTTCAAGTAGATAACGAGTCAATAACTTACAAGTCCAGTGGATAAAAGAAGAACACAAGATATTTCCCCTTGAAGTCAGACAGCTTAATGTCTTTGAATTCTCCTTTTACCACAGCTGTTCCATTGAAATCAGGAGCCGGTTTGGAAACTGAAAGACAATCATTTAAGCAAAATGAAAAAAACACATTCACTGATGTTAAAGTCAAGCTTTCACCCAGAAAACACTTTTCCTGTTACTCAGTTAGTAAAGGGATATCTTTTCAAATACCCACTTCCTTTGAAATCAAACATCTACTACTGTTGGTGGCATTGATAAGAAATTTAAATTTCTGAAAATCATCTCATACCCTTATGAAATACCTTCTTATCATAAACAGTCTATGAGGTCTATTACAACTTACTCTACTCATGAATATCATATAACCATATGGTACTTACATGTAAAATATTATTGGTGGTAACATCACAATCTGGCTCTTATTTATGAGCCACCTGCTGACTAAATAATAATCTTTATTGTATTTCTCACAGATATTGATTTTATGTCCAAATTGATAGGCCTATCACTTTAAGTAAATATGTACGTGCCACAGATTTACATTTTATCCTACAATACAACTGATGATTTGATAAATATCATACATGGAAACATTATGAAATAAATGAAATATCTCTCATATGTATCACAATTATCTATTTTTATTAAACATACCTTTGTCAAAAAAATGTTTTAAGAACTTTGAAATAGATTAATAAGGAAATAACAAATCTTGTACGTTATGATTAATAACAAACATAGTCAGTGAGCACACTGAGCAGGATATTTTGATTCCTTGCAGTGTCTTTCCTATCGTTAGTCTCACTTTTTGTGCTTTGAAATTGATGACATAAGCCAGGACTGGGAATATGTCTACAATGACATTGAATACTTTTTTTCGGGAACATTCATTAAAATACACTACGCATAATTGGATTTTACTTATTATGAATTAATTAGGGGTGGGCGATATAACCGGTATACCGGTATATTGCGATTCAAACTACTCAATATATAGTATCGCGGTACAATGTCAAAGAACCGGTACAGGCGATACGTTCGGCAATTTCCGTGAGCATTTTCGGTAACTTCCGTAACATAAAAAAACATATTGAAATGTTTTGAATTTCCTTGTTATTATATTATATTAATCGTTCTGAGAATGTTTACTAGTCATATAACGAAGATATAAATCTTTTAGATTGATGTTTAAACGATACCAAGAAAAAAATGAAATCTCGTTGGCAGTCGTTGTCCCGTAAACAAACAAAATGGCGGCCGAACACACGCTACTTTCACGAAAATAAGAATTAAACAGTAAAGCGAAATCAGTAATTTAGAAAAAAATTCAGCTTGAATAGGCTTGGAAATGGGGAAATAATTAGCAATGTGGCAATGTGACGGAGAAGTTAAATATTACAGAGGGACAAAAACTTTGCGACCGACATGCGACGACACCGACTTTCGTATTCATAAACGCGTATTTGACTATTACTTTGAATTGACAAGGATTCAGTGCTATTACCTCAGGGATCACTTTGGGACGCGATTTTGCGATAATATCGCATTAAAATTATAAATATCCCATTTAAAAATATGCAGTGCGATAAAAATCGCATTAATAAAATGCAATCGGATCTTTCTTTCATTTTCAATCTTCAGATCTTCAGAAAACATTTTATTAAATGTCAATTCATATTAGAGCTACTTCGTATTTGGATCGGTAAAGAGCGCCCGTAATATCGCATAGACCGACTTATTCTAGAACATTTTATTTCATTGGACGTTGAGAAGCTTTCGTTCACTACTGCACCAATCACAATTGGCGTTACATTATATATGCAAGGGAAGTAACTCTACTGACTCGCAAATCGGGCGTGAACAAGCAGACGCTTTTCGCGATGTTTCCATGAAATATATAAGTTATACGTTTTATAAGTTTGTATTAGGAACAGAAAATATTTATTTGAATGCGTAAATATTCATCACGAAATCATAGACCTATTAATTGTTTGGAATTAATTATTTTGATTTATTCTGAATACAGAAACGAATCAATAATCATCGACATTGCCAACTTCTCAGACGCGAATCGTGATTATTATTTCGTTTTGTTTTACTATTTCCTTCCATCATGTTACCTATTTATGTCTAAAAAAAAAGCTGTGATAAAATATCGTTCACTTTTTTGTGTTAAAAGATGACGTACTGACAATTGTAATAAAACATTTTCAATTTCTTTTTTCCTCACACATGAGTTGCTTAAATCATTTTCTTCAAAATTGAAAAAATACTGTAATTTTGATAAAATATATTTTAATAATTGGACAGAAATTAATAAGGTTTGTAGTAGAAATAAATGGCTGAGTGACAGTCACTATCATTAAGATTTTTCTCTTTTGAGGGAAAGAAAGAACATGTTGCTGTTTTTTATTTTTACATAAAACATGATAGAGATGTGTTAACTGCAAACAAAAAGGTTATTTTTTTTATATATTATATATTTTAAAATATCATATAAATCATTTGTTGAACTCTGATTAAAATAATGTACACATTGCATGCACATATTTTGCACATAATGTAAATACAAGCAAAAGAAATAATTTAATATAGAGTGATTTTAGATTTGATTTTTACTTGCAACTGACTTGACCTGTACCCAGTAAAAGTTGACCCCACTTTTTTTTCTGAAGTGGGGAAATTGGTCCCAAATGCTTGGCAGAACACGGGCACATAAAACTAAAATGTGATCAAGACATCAATAATTTTTTCAAATTAAGTTCACAAGTGTTCCAAATTCCAATATTGAATAAAGAAGTTCAATTCATTTTTTTAAATATATTATAACAATTGTAATAAACGATTCTTAAAAATATCTTGTTTTTTTTAAATATCCCATTACCTTTCCTAAAAATCCCATTGCTTTAGCTATGAAGGGGATTTTTTCCCATAGACCCATTTTTCCAGGGTGATCCCTGTTACCTACTATTGAAACAACTATAAGATTTGGAAAACAATAAAAACTTTGACACAACTGTAACATATCTGTTGGGTTTTTTTGTTGAATATTTTTTTTATTTAAATCCGTGCCATGAATATGATAACAGAATAACTATTGATTGTTTCAAGTGACCATTTGTAATTTTTGGTAGTAATTAACAGTCCCAAAACCCAATTGCACTTTTGTCAATATATTGCAATGCGTATCACACTACGGCATCAAATATCGCAATATATCGCAATACGTTTTTTCTGGCAATACCCAACCCTAGAATTAATATTGTCTGCTAGTCAATTTTCAGAGGCAAATTTTACATTGTCAAATTTAATAATTATTTTGTATATTAAATGTTACATTTTCTTTAAATTATACTTCAAAAGAAACATATCTTCAAAGCAAGGTGCCTACGTGGATAACAACCAACATATGCCACGGCATTGAGTCGATAAGATCACAACAATAAACATGTGCCCCTACATGCTTCGATTCGAAACGGAGTGAAGTTAGACGTGCCGGCTAGAAAAGTTTTATACTTACTGACAACTTGACTCCAGTGTGTAGCATGACCAGTAGTGCGTCTGGTTTCCTGCGGGTAGACGCTTCCACCCGCATATGACATACATGCTTCATCAACAGCGTAAATCTGCAGGAAAAATAAACACAAAACCACGCCGATTTTCGCAGCTGTTGATGCTCCCGCCATCTTGTCTACGTTGGATGTTTTGAACAAAGCTACCGTTTACATGTTCTTTTTCGTATTTTCTGATTTTATCCTATGTCAAAGTAACTTGATTAAATAAAACGTAAAATCGTTACTGATACAGAAATAATGTCTTTTGCTTCTTTTATAAGAAGATATTACAGTTTTAAAGGTTTCAAATATAAGATACTACTTCTTAAACCACTAATCTCTGTAAAATCGCCAAAAGTCGGTACTATACTGTACTGCAGGTGAAATCGTTGATAAAACAAGTTTTCAGACCCAGATTAGGGGTCGTACGTTTATTTTTTATAATTTGAGGTTAGGTATATGGTCAGTCTATCATACAAAATACAATAGAAAAGATATGGTCCTTTGCATAAATTATATGACAAAAAGTAGTATTGACTAGTATATATCTCATCCAGTGAAGAAAACATTCTATTTTTCACGAGTGGCACAGATATGTCAAATGTCTTTAAAAATCATAATTTTGATATGCTACGTTTTCTCTTACTTTATAGAGCTTGTTATTCATGTGTTTTCAGACATTTTAATGGAACAAAAGCGGGTTTTTCTGAATGTTATTTCTTCAAAATTTCCAAAATAAATATTAGTTTATGTCAAATTTATTATCTTCTTAAAGTCAACCATCTCATTAATCAACCCGATTCTCCGTAGTCGTATAAACAAATTTCAAGTATGAGGCGGAAACTGCTTGTGGCCATTTTAGTGCGAGTACTGTTAAATCATTTCAATTTGGGAAATTGGTTCGCGTAGCTCAACCTAACATTTAAGGTTCTTTTAAAGCGACTTATAACTTTTAATTAGAACGTTATTGTGATGTTGCAGGGTAAACAATCAATATTGAGAAAGTTATAGTTTTTTAAAAAACGGAGGTCAAAAAAGGAAAAGTGGTGTTTTAAAATCATCCGCTATTTGTTACGAAATCATATTTATATGCATGTAAACAAATTCTGGGAGTGAAGTCAAATACCCCTAGTAGTATGGTATACGGAGAATGCGGAAGATTTCCGATTCATATTTAAAGAGCCACTCCGTGATTTTCATAACATATTATTTACCTTTGATACGAACCTAAATGTCATATGTGGTGATATAGATCAAAACATCTGATCTTTTCATGTCCAGAAGACATACATATGACAAAATGTAAATCTAAAAACAGCCTTAAAAATGCACAGAGGTGTAGATATCACGTCTAATATACATGTAGATACTAGTTATATAACCTAACAAACACTATCAACTCCTAACTGCCCTCCTGGCTGTTTTAGATAAGTCTCCAAAATTACGTTTGACCATTTGACTGTCCGGTTTTCGATCATAATTGCGACGTTCTACCTTCATATTGTCACTGTAAAAAAAACCAATAAGCTTTAAATTGTGTCTTTTTGGTAACAGTCGATACTTCGCGATCAAATGACACCATTGATTAAGTTTGGCCTGTATGACTCGCACAACTCACGGAGTGGCTCTTTAAGCTAAAGCAAGAATAATAAAATTTTGGATTCGCCTTTTAAATATGCCTTCTTATATAGATGTCCACGACAAAGAAACGATATGCTGAGTTTGTGTGATAAGAGAGGAAAGACGAACTGGGAATCAAACATTCGGGAGTTATTAAATACAAGTGGATATGGGGATATGTGGAAAAGTCAAAATGGTAATTTACATTTAAATTTTGTTAATAATGTCACACAGAGACATACAAGAATGGGCTACGTCAATATCACTTTCAAGCAAATGTTTTTGCTACAGAATATTTAAATCATATTTTTGCAAAGAGTATTATTTGAGTTCATTAAATATAAGAAAATTCCGGAATACATTTGCACGCTTTAGGTGCTCATCGCACGATTTTAGCAATCGAGACTGGAAGACATCAGAACATAGTAAAAGATAAAAAAAATTGTAGGTTATGTAATCTAAATTGTTTGGAAGACGAATATCATTTCCTTTTAATTTGTCCTATGTATGCTGGCCTGAGAAAAAGCCATATTCCGCATTACTATTACATACATCCAAATAGGTTAAATTTCCCTCTCCTGTTAAATACTGTTAACACTATTCTTATTCGCAAGTTATCAACTTTTATTTATCATGGTATGCTACTTAGAAAGAATCTTATCTAAATTATATAATTGTACTGTATAGTTTATTGACTGACTATTGGTTTCTTCACGATGAATTGTGATAACATAGATAGTATTTATGTAAATTTGTAAATGTATTATATGTTTGACATGAATGTATAATGTTTTCCCGGTAAAGGTGTTTTGACATGTTAAATGCTATTTTACATTTGTATGATATTTGTACTATAGGCTTGTGGCCTTTAAGTATTGAATTTTGTATGGTAAGGAACGTTCATTTAGAACTGCCACTTTTGATTTAAAGAGTGACTTGCGATGTGGTATCAGTTATTTCCGTTACGCGAGATCGCTTTGTTTACTTAAAAACGCGCAACTGCACTTATAAAGAAAAAACGTGCTGGACTGTACAAAAGTATCCTACATTAGACATGGTCGCGGTGAAGAACGTCCGATTGGATGCAAGTGTAAAAATTATGTGAATTATACATTTGCTACGCTATAAATCACCTATTGCAATAAGATCACCCATGACCAAAAAAACTAAACTGACGGATATTTTTACGAAACGGGAAGATGTCTATTTTGTCTCTAATTCTCAAGTTCAAACATGAAAATATTTGACTTCACTTGTAACATGTTTGTTTTCATACGTTGGTCAAGAATGCTTTTCATGTTGTCCGACAGACGCTTCAATTTACTTGAAACGATAGTAGTTGTATTACCAGTAGTACAAAGCACCTGTATACGAAAAAGCGGCAAGTGCGCGTAGCTTTGCCTTAGTAGGATGACATTTCCAAGGTACCGACAACAAACAGCAATGGCGGACCAATGACATAAACTCAGGGATAAGATATCTTGGAAAGGTCACTGACGGTCGCTGATGGTGACAAAAGTAAGTGACTTTATTATATTTTGTCAACGTGATACATATTTTATGAATTGCGTTGTTTCAAAGGCTGTTTCATATCTTTTAAACAGAGATATTATCACCGGAAACACTGCCTGAGGCTGAGTGTTGATTGACATTTCGAGTCCATAGAAACCCAGTGTCCCTTTTCATAATAAGGATTGAGTGACTGTGTCACTTATCCTGAATATTGATGTTGCACAATTATTTGGTCATTGATCGACTTGTCAAGTCAATAATAGCTATCAATGCAGCAGTTAGACAGTTTGTTTCAGTTTCCTTCCATTTTACAAAAACTCATTTTGAAGTTTGGTTGTAAGTAGGCCTATTGATAAAATACCGAAAATTTTAGAATTGATAATATTTTCATAATTCTAATGCGTTATCTTCACTGAGAATAATTCTACAAATTGTCTTGACTTAATGTTAGAGACATAACTATATAGGAGGGTCGCAATACAATATGCATTCAGATATAGAGGTTGCAATACAAGATGTATCCGGATACACCAAAATTATCAACACATATGATCCATGCACAAAATATTGTCAACTTCATACAAGATTTTACAGTTTCAGGAGCTTTAGGAACCTAAATCTTTTACTGTTGAATTAAAAATTAATTAAATTATTTGGATGGTGTTTTTTTTTAAGTAAAAGAAAAGTTTCGCGTAATTGTTACAAAACAGAATAACATTAAAAACAACACTTGATGAGTTAAATTTCAACTTCAGAATTCTTGCAAAATCAAAGAAAATAATCAAAATCACCCTCCAGGCACATATACACCGTATTACCTGCTATTGTTGCAAATAGAACGCAACGTTGTAGTAGAATCCCGATGTCAAAGCATTGTTAATGATGTGACATTACAATTAAATAAACTATATTTTCCTTAAGGATATCATATGAAAATTATGACACCCATTAGATGATGACCCTATAGGTATTAACATAAGTAACTGTAATCACCTATAAATTGAAAGTACTCAAGTAGAAAGAGTCTTTTGAGTGAATGGCGATAAATTTATCTCTATTGCCTATTTTTCTAAACACCTTACACAAAGTTGAAATTTCTTGCCAATAAACCCTCAGCTATAAAATTATTGAACTCCACAAATTGAGTTGCCTTAACAGTTAATACAGAAACAATCATCAATGTCTGTTTATCAAAAAAGATCAAGAGTTATGTGCATGTAACATTGCCCCATTTATTTTATCAAAAAAGATCAAGAGTTATGTGCATGTAACATTGCCCCATTTATTTTGTCCATTGATCGGTCAAACTCAGATAGGTATAGGTGGTGGACCGGTGGTTTCTGATTGCCCTTCACAGGCAGTATACACTCTCCATGTCAGGCAACTAATACAAGGCCAATGTGTTTTGAGGAATGAAAGTTTCAAAATATTGATTTTATCAGAATTCGAACTTGTCTGTCTTTGACTTTCCTCTCCACAGGGTCTGACCACACCCACACATAGCGAATGTTCTGACACCAGTTTAGTGCAGGCAAAACCTAAAAATAAGTTGATCAATCACATCATCACATTTAGGTGGATTCTTTTTCATAAGTTGGTTTAATGACCCTAAAATTTGAAAAAGTTGAAAATAAGTAAAATTACAACGAGTGTTGACAGGCGAGATTAAAAAACAAATAATTTATGAAATAATGATTGTTTCTTAACCATCCCTTCTAACTACCGAAGCAAGTTCTTAAACTAAATTGCTTTTGCAATTCTTTAAAACAGTGTTTGACCTGTATAAGTCATGTGGGTCATGACTAATTGCCCCTGAGTCCTTCAAATATTCAGGCAACAATTAGTTGAAGTTACCAGGGACCTTACTAGGGTTTTGAAAAATGTACTCAATCGAGGTATTTTCTTAGAGAACAAGAATAGGTAATTTCAGTCATGAGCCAAATGGTAGGATGCTTCTTCCTCTATGGTCGTCTAAACAGTTATGTTTTGAAGCCATTAAAATTTACATAACATATCTGATTTATACATCTCAAGGTAATTTAAGATTTTGTCTATCGAATGTACCTGGACTTAAATGCATCTATGCATCTTTGATATATGGCGTCACAATATACGATAAATGGCCAAGTTCGTTCTATCTTGCTTAAAGACATTCGGGTCTGACTTATGAAATGAGCTTTTAAAGGGCGTCTTTTTTAGAGGGCAATGTGTACGAGTTTCTTCTAAAGAAATGGTGTAACTATGTTTCAGTCATATTTTTCTTCCATTGATTGAAATACATATTGTTTTCAATACTTGTCAAAATTTACATGAAAAGGGAATTGTCAGATTTATATTTTAAAATCATTTGAGGAAATTGTTTAAACTTTTTTTAAATAGCATATTATTAAAAAATTATAAAAATCACTTGAAGTTATATCAATTTGAAACCTTTGTTTGTTTCATGAGTTGCTTAACTCTGTGTTCTTTGTACATGTTAAAGCAAATTCAAATAGCAAACTATTAATATCTTGATTTATTGTAACTCTTGTCTTCCTTCCAGTTTATCTTGATTTGACTTAAATTGGGCTTATAAATCAAAGGGCGCGTAAATCTGTAAAATAAGAGATCCAAAGGTCTGATAGATGTATTATTGTCTCACATTTATGTACAAGGTTCACAGTGTATTATTTATCTATTTCGTTTCTTTGTTTTGACTGTGTTTGACTGAGCATATGAGTACGACCTGTTCAAATTCGGTGCTTTATACCCTGACTTTGTTCTAAATACCATGTATGGTGATAGCAATTCGAAAATATCAATTTATTCATCCCCAAATATGTTAATCACCAATTTTCAATTACAATAAAAAAGCCTTGTGATTGTGCAGATGCAAAAATGCACGTCTATTTTACATTTATACTAGTTATTCGACCCATAAAAGCAGTATTTTGAAAAAGTGTTCTTCTGTCTACTTTAGATAAGTTTCCAAATTTATGTTTGACTATTTGCCATTGGCGGACACACTTTTCCATTTAAAAACAATGGCTACTTTTTCTTCATTTTGTTAAGAGGATACATTCAACAACACTTGGTAATTCCCTTTAAATTTACACCATTACTAAAGTTTGACATACATGAGATCAACCACATAGACAGTGTCTCTTTAAGACGTTATTAGGGATAGTTGCAATTGGGCGAAATCCAATACATCAGTGATTTGAGTAGGCTGTTCAGATTGTGTGTACATGTATTTTGCATTTCCTTATCCTCTTTCCTCGGGCAAAGAAACTAAACTTTTAAAAAAACATGCTTACCGAGAGGTACACACCAAATAAGGACATTTTGTCATTCTACAGTGTTGAATTTCTAAAATACTAAGCATGTGAGGGTTGCCCTGATGTAATAACTACAATGATGTCACTTTTTCTATCCATGTTTAGCTTCTATTCTCAATCAAACAAACAGAAGAAGATTTAAATAGGGTTTATCATTTTCTTTATGAAATTTGGAGAGAAAAAAATATACTCAATTGAGTACATTGCGTATAGGTAGCTAAGCCCCTGGTTACAGTCATATTTTTCAGATGTGAAATAGTTGATTGTCCCACCTTTTAAGTGCTCAGCCAACTTATTTTTTTGATTATGCACAGCATTTCTTTGTTATAAGACTAGACACTAGAATGTGCACATGGTTTATAATTTACAGTTGTTGCAGAGTTGGAGATCTTGGGGTTGCTGTAAAAGTTTAAGTAATAAAAGGAATAGAGATTCTTTTGGGTGTACTGATTATGTAGATCATAAGATATCATATGATGTAAAAATGTAAACTGTCATAAGCAATAAAAAAAAGTACATAAATTATGAAAACAAAACACAAAAACATCTGTTTTTTTAAAAACCTTGCCATCTAGTTATGGTTTAAGAATGAATAATTCATGAATATTCATCATCATATCCACATTAGTGTAACCGGTCATGAATAAAATGTCATGAATGTTGACCTTGCTTCATATTCAGAAAAAGATTCAGTGAATATTGTTTATTATAATTTTTCACTGCCAAAACCGGGTGACCCGCCTATATGATTAATGTAAGTTAGAGGTGATGGCTATTTTCTCATGACTTTGTGTATAGAGTATAATGCAGTTATTGTTATAGGTGCTAGTTAATTTACCTAAGGGAATGTGATTGTGTCTAGATCCATGTTGAAATCTACGCCTCATTCCGTGCCTCGATAAGGCAAATGCAGCTAATCATCTAATTGCGCTAATTGGACTTAATTGGATAATTACAAATCTATGTGCTGATTAACACATTCAACAATGGGTGAGTGTTTAAATTGAATGATTTAGCAAGATTGAAGTTTGTAATTTTGAATGAGAGAGATTTTGAAGAAAAGATGTGAAGAAATTAGTTCAGATAGTTTTTCATTTACAAGGAAAACAGGAATTGTGTCCAATTGTGATACGAGTGCATCGATACAAAATACATTAAAACAATATATTAGGATATTTATATTATGAGGATCTAGGATACACTGATGTACAATAGGAGATGATACATCGATATACTATAAACATAATTTGTTTCAAATAAATAACTATATAGAGTTATTTACAGTGATTAGACAAACTAAATTTATGATAATGTTTCTGATATTTTTTCCAGAACTTCACAGTCTCTCTGATTCTCATTCGTGTAATATTTTTGACAGGTTGGTAGCTATTAAATAACATTTCTTTTTATGCCCTATCCCTATTCTTACATGAACTGAAGAGAATCAGGATACGTATAGTGTTGCAACCATGGTATCGTGACAATAATTGTCTCGCACGGTCTTTGTCAATACTTCCATGATATAATAAAACTAGAATCGGGTTATATTGTCTCAGAACAAAGGCCTCGATACACAGGTCTATTGGTTTTGATAAACATTCTCTCTCTCTAACTTATATTTGCCTTTTTTGAATTTTAGCAAAAAAAATATCCGTCCATGGCATTTCTCACTTCACGCATCGACTATTTCAATACAACTTTATCATCAATATTCATTACAAGTGCTTTTCAAATACACAGTATCTAATTTCAATAGCTACTGGTAAGACAACAAAACAAATTCACTGCATTATTCAAATCAATCGACTGCCTTTATAATGCTATTGTTGAGTTTTGTTTTGCTTGAAGTTAAGTTATGTCATAGAAATTAATCAAACAAACTGAACCGTTGCATTTCTTATCTTTAGTGTTGAATAATCAGGGGACCAGGTCCTTGAGCACAAGGCTTATTTGGTCTGAAGTTTTGCTGCCCTGAGGAACAATTAATTTGTCTCTGAAATGAAAAGTTTATGGTGCTTTGTACATTTGAGTTTTGAAAAAAATTACACTTCAAAATCACAAAGTAATATTTAGGCAACTAAAACTGTTTTCTTGTGTCCAGGATCTCAAAAAAAATTAGTTAAAAGGGAATGCTTTACAGTATCTTTCTCAACTTAACGCATTGTCAATAAATTAAAAACCCAATCTACCAATAAATTAAAAATATGTTATGATGGGTCTTTTCATTCAATGGTAAGCCTGCTTTTACCTGAAATCTTTCTGGCATGGTTTCATTTATGGTTGTCCAAATCTTCTTTTTTCCCCCAGTTGGCACAAAATAGTAACCTCTAGTCTCATAAATTCTAAACTCCTCTTATGTTTTTTTTTGATAATGTTACCAAAACAGACAGAAACGATCAGTTTGCACAGGAATATTGCATTTGAAAAGAGGGTTAGAAGACAAGACTGATGCACATTCCCCCAGGAAATGGTTATACCTACATCATATTGTCCTTTACAACCATTTTCTGCCAACCTCCTAAAGTTGTTATAAATTTAAAATACCAAAACCTTAACGATAGTCAGGATCTCCATAAAGTTAAATGGATCTCAATCAATGAAGAGAGACATCTTCACAATCTTCCTTTCAGTCATATGTAAATGTTGATGGAAAAGGATTGCAAACTTATCATTATTGTCATAATAACAATGCAAAACAAATACAAATTATTCGTGGAAGACATCCTCCACATCTCTGACATAACCAAAGTTCAATCATCCGAATATTATCATTATCAATGAATTGATGATAAAAGTTTGTAAAAGAGCATGATATTCTTTAAAGAATATCCACAAAGCAGTCAAAGTATTTTTATTAAGAAGACATAAAGTTTATTAAAGTGAAGCATGAAAATATCTTTGCAAAACTAACTATCAATCAGCCTTTGATGATGACAAGGTTATCAAATATCAGTCACACAGCTTTGAACTGAAAACAAAACTCACAAGAAAGAAACATATTTCCAGACAACTAATCATCAATCAGGACTGTGCAGTAGAGCAAAGTAATTTACAACGGTGCTATTCACCTGCAACTAATTCAACAAATAATCGGCCTATCGTCTGCTATTTAATCAGATCATCCCTCACTTAGGACAATAGGATCGAATCAAGAAACATAACAATGAAAGCTATTGATTAGGTAAATTGTTCCGCAGCGATGACATTTCTGTGTTCTTGCTTGTCATTGGATGATTAATGGAAAGAGGTCATCTGATCAGAGGTTGTGAGTTTTCCGGTTGCCATGGCGCCTGGGGTAAACTGTCACAGAAAGGGTATTGTTGCCGTAGGCATTATCACTGTTAGCAAGTATTGTGTAGAGAGATATGCTGTGGCAATTATTGCATAATTCATTACACGTGTTCGCTGGTGCATGAAGATGGTGATGTATATTGAAGTAGTGGTACTTGAATTACATCGCGGTCGATAGGAGCTGGGGAAAGGTAACGATTTTTAATTGTCATGATAATTTGATTTTTCCCAAGTGGGCATTATAATGGTTACAAGTTTGGTTTGAGCTTCTGTTTAATTATTAATTATGGATATGACTTGATTCGGATGAAGATGAAGAGGTAATCTTGAAACGTTTCTATTATATGATGTAATTTATAACTTGAAAAAAACTTAAATGAATTATTGATGTCTCATTGTAATTTTACAATTTTTTTAAGATCTGCTGTTAAGAAAGAATATGTATGAGAACAGTGTTAGCTCAAAAGAAGCTTGAAAACTATTAACCAATGAGCTAGAAAGTTTGATTTTATTAAGTATATTAGCAAACAAAACACAATTTTCATGAATAGTGCTGGTCAAAATACCATACTTATTTCGTATACAGACAAGAACTGTTATTTCTTCCGTGGGTCTATTCTGTAAAGTCCTAGTTGAATTGAATTTTCCCTCTATCAAACAAAATTCATAATTCAATTAACTGATTTTATAAAAAAAAAATATTCTTCTGATGTTTTTAGAATTTTGCCTATCTTCAACACTGGGAAAAGGTGACAACTTGCAAGGAATTTTATGAAATTCTATTTCTTTCAAAAGAATGCACAACATAATACATTATATATAAGTTTTTCCCTCCATGTTATGCTGTTGTATGAAATCATATTCCCTGGTTTGTTTTGCTTCTGATAGTTATTTTAAGTTTGTAGAAATTCTGTTTTCAACCCTACAAAAGAATTTGGAATATTCTTTTTGTAAATCTTTACCTTTGAATAAAAAAAAAGAAATCTAGGAGAGTAACCTAGTGTGTTTGAAAATCAGAGACATCTTATACTTGATTAATAGCGAGTTAATTGTTAACAGAAACCGAAATAGAGCTTTCAATTTAAGGAGGTTGTTTCCCAACACAATTTTGCAATAACTATTCATTTCGCTTTTGGTTACTTTTGTAAGAGTCTCGTAAAACCCTCTCTACGACTTGGTTTAAACATATTTTTATTCATATAAGAATCTGGTTCGGTAAACAGTCTTTGCTTTTATGAATACCTCACCAGTACAAAACGTAATAAGTAAAGTTCACAAGAACGAGAGAAATAAAAACAGAACAAAATACATGAAAACTTCAACATGACTTAACCCTTAAGATGCGGGTCCCGGAATAATCCGGGATGAAATTAGCTTTGCCCGCAAATCCCCTTAGCGAGATGCGAGTAGCACACTCTGTTTTTCTCATGCTAACTAATTATGGCCGCGGGTCTCAGTAGCGAAGGACGGAAATTTATTGTCTAGCAGTAGTCTCAGTTCAACGCTTGTATTTTCGTTCCGGCTCTCGCTAAGCAACCGTGTTTTGTTTCGTTGGTGTTCTAAATAATGCGCGAACATGCTCCGAAAATTATGCGAACATTGATAATGTTTATCGTACCGAAAATAAGCGTTAAAATCACTCAATTTTCCCCCACTCCCCGCCGCACGTGCTAATAGCCTGTGGGCACTTTCTCCCCGCTCGCACGAGCTTACCGTCCCGCGCGAGCTATCGTTTGCTTACAAGCCTGCACTCACACCAAACGTACAACCTTATATCGCATGCCCTATGCTCTGAACATTTGGGCGGATTTCAATACCGGTTGGATCATTTGAAAGAGCAGAAAATTGTCTTCAATGTATCTTCAATTCATAACTACACTACCTGAATTGAAGATACAGCATGTGCCGCAAAAAAGGTGATTTTTACATATTTTTAGTTTTACACCATTTTGTCACACCAATTTTTACATGATGTGCTCAACGTATTTTGACAATTTTTATATCATAAGACAGAGAGAAAGATTGTCTTTCTTTCCATGTAAAATGTGTACATGCGCAAAAATAAATAAAGACACAGCAAGCGCCGCACAAAAAGCTAATTTCTCGATTCAAATCATGTAAACTGAACGGCGATTTTGACATGTGCCTTTCTTTCGCTCATATCTTCTCAACAGCTAGGCGTATTTTGAAATTGATTACCTCGTGATAAAGAAGGAATAATTGTCTTCGATTTGATATAAAAAAATTATATACACCATATAGAATAAAGATACAGCAAGTTCCGCAAAATTGTGACTTTTGTTTATTCTTTACGTTTTTACAATTTTCTCACACTTTATATCACATAAAGTTCTCGGTAAATTTTGCAATTTCATATATCATAATATAGAGAAAAGGATGATCTTTATTGCAATATAAAATTGGTATGTACAAGAAAATCAGAAAGGACCGGCGCGCATCGCACAAACAGGCAATTTCTCTATTCATATTTTGTTGACTGAGAAGCGATTTATTTTCAACTGCTTTTTACACTTCCTATCCATTTAACGGCAGAGCGCATTATCAACATTTTTATATCACAATAAAGAGGAAAGGATCGTCTTCAATTCTATACAAAATTTGCAAATTACAATTAGACAATAAAGGAGCGGTTAGTGATGTAGCAATTATCAAAATCTGTTCTAAAATACCCGAGGGTACCATCTTTGCAAACTTTATATATTCCAAACCAAGTAGTACATATTTATTATTTTCATATCATCGTAAAGCAGAAATAAATACCTTCATTTTCATGTGTAAGTTGCCCATATTTGCATCAAAATAAAACGTGTGGAAACGATGCGACATATGTTGCGGTAAGGCGATTATCAAAGACTTTATTAGTAGCTATACCCACGTTTCGTTGGTAATAACTTCTAATTACAGTGCAAAAGATTGTTATGATTTATTTCTTCGTAAAGAAGAATAAATTGCCTTCAATTCCATATATAATTTGCATGTATACAAAGCGAATAACATGATTTATAAAGTTTGAAATAAAGACAATTTATATTGTGTGTGAGTGTATGTTTCAACGGGGATACCCCGCCTGCACGCGCTGAGCGCGTGCGTTTGCCCGGGGCTATTAGCTTAGTAATATTACTGTGGGGGTCAGAACGTTATCGGGATGTATCACTACCCTGTTTTCGTAATTTATATCTTTCGTTTAGGATGGCGTATCGTAATAAAAGTTATCGTGAAATATAGAGCAAGAAATTAGCTTCAATTCTGTATATAATTTGCATGTGTGCACTCAGTGATTAAATGTTTCTATAATGTTTGAAATAAAGACAATTTTTAAAGTTTTGTAAAATTCGTTTTTAGACATATTATAAAAATAATTTTTATATCGATGTGAAGAGGAACTATTCATCTTTAGTTTCGTTTTGATTTCGCACATGCGCTCTTGAAATTTATTGAGTTATGGCGCCCGAATTGAAAACAAGTTTACTTCAGTTGTAGAAACCGTTCCAGGGGTGATAGAAATTTCATTCAAAGTGTCAAGTAAGTATCATCCATTTGTAACACGGGATTCGCCGACTAGCGTTGTATAAAACGACGATAATGTCCGTATTTCGCTATGTAAACACGCCATATGTTGTTAAAACGGTCGCATCTGGCGGCGCTGGAAAATTCGGCCACAGGGGCTAATTGCGCTATAACGGTAGCGAGGCGAGTGCTGGAAAATTCAGCCACGGGGGCAAAACTGGTCAAAATAATATTCAGCAACGTAAGGGTTAATATTTGTGGGTACAAAACTAGGTGATAAAACGCTTGCAGTTGCTTTTTATGATAATCAATTCATTTTACATTTGCAAATATATTAGTGTAATGATTCTAAGATTATTTTATTTTCACAACTGGTAGTTAATGGTAATCCATATTTATAACACTGTTTGGAGGCTGTGACCGTTTATGTAAAAGAAAGAATTATTTCTTATATCTGTATAAAGTTTGAATATGAATAAATAAAGAATAAAATCTTCATCATGATATCCACATGCGCATTCAGCGTTAGTCAATATATATCTGTTGACTTTATCCGCATTTAGATCACTGCAGCCAACCTTTAGGCGACTGTATACAATCTGACAATATCTGCTACCGTAGTTTAAATCATGACTAAATCTCTACCACTTCAGGGTAATGCCAAGTATTCAGTGAGGAATACACAAATAATGCAATAAAATGTTTCAGTATTAACAGCTACAGTTGTGTGTATAATACTTTCTTCTTGTTCTGATGTAATGTGGATTCTTTTCCTTTTAGGAAAAGTAAACTGGTGGTTTTCATTAATATTTTTAATTCTACCCACGGTCATTTTTAAGCTAAATACTTAAAATTCAACAACCTACCCTAGTTTTAATTTTTTTTTTTAAATACATACTAAATCGGACAAGCTTACTAACTTTGAATAAAGAAAACCTATCTGAAACTAACCTTTGATAAACTGGCGGGCAAACAATTAATTCAAACACTGGTCTAATGTACCGTGGCTAGTGTAAAGTTAGCATTTTTACCTGGACAAATATCATGCTTTGTTTATAATATTTCTTATCTATGGTCGCTTTGTTATGCATTCTGTCATAATCCTCAATGCTGAGTAAGATTGTGTCTGGATTAGTTAATGGTTGTTTCATTGCACTTGTGTGTACAAATTTTACCGTTTCTAGTTGAGGCTTAAAGGAGCAACAATGGGGTTGTGGTTTTGTAGTTATTTGAAGCGAGGTAGTGCCTGGTCCTGAGTAGCAGTGCGTGACAGGGGGTATAATTTACGGCTTGTAAATAGCGAAAAGTGCGTGACTTGCTACTCGTCAATAGCAAGCTTTGAGTTGATTATATTGATTAAGAGAGACTGACAATTGCTCAGGAGAAGTTATTTCTGCTATTTGTCTTTTCTATTGATAAATGTATATTTGGTATTTGTCTTGGTTTGTTTGATTTAATGATATATTTTTGTAAAAAAATTGTCATAAATTCAAATAAAGTAATTTTCTGGTTGTTCTCAAATTCTTTATTTAAGTAACAATCGATGATTATGATAATTTCAATAGATAGCACATATCAACAAATATATCCTCTGTCACTATCCTACATGTGCCTGATTTGTGATTTGTAATACTGGATTAGATAATGTCATTTAACAGTCAGAAAATACTGTTACAAACATTGTTTGCAACCCTTAACTGATTAGTGGCTTTACTATAAATTCAAGTACAAAGTGCACCTCTCCTACTTTTTAGGATGCCGCAAATGGCTGAAATGTTGCCAAGAAGCTCTCAACAATACTCATATTTTCTTTATTTCAATATTTGAGAAACAATTTGATCATTCATTTGCTTATTATCCTCTGCCACATCTAAGTTGGCAAGAAGATACAGAAATTACCTGCGTCCGTCATCCATGTGTGCAGGTTCCCCTTTGCTGGACCAGAAATAAAAAAACCAAAGTGGCTAGCTCTACATAACATGGTTTGACGTGGTGCTTTTGGGGTTTCACCTAACTTTTTGTTTTGCTCCTCCATTGGAGACTACTGAGAGTATTGTTTCCAGAACAGAACTCATGACTAAAAGGCCCAGCTCCATGAAACTTGGAATGAAGAATTCTTTGTTCTCTGTTTTGGCTTATTTCATGGAATCGCATCGGAGATTCCTACCGAAGCGTGATCTAACAATAAACGGATAGTAGCCAATGTTGATTCTTTGTCCTCTTTCAGTACATTTTAAAGGGAATTTACAAACACTTCCTAGGTCAGTCTTCCAGCAGAACCATTTTGCACTTGTTTCCCGTGCAGACCATTACTTAAAAATTGCAGAAATAGGAATGGAAAAGAAACAGTGATATTATATTACAATATTTTCTACCTGAATATTTATATAGTGCACATGGCACCCAAACTAATGTTGTGCGGTTTGCTTCTTTTAGTAGACTAGGAATATCACTGAACTTTTGACCAACCTTCCTCTCTGGTATTGAATGAACAACACTACACTGACCATTTCAACCAGATTAACCCCCCTCTCTGAATCTAATCACCTAGGAACCCCCAAGCCACCTAAAGTCTCTTGATACAGAATCTTGAAATATGGAATGAGAATATTTTGTTTATGTCTTCTACTTCATGTTTACTGTCACAATCTTTATTGTTCAAACTCTTTACAAGCTTTGCATGGCTGTGGGTTATTTCAGACCACATATCATGCATAATTGGTCACACGTGACAGTATATTGACCCTTGGCTTACACCCTCAAATACCCCCTTCAACTCTTTCATAAATCCATTTTATCAACTTAACACAGGGCCCCAGATAAGATGTGTATCTGTGTAAAATACGCACGGGTAATTCAGATATACGCATTAAAAATGAAATCAATTAGTACGCTTAAATTTCCCACATTACGAGGCAGTTATTGTTTACATGTGTGAACGTGGGTTGTCAAATCAAAGTTTTAATTCAACATGTCTGATCTTTACATCTCGAACAGTAGCCTACTTGATGGCAACCTGTGTGGAAACGAAGATTTTCGAGTTTATCTGAATGATTTTATTTTTTTAATCATACTTCATATTCTAGGGGCACTTTCGTTTAATGCAAGACCTTAAACAGCGAACTTGTAATGAGGATCTGAAAACGATAAACTTTGAAATATGCCTAGTTTATTTTCATTTGGCAATTTTACTCCTCAATTTTTATTTGGAGGAGTGAAATACGCCTTGATTCAAATAATTATCTCGAGCCCTGTAACATTAAAAAGCAAAGAAGGTTTATGAAACGAATATATGGATGAGAACTTCTTTATTCTTAAAATGCGACTTCGCATTCTAAGAATAAAGAAGTTGTCATCCATTTATTCGTCTCTTATCTGATTTCCAACTTCTAAATGCCTCTCAAAGAAGTCAAAGAAGGTATATATTTCAGGTCGTCTCCCCTTTTGTACATTTGTTTGTCCTGAAAGGATTTATCATCATAAACTTCTGGAAAGTTATTGACAGCTTTATCTTTTTATGTATGCCTTTGATGAAAGCAAATCTATGTATAAGTTCAAGATCATCTTTTTAAAACATTAATTATACAGATGATATTCAGGTTAGTTATGCATTTCTGCTCGTCAGCCAATCAAAATGATAAAGGTCCATTTCTTTCTTACACCCATTAAAATGTCTGATTCATGACAAAAAATAAGCGTGGCACTTCATAAAATCAGTTCATTTCATAATTTATTCATACAAGATATGAGGGATTTATATACACAAATTGATTAATAAAAAGATATAATTTCATAGAGGTGAGAACTGTTGTTTGCCGTCTTCAAATTATTGATCACAAACTAAGCAAACATTAGATAACATGGTATTGAAATTTGCTCTATTTATTTTTCACGCTTACAATATCATGTTTCTATTACAGAACTCTATACGTCAATAATAGTGGGAGAAGAGAATTTGAATACCGTTTGTAACCTATCAATCATTTATCACAAGCAGATAAGAACAACTTAATGTCATACTTTTGTAATAGCTCTAACAAAAATCCAACCAGGGTTGAAAAGGGGTACCTGTCGTGCAAAATCACACGAACAGAGCCTAGGCTTTTGATTTAGAATTTGTATTATTTAAAAAGAATAGCCTGGCCATTGGTAACATTTGTTTTGCCTTTCATGAGGTCCCTTTATTTCTTAAAATAAATTTGTGTGGCAAATTTTAAGTAATCACCTTGTAAATTGGCCTGGGTCCTGTTGCACAATACACTAAGGTAACCTTAAATCACTAAGGTAGCCTTAGTGCAATGTTTAAGGATGTCATGCAACGACCCCCTGATTGGCATCTTGCAAAATTTAGTCTTTCCTCCAATATCCTGTAACTCAAAGGTAGTTCCATTCAAATCCATGACATTTATCACGTTAAATATGGTAACTGTAATATGTATTATACATGGATTACCAGGAAAGTGGTATTAGGTCTGTTACTTTTATCGTCATTGATCGCACGGAATGAATAAGTTCTAGCCTCAGTTTAACGTTGTTTTATTGATCGCTACATTACGGGTGGAACCGTCATAGCTGACGTTGCTGCATTAACTTGAACAGTGTTTGTTGTGGAAACTTGAGCATTCCTTGACTCGATCTGAGTTATCAGCTCACTTTCAGGATTATCTATGGATTAAGATACAGATTAAGGAGATTAAGAGGAGGAAATGTAACTGTGGAAAGGTAGGTGAGTGTGGTTTACTCGAATGATATGTGTAAACTGAGAAGAAGTTGTTTTTAACTCTTACGTTGCTGAATATTATTTTGACCAGTTTTGCCCCCGTGGCTGAATTTTCCAGCACTCGCCTCGCTACCGTTATAGCGCAATTAGCCCCTGTGGCCGAATTTTCCAGCGCCGCCAGATGCGACCGTTTTTACAACATATGACGTTTTTACATGGCGAAATACGGACATTATCGTCGTTTTATACAAAGCTAGTCGGCGAATCCCGTGTTACAAATGGATGATACTTACTTGACACTTTGAATGAAATTTCTATCACCCCTGGAACGGTTTCTACAACTGAAGTAAACTTGTTTTCAATTCGGGCGCCATAACTCAATAAATTCCAAGAGCGCATGCGCGAAATCAAAACGAAACTAAAGATGAATAGTTCCTCTTCACATCGATATAAAAATTATTTTTATAATATGTCTAGAACGAATTTTACAAAATTTTAAAAATTGTCTTCATTTCAAACATTATAAAATCATTTAATCACTGAGTGCACACATGCAAATTATATACGGAATTGAAGCTAATTTCTTGCTCTATATTTCACGATAAATTTTATTACGATACGCCATCCTAAATGAAAGATATAAATTACGAAAACAGGGTAGTGATAAATCCCGATAACGTTCTGACCCCCACAGTAATATTACTAAGCTAATAGCCCCGGGCAAACGCGCGTGCAGGCGGGGTATCCCCGTTGAAACATACACTCACACACAATATAAATTGTCTTTATTTCCAACTTTATAAATCATGTTATTCGCTTTGTATACATGCAAATTATATATGGAATTGAAGGCAATTTATTCTTCTTTACGAAGAAATAAATCATAACAATCTTTTGCACTGTAATTAGAAGTTATTACCAACGAAACGTGGGTATAGCTAGTAATAAAGTCTTTGATAATCGCCTTACCGCAACATATGTCGCATCGTTTCCACACGTTTTATTTTGATGCAAATATGGGCAAATTACACATGAAAATTAAGGTATTTCTTTCTGCTTTACGATGATATGAAAATAATAAATATGTACCACTTGGTTTGGAATATATAAAGTTTGCAAAGATGGTACCCTCGGGTATTTTAGAACAGATTTTGATAATTTTGACATCACTAACCGCTCCTTTATTGTCTAATTGTAATTTGCAAATTTTATATAGAATTGAAGACGATCCTTTCCTCTTTATTGTGATATAAAAAAGATGATAATGCGCTCTGCCGTTAAATGGATAGGAAGTGTAAAAAGCAGTTGAAAAAAAATCGCTTCTCGGTAAACAAAATATGAATAGAGAAATTGCCTGTTTGTGCGATGCGCGCCGGGTCCTTTCTGATTTTCTTGTACATACCAATTTTATATGGCAATAAAGATCATCCTTTTCTTTATATTTTGATATAAGAAATTGCAAAATTTACCGAGAAGTTTATGTGATATAAAGTGCGAGAAAATGGTAAAAACGTAAAGAATAAACAAAAGTCACAATTTTGCGGAACTTGCTGTATCTTTATTCTATATGGTGTATATAATTTTTTTATATCAAATCGAAGACAATTATTCCTTCTTTATCACGAGGTAATCAATTTCAAAATACGCCTAGCTGTTGAGAAGATATGAGCGAAAGAAAGGCACATGTCAAAATCGCCGTTCAGTTTACATGATTTGAATCGAAAATTAGCTTTTTGTGCGGAGCTTGCTGTGTCTTTATTTATTTTCGCGCATGTACACATTTTACATGGAAAGAAAGACAATCTTTCTCTCTGTCTTATGATATAAAAATTGTCAAAATACGTTGAGCACATCATGTAAAAATTGGTGTGACAAAATGGGGTAAAACTAAAATATGTAAAAATCACCTTTTTTGCGGCACATGCTGTATCTTCAATTCAGGTAGCGTAGTTATGTATTTTATATTGAATTGAAGACAATTTTCTGCTCTTTCAAATGATCCAACCGGTATTGAAATCCGCTCAAGGGTTCAGAGCATAGGGCGTGCGATATAAGGTTGTACGTTTGGTGTGAGTGCAGGCTTGTAAGCAAACGATAGCACGCGCGGGACGGTAAGCTCGTGCGAGCGGGGAGAAAGTGCCCACAGGCTATTAGCACGTGCGGCGGGGAGTGGGGGGAAATTGAGTGATTTTAACGCTTATTTTCGGTACGATAAACGGTATCAATGTTTGCATAATTTTCGGGACATGTACGCGCATTATTTAGAACACCAACGAAACAAAATTCGGTAGCTTAGCGACAGACGGACGGAAAGTACTAGCGTTGAACTGACACTACTGCCGTGCAACAATTGCCCGTCCTTCGCTACTGTGAACCTTGGCGTTAATGAGCTAGCGTGAGAAAAATAGAGTTTG
The DNA here is from genome assembly GCA_921293015.1 of Phorcus lineatus. Lineage (NCBI taxonomy): Eukaryota > Metazoa > Mollusca > Gastropoda > Trochida > Trochidae > Phorcus > Phorcus lineatus. The sequence goes on along the minus strand of OV121085.1, from coordinate 26,968,342 downwards.
GATGTCGCATCTCGCCCAGAGGACATGCGGTCAAAGCAAATTTCAACCCGGACAGGCCCGGGACCCGCATCTTAAGGGTTAATTTTGAAAGGAATATCAAAAAGATTGGGACTAACATGTGGATTTGGTCAAAGTTCCATTTTGAATAGATGAAATATGTTTTTCTTTATTTGAAAAGAAATATCTTCGAGTGCAGTCAGAATTTGAAGAGTTTAATGAGAAAAGTAGAAGTAATCTGGTATCAATATTGATGATTTGGGGTAACATTTTAGTTTACTCCTTTGTTATTAAAACTTTTTGTAAGATTTTTGTACTTTCAGCAAATTTTAAAGTAAAGTAAAGTCTTTTAAAGACATTTTAGAAGTATCCATTAAAAAGGTTTTAAGAATTTGTAGCAAAAAGGTAACCATTCTGAAATAAAAAAGTGGACCATCTATTACTGCTTAATTTTTTGACAAGCACTAACAGAACTTGGGTAAGGTGAGAGAATCAGGATCAACTGGTAACTACTTCAAAACATTGCATTATAAGCTCAAGAACCAAGACTTGTCATAATCGTGGATTAACTTACAGATAAGCATAAAGATCTAAGCGTAACCAAAAATGCTATACATGTGAAAAGTGGTGTATGGATGTCATATGATTTAGGGAGGGGCCTTTGATGACGTCGGTAGATGGTTCTGATTTTTTCTTTTCATATTTCTTAATATTTCTATACAATATTTATAAGGAGGAAATGTATATTTGAGATTTTGTGTATTTTCTATAAACCTCTCATTTAGATTTTCAGTGTGACGTACCTAATACAGCACATCCTTATAGGGGTATTTTTGTGGAAACAAAATTCAAGGGGACAATCCAGTTTATACATGTAATTAGTACATGATTACTGATGGAATCATTTTGGTTGATTTAGACTTGTCAAATAGATAAATGAGAGCTGAACTCTATAAAATAAACCAATTACAAGAAGTGAAGTCATTCATCGGCGCTACAAGAGTACAAGGCCTTGCTACAGCACTACAAGGCATTGTTTATTAGTCTTATCACAAGTCAACTTTTTTTAATCTGTGGATGTTCTGTCCACACATATGGTTTATTTTTATAATGTTGTAAAATTAGTAAAAGTACAGCGCCTTTTTTTTTTTTTTCCCTTAAAACATAATGGAGGACTGTATGCCGATAGGTCAGTCTCTTTAAGGAAATATCTACCTCTGTATCTTTTGATTAATTACATTGCAAATACTCGGTACATCACCTTTGGTCTAGTAGACTAATTCATTGATTATGTCAATCTTTTTACAAGAAGGTCAATGTTGCCTTGGTTTCTTACAAAGCTTATTGAGCCATGTTTTACACAAACAACTGTCAGCCGTATGTCTGGGAGAAATCATTACCTTAATTCTATGTATCAAAAGAATCCAAAATAGGTTTCCTAAAGACTTGAACTGTTTTTTTATGCACTAGGGTTAACAAATATTAACTTTGATGAAATGCATACCGGAGCGGTGTTATATAAACATTTGCTTGTTTACAAATCTAGTTCCTTCTTTTGGGAAATATTTATTTTTAGTACCAATATAACTACACATTTGTTTGTCATTAGCAAATTCCAAACTATTTTTTTAGATCTTTAGAATTATGCTACTTTTGAATTTCAGACTCTACCAAGCATTCCTTTTTGGTTCAACTTTGTATCTGCTCTTCAGGTTGACCTTGACTTGATCAGAAAAACCATGAAATCTAAAACTCCAATGATCATCTTATCCTCAAAATCTGAAATTTTTAGAAAAATATCTTTTTACATGGAGATTGAAGTTCATTCATTTGCTTTTAACTAACACACCTCCAAAGAATAGATCCCTCTTTGGACATGTATAACATATATGAATGAGATCACTCTTTGGACATGTATAACATTTATGAATGAGATCACTCTTCTGACATGTATATCATATATGAATGAGATCATTCTTCTGACATGTATATCATATATGAATGAGATCACTCTTCTGACATGTATATCATATATGAATGAGATCATTCTTCTGACATGTGTATCATATATGAATGAGATCACTCGTCTGACATGTATATCATATATGAATGAGATCACTCTTCTGACATTTATATCGTAAATGAATGAGATCACTCTTCTGACATGTATATCATATATGAATGAGATCACTCTTCTGACATGTATATCATATATGAATGAGATCACTCTTCTGACATGTATATTAAGCATATTTGTGATCCTATGTATATCAAGCATATTTGTGATCCCTCTTTAGATGTGTATATCAAGCATATTTGTGATCCCTCTTTAGATATATATATATCAAGCATATTTGTGATCCCTCTTTAGATATGTATATCAAGCATATTTGTGATCCTTCTTTAGATATGTATATCAAGCATATATATATATATATGTATATAATGTTTGCCCTGCAGGTGTGAGGATGTCAGCGTCCGTGGCTCAACTCCCGACTATACAGGTGTCCGACACCTCCCAGAAAGATGCTGACTACGAGGATGACTTCGAAGACGAACTTGACTCGTTTATTGCCACAACAGAAGAGAAGAAAACTGAAAATGATGATAACAAGGTAGGGCTTGAAAATATACTACATTTATCCTTGAATTTTATCCAGAAGACAAGGTCCATTGTTAGAGCCTTCGTGAAGGTCTTGCATGGGGAAATAGTAATAACGTTAACGTAAGTGTTAACGTATCATTGCAAATGCTGAATGAATTAGTGCAAAATCATTCCCAGGGACCCATTTACAGGAATCTCCACTCTTCCACAAAGGGAATATTCTGTTATTCACCACATACTTAAGATTTGCTAACCCAGAATATTTTAGGAACCTCAAAGATTAGTTCTCACCTTTTGAGTCCCATTTAGGGATTTAAATCAATATTGTGTATTTGGTTTTGTACAATGAAATGTGTGAGTATTTATATTACAAGAAGTATAGCAATCGTATTTTACTATTTTTTGCATCAATAGACTTAACCATATTTACTGCGAAAAACCTAAGCAGAAGATATAGCAAAGACTATGTCAATATAGCATGGTTACATCTTTCTTCAGTTATTCATCACAGAAAAATAGATAAGATGAAGACAATTAACTTGAAAGTTTTAAAACCTAATGTTTTCATATTTACTGCTAAAAATCTAACAGCAAGGATAGCACTGAACATGACAAGAAAACACGCATACCATGTTTTTCTTCAATCGATACTTGGCCGATAGATCAAAAGAATGACAATGTTACACTTCCAAAGTTTTATCAAAATATATGTTATGATGATTTCTGTGTGTCTCAGGAGAACGAGATGAACAACGACTCTGACTCACAACCGGAGAAGGGGTCGGAGGAGATTGAGAAGGGTCAGAAGGAATATGGGGGGGTGTCGGGCGGGGCCAAGGATGACGAGACGGATGATGACGACTACATGTTCAGTGATGACCAGAAAACTGCTATGAGAGAGCTGATTGCTCAGCGACAGGAGAATGACTTTCCTGGTGAGTCAAGACCTGGTGTAGAGGACAAGGTCTTTCAATGATCCTTGATTGTCTGAAAATCTGGTTTGTTGCATTCTGAAATATCAATTAGGATGTAATGTCCTTGTCGGTAAGGGTAACTAAGGGCAGTACTTTTATTGATAAGGGTGCGCAGTATTCGTTATGTTGGTGTATTGCAATACAGAAATAACATGATACATACCAGTAGACTTTTCTGGAATTGCTGAAAAATGTAACCTATAGAAATTGGAAATTCTTCAAAGGCATTTAGAAGTTGGTGTAATAATACTAGACAATTCTTATGGATAACAACTTCTTTATTTGATTTCTCACGACGTTTCTGGGCTACTTCTTGCCCCTTCTTCAGGTGAATTCTTCTGAAGAAGGGGCAAGAAGTAGCCCAGAAACGTCGTGAGATATCAAATAAAGAAGTAGTTATCCATAAGAATTCTCCAGTACTATAGAAAGTGATTTTACTGAAAGTTGTAACCAAAAAGTGAGAACTATGAGTGAAAATAGCAAATGTTAAAAAGTCCGAAACCAGTCACTGAATTATCTCTCTTTACAAAACAACAGCCAGTTAAGCATTGGTCACTTTTCCAATTGCTGTTATTTAGTCAAGAGAGCATGGAAAAACTAAAATATGAAAATACCAATATATTGCAATATAGAAATTGAGGAGTGATGATGAAGCAACAGACTCTTTTTGGTCTCAAGAGGCGTTTGCTGTCAGTTCCTGTAAGACCATGGAGTTCTGAAGACAGGAGATTAAAAGACTTTCCTGGTGGTGGCAGTGTTGTGGTAATGGAGCTGAAATCAAAGCTTCCCATATGAGTTTATAAGTTCTGTTTATCCTACTACAGCACTCTTGTAATAACAACTTTCGGGTATTTACATCTGCAACACTTATTGACACAATTTTCTCTGCCGACAGACGAAGATCCTCCCGAATACGATGTGAAGGATCGTCTTATTCAGCTGAATGCAGAACTAGCCAAGGAATCAGTTCCTGAAGAACGGGAACACAAGGTTGGATTCAAAGAGGAACTCGTGGCAGTGTTTGCTCCTCCGCCCGAGTTCAGCGACGAGGAGGATTCTCAGCGAGATAAATCAGGACAAGGTCAAGGAGAGGTCAAGGGTCAAGACAAAGCAGACGGTGCTAGAAAATCACCTGAAAATGCTGACAAAAGTAGTAGTGACACTAAGAAGAAAAAGAAGACAGTTGTAGTTGAACGTGACGGAAAATTTGAGGTTGTGAATACAGAAGATTTAACGCCAACAGAAAGAGAATTGTATGATGTTCGCGACACAGATTCCCCTCCAGCTACCGGACCAAAGAAAACAGAAAAGAATACAAATAACTCCAACCTTCATGCACAATCAAAACAGCCTTCTCCTCCCAAACAGCCAAGGCCGGCCACAGCAAATGGCCACACAAGCAGACGTCAACTTCGGCCAGCTCAAAGTAAGCAACGCCCAAAATCTGCAGCTGCAAAAAGTAGCAGGGACACTTCATTAGATAATTTCACATACACATCACCATACGGTTTGTCTCCAAAACAGAAAGAATTAATGGAGGAACGAGCAAAAGCTCTGGAGGAGAAGAAACGGGAGGAAGAACAAAGGAAGAAGAAAGAGAAGGAGGAAGAAGAGAAGGAAAACGAGGAAGCCTTCCAGGCCTGGTTGAAGAAGAAGAGGGAAGAAGATCGCAAGAAGAAAGAAAAGGAGGAGGAAGAAAAACAGAAGAAAAATAAAGAAGAAAAGGTAAAATCTTTCATTGTATATTTCTATTTTGTCATCCTTAACAAAAATTAAAGATTTTTTGCAGATGAAATAGTAAAGGATTTTGATTTTTTTTATCTAGTTCTGCTTGAAGCATATAAAAGAAACACTCATGTGTAATTCAGAATGTCAGAAACATAGAATAATCCAAACGTCATACAGATATAAATGAAATATTTTTGAACAATTGTCATTTTAGATTTGGTTTTAAATTGTTTTGTTTTATTTATTTATTTTTGTGTTGAATTTCATATAGATTGTTTCAAGACTATTAGTTATTTGTCATTGAATGATTATTATTTTTCTGATTAGTTTATCAGTCCATTAATGAGTTAAAATTGCTTATGAAGAAGAAAATAAAGAGTTATATCAAATTATGTTTTTAGAAATTGAGAATGGAGTCAGTTAACTGCTCTGATAAATCTCTACATGTCTGATTCTTTTAGCAACATCTTATCAAATTGTACTATTGTAATTTTCAATAGTGGTCAGTCTTTGCTTTTCTCATGCATAGTTTATTTCTTTCTCGCCTATTCTTTTATCTCTATAAATCAAATAACAAAAGTGATGCATAACCTATAATTTTTTAATGAATATTTTTTTACACTACAATTTTTTTTATTATTACAAACTACAACTATGTGTCTTATTTTGAAAAAGTTGAGTGAAAATAAAAATCATCTTTTAAGCATAAGAAAGTACATTTTACTGTTGGAGTTACAACATTTTTTACAGTATTAGTACTACAAAATCAACCACAAGAATTAATTTTAACAGTTTTTGCCTTTAGTCATCACATATCAAAAATACTTAATTTTTTACAATATGTGGTTGGTTATGTTATTTCTTAATCTCAATCTGTTTTTCCAAAGAATCCAACTCAACAGGAAAGTACAGAGAGCGAAGCTGACTCGGTCACAGTAAGAGAATTTCAAATCTATAACTCTTTGTTTTCTTTCTTCAAACCATACACGCACAGGGAATTTGGGACGTGTCCTGCATGGCTTCACCAATCATCCCAACTTGTAATGTATACATACACTCTCATTGAAGCTGTAGTCTCAATATGTTTCAAGTTTACCTAGCAGCAAAGTTCTTTACTTCAATTGACATTACATCTAGGGAATTCCTTTTTCAACCTGACAAGTAATCAGTATCAAAAAGCTCTGATTCAATTTAAGACATAAGTTTCTGAAAAAGATGACGTTATTGAAATGCCATGAGAGTCTTTTTCCTGTACACCTTAGAGAGTTGAAATAAGTCTTATCAAAGTACTTGTCGAAATGAGTTTGTCTAAAACATTGGTCTAAAAACTAATACAACGGATGCAACACAACCAGTGCAACATCAATGACACTGCAACAATGTTAAAGTACCCTTGACAATTGGCTTAAGTGGCCAACGCCACAACCATGACAGACGAATTATCTCCAAATCCCTTCACAAAGTCTCCAATGCCAAGATTTTTAGGTTCTCCTTTAGTTGAGATAATGTTTGAGATAATAATTGAGGTAATTACGCCTTTCTTAAGCTAAGAGGACTTAAAATAACTTAGGCCCTGATCATTTGTTGATTCTAACTTCATCCTATTTTGCGGTTTAGTCCTGCTTTTGATGCTAGGTGATGCATATTTTGTCTTGCCTAGTTTGTAAGCATTGACGGATATGATTCAATGAGATTGTAAACATACCAGCTTTAATAGCAACCGCTACTGCCTTGTAGAAGGGAGATAACTCTTGTGCACCAAAGGTATACCATGATAAGGAATGATCTGCCCAATAAATTTATAAATTTGTACTTCAGTTCAATCACATGATAAGCTTTATGAACAGTTTATCTATTAGACCAAGCACTAATATTGTACTGACAATGCTAAAAAGAATTAGAATCATTAGCCGTCACTTATAAATGTTTGCAAATCCGTTCTTACTCAAAGATTCTGCTGATACTCATTTCAGTTTTTATACCGACTTATATATTCATATCTATTCTTATATATCCTCACTGTATTATGTCACTGGTGTCATATAAAAGATGTCAAGTTATTTATTTTTTATAGGAATTCTAGAAGATGTGGTGATGAAGAAAGAGGAAATATGTTTTTGATAACAACCTTACCTTTAAATTCTTTGGCGTAATATTGCATGGAAGAGAACTGTGATGTAATGGGCTGATGAATCAAAATACTCCCCAAAATTTCACTTGTTTAGTTGCAAGCATGTGCATTGCATGACCTAATTGTAAACCTTTTGTAACTAGCGAAGACAAAGGCAGCTCCAACTTGAACAGGAACTTGAAGAAACTGCTATGGAATCGTTTGAGCCTCTCTTTCAGGTAGCCAATGGAGTGGCGCTTAGATTCACGTAGTTGCATGTGCTAGCCAATCAAATGTAGCTTTACCATTTTTTAAATATTTTATTTTTAATTTCTATATGTTTTATTAGTTGATCATATCTTATTACACCATTAAAGAGGAATAGATTTTAAAATGATGAATTACCATAGATGATAAATTATTTAAAAAAACTATTTGATTTTTATATGAGGAACTCTGAAAAAATATCTATCTGTCTTTGTAAATGCTTTAAATATGAGATTGTTGTCTCTGATGTGGTGAAAAAGTGTTAATGTTCTGATGTTTGTTTTGATTTTTTTTTGTATGAGAAGAACTCATATCTAAACCTTTTGCTAGATTATAGATAATGTATTGTAGTAACATGTATTTGATATGTATTTATTGTTTGTTCACATCAGTCATGTGTTAATAAAGCTTTTAGTTGTTTTTATGCACACAGAAAACCATATAGTCAACAAAAGCACCTTTGAATTAATGCTTTTAACTTGATAAATTGACTTACCATAATTTCAGATTAATTTACAAGAGTTCTCTCCCTTCTGCTCAGCCTGCTTTTGTGAGATGAGAGTGATCTCCCTTTCATAAGCTTACATATTCATCATATGAACCAATGTTGATCACAACAGAGAAATGTGAAGGTCCAAAAAAAAGGATCTTCTGCTGCCATGTTTATCAGTACACAAAATGTTTATTTTCTGAAACATCATCAACTCCTGTGCATTACACATTGGTTCATGAAAACTTTCCTCAACAGATAAATTAGATATTTCATTTCAGTTTATTAAAGTCCATAGAAAATAACTGTAATTATTTTCCTTCCTTTTTTTTCAGTTGGATGATTTAATTCAAGTTTAATTTAATTTTATATTCATATGATTATTGAACAAAAACCAGAAAACATCCTTACAACTGCTTTTTATTGAGTTTAGATTTGACACTTATTTTATTAACATGATCAAGCTATGTGTATAATTATTCTGATTTGCTTGATGTGGTGGACAAGGGGAAAATCTGGGAATTGGAAGACGTCATGAGAATTAGAATACGCATCTGAAGAAGGTTTACCTCTAACTTACAATACATCTAAATAATGTTGTTTTACTATTGTTATTAAAATCAGATCCTACCAAACACTGTTCATGACCCAAGACTGGGCCATTGTTCATGAAGGGTCAAGTGTTTTACCCTTTTAGTACAGCCAATCATTGACGAAACTAAGAAAGAGGGAAATGGATATTTAATCCTCTGAATCTTGAGCTGCCACTGCCATATATATCTAAGAACAAGGAAAAGGCAGAGACCTGATTTTAATGAGATTATTATTATCATTAAGGTAAATGATGGTTGATTCTTTTCTTTCTTCCCATCTCTATGGTTGTGTGCTCTGATGGAAATATGTAATGTGTATTTGCTGTGATGTGATAGCCTTAGTGTGCTTCTTTATTTCATACTTATTCAATGTTTATAAATAAAAAAGGAATATTTCAGTTTAAGACCCATTAGCCAGTAATTACTTTTTTCACAAAACAACATTTATTTTTTTTTTTTTTTTTTTTATGCTTTTGCTTTGCACTGTAGACAACTTACTTATCTGTAAGCAATTTTCAAGGCCTTGGGAGGTTGTGTTGCTATGACAACCACTTAGAAAGGGAAACAAAAACCACAAAATTTGTGATATTGCCATAAATTCTTTCAGAAGGAGGAACGTGAGGAGGCGTACCGAGAGTGGCTGAAGTCCAAGCGGGCGCAGCTGAAGCAGGAGAAGTTGCTGAAGCGTAGAGAGGAGCAGGAGATGAGGGGCTGTTATCATACCGTATCACGCCAGGAGTGCGAGAAGGCCTTCAAAGAGTGAGTTGAATCCTTAATTGGCCTGGGCCCTGTTTTACATAAAATCAGCTTAAAGTCATATGCTCATTTTTGCAAATTGTAATGCATGCAAGAAAAATAGTTTAACACTCAAAGAAATCCTTCCCCTGACATTTGCAACAATTTTCGTATATCTGCATACATTCTGGCTCTCTATATTGAAGTTCAAAACACCATACCCTTTGTCTTTGTTGAGCGTCAGACCTTACCACATCATTTCGCAAAAATCATGACGTAGAACACATGAAAGTACCCAGCTGAATTTGCAATTATTTCTTGCCGTTCGGTCTGAAAAGACATACGATAATAAGCAGCGTCACCCTAAACTGTAAAACGGGCATAACAATGAAAAGTTTTGCAGACACGACAGGAAAGATTGGTGTAAGTGATAAGAATTGTGCGCATGAAGAATAATTAGTTCAGTTAAGTTACTTAACAAAAGTAATTCTATCACTTTAAGTGCTATCCTTTAACATTGCACTAAGGCTACCTTAGTCAGTTTAAGTGGCGAAACCGCATTAGTGGTGGTTTGTCGTTTTTCAAGGGAAGTAACTCCAAAGTCGAATCCAGTATGCAGAGCTATCGGTTTGTTTACGTATTCGCGCTCGCGTGGTCGGGAGGTATGTTGTCTCAAAGCTTTGACGCATTTTTTTTTTTTGAAAATCAATAAATAAACAGGTACGTTCCGATAATTGTTAGTTTGTCAAAGAATATCGGCTTCATATTAAAAGACTGTAGTGTACGTGGACCCACTGACTTCATATGCATATCATTGTACTATAATGATGACAAGCCCCGGGGGCCTCATTTCAAGAAATCAAACAAATGTAATTTTAATATTAAACTGGAAATCAAAACGTGGTCAACACTAGTATAAGAGAAATACTAATGAACAGGTGCCCTTAAGTTTTATTTTTTAAAATTAATTTAAACATTTTCTTCCTGTCGTTATAAATATTTTCCCATCAACATTTAATAAGGAAGATCTGCATCTTTTGGACTAGGCTTGTATGAATTAGATTCTAATATTTATGTTTTAGTGTAATATTTCAAATGTGGGCCCTCTGTTGTCAATCTCCTATAAGCGACAAACTAAGAGGGCCCACATTTTAAAAACCCATGAAATCATGTACTGATATTAATTAACAGATTTTAATCTTGATGTTTTTGTGTAATATTTCAAATGTGGTCCCTCTTGTCACTCTACTATGAAGAAAAAAAATAGGGGGACCACATTTTAAAAAAGCATTAAATCATGATGTAAATAGAGAAAATATGAATTCTAAAATGTTGAGAATTTTAAATTTTTATTTTTGATTTTGAGGGGAAAAAAACTGTTAAATTAATTGAATTTAAGAAAACAAGAAAGGTATTTGAGAACTTATATTAAATGATTAGTTCGATGAAATCTTACCTGCTTGATTTTATTGAGATATTTCCATCAACAATTAAAAAAATCCTTCACTGCATTTTCTTATATAATGGGGAACACTGGTATTTATAAACAGCTAGTGCATTTTGTTTAATATCTTAAATGTGGGCCCTCTTTTATCAGTCACCTACATGCCACAAAATTAGGGGGCCCACATTTTTAAAAACTATAAAATCATAATTTTGATACAGAAAATGTGGATTCTAACATGTTAAGATATAAAAAAAATTATTTTCATATTGAGGGGAACAAAACAATTAAATCAATTGAATCTTAAGAAAACATGATAGCATGGTTTTGTATTTTATTGAGATGTTTCCATCAACACTTTAAAAAGTCCTGAACTGCATTTTCTTTTACACTGGTAGAAACAGATTCTGATGGTTTTTGTTTCATATTTGAAATGTGGGCGAACTTTTGTCTAGTCTCAATCGTAGATGGAAACCACGCTCCATCGCAACTTTGTCCTGACCTTGTATCAAATGCATCAACCAATGAACGTACACGGATGATCCATGATCCCTGACCTGACCTTCTTTTGACCAATGAGAAAGCCCTGCTCGTTGCTATGGCTGTGTACACGATCGTCCTTCTCTCAGTCGGCCAAAAGTAACTTGGATCCACATTACTTCGTAAAATAGTTCCCATAGTGTACTTATTTATTTAAATAATGTCGTACTTGATCCTCAAATACAATGTGGGGGCATTACATAATACGTTTAAAGTTATTAAGCTTCAAAAACTGTCTCGTAAGAAATGTGGTCCCCCTCGTTACGGCCTCTATAAGGAGCGAAAGAAGGGGGACCACATTTGAGATAATCTTATCTTGATGGGAAATAATCATGAAAATTATTTACACCAAAAAGGAATTCCTTAGTAATATTTCATGAAAAGATCGGCAAATTAGAATCATAGATATCGAACTTTACAGCAGGGATTCGAAACCAAATTGGTTAGCTTCTAGATGAACCGCACAAGTTATTTCCCTTGCAAAAGGGCCAACCACCACTAATGAGGTTTCGCCGTTAAAGTTACCTTAGTGTTTTATGCAACGGTGCCGTGGACTTAACCCTTCACTTTCAGGTCCCTGAATATATATATATTGTTATTAATTGAAACAGTGATATTTCTCCTTTACATCATCCTGTATTACCAGGACTACTTCATTTACAGCTTCAGGCAGCAGACATTTGATAATCTGAAATTTTATTTTTCCAATGTCTTTTAGCATACCCAGGCATTGATAAAAGTCAACTTTATTCCTAGTACCAATATGAAATTTATTTAGTAACAGAGTTTTAAGAGATTGAAAGTTAACCTCCAAAAATAATAGCCTTAAATGTGTCATTATAACATACCATGATTATGAAAATCAAAGCCTTTGACAGCTATGGATCACACATATTAGATATATTATTTGTTTATAATTTTAGTTGACAACTTTAAGCGTTTTGCATATGTATACAGGTTACAGGAATATATTTTTGAAACCTACTTAAATGAAGCAAATATGTTAAAAACATTTTTTTGATTTTTAAAATATTTTTCAGATGGGTGAAAAAGAAGAATGTTGAAGCAAAGAAGAATCAAACATCGGAGAGACAAAGAGGTCGCTCTGCTCGTGCAGCAACTAGAAGATCACGCAAAAATGCAGCACTTCTACGAGCGATTCGCAATTCCAATTCATTTCAATATGTTGATTACTATGGCTACCGGTTTTGATACTGTCAACCATAACTCAACCCATACTGCTGTAAAGTCATCATAGCAACCAGGGGTCGTCTCAAAACAAATGACAGTTGTCAGAGATTTTTTACAACCAACCTCTTATCCTTAATAAATTAGTAGGCTTGAGTTAAAACCTAAGATTGATCCATGTTTGGTTTGGTACTGAACAAATGCAGTTGTACAGTTATTACAAGAAACAACATTTTCTCGAAAATACAGTTTTGAAAATGAGAACAAAGAAGATCAATTTTGATAGAATAAGAAACAACATTTTCTTGAAAATTCAGTTTTGAAAATAATAACTAAAAAAAGTTAATTTTGAGGGAAGAAGAAAGATATAAAAATTATGCAGTACTTCAAAAAATGCATTGATGCATTGTTACAACAAAAAAAAAGAACTGAAAGCAAAAGGTTGCATTTTAACAGGAAATTGACAAGCGGAAATGTGCAAATTTTAATTTTGAAAAAGAGCCCTAAAGGTTGTCTTTTTGAAAGGCATTTTTTATGTGCTTCTTTGATTGTAGGCAGCTTTACCAAGTTGCGGCAGGCTGAAGGTTGATGGCTTGGAAAAACTTTTGTCAAAAAGTCATTTTCATGCAGAGATGACCCCTGTTGTTTTATATAACTGTGATGAGAAGATTTCAGGGATATTAGAAACAGATGAAATTGTCGCAACTGGTCTGTGATGTGCATTTTGTTTGATTTTGATAATTACTAATGGCGGCGATGCTGCTAATGGCTGAATGTTGCAAAAGTGGTGTTAAACAATAACTCGCCTTTTAACATTGGTGAGACAGTATATTATGATATGTTATTATCATATGGAAAAAGAAAAGATCATTGTTGAAATTATTCAAATGTTTGCGAAAACATTTTTTTGGTTACATTTGAAGTTTAATATAAACTCTTTTTAAAAATTGTGATTTTGAGATTTAATGAAATTATAACATTTAAATTAATTAGAGTGACATTAAGTGCATGATTAAAGACGCATATTGAAAGAATTTAAAAAGACTTATATATCATTGTTGAAAGATGAACAATATTTTTGCACTGTAATATTGTATAGGTGGGAGTAGGGTAGCCACGTTCAATCTAACTGTGATATGTATATGTGTATTGCTATGTCACTGCAAAACAGAGATCAAAATATTTTCTTTTTCCATATCAATCCTCTATTTCTCCCGAATCTGTACATCTAAATATTCAACACTTGTTTTTTCTCCAAAAAAAGAAACATCAAGATATATTTTGAATACAAGTGAAATAATCATTTATGCATTTTGATATCTTGTAGTTACATTTGGAAAAGATTTTTCAGAATTTTGTTCCCATAATCCTGTGACTGTAATTTTTGTTATTTAGTAATTCATGTTTTAAAAGACAATCAAATTCAGTCATTTTATTAGATGTTTTGAATTTGCTTTAAATTAGATTAAGGTTAGTGCACTTTAATATTTTCAAACAAGAAAGGAAATTTGGGAAATTGTATTGAAACCTCTGTATATAACTATTCAACTGTTGTGCTTCCATTAGAGTAAAAATAGTGCCACATATTTTTTGTCATACCTTTTTAGTAGTTTGCTTTTCATTTTATAGAATTAACTCAAACAAGACTAGTTTTTTTAGGGGGGTGGGGGGGATATGAACTTTACAATTATGATCATAATTTTTTTTAACAAATTTAAACTTCAATTTAACAAAGAATGATTAATCAGAAAATTGGGTAGCTGTTTTAAGTGTAAGTGTTTTTTAAAAAATCCAAAAGTAATTTTAAGGTGTTGTTTTCAAAAATTTCTTTTACATCAAAGGTATTAAATGTCTTTGGAATCATGAAATTTGCCTTTAAGTAACTCTACTTTACAACGAAAGTAATTGATATTGTTACAACCATGATATTTCAACTTTTATCATACAAATATTTTCACATATCTGAGGAATCTTCATATATATGCAGTGCCTAAAAATAGATTACTAAAAATGTGTAATAAATTGCCTAATAAGTTAAATTATCTATATTGTAAAAGATCCAAATATGCTCTCCATGGTTTATCAGATTGGTATCTTCCACCATAACATGTGTCCAAAGTCTCTAACTTGAGGACCATGGGGCTAATTTTCAGACTCATACCATACCACTGATGTCGAAATTATTGCCCAAGCAACGCTCAGCCCTGTAAGTCACTTATTCTGACATGTACCTCGTGTACCAGATATTGCCAATCTTAGTGAGATAAGATCTAGCTATCTGCTTACATTTTATTTTTACTACAAAACTTCAGCTGTGCTATTTTTAGATAAATGGAATATAGCCAATGGTATCTTATAGAACACAACATAGTTGCAGAAGAGACATAGCTGCTATGTAACCCTGAGTGTATTTTTAAAAACTCTGAACACGGCAAACACTGCTTACAAATGATATGACCCTATGAGGTGTAATTTGTGTCATTCCCGTGCCACAGGTCACAGGGACGTCACTGTGAAGGTGAATGCCTGAGATCTCGAAAGAACGATCTAGCGGGGTGTATCAACAAAAGGAGGGAAGTTAAGATCTTATTTTAATGAGATTTGTGATATTGCTACAATAGGATAATAATGAAGCAAACGTCAATCATGAAATTTACCAATTGTTAGTTTACCCCTTAATCAAACTCGTGAACTCAAATCATAAGTTTATGTTTATTAAATTTATACTTTGAATCTAGGGTTGTTTCTTCTCTGTCATGTTTGAAGAGTTGAAACTTTATGGGAGATAACTCAAGGTAAAGGTTATTGTTGTCCATGTAACTTGTAAAACAATGTTTATATTTTATGCAACTAGAATACTCTGTCTAATTTTTGTTTTGATAAAAATGTCTTATGTCAGGTTTGAAATTCATGCAAAGTTGAAAGGGACTTCAAATTTGAAATAAAAAACTTAATATTCTTATGTAAGGTTAAACTCAACTATAAGAATGGCAAATATTGTATAAGAACTTTAATCTGATACAGGTTCATCATTTATTCATGATTTATTATAAACTTTACAGAGAGATGTATACAAATTTCTATTTTGAATATCTTGTAACACTGACTGTTTCATTATGATGATAATTTGTTTCTGGTTGTTAAACAAAACACACATAAAGAGAAAAAAATTATTTCAGAAAATCATGTTCATGATATCTTTAAGATTTGTATGTTTGATAAATTTGTTGCAGTTTCATTTAAAATTAATGATACTTCATACCATAGTCCATTCTCTCCCCACAGAGTTAGCTCAAGTCATAAAATCCTACACTTAACTCTGTTTCAATACAAGCAGCTGAGCTTCCGGATGATTCTCTTATTGACAAAATATTTCAACACAAAATATCTGCAAAATCTTCAGCCAATTACACACTTCTTGCAGGGTAAAACCACAGGCTCCAGACTCTGAATTTACAATATCATGTAAGTATATGTACATGTAGCTATATATAACGTAAACAAGGTCTAACACTAGTGACAGAGTCGTGTCTGCAATAGGACTGGAAATGGTTTCCTGGCTCGGTTACCCTTTGTAAACTTCCTAGACGGATCCCAGTTCGCAT
Organism: Phorcus lineatus; assembly: GCA_921293015.1. Classification (NCBI taxonomy): domain Eukaryota; kingdom Metazoa; phylum Mollusca; class Gastropoda; order Trochida; family Trochidae; genus Phorcus; species Phorcus lineatus. The sequence continues at coordinate 26,952,066 of OV121085.1, read as the reverse complement.
TTCCGGTCCTATTGCATACACCACTCTGTCAGACCTTGTTTATGTTATATAGCTACATGTACATATACTTACATGATATTGTGAATATAGAGCCTGGCACCTGTGGGTAAAACTCACCGAGACTTACATGATGATTCATTATGACATTAGGTGAATATGTTCCCCAAAGAAGACCCATGGTTTACTAGTTCGAGCCGATGCATGTTGGTTTCACCGCAACTCTAAACCACAATAGTGTTGCAGGCTTTCTCCCTTTAGTAATACTAGCAGCCATGATATAAGTGAAATACTCTTGAAAGCGGCTCTATAATGTAATTCTTAAAATGACAAGATGACATTCAGTTGTTAAAATATTTATGTTATCGATATATATCCAGCATCATAAACTGAAAAATACAAAAACATACTGTAGAAAAAACATCACCGTTTCTGGCATGAGATTATCCCCAAGTTACTTCTTCCTTGTTTGGAAACATTCGTCACGTGAGGTAAGAATTGTCCAGTCACGACCAGATAAGTCATCAGGATTTCCCCTCTATTGCCAAAGATCGGATTGATCTTTTTGATTAATACTAAAATTGGAGTCTTTCAGATGAAGTTTTGAATTAAATGTTTGCTGAGAAACACAAAAATGACCTCTAAGGCATTGTAAGCTCATGCTTTTATAAACATACACCACGAGAAATTTATGGTGAGGGATTCCAAAGGTAAGGTCTAATCTCCACACCACACCATAAGCTCAAGAAGAGCTCATAGTAAAACAGAGGTTAACATAAGCTTTTATGACTTGAGCTGCCACTGTGGAGAGGATGATAGTAGTCATTCATTAATGTTTGGTTGAGAGTTAACAAGCAAAAACCACATTATGAGGCCACATGAACTAATTTTCTTTTTACTTTTCAAAATGTTCAGGACTTTTTAAAAACACTCAGTTTTGAAACCAAACAAAAACAGGAATGCATACTTTTGAAGTTTGATCCAGAATATATCAATATATAATATTCAGAGTTAAATGTCCAGAAATGATGTAAAAACAGCAGCTTTCAGAAGCAAACAAATGGTTTGGGTCTATTTCACAGAACACTGATGTGAACGAGAAATATATTTCACGTGGCCAGAGGTTGAAATATAACTGTTGGATGTGTCAAGTGATTTCATGTAGACCTATTGTACGCCTACATATTTCATGTTAATCTGTTTATCGTATAGAGGAATTATATCAATCTGAATAAACATTCCGTCCAAAATTATTATTTCCTTTTTCCTGTTGGTTGGCATATCTAATGCCCCTTCAACCTACAAAACCAAAAAACCGTTACACTTTCAAAATGGTTACTTTTATACAGTTAATCACTGAATGGTAATTGTTTTGCCTTATTTCAAAGATCAGTAGTAAATAAAGGCCAAGCACGAGTGGATACTGCAAAAAAACTATTGAGGAATTGCCCAAGCAAAGTGTTCTGTCATGATGCAAGAAAGTCAGGTCACAATTTGACTCAAACTCTCACAGAAAAAGCAAGCAATGGTTGCAAACTTTTTTTTGCTCCAATTTAAACTTATTAACAGAGCTGAAAGGTTGGATTGGCTTAAAACATGGCCTGTTAAGCTTAAGCTCTTGCACCCACGAAGTTTAATTTTTTTCGAAATGCACCATTTACCTAGGTGATCAAAAATATTTCTGCACTAGCATCGCATTTTCAGAATAACATCTTTGTAACGCAAAGATTAAAGTTAGTAAATTTCGTCTTTATCCCCTTCAAATATGGGCATCCCATAATGCAGGGACACCAATCAAGCTGGAATATCTAATATTTTGAGAATTTCATCTTTGCAGGATTGAGACCAAGGCGTCTAAATTTCATTCTCCTACCCCCACAAGTGATGGTGTGCCTGGGGTTCATATGGTGTGGTAGGGTCTCAAATAAGAAAGGCTAAACAATTTTTTCAAAGGTCTGTGAAAGAGACAATTTTATTGATGTGATAATGAGGATTCAAATGAGCCTATCGTCCACACCCCAAAGTCATCTCCAGTACAGTTGGTAAGCAAAATATAAACATAAAATTAACTGGTCAGCAATAATGTAGTGTCACTGTTGGGTTTTTTATGTTATTTTTTAAATAACAAGCTTCCTTACTTAAATATATATATAAATTATTGAATACCAATATAAATAAATAATGAAGAAAATACCATTGGGACAGGACACATTAAAATTTCCACCATATTGGGAAGAAAGTCCTCGGAGGTTGAGGTGTTTGGCAGTTGTGGTCAGTTGACATCTTAGAGGTTCAAGTGTCTTATGACACTGTCATTGATTATAAAACTTTCATTTCTAATTTGAGAAATGTTCCAAAATTTACAAGTCCATTGATGTATGTTGGTTGAACATCTCCTATCCCTCCATAATGGCTATGATATAACCAACCTAGCTGTTCAAATTATGATTAGGGCATAAAACTTTACTTTACTTGAACAAAGAATGTAACTTCCCATGGGGTATAACATCATGTTTAGACATCAGTAAATGACGTTTTAAAAAATCACAAACTCGGAAAAATAAACTTTTTAGCACACTCCAATCCAACTGGCGTTTAGATGAACAGTTCTACATATTGCCAATAAGGCCCAATATACTGCCCCTATTTTAGAATTGTTGATTCAATTTTATATAGATTGCATCACACTAATGTTTTTTTACACAGAATTATTTCAGAAACCCTGTTACACATAGGGTCTTCATTCCAGGGTAATGGAAGACCCTTTGAAGTTTAAAGTATGGAGGATAAAAGATTTCTGTTGTTTTTGGATTTTTTTTGGCACACATGACGAATACATCACAATCACTCACCCATTCACACTTTTTATCTCTAAAACTTATAAAAGGTCGAGGTCAAACAGCTCGTTCATATTGAATATATCATTACTGGAAATGATGCAGCAACACTTTATGGTTGTGACATATTTGAGAATATAGAAACAACATGATGGACAGACAGAAGAAGCAACAATTCAGACAGATCACTTTAAATTTACAATATCATGATACAACATCCACTTCTGATAAAACCAGTCTTGTATACTTTTATCAAAATCTATCTGTTTTTCAATTAGATACGTGTTACGGACTACATATATAATGTCTAAAATGATTGAAGCTCCTGGGACAGGTTTTTAAAACGTTTCATTTATATATGAAGAATTTTGCCAACAGCAAAAGCAAATCAAAAACATCATCAGTATACATATTCTTTCTCAACCCAAACACAATAAACTGCAAGTCAAGGTTCATGTTGTGAACATGTGGACATTTGTCATTGATTAATTTTTAAAAACATTGCCAAAACATTTGCGCATGCTGACAGTCCCAAAAGTGGTGCCTTATGGTTTCAACTTCAGAGTGTCAAAAACGTACATAGATTGTTTTCAGCAATTTTAATCTTAAACAGGAACAAGTGTTGCATGTGTTGCAAGTCAAAGATTGACAGAGCCTGTAGAGACCCTTGATCAGGGCAGTGTTGTACAGCCGGAGATCGTCTTCCTTCAGGGTAGCTAAGATACATAGCCCCGCTAGTAGTGAGAACGTAATCAAGCTAACTTTACTCTACCATCAGGGTGACACGGTGACGCTTATCATGATATGAAGCGCTCATAAAATATAATTTTGCATAATTCTTACAGTTCACGTTACATGAATACAAATTGCTTTCATGACATGAAGCTCTCACCACATTGCGATCCATATACACAAATCGGGCTATCATTTGAAGCGAGAGAACAATCTTATATTTCAATAGTGGTCTTAAGCTCTATTAAAAATCTCATTTGCAGTTCACTGACGTCTCTCCAAGCATCATGAAGCAAGTTAAATACAGTTATCTTCACTGTGGCAATATCAAGTAGAAAGTGTTTTTATTCGTAAAAACAGATGTCTCCCCCATACACCATTTCATGAGACGCAGAATTTCGACTTCCTAACATTTATATTGCCTTTTTTAAAAATTTACAATCGGAAAAAAAGAAAATTTCATAATTAGACCTTTAAGAGATAAAGATGCAACTTAGACGATTTAAACTCAACTGAGGTCATATGATATTTTGGCTATATCTAAGTTCAACTCAGTCCGTCCTCTGTCCTCATTCATTCTTGCAATCTGTCCTTGTCCGTATCAATCCTCACTTTCTGCCATATTGCCCAACAAATTAATTGTAGATGCTTAATTGTAACCTCCAAAAAGCCAGGAGTGTTTTGGCGGTTCATTTGTGCAACATTACAATTTAAATTGGTAAAACATCGAATTCGGCTGTACGGTCACCTCTACTTATCCAGATTGGCTTAGGAGAATAAAATAATTGATTATCCCGAATCTTATAAAGAAAATTTAAAAAACCCAAGTTTTAACAGTTTACACAGAACAGAAATGGCATGGACCTGCAATGATTCAGTTGGAAATCGAAATGAAAACAAGAACTTTAAGGACATCAAATAAATGGGTAAAAGGCAGGCAAGTTTCTCAAACTGACACAGAGTATGTTTCATTAAGGTTGAACGTGGCTTTGATTAGAGCCAAAATGCTATTTGTCCCGAGGCATGTTAAAATCTCCTTTCTAAAGTTCCATTTTTAACTCTGTCAAAATTACATTATTTCTCGTTTTCAATGATAATCGAAAAACGGCTTAAAGATTAAGAAGTCGAAACTCTGCGTCCCATTTACATGTTTATATGTTATATGACTTACTGAACCCTATCAAGCCCTGTATGTCTTGATGTCTGCTTGAAATAAGTTTCCAAAATTACGTTTCAGCCATCGACGCACGCTTGTCATCATTGGAAACTCTGTGCACTACCAAGGCTAAGCGTGGTGAATTACAATGTTTTATAAACTAGGTTTCTTATTTCAATAAGACGGATTATAAAAGCATATGAGTTCTGCTTTTATTGTTATTTATCACTTACAACACCCTTAGTTATTTTAAGATGTTACCCTTTTTTAAAAGGATCTCCATCAGTGTTTTTTAATGGAAACGAAATTCCATGGATGGGATATTCCTCTCTCCCTATTTATATTTTCTAATAACCTACATGCTTATTTCACATCCATGCGAAGCACGTTACTGATTCTAATATTTGGGTTTACTTTTCACTGAAAAGAGACCAAAAACAATTATCTTTAATTTGTTGTCCGCCAGATTTCTTCCCCACCCGCACGAAAAAAAACAAATCAACCTGTAAGGAATTAATCTATAATGACTATATTTGAGATATATTGTGCTGGCCCAAACTGGCATGGAGGTAGAGCTTAATTATGAGTATCGTCCTTCTTACATATACAATACATCGCACATGCCAGATGCCTTGCTTTTATGGGCCACTTTTAATCAAAATATTTTTCTGCAACAAAGTTTATGAGGAGTAGACAAATATCATATCAAGAAACTCGACCTGAATAATATGTTAGAATTCGTTATCATATCATAGTCTCTTGACTCAAAGTGAGTAATCGTACAAGGTGATCTTGAACATTTGTAATATGGCGGGAAAATCTGCGTGGGTTTTTAATATGTCGTAACTCGGATGAAAAATTCTTATGTGGCGTTTTTATTTTTGATTATCATGTTATTTCTGTAGTTTCAGGTCCAAAAACAATATCAGTGTTACAAATTGATAATATTCTGATTTCTAGTAGCACTCGCGAATTTTACGACAACCACAAATCGGTCGCTCCTATGGTGGCAAGAGTTCCGATTGAAGTATTTACGTTTTTGTTTTGTCTTTCCTCTTTTCAGCCGCGAAGTATGAGAATGTTGTAATGTCTCTTCTTGAAGGTAATCGTTTGAATGACAAATTACAGAAAGTTGAATGTTGTAATATTAATTTTCTATAATAGCAATGCGATTAAACGCAATGTCTGTGACATGTTCGTCTGACTAAATTGTCTCCCGTCAGATTTTGCAAGCTGTGAAAATCTTCTCTACCAAAACCAGTATATGTGTTCGTATTTCAGAAATTTCGTTATTTTATTTTGATTTATGTATTTTAAAAATCCCATGCGAGTGATGTAATGCAACTTTAATTTTTATTTCTATTTCGAGGATTGTTTATTTATTCATGTTGGTCAATCGCCAAAGATAAAAATAATTCCTTTTAACATATCAACAAGGAGACATAGAAAAGCTAGTGACCCCAAAAAATTCGCACATTCTTTAAAAATTTGCCACATTTCAATGCATTTCCTTGTTGCATAAATTAATGATCATTACCAAAATTTTAGTTTTCTATGGTTTACAAAGGGCAAAGTATTTTGACTGCACATATTTTTATGTTGTATTTCTTTGCAGTATTTAATGAGTCAAGCAATTTACAAGTTTTGTAATTTGTGACTATGTACAGATTGACTATGTACAGATATATTATTTTTGCACATATCAAATTTACAACGCGTTTCAAACATGACCTGAATAAAATATAATAATGAAAAGAAAATTAGGGTAGCCTACCTATGGTCAAAGTTGAATAATTAAAATTCTTCTTACCAGAAAGTTATCATTTTCAAACAATGGAGGGGAATTCCTAACCATGTTTGAACTTCATTATGCTTTCCAAATTTTGAATTCATACTCTTGGTGTCACGGACTAGACTCTTATCAAACAAGTCTACTCGTGGAGAAGAATTTTTATTCAAAGTGTCATATTTCACTGCCTTCCCAGCTCATTTTGGAAATAAAAACCTCCACCTTTCAATATTTTCCCCAAACATCCAGCTAAGCTTGTGTGGAGAAACTTTGGCCACTGGTAGTAAGGGTAAAAAAATATTGTGACATGTATTTAATTTTTTCCAACCTAAGTGAACTATTCACTTCAAATACTTCCAAACATTATCGTTTGAGACTTGACATTGAAAGTTTCTCTCAAAATATTAACAAAGATATTTCCTTGTCATAGCTATTCCATAATTTGAGGTCTCATATCACATCTGGTGACAGTGTCACTCTACTCTTAAACATGTAACATCACTTTTCTGCTTTTTTGCGGATAACACCCTGGGTTGAGGGCGGATTTATTCTCTTTCTAAGTTAAGCAGTATACATTGAAGTGATATTGGCTAATCACACAAGAGCATACTTCATGATTTTGAATTGATGGTTTTCGTTTAAATGATTATGCACTGTATGTGAATAGGCTTACTACCAGACACAAATTGTAATATAGTTTCCTAGTATAGTTTTCTATAGTGACCCTTACTGAACTCTCCCAGGCACAAAAAAATGTAACTGCCTTGTCACTCAAACACTTATAATACCTTATGTTTATGGAATCAACCAATCAGAGAATAGATAGCAAAGATAAATGTTAGGTTTCCTCTGATTTCAATGAGATTGCAATAAACTTCATCTTAATGTGATTGTCACCAAATCGTAATCAAACAGCTTTAAAAGATGATACCCTAGCATGAAACTTCTGGACATGGACACAGTTCTTACCGCATTTCAACACAATTCTACATAATTGCCTCTCATTTCACTCAGCCTTGGATGAGCAGGAGATCAATCCCGAGCAAGGATGGAGTCGCAGTAATCAGTTCACAAACTTCTCCCAGGGTCAGGGAGTAACCTTGACCTCTAGCAGCGGTAACACCTGGAATCCAAAGCTCGGTCTGAAGGGATTGCTCCAAGGTACAGCCGGCAAGACATCAAACGAGATAAAAATGGAGGCCGCAGACGGACCAGAGTAAGAAAACCATCATCTGTTAAATGGGGAAAAAGGTTTAAGATATAGAAAATTGGATGCTTTGCAATCAATGCTATGCTCTAAAAACAAATTTGAACTTTGTATGTATATCAATTGTTGGAGGAAATGGAGCTTTGAGGTTTTTAGAATATCTTTTCTCTCTTTACCTGAAAAATGCAATAGAATTATATTTTGAATTTGATTGTCATGTCACATACGGGTTAAAAAAATTTACATTTTACATTTTTATCACTTGTAGGGAGGTGATGTTAGTGGACCAGAATCAGCCAATGAACACACCTGCAGATCAGTTTGGGACGTCTGGGAACATGATGCAGTTCCAAGTGGGGGACCAAATCTACTCTGTCCCAGGCACTCCAGGGACACAGTACGTGCTATCTTCTGACTTCAGCTCCACACCTGACCAGCAGGTTTTGGAGGAAACAATGGACTTCATCTCTTCTCAGGATCAGACCAGTTCACACGGCTCAGACTCAGTCCCCTTCAACCTTCAACAAGACCTTGCTCACACTATACTGAGTCAAAACAACTTGCAAGGGGACCCGAGTCAAAATATTCAAAGTGATCAAAGTCTGAGCCAACACACAGACCTGAGTCAACACAGCATTCAAGGAGATTTGAATCAGCAAGATGTCAAAGGAGACTTAAGCCAGCACAATGTCCAGCAGCACATCCAGCAAGAGATGGTCCGAGAGCTGCAACAGAATCTGGCGCAGCAGACGTCACTCCAGGACACTTCACAGTATTCTCAAGGACACTGCATCCAGGACTCTAGTTCCCAGTTTCATCATGTCCAATACGCCTCCAGTGAAGGAAGCTATTCAAACTCACCCATACCCTCCAGTTTTAACAGTTTCCCAGGGCAGACGTCGGCCGATCACTCGCCTGCAATCAGTCCATCCAGCTACTCATCCCCTAGTCAAGCTTCCTGTGAGAGTCCAGGCTTAATGATGAACACTCCCATGAAGAATCAGTATCAACAACATCCTCTGCAGAGTCCAGGCATGAACATGATCAGAGAATATAACACTGGGTCGCCTCAGTGTTTGGACAATGAGTCTTTCTCTGAAGAGTCCCCTTGTCAGATGATAAGTAACAGTGGAATGTACGGTAATCAAATGTCACGTCAAAAGCAGACTTTTCATGGTAGGATCAGCAAAGGCCTGAATCAGCCTGAAGTTGGTCAAGTGAAAGGTCGACATATTAACACTGGACAACAAGGGACCAACTCTGGAAATATTCAGGCAGCACGTCAACATCAGATCCAGATGAATCAGAAGCAGACGGTCTACAACCTTCATCAGCAGAAGAACAGAGAGATGGTAGGTTTGAAATAGATCTTCTTGATAATGGAATTGGAATAATGGAGTTGTCTAAATTATGGACTTTATTTCAATATCTGGTGTTTGTTAACCTTCTGAATCATAAGTTAGCTAGTAAAATGGTACATAGGTTGATGGATACCGGAAGTCAAATTGTGAATAACAGTGGGTCATATGTCCCTTTTTCAACTTGAATCACTTTGCAAATTTGAAAATGTGAAATATTGTTGATATCTCTTGAATAGAAGAAGCAAGATGAAATAAGAATCCAACTTAGCATGGATAAATCATTTTTCCAAATACTCTCATAAAGTTGAAAAGTGATATGATATGGACTTAATCTATAAATATGAGATTTAAGATAAAATTGGTGGATGACATTACAGTGTTGCACACACAGGATATAGCTTATGTTTTTTAACAGAGCCAACTTGAGGAGGGTGAGATTGTTTGTAACGAGACGTATCAGAACTTGTCGGCTCGAGGACAGAACTTCAAGACGGGATTTGTGTACTTCGTGAAGAATCAAAACGGAGAGGGCGGCTTCCTGGCTAAATGTACTGCAGAAGGTCTCAAACCTGTAAACCATACAGGTGAGTGCGAGTACATCAGTCAAATATTTTCTATTCTAAATTCTCTCACAGAAGTAACGTGTGTTTATTGCCACATTACAATTCATAACTCGTGTAAGTTAGAGACTTCTGATTAGTTGTAGTTAAATTTTACTGTTCAATAAGCAGTTTAGTTTCAAACCAACCATTTTGATTGTTTTTTTAACCATCGGGAACTTTACTTCCTTTGGCTTTGCAGTCATGCAGGCAGACAATAATCAATCAGGTTATAGCAAAATTGTACGATGTTTTTTTTTATAGGACTTTAGATTAAGAAAACTTATCAACAGATCTATACCTTTTTCTCTAAATAAATTTACAGCTCAATATTCATTTCAAATATGTACCTTTTTCTCTTTGAAAATCTGGTCAGTATCAGTATTTGGTAAAATCATTTGAATTGATATCAAATCTTAATATTCTCTATCTTTCAATTTCTAGTGACGATGAAGAGCGCTCAACAATCTGGCGATATAGGCAACATCAGTGGAGGAGGGCGGGGCCAGCAACCAAGGGGGCGTGGCCGAGGTCGTGGAAGGGGAAGGGGCCAAGATCAGTTTCAACAAACACATCTAAAGGGAAATGCAATAGGGATGCATATGTCTGGACAAGCAAGGTGAGTAGAAAGATTAACTGGATCTGTGTACTGATAATTCTCAACATCAACAATGTTCTAAGAAAGAGATCAAAATATAAACCTCCCACAAGTGATATTCTTTTTTATCACATGCAGTGTCCAATCTAGGACGCACGATCACGCGATTCACGCTAAAAAAAATCAAATCGCCCCTCATAAAAAAGTCAGTGCGCGATCTGTCGCGCACAGTTATTTTGACTCGTATTTTATAAATAGAGATGTAATCCCTGCAAAAAAACTTTTATTTTTCCCAGAGTATTGTTGTGATGTTAAAAAATGTTTTTACGGCCTATAATTAACTTATAAACAATCGTAAAATCATATCTCGCGGCGAGTAGTTACCGATGCATTTCATGTCTAAAAATAGCATAAGAATGAAACACCATCTGTGATTGGCCCTCCTGTGAAGATCACGTAATCTAAGCCTATCATAATGCTTGATACAAACATCTATCAAATCGCTGTACTTTTTATTTCTCGTGTTTTGATCTTCTAGCTTTCAAAGTTTAATTCTTAACAAATGAAGGTAGGACCGTAGGTTTCATTTGAAAATATGTTATAATAATTGGTTCTATCAATACTGTTCTCATCAATGCTGTCGTCAGTGAAATTTTGTTTTGGTTCTTATTTTGTTGATCATATTTACGGGACCAATTTGATTCACATTCAGACTCAGAAGCGTGATGTCTTTTAACAAAATATTTTCTGTGATTTCCGATAAATGTTTGCATAAATGTACTGTTTTCAACCTCGCCAACATGTAATTATTTGTGTAGGTGAAGCGCTGACATGAATCGATTAACGTTTATTCACTTGTTACAAACCGATACCGTGTAAAATTTGTACATACAATCTGATGAAGTTACAGATACTGAATATTTCCAGTTTTCAAAAGCAACTAATTAACTACCCCCTCCCCCCTACTTTTTGAAAATCCCCCCTCTTTTTTTCACCAGGGGGCGACTAATCCCCCCTTGTTTTCCAATCCTGGAATGGACACTGCACATGTCCTGACAGACAGACAATATTTTATTAAAGTCTCACCTCCTGTGTAAGCTAGTGATATATTATAACTCATGTTAAATTGTAAAATGTCAAATGTGTTAACAGATTATTCTGGATGCATTCAAAATTTTCACAATACACAATTTTGATCGTACTACAAATGACAAAGTTCTATCTCCATCAAACTAGCATGGTTTATGTGAGAGCATATGAAGAGGAGTTTCTTATCGCTGAACAGGGTTGATTTTGATGTGAAGTAAACAGATATCTGTTGTTTTACCCACTCAGACCTTTTGTCCGGTATTACCACAAAATGTGGGTCTATAGCTTAGCTGTATTCAGTGATGAAACTTCATTGAAAAAATGTCCAAACTCTATGGTTGACAACTACAGTATTAAAGTCTATCACAGATATTTACATGGCCTGAAATTTTTATTGTTTCTGTGTGGTCAGGTCATTGCAGGGCAGTAAGCAGGTGGTGTTGAACTCCCCGGGCGTCGGTCAGATGAACACAAACTCTCAGAACCTTCTCCCTAACGGACGCATCTGGCATCACATCAACACTCTCGCTAGGTGGGTGTCAGCATAACTTTTACGTACATGATTTTAATCTAGCTTCAAAAAGAGCTTTGGCATTGATGTTTGCAGAAGGTAGTCCTGTGTTACTAGTTTTGATGACTATTGGGTCAAAAGGGTAACTGGCATTACACTTCAGCAAGGATAACTTGATTCGCATACATTTGTTTTTAGAAAAGACTGATGAGCTACAGAGCCAGTAGTTCTGTTGCCATTTATACTTTTATTCTACTAAACCCTGCTAAGGCAGTGACAATTTAGAGAAGAACAAAATAAGGGCTTACCAGCTGAATCTGTTCCGAGTGTAAAATGTTTCTTACCTAGTTGAAAACTAGATGAGATGTTTGATGGAAAGCACCCCAGCCACTATCACAAAGTGTCATTAAATATCACTGAAGAGTTTATGCTACATAATATTCTGCATCATACTGTTGTGTTTCAGGCCCCCCCTTCATCAGGAAATACGAACAAGCCCAAACAGCGAGACTTCTGTTAGTTCCTCCACAACAAATACCTTTCATGGCAAGATTAATGGTAAATAAAAATGTAGATACTCTCATTATTCCACTACGTGTCAACATCACTAGCATTGCTTGATCTTCCCTAAATGACAGACTGAAATTATACTACATTTTTTCTACATTTGTAGAAGAAAAAAATATTTCTAAAATAAAACTACAACAGGTCCTGTTTCTGTGAATGAATAAATAATGAAACCGTTTCACAATGCAAGATCCAGCTTTTGTTTTTAATATCTATAGCTCTTAAATGTTAAATTTATCTTGCTAACCCAACTTTTAGCACAAATAATGACCATAAAAATAGTATTCTGTCAGAAGCTATCCCCTAATGTATACAACCCGGGTACACCACACTTTTCATCCATTATTTCAAAGTTTGCCTTTTGTTGGATACACCTAAATATATGAGAGTTTTGATCTTCAGAATTGCAGAATATCTCATTCTGTTCTGTCTCAAATGATCTCTGAAACAGTGAACGGTTTTCATCAAACTTACAAAAAAAGTCAGAAGCAGTGATGAAGTCTCCCTTCTATGCTTGTGTCTTATTTTGCTTATTTGTATCTCCCAGATGCACCAAAGACAATCTCAGAAGCCGACTCCACTAGTGCAGAGAAGTTTCTTACACCAGCAGAACCTGTCAAACCAAAGAAACCATCTGGAGTGAGTACTTGATAAAGGCATTTCGATGTATTTTGCCGAGATATTTTTTTAGTCAAGTATTATATTGTTGCATCTTTTTCTTAAGAGATACAAGTATTATTCTTATAAGGAGACTGAACAGAAAAAGATTGCTTATTCAATGAAATCTACAATTGTTGAAATATCATTGCTATGACATCGTTTGTATTGGAAATATTTTACTTGTCGATCTTTCAAAGTGTTTTGAAAGCACATTTTTGTATGAAAGTAATCAAGTTTGCATTTTCCTCTTGATCCAAAGAAGATTCCAGTTAAGCATCACGAAAGTACATCTTCATCAATTCTGTTAATGGACTTCTTGTTAACAATGTTAACTTCAGTGTTAACAAAATAGTAATATGGAAATCAAAATAATTTGCCTTTGATAATAGGTTTTGAAAAAGTTTTAAATTCAATCCTTTAACCTCATTTTAGTCTGAAGGCTATGCAGTGTGCAAGTTTTGCGGATACACTAGTGGAGATATAGACAAATGTGAGCGGTGCTTTAGGAAATTCCCAGGGGATGTTAAGATCCTGAAAACAGGTCAAAATCTCGGCAAGACAATAGACAGAAAATCTTTCTATGGCGCACGGCTTCAGGAACAGAGCAAACCCTACAAGAAACCCCAATCTCTGCCGGTTGCAAGCGGACGGAAATGTATGTCACCCGATGTCGCCTTAAACACACAGGGCGCAACGAACACATATGCCAACCGAAGGGGGGGTGCAGGACTCAGAAATACCCCACGATCTCAGAGACTTTCTCGGCGTCCTAACCCACCAGGTGAGAGAATACAAGAATACTAGATTGTATAATTCAGAGTTTACAACCATTGGATGAGGAATTCCTTACATCATCCTAACTTGAGTAATTGAGGATGATTCAAGTTTTCAGTGTATCTCTCATGATGTGCTAGGACAAGGCTTGTATTTCATGAATGGCAAGGAAAACAGATGTTTAATTTCTTAAAAAAACTGTTTCAGCTTCAGCAGTGAGAACAGTGATCTATAAAGGCACTATTCCAATTTGGTCTTATCATTTGCCTTTGAATACAGCATCATCTTTCTGATGCAATCAGAGCCGAATCATAATAAAGTAAAAGCCTGATTTAGTTTTCCCATAGATTGACCATTGATTCCGATAGTGATAATATTGCTTACTTCTCAATGTGGTTAAAAAGTATGTTCATGTTCACAGAAACAGTGACTATTTCATCGTCTGATGAAGAAGAAGGTTCCCATGGCCACAAACACACTCATATGGGTCTGCATGGTGGACCACTTAGATGGCAGAATCAGGAGTTAGAGTCAACGGGTTCCTCCCAGGGGTTCGTCGCACCACTGCAGAGGTCACCGGTACCTACTCGGAGGGAGCGAATGGAGGATGCCGTGAGTATTCATAGAACAATGAGTAGACCTGCCCTACAACTCGGTTTATTATATGCTGTTGGTCACCATGAGTGTTTTAATGATTGCATTTCCAAAGGAACATGCCATTTCTTATTCATCAGTATCATTATACCACTTCTTTGACCTACTTAGATTTAAGGCCAAAATTAAGTTATTTATTAGTCTCCCATCTCAAAATCTTCAGAGTGGAAAGATTGTGGGGAAGAAGAGAGGCCGAAAGCCCAAACCACGTCCAGCTGAACTGACAGGCCCTCAAATGAAAGCCTCCAAACAGAAGTCAGACATCAGCGTGGAGCTGAACGTGCGGAGCGTCAGGATCGGCTGTATGAAATCCATACCCCTGGAACATGTCACCATCAACAAGGAGGGCTTTCAGTTCCATGTTATATGTAAGGATTTGCACGTTTCCGTGTTTTCAGTTGTTTTTAATCTTGTTGAATGTAATAAATAAGTTTTTGATATTTGATCTTTAATGATTGATATTTTATCGGTGTGTCAGTGATAGAATTTATTTTTGATAACCATGTCATAATTTACTCTTATCCCTTAACATCCCTGTATAGTATTATTTACAAAGATTGTATGCTTATATTGAATGTTTGTCTTTTAATGCTTTTATTATTTTCTTAATCTATTGGCGAGATATATATGTAAACTTTAAGTTTGTTACATGGTATCTTCTTGTTAACATTTATTTTTAAATTAATCTTGAATAAATTTCATGTTCATTTGCATGATTAAATGTAGCTCTTGTCGTATTTGTTGTATATAGTTGTCAATTTCATCTTTTTTGTCAACATCTTTCGAGAGAGGGGTCAGCTTCCTTTCTCCTCTCGTCTATGATGTTGTGTTAGTGTATTGACATGTGCATTCGTCGGCTGACAGCTGATGTTGTTGCAGGTGATGTCTCCGAGGAGGAGTATCAGTTTGAGGTGGTTGCCGAGGAGATTGAGGAGTGTCGGGTGCTCCTCAAACATCACCAGCCGGTTATCTTCTTGCAGACCACTGAGGAGTGCGGCGAGAGACTAAGGGTTGAGCTTCACATGGAGGACTCCGAACAGAAACAATTTTGTCCCACCAGCGAAGGTGAATTCATGTAGTCTGAATATTTGTTAAGCAAGCAATGAAAATAGCACTTGTTCTCAAACTGACAAAGTCCTGGAACATATTGTATTTAACCCTAATGATTCAGAGGCTGGATAACTCTTTTTATGGTTTTATTTTCATAAATTAATATAATACAAAATAAATATAATTTGAAAATATTTTGAGGAGTAGGGTTTCTTGGTACAGGGTCCCCTCTGATTAGATATGGCCCAAATGTACCCAATATGTTAACCTAGGAACAACACAGTTGAGTTAGTGACATACAGTTATCAGCTGCCCTTTAACAGAGATACCTACTTTGAAATGTAAGGAATATTCCGGGATGAGCCGAATAAAGTTGATTTCAATGCTGCAGGTTAATCATTGATTTTCAGAATGATTCTTGCAGTACCTATCATCATTTCTGTATTGACTTTCATCTTCCTTTCAGACCTCACACAAAAGTACATAGTGATAATAATCAACAAGATAGAAGAGTGTGAGAGACAGGACATTCGAGAGTTGTTCCGAATATTTGAGGTGGTGACAGGTTTCTCGTCCACACTAAAGGACCTGACGAGTGATGAGGCCAATGCTCTGCTCATTCAGACAACTCCACGCTCCAACAATGAAACCCAGCGTCTGTGTGACAAGGCGCTGAGGGAAAAGTCTGGGAAGACTCCAGAAGATCGGGAAGATTCTGAAGCTTCGAGATCACCGTCCCCTCCCCCAAAGATTGGTTTCAGTGGACCAATTGAAAAGTGAGATGCCTTTTGATGTGATTGTTTGTTGTGATTCTTATACTCCTGACATCTTGAGGATTGTGATACAATATAGTGCATACGTATGGAATCTCACCAACGTGTTTTCTGATGACATGTTGCTCAACATGAGTTGATTTAAGTTACAAATATCTTAGGCTTGCCAAGATTATTTTCACATTCATCGATGAGTATTATAAGAATAATTGACAAGATGCGAGGAATTACGGTTTATCTCTCCGGAATGGATTTAGTGAGAGTTGGTTTTTCCTTTTTTTTTACTCAAGTCAAATTTATAAATATTTATGTGAAGGAGAGGTGCAAGTTAACTCGCGCATTGTATTCATGCGCAACGAACAATGATTATGTAATGATCTTAATTTGTGCTATCAAGTTATCCCGGCAATTCATTCGGTGTTTAGGGATCACGTATTAAGCAATGTTTGTTTTGAACATTCATTGACTCGTGAATGCTAGACTTGCTGAATGACTGAATGAAAAAAAGTAGTTCTGTCAGCCAATGAGATCTCGAGTTATTTTTAGAAAAACTGTAATTCCCATGACCATTATGGAACTTCAGTACCCGGCATATTCATGCCTACTTGGGTAAGAATAAATAAACGGTCTCTTTTTGATCTCACAAAAGCATTATCTTCAGTGAAACACTGCTGAGGAATTTTTAAACCAATAATCTTTTGACATGGAAATACAGGGAGTGGTTGATATCTAAAGGCCTGCCCAAAAGTCTCGTAAACGCATGAATCAAGCACACGATTCGAGTCTTACGCGATACATGTGCGATTTGCGCGTTTCATCTGTTTGTCTGACGTGGAACCTCGTAGTTATCCGTCGATGATCAAACCTTGGCTTCGCGTAAAAGTTTACACAATACTCCGCTGTTTTACGTAAGTTTTGCGTAGTGTGCAAAGTTCTTACATGGACAGTGCGTGAAATACGCATGGAATGTCAGTGATCCTTCGCGAACATGTTGCCGCTTTCACGTTCATCGACGACTTTCCACTGACGATTAGCAGACATACGACGCATTGTTCGCACATATGTGCCCGTTGTGCGCAGTTCATATGTAAATCATGCGCGATTTATACACAGTTCATTAGTGCAAGTATGCAGATTTTGCGTGGTTTTTCAGCAGACCTTTCGTCGCTCACAACCACTTATTCGCCCTGTTTGCGTGTCTATGTGCTGAAGTGCATGGTTTGTTAGTGATTTGTGCGTGCTCTTTCCGTAGTTCTTGCACAATTCATCGGTGATTTTTAACCACGTAAATCAGTGAAAATGGTCAAATTCTCGAAGGACAGGCACGCACAACTAAAATTTGTGCGTGATTTGTGCGTTTACGCGACTTTTGGGCTGTGTGACCAGGTCTTAAAGCCTTGATCTGTCATCTAATGAGAGATAATGATATAACACTACAAAAACGACTTTTCCTATTTGATAAGTTGTAAATCCATATTCATCCAATTTCTGATGGCGTCTTACCATCTCACAGCAAAATAAGATGGACTATTTATTTGTGATGATGTTATATCTTTAAGGTAATTTTCACTGGTTGTTTTTTCAAAGCAATTCTCAATTTTTTTCTCACCAAGGACAACCTTCATTAACAACTGCTTCATTGATGAATATCTGTCTGTTTCAGGCTGATCACATATCCCCCGCCGCCAAGTAAAGGTGGAATAACAATCACTAACGAGGATCTCTACTGTCTCAATGAGGGAGAGTTCCTCAACGATGTTATCATCGATTTCTATTTAAAGTAAGTTACAAATTTGTTTACTCGCTGCCTTATTCAAATTAAGAAAGTTTATCATAAATTTAAATTTACAATAGACTTAAGGTCTTTTTCTCAAACATAGATCTTAAAAAAGTAGTTCTCTTAAGATGGCATCATTCCTTTCAATTTAATGTATCTTTTTTGGACTGTATGAAATTTAGACTTAGAAAAAATCCTGTGTTTCAATAAGCTTTCTATCTATGTTGAAGTACAATTCAAACTCGGGAATGAATGTTAAAGTATTGTCGCTTCATATCTTGCATATCAAGGGAAGTAACTCTGAGTTATTAACACATCAAACAACTGAAAAATTAATATTGTTTTCTCATTCATTCATTTCTTTAATTTTTGTCATATGTAACAAATATTTTAATGCCTTTCAAGTATGACATCAGTAAATAGCTTCCATCATTTTTCAGATATTTATTTAATGAAAAGTTCAGCGAGGAAGATAAAAAGCGGACACATATCTTCAGTTCCTTCTTCTACAAGCGGCTAACACAGAAACAAGCTCGGAACAGCATGCCGGAGGATATCGCCAAGTTACCGTCAGTAACATTATGTCTCTTTCCTGTGGATATTTGCCACTTTTCATTGGTTTACAGATTGAATGAGAATAGTGGATTGTACATTAACTTTTGATATTGACAATTATTTATGCATATTGTAAAGGTGAAGGTGGCACTTTGTCCCAGTTGAAAAAACTTGTCTGCTCGATTTTACCTTGAAATAATGAATTTTGAATGATATGATAATGCTCTGATTATTTTGCTGCAGAATTAATGGAAAACTTGGAAATTATTCTATTGAAGTCAGATTTTCATTAAGTTTTGATATTAAGGCTATTGCTTATTTAGTTTTTCTCTTAGTTTCATAAATGGCACAGTCTAACATTGCTATACTTTCATAGGTTGAGAAGAAAGATAATTGCATTGACGTTTTGACATTGTAGTTTTACATGGAGGCGAGCATTGATGTAAATAGTTAAGGATGACAGAATTACTCTTACACTTCAGCTGCAGATGACTGTTTAAAGTCACTATTGTCTAATAAGCACTAGGAACCACAAAACATCAAGAATGGGGATATTTAAAGGTCGGCTCGAGATAGTATTGTGAGTATCCAACAACAGTTAACACTTTACATTTTGTTCACAGAGCAATGATCAAAAGACACACGAGAGTAAAAACCTGGACCCGTCATGTCGACCTGTTTGAGAAGGACTTCATCATCGTACCCATCAATGAACAGTATGTATAGGGATGTCTTGTACCAAAAGGCCTTTCAGCAATCTAAGATTCATGCCTGAATGTTCCACTTTGTACATTAGCAAGTGATAGTTCTCATTAATGATAGTTCTCATATAATTGTGAGATATGACATTTCAAAATCAACATCCAACAGATTGTAATGACCTGGAAACATCCATGCATTCAGTAACACATTGTTCTGGGTGGGTATCTAATTTTCAAAACGAGTTTTCTAATGCACAAACATCCTGGGCAATTTGATGTTAGTTTTTGGAGTTAGAAACATTGATATGAGAGTTCAGAATAAAAGAAGCATTTTTTTTCAAGGAACTTGTTTTGGTAAAAATATCTTTATTGATAAAGAGCCCTGTGAGAGTACAAGATGGCTTGTGACTTAATAAACCAATTTTAAAAATTGTTGAAGAATAATTCTGAGCTTAATCCAAGTATAAATGCACATATTTCCAGTTCTCACTGGTTCCTGGCCATCATCTGTTTCCCCAACCTCAACGAGGAGATCAGAGCCCCCTACATTCCCAAATCTCCCGACCCCGAAACACCAGACACAACCACAGAGGAACCATCAGATGATCTCAACAAGGCACCAGACAAATCCAAGGTGAGATAACTCTTGTACTTGATACCATTGTTATAACTGATAGTTACAGAAGATATGAAAATTGTCAATTTGAAGAAGAATTATTTGATTCAATATATCCTAAATATACATTGTTTTAATCTGGTGTAATGTTCCCTGGATGGTGATGGTTATACATGAAATGGTTCATACAGCTGTCCTGAAAGAACGCATATAGAGAATTGGTTCTTACACACAAAAAATCCACGTTCTGACTAATATTGATTTTAAGCATGAGCTTTGCACAATAAATTTGGATCAAGAACAACTTGCCTCAAATGTAGTTAAAAAACAAAAACCTTACTATTAATGTAATGTCAAAGTAGGGGTGATTAAATAATGAATAAATACTTCCGATTTTGTTATGCATTTATCACAAAGAATTCTTTCTCCATGACAATAAAATTTGAAATAAATGCATATGTTTTCCACTGAACTACTGTTGAGGACTATGCTATTTCACCAGATTTGGGAAGACTTTTATGAATCCATAAACGGCTACCACGGTTCTCAGACAGGGTTGTTAACTACAATACATAAGTCAATTGATGAGAGGTGTCGAAGTCCGAGAGTAGCAGATGCATTGTTAAATGTTGTCATGAAGACACAAAGTATTAGTGTGTGGTGCTTTTTGTAATGTATTTTACACGAGACTGTATCTGTTGACTCGATGTTTCAGGAGGATGGCGAGGAGAAGGATGACACCCCTGAGAAAGAAGAGCCGACCACTCCCACACCGGCGGCGGACGCAGACGACGGGTCATCCACCTCCACACCAGTTGTCTCTGCCAACAAGGTGAGAGACTCATCAAAGCAGCACTTAAGAAGCCTTCGGAGGCCCTATTCTCTAAACAGTTTCACTAGTCCATGATTCTGTCTACATAACGTACAGAGAACCCAACCCTTGTTAGCAAAGATATATAGAATTCTTTTTCAGGAAGTGATCCTCCTTGGGGTACTACTGCATAAAATCTGTATATTTTTGCTACATGACAGGTTGTGACTATTTTTTCAATAAAAAATATACAAAAAACCACTCAAAACTTGTTTTTGTACTTTCCACCACCCTAACAGGGCCCCTTCCCTGGCGATAACTGGTCCGCCAGGGCCGGTAACTCCATTAGCAAACCACTTATCAATCTGTCATTGAAGAGGAAAGACGTGTTCTCTAACCTTCACAAAGTTGCTAAGTTTCTCTAAGAAATAAGGACAATGGAAAAAGATTCAAATGTATGGTAACCTTTATTGCTAAACGTAGTTTAGAATAGGCTCGCATTATCGCATTCCATCGCGTTGTGACTTAGGCTTTTCCCAAGCAGTTCGGGCCATGTGCTTCGTCTTTGCGCGGGAAAAGAGACAAACATGGCGGATTCTCGAAGATTGTTTTTCCCGACTAGGTGGAAAATAGATATCTTTCGTTTGGAATCAGTCGTTGTTTGGCACTTGATGTTATTATTATTATAATGTATTAATAAGCATCTTTACGTCGATGGCGATTGTTTTCACCTGGTTTTTAACTTGATGAAAACTTCCGTTAATCGGTGGGCAAGCCATGTTGTGTACATGCTTTTTTTGTTTCAGGCTGTGATTGTAGTGCTTGCTTTTGATGCTTCTCACTATTATATCGCGGCCGTCATGTTCTCTATAGTTTTATATATACATTTATATATTAACTTAGATTACACTTGCACTTCCCCTTCCCCCTTTAGTTCTTTCAACTGTTTCTTTTATGTTTGGCTTACAGTCATTCAAGAAATGCGTTGATTGCGGGGTCAATATCCCCCAGGCGGACGGCCATGAGGCCTGTTTGCCGTGTCTGGTGACCAGGGGTCACGTGGACAGCGACTGCTCTCTTTGTAACAGGTTCTGCGCCAAGACAAAGAAGAAGAGGCAGGCTGATACGATATTCTACAAGGGGATGTTGGAGGCGGGGCAGGAGCTGAGAGGACTGACCCCCCCGTCTAAGTCAGGTGGTAAGGGTAAAGGCAAAAAGACAGTGCGTTCCCCCCCCGATCCCATCTGAGGAAAGCTCAGATTCGGAGGTGGGGGGGCGGATGTCTGCCACTAGGGCCCTCCCCATAGCACCATCACTAGATGCAATTAACTCGCTAATTAAGGGGCAGATGAAGGGCCTAATGGGGGAACTTATGTCCGAGCTCCGTAAGGAGTTCAGGTCGGAGGTTCCCCCGGCGGGTCTGGATGCCCGGCCGACCGGTTCCCTCGGGGCCGTCGTCGGTGCCGGTTCCAGAGCTAACCCGGGCAGGGGCCCGGGTGATGCACTGATGATACCGGAGCAGCGGCCCAGCACTAGCCGGGTTCCTAGCTGCACTGTGACACGGGACCCCCCGAATGACCTCGGTACCGCCGAGGGGTCGGGGGGAACCGGTAACCCCAAGAGCCGAGACCCGGGCGCTTCGGCGTCGGGGTCTGCGTCTGGATTCGGGCCTCCGGCTCCTTCTTCGGAACAGCGGGAATCGGTGGGGTCGCGGTTTCGTATACCCTTGCTTCCTTCGTCTACTGTTTCGGGGGGTCCGTCAGATACCTTGTCCGTTCAGGACACCGAGGGTACTGAGGACTCCTCGGAAGAGGAGATGGAGGTCGAGGGGGGTGCGGGGCCTGACCCGACTGACCTTCCCATTACTGTAGCCCTGAGGGGGGTGCGCGAGAAGTTCGCGGCCGCCTTCCCTCAGGTAGTTGTTCCCGAGAAGGAGTCAGACGCTGCGGCTTCCCGGCGGGGCCTTCGCACAACGCAAGGCACCGCAGGCGCGGTTCCGCATCCTCGAAAGCTTGAGGGCTGATGCGATCACACCTCTCCTATCGGGTACCCGCACGAGATTCGATCTTCCCGAACTCAACAGGAGGTACCCTATAGGGGAGGTGGGGTTGTTTGATGTCCCACAGGTCGACGATGATGTGTTGACATCAGTCAACCCGGACGCCATTGGGCTTCTGGGCCGGCGGGTGCCGCTCTTCAAGCATCAGGACCAGTTGCTTAAGCGCACGTTCAGCTCCTTTGAGGAGATGTATCGGAATGCGGCGCAGCAGCTTCAGATCTCGGTGCATTCAGCCTACCTGGCTTCCATGCAGGGCCAGGGGTTGTCTGAAGGGTCGGAGCAGGTCAAGAAGGCACAGTCCGAGACGGTCCTGCTCCAGAGGCAATTGACTGAGGTCTCTAGTTACCTGGCTCGCGACTCTATTAGGAGCGCGGCAAGTCAGGTAATGACCGCAGTGATGGGGCTGCGGAGGCTGTGGATGAGCTGTTCTTCGCTCCCACAGCCGACTCAGAACGCACTGCTCGCTCTCCCGTATGAGCTGGGTCAAACCCTGTTCCCGGGATCGGCGACAGGGATCAAAGACTTCGCGGAACGGCTAGATAGGGCCAAAGCTGCCAAAGGCGGCTCTGGTTCTGCCGGGAAGCGCAAGTCCCCCCTGGAAGGCCTCCCGCAGGGACCACCGCCCAAAGTCGGAACTTGGTGGACAACTTCGCTCCAGCCAGGCTCCGGCAGGGGAGGTCAGCCAGGGAAGAGAGGCAAGAGCAGAAGGGGCAAGCAGGCTAAGGGCCGGCAGCCTTTTCGGGGGAGAGGGGGCTCCAACCAGGGCTCCTAATCCCTCCTCTGCTCGAGCCAGAAACCTGTCAGGGGGCCGGAGTGCCGCCGGTTGCAGGGATCCGTTGCCTCTGTCCAGAATTACCAGTAGGGGGCAGACTCTCCCACTTCCTGTCAGACTGGGAGAGGGTCACGTCAAATCCCTGGGCCCTGTCCACACTCAGGGATGGACATTTGCCTCTTTGGAAGCATGGGCCACCTTCGTTTACCGGAGTGAGGCGCACCCCGGTGCCATCCTCCCCGGAGAAGGCAGAAGTCCTCAGGGCCGAAGTCGCAGCTCTGCTCGACAAGGCGGCCATAGAGGTGGTCCCGAGGGGCCAGGAAGAGACCGGGTATTACTCGACTTACTTCCTGGTCACCAAGAAGGACG
Organism: Phorcus lineatus; assembly: GCA_921293015.1. Classification (NCBI taxonomy): domain Eukaryota; kingdom Metazoa; phylum Mollusca; class Gastropoda; order Trochida; family Trochidae; genus Phorcus; species Phorcus lineatus. The sequence continues at coordinate 26,928,052 of OV121085.1, read as the reverse complement.
GAGGGTTCCGACCAATATGGAATCTCAAGTATTTGAACAAGATGTTGGAGGTGCCATCGTTCAAGATGGAAACTCTGAGGTCGGTGATAGCATCGGTAGAGCTGGGGGATTGGCTGTCGTCAATCGACCTCAAAGATGCATACCTCCATGTCCCAATGCACCCCCAGTTCAAGCAATACCTAAGGTTTGCCTTCGACGGGGTGTGCTACCAGTTTCGTGTGCTCCCCTTCGGCATCTCAACGGCGCCAAGGGTGTTCACCAAACTGATGCTGATTCCTGCGCAGGTGGCCAGGTCCAAGGGCAGGTGCTGTCACCCGTACCTGGACGATTGGTTAATCAGGGCCCTGTCGCAAATGGGGAAGCAGGAGGCCACCCAGGAGATTTTAGACATTCTGCTCAGGCTGGGTTGGATCGTGAACATGAAAAAGTCAGACCTCACTCCCACACAGGACTTAGTGTTCCTGGGGGCTCGGTTCGATACGGCGAGGGGACTAGTTGCACTAGCCCCCCCCCCCCGAGTGACCAAGGTAATTCAGACCACGCAGCAGTTCTTGCTGTCACCCGCACACTCCGCACGGACATGGCTTCGTTTGCTGGGGAATATGGCGGCGACGGTGGACGTGGTTTGGAGAGCCCGGTTGAGGATGAGACCAGTCCAGCAGGCTTTAGCGGGACGATGGTCGCATGCCGGGAGTCTAGAGGAATCAGTGGCCATTCCGGAGTGTCTTTCCACTCATCTGGAATGGTGGCTGAAGGAGGACAACCTCGCCAGGGGTCTACCTTTGGTGACGCCGATGCCCGAGGTAACAGTTCAGACAGACGCTTCCCTCTCAGGTTGGGGGGGAGTCCTGGGGGACCACTCAGCCTCGGGCCTGTGGTCTCCGGACGAGTCCAAAGAGCACATCAATGTGCTGGAACTGAGGGCGGTGAGGAAGGTCTTCGACCAACTCCTCCACTTGGTAAGAGGTCGGGTGGTGCGTCTGGAGATGGACAACCAGACTGCCATGACTTATATCGCAAAGCAGGGGGGAACGGTGTCTCCAGCTCTCCTCCAGGAGGCGTGGCAGTTCCTTCTCTGGTGCGACCGGTTCAACATTCGGGTGATACCGGTGTACCTTCCGGGAGTGGACAACGTCCGAGCGGACGCCTTGTCCCGGCGCATCCTTGCACCGCACGAATGGATGCTCCACCGGGAGATATTCGGGCTTATCTCCCAGTTGTACGGGTCGTTCCAGGTGGATCTTTTTGCGTCCGGAGTGACGAATCAGACACTGGTGTTCTGCTCCAGGATACCAGACCCAAACGCTCTGGCGTCAGACGCCTTCGCGATAGACTGGACCGGCAGGGTGCTATGGGCGTTCCCGCCAATGCCTCTGATTCCCAGGGTTCTGTCGCAGGTAGGCAAGCAGCCTCCACAGCTGTTGGTCCTCATGACACCGCTGTGGACGGCCCAGAGTTGGTTTCCATCAGTACTCGGATATCTGGTTCAGCCTCCTGTACTGTTACCATGTCTGCCAGATCTGCTGACGCAGGAAGGGGCGCCACACCCGAATCCCAGGATTCAGTGGGTGGCCTGGCCTCTGTCGGGAATCGCCTCCAGGAGAGCGGTATTCCTGCACGAGTTGCAGACACAATACTGGCTTCGAGGAGGGATTCAACGAACATTCAGTACGAAGATAGATGGGCCTGTTATGCGCGCTGGTGTGGCAGTCGAGGGATTCTCGATCCCTTTTCTGCGGGCCTAGTGCCGGTATTGGAGTTTCTTCAGTCCCGGCTGGATGCAGGTTTAGCGGCCTCTACGGTTAGGGGGTACTCTACCGCTATTTCGGCATTTCATGTACCGGTGGATGGCGCCCTCTTAGGGGGTCATCCGATGGTCCAGCGCTTCCTAGCAGGTGTGGACAGGATTAGACCGCCTATTCGGCGAGTTAGTCCTACTTGGGAGTTAGCACATGTCCTGGACTGGCTGTCAGGGCCGTCGTTCAGGGACCCTTGTGCTGTTTCCTTGCAGTTGTTGACGTGGAAGGCAGCCTTTTTAGTGGCGGTCACGTCGGGCAGGCGGGTAGGAGACATCCACGCGATGTCTTCGGATCCCGAGCTGACTGTCTTTCACAGAGACAGAGTCAGCATTAGACTGCCAGACTCGTACCGGCCAAAGGTTGATCATTCCTTCCATGTCTCGGCCCCGATAGAGCTGCCAGCAATGATGCAGCCAGCAGTCTCAGGGGTGAGGTCGGCGCAACCCCACATCTTAGATGTGCGTCGCACCCTCAAGTTATACATTAAAAGAACTAAGGAAATCCGTAAGGATAAACAGCTGTTCTGTTGCTACGGTGGGAATAAGTCCGGCCTACCGGCCTCAAAGCAGACCATCTCAAGATGGATTGTATCGGCTATTTATCTGGGGTACGTCCACAAGGGACTGCAGCCCCCAGAGGGATTGAAAGCCCATTCGGTTAGAGCAGTGGCAACATCGAAGGCTTATGCGGCGGCTCTGCCCATTGAAGAGATCTGCTCCGCCGCCATTTGGAGCCGGCCTAGCACGTTCGTAAGACATTACCAGTTGGACAAGCACTCGAGTGAGCGTGCTCGGTTTGGCAAGTCGGTTCTTTCCAGTGGGCAGAGTCGTGCACCCTCTAGCTGAGCGGGCTTTCGGGTGATGTTTTTACGGTGGTGGTTGTACTAACGTACTAACTTCTAACAGTGAAATGCACATTATGGGCCCTGGCGGCAGACACCCGAAGGGTGTTGTCTGCAGGGATAATGATTGTTTTAAAGAAGTCCCCTAGTACCTTCTTTCAAAAAGAGGAGGGGGGGGGGGGGGCGTGTTTTGGCTAAATGTCGTAAGCAGGCTTGTTTTAGCCAGTATGAGTAGGTCCCAGGGTCAGTGCCTGGAGGTAGTCCGGCGGCGGATTTACCCATGAGATCTGGTAAGTGTAATTTACGCTTTTTCCCTTGTATAGGGGTTAGTTGAGCTGCAGACAGAAGACCACTACCATGAAATTGTCTCTGGGAGTCTCTTTTTATGCAGTAGTACCCCAAGGAGGATCCCTTCCTGAAAAAGAATCGAACAAACCTGCAGAGGTTTCTGATTCTTTGAAGGGGATCCTCCTTGGGGTAAGGCCACCCACCTCCCCTTATTCTGTCTGGTTATGCTAGATTGATAAGTGGTTTGCTAATGGAGTTACCGGCCCTGGCGGACCAGTTATCGCCAGGGAAGGGGCCCTGTTAGGGTGGTGGAAAGTACAAAAACAAGTTTTGAGTGGTTTTTTGTATATTTTTTATTGAAAAAATAGTCACAACCTGTCATGTAGCAAAAATATACAGATTTTATGCAGTAGTACCCCAAGGAGGATCCCCTTCAAAGAATCAGAAACCTCTGCAGGTTTGTTCGAGTTTCTAAGTTACCAAACCTATCAAACGTAACAATAATGTTCTACAATGCTCTTTACATATAAAGACAATCCTCTCTAAGAATGCAAATCATCAACATGAGAAGGATTTTAACCCTTATACTGTTGAAAAAGGTTTTGAATGCACAACTATTTTAAGTGGCTGGTTTGAAGGGAATGCAAAAAATTCAGTAAAAAATAATTCAAGTTTGGCTGTAAATTTATTATCTAAGAAGTTATAAGCTTTTATTTGGTTGCAATTGTTATTTTGATCATCTAACTGCTGGAAGAATATAAAAATATTTCTCTAACTCTTCAGTCTTTTCGTAAAGAAGTGGAAAAAAAACAAAGCTAGTTTAGTTGTCTTATATAATTGGCATACCCATCTAGGGGATCTGTTATTTGAAGTATTTTCTATGGATACAATTTGTAACAGTATATACCGGAAATGTTGACTAAAGTGTTGTGAAACCTTCAGGAGATTCGAGGGAAAGCTGTGGACCCAACAACTGCAACAGAAGAGGGGAGCAAAGAATATAACTATGGAGTTAAACAGTGAGTTTTTAACATATATTTCAAACCTTACCTGAGGCAAAGTCAATCAAGGATCCTTGTGGACAGAAACTTTCTGATGCCTATAGATGTTCAAAATACCACGAAAACAAAAATTTCCATTGCTAAAATATTTGAAAATCATAAGATTACTTACCCACATTAGAGAGATACTGTATGTGCATATTCAAGGAATTAGACAACAAACCTTAAAGTAAAAGATTTAACTCATTAGAAGGAAAAAATTTAAAATATCATATAGAAATACTTTAATAAGATAAACTTGTGTTAGCTTAAAGTCCATAGGTACATTAGGTCTGTGTTGGTGGTTTTTTGGAAAATACAGAAGATAACAAAGAATTGTTGATAACATCATTCTGAGGAAGTCCATATTTCATCCTATGTTACATTCCAGAGCTTGTGTGCTGGTGTTTGATTCCCTGGCTGGTCCATCAAGACACGCCATTGTACGAATCCTGAAAGAGTAAGTACTTAGTGTTATGCAGTTGCAACTCGTTGAGTAAAAGTTAAAGTAGTAAGAAACCTTGAATAATAATCACTTTTTTCGCCGTTCTATCCTGTAACAGATTTGATGTTGATAGTTATGACATTTTCCTAGTCCTGTGGATTTAAACTTAAAGAATTGCTATTGTATCTATTGTCTCTTGCCCTTATTTTCAATTTCTGGACCAGTGTCTTTATCAAGATGTTGGAGAAAGGTATTGGCGCAATACTGCCTAGAAAACCAGTGTGGTATCATCCATGTTTTGTTAGCTGCAGACAGTATTCTCAGGATTCACATCAGGTCACAGCAATGAGGATATCTCAGGCTTCCTCATATGAGCCACTGCTTTTGCTCAATAGCATTTCTATCTCTTATTGCATGATCACGAAGTGATATCTTAATGACATGGCATAAAAAATATGTAGATACAGAATATGACATAAACTCCTTCAAGGAGCCTATAATTTGTCAGCTTGTCATCCCAAATACTCAGACAAATCCTGCCGATCACACCTTTTCAATCTCTGCCAAAACCTGTTTAACCTCAAACAACCTGAATCATAGTGCAAAAATTCTAAGATTGCCCAAAACCTATCACAAAAGACCCTAAGCCAGAGTATAGCCCTTTTGCTTAAGGATGTTTGCTCCTCAGTCACAGTTACAAAATTCAAATAACTTTTAATCATAATGTTCTTTTATCATAAACCAAAATGAAGCGGTAATTTCTCAATTTTGATGATTTCTGACTAAATATTCATCAAAATAAAGAAACGTAGTATTTTCATTTTGAAATAATTCACAATTTTGCTGACTCAGCAATATTAATTGTAACTTTTATTTGAGCAAGTTCTATTATCTGTTTTTCTTAGAAAGTAGATGTTGTTGAATGAATACGATTTGTATGAATGCGTTCAGGTATATTTTTAGATAATGAGTGGGAGAAAGCATGTTTTTAGTCCAAAAATAGCTTGAATGTTGATAATTTAATTGAATGTTTGAATACATGGTGTGCCGTAGCGGCTAAAAACCCACAGTACCATACATATTTTTTACTTTTTTCTGGAAGGAGATTATGTAAACTCTAAAAGTTTAATACAGGAATTAATTAAAATTTAAGATTTCTCCGAAAAGGTCATCATTTTCAAATAGACTACCATGTTAAAACTCTGACAGACAGATGGATCTTTTAAAATATCTGGAAAAAACCCACACTAAACCCTATTTTTTGGGGTGGATATTTTAAGCAAATACACTAAACCTTTGAAAAAAACAAGTTAGAAAAAAAGTTTAATACTTTAAATTTGAGGAACGGACATCCTTAATATCCAGTAAAGATTGTTAGTGCCTTGTGTCCTTGCATTGCTTTTCGCCTGGGGCTAGTCTAAGTATGTCCCCCATATTTGATGACACCTGGTTGGTAAAAGCTCATCATTAAGTTTGACCCATAGAAGAAGCTTAAAGGAACTTACGTATTGGCATTATGTAAGACCATAGCTTGAACAATAAGTAACTGTTCAATTTAGCTGGTTGAATGGGACACATAGAAGGTTCTTCCTGAGTTGAACCCAAAGGACAACATGTAGACAAAATGCATAGACCATTGCTTGTACATTCTATTCTTGTCCCTTATTGCATGTACTTGTAGTTTGACTTGGTTATGAACATGGTTTATCCTTAAATTTACAAAAGGACTACATGTAGGGATCGAGCTACTACACACAAATGCAGTGGCATTTAAGCAAGACCCTTGTTGCAGGTACCTGCAGGTGGAGTGGGACACGAAGAAGAAGGAGAAGAGACAGGTGAAGGAGAAGCTCAAAGGGGCGTTCGTCAAGGTGCCGCAGCAGAATAACTTCTCCGACTGCGGGGTCTACCTCCTGCAGTACGTTGAGAGCTTCTTTCAGGTAAGCTTCATTGGTTGTAATGCATTGAACAAATTTTCAGCCATTGTGTCTATATGAAAACACTAAACATTTATTGACGTTGATCTTGATGTGACGTTGATGCTTTGAGTTTGAAGTCATCGTACTTTGCCTTCAAGTAGAAGTCAAAGGATGAAATCTCTAAAGGAGTTTTGCCAGTGCTGTATAGCTCACTAACATGAGTTTCAAGTTGAATTGAATCTTACATTGAGGTTAATTGCAGTGCCACCCATGAGAGTACCAGCAATGTTGTCTTGTCACTTGTCAGCAATATTATCAAAATCTGATTCATCTTCCTATATATGGGTCGTTTTCAAAATTGGTGTCATTTTCCGTCCAATCAAGATTTTTTTTAAATTACTTGTTTTAAAAGGGTTTTTAGTTTCTAGGAAGAATATTTAGATGTAAATGGTCAGTTTTAGTAATAAAGATTCATTCTTGTCATTTTGAAAATTTTGATAAAATCACATTTTAGGGTCAAAATTGACAGGTTTACTCTGTCCAGAGGTGACGGTCATGGTATATATGTTCACAAAAACTGTATAAATAAACCTTATCAAACAAATATTATCATATTATGCTTATCATTAGTGATAATTTATTTCATCAGTGCAGTTGATTTTTCATTATCTTGAAAAACAAAATATCTACAATGTGTAACATGTCTGTCCGTAAATTTTGTGTCCTGACCGTTACAGCAACATAAAATTCCTACAATAATTTCCCCCTTCATCTTCACTGCATCTGTACTTGCTGTTTCTGAATGTTCTAAATCCTGTGCTAGTGATAGGATATGAAATAAAGAGATTCAGCATATTTTGCAGAAAAAAGACAGCATCAAGTAGGTAGGAACTTAATTCGTCAACCTTAATTGTCCAAACCGTTACGACTGGTTTTTTGTATAAAGTTAATTTCCTTTTTTTTCACAGAACACAATAGTTTGTTGCCCAGAAATGGGAGAGGTGGATGGTGTGTCACTTGTTATCTTTTAGGGATCATTCTTTATTTTATTTCAGATTATTAGAAAATTGTCCTAACCGTTGCCTGTCCAAACCGTTACTATTATGTATCGTAACGGTTCGGACAGTTTTAGTTACGGTCAGGACAAAATTGTTTAAAAATTCAAGAACTAATGAAGTTATTTTTTTTTTAAATTTAAAAGTTTAAAATCATCATTCTTTCAAAAATGATAATTGTATGAGTATATAAATTTACTGTTCAAAATGGTTGTGATGTAGTTGCTTTAAGATGAATGATTTGGTGTAACGGTTTGGACAAAAAACGGTAACTGTTTGGACATTCATAGAATATATTTTTATTCAAAGAATATTTTGGAAGGTGAAATATTGCCTATTGCATAAAAGTATCATTTCGATACTATTTTTCAAAAGACAAAACATATTTTCTTATATTAGTTCATATTTTCTATAAGATCAATGATAAGAAAATGGTGTAACGGTTTGGACAATTAAAGGTAACGGTTTGGAATTTTTTCTTCAGAATTTTGTACTACTATTTCTAATTACATCTCAAAGTAGTATAAATCTGTGTCGATATTGGTGTTGATAAAAGGAAATGATTATTTGAATGCTTTATGTAATTTTTAAAACTTTAACCCTATTTGAAGCTATCTTCAAGATTGTACAGTAACGGTCTTGAACTTTTTATGTCTGTGTATCCCAATACATTATGAACACATGATAATATTTTCTTTCTTTTTTTTATTCAAGTTAGCAGTTGTGGTATGAAATTAGATTGCTACCTATCAATGTCTCATTTTTAACATGTATTTCTTATTTTATTACAAAATGGTTTTGAAATGCTGATGAAAAACTTAAGATGACATCAGTTGAATAGCTTAATGTATCCACAAAAAAGAACCAATCATTAAGAGAAAGAAAAACTCAGGAGTGTCAAAAGAAGGTCAAAGAACTATAACTGTCAGGAAAAACAAATGCATTTGATATGTAACCAATTTATGTCATATACTTTGAGAATGAGTTGTTAGGAACTCACACATAAATCCTTTGCAAACCAACCTGATTGTATTCAGCCTTTTAGGATTTTGTTTTGCTTTTAAATGTGATCATGATCATAAAATTTATTGAAACTTTTCCTAGTTTCTTTTATGTGTTGCTAAAACTTGTGCATTTTTGTAAATGTATGTTACAATTTCCCTTTTACTACTCAACTGACAAATACAAAAGGTATCGAAATGACTGAAAGAATCATATGTCATTGAAACTGACATTGTACGATATCTACTGAAAGTAATTAATAGCTATGCAGTTGCTGGTGAAGTGTGACCATTTGTGCATTATTATGGTTCTTTGTCTTTCAGAATTCCTTTATTTAAACTTTTTAAGACAAAAAGGTTCATTCCTTACGCTTTGTCCTGTTACCAAAAATGTCACGACCGTTACAATTCATTTCATTTTTTATCTACAACTGCACATTTCATTCAGCTATCAGTAATTCCTTTATCATGAAAGTGTTATTTAGTTTTTCTTATAAGTTGTTTCAGTATATTTTGTTAAGACCAAATTCTTCATTAGTTTCATATTGAAATTCTGAGAAATGTCCAAGCCGTTACCTCGGCATTGAAGAAAATATGTCAAGTTTTTTAAATGTCACCATTTGTAATTCAAATTTCACTGTCTGTCCAAATTAGGGTAAGCATTTAAGCTAAATTATATTAATTTGTTATTTAAAAGTTCATGAAATCCATGTTAAATTGGATTGATATCATTTATGTCCAACCCATTACAAATCCTGTCCATACCGTTACCTCTGTTGTCCAAACCGTTACTGGTCTTAATTGACTGCTCTCATTAATCCATAAGGATCTATAAAACAATCTTCTTAATATAGATGTCATTAAAACAAATTATGGGTTAAGCAGCAGATGTTTATTTAAGTTAAAATTTCCTTTTAAAGAGTATAAACACAAAACTATTTCTGAAAATGCTGTTATTTTCTGTTAAGCTACTGAAAGGTACGAATTTATATTCAAATGATTATTGTTGACAATTTTTACCATCAAGTTATAACTATAGAATGTAGAAGATGTGAATGGCACTGTAAAAAGATTTTTCTGAATCATATTTTAAAATCTTTGCTCTAGTTATGAATCTGTAACGGTCAGGACATCTTCCATACCTTTAATTACTTATAAATCAATTAAAAGATAAGTAAGTACATTTAAGCCTGCTTGTTACTATTTTGTAATAATCTGGTGGTTGCTAATCTCTATTGATGTAAAGTTTACCATTTTTGAGGAGTTTGTTTTTACCCCTTTCAGCAAATGAAAATGCTACCAATTTTGAAAATGACCCATATAAGCTATTATTACAAACTGTATTCTTATCTTTCAGGATCCAATTATGGACTTTACCCTCCCAATGAAGACTTTAAAGTATTGGTTTAAGGATGAACTTGTGTTGAAGAAACGAGATGAAATCCGTGACTTGATTTTAGACTTGAAGAAGAAATATGAAGCCGACAGCGGGAGCTGACAGAATCTGTGATAAGAAAATGGAGTGCATGGATGACCTTGAAGTGCTAGAGCAAAACCTGGCGTCAGTGTGATCTCTTTTGTCTGTTTTGTCTTTATTTTGTTTTATCTATTGCCTGGGAATGACAAATTAACAACATGGTTGCCAAGGTTAAGAAATCTGAAGAGGTACTGAGAGGGTAACAGGTTCTTATGACCTTGAACTAGGAGAGATGAGTCTCAAGGGAGATACCAAGTGATTTTTGGAAGAAGATTCACTGAAATGATTGTGATTTATGACCTTGAACAAGGGGAGATAAGTCTCATCAAGGAAGGTAACTTGTGATGTTGAGAAGAAGATTCATGGATGCAGTATGTGATCTGTTCATTTGATCTTGCACAAAAGGAGGCAACCCAAGATAATGTATATGATGTATATATATAGGGCAAATATTGTGAAAAATCAATAGGTGTATATGCTTGTTTAATTGGATATGAACTTTTACTAAAGGGAGGTAATAATTGCGATAGATATTTAACTATGGGGAGATAGCTCTATGTGAATGAGATGTGAATCAAAGCAATGTTGAAGCTCAGGAAATATACTTTGACATGTGTGAAACATTGCTTTTGAAAATAATAAAAATGTGAATGGACGGACACCTGTTTTTGTTTCATTATTTCCAGAATGTCAGAGGGGGAAAATTTGTTAAGTTGTTGGTTTTAAGATATTTGATACTGTTTTGTTCATGGTATACACAGGCAACATTTTTAAAACAGTGGCTGAAACATTCACATACCAATTACCAGATTAAACCTTCTTGGACTCAAAACAGTCTGTCGTCCGTTGTGGAGTGTTTCCACTTTCATCCATAATATCTTGTTTATGTATCTGATATAATTCTACCTCTTGATATTTATAGCAAGATGTGATGTTGACTGTACAGGTACTAAGGACAGACTCTGTTAATAGTCACACTAAGTCTGTCCATGACATGGTTATCAATATAGAGAAGCTTTACTAAGAATGTAAAACTGTTATTGAAATCAAAATATATTGTTCACCAAATGACTTTAAAACACTACAATATAACTGTACACTGTTATATGAAACGTTATCATTGTGCAGAAAAATTCACAGATAAATGTTAAGAATGGTAGTTTTGAATAGGGTTTTACCTTGATGAATTAAATAAATCTTTTTTCAATTTGACATAATTAACAACTTTGAGTAAAAATTGTAGTTGGAAAAAAAGATTGTTTCCTTCAACGATTAAACAAATATTTGTACTGAACTACTGAAGACACAAAACAACAATAACAACAAAAACCCATATTTATTGTTTCATAAAAAAAGATATCGACAAAAAGGAAGAATTATGCTAATAAATAGGATGTGTCTATAAATAATTACTTGGTGCCCTATCTGATGTTATGTTAAACCATTTATAGATCAATAAGCTATTTTGATGCGTTATCCGAGTAAATTACGATCAACCATCTCTATAGTAGTGTCGTTTAAGAATGGACATAGTTACAGAAATATTTGTTTACATGTCAACAGACATTTTTCCCCGACAGAGGCAGCTCAGTGATAAATTCCTATACAACCTCTGTCTTTATAGGAAGGTTTCTCAGTCTTCCGACAGTTTCCAAAGCCAATGAAAACAACGAATGCATGAATAACATATTTGTTGTCACTTAAGCCTATGCAAAAAATCGTGTATGTGTTCCGTAAAGAAGACTCAAAGTAAAAGGTGCATATTCAAATAAAGTTTAGCTTTTTGAAACTTAAGCGATTTGAATAACTTTTGAAACGGTGTCACTAATTGGACAACTAACTTTGATTGCATCCAATCAGCGTTCTACATTTCTAAATCAAGAAACGTTCGTGTTGAGACAGAGGTTGTATAGGAATTAATGACAGAGTTGGGAGAAAAAGGTCAACAGGGTGAAGAGGTGCAAAAACAACAAAGAAAAAGTATAATTAAAGCAAATACATTTATTCAAAAATATAAGAAACATGAATATAACAATTGACATATATTGTTTGTTTTAGGTTGAAGAAATTATCAAAACAGTAAAGTATAGACTTCAAAAATTCTATTTTATTATTAAACTGCTATGACAGTGTAAACAATTTTAAATTTTAGATTAGATTAGGATATATACATTGAATGTATGAGAGCATAGGTTATATACATTGAATGCATGAGAGCAACGAATAGGATGAATCATGAACACCGGAAGATCAATGATATCTACAATGAATAGGATGAATCATAAACATACAATGATATCTACAATGAATAGGATGATTCATGAACATACAATGACATCTACATTGAATAGGATGATTCATGAACATACAATGATATCTACAGCGAATAGGATGAATCATGAACACCGGAAGATCAATGATATCTACAATGAATAGGATGATTCATGAACATACAATGATATCTACAATGAATAGAATGAATCATGAACACCTGTAGATCAGTGATATCTACAATGAATAGGATGATTCATGAACATACAATGACATCTACATTGAATAGGATGATTCATGAACATACAATGATATCTACAATGAATAGGATGAATCATGAACAACGGAAGATCAATGATAACTACAATGAATAGGATGATTCATGAACATACAATGATATCTACAATGAATAGAATGAATCATGAACATACAATGATATTTACAATGACTAGAATGAATCATGAACACCTGTAGATCAGTGATATCTACAATGAATAGGATGAATCATGAACAACGGAAGATCAATGATATCTACATTGAATAGGATGATTCATGAACATACAATGATATCTACAGCGAATAGGATGAATCATGAACACCGGAAGATCAATGATATCTACAATGAATAGAATGATTCATGAACATACAATGATATCTACAATGACTAGAATGAATCATGAACACCTGTAGATCAGTGATATCTACAATGAATAGGATGAATCATGAACAACGGAAGATCAATGATATCTACATTGAATAGGATGATTCATGAACATACAATGATATCTACAGCGAATAGGATGAATCATGAACACCGGAAGATCAATGATATCTACAATGAATAGGATGATTCATGAACATACAATGATATCTACAATGAATAGAATGAATCATGGACACCTGTAGATCAGTGATATCTACAATGAATAGGATGAATCATGAACAACGGAAGATCAATGATATCTACATTGAATAGGATGATTCATGAACATACAATGATATCTACAGCGAATAGGATGAATCATGAACACCGGAAGATCAATGATATCTACAATGAATAGGATGATTCATGAACATACAATGATATCTACAATGAATAGAATGAATCATGAACACCTGTAGATCAGTGATATCTACAATGAATAGGATGAATCATGAACAACGGAAGATCAATGATAACTACAATGAATAGAATGAATCACGAACATACAATGATAACTACATTGAATAGGATGATTCATGTACATACAATGATATCTACAATTAATAGGATGAATCATGAACACAGAGTCAATGATATCTACAATGAATAGGATGAATAATGAACACCTGTAGATCAATGATATCTACAATGAATAGAATGAATAATGAACACCGGAAGATCAATGATATCTACAATGAATAGAATGAATCATGAACACAGAGTTAATGATAAGTACAATGAATAGGATGATTCATGAACATACAGTCAATGCTATCTACAATGAATAGGATGAAGCATGAACACAGAGTCAATGATATCTACAATGAATGCACTAAGACAGGAGAGTCTTTCAAGGATGTTTTCAGTGACTCAGATCGAGATAGTACTCGTCCACTCTGCTGATGTGCGGTCTGCTCTCAGCAGTGATGGACGATTTGCTTCCCTTCCTCCTCCAACGACGTCTGCTCACGTTGACAGCTTTGTCTCTCTGTTGAGTTGTTGGAGGGACGGTGTCTTTGAACTTGGTCATTGACTCCAGACAGAGGTCGATAGCTTCAATCACGTCAGTTTCAGACGAAGAGGTAAGCACATCGTCCTTGCTACCAGCTTCTGTTGTATTTTTCTCAAGGCAGACAGCTTCTACAGATGTTTCAACAGTCTCCCGGCGCTGTTTGTAGCGGACTGGGGAGAGGAGTTCCTCTCGTTTCCTCTTCCTGGGCTGAAGAAGGTCAACTTTCTGCTCGGGATCAGCGCAGATCACCTGAAATTGAAAACCTTCACATAATTCATTATGTAAAATGTGATTATAGCCTCGCCCGTCAAACGTCTTAGGTGTTTAGGATTGAAAGTTAGGATAAGTTATTGCAAAAATATGTACGTTTTCCTTTCATTGTTTTCAGTGATGGAATCATTGGAATAAATAAGTATGTACAAATAGAGATTGTTAATACAATCCGTTTTTAAAATGATTACTTGAAATCAACGCTTAGCATTTGAAATGAAGCCAGATATACAAACCCTTCTCGTGTCGCTAGTGTCCTGGGCAGCAGCCACTGCTAGCTGCGTGTCAGATGCCGACTTTAGAGTGAGACGTGCCAATGACTTTACGAGGTGCACCTCCACTATTTTCCTGTCCCGACCCCGCCTTCTCCTGCCCCTCCTGGGCACGGGCAACTGGAGTAGAAGTTGTAGATATTCACCATCACCAGCACTTTCGTACCCTTCATCATCACTGGAGTTGTCCTGTAATATGAGCATTGAGAAGATATTTTACAGTGATGCTTAACAAACTAATGTAAACATAAATGGAGGGTTCTGAACTACGATCAACTGATCATTCATTTTGTTACGGAAGTTTAATATCTGGTATCGAATGAACAATAGGTTTATATATTCAAATTTTACAAAAGTGCTCATGACTTCTTGACTATCTAAGCTTACTCTGTAGTGCACGAAGTCTCCTCGCTTTACTTGCAAGATCCTATTTATCTCCCCTCGTGTCTTTGACAGAGGAAGGTCAGGGAGTAAGGAGGATTTCACAGCAGAAGACTTTCCTACATAGAATACCTGCAAAAGCGAAGTTTAACGTGTGATATATTGATTAATGCAAATATGATACTTCTATGGTACAAAATATACTTTCACAGAAAACAAAAGGGGTAAAGAAGGTTATAGCCTACATTGGTAGTACATGGTGAAGACGATGACATTAAGGGAGTTAAGATAAAAGTCCCATTTAAAGGACAATTTATATAACCAATATAGCCTATTTATATTTCTATAAACGTTGATAATCATTAACTTAAAAACTAATCGTGATTTGAACACTTTAACTACCTTGCCAGATTTAGAGTTTGGGCGAGGGTGTTGAATGTTGTCTTTAGCGGGGCGGTTGAGAGGGGACACCTTGTTGAACTGCCGGCAGTTCCACGGAGAAAAACGCCGATAGCGGTTTTTGCAAGTGTCCCTATACTCAGGCCAATACCATTTCGTTTTAGCGACGAGTGGGCGGGGATCATAGTCTCTATTGTGAGCTTGACGGTTTAAAGGGGACACACCACACCCAAATGACCGATGCCTTCCCCTGTCCTTATAGTGGGGAGGCCCGGGGGCAGGGCTGTGGTAGGGATGGAGACGAGAGGCTGTGTCTTGAACCGTGGGGACACGCCCTGGGAATGGAAGGGAGCGGGTTAGTATTATTGGAATAAAGGCATAACATAAAATAATTTCTAGTATTTGGTGGAAACCAGGAATTAAGAAAGGGAAACTCGGAGGGCTAACAATACCAGGCATTTCGAACATAGTTGATTTTCCAGTAAATAAAAGTGTTATTGCTATGCATTTACATACAATGTATTTATTTTCTGGCGACAGTTATGCTGCAGAACAACTAGTTTGTACGTACTTCACAATGATGAACTAAGAAGATTAAAAAACAAAATACCCAGAACATTTCCTGACTAAACATGTGACCGAACAGATCAAATCATACTGTCACAAGGGTGAATAACCTGGTTTATAACTTGATAATTATTTCAAAATGAGTAAAAAATGATGAAAAATACTTATTCTAATTCCCTTATTGTCATTTAAAAATATAGGCCTTGACGTTTAAAGTTTTACACGCAGGCTTTTAGTTATAACTATAAAATTTGTTCACCACCCATTTAACCATATATATTGTTTTTCTTAATCTCAATCTCTTCTTCAATATAAAATCTTTAATATTATTTCCCTCTCACGTAATATGCCTAGGGTAAGGGTTAGGTTTAGGTTTGGACTATGGCTTAGGTTCAGGGTTAGAGTTAACATATGTTTTCCAACCAATTATATATTTTCTCCGTAATGACTGACAACTTAATTTATTTCAATTGATAAGAATCTAGAAGTGTAAAACATTTGTTCTCAATTGTACGAAAGATAGATTGTATATTGGAAAACGGGCGCCGCCATTTTAACCATAGTAACCCCGCCATGTTTACCATAGATACGTCGCCATTTTATCCTTGGAAACTTCCCTAGATACAAGTCAAATCGGCCGCCATCTTGGTTTCAAAAACAACAATCACTTAACTTTCTGGAGCGCGAAATTTGAATATTTTAGAATTCACGAGATTTATTTAAGAGACATTTGGCAACTGCGTTCTTTTCTATTCAAAATATACACTTTTGATACATGTACCAGTACTAAAAGCTCAAATATAAAGTGTTTTTGTCGATATATTTTTGCAATATTCAGCTGCCAACTATTTTTTTCTTTTTAAACAAAACAATACCTCGATATTTCGTTCCGACAAACAACAAATAGGTCTATAATGTATATCAATTGACAATTTAAAGTAAAAGATTGTTTACCGTTTTACATTTACGGAAAATGTATGGACCTACACGTGAATTAGGGTACACGCAGGTTACCTAATTTACTAAATGTGTGCAAGTTTGCTTTTACCTTCGCTAAAATACCCCAAATAGTATTATATTCATAAGTTTTGACTTCAAAACTATTGCATACGATGTGTAGCACTTACTGTAAGCCTTGTTGGCGGTTAGCATGCCAAGTGATGGCGTGGAATGTCGGAGCTCAATGAAATGGTTCTGGAGAGATTCGCTTCGATGTGTCTCTTCTGAGAATCAAACAGCGAAAACCGTTGCAGAGTCTGTGACGTCTTTATATAGGGAGCGTCATAGCGCTTAGCAACGGAAAAACGTAACGTAGCAACGTTTGTTCTTGGAAGTACCATTGTTCGTAGTGCCATCTGCATGGATGTCGTATGCTCACCTAAAGGGCCCAGCTCGCTGAAAGCTAGTCGACCATGTTCGAATCCCTAAGAAAATACATATCTCATATTTTACTGTTTAAACGCTTTTAAACCATAATCTTATTTCAAAACGTGTAAAAGGAGACGTTATTAGTATTTGATCATCAACTAACAGCGACTAAGATGCCAACAGAAGTAGCTTCGTCATTAATTCCTATATCCTATTATGTTTAGAAATGTAGAAGTCTGATTGGATGCAATCAAAGTTAGTTGTGCAATCAGCGACGCCGTTGTAAAAGTTCTCATTAAAGCAAAGAATTTCATTCGAATAAACACTGTGCACTTTAAGTCTTTTTCACAGAACACTTTCGCCTTTTTAGCGACTGCATCATTGCACTGGCCTCTGTGACAAAAATATGTTATTCATGCGGTGATCTCATATCCAAGGTAGTTTACGTAGGGTAACCTGCCGGAAGCCCGAGAAGAGCTCAAATTAGAACAGAGGTTGTGTCGGAATTAATGACGGACCTACCTCTGTGAGGAGAAAATGTTAAGAGGCATTTTGAATAGAAGAAATATTGAATTGGTTAAGATATTTTCGATCCATGGAGGTAACCTCCAAAAACAAGACATTCATAACTTAATAAGCTTAAAGAGAGAGTCCTAACGGGATATTTCTGTGGAAATGGTATTCGAGGGCCACACCTTTTATGTAATAACTGTTATTCATACATATATTTATTTCCAAAATCAGTTGAAACAAAACATAATAATGATATAATAATAATGAGTATTTATAAAGCGCATACACAAGGTGCATGCTCAAAGCGCATATACATGTTAGAATAAAAGGTAAAGGTGTTAGGTATTGGCATGAATAAAATCTAAGAGAAGAGTACGAATTATAGCATATGAATAAATATAGTACACAAAGTCAAATTAGTCAGTCAGTAGGAAAATAACATGAAATAATAAACAATATAACTTTCAAAGGTAAACAGGCAGTAATTGAAAACCAAACATCATAGCCACAATCACCACTTTCTTATATTTCCGTTAAGGAAAAAGACAATAAGTTTTAAGATAATGTATCTTTTAAAACTGCCTTAAAACGTATTCCAGTCAGAAACTAAACGTCCGTTGGATGCAAGTGATAAGCTTTCCAATAGTTTGGCTTGAAATTCCAATCATTTATCTGCATTCGAGGGTGTCCGGCTACTACCGCTGAGAAAATATTGGTGAGGGTAGTACCCGGACATACATCTCTTTTACAATTAAACATATGAGTAAATATTATTCTGACAGTCATATGAACTGATCATTATATGATTTTTGTCCATTCATTATTGTCTTTAATTAAGAAATAATTCGCTCTACCCCAATTTGTTTTGTAATAAGTATAGTTTGCCATGAACTATCAGAAATTAACTGCATATGATATATATTTGCTATTCACGTTTAAATCAGTCTGCAAGACCAGTTCAACAGCGGTTGGCTGCGCAAGTATCAGTATTACAAGATTGCACACCCACGATAGTAATGAAATTAGTAACTTGTTTTACATATATGGCTTATGTTTATTACATAACATTATAAGAGTATACATTAATCTAATTTTACAAAAGGGTTATTAGTTCTCAAGCATGTAGTACAAAAACTAACTCCCAAAATTATTACAAATTAAGGTGTGTGAGGAACTATTTTGTATTGATGTCCAGGCTTTCTTATCAACTTTAGGTCCTAAAAGTATAACTCAAACTGAGAAAACAAATAAAATCAGGTTATATTTGAAACAAAATATTTGAATGACGGTAATTATTGATTTTATTGTCGTCAAATGTTTAACACAATTTAACAAGAAAATAACATAAAAACTAAATCTTGAGTGAAGTTCACAGTGAATAATGTTAATGAACATTATTGTGAATTACGTAAAGGATTTGATGAAATATTTATTTGAAGGAGTCGCGCATAGAGAAATACGCTGATGTAGCAATTACTAGGACCTTACATTCCCCCTTGAAAAGCAAATCACAATTCGGGAAGTACAATTTCCCATTTCTCCGAGAGTCTTTTCTCGTATTCAATAAAACAAATCCTTATTTTAAAATTTTCTTAGACTTAGTCTTAGACCCGGACATGATGGAAATTATCAACAATCGGCCGTACTTACGGAAATCTGTGATCACAGACGTCACATGCAAAACTATATTGTTAAATTGCCGCCTCTGACGATTTTTAAACTTATGTTATGCATTTATAAGGTAATATTTTACTGTCCGGCTACTGCCTCCCTACTGTCCGGATATAGCCGACGGTGTCTGAGTACTGCCTCAGTGACATCAAGACAAAGAGGGGCTAGCTTATCCAGGCAAATGCACTTATAGCCTCTACACTCATTCGGATCGTTAGAGTAGTTGCCTCCCTTTGGTGTATACAAGTTCACTAGAATTCTGTCGGTAAATTTTAGGGATACGTTGTTTTAAACCTTAAGTGTCCGAGTACTACCACACCCGCTTTTAACATCATTTGAAAGGTATAAAGGTGCCGAATTATTTTGACATTTGTATGTCATACAGAGGACTTTAAACTTGATTCTTCAATTGGAAGCCAGTGCAGATCCTTAAGTACAGGTGTTATGTGAGATGACTTAGAAGTTCTAGTCACTATTCTTGCTGCAGTCTTCTGAGCCTTCTGACGTTTGTATAGTTGACATACCAAATATGAATTCATAAAGGAACACGACTCTGAGTGAAGCATTACATTCATCTGCGCAACAAATCTTGAGAGTCTTTCTACGGAATATCAATTCAACTTTTTATACGTTTGAGGATGGATAATTTTTATGTTTTATTCAAATATTCTATCAATTTCTATTATATTTTCAATCGAACTATAAGGCATTTTTATCAGTTAAGTAATGCACAAACAAAATGGCTGACCCTTCGAAGGCGGGACAGAAACGCAGTTTTACGCGCTTGATTACAGGCATCTTGGCGTTGAAGGGTTAAAAAATTGTATTTCTAAATTTCTAAAAGATATTGGTACCATTCAGGTTTAGGATTACTGATTCCCCATAGTGGATTTATGAATATGAATGCCGAATTGCATTACAGTATATCTTTAAGAAGTTCTAATTAATTCAACGACTTACTTTCTGTTGCTTAGTTTGTCAAAAAAGGAGAAAATTATTATAATAAATAGGACCTGTCTATAAATAATTATTTTGTGCTCTATCTAATGTTATGTAAAACCATTTATACATCAATAAGCTCTTTTGATGAGTTATCTGAGTAAGTTTTCATTTGATTAGCATCAACCATCTCTATAGTTGTGTCGTTTAAGAATGGACGTAGGTACAGAAATATTTGTTTATATGTCAACAGACATTCTCTCCCAACAGAGGTAGCTCCGTCATAAATTCCTATACAACCTCTGCCTTCATACGAAGGTTTTTCGGGCTTCCGGCAGTTTCCCCTATCGGCACAATGTTGCAACTAAAACTACCTGGCAGTATTTCAGGCAATGAAAACAACGAATGCATGAATAACATATTTGCTGTCACATAAGCCTATGCAATGATGCAGTCGCAAAAAGTCCTTTTATGTGTTCCGTAAAGAAGACTCAATGTACAAGGTGCATATTTAAATAAAGTTTGAAAGCTTTTTGAAAGCTTGCGGAAATAACTTAGGCGATTTGAATGATAACTTTTGAAACGGCGTCACGTATTGGACAACTTACTTTGATTGCATCCAATCAGCGTTCTACATTTCTAGATCATAAAACGTTTGTATTAAGACAGAGGTTGTATAGGAATTAATGACGAGTGGGGGAGAGAATTGTCAAGGGTGAAGAGGTGCAAAAACAACAAAGAAAAAGTATAATTAAAGCAAATACATTTATTCAAAAATATAAGAAACATGAATATAACAATTGAGAATTATTGTTTGTTTTAGGTTGAAGATATTATCAAAACAGTAAAGTATAGACTTCATAAAATTCAATTTTATTAACAAACTGCTATGACAGTGTAAACAATTTTAAATTTTAGATTAAGATAAAAGCTATCAAAAGAAGATAGATTTTACAGATATCTATAAATGATTAATCCATGGACCAAAAGGACTATCAATAAAATTCTATGATAAATAAAATGAACATATGATATAAACAGTGAATGCATGAGAGCTTAGGATATATACATTGAATGCATGAGAGCTTAGGATATATGCATTGAATGCATGAGAGCATAGGATATATACATTGAATGTATGAGAGCTTATGATATATACATTGAATGCATGAGAGCATAGGATATATACATTGAATGTATGAGAGCTTATGATATATACATTGAATGCATGAGAGCTTAGGATATATACATTAAATGCATGAGAGCTTAGGATATATACATTGAATGCATGAGAGCTTAGGATATATACATTGAATGCATGAGAGCTTAGGATATATACATTGAATGCATGAGAGCTTAGGATATATACATTGAATGCATGAGAGCTTAGGATATATACATTGAATGCATAGATTGACACATGAACATGAGCATTAACAAATGAGTCATTGACATATACAATGAATAGAATGATCATGAACATACAATGATATCTACAATGAATAAAATGAATCATGAACATACAATGATATCTACAATGAATAGAATGATCATGAACATACAATGATATCTACAATGAATAAAATGAATCATGAACATACAATGATATCTACAATGAATAGGATGATTCATGAACATACAATTATCTCTACAATGAACAGGATGAATCATGAACAACTGAAGATCAATGATATCTACAATGAATAGGATGATTCATGAACATACAATGATATCTACAATGAATAGAATGATTCATGAACATACAATGATATCTACAATGAATAGGATGATTCATGAACACACCGGAAGATCAATGATATCTACAATGAATAGGATCAATCATGAACATACAATTGTATCTACAATGAACAGGATGAATCATGAACACCTGAATATCAATGATATCTACCATGAATAGGATGATTCATGAACATACAATTGTATCTACAATGAATAGGATGATTCATGAACACACCGGAAGATCAATGATATCTACAATGAAAAGGATGATTCATGAACATACAATGATATCTACAATGAATAGGATGATTCATGAACATACAATGATATCTACAATGAATAGAATGAATCATCAACATACAATGATATCTACAATGAAAAGAAGGAATCGTTAACACCTGAAGATCAATGATATCTACAATGAATAGGATGATTCATGAACATACAATGATATCTACAATGAATAGGATGATTCATGAACACACCGGAAGATCAATGATATCTACAATGAATAGGATGATTCATGAACATACGATGATATCTACAATGAATAGGATGATTCATGAACACACCGGAAGATCAATAATATCTACAATGAATAGGATGAATCATGAACACCTGAATATCAATGATATCTACAATGAATAGGATGATTCATGAACATACAATGATATCTACCATGAATAGGATGATTCATGAACATACAATGACATCTACAATGAATAGGATGAATCATGAACACCTGAATATCAATGATATCTACCATGAATAGGATGATTCATGAACATAAAATGATATCTACAATGAATAGGATGATTCATGAACACACCGGAAGATCAATGATTTCTACAATGAATAGGATGATTCATGAACACAGAGTCAATGATATATACAATGAATAGGATGAAGCATGAACACAGAGTCAATGATATCTACAATGAATGCACTAAGACAGGAGAGTCTTTCAAGGATGTTTTCAGTGACTCAGATCGAGATAGTACTCGTCCACTCTGCTGATGTGCGGTCTGCTCTCAGCAGTGATGGAAGATTTGCCTCCCTTCCTCCTCCATCGACGTCTGCTCACGTTGACAGCTTTGTCTGTCTGTTGAGTTGTTGGAGGGACGGTGTCTTTGAACTTGGTCATTGACTTTAGGCAGAGGTCGATAGCTTCAATCACGTCAGTTTCAGACGAAGAGGTAAGCACATCGTTCTTGCTACCAGCTTCTGTTATATTTTTCTCAAGGTAGACAGCTTCTACAGATGATTCAACAGTCTTCCGCTGTTTGTAGCGGACTGGGGAGAGGAGTTCCTCTCGTTTCCTCTTCCTGGGCTGAAGAAGGTCAACTTTCTGCTCGGGATCAGCGCAGATCACCTGAAATTGAAAACCTTCACTTAATTCATTATGTAAAATGTGATTATAGCCTCGCCCGTCAAACTTCTTTGGTGTTTAGGATTAAACGTTGAGATAAGTTATTGCTAAAATATGTACGTTTTCCTTTCATTGTTTTCAGTGATGGAATCATTGGAATAAATAAGTATGTACAAATAGAGATTGTTAATACAATCCGTTTTTAAAATGATTACTTGAAATCAACGCTTAGCATTTGAAATGAAGCCAGATATACAAACCCTTCTCGTGTCGCTAGTGTCCTGGGCAGCAGCCACTGCTAGCTGCGTGTCAGATGCCGACTTTAGAGTGAGACGTGCCAATGACCTTACGAGGTGCACCTCCACTATTTTCCTGTCCCGACCCCGCCTTCTCCTGCCCCTCCTGGGGACGGGCAACTGGAGTAGAAGTTGTAGATATTCACCATCACCAGCACTTTCGTACCCTTCATCATCACTGGAGTTGTCCTGTAATATGAACATTGAGAAGATATTTTACAGTGATGCTTCACAAACTAATGTAAACATAAATGGAGGGTTCTGAACTACGATCAACTGATCATTCATTTTGTTACAGAAGTTTAATATCTGGTATCGAATGAACAATAGGTTTATATATTCAAATTTTACAAAAGTGCTCATGACTTCTTGACTATCTAAGCTTACTCTGTAGTGCACGAAGTCTCCTCGCTTTACTTGCAAGATCCTATTTATCTCCCCTCGTGTCTTTGACAGAGGAAGGTCAGGGAGTGAGGGGGAGTTCACAGCAGAAGACTTTCCTACATAGAATACCTGCAAAAGCGAAGTTTAACGTGTGTTATTTTGATTAATGCAAATATGATACTTCTATCGTACAAAAGATACTTTCACAGAAAACAAAGGGGTAAAGAAGGTTATAGCCTACATTGGTAGTACATGGTGAAGACGATGACATTAAGGGAGTTAAGATAAAAGTCCCATTTGAAGGACAATTTATATAACCAACATAGCCTATTTATATTTCTATAAACGTTGATAATCATTAACTTAAAAACTAATCGTGATTTGAACACTTTAACTACCTTGCCAGATTTAGAGTTTGGGCGAGGGTGTTGAATCTGTGTTGTGTCTTTAGCGGGGCGGTTGAGAGGGGACACCTTGTTGAACTGCCGGCAGTTCCACGGAGAATATCGCCGATAGCGGTTTTTGCAAGTGTCCCTAAACTCAGGCCAATACCACTTCGTTTTAGAGACGAGTGGGCGGGGATCATAGTCTCTATTGTGAGCTTGACGGTTTAAAGGGGACACACCACACCCAAATGACCGATGCCTTCCCCTGTCCTTATAGCGGGGAGGCCCGGGGGCAGGGTTGTGGTAGGGGTGGAGACGAGAGGCTGTGTCTTGAACCGTGGGGACACGCCCTGGGAATGGAAGGGAGCGGGTTAGTATTATTGGAATAAATGCATAACATAAAATAATTTCTACGATTTGGTGGAAACCAGGAATTAAGAAAGGGAAACTCGGAGGGCTAACAATACCAGGCATTTCGAACATAGCTGATTTTCCAGTAAATAAAAGCGTTATTGCTATGCATTTACATACAATATATTTATTTTCTGGCGACAGTTATGCTGCAGAACAACTAGTTTGTACGTACTTCACAATGATGATGTAAGTAGATTAAAAAACAAAATACCCAGAACATTTCCTGACTAAACATGTGACCGAACAGATCAAATCATACTGTCACAAGGGTGAATAACCTGGTTTATAACTTGATAATTATTTCAAAATGAGTAAAAAATGATGAAAAATACTTATTCTAATTCCCTTATTGTCATTTAAAAATATAGGCCTTGACGTTTAAAGTTTTACACGCAGGCTTTTAGTTATAACTATAAAAAATTGTCACCACCCATTTAACCATATATATTGTTTTTCTTAATCTCGATCTCTTCTTCAATATAAAATCTTTAGTACTATTTTCCTTTCACGTAATAGGCCTAGGGTAAGGGTTAGGTTAGGTTTAGTTTTGGACTATGGCTTAGGGTCAGGGTTAGAGTTAGGATATGTTTTTCCAACCAATTATATATTTTCTCCGTAATGACTGACGACTTAATTTATTTCAATTGAAAAGAATCTAGAAGAGTAAAAACATTTGTTCTCAATTGTACAAAAGATAGATTGTATATTGGAAAACGGGCGCCGCCATTTTAACCATAGTAACCCCGCCATGTTTACCATAGATACGTCGCCATTTTATCCTTGGAAACTTCCCTAGATACAAGTCAAATTGGCCGCCATCTTGTTTTAAAAAACAACAATCAATTAACTTTCTGGAGCGCGAAATTTAAATATTTTAGAATTCACGACATTTATTCAAGAGACATTTGGCAACTGCGTTCTTTTCTATTCAAAATATACACTTTTGATACATGTACCATTACTAAAAGCTCAAATATAAAGTGTTTTTGTCGATATATTTTTGCAATATTTAGTGGCCGACTATTTTTTCTTTTTAAACAAAACAATACCTCGCTATTCCGTTCCGACAAAGAATAAATAGGTCTATAATGTATATCAATTGACAATTTAAAGTAAAAGATTGTTTACCGTTTAACATTTACGGAAAATGTATGGACCTACACGTGAATTAGGGTACACGCAGGTTACCTAATTTACTAAATGTTTGCAAGTTTGCTTTTACCTTAGGTAAATACTATTATCCATAAATTTTGACTTCAAAACTATTGCATACGATGTGAAGCACTTACTGTAAGCCTTGTTGGCGGTTAGCATGCCAAGTGATGGCGTGGAATGTCGGAGCTCAATGAAATGGTTCTGGAGAGATTCGCTTCGATGTGTCTCTTCTGAGAATCAAACAGCGAAAACCGTTGCAGAGTCTGTGACGTCTTTATATAGGGAGCGTCATGGCGCTTAGCAACGGAAAAACGTAACGTAGCAACGTTTGTTCTTGGAAGTACCATTGTTCGTAGTGCCATCTGCATGGATGTCGTATGCTCACCTAAAGGGCCCAGCTCGCTGAAAGCTAGTCGACCATGTTCGAATCCCTAAGAAAATACATATCTCATATTTTACTGTTTAAACGCTTTTAAACCATAATCTTATTTCAAAACGTGTAAAAGGAGATGTTATTAGTATTTGATCATCAACTAACAGCGACTAAGATGCCAACAGAAGTAGCTTCGTCATTAATTCCTATATCCTATTATGTTTAGAAATGTAGAAGTCTGATTGGATGCAATCAAAGTTAGTTGTGCAATCAGCGACGCCGTTGTAAAAGTTCTCATTAAAGCAAAGAATTTCATTCGAATAAACACTGTGCACTTTAAGTCTTTTTCACAGAACACTTTCGCCTTTTTAGCGACTGCATCATTGCACTGGCCTCTGTGACAAAAATATGTTATTCATGCGGTGATCTCATATCCAAGGTAGTTTACGTAGGGTAACCTGCCGGAAGCCCGAGAAGAGCTCAAATTAGAACAGAGGTTGTGTCGGAATTAATGACGGACCTACCTCTGTGAGGAGAAAATGTTAAGAGGCATTTTGAATAGAAGAAATATTGAATTGGTTAAGATATTTTCGATCCATGGAGGTAACCTCCAAAAACAAGACATTCATAACTTAATAAGCTTAAAGAGAGAGTCCTAACGGGATATTTCTGTGGAAATGGTATTCGAGGGCCACACCTTTTATGTAATAACTGTTATTCATACATATATTTATTTCCAAAATCAGTTGAAACAAAACATAATAATGATATAATAATAATGAGTATTTATAAAGCGCATACACAAGGTGCATGCTCAAAGCGCATATACATGTTAGAATAAAAGGTAAAGGTGTTAGGTATTGGCATGAATAAAATCTAAGAGAAGAGTATGAATTATAGCATATGAATAAATATAGTACACAAAGTCAAATTAGTCAGTCAGTAGGAAAATATCATGAAATAATAAACAATATAACTTTCAAAGGTAAACAGGCAGTAATTGAAAACCAAACATCATAGCCACAATCACCACTTTCTTATATTTCCGTTAAGGAAAAAGACAATAAGTTTTAAGATAATGTATCTTTTAAAACTGCCTTAAAGAGGAGACGTAACGAATAATTGTGATTATTACAAATTATTATCTGTAGTCGCTTCACTTATAAGAATCAATAGAGCCAAAAAATGAGAAAATATACGCTTTATTTCGACTACTAGGAGACCTTTTATACCCCTGTTTTGGATAACCGCCTAATGAGCCTGGCGAACGCTTAGACAAAATCACCGAAGCATGACTTGAAGCCACGCCCAGTGTGTGACGTGCTAGTTGTCAGCTGAAAGTCCAGCCCTTTGATTTTCTCTGTATTTTTAAGCTAATTCAACAGCAAAATAGAGGCAATAGCATGACCGAAAGAATTCCAAAATACGATATGTAACTGCTTCATGATATCAACTTTACCTCTTAGTCGTCAAATCCATTTTGATTGGACTGTGACAATCCTTGGACGCGGTTTTCGTGGGTGGGTTTATATAAATAAGGTTAAGAACTTGGTCGGTGAGAGATCCATTACTATGGGATATCACGTAGTGTTGCAACATTTATTATCGATATGAAGTTCTAAATTGTCTCGAAATGAAGGTTTTTGTAATAAACGGGAGAGAATGTAAAAACCTGTTTAATGTTTACTGTAGAAAAAAATCATTTTGTTTCACTTCACTTTATGACAACTTAGTACTTAGTGGATGATTCGTTTGTATTTAACTAACGTATATTATATTGTTAGCTAGTATAACATCTCACACCGTGTTGCAATATCTCTGTCTTCGAATTTAACAATCAATGACATGAAAACATACCTGGCGCAAGCGTTAGAAACATTCTATGTAATCCTAAAGAATGTTGGTACCCGTTATTCACGATGTACTTGTTAAAATGTGTGTCATCGTCCTTAGAAGTACATGAGCCAAATCTCCCTCTCTTAATTTATTGGTTGAATATATATTCTACAAGTTCATTGGTTCAAAATGACTGGACGCGGTGACAATAAACTAAGTAGCAGTCGAATGCCAAGATTACGCCATTATGACAGGACATATATTCCGCTTGGTGGATCCAAGGCGTTAAAATTCAAAAGGTATAATTAGAGATAATTAAATCACGAACTGAAATTGAATGCGATAGGATTATATAACGGCCACCTGTGTGTCATAAAAAATAAGACTATTTGAATCAGTCTGATTGTTGTGACAACATTTGGCAGACGTCGTAATTCATGTACACATGCTATGGGATAGTGCTCATAGCATCATATTAAAACACTGTCTTTCGCTTGGAACAATACAAATAATTAAAGATATATTTAACATCAATTCATCGGAGGTTTGAGTTGCTTGGATGACTTTAGATATGTTTAAACAGTTGTTTAGAATGTGAGATTTCCTGTTGTTTTTTCATTAAGGAGGTTATACTTCTGCCAACTAGCACGTCACGCGGCAGGACACGCGGCTTGACACGCCTCAGTGACCACGGGCCTGTTCAGTTCTGTTCACTGGTGCTAATTAGCTGTTGATTGGAAAAAGCCGTATTAAATTTGTTTATAGGCCGATTTCGAAAATTTAAAATCAAGTTACTGGCAAATTAGAATACGTATTTTATGAATCACGAAAGTTGCCATGGGTCATTTCAGTCGATCTTTAAAACGTATTCCAGTCAGAAACTAAACGTCCGTTGGATGCAAGTGATAAGCTTTCCAATAGTTTGGCTTGAAATTCCAATCATTTATCTGCATTCGAGGGTGTCCGGCTACTACCGCTGAGAAAATATTGGTGAGGGTAGTACCCGGACATATGATATATATTTGCTATTCACGTTTAAATCAGTCTGCAAGACCAGTTCAACAGCGGTTGGCTGCGCAAGTATCAGTATTACAAGATTGCACACCCACGATAGTAATGAAATTAGTAACTTGTTTTACATATATGGCTTATGTTTATTACATAACATTATAAGAGTATACATTAATTTAATTTTACAAAAGGGTTATTAGTTCTCAAGCATGTAGTACAAAAACTAACTCCCAAAATTATTACAAATTAAGGTGTGTGAGGAACTATTTTGTATTGATGTCCAGGCTTTCTTATCAACTTTAGGTCCTAAAAGTATAACTCAAACTGAGAAAACAAATAAAATCAGGTTATATTTGAAACAAAATATTTGAATGACGGTAATTATTGATTTTATTGTCGTCAAATGTTTAACACAATTTAACAAGAAAATAACATAAAAACTAAATCTTGAGTGAAGTTCACAGTGAATAATGTTAATGAACATTATTGTGAATTACGTAAAGGATTTGATGAAATATTTATTTGAAGGAGTCGCGCATAGAGAAATACGCTGATGTAGCAATTACTAGGACCTTACATTCCCCCTTGAAAAGCAAATCACAATTCGGGAAGTACAATTTCCCATTTCTCCGAGAGTCTTTTCTCGTATTCAATAAAACAAATCCTTATTTTAAAATTTTCTTAGACTTAGTCTTAGACCCGGACATGATGGAAATTATCAACAATCGGCCGTACTTACGGAAATCTGTGATCACAGACGTCACATGCAAAACTATATTGTTAAATTGCCGCCTCTGACGATTTTTAAACTTATGTTATGCATTTATAAGGTAATATTTTACTGTCCGGCTACTGCCTCCCTACTGTCCGGATATATAGCCGACGGTGTCTGAGTACTGCCTCAGTGACATCAAGACAAAGAGGGGCTAGCTTATCCAGGCAAATGCACTTATAGCCTCTACACTCATTCGGATCGTTAGAGTAGTTGCCTCCCTTTGGTGTATACAAGTTCACTAGAATTCTGTCGGTAAATTTTAGGGATACGTTGTTTTAAACCTTAAGTGTCCGAGTACTACCACACCCGCTTTTAACATCATTTGAAAGGTATAAAGGTGCCGAATTATTTTGACATTTGTATGTCATACAGAGGACTTTAAACTTGATTCTTCAATTGGAAGCCAGTGCAGATCCTTAAGTACAGGTGTTATGTGAGATGACTTAGAAGTTCTAGTCACTATTCTTGCTGCAGTCTTCTGAGCCTTCTGACGTTTGTATAGTTGACATACCAAATATGAATTCATAAAGGAACACGACTCGGAGTGAAGCATTACATTCATCTGCGCAACAAATCTTGAGAGTCTTTCTACGGAATATCAATTCAACTTTTTATACGTTTGAGGATGGATAATTTTTATGTTTTATTCAAATATTCTATCAATTTCTATTATATTTTCAATCGAACTATAAGGCATTTTTATCAGTTAAGTAATGCACAAACAAAATGGCTGACCCTTCGAAGGCGGGACAGAAACGCAGTTTTACGCGCTTGATTACAGGCATCTTGGCGTTGAAGGGTTAAAAAATTGTATTTCTAAATTTCTAAAAGATATTGGTACCATTCAGGTTTAGGATTACTGATTCCCCATAGTGGATTTATGAATATGAATGCCGAATTGCATTACAGTATATCTTTAAGAAGTTCTAATTAATTCAACGACTTACTTTCTGTTGCTTAGTTTGTCAAAAAAGGAGAAAATTATTATAATAAATAGGACCTGTCTATAAATAATTATTTTGTGCTCTATCTAATGTTATGTAAAACCATTTATACATCAATAAGCTCTTTTGATGAGTTATCTGAGTAAGTTTTCATTTGATTAGCATCAACCATCTCTATAGTTGTGTCGTTTAAGAATGGACGTAGGTACAGAAATATTTGTTTATATGTCAACAGACATTCTCTCCCAACAGAGGTAGCTCCGTCATAAATTCCTATACAACCTCTGCCTTCATACGAAGGTTTTTCGGGCTTCCGGCAGTTTCCCCTATCGGCACAATGTTGCAACTAAAACTACCTGGCAGTATTTCAGGCAATGAAAACAACGAATGCATGAATAACATATTTGCTGTCACATAAGCCTATGCAATGATGCAGTCGCAAAAAGTCCTTTTATGTGTTCCGTAAAGAAGACTCAATGTACAAGGTGCATATTTAAATAAAGTTTGAAAGCTTTTTGAAAGCTTGCGGAAATAACTTAGGCGATTTGAATGATAACTTTTGAAACGGCGTCACGTATTGGACAACTTACTTTGATTGCATCCAATCAGCGTTCTACATTTCTAGATCATAAAACGTTTGTATTAAGACAGAGGTTGTATAGGAATTAATGACGAGTGGGGGAGAGAATTGTCAAGGGTGAAGAGGTGCAAAAACAACAAAGAAAAAGTATAATTAAAGCAAATACATTTATTCAAAAATATAAGAAACATGAATATAACAATTGAGAATTATTGTTTGTTTTAGGTTGAAGATATTATCAAAACAGTAAAGTATAGACTTCATAAAATTCAATTTTATTAACAAACTGCTATGACAGTGTAAACAATTTTAAATTTTAGATTAAGATAAAAGCTATCAAAAGAAGATAGATTTTACAGATATCTATAAATGATTAATCCATGGACCAAAAGGACTATCAATAAAATTCTATGATAAATAAAATGAACATATGATATAAACAGTGAATGCATGAGAGCTTAGGATATATACATTGAATGCATGAGAGCTTAGGATATATGCATTGAATGCATGAGAGCATAGGATATATACATTGAATGTATGAGAGCTTATGATATATACATTGAATGCATGAGAGCATAGGATATATACATTGAATGTATGAGAGCTTATGATATATACATTGAATGCATGAGAGCTTAGGATATATACATTAAATGCATGAGAGCTTAGGATATATACATTGAATGCATGAGAGCTTAGGATATATACATTGAATGCATGAGAGCTTAGGATATATACATTGAATGCATGAGAGCTTAGGATATATACATTGAATGCATGAGAGCTTAGGATATATACATTGAATGCATAGATTGACACATGAACATGAGCATTAACAAATGAGTCATTGACATATACAATGAATAGAATGATCATGAACATACAATGATATCTACAATGAATAAAATGAATCATGAACATACAATGATATCTACAATGAATAGAATGATCATGAACATACAATGATATCTACAATGAATAAAATGAATCATGAACATACAATGATATCTACAATGAATAGGATGATTCATGAACATACAATTATCTCTACAATGAACAGGATGAATCATGAACAACTGAAGATCAATGATATCTACAATGAATAGGATGATTCATGAACATACAATGATATCTACAATGAATAGAATGATTCATGAACATACAATGATATCTACAATGAATAGGATGATTCATGAACACACCGGAAGATCAATGATATCTACAATGAATAGGATCAATCATGAACATACAATTGTATCTACAATGAACAGGATGAATCATGAACACCTGAATATCAATGATATCTACCATGAATAGGATGATTCATGAACATACAATTGTATCTACAATGAATAGGATGATTCATGAACACACCGGAAGATCAATGATATCTACAATGAAAAGGATGATTCATGAACATACAATGATATCTACAATGAATAGGATGATTCATGAACATACAATGATATCTACAATGAATAGAATGAATCATCAACATACAATGATATCTACAATGAAAAGAAGGAATCGTTAACACCTGAAGATCAATGATATCTACAATGAATAGGATGATTCATGAACATACAATGATATCTACAATGAATAGGATGATTCATGAACACACCGGAAGATCAATGATATCTACAATGAATAGGATGATTCATGAACATACGATGATATCTACAATGAATAGGATGATTCATGAACACACCGGAAGATCAATAATATCTACAATGAATAGGATGAATCATGAACACCTGAATATCAATGATATCTACAATGAATAGGATGATTCATGAACATACAATGATATCTACCATGAATAGGATGATTCATGAACATACAATGACATCTACAATGAATAGGATGAATCATGAACACCTGAATATCAATGATATCTACCATGAATAGGATGATTCATGAACATAAAATGATATCTACAATGAATAGGATGATTCATGAACACACCGGAAGATCAATGATTTCTACAATGAATAGGATGATTCATGAACACAGAGTCAATGATATATACAATGAATAGGATGAAGCATGAACACAGAGTCAATGATATCTACAATGAATGCACTAAGACAGGAGAGTCTTTCAAGGATGTTTTCAGTGACTCAGATCGAGATAGTACTCGTCCACTCTGCTGATGTGCGGTCTGCTCTCAGCAGTGATGGAAGATTTGCCTCCCTTCCTCCTCCATCGACGTCTGCTCACGTTGACAGCTTTGTCTGTCTGTTGAGTTGTTGGAGGGACGGTGTCTTTGAACTTGGTCATTGACTTTAGGCAGAGGTCGATAGCTTCAATCACGTCAGTTTCAGACGAAGAGGTAAGCACATCGTTCTTGCTACCAGCTTCTGTTATATTTTTCTCAAGGTAGACAGCTTCTACAGATGATTCAACAGTCTTCCGCTGTTTGTAGCGGACTGGGGAGAGGAGTTCCTCTCGTTTCCTCTTCCTGGGCTGAAGAAGGTCAACTTTCTGCTCGGGATCAGCGCAGATCACCTGAAATTGAAAACCTTCACTTAATTCATTATGTAAAATGTGATTATAGCCTCGCCCGTCAAACTTCTTTGGTGTTTAGGATTAAACGTTGAGATAAGTTATTGCTAAAATATGTACGTTTTCCTTTCATTGTTTTCAGTGATGGAATCATTGGAATAAATAAGTATGTACAAATAGAGATTGTTAATACAATCCGTTTTTAAAATGATTACTTGAAATCAACGCTTAGCATTTGAAATGAAGCCAGATATACAAACCCTTCTCGTGTCGCTAGTGTCCTGGGCAGCAGCCACTGCTAGCTGCGTGTCAGATGCCGACTTTAGAGTGAGACGTGCCAATGACCTTACGAGGTGCACCTCCACTATTTTCCTGTCCCGACCCCGCCTTCTCCTGCCCCTCCTGGGGACGGGCAACTGGAGTAGAAGTTGTAGATATTCACCATCACCAGCACTTTCGTACCCTTCATCATCACTGGAGTTGTCCTGTAATATGAACATTGAGAAGATATTTTACAGTGATGCTTCACAAACTAATGTAAACATAAATGGAGGGTTCTGAACTACGATCAACTGATCATTCATTTTGTTACAGAAGTTTAATATCTGGTATCGAATGAACAATAGGTTTATATATTCAAATTTTACAAAAGTGCTCATGACTTCTTGACTATCTAAGCTTACTCTGTAGTGCACGAAGTCTCCTCGCTTTACTTGCAAGATCCTATTTATCTCCCCTCGTGTCTTTGACAGAGGAAGGTCAGGGAGTGAGGGGGAGTTCACAGCAGAAGACTTTCCTACATAGAATACCTGCAAAAGCGAAGTTTAACGTGTGTTATTTTGATTAATGCAAATATGATACTTCTATCGTACAAAAGATACTTTCACAGAAAACAAAGGGGTAAAGAAGGTTATAGCCTACATTGGTAGTACATGGTGAAGACGATGACATTAAGGGAGTTAAGATAAAAGTCCCATTTGAAGGACAATTTATATAACCAACATAGCCTATTTATATTTCTATAAACGTTGATAATCATTAACTTAAAAACTAATCGTGATTTGAACACTTTAACTACCTTGCCAGATTTAGAGTTTGGGCGAGGGTGTTGAATCTGTGTTGTGTCTTTAGCGGGGCGGTTGAGAGGGGACACCTTGTTGAACTGCCGGCAGTTCCACGGAGAATATCGCCGATAGCGGTTTTTGCAAGTGTCCCTAAACTCAGGCCAATACCACTTCGTTTTAGAGACGAGTGGGCGGGGATCATAGTCTCTATTGTGAGCTTGACGGTTTAAAGGGGACACACCACACCCAAATGACCGATGCCTTCCCCTGTCCTTATAGCGGGGAGGCCCGGGGGCAGGGTTGTGGTAGGGGTGGAGACGAGAGGCTGTGTCTTGAACCGTGGGGACACGCCCTGGGAATGGAAGGGAGCGGGTTAGTATTATTGGAATAAATGCATA
Organism: Phorcus lineatus; assembly: GCA_921293015.1. Lineage (NCBI taxonomy): Eukaryota > Metazoa > Mollusca > Gastropoda > Trochida > Trochidae > Phorcus > Phorcus lineatus. Next base: position 26,892,585 of record OV121085.1, on the reverse strand, counting down.
ACATAAAATAATTTCTACGATTTGGTGGAAACCAGGAATTAAGAAAGGGAAACTCGGAGGGCTAACAATACCAGGCATTTCGAACATAGCTGATTTTCCAGTAAATAAAAGCGTTATTGCTATGCATTTACATACAATATATTTATTTTCTGGCGACAGTTATGCTGCAGAACAACTAGTTTGTACGTACTTCACAATGATGATGTAAGTAGATTAAAAAACAAAATACCCAGAACATTTCCTGACTAAACATGTGACCGAACAGATCAAATCATACTGTCACAAGGGTGAATAACCTGGTTTATAACTTGATAATTATTTCAAAATGAGTAAAAAATGATGAAAAATACTTATTCTAATTCCCTTATTGTCATTTAAAAATATAGGCCTTGACGTTTAAAGTTTTACACGCAGGCTTTTAGTTATAACTATAAAAAATTGTCACCACCCATTTAACCATATATATTGTTTTTCTTAATCTCGATCTCTTCTTCAATATAAAATCTTTAGTACTATTTTCCTTTCACGTAATAGGCCTAGGGTAAGGGTTAGGTTAGGTTTAGTTTTGGACTATGGCTTAGGGTCAGGGTTAGAGTTAGGATATGTTTTTCCAACCAATTATATATTTTCTCCGTAATGACTGACGACTTAATTTATTTCAATTGAAAAGAATCTAGAAGAGTAAAAACATTTGTTCTCAATTGTACAAAAGATAGATTGTATATTGGAAAACGGGCGCCGCCATTTTAACCATAGTAACCCCGCCATGTTTACCATAGATACGTCGCCATTTTATCCTTGGAAACTTCCCTAGATACAAGTCAAATTGGCCGCCATCTTGTTTTAAAAAACAACAATCAATTAACTTTCTGGAGCGCGAAATTTAAATATTTTAGAATTCACGACATTTATTCAAGAGACATTTGGCAACTGCGTTCTTTTCTATTCAAAATATACACTTTTGATACATGTACCATTACTAAAAGCTCAAATATAAAGTGTTTTTGTCGATATATTTTTGCAATATTTAGTGGCCGACTATTTTTTCTTTTTAAACAAAACAATACCTCGCTATTCCGTTCCGACAAAGAATAAATAGGTCTATAATGTATATCAATTGACAATTTAAAGTAAAAGATTGTTTACCGTTTAACATTTACGGAAAATGTATGGACCTACACGTGAATTAGGGTACACGCAGGTTACCTAATTTACTAAATGTTTGCAAGTTTGCTTTTACCTTAGGTAAATACTATTATCCATAAATTTTGACTTCAAAACTATTGCATACGATGTGTAGCACTTACTGTAAGCCTTGTTGGCGGTTAGCATGCCAAGTGATGGCGTGGAATGTCGGAGCTCAATGAAATGGTTCTGGAGAGATTCGCTTCGATGTGTCTCTTCTGAGAATCAAACAGCGAAAACCGTTGCAGAGTCTGTGACGTCTTTATATAGGGAGCGTCATGGCGCTTAGCAACGGAAAAACGTAACGTAGCAACGTTTGTTCTTGGAAGTACCATTGTTCGTAGTGCCATCTGCATGGATGTCGTATGCTCACCTAAAGGGCCCAGCTCGCTGAAAGCTAGTCGACCATGTTCGAATCCCTAAGAAAATACATATCTCATATTTTACTGTTTAAACGCTTTTAAACCATAATCTTATTTCAAAACGTGTAAAAGGAGATGTTATTAGTATTTGATCATCAACTAACAGCGACTAAGATGCCAACAGAAGTAGCTTCGTCATTAATTCCTATATCCTATTATGTTTAGAAATGTAGAAGTCTGATTGGATGCAATCAAAGTTAGTTGTGCAATCAGCGACGCCGTTGTAAAAGTTCTCATTAAAGCAAAGAATTTCATTCGAATAAACACTGTGCACTTTAAGTCTTTTTCACAGAACACTTTCGCCTTTTTAGCGACTGCATCATTGCACTGGCCTCTGTGACAAAAATATGTTATTCATGCGGTGATCTCATATCCAAGGTAGTTTACGTAGGGTAACCTGCCGGAAGCCCGAGAAGAGCTCAAATTAGAACAGAGGTTGTGTCGGAATTAATGACGGACCTACCTCTGTGAGGAGAAAATGTTAAGAGGCATTTTGAATAGAAGAAATATTGAATTGGTTAAGATATTTTCGATCCATGGAGGTAACCTCCAAAAACAAGACATTCATAACTTAATAAGCTTAAAGAGAGAGTCCTAACGGGATATTTCTGTGGAAATGGTATTCGAGGGCCACACCTTTTATGTAATAACTGTTATTCATACATATATTTATTTCCAAAATCAGTTGAAACAAAACATAATAATGATATAATAATAATGAGTATTTATAAAGCGCATACACAAGGTGCATGCTCAAAGCGCATATACATGTTAGAATAAAAGGTAAAGGTGTTAGGTATTGGCATGAATAAAATCTAAGAGAAGAGTATGAATTATAGCATATGAATAAATATAGTACACAAAGTCAAATTAGTCAGTCAGTAGGAAAATATCATGAAATAATAAACAATATAACTTTCAAAGGTAAACAGGCAGTAATTGAAAACCAAACATCATAGCCACAATCACCACTTTCTTATATTTCCGTTAAGGAAAAAGACAATAAGTTTTAAGATAATGTATCTTTTAAAACTGCCTTAAAGAGGAGACGTAACGAATAATTGTGATTATTACAAATTATTATCTGTAGTCGCTTCACTTATAAGAATCAATAGAGCCAAAAAATGAGAAAATATACGCTTTATTTCGACTACTAGGAGACCTTTTATACCCCTGTTTTGGATAACCGCCTAATGAGCCTGGCGAACGCTTAGACAAAATCACCGAAGCATGACTTGAAGCCACGCCCAGTGTGTGACGTGCTAGTTGTCAGCTGAAAGTCCAGCCCTTTGATTTTCTCTGTATTTTTAAGCTAATTCAACAGCAAAATAGAGGCAATAGCATGACCGAAAGAATTCCAAAATACGATATGTAACTGCTTCATGATATCAACTTTACCTCTTAGTCGTCAAATCCATTTTGATTGGACTGTGACAATCCTTGGACGCGGTTTTCGTGGGTGGGTTTATATAAATAAGGTTAAGAACTTGGTCGGTGAGAGATCCATTACTATGGGATATCACGTAGTGTTGCAACATTTATTATCGATATGAAGTTCTAAATTGTCTCGAAATGAAGGTTTTTGTAATAAACGGGAGAGAATGTAAAAACCTGTTTAATGTTTACTGTAGAAAAAAATCATTTTGTTTCACTTCACTTTATGACAACTTAGTACTTAGTGGATGATTCGTTTGTATTTAACTAACGTATATTATATTGTTAGCTAGTATAACATCTCACACCGTGTTGCAATATCTCTGTCTTCGAATTTAACAATCAATGACATGAAAACATACCTGGCGCAAGCGTTAGAAACATTCTATGTAATCCTAAAGAATGTTGGTACCCGTTATTCACGATGTACTTGTTAAAATGTGTGTCATCGTCCTTAGAAGTACATGAGCCAAATCTCCCTCTCTTAATTTATTGGTTGAATATATATTCTACAAGTTCATTGGTTCAAAATGACTGGACGCGGTGACAATAAACTAAGTAGCAGTCGAATGCCAAGATTACGCCATTATGACAGGACATATATTCCGCTTGGTGGATCCAAGGCGTTAAAATTCAAAAGGTATAATGAGAGATAATTAAATCACGAACTGAAATTGAATGCGATGGGATTATATAACGGCCACCTGTGTGTCATAAAAAATAAGACTATTTGAATCAGTCTGATTGTTGTGACAACATTTGGCAGACGTCGTAATTCATGTACACATGCTATGGGATAGTGCTCATAGCATCATATTAAAACACTGTCTTTCGCTTGGAACAATACAAATAATTAAAGATATATTTAACATCAATTCATCGGAGGTTTGAGTTGCTTGGATGACTTTAGATATGTTTAAACAGTTGTTTAGAATGTGAGATTTCCTGTTGTTTTTTCATTAAGGAGGTTATACTTCTGCCAACTAGCACGTCACGCGGCAGGACACGCGGCTTGACACGCCTCAGTGACCACGGGCCTGTTCAGTTCTGTTCACTGGTGCTAATTAGCTGTTGATTGGAAAAAGCCGTATTAAATTTGTTTATAGGCCGATTTCGAAAATTTAAAATCAAGTTACTGGCAAATTAGAATACGTATTTTATGAATCACGAAAGTTGCCATGGGTCATTTCAGTCGATCTTTAAAACGTATTCCAGTCAGAAACTAAACGTCCGTTGGATGCAAGTGATAAGCTTTCCAATAGTTTGGCTTGAAATTCCAATCATTTATCTGCATTCGAGGGTGTCCGGCTACTACCGCTGAGAAAATATTGGTGAGGGTAGTACCCGGACATATGATATATATTTGCTATTCACGTTTAAATCAGTCTGCAAGACCAGTTCAACAGCGGTTGGCTGCGCAAGTATCAGTATTACAAGATTGCACACCCACGATAGTAATGAAATTAGTAACTTGTTTTACATATATGGCTTATGTTTATTACATAACATTATAAGAGTATACATTAATTTAATTTTACAAAAGGGTTATTAGTTCTCAAGCATGTAGTACAAAAACTAACTCCCAAAATTATTACAAATTAAGGTGTGTGAGGAACTATTTTGTATTGATGTCCAGGCTTTCTTATCAACTTTAGGTCCTAAAAGTATAACTCAAACTGAGAAAACAAATAAAATCAGGTTATATTTGAAACAAAATATTTGAATGACGGTAATTATTGATTTTATTGTCGTCAAATGTTTAACACAATTTAACAAGAAAATAACATAAAAACTAAATCTTGAGTGAAGTTCACAGTGAATAATGTTAATGAACATTATTGTGAATTACGTAAAGGATTTGATGAAATATTTATTTGAAGGAGTCGCGCATAGAGAAATACGCTGATGTAGCAATTACTAGGACCTTACATTCCCCCTTGAAAAGCAAATCACAATTCGGGAAGTACAATTTCCCATTTCTCCGAGAGTCTTTTCTCGTATTCAATAAAACAAATCCTTATTTTAAAATTTTCTTAGACTTAGTCTTAGACCCGGACATGATGGAAATTATCAACAATCGGCCGTACTTACGGAAATCTGTGATCACAGACGTCACATGCAAAACTATATTGTTAAATTGCCGCCTCTGACGATTTTTAAACTTATGTTATGCATTTATAAGGTAATATTTTACTGTCCGGCTACTGCCTCCCTACTGTCCGGATATATAGCCGACGGTGTCTGAGTACTGCCTCAGTGACATCAAGACAAAGAGGGGCTAGCTTATCCAGGCAAATGCACTTATAGCCTCTACACTCATTCGGATCGTTAGAGTAGTTGCCTCCCTTTGGTGTATACAAGTTCACTAGAATTCTGTCGGTAAATTTTAGGGATACGTTGTTTTAAACCTTAAGTGTCCGAGTACTACCACACCCGCTTTTAACATCATTTGAAAGGTATAAAGGTGCCGAATTATTTTGACATTTGTATGTCATACAGAGGACTTTAAACTTGATTCTTCAATTGGAAGCCAGTGCAGATCCTTAAGTACAGGTGTTATGTGAGATGACTTAGAAGTTCTAGTCACTATTCTTGCTGCAGTCTTCTGAGCCTTCTGACGTTTGTATAGTTGACATACCAAATATGAATTCATAAAGGAACACGACTCGGAGTGAAGCATTACATTCATCTGCGCAACAAATCTTGAGAGTCTTTCTACGGAATATCAATTCAACTTTTTATACGTTTGAGGATGGATAATTTTTATGTTTTATTCAAATATTCTATCAATTTCTATTATATTTTCAATCGAACTATAAGGCATTTTTATCAGTTAAGTAATGCACAAACAAAATGGCTGACCCTTCGAAGGCGGGACAGAAACGCAGTTTTACGCGCTTGATTACAGGCATCTTGGCGTTGAAGGGTTAAAAAATTGTATTTCTAAATTTCTAAAAGATATTGGTACCATTCAGGTTTAGGATTACTGATTCCCCATAGTGGATTTATGAATATGAATGCCGAATTGCATTATATCTTTAAGAAGTTCTAATTAAATCAACGACTTACTTTCTGTTGCTTAGTTTGTCAAAAAAAGGAGAAAATTATTATAATAAATAGGACCTGTCTATAAATAATTATTTTGTGCTCTATCTAATGTTATGTAAAACCATTTATACATCAATAAGCTCTTTTGATGAGTTATCTGAGTAAGTTTTCATTTGATTAGCATCAACCATCTCTATAGTTGTGTCGTTTAAGAATGGACGTAGGTACAGAAATATTTGTTTATATGTCAACAGACATTCTCTCCCAACAGAGGTAGCTCCGTCATAAATTCCTATACAACCTCTGCCTTCATACGAAGGTTTTTCGGGCTTCCGGCAGTTTCCCCTATCGGCACAATGTTGCAACTAAAACTACCTGGCAGTATTTCAGGCAATGAAAACAACGAATGCATGAATAACATATTTGCTGTCACATAAGCCTATGCAATGATGCAGTCGCAAAAAGTCCTTTTATGTGTTCCGTAAAGAAGACTCAATGTACAAGGTGCATATTTAAATAAAGTTTGAAAGCTTTTTGAAAGCTTGCGGAAATAACTTAGGCGATTTGAATGATAACTTTTGAAACGGCGTCACGTATTGGACAACTTACTTTGATTGCATCCAATCAGCGTTCTACATTTCTAGATCATAAAACGTTTGTATTAAGACAGAGGTTGTATAGGAATTAATGACGAGTGGGGGAGAGAATTGTCAAGGGTGAAGAGGTGCAAAAACAACAAAGAAAAAGTATAATTAAAGCAAATACATTTATTCAAAAATATAAGAAACATGAATATAACAATTGAGAATTATTGTTTGTTTTAGGTTGAAGATATTATCAAAACAGTAAAGTATAGACTTCATAAAATTCAATTTTATTAACAAACTGCTATGACAGTGTAAACAATTTTAAATTTTAGATTAAGATAAAAGCTATCAAAAGAAGATAGATTTTACAGATATCTATAAATGATTAATCCATGGACCAAAAGGACTATCAATAAAATTCTATGATAAATAAAATGAACATATGATATAAACAGTGAATGCATGAGAGCTTAGGATATATACATTGAATGCATGAGAGCTTAGGATATATGCATTGAATGCATGAGAGCATAGGATATATACATTGAATGTATGAGAGCTTATGATATATACATTGAATGCATGAGAGCATAGGATATATACATTGAATGTATGAGAGCTTATGATATATACATTGAATGCATGAGAGCTTAGGATATATACATTAAATGCATGAGAGCTTAGGATATATACATTGAATGCATGAGAGCTTAGGATATATACATTGAATGCATGAGAGCTTAGGATATATACATTGAATGCATGAGAGCTTAGGATATATACATTGAATGCATAGATTGACACATGAACATGAGCATTAACAAATGAGTCATTGACATATACAATGAATAGAATGATCATGAACATACAATGATATCTACAATGAATAAAATGAATCATGAACATACAATGATATCTACAATGAATAGAATGATCATGAACATACAATGATATCTACAATGAATAAAATGAATCATGAACATACAATGATATCTACAATGAATAGGATGATTCATGAACATACAATGATATCTACAATGAATAGGATGATTCATGAACATACAATTATCTCTACAATGAACAGGATGAATCATGAACAACTGAAGATCAATGATATCTACAATGAATAGGATGATTCATGAACATACAATGATATCTACAATGAATAGAATGATTCATGAACATACAATGATATCTACAATGAATAGGATGATTCATGAACACACCGGAAGATCAATGATATCTACAATGAATAGGATCAATCATGAACATACAATTGTATCTACAATGAACAGGATGAATCATGAACACCTGAATATCAATGATATCTACCATGAATAGGATGATTCATGAACATACAATTGTATCTACAATGAATAGGATGATTCATGAACACACCGGAAGATCAATGATATCTACAATGAAAAGGATGATTCATGAACATACAATGATATCTACAATGAATAGGATGATTCATGAACATACAATGATATCTACAATGAATAGAATGAATCATCAACATACAATGATATCTACAATGAAAAGAAGGAATCGTTAACACCTGAAGATCAATGATATCTACAATGAATAGGATGATTCATGAACATACAATGATATCTACAATGAATAGGATGATTCATGAACACACCGGAAGATCAATGATATCTACAATGAATAGGATGATTCATGAACATACGATGATATCTACAATGAATAGGATGATTCATGAACACACCGGAAGATCAATAATATCTACAATGAATAGGATGAATCATGAACACCTGAATATCAATGATATCTACAATGAATAGGATGATTCATGAACATACAATGATATCTACCATGAATAGGATGATTCATGAACATACAATGACATCTACAATGAATAGGATGAATCATGAACACCTGAATATCAATGATATCTACCATGAATAGGATGATTCATGAACATAAAATGATATCTACAATGAATAGGATGATTCATGAACACACCGGAAGATCAATGATTTCTACAATGAATAGGATGATTCATGAACACAGAGTCAATGATATATACAATGAATAGGATGAAGCATGAACACAGAGTCAATGATATCTACAATGAATGCACTAAGACAGGAGAGTCTTTCAAGGATGTTTTCAGTGACTCAGATCGAGATAGTACTCGTCCACTCTGCTGATGTGCGGTCTGCTCTCAGCAGTGATGGAAGATTTGCCTCCCTTCCTCCTCCATCGACGTCTGCTCACGTTGACAGCTTTGTCTGTCTGTTGAGTTGTTGGAGGGACGGTGTCTTTGAACTTGGTCATTGACTTCAGGCAGAGGTCGATAGCTTCAATCACGTCAGTTTCAGACGAAGAGGTAAGCACATCGTTCTTGCTACCAGCTTCTGTTGTATTTTTCTCAAGGTAGACAGCTTCTACAGATGATTCAACAGTCTTCCGCTGTTTGTAGCGGACTGGGGAGAGGAGTTCCTCTCGTTTCCTCTTCCTGGGCTGAAGAAGGTCAACTTTCTGCTCGGGATCAGCGCAGATCACCTGAAATTGAAAACCTTCACTTAATTCATTATGTAAAATGTGATTATAGCCTCGCCCGTCAAACTTCTTTGGTGTTTAGGATTAAACGTTGAGATAAGTTATTGCTAAAATATGTACGTTTTCCTTTCATTGTTTTCAGTGATGGAATCATTGGAATAAATAAGTATGTACAAATAGAGATTGTTAATACAATCCGTTTTTAAAATGATTACTTGAAATCAACGCTTAGCATTTGAAATGAAGCCAGATATACAAACCCTTCTCGTGTCGCTAGTGTCCTGGGCAGCAGCCACTGCTACCTGCGTGTCAGATGCCGACTTTAGAGTGAGACGTGCCAATGACCTTACGAGGTGCACCTCCACTATTTTCCTGTCCCGACCCCGCCTTCTCCTGCCCCTCCTGGGGACGGGCAACTGGAGTAGAAGTTGTAGATATTCACCATCACCAGCACTTTCGTACCCTTCATCATCACTGGAGTTGTCCTGTAATATGAACATTGAGAAGATATTTTACAGTGATGCTTCACAAACTAATGTAAACATAAATGGAGGGTTCTGAACTACGATCAACTGATCATTCATTTTGTTACAGAAGTTTAATATCTGGTATCGAATGAACAATAGGTTTATATATTCAAATTTTACAAAAGTGCTCATGACTTCTTGACTATCTAAGCTTACTCTGTAGTGCACGAAGTCTCCTCGCTTTACTTGCAAGATCCTATTTATCTCCCCTCGTGTCTTTGACAGAGGAAGGTCAGGGAGTGAGGGGGAGTTCACAGCAGAAGACTTTCCTACATAGAATACCTGCAAAAGCGAAGTTTAACGTGTGTTATTTTGATTAATGCAAATATGATACTTCTATCGTACAAAAGATACTTTCACAGAAAACAAAGGGGTAAAGAAGGTTATAGCCTACATTGGTAGTACATGGTGAAGACGATGACATTAAGGGAGTTAAGATAAAAGTCCCATTTGAAGGACAATTTATATAACCAACATAGCCTATTTATATTTCTATAAACGTTGATAATAATTAACTTAAAAACTAATCGTGATTTGAACACTTTAACTACCTTGCCAGATTTAGAGTTTGGGCGAGGGTGTTGAATCTGTGTTGTGTCTTTAGCGGGGCGGTTGAGAGGGGACACCTTGTTGAACTGCCGGCAGTTCCACGGAGAATATCGCCGATAGCGGTTTTTGCAAGTGTCCCTAAACTCAGGCCAATACCACTTCGTTTTAGCGACGAGTGGGCGGGGATCATAGTCTCTATTGTGAGCTTGACGGTTTAAAGGGGACACACCACACCCAAATGACCGATGCCTTCCCCTGTCCTTATAGCGGGGAGGCCCGGGGGCAGGGCTGTGGTAGGGGTGGAGACGAGAGGCTGTGTCTTGAACCGTGGGGACACGCCCTGGGAATGGAAGGGAGCGGGTTAGTATTATTGGAATAAATGCATAACATAAAATAATTTCTACGATTTGGTGGAAACCAGGAATTAAGAAAGGGAAACTCGGAGGGCTAACAATCCGAGGCATTTCGAACATAGGTTATTTTACAAACGTTTTCCAGTAAATAAAAGCGTTATTGCTATGCATTTACATAAAATAATTTCTACGATTTGGTAGAAATCAGGAATTAAGAAAGGGAAACTCGGAGGGCTAACAATCCGAGGTATTTCGAACATTTTTAGAAACGTTTTCCAGTAAATAAAAGCGTTATTGCTATGCATTTACATACAATATATTTATTTTCTGGCGTAAGTTATGCTGCAGAACAACTAGTTTGTACGTATCCCACAATGATGAACTAAGAAGATTAAAAAACAAAATACCCAGAACATTTCCTGACTAAACATGTGACCGAACAGATAAAATCATACTGTCACAAGGGTAAATAACCTGATTTATAACTTGATAAATATTTCAAAATAAGTAAAAAATGATGAAAAATACTTATTCTAATTCCCTTATTGTCATTTAAAAATATAGGCCTTGACGTTTAAAGTTTTACACGCAGGCTTTTAGTTATAACTATAAAAAATTGTCACCACCCATTTAACCATATATATTGTTTTTCTTAATCTCGATCTCTTCTTCAATATAAAATCTTTAGTACTATTTTCCTTTCACGTAATAGGCCTAGGGTAAGGGTTAGGTTAGGTTTAGTTTTGGACTATGGCTTAGGGTCAGGGTTAGAGTTAGGATATGTTTTTCCAACCAATTATGTATTTTCTCCGTAATGACTGACGACTTAATTTATTTCAATTGAAAAGAATCTAGAAGAGTAAAAACATTTGTTCTCAATTGTACAAAAGATAGATTTATATTGGAAAACGGGCGCCGCCATTTTAACCATAGTAACCCCGCCATGTTTACCATAGATACGTCGCCATTTTATCCTTGGAAACTTCCCTAGATACAAGTCAAATTGGCCGCCATCTTGTTTTAAAAAACAACAATCAATTAACTTTCTGGAGCGCGAAATTTAAATATTTTAGAATTCACGACATTTATTCAAGAGACATTTGGCAACTGCGTTCTTTTCTATTCAAAATATACACTTTTGATACATGTACCATTACTAAAAGCTCAAATATAAAGTGTTTTTGTCGATATATTTTTGCAATATTTAGTGGCCGACTATTTTTTCTTTTTAAACAAAACAATACCTCGCTATTCCGTTCCGACAAAGAATAAATAGGTCTATAATGTATATCAATTGACAATTTAAAGTAAAAGATTGTTTACCGTTTTACATTTACGGAAAATGTATGGACCTACACGTGAATTAGGGTACACGCAGGTTACCTAATTTACTAAATGTTTGCAAGTTTGCTTTTACCTTAGGTAAATACTATTATCCATAAATTTTGACTTCAAAACTATTGCATACGATGTGTAGCACTTACTGTAAGCCTTGTTGGCGGTTAGCATGCCAAGTGATGGCGTGGAATGTCGGAGCTCAATGAAATGGTTCTGGAGAGATTCGCTTCGATGTGTCTCTTCTGAGAATCAAACAGCGAAAACCGTTGCAGAGTCTGTGACGTCTTTATATAGGGAGCGTCATAGCGCTTAGCAACGGAAAAACGTAACGTAGCAACGTTTGTTCTTGGAAGTACCATTGTTCGTAGTGCCATCTGCATGGATGTCGTATGCTCACCTAAAGGGCCCAGCTCGCTGAAAGCTAGTCGACCATGTTCGAATCCCTTAGAAAATACATATCTCATATTTTACTGTTTAAACGCTTTTAAACCATAATCTTATTTCAAAACGTGTAAAAGGAGATGTTATTAGTATTTGATCATCAACTCACAGCGACTAAGATGCCAACAGAAGTAGCTTCGTCATTAATTCCTATACAACCTCTGTCGTAATACGAGCGTGTCTCTGTTTAGAAATGTAGAAGTCTGATTGGATGCAATCAAAGTTAGTTGTGCAATCAGCGACGCCGTTGTAAAAGTTCTCATTAAAGCAAAGAATTTCATTCGAATAAACACTGTGCACTTTAAGTCTTTTTCACAGAACACTTTCGCCTTTTTAGCGACTGCATCATTGCACTGGCCTCTGTGACAAAAATATGTTATTCATGCGGTGATCTCATATCCAAGGTAGTTTACGTAGGGTAACCTGCCGGAAGCCCGAGAAGAGCTCAAATTAGAACAGAGGTTGTGTCGGAATTAATGACGGACCTACCTCTGTGAGGAGAAAATGTTAAGAGGCATTTTGAATAGAAGAAATATTGAATTGGTTAAGATATTTTCGATCCATGGAGGTAACCTCCAAAAACAAGACATTCATAACTTAATAAGCTTAAAGAGAGAGTCCTAACGGGATATTTCTGTGGAAATGGTATTCGAGGGCCACACCTTTTATGTAATAACTGTTATTCATACATATATTTATTTCCAAAATCAGTTGAAACAAAACATAATAATGATATAATAATAATGAGTATTTATAAAACGCATACACAAGGTGCATGCTCAAAGCGCATATACATGTTAGAATAAAAGGTAAAGGTGTTAGGTATTGGCATGAATAAAATCTAAGAGAAGAGTATGAATTATAGCATATGAATAAATATAGTACACAAAGTCAGATTAGTCAGTCAGTAGGAAAATATCATGAAATAATAAACGATATAACTTTCAAAGGTAAACAGGCAGTAATTGAAAACCAAACATCATAGCCACAATCACCACTTTCTTATATTTCCGTTAAGGAAAAAGACAATAAGTTTTAAGATAATGTATCTCTTAAAACTGCCTTAAAACGTATTCCAGTCAGAAACTAAACGTCCGTTGGATGCAAGTGATAAGCTTTCCAATAGTTTGGCTTGAAATTCCAATCATTTATCTGCATTCGAGGGTGTCCGGCTACTACCGCTGAGAAAATATTGGTGAGGGTAGTACCCGGACATACATCTCTTTTACAATTAAACATATGAGTAAATATTATTCTGACAGTCATATGAACTGATCATTATATGATTTTTGTCAATTCATTATTGTCTTTAATTAAGAAATAATTCACTCTACCCCAATTTGTTTTGTAATAAAGTATAGTTTGCCCTGAACTTTCAGAAATTAACTGCATATGATATATATTTGCTATTCACGTTTAAATCAGTCTGCAAGACCAGTTCAACAGCGGTTGGCTGCGCAAGTATCAGTATGACAAGATTGCACACCCACGATAGTCGTGAAATTAGTAACTTGTTTCACATATATGGCTTATGTTTATTACATAACATTATAAGAGTATACAGTTATCAATTTTACAAAAGGGTTATTAGTTCTCAAAGCAGTTAGTACAAAAACTAACCCCAAAAATTATTACAAATTAAGGTGTGTGAGGAACTATTTTGTATTGATGTCCAGGCTTTCTTATCAACTTTAGGTCCTAAAAGTATAACTCAAACTGAGAAAACAAATAAAATCAGGTTATATTTGAAACAAAATATTTGAATGACGGTAATTATTGATTTTATTGTCGTCAAATGTTTAACACAATTTAACAAGAAAATAACATAAAAACTAAATCTTGAGTGAAGTTCACAGTGAATAATGTTAATGATTATTATTGTGAATTACGTAAAGGATTTGATGAAATATTCATGCTTCAAAATTGCCAAATATATTTGAAGGAGTCGCGCATAGAGAAATACGCTGATGTAGCAATTACTAGGACCTTACATTCCCCCTTGAAAAGCAAATCACAATTCGGGAAGTACAATTTCCCATTTCTCCGAGAGTCTTTTCTCGTATTCAATAAAACAAATCCTTATTTTAAAATTTTCTTAGACTTAGTCTTAGACCCGGACATGATGGAAATTATCAACAATCGGCCTTACTGATGGAAATCTGTGATCACAGACGTCACATGCAAGACTATATTGTTAAATTGCCGCCTCTGACGATTTTTTAACTTATGTTATGCATTTATAAGGTAATATTTTACTGTCCGGCTACTGCCTCCCTACTGTCCGGATATAGCCGACGGTGTCCGAGTACTGCCTCAGTGACATCAAGACAAAGAGGGGCTAGCTTATCCAGGCAAATGGACTTATAGCCTCTACACTAATTCGGATCGTTAGAGTAGTTGCCTCCCTTTGGTTAATACAAATTCACGAGAATTCTGTCGGTAAATTTTAGGGATACGTTGTTTTAAACCTTAAGTGTCCGAGTACTACCACACCCGCTTTTAACATCATTTGAAAGGTATAAAGGTGCCGAATTATTTTGACATTTGTATGTCATACAGAGGACTTTAAACTTGATTCTTCTATTGGAAGCCAGTGCAGATCCTTAAGTACAGGTGTTATGTGAGATGACTTATGCCCTTTTTACATGCACACTTTTACTCCTGTAAGTATATTTACTCCTAGGAGTCATGTAAACGGTCCCTTTGCAATTTACTTACAGGAGTATATTTGCTCCTAGGAGTAAAATACTCCACCCCAAGAGGTAAAGTAAAAGTATATTTACTTTTGCTCCTGTAAGTAACCATGTCATGGAAACAGATTTTGTGTTTACTCCTGTAAGCAAACTGAATGCAGCATCCAAAAACTAGACATAATATTGCATAATTTCTTTAAAAAACAGACGGTTACAATCTGTATATGTCAATTTGAAGAGATTTTATGTGAGGACAGTTTTTTACTGTGATATAACAGTTATCCAAATGAGTCAAGAGGTCACAAGATAGAAGAGGAAGAAAAAATTGCAACTCATTTCACAGGGAAAGGCAAAAATAAATTTTTGTGTGGGATTTGTTTTATCTATTCATGATTTTTATTTAAAATTGAATTTTTTTCACCTTCTTGTGTTTAAATTTGCCAAAATGCGCTGAGCACATAAATATGAAGAAATCAAGAAATATTGTGTGAAATAATGGTGAAAATATTGGAAAATCATCATTTTTTCTTTTAAGTTGTGCAGATATGTTTTAAAACTTTCTGCTCTTTCCAGTGTTCTGCCCATAATGAAATCAACTCATGAGTTCTGATCATTTAGAAGATAAATAGTTGTGTTTGTAAAATATCCGGAATTCATTGCTATTCAACACCTGCCTTTAGGTTTAAAACTGTACAGTAGGCATTAGCTTTAATTTGCGGTTGTTGAATAACAATGCATCCAAGAAATTTTAGAAACACAACTATTTGTCGATATTGTAACATGACCGTTGTAGTATAGTATAAGAACAATTCTCTTTTTGCGTATCAACTTCTGAGTGGAAAGGACTTTGTGACTGTGACAATTTTTGTGAGGGGTATAGGAAGGTCATGATAAAAGGGAATTCGCAACTTAACATACTTTACAAATCAACGTTTGTGTTATACCAAACAATTGCTTTCATAATTGAATCTTACAATATTCACTATATTTTTAACCAAGATTAAGATTTCTACTCAACTTTAATCAATTGATTATAGTATATCTGAAAATTGATGTTTTTGGATAAAGATAACATCACTAAAAAAAATTGTCCAAATTTATCACATTTATAAATGTACTTAAAATACTGAGAAATTTACCTTTACATTGTGTATATCTAAACTACTTCTATAAATATATTGGTGGTAATTGGAAAATAAAAGAATTGAGACTTAGGTTTATGGTTGTTTTCATTCAAATGAAAAACTTTAGTTGAAAACTGTTTTTATTGTTCATAAATAGAAGCTGACATGGTTATAGCAACCATATATTGAAGATCTATGGGTTCTCTGACTGATGCCACACTCCGAGGCAAAAAGGTCTTAATTCTTCAAAAAGTGCGAAAAAAGTTTCTCTTGTCATGCGGAAGTTTTCTTTCCACTGTTCATCATTAAAATTACCTCTCACAATGTCATTACCCCATGTCCGAGAACGTGTTTTTGACCACTTATTTCTGTGAGTTGACAAACCAAGCACAAAACCTGTACACAGAAAATATTGATAATATCGTCTTCTCCTTTGGATAAGCACTCATTGTGAGTTCTCGCCAAAATGATGTTTTAACCGTAAGCAAACCATATATACTTAAGGGCCCTTCATTTTCAATGGAACGTAAAGTAAATATACTTTACTCCTAGGAGTAAATATATACTCCTAGGAGTAAAGAGTGCATGTAAAAAGGGCATTAGAAGTTCTAGTCACTATTCTTGCTGCAGTCCTCTGAGCCTTCTGAAGTTTGTATAGTTGACATACCACATGTGAATTCATAAAGGAACACGACTCGGAGTGAAGCATTACATTCATCTGCGCAACACATCTTGAGAGTCTTTCTACGGAATATCAATTCAACTTTTTATACGTTTGAGGATGGATAATTTTTATGTTTTATTCAAATATTCTATCAATTTCTATTATATTTTCAATCGAACTATAAGGCATTTTTATCAGTTAAGTAATGCATAAACAAAATGGCTGACCCCTCGAAGGCGGGACAGAAACGCAGTTTTACGCGCTTGATTATAGGCATCTTGGCGTTGAAGGGTTAAAAAATTGTATTTCTAAATTTCTAAAAGATATTGGTACCATTCAGGTTTAGGATTACTGATTCCCCATAGTGGATTTATGAATATGAATGCCGAATTGCATTATATCTTTAAGAAGTTCTAATTAAATCAACGACTTACTTTCTGTTGCTTAGTTTGTCAAAAAAAGGGGGAAATTATGATAATAAATAGGACCTGTCTATAAATAATTATTTTGTGCTCTATCTAATGTTATGTAAAACCATTTATACATCAATAAGCTCTTTTGATGAGTTATCTGAGCAAGTTTGATTAGCATCAACCATCTCTATAGTTGTGGCGTTTAAGAATGGACATAGTTAGAAATATATTTGTTTATATGTCAACAGACATTCTCTCCCAAAAGAGATAGCTCCGTCATAAATTCCTATACAACCTATGCCTTCATACGAAGGTTTTTCGGGCTTCCGGCAGTTTCCCCTATCGGCACAATATTGCAACTAAAACTACCTGGCAGTATTTCAGGCAATGAAAACAACGAATGCATGAATAACATATTTGCTGTCACATAAGCCTATGCAATGATGCAGTCGCAAAAAGTCCTTTTATGTGTTCCGTAAAGAAGACTCAATGTACAAGGTGCATATTCAAATAAAGTTTAGCTTTTTGAAAGCTTGCGGAAATAACTTAGGCGATTTGAATGATAACTTTTGAAACTGCGTCACTTATTGGACAATTAACTTTGATTGCATCCAATCAGCGTTCTACATTTCTAGATCATAAAACGTTTGTATTAAGACAGAGGTTGTATAGGAATTAATGACGAGTGGGGAGAGAATTGTCAAGGGTGAAGAGGTGTAAAAACAACAAAGAAAAAGTATAATTAAAGCAAATACATTTATTCAAAAATATAAGAAACATAAATATAACAATTGAGAATTATTGTTTGTTTTAAGTTGAAGATATTACCAAAACAGTAAAGTATAGACTTCATAAAATTCAATTTTATTAACAAACTGCTATGACAGTGTAAACAATTTTAAATTTTAGATTAAGATAAAAGCTATCAAAAGAAGATAGATTTTACAGATATCTATAAATGATTAATCCATGGACCAAAAGGACTATCAATAAAATTCTATGATAAATAAAATGAACATATGATATAAACAGTGAATGCATGAGAGCTTAGGATATATACATTAAATGCATGAGAGCTTAGGATATATGCATTGAATGCATGAGAGCTTAGGATATATACATTAAATGCATGAGAGCTTAGGATATATACATTAAATGCATGAGAGCTTAGGATATATACATTGAATGCATAGATTGACACATGAACATGAGCATTAACAAATGAGTCATTGACATATACAATGAATAGAATGAATCATGAACATACAATGATATCTACACTGAATAGAATGAATCATGAACATACAATGATATCTACAATGAATAGAATGAATCATGAACATACAATGATATCTACACTGAATAGGATGATTCATGAACATACAATGATACCTACAATGAATAGAATGAATCATGAACACACCGGAAGATCAATGATATCTACAATGAATAGGATGAATCATGAACACCTGAAGATCAATGTTGTCTACAATGAATAGGATGATTCATCAACACCTGTAGATCAATGATATCTACAATGAATAGGATGAATCATGAACACCTGTAGATCAATGATATCTACAATGAATAGGATGATTCATGAACACCTGAAGATCAATGATATCTACAATGAATCATGAACATAGAGTCAATGATATATACAGTGAATAGAATGAATCATGAACACCGGAAGATCAATGATATCTACAATGAATAGAATGAATCATGAACATACAATGGTATCTACACTGAATAGGATGATTCATGAACATACAATGATACCTACAATGAATAGAATGAATCATGAACACACCGGAAGATCAATGATGTCTACAATGAATAGGATGATTCATCAACACCTGTAGATCAATGATATCTACAATGAATAGGATGAATCATGAACACCTGTAGATCAATGATATCTACAATGAATAGGATGATTCATGAACACCTGAAGATCAATGATATCTACAATGAATCTTGAACATAGAGTCAATGATATATACAGTGAATAGAATGAATCATGAACACCGGAAGATCAATGATATCTACAATGAATAGGGTGAATCATGAACGCCGGAAGATCAATGATATCTACAATGAATAATGAACACAGAATCAATGATATATACAGTGAATAGGATGAATCATGAACACCGGAAGATCAATGATATCTACAATGAATAGGATGAATCATGAACATACAATGATATCTACAATGAATAGGATGATTCATGAACACACCGGAAGATCAATGATGTCTACAATGAATAGGATGATTCATGAACACAGAGTCAATGATATATACAATGAATAGGATGAAGCATGAACACAGAGTCGATGATATCTACAATGAATGCACTAAGACAGGAGAGTCTTTCATGGATGTTTTCAGCGACTCAGATCGAGATAGTACTCGTCCACTCTGCTGATGTGCGGTCTGCTCTCAGCGGTGATGGAAGATTTGCCACCCTTCCTCCTCCATCGACGTCTGCTCACGTTGACAGCTTTGTCTCTCTGTTGAGTTGTTGGAGGGACGGTGTCTTTGAACTTGGTCATTGACTTCAGGCAGAGGTCGATAGCTTCAATCACGTCAGTTTCAGACGAAGAGGTAAGCACATCGTTCTTGCTACCAGCTTCTGTTGTATTTTTCTCAAGGCAGACAGCTTCTACAGATGATTCAACAGTCTTCCGCTGTTTGTAGCGGACTGGGGAGAGGAGTTCCTCTCGTTTCCTCTTCCTGGGCTGAAGAAGGTCAACTTTCTGCTCGGGATCAGCGCAGATCACCTGAAATTGAAAACCTTCACATAATTCATTATGTAAAATGTGATTATAGCCTCGCCCGTCAAACGTTTTAGGTGTTTAGGATTGAAAGTTGAGATAAGTTATTGCTAAAATATGTACGTTTTCCTTTCATTGTTTTCAGTGATGGAATCATTGGAATAAATAAGTTAAGTATCTACAAACAGAGATTTTTAATACATTCTGTTTTCATCTTACGAATATTTTCTAAAACGATTACTTGAAATCAACGCATAGCATTTGAAATGAAGCCAGATATACAAACCCTTCTCGTGTCGCTAGTGTCCTGGGCAGCAGCCACTGCTAGCTGCGTGTCAGATGCCGACTTTAGAGTGAGACGTGCCAATGACTTTACGAGGTGCACCTCCACTATTTTCCTGTCCCGACCCCGCCTTCTCCTGCCCCTCCTGGGGACGGGCAACTGGAGTAGAAGTTGTAGATATTCACCATCACCAGCACTTTCGTACCCTTCATCATCACTGGAGTTGTCCTGTAATATGAACATTGAGAAGATATTTTACAGTGATGCTTCACAAACTAATGTAAACATAAATGGAGGGTTCTGAACTACGATCAACTGATCATTCATATTGTTACGGAAGTTTAATATCTGGTATCGAATGAACAATAGGTTTATATATTCAAATTTTACAAAAGGGTTCATGAGTTCTCCAATATTTATGCTTACTCTGTAGTGCACGAAGTCTCCTCGCTTTACTTGCAAGATCCTATTTATCTCCCCTCGTGTCTTTGACAGAGGAAGGTCAGGGAGTAAGGAGGATTTCACAGCAGAAGACTTTCCTACATAGAATACCTGCAAAAGCGAAGTTTAACGTGTGATATATTGATTAATGCAAATATGATACTTCTATGGTACAAAATATACTTTCTCAGAAAACAAAAGGGGTAAAGAAGGTTATAGCCTACATTGGTAGTACATGGTGAAGACGATGACATTAAGGGAGTTAAGAAAAAAGTCCCATTTGAAGGACAATTTATATAACCAACATAGCCTATTTATATTTCTATAAACGTTGATAATAATTAACTTAAAAACTAATCGTGATTTGAACACTTTAACTACCTTGCCAGATTTAGAGTTTGGGCGAGGGTGTTGAATCTGTGTTGTGTCTTTAGCGGGGCGGTTGAGGGGGGACACCTTGTTGAACTGCCGGCAGTTCCACGGAGAAAAACGCCGATAGCGGTTTTTGGAAGTGTCCCTATACTCAGGCCAATACCTCTTCGTTTTAGCGACGAGTGGGCGGGGATCATAGTCTCTATTGTGAGCTTGACGGTTTAAAGGGGACACACCACACCCAAATGACCGATGCCTTCCCCTGTCCTTATAGTGGGGAGGCCCGGGGGCAGGGCTGTGGTAGGGGTGGAGACGAGAGGCTGTGTCTAGAACCGTGGGGACACGCCCTGGGAATGGAAGGGAGCGGGTTAGTATTATTGGAATAAAGGCATAACATAAAATAATTTCTAGTATTTGGTGGAAACCAGGAATTAAGAAAGGGAAACTCGGAGGGCTAACAATACCAGGCATTTCGAACATAGTTGATTTTCCAGTAAATAAAAGTGTTATTGCTATGCATTTACATACAATGTATTTATTTTCTGGCGACAGTTATGCTGCAGAACAACTAGTTTGTACGTACTTCACAATGATGATGTAAGTAGATTAAAAAACGAAATATCCAGAACATTTCCTGACTAAACATGGGACCGAACAGATCAAATCATACTGTCACAAGGGTAAATAACCTGATTTATAACTTGATAAATATTTCAAAATAAGTAAAAAATGATGAAAAATACTTATTCTAATTCCCTTATTGTCATTTAAAAATATAGGCCTTGACGTTTATATTTTTAGACGCAGGCTTTTCGTTATAACTATAAAATTTGTTCACCACCCATTTTTACCATATATATTGTTTTTCTTAATCTCAATCTCTTCTTCAATATAAAATCTTTAATATTATTTCCCTCTCACGTAATATGCCTAGGGTAAGGGTTAGGGTTAGGTTTAGGTTTGGACTATGGCTTAGGTTCAGGGTTAGAGTTAAAATATGTTTTCCAACCAATTATATATTTTCTCCGTAATGACTGACGACTTAACTTATTTCAATTGATAAGAATCTAGAAGTGTAAAACATTTGTTCTCAATTGTACGAAAGATAGATTTATATTGGAAAACGGGCGCCGCCATTTTAACCATAGTAACCCGCCATGTTTACCATAGATACGTCGCCATTTTATCCTTATAAACTTCCCTAGATACAAGTCAAATCGGCCGCCATCTTGGTTTCAAAAACAACAATCACTTAACTTTCTGGAGCGCGAAATTTGAATATTTTAGAATTCACGAGATTTATTTAAGAGACATTTGGCAACTGCGTTCTTTTCTATTCAAAATATACACTTTTGATACATGTACCAGTACTAAAAGCTCAAATATAAAGTGTTTTTGTCGATATATTTTTGCAATATTCAGCTGCCAACTATTTTTTTCTTTTTAAACAAAACAATACCTCGATATTTCGTTCCGACAAACAACAAATAGGTCTAAAATGTATATCAATTGAAAGTAAAAGATTTTTTACCGTTTTACATTTACGGAAAATGTATGGACCTACACGTGAATTAGGGTACACACGGGTTACCTAATTTACTAAATGTGTGCAAGTTTGCTTTTACCTTCGCTAAAATACCCCAAATAGTATTATATCCATAAATTTTGACTTCAAAACTATTCCATACGATGTGAAGCACTTACTGTAAGCCTTGTTGGCGGTTAGCATGCCAAGTGATGGCGTGGAATGTCGGAGCTCAATGAAATGGTTCTGGAGAGATTCGCTTCGATGTGTCTCTTCTGAGAATCAAACAGCGAAAACCGTTGCAGAGTCTGTGACGTCTTTATATAGGGAGCGTCATAGCGCTTAGCAACGGAAAAACGTAACGTAGCAACGTTTGTTCTTGGAAGTACCATTGTTCGTAGTGCCATCTGAGCTGCATGGATGTCGTATGCTCACCTAAAGGGCCCAGCTCGCTGAAAGCTAGTCGACCATGTTCGAATCCCTAAGAAAATACATATCTCATATTTTACTGTTTAAACGCTTTTAAACCATAATCTTATTTCAAAACGTGTAAAAGGAGATGTTATTAGTATTTGATCATCAACTAACAGCGACTAAGATGCCAACAGAAGTAGCTTCGTCATTAATTCCTGTACAACCTCTGTCGTAATACGAGCGTGTCTCTGTTTAGAAATGTAGAAGTCTGATTGGATGCAATCAAAGTTAGTTGTGCAATCAGCGACGCCGTTGTGAAAGTTCTCATTAAAGCAAAGAATTTCATTCGAATAAACACTGTGCACTTTAAGTCTTTTTCACAGAACACTTTCGCCTTTTTAGCGACTGCATCATTGCACTGGCCTCTGTGACAAAAATATGTTATTCATGCGGTGATCTCATATCCAAGGTAGTTTACGTAGGGTAACCTGCCGGAAGCCCGAGAAGAGCTCAAATTAGAACAGAGGTTGTGTCGGAATTAATGACGGAGCTACCTATGTGGGGAGAAAATGCTAAGAGGCATTTTGAATAGAAGAAATATTGAATTGGTTAAGATATTTTCGATCCATGGAGGTAACCTCCAAAAACAAGACATTCATAACTTAATAAGCTTAATGAGAGAGTCCTAACGGGATATTTCTGTGGAAATGGTATTCGAGGGCCACACCTTTTATGTAATAACTCTTATTCATACATATATTTATTGCCAAAATCAGTTGAAACAAAACATAATAATGATATAATAATAATGAGTATTTATAAAGCGCATACACAAGGTGCATGCTCAAAGCGCATATACATGTTAGAATAAAAGGTAAAGGTGTTAGGTATTGGCATGAATAAAATCTAAGAGACGAGTATGAATTATAGCATATGAATAAATATAGTACACAAAGTCAGATTAGTCAGTCAGTAGGAAAATATCATGAAATAATAAACAATATAACTTTCAAAGGTAAACAGGCAGTAATTGAAAACCAAACATCATAGCCACAATCACCACTTTCTTATATTTCCGTTAAGGAAAAAGACAATAAGTTTTAAGATAATGTATCTCTTAAAACTGCCTTAAAATGTATTCCAGTCAGAAACTAAACGTCCGTTGGATGCAAGTGATAAGCTTTCCAATAGTTTGGCTTGAAATTCCAATCATTTATCTGCATTCGAGGGTGTCCGGCTTCTACCGCTGAGAAAATATTGGTGAGGGTAGTACCCGGACATACATCTCTTTTACAATTAAACATATGAGTAAATATTATTCTGACAGTCATATGAACTGATCATTATATGATTTTTGTCCATTCATTATTGTCTTTAATTAAGAAATAATTCGCTCTACCCCAATTTGTTTTGTAATAAAGTATAGTTTGCCCTGAACTATCAGAAATTAACTGCATATGATATATATTTGCTATTCACGTTTAAATCAGTTAGCAAGACCAGTTCAACAGCGGTTGGCTGCGCAAGTATCAGTATGACAAGATTGCACACCCACGATAGTAATGAAATTAGTAACTTGTTTTACATATATGGCTTATGTTTATTACATAACATTATAAGAGTATACATTAATTTAATTTTACAAAAGGGTTATTAGTTCTCAAGCATGTAGTACAAAAACTAACTCCCAAAATTATTACAAATTAAGGTGTGTGAGGAACTATTTTGTATTGATGTCCAGGCTTTCTTATCAACTTTAGGTCCTAAAAGTATAACTCAAACTCAAAACAAATAAAATCAGGTTATATTTGAAACAAAATATTTGAATGACGGTAATCATTGATTTTATTGTCGTCAAATGTTTAACACAATTTAACAAGAAAATAACATAAAAACTAAATCTTGAGTGAAGTTCACAGTAAATAATGTTAATGAACATTATTGTGAATTACGTAAAGGATTTGATGAAATATTTATTTGAAGGAGTCGCGCATAGAGAAATACGCTAATGTAGCAATTACTAGGACCTTACATTCCCCCTTGAAAAGCAATATATATTGAATATGAATTGCATTATATCTTTAAGAAGTTCTAATTAAATCAACGACTTACTTTCTGTTGCTTAGTTATTATAATAAATAGGACCTGTCTATAAATAATTATTTTGTGCTCTATCTAATGTTATGTAAAACCATTTATACATCAATAAGCTCTTTTGATGAGTTATCTGAGTAAGTTTTCATTTGATTAGCATCAACCATCTCTATAGTTGTGTCGTTTAAGAATGGACGTAGGTACAGAAATATTTGTTTATATGTCAACAGACATTCTCTCCCAACAGAGATAGCTCCGTCATAAATTCCTATACAACCTCTGCCTTCATACGAAGGTTTTTCGGGCTTCCGGCAGTTTCCCCTATCGGCACAATGTTGCAACTAAAACTACCTGGCAGTATTTCAGGCAATGAAAACAACGAATGCATGAATAACATATTTGCTGTCACTTAAGCCTATGCAATGATGCAGTCGCAAAAAGTCCTTTTATGTGTTCCGTAAAGAAGACTCAATGTACAAGGTGCATATTCAAATAAAGTTTAGCTTTTTGAAAGCTTGCGGAAATAACTTAGGCGATTTGAATGATAACTTTTGAAACGGCGTCACTTATTGGACAACTTACTTTGATTGCATCCAATCAGCGTTCTACATTTCTAGATCATAAAACGTTTGTATTAAGACAGAGGTTGTATAGGAATTAATGACGAGTGGGGGAGAGAATTGTCAAGGGTGAAGAGGTGCAAAAACAACAAAGAAAAAGTATAATTAAAGCAAATACATTTATTCAAAAATATAAGAAACATGAATATAACAATTGAGAATTATTGTTTGTTTTAGGTTGAAGATATTATCAAAACAGTAAAGTATAGACTTCATAAAATTCAATTTTATTAACAAACTGCTATGACAGTGTAAACAATTTTAAATTTTAGATTAAGATAAAAGCTATCAAAAGAAGATAGATTTTACAGATATCTATAAATGATTAATCCATGGACCAAAAGGACTATCAATAAAATTCTATGATAAATAAAATAAATGCATTAGAACATATGATATAAACAGTGAATGCATGAGAGATTAGTATATATACATTAAATGCATGAGAGCTTAGGATATATACATTGAATGCATAGATTGACACATGAACATGAGCATTAACAAATGAGTCAGTGACGTATACAATGAATAGAATGACTCATGAACATACAATGATATCTACAATGAATAGGATGATTCATGAACATACAATGATATCTACAATGAATAGAATGAATCATGAACATACAATGATATCTACAATGAAAAGAAGGAATCGTTAACACCTGAAGATCAATGATATCTACAATGAATAGGATGATTCATGAACATACAATGATATCTACAATGAACAGGATGATTCATGAACACACCGGAAGATCAATGATATCTACAATGAATAGGATGATTCATGAACATACAATGATATCTACAATGAATAGGATGATTCATGAACACACCGGAAGATCAATGATATCTACAATGAATAGGATGAATTATGAACACCTGAATATCAATGATATCTACAATGAATAGGATGATTCATGAACATAATATGATATCTACCATGAATAGGATGATTCATGAACATACAATGATATCTACAATGAATAGGATGAATCATGAACACCTGAATATCAATTATATCTACCATGAATAGGATGATTCATGAACATACAATGATATATACAATGAATAGGATGATTCATGAACACACCGGAAGATCAATGATGTCTACAATGAATAGGATGATTCAAGAACACAGAGTCAATGATATATACAATGAATAGGATGAAGCATGAACACAGAGTCAATGATATCTACAATGAATGCACAAAGACAGGAGAGTCTTTCAAGGATGTTTTCAGTGACTCAGATCGAGATAGTACTCGTCCACTCTGCTGATGTGCGGTCTGCTCTCAGCAGTGATGGAAGATTTGCCTCCCTTCCTCCTCCATCGACGTCTGCTCACGTTGACAGCTTTGTCTGTCTGTTGAGTTGTTGGAGGGACGTTGTCTTTGAACTTGGTCATTGACTTCAGGCAGAGGTCGATAGCTTCAATCACGTCAGTTTCAGACGAAGAGGTAAGCACATCGTTCTTGCTACCAGCTTCTGTTGTATTTTTCTCAAGGTAGACAGCTTCTACAGATGATTCAACAGTCTTCCGCTGTTTGTAGCGGACTGGGGAGAGGAGTTCCTCTCGTTTCCTCTTCCTGGGCTGAAGAAGGTCAACTTTCTGCTCGGGATCAGCGCAGATCACCTGAAATTGAAAACCTTCACTTAATTCATTATGTAAAATGTGATTATAGCCTCGCCCGTCAAACGTCTTAGGTGTTTAGGATTGAACGTTGAGATAAGTTATTGCTAAAATATGTACGTTTTCCATTCATTGTTTTCAGTGATGGAATCATTGGAATAAATAAGTAAAGTATCTACAAACAGAGATTGTTAATACATTCTGTTTTCATCTTACGAATATTTTCTAAAACGATTACTTGAAATCAACGCTTAGCATTTGAAATGAAGCCAGATATACAAACCCTTCTCGTGTCGCTAGTGTCCTGGGCAGCAGCCACTGCTAGCTGCGTGTCAGAGGCCGACTTTAGAGTGAGACGTGCCAATGACCTTACGAGGTGCACCTCCACTATTTTCCTGTCCCGACCCCGCCTTCTCCTGCCCCTCCTGGGGACGGGCAACTGGAGTAGAAGTTGTAGATATTCACCATCACCAGCACTTTCGTACCCTTCATCATCACTGGAGTTGTCCTGTAATATGAACATTGAGAAGATATTTTACAGTGATGCTTCACAAACTAATGTAAACATAAATGGAGGGTTCTGAACTACGATCAACTGATCATTCATTTTGTTACGGAAGTTTAATATCTGGTATCGAATGAACAATAGGTTTATATATTCAAATTTTACAAAAGTGCTCATGATTTCTTGACTATCTAAGCTTACTCTGTAGTGCACGAAGTCTCCTCGCTTTGCTTGCAAGATCCTATTTATCTCCCCTCGTGTCTTTGACAGAGGAAGGTCAGGGAGTGAGGGGGAGTTCACAGCAGAAGACTTTCCTACATAGAATACCTGCAAAAGCAAAGTTTAACGTGTGATATTTTGATTAATGCAAATATGATACTTCTATCGTACAAAAGATACTTTCACAGAAAACAAAGGGGTAAAGAAGGTTATAGCCTACATTGGTAGTACATGGTGAAGACGATGACATTAAGGGAGTTAAGATAAAAGTCCCATTTGAAGGACAATTTATATAACCAAAGTAGCCTATTTATATTTCTATAAACGTTGATAATCATTAACTTAAAAACTAATCGTGATTTGAACACTTTAACTACCTTGCCAGATTTAGAGTTTGGGCGAGGGTGTTGAATCTGTGTTGTGTCTTTAGCGGGGCGGTTGAGAGGGGACACCTTGTTGAACTGCCGGCTGTTCCACGGAGAATATCGCCGATAGCGGTTTTTGCAAGTGTCCCTATACTCAGGCCAATACCACTTCGTTTTAGCGACGAGTGGGCGGGGATCATAGTCTCTATTGTGAGCTTGACGGTTTAAAGGGGACACACCACACCCAAATGACCGATGCCTTCCCCTGTCCTTATAGCGGGGAGGCCCGGGGGCAGGGCTGTGGTAGGGGTGGAGACGAGAGGCTGTGTCTTGAACCGTGGGGACACGCCCTGGGAATGGAAGGGAGCGGGTCAGTATTATTGGAATAAATGCATAACATAAAATAATTTCTACGATTTGGTGGAAACCAGGAATTAAGAAGGGGAAACTCGGAGGGCTAACAATCCGAGGCATTTCGAACATAGGTTATTTTACAAACGTTTTCCAGTAAATAAAAGCGTTATTGCTATGCATTTACATAAAATAATTTCTACGATTTGGTAGAAACCAGGAATTAAGAAAGGGAAACTCGGAGGGCTAACAATCCGAGGTATTTCGAACATTTTTAGAAACGTTTTCCAGTAAATAAAAGCGTTATTGCTATGCATTTACATACAATATATTTATTTTCTGGCGTAAGTTATGCTGCAGAACAACTAGTTTGTACGTATCCCACAATGATGAACTAAGAAGATTAAAAAACGAAATACCCAGAACATTTCCTGACTAAACATGTGACCGAACAGATCAAATCATACTGTCACAAGGGTAAATAACCTGATTTATAACTTGATAAATATTTCAAAATAAGTAAAAAATGATGAAAAATACTTATTCTAATTCCCTTATTGTCATATAGGCCTTGACGAAGTTTTAGACGCAGGCTTTTAGTTATAACTATAAAAAATTGTCACCACCCATTTAACCATATATATTGTTTTTCTTAATCTCGTTCTCAGTCTAAGTAAACCTAGCCTCAATAATATACTCGCTATACTCCCGATATCGGGAGTATAGCGAGTATATTATTGAGGCTAGGTTTACTTAGACTGTCTCGATCTCTTCTTCAATATAAAATCTTTAGTACTATTTTCCTTTCACGTAATAGGCTTAGGCTTATGGCTTAGGGTCAGGGTTAGAGTTAGGATATGTTTTTCCAACCAATTATATATTTTCTCCGTAATGACTGACGACTTAATTTATTTCAATTGATAAGAATCTAGAAGAGTAAAAACATTTGTTCTCAATTGTACGAAAGATAGATCTAATATTGGAAAACGGGCGCCGCCATTTTAACCATAGTAACCCCGCCATGTTTACCATAGATACGTCGCCATTTTATCCTTGGAAACTTCCCTAGATACAAGTCAAATCGGCCGCCATCTTGTTTTCAAAAACAACAATCAATTAACTTTCTGGAGCGCGAAATTTAAATATTTTAGAATTCACGACATTTATTCAAGAGACATTTGGCAACTGCGTTCTTTTCTATTCAAAATATACACTTTTGATGCATGTACCATTACTAAAAGCTCAAATATAAAGTGTTTTTGTCGATATATTTTTGCAATATTTAGTGTCCGACTATTTTTTCTTTTTAAACAAAACAATACCTCGCTATTTCGTTCCGACAAACAACAAATAGGTCTATAATGTATATCAATTGACAATTTAAAGTAAAAGATTGTTTACCGTTTTACATTTACGGAAAATGTATGGACCTACACGTGAATTAGGGTACACGCAGGTTACCTAATTTACTAAATGTTTGCAAGTTTGCTTTTACCTTAGGTAAATACTATTATCCATAAATTTTGACTTCAAAACTATTCCATACGATGTGAAGCACTTACTGTAAGCCTTGTTGGCGGTTAGCATGCCAAGTGATGGCGTGGAATGTCGGAGCTCAATGAAATGGTTCTGGAGAGATTCGCTTCGATGTGTCTCTTCTGAGAATCAAACAGCGAAAACCGTTGCAGAGTCTGTGACGTCTTTATATAGGGAGCGTCATAGCGCTTAGCAACGGAAAAACGTAACGTAGCAACGTTTGTTCTTGGAGGTACCATTGTTCGTAGTGCCATCTGCATGGATGTCGTATGCTCACCTAAAGGGCCCAGCTCGCTGAAAGCTAGTCGACCATGTTCGAATCCCTAAGAAAATACACATCTGATATTTTACTGTTTAAACGCTTTAAAACCATAATCTTATTTCAAAACGCGTAAAAGGAGGTGATTTTAGTATTTGATTATCAACTCACAGCGACTAAGAAGCAGAAAAAGCTTCCTAATTAATTCCTTTTCAACCTCTGTCGTAATGTCTCTGCCTAGAAATGTAGAAGCCTGTTTGGTCGAATCAAAGTTAGTTGTGCAATCAGCGATGCCGTTGCTAAAGCTCTCATTAAAAAGGCTATTTCCAGGTGTTTTCGGAAAGCAAAGAATTTCGCACTTTACAGAACACATTCGCCTTATTTAGCGACTGCATCATGCACTGCTGTGACAAAAATATGTTATTCATGCGGTGTTTTCATTTCCAAGGTAGTTTACGTAGGGGAACCTGCCGGAAGCCCGAGAAGAGCTCAAATTAGAACAGAGGTTGTGTGGGAATTAATGATGGGGAGCTACCTCTGTTGGGAGAAAATGTTAAGAGGCATTTTGAATAGAAGTAATATTGAATTGGTTAAGAAATCTTCGATTCATGGAGGTAACCTCCAAAAGCAAGACATTCATAACTTAACAAGCTTAAAGAGAGAGTCCTAACTAGATATTTTTGTGGAAATGATATTCAAGGGGCATACCTTTTATGTAATAATTGTTATTCATGCACATATTTATTTCCAAAATTAGTTGAAACAAAAAATACCTCACATGAATTAAAAAAGGAACACGACTCGGAGTGAGGCATTACATTCATCTGCGCAACAAATCTGGAGGGTCTTTCTACGGAATATCAATTAAACTTTTCATACGTTTGTGGATGGATAATTTGTATATTTTATTCAAATATTCTATCAATTTCTAATCTATTTTCAATCGAACTATAAGGCATTTTTATCAGTTAAGTAATGCATAAACAAAATGGCTGACCCCTCGAAGGCGGGGCAGAAACGCATTTTTACGAGCTTGATTTCAGGCATCTTGGCGTTGAAGGGTAAACAAATTTTATTTCTAAATGTTTAAAAGATATTGGTACCATTCTTGGCGTCGAAGGGTTAACAAAGTTTATTTCTAAATTTCTAAAAGATATTGGTACCATTCAGGTTTGCGATTACTGATTTATAGTTTATATAGTGGCTTTCTTGAATATTCATGCCGAATTGTATTATATTGCCGAATTGCATTATATCTTTAAGAAGTTCTAATTACATCAATGAGTTACTTTCTGTTGCTTATGATAGATGTGTCCAAATGCTTGGATCATAATTTGCATCCCTCGACATTACATGTGAGTCGTATCCGGCGTAATTCAGGGTAAACGTTCCGATGAATCGCTTTATCAGTTGAGAGTTATCGGAATGTTTACCCTGGATTATCGAGGATGATGTCGCATTCTAACTCAAGATCTTTATTCCTTTGAGCGGCATTTAAAAGATGGAAGCAAGCCATTGATTCACCA
This sequence comes from Phorcus lineatus, assembly GCA_921293015.1. Lineage (NCBI taxonomy): Eukaryota > Metazoa > Mollusca > Gastropoda > Trochida > Trochidae > Phorcus > Phorcus lineatus. Next base: position 26,860,348 of record OV121085.1, on the reverse strand, counting down.
CGAAGTCTCTACTCAAGTTTCGAGCTTATCAAGAGACTATGAAGACATTGCATTATCAAAGACCAGATTATATATTTGAGTTAAAGGTTTATCGGCATTAAAGGAAATCTTATACAGACAAGGCATATACATGGTTTATGGCCACCATGACTTCAGTCAGCTAAGTACTGAGATGGATTGAATTTATGTCATAATGCATAATATAAATTAAATGTACTGGAAAAAAATACGAGGTGACCATTCAAGTTGTCCCTGCCATGCAACAAGAAAACATGATGTTTTGAACTCGAAAGGTCAAATGAAAATAAAACCGATATTGTATGCAACACTTTGACTCTACAGGATACAGTTGATTCGAATATTCTTTGTATTTCCATGTCATAAATACAAGTTCTGTCTGCAAACCTAAGTACCTGTCCATATGCTTATCCCAATATTGACACAACGGAGAAAAAGACATCGTTTTCTGAATATACATTCCGAGTAAGTCTCCATATTTCACCACAACCTGTCGAGACTTCCTTCTCCCTATATGAATAATAAGAGTTGGTTAGAACAAATTTACGTAGTGAATTTCCACCAAACGCGGTTATGATAGATATATAAAATTTGCAATATTTCTTGGCTTCCAGAAAATCCCCAGTTGAGGAAATTTGCAAAATGGGTTACTTCCCTTATTGCTATCAAATTAAAAACATATTAAATTTACCGACGTCACTCTTGAAGGAGATTTCAGGGTATCGAGCAGGAAAAGGATCACTTGTCTTTATAATTACTTAGCTGATTGGATACTTAAGTTTGAATGCAACCAACCGGGATTCTCTATTGCTCCAACTTGGATAGTACCGTATTAGAACAGAGGTTAGTTGAGAAGATCTGTGTTTAGTTCCTGATAAGGGAGAGAAGGATCCCAGGAAAGTAAGGATTTGGATTTAAAGAAAAGAACACAAATCTGTGAAACAAAACAAAGAACGAACGAAGGCAATGGATTTCTTATAGAACATTTAGATTATGTAAAAACATTTCCTTTTGGTATGGTATAGTTTTAATATTCAAGTCAACATTTATATATGTTAAATTAAAATCGACCGCCGAAAGTTTCAAACTGTTAACTCTCCCGGTCGGGATACCAACTCCTTAATTCTATTGAAGGTCCAAGTCCTCTATCTTTTTCGGGTCTATATATTATGTTCTCTATAGACAAAAGTGCAGAATGATTAAAATCGACCTTGTTCAAAGGAATACAATTCTAAATGATGCCTCTACCGGGATTCGAACTCGTTCGGCAGTTTTCTCCCCCGTGGTCTGGCGGCGATAAGCAGAAAGACACATTCGCAGGAGCCCCTTATTTATGATTTATAAATTTTCATATATCCTGTTAGAATTGTTCGGATATCATATCCCTATATCAACGCTCCTGCTACTTTAGTGAGTTAATGTTGTTTAAATAATCCAACGTGATTAGCGACCATCGTCGTTTTGTTTACGTCTTGTGTACTTAGGAATTCACTCACGAAGTCCAACGCAAGGTCACGTTCACATAAATCACCTTTGTTAAGTGACAGGTGACGGATGTAGATTTCCCTCCCCCGCACTGATATAGGTCAAAGGTAAGGACAGTGTACAAATCGGTGATAACGGTGCATATTTTTCATGCTCATAATGGTGATAACACATAATTAGCTTTCTTCACGCCGCAGGTGAGCTGTAGTCGCAATTGTGCATAGTAATCAGTGAACTGACACAGAATAAATTCATACATATCATATACCTTAGGTAGGTGCCAAAATATCATACATACGATTTAAGTTAAAATTAACATATTTTTTTTATCTCGCATCTTCTGGTATTTCAGTTTTGGGATTATACCCAATGCTAAAAAACAATAGGAATTGTGCACATGCACAAAACCTAATGATTTTTAAAAAAAAATTCTGTATCATGCGGTAGTGATCATTCAGTGTAATATGACGAGTAGGGAAATATAAGAAGTGATACCTCATAATGTATCGACCGTCACTGGTCGGTTGCCGAACTACTTTCTAACCAAATTTGAGTTACGTAGTTGGCAACTTTTAAGAAATTTCCATACAATATTGTTGTTAGAGGTGAGGTGAGGTGAGGTGAGGTGAGTTCATGGAGTTCAGTTTAACGCCGCTTTTCACTTATATCACGGCTGCTAGTATTATTGCAGGGAGAAAGCCCGCAACACTATAGTGGCTATGCATTGAGGTGAAACCTGTGAGCATCGGCTGGAACTAACGAACCATTGAACCAAAGAATTACATAGTAATTAAAGTCGATTCTTTACCTCGGGAGTAGAAAATATATAAAAGATCTTTCAGGAATTGTCATTCAAAACTTGGGAATAGGTACATTAGGGACCACATCGCTAGATATATGCTGGCTAGTGCTGATGATCTTGATTTTGAATATGAAACATGCTGCAGATTCTTCGCCCGCTTCAACCTCGGCCACGTTTTGGCAGGCTGGTTACTTATGTCTCGTGCACGGTATAAACCACGTGCAAAGCGTGTCGGTGAGATAGTTACATTGACCTAAACCGAAATATGCCTCGTGCATAAAAAGCACGTGCAACTCGTACCTGGCATGACAGTGAAATAGACAACTGTTATGAAGACCTTGTTTTCGTCTGATCTCCTACATAACGATGCCTATCAAAGGAAACGTTCGGCCGATATCTTAAAACTTTATATAGGAGTTATGATTATTTTCTATCATATTGAGACTGTTATGAGATTTCCATATGTTTTGTGTTGTCCTTTACTCAACTAATTGCATCGAAGAGCACTGATAGTAATACTATTCAAAATTTGCATGTTTGTGAGTCACCAATCTCATTGAAATGAAATCTACATGCTCCACTTATTACGCCTATAATCTGCGTAATGTAGTGCAGCAATGTTAGATTTTATTTTAATGAGATTGGTGAGTCACAGAGCGATAGATGGGAAGTCGAGCTTTAAGGCCGGTACTTTAGCACGTTTTAGATGTTTTTTGTTCAACTTCCCTCATTAAATATTAGTTTGAGCACAGTTTACCTATTTTCTCCAGCGGGTAAATAATTTATTTCCCAACCCGTTTATCCGCTATCGTATAATCAAGTGTCAATTATCAAGTGTCACTGCATGTGACCATTTTAGTGTGATCAAAAAAGCGTGATGTTAGGGAAATGGATTGGTGTTGCCTAACCGAACTTGGTATTTTTGTTTTAAAAATCTTTGTATTGGTTTAAAATACTGACTGACATTTGTAAAAATATGTTTTCCTATTCGTGTGATCCCTATATTCCAATTCACATTGCAGCTGTATATATAGGTCGTCAGGTAGACCATGCGACTAAGGATGCTGACGATTGCGTATAGGCACCCTGAAACCAATAACGTCGATTGTTCGATTCAAGGCAAAACAATAACGCCCTGTAGTCAAATCTTAACTTTCATACAGCATGCTAATCATATATATATCGAAAAATGGAAATAAAATCTTATTTGACTTTTCCACAGAGCCAGTTAAAGCAATTAAGTTTAAGGCTTACATTTTAACTGACATATGGACCGAAATGAACAATTACACTCTTTAATGTTTTCCATTGAATTCCATTTTCATGCAAAGGCCATTTGCATACAAGTTAGTAGTTAAAGAAAACAACCTTGTTAGTTATGAAAGGTAGGTCCAAATATGTTTTTTCACGAAGACACGAAAATTATGAAAAATTAAAGGGGTGAAAACATGGCTTGTAATGCTGACACTAATTTCAATAGAAGAATCATGTCGCTTTTTGTAGAAAGTAAAAATAAAGTCAAAGTAACCATAAAAAACTCTTTTCAGTAGACCTGTGTATCATGGCAGTAGTGCCGAGACAATATATCCCTATTCCAGTTTTATACGGCGAGACGATATATTATGGAAATATTGCTTTAGGAAGCTGCGAGAGGATTACCATAGTTATACTATGGTTTCGATACAATATATATGTGTCCCGATGCTCTACAGTTTAAGAAAGAAAAATAAATATCACATAAAAACTGATTTTATTTCTTAGATACCAACTTGTCATAAATATCACATTAATGGAAGTCATAAAATATGTGGATAAAGTACATTTACATTATATATTTTCTGTTTGTCTAGTCAGCGTTAACTTTCTAAAACAGAATCAAAACTTAACTTATTTATTTTATAAAGTTATTTACTTCAAAACGAATTTGGTAAATAATATCGGGATATTTTGCCTCTTGTGGCGATACATCGAAATATCATGGACTCTCACGATATAAATATCCTGCTATATTGTCTAAATGTGTTTTTCTTCGATGCACTCGTATCGCGTAGTAGACGATTCAAACTTCAATACTATCGATCAATCGTTATGCCATTACTTGTCAGTGTGTTCTCCAAAAGTAGACCTTCACAATATTCGGTCTAAGTGAGAAAGGGATGAACGTGCTACGGTGACCTTGAAAATAAGGTCAAGGTGACCATAATCAGGAACCCTCAATTAGCTGAGGGTCTCTGCCATAATCATTAGGTGTCTGTGTAGTCCCCCGATTGAGGCTGTCCAAATTGGAAACATTGGGTGCAACGGTTCATGGCATGTCGCGTTAACAAGAGTTTGACAAGTTGACAAAGTGCCCTTGCTCCTTTACAAGGTGTTCACACACTTGTAAAGGCTGGCATGCAATGTTTTTTTCTTGAACTTCTTATCTACGACTACAATTTAAATGATCTGGTTGAGTAATGAGATGTTTTGACCCTTTAAAGATAATAAAATTGGCATCAACTAATGTTTGTCGGAGAACATTTGAAGAAATAAATCTTTCCAAAAACGTGCTAGTGCCCCTTTAAAATCTGAAAGGAAATGCTGTGAGCTGGGGCAGACTAATTTATGCTATATCAAATGTGTAAAAATCTTAATCATTTCAAATTAATAGTTTGCCGAATTTCATAATATACTCTAAGTATTATGGAAACGTGTTTGATAACTGTCGGCATTCCGTTATGTTACGTGTTCTATCATTTCACCTCTTGGACTGAGCGGCAATATCCATGGAATGTCAATCTGACTGAAGTTTTGGCAAATAATAAAATCTCTCTTTATCGTGTCTGACATTAAACCATTTGAATTACTTTCTCAACAGTGACGAAAACGATAGTCGTTTCGCCTTTTTTATATGACACCTGAGAATCGTACGATTCAAATCTATGGCTCAAGATGCGTCAAAATAATATTTTAAGTCTATGACAAATAAGAGTCACGTAGGCGATAGCGACAACTCGTGCAATGACCCGGAAATGCTATGCTGGGATTTCCCTGCTGCGCATGCGCATCCGCCATATTTGTAGGATGATCAGGAATATGATGTTTTGTGAAAGGATTTTTCGTTCCAGATTCAAAGTTGTTGCACGGTTTACGAATTAATTCAATTATTTATGGAGGAAGAACACTATTTTGTTATTTTTGCCAAGGTATGTAATAATTGCAGTTGTGTGTGCTATTTAATCGAGGAGGAAACGACATCCAGTTGGGCTCATTTCTCTTTCCAGGCTTCTCGGGCGAATAATTTTTGCAAAACAATTTTTAATGTAGACTTCGAAATATACAAAAGATTAATTTGACAACAGGCTACGTTAGCTACTTATATATGCATATTGCTGCTGTCGTAGTCGGAAGTTGAAAAAAGGATTTGGAAATAGTATTAGGAAACTTTTGACGTCTTTGACCTAGTGGGAAAATGCAATCGTAAACAGGAACAAGACTGTCACGACTGCAATGGATTTTACTCGGATGCTGTAATATCATTGATAATTATTGATGTAGATAACCTATCTAATTTTATTAATCATGTCCAACTGTGAATGAATTCTAAACATGTAATACCCATTATTGTAGAACTTTGACTAGGAATTGAATATCAAATACGTGTAAGTACAGGCCTATTGCAAAATTAGGAGCTGTCAGATTTTTACATAGGTCAATTAACATCTTAAAAATGATACCTTGCATAATTCATATATTGCCCAATATTGTTTTGTATGTGTGCTAATTTAATGTTGATTATTTCGTTTATTCTTTCCGTCAGGTCACTATAAAATTTTAAAAACAATTGATGTGATTTTACTTTTTAAAGTGATCATCAAATTTAAAAGGTTCTAAAATTTTACTCTTTTAGAATTTTTAAAAAGCATCCTGTTATTAATACACTGTTATGTTTTTTAATTAACAAAGCTCTTATCAAATTTGAAGAACTGAAGAACAAAATGTTTTCCAAGATACAACTGATTAACACTATTCAATCCATTTCTTTTGATTCAAATTCATATCACCTTTTTTTCCAGATTTTTCCGAAATAAAATGGCAACAGTAAATAGGATAAGTATTCAGTTATTTCATGAACTAAAGTCCAAATACCCTGAAGTGCCAGACGACGATATCAACTCGTGTATTCAACGGGTGAGTATCATAGATGTCACAAACGCCATTGTGTGTGATTTTTAAAAGTTTTTTTTTTTTTAATGAAATTATGAAAAGTTGAGCCTTCTTATGTTTTCTTGAAGAAAACAAATCTTTACGTTTCTTTTAGTTAAACTGAATTAACCAAACCATCAGAATGATCATGAAAATTTTTCTTAATTATGAAGATTTTAAATTTTGTTATATTTACAATTAAAATGAGATATCCTTTACAAATGTATTTCTATGATGTAATCAGGATTTGGTTTGGTTTGACAGTAATTCATCAAGTAGATATTTGTTGCATGATTTTTTTATTTGAATTCTTGAAATACAACCTGACTTGATATATCATCCGCCCTTTCAGAGTCCTTATTCACAGCCTTAAATCATTGTTTTCTTTCCCGCTATCATCAATCTTTATCCTATTCTTATCATCTTATTTTGATTTTTGGGGATAATTCCCCTAAAGAGGTCAAATCTTTGAACCATTCTTCTTTAAAATCCTTTTAGATATTGGATAAGATGCAAATTCTGTTTTCTTTTGGCTAATTTGGAACCAACCAATGTATCTGATTTTGTTGACAAAGCATCGTCTCACCTTCCCTTCCCAGATCAATAGCCTTCATAATTATTACTTATGTGTGTGCCTGTTACTCTTGAAAAATGTTTTTCCCCTGCATGATCTTCACATTCTTATTTTTTGTTCAAATATACTGTTTGTATCATTTATTTGTTCTTTATTTCTTGTGAAATATGCAATGTTTTATGCATGAATATTGCACATACTGTTGAATTGTTTGCACGATATTTGCAATTGAAAGCTCTGATAAAATTACCCCTGACTCCTGCATCAAATATTCATAAAATTTGGAAAGGACGTCGAAAAACTTTCAGCTGTCTGCCTCGGACGCAAAGATTTTTCATTGTACTATTTGCTTACTTATTGAGGGACTCACTTTAATTTGCTCTGATTCTCAAGACCTTGTGGTAGCGAGTCACAGCTTCAGAAACTTCAAAACTAATTGAGTTTTATCAAACAGAATGAATTTCTGTGGGTTAGGCAATCTCACAGCTTTTAAAAATTAGAGTCCTGGCTGTGTATCACTAAAATATTTTTCAAGTTTGACTTAGGCTGAATTAAATGCATCCTTAAACATTTCAATACATCCCAATTTTGATGTTGTGGATGTAAATTCAGTCTAATATTCAATTATTATTTAAAATGTTATTCAAACAGATTTTGTAAAGAATTAATCAACCAGACTTCTGAAAATATTGATGATTATGAAAAGCTGGAGTAGCCGGTCATACTTATGAGACATTTTTATCAATGCTTGATTCATTTCATGGTCAATCTTGATTAAGTTTTCAAAACAGGTAAATTCCGTGGCAGAGAAATAGTAAATTCTGCAACTTTTCTGCATGACAATGTATTTTCTGCAGATCAGTTATATTTCTGCATGAAGTGGTGATATCTGCGATTTATTCCGTGACTGCGGGATCGCGGAATCCAGGAGGGACTGTCAATAGTTAAGATTTTATTTTTTTCTGCTCATGTCATGTACTGTTGGACATTTATCAAAATATAAAGTTGGTGGTCTTATGATAATGGTGGTACGCGATAAATTTAAACCTACTGTAACATAAAGTTAACTCTTGTCATTGGTTTAAGGAATATTCAGGCATATCCTATTTTTCATCTAGTGGACATTCACAAGTAATTCCCTTTCTTTACAAGCTATGATTCCTGTATATGGGTCACTCAACTAAGGTGTTAATAATTATATCTACTTTTGTTGAGAGCATTTTGGTAGGTGCACATGAGTGCGTTCATATTAGTGCTATTTTTGCAAGTACTGAAAAATCTTGTTTTGCAGCCTTGAATATAAAAGCATTATGGAATGGATAGATCATAGCATTTACTCGGGTAATAAATCTTTGTATTTTCTCTGTGAAAGAAATCTAGGATTTTGTCCAATGGTATTCATCCTTTTAACCTGTATTTGGAAATGAATTTGTGTTATATCTCCAAAAGCAGTATTCCAAGGAAAAAATTGGTGGTGTTTTATATTTTGTGTTATTGTTACGTTTTGGTTGGTATGGGTATTTGGTGTTTTGCAAGCACTAACTAAAATAGGGTTATGGGTTCTCAGACTAATAGCATCTTCTATTACTTGATTCAATACTCATGCCTTTATAGCAAACCCAAGAATGATATTTCTTGTCTTGAATAATCTGACAGCATGTATTTAATCTGCACTTTGAAAGTTTGTTCAATGAGAAGGAAATATTTTTGTGGTTGTTTTTACTTACTTGCATGAATTTGTTTTTGGTTTTGTTGGCGATTTGCATTCTGTTCTTCTGTTGAATATTCAAATTGTCAAATTGACATGGTCGGTCACAAGTCCACTGTTATTTTGCAGAATGGCTTTGATAAGGAAAGGTGTATGCAGGCCTTGCAGAGAGAAAGTCCCACTTATCTGTTTGGAGGCCGCCCAGTGAATGATCATGTATCTCGTAGATTACAAGAATTGCATATCAAGCATGACAACACATCACCGAGTTCGCCTGGAACGAACCAACACCATCGCTTTCTCTCCGGTAACCGGGACGCTGGTGCTGACATTCAAACCAACAATGTTAACTTAGACAGTCCGGGAAGACAGTCCCCATCGGTGACAGACTTTTCTGCGTATGTGTCGCCAAACGCTAATAACTCTCCTCATCAGATACCCAATATCAACTGTACAGCGTATGGTGGAGCAGACAGTTCAGGGAATGCATCTCCCCAATCAACAGGGAGTCCGTCGGAGGGTAGACGAGCTATCAAAGTGGTACATTACCCTTCCCGATCTCCTACAACGCCACCAGGTGGTTCAGTGGGAATGACAAGTCCTTCTTATGTTTACAAGATTAAGTTTGGTGCTGATAGTGGCGGGATGTGCACAGTATCGCCGCAGTCACTCCCGACAAGTGCCAACAACCAGGGACAATATTCTCCCGAGGTGAGCTCAGGACCACAGTCCTTCACAGCTGCACAGGCTCCTAATCAGTACAAGCATTCTTCTCAAGCCACAATCTATATTAATAAGAACACTAACAATGGACAGATTAGTCCAGACAGACCTAACTCTAGGACAAATAATTACTCACAATATTCACCTTCTGACCCACGGCTAGGAGCACATCACTTGCCCATCAGCGTGATGGGGCATACCCCGCCGAGTCAGACCTACATGGGGAATGTTCAACAGATTCCCCATGGATACAATCAACCACTTTCTGTGACTATTAGATCGTCTGGACCCGAAGGGGCAGATGTTGTGCGATATATCCCCCAAACCCCTGACAGAACTGTGCCTGGATTTACCATGTCAAGTGCTCACTCTCCTAACCGGTACGGAGTAGGTGCCCTTCCTTCTGACCACCACAGAGGCCAGTTCACGTCTGCTGTTCACCCTCCCTTTCACATGCAGACACAACAGCAGGCGCACATACAGTCTCCCCCTGTTGTGAACACATCGTCAGCTTACATAACCCCCGCACTCCCACGCTTACCATCAGTGGCCCCCAGTGTAACACACCCTGCCATTCCAGTGCTGGGGGGACAGTCGAGTAGTGAACATGGTAACATTGTCTTGCAGGAGACGGACTCTGGGCGCCACAAGCCCATGTATCCCCCAATCTCCCCCGCCTCTAGTCACAGCAGTCTCAGCTCAGAGTCGTCGCGTAGTGATATGTTGCAGCGACAGCGCTCCGGAAGTCTACAGGAGGAAGCCGCTTATACGCAGGGTGAGTTGATTGCTATTGTCCTTGCCATCAAATTATTTTATTAGTTGCGTAGAGTTTCTTTCCAGATAATTTAATTTAACTAGAAATGTATATATGTAAGACTTGAATCCGAAATCTGTGGCGGATTTCCAAATCTATGGCAGATTTTCAAATGCCTGACATTTGTACCTTTTTTTGTATTTTTCTGCAATGATTAACCAAACCTTACGCAAGACAAACTTACCCTAAAATCCGTCGACAGGAATCCAAGGGTTACAAAAGATAGTCTTTCAATATCTTGGGGCTAAAGAAGACGGACTCACCAATGGCTAAAAAGATCCTACAAAATTGATGTGGCATGAAGCCGCAAATCTCTTTTTTACATGTAAGGTATTGTTTAATGTATTTTCGTAATTGGGATATGGACTCCTATTATTTGGTCGTTATCCGTTTGCAATATCTCTCTGTGACGTCCCTAATTATTACGCTAGCGACGCAATTTGGTCTTACGACAGAGACAGTTAGGTATTATGACGTCATCGCACAATGACGTCACTTAGCATGACGTCATGTAACAGTCTAACAATCAAACAAGCCACAGATAAGGAAATCCGCCATAGATTAGAGACCCGCCACAGATCTGAGTCCTACATATATAAAAGTTATTGAATAAGGATGATATAAAGGTAATAATCTTCCTTTAATTTGAAATGGTTTGTAGACATCAAATGGGTGTGTTACTATTCACTCTTCGAAGATGATAAGCCTTTGGAATAATGAGTTACTCAGAGATTAATTTTGATGTTACACCATTACAATGTTTTTCATCCTTGATCAGTTTAATGAACAGAACTGAGGAAAAATTAAAAATATTACTTCTGCCCACACAGTCTAACGAAGCTTTGTAAAGGTGCATAATTTGACAACAATTTAAAGGAGTCAAACCTAATTGTTAGATGGGAAATCTAACTATTGCTTTAAAAGGGTCTCCATGGTGAATGCAATCTGATCCGGTTGTTTACAAGATAAAAATGTGTTGGGATACAGATGAAAGGATGGGAGTTACCTGCCACTGTCTTCTCACTTCAAAGAAGGCCTTGTTGTTTGTTAAATGAAATAACAGAGTGTTGTCAGAGGCATAGCGAGCAAACCATCTTGGAAAGTAATGCGTTCCATACTGGATAAGGGAATATTTTAAAACTTTTATTCCTCGGAACTGAGTTTATAGTAATCAGACTGCATCCTTGGGTTAGTTTTGTGTGAAATTGCTGACGTGTTGACAAAGTGTTGAAACCTGTTCTTTTCTTTCAAAAACACTCCAGTTTAGTAAATTTTTATGTACTTTATCTGCAAATACCATGTTTATAACTTGCTGAGATTTGAAATGTTAGCAATTTGCATGTTCCTGTGCAAATGAGATGAACATTATATTGCCAGTTTGTATAAGCAAAAGGAAAACTTGATTTTGATTAATTTGATAATTAACATTGATTCCATGTTATTGATTTAAAATCTATTTTTACATGCAAACTGTAGATTGAAATTCTTTTGTCAATTAAATTTTATACAAAATACAAGCACATTATCACAGACTAGATGAAGATTTATCATAAAAGTTTTATTGAATTAATAAATTTATTAATTGATGCATTTTTGAATGATTATATTTCTTGCCGCAATTTTTTTTTTCATATTCCCAGACTCACATTAGCACAAATCAGGGATATAGTTTAAGGCCACATTCTTCTCCAAAATGGATTACTTAGAAACTGTAGCCTGGATTATTTTTACAATAATAATTCACTTTTCCATTCATCACAATGTGAGAAAGATTTTCAGAGATTTTTTGACTTCACATTTGTTACAACGTCACATGGTTCACGGATAACTTCTTAAGAACTAATTGCTGGATTCTTTGATATCTTTCATTGAGGATTTCAAATGAGAGAGGTGCAGCACCAAGTCATTTATGTGACCTAGGTCACAGTGACACAAGATCATAGGTCACAGCCAAGCTGTAAATGTTTCAACATGGAAACCTGCATGTAAGACTTATGAGGGAGAAATGTATGTCAAGAACCATTCACTTTATTCTCAATACAGAGAATACAGAGCTTCTCTCTGGAAAGGTGATTGACCAAGCCTCAAGAATCATATGCCTAATTTCTTTCATATCTTGCACAAAGCTTCAGTAAGATCAGTTACATGTTTGTTGATTTTGGTGACCTTGACATTTTTTTCTAGGTCACTGTGAAGCTTAAAACGTTTTAGTATGGAAATCTAACTTTAATCTTCTAAGTGCGGTACCTCAAAATCAATTCTCTAGATTCTCTTGATGTTTTTCACCAAGCATCTAAAAGGAAAGTTGCAAGGCAAAGTTGATTTGGGTTTGCTTGAGATTAATCAGTCACAGCAAAACTTTGTGCTATTCACCGTAAGCACATGCACATTAGGCCTGTCAATGGAATATCTCAAGAAAAATTTGCAGGATATTCTCATCATATCATCACTAATGATTTCCTTTTAGGTGACCTTGACAATGTTGAATTATTCAATAAGTGATGGGACATTTCGTTTGACCTGACATGACCGTTAACCGCCACACCAAATAATTTCAAAGCAATGAAAAATGTCCATAAATGTTTTTATTGACATATTAGTTTCTCTTCTTTCTTCTGAATATTGAATTGATAATTTCTGGGCTGGGGGATCATGTCACATTTACCTAATAGTCAATAGTGTCACACCCAACAACTTGTTACGCTGTTGTTACTGTGAGTATGGTTAATCAAAACCAAAGGGTTTAGATCTGTTTTGTCCATCCTCCCTCTCATGGCTTTGAATTGCACCAGTCTCTATCACTGGCTAATCTAAACCTTGCTGCCAACCCGTCAAAGTTTTTTTTGGCGAAAAGTGGCAATTTCCATGTGATTTCTCATTGGACGATAGGCTTAGAAAAATTTGGGAAAATCTTAGCAGGTCTTTGGTGCAAGTATAGGCCATGTGTTTGAAGATGGTTTTTGTCATCCTTTAATTACTTTAAACATTATTGCACCTACAGCATTGATATCTGTCACATCTGTCTTTTTATGTATATGGGAGGAATTCCAAAAATACTAAAACATACACATGGTGAAATCAGTTAAATTCTAATGAATTGAAAAAAGATTTAAAAGGAAATTAGTTTGAGAAAAGTCCTAATATACCAATGTCGTTCATTTTTTGCGTCCAGTTCTGAAAAGTACTGAGATTGACTGTTGTAATGTTGTCTCTGTTTCAGCATTACTAGTACACCAGGAGGCAAGGAAAACACGGTTAAACAAGGAGTTGTACGAGGAACGTCAAAAACTGGACAAGTTGCGGGCAGAAGTCTCGCAGATGGAGAAGAACATGTTGGAGAGGAGGTCTCAGAGAAAAACTAGCTTCCCGGGGGTACGTCTCACGGTCTTTGTTTGACTTTCTCAGAGTAACAAGTAACATGCTTTAAAGTGTCAATTCTGATTTTGCTGTAAACCATCTTTGTTTGTTTGGATTTGTGGTATGTTTATTGCATTTGCGAGTTCTGTCCTGCTAATTAAATATGAAACAAATATTCAAGGTACATCACATGACAAATGTCTTAGCAATGAGATAGAAGAGATTGAATAATTGCCGTCTCATCTTGCAGATTGAAGACGTGACAAAGATGAGGGAGGCCAACCGGAAACTACAGACAGACATACAAGTGATGGTCAACGAGATAGATATGTACAAGAATGGACAGGGTCAGTTGACTCTCATACCCCTTGATTTATATGCTCATGTGCAGTGTTGTTCCCAGTGGCGGTCCTGGGGAAATTTGCCCACCCTTTCTGCTTAGTGTCCCCTAAAATTTTGAGGAAGAGGATACTTTACCACTGCAAAATGTCCCATTTGCTAACAATATGCTGAAATGACCCCTTCAGCTAATGAACTAGGAACAACACTGCATGTGTTTCTTAATGTTATTGAGTCTTTCCTTGACAAAATCAGTTATTTTTTAATGCAGGTTTAAGCCCCATTTCATCTATTGTACCAACTAATAAACAATTTGGACTTAGTTGTTAGAGATTATATCTAGTGTGGAATGGATTAAAGGGTGTTTTTAAAGAAATTTATTATCTCAAGACAGGTGTAAGGCTAGTTGGAAATTAAATCTGCTTTCACGAAACTAGTTCTGCAATATCAATGTGGCTATGAACTGAACTGCTATCTATGAAGATGTCCATAGATGTGTCATACTACGCTAATTTTGTGCAAATAGCAAAGGGAGCAGTTTATAGGAGACAAAGTTTGAAACTCTACAAGTGCCCTGAAGTATTCTACGTGTGTTCGTCATGATGATTCACTGCTCCATCTGTTGATGTGTTCCAGAGCCAAGTGTACATCGTCACAGGCTCTCCTGTTGCATCAGTACTAGCTTCTACAGTTGGTAAATTTGTTATTTGATGACATTTACTGTGTTCTTACAGAGACTGAATTCATCAGTGTGACATATGGTTTTCAGTTCCATTCAGTGTGATGGATCCCCACGGTCAGCAGAGCTTCTACAAGAACATCCCCACAGGACAGAGGGTGGAACGCAACTCCATTCATGCAAACCAACCTGCTAACCACGCCGGCAGTCAGTGTTAGTGTTTTCAAAAATTATATTCGAATTTCGCATAAATTTTTGTTTGCCCTTGGTCATTTTAACAAGCAGGTTATACCTTTGATTTTTGATTGAGGCTGGTCTTCATGTTCACAAACTGTAATTTTGAAACATGGCACAGATTTTAGGAATTCATTGCTCAAAAGATAATCTATTCAATCAAAGAGGATGGCGATAAAAAAGGTTGTTTCATCATATTAATCATTTCATTCTTCCAATTTGGTGACAAACTATTCAGATATGAATTAAGTGTGTGTCTGTTCCATTTTGCAGCTCCACCCCCAGTCCCAAGACGTGAGAAACTGAACGTAGTCCCCCCAGCTCCCCCAACTCAACCCCCTACAAACTCAGGGGACTCTGAGGAGGGAGAACAATGGAGCTGTTCCGCATGTACCTTCCTGAACCACCCCGCGCTCAACAAATGTGAATGCTGCGAGATGCCGCGGTGTATTCGAGGTAACCCCCGACCCTGTCATCTACACACACCAACAGAGCTGTGCTACTGTCATCATTGATGGCACCGCACGCTCATATCTTATGGTCTACATTTATGATAATGCAAGATGGCTTTTGAAACTGTCACTGAAGATTTGATTTTTTATAGTAAATCTCAACAATGATTTATGGGCATATTCAAAACAGCCATGTGTTCGTAAAAGATTAGTTAAGAGATCTTTTTGCCAAATCCAATCAGATGTAACCTTTAGAATGGTGAAGGTATTCTACTTCTGAACTTGTGGGACATCAAGCCAAAAAGACCTGATCCCTGCGGCCAACAGTTGAGAGGAGATTAAACATCTGCCAGCTTAAAAATGCCATAACATTCCTCAGTGGCTGACTTTCAGGAATATTTGGTGCAAAGGAACGCCACTAATGGCTGAAATATAGCCCAAGCGGCGTTAACTGACAACTCACTCACTTGGTGCAAAGGACATAAATCAAGATCGGCAAGACATTCCTGAAATTTTGATGCATCAACAGAAAACAGTTTTCCTATCAGGCCTGGATGGACTGCCCAAATCCTTTTTGCACTTTGCTGATCCATAGATGATCCAGGAGAGAGTAACTGCAAACCCTTGCAAATTATTAAGACCTAATTTGTTAAATAGAAGTATGACAGGAGGGTTAAACGTCCTTTTTAACTTACATAAAGGAGCACTGGGATAATGCTTATTGTACATCCATAAGCCAATGTGGTATTGCTTTATTATTCACTCTTATGACCTGGAAAGCAGCCACTGAGGAAGGATGTGCTAAAATTAGGCAAGAAAGAGTTGAGGATGGATTTGGAGAATGTTGTTTCTGGAGGGCAGGCAAGGGACCTTGAGAGCTACCAATCATCTGTAATAGATCATTATGGTCACGCAACATCATACTTTTCAAGAAGTGTATATCTACTTCAACTTGTTGTATGTATCAAATCCTTGATGACAGTTTGAAATGATTTCATGACAATTTTTGAACAATTTAAGACTGATTGAAGTTGGCAATATTAGCTTTAACTGCCGATGGCAGTCTACATCTGTTGCTCACTTCCACCATTGTGCAATTATCAAGCTCTTTGTGATTACTACCATTGTACTTGACTTCAAAATGAGTTTTGGTTATTTAAAGAAAATTTTCTTCAAATATTATCAAATGAAACCTACTGCCTAGGTTAAATGTTTTCTTCAGTATTTGGTTAGTTTTTTGAAGAATGTTTTTTCAAATAAAATGTTTTGTGATGTGCAAATTTATTTTCAAGAAGAGTTACCTCCCTCTTTTAGATTAAAAGGAGCCATCTTGAATTTGTTCATTTTAAGGACTTGCAAGTAAGACAGTATCTATGATCTTGAAAATTTTAAGTTAAAATTGAAAACTGATTCCAAATATCACATGAGGTGTGTCCATGTGTGAAAAAATCTAAAATGTATCAAATGGAAAAAGAAGGGGGCTTAAACACCCCTTACAGACAGCTTTGTGATGTCCAAGCAATGAAACTAGGACATCTTTCAGGATATTCCTGGATATTAATTTCATGCTTTATAAGCTTTATTGTCGTTCGTGATAAACAGAAGATTTTAACAAATCAAAATATTAATGTTGACAATGATTACTGATTTTGAAGTCACATATTATGGTTTATATATTAAAATATGTTTTTGTATTTATTGATTTGTTTCAGATGAATATGTTCTGGTTATAGATGCTAATTTCATGTTTTTTGACAATGATCTTAGAAATAAGAAGTCAATTTTAGTCACTTTCATTTAGGCTCCATTTTCATGAGGAAAACATAAAAATACAAATCTAAGTTGTAACCATCTAGTGTCATTATGAAATTCTGAATGTATTATCCTCAGACTTCAAAATTTGAAATGAATCATTAAATTGATGAGATTGTTTAATTTGAAGATTAAGGCTTAATGTGATTTCTATGTGATAATTGTATGTGCATATGAAAAAATGTTTTCTTGGTGAATTTGTCATAGAATTGATATGACAATATAACTTTTTCAACAATGATTTTGCATCATCTAAAATATTGGAGAGGCAACCATTGAAAGAGTTTTTTGCCGGCAAGGCTTTGTCCTGTCTTTTCATGATAGTTTTAGTACAGTATAGAAGTCAGTTTCTCAGCTTCAACCTCACACTCTGCAAAATTTACATATTTATATGTAATTATTTTTTCCTGAAATAACAGGATTTCAAGATTGTTGTTTTTAACTCTGTCCCTGAAGTTGACTACTTTAAGGTTCTTTGCCTTTCAACTATCAAAATTCAGCTTCATGACCAAAATTTTCTTACTGTGTCACTAGCCTGAGTATTTTAACAGTGATTTCAACTTTGAAAAAAACCCTTCAAAAAATAATGTAAAAAAAGTCACATATTTCATTTATTTAAAAAATTCAACATTGATGTTATTACTTTTCATAAATATAGGCCCATAGTAAAGCAGGCTTTTTTCATTTAAAGGTAAAATATATCAAATTTATCTTCAAATAGTGGATAGGGTGGAAAAACAAGAATGTAGCTTATCCCCAGAGATTTTTGTGACTGTTGCCAAAATGTGCCAAAGAATTTGTGAGGTTGAAGTATGACGATCACATCGTTCTTGTGGGGGTGATTTCGTAAAATCAGATTCATCACATACATTCTTTACGGTAGAGCAAATAAATCAGTGCATATTGTTTTTGTTGGTATAGATATAAAATTGTTTTATAAGGAAATGTTTTAGAATTCTTGGAGGATTCTTTGTTGAACATGAAGCCATCCTGTTCATTCTGCCTTTTCAAATTTACTATGTAAATGGCATATTTCTTATATTTGAAATTAAATAATGTCATTACCATCAGCATTGGCAAAATACTTTCTAACTCTTGAGAAATTTGTACTATTTTTAACTGTTGTTGATGCTTTTTAAATATGTATGAGTTTTTCAAAATGGCATTTTTGGAAATATTTTTCTGAAAGTGATGAAAAGATTTTCCAGATATTTATGAGTCGATCGACACAAATATTTTTTTGAAATACAATATTTGAGGACTCCTTTATCTTAATCACTGGGTAATAAGGTCAATGAATCATGGAAACAATTCAGTCATTAGTAACATGGTTTGTGTCAAATGTTTTATAGAGATGGTCCACTTGACAATAAGCTTTTTGCCTCTTGTGTGACAGAATGTTGAATTTATCGGCTCCAGTTAAGAAACCAGGAATTACTGGGATACTTGTAAGTTTTGTGCTATTGTATGAGTGATGGATACTTGTGAAAGTATAAAAGGATATTTTACAGGTTTTGCTGTATCTGGTTTAGTTTAAAAATTGGCCTGTGTCTTCAATGATACATCTTAACAAGATCCCTAGTAATTCCATCTGTTACAAAGAGGAAACCTGATAAAAACTTTTTGTAAGCTCTTTCTGTTTAGGTGCGACTATTCATGGTTTGTTCACTATAAGATAAAGAAGGGTTATTTTGTCTACTGTTGAGAAGAGCCCTCTGTGCAGTTACAAGTTAAAACATAAGGAAAGAATTGGTTACAGAATACCAGCGAGCTAACACCAAGTGCAAACCCTCCAAGTTGGATATTGTGTATACACCCTTAACAAATCATGTAATGGATTTGATTGAATAGGCAAGACACAAAACAAGGGAACCAGAGGCTTTGGAAAATACTAATATATTTTTTCTATGGTATGGTTCTCTATGGAAGATTACAATGGTTAATGTTTGATAAGGGTTGAGTGAGAGTCTGTGAAGTAACTTTTGAACATGATTGTTTTTTCCTGAGTCTCCATACATTGGGGTTCCAAAATAGGATCAAATCATGTAAACATATCAAGGGAAGATGAGATTCCTATTTGATAAGATTTGAGTACCTCGCTGGGTTGTAGTCTGTGTAGTAACACAGGTTCACAACAGTGCCTAATCATGGTGGTGGTGTGGGCTTTCCTCTGGAAATTATGTGAGTGGACTCAACATGAATTTAAAAGCCAAGAACTTAAACCGTTTAAGAATTAGAACTATTTCATTACAAGTGACCCTTTTTGATCAGGCAGATTATCTGCAAATAGTTCCAAAGCAGACACAGCCTAATTTTGAATCAATTTCATTCATAACAAGATGCCTTTTACAAAGTGTGCTTGTGGTTCACATAAGATTTATGCAAGTCTTGTATTCATACTTAGTCATATGTTTCTCAAGGTTTTTAAAGAACTTACCTATTATTAGTGATGCAATTTGTCCAAATATTACAATTATTATGCGAAATCTCTACACAATGCAAAACTCACACTAGTCGAATGACAAGCTCTTTCCTTGCTGAAGTTCAATTCCATTACTGTATTAAAAATCATGAAGTTTCTTCTTTCTTTGAAAAATTATCAAACAGTTAATCAACCTTTTCTTAGTTTTATTTATTTGTTGTAATTAAGGACTTTAAGAAACTGTAGTAGTTCAGTAAATATTGACAGACAATCATTGGTGTTTGTGTGCATAATTGGCCAAAAAATTAGTTCATATAACCCTGACAACATTAAAGAAATTTGTATCATTGTTGATTTCAAAACAATTTTTCAGATTGGACTAGCAGTTTCTGTGGTAGTCCAAGGTCTGCTAAACAAATTCAGCTTCTACAGGGCAAATTGTAAGCTTGTCCTTCAACTGGTGCAGATTTTGCCATGTGTGTGGAGTTTTTATGTTGCACAATGGTTATCTATGTTGATAATCAATATGATGATGATGATGTTCTGAAGTGCACAATTACCATATTTCATCTACGACACATTCTTATGATATTTAACCCTGTTACAATCGATGCAAATATTAGACCAAATGTGTGAGTAAGATAGCAATTATAGATGAAATTGTGTCTAATCCGTTTATTTCAGGAATAGCTTGTAAATATACAATTGTATATGGTGTATATTTCACATGGTTAAAGAACCATGATGTTGTTCTCTGATGATTGTTAATGACAAATTGTGTACATGTACAAGGATTTGCTATGGATTGACTAAAATTTGGTTTTAAAGTTTTCAATAAAAACCTAAAATAAAAACATGTCATCTTCTCTTTCACAAAATGTTTTGTTTTGGTGAAGTAATGAATGTTCTGATATGCATTTTGTTTGTGGCATGTTCTTAACTTTTATTTGCATGAACGTCTTTGGATATGCTTGTTTTGTGGTGTGGTTTTTGAACAGTTGGGTCTTTTGCTTGGAAGCCTTAAGATTATGAAAAATTGTTTGAATAAATAATTTTACATCCATTAGTTTTCAATGATTCAGAAAATATATCTTTGAAAAGCTACAATATAATTAAATTTTCGTCTTTAAAAATAGTAAAAACCAAAGATATTTTTCATTCAGCTGTCATATGAACTTAACCTATAATCAAAATTAGTATTGCTCTTGAAAGAAAGGAAATTATCACAAATGAAGATCTTTCTCATCTTATATTATTTTAGGAAAGTTCACAAGCAAGAGACCCATTAGCAAACACACCTTTGTTTCCATTTGTTTTGCTTGCCCTCTTATGTTGTTTTCTTTTGTCTTGTTTGCTAGGGTCTTGATGAGGACTTTTGCTAGTTGGTCGGGCGACTTTCTCCAAGCCTTAGACACCTAGAGCATCCGTCACCCTGTAGCCTGTCTTCATACACCGCTCAACCGCCATGGCTCTGACCTCTGTATGCAAGCAACTGTGCCTGGCATTCTGCTTGAATGACTTGTAGCTCCGTTACCTGTGAACCAGTGAACAATAACTCCAAAGTTTACAGCATCTCTCCTGTCAGTGCCCATTACAGCATTCATATATGCCTCGAACACTTTTACCAGTTTGAATGTCTTTGAATCGTCAAGCAAATTCTGATATGAGATTTCCAGCTTGGAATATCTTTCAACCCGCACAGAGAAACTTATTGATCATACAACTACAGGTTCAAATATTAGGACACAAGAAAGTTCTGATTCTGATTATCTTTGAACCATGTGCCAGGAAATTGTAAATTTATAACTACCAGCTTCACTATTAACAAAGCACTCTTTGATATGACTTCTGACTTTAGACTACTGCAATCATCAATTTCTATGGGCTTCATTATCGTTGAAATATTAGAAAATACAAATCAAATTACAACCAGCTGGGATATTTTTGAACCACTGAATTTAACAAATTACAGCAACTCTATGAAGGTACCATTGTCATGTGTTTGCTGTAAAACATTCTACAGCTTCAGTATGTTTGAACCATTGAAATATCGATGAAAAGACTTAAGGTCTTCTTTTTGCAAATAGAGAGCGGTGCAGTGTGCTTGGTGAGGAAACCTTCAACAACTTCAGTGTCCTTGACCCGATGTATTCAGCATCAGTTAGACTATGATGCAAACGACTGTCAACAAGCATAACACATAAGCATCTGTCCTTGTGATCAGTGAATAAATAAACTTCATCTATTCCCGTGATAGGTATACAAACTTGAATGTTCAAATGATCAGAGGGATCTTGTGTTCCTGTAATAATGCTGTGTTGTTTGCTAAACTGTAGTTGAATTGCATTAGTTCCAACACTATGGAGGAGAGTGGTTCAGATCATCTTCACTGAAGCAGACTATCTGCCTCTGTGACTAGGAAATAAACAATACCTGTGATTGGCAAGTACACTACATCATTTCTTTCCAGTGAGAAATTTGCTAAAACGGTTCCCACAATCGGCAAATAAATTGTTTCGTCATCAGCGAAAAAATCTGCTTTTGTGACTTACGGACTTACGGAGAGATTTTTTCACTGATGACGAAAGAATTTGCTTTTGTGACTTATGGACTTACGGAGAGACGGCAACTGTTTGTGTGACCTTAGAATTGACTTCTGTTCCTGTGACAAGCAAACAGACTGCATCTGTGCCTGAGCTCTCCTGCAGATCAGGAATTGAAAGACAGCAAACACATTGACACAAAATCTTTTTCATTCTGGTGTATGAATAAATCAAATGATGGGAAATGGCTAAATATTTCATCTGAATGATGGTCGTTGAGTGATAGAATGTTCTATGTGACTTGATAATTTGTCATTTGGAATTACAGTACAAAATATAATGAAAGCCAACTCCTTGGTTCACCTCAGCTTTGGCAGTCATCATTATTTAGTTATTCAATTGTTTGGAAAAGTGAAAAAACAATTGTTTATGTCCCTCATTAAATAAAATCACATCCTGTAGGAATTTGTCAAAATTGAATATTTCTGGTTGAAGGATGCTTGAATTTGGACCACCAGGAAAAAACCCCATCCCATTTGAGAAGGATGTTCACATCTTCGAGCAATAGTTCTTAGTTAAAATCCTACAGGCTTTTATTTTATGAGATCTTATTAAAAATCATGTCCATTCCACCATCCATTGCTTTCTATGTTAAAATCTGGCCACAGTCAAAGAGGGGTTCATAAGTCAGTTTTGTGACCTTCACCTTCCATCAATGCAACCAATCACAGGACATCATTCTTGCAATTCACTATCCTTGTTGCTGATTGGCTGATTGGCTGGGACAATGTCAATAAAGTCTATAGATAAGATAGGAATTTTATCATAGTGTGTTAAGGCTATTGTACCTCACCGTGTTATTTTTTAACTAAAATGTTATCTTTGTTTCATGATTTCATCTGTAAATATCAATCAGCCACAATATTCACTAAGTGCTAGCTAAATATTTCACCGTGTCTCTGCACAAATTGGTTTATGCTCGAGATTTGACATTCGCTAAACTTGACACTTATTTTGGATAATTAAGGGTTCGTTATGAGCAGACATTGTTTCATAGTAAACACATGAGATCTTTTCTATTCACAATGAAAAGGAATGTATTGAGGCCTTTTGTATCAAGATCATTTTTAAACATATTATGATTGAAATTCAAATGATGGAATAAATGAACTGCAAACATAAAAAAATGTTTAAAATTGCAAAATGAAGCTTTATGTCAAATGATGAAGCAAACTAGGTAGGAAAAGGTTGAATGACTGAGTCATTGAGATTTAGAAAATTACTGGGTCTGAATATCTACTATTAGTTAAATTATTTTCATTTACAAATGATAGCTCAAACAGTAAATCCAGTCATTCTGACACTTTTTTTTTTAAGGATAAAATTTGTGAAATATTCAATATGATTTTATTTAAAGAATTTCAATTAAAACTGGTACTGGTTATATAAACTATAAAGCTAAAAGAAACTTGAGAAGGCAAAGTTTCATTTGCATTAAAGTATTTTACTCCTGACTAAAATACTTTCAACATCTCTCCTGCCTTTTCCTCAAAGTTTTATTTAAAACACCAAATTTATCAATATAAAAATAAAAATGAAATCTGATCACTAAAATATTTGACATATTTTGTGTTAAAACTTTGTTTTGCTATAGACACAATGGCCTTTAAAAATGCACCCATACTAACTATTATATGGGGTTATACATCAAGCATGGGTGAACAAACTTTGAAGTTTGTGAAAAAAGTTTTATTTCATGGGAAATATATCAAGAAACAGGGTTTGCTGTTTCTATTTTTCAGAGTTATCCACTCTCAATATAATTTTATTTTATTTACTTGTATTCAGTGCTTTGCCATCATGAATGACTTTGATGCATGTTCAAATCATTTTCTTTCTGTGATAATTAATGTTACTTATAAACCGAGCTTTCGATGTTGCTGTATGAACCGTTAGTGTTGTTTTGAAAAGAAAAGATACTACTCAGTGTGTGTTTGGTGAATTTGATACTGTTTATGCATTGTCAGTTTGAGATACCTATTATTTATTAATGATTTTACATGTGTCCCTATATTCCCTTCTGAAAAATCATACTGTTTAACAATCATGAGAACTTTTGATTGATAAGTATCAATTTTTTTAGGTGGTATGCTTATACACTTTTCATAATTGAATTATCTCCCTTTGAAGGGAAAATTCTGAACACCATATTGAATTTCATATGTTTTCTGCTTAGTGCTATGGTGACAAGTTTACCCATTATCTTTCATGAATGTTGCTTTACTGATTACCAAAAGCAAAACTTAAAATGAGTTTTTGTTAATATTTTCTTAAACAAGTACAACTAAAGCTAAAACACTCTTTTCTTTTGGTTTTTCAACTTGATAGAAATGAGTCAAATATAATGTCTTTGATCTCACATGATAAACAAAACTTTAATGATTTTACTTTATCTTCTCTATTATTTTTTTCATGTTTCAATTCTGGCAATGCATATCTATATATCTCACCAAGTTTGACAAAGTTCATGTGATACGTTCATTATTGTTGATATTCATGTACATTGTGTATATTAAATGCATGTATATTGCTTGTACAGAGAACACTAGCCCTGATTTCTGTGATGAGTGTACATTATCAATAGATAATTAAAACTCCTTTCTGTGGGAATGCTATTCTATAAACATACCAGAGTTATGTAGCTGAATTCCCCAAGCTAATTTGGATGAGTTGAATGCAGAATACTGTACATGAAAATCATGTGCAATTATGACAAAAAATAAAATATTCTGATATTTGTCGTCTGTTCTAGTTTTCTTTGAAATCATCAAAAAATTTTAACAAATTTGGTACCTCATGATCAAAGCAACCAAAGAAGTGTTGATTGGCCTACCTATCTCATTAAAATCAACATTTTAGTATCATGTTACACAGTCCCTCTAATATTGGCCTTTTATGAGAGGTCATCCCTCTGACCTCTAGGAAAGTGGGGATTTGAATTGACCAATCGCATTTTGCATCACAAATAGGCCCTAACCTAATTAAATTATATTGATAAGGTTAACAAGGTTGATAAGGTTGATGTACAGGGTGATTGGTTGTTGTTACAGTACAAGTTGCATGGAGGAAGCCATAATTTAATTAACTCTTTGTACTTCAACCTACTCAATTGTACAAGCCTATTCCCATTTATGTATATATTTTTCTCAAACCATGTCCAATATCACTTGCTTGATAAAGGTGTTAGTATCTACACCGAAACGTCGCAATCCATTCAATAAGGAAGTTGTCCATATCCATATAACTTGTTCTCTATTCAACTTTGTTTTCGAGAACTAATGAGCCATTGGTTCTGTAGCTCATAAGACATTCCATATCTATTGTCTAAAAGGTTTGAAACTAACATTTAAAATAATAGGGGTTTGTATACGAGGTTCAGTCACTAAATTGTAAGGATGAGATCGGTCCTTATTTCCATATCGCAATATATTGCGATACAGAAAAGCGTATTGCAATATATTGGTACTTTTCATATTTTAGTTTTTCTATGTTCTTTTGACTAAGAACAGCAATTAGAACAGTAATCAATGCTCAAGTAGACGTCGTTTTGTAAAGAGAGGTAATTCAGCGACTGGTTGTCTGTGCTTTTTCAACTTTGCAAGTTCACAATTTTTTAAAACTTTCAGTAAAATCAAAGGGTGTTTTTGTTACATTTCTCTGCAATTATACACGAAAAGTGTTTATTCTAAAACCTATGATATATTGGATGTTTTAAGATAACTGTACAGGTACATATCGTGGTGTTTCTGTATTGCAATATACCGATATACCGATATAACCGCGCACCCTTACTAAATTGACAATTTATAATTCATTTGTAAAGGTATAGATTTGCAGCAGAATTGGTCTCCTCCCTCTCATTCGGACTTGACATCTCTTTTCCATTGATAGAATATCATTATTGAAGGATGGCGACTAAAACGTGTGAATCTCATTGTTCTAACCTTCTACAAATGGCTATGTCATGGTTCCAACAGAGTGGTCAACCCTGTTTAAGGCTATGATATAAATCATAATAGTGAATGTAAACAAATAGCCAGGCTGAATAATTTTCAATTTCATGCCTGTAGCAACAATTATAAAAGATGAAAAACTTCCTAATTCTTATGCTCAAGAAGTATAGCTTTTCATGCTTGTTGCCATTTCCATAACACTTTTGGAAAAACTAGAATTTAATCAATTGTGCACTTTGCATCATGCAAAATGCTGACTGAATAACAGCATCGGCCTCAGTGAAAACAAACAAGCCTTGCATGCTAGAAGTGTTTCATAGGCTGAAATTTTGTAGATAGTTTGTTTCAATTTTTTAGATGGGAGCTCAGAAAGGGCTCATATCAAAACAGAGGTTAGCGAAGGATTTTTAAAAGTATTTGTGTGGGGAGAGATTGGAGTCAGCTATCATACACAAAACATTTGTGACCACATTTTACAAACTTGAAAGTGGGATACGAAATCGGACTACAGAAATTTATATCCTTGTATTAGTATCCTCATAGCTCAAACACCCTGGTATCTATTGGGCCAAACCTGTGAAACCAGCCAATCAAATAACTCGAATCCAAATATAGTGTCAACACCCATTATTGTAACATAACTTCGTTATATCCTCAATTCTGATTGGTCCATTCGAAAAAATTACTTTATGTTGAATGACAATGAATACCCCCAAATTAGCAAAGGCGAATCACCGCGGATTGATACAACATGTTCACTAGTGCCGGCCCGACTTTAGTTTTAATTTTCAAGTTTCTTAGAAAATTCGTGCTGTACTCCGATTTGACAGTTGTCGTTGTCCTTTTTTATATTGTGCCTACCGGTAGATATCACAAATACACTTTAATATGATTTATTTTTGAAGAACGAAAATATTTTCAACTGGCTTAGTTAGTCCAAGTTTGCCGCAAAGTTTCATGCGGCCGCCTTCTTTCGAATGCCGTTCCCATGGTATGACGTCACAAAGGCCAACCGTTTTAACGTCACAATGTTTGCGTCGCTGTCACAATGGTTATGGGCTAGTTCATGACTTTTGTACTTGGGGTTTTACGATATTTTTCTACGAGCTTTATAATTGTTGATTTCGGTCTCGAATTAAACAAGTATGTTGTAAGGTCTCGCTGTTACGAATGCCACTATTTGCTAATAATAATAATAATAAACTAGTCATTTATAAAGCGCCATTTTTCCAGAACTATGCTCAAAGGCGCTTCAGTCATATGCTCTCTGGAAGAGGAATGTTTTCAGTTTTCCTCTGAAATGTTCAAGGGTCTCTATGGATCGTAGATCCTCCGGGAGTTTGTTCCAGAGGTCTGCACCAGCTTTGGAGAAGGAACGATCACCAAAACTTGCTGTTCGAGTTATTGGAACAGACACAGTCAAGCTTGATGTGGATCTTAGGGTCCTACTTGGTCTGTATGGTTTGATGAGCTCTTGGATGTAGCTTGGAGCGAGCCCATGCAGTGCCTTGAAAACCAATAGCAGGACTTTGAACTGTATCCGTTCATTCATTGGCAGCCAGTGCAAACCTTTTAATACTGGACTGACGTGATCATACTTCCGGGTTCCTGTGATCATTCGAGCAGCACAATTTTGTACTCGTTGAAGTTTGCCCAGTTGGTTCTTGGGTATGCCATACAATAGGCTGTTGCAATAGTCCAGCTGGGATGTTACAAAAGCTTGAACTAATGTTTTAACTGCATCTTCAGTCAGATATTTCTTGATTTGACTTATATTCCTGATGTGGTAGTATGATTTACTGCATATTTTCCTGACATGGACCTGGAAGTTCATCGCAGAATCAAATACAACCCCTAGATTTCTTGCTGAATCACTTGGTGCAATACTGCAGTTGCCAAATCTCAGTTGGTGATGTGAGAATACTAGTGATCTTGTTGGTCTCGGTGTTATTATGAGTAGTTCTGTCTTTTCATCATTTAGCTTGAGAAAGTTTGTTCTCATCCAGCACCTGATATCATCAATGCAGTTTGTAATTGCCTGGAATGTGTCTGTCACAGACGATGACACAAGTGGTCTGAAGCCAAGGTACAGTTGAGTGTCATCTGCATATAAGTGAAACTTTAGATGATGTTTCCTGGCAATATCTCCTAATGGGGTTGTATAGATGGTGAACAGAATAGGGCCAAGTACAGACCCTTGTGGGACACCAAACGATAGCTTTCTCCGTAATGACACATCACGTTCGACGGTCACAGATTGGTGTCGTCCTGATAAATAGGACGTTATCCAGAGAAAAGCACCTCCGGATATACTGAACTCATCTCGGAGACGGTTCAGTAATATGCCATGGTCGATAGTGTCAAAGGCAGCCGACAGGTCCAATAGAACAAGGACTGCCGCACCCATTGAATCCACATGACATAGTAAATCATTCTGGACTCGCAGTAAAGCTGTTTCAGTGCTGTGTCCACTCTTGTATGCTGACTGGAATGGCTCGCCTAGGTTGTTGTCTGCTATGTGTTGTTTCAGACGAGAGGCCACAACTCTTTCTAACATCTTTGATAGGAAAGAGAGGTTGGAGACAGGCCTGTAGTTTTTCAAAGAGTCCGGATCAGATCCTGGTTTCTTGAGGAGAGGTGTGATGAGAGCCTCTTTAAGTGATTCCGGAACTTCATGGTTGGATAAGGAGCTGTTGACAATTTTTGTGATGACAGGAACAAAGGACGTTGAACAGTGTTTCAGGAGCCAAGATGGAATAGGATCCTGGCGACATGACTTCTTTGGAGATTTAGTGAGGACTTTGGCAATTTCATCTTCAGTGGCAGAATGAAACTCTGTTAGGATTGTTGTGGACACATTACCTGTTTGAACCGAACATTCTGTATCACTATCCTCATCTTCTAAGCCAGCGCGAATATTGGAGATCTTATTGTGAAAGAAGTTACTGAAGTTCTCAGCAAGGTCTTTACTCGAGGAGTGAGATGGGAGCGTGTTACTTTTCTTCTTGAAGAGAAGGGTATTGCCTACATGGAACACTTCCTTTTGTGTCGTAGCCTGATTTAGTGCTGATGTGAAGTGTTTTGATTTGGCTTCCTCTATCATTCGATTCACAACATTGCGCTGTTCAGAGTGAAGCTGCTTGCTGATGACAAGGTTTGTTCTCCGCATGTGTCTCTCCAAAGATCTCCTTTTTCTCTTAGCCTGGCGAATGTCGTCATTATACCATGTTGTTTGAGGATGGACTGTCACTTCACATGACCTGGCTGGAGCATGCTTATCCAGGATTTTAGTTATGGTCTTATTATACAAATGGACGAGGTCTGAAACATCCAGATCTGATGTTGCCTGTTTTTGAAAAGCGTCAGCAATATCAGCTGAAAATGTGTCTTCACACACTTCTTTCAGCTTCCGGTAAACAATCATGATCTTGCTCTTTAGTGGCTTGGGGATATTCAAAGAGAACATAATACAGCAGTGGTCTGTCTGTACCGAGTGGTCGTACTTGAAGTTCCAGAGATGAAGTTCATCACGCCTGGAGACCACAAGGTCAAGTATGTGACCATATTGATATGTGGGAAATAGTATGTGTTGAACTAGATTTGTGTACTCTAGAGCATCTGCTAACTTCTGTGTAGCTGGATTCTTGGGTTGCGGCCGCCTTCTTTCGAATGCCGTTCCCATGGTATGACGTCACAAAGGCCAACCGTTTTAATGTCACAATGTTTGCGTCGCTGTCACAATGGTTATGGGCTAGTTCATGACTTTTGTACTTGGGGTTTTACGATATTTTTCTACGAGCTTTATAACTGTTGATTTCGGTCTCGAATTAAACAAGTATGTTGTAAGGTCTCGCTGTTACGAATGCCACTATTTGCTAATATCACAACGATGTTTGTAATGTAAATAATGCCGAAAATTCACATAAGTAAGACCTTATCTCACTTCTTACAGAAATAGAACAGTCACAAAGTCCTTTCCACACAAAAATAAGTACGCAAAAACAGAGTTCGCTCTTTAAGTTCCAATAACTAACGGTCATGTTACAATATCGATAAATAGTTGCGTTTGTAAAATTTCCGGGATTCATTGTTATTCAACGGCCGCGAATTTAAGCGTTTAAAACCTCCGGCTAACGCCGTCGGTTTTAAACTTAATTTGCGGGTGTTGAATAACAATGAATCCCGGAAATTTTACTAACGCAACTATTTATCTTCTAATTATGAGAGGTCAATGAAAAATATGGCGGTGGCATAACCAAAATATATATAACGTTGAGGGATTGAAAGACATGACATTGTTGCACTCTCAACAAGATTGTTTTATTTTCGAAGATATCATAGGCTGTGCCTACTTGATAAGCTGAAAAGCACTGTTCAATACCATTTCAAGGAGATTTCTAGTCCTAAGTGCACGGACAATTACAGGCTGTGAATAACCAGCTCTCAGCAAGAGAAAGCTTTTACCTCAGTTGAGTGAGTGAGTGAGTGAGTTATTGTTTAACGCTGCTTGGACAATATTTCAGCCATTAGCGGAGATTTGGCTCAGTGGATATCAGGGTATCAGGAGCTGTGTTGACACAGTCACAACACACTAATGAGACAACAAAAGTCGGTGATTCACTTGTTTATTTTGATGATTGAGCCCACAGCAACAACATGTTCGACAAACAAGATCTGCTGTGACAGATGATACAAACACATTTTAAGTTTTACATAAATATCATCTAAAGACAGTCAATATTCAAAAGTTCGTCCACCAAGAATCTGTTCCAGATTCAAGCTTAATTTTGTTCCGTCTTTGTCAAGGAAACATGAATGAAAATGAGTAAAATGAATTCTCCATTGGTAACATGACCAAGGTGGAATAGTCCAATTCAGCCAAATACATATATCAACTTCACTGCTGTCCGGCCTGTTCCAACTCTTGTTGAGGGGTGTCAGGTTCCTCATCATTGTAGATGTTTTCGGCCTGAAGAAATAGAAAGTAAGTTTAATTAAACTTGAAAACAAAACCTTAATTGCTTGTTACCCTGGTGATAAAAATTAGGACTGGGGGTCAGTAATATGGTCAAGCCCCTACAAGATATTTGTTTTTTTAAAAATGAGTTTCGGAGTTGTTTTTTTTAGGTAATGCAAGGAATTCCTGAATTCACAGAGAGTTTACATGTGCTAACCTTTAATCTAAAGCATCCCAAGAAATCCTGGCACTTTATGTCACAACACACTAGAACAGTTATGAGGGTATCAAGGAATCAAAGGGGAGATAACTCTAGTCTACTTACCATCTGCCAGACCTGCATTATGTTGTCCTCCGATACGGAGCAGATTACCCAGGGTTCATTGGGGTTCCAGGAGAAGTCAGAAATCTTTGCGGTATGTCCACCGTGGATGAACTGGGAGATAAGAAGCAATTTTAGCCAATTATAAAATAGGATTGTGAAGTGCTTTCGATAACCTTTCTAGATGCACCAGCATTCTTGTGGGAAAATATATCACTGATGATTTTATTTTGGGTATTTCTCACAGAATTAGCATACTCATAACTGTGGTTGTGATGCAGCCAAATTGGGTGAGAACCATACTTATTTGCTATTACATGAGTATCAGCGCCTTATGACACTTAGTTCCAGGTCAAAATAATGTGGGCAGACTACTGTGACAGTGAGCATTTGTTTTCAAGTTTGTGTTCAACGTTCTTAAGGTAAGCACCACTTCAAATCCACTCACCAGAAGTTCTGGGGGTCCGTCCTCTGCGTCTTCAGCGGACTGCTCCTCTCCAATTTTACTGAAAATAATTAGTATTCAACTCTTTATATGTAAATTGCATAACATCAAATACTTTTCAAAAGAAAGACACTTCTAGGATCGACATCAAATGTTGGGGCAAAGGTCTTGTAAAACACATAGTTCAGGGGCACAAATGTTATGTTCAATATAATTATCAAAGCTGCCTTAGAAAAATACATAGTTTTTCTAACATACGCATAAGCATAGCATAACATAACTCTTGCAGTCGAAACTGGACTACAAGGCAATGTTTATCTACCAAAATATACTCAATTAAAATCAACCTCCATATTTGTGCCTTAGAAGGTAATAAAGAGATACATTTGATAAAAAACACAATAGTCTAACAACTTTTTTCTATTCTATGACCGTAGGACAGTCATAATTCAGGAAATTTTAAAATTCTTCTATAGCATGGAAATTCTTTATTCCAAGTTAACTCATTCTGACTCCAATAACTTATCCACTGAGAATGTTTGGCCAATGAATAGAGCAGGTAGAATGGTCTCACCTTAGATCCCACACATGTAGTCTCCTGTCAGTTCCACTAGAGGCCAGGATAGTCTCGTTATGGGGTGACCACTGCACCTGTTACACAAAATACATAATCTAATTAACACGAACTTCCTAAATACTTCATAATTTCAAAGATAATCCTAGTCTGGCAACATGTGAGCTTTACACTCATTGTGGCTTCAATTACAAAATACTCTTAAAACAAAGTTCTGTTTATTTTAGAAATCATAACCAATGGAGAACATCTTTCAGTTTCGCCTCACCAACTCCAACTCACAAGTTGATACATTACGGAATTTTTACTTGTACTTTAGAACAACAAATATAAAATTTTATCAACTTCGTTTTTTGTTCAAAGTACAAAATAAAATTAACAATTAGATAAATGACTTGAATTGTCTTAGAAAAATATTGACTGCTTAACATTAAGTCAGAAATCAACAGTGACCTATTCACAGAAGGGAAGTATTCATATTAACAGAGGTAACGACAGTTTACCTGGAATATTTCATCTTTGTGTGATTCAAATGAGTGGAGTTTAAGTTTGAGATTCCTCAAATCCCACAGCGCAACAGTCTGAAAAGTACAAATGAAGTGTGTAAAAATGATGATAAATGAATTTATATTGCACAAAATCCTTACTGGTGTGCTTTAAACGCTACAAAGAATAAGAAAACATATACTGATACATAGAAGCTTAGATTTCTTAAATTAATACAAAACTCTTTCAAGCTGCCAATTTAAATTGAATCACAACTTCTCACCAATAGGAAATAGACCTTGAATGATCCAAGGCTACGGGCTACAATTCTTTGGGATAAACTTTCCTCTGTATATTGTGCTGCCAGGACTGAAAGTGATATAAGTGACATAGGGTTCTTAACAAATTAGATTCAGTGTTTTCACCTTATCTGCTGAGCCGGTCGCGAGGATGAACTCGCTGTAAGGGTTAAAAGAGAGGCAGTTGACCTCCGCTGTGTGGGCGTCCACCGTGTGACTCGGTTTGCTTGTGTTGTTTGATCGAGTGTCCCAGCTGTAATAGATTTATTATCATGTTACCAATTTCACAATTGTTCAAAAGATAAATTCAAATCTAAAAGGGTTATTCAAAATATATATCAATGTTGATACAAATTATGCCTAACATTGCAATGTCACCGATGGCTGTAGCGAGACACACTTATATAATGAATTACAGAAAAGGTAAAGATTTGTAGTCTGAATTCATTCTTTCATAAATTTCAACAGACAGCACATTTCCTATGACAAACAGCATAAACAATATTAAAAGTGTAAAGCATGTATTCCATCGCTGTAGGTCTTCAGATTTAAGACTCAATTCCATCAGAAAGATATAACTCACAAACAAGACTTTAGGCATTCTGACGCCGTTGAGTATAAGAGTCCTGTCACTGGGGAAAACAATTACTAAGGCATTCTCAGTGGCTCACATTAAGGGAATAACATGTTAGCAGAAGAATGTTTTAGATTTTCATAACTTACATCATAAGTTTCTGGTCGTCTGCGACAGATCCAAACAAACTCTCGTGTAATAAATGCCAGGCAACATCCTGCAATAAGAATAACCATTTATAAGTAACAAACTGGAAACATTGAAGAAACAATTGAGTTGGATTGTCAAATCTTAAATCCACTGGACTATATTCATAATGGTATTCAACTATAATTGAGACGATACAGACATTTCACAATATGTATAACATGTGGGGCTGAGTATTGCACCATATTTCATATTGCAGTCAACTGTGACATACAGCTCATGTACTGCAATAATACTGCACTACAAAGAATGAACTCAACATTCAACTTTTTCCTTTAAAATGATGACATATATATTGAAAACTGTCTACAAACATGTATTCTTGCACACCAAAAGAACTCTTCTTACACAGTAAATTAGAATAAGCTTTCTGAATAAATTTTTCTTGAAATTAGTTGGTGTGATATATTGACGATATGAAAAATGTTTGCACAGCACTAAACACGAAATCACAATCTGACAACACATGTCATACCATATTTTAAGATGGTTTTTTTAGATAAAGTTTGAATACATATAACATGACAGTAGACAACAGTTTACAGTCAAGAAGTATTCAATTTAGACTTCACAATGAAATAATTTTGAAAATAATTTAACAACATCCATAGCTTCAAGTGAATTATTTTTTATGCACCAAATAGTGTATAATCAGCGGATGAAATTCACTCTTACCAGCCATTGGTTATTAGACAGTGTTGTACCCAAATACATACCTCAACAACTGATGTATGACCTGTGAATATTGTATTGGCTTCGATCACTCTCCCCTCCTTCGGGCTTGTGTTGATGTCCCATAGGCAAATTGTCTGGAAGAAAGAAAACCTTGATTATTAATTTACTAGTAAATATTCAAGGGTTATCCTTGCTCACCCAGGGCTTAATTTTCAAATTCCTTAACAATTACTCTAATGATTTCAAGAATGTGTAAAAGATTAAACATAAGCATGAACAGATAACCCTGAAAAGTTTTAGTGATATAGAGTATGTATCATAAATTTTGTATGTTTTTTAGATAAGCGCCAAGATATACTTTGTCCTTAAATTAGTGAAAATAGCCTTTCTAAAGATACATATTTATCTCTAAAATGCCAAAATGATGTTATTTTCTTTAAACAACAATATAAATGTTTAGAAGTTTAGAAATATGACTCTGCGTCCAATTTACATGAATATTATTGAAATGATCTACTGAGCACTACAAATGTGTATTTGCCCTTGTGCCTTCTGTATATAAGTTTCCGAAATTACGTTCGAGTCGTTGACGTGTGCCATTGACCAGCTTTTGAACGCAAATCTAGACTTAAACCTGTTTCTTGTCAATATACCATCTCATCAGTATTATGATGTTAATTTTCTTTTACTTCTTGATCAAGTAACACCATTTTTGAAGTTTGAATATTTGACCCCAACCACATACACTGTGGCCCTTCAATGATTTAACTCACATGGTCATCTGAAGCGCTGAGTAAGTGTCCGTTAAGGTTTGGGTTCCACGACAGTCCGTATCTGCAAACATAATTCATTTTTTATGAAACAAAAATTGCTTTAATGAATTCACTGTCCTAAATCTGATAAAGCAAAGTTACAAAGATAGTTTTGGATTTTTCAGGATTTCTTCGCAACTAAACATATTATTGTAATTGATACAAGAATATTTGTCAAGAGTTACCCACCCTTCTTTTTGATGCCCTTTTAGTCGAAGTTCGGGAGTGCATTCACCGCTGGGATCTGAAGAAGTAAACAATGGGTTAGAGATACTTGATAAACATTTCTTATATAGCAGTTATGAGCTGACTTGAGCATTGATGCAGCATTTTAGAGTATTTCATTAACTATGGTTAGATCTAGTTAAGTCCTGCAACATCAACAAAACTTAAAATGGGACAGAAGATGAAACAAGAAAAGTTGGCATTGCACAATTATACATTATTCATTCCTTTTCCTTTAACTGTAGGCATATCATTCTTCACACAAAAAATATCTAGATTTCCTTGGCCAGATGCAAATAAAACCTAAACCATATACTGGCCCAGACGACACAAAATCACTCACCTGGTTTTGACGGATGTTTTGTATAATCGAAGACGAGCACATCACTGGAGGGTGTTTTTGTAGCAATAATTGTTGGGTTCTGTGGCATGAATCGGGCTCTGTTCACTTCTCCCTCATGGTTTATCTTGATTTCTATTTCAATTTTGCCACTGACGGAACCGAAACCACCAAATTCTGCAAATAGAGTAATCATAGGTTTAGGAGCATCAGACAGTTCCCCAACAGGAGCATCAGACAGTTAACCATCAGGAGCATCAGACAGTCCCCCAACAGGAGCATCAGACAGTTAACCAACAGGAGCATCAGACAGTTAACCATCAGGAGCATCAGACAGTTAACCATCAGGAGCATCAGACAGTCAACCATCAGGAGCATCAGACAGTCCCCCAACAGTAGCATCAGACAGTTAACCAACAGGAGCATCAGACAGTTAACCATCAGGAGCATCAGACAGTTAACCAACAGGAGCATCAGACAGTTAACCATCAGGAGCATCAGACAGTTAACCAACAGGAGCATCAGACAGTTCCCCAACAGTAGCATCAGACAGTTAACCAACAGGAGCATCAGACAGTTAACCATCAGGAGCATCAGACAGTTCCCCAACAGTAGCATCAGACAGTTAACCATCAGGAGCATCAGACAGTTCCCCAACAGTAGCATCAGACAGTCCCCCAACAGGAGCATCAGACAGTTAACCAACAGGAGCATCAGACAGTTCCCCAACAGTAGCATCAGACAGTCAACCAACAGGAGCATCAGACAGTTAACCATCAGGAGCATCAGACAGTTCCCCAACAGGAGCATCAGACAGTTAACCATCAGGAGCATCAGACAGTTACCCAACAGGAGCATCAGACAGTTACCCATCAGGAGCATCAGACAGTTAACCATCAGGAGCATCAGACAGTCCCCCAACAGGAGCATCAGACAGTTAACCATCAGGAGCATCAGGCAGTTAACCATCAGGAGCATCAGACAGTTACCCAACAGGAGCATCAGACAGTTAACCATCAGGAGCATCAGACAGTTAACCATCAGGAGCATCAGACAGTCCCCCAACAGGAGCATCAGACAGTTAACCATCAGGAGCATCAGACAGTTAACCAACAGGAGCATCAGACAGTTAACCAACAGAAGCATCAGACAGTTAACCATCAGGAGCATCAGACAGTTCCCCAACAGGAGCATCAGACAGTTAACCATCAGGAGCATCAGACAGTTAACCAACAGGAGCATCAGACAGTTAACCAACAGGAGCATCAGACAGT
This sequence comes from Phorcus lineatus, assembly GCA_921293015.1. Classification (NCBI taxonomy): domain Eukaryota; kingdom Metazoa; phylum Mollusca; class Gastropoda; order Trochida; family Trochidae; genus Phorcus; species Phorcus lineatus. The sequence continues at coordinate 26,822,998 of OV121085.1, read as the reverse complement.
TAACCATCAGGAGCATCAGACAGTTACCCAACAGGAGCATCAGACAGTTACCAGAGGATGAGAACCAAATTTCAGGATTGGAAGAAGCAATATTCTTGACACAGGATTGTTAACCGACGTTTGAGTGACAAGTTAATGTTTAGCACCACTCGGGCAATATTTCAGTTATTGGCTGCATGACATTTGAACTAAACCTTCTAGCAGACAGTATTATAGTTAATTTGGGGCTTGTAATTCTTTCTGTAGATTTTTCTTCTTTATTGGCTTCTTCATTCAGTTAGACCGGCAACTTTACTGGCTTATTTCTTGGACTAAAATCAGCAATGTGAAGCATACATATCATAGGTCCCACAAGAGTTTTCAATGACATTTCAATACTTGACATTACTCCTGGTTCTTAAATTAAATGGACCATGGACATGCTCATCAACGTCACTGACAAAATAAGACATTGATTTAAATGTTTACATGAGGGATGCAAATGCATTTTCTTTGTTTTCACTCACCCCCCTTTTCACTGTCATAGTGTGATGCGTCGAACTGCGCATTATCGTTGGGAAGCTGCACGCTGGCTATCAGCAAATGGTTTTGTTCATCAGAGCTGAAAATGGCAGGCCTTAATTTCTTAGAACTTAGCATGCCGTCTTACAACGCCACGCTTTGTAAATAGTCAACAGCAGAACACAAATATAATTGCAATTTTCAACATAATTCAGATAAAACGTCTCGAAACTCTGATCAACAAACAAATTTCATGAATAAGAAATTACTCTGCACCATTGAATTTTATCATTACATGAATCTTTTATCACTCGATTAAATAGTAAAAAAAAAGAAGAAATTTCATCAGACTCCTTAGAAAGTAAAATAACAAAAAATATTAACATATGAAATATGAATAATTAAGTGCTGAATATTCAGCTCTTACCTCAGGGCTGAGCTTCAAGCTGTGCATTTATGTAGGACCAAAAGAAAAGTAAAACAAGAAAATTGAAGATTTATCAAATTATTCATTATGGGTTAAAATTTTCAAATGTCAGAAGTTGAAAAAGTGATAATAAAATCTAAGAAATGTGAGGAGATCAAACCATAGCAGAGTTTATTCCTTGACTATTTGGTATCAAGCTTCCTGAATTTCTAAGGATTATGTTGACTAATCAAGTGTTTTAACTGCGAAAGAATGTTTTAATTTTTCGAAATAAACCCTGCCACAGTGACATATTTATTCTGACTCACGTGTGAGTGCCGAGAATCAAACGATGAAGGGAGTAATCTTTGCCCTCGGGTCTGAAAACAAACATATTGATAATCTTTTAAAAACAAACAGCATGTACAAATATTTTTTCTTTGATAAAGTCATTGAGTGGTCAAAAGACATAATTATCACATGGTAGAAAAAGAAAAATTACAAAAAATAGCAAATGCAACGTGCCCATTTTTCGGAAATCACAGCAATTGATAATCATCCATTCAGATGATATTGCAGTTAATTGTTGATTAGCAATGGACCAAGGTTCATTGGATTTTGACATTTAAAGCTTACCATTAATTGATTAATTTGAATGTTCACATCAAAACATGATAAAGAAAATGACAGCCATGCTGTTATCTAGCAGAAAGGATAGCCTATTTATAAACCACATTTTGATTTTGATAGTGTCTGTACTTCTGTCTGTGTCTGTCTGAAATATTGCACAAGTGTTAAGCAGTAACTCACTCACTCTAGTGCATTTTACCAGCCGCACATCAACAGTGTTCGATCGTTACTTAACCTTTTCATGGAGAGTTTGAGACAATATCTTCATTTTTTGAATTGCCAAGTACAAAGTCATGGATATAATTAATCAAATTTAATCAGAATCAATTGGAAAAATAACTAATTTAACGTGTGTCAAATGGAAGACCTCTTCATTAGGATAGAACCTCATATGAAGTTGTGTACATGATTACATTTCGTTTTAGTGTCGGTGTTTACCAAATTTTGTAAAACTTCTTAGCCCTAACCACAATACAGATAACGTATCAGGATACATATACCGTCAGATTACGTATCACGACTCTTGATACTATCGATATATATTGTTGCTGATAAGGCTGAGTTTAGAATCCCCAAGCTCTAGGTTTGAGAAAAATTCTTTAAACGATCAACATATATGTAATATTTTACCTGGTAACATCTGGAAGCCATTGTGCAGTTAAACTGGGCCATTCGAGGGCATGTGTCATCACCAGGTCGTACAGAAAGGGTGTGTTTTTCTTCCATATTTTATATTCTTCATTAATAACTCTTTCTTCAACTGCATCGTCAAAGCCTTCTGAAATCAACATCAACGCTTTGACCCAAGTTTCAAGAGAAAGAAATGATTAAGATGGTAGACCAAATAAAATCTATTATTTGTGAAAATGTTAAGACATCTTATAAAAATTATTTTTTATTTGAAATAAGTTTGACAATGTATTGTGTTGTTTACAAAGTACTTTTATCTTTCTTACCTAAACCTAGATATAGAGGAAAGGTATTATATAAGATATACATGCTTCAATTTGAGAAAAGAATTATTCCAGGTTACATCCCCATAGGAAATCCTACTGAATTCATCCTGAAAAAATATGCAGCTAACAAATTCCTTAAGTTTAATTCTTTCCAAATAACATATTGTAATAATTGTTTCCTCAGGAAAACACTGTCTGCAATCTAGCAAAATATTTTGTAAATAGCGACTGTTTATTCCCTGGAGTAACCTGTTTTCATGGGTCACCTGTTTTCGTGGTATTTACAAAAGATGTCTATTCTCTCTAACCCCTTTCTGCACCCAGACATATTAGCACCAGTTGTTCTGCATTGATCCAAGAAGGAAATGATCACTATTTCATCAATCAATTCATTGATTCATTTCAGTGAAGAAAATCAAATGAAATTTCAAGCTTTTCACATAACACCTTTTTTGGACAACATTTATGGTTGATTTTTAAAAATACAATCCATGTATAATTTTTCAAACAATGTTTTCAAGTAAACCCATGTTATTCCTATCCTGAATCACCTGACTTTTGAGTATAATACCTGTTCAGCTAATTAATGTATGGAATCAGAGAGGTTGATTCATATATATTTTTGCTATTTTGTATGATTTTCCGGTGCAGTGAAAGGAAGTTATTGCTTGCAAAGTTAAACTTTGCTTTGCTTGCTAATATTAAATCTTTAACTACGTGAAATGCAAGGTATTTGGTGACTAGAAGATTTTCTAATACTAAATATGCTCTAAGCAGCCTCATGATTTCTTCACTTTACCAGAAATAAGACATCTTATGATAAATATTTATGAAAATGAAATAAATCAATGACCCTGTAAATATTTTAAACACATGTCAATATCAATTTAAATGCTATTGTATACTATCGATCTGTGTTTAAAAAAAAGTAAAAATTTAAGTTGTTGCATGTTTTGTATTCACATGATTTTATATAATAGAAATACCATGAAAACAGGTGACGCCAAATCAATTAATAACAATTTGCATCTGTTTTTCAAATGTGAACAAGATTTAACAAAAGAATAAAACAACTGTTTGTTTAACATAACCTAGTTGAAAAATATGTACTCTATCACTTTATGATGTTCAGGATGTTTGACATTATCGGCAATAACACTTGTAGAAGATTATTGCTTATTACCACGGAAATAGGTAACACGAGGGTTATCCAAAAAGCAATCTTTGTGAATTTTAGAATTATGCAAATGATTGAATTTTTGCAAATATTGTTTGAAAACGGATTATTTTTCATTACTTCGGGTTCTCACATTAAGTACTTCAATTGAAAAAAAATTTCAATTGGAGAAAACTTATTATTTTGATTTTTCTAAACGATCCTACTTCAAATTATCGTAAGTATGGGAAACCCGACAGAGAAAGAAAAGATAAACATTGTTGTCAGCATGTTACAATTACAAGACGTATTTGTGAACAAATTAACACATTTCTAATCATCAAAATAGATACGTCTCATCCTTACACACTCTATAAACATACCTGCATCTTTGTCTGTCATTGTGATAATTAGATGTGCATCAAAAGTGTAATATTTTCAGGTTAAAATGTCTACACGACACAACTCGCGCCAAATTCTGCTGCAGCGCTCGAACAATCTTGATAGTGCTCCTTTACAACTATTTCACTATGTTCATTATTCACAGCGGCCGCCTGTTGGATCATGTCATAAGTGCCCGGAATACCTTCATCGGTAATTTGACTTGTTGGATTTTTAATAACTGAAATATAATGTGATAAAAATATGAGTGTGTATTTAGATATTAAATCTTTTTAGTTTTTCGTGTGTAATCAAACAAATGATTGTTTGTCATACGTGCCAATGCCTTTTGTCTAAGGAAATAGAATGTTATCAATAGTCACGCAAACTATGTTGCTTTAATATTTAAATTTGAAATTTCAGGATAAATTTCTCAAAAAATTTTAATTTCTGGAATTCAAAAAAAAGTTTGATAGAATAAATCTTACACTTTAAAACAATCCAGAAAATTAAGACAAGAATATTGTATTGATGGTCAACCTCTTCATTTTCAAAATAACGGTGATTTTGTATTTTGGGGTAGATTTTTTAAATGGTATAAGAATCTATACCGAAATGACGCTACACGCTATTTTGAAAAATAAAGAAGTTGTTCATCCATAAAATATCCTCGTCTCTTTTATACTACCAACTTCTAATACGCAACTTAAACATCTAGATAATTGTAGATATTGATTTGTAACAGAAGCATTTGTAAGATACATGATCATGAATAAACTTATCCAAAACATCATAAATTTTCAAGGACTCGTTTTCCTTCTACACCTTCTAAAAATATTTTAACTGACTAAATTAAAATCATATCAAATACCTCTTTGGTTTTGTTTCTCAAATCTGATATAAAGAAACTTTAAAGATTTTCAATTTATATTTTACATCATGAAAATTCAACATAACGATGCATTATTTTGACAAAATGATTTTATGGAAAACCGGTAATATTTTCAATGGCCGTTAGGACGGGCACCTGTCCATCTTTAAACGCTGTTAGTTGTCATACATATAGTATATCAGTGCCGGCGAAATAAAGAATATTGATTTTAGTAAGATATTTCAAATTTTAATGTAAGTCCCTTTCCTATTATTAAAATCGAATGTGAAGTAATTTACACCATTGTGTATAATTTTCTATTTGAAACTTAGCTAAAATTAACCCAAATTAATCCATTCCAAACGTGATGCACCACATCAAATATCACCAGGTCTACTATGAAACCTGCTAATATTCATACTCTCTAAACAATATCTATTGTTATGAATTTTTCTTAAGCAATATTTTTATCTCCATTAACAATTATACTATTTAGCTCTTGATATATTGATTTATCTATATTTCCAAACATAGGTTTTACATGTGTGCATTGCGCATGGCATTGACCGACTAAATCAATTAAAGATGGAGTTTCGTGTGACAGATTTCTTCGCCGATTCGCAGTATTAATGTGACTGTATAATTTGGATGATCAGAACTATGCAAAATCTCTGCAATTGGAGGTTAAAGTACATCATACATGATATTATTTGTACGTTGACAAATTTCGTGCAGGAGATGTAAGATGGAGGGACTAAAACTCAGTGAACAAGAGCAGAGAATTTACGGCGAGTTATTCCAAGGCTGTGATGCGGATGCGAGTGGAAAAATAAGTGGAATCAAGGCTCTAGAATTATTCAGAACTTCAGGACTGAGTCAGGAGGCATTGCATCAGGTAATTATAACAACGTAGGATGAAATGTCACAGCCCTATTGCTGTAAATAATTTTGGAAAGGGAAGTTACCTTTGGGATTTTTTTAGACCAAAGCCCACCCCTCATTCCCCTCAAACTGTTGCTTTCTATCAATACCTCATAAAAATGTCTTTCACCCATAACAATTTGTCACAGAGACTCAAGACAGTTGTAATAATGTTATTGATTTGCAAGAAATATGTCTACTCGACCATAGTATGAGACACATGGATATTGCGATGACTCACACTATGGATTTTGCATGAGGGTTTATTGAAACTTGATGAATTTAGAAAGATTCTACTTAATAGATTTTTTATGTTAAATATGTGTGAATGATTGTGCATAATGTAGTGTTATCACTTATTTATATTTTTAGTCATTGAATGCTGTGATATTATATTTGCAAATTGTATTTTAGCGCCAAACTACCATAACACCTGTTTGTTTGGCATGACTTAGGTTTAATGTTCAATACCACTTCAATACTGAAGCTTGTCTTTCTGCATACAAATCTTTACTGTATAATTGTCTTTATTGGTATATCTATTGCAATTAGAATCACATTCAAAATGACTGAAACATATAATTTAAGTTATATTTCGCCCATTGCAGTTACAATTGACCTCTATATACTTCACTTGCATCTATTCTATATCTTTAACATCATATAAATCCAAGCAGGTGATACAACTCGTGGTTGCGCTTTAGTTGCTTGATTAATAAGTGGGATGTTTTTTTCTGAGTAACCTATTTAAAATTCTTAACTTAATACTGAAGAGAACAATGTTTAATTAGCAATTAGCCATCCTGAGAAATAATCTCATAAACTAGTGTTAAACAGCCTTTTGCCAAAAGAAGAAAAGATTACCTTTTGAATTATTTGACAATTAAGTTATTTAATACATATGTGCCTACCAATTTCTGAGTGGATGACTTTTAAGTGACAATTACAGATATTAAAAAGAAAAATCTAGACTTGTCAATTATCCTCGAACTTGATATAGACCATTACAGAATTGCAGGCTAAGAGTTAAATTTTGATCAATTGAGTGCAGACAGATGGGTCCACAAGGGTAATTTAATCGTAATTTATTCTATTGTGTTGGACTTGGTCAGTTATAGGTCATTGTCTGTTGAGGAGGTCAATCAGCGTTATTAGTCTAATTAGTAGCTGGTCAGATCAGATGACGTTCCTATGCACGTCTGGAATGGATGGAATAGGATGGATCAGGATGGATGGATGGTTAAGACCGAGTCAAACCCAGAATGTGATGTTAAATAACTCTTATTTTCTACAAACATTCACTTGGTTCCTTTTGGTGTATAAAGAAGTTCAACTTTAAACATGGCGAAAACTGCCATGGCGAAACATCCAGTGCTGACTGTCACACATGTGACAAAATAGATTATGCAACTTTGAAATGTTTTTCCACTTTTACTTTGTGACCAAAAACTTGTTGAAGATGTATTTATGCCATAATCATTCTGATTTGGTTTTATGTGTAAAACAAAGTCTGTTCATCATATGCATGATTGCAGAATATTTGCAAACACATTCTGTAAGATTTTCAAATGTAAATCAATATGTATGAAATTTACATGCATCAATTTAAGAATTGTAGCCAAAACATACTGTAAGACTCATTTTAAATTTATTCTGATGTTTACATTATTATGTAAAGTCTGAAAAGTCTGTCATTCATCTATGAATAACGAATCAAGCCTGATGTCAAGTTAAGCAGACCTTTGACAAACTGTAACCTACCAATGACAAGCGTTACAGGAAATCAGCTTTCAACCAATCAAAGTTACCTTGTAGTCAGGCCTTTGTTAATGTAGTAAGATCATACTTATCAGAAAAGAAAAAAACTTCTTTCAAATTTACAGATTGATAGACTGATGAAATAAACATGCTACAGTATGGTTGATAATTCTGCGTTATTAAGAGGTTCACATGAATCACATCTTATATTCACATGAAATTCACCTGAAAACATTGGAAGCAATCAGCATTTTAAACAAAATCCATAAGAAGGGAAATATAATCCCATTGACAAGTGATTGCAAAAAGTGATGAATTTCAAGCTCATATAACATGAAACAGGTTTGTAATTCTATTGATGTTTTGGCAGATTTGTGACACATGGAACCATTACAGCTGATTTGATAAAGATTGAATTTGATGAGGGGTCAGGTTAGAGCAGTGGTTAGGATATTTGGCTCCGGATCAAGAGGTCTAGGGTTTTAATCCTGCCAGGGGCTTGGCAACTTTGTCTGGAGTAGAGAACTGTTCTACATGCAGTAAGGTTTGGGTGCAATGCTACACTGAATTTCAACGCAGTCACAACCATAATTCACTTGTTCAAGCTGATGCTCATAGGTTTCTCCGCAATGCATAACAGCAATGGTGTTGCTGGCTTTCTCCCTGCAAGTGTTCTCGTCAGTGTTGTGTCATATCACCCTCACATCATTGCTCAATCTGATTTGATTAACCAGGGTTTTACGGGACTCAACTTTCCTGAGTATTTGACGCAGAAAATGTCTCGGGGACCCCCCAAAAAAATTCATATGGGTCCCTTGTGAAGCAGGATTTTTCTGATACAAATATATATCTTTTGATAAAAAACAGATTTGAGTATGATTTTCATGACAAAATGTTATTAAAAACATCAACCATTTATTATCTAAAATAGCTAAATCTTTATCAATCTTTTGTCAAGTATGAAACATCCATTGTATTTTTGGAGGACTCCTAAAATAGGAAAAGAGACTCCAAAAAATATGTACTCTGAGTCCCCTGGACTCTCAGTTTTGATTGACTATGTAAAACCCTGATTAACCCTTTCAGCCCAACAGGCCTGTAAAAAGGCCTGTAAACTTATTTATTACTGGTTTCTCAGAGGTGAAAGGGTAAAGATCTTTGCCTTTCATACTTCTTATGACTGAGGATATGTCAGAATGATTGTGGATGGAAAGGAAATAAACTTGCATTTGGACCTGTAAATCTTGGGATAGCTTTCTAACAAATGGTCTTTTCTGTAATTTAGCTGTGCTGTAATTGTTGGTTGTAGAGAAAAGTTCATTCAAATTTTTCTGCTATGCTGCTTTCAGCTTTCAGCCATTAGCAGAATAATCATCTGAAATATTGATTTTGAACAATTTGGCAAATGCTTTCAAATTTTTTTGGGTGATATAGGTTTTCATAGGATATTTGTGGGTTTTTTGTGCCGTTTACAAAAGAACATGGTAAAATCTGAAGTTGAAATATAATTTATGTTATGTTTTCATTCCTGAATTCAGTGACAACCAGAAACTAAGTAGACAAAACTCGGGACAAAGAACAGGGCCATGACAAGAATGTCATTTTGTACATTCGTCATTGTCAAAAACTCATCAATAGGCTGCCTTTATTTCGTTATTTGGTTAAAATCCAATCTAATTTTTAAAAAAAACTTTTACGAAGAAAAAGTAAAATAGATTAATTTTGTTTTATAAAATATCATAAAGCAAATGTAAGGTATGTAAAAACTGCTTGCCAAGTAGGTTTCTCAGACAAGTCCTTGATAAGGAAGTTATTAATCCACAAGTGTATGTTGACGAGACAAAGGACTTTTGATGACCCCTGACCTATGACCCGGGTCAGGCTTGTTGACAATGTGGCAGTGAGGAGAAATCAACACCAAGGATAATCATGTATAAATAGCTTATGACACACCTACACCTTTGTCAAGCATAGACATATGTAATTACATATTTTATCTTGAGTGTATACTTCTCACATATCTGAAGTATAAATGTTCATGAAAATGTGACGCATACGTGTTTGCCTGTTGAAGGCTTCCTTTTGAATAATAATAATTGTATAATTCATCCTCGATATATGCAACATTTTGTATATCATAGATTATATTCTATAATTAGCAATGACTATAATCTTTATTTTGATGCTTCTGAGTTTCAAATTCAATCTATTTTTATCAAAATCTTTATTTTGATGCAATTTTTTTGGATAAGCTCACTCTTTTACCCTTTTTCAGTCATTGACATAGAAGCAAACACTTGTTATTATTTGTTCGATTCAGTTATTATTGCAGTTCAGTACAGTGCCACTGATTGTTTACTACCTCAGACCAAAACAACTGATTTCAATGCAATGTTGAATATCCATTGTTACAGGCTTTCCATCTGCAATTATTCTGATCAATCACTCACTCATTTCAACAACCAGTCATTGACTTGAACATGTCACAGTTACATATTGCCCTGTCCCTCTCAACCATGCAGGTTTCACTGTGATGGAAACCTCATATGTGTTTTAGGCTTTCTTCTTATGATAACCCTGAACAAGCATTCAACTAATAGGACTTGCACAGAAGAATATGATTGTCGCATTCATACTCAGTACCTTGTCACAAAATGAAATTCTTTCCTCACTCATGCAGGTTCTATGGCAACGTCAAAACCATTGTTGTGTGTCAGCCCTTCTTCCATTAATACAAGCCAATCATTCACTTACTTTTCCCTTCTTTCAGTTGTTTGCTCATTTCATTCCTCATCCAATGACATCACTAACGCTAGTTCTCCTATATCTAGTTCGTCAAGTGGACTGTTGATAGATTGTTGCATAGTTGCGTGTGATAACAGCAGTTACGTGTGCAGGAATGTGGGTCAATCGCAGCTGACGGTATTTCCTCTTCGTGCTGCAGATAATTGATATTACTGATACATCTGTCGTGGACTCTGTACTCGGTGGATGTACTACTACTACATCAAGAATTGTGTATCATTCATTTCTTCAGAAATATTGGTATGATTGTTAACTTATTTTCACTTCAAGCACCTTTTCATTGACGTTTTCATTTCAGTATTTACAACAGCCAATTTGTTCATTTGGACGCTTATGTAATTTTGTTCACTTTGCTCTTCCTGAAAGTCTTATGTCAATGTTAGCTGTTGAATGATATGTGATATTGCTTCTTGGTCATTTGATGTCCGTCAGATAATACATGTTAGGTCCTTATCATGTTTCTATGGAAAACAAGATTTTATGGATAACAATTCTTTATTGTGAAATGCATGACATTCATCAGGTGGAATATAGGGAATATGAAATGGGGTACATAAATACCATAACAAGTAAACATAAATTGTTTCTGTTCATTTGTCAATGTCACTATGTGTACCGTAGTAAGACTGATAACTGAGTAATCATACCCTATTGTTATCTGCTGAGTGATATGTGATAACACAGGTTTTACATGACCCAATATCTGTGTTTGCCCTACACCAGGGTGACATCATAATTATCCCCCGCCCAACGTAGTTGGCGGGGGATATTGAAATGGTCTCCGTCCGTCCGTTCGTCCGTCCGTCCCGATAATGTTTCCGGAGCACAACTCCAAAACGGTGAGACCTAGCTCGACGAAACTTGGTATGTGCAACGGGCATCATGCGGAGGTGTGCCTTTTGGGGTTTTCAACTTCTTTGCATTTTTATTTTTACCCGTTTCCATGGAAACGTAACATAGGATTTCTTAAAGGTTGTTTGTAGAAAAACAACATGATCACTGTTCAATATTCCACGACTAGTATCCTTAACTACCCTTTCCCTTTGGCGGGGGATATAGCTGACTCTGTCTGCTTGTTGTCATTTGCAAAGACGTATCCATGGATATTATTTACTCACTTAGTTTCAACTTCATATATTTCAATTACTAGCGTACAATGTGTGTAAGATATTTAAAGTGCAGGGCCAAAATTTTCGAAGCTCTCTTAGCACTAAGATAGTCGTAAGTACCATACATTAACATTGGCGTACGACTATCTTAGCACTAAGAGAGTTTCGAAAATCTGGGCCCTGAACACTACCACTTAAATTGTTCTTTGTTTCCTTTACCAATTCAAGGGGCATCAAGTTGATGCATGGGATGTTACGCTTAGTTTGTTAGAAGTGACCCATCCCTTTATGAGCTCGGCAATTATGTCTCCCCCCCTGAAAATGCATGACCAATCTTCACCAAATTTGGTATACACCCTTTTCATATCATGTAGATGTGCCTTTTGGGGGTTTCAATTTCTTTTCAATTTCATATTTTTTTGTTTCTATGGCAACAGTTTAGACTTTGTCATTTTGAAGAGAAGAGTTAGTTTCTGGAGCATAAATCTGAAACTACTGGAGCACATTGTTATTATTGGAGTTCATAGTTTTTTTCATTTTCATGGCCCAATTCAACTTCTATAGCTACTTATTTGATCTTCCTTTATTTCATCCCTCTGTCTTTTAACAATCAACCATATAATACTGTAACATACCTCAAATTTTATTTAAGTTTTAAAAAACTAAGGAATTTTCAGTAACAAAATTCTGCTGAAATGGTGTATGGGGAGACATCTGTTTTTGCGAGTAAAAACAGTTTCTGTTTTATTTGCTATAAAGAACATTTCTGCAATAAGGTCTTGATGCAGCAGTAACAGGATTAATTCTCAGTGACCAGTTGATGGCATTAAGGTGGTAAATAGGGTTTGTTCCCCATAAAAAGTTGTACCCTACTAGGAGTTGTTTGTTTTGCTTTTTAAGTTTGAAGTATGAAATCCCTCCAGAGACTCATCAAGTTTGTTTGTTGTAGAGGTGTTTTATAACAGTGACATTTTCATAAATTTCTACATATCAGGTTAACACACTTGCTCGATGACATTAGAATCTATGTCAAAATGCTGCTATGCAGAAAAAAGTGTTATATTTTATGATAGTCTTTGTTCTTCTTCACTCCAACTTTTAACACGCCAATCAAAGAATGTAGCTCTCAAAAACTTTGTTGGGAAAATAATTTTCCTTTCATGCAAGGAACCAGCATTCATGCCTGAGTATAACAATATTTCATGACTCCCAGATAAAGGGTTATTTCAATGTTTTGAGACGGGAATGATAATGAATAATTTAATTTTAATTTACTAAAACTTTATACCTTAAAAAAGTAATCAATCTTTGCTGACAAGTATTCCCTTGTTGTGAAATTACTCTCTAGTCCGCTTCAGACCAAATCATATCATTCAATTATTTCACTATTACAAATCCTGTTATTGGCCAATTCCAATGAATAGAATTCTCGTACGGAGACTGACAGTGGATGCCATGGTGCTATAATTTACTGTCTTAAATTCAGATAATAGAATAAAGTATCATTAATTATTAAATTATGTCAATATATCACTTCTAGGAGAAAATGAGTGATACAAGAAGCGTTTTAGAGCTTAAAATTAATTATTTAATAGGTCAACTTAGCGACATATTTGATAGAATTTTGATGTTATATGTAAAGGTACATGATAATTAGTTTTAATAAAATGACATTTTGAAGTTATATGTAAAGGTACATGATAATTAGTTTTAATAAAATGACATTTTGAAGTATTTGATTACATATAAGGTGTTAAACGTGTCATTTGAGGATATGATATTTATAAGAACTTAATCACTTTATGATTTTAGATTTGTGATTCTGTGCTTTCTTCATCATAACAGGGACCACACCCATAAAACCAAGTTATTATTGTAAAGAACTAAAAGCTCCTGAAATCTATAACTCTATGTAGAGACTCTTTGGTGGATGGGGATTATGAATTTTATAATTTGACTTGGGCTCTGATTTTTATCAAGGTCACACAGGTTTCTCTGTGAAGTATGTTTATTGAAATATTCTTAAGAACTACAGTCTTAGAAAATTGAAATCTTGAAGATTAACTTGAAAAACTAAATTTTACATTTGGCTATGTCCTGAAGTGGTTAATTTTTTCTTTTCAAAAAGGAGACAGGAGGCTGTTTTGTTAGAATTTGGGAATCTCGACAATCGAGGACTTACTTAGACAGGATTATATGTCAACCTCTAGCTTTTGAGAGAGAGATAGACTAATGGAGCTAACAGACTAATGAGCTTATGTATTGTCTGGTGAGTTAGTTGACCAGTAAAACAAGCTGACCAGTACATAAGCTTGAGATGACCTGACCAGGACAATTAGCCTGCGGTCAAGCCGTGTCAGGACATGAAAGGTCAAATGTCTTTCATCTGCCTCTTGGTTTATTTTTGCAGTGGATTTTTGTCTGAGCATGATTTTGTCTGCCATGTCATGCTGGGTAGAAGGTTTTTTTGGGTTCTATTTGATTTGATATGTTCAGAGCAGGGTTTAATAAATCTGTAAGTCCAGATCACAGACTTGCCAAATTTTACTTTTGTCCAACCATATGGCACTGAAAAGTTGCTGACTTGCCTCTTTTTATAGACTATTAAACACTAAAGGATAGACTTTCTTAAGATTCCTGTTACTTGATGCAAAACACTACATAGATATTATTACCCGATGGAGGTGTGTCATATGATTTTTACGAAACGAGTGTGAATTTTTGTATACACTAATTCGCACGAGTTTCGTAAAAGTCATATGAAACACTTCCGAGGGTAATAATTTCTTTATTACCGATTCTATTCCATTTTAAACGCATAGAAATATTCAGAAAACGGTCTCCTTCTTTTGTGACGGCCCGCTACAGTGACGTCATGAACAATGGTTTTATGATGTCACAGACGACAAAATACGGTCACTCGCGCTGAAACAATCGTTGCTAGGCAAAAGTGATATGTGCACGTGTTCATATTGAAAATATGTCACCGCCTATGATAAACCATATGGGTAATAATGTAAAATATGTGACCTAATGATTCAGAAAATATTCTTTGATAGCCACATGTATGTTAATTATGCATGGATCACCTGAATTTCATATTTTGTTGTGTACACCTACTGTGGGATAGACTTTCTTTATCAAGAAGACGGTGTCAAATTAAATACAGCGCTGTGTGTTCGGATCTCTGTGAATTGGCCAAACTGAATGATTTCGCATCAATAAATTCATAAGCAAAAGTTGTTGTTTGTATCAACCACACATACAGTCCAACCTAACTTTGTTAATTCATGCAATAACGTGCAAGGTTTCCTGTTGTTGCGTGCTTTCCTCCATGTATAATATAATATAATTGCCCCCTAAATAGTGGTATATTAATGCCATTGAAATCAACAAGACTTTAGGTGGCTTGACATTATATTGAAATATTTTCATACCTTCTAATAATTTTCTAAAAATATGGACACTGAAACTGCCATTATCTTGAAAAGATAGGGTCAGGATATAGTATAAGTTGCTAGGAAACCATTCCTGGAATGCCAAGAATAATGTAATGGTAGTTAGTCAGGGAAATATTATGATAGTTAAGAGGGATTACACCCTCGCAGGGCCAGTGAGGTGCTACATATGGAATCCATTGACCTTTGACCTGCTCTTGTTTATGTTGGTAAAGAGTTACCATATATATTCCGTTTAAAGCACTGGCATTTAGGAGGTATGTAAAAAGCCTTAATCAGTGTTCAGCCTATGGTAATAAGCATTACTTCATCAATTGAAATACCGAAAATTTGAGTGGCAAGCCTTTTACTGTTGTTTGGATTCAGATTTTCTTCAGGTTCCCTTAGTCTAATTCTCCCAGGGCTTTGTTTAGTTTTTGTAAGGTAGAATTTGTCTTCATACAGTGGTGCAAGCCTCAAATAGAGCTCACCAATCTTGGAATTATCTCACCTGACTCAAATTATCAGTCTCTCATTTAGTTCACCACGCGGGATAGCGCAGTGGTTAGCGCGTTCGGCTTCAGATCAGGAGGTCCATGGTTCGAATCCCGCCAGGGGCTCGGCAACTTTGTTTGCAGTAGAAAACTGTTCTATACACAGTCAGGTTTGAGTGCAATGCTACACTGAAATTCAGTGCAGTACCACCCATGATTCGCTAGTTCCAGCCGATGCTCGCAGGTTTCACCGCAATGCATCTCCTCGACCTCCCTCATCTTTGAGTTACCTCACCAGAACTCAAATTATATCAATCTCTTACTGAGGTCACCACGCCTCAGCTTACCTTACCTCAACTCAACCTCATTTATCTGAGTTACCTCACCAGAACTCAAATTATCAATCTCTTACTTAGGTCACCATGCCTCAGCTTACCTTACCTCAACTCAACCTCATTAATCTGAGTTACCTCACCAGAACTTAAATTATCAATCTCTTACTTAGGTCACCATGCCTCAGCTTACCTTACCTCAACTCAACCTCATTAATCTGAGTTACCTCACCAGAACTCAAATTATCAATCTCTTACTTAGGTCACCATGCCTCAGCTTACCTTACCTCAACTCAACCTCATTAATCTGAGTTACCTCACCAGAACTCAAATTATCAATCTCTTACTTAGGTCACCATGCCTCAGCTTACCTAACCTCTCTGCAGTAGAGAACTGTTCTATACGCAGTCAGGTTTGGGTGCAATGCTACACTGAAATTCAGTGCAGTACCACCCATGATTCGCTAGTTCCAGCCGATGCTCGCAGGTTTCACCGCAATGCATCTCCTCGACCTCCCTCATCTTTGAGTTACCTCACCAGAACTCAATTATCAATCTCTTACTTAGGTCACCACGCCTCAGCTTACCTTACCTCAACTCAACCTCATTAATCTGAGTTACCTCACCAGAACTCAAGTCATAAGAGTCGACTGTGTAATGTTGTGTTTTAGTGTTTTTAAAGGAAGAATTACGGTGTATGAATAAAACTGCAATATGAATACCAAATGCAAGCTAGCATTTGTAATGTTATTAATCTTGGTTATGTCTGGCATCAGAACCTCATGACCTTCCAAATGTGAAGCAGATAACTTATATAGCACTTTACTAGGTAATTTGATTACAGCCTTTCTGTAGGCCTAGCTAACATGTGGTACCTGCAAAAATGGTAAATCTTTGAAAAGTTTAGCCTCTTGAATTAAACTTTCTCAATTTTTTAATATTCAAAAAATGAAAACAAAGTAAACCTCTGAGGTTGTACTGATTTTATAAGACTTTATTAACTTTGATGTAATTTCAAAATGTCATATGACAGATTAGAACAATGGAGAATCTTACGGAAACATCTATTTGACTTTGTTTTCATTTCAAAATACAATACATCCTAATATATGTTTAAATCATCTCATTTCTTCTTTCATTGATAATAAAAGCTTGTCTTGCGATTGTGTTCCTTTTCTTAGATCACCTTTTTCACTAAGAAAACATGCATACAGTACAGATTAGCATTGAAAGTGTTATTCTCGCCATCAGTTAGAACTTCTGAAGAAAATAACGTCGTTGATAACTTTTGAAATATCTGGCTCAAACAACATACTCGGAGTCACTTTAAAGACACACATCCATTTTGCTGTTTTAAGTTTCCTCACTTTCAATCTTGGTTTTCTTTCCAGATTACCGAACTCTGTGGGGCCACCCGGCTTGGGCACTTTGGACGTAGTCAGTTTTACATCGCTCTTAAACTCATCGCGGTCGGCCAGGCTGGGCTTCCGATAAAGCTTGACAGTTTAAATCAAGGTGAGTTGTAGTTGCATCATTATTGTCAACTTTGATGTCGGGAGTGTCTGCAGTCCAAAATCATAAAAATTGGATTATCTTCTCAGAAGTTCTTCAGAGTCTTTGGTAGAAAGTTGGTTGGGAGTTTACAGGAATTGTGTAATTGAATCTGAGATATGGTTGAAATTTTGTGTCGAATATCATGCCCTTTGTATGTGAATTGTTTTTTGAATGGTTTATCCAAAGTTTGAGTTATAGTTAAAGTAGTTTGTTAAAATCTCCTTTAGCATTATTTCATTTTCCAGTCTGACCAAATTTTGAATTTTATAGCTTATTTGCTTTGCGTTTCCAGGAGATTAATGTTTGGAAATTTGTTTTATTACTTTAAAATGATGTCAGAAATTCGTCATTTTGGGTTGCATTTCATTGTTTACTTATTTATTGAAAAATCATATATTGACCATTTGAACAACCTTGTGACATTTCTCACTGTATCTCTCTGTTAGCCGTCTTCATTCATGGTGGAATTGAGCATAAGAAAATGTTTACTTTCATCAGGTTTCAGCTTGTCTTGATCTTGAATATTGGTCTTATGCTTGTTTGAAATAATTCACAATATTAATAATCTGAAATGTGTCAATGTTGCAGTTCAGAAACAAAAACTAGATAAGAAGGTATCTAAATGCACAACATGAACACTGCTTAAACAAAGTAAATCGATGACAGGGCTGTTGATAATTTAATAATTATTGCCAGGGGAATTCTTTAAAGTGTTATATTTATCATTGATTCAGTTAAATTGTCATTTTATGTTATTTAATGTTTGTTCAAGGAATTTATCCAGTTATGTAACTCGTTGATTTGCATTATTTTTGTGTAAATAATGTATATCATACTTTGTATATATGTCTATATTTATTTGCATGAGATAATACAAGTTTTAGAGCTTCATTTATACATTTCAGATTTTGGGATCTATAAATAGCTTAATGTATTATTACACTCTTATTTTTTAAGTGGTATGCACAAAATTGACTTCATTACCTCCCTTGATCAACATATATTGTAGGTTCAATGGACTTTTGATTAAAAGTAACTTAGAGGTTTAACAAATTAGAGTGTCAAGGGGGACAGTGTAGAGCTCTGCTCATTCTGATGTGGAAGAATGAAAAATAAATTTTGCAAATGGAGAAAATATGAATTTTATGAAATTTTGTGTGAGAAAAATTTGCTTTTGAACATTAAACGGAAGGTGATGACATAGCAGGAAGATATCTCACTTTCTAGTGCATGTTCACCAGGATAAGTAGAGATTATATCTTCCTCTAGTTTCCGTCTTGCATCTTTAATGCAAGTAGAAAGTGCAAATATAACTAAGGATGTATGGTTTCCCCTGCACCACTGCTAGACCTAATGCACTGTTCTAAAACCGCTTCTTTGGATGTAGTTGGAGATGCTGAAAATGCGGACTAAAATTTTTGGTGAGTGGTTTGGATTAAACTTTTATGAGACATGGGAATAAGGAAGGTACAATCATGATACAGATTTTTTAGTATCAACAGATTGAAATTTGAGTGACTATAATTTGATTAAATTTTGTCATCAGTATTTACATTGTTTTCTACCCATGGAAATCTTTAATTTTTCTGATATTTGACAAAATATTTTTGTTTTGAATAGGTTGAAGATATAAGTATAAATAAGTTTGTTAGTATAGATTTATGGGAAATTCTTACTTAGTGCATTATGTCAAGCAGCAATGGGTGTGTATGTTCACAGAGTTTTTACCAACTTTACTGCATAGTAATCTTATAGGCAGGGGCTAAATACCCTGCCCTGCACATATATTTGAGTTGAGAGTTTCGTAGTTAGTTTTGGCAATAGACTTTATTAAAAATTATATCTCTTTCGATGGACAATAACCTTTGTACGTTGTATGTATATTCAACTTAGAATTGTTTCATTTGAGTTAATCTAATGTATAAGGGGAGTTATGATTTAGTCTGTACTACAAAAATTGGAACAGAAATATGAACAGCTCTTAAATAAGAGTAAGATAAGATAAAATAAAGCAGAAATAGCTTGTTATTCAGTTTGAATGATAGCAGTTTTTTGTTCGTAATAAAATACATGACAACTGACAAGGAAAGATAAGTCTAATGCCCGTTATTCAAAACTCAGTTATTATTTACAATGTCATTAATTCATATATGTGACTGAATAAAGAGTTCACATACTAGTGTTATTTCCTGCAGGTTGGTTATGGTCAGTACACATACCACACCAGATGACCTGTACTTCTTCTTGGATTGACCACTTCCTCCATTGTTAAGTGACCAACCGCTATGTAGATGTTAACTCCCTGCCAGCGGGAAGTCAGTATACCTGGTGAATGGGTCATGTTAACCCTTTATCTGCTGTTTAATATTCGAAATATCACTCTGAAGAATGCTAAATAAATACTCCAAATATTTCTGTAAATCAATACTGATTGAAGCTGATTTGTGATTTTTTCAAATGACCACTTAGGAATGGCATTAATTTTTTTGGTTGTTAAAGGATTAACCCCATATCTGCTGATGCAGTAATATACTGGTAGTCCTTGACCTCTGTGTGCCGTTCTCTGATTCATAAGGACTTGCATATTTCCAAGAACTCAGTGTATTGACTCTTGTTGTGCCGTGAACATGCTGCAAGCACAGAAATTTGTGCTGTACAGATATACAGTTTTATCAGCTTTATCATTCATTACTCTCTGAACCTAGAATCCATGTGAAGCTGTTGTCGGCAGGGTCATTGTTAAATCCGATTTGTGAGTTCAAAGATTCATTGTGTTAAACTTACTTATATTTCACTGGATTAGGATGCGAATGCATTTGACATAGACCTGCATCTGATTTGTTCCTATGATGATAAATAAATAAGACATGGTTCATTGGTGTATGATGTTTCAGGTCATATTAAAATATGATTTTAATAACAATTAAAAATTCAAAGTTATGATTTTTAAAAGGAAGACTTATTATAGAAAGTAAAACAACTTTATATAGGTTGAGCTGAATATGGCAATTATACAGAATGTTTTTGAAGTTTTGAATCAAATTTTAAGGAAAGTCTGTATTGAAATGATAAAATTAAAATTGCAAATATCATATCACCTACAGCCTACCTTGAATGATTTCTTTTCTTAATGAGTTGTGAGTGCTTTAAATTAGCCACTTAAATATTATGCACTTAAAATCTATTTTTATTTTGATCTAAGTTGGGATCTTAAAAATTTAAACCTGAATTTAAAAGCAGTTTTTGTCTCTCATCTGGGGAAAAAACACCATGACAAGATAAAGTTGGGGAAAAGATTCATTAAGTGAAGATGGAAAAGCTATTTATTAGGTAAAGGTGTGGAGCTTCAGCGACAACTCAGATTATTACCTGCCACTCATGCACGACCATGAGGGGGCCTCGTTAAGCAGTTGGCTAATGGGCCGACCATGTTTGCTCTCGTTTAAAGGGAAGGTGAATCTTAATTTCGGGGAGGGTAAGATTGGGGATGGGCCCGGTTAGTTACAGAGGTGGTAGATTCTGTATTTCCTGTTTGGAAGCTCATGGTGTTGAAACTTACCTGTTGTCAGTTCACTTGATGTGCATTAATTTGGACTCAATATTGTAAGTGTTCTTCTTGCATCTTTATTCTTTTTGCTACACAGTACCATTTCTTTTAAAAAAGATGGATCGGGATCAAATTTAGAGGAAGATAGTGAAGTTGGTGGTTACAATAGTTTTGCAGGGTTAAAACCAGATGGTACCATGGTACAATTTCATCAAGATAAAGTAAATTGGTACAGTATTACGAAGAGTGCCATGTTTGACCTCATGCCTTCTATCTAGGTCAGTTGATGACCCCTTTATGTAGATTGGGTGCTGATGCCAGTGTGATTAATGATGCTGTTGTTTGGAACATCGCAGGCATGTTATGACTACGTATGTTCATCTGTGTCAAACAATTAATAAAATAAAGATGTCTGTATCTGCTGTTCCAACGTATTACATGAAAATCTAAAATTTTAAAGTTTTTTTGCAGATGAAAAATTACTCTTAGAATTTGCTTCATTTAGTTTGGTACAGATTATGAAATATTTTTTCAAAGTGCTGCCAAACACAAAATAAACTCACCCTAACTTTAATTAAACAAGTTTTTGAACGTTGTTTACATCCACAAGACCTATATCAAAGTCTGTGATATTAAGAAGAAAAACTTTATTTTGCCTTCCAGTAAATTCTGTCTAATTATAGTTCTGGTGAAGTAAGTAGATGTATGGGTTGAAAAGCGACACATTTACTGTAAACTTTTAGATCCGATTATTTTCTTTACCCTCATGTTACTGTGGATATCGCTGTCAGTTTATTATGTTCAAGATAGATATTCCTGACAATTTTCACAGAGTGGGTTGTTGCTGTTTAAGAAGAAGTATTTCTGTCTAAGTTAATCTTCCCTGTTTTGTATGTTTTACAAGGCTAATGATGTCTATGTTGGAAGGATGTAAAGATTTTATAAATAATGGCTGTCCTAGTTAGCAGGTAGACTTACTCCCAGTCCTTTGAATCAGAACTTAATTTCAGATTATATTTCCTTGCTTGGCATCTTTCACAAAGCTCACTTTACCTAAGGTGGGCTAAGGGGACCCTTAGCAATAAGACAGATTTATGCAAATTGGATAAGCTTGGCCTCCTTAAAATCTAAGATGATCATTAGATTATGATAAAGTCTTATTTAGACGAGGCAAACATTTCTTTTAGCCAGTTTACATCAAATACCCAGACATCCTGATCCGCAATGGAAATAATACCTTAAAAACAAATTTCCAAAAACCTATTCAAAAACATATTCTTATATATTCACTCCATACTTTGACAATTATAAGACATAAACAATTTTGACCAGCTTTGAAATTTCAATATTTGCCTTGTCAAGCTGAGGCAGTAAGTCTGAAGTGCTTTGGATGCAAATAGGCAAAGTTATCAGTCCATTTCTAAAAAACACTAGGTGATTGTTGCTCAGCTCCCAAAACGTCCAGATTTAATTTTTTTTCTCAGAGGGTCCTTAGCAAAATTAGATAAACTGGTAATTTTTCGAATGAATAGATCAATTAGTTTTTTCAAAGACTAAAAAGTCTACTGTTCAAATGACTGTGTAAAGGCATTTCATACAGTTGAGTTAGGTCAATCTTGTTCAATTTCAGTCTTTGTTGAAAAACTCATTGAAACTTGGTATCTTTGATTATAACTGTTTTGAAAGCCGTGTAGAGAGTCTCTTGTTTCTTGTTACCCCTCGTATACTACTTGTATTTTCACCCTATGTTTACTTCAGTGAATAGGAGAAAGTCTCTTGGAGGGAATTATCACATTATCAGACATTCGGCCTTGAGAATGACAACTTGCAAAATATCAAAAAGATCTTAAGGATTTCTTTGTATGTAATAAATGTCAGAATCGCTGTATTAAGTAACCTTCTGCCTTCATGGCCATTGTGCTATTAGGAAAAGCTTAACCTAAACTTGAAAACTAACCAATGAATAGATTGTAATTTTGCCGAAAATATTATAATAACTGGTCAATCCTGGTGAAATTTAGTAAAGATGTTGATGATATTCTGAGTGTATTATTGTTATAATTGGAATCACACAATCTGAATTAGTAAAATGTCCCTTTTGTTATTTGAATCCACACCCTCAGAGTCAGGCACCACCAGCACTGACTGTACCAGCAGCTATCCAACTCACCCATCTTGCCTCAACCTTTATTGAGGTGTTTAATTTTTATTTCAATTTACATAATCTCAAAAAACTAGACAAAAACTTTCATTTTGATGCTTGCATAGATTTTTTTTAGGCCTTCATGAATTTCATGTTCCATCTAGTAATACTTTAATTGTGTACTGCCTGAATCAATATCGCCTTAGATATGTTTGTGGAGTGAAGATCTGTAATAAAATTTTGAATTATGAAAGTCAACATTTGCTAAAAACAGTTCTGATTCATCCCAAAAACCAGCGTTTTTCTTATCTTATGATTTTTCTGACACCTGCATTACGAAGATTTCAGATATATAGTTTGACTTTACATTAATAAAGTATTCTGAAAAAAATTAAACCTGAGCTCCTACATCACATGATCATGATATTTCAAATCAAAAGATGAAGTGTCGCTTATCATCTGTTAATTACTCTGATCATGGCTATTTCATTGACTTTTGAAAATGACACCATTTAAAAACAATTGGATAGTATTTTATGTATTTAAAACTGATTTCTCAAAAATATAAAACATCATAAACAATCTCATGTGTATTTCATATCTACAGAATCAGTAACACGAGAACAAGATGAATGGCATTTATTACCAGACTAACAACATCAACAGATTTGATGGAAATGCAGATAAGCCTGAAATGAAAGACCACTTTTCACAATTTCCAAAGGAAACAGTTGGAGCCATCATCCAAAAAAGGAAATTGAAAGAGATTGGAAGTAGAAACTACAAATAAGTTGTGCAGTTGAATTAAGCGTTAAGTCTGTAATGGAGATTTTGATGAAATATTCCATCGTGGCATGAGTCAGAGAATTGAAGTGTAGGTGGCTTTGGCTATTGATTGCCGTATTTGTATCTGCTAACATCTGTAGGTCTGCATTGATCCACCGAAAGAGATCGGCTCGTTTAGGATATCGCCTTCTAATTGTGGAACTCTTCTGTCTGCAAGGTAACAATACTTGACAATCTAATATTTCAGTTTCAAGATGTACCTTGTTAAGAGTTGAGAGATTCCCTAATTGTGATATCTAATTAGGTTAAAAAGGGACAGGTTCAATTTGGATATTTGTGGAACTCTTCTGTCTCAAAGGTAAAAATTCTTGACAATCTGATATTTGAGTTTTTTAATATGTTTGACTGCCAAAATGTACTGAATTAAGAGTTTAAATCTCAAAAGAGATTAATTTGTGGTTTCTGTAGTCTTCTGTTGCTACTGATAATCTGGATTATCTGTTGGTTTTGTTTTGTTTTGAATGTTATGTTTATATATTATTTCTTCCACGACTATAATGATTATATTTTATTTTGAATTATACTCGTTAGACTTACCATCATATTCCTGTAGAATTGTAATTGTAACAAATATTACTTTTAGGACAATTAATCTTACCTTACCTTTTCTTAACGAACCTTATCTTATCTTATTTGAGGGATGGTTATGAAGAGTAGACAAGTCTCCAGAACTGGAGGGGCTCTCTGAGCTAGATTTACTGAAAAGAAAATAGAATTCAGCTACATAGTCTTTAATGTATTGTATTGGATAAAAGGCCAGAATTATCAGATCAAGTAGAAGATGAAATCACGGTGCCCTAAACATACGATTCAAATGTATAGTCTGAAGATTAAGGAGGAAAACATTCTTTGAGTGTTCTTTATAAAATCTTGATTTTTAAGATGTTTTGCTTGGTTCTATAATGTCTGTTTTTTGTTCTGAACTTTTTGTGTCAACAATTTACAGATTTTATCTTTTATTTTAAAGTTATTGGTGACAAAGGATTTGAACGAATTCTTCAGTCATGAAGTAAACAGCTCTTAAGAAATTGAGAATATTAGAACTTTTCTTTTCATAGAGGAAAAAACCCAAATCTTCAGTCTTAAAGGAAATAAAGAACACAACATTTTTAGAAGAAATAAGAGCTTTTCAGTCATATAAAATAAAACTTTATTGTCACGAAGGGAAACAAAAACCCTTTAGTCATGGAAGAAATAAGAACTCTTCAGTCATGGAAGTAGTAAGAACTCTTCAGTTGCTGAGGAAGTTTCTGAGAGTGACGGGTATCTTGGAGGATTTATTTGCAGGATGTCGAAGCGTCTAAGTACCAGCCTCGAATCATTCATTGGGGATCTGTCAGTTTTATGAAAGCATTGATCGCTTTGAATAAAGAATCTGATATGTGAAGTGGCTGGTCACATGTTGTGCATTGCAAGTAGACACTGCACAAATATATCCATCAATAACAGGCTTAGCCAGGCTGGGGAAAAATATGGCCTCCTTTAGGTGTCATTAGACGTATATTGTGCATTAATCTGCCATGTACATTTCTCTGGAAAGAATTGTGCGATGATAAATGAGTGTTACCTCTATGGGTGTCATTAGACACATATTATGCATTAATCTGCCAAAGTAGGTGTCCAAGTAGGTGTCGAGACTAACTATGAATGCGTCTGGAATTGAAGAAAGTGAGGGATATGGATTGGTATTGTTGATGGTCAGGTATTGTGTGGGTCGTCAATAAGATGGAGGCTGTATCAAGAGAGAATTGAATCTTTATAGAGATACTTCAGACAAATCAAATATTTCATGAAGTGATATGGCCTTGTTCTTAAGCTTATGAGCTCTACTGCTAAGGGAGCCCTAGCACAATATCAAAGGGTGACATTAAAGGCATTGTAGCGTGTTTTGTTAGGGAAATAAAGTTATCTCATGGAAAGAAAAATCAATGTTACTTATTGCTAGGCAATTTTTTTAAATCAATACACTAATCTGAATCAATGTAGTTCAAATTTATTTCCCTTCCTCAAATGATTATAAGGTGTTTACACTTAAATGGCAGCAGCTGATGCGGGACACAATTCTTTGACTACGGATAATCTGCTTGAGATGTTATAAGCTGTTTTAGCTTCTGAAGAAAATTTATTTTGCATAAACTGAAATATGATAAAGAAAATTCTAAGTAATAAGAATTTCTTTTTTTAAATTTCTACAGTGCCTTAAAATTTTGATACAAGAGGTTATGTTGCTTTGCACATAGTTTGAAGGAGAAAAATTGGCTTCAAGGTGAAATGAGCATTCATTGGTAGACCATAGCTTGGAGAAAAGATAATAGACTAGAAGATTTGAAGGACCTGTAGTCAGATGATGTGATGGTGTAGATGTATTGAGTTAGTATTTTCATAAGGCTTCTATTGCATGCATATTCCATGAGCACCTCACCTATTTGATAACAGAATTATGTGCAGGGTTTTATACTCATACCATTAATATAAACATTTTGGGATCATTCATACAGTGAGCGCCAGGACCATTCAAATTGTCATGTCTAAAGAAGGTTTTAATGATTCTTGTTCTTAGGAAGTTTCTACACAAGAGAAATCTTTAACAAAACCTGATATTTTTGCCATGTTTAACTAAGGAACAGAAGATTTTTTGGAATAGATACAGAAAATTTGTCAAGGATTGTTGAAAGAAATTTCTTATGAGCTTCTTCGTCATTATCAAAAAGAAATAGCAGAAAATGATATTTTTTTCAATTCTTGAATTCAAAATGTTGATTCTTATATGTTCAGTGAAAGTCATTATTGTCAGATTTTCGAAAAAAAGAAAAGCAATACGTGCTATTTAACAAAATAAAGATCTACATGCAAATAGAATCAATGGCTTTTCTTACGTCTAAGAAGGTCTTGTTAGTTTTGAGTAACCTCAATATGAGAGATGTAATCAATCTTGTTTGATATTTGACATTTTCACGTTGTATTATATCTGATTATCTTGTTGATGTGTAAGGGCAAGGTGGGCGTAAGCTTATTGTCAGTTAGGAAGTATTGAGATTCTGTTTGTGTTTGTTGTGTGAAATCAAGGTTTTGATTTTGCTGTCTTGGCCTAAATATCAAATTTTAGCAAATATTTTCAAATAAACAGTAATACCTGTTATGAAATTAACTTGATTAGTATCTTTCTGTAAATTTCGGCAAGGTTTTGATGTTTTATTTGTATGTTTGAGAATTGCTATGTTTAACAAGTGGATGATTACAGATGATATTTCGGTGTTTAAGTTGTGATTCCTGTAAATTGGAACTAATGGATGCAGCCGGAGGAGAAAGAATTACCACTGCATGTGAACTTCTAAATTCATGTTTGACCGACTTCATTACAAAAGTGGAAATTGAGTATGCTTCATTATGTGCAACAGCTTGTACACAAGAACCTGCAAAGATATATAAGAGGAAAGAAACCCTTGATGTAACAGTAAATTTACTGCCTTTAGTATCTTTTACCATTGTAAGAAGAAAAGGAAAGTTCAAACTGTTTTGGTATATGATTGGTATATCTTTAAATGTCTTGTCAAAGACTTATGTAGAGTTGTGATTCTTTTACAATGGTCACAGTGTGAATTACAGGTATAAGTAAACTTCCAGGTTTTACATACCTCAACCCTCTCCACACAACCTTAGTTCCCTTCTCTTCACCTCATCTCACCCATTAACCCCCCTCAACTCACCTTACAATACCTCATCTCACCCTTCAACTTATCATTCCATACCTGAACTCCTTTTAACACACAATACTTAGTCTTGGCCTCGTCAAACCCAACCAACCATTTTAACTTCATCTCACCCAGGCCAAACTGACCTCATCAGCAATTATCTCACCATACCCTACCATACCAGGGATGTAGGTGCGTCTGCGTCTGCCCTTCACCCGGGAGGCCAAGGTACGATTGCTGGACACGTCATACCAAAAGATGTTAAAAGATGTGAGCTGTTGCTCCCTTGCTTGACGCTCAGCAATATAAGGAGAGAAAGTCATTTTAACTGGCGAAGCATTGTGGCTGCCAGGTGCCAGGTGGCGAGAGCACAAAGCAAATTTTTGAAATTATGTAGTAACTAGGACAAAAAGAGTTATTGTCATAACCATCCACACCACTATACCCACCTCACCCTGACTGCAACACTGGACCTCAACCAACACAACTTCACCATAACATCTCAGATACTCACCTTCTTACTTTTACACACATGATAAATAAATGTAACGGATCCAACATCGCATACCTAACAATCTACAATCTGCTCCCAATCACAACCAATACTTCCACCACCGCCCAATAGCCCTCAGTGAAGACAAAGGCACCCCTGTTGAATGAAATCTGCCCGATGCAAGGTTGCCAAGCGTGTGTTATAACAACATTCCTCCTCTCTGATTCCCTGATAGAGCAGGGCAGAAGCTCCGAAAGTGTAGTCACAAATATTTTGAAATGAATATTAGCATGTTCCTGCCAAAAAGTTGTTCTTTCTGAATTCTGTTTAGGAGAGAAGTGGCATGGGGTATTTGGAAAGGACTGTTATGCCTCAAAGATGTTTAGTTAATAAAATATTTTGAAATGAATTTAGCTTGTTTCTGTGTGATATCCACGATAAATTCCATTTCAAAGAAAAGCATGATTAGATTTCTTGCTTGGTAAGAATGTATTTCAGTTTGGAACTGTGAGGGTGGTCCTAAGGGCATTGACCTTGGCATGATGTTGTGTAAGACTTTTCTCATAGTTGCAGATTTATGACTTGCATTAACAGTGTTATTGTTGTTGGAAAATCAAAACAATTTCTTTGGATTTCAACCTCCTTTTTGAATAAATGTAACAATGACCTGTGAACTGTGGATTTAAGAATCAAAAGCTTTTTTTTATTTAACCAGTTCCAATTTGTAATTTTTGGGAAGTTGCCACTAAAATCATTTGAATTAGAAATAATTTCATCTAGAGAGTGTAGAAGTTGCAGCTTATAATTTGGAACACACCATCTGCAATTGTACAAGTTCTTGTACTTCTTCGGGTTGAGTCTCTCATGTAATTCAAAGCTTAAGAGTAAGGCAACACCGCCAGCGCTGACAGTACGGACAGCTAACCATTTTGGTTTTTATTCATTCCACACCAAAAGTGCTGGAGTATTGGACTTCAAAAGAAATAGAGAACTGTTCCAGATATATAAAGTTACTTTTTAGCTCATCAGGTCTGAAAGACCCGATGGGCTTATGGCATGGCAAGGCGTCCGGCATCCGTCCATCCGTCCGTAAACTTTTCACTTTTTCGACTTCTTCTCCAGAACCAATGACTCTAGAGAGCTGAAATTTTATGTGCATACTCCTTGGCAAATGGGGATTCTAAATTGTAGATTTCGTGACCCTATGACCCCAAATGGGGTCACAAGGTTCAAAACCTTAAAAATCTATTTTAATCTTCTTCTCCAGTTCCAAAAGGTCCAGAGAGCTGAAAAGTTGTGTGTAGACTCCTTGGGCACTGGAAATTCTAAATTGTAGATTTTGTGACCCCATGACCCCAAATGAGGTCACAGGGGTCAAAACATGAAAAACCTATTTTCATCTTCTTCTCCAGTTCCAAAAGGTCCAGAGAGCTGAATAGTTGTGTGTAGACTCCTTGGGCACTGGAGATTCTAAATTGTAGGTTTGGTGACCCCATGACCCCAAATGGGGTCACAGGGGTCAAAACCTAAAAAACCTATTTTCATCTTCTTCTCCAGTTCCAAAAGGTCCAGAGAGCTGAATAGTTGTGTGTAGGCTCCTTGGGCACTGGAGATTCTAAATTGTAGGTTTGGTGACCCCATGACCCCAAATGGGGTCACAGGGGTCAAAACCTTAAAAACCTAATTTCATCTTCTTCTCCAGTTCCAAAAGGTCTAGAGAGCTGAAAAAGTGTGTGTAGACTCCTTGGCCAACGGGGATTCTAAATTGTAGGTTTGGTGACCCCATGACGCCAAATGGGGTCACAGGGGTCAAAACCTAAAAAACCTAATTTAATCTTTTTCCCTAGTTCCAAAAGGTCTAGAGAGCTGAAAAATTGTGTGAAGACTCCTTGGACACTGGGGATTCTAAATTGTAGGTTTGGTGACCACTTGACCCCAAATGGGGTCACAGGGGTCAAAAGCTTAAAATCCTACTTTCATCTTCTTCTCCAGTTCCAAAAGGTCTTGATAGCTTAATAGTTGTGTGTAGACTCCTTGGACAATGGGGATTCTGAATTGTAGGTTCGGTGACCCCTTGACCCCAAATGGGCAATGGGCCTTTTTTATTTGATTGTGAATAACTCGGACGTTGGGACAGGCTATCTTTCCTACACTGCCCATGACCTCATGGTCTAAACCACAACACCTATTTCTATCAAAAGTCTGATGAGCTACAGAGCCCATGGCTCTATTTTTATAAGATAACTTTAAATCCACCTATGGTTTCTGGTTCCAGCCAAAGCCAAATTTGTAGTTCATAACGATGGTGAGCATATTTAAGGATCAATTGGACCCCTTTTGGAAGAGCTCTCCATGGTGATGCAGGAGATTTCTGCTGCAGGCACTTTCTGTGCTATCTGCATCCGTCAACACCAGCTAATAGTCCCAATCTCAACTCCCTGTGAACACCATCCAGTATCTTCACTAGTGCTGAGAAGGCTTTTTGATTAACCCCAGGACTGTCGACACGATGTAATTGTCTCGGGCTTTGGTCAGGAAACCCTGTATCATGTATCTTGTATCGTGTATCTCTCACCAGTCTTCCTGATTCACTCGAGGACTGTCAGTACCAAGTAATTGTCTCCACCCCTCTCTCAGGATAACATCTTGTATCTTGTATCTTGTATCTCGTATTTTGTGTCTTGATACTTCTGACAAGTCTTCCTGATCAACAGGTAATTGTCGGCAACCCTCTCAGATAAAACTTTCAATCTAATTTTTGTCAAGAACCACATCTGCTTCAATTGAAGCCCTTTGTTGGACAGTATTTTCTTCTCTTTACTTCTGATGGAAGCTGTGACATATTTCAAATGTCAAGATCCTAATCCATGCTTAAGTAAGATAGTCAAAACCTGAAACCAGTAAACTGTTCAGCATGGCTTCAAATCTGAATACCTTTGTGTATTTTGCAGTAAAACCATTTCTATCCCAAGGTTCAAGTCTTAAGCCATTTATTGAATTGCATTAAAATAATAATATAAACATGTTATATGACACAAAGGGCGCTGTTATTCAGGCATAAATATGATTTTCATCAATGACACATTTCAAGATTATCTAAAACTATTGATGATTGACTTTGTTTAAGTATTAGTATGCATGAAGTATATAACAAGCTAATCTTATTCCAAGTCAAGGCTCGAAATCTTTGTACATTTGTTGTGGCATAAAAAAAAAGTTAATTTAGATGTTTTACCAAAGAATCCTAATCTATATTGAAATACAAATACTCACAAAGCATTAAACCTTTGTTTTGGAATGATATACAAGTAAAACCTAATCATAACATATGACACATAACAAAACTGTCTAAACATTGACTGATGCAGGTATATTTCTCAAATGGAAATCTTTTGTCATCGTAATCATTAAGTCTACCATTGTTAAAAAGCAGTGTTTTTTGGTGGCTTGACATTCAAAAATATTTTGCACTACTTGAACAACAACTAGAGTGATTGGATAGAAAGTCCATCTTTAGACAATATTCGTATTGATTTGTGATTCATGTAAAAGGCTCACTCAGAACGGTTTTGCTCTAATCATCTCATCATGTGTTAAGAACATAGAATGACAGGACATCTTTGTAGCATTACAACATTACCAATACCCTATTTCCAAATGCAACAAATAAGTCGCACTATGTAATGGAATCCACGAGCAAGATGAAATGTGAGTCTAGAGACCTGTTTCATGTTGGTATATTAGCCGCTACCTCAAAGGAAGAAGAGTTACAGGGTTACATGTGAGTAGCTGTCCGTCTATCTCTCTGTGTCGCTGGAATTAGATTACTGGCTAGTTTATATATGGACTTCACATGAAAGGGAAGAAAAGTTAGGGTTATTGGGAGATGGTTTTAGAGAGACTTCAATATGTGACGGCTTTAATGGTTCTCCTTATTACAAGCATGTTCTTGGATTTATTTAGTTCATGTAATTAGCACACATTATGAGTAAGCTAATTATCCATAAGGTACCAAAGTTTGAAGCTATTTTGAAATGATCTCGGTCAGTTTTCATGTGCATCATTGTTTCTATATCTGATAATTATTTTTGGGACTGATAATTAAGGTGGTATTTCAACCATAGAAAAGATTAGGCCATGTTTCAATGTAGGGTCTGAAAATATATTCAATATATTTACATAAATTTTTTCTCAAGCAAGAATTGTTGATAGACATGTATAAAGTAAAGGATACAAAATTCACACAGGATTCATACAAAGAATATGTGTTTGTATATTTTTTACAAGAAAAACATTAATTTATTTGGTGTTTGGATTTGGTAAGTATATAAATTGTCAAAAATGATTTTTTTCTGTATGTCTATAACTGCTCTGAAACTTTCCTTTCTCCAAAATTTATGAATTACATCGATGAAGTCTGCCTTTCAAATCAAAAAGTTTTTCTGATTTAAAGCTTCAAGTACCAATTTCCTACACCAACAGCGCTGTCTGAGTCTCAGACTTTCAGGAACTGTTTTTGGCAGTTCATGCAGAATTGCTGTATATTTGTTGATTTTCCTGGAGAGTTCATTACTAGCTGAAAGGTTTTATCTGTGCTTGTGACGTTTGTCTACACACTGAAGTTGTTGTATATTTGTTTGTTAAGTAATCAGTCTACTTTCTTGTTGATGTTTAAGTATTTCTTGTTTTGGATCCAAATTACCTTTATGGTGCAGGATAAAAACTCGTCTCATTGAAGGCGTGTTAGATCATCTCCTGTATGCAAATGATGAAGGAATAAGCATACACCAAAAAAGTGATTTCTTCGCAAAATAGAATTTGTAGCCACTTATCCCAGTCTTTCCACAAGAGATACCTCTTCTAGAAGCCCTTCAACAACTAAATCTTTTTCCGATTTTGTTTGTGGTTAATTGCTTTCTATTCAAAATGGAATTCAAGAGTTTAGAATTTTAAAAACTTTATTATTATTATTATTATTTATAATCCTGTTTATTTTGGCAACTGAATTTAGGTGTACAGTCTGTAGTAATTCAAGTCTTGAGGACAACCCCCTCCAACCCATTATGAAAGTATTCCTCTGTTTCTCACCGTTGTAGATCAAATGGAATTCTGCACTTTAAGCAAGATGCATTATGTAAATATTCTTGGGCGGAATATGAAGGCAGTGTAACATCAAAGAAGGCAGTATTTATTTCTCATAAACAAACACATCTATTCTCTGGAAAAGCTATGAAGACAGAAGATAGACCAAATCTCTTCGGGTCTGGTTCCAAACAAGTAAAATCAGTATATAGCCAATTGCTAGCCAAAATGAAATGTCATTTCATTACCAGGTGTATAATGTACAAAATACTGTGTGATTTATCTCTCTGCGCTTCAATGATAAAGTTGCCTGTTTTATTCAAATTTGTGTATGTGATATATTTATGAATATGTAATATCATATGATTACCCCTCAGTCCAACAGTTGAGTGAGTGAGTGAGTTGTGGTTTAACGTGTTTTGAACAATAACCAAACAGTTAAAATCAGTGCTACTTATAATGGCTTTGTCAAAGAGAAGCTTAACAATAACTCGCTAAAATCAGTGAAACATCATTATTATATTGGCAAGGCAGAAAGCTTGCATTTATGGTCGTCCACATTGTTGACATAACATTTAGCTACAAATTTCTCAATCTGCCTCTCTAATCATTACCTGGGTGTAGTGGAGACTGTCGGAATGCTCTATTTCTTCTAATAAGCGCCCAGGGCTTTATCATTGCCTGATGCTTGCAAGAAGTCACATGCTTATTTGAAATTAGGTACTAAATGTTTCAGGAGAAGTCATGATTCAAGCTACATTTTATTTAAAAAGGGTCACCAACAAGGTTTTTTTAGATTTATAAACAGTAATCTCATTAGAAAGGAAAGTAAATGTTTCGAATTATAAGTAAATGATGATTAATCAGTTCCAGCAGTTCTAAAACAAATGTAACATGTTTGGTTATGCTAAGCGAATCCATTTTCCTACCTCAAATGAGGTAAGGTGTTCACTCAAATATGGCCGCCAATTGTTTTTACTTGATACTAAATTGTCAGCTCCAGAAAATTTGAAGAAAAAAATCTTTCAAAATACATGCTACTCCCCCTTTAAACATGTCCCACCTGGCACTTATTCGAGGTAAGACTTATTTCTTTGACAATTGAATCCCCCAACATTTATTAGAAGGGATTAGATACTTATTTTGGGAGATGTGATAACTGTTTGAACAATACACAGTGCGGACAGGAAAACATTGAGACTGGTGCACAGGAGGTACTACATAAACTATAGAGACATACAGGAAGTAATATTTGTCACATCTGTAATTATTAATCTTAAAATAATAATTATTTATCACTAAATTGAGGCATTTTACACAGTGGGGGTGGAGTTGCAATTTCGTGTTAAGATTTTCGAAGAAAAGATAAAAGAAACTAAAGGAAGTCATTGTGAGAGACTTTGGTAAAGTGCAGTTCCTTATTGGTAGAGCATATCTGCAAAGAAATGCAGGAATATATTCCAAGACTAAATAGATATGATATTTATGTATTATTAATCTAATATTGATGTATTTGCTATAATATATGTTGTTGAAATAGGATATAGGATATTTTACTTGTTACTTAGCATTATAACTATATACATGTAGCAAAGTGGATCATTTCCTGTATGAATATTTTCATATAAAAAAGATCAAGTCATTGCTAGATTTTGCATTATGTAAACATAATGTACCCATCCTTTCGTTGAAACCTGTAGACTAACATAGCCAATATCTCATAACCCATAGGATATGTGTGCCCTCAGAACAAGACGGTCTTTGATAGTCAAGAATCGGTTAGCATTTTCTTTAGGAATCAGCTGATCTTTGTGAAAAGGCCATTGGCTATCACACACAAATCACTTGAAGCAAGAAAATATAGTTACCTGATAAAAGAACACAGTTTCCTGAACCTACGGCCATTTTGTTTATTGATAAAAGAACAGAGAAGCCATTGTTCATAAATCTCAAGTAGTATACTTTTCAAAGGGCCTCGTGATTAACCCTTAAGATGCGGGTCCTGGAATATTCCGGGATGAAATTAGCTTTGCCCGCAAGTCCCCTTAGCGGGATGCGAGTAGCACACTCTATTTTTCTCACGCTAACTAATTATGACCGCGGGTCTCGGTAGCGGAGCCCGGAAATTTATTGCCTAGCAGTAGTCTCAGTTCAACGCTTGTATTTTCGTTCCGGCTCTCGCTAAGCAACCGTGTTTTGTTTCGTTGGTGTTCTAAATAATGCGCGAACATGCTCCTAAAATTATGCGAACATTGATAATGTTTATCGTACCGAAAATAAGCGTTAAAATCACTCAATTTTCCCCCACTCCCCGCCGCACGTGCTAATAGCCTGTGGGCACTTTCTCCCCGCTCGCACGAGCTTACCGTCCCGCGCGTGCTATCGTTTGCTTACAAGCCTGCACTCACACCAAACGTACAACCTTATATCGCACGCCCTATGCTCTGAACATTTGGGCGGATTTCAATACCGGTTGGATCATTTGAAAGAGCAGAAAATTGTCTTCAATTCAATATAAAATACATAACTACACTACCTGAATTGAAGATACAGCATGTGCTGCAAAAAAGGTGATTTTTACATATTTTTAGTTTTACACCATTTTGTCACACCAATTTTTACATGATGTGCTCAACGTATTTTGACAATTTTTATATCATAAGACAGAGAGAAAGATTGTCTTTCTTTCCATGTAAAATGTGTACATGCGCAAACATAAATAAAGACACAGCAAGCGCCGCACAAAAAGCTAATTTCTCGATTCAAATCATGTAAACTGAACGGCGATTTTGACATGTGCCTTTCTTTCGCTCATATCTTCTCAACAGCTAGGCGTATTTTGAAATTGATTACCTCGTGATAAAGAAGGAATAATTGTCTTCGATTTGATATAAAAAAATTATATACACCATATAGAATAAAGATACAGCAAGTTCCGCAAAATTGTGACTTTTGTTTATTCTTTACGTTTTTACCATTTTCTCGCACTTTATATCACATAAAGTTCTCGGTAAATTTTGCAATTTCATATATCAAAATATAGAGAAAAGGATGATCTTTATTGCAATATAAAATTGGTATGTACAAGAAAATCAGAAAGGACCCGGCGCGCATCGCACAAACAGGCAATTTCTCTATTCATATTTTGTTGACCGAGAATCGATTTATTTTCAACTGCTTTTTACACTTCCTATCCATTTAACGGCAGAGTGCATTATCAACATTTTTATATCACAATAAAGAGGAAAGGATCGTCTTCAATTCTATATAAAATTTGCAAATTACAATTAGACAATAAAGGAGCGGTTAGTGATGTCGCAATTATCAAAATCTGTTCTAAAATACCCGAGGGTACCATCTTTGCAAACTTTATATATTCCAAACCAAGTGGTACATATTTATTATTTTCATATCATCGTAAAGCAGAAATAAATACCTTCATTTTCATGTGTAAGTTGCCCATATTTGCATCAAAATAAAACGTGTGGAAACGATGCGACATATGTTGTGGTAAGGCGATTATCAAAGACTTTATTAGTAGCTATACCCATGTTTCGTTGGTAATAACTTCTAATTACAGTGCAAAAGATTGTTATGATTTATTTCTTCGTAAAGAAGAATAAATTGCCTTCAATTCCATATATAATTTGCATGTATGCAAAGCAAATAACATGATTTATAAAGTTGGAAATAAAGACAATTTATATTGTGTGTGAGTGTATGTTTCAACGGGGATACCCCGCCTGCACGCGCTGAGCGCGCGCGTTTGCCCGGGGCTATTAGCTTAGTAATATTACTGTGGGGGTCAGAACGTTATCGGGATGTATCACTACCCTGTTTTCGTAATTTATATCTTTCGTTTAGGATGGCGTATCGTAATAAAACTTATCGTGAAATATAGAGCAAGAAATTAGCTTCAATTTCGTATATAATTTGCATGTGTGCACTCAGTGATTAAATGATTTTATAATGTTTGAAATAAAGACAATTTTTAAAATTTTGTAAAATTCGTTCTAGACATATTATAAAAATAATTTTTATATCGATGTGAAGAGGAACTATTCATCTTTAGTTTCGTTTTGATTCGCGCATGCGCTCTTGAAATTTATTGAGTTATGGCGCCCGAATTGAAAACAAGTTTACTTCAGTTGTAGAAACCGTTCCAGGGGTGATAGAAATTTCATTCAAAGTGTCAAGTAAGTATCATCCATTTGTAACATGGGATTCGCCGACTAGCGTTGTATAAAACGACGATAATGTCCGTATTTCGCTATGTAAACACGCCATATGTTGTTAAAACGGTCGTATCTGGCGGCGCTGGAAAATTCGGCCACAGGGGCTAATTGCGTTATTACCGTAGCGAGGCGAGTGCTGGAAAATTCAGCCACGGGGGCAAAACTGGTCAAAATAATATTCAGCAACGGAAGGGTTAAGTTCAAAATCTTTCAATTTCCAAATAACATTTGTATCAAGATCTTTATGTTTTTCCTCAGTTGGTGAAGTAAAAAGTACTTGAGATGATGAGATGAACTGTTTATTTTAAATTCCTTTTTAAGTCGTGTGTATTTGGGACATCGACGCCAAGCTGAGTATACATGTATGCATACATAACTATATAAAGAATGTACAACAGAGTCGGCCATCTTGGATTCCATCCTGTGCCCATAAATGTAAACCGAGATCTGTGTAGGTCCCTTAATTACAAAGTATATTTCAGCCATGAAACCGGTCTGACCATTTCAGAGCAAGGAGGGAATCAAAGGTGGCCGACTCTATCATACCTCCTTTTTATAAGTGAAACAGGTGTAAATGTTTATTAGTGTATTAAAAATAAAGTTTGATGCCAGTGATTTGGGAGTAACTTTATGCAATGCTTCAGAATAGTCCATCTTTAGCAAGTTGCCGACCCTGGGATACTTCCTTGTTCAACGTTACAAGTTGTGATTCTTAAAATCACATCTGAGAATAGCTTTGCATTATTCAGCAGATAATTTATTGAGTTGTTCCATTTCAAGAGATTTTGATTTTTAAAAAGCAGATTAATAGTAGAGATAATGGTGAACATGTTTCTAAATGATACGAAAGCAAAGTCCCAGTAATCTGTGTGTATAGAGATACAATATAGAAGTTGTACATCCATACCTTACTTTGTGATATTACCTTCCAGCTTCTAAATGCAAATCAAGAGCTTGAGTGATAATACTTCTTTGATCCCAACAGCTGTTAATCGTAAGAATAAATCTGTTTACTGTAAAGTTAGTTTTGAGTTTTATGCAAATTAATTTTTTCTAATGTTCAGCTTGCACTTGCAGCTTGTAATAACAAAGTCAAACTGATTGTGCTGCAGGATGGATAAAATCCAAATGGATGTGGATTTCAAAATGTC
The DNA here is from genome assembly GCA_921293015.1 of Phorcus lineatus. NCBI lineage: Eukaryota > Metazoa > Mollusca > Gastropoda > Trochida > Trochidae > Phorcus > Phorcus lineatus. The sequence goes on along the minus strand of OV121085.1, from coordinate 26,784,499 downwards.
ATTCAAAATCATAGGCTGCATAATAATCTCAGTTGTTTTGTTTCAGGTGTAGAGATTACTCTGCCAAAGTTTGGAAAAGTCAACGAACAAGGTATGTGAAAACTTAATTGTATGTGTACGTTGATCAAATTGAATATGTATGTTTTGGTAAAAAATTTGGTTTATTTCCTGTTAATGATATTTTCAGAGTATCATTTCCATGTTTTGTTCCATTTTGTTTTGTCAAAAAAAAACCAGTTTGGTATTGATTGTCTTTATATATTGTTTGATTTTAATGAGATTGAGAAGTTTATAGCCAGCAGCAAATCACCCATAACCTTGTTGACCATTAGTGATTCCTTTAAACTGGCCACTCACAATGGTATTAAAGTGTTGTTTCTTGTAGGGCTCTGCAGAATATGCCCATCCTTTAGGCACTTAAAAATTGGATGAATAATATACCTTTACCATTGCAAAGGGTCCCCTTTGCACAGAAAAGTTAAAATTGACCCCCTCGGCTGAGCACCCAGGAACAACACTGGTATTACACTAACTATTGTAACAGTGTTATTCTAGCAACATGTTTCCCATAGTTCAGTGCTAATATTCTGTCTTCTGTGCCCAGGTGAAAAGAGATGGACACAATCAGCTGATCAGGAGGCTTTAAACTCAACAGATGGGTGAGTTCTCTTCTTCTTTTTGTTCACATATTAAGTGTTTCACATTGCACATTGATAATGTTTCACAATGCTAATGGCTTGTGTTGTGCACCTGTCTCATTTCCATAATAGTCTCGCCTTCTTGGCTCTTTCATTCTGAAGAAAACCCTGATAGATTCATGTTTGTTTCACAGTGGGGAAATTCAGGAACATCGCAATCATCTTTGTTTGCCTGACTTGTTTAGTGACTTGCATTGTGAAACACTCATGCTAATAGCTGATTCCATTTTGATCCGCCCTGTAGAAACTTATGTCTTTCTCATTTTTAGTAAGCAGTTATGTTTGGATGCTTGACCAAACAGCTCTTCATATCTTCTTTTACATCCATGAGTCCGGAAATTTGCTTTCCATTAAGTTTCATGAATGTCAAAAGTTGTAGTTTATGTGTTCCATGTTTCCCGTTGCACTTGTTCAGGTTATATCAGAAAGGTCACCGCTTGTGATTGAATAAGGATTTCAAATTTTGCATGTGCTGTGGTCAAAGGTCTTGTTATCAGGGATGCTTGTTAATTCTCTATTTTAGTTGTGACATTGACGGGTTGGAAGTGACGTTAAGTGCATAACAGCATATTTAAGCTTTCACATGCCATATGCAAATAAGTACTTATTACTCGTGTCATTCGAGTTGATTTTAACCATTATTTAATTATCCAGCGTAACATCATATCTTTAACTGTTTCACAATCAAGCCAGGTTTTTAATTTCAAAAAGGTTGACCACATGGCAATCCACTTTCACATGTTTCATAAGTTAGGTAGACATACCGACCAAGTCTCATCTAATTTCACGTGCTTGGTTCACAAGCTGGGTTTACATATCTGTAACATTCAGTCTTATCAACACTGTTTTACGTTCAAGACACAAACTTCAAAATATCACTTCACTCACCAACTTTCCCCTACCAAGCATAACACCTAGTTTCCAGGCTTATATCTAGTTTCACATACCAGGCTTCACATGACAAGGTTCACACACCAACTTTACTCACCAAGTTTCTCATACCAGGCTACACATGACAAGGTTCATATTACTTACCAAGTTTCACATACCAGGCTTCACATGACAAGGTTCACACACCAACTTTACTTACCTAGTTTCACATATCATGCTTCAAATCCAAGGCTTTATGTACAAAGTTTCACGTGTGATGCTTCACATTGCAGTAAGGTTGGCGGTCCGGGTCCCGCAGGTCAGCTCCCTCCGCCCCCGCCTGGCAAGAAGTCTCACACACGGTCACTGTCTGGTCAGTACCGGGGTGTGGTCACTGATGGACAGCAGCCCGTCAACTCTCAACCTGCACAAGTATGTCAATAATTTTACTTTATCATCCAAAACTGTGTTCCACAGGAGATATTGCTTGTGGAAGATCAAGCGATATCTTCTAGGGGATATCGTTTTGACAGTAGATTTTGAACAATGCCCTATTACAGTCAAGTTCATGACATCACAATTGTTTAACATCATCAAGTAATGACATCACAATGCTATGATGTCATAATCATGGTGACATCACAATGCTATGACATCACTCCACTGAGAGTCTTAGAGTAGTGCAATGTTCAGAAATACAAATTTTTCACGGAATCGAAATGAAAAATGAGTTTGGATGATAAATAGAATCTCACCCTCGTGTCTTCTGATATCAAATATATCAACACTTGTTGATAAAAGTAAAATTTCCTTGGCAAGCCTCGGATATTTGTATCTTTTATCAACTCGTGTTGATATATTTGATATCAGAAGACACTTGGGTGAGATTCTCTATTTACTGTTATGCTTTCCTTTGTGCTGCATACATCTGTTAGACGCTTCATTGGCCGTCAATCAATAGATAAAAAATTTGGAAGAAGTGACCATATCATTTAAGATGCAATGTCATCACAAAATAAGATGTTTTATAACTATTAATCCATTATACAATTTGGTTAAATTAATATCAATTCTGTTTCAATTGCAGACCACAAATCGTGAGGAATGCAACGACTCTAAATCTCCTCCTTACTCCCCGAAACAATCCCCGCCAATCTCTCCTCCTGGCACTCGGCGCCAGCTCCTGAAGCAACAGACTGCTCCAGGCGGTTACCCATCTGTAACAGTAGCGCCCCCTGTCAAGATGGCAAGTCTCGATGGAGGTCACGTTAACCCTGTAGCTCTTGCTGGAGGTTATCCTAACTCGACTGGGGAAAATGGCAACTGGGCCATGTTTGAAGATGAAGATAGTCATAGTAGGTGTACTTAGATTTCAAACTCTGTCTCTTGTTGATAGTCCAGTGGTTAGCGTGTTTGGTTTTGGATCAAGAGGTTCGTGATTAGAATCCCGCAAGGGGTTCTACAAGCAGTAAGATATTGGTGCAATGCTACCCCAAATTTCAGCACAGTACCAGCAATGGTTCTCTAGTTCAAGCTGATGCAGGTTTCACTGCAATGTATAGCCACAATGGTGTTGAGGGCTTTCTCATTGCAATAACACTAGCAGCCATGATATAAGTGAAGTACTCTTGAAAGTTGAACCCCAAATCACCTCACGTCTATGTTAGTAACAATGTTACTCTGTTTCATGAACAAAAGCTAAAGGTTGTTATTAGTTAGGTCTTACTTTACATACCTTTGAAAACTTCAACGAATGTCTTCAATTAATTCACAGTGTTGCTTGGCGCTGGAGTGAAGAAATGGGACCACCTGGAGCCCCCTGGATTTGATTCCTCATCCATCAGCTCGGAGGCAGAGAGTGTAGACGATATCTGGGCGATCACAGAAGAGCAGAGGGAATACTACGTTAAACAATTTAAAACCATGCAGCCCGATCTGGGAGGTGTCATTACAGGTATGGGAGATAACTCTTGTTTTAAGGTTAGAAATCATATGTTCAAGGCAGACACATCTTGTGATCAAGAGAAATAACTCATGTTCAAGGGAGATAACAACTGTTAAATAACCCAAATTATTACTCTCCCGTTGAAGATACCGCCGTTTAATAAACCTACAATGTTATTACACATTAACATCGCGTGTTGATTGACGTCACACGACGTCACAATCGTTGAGCATGACGTCACAATGATAACGGTTGTGCAACAATGGTTATCCCGGCGATTTTCATGTTTTTCTTTGATATCATTCATCGAGTAATAAATAAAATACTAAACTCAGTCCCGTATAATTACATTTTTATGAAACTCGTGAATGGTATCGGTATCTAACTCGCTTTCGCTCGTTAAATACCTAACCACACACTCGTTTCATAAATATGTTATTAAACGGGACGTCGTTTAGTATTCTCTATTTAGATAACTTCTGTGTGAAAAGGAGATAACTTGTGTGTTCTAGGGAGAAAAATAAGTTGTCTAAGGAGGATTCTATTTTGTATGACTTTGTGCTTCCAGAATTATATTTTGTAGAGGTTATTTATTATCTATTCATTGTATGATTTGAAAATTTCTCAAATTGATATATGATATTAGGCGATATTTTTTTTATTTCATGGTTTATGGATCCGCCGACTCTCATAACAAAAATTAAAATTTTCAAAAAGTCAGTATTAATTCACCGGCGACTGTTACATTTGTTGATCCAAAAAAAAAAAAAAAAAAACCTTGAAAATTTTGAAGGTTTGCGTTTCCGCAACCAAGCTCCAAACATCGCATTTCAACCTTGTAGCGAGTTTTTAGGTTACCTCGCTTACCTGTTTCCTCTCATATTATCATGTATGGTTTATCGAGGGTTTTTTTGGGACCCTCCCTACTGACACTTTTAACATAATTTGAATCAAGCAAGGTTTTTTGGGTTTTTTTTTTCGACCACCGACTGTGGATTTCCATGAAATATTTCCGTTAACCAATTAATAAAAAAAAAATGGCCTTAGCTAGCTTATGTTTACATCTTTTTTGCATTTCAAAATTATGTTTTCCTTATCAACAGGAAAAGTTGCCAAAGATTTCTTTGAGAAGTCAAAATTACCAGTTGTGGAGTTGTCAAAAATTTGGTAAGTCATAAACTGCAAATTTTGAGAATGATTAATATAATTGTTTAAAATTAAGTTGTTCTCAATTAAGCTAAGTGCATCACACATACATTTGCTGTTCTTTTTGCCTGCAGTTATTTGAACATATTAAATTTCCGAAAAGTTTTAATAAATATCATGTGTTGTCAGGCAACTGTCGGACCTGAACCGAGACGGAGCGCTGTCACTAGAGGAGTTCTGTATAGCCATGCATCTCGTCGTGCTGAGGCGGAACGAGATAGAGTTGCCAGAACGTCTCCCCCTCTCCCTCATGCCGTACGCGACACTCAGTGGTGAGATTTAAAATAATGTCCAACAAACAAGTATTTTAGAATTTTATTTTCAACAAGAGCATATTGCACTTGCTTATCAATTAATGTTTTGTTCTGGTCTAGTATTTATCTATTTTCATGATGTGTTGTTTGGCTTCATTAGGGACCAACACACCACCATGTGCAGAAGGTGAAATCACTTGTTCTTTTTACATTTATACCAGCTATAGGATCTATAAAACACTATCAACTATCTGTCTTTTTGTCTGCCACAGATAACTTCCCAAGCTAAGTTTGACTAATATGCACATGCTAGTCATGTTACATGTCTGGTTTACGATCCAAATCCAGGCTTGAAATGACAGTCAGTACCTAACAATAAATCGTCCAATTGATAATTCTTGGCACATGTGGTTCAACAACCTACAGAGAGTCCTTTGATTACCAATCATATGTTGCTGCTAATATGAAAGCATATGCTTTTAGCATAGACAAGGCTGAATTTGCCAATTCACCTAGTAACTTTCATAATTAGAGTCAATATATTAATGCCAATATTAATTCCATATTGATAATCAAAATCATTCTCCTTCAGATGAGCCTTTTGCTGCGGACCTCCCTCCTGGAAGCACATTAAAGAGGACGACGCCCCCCTCGCCACAGGCCAACCAGGTGAGAGCTCACAGACACCTGTATACCTACCTACCTATCTATCTATCTGTACTGTACATTCATACTCGCTCTGTAGCAGTGCTAGGCTTCTCATTAGCAGTTAGTCATATAAACCGTACATAGCAAATGTTACAAGATCAATAGTGTCAATATTAAATATAAAAAATATTGTTATGAAATGATTATTTTGGTAAGCATGATCATGGATTTTTTAATAATTTAAAATTAGAAGGATTTTCTTGGCAGTTTATTGAAGAGTAACTTTGATTAAACTTTTATTTTAAAATTTTGTACTTTAGGTCATTGTTTTATATATATATATTTATATATAGTATATAAATGTAAAATGAAATTGTTTTGTAATTATTTCATTATGCCAATTTCTGTTTTCAACTTTTTAGAACTTTGATTAAGATTAATCTTATTTGAATTTAAGACTTTCGTCATAATTTACTATTTTCAACATTTCAAAATCTAATATCTGTTATCTATTGAGCTTCGCAATGATGCTTTGTATGAGTTTGTGTTCAAAATCTGTTAATGTTGATTCTTTCATTTGATTTGTTTACAATGATAAATGTTGAGTTAATTATCTTTAAATCTGTGTTTTCCCCCATTTCTTTGGGTCAGTAAGCATTGAATATTTCAACATTAACAATTTTATTGATCAACAACTTTCCTTATAAAAAGTATGGTTAATGTTATCTTTAATCAATTATTTTATAAAAAAAAGTTTATTTCATGGATTTCAGAATTTACTCAATACTATGAGTGTGAATATTAAGTTGTAACAATACTAACAGTGTCAATTGTCTACATTAATGAAACGTTGCGTTATGACAATCATTATATATATGTGTACATCGCTTTGCCTACTTACTTTACTTCATTCATTCTTCTTCATTCTCTCTATCATCCTAAAGATAAATGAAGGAAAGACTACTTGATTTCCTACCAAAATCTCAATAATTCATTTTCTATTTAATTCTGCGTCATATTTGATTTAAACAGTATATATCAACATTCTGACATGGCGATGCCAAACATGTCAAAAATCTTTTTCAAAAGCAACTAAACTCTTTGACTTAGGCGCCAAGGTCCATGCAAGTGGGCAGCACTACTGTGGACTGACGGACCATTTATTCCATTGTTTTTTCTTCTCCGATGTTTTTCTCCGTTGTGTGCGACAGTTCAGGCTTGTTTCTCAAAGCCGATTCTTGTTTGTACAGTGGACTGCTAGCTTTGTTCACGAATCGCCAGGGTCAAGCGGAGTACCCTCCCCTGCATTATTGCCAGTCAACTTTGAGTTTGCTAAGCCTAACACAGCCGACCCTGTAAGTATAGCCCTTCCCATGCACAGGTAGTTCTTCATTGTACTTGCACCGCTGGTAACATCTCATGATTGGGACATCCTTTAAATAAAAAGTCAAAATTGCTTGTTCTCATAGGTCGCACCTCGCACAACTATTTCAACAACCATTTTCTGTTTTGAAATTCAAAAGTTCCAAATTTGATAACGTTGAAGATTTGCAGACCGTTTCCTTTGAAATATATCTTTTATCTTTCTGTCTCGAAATTTGAATTTGAATTGAGTTCTTATTTTAGTGACCTTCAAAGCCTGCTGACCTTGGTCGTTGACCTTAAACCCCTCAAAATTGATAAAGTACTCAATGCACAAGTACAAATAGTGAACAGTTGGTTTAGTTTAAACCTCTTCAATCGCTTCAGTAGTCCACTGTTGTGTTCTTAGTCTTTTGACGTAATTACTACCAATACTTTGTTTTTCTAACATTGCATTTCTCTGTCTATCCGTCTTTGGTTATGCTGGCTGCCTTCAAAGCTTTCTTAACCTTAAACCTGCCATACAAAAATGTTCAGGTAACATTTGCTTGTCACTTAGCCATGGCAAAACCAGGAATATTTCACTGTTTACCAGTTCTTATCCTGGAAAGATTTGAATAAATTCAACAGGTAAAAGGTTAACCCTCTGATGCATGCAGTATAAGCAGAGATAAGGTTAATTATTTGGATAATTGCCTATTTGTAGCATATTCATAAGCATCAAAAAGTGAAATATGTCATTGTACATCACTACTTTGTGTTCTCTTTGCTTTGTTGATGATTGAACTAAATGTATTTATTAACAACTAACCAAAGTGATTGATACCGATATGAGTTTATATCTTTATTTCTGTATACACCCTCTCTATCATATTTGAATGGCTTAGATTTAATTTCAAGTAAATCTCTAAGAAAGTATCATTTATATATTCAAGTGTTCTTCTTATTTGCTCTCTAATATCATGAGCTTTGCATGAAAGTGACTAATTCAATCTGCTTTAAATAATTTTTTTTTTGCAGGTTATCATTATTAGGAAATCATTTTCGTAGCATGAATGTTCTGCTTTTGTTCTATTGTAATGTATTTATTTTTATTTATGTTGAATTTTTAACGTTTCATTATGATTATTATTTTGTCAACACCAATTTAGAATCTTACTGTATTTGGTTATTTGAATATGTTTTCTAAGTTTTATAGTTAAAATTCAAGATAAATCATGATTATAAATATAATATTTGAAATGTAAGTTGTGGTTGAAATTCTTCATTTTCTTTGTAATCATGGTAAAAGTGCCAGAAAGCATATGTGCAATATTGGCATTCAATGCAAGTTATGAACTACATAAATCTCATTGAAAATGATCCATTTCAGGATTCGAAGATAATTCACCCTGTGGCTGTACGGATGTCGCCGGATGGACACCCAATTGCACCGGAAGGTTTCGACAGGGGTAGGGCTTTATCAGGTATTGAGGTTGATGGTGGCGGCCATCTTGGTTCCTAACTCTTTTCTGTCTGTCTGTTCGTACTTCCTGTTTATAGTTTTGCTGCTGCTACTGCGTGAATCGGCTCTAAGAGTAATATGTGGAATTTAGGGTTTAGATGTTTAGAAGAACTTTAATTTGCCACATTTAACTGTATAAATCAATGTTTTAGAACATAATGTTTTGAGGGGTAATATTATTTTCAGATGAATTCACTTATTTTGTTTTCTTTGTAAATCAGGTTATTCAAAACTCAACTGACAGGAAATAAAATGGTAAAAAAATTCCTGAACATTTCAATCATAATTGCCTTCATTATTGTAATATTAACACCCTGAAGTTCATATCCTGAGATTGAATAAAAAGAATTCTATTTTATATAAATAAGTGCCTTATCTCTCAGAAATGCGCTTTGCTGTATATCAATCAATATATCTGCATACAGAATCTCCCAGCTTATATTATTTTTCTGTTATAATGATAATGAAACCCTACTTCTTAGCAGTAGCAGTGTTTAGCAAGCTTAGATTTGTTCAATATATATATTCAGTTTTTTCAGTTTGCATGAAAGATATGTATCTTTATGTATATTTACAAATTATTTGGATTATAATTATCCTTGTTTAAGCAACTTCTGTGCATGTTTGTTCACAAATATTCAAACATAACTTTGTTTCGAGTAAATTTGTCCAAGACAGTAATAATGGCATAGCATGCACATTAGTTGTAATCAGCCGTTATGTTTTGTTTGCTTGTTTTTGGTGTTGTTTAGTGGTTATTTCCTGGGGTTACAGATCCTGGGGGTATGGAGGTCACTACCCCTGATTCACCCGAACCCGCCACCCCCACAAAACAGCGTTCCAACACAGAGTCATACCTTGACTCAAATCAAGGGGAGGCAACTGACAAATACAGCACGCCCTTACATGGGCGCCCCCGACCTGTACCAAAGAAACAACAAGGTAGAATTGTCAAGAAAGTCACAAATACTCGATGGGTCACACTTTTGGGTTGAGAGCTGATAAGTAGTTTTAATGTTGATTAGGAAATAAATAGTATGAGTAAAATAGAATAACCAGTCTAAAATTAAACCAACCCAGCTACAAATGAAGGAAGATGAAGGTTAAGTCTTTGAAGCAAAATTAGTGTCGTGGAGGCTGGAATGATCAGAGGTTCCTAGCAGGTTATAGAGGTCAAAAAGACAGAATAACAGAGGGTTTGGGCGGCCTCAGAAATCTAAGGGCATTAGGAATATAAGATATTCATAAGGTCTTTGCAGCCAAGTAGTGGCAAGGCATAGGGGTGAAAATGTAAGATGTCAACATAATAGGGGGAATAACAATTAGGTAAAGAAAGCTCAGAATGATAAGACGATCTTAGCGGGGTTATGAGGACAAATCGGAGGGTCCAGGCGGAGGTTATGACCTTACTAAGGTGGTACCTTATTTAATGTGTTCAGTTTCGAATGCTTGTTGTTGTTTTACTGTGTTTGTTTTGTTATTTCTCCTTACCAATTCAAAAAACATAATAGAATTTAATTATCAAAAATTCTTTGAGATCATTGCAGAAAATTAGATTAAAATTCAAAGCAAACATTTATGAAAAACAAATTTGGATCTGCTATAGTTTAATTTGTCAACAAAATTGTTCTCCTCATCTTCAAAAAGACCGAAGTGTCAAAATTCCTTTCTTCCATTTTCCATACTGTATGCCTAAAGACAAATTGCAAGTAAGGAAATGAAAAGATCAGTTTATGTTGTGACTAATTTAAAAGAAATGAGTGAAATGTTTTTCAAATAAATGTAGTAATACCTCCACCACTAATTCTTACTTTCATCTTCATCTTTCTCTACTGACTCCGCCAAACACCTCAAACCTGCATTTTATTCTACACAAAAAAATTTAAAGTGTTGATAAATATTTAAAACAAAAATCTCTTTTTATATGTCATACGAAGATTTTATTTGTGATTTAAATGTAAATCCTGTTAAACATCGTGATTTTGCAACAATTCCAATATATGGATTATTATTTTGTGAACTTATGTGACATATTAGAGTTGTGAATCGTCTGTGAACCCAGTGCAGTTACATATGTGCATGTGCAGTCTATGTATGAATATCAAAATAGCTTTAATTTATGCATATCTATACACCTCATTATCATAGTGTTGATCTTCATTATCAACTTTGAATTTATTGATGAAAGGATATTTTACAAACTTCGAAATCAAGGTAAGTGTAAACACTGTGATTGGTAATTATGACTGCATCAACAATAAGGGTCCTAAGTTTTTACTTTGAAGTTGTAATCAAACTTCACAATTTCTATTTCATATAACTCACAGATATTTGTAAAAAGTTGTTTCAGCCCTCCTCTATTTTCGAAATGCCCTCCAAGACTATCTGTTGACTTGTGAGAAGGCAACTATCATAAAAATTGAATTCAAAATGACAAGCGTATTTACCCCTGTGTAGATTCTCATCCATACCTTCCCCCCACAGTTCCAATGGTGGTGCGAGGCCAGATCCAGCCCCCGCCCCTCCTCAGCCAGGAGAACCTAGGGGGGCCGGACCGCCCCAATGCCCTCTCCACCTCCATGGGGGGCGAATCCTCCCTAGCCAACTCAGAACCCCCTGCCCCTCCTCCACGAGTTCCTGGCGCTCACAACCGAAGCATGTCCGTCGACTATAAGCCCAAAACAGAGGGAGGTGAGTGGATGACCTTGCTTGGTTTTCTTTGAGGGAAAGTATGAACTTGGTAAGCTGAAGAAGTTATTCATCATGCTGATGGAATCTTCATGTTAGTGTATGAAACAGGCTTGAAAAGTAACTAAAAGTATGATTTTGTCAATTATGAAGCAAAATTAAAGAAAATCCTCAACAACAAAAACAGCACGTCCAAAAAGTTACCAAGATATAGGCTGGTGGACAAGCCTCATTTTATTAACTGATGTGAGGTTATGTTCAAGATCACAAGAGGTTGTAGGAACCATACAAAGGCTGATGAGCTACATAATCTATGGCGTTTTCTTAACTGGGTAAAGTAAAGAATGATACAGTCTCGTTTTACTGTGCAGCCATATAACATGGAAGATTATTATGTATAGGATCACACTATCTTTAAAGGTACAATTCATTTTACATATTTTGGTTGATCCCTTGTAAGATTTGAACCACCATCAGAATGAAGCAACACTGTCAGAACTGACCGTACCAGCTAACCAACTCTCCCACCTGGTCTTGACATATAACAAGGCGTCTGAGAGAATCAATTTTGTGAATGTTAACGCTGCTGTATATACGTACTGAAACTTATATCTCGTTGATGCCAGAATTAATTGATGATTAAAAAAGCCCAACTGAGACTGAACATGAAATGAAATGTAACTATAGGTATCTCACCTCTCATCTTCAATAATCCAGAATCAGCACTGGCATAGGGTAAAAAGTTAATGAACCAGCCACCCTTAGGGTCAATATGATTTGTAGTGCTCGAAGTTGAGCAAAGGGTGGAAAATAGAGTACCCCGGACTACCACTGAAAATTGATGAAAGTCCATTCTAACATACATGGCTTTAAGCTTGCATATAAATGAGTTCCATTGTTTCAGGCCACTACTCGGGACTAATCCCCCCTCCTGCCGTGCCCCCTCGAGTGTCGCCCAAAGACGTGAGTATAAGCACCGTGTACTTTTTGTGTCGTTAAACTGCAGTGTAGTAGGCCAGTGTTAATGTTTCTTTGTTTGTGTATTTCAGAAACAATGCTGCTTCAAAGCATATGAATTGTTCCATATTGGGACATAGTTTGTCACTCATTTGATGTTGTGTGTCATGCGTTGTGTGGTATGCACTATAAATGTAAGAGTATGTCATAAGTTGTATGGAAAGCTGTACAGTTTGAAGACAACGCTAGTTATATGGAGACCATTGTGTTATGAAAACAACACTTGTTATATGGAAAGCAGTATGTTATGAAAACAACATTAGTTGTCTGGCAAGAAGTAGGTTATGAAAACAACACTTGTTCCCTGGAAAGCTTTATTTAAAGACAAGACTTGTATGGAAAGCTTTATTTTGAAAATAGCTCTTATTTGAAGGAAATAATTTAATTTTGAAGACAAAGACTTGTCACATGGAAAGCATTATATTTTGAGGACAACACTTTATACATGTAACAGCACAACCTGCCACTATACATCATTAACACAATCACTTGTTGTACGGAAAGCGTTATTTGTTGACAGGCTCCGAGTAGCTGGAAGGGAAGTGATGCTCCAAGTTTCCCCGCACCCTCAGAAGGCCCAGATAAGTCTGTGTCGTTTAACGATGCCCGCCAGCCAGAAACTAACGAGGTGCTCATTAATTATTTTTATCCTTCCAGTTGAAAACCGCCCCTCAAGTACTAACAAAAGCGGTCAGAGAGAGACATCGCAGATCGTTTTCCTTAGATTATAAAAAAGTGGTGAGATATTTGGTTACGGGATGTGGTAGATTTTGGGAGAGGAGATTTCTGCATGATGTAGTTTTCTAGTTGCAGACGGTATTATGTGTCGGATAAATTGTTACATGTTTGTCTTTGTCCCCCTCAGCACAGCATGGTTTCAAGGTTTGCCGTGGCATTTCCATTTCTGCTATACCTGTTCCCATTGGAGAGATTTGTCTTAAGGTTTTTTTTCTAAGTCTGTGTTTCTTTTGGTGTAGACTCCTGCATAATTTGCGCCAAAATCTTTCCTATGTTTTTCATTATGGTTGACTTTGGGATTAAACTGTCAAAGAACTCCCTTTTAAAATATGGCTTGTATATTCTTTTGGTTTTAAAGAATACTTTTTCATGTTTTTCAGTTGATTTTGTATTGAGGTATTTCTTTGCAGATATTCTAAAATTTTCCCCGAATTATTTCAATCTTACTAGAGTTTTGTTATTGTTTTTTCTGATCATATTTGGAATTTCGATGATAATCTTTGTAATTTGTATTTTCTCAAACTTTCAACTTTTACACTTTTGGTAAAAATAAACACTGAAATGGTCTTGTTAAAAATCTTCATATTTTGTTTATTAATTTGAAAATAAATATTTCTTTTTCTATCTTCATCAAAGTTTTATTTAAATATTTTTTCATTTAATTTTCTAGATGAAACTGAGTGTAAGTATGAAATTTTGTAAAGAAGGTAAAGGGTTTTGGTTGAAGTCTGGAATCAAAGGTTTTTATTCATTCTACATGAATCATTCATAGTGTTTTTTTCCCTTGTGGTGAACTCAGTGTATGTTCCCTTCCACATTGTTTTCATGGTCATCGAACTCAAGATGAAGAAATATTGGAGTTCGGTATTCCTTACGTTAGTTGTGAGGTAACTGTCTTTATTCATCCTCAATTCACCCTGACTGCATCAAAGGTGCTTAATAATTTGTTACCTCCCTTTGTTTGCTACACATTCTCAATGTAGCCAATCGGATAAGCTGTGCCAACAAAGATAGCGTCTACAGCTGTAATTCTGAAGTTAAGTAAAAAAAAATAGAATTATTTTTTCCAATGTTTATCTTCAATTTCAAGTTCAGACACCTGAATTGATTACAGGTATACTAAAGGGTGTACATCAGAGAGTGATCTCCCTTTATCCTTTCACATATTAGTTTCAACTTGCATCAGTTCGGTCAGATTGAGGGAGGTGCCTAGATGGTGGAGGATTTCAGTCTTTAGTTTGTAATGAGGTGGTTGTTTAGCTTCAGTTGAGTTGGATTTGACCTCACTCTTTGAGTTCGTTTTGTATATTGATGATCAAATCAAATTTTTCTCGAAATGTACAGAAAAAAATTGTTCTGATTTTGCTTAGTTCAGAGTATTGGTAGATATTTATAACACTATTAACTTGTCTTATTGATGTTTTCATCATCATTGACCTTGTGTTGAAATCATAAATCAGAAAACCACACAGTACCTGTCTTGTCTTGTTACGCAAACTCTGATTGGTTGAGAGTGTTTTGTGTCCTCCAATCAATGCCTGCAGCACACACAAGCTTGGATCTGCACTGATGGAAGATGGGCAACACATGATAATTTATTAGAAATGATTGTTTATAATTGTTTGCATTTGATATTTTGCATATGAAGAAAAACTATCTATCAAGTTATATTTCTTTTTTCATTAGATTTGAGCAAAATATTAAATTACAGACCTAAGTTTTGTCGGTAATCAGCATGAGCAGTTTTAGCATGAAATATGATTTTAATATCTATCAATCATGCTGTAACAGTTATTAATTATAACAAATGGACAACGCAGGGATTGGGAAAGACACCTTTGACAATGGGGCATTCTTAGAGTTTTCAGTCACTTTTTGGAATTTTAAATGGGCCATTTCCCTTCATGGCAATAGTTAGATTTCCGATAATAACGGGTAATTTTTTCATCCAATGTGCATCTACCTTTCCCAATTCCTGACAACGTGATTCATAGGATTGAAAATACGACATTGATAATAATTTCCAGTTTCTTTATGATGAACAACCAATCAAAATAGCCATTCATTAATTTAAGATATTCAAATCTATTTTTTCTTAAAAAGGCCAGATGTCAACATTGAATAGAAAAATTCCCTTTTTAATCCATTTCTTAAAGATTGAGATTTTTTTCAGGTCCCAAATGACACAGTTGATGGAAGTGGAGGTAATTTGTTAATTTTATTTTTAAAACTTTACACTTGTCATGAATTAACTTCAAAAGAGTTTTTAAAAAATTCAAATTACACTTAAACATTACATGCCATTTCCAAGAATGCTGATTTTGAAATTCACAAATGACAATTAACTTGGAATCTTTGCCAGCATTTAATGTCACAATTGCTTAACCCATCATCTGTTATGGCTGTTTTAGAAACTTAAAATAAAGGCCATAGGTGGCTGCCTTGGTTCTAATCATGCGATCCAGAAAAATAAAAATAAAATTTATCCCCAATATAGAAATGGTAGATCTCATATATATTTCTAGGGTCAAGTTGTTTTGGACAAGCATTGATAATCAATTTTTACATTCCAGATTTCTCAAGTACTCCATCGTCTAGTCTAACTGCGGCAGCAGAGAGTAAGGTAAACAGATTTATTAGATTATAGTTTGCAGTGGCATATTCAGTGACTTGACAAGGACATTAGAATCCATGTTGAAACTTCATGCACTTACAAAGCATAAGAAGTTACTTATCCATAAAAATTGTCCTTATTGACGATGGAAATAAAATCTTCCTCATTTTCTTTGAGACATATAGAGAAGTTTAAATAGATATTAAAATTAAATTTCATTTGTGGTATTCTGGTTTTCTTCCTTTGAGTTGTCTATCTTAACTTCTCAGGAAGTTTGGCCATATTGAAATATTGTATGAATTAAGTTCCGTCTGCCAGCAGGTAATCTTGTAACTTTTGGTCTGGACTAGTACCTTTTAAGTTTGGCTGGCTCCTTTTCAAACTACTGTCACACATTGCTGGAAGCTAACCCAACAGGTGTGAGCTTAAAGACAGAAAGTGGGATTTCGTTCCTACAAATTCATGACATCATTCATATCCAGTGTGTTGAAAAGGTTTCTTTTGACATGTACTAAAACAATTTTAAAAAGTTAATATTTTACATCATTACAGGTGCCATCGCCGCGGGAGCAGCATGGAGGTGGAGAAGATGTGGAGAAATCTCAACCGCCCGTCTTAGTTTTACGGTGAGTTCTTGTTGAAATGACTTGGCAATATGTGTGGGTTTGTCCATGGAGGCTGAGATGGGTAGAAAAATGGAATTGAAAACCTGCATGTATTTTCCCAAATCTAAAGTACGCGAATAATTCAGATTGCAATTGGCTCAGAAGATTATAGAGTGTCTGGTATTCTTTATTGAATAAATCATTGATATATTTCATATTATTCATAACACTTTTGAGTGAAACTAGAAAGACATTGTGTTTAAATTTTCTCAGTGTCACAGTTATCCATGAGGCACATTGAAGAATGTTGTAGGGAAGGGACACTTTATTACCCATGCACCTCTCCTTGATTAGACAGAGGCTTGACAACTTTGACCTACTGGACCCCAAAACATATTCTGTCACTTCAAGAAGGCAAAGGGTTAATATTAAGTTGAAAACATGTGATGTTGTTAAATTCAAAATAGGATTGCTCCACATGTTAAATTTTCTGAAGACAACTATCTGAAATTTAAACTTTCAGACAAGCAAGTAGAGATAAACGAGAGCTGCAAATGGCCGTACGAACACATAAAGAAAGGAACACAATGTTGACCCGATTAAACTGTGAACTCAATCAAGAACTACAGGAAGTTATGGAGCAGAGAATTGCATTAGAAATACAACTGGAGCACCTGAGGCCTTTCTCCAGTTAGCTTACAATCCAGGAGGAAGGGAGACAATCAGCACATGGTGGCTGTCAGCTTGGAGTTACCCCCCTTTGAGAAATCTCTGATTTAGAAGATTTCAGTTCATTCTTCAACAGAGAGATGTTTATGTGATTCTTTCTGTATAGACAGCATTTGTTAATGTAATAATTCCATGTTTATAGTGCCAAATAGAAGATCTAGCCGTAGATTAACTGATAAAATAAATAGTATATAATGATAATGCTAGATTAAGGATTAAATCATCACTAATGATGTTTGAAAACCATGGAAATAAGTATGTAATTTTACAATCAAGAACAAGGTTTGAATGAGCTACTTGAAATGAGGTGATAATGACGTCCAAGAATCATTTGGTTTTTGTATGAGCAGAAAGTATGCGAAGTTTATTTGATAAGAAATCTGTTACCTTGATTGACGATGCATGTTTGTGTATATAGACATAATTTTAGCTCATGACTGATATGATCTGATGATTTTAATTTGGTTGGTATATTAAATAAACAATATCCATTCTTTTCCCCCTATTCTTTCAAATCTAATTCTTATATCTAATTGGTAAAAATATATTTCTGTTTTGTCTATAACAAAAACATTAAAAAATTTATGAGAAATTTATCAACAAAAACATTTCTGTTCTAAACTATTTATAAAAGTTTTGAGTTACATACAATCCAATAACATCTTTATGGATTTTGTGTTGAATGTTTTAGCCATTTGGATATTGTTATAAAAATCTGCATTTCTCATAGTTATGTTTTGATTAAGAATTACTACCTACTTAAAGAAGAATTTTATTGCTTTTGATAATCTGTCAAGTAGAAAGTAGGATTTTACAAGAAAGTTTTTTATGTTTTACCGAATGAATGCATTACATATTTTTTATTGTATGAATTGAGGAGATATTTGTTTATATTCAAAGAGTAAATATCTGGTCACTTATAGATTTATTAACAAAAACTAACCAATTATAAATTCTATATATGAAATGTCTTGAAGCTTTTTAGTGCTAACTCCCTCACAAATTGTGGATTTTCTTCTTCCAGTGAGTGTTTGGTTCCGTATAGAAATAATAAAGGTCTTGTAAACCACAAATACTGTGAAAAGTATTGTTTTATACAACAATACATTCACTTGCCATTCCAACTCTTGTTAAAATACTCACGTTTTGTTGGTTTTGTCCCTAAAGTCATACATGTACAAATATTTAAACAATTTTAAAGTGAAGTTAAAATTGTGAACATTGAAAAAAGATGAATTCATACAATTCTGATATTTCTAAAGTTTATTTCAAGCTAAATACTACGGCTAAAAATGTCATGTATCAAATTTGAGAAAATAGTAGTTACATTAATTTCTATTGACATTTGGTTGTGACAAAAATTGTCCATTGTTTTAATCCTTGGTGTTTTAAATCCAAATGCTATCTGTGATTTTATGTCATCTCATTTCTGTTTTCTGTATAACAAATTTTAGTTCCATCTTTTTTTATTCCAATGTTTCTGTTATGTTTTTGTGTGGATAATGTCAGTTCTTTGTTACAATGAAAATGTTTTTATATGACGGACACATCAAGAGAATTTAATATCACCTTTAAACATAACCCCATTTTTCTTTCAATATTTTGTTCTTACAATAAATTTTTGGGTAATTTTTTTCGGTAAAATTTCATTGAATTCAAAATAAGTATTTTAAGAAATCCTTTACAATAAGGAATTGAATAATATTTTTCATTTATGAATTTAAAAGGATGTTTATATTAGATACAGAAATTAAGAGTAATCATATTTTTTTCAATATGATTAAAGACATTCATAGTGAGCTTGAGAAACATGAGAAATTTTTTGACAACTAGTCCTCTTCATGTCTTTTAAAAAAAATGAATTTCAATAGTTTTCATCATTGGTTCTTAACTTATCATCTTGCTTGATTAGAAATCCATCTAGGCTAGCTCTATGTTTGCATTTGTGCTCTGTGCAATGGATTTTCCAAAGATTTGTAGTTTAGAGCAGTTCAAAGTTGTCTATCTTGTTCAAATGTGTGAATGGAGTTGTCGAAATATAGCATGAACAAAGTTAGATCTTGTGAGATGCTTTCCCTGAAATGTCCGAACGAATGTGTATTGCACTGAGATGTGAATGACTTTGTTGGACAATGAATAATCTTGATGATATTATCTCAAGATTGAAAGAAAACTACATGATACCCTGGTCTGAAGTAGTTTGTCTGAATTGAATCCATTTCACAGCTAACCAATGAGAAGCAAAGCGTTTGAAAGTAAGGATTTTGTTAATTTTGATGTAGTAATGTTTTCAAATTTTAAGACAAGGTTATAAAATTCTGTATAACTTCCCTCCCGCTTTCCTCTAGGGACAAATGAAAACATTGCAATATGTTTAATTCTTGACAACTGAGAGGAGGAATACAAAACTGTTCATCAACACATGTGCAGAATTAAGTATTTACAGGTTACGAGTTACACACCCTTCAGCAGCAGAAGCCTGGAAACATTTACAAATTCTGCTCTTCCTGCAAATAGTTACATGTGTTGATATCAGTTCTATGATTGTCCTGTTTATCACTACCAATTTCTGTTGGTCCAGTCACCTCTTCCTCTAGTGGAGCCTCATGCTGCTATCCCAACCAGCAATTCTTTGCACAAAGAAACTTAACACCGTGGTTAACCTTGGTACCATTCTTCAACATTGCGCTAAGGCTACCTTTTAATGTTTTGCACAAGTGGACACAGGTCTTTTCCCAACATGACATGAAGAGCCTGAAACATTCGTATAATTGCTATTGATTGGTTTGCGGACTTTTAAAGGGAGGTAATTAAATTCTCTCAAATGAACTGCCTCCAGGGTATCAGGCATATTTGTGGACTATTGCTGTATACCAACCAGAGATTACTATTTCAATATTCATAGAGCAAACATTGATTTAATTGACTCTCTTCAATCATGTAAACAATGCTTTTTGTTCATTTTTCTAATTGAAATTATTATCTTTAATCTTAACAATCTGACGAAAGGTCATTGGGATTTTTATCTGATTGTCATCAGAGATTTCGGGTCAGATGTGATCTGATTTTAAACTAGAATTGTTATTATGGTTTGTGTATATATTTATTCTGTGTATGTCTATAATGTGATGCAGGCTATTATACAATGTGAATAAATTGCAGATTTATGATGATTCTACATTTTAGATCTGACGACTCGGCTATTGACATAGCAGTGTCAAGATCTTAGTGGTTCTATTCCAATTAGGGTCAGTCCAACAGCTAACTAGCTGAGTCAGCAGATTTTTAATCTCTAAGACGTAATCTGCAATTTAATCAAGCTGGTTATTAAGAAATATTGTTTTTTGTCGACACATCTCCCTCATAACTTGTAGATATGAAAGCTAAACATAAGTGGTTTTATGTATAAACTCCATGGGTTATATATGACGTAAATATGTATCATCTCCTTGGATCCTGCTTATGCGTGTATTATACTGTTGCTATGTAAATATTGTACAGATCGCGTTATTTTGTTAGTGGATGCTTGATGTGCAGCATCGCCTACTGTAAATACATGGCCCTGCCCCCAAGACACGCCCACTTTCCCTTCCCCGCCCCCCTCAGTATTACTGCCCCTGTCAACATAATGCATACACAGCCTTCGATCAGGCCAACAATAAATAAAGGTGATATGGTCAAATAATTATGTGTTTTGTCTTCTGTTGATTTTACCATCACAAATGATTTCAAGTTTTCATATGCTTCTGTTTATTTCTTCAAAAACAATGTTTTTAATCATAAAATGCATATATATACACTGATGTTTGAGAAAGTTCTATACATATCACAGATAGTACTTCTAATTTACACAAACATAGGATATTAATTCAAAATAGTCAATATTATTCAAAATCATAAGATCATAACATTTAATTTGAAACATATGACTAGATTGTCTTTAATTTCACGGTTGCGTACAAAAAGACAGATTTTTTAAGAAGACGTCATATTTTATGATGGACAATGTCGTTGGGCTATGTTTTCCTGAGATAGCTGCTTCAACATACGAGCACAAGTTTCAGTCATCCAGCAACTGAAATAACATGATGAATATTGATAAAGAGAACATTAATATTAACAAGCAAAGAAGGTGACCAATAACTTCTATATTTAATTTTCATTAATCTGTTTAAATAAACCATATTTGTCACATCGTCATTTTGATATAAATCAGTTATGACAAAAACATCATAACTAGTATATAGTCAAACATAACCCGTATCATAATCGTTAGACATGCACAAGTGCAAAATAAACAGTTGTTCTGTCGCAGATTATGTAATTTAAGTCAGTCTTTAATGTCGTAGTTTTAAGACAACTGTTTGTCACAACATGCAGAAAGTTGATGCAGTCAAGTCTGAAATTCAATTTCATTTTCCTCATTTATCAGCTTTTAAGCTGTTTTGAAGCTCTCAGCAAAGTAATAGATACGTGGAAATCAATTAAAATCGATAGCTAGTTTAAGCCTTGTTGAAATGTGTAGCATTTAATGCATGGACTGATACTTATAAACTGTTACCTACACTAGCCCTTCAAAGCAATGATGCTGTTTCACTTGCATTAAAATGAAAGTGGCAACAGCAAAATTTTTGCCAGAGGATCCAAAGTTGTATACCTGACATGATGATTTAATCAGATTATCAAGTTTAAGTGCAAAATGCTGAAGGGCTGGCAAAGAAAACTTTACAAACTTGAGCAATGCTGAAAGTTAGTCCCAGGGTAAAATGTGGCAAGGATAATTTTCATTAGACCATGAAGTTGAAGTGCAGCTTGCAAAAAAGGTGGCCCAGATAATGTGAGGAGCTGCAGGAAGGCTTAAATTAGCTGGTAATGAAGACTGGTATGAGCGACTCCTTGCAGGGAAGTTGTACCTACCCCCGCCATGACTGCATGATCTTGAGCTACCATGAAGAGTTCGTCAGGAGCCACGCTCTTGGGGTTCAAACCCATTTCAAATGTCTCAAAGGCCTTTAGCATCTACAACAAAGTAACAATTCTTTTCAATATTTTCTGAGATTCACTTTTTGTCTCAAATTGTTTTTCCACTTGATATCGAAAGGGTGAATTCTTATTTCTTAGTGAATTATATCTTGAATACAAAATTTTGTTTTATTTTCAACAAACACATCAAAAACTTTTTGTAGAAATCAATTTTGGTTAGTTCATCAGAATTTCAATAGTTTAAAACTTTCAACTAATCATTGATTAATATCATTTCTAAATATTGCTCATTCTCTGGTGAAGAAAGGATGGGTATCACTTCTCATTGTCGTATTGCGATACAAAAAAGTCTATTGCAATATGTATCGCAATATATTTGTACTTTTCAAAGTTAAGTTTTTCCATGCTTTCTTGACAAAATAACAATAATTAGAACACCGATATACTCGGCTGCCCACCATTTTGGAAAGAGATAATTCAGTGATTGGTTATGAGTGAAAAACAGGTTGCGTTATTTTCAGTTTGCGAGTTCACACTTTGTTTACAAATTGCAGAAATCCTTTTCTCTTGAGAAATATAGGGATCTAATGGAATTGTTACAAATGTAACCAATTGTAAAACAATCATTATCAATTAATAAAATGTCTAAACAAACAAATAGTTCAGTTAAGCTATGCAAATCCATTTCCCTCACTCAAATTATTAAAAAGTGTTCACTCAACAATTTTTGTAATAAAACTAACGGCTTTTTCTTAAATTACTGACAATAATGGTTTAATAATTAAATTTGTTTACCCTCTTAATTGAATATATATATTAACAAATGTTTTGAGGGGTAAATAATAATATTATAAACAACATCCCAAACATTTTCTACAGTGCTTCAAAAGATAGTCACTCCCAACCTTATTTTTTCCCTGGACCCATAACCTCCCCAAAACCCTCAGCACTATTTAACAAAGAAACACAAGAAAATGCATTTACTAAGTTCTAATGTAATTTGTTCTACCTGGTAAGCACACATGCAGGGCGGCATTCGACCCACAGCAGTTCCAAGACCCGGCATCAACACACTGCTTATCTTTTCTTTGCTTTCATCTCTATTGTGAGCTTGCACTAAAATTATTTGCAAAGTTAATTGAAAGCAAGTTCTAAGAATGAATTTTCATCAAAAATGAATTAATTACATTAATTGTCAAAGATTCAAGCATCTTTCGAATGAATTGACATAAAAAGTATATTTCTCCTTAAAGACAAAAAACACAATTAATGATACTTCTTAAAGACAGTGCGCAAACTGAGGATTTTTGGGGAATCTAATTATCAGATATTTCTTTAATACATCTGTGTCAATAATACATGATTTCACAAATATTTGAAGCAATTAACTGATGGCAAATTTTTGTTGATGATTTGATAAAAAGACAAAAAATGGTGCACATCTTCTATTGAACATGAAAAAAACACAATTGAGAAATTAAGCCATTCTCAGTGCCCTGAATGGCAAAACCTTGCTAAAACATATCAAAGGATTATTGATAATTTTAACAATCAATTATTTGTAAATTCGCCCATATTCTATCCCCAAAAAATTTGATCTATTAATCTGTAATTAGAAAAAGTACAGCAATTTCTTTTACATAATACTTAAAAACCACAACACAAGATGACGGACCAGTTAGTAAAACCACCTGTTTAAGTTTAAGGTTAAACTAAAGTGGTTAATATTCAAGCAATTTCATCAACAAAACATTTCTTTAAAATATAATTATTTTATTACCTGCCAGTAAGACTGCTCTGAAAGCTAAAAAGGCATTGACTGTTCCTTCAACATTCATTGGCACCCTCATAGTAGGAGCTGATATGAGCCATTTGATTGGCTGTCCTTCATTTGTCATTGACCAATCCATAGAGTCCATTTTTGCTCCGCCTTCAAATGTTGGCATAATGACAGCATCTCCCTAAAAGAGAAAGATATTTTGAAAAGATTGCCTGTGATCGTATGACAGAATATTTAAAATATAGAAAAGATTGAAAGAATAGCTACAAGAATTAGCATTCAGGCAAAACATGTTCGAAAATATATTGATTCAAAATATAGACAAATAAATAAGTTTTACAGGATAAATATAGACAGACATAGGGTAAACGTCTGCATGTGACATTTACCAAGATGCAAAAGGAACTCGTCTTTGATTGGTTGAAAGCTAACTTCCTGCTCTCATTTTACTGGTCGGTTGAAAATTCGGCAAAGGTCAGCTGAACATGACCTCAAGCAGTAATTCTCTAGATGTGTTGACGGATCATTATATCTAGTTTGAACTAGATCGGACATACTTACTACAAGTAGTTCTCCGTGCTTTTCATTGATGATTATTTTCTGTAACCTCTCCTGCCTACAAATCATAATCAAAAAGATTAATTCTTGATATATTAGGAACCTGCATATGCAATGATTTAAAAGACTATCCCAGAATGTTAAAAATGTCAAAAAATAAAATTTTATTTCAAAGCCCAAATCAAAATGAAATATAAGGGAAAGAAATTTTATAATAAATCTATTGAAATGATAAATGTTAAACCACATTGAGTGCAATTTTAACAAGAATCAAATGTTACCAATTTCAAAACAATTTTTTGTAGTAAATACAAGGATCTTAAATGAACATACCAAGTTTGGTAAACAGTAAACTTCATGAAACAATTAAAGTCACTAAAATTATAGAAATGGTCACAGGGTCACCATAAGAGCTGCCACAACATCACCAAATCCATTACTTATAATCCTCATCAACTTAGGACTCGGTACACAATAATTTAGCTTTTGAGGCCTTTGCTTCTGGAGCAGAAGATGAAAATAAGTTTTAAGGGTGTGGTCCCTGTGGTCCTAACTAAGGGTCACAGAGTCATCAACTCTATAAATCAGAATCCCCATTAGCTAAGGAGTCTGCACACAAGGTTTCAGCTTTCTAGGCCTTTCGCTTCTGAAGAAGAAGATGAAAATAAGTTTATGGGATGGGTCCGGGTCCCTCTGGCCCTCAGTCAGCAGAGGAGTTTTTTACACAAGGTTTCAGGTTGCTAGGCCTCTTGCATCTGGAGAAGAAGATGAAAATAAGTCTTTAAGGTGTGGTCCCTGTGACCCTTACCAGGGGTCACCGGATCATAAAATCTATAGATTATCGTCCCCGTCAGCTAAGGAGTCTGTACACAAAGTTTCAGCTTTCTAGTCCATATGCTTCTGGAGAAGAAGAAGATAAAAATATGTTTTTAGTTTGTGGTCCCTGTGGCCCTTTAGAGAACAATATATCAGAATCCCCATCAGCTGAAGAATCTGTACAAGATTGCAGATTGCCTGAGTCAATGGTTCTTCAGAAGAATTCAAAATAGTTAAAAGTTTACAGACGGATGGACCATGCCATGGCATAAGTCCATCGGGTTTTTCAGGCCAGATAGGCTAAAAACGGAATTTTCATCAATTGGTCTTTAGCTAAACACCTATCTAGAGAAACTAAGAGGGTCTATTTAAATGTCACAGATCAAATCATTCCTGAATTACAGGATTAATTTCTGTTAATTGTTTGTTTGACTATATACAAGGCAAGTAGATATCAAAGTTTTAAATTAAAGGCAACAATAATCTTACAGCATAAAACTATAATAGGAGTTAAGAGTATAAGTAAAACACCAAAATCATGTTTGATGCTCACATAGGTGCTATTTACTAAAACAAATAATTGTCAACACGTAAATCAGAATCTCACATTTGCCACCCAAAGTGAATGCTGTATGCCATATCGATTCCACCATCCATAAAACCAAAACTGTTTGCTGGGGACACCTAAAATTTAGAAAAACATATTTCTTCAACAAAAGAAAGTGATTTTCAAAGAGTAATGAAATATGTCAAGATAACTATAAATGCTTTTTTTATAATAATGAGTAAATAAAATAATAATGTGGATATTTATAACCCACACATTTTCATTGATTTTCAGTAAATGCTTAAAGCTCTATCAACTTTATTACCCTGGTCTATCACAAGCTAATATATTTGTTTCTTGAAGGTAGGTTACTACCAACACCCTGTTTTACCAGATACCAATTTCCTGCTGGGTGAAAAGAGGCACATTTTGAACTAAGTCTCTTGCCCAAGTAGACACTACCAGTCTCTTAACTCATGTCTCAGTGTGGGGCAGGGAATAACCTTTTTTGAACTCTAAGTTTATCCAGTAATGTAACAGTTAACCCACCCATCAGTCGAGCCGTGCCCGGACCAGCGGACAACTGAGAATTGTTCAATTGTACGGGGATGAGTGCCACCTTTTAGGGTATATGCCTTTTATAAGTAAAGCTTACTAAATTTTGAACTTCATCATTTATCAAAAAGGATCAGAAATGTTCGGGTTTCATATTTTCTATAGCAGAATTATTTTTTTTTAATTGTAGTGAAATCACTTTAGTGAGTTCAAAACTTACTAAAGCATCAGCTGCAGGCCCTTCTCTGAAAATATCCCCATGAGATATCTGAAACAAATGCAATTTATGACAAAACAAAGATCTAAAAATACAGCTTTAATTAATGTTTAATCAAGTAAATCTATTATGCATATCTCGAATGATTCCTGTGAATTATGCACTTCAATTGCTTGTGCACTGAACAAAAGGGGGTAAACTCTAAATTTGACAACATGCATGTTTGACACACGCTGTGATTTTTATGGTTTATTGTTTGGCTGTCTTGTATCTAAACATCCATTATTACATGCATCCATAACACAATCATCTCACTTTTTCATCCAAAAACCAAGTACATTACAGTAATTAGACTACAATGAAAATTAAATAACACCCTTACGTGTAGGGCTTCCACGGTTACTTGAGTACTCAATCCCAAATGAGGACTCGAGTCCATTTTCTCGGACTCGAAAACTCCAAAATAGGAGATCACTGTTACTTATTTAATAAATTTTAGACTGTTTGCATAATATTATGATGTGTGAAGTAATGTGATCACGTCAAGACATCAATGCTAAAATATACCATTCAAGACCATAAATAAGTCGCCATACATGTATATTTTGTCTTGGGTGAACAATGATTACAAATATAAATGAGTCTGACCCCTCAAGTACTTGAGTTTAATTTTTGAAACCGTAGAAGGCCTACTTACGTGTGTGCACCAAAATCAGACAAACGATTAACAAGAATCAATTCACTCTAAAAAGTTTTTCAAATTTACATTTGACTCATTCACTCGCATCATTGTCTGTTTTTTGGTCAGATACAACCTTTAAATTGTCACTCTATTGAACGGATTAGCATTGAAATAATTTATTTAAAAAACATCAATACTTATCCATAAAATGAAACTATTCATAAAATTTGGCATACTTCCAACTAGTCACAGAGAGTCTCTTTTAAAGAGCCCCTTCGTGTTTTTTCATAACATATTATTTACCTTTGTTACGAACCTAAATGTCATATGTGGGGATATAAAATCAAAACATCTTAACTTTTCATGTCCCAAAGACATATATATTATGAAAAATACTGGTTTTCCATGAAAATCTAAAAAACAGCTTTATAAAAGCACAGAGGTGTAGATATCACGTCCAATATACATGGATACTATTCATATAACCTAACAAACACTATCAACTCCTAACACCCCTCCTGGCTGTTTTGGATAAGTCTTTAAAAGGTGTCTTTTTGGTAACAGTCGATATTTCGCCATCAAATGACACCATTGATTAAGTTTGGCATATATGACTCCAACAACTCACAGAGTGGCTCTTTAAGTTATTTTGGAATTTGGAAACCAGATTCAAGGGAATATTCCTGTCACTGCATTCATTGTTTGAAATAAGTACTTTTTAAGTTTTAAACAGTCTATTTGAAAGATATTGCAACAAATGTTGAATTGTTTTCATGTTCAATAAAAAAAATTTTTTTTTTAAAGTTTACCATCCAATTGAATTCAAATAACAGAAAACATCATAGTTACATTTTCCTTTTAAGACTTCCTTAGACTAAAAATTGTACAACTGGTTAAAGAGACGAGACAACAATTATATCTATCATAACCACCATATTTGTTAGGAAAAGGAAATGGTAAATAAGGTTTACACAATAAAAATTGCTTTCTTTGTTTAGAATAGTATCATTAATTGACTAAATACATATTTAAACCCTTTCCCCTAATTCTAATTCCTTAAAAATGTGGTGATTCCTATAAATTGGCAACTCAGAAAGGTATTAGAAGTTTAGATTCATGAGTTAAAGGATTGTTTGTCATGGTTTAAGGTATATTTGGAAAAAGATACTAACTTGTACTCTCTCTGTGTAATCCTTAAATACTTCTCTCCAGCCATTCACCATCATCTTATTTCTATCTCGTAGTTTGTAAACAACAACATTCTTTTTGTCTGCAACATCCTTATGTTGGTCCTCAACAATATCATCTTTTTTAGTCAGTGATTCTTCCATCTTTTGGTCGTCCGTTTTCATGGATGACGAATTTTCATCATCTTTATTTTCTTCACTTGTTAAGATAGTGTTTTGGTCCATATTGACATCTTCTACAGTTTTATTATCACAACTGTCCTTATTTTCAGTATGAGTTTTCTCATTTTCTTTTACAACAACTTTGTCAGCATTAAATTCTTTTGCGTCAGCCATCCTAATGAATTTAAAGCTTTGATTATAAATTAAAACAAATTAATAAATGTTAACTTTCCTCAAATATATATTTTTGATGATAGATTTTTTAAAAAGTTTATTTCATCAAAATCATTATTAACATTGAAAAAATATTTCCATTGAAGGGGTATTGTTTTTCTACAGTGAATGTAATCAAAACATGTTTTACACTCTGTAATAATCAAGATACAATGCACACTTTCAGTTTCAATATCTAAATTTCAGTATATAAATTATAATTTTTAAGTAAGATTTTATATATGATATGTTTTCAATGTTTGATGTGAAGATCTAAATAAGAAACTTAAGTACAAACCTATGTTGTTTACAGTCGGTTGGGAAATGAAGTGTTTCCGTCTTTATTTATAACCTTGCACAACATGACAACGTTGACATATTTCTAAATATAGACCCCAACATTTGGAGGCGTGACTAAATGTCTAAATCTCATTGGTCAAATATATTGAATATGTATTACAACTATTTAAACTAAACGCATTGGGCATTCAATATTGATGACAAACTATAAAGTACGGCTGATATTGATCATTATTTGATGAATCTATGCCTATCGTAATAGATGTTTTAATAGACGTTTATAGAAAAATATAATGTTTGAGGTAAATAAAACAACAACTATGACACTTCAATGAATAGTTGTTAGGGAAAGTCAATATACCCGACTTGGTGCAAGGTGCTTGTTTTCTGGGAGGTCATCATGAGTTTCAGAACTGTTCAGCTTTTTAAGGTAAAAAAGAAATTAAATTTATCTTTTCTGCAATTGCATTTGATAACATGCATTGACTTATGTGATTGAAAGCCAATGCCAAATCGATTTAGTTTCAAAAAAGACCTATTAGGTAAAATCATCCAGTATTGTCCTGTTTTCGATCAAATGAGAAGTAGAGAATCTCACCCAAGTGTCTTCTGATATGAAATATATCAACACGAGTTGATAAAAGGTACAAATATCCGAGGCTTGCCGAGGATATTTTACTTTTATCAACGAATATATCAACACGAGTTGATAAAAGGTACAAATATCCGAGGCTTGCCGAGGATATTTTACTTTTATCAACGAGTGTTGATATATTTGATATCAGAAGACACGAGGGTGAGATTCTATTTATCAGCCAAAATCATTTTTCATTACATTTGATTGACAAATGAACATTACTGAACACCCTGCTGCCCTCAGACTCCAAGTGCGGTGATGTCATAACATTATGACGTTGTAGTGTTTATGACGTCAAAGCATTGTGATGTCATTACTTGATGATGTAAAACAACTGTGATGTCATTTACTTGACGTCAGAGGGACATTGTTCAAAATCTACTGCCAAAAAGATATCTCCTAGGAGATATCGCTTGATCTTCCACAAGCGATATCTCCTGTGGAACAGAGTTTTGGAAGATAAAAATCATGTCTAGCTCGTATAAATAATAATGTTTTCAGATAAAAAAGATTTAAAATTTATTCAAATGTCAAGTGAGTTGTTCTTACTATTTACAGTGTCGTCAAACATTGAGAAATGTCCGACATCTAACTCAAGTGGCTGGACTTAATGTAAGTTATTCTATAAAAGGGCTAAATATTTCAAGACCTTATTTTGCTTCCATCAATAATCAAAAGTTATTATTAATTATCTCATATTTTTCCTAAATATTTCAGCTCAAAAACACTTAAAGTATATGTACTTTACACATTGTTACCATTTACAAAATAAATTTATGGATATTATAATGAAGAAAGTTAAATGATGAAAATCTTATAATTATGTTTCATTATTGTTAATAACCAATTTTGTTAATGGCATTGACATATTATGAGAAATTTTGTCCATGATAAAAATTATCTTTTATCAAACTAGGATGTGGTGATTGTGTCTGCGGTGAGGACACCGATTGGCTCTTTTCTGAGTTCTCTGGCAGAAGTTCCCGCTCCCAGACTAGGTGCAATTGCGATCAAGGAGGCAGTGTCCAGAGCTGGTAAATGACATACAATACTTTAAATATATCTTCGAGTTCCTTTCATTTGAAACTTATAAATGTCTCATGACTTGCCCTCTTGTCACAGAATTATCTAGAAATTGTCTAGTTTTAGCTGGTGAGTCATCTGGAATTTGTCCCTTTGGTAGAGAGTTGTCATTTTGCTAATTAGTTACATGAGTACATTAAAATGGGTATGCACAACATGTATGAGATTCACATTTTTTCCAAAGAAAACATCTATTAAACATGAAATGTTAAATGGTCCTAATGTTTCTAATATGATTCTCACACGTGTTAGGATAAATTTTTCATGTGTTCGTAAAAAATATTTTTCTAACATACAAGTGACATAACCAAAGTATGTTGACTCATTTATAGTTGTTAATATTTAAATTATTGATCTGTTATGTAGGTATTGCCCCTGAGAATGTTGACGAGGTATACATGGGAAATGTAATCAGTGCATACGTAGGCCAGGCTCCATGTAGACAGGCAACGTTGGGGGCGGGGCTACCCATAACCACACCCACCACAACCGTCAACAAAGTTTGTGCTTCGGGGATGAAGTCCATTATGCTGGCAGCTCAGAACCTCATGTGTGGCCATCAAGTGAGAAAGTTTCAATCTTTACTAAATCTCTTACTTTTCCTTCCTTTATTGAAGATGCACAACTTACCTATTAGTTAACTCTCTGTGAAATATATAAATAAGAATTTGAAATGATTAAAGAAGGTTGCGATTAACGCTGATTTCAAAGACTGCACTCATAACAAGTGACATCTTTGTCATCGGAACAGTCATGATAAATATTTTGTCTTTAATTATATGGGGTTTTTTATTGTTTGTTTTATGGCATCTGGCATGGGTTTGAAATATTTGAGGGGAAAATATGAATATCAAAAGTTGCCTAAGTTATATTCTACTCAGAAATTTTTTTTTTTTCTCATTTGCTTTCCTGATATTCTTCAGGCAACCTTTACACTAATGCAAAGCTGTTTGGGTTTTAATCCAAACACAATGAAAGTGGGAGGGGAGGGGGGGGGAGGGGGGAAGAGGATGACCTCCATCTGTCCAACTGTTTGTCTGTCAATATGTCAAAGCTTTTCTATTCTAGATTAGAACTTAAGGCATAGCTCCATGAAACTTGTGATATGGTACAAACATCATTAGAAGCCTTATGTTTTTTCCAATTTTTATTTTTCCACAGAAACACATCTTAGATTTTGTCCGGTCTCAATCAACTTAACCTTACCACCATGCTCATTTTGACTATGTTTGTAGCACAATCAGCATAAGTATGTGCTTTTTGGTAATATTCTTCCAGTTGAAACACAAGACAATTCTATAGATTGAATGAACAGAACAGCCTCTTAATCACTGTTCAATGCACTTCTCACTTTTCCTACCTGGCGGGCAAATGGCCCACTCTGTCTGCTCATTTTTTCTACCTGAATACATTATGTATGAAAAAATGTTCTTGATCTACTTGGCATTAAGTTTTCAAATATGAAAAATTCAAAAGATTTTCTTTCTCATAGTGATGTTTGACTATTAAAGAAAGGTATTACTAAAAGAAGTCATTTAAACAAGGTGTATGCCTGAAAGTAGTTGTGACAGACCTTAACAATGCCATCAAGCCAAGATTCTGAACAACATATGTTTTGATGTGGAAGGTTGACGCTAAAAGAATGTCAGAAAGAACGTTTGTACTTCTGTTGCCAGGATGTGATGGTGGCAGGAGGGATGGAGAGCATGTCTAACGTGCCCTTCTTCATGAAGCGGGGCCAGACGCCGTACGGTGGGGTCAACATGGTGGTATGTACTCAGTTATCTCCCTTGAACTTAAATTTGTCATTTTGGATTTCAATCATGTGCGTATGTCATAGTTAGTCAAATGAAAAAGATAAGTTCAACATGGTAAATGTGGTTTCTATTATAACATTGATGTTTAAATAGCAGCTTCATTGTTAATTTTACCTATGAATGTTTGTAAAGATCAAAGAATTTTTGAGAAACTCAGTATTGCACAAGAAAATCATAACAGCTCAGAAATAAATATCTAAAGATGGATAAGATTGTATTATTACATTCATACAATCTTGTCTGGGGTTTTTCCAGGACGGTATAGTTCATGATGGGCTAACAGATGTCTACAATAAGTTTCACATGGTAAGTTTTCCTCACAACCTTTTTCTTATCCAGATGGTAAATCACTTTGTGGAACATTTTGGCAATAAGGTTTTATATTGTCTTTGTCTCCTATGGCATAGTGCAGTTTGTTTAATTCCAGATAAACCTTTGTCTGGAATAGTTAGATAGTTTTCTCATTTGGCTTAAGATTAGTTTGTCAGCGATGGCGGCTAGCACACAAAAGTTGGGTAAAACCTGCAAGGCCTATCTTAGCAAGTCATCGGTGCTGTATCAAGTTAGCCCATAAATAGAAAGATGTCAATTATTGGTATATTGGTAATTCAGTGTCAAAGTGATTTGACAAGATTTATTCCTTCATAACTATTGATCCTTCTTCACCTCACTGAAACAAGATTCACTGGCATTACGAGTTTTTATTCTATCATGTGTTGTAGGGGGTGTGTGCGGAGAACACAGCAAAGAAGTACGGGATTGGTCGGGAAGCTCAGGATGAGTATGCAACTCGCAGCTACAAACTCAGTCAGAAGGCTGCAGCTGACGGGCTCTTCAAGAAAGAGATTACGCCAGTCGAGATTCCAAAGAAGAGAGGTTATTTTGTTATTCTTTTAATCATGGACCATCAACCTGTTTGTTCAGATATATTCTTGGATAACAAGGGAATTTCCTGATAACACCCGGAAATACCCTGAAATAACCCTAATCTCCAACTTTCCATCCATCATACAAATTAATAGGTGTCAAAGCTTTGAGTGACTGATTTACAGGACTCACAACGTGCTAAAAAGGGGTTTGAAATGAGAATTTGTCAAAATAAGCAAAATTCTGACAAAATACCATGTTTATATTTCCCAAAAATCACTGCTTACCATCAACATTAAATCTTACTCAATTTGATGTGTATAAAATGTTTTTAAACTGGTTTTGATGCAGGTGACCCGGTCGTGGTGTCGGAAGATGAGGAATACAAGAAAGTCAAGTTTGAGAAGTTCAAGGATCTGAAGCCGGTGTTTGTCAGAGAAAATGGTAATCAATGCTAATAGATAGATATAAGCAGATAATAGAGGAGTAAAATAAAAATTGATGAAAACATCACGTAGCTTGTTCAAAATTGATTTCTACGCAGTATTGTAAAGATATTTCAAAAAACAATTTCACCATCCTTAACTTACATTGTTCAAGAATTTATTAATTTTCATTTTCAAAAGTAATCTTAATATTTTGTAGACTACTCTAGATACATATTGTGTTATATGCTGAACAAAATTAAAATAAACAATTTAACTTAATTATAAAGAAACTACAGTGTGCAATACATTATTTTGTAGTATTCTCTTCATTTACTAAGCACAATTACTATGTTGTTACTTAACAAATACTCTCTTGCAATGTTCCAGGCACAGTAACAGCGGCCAATGCAAGCACACTGAATGACGGCGCTGCAGCTTTGGTCCTCATGACAGCACAAGCTGCTGAGAGGTTAAAGGTCAAACCACTCGCTAGGATTCTTGGTAAGGAAATGCTTATTATGTTATTAATGTATAGTAAATTTGCAAGCAAATTGTTCCAAGCAGAGTTTTTGCCACAATTTATATCATATGTATGAGGAACTCCAACAACAGCGTCTTTGATATTGCCCAAGTGGCGCTTAAGAATAACTTACTCTGATTATTAGTAAAGGGCTTTGTCATAATAACAAATTACCTGATTTGTAACTTCAAAGAGTGAAGGATTAAATATATGTGGCTATATTCAGATTTCATCTGTATTATTTCTTCTTTCAGGTTTTGCTGATGCTGCCATTGCTCCTATAGACTTCCCTACCGCTCCAGCTTTTGCTGTGCCCAAGGTTAAATTATTAAATTATTAGGAAATTATTCTCTAGATTGAAGTCGAAAAGTATTGCCGAATATCATTGACTTATTAGTGCCTATGTGAAGGGAGAAGCTCTCATAAAATACCTCGATTGTACACTTTTTATCAGATAAGGGTAGCGAGAATAGAACAATTATAGTCTTGTAACTTAAGATATACCGTATTCGACGTGATAAGCGCCTGGGGCGCTTAAAAAATTGGTAAAAGGGGGTGCTAATTAAAACGATAAAAATTGTCCTCAAGTTTAGTCTTGAAAGTGTTTTCTTACGATACATATGGTTTTGTAACTTTTATCATTTTGATGGTGGCTGGGGGGTCTAAAAATCCCCTGTATTCTTCACTTTAGTGGAAGTAAAAGACTTATTTCAAGACTGATAAACCTTCTTCAATGAATCAGCATGCAAGGTAAGCAATGTTGAGAGGTGGGCGCTAAACAGGACGCATATTGTTCAGTCAAAAACGTGGTGGGTGGGCGCTTATAGGGGAGTGGGCGGTTATTAAGTCGAATACGGTATTTGAAATTTGAGAAAGAGAAATTTGAATCTATGAAATATAAAATTTAGTAGTGTATTGAATACTTAAAAGCACAGGATTGACTGAGGGTTGAGTAGACACCATAAATGTATTCAAATCATTTGTGTGGCCAGATTAGTATTTCAATTCTTTTGCAACATCTAATAGATTAAGGAAATTCAAATAAAATCTGGATCTCAACATGGTAAAATGGAAATTTTCAAAATTTGGCAGCATGCTCCCTAACATTGTTACGAAATTTACACTTTCACAAAATAAGCACCATTTACATTACAAGAAATACCAATTGTTTGTGTGTCAGGTTCTGGAGAGGACGGGGGTGCGGAAGGAGGATATCGCAATGTGGGAGGTGAACGAAGCTTTCAGTGTTGTAGTGCTCGCCAACATCAAGGAGTCTGGTCTTGACCCCGACAAGGTCAACATCCACGGAGGAGCGGTCAGCATCGGCCATCCTATTGGGTAACTGATTTGGGTTTCCTTCAGTATTTCTGTCTGGTGCCTACTGCAATTGAGCTTGGAATTTAAAGTAAAGAAAAGCAAGTTTTTTCAAACATGAAGAAGGATCAAGTAGGATGTGTGTGAATGTGCGTGTGCGTGCGTGCATGTGTGTGTGTGAGTGTGAGTGTGAGAGAGAGAGTAATGAAGAGTTTGGAGTGTTACATACTCATCTCTACTTTTGTAAATTTCTTCAGATCAGTTAGATCATGTATTTGAACATCATTAGGACATTTCATTTTGCACTCTCTGTGTACTTGACTAGAACTGGCACCTAAGTATCATGATCAAATTAAGTGTTTAGTACATTTGAATATAGCATAGTACAAGAATAACAAAAATGAAAATTTGTATGGTGTTACAGAGTGATTTTCAGAAATTTTGTCATGATGATTTACTACACCGTTTTTGACTTCAATCAAGTTCTTTATTTCATGCGCTCAAAAGAAACTAAATCTTGTGTTTGTTTTTAGTATGTCTGGAGCACGCATCACTGGCCATTTAGTCCACAACCTGAAGCCGGGAGAGAAAGGAATGGCTAGCATATGTAATGGAGGAGGTGGGGCGTCGGCCATCTTGCTTGAAGGACTGTAGGAGGCAGCCATCTTGAATTGAGGGATAAAGGAACAAGTCGAACATAATCCAAGACCACTTTTCAATTGTTGCTATTTTTCTCTATGGTTAGACTGTTCTCTCTAGCATCAACAGTCACGTAAATACCCTTGCAAATAAGTTCTCTTAACAGAAAATAAAGAATATTTGTTTACAAAGACAACTGTCTGTGATTATGGGCATGCCAAGTATTCAGGATTTTAGTCACAATGTGACTTTGAGGGATGGAAGCATTGTGTGAATTATCATGTGTTACTCATATACTCAGTGTTAAGAAGTTTGCGTGAATTGATTACTATTTCTGGAACTAACATCTTGGTATTTACCCTTAACTCATTCAATTTATCTCTCATGACCAAAAGGTGATAATGTCTTGTTTATTCAGGTGCTTGGATTTGACTCTCAAAATCTTATTTTTCAAAATAATCTTCTTTTTTTTAACTAGAGGGACACAAGGCTTTATAATAGATGTTTCTTCTAATTTATATATTACCATGAGCGTGCTAGTCATATACAGTTGGAAGTGTATGTGTCTTCTATTGTACCGATTGATCATTAGAAAAGTGCTATTGTGTAAATATTGTACAGAACCAGGGATCACTGTTGTAGACATCAATTATACATATTGATTGTGTCACATGTAATTAAACACTTCTAGATTACACAACTGTTGTCTTGTTAATCATTTTCAACAATAATTGATATTCACCACTCCGGGCTGAAAGCTCTGCTAAGGAGAGGAAATTGTTCACCATCCTGTATACAAATTCTTATCTTTGAGGGGACATGGATGTTTGCTGTTTTGATCAACATTGTCAAATTTTTCGGCTGAATGAAATATGCCACATTGTCAAAATTCTCGCCAAAGGACTGCCCTGTAAGGAAGTGACAGATTTTAATCTGGGTGTTCAAAACATTTCAGTAGCATAAGCAGGATTTATATATGACAGACTATCGCTCCAACAGAACATTACTGTAGTGATCAATATTTTTTGTCAGTCTATTTTGACCTATAAGAATACTATCAACCTGTACATCAGCTTACAAGAGAGAGATATTGTCTATGTTTCAGTACTATACTTTAAATAAGAATTATTTTTCAATTCCTGTGTGGGAGCATAAATGTGAAGCTTGCCTTTTTGATATAGTTGAAAAGTTCACAGGAATAAAGTTTCAAAATAATATCGAAAAGTTTCAAACTAATTTAAAGAATACGTCTTCATTAAAGTAATTGCCCTTCTCACAAGGCATTGTTTACAATCAGTTTTTTAGTTCCGACTGATGCTCGGGTCTGCTGCGCAATGGGATTGAAGGCTTTCTTCTACAATAATACTAGCCAGTAGCCACTGTTAAATCCACACAGTACTGTTTTGAAGTCAAATTTTCATCCTATCAAAAAGTAAGTTGGAAACACTCATCAAAACAGTGTTACTGCATCTCTTTGACCCTACACTTGAGATGTTTTGTTAGGGTCAGTTGATATCATAATGTCGTCCACACTCCACTTGCTATGAGTTTCACTTTGTATCTAATTGCCGCTATATTGGATACAGCTTAATATCAAAATACCCATCTAAGTAATTGTTAGCGTTTCGTATGAATGATATCAATCATGACAGGTACCATATGACTGTTTACACCCCTTGGGAAGTTATTTCCTTTGTTTTATTTGAAGGTTATATGCCATAACCACCATGTACGCAGGTTGGTTATCTCATAACTACCATGGTCGGTTATGAGTGAGTACACGATTTGAGGTTTAACGTGTTTTTTTTTAACAACATTTCAGATATGAAACACCTGTCGGTTATGAGATGTTCAATGTGTACAAACAAATTGACTTGTAAAATTTTGAAACTTCAACAAGCTAGAAATATAAGATTTATAATGGGCGTATGTGGGATTCGAACCAGGGACCTCTCTATTGTCAAGCAACACCTCTACCACATGAGCTAACAAGGATCCATGTCAACTGTGATACTTTTTGTTGTGTCATGTCTACACTGATTTCCCCCTGCATATATATATATATATAGGTAATAGGTTTGTATATTTTTAATGTAAAGGGTATAGTTTTAGCTTTAAGATCTAAAGCAGGCGTAAATTGTAGATATTCTATGTGACTCGTTCGGTCAGAAAACATAAAGCCGCAAAGTGTTAAAATATAAAGTTTATAAGTGCAATATATATGAATAATTTAGTTTAAAATTATTTTACGAATGTTCCGCGGGAGTGTAAGCCAAATAATGACCTGATTGCCTCGCGTTACGGCAATAAACTCGGCTCGGGCTACGCCCTCGCGAGTTTATTTGCCATAACCGCTCGGCACCAGGTCATTATTTACTACATCTCAACATACTTCAAATATCCTTCCATATATCCTTTAGCATAATTTATGTTGATCGCCTATTTCCAGATGAAGAAACAGGGAAATGTAATCAAATTTTAAACAGACAATTTTTTACCCCAGATTGATAATGTTAAAATTATGCAGGGTTGATAGTGCTTGCCTAGCCATAATTTCTCCATTAATTCAGTTTAAAGTCTCCAATAATTCAACCATATACATTTTTTGAGGTCACAGACTTGCATCACCCCATAAAGTTCAACTATGTGCCAAAAGTTTATCATCAACCTTCCAAACATTTTATTTTTTTCATCTTTAGATTATTATTATTATTAATTAATAGAGCAATTAAGATTTATGATGAAAGCATTTCATGTCCAAACATCCAAATGAATGAGACTTTTGATTATTTCATTGTCAGAAATCAACAAGAACACAGTTTTTTAAATATTATTTTAATGTACAAATTGTTTCTGTACATTGTATACACAACATGAGCACTTCTTGGAAGCAGATGATAATATAATGTACAGGATACATATACATACATACATACATACATACATGCCCTAGTTGGAGATACTCAGTGAAGTATCAGTCAAACGGTTAATTAAGGAAACAAAGCAACTCCTGTGTAATGATCAACTTGCCAGCTCATAAGCTCAAAATATATCCTCAGTCTAAAGCTTTCTGAGTATGATAATACTAAATCTTTATACAAGACCAATGACTCACGACTATAGCCATTTGATGATTTTCAATTTGGGAATTCTGGTGCCTAATTAGGAAATATTGGTGCTTAAATTGAACAACATGATTTTAAGGATGATCTGGACACTAAATTAATTTGAGCCCGTGAGAAACATGTTCAGGTTATGTATTTCCTTTAAACTCTTGTTAAAATTTAAAAAGAATTTTATTTATTAATTTTATTATTCCTTTATGTTAAAAAAAAATGAAATACTAGCATAAATTTTAGAACATTAGTACCTCATAAAAATGTAAATTTCTTCTTTCTTTTTTTAAAACTGCCTTTTGCTTTTTTTTTAGAACAATTTTATAATTACTTTATATGAACAGATGAAGTATAAATAAAATAATTGTTTTTTACTTTTTTTGGTCATTATTTGGTTTCTTTTCTGAAGATGTAATGAAAAGATTGGCTGAGAACATCTACAATACAATGTTTGGGAGCAAAAGAAGTCCAAGGAATATCATAAGCTACAGAAACACAAACAGACCTTAGAATTGTCTACTCAAAAAGAAAAATCAAAATCCTTCTTGACAAAACTCGAAAGATAAGAAGGATTTATTGAAAAAATTATAGTAAAAAATGGAATACAATAATCTGGATTAACAATTTTCTACAAATGAATGAAATGGAAAAAGAAACTTTTTGTACCTCAGCAATTTGCCCATTGAGAAGAAATATACAAATTAATGCTGCCTGAATTTAGCAAAAATAACATATAAGAAACAAAATGTATAAATACTAAATCAGATCAGATCTTGGCAGTAGCTACAAATCAATGATAAAATGGAATGTTTAAGTAAAATAACAACATTTCGCTTTTACACGAGTTACTCCTTTTTCGTTGATAATGAAACTTAAAATTTGAAGTCCTGAAATTTAGTCTTGAGGAGAGATTAATTTTAACTAAATGAAATTT
The DNA here is from genome assembly GCA_921293015.1 of Phorcus lineatus. Classification (NCBI taxonomy): domain Eukaryota; kingdom Metazoa; phylum Mollusca; class Gastropoda; order Trochida; family Trochidae; genus Phorcus; species Phorcus lineatus. The sequence continues at coordinate 26,744,266 of OV121085.1, read as the reverse complement.
CTAAATTGTCAGTTAGATAACTTGCCTTAAAATAACTAAAATTTTAAAACTTGCAAATTCACAAATCATCTGCGAAATTGTATGATCTCCGCACATTACAAATTAAACCTAAGAGCACAACAATAGCCATCATACCACATGTACTTCAGTGATGATTTTGTCATACCATGTCAACTAGACTTCTATTTTCACACATCACTCCCATTGACAGGGTCATAGTTAATGGGAGCAGGACTGTAGTTATGAGCACCACTGTATTGTTCACTGTTGCGAAGTTTCTCCGCAGCTTCCAGAAGCTTCTTCTGGTACCAGCCGTTGACATGATTCTGAATGTTTGTAGGCTGGTCTTGAGAACTTTGTTCATAGTTGCCGTTCCCCGAATAGCCATACACTGGAGTACTCTCCTTGGGGAAGGGTGAAGTGGATGATCTCACTGGAGTGAAGGGCGAAGTGGATGATCTCACTGGAGTGAATGGCGAACTGGGAAATGGGGAACTATTTTGACCATTTGGAACAAATGGAGAGGTTTGGCTAGGTGTTCCGGTTGAAATGCTTCGATCCATGCTGAAAGAGGAAGATGGCGTTCCACTGTTGCTTGGCAACCCATCAGGACTTTGGCCATTATAGGAGAACTTAGCTTTGCTGCTGTATCCAGAGTCTTGGTTACTGCTGCAAGTTGAGTCTTCTTTGTTTTGGCTGTATGTTTGATTATACACACTATTCCGTTGATATGCATTGTCATGATGTAAACAATCTGACTGACTTACGTTGAAGCCGTCAGATGAGTTGCTATGGTTACTATGGTTCACAACCTGTTCACTTGATTTGCTGTTCCCATAATGTCCAGAAACAGGAGTTACACTTCCATTTCTAATGGGAACATTGTTGTTTTGACTATGTACATGGCTGTTGTAGCCAGTCAGGTTATAGTTTGTAACAACATTGTTGTTATTGTTAGCACTGTTTCCAGGGTTACCAGAACTCTTAGCACCGGCATCGCCATAGCGATAACCATAAGGGGGTGGTTTGTTGGGTCGTTTAGTGTCAGCACTTTCACTTTCTTTGGTCAGATTTGTTTCTGATTTGCTCACAGGACTCCTCATAGGAACACTTTCATAATTGCTATAGTTACCTTTATCAGCGTTTATTCCATGCATGCTTCGATGGGGAGGTCTGTCTTTGCTGAACTGAGAAATGTCTGCATAGTTGCTCTCACGTCCAGAATTACGTCTGCCTTCGTAAGCCTGGAACCCAGGCCTTGGAGAAGGGGCACTTGAATGAACATTGTTTGCAACCCTTTGCATTTCTCGTGCACTAGCATAAGGGCTCTCTCTGTACCCTGAAATACTGTTACGATTTGACATCTGACTTGTACACTGAGGATTCTGTATCTGACCATTCTTGATATGAATTGTTGGCGAAGGAGGAACCCTGTAGGTGACTCCATGTCTAGAGGGCACTTGTTGGAAACCAGACTGTCTCTGGTAAGAGAAGTTGCCTGATTGATGTGGATCACCATTTTTGTCCACAGCATCCAGAGTTCTATCCAAACTCTTGCTACGGGTCACATGTCCAGGGAATCCTCCATTATCATCTGTAAGCATGGTATCTGTGGACTGCGACCTCGGTTTGAAAGTTGTTGGGGGTGAAGCTTCCACTGTCATATAAGCCTGGGAGTTTCTCTGGTTGAATGTTGGAGTTGGGTTATGCTGGTGTAAAGTAGGAGTTGGGTGTCGTTGGTTGAAGGTTGGAGTAGGATTTCGTTGGTTGAAGGTTGGAGTAGGGTTACGTTGGTTGAAAGTTGGCATCTGATGTCCAGGATTGAAAGACGGAGCCTGGTTTCCAGGATTTGATGAAGTCTGATGATAGCTGCTCGGTCGACTGAAAGCTCCCGTGGGTTGTGTCTGCCCAGTGCCAGGGTTAAAGGGTTTAGGGGGTACCTCCGGGGCACCGGGTTTATTTTTTACGTTTTGAGGACCCCTTTCGGTTAAAGTTTGTTTTGGAGTTGAGGAATGTGGGTAAATGTTGTCAGTATGACTTCGCACAATGGGCCTTAACCCTGGCCTGGTGTCAAACGGACTTGCTTCTCGGGAATGACCTTGAATCTGAGGACTTGCTTCACGTGATGTAGGTCGATGATTCTGCCATGAGTGAGAATGAGGCATCCTTTTCGGTATTGCCCCTTGATTGCCTGTTTCCCTCTTAATAGCACTGACATCGACCGGTGAATGCATCATTCCTTGGTGATGACCCATCATCATCTGGCGACTAGGACTACCCTCGTATTTTGGAGAGGCTCCATCAGCTACCCTGTCCATCTTCCCATGAACCTCTGCATTTGTCACGATCACATTATTATTTCGCTCTCTCCGCCGCACACTCTGTCGGTAGTTTGGAACCTGCCATGCTCGAATCAACTGCATTGCTTCTTGCCGTGACTCATAGAAATCCTTCTTGCGATGTTTACCACTGTAATCCGATACAGATAACGTTTCATCTGATCGAGATCGAAACAATCGCCCGTTTTCATTTTCATGAAAGTCTGTGAAAAATTTAGATGATGGAAGGGCAGAGTCGTCATGGTGATGACTAAGACAATGACCATATGATGCCAATTTTGTATCAAGCCACGTTTGAATCTGTTCATTGTACTGTGTGAACATTTTCTTGGTGTCATGACGCTCGTTGCGTAAACGGTCACTGATGCGATTGTGGCACAGATTATGTTCATTCTCCATCCGTTCCTTGGTGAGTCGGTCTATGGAGTAGACCTGCTGAGCTGTTCTCTTGTCGAGATGTTCGATCTGATCCTTCAGCAGTTTGCTGGAGGCGTTGACGTGATCCACCAAGTTCTCCCTGGTTGTTTCAATCTTCTGATCCAGATTCTTCAATGCAGGACCACACTGACAAAGAGGAGCATATCCAACTGGACCCTGGCAATAGAAATATACGCGAGATGAGTAACCTCACACAGAACAATAGTTGGTTATTCAGAACCAACAGAAATCATTGATCATTTTATAATTCATCAATTTCATTGTCACAAACATGTAAAAAAGCGAAAAAAACAAGCCAGAAACTTATCCCTTTATAACATCAAACTTTAGTATAGATTTGAAAAAAATTTTGAAGGAAGAATGAAACGTTGCTTTATTTTCACCACTGTGGCCAAACTAACCTGTTTGATGTTTCCGGCCAGATCACGGTAGTACTGCACCCCTGTCTTGGGCACATACTGACTGAAGAAACCTTGCACCGGCCGCCATGGCTCTCCGGGGTTACACTGGTGTCCACGCTGGCCTGGTCCAGGAACCTGGCCTCCTGGGTTCTGGGTTTTGGCAGGCGGGGTCTTCTCCTTATCTTTATCCTTGTCCTGGAAATTGGAAGAGTTAGATTTATTTGCTGAACTCTTGTACCAAGGACCTTTTAAAAGTTAAACCTTGAAGCATTTCCTTTTGAAGAAATTTTATGTATTTAAGAATTTAGTTTGGGTAGAACTGTAGGATTTAAGAGTCCTAGTTTGGTAGCCATGGCTTGTCAATAAAATGCTTTGTGTGTTAAACATATTGACCAGTAGATATTTGAGGTTATTACCGTAACAATCAATGACAATATGACTGTGTAGCTGAAATGGGCTTGCTGGATTTGATTGGGACTAGTTGTTCTTGATATGTATTATATAACTTTGTGCTATTATAGATTCAATTGCAAGATTAACTATGAAAATATTTTAGTTTCATAAAATAATTGCTTATTTTTCTTAAATACTAGACAATTTAACCATACCTTCTTCTTTTTTTTAAAGAAAAAGAATCTTCTCTCTTTCTCCTGCTTTTCTTTGATAGGTGGTTCATCAGTTGGCACAACGACAGGACCATCCACCTCAATTTCCTCTTTGAAGGTCACGCTTGGGTGGGCACGAGAAGGGGGACGTGGGGACTTCGGAGTTTTGGGCTAAAACAGAAGTGTTCAATTTCATTGAAGGGTTTTCAATTGTTGACAAATAGTTGCCCAAACAATGGTAAGGGTGATTCTAATATTCAATACCTAAAATTTGTAGATGAAAATTTGGCTTTTTAATTGTAACAATTTTTGTAGGATTTTTTGCTGGGTGAAATGCAACCACAATACATGGCAACCAAATGCTACAAGACCAAATTTATTACTATTGTAAAAGATATTTCCAAAGAAAAAACTTTTTCATGGAAATAAATGAATGCAACAATAAAAGATTTGAGCAATTTTTTCAATTTTGAGTATGAAACCTACCCTAGAGAAAGACTGAATGATGATGATGATTTCTGGATGTTCTTTCCTTTTGGCAACATCCATGGCAGTTTCATTTTGCTGGAAACATTAAAATGAAAGTGTATATTTATATGTGTACATTTTTTTCAGCTCTCATACAAGAGATTTTTACTAGTGACTAAAAAGATAATATTCATTAAAAGGGAGAAAAAAATCTTTTTTAAAAAATAAATTTTTTATTTTATGTTAATATCAAACAAATGTTTTCCAAAAAATGATTCACAAAAAACCATGGAAAGTAAATTTTCTGAAAGTTCTCAATACTTCATGAAAACATTTTTCTTATTTAAAAAAATTCTCACATCGTAAACACAAAACCAACCCACTTTGTTTGTAATCTGGATATCCACAGAAGCCTCCACCAGAAGTTTTGCTATTTTCCGCCGCTTCAAAGCCGAGGCGATATGTAGGGCTGTGTCACCATTCTGGGAACAAATAAACAAGATCTTAGAGATAGAAATAAACAGAACCTTGGAAACAGAAATAAACGCAATCTTAGGAAGAGAAATGAACTTCTTAAGCAAAAATCAAAGAGTCTAAATACCAGACGCGCTCTTGAAGTCCTTATGTTAACTCGCTGTTGAAAACTGTTACCTCTTTATCAAGTACATTTTGTAAAGTCTGCATATTTTTTGTCATTTTGGATCAATTAAAGTGATATTTTTTTCTGTGTATTTATTATGATAAGAAATTTTTCTAGTGAAATGATTCGCAGTTTTAAGACTCAAATGTACAAGATGTAAGAATACCTGATAACATAAAATTACAAATTTTATATAACACAGATGTTGCAGTATTTATACAATGTTGTTCCTGTAGCTTTAATACATCTCTCATATAATCATAGAAATAATTCACAACTTGAGAACACAACCAGGAATGAGTTTTAATTTAGCATATCCGAATTTTGATTTTTTTAAAAACCTGTTTATACAAAATATCCCTGGTGGATACAAAATCCATCATTACTAGAATCTTAAATATCCTGTGTCAAACACGAGTCCCTTGATGATTTGAACTCTAATATGATTTAACTTGATAAAAATCTTGAAAGGAGTTTTGGGGTATTTAATCTTTTTCCTTTGCTAAAGATTGCCCTCTGAGACTGGGGAGTAATTGAGTTCAGTCACAAGGTGTAAACAGTCTTATCAAATAACTCTATGATGTCTTTGGGAAATATCATGCAATATTACACACTGGCTTAATGAAATCATATTCACAGGTGCATGTACTGGGCATGGCAGATAGCAGCGAAATCTAGACGCTTGAAAGCTAATTACCTAACTACAAGTTTTAACAGTGCAAAGTTGTGAGCTAGACAGAATCACTTTAAATATTTTTCAAATACACTTCCTAATGATGAGGCATAATCAATTGCACAAGAGTATTTCCTTGAAATCCCTCCCCGAGAAATATGAGCCTACTTCAAACATTCCAAAAAAAACAGGACATTATTTCTTCAGAAAGAGAAACTGCACAAAGTGTTCTTTCAGTGAACGATGCATGCCTTTGACCTTGGACTTGGACCCTCAAACACTATCAATTTCATGGCATTACAGAACATGGAGAAATAAGTTCATTATTCTGCCAATTTACAAATATTTTTATCGCGTTGCGTGTAATTATTTTCAGGACTTTATGAAACCTTTCATGGGAAGTGATATCTCCCATCTGTAATCATGTTAAATCTTGCAAGGAAAAAATGTAATTATTTGCGCCACATGAAGTTTACATCATATCATTATCATAAAGGAAGTCCTTTACTAATGACCATGGTGTTCATTATAAGATAACGAGTTCTTAAATCTAGCACATATATACATAACTACTACCATGGTTGTTTGATAATGAATTTCTTAACCTGAAAAAAAAAAATAAAAACATTTTTGAGAAAGATTGAAAACAGATAAATGAACTCATTACAACTGAATGTTTTTGTGTGAACACTGTGAAAATGTGGACATATTTTTCATTCACACATTTCGACTTTGTCAACAATTCAATTACAAACAAATGAAAAAGTGATGATTGTTACAAAGACTGATAATCTACCTTATTTTGTTCATTAATCCTGCATCGAGCGCTGAGTAGAATACGAGTCACACCAGCATGTCCGTATCGTGCTGCCGTATGCAGGGCCGTATCACCATACTGGGGGAATCAATTAAGGTAACATTTAATAACATTTTCAAATGCAAGTTATTTATTTACAAGTCATGTAATATTATTGGAAAACATCAAGATCAGCAGTCATTTGATAATTCTAATTTTTTTCCTTCAATATTATTCTGTCCTAAAACTTACAAATTCAGTTATTCAGTTATTGTGTATAACCTCAATTTCAGTTTAAACGCAAAATTAAAATGTTATACAGATAAATGCATGTCCTTACATTATTCTTGAGATCTGCGTTGCACCCCGCATAGAGAAGCACCCGAGTGCTCTCGTTGTGACCGTTCTGTGCGGCGAGGTGTAGCGCCGTGAAGCCCCCCTTGTTGGGGAGGAATGAGTCCACTTCGTGCTTCACTAACATCTCCACTGTCTTACTGAACCCATTCCACGCAGCCTCGTGCAGCGCCGTGTTTCCATTCTGGAGATGAATGATAAAACATGTAGCTTTCTCATGGAGAATAATATAACCTGTCCTGATCTACCTAACAGTACAGAAATATATACAGTCAGCAAGCAATCACTGAAAATTGGATTTGCGTAATTGATTATAGGACGACCAATAAAATATAAAAACCTAACAACCATTACCTTATCTTGTTTGTTGACATCACATCCTGCCTCTGCTAGGACCTCAATGACCTCTGCGTGACCTTGTGTTGCTGCTCGGTGGAACGCAGTGTAACCAAGCTATAATAAGAGTAAAAACATGGATAAAATCTATAACAGGAGAAAAAAAACATTGATAAAGTTGCAAAAACAGTAACTCGAAATAAAAAATTTCTCTGAGGTTCAATAAATGTTTTCAAAATATCTACTCTTAGATCACAAGGTTTTTGATAACATTAGTTTCATGTTCAATTAGCATTCAACTGTAACTCTTCAATTTATATCACAGCAAGTTAAAAGTCTCCTCCTTTGGAAAGCATTCAACGAATTTGAGGTTTAAAAATCTTTTAAAAACAATAATCAGATATTATCTATAAGTTTTAAAACCAAAAATCTTTCATTTAAATTGTCTCTAAACTTAACAAGTGTGAATTGTTTCACAAATGAAATTTCAAAACAACTTTTTTAAAGATAAGTATAAAGGATACGCTATCACACAAAACCATAAACAAAATCATAAAAGTAACTATTATACAAGGTGTTGCTTTGAAAACCATATCCCACTAGTTTGAAGCATCAAACTGCCCATTTGCCCTGCCTTTTTTCATTTATATGATGTTTATCATTCTAAACTTGTAATAAAGAGATCCTTTAACGCCTCTTACAAATTCCCTAGCACTACAGGACATTTGGCAACGATTCTGGAAACCTCTTTGAAAGTAGTTCCGGCAGACGTCTGCCTCAGGCAGAACTGATTTCTGCAGAGTGACAGAATCTTGCAGCCAATCAAATCACCCCAAGCAATACTTATTGACCAATCAACACACAGCACAATAAAGAGGTTTCATTGAGAAGTATGTCTGATATTAGCTATTTCCTTCCTTTGAGTGGTGTTGTGAGAAAGCAGAAGAACATAGAACCACATGTTCTTTGAATCTAGGGAAGAGAAGGTTAGCAGGCTAGTGGATACGGGCTAATAACACCCAACTGGGGTATATTTGGCTGGATCTGTTTACAGTGGGAGGAACAGGAAGGAACAGCAATGTAGCCACTGTTTGTGTCTTGACACTTTATAACAGGAGTATTGCCATGTACTATTAACAACACATGCTGGCTTGGAAAAGCACTTTCATGATAATGATCTCGGGAAATGGTGTTGGATTGAAGCTATTACTGTTGTTGATTGTTAGAATAAAGGTTAAGAGAACAGATAATCATAAATATTTTTTAAAATTAATATTTTGTACATATTATCATGAAAGGTCCAAAGAGCCATTTATGGCACAAGGTTTCATGACAAAGAAAATATAGCTACAATTGTGATTCTACATGATGAATTTCAACACAAAATTTAGACAATCTTTAAAGATGTCCAAACAATTTTCTCTACTCTAACATATGCATTATTCAACTTTTATTTCTCTTTCTTATTGAACAGGCAGATTAAACAAGCGTCAAGGTAAGCCTTTTTGCCCTATGAACCATGTCCTCACCTTGAAAAATGTCTTAAAGTGAACTAAAATATCACTGAGATTTCTGACATTTATTAATTAAGTAAAAAAACTTTGATAGGGAGCTTAGTTGAAGGCAATACCGCAAATTACCGATTTGATATTGGATTTTGAGAATATATAGAATTAAGAAACAATTATTACAATGCTTCTAACTAAAAATACAGGGAACCAACCTCAAAACAATAGCAAAAAATCCATAGGCAAATGTTATTACAAGATTTTACAAGAAACTGTAAAATGAATAGTAAAAAATAACAGCAGAATAGTTTAAACAATTTGACAAAATATCAATAATATCTTTTAGACAATGAGTAAGACTTAAGAAATTAACTTGATGATTTGCTACCTAAATGTTGAAACTGTTTAAGAAATAAGGGGCACAACTCTTACTGGCTTATTCACCTTTATTACACTACTTAAAGAAATTTAACAAAAATGTATTTTTGAAAAACAATAGTCTTAGTCATGTTTAATCATGTCATTTGAAAATATAAATACAAATTTCAAATTTTTAAAACTGGGGAAAAAAATATATTCAATTCAATTCAATTCAAGTAGCTTCTAGTTGAGCCAAATACAAACATAAAATTTCACTTGAGCAAACATATCCTATTGCAATTCAATGATATCTGCAAAGATGAACTCAACTGGTGGAAATTTAAACACTCGTAAGGCAATTATGCATGCAGTCAAATGGAAATAAAATATATTTACACTTGACTGAGGCTGAATACTAAAAGCCTGTGTTTCTACAACCCATTGGGAACATTTTTCAACTTTGAACAGTTAAACAATAAATTGTATGAAGGCTGGATAGGATAACACATACAATACCCTCTATGTTGGGTGAAAAAATTTCTTCGAGCATTAAAATGTAATAAAAGTTGAAAATGAAGTGGAGCTGAGCAGAAAGTTTGACGCATTTTTTCTTACAGTTTGCCAATGTCAAACACTCAGCTCTATGAGTTCATCCTATTACATTCAGCTTTCCAACTCGCTTATAGTTTTATCAAAACTATCAATTTCTTTTTTGGGCAATCTCTTTTCATAAATTAAGTATTTAACAATACATCAGAAGCCTTGTAGAATATTGGAATCAGTTAATCAAGGTAGGAGCTGTTTTCAACCATGAGGTATATTTATATTATATATTTATAAGCTACAATGCTTACAGTATTTTTTAAAGTGAAGAAAGCAAGCGCCTCCCATCTCCTTACAGTCATCAAGTACCTTTAAAACTCTTCATTGGCTGCATCTAACTTTTTAAAACCTTTTTGAACTAACACAATATCCAATCGTTAAATACTGGCCCTACAATTAAAAGCTTATGTGAAACTATGTTAATATCACTTTTTTTAACAATTCAACAAACCGTATAAGCATAAGTAATACATTCAGCCAAGTGGTTTCATCTAAACATTTGAAACTTTAAAAACTATCCTTGAAGTTCCCTTACCAACACAACTTGTGAGAGTATATGATGGCTCCGGATGAGTTATTTTGTACCAAACAGACGACAGAGATCTTAAAGGGGGATTATCTTGTGAAGTGTATGACATGTCTGATTCAATACGCCGACATAGTTTATTGTTCGTATATCCAACCAAAGTGTTGGTCGAACGCAAAACTTCTTAGAAGTCTTAACTCAATGTTTTTCAAATCTGCTATGTAATTATGATAGTGTTGTTCCATACAATAATTGTTTGGGAGGAAAGGGTGTGGGCTAGGGTTTCTGGTTTCAAATTTGCTGTGCATTTTTTTCAGAGATTCTAGAAAATACCATATGAATGTTTGAAGGAGTATTTAGGTATTAGCCAAAATTGAGGGCTATATGATACCCATATTCACCAACACAGTAGGCGTTATATACTGTTAATATCTCAATTGCTACCTCACAGCGACTGAATTCAAAGGATATTTTCTAAAAGCGAATAAATTAGATTCAATTTTTTTCACCACTATAACTGTCATTTTCTAAAATTACAAGAGATAGGAATACAATGAACAAGATTCTGGATTCACTCAAATCTTTTAGTTTGTTGTGAGAAGACTTAAAAACTCAAATTAAATTCTTATTGAAATTAATGGCCATTGAAGTAATAATACCATTGAAAATTAAGAGGTAAGTTGATATACAAATTTTCTTATTTATATTCCAAACACATTTTAATTCTTAAAAAAAAATTTACTTATTGCTTTGAAATTATTTCAAGTCTTCTAAACTGAGTTTAAAGTTTGCCTCAAAAAGACTTTAGTTTTATGAAGAATTATAATTTTTTTATTGTCAAAGCCCAATTGCCAGTATTTAGTGAAGATTAATATTCAGATGATAAAGCAAGTCAGAATAACATTAATAAGAAATACATATTTTGTTCTATACATACATCATAATGAAGTGTACTTACAGCATCGGCAACATCCTTCTCTGCGTCGTGTTGCAGGAGCAGTTTGCATACGTCCACGTGTCCGTTGAGTGCAGCGTACTGCAGCGCTGTGCGACCATCCTGCAATCGTTATAACAATCTCTGTAAATTCATTGTCACAAACAATGTAATTCTTTTGATTACTATATTTGGTATGTGCCATAAACGAACAAATATACTGGTCAAAATAATTGATATCTCATCAGGTGATCAAAGTCAAGAAATGACAATATCAATGATATCAGAATTTTCATATACCAGTAATTATTTTCGTCCATTATAGATAATCTTCTAGCTTACACTACCTACAGACTGATATACAGATTCATGTATATATAAAGGGGACAGGAAGGGAGTAAGGGGAATGTCATTTGATCCTAGATTGTACCTTAGACTGTCAGGTTCCTTATTCAACTAGAAATGAGAAATTAATGGGTTCAAATACATTACAATTATGCACAGGCAAAAGGTAAAATATCTCAAATGCCATAAACAAGAATATCATAGTATGAAATCAAACTTAACGATTTTATACCATAATATTCCCATTAACAGCCACTTCAGATGGAAAGACATTCAATAATTCATGTTTTAAGACTTTTTAAGCTTGAAAATTGTATGTCAAATATTTTTCTTAAAAATATGAAAAGACTGAAGATATGTATGAATAAAAAATGATTTATACGTTTAAAGGTAAAGAGCTAATGACATTTTCATGGTGTGCCATAAAACAGCTTGACCAAACCACAATATGTCTGCAGCCTGGATGTGTGTGATTATGCCCAAGAATACACTCCACAGGCTGTGCAGGTTGACTCTACGCTATAGTCTCTGTATATAACAATTCTCAGTAGGTAACCTGGTTTAAACTAGTTAACATTTTACTTGTAAAGAATATTCTCTGCAGGTAATGGGTTAGCCTATCTGATATTATTCCACAGATTCCGTCTTGCAAACACTTTCACATACCAGCTGAACCCTTTGACTGTAGGTTCCTATCTTAAATTAGTAGTCAATTATGTAGTACTAGTATTTCCTTTTGGCAAAATAGAAACCGGCACCAATAAGGCATTTGCTCGATATATGTGTTCCTTCTTTTCCCCAGTATATGCAAAAAATATTAATGTTTGAAATGGTATTGTCCATTCATTGAAACTTCATTTTGGTAAACAGTTACATACACATAACATAATGAAGAAGTTTAAGCAAAAGTTTGAGTGCTGCTTGCATCATATTTGCTCCTAACACAAAAGGTGTATGGTCATCACTTGGGACGGTATTTACTTTGAAGCCTGCACAATTATTTGCCACACTGGGCAACTATTGTTTTTACAATGCAATAATGTCCTTCAATTACAACAACCATAACAAATTCTTGGATGTAATTAAACATCGGCTGCATTGAAACATGTATATTCTACCTGTCCCAGGCATGATCGAACACCCTTAGGTACACCAGGTCTAGGAAGGAGGTGTAATTGTATTTGGACTTGTCAGGTTCCAGTGTGTCTGGGGCAACATTAGACCTCGGTCAAATATAATTAGACACATTGAGTTGAGTTTGACATAGAAGCAGTGAGTTTCAGAAATCTTTCATTCACAGGATATAATGAAAAGTATTGAATTGAGTTTGACATGGAAGCAATTAGTTTTAGAAATCTTTAGTTATAGGCTTATATAATTACTGGTGGGAGTATTGAATGTAGTTTGACATAGGAAGGAACAAATTGGGCAGTATTCAGCAATTAGTCACACGAACATGATAAATAGGAGCTGTATTGGAGAGCTTTGTTAATTATATGGTAGATTTTCTACTTCATTTCATGTGGAAAGTTATCATGCTTCTGTCTACCTGAGAATACTTGTTTAATCGTTAACAGGTGAATGCTTTTCACAGGTAAGCTAAAATAGACAGGTAACACCTCGTTTCTAATTTTACACCTGAAAACGCTTGGAGATAGTGAGATATTAGACTCCTGCTGGCAGGTGAACAGTTCAAGTTTTAGACAGATTGATAAACAAAATGGAATTTATACATTGTTTTGAAAGTTGATAAAATGATGCTGAACATCAGCATAACAAATTGGTAGTAAAGCTTTACAAAATAAATGTGAAATTATATCCGATAATTTTTTAGAATGAAAATCGTTCATCTATTCATTGCTTAAGATAATCAAGAAGATACAATTCTCAGTTGATATACATTCACAAAAAACTTGAATAACCTTAACTTATTTGTAAACCTATTTAAAATAACAAAAGATGACAAAGCATTCTTCACAAGGCACATAACGTAAGGATTTAACATCCTCAGTGCTGGCTGATGACTAATGCCAAGCTGTTTTAAAGTGCACTGCATGGAATGCACAGAAATACAACATTTAAATCTTAAGTAGTTGCCTCTCACTTCCCATCTCCCAACATGCCTTGGTGCATAGCCGCACCATTAACATGCAATCTACGTCAGCAGTTGCATTATCCGACGATTCCTTGGTAATCTTGACAAACATGACACCTCAACTCCTACCGCTATGTTTAAGGTCAAAATCGAAAACCAGCAACTTGCATTCAACTTTGGAATTTGTAGACGTTGCTTCTACCTACTGGCTTGGCTCATTGACAAGGACACCTGGTGGCCGTTGAGAGAACTAAATGAGTTAGCTTCAGCTGATGTCTCAGGGTGACATTTGTACGTATATTTCGGACACAGTTATAGTGCTTATCCTAGTGGGATGTCTCAAAGATTTAATGTTTATCAATGTTTGATCAATGTTGTCAAATCAAAGTTTTCAACTTCATTCTAAAGTAAGACAAAATTAGAAATACCTAGAATAACAACATAACTTTCACTGATAAATTTTCGCAAGTTTTGATTACTAACAATGAAACTTAGCTAAAATTACTGTCAGAAATGAACAAATATTTTCTGATTTGTTCTTAATCCTTTGTATTTCATAAATTTTATATCAAGGTAAATAAAGAAATCCTTAACTAAAATTCAGACAATCTAAAAGAGAGATGAAAATGCAACAACATAATGCTTTCATTCATAAAAACAAAAATGTCACAATTTTAGCGACAAAATCTGAGATTTGTTTTCACAGATAAATGGGATTTTATGAACACATGACTCCAGTGAAGGCAAATGAATGGGTGTGCAAATCTTCCAAGCACACCCTGTCCACATCTTAGACACAATACCAGTAAGAATCTAAGACACAAACCCTGTTCAAATCTTTGCCTAAAACTGAAACTATGTTGTGTGTGTAAATAAGGCTTGTTGACCCTGTTTTCGAGTCAGTCAAACTTTCCAGGTTATTTATTCAATGGATTTGTTACACCACAACATCTCAAAGCAGTCGTTTTTTAAGCCATGTCACTGCCATCTTTGCTCTAGCAATCAAACAGATTGTTGTATCCCGAAAGGAATCTTTATTTGCAATCTGGGAGGATCATAGCAGGAGCGTTGCAAAAATGTCTCGCAACCCCACAAGAAGTTGCTAAGCATATTTTATAATTGATTAAGGTTTCAAGAATTTACATAATTTTTTAGTGTCTCTTTGAGAATAATAAAATAAAATCTCTTGAAAGGGAGGATTAATCTATTTTCAGAAGTTTAAAACCAGGTATGTTTTGCTCCTTACAGGAACTATAATCACTGAAAAAAATATTGCTTCAAAAGATATATGAAATGTATTTAATCAACAAGAGAAAAATCAATAAGAAAGATGTTATTTTGATATCAATTCAAACACATTTGTATTGCCATGAATTACTCAAACTTCATAAGCTAACTTTGCTAGGAGAAAGAAGTTTGTATTACAAGTCTTTCCTTGTAGTAAAGGTATGTGCATGATTTTCAAAATGCCATTTGCTCGTCTTTACTGCTTAGAAGTTTTACATTAACAGAGTTTCCACCAATGTCTCAAAAGAATGACCTAATCTGTTTCTGTAATGACCCTGCCTATGAACGGATTTAGGCATGCAATAACACCAGAGTAAATTGGTCTCCAATTGTGAATTTTTTCTTGGTAGGGGGTAAAGAATATTTCCCTGGCTTTACGCCTAACAATGCTCTTTACATTTGGGAGCTTTATAACCTGGCACATCCACCATTTGGTCAAATGTCAACTTTGAATTTAAATGACTTCTGAATAATGTGTTTGTTGACACTAAGGTATGAATTCTTAGTTTGAATTTATGTATAGAGAATGTAGGAATATTTTAAGAGGAGGTAAATTCAGTTCTCGTTAGTCTCACCATTTTCATGCATTGTAACTGTTCCAGGACTATCTATGTTTTCTTGTTGTATGATGAAGAAATAGAATGGAGAATAGTTTATGGGATAAATAATTTTGATGATCTCCATGATTGTCTTTTAATAATTTCATTAATGTATGTTTGAGATATGAATAATAAGGAATTCTATTGGAGTTTTGTTTCAGGTATACATGTTTGTGGGAATATAAAAAAAAAGTTTGGGGGAGTAAAATAACATTCACGATGTCTGCAAAGTCAATTCAAATTAAATTTCACTGACCTTATCCGGTTCAAAAGTCGCTCCTGCCTGGATGAGTTCCAAAACCTTGTCACACTGCCCCCTGCTGGCCGCAAGGCGAAGCTTGTCTTCGAGAGATCCGTGGTATAGAGGTGACTCTGGGGTACCAGGGTGGTTTGCAGGTGAGGGCCCCGAGAAGGAGGGTTGATGGTTTGAAGAATGAAGTGGCTCTACTGCCTGCAGTTGATGTTGGGAACCTAGATGGTTTGCTGGGTGATGTGTCTGTTGGGAACCTGGATGGTTTGCTGGGTGATGTGTCTGTTGGGAACCTAGATGGTTTGCTGGGTGATGTGTCTGTTGGGAACCTGGATGGTTTACTGGGTGATGTGTCTGTTGGGAACCTGGATGGTTTACTGGGTGATGTGTCTGATGGGGACCTGGGTAGGGAGCTGACTGAACAACAGGGTGGTTTGATGGATGGGAAGGTTGGTGGGGTACCTGTTGGTAGTTTGAATGGTAAGGTTGATGATGTGACACTGAATGAGGCTGTTGATGGGAACCTAGATGGCTCTGGTGGTAGTTTGAAGGATAAGGTTGTTGGTGTGACCCTTGGTGAGGTTGCTGTTGGGATCCCTGTTGGGTTTGATGGTAGTTTGAAGGATTTGATTGATGGTTAGGTCCCTGATGCAGTTGATGGTTTGACCCTGGATGGGGTTGATGGTTTGATCCCAAATTGGGTTGTTGATGGGACTGATTCGCTACAGCAGGTGCAGGGCCGTTCATCTCTGCAATAAACATCACAATTGTTAGCTACACATCAATTTGAGGAAGGAAGAAATAGGATGTGTGTCTTACAAATAATAGTGAAAGATATCAATTTCACAGAACATGTTTGAAAATAATAGGTGACTACAGCTATAAGGTAATCTATAATCTCTGTGTTGACCATGTTTTGACCTTTGGTCCCATAGGTGATTGTTTTACACTCTCTGCTTTCTGTAAACTTCTAAAAAAACATTCATTTTGATCTGCATCCTTACAGAGAGAAAGTCTACATCAATTGTCACTGATAACTGGAGATTGAAAATCTTGCAATACTGTACCGAATAGATCATAAATCACAAGCATGAGTTTCAATCACACAAGCATGAAACAAGCAATGTTGAATTGAAACATCCAAAACTAACACGCTAGATACCAAAATATCTTAAGTATATTTCATTACCAAAAAGTACTGGAATAGGTAAATATTATCAAAATCCAAATTTTGTATTTTATTTATTTATTAATTGAGGTTGTTGATATACATAATAATCCTGATTTTATTATGAATTTTGTTATGTTCTATCCATTTTTTCATAATTCCATAATGATAACTTGTTCCCCCTCCACGATGTACCAAGTTATGTTTCCAGCCCTGAATGTGGAGAGTAAAGACAAACTGCATTTATGTAACAATAGATACCATACAGAGTGACAGGCGTAACGAAGCTGATTTATGTGCTGTCTTATCCCTGATTACCATCACAACAGATACTAGGAGCAATGTTGAAATATTCAACAGCTTTTTTCAATGACTGGGTCAGTTGAAACTCGCTATTAGGATGACAAGCATATATGTATTAGATAAAGAAATGTTGATGCATTAGTTCAATTTTTTTTCAACTGTGACCTAAGTTTGGAAATGATGCCATATAAATGAAGATAAAGGAATTACAAAAATATGAAAAAGGTTAAATATGATTGTAATGCTCTACACTATTTGGGGTTATCAGTTTCTCTAAACCTCTATGAATCGGGTGCCTAAAACAATTCAAAACTATCTCATCTGCCTAAATGGTTCAATTTTAAAGCTTGTCTGTCGATGGTAAAATAAACTTTTAAAATAACTGATCCATAGAAAATTGCACACTATCCATCAGCGCCTTATAACAGTATCAAATTTATCTCCTAGGAATAGTGAATATTTTGGTATAGCATCAATGCACAAACAGTATTACTTAAATAGATTTTGTCCCTTAACAATTCTGTAGTTTTCCTTCACTCACCTAAAACATCCTCCAAAAATTTGTGAAGCACCATCGTTAGAATCACAAAGACTTTCACTGTAGGCATCGACTGTTGGTTCCAATATGCCACAATATCTCTATCAATGTGTGAATCATTTATTTCACTGTTCTACTAAACATAAGCCACACCCTCAGTCTGTGCTCTGGTTAGTGTAATTATTTATACATCACGCGGGTACCACTAACTAACCACGACACACAAACTAATTTGCCAACACCTCCATCCGCTCAATCCTGCAGAAATCAATAACCACAGTGGTCAATACAACGGTGGTAACAAATACGCACAGGTAAGCTTACCTGGACTGGACAGTAATCACTTACAATGCTCTCTCTTGTGAATCCAGTTAGCTAGCCTTTTAACTGCATCATATATTGTCAAATCTACCATTCTTATTAGTTTGATGGCGAGTGATCATGTTCCAGTGATTATAGCAGATCAAAATCCAAAATCCAGTTCATTTTTCGAGTTTGTCTGTGTGATCTTCATGTATAACTTACCATGGTTACTAAAGTATTCGCACAGTGAATTATCAGAATAGGTTTCGTATTCCCTGTTATTGATTGAGCACTTCAATAGCAGAGAACGCTCATTTGAGGAGAAATACCTGTGAATTTATTTAATGCTTTAAATGTCATTAACTTAACATTTAACAAGTATGTTTTATGCATATAAAGCAGTAATTCCATAAATTCCAATAAAGATATACCAAAACAAGAAATATGCTGGGCCGATTTGACTTCTACCTAAAGGGCACTTTACTTATCTTATCAAAAACATTATGCTGTTCATAATACCACTTTAAATGTGAAACACATCAAATATTGAACCAATTGTAGATGACACTTTTATAACTCTGCCTGATTGCATTTGTATCACTATAACATGCACGTTTTATTGTCAAACACCACTGTATGATCAACATGTGGCTATTACATCCTGCAAGAATTATTCAATTCCAGGTGCTACTGGCAACTAACGAGCAGCGGAAAATTAATCACATGTATCATTAATTTGATGAGAGTATGTTAATTAATCCAGAACACAGATGTTTCCCATCTTCAGTAAAAAAAAATGTCAAAACAATATCAACTAAAATCAACAATAACTATTTCAAAATGTAAGATTTACGAAGCTTGAATTGGTTTATTAACAAGATCATTTTTATTGTTAAAAGAATGCACCTCACTACATAATAACTTCCGTAATCCAGGAATAAGGAAAAGTCAACACACAAAGGCTTACTATATTCAAATAAGGCAGATTTTCTAAAATAGCTTAACAGACCACCTGAACCTATCAAAAGAAAAAAATAGAATCGTAATCAGTTACCTTTAGTTAAATCAAGAAAATAACTGAAATTACCTTATCATGATATCAAATTCCAAATGCAAAATCCAGATCAACCATCCACTCTCAGACCCAAGACACAAATGAAGGCAGTCACTACCAGTATCTTATATACCTGAGTGGAGCCACTAATGCAATCAACAACAATCTCACCTGACCACTACAAGAGGGACAGGTGTGAAGTTTCCCCCCTCCAGTCCCCTAACCGACTTAACTCTGTTATTGTAATCATTGGTTCTTAATTAGCAAGATAATCAAGCCCCTAATTAACTGTTCCATGTCTAAGAATAGTCTAGACTCCATAACGATTGTTGCTTTTGAAGACAATGGTCAGGTTACGGTTCCTTGGATCAGCTGTTAAGACACGGCTAATTACTTGCCTAATTAGGTAAACATCAATTACCAGATCAATAATTATTTGTGATAAGGATTGAGAGTATTAACTTAATCCTTGCCTGAATTGTCAATATATTATTTTATAGCCAGTTTATATTCTCATGGCTGAGAAATTTACTTAATGGTCCCATTGCCGTGATAAATCTTTTATCATAAACAAACAGGAAACAAAGCAGAAAAATGATTATTTGAAACATGGATTATTATCAATATCTCCTATGAAACACAAATCATTACTAATAGCTTCAAAGAAAATAAATCGCATTACAATAAGAAATAATGGAAAACCTGATCAAACAATTATGAATTTTTACAATTCTATGCTGATTTTAACTTATCATATTCCAAAAATATAACATACCTTACATCAACAGTAGAAATGAAACAATGGGAAAAGAGTCAGATAACAGGTTGCAACAGCTTCTCCTATCTTATGATTGCTTTGATACAAATCAGTGGTCTATTATATCATGATCATATGATTATCAAAGTAATAAGATAAATGTGAACTTCAATCCAACCTGTGTGCATAAAATCACCAATTTCTTCGAAAGAGAGAAGAAACAACAAATTAAAGGGACACATTTACATCAGAAATAGTTCAGAGTTTGAACTTTCCTGTGATAATCAATGCAATTTGTTAGATCAAAGATGCCTACCTTATAGAAGTTAAGGGTAATAAAATATTTGAACAAACTATTTATGTAGTTCTATCCCAGAATGCATTGGGAAGGCATGACTTTTGAGCTTGAGTTTCGCCAAGCATCCAGCGACAATAAACTCAAGCTTTGCTAATACAACTGACCGAACTCTTGACATGAACATGGTCTATAGGGTATTGTTAACTGACGTCAATATACACAGATGTGCTAATTGTTAGTTTGATTGACTACCTGGATATTGTACCTTTCAAAGAAACTAATCACAGGTCTAAAGTAAGTACATCCAGGTTTGAACCATGCCGTACATGCTTTTCCTGGACATATTTGGATCAACTTATTTTACATTGTTGGCATTTGTTCATAGTGTTTGTTTATGCTGAAATTTCAGAAATCTTTCAAATAATTATGTGGGAAGTTGTTACATACATGTATAGACTGTTTTGTTTTCCGAAGTAACTGACCGATACACAGATAAAAGTTTCCTCTTATCAGATGCAGAATCAGAGGATAATTGATCTCTTTCTATATGATATATTTCAATAGGTACATTAATTGCAAAGTCAAAAATAAAATATCTGGCCCCTTAAAATAAGTCATTGATAAAATACATCAAAATACATTCACTTTGTATTGTGAATCAAATAAAATTAATTTAAAGCAATTCTGGATATGTGTTACATTAAAATCAAAGAAATAGGAAATATTACAAAACTATTCTTGTCATGAATCAACCATATATAACTACACCAACATTTTCCTATGTGACTTCATTGGTAATCTAGTGAAGCAATACTAAACGTTGTCATTATCAGCGCTAACAACAATACACCCACATTATGATATTGTGTGATATCTAATTGCCATCAATATTCCATGTACATATTGCCCTAGGATACCACTCTAATGTGTGTACTCACAGCAGGGTGTATGCAGACATACCTTGGTATGTGTCCCTACCAACATCAAATATATGAAATAGAGAATTTCTTATACATAAACTTGTCATTATGTGTATTCAGGTATGGAATTTAGTAGGCATCTGCATGAGCATCGCTACAGAGGAACAAAACTGTGTGAGTTAGATCTTCCAACATATTTAGACAGGGTACTTCAAGGTAATGTTCAGTGTCCTCTATGGTTTGATGATTAGTTTTATGGATACCTATGAATAAAATTCAGTGAACATTTGCATAAATTTGGACAAAATGATCAGATATATCTTTAGTATAGGTAGACAGGGGTACTGCAGAGTTGTATTTTGTGACCCCTTCTTTATAGGGTTTAACCATCTGTTTGGTAAATTAACTATGAACAAGACTGACATCAAGTGAACTGGACATCTGTACTATTTCATAAATAATTTCTTTTCAACAGCTTCTTTCCAATAAATTATTCATGAGAGCATTTGCTTCCTTAATTTTTTTTAGAATTCTTTTTATGCGACAGACAATTTTTATGATTTCTCTCATGACTGACTTTTAGCAATAATGCTATACACATTTCAAAGGGTTTCTATTATATCTCAATTTGACCTGAAATCCTGTTTTATTGTGGATAATTATGGTCTTGCTACATACAGCATACTTCATCAATAACACTAGTTGTTTTCCAAACACTTTTAGACATACAAAATTTAATATCAAAGAATGTCATGAAAACTGATGAAACCACCAAAACCTACTATAACAAAATCTACTATAACAAGTTAAAGCACAATAACTTATCATTTGTTTTTAACCTATAACAGACATACAAACTATTGGCAGTGAGGTTTGAGTCATTTGGTATCACTACTGGTATGATTTGATGACACGTTTTGCCTTTAATAGGACGTCCAACACTAAAAAAAGGGATTACCTTACACTTCCTGTTTTTTTCATCCTGCCAAGATATCTATTTCATATCCTGTTGAATGTGCTTTCTGTATGGTGTACCACAAACAATGATTTCTAATAGCACACTCTTAGTCATTAATGCACCAAAAACCCATTGCTTTTGAAAACCAATTTTTACCTCTAACTTCATTTCCCTTAACAAAACAGTCTTAAAAGTTATATAAATAAAGATGATTTCATCTTTTTACAAATTGTTCTTCACAATCATTCTAAGACAACTATAAATGGAATTAATGGAATTAATCTATGGTATGTCATGCCTATTTATGAGAGCAACAGTATCACATTCAGTGCCTAAGGAACATCAACTAAACCTTATGTCAATTAGAGATACCATACGACTTTATGATATGCATCAATTGAAAAAAGAGGCTTGTATTTGGACTGGCAAAACTCAATTTGTACACAATACGATGAACACGAAGTGCTCAACTGAAAATGGTTTGACTATTGAAAACATGAATAATGTGCCATCTGGAAGACAATCAATATCAAATTGATACACAATACAATTACTCTCATTAAAAAACCTCTCAATAATTGATACCTGATATAACAGCAACCATTCCCTTTGTCCACAAGTTCCAACTATTCTCTATGCACTGCCCGAGGTTACTATCATTGGTGACGCAAAACAACATAAGACCTATTAAGAGCAACTTCACATTGATGAATAGACAGGAATGTAGGATCTAATCAAACCAATATCGGTGAAAAACACAATGAAGTCCTTCTACTTTGTAAATGCTGATAAATGTGAAATCAGAATCAAAATGAAAAATATTGCTTAAAATTTTGATGAGCATTGATAAATAAGGCCAGAAATCTATCCCTTCAATTGCCACCAAAAATACTCAATACATTCAGAATATGAACAATAATATAAAATGTCCTACCTGTCACCCTGCATATCTGTATTACTATACTGTACAAAGAGTGTACAGCCCGAGGTGTGTAGAACTGGTGACATAATACAATTGATGTATAGACGGGACTACAGCAGAGGAATGTGGAGCCACTGGCTGTCAATGGGCAGACATACTGAATGGACAAGAAAGGCCAGATATACAGAAGCTGAACTCCTACTGATTGGGTGTGGAAGGTGGTCTAAGCAAGTCTTTTTCTGTCTTAATGAATAATAACTTTACCCTGACATAATTCTGAAATTTACTTGTCTGATTCCAACCAAAATTTAAAAAATGTTTGTAATCAATACCTCAACTTCTCTGTTCATTATTATTCTGCAATAAGCAAAAGATGAAGGTGAGGTGGGGTTTAATGCTGCTTTCAAGAGTATAGCACTTATGTCATGGCTGTTAATATTATTGCAGGGAGAAAGCCTGCAATACAAAAGTGGCTATGTATTGCAGTGAAGCCTGCAAGCTTTGGCTGGAACTAGCAAACCATGAGTGGTGCTGCACTGAAATTCAGAGTAGTATTGCACCCAAACCTTACTGCATGTAGAACAGTTCTATACTGCAGACAAAGTTGTTAAGCCCCTGGCGAGATTTCTAGAAAGATTATTAACTTAAATATTCTTACTATTAATCTGATTTCCCCCAAAAAAATACCTGAAGTCTTGAATCTCTTTGAAGAGTTGGATAAGAATGTATCTGTATGAAGGCAGAAAACACAGTTGCCCAGAATCCACAAAATCTAACCACCTACTTTTCTACACACCCCATCAAATGAGTATTTCAGCAAACATCATCTTTAATGCCATAATCCCCAGATAAACACTGAAACAATGTAGTCAGTGACAAACAGCTGTACTGATATACTCCTGACAAACATTACAATGATAATGTAGACAAAGCGACCAGTATCATCAACAGGATTATCATATTTAAGCTAGAAACCTCAGAAGTCTACCACTTAAATGGACAAGTTTGGACCAATGGTTTAACCCTGGTGTACCCCATGCTGACATAATGTAATCTCTCAGGTAGAACAAAGGATGGATTAAAAGATTAAGAGTATGATGGCAAGTGATTGTAAACAACTTGGAAACTCTGTCACTGAGGCTCTGCTAGCCTATTCTATGCCTTTGTCCTCCTGGATACAACAAAATGAAGGATTATCAAGATCTAAAATTTAAATTATCTCAAAAATGATAGCTTGAGTGCTGTCTTTTCAAAGATATCTTTTTTTCAGTCTTAAGGTGTGATATAACACAGATTACCATACTATTGCTTCTCAGCTGATGAAATATGGCAATAGAGAGAATTGATTTTTTTTATGGTTTGAAAATATTTTCACTTGTAGGCTGGTTTAATGGAACAATACTGTGTATACACTAATAAGTATTCATGAAAAAAAATCATATACACTTTTTCCATAAACTATAAGTTTAAAATTTTGAAGACAAAACATTGATAATTTGTACCCAATAAATTACACTATTATGATGACCATTTCTCAACAAACTCAACTTTGCTGGTCACCAAGAGCAAATACATTAACCAGGTCAAGCCAGAGTAACATGGCAACTTTGCTTTTCAGCTAGTAGAGCTATATTGCTGTTCACTTAATCCCTTGATAATGAAGAGAGATTTATTAGAAGAGTGCTAATCTGTGTATATGAGGTATAGCGATCTTGATATACATAGGTCTACTTTTCTCTTAGCTGATTCAGCTCAGTAGGAACATGGATTCATGTCAAGTGACCGCAGTCAGGTTAAATTGCTCATAAACATGAACTTGTCAACATCATTGAACATATATGTAAACACGTGGAAAATGGTTTCAGAAATTATTTATAGATAGGGTTATGGGGAGCATTATCAACTCTTTTTACCATGCACTAACTGACTCATAAACATTACAAAGTTGCAAAAACAACTGAGAGTATTTAAAAAGATATTATATCCCATAACCAACCTTGTTTCTCAAATTCTGTATATTATTCTATTGGTTTGTGGTCTACATATCTGAATGATATAATAAAATTCATAGATGAACTTTTTGAAGAGACAACACTAAAATTAGAACACTACACAAAGCCCGACTTAAAAGAAAAACATATTATACATCTACAAACCTGGCTTCTGCACTGTCTTCCTAAAACTCTTCCTAAGATACTCAAACATTTTGAACACAGTAATCCACATATCAACACCAGCACATCAAAGGGAGCCTCTCATCCCCGAGGTAAAAATCCTGGTAGTCTATCACTTTGAGTCCAGAGGCTGACCAAACTTAACTGTGGAACCCAATGGACAGCCACTTCTATACAGAATCAGATTGCTCAAAAGGTAAAATCCAGGTGAGTTATAAGGTAAAACAACCACTGCAGTGTACTTCCGACCAATGCAGTCAACTTTAGAACCAATGCTGTTATACTACAGGAACTGTTACTAATTAACCTTTTCTATTGCTGCACCAATAACGGCCTAGCTTATGCAATAATACCCGGGCATTATGTTTTGGTAACAAATGACCCTGCTTGGAGTGATTTGTTTGGACAAAGGGTTAATTTCTTGTCCAAGCCTTGAATGATTTGATGCTGTAAAAACAACAAGCTTGGCATTGTTTGGCCATAAAGCATTAACTGTGTTTGATTAAATCAACATGCCTTGGTTTATTTCCCTTAGGCAGGTAATTATGCATTGTGATGTCACATTTTGGTAAGCTAAGATTAGTGTCTGATCGTTTACACTAAAGATCAGCTGATCACAGATGATGCCAACAACTCGAGTGAGAAAATTAAATAAATATTTTACTCATCAACAGTTAATTAAATCAAGATTGATAACATTGATATATAACATTTATTACTGTCTCACTTTATTTATTTCTTTCTCTTGATTAGAAAATTTTCATTCTGAGGAATCTGGCATTCTGAAATCTTGCATTTCCTTTGATAGTTAAGTAAAGAAGTTTCCTAGAAAATATATAAAAATCAATTGAATTTAGAGATGAATTGATGGAATATGTACTGATGTTACATATTATTAGTTTTTCTATTTAAATGACAACAACCATTTTGCTTGTTAACCAAACTAGATTTTGGAGAATTGAAATATATTCTAACCATTATGTAGCATTAAGTGATACTTCAACAAGTGACCAGATCTCATGAGCTCAAAGTTGGTTATCACATCATGATGTTACATGCCAGGTAGAACATTGACATTCAGACTGATTCTTAGAAATACCAAACCTGTCAAAAAGAATCAGTGTGAAAATCAGTAGACCCTTCCGTGTCAATCTAAAGGTTTAACATATGTTCCATCTGGCTGGACACAACACACACCTGTGACAGGTGAGAGAAGCTTGTTAAGGAGAGGCGACAGGTGAGTGATACTGGCTTAACTTCATAATCTCTCTGACTCCCATCCTGTCGCTGTGGACACCAGAACTTTCTAGGGGATTTATCAATGATCTCCCATGGTATCCCTCAAACTATCCTCCTGTCTGAGTTAATAACGGACTTGTCCAGGGGGATACCTGAATGATCCTGAGATCACCTGATCAATTAGGAGAGACGACAGGTGAACATTAGTGTTAGTAATAAAGAAGAGCAGTATGGTGCATAAGTAACATTTCAGCTTAGACCTAGCAGTGTGGAGGATACACACTGGAGCAGGCAGTTTATACCTGGATCAGCCTCAAAGATCCCCTGGTCAATTAACAAGCATGCAGGTGAAATCTGATGTCATGTCTGACACATGCTAGTATGAAATGAAACACCTGATAGAAATGTCAAAGAAACATTTCACACAAATCCATACATCAAAATTTGGAAATATTAATGTCAAAGGAATTTTTAAAAATACAAATCTCTTAACTTCATATCAATAAAATGTGTTTCATAGCAATGGTAAGTGACGCACCACAAATACTTGCCGAAGTTCAAAGCATGGCTACAAGTGACTCTATAAAACATTCAATTATTTCTAAGGTTAAAAGTTTCTCAAAGAGATAAAAACTTTTTCCTATTTTGTCTCACTATCTAAATGCAATCATTTTATTATAAGAAAGTTTAGAAGATATCGGCGCTCGAATTCAACTATGCATAGTACAAACGCTATGCAAAATCCTAGCATTCCAACTCTGACATGAAATTAGTGCGATGTATTTAACCGTGAATTCCAAAAATAATTTACCACATTTCATTATTCACTAACAATATAGGTGCCCTTCATGTTTTATCATCCTTCAATCAGTATTTCTCTTTGATGTGGACTACTTTCAAGATATCATAATTAACAGTCATTAGATGGTAAATCTGCCCCTGCTAGCCATGTCCTGAGGTGCAGAGATCAACATGTTTGTAATCCACATGCCCAGTATGATCCCTATCTATATTGTAGTGACAATATTCCATTTAGTCACCTCATGCGAACAAGTGGTCAAAATACCCTAATTGAACATTGAAAACCCTTTATGATTTTTATGACAATGGATTTTTGATAGACTGCAATGAAAATATGCTAAATGTTTTGATTATTTTTACCGCATTCTTGTCATTCAGACATCTATAATTGACAAAAATATTTCAAACTTAAACAGATATTCTAACAAATATTACACTACCATCTCCAATTTCTCACATTTGTTTTGAATTATCTAAAATGAAGTATTTCAAACATTTTTAACATTTTTGTTTGATTTCCATTTCAGCACCAGTTAATCAATTCCTAAAGTGATTTTAATTCATCTTTATAATCATGGTAAATATATGACAACCATGTCAAATGGGACACTAAACGTTAATAGAGAAATTTTCTTGCCACGTTAGCAACACAGAATCTAACAGGCAAACTGTGTGACTAAATGCTGTGGTTGAGGTGGTTTAAAGTTTTTCAAAGCCCTTGATGTACATCACTCAAAGAACTATTACTGATGGTAGAACACCTGTGGTTACACTTGCTGGTGAAAATTCTAATCTAGTTGTATTTCCTGCAAGAACATATACAAAAATGTACATGAAATACAGTAAAGATCATAAATTGATACAGAGAGATAAAGTATCACTTTTAATACATTTTATATTAACACATAGTACGGCACCTAATAACATATTCAGATGAGAAATGATAACATGTCAATACATACATTTCCTCATTTAGGGAATGTGCTTCTCAAGAAACAATGAACTCAGTCACTGGTTCATCAAGACAAGTCTCAAATCGCAGTGAAACATTATATACATGGTATGCAAACATTTAAGTAAACAGATATAAAGATCAGGGTAATAAACTCTGATTAAATTGTAAATATTTACTGGTCATTTTCATGGCAACCACAATGGATGAAGAACGTTGAAGCTTTTATAACTTGATAAAGAACTTTGAAACTTTTCAAGTCTAATTCCAAAGATATTGAGGGCTTTAATTTATGGGCCAAAATTTTGAGTATCAAATCAATTGATGGTATTGAATAAATGTTTTTATCAGAACAGAAAGTGAACATTGGTTGACTATAGGCTGAAAATGGCTGAATGGTGGACTGTAGGTTGTCAGAAGGTTTCAGTTACGAGTTTAAGTATGTTAACCTTCAAATGTCAAATGTTTTTCAAACATACAGCTTGATCTATATTTGGGTGTATTTAATCAGCTTCGTGACCAAAACCGACATTTATTTTGTGCATTCATCAATGACACAAGAGACCTCCCAATATTTGATCATATGACTAGCCAATGAATCATAATAAATCCACTTCTGGAAAGGTGACATTGTGAAGAACTTTGACAGGAACACCTTTAAGACGTTTAGAAATGTCATCTTCCTTTCTAATCAGTGTGCTCAATCATTTGGGCATCATATTATGGTTTGAAAAAACAATTGGTTGTCAGATTCTAGTAATTGTTGATAACTTAAAACAGAAATTTTCAGTTAAGTTTTATAGATAAATGACTATAAAAGTTTCTAACCTCTAAAAATGGTGTGTTAAAACCAAGGTGTTCATCATCTGCATAGCAAGTACATCCTTAATTCTAATATTCAAAAACTAATTTCTTCATGAAATGGCTAACTGGCCAATCAGTCATCTGAGGGGGATAACATAATGAGTTACAATTTGCCCTGGAGAGTCCCCCATGATAAAGAATTGAACCTAATCAATCTCACCAATTCATAATGTTGGAAAACAATCTGTTTGTTATTGGTCAGTCTATCAATCACAGCCGTTGTTATGTAAATACCTCTGTGTTTATCTCCCTCTATTACACAAACATTGTACACCAAACCCTCTAGGACATCACTAAGTATAACAAGTTGGACGTGCCCACTACAAACGCCTGAAGTCACATCTCCGATATGGAGATCTACCTACCTGTATCTCGTTACTAGTTACTAGCCATGAAGTAACATCTATGATACACGCAAATAATTACCTAGCACATGTCTGCTAAATGTATGTAGTCTCTTGACTGAAACAAGTTGCTTTTGCTATCATTACTGGGTACCTTGTAAACATATCACATGATTTGTACACTAAGACGTTTTAATGATTGCAAACCTTGACTTTAATCTAACTTTGCAAATTGAAGTTGAAGAGTTTTAAAGGAGAAGACAATACTGCTACAACAAATGATACAATTGAAACCGTGAATGTAAAACCAAATTCACTGTCATAGTTATAGTCACCTCTCAAAGCAACCATTGTACTTAAAAACCTATAAAGTCAAGACATGTTTGTGGTGTTTTAAAAGCTAGCAAATTATCACCACTATAGCTAATATGAGAATCTGAGGAAATCAGTTTTTGTAACACTGATTACAACTGGGACACTGGTTGAAAAGTTATTGCAAATTTTCTTGTTCTACCATACATAAATAGACAAAATATTGCTTCAGGAAATTTTATACACTGACTGATGTAAAGAGAAGAGAAGGTAACATTGAGATGAATGACAGTCTACTGAAACCATCTATTGCTTGATAACTAACAACCATTTCAATACACACAGTAAAAGTGACAGCAACAAACATTTCCAAATTGAAAGGGTCATAAACTGAAAAGAACATATCTCTAAGAATCTCAAACAGTCAGCCTAATCCTTCCATTCAATCCTAAATTACTCGGGACAGGACAGACAAGCTGGAAGCACTTTCACACAGTGGCTGTTTAGACGGGAGATGCGAAGCAGACCAAGTTTCTTGTGAGGTAAGCGCCAACAATATCTACTCTACCTGGCTACTCAGGTGTGACCATATACCTGGCTTAGGTAGATGCGATTGGGTCGTACCTGTGATATTAAAAGGTGAGCTGTTTAACCGGAATTTACACCCAAATGGGTTAGAGTTTGAATAAGAAATTCACTAAAGAGATGTGTAGGTAATGGTTTTAACAAGTCCACGTCATATAGGTAAGCACTAAAGAATGAACCTGGATAAATGATAAAGTGACTGACAAGTGTGTCAAGCAAAAAGTCAGCTTGTAGCAGTGATAGTCAATGCACCGAAAATCATCCAGCATCTAGTAGCATCTAGTTCTTACAAACTGATTTAAGATAAGATTTCAACAATCCATCCCTATTCAAGAAATAAAAAAGAAAATATTAACACAGATAGTTTTGATTTTATCCTCTCTATAAAATAGAAAGATGCATTATAGTATCACTTGATGTTTCAAAATATGAGTCGTAACAGATCCAATTGAATTCAGATTATAAAGTCATAAAAAAGAAAAAGGTTGTTATAACTTACTTATATGGCTTTATAAACTATGCAGTGATGAACTTACCTAACTTATTCAATAACAACAACTAGTGATTTTCCAGTGATAATGACTGTTCTAATTTCCCTCATGGAGGGGGACGACGCGTTAATGCAACACTTGACCTGAGCGGGTTGACAGAGTTTGTGTTTACTGTAGTCATGTCAACAAGCAAGCCTCTTGTCTTCCTCAAACAGAGCCAACACAAGAATGAGAAAGTTGATGCGGGTAATTTGTGAACTTTTTTACCATCGAACAGGATCATTTTCTAGTCTGAAAGAACTCAGCTCCGTCAGATATTCTAAAATCATCATCATGGTTACTACAGTTTTCATAAAATCCTTCTGTTATAGTCACCACAATGTTGTTTTCCAAATGTTTGGATTACTTAACTATTCAACTGTTGACAGAGTATTGCCTGTTTATTCAAAATTCAATTTCAACATACCAATCCACCGCTTTCTGAAATTAGCAGCGAAAGAAAAATTACCCATAAAGTAAGGAACCTCAGATCTGATATCAATGAAACATATTCAACTATGGAGATTCAAGAGATTCATTTAAGAAATCAGTAAATGCCAATCAGAAAATTGTCAGGTATTAAGTAATTCAAAAAGGGAAGGAACAAGTAATCTCTTTGATCTAAGACACTAAGGATGGAAGAAAAACTTCCATAATAGTGAATTGTGTATGCACACCTAGGTGACAGTTACATCTGAAAGACATTTAGGAATAAACTTCAAAATCCCTGAAACAAAAGATAAAAGAAATATTTCTAAACCAGTGAATCAAGTATGCACACTTGTTCTTAGAAGTTCATCAGAATATGAAAGAAATGTTAGAGGTTTATGTGTAGGGCAACCTGTCATGAACCCATTTCTATATTTGTGCCCTTTCCAAGCCTCACAAGAACCAGCATTCCTGCCTGTGTTAGACAGGCCCTACAAGATGTACACACCATTGGCCAGTAATAAACATGCTAATGTCACAACTCTCAACCACAGAGGAGAAAACATCCTCATTGTTTTCTGATAATAAGTATTCTTTGTAGGGTCGAATTGCTTTCCTAGACCTGTTCTAGTTATATGTAAATATTGTAAATCTTATGTCCAAGTATAATTATTTTAATTTTAAAAAAAAATTTTTTATCATGCGGACGTCTACAGGCAGTACTGTTTAAATGAATCCTTTCATGACAAGAGACAATTAAAGGTGCAGATTTACCTTATATGACACTATCAGCTGACACCATAACTAATGACATCCTCATTTGCAAGCAGCTGCTAATTGACAGCTAAAGGTGCCTGGAGTAGATGACCTTGTCACAAAAGGTTGGTTCATGTTTCGTGCTATAACCACAGACTGCATCAGATTTTGTGACAAGACATGGAACTAAACATCTCTACTCACGACACAGAGCACCAAGGTGAAAACAGAGATATACCAGGTAGAGTGTACCGCTTTGTTACATGCAGGTGCAATGTTGACAAGCAATCACTGAATTGATTTTCTATCAAATGCAATTTAAATTTTTGTTAAAATGTTTAACATTTATCAAATGAATAAGTTACAAGTAGTGTCAGAGAGAAAAAGAAGACTTAGTATTGACTCCCCAGTAGCATATGAAGGCATGGGGATCTAGTTGTCATTACGATACCTTTATCCCTGTACATGTTTTCTTGTTTATGTTTCAATGACCAACAAGACTATCTTGGTTGATATGATTTCAATTTTATTGAAAAAGGTGGTGAAAATTAAAAGCTATTTCATTGAAAAATTAACAACATCAAAATGACAGAATCATTAAAAGGTGACAGAGGTATCCCTTTAGTTTGAGAAATAAGACGAGTGTCTACAATAAGCACTTTGAGATCTATGTGTGAACAGAACACCAATAAATCAGTTTTATTTATTCCACATAAAGCTATGGACTCCATCAAATCCCAAGAGTGTATTGAGTTTTAGAATCATGTTATAACATGGGCACATTGACGCTGGACAGATAACGACAATATGAACTTAAAGGCATACCGTACAACAAATTACCATAACACCTTTTTTTTTTTGTATTATCATAATAACTATTTCATTTAACTATCAGTTAAACAACAAATTAAAGCATCAAGCAAACCAGTAAAATCATCTTCATTCAACAAAATCTGACAATGATGACAACAATAATGGAATATTTGTTCCAATAAAGCAGAGTCATTAAATTACCATGTTAATACACTTACATGAACTCCCGCCACAATACATTAAACATACACTAAGAACTTACCCACCCACAAAATACTCACAGGAAATGTCAAGTGCTAGATATTATCTCGATTGTACAGACCCACAGAATTTCTGCTGGATAACATTTACTTTGTTCTTTGTACACAACATACATTATGTTCTATATATGGATATGATTTTGATAACATCATCTTATTCTCATGCCTGCCAACTTAGCCTTAACATTCATGAAGTAAAAGGAACTATGCTCAAACTATTTCCAACTCTACAGCATCAGTTTTTAACCATAAAGCAGAGATGTATACATTTAGTTTATATATACACAGTAGTTTGATATTTCAAAATTCAAAAACCTGTTATGCTGTCATAACTGTTTACCAAATAAAATTGTGAAAGTAAAGCATTTTTGATAATTATCAACATGTAAAATAAGTTTTAAGACATTTGATTAGACCAAAATATTAAATAGAATTTTCTGAGCACCATAGAAAGAATCTACACTATGGAATTTCTGAACATAAACAAAAGGTCCAGTGTCAAAAGGATGGTAAATGACAATGAAAATCTTACCACACTATTTTCTGTATACCTCCGGAAAATTCAACTCTTAGTATATAGTACCTGTCAGTCTCTCTTACAAGTTTCATATTCCATACTCTTCTCACAATAAGAGCCATCACCGGCTCCACATGCTGTCCCAACCTTTGTTATCAACCAGGCGATACGCCCGTAACACATTGGTGAGAACACTTCGAGAGTGGGTAACTCTGATGCTATCCCAGGCAACCCTCTAATTAACTGACACAATCAGCGTCCTTCAGCATTTAGTGTTTCTCGGCAACAGGTGATACGAGTGATAACATTCCACTGACCACTGGTCACTTCAAGTTTTATTCACTATTAGTTATATCTCCCTTGCTGACTGATGACTTCAAGGATGTTGAGCTAAGATGGGGTTTATTTGTGCTTCACAGGTAGTGTGGGTCATTCATTCTAATATCAACGGGTATTATAAGGGATAGCGTCCCAGTCTTAAATAGTCACTACAAATGATAACATCCCAAAGTCTACTTCACTTCAAGTTGTTTTGTCATTAGAAATCCAACTGACTAATGGTGATATTGAATGTTAACATCCAACATCGAACTGGGAATTGGTCACTTCAAGTTATAGTCACATCCAACTGAACAATTGTCACAAATGATAACATCCCAGCTAACCATTCTTCAATTCAACTTGTTTATATGGAATGTTGACATCCCAACTTATATTACTTCAATGTGTCCATACCATCCCACTGACCAATAATCACTTCAAGCACTGTCCACTATGACTGATAAGATCAATTTGACTATTTGCCTCTACCATAGTGGTGTCCACTATGAATCTGACCATGTCAATGCATCTAGACTGATATCATCCAACTGACCAAGTGATAGGAACCTGCCTGACCAATGAGCACTTCAAGCCTTGTCACTTTCACCTTTGACCCCTAAGGTTCATCAGTAGGAGGTGTGAGGTCACTGAACCATAGCATCATGCTATAAACATGTCTGGCAGATCATATAAATCATAACAGGCTGGACAACATAGTAACAATATATAAATTTTCTACCTGTTTTATGATCTACTGTCATTTCCATGTAAAGGAATGTGCAATGGGGAATCTCGAAAATAGCTTTGTATTTACAGATATCACTTCTGATCCAACGAGTTTGACATCCCTTTAGCAACAGAGGGCATGCAATTCCATGATAGAAAATGCATATGACTTGAGTGTATCTTTTAAATTTTTTATCACCATACAGCACTTAAATTCCAGGGATATTTTGTATTGATATACTGATATTCTGTTGCAAAACTCTTTTCAGAGCTGTTTATGTTCCACTGAGATGACACCATGAAAGATATGAATGTTTTGAATGTGCATATTGCATTACGTATCTGCAGTTGTTAACTTCCTGCCTGTCAGAGGTGGCTGGTAACATGATGCCTGTTGTTCAGACTTACTCTTCTCCTGAAAGACAACCTGGCACAGACTCACACTTACTCAGAGCTTGCAGTTTCTGTTGCTCAAAGTTTGTATGCTTCAAGGTTGTCACAAATAAGGAAGACTTTGAAATGAAATTTTCATATGAATAATATGTCAAATTAAAGATTTGAAGGTTAGACATTCTTCATGAATCGTAACGTTAAGAATGTTGAGCTCCTTTTGGTTACGATATTCAAAATAACCTGGTAAATGAAGATGAGATGGTGCAGCTTGAAATGTTTGCTGCAAGAGTGAAGGCTTAAACTTCTTATCCCATTAATAATGACTACATTCCTCAAAGAAGACATAGTTTCTTTCATCAGCATAAAACATTGTGAAATATCAATAGAAGATTAATCCATTACCTTGGTCTCAGAATATTCAAGAGTAGAATATTTCTAACCATTCTCTTTGATGATTACTAATGACAATGTCATTAAAATTGACAACTCTAAATAGTTTTATAAGTAATAAAACAGCCAATGTGTTAACCATCTCCCTGCTATATTCATATGAAATGCTATTTAAATGCCTTCATGGCAGTTTTTAAACACTTCTCCTATGCAAAGCTATTTCATGACAAATCCCAAATGTTAAGAAAAAGGTTCAACGCTTCTAAATCAAAGTCCTTTCAAAAAAGGACAAATCCCCCCAACAAAGGGTAACATCCCTGCCCAGCTAATTATGCAATTAAACCCTTACAGGAAGCCCTATAAAAGTAATCTGTCCTGTAGTGGCTAAATGAGGAAATGGGCGACATCAAACTGTTCATATCCTGCCCTTTCACTTTACCTGTGTTCACCTGTAACGAGCATCCCACCTGGATCAGGTAGTCACCTGGTTGTAGGTATTATTCTCTGATCCCATTGTTGCAAGTCAGGCTTTCCATATTTTTGATAGGCCTGGTACAATAGGAAGAACAGCTTTATGGCTTTATTGTCTGTTTGACCAACAATTAATTTGCTTTGTGTGGACAGTGGTCAACACCTGGTCAATCTAAGTCAATATGAGTATATCTCTTCCAGAATTAGTTTTATTTCACATTTATGGCATTTAACAATTTTAGATGATTAAATCAGATAGATGTAATAAAATAATATAGTGATAAGACAAAACTGATTTAGCTTGCATTAAAGTCTATGAGATTGATCTAAATGATTAAATTTCTTGTGTCCTTTTAAAAGTTTAGTTAAGATGAGTTTCAGATAAAGAGACCATGGCCATTATGCCATGATTATATGGACTCTATCATTTGCAAAAGTGCAGGTTGAAGACAATCAGTAGTACCATGTATTAACTTAACAAGTTATTGATGTATTCATGAGCCTATGGCCTACAATGTTTTTGTAGTAAAGAATTGAATTGAATTGAATATCAACTTTGGTTTAAGAAAATTGTACAGCCAAAAGAACTTTTGAAAAGGCTTTTTTTATTTAAAGGAAAAAGGGCGGCGCTAGACGACCTGTCTAGAGGCGGTTATGATCGAGATACGAGCATGTGGATCCACTTAAGGATTCCGGAATGGGGCCAACAGAAGTTGGGAAAAACTAAGAGAACCAGAATGATATTGTTACATGTTTCCGAGTCATGGGATCATGATGAAGAAATCAACCGACTACTAGACGTCACATGTAACAATATTATTCTGGTACTCTTCGCGGATAGCTCCGTGTGTTGTGAACGGTTCTCCCTTTCTCTTTTTATTTAAACTTTATAAATTGTGTCTCACATAACAGCAAAAAAAAAAACATCCAGAGAAACAAAAATTACTGTAAGATGCAAACTTGACAATTGTATCTTACCTCCAACTTGAGAAGGAACAAAATTCAAAGTTATATTTTCCACTATGATTTAGATAATCCAGTTAAAACCTCTTTAAATCAAACTTTATTGGGTCAAGCATCAAGACGCCACAAAAGGTTTTAAGAGTCTATAGCAGAGGTGCGAGATTTGACACATCATATTCACCTTCCGAGGAGATGTCAGAAAGCATTCCCACCCACAGATTTCATTGTTCAACCACAAGGGGGAGGTTTTCTAATGAACCATATCATTTCATTCTAAAGATGACACCTCCAGGAAAAGATGGCAGTTTACTCTCCAACAATGTAATCATTTTCATGTGAAATCTGGCAACAATGTAACCACGAGGCATTATATTGCTCAGAAAGGAGAAGAGAAGACAACAATGTGGTATTTTGTTGTTCAATAACTACAATAGGTGGTGACAATATGAACAAATCATTTATTAGCCAATCAAGCTTGTAAGTAGGAAATTATAGCCAGGTTGTTTTCGCACAAGGTATGAAGAAGAGATTTAGTAGCCCCAAGGTGTTAAGTATTAGATAATCCAAACTACTTTGTTCATCTTCAGTAATCCAACTGTGTTCAGTAGCTTGAAAGTGCTCAGTTATGTCCCAAGTTATTTTCACACCATGTGTGGTCAGCAAAGCTTGAAAGTACTCTGTTATGTCCAAGTTATTTTCACATTTTGTGTTGTGCTATGGCCAGTGTTGTCAGCTTGTAGGACAAAGCTATGTTAAATTGTTTTCACAGAAGATATCGTCCTTTTATCAAAAATGTTCCCACAAAGTAGGATTACTTATACCATCCTACAAATAAGTAACTATGTCCAAGTTATTTTCACACCATCAAGGTATAGTGATATATATATACTTATCTATTGTTTTAAAAAGTGGAGTAGATTTATCTAAGGAAAGGTTATTTGTGCAAGGAAGGTTATTTTCACACAAGGTAAAATCATTATGTTGAACGTCTTCAACCAAAGGTTATTTTCACGCAAGGTTTAATTAAATGTACAATGCCTTCCAAGTATGTAACTCTTTCATTCTCACACCAGTTACAGCTTGATGGCAGATTTAGCAGCACAATTCTTCTCGTTGTTAGATAATCCAATAAAGCTGATCCCCTTCACCGGTCCTACGATCCAGTCCCTTGCGAAGAACAATTGTTGGATTAGCAATGACACCTGTGAAATGATACCTACTGAGGTACAGGATGTCTGAGCAGTTTATTGGGAAATCTCATGGGTAGGTAGATCTGGCAAAGGCGTGTCTGTCATACATCTGACTCAAAATATTTTCAGAATGCAAATCAATGGATCCTATATGTGTATCTGTTGGCTGATTCCTTATACATTTTGCAGGATATTTGGGGAATCTCCCAGGAGAGCCTCTCTTTAGCCAGCGGTCAATCAATGATAGTTCCATCAGTTGACAAGTTGTGCTTCCTGAGAATTGACCACATAGCAGGGTTCGACACTTGTCAAGTCAGCAGCTCAAGGTTTATGATGTACAAGGTTTACATTATACATTTAACAAGGCAAGAACTTTAGGAACAAAAAGAAGAAGTAATTTTAAAACATTTAAAAGCACACTTTTGTCATCATCCCATCTCAAACCAACTGACCTTTCAGAAAATGAAACCTTAAGAGTCCCTATTTAGAAACATAAGAAAAGTAACCAGTTTCTCGTACAAACTAACCAACAGAATTATAAACAAAAAAGAATCTACACCAAACGTTAGCAAACATTACGTTACATTCTCACATTTCTCCTCAAGAAGAAGCAAATCTCCTTCCTTGTAAAACACTCGGAAACCATTCAACTTGAATCAAATGAAATGCGAAGTTAAAATTTGAAAACAAATTCTCTGATATTTTCTTTTCTGAAGATTTTAAAAATCTCCTTTGAAAGTTGTAATATCTTATTCCAATACAGCTCACATGTCACAGCTAGATTTGACTTTAACTGCTGTTTAAATATCTTGTTTCACAGTAATTCTTCCACTTAATGCTGATGTATGTCTGAATATGACAAGACAATTTTATACAAGGGGTTCTATACAATGGGTGATGACATACCATTGGAACACAATCATGAAAAGTCACTATCCTTTTTCATTCTTGTGATGATTAGAGAGATTTCTGAAGTTTTTCTTGCAGAGAATGTGGATTCCTTTGTTCTATTACATTTTGTTTACAACAAGAAAGAGCTTTTCTTCTCCAGCTAAGAGTCATCGGAAACTAACATTTACATCCATCAACATGTAATGGTTATCAAACACTAAAACACTGAAAAACCAATTCAGCAAATCTTGACAGCCATTTATGAACCAGCCCAGCTGTTTTCCACATACAGTCATTTACAATTATTGTTCTAACATTATATAATCCTTAACAGATATCACACTGATAACACAAAGGAAAGTGATTGCCCACTTGAACACCTCTTGACAAGCAAATACAGGCAATCCTCCACAATAAAGGACAAATCATATGGCATCTACAGCGTCTCAGTGACTGCAGTGACACAAAAGCTGTAAGAGAAGTATGAATAGATCAGGCACAAATGTAGAATAATTACATTAACACAACGGCAATGAGAGATCAGTATGGATTTAGTGAGGGCCATCACCATCACAATAAGGATCCCCTCACAAACCATCTGACTGTGACACTGAGACTTAGCTTGTGGTTGACACTCATCTCCGCAGTATAACATGGGATGGACATGTGACAGCTTCGACTGGACAATGATGAGCACTTGGCTTTGATCCTCTTATGTACTCGTACATGGATTCACCATACTCTCATGTCTTGTTAAAAGGGCAAATGCATCTGAGACCTTTTGGTGAATGTGAGGGCATTCATACTTTCAATGACAGGATATCATTAGGAAATAGACTTTGGTCAATGTGTACAGAATAAATAATAGATACTTGTTCACATTTGTCAAATACCAGATTTAATTCATCAAGACTAATAAATTACTTGGATATTTCATGAGTGACATATCAATTTAGATTATCATCATAATTAAGATGATGAATGTTCCCATTGAAAATATAAGCTATTGACAACGTAGCTTGATAGTCAGTTAATGTCAACATGTAACTTTACATGGACTCGTTATAAACTGAAGTCACTGTAATGAGCTTAGTTAAAGAAAAAAAGTTAAAAGAAATACTTGTGCATTTATCCTTTTATTTTTGTTCCCTCCAAAGTATCAAGGGTGCTCATTCCTAGTGATTTGATTTCCTCTACCTCAACTCTGCTTTAGACAGTCGTGACTGAATCCGGCCAAAATCAGGCTTTGGTACATTAGCATACAGTAAATGACATTAACTCAAACCCTGCATGATCAGTATGCATAAGTAAGTGCCCTTCCCATCACAATAAGGATCTCTCGTAACCCACCCTTACTCACCCAGGGTCTAGTAAGTGACTGACAATCACAATAAGGATCTCTCGTAACCCACCCTTACTCACCCAGGATCTAGTAAGTGACTGACAATCATCTACATAGAAGACTGAAGGCAAGACATGGGAGATCTCATGTCCTTTGCCTAGACGTACAATGTTGTAGAGACTGTATGGACCTCCAAAAGCCATGTGACATGGTGTGATTTGTACTATGACTTGATTGTCCCTTTCTCAGTTTACAGTAGACTCATCCTCCAAACACTTGTAATCATGTACATGGGCTGACAATACAACCATTAGGAGTATTTTCACAATGCCCTTCCTCACTAACCCAGATTTCCCGCTGTCGAAAGGACCACAAGCAAACCTTCAGGAGATAGATAAACACTTGAGGAAAACAGTCCCTTTGTTGTCAGACACAGAGACAGCGGGAAATCAACCCGTATGAGCAAACTGTGATAATTCATGATAGACACAGTGTATAGGAGACAACCTTCAAATCAATCCAGCTTTAGTTTTTATCATCAACAACATATAACAACAACAACTAGAATTTCATTAACAAAGTTTTAAGTCAACACAAAGAAAAATTCTTCTTTGTACATTGTATTATCTTGTATGTCTTAAGTATTTTTAGTAACAACTTAAAAGGCCATACGAATAAGACATTTGAAATTAGACTAACATCCCTAATATGTATTATGTAAAACCCTCATGATGGAAATTTGATTTTTTGGAGATAGGAAGCTAATGTTTACATTATGTTAAAAACTGTTTTTGTATTAAATGGACAACTTGTTAACCTAACTGTCAAGCTTAACCACAACATTTCAAACCAAGCCTGTCAAACTGCAGCACTAGAATACATGTATTCAGAACAGTAACCTAATTCTTCCAGGTAATGCACCTGGTTGCAACATGCTGTCTGTATGGCCTATATAGACATAGATATATATTGTATTGATTCACCCAGAGGTAGATATCTACCACATCAACAAGAGTATGTGTGTTCAGCCACCTGCTATATGTACGGCTTACTCTATACTCTATAACAGGGTGCCAGCATTTTACTATTACATTTTACAGATACTATGTTTTAAAGGCTTTCAGGTGATATAATATTCACATGAAACTATAAATGATAAAAAAGTCATTAAGAATTATCAACAAACTGAAAAATATAATTTGGTGCACAAGTCTTTTGTTGTATTAAGATGAACATCCACCAAGAAAGTTGTGATTGTTCACAGCAAACACCATTCAGCCAGAAATTTGGAAATTACCATGTTGCTAGGTGATTGAGTTCAAAATGAACAAAAGTGAAAAAGTATTCTCACCAAAAAGATTCAGTTACGCATTTTCTTCCCCCTTTTCATATTTTTCATATCAAATTTCAGAATTATTCAACAATTACAAACATTTACCCCTTTCTTCTCCTGTAATCATTTCTTTCTTGCTCTGACCAAAAAAAGTTGACAGTAACATGAAACCAAAATTCTCGTTTTAACAGTTTTCATCAACAACTCAAACCAAAGAACCATCTGATAAGCATTAATTCTGTGGGTTTACTGAAACTTTGGTAGGAATATAGTCCATATTCACCAGCTTTGAAACGTGCCCAGAAGCAGAACAATGAAATAAAGGCTGTAACCGGAGAAGCTCTATTTCACACATTCAAGTTTTTATCGGGCTATCAACTTCTCTATTCATCTGTTTGGTAAGTCAAGATTATATCTTGCACAACTGGGCACAACATTCCTCCCAGTTGCTGTGAAATAAATTATTTCTGGTTCACCGCATACTTCATCCTAAAATCTTATGCATTTCAGTTTGTCCTGCATTGATATCTCACCGTAATACTTATCTTCTTCAGTTTTAGGATAGGAATTATTTTTGCATAATGGAAAAAATGATGCCTTCGTATACTGCTTAAGTTAACCATACATGACATTTCAATCTGAAGGCAAAACTTATCCCCAATCTCAGGTACAGTATTTAACATGAATTGACAATTTCATACCCTTTTTTTAGTAGCAAAGAGCGGGTGATCTATACTTAGTATCTGTGTTTAAAAACTGTGATTTTATGGGCAACATGATACATGGGAAGTTCAATGTCATTTCAAGTTACGATCACAGCATTACACAATATATTCATACATAGATATTTAAGGGAGATACTCACATTACTTTTGCTATCAATACATAATTCAAGATTGAACAAACTCTATTTAACTTTCCATTACAAAATTATAGTCTGGTAAACTGTTATACCTTTCATATAGTTTAGGAAAAGACTTCAGATAAAAAACACCCGAAACACCACAAAAAACGCCGCTAATGGTCGAAATATTGCCCTAGCTGTGTTAAACAAAAACTTGCTCACTCAGATAAGATAATGAAGTTAATTTATGGCAAATTTATCCAAATGAGTTCTTGTAGATTTGGCGGTCACTCAACATGATGCAGAGTGATTGGAATTTGTTTTTCATATTCACTGCGCTTTCAATGAACTTTTTGAAAGCGTGAATATGAACTCTTCTGAGTTGCCTATTAACAGGAATCACAAATTTAACCTTAGGGAATGCACAAGGATTGGCCTCTGACAAGATTATTATCCTGGAATATCACTGCAATAGCTTGGAAAGTGTCTTGGCAAAATACCATCGGTAAATAGGTAGAACCTGCTTTGAAATATTCTCTTGAAAACTCCTTTACATTTCAGTTTGTGTTCAGGCTTTTGTTATATCAAGTCTTTGTCAAGTATGTGGGCTAAAATTTATGAGCCGTTATTTGACATTTTGATTCACGAATCAATGATTTCATCTGTGCTCATGAATAATTCACTGAATTATGAATTATGAGCATCATTAATATCATACAT
This sequence comes from Phorcus lineatus, assembly GCA_921293015.1. Lineage (NCBI taxonomy): Eukaryota > Metazoa > Mollusca > Gastropoda > Trochida > Trochidae > Phorcus > Phorcus lineatus. The sequence continues at coordinate 26,701,328 of OV121085.1, read as the reverse complement.
TTAATCACATAAGCTTTGTGTAATGGAGGTTTTGGGAATTTATATTTTATATCTATTCATCAGCGTATGCCGAAATGAATATGCTGATTTACTGAATTTCACAAATTCAGAAGCTGCATGAAATCTTACATGGCTATATCATTATTTCACATATCTAATGGATTTTTAATACAAATCAAATAAACGGTATCCTCCCATAACACCCAGCTTGAAACAACAATGGTCATGGGCCAGTGCACAGCTTCTCCCCTTCTCCCCTTGCTTTGTTGCTCCAAACATTTTGTAACATCATTTGAAACCAAAACTGGACTAAACCTAGTTGACACTGGATTGCTGCTTTCAAATTTATTGAAAAGAAAAGAAAATGTCAAATTTTTTAACAACTTGACAATGATTGTCATTAAATTTCTCTGTGATATTTGTTCTCGTAAATATTATATGATGACCTTAGAATTTTAGGATTTCAATTCATTTGTCAAAAAAAAAAAGAGCTTTGGCATTTTGAAGAAATGTTTTTGCATGACACTGACATTAGTCTCAAAGAATATCACTTTAGATAAATAATACATTTTTGAAATTCTCTTTAAGTAGATCATGGAATTGCGGTAGTACATTAAAAATTTTTGGTTCCTATGTTTAAACACTGAAGACATCAAACCTTTTCCATGATATTCCATACCAATTATTTATTGTATGAAGAATACTTCCAAATGATAATTATCCCAACCCTCGAGTAGGAACAAATTTTTAAAAGGAGCAAGCTAAAAAGTTATGAAGATATACCATCTTACATTTTGTGAAGTATTTGAATAGCAAAATCACACCATAAAATCAGACCTTATGAAATGTGGTTGATATCAATAAAATATTTGGCTTTTTCTTACAAATTTGAGAGGATTATAATTAACTACCTACATTGTATATGTCTACAGTAGGAGGGTGGGGAGGGCCAAGAGGACACTGATGAACACAAGGACTGGTAATGTCAGACCTACAAGGTTCGCTAGACTGCTATACGTGTCATTCCGAGCCTCTTTGTCAGTCTGTTCCAGGGAAATAGGAAACAAAAGCCACAACGTAAACATCCATCAGAGAAGGTTACAGTTCACGGAGCAACCCCCTCTACACCAGATGCCCCTATTGTTGATTGTCAGTTTTCCTAGAAGTACATATGATATGTCTTCTCATATTCTAACTGGATTTGCTTCGACTTTTTCAGTGTATGACATAAGTCAACATTGCCACCAGGAAACTATAATTTTCTAAATTTTCGGACTCAAAGGATTGACAGAGCAGCCTGATTCAACCATGATCTTTTTATACCTTTTGGTTTCTACATATCCATATTCCTTGTTTTGAATTTTTTGGTTTAAAAAAAATACAAATGATATGATCCTCTCATATTTTTTTAATACATCATTAATTGTTCTTCTAATATACATCTTGGTCAAGCTGACTGTACCGTGTCCGTAGGGAACACTTTGATTTTGCAATACATTGTAATATTGTAGCTTCTGAATCTTGTTATCCATTGATACATATGGATAATGTTTAACTCTTTGCCTGCAGGTCTAGGAATATTCCAAGATAGCGTTTCATTTGTTCTTGGCCAATTCAAAATAATTCCCTTACAAACATGTGTCTCAATGCTGTATGTAACTTAACCCTACCATTAACGAGTATTCACCAACCATGAGTTACTAAAGCCACCAAAATGTTGTATACAGGAATCAATAGCAACCCTATTGTTGTTAAGTCATTATAGATTAACATCAAGCTGACCTTAAAGTGCTAGGTAATATGATACAAATAATTGATAAATCTGTCAGCTTGGATTGATTTGTGTAATAGTTATGACTTGTCACTCAATAGTTAATTAGAAATTTGCATAATTTTTTCGATAATTTACTCATAACTTACAAGACAATATTCAGATATCACCATTCGTATGTTATAAAACACACTCAAAATAGTTTGAATTATTGATATATAGAAAACAATCATCAAAATCAGTTTGGCGAAATTCAATACAATTTTTATATCGGGAGATGAGTAGATATGGAATTAAATGCCACTTTCTACCTTTGCGCTAAGGATCCCAGACATCCAGATGATTTTGTATGTTTTTGAAGTTTGTTTTTTGTTTTAATTTCCATTCTGAACAGCTGGCATTAAGAAAATCAACAGTTTATTTGTTAACAGTATTGTTGTTGTCTGAAGCCTAAAATCAGCAAAGCCTCTAGCTGTTACTGTTAGTTGCTGTGAAACCAAATATTGGCTGGAACTAGCATACTATGGCTAGTACTTCACTGAACTTAATGGAGCATTTGAACAACATCATGCATGTAGAAAAGCTCTTTATACCAAATAAAGTTGCAGGGAACATCACAGCCTTTCAGCCTTACTCCTTTGATTTTAACTGAAACTGCTCCTTACCAATAACTCATAACCATAGAAATACTTGTTTCACTAAGAGCCCTGGCCAAGCACAAAGCAATCTAAAGTATTAAAAAACAGTGGCTTATACTCAACTTGTCTGAGATCGATTTTGTTTTTAGCTTGAACAGCCGAGACCAAAGTACACAATATTAATTACGTGAATATCAGATTTTAGGATAGGAATGAAGAGGTGAGAAACCACCAAATGCTTGAATCTGTTGTAGGGAGCGCTTTTTAGGGTAGTGGTGATTAGATCCAACACATACAGCTGTGTAGTAAATATAAAGGACATAAAATACATATCAATAACAAGTCTGCTCGGTGACACAAAGCATGTTCCAGGGACAAGGTCACACTTACTGTACAGCGACACAGACTAGAATACTGAATGTCGGTATGGTTGAGGAAATAGTGTGATTGTTGAGACTCACAACAACAGCAACTAGAAGGCCTAGAGGTAAACATGGTCTAACCAAACACTCCTAACTGTTAATGGTGTGTGCTCACGGTATCCGGATATATCAGTTACCATATATGTATCTATACAATAATGTTATTAAGTAAGTGTTTTGATTGGTCAAGTTACCAGCCCAAGCTCTGATGTATTGCTTTGTTACAAAGCTCAGGAACTTTTGATATCTAACCTCCTTAAGTTCTATTCTACCATTGCAGAGAGTCTTTTAACCAAATTTTGAATTGTTAGTAATGAAAAAAGTGAAATTTGAAACAACAGCTACAGTCTGTTGTGTGAACTCTGATGATGATGATGATGTATCTGGTACTGTCTTCATCAGGGAGTTCAATATCTTAGACAAAATGTGTGTTTTCTCACACCACCCAAACATTAATTTTGTCCTACACATTTTTTCTCTCTTTCTAAAGCAGACATTGAAAACTGATGTAAAAGCCCACAGGTATAAAACCAGACAGGCCACTGCCTGGCAGTGCCGCTACCCGAGAGTTTAAATCACTGATGTCTTTTGTCAACGAGTGCGTGCGTCAGTGGGTGGTACTGTTTGCAGACTACATTTTTTGCATGTATACATCATTTAAGGGTATTGTGGTGTCAAACAGCCCTGAGGCACATATAGCATTACATTGAGGATATTTATCGTATAACACAGTGCAAACAGATATGTGTCTCTTTCAATTTACAATTTCAACTGTTCACCATTGCAAGCCTAATGCAATTAGGAGTTGAAACGGACCACCAAGGTATGCTAGTTCCAGCAAAAGCTTCAAATATATAACAATAATGATTTTTTCTTTCAAAAATATTTGCTTGACTGCAGACAAAGATGATCTAATTTCAAAGACTATATAGAAGTCCAATTAGCCTGACACTTCTGTGTGTACATTTGTATATCCTAACCATAAAAGTTGGCAAGACTTGTAACAAAATAAGAAATATGTTTGCAAAATGTGTCTACTTATATCATTGCAGGTTTTGTTTGCATAACGTTTTAAAACACATCAGGTGATCAAGATTAAGAAAGTAGAACTTTACAATCAAACTTGGCTCATTACTCAGTATATTTTGGGGTTAGACAAACGAATCCTAACAATTTTGATGTTTTCCAAAATGAAGAATAGGGTAAAAGAAATTGTTCATGTTTTTATCTAACATGCAAACATCATATTCTCAATAGCCCATTTGATGAAGGAGTAAGCATGAACTCCAAAATGTCATGAATCTCTCAATAAAGAAGCTTTTATTCAGAAAATCTTCTTTGAAGACTCTTGCTTTTGTATATCACTTTTAAATGCCCTTCAAAAACTAGACTGAATGATAAGTTTGATTTGCTGAGATGAAATCTTGAATAAATAATGACATAAGTTTGTTGATAAACATATATTGAAATATTGAAAAGATGTTATTTATTAGAAAGAGATTTATCTATAGATTCATTCATCTGTTCATGGTCGACTGTATACTTATCATCAATATCATTGTTATCATTCAAGTAGCTCATGTTAGATTAGTATATATACCTATTAAACTCTTACATCTAAGAAATCTACCTTATAAAGTTGTAAATACTATCTGACATTTTGAGGTTACAATGAAAAATGTAATTTAATCCTTTTTTGAGTACATGAATACATTTTGAATTGAGAATTATCATCAATCATGGAAATTTTTTAAAAACAAATTTTATGTGAAATTTAATGATATATTCATAATAAAGCTTTCCCAAAATTACTTTGGGTGTAAGGGGATTTTTCAATACCTATGATAATTTTTTTTTCAAAAGATTAATTTCCTACTTTGACCAAATTGATCACTATAATAATAGTAAAAAATACATCAAATGTTCTTTAAATGTATGTTTCCTTGTCAGCAGTGGTGAAATATCTTTTACCTTTCAAAATCATAACTAAAGAAATAAATCAGCTAAAGGATTTAAATATTCTTTTATTGCAAAACACCCACTAGGGAATCTTCCCACCCTCTGTTGACAATAGTGAAGAAAGGGGAACTTTATTAAAAGTGTGAATGACAGAAGTAACCCGCTGCATTGAGCAGACCACATACTGAGAATGTGTGTAATGTCGAGAACTTGATTCTAATTCATTCATACTCCATTTGTATCCTTGGCCAGTTATTAATAAAAAATGAAAGAAGTCTTGACAATGGATCTGCACGATATTAATTTATATAAATTTTAATTACATTGATGATGAAGTTGGCATTAATGTCACTTCTCTGTCTTTATGCCATATCAGCAAACCTTAAAGATTTAGGATGTTGTAACTGAGCTAGTTTTAATCTGTCAATTGAAGTTTTGAAAAATAATATATGTAAATTTCTAAGACTCATTTTAGGCAATAGATGGTTTTAACAAAAACTGTTATGTATCATAAATTTTGAATTCAATTTGTAACTAGTGTTTTATATTGCTAGTGTGTATGTAACTGTAATACATATATAACTTGCCTGCTACCATGTTCTGAATGACAATATTTGGTAAACAATCCAATTCAGCAAGCATGTACAACAAACACACCATGAAATCAAGTTCCACTGTTCTACGTTAAAAACTCTGTTAACTAAGTACACAGATTAACCACAAGATCAAAAATTTCATTTGCTAATCCAATGTGATTTTCTCCCATCTTGTTAAGTTGTTGTTTTACAAATATTTTCCTTTAAGTTTTGTTTGAATCTAACACAAAGTTAATATTGTATTGCTTAAGGGCTCAGGTCTTTGTGACTTAATCCTGTTAAGTTCATTGTAATCGATACAGGTTTTCATTTAGAAATTGTTGATGGATAGCCTAAGTTTCAAGAATAAATTCTGCCATTTCAGTAATAATTTTTATAATTTATTTACCATATGTGACATAGTGAGGTCGATTAGAAAGTATCATAATGATCTATTTATGAACTAATAATTTTTTACAGACCTTAAATTTTGTTTGTCAGTCCTCATTAATGGTTTCAACTTTTCTTTTCATCATTATAAGTTTCAATTTTGATTAATATATACTACTCAAAAGATGCACATAAACAGAGAGATGAAGATGACCAGAACATTGTTCATAAAAAGAGGCATGAAGTTTGATAGCAAATTGAATTACAATAATCCTGACCTCGTCTCTTACCAAGATGTCGATAAAATGAAATTGACAAATCAAATTAAAGCCATTCTGTATGACCTCCTCTCATGACTGCTAATTTCACTTGCTCCTGACAATATCATTACAGCATTGAATCAAACATGAGGAATAATTCTCTTCAGCATACACAGACTTGAAATCATGGTTGGATTCAAAATCCAGACTTCTTGATCCAGTTCAGTGTTCAGGCTTGTTCTGTCATGTATCAGTTTTGAATAACAATTTCTTTTACCCTTTGACCCCAGGTAATGATATATCAAGAAAAGCCTTTCTTGAGCAAGTTGCCTGTTTCACATCTAAACTGACCACTGATAAGGTTTGTACTAATGTATTCAGCAGTTTATGTGTTAAGGCACCCAAATATCCTCTGATCATACAGAAGCATCCCTGGTACCTTGATCTCACAGGCTAACCTCAAGGCACTTGGTAGATCAAATTGTCTAGTCCCACTGTCAACCCACCTAGTCAAATACCTGCCCTACCTCACAACTAATTTGTTTGATTCCGGACATCTTGTCACAGTTTTAATGAAGAGAAGAATTTTCTCTTTTGTTCGTATAAAGCCGATGAGCAAACAGGCCATTATGCGAGGTATCTGGTGTCTGTGGTAGGAAGAGGGTGCTATGTCGCCTGGTATTCAAGTTGACGGGCCTGGTAGATAGGACTAGGCTTTGGTTTATAGAAGGGTGGGTGAGAGATGCGGAGAGAAGACACAGACACACTCAACAACTTGAATGAGGTCGTGATGTCGCGACCTGGTGCCTGACGATGTCAACTGTCCAACAGAATGATACCTACACCTCTCTGTACACAGATTGGTTTATTTTGTTACCTCCCTTACCTACCAGCAATGTAACTGTCGGCTCATAATACATCCTAAAATCATGTTCTTTCATAGCTTTTTTTTAGATAAAGCATTGAAGTTTACAACTAGTTGGAAATCAAGAACCCAACAAATATCTACTCGTATTTAGAAAAATTCATGCTTAAGATTTTATTGTCTTGAATTTCACCAGTTCCTTAGATTGGCGGTAGATTTATCTAACTAATGAATCACTTGTTTTTACTAGCCACGGGTATACAAACTAAATGGTCAGGAGATTTATTTTAGCTAACAGCATTACAAATTAAATTTTTTTTGCTACTGATGTCAACCTCACGACCATCTTTTCCAATTCTATTTAGTTGTGAAGTCATGCAAAGAAATATGGTTATAATTGTTCTAAGTAATGTTTTTCATCTCACGTCACTTCATGATTAGGGACTAGCAAATCAACAAATCAAGAAAATACAAATGCTGGAAAAAAATTGGACAAGAGTACAAGATATTCTTTTGTTTCAATAACATTAAAATGAATAAATGCAAACTAAGAATACACTTTTCCATACTCACTTCATTCCTTTTGATACTATTTCAGATACTTACATATATTTTATTACTTGTAACTAAAAGCATATTTTTGCATTAATCAAACCTCTTAAATTTCTCTTAAATGTCCTGTTCAGAAACCAATCTAACTCACTGTGGTCTCAATCAAGCAAGTACCTGTACCTATGGACAGGTGTAATTACCTAACAGCTCATGATTTATGAAGATCCCTACGGTTGTAATAAACCTATCAAATGCTATCAACCAATCTATTATAGAAAACTGCATGTCATTCGAATGATGAGTGCACAGCAAACAGTCTGAGTAGGCTTGCATGGTGTCATACGGCCCACAATGAATTTACTCTCTTCAAGAAATATTTTTTATAGACTTTAATTTTCAACTTAGCAAAGACTACAAATATATTGCTTGTTTTACGAAAACTGATAAAATTTTAGAAATTGGAAATGAAGATAGTCAGAATTCTGCTCAGTAGAATATATTAAATCCTGACGAAGGTGATCATGACTGTTAAACAGCACTTGGTGAGAACTTAACTTCTATGACAGCATCTGAAAGCCTGCAATGTCATTGTTACTGTGTAATATTGTAGAACATGCAAGTATCTGTTTGGATCTACAAACCAATGATGGGACCACCCTGTATTTCAATGAATCATTCTACCAAAACCTTATTGTAGAGACCAGTTTCTATCAATAAACAAAGGTGTTGAAGCACTAGCAGGAATATAGAGCCTCAGACCTCTCCACTGCACAAAGGTCACGGGTTAGTTTTGGAGGTAAATAGTCACCTTCATTGGTAATTTGGTTACAGGGGGTTAACATTTCCGTTTTTAGCTATGTTCATTGTATAAGATTAGACATTTAAGGTTATCAACAGTAAGTTACGCATAGATCATGAACAGCAAGAAATCTAAGATGTTGTACATATTTTTATTTCTACCTGTATATAAATTCTGACCTAGAAACACACAGCTGAAAGCAATTCTCAGTCAAAGTGAGTCAGTTTTCCTGGGGGTCTAACCTTAATCCTAGCTTCTAACAGATCACATGGAGATAACCAAATGAGTTCACACAGCAAATTGAGAAACAAATGTAGGTCCATTAATACAGATTAAAACTCAGTATTTGTGAGGCAAGATGAGGTGGCGACTTTAAATCTGGTTTCCATTTAAGTAATGATGTATTTAAGTTGATATTGTTTTTAAAGAAAAACAACCTGCAACACATTTCTTTTACTTTGCATTACAATGAAACTTGTGAAGTTTTGTAAATACTTTGGAGAAACTTAATTACATGTATTTCAATCGAGCACTGACTCAAAACTAAAGACATGAGATTCCAAAATCTGATTAAGGGTGGGATAAGTCGGGAAGAAAACTTCCATTCAATCAAAATTTTCCATTTGTATGTTTCCTTATTTTTTAAATTCTACTTGCATAATCATATTGTTTAAAGTATTGCATCTCTGATTAGTGATACCTAAATGAAATAAGTTACGTGACATTCTTAATTTTGGTATAATACTTAAGGCCATGAGAATTTATCATCTCCCTCGCCAATATAACATACTGAAGGGCCGAGAGTTTTTGTTGTCAGATTTCAACACAATAGCTATTTGATAACACCTTGTATCTTATAGGGCACTGAATTCGTGACTAATCTTTGTATACAAGGTATGGAAAACTGTGGCATAAATCTTATTCTTCCTTGAGATAATCAACAGCCATGGTGTTGGCTCTATATATCACCTAGAGGTAATAACGCCTGACAGGCTACCCTCTGATTGGCTGGGCCTTGACGACCCCTCAATGTGACGCCCATAATTGGGGAAATGATATCCCCTTTCTGGTAGGTATTGGCCCTATCACATGTTCATATCAGTTACAGGTCCACAGTGACCTGATAATGACCCAGCCTCGTTTGTTTACACAAAATTATTCTGTAATTGACAAATTTACTGCCTGATTTAATTAACTGAATCAGGGGCTTGACATTTCCTTGTATTTATTCACTCCCTCTGAATAAGACTAGCTTGCAGTACACTTTGTAGCATTATCTGCTTTGTTGTAGGTAATCTGGCAACATTGAAATTGGATGAAACAGTTAATGGTCATCCAATCGACATGAAATTTTTTGATCCATGACTACTTTTTTTACCACTTACATTTATTTACTTCTGCTGAAAGAAGCCATTGCGATTCTGCTTGAAGCATGAAATAGATGCTTCATATGTATTTGATTTGTTACTTTCAATTTAGGTCCTTAACAAACCAAAAATACAATGGGTTCATGTGCAAAGAGTAAAAATGATTAATCAGAAACCATGATGTAGTGGTTGGTAAGACTCCAGGGTCTGGATTTTCTAAACTCTTCACATACAATAACCACAAGCCAGTAACCATGAAGATGCCGAGAGAGCTCAGAAAAATATGAGTTGGAATATTTCATTGGCAATTCTACAACAAACAGTTTACCTATGACGGTCAAACATTAAAGGTTCACATTAGATCATTTATATTTTTACTTATCTATCAAAACAATTTTCGAAAAGTAAAAATTTCTGAAACATTCATCTCATGACATATACCGATATTCATCAATTATAAAGAATAGAAAAGTTATCATTCAAAGAATTATAAATTTACCATGCATGAGATATATATCTTGAAGGTACAAATTGATATCAAATATCACTCGGAACAGAAGGTCAACTCTACTTCCAGGAAATAATTCAAGATGAATCTTCAGAAAAATTGTAGATCATTTCAAGGTCATACGCATAAATCGAAGCAACTTTTTTTGTTATTCATTCTTACAAAATTGTGAAATAAAAAATGATGACACCAGAACAAAATATAGATTTGATCAGATTGATGGTTGATGGCATTTTCTGTTTGTGAACCTATTTCTTGTAGTTACGGGTACATATTTCAGGTCTCTGTGATCAGAAGCTGCTACGAGACACTTTTTATGAGGCTATAAAACCTAAAGGCTCATTGTGTTGCTAAACCTTCCACTAAATGTCTTGAGAAGTAAAACATGATCCAAATTGAATGTATGCCTATTAGGACTAACCCAGTTTTCAGAACAAGAGAACGATTCACCAGTTCATACTTCAAGGCTATAGACTACTTTTTACAACATATAAGAGCATATCTGCCTTTCCTTTATGTCAAGCCCCTGTCAATACCCTACATCTCATGTACATCTAATGTACATCTCACCCTTCATCTACCACATCAGACAGCTTTTAAGGTAGTCATACACACCAGTGATTACTCGAGTTGATTGATATAATATATATAAATTATCATGAGATTTGGAAGGCATACTTGGCATCTATCACTGATAGAAATATATCCAAGGGGTTCTGAGTGTTCAATAATCTGAAACAGTTTATCTGTAGTTTTCTGAATTAAAAGAGTATTGACCCCTGTAAACTGGTCCCTCAGAATGGATGTACACTGATTGATTCAGCAACTCAAATATTTACTTTGTTTTTGTAACAGCCAGAATGTTTTCTTTTTAGCAAAATCAAAGCATACCACCCTGGTGCCTATTCAGTGTTTCAGATTTACGGCGCGACCGCGACATTCTCGCATGATTTCTAAAAAATGTCGCATGGGTTTTCAGCCTTATGCGACTAACTGTCGCGTGTAATTGTTTAATTGTACAATTAAATTTTGAAAAAGCTGTCAACTCATCTTCATAGAGGATACAATAATAAACTGTCGGGAAATCGCAAGTCCTCATTGTTTACATGCTGTTACTATACCCTCCCTCCAATGACTTCAATTTCCGGTTACAAAGCTCCATGCATCGACCGAGCATGATATTTATCAAGCCCACAGTGTTTGGAGCTTGCGTTAAAAGGGGTGCACAAAGGAACAGCGACCTATATCATATCTGAGGTGATTGTCACTGTCGGCTTTCATTACAGGGTCAAAACATTACGTGGTGTGTGTCAAGTAGTTAATATGCGTCATAATTCTACTTAATCATGTTTAAAAGAACTTGAGTGCTTTTAGTTTACTCAATGTAATATATTTTCAGTATTTTACCAAGGCACGGTTACGTCTATGAATAGATCTGTACATCGTCTGCTTTGCTGTTATAATAAAAATTCTAAACACCCAGTAGTGATTTACTGAATGAATGACTAGTGAAACTTGCTTATTAAACATTGAAATGTTAACCGTTAAGTTAAAAACTGTTAAGAAAATTAATGAATCAGAATGATTTTAGTGACTGAATTAAAATTCAATTTTAGACACCTGCTGCATAGTTCCCACATGTTATTTTCAATATATATCTTTATATGACCGGCTTTAATAATGGGATTAGGGAGATGGAAACGTTTATGTCACAAACATCAGAACAAAATATTTGACTGTTTTGTTTGTTTTAATGCTTGACTCATTGTTTTTGAAAATGTCTCATCATTTTTTAGCTTCATGAGACATTTGTCTCACTCTGACTGAAAACAATCTGAAACACTGCTATTTCTGAAAAACAGATGGAGAGGTCCCTTACAGCAATTTTAAAGAAAACAGTCTGCTCCGAGTCCTCCCCTAGCTAATGTTAGTGTACCAGCCAGCTCAATAGGGCGACATCTTGCAACTGCACACAAAGAGGCACACCTGACGCACATATTAAAACCCTCGGGGATCTCGTTTCACATTTCTTTCACATGTTAAACACTCAGTATGGGGAGTGTGATAGTCACAATAAACCACCTATTGGCCTAGTCACATGACACCAAATGCAGGCAAGGAGACAGGAATAATTCCTCCACCCGCCAATAACTCTTCAAGATATGCACGCGTATTGTGCGTCCTGTTTGTCGAACCCGAGATGTCAACAGGCGTCTACATAAGCCAAGGGTCGCTAGTTTCCCTCAAAACCAATCAAGTAGAAACGCTTCGACAAGTTCATTAGTTTGACAGAGATATTAAGTAGCGCCTGCATGCTTAAGAAATAGGATAGGGTGGGTATTTGTAGACATGACTCGGCTATTCACAACTATTTCTCAACGAGGATATTATTATTCTTTATTGATGTATCATATAGCAATTATGCATGCTGTGATTTTGAACGAAGATATTTATGAAAATGTAATTATCTAAGCCTTTGATTTAATGTACACTCTTGGGTTGCAAATTTAAAATTTAGATAGTTCAGTTTTTGTTAACTGACTTATTAATGCAAACTCTTTCTGACTGTCCAATTTACAGATAAATGGTAAGAGACAGGGATATGCCAGTTTATTCCAGAACCTTCAACATAAGGGTTGAATTTAGTGGTACTTCAATAAACTGAAACTGTTAAAATATTCCACAATACAAAATCATTCAGTGAATAATAATATGTCTTTTAAAAGTATATATTCAACTAACACTGATAGCTATAATTATAAATATTATATAATTTCATGATAAAAATCAATCCATCATGAACGTATAACCACAACCTTCTTCAACTCAATATGCATCATGAAAAGAAAATCCACAACCACCCATGTCTAAATACACTAAATCACCATCTCAAGAAATCTTAGCCTGAACAAACCATTGTTTGTCATAAACATTAAAGTTTGATCTTTAAAATCACAAGAGCTTGTATCAAATTCAACCATCAAATGTATCAATGTTAGCTGCACGTGACATATAAAGCTTAGGGCGAGCAGAAATCTAGTGTTCTTCCGATCAAATGCAAAATCTAAACAGTTTTGGCAATCATCAGACTGTCTGTTTGGAGATTTTAATGGAAGATAAGTAGTTGTGAGGTAAATCCTACCAGTTCCCCGCCTTCAATAGTAATGAGATTACTCATTTTCCTTTGAAAATGGATCATGTTACAGACATAGACGCATAAATACAGTCTCAAATTTTAAACTTGAATATATTTTTAAGAACACGTATTGTTTTAGGCAAAAAGTTTTTAAAATTTTTTTTGAAGCTCATGTAAATAAAGATATAATAGACGATATTGTGTTCCTTGGTTACACTCAGATTTAATCATTCTGTCAACATTATCATCATTATGATAAAGTATAACAAACTTAACTGAAGATACAGCACACACACAAATATTTCAAATATATAAAAAGAGAGATCGAAAAGTACAATAAATTAGCCAAAAATGCAGTAACTATGAATTGAAATGTTTATCTTTAGCAATTTTTGGCCAAGCTATCGTTTTCTATTTATATAATTTTATAACATGTACTGTTTGTACAAAACATGTGTAAGATAAAAATATTTTTGGGGGGTAAAAATCTTGTAAGGAAATATCCCCAGGGGCAAGATCCTTAAATCATCTTATATGTTTAATGAAAACATTAAAAATAATATAAACTGTATAAGTAAATTTTGACCACTAATTTAAATTTACATAACATGAAAATCACAAGCTTAATCCTTCAGTCAACCAAAATTGTTTTTAAAAATACATAGTATTACATCATACTTCAAGGCATAACAAAATTATTCTTTCAATGGTTTGCCCACCATATTCCACTCCCCTGCAGAGAATAACTGATTGTATCTTTGATTTACCTAGCTGATAACAAGATTTCACATATACATAGTGATCCTTTGAGTCTGCTGTTAGACAAACATTATGAGACTGGCCCAATATCCCAACAATAAAACATGTATGTGCCTTTGTTTAGTCTGTTTGCTGTCTGTTTTAATACTGAAATCAATATCTGAACCATACATTCAGCATCCAAAACTGATATCAACGTCCAACATACACTTTTAGTAGAATTATCTAAGTTCAAAGCTAATAAACATGTATCAACATAACAAGGTATGTAATTTGTCTACACTTCACTTGCTGTTTCACATTAATAAATTCCATTTCAAATACATACTATAAAGTCTCTTTCACTTACATGATTAACCTTTTTAAAAAACTGACATCAACATCTCAAAGTTTGAAATGGACATAACACAACTGAAATCAACAAGTAAAATTATTAATTTCATTCAACTGAAATCAACATCATTTTCAACCAAAATTAACAAATTCAAATCTGATTCCACTAAAACTGACACTGGGGACCACTATCTGTTTGAGAGATGAAAGATAAACACTCTGAAAGTGAAGCATATGTTCCTTAAAGAGCTCTGTTTAGTGTTTGCTGTCTGCGTTTCATGCAAGAACTCACTTCAATTGAAATCAACGACTTGTTCATCCCCCATGCTGGCAGGCAAACAGTGAACCCACCCACTTCTGATTGAAAAAGAACTTGGGACAAGGTCAGCTTTTTATCTAATAATTGCATCAATGGGCAAATCTGGGATGTCTTTGAAAAGAAAATATAAGTTAATATTCAGTCTTGAACATTATTTTCATATATATTGAATGAAATATCAAAATTTTACTTATTTTATGTGTCACATATAATAATACATTTGAGATTTACGTGGACTGTGCTTGAAATATAATCTAATTTTAAAATCTGGGTTTCCTTGAGAAATAAATTATGATATGTTGATGGATTTTTTATGACATTGGACAAAAGTCTATATTCAGAAAGTAATGATTCTATTGGATTCTATCTTTTCTCTTAATGATTAGTATAAAAGTTCTCAGTCAATTGGTGATGAAACTTTCCACCAGAAATTAATACAGCTTGCACAATTATTTTCTACAACAAAGTTGTTATTTATTTTGAATGTGTACAAAATCTCCTGTAGCTTTGATACCAGGCATAAGAACCTTTAAATATAATCCAGTAAAGCTATGCCATTTCAGTTTAACCGGCAACTCGCTTTTTCAAAGCCCATGCAAGAATTGAATTCCAAAGAGCTATCAAATATTTCAATGCGACAAAATCTATTAACATAAGGTCAACTTTTCCTTAAATCAAAGACCACTTTTTTTGTTAAAAAGTCTTTATTGAAACAAGTTGAAACAAAATGTGACTGTAAAAGATATTCAGCATTCTTTCAAAAAGTGAACTTTTATTGATTTGTTTGGTTGGTTGTTTTACAACAATTGTAAACAAGATTTTCATTTCCAGGCCTTGTATATCTGTGAAGCAAACAAGCTCTGTGTTGTTGCCTTGTTTACAAAGTCGAGTAAACAGAGGAACAAAAGCTTTTCGCACAAATGGTCTAGAAACTGTTCACCTTTCGTTTTTCTAGTTGACCGTTCTCCATAATATTTCAACTTTATTCTCTTATGTGAAATAGTATTTTGTTATTTACAGATTAACTTATTCAAAATTGTGAATGTAATGCAGCGTCAAATATTAATTCAAATCCAACATTTGCTCCATACCATATGTCAGATGGAAAAATATTTTCAGGAAATTAAATATATATATATAAAGTTAGACCTGTGTATCGTGGCCATAGTGGCGAGGCGATATATCCCAATTTGAGTTTTATGAGGCGAGACAATATATCATGGAAGAATTGCCAAGGAACCTGCGAGACGATTATCATAACGATACACTGGTTGCGATAAAATACATATTCCGATTATCTACAGTTTTTGAAAGACGAGTACATAGGACATAGAAAAGTAATGTTATTTCTTAGTTACCAAACTGTCATAAACATTACGTGAAGGAAAGTCACAAAATTATAGAATCTGTGAAATTGCATATAAAATATCAGGAATATCATATATTTTCTGTTTGTCTAATTATTGTTATCTTTGAAAAACAATTTTTAAAACTTCAGTTTTTATAATTATATGTTTGAAACAAAGGATTTAAACAGTATCACGATATATTGTCTCTTATGGCGATACATCGATATATCATGGATCCTCACGATATAAATATCCTGATATATTGTCTAAATGTGTTTTGTATCGATGCACTCGTATCGCGTAGTAGACGATGCAAACATCGATACTATAGATGAATCGTTACAACACTATTTAAAGTAATTTTGTTTAGTTAACACATTATTTTAGTTAAAAAAGCTCTTGATCTGGGATTATCTCACATTTTTCAGAAAAACAGTCATGAGCAAAAATATGTAAAGACATTGATCATATAACTTAAATGAACTTAAGTTGGTGATATAAAACAAAATCAAAACAATCATTATTTCTAAAACAACAGAGAATCAGTATCATAGTTTCTCAAACATCATTTGTACAGAAATCTTTTTTTATTATATAGTTCAATCTTTCTCAAGTTTCCTCATCATTATACTTTAATTGTTTAACTAAAATATTTCAAATGTAAAACAAATACATTCTAAGTTTTATTTTGTTGACAAACTGAAAATCAAAGAAAAACCTGTAGCTTTTGATCAATGAATACAACCTTTGAGTCCTTTAGAAAAAGAAGTCATTTGCCAAGGTATTTATCAATGATAAAACGTCTTCTTGACTCGGGCCATTATAAAGGCGACATAATTCTGGTCTCCGAGAAATAGCTAAGGCTTTCTACTTTTATTGTTGTATTTACAAAGGGCTGTTTGCGTTAAAACTAATAATCGCCTAACAACCGTTTCAACTACAAATGATTTATTTGTTTTTGTGCTTTGTTCTGTATCGTATGATTTATTTTGTAGATATGGCTTTACAGCCACAGATTTTGTAAGAAAGAAAAGGCCTTGAGCTAAGCTTATCATGATAAAAACGACTGAAAATATTTCTTATAAAATGTCTTGATATATGACGGATTACATTTTGGGCACTCCCATTGAATTGATTCAGATGTCAAATTTAGTGTTGTGAAACTCTTTGTTTTTCCTAGCCATAGAGCAGATTTGTTTTGACAAATAAAATTAATACTGAAGAATATAATCTATGTGATTGTCACATCTGATCTAACATTTTTACGTTTGTTTCTAATAAAAGTTGGTAAGAATTTAGTTTCTGTCACTGGCAGCTATGTACCCGTACTTAAATCAAAGAAATAACTAAATTACCTACCCAAACATATGAGTTGATATATACAATGAATTGATCAATTTTGCTGCAGTTATAATCAAAACTCATATTGAAACATAATTTGGTAAAATGGCATTAAAACTTGTCAAACTTTCAAAACTGTGACAATTAAATATAAATATAAAGCTATCAATGTCAGTAAAAAACATATACTCGATACAGTTTAAACACTACTGTCTATCATGGATCAGGTCGACATCAAATTCCCTTATTGTTGTATATTTGTGATGAAACATTTCCTCGGTAATTTTGAACTACAGGTACATATATTCCAAAGTCCACTACAATGGCATAAACCTACCCGGAACAACACACCTTAATCAACAGGTATTACACAACTCTATGATATGGTAAAATAGCATAAAAATGATCAATTTTTTTTCAATCAATTCATCTAAAGCAACTCACATTATTAAAAAAATTTTTTATTTCCATGAAATAATTAACAGCCTTTAGATAATTAAATATATCTACCTGTATTGAGATACATTAAATCTTTAATAATTTTATTGAAACTATACATGGAAACTAACCATGTAGGTTGATCTACTTTTTAAAACTACTTTTTTATCTGAATAAAAGCAAAATAACCGAGCGCTGAGAAAAGTAAATATGACTTACCTGTAATTCAAGTAAAACCAATCCGACTCACGTGGAAAAGGTGTCCCCTTTTGAGGGGGACCGATCTACAGCGTTCGGTGAGCGTCTCATCGCAACACAGGTATTCACAGGTAACACAATATCCCCCCGAGTTTGAATAAACTAACACAACTTGTGTATTACATCCAAATCACACGCCTGACAATACCGAGAAAAACTGTGGTAGTGTTTAAATCGCTGATCCCGTCGAAAACACGAACTGAAGACTTCTTCTACAAGTTGTTAGCGACATTTACATGCTGACACTGTTATCGAAGTCTAACCAGACGACAGTTCATTCGGCTTTCATCGGTAGGACTCGATTATTTCCGCTCAGGTGAGTTATAGTCTGTTTCACATAAAGCTCCAAATTAGCAACAACGGTTAAGATTTTATCAATACTTTCCGGTTTTTCCTTACATGTTTGTGAAGGTCGACGTATGATTAAACGTACACAAAGTAAAGTAGCATTAATAAATTATTTAAATCTAAAATGTATATAATTCACAAAATGAGATGTATAACGTATCATTTTGCTGTAAGTGGTTACGAATCATGATTAGCATCTTATGATAAGTGTGGTTTCTCAAAGAAAATTCCAAAAATATCGTTATATAAAATCATTAGATTGGTTTTAAGACAAAAATCCTTACATGATTTATTTCTTTTTTTTTAAGGATAAAAACTTAAAACGTGAATATGTTCATTTAGTAAATTGACGAACAATATATTTGAATTTTAAAAAATTCCAAATTATAATTTCCTTTTCAGTTATTCTGCTACATGAACATATTGGTATCAGCGAATCACCTGATTGGTTTCGAAGGATTTGCCTCTTTTCAGGTAAGCCTATCGTTTAGCAAGATCCTACTTTCCGGTTTCAGTTCTGGTCAGGTAACAAAAGCTAAGATGTGCTGACAAAGGACATAAGATAGGAAGGATTTGAAAAGCGAAATGGCACACAGTAAATTATGATTGTTCAACATACCAAGTTTCATTGAGTTAGAAACAGGCGAGACGAAGGGGTAAATTCTCTACCCCCTGTCAACTTCTTTGTTATGCTAACCAACCTCTAAATTCTTTCAACAGCTTGCCATTTCACATAAATAATCCATCCTGCTACATAAGCGTACTTTAATCCGCAGAGCTCCTCCAATGCCCTGATATCTTTCGAACCTTATCTCTCGTATCTCTACATTAACCAACCAATGAAATAACTCGAATCTAGCACTAGCGGCAATACCCGGATGTATATTCAGTTGCTACATGCTTCTTGTGTAACGACATTCATTGGCTGAAAACATACTTGTGAATAACCATACTATCCATATGTCCTAAAATACCAGTGTATAGAATGAGCTCTGCAGGTTCAAATACGTCGTTACAGGAGGATACAAAATGCATCATTAACTGCAAATGACCTGTCGTTAGGACAGCTCTTTTCTTCAAATTATTTCTAAATTTCACTTTTATTTGCAATTCGTTAGGAAAGCACTTTCTACAAATTATTTCTAAATTTCACTTTTATTTGCAAGTCGTTAGGAAAGCACTTTTCTACAAATTATTTCTAAATTTCGCTGAGTGATTAGTATATAAATTTTACCGATGAACTTAGTCAAAGATATCATTCTATAGGAGTCACAAAATCTCAGGACAGTTGATGGTAAGGGTTCGAGCTATAAAGGAGATCAACACCAATGGTCAGTAGGGGTCAGCGACGATAAAACGGCCAATTACTCGTGTTTAATCTCCTGTGGTATGTCCGGTGTCCACACCGCCTGGTCAAGATCAATGACCAGTCCGATAATTCCATGCGGCCACTCAGCCATTTGACAAGTCCCTCTCAATACCCTCTCGCCTAAGTTCCTCTCTATTTCAGATACCCTTCGACACTTCTGAAGAAGAAAAGATGGGTGGATTGGTCAAACTTGATCATTGGTTTAAGAGAAAGGCTGCCGCTTCATATTCGCCCAACGAAGAAATACTCATGGAATTTCAAGAAAAAAGGCAGTATTGTTTGTAGAGATGACCGCTTCGGATCAATCGTTCCGGGTTCGAATCCCACCAAGCAAAGAAGTGTTCCACATGTTTTACTGAAACGTTAGAATGCTTTCGATGCAAATGATACGCTCTACAGTTCCAGCAAATAATGCAGGTTACCCTGCAACCAAGTGACATTGTAGTTAACGGGATTTTCTCATTGAAGAATAGTCAAAATATAGGTCTGTTCACACAGTACGAATTGTGTTAGCGACGTGTAGCATTCAACTTTACTTGAATCGTGAGAAATCGTGGTGTTAATCATGTATATATCTACAAAAAGTTTTATATCTATGTATGTACAATTTCTACAAATTGTAACTCAAAATTGACAGTGAGAAGGCGCCTCAAACTTCAAAGGATGTGAGCACTTAGGCGGTCAGTGTTAACTTGACGAGGCCTGACGATTGAAAGACAGCTATGAAAGACGAGATTAGTATCAGAGTATTAACCAATTAAATTTGATCTCAATAAAATGCGATACGGCCTATGAAGTTACTGTTAGAAATTGGTTTTAAATGTCGCTTTTGAACAGTTCGTTATTCAAGAATTTGAGGATGCTTTGAAGCATCCGCGCTTGTTAACCCATTGACTGCCAGATGACTTTGCACTGCACATGTTCTCGTAGTACATGTATGGGACAAGGAGCGGCTCTCAGTTCGTTATCGTGTCTTTACTCACGAAATGACTTGTAAGTAGTCCCGATTTTTGTGCATTCCGCGAAGAACTAAAATGCACTATCACGTATTTACGAGCTCCAATATTGGGTATGTTAGGGATTACGCGGGGACATATTCGCTCAACGCAACTTTCTATCGATGCAATAAAATACCAATAATTATTACAACTGACCTGCAATCAATAATGAAAGAGATATAGCTGCCGGACTTACTGAGTATACGTTTCTCTGCAGTAGGTTGTGCCCAAAATGAAAAAAAAACAGATTGCTAAAAACGGCTGAACCAGGAATGTGTTCATTCTCTCCACACATAAGTAGCTCTGTAATGAATTCTTATACGAACCTCTGTTCTGATACGATCGTTTCTCGATTAAGAAATGTAGAAGCATGACTGGATGCAAACAAAGTTGGTTGAGCAATCAGCGACGCCGTTTCATAAGTGATTATCGGAGAAGCCTTCCATAAGTTTCGTGAGCTAAATTTTATTCTAATGTATACTTTGCCATTGAATCTGTTATTTACAGAACACACTTACCTTCTTTAGCGACTGCTTTATAACATAGGCTTCGGCGACAACAAACTGCATGGTTCTCTATGCGTGCGGTGTTTTTTTCTGAAATATTGTAAGGTAGTTCGTGTTTCAATGTTCTGCCACTAGGGAAATCTGCCGGAAGGCCGGGAAACGTTCGTATTAGAACAGAGGTTCTTATGAATTTATGACGTAATTACCTCTGTGGGGAGATAATGGACCGTGTGAAGCTGTTGAATAAATAGGCCAGTCGAAATTTCCCAAAATTTAAGTGAACCCGGACATTTTCGATAACAGACAAATGACTTGAAAAAATGAAAGATTACATGTCCCTTACCCTCTGAAAAAAACCCAACCAAAATCAACCATGGGCAAAAATAGTTACGGCCACTTGAAAATGTACCTTAAAGTTGTGCAGAAGCCTCTCCATATAAGATAAGTTGTGTGACTAGTATCGCCTTTTGGATGATGAACATAATCTCACCCTCGTGATATCAAATATATCAACACGAGTCTATAAAAGTAAAAATATCCGAGGCAACTTTTATAGAATCGTGTTGATATATTTGATATCAGAAGACACTTGGGTGAGATTCTCTATTTGTAGCATGGGGTAGATAACAAGTATATCTATATTGCTATATAGTTATCATCAGTTATTTAGAACATCTAAACATAGTTTACAGATTCAAGTTCAGGAAAAGCCTTAGAAATCTGAACCGGAAAACTGTCATGCTGATGATTTTAGAAGGATAATCACATTTATCAGTGCTTCAATATAAAATGTGCATTTGAAGAGCTTTAATTCCATTTTGAAAATCAAAAAAATATTTGATAAGAGATACATAGAGATTGTGAAAATTGAAACATATAAACCTGAAATTCAGACATTTTTGAAGATCAATCATGGCAGTGAATTCAAGAATACTTATTTCTGATGCAAAGTAATCTAGAAATGTCAATACAGAGGTTTGGTGCCAATGTGCCTACATCCCAATGTGCCTACAAAAAATGTGTATTCACTTTGGGGACTGTAAAAACACCCCCTTCTCAGAAAATGGGTATGACCCGTAGGTCAACAGTTGATATATAGTTATTCGTTGTTTAGAGTTATTCGCTTGTCTGCTCATCGATACCCACTGAAAGCATGTGAAATGATGTATTCTTCAGATATTGCTAATCGTCATACATATGCTTCTTCGGTTAAGCATATCTTGCATTCCTATTGCTTTGGCTACATCTGGATGTTAGCTATATACCCAACTTGCATTGCGTCTAAGAGGACAATTGTTATGGAATTATTCAACCTGCTCACTGTTACCTGTTAAAGAATCTGAGTAGAGGGCTTTTGCTTTCAAGGTAAAGCATTATCAGTAAATGTTAAAGGAGAATTTTTTTGATAAATACACAAACGATTTTCCACTAAAATAAATAATTTTATATGGACATCCTTCTCCGACCATTCTCACAGAATCTGAAATATTAAAATCAATTCGCAAATTCATAACCGACTCCAAACGTTTTGCTTAAATGCTCATATTATGTTATTGACTGCAATTGTCACAAATGCATTTCATCATCATTTCTAATACACATTGGTTTGTCATAATTTGATATTATTTGTACCATGTTCGCTGTTATTGTTGTCATGTTTTTGTTCCATAGATATTTGTTGTTGGAGCGGCCCTCGCATAAGTTCTGTTGAGCTTGTTGACCAATCCAGTTCATGTAATTTTTCATGTAATATATATCTTTAAACCACACTGGGAGTGCGTCGTCATAGGATGCAAGGGACTCTGTAGTAACATAGTTACTGTAGTTACATCAGTGCAGCCAGGCAGCGTGACATGTGTAAAACTACATGTGTGATAGGAATATTTTTTTCAATGAAATAATTATCAAACTTCATCAAATAAGAAAGTGTGAAATGTCATGTTGAGTAAAATTTGGTAATTAATTGTCATTATCAAACTTCTCTCAAACAAATTTCGTTTTACTTACTTCAAGTTGATCAAGTGGATGAGTCCATTATCAAACATAGGTTGGAGGAACCCAATACACAAACCACTCATGCATGGATTTGTTTTGATAGCATTGTACGCAAACTGGGATGTAGGCATATTGGGAACATACCAATACAGAGTATATTTTTTAACAAATATATTTTTCGTAAACGGATTTCTATTGTTTATGTTAACCCCTCTAAAAAGACATGTTATTCAGTTAATAGTAATAATAGCTTTTAGAAGTATGTCCTGTTGCATGATCTTAAATTGTAATTGCCACATAAGTGTTTTGTTCAATAAATAAACGTTTCATAGATGTTCCAATTTTCTTTGATGTTTCATATTTTTTACCAAAAAACAGACATGATGTTAAACCATGACCTTTAAAAGTACGTAATATTGCATGATCTATCATTCTAATCACTACAACATTTTATTTTTCAACATGAATACTTTTAAAAAAATATTCCAATTTTCTTTCATTTTTTATGCTTTTTCACCCCAAAACAGACATGGCGTTAAATCTACAACAGAAATGAACTTGGGAATCATGTTATGTGGCACCATCTATCATTCTAGCCAATTCAAAAGTTTTTCCTGCAATACATATATTTTTAAATAAATAATTCCTAATTTCCCTTATTTTTTAAGATTTTTGCCCCAAAAATACATGTTGCCCATGGTTGATTTTGGTTGGGTTTTTCATGGTTCATCAGCACTGCTAAAGGGACCATTTAAAAACGAAATTTGTCTGTTATCGAAAATGTCCGGTTTTTTCATGATTTCTACTGGCCTAAAACCTTACTAGTCTGTGTTAACTTATTAAGGTTTATCTGTAACTACATCGATTTCGTAAACACAGTTTACGCATTGCTGTTGACTTAACCATATAGGCTGCCGCTATTGAAAAAACTTTAATATTGCAGGTATCGTAGTTCATGCAGTTTTAATGCAACGCTTCCTTCCAGGTTTATAATCAACTTTATAGCATGGATACGTAAACATTTTGAGCTTTACTGTGCGTTATATTTACAAAATATTTAGAGATACCTCCCCTGTTCTTCATTCACGCCGTATGCCTGAACATTCTGGGGGGGGGGGGGGGGGGGGGGGGTTGCAAGGAGCGGCAGTGTTGAGCGTTTAAAATATGGAATAAACTATGTTGTAGGTGAGCATCTGAAACATAAGAGGCTGGCACATGGAGATTTCAAACCTTTGTGGTAGTTGATGTTTTGTTTGAATTTTGGAACACTGAAAATTTGGAGATACAAAAATTATTTCGATTCGAATCGAGAGAAAGTTGTTTCAAGCCTTGCTCACTTCGTTCGCATGTTATGTCCGCTACGTAACGTTAAACTTAGCCTTTGGTTCAACCGATGAATTATGCGAGAGTGTATGGATATATGAATTCGATATCGTTTAATAAACCATTGTCTGAAAATACTTTGACATGTAATTTGTAAAATTGTCATTCCACACGTTCAACTTAACGCATTTCTTACAGAAAACAAATGGTATGTTAATTCTTTTCCTGAAAATATAATTTTCACGCAAAAAGTGACATTCCAAAAATTCAAAACTTTAGATAATAAAGTTCAAGTTTAAAAAATTAAAACTTTTTCGTTACAATACACCTAATCGGTTATTCAACCTTGAACATTGTATCACAAAATTCCAGGCATTATAAGTTTTATACACGATCATAAGAAAAACAATGTTGCATTTGCCGCACGAAATAACCCTGATAAATCCACTGATTGTTCCTTTTCTGAAACAGACTATAGTGTCAACGAGCGCTGTTCAGAGTACCCTAACAGGAAATGAACCATATTCTACCCAGCCGCCTTTGTCAACAAACCAACGGGCTCGTGCTGAAATACTGTCAACGTTTTTTTTTATCCTTTATATGTTCAGCGATAGAAGTTATTGAAAAAGTCTGATAATGAATTTTTGGCGTACTGACTGCATTGCTTTAATAGGCGTACGGAATGAAGTGGCTTTATGGCCGATATTGATATAATTTGGTCGATATTTTATCAATGTGCCGTAAAACTTGGCGGGAAGTTCACTCTCGGGTGATGAATTTCACGCAAATGAATTGAATGGTATTCAACACTAGAAAAGTCAACTTCCCTCTTTTTTTTATTTCTCACGCAGAAAACAATTATTCTTTATTTTCATACTAAGTCGTCTGGATTTCGTGGCTTGTTGCTTTTCCTGTCAAAAAGGCTTTGCACTCAATTCATGGTTTTATCTTGTTGATTTCATTTTTTTAGGTATCGATTTTTTATTTTGTAACATGACTGCCAATTAGGCGAGGAAATTGATTTGATTAAAAATTAATCAAACTCCAAGAAATCAAAGACTTGAAAATCAATTCTAATTAACAGGTATGGTAGAGTACAGTAACTTTATTTCGCTAGTATTTTTCTTGCATTTTGTTATATTTAAAAACTTCAAGTGGGAAGGGGAATATTATTGAATATTTAGTCTATTAATCTCTTATCTAGTTTCATTTTCATTTGAATTTTCTCATAAATAATATATTTATCGTCTTCTTTCGGCGAGACATACATGTAATCTCCGACTATAAAATGTTAAAATCAATATACCGTTTTTTTCTTACACTTTGATTCATATGCTTTTACTTTAGAGTATTCAGTTTTAATTTCAATTTTTTTAAATGTGCGTTTTTATAACTGGGAAATCTAGACGTTAAACTTGGTTTCTGATTGTTGAAACGTATTAAGTTGACTCAGGGATTCATGTACACCCAAATATTTTTTTATATTTTATTACAAATTTAGAAACGTCAACTTTAAAATATCAGTTTTAGCGGTCAAAGTTAAGCTATCCACTCTAATAACGGTGCTTAAGAACAATAGGACGACCATTCTCTCAACATTAGTTGGATGGCTTCTTACCTACATGTACCAACTCAATGCTAATAGGGAACAATTGGTTTCGGACTTCCCAAATGATTGATACAACCAATTGATGTAAGTTTGGGTATTTGAGAAACAGTTTGAGAAGGTTTTGCTATACGCAAGTTACATATTTCTAGAGACTGAAAATATTTAAACAATATATAAAATCAATATTGAAAGGCTAATGCACCAAACCAAATTTATCATGAGATAAATGCCAAGTGTCACAATAAAGATGAAATTAATATACTCATTATGTTGAGGCTAACTTAGTGCTGTCCGTTGTATGAACTGTCTTGACACACCAATGAACTTCATTATTCCTATAGAACAAACACTTGCACATAAATCTTCCTTACTCTGGTGCGGACAGGTAATTAAATGTCGGACACCTGGTAAATGTTGACCTTTATACCAACGCCATAAGTGATTTATATTGGATTAATGAACTCTTGTGTGATGTTGTCATAGTAACGGAACGAAGACAGTATTCTATAGAAAATCATGATGTCACCAGTAATCCTAGACTTTTTAGGAATATACGGTTCATCTTACCCTCGTGTATAATGTGAAAGCAAACATACAAATATTGATGCACAAGACTTAAAATATCGGAAACTTGCAATGTCTGATATCAGAAGACACGCACGGAGATTCTATTCAAGCCTACCAACCAATTAATAAATCCTCAATATCTTTTTATATATCTGATGTAATTAAACTTCTATTACTGGGATATTGTGGTGTTGTGACGTCATTAACATCAATTCGCCAATAAATTGTGATATCAATTAGGTGGTAATTCACTATCACTATCAGTAGAAAGATCACAGAGGAATCTGTGAGTACAGGGTTACGACGACACTTACAGAATTAACTTATGCCATCGTTGTTGTTATGTATGATTAAATGACGGTGCATAAACGGAATGATGCAGCCAGATCATGCTTCACTGACTACAGTCACACCCCCTTGTCAAGCGCACATCATAAAAAAGGTTTGCTTTATTTGTTGTTGTGTGAAAACAACGTTCAATCAACGTGAGTCCGAGTGAAGTTCTTATTCTTTTACTCACATTGTACTCATAGGATATCTACTTCATACCCCGTTACTCGATAAGGCTTTTTGCATTAAAACACGAACTATCTTCTAGAGATATGTTTTCTTTGGAATCACATATGAATAATAAAACGCCCAATAGCTGTTGAAACTACTTCTGAAATTGGAAAGCTTTTAAAGCACTACTAAAACGATAAGCGATACATTTCCTAATTGCCCGACATTTACATGCAGACCTTAAGGCTAAAATTGCATTTGAAGGTGTTCATGATTGAATTTGATATTCTCAAAGCATTATCAAATTATTATGATATAATCGATATGCATTAAAACACGTTTATGGCCTGAAATACAGAAAGCAGCCAAAAAATGAAATGGAACATTTGGCAAGCAATGCAAGGGAAATACAAATTAAACTGAATTACATGGTGACATCAAAGAGAATGTGTGTTGATATGGCAATAAGAAATCAATAAATCAATATTCATAGCAGAAACATAAGGACTACTGAATTAGAGTGTCGACTTAAAAAAGATTGGTTCTTCAAAACTTTAACCGTTTCCAGAAAATGCAGTCATTGGGGTGAATAAGTGGGGATGCAGAATTGTAACGTAAATTATATAAATTGTGTTGAAAGGTAATTTTTGTTACTGAACATGACACAAATGAAGAACATGAAGAAATAGAGCCAATGGCTCTGTGACTCATCAGGCTTTATATATTATATTATATTATATAAGGGGTCACATGATTACAATGTTAACGGGACAACATGGTAAGCAAAGCTGTTCATTAGCTGAAGACATGCTGGACGACACTGCCTAACGAAATTAAGCAATCTGAAACTTTACAAAACTTAAAACCTGCATGTCCTCAAGACCCACCTGCTCAACCATTTCTGATCCTGCGTAGAAAGATGGAGACCAAGACTGTTGACGATTTAGATCAAACCTAGCGTTATAGCAAATGCACTTTTAAGTTTATAGTTTAAAGGCATTAAAGAACACCAACATTTCGTATATACAACGAATTCACAGATACTGCATATGTCTCAATATTATTTACGATCCGCACTCAGGTAATCTACTTTGTAAGTTATTTTGAAAATATGTACGTTCACAGGTTATAAAGTTTAGTTTAAAGGACCGGAAATATTTAATGATACCTTGCTTTAAATTCGCACGAACTGCGATATCGGAAATATTCCAGTTTTGTTACAATGCTTAAACTATATTTTAAAAACGGTTGATATAACAAGATTGCTTTAATAAACGATATTTTATACCTTAATCTCAGTTCAGAGTTTAGGTACATCAAAAACCTGCACACATTACTAGTTTAGCCGTTTTGATGTGTCTATATGTTTTTCTCCATTTTGTGTACAGCTGACTATAGATTTCTTACATCTCTAAGCCAACTTCGGTTATCTTTATCTTTTCATTGTTGATTACAGGTCAACTGTAAAGCATAATTTTAAAGTATTTCATTGCATATATAGAAAGCAAAATTGACTGCCTTTCCCTCATATGCCTTTAAATAGTCAACATTATGGAAAATGCATTATATAGTACCTCAAGTTTACACACGATTTGAATATGTTTGTACGGTGTGGCCCGTATGGACTTTGTTAGGGACTATGGGGTATCCAAACTTATAAATCATAATCTCCATTAGTTTAAGACGCCAGAAATTGAAAAAAAAATACTACTCGGGTCTCACATTCACAGTCGTTATGACTATAGGAGTCAACTACACAGGAGTATCTATCATGTTAAGATGGGTTTATGGTCACGATAATTTAATTAATTAACGTTGACATTGTTTACACATGGCTGTAACCTTTGCATGAATCACATTCGCCGATTAAATATGTAGACCTATTTCATTACTGGCATATCGTGATGCATAAAACCTACATTATCAACACACAAGTGCGCATGCGCTGTCCACCAAATACTGAAACATTAATAGCTTACATTAACAAATGAAGATGTAAAATGTCGGTTAAAAGCCAATCCATGACTGTAAATAGAAAAAACCTTCTAAAAACATACAGTACCAAACCAAGGAATTTATAATGCTTAACTTGTTTGGAATCATCAAAATATGCTTTGCAGAAAACTTATGTTTAAATCGGGGTTAAGTGAAGTGGCCAGGTTTTTTTTTTTAATATAAACACATCTAGCAAAATATTCAATCAGAATTGCTGCCGTCTAGTGATTAGGTCTAAAACCAATACGAGCAGAAAAAATCCAAACACAATGGAAAAAGTCTTCACGAATTCGTTTATTCTCATCCTACGGCGGAACTTCTTCCTCGGCTAACCTCTGTTTTAACTCGAGCCCTTTTGGAGAATCCGGCACATTCCACTTTCGGCAAAAATGTATCAAGAACTAACTACCAAATTTCAGCCAATAAAACACATCTTGCATCATGATGTAAAGATGTTTTGTCGAAAAGTCTTTGTGCACAGTGCACATTCGAATAATTTCTTGTTTTCCCGAAATGAATGAGTTTTTAATAAATGACTGCTACTGAAACGGCGTTGTAACACAAGAAATCAATTCAGGTTTCTCCCTTTCTATACCGGAAAGTGCTCGAATTAAAACAGAGGTTACAATAGGAATATTTGACTTGAACCTCCTCTGTTGGGTGACTCCGAACTTAGTTAGAAACGAAGCCAGACAACAGCTTAACTTCCTGACTGACTTCCACCTATCACTCCAAAATCAAAATCGGCGCCAGGCTAAACGGGCTCTTTCTCTCTCTATCTCTCTTTCACTCTCTCTAGTGGCCCTGAAATCCACTGATGTGCCACGCGAAAAAAGGACATGTGTCCCAAAGGTGATCTCTCCTCAAACAAGCCGCATATTTTGCCAATAACTCAAGCGTTTAGCGCCCAATAGCCGCCCCCTGGTTACATGCCTCCCCCTCTCTCGACAAAAACGTCAATTGTTCTCCAAATAGTGGGGGCATCGACCAGCTGGATGAGAAAATATGAAAAAGACAAACATTTCCATTTTCCGAGTATGAAATGTACAAATACATGTATTACGGACTTCAATTTTATGATCCGGTGTGAATATAATACGTCGAAGATTTTCTTATGATTGTTGTGTGTGGACTAGTTTGTTTTTGAATGGAAACTTGTGTTGAATGAATGAATGGTTTATTACCATGGATATTACAAAAAGTGGCTTGGAGAAATAATACTAATATACAGGTTTGATTGTGGGAGCATAGGTAGACAGATTTCTACAAATCTGCGTAATTTCCATCGAGGTCGTTGATGCTTACAAGACATTAATGATATAGAGGATATTTGTCTTTTTTTGGACAAACACCATGTTTCTGTCCTCGAGTGAGGTAGATAATGTATATTATCACGATTGGCGCAGCTTTTCTGCCTTTTGAGAAATAAGGTGAGTCTGAAGTTCTGAAGTATTTGGTAACTCTTGTACTCTTTACGAATGAAGATGATATATTTATGGAAATTATCAAATTTAATAACTATTTTGAAAGATTGTATTCAATCTAAAGTATTTCATGACATCGCGGAAACATAAATGTTGCGTTATAAAGTGATGTGAGGCGATATATAATAAGTTCTATCATACCGCTTCAAAGAGAATTTCCATACCATCAAGCTCGCTTCTCTCGAGTATCATTGCAAGAAGAAAGGCCGCACCGTAACAATGCATTGCAATAAAACCTGCTCGCGTGAAAAACCGTTCCCTATACAGCCTGTACAGGAGAGAGGACTCCAAGTACCACGGAGAGATTGAACTTTAAAGTGACACAAAGTATGTTTCATGTTTATTAAATAGAGCCAAAATATAACCTGAGTTACGTTCAAATCGCCTATCTAAAGTTGCATCTTTACCCCTAATTGCCATTTTGTCGATCAAAACTGCCATATAAATTTTAAGAAGTCGAAATTCAGCGTCCCAATTTCATGTCTTTTAGTTGAATGACGTAATCTCGACATCCTGTTTATTGTCACTGGGCTAATTGATAAGTATTGAATTTTCAGAAACAACCACTACTTGTTGATGAAATAACGCCAATTGAAGTTTGACATAATCGACCCCAACAACACACTATAAACATCTCTTGTCACTTTTCAACCTTTTCACCTCGCACTGTATCATGAATTTAATTTTGAAAATGTTAACACTGTGGCCTTTTCTTAATAGAACTTATGGTTACTCAAGATTCTGAACATAAAATCATCGAAAACCTTCGAAAGACCTGAGACGAATTTCTTCCAGAAACGTAGTCACTACTAGTCAGCCTCTAAATTGTCCTTCGCCTTCTAAGGCAATGAAGACGGAAAACCGTTTTAAGTTCCATGACATCATTTTTACTTCAGTTGTCAACCAAAAGCTAAATTTTCTCCCAAAGTTTAAAAATAAAATATCAAAGGGGCCGCGTGTATCCGCACGTTGGCAGTATTCCACACGACGTGCACGGGTTTATACTAAACTTGCCACATAGGTCGAACAAACACGGATTCGGATCGCGTCCTCTTCTCCGTGCAGCGACGTTTACAGCTGCCTACTGCGATATTTACTCACGTCTTAGGGATTTGGCGATGTCAGAAGTTTAGTTATTCTCTACTTAAACTGAAACGCACTGCCAAGCAGTTGTAACGCTATGGCGTTCAGAAATGGAACATATTTCTAAAAGACAAATTGGAAGTTTAAATATTTTAAGTCGTGCATGTATTTGAAAATATCAATATCTTGAATTCATTCATTTTATTTATAATCTAAAATCAGTTTTAACAGAAAGAGTAACAGTGCTCTGAGATCACTAAAATCCCGCCATATGACCTATACAGGGGCGTAGGAACGGGGGGGATGGCTTTTTTTCGAAATTTTTTTTTTTCAAAATGACTATTTTCCCCTTTCTACTACATATTTCCCAATAACTGGTCTAGTATTGTTACAAAACAGTTACTATGCACTACTTTGAGGGTAGTTCTAAAAGTACTCTGAGGGTAGAACTAAAACATCCAATCAAATTGACTTCAGTATTATGTCCTAATTGATGATAAGATGGGATAAGCAGCCAGCAAGTTACAAAATTTCAATTCAAGCCCCCCACTTTCAAATTCGCTCCTACGCCCCTGCTATAGAAGCACAGGCTACCCTATAAAAAGCTGTTACGGTTAATACACGATGAAACCTTTGATAAGCTTGTAAAATATTAAATAATTTGAATAGTCTGTTGTCAGGGGATACACATGCCAGTTATTTAAGGCCTTCTTCTTTCCCATCAGACGCACCTATCATGGTCCTGAACCAATGTTAAAGTCACCTGGTCAAGAGTCTTGTGACGTCATACACGTGTCAATCATGTAATTGTATCACTGGCCAATAACAAGATTTTGTTTCAGAAAATGCGTCCTGTGCCATAAGGCAACGTCATTAAGTAAAATACACCCCCGAGCAAAAGAAATGTCATCATTGACATACGAGATATTCCAATCTACGAGTGATAAATTCGACAGTTATTATTACAGTTATGTAACAGCATGTCTTCAGGAGCCAACTATTCTACATTCTAACTTTTCAAACATTTCCCCCTTTCTCAAAAACACACATTTAAATTAATCGTCGTTTTCGGAATCTCCTTCAAAAGACGAGATAGGGGAATAAAACATAGCTTTTGTTTTGTTTTAAAGAGCCACTCCGTGAGTTGTTGGTGTCATATATGCCAAACTTAATAAATGGTGTCATTTGATCGCGAAGTATCGACTGTTACCTGTTTACAGTGAAAATATGAAGTCAGAACGTCGCAATTATGATCGAAAACCGGACAGTGGCGCGCGTCAAATAGTCAAACGTAATTTTGGAGACTTATCTAAAACAGCTAGGAGGGCAGTTAGGAGTTAATAGTGTTTGGTAGGTTATATAACTAGTATCCATGTATATTGGACGTGATATCTACACCTCTGTACATTTATAAGGCTGTTTTACGATTTTCATGGAAAACCAGTATTTGTCATATATTATATATGTCTTTTGGACATGAAAAGTTCAGATGTTTTGATTTTATATCGCCAAATATGGCATTCAGGTTCGTATCAAAGATAAATAATATGTTATGAAAATCGCGGAGTGGCTCTTTAAGCGTCCTACAGAAGTGTTACGTTAACAAATAAATGTAGGCTACAACAAGGTTATATAAGTAGATAAAAAAAATTTATTAGATAAATTTCTACGTTTAATAAATTTCTAGATAAGATTACTAACATTCTGGCCCAAAACCATTTTCAAAAAGCGATTCCAACAACTCAATTCTTTTTAGCAGACATCAAAATATACGTATTAGACTCCGGTGTATGAAATCATGAGTACTTCTTGAAAAGATATCACAAACATTCAACGTTGCCTTTCTTTGGCAGCAGTATTTTAGTTATTACTCTTTTGAAAATGTAGGGACGTTTCTGTTGCTCGTGAGTTTAAATTCAACCTTTGACCTTCCCTGAATTTTCCTGTGACAAGGGATAGCCTTGTCGCGTATCAAAGACCTCGACTTACTGACCGAAAAAGTAACAAAACGGAGATTAAAGTCACAACCCTCGGTCTGTAATGGTTCATGACTTAAAAAAAAATACTCCGAAGTTCTAATGTACGTATCATTGTTTATTCAAAGCATGTATAAGTAGTTAATAGCGATTCATTCAAAGAAGGGAGCCTTCAAAGGCATTTCCAACCCAATCGAATTAATTCTCAAGACATTTGATTTGATTTTTTAACAATTTACCTGTGTATTTACCTCCTAATCCCCCTCTCGAAATTTATAGTGTGCTGCTGGCAAGGTGAGTATGTACCTGTATGTGGAAGAATGCCTTACCTTGACAAGCGCCAGGATTGCAATCTAAATTACTCACAGGTAACATTTAGGTAAAGTTTACAGCGTGCCCCTGCCCTGATTGCATCAATTTTCAACGCCACCTGTCTCAGGTAGAGGTGATGCAATGGCGGGGCACATAGTTCATGGTTGTCTCTCCACCACGTCTGTGTGTGATGGGGAATATCCTGTAGTGAAGTATAAATGCACGTGCATGCATACGTCTGTATCATTATCATGCATTACTTGCAATTTCGATACGTCATCGTCGTCTCATATCATATAGTAAAATGTTTGCTTAATCTTATGTACCATGTTAGAACATACCCATTTCATAAGCTGATCAGAGACGAGATGTTTCAATCAATTTAATTTTTAGCTCATCAGGCCTAATGGCAAGGCGTCTGCCATTCATCCTTTTGACTGCAAATGTTTTAATTTTTCAACTTCTTCTCAAGAACCACAGGCTATATAGAAAGCTGAATTGTTGTGTGCAGACTCATAAGCCAAAATGGATTTTAAACTCTTAATTCAGAATTATAAGCCAAAGGAAGCTGAAATCTATTTAAAAGACTCCTTCGCAGGTTGAAATATTTATTTTAACGAATGTGAGGTAAAATAAAGATACAAATATTTAATGTATATTTTACCTCATAAATGTTTAAGAAGCCTGATTAGTTACAGGGTCAATGATCTTTTTGATTAAAAGAATCCCATGGGATTCATCAATTGCTAAAGATTATATTCATTGGTATTTAAAGCTTTAAAATGATATCTCTGAAAATAGCCAAATGACTTTTATCTTTCATTTCAATTACATGTGGTTTTACAGAACCATATACGATTACATTATTTTAAACTTATATAACTAACGGACAAGGGGGCGTTGATCTCATTTCATCACTCTCTTGTAGTTTAAAGTAGTAGGGGATTGATAGAAGATTCTATATTTGCAGAGCCCACAAGAAATTAAAAGAAAGGTTTACGCATCCAATTAAAGACACAAGTGCATACCGCCTTTCCTTGAAATTAAAAATATTTTCAACAATGACATCATTTGTACGTATCTACATATAACTACGTACTGAAAAATATGAGTCTTATAACATATTAGGTGATGCATAAGTATCGTATGGTGGTACCACCCTCATTCCACCTATAGAAAAAAGTAAAAGAAAAAGGCACGCACAACCCCCAAACTTTCATCAATTTTTTGACAAAACTATTCATTTATAAGTATATGTTTAACGTTTGTAGGGTTATTTCAATTACAGAAATTCGGTATTATAATATTTCGTATTTCAAAGCTTACCTTCAATTCCACGACTGAACTTTGGCAACCCGTACGAATCAAACTGCAAAATCACACGAAAAGAAATCAACAACATCCTGAAAATTACTTCAAGCGATCTCTCATGTTAATTCCCATGTGTTTTGACTTCTTAACAAACAAAATTTTGTTCCACTCATGGGGTTCCTATCATGGTTCGACACGCTCGAAAAGTTCTATTAATAGACATAACGCAAGAAGGGAGATTTCGTGTTGAAACATGTTTGTATATCTGGACGTTGCACGTGTTGCATGACAGTTCATCTGTCATTTGATTGGTCAGTGTCAGCAGAACGTGAGGTCACAGAGGTCACGTAGACGTAAGGTATGACTTTCATCACTTAACTCAATTGTTTGTAAATTGTTTCAATTTCAAAGATCGAAATCTACAAATACCAAAAAAAAAAAACGAACAGAAAGAGTCATGACAAACACTCAGATTACACTCATGACAGTTATTATTATTAATTGAATTATCAAGTTGAACACGGTTGGAACCCAATCAAAATCAGTTCAGTAAAAAATAAAGTTGAGTTAATCAAATACTTTCACTTTTGGTAACGCTTTATGTTTATGAACCTATCCACTTCAAATAGGAATCTAACAAACTCGTCTGATGCGTTTGGTGGCTGATTTCTGCCATTCGCGTCTTCGCTATTTCGTACTATCCCAACCTATGGCGAAATAGCGAAGACGCGATGCAAAATAGCGAAGTAGCGATGCGAAACAGCGAAATGGCGATGCGAAACAGCGAAAGGGCGATGCGAAGTTGCGATGCGAAATAACGAAGACACGAAGCACTTTGTTTCGCTATTTCGCATCGCATCTTCGCTATTTCGCATCGCGTCTTCGTTACTTCGTGTCTTCGCTACTTCGTGATATCGCTATTTCGCGGTTTGCCTGACTCGCTACTTCGCGTCCTCCTATTCTGTATTCGATAGATTGATAAACATTTATGTAATAATGATCGTCGTTCATGCTTTTAAGAAGGTATTTGAGAAAAAAAATTAACATAACATTGTGTTGTATATAATAGTTGATATTACCAACAAACACTTTAGAAAGTTTGTTAATCTATCTATAAACGAATTTAGATAACTGTCATTAGAATTGTATTTCATACATTTTACCCACTTTAATTGTTGCTAAGTATAGTAGTGAAGACATCATGTTTTGGTTCATGTTATTGATTCATTGCATTTAAGTCAAATCGTAATGATTTTAAAAGCCCAGGTTCTGATCCAGTTGTCTCTACACGTATACGGAATAAATAGTGGTATATTATCATGTCATAAAACATATCAATGTCTCAGTCTTCAAAAGCTTTATTGCGAAACTGTTTATAACACCAAAATTGAATGGATTCGAAAAGTGTTTTTTTAAATATCGTTTTAACAGACAAACTCAAGGAACTCAATATAGTAACTAATCACTCTCACTCTTGAATGAGATCAACCTAAATTGGTATAGTTGCTGCACCGGTTCCATTACTGACAGTTATGAATGATATTACATGTGTGCCTTCAGTGCATATAACTTAATATGCATTCATATAATTCGAGGTGAAAAGACTTTTTATATGCTAATAGGTTGGGTCTTTTTTAAATGAAATGCCTTCTCTTATATGATTCAATGAATTTAGTAAACTTGATATAAGTTGCCCGAAAATATACGTTTAAAACCCATATAACTGGGGGGGATATGATTTCTAAGTTTTAATCACGTTTTAGCATTACAGGAATCATATACATTCTCGCTCAACAGAAGTGGCTACGTCATACATTCCTATACAACCTCTGTCTTTAATACGAAGGTTTCTTTGTCAAGAAATGTAGAAATGTAGAACGCTGTTTGGATGCAATCAAAGTCAATTGTGCAATCAACGACGCCGTTTTAAAAGTTATCCTTCAAATCGCCTAAGTTATTTCCGTAAGCTTTCCAAAAGCTAAACTTCATTCGAATATGCACCTTGCACTTTGAGTCGTCTTTACAGAACACAAACGCTTCATTTTGCAACTGCATCATTGCACTTGCCGGTTTGAAAACAAATATGTTATTCATGCATTCGATGTTTTCATTGGCTGAAATATAGTAGTAAGAAGTTTAAGTTGCAGTATTGAACCGGTAGGAGAAACCGCCGGAAGCCCGAGAATCCTTCGTATTAAGACAGAGGTTGTATAGGGATTTATGACAGAGCTACCACTGATATGAGAAATTGAATCATACATTGATTGACTGTAAATCGGCAATTTCTAGTTCGCTGCTGAAAATAAAGACACATATTTCCTTCTAGTTAATAATTCTGTACGAATGTTATAAATTTATTACCCTATATATGAACTTTACTATGTAGGGGAAACGAGCACTTAAATGAATGAATGAGGATTGACCCAATATACGTCAGTCAGAATTTAAGAATATTAATCAATCAATTCATGAATTAAATTAGATATGTTTGAAGTTCATAGAAAATGGGTTTTCTATCGGTCAGGTCAGTCAAATTCCTATTCTATCATCAGTGTTCCATGTTTGGCTCATCAGGCCTACATAACTAGATTGGCCTCTGGCATCGATCCTTGTTCGACGTCCATCTGGCATGGGTCAGTAGTTGACCACAAACTTTTTGCATTTTGGATTTCATAACTAGTGCACCTCTAAAGCTGACAGATTGTAGAGTGCCTTGCAACTAAAGAATCTATGATTGTACAATGAATGATTTTGTCCTGAGCCTTTCCAGATATGGGTGTGTTCCTAGCCCTTCAACATTTTAAGCGATTTGATTTTCAGAAGGGCATCTTTGTTCCAAAGACTAGGTGACCCATTGGGGACATACAGTTGCTTGAAACGTGATTTTAAGACCGGAAAAATACTCATAATAAAAGACGAGTAACTGCTTTAAATGATAAAAAAAGGAATGACGTTCTCTGCAAAAAGGGACATTTTTAGGATATTCTTAAACGTATATGACTGCTTTTGGGTGAAAACTCTTCTCACCGCGGTGCAAACAGTATCAGCTGTGATACAAAACCGTTCTCAGCGCGTTTCAAACCCTTCTCACCACAGTAGAAAGCTGAAAGTGAAAACCATGTATATAGATATGAGATACCTTCAGTCCTAAATCTTATTGTTGTCAGACATTTCAGACAGCTTCATTTGTAGCTTATACAAATATACGTCGCATCATATCAATTGTATTCACTCATGATACTTAGTTTTCTAAAACAGCTAAATAAAATTTCGATTTTTATTCGATTGAATGTCATGTAGAAAATACTAGAGACATATTAGTATTTATATTTATTATCTTTTTTCTTAGATGCGCAAACCAATTTGATGCCAAATCATGAAATGCTAAACATTACTAAATGTCACTATTAACATGACTTGGTTTCCGGAAAATTGGAAACAGCCAGAAAATGCGCAGTGGGAAGTTGGTTACTTATTCCTTATTCCTTATTCGAAATTCAAATTTTCCATTTACTTATTCGAAATAGTCTTCTGAGGGTACCAAGAAATGTTTGTACCACTCTGTATTTATACTCAAATGAAAGATAATTCAATTACCTATCCAATAACGTATACTACGTTATAATACATAGCGGCGGTCGTACCGTAAAGTCACAAAAGACGTTACTGTGTGCAAATGATGATAAACCACTTCAAAGAGTGTCATGGAATATTTGTACCACCTTGTACCTATACGCAAATGAAAGATAATTTAGTTATCTATCCAATGAATATATATTATATAATATACGTTATAATACATAGAGGCGGTCATACCGTAGAGTCACAATAAGCGTTACTATTTACCAAAAATGATTAAAAAAACTTCTCAGAGTTTCAAGGAATATTTGTACCACCTTGTATCTATACTAAAATGAAAGATAATTTAGTAACTTATCAAGTGAAATATATTACGTTATCATACTGTAATATGACAAAAAGCGTAACTGTGTACAAACTATTTTAGTTGTGTTATTCTTGTTCGAACACCAACATTTAGAGTATCAAGTAATATCTATACCACCTTGTATCTATACTCAAATGAAAGATAATTTAGTAACCTTTCCAATGAGGTATAATACGTTATGATACATAGAGGCGGTCGTACAGTAATATCGCAAAAAGCGTAACCATCTACCAACTTCTTTAGTTATGTAATCCTTTTCGAATACCAACTCCTTTGAGTATCAAGGAATATTTGTACCACCTTGTTCCTATACGTAAATGAAAGATAATTCAAAGTTATATCGAATGAGGTATGCTACGTTATAATACATAAAGGCGGTCGTACCGTAAAGTGAAAAAAAGAATGGTTATTATGTAGCCCATATTGTGTAGTCGTGTAATTCTTGTTCGAATAACAACTTCTTAGAGTATCAATCAATATTTGTACCACCTTGTACGTAAACTTAATTCAATTCAATGTCAATTCAATTACTTATCCAATGTGGTATAATACGTTATAATACATACAGGCGGTCGTACCGTAAAAGCACAAAAAAGCGTTACTGTGTTCTCCAAATGTTAAACGGTGAGTCAGTATCCAAGCGGAAATACTTAAAATGTATTCAGAAGTTGGTGTAGTGATACAAGACAATGTTATGGTTGACAACTTCTTTACTCATTTCACGCAACGTTTCTGGACTACTTTTTAGGTACAAAGGTATATTTAAACCATATTGTATGTATTCTCAAACCAGAGATAAGTTTATTCCCTATATAGTATTTGCTCACTTATTGTATACTATCCAAAAAAAGAAACGCATAGCCAGAATTGTTAAGAGAAATTGTCGTATTTTCAAACGCGTATGAACTCAAGGGGAATGAAGTTAAAAGTGTGAATTTTTACATCAGATTTAAGGTGATATCAATTAACAAAATCACGTAATAATATGAGATATGGCTTTCACAATATTTCACAGACGTCCGCTGAAAGTCAGTAACTGTTGAGGCCATCTTGTGCGTTGATGACAGTTCTCACCCGCCTTGGCATTGACTGGATTAGACGCTATATGGTTGGTTTTGCAATCGTCTGCCACTCTTGCTGTCCAAATAGAGCCAGTTCTTGTAGAGTTTGTGGCTGTTGTTGACTCTGACGAAGACGTCTATCAAGTTCATCCCAAAGATGCTCAACTGGGTTCAAATAGTGGTAACGAGACGGCCATTGGAACGTCTTAATGTTGTTTCGAGCGAAGAAATCACTAGTAACTCGTCCAGTATGTGGCCTGGTGTTGTCCTCCTGGAACAGTTCACGGTGGAAGTCAATAACGGGCAGGAGGTCAAGCTGCAGGATGTTGTCTCTGTAGCGTATGGCCGTCAAATTTCCATGAACGTGGATTGAATTGGTGCGACCAGTGTACGATACCGCCGCCCACATCATAACACTGCCTCCACCAAATCTGTCCACCTCAAGAACACAGAAAGGGGCAAAACGATCGTTTCGACGTCAGAAAACATATGGTTTCTGCCATCTCGCCTCCGCAATAGGAAGCTGGATTCATCAACAACACAAACCCGGCACTATTTGAGAAGACTCCAAACACTCACTGTGTTACACCAACGAAGTCGATTGACACGGTGTTGACGACGTAGAACGTTGACAACGTAGAGTCTCCTGGCTCTCAATCCATGCTTCTTCAAACTGTTCCGTACAGTCTGGCTTGAAATTCTTCTCAGTTTTGGTATGTTGCCTGCAGTACTCTAGGCAGTAGTTGTGCGATAACGCAAATGGATGCCCCGGATGTAGCGATCTTGAGCTGGTGTAGTGACACGTGGCCTGCCTGAACGAGGACGGTCATTTGTCGTGATGGTCTGGACGAACCTAGCAAAAAGTCTTGAAATGGTGCTCTTGCTAACATGGAGACGTCTTGCCACCGAAGATAGGGACTCTCCAGCTTGAAGTCTTGCGATGGTGATGTTTCTTGTTGCAGCGTCAAGACGTGGCAATGTGGATTGTCTTAAAATCAATCTCCATACAAGTGGCAAATCCGATTGCGGTATCCCTTTTTATAGCCACACACTGCATGCATTTTCCACAAAAGTTTCACGTGCGTAATTGCACGAGTTGCGTTGTGGCGAAACGTTTTTGATTTACCCTTTAAATGTTCACCAAAGTCAACATTTCCATGCAAGATCCATTTTTGGAAAAGAAAACGAAAGCAACTTGTCAGTATCATCAATATCATTAATTTTTTGGACAATAGAAATAATACAAATAGAAATATTTCGATTTCAATCATGAAAAATCACCTATGCGTAACTTTTTTGGGATAGTATATATTTACTTGTATACAATAATAGACAGAATTTTGTTTCTTCTTAATTTTCAAGTAACGATGTCTTGGTTAGTATTTATAGGGATTGAAGTCGGATACAAAACAGGGATATAATATCTTTAAGTAAGATGTAATTCATTGAAACAGTCATACCGTAAAGTTAATCGAACAGGGCTTATTTTAGTGTTGACTGAAACGACGACTTCTGAGGATGCAAAACTATAAAAGTACCACCATATAAGGTATTGTGTTCAGATAACAACTTCAGTGGCAACCAAGCAATATTGATGACACCTTCAATGTATACCAAAACAATCGATAGTTTAACTTTTTTTATAATGACATTAGTCTCGTTTTAAAACATAGAAGAAGTCATCCACCAACATCAAAAAAACGAAACTACGTAGCCTCAAAATTCCTAATATCTTTGAATGGACATCTTTATCTATATTTATATTATATATATTAACTCATCAATCAAACGTTATCCTAGACCTTTAAAAGGAGTGACTGTTTTGAGGAATGTTCTTAAAGAATAAGAAATAGACCCTCAATATATATTCGATTTATTTTGATGACGGACTTTGATGTACAGACAGGAAACCCAAACGATTTCATCATTCAACCAACATATACACCTGGAAAAAGGTCTTGCAACATCAACCACTTCTTAAATTCTGTCTATGTAATATACGCATTCTGAGAACCTTCCAAATTTAAAAATTGTTCTGACAATTGCATTATCAGAACAAAATAGAACCTCAGCGCCCTGTTCAGTAAAGGAGACGTTTCCCGGTGACATCGGTGACATTAGCGTTCTGGCCTCTCACGCAGACGACTCGTGTTCGAATCCCGATGGAGACAACAAAAATTTGTGACCTTGGTTCAAAACTGTGTTGTGTCCTTAAGCAAGGCTCTTCATCCAAATTGCACTCTGTCCACCAAGCTGTTTAAATGGGTACCCGAATATAGGGGTATACACAAAAATAACCTCAGAACAATTAGCATGTCTATGAGGGTGGTATATTGCATGTGCATTGTATATTTTATATATCGTATACCTAGATTTGGTTCGTAAGGTAATGTCGAGGTCTGATTATCATTAACTACTGTCTCACTATAAGATTGCTAATGTGTGAACGGTATAAAAGATTGAAAACCAAAAATAATTATCAAAATTGTACACAAGGAAAATTGACGGGGAAAACATGCTTTAGTCGGAAAGACCTCAAATTGCCAACAGAGACTCGTTGGCTCCTTATAGTTTGGGTTGTATTTCAAACCTATTGCTTCAAACATTAAAAAAAATATAGCAGTGTTCATGTAGTTGCCATTTCAGACAATCAACAAATTTAAAATCGGACAATTACAAATTCATGCTTGTTATTATGGCCATCAATCTATTGATATATTCTCTATTTTATCAACTGCTACGAGTATGGTTGTAAACTGGAATCGTGTAATGTTTATACCCCACGCATAAATACTCAGAAAAGAGTACTAGTATAAATGAAATACATTCGTCCTTTTTTGTTTAAACCACACCAAGATCATACGTATAAAGTGTGGCATTATTTCGTTTAATTTCATGATAATGTACTGTAAGCCTTTGGGTATTGAGTAGAGACTGAATCGGATACGTAGGGTAACCACAAAATATTTCAATATGTTCAACTTTTACATTTTAAGAGAGAAGTAAACAACAGCTTTTAAGGATGAAACCTCTTTTTTCTGTCATTGTCTCAAAAGTCTTGTGTTATTCAACTCGAGTAACACCCTCTCACTAAAGGACTAAAGCTCAAAATAGCATTGATAGCGGTTTGTATAACGGTATACCAAACACAACCCCCTTGCTCTAACCCAATCTTCTATCCAAATCGTAACCCAACTATGGTGCTAATACATATAACATAAGGTGAGCCTCAAGCATGAAAAGCAATTCAAGCCGGAGTATTAAGATGAAGAAATGCATCTAACTTTTAGTTTCGTGCGACAGACATGAAATTGGACTCATTTGAAAGTTCTTTACCCCAATTTGTTTTACTACATCAGCATTATATCATAGCGCAAAACAGGGTTAACAGGGTCACCACCCTAAAAATGTAACCCTTCTATGTTCTTAGTTGTGGGGGTAGGACAGCGATATTTACATGTATTACGCCTTGTCCTGAAAATAACATTTTCATAACTTTGTCCTGGAATATAATCAAAGCATGTTTGCGGGTTGACATCCTGCGACTACCTTTTTGAACGTGAACGTAATAATATATATGATCTCCTTTATTCATAGTAGATATTACAATTCTTGCAAAACGATTTTTAAACAAGAGTAGAATCAATAATTTCCACTTGGTCGGGAAAATTCAAATGAAATAAAAACACATTTATATGAAAACAATAATTTTTATGTGTAAAATTAGATGAAAAAAACGTAGGTACTTATAACAATCCATCCAATCTTTCACAAGATCTTGTTTTCATGTAAAACGCTAAACACATTAAAGAGCCACTCCGTGATTTTCATAACATATTATTTACCTTTGATACGAATATAAATGTCATATGTGGTGATATAAAATCAAAACATCCTAACTTTTCATGTCCAAAAGACATATATATGACAAAAACTGGTTTTCCATGAAAATATTAAAAACAGCCTTATAAATGCACAGATGTGTAGATGTCACGTCCAATATATATGGATGCTAGTTATAAAACCTAACAAACACTATCAACTCCTAACTGCCCTCCTGGCTGTTTTAGATAAGTCTTCAAAATTACGTTTGACTATTTGACGCGCGCC
The DNA here is from genome assembly GCA_921293015.1 of Phorcus lineatus. Lineage (NCBI taxonomy): Eukaryota > Metazoa > Mollusca > Gastropoda > Trochida > Trochidae > Phorcus > Phorcus lineatus. Next base: position 26,656,795 of record OV121085.1, on the reverse strand, counting down.
ACTGTCCGGTTTTCGATCATAATTGCGACGTTCTACCTTCGTATTGTCACTGTAAAAAAACATTAAGCTTTAAAATGCGTCTTTTTGGTAACAGTCGATATTTCGCTATCGAATGACAACATTGATTAAGTGTGGCATATATGACTCCAACAACTCGCGGAGTGGCTCTTTAAATCACAATGTCCAATGATCATGATTCATAAAGCCCTCATTCAGTAAGTCCATATTTTATTGGTAAACACTGAACAAGACAAAGAAATAAACATAAGAAAAGCATTTCATTATTTTTCGTCTTTCCCATTGTTAGTCTCTCTGTCTTTTTGCAAGTGAATCAGTTTGTCTGTCTTTTTTGTCACAACTTTTTCTACTTGACTTGTTGCAGTAAAACGGTAATGAACATTCCCACGGTTTTATTCTGTCTTTCTTAATTATTAACCAAAAACCCCTGATAAATTCGTAATTGAGAAATGCAATCGGTTATTACAAATTACGTAAAAAGTTATTACATTTTACCGCAAGTAGAGATTATTACAATTTACGTAAATTTTGGTTACAATTTGCGTATTACAATTTACGTCATGTTTTATTACAATTTGCTGCAAGTGTTACAATTCACGTTTTATTACAATTTACGTCGTACGAGCGGTATATTATGACTTTTAAGATTAAAATTGTGAATATTGTTTATGGGAAATTATTTTGACAAAAAGATAAAAGGTTTAGTCAATGCAGATACCATAAAATAATCAGACCTTTAGTGTTTGATTTATCTATGTTTTAGCTTTCTGAATATTGACAACTTCTACTTCTTAAAAGCCTTTTCGATGAGAAATTATGACTAATGTTATGATAAGGAAAATGTTAAAGGAGATGAATTACATTCAATTTCATTTGAAACATTGTATAGATAGATTGCGGGCGAAATGTTCACACACCCCTAAAGAGCAAAGCATGCAATCCTACTGATACTACATTCTCGCCAACTGCTTATTTATGAAGAAAGCGTCTGTTGATCAGTATTTTTGTACGACCATTTGAAGTTAACATCAACTCAATTTAAAAAATGATAATCAATTTAATAATCTTTTCAATGCTAAAAGTAGTTTTCCTTACTATACCATACCTCAATTTGTTTTATTTTAACTTCATTATGTTTCTATCAGTCAAGTTTGGCATTAATCAATACCAATTTGGGTTGTTCATGCAAAGTTACACAAAATATATATATTAATATATAAACAGAAATTTAATGATTTTTATATAACTGTAAATTTATCTCCCTTGTATCTTATGATGACCAACCTACAATGACAAATGTTCCTCTAATTGGAAAACTCATGGGCAGAGGGCCCTCTTCATCTCAAAAGTAAATAAGGATCTGCTAATAAATACACAAATCCCTTCAGATATATAATAAAAATGCAATCAGTTTCTATCTTACACTAAGAATTTACCATAAAATATTCTATGTTGAAAATATTACTTAGATGAAAAATACATTATGTCAGTAAACTTTCCCATATGAATTGTTCTAAAATCTCAAATGCTTTTTACAGAAACATTTATCTCAAAAGCCTCTTTCAATCACATGTATTATAACAGATGAACTAAAAAAATTCAAGCACGCATGGTTGACTGAGTATCACTCAAATAATTTGAAAGGTATGATAGTTTAGTAATTTGATATAAACAACGAATGCACAGATAATGCATATATCTCTATTACTAACAATTCGCTCTCGGATAAACTACCTAGCATTAAATCAACATGAACTACGATATAAAAAATATTTAAATTTGCTTACAGCCATAAAAGCAAAAACGGCAACCTCTATCATAATTCAGTAACAATGCTTATACTACATTTTTAAAATTGATTATGTCATAAGAGTGCTTTAATAAACAAATTTCATCCCTTGTCAGTTCAGAGTTAAGGTAATTTCAAAAGCTGCGCACATCACATTTATCCGTTTTCCACTGTTCATATGTTTTAGTGCACAATTGACCAGAAATGTCAATATCTCTAAGCTGACTGTCTTAAATTTAGTCATTGTTGATAACAGGTCAGTTGCAAAGAATAATAAGTATTTTACTGTATCGATTGAAAGCTAAAATTAGTAAATCATGTGCCTCAAGGTAGCCAATTTGGACCTAAAAAGCGTGCTATAGAATCTTTAAGTGCCTGATACTCTGCAGATGCTGGACAATCGTCATTGTCTTGAACATTATATGAAATTTTAATGGATCCAGGAAAAGAAGTTAGACTATTTCATTCTTCAAAAAACATTGTCAAAAGGGCAATATTATTACCCTTGTTAGAATAATCAATAATCTGTACCTGATGAAACTGTTTAACATGTTTTGCGAAAGACAAGTATTTTGTAGAAAGGGGTAGATAACAAGTATATCGATATAGCTATATAGTTATCATCAGTTATTTACAACATCTGAAAATAGTTAACAGATTCAAATTCAGGTACAGATTATTGATTATTCTAACAAGGGTAAAGACTTTAATTCTTTCTATACAAATTAAGAAGGTATTTGATAAGATATACAGTGCTGTCGGGTAGAGCTATGCACCTAAGAGATACATGATCATTCTCTCTATTACAAGCTTACACTCATCCTGATTTACAAGTTTTGTGTGAGTGCGTATCTTTACCTTCCGTGTATCTGTACCCGACACGGCTGTACCTTGAGATTGTGAAAAGTGGCTGATAATCTGTAAGTCAGACATTTTGAAGAACAATCAGGGGCAGTGAATTCAAGAAAACATATTTCTAACTCAAAGTTCCAGGTGTCATATAGTGTAGAGTGTGAGAACGCTGAGCCCTTAGTCAGCGAGGATGTAGTAAAATGACCAATGTTAGTGTGGACAACAAATGTGGACCACCACTTCTTCCTCCGTTATAAGAATACTGCCAATGTAAAACCTCAGTCAATGCCTGTGATACAGAAAGAAATGGTTGTTTTTTTACCCTGTTTCCATCTTCCCACGCATTGCATATATTTGCACCAGCCCCAATGCCTTGCTAAGATAGGCCTTGTCGAATTTCACATTTCACGTTCACAAGGCTTTACCCCCCTAAAATAAAACACCTATTCACCCATAGTTAATTTAATTGGGATTTTCATCAGGAATAAAATTACACCATAAGATTTACTTATCTTAGATATACAAGTCAAATGCTTATTCCTGTATTCTAGATATGTCAATACAGAAAATATATTTCAACAAATATATTTTTTATAAAAGGATTCTGATTTTCTATATTAACCCCCTATATTTAAGGGGGTTAAAAAGACATGTTATTCAGTCAAGGGTAACAACAGCCTCAAGAAATATATCCAGTTGCATGATCTTAAATTGTAATTGCCTATTAAGTGTTTTGTGCAACTAATAAACGTTTTATAAAATATTCCAATTTTCTTTGATTTTTCATATTTTTTACCAAAAAACAGGTATGATGTTGAGCCATGAGCTTAAATCACCCTTAAAAGTATGTAATATTGCATGACCTATAATTCTAATCATTACAACATTTTATTTTTCAATATAAACACTTCTCATAAATTATTCCAATTTTCTTTCATTGTTTATGCGTTAAACCTACAATGGAAATGAACTTAGGAATTATGTAATGTTGTATGATCTATCATTCTAGCCAATTCAAAAGCTTCTCCTGCAATACATATAGTTTTGAATAAATAATTCCTAATTTCCTTAATTGTTTAAGGTTTTTGCCCCAAAAATGCATGTTGCCCATGGTTGATTTTGGTTGGGTTTTTCATGGTTCATCAGCACTGCTATAGGGACCATTTAAAAACAAAATTTGTCTGTTATCGAAAATGTCCGGATTTTTCATGATTTCTATTGATTTAAACATATTTTATTCAGAGAAAGGATTGGGTACAAGTTATCCAACTTAATGAAACCCTCTCCTACTGGCCTATATGTAGAGTTTAAAGTGTTGATTAATCAATTACAAGATGTTTAATTTGACTCATAAACGATCGCGTGTGTTCTAAATTAAATGACAGCTGATCATTAATGAAAAGAAGTTTCAAGAATTACGCTTGAATCTCTGGCGCTCGCGCCGTTGTCCCGTTTTCGATAATAAATTAAAACTCAAGTCTTTTTCTTGTCTCCATATCAACAATAAGATGATGATTTTGAGAGACAACCACAACTTCCAGATAAAATAACATAATTTATTAGGTTTGACTAATTTTTACTCCAACAACAAACTCTGTGTCGTACCAACAAGAAAATGGACAATTATTTCAATAAGTAAAAAAAGTTTAAACGAGTGACAGTTTCAAGTAGTTTCAATCGTTCAAATAAGATAAAATCGCTTTTCATTCGCAAATTAACCAAGTAAGCAGAGATTTGAAGACAGGAAGAAACGAAATAGCGTCGACACGAAGATGCGAAATAGCGAAACAGCGAACACGCGAAATAGCGAAACAGCGAACACGCGAAATAGCGAAACAGCGAAATAGCGAAGTAGCGATGCGAAATAGCGAAAGAGCGATGCGAAATAGCGAAAGGGCGATGCGAAGTAGCGATGCGAAGTAACGAAGGCACGATGCACTTTTGCTTCGCTACTTCGCATCGCATCTTCGCTATTTCGCATCGCACCTTCGCTATTTCGCATCGCTATTTCGCTATTTCGCATCGCTATTTCGCTATTTCGCCCTAGCACGAAATAGCGAAGACGCGAATGGCAGAAATCAGCCACCATAGATGCGAGCAATGAGATGTAACGTGGTATCCATCCCTATAATAATGACTTTGAAAAACTTTTTATCATGATAAATATCTTGATAACAACGCACGTGTAAATACAATTTCGAGTCTAAAAATGGTTGGAAAAATCATTATCGGAGACTCAATCGACATAAACTTCGTTTTTGATCAGCCCGTTTTTATGACGGTTAAATGATTTAATGTTGGAGTTATATAACAACATCTCTAAGAACGCTAATAAACCACAAAATTTTGGTAGTGTTATCTCCGTGTTTAGATTTGAGGTCTTACTTTCGCAAATATAAATATCAAAGATATAATATAAAATAATAACAATAAATCCACGCTCAAGTTTGCATCAAACAAAAATCAGTGATTAATCAATGCAGGTTAAGATTCGATGATCAATCTCGGCATGGGACCATTCTTACACCACACGGAGCGACAGACTATTGGAGAGATATGTGACTGACTCCAAGTCACTGTGTGGGACCGCATACCACCATCTCTTGGATAACTTACTGTTGTTGTGTTGTAAGGAAAGCATTGTCTGTGTCATCGTGACCTTATAGTTGACCCTGTTAGTATTCACACACAGTTGACTATAATTGTTGTTACTTTAGCTGTACATGATTTGAAAACTATTGGAATTTACATATATCAATAAAAAATGAATAGTAAATCATTTATAACGTAACAAATAGCCCCCCCCCCCCCCCCGTTGTCAAATTCTGAACCCAAACAAAGTAAATCATACATAACGTAACACTAGCCAGCCAGCCCCCCCCCCCCCCCCCCCCCCCCCCCCCCCCGCCCGCTACTGCCCCTTTAAGGAAATTGGGAACTCAAAAAAGTTATTTTGTTCAGTCCCTTTTCCCTCTCCAGGCTAATCCTCCAAGGATTCAAAGGCTTCTTTCTGCTGTTTGTGATTTCGCTAGTGACAGTGTAAAGTGACCTGATGAGTTGGGACTTGCAAGAAAGAGTTTCAAGGAAATGTATAATTTCCCTGAGTTTACCTTTATAAAGGAATTTTAACTAAATGAGCTTATATAATTTACACATAAAAGCAAAGCAACTATTGACATTACCCTGTGGTTACGGCTTATGCAATGATACAGAAACTTCGCTATTAAAAAATTAAGACGATCATCCACAAAATCCTTGTATCCTTGCATGGGAATTTAAGATATCATTTGGAATATCCTTTTGGTCTTGAATTACATAGCAGGTCGTTGATGGATGATAACATTTTGACGAATTTTTCTAAACCATCACAAATGCAACAAGTCTCAAAATTGCCCTTTATCGATAAGATTTCCCATGGCGCCAAGGGTTTTCTTGTAGGCGTGAGTTGTGACTGTAAATCCCTGTCTAGCGTTAATTCGACCAGTGCCCAGTGGTCGTTGCTTCCAATTGTGCGGGAGATTCGACCAGCGATAGTAAGTGTTGCTGGCAAACATCACGATATAGAGCAATCTTCTATATAGCTTACTAATCCTTACACGGTACACATGGGACCAGCGATAGTGAGCTTTGTATGGCAGAATAACACAACACAAGCCTATCTCCGAAACGGACAACCAATCCCTTGAAGGGTAGATAAGAATATATTGACAGGGGGTAATCCAGGTAGATATACCCCTATATAGATATGCCTATATTGGCTGGCTGATACAGGCCGGTATCGTTATAGGGGTATACTGTCTAAGATTGTAACATTGGAAACTAATTGGGAGGACTGGGATATTATCAGGAATGTTGTTATCTTGTTTGTCCACTATGTCTCAATATAAGGTAAACATACGCTGGCTGATTACAATATGCATGTTGGGGGAGGGGGGGAGGGGGGGGGGGGGGATAAGTTTTCAGATGTTTTGATTTTTGTAAAACTAATTGTTTATGGTCTGTATATCTAAGAAGCACTCAATGCTCACTTGAGTTTCATTCATTTTCTTCCACATGTTGACTGAATTAAATGATATAGTTAAAGGCGTGTGAAACCCCATTCCTCACCAAAAATCCCAGAATATAACCTGTTAAAATTGGCAGTCACTTGAATAACGAAAGGATTCATTCATAATAACATCTTAGATAATACTAAAGCCTTCCCCGTATTTCATAAACTTGTATTCAATCTATGTACATATATCGCCAAATTACTAAATATTCATATCATTCACATTACAACAATCGATACAAAATGTAAGCTGTTCGTAACTTTTGAATTTCAAATACTCGTAGGAAAAGGATTTAAGTGAATTTTCTTGTAAAGATGATAGACATATCTATTCAATATCATTTCAGATTTTGTCAATACTTTCTTAACTAAATCTTATTCGCACGATAATTGTTTTAAAATCATTTCTTGCAAGTAAATTCTCATGTTGCCTTCACGCCAAAGCACTCAGTTAAAGAGACACTCATACCGAAAGTTTAATCGCTTTAAAGACTAGTGTGACTGCACGTGTGTATTTCCACAATAGTTGTGAGATTGCATGAACTGCACGTGCGATTACGTCTTTTACACCCCGAATCTTCATGACTGCACACATTACACGTGCAAATAGTCGTGTACATTTCAAAATTCCAAGGGGATTTTGCAGCTCATCTCTCCAAGAGGCTCTCAAGTCGCTGCTTTCGTTCAAAATGATAACTCATGTATTTAAATTATAGATGAATATACAACCCCCAAATCCTTACCAATCGTTAAAGAGAACAAAATACGTCAACCTGACATATTTTCACAGACGCTTTCCACATCGCGTAGATATTACCCCTCAGTTTGAGTTTATTTTGAATATTATAGGGCCGCTTCACTGACTGCATGAGCTTGACAGCGCGGATTCAATTTACCCTGCACCTGTGCTTGTTTGAAAAGATCTTTTATTGCAGGAGAAAAATAGAAACTGCAGATGTTAGTCAAAAAATTATAAATATATAGATTTAATGTTTAGAAAATTACTCTCAGAAGTAATACTTTTCAACATAATCTACTTTATCGGTATCTAATAGAAAAATATTTTCTTTATATTTCAATGGGCTCCTGCTATTAAAATTCTCTCTCCACAGAGATTATGCAACTAATTTCTCACGAAACCTCTGTCATATTTTGGTCTGTTATATCGTCAACAAAATAGAATCCTGATCGATTACAATAATTTGTAAATATGTGCAATCAACAAAGTTGTTAAAAGTTGAGTACTCGGTCTGTTCCCGTAGAAATTAAAAACGTTGCTATTTAAAAATGAAAAAAAGGAGAAAGTTTTATATTGAATGTAAAAGTAACTTGTATAACATGTACATTGGTTATATGGCGCCCTCTAACTGCTCCGCCGTTCTGAATTGCCGAAACATGGACAGTCGGGGTATTTTACGATAGCTTCACTTCACACTTGTCGTTCGGTGTTTCGGTAAATGGTTTATATGTCGATTGTCGTTAAAAGGTGTAATCGGCTAAAGTTGCTTTCAATGTCCAATCATAGATATCCGAAGCAAAGCTACCTTCTTTGTAAATCTTTGGATGAAAGCAATTGTGTTACATGGGCTTCTTAGGGAAAATGCTTCCCTTTTTACTATGGTTTTCCTGGATTTCACATAAAGTGGACAACTTTTCTTTATTCATTAAAAAGCTTTAAGGTTAAGATGTGTTTATCAACTCTCCACTTAAGAATATTTCAAATGAATGCATAAGAAAATGTTTAATTTCATTATGATTCTGCTTACAAAATGCCTCTTTGAATAATCAATACAATCATTTTATACATGTATTTCTGCATCCTCTCTTGGTATATCAATTCATTGAAAAAAATTCCACTTTTATCATTTTTTCTTTTTTTAGAAATTCAATTTCAATATCAATATCAAAATTATCAATGAAGCGATAGACATGTAAGATTTCAATTTCATTGAATCATTGAATCATGATTTTTTCCAAGGTATTTATTTAATTACCATCAGTCTGTTCGTTAACTATTTTTATCATTACTAATTAAATGATTGATAAATCCATTCATTAGTTCATTTCTTCTCTGCTTCATCGCTGAAACGGTAGAATAGACGATTCATATGCATACCTCGGATCGTCAACCATTCATGAAATATTGTGAAATGAAAAACATATTCTTTCTTAATTCAAATGTTTATTCAGTTTTCAGACCAAAGTCCAAGGTACAAAATTGATCAAAATAAATATTGTGACAAAAATGTTTGAAACATTTTCTTATGTATTCATTTGATATATCCTTAAGTGGAGGGTTGATATCAACTCTACATTTCACTATCAGTAGATCAGAGAGGCGAGATGACAATTCATACAAAATCTCCTTTTGATACTCGACATGTGTCAAATAAGGAAACCCGAAATGTAAGAACTTTACCGAGCTGTACCTACACAGACAAAATGTTCTAAACTTATGGAACCTCTTTTAGATTCTATCGCTTTGATTGGCTGGTAGTTTCCTGGTTTTCTCAAAAAGCACTGGGAACGATAAAACATGGTATCATTGAGAGAATATAATTTTCTTTTATTTGTGGAGAATAATAGAAAAGAAATACAAGTTAAGTTTATCTTTATTCTCAAGTAATAACAGTTTTTGCAGGTACCATGTCTGCTACATGAAACAAAATGTCTAAATGAATGATTGAAAATATTATTCCTTGCACTTCGTTGATGGGTCGTGAAAAACATCAAACCTTGTTTATCAATCAATGACGTCTTCTGTAATAGATTTGGAAAAAAAGCTACGTTTCTGTAGAAGACAGATCAAACTTTGTAACATGACATTTTATTTTGGATGATGTGTTTAATCATATAAAATTTGTGAAAATAAATTCGACAAGTCGATATTCAATAGCCTCTTTTCATCTGTGTTTCCCTGTGATGTGAAACGATCGACCCCCGAGTGTATTCCCAAAGCTCCCGAAACATTAGAGCTATTACGCAATCAAACAACTTCCCGAAGGCGACAAGATCGAATTTTCATCAAAGACAGAATACGTCACTTGAGATTTCCCTGCAAACGGCAAGCTGAAGAATTCGTAGTGCTGATAGAGGGCATCCAGCAGGGCCTGAAAGACAAGAAGACGACACAAAGAGTCATTTTTGACTGGACGGTTCAACTGCAGAGTGGAAAACTTGAACGGTTCCTCGTGAGGATAAAGGGTACTAAAACTGTAGCTTTTATAGTCGATCATGGGTAACAAACATGTTTTTAGCATAAGGGTCCTTCTTTCAAAACAGAAACATGTCTTACTATTATACAACGTAAATCGTTTTCTTCTATTAACAATCGTTGATATGTCATGTCCATTTCATATCTTATCATTTCTTCTCATGATACACTATACTTTTTCTTTTTCCAATGCTATATCATACCATATAATTTTCATTTTCATCGTATTATAACAAATATTATAGCAATATTATGTACAATACAACGCAATGCCTTGCCATGTCATATTATACCCTTTCATACTATACAAAACCATACAAAGCTATGCCTTGCCATGTCATGTCATATAATACCCTTTCATACTATACAGAACCATACAAAGCTATGCCTTGCCATGTCATGTCATATTATACCCTTTCATACTATACAAAACCATACAAAGCTATGCCTTGCCATGTCATGTCATAGTATACCCTTTCATACTATACAAAACCTTACAAAGCTATGCCTTGCCATGTCATGTCATATAATACCCTTTCATACTATACAAAACCATACAAAGCTATGCCTTGCCATGTCATGTCATACTTTACCCTTTCATACTATACAAAACCATACAAAGCTATGCCTTGCCATGTCATGTCATATTATACCATTTCATCCTATACAAAACAATACAAAGCTGTGCCTTGCCATGTCATGTCATATAATACCCTTTCATACTATAGTGAACTATACAATGCCATGTCATGCCATGTCATGTCATATATTTCCCTTTCATAATATACAAAACCATACAATGCCATGCCATGTCATATAATACCCTTTCATAATATACAAAACCATACATTACCATGCCTTGCCATGTCATGTCATATAATACTCTTTCATACTATAAAAACCATACAATGCCCTGCCATGTCATGCCATGTCATATGCTACCCTATCATACTATAAATATAGCACAGCATACCAAACAATTAAGCAGGAAAGTTACGTGGGCCCCATTCATCATTATAAGGAATTCCTTATGCGGCTAACAACAACACACCTTACTTTACTTCAAACATTGTCACTATTTCTAATACAAACTTATATCAATCCATGGCCACATAAGTTCACTTCAACATTATCACTTATTGTCATACAAGCTTCAACCATTAACGTTAATTGAATCAGACTTGCGAGTGACAAGTAACATTCAAATTTGCCTCACCAACAGGAAACCATACAGATAATGAATTTAAGAAAACTGTACCTGTTGTGAATCTGCAGTATTTGGTGGAATGTTATCCTTTCTTGTTATTTATTGAAAAAGGTAACAACATTATAGAAATGAAAGCTAAGATCCTCTGATGTTTTATTGGACCAGAGGCATCGGCGACATCAAAGAGAAGAAGTACATCATAGATAAATAGATTAATAGAAGAGGTCAGAATGACCTTGGTTAATGAAACAGTTACACAGTTGTAGTTATGGGAAAATACCTATATACACGTGATGCTATATATGTTACTTATCACTATTGTAAGTGTACCATTCGATTTGAAGGAAATTGGTGACAGATGACAGATGACAGATGAAAAGTGATAATGCAATGTATTAATTTAAAATATGGTATACAAAATATATGATTTTGATGAAATTGGTGTTACATATAATTTAAATTTTTATGGTAGATGTAAATGCAAGAGGACGGGAAACACATTTATAAAAAATGTTCTATATTGCTATATTACTACGAAACCATTAGGCAAAGATTAATAAAGACAACAGTCGGTTAACAGATAATTTACATATATGTATCTATATATCATTAATCTCTTTTTGTGCTCAATCGAGTATTATATGGAACATTTATTACCTAAATGATTTCCAGTTTGGTGGAACTTGTTATCACCTGAAAGGTTTTCTTCGAAAGTTGCAAATTCAATCAACTTGTCATTCATAAAACAATAAAAAAGTATTGAAAAATCAATGAATAATTTACATGTTAAATAATCGCACGTAAAAAAAAACTTTTTGAAAAAAGTCAGGAATTATTAATTCGATTTTGACGTTTTAAAGACATCATAATTATCAATTATTACATAAATAGTTCTTTATTAACAATCGAGATAGAAACTTAATTACGGATGGTATTTACTTGCTTATCCCAACAACTTTGTATATTGTCCACCAATAAAGTTATTAAGTATGATAAGATAGTTACTGGGTTTACAATACGGGCTTTAAGATCATGGTATGTTCAACAGGAAATGTCAACCATCATCAACAAAGTCAGTTTGGGCAGTGTCATGTCACAACGTTTAATGTGACGTAATTAGCAGGCTAATTGGCACTTATTATCATATCTATATATCATCAAACGCATACACTCGTCATAAATACACGCGTAGACAAAGCTTGTAATTTATATAGTTATCGAATAACATAAGCATTGGTTTGGATGTAATGTTCACATCGAGACATTCAATAAACGCAACTTTTATTGTGTTTAAAGTTGTATGTCAATAACATTCAATAATCAGCAATTGATAACCCTATCAAGTATTATTGTACATTTATTTTGTATCCACAGTGTGAAACATGAGTAGTGACATATTTAAACATATGCACATGTGCACATTCACTTTCTTCAAGCAACAATTCTTTCGTCGGTGTCGTCATAAAATATTTGTGACGTGATTGTATCGGGCCGATAAGAAGATTTCCCTACGATTCAAATAAAATCAAATTTGTATTTTTTAAACTCGTTAGCGTGCCATATGACTTAAAGTAATCTTTACTAAATTACGTATAACCCTCGCTTTCGCTCGGGTAATATAACAAGTCGAACTCGTTTCGTAAAAATCATTTGACACACTGCCTCGGGTAATAATCCCTATGTATGAATTTACATTGAGCTTTTTGGGATTCTTAATTTGACCTCAACCTTAGTCATACTTGCTATCACTTTTTAAATTTGTAGAACTTATATCTTTAATCATTACACATTTTGTCATAAAGTGAACTGAAGAAATCGATGGTATAGAAACAACAGTAGATTATTGGATGATCAACTTCTTTTCTGTCCTTTGTTACTCTCTATGTAAACGAGATATACAGAAGTCCCTGCCACACAACTTCTCTTGTCAAAGCAACATAACCTCTTGTCCTGAATCAGAGACGATTGCAAAAGAGATAGATACGATGTGAACGCTTATAAGTATACCTTTACAGATGCCAAAACGAATAAAACATAAATTCGTCAAATGGCTTCAAATCATCATTCCCACTGGAAAAACTTCAGAACCAATTAGAAAATCCTCTGAGTTTGCAATTAGCTAAAATACGCCCTTATGACAAAAGTGTGGTAGAGAAGTGAATTTGTTCCTTGAGTTTGTGATCCACGACTTCGTTTCTGATGTCTTACTTCAAAACGTTAAAACAATTAGGGAATGGAAAGCAAAGATCCTTTGCTTCTTCTATGTCCAGAGGCATCAAGCACATCAAAGACCAAACCAACATCAGCGACGACGAAAGTAATTCAAAATAGGCTGTGTGCCAAACCTAACTGGGAAAAACTGTATTTTTGTTAGAACATTATCATAAAAACATTTTCCTTCAGATCTTTACAACCTGCTTGTAATTTCATAAATTAACGAATGAAATCAGGATCACGAGAATAAAAGTTTAAAAACCCTTGTTAAGGATATACGAATTAATGCAAACATTAAAAGATTGAACAATTTGCTGTTATACAAAAGAAATGCCATTTAAAATGTTTAGACCTAAAAACCGTTATGCACTAACAAACTACGTAACATTAACATGATAAGCTTTAACTCAACTAAATGTTCTCGAGCGGACAATACCAATTTATACAATATCAAAGTCTTACATGCATCGTCTATACAACAGTCGACGGTTTTTACTATTTGAGTAATGAAGACAGCCACACCACAAAAGGTACGTTTTAGAGCTCTGCTTCGATGGGAACTTATACAGAGGTACAAAAAATAGTTGTGAAAATGCACTGCGTGATAACAATTGTTTGAAATAGTCTTTGGTGGCAAGTACCCTCCTGTAAAGGTACAGCATACCTCTGTAGAATGGTCTTGGTAGAAAGTACCAAGCACTCGTTCAATGAGTCACCGGTCACACATTATTCGATTTCAATTATTTTGAAGTATTATTGTTCGTGATATAAAGAATCAAGCATGATCGAATGGTTCCAATATTACATGGTAGTTGATGTTCCAACTTCCAGAAAATAATAAGTACCAGGTAATAAATTCCATGTTGTAATCTAATACGCAGAAAGTTTCCTGATTGTACCAGGAAGTACAAAACAGAATCACAGGTCACAAATCACATAGTTTTTCAGCTTGTAGATGTCCATATTGATTCAATGTAACATAATCCAAAACTTTAATAGTTTTAATACTACATGGCATAGTATTTTCGTCTCACATGCCTTTTATTAACAGTAATAAGATCCAACAATAGAATTATGATTATGAGATGTTTTGTGTCAATCTCTAAGTTGTTTATAACGACCTTTTCATGGTGATAGAACATTAATACGGTTACAAACACGAAAGAAGGAATCTTCTGATCTTTTCTAGGACCAGCAAGAGGAAAAACATCAAAGAGAAAAACGCCTTCATAGATAAATGAGTTAATTTTGACAGGTCAAGATGACCTAGCTAATGGAACATAAATCAGTCTTAACTAATGTGAAAACGTCAAAACAACCAATTTATAGAACAGATCAAGGGGCCATGTTTTGAAAATTGAATCTTTCTAAATTTGTAAAATTTCTTTACATACAGAATTTGATAATAATTCTCGGTTCATTAGAAACTTAACGGTGAAAATTGTACAAAGTATACTATTCTTTTTTGCTTCTAAAAATGTGTTATTTGTTCTGACTGACATCTTTTATGAAACGTTTGAATCCCACTTTCGAAAGGCATAAGTCACCTCGAAGGTAACCACTTTAATGCGTCTTGAAAGTCAACAAAGCAAACAAGTTGAAAAATGTGCAATATGTACTTATCTTGAATTAACCATCATCAGAAAATTCTACTTTGAGTGACGGTTTGAAAATCTGTTGGACTCAGTTTGTTCGGAAACTCCTTTCACATAATTATTTTATCAAAAGGAGCAAAATGTATTTGCTTATGAATTTAAAGAACATATTTTACACTATAATGAATTACAGATTTAATACAATTATGGAAAACCTCTAAAATCATATAACTTACACAGTACTTATGTTATTGATCATACATTGTTGACGTGATTAAGTCCCCTGTGACTAGACCTCAGATGAAATAAGACATGACTTTAAGACAGAGGAACTCATCTACGTTTGCTTGGAGAGTATAATTTTGGTTGAACAATTGTTGACATTCGTTAAGGTTGACGCATAAAAAGGAATAGTATATTTTCTGTAATAAATCAAAATGCAACAATACGATCATCTAGGGCACGGTTGAAGTATTTTTTTTATCAAACCAAATCATACAGGGGCGTAGGAACTTTTTTTCGAAATGTTTTTTTTTTTCAAAATGACTATTTTCCCCTTTCTGCTACATATTTCCCAATAACTGGTCTAGTATTGTTACAAAACAGTTACTATGCACTACTTTGAGGGTAGTTCTAAAACTACTCTGAGGGTAGAACTAAAACATCCAATCAAACAACACACATTAAGTAACTAGTGAATTTCATCATATGTCAAGGCATGTTGTCTCTTTATCACCTGTTACAACCTCTAACTGTGGCACTTTCAGCCTTAAACTGCAGTATTATGTCCTTAAACTTCAGTATTATGTCCTAATTGATGATAAGATGGGATAAGCAGCCAGCAAGTTTCCTCTTTTTTTTTTTGGTTACAAAATTTCAATTCAAGCCCCCCCACTTTCAAATTCGCTCCTACGCCCCTGTCATATGAATGTAATGTAATGCAGACGCCATACTTCAAAACTTTAACATGATTAGAGCGTTGATATAAAAAAGATTTGCTTCTTTGAAAGTTCATCAAGAAAATCATGAAGAAATAACCATCAGAAACGACGGAAGTAAAGGAAACTAAGTATTTTAACTGACCGAAAAGCACAAATCAATATTTTTCTTCATTTGAAAAGAAGACGACAGGACATAAGGAACTGTGATAAAATCCAACATCAAACCTCTCTCTTGTTTATTGCTGTGTATGGAAATAATCACCGATCATCAGTTACTGCATGTTCCAATTTTATAAGTTTTTTAATGCCCCCGAAACATAAACCTTTTCAAATACGAAATTAAACGATGCCTTAAGGCGATAACATTAAATTTTCTTCAAAGACAGAACATGTCATTTGAGAATTCCACTGCAATCGGCAATGTGAAGCGTTCCTGATGGTTTTAGAGGGTATCAAAATTGCTAATGGTAACCCACACAGAATCACGTGAAATATGCCATGTGATATTTTCACGTGAAGAGCGGGCTTTGAATAAGCGAACCCAACATAGCTTGTATGGTCAGTGAAATGCCACAGTGGAGGTTTCCGCTGAGAGTTTGAAAATCTGAAAAGTTCCTCGATGTTGTTGGTGGGGATCTTTAATGGTCTACGGAGGGTAACCTCCAGTGCCAAAGTGCCGATCTTAAAAGTGACCACCAGTGTCCATCTACCTTTCATACCTAGATGTGCACATACCGTTTGACAAGAAACTACTCTACCATACTACATGTATGTCTTTTTGTTATTGGAATATATAGAAAATCCCTACTAAAACTATTTTATTATTAACATTTCGTAGCAAACGATGAAAAAGAGGTAAGCAAGAAGTTACATAGGTCAAATTTTTGTTTATAACTTTATATTTTACCTACAACAACCAGACTGAAATATTGTCTCTCGTGGTAATTCACAAGCATGCCAATAAGGCAATCGTAAATAAAACTGAAGAGAGGCTTTTTTATCAAAATAAATTTCGTTTTGACATTCCTTTTCATAAATAATCAAGCAACGCCACTAAACGTTTCTGACGCAGCAAATTTAACGGCCTGTAAAGGCGACAATATCGGGTACGTTTGTATTTTGATGATGCTTCAGTGGAAAGAGATAGTTTGAGAAGAAACTTAGACAAAAACCACATATAATCTGTTTTTAAAAAAACAAAAAAACCTAAATGTTCATTTAAGAAACATCGCCACATTTACTTTTTCTGCAAAGGCGTCTATGTAAGTATCATTCAAAGATATTGTTCATGGGGGCAAACAATAATGTCCTGAATGTTGACTTTCCATTATTATATTGTGTGACCAACCTGTGCACTAAAGGCTGATTCCAGACATTTGCTCATTCCTTGGATCAATCTCCGTGTTTGATCCTTAGAAAATATGTTCCATTCCTAATACAAAGCTGCAGTCAAATTAGTAAGATTATGGACAGGTATAGGTCACTCTGCCTGACACAGAGATAAAATGTACAAGTGTTCTATCGCATTGAGATCCGGATTTATAATTGGCCATAGAATCGTCTTAACCGAATTCAGTTACAAACATTTGATGACAGCCTTGGTTCTTTATGGCCTGACGTTGTCATACCTCAAGATTGGTATTGTGGCAAGAGGATGTTAATCAAAATGTGGGATAAAAACTCTGTCAATGATCTCCTGTTCGTTCCGAAGTCCATTGAGGCTTCCTCGAATTGTAATGACGTTCATCTTGAATGCAAGTGAAATTCATCCACATTATTGATCCTCCCCCCCCCTGAAGGGAATCATCTCAAAGATATTGCGTTGATAAAACCAGACAAGTATTTATGAGGGATTCAGGAAAATGTTGCGTTTCAGTTATACTTAGCATCCGCCTTATGGACATTCTAATTCTCCTTAATGCCATTGTCAATCGGAAATGCCAAAGAAATGATAATGAAGTCGATAAAGATCCTTAGATATACCCAATGCGTGTGGTTGTTCGAAACTTTGGTGTGTGCAACACGTGGGTGGCGGGATTCACGTGGATGTGACATTTCGCCAATAGGTAACACCTTATTTTATCACCAATATACCATTTTTTGATTTGTCATCATGAGGATTGAAATTTGGTTTCATCATTTACCGAGAATTTAGATTTGAGTTGATTGTGACATGATTTATATATTTGTGCCATGAATATAAATCTGATTAGTATATGTAACATATCTGAATAGGCTTCCAGTAGAAAGATGTGATTGGTCAAAGATAGTTTGAGACATTTTAACTGTATATGATTTGTGCTTGTAATGAATTAGTGACATGTAATTTTAATGTAACTTGATTTCCATATACATTTAACATATTTGAACATTATATATGGTATGTTAAACATACACGTAAGTACGCTTTAACTATGATTCGGTATTAGGTTATTTGTATAAACTTGTGATTTGCATAAAAAGTTATTCAAATATGATCGAATTTTAAAGACAACAAAATCGTAACTGTCTAAATGCTTTTATTCTTAATTTGCAAATTTAACGTATAATCATTTTTATATGACTACGTGCTAAAGGATAGCAAATGATACCTTTGGAAAAAACACACTAAGGTAATATCAGAGCAGTATTTTGTCAAGAATTTTCACTTGATGTCGTTAAACTTGACAATTGCTATCGTAGACAATTAATGGATTTATAGATTGTATAAGGAGAATAAAACCATTCAAGATGATCTTCATATATCATTGGACAACACGAAGTATAGCACTTTCTCTTTAATTTGAGCAGACCTAATCTAATTTAACTTATAGGCATTGAATATTAAATCCAACATTGAAAACAATCACTTTATTGTCTTTAGACATTAAACATTTCTTTTATTCAGTATTACATAATTAAATCTTAAAAAAGTAAGGATGTAATTTATATACACATGTTATGAAAGTATTTCCAAGTAGTCCGTTTAACTTATCATATTATCATATAGTTAGCTTCAAAACTGTACAAACAACAGTAAATGTCAACTACGCTTATAACAAAATTAAACTTTGGGCGGTGTTGGTAAAGACATATTCAATTACAAAGAATCGGATTTGGAACAAGGTGTCTAACTAAGAACAACCTATCAATGGTATTTACAATATAAAATTACACATATATACACAAACGATGACAGATAAGTAACAGAAATGGGGAACAAAGTGAGGAGTTATGTAAAGGAAACTCAATACACATACCCCTTTAATATTGTGGGCGGTGTCATATTAGAATGTTTTATGTGATGTAATTATCAGGATAAGAGGCAATTATATCTTAAAACATCGTTATAATTATACAATTGCATAATGAAATGATTACGTTGATAACTCGATTACTCAACATTAAAACCAACTCAACATACACTTCTTGTTATTTCTATTTATAGCGTTTTGAGTTTTTATCTGCCATAATTTATTTGCATTTATTTCATTGACGTGTCTTTTTATACAAATGGAACTAAAGTCGAATCCTTTCCCATACAATTTTGATACAATATTAGTTTTTCTTTTAAAGATTGAATTGGACCGTTTCAGAAGCATTCTAGAAGTTGGTTGCAGACAGAGGCAAGAATTTATTAGATGATCAACTTCTTCATGTTCAATATGAATCTAGAGATGTTGATAATTCATAATGTCATGGTCATTTTTGTGTGCTGAAGGTTTGTAGAGGTTCAATGTCAAATGGTAGTTGATAATTCCGAAAACATCTTGTCAAAACATAAGCACAATGCAAAGACTATTACACAAACACATAACACACATGTCATGAACACACTTCAACATATTTCAAATTAAATTCAGTATGAGTTTAAATCAACAAAATAACAGCATAATAGCCATAGATAAAAGAAAAAAACATCTCATTGTCTCCATTTTTAAAGTTTGTCATTCACACCTTCCTTTATGAAGTATAACTTCAAAACGGTAACACAATTAGGAAATGGAACGGGAAATCCTTTACTGTTTTCCAAGTCCAGAGGCATCAACAACATCAAAGACCAAAACAACATCAAAGACAAAAACAACATCAGAGGAGACAGAAGTAATGGATTATCTACCGTATGCCATAACTTGACGGGGGAAAGGGTATTTTCGTTTAAAATTCCAAGATAAAAATTATGTAGTACATGTAAAAAATTATAGCTTGAAGGAAGGCTTAGAAAATTAAAAAGCAAAAGGTTAAATCAAAGGAAATTGAAGTACTGGACGTGATTAATTTTACTCAGTGCAAACATCACAAATGTTTAGAATTAAGTTATAGTGTCATATATTAACAAAATATAACTCTTTAAAGCATCACCACCAATGTATTAAAAGCTTGTTTTGTTTTATCTTTTAAAGCAAACAAACTCTTACAAGTCTTGTAATTCAATATAAGATATTCTGCAATTTGCAATGCAACTGAAGCTGATGTCCATATTGTATATCACTGTCCAATGTATCAAACTCTTCCTGATGATTTATCGTTACTATTCAGTATAAAAAGTAAAATCATGTTTTAAGCATTAAATTTTTACATTGTCATGTTGGGGAAATTCTTATGTAAAGTTTTTCGTGGACGAGTAGGTATCGTTTGATGCGCATGTGTGTGTACTTACATGTATAATATATATCGAATTTATTGTATTATGTGTTAAACGTTAAATACAAAACATTGATACAATGCCTCTGTCATCGGTGAATTTCATTGATAAGAAATTAGTTACTAACACAAACTTTCCCTCTTAACGTAACGTTGGTGCTTGGACAATATAAAATATTGCAAAAACTTGTATCAGTATACAATAGTCAATGTTCTTAAAATTTTGAGTTGCAAATTTATATTTACAAGACGAAAGTTATTTTTATCATATTCAAGAAAAGAAAATATTGTAAGGGGAAACATTAAAGAAACTTCCAGAAAGTTCAGAGGATGTACACTTGCCCCAAAATGCCCATGTTCAAGGATATTCTGTGTTCTGATGAACATTATACATAACTCTGAATGATATTCCTAAAACTATGATGATTGATATATTGATAAGCTACAAATTTCTAGGATTCACTTTTCAAACAAGCTTTAAACCATTTAAAGGATTTTATCAGGCGTTAAACGAATGACTGAACCCTTTAAAGAGAAAAAGCTGTCGAGAACTTTGGCTCTACGGTAAAGGTTTGGTAAAATCATTTAAGTGTTATAAATTAAATAAAGTTCCTGATCCAGTCAGTGAACTTAGATGGGGACGGTTTAAGTAGTTTTATTTCAGTAAATCAGGCCACAGGCCCATTTTACAATACATAGTTTTACATTTTAAAAATGTTGCGCCACAAGCACATATAACAATTCATTCACAATACACAGAAGGTGATATCCGAGACCATAGACAAATGGTGATAAAAGTTACAAGTTAGGTTATGGACAACTGTTTGCTTCTCATTTTGAGTGCAAAGAATGTAAACTTAGCAAGATTATTAATTACAAGTTCATTTTTTGTGGTAAACAGAAGTCTAAGTTTACACTCGGAGGGGAATTTGTAATACCAACTTGGCAAAAACTTTCTTCGTAAGTCATCATAAAATGGACAGACAAGACAGACATGATATTCTGTTTCTACATTAGGGATGATACAAAGTGGGCAAAGTCAACTTAGATGGGGACGTTACAATGCTTTGTCTTCTTTGGCGTTGTTACCGGCTTCGTTAAAAGAACCAAACGATTTTTTGTCGGATCCTGTCTTTGTAAATTTTGGAATAGATTGACCCTAAATACGATAAGATATAGGGGAACCACGTAACCTATGTTACTTAATTGCTTTAAAATAAATGATAATCTAAGACATATACTTCCAAGTCGCCAAATACATTCTGTTACTTAGGTTAAAATGTACAAGTTACTCCCAATAATGAAAATAATCGTTTTGAGAATTTTGTAATTTAAGTGCCTCCCAAATTGTTCTTTGAATAAAGGCTTTCTCCTGATGGCATATTTCAAAACTGAAATATTCAAGCGAAAGCAAAGCAACAATTCTTATCTTACATTTGACCATAGGCATCAGGAACACCAAAGAAAAGAGCCACTTCCAAGGAATTATCAATTACAGATCAAGATGACCGTAATAAATGAAGTGTCGTCAATATTTACCAATATAATGTACACAATTTTAATAAATGATATCACAGTGATCATTCAAAGAAAATCTTATTACTGTCGGAATACAATTATTCATGTGAAAGTACAGAAAATATTTGTCAAATGACATAATGACAATGGGCTACATCAGAACAAACGCACTTATTCATAAACGAACATAGAAAAAAGTATCTTATAATGCCTCATTCTTGAATCATTTTAAAAAATCCTTTTCATGGCAATTATGTAACAGCAACTCCATTTCATCTCTCCTCATTCTATAAAGACAGAAAAAAAAGATAGAACGGAGTCTAACATCCTAAAAGTTTTTCAAAACATGAAAAACTTTTGACAACCTGAATTTTTAAATATTTGCTGCTACTTGTCAGTGGCGGTGTTTCCATATACCATAGGAAAAGAAAGAGATTTAACCTCGTTTTCATCTTATCATCTTATAAATGTCTGTAATTTTTAGGATCAAGTGCTTTTTGAGTGTATGCAAACTTTTTCTTTCATATTACTTTTTTGTAACAAATTAGAATGACTTTTTATTTCTTGCAAACAACTTTATCAGATTATACTGAAATGTGTCTTTTTAGATTTAATTGAAAAAAACTGAAACTCGGAAAAAATACACCAAAAGCTTGTAAAAAATACACTTGAGTGGTACCTGAGAGAAACTTTCTTCTTGCTTGTATAGACATACACTTGGGAAGGTAGAATGTGAAGACTAGAATACCTGTTTCAACTGTTACAACTAAATCAAGGAAATATGAAAGAAAGATCAGTTTTTACATTAAACATTTTAGAACCTGAGATCTTTTATCTGGATGATTAGTGATCATATCATTTTTGTAAAAATGAGCGTGACAAATCGATACTTATGTATTTTTTCATCTGTGTATTCCTTATGATCTGTTACAACCCACCCTCAAGTGAGGCTCCCGAAACATTGGAGCTATAACAAAATCAAACAACTGCCCGAAGGCGACAATATTGAACTTTCATCAAAGACAGAAGTTGTCACTTGAGATTTCCCCCACAAACGACAATCTGAAGGGTTCCTGATTATATATGGTATCCAAAAGGGAGTGAATGGTTACCAAGATAGAAACATCTTCCATGTGATTTTTCCACTGTATTTGCCGACATAAAGATGGTGATAATTGGCACACAACAGAACATGTATGGTCAACGAGAGGACATTTGGTAATTTGTTACTGATGTTTCCATTGCGGGGCTCAGTATTTTAAAAGTTGATTGCGTTATAGGGTATCCTTATAAATCACAATTGGTGTCAATCTCTATTTTATTCCACACTGTTCCGTGTCTTTTCACACCGTAAGTTCCGGTTTTCATGCTGTGCAGTTTGACAAGAAAACATTATACTTCCATACCAATTTGCCTCTCCCATAGCATATCATATCCTACCGTCCATATCACGAATATACCATGACACTTCATATCGTTTAATACAATACCAACCTTATAATATTCTCTTCCATTTACCATTTCAAAGCATACCATTCCACACACGCATACAAATAACACGGTTGTTATGAATCTTTATCAACAAATTTAAGTGTCATTCCCGGTTCATTTTCTTCTACTCCATTGCCAATTACACCCTGCTTTCAGATTTTCAAAACAAAATGAATCTTATACCAATAGTGAATTTAAAGAATTGTCATCTACGGCAAGAGCACGATTTGGTGGAACCATTTCCTTTCTGGCGTTTGATTTCGAACGGTAACAATATTATGGAAATGAAAGCAGAAATCTTCTGATGTTTTATTGGACCAGAGGCATAAGAGACATCAAAGAGAAAACTACATCCGAGATAAATAGTTCAATAGACGAGGTCAGAGTGACCTCAGTGAACGAAAAATCATAAACTATGATAAATTAGGAAAAACACAAACCATTGATACGTTACAATCATAAACATGTTTTGCTCAAGAGCTGAGTAAGATGAATAGTTGATTGTTGTGTGATTTCATATGTTACAAATGTTAACATATAACGTGAATGAGTCATTTCATATGTATATTATTGGTACAACGTGTAACATATTATTGTTTTAATAGTTAAACGTAAACAATAATTCATATATTCTGTATATGTAAAAATCATTTCATATAATTCGACTGTAACAACATTTCATCATTGCTATTTTAAACATTTAATCTCAAGCATCGCCTCTTGATGTAGTAATTGATCATGATTTTCAAAAAAAGCGACGGTACTCGTATTTTCCAAAACAATAAATTACTTTCTATATATTAATCTGTATACATTTCCCCACCATTTAGCATTTAGCAAGAGATGAAATATTTAAGTATGTTATTTACTTAGCACGTATGTATAACACTGTTTATTGTCTGCTCTGTTTTTCTAATTAGGTTACTATATAATTGTTTATAATGAAAGAATAGTTATTGGGTTACACATCCAGGCTTCAAAAGCTGTACAATCAACGGGAAATGTCAACTATCCTTATTACAAAGTAAACTTTGGGCGTGTCGTGTTAGAAAGTTTCAAGGGGTATTATCATTAAGGCAATTATTTCTGTAAGAATAAATATCCACTTATGAATGCATATGTACACAAACCTTGTGATTCATATAGTAACTCAATTATGTAATTATTTGATACGGTTGTTCATTTCATGACTTACCCTGAAAATGCACTTCTTCTTGTTGTTGTATGAATCTTTTTTGTCTCTTCACTCCAAATTTGTGAGAATAAATAATTTTATTGGTTATAAGAAAAGAGACTGAGAGAAATTGTCACTAAAAATTGTAGCTGAATTCAAATACGAACACGAGGTTATGTTGAGGTCCCAGTACTAACAACCTGGAACCTTCTTCAGTTAATAAATGGTGCCGACATACTCCTACAGGTATTTGATTTTTCTCTTTTTGATACAATTCTAAGCGCTCAAGTCAACTGTCTGAGAGGAATTCCCGATGTTGGAAGTACGGTGATGATCTGGACTTTTATGGACGATTAATTTCTTGATTTTCTTTATAAAAGAAGAGAAATTAGTCATTCATGAAATGCAAGTCATTATTTTGACCTCAATATTGAAAAATTAATAACCAATTCACTAGTAACATTATATCTTATTGTTTTGTTATAATTTCCAGGAGACGACAAATGGACAAACAAAGAGAGCATAATTTTACAGATGCCAACATACATAATTGCAACTAGATGAGCGTTTGCGGGACAAATCAAAAGCAGAGCAGCCCCGAAACGGAGGGTTCCGCCTTTCCCAATTCCGCCTTCTTCATAGCCACAATAAAATGGGCATTTTCTAAATATAACAAAAACGTAATTGAGCATTAACGTCAAGACATCACACTTACAACTAGTAGCATTTAAATGTCATGACTTCATTTGGAAGATTTATTTTCATAACATATTTGATTTCAGAACTTGCTACTTTGACCTTGAATGTGAACATGTCCAAATAATTCCCAGGGGGTTTAATCAATGAATGATTAATCTAAGATCTCAAAAAGCTATTTCTGATTTCAAAATTTGACATATTCTGTTAAGTGTTAAAAGTTGAATAACCATTTTCGAAAAAAACATTCTAAAGGCACTATCTGTTCACATCTTGGTAATTTTCCATAGTTGATATACACCAAATAAGAGTCTCATTGCACCCACATGTTTCAAGTTACCATGTTTAAAAGGATGTTTTTTTACGATTTCACTACTCACAACCTTGACCTTTGACCTTGAATAGGAACATGTCTAAAGATTTACAGGGGATGTAATCAATAATATAAGTTAAGCTTATATAAATTCTCAATACCTTTTTCTTGTTTAAAATTGTTTTAGAGTGAATATGGCTATAACACATATCTCTTGACCTTGACCTTTGACATTCATAATTACACAATCAACGATCACTTTTCAATGACTATAACAACCATGTGATGGTTAAAAGTTGCAAAATAAAGCAGTTAAAATAAATAGTTAAAATAAAGCATTTTTGCAAAATCGTGCCTCCTTGTGACCTTGACCTTTGACCAATTGTAACAAAAACCTTTCCAGGTTTGCGTACCTGGCCAAAGTTGATATGTACCCAATTAGAGCCTCAAATCACAAAAAAACTTTTCATGTTATCATCTTTACAAGGATTTTATTTATTGATTTCATAACTCGAGAACATGACCTTTGACTTTCAGTGTGAGCATTGTCAAAACATGTCCCCCCGGGTAAAAGAGTTTTTTTAATATGAGTTCTGAAAACCATAGTGGCAGAAGGTTAAAGCAAAATACAATGTGCGGCGGCGGCTGAAACCTGACAAAACCTAATAGCAACTTACTTCGAATTCAACCTGATTTCGTTTCAACATTCACGCCACGATTTTATTAACCCAAAACAACAAAACGATAAGATTTAACTAAAACAACCCTCATGACAAATACAAAAAAAGAGAAAAGAAGTAGATCAATTTTCTAAAGCTTTCTTTCAATTTATGATCCACAACTTCTTTATGATATTTTACTTCAAAACGTAACACAATTACGGAATGGAAAACAGAGATCCTTTGGTAAGAGCCATGATAGTCCAGAGGAATCAAGCACATCAAAGATGAACCAACATAAGAGACGATGGAAGAAGTGGCTATGTCCCTTAACTTGACTGTATTATGAAAAAGAAAAGTGTAAAAAATTTGAATAATACAACTTGAAGGGGGACGCTTGAAAGTAAAAAAAGCATAAAGTTATATAAAGAAAGTTTGAAATATTTGATTTTATTCATTTTGAAAAAAGGAAAGAACACAAAAATTACTTCAAAACTTTGAACTTCACTTGTAGATTCATAAAGTAACAAACTGGAAACACTTTCGATACCAGCATAGCTGAGAACTTAATTCTGAAACACTGTTTTTAGCTATGGTAGTTAGCGAATTATCCAAAGCTTTTATAATGTAGTGCAATATCAGCTATTTTGAAACTGATGAACTTAGAGATATAATCATCTTCAAAGAGATACATCAACTGAAAATGTCAGCCAACTTAATCTGTTAATTGCCTCGGGCTTGTATGATTATTAAATATCTGTTGATGTAATAACCCCCATGATTGGTGATTATTTCTATACACAGTATCAAGAGTATCAAAACAGTGGCGAACATTGGTGTATAATAATCAATAGACTATCGTTCGTTATGGTGAGATTGATATTCGCTTAAGGCAGTAAAATGTTAGCATTTCAACTAGATTTCTGCTTCATTTGATACAATCTTCTGGTGCAGTTTCATTTGCTTGTATTCCTAGTTACGTAGGTGAGAAAATTGTATAAAGTAATGTGGAAATATACCTCTTGCAATATTGATTAAATAGAATCGATAAAAAGGTATTTCATTGTCGCCAATGTGACAACGAGTAGTTGAAACACCACATTAAAAGTAAACCATTGTCTCTGAATTTTAGAATGATTGCTCATACATAGATATCAATAAAAAAGTGAAGATTCCAATAGAATGCCTTTTCAGATTTGAGCATAAAAACACATTGCAATTATCTAACTTTAATGTCGGAAGGCGGTTTGCTTATCATTGCCTTTAAAACATCCAAAAAATAGAGACCTGGCTCTGTAGCTCATCAGCTATTTATGATTCATTTTGTAAACGATAACATACGAGTTTTCACAGGATTACCAAATCCATTAATTATAATACCCGACAGCTTAAGACTCCGTACACAAGATTTTCGCTTTTTAGGCCTGGAGCAGAAGTTGTAAATAACTTTTCAGGGCGTGTCCCTGTGGCCCTTATCAGGAGCCATAGAGTCACGAAACCTAGAAATTAGAATCCCCATCAGCTAAAGAGTTTTTACACAAGGTTTGGGCTTTCTAGGTCTTTTTCGTCTGGCGTGGCCCTTATCAGGATTCACGGGATCACCTAATCTATAAATTACAATCCGAGTCAGCAAAGGATTCTGTACACAAAATTTCAACCTTCAAGGCATCTTGCTTCTGGAGAAGAAAATGAAACTAGTTTTTTTAGTTCGTGGTCCCTGTAGCGATTATAAGGGGTGACAGGGTCACCAAATCTATAAATTAGACTTTTCATCAGTTTAGTAATATGTGAACAAAGTTTCAGATTTTTAGACATTTTGCTTCTGGAGAAGAAGATAAAAATAGGTTTTTCGACTGTTGTCCCTGTGGCCCATGTTAGGGACCACAGGGTCACCAAATCTATCAATTAAAACCCTCATTAATCAAGGAGTTTGTACAACAGAGTTGCGATTTCCTGTGTAAATGGTTCTGGAGAAGAAGATGAAATAATTCAAAAGTTACGGACGGACGGACGACATGCCATGCCATACCATAAGCCCATCGGGCCATTCAGGCCCGATGAGCTAAAAAGCAATAGGTATGCCAACTTTTGGGATGCAGCTATAAACGAATTATAGCCAAAGGTAGAGATTAACATGGCTTTTCAACATAACATAATTATCATCATTTCATGAAGCATTGGTTTGGTCGCATTTGTCGCGAACAAATTAGAAGTTCAAAATGTAAATGAGAAGGAAGATTGATGTTGGTGTTACAAATATGAAGCATTTAAACCTTTCAGAGTAGAATCACTGAAGTAATTGGTGTGTACTATCTTCTATATTAATTAACATGACAATAAGCAACTGCTTTGTATACAGAGAAAATACATCTAGAACAGAGAGAACAGAACTGAAAGATCAAAGTTGAGTAGATACCCCTTTTGGTATAGGCCATAGCATTTTAAAAAATGACTGATTTAGCTGCAGTCGTTTTCGTTAAATAGTGTCCATAAGATCGGTGGAATGATAAAAATGATAAACACGCTAATAACAACAATAATCCCTAATCCTATCCTTGACGTATGTACCTGCAAAACGTTTGTCTGGCAATAACCATTTCAGTGAACCTTTTAGTCATAAAGCTGAACTAACGAACAATCGACGGATAACATT
Source organism: Phorcus lineatus (assembly GCA_921293015.1). NCBI lineage: Eukaryota > Metazoa > Mollusca > Gastropoda > Trochida > Trochidae > Phorcus > Phorcus lineatus. The sequence continues at coordinate 26,627,787 of OV121085.1, read as the reverse complement.
TCGTTAAATAACAATATTTATCAAGTATCGAACAAAAAACCCATCGAAGCATTGGTACAGAAAAAACGACTGTAACCTGTTTTTTTAAAACAAGCCATGACAGGAAAGCCTCAGGACGATTTCTTATCAAACAGTCCACTTGATGTAATCAGCTGGGATAATGGATGATAATTTCACTAGATATCTATTGTGATATTTAATACAGATTTGTTTAATGCCCTGGAGAAACACTCATTTGAAATTGGAAGAGAAACAGGTATAATTACTGAAAACTGCTTTTTATATTTGAGAGTATTATTTCTTATATATCTTAATGAAATGTGGAAGTCTTTTGAGTTTGGGGAGTATATTCATTGTCTGCAAAATATTTTTGAAATGAGATAACGATGAGCTCATGCATGTCCAATCTATATAATAATGTCAGCCTCCAGAATTTGAATCGTCAAAACAGTTAAGTTTTTCGGTAACAAAGCTATTCTATTAACTGGTGACTTATTCAAAGTTTCGAAAAAATGATGATTTTTCACAGGAATTCTTATTCAGTGAAAAAAACTCTTGTTAAGAACATGAGTAATATATAGTTTCATGACATTGTGTTTGGTTTTAATGCGAATCTTGAGACCGTATATGTGTACACAAAATCAAAATATCTCAAAATATGTATCCTCAAATGACCCTTATCTGATACTTACAACCTTTCAATTAGCAATTTCCAATTTACTTTAAAACTATTCATATAATCTATTGAACAATATCAACTCCAGGTGCTTTATCTTCTCTAGATAGCTTTAAAAAATTACGTTTGACTCAGCATCGCGCAACATTGTCAAGTATTTTTTCTTTAAGTCCATCGTGAAAGCAGTTACTTTATATCTTTATACTGACATTATATTAAACCGGTTAGTACGTAAGCTGATACTTTTCAGCAACGGTCGGTACCTTTTGAAAACATACAGTCATGGGCTCTGTAGCTCATCTGGCTGTAAAATTTGATATTATGAGGCCAAAGGGGCCAATATATATAAAATCCCACTAGGAGTAAAAGGAGTCACAGGGTCACAGAATCTATAATTTATAACCCTTACTGGCCACGGAGTCTGTTCATAGGATTCAGATTCTTAGAGTCACCATATTTAGAGGAAAAGTTGGAAAGGCGAAAAGTTTACGGACCGAGGCTGGACGCCATGCGATGCCTCAACCCCGTCAAGCCTTTCAGGACTGATGAGCTAGAAATGACATCATTGATCACCTTTAGCTTAACTGGTCTCATAAACTCGCGGAGTGTGTCTCTAACAGCGTTTTTGATCAAGCGTCAAGAGGCTTGTCAAAACAATCTCTCTACAAACAGAAATTGACTACATTAACATTAGGAGTCCAAAAGGTTAAGATATGTTTGAAATGATTTATAATTGTCTTATTAATATCAGTTAGTCCGATACGAATACATCAGTTGCAAGTTAAAAGATATGAAAAGGCGTCAAAAAGATTGAAGTTCAAAACGCCTCTTTCTTGCATGAACATGCCACATAAAAGAAATTTGTTCAATAACTTGTTTGTTCCCATCAGAATACAATACCATAAACGATATTGACCAAAACATTTCTAAACATGTGTATAAGAATGTTAATAAAGGTATTAAAACACAAATTCTTTCTTTCAATCTGTGACCACCATCTTCCTTCTGATGTCCAACTTCAAAACGGTAACACAATTAGGGAATGGAAAGCCGAGATCCTTTGCTGTTTTCTATGTCTAAAGGCATCAACAACATCAAAGACCAAACTAACATCAGAGACGACGGAAGTAATGGGGAATCGGCTGAAGGCCTTAACTTGACTTTAGGAAAAACTTTATTTTGATCTTAAACATTATCATGAAAATATTAAGTAACAAAATCGTTTGAGGTGGAAAAGTATTTAGTAAAAGAAAAGTTTAATTTTTAAAAAATTGATTCATCTTAACAGAATGCACAGAGCCAACAATTAAAAAAAACTTTTGCTGTCACCTTGTTTTTCTAAGAATTATCAATAATAAAGACAAGAGAGTTACACAAATACATAATTGTTCAAATAAAAAAGCGGTTTACATCAATCCATTATCAAAAAGGCCAAAGTTCATATGTAACATTTTTAGATTTGTTTGTAAGATATTCGTGTTCTTCGTTTAAGTATTGTTGGTTTGAAGTAGAAATAAGAGAAAATGTCTCTCATAACATTTGAGTTTGCCAGTATAAAAGTGGTATATTTCATACAGTTTAATCCTATATTTGGTGAGACAATCATAGATAATTTCTCTCATATGCAGGTGGGTTCGTTGTTTCTTTGCACTATTCATGTGCTCTTTCTTGAAGGGCGACTAATACATACGGAATAACATTGAGATCAATGATGAAAAAATCACCGATAAACTATCAACAGGATATTAATTATACGATTTATCCCCCACTTTTCAGCTTTGTGATCCTTTATAGGAAATGCTATAACTGTTATGAAATCAGCCATTAAACCGCTGGCTGAAATATCTAATCGGCTTCAAAGAGATAAGGCAACTGAAAATGTCAACCCACTTTATCTGTTGCCAACCTCGGGCCGGTGTCGAATAAAAAAGTCTCCGTTGATGTAATCACCCCGGATGATTGGTGATTATTTCCTTACACGGCCTTATACACCAAATCAAAGCCTTGGCAAACATTGGTTAGTCATAACTTAGGAAAATACCAGCCATAAAAACTAGTTTAGAATCCGGAACAAGAATTAAAAGCTTGATTGGACTGTGTTGCCGGTAAGTAGTATGTCATGGTGACCCATAGATCAATGAAATGGATTGTGAGTGTGTGCACTGGTTTGAAGCAGTTTAGCAGTTATTCTTTGATCTGTGTAATCGGTATGGTCTTTAGACTTTAGTCAAAACAAAAAGTCACGTGAACTAGAAATCCACAAGTACAAAGCAATAGATATAACTCTTTGACTTTAATCATAAAATGGTAAAGATTTTAAAGAATAAAATGCTCTCTATGCCATGAAATAGCTAATTGCTTTGAACATTTACCATGTGATGAATTTAACATAAGATATCAGCAGATTGGCCTGCACTTACAGTTGTGTTCTACACGCAGTCGTCTTTGGATTCAGTCCTGCACTGAAATTCATTGCGGAGATTCGTCTAGTTCAATACTTCCATTTTACACTCTCAGGTTTCATCGCAAGGTAGGCGAAAAACGGTGATTTGATCTTTCTGCTTGCAATTATATATAACATCCATACAAGAGCAGTTATTGGGAGTCTTCGAATCTGACAATATATAAAAGAATTTAAAGATAAGAAGTATAGATTAATATATATTTAAAACAAAAAACATTATAATCATATGATCTACGAGAACGTCATTTTCTGTTAACAATAGTTTCAAACTGGACAGCGTTCTTGGAGAAAATCCTTTGCTGGACAAGAAAATTGTGCTTGTATTCCCAGTGGTATAATTGATGTTAAGGGGATGATCGCATCATACAAATGTTTATTTCTAAAAGTTATGCAATAAGCGTAACTTGTACGACAAATGTCAACATGAGTTGTTCAATACCAAAAAGTTACTTGTATAATTTTCTTGTGCGCTCAAAAACAATTACATAGCTAATACGCTGGCTAAAAAGGACAGCTCATCCCACTGGACGATTGTCGTAACATTTTGTTCTGGGTGATTCAAGAGGACTAAAGTTCCCGACGACATACAAAGGCCATCGATTCTGATATCAAGCGGCCTGGACCTGTGTTTGAAGTGGTAAAAAACTGATTCCATTACGCGAAGATGAAAGGCGAGGGGACAAGACAGACCATATGAAGACTGGTTACAGATCAGAGTTGTATTGACTCCGGGCCTCTCAACCTCTATGCTTCTGTCCAGCCACTGCCGTCTATCTCCTCATTCCCGTTTTTTGTCTCCTTCTAAAAACCTAACGAGGCGACCAGCCTTTCATGTTGGCGAGAGCCCATCAGACAAAGGGCGATAACCGCTGGTTGGCTTGTCATTGTGTCACATCAAAGGCCGACATGTAAATTTGCGATAATTTTTATAACTTTATACCTCACTGCCTCAAGCAAACAAGCACGTTTTTTTTCGCTTGATTGGTCGGTTCCAGTAATTCCTTCTTTGGCTTTGGGCAGTGGCGAATATTGACTTTGCACATTTGGAGCCAATCCCCCTTTGATTACTGGTTCGTGACTCGATCCGGTGCATTGCGAGTCGCCATGTATTGGCCAAGTTGACGCTTGATATGAAGAGTTATCGGTCTTGCCTCCCAGCCACCTAGCGGCAGAAATGATAGCCATGACAACCTCTTTGGTCGCTTTCCGGCAACCAGCAATTATATCTGTTTGATGCCAATCTAATGATGCGATTAATTTAAATTGCCCTTTTATGTCCTGTTATCGAATCTTTGTCTGCATTTCATTATTAAAAGTTCCCTCAACTGCCTCTAACTGAAGAGTAACATGGGAACGCGTCAGAGGAAAAATGACACAGGATTCGGAAATTGTACTAACAGTTTTAAACGCTCCCTTACGATATTACTGTGTATAGGTTGAAGCCTCTTTGTTAAAGATGAATTTGCTCTGATTGACCAAAAAAGGCAACAGTTAAAACATTAAGTCAATCTGATTAAAATCAGATGGAATTCCGCCTTATGATTTCGTTTCGTTTTATTTTCGTTTCGTTTCAGTTTTTCAAGCTATATGTTAGTATCGCATGTTGATAATGGACAAATGTTAGAAGCGTGCTATACGTTCATCTGATTTCAATCAGATTGAAGATTAAGTCTATCAAATAATGTGGTATGATTCTAGACGTTAGTCTTCTCTGACTAAACTTTGTTAAAGGCTTTTTATACTTCTTTTACCAGACAAATCATATAGAATCTGACTAAACTAGAACAAAATCGTAGTTTTGATGTTACACTTCTCTACTTGCCCATTAAACAACCATACTTTACTTGTGTAAAGTGACACTGCGCGTTTCATTTTAGTCACATATGCCAAACTTTATCGTGCTTTTCTCTAGATGTACTGATCGTTGTTGTAGGTTTAAATGATTATTTATCCAGTTTAGTGACGTATGAAGGGGTAACGAGCCAACCTCAATGAGCAGGGCATGTATAAACGTAACTTCAGAAACTTAGCTAAATCAGACATAAGGTAAAAGTTCATGTTAATGGGATAGGTATGCAAATTTCGGCTTATACTTAGATCATAAAGTGATATGTTTGAATTTAAATTAGCACATACTTAATTTCCTAAACCAAATAAAAATATCATGACAAAACATTTAATGCGTCTTCACCTCTTATGTTTAGACACTATGTCAAATCTGATGCCTTGGCTTCTATTAAAAACGTTAATCAAACAGGTGATGCCCAGACCCAAAATAACATACCAAGAAAGACTTTGAACTCGTAGCGACGATAAAGGGCCTCACTTATCATTGTTTTATTATACCGAGTGTGCGCTCTCAATCAATTATTTGTCAATCTAAATGAACGTAGGTGTTACCCTCAGTTACATGTTTAAACTTCGTTATGTTATAATCATGTACTAATAACATATATGTATAAACTGGAATGTCCCCTTGAATTTCGTTTCCAAGAAATATACCCCGATAGGACATGTACAGTCCTTTTAAAATCCCCTATTTTACCAATACTTGCAGGTTTCTTTGACGGTTATTCCACTCTGAAGAGTCAGGCTTTCCTTTGTTTTAGCGTAATTACATGGTCACATTCAGTTCAGAAAAAGACTGGAATCATTAAATGAAATTTAGAAAAAACATTACTACAATTACCACTTTATGCATATCATGCTTTGATCATTTCTTGGTTATATAAATAAAGATCAAAGAGAAAATTATCTCTTATATATGCTTAGCTTTCAATCAAACTCATGCAGATAATGGGATTCAAACCCGACTTCAAATGAACGTTATAATAGACAGCTAATATCTGCTTTGAACTGACCATTTTAGAAATGCAATTCTGCAGGGAAGACTTTTCCTAGAAAACATCAAAAGACATCAAAGTGGCAATAAAACAAATTTGAATAGATACCAATTCAAATTGACGACAAGCGTGCCAAACAATTTTCTCATCTTGGATTTAAAAATGTTTTTGAAGATTAGAATTGCTTTTACCTTTAACCTTTCTGTGTAGAACGAGCTAGTTAAATTACCTGTATGATTAGAATCGCTTTTACGACTTTTGCCTACAACTGATTACTTTTTTATGCAACGCCATGTCTGTGATAAAAGATGATCGTCAAAGTTGTAATATAAGAGAAAAGTTCCCAATAAAACCGAAATATTGAATTTCACAGGCCTTTGCGTCTTTCCGCTTCCGTTTCAATGGATTTTGGGTCTTTGGATTAGGGGTTAAACTTTGGAAAGTTCGAAACTTCTCGTAATTTCCAAACGCAATTTCTGAAGGAGGTGTAAAAAGTCTGTGGGCATAAAATTTGAAACAATCAATTAACTTAGCGTGATATGCCTTTCTGTGAATTGACTTCAAATTTCTCACTGCAAGCAATACGTCGACAAATTTTGAATAAACTGACCGTTTGGCGGTTCTCGTAAAATTGCCGTAAAGTGGCGTTTCCGCTTGGAACATAATGACCCGTCAAGATTGGCTTTGATCGCTCTGGTGAAAAACAAGCAATGGGAAGCGATTTTAGCGGAGATATTGCTTTCATTATCGAGAAATTCATGCAATTTGACTACAATTAAGATTGAGTGAGTTCTTTGAAATGTAACGACATAAGGTATCGCTTTAGTGTTTATAAATGATAAAGTTTAATTAGAAGGGTGGCTGGTAAAAACATCAAAGGCCATAATTTCGAGTTCCCACTCCACATGAAGAGGTGGGTAATGACAGAAGCTAAAGCTCGAGGCTTCAATGGAAAGACTGTGAGCAACTAACTACATTGATTCAAGGGATAATGACTGATCAGTTCTGCATGAACAGGAAGTTGGAGCGGAGAATTCTAGAGTCAATGTTCGGGAGAACGATCCGAGTTCGAATCCTAAATGTTGCATTATATTTTGAAGTTTTCCCTTTGATATGAACTTTGAACACATTTTGGATATATATCCATAACGATTTCATTATCTTTTGATTTGAAAATGTTACTATTGCTTGTATGAGTTTTTATAAGTAAGTTTAAAGGCGGATTGGTCGTCATTCTGGAACAACTACATAATTTTAGTTGCTGCGTATTCACAGCTTTGGATTCAGCTGAGGGTGGTAAAGTGGGTTTGGTCCGTTACTATATATAGAACCGAAAACCCTCTCATCAGTGAGCAAATGATACAAGCTTATCATGCGGCAGAAATGTTATTGTTTTTCTAGATTGACTATAGAGGTGTAACTCCAGAGCATAATTCGTAAGAGCAGCTTTCGGCTTTTCATGATAATCATTTTCATTTTTTTGAACATATTTAAAAGTCTTTACTCTTGGGCCTTTTGCACTAGGTTTTTCTCTATTTAAGGAAACTTTAATGACTTAAAACACTTTCATTCACAGCTGCTTCTAAAAGACACCGAAAACATAAACTGATTGCAACTTCTTGCTAGAAAAAATACATAAGGGTTTTAGATTATTGAAAAAAGCTAAGCATTTTATCGCTGCATTATACATACGTAAATTCTTGCTGTGTCATACCGACATATAAGCCACCCAGGGTTCCCTAGAAGGATCTCCTATTGTAGGTGCATTATTCAAATGGGCTCGCTCGTGTGTAAGATAATGACTTGGGCCATGTTTAACTATGCAATAACCCACTCTCCCTTGAAAACTATCACCCGCTTGACAAGAGCTGGAGAGTCGCACTCTAAGCCAGGACAATACGGAATTTATGATTTTACGCTAGGTTCAGTTCATGGTTGTGTTTTAACTTTATGCCTGAAATTATGCATCCTATAAACCGGTGATTGCTGAAGAAATAACCCGTGGAATGTGGACCCCCATGTGGCGCTGTTGAAGCGACTGGGAGCAATTTCTTCAAGTGTATCGCAATAAAGATAACTAAGCGATTGTCTGATTTGATGGCTTTGTCCATATCCTCAACAACGGCCCATATGAACATTTTTGTGGCCAGTGTTGAGTTTATGAAAAAGTTTTCCATCGGCGTAGAATCTTTCGGTTCACAAGGACAAAAACGTTCTCGTGTTTATTGACATTTTCGTCTTTATTACAACCCACCCAAACAATAAAACTTGGGAAGATTATAAAACCGAGAAATTAGGTTAGCAAGAAAAACATAATCTCAACCGGGTTCTAGGTATGCGTTCGTGAATATAGCACAAGTGTTCTACGTGTGTGTTGGTGTAAAAGATGCTTATGTAAGCAAGGTTAAGCGTCATTGACATCTAAGGAACATATGTTATTTTATTGATTTACAGGGAAAGATTTTTAAATTGACTCGAACATTTGCATTCTAAATATGCACAACCGGGCTCTTGCATTTGTTTCCCTTTATGCACAGGGCAGAATCAAGCGATGATATTTTCTACCAAACGGTTTATAGCTATCATGCTAGAAATAACTGCATATAAATGCACTTAAGTCACACACACTCACGTGCACCAACAGAACAGCATAAGATAAGTCACTAAACACTCATATGCACTAGCAAAAGAAAACTCACGTTCTAAATGGTCACGAGAGTTCAGCTTTAGTGACCAACGTCGCTAGATTTATGAAAGAGTAAATTACATTTGGTATATTCAAAGCCTATTCAGTAATGTCCAGAGAAAGAGCATATTCAGACGAGATTGATCCACTAATCGACAACCGCAAAAGATCAAAAGAAATTACCAATCTTGTGCATACATCAAACCTAAAACAGATGTTTTACAGCATCAGGCGAGACGGCCCATAAATAAATCATCAACGTCATATTGACTCGCTTTTCACCAATCATTACGAGAGTGATTGTCGATTATAACATTAGAAGTTTCCAGACTCCCCTTCTCATTGTTATAAACTTGCCCAAATCACTTTCATCTCATATAAACAGACGATCCCATTATGTTGACAGGTATAGTAGCTTTTAAGAACTATCACTCAGATGTTCCTTAGATGTCTATGACGCTTCAACACGATTACCTTCTGAGAATCTCATTGAAATGGACTCGCCAATTATCCCTTATAACTCTCTGAAGTGGACGATCTCACTCTATGGGCCGGTATAAATGCTTGTAATCCTGACCACTCGGCTATGCCTTTGAAGTATATGATATACAGTATTTGCTGTTAAGATCGATATATCCAGCGCAGAATTCTCTTTGATATCGCCGATCCCGTGTTAAGCACTATAGCAATGCACAGTAACACGCAGACTCGCCCGAAAGCCAATAATATAAAGAATAGGTCTGTTTTGATCTGAAATCAAGTTGTCTCTAGTGTGATGAGGCGCGGACCAATATGGTAAAGTTATACCGGGACCGATAGCCAAGAAAACACATCCATTTCTGTAAATGCTAACTGTACAGACACATGACTGGAATGCTTATGGACCTACAGCTGCATCTCAAAAGTTCGTTCACTTACTTGTGTATCTTAGTACTAATGAGATGCCTTTGCTGTATGGTCACGAGGCAAAAAAAAGGAAAATATTGATTGGTTTTGAATTTTTAAAAGATTGATTAAATTGCTTTCGACATACGTCAACTTTTACAAATCAATTAAACATAACAGTATTGCAGCTTGTTGAAGCAATTGAAATTGTGACGATCACATTGTTTGTTTGAGATTAAATTTTAAATAGATAGTTACAGGATGAATTAATGGTAGTGCATCGACTGTTGTTAATATGAATAAACGTTGGTCCTCTGTAATTGACCCCTTCTCCACAGAAACTGCGGAAGCCTTCTCTTAGCGTTCTACCATTGCTACCTTATCAACATATTTAACGACATCACCAAATACATTCTTGAAAGCTCTGGTAGACTACTTGTCTAGAACTTGTCTTGTCTTAAGTAACTACAACTTACCCAACTTAGCTCGCTTCTTAAGAATCCAAAGAGATTGAAATTGCTCTCTTGTCATTTAAAGCTTTTGCTTAAAGCACAGGTTTTTCATTGAACATCCACTCTATTTTGTAAGTTTCAGACTAGTTTCTCTCTCATGCTTTTTTTCATTCTTTCTTTCTTTTTTGCAAATCACGCCTTTTCAACTTGTTCTTTTGCAAATATCTAGATAGCAATATCGTTTTAAGACTTGCGCATAATTGCAAAACTTGTGTATTCAAACCTAACTGATAACTAACACAAATGTGGGTTACACATTAATACCGACAAGAACCCTCCAATAATTATCTACTAACAACCCATTTTGAAATATAAAAGAGGATATTGTTAAAAGTACCCATATGACTTGACCTATTTTAACAGCAAAGAATCATTTGAGTTACCAATTGCAATATACAATATTACTTAAGGCAGATTAAAAGAGAAATTGCAACAAAATTTGGACAATGGACATCCTGTTTACCAATTTATTCAATTATGTCAAAACTAAGCAATGTGATGATTGAGTCGATAACACGTTATGGAATGATCCTCACCAGTGTTTGTGGATAAATGTATAAATGTTGACCTCTTAGTTTTAAAAAAGCATTGAAAAGACCTTTTGGTAATACGCTAAAAGTTAGTAAAACTGTTTAAATTCGAACCAATATAGAATATGAAAAATGTTTTGGAAAGAACTGGAACATTCCCAACGATCTGACCTAATTAAGGATTCAGCTTAATGCATGATCCAATTTTCATGAAACTTTCAGGGAAGATTGCTAACATCATTATGTTTGTACTGAATGTGCTTTTACAGCGCTGAATCCTTTTGTCGTCGCTTGCGACTATATTTTAAACTTTAGATTCTCGATAAGTAACGGTTATGCTCGCCGTGAAAAAAATCGAAAGAAGTTGGATGCTTTTGAAAAAATAAATGTTTTATTTTAATTTAATGAAAATAAAAATGGATTTGATTCTAAGAAACTATTCGAAACAACAGAGTGAAGCTTAACCTTATAGTTACCCTTTACTGATACATAATCACACGCAAGGGAGGTGTCAATAAAATTCAAAATAAATGTACAATAAACTTCTTTTCTTCGACATGACTTCAAAAGCAAGTCTCGATTTTTGATGAAAGCATTGCCAGAGACGCAGTTTAAGTCATCTAAGAATCCTGTTAACTGATGTTACTGTCTTTTTACTGATTTGTTTACTGGAATGAATTGCTGTCTTCTATACTTCCCTTTCTTAGCATTGGTATCCATAAATACAACGCAATGGTGTCGAAACAACTTAGATATCTGAAATTAAGCAGTACCTTCATGTACTCTACCAATAGGGGTGATCATGCCTCGTTGTTGTAAAGCTTTTCTATCAGGGGTACAGTGTTAAAGTCGTTTGTAAAAAAGGAAATACGAATAAAACACACTCACAGCATGATCCATAACGTTTCATTACAAATTTGTTCTAGGTTTTCATGGTCAGATATCGTAATTACGGCATCCTTATTGAAGAACAAGTGCTAGACATAGGACAGGATATTAAATTCTGTGTCAGATTCTTGCTTTGTAAACATTTATATTAATTTTACTTTGCATAATGGAGCAGTTTAGAAAGTTATCAAGACTTTGCGGGAAAATTTGTTGTTGGCTCCATCAGTAGCTGTTGACTAGCGGTCTTTCAACACTGTTTATTCAGTAGCTGGATTACCAACATATCAGTGTTGAAATATTTTTCATCTCTGATTCATTGAGGCGATAACCTTCAGTGGAATTGAATATTAAGTTGAGCCCCCGTGAATTAAGATTTGAAACCACAGGATCATGTATTAAGACAACTGCCCACTGTATCCTATTTAAAATGTAATTCTCATTTTTGGGTTTTTTTTAACGTTTTTTCTCTTTATGATACGGATACCGAGTTACTGTATTTAGGAGGATCGAGAAAGGACATGAGATATCTCATATTTTACATTATAAAACTTTCTAACAGGAAACCCCATTTCCACATTATTGAGTTGTTCCTATCTATGTCGTGGGTAGTAAAGTAAGGTTATTCCTTTGAACAGTTGACCAATTTCGGGAGAATATCTTTTAATGCCCCTCGACTTTATGATGGCGCTGGCGCTTGGGATCTTTTATCTCAGATGACTTATCTCCCTTTAGGAAAAGTCGATGTTATCAATTGTTTCAGCTTCGAAGGCACATGCATCAAAATGGAGAAGGTTCATTAAACCTTGCTTTCAAGAAAACACAGGAGCATAAATGAATTAAGTTGGCAAAGAAAAGGATCAAATCAAACACTTTGTTGCATCGATTTGAAAAGAAAAAGTAAAGATGTTTTGATCTCAAAGTATATTTTTCTCTCAAGACAAAACTGACATAGCATCTCCAAAGAGGCTTTCATGAAGTTCAATGAACTTAAGCTAAAATCAGTCTCGGATCCAGTAAATTAACTTCCAACTGTCACACTTTTTACCAAAACGTTAGTTATAATTTACTTTCTTAATTATTTGGCTTAACTTTCTGTCGAGATTTTACAGTTGGTGAGTTACATTAGTCAGCAGTCAGCCAGATACTATATCACTTCAACGAGAAACTAATTCAAAGGAGAAGTTTATTAACGTTTTGATTTATATCATTGTCCTTTTACAACTCGGATCAAGAAAAGTTAATCTTGTTTTTTGTTGTTGTATGGAAATCGCCTTTTTGATATGACTGAAGTTTCTTCTTCTTTTCGGATAAAGTTGCAGACAACTATATTTGTGAGATTAGAGCAAGATAACTTTTGAGGATGAGCAAGACAAAACAAGACATTTCCATCCTTGAACCATCCTTTCAGGTACTAGCCAATATCTCCGTAGAAACAACTGAATCCTTCTCCACATTTACTACTAAATCTTTCTCAGCAGAAACTACTGAATCCTTATCAGCAGAAACTACCAAGTCCTTCTAAGCAGAAACTACCGAATCTTTCACAGCAGAAACTACTGAATCCTTCTAAGCAGAAACTTCTGAACCCTTCTCCATAAAAACTACTGAATCCTTCTCAACAGAACCTACTAATTCCTTCTCCGCATTAACTCCTGAATCCTTATCAGCAGAAACTACCAAGTACCACTAAGCAGAAACTATTAAATCCTTCTCAACAGAAAGTAGTGAATCCTTCTCAGCAGAAACTATTGAATCCTTCTCCCCATTAACTACTGAATCCTTCTAAGCAGAAACTACTAAGTATTTCTAAGGAGAAACGACTGAGTCCTTCTTAACAGAAACTACTGAATCATTCTCCACAGAAACTACCGAATCCTTCTCCCCATTAACTACTGAATCCTTCTAAGCAGAATTTTAAGTATTTCTAAGCAGAAACGACTGAGTCCTTCTCAACAGAAACTAATGAATCCTTCTCCAAAAACTACTGAATCCTTCTCTACAGAACTACTGAATCCTTCTGCACATAAACTACTTAATCCTTCTATCCGCCTATGCTCAACTGTTAGTTTTTCAGCCACTGAAATGTCCTTAATTAAGGAGCTTGAAGCTACTTGCTTGAACTCAACGGATTTTTCCACCCGGGTTGTGCCGCTGTTGCTGTATGCAAGTCGTCTCATTGGCTCGTTAGATAGCTAGCGATACGAGGGGTTTGGCTTGAAAGAGATCAGGGTATTATGAAGGATGGCTGATTCAGCAGGATATTTTAGCATATTTTAACGAAATAACCAACGACATAAAAGTATAGAACCCTTTGGCGTAGACTACGACCGAATTTGTATACAATTTCCAGCACTTATTCCACGTAGCCCAAAATCCAAATTGCAGTTTTGTCAATGGAAGCTTTTGTTTAAAGTACGGGTTTTCTCATCGAACATTTTTGTACCTATTAAGACTACTTTCTATTTCATTCTTTATTCTATTCTTTCTTTCTTTTTTAATTTCTTCTTTTTCAACTTTTTGTTTACAGATATCTCGATAGCAACATCTTCCTAACATCTGTGCAAAATAGCAAAACTTGTGTTTTCAAACCTTACTGTTTACTGTTGGTTAAGACATCAGATACCGATTAGAAGTGTCAAATATTTGCCTACTAGAAACCCATTTATGAAATATAAACCAGGATGTTGCATAAAATATACATTCAATATGACTGAACTTATTTTGACAGCAAAGGATCATTCGAGCTACCAATATATATACCACATTACTTAACGCAGATTAAAAGAAAAAAATAAACAAAGTATTGACAATGTGACGTCCTATTAACCAAAAGGTTATCGAATTCAGGTCTAAGGGTTTAAACCCAGACGTTTTAGACCATATTTCAACATGAAGACAAGGGTGCATTATTTATAGACATTGGTAAGTTGCTCTTTAAAATTTTGGATTTAATTTTACGATCTGACCTTAATTTAACTTGAAGTTATTGAAGTAATTGTTATCCTAGCCACACAAGCTTAATCCATTCAAACTATTTTATGTAAGCTTCTCAATGAATGAGAATTAAAAGTGTTGAAATTCTAATCAAAATAAATATAACAAAAGGAAAATCCTTCACACTGCTATAAAAAGCTATGTTTTAAAACAATAATTTTCCCCTTTGCTTGGAAAACTACTTTCTGAAATTATATAAACAACTTCTTGATTGTGTTCACAAAATTTATTTTGGTTTTGTTCCTTGAATACGGATGCAGGAACTTACATTAATTCTACTTTCAATGTTGGAGCAGTTAAGAGGGTTAACATGACTTTGGGGAAACATTTTGGTGTTGGCTCCGTTGATTTGCGACCAATTATCTTATATACAATAACTTTATATGGTTATCAACTTAACTGTCTTGAAATAGTTGTCATCTCTGATTCACTGAGGCGATAAACCTATTGCGAATGAATACATCTTGAAGGTTTTCTCTCTTTTGGACACGGATGCAGATATTTGTATTTAGAAGGGTCGAAAAAAGGCATGAAATATCTTTTAACGTACGAGGGTTCCTCTATAAACGAGATAAAACTCTCAAACACGAAACCTCTTTTCAACATTATTGAGTAATTTCGGTCCCTGTCGTGGATATTAAAGAAAGGGGAAATCCTTCAGAAGTTGGCCAATTTCTAGAGGATATCTTTTAATGCCCTCGGACTTTATGATGTCCCTTGTAAAACTGTCTCTTTGGGTTTTTAATCTCAGATGACTTATCTCCATTTGGGAAAAACACAATATTGTTAATTGTTTCAGCTTCGAAGGCACATTCATCAAAATGGAGAAGGTTATTCAAATCTTACTTTAAAGAAAACACAAGAACATAAATGAAAGTTGGCAAAGGAAAGGATAAAATCTTGCACTTACACTAATTGTATTGAAAATAAAAAGTAAAGACACCTGAATTTTAAGGTACTTGTCTTCCCCAAGACATACAAAGCATCTCTAGACAGGCTTTCATGTTATATATATTTTAACTAAAATCAGACACGGATCAAGTAGAAAACTTTGGACTATCACACTCTTGACCGAAACGTAGGTACTAGGTTATCATTTACTTTCCTAATCATTCGAATTAATCCAGTAGCTTTATAACTTTCTGTCAAGTATTTACAGTTAGTGAGTAACATTAGCCAATTGTAAACTAGGTCGGTTGAATGAGAAATTAATTCGAAAGATTTATATCAGTGTCCTTTTACAACTCAGATTATATAAAGTTAATGTTTCTTTTATGTCGTTTTATGGAAATCGCCTATTTGATATGATTGAAGTCTCTTCCTCTTTTCGGATAAAGATTAAGGTTATTATATATATAAGGGTCGCGCAAAGAATATCTTTCGAAGCCTGAACAATATATAATTCTCTTGAACACAAACTAACCTCAAACTTGATTGAGTTTTTTCTTTTTTGGCTTTGGATTTAGAGTTATGGACCATTACTTTGAGAAGGTGGGCAACTTCTGGAATATATCTTTTAAGACTTGTTGGCTTCATGGTGCGACTTATGAAATGTCACTTTGGATCTTTTATCTTACATGGCTTGAATTTGTTTTACCAATGTTTATCATTTTAGTTTTGAAAGCAAAAATATAAAAAGGAGCATTTTAAAAACCCCATAACGTTTTGCTGCAAAAGTGATTGATAATCTTAAATACTTCAGCCCACTGTGTTAACATTTAAAGAACATTCATATATTCTACTAACATCAGATATCAAATATAAGTTTAAAGAAACAAATTTGTGTTAAGATTTTAGCAACTATGATATTTTAAGAAAATTAAGAGGTATTTTGGGAATGCAATATTTGATTATCGACTGGATTAATATATGAATGTACCCACTCATGTAAATGGAAATATGTGGAAAAAAGAAAGACATTTTTCATAGCAATTTGCACCAGTCTTTCAAGAGTGATACGGTCGTGTTAATTTAAAAGGACTGATTGTTTTTATTAGTTGTTACAAGACATATATAAAACCTAGTCTCACCATATTGTCTGATTTGAATTTTAATGCAATAATGCAAAACGACAATACCTCCCACTACTGTTTTGAGTAGGATCCCTAAAATTAGATTTTAAAAATATGTTTATTTCCAAAATGATTTTATTCCTCTCATAAGAACATAATTGTCCATAGATAACTATACTTAATTGAGTATGTGAGCAATATAAATTTTAATTGCTCCTAAGATGCTTTAAAGGTCTGAAAGGTGTTTAATTTCTTTTTTAAAAATTTGGTATAATTGTATATACAATCATATAAACATAGATTATATTTTTGAAAACTTGTTCTTGTTGTAATAAATGTTAAAGAATTTACATTTGTATGCACTTAACAATTTTCAACCGTTGTGACAAACATTTATCTCTCTTTAATGATGTTAAGTCATTAAGACTCATTATTATGACTAAGAATAAGGATCAATTGCTGTAGAAGTCACATGTAACTGTCTACAAAATTAAACCATCTTGTGATTTATGGGGAAACTGCACTGGCTGAAATTCAAATATTTGAATAATTAGACATATTTTGGACGACTGTGACAGCTCTTAGATCACAGAGACTGAATTAAGTGCATAATATACCCTATAATGATTTTCCTGGAAGAACCAGGACTTAAATCAAAGCATTCGGTGATTTTAATAATTGATTGCTCTAGGCTGCTGGAAAAGGGATACTAAAAGTGTTTTCACTTTGTTATAACATTTTTCAATGTTTTCTACATTGGGTTTTGGTCAAATTTCTACAGTTTCAAGCGTCATTAGATGCAAATTTAGTCTACGATTGTTGTTGGAAATAACGAAACGCCTTTTTAAATGTTCATTTCTTTGTCATGCAATTTTATATTACTGTAGTCTGGACTTGCTAAATGAGGAACTAGACTTATGACAGGATCCAAGATTATAATTTGTACTGACCAAGGACTATAAGATGAATTGACGAGTTCAAATTCATAAAACCGAACAACGAAAGATGTAACATTTATTAGACATTTAGACAAATTTCCAGTTTATTCGTCTTTGATTTCTGATTTATCAAATACTTGTCAGCGAAAATTTAAACTGTGAAGAAATATTGATTTTGAGGAAAACTCTCTATTTATGATAAATCAGATATAAATTCTTTGGACATTCATTTGGGTTTTGATTTAAATGGTGAGTATTGGATATTGTTTGCTGTCTTTATGTTGGAAATAGATGCAAATTATTACATTTTAGAGAGTTGAGCAAAAGAGAGGGTAGAGTGAACGAGGAAGACCTTTTAACCCCTAAACGGTATTGCGGGCCCTTTGAGGCCCGGTGTGACTTGTATACGATTGCTGACACGTTTTGGTAATTTGTTACACCTCAATAGTATAATGTATTCCTCGCACGTGGCATGGTTAACACTGACACAAGTAAAAAAAAAATCTCCGTCATCATACTAATACCACATAGTCAAAAATATTTTGTCAACGCTTTAACCAGAAAACGGGCCTCAAAGGCCAAGTCAAACTGTTTATTTCATTGTCTTTAGATCGAAAGTGAAACTTGGTGTCTGTTTCTTTAAGAATTGCTTCCACTCCTCATATAAGGCTGCATCCTTCGGGTTCTTAAAATAACGTTTCCTTTAACCAATCAGTTGGTGTGGTCCCATACATGCTAAATGGGGATTCTATCTAGAAACATGGTCCATGGTCATGGGATTTGTGTGAAATCATCGATATCCAGGTGTTTGATTACTTATCAGGAAGGATGGGTTCGAGTATTATCCATGAAGGGTTGACTAGTGGCAAGGTTGTGATTATCTAAACTATCAATAACAAATGAATCTAGCACCTCCTACAGAAGGCGAACGCCTATAAGTGTCCCTTGTAGTGTTGCAAAATCTAGCCAACAAGTCCAAAAAGAAACACTTCCTCGCAATAATTAATCCTTCAGCTCTTGAAATTGTTTTTGATAAATGAACCATAAATTTGGTTAACACCAGGGGTGATCCCATTTCTTTATACGCGAAAAACACCATTAGTGCTTTCTTGGCACTGTATTGAAGATTTATCACATCTGTTAGACCTGGAAAAAGTGGTTAGTCTCCTATGGGCGTATAAGGCCCGGTTCTCAGGTATTGGACCATACAAAAACGCCGGGATGAGGGTTAAGCAGAGCCTTAATCATTATAAAGTTATTCCTATATGGGCAATGGGCATAAAAATGTATTCTTTTGAGAAGTAAGTTTAATTATATGGATTCCTTCCTTGGCTTAATGGTATTTTGGTAACAATCTCACCCTTTGTATGCAACTGAAAAAATAGTTGTTTTACTTTTGCATTGATGTTTTCTACAAAGTAATTGATTTCAGTATAAATATTGACAGGAATATGCTTATGTTGCAACAAGGAGTGACTGCTTTTCAAGACATTGTGTCATGCAACTTATTGAGAAACCAATCAGAAGATTCCTTTTTCAAGCTTTGGTTTATGATAGTGTGCTTTAAACCTGAGATCAAAGAAGGTGTATATTGTTTTATGTCCTTTTAAGGAAAGCCGATCTTGGATATCGTTTGAAGAGGATAACGATGCAGATTACTGTATTTAGGAGGGTCGAGCAAAGGACTGAGACATCTCTTCATTACTCTGATCAAAGTACGAGTATTCCTCTATAAACGAGATAAAACTCTCAAACACGAAACCCCTTCTCAACATTATTGACTAATTTCTGTCTCTGTAGTGAATAATAAAGTAAGGGGCATTCTCTGGCAATTCTGGGGGATATATCTTAAGACCCCTCCACTTCAAGACGACACGGGTAAAACTCTCTGGTTCTTTCAATTAAGATGACCTATCTCTTTTTGGGAAAAGTCAATGTTAATTGTTTATGCTTCGAAGGCACATGCACCAAAATGAGGAAGGTTCATTAAACCTTACTTTTAAAAAAATACAAGACCATCAATAAATTTCTGTTCGCAAAGAAAAGGATCAAGTCAAACACTTTGATTCATCATTTTTTAAAAATGTAAAGATACTTTTAGTTTCAAAGGTATCCGTTCTTTTTCTCAAGACTTAGGCTTTTATGTAAAAATAACATAGCATCTTCAAAGAGACTTTCATTCTCGAGTCCAACGAATTTAAACTAATATCACTCTGGGATTCTGTTTATTATCTGGACTGTAAAATCAACTCTTTGTAAACATGCCGGAGACTCAAAGTACAAAAAACCTCTTTGACGTAATCAACTCTCCACTGTCATACATTTGACCGTGATGTAAGTCATCATTTACTTATCTAATTATTTCAATCCATTTAGTCATTGGCTTCATAACTTTCTGTTAAGCTTTCACGTTTCGCGAATTACATAAGCCAATTATTAGTAACCAGATCCAATATCACCTTACTGAGAAAAATTTAAAGGAGACATTTATGAAAGTTGGATTTACATCACTTTTCTGTAACAACCAAGATCAAATAAAGGTATGTCAGTTTATGTCATTTATCAAAAGCAGCTTTTTTATATGTTTGATTTTTTTGCTTTTTGGATAATGATGCAGATAATACCATATATCGTACAAAGAATATCTTTCAAATGCTTGACATGATAAAACTCTTGGAAAGACAAAAACACCTTACACATTGTCTTGACTTCGAATTTAAAGTTATGGGGCATTCCTTTCAGAGGCTGACCAACTTATGGAAAATGTCTATGAATGCTTTTTAAAAATATTTTCTTTCTTTTTGAACACATAGACAAATACAGGAAATTTCATGTATAGATAAACATTTTCAATGTAAACGCATAGAAACATGGGTACAGACAAACTGATTGACAATAGAGAAGAGATTTTATTGTACATCGGGATCTGACATTTTTATATATTCCTTGAAGTTTCAGTGTATCTTAATTAAAAAGATAATGGCACACCAACCAGAATTTTATGATTTCAGAATATTTTCATTGCGAGTAACAAATGAATTTGTCAATTTCATAGACATAGTCTCTGAATGCTTGCTGGTTTCATAGTACGACTGTTGAGAAATCTCTTTTGATCTGTTCATCTGAAATGGCTTGAAAAATTGATAACCAATCTTGGGAAATAAATTTAATTTGCAATTATTGTTTTAATTTTGAAGGCAAAAAATCAAAAGGAGAAACTTTAAAAAGAAAAGAGGTTGGTGGCCAAAGTGAACGATAAACTCATATGTATTGGAGAATGATTTGTATCGATCGTGCAAACTTTCTACTAACATCTGACATAAAATACTAGTTTAAAGAAGACAATTTGCATTTTGAGTTCAGTTATTGCCACAATGTACGAAAACATTATTACAGACAGGTATTTGGGGGTGTGATGCAATCTTTGGCTATCAACTGGCCAACTTTAGGCAAAATGCATCAGTACTATTAACGACGACACTTTGCGCTGTGATTTTCACCGATTTTTCAGGGGAGAAAAACAACGTGGTCATGCACATCTAAATAATCTCATTGTTTGAGGTAATTATTACCAGACATATGATATTGAGCATGAGAAAATAAACTTAGCACACTTGTATATGTGTATCTTGATATTGTTCAGGTTTGAGTTTTGTCGAGAAATGCAACAACGACAACCTCACACTAATTGTTTCGAGTGGGATCCCTACAATCAGATATTGGGTATTAACAACATGATTTTCACTCCCATATAACATCATCATTTTCAATAGATAGTTGTACTTAAGTAAATATGAATGGTGTTTATTTCTAAATGAGATATAATTAGTATCATTTTGATATATATAAATATGTATATATATATTTTTACAATGTTGCCATACCACTTCCATCAGTAGACCGAGGCAGGGGAGATCCAAGAAATATACTAGGTGTGATTGTGTCGATTCAAGATGGTCAGTACACAATTGGGTGTCCATCTGGTATATTGAAAGGAATATATATATATATATATATATATATATATATATATATATATATATATATATATAACATCAATTAGACATTTAGACAAAATTTGATCTTTGTCTTTGATCTTTTTTAGGAGTAAGGCCAAAAGAAGTTACTTTTGAGAAACTATTGCAGGATTTCGTATTGAAATTATTTAGCTCAAATTTGTACTGTAAAGAAATGCTTCATTGGAGAAATTAGTTCTATTTATGATAAATTGGATATGAATTATCAGAACTTTCATTCCAGTGTTCTTTAGAATTGAAATTAAGTGAAGTGTATTGTCTTTTATACCCATTTGATGGAAATGCACCATGTAACCTATTTGACAGAAATGTGTTATTAGTTCACGGTAGTGAGTCTTGGATATTGTTTGACGTCTTCTTTCTTTTGGAAAATTACAGCATTTTTGAGAACGGGGAAGACCTTTTAAGCATAAAACTTCCCTTCAAACTTCCTACATGGCCAGGGATATCAAAACAAACGGAATTCCTTTAAAAAGTAATTTTAATTATTGCTATTCCTTTTAATGCCTTCGGCTTAGGAATATTTTGGTAAAAACTTCGGTTTTGTTTTTCATTCGCGATTCATATCATATTAGGAAAATATCAAACTGTTTATTGTTTCAGCTTTATAAGCCTATACATAAAAAAAGAAGCTTTGATAAAGCAAAACTGGTAACATTAAGATAACCCTTCAAAATACACTATGTTGAAATATAAACAGGCTATGGTTTAACATGTACATACAACGTGACTCAAACAGCAACGGATATGCAAAACAGTCAATAGACGATATAACATTAGGCAGCTTATAAGCGAAAATTAAAAGAAAATATTGACATAGTGTCATCATATTAGTCACATGGCTTTAATTCACCCAGGTGGAAGGGTTCGAACCCAGGCCTTTTACACAATAAAGCAACAATGGGACAATGGTACATTATTTCAGACCTGTGGTATGTTGTTCTTTGGCGTCTGGACTGTATTTTCCTGAAACCAACTGAACACTTTCGTTATCCTTGCTTTATAAGGTCACAAGTACATTACAGTCTGATGAAATGAACCCTACTTTATTATGTTTGCAAAGATATGATACCTTAAAGTTTCATTTAAGAAATGTTTTAACTTGAACATTACGTGGATTTGATCTTAAACCATCTTAACCTACCTTGAAATGTGTTTTTTTAAAAATTATTTTGTTAATTTGAAAAATTCGTATCAATATAAGTTCAAATTTCTTTTAAGAAACACATATATCTAGACACGAATATAATATAAATACTTTAATTTAAAACGTTTCTTATGATTCTCTGCGCATCGTTAATTTAGCATCAAATTTTATACTAAACAAATTTAAATTTGATCCTATACACGATGGCCACTTTGGTTTTGTTCATAAATTTTCCCCAAACTATTCCCCTGAGGAGTTCAAGCGACATCATCAACGATATAATTCAAATCCCTTTAATTAACTCATGTTGATATAGTTGACATCAGAAGACACGAGGGTGAGATTCTCTATTGAAGATTTGCATTGAAAGTTGTAATCGTCATTTTGAGCCTGTAAATTAACAGAATCATAATTATCGAGAAAAAACACCTGTATATTTATTTACGTTTTAATTATAGCTTTGTGTTATAAATTTGATATCAAATAAGGTGTATATTCTTTTCTGGCCCTTTCAGGCAAAGTATTAAAGTCTTGGATATTATTGAAGTATTCTCTCTTCCGGATAAGGATGCAGATTACTGAATTTAGGAGGGTCGAGTAAAGGCACCATATATGCCTCCATTACTCTGATCAAAGCAAAGCGTTCCTCTATGAACGAGTTAGAATTTTCAAACATAAACCGTTCCCTCCACACTATTGAGTAATTTTGTCTTTGCTTGGGTATCGATAGAGTTGGACCTGCCTTTTGAGGAGTTGGCTAATTTCATGTGAATCTTTTAGTGTTAATTAGTCTTTTGAGACTACTGATAAAACGATCCTTTGGTTATTAAATAAGAGATAAGAAAGAAAGCAAGATATCTCTTCCTTAAACATATCAATGCTATTTAATGCTGTAGCTTTGAAGACAGATGTATGAAAATAATGATAGTTCTGTGAACTTTTCTTTTTAAGTAAGCACTTTTTTTTGTAACATCTTAAAATGTAAAATAGTAAAACTGTTTTAAGAAAAACTTACAATTGTTAAGTTAAGAGGAAAGTAGAATTGAGAAATTAGATAAAGGACTTCGTGTTTTTAAGTTTTGGAAAATTCTATTTCATTTTATCCCAACATTCTTTCCTTATATAACAGTACTATATTTTTAACACTTTTTTAACATTATAAATAACTTTCAATCTCAACCCAGACCCTCAGAACCAGGCAGGAAATATAAGCATATTAAAAATGAATATATTTAGAAAATTAAAAAGAAAAACAGAAAAACAACAAAGCATGTTCAATTTGCGTGTGCTTATCAAAAGCAAATTCTAAGTACATTTCAATGTCATTTGATAAAAGCAAAAGTTCTTATTGCATCCTTGCTATTAAACCTATAATTTGTGCATGTGTAAAGTGTAAGTACAAGTGATTTTATTTTTATCATAACGTTTTCTAGAATCGTATATATCAAGTAAGAAGTACCAAATACGAACGTTAAAAGAGTCCTAATCCTTCAAACTGCCCAAGAAAACGTTATTTCCTGTAGTAAAAAAAAAGATTTCTTTGAAACATTAAACTGCATACATGTTACTGTCTTAAACAGTAAATCAAAGATAAAATTTCATCCTTTGTTTTGTCAACTGAAATAATGTCGTTTTATTTATGCATGGATAATCTCTTGAAAGTGATTAAGGTAAAGATTTTGATGTAAATGATGACAGTAGCATGATTCTATTACAGGGAGACAAGACTCTAAAAAATCACATCATAGAGTTTGAATAAAAAATCAATTTGAAAAGGGCTTTAATTCGAGGGTTGATTCATATTGTCATGCTTTTATACTAAGATTGAAAGGTGCGCCTTCTTTAAGTACTTAAGTCGAGGTCATTTTGGATATGATTCATTTGGATGTGAATTTCTGTAGAAATTGTAGATTATTATATTTAAGGGGGTCGAGCAAAAGCAAAGAATAGCCCAAAAGTACCCCAATCAAAGCATGAGCGCCTCTCAATGAATGGAATAAACTCTCAAAACAGAAAGCTCTTTCAACGTCATTTAGTTATTCCTGTCTGTGCTTCGGATATGAAAGTAATGGGGCATTCCTTTGAGAAGTAAGCCAATTTCTTCAGGATATCTTTTGATGCCCGTCGGCTTTATGAGGATATTGGTAAAAACGTCTCTTTGGTTCTTTCATCTCAGATGACTTTAAAGACTCTTATCTCGTTTTGGGAAATGTCAATGCTGTTTATTGTTTTTGCTTTGAAGGCAAATATATCAAAATAAAGAAGGTTCCATAAAACATTGCTTTCAAGTAAACACAGGCGTATGAATAAAAGGAAACCGTTTCAGTTGGCAAAGGAAAGCATAAAATGCAACACTTTGGTGGATCTTTTGAAAAAGGAACACTAAAGATACTTTATCTGTAAATGCCAACCAACTGATGTGTTTTTCTTTCAAGTTCATATGTGGAAATCTGAATTGATCTGGGTCCGTAAGTGACTATTTTCTCGCCAACACCGAATATCAACTATAAACTTATATTTCTGTTCAACCTATCTTGATTTCAAAATGCTTGAATATGTATATCATTGCTTAATGAGGTCTTTCAAAATTAAATCACGTTACAGGCATGAGTGAAAAGTAAGTGTGTTCATACGTGAAATTTCACTGTTTAAAAAAGCAACAAATTCCCTCATCCACTGTCTGTGGTAATCGTATTTACTGTTTTTCTCTTTCTCAAATTTTACAGTAATAGAGTTGTTCGTTCTGAAGAAGTTTTCGATGTTTAATACTCTAACGCCCTCCCTAATCCAGCAACCCTCAAAACCGACATTCCACGTACACCAAAACATTCATTTGGGCCTGATTGTATATTCTTTGTAAATTCGCTTTGTATTCCTCATGCATATAAAGTGACCACTCTCATTCATCACTCAAAGAAAAATTCCATCAGTTCCAAGGGGTTTTTTTTAGGTTAAAGCAGTCTTTATATAATATATAATTTATAGCTAATAGAAATGCTTTTTATAAAAGGAAACAGTTAAGTGAAAATTCAATTCAAATTAAAACAGATCCTTAAATACCATGAAAAGGCATTTTTGGTCAAAAGATGTTTTCAGAAAATTACGAAATCTGACATAAAAGTTGTCGATGTTCTTAATGCTTAGCTGTAACAATGTCGTTGAAAGTAAATGTAGAGTAAATTTGACATAATTGTTGTTTATATACTGAAATTGACATCATGTGTGTTATGTAATTTAGTTGTCATCATGACGGTTCTATATACTTATGTTGCCATCATGAAGTCAATTATAGTTATATTGCAATAATGCAGGTTCTATATACTTATATTGCCATCATATGTCTTTTTAATGAATAAAAACTTTGAATAATGACTGTTAGTAATAGGGAATACATGTATGCCCTCGTGATCATCACACCATGTCGATGACAATGTTTTCAAAGAACACACCTGCAAGGGCAAGCCATCTTTTAATTCGTTCTAAAATATTTTAAACACGCTCAACACGATGAGTTAGAAATTTACCCCAAATGTTATGTAAGACAGAAATAAATAAAATTGAATGATAGAGGATATGAGTTACCACAAATTACTAAAGTCTATCGTATTTGTCAAATTCGATTAACTCGCTTTCGCTCGTTTCATACCCGATTATTCTCGACGTAATGGAATTGGAATTATGAATCACTATTCTGCATGCAGAGTAATGGGAGATAGGAAGTTAGGAGATTACATAATAATGAATGTCAGGTAACACAATCCTGCTCAAACATTAACCGGAAGTCGCTTTATGCCAACCAACTATAGACAGATTTATCAATGCTCTCTTCTGATTGATGACACCACACGAGCAATCACACAAACACAAAAAGGGACTTAAACACTAATTCTTTACAAACAGGGTTGTCAAATAACCAACGTGAATCGGGAGTCGGCAATAAAACTGCCAATATATTTTGATGACTCTTAATCATTATCGAAATCGCGTAGAAAACTCAGACAAATGAATATCATATTCCATGTAAAATGTTGATGTACGTATAAACGTGCAGCTGGTTTATATGTAGTGAGGAAATACATGCAGTAGTAGTTGTAGTAATCACATGGGGACGCTACCAAGGAAATGCTCAAATATGCTACACAGCTTCACTATTACACTATCACAGGGACGTGGATCGCTTAGATTTATCCGCAATACATTGCCACAATGGTGTTGCGAGATTTCTCCCTGCATTGATACTAGCAGCCGCGATATAAGTGAAATACTCTTGAAAGCGGCGTTAAACCCCATTTCACCTCACCTCACCCACGTAGAATCTTCTACTGCAAGACCATGTAAGGATCAGGAATCGAAGGAAAGTGGCAAAATACAGAGTTATAAAATCTCTTTAGCTCAGCAAATATATTTAGTTCATAAAGCACACGACTTGCATGGTGTAATCAACGTTCTTGTTCGAACAAGAAATCTTGGGAAAGGCTTCACTTTTCAGACGAAAGTCGGTTTTGTTGGATAGTCGTATGAACATTCATTGTATTTTTGTCAAGAGCTCAACTCAACCTTCCCTTTCAACTAAATTATCATCAAAATACGGACATACATAATATTTACAACGTTTTAATGTATTAAAAGCACCACAACACGTTTTATTTTCGGTTCAAAGTGTCCATTTTAAGGCATTTGATGGATTAGGCGTTTACTTTAGCTTTCTATCAATGCAGTCTCATTGAAAAGTTTGAAATGAATAGACTTGCAAGTGCACAATCCAGATTAATTAACACTTTCATTATGAAGCAAAAGTTCATAAATAGCTAAAATCTATAGTCAAAGTAATCACAGACCAACTAAATCGATATTTATTTTCATTATTGACGACGTCGAATAAAGGTTATTGTAGAGAGACAGCATCTGCACAGTCAGGAGCTTATGCAGTATAGGACATGTTCAAATATATATGATTACGAACAGGAAACCCGTGCATTATTTATTTTTTATTGATGATTTGCTTCCAAGGACTGACTCAAATGAACAAAGAGATGACATCAGCTGATTGTATTTACACATCTAACCGTTCATCACCAGTATCAGCTCTAAACGAAACTGGCACTGGTAATCTTTTATAATTGATGAACTGGTACCGGAAGCTTACACAACAACATAAGAGGTGACATAGCACGGCTTCATTTACAAACCTTTTTAGGTCTAAAGGTAATTGACGAATCGGAAGTCGGCAAATTCAACAATTAGATGCCATATACGTAATTCCATTATTAATGACATAATCGGGGAACTCAAACAAAAGTACAACCAAAACGACATTGGACGTGTGTTAGTGAACAAAGGCAACCAACCGAACTGCAGTGGAATAACATTTCATTATTGATAAATTATGTTCTTGTCATAATGTCACATCGGATGTGTCAAGAATTACCGGTAGCATCAGTTATCCTCTTACGAACTAAGCAAATAGTAAATGTAGAATATAGACGGTATACATACTCTTCAATAAAACATTTTACAACGCATCGACGTATAAATCACAAAGTTTAAAACGTTCTGTTCCTCGCTCTTAGATCGTTTGGCTAATAAGAAGATTTTATCAACTGTTTTCAGACACTGTTGTCAGTTTTCTGTATTTTTGTTGTCAACAATTGGTTATCAATAATGCGCCCCATTGAGGATATGATATGAATACGTCTCATTCGCGATGTAGTGAACCTTGATAATATAACGTTTATCATAGGCCCAGGAGTAATACCAGACCGTTCAGAACTGATTTACTCTGAAAGTGATGATACCAAGCTAAGAAAATACAACAATAATTGCAGAGATCGCATCATATCAGTTTGGCTAACTATGTAACAATATATACTTGAGCAAATATTGTAATCTTGTTCACGTTTTTCAACCAATCACAGACGAGGGAAAAAATCTTTGTTGCGTTTCAAAGCAGTTCACTACTTTCGAGGACACCTTATTGATATCTTCTCACACCTCTGTGACAATTGGATCATTTTCTCGGCTAAGAAAAAGATGACAAAGCAATCAAAGTTAGTCGTGAAATCAGTTACACTATTTAAATCTGAGCATACAGTAAGTTCCAGTAACCTCTCCAATCACTTGTGCTAGCCAGACATTTTTCATGATACAATGAAAAACGATATAACAATTGCAGATGAACATTGTACTGATAAGACTAGTTTACATATGCAACACGCTGCACGAACCTTCAGTTGCTCTTGCGTGAAATCGACTATGAACGAAGCGTTCGTAATCTCCAAACAAGCCAACATGCACGAACCAGGAGTAAACTGTTAACAAAAGCTTCATCAATGTTCTTTAGTATTGATGGCCAACACGAATGCATTATCACAGTGACATTAGAGATTTGCAAATCTATCCACAATTCTTGATAAACTACACGAATAGAACATATCGACTAGCAATGGTTAATGGAATACTTTACCCTTAAACAAATGTTGGCTGTAATATTGAGCTGATAAAAGCAAAAACTGTCAAATGTGTATCGTTTATCAAAACGGTAAGGCAGTTTATAATCACTACCTTATTAAGGAAAAGTATTTACGTTCCATATTTGAACAATTTGAATGACACACCTTCTCTCAAAGATCCCAGGTTAAATCGCCGAGTCTTTCATATAGCGGGCTTTATCTTTGCAGAGAATTTCATATACAAAACTTATTTTTACCACATCAGGCTCGTCAATCCAGATGTTTTGATGCCATTGATCGTCATCTGTCGCCAGTTGTCGTTTTTAAGTAACCATCAAAAGTTAACCTCTTTAGCAAAATTATCTCCGAATTATCATTCACCAAATAATTGAAACTACACGTAAAGCAATGTCTACGGGGAGCGTGACTTTATCAGAGAAACAGTGCGTTACATGGAAATTGAAGTTTTGGGGGTACATGAGTACAGGCTTTACATGCTCAATATATCCATTTTCAGAAAGCACACCTCTGCTGTTATGGGCTAGTTAAGATTTTTCAGTTTGATTTTGGTAGTCACGGGTAGCGTATTACACTGAAACATAAAATGCGCTGTTTGATATATGTTTTTGTGAATGATTAATATGGTTTTTCACCTCCAAAATAAACTCACGGGCAAAAGAAACGCTAACATGTATTTAAATACAAAAGATACAAGTAGATTAAAAAAAAACCAAATGATTATTCAACAAGAACATTGACGACATCATATTCATAAAAATGCAACAAATCAGCTTCCGGTTTCAACGGCACAGTCTCCAAAATTGGCCTGGGGTAATTTCTCTCCCCGACGGCGGTAAACACGAACTCGTCCATCTGTTTTGAGAGACAGAACCGACTTTCGTCAGACAAAACAACCCTCTTCCACTGGCGTCGCTGCCAACGCAAAACCGTCTCATGCCCTCATGCCGTGGGAGACGTCTGGCCACTGTGCGTCTGCTGACCCGGTGACCCAGGGCATTTGACGCCGATGACGTCACTGTCAGGAAACGGCTTCTGAGGTGTAACGTGCGCAGATAATGGTCGTCCTGGTGGGTTGTGACACTCGGTCGGCCTGATCGTGGTCTGTCCTGAATGACGATAACGCTGCATTAGTCTTGTGAAAGTTGTACGGTGACAGCCAAGCGTTCTTGCAACATGGGTGTGGGTGACTCCCATTTCAATCATCCCGATTGCTCGCTCACGTTGTTGTAAAGTCAATCGTGTCATTCTTCAAGTATATTTTTACAAAGTGGGTGTCTGACAGCAAATTCGCATTGGTTTTATACCCGTCGGGCATGGGGCTATTTTGCTTTCCATGAAAAGGTGAAATCCTTAATTTGACAAAATTCGGGAAAAGCATGCGTTTGATACCACAGTTCATTATGAAACAATCATTGTTGTATTTGGGCGATATTTTTTTCATGCGCTTGCGTTTGAATCTGAGTTTGATTTTTTTCTTAATTTCAAATCTAAAGTGGTAGCGTTTGTTTTGCCCGTGAGTATGTCTACAGAGACGATTTCTGTCGATGTCATACTATTGCTGCACTTCGACAGAAACGGCGATGACGTAGCAGTGATGTTATACCAACTGAAAGGTGACGCCATCCCTTCGTGATATGTCACTGAAATTATGAGGACACTTGTCTCAGCTTTAGAAAATCTTTATATTTCCACTTTCTCTTCCCCTGTAAACGTATCAAATAATCACCGAGAATCTTGGGTTGAGGAATTATTTTAAGACTTTTCGTACGTGAAAAAGAAATCAACAAGACAGAAATCTTCTAATGGACACGAGTAGTCAACACACACATAATTAAACAATCCTTTCCACAAGACAGTCTTTCTTTAAGAACACAGTGAATGTTCTTGTGTTGTTCATAACATCGTACATGAACTAAACACTGTAGTGATGGATGTGATTGTTAACAACAAAGCAAATATTGTAAACAGAAAGGGACACGCGCCTTTTGATTTACGGGTACGAGTACATTTGCTGCACGAATTCAAATATTTAGTCTGCAAATAACTAGCGCCAGGTCTAGGGACACGACGAAGAAATACAGCAGGAACTATTTACACTGCATTATAAATTAGTAAATTTACTGCAGCGTGTATCTATATTTAATTCTTTCTTTAAACAGGGTTGGCAATTTTGACTCGTTGTAATTGCAGCTTAAATTGTCTGATAAATTGGTGCCAGATAGAGAAACTGACCATATGTATTTGGTTCATCACGAAATTAACATCATACAATTATCGTAATCCTCAATTTCAGTTACCTGTTGCAAGTATACTGTTTTTAATTTAGTGGAAGTTATGTAGTGTCGTGTTTTTAAAACGGCTTGAATATCGCTTACATGATTTCCTTTCAGTTTGTTAAAAAATACGACACTGAATTAAACATCGAACTTAATTTGCATTTGTATCAAAGATTGTCATGGTAAAATTCATCGGTATTTTGATATGTTGTTGCAGCAATTTCTCTTACCACTCATCGGATGTTTTTTGGCTAGTATGAAAAATACAGAATTTAAGGCTTTCGAAAACAATGTTATGGTAAGGATTAATGCAACGATGAAACATAAGCAATTCTAATTGATATTGCAAATGTGTTTCGTTGGTGATATCTTAACAAATTGAATAAATCACATTCGCATATTGAAGGGTATGAGTTATTCTCATGCAATATTAGCGAGGGATAACTCAAGTCATAATTCAAATTTGCAAGTGCATGATACTGAAACATACTGATGTATTCATCGCGAGTAGATCTCGCATATCTCAGACTGCATGAGCTGCACGTGCGTGTTCCCTTGTATGGTATAAAACCAATGAATCGGCACGAGATGCACGTACGATTAGAAGATATATATTTGGAAGTTCACGATTGCATGCTTTCCGCATGCATGCATTGTGTTTCATTACATAATTGCGGCTCTTTACACCATTACCAGAAGGTTCCTTTTGGTTTTAAAACATTTATTGCAAGAAATTGATAACACAGTTCTAATTAATTCACATTGGGTTTTACTATCCTGATGAAAGGAACATTTTGACTGATTAGTGTACATGTAAGAGCAGAAATTATTTTTATCTTTGATGCGATATCGAATAACATCCCTTTTGTTTTTTTAGTATATTGTGCATTTACTGTATTACTGAATCTAATTAGATATTTTTTTAAATCACGATTTCCACTTTTAATCATTCAGCATTTACGAAGAATTTGAAACAAATTACGTATTCCAGATTCGCAATTATTTTGTATGCTTAACATGACATAGTATTTTAGCCACACAAAACGCGATTGTCCTAACGAAATCAGAATGAAATAAATGAATTATTCCACCAGAGTGATGTGTCTGTTGAATCTGACGACTTCCTAATGTTTCACACGCTATATAAGGGTAATTAATAATCTACAAAAGGGCGGAAAGACAAGATGTTACCTGCTTTTTTACATAAATTCTGACAGCTAACAAACTTCAAAGCGAAATGATACAATATTTCACTTGGAAACACCTGTTTCATTAATTTTCCACGAAATGGCAATTTATTTTCCGAAACGTTTTCGTGTATTTCTTATGTTAAGAAAACTGACTTTTTGAGTACATTGCAGTAAAATATTGAAATGTATTTTTTTTTTAAAAGTTATGTTGCTTATACCTTAAGCGACACATAACCGGAGGTTGAACATGAAAGTTCGGCACCAAATAGTGTCCTATGGCTATTAATTGAAGAATTTGAAAAGGGGGTTTTGGGGAAGGTTACCCTTTTTTACGAAACGATTCTAAAAAAATCAAAGGGCAGAAGAAGGAGGTTAGCCAGGGCGCCCCCTGGAATCACGACTATGTAGGGCATCACTTAAATGTTCCCGATGTTAATGTATCCGCTTATTAATAACTTTATTTCTTGCAAGAGTGTTTAATGTGGAACTAACTATCTGGAATAAACAAATAGTTGAGCTATCTCGTTGCGAATCATGCGAGGTCACGTGCCAATCTTACCCACTGAGCCATTGATACCTCGAGAAACAGTTTTTTTTAAAACCCTTGCAAAGATACAAGGGCATGTGGCCAACATAAAGTTTAGGAATCGTGTAATGAAATAATACATACAATCTTATTCAAGAGTAGAGAGCTATATTCAAACGTATCATTACGTAGTTAAAACTAAGCTGGGATCCATTGAGACAAAGTGAATTTGTAAATCAGTGACAAGGCTATCTTTGGGACCAAGCTATTGCATTTAAGTATTTTCAATAGATGGAATGTCCAGCATACTTTAGAAATTCATTTAAGTGTACCTGCAAGTCTAGAGGTAAACTGTATTTAACCAATTAGTATCCTTCAAGAAACGATCAAGCATACAAGGCGTATCTTTGTGCATATAAGTGGGCGTGTATATAGTGGAATGAGTAGGCGGAGCAACGGCATATCCTCGGAGGTGACCGTCTACTTGAGTTAATCAAGTCAGTCTGGAACACCAAGCCAGGTGAGACGATACCTGTATTGCACCCTAACAATGTGATATGACACGCTGGTGGCTCAATCCGTGTAGTGCGCGCAGTCATATCGTCGCCTCATTGAATTATAATACCCGAGATGAATATTAATTGTGGGCTTCCATTTCCCGTGTGTATGGAGGCAAACATTAGAGTCTATCCCAACACGGGACCTCTTTCATACAAGCCAGGCTATACAGTTTCTGAATATATTACTACCTAGCGAGTTCGAGGCAGAGCGCCCTTGTCAAATCGCTTGAAACGGACCGATATTTTATGGCGGCCTGCTCATGCTCATGAAATATTTATCACTTTTCATACCGCGTTTCACACCCGAGCGGCGACGTCTTTAATGTTTATAGATTGACGCTTATATACCTGTGTTTCAACTGGTCAGCAAGATTACCTTCTGACCTTAGGTGAAATAGAAAACTCCCATGTGTATCTATTGATGTGTATAGACTAGCTAGCAAACACAGTTATAAATGAATGTCGAATTATATTTCAAATGAATGTGTGTCAAATTTAATATTCCATCAATATTGAAATAAGATTTCGAACCATGAATGCCCTATTTTATCTCCTGCTAAGACCTGAGGAAAAGTTCTAATCCTCAACGATGCCACGATGTCGACAGGTACCACTGGTTACAACCTAAACACGGCCAGCAAACCAGCAGGGAATAAATTTCATCATCACATGCATTGGCCAATTTCTGTGAGAGGTTTTATTCTTTGCAGGTTGAAACAATTTAAAAAAAGTTAACCTTCAACTTTTGGGTAATGAGTAGTAAGTCATTGTTAGGTTTGGTTGAAAGGTCTGTTTTTTGGTTGCTCAGCGACTTGACTTTTCTCATTGAGGTGTAGAGGTTCTAATCGTGATGGGAACGGATCCCTTAAAGATATTTTTCTGCATATATTGAAAGCACAATTGAACCAGACCAGCTATTCTTGCTTTGTAACTTATTTCAAATAAAGCCTTCTTCCCACAAAACTTGTAAATTTTATAGGTCAAAACAAAGTATGAATTATCCTCTCTTCATCATGTAAATGATGATTGAAGCTTAATGATTGATGCTTGATGATTGATGCTTAATGATTGATGCTTAATGATTGATGCTTGATGATTGATGCTTGTTGCTTGATGATTGGTGATTGATGCTTGATGATTGATGCTTGATGATTGATTCTTTATGCTTGATTGATTCATGATGATTGATGCTTGATGATTGATGTTTGATGCTTGATTTTTGATTCTTGATGCTTGATGCTTGATTCTTGATTCTTGATTCTTGATGATTGATACTTGATGCTTGATGCTTAATGATTGATGCTTGATGATTGATGTTTAATGCTTGATTTTTGATTCTTGATGCTTGATGCTTGATGATTGATTCTTGATGCTTGATGATTGATTCATGATGTTTGAATATTGCTATGTTATGCTTGATGCTTGATGATTGATGATTGCAAAGAACTCTCGGGGTTCAACTTCATTTAAAAATCTTCGGTCACTCAATGGGGAAAACCTGACCCATACGATAAAATATGGGATTACAAAGAAAAACAAGACGTATATGATACAAACCGGGAAGATGCGACCCTGAGCAAAAGTCACATAACTTGTCAACGGCACTCATCAAAGAACGTGAAATGCAAAGCACTACGATAATATTACTTTTGCGGAACAATAATTTTTTATGTGATGGCAAAAAATCCCAAACATGCGGCGATCAATATAGATGTTTTGAATATATTTATACATTGGAACAATTTAAGAATTACCTGAAACTCTGTTACGCCTCGAGTCAATACAGATAAGAACGCACAAGTAATAAGTAATCATTACGTTTGTAGCTGGATAAATGAAAAGAAGCGTGCACAGCTCGCACACATCAACTTCCTTCTAAGGTTAAAAACATCTTCATATTAAAAAGTGTCCATTTAATGTTGATTTAAACGTGATGTATACAGTCTTAGAGGCCTTTCCACTGATGTCGTGCACTCTTTTATTCATGATTGATTTCCTTATGCAAAATCTGCTTGATTTTACCCGTCCACACTATATATATGTTTTACTATATTTTTTAGAGCTACAGGCATGTAAACATTCTACACAGAACTTTCCCACAGAAAACTTCAAAAATCTATGATAACTTCATTGGCACCCACGTAAGTTGAAAACATTTACATACCAAACACTTAATAAAAGTGAAGTATTAACTCAACTCTCCGATAATATTTTCCTTACAACTATTTTCACAAAATGTCATTTGCTCATTTTGAAGCCCCAAGAAACGTATTTAACATGCTATAACAACATTTTCTAACTTGTGAAAACTGAACACACCTTAAGAAAATTAATAACAGCGATGACAAGGCGAGTTTAGACTGATCACCTTAGCAATGCATTTAAACCCTCTAAATCTGATACGGCCTCAGAACAGCGACACACACGGACCCATGGCACCAAGAGGGTTAATAATCATCATAACGTAGTATGTGGCCCTCTATTTGGACATGCAGTGGTGAATTTTTAATTTGGTTTGCTCTACAAAAGCGCATTGTAAGAGAAAATCTGTAGCTCTGACAGGGAAAAGGTAATCCTATATTGTATCTGGAGTTATTT
The DNA here is from genome assembly GCA_921293015.1 of Phorcus lineatus. NCBI lineage: Eukaryota > Metazoa > Mollusca > Gastropoda > Trochida > Trochidae > Phorcus > Phorcus lineatus. The sequence goes on along the minus strand of OV121085.1, from coordinate 26,591,555 downwards.
AATATTCGCCCGCTTCAGAAAGTTGATTAAATAAGCTTTACAGGTGTAGTGTATTCCTTGCTCTCTCGACTGAGTATGGCTTGACCCCTTGCAAGCGTTCGTTTGTCTATATTGCTTTGATCGAATACAAACCGAAGCAAATATTGTCCGGATTTAGAAAGCCATTCACTCATAGTCACTTCGCCCGACGCGAAATTGAATTTAAGCTTTGAAGGAGAGCTCGGGGTGTAATACTCTGTGCAGTAGGTTCTATTATACCCCCGACTCGGTCAAGTGTTCAGCTTACAGGCGTACAGGTAATATCGAGACCTTAACTAATTGGATCACCTGAACGTGAGGGACTGAACTATCATATGTATTCCTGGCCTTAGATCTTTGGGAAAATGTTCAGTTATCTCTTGCAACTTTCTCTAACCAATATATGAATTTTATTGAACTGAACTCAGATCAACCGCAAACCAATTTTTAAACCATTGACTAAAATGATTGTAAGCAAGCTGGGTAATGAATTGACGGAAAATGAAAGATATTTTATTGGTAACAACATATTTTTGACCCTCTAGATTGTCTCCTAGGATAAGATTTCGTACAACATGCACACATTTTGAGGGTTAGAGAAATTAAGGTTAGGTACTAAAAAAACGTACGCTTGTTTTTGTTTAAGGCGGATACAGGATTATCGTTTGGTTTTGTTGCGCCGCATGGTTTTCGGAAGTTACAATTTAGTGTACTATTACGAAAATTCTTTTTTTTTAATGTTTACTGAATTTTAGTTGTAAAACTCTATGATTGGGTGCGCATCCCCGCATCCCCCTCTGGATCCGCCAATATTTAAACAAGTTTTGAGGAAGTTTATATTTTTTTGGAATTGCGAGATTTAGGATCATCATATTATCATCCCAAGCACCTCTATCCACGCTGTGCTCTACGGAATGCTATCATACTGCACAAACGGTTATCTCGACGCCTTAAGGGCATGGCTTTCATTTCTCTCGATAGGCGAAATGAAGGTGAAGTTTTGAGCTGAAATATTCATTGATGTGAAACAACTATTAGAACAAAGATATTCTATATTTCATTGACACCAACAAAGGGACAATGTTAAGTGTTTTATTTGAAAGGGACTCTGATATGAACGAGAAATTATAAACATAATTTGAAGTAAGGTGGCAACCTAACAAAAAGCTGGAGAGCGTATGAACGTTTCTTTAACAAAGATTGTACAACTTCTTTTATGATTTTTGAATTTTGTAAATGCCGTTCGTTAAGTTTCATTCACTATGCTCGGGTACACAAAATATGACTAAAAGGGATAATAAAAACGATTCCAAAGGCCATCATAGAAATATTCTTTAAAGTATACAATGTCTTCCAGAACATAAACCCGAGGAGGAAAGTAAAGCGTATGATCGTATCAAATGATCGAATTGACGCAACACAGTGCGAGCATATCTATAGACAGTGAATAGAGGAATCATTGGAGGTCACGTGATATGACCTAAAATCTGCTATAGACAGATGATGTGTTTGCTTGAGATGTTATGATCTATGAACAGCGATAGGGCGGGAATTATATCATTACCAGCGTAAAAAGAGTCAGCGTAAAGGTTGTGTTGAGAGAGTAAGATGCCGAGAGAGGGCGAAGATTTAGAGTAGATTCAGGAAAAGACTTCAGTGGGTGAGACGGAGAAATAGGGATAGGCGTGGGGATGCGGTGGGGAGCGAGGAAGTAGGGGTGATTGGGGGTGGGTGCTGGAGGGGGTAAGATGGAGGCGATGGTGACGAGCCATCTTTGCGGGTTACGATAGACGGAAAGGGTTTATAAGGGGATGAACGGCAGGGTTCTTGGAGGGAAGAGGAATAGAACGCCCAAGAGAGAAGAGGTGGCCAAAGGGATTGGAAATGGACAAAGGTGAGAGAGGAGAAAATTGAAGAGAGTTATGGAAAGGGTAGCGGGTTCTGTTAGTGATTGGATGAGTGTTAACGTTTGGCTGGGGATAAAGAGGAAGTGGGGAAAAAAGTGATCGAAAAAATGGTATAATAAGGGTTAAAAGGGAAAGGGTGGAGTGAAGGACATAGATACATGGGTAATAGAGGGTTTGGGGAGCTGGCGGGGGTTAGAATGGAGAATGAATGAATGCCCAGCGCAGGGGGGGTGAGGTACTCAGAAGGGGCACTTTATTTGGGTTGGGTAGCGTTACACCGACATGAAAAGGGGCTTCTTCGGAACTTGGAGGAAATAAAAAGTGATGCGATAAAATTTTCGATATATTCAATTTCGTAGTCTTCCGCACAATGCCGGTTTCTCATCCGATTTTATTGCCCTTCTTATCATTGTAAATGATCTAAAGCAAACAATTGTGTCCCCGGTGACCTGTTCTATTGAGGTGGTTGACGTGTTGAAGGTGGGGCGTCGTTAGTCTCGCAAGTAAGACGAGATTTGGTTAACATTAACTAAATGGGTGAGTAAAGACTGTCACTCAGTCCCCCTGAAAAACCATATTTAGCATTTGAAAACGAGATATAGGGCATTGTTTGTGAAGAATTGAAATGTCATGAGAGTAGGTTTTTAAAATAAAATTTTAGACTTGTTTTGTGTGTTAAACAGAGTCAAGGGGAAATAGAGAATATGAATCCTGCGGTGAAGTTAACATTTTCATACAGAGTTATTCAACGTTACGTTCGAAGGAGGAAAAGTGAGAAGAGATTAGAAAAACTTCAAAGGGTCGATCGGACCTGTCTTTTTTCGCGGCTAAATAATCCATGGTGTACACACACACACTCGTTTTAGCCTTTTTGTCATAAATCACGATTGAAATACAGTATGTCTATTTTTATCATGATTAATGGCATTAAAGCAAAGGAAGTTTTGGAATAAAACCAGTTTCTTCGAGTGAAAACGGTACTTTGTAGACCATCATAAAGAACTGGTTTTCTTTTTGCATAATACCTAGGTTATACTTAGTTTATTGAAATAATATCCTTGCCTATAAATTTCAAGTGGAGTTTTTCTTATAAATGATATTTATATGTAATATCATACTTGCACGGAAATGGCACCAAATGTCCAAAGTAGACGTGTACCTTTAACTGGTGCAAACGAAAGCTACTTCATACAACACACCGTTCGATAGCTCTTGCCAAGGAATACAAATATCACCACGATCTATGATCGTGCCTTCCTTCCTGCCCTATTCTTCTGCTATGGAGTTTCGGTCGTAGCAAGATTCCCAATCACTTTTCAATATTATTGCACCTATAAGAAGTGAGATATCTCTGAAATGAGAAGTCACAATCTAAAACCGCTATCACAATTCGAAAGCCATATAAACCGGCGAGAGCTGGAAAGGTTTCATTTCGTTGTCTCCCATAAAGCGGGTACAGTTGACCCAACGTTTTATAAGTTTGATTGTCTTCGACCAGACCTGGCGAGATGAGAACTATATTTCCACCGCGTATATTTGCCATTAACAGGCACGGCGGATGAACACAGCTGAATATCTTCCGGTCTGCTGCAGGTCAGAGTCTCGCTCTGACGATTGATTCTTTCACATCGGCGAACTTTAATCGTTGCTTGATGCGACCAAGCCATAAAATATACTCTAGGTAAGCTAATTTATTGAATTATTAAAAGTGCCTGACATAAAAGCCACTGTAACTGCTTGCTGCAATGATTGGAGTGGCGAGCGACTGAAACGGAGACATTAGATCTTCTCGGAACGATGGCTCGAGTATAATTGCGGCAGGGGTCACTAGTATTGCGACCAGGGGTCTCATTGACCTAGGGTTACATCCGGGGATTAAACAGCAGAACTGATGAATGACGTTCAAGCACGGTCTAACACCTGATTGTCTAATACCCTTAATGTTCACCAATATGACTCGAGGAAATTAAGGCAAGGCACAGAAAGGAACATTGGAAGTTTCAAAGGAAGTAGTGTTGTTCAGAATTGTATCGCGATGGACAAAATAAAAATAAAATAGTTTTAATGAAAAGATTCAAACATGTCGTTTACAAACCTCTCATCTAGTGCAATTATGCATAGTTTCTGAGATAGTTGAAAGGGCGAATGAGAGTGAGGCATAGAAAGGCATATGTCAAAGTTGGATAGTTGTTTTCGTTTGTTTGTTGTTGGGAAGAGGGATAATTGAGTTCCACATCAGTTCATTTGTGTGCACAGAGTGCGTACAATACCCTGATATCAGGCCAAATGCCTCTTTTCGATGACGGTCGGTTTTCCATGGCTGACATCGTTACCATGTATTTTTTCACCCAATGAAATGTTGTTATGCAATGAACTTAAAGCAAATATCTCGAATACAACGTCCATGTCATCCGGGTAGTGTTGCTATTGTTAGATGCAAGTAAGTTCATTGGCTTTATAAGTATGTATAAAGAAATACAAGACCAATGATCTCATAAGGTATGAAGGTATTGAAGAAGCTCTGCAGAGTCCGGTACAAATACGCTGAGGTGGCTGGAAGGAATATCTAGTGGCCTGACATTGGGTGACTTTAGATATGAAAACATGAACATAGAAGTAAACACAAGGTGAAGAGCAAAAGTAGGAATATGAACATTTATATGATGCGAATCAAGTGAACGGGAAATTTCTCCTTTAGTCCTATTAAACTTTCAAAATCCTCATTTCGGAACAGGATGGGATAACAATTAACGTAACGTGTTAAGTAACTATTCATTTACGATGTCTCATTTTAGAAACTAAATTTACTTTGTTAGTCTTGGCAGCGATGACATCAAATGAACAAACTTAAAAAAATTGACTTAAAGTTGTTTCTTCAAGTCAAGTTCCGTCATAACAGCTAAATCTTTAGGTACGTAAATGGAGATTGTCAATTGACCAGCGCCGATTCCGCCTAGTACATCAGTGTGCCCAGGATACTGGTTTGTGTATCAGGGTACGTCTTGAGTACCTTATGTATCAAAGAAGGAAGGACTGGGAGCAGACTTGTTGTCTAAATTTAGGGAACAATACGAAAATGGAACTATGGTTCGGTATACAGATACAACCAAGGCTTCCTTCTACCAAGGTTCATTTCTTGGAAACGAAATGAGAGAGAAAAGACCGTTTGTCCATATGCTTCTAGACTAAACTCAAACTACTCTGGCCTATCAAGCCGATAAAGCCCTTATAACAGAATAACGATGTATATCACTCCCGATTCGTTTTCTCGGTCGTGATATGCCTTTAATTCTCACTTGCCTGAAAATACAAAAGAGATTCAATAGTTCAGAATAGTTAATATAGATATACTCAATTTAAGGTAAGAAAATTACTCGGTAAATCTGTCTTTTACCTGGTTTTACCTTCAAATGTAGGCCAAGTTCCGAGGACGTTATTGCTAGGTTCATGGCGTTTGTGGTGTAAAAATATATCTTTAATACATCAGCCGTGAATATTTAACGTCGCCAAATGCTTCATTCACAGAACAATCACACCTGACCTTTAAAACTTTTGTACATAAGTTTATAAGTAAATGTCTGAGCATTTCAGGATATGCGAAAGACGTGAATTTTTTTAATAGCTTTTTTATTCAACTGTTTTTTAAAACCCATTCACCATTTCTGGTATTTTTGTTGTAGTTCTCTTTTTAACACGAGGATAATTTATGAATTGGGCGGCATGGGATTAAATGGAAGCAAGTTTAGTGTCAAGCGTATTGCTCGCAAATATCAACCCAACTTTATATTCAGGGCGAAAACTGCGCAAGTCGCTGCGCTTTTATGCCTTGTACCTTCCTGGATAGCGGGCCTTTACCTTCCTTTATTCAATATATGATTAATGAAGAGACCTTAAAGGGGCAGTAGCACGTTTTGGAAAAAATTGATTCTTCAACTTTTCCCAATTTAACGTAAGTATATCGCAAATATATTACTTCAGAGGGTCAAACATCTCATTACTCAACTTATCATTACTCAATCCGATTATGCGTAGAAAAAAAAATCAAGAATCAAGAAAAAATAAATGGCGGCCATTTTTGTGTAAAAACCTTAAACCGTTTGAGGTAGGTAAATGGATTCCCTTTGCTTAAATGAATATTGTACTTTCGTATAAGAACTGCTCCTTTTAATTATAACCATTGACTTGTAATTGGTAAAATTTATCTTCGCTATCATGAGATCAGTTTATTTGTCTATACAGACCTGCTACTGTTCCTTTAAGCGTAATTTTCGCTCTGACTTACTTAATCAAAAGCTGTTATTGTACACCGATATAGTTAAAGATGTTAATTCACGATGAGGATATTGATACAGATACAATACAGGATCTAATCATTCTTCTGACGGGGAAGTTGACGCAACAGAAAGTGTGATGACGCTCACACGGTAAACCAGTATGACGTCATCAGCTGAAGGTAATGTTTTTAAATAAAAAAGGAATCCATATTAGAAAATCATACGAAATACCTGGACTAGGTATTTGAGTAACCGCTAAGGTCAGTCATAGGAAGTTATTTTAAAAGTTTGGTAAGATAAAGGTAAATAAAAGATGCAGTGGTATTTGCAAATAAAACTATTATTATAGGTGAAATGTCGTTTCAACGACGAGAAACTTTCTACCGGGAACATTATTTTCAAAAATGCAAATCCAGATTTTGAGAGTATTAAGTTATTCTCTTTGCTCTCAGACATCCAACGAATATCAGAGTAGTTTGACATCCCTCAATCTGGTCGTTCCTTCAAATCAACTCCTGGTGGCACTTTCGGAGGGCATTCCCTTTCGAGATTTAATATCAAACTTCAAAAAGCATGCAATCAGGACACAACCTTGACTGACCCCTAGCACAAAAACTTAATGTCCCTAGTCCATTAGTTATAATTATTTGTCGGACGAGTAACGTTTGTCAAAGGCGACTGTTTAATGCTGTAACGCAATTCCTTGATTCTCTTTTAACTTTAATGTTGCCCCCTATAGTTTGTTCAATCAATTTATGGCGCCGCAAAGATTTGAAAGCAAACTTCACACACAGAGATTATTGCCAGGCCTAATAATGATCTAAAGTGTATACGGTGTTTTCAGAGAACCAGCATGTTGCAATCACCCTTTCCAAGATTGGATAATGAAATGTCTTTGAATCAACGGTTTTATTAAATACAGAGATGATTCAATTATATAAACTGCCTGACAATTTGCATTGAGAATGATTCTGCTTCTATTGAAGTCATAAAAATATATGGAAAATGGATCCGTATTTATAACATATACATCTATGATTAAAAACAATGGTAATTATTACATAAATTGTAAAACATCCAATACATATACAATGTATTTAATATCTGGACGTCTGCACATCTCGTTGGCAGTCGCGTAGTATTTTCATATATTTTGTGCGATTCAAATTGAATAATTTAGTTAAAAAATAAAATATTTAACTCCAAAGTGTGTTGGTAGGCGTTTACGAAACACATGCAAGTAGCTTTGCTATCGGTCTGTTGTATGATACACTTGCTCGAGCAGTAATCGCTGTGTCATTGTATATAACGTTGTTGCATGTGAAGTTCGTTTCTTATATAGACATTTCGTAATGTATTCCATAAGCGTCAATTAATGGCTTACACCAACTTAACACAGAGGCAGAAGTACACTGAACGCATCCGAAATTCTCTAAGAGCTGAATTGAAATTCGAAGTGCAGACTAAGATCTTTTACTATACATCATGAATGCATTCCAATTATTCTAAACAATTAATAAAGTATGCTTACAGCGTTGTTGACATTCGAACAATGTTAAAAACATTCTGATCGCTATGCATAGGAAACCGGTCACCGGTATAGTTATCACACACTTTTCTCTGAATGAGCAATAATCCATCTCGAATTTTCCTACAGGTTGAATACTATTTGACAGCATTTATAAATATGTGTTCTTCTTATTCGAAAATTTAAATCTGATTCACAACACGGAACGTACAAAAACATTTATGTTGAACCTGTTTCCACGCTATTAAGTTGGAAAAGATGTCGATTTACACTTTTCGATTTCACAATTTAGATGGTGAGAATTAAACTGCATTCATAGGATTTCTGCAAACCTTTTTGGTAGCTGCAATTATTTTAGCGGACGACAGCGAAAACCATGTCATGTATTTGCAATTCTTTTTTTAATTGTGTATCAAAAGGTTTTGGGCGATAATTTTAGAAAATTATAACCAAATTTCAAATCAATTATATATAATAGCGCATCCATCTTTTCAATGAAATCGTCGTTCAAAAGAAGCTATCCAACAAACGATTTTCGCGTTCAAAGTAAACATAGCTAAGACAACGTTGTCAGTGAGGTTTCATCTGACGCAAAGAATTCAGGTTTATCATCACGATAAATCAACATTGTTAGAAATGAGGAGAATTGAACGTAATGTTACAAATCACATGAAAAGAACATGAAAGACTGCTGGATAAATTCATTAAGTCAAAGACGACTTTCAAACCGTTTTTTCCTTTTGAAAGTTGCCTTGTATCTTGTTTGTACAAGACATTAAAGCATCTAGGAACGATCAAGTTTGTATTGGCAAGTTTAACCCTCTGCAAACTGCATGCAATCTACGCTGACAAAAAGACCAGCCTTTGGAAATCTCACGGCATTTGGGGTTAACGACGCCATAAAAACCAATAAGACAATTTTGGACCTTTTTCTCAAAGGCTAATTCATCAATATCGTTCAACAAGCATAATCTAATTGCGACTCACTTGAGTGGGGCTATTCGCGAGTAATACCAACCGACGTACAATTACGGGAACGGCCATTGTTATGTTTGTAAAACGCAAACACGAAATCGTCTTTTTTCATAAAAAGGAATCAATTAGCTTTTCCTGATTTAGGCGGACAAAGCAATAAAAAGCGGCCAAGTTTTGCCACAGTCCTCTCATCAAAGGCAATCTTACGTAACAAATTAAATAACTAAAACACCGCTGACTGAACATTCAAACGACTGGTTTTGAGGGTAACGGGCGCGATTCGCTTTGCGCCCCTAATGTAATCACTTGCGTAATTTTAAACGTTTGATCAATTCTGTTCCAGCTAAAACATCTGTTCTTTTGTCAACAATCGTTTTATGTGATACGGTCGTAGAATCATCGTTCCTTGCTCATTAATAATAATAAGTCGTCAAATCATTGCGGAGGAGAAAGTGTGACATAGGGCAAAGGTTAAAGGGACTAAATTATGTTTTAGCACAAATGCATTACAACAATTCCAATGTCCTTTTGATGATTTCATAATTTGATTTTTATCTTTTAAGAAACAATTAATAATATTCCTCTTGAGTAATTGTAACATAATTGATAATATCACCCTTGGGAACTCGATGGAACACATCAATAACGTTCAAAACATTAGGTATTTTAAGAATAGCAATGTCGTCGTCTTTTCAATCTGAAATTTAGAAATGTTCAAGCACGCGATATATGATGAAAGAAATCTTTCTTTCTTGAACAATACAATGCACAGGGTAATTAAGATAATCATTATTTGAAAGTATGTGTGATAATATCCTTTAACCTTCATCAGTATGCTATATTAGTACAGGGTAGGGGATATCATTTTCTATAGTTTTCTGCTGTACCGGGAAGCAAATGTTTATTAAACATATTCTCAATGTATTTCGGTCATTTATGTAAGAAATAAATATATAATCGCCCTGAGCCAATGATGGCCTTATTTGGTTATGATGAAATAGTGAAAAGTGCAGCCAGTACTTCCTTTAGCCATTGTATCATATGAAGATGCGCCATAAAATCATAATTATCATAAATACACTATTCAATCGGTGCCCATCGATAAAAGGCTGTTTTATTTGTGCAGAATTACTGCGGTAAACTGATAACACTTTATGTTCCTTCTCATACAAGTTCATATTTGTAAATTTATCATTCATATATTCATGCAGGTATATGCTAATCGTTAAAGGTGAGTGAGGACACATCATGTTTTAGTCATTCCCAGAAATGTAAATTAGTCGTCACGAGAAGCAGTTTAATTGGATGTTAATTTATTCTGCCTCTGGCTCTATCATTAACGTAACCTGCCAACACAGATCTACCTAGACCTATATCTTGAAGATGGCGGGATATGGATCTACCTAGACCTATATCTTGAAGATGGCGGGATATGGATCTACCTAGACCTTTATCTTGAAGATGGCGGGATATCCTATTTCATATTACTATCGACGTTGTTTGGAGGGGGGGGGGGGGGTATTGTTGGAAAGTGTTTTTTTATTAATGCAATAAGGGTGTGTTTTGGGATGTTTAAGGGAGGGGCGGGTGGGGTGTTGATGAAAGTAGTAATACCTTGTTTTGCTCATACGGTACGACATGCTGTAGAGGTATGTTAACATGAATTTTATCAATCAAATGTGCATTTAATTATTCAGAATTCGGACTTTTTTCATAATTTGTTTTCTTGGGCTTGTACATAAGTTACAGGTTAGGTACAAAGGTGAGTTAGTTAGGACCCTGTACAAAATACGGAGAGGCGTGGAGGGTCTTACCTAAAGAGGAGGTGCAAGAAAACAGGAGAAGGTTTTGGGGAGCCGTAACACCAAGACGCTTTAGGAACAGTAGGACAGTAGGTAAGTTGTCATAAAACACCTATCATCGTGCACAGGTGTGGAGGTGAGGACAGGTCACTGCTGTTGTTTATGCACGATGAACACGTGTGAGGTTCGCACCTGCCGACGCAGTTGTGAATCATGAGATATTAGATTTCCTCGGGGGAGGGGGGGCATGTTTATAACGATGAATATTGAATAGAAGCAGAGCTCCTGCTGCTGCTGTTACTCATACGACGACTAGAACTGATGCTACTACTTCTACCACAACATCTGCTGCTGCTACTACTTCTACTATTACTACTATAACAACTGCTTCTGGTTCCACCACTGTTACTTCTACTACTTCTACTACTATTACTTCTAATACTTCTACTGCTAATACTACTGCTACTTCTACTACTACTACTACTGTTGCTTATACTTCAACACTACTACTACTACTTCTACTACAACAGCTGCTGCTGCTTCTACCACCACTACCTTTTCTATTACAACAATGAAATAAGTCCGCCAGTTTCTCAAACGTTGTTTTGAAAGTTTATTCAAAGCGGACATACATAGGGGCAAATTGGACTTGATAGTGCTTGAAAGATTACTTAACTGGTTATTATGTAAATGGAAGGGATGATTTCGGCTTCTGCACATGTATAAGACGTTGTTCGATTTTCAGTGAAACCTGTCACATTTATGGCGTTTAAAATTCATATGCAAGATAGTTTCAATTTCTATCAGAATACATTATGTCTGGGTACGAGTAAATGTCATGTTCTGAATTTAGAACGAGGCGACAGAGCCACTTTAACTTAGGTTACCAATTTAAAAATCATATAAAAATATGGACCTTATTGATTGCATTTGAAGGTCGATTTTTGCTGGACTAGCGCACTGTATTTGTCGATCGTTGCATATCTAATGTAAATAAACATTGACGAATTTACACAGCTGTTGAACGGGCTCTTTGTTGGAGGGGATGGAGAGATTGGTTTGTAATCTCGAGTAGATACAATAGATCATGGGTGGTTTATTGGCCCCACACCGATTCTACTCAATTATCTGTGGAGAGCATGTCAAGTTTGTTCCCTTTGATCCAGCACTCTTGCTGCGTTGCGCTGCAGCGCTAGACCGAGCTCTGTCTTGGAATTAATCTCATGTTTACCTTTTATCGTTGTAAAACGTTGGATAGTGGACTAGGTGTGTGTCACATAAATTATTTATAATTCAATAAAGTTATAGCTTCGTAATATCAGTTGTTAAAGTATTAAACATCCTGAGGAATGCATTTTGTCATACGCTTCCATGTTTAAATAAATTACCATTTAACATGGTGTAGTTTGGTCTGGTTTGTAGTGAATTTTTCTTAATTGAATTGTTTGTAGACGTGTTAAAAATGTATTTCAGAGAACAGAAAAACTTAAGAAATTCATTCTGTACATGCTAAAATATTTGAAAATAATAGTATGACATTTCTCTACTCCTTGCTGCTTAATACATTTGCACCTTCGTGACATAAATACTTGCCAGTGTTTTCTCTTTAGACAAACACGTCATTTATTACATCTATCAGAGGGGTAATGAATGCAAAATATCTGAACTACTGTTTTGGACCTGATTTTTTCGTCGAGACCTGGTGAGTGAGTTGGTAAGCTGTCGGTCCAGTTACTGCTGGTTCTGAGGGTATGGGTTCGAATCTCGTAAGGTTGCTTTGGAAGATCAATTGTTGATGGTACGAAAAAAATGTTGAATTCTTGCAGAAAGGCTCCTTCGGACTACCGCCACTTTGTTTTCTTGCATTATGTTAAATGTGGAAAAGACATTGTATTTTATAGCTACACAGTCTATGACTTATTCTTTAAAAACATATTGTTAGACCAAGTAACAAATAATAATTCATTTTACCTGTCAACATTGTCTTGTAACGGCACTTTGTTCTTCTTTTAGATAAATGGGAGCAGTTCTTTGTCAAATTAGCAAATCTAAAACCATTAAATTGTAACAATATTATATTAGTATACTGGTTTTTAATCGTGTTACTATGACATATATGAACTGTCTGAAATATCCTCTAAAATAATCTCTCTACAAGGAAAGCATGCCTGACTGTTCCGTTAAATGGGACGACAGGTCAATCAAGTTAAAATATTATTTTAATTGTGGTTCAGCAAATATATTTAATTGATTTAATTGATTTTCATGAGACTTTGCATAGTGTGAAATCGGATAAACAAATAGGAAACAATTAAACTTAACAGAAATGTTGGAGATATTTTCAATGTCAAATTGTTACAAATTAACAGTTAAGAACTTGTTTCAGTTTCTTTTCTCGTCATTAAGAGATACAAACATTATTGAATCACGTGAACGATTATATAATGGACATGAATAATTTGGATGCAACTAAAATCAATTTATGAATAATACATTTAAAAGCATGTATAGCCAGCCACCTAATTATCTAATTAGACTGATTCACCCTTAGAAGAGTTTAGCTAAAGATAGATGAAAGGTAGCCTCTCCCCCGTTCGTCTTTTGCTCATCAATTATCCCACTGTCCAGTCAATTTAAAATGACCCACAGATATCGTCACAGGCAGAATGTTCCGATGTTCTACATGTTTCCATTTTCTCCCTACAGAGGTAGCTCGGTAAAATATTCCTACACTATCCTCTGTCCCAATACAAGCGTTTCTCGGGCTTCCAGGAGGTTCCCCTAGTTGCAAAATATTGCATCACAAACTATCTGCAAAATTTCAACCTTAAAAACACCGCATGCTTGTCCCATATTTCTTGTCACCGAGGCCTATGTAATGATGCAGTTGCTAAATAAGGCAAGTGCTCTGTAAATACTCAAATTCGAATAAGGTTAAGCTTTCAAAAAGCATAACTGAGCCTTTTCGAATGATAACTTTTGAAATGGTGTTGCTGATTGAACAGCTAACTTTGATTGATTCAAATCAGGCTTTTACATGATTTCTACAGCGAGAAATGCTCGTATTTGGATAGAGGTTAGCATAAGAATTTATGACGGAGATACTTTTCTTCGGAGAGAATGCACTCTTTAACTCCTAGGATTTTTCATCAGAAAAATCCATTTTTGAAATACCCACCCTAGATTTGCATAAAGCAATAAAAAAAAACCTAAACATATATTAGTCTTGTATCTAAGACGTCGGGTTGCAATGCCTGCTCTCAGCTCTTCAGTGAAGCCTTTGAAATATCAAATTCAAAGTTTAAACTCCGCGATACTGTAACATTTCCATCTTCTTATATCATACCGTCGTTATGGGCATTATGGATGTATGTAGCTAAGTGAATGGCCGTCATTAAACCTTGAAGACATTGACTTTGTTATCAACTGGTTTTAACTTTATATGCCACGAAGAAGGTGAATTTCAGAATCTCCGCATAATATATACCGACCCGCCATTAAGTCGAACATGGTATGTTTTGGAGTGAATGAATAGCGAATTATAAATCAAAGATTTTCAAAGGCAACCCAAAGGTTTACAAAAACGTATGATTGTTGCCTTTATATCAATAATTAATTGAAATAGATGCGTCTAGTTCCTTATTATACGTTTTAATGTGTGACTTTATTATATATATAGTTATGTTTTCATAAATGTTCACATGGATTATTTTCTGCTTTTTGTTTTTGTTTTGTTGTTTTTTCTGTTTACAGTGTTGTGTTTTTTTAACGTCGTCCTCTATGTTCAAACTATATTCAATACATATTGATACATAATTGTTATTCAGTAATTAAATTTCCTTTGATCTTCAATCCCCTTTCTCTACAAGTCCATTCTCCAAGAGTCAATGCCGTACTTTGATTGTACAGTTCACGCTAGTTAACACCGTCCATTCTGTTTGTGGAACTGTACTCGAATAATCTAATTACATCAGGTTGGATGATGATAAACACTTATGTTCGAGTTGGTAAGTAGGACAAAAATGATGTTGAAACCCGATTGATTTTTCTGTACCTCTCAAAGACCTTCAAAGTCTGTAAACGATATCCAATAATCCAGTTAATCAAATCAATCGCTTCGCTGTTGAACAGGCCCTGCAGATATGTTCTAAACAGACAGTAATCTACATTATTAAACCGAATATGCAGTCTCACTAATTAACAACTCTACGGTTTATGATTTATCAGGCAGACTTTTGCGGTTACAGTTAATCAAATTGAATATACCGTTTCGCTATTTAACAAACCCTGCTGTTTATGTTCTATCAAGTCAAACCAGTCTAGTTATTGTTAATCAATACTTCAAGTATTAAACCAGATATCATTGATTGGTCGTATCGGCATCGCCGTTGTGGGTGATAAATTCCATGCAGTTCAATATCATATATATGAAAATTGCATTATCCAGCCAATACAACACTGAGGCGCCATGGAACTATAAAGTCTGTGAAATACATACTAAATGCCAGTCTTAAATGCCACGATGTAGTGGACATGAAATCTAAATGGGTTTTATTAAAGCACGGATCATAGAAAAATGCTGCCAGATTAAGTGGATCGAATGAAATTATCGACGAAGGGTAATAACTTTTGTCTGGCACTGTACATCAAACAGCGACTGTGATCTGAGTGGTATAATTTGGCGTTAAATTTTTACATTCAAATTATAGATTAACAATATGGATATTTACCATACAACGCATGCCTTATCCTTCTGGATATGGATGAATATATATAATATATATAATTATAATTCTATAATATATTATATATATATATATATATATATATATATATATATATATATATATATATATATATATTTGTGTGAATAGGTACCTACTACCAGAATGATATTGTACTTTTTACCTACTGTATGACTTTTGATTCTGAGACCTAAAGAAAGTTTCCCTGTCCCACTTGCAATTAGTTGTAAGATTATCGGTGTTACCCCTGATAAGTTACTATAATTCAATAAAACTCACCTAGCCCTTAGACTGGGTACCTGGTAAAGAAGTTTCGGTGTATGTGACATTTTACCTGATTGGAAAAAAAGGCTATGATGCAAAGAAGCTCTTTATGGTAAGTAAACGTGCACAATTAGTCTTCTTAGAAGGGGTTAATTTTTTTCGACCTACATTTTGCTTACGATTTACCTACGATAACGTGTATTGTGTCATAATGTTAGAGATACCTTGGTGTTTATCAATTACCACTCCTTTGCCTATTTCACTCTTCTACTTGAACACACGAGAAAGCTGTTTATATTGTAATTTGAACACTTATACAATTTTATAAGGTGAACGGTCGTCTTTATGTATACAGCTAATCAATAACGTAATATATATCTAAAGTTCAAAGGCTATCATTTATGAATTTTCTAAATGAACTAACAATTAATAACCAATATGTTTTTGGGGTATTAATACATCCTCAATGAATAAAAGTTACTGTTATTGTCGTTTTGGTTATTACATTAATCTTGCAGCCAAGAATACGTCAGAGTGACGTCACATCCTGCGTCCTTCACCTTGCAAATGATAACGATTATGAACCTGCATATTTGGCGTAACAAGTAGCATCTCTCATAAAGGGCCTGTATCTTTTCAACCCATGATCAAAGCGAAGGAAAATCAATGTTTATATCCTCATAACCGACTAATATCACTCGCAGATTTCTGTAACCGTGGATCTATTTTCTTTCATGCGTATTGATATATTTTATTACCACTTGCAAGACGCGGGTGAACCGATCGGAACTGAGGATTGTTCGATGGATGGCTTAGGATGTGTACATCACGGAATGTTTATGGCTGTGGTTTATAATGAAAGTTTTGGCAAACTTGGCCAGTAAAGTATATAAATAGTCTTAAAATTACTCGATTTCATCTCGCTGTCCCTTCTGGTGATGGAATTGATGAAATATGACCGCTGAATGGGGCCATATATTGAATGAAGGAAACGGATATTTTATAAACTGAGTCTCGTAAATACATTTCCTCTTAAGTATCTTCGAATTTTGAAAGCATACATTTGATTTTGATTACGTTTTGCGTTTTTTATTTATGTGACATTACAAATGCCATTCGCGGTTTGAAAACATTGTTTTATATAAAATTATATACAGACTTTTCGAATATAGATAATGTTAAATCAAACATTTATGATATTTATATATATGGTTTTGATTGGTTTTTTTATTCTATATTCTATTGGATATAAATGCATGTATTGACACATGAGCCGGTCCTTGGCTCATCTGACCAATGTAAAAAAACCAGGCAAAGTTTATCACTATTAGACTGCCACTGTTATATATGACAGATTGAACAAAAACGATAAGCACTACTCCTTGTCTCGCCACCACAGTGACGCGATGATCATTTGTTTATTGACTCCACAGTCGCCAAAAAAACCGCAAAAAGTCTATAAGCGTCACTTGTACCAAGACAATGTAAGTTGGGCCGAAACAACAGTGAATACAATTATGATATTTATGACACTAGTTATGTTTGCATAAAGATCATATAAATAATTATACTGCCCTTCCATCAGTACGCACTGAGACGTGAGAGTAATCGATTAGCACTTCAAATAAAATCATTGTGTATTTAAAAAACGACAACCACCATAAAGTCTTAAAGTGAAGAACATCTGACACATGTTTATACTTTTTGAAATACTGTGTTAACGAAATATATTGACCTTGTATATAATTTCCGAAAAAGAATCATCACATTTAAACAGCACATACCTCTATAGGTATTAAAAAAATTGAACAAAACCTATGTACAACATAGCGTCACACTACTTTAAACGTTTCCCATTAAATACACACTTTTTCTGATACCAATTTACAGGTTAACAAAGCAGATGCTGAATTCGTCTCCCAAGATTTGTCGAGCATAAGCAGGGAATTGTATGTAATTAAGACCTTCTGCTTGCGGAGCTATAAAAGAATCCCCATGGCTGCTTCGATGACAAAGCTTTTATTACACTGTTGCAAATGACTGCAGAGGCCATACAAGGTTACTTAGGTGCGATTTATTTTCTGTTTGTGCATGCATGAACTTCACACATTAACAGACAGATTGTCCCTAGAAAGCTTTGTGTCCTAGCCGATATTTATTTTATATTAAACCGGTGGCCATATCGTTCATAGGCGGTAGTGGAATTAAGTACAATAATCCTGTGTTATACCTAACTCGTGTCGCACGATCAGCGCATATTAAATCTTAATTACAAAAACACATCATGTTCTAAGGGGACGTAACTCTATAGATACGTTATAGGCCATTACAAGCATGGAAAGGGTTTGGTGGTTTGTCATCAACTCACGATGTGCAAGTAGTTGTTAAATGATGTTTTTGAGGGATACATGTATTGAATATGTTAAGCAATGAAAGGAGTTTTTGTCCATAAATCTTGCTATTTTCTGTTATCAATGGGTCTTTTTTTGTATTAATGCATTAAAACAGATGTTGAGTTACTTTTTGAGAATTCTAGATGGTATAAAACGTCTCTCTCTGTCTCTGTCTCCGACTGTCCGTCCGTCTGTGTGTGTGTCTCTCTCTGTCTTTCTTTCTCTGTGTGTCTCTCTCTTTTTCTGTCTGTCTGTCTCTGTCTGTCTGTCTGTCTGTCTGTCTGTCTGTCTCTCTGTCTCTCTCTCTCGCTTTGTTGCTATATTGCCCCTCTAGTTCTCAACCCTTCCCTCGCTTCCTCTCTTTTCTTCTCCCTGACCCTCATCTCACGTTATATTAGCACTGTAAATCTTCAAAACTAAATCCAAATTATCGAGGCTCAAGGAAGGTATAAACCTATCCTCTTCCTGAAGGGTTTCATATCTAAGTGAAGATATCAATGCGATTAAAGTCGTCATGCTGTTTGGGATACAATCAGATGAAAACACTTTTGAATGATAGTAATTGACACTCAACAACGTTGTTGATTTCACCATCAAAGGCAATGATGGCATTTGTAACAAATGTCAAAATCCTATCAAAACGGAGCAGGGGAGAGATAGCGAACACTGGTGTTGTCAGTTCACGAAATACAAAGGCTGATATGTGCAAATTACGTTTGACGAGCTACGGAGAACCTTTGAATTTCTATATAGATTTTTATCGGCTGTCATTATGGCAAAAACAGACATTATAATCTGCTTTGAACTTTTTGACGATTATTCAGTTGAATGTAATCGCATAGTTCTGAAAATTCAAAGATAGTTTCGTATTTGAATTGAAGATCTGTTTGAGGAGAGCCTGCAAGAGAGAGTTTTTCGTTGCTTAAAAACACCTACACGGTTTAAGTTTTACAAGTTAGCGTCCACCTATTATGATCAGAAAGAAAATGAAGGTACATTGTCGAAGTCTGAAGTACTGCATGTATTTTATGGTGTAAGAACAAATTATGATTATTTTTCATTCTCCTCATTCTCATTGTTCACACCTATTTTGCACACCGCTACATTGTAACAATCTTCCAACAGTCAATCGGAGGATATTAAGGTTACGATAGATGGGAGTTGCAGATAGCCATCAAGTTGTTAAGAGATTAATACAAAAAATCAACTGAAATACCTTTCTCTTTTTTTTACTCCAGTCAAAAGTAAACCGTAAACATGATTTGCTCCCATCAACACATACTCATGTTCATAGACGATCGATTGTTTTTTATTCATCAGCCAATTAAAGTTTTCTTATTTCAACTCATATGCCTTAGTGTCGTTTTTGGGATAAACCTTTTTTAGATGCTCTCCGACTATAATGACCCCTCAACATTGTCAATATCCATTATTGATGTGGGGGTCATCTGAATATCAAAGATATTCTTTTTTTAAAAATTCCAAACAAGGACACGGTTGCCCGTGCTCAAAACGCTAGTGCCAGTTCACTGCAAGCAATTCAAATGCTAGGGGGTAAATCGTGGCAAATGTCGATGGCAGTAATAGCCGTGTTATAGTCACAATAGAAACTGACATTTACGATGTAACAACCAAACCCTCCCGTAAAGTAGAGGGTTCGGAACAAAGACAAGAGCAGTGAAGAACTTTAGTCTAGCTGTGACAGCGACATCTAGAGGGCAGTTTCAGTACCTCTACTTCTCGCGCATGCGTATCACATCCCTGTTAGAGTTATGGCCCTCGGCGTAAAGAAAATTTATGGACTATGTGCAATAAAATTGCCCATTAACTGCGAATGTCAGAATATTAATAAATATATAGGCAAATGTTGAATATTTCATGCACGATAATATGAACTGTTTATTACTAAGGAAGCGCATACATAACTTTCAGTTTAAAGGCAAATGCATCTGCGACTTTCAGGCTTTGTTTTAATAGTCATATATACGTATATAGAGCGAAATGGAGGTTTTCAAGCTAATGGTATGCAATCCCCTGTCTCGCTTAACTCGTAAAAATACGAATATTCCCGAGATTTCGCTTTTTAGTGGGGAATTAACAAGTTGGTTTCTCTGACAAAGGTTTTACTTGTTTTCCGACGACTTTTTATCAACGGGTTTAAAACTTAGATCAAACGGTTGCATAAGCACATTATTCGTTCTGTAGTCCGCCAGAACTGACAATAAAATGGCGAAAGCGACAAGAAAGCCCTTTTGTGAATATTTCATGGCTTTTCCTTTTTATACCCTTATATAATGTAGAAGTTGTGAAGATACTGTTTAGTGATGTATTCATACTGTTGACCAAGTTGTTGTTACTGCATTGCATGTTGAGATACGCATCTGTAAAGTTTACATTAAAAGCACAAACTTAGTAAATATGTTCTTAATATTGTATTTTTAAAATTTCTTGTAATGATTTTATAAAAGTACTTCATGCAACCATCTGAATATGTTAGAAACGACTTTAGATGGTTTATTGTAATATTTGGGATTGCATTATAGTTAAGATCACCTGTATTTTACTTTTCACTTTGTGGATTGGACACACCACCTTCAGTATCGCAAACTAGAGTGTTCCAAAAGTTTGACCGCTCAGCCACTAGACTTCGTTAAAACGAAGTAAAAACACAGGTGGTTAAAGGTAGGTCGAATTGCCAGAACTTCTGACAAGTGTAAATTGGAATAGCTTCCAAGAGTGAAAGAATTTTAGAAATACAAGATGGAATTCCTTTCAAGACTGGTAACATTAAGAAACACAAAATAGAATTGCTTCCAAGACTGAATAGAAGTAGAGACAAAAACTTGAATTGCATCTAAGAATGAAGGCATTTAGAAATCCAAAATAAAATTGCTTCCATGACTGAAAGTATACAGAAACACAAAATTTAAAAACTTTAAAGATTGAAAGCATTTAGAAATATATGCCGTTTAGATAGTGAAAATGGATAATATTCGATAAGCTCTTACAAAATAAAGTCGATGTTGTTATGGTCATCGTGTATACATAAACCAATTATACATAGAGATTTTCATGAATAGGGAAAATCGAAATATTGATTTTTTATGAACAGGTGTGTTTATGAGAATCAATGTCTGCATTGAATATTTCGGTATATTCAGGTATATATTATAAAGGTGCTCACGCTCTCCCCTGAACATTACAAAAACGTGATCTTCATTAAAGGAATATCAGCGGGAAATCAGGCTATTTTCGTGTGTTTTAATGCGTGTTTACATGCGGAAAGGGTAGTTTGAATATATAAGATTCTGCGACAGGTTTTGGCGATATTTTTAACTGGTGTTACGTTTGTAGAGTTGTCTAATATAGCATACAAATGTTGATTTAAAGTGGTTAATATTGGGATTATAAAACATGTGGTGTGAAGTCGTATTTGTTGGATGGAAGCGAGTGGGACTGAGAAAGACATCCTATTGAAACATTCTTTGATGTAAACACAGCATAACAAATTGCTCCATAACGAGAAAGAGAATAACGCTGTAAACTGAATTAAATGAAACTAATTCGCTCTGTCGTAAAGACCAAAGTTTTCCTTAGTAATTACGCAGATAAAAAAGCACTTACTCCGTCTGCGGTCAAAGTTCAGACAACGTTATTTATTACGTGAGTTAACTCTCCAAATAAATACTTCCCTAACCACTAGAGCTTAGTCTCCTATTCAAGCCTGTTTGTAATTTATTCAGTATTTACCGTTAAATATGGGGTTTTGTGACGCTTTCTCTTTTAATGACAACATCAAAGAAGCCGCTTAAAAACCCATCGTGCTCGGACTAGACGTAGTGCGGACGTCGCAGAGAGCACCTAAAGGAAATTGACATGGAAATGGTTTGCGGCGTCATGGTGTAAGCGCGAGTGAGAGAGAATAAAGCGCAAATTTGAATGCTTCTTACGTGGTTAAGCAAAATTGTGGCTGAAATTGGTTTTAACATCTGATTAAACTTGAGATGTGATCTCCTAGAGTCGTTTACAACAGTACAAAGCACGTTAACGGGACACTGTTGATACATCAAGGATGGCGACTTATGCACTAAATTGGATAATTTCTATCGATCTTTTTATTTGAATGGGGTTTATTCGAAACAGAAAAATATTAATTGAGACCTTTTTACGTTTTTAATACAATTTTAGCTAGGACTATGGACCGTCCTCGCAAAAAATGTACATGTACACACATTGTCGCTCCATTTGACAATAGGATCTATATAGTCAAAGTCTTGTTTCACTGAAGAAGAATGGCAGTTTTTGGTGAAACTTTACAATAAAAGGCGTGCTGTGTCAAAGGTTGGGTAATCTAAGATGTTCAGTGGAGGATTATCTTGATCAAGAGACATGGTATCATCAAGAAATATTTTTCAACATGTTCTTCTTCTCATCCTGCAGAACAAATATACCTGGTTTGGAAATGACATCATTTTGAACATTAAACTACTCAATAATGCTTTCTGTCTTTATGATTAAAGTTATAACTCAATAGTAAGTTCAGAATGTTACGGAACTGATTGCCAATATATGGTACAACCTCCGCCGCAAGGCAACCTGCGCCAGACCCAATGACTTGATAATATATCACTTGTAGCAATTCCAACTCTCAATGAATTAAGTTCTTAATTGTGCTGCACAATGCGACGAATATTACATATGTTATATGTATCAAAAGTAATTACATTGACCATTTCCAGAACTTTTTTCTTCTTGCTACTTAAGCTCCTGCAACGAAGCTCGATAGTTGGATGAGAAATCTTGTGAAGATTGCAACTTAACCCCAAAGAGGACGCTGTAATAAACAACAATTGACTGACTATTCTTTATTGAAAAGTAAAGTCAGTCAACTTTTTTACAAAGCATGGGAATTCACAAGAAATCGCTTTTATTTGCTTTGACCATATACAAATCAAAATTCTTATCTTGGAGTGCAAAAATATTGAAAATATTTAGGTCACACAAAGTCAACAAACACCGAGTTGTATTTACAATGAAATTGAGTCCTGATGAAACGATAGAGCACATCAGTAACGTCAAAAGTCAAGAAAGACGTTCTCAATGTCTTGAACAATCGAAAGTGTTCGGGCTATTGTTCGAGGTGAGATAGTGGTCGGGTAAGTGCCGAATGTGTCGCCTCGGGCGATCTCGTAGCTTTGATAGTACTTGTCGCGTCTCACTCGGAGCCTTCAATAGTCGTATTCAACTCATGTGTTGGGGTATTTGCTTTTAAATCCTAGGGCCTTAGATTTATGACTACCGTGTACCATAAATTACGTATGGACGACAAAGCTGTCAAAGACCCAACTATCGCGGGGCTAGTGAGAAAACTGAATTCGTAGGCCTATGCATTGTAGACGTATTGTTTTTCCAATGAAAAGACACAAATTCTGTTTGTGGCTCTTTCAGCCTTCTGATGAAATAAATCATGAGATATCAGGTGGTTTTGAAATAAAATACTACATCTTGTAGTATTGTTCATAATGAATATTTCTATAGGAACAAGTATTTTTAGATTATCCTTGAAGGTAAATCGCACGGCTTACAGTGCATTGACCACGACATATATGTACATCAGTCAGCCTAATTTAAATCCAAATACTATGTTCATTGTTTCAGCTTCTAAAAAAAGGCCTGATTACGAAGTGCAGTTGTCAGAATGTAAAATGTCCAATGTTGCAAACAGAAGGTTTTGATGTCCTCTTCCTCGGACTTTGGCATGAAAATGTTGTGAAGTTTAGTACATTCAATTAATTCTCATAACCGAATCTACGACATTACACACATAAATGGCTACTTTTGCAAGCATATATATATTTTTGCGCTTATTGTGTAATGCAAAGAAAACCTTGTTTGATTAACTTTCATTTATCCACGTGTACGTAAACGCCACATGGTTATGCATGATACAGTAATGCATAGATAATATTTGTTTGCTATTTGCTTCTGGTGACTGATTAGGATGAAGAATTACATTGCAAAGAATTAGAATTAAGTCCAATTTTTTTTTAGTTTGCACTGGCCTCTTCAATTTGCAATTTTACATGTGCAAACTAATATTTTATGAAGTTGCATCAAAGTTATGTTTCGGACGTAAATAATGAGCACCAACAGTTCCATTTAATAGTCCAATAAATGCAGAAGAACAAGGCGCTGAAGCTAAATATAATTCCAGGAGTATACCACTAATATCGCAGGGAGAAAGGCCACAACATCACCTCAGTCACGAATTGCAGTAAAACTGCATGCCAGCATAAACATGGTGAAACTCTGCTGGAATTCAGTGTTGCATTATATTAAAAAGAAGAATGGTTGAAGATTCGAACACTGAACCTTTTGACCCAAAGCCAACACGCTGACCACCTAACTATACCAATCCTGGAAATCAGAATTTATGTCTGCTTAAAATGATCGCATTGACCAGTAAAAAACAGTAAATATGATCACGAATTCTCTAAAATGTGATTCACAAGCTTACATTTAAAATTAAGTGCTTGTTTGAGCCTAGGTCAAATATAATCTATATCATTGTCAATGTAAATAAACGTCAAATAATATCATTTTTCATCTTAACCCCTGTTAACTTTTAGTTTCTTTCAGATACATTTTTTCATTTCTATTTATTTGCTTTCCTCTATCCCGGTACTTTGTTTCGTTTTAACAAAGAGGGATTTTCTTCTGTCATAACATTTAAGAACAACTCTCAATCATATGAGTTCTACTATTCAAATAAGAACTAGCGTAATTAAAGTCTATGAAGTTGGCTGTGACCAGGTGTTGAATTAAGTTCTTCCTCTGCTTCTTTCCTTCATTCTTTTCATTTGTTAATTTTTCTCTTTATCCCTTTATTGTATCGTTTTGTCTCTCACTTGTCTCACCATTGAAGGAACACAAATATTACCAAAGCAGCAAGACTCCCTTATCTAAATCCATCGATTCAGACAATGAATTTCACAGTTGAATGCATAGTCCACGAACTACGTAATGCCCTTTACAAATATACACGTTTCCACTTTGGTCAAGTTTAGTTTTCTTACGTCATGTTGGGCAGTTGCGTCAACAGCAGATGTGGAAACAATACCAATTTCTCTAGAGCGACTTTACAACACTAATGTAACATGACAGAAGGATTTAAGTGAAACAGATTTCAATATTAGGTATTGCATCAAACTGTAGAGCCTTGCTACATGACTGTATAAAATAGGAATAGTCTAGGTCCTCGTTCCGCATGTCTTAAAAATGAAATAACAAGACCAAGAAATTAACACTAAGCAAGACTCTTCGTTATTTAAAACCAGTTTCATAGAATTGGAGTTTACCAATTTGACTTCATTGAGGATGCTCAAAAACATTAAAGGAAAGGATTGTCCGGGTCAACACAATTCTTCTAGATATCACTTTTGATTTTGATACGTTCATATATCAATTTCCTGGTTTTCTGGTTTATTTAGATCTTTGATTTGAAGTTTTACGCTGGTTTGTTTGTAGAAGAGAAAGGAACCTTGAAGTCATTCACTCCTGAGAACGCCTGGTTATGCAGCTTTTTAAAAGGGCAGACGCCATTTTGAAAGTTTTATTTCTCCAAACTTTTACCCAAATATTATTTGTCAAATGTATTATATCAACAGTATCAAAAACCTTTCCTTACTCTACCCGAACATCCCTAGTCGTAGAGGATATAAGCATGTATGTAGCATAATTCACTGGCTGCCATTTTGGTTTGAACAACTTTTTAACATTTGAGGTAGGGAAATTGATTTGCATAGCTCAACTGATCATAATATGTTCGTTTGTTGTAGTGCAATGGAAATAATTTATTTTTGTTTTCGTGAGTGGACTTTATTATCTGAAAGACGTGCTACTGCCACTTTAAAACTACACTTTGTTACCAATGATTATTGTTATCGAAAAGTGACCATATAGTGTTAAAATCCCCCAGCCAAATTAAAATTGAGTTTCTTCTCATGTGATTATAATAAACAATAGAATACAGTTACCCGAAAATATTGTTGTCATGAAAATCATAACAAACCATTGTTATGAATACAATTGCAATTACGGATTAAATATAAAGTTTTTTTTATGTAACAACGAAAACATACCACCCCTTATCATGTCGATTAAAATTACAAATAATAACTACCGAGTTGTTTCAGTTTCGTGTCAATCGGTTTGGATATTTAAACAACTAACTTTAATTGGTGATATAGGTTTAATACTTGTTGTATAGTTCACCGATAATTGGTGATATAGGTTTAATACTTGTTGTATAGTTCACCGATAATTGGTGATATAGGTTTAATACTTGTTGTATAGTTCACCGATAATTGGTGATATAGGTTTAATACTTGTTGTATAATTCACCGATAATATTGGTGATATAGGTTTAATACTTGTTGTATAGTTCACCGATAATTGGTGATACAGGTTTAATACTTGTTGTATAGTTCACCGATAATTGGTGATATAGGTTTAATACTTGTTGTATAGTTCACCGATATTTGGTGATATAGGTGTATTACTTGTTGTATAGTTCACCGATAATTGGTGATATAGGTTTAATACTTGTTGTATAGTTCATCGATAATTTTAACTGGCAGTGAAAATACAATTAAGAGAGATCCAATCTGTGAAATGTATTTAAAACCTACAATTTAAGTTATTTGTAATATAGAATAAATACACATGAAATACATTTCTATGAGAAAATACTCAAACTTTCAGAAGCAAGAACAGTATTGGGCCATTTTTGTTATCATGGTACAAATATTTCCCATCCATCCTATTTCCGTGTTTCATTTGTGGATGATTCTGCTCTTCCACACATTCGGCATGTTTGTTTCCCTGCGATGAAACCCCCTTTTGACTCAGTTTTCCCGGGCCCGTATACGATCAGTTGACGTACAATTGACTATTTAACATTTAGACCAAATTATACATGTTTTGAGTCATGACATAAAAGTTTGTAATGATGATACGGGTTCATCCATGCATTCAAACATTTGGTTATTAACCATTATATTCGGTAGTCGAGGTCAAAGGCACTCATGCGTGAAGCTAAACCTTTTTTGGTTTAATCAGTTAGAATAGATTAATAATTTTTTATGTTGGTGTGCAAAGGAAAAGGCGTTCCAAAAAGTTGGCGAAGCAATAAGACGCCAATGATCTCACATTGTCGATTTGTGATAATTATTTGTGAAAAACACTTAAAAACATTTCATGTTCTGCTCCGATGAAGCGGTATCAACTTCTTCTTTGGAGTATTATTGATAACCAAACCTATATTTTACTAACATTGTGTACAATAGTGTCATATACCACTACTTTTAAAGATAAGTAGGTATAAGTAACATAAAGATATACCCAACGTTTACATTAAAGGAACATTAAAAATGATGATATACTTATACAATAAAATAAATAAATAAAATGCGTATAGAAAATTATATTTTATTAATTCATTTGAACGAATTTGTTACAGTTATTAAGTCCTCTATAAGGTAAACGTTTTGAGATTTTGTATTGTGTAATATTTAGGGGTGAAACCATTACGATTATAATCACTACAAAAATATCTTTAAAGATCGCTAAGCAACATCAACATTCATAACGTTATTTCAACATAGAAACATGATGTAATGACATACCGATGTCATGATAATACACAAGTACAATTTCTCATGACAATGGTTACAAATAAAGGTGTATTAACCCTAGAAATGGTTTTCATAGAATTATTGGTTACTTGATGGGGTATTAAGATGCGTTGCTATGAGTCTGGAATCTGGATCCGTTGCTTTTAGTTTATTTTATCTAAACCATCGTATTAAATCAGATGTTGTAGGAATTTACGACGGAGCTTACACTGCTGGGACAGAAGGGGAGATTAAGGAAAGTTCATATATATTTTTGGTAATCAAATTCAACAAATTCAAACGACCAACCTCTTACAAACGAAATTACCGAAATGACATATTTGGAATATTCATAAAGTATCTATTTAAGTTGTTTGCTGCCCATAACTCAGTTCGTCCATAACACATTTGTGTTAAGAGACAGCAGTTACTGTTTATTTCGTGTTGTGTGAACTTCTGTGTCTCTTCAAATGATAGTTACTCATGAACGCTTTCCCGCACTGATCACATTTATAGTTCCTTATTCTGTCGGATTTTTCTGCACCGTGTCTCTTTTTATGTTTTTGTAGATTCTTGTACGATCTGAACTTCCGGTTACACAATGCGCATTCGTGAGTCTCTTCGTCCGAGTGTGTACTCAAATGTCGTTTAACGTTTCCAACATGTAAAAATTTCATCCCACAGAACCGACAAACAAACTTTTTCTCGCCATGGTCCCTCATATGGTATGAAACAGTATCAACATCCACAGCCATGTTGCATAATTCACAAGTGTATTGTTTATCATCGGCAGAACTAAAAGTCGATGAAGGGTTAGCGTTTTTCTTTAATGACGGAGGGTTAACTCTGTCAGAGGTTCGTGATCTTTTTGTGTTGTGGCTTGTGATTAACGGCTGATCTTCTTTGCAGTGAGCGTTAAGATAATGAGCATCTACGTTGGCAGATGTGTTGAATAATCTTTCACAGATATTGCACTCAAAGTACGGACTTTTCTTCCTTTGTCGGGTCTCGGATGAAGACACACCTGAGGACACGTCATGGGTATCACGGAGATGGTCCTCAAGGAAGTGATGTTCTGTGAAACTCAGTTGACACTCTGGGCAATCGTATGCGTCAACATCTTCATTCCCTTCTTTTGGATCCTCAGAACTTCCGGTCTTGATTAAATGTTTCCCCTCATGCCCAGCCCTTCTACTTAGCTGATCGAACCTTTTTACACAAAACTTGCACTCAAACTCCGTGTTGTTTTTGTGTTTTTCCATATGTTCATTGTAGCTTGCTTTTCCATTCAAGGTTACGCAACAAACAACACATTCCAGCTGGTTACCTTCCGCAGAGTGTTTCTTCATGTGGTACGTGAGACGTACTTTGTACTTGAACCGCTCGCCACAAACATCACACTCAAGTGGCGTCTCATCCCTGTGTATGCTCATGTGGATTTTCTTTGTAGCCGGAGCTGAAAACTGTTTTCCACAGATTTCACATCTGTTCTTGTTGTCGTCCCTATGTGTTGCCAGATGGTCCTTGAAGTAGAACTTACCACTAAAGACCTTCTTGCATTCTGAACATTCGAACCTCCCGCAGACGACTCTGTGTTTCTTCAGAGAAACAAGCTTATCGTATTTCTTGTCACATCTCTCACACCAATATGGCGTTGTCTCCCCCTCGTGATCCCTCATGTGACCATCCAGCTCGATCTTGTGTTTGAACTTCTTGTCACATACAAAACACTGTAACGAGTGGGAAGTTTCGTGGGAGGCGAATCGTCTTTGAGACGAGAAGGTTTTATCACAGTGTTCACACATATACTTTCCTTTTTTTCTCGGTTTCCTTGTAACTTTGGATTCCTTTTTTCTTTCTGGTGAATATTCATCTTCCAGTTCCTTATCCTGAATGATCCGATCCTCGTTGATATGAACAGTCTGTTCCTGTTCATCAAACATTTCCTCTTCTTTGACCCACACAGGTTTCTGTTCCTGATGATTCTCATTGCTGCCTAAGTGTTGTTCCCGTCCCGTCCAATCCTCTATTTTGGCCGTTATGTCCTCCCCCCTCTGTTCATGTCTCTGAATGGGTTCTTCCTTGTTCATATTCCCGTTCATTACTAGCAAATCTGCCATACCATGTTGTTGATCAAACGAGTAAAGTTGATTGTTTTGTTGCGTTTGGGCAAAATGAATTTGAGCTTGCTGCTGGTGTTGTTGGCAATGTTGTCCATGATGTTGCTGGTGAGCCAATGGCTGAATGTGGTCTTCCTTGTGTTGTTGCCTCAAAACCTGAATACTTTGTGCTTGCTGTTGTGTGATTCCTTCATAATGTCGATGATAAAAATAATCTCCTACTTTTCGTTGCGGTAATTGCTGAAAATGTTCTTGTTGTTGATGCTGTTGCTGTTGTTTTGAGAGTTGTTGATAAACAGCTTGGTTGGTAAAGTGTTGACTTAATCCTTGATCTTGCCGTTGAAATTGTTCATATGTTAAACTATGCTGCCACCCTCCGTCATTAATAAACTGCTCATCAAGATTTAGTTCCTTTTCAATATACTCTTGTTTTACCTCCATCGTGCATCCTATGGCTAACTTTGCTACACAATCTGAAAAATAAACAATTGTTAACTTGTTATCTCATTTTCACCCAGTAGCGAAATAAAACGATGTATATAAAGATTTCAACAAGTTATATTTTCTCGCCCCACAGATGCAGCCTAATCCATGTTCTATTACGCTAATCTCTGTTTGAATTCGAGCAAGTTCTTGATCAGAAATTGAGAATGGGACCAAAGATAGATGTGCATTTAGCGACGCCGATTAAAAGGTAATCATTATCTTAACCTTAATCAGGTAAATATGGAAATCAAGAGTTCATTCAATAATAGACACCGGTCTTCGTGACAGGAAATGGTCAAGTAATTTGGTGAGTGGATAATTGGTATAGGCATCGGTGACAACAAGCAAGTCTTCATACGTGAAAGAAGTTTTTTCATTGGCTTAAACTCTGCAGATAATTGGGCTGCGTCATAAGGGGAATGTGCTGAATGTGCTCAGAAGAAGATAGAATTAAGAGTTCACGTATGAGGATATGACTTGGTCTACCTCTTTGTGTAGAGAATACGAATACATTGGTTTTAATTCTGAGACTAAAGCTTGAATATCCTTTGGGAGTATTTGATTACACAAAACTACGAGGACCAGTGATTTCGTAATCAAAATTAGTTCGTAGCCGCTTGTTTTCGTAGACACCTCGACTTTTAGAAGTTTGACGTGCAGACGATAGTGTAATGAAGATACAAGTTCGGCATGCTGTCTGATCCTATGTTAACAAAGAGAATGGATATATATGTTGTCATATATGGGACAACTGCACTATGATACTTGAAAATAAACAATTAAACGTTCAAAGAACGCTTTTAGGAACTATGACAGAAACTAACATAAAATATAGCAACAGATTTTCATAGAGAAATAAAACATAAACTCTAACCTACAAAATGAATAATGACTTAATTCCAAATTACTTATCTGATCTCAATCAGTAATTAGATTTAAGCTCGTGCGATCTAAATAACGCTCATAACAAACGCAAAGTTCGTAGTCATACAGAGTCGTACGCACGCTCTTTGGGAGCCCGTAGACCGCAGACCAGGCAGTGTTTTCGTAAGCAAATCTGGTTCGCAGATGGTAGATTCGTAGACGGATGTAAAACTAAGATTTGTTTCTTAAGCACTAACTGTATGATATGCTACCAACCGAAACAAGTATCTCGCCCTCATCTAAATCCTCAAAAAACAGATTCTGGGCCAAAGAAAAAAACATTGTCTTTGGTGTTAACGTTTTTTTTATTCTCAATGCTCGTTTTAAATTTGGTTGTAGTGACTTAAACGATAACAAATTGACCTGTGTATTTCATATATTTCATATTGTACATGTTGACATACATTGTAAGAGCCTGGCTCTTTCTTTTCCTGACATGTGTATAAGGTTATAGGGTCAGATATGTTTTTATAGAAATGGCTTTCATTTATCATTTTTCCTTTTTGGTAATCAGTAATCGAGAAATACACTAAAGTAGCATTTACTTGAATCTATCCATAAATTCATTTAATATTCGCAAAGATTTAAATGAAAATATTTTTATGTTGACATTTAGTCTCTTTATTACTGTGTACATCTTACCTTCCTGGAAATACTTGATGACTGAATTTGATCAATGATAACACTGTACTTTGCTATATTTATCATTATATTTGTCGGAGCGGCATTTAGGCCTATGTAAGCATAAAGCTTGCTGTGCCAATCTATGTCAATGAAACATTGTAACTCTTTATTTTCATATTCAGAAATGTGTTTAAATCATAAAAATGTAATGAAAACAATAAACGGTTCGTCCAACTGTAATTAAACAAAACGTTGATATTTTACAAACGTCAACAACAGATCATTTGTTTTCGAAACTTTCTATAAGCAATCGTCAATGTAAGGCCTGTGAAACAAACGAACAAACTGACGAGCCGCCATTTTGAAAATGACGCGGGTTTAAGCTATACACCCGAATGTCAAACTAAATGAAACGACAGTAGGGAGCGGCAAAAATACGAAGTATTCGTTAAAATCGAAGTACGTATATGTATATATAGACTACTAGTATAGTGTTTATGTTTGAACCATAAATTTTAACATGGCAATTGATGTTTATACCATGTGACGATACAATTTTGGAAAAGGAAATCACTCCAACGATCCAAGAGACAAGTAAAAAGACATGCTTACAGTATGAACAGCTAATTTTCTTCCCGGATAGAGGTGATGTTTCGTGAAATCAGAAACTACGAGAACATGACAAAAATACCAATAAAGTTCAAACGCTAATCTAACAATGACAAGTTGAAAAACATACCTCTCATTCAGGTCTAGGAGACTGTTCTGATCGTTGTAAATCCAGACCAAGTGTGGATTAGTGAGATTATCGTAGTCCTTTAATCCGCCTGCTGTCACGTGACCTCTCTAATTGGACGAGGGGTTGCGTAACACAACCCGACACAAATTGTTTCACTAAGATAAACATGTCGGTCAGATGGGGAATTGTCCTTAATGAAGTGACATGCTTTAATCTAATTAATATCCAAACGGTCTAATTCAAAGTGATTTAGAGTATGTATTGTCAGATTCAGTTTTGTAAAATGTTATTAACGATGTTTTCCTATGGAAGAATATATCTGATAATAGTATTTAAATGCTGATCGGGCCCAA
Source organism: Phorcus lineatus (assembly GCA_921293015.1). Classification (NCBI taxonomy): domain Eukaryota; kingdom Metazoa; phylum Mollusca; class Gastropoda; order Trochida; family Trochidae; genus Phorcus; species Phorcus lineatus. Next base: position 26,558,729 of record OV121085.1, on the reverse strand, counting down.
AAATGGACATTATAGTAGAGAGATTATTGTTAAACCGGACAACGCGCGCCAATGGGGCGAACGTTATTTTTAAAGGTTAACTATGGCTGAAAAACGCAAATGTGCGTTTGTAGAGTTTGACTGTTTATATAAGAAATCAACATGTTACTTTAAATTACCGTTCTGAACACGTAGGTTTATCATGCCGATCAATTATCATTGTCACAAAACTAATGTGACGTAGTTTGGAATAGTGTACATGTAATTCCTCAAAAAACACACCATGTTTCTCGATACAACTCGGGGAATATGGTATTCACTGGCTTTCATCTCTCTATTTCCGATTAAAATCATCCAAACTTAAAAGTTTCTGAATAAATCTTTAGGACCTTTATATAGGGCCCTTCACTGTTGTACGGATGAAGTTGTAGTGCCACGGAGAGTGAACATGTAGTACCGCGTGCCTCTCGCGTGTGAAAGCGCGAAGCGGGAAACACGAATCGAAGTACATGTACTGATGTCGTGAATTCCATGTCGTTCGTAAAAACACTAGGGTTTTTTTGGTTTTCACTAATGTCCATATCAATATGGGTTTTAAGGATTTGGACAGGTTATTTATTATGCATATTGCGACAGTGTAATTTCTAAATTGGTTTCTAAATAGACATACTTTTCTTTGACTGCGTAAGATAAAAATAACTAAAGAAACTATAGCACACATTTTCGGTTACTGAATGGTGAATGGAATGTATAATTGCGTATTTAAATTCAATTCACCCAAATTTAACAAAATATTTATTGAAATATGATGATAGGTAAAACATTAAGCTTTCTATCGATGCAATGAAATATATATTATGCTTTACAATTGGCGTGTAATAAAAAATAAAAACGTTAAGACGGCCGAAGTCGGCTTAGAGCCATCAAGAATCTATGGTCGGCTGTGCACAAAATGGAAAATATATGGACACGGCTGAACTAGTAATATATGCAGCTTTTGAATTAACTAAAACTTTGAAATGAAAATAAAAGATTAAAGGTGTTTATTAAAACATCCTTTCAACTAAATCGATTTTTAAAATGTAGTGTAAGCATTGTTAATGTCGCTCTTCTGGCTTTAGGCAAAATTTAGATACTAGTATTTCTGATTTCGTAGTTCATGCAGATTTAACGCAACTTTCCATTAAATACTTCCGGTCAGAATCAACTTTACAACTGAATACGAACATGTGTGTGAAGTAAGTAACGAGGTACATACCTAAGTGCGAGAGATATGCATTATTTATACATTCGTTGTACTTACGAAATATCGGTTTACACTAGTGCTTTTCAACATTCGTGTACTTAGTTAAGATTTGCAAAGTGAAATCTACAAACAAATCGAATGATGTTTAAATTATTTACCCATAACTTCGCAAAAGTTGTGGTTTATTGAAATCAAAGGGTACGTTTAGCGCTATGAGCAAATGTATTTTAGAAAGTGAAACAACAATTGTTGTCATGCGTCATTGGTGAAAATTTATGACTGTCGTTGATAAGTTGTTTGATCTTTTTTCAAAGTGTCTGCGTATCAGGAATAAATGTTTTTAATGAATAAATGTTTTAAAGTGCCACTTCAGAAACCATTTAGGTATAAAGTTTGTAAAAACAGCATCCAACCATAATGGACAGGACAGTTTTATGAATGAACGGACACAGAGGTCCAAGCTGGATGCAAGAAGCATTGAAAGATGAAATGGTTTCCGATTGTACCGTCCCTTTAACGGCGTTACAATACACACAGACCTCACCAGGATGACTTTCAGGATGATATTTTCAACTGAATTTAAAACATTATACATTTATATAAAAAATGCTTCTGTATGTGCAATTCGACTGCCTTATTATGCTTGCGCTACGCGTAATATGTTTAAGCCTTCCAATAGTTAACTACATGCTTCGATTATATTATCATATTACAAAACAAGAAATTTCGGTATTAATGCATTACATGTACAATTTGGGAAATGGTGAATGGAATGTATAATTGTGCATTCAAATTCAATTCACCCAAAGTTAACAAAATATTTATTGAAATACAGATAGTTTTCCTTTGATCTTCAATTTCAAAATGGACGCTGTTTACTATGTTCGATCTGCAAATAATGTTATTGAGAATGCATTCGGAGAAACGAATTCTTGAAAATACGCGAGTTCACGAATCCGCTCCTCCGAATGCGTTCTCCATCTTAATCGATGTGGGAAACTAAAAAAATGTCATATTTAGCATTATTAAGATTTAAAGATTTATTACCCATATCTTGCTAAGATAACGCGATTTTGTGATCCTTATATACGCAATGGGACGCAATCCTACTGTCCACATGAAACGGAATCGTCCTAGAACGTGCAGTGCAGTTAGCAATAACAAGAAATGTGGCTCTTGTTTCATTGTATTTGGGGTATCTTGAATTCATGATGACACACTAGCACTGCGGCCACCCCGCGTAACATAAAACGTACTCTCAACAAATGATCTACAGTTCTGATTTCAATATATACATGATGTATCTCATACAACTATTTCGTATATGTGTCATTGAAACAGCCAACCAACAACCGGTACATTATCAAACTTGTCCGAGAAGACATCAATTGTGCTACCTTTCAACAAAAAAAACAAACACACCAATCGCAAATATCCATTGCAAGAAACGACCATGGGTTGATGTACTCAAAGTGTTAATTTGAAATGGTTTCAGTATAGAATAATTCATCACATTTTGACAACAAAAATCATTTACATAAATAGGATATTTTGATTCACGTATGTGTTATTTTCGTCACCAGATGCCTGAGAGTATTGTCCATTTACTTTGTGATTGTGTCTATTCTTATAAAGTGTGGAAGGAGATGGCAAAATGGCTTGAATTTGGCAGAGGGAAATATTGACTTAACAACAGACATATTATCCTTGCTTTTAAAGGAATCCACTTAATACAATCTGTTTAATAGTGAAGCAACATATCTACAGTATGAGTAGAATAGGTAAAAACCTAACTTTGTATGTATACAAAAGGAAATATTAAAATACTACCAGGCTTGTTAGTTTACTGCCTTCACAACCAATACCCAGCCTAAGTTCTTTGTCTTTTGGTCATCTTTCCACACTTTGTTCATGATTTTATTGTCCAATCAATAATCTACTTGTGAACCTTCTTGTACAGCAATAGCAGTTTAAGCCTTGCATGGATTTGGATATAACTGTACCTGCAGCAACATATAGATATGTTTTACAGCCAATATACATTATGCAATATTTCTTTCATATACTTGTACATTTGAACGTAACAACTGATGTATTACAAGACAAATATGTACTATTTACTTCATATACTTGTACATGTAAATATAACAACTGATGGGAAATAAAAACAAACAAAACAAAAAGGAAAAGAAACGACCATGGAACTTAAATTTTAACAGAGAATTGTAACAGGTGTACTCTGATTTCTTCGATGGTCTCTTTAAGGCTTAATAGGATGCCTCCGATTGTCACCGTCTCACGAGATGGATAAACATGATGTTAACCTCATAAACTGCTACAATGATGAGTACCGTGTACCTTGAATGTTCATATACACTTCGTGATGCTGGACGATAACGTTACATCTAGTGACGATATGTGAGGCTGTGGTGTTTGTTTAGAATCGCAACAGTAGTGCCAAGACTTCACTACGATTTATGAGGATTTAAATCTAGTACTATAAAAACAAAGGAATCGGATATTAGCGTTTAAGGATGGTGGCACAAATCAAGTACGTTTGAAATAGATTCGTGTCTATTCGCGACAATTCTTATGGCCCATCTATTAGTTGCCTCCTCCTTTTTCTTCCCTTTTGCTGATTCTTACACAAACATAAAACGGATGCATTGAAAGTTTATCATTCTCTTTGATAATTCGGCATCAAAAACGTAACTTATGTCCCGCTTTCACTACGACTCGAATTACCCTTAAGCATCAAGAAAGGGACATTGACAAGACACGTGATCACGAGAGTTGCCGGATGTTCAAGAACATACACGAATATACACAATCCCCAAAACGAGAGGAATCGGGTAATAAGGGTCGTAGTGAAATATTAAACATTGTAAGTCGACGATTCCACAAGCCACATCAAGTTATTTAAACCTGTTATTCTGTCCCGCAAACAATCTTCCCACGGCAAGGTGAAAATGTATCGAGATAGACTCTATCCATTTTATATACCTTGCCCTCATCGGTTACAAAACTTGTGAAACGAAGCAGCGACACCTAACGTCGCCACGAGTTATCGCCCTTATTAGCTGATAACCTGCAGCCAGTGAAATCGCCGTTTACATTCGAAACCTACGCCCAGCCTTGAGACCTTATAACGATCAACCACAAACGTGGAAGATCCCTGTATCCATCTAAATATATGCCTGAAATTACTAATGAAATTGATATTTTAAATAGTCTTCTCCTCAAACGCAACAGGTCACTACCGCTATCTTTGCCGTTGACATCGGAAGTTTAATTTGAAAGCCGCCTTCTGATTGGCCTGTCAGAAGGGCCTGCAGTAGGCTAAAATCTTAGCACAGAAAATGTGGGCTGTGATGTCAAGGGCGAAGCGGTAAGAGTTGGAAATCTTTTCGTTTCGGCCATGACGTTGTGAAGATGCCCTCAAACACAAATATACTTTATATTCTATCATTTACGCATTATTAACACTAGAGGTTGAAAGTAAATAATTCTCTCTGTATGTTATACTTTTACTCGGTGTATAAGATAATACTAAGTTATTTGACGCTTGATCGTCGACTGAATACGCTTTGACTATGTATGTCTCTCTACTTCTTTGCCCTTAAATATATACCTCATAATCTGTTGTTTTACCCTTCCCTTTTATCGCCTTTATGTACCTAACAGGAATCTTGTTTCAAAAGCTCTCAAAGATTCGTACAAATGATCGACAAAAAACTCTTTACTAATTACTGAACTATTAGTTCAGATGATTCATGGTGTTACATCACAAGGTATTCCGTTTTAAAAAAACTTTCTGTTGGATTAACTTTGAGCCTACTTGTTCATAAAACTATTAACACAGAGGCCTGTTAGATATGATCATTTATCACTCGTCCGTGCGAGATACCACAGTGTCATTTTTAGACAGCAATATTTAATTAGTTTAATACCGCTACACGTATGACGTCACCATACTGTGTAATTGCGACGTCACAATGGCAGCCAAGTTGCAGAAATGTTTCCTTCAGTATACTTTCGACAATTAGATTATATATATTGATTTTCGAGGTTGAGTAATAGACAGAATACTTAATTTCCTTCCATATAATACTATTTTTTTTAAAATAAACTCGTTAATGATGAGGTATCAAACTCGCTTTCGCTCGTTTAATACTTTATCAATAACTCGTTTGATAAAAATAGTATGAAATGGAAGGTCGTTCAGTATCCACTATTTGTCCAGGACTCTTGAGTAGGTGATATTATGAGAAGGTAGGTTTGAGGAAAGGGATTAGATGCAAGTAAAGGATTAAAATGTTATTTGCAATCGTATTTGCCATTAAAGAATTAAAACGATATATGCAATGATATATCTGCCTGTGTTCTTGAAAAAATATGATAATGATCTTTGCATTTCGCCAAACATCAAGTTTTCGCCAAGTTTATAGATCTTAGTGTGAACACGTTTGATTTTGTCATTACAACCTCTCTGAGGCCTCCGCAGTGATTTTCACGCCCCTCACAATCATATGATATCGCCTTTCAGTTGTCTCCCTTTGCCTTAACTATAACCACAGCTTATGAGTCCAAAGATGATCTGTATAATGCTACACTGAGTTCTAGAAACGTATTCAAATGAAAGGAAACAAACAGTAATAGTAGTACTCAAAACTATGGGGAAGCTGTCCACACAAAAAAGGTATTTAAAAGAAGTAAAACTCTAGAGAGAACTTCCTTTTATAAAATTTGATATTCGGTTGTATAATTCAGCAGAAACCCCTAATGAAATAAACATTTAAAACAGGCTGCATCATTAGCTAAAATCGGTTAATAGGTATTTGTGAACAGGCGATCTAAGGCGATCACTCGTACCAGACTTTATGTATGAACGCGTCAATATTAAAAAAACACTTAATTGTATATTGCGGAAGCATTCGGTTTACAAAATACATATTATGTTATTGCAGGAAGTATATAGGAGTAAAGTTCAATACAACCAGTGATAAGGTTAATGCTGATATTTGGAGGTTTCTACGATATGTTTTCATCATAAATGCTGTAAAAAAAAGAATCTCTTAGCTATTCTATAAGCTATCCCTAGCAAGATTCCTCTGCACAGCACATGGTATATTGATCGAAAGTGGCATGCACATTAATGATAAAAGGAAGTCCGAACAAGTACAAATTGTAGTCTAATTGAAATTTATAACGAATACCATTTTCTGTTTATTTTCCTCATAATTCATTACGTTGCAAATATTAAACGGTAATATCCGGTAGTATGTGTCAATATATTTTTTGTCCAGTAGTATAAATCAAAATACACTACAAAACTATGATCCTAACATCAAAAGGGCAATGATCTAGTGAAGGAAATATAACATTTTGATGTAAACATCTATCTTCCTGTATATCCAAACACCCCCTACAGTACGGAAATAACGATTGATTGATTTTGAAGTTTTCGTTTCAAGAGCTTAATATAGCGTTATAAATACATGTGAATCTGTTAAATACTATATGCACTGGCATAAGTTCAAATCAAGTCTTCCAGCGCAGTACGTCCCATGGTTCGCTTGATTAAGCCAATGCTCGCAGGTTTCAACGCAATGCACAGCCACAATTGTGTTGCGGGCTTTCTCCCTGCAATAATACTGGCAGCCGCGATATAAGTGACACACTCTTAAACCTCACCTCACTTCAAATTCTTTACAATCTGGGGTTCATAGATTAAAGAAATCACGACGTACACCGTTTACTTGTCACTATATTCAACCATTTAACATTTTAATGGTGATTTTCAGCAACATTCATTACTTCTTGATCAATTTGACCCCACAAAATATAAACTTCCGTCACTTTATCTATTGACACAATATATATATAAATTTGGCTCTACCTATGTAGTAATGGTAATTTCATTATGCAATATTCTTGACGTAGGTATCGACATTGATATTATGTATAGTGTTGAAAAGCTATTTACCATCAAAATTCTTCTCTTAAGTGAACTATTAGCACAGATGATTTGTAAATAGCTATTGAGACGCTATTTGCTGCACATGACAACTCGTCGACTGCCCTCTGGTGTTTATGACAGATCATCTCCTATAAAAGTGTCATATTGTTGAAGTGAATGCGCTTCCTTTAGGGCGCGATATCCCCATCACTTGTAGTTGTTATGTGTATTTACAACTGCCTAGAGAAGAAGAAATAGTTACCATCCTATCATTGTAAATGTTATTTAAATGCAACGAGAGCTTCATTTATGAAAACATACTATAAACTCCTATACGCGTCTCTTCACCAGAGAATGATATTTTTACATTCTATAGTTATAAATTCCATTTCATTGAAATGTATTTTCCCACAATCCAAAGGATATATATTTTTCTATAATTATGTCCATTCATTTCAAAAGATCTTTTCATCAAACTCCAAAAATATGTTCCCTATTCATATTGTTAAGAACGGTTGAACATTTGTTTCCATCACGAAAAGTCACCACAAAACGTTTAACCAAAGTTGTTTATGAGAGGGCAACTAAGTAAATGATTCATACGAGCCAAAACCTTTTTTGTAATTAGTCTTAAAATTTAACTTGACTAGTATTTTCTTGCAATTCAGTTCAATTTGGCTGTAACTGATTGTCCCTAATGTGCTTATGCCTTTATGAATGCCTTAGGCCGATTTTCGTTTATGTTAAACGTTTTGTTTGAAATTACATAATAAAAATATTAAATTCACTACTAAAGTTTACTGACGGTTTACCATGAATCAACCTATATTCATAGCGTGGGATGGGGAATTTTGATATTTTTCTCAAACCTCTTCTTGTTACGCATATCGCTGAAAATGAGATTTTGGGAAGACAATTGAGATTTGAGAGATATAGAGAACCACTGAAGCCAATAATAACTTCAAGTCTACAATTTTATTTGTAAGAAAACTAACGTGTTGATATGAAGAAGATGTTTTAAGAATAATTTAGCTTTAGGCACCTGTGTGTAGATATTTCAAGATCATTATTATGATCATATTCATCATACTATTTTATATATTGATTAGTAAAATACATGTAACACAGGATATTGATAGTAAACATAATTCAATTTGTCCATTCAATTGATGTATAACATTATTTGTTATACGTCTGATATATTCTTTTTAAGTTATACTAACTTAATTAAATGTATAACATAATTCATTATTTTTCAAGAGTTCACTAAAATAAATCAAAAGTAAAACATGAAATATTAAAATAACAATATAGTCAATATATTGTTGAACATTGTTAATGTATGTTTAACACAATCCACTAAATGTAGACTATAATTATACTAAAATAACAATCAAATAATATGTTATATATTTAAAATATCTCGATTTATGTAATTATCTAAAAACGCGAGTCGAGAACTTGTGTACAACAAACTCCAAGTTCCTTCTCAACAATATCAAACATACCTCTATGAACTTTTTAAGATAAATAAAGTAAATATATTGTGGTTTTTATCATAGAAGAGAAAATGAATAGAAGATCGATAAAGTCTAGGAAATAGGAGATAAACATTTACAGATGATCATGCCCAAGGGCGTGCATTTACAACCCCGTGTACGGTTTATTGAGATTTTATTGTGTCTCAATTGAAGTTTTCAATTGTTTAAGGCCATTTTTGTTATAATTACGGCCAGATTACACAACACCTAGAGAGTTCTATGTATATTTGATTCAAGACAAAATAATGACAATAATATATGTTTTTATTGTGACAGCTGTTCATTTCATTGCTTCGGCCGGAAATTGAATAATATGCAATTAAAACAATCTAATCTGTAGGCTACATACAGCAGTTATTTGGTGACAAAATGTGTTTAAATCTAAACACTCGACGATTAAATGAACTATTTTTGACGATAATATAAACATAAACGACGTTTCAGACTGTACTTTATCAAAACCGCCAAAATTAGGTGTAAGAATTCAAAATGAACTGATGTCTTTATCGTACATTTAAAGTAAATATAAAATTATCAAATAGTATGACATAATATTTTTGATATAATACAACTTTTATTGTGGTGACTTGTTTAAAACATACCTGCAAGGTCTTGCATCATTATTGATAGTCCTTATCTAAGTCTACCGTTATCCCAAAGGAATATTTCATATCCATTGCAAAACAATATTTTGAAATAAATTATTATTGATTAGTTGTTGTAAGGAGCTACACTCTCTCACTCCTTTGAATCTCGGATTTGTATAAGGTCAACCTTTTATCAAAGAGAACCAAATATTTGAAAATAAATGAAAGGGGCCTGACATTGTGAATTTGTAAACAGGAGAAAAGCGGTCGGCTCAACTGATGACAAAACCACGTGGTGCTCGTGAAAATGGGCGCGGCTAACGGCACTAACTCATTGAGGATAGCTGCTCTAACGGTTTGATTGACAGTTTATAGGCGGGGCATCCGTCAAAACAAGCACCGCCTCCTTGAAGACGGATAAGCCAATTTGAGCGAATCCTGCCGCGCGGAAAATAGTCCGTAAGAGAAACGTAAACCGGCGCGATATATCGACTGTCACTTACAACTCTGTAACATTTTCATCTAGTCTGCTGTTGAGCAAGGAGTTATCACCTCTATCAACGTGTGTACATTGTTTTGAATCAGAAAGGGGTAATATAACAACTGCGGAGTGATTGTGAACAGGCTTTGTCAAGTGCTCATCGACTAGGCTATACACAAGCTTCAACAGTATCGGTGTACGAGGTTGACGGGCCAGTGTTGTGGCAAGTGGCGTGTACAGTTCGCCAGTTTGACTCAACTGGATACTGGTCAGTAGGCAGACTGGACACAGCACCTCCGAGATGGGGGGCAGGGGAGTTAGGATAGCGCTGCTCACCGCAGTCTGTGTCTTCGTCGGTGTTGACGGTTTGGGATACTTCAGTGACGGTATTCATAATGATAACGCTCGCTGTGAGCCTATCACAATACCCATGTGTATGGATATGCGATACAACTTGACTCGGATGCCCAACATGGTCGGACATACGAAACAGAAAGACGCTGCCATTCAAGTTCACGAGTTTCTACCACTTGTTCAAATCGGATGCTCCAAACTTTTGAAGTTTTTTCTGTGTTCGCTGTACGCACCGATGTGTTCAGAAATGGGGGAGGAAACGATGATCATTCTAGCGTGTCGGTCCATGTGTCTTAAAGTTAAGTCCGAGTGTGCGCCTGTTCTCGCCAGTTTCAACTTTCCCTGGCCGGACATGCTCTCCTGTGACAATCTCCCTGACAAGACCAATAAAGACGAGTTGTGTATTGAGGCTCCCAACGTCACAGACGACCCCGACCTGAAAGACGGAGAACCTGTTGAGCCAGACCTTGATAAACTCAACCCAGAGTTCAAGAAAATCTTCGAACTGTTTAGGAAAACTACCACAGAACCTTCCAAATACGGACGTCCACGTTATAAAGACAACGACATATGTCCAACGCGGTTCCTTCACGTGGATAAGTTAGGACGCAACAATTCATGTGCCCCTCGGTGTGATATTGATGTTTATTTCCGCGAAGAAGACAAAACATTCGCCGAGATCTGGATGATCGTCTGGGCGTCTGTCTGCTGTTTGTCTACCACCATCACAGTGCTCACATTTGTCATCGACACGTCGAGGTTCAAGTACCCCGAACGACCCATCATATTCCTGTCTATGTGTTACGCTATATACTCCGTGGCCTTTATGATCAGGGCCGTGACGGGTCCCGATGCCATCTCGTGTGACCAGGGGAGAGACGGACGCGAGTTCCTCATCCAAGAGGGTCTGGAGAGCACCTGGTGTATCATCGTCTTCCTCATCCTATACTTCTTCGGGATGGCTTCATCTATCTGGTGGGTCATCTTGACCGTCACGTGGTTCCTAGCAGCAGGCCGTAAGTGGGGCCAGGAGGCCATAGAGGCCCTCAGTAGTTACTTCCACTTGGCTGCCTGGGCCATTCCGGCCGTGAAGACTATTATAATATTGACTATGAGACGAGTTGACGGGGACGAGTTGACCGGTTTGTGTTACGTAGGAAACCAAGACACCGATGCATTAACAGGCTTCGTCCTGGCACCCCTCATAGTGTACCTCATCGTCGGGACGATATTCATCCTTGCAGGATTTGTGGCATTATTCAGGATAAGGAACAATCTCAAACTCGAGGGTACCAATATTCGCAAACTCGAAAAACTTATGGCCAAGATTGGCGTGTTCTCTGTCCTGTACACTGTGCCAGCGACCTGTGTGATAGGATGTTTGTTCTATGAGCGAGTGAACTTCAGTCGGTGGAGGACTCAGGCGATGCTCCGTCAGTGCCATGGGGTAGCGGACTGTCACCTGGACCACTCCATCCCCACGGTGGAGGTGTACATGTTGAAGATCTTCATGTCCCTCGTGGTGGGCAGCACCAGCGGCATGTGGGTCTGGAGTACAAAGACCGTCGCGTCCTGGAGACAGTTCTTCTCTTCCAGATTCTCAAGGAGAAAGTCCAATTATAACGCCAACTACCACCAAGCGCCAGTTATTGTGATGAAGCAACAGCACGGACCTAAATGCCTGCCCAAAGTAACAGGGTCCCGAGTCTGACACAAGGGCAATCCCAAACTAACTGGGACTTGTGTCTGAACCCAAGCATATACTTTAAGTTACAGGGTCCTGAGTTTGCCACATGTGTATACCTGTTACAGTGCAGGGGATCTGACACGTGCACACCTGAATAACCTGGGTCTAGAGCTCGATACACGTGCATATCAGACCTTAGGGTATGACACTGAAGTAACTGGTGTGAAACGAGTTTAAGAAAAAGTTATATGGTTGCAGGTAGCCATAAGTTAAAGGGAGTTATAAGTGTTGCCAGCTCAAACTTGAAATACTTGGATCTTGTTAATTCACTCCCTACATTCTGGTTATAACTAAATGAGACTTCGTCGAAAAACACTGTGACTTGATGCAAACTCTCCATAGTCGCCTGGTGTGTTACAACGTGGCTGAGTGAGAGACTCGTCCAGGACCGTGTTTATGAAACGTTGTCAGTCAGGACTGACGTATGATGTGACAGCGTGACTAGGACCGTAGCGAGCGTGACAGTGTTGTCACACGGTGTGACGAGGACTCTGCAATAAACCTGGAGCTGTCAGTGAACTTCTTTAGTGAGTGAATGGGACGTCATAGGGACGAAGTGAATCTACTGCCAGTGAATCCCAGAGTGAGCCGGAGGGCAATATTCACAGTATTTGGGTTATACAGACCTCTTGGCTGAAGGCAGTGGTGTCTTGTTACCCAATCATTGATCAATGCTGATAGTCGTGCGATCTCGAAGACACGAACGTGTGTGTTAGTTGTATGAATGAAAGCGTGATACGGACTTACGGAATTTACTCTGTGCCAATTTCTGTTTTTACTTTTGTACATGCTAAATCAACCTCTAGGTAAATCACGGAATTATTACTTTTCTCAGGAACCAAAGGTAATTCAATTTGTTTTGTTTCCACTTTTACGTTGAAAGTTCAATGAAAATGTCAACCGTCCCGGCTTTTCTTTGAAGCATCTTGTCCTATAAATAGTGAAATTCTTCACCTAACGCCCCTGGGGATAAAATGTGACAAATCCAAGAAGCATGAGCACTGTATGCGTTACCCCCTACTCTCTCCTATAGTCCACATTTACGGGAGGTTTTCCTCTAAGCTTAGATCATGGACAAACGCACGCTCCCGGGGAGTCAATAGAGGGATCGCTCTTCCCCTAACATTGCAGCAGAGCTTGTCTCCTATCGCTACAGCTGTAACGATCTGAATGAAACTTGCAATTCCTTCAACGTAATTCAGCCCTAGGGAATGTGTACATAACACGGAATTAAATGACAGGGTGCTCTCTCGCTTGTTACACCACAGGGTAAAATAGACTCGCTACTAACGGTACTATTATACCAGCAGATGCATATTGGGGTTTACAAGTTCAGTTTATTCGTGACGTGAAGCAATTGGGACCTTAGGCAGAATATTTCACTTCAACGATTAGACATTACCAAATTGATGGTCTATAGCTTTGAGGGGTTAATGTCAATGTTGCCAGAAAACGATATTGGACTGTATTTTGACGGTAGAGAGAATTTTAAAGATGATAACGATATTGTAACATGCTGTGTGGCGTCATTTGTATTCACAATGTGATGCAATGAGAACATTACGAATTCAATAGGGGTGAATCGTCTCTAAATCATTCCTTAACCCTCTTGCAGCCAGAGGCCAAAGAGTGTGACCTGTCTGTTGCAGTTGATTGCTGATTACGACCATTACATTATTCAAGTCCCTGATAATCGTTCGAAATCGTTTCACTTTTGGTATGTTAAAACACGATATTATCAAAAGAAATATCGATCTTATATATGTTTTATCAAACAATAATGTACTTACTGAGTTTTTGTGAGTAACTATCAAATAAAAGTAATACGTTAAATTCGATTGAAAACTTTTCAGTTGCATCACTAGGTGTAATCTATTTAAAGGCATCCTGTAAATATAACCTGCTTGATCTGTAACGGTTAAAAGTTTACCCTAATGCTTTTTTAAAAAAAAGGTTCGATCTCTAAAGGGTTAATAATTCCTTCCAATGGAGACGCTCGTTATGATCAACATGTCGTAATATAGCGTAGAATCGATCACTTAACACCTGTGAGACGCTTTGACGAGACGAGAGTTATGACGGACAGTCGCGGTGGATTGATTGCTCAAATACATCCCTCTCTCAGTCAAAATAGCAGCTTGGCTTTATCTCCTGAATAGCAGAGATATGCGGGGTCAGTTCTCTGGATCAAAATACTCCTTTTACCTAGTGCACGTGCCTTTGTTTTTAAATCATTGATTTTAATTTGTAATGAAAGACACTTCGTGCAGTTTTTCTCTGCATGGATAATCGAAATTCTAATTTCTACTCTTGGACATGCAAGTATTGATTATTGTTTGAAACATTATGACTTGCAATTTTTTAAGGTTACCTTTGGTATTGTTTAGATGAAAACTCGTATACTAATCCGAGTATTTGATTATTCTTTTGATGATAAACCTAATATTGAGTTGCTGTCTTAGAGTTTTCCTGGATATTTTGTTAAAGGAATTAGTTTTAAGATGGATAATGATTTTTTATCCTTAATACTTATATTGCCGAACAAGCTCGATGAAACAAATTTTAACTTTAATTGAATCTAACAAAATGATTATTAAATCAGACAAGCAAGTTTTTGTAACCACGACTACATTTTTGTGATCATAAATATTAAAATTCTCATAACACATTAAAATTATAGACCGAAACTTTATTCTAAAATTGAGTGAACCAAATGTTTGCGGTTTTGGTTTGATTAGGCCATATTCAAGAGTAGATTCAAGTATGATGTACAAGGCCGTGTTAACAAAGAGAAAATAGCTCAAAGTTACTTAAATCATTCTAAGTAAATAACTGAAGCCTTCGATCCTACTCAATACAAGAAAGCACTTATAAATCCCCAACACCATAGTAGATTTATTGCCTACGATTTATTGCTATGTAAACTAACTTTACGTTGCATACTTTAAACTGTCTGGCGTTATTGAATTAATTTGGATACTTTTTCACCCTGGGATATAATTTGGTAAACATTGGATATCATTTGTAATGTTTGAAGAAAGAAATTTTACCCTTTTTTTTATATCAATGAAGGTTTTTTTAAATTGCTAATGTGTATGAATAGGAAAGATTAAACAGAAATTTTGATAACTTTATTTAAATGTTATGTGAAATTATATGATATGTATATATTAAAATCTAATCAATACACCTTTCGTATTAATAATATTAATATATGCAAGTATATTTACATTTATAAAGTTTAAATTGATTTTTTAAACATCCCCCATGTCAAACTATGAGTAAGAAAAACTTATATACTATATTGGGAGTCTGTTTCTTTTAAAGATTTCGTTTTTTTATCAAAGTGGTTTGTAAATGAAAAGATTTGACGGAAATCGTAAATCAGACCTCAGCCTGATATTAGCATTGCGACGTGCCCTTATCTAGCCAACCTTAACGTATGTGACAATTTAGTATACACAGCAATGTTGGTCGATCAATAAACGCGATAAACAAAGGGACATAGAACATTTCTAATGGGTTGAATTATTAATCTATATTTAATCAATTATAATTTATACGAATCATAACTGAACATTTTACTGAAAAATTTATGACATTTCATAAATAGTTGCCGATGCGTATCATATAACTGGTTTCCATCCAAAGTAACCATACAAATTGATACTTTTTATTTGATTGAATTAAATGATTGAATTATTAATTACTGTTTGAACTATATCTGATCATATAAAACATAGATGATTTTATTCTTTCTATTCATCTGGTTTAGCTTTAGATTGCAATGTAAAATCGTTTACAGTTTTATGACCGGTGAGATCAATTGAAATATTGTTATTGTTTTAACACGTGCTCTCAGCCATTGTAGCACGATTTTGTTTTCATATTGATAATAATTTTTATTGTTTGACCACGTGCCCCATATCGTAAGTAATTTGATTTGTTTCCACAAGCTGACAAGTTTATTTGAACTGAAATTGACAAGTGAAGTTAGAGACCAACTGCTGCCGTCAAGATGTGACCGCGATTGATTGATTGATATCGACAACCGCCTTCGACACACAGACACATCTTGACGTCGCCTAGCCGAGAGTCACAAATGATAAGACGATGTACCTTACGGTTTTGAAGTCATCCTTATTCACTTGGTACATAATGCATTTTTGAGGATTATATCATACTTCTGACGGTGACTTTCAATAAGGTTTTGCTATTTGCTTTTTTTTTAAAAAAAACAACATTTTTTTACATGTTTTAATTTCTCTTTAGACTGTCTTGAGTTAATTCTTTATAATTGGGTTGAATATCAAAAAATAACTTTAAGATCTAACTTGCTCTATGTCACAGAATTTGCTCCATGGAAACCTTAGAGGATTGTTTAAACATTTAATTATATGCTTAAATAACCGATATTTTGTTTACGAGTGGAAAGTCCCTTACATTGTGAATCCACCTTAACGAATGAAGAAATATTTGACCCTTAACCCCTTGACCACCCAAACATTGAACCTTTCCACTCTGGATGGTAGCAATCCACCCCTAAACAATATCCATCCACCCTAACAATGGCGACCCGCCCCTAAACAATAGCCACCCACCCCAAACAATAACAGGCCTTCGATGTATCAAGCTCATGCGATTTCCTCACCCCCTTTCGTGTTGAAATTGGAGTAGCTCTGATTTCTTCAGGTATTTAAACAGATAGTTCAGTTGAGTACGCGAGAGGG
This sequence comes from Phorcus lineatus, assembly GCA_921293015.1. NCBI lineage: Eukaryota > Metazoa > Mollusca > Gastropoda > Trochida > Trochidae > Phorcus > Phorcus lineatus. The sequence continues at coordinate 26,542,105 of OV121085.1, read as the reverse complement.
AGGAGGGTTATTATCGGAGAGGGAATGGGGGTGGAGGGAGGGGGTAAGGTATGGTAGGGTAGAGTTTATGTTTAAGGTTTGGAGGTAAACCTCGTATTGAAAGCGGCTTGTGTTGTGTAAATTACAGAAGAGCCAGGGTTGTTACAGTGTCGGGGTGGGAGGGGATATACCCTTGATTAGTAAAGGGGTAACAGTATGTTGGAGAAAGTATTCAATGGAAGTGAGAGAGGCGGGGTGAGGGCATGTCTGCAGATATATTTCAGGGTAAGGGTCTCTACAATGTGGGGTGGGATATATTTTCTTGAGGGTGAACCAAGAGATGAAGGGTGTATTTATTGCAACTTTATTAGCAACAAAGAATACTGTCGAGTTGACGATGGTCTGTTGTGATGGGTTCGTGGGGTGAGGTGTCCGTCACGCTCAATGAGGAGGGGGGGGGATCCCATGTCAAAGTAGGGAGGGGGCATCACAAGGGGATATAGATCACACATATACACTCTGAGTGTAGCTGTTAGCGAGGCGATACTTGCTCGGAACATATGCAGATGGGCCACTCTACACGTGTGAGGATGTCTTTCATGTTTCTTCTCCCCAAGAGTATCTCTTATTTCCCCTGGAACTTTGCTTCCAGGAAGAAAGACCGACTGCTCTTTTATATCCCCGAACATGTGGTGTACTGGACTCCAGAATTGTGTCCCTTGGCGACACTCACAAGATCAACCAGTGCTTTTCAAAAGTCGCTCTTTTTTCATCTTCTGCCGGGACGTGTTGACATTCACTGTGAACTAAAGATGTTTAGTTACGAAGAATTCTAGACCTTCTTTGATTTATTATTTTGGCAATACTTTGAACGTGAAAGCTTTAAGTCAAGTGTCTTCTCCTCTGCGAGTGTTTATCATGTTTGTATTATTTCAATGTTTTTGTTCACTCAACCACAAATGTTTTTTCTGTTCTTGCGACGGAAGTTAAATAAATTATTTGTTGCCCAAATGATGTGTTGGTTGTTGTTTGAAAATGTTTCAACATGATCAGAATATATTTGAAATGGACCATCCGGGTTCTTCACGATCTTTAAGTCGGGTGATGATCTTACGCACGATTTTCACGTGCAAAGCATTTTACGCGAATAAAGTGAATTTCTTGTCAAAGGGCCTTTAATTTAAACACCCGTAGTTGCTGATCACATTTATGGTAAAATTTTGAATTTTCAGGTCATAAAAGTCTGGAATATAATATGGAATAAATACAACACATATACTTGTTTCATTAACCTCAACTTGAAAACAATAAACAGAAAATTTGAAACTGGTTAACTTTAAGAAAGAATAATATGAAAAAAGTGAAGTCACGGATTTACTTTTCAATATTACTTTGAATATTATTCATCGATAATGTGAAGGACTTCGCGTATATTCAAATTAACTTGAAATGGATCAAAACATGAATTAGTAAAATCCTATATTGAAAATCGTTTATTAAACTAAAAATAGCAATAAGTTATATCCGCAAAAGCTCAATCAAAATTGAATCATTTGCTATTCAAATGTTTGAACATTTTACAAAATTGTCAGATGTTGAACATTTGATGACAACATCACACTAAAATATACGATAATTGAAATAAAAGTTGAGTCGATACATATTGTTGACATGAGAAGTTGAGATACAATTTAATTCAATGTTTAATTCGCCAAATATTTTTTAAAAATTGTTATATCTACACAATTTAAACGATTACCCTTTAAAAAAATGCGACTTTTTGCTTTAAAAGAAAACATTGTCGACAAAAGAAGTAACTTTGATAATAAAAGGAGTTTTAATGGTCAATTTACGGTGTTTGTGCCTAGTTACACATTTTTTAAGAAGTATATCCTCCTGAATTTAATTTCAACAAAATATACCTAGCTGAAGTATAAGCAGTCGCCTAAACACAATGTAAATGTGAACTTACTTCCACGTGTTTACATTGCTGTTGAATGTTGTTGATCTAATCGAGAAACTCGGAGTATCAGAAACAAAGAACAGATCGTTTGGATTTTTTGACTGTCTTTAAATCCTCTTATTCTGTATTTGTTCTCCTACCACCGTTAACGAAAAGACAAACATTCACGTACAGAATCTTTTAACTTGTATTTTCCTCAACTCATTCTTCAATACTCGTGGAAATATAACATTGTAGTAAAAAGAGAGATAAACTGAATTTTTCTCTAAGACAAATAAACAACCAAGTTGCATTCGAGTAAAGCAAAGACATACATGTACAGCTGCATCCCTAAAGTTTGTTCAGTTACTTGCCTACCTCAGTTAAAATATCATTTAGTTTGGGATTTATATATGCGGGATAGCATGTAGAAATGAAGACCGACGATGTTTTGCTTTTAGGTCAGAAATAACGATTCGATTTTCAATAACATAATATAATTTAACACCAGACACTAAAAGAGCCTGACCTATCGGCATCCAGTCCGCCATTTTGTTTTTAGGAAAATGACATGAAAAAGGCACTGTACTGATTTAACAACATTATAAAAAATAACTACATGTGTTGTTAAAAATCAACACTTTTACAAATAATTCATGAAAAGGGCGTTTCACATTCGAAGCGCCGATGAATGGCTTCACTTCTCATTCTTGTCTTATTTTACCGAGTGTGCGCTCTAATTTATCCAATTGTAAAATCTAAATCAACAAGAATGTTCCCTCGGTATCATGTTTCAACTGGGTTATTGTTTAATCATGCACTTATAACATACATGCATAAGCTGGAATGTCCCTTTGAATTTTGTTTCCACAAAAACATTCGGTATGAACCCCTATGTACGTCCTTGAGTAATGTCAGGTATTTTGGTCAGAACATTTCTTGCGGCTGGTGAGTTGTATACTAAATACCTATGTTATCTACAAGTCCCAGGGGAAATAGCCCCTCAACCCCCTCCCCCCTACACAAACACATCGCCACCCATAACGGACCAGTCACCATGACAACTGAGCTTCAGGCTATACGTGATGATAATTTCTACATCTGACATGTTCTGCATATTCGCAGCTGATCGAATACCTTATTTCTGCCAAATAAGATCGATATGACAAATTATAGGTTATTGAAAATATCTTATAAAACAAAACTGGTCACTAATCACTTATGTATTGTTTTAAATATATATATAGACCATATGCTATTATTACATGTCAAGTAGTTTAATGACATGATATATATGGAATTATCTAAATGCCATTAACAGAGTGCAAGCAACGGATATTATATGAGTTTTCATGTCATAAACACTTTACCACACACGTTCCCAAAGTTTGGTATTTCCTGAGCGAGAGCAAGTTTGGTAAAGTAACAGAGACCAAGTTTCATTTACAAACTGAAGTGCATACCATGATAATGTAAGGATGAAGTGGACTTAATTATATGAATGAACATGACGTTTATGGAAATCGATTCATGATAGCACGTAATGACAGAGGACATTTGATAACGAATTTAGTATTGAATGCCATCTAACAGTGAGTACGAAATCTAATTAACTATTAAAAGAGTGTTCCAAACGACATATTGTATGTGAGAGATGGAGCACATCTCTTAGAACATTCTGTTATGGCCAGAATCAACAACTATATGTTACATCGCAATGATTTTATATATATAGAGTAATGACTCACTGTTATACGACGTCACACTTGATTACACCAAATGTCATGACATCACAAACTTGCCGACGTCAGAATGCCAAGATATTTATGCGGTGAAACATATAATGTAACACAGTCCCGTACACTGAAGTGCTATGAAGTATGATTTTGGTTGATGTGGACACGCAATTCGACGAAATATTGCTAATTCTGCATGTATTATATGAATGCATGTATGTAAAAAAATCAGTCTGTTTAATACATATTGGTTTCAACGTTGTTTTGATCAACATTAAAAACTTCATAGAGTTTCTCAACTACAGAGGTCGTACGATCGTTTTAAATGTAGAAAAGGAGAAAAGTAAGATATACTTACTTATAGACATTTCACATTCTGCAATGTACATTAGACGAAAATAGGTGTGAAATCATACTGCAACGTCACGCTCCCTCTTTGTCATACCATAACTTTAAAATTCATCCTTAACGGGGAATATGTCAATGGTAATATCATTATTTTGTGATACAGTGTGTGGCATAAGTTGTCATTGGTCTGGTTATAATAGCATACGAACATTAGAAACGTTCCCGTGTGCTTATTAAAACATACAATACATATTCACGCAATCTTCATCGTTAATTCGATGAATATATTTCTATAATGAGATTCTATTGATGCAATCTTTTAAAGTTCGGAATTCTAAGGTAAACGACAATCTGTTTGAAAACTCGAACAATGATATTACAAGTAGGAAACCGAATGATCAAAGTTAAAGTGATTAAAATTCAGAAATTGTTTTTAATATAAACCCCCCTACGACGACTATATGACGTCATGTATTTGTAAACCCGTTATCCGAAAAATGGATACCTGTAACGTAACTTATACAACGTTTTGTTTCTGTCTTTTTCATTGTAGTTTACATTTATCTAGGATTGTGTCGCATATTCCACCTTTTGTTGCATTATCCATATGTCATTTACTATTATATCTATGTCGCAGTTTATGATACCAATTTTCCATTCAAACATTGAAACACAGATATATTCATGTCATCATATTCAATCAAATAATTACTCTAAACCATTCTTTCATTCAGGAGAATATATCAATGAACCTGTTTTGACTCTGTCTCACAATATTCATTCATCCATGCATAAATGCAGTCAGATAACAAACCCGTCAAAAATGCATGAATAACATCTACCACTTATATTTTTTAAAGTTTGTATTTTATTAAATCGCTTTTTGATGTAGGAAGGATTTGATATTCAAAGTGAAAGATAAGTGGGGACTGCTCGTAACCAGTTTGATGACACATGTACTTCCTATATAGATATAGATATATGCATAGTATACGAACACTTGACAGGGAAATAGAAGCGGAAAGGGAAGGGTGTATACAATATACCATGTGCGCGTGTGTCATATCATGAGTGTCTGTGTCGTGATGGCTCTCAAATACCCATCATTTAAAAAAGTTTCTCATCAAAATTTGAATTTTATTAACTTCAATGAGATGATCAAATATGTTTAACTCTATGATCGAGTTTACATAGCGGTGTCATTTGTCATTTACTGGAAACCTAGAATGGAATATTGAATTAAAACTAAACTATTTTAATTATCCAAATACTTCTTTCATAAAGAAACGTGGTTGTATCCAATTAAGAACAAAATAATCAAATAAATTAACAGAAGAATATTGGTTAACGAAATCTTTTGACTTCGACAAATTGGGTTATGTTCCGAAATACAAGCTAAACGAAAAGTGTTATATCATGTTTAATTTGATTTTATTATTGACAAAGAAATGTTTATTTTTTTAAATTTGGTGCCTTGAGAAATATTTCTGACCACTCTCTCGTGATGAGTTTGAACAGCTTCAGGAGTGCATGGTACCACAGCCGTCACTGTAAGATGTCTACACGGACAAATACTATTTCATCTAATTTCTATATCATAATATCCGTTTACCATTTCTTAAAGAGAAACATTTATTCTAGATCACTGCTAGTTGGTAAGTGAGGTGAGGTGAAACGGGGTCTAACGCCGCTTTTAAGAGTATTTCCCTGTGTGGGTAAGTATTTGATAGTAAGATTATATGAAGTATTTATTTACATGATATTTGTTTTTAAAATAAAGCTATCAATTTGTGTAAACTTGTGAACCATACACATTAAGGACGATATTTATTGTTTATGTCATTATATCAATCTATAAACGTATGTGTAACTGTTTAATTGAAACAAGTCTATCTAGGATTGTTTTTTCAACTACATTTTATTTGCTCAAAATCGACTAAATAGTGATAGTAAATACTGTCTTCATGCAATAAAAAGCCTAACGCATCATAAACATATACAAAGCGAACACACTAACTATATTTAATAAAAGTAAGCTACTGGTATAAACCGCGTAATCACATAACATCATAACTTCTCAATACTTATACCATTTCATATACCGATATAAGAATTATAATATGGTCTTTCATGCCACCATGCATAGCCAGTATTAAATTCGCTAGGAATATTTATCATGTAATCTAGTTCACAACTGAAATATGAAATGGATAAGTAAGACTATTGAATAAATCAACAACCAATCAAAATTCACTCAGACTATTACCAAATTATACATGTAATAAAATTGTGTAAAATTGTAAAATATATTGTCAAAGCCGTTCCAACAGTGTTTAATCCAACTGTACATGAATCGAAGTAAAATGTCTCAAAACGGAATTATATATTTCAGCATAAATTCCATAAAGGTTATATAACTAACAAATGTTGGATCAAATAAAAAAAGTTACATCAAATAAATGTGTATTCTGTTCAAAATAGGTAACTGATGACATTGATATTCATTGTTTGATATTCACAGATGTTTATTGGAACAAACAGGTCACACTTAGTCTCTGAAAACAGAATATTCTGCCAAAACCTAGACTTGAATTTCATAAGATATCACAGTTAATTATGTTTTCAAATATCAAATTGAAGATGATCAAATATGTAGCTCGGCGTTTTACGAAAATAAAACAAATGAGACGGACCTAACTCGAAAGTCAAAACGTTGATAGTTGGTACTATATTGCATATCATCGATGGTCGTTCTCCTTGTGAAGGCACGAGGGTCAGGGGTCTGGATCTCCCAAAGGAGTCTTTATACATTATTCACAAACTCCCTCTGTCGGATGAATATGCTGCATTAGTCCGTCTGAATACTTGCCTGTTACTAAGTGCAGTTTTTATGACCACATCAACCCAATTGTATTGCGGACGCTCTACCGTCCTGTAGGGCGGCGGCCATTTTGTTGGTTGGCATCAAATTACGTATACTTTTAACCTCACTGTCAATTCTAAGCGACTTTTGGTTTGATGGAATACATTTTGAGTACATATTCTTATGTAGATGGTACATCTTAGGATACTACAAGACACGTACCATGTTTTGAAACTGAAAACGTTGTATTTTAAGTATCAAGATTTTTTTGCAGTGCCTTTCGGCAGTATTTGCACTGAAGTACAAAGGTTATGAAATGTAACTTTCAACACGCATCTTCTCAACTATATATAGTATATTGTGCTTTTGTTTTTTGTTTTTTTTCTCAGTTATTTCTCCTCATTATTAAATCCAAATATGCACTATGACACCGATTTCAAAAGGAAATATACACTTTTTCACATCTTAAAAAACGCGGAAATTAAACTCAGTTGTATCCAGTTCCTTTTCCCCTCATATAAAAGCTAAAGGTATATAAGCCTCAGGAAACTAAACCTATTTGAAGTTTCTTTTCACACATTTTGCGTTCAAGGCGATTTGCCTTATAAGGAAATTCCATGCACGTGATATCCGTGATATTGACAATAGTGTCAACCAGACAGTAAAGACGTTGTTAATTTGTCACGTGCACGTGTAAATCGAGTTAGAGCCAATGAAATTGACATCAGAAGACCTGCACTCAAAGCGTCTCGCCGGTAGCTGTCGACTGAAATCGATTGATAGATGACTGAATACGTCTCATTAAGGACAAGTGAATATATGACAACATACATTTAAACTTTCTGAAGAAATGCTGATAAAACGCTCGTGGTGTTTGCCAGGTTTATTACTAATGTCAAGGTTTATGTGTTATAAGTGTTGACATTTCAAATTTACAATTTCAAAAAATCAAATCGTCGTGTTATAACGTCGATGCATTTCAGCGATTGGGTAATAAAAGCAAAAATGATCAGATCAAACAGTTTTAACAGTCCCATTGTGCTTTAGGTTATAAGAAAGGATGACATTCAATAAAATAAAAATACATTTATGCCGTTCTTCTATTTTCACCAATAATTCTTTGAAGTCAAGTTCACCAGATTCACCACATCTATCTGAATATTCGTTAAGTACACGATTGTATGGACACTCAACTTTTGTAGTTACTGGCTGCCACGTTGCGATGGGCCATCAATAACGTTTAATTACGGCACGTTTTGCTTCAGGAGAAGATTGGATGTTTTGATTCCGGTGATACAAATGTAGAGATTTCAATAACTGTATCGAAACACTCTTTTCACCAAGTGGCACGATTAGATTCAAGCTCGCACATTATTCTGAAGATTTCATAAAGAACGTAAAAGCGTTATAAGATTTGAACGTGGATACATCCGGAACTAACGAACACCTACCCACACAGCTAAACAAATGTATGCTGTCTTTCTACAAGATCTTCATTTTAAAAAGTCTGAAAATTATTCTGCTAGGAAATAATCTCATAATCATCTGAACTCATGCCTTTCTATCAGAGATTTTTTCATCAATTCGACCCAAGAGTCAATCAAATCCAACAGGGCCAGTGTGAGACTAGAAATTCAAGACAAGTCTAGAATACCTCAACTCTCGATGTAATGATGTCCAGGGCTCGCTTTTACCTTGCTTTGTATAGAAAATATAAAGTAAAACGTCAGTAGGCCCAGCAAATCTTTTGTCAGGGAGTATAAGGTACAGTTACTCTAACAGCAGCATTCAACAGCCACTTTCATCCCGTTGAAGGATCACTGCTGATAGTCGACTGGCGATAGAGGTGAGAGTGGGGAGGGGTTGGAGGAGCGAGTGAAGAGCAGGGGGATATTAAAGGGGAACCAGCTGTCTGAGGGGATGTGATTGCCTTGGAACGCCGACCACTCCAGAAGCTGTGAACGCCGTGTTATACCACATTGCCAGTACATGAGAACATACGTCAAGTTGCAAAACCTTCTAGACTTACTGAACGCCTGTTGAAAACATCAATAAGATAGTTTGAAAGAAAGAGAGACTATCAATAGCTCAGGTGTATCGTACCAAATATATACATCACACGTTGATAGTTGCCAATAACCCCAGGCTTGCAGAGTATACTTTACTTACGTCGATGAATGTTTCTAGTGTATCCTAATGTTATCGCTTTCGCTCAATTGATACCAATCGTGAACTCTTTGAATGAATATCTTACAACATTTCAGGTCGTAAAGGTTTCTGTATACCCCACACAAGTGATATTACACTTGTCACACTGATATGGACGATAGAGAGTCGTGTGTGCCAAGGGTTTGGCAGGACACATGTGTCGCCACTTTCATTCAGTGATTTACTCTCATTGATTCAGTGATTTCTTCTCATTGATTCAGTGATTATTTCACATCGATTCAGTGATTTCTTCGCATCGATTCAGTAATTTATTCACATTCATTCAGTGATTTCTTCACATTCATTCAGTGATTTCTTCACATTGATACGGTAATTTCTTCACTTCGATTCAGTGACTTCATCTCATTGATTCAGTGATTTATTCACATTCATTCAGTGATTTCTTCTCATTGATTCGGTAATTTCTTCACATTTACTCAGTGATTTTTTCACATCGATTTAGTGATTTCATGTCATTGATTCAGTGATTATTTCACACCGATTCAGTGATCTTTAGATTGATTCAGTGATCTTTTTACATTGATTCAGTAACTATTTCATATTGATTCTTACTTGATAGTAACTTGATAGTTACTTTCATTCAGTGATTTCTTCTATTGGTTCGGAGATTTCTTCTCAATAATTTAGTGATTTTTTTTTCACATCGATTCAGTGATTTCATCTCCTTGATTCAGTGATTTATTCACATTGATTCAGTGATTTCTTCTTATTGATTCGGTGATTTTTTTCCACATCAATTCAGGTATTTTTTCACATCGATTCAGTGATTTCATCTAATTGATTCAGTGATTTCATCTCATTGATTCAGTGATTTAGTTACTTTCATTCAGTGATTTCTTCTATTGGTTCGGTGATTTTTTCACATCGATTCAGGTATTTTTTCACATCGATTCAGGAATTTCATCTCATTGATTCAGTGATTATTTCACACCGATTCAGTGATCCTTACATTGATTCAGTGATCTTTTTACATTGATTCAGTAACTATTTCATATTGATTCAGTGATTTTTTTTACATTGATTAAATCATTTCTTGATATCGAGTCAGTGATTTCTTCACATCGAGTCAGCGGTTTCTTCACATCGATTCAGTGACTTCTTCACATCGATTCTGTTACCTGATTCTCAGTGGTAGCAAAGAGAGACTTTTGGTATTTATTGTTTTGATATTTGATAATCACATCTTCTTTGGTATTGAATAAACTTAAACATAACCAGTGTCAGATAGATCATACGTGCATATGTACACAATGACTTTGCCTAAAAAAGTGTTTTTGGTCGAATTCGATAGTCATTAAAGAATTCGTGATATTGATAGCGCAGAGAAGTCGAACGGAGGGGGTCAATTGACTGCAAAACTTTATTTCATGATCATGATACGAATGGAGATACTGACTCTAAACAATGTGATTTATGATCTCTGCAATACTGGTGCAAATGTTTATGATCTCTCTCGCTTGGGTAATGCAAATATTCCCGCTCGTCATATAACAAAACACAATTGCACGTTTTTTAATATCTGTAAACTATCCGTAATGGAACATTACCAATGTCTTCTACTTCATTTCTAACATATGGTTTTAGCACCGCAATAGTTTTTGCTGCGTAATTTCAGAATTTTGTCGTCATATAGATAAAATACCATGACGTCACTGAAGCAGGTCGTAATACTTGTTTATCATGTCATAAATAGAGATTATTACCCGAGGAAGCGAGAGCGAGGTTTATACTAAAATTCGCACGAGTTTCGTAAAAGTCATATGACACACTGCCGAATATAATAATTTCTTTATTACCGATTCTATTCAATTTCAAACACATGGAATTATTCAGAAAACGGCCTCCTTCCCTTGCGACAACCCGCTACAGTGACGTCACGAACAATTAACTCGCGCTTAGACAATCGTTGTTAGGCAAAAATGATATGTGCACATGTGCCCATATTGAAAATATGTCACCGCTTATGAATACCCGTATGGGTAAAAATGTACAGAACGGCAGAAATGAAAAGGGTGATAGCATTACTGTTTTACTTTGTCATACAATTTTTCGAAAACTTGGCCTAGCTTCAGAAATAATAAAGAAATATAATCGTTGCGTAACAATCATACACACTTCTTCATCTGATACATAGATATGTGATGTAAGCAATAGTTACAATATCAGTGGTTACCAAGATCAAGAACACTTCCACTTCAAATTATGTTGGTTCAATGTTTCTCATTAAATGTAATCCGTTTATAACAAGCAATCAACTAAAATGCGCACAGTTTGATGATAGGATTCGAACCAGACCCGAAATGCACACAAAATAATCGTTGCCTCTGGACCCAACGTTTGATCGCATTAAGCGCCACCGTTACCCTTATAAACTTCAAAGAGATTCCTACGAGATATCGATAAACGGTAAATAGATCGATTGAAAATATTAAAACGCTTACGATTTGGCAATACACATCCGATACTTGTAATTTGTCATACCTGCAACGTTCAAACGTTGCTATGGACAACAGCCTCAGGTGCAATACAGGTAAAATAAATTTTAATGACTAAAAATCCAGATAAATCACGGTTTATTCGTCGATCCCGAGGGGAGAGAAGTATACAGTGACGAATTAGGAAATATAATGGTCAGAATGGTTTCAGTTGTCAGGATGTTGTAGATTATTATGGTTTAAGTAACGTAATGTACAACGGCGGCGAGATCAAAGGCACAAATGTAATTAGTAAGCGCTCGGTAAAAGCAGGTAAACCGCTCACGCGATTGAATCTTATTTAGAAATGAATTCCTCGATCTATTTCCCCGCTGCGATGCATTGTGATAGCATTTTCACGTGTAAATGATGCGATAAATCATGACTGACAGGTGGTCGGTTTCACGTCACGGATTTCACGACTTCAAAGCAATTTCCAGGGCGAAACGCACGTGATTTGGGAAAACAAGAACGTCACGTGTTTCTCGTGGCTCTAACAAGCTAATGCGTGCTAATTTCAATGTTTACAAACACGACTTAGGATGGCAGCCTAGAAACAATTACATCATCGTGGATACTGCATCCGCGCGTTGCAGTTAGCGCGGTAAAGTGTTGCGTAGCAAAAACTAAGAAACACATTTAGAATACAGAAGAAATATGGTCGTTGTGACTGCGAATGCATTTATTTGAAAATCAAATGGTTAAGATGTTATATATGGAAACCTACGATAAAAATATCACTTACATGGGAAATGTCAAGATATGCTTGTACTATGTTTGTAGGTGGGTGATCTTTTGCGCGCAACTCATATGATATTTTTACGTTAAGTTAGGGCGATGTTGTTGATTTAATGACTGAAAAGGCATGACAACCGTAACGTACAGCATAAAGAACTTGATTGTGGACTTTTGATTTTTTAATCAGATGATAAAGCATAAGAACTTTTCTCAGATGCATTCGACGAAGCAACACACCAAGGTGCAATCACATCGTAATTTCTTTTATCAAATTAGAAATTGTTAACTTTATACAAATTTTATTCATAATGAACTATCAAATATTGTATATTCGGGATAACCAAATTGTTTGCTATTCAAGTTATTAATGCTCATCACAATGCCATAAAACATGTAAAATATCAGATGGTGTTTTAATTGAATCAAAAATGAATATTCTATGCAAACTGTATTTTCCCCTTAATTATCGTATCCACAAAATACCCAACTGAAAGAAAGAAAGAAAGAAAATCACTTGGTAGCTGTGGACTTGTAGCGGAGGCAGCTCAACGTACAACCGGCATCTTTATTTCAACTACATTGTGTATACTTACTGTGTCTTTTCGGCGAAACAATGATATATTATCTTAGCAAATGTATCATATGAATTTTACGAAACAAGTGAGAATGTTTAATTTTCAGGAAGTTTATGCACGTATGTGAATGTGATTCTTCAATAGCAAAATAGTACACTTTAAAATGTCAGAATGTCATATGACCCTATCACTTTCAATCGCGAACACAAATACAATCTGTATACGGCACATTTCTCCTATGATAGATTCGAGACGTTCGGTCGCGTCTTTTTCAAGCTGGTGTTGACAGGTGACAAAAAAACGAACACGACTAAGGATTGTAATTGCTCGAAGCAAACGCAATCTGCACATGTGCACAATTAATACATATGACATTGGTTTTGCTAAACCATATCTGTGAGATGTATGCACTCTCTACACTATTACAAAACTTTTATATTCCTCTCTTATATTTCCACGTTTTAACGCATGCAAATCTTGATAAATAAAATATTCGAGGATGACGTAATCTGTAATATTCCTTTCAGGCAACAGTAAGAATACAAAAAGTATATAAAGAGAATCCGTTTTGATGTTTGTGAAAATAAAGAAATTATATCCAATTTTCCAAGGAAAATCAGATATTTAAAAAGTATAAAACAAGATTTCCTTTTGATGTTTGTAGAAAGAAAGTAATATATTCATATTTCAAAAATATTTAAATAATCTTTGCCGACGCCTGAACAATATGGCGACAGAGAGCGTGCTCATTGGCAGACAGTCGAACATGGGTCGTTTAATTCCCCTTCGCATCATCGACGCGCGTTAGACGTAAAGAAAAGAGGAAATATCATACACGCAACCGTCTAAAAAGTGAACAACTTTAACTGCTCGAGTAGTCACAAGTTGTGCGCCATTAAACCGTCTGTGTCGGAATTCAATCCGTAGAGAGGGTTGTTAGAAAATTAGGACTGGTTTTGTTGGAGGAACAGACTTCATTACATGTAAATAAAGAGCTTGGGTCATATAAAAACAGGATCGGTGATAATACGACTTTGGCATCGAATTTCCTAACGACGAAAGCATGAGTACCTGAGGATAATAGTATCATTAGAGATATAATCGCATCGTTTTAACACTTAAGCTGTTTTATATGTTGCTTTCATTGCTTCTGTTTTGAATATTCTAAATTTTTATTTGACATTTATGTTTTTTGTCCAAATGACAAGGCTTTGCCGACAAAGATCCAAATATCATCAAATTAAGATTAAGAAAAGATGACTTACTTATGACAAAGAGGTCCTATAGTCACTTACATAGCTTGTAATAAAATGTTTCCTTACAGATCTCATTGCCCGACCACCTATGTGCTAATGATGGGCGTTTTGATCTAAAATGTTATGGGTGAATCCAGCAGAAGATTTGCATAGCTGTTTTTACAAGGATGAAATTGTGTGAATACAGTGATGTACAGAAGTAAGTCCCTCCTACTGGTACAACCAACACTATCGGTATTTAGCAAGATCTGTTAAGTTAATTGCGTCAAAATATCAAAACACAATCTCTACTTTCACAGATTCCAAGTGACACAAAGTGGCCGTTGAAACAATCACCGCTAACTTCTTATTGTTTACAAATTCAAACTAATTTAGTGCAAAACATTACGTTAGATAAAACGTGATTACATAAATATGTTGTCATTATGTTTAACAAAACGTTATCACAGGTATCCAATATTCAGTATCATTTGCCGGAGAATGGACTTAAAATATCTGCACCTATACGTCGAATCTCAATGCAGTAGGTAGAAACCCCTAGAACTTGTATAACACCAGCTGGTTTTTAAAATCTGAAGCATGTCCGATCTTATTGACAACATAAATGTAGGAATTGAAAATTGTGTAAAACTCTAACGAATAAAGGCATTCATTTGTACTAAAGTTTACGAAACCACATTTTTGAGATAACAAATTTATCAGTAGTTAAAACTAAACCTTAAAGTCATAGGCTCATTTTTCAAGGTAAATTGTAATGCACGCCAGATAAGTAGTTCATCACTCAAAGAAATCTTTCCCCTGACGTTTGCAACAATTTTCAGAACTTTGCGTGCATTCTAGTCCTCAATAATGAATTCCAAAACGCCCTACCCTATGTCTTTGTCGGGCGTCAGTCCTTACCACGTCATTTCGCAAAAGCCATGACGTAGAATAAAATAAGTTTCCCAGCTAATTGTGCAATGAAAAAAAGCTAATGCTTACCTTTTTCAAATACAAAAAAGAACAAAAAAGGTGATAAACTCAATGAAGAATGCGTCTGTCGAAAGTATCGGCGCTGCAATTACTAGATTTCCGGTATATCGCATTCGCAATCGGGTGCATTTGATTGGTTGTCCTCCGATCTGAAACGGCAGATGACAAAAAGCAGCGTCACCCTTAACTGTAAAACTGGTATAAAAATGGAAATTTGCAGACGCGACAGGGACGTTTGGTGTAAGGGATAAGATTTTTGCTCGTGAAGAATAATAAGTTCAGTTTAGTTCCCTTTCAAAAGTGATTCTATGGCTTTTTGAGTTCTACCCTGGAGGCAAAGGGGATGCCCTTTAAATGCTTAGATGAAGCAAAATAAACGTAGGTTGACCTTAATGGGGGAAATGAACGTCGGTTGATCTTGATTAGGCAAATGGAACGTCCCTGGTTGATCTTGATGAAGCAAACGGAACGTCCCTGGTTGATCTTGATGAAGCAAACGGAACGTCCCTGATTGATATTGAAGAGGCAAACGGAACGTCCCTGGTTGATCTTGAAAAGGCAAACGGAACGTCCCTGATTGATCTTGATGAGGCAAACGGAACGTCCCTGATTGATATTGAAGAGGCAAACGGAACGTCCCTGGTTGATCTTGAACAGGCAAACGGAATGTCCCTGATTGATATTGATGAGGCAAATGGAACGTCTGTCGATAATCTTGATGAGGCATAGGGAACGTCCTTGATTGACATTGATGATGCAAGAGCGTTGATCTTGATGATGCTAAGAGAACCTCCCTGATTGATCTTGATAAGACAAACGGAATGTCCCTGATTGATTTTGATGCCCAGTGTCACTTAACGAAATTTCCCTGTACAACAATAATTTGTCAACGATTCATTTTCTTCATCATCATTTATCAGCGAACTTCCAAAACTTTTAGCAAAGGTCACTTTTGATATTGCAAAATGTTTTAATCCCGATATAACAGTTTCACTCATTCCGGCAAATTGCAAAACTCTTTTTAAAATAAAATGGTGTTTGTTTCATTGCCTCTCTTGTCAAGTAATGTCAACAAAGCCACACTTCAAACGTATCGAATTGTCTCGTTGAAGTCAATTGCATTACACCGCCTTGAACTGTAACTGCTTTGATATTCGACTACATCTGGTCCACGTCTACACGTTTGATGAACGCGACGATGAATCAGATGCGTTTCGGGTTGAACTATTAGAGCGACAGAGTGAGGGGCAGGAAAAGAGTCCTCAACAGTGTAGATAGTGCGTATTATTGTCTTCCTGCTTCATTGGAGTGGCATTGTAGTGCATTCAATGGGCATTGGAAAAACATACAATGACGATAATGATGACACTAACGACAACGATGAGGATTATAATTACGACAAAAAAGATGATGATGGTGGTGGTGGTGTTGATGATGATGATGATGATGATGATGATGATGATAATGATGATGATGAAGAAGAAGATAATAAATATTTCAAATAATGATTACATAATCTCATTATTGCATGATAATAATGATAAAGATAACAATGCACCTGCTGTTGATTTTGAATATGATGCCAACTTTGCTTGTTGATGAAGATTATGGTACCGATTGCAATGGTATCTGTTGAGTGCAATGTTGACGACTGCATTAAATGTTGGCGACATTAACTCTGTTATTACTGATACTAATGATGTCGCTGATCATGATGATGACACTGATCATGGTAACACTGTTAATGATGTTGATGACGATTGTAACTTACACAAAAACGAAAAAAACAGACAAAATGAAATTGATTACCAATCCAATTAAATACAATCAAATACCACCACTTTAACACTCTCTTATACTGAGTAAATAGCAGCGCATTTCGCGTCGACTTGTTACAACGTTCTGTTGAGGTAATATCGGCCAGATATTGATAATATTATTATCCACTCGAGCATAATGTCTTTGATCTAGCTCTGCGAGTGTTTGGCGCCAGGGAGGTTAACATCCCCTTCCTTCCCCGTATGTATAGACCTATGTACTGATAATGTTGGAAGGTCGGACCATGTAACTCATACGCTTTCAAAGATTCTTTTATGCATTTTTCAAGTTGTGTTAATTAAACTTCAATCTGCCAGCGTGCTGCGTTGAACGAGATGAGAGGAAATCAAATCAACTCGACAACCATCAAAGATGCGTTTTTGGTGTGTTGAACTCTGTCCGGGAACATGAAACAGTGCAAGGCACAGGGAACTGGCAAAGTATTGTCCTGAAACAAGTCTTGGAACTTGTCTCTGTGTTTCTTGGAACCTGTCTCTGTGCTCCTTGCAACTTGTCTCTGTTTTTTCTTGGAACTAGTCTCTGTATTATCTAGGAACTAGTCTCTGTATTTTCTCTGAACAAGTCTCTCTATTATATTGGAACTAGTCTCTATATTATCTTTGACAAACTAGTCTCTGTATTATCTTGGAACTAGTCTCTGTATTATCTTGGAACTAGTCTCTGTATTATCTTGGAGAAACGTGTCTCTGTATTATCTTGGAACTAGTCTCTGTATTATCTTTGAACTAGACTGTGTATTGTATTGGAACTAGCCTGTGTATTGTCCTCGAATTAGCAAAAACGATCAACTCCAATTCAACACTTTGGTCCCGTAACATAATCTTTTTCTACCATTGCGTAACCAATACATAGGACGAGATTTACAGAACGCCATCTATTTGCAGACTCGAAGAAGACCCCTGATATTCTCTTTCCCAAGTCTCCGAGTTAAGTCTAGATGATCAACGTCAAGTGTGATAACTTTTCCTCGTAGTCCTTTAGACGTGATTTGTAATTACGACGTGCCAATGTCTCTATCAAGACAACTTGCTTTGCTTTTCTTCGGCCCGACCCTTTGAAAGCCGCTCTGTAAAAGGAGCGAAAAAAATGTTACAAACACAATCAGTTCCGCTAACTAGGTATTTGAATGATATTTTCTCCCGGTGTCCCATGAATTACTTCCCGTCTGAAATGGTCCGGATTAATGACTGTGGCAAACATCAAAAGCGGGAACCGAGAGTGTCAATCGATTGAAGTCGGTTTTCTCTATTCGAGATCATAAAGAACAGCCTCGGCCCTCCGGGTGTGCAATTAACGGCAAGCGAGGCCTCAAAACACATATAATGAAGAATAAATGGAGTCGATTTGCTAAGTCGAAACACAGAAGCTTCGAATGTTTCATTTGGGAAACGTTAAAGGGGCATTTTAACAGGAATGTTCCCAGAAAGGATTGGATTAATGACGCTTGATACCGTCGAGAGTCATTTTGGAATGAAAGTAGAACACAACGGACATGTTTTAGCGATTGTTAGGTTATAGTATCAAATGAATAAATATGATACGTTTGATGAAATTTGCTTTGAAATTTTGCCGGTTTTTTTCATAGATAATTAAAATCGGTTTTGCGATTCTTGTTGCTTTGATTACACCGTAAGTAACTTGAACTTGATTAAGTTTAGGTAAAATCCAATTAACTAATTAACTTAAGAAACTGTTTTCCTTTTACGTAATTGAGCAGTCGGGTTTTACTGCATCATAAATAGTAAAGTTTTGCAGGACTTCCCCCGAAACGGAAATGTACCTTCAATGTTTTTGCCCGTAAAAACAGTTTTTTCATAAGTGTATATTATCGAAGCCCTTAAATCTATTTAAAACTCAGTCAATAGCATGAGCCGTGTTCAGCTGTTACAGTCAAACACAGGGTAAGAGACAGAGAAATAGGAGAGACACGGAATGAGATAATCGTTGATCGAGAGAAAGAGATAGAGAAAAGGTAAGATTTAGGGACAGATCGGCATCGAAAGACAGATTGAGAGAGAAAAGGGGACAGGTAATCTGAAATTTACATCGGTATCTGCCTTTTTACTTATAGCATAAAATTATTAGCATATAAGAGCCAACGCACAAGGTAGCGTTTCTGGTACATCGTTATTTTGTCAAGATATGTCAAGGATGTCACTTGTAAGAAAAAACGGCATACGTGTAACATATCATAGTTCATCGCCTCATCACGTCATTCATCTCTATTGACGGCCGCTGCTGAATCTGGTATCATGGGGGTGTTTTGTATTTCTTGCATACAATCCAACTCATGTCTTGGAACACATTGACAGGAATCTCGGGGTACGACACTGATAGCCTCCAAAAGATATACCAGGAACTCGACCATGATTTTCAAATGAGGAAATACTGACCCATTGACAGGTACAAGGTCATGTAAATTTGGAAACATCTTTACTTTTTACAGTGATTTATCCGAATATTATGAGTGGAAAATATCGGCGTAGATCCTAGAATGAGGTTGACTTTTGACAATTTTTCTATACTTTTCTCAACGTACACAATGGTTCATTAAAGCCTTTTCAACTGAAGGCTTCAGCCCGGATTATTATTCCAATTAATACTTTCACATCTAGTCTACAAATAGGTTCAGAAGTAGAATTTAAAGCAACATATGAAAATATATCCTAAAGCATTTAAGTATCTAAATGTGTGATACTAGCATGTCATATATGATATATATTATCTGAGGTCGAAATGCCAGAAGCAAAACCAACAGAGGCTATATATGTCTTCTGACTACGGAGCTAGTAGGAGCAAGAAGCTTTAACCCTTCTCATTATATGCATATCCAATGCCCCTTAAAATTGAGAAGAAGTGAATGAAAGCTCACATGTACCAAAAAAACTGTTTAATGGTCTATTTAAGATTTTATTTCATGCGCCTTATTACTCATAAAGTCATGTTCAAGCTGAAAATAGAATTAAAATTATCATATTGCATGATTCATGAATGAAGTACATAGAAAGTTATTCACAGTTGCTTGAACTCGTTTTATTGAATTCAACTTTTCATGTTTGGTACTGCCGTTGTACGTACTTAAAGTTGAGCTTTAAAATGACGAAAAAAGATTTTTAAAAAATTCAAATGAAGCAAAAGAGCAAGTGCATCGACGATATCGTATGATGAACATATCATCAACCGCTGTGTGTTAGTTCAATGGTTTAATTCTGACACCTTAAATGCCTGACCACATGATGGCCCTACTGCGGCGACAACAAGGGGTAAACCATGCCGGCCCTGACCCCGGCCCCCCCCCCCCCCCCCATCCCCTTCCCAATACCCCCGCACGGGTCACTCTGATGCATTCATGACAGTGTACCAGATAACGACACTTCAGTTACGGCTGTAAGTCGACCGTATTTAACCTAGTAACAGCTTCAGTACTTCAGGCGCGGAGGAGAATTCAGTCTATTATTCGAGACCCGAAATGGCTAACGAGCATTTTAAATAAACATTTGTTGGTATATTCCCAAGTTCTTTAAATAGACATGACTTCTAGACTAAAATCCTATCGAATGTACCAGAGATTTCTAAAATTTTACGAAACTGTCAAAAATATCTATTTGTATCTGTTAAAATAAATTGGTGGTACACAGCCAAGTTATAAGAGACTCGGAACAAGTTAGGGACGTAGCGCGGTCCCAAAACCAGCGATGAATGGAGACCGGTGTTTTTTTCAGTCACCATGTTGAAAAGAATATAAACAGCACTCACAACTCAGTGCACTGCCTTCTGGGGAAGACAGTCGTTAGATGCAGCGAGTATGCAATGGGCATAAAGAAAAGTTATTAGACGATACTTCAGAGGGATTCAGGGAGGGGATTATATACCAGTAGGGGGCAGGCAGGGAGGGGTGCTTTGCGCATTTTATTGAATTGGATACAGCAGGGAGACGCCGTGATGGTATATATTACATATGATGCATTTGAACGTAAATCAAGCGGATAATTTGGATGACAAATATCTATTTAAGTTATGCATGCTTTACAACTGTATCTAAATAGTATTGTAACATCTGGTTTGGATAAAGATGGGGACAAAGCGTGCTTGTAAGAGGTGTCAACGAATGACGGAGCAAGATCTTTTTTTAAAATTACTTGATTCAATACATATCCATTTCGGGGATCGTTGTCAGGATTAAATCTTGTAACAAAAAAGTTCCCTTTAATGTTTAGTGGAAAAACTAGTAGGTAACACAATTTCAGACATTGAGTTCGATTTCTGAAAAAAGGATTGTTGTATATTATGACAAGATGCAACGCGTCATCTTATACTTCGATCACGGTTACCAATACTATTGTATGGAGAAATACCAGGGTAGGGGGGATGTCCTGGGAGGGGTTGATGTCATTTTGACTAGCAACATGAATCCGCGACATATGGATGCTACTGCGTTGAATGACAAGGTAGCGTTACAGTTCTTTACCACTGATAACAATATTCACTATCCTCCAAGCGCAAGAAGAACATTTCTTGACGGAGTCCGGATTCGAACTCGAAATCTTACCCCGAAACAGAACACGCTTCACATTATGCCCTCAAGTAGTGTGCCTCTACCTCCGTCAGATAATTGCAGTGTTCAATGATCATATTACTTTCTACTTCAAACGTACGTCTCTAAGTAAAATATGTGTGTCTGCAGTGCAATTACTGTTACTAATTTTTCACGGCAGTTGACGTTGATCGAATTACGAAGGCAGACGATTGATACTTTTTATGTTCTTTGTTCCCATCACAGGAACATTGGTGTTCTTCTGAAGTCTGAGTAGCCAAACAGAATCAAATCCAAACGGCAAAGGAGAAATTATTATATACGATGCCATGGAAATTCCTTTCACTTGAGAAACAAATTAGCGGCGAGATCAAAGGAATATGGCTGTCGAGGGGTCGGCATGATGGGTTGACTGTGGCTCGATGGAGGTTAGGGATACTATCATTTCATTACGTTGAGGCAAACGGTAAGTACACAATAAATTCTCATATTGCCTAGATCGATAACATGATCTCGTTCCCTCACGCGAGATTTACGATCACTTCACCCTAGAGCGTGACCTTTGACACGCACGTTGACATAAAGTCAAGGTCGATTTGGCGTTTACGTGAAATTTGCGATTCCTACCATTTTGTGACCGTTATGATGATAGATGCAGTGCGACGAAGCGGAAGTAAGGTGGTTGGTAAATCAAGGGGAATAACAGCAATCGTTTATACGCATGATCGTAGCTCTTTTTAACTGCTTCCGGTTTATTCATAAGTGATCATCACGATAAGCGCCTATTGAGATGAAAGGGAAGCAGAGATATAAATTAAAGACGTTGATTGAGAAGAGAATAATGTTATGATACAAACAGTAGAGAAGGAAAACAAGATATGCATGATGCGTTCATCTACGATCTTTAATGCAAGATTTATTCAGTGAGGATATAGACTTTTTATTTCATTTGCACGATATCGAAGTATGAATAATTCTACATTGATAATGTTCTGCTTTCATTGCAGAGCGAAATGAGTTTCTTGATAAGAAAGAACCTACCTGTTTTGTCTAACAGTGAAAGCAATCAACTGAGGAGTGAGAGTGTATTAATTGTTGGTACGGTAAGTGCTGATTCTTTGGTTATGGGTTTGAATTTCGTATGGGTCCAGACTTGAAAAGGTACAAGAATCTATAATAGTACAGATTGTGTATCCACAATATGACCATGTTACATTTTCATTACTTAAATAGCATATATCAAGGTCTATTTACTTTCGAACGAATTTTTAAAAATATGTTAGAGCCGTTTCCATTGTTGTTGAACTTCTCTTGGAGAATCGAGTTTGTGGGTTTATGGAAAGTCAAAACTTCTAATACTTAAATGAGTATCCGAGATGATGTTCAGATATATTTTAGACCTGTTAGAATTTCTACATGTAGTATTCTAAAGGCGTGCTTCAGGATTCTGAATAAAAAAGCTACCGCAAAACGGGGCATATCTCCGAGAGATTCTGTCTCCATTGTAGCGGAGGGACACCATCAAGATTGATAATGTTCCCATAAAACACATCAACCAAACGATAAAATAATATGTGAGTGGAGTTTTAAAAGTATCTTTAAATTGACTTAATGAAATAAATTTGTCAATCGAAGTCTTATTCTAGACAGTCGTCCCTACCTAACAAACAAAAACCAAAGTCAATCCCGTTTTGGCAAGTCTAGAATTCTCATTGAAATGAGATTACAGACTTGCAAGACCAAATGGAACAATCAAGAATGGAAATCGAGATTTATTTCTTTTATCATTTGTAACATGAGACATCAAATACGAATTTACAATTATCAATAATCAGTCAGGTTATATTTTCAGTGATATTAATATTCATATCCACATCGTGGGAGCAAGAATCCATTTAAACCCAAACAGAATTCACCCGTCAGGTTATAATTCCACAGTTAGATTATTTAGTGGATTTGGGGGTAGCTATTCTCCCAATAGCGTCCCATAGTCCTTGTATGGAGACACGTACGGCAAACAAGTTTTATTTAGCACATAATCCCCGGTGTACACAGAAAGTAATAAATCTAAGCAAGGAAAGAAAAGCAAAGGAAATAGTAGTTCACCCTGACAAACTCTTGCTATAACTTCGTTCTCTGATGGGCGTTTTCGCTTTCATAACAAGTATACCGCGATATATTTCAGAGACTATATTACGATCCTTCAGAAATGTGTTATTTGATTTATCAAAAGTTGATTTAAACATTGATGAAAAAGAAAACGTACGTGTAACTCGCCTTGGCTAAATCATTACAAGTATTAGAGAATTTTATAATACATTTTAGTTGAAATTTGTAATTCATTTTGTAAAAAAACGTAACAAGGCACTAAAATGATACGAAGCTTCTCTCTTTACAGATGACATACCTGTTTATTGTGTCGTGCCAATTAAGAAACCATACACACCTCAGGTAAACATAGTTTGCAAAAGAGGGGCGCTGAAATGAGTGCAAAGTATTCAAAATAACAATATACTATACAATCAATCAATCAATCAATACAATCACCTATATGTTGTATATTCCCATTTTCTGCTTAATAACATTCGCACTTACCATTTTCTTTAGATTTCTGTGAAATTTGAGGCTTCCAGTCAAAAAGGGCATGCAAACCATTTTTCATTTAAGAAAAACGAATATGATTACTGTTTGAATGATTTAAATCAATTTTGTCCCTTTTGATGATTTAATTTACGTACGATGGATGTTATCACGCTCCGTACTATTTAAAGTCTGAATACGCTTGTAATGTGAACTGTTGCATTATTACACTGTGTTATAGAAAGTATCTACAGAGTTTTTAAGAAAAATGAAATAGCTGTCTGAAATGTCGATGATTTCAAACGAACAGAATTGATGAAATCTAGAAATTGACGATATTTATTGAAAAATCAGACTACGCGATTACAATTTCATCCTGCTACATCAGCGTATTTGTCTCCGCCTAGCTCCTTCATATACCCTGATATCCTTTGGCCTAAAACGCTCGTATCGCTTACGGCTGGTTACTCATGGCAATTACAGCCTATTTTGACATTTGTTTGAATTCTCATCCGGGTTGTGCCGCTATTGCTGAATGCGAGTCATTTCATTGGCTTGCTATATTTAGCGATACGGGCGTTTTAGGCCGAAGGAGATCCGGGTATATGATGGAGTTAGGCGGAGACAAATACGCTGATGTAGCAGGATGTTACCATTTCAACCTCCACCAAAACCCTACCTTTCATTTAAAACATAGTTTTTGCTATATCGTTAAAAACACAGAATGCCTGGGCTCTTTTTCAGAAAGTGGAAAAATAAGATGGTCATATAACTAAACGTTTGATAAAAATAGTAAATCTTTATTGTCCGCAGTATTTTGTATATTGGACATTTGTTTTTTTTCGGCACCTTGCAGTCGCAGTGCAGCAACAGATCAATCTATGTTCTATCCTTTTACTGTTGAACCTTAAGCAAGGAAGCAACATTTCCAATCTTTCAACGTTTTATGGCATGTATGACACGGCCGAGAATGAACCACGGACTCCGGATGAAGAGCGAAAGTTCTAGCTCTGCCAACTGACCTACGTTCTATAGGTAGATGTATATAATTTTCTACTTGTCGTTGTTATGAGCATATATAGTATAAACTCGCTTATTCATATCCCCCGAATTCATTTTAACGAATAAAACCCGTTTGAAGTTCCCCTTTGCGTTTCTCTGTCCACAAAACGAGTGCCCGTGATATATTGTGGTCTTTAATGAAATGCGATCTGAAGCACGAATAATCTTGGACCTCAATTTCTCCATATTTTCAATAGTGTCCCATGTCAGCAAATATACTTTGTTGATCTTGAATTTCGTTATCGATATTTCCATATGTACAATAAGTGATAAACTGATAAAGTTTGTCATATATTTTATTGCTTCAGGTTTATTAGAGAGATATCTGCGAGAAAGCAAACTAATATCTGGGTGGCCGGGCCTAGACGGGTCCAGATATCTACCCAGGTTTTTCCACATTCTATTAATATATCTGGGCATTCTTTCACAAAGCAACCTTTAAGTAAGGTCAACCTTAACTCCCATTCTTTAACACTGAATTAATTAAGGTTACTTAAGTGACTTACGATCACCTATTAGGGCTTTGTGAAAGCAGTCCCTGGATACCTTCTGAAATCATAGTTGTAATGATTAAAACATTGAACCGACTGGGAGATATGATTATACTAGGTGTTATTACTAGATAGAATATTAGTTGTGATTTTGATTAAAACAATTTGAAATCAATTGGCCAACTTATCAATATCTAATAACTTATTTAATATCAGCAAATCAGACCCACGATTCCTACAAGAAAACTTCGATTTGGGTGTACCACCGTGTCGCCAGCTCTCTAATGCACTTTGCCGAGTTGCTGCTGCGTGTTCCCTAGACCAAACTTTCAGAGATTTGATTCATTGTTATTCGTAAAAAGCTTTTGTGAAAACGGTTGATAAAGGATTTCCCTTTTCATGTAACAAGCATTATTTTGCATGTGAATAGCATCAAAATGAAATAATTTCATAAAAATTTAAAACTGAAATTCTGTTAACATTAACTGTGTATAAAGTTGAAATATCTTTCACAATAATTTCTTAAATCGGATTTAATTTGAGTTCATTAACAGCAATTCCATATCTGCAACAACATCAAAGGAGAACATGAAATTGATCATTTTAACTGAAATTATGAAGAAACTTAAATTTGATTATGGTATTTGTTAAAAAGAACACGTTAACGACTTCTCATAGCAATGTCCTGTATCGTCAATTATCATCAAATACAAAAATCGATAATCTCTATGAAGGCCTTTCTTCGCTGCCCTGCTTCGTTCTAACGCATCAACCTCTTAAAAGAAACATTTGATGCTCTATTTCCTTTTTATGACAATATGTCTCCAAGAAACTTCAAAGTTTTCTAAACTGCAAATTTCCTGCCGCTTCAAGGCGATATTGGGTACAGTCGGTGCTTCACAGCAGTCTTTAGATGCAGAGGGGGTGAATGGAAGAGCCTGCGGCACTCTCGCGAGACTGTGTTAGATCAAAGAACAGCTCTGTTGTATTAAGTATCTTTTATAACAGATCATTTCTATGACGCTTCCACGCCCTCGTGCCCGCCTCCCCTTGTGACCCCCCTCCCCCCCTCCATTTACCGAACCCAAACAATTGAAAAAAAAACCCATATTATCCCCCTCTCGCTTCCCCCTTCCTTGTTGTCGCTCACTTCGTTATGCTACCACATGGCAGGCTAAAACGTTACGACGTCATAACTACTCTTAAATGTCCGACATTTGACCGTGATGACGTCGACAAAATAAACTCAGTCAAGCAAACCTCGTGACGTGAAACTCTCGTCACACGAAAGGCTTGACGTGAAACATGTGACATGTACCTCGTGACGTGAACCCTTTGACGTGAAACTCTCGTCATATATGAAAGATTGACGTGAAACATGTGACGTGAACTTCGCTGTGAAATTCGTGACCTGATATTTGTGACATGAAACTCTTGACGTGAAACACGTGACGAGAAGCTCCTGATGTCACCTCGTGACGTGAAATTTGTGACGCTAATCACGTGACGTTAACCTTGTGACTCAAAATTTGCCACAAAAAGTGGTGGGTCGAACCTTCTTGGTGGAAACTCGTGACGTAAATTTCGTAATGGGTAGCCCCTGACGGCACTTGTTTGACAAATCTTCTGACGATACTCATTGGGCAAACCTCGTGACGTGACCCTTGTGACGTAAACCTCACGCTGCCGCCATATTCATCTTCTAGACATTAACAATTACAATGCATATTTGAGGACAAATCGTTATTCACATTTTGAAATTTCAATTGTAACAATGAAAGATAAAATAGTTGTCAGCCATCAAGAAATAATACTTTTCACTGGCAATTACTTTGATAATTGAATTGAGCCCTTAACGTCCGATAGTACGTTTTTAAACTGGACTTAACCAATGTTGTTTTCGGTTTCGGAATGAAGATCTTAAAATATCAATCTACCCGAACCATAGTGTTATATAAAGGTTTTGATGTTATACTATTAATCTTACATAAAACCTTCATTTGGACTTTTGATCTTAAATCCATATCAAACCTAAAGTGATAAATGTACTTCTTAAAACCTTAAGATGAAAAACTTTGAGATTATGCTTTTGAACTCTGTTTCATTTAAGCTTCATATTAAATGTATTTTTCTGAATTGGAGATGTTTTTAAACTTGTCACATCAGATACGTTTTATCTTATCTGACAAAGTTATCAAGTCGAAACCAGTGAGACGAGTCAAAATTAGCACCATCGAACCCCTGGGAATGCAATTAAAACGAACTGGCTAATTCCGTAGCTCCTCACATCCAGTACAATCCCTTCAAAAGGCAGGGAAGCTAGCCAATCCGGCTTCGTATCAGCAATCGTATCTGGATTCCATGTTTTACACGCACTCGACATGTCGTTATTAACAGCTAAACAAGTTGCAGATAGCCTTTTATCTCCTAGACGGTAGACTGGCTGATGGCCCAAATCCATTATTTTCGAAAAGGTAGCTACTATGGATGGGTATCGGTCCTCATTTCCATTACAGATAAGCGTATTACAATACGTATTGCAATATGTTGGTACTTTTCATAATTTGGTTTTTCCATGTTATCTTGACTAATTAACAGCAATTAGAACAGTAATCAATGCTCAACTGGGCGTCGTTTTGTAAAGAGAGATAATTAAGTGACCGGTTTACTTTGAACATGTCTGTGCTATTTTCACACTTTGTTTACAACTTTCGGTAAAATCACGGAAATTTTTGTTACGTTATTCTGCAATTTTACACCTAAATTGTTAATTCTAAAAACTCCGATATATTGGATATTTTCAGAAGACTGTACCGGTACGTATCGTGGTGTTTCTGTATTGCAATATACCGATTTACCGATAATACCCTTAGTAGCTACCTATTAAAGCTGTTTCATTTTAAAAGAAGACTCGGGGGAAAGGTTAGAATTTCTGAAAAACGAGATGACAATCTAACCGATATCAAAGATTGTCAAAGAACCCAATCCCAAAGTATCACTTCAGATGCAAGCTTTTTTGTACCGACAAGGAACCATAGAACCTTCAGAACTCGTTTCTCGTAAGAATTGTCTTTTAAGAAAAGATCTAATGTCAGACCATTTCAATAATTACAGAAACGATATAACATGTGTATTTATAATATTGGATTTTTTATTGTTAATTTTTTTATAGAAAATATAGACTATTTTTAGAGGTTTGAAGTTTTTGGTAGAGGGGGACGGGATTCGAACCAAGAGAATCCAATAGTCGTCCGAGCTTACCATGGAGCAAACAACCTAACCCTGACTTCAAATATACCCCTGACTTCAAATGTTAAAATTTACATGTCTCTTGCAGGATTCAAGCCTTGTCCTTGGGATCATACACCTAAACAATTAACCTCTGAAAACCTTAAACATAAACATCAAATCATCTCAAGTTGTAATCTCTATTCTGGCTTTGACCTGAAATCCATCCCTAAACTCAAATCTTTATCTTACCTCAAATCTGTCCTTTGCCTCAAACCCATCACCGCCCTCAAATCCATTACCTTGATACAAATCCATCACTACCGTCAAATCAGTAACTCAAATCTGTTCGTTGCCTCAAATAAATCACTGACCTCAAAGCATTACCTTGATACAAATCTTTACGTGGTCTCAAAGCCATCCCTGACTTCAAATCCTTACCGTAACTCAAATCTGTACATGGCCACAAATCCACCTCAAATTGTTACATTAACTCAAATCTGGTCGTGGCCTCAAATCCATCCCTGACCTCAAATCCTCACCTTACCTCAAATCTATCCGGGGCCTAAAACCAACACTGACCTCAAATCATCACCTAAATCAAGTCTGTCCGTGGCCCAAAATCCTTCCCTGACCTCGAATCTTTAACTCTAATTTGTCCTTGGCCTCAAATCCACCCTTTAACTCAAATACATCGATCCCGTGGCTTCAAAGTGAATCTCTCAGTATCAAACGATGGAGGCTGTCCGGGTTTTATAAATATGCTCCGACGACAAAAAAAATCACCTAACGTTAAACTGAATTTTTACGCTGATAAAGTGCACCTGTTTGTTTGAAGCAATCTAAGTATCTCAGTCATGTAACGAATCAACCGAGATATGCTCTATCATGTATAAAATGTTGCCAAATTTATATGTTTAAGATTACAATATTATAGATATCAGTGTTTACTAATTTCTTGATACGCAACCTACAATTAAAATATCATGTTAGATCAAATATCATTTCATTAGGCAGTAACGTTATGGTAAAGCTTGCATGGTTTTGAAAACATTGAACATTGCTAAATTCTGTAACAGCAACAGTAACCGAGATTTTACACTAGATGACTAGCAGATTCGTAGCGGGCGGAGAGGTTAAACATTTAGAAATGTGTGGAGAGATTTGTGAAAAGTAGCTGTAATCATCATGACTAATTTCACCAGCAGAACTATTTTGTATCTTGTTTGGAAGTGAAGGCACACTGAAAGAATAAAATCGCTTTATTGCTTCGTTGTGTATTCTCAAGAACTGGACAAAGGACCTGGAACAATGATGGTCACTGCCAAGGTAAAAGATATATTTGACATAGAATTTAAAATGGTCCACATGAAAAGTTTGATGTTGAAATGAACTGATTTACATTTTGGATCATTCTTTCTTAAATAATTCATATTCTTGTGCCACCACTGGACTCAATATCTTATCGTGGTGTGGTGGTTTGCGTGCTTCAAAGACCTTGAGAGCTATGCCAGCCGGGACTTATATGTTCCTGGTAGGGGCACCCAAGCTGGACAGGTCGACGGGTAGAAACCAGACCAAATTTAAGTCCTTCTAAAATCTGCTTTCTATCTCCCACTATGCCTTTCTTTCCGTCTTTTCCCTCATCCTTTCGATCCCTTTCTCCCTGATCTGTCCACTCTCTTTTGGATGCTTGTCATCCACGTGTTTAATAACTGAAATATTGTTCAAAACACGTTAACCCCCAACTCACTCATTCCCTCACTCATATTCTTGTGGTATTCAGGGTTTAGAAACTCGTATCCTTAGAAACACCTATAGCACCAACCGTTGAACAAGCACTTTTTTGTTTCTGACAGATAATGTGATGACACCTACTATGATTACAGGTTACAACATCTGACCACTATATATACTATATATACCAACTGACCAGATAGCACTCATCGTTGAACAAGACCTTTGTTGTTTGCACAAACATGATGGCCCTGGACTTCTACAATGATCTACCTATCGACATACGACTGTATTGTCCAAAAGTTGAATACACCATACATATAGTGCACATAGAACTGCAGCTCTTACTCTGCAGAGCAATATATGTTTCTTCTCATTTCAGAGCGTTATCACTAATCATTGTCGTCAATATCGAAGCGAAGCGGGCCAAATAGGGTTTGCCCCGATATCACGAACAACATTTTGAGCTGTAGGCACATTTATTTAAGGAAAGCTTGTATTTTATGTGAATTTGAATACAAAAAATACATATCCTGTTCTGCATGATTATGATTCATAAATATTCACCCTTTTTTCCAGTCAGTCGCTTCTGGTTGTGGCTACAACTTCAGCAATTCAAAGTTCCACTTCGTTGTTGTTAATGTATACGTTATAAATGGTATAAGATGTAGATGTTTGTCCAAATTGACAAGATTTTTTTATACGATTTGGTGCGGCACGAAGCACCCTGAATCTCAGAAACTTACCTCTCTTCACAACGTAGACTTTGTCATTCCCTCCCTGTTATTACGAAATTTCGGATGTTTAGATTACAGACACCTGATCGGCTTGAATTCGTCAAGGATATACTCTGAGGCAGGGGCGTGTTTTCCCACCCTCTTTATTATGATTCTATTAAGGCAGATTCTCTCAGGCAGAAAAGCATGGACATAAAATTAGACGGTAGGTTGTTTGTGGTGGTTTACGCGATTCATCTTAGATAACGATACTTCTCTCCCCGCGACGTAACACTTGTTAAATGTAATCCGACCTCAACCGGTGTCACCAAAACGGTCGTCTATTTGGAGAATGAGACTTAAAGGGACACTCCGAGATTTGGACAACCAACTATTAAATAAATTTCACCAACATGATTTTTATCAGAAAACTCGTTAATTGTTCAAGGAAAGAAAAAACAGTTGATATAACTCTGTATCCACGCATTGGTAAAAAGTTAGTCTTGTAAGAGGAATAATTATTTCATTTTTATTAAAAACTCCTCGCTGATGTATAGTAGTTTAACCAGATAACTGTTGTCATTTAAATGTTTATTTATTCATTAATTGAATGCTAAATTTTAATTTCAGATGTTTGACGAGCTACCACGTTAGACACTCTATCTGAAACAACTTAACGTTAGTAATCAAACGCGCAGGCAATTTTTACAGAAACGTTTTAACCATTTCGTTTTCTTAATGATATTTCTTTTTTAATTGTGATTTAAACTTCAGAGAGCCTGAAACTGTATTTACTAGCCAGGGAGTGAATGACACTAGCTCCGGCGCATTTAGAAAATAGGTCAAAGTCCGACATTATGGATTCTGTTATACTCGGAAATTGTTCAAATGGTTCCATGGCATTTTATCACAAAAAACTCATTCGTTGTGGAGAGGATAGAGTTCGAATCTCGGTAGAGTCAATATTTTGAAACTTTTATTCCTCGGAACACGCTCGATTTAAAACAGACTGCATTTTTTTCCTGTTTTCTTTTTACTTCCCTATTTGGTTGTTTAACTTTTACAGGAACTAAATATTGAATTAAGTAAATATTGTACAGGATAAATGTCCTGAGTAAGCAGTTTAATCAATATCGAGGAGTTTTCAAATTATTTTCAAAGTTTTAATCCCATATTAAAGACAAGACTAGATTATCTATCCAAGGAACACAGAGCATCACAATAACTTTCTGCCATCGCATCGAACTCGGAATGCTGCCACCGTGATATCTGTACCTCGGGGCTCTACAGGTAGGATTCGCTCAATGCGCGGAACGGAGCAATTCACCCGAAGATAATACCCAACTACACGAAGAAAACTTGACGAACAAAAGAAGTGTAACCAAGCCAGTTATCTGTCTCGGGTGCGCTAGATAATTTGCTCCTCGCCTCAACCGGGTATAATGGAAAACGAAGTCACAGGACGAGTGCTCTGCCGTGCTTAATGGAGGGGGTTGTCACACAGAGGACCCGATGTCTAAAGGACTGAGCTGGTGAAAGGGAGACAGGTTCATATTATAAACACGACTGTATAACAATGTCGCCCTGTCAAGACCATTGCCATCATAACACACGTCAGTTGTCGTAAGATGAGGGGGGGGGGGGTGTATAATGAGGAGACGAGGGAGTATGGGGTCGATGGGGGAGGGTAGATACAGGACGCAGGAGGGTTCGGTAGAGGATGATATGAGATAAAAGGCAGGTAAGGGTAGAACAGGGTTCGGGAGAGTAGGATTGAGGGTGGGACAGGATGGGACAGTAAAGTAGATAGGGGGTAGAGACAGAAATAGTGAAAGAAGAGCAGGGTGAATAAAGGTATGCGGAAACGGAGGGGCAGAAGAGGGAGCATTGTCCAGGAATGACACGAGGAGATGTTGGGTGTGGGAAGCGAAAGGTAGCGGTTTGCTAGATAAGGAGTAGAAAGAGTGAAGGTGGGTGCAGAGAGATGAGGGAGAGGCATGGTTGAGGGGCTATTAGAATTAAAAGATTAGGAAGATAGGGTTGGAGTTAGAGGGTGGTTAGAAAGTATGGGAGTGAGTGGATTGAGGTAGATATGTGTAGAGAAGGCAAATATGCCATCATGCAGTCCATGTATTAGGGGGCTTTAATCGCAGAGTTGATTAAATCAGTTCGACTTCGGACCATGTTGTCTAAGGTTCGAATTTTGCCATTGCTGTGTTAACTTTGTATGTGAGGAACTATAAACAGGCAGTAATTAACGTTTTGGTTGAAATGCTTTGTAGAAACTCAGAGCACAACCAATTGTTTGAATGGTACAGCGACACCTACAGGTTTTTACTTACATTTACACAACGGTCCACCAGGATATCCTCCTTTAGTGTTATTAGTGATGTAGGTATTAAATATTGAAAGTGAAAACGTAATCAAAACTAACAAAGAATCTCGTTTCCCAAAGATATTTAAAGATTTGGCTGCCGTGTTTTCAGGACACCATTTTTAAACGGTAGTGTATTTTTAATGATCACGATCTAACGCGAAAGATTTTAAATATAATCCTCTGTCACAATGAACATTTGAAAGAGCAATGATACTGTTTCAATGGTTTCATTAAAACATATTTAAACAAAATCTCGCAATAATGCAAAACAGACTTTAGTCTATTCTGATAACATTATATGGAATGTTTATGTTGGCAATTAATATCAATTTTACCATAAAATAGCCTTATAATCGCTTTGAACTCAAATTAACCGGTGACGAAATGAACATAAAACGTTTCTTTAACACCAGCGTTCCTTTATGAATGTTCAATAAGTTTTCACTGCAAGACTAGGCGATAAAACAGTAGTAAAGCTGCACATGATTATCGTTTGTTTCAAGTTTTATAACGTTGACAATCATTCTCAAGATATAAGAGTTTATTCTATATTTCATAATAGAAATGTTAACAATAACGTCATTTGCTGATCACATGTTTTCTCCACCGTTGGCAACTTGCCGGGAACATCAAACGGCCAAACCGTTGTAGCACGCCTAAATTCTTATTTGGTACAGTTGACGCCGTTTGTGGACTCGACTGAAATACGTTAACGGGCAAGTTTTCAAGAGACATCCACTGTCACCTAGTAATACTTCTGGTAAGTACGATCTGTAAACCATGAGGAAATGGAATAGTTTATCATTAATTTTTTTAACTTTCACCAATCATGATATTGCGGAACACGATCATTTTAAAGAGGCAGTAGCACGGTTATTTAGGTAAACAGTGTGATCTCACAAGCAAGAAAATAAATGTTACCATTTCCAACGCAATCAAATGAAGCAGTCCTCAAACGAACGTAACATGTTCGGTTTAGCTACGCGAATCCATCTCCCTACCTTAAATGATAAAATGGCTGCCTGCAGCTTGATACTTGATTCTTTCTTTTCGACAACGGACACACGCATAACTGCCCCTTTAAATTCGTATTACGAATTCTATTTTAAGTATATTTCAAGACAGCATATCTTTTATCCAAAAGAACAAAATGTCAATTTCAAGATTCAAACTTAGTAAATGTCTCAACTTTTTCAAATAAAACTTCTTCTTTATAAGAGTTTATTTGGTTGCTTAAATCTCAAATAAAAAGGTAGTTGTCTTAGATACACTGAAACATTAAGAGTTAAAGAAATTCAATTTATTCACAGACATAAGGGCAGTCTATGAGGCTTAATGCTCCATAAAATCGCACCAGAAGACGGAACGCGAAATAAAGGCGACAATTACGTTTCTGTTTGTGGCCAAAATGTCGATGGCTGTATCCTATGCAGTAAATATCAAACAACTGGTGCAAACAAAACACTACCCTAGCGCCGCTGACATCATTCGGCGACGCATCTTCTATTTGCAGTGATAAAAGTAAGAGCAGCTGGTCTGAGGAAAGCTGTAACAAACGTAAAGTCTAAATCTGCATTACGTTGTACCTGGACAACCTTAAGTTTGACAAGATAAAAATGTTTGAATATATGATTGAATCAGAATATTATGTGGAATAAAGTGTTTTAACGACAAGTCATATTAAACAGTAATTTGTTTTATTTCCTAATGATATATTATTTCAAAATATATTCCGCAACAACAACAAAATGTAAGATATTGAAACTTTCTCGTACCTCTTCAATTTGATAAAGTTAAACCTTAAGAACAACGTCACAGAAATAAAAAACGAATTTTGATAATACCATATCAAGAAAAGAATACATTGCTGTTCGGTAGTTCACATCCACAATTTTCCTAGAGCATTTAATTTTTCAATATGACATGCATATAACGAAGAACATGACTAATACAATTACTTTGTTCTTTATAGTTAACTTATCAATTTATAATGTTCATTTCAAGTGATTGTCTTTTCCATTTCGACTTGAAAAAATGAAGTTTAGATGAAATTGATAAACTATTTTGTCATGAAACAGAAGACGAAAAATAGAAGGACTAAGAGGACTACCTTGTCTGACCAAAATCGAAACAGTGAGCACCCAAATCAAACTTAGCCAATAATTATGGGCCTACCATTGAGTTCCAAACCTAAGCCTGACCAAGGACCCGGGATTCTAGAACGGCTAACTTTGGACTGGCATTACAAGATATAAAGAAAACTCTCATTAGGTGTCCTTAAACACTCTGAGTTACTCTAATGCTTTGCAAAATATCCAAATGTACTGTTAATATTGTCATCAGTGAGCTTGGTGTTTTTAATTTTAACGTTATTTGTATAAAAATCAAAATGTCTACTAACAGTTAAATGTAATGTATGTATCCAGCGAGAATACAAGCCAATCGCTTATGACATGGTCAACTATTTGAAAAACAGCTAGGACAAGGACGGCATAATGGTACAGCATGGGTCCCAAAGTGAGAGCAGCATTTATCAGCGGAATCACAAAACAAAACAAAGATTCATTTGAGTTTCATTATTGCTTGTACACATGAAAACAGAGACGCCAGTCATCAGTAATGGGACAGAGTTTATAGTTTCATGATTGCCCGTACACTATGCAAGGGAGGCGCAAAGAGGCCAATGATCATTCACGAAGGGCACATACTTGGTTGATATTAGGATAGTGTATAGATGAAACGACTAGGAATTACGTTACACCAATATGATGAAATAAACTTTGAGTTGAGTGTTCAATTCTATAACAAAACTTTCGTCATTCTTTGTTCTCCATACTAAACGCGAGAACACAAATATCTGAAACGGGAGGTATTTCATACGTAGGGCTATACTCTAGGTCTCTGATTTGAAAGACTTAAGGTAAGAATATATAGGCAAACTTTCACTTCTGATCACCCCTTTGGAAACATGTTAACAAGTTTGAGACCAAAGGGAGAAAGCACCTAACCCGACGAAGACCCACAAAAGAAGATACATATACAGGACGCTCAAAACTCCCTCAAGAGAGAAGATCGGACCGGCGACCTTGCACCGAGAAAACAAAGGTTCTGATATTGACCAGAAAGCACCGAGTGACGTCTTCAGGTGATTTGAGGGCACGACTTTGTTCAGACGAAAACACTCCGGGCCGGGATTGTGGTATTCGTGTATCTGGACTGACACATGAAACACCCATCTTTTACTCCTCTTGTACAAAGTTTACTCAGTGAACAACGCCGCGACGAACGTTTCCTCAATGTCGTCTGCTATGCAAAGCGCGCGGGACAACAGTCGCCATTTTGAAGACCATCTTTCTTTCGGCTTTCAGCTGAGCACGTCTGTAGGTTCGTCAAATCCGCGAATCCTTGGCAGGACATGCACACAGCCGAATTTCTCTGATGACGGATTAAGGTGTGTTTGAATGCATTCTACAGCATTCCCGCTGGATTTGAACTTCACACGTCTTTCTTTCATTCACACCGAGACTCTAATATCCCTCGTCTGATCAACAAATATGAATGGAAACACATAATCAGAGGGGGGCGAAACGTCTTTAATGCTCAATATTGCCCTTAAAGCGGATAATGTGGATTTGTATACAATTTGGAGATCATTTTAGGTTCAACATGGGAGTTAAAGTCTTTAAAGTAGAAGCATAGGTCTGAGTGATAACTTTTTCCTACATTCGCGTCGTAAATGTCCTTCGAAGATGGCCGTCAGAAAAACATCATCTGATAGCTCAAACTCGTGCGTCACGTGCTGAAATGTACAAAAGCATGTGCTGCACGGGTATTTTTGAAACGCACGTGCTGCATGAACAGCATGACGCATGAAATGCATGCAATACATGAGCCTCACAAGAATTAAGTGTTAGGAAAGCAAGTGCATTTAACACAGCCTTCATGTGTGTTTATATGGTTATGCTTAAAACTGAGAAGTCGATGACAAACCGATGTCAAGGTTTCAAGTAGAAAGTGCTTTTAATATCATGAAAATGATAATAAACATTATATTCCATTCCCAACAAAAGGATTCAAAACATAGATTTACATTTCGTATTTTCCATATACAAGATTATACACTATTCATATCACATGTTAATTCATACATTTTACCAAGACATCTCTATATTAATAAAGATAAAAAGTTAACTTCAAAAAACGTATTTTCTTTTTCCTCGGAAACGACCATCAAAGAGTTCTTCAAAGGAATTGTAGAGTAAGTCCAATTGCAGTATTTTCGTTTGTTTCAATTGGATTCTATCAAATTAGCATTTGTAACGTGGACGAAGTAAGTGTAAAATTAAAATGGTCGAACTAACCATTCTTCTGTTTTCAAATGAAATATAAATTGTATGTTACAATAGATAAAGTACAATTGAAAAATACAAAATGTACTATGGAATGTCCATGATCAATAATATTTAATTATTTAACTTTAACAACACTATAGGGAAACCCTGCCAAATGAAACCAAAGTAATTCTACCCTTGTTAAACATAATAATATTTTGGTTCAAGCCGCCACTGCGAATTTGATTGCCTGCTCCTCGAAAACCTGTTAACCCTGGTCCCACCATTTGAATTCGAATTTTATCACCATCCGATTGACAATTCGGTATGTATATAAAGTTTTGGTTTGAAGAAAGAACATGTTTAAGTAAATGTGTTTCCTTTTCCCTCGTGCGTTTCTGCCTGGGTATATTTTCATGAAAACGTAATTCGAAGGGACATTCTAAAAGTATTCATTCACCTTTATAATTGATACATGATTGTAACACATTAAAATTATTTTGTTTGCTATAGTTTACAAGTTGACAAAGAGCAACGCACATTAATTCATTCAAAAAGAAAACCAACGAGAGGTGATAACATTCATTTGCGCTACAAAGTGTGAAAAGCATTACGCAAAGCAAAATAATTGCGGACCCTCTCGATAACGTTGTTTTAAATTATATACCTTCTAGAGCAACGCAAAACACTAGGTCGTTTTTCCGTGCCGTTATTTCAAAACAAACGATGTCTCTTGACAGCATGAGATAATCTCCTTTACATATTGATGAAATAACAAATGGGAAAGGTTAAATTTATCTGTTATTCTTCATTACTTGAACCCTACACTTGATTAGTTATTAATGATAAACCATCCCGTGATAAGTAACCAAAATACGGCGAATATGTGTACTAGACTATACTTTTTGTATTTCAAACGGTCATGTATGATTATATTTGTTAATTAATTAAAGAGTAACACTGACATGATCAGCCGCCCCTTTGATCCATCCAGTCTTCAAAGCCAGATTTAAAGCTAAATAAGGGTCCTCGTCGAAATAAATTCGTAACATTGTTTCCGCGAGTTTGATATGGAGGTTTATCATGTATCCGAATTGGAAATCGAACTTGACCTTCGTTCTCATTTGATATTTAACTGGAACCCATTATGAATCTTTAACTTAAAATAAGTGACAAAGAAGGTATGTATGAACATAATGGATTAAAGTGACACTGAGTATGTTTGGTGATTTTTTTCCTGTGGCTGAAATAAGAGCCAAAGTACCATATGTGCTAAGTTAAGTTCAAATCGCTCCTCTAAAGTTGTATATTAATCGCTTAAATGCCCAAACTATGATATTTTCATGTTTTTGAAGATTTATGAAAATCGGCCATATAAATGTCAGAGAGTTGAATTTCTGTGTCCAATTTACATATATATTAGTTAAATGACCTACTAAACACTACCAATCAATATTTGCCTTTGGGTCTTATGTAAATCGGTTTAAAACTTTACGGTTGACTCATTGACGCACGCCATTGTCCGGTTTTCGATCACAAATCTCCACTTTAACCTGTTTAGTGTCACTATACTGAATTTATAAACCCTTAGATGCTAATTTTCAGAACAAACCAACTCTTCTCGATAAAATTTAACTATTTATGAAGTTTGACATATTTGACTCCAGCAACATACTCTGTGGCCCTTTAAAGGCAACAAGTTAAATCACACTGTTCATTTAATACGTGATAAAACAATTGACTCCGGTTTTCCTTAGTCATGTTACATCATACTATAATACTATTCTCGGTTTATATTTTTGGGCGAAGGAAGGAATATATTGCATGTTTTCTCTCATAACAATTATTCCAGCTTTTATCTTCGGAGACCGCGTCCCTTTAGAATAATATTGTATATCTGCATTATCGCTTCTGATTTCTGGAAGTGTCACAGAGTATGGCGGGAACTCGCGACATTTTCAGATCGGTCGGAAAGTCCTGAAGATTATCATCTTAAAAGCGCCAAGCCGAGTAAGCGAGAGATGTGGTCGAGGGCCAAGGTGGGACTCGAACCCCAGAAAGCATGCGGCCAAGCAAACATGGGGGCTTTGATGAGGTATGTCCTCAAACGCTCGGCATCTTTGAAGAGCCTCGTGGGGATTTGGGAGGGAGATGAGGACACCCATTGTTCAGAAGGCTGGCCCAAGTTTTCTATTTAAAGTGGATCACAGCCAAAGCCTAGATCATGTAGCATTCATTCGGAGCAACATTTTCGTATTTCTGGTCCTCAATTTTTTTGCATTTAGGATGAATTGCAGAACATTTTTAGAATTGATAATTCACGAAGAACAATTATTTTGTAAACGTTTTGCCAATCGCGTACGTGCTTTCTTGAGTGATGTGTGCTATCCCCTCCCATGCAAACCTTTGATGTTAAGCCGCTCATCATTGCCACGAATATAGGGTACATGCTTATATTGGTTTAGAGATCTGTCTGAATGGAAAAAGAGTTCTATTAGGTAATGAATTTGGGAGTTCCAAAAAGTTGAAACGTGCAGACGCAAACGAACTAGGATCAATATTTATGCAAAATATCACGTATATTTACAGTCGCCAAATTCTACTTTTTCCTTTCATCCCTATACAATATTACTGGAGCTTTTTCTTCACTTTCTTTGATAACGACATGCAGTACAGAAGCGCTGCAATACTGAAAGTACATTTTAATCTTGAAAAATCATTTAGTTGTATCATCCTCTCAAATAATTAGTTTTCTTGTGCTATTTTGTTCACCCTAATTCAAACTAGAGAAAAACGTCAACAGAGGTAATTGTACACTTCTTTTTGTTGAATCTATTTGCCTTCGATTTAGTATACCCATAACAGCGGAGAACTGAACTGCAAAATTGAAACAAGTTTTTATCAACTGCGATATTCTTCAAAGCGCTTTCGACGAGTGCTGCAAACTCTTCCAGACATTGCCAAAGGAAATTGTTTCTTCTCGTGGAATCTATGGCAAGTAGAAACTTCGGCGGAAATATGATCAAACAGAGGACGAGTCTACCGAACGTAACAAATAAAACGTATCCACTAATTCACCACCAGCAGTTGTCCGTGTTAGCTTCAAACTCTCGACACGGTAGATATGCAGCATCGCGCTTCGGAGTTGAGCGATCCTCCAGTCGAAAAGAGCTTTCCCGGGTCGTATATACAGAGGGGTGGCCATTTAGATCTTTTATGATGTGAGAAATATAAACAAGAATATATTATACCGAACCTACCATATGCCAATGGTGCTTAAATGGCCACTTTAAAATGGCAAGATCTTTTTCAAATGTTATTCGCAGGTCTTTCACTAGTTTTCTTTCGGGTGTTATATTTCATTGCATAGATAGGTCGAGGCTTGCTAAGCATTATTGGACCTCTGAGATTGGAGACGTAAAGAAAACAGGGGCATAAAACTCGTGGATGGATATTCATTGGCGGCTGCCGATAGATCGACATAACAACTCAAGCTCTGAACTCGGCTTATCAGTTATTACGATGTAAGAAACATCTGTGTGCGAAGCTTGGGAGACCTATATCGTCGGTGGATGACAGGTATGAATATGCGGCGCTCACATCCCGTAGAAGATTCATTGCTCGCCTTATGAATTCATTACCAATGGAAAATACATTTTGCATGTTGCTGTAAAAAAATAACTCCAATGAATGAAAAACGGATTTTTTTTATTTTAGAGGGGAGTAACATGTGTGACATAACTTCCAAGTAGACCAATATGCATTTCTTGGAAGAAATGGTTCAAAAACATATGTTAGGACCAACTTGAGCGCGAATATAAACATTTAAGTACTAAATGAGTATAGAACTGTAGACTTGAAGGAAAATGTTATGAACCATTTCAATTCTCATTGACGTCTTTTTTCAGTTAATTTCCCTCCATCTATTTGTCAGTATATTGTTTACCTAGAACCCAATATGATAAGCGGAGAAAGTTTGGTACATCGATGAAAGGAAAGAAACATTTCAGATTCAGTTGACTGTAAAAAGTTGGAATCATTCAAGGTCATAGCTTTTCATGGTTGTTTTTCATTAGATCATTAAACTTTCCTTTCGTAGCCAAAGTCCTGTGAAACCACGGATGGAATAGTGTTTCTCGTTTGCCATATTTGTCCAATTTGACATATAAAAGGGTATACAGTACATATCTAAATATAGGAAAACCGAAATACATACTTTTTAGGTATCATTTAATTTTAACAATTCTTTAAGAATTCGACTCTTTTATGTCATAGAGTTTAAAAGGAAATAGGTATGGATTATTTGTTGCAAAATAACTCTTCTCAAACCTATGAAGAACCACAAAATGTTCAGCTTCTACGAGAAGTGTTTTTTTCGTATTTCAGATTGAACTATGCCTTCAAGCATAAAGAAGAAGGAAAATTAAAACGACCAATTGGATCCGGTGTCGATTGAACCTATCAAAACACACTGTGACATTCGGATACCAAGCAAACAGATACAATGATCTAAATATGATAATGATAATCATGAAGATAAATTACCAACTATCTCATACATCAAAACGATATTCGCAACATGTATATCATTGACAAATATCCTGCATATATTCAATGTAATTATTCCAAATTTATGAAATTGTGGCGATGATGTCACACTTTGTTTTAAGTGTGTATCAAACAAGACATGAAAGGAACCAATCATTTAAAAACATCATGTACATCTACATATTCGGTTTTAGAATATTTCTGTGTTTATAATTCAAATGTGCTCTGTCCATTACCATTATTGAATTTATTTAATTACTTTAATTTATTGTTTATGTAAGTTATGCATGTTTGAATTTGTATATAGATGAACAAAAATGAATAAAGAAGAAATCCAAGTCTCTAAAGCTCTATATTTCCCATTTCACCTGTCCAGCGACAGTAGCGTTAACTGATAACGAAATTCCTTCAAATTCCTGGTGAAATGCGAGGGAAGTAGAAACGAAAGAGTCGGGGTTGATAAGTAATTAGTTGACTCTACGCGGAGCTCCGTGACTTTGGGACTAGGCTAGTGCAAACATATCCCAGTCTACATCCACACACAGACTTGACACCTGTCTCCAATACAATTAAACATTTTGCCCACTTTCAAATAAAATTTATTGAGGATGCGTCGAAAAAAAATGCTGGAAATGTTTCATCGTTGACTGATGTATCCATTGGTTAAAACATGCTATGTTTGACAGAGGTGGAGAGATAGACATACAGAGGGACATGCTGAGTCAGAAACATGGACAGTCAGTCGGAAAGCTTGCAACAGGGATTTAGCGTGCCATAAGTGATACATATTTCTTTCGTAAAGTGATACTAACTCCAAAAGACTGGTTCGGTTTCCATGCAGTCTGATTAAAATCGACCGTGTTCTACTGAATAAAGGTTTGAAAAAAATTACTCTAGTTTGAATCAAAATCCTTCCATCAGGAGCTTTTCTCTCCACAGCGGTCTGAAAGGAGCCTCATTGGTCGCACGTGCTCGTGTAAACGCCCTACTTCCCCCTCAAGGAATAACTAGCGCCAGTTTCCAGCAGTGGTTGACATAAACCTTGCTATCGAGCGCCAATCTTCGTGGTTTGAGGGCAGCGCCCTCTTCGCCGAAAGGTTGCAACTTCTGTAAAACTTTTCAAGGGACTTTCAAGATCTGCTGCACTAGCTTAAAGGTATGTCACTGAAAAGTTTGGCGAATAATTCAAAGCTTTAACTAGCACGTGATGGAGATTGGTTATTACTTGTATATCTTTAAGTTATCCTGTGTAACCTCCATTTTGGCGTTGTCAGAAAGTTTATTTCTATCAGAAGTTTAGTCTGAAGAATGAAAATTGAGATTGTATATCTGCTAGGAAGGTTATGCTCAAAGCGCCTTGCAGCTAGTCTACTAGACAAGAGAGTGTTGTGATTACCGGGTTTGTGGGCAGATGGGTCTCA
Organism: Phorcus lineatus; assembly: GCA_921293015.1. Classification (NCBI taxonomy): domain Eukaryota; kingdom Metazoa; phylum Mollusca; class Gastropoda; order Trochida; family Trochidae; genus Phorcus; species Phorcus lineatus. The sequence continues at coordinate 26,498,129 of OV121085.1, read as the reverse complement.
ACGTTGGTCAACTGGACACACCTGACTCTATTTCTGACCAGGGGTCAGTGAGCGTGTGTTTGACCGGCACGGCACGTACTGTAACTGTTCTGTCAACACACAAAATCAAACGAAGTCCAGTGCACAGATTAGCGAAAGATTTTAGTATAAAAGGTATAGGCGTTTCGACCAACCTAAAACCCTTATTTCAACACTGACAGTTGACTTTATTTAACATCAGATTCTTCAAAAGAAAATAATGCCTTTTTCACATTGATCTAAAACTTGTCAAGATGGTTAAGTTGAAATTAATGTACATTTGTCAGGTTTTTATTTTAGAATTTATCGTCTTTTAATAATAGTCGTTTTTGCTGTTTACTAAATGATACACACTTTGAAGATAAGGGAACATATAGTGATAGCCCAACTCATGGGTCTGCTACTATAAATCAAGCTACTTGACTCTTCAAAAAAGAAACGCAAAAGCCAATTTTCAAAGAATTCATTACTAAATCTGAGAAGAATATATAATATAATCTCAATGAGGTGAGAAGTCACATGTCTATAGACACAGAGTTGACCATCACGACTGCAACTTTTGTGTGTACACATTTAATTATTCATGTTACACCTAGAATTTATTATCATTTTATCATCGCCAAACATCTGTACATTTCTAATGTATAACCGAGCTTGTCTCAACTATGTCCACGAGCCTTACCCGTATCTCATCTTCAATCGTCAAAACATTGTCACATGCAATCGCATCACACCCTTGCGATCTTGCTTATCTCGACAACCATCCGGATGCTCTAAAATCCTAGCAGGGTCTGCATGTAAACTTGTTCGTTAGATGTTCTTTTCCTCGGTCCAGCTTATCAAGGACCCCTGTCTGTTAATAGCCTCACCCCTCTACTTTACAGTCCGGGGGTTACGGATCGTTTCCTAGCATTAGGGGAGCGTGGGGTGGGAAAACAGTAAGTACGTCGCCAACTATTCGATCCGATGTCACTGATGTCCGATGTCATTGTCACTGTATGCATATGTTAAACGTAATGCATTACAGGGTCATGAAAAAACTTGAGAAATTCTTCTTGGGCGAAATCGGCAATTACATTCAAATGTAGACCCACCCAACACAACATTCTTACATCTACACTTGCATTAAGCGCTTTTTCAACTTTCCTGGTCAAGATCAGAACCACGCAAGTAGTTTCCTTTTCTTGATCTCCTGGTATTGATTCTGCTGGTACTGACTCTTATTCTGCTCGAGTTCTCTACATCCTGTTCCGTTTCTCGTTCTCTATGTTCTAGTTCTCCTGTTCCGTTTCTCGTTCTCTATGTTCTAGTTCTCCTGTTCCGTTTCTCGTTCTCTATGTTCTAGTTCTCCTGTTTCCGTTTCTCGTTCTCTATGTTATAGTTCTCCTGATTCTGATTCTCGCTCTCTATGTTCTAGTTCTCCTGATTCCGTTTCTCGTTCTATATGTTATAGTTCTCCTGTTTCTGTTTCTCGTTCTCTATGTTCTAGTTCTCCTGATTCTGTTTCTTGTTCTCGATGTTCTAGTTCTCCACTTTCTGTTTCTCGTTCTCTATGTTCAATTTCTCCTGTTTCCGTTTCTCGTTCTCGATGTTCTAGTTCTCCTGTTTCCGTTTCTCGTTCTCTATGTTCTAGTTCTCCTGTTTCTGTTTCTCGTTTTCTATGTTCTAGTTCTCCTGATTCTGTTTCTCGTTCTCTATGTTCTAGTTCTCCTGTTTCTGTTTCTCGTTTTCTATGTTCTAGTTCTCCTGTTTCTGTTTCTCGTTCTCTATGTTCTAGTTCTCCTGATTCTGTTTCTCGCTCTCTATGTTCTAGTTCTCCTGATTCCGTTTCTCGCTCTCTATGTTATAGTTCTCCTGATTCCGTTTCTCGTTCTCTATGTTCTAGTTCTCCTGGTTCCGTTTCTCGTTCTCTATGTTCTAGTTCTCCTGTTTCTGTTTCTCGTTCTCTATGTTCTAGTTCTCCTGATTCTGTTTCTCGTTCTCTATGTTCTAGTTCTCCTGATTCTGTTTCTCGCTCTCTATGTTATAGTTCTCCTGATTCCGTTTCTCGCTCTCTATGTTATAGTTCTCCTGATTCTGTTTCTCGTTCTCTATGTTCTAGTTCTCCTGTTTCTGTTTCTCGTTCTCTATGTTCTAGTTCTCCTGTTTCTGTTTCTCGTTCTCTATGTTCTATATTGGCCGTTTTGATTTGATTCGAGTGCTTCTAGAGCAACCTGAAATGTGAACTCTATAAACAAGAGAGCGACAATGATTGTCCGATAAAAAGGACCACATTCAGTTCATGCATTATGAGTTGGTCTGTATGAGTTGATCATTTTTCATAGATATAGGATGAAACCATTTCCCGTAATCCTATAATCGTCGGTCTGGCAACGTTTTAAGTTTTCAATGACTATTAATTTTAGAATTCCCCCAATGCTCTGAATTCTCTCTGGAATCGAAGTTCACCATGGGACACTGAAGACGATGGACGCATACCATCGTCTAATTTGAACAAATGGCTTTCGTCGAAATAAGCGACATTTCAAATGATGTTGTATTTGCCTTTATTAGAGATAATCCGATGTAAGCTAAAGATCCAGACAAACACATGGGACCACTGCACCGGCTAAATGGTACAAAAGTTAAAGGTTTAAACCAACAGTGCCGATTTATTTGATTTGTGTATACAAATTCAAATTAATATATATATATATTATATATTAATCATAACAGGGTATTAATCGAATTGACCATTCATTCGGTATTATAATCTATTAATAATCTTTTAAAGGACAACCTTGGAGAACTGTGTTGCGAATACCTGTTTTACATTACATTTTACTGTTTGAATGTCAACCATCACAACACCAATTGGAAATTTCATCAGGAAAATCTTTAACCCCTGAGTATCGTTACAAAATAATAACCCAAAAGAATCGGCTTGATACAAGAACATAGCAATAGGTGTTTGGTTACGATGAGTATAAAACAGTCTTTTTCAGGGTGTGTTCATGAACTTGAGTATGCAATTTCCATAAAACTTTCCCTCTTGATTGGTTGTGAGGACTGGAATTGCAAGCCAAATTTCCTCAAAGTCTGGAGGTACAGTTGTCGTAGTATTTAGTTTTACCGTATAATGTCAGTACAGATTTTCTTGATTAAAGGTCCTAGGAGTGATGAAATTATTTGGTACATTCAGCTCTGGGTAATATAGAATGAATGTGAACGTGTTGTTTGTTAAACCATATTGAATATTACAAAGAAAACATAATGCACCAATCAAATACTATTGTAAATATTTTTAACCTACGTTAATGTCACTTTTTGCAACACATCCAATGAATGTGGAATGAGCTTTATTTTCAAATGATTTATTAGGATATGACAATTTCGTTCATTTTATTCTAGTTGCCTTGTCTTGATATGAGTGGGTATAAAAACATTCAGCAGTTGTTAACGATTGACTATATATTATAAGTGCAGCCAATTTCAAATCGAATGAAAATCAAATGAAAATGATAAAGAAATATAACCCGTAAGATATATTTGTCAAATACTGATGGTCAGTAGGCAATGCATACGAAACCGAGTTTTGCCAGCGTGTACCAACCGCACAACTTGCTTTGAAAGGTTATGTGACAAGCTCAAAGGGTAAACGGCTGCGCCTCATGAAATACGGAATCTACATTGGCCTTAATTACAGTCCCATACACCCTCCAAAACAATGTATCTAGTATTGTAGTACAAGATTGCCAACTATTGTAGATTAATAACAGTTTAAGGGTGCATAAGCCGACTTTGGTGAACGTTCTTAGTAATTCAAACCAATTTACACTTCAGAATCAGTCATTGTTTCTTGCATCGTATTTGTTGCTTTTGACGAGGTTGTTGATCTTAAAGCATACTACCTTTTCTGTAAAATATCGTATTGAAGCCTTTGGTTTATGGGTGAATTGAAAAAAATGTCTTTGATGTCTTTAATATTTTGTGTATGTATCATCAAGACATTATTCAAACAAAACAACATAAACTGTCATATAAACTAGCAAATGAATAAATTTCATCACGCAGAATATTAAGTGCTGAACTCTACCCGGAGTCACCCGATCGCAGGGGCTGCTGGGATACATCGCGATGATGTCACGTGACTTGGTTATCACTTGGCAAACGGGGCCAACAGAGGAAGCTATTTCAAAATAGATTACCCTTGGAAAGGTGTAGCGAGTTAATAATAGGTAGTATTAAGATACAGAATGAAAACAAGGGGCCCATCAAAGGCCTAAATATCTTTTTGAATAGTGGTAGTATTTGCTCATATCAAACTAACGGGTTACGTCGGATTGTTGACGGCACGACGTTATACGTTGACACATGACCTTCTCGGTATTTTTTTAATTTTCGTATAGTTTATAATGAAATAGATCATATTCAACCTTCAACGTCTTCTTCATTGTTTACAAATATAAAGATACAGTGACTTCAAAAGCCTGTTGTCAAAAATACTTATAATTCAAGATCGTTTTGATCCATTGGTCCTTCAAAAATAATTGTCTGCTTGCTTGTTGTGAATCAAACAAATCCCAGAAGCAAAAAAGTCAAAGATTCAGCTTTGTTGCCAATATCCTGGATATACACTACCGCTATTCTCCGACATTCTACTAATCATTGACCGCACATTCACACTTAATGCCATTTCTTGTCACAATGTGCGCTATGTTACCAACAGCTACAATTCATGGTCGTACGAAAGTGACAGCACATGTTCAGGGCACTGTTGGCGGAATGAGGATGGGCTTCATGTTTAGGTTTTGAGGCAGTCTGATTAAAATCGACCGTGTTCCGAGGAATAAAAGTTTCAAAAGTTTCAAAATGTTGACTCTACCGAGATTCGAACACTATCTGTCTAGGCTATCCTCTCCACAACGTTGTGGAGAGGATAGCCTAGACAGATTGAGTTCGAATCTCGGTAGAGTTGTGGAGAGGATAGCCTAGACAGATTGAGTTCGAATCTCGGTAGAGTCAATATTTTGAAACTTTTCGATTTTAATCAGACTGGGTTTCGAGGGTTAACTGCGTATGTTTTAATTGCATAAAGTACTATATCGGGGTCAACAATTTTGCATAGTAATTTGACACTGGTTGAGTTAACCTTTAAACTAAATCTATGTTGCACCCTGTCTCCCCCCCCCCCCCTTTACTACTAAACTGTAAACAAAGTTTTACTGCATAATATTCCAAAAACAAAAGGGTTGAACTGACGTTAGTGATTACAGTTTATCGTTAAATTTTACTGGCTAAATGTTAACGCGAGAAGAGTGAGACAGTGTTGTTAATGTAACATCACCATGTGCTCGCGTAGAATTAAACATTGGAAAGCAGAATCAGGAATTGCAACTCGCTTTGAATTAATCCCTGGGCTCAGCTGCTATGGCCTGGGCGGCAATTAACGGTGTTCTGGTAACAGTGCTACCCCGTAATTAATGACCGGGATATATGACGACAGAAAATTTAGCCTCGCAGTCCGACACAGTTCCATAAACATTGGCCAGCTATGCGAAAACGATGCCTTGACCATAAGCACGTGCTATAATCAAAATCGCCTTTGTGTTCAAGATTTTACGATCGGTCGATTCAATTATCATTGATTTGCGCGTCAGACTTTGAATATTTATGGTGTACCATTGGTTTGTGCGCATTAACGGAATCTTGTGTGACCGCAAGAAAAGCCGTGGTTATATAGATGTTCATTGTCTTACACCAACTGACTTCCATTCATTATCACTTCAAAGGGGACATGTTTCCATTTACGGTAAATCAACGAAATGGGAAATAAACTGGTTGAAATTCGAGAAAAGATTTTCGGTACTCCAGATCACTTCAACGATATATTTATATATGCGCTTGGGTGAGTTCAAGGTCATGTTTTTATCTTAGTATAGATTGTTAATCATCAGACTTTCAGTGGGTAAAGAATGATGGAATTATGTTTCTATTGCCATTGGTTCTTATCATAACTATGTTTAAAATGGTTCATTTTTAAAGCTTTTTTGATAACTTTGTTTCCTTTAATTCTGATTAAGTTTTTGATGTTACGATCAGATCATGATTTCTGGATAATTAACCTTTGTACCAAACAAAAAAACCTCCTATTTGACAAAACAATATAAATAAGAAACATTTCATTTTATAATTCAAACTTAGTGTGGTGTAACGATAGATCGATGCTGTACTTATAATAATGCTTCATCTCTCGATAAACATGTACGTTTATATCGTGATATTTGAGACATAAAATAATTGAGATCATTTCGCTACATCTTACATCTACATCTACATGTTTACATGTTGGCATATAGTACTTTCAGGGCTCTGTTACTTATCAACCGAAAGAAAAAATCCATTTTATAAAAAAAAGATATTTTTTAATTATGACACGTCGAAGAGTGCTGGCATATGTGACACTCGTGGCATAACACGGAGGACAACAAGCAGTTGCAACAAAACACCCAACTGCTACATGGTGTTAATCCTTGACACACACCGTCCCTTGACCCCTAAACATAGAGGTGCACGGATGCGTGACACACACCATGCGTCTTCTCCTCTCATTATCATAGACATATTAAAGGGGCGGAAACACAACGGTATTTAGCGAAACGAAATTTTGAGAGTTAACCAACTTTGTGCTATCAATAAAAGAATAGAATATTGTATTTATGTACATGTAACATATCGAAACCGGCCGGTAATGCTTTACTGATTATAACTGGCATTTACTGAAATTTCTCAAACTTGGGTACAACTTGTTTTTTTAAATTGTTTTACATATATACCGGTACTTTATGTCAACGATTTGGTACGAGTCCGTTTGCTTGCATCCCGTTTTAATAACCGGGTGCATCGTAGCTTTGAAATCACAATTATGTAATTATAAATATACAGCTAAACGGTAAATATTGACTAATCGCTCGAGAAGGCTGTGAAAATAACAAGTCATTCCAACAAATATCATAAATGTAAGACATTTAAAATAATACTTTTAACATGAATTGTTTTACTAGCATGTGTTGTATTATATGTTTTTGTCTGTGAGACTGAGAGTGGGTGTATTGTTTTTGGTCTTAAATTTGGTATGAATCAGTTTTGGGCCGAGAGTTTGTGTGCGCACGTGTGGGGGTCGGGAGTCGTGTGGGTACTGTCTGTGATTGTGTTTGAATGAAAGGTTGTGTCTGTGGGAGAGAGGGGCGAATGTATACTGTGTGAGACTGATTTTTGACTGATGCGTTTATATATCGTGGTTTCTTATGAGTGCAGTAATGTATGGAGAGTGTATGTGGGGTGGGGTAAGAATGGGTAATGTGGTGAAAGGTGGTGCGAAATGTGATCAATGCAAATGTATTGTTGTATTTGTTATGAATTTTTAATTGTAATAGTATGTTTGTGTCTCGTAAGCCTTATGGCTGGGTGCTGACTTTTAACAGCTTTTTATATTGTGATATATATGTTCAGCATGTGACACATCAATAAAATATTCTTCTTCTTCTTCTTCTTCTTCCACTAAAATTGTTTGAACTAAAGAAAATGCTATCATGTCTCTTTGCTTGGAATTAACTTTGGTCAATGATAGTCTATGCAATGAATGTCGACAAGCATAATGTCCGAGTAACTCCCGGGCCCATTCCGAAGAAATATAGGTTTACAATTTTGAACGTTGACATTGAGGTTTTGAAATGTGTAGTATTTGAAGGGTTGTTTAGTGTAATTTGATGAGGTAATGTCCTATCGACATCACTTTAATCATGTCTTACTCAGACATATACCTGCACCGTGAGTGTGTTATATTAATGAACCTTTCATACAGTGTACAATCTAATTCCACTCATAATTAAAAATGAAATACAAAGAACATGAAATTAAAAACGACTTTTCAAAGACTAGATTTTTAGTCGAACAAATATTCAGTGGGAAAATATAACAATGTGAACACGTCAAATTTGAAAGACTGTACAAAATATTTTGATTTGGGGCATTATGTTGTAATAACCTATAAAGAAAAACAGCCCATGTCCATGTTTGACTCGTTTCAGCATGCATGATTATGACATACTGATATATGCCGTGTACTTTAGAGAATACCCTTAAGCAATGGGGTCCGAAAACTTTAAACCGAACAGAGCTCCTTTGTTGAGAGTGATATTTGATAATCACTTAAATAGCCATGCCTTTCATGTGAAGTGAGAATTCACTTAAAATATCTTATTTATTTGTTGAGGAACATGAGTTTCTTCAAGTATGTTTATCGATTCGAGAGATAAGATACTCTGCTGCATACATAGTGAATCTGGGTGTATTGCGCATGTGTTACGAAGCGTGTAGTTCTCTACACTGCTGTACAACGGAAAAAGAACCACCACTTTAACATTTTGCTCATAAAATTATCTTGTCCGTTTGTAGTCCGTATAATTGTGAAGCATTGAAGTAAATTTGTGTACGTACTTATTTCTCAAATTGAAATACTAACCTCTTTTTGAATTATCGGTTTGCTTTTCTTACGTGTTCTTGCATTCTTTCCTTCGGGCAACAGATAACATTTGGACATATAAAAGATAATAAGTATAATACCCCATATTTTCATATTCTTCTCTCGATACGTAATACAGAATAAGATATAAGATATATAGTCTATCTGTCTAAGTTAACAACGAGTCGAGTCTTTCCCCTGTAATACTCAATAAAATAAGTAAAGATACACATCAATTTTCATTTTTAGGTAATCTTATGCTAATATAAAACTCAAATCATGCCTAATTATTGAATATTGGGGTGTTCCTTAACCTTTCTTGTTGAGTATACAATTCAACACAATTCAAGTATAGCAAATGTGTTTCATAAAATGGAATACCTACATGCATTCGTCTTACGAGTTATGTTGTCAATTAAGTGTCAACTCACAACAGGTAAGTCTACTTGCATATGCGTATTACATCACCTATATCTACCTGTGAAAGTCATAACGAGTCTATCTGCTTGTGGGGTCACAGTTAATGACAGCTGAGCTCGCTCGGGCGTCCTGTGTGTAAGATTACCTGACAGGGGTGAGATGAACCCCCGGGGTTTGCTCACCTGGCTGTACTCTGATCGATCAGCAGACGACACCTTCTCTGGCGGGAAAAAGTAACTGTAAATTTTGTAATAGTAATAGCATAGAAGACGAGACCCATTTTCTTACTGTTTGTAATTTTTATTCAGACTTAAGATATGATTTATGGAAATGTGTGTCAATTGCCGATCCTTCCTTTCTGCATCTTAGCCCGTCTGACCAGGCTGGTTATCTTTTGCAAAGTAGTTTATTTTGTAAGCCATTAGCTGCTCTCACCTATAATATGTACAGGAGGAGGTTGCGTCTTACCTAACTATGTTTAACCCATCCTTTATACCCAATTGTGTACCCAAATGTTTTATATCTATATACTTATATATTTTAATATAGAAAATTGTACTATGGTGTCTCATAGGCCTTCAAGGCCGGGTGCTGTCTATTTTTATCTGCAATGATTTTATACCTTGTGATATTGTTTTATCATCCAAAGTGTGTACAAAATGTAATAGCACGTGACACTGAAATAAACTATTTTTCTTCTTCTTCTTCTTCTTCTGTAATATAGACTAATGCTAGAAGCAGTTTTCTTTGGATGTCAAAATTTGCATCGATAATTCATACACCAGCTGATGATTTTTAGTTGTATTAATACGGATGATGAACTTCCTGAATATACACTTCCAAGTTGTATCGATACATATTTTTTTCTGAATGTACACCTTCAGTTGTATTGATACATGTGTGGATTCACTTAATGTACACCTCTAGTTGTATTAATACGTTTAACGAATTCTCTGAATTTATACAATTTGTAGTAATGATACGTATATGAATTCTTTGACTATACACCTCAAGTTGTATCAATACGTATTGATACGAACAATGATTGAATGTAAACCATTAGTTTATTGATACTTATATAAATTATCTTGATGTGCAACTTTAGATGTATCGATACATAAATTTCTACATATTAAATTCTCTGAATTTATACCTTTATAGGCTTCTTAAACTTGAGATACACTGATGCAACTATTTCAATTGCAAGCTTTCAATTACTGTTCAGTTTCTTTAATCTGTTTTTCAATCCCAACATGATAAAGTACATAAATTCGTTGAAGATATGCGCCTATTGACTGACATTGAAGAAGGCATCCAGATTTTGTGATTGCCAACTATCTCGAGTTTGGTTTTTCTTTAAACTGTCGTGTTTCGGTTAAGGCTGAAATGAAACGAAACTACTTATCTTCTGAACAGTCACAGTCAAATTTCATTTTAGACACAGACACTCTTCAGACAAATTTGAACTATTTAAAGTGTTTTAACTAAGAAAGTCCAAGTTAAAAGTGTCGTCTGCTATGGCCGCCATCTTGAACTTTTTCTGCCGGAATATGAATAGAGATAGCTGTGATTTAGATCGTTCCTGGGTGAAGCTACAAGAGTCATAAAACGCCGTCTAGCCCACCATTTGCAAGGCAGCAATTCGCTTATGTCCCTTCCGACCCAACTCTTGGCCATTAACTCAGCGGAGCGAGGACGATTTATAGCAATGTCGGGATCGAGCGCTTGGTTTGTACGGGCCCCTCCCTGAGAACGGGGGAACTATGAATAAATTCAACAGCGTCATTAGAAGAAGAGAAGTCATAAAACCGTGTTGCTTGAGCAAAAAGAGAAAGGCTGGGCTTTGCTTCAGAATGGCCATCAGAACAGAGCTTACCGGACCGCAGTGATTTGGGTCCTGAGACGCGTTTAGCAGCTGGGGTTCTATACAATCAATTGAGGAACTATTTTCTAGAAGAGGTAAATCTCCAGCAAACAAAGCATGTTGTGACAGAGGCCTCACCTAGAGACGTCGCGAGGAGGACAATTGCATTGAAGTTCACAGGACGATGCTTACCTGGAATAATTTCACCCCCGTTGCTTCGTCTGGACGTCAATTAGTGGACTTGCCTCCTTTGCAATCTTTTTTTCTAATAAGTCAAAATATAAAATGGGTTTTTACAAAAATGTCTGTTTATATTAAGCTCTCAATTTTAATCTACTCTGTCTCAGCACATTAGAAGACGATCAGTAAAAATATCTTTGTTTTCAAGTCATCATATAGCAGAGAATCTTTATGATTGGCTGTTGGTTAGCTATGCTGTACAAGAGAATCTTATCAAAGAGAATGACCCGGCTGTACGTTTCTTAGACTATAATAGAAAACTTAAGAAAGGCGATGCCTTTGGAAATGCTATACGTATATTTGGTATAAGAGAGATCCTAAAGAAAAGGCTGGAAAGGATTTGTTTTGTATGGTATAATGAAGCGACTAAAAGAGAAGAAAATTAAACTTAATACCTTTATTTCTTACATTCTAAACAATACCATCCTTGCAAATCTTATGACAAATATTGCAAAACACAAAAGTAACCTAAATATGGTTGTGCAAGAAAAGCTTTCACGCAACTGTTGAAATTCTGTTTTGATTTTTGTTTAAGGATTGTATTTGAACTTTTTTGTTATCCTTGAAAAAAGCTGTTAATTGCATGACAATTCTTACTTTTGGACTTTGAGAGGTTTTGAGTCCTGACACGACATATTATCTATGAAGTGTTGCATAGTTCTAAATTCTAAAACTTTAAACATAAAAAATACTAAAAACTTAAACCCCTCTTATTATTTCAAAATGAAAACCTTTATCGATTCTTGCAAGTCATTGCAACTCTGGTCGAGATTGTGGATTTGGGTACAGTTAAATGGTAGAAGCTATTAAAATCATCTTTCTACTCTTTTGCTTAAAAAAAACCATTCTCTGTTCATGCAAGCTAGAACATAAATAAATGGTCAGCCCATGTCCTCGTTAAACGGTTTTGTTATATCCTTGAGACAGTGCAATAATGCATTTTGAATTTCAAATGAATAAGATGAACGTAAGCTTGTTTATCTCGCATCTGAATATGGAGAAACATTCTCAGAAAAGTTAGGCGATGTGTGTATTTTAATTTGTTTGATTGACTCTTAGAACAGGCGATAAAGATCAGTAAAGGGAACCGATTCAAAGCTCTTACAAATATCCAATGTAAAAACCAAAGTCAACCTTTCATATTTCAGCAAATCCAAAAGACTTAGATCGGACATTTCAGAGGAAGCACTTACCAATGTTTTAATATCACTTTGCCCTACATTTTATTCCAGAGATCTAACCTAAGTCTTATAACGTTTACGACCATTCATACGTTATGGCAAATATAATTTTAGTAACAGAAACGTCCTGTAAGAATGCGTTAGCAAACTTACTTCCATAAAAAATTCAGAATTTTTGTTTAATAAATACCCGTAGTAAAATGAAATGATGAAAATATCTGAGTTGGTATTGAAATTTCAAATTGCCTTAAGCAAAAGGAAATTGACTATTACATTGTTATATATCTTTTTAGAACGCACATCATTATGTGATGATCGAAATACACTCACCAAGCATGATAATAAATGACAGAATCTTCTTTGGTAAGCTTGACATTGGAACTCAACAGCTCATAGAGCCAATATCGAATTAACTATCTTAATTCAAAGTAAGGGGATTTCTTTAGGGGGGTTTAAATGTCGGATATAAATTCTTCAACATCAAGATGAGTCATTTATGTTTCTCATATTTTATCTAATAAGTTAGGGCATTTACAGGGATACATAATTTCAAAAGTTTTAGTAGACGCTTAGCCTACGTACCATGATCATTGCATTTATGAGAGGAAGTTATCAAATAAAAGCAGATTCGTTGACATCCATAGAAACGGTAGCTTTTCAACAGGTTTTGAAAGCAGCGTTGCAATGTAGGCCTGATAAATAAGAGACAAATAGACAACCCTGCCACACGCCAACAAAGAAAAAGGAATTTCTCCTCCTAGCTTCGTGACCTCGCTCTTCTGGCCACAAAACCTTAATGACCTGCATAATATAACGCAGAATTAAGCACTTCGAAATCGCCAAGCCGCCATTGTTCATCCGGGTGACTCACGACGTTGGGTGAAGGTCGCGGCCTGGCATGGGCGATTCGTGGATTATTGCTGGAGCGGAACATAATTAATAGAGAATTAATTACCCTTTCGAGTAATCTGCTCCCGTACAACAAGTTTGCGGTTAGCTTTCTTGCTGAGTCGCTCATAAAACCTCCTCTGCTACATTAAGGATGTCGTTTTACGAGGGGAAATGCCAGTCGAGATCTAATAGGCCTCTTTATTTGTTTTCATAAAGAATATTTAACTGAAAAAAATATTTTATTAAGAAAATCTAGTCAAGAAATTCAATCTTTTCTTACACACAAATTTTATCATTGGTAATGTTGGGAAATAGTAAAAATGGGAATGGCAATGTTGATGTATGTTCTTGTTATGATCTGATTCAAATCTTATTAAACCAGTTCTCATTGAGACCATAGCTCAAACGATTTCTACTGTTACGTTTTACAGTATGTAGACACCTTCATTTATTTCAAAATTCGAGTCCACAATTTCAAATTACATATAACGTCATCGAGCTGAAATAGCACTGGCTCACAATTATTTCCTTCTTCCGCAACAATAAGCAAGTATTTTCTGAGAGTTATCGTCGTACTTGTGTTCATTTCAAAGTCTTCATCTTGAAGGTACAGAACGGCCGGAAACCTATTTAGTAAACAAAATTCAAAGAACCACTTTATACATTGTTAATATTAATTTGATATCAAAACAGTCATTCCTAGATATATCGGTTGGTATATTCTTATGATCCCTATTACATATGACTATCCCTCGACGTTGCACGGTTTATGAAACATTTATTGTTTTCAATTTTTACCTTATAAACATGATTTTATACCAAATGTATTATTCTCAGAGAATCAAAACATCTTATTTCTTCGTTTTTGTGAGATTAATTTTTTTTAAAATCGTCCTACTGCCCTTTAACAATCTAAGCTACTATCCAATCTTAAACCTTGCCAAATTTCTTGTCTCCTTTTCATCAAATAGGTATGATATTAAGTTCAGATATTCAATCTTTAAAAAATATGTGTACTTGACATGTCCCCAAGCTATGCGAAAATGACTGGCCTAATTTCTTATGCACCTCTTTTCCCTATTTCGTATAAAGATGCAAATCTGAACAGGAAGAGTGGTGTTTACTGACAGGTGTTGGGTTCATACAGGACGGATGTTCCCATAATTAGCAGATGGAGGTCTCCTATGAGCTTCTTTAAACTAACAATAACAACACAAAGGGAACAATAACAACACAATGGGAACAATAGTTATAAGCCATGTCAGAAATACAACCCGGCCACTCAAAAACTGATCTATATAATAGTATGCGTCAAGGTTGACTTCTTTCTCCATTGTCATTTCCGTGTATATGTTTCCGGGTTTGTATCTACCGATATCCAGGTGTACGGACATCAAACTAAAGCACCAACTAAAGCAGTGGACACAGCTTCGGCCAAGCATGCCGATCACTGACCATAAATATTCATCAATACCTGAAAGTACACGACATAAATAGTGTATAGATGTTTGACAATTCTTAATGGCTGGTGTCAGTGTCAATCGAATCAGTTTACCCCCTCACTTCTCCCTCAATCTAAAATATCATTTTTCTATGATATGCTTGTTTCTTGTTTCTCAAGATACGTACTGTATAGAGGCTTTCTTCTTTTTTCAGTCTATTTATTTCACTTATTTTCATTCATTTATTTTCTATTTCATTTGTGTGTTTTAATCCAGAGTCAGGTGTCCAAAGCTAGTGTGTAAATTATTTTCAATTTGTAGCTTTTACCATAACGTCTTAATTCACTTTCAAAATTGTATAGGCCCCCGACTCAAATTTTAACCTACATACAATATTTTTAATAAAGGGCACCTGATTGCCGGTTGCTCAGTTGTACAGAGAAAATACCTTCTTTGGTACAGCCTCGTATTTGGTAAGCATATGCTAGTGATACCGTGACTCCAGGGCGTAGTGTGTAGATATTGAAAACAAACCGAGACTGCACAACAGTCTATCAGTTTCATAGTTCACGTTTGTCCATAAGACCGCTCCAGATAATAACTTCGCTACAGGGAGTATGCATACACTGAGACCTACGAAAATAGGCCCTGCGGTGAAATATGTTCTATAGAATAGATTAGTCTACATTTTAAACATATAAAGACACTTATATTCGTGATTATGATAATTGGAGTGCGGAATGCTTAACTAATATTGTTGTAAAAAGTAAATGAAGCGTTATGCTATACTAGTCTTTCATATATTTCACATTTTGCCCTCGTTGTGTTGTATAGTTTGCTTTGTACAACTCTATTGGATGCTTTTAAAAGTTATGAAATCAGTACACCATTTTGAAAATAGAAATACACTGCTGTGTTTTAAGACAGTGTTTGAACTTAGGTAGATATGTTTAGCTGGCTAGCTCTGGAACAAGAAGTTCAATTTAAAAACTATTTTTAAACCAACAACTTAAACATGAATAAGATGTAAAAAAAGAAAAATCTGACGATTATTAACATGTTCAAAATCCTAACCACACAAAGCAAATATCATAACAATAAATATTAAGTCACAATGACTAAACAATAGGAAATGATTTCTAAATATCATATTCAAGTATTTTCGCTACTCTAGAGCCTCAAATAACGTCAAGAGACAAAGACAAATGCTCTTACGATCCCAGTAACGGAATCCGTGTAAGTACTTAATTGTATATCCATTCTCTAACGTATCGTTGTTTTTCAGAAAACAAACATTTAAAATGGAGTGAAAGGTCTAATTTTGAGAGAAAATTTGTTTAATTCTTAGTTCAAACCAATAGACAATAAATAAAATCTTTCCTTTGCCAGAAAATTGGCAAAAACAAACAAAATCGAGCCGTAAATACCAGAAGAAAATATGAATCTCAGAAAGTTGTGTGGTGTTACAAAATACAAAGGGGTTTAAGGGTTTGTTTTGTAATATTTGGAGGAATAGTTCAAAGAACGAAATCCATAAAAATAGCAAAAACATATCAGTAATTGTTGTCAGCTTTACAATGGGAAGACAAAATGTGCACTGCAAGGGTTGAAGCGCGTTTCAGAAATACCGTACTCTCTCCACTAAGTGTTCTTTTCGTCACCTAGTCATAACTGTGTTAATGATAAGAAATATTGATCATCATCTTACATATTGGATAAAGTAAAATTATGAGATTCTTCAAAGGCATATAGAAGTTGGTGTAATAATACTAGACAATTCTTATGAAGAAGGGGCAAGAATTAGCCCAGAAACGTCGTGAGAAATCAAATAAAGAAGTTGTTATCCATAAGAATTGTCTAGTATTAAAATTATGAGGTTTTATATATCCATTGTATTTTACATGTAACTATGTACACCATATTGTATTAAGATGTGTATTCAAATTGTTCCAAAACGTACGGATGAGATTTTTGTCTTTGAATGGAGCAAATCTATCGGAGAGTTATCTCCCCTTTTTGGTCAATCACGTTCACTACTAAATTTTACTAACAGTTACAATAGAAATAACTGTTTGATTTCCCTCACAGTCAATTTAGATAAGAAACTTTAAACCAATTTGCCTAGGATATGTCTACATTACTTATTACCACCAGAATTAACAATCTTAGAGAATTCATAAATCGACTGAGCTTTTATCAGTGGAACTACGGTACACAGAAGCATTTGTTGTATATTGCCAGCTTGTGTAGCATACGATTGTTAATGAGGATACCAGAGTGCCGGGATACGGGTCATTACGTAGGGAAGTGCTTCCGTGTACGCCCCCTCTCCCTCAGTGTACTCCGCTCCCTCCCTTCGTCCCCTCCCCGGTACTGTGTCGAAGGAGGGTCAGACTGGGGGAGGAATGGACAGGTGTGATTGTGGAGCTGAATTAAAGGCGGAACCTCGAATGTGACCGAAAGTGACTTAAAGACAATAAGACATTAAGACAATAAGACAATAAGACATTAAGATGTTCTTGATTGTTACGGTGGAAGGAGGAAGAGCGTCTATGTTTTATTTTTCTGAGTTTTTTTAAAAGTATCAATAAATGATTATTTAAAAAGAATTTGAATGTATATGTATACAGATCAGATATACAAATTATGAAAGGTAAACTCATATCTATTTTGCTTAAGTGGAGATGATGGTTTATAAGAACGTGTTTTTCTTCAATCGACAACTCAAGAATATAAAGATATCTTGAAGAATATCTGCACAGATGATGTTGAGCTTCACAACATGTATTCGTGTAAGGGCCGCTGGTCAATCAAACATTTGCAGATGACGTGTTATTTGAGTGATTTATGTAGGTGATACATTCATATTTATTCATTCAAATTATACTACTTCGTTAAATACTAACAGTTTCGATCGTTGTCAATTTCAGTACAATTTAAAACCATTGCATTTCCTTTCGTTTTCATATTTTGACTACGACCTCCAGTTCCCCTCAAAAGGAAGTAGAAACGAACTTTCAAACCTTCAAAAATATAAAAATGGCGGAATTGATGAAGGTGGGCGACTTGTTTACACTGATGGGTACCTGGCATCTGCATTAAAGGAAAGCCAGCAACGCACTAAGGCGATCAGATCTATAAAACCTGCTGACCATCCGTGCCAAGCTTTCCGGACAGACTGTATACAATAGGTACTGGAAGACGTGGAACCAGACCGTTTAAGGTTGCTCCCCATGGATTAAGAACACCCTTGGGTCATTCCCTACAGTTCATAAGAATTAATCTGATAGTAATCCTAACGGGCATATCTCTGCCTAACAACGATTTCATATTTCGTTTTCATCCTATTTTCAGGCCCAAGGCGAAAACACGGCTTTCTGTGAAAAATATGTGTCTGGAATGATAACTGGAGCCATACGAGAAATCATGGAATATTTCCTTGTTATGATAAGGCATTGGATTCTACTGAAACTCCTGACAGCGTTGTATGCTAAGCGTTGTTCTATTGATAGAGAACCTCTAATACCTTCCTAATTACCCCCGGCTGAACGCTTGGGGGAGAAACAACCCCATGTATCATATTTAACAGTCCCCGATAATCATTCGTCATTAGGATGGCTTGCATTTTTATTATTCAACGATTAGCCACAGCATATTCGCCCACAAAATTAACCGAAGACGCTTCCAGTTCGCAAACTCCTTGCAAAGCTTCGACAGCGATGCAAGCTGCTACTTTCGTTTTCAGGTTCCCGAGTTGAAAAAAAGATTACAGCTTACATCAATTGTTCTCTCGTAATTTATTTTTGTAAAGAGAATATTTTAACATATGATACATTTATGTGAAAAAGCATGTGCATAACTTTCGACTTAAATGTAATTATACTCAAATGGCCTTTGAAGTAGAATGTACAATGCAGAAAGTAGTTCCAGTTTGAAGTTTTTCCTTGCTAGAACGAGGTACGCGATAGATAACTATTCTCCAAAAAAGTATATTGTCATATACTTTCTCAAACCATTTTTTAAACATTTCCTGTTTCAATAATTTATCTATTCTGCCTCTCTCCATATCTTAAATCTCGATGTCTATGTTTAGTTGCTTCTCTATGTATATCTCTGTATCTTCCCTTTGTCTACACCCCTTTCTCTTTATCTGTCATTGCATTATTCTGTCTATCTTGGAATCGGTTTTTCTGTCAATCACTCTTAAATGGTACTCTCTCTTAGTCTCTGTCTTCCTCTATCTTATGACTCTTTTTATGTTACCTTTCTTACCTGCCCTTTTGTTCCTCTCAATTGCCTTGTCTTTTGTTTCGTTTCATATCAAAGCACATCTTAATACATAGTACTATTTTATTATTTCTTATAGGAGACACTTAATAATTCGTAACTCTACACGAAGCATGGGGTAGTGACACCATATACCATAGCAAAACACAACTGCCTTTACAACTCAATAAGTGATAGTAGCCATTCAAGAGTTTCTATCAGCAGCACCGAATGGCGTGATAGAAGTCGTGTGGAGAAAATAATGGGTTCAATAACGATTGTGAGGCTCAGATTCAGTATATCAGCTTCTCTACTGGCATTGGTGCTTTATGTGCCAAAGGAATAACATGTCTGTACACTATAGACATTTCAAGACACAATTGTGATGGACCAATATTTTGATTCAGCAACTGCAATAGTTTAAGTATCTCTTGTCCCTTTGTTCTTTCTCTAATTCATCTATCTCTCATCCCTCTTTTTCTCTCATTTATCTTAGGTATTGCCACCCTGCCTCTCTTTTCCCTTTCTTGTCCCCCTGTCCCCGTTGTCCCCCATCTCTCTGTCCCTCTAATTCATCATTCTCTTATCTCTCTTATCACTCTATATCTCCCATGTCTATCTATCTCCCATCCCTCTTTTTCTCTTATTTACCTTTTCACTCTGTCTCTCTTTTCCCCTTATCTTTTTCATCCCTCTGCTTCCCTTGTCCCTCTATCTCACTTATGCCTCTTTGTCTCTTATATCTGTCTTCGTATCCCTCCATCTCCCTTGTCCCTCTTTCTCCCTTGTCCTTCTGTCTCTCTAATTTCTCTGACTCTCTTGTCACTCCATTTCCCTTGTCCCTCTTTCTTGCTTGTCCATCTGTCTATCTTTCTCCCTTAACCCTATCTCTCTCATTTCTCTGACTCTCTTGTCACTCCATTTCCCTTGTCCCTCTTTCTCTCTTGTCCATCTGTCTATCTTTCTCCCTTAACCCTATCTCTCTAATTCCTCTGACTCTCCTGTCACTCCATTTCCCTTGTCCCTCTTGCCCATCTGTCTATCTTTCTCCCTTAACCCTATCTCTCTAATTCCTCTGACTCTCTTGTCTCTCCATTTCCCTTGTCCCTCTTTCTCTCTTGCCCATCTGTCTATATTTCTCCCTTAACCCTATCTCTCTAATTCCTCTGACTCTCCTGTCACTCCATTTCCCTTGTCCCTCTTTCTCTCTTGCCCATCTGTCTATCTTTCTCCCTTAACCCTATCTCTCTAATTCCTCTGACTCTCTTGTCACTCCATTTCCCTTGTCCCTCTTTCTCTCTTGCCCATCTGTCTATATTTCTCCCTTAACCCTATCTCTCTAATTCCTCTGACTCTCGTGTCCTTCTGTCTTAACCCTCTATGTCTCTTAACCTTCTGTCCATCTTATCCATCTGTCTCTCTTCAGCCCCTGTCTCTCTTATTCCTCTGTCTTTCTTACCCCTCTGACTATCTTGTCTCTCCTCTCCTTATCCCTCTATACTCGCTCTATCTCTCATACCTTCTTATCCTTTTTTTCTTTCCTATTCCTCTATTTCTCTCATCCCTCTGTCTCCTAACCCTCCCAACTCTCCTATTTCTTTGTCCCTCTTATCCCAATATTTTCCATCCCTATGTCTCTCTTATGTCTGCATATCTTCAATGATCCATTTTTGTATTCTCTCTCTGTCTCAGTCCCAATTTCCCTTTCTATCCGTCTCACTTTCAATTTCTTCACCCTCTGTTTTTTTTTCTTCTCCTTTCGTCCAACCTTGCAGTGAGGGCCATCACATTAATGCCGGTTTGTCAACTTTAGAATTAGAATCAAGCTATTCCAATCTTCATTATCAAAGAAGGATTGCACCTAGTTTGCTTGTAACTGTTTGAGAGATCGAATACACGTGAAGGGATCCTTACGGCATGTCTAGAAGTAAGCGACGTCTGGTCCTGTGACGGAGCACCAATAATAAAGACACTGAAGTAACGATATAACGTTATAGGAGACTTGTATAAAGTCTAGAAGTAACTGGCTGCTTGTCCTGAGTACATCATCCAGGAGTCTGGAACTCTTTGATGCTGCAGAGATTGGTGCCTCCGCCAATAGTCGTCCAAACGGGCCTGCTCCTTTCCACTACGTTTCGCATTTATTGCTGCGATAAAACCCGGAAGCGTCAATAAAAATTCCAACAATCGTCCTTGCGCGCGGTTTTGAGCTTCAATGCCGCGAAATGCTTTTGGACAGTCTTTGATTGAAACTTCAAAGGTTTTAAAGGAGTAATCTTTGATTTTATTATCGTTATTTTTTTCATATGTTATGAAATCGGTGCAATTTTGAAATTTTCATAACTTTGATTGTAAATTCTAAACCTGTTTCAACTGCTGAGCTTAACATTTCAACCACATGGTATAATATGTCAAGTGCTTGATGTCATTGGTTGAAGTTGTTGCTTATCATAATTTCAAAATTATTATCAAGGTAACGTATGTTTATTTCTTCTTTTCATAATGTCAACTTTTAACAAAACCAACGTGAACTTGCGCCCAGTGACAATGTGAGTTGTATGACCTAAAGAGATGTTTTAGATGAAATTAAGGACATAAGGTTAGCTGGATTTAAGGCTTTATACAACTGAAATATCATTTCTTTTCATTAAAACTTTAAGTTAGTCCTTAAGTTCTTGAGCAAACTGTTTGGTACTGCTTCAACTTTTTTCAAGCCGCCAATCAGTGTTTTGAAAACTCGTCGACTGAATAGAGACCAGTTGGTCAATGTTTAATGATTGTGTGCGTTTTCTATTTTCTAATATAATCATACTGACTTCAACATTTAAGCGATGATATATTTTCAGTCCTTTCACTTCCTATTGTACTTTCTAATTTTGCCTTTGGTAAATTAAATCTCAAAACTTTATTTTATCTATTACCATCTAATATTCTACAATGCAATTTCAACAACTGACCTATATATATCAAGATACATAAATAAAAAGTACTTAAAGTATGACACAAAGTGTTGCTTATTGCATGATCATCAGCTTTGTAATAATTCCTACAATTGCTATTAACAGACTCGAAGACGCAATGCGGCAAATCAAATTGAAGAAATTAACATTTAATTATCAAAAAGAAATTTCAATCGTTCGTTCCATTTTCCTAAATAATGTCTTTTCCATTTTTGTAAAAAATATCACGGACAAAGTGCAAAACCCATTGATCATACCATCACGAACAAACATCATACCAGCGAATCTCAAAACCCAATCTTTGATGTTGTGGCCATGCAGGAGGACGATTGCTGATCATTGGAAAAGCGATTGTCTATATTGTTGTTGAATTTGGGACATTTCTCAGGGTCTGCTGTAATGTTTGTCAAGTTTTATGATCGTTCAAATCATTCTGCCAGAGACGCCGTTCTTGTCAAACCACATCGATTGGTATCGACATCAAGCAACGTTCCCGATTTTAAACCAGCCTACATATAAACGTTTTTGATCGTCAGAGAGCTGTTTATAAAACTTTCCCTCTAGAAGGTCTATTACGCTTCAGCGTTTTAACTGATTATTTGGAAAACGTTTTTTCAACTCATGAACGTTATAACACGTCTGAGAAACTAACTTTTAGTAAAAAAAATTATGAACAAAATTAGATTCCTAAAATTATTATGAAATTATGCCTCAAGATATACTCTATTAAAGTGACACAGATATTTTGTATGTTATTTTAGTAAGGGCCAAGATACCAAATGTCCTGAGTCTGCATCTTTATCACTCAATTGCCAAAATTATTATATTTTCTTGTTTTCAATGATAATCGGAAATTGTTTATATAATTGATAAACATCAAAATTCTTCTTCCCATTTACATATTTGTTAGTTATATCATCTACCTATTACTAAACACTCTCAATCAATGTTTGATATGATTTTTATTGATAATAATTGTCTAAAATTACGTTTCACTTATTTGCGCGGTTTCAGATCAGAAACAGATTTCACTATGTTTATTTTCACTATGTTGAACTGATAAGCATTGGATATCTCATTTTCAGAAACAATCATTTATTGTCGAAAGAATAACGCCTTCAGTTTTGACATATTTGACTCCAACAACAAACTCTGTGCCCCTTTAAAACCGACCATCATACATGTGATATCTTTCCTCTTACGCTAAATATGTTTTACTATTGTCAATTTTAACATACCTTAACCTAAAAACATTTGTCATGAAATCATAGCAAAGGCCTTAAAAACTAAGCTGTATGCAAACCAGATTGTTTGAGATATAGAGGAGAACTTCCCATATAATCACAATTCTCTTATCAAAATCATAATTTCCCAACACTTTTCATAAATTTATGGCGAAAGTGAAAAATCTGAACAGAACGCAAAAATATTATCCCTTTGATGTTTACCTCTACAGGTAGTTGAACATCAGGTCAAGTCATTTTTCACCTCACCTTTACACTCGTGAACGCGTCAGGTGAAACATAGCGGTCACGGAGGATCTTAGTAAATGTCCCCTTTATGTACGGCGGCGACATCAAACAAAACTGGCGATGTTGAGATATTATTGTACATCCATACCAGCATACAGGTGATATCTACCATATCTTGTCACTTCATATCAGACGCCATGGGGTTTTCAAGTCAGCGTATAGGGGGATAAAGTCGGATCCACGAGTTTTGAGAAGACAATAGCGACAAAGGTTCGTACTAGGTTCGACTCCCGTAGATTTCATCCATGATATACGATGAGGTCCTTAGCGTGCATTAATTCTTTCTCGTCGCATTTTATCTATTCATCAATATCTTCCTCTTTATATCTGTCCCCCGAGGTTTTCTCACTTTCTTGCTCTTTTGACACCTCCCTTACTTTTTCACTAAGGGCCTTCTAAGTTTATCATTTCGCTGACGCGGAACGTGTTCCAAGTGATTATCTGATCATCGTTATCACTGATTCATCAAACCTGTCCTTGCATATTTTTAACGATGCGTCTTCATATTCTATGATAAGAATTAATATTAATTGTGAACGTGTTGTGTCGAATACCGCCTATCTCTCTGAATCGTGTTGTCTGTCAATCTCTGTCAATTCTCTCAATGTCCTGTTGTCTGTCAGTCCCTCGGTCTGCATGCGTTGTGTTGTCTGTCAGTCCTCTATCTCTCCGGATCGTGTTGTCTAGCAGTCCCTCTCCCTGTCGCTCCGGATCGTGTTGTCTGTCAGTCCTCTATCTCTCCGGATCGTGTTGTCTAGCAGTCCATCTCCCTTTCTCTCCAGATCGTGTTGTCTGGCAGTCCTCTATCCCCCGGATCGTGTTGTCTAGCAGTCCTTCTCTCTGTCTCTCCGGATCTTGTTGTCTAGCAGTCCCTCTCCCTGTCTCTCCGGATTGTGTTGTCTAGCAGTCCCTCTCCCTGTCTCTCCGGATCGTGTTGTCAGCAGTCGCTCTCCCTGTCTCTCCGGATCGTGTTGTCTGCCACTCCTCTATCTCTCCGGATCGTGTTGTCTAGCAGTCCCTCTCCCTGTCTCTCCGGATTGTGTTGTCTAGCAGTCCCTCTCCCTGTCTCTCCGGATCGTGTTGTCAGCAGTCCCTCTCTCTGTCTCTCCGGATCGTGTTGTCTGTCAGTTCTCTATCTCTCCGGATCGTGTTGTCTAGCAGTCCCTCTCCCTGTCTCTCCGGATTGTGTTGTCTGCCGCTCCTCCATCTCTCCGGATCGTGTTGTCAGCAGTCCCTCTCTCTGTCTCTCCGGATCGTGTTGTCTGTCAGTCCATCTCCCTTTCTCTCCAGATCGTGTTGTCTGGCAGTCCTCTATCTCTCCGGATCGTGTTGTCTAGCAGTCCCTCTCCCTGTCTCTCCGGATCGTGTTGTCTGTCAGTTCTCTATCTCTCCGGATCGTGTTGTCTGGCAGTCCCTCTCCCTATCTCTCCGGATAGTGTTGTCAGCAGTTCCTCTCCCTATCTCTCCGGATCGTGTTGTCTGGCAGTCCCTCTCTCTGTCTCTCCGGATCGTGTTGTCAGCAGTCCCTCTCTCTCTGTCTCTTAGGATCGTGTTATCTGGCAGTCCTCTATCTCTCCGGATCATGTTGTCAGCTGTCCCTCTCTCTGTCTCTTCGGATCATGTTGTCAGCAGTCCCTCTCCCTATCTCTCCAGGTCGTGTTGTCTGGCAGTCCCTCTCCCTATCTCTCCGGATCGTGTTGTCAGCAGTCCCTCTCCCTACCTTTCCAGATCGTGTTGTCTGGCAGTCCCTCTCCCTACCTTTCGTATCGTGTTGTCAGCAGTCCCTCTCCCTGTCTCTTCGGATCGTGTAGTCTGGCAGTCCCTCTCTCTGTCTCTCCGGATCGTGTTGTCTGGCAGTCCTTTATCTCTCCGGATCGTGTTGTCAGCAGTCCCTCTCTCTCTGTCTCTTAGGATCGTGTTGTCTGGCAGTCGCTCTCCCTATCTCTCCGGATCGTGTTGTCTGGCAGTCCCTCTCCCTATCTCTCGGGATCGTGTTGTCAGCTGTCCCTCTCTCTGTCTCTCCGGATCGTGTTGTCTAGCAGTCTCTCTCCCTATCTCTCGGGATCGTGTTGTCAGCAGTTCCTCTCCCTATCTCTCCGGATCGTGTTGTCAGCAGTCCTCTATCTCTCCGGATCGTGTTGTCAACAGTCCCTCTCCCTATCTCTCCGGATCGTGTTGTCAGCAGTCCCTCTCCCTGTCTCTTTGTCAGTCCCCTTGTCTCTATAAATGTCCCTCTATCAGCCTATATCTATGGCTTTTGCCTATCAGTCCTTCTCTAACTTTGTGTCGTGTTATCTGTCAGTCTTCCTGTCTGTCAGTCTCTATCTCTGTTTCTTGTTGGCTGTCTGTCTGTCTTCGTATGTCTCTCTGTATCTGTCTGTCTGTCTCTGTCTCTGTCTGTCTGTCTGTCTCTCGGTCTGTCTGTCTCTCTGTCTGTCTGTCTCCCTCTCTCTCTGTTGTATAAAAGTCACTCTGTCGGTCTCTCTGTCATTCCATCTGTCTCCCTCTCTGCTATGTACTGTCTGTGAGTCCGTGTGTTAAACTGCCTCTCTCTGTTGTCACTCTCTGTTGTGTTTCTGTCGGTCCCTCTGTCTGTTTCTCCGTGCCGTGTCGTCAGCCGGTTTGTATGACTCTCCCTCCGTCTGCCTCCTAATTCGCCCTCAGTTTAATGTTTGTCTCAACGTTGGTCTCTCTTACCGTCGTTTCCGTCTGTCTCTATGATTGTCTCTCAGGCTTCCTGGGTCCGTACTTTGTTACATGACTAGCCACTTTGGCAACCCTTCTGGCTCAGCTGAGACGCCTATATGCGTATTAAGCTCTAGTGACCCTTTCTCTTCGTAATTGTATGTGTATGTATATTACTGTTCATGTCTATCTGTACTACGTACCTGTCCCTTTATATATGTCTATTTGCTTCTGGCTAATCGTCCGTGTATGGTTATCTCATACGTGTCTCTATCTTCTACAACATCTTCCCCCGTTTGGCTTTAAATTGCACAAGTCTCTATCACTGGCTAATTTAAACCTTGCTGCAATTCTCATATGTTTTCTCATTGAACTATTGTGATCCTTCGCAGCAGCCTGGCAAGCAAAGAAAGTAGGGGAAATGCGGCAAGGCCTATCTTAGCAAGTCATTGAGACTTGTGTAAGAATAGGCCATGCATCATAAGATTACCATGACTAGTCTTAAGTCCGGACCATTTCCCCTTCATGACATGCCTGGACAGCGCTTACGGCGACGTCAACAATAACCCACCACTCTCCTAGGACTTGTCACTGCATTTCAAGAAGGGTCAAATAATCTCAATCAAAATTACTTGCGACGCCTCAAAAGGAATATGCCATGTCGGATCCGTGCATGTTTGGCCAACAGTGGGGATTTACAGATTGATCTTTCGTGTCACCTATACCACGGTATGACCTTGTGTCCCTGACATTACCAGATGTATTGAATGGTCCCTCAACATTCGTTATTTGTTCCTTACTTCCTATGTCGCTTCATTCATAATGAGCATACAATGTATAATCACAAAAAAAGTAGTGTCTGGATAACTACTGCCCTTGTTTAATGTCCTCTGTTTGTCAATAGTGTATTTATTACAGGTCATAGCCTATTCTCCTTTTTCTTCTTCGATACAGCAGACACCTAATTCTCTCCCAACAGAAGTACTCCGTCATAAAGGTTCCTATACGGCCGCTGTATAAGAGCTACCTCTGTTAGGAGAGAATGCAGACACCTATATTTGACCTCTTTCTGCTGATTAATATTCACATTTCATGTTTCTCTCATCTTATACCTTACATTTCCCTATTTCGTCTCCACAATTTGAAGATTTATGAACGTGCGAGACTCTAATCAGAACTCTATTTGACGAAAGTAAGGTGTATCCAATGAATATTCAAGATTTTTAAAGGTGTTTAACAGGTGGGGTTATTTTCAAGTACAAGTGTTTGGTCAGCATGGTAGCATGTACTGAATAGCCTGCAGAACACTGGTGTCGTGTATCTCGTCTACTGACAGTGCACTGAAGATGGTACTCGAAGGATGACCCTGGAGTCAAATAGACTGCTTTCAGGTTTTCAAACAATGTTTTAAAAAGAAGGTAGAACTCACACATATTCATGAAGTCTGTCATCCAGACCCTATATGGCAAACTCTCACAGGGCTGGTGAAGGAACTTTTGTATCTATGTAAAGTTTACATTCAATGTCCTCATGGTCTATAAAAGTTTATTTTAACAAAAGATAATCAAATGCTTGAATTTTAAATTTAATATATGATGATAATAGGATTTACTCAATTCATCACTCATCTTTTGTATCAAAAATGAAAAATATATATTCCACCGTGATCATCGCTTGATATCATTCGTCATAAAGGTCAAATTTAGAGCTTATTGTTTTACCAATGCGAAAGCAACTATAAACCAATAAAGCCATAACCTATTGTATTTCATTTTGACAGAATTAATGCAATCTGCATAAATTTGTTCGCACATTTTAGTCAAACTTTAAATCACCTATGTCTGAAAAATTTCCTTCACGTAAAGGGGACGTTAATCAAGTCTATTGTGATGCAGTTGCTTCGGGAAGCATTTAGCTGGTGAAGCACTTAGGCCAAGTGGAAATGGCAATGCGTGCTCGCATCAAGGTCTAGAACTAATTTCCAAATATTTTCGAGTGTGTTCATCTTTCCGTGTTTGAGATCAGAGAAACGCTTTCTGAGAGCATGTGTTTTTGAAGACCCGCATAATGTTTTAATTCCCGTTCTCAAACGTTCAACTGTCTCTAGCACCACGATAATGCCACTCGAAGTCCTTATGCTGTCTCTCGTTTAACCAATACATTACGTCTTGGCAGTGTTTTGTTTTGATCAGTTCTATTAGATAAGTGGTGATCTCCGAGGATACTGTTGAGAGAGAGAGAGGGGGGAGAGGGAGAGAGAGAGGGGGGGAAGAGAGAGAGAGAGAGAGAGAGAGAGAGAGAGAGAGAGAGAGAGAGAGAGAGAGAGAGAGAGAGAGAGAGAGAGAGAGAGAGCATAAAAGTGAATGAGGAGGAAGACGGAGGGAGAGTCTTACAAACAGGCCGACGACACGGCACAGAGAAACAGACAGAGGGACCGACAGAAACACAACAGGAAGAGGCAGACTAACACAAGGACTCTCATACATTACAGAGCGGAGAGGGAGACAGATTGACAGACAGAGGGACTTATATACAACAGAGACAGACAGACAGAGGGACTTACAGACAAGAGACAGACAGACGGACAGACAAAGACACAGAGAAGGAAGAGACACATACTAGGCAAATGTAGGGAATATTCATAATCAAATACTCGTAGTGAATCATGGACTTACAGGCAGAAGGCATTGTCAGATAAAGAAAGAGAAAAGGGTTTAGATACAAAGATAGAGACAGAAAGGAGACGCGGAGAGACACTAGTATCGATACCTTCATACATCGACATAGCTAATATGAAAGGGCTTAATCGTTACTATTTGTTTTAAATTGATAACTTAAATCATGACTTTTAGAATATTCATATGGAGGCCTGGAAAGAGGAAGGATTGCCAACCTTACCACCATGATTAAGTTCGAAATTTCGATACCTAAAATTGATATTTAAATACATTTATATTTGATAACAAGTTGTTTTAATCAGCATGTAAAATTTATTACTTAGTGTCTAATCTCAACCTTTTAAATGCCATTAGTGAAATGTAATTTGACCGTGCAAATAACGGATATTTCTATTGGAAGAATGTTTTATTATATAACATGTCCAAATCAATTGTGAACGCTCTCATTTATCCAGTAAATAATCAATAAAGTATTGTTCGCGGAAGCGTTTAAACGAGGTGACTCTAATGCCGAAATAACTGAAATTACGGAGTCGTTACAGCCTCGTTTTCGTGTCAACTTTTGGTGTTTCTTTACTGGAGAGTGACGTGATTAGCTAAATGACCAAGTACCCGGCTGTTAGCCTCCATTTCGATCTCGACTAATCCCGGTCATCCCTCCCTTGTCACGTATTGGGATAAATTACAGGGTTCGGACGTTGTTATTTATGACAGCCCCTTTGATTCAGGGGGCGAGTGACAGGCCTATTATTACCTCCCTTTGCTCTGAGTATGCCCTAATGTGCCTTATCGTAACACGGGGGTCAAGGTCGGGTTCGCCAGAACGCAACAATCTTCATGCATTCGGAATGGCTTTGACTGATTTACGATGCCAGAGGGTTCGTGCTCAGTACTTACAATTCAACTGTAGTGTTTGATTCGTTAGAAAATTTCAGGACTTTGAGTATCCATTTGAAAAAAAGTACTTTGTGAGCGTATCTCTTCCCAAATTGACATGTTGAGACATGTAAGTCCTAGTCATTACATCTAGATCCCTATACACAAGCCAAAGCAACTCCAGTGGCGATGGGTTTTTTAAATTGTCAATGAATTAAGACCATCCCCTTTCCCCTTCCTCTTTCAACAGGTCAATCTAAGTATGTCAGTTGTGACATGACAATCTCCGCAGGACAATGCCATGATACAGACAACAAATTATATACTCTACTTTCATTCAGGCGCATTTGCAAATATTTCTAAAACTTCCTAATGATTAGAAGAAAAGGGGTCTTGTAAATGAGTAATCATTATATACACCATTGAACGTAAAGAAAAGTTCTAGTAAAGTCATCGTATTTGTAATATAATGGAATAATCTAATGATATTTTTATGAAGACATGGTATAAACCATTTTCAGCCTTTCTTTTTTTGTGTCATTTATTTACCTTCATTCTACCAAGACTATATCTTTTCATAGTGTCATTTACTTTTTTTCACATTCATTTACGTCAGTCGTCAGATATGGACACGATAAAATGCAAAATGATGAGAAAATAAGAATTTCTTCTGTTTCGGAAATTCTTCCGCTCGCTATTCTGCTGTTTATTTTTGGAGTTTGCAATGGTCAGTATAGTGGACACCGTCACGTCAAACGGTCTATAAATCTACATAGATACAAACCAATATTTACATCTGGATTTACAATTATTCAGAAAAATGGCGATTCCTTCATCTTCCTAAGATCTAATGGCTGCTACAGGAGCAAGTCTTGATTTATGCCTTCCATAGCTGACATTGTGAAATATCACTTGGCTGTTTCCCCGACAAAGGGTGATATATATTAATTCCCATCTCTCTCCGAGGCTCAGTGAAACTGACATGGCCGTCATGCAACATGGCCAATTTCACGCTAGTTTCACGCGCGTCTTGAAATACGAAACTAAGGTGAAGAATTGAACATGACTTTGGAATTAGCTTCACAATGGCGCAGCGCGTGCTGGCCTTTCAAACTGCGCGTGCGCGCGACAGGTATCCGGAATTTGAGTTTAAAGATATTTATACACTTGCAGGTGGCAAGCCATTGACAAGCCATTGAAAACCCACTGAACTGAGATAAGCTTAGGGGAGTTTGAGGGTGATTTTGGGATAAATATTCAAACCAGTCAAATATGGTGAAAGTATTGAAACGATCAAGTGGTTCAAGTAATTTAAATTATCAAGTTACCAAATGGTCAAATCGGTTTAAATTATCAAACCAAACAAATGGTCAAACCAAGTGTATGGTCTACTCCACTAACAGACTGGTCAAACTATTCAAATGATCCAAGTAACCAACTAGAGTGGTCAAAGTAACTAAATGATCACACCGATTTGAAAATCAAAATCAAATGGTCGCACGTACAAAAAAATGGTCAATTCCACCACGTGATCAAACTATCCAACTAAATGGTTGCAATCAAGCAACGTTCGCGGCAGCATGACCAGACCAAGAAAGCATGCACAGGTCGGTACATGGGTTGTCCTTTAAAAGAAAGAACCTGTTTTTACTGTAAGGATTTTAAAAAAAATAAATTCCATGTTTTATTACACTGTCCTTTATATGCCAATGAGCGATCGCAACTTTTATCAAAATGTACAAGCATTTTAGATGTATTTTGAAGTTTGGATGATTTTGAAAAACTTAGTTTTGTACTCGGTTGCCAAAACCTGTCTTAATATCCTTAAGAAGCGGATTGAAAATGTGTATATATTATCTTAATGTAAAGTTTCCCTCTTATTTGTATTTGCAATATTTAGGGGTTTTCCCTTTTATCATGAACATTCAATTGACATAATTGTCTCTCATCATTCCGAAAGGAATGGCTCAACCTTTGATTATAGTTATGTTTTATGTATCATATCGATGAATCATGTTGAGGCGAGACTTGAATAAAAATGTGTCTGTCTGTCTGTCTGTCTGTCTGCAAGTCGCTCCGCACATAACAATCAAAGCCGATACCAACGCTAGCTACACACAATAACTGCTTGCCAGGCACGACAAGTCGGAGGTACAATGATCTCCTGATAAGCGGATAGTGATGACTAACTTGAGATCGTTTTTACTCAAAATCACTGAAATAAGGACCAAAACAAGTATCATTCATTGTATGGTCATGAAGTTCTAATTTTTCATTTTGTACGTAGAAAATAGACCTTTATAAGAAACAAAATAGTGTTTGATTGAACAGTAGTGGTAAGCTACGTAATGTCATGGCATCATCTTTGGATGTAGTACTATCGATTTAAATTTGAGGAACTACTTAAAATCCATTCTGTAATGGTAAAACATATTGATAGTGGACAATTAGTTGCTTAGAACACAATTAATGTATTAACATGTATTTTCGTGCTCGACTTGGCTGTTTCGGGGCATTTGCACTCACTTCACCTTTATATCGATGCGATAAAATACATATTATATGAATTAAATACTTCCGGTCTTTTAGCAGTAACAATATAACCTGAATACGAACACATTTTCCAAAAAATTTACATGATAGATTATTTGAGTGCAGATCGCTAGTAATAACTAGAGATATAAATGCATTCTATACAATCAATGACATATTGGCGTGTGCCTCTAATTTTTTTCATCGTTTGTTTTGTCCATTGAAAGAAAAACATGAGCCAAGGTATACATGTATACAAATCGGGAAGATGTTTTCTTTTTGGCATTTTCGCAATGATTTTAGATATTAATTTTCTTAACATGATACCATGTTTAAGGGTAGCCTACCTTAAGTTGAACAACGGCAAACTGACATGTAACGTAAAAAAGTGTTTTGGCTACATGGGGGTTAACGAAGTTTCTGATGACTAATACTAACACAGGACCATAACACTTCACCGAGGTCCACACCAGATAGCTTTGTGCTCTCCGATATGCTTGCAACTCGGCCTCCTGCTAATATAATGTGCTTTTCCCAAGACATTCTCTTTGAAAAGCAGGACATTCAATTTGCGTTTAATGATGATCAAAAGAACTCGCATTTACTCGGCTGATAGCGCACAGCATTGACTTTGCCGCGAAACAGCACGCGCTGTGACGTCATTGCATGTTGGAGATGACATCTCGCTTACACGAGATAATTCAAGATCTTCTTTGCGGACGAGAAGGTTAAGAAGCAGGTTGGAGGAACATATTCAAGGACTTCCTTCTAAATAATGTCATGCTAAGGCGCATTTCGATGTGATTTGGATACACACGGTGTGTTGTTTCAAATATGGATAGGCAAATTATACTGGATTTTTGAACATTTTATGAAACCATAATTTGACTCTTTCGTACAGACTTGGTTCTTAGCTCTTCGCTAAACAACGCCAAAAGCGACACCCAAGGAAAGTCAAACCTAAGAAATTACTGAGCAGCGCAGTGCAGGCATGATTGACTGAACGGTACTGATGGCTGTCCACAACTTAGTTTTCATCATACTAAGGTGATATTGTTTTAGTGTTTTAGGTTTCTGGAGAAAAGACGAGAGAAAATTTGAGGATGCATGGACAACTTGACGAGCCGTTATTTGAAGGGCGGTCAAGACCAAATCTACAAATTTTGAATTACAAACTGTGATCCACTTGGTGGGTGGTTGACCTACGCCCCCCTCAATTCTGGAAGAGATGCCGAAAATGGGAATAGTTTACATACGGACGTACGGAAGCCATGTCATAAGCTCATTAAATAGACACCTTGTTAGCATATTGGCCTTACTCCATTACTCGCTCAGAAATAAGTGCTATTACAATGGAAATAAACTATATATCTGGAGCTTCTTGCCGCCAAATCAGTAACGATTTGAAAAATGCCAACAAGTATGTAATCAGTAGTGTTCGATAGAACTATTTCTCAAAACATTAAAACGGTTAAATATGGGCTTTTGATGTTTTCAGAATATTACCAAACAGATACACATGCTATTGCTAAACACCGTTGTACTCACTTGATCGATACGCTTCATTAGTTCAAATATTTATATTGATGTACGCGCACTAAGTGCAAGACTCAAATGTTGCAATTTTAATGATTTACCGGGGACGAATATTAAGTTAAGATCAGGCCGTCTTTGATGTACCGAAGATCAAAGATTGGCGATATCGAAAGAAGTAAATATGAAACAATTACTCGCAACGCCGAGCTCTGTATGACAACATTTCCACCAGGCCAATGTTGACATATTTTCGCGATTTTGACGGGAAGATGACATATCGCACTTTTCGCTCGCATAAGACGAGACTCGTTGGTTGGTTTGTTTAAACGGTTCTATCTGAAGTTTAACATGTATCTTGAACATACATGAAACTCCTTTGAAGTTTTCATAATGTCCGCCTTGACTGTATGGTATACGTTTAACAATAGTTATTAAGAAACTGGTCGATATGAGAGACGGTTAACCGAGCAAACAGAGAGATCGGTTTATCCGACCGAAATGACCACGATTAAGCCAAGGCGGGTTACTCCTCAGCTGCAATCTATTGTAGCCCGCTTAGAATTATTTACTCGTTTTTGATTTGACAAATGTGGGCACAAACAAAGATTGTAACATTGTCCATTGAGAGGGGGCAGGCGGTCTTCTAGCTGAAAGGCATTCTCTGACAAGATGGGGTGGTTTCAATGGCCCGAGGGAGGTGATAATTTGTCATACGTGACGGCTGAATCCCGCCGCTCTCGACAAGAGAGTACCAACTGATGGCAACCTTTACATTAGGACGTTTTCATTTGCCGCTCGAGTATAAATGAAGTTATTTATTTAACTTCTCTGTTATATGGGCATCTAAACGTTTGTCTATTTGCGATGTTTTTCGAAACGTCTGAACGTTTTGGGGTTTTTTCCAGACGAACTGGAAACGTTTCAGAAACGTTAAACAAGCACATGCTTTATTCAATGGAAACGCTTTTGAAATGATATATACAAACGTAAAGAAAATCCAAAACGTTGTAGAAACTTGTATGTGTTGAATACGACGACTTAAAGATCTTATTTGGTACCCCTGCTTGAAGACTATCACTTTATTCAGTTAGAAAACCTAAGAGGAGGTTTTGTTCGTGGTCTTTTTTCTGGTCTTTTAAAGGCGTACGACAAAATGGTATCATTGAGTATATTAACGAAACTATCTCCAATTGATAACAATTATTTAGGTTAAGTGACATGATATTTATTTCTTTTCGGTTAAGGGATGATTAGAATGACTAAATTTATTGATGTCATAAGGAATCTAATATTTCACTCATTTGTCATGATCAATATTCATTTTGAAATTTCGTCTTAGCCTTTATAGTCTTCATTATTGTTTAGAAATTTTAGGAACCACCAAAGGGTTGGAATTTTATATCGCCGCGATAGAAAACATGTCAGGTACTTTGAAAATTATTTATTTCTATTTAATTCAATTAACGTAGTTCTTTATATGATGTGAAATTTTCAGAGGAAAGGTCGTCAATGATGTGTATCGAATCATGACAACAGCGTGGTACTCTGCACTGCTAGTTAACAACTTGTGATCCAATCAATCACCCCCACATTTGACACATAATCTGCTGAGTCGCGGGGCTAATCATGCCAATAACACCAGGTTTCCTCACGGAGGCACCGTAGCGTTAAATCCGCACCATAAGCGAGAAATATTTACAATTATATGATTTTCCACTTGCCCGATCCGTCGTCTTGTGTTGTCAACATGAGAATTGCATGACGGATGAGCTTCACCATTAAGCGAGTCGCTCGCCTGACTTGTAGCAATTAGCTACTTAACACGTCCAATTAATGATAAATGGCGGTCACTCCTGTAACGGACCCTATCCAGGACATCTGCCGGCTACTGAGGAGGGAGGGGTCAAGAGGCCCCTTTATCTTCAGATAGGGGTTGGAGGGGGATACTGCTGTCTTTTTAGAACAGAAAACTTAAGTCTAGAAAACGAAACCGGACATTACTTCGATTTTAAACTCTTCTCATTTCTCCTTGGCGACCCCAACGAAAGCATTCTTGTCAACTTCTCATTAAAAAGTACATCTACAAATGAAAGTGAATGAGCAAAGAATTAAACTTCAACCATTTAAAGAAAATTATAAAGTTTCACTATGATGTTGAAAAATATGTATATGGTAAAGATAATGAAGAATTTTTTAAATGGTTGTTTCTCAATTTAATCCTTTCTATTTTGTCTTCCATCTTCTATTTTTCTCTATCCCACTGATAAACACAATTGGTGCGCGATGTTTCAGAGTATAGAGAAGTTGGCAGTTCGTGAGAGAGTAAAGTCACGAGCAAAACTAACCTCCCATATTGTTAAAAGAGTAATAAACAAAATACTGCTGCCAGAGAAAGGCAACGTTTAATGGATGTGATAGGCACATGTTTTATCAAGGAGTGCTCATGATTTCATATATCACAGTATGATACTTTTATTTTTTCGTCTGTTCACATGGGGTCTTGAAATTGCTTTTTTTTCAAATTTTTTTTAGGCTAGAATGTTTGACATCTACCTTAAAAAAAAAATTAAATGTAGAAATCTAGTATATTTAAGTTTTTATCGACATATAAACTCCCAGGCAAAAGAGACGTTTCACTTTTATTTTTTCATGAAAACATTAAGAGGGCTGGCACGGGTTTGATTCCAAGCAGGAAACGATAGTATTACTGCATCGTTTCCTCTACACGAACGCATCGCATCGAACACAGCCACTAGAATTTTGCATTCACAAACACGTGCAAAACGTGCTTTTGAGGCATGGTTTGTGATGCACGTGCAGCAATGTGGTATAAATACCCTGTTTGAAAGAGCCGACATTCAGTAACATAAAGAACACCAAAAGTATGCCAAGACCTACGCAAACGCAACGTGACCAAGCGATCGGTATGTCCACTATTGGGGCTTCCCAAAGTCAAATGGCAAGAACCTTCAACTGCAGCCAAACAGCCACCAGAAGGCAATTAATACGCTATCAGCAGACAGGCCAGACACAGGACAGACCAAAATCGGGAAGACCAAGGGTAACAACTGCGGCCGAAGATCGCTACATCAGGCAGATTCACCTCCGAAACCGATTTGTAACGGTGAAATCAACAGCGGTCATGTCATGTCATCAGCACAAGAACAAACCTTCGTCGACTTCGTTTGGCTGGTACACGAGCCTACCGCCCCTTCTGTGGAATGGCTTTGACCCGTTTACACAGTCAACGCAGATTACGATGGACACGTACTGTACGCCGGTGGCAGCGACGTGACTTGGAGAGGGTGCTGTTTACAGACGAGAGTAGGTTTTGCCTAATCAAGAACGATGGC
Source organism: Phorcus lineatus (assembly GCA_921293015.1). NCBI lineage: Eukaryota > Metazoa > Mollusca > Gastropoda > Trochida > Trochidae > Phorcus > Phorcus lineatus. The sequence continues at coordinate 26,461,152 of OV121085.1, read as the reverse complement.
AGGGTTTGAGTTTATCGACGAAGGGGCGAGCGTCTCGCGTCAAAGAGGGAATCTGACTGGCCAGCGATACATTGATGAGGTACCGAGACCTTTCATCCAAGAACAGCCAATAGGTTGATGTTGCAACAAAACGCAATACCTCACACTGCCCGAATTGTTAGAGATTACCTCGAGAACGCCAACATCACTGTTTTGCCGTGGCCAGCCAATTCACCAGATATGAACCCCATTGAACACCTTAAGGATCACCTTGACCGCCATTTGAGACAGCTGGTTCCACCTCCAAACAACCAGCAGGAACTTGAGCAAGCTCTGTTAAACATATGGAAAAGGGTTCCTCCTAACGCCACCCGACGCCTGACGACTTCAATGAGGAGGCGTGTACTTGCTTGTGGTCACACTCGGTACTGATGACAGACTCCGTTATTCCTGTGACTACATACAGTTTATTTGTCTTTTAACTCCACATTTGTGTCATTTTTAATATTGACCCCTTGTCTCTTTCCTTGTGTTTTGGGGCAAATCAAATGCCGATATTTGGATGCTTTTTAAAGAGAATATTGGAAAATGAGTTCTGTTTATAAACCAATCGTCAGAATTATCGTCAATCATATCTGCGTATGTTTGTATTTTAGACTTGAAAAATTAGTGAAACCTTTCTTTTCCCTGGTAGTTTATAATCTTTCTGGGACATTAATTTGGGAACACATCATTATTGTAGGACGCCATATAACAAGCAAAAACAACTATCTTATCTCCTCTAGTTACGGAAATTAAAAAACGACGATTTCTTAAAAGGCGCGTTTTCAGAATTGGGAACAGATATTGATAATTTAAGATGTAGTATAGTTGGCTTCTGAAGATATGCTGTAACTCTTTCTCAGTCCTTTTTATTAGCCGTCGATTAGAATATTAAGTACTTTATATGATGACGTTTCCTTTTGCACGCAGAGTCTATCAAAAGAAGACGGGCATGCTTCCAGTGAAATACTCTCAAAGAAATATGTCTGGTAAAAAAAAATTGTATATCATTATTTTTATCTTTTCTTGCAAAGTACACAATTTTAAAACTTTGTCTTTTAGCAGTTTTTGTTTGGAGAAGTATATGGTTTCGTGACCTTAATGAGTTGATGGTGTATATACTCGGGGAAAAAAAAGAAACTATAGCATATCTCAAACAGAGCGTTGGTAGATAAAGTTGATTTGAGTGTTTTGGTATTTTCAAGAGGTTAAAACAGTTTCAGCTGAGACTGCTTGATTAAAATCGACCGAGTTCGGAGGAATAATATTTCTTCTACCAGGATACAAACTCATCTCCGCTCAACATGGTCTGACGACAGCCAATTTAAGATGGATTGTTCTATTACCGGTTTAGTACGGAGAAAAGCTAGTTGTTGGCGGACCAATCACATCGTTGCGTTTACAAGGAAAGACGGCGGCGATCATCATGTAAGAAGAATAGTTCACATGAGTTAATTCCTCCTAGTTTCTGATATCGAAAGCAGTTGGCCTTGCGATTGCTTAACCGAATATGCTACGTTACGAGCTGTGCTCAGACCGTTAAGTAGAGGAAAACCCGGTAGCATCGTGTTCGTATTCTGGTGGATATCTGCTTTAATCTTTTATTTCTCGGAACACGATTGATTTCAATCGAACTGGTATATGACGTAAGTTAAATTCTTACAGCAGTAAGCATACATTTGAAAATGACATCATGGCGGCCAAGCACGTGCAGCACGAGCTTTTGAAGTAGCCATCATCAAGTGAGCAGAATATTCGGAATTGGCCAGCTGCGCATCTGGGCGTACTTGATTCGAGCACCTTCAAAAGATGTGAAGTAGCGGCATGTTTTCCTTCAGTCTAACATGATGAGGGCATTGAAAGGCGCGTTTTCTGGCGGTCAATCTGTGTTGAGTGTTGCGTCGTCCTCTCAAGTCGGGAATGTGGAGCGCTTGTTACAAACTTGGGGAAATAAACATCCTCTTGAGTTTAGAGGCCTTGTACATAAACATACGAAGGTGTTGCGGATATATTTCTGTCAAGCCCCTAACATAAAGCTTTGGATACTGCAGGTGTAGTCTTGTGGGGCATATTCATCACATACTCAGCATCATTGCTCCGACGCATGGGCGTTGATGTAGTTGTAGCATACACGATGTTAATAAAGAATTTTCGAAAACAAATATGTAACAATGCATCGTTTATAAATCAGAGGCGAGTCCGATGAACAAAACGCCGTATAAGAGCATTCTGCTTTGTCATGATCGACGTTCGGTGTTATAAGACGTTCTATCGCAAACCAGGAAGCAAATTACAGATAAATATTACCAAAATGGTTGGTCATAAGCAGTGACATATTTTCAACATGAGCACATGTGCACTTTGCAACGATTGTTTCAGCGCGAGTTACAGTATTTCGACGTCTAGCTGTGGCGTCGTAAAACCATTTTTCGTGACGTCACTATTCTTGGCTGTCTCAGGGGAAGCAGGCCATTTTCTGAGTACTTCCATGCGTTTCAAAAGGGGTAGAAAACTATAGAGATCATTACACTCGGAAATGTGTCAATTGACTTTTACGAAACTCGTGCGAAATTTGGTATAACCCTCGCTCTCTCTCGGGTAATACAAACATCCAAACTCGTTTCGTAAAAGTCATATGACATACTTCCTCGGGTAATGATCTCTATGTAATCTACTCAAGACTTCGTTACTTCTTTGAGACCGAGCTAACATGTACTCAACTCATATCTTTCCATGCAACCTTTGTTACACACTGGCCCAATTTCTCAGTATTTTTGATGGAATCCTTCAGCGTTGAAAATTTGCATCATGGATAACGTCGTTATTAATATAAAATCAAATTTGGTGTCTGACTGTTTTCTGTCGTGTACGAATTCTGTGTTAATCATGACTCAAGTCTTTACACGGCTGAAATGCTCACTTTGAATCTAACACTGTTTACCACCAATCAGGATTTGATATTTTTACACAGAAAGTGCTCTTCTTGCGACAGAGGTAAGTAGATACATGCAATAATGCCTTTAAGATGATATTCTCGGGATATTTTGGACAACGAAACAACTTTCGATATTTGGTCATTTAGAAGCATTGAGTGATGAAGATTGGTACATATTCTTAATTCATTCTCGAAAAGTTTATATCGTGAAAATTTTAGACTAAGATTGTGTCACCTTGGATTGAGACATGGCTCAAAATTCTGTTCTGTTCATCAAGCCGTTCATCGTTTCCGTAGGGAAAAAATGCAAAGTGAACTTTACCTATTTGCGGCTTCCGGTCACAGTTTGAACTTCTCAAGACGTTGATAGTGAAAACGAACGACGCCTTTCTTTCTACAAGTGTTTTAATGTAGCTGCCGCTGAGATTATACCATCTTCCTACGCAAAGCTTAACTATTGCCAGTCTCGAACTGTCCAAGTTAACCCTTGCTGCCGACATACGACTTTCCTGTGCTAGCTCTCTAACTCACTGCAAAGGAATTAGATAGTCCAATCAGAAAGCTCCTAGCAAAAGCTAAATCCGGGCACTCGAACAAACATGGATGCGCCCATGTCGCAGTCCGTCGACTGAAAGATTTGTAAAGAGAAAGTGCCGCCTCTAAAGCGATGAACAATATATTCAAGTTCATTTATGGTTATAGTCAATTTGCGTTATTATTTTACTACAACCTTATAGCGGACAGCGGCCTGTCAAAGAATTTATTCTTAAATTGCTTCGGTACACTAATCAAGATCGATAAACTTGACCCTGATTTGAAGCACCGACTCGATGCACTACGCCCGGCAAGACTTTATTTCCTGTCATCGTGCAATTGTTTTATCTTTTGTGCTTGCAAAAACTTTATTGAATACCCATTGAACTGAAACATTGATTAAATTTTACATAAATTAACCGATAAAATTTGAACATCTCGCGATGTCATAACACTCGAAATGTAGTAGCCTGTGACCTCGTTGTATCGCGGTAGTAAACGTTACTCTCAACAAACTTTACTTCTTGCAGTCAAAAACCAGGTATGTTGACGTGTACCATTTAAATATCATGTTGTCAATAAAAAAAATAAAAAAAGTAAAACAATTGTTATATTTACTTCCATTTTCACTGATTTGATTGGGTCATTTTCATTTTTGAAAATATTACTTTGGTTACTTCGTATGTGCTTTGATATAAAAATTATTCTCTCTTCATGAAATGTTTCCCGTTTGGCTTGTACGTGTGTTTGTGTACAGTTGGATAATAAAAAATGAGACTTGTGCACATGACAAAGATAGCCCCCCCCCCCCCCCTCCCCTCCCCCCCCCCCCCCCCCACTAATTTTAGGGGAAAAAACAACTTTTTTTGCTCTGTATCTCAATGTTTGAATGAAAAAATAGAATATTTTAAGTTTCTTGAGGCATCTGACCCTTTTCTGCAGATTGAGAATAAAACTGTATTTAGTCTCACCGACGTTGTAGTCTAAGCCCCCCCCCCCCCCAATGAGCTAGCAAATCTCTAATTTCAAGCCCCCCCCCCCCCCCCCCCCCCCCCACTCTCGAAATTGGTGCTACGGGCCTGTATACTAATCATTGTATATCTAAAAATATTTTCTCCCCTATAAATTTGATTTTCACATATTTTCCAGGAAAATTTTTCAGCTATTTGAAAAATAAACAATGTGTAAACTGTACTTATTTGATGAAACAATACAATTATATAATGGTAACGACCACATAAATGGGCCTACATAGGCCTACTTCCATTTGAAAAAATATAAGGGGCGCAGTCATATGTTATTTATTTACCAAAACCGGTCCTAATAACAACAAAAACATATTTTCCGTCCATCAATACATTTATATACTGAATCTTCTTGTTTGAAAGGTTTGCAATGCCAACTTCTTAGTAATCTGATCGATCAGGTCAATCTCTATGGGCGCAGCCATTTTGATTATCACGCAAATGATACGGCGTCACCGATTGGTTAGGGTAAGGGAGGTAACTGGAGATTACTAAAAATCGCCAGAGGGGGCGCTAGTATCAGCACAGGAAAGTCTTATGTCGGCAGCAAGGGTTAACTTGGACAGTTCGAGACTGGCAATAGTTAAGCTTTGCGTAGGAAGATGAGATTATACTTGCTGCGGTTTGTGCGTTAATTCTTCCAAATTTCCTTTAGTTTTTTAAAAGCAAATCGCCACGGTATATCATCAATTTTTTTCACCTACAAGCATTCTTAACCTCTAAAAAGAAACAATTTACAGTTAAAAAGTTGTTTTTGGATTAATTTTATAAGATATACTTCAGAATATAAGATCTTTAGAAAATACGGGAAACATATTTGGTACCTGGTTGATATACTAATTTAAAAACCGCGACCGTTATGAGTCTGCCGAGTCATAGACTCAAAACTGTGCCCAGAATGTTATATCAACAAACAATAATTCGCACATAAATTTTAAAATCCTTTAGATTATGTCATGTTCAATAATTTTACAATATATAAAAAAAATTCTCATCTGCAGTAATTAGTAGGTTGCTAAACAGCATTAGAATTAAATTATCCAAATTGACTGCATATCTGTTCTTAGACATAACCAAGTCCGGACTTGATTGGTTCGTCAGTAACGTGTGTGGCATGACTGCAAGTGTATCTGGTCGGCAAATAGGAACATTATAAACATATGCCGTGGCTGGTTCCATGGCATGGGTTCGTTTGATGTCTAGATCACTGTGGAGTTTAAAAACATAGATTCAGTGACTGAGAATGCCCTATAAAATGAAAGGAATGCCTATACACATTTTAACCTGCAACAGTGTCCATGTCATCGAGAAGATTAATCTAGCGTGACCTCCTTATAATGCAAAAGCTTTTGTCACGATAGTAAGACTTGAAAGCTAAATTCGTGATCAGTGATACTCCGGATGCTTCTTCCTGATTTTATAATCATTACGGTTGTTGTTTTTCTGAAAGAATAATCCAATAATCCATTTTGAAAACTAGTCTAAATCTAACCTGCTGTAGTGATCACGGCATTGGTAACGTTAATCCATCGACAAGACATGGAGAGATAAAGTAGCTGTCTTACAAAGTTGGTAATACCAAGTATGCCATTAATGGAGTTAACCTTAAAGGCACTAGTGCACGCTTTTACGGTTTAAATTGGCTATTTTAAGGTTTACGAGGACTTATGCATTCACTTAAACTTTCTATCGATGCAATGAAATACTAAACATTCTTTACAATTTACCTGCAATCAACAATGAAAACGTTAAGAGAGCCGCTGTCAGCTTGGACATATAAAAATCTATGGTTGGCTGTGTTGGATAAATTATTGACACTTGGAAACGGCTGAACTACTATTGTGTGCAACTATTGAATTTACCTAAACTCTGAACTGAGAACAAATCATGAAATATGTTTTATGAAAGCAATGTTGTTAATTAACCGATTTAATAACACAGTATTAGCATTGTTATTAGATTGACCTTAGCGGCTGCCGTTTCCGCTTTTCTGGTAATGAGCAAAATTTTAATATTTCCGATATCGTAGTTCATGCGGATTTATTGTAACGTAACATTAATACTTCCGGCCTTTAAAAATCCACCTTACTACCTGAATACGTAAATATTTGTCAAATAACTTACGAGGTAGATTACTTGAGTGAGGATAGTGAGTAATATCGAGTATAAAGTATATGTGCATTCGTTGTGTTTACGAAATATTGGCGTGCACTAGTGCGTTAAATCTAAAATCATTAAAGACTCATTTTCATTAAACTGGTGTCCTTTTATACCAAATCATAAATCGTCCTCTAAAGATAACATTACATGAATGGTCGTTTAGTTCTCTATAAAGTAGTGAAAATAGAACCCAATTTTAATTAATTTTAACGATCCATGTCATATCGATGACGTTTTATCAACGTTCTATCCACTTGAATCTTGTATATTTACAGGCATTGAAATAAACATCAAATCATGTGAAATATATCAACTGCTAACGTTGCTAATGCAAACAAAACGTTTCGGAACTCTATTCGAGGCACTGTTGATGTATGGGAGCGCGGAGTGCATGCGATTTATCCTTACACTATGTCGTCCCGTTAACCGTGCTTCTTCGTCTCGTTCTTTTAAGCCGGAACACATTCTAGTGCCACTTTGTGCCAAGTTTCCCAGACCTGTCACCCATTTAGACTGGATATGGGCCGTTTTTCATCCATCCGCCAATAACAGTTGGTGAAATATTATTTATTGCATCGCACTTCATTGTTTATTGCTAAGCGTATGAAACAATTGATATGGCAGAAAAGAAAACATTATCTCCAACACGAAGTATCTTTTGTATCAGAGGAAACGTTTTCTGTCAAAGGTAAATAATAGATGAAAGTTGCAAATATAACATAATACCAAATATTGTCTCTTTGTCTCTTAAGAGGTCAAAAGCACGGCTAGGATTATAATTTATTTTAACTTTTATCATCGTTTAAAATAATAGTTTTCGGTTTAGGACTTACAGGGATATACATGGGCATTCTACATGTCCAACTAAGAAAGGGTTTTTAACAGTAACTTTAAACAATGAATGGTTATTTTTTAAAATCTTGGATTTTTTGTTGTCTTTTTAGTGTAATTTTATGGGTTTGAGTGGTGGTTAAAAAATTCGTAAAAGTTAAGGATTTTCCAAAAACGCTTAAAGTGTGAGTAAACTTAAGTTTGTGTTCGGCTATCTGGAAAAAATCTATGAACGAAATTGGTGTCCAAAGCTCGATAATTAAAATTTAAGTAATTGAAATTTTACTTAATGTTTTACTTATGGTATTTGATGTGTACAAAATTTAATATCTTATTCGGTTTAGAATAATTATTTAGAATATTATTCGGTCGGGTACACTAAGATAGTATCAAACAAGATTCATGAAATTTATTTCAAGTAAATGATTCCAAATTCTGGTAACTATTTCTAAAATCTGCAAGATTAGAAATATCTAGACTTTTTCAAAATATCAATAGTGAATCTATTTATTCAATCTTATTTTCATTCGCCTGTCTGTTTCTGCCACTTATCTTGGATCAATGATATCGAAGCGTCTCAACGTGACAAGAGTATGTTTCATGAATTTTTATGCGGCTTAAATAGAGCCAAAATATCATATGACCTGAGTAAAGTTCAAATCGCGTATCTAAAGTTGCATATTTATCTCTTAAATTCTAAAATTATGACATTTTCTTGTTTTCGATTGTATGTTAAAAATAGACATATGATTGTATAAAGTCGAAATTCAGCGTCCCATTTACATGTTTATTAGTTAAATATCCTGCTGAGCAATACCAACATATATTTCTCGTTCTGTCTGCTACGTATAAGTTTCCAAAATTACGTTTGAGTCATTGTCGCGCGCCGTTGTCCGGTTTTCGATCATAAATCTCGACTGTTTTTCTTGTTTATTGTCACTATGCTATCTGATAAGCATTGAGATGTTACGTTTTAGAAACAACCACTACTTCTCAATGAAATAAAACTATTAATGAAGTTTGCCATAGTTGACCCCAACAACGTACTCTGTTCAACTTCAAGATTTTCTTTAAAACGTTTTATAAATTCGGTTTAAATTTAGTTTCACATCATGACTGGCTACGTTTCCAACATTCATTCCTGATGGCGCTTCTAGTTTTCTTCCTTATATCTACTTCTCTCATCATAATACTGTATAATTACTAAAGAAACAGTTCGTCCTCTGCGGTAACACGCTATCACTAAGCGCAGTCTTGGGTGAAACAGCGGACGATTTTACGTCATTTTACGAGCGTTTCTTCACTACACAATCAATCTTTTTTTCAACAATTTGGGAGATGCAACTCACTCTTCAGATGCAAATGCGGGTAACTAATATAAGTTCCCATTGATTTACTCTGAAATGCATGAAGTGCACGTACGATTTCGTCGTTTACGTTCCAAACATGTTTGGACGACAGGAGCTAATCATGCTGTCTCGTCAGCTATTAACTGCAAAAGATGTATGTATCTCATCTCACGCTAAATAGGAGAGGTTTTACTTATTTCAACCAAAATGCTAAAAACAAGGATGAATATTAAAAACGTAGTTAAGAATCTACTATTTTACCTAATCCTACAACACTTTTGTAGTGTAACAATCTGCATTCCAGTTTAATATTGAACATTTTAGGAGTGCTTCAATTTGTTGTATTCCTTTACTGAACTCTGATGTGGGCAAAGCAAAGTTTTCTGTTGGGACCGCTACTAGTAAGTATCTATACCAGAAGAAAAGTTAGAAGGAAACCCTTCCATTCTTTGAGGCATGTACAGCTGTGAAACCTATGACCATCGGCTGGATTGTCATCTTCCCATGGCAAGGTGAAAACGTATCATGATAAGACTATCCATTTCTTTTCGTTTTGGTCGTGATGTTGTGAAAATGCTGTATTGGTGACTTGTTGATTATTAAATTGAAATGATGAATTAAATGGGTGGTAGCACAGATTTTCTTTACACCAATAAAGAGACCTCACAAAATAGAAAAGAAATATTACCAACCGCAAAACAATCCTCAAAAATAGAGCCATGGGCTCTGTAGCTCATCAGACTTTTGATAGAAATAGGTGTTTGGGTTTAGACCATGGGGTCATGGGCAGTGTAGGAAAGATAGCCTGTCCCAACGTTCGAGTTATTAACAATCAAATAAAAAAGGTCCATTGCCCATTTGGGGTCAAGGGGTCACCGAACCTACAATTTAAAATCCCTGTTGGCCAAGGAGTCTACACACACCTTTTCAGCTCTCTAGACCTTTTGGAACTGGAGAAGAAGATGAAAATAGGTTTTTCAGGTTTTGACCCCTGTGACCCCATTTGGGGTCATGGGGTCACCAAACCTACAATTTAGAATCTCCAGTGCCCAAGGAGTCTACACACAACTATTCAGCTCTCTGGACCTTTTGGAACTGGAGAAGAAGATGAAAATAGGTTTTTCATGTTTTGACCCCTCAGACCTCATTTGGGGTCATGGGGTCACAAAATCTACAATTTAGAATCCTCATTGGCCAAGAAGTCTACACACAACTTTTCAGCTCTCTGGACCTTTTGGAACTGGAGAAAAAGATTAAAATAGATTTTTAAGGTTTTGACCCTTGTGACCCCATTTGGGGTCATGGAGTCACGAAATCTACAATTTAGAATCCCCATTTGCCAAGGAGTATGCACATAAAATTTCAGCTCACTAGAGTCATTGGTTCTGGAGAAGAAGTCGAAAAAGTGAAAAGTTTACGGATGGACGGATGGACGGACGCCGGACGCCATGCCATGCCATTAGCCCATCGGGTCTTTCAGACCTGATGAGCTAAAAATGAAGAAATAAAACAAACAGTTTTTGCTTTCTAGGTAACACCCTTTCTTGACTAAGAAAAATCAGATTATGTAATGGGATGTTTAACACTTCAGTGACTATACAGTAAATATAGATTGATACCTGTGCCTTACAATAACCTGTGCAATAAAATGCCTTTGAACCACAGTCCTCATCTAAACGTGTTCATAGTTACACTTTGACATGAAAAACTAATTGATAATACATGAAAATAATTTCTCAAAAGCCTAACTATAACGCTAGTAGTTAAATACTGATAAAACCAGAAATGGATAATCTTCCTCCACATGACTTTAAATTACACCAGTCTCTTTCACTGACTAATTTAATCCTTCCTGTCAACCAGTCAAAATTTGTGTTTTGAGTGCAGCGCCTTCTTCTGCTAAAAATTGCAATTCTCATATGATCTCTCATTGGACTATCGCAATCGGTTGCAGCAGGCTTGGCCAACAGCACAGAAAAGTAAGGGAAATGCGGCAAGGCTTATCTTAGCAAGCCATTGGGGCTGGCGTAAGAATACGCCTTGCATGGGAAGAAGGGAATGGATTGTTAAGTTATTCCAGCAATATATGGACCCAGCAAGGAATATAAAAACAAAGACAATCAATAAAAGTACAAAATAGAGAATTTATTTGTAAACAGTCTTCACTCGTACATGTCTTGATAGAGTTCCTGTCCAATGCGGATATACTCGTCCTTCTCAGCTGGGGTCATCTGTTCCACCATGTCAGGGGTCACCTGGTGGTATGAGACCTGGGAGCTGCCAATCTTGACCATCGGGACACTCTCCTCATCATCATCACTGTCCATCTCCTCCACAACTACAACATGACGCAAACATACATGCTTCAAATTTTAGTCTCAAAGAATTGAGCAAATAAAGTTTGTAAGTGTGGGTTTGACTCTCCACCAAAAAAGTACAACAATTTCTACCCTAGCAAAGAGAGAGAGATCCAAAAATCACAACTATAATTAGTTTACTTTCTGAATGATGCATAGGTTTAATGCTTTGAGGCTTGGGAGATGCGCCATTTTCCATCAGAGGGAGACTGAATAAAATATAGCTCAGCTGGACGATATATCCAAATATAAGCTCAAAAAGAGAAACAATATATTGTGAAAGTATTGCCACGTAATTGCGAGAAAATCATCAAACATACAAAGGTTGCAATACAACAATACATATCCTACTATTAAAGGTAGAAACAATGCAAAAATGCTTCCTATAAAAAGTTTAAATATACAATTTACCAACTTTTAACATACCAGACTTATTGTCCTCATCATTAGTTAAATTGAATTTGGGAAACTATTTGTTACATTTTCTCGGGATATATTATCTCTTGTGGCTGAACATCGATGTATCCTGGACATCCGTGATGTAAAATCCTGTTACACTGCCTAAATGTGTTTAAGTTTTTTATGGATGCACTTGTATTACATAGTAGGCGATGTAAACACTGATACCTATCAATGAATAATTACACCACTTAGATATCGTTAATTGATTGATTTGGGCAATTATCTCATCACAAAAGAATAAATTTTGGGTTGTTTTCAAGTTGAAGCTCTGTCAACAATTTTGTTTTATTCATTTGCTTCCTTTCTGTTTGCTTTCTTTGTTCAATCATTTGAGATGACACATGGAAAAACTTCAAGAAAATCCTACAGGCAATACAATCTAGGGATTCACAGCTCAACTTCACTTGATATTTTAATCAAGTGTAACCTTTAAAACATCAGAAACCAAAAATCTGACTGAGTGACTTCTAAACTCTATCAGAATGTTTTAATATTTCAGGATCTAAGCACTCTTAATGTAACAACTGTCAAAATCTTGTGACAGTGAGTGACCTGAACATTACAAGATACATACACTGGCCTGCTGAGGAGGTTCCAGGCTTGGGAGTGTCGTCCTCTGAAGAGCTGCTGGAGTTGTCCTCCTGGTTGTCAGTCGGCATTCCCACACCACTCGACTTGGACTGCTCATACACGAGGAGCGCGTTCATGACTTCATCGCTCGTACTCACTGACGACACATCCTGGCTTACTTCCCTTGCTTCTCTCTGCAATAATCAAATGTCATGTTAAGGGTTGGAGTTATGTTCTTTTACCGTGCATAATTGTCAAACGTTGACATCGAGTATTGTTATATTTAAGAGCAGTTATAGCCTGAGGTAACTTTGACTTTTGACCTCTAAATAATCATGAAATTCAATGAGAGTATATCAGCATGAAAAAATCACAACATTCAAAGTATTTGTAATAGCTAACTAATACAGGTTAACATCTTCATCTTCATCATCATTATTAATTTTGCCAATGTGATGAAAAACAAATCATTAAATCGTTCCCAAGGCTCATTGTGGGTTGTCACTTGTCACTCATCTATGATCTCACATAATCCAATAGAGCTACGGTACGTCGAGGTGTCATGTTATTTTCTTACAACAAACCTTAACAACCCCAAGATGAAATGAATACTTTAGTAAGTTACCAGGATACTAATAAAGTAACTATTATGATTAACTTCTCACCTGAGGTTCGATTAAAGAAGAAGCACTTGCGTCCACGGTACTCTTGGCTAACCATTCCGGAACTTCTTTCTTCTGTACGGTTGTGTTCTTGTCCTCGCCGTCCATGTTGATAGTGATGCTATTCTCGGTTGCACCGAACCCTTTATTTCGAGACAGTTCTCCACTCCATACTTCTGTGTTAGACCTGGATTTGTCACTTGGTGCTCTGAAATTTATTTTTATTTTTATTTTAACTCTCCATGTTTCCCTTTTAGGTTTTCTAAATATATATTTTATACTTTTTTCAACTTGTTGTTGTATGTGGCAGTGTTAAATTATGTATATATTTTATTTTGGTTCAACTCTAATTGAAAGGCAGTTGGAGTTGTGTTTAAAGTCTTTTAACAATATTTTAGTTAGTGTTTTTAGAATTAACCTTAGTGACAAGGGTTATAAACTTAGTAAATTAGTTAAGATTTATTAGAGATAGATATCTTAACATTATAGTTATTTAGCTGTTTAAAGATTAAACCTTTCATTTAATTATATTTGTAGATTTCAACATTGGTAACTTTATATAGGCGTAGTTTACATTAGTTTATACCAACAATAGCCACTGCACTCAGGCCATGCCCTGTCACCTGCACCTCACTCTGTACCCAAGCTATCTCCCTTTCAACTCTCGCTTACTATCTATTGTCTTTAGGTGTTTTATAAGGTTCAGGTTTTAGACTTTTAAGTTAGTCAGTTATATTCAGTTGGATCGGATTATTGTGAATTATTATCATCTGTGTTTCCTAAGGATATTCTTGGAAGTGTTTTTCGAGGAGTTAGGATTTTCAATAATCAGGTTAGTTGTGGTTCTTTTATTGTGTGTTGTATATATTCTATTTTAATCTTAATTCTAAATAGGTTTTTAATCTAAAGATAAAGCTTTGGAGTAAAGTATATTTATATATCTAGGTATTGACCAATTTAATTAGTTGGTCTCAGTAATACATTTCATATGCATAAATATCCATTCTATATCTTAAATAATATAACTAAATGCATATATTATAATTTAATTATCTGTAACTATTTATTAAAGGTATGTATGTGTTTGAGGTGAGTGATTGTTGGATGTGTGCTAGTGTCTCAATTATTAGATAGGTTTTATGTACGTTTTTATTAATTGCTTTTTAGATAATCTCATGATGTGATTAATACTGACTTGCCTGTTCGTGAAACCTGCTGTCACGCAGCGGTGAGTTTCATGGTCTTATATATAAATGTAAATAGGTATACGCATATGTACCTAAACCATATTGTTGTAAATACTTATATTCATGTATACATGTATGATGTTTATAATATCATGATGTATTGTTTCATGATTACTTTGATTAATATCTACATGTGATTGCCTATGAATTATGTATGATACACTTAATGATAATTTATAATGTATTATATCAGAGATGGTGTGATTTAATAATTCACATGTGATGTAATGCTCATGTAATGGTGCTTGATCAGTTGATGTGTCAATTTGATACAATGATGCTACGATAATATGTAAACAATAGTATGTTCGTGTGACCATGTTTTAATTCATTTATTCCTGTATTTCAGGGTTTCTTCTTGTTATTACTTTAGTGTAATAAATGGTCAAGACTTACACCCCCAGTAGTTGGTTGTCTGTGATTATAAGCCAGAGAACCTATACACACTACTACATATAGTTCTATTGCTGTAATATCCTTCAACAAACAAGAACTGTAAACAAAAAATATCAAATCAATCACAGAAAAAGCTGAAATTTGAAAAGTTTTATATCACTAAGAAGAAGACATCAAAAGAAATGAACAGAGACTCAGAAATACATTGAAAACTCATGCAGTACAATGTATTTTTGATTTCTATTCAGTTTAAAAGCCCGAATGTATCTTATTCCTTCACTCTTTTAAATAAAAAGAATATAGATAACACAAACCTGGGTAACAATTTTCTAATATCAATGGGTTCAGGTTCAAGGATTTCAGGGGCCAGTTTGATGTCCTCGCACTCTCGTAATAAGTCATATATAACTTGAATCTGTTCATTGAATTTGGCCATTGTTGTTCTGGCATCCTTTTTAGGATTCGAACTCTCGTCCTCTTCGACTTCAGTGGCACAGAAAGTACACTGTAAGGAGCCTGACATGGGGTCAACGAGCTGACCCACTTCAAGGTCAGTGAAAGTTTTATTACAGTTTGGACACTTGAAAGAAGCTCGACTT
The DNA here is from genome assembly GCA_921293015.1 of Phorcus lineatus. Taxonomy (NCBI): domain Eukaryota; kingdom Metazoa; phylum Mollusca; class Gastropoda; order Trochida; family Trochidae; genus Phorcus; species Phorcus lineatus. The sequence goes on along the minus strand of OV121085.1, from coordinate 26,446,004 downwards.
GTATTGTCTCGTTCTTCCAGTTCAATTTTCCGCCTCATATGATCAAGTTTGTATTTGACTACATTCACAAACACATTGTAATTGATAAAGTAATAGTTATGTCGAGTTGTTTTGCCTTCAGCATCTGTCTCTACCCTCATCCTTGCTTTGATGATTTTGTCAACTTTTAATGAGTTGATGATAGCTCGAAGTTGTTTACGTTCAAATTTGAGTAGCTCCATCATATCGTCCTCCTTGATACAAGGATTTCTGACTAGCATATCTATGACGATGGCGGTCTCTTTCATATAAAACCCTCGAACAATGAGTCTGATAAGTCGCTTCAGAGAGTCTGGTACCTCAGTTACTACATCCGAGTCCATTTTATATCTGGAAAAGTGATTAAATTATGGGCATTAAAATGTGTGAATTGATGAACTGTTAACTTTACTGATTGAAATTACAATTTATCATGTAATATTCAATTAATAAATTGGAAGGTATTGAAACATAACAATTATAATCTTGCAAAAAATGAGATTCATGACAATTAGGTAAATTAGATGTTCTCCTATGATGAACAGACTGAGTGATAACAATTAGCCAAATAAAGGTGCGTGGATCATATTGGAGAAAAGACAATATGACTAAAAAACAATAAGATATCTGTGGCTATTTCCTTAGGGAAATATTTTTCATTCGCATCAAAAATCAAATTTATCATGCCCGGTGTGAATGTTTTCAGGGATTTAGGCCTATTTACGAATTTTTAACTAAATTTTTAGAGACAAAATTATGAAAATTGGACATGAGATTTTCAGGTTTAATTCACTCTTACGTCATCTTTGACTACAATCCACTTTCATACATTTTTATGAAGTACAATCGAAGAAATCAAGTAAAATGTATTGCTAATATTGGTGGGAAACAAAGCAAACGCCATACTTTTCCAGATTACCTCCCTTGAATGTTCCGTATATTGCCGAAGTTGTTTGAATGAACACAAACTCTACCGTTCGGTCAGCGAAGCCTATGGACGAAACATGGCAGCGATTGATAAAGTGAAAGTTGTTGTTGTTGGTGATTCCGGTAAGAATAATCGGTTCTTTTATAACCAAAGGACTGTGTCTGCTATTGTATTGGAGTTAATTTCTGTTGAAGCTTTGGGGGGAAATATTGAAATACCGGCCACGTAAACAATTATGATTTCAATAGAGTGACCTCCCTTTAGCTGTCTGCTAAAGCAATAGCAAATTTTATTTCGCATTACTTCATAAGTGAAATTAGAATATATATTTTTTACAGTTTGAGCGGTGTAAAATGACATGTACTTTTTCATATCAGATATATATCATGTATAAATGTGCAACATGCAACTTTGCTAAGTATTCCTTTCTTTTTTTTCCCTTACCAACTCCTTGTTGAAATCTCATTCTACTGAGTTAGTGTGCTTATGCGTCAATAATATGTGTAAATTAGGTGCAAAATGATGGAAACATATGTAGCCTGTCACTTCATCATGTTCATGATGTTTAACAGTATTAGTCTTCAAGTTCTAAAACTCAAAACACGTATTCTCTTCTCACCCTCCGTAAACCCAGATATAAACAACAAAGACAATATGGCTTCCCCTGCGGCACTCGCCGAGGCGTTTACTTGCCCTTAAACTTCCAATTTTACAACTGATTCCTGGACGTCAAGGAATTAACTTGTCACCGTGACATTTCCACCGCGGATCCTCCAACCCTGCTCACACCACGTCATGAAGTAATGCCTCAAAAGGGATGTAACTCATCATACCTACTCTACGCCACTGTGACGTATGTCGAACAACAGGACCCCTGGTATCCATCCAGGTACCTGGCAAAGTACTGGCAAACCTTTTGGTTCTGAACCACAGTCCACCCGATACTCCCACATATCCTGCAGCAGGAAAGCATATCTGTCAAGATAATTAATATTATACATGTACAAAATTTAACATAAACTGTCGCGCTAGTTCGACGCCACCGCAGGAGAGGTTGAACACCCCGGCTTCTGAATCTCTTATATACCCCTATTAGCAACGCCACCTACTTTGAATTATCTCCCTTTATATCTGGTTTACTCAAAAGAGAAAGCAATTTCCTTCTAATTTACCCAGTTCAACCGAAGGAAATTTCATTTCTCTTCTCACCCTCCGTAAACCCAGATATAAACAACAAAGACAATATGGCTTCCCCTGCGGCACTCGCCGAGGCGTTTACTGAGAGAAACAAAGAAAGGGAAAGGCAAACAATTACAAGCCCAATGATTTCGAAACACTTAGTTTAGCAGCAACACTGTCCTTTACATAGCCATCTTTGGCGTTTTCAGATTTCCATCGCCCATGTCTCTTGAAAAGGCGATCAGGTATCCCGTTGTTTGCTGCAGCGGTAGCACCCCCAGACCTCAGACTGTGGAGACCATATCTGGACACCTCACTTACAAAAGGTGATAAAGCTTCACGGAACACTTCCCTAAGTCGCGTGTAGGACAATGGCTTATTGAGGCTTCTCAGAGCATACTTGCCATTTACAAAAGTCAGTGCTCTGAAGATGTATTCCTGAGAATCATCAGGAATTTCTGCTAACGTTAGATATCGCTTAAGCTGCTTGACAGGGCATAAATGTGAATCAACACAACCAATTATAACCCAGGAACCCTCACGGTAGACATCCGTCTTGGATTGTTCAATAAATAAAGACATATAATGATCATAAAACACAACATCGGAACGGGCAATATGCAGCAATTCAGCTGACCGCAGAAAACCTGAAAAAGCAATCAATATCATGACAGCTATCCTGCTGTCTTTCAAACAAGTTTCTACCTTCATTTTGCACATCATGTCTTTCAAATGTGAAACCGTTATAGGTTCTTTCTTCTGAAAGGTCTTTGCAAGTCTCCTCTTCCCAGCTTCCAATACATTGCTGACCAGGGTATTATCTGTAGGGCTGAGCATGCCCACTATGACATGAGCATAACGTATGCTATAGAAAGCTGTAATTACTGGGTTAATAGTTTCACAACTCTGAATTAAAGATAACAAATACAACGCACAATGCATAGGCGCAACAGGTAAAATAACATTCAAACCATGAGACTCTGCCCATACTTGAAATCTTTTAAACCCCCAAGTGTACGTTTTCACTGTATTAGCCGACTTGGCTCCATCCAATAGTTCACCGAGGTTTGTCACTTCCGACTGCAGGCTATCAGGTAGAGTCCTGATAACATCTCCGTAGACAGAACGTAAGATATCTGCAACACAAAATAGCATATCACTTACCGAAATCAATTTTTAACGCTATCATTGAAAAGTTCAAATCCGTCTCGCCAAATAAACCACCCTTTATCCTACTAGGAATGAAGGCTTCTTTACACGAAGGTAAATACACTACGTCAACAACTTCTCTGATGAATATTCCACTCTTGCATAGCAAAGGCCAAAAACTTGCTGAATACCACTGTGGCACTATTAAAGTTCCCTTTGCTTTGTACTTTGCTAGATGGCATAACACTCTTGGTATTAAATACACTGATGGAACTAACCAGTTAATTTCATTGCTCCAATCTGCAGTAAATGTATCAACATTTTCACAACCAGGATTCCAGTGTCTAGAATCAAAACGCCTGACATTTTTGTTGTAATTACTTGAGAAACGATCAATAGTGTGTGGCCCCCAACGCCCATCCAGTTCCTTGAACACGTAATCTGCGATTGCCCAATCATCAACGTCACAAAGTTTGCTTAAATAATCTGCCTGTTCATTCTGTTCCCTTGGAATCCACTCTATCTCTAAACGGACACAGCTTTTGAGACATAATTTCCAAACGCTAAAAGCAAGACTTTGCAAATGAGGCTTCATGCTTCCCTTGTTAACTATAGCACATACATTGGTATTGTCTGTAAACCATTTTACAGATTGACCTTTTAGGAAAGGAATAAAACTTTGCAATACCATGAACACGGCTTTTAATTCTCTCCATGTAGAGCTTTGTTGCACCTCGTATTCTGACCACTGACCTTGTGAAGCCCTTCCGCCAAACTGTACACAATAACCACCGTAACCGACACCACTAGCATCACTATACACCAGTCTTGTTGGAGAGAAGTCTGAACACAAAGCTCGGACTCTGAAACTGCGCATATTGTCCTTCCAAAACAAAAGTTGTTCCTTGCTATGTGTCGACAACATTATCCTGTCATTCCATGATGTTGTCTTCAAACAATCAACACTAATAGACCTAGTCATGAGTTGACTTACTGAGCCAAACACAGGCTTCATAGCGATAATTTGTCCAATTACCGATGCCACTTTACGTACACAGACCGCCCTGTTGTTTGAGGCCAGAAGATTTGTAATGCACACAGAAAGCTTCTCTAACTTCCTTTCTGGAACAGCTAAAGTAAAGGCGAGGGTGTCTATTTGAAAACCTAACCATTCTAAATTCTGGGATGGTACCCACAGTGATTTCTCATTTTTTGGAACAAATCCTGAAAGTACAAGATCAGCTTTCACCTTACGTGCGACGTCGGCACAGTTAGTCATTGTATTATCTGCAACAACGCCATCATCTAGAAACATGACATTCTTAAAACCCTGGTACCGCCACCACTTCACTAGCTGACGGGTCACCTTCGTAAATATATACGGTGCAGACGATAGGCCGAATGGCAAAACCAAAAACTTGTAGTAAACTTTTCCCCAGGGCCAGTTCCAGGCAAAGCCTAAATAAGATGTATGAGCAGTAAACATTTCAATGTGATGGTAGGCCGAGTGGATATCATATTTAACTAGCCAGTCACCTTGTTTGATATAGGTTAGGGCCGTCTTCCAGTCCTCATACTTAACAGAAAGTTTGAACAAATGCTTATTCACCACAGACAGATCTAAAATAAGTCTTTTCTTTCCGTTTTGTTGAATTGATACGGACAAAGGATTAACGACACGTGGTTTTTCTGTGCACTCCACGACTAGCTGTTTTTGAAGAAGATCAGTAATGGCATCACAAACGAAAACAGAATGAGCCAAGGAAGAACAATTGTTTTTTAACTCCATAGGCAATGGGGTAGAATGAAACGGTATCTTGTATCCACATTCTATCACGTCTAATATGAATTTTGAAGCATTAATGTCTCGCCAAAACTGTACACACTGTCTGAGACGGCCTCGTACTGTAATTTCAGCTTTTCCACTTTCATATTCATAATAATCATTTGTAATGTCATTCTTAGAAACAAAATTACCTTGTCTATTCTGTCGTTGACTTGAATCCCGGTCGACCTTGCTGTTGTCCGCTCTGTTGCCCTGTGAGGTACGGACAGTCTCGTCTCCAGTGACTCGGCTCCCCGCACGAGAAACATATGCCTCCACGGACTCTCTGACGAAAAGGCCTGTCTTGCGCTCCAGCCGCCGAATAAGTCCCGCCCCGTAGAGTAGACTGTGTCACAGTCGCTGCTGATCTAGGAAACCTGTATGGAGAAAATCTTGACTTTGACTTCTTTTTATCCAACTTCTTCATTGCTCTTGCTTCCGCTCTAGAAATGCGACGGTCATCATCCGAATCCTCAGCAAGATCATTACACTCATACTGACGGACTGTCTCCCATCCCCCATCGGACGAGTCCGCCAACTTAATGAGCTTATTTCTTCGCTCAATTCTCCCAACTTCAGTAGTCAACAATTCTTGAAGATAGTCCAGTTTCGCGTAAGAAAGTGCAAACTTCATTTGCTTCAGATTTTCCACCGACTCAGAATTAAAAGTGTACTGGACACGATGTCCATCCCTCTTCCAGACGAATTCTTTCTCACTTCTTATTTTTTGGACTTCTTCTGCTGTACGAGCGATATTATCTGTGAGGTCCGCAAGTTTGTTGTCAACAGAATTCTCAATAGCTTGACGTGAAGTCGCCAACTGGTCTAAAATATTGTCCAATTTCTTAGAAATGTCTTCTGGTTGATCCATGTTGGAGAACACGTGGTACAAGGTTGAAGTAATTTTACATAAACTGTCGCGCTAGTTCGACGCCACCGCAGGAGAGGTTGAACACCCCGGCTTCTGAATCTCTTATATACCCCTATTAGCAACGCCACCTACTTTGAATTATCTCCCTTTATATCTGGTTTACTCAAAAGAGAAAGCAATTTCCTTCTAATTTACCCAGTTCAACCGAAGGAAATTTCATTTATGTACACGTGTGTGCATTTAGGGCCAGTCATTTACTTGATGGACAAAGAGTGTCTACATTGAAGATAAGATAATAAGATAATACATTATTGTCCATTCCATTAGTGGATTTCTGTTACATTTATTGTAAGTGAGCTTAAATCGTTTTTAACCCTTTACATACTTGAAGCGCATATAAGCGCGAGGAAAAAGTTGCTTCTCAAACCCAGTGACGCACTGAGGCGCGCTCGCATAACAGACCGTGGCACTCAGTGACGCTTACAAGCGCGCTTTTACGAAATGCCGTATCTAAGCGCGAGGGCGAATTGTTGTCAAAACTTACCTGTCCGAGATAACTAACGCAGTAACAATAATAAATTCATTACATTCTGTAAAATTATATAATTATCTTCACTAAAAATCATTATATTTTGGTAGAAAATCTATCATGAGTTTTTAATACTCTTTAGTTCCAAAACCTAGACACTAGTTTACTAAATCATTTGTTTGGGTTTTTTTTATGAATTCTCACTGTCAAAGAGTACACTTGTAGCTGTATCAACGGCAAACTTGTACTGGGAACAGATTGGTGGTAATCTTACACAATCATTAGTCTACAATGTGGAAAGTATTGGAGGTAGTACACATCCTTGAGGGTCATTAGTGTGATACAATACCGGGACAAATGCTTTTCAGTGGGGCTATCCATTTGAACAAAGAGGGGCAGATATCTAAACAATCACTTTCTGTATCAAATTGGGATGCTGAATGGTGATAAAAGCAGGAAGATCAACAAACAATATTCAAAGATAAGTAGGTTTCTCAAGATGTTGATAAACAGAATTGATTATAAAAAAAACCCAGTAGCACCTTCGCCTCCTTCTGCAAACAATGTATTTACAATATCTACAATGAATTAAAAAGAAAGAAAAATTGATTGTATCTCAAATGACCCTTTTAATCAGCATGTTTGTACTCTTGTCTGCAGGTGTAGGTAAAACCTCCCTCGTCCATCTCATCTGTCACAGCGAGACACAGTCAAATCCAGGAGCCACTATTGGGTGCTCAGTTGAAGTGAAGGTAAAATCTTTATATATGCGTATTCATAAATTTCTTAATTCTATCAGTACCTGATGGTCAGATGAATGAGGTAGAAGAAAGAAGTGCTTTTATAACTTATAATCAAAAGTTTCTAAGAATTCATGAATTCAGTTATTAAGTTGATTCGCTTGGCAAGATTTTGATTGCAATCTTTTGGGTGCAAATATGAACCTTGGCCAGCACATCAAAGTTGACTGTGAATTGCTTTCCTTTGTAAGGAGACTCTTTCTACTTCTGAAAAAAACCATATGAAAATATCCTCATTTTCAATATTCCTTTCTTGCAGTTGCATGAATTCAGGGCGGGTTTACCTAATGAAAAAACTTATTTTATTGAACTGTGGGACATCGGTGGATCAGCCAGTCATGAGAACAGCAGGTCCATATTCTACAACTCAGTTAGTGGTAAGTATTTATATATAAGACTGTATTACTATTTGTTTTTTTGAATTGCAAATGCAGCTTTTCTTCTGGTTGACTGTGAATGTACAATTGATAGCAAACAGGATAATGATGACTAGTCAAGATAATGATGATGATGATGATGATGATGATGAATTTGAAGCTCGTAAAATTACTTCCAATTCATCACTGTTGATAAAAAAGTGGGATATGTTTATCATCTGGTATTACCTCACCTTTCCTTACCTCCCCTCACCTCACCCCATCTCACCTCACCCCATCTCACCTCCCCTCCCCTCATCCTCATCTCACTTCACCTGAGTGCAAATGATTATGTTTATTTACATACAGCTTCAAGTTGCACCTCAGTTGCTTTGTTGCAGGTATTATTCTGGTGCACGACCTGACAAACAGGAAGTCACAGGAGAACATGAGGAAGTGGTTGGCGGAAGTGCTAAACAAGGGCACCCACAACAGGGACTCCCCGCGCGGAAACGGGTGAGGCTATTCTTGACATGAGCTCTAGAGCAGACATTCTCCAGCACCTTGAATGGCAGCATTGGTGAAACTCTTCTGATAGAGTAAGCATACATAGCCAATGAGTACAATTTTTCAGATCTGCATTTTTTGATAATTTGCCATCGGTCCCCAATCGTTTAAGAAGTTTAAAAGTTCCAAAACTTATAAATTTGGGTAACACTGGTCTCTACCGTCTCTTTAGCAAAATATTTAGAATCGTTAATTCATTGCAGGTATGACTTTGACCCGGAGCAGTTTGCTGGGAACCAGACACCTCTGCTGGTTGTTGGTACAAAAGCTGATCTCGCCAGGAGTCTACGGGAAGAGACGCGTAGTTACGAAAAATACTCCTCTGTCGCCGAAGAATTTGGAGCCGATGAATTTCACCTGGTCAGTTGGTGACTGTTTATCTTTTTCATCTTTATATTTCAATAAAGAGTGACAAGATTTATCAAACTTTTCCACACAGAAGTCTAATGTGTTATTTTCTCCTCCATCACTCTAGTGATACAATCTTGATCTTGTTATGTAGTCTCATTCCCCTTGAGAACATACAACTGTGTTTACTCAGGAACAGAGCGTCGTTTACTCTCTTCAATGTGGTCAGGCCTAGCTGTCTGTCTATTCGCTTGTTTCGCCATCAACCTTATACTAGTGGCAGTTTGATTAAAATTGTTTCAAAAGTTTCAAGATATTGCCTCCTCAGTCTGAAAACAGCTCATACCAGTTCCATGATACGGTGATACAGCCAGCCAATCAAACTGAGATGAGTACTTGCAAGTTTATTCCAACTAGATTATGCCTGTGAATGTCATATAAGTCCTCCCTCTGTCTCCAGGACTGCATGCAGACCAAGTATCTGGCTCCCGGCTCCACCAATGCAGTGAAACTGACAAAGTTCTTCGACAAGGTAAATAATTATTTAACAAAACATTTCAAAATGTACATTATACATTATTATGGAAAAATCTCCCTTTAAAAGAAATAATTTTCTCCTCGTAATGTTTAACTCACAGATGAGACTAATTATGATGAATGTTAATGACAGATTTACAATTATAATTTTTATGTTATCTTAGTGTTCCTTAGTATTTATCTTATTGGAACTGCTTTGTTTGATCAAGGTCTAAGATTTTTTTGTCAAACTTTTCCAAAATATTACCATCATAATGATAATGACACTAACAAACCTTCATAAAATGTAACATTTTAAAAAGCAATCATATGTTATATGATCTGACATTTAGTCAACTGATTAAAATATTGCTTGCTTTGTGGTTTGTTATGGATCTTATACTGGATAGTTGATAGTTGATATTTAGCAGTGTATCTGCCTAACACTTTTCCAATGGCAACTTCCCTAGATTGAGAGTCATCTGCATTGAGATTACATCTGTTAACTAGATGTCACCTAATTCTATTTTTAGGCCATTGAGCGGCGACTTGGAAATCAGGTGAGAACAGCCAATTCGTAGATTTTTATGTTTGATAGAATAGAAACAAACATTAAGTTTAGAGGCATTTGATACAGATTGAGTAATCGAAGATGAGTACATAAGCTAGTGCTTTCACCTGGAGCTGATGTCATGATTAATTAGCTCTAGTTTTCTATTTCATTTACTCATGAGCTCTGCGGTGTGAAGTAATTTGAAATTTATGTTCTTCTGATTGTTTAAATAAATTAGTTCACATTGTTCTTACTAAATGATTTTGTGAAGTTAATTATCAAATTTGGATAAAACTTCCCAACAATGACCCTGTCCTTTGATAGATAAATTGAAACATAGATATGTAATATTCATAGTTAATGCAGTGGTTTCACACTATTCATCAGTCCTTCGGCAAAAATATAAAATACTTGTTTTGCAGAATGTCCTACCATGGATGTGACAAATTTTTAGAAAAATACTTGTCAGAATCCTGCACACTTAGAAATGTTGCAAAAGTTGAAAATGAAACAAAAATAAAAGTTACCAACCGCAAAACATTGTTTTTCAGTCAAAAGAAGCAAATCTTATTCAAACGTACCATGTTCAGTTAAGCAATGCAAATCCATTTCCCTGAAAAGGAGTTCATACAAAAATGGCCGCCAATGGTTTTAACTTGATACTTGATGATTTCTTCTACAACTATGGATGACTGCGTTGAGAAATTAGATGTTTGACCCTCTGAAAATAATACATTTGGTATTAACTAATGTGGGATATTTTGAATAAAATAAAAAATAAACTTTGTGAAAAACGTACAACTGCCCCTTCACAGTATGAATGAGATTCTTTAATTTTTCTCCCTCCTGCCTTTAGGTATCTTGCCAAAAATAATCTGTAAAGAAGGTCATTAATTTTTTTAAAATTCATTAATTTTTAAGATATATTCATAGAAAAAAAGAATATACGACTTAACCCCACAAATAATGTTTGGAGAGCAATTTTAGAATTTGCTGAGATGAAAAGATACATTTGCATTAGTTTTCTGAATTTACAGATTTTTAATTTAAAAAACCATTGCATTTTGTTGCAAAAGATAAGATGTTAATCCATTGACGATGTAATTGTCAACCTCAGATAGGTATCAAATTGGTTTGATATTTGATGTGTTGTTCCTAATCACACAGGTGTCAACTGATGATGAGTCTCTGGAGGTAATTACATAGTTATTGTGTGAGCACTCTAGTTTCTCTTCTTCTGGTTGCGGCATGTCTTCATCATGTACACGTCAATCCCAGGGTGCCTTGCTACTGTGCCACAAACAAATCCTGTCTAGATACTTGAAATTGTTATCTAACTTGGTTTCAGGATATCCATGCATCGTTGATATAAGATATGTTGGACAGATATATGAAGAATATCCTTGGTACCTGCTGGTCAATTGATAAAAGAAATCTCAAGACACCAGACAAAATCCTTCTTTAATGTTTTTACCAGGTTGCAATATGTTCTAATTAATCAATAAAGAGATTTAAGATTCAGTTTAGAGATCCATACAGTCTGATCCAGTGACATCTGTGTTTTGTGAAACTTATGACAAGGATTTTCTTATCTTTAAGGGTGGATAAGAAGTAAATGTTTTTCAATGAATTCATTGTGCTGTTGTATTATATTTGATCATCAAAATTACACACAAAACAATATCTTTTAAATGGAGTACAATATAGTAACAATGTACAAATGTGAGTCTCCAAATTAGGCCTACTGTAGCTGTAATATTTCCTTAAACTAAATAAATTCCAAACTTTTCATTGCACAATTGACGCAATCTTTTTCAATTATGAAAAATGTAATATTGCATTTAAGTGCTTTAAGATTATTTCATCATTCCCTAATTTTGAAGTTTGTGCTTTGGTTTCATTCTTTTGTTAGATTAGTCGATATTTTGTAGAAAGTGGTGAAAGTTTTTTAAATAACTATTAATTAACCATTAGATTTTGGTTTTGGAATGATATCCTTTGACATTTTATCTTTAGAAACATCAGTTAATGCTTTGTTGGCAGTATAAACACCTCTTGTCAAACTTTCCCATTTTTGTTATGTTTTGGGGTTCGGTTATTCATGGTGGAGATGGTTACGGTCATACTTTTGATATGTCAAGGTCGATCCTAAAGGTGCTTAATTGGTGTATAACAGATCTTAACTCTGGGTGTCTTGTGGACTAGTTCATTGTGAAAATAATTCAAACATAAATTGAGACGTGGTAATTGGAAGTAAGGAGATATAAAGATATGTCGTTAGATAAATGATCCATAACTGCTCAGATGATTCATTATTTATATGTAAGTGATAAATTAATTAACAAATGATCATTTGATAGATCATTTATCCATGATTTATTGGTTGATCAATCATCATTCATCCATGATGGATCAACTGATTGATCTTTAGTTCCATAAGTTAATCTCAGTTGCTTCTGTTGTACAACAGATCACTGCACTCATCAGTGTTGATCTTGCACTAATCATTGATGTAGAAAATATTAGATGAGTAATAATCGTTTCCTGTTGATCAAATGATTGTTCACTTATCAAACTGTAGTGAACAATTGACCAGTCTTCTTAGAGAATAAAACTTTAAAACACCTTATGAAATTATCAACGCCTCTGATATATGATTTCTTAAACATGTTTATCTTTATATTTCCTATTAAGATTTAATGACATTAATTAAAGATCAACTTCCTGGAGAGAATACATGTTAGTTTACAAATGTTTACATACCTTGCCGAGTAAAACAATATGAAAAACCAAAACGATTCTGCACTCGCTTCTTCCTACCATTTTTCCAGAAGGTATTGTTCAACCATATCCTGATATTTTAAATCAATCTATGAATTTATGTTCAGCTTTAACCAAAGGTTATGATAAAGAATACTAGCACAAGAGGCACACACATATCCATAATTGATATTATGCTCGTGGTTCTCCAGTTCATAAGCCTGCTATACTTTATTCTATGTCCGTCTCATCTCCCTGTGCCGTGGACAAGTGTAGCTTCAGTTATGTTGGTACAAAACTACCTCAGATCACCATAACTCCCAATGTCATTGCCAATTAATAAGCTTCTAGTTTACAGAATTTGAATTTACAAGTTCATTCAGACTTTGTGTGAATTCTATGGTAAACCAGTGGAATGGAATGTTTTTATTTCCTGCATGAATGAATGAGTTTGTTTAATAACTTTACTGATTATAACGGACAGATTAAGGATTATTTAATTAGATCATCAACTTCATTCATTTTATTCTGAAAAACATCACTTATGCACAAAGTAATCAAAGGTTTAGGTATGCATTTGAACTGAGTATGTTTTTTTATTCAAGAGGGTCATGCCCTTGTAACAATTTAGAAAACAGAAAGAAAATACCTAGCATTACTTATTTATGACAAATAGTTTGTTGAGATATTAAGTGAGATTTTATTTTTTTATGTTTTTAACACCCTATTTATTAATTCATTTGTTTATTTTTCGCTCTCAGACTCTGAACACAATCTATACAAGTTTCCACTGAAATGTCCGTGTGTGTCATCCTTTTCTGTATCTACGACTCCACGTATACGTTTTGAATTCATCTTAAAAGGTTCTTTTTAAGTTATTTTCAAGTTTGCTTAAATTCCTTAAGGCTTATCCTCACATTACATCTTTCAAGTATAACCAAAATACAGTCCTATTTTCTCTGTTGTCTTGTTGGTATGCAGAGTATCAGTTTCAAAGGGTAAAATAAATATTTTAAATAGTAAATCAAAATAAATAGTTTGAGAAATCTACTTAAATGGTTATTTCAATGCTCTCTCCACATATAAGTAATATTCATTAAATCAGTTAAATAAGCAGAAAAAGAAATAAGCCCAAAGGCGGTAGTTTGTCAATTTTCAAAAATTGACAAAACTGTAAAAATCTGCCACCCTAAGCAAAATCATAGAGTGAACTAAGACTGTTGGTAAGTCACTGCTTATGAACTTAATAATGTTGTTTCAGTTTGAGGGAAGAGAAATTGCACCTTCTTACGCATTTTGAATCAACTCATACTAATTTTTTAAATGCAAATTATCTTTCTTTGAATAATGTTAGTTTTCCAGGCAACATCTATGTACGTTTTCCTCTTGTCCATGTAACCAAAAACTGTTTGGCCAACATCATAGCTATATAGACCATGATATAAAAGAGGAGTTGAACAAGACAACGACTTTAATGTCTATTACTTTTAAGGTTTAGGTATTGCTTAGGTGGATGATTAACCCTTAATCTGCTAATGGTTGCTCAATTACCTGGCCAAACCAGTATTCTGTGTAAAAAATCATATTTCTGTCATTACCCTAACTTCGAGAATGGTTTAGCGCTGTTTCAGTTTTTCTGATATTGTGACACAAGTCTTCATTTCTTCTCTCTCGTCGAGGCTCATTGATGTTGTGAGAGGATAAAATAGTGTTCACACTTAATTGGCCACATGTTAACATATTCTAGACCCTCTTATAATTGGTTTGAGTAAGTAAATGTTTTACCCCGAAGAAAATATATTTTGCCTAAACTGATATATCATGAGGAAATTTGTGCCTCTAAAGTTTATCCTGGCAGTTTAGAAATATTTCGACATTTTACATTACAATCACCCATTCTTTCTTTTATTTTAAATCAAAATATCAGTAGACCTCATTTCAAGGTTGAAGAATATTGATCTAGGCTCAAAATAATTTCAACTGTTAGTAATTTCTCTAAATTGAACAAAAATGATTCTGTAATATTATTTGTCTTTATTTTTTCAGGGTCACATCAGTCCAAATCAAGACAGAAGAAGATTTTGGAAAAATTCACATATAGATTGAAAAACATTTGACAAAGTAAAATTGACAGTTAAAAAAGGACAAAGCTTGCATTTGAACAACATGATAAACCATAAGTTTTTACCTGCTAGATAATTTTTAATACAAGGAGAGCTGCAACAAAGATTGTGCTAAAATTTTGAAAGAAGATGGAAACAACCAGGCAAAAGGTGTAAATGTAATTAACTATACCTTTTACATGTGTGATAATGTTGTTGTGTGATGTGAGAAGGGAGAGGCTTAGATTAATGAGGTGGTTTTGGCAAATGTGTTAAACCTGAGTGACTGTTGTTGCTCATAGCAAGCAGGAGAACACTTGTGGACCAAGCCTCTAAACGTTGGTGATTACATTTGTTTCTTTTGGGACCAGCCTGAGTTTGTGACCTGCAGAGACTGGGAGTTAGTCTTCCTCAATAGCCCAATGCTTAATGGTCCTTTACTCTTCACAAATTACTCCATGGAATTTTCATTAGGAAAAGTTGTTCTCAAATTATCAACTCTTGAGTTACTCTTGTCTCCTTGTTAAAGATGGATTTCTTTGTAAAAGTTATACTTCTATAGCACCAAAGTACTTGAAGTAAACATGCAATTTTTATCAAAATTAAACAAAACATTGAATGAATATATGAACTCTTTGAGAGGCATTTTAGACTTTAGTAGAATATAAATTATAGAAAATATGTTGATGGTCAATTTCTCATTTTCTGGAATAATATACGAGCCATATATGATATTCTTGAGAACAATTTAAGAACCAGTCGCTAAATGCTGCTTTAGAAGTTGTCATCTGTGACATTCACTTCACATTGTAACATGACTTTGTTGTATTCTGGATTCGGATTGGTTGATTTGAAAACCCGCAAATTAGCTAGTGTGAATCACTGCAAATTGATACAACATGTTCACTAGATCCGGCCTGATCAGTATCATCAATACGATGTTTGTAATGTAAATTATGCCGGAAATTCACATTAGGTTAGACCATAACACACCGCTTTGAAACCACACCACACAGAAATAGAACAGTCGCAAAGTCCTTTCCATGCAAAAACGGAGTTCGCTCTTTATTTTCTTAAAACTAACGGTCATGTTACAATATCAATAAATAGTTGCGTTTGTGAAATTTCGGGGTTTCACTGTTACTCAAAGCCTGCAGATTTATGCGTTTAAAACCCCGGCTAACACCATCGGTTTTAAACTAAATTCGCAGGTGTTAAATAACAATGAATCCCGGAAATTTTACAAACCCAACTATTTATCTTCCAATTTCATTTTCATTTCAATTCATGTTTGATCATAAGAACATCTGTTGGGGTTTTTGAGGGGTTTTTTTTTTGGGGGGGGGGGGGGGGGGGGGTGGTATTTTTCACCTTTACATTTCAGAAACCCAGTTACAAATAAGAACTTCAACCATAGGAATTATGTCTTTAAGATTACTAAATGGTTGTCAATACAAGATATTTATTTTGTAACTGTAATTTTATGGAAGGAAACACTATGTACTATTATTGAATGTGAAATGTGGAAGCATCACCAAGAGACGATTGTGTTTGTATGACAGAGTGATAGGTATAAAGAATTCTGAAAACAATTGTTTTATGTCAATAAAAAGAAATCAGATGAAAATCTCTAGTCTGCACTTTCATAAAAGTAAGAATTATCATCCACATTTTCATTTTAGCTGTTGTTAACCCCTTGGTTGATAGTTTTCACAAATTATAAAAGGTGGGCTTATCCAAGACAAACCCACCCACAAATCCATAAAACTCTTGTGTTAGACTCTCTCCATCCTCCTCAGGATGACAATTCTTGCAAACCAAACCTGAAAGGAAAAGTAAAAGAAATCAATTGCATGAGAAACAGGTGGAATAGGGGAGGGGACACCTCAACTATTTCCACTTTCTCCATTTGAGTCACTAGTTTCATTCTTTATGAACTGACCTGGGTGCTTTGTTAATAGTTTTACTGATAAAGGGCTAAAGCCAAAATGTAACAAATACTATAAAAATAGGTAGGTGAAACCAAAACACACTTTGTCATAAGCATTAAAGGACACTTAGCTGATATAAAACACAAGCAAAACAAACCATTCAATATGGCATCGCTGTTATTAATTTATTTACCAGCTCAATTCGAACACTAACTCCAAGCAGAGCCGAACTAAAAGATAGATCGCTGAAGTACATTCGATCTATACCTCCATATGTCATTAACCACAACTTGTTCTATCACCACCCCACACACCTTCTTTTTAAGTCATTGCAAGAGTAACTGAGCACAAGGTAAATGGCACGTTACTGTATCTGCCTTGAAGGATTTAAGTTTTTTCCGGGGCCTCTAATTGAAACTAATAATCAAAACATAAAGAAACTTAAAATTCAGCATTTCTTAAAAGGTTTGAATATTTCCTGGAAGAATCAATTCTGCTTATCCATTTTGTTGAAAATTCCGCATGTGTAATGCATGAAATTTAATATTTAAAAATATAAACGGTAATTGTTGTGAAACATATCCCGAAAACATTTCACAAAGTATGATATCGGAATTTTGAACTGGTCACTGCTAGGCCCTTAAAGAGCCACTCCGTGATTTTCATAGCATATTGTTTACCTTTGATACGAACTATAATGTCATATGTGGTGATATAAAATCAAAACATCCTAACTTTTCATGTCCAAAACACATATATATGACAACAATTGGTTTTCGATGAAAATCTAAAAACAGCCTTATAAGTGCACAGAGGTGAAGGTATCACGTCCAATATACATGGATACTAGTAATATTACCTATCGAACACTATCAACTCCTAACTGCCCTCCTGGCTGTTTTAGATAAGTCTCCAAAATTACGTTTGACCATTTGACGCGCGCCACTGTCCGGTATTCGATCATAATTGCGACGTTCTACCTTCATATTGTCACTGTAGAAAACCAATAAGCTTTAAAATGTGTCTTTTTGGTAACAGTCGATACTTCGCGATCAAATGGCACCATTGATTAAGTTTGGCATATATGACTCCAACAACTCACGGAGTGGCTCTTTAAGCCACATTCAGTATTGAGAGCTGATTTCAATGAGAGTGCCACACCTTTGAAGAAGAGTATGTTTAAAGTATTATGGAAGTATAATTTCATTGAGTGACCTAAGGTCTTTATGTCTCAAATGCAAAAAAAAATATAATGCAAATGAAAAATGTCCATATAAATGTAAAGAAGTCGATATTTTGCTTCTCAACTAAATTAGTTTAGCAAACTTCATATATGGTGTTATTTTATCGAGAAGTATTGGTTGTTTCATAAAATTAGAATCGTAAGGCTTATCAGTTCAGTATAGTGAAAAAAAACGAGTTTGTGATTTGTGATCGAATACTGGACAGTGGCGCGCGCATATTATTCAAACGTCATTTAGTAAGCTAATTTACAGCATATACTAAGACAAACATTGATTGATAGTGTTAAGTAAGCCATTTAACTAATAACACAATAATTGGACACATAATTTCGAATTCTTACATTTATAGAGCCGTTTTCCGTTTATTAGTGAAAAGAAGAAAATAACATAATTTTGGCATTTTAGAGGAAAAGATGCAAGTTTAGGGAGGGGATTTTTACGTTACACCCGTCACTAGGTATTTGACTCTTACTTAAGCCGCATTAAAAATCATAAAAACATACTCTGGGTCACTTTACGCGACCTACTCAGTACTGCCAACTTGTAGTTGTCGCCGTGTCTGCTGGTAATAAGTTTCCAAAATTACGATTGAATCATTGACGTGCGCCATTGTCCGTTTGTTTAAACAAATCTAGATACTAACATGTCTATTGTCACTATGCTGGACTGATTGAGATGTTAATTTTCATCAACAACCTCTGCTTCTCGATCAAATAACACAGTTTATGAAGATTGACACATTTGATCCCAACAACAAATTTTGTGCCCCTTTAAAGATACTTACTGAATGATGATGACTAATCTGATTTTCGAGTTTCCTGTTCCTGGCAGAATGGCCCAGGTCACATGATAAGAGATGTGTATTATGAAAGAATGCCTAGGTCTCCGAAATTCAAATGCATATGAACTTAAAGTGACACAGAGTATGTTTCATAAATTCTGTATGTCTCTTGAATGGAGTCAAAATACCATTTGTCCTGAGGTAAGTTCATATCGCTTCTCTGGAGTTCCATTTTAACTCTAAAATGTAAAGATTAGGATAATTTCTTGTTTCAGTGATTATCGAAAAACGGTCATATAAATGTAAGAAGTTTAATTTCGCGTCCCATTTATATGTTATATGGCTTACTTAACCCTATTGACCCTTAAAATCAGACAAATTCATGGGAAAATATCCAAGTCAGATTGAAGTCTTTTTAGCAGAGATATTAAATGACAATCGTTGTCGAACACATTTCAGCAAAATGGGGACCTTGATGCGGCGATTGCCATAGTGCGAGTATGAAACAGATTTGAGGGAAATTACGAAAAAAAAACCAATGGAGTACGTCACTGGAGTTCTATAATACTAGTATGACAAATTTGCCCTTCTCCTTACATGCTTTGTTTCATGGCTTGTAGACTAATTTACGTTGGATATGTTTTTTTAATTTTCTTTGTTCTCACAATTTACGTCCGGTATCATACAATTACTTTTTCCTTTCACAGGAAATTTAATATTAATATAGATGATATGATCCCCCTCCCAAACAGAAATAGACTATTGATATACGAAAGGAATATTATTATGTTTGTTTTATTTATTTTTGAAATTGCATGATTATTTTCAATTTCCCGTGATTATGATTTTGAGCTGTCCCAAAACGCCTAACTTGTGAGACACATGTGGTTTGCCTAAACGTCATTCAAAACATCTCATATATTGGTCCGTGTTTATAGAATATTATAAATTTTTAAAATTTGAATTCGACGTCATGATTACGACGAACTTTATGTATGCTCTCAAGTTATGTGAGAATGATCCAGCTGTGACAAAAATGTCTTGACACAAGTACACTAATTAAAATGTGATAAGCCTTATATTATTCGTATTCAGTTCAAATGTCATGTAGCATCTCTCATAAATAACTGTGCGATTTGTAATTTAGAATTTAAATGCACTTGTATTGTAAGCATTTGTTGTAACAAAAATGTGTAAACAAGCAAGACGTTCATGAAAATAATATTCTTCACATTTGATTAATACGTCGATAAATAAATTCTATCTCCCGCTCCCCTCTCTCTTCAACTATTCTTGTGTTGTTTCGTCATTAGACATTGATGGCAAATATTGAAGGTGAGAAGATCAATAAGAGTATATGTCAACTATACGAAAACTAAAGTTCAGATAATAATATGCACCCTCTTACATCAACACTAAACTGCATAGTTTTTAGTTCTCTTTGTTTATTTAGTTTGAAGTCATCCCGTGCCCTAACTTTTACAAAGGTAGTGTTATATCAATGGCAAGAAATAGAAAATTTAAGCTGATACACATAGATAAAGGTTCTACAGGTCAATTAAAAGTAAATTGATTTACGCGTAGCCGATAAAAGGAAACCATTAATTTGTTTTCATTTAAGAGTGTATCGTTGACGAATGTTTTTTTACACTCAATTCAGTATGAAATAGCAATTCTAAATTTTACAGATAGTTATAAGTAACAACAAAAATTGCATGTGTCAGAATTTAATAGTTAAATGTTCTATTCATTATTTGGGAAAATATTAATATAACAAGTAGGAATTTACATTGAAAATCATTATGTTATGATGGCAAAGTTTGATTGCAGTTTCATTATTATTTGATACAGAAAGTTCAGATTTCTTTCCTACATTTGGTTTTTAAATTAATGACTCATTTTTCGGGGATTCAATTATCAAAAGTTCATCATACTCTGAAGTATGTAATGAGGACGGCCGATATCCTAAAGTCTGATATTCCATATTTTATTCAAAGCTATAAACAGGGTTTTCCAGTCTAAAAATAGATGTTATTACGGAATTTAATACGCATGCGTATACGTGCACTTCCGCGGGGATTCCCTAAATTTCCCCCTAGCCTTTTCATTTGTGTAAGAGTTTTGCCTGAAACCGACAGTGTTGTTCAACAGATTTTGAGTTTTTGGTGTTGTTTGACATAATTCATTCGCGAATTATTCGGAACGTGCTTCTTCTGAATACACCAGGTAAGTGAAAAAACGATAATGGATGTTTCATTTTCTAAATACGTTTGGTTTTATTTGAATCAATCTATAGATGCGGATTGTATTTCTACACAACAATTGAAATTAAGTTTTATCAGCCATTACGTAGCTTAGTCTAGATTAACTTATCAGCCATATGATTGCTTATAATCGAGTCTGGATTCTGTGTGTATGACAAAAATATTGTTGACAACTTAATGATGGGTAACCTTGTTTTGAGAAAACCACCGAATAGTACTTATATCCTAAGGCTTAAACGTTCAAGAGACAATTGAATGTCAAAACCAATTTCATAATTCATTTCCAAACTGTCAGTATTCATTGTCGTAGAACTATGATACATTCAAATATTTGAACAAGAACCTCAAGATAAGCTTTCATTCCCAACAGAGGTAGCGCTGTCATATATTCCTATACTAACCTCTGTCCTAATACAAGCTCTGGCCGGGTGTATAGAAATATAGGAGCCTGTTTGGATGCAATTACAGTTAGTCTTGTAGTCAGTGAGGCCGTTTCAGAGGTTATCATTCCAAAAGACTCAGTTATTTCTGTACACTTCGCGAAAGGTTAACTTTATTTGAAAGTTGCACCTAGCACTTTGAGTCTCTAACACTTCTCTAAAAGGACATTTAGTGACTGCATTATTGCATAGTCCTCAGTGACAACAAATATGCTATCCATGTATGTGGCAGAAATTTTACCAAGCTTGTATTAAAACAGATGTTAGTAAAGGAATTTATGAAAGAGGTAAGATAACAGGTAGAAATTCCTTTTGGCTAGCCCTTCACTTATTTCAGCGTTCGAAATACCTGCCTCCCCGACCGCCCGGAACAGGTTGTTTTCAACTCGGACTGCTAAATTTTCAATTACTGGTCGGGTGAAAGTTAAGTCTTATCAAATTCATTAAAGTTTAGTGGGGGGGCAAGTTTTGGTCAGGGCTGGCAAGTTTTTGAGCTAGGCAGCCCTATGGTCTGGCATAAACTTTTGGGAGTTTCATACCCTGTTTATTTACAGAATACAAGATGGATAAAGACCCTGGTAGAGATATCGGTCCTGATGAGACTAGAGCTCGTCCACTTCCATCAACCGATCTCCAAATGGATCTGTCCATAGAGCCGATGGATGAGGAAAGTGAAGACAACCACCAATACCATTCTATCTACAGTTCTAGCCAGGAGAACAATATCTCATCGATGCCGCCAGGATATACACAGCATCGAGTTTATGGAACTGATCGAGTCGTGTGGACGCAATATATTGAAGAACCGCTGGACATGACACCAGCAGATTCAAATCCGACAGGACATGACGCTTCCCCTGAACATACAAATATATTGGCAAATAATCCTTTAATGGACGAATTTGTAAGATTACAAACATTTAGCGGGCATTGGCCTCATCACACACCAGTTTCACCCAAAGACTTGGCAAAAAATGGATTTTATTATCTTGGTCCTGAAGATAGGGTGCGTTGTGTGCATTGTGCAGGAGTTTTAAAGAATTGGGCTCCAGGGGATACAGTGGAAGGCGAGCATCGTATTCACTTTCCGCAGTGTTTAATGAACAGGCCAAGTGGAACTGAGTCGAGTTCAGCTTCTTCCATGCATCATTCAGACAGTCTCGGGATCTTGCCCAAATGCTCTGAAAATGGTGTCCAGACTCCCAGAGAGGATCTTGGGATTGTGAAAAGCAACCCCAAATATCCACATTATGCCATTGAATCTGATCGACTCAAAACGTTCAAGTTATGGCCGACACAAATGAAACAGAAACCTGATGATCTAGCAAGGGCTGGTCTCTTTTACCTTGGTGAGTTAAACGCTATTTGAGAGGGTCCTGGCATATTCAGCTTAAAACAAAATTATCTTTATAAAACAAATGATAGATCCTGGAATATGACCTATGATTTCTTCTACTCAGAAGGGTTTGGTAAAAATATTTATTAGCTAAAGTATTAGACGAAAGTAAACGGATTTCCTCATAATGCAAGAGTCAGGTTTATTGTTTATTGTGATATTTTGAAGACACATTATACCTTGTGAATGAATATAGTGAAAGGGCGGTGCTTACCTCAGCTAGAAAAGTAGAGAGAATGTCAGAACTGTGGATCAAACAATGATTCACAACAGTACAAGGAAGTAAAGTAAGGTAGGGGGAGGAGTAACATCAAAACACAGATAAAACCATTGAATAAATCCCCCCCCCCCCCCCTTACTGTGAATAGATATCTTTGCTGCGACAGTATTTTAAAGTTTCATGCTGTAAGCAATAGCAGAATTTTCTGTCTTTTCCATTTAGATGCTTCAGCTGAAATAGGTTTATCTAATAGGTTTTGATCATTATCAATTATGAAGAAATTTGATATAGATAAAAATGCATGACTGTATTCCTGATGTTCAGGAAAGGGGGACAAGGTGAAGTGCTATATGTGTGACGGCACGCTGCACTCCTGGGAACCTGAGGACGATCCCATGTCAGAACACGCCAGATGGTTTCCTGATTGTGCTTTCGTCAAACTCTCAAAGGAAGATAACTCATGCAGCCAGGTACCTAAAATAATATATTTGATGTATATTATGATGTGTTCAAAGAGGTTTATATGTAATCTGACTATATAATCTTTTTACAATCAAATTAAAATGGATTTAAAATTTGGTTAAATAAAATCAAATGATAATTATAAAGCCTTAGTTTTGCCTTGCCATTTGGACATTAAATTTCAGAATTTTTGACTAAGGATAAATGCTGTGAAAACAAGGGATCATAGCTTATTTATTACTATTGTTGGTTTGTCTGACAAGGAATTGTGCAAAGTATTGAAGAATGATGCATATGCATGAAAATTGTGTGATCAACAGAAATGCTATACTTGCCTTCTAAGTTAAATCATTGCTTTACTGTTTGTTTAAAGAGAGAGGAATCAAGGGGTAAACAAATACTGAAGATATAAAGTGATTACAGGTTATATTTTTTCTTTTATCAGAATGGAGTCACAGTAGCCGACACAGGTAGGTGATTTTGGAAATCTTATTTCTTCTTTGCTCAAACATTTCAACAAATCAAGATAGTTATAATTCATTCATATATAAATCTAATAGAAGCTTGAACCATTCAATATGTTCAATCAATACACGCAAGATAAATCTCAAAATCTGTCATGAGTAATTTGGAAAATGAGGGGGAAAAGGATCCAATAAAGTCCTTCAATTTGGGCAAGCTTGAAATAGAAACAAAAACAACATTATCTCCATCATTCTTATGAATCGGGGAAGCTTCAATATGTTGAGTTAAAGGCATGCTCAAATTAGCACTTTTAAAGGATATAAAACTAGTAAGATAACAATATTGTAGATATTTGTAATTATTTTCAAAGTTTTGTAATGTTGTAAGACATGAGCCATCAATAAGAAGTCATTCAAAGAAGTATTCTTTTCCTCAATTTATTTCCAGAGAGCGCTCACGCTCAGACCAGTGCATCAGTTCAAGCCCTGATTGACAATGGCTACAGTCTGGAGTCTATCAGTGAGGCTATCAACAAACTGCACATAGACGGAGGTAGGACACAAAGACATCTTCCTCGACAGTCTGATTAAAATCGGCCGTGTTCCGAGGAATAAATGTTTCAAAATATTGAGTCTTTCGAGATTCGAACATATCTGTCTAGGCTATCCTCTCCACTAGGTCTGAAGGCAGCCTCACTGCTCGCACGTGACGACACCAGTTTAGCGCAGACAAAACCTAGTCAATAGCGAACCAATCACATCCTTGCGTTTAAAATAGAGATAGCGGCGATCAAGGTTAACGAATGGTAAATGGGAGTTACTTGCCCCTAGCTACTGATACCGAATGCTTTTGCCGCACGCATTGTGATTGGTTAGCTTAGTTTACGCAAGAACGTGCGCTACAGTAGGGTGCGGTCAGACCTAGTGGAGAGGATAGCCTAGACAGATAAGAGTTCGAATCTCGATAGACTCAATATTTTGAAACTTTTATTCCTCTGAACACGGTCGATTTTAATCAGACTGTCTTCCTCGATGTTCAGGGTGGTTAGCACAGTGGCGTGCTGGTCATCTATGTTCAGGATGTTAAAGTTCAAATCCAACCATGGGACTCCAAATTAATTTGCTTTGAGTACTCAAGGGGTCAGGCTCAGGGTATTCAAAATGGCCTCTCTTTAATTACACAAGTCTCATGTAATTGTTGTTTATCATTTATATTCATACACATATGTTCACTTATATATGGTCATATACGATATCTTGTGGCATTAGTGACTTGACATATTCATGTTGATTAACTTACTTGACACAACTCGGACAAACAGTCTAAAATTAATAAAATAAATAACAGTGATCTCCCCTTTTCGAGTCCTTGAATCTTATAAATTTGAGCTATACCCGACTCGAGGTCTAGTACCCGTGGAAGCACTTTGCCAAGGGTTTGGCAACTTCTTCTACTTCAGAGATTTTTTTGCCAACATATTTGACGGAAAACAAGACCTACGTGATGAACATCCCCCGTGTGCCCTGAAACTTGTCTGTCATGGATGTCCACCATGGAGTTGCAGGCCGTCTCCGGCAGTAACACTTGTCACCATGACTGACGTGAAATCTGCTTGTATAGCGCATCAAACTTACAAAATCACCATCATTATATAGTTTCCATCTCTATTATATTTAAAATTTGAGTTTATATATTATTCCTTCAGTTGATGAGAATGTCATCCCGGCGGCTGAGGAGATTCTAAAGACTATCCTTGACACTGATGGAGAGGAAAGTCGTGGGCGAGGGGAAGCGAACCCAGACCTCAACAACAGTGATGGGCAAACAGACAAAGGTGGCTTACCTTGCTAACACTTAAACTATCAAATACTAAGCTTATCAATTCCATAATGAAAGTTTTATACATATTTGTAACTTGTTGAAATTGGGTCACATCTTTAGGATGTGTCAGTTTGGTATTTGAAATTACTATTTTATTTTATTTTAAACAATCAGAAAACAATTTCCAGAATATAAAATGTTTCTTAACAAATACTTGGAAAAAGGTTAACAAGAAGAGGTACATTACACATTTTATATTATTTGCACCCTAAAAGGGGCAATGCTTGTCCACAGAGGACGTGAGAAGATTGTTTCTGAATCGATCATGCAAATTGCAAATCATACACCCCTTTCTTTATATGGGCGTAGTTGAGATTTTTCATTACATTGAAGTGAAGTTTCAGCCAATGAGACACCAATATCATGACTTATCAGACAAGATCTATTTCATTTCCAGAAGTAAAAGCCCTCCTGGATGAGAACCGGGAACTGAAGGAGCAGCGTCTGTGTAAGATTTGTTTGGAGAACGAGATCAGTGTCATCTTCCTGCCGTGTGGTCACCTCTCCTGCTGTCGGCAGTGTGCCACGTCACTGTCAGAGTGTCCCATATGTCGAACTGCCATCAGGGGAACGGCCAAGGCCTTCTGGGCCTAAATGTCGTTGTTGTTTATCGCAGTAATCTTACTTGACTGAATCCTAAATCTTCAGGCCCTGGATGATCCAGAGGCTTACTATGGATTTTCCCTTTGTTAAAGTGTTGTGATTGATATAGACTTGCCTTGCACTTATTTATTCAGCAGTGGGAGGGTTAAACTGTAGTCAGTCTTGCAGAGATGCAACTCAGAACCTGGTGAAGTGGAGCCATGACAAACATGTCAGTTCTTGGTGAGTGAAGGGAGGGTCTAGCTACTGTCAAAAGCCTGGAGGGTAGATAAAGATTGAAACTGTTGAAGACAAATCGAGGGTTATGAGGTGTATGCAAAAAGTATTCTTGGCATATTTACTCATCAAATATGCCTATCTGTTTGTATACTGACTTGAAGACTTGTCACCCATTGGCTCCAGCTTGCCGGCTCCAGAGGAGTTGTAAGTATGCTCATAAAAACATCCTATATGTACAAATAGGCATGTATATATACATATGCATTGTATTATATTAGATGAGTTTGGTTAATATTGATGAGCTCTTTCCATTAATTATTGTAAATTGTATCTTCGCAACTCTTATTTCCCTGGGTGTAATGTTAAAGGGATACATGTATAAAAATATTCTTGTCATGAATTCACATGTTAGGTTCAACTATATGTGAAGTAATTAATGTTACATATATTCACTCCATAAGTTAGTTTAGGTTAAATTCCATTTTAGGTTAAAATGAATAAATTTAATCAATATCATGTGGAATTTTAACAAGTGACACTTTCAGTTGCCAAAGTCAAGTGCTTTAATCAGTTGCAGTGACATTAAATCTTTGCAGTGCATATAGGAGTTTTTCCTTTTTTGGCTCAATCTTTCACCCAATTGTCATACTCTTTCATTCTGATGAGAATAATTAAAGGGAACAGATCACTTTGAAAATATTTCTCATGCATCATCTTTAGAAGAATTTGAAGCAAATTAATGTTATTGATAATAAATACATATTACAAGTGTATTGTTCTACACTGTTTAGTTTGTTTTTATTCATTGTTTATTATTGCCTATATGTCTTGGTGTGAAGGCATTTTCATTCACAGATGAAAACTTATTTCTATGCAATTTGTCTTTTTTATTTGAATTGTATTATCTAAATTTTCTTGAGTAGATGTTTCAGAATTACGATAACTGTGTATTTTTTATTCATTGACTGTTTAAAAACATTTATAACCCTCATTTGACCATTACATAAGCAGAGTCATAGAGAAGAAAAGTTTGCCAGCCTAAATGATTTTTACCAATGGATGGTTGGCTTCAGAAAAAAAAGACACTGTTTTTAAGAATGGCAAGTATAAGGCATATATAGTATGTATTTAAAAAAACGGGGGAAAATGAAATATAAACATGATAAAGGTAAACAAATGAAAACAAGATATTTCATGTACTTTGTTGAATTAAGATCATCTTAATTGAAATCATGTGCCAGTATTTAATTTGCATGCAACATCACACATACAAAATATTTTTTCGTTTTACATGTATTGTATTTAATATTTATTTCAGGAACTTTGTGATTGGAAAAGTGACTGTGATGTCTTTAGTTTTTAAACATCATGTCATCATATATCCATCCAACTAATTATTTGCTTCAACTTATAGTTTTTGCTTTCCTAAATCATGATACATTAACTTATTCATTGAAGTATGACATTAATTTTTAACACAATGATTCAGTATAAAATGAGTCATGTAAAATATTTCATTTAATTTCACAAATATGTTGACAAAGGAGAAATACTTCTGCATAGCAATAATTTAGTTTGGAAATTTATGTTTTGGCGTGAATCTTAACACACTTTAATAAAATTGTACCCTCCCTAAAAATGTTAAGTGATAAGGCAATCTTTGCTGCATTGTTTCATCTGGATAAACATAAGATATAAGTTGATCATTTTATTCAAATTTAAAATGGTCTTGTCCTCAACCTTATTTCAATTGAATTTATTATATATTGTACATACCTCAGAAGTATTGTTCTGTAGAAATATGGACTCTTTTAGTTACATTCAATTATGTTCAACATTTTGGTTTTCTACTGCACTCAAAAATCTGTGATTTCTTTAACTAGTACATGGCACCCATTGGATAGAGGATATCAGCTAAATCCATCCCATAGCCTGCAATAGTTTCATTGGCTTAAGTTACACATGCCTTACTTCACACTCAGTTTCTTCATATCACTTGTCAAGAAAATCAAGTGGCAGACATTAGTTTCAAATAAACAGTAATAAAACAATAATTTGTTCTTGAATATATGTTTATTACTCATATATATATATACACAGGTAAGCTTTCACAAGTTGTTATTTACCGGTTGTGTTGTTGTCTTTTTAACCATATTATCGGGACAAATGTTTTATATGTATAATAGACATCGCATGTTTTGTATATATACTACAAGTAAAATCATCACTCAATTTATGATAAACTTCCAAATTATGTCCATTTGTTGTTTTTTCTGTACATTCAAATAGCATACCCTACCTTTGCAATTAGTATCAAGCTATTGATGACACTATCACAATCAAAGTAAACGGAGAAGATTCAAATACAGATTATAAACCAAGATATACAAGTGATGTGTCACATATCCTCCACCTTCTTCTAGTTCTGTCTTCAAACTGTTTGTCTTCATATTCAGAAGCTGTTTCCAAAAGTTCAGATATTTCCATTTCATCACTGATTTGCTGTAGCAAGTTTCAATGGAAAACAGTTGCACGTTTTGCTTTATAGGTCACTTAACATTCATCATGCTTTCGGAAGTAGCTGGCCGAGGAGATGGCAGATAACATTCTGGCTTTCTAAACCTCAGTTCTTGAAAAGACAAAAGGCATAGAGCATTGATTATCGAGACACTAAATCAAGAATTATTAGGTCCAGTGACCAAAGGGTTTGGATAAAGTAAAATAATTCAGCTAGACTTTGGGTTCTGGAAAGTAGAACAATGATAGTGCTAGGATGTGGCCTAATGGTAGATGAATCTAAACTTTACAAAAGCAACTCCTTTGAGTCTTGTTTATAGAACACTTTCGATCGCTTATAAACCAACTGCTGGAGGATCTCGTAAAGTGACCTAGATAGAGTAGAAACATTTCACAGCACCGACTTGGGAGACATCATTTAATATTTCAATTTCAAAGAATGTATCAACTACTCAGTCTACTGAAACTTGTGCAAATTTGTGTATAAACCTGAACAATTTTGTTCTGTTCTTGACTCCCTCATTTTCCTGGTTGTTTCTTTAACAGCTCAACAAGATCTGGAGAAGAATAATATCTGGATTAACAAGACTGGTAAAATTTGACGTTAACTTTTATGTAAACCAATTTCAGAAATAGACATGGTTGTTTTCTTTGTAAATGTTTAATCTCTTATTATCGGATTATAAAATACTTGCACAACGTCGTTCTAACTGGTCACAATGATCTACTGAACTTCCTGACACTATTCTTTTAATTGAACTTGCTGATTTGTACCAAACAATATCAGCTAAGAAAATAAGTAATGCATTTCTGGAGGACAGTTTGATATCGTTTTGGTCTTTGTATGCAAAAGGTCTCCACTATCCTATGACGATCTCCTAACTGAAATATTTCAAAATAGCAACATCATTGTTGGCAGGCACTACTAATATAGTTAGATATAGTTAGACCAGGGACAATCTATTCAAGATTTGCGTTGGTTAAATCTTTGATCTCATCAACACCGAGGATAAATTTATGTATTTCAGTGAGTTTGTGATAACCTATAGTTTACATGTTTCATTCACTCAGTTTTGGGGAATTGTACAACGTGTTTGAAACTATCTGAAACAAAAATCCAGGTGGAACTGCAACTTCTTAACCAATACCAAAAACAATATATAAAAAATCACGTCCCTTTTGAAAGACTCAAAATATATTTAATATACTAAATTCTTCGAGTCAGAAATCTATCGGAATGATACATGTATAAGTGACATTCAAAGTAATTATGAAAACATAAAAACAGGGATGCACAATTGGCACAAGATGGTCACAGTATAGTATGCATCACCGACTCATACCATCCGATGTTTATCTTTATGAACATCAAAGTCTAAAAGATACCTGTAACTTTTGTAACTCTGAAGGGTAAACTCGAGTTCACTCCTAACGGGAGTGTCAAGACGTTGATGAAGATGTATCTGACCTTCTTTTATCGGCCAAATTCTTTAGTTATAAGTGTAAACTGGACTATCATTAGATTACCTTGAAGGTACTTCTACATATTCTACCAAACCGTTAAGCAAAACGTTCCTGCATTGACGTTTTCCTCCGGATCATACAGACGACGACTCATTCTCTGTCACAAATCTACATTTAACACGATCAATTCTTTTTTAAATCAGCTTCGGATGTTGGCTTGATGTGCTGTTCGTGAATAAATTGTCATGAATAAAGTTTGAATTGATCCACGGTTTAGACCTCTCTCACGCCTAAGTTCTTGTCCAAGTTCTGCAATAGTCACACTTATACATAGGTCATCACGTGTAATTGGTTCACTGTTTTACTGAATCTTTATGAATGGTTGTTGAGGAGCGTTCACACCTTGACATTCTTTCAGGCTCACCCTGCAATATTGGAAGTAGAAAATAATGGCAAAATAGTGGAATATGATTGACACTCATGAGCGTACATCTTCAACCATTCATATTCAATGGAGAAAACCTTTAGAGTCAAATCGTGATTGGGCCTCAGCCAGGCAAAATAAACCTAAATCATCAGTTTTTAGTTCATAAACTGTATAAACATTATATAAACTGTCGATCTGTTAATTGGGTATACACCCATAATCGGGGGGCTTCTGTTGAAAAACTTACACAGACAATGTTTTTATCATATCTGCCTATGAGAATATTTCCAAAATATGTAACTGTAGTTTCACATAATTTCTAAGACATTTCTGCATTTTGTTTTCCTTACTTTGATAAAAAAAAATATTCACGACGATAGGGTCTGCCTAAAATGTGTATGTTGTTTGTAATGGTTGTTCAAATTATGATGTTCGAATCTTTGAATTCAGCAAACAAAATATCCTTTTTCAGTATTTGTTGTCGATATACAAGTACATAGCCTGGAGTAATCGGGTAGAATGGCTGTTCAACATTATCGATAACTCGGTATATAAAGATTCAAACCGTGCTCTTTGAAACTTACAATTTGAATTTACTTTTGAAAATGTCCATTTATTGGTTGATTGATGTGTTCTTAGTTAGAGGAATCCTAAAATGCAAATTGACACAAAACATTTTATTAAACCCATGGAAAATGATCAAATGAAAAAAGTGCCTACTGTTTCAAATTTCAAATTCCAATTAATTAACATTTTGCTAAAATCATTAGCAAGACATAGATCTTATATCTAATGTACAGCAAAGAGGTTATGAATGTCTTGCAAATGAAACTAAAAATCAAGGAAATGTTTAACGAGTATAGGGAATCCAGTGATTTCAATGGGATTGGACAGCAGAACAGGTAAGATTGGCCTACATGTATGATGAGATATACCTCTTTACATGTCTTCATTGAGAATCTTTGTTACATTTATAAAAAAAGCAATCTAGTAATCTCAGAAATATTGTCTTACAAACTTAAAGGGAAACAAAGTATGTTGATGGAGTCAAGTATGTCAAACTTTATATATGGTGTTATTTTATCGAGAAGTAGTAGTTGTCTCTGAAAATTACCATGTTATTATTGATCAGTTCAGTATGGAGACAATAAACAGGTTGTAAAGTATGATCGAAAACCGGACAATGGCGCATGTCAATGACTCAAATTCTTCAAACAAAATACATACAAGGGGAAATATATGTTGATAGTGTTTATTAGAACAATAAACTAATATTCATGAATTTAAGATGCACAATTTTAGCTTTTTAACATCTACAGGGCGGGGCTATTTTTATTATCCTAATTTTGGTATTTATAGATAAAGATGCAAGTTTAGGGACGAATTGAACTCAAAACAGATGGTATTTTGGCTCTTATTCGAGCCAATTAGAAATTTATGAAACAGACTCTGTGTCACTGAAAAGTAATTAATTTTGTTGCTTTCTAAATACCGTTGACCTTTGTCGTAACAGCGTGGACGAAAATGGTCACGGTTTGCACAAATAGATATTAATTGAGTAATTTTTTTAGCATAAATTGACTATTATTTGGGACGGAATTTTTTTTTATTTCGAATTCATATCGGTTTATGCGTTAAGACAAGATTTTTGTGAGATGTAGAATATTGGTAAGTAACGTTTTATCATGTTACATGGCATTATAAGGACCTAGAGTTAGAACCAAAGGCAGGCATTAACTTAATTATTTTAGTTGGGAAGCTATATATTTTTATTATTTTTGGCTTATAGTAACAGTAAGTATTTCAAGTAAGTAAGTATCTTTATTCCCTTTTAACGGTTACCGTAATACATATTTATGCAAGATGATTGCTGTATGTGTAGGACACAAGTTCATGGGGCAAAAATGAAAGGCAATATTTCTCAATGTCAAACTAAAAGTTTTTACATTGTACTCTGTAAGTAAGTTTGGTAAAGACATTAACACACTAAAAAGTGTGTCTACTTCTGAAATAATTCATTCCTTAATTAATATTAAAAACATTTTTTTTTTACATTGTACTCTGTAAGTAAGTTTGGTAAAGACATTAACGCACTAAAAAGTGTATCTACTTCTGAAATAATTCATTCCTTAATTAATATTAAAAACATAATACTTGAAAGTGGTATTCGTCTTCTAAAATATACACGAATACATGTGCCCTCATTTATAAGTTTCTTGTTATATCTACCAGGTTCGATTCTCAGATGACTAGAGCAACGCTGTAAGCGGGCCATGATATATGATAATAATAATAATGAGTATTTATAAAGCGCTATATCCATACACAAGGTGCATGCTCAAAGCGCATAAACATGTCAGAATAAAAGGTAATGGTGTGAAGTATTGGCATGAATAAAATCTAAGAAAAGAGTATGAATTATAGCATATGAATAAATAAGTCAGATAATTCAGTCAGTGGGAAAATATCATGAAGTAATGTCTATGAATAATAGCTTGAAAAAAGATAAGTTTTGAGTTTTGATTTAAAAACAGTCAATGAAGGTGATATCTTGATGACGTGAGGAAGTTGATTCCAAATATACCGTATTCGACTTAATAACCGCCCACTCCCCTATTAGCGCCCACCCACCACGTTTTTGACTGAACAATATGAGTCCTGATTTAGCGCCCACCTCTCAACATTGCTTACCTTGCATGCTGATTCATTGAGTGAGGTTTTTCAGTCTTGCAATAAGTCTTTTACTTCCACTAAAGTGAAGAATACAGGGTATTTCAAGACCCCCAGCCACAATCAAAATGATAAAAGTTATAAAACCATATTTCAAAGACATATGTATCATAAGAAACCACTTTCAAGACTAAACTTGAGGAAAATTTTTATCGTTTTAATTAGCGCCCCCTTTTACCAATTTTTTAAGCGCCCCAGGCGCTTATCACGTCGAATACGGTATATCTAAATGTTAATGCAGTAATGTTCAATTCCTGTTGAAAAACTATGTTTATGCAGACAATGTAGATAAACCTTAGTACTAACTTGAACAGCAGAATGCTAATCTAACTCACAACACGATTTCAGACTATTGAACAACTCATTGGGAAAACGCTAGCCTTCCCAAACATAACCGTAGCCGAGTGAGCCAAAATATCTCATTAAAAGTCAAATTAAGAATGCCCTTATTAAATTAAGACCTCACAACCGTATATTGTAAAATGTTCAAACATATCTATAATTAGGCAAAGATTTAATACCACAATGAAATAACTATTTTATATGCAAAAATATAAATCGGGTACCGGCCACATTCACCTCCTTTAACATGGTAATTAAGTCTCCAATTTAAAACCATTAAAATGCCACCT
This sequence comes from Phorcus lineatus, assembly GCA_921293015.1. NCBI lineage: Eukaryota > Metazoa > Mollusca > Gastropoda > Trochida > Trochidae > Phorcus > Phorcus lineatus. The sequence goes on along the minus strand of OV121085.1, from coordinate 26,411,827 downwards.
CTGATAATTCCGTCATTTCGAACACAACAAGTTTACAGACTATCTACATTGCTTACAAGACGACTTTTAGATATCTATAACCGAGTTATTGAAGACCGACGGAAATTAGAATAACGTCATCAGCAAATAATAGTTTTCAAGTTCATTAATAAACATCGAAAATCGAAGGGGACCTTAAACACAACCTTGCCTTAATTCAATAGGACAACTAAACGATAGAGAATAGCCGTCACCGAAAGGAACACATGCCTTTACACAGATATATAAATAGAATGCAATACCTTACTAAACTCACTAGGATCGCCGTTCTTATACTAAGTAGATCAATTCCTCTACAGTTGTCAGGGACACTAGGATCGCCGTTCTTATACTAAGTAGATCAATTCCTCTACAGTTGTCAGGGACACTAGGATCGCCGTTCTTATACTAAGTAGATCAATTCCTCTACAGTTGTCAGGGACACTAGGATCGCCGTTCTTATACTAAGTAGAGCAATTCCTATACAGTTGTCAGGGACAATAGGATCGCAGTTCTTATACTAAGTAGAGCAATTCCTATACAGTTGTCAGGGACAATAGGATCGCCGTTCTTATACTAAGTAGATCAATTCCTCTACAGTTGTCAGGGACACTAGGATCGCCGTTCTTATACTAAGTAGATCAATTCCTCTACAGTTGTCAGGGACACTAGGATCGCCGTTCTTATACTAAGTAGAGCAATTCCTCTACAGTTGTCAGGGACAATAGGATCGCAGTTCTTATACTAAGTAGAGCAATTCCTCTACAGTTGTCAGGGACAATAGGATCGCAGTTCTTATACTAAGTAGAGCAATTCCTATACAGTTGTCAGGGACACTAGGATCGCTGTTTTATAAAATAAACAATAAACTCTGGAAATGTGCTATCCAACCCAGCAGATTTACCACACTTCAACAATACCTTCAAGACTTCCTCTTCCAAAACGACATCATCATCACTACACATAATGAGTAACCTACAGTGTCGTTCACGTTAAATGCATAATTAAACCAATTATCTAGAGATATTAATGGCGTTTGATTTGACCTTTTTCGTTGTAAGATTCCCTATATATACTATTTCTGCTAAAAGTCTATATTTTATGAGCGCTTTAAATTAAAAGTGTTTTACGTAACAACCGAGCAAAATTATTCGTTTGTATATCAAATTATTCTTTTTCCTGACGAAAAATATTTCAATATGCGTTTAAGTTAATGATATATCTGCATATCGTTTTGATAATTTAAAAAAATTCTTCTTTAGATATATTATTTGATGTTCCAAATGAAGTCATTCAAAGGGAGGTAACTCTGCGCACCTGCCAGGTGTCGCTTCCGCAGTTTAGATAATGATGGCGGAGAGGTGAAGGTCGGATGAATGAATCAAAATTGAAATGCTCGAATAACTGACATCGTCTCCGCTGTAGATCAATCAAGCGAAGAGTCGTTTATTTATGGATCGCTTAGTGGGTTGAAAAGCAACTCCGTTTTTAACTGATCTTATTGTAAGTATACTGTTTATTCTTCATATTTTTCAAGTGAATGAACAAAGCGTCCGAAAGCGAAGTGCTCAGTTTGAGTGACCGGTGTACATGTTGCTTACAGTCATCATTGCATCTACTGGGTTGTCTTTTAGGGTTGGGCCATTGTGTCTGTCTTACGTACACGTGCTGTGCATGAGCCAACGTTTTAAACACAATATGTAGACACGATCGGCGCAATCCGAATGGTTTTTCGATTACCTTTCCACTCACTAATTTGCATGATCAAGTCCTTTGGTCTGTGTATTGATTTTGTATTATATTGACGATCAACACGTGATAAACAAATTATTTGGAATAATTCGGGGTTGTAGTTTATTTATACAAGTAATTCGATATTGATATCAGTGATAATAATTCATTAGTCAGAAGATTTATAATGTATAAAAGACTACTATTAGTACTAATGTGCATAAGCAGGGGTTTGTAGTTTATTTTTACAAATAATTCAATATTGATATCAATGATAATCATTCATTAGTCAGAAGACTTATAATGAACAAAAGACTAACAATATGCAAAGGCTTTTAGACCTAAAGATTTTCTTATAATTTTTTGCATCTCTGAATAAATGTGTCAGAAACTGAGATTCCAGATAACAGACAGATTGACATGTATTTGTCTAGGGTAGGCAACGAGTCTAGCTTTCAGCTTGAACATAACATTAAATGCAAATTGCAGGTTTGTCTGGCTGCAGTGCATACATAGGTATAAATTAAAAATATACCCGTTAAACGTTATTTATGTCATATTGCTAATTAATTTTGTTATTAGGTAATGACAAGATGCCCCTTATTATGTAAATACACTTCTTTTTTAATTTTGCCAACTTCCTTTTTAAGATTTATTGGCTAGACTTTATTTTACCAGGTTAATATTGATGTTCTTTTTAGCCCTTGGATATATGTAGACTAACTTCTATGATCCTCTACGCTGTTGATGATCTTTTAGGATTAGTTTGTCTAGCTTAAGGGTTGATAATGTGGTGCAGTTGATAATCACTAGCGCCCAGTAAAGTGCAGACAATACTTTGGCAGTGGAAAAAATTACTGGGATATTTTATATACAATGTTATAGACATAAAAGTCGACTAGTATATAAGTAAATAAGTAAATGTGACGTTATTATAATGTTTAGTGCATTCTTACTTTGTAAATCTAAAATAATATAAGTTTCTGAATATTCAAACTCGGCTGAATATTTAAATTTTCTGAAAATGTCACCAGACAGTTGCTTTCTAGCATGTAATTAATTCAGTAGAAAGCATAAAATAACTTTAATCTACTTTGACATTTGAGCTTGAGTTTTTAAAGTAAACATTTATATAGAACCATCTATGGTTTCTGAATACTATTTCAATCAACATTTGCCTGGCAGTTATTTTCATGGCTGATGACGGTTGAATGATCATGTTTGAAATCAATTTCAAGGGTTGATTTCTTAAAAAAAAGGGTCATTGACTTCCTGAAAACTAGATCACGAATTTCTTCATGAGAATTTTATCAATGTTTTCAGGTTAGAAGTTTATGACAATCTATTTCTAAATTCATAAGTAATATCAAAAGTTGCCAACAAGGTTAGGTTGTCTTCCTGTTCGAAAAGCTTCAAAAGTAGCAAATGTTTATTTTTACTTTCAGCTCAGCTGTGGACCAGTGAAGGTTTTCTGAGGCCTTCTTGGCCTGCCGTGGATACCAATTGACATCTTTAAAAAGCAAATACTTGGATTACTTTCTTGCTGACGCTTATGATCTTCAAATTTTTGGATTTTTGTGGTGGCCATATAATGGGTTGAGCAAGCATCTCAGACTGAGTAAGGATACCGTTTGTTTGCCATGGAAGCTGTTTGGAGAATTACACACATACCGTCTGGACTAAACCGTGCAAACTCAAGGTAAAACACTAATTGAAACACTGATAATCTGTTTGTTGTTGATTAAAGGAACTCAGCATCTGGATTCACACATTGTTTCTGTGATGGTCTGTGACTCTGTAATTTATGAAATGGAAAATCTGAAACATTTTTTTTTCAATTATTGAAAAAAAATTAAAGTGTCAATTATGTTTAGAAGTGTGTTGATACAAAAGTGTCCTGTTAAACCATCATGATTAATATCATTTAAAGATAGATATCAATTGTTTACAAATGCTAATTAAAGTATTTTCTTTGAAATAGTAAATTTAAATTGTAAATTTTGACATAACAAGTTGTCATGAGAAGCAGAACTACGTCTGTTGTGTATAGCTTCGCATAACATGGGACATGTATTTTTGTGCTTTTCATCTAAATAAACCATAAATAGTATGTGATGTATCAAACATGGTTTTATGATAAAAATATCTTCATTCATCAAATGAAGAATGAGGACTTTAAACTACAGTGAATCATCAAAACACTAACATTATTTTGCTCCTTTTTATCCAAGTTTCAATCTGCAATCTGTATATTGAACATTTTCTTTGATGGATTTTGAAACAGTTTAACAAAATCACAGACACTCTGTAGGAAGAAATGAATTTAACCAAATAAAATGTGTTAACTCAACAGGATTTGAAATGAATAAAGGAAATGAATATTCAATTATTGTCAAAATGAACCGGAAAAAGGTTGAATTATGAAGAATATCTTCCTTTTTTCTAACTTTCAACAGTAAGAGAAACTTACTAGATTTTCTTAGTAGCCCAAATGATGATTTTAATTTAAGTATCAAATTTAAACGGACATCAGCTGCTTATTTCCCCCACATAAATCTGAAGCTACACCATTCGTATGCCTTTAGTTACGAGTAGTCCCATACTGATTGGCTCCTGGTAGTTTCCTTCACTGTCTATCCTTTGTTACATCTTTCTTTCAAGTAATCAAAGGTCAAGTTTAATGTTTGAATTATCTATCCAGCGTGAGGTCCGGTGGTTTTCCTGTTGTTGGTTTACAAGTAGAAATGGTTGTCAATTGTTTGATTGTTTGTCAAGTGTCATGGGAGCAACTTAAGGAAATGATATCAGTGTTGTGGACACTGTGCTCATTAGAACGATACATACTATTAGACTAAGGAAAGGAGATTATTTGTCTTAATTATACTGATTTCATGATATCAGTTAAACAAGTTTGTATATTTTATATATTGGTACTTTATATCATCTCATTTGTGTTATTGAAGTCATTTTAGAAGTAAGAATATTTATTCAATGAAAAGGTACATTTTTTTTATTGAAGTGTCACATTTTAAAATTAAAAACAATATATATATACAATTTATTGAAGATATAATTTGTGAATTCATTTTGCTAGCCTCCTCTGAATATCTGTTTTGATTGATGCCATTCAATGGATTTACAAATTAATCTATGCATGCTTGGATTGTATACCTCCAAAGGTGTTGATCACCGGTTAACATACCAGCTTCCAAATGAATATTGATAATTATTACACTAATCCCAGTGATAATCTTTGTAGATGGACCCTTCATAACAGCATTATCATTAATTATTGAAGTTATCACACCTGTCTCAGTTGACCTTGGTTACCTGTCTATAAGATTGATTACAGGTATTCAAGATAAGCTGTCTCCACTAGCAGAAGCTGATCCTCTGATCCAGGCAGCAAACTTGTCAGTAGTCATTATGTAATCCATTGTTTGACCAGATATGTAGGACTAACTGTTACACTTAGATTAAGGGTCAAATGTTTGTATCAAAATATCAATGTATTGTGGCACTGTTGATAGAAAGGCCAGTTTCAGAAGGAAGGTGGTAGGCTATAGGGTTTCAATTCCTACAAGGATCATTCATATATTTTGCAAGTTTTATTTTCTCAAAAGAAAAGCCCTGTTTTGCTTTCTCGGTTAATGCTTGTTGGTTTTGATAGTGTTCTTTTAGTCTTTCTTACAGAAGATGTACAAGCCGCATCAATATTTATAAGCAAAATGGTGTTGAACCTGGATGTTTGCAAACTATGTGATTGAAAATATGTATACTGAAGATATACATGTGAAATTCAAATACTCTCGAACCACAATGATATAATGTTATAATATAAGCTAGAGTAGTGACAATATATCAAGAATTGTGATAATTATTCTGATCATATACGTATTGTTATCTGTTCTGTGTATTGTGTATATGTAAAGTTGATTTTATTTATTTCATTAGGCTTAAAAATCAAGATGTTTGTCAAAACTTAAACATTCTTTTCATTTAAAACCCCTGAAAATCGTGATTTGCATCGTATGAACTTGTATCGTTATGATATATATCATGATACATAACCCGAGATGTCTGTATCATTATAACTCTTAAATAGTGTTTACCAATAAAAGTGAAATACACATGATAGTAATAGCCCACCTCATGAAAACTCACTCCAAATGATATGTATAACTTTTAAGAGTACTAGGAGGAGTATATGTATGAAAATGCTTTTGCCTTAACTCAAGCTCAATAGCTGAACTTGATAGGTGGACTGGTCAGTGTTATGTGATCTTTTACTTGACCAAGCATGTTGGACCACAGGCATTGACTGGAGCTGATTTGTGGTGCCTGCTTACAAAGTCAATGCAAGGATAGAAAAGTTGTGTTATTCTATGTGAAAGTGATTAAACCTCCATCTAAGACAGGGATTGTTGGAGGTATTTTAGGTCAAGTGTTATTATAGCCAGCTAAGCCCTAATCCCAGAGTGGAGTAAGAAGGCTCTTTGATGATATTTATTTTGGAGAGTAAATTCTGGCTTTCTGCTAGCAGTTTATTCAGTGCTTTATGTAAAGATTAATGTTCATAAAATAACATACATTTTAAGTTATTTGACCTAACCATGGTACCAAGTACCAAACAGTTTTACAATAATGACCCCTTGTTACTATCTTAAGATGTCTGAAAATTTCTCGGAGTATGAACAACGTATTGTAGTATTGAAAATCCAGATACATTGTCAGATGATGTCCTTTTCCTGTTACGTTGTCTGTATCATGATACATGTATGGTCAACTTAACAATTGTTTATTTTGCCAAAAAATCGTGGTATTAGTCAAAATTTTCAGCGCAGCACCACCCATGGGTTGCTAGTTCCAGTCGATGCTTGCACGTTTCACCACAATGCATAGCCACAATGGTGTTGCAGGTTTTCTCTCTGCAATAATACTAGCAGCCGTAATATAAGTGAAGTACTCTTGAAAGCGGCCTTATCACCTTACCTCACCTCACCTCATCTCATCTCATAAGAGCCCTGGACTATGGCTGGAGTAGGATATTATAACATGTATCAACTCTTATCGCTATGAGAAATTGTAATGTGAAATGTCTGTATTGTTTACAAACTATTCCCATACCTACAATTAATGGGCAAGTTACCTGCGAACTTTTCCTCAAGTATGAAGTAAAGGTTTAAAATTCACAGTTAAATGATAACTATTATTGCATGGAAAGCAAGTTATGCTTTTGAAACCATAAGCTCATTCTGTTCTGTTCATCTGCGTAGAGAAATGATCAGGGTTTTGCTTCGATGCTCCTAACTTGGTACCAAGCAAGAAATCAAATGTAGGCTCTTTCACAATGCATATATCAGTAGTACTGAACTTTCAGTTGGTAGCACCTCAGTGTGCAACTTCATGTCTTTAAACTGTAGAAGTGAAATGTGGTTGAAATTGAATTTTTTTATTTTGTATAAAAATGAAATATTTACCCACCAACCTGCCCCAAATCTTTAATGTTCTCTTCAGAGAGTTCTCATAATACACATTGTGTAGGAAAAATATTTTTTGCAATATATACTTTCTCATATACTGGAGCAATGATGATTTCATTAGTGTTAAACACTCAATTACTGCTTTGAAATAATATCATCTAAACTTATTGTTTCTTCACCTTTCTCCATTTTGCATTCAATTTAATTCTCAACCAGAATTGATCAAAAAGGACAACTAAACTGGAAGTTGAGTTTGTATTGACATTTGTTCTGTGTGATTGTATTGTGCTCTACACAGATGCAGATTTATTCATGTATTTCTAGTGGTTGTTTCGAAATATGTTTCTCAAATGATTGGATCTGAGATGAAGAGATCATATGAAAAAGATCTGCTGATAAGTAAAATAACATTTCCTCAGCTTTCAGCTGTATTGATGTAAAATCAAAGTTACAAATTGTGTAAGATCTTGTGAGATTGTCAGATAATGTGGTTCTTACTGGTTTTTGTTAAAATCCATTATTACAGGTATTCCTTGCAAATATCTTTTTAATGATGTGAATTTAAGTTTACTTGTTTTTGTCTCTGATCTGTCTCTTTGTAGATTTTATTAAATAAAACTTGCTCGATGCAATTTGAGGCAAAGGTTATAGAAGGTTTTACAAGAGCTTTGATAAACTCTCTCAGTCTCACCATGTAACTTTCGTTTTCAGCTAAAGATTATCTACACTTTCATGAAAGAATGTCATGGAATTATTCTACATATAGTATTTTAAGGATAACAATCAAAGTTACATTTCAATTTAAAACTTAGTGTTAGAGATATTGACACCAATTTAACTATTTTCATATGTACTTTCAAAATGTCCAAACTTCCGTATCTATATTTTTAGAGAAGGCTATCACCAAAATAGACAACAAAACCATGTTCTTTACACCATGTACAAATGTCCATATATACCATGTACAAATGTCCATGTATGGACAGTCAAAGCTTTCAGCCCTTCCATTGATCAATGAATTACAGCTGGTCTATTTATAGACAGGGCGGTCACATGACTCATTGTTTACCTTTGTGTGTATGTGACTGGCAGGTGGTGTACATTTCACTATGGGACACTTTCAAGTCCTTACCTAGCCCAATTCACATATGTAACTAGCTTTGTATCTTATACTTACAATGTGCTTTGATACTGAAAGAGAGTTTTTGTATACAAGTTTTAATATATCTGAATCGGAGGATTTTAATATATACAGAAATAATCCTTCAGATATGAACATTTAAGATTTTGATCATATTTTGATATTTTAATTCAGTTATTTCAAGATTTTGTCTGGCGTTTTTAATAATAATCAATTTTAATACCCGATGTTGTATTTAACAATTTGACGTCAGTTTTAATATAATTACATATAATTCTCGGATGATTTCCATAATTTGATAATAAGTCTTGAAATTGGTATGCAAAGTTACTTTGTCTTGGTCAGTAGAATCAAACAACATCAACTTAACACTTAAAGTAATGTAAATATTTAAAAATAGGACTGTGGACTTAATACTAAAATTCATTTTCAACACATCAACTTTGTACTTGTTTAATGATTTTGATAGATGGTTAACCTTAAATGATTTTTATCAAGTATTTTTGTTCTAAGAATATTCCATTGGGAAAATTTGTCTCTCAAATGTGTTGAACTCATAGTAGATTTGTATTGATTGTAGAACTGGGCTTGTGTTCATAATAGAAGGACTGAAAAGTGATTGAAAAAATATCCTTAGATTTCAAACGCATTTGAACTATTGACGTTTTAAGAAGAGTTGGGATGGGTTTTTTTTTTTATCTGTCATTGGGCAGAAGTAATATTTAGCAGCGGTAAGTGCAAGTAGGTTTATATGGAGGTTCTGGACCAAAGGATACCAAAAGGTATATTGTCATTACCCATAACAGAGAAAAAGTACAAAGTATGTTTTGTGTCATGGGCAGGGTTAGAAATTAACTTAAAACAGCACTAGCCAACCGGACTAGTGACTTTCTAAAACCACTAGTCCGAAGCAAGTCTAGGTAGTCCAAAAACAATGAAACGGGCCCTTAGAGCTTGGATCAATAGTGACACACGTTCTGCAGTACATTTTCTCATCTTTGTATAAAAGCCACTTGAATCTTGTTTCCCAAGACTCACGATACATACGACGTCGTTTTGCTTCATACTCCTTACTTTTCTCTTGTTCTGATGCTTTCAATTTCTTACCAGGTTCAGTGACATTAATGTAGCGCCACATTATTTAAACGAACTGTCAAATGGTAACCACGGTAAAAGTTGAGTTCGTACCTAAACGGTTTTCGCACAAATACGACATTTCAATATAAGCGAACCATTGTTTGATTACGAACTGTTACTCAATCTTAAACACAATATGACATGCGCAAAAGGTTTTTGCATTCAGACATTCAAGCTAACGTAATTCACAAAAGACATTCACAACCTCGCGACGACGATATCGGAACTAGTGGATTTATTTATGTTTGTTTGTTATTCCTTTTGGGAAGCACGTTTAAGAGACATTATGTAATTATCATCACTCTGATAGATAAAACTGTTCTAAGAATTTTGATTAAAAAAAACTTATTAAGTTTAATTTGAAAATGCTAGTCGCCACACGGACGAGTGAAAATAAATTAGCGGTCGCCCGATCACATTTTCACTCGCCAATGGCGACCGGGCGACCGCTAATTTCGAACCCTGATGGGTATAAAAAAATACCCTTTGACTCCACAACCCCCATTTAAAACCTATTGGGCATGAATCCCCCAAAACAGAGCCATAAAAAATGAAATTCTCAATTAAAATTTTTTAATTCATAATAATTTTACAGTTTTTGTCAACTAAATAAAGTAATAAAGTCACTAAGCATTTTGAAATTGATTATCTTATTAATGTTTTTTTCTCTGATATCAATTCACATTAGCATGAAATAATTTCATAAGAGTGGCACACTCACAAAAACTTACATGAACAAAATATTGTCTCCTAAAAATTTCATCTGTATACATGGAGGTAATGATATGTAATTATCATGTGAACTTATGTATATTATTAGTCCACAGTCATACGGCTTATTGAACCAGAGTGTTTTCCACACGTGACATGCCCTTATAAGGAAGACCATTATCAGTAGACAGATTTCTTGCTCCGTTGAAGAAATAGGTCGGAGCAAGGTCGGATAGATTATGGTTGGGTATACCTAGTATGGGCTTTCTGTTCCGTCCATATTGATTGTTTATATTGGTAGCCCTTATTTGGTGGCATATATCACCAATATTCATGTATAGCACATCGAGATAGGGGTATATATAAAGTGGATGCTCTTTCCACAGCATTAAAACTCATTCTCTACTATGTGTTCATGTTGATATTTTAGTATTTTATCTTGCCCTATTGCAAGTTTTGTTGTTATTTATTCTACTCTTTGGATATATTCTTTGGTAAGTATTGAATGAAGGTAGGTTTTCTGTCAGTTTATATTGATTTGAGCTATTTATTAAAAATGATATTTTATCAGTTTGTGATTATAATTTGGTTGCTTTATGGCAGATATGGACTATTTGATTGCAATGGATCTTATTTTTAGAGTTTGTAGCCAATGTAATGTATTCCAGCGCTAGATCTATAGTCACTGTATGATTCCAATGACTGCATTGAATGGTCACTGATGACAAGTTTATTTTTTGATGTCCAACTAGGCCTTGGTAGGTGTTCAATGATTTTAAATTTCTTGAAAAATAAGGCATCAGCCTTGATGCTTAGAGCTTAAAGAATATTAGCTATCATTTGTGGAGTCTGCCGTATAATTTTGTTTGTCTGGTCAGTTCTATTGGTATGACCAGTGTTTACTTTGATATCGAGTTAGACGAGGATAGGATGGTCAGTGATGGATGAGGGTTGTGGTCACTGCAGGACTAATGACATGCCTCCAGCCAGTATAGAGCATCTCTCTGTCTGACTTCTGTGGACACCGGGTATCAGTCTGGTCTTCAGGGATAGTAGGGACTTTGGAGAACAGATAAGAACAAATTGGAACAGATTCTATAATTATCTTTGCAGCGTCATTGGCAGTGTCCTACTTGAGTGTCAAGGTATAATTTGGAATTCTAGTCTTTGAAGAACAGATTTTAACAAATTAGACGGGTATAAATGAGTATAAATGCTGTTGACAAGCTTCAATATTTATACCAGTTTAACTTGCAAAGGATGTTGCGTCTCACCTTTGCTTGAAGGTCTATTTATCTTGCCAATCTAACATTGCACAAATATTTCTTAAATTCCTTTATGTCAATTCTTAAGATTTGCTTGTGTCAGAACATAGAGCCAATGCCATACCCAATATAGTTTAATGAATCAGTTAGCAGTAGGTCACTTCCCCTGGAGCTCTTTTGTTGTCAGGTGATTTTAATTCTCAGATAGTTGTAACCTTAGTACAAAGAGAATTTCCCAAATAGGCTCAATAATATATAAACTGCTCCAAATGGTGTTACACATGTTTATAGAAAACACACAACTGCCTGTCTGTAGTTAATGCTGGAAGTCCAGGCTTTCATGGACCAACTGTTTAATAGTTTCTTGATGGAATTCAGTTGTGTGTTATTTGAGCAGGCTACACCTGCCTTGTCTAGACACTGTTCATGTCCCTTGTAAAATAGTGTAAAAAATATCTGTACAGTACTTGAAAGACCTCAAAAATAGATACTTTGGTTAGAAATTAGTTTGTTTTGATTTAGTTTTATTTCATTGAGAGTGAAAGGGAATAAAGTTGTTCTGATAATTGAAGAGAGATAAATGTTTTTAGGTATATATTTGAAGGTGGGGAAACAATTTAGAAGAAGGTTAGTCAAAGGAAATGATTAATCTGTATATAAAAGCCTCAGACATGCTTTTCAAGTGCAAGACAGATTTCAGATCAAGAAATTCAAAATCACAAAATCATTAACCACTATTTGACTAAACTGAATTCAAAAGATAGTTACACATGGACTACCGTAAACATCTCAACTCAACAGGACTGTTTACAGGCTACGCTTCACTATTGAACACATTGAACGTATGAACATGAACAGACTTCCCAGTCCTGAATAAGCCATACACAAGCACGCTTGCTCGACTGTAGAAATGTGATGCAGTGCGAGTCTTATTACGCCCTGCTTGAAACAATACGACAAAACCATGTCATTATGTCAGCTTATAGTCACTGCAGTTGATCTATCAAAGCCATTTTACGCATTACTAGCAAAATATGCAAGCTGTTGTTTCTCGCTGGAAATGAAGTCTGTTGTGTATTGATGGTATGTAGCGGTGTAAAGTTTAGAGATTTAGAGATGATTGGAGGGTAGTAAATTAGGAATATTCAAAACATTGAAAGTGTGTCTATAGTCTCCCGACAAATTTGAAATACGAATTTAGAATTTGAAGTTAATTGTACATTTATTTGTACAGGTGTTTTTGCATCTGGTTTTGAAATTCTATGAGCTGTAAATTGTTAAAATGCATAGATAAATTTCCGATAGAAAACAGTTATCTGGCTACAAGATTTATAGAATAATTTGGCTTCTGTTTATTTAATCTTCAAGTCTAGGAGAAATTATTTTAGGATAATCAGTACTAGTTAGGAGATTTGGAATTATGGGAATGTTTGCCCTTATGCTCCGAGATAGCCTACCTTTCTATACTAGAACAATGAGTTGTGAAATGTAGACCCTTTGAATACAGATCCTAAAGATTCTCTGATAGTTTATCTGTAGCCAGCGACCAATGCTGGACAATTCCCTGTTATGATACCTGTAAATAAGACACACTGAATGATAAATAAATTTCTGTCCAGGATAAAAAAAAATCTTGTGATCTTCCATACAATCAGACTTTACCCAGAACTTTCGAATACAATTTTTACAATAATTGAAAGAAAAGTGAGATTTTGTTTGTGACCAGCCCTAGCATCACAAGATGGGGGTATAATGTGATTGTGTGTCTAGCATGGCCGACAGACAGTAGAGGTTAGGTTTGACGTCTTTCAGCACTGATTGTGTGCAAGATTAGCCTGTAGACAAGAAGGATCCACCATTAGTCATCACTTGTATAGATTTTGGTGTGAAAATAGAGCTTGACCGATATAAGCTTTTATGTATGAAAATAGCTAACGGACACTGAAACTGGGCTAATAGCAAACTAGCTGATTTCTCATACTACAGTTATCTAGAGTAGCCTCAGGTTTACCTCAGGTTTACAGGTACAAATATTTAAAGGGAACTATAAATTTGGACACCCATTTGAGAGATCTTCATAAACAACTAAAACAAGCTGGTCCTACCCCCACCACAATAGTAACTATAAATCATAAACAAACTGGTGAACTTTTACAATAAAGAACTGATATGCAAATGCTTTATTATCATGATTGACAACTCCATTTAAATAACTGTTTGAGAGCCATTTGAAAGTTATTTCAATAGAGAAGACATTAAGACAAAACTAATTATCTAAAGACAAGATATGCATGAGTTTGAGATTCAGAATGAACAAAGATGTAATAGTTCCACTGTAATTTGTTCTCCCTTGCCCTCGAAGGAGTATCTATGTATTTGTCTCCTTTGAATATGCTTTTTAACATTGATTATTCTAAAACGTTGTCCTCATACATATATATATTTTGAAACTTGGTAAGAAATAAATCCTTGCTATTGTAATGGCTTATTACCGCTCAGATTCAATCAATTTGTTATTATTTTGTTTATATAGCTTTGTGAAAACAAAAAATGCAAAATCCAATTTTGGTTGTGAGCATGTACAGTAATCTTACAACTGGAGTTACACCGCATGCTCAGATGTGAATATCAGATTAACTGTAAATTTACCAAATGTACAATGTATGCAGATTCTTGGAAACTCTGATGAATTGGCTCACTGGAATTACATACAAAAGAGTGTCTGCTTTGGAAATATCAGACATTAGGATTGGTCTTTGTGATTTTGTTACTGATTACAAAGTTTAATTTGTTAGGTACTGTGTGTAAAACTTTGCAGTAGCAACTGTGTTAAACGTTATGGGTCTAAGTTAGTGCTTTCAGATTTGAAAGACAAAATGGCCATTTGGACAATTGCAATTCTGAGTCAATTCAAAGCAGTAATTTACAAAATTATATCTACTATTACTGCTTGAAAAAAAAAAATAAGCTTGAAGAATAGCAAGCCCAAATGTTTTATTTCATTAATATGATGGCAAAAAGTTAATAAAAACCCTTAGTAGTCACAGCCTGGACCAAAAAATACCAGGTTCCAGGCTCTCAAACAGGACTATTTCATTCATAAGTATTATTATAAGGTGACATACTGTCATTTCTTTTTTACCTCTCCAGCATCTTTTAACTGGCCATGGGCTACTGAACTAGTTCTTAAACTTTTTAACCCTGTTGAATGTTGTCGACTTCTCTTTTATCATGACTTTCATAAGGCTTTATAGTTTGTTTTTTTTAAATACAAAGAAATTTGATCATTAAAAATTCGAGATTAGATTTGCAGTGAACCATGATAAGCATGACTTGCCAAAAAACTTAGTCCAGTAAAAAACATTCCATGGACATACCACTTCAATCTACATGATATACATCGCTAAAGCTCCTGAAAAATTACTCCTGTCCTAGAGCACATGGAATCTAGATTTCTAAAGGGTAACCTTATTTACTTTGAACATCATCACATCCTCCCTGGTACCTTGTTTCTTACACAAGTTAATTTCATTATTTCACATTACATATGGATTCTGGATTTTTTTCCAGGTAATATGAAACTTTAATTAAATTAACACAGTCAGTCTTTTAATTGATAAATGAAGACTTAAAATTACTTTTTATTGGTTCCTTTATTACCCTATCTTTGAGATAGTCCATTAGACTTAATGGTTTGAAAGAGACATGAGTTTTCACGGTACATTAGTATAATTGGACAGTCATATCAAGGAATAGTTTATATCTGTTGTCATTTCAGTGGAAATGTGTTCATACCGTTTGCCAGATTTACTGAAAATGCCGATTGAAATATACACTTGTTTTGCCTGAAGTAGAGATGACATAGTACTTGAACTCTTGATTTTCCACTCTCTTAAAGAGCTTGCTCGTCTATAAGTTTTTATTTATAATATAATTTCAAGATGTGGATATTTGAGAATTGTATGTATTAGCATTAATTCTGGACAAGTAGTCCAATAGATTCCTAGAATTTCATTAAATAGAATAATTGAGATAGAGCAAGGAGTGAAGATAGGCTGTTCTGGAATATAAGATGTCGTGTAAACAGAGGGTGCTGATCAAGTGAGGATATAGATTGTACAGGTGATAACCCAGGTGTAGAAGATCCTTCAACTACGTCAGCTCCTGGACTACATATACCCACAGAGGCAGGGGGAGGTGGGGAGGGGGTTACTTTAGAGGGAGGGTAGACTAACATATAGTCCCTGAAAATAAGATTTCACCAAAAATTTATTTCTCAATATTTGGTATGAAATAATATAAAAAAGGAGACCTGTACAATAACTTATTTCAGGCTGAGGAAACTAGACTTGCCAACATTTCCTAGACTGAAGAAGGCTCCTTTAATATTTTGCCATAGGGTCTGGATGACAGACTAGAGGGAGGGAGGTGGCTGGAGAACTGTAGGTGAAGCCAGGGGTTAGCATTTGGGCTGGGGGCGGGATAGCGCAGTGGTTAGTGCATTCGGCTTAGGATCAGAAGGTCCATGGTTCGAATCCTGCCAGGGGCTCAGCAACTTTTTCTGCAGTAGAGAACTGTTCTACACGCAGTCAGGTTTGGGTGCAATGCTACACTGAAATTCAGCGCAGTACCACCCATGGTTCGCTAGTTCCAGCCGATGCTCGCAGGTCAATACATAGTCACAATAATGTTGCGGGCTTTCTCTCTGCAATAATACTAGCAGCCGCGATATAAGTGAAGTAATCTTGAAAGCGGCGTTAAACACCAACTCACACCACATTTGGGCTAATCAATGTGATCACTGAGTTGAAATAAATGTTGTGTTGTTGTGTTATGCCGTGATGGTTATATTATATATTATAATCATTTTCAATTTCTCAATCAGCTGCCAATAGGTCCTTTTTGCCAACTCCTTGAGAAATTGAAAATATTTATGAACCATTTGTCCATTTCAGTTAATTATGACTAAAAATGAGCAGCTATATTTCCTGTTTATAGTAGTACATGGGTCGACTCAAATGGTTTGACTTTTTGAATTAAAACTTTTATATCCTTTATCTCTAAGAATCCTGCTACATACCTCGAAAGACTATCTTAAGCAGATAGCCAATCTCAATCTGAAACCGTTCCTTCAAAAAAGATTCCTGAAAATTCACCTCTAAAATGGATGCTCAAACTTGACTGTTGTCATTGATTTTTTCTTCTCTTCGCATTAGTAGTTAACCCAAGGACTTGTTGTAAATAGTTTAATCAACAACAACAAGAACAGAAGTCAAACCTTTCCTCAAACAACACCAGTTTTTCTAACTATGTAAACATTGGTCAGACGGTCAGTTCAATATGGCTAGACTCTGTCCAGTATGAGTAAAGCATGGTCACCCTCAAAAGCTTGTCTTTGAAGACATCATCATCACCTTGTTTTCTAGTCACTAAATATATGTAATTCTGGGGTACGTTGTATCATCAAGATATCAGGTCCTGTCCCCCTTATGTCCAAAATACAAATTTTTTGTGTATTGTGTTTGAAGGTAGCTATCTTATTGTCTGAAGTCTGAAAGTATTAAAGTACCTTCTTTCAAAATTAATGGTTCTTATCTGATAATACCAAAGGAAAGAGAAATCAGAAAGTAAGAATAATGTTAAAAGGAGATGCTTAAAAGAATGAATAATAAAGGATACTAAACGACCTTCTATTTAATACTATATTTACTAAAGGAGTTAATGATTCAGTATAAAACGAGCAAAAGCGAGTTTGATACCAGTTCATTAACAAGTTTAATAGAAATAGTATTAAATTGAAGGAAGTTTAGTATTCTGTTTATAACTTGACCTCAGTAATCAAGAATGACTGCCAAAAGTTTACTGAACAAAAATTTTCCGGGACTTTGCCGCCATTGTGACGTCACAACCACACAATATTAAGACATCATACATGCAGCAGTATTACATTAGTTTAATATCACCCGGCCGTGTAAATATTACACTCCAGTATCTTACACGGGCGAGTAATAAATTATGAAAGAGGATAACATAAAAGATTTTCCTTTCTAATGAAATCCAATACCAGAACAGGGAGTATGTTATTGAGATTGACATCTTAATGACAAAGAGATTTTAATTTTTAAGAATTGAGCTTTTGTTTTTTATCAAAATATGAATTTTTGTATTTGAGGAATTTGAGGTTTGGGAATAGTATCCACGGCAACCGGAAATGTTTAGTTAACAATTGAAATCAAACATATCCCCACTTCTCTCTGTGGCTAAATATTTGCATTGCCAATATGATTTTAAATGTTTTATGCTATATAATTATTGTGATATTGATTTAATGTGAAGGAGGTGTTAGAGACAAGGTGTCAAAATTTGTCAACCAGAGCAAATTTATTTTGTTTTGACCAAAAGTAAACAGACTAGGGAGAAAGATTGCGAGATAGAAGGACGATATTTGCTATAAAACATTCAAAAGGGGAGGGAAATATTGAGATGGAGGCCATCAGTGTGTTTTGGGGGAGGTAGTCAATATAAATTATTTATAATTGTATCTCCAAATTTTTACTTATCATAATATCTTTTTTTAAAAGGTGATGAACAAATTCTGTAAAAAATATCAACTACTATATCGACCTAATATGGGAGATAGGTTATTGTTTAGAGGGGAGTACATACTGTATTTCCTATAATAAGCGTCAGGGCTGTTTTCAGCACCCTTTAACTCCCCAACACTTTTTGTTGTTGAGGACTTGCATTTAGAACTTACTCAAAGATTAATAATGGCCCAGCGCTTATTAGATGACGAATGATATTGGAGGAAATACGATATGTCCAATATCCAAGAATTAATCAGTTGGGGTAGTTCATGATTACGTAGATGGTTGGATAAGGGATCATCCAAGTTAACTTGCCAATTGCTGACACTTTCTCTTGGTGGAGAAGACAGTGTATGAGAGAATAATTGGATGAGAGCACAATAAGTGCAGATATAGAAAATAAACCAGTAGGGAAGAGAAGATGTTGGTAATTCATAGAAGAGGGATGGTGAAAAAATTATTGTTAACTTGTATAATATTTTCAATTATAGCTGACCTGCAAAAGTACTTTTTTTAAAAAAACATTATGGTTGAGATGGATTAGGGAGGTTTCAGGATGAAGGGGGCCATTAATGGAAATGTGAGAGAAATGTGCTGGAGAGGATGGGGGTCACTGCTGGTTTGAGTGGGGGATGTAAGGGGGAGGGGGTGGTGGGGAAGCCTGGCGGAAAGGCCAGTCGACATAGGAATGTGTCAATGCACTGGTTGTGTCAATAATCGAGGTTTGCCACAACCATGTTGGGGGCAGAAATCTGGTCCTTTGGAACAAAATCCTCCCTGCAGCTGTTAAGTAGAATGGACACTGTTTCTCCTTTTTTACTGTAAACAAATGAATATATCTTTGAGATTTTGAACAGTGAATATCTTTGTTCCACCATGATTGAAGTAACATCTATGTATAAGAAATGGGTTTATGTCCATCCTGTATGATTTAAGTTTCATCAAACAAATTTGATGTCAGTTTGTTTAAGTAATTGTTCCTTTTAACCAGAATTTGAACAAACAATGATGAATGTTATAAGTTGTGTTCACAACAAGATGCACATGGCTTATACTTTACAGTTTTTGCAGAGTTTGAAAGGAGATTAGCAGAACACTTTTACTAATTGCTTCAGTTACATGTATAAACATCAAGCTTTAAAGTGTTCATCAAATTAGAGTTTCAATCATATTCATACAATTTTTAAAGAGTTAATGAAAAATGTTCCTTCTGAGAGTCTGCTTCATATGAGACAAATGGGATCAAACTAAGAAGTGCTAGGTTGTCTCACCTGACACCTGAGGAATTTGTGCAAGTATGTGAGTTCTACATAAAAATAAATACCTCTTGAATAATTGTTGCATTACATTTCATTTTCTTTTTAAATTACAATAAAACATTACCCTTTACCTTATATCTGTCAGAGCCAGTGTACAATTCTAGATCATTTTTCTTCTTAACAGTTGCTTTTAATTGACTAGTCAGATTTGTATATTTTCTCAAGTGGTCACATTTTCGCGTTAATAATATTTACTTATTCTTGCCTAAGTCACCAGATTGACCATAATGATTTAATCAATATTCTGTATTTGACCACTTGTGATGTGTAGTTTTGCTAATCTACACGAACAGGTGAAAGATTATTTTTGACAAAATTATCTTGTTTTTTTAATACAAATTAAGCCTTGACCTGCAAGCTTGAAACAATCTTCTCAACCTGAGGGTGCTGAATTATTCGATGGTTTGTAAATTTCACTAGCTATGAGCCAGTTCCTGAAAAATCTATCATAATCTAATGAAGTTAATTCTCATTTAAACTGCCTACTCAAATGATTTGGCTTCAGTTAATTCAACAATGAGTGTTACTATTTCTAACAGATCTATTTGTCCTATCAGCTTGTACAAACCAAGTATAACTTTTTATCTCCTCCAATCATCCGTCAGAGTGTCACATCAATGTGAACCCTGGGGCGGAACATGAACTATGCACAGACTCGTTAATTAGTTTTCGAACAGGTGAAGGAGTCATATTCTTTTATGGTTGGTGTTTTTTACTTTGTGGATATTGTAAATTATGATTTTTGTCTTTATTACTAAAGTTCTTGTGGAAAATATTATTCCAATATGATCAACTCTTAGGTTTTGTGTCATAGTAATACAAAAGGGATATTTGCCTTAAGCATGATTTACTATGACATCCTTTATGTTTGCCACCAATAATGTTTTTTACACTTTTGGGTTATGTCCTTGTATACATCAATTTGGTTATGTTTTGTCCTACACACTAGGAATACGTTAAGGGAATATTTAATTCTGAATTCTTTTCTTGACTATTGTCTATTTAGATTTGACAAATATGATAATGTATGACACTATGCTATTTGTTTTAAATAATGGAATAAAATTTGAAATTAAGTATGAAAATGTCCATAATCAAATTATTTTACTTTGCACTTTAGAGAACTTCCAAAATTGCCATAAAATATTCCAGGAAGAAAAATACATCAATTCTGGGTCAAAGGTGTAACTGACCTAGTTAAATAAGACAGAGTTTTAATTGTGAACAAGTTTTGTGTCTTTGCCTTTCGCGAAGCCAAGCATGTGACTCCACCAAGCCAGGTTTGAATCACAGTGCAACGTTGTGTGAAAGCCTCGTCACAAGTGATGTGAATGTCTTATATTTCATACTAGACATCTCGGCTTCTTGAATGACAATTATTCGCATAAAGCTCCTGAAAAATGAAATTAGATACATGTTTTGTAATATTTCACATAAAGATGAGAGTCACTTGAAGCTATGACTGAAATAAATCACACAGTAATTCAGAATATTACATGAAAACTTAAATGTGACAAATAGAAAGATGACAGCAGCCTACTATCTTATATCTGAAAGAACTCATTAAGTTGTCTGATACTACGATATACTGTCACATCTGTACTATAGTCTGAGACTGGATATGACGCTCAGTTTATAGCGTATCCACTTACTTACAGTCAGACCCCGATACTCCGGACCCCGATAATCCGGATCTCGCAGTATCCGAACGGTAGCAAACTGTAACCAAACTAATCTCTATGTAAACTCATTAAATGTTGATTCGTTAATCCGGTGATTCAGTCTCCGTATCCGAACGCTAATTAGCTGTAACGGATTAGTCAATTACAGCTATTTCTGCTTCATTAATCCGGCTGTTCATCAAAACGTTCGGTAATCAACATCAATGACAGTGGATTGACACGGGAGTTGAGCTTGTCAGCAGTTTGTGATTGTAATAAATTGATCTGTAATCGGCAAATTCTTGAAACCTGAGCGAGTGTCGAGAAATGCTTTTGTGCAATGATTGCTTATTCATATATGTATCCCAGTTGTTATGTGTATATGAAATAAAACTCATTAGATATTCGTAATATTCGTCTGTCTGTAGATGTGGTTCGTTTCAGTAGTCCGAACGTTTCACTATCCGAACGTTTTTGATGAAAAACGGAAGTGTTCGGATTATCGAGGTCTGACTGTATACCGTATTCGACGTGATAAGCGCCTGGGGCGCTTAAAAAATTGGTAATAGGGGGCGCTTATTATAACGATAAAAATTGTCCTCAAGTTTAGTCTTGAAAGTGTTTTCTTACGATACACGTCTTTGAAATATGGTTTTGTAACTTTTATCATTTTGATTGTGGCTGGGGGTCTAAAAATCCCCTGTATTCTTCACTTTAGTGGAAGTAAAAGACTTATTGCAAGACCGAAAAACCTTCTTCAATGAATCAGCATGCAAGGTAAGCAATGTTGAGAGGTGGGTGCTAAACAGGACGCATGCTAAACAGGACGCATATTGTTCAGTCAAAAACGTGGTGGGTGGGCGCTTATAGGGGAGTGGGCGGTTATTAAGTCGAATACGGTAACCGTGGAGGTCAAGGTACGATTCCTGGCCGTGTCTTAACAAAATATGTTAAAAGATACTACTTTCTTGCTCAATACTCAATATTATGAGGATAGAACACCTTAAACTGGCATTGCAACTCTATGCCGTGGGCTGAGGGCACAAAATGAATTTCAGACATTACTATGTAAGTAGAACGGTGAAGAGTTATTATCATGATAAGTGTTATGAAGCCCTTAGGCAAAATGTTGAGGTTCATAATTTATGTTTGTTCTTTGTCAACTCATCAAATAGAAAGATTGAATATCTTTTTCAATAGCAAAATAATTTATGAAATTTAAACTGTTTTTGAACTGGACACTAAATTGTGTAACAAAACCAATTACAGCTCACTCCTTTTCAACTGCCTGGCTCATCACTTTGTAATAGATTACCAAAGAGTGTCAAATTCGGTCAATTGGAGATATTATCGCTGATTTATTGGTGACATAAACTGCAATTATCTTCATCTCGCTATCTGTCTCAATACCAGGGCCGTAGGCTCCCTATCAAATATTCATTAGTCGACTGTCCAAGCAATGCTAATGACCCATTTGGGGCTATCACTTAAATGGACATGACCCTCTGGCTTGAAGTTGAATGACCATCAATGTATTGGAACCGAAAATACCTGTTAATTGTAAATCTTTGATAGGTCTGAAATTTGAATAGGTCTGATGTTAATTTGGACGAGGTTTTGCTAATTAGGTGATGTTTCAGAGACAGAGCGAACTTTATAATAAAAATTTCAAACTTTGCCCAATAATCATTAGTTTATGCCAAATGTATTACTTTAGAAATTAGAGGGTCTAAACATCTCACAACCCGACATAATCATCCATAGTCGTAGAGTAAATAGTTAAGTGTCAAGCAAAAACCACAGGCAGCCATTTTTAATCATTTGAGGCATGGAAATGGATTTGCATAGCTTAACTGTTTATGATAGGTTTGTTTTTAAACTGTTTCTTTTTATTGAAAAACATTGTCTTGCAATTTGAAACATTGATTTTGTTTTGCATGAGATCACTTTTATCTAAAAAAAATGTGCTACTGCCCCTTTATTTTGATGCTCAGGTTTGGGCCCAATCGTTTTCGTTCTCAAATTGTCAAATCACTATTGAAATTCTGATCTTTTTAAATTGATGAGGATGAATATAGATGATTGACTGTCTATGAATATGCAAATGATATAAAATATTTGTTAATCTCTCAATATTGAGAAAATTTTTAAATACTACTCCAATAAATTTTATCCAGAATTAAGTTATGATTAGAATAGCTGTCACTGTTACCCATACCACAATATTTTACCACAGGTCATTTGGACCCCTTTTCTCTCTACCCACGTAGTGTTGTTAAGACGCACTACTCACGAGTTAGTCATACTATTTTGTGACTATCAAATCTAACGGGTCTTGTTTACGAGCTTATGAATATGTGAGTAGGTTGTTTATTGTTGATGGGATTGCCTCTGCATTGTGACACGTAGATACAAGTCTTATCTACCTGAAAGACTTGAAACCTTAGCTTTGAAAAATCATTAAAAAAATTAATGATAAAGGTAATTGGATTTTGGATTGTAGCCAAAGATATGTGGAGGTTTTTGTAAATATCAAATGATATAGAATGATCATGAAGAGGTGTAACCACTGAAAAATGGGACTTTCTTTGAAACAATTTTTGAAGACATTTTAGTCAATTTTAGATTAATACTGTCACTGCCACTTGTTGTGAAGTTTTGTCTTGATTCTCAATGAGTTCAGAGGTTTCTACTGTTGAGTTGAGTTATCTCTCAAATTATATAGTATCATTTTGGAATACCATAAAATAAAATAAGAAAGTGCACTCAAGTAAGGACCAACTGATAAAAAGCACCAATGATCATTTTTGTAAAGGAAAAATCTTGTTAAACCAATCCAAATATTCTTTGAAATTAATCAGTCTGACAGACACAAATTTTATAACTTTTTGTTCTGGCTAATAAATTTTATAGTTTAGAAAAATAACACTTTTTGCTGCAATTCTAGAAGTTCATTTTCTACACAGAACTGATGTCTGTTACCCAGGACTTGATGTTAAGACTCAGTGTCCAGTCGGTCAGCTGACCATATCCCTGTCATGTACAGAGGGGATGAGGATTGTCCACTAAAGCAGACTTTAAGCTGTAGGAAGATAATCATCAGTTTCTATGGCGATAACAGGCTGATAGATCTGCAACTGACATTCATGGCTTTGTTACCGTTATGGAGTAGTTATGACAAATGGACCTAAGGGAGATAGAATAGATCAACTTGGTAGGAGAATACATTGTCTCTCGCTGACCACACTATGTGATTGACTTATAGGAGCGTTTTGCTTATGTTAAACCCAGCTTGACAAGTGTTAAATTTGTGTTTTAGATTATATCAGAAAAAATATACAATGGCTTGAAAAAGATTCCAAATCATTAATACCAAAATTATACCTTTAAATATGGTATTATCGAATTTATGAAATTGAGTAATGTTTTGTGTTGTGTTTTTTTAGTGAACATGTGCCTTTATTATTCATAAAATTTGAATGATGTCCTGAAAAATGTAGCAAAACTATGTCATATTCGGCCAAAGCATTTACATGTCCTTTGACAACTGAAAAGAGCTGCCACAACAATAACAGCACAACATAATAAATGTGTACACCCTTCAACAAATGTTGCCTCTGCTGCAACTTGTTTGATTTGAAATGGAGTTAATATGTGTGATTATGACCCATGAGCATTGTACTACAATATCGCTGGTAATATTCCCTCGTTAAACTGTCAAATGTGTGCTAGGTCACGCTGTGTTTTTTTGACCATATGTGAACTCCTCACTCCACCCCTGCTGTAGTAACCAGTAGGGAGTTTTGAAGTAGGATGCATCACTGTGTATCAGTTATACAAATGTGCAAATTTTAGAAACATCTTTCAATAACTTTATTTCAATCTATATAAATTCTGCTATATTTCAATTCAGCATTTGAATTAATTTTGTACTAGGGACTTCTATACACAAATTTAATGTATTGTGAATGGTGATTTTATTTTGATGAAATTTATATTTTGTAACATGCATGAAAAGACTTTACATTGATGATAACATTATTGATGGACTGATGTACAAACTGCAGACCACAGACCAATGTCAAGCCTGCCTCACTCTGTCCCAGCAGACGTTGCTTTATAATGATTACTGCAAGAATTAGGAATTTGCTTTCAAATAGATTAAACTGAATTTGCTATGCCATGCCTGGAAAGCAGACTTAAGACCAATGTTGAGCTGACCCACCCATTTCCTAACAGGCATCGTTTTATAATGATGAGTTCAGCTTCTGTGTATACTCAACTGATGAGTTCTTTAGGTCTGTTCTCGCCTATCTATTGGAGATCTCCAGCCTTTTTTTATGCTCTCGTGAAACCAGATATGAAGCTATTGGAATTCAATAAAACGTGTTATCAAATCAGTCCTTTTATTCTCATAACAAAACTAGCTTTGGACATGTTGTTCACCTTGTATAAACTGCTTTATAGAATTTGCTGAGGAGTGAAGTTTTAAAAAAATGTCAAAACCACCTCAACATTTTGATCTGAAGTCTTAAATCTTTTCAAAAGATTATCACAAGTCTTGGTTTTGCTACTCAGTTTTAAAACAAACTATTTTCTTTAAAGAGATGAAAGTTTATGGAAAGATGCTTTTGAATTTGAATTGAGAACATGAAGTGAGCTTGTCACCCCTGGTAGAGACCACAGAAGTTACAGCCCAAAATTTCTTCTCAAGTACTAAAAGCACTGAATTTGTGAAATCTCCTCTATAGGATACCTTAGCCGATGAGTATTATAACTGTGGATTTGGTGACTATTTGACTTCCAGTTGTAGAAGTCAGGGGTAACAGGAGGCACACCATTTCAGCCTTGAAAGCTTATCTTGTGTCTTAGTTGATTCTAAGCCTTACCTCTTGCAGCTAGTCCCGCTCCTCCTAGAGGATGAATGGCACCGACAATGACACGGCCTCGCAGCTCTTTGACCAGCTCATCAGCGCCGTCACATGCAAGAGCATCCTCTCCACCTTCCACGACCTCTGTGACTGCCTCGGACTGAGCAACACTGACCACCTCGCCTTTTACAAGAAGCTCAAGTCCAAACTCACGTCATGGAAGGCCAACTCTCTTTGGGTCAAGCTGGACAAGCGGGCCGCTCACCGCGACTACCGCAAAATGGAGGCATGTCCAAACACAAAGGTACTTATTAAATGCATTAAGGTGACCACATTTTTTTTTTTGGCAATGTGTCCATTCATTTTACTTCAGCATAGTTGTATACGCCAATTCTACAATATCCTGGTATCTATCTGCTAAATGCCTCATAGACAATTTGAAAGGTTTGGTTTATCATATTTACCTCACAAAGCATTTGATGTTTGACCGCATAAATTTCTTCCAGGTGCTTATCATTGGTGCTGGCCCGTGTGGACTACGGATGGCGATCGAGGTGGCACTGATGGGAGCAAAGGCCGTTGTGGTTGAGAAAAGAGATCGCTTCTCTCGGAACAACGTCCTCCACTTGTGGAACTTTGTTATTGCTGATCTTAGGAACCTCGGGGCCAAAAAATTCTTTGGGAAGTTCTGTGCTGGCTCTATAGAACATATCAGTAAGTACGATATTTGTCTCATGTACACTTATGATATACTGGTTTTAAGAAAGATAATGGCTTGGCAAACCTGAAAGTCATTCCAGTAAATTTGATCATAAGTTCATATAAGTGACTTTGAAATTAGGTGGATTTTCAAAATGAATCATGGCATCAACATTTTACAACAGTCATATAGTCCAATGAAAAATCATATGAAATTGAAACTTAAGCGCTGCATTCCAAACACAAATTTTGACTGGTTGGCAGCAAGGTTTAAATTAGCCAGTGATAGAAACTGGTGCAATTTAAAACCATGAGAGGGAAGATGTATTCAGACCTGAAAGATCAGTTTTTCATAGGCCCTCTCACTGAATTCATGCTCAAACATACTGAAATGTTTTTACAAAGTGCATTGTAGTGACAGCTATCATTTAGCGTAATCAGTATTATAAGCACCCCTTTCCTGTAGCTTATAAATTGTTCAAGTGTACCAAGAAACACCACTTAGTGGAGATGCTAATTAAGAAACATCTCAAATGAGTCCTGTCAACCGTGTTCTAAGCATATGTATTATAATATAAGATATGGTTCAGAAATTCACTTGCACCCTGATGAACTCAATTTATTTTTGTCTTGCAGGTATTCGACAGTTACAGTGTATCCTCCTGAAGGTGGCGCTGCTACTTGGAGTAGAGGTCCATGTCAACGTTGCTTTCGAGGGTTTGATAGAGCCCCCTGAAGACCAGTCCACATGTATGTATTTACTGTCCTAGATGTATCGAAGCTGTTGTAAAGATCTGGGAGTGTTATTGAATGACATACCATTATGAGTATTTGATAACTAAGAGTTCTTACAGACAGTAAGGTCCATGTCAGACTATCATAAATTGATAAAAATATACTTCTTAGTAATTTTGTGAAGCACTAAGAAGAGTGGAAATTTTGACTAAGGATGATTAAGCAAAGAAGAATGTGGATATTTTCAAGAACTTTTGTATTGCAGCCATGGGATGGCGATGTAAACTGAGTCCCAGCAATCACCCTGTATCCGAGTACCAGTTTGATGCACTTATCGGAGCAGATGGCAAGAGAAACACAGTACGAGGTAGGCATTACTCCATCACCTCAGCCCTCATTGTCCTTGACCTTTGTCCACACTTCTGTTAACCTTTGCCCTGACGATGAAGAAACTATCTAATCAAGGCTGAATACTTGCATAAGTTTGATTGAGTTTGATGAGTTTAGATTGAAAATATTTCTGAAGACATTGATGAATATTTCTGTTTTTCCCATAGGCTTTCAAAGAAAAGAGTTTCGAGGAAAGCTGGCCATTGCAATCACTGCCAATTTCATAAACCGCAACACAAACGCGGAGGCGCGAGTTGAGGAGATCAGTGGAGTAGCGTTCATCTTCAACCAGAAGTTCTTCTTGGACCTGAAGCGGGAGACGCAGATCGACCTTGAGAATATTGTGTACTACAAGGACGAGACACACTATTTCGTGATGACTGCCAAGAAGGGGAGTCTCTTGGAGAAGGGAGTCCTGAAAGAGGTAGGTGCAGGGACAAGATTCATCAATCACATATATCCTCTGCTTAGCTAAAACAAAATTTTAAGAGGGTTGGTATGGGACAGTTTTGTAGAGGGGTCGGGGTTGCTGATATAGGTGGTTGGTTTGAGAAGTTATACCCTTTACACATTCTCTGCTTAGCTAAATCAAGTTTTTAAGTTTGATATTAATATAGAATGAAGAGGCTTAATTAATTTGAATAAGGTCATTATGAAGTCACCCATTTTGAGGAGAAGTGACACCTAAATTAATGACTAATGAATCACCTCCCCAGGATTACAGTGACACAGTCCAGCTACTCTCAAGGGAAAATGTGGACCAAGAGGCTTTACTAAATTATGCGAAAGAAGCAGCGAATTTTTCTACCAATTATCAGCTACCGAATCTTGAGTATGCAGTGAATCACTATGGACAGGCAGACATTGCTATGTTCGACTTCACATCCATGTTTGCCGCTGAGAATGCCTGTCGTGCCATCGAGAGACATGGGAAGAGACTGTTTATCGGCATTGTCGGGGACAGTTTGCTGGAGGTGAGACCAGAATAAAATTCAGACTTCAACTGCCAAGAGTTTTATCTTTAATCTTCTCCTGCTTAAATATTATTAATTCATGATAATTGAGGTACTGAATATATGTTGAAATTCAGTTAAATTCACCAACAGATGTAACATAACACGTGTGTCAATGTATTGAAGAACAAATGAAATATAATATTAACTGGTCACAAAAGGACAAAACAATTGCAAACCATAAACAGGTCAGGTTTCAAGTGTTTACAAATAAAGATAAAAAAAAGATGTCAAATTGGTTAAATGTGAAAAATTATCTGTTATTGTAATTTACTGAAAACTGAATATTATTTGATTAAATGAAAGCAATAAATTTAAATGTATTTGCCTGTGTAATTTAAGACCTAATTATCCACTCTTGATAACAGCCCTTCTGGCCGACTGGTTCCGGCTGTGCGAGAGGTTTCCTTGGGGTGTTTGATGCAGCGTGGATGATCAAGAGTATGGCGTCAGGGAAGATGACTCCCCTGCAGGTGATCGCGGAGAGGGAAAGTATCTACCAGCTTCTGTCTCAAACCACCCCGGAGAATCTTCACAAGAACCACAACCAGTACTCCATAGACCCGAACACCAGGTGGGTGCTTCTATTGAAGTGACTGTCAATAGGTATAGCTCTTCCACATGAATCTGATGTACATGGGATCCTGAATGTGCAGTAAAAGCTTTCAATGTTCATAATTCCCTACTCAATAGTTTAGTCAAGAGGGATTTATTTATAAAAATCAATCTGCGGACTTGATAGCGCAGTGGTTAGCGCATTTGGCTTCAAATCATGAGATCCGTGGTTCTATTCCAGGCGATCGGCAACTTTGTCTGCAGTAGATTTAATGTTTCTTTATTTCATTCCACGCATGTTTGTTTATACTAATAAGATTAGAAGCTACAGTGATATGGTAAATTATGGACACATAAGTGCACTGAGGAAGAATTCAAAATCCTGATTACAAATGGAAAATTGTAAATCATTGTACTGGATATTGAAATCATATGGCTGTTCTTTTAGTAAAAATATATTCATATATAAAAGGTAAGAGTTGAGACACATTTATCTTCACTTCAAAAACAGGTACCCAAACTTGAATCTGAAGAATCGCTTGAAGCCGGTTCAAGTGAAGCACTTGTTTGATGGACCAATCACAGATCTTCTTATAGAAGAAGCAGCAGACGCTGTTCCCGCTAAGAGGGCTCGCAACGCTGGTCCCAATCTCATCAACAGTAAGTGGATCTTTTAGAACTTATATAACTATCATCAACATAATTTTGTTCTAACCGTGTTATACCATTGTGTCCAGTTGATATCAGTCAACAGTTGTGGGATCAGAAACCATGAATAATTACTTTTTGGAGGTTTAACATTGTAACCAAAAATATTCAGAATTTCTTCAGTGGTGTGAAGGGGTAACTATTGGTAACTATTGGACTAGTATTGCAATCCACTATTGCAATATTTATTGTGATAATTTTGGATCCAAATAAAGTTTTTATAACCTGTGACTTCCAACGATTTTATGAAAATTGTCTCATTGATGACAGTAATATGTCACCAAAGGTTTTGAGTAATACATCAAAAAAACATTTTTGTCAAATTGCACCATAACCAGGGAGAATCACTATAGACCAGACTCTTCTCCTAAAGCCATTCAGGAAAGGAATCAAATGCAAAGTGAACATAAATCAATAATTTGCTGTGTCAGTACACCCCTAGTGGTATGTTGCTTGTTACCACCTAAATGACATGTCTTTCTCTTTCTTTACTGATAATAATTAGTTTCATTGCAGTGACTGTAAATAAAATTGTGTTTTCAGATGATCTGATCGACAGCTACTCATTATTACGCTGGTGCCAGCGTGTTCTAAACAACGGCAGATTCCGCAATGTCCATGTGGTGGACTTCGCTGGCTCTTGGAGGAATGGCCTTGCTTTCTGTGCCTTAATTCATGCTTTCAGACCTACCTTGATGTAAGCTGATAATAAAACAATGCAGTTTATGACCAAAGTCATAAGATATTTTGTATCAGATAGCTTCATAAATTGTTAAAGATCATTTAGTAGGTAAAAATTCCCAATTACCAGATTTTTTAAACCTATTACTAGTGGACCTGTAATATTCCATGTCAGCCTTTTCTTAGCTATTGGTCAATTCCAAATTATTACCTTTGTGACTTCTGAAAATTGACCACTTAAATGGTTTTTCAGTAATTGATTCAACATAGACAAACATCCGGGATGCTTTTTCTTGTCCATGTAAAAAATGATGTGCTTTCATTGAGCCTATAAGCTTCAGCTTTAAGATAAACACACAAGGAGTTAAAAGAGTTATTGTAAGTTATCTAATATACAATTTCAAAGACACGCATTTATCAAAATAATGTTTGAATAATGATAATATACTCTTATTTGCAGAGAATTCAACTTGTTGATGGAATGTGATGTTGCAAAGAATAATCAGCTGGTAAGTACAAACTTTGTATCAACAATATTCCTGGGAAATCTATGCCTCGACACTCTACTTCCTTTTACTTTTGGCGCCGAAAGGTTTCCTGAAAGCTAAGGATCAATAATAGGATATATTCAAATCTTGCTAGTTACATGATTTGTATGTTAAAAAACCCAAGTTTTATTTAGATCTCCCCAGATTGTTCACACAATATGAACCTTGGACAAGTAATGATGTAGCCATTAAGGAAACCAATTGATTTTGTATATTGTATTCGTTTAGTTTTACAAAATGGCCAGTCTGGCATTGTTGTGTTGAATGAAAAATTGAAAAATAAGATAATCTATAAAGAAAGGGAATTTTTTAATGTATTATTACACATCTCTAGGTTTGTGATGATTACCCATACAAATATGATATACTCAATCAGGTTATTTGTTTTATGGAAAGTCAAATGGTTGTGAGGGACAGGAATTAAGGGACAATGTCACACTGTGATTTAATGTGACTTGATTGTTATTAATCTATATGGAGAAAATGTATGTGTATCATAGCAGTTCTCAATGGTTATATTTGAGGAAATATAGTATAAAAACTGAAATTATTCTTGAAGGCACTGATAAATCCAAATCACCTCCATTCAAGTAATCCATTACGCAGGAATGTCTTAGTTTTAACTCTGATGATGCTGTGTGTTGCCAGGCGTTCGATGTAGCGGAGAAGGAGCTGGGGGTCCCACCAGTGATGACCGGGGAGGACATGGCCAAGTCTCAGATCCCGGACAAACTGACCCTAGTGTCCTACATCTCCCAGCTGTATGCCATCTTCCGTACTGAGCCTCTGCCTACAGGTGGGTCTATAGAACAGGGGTCACCACCTTCCCTTGGCAAAATAACCCTGAGGTTTCGTAGAGGTAGAGGTGTTTGTCCGTCATCTGTCGGGCGAGTTCTTGAGGGAAAAACTTCCACAAAAAATTTAACTACATACAAGTTCTTATTGATAGATTCTTCAGGTGTATATTTTCAAATGATTGTTTTAAAAAAATGATTCTTGTCAGCTCTTCATCGTAGTATGTAATCTTTGCCCCTTTCTAACTCTCAAACATAAAGATGTTTTAGCATATTGATTGTGAGTTATTAGGAGTCTTTTATAGTATTTTCTTCCAGTAGTTGAAGGAAATGAATTTGAGACAAAATATTGTCCCCATTTTAAGTTTTATGCCTTTGCCAAGGGAAGTTGCATTATAGTAAATAAAGGTTTTTTTGTGTTTTTTATGGAACAAACTTGAGTTTAACTCTTGTCATGTGAGATCCATTTCATCCCAGTCATTTATCATTGTGAAGAACCAAAAAAATTGTCAAAATATTTATTTTGTATTACTGTGTGAACAATCCTTTCAAAGTGAACAGTTAAATATATCGATACCACATCTGGCAATAAGAAACTTAAACTAATAAAAGTATTAATTCAATGATATTTTAATGTATTATTTTCAAATTATCTGCATGACATCTGTTCTGACTTGACATATTTGTTATGTTTATTTTAGAAAGCTTCTCTATTCTTTTTTCAATTCTTCAAACTAGTAAATAATAAAGGAATGCTACATTTATGTTGAGTGTGTTCTCTTAACAGATCCTGTCAAAATTTGTTTCGTCAGTCTTTCTTTTTCAATGCATTGTAGATAGATTTTAACCTGCTTATGCATGCACCATTGCAAATTGCATGACTCTTTTTCTAACTTTGCTAGTTTGTGATGCGAACTGGGAGTTCTGTGAGAAAAGTGGCAGCTATGTCTTTGTGAGAAGAACAGAAGAAGAAGAAGACAATCCTAACAGTTCATCAGGCAACAGGCCAGCAGAATCATCCAACTCAAAACAGAAGACCAAAGTCAAAACCTCGGCAGCTTCCAAGGTCAGCAACTCTTTGGGCTCAACAGAGGACATGTCCTCAGAATCTGACAGGAAAACCAGCAAGGAGTCATCGTCCTCCGGAGGACATCATTTGAGCTATGAGGAACTCCCTGACTGGGTTAAGTTTGTGGGAAGCCAACAGTCTGAATCTGATTCAGGAGAAACAGACTCAGATGGAACAGCAGCAGACGGCAGCATTACCATGTGGCCTGAACAGAATGTGGATTTGTCAGGGGCTTCAGATAGTTCAGAGGATGAAGTGTATGTGCCCGTCAGTGTGAAATCTCTCAAGAGGATGTATGAAGGACCGAGAGGTTATGCTGTAACACCTCATCACAAACGTGCTCTGCGTCAGAAATCTGATATCCAGAAAATTGACAATGTTACTGACATTCATGCCAGCTCTGATGTCAAGACTGATGAAGAAAAATCTAAAATGCAGAACTCTGAACAAGTAACAGAAGACATTCAAAATGATGATGAACAATTCAAGACGTTAAAGCCAAATGTTGAGAATTTCGAGACTGTCTGTGAACTAAAAACTCAAACTTATTTTGATGATGAATTCAAGACACTCACCCAGGAAAATGTTGACAAGCATGAAGCCTCTTCAAAGGCTGAAAATTTCACTGAGATCAAACCTCCCGAACAAAATCCTCAAGTTCCACAGTTTGTTGAGGATGAGTTCATATCCATGATTCAGGAAGATGTAGAAATGGCAGAAGCAGATGTAGAAATGGCAGAAGCAGATGTAGAATCTTCAGACGAGGAGAGTTTTGTTCAACATGACGTCATTGCTCTCACCAAGATGTGGAAACAAATGGCTGATAAGCAGGCAGGTCTACGACCCAAAGGCAAGGTTGTTTCAAAAAGAAAAAATAAGGAATCTTATAAAAAGAAAAGTGCAGCTCCAAAAAAAGCAACTAATGAAGGCAACATTGAAAGTGTTAGTTTTGAAAAGTTGTCTGACAAAAATTTGTCAGATTGTATGACATTCAATCTGAGATCCAAGTTAGAGGAACAAATTGATATCGCAGGAGAGTCAACATTTGCAGAAGAGACAGTTGATCTTGCAACAGAAACAGACTACCTTGCACGAAAAATAAATCATCTTGTCAATAAAACTGATATTTCTGAAAAGTCAACTGATCCTGCAGGAAAGACGGACTATCTTGCAAAAGAGAAAACTGATCACCTAAAGAAGCAACTATACAGTAAGACAGAGAAAACTGCAAAAACAATTACAGTTAAACCAATCCATGCTTGTCGTGAGACTCCTTTGTATAAATATCATGACAAGCAAATCAAGGTCATGATGCTCGGTTTTCCGAAGAACAGTGAGTCTTCAACAGATGACCTGACCCCAGTAGAGACATCATTGACCAAAGAACCGAGGACTAACCAATCCATATGCGACCAGACTAAGCTGGGCGAATCTGGTTTTGAAGCCTGTAATGAAACTATCGACTTCAAGGTTGCAAAGAGAAAGTTTCAGGACCTTAGCAATGAGAGTAAAGAAATGAGTCCAAGCAAAAAACTTGATCGAAAGAGTTCATTAAAATGGCGTCAAAATCCCAGGTTCAGAAGTTTTCTTGACATTTTAAAGGACAACCATCCTGATGCAACAAGCAAGATGTCCCTGGAGCAAGATCAACTGGCTGGAGGTTCTCAAAAGGACAAAGTACGACATTTGCAAGACGATCCTGTTAACATCAAACGGAGGGTCGAGGCTTCCAGGGTTGAGCAAGGTCATCCGCTTTATGTGGAGGAAAATGACAAGCTAGGTTATGTCAATCTTGGCGAGACATTTTCCCTTCTAGAAACATCCTCTTCAACTGATGTAGATATTCAAAAACAAGGAGTCATGTCATTATCACAGGAAGTGCTATCAGAACAGGAAAGTACATCTAAGCACAGAGTGCTACCAAACAAGAACATTTACCTTTCAGTTCCATCAGATGTGAATAACAACTGTGCAGACGAAGGTTTTGACAGCTCAAGTAATGATGAGTTTTACGATGCCAAAGAAAGACTTTCACCTTTGAAGGTAACCCAGAACCGATCATCGTCAGAGGAAGAGGAGTTTGAGGACTCACGTTATCAGTCTGCTCTTGATATTTCAATGAATGACACTCGGCTGATGCAGGATGCAGATGTGTTTCATACTGTACAAGAAAGAGTCAGCACATCACCAGGGACTCAGTTGGCCAACAGACTTCAGCTTGTATCTGTAAATGAACATGCTGGCCTCGAAAACCATCAACAGACATCTCTTGAAGAACAGAGTCCAACTACAAATCTTCCTGAAGTTAATATTTCTGAAGCTTGAGTCTATTTTTGATAGAACCTGGGTCAAGTTAAAAGAAAAAAGAATAATTGATTATTAGAATATTTTTGTAGTGCTTTATATTCCCTGATTGTTTTTGCAATTAGGGGACCGAAAATGAAAGTAGGTTTTGAACATTGTCTAATTTGTATTTCTACATTGTATTCAATTTGATGAAAACTTACTTTGCATAAAAAATGAGGCCAGGTCTCAAGACCCTTACCTTTAACAATTTGCATTTAATGCAGAAATCATTGACAATCTTTACAATGCAATTTATGACAATCACATTGCTTTTTTTCTTATTTCTGTATAATTCATAGAAATCTGTGATAACTTGAATATAAGTATTGAAGCTATGTTTAGCTGTGTTTTTTTGTTTTTCTGTTTCAATGACAAGTTTTGTATGTATCATTTAATGTGAAGTATTTTGAAATCCTTAAATTTTAGTATATTCTTGTTTTTAGATGAAGAATGTGGCAAAATTTGTTTATATCTCTATAGTATCAATCTATAAAATTCAATGCATATTATAGATATATTCAGTATTAGATTTAACTTTGTTGGCAACAGTAGCGACAAAACTTGAATACAGAGTTCCAATGAAATACTAAATTATCTATCTTTTATTCCACCATATTTCTTTCATATTTATTTTATTTTGAGAAATAGCACAATACTTAAAGAAATTTACTTTGAGGTTATGTTATTTGACCATAAATGTTGTCATGACAGTATAGTGATATTGACTTGATATTGTATATTTATTGGATATTGATTATGGTTGTATATCATGGAAATTGACATATTTATTGATGATGGAATATTTCCTGCCACTTATAAATCATTGTCAGGAAAGTACTATTGTAATGTGATATTTATGTCAGTGTAGACCTGTGAGATGGACTCTCCAGATTTCTGATTAACCTTTTATATGGGGGTCTAGAATTTATCTAGAATAATTATCATGCAAAAAGATATATCTTATGGTAGCATTTATCTGAGCACTGATTATCCTGGTACTTTTAAATCAGGGCTTGATGAAATTCAAATTTCTGATTTTTCTTTAACTTGAAGACCATAAATTTCCCAGAAAAAAACATTCCGCAGTTCAAACATTTTATGGCATCAGTGTTGATGATAGAACCTGGTAACTGTTTGCCAAATATTTTTAGCAAATGTACTGCATTAGCAATACCTGTTTGCCAATTATAAGTTCTCTTATGTTTATTTAACCCTTTGACTGCTGTAGCAGTGATATTGGTTTGCCTATCATAAGTCTCATGGAACCTGGAACCTTGTCTTTGATAAATAATGAATTTTGCAGGAATAATGTAATATTCAAGTATTTACTTTGTTAATGTAGTATTTGACTATAACAATGGCAGGCATTAACCAAATGTGGGATGAGGGGATGAGTATTTAACTCATGAGAATAGATATTTCAAGCATGTGAATCATGTTCTTCTGTTTTATAGTCTTACATTCTAGCTTTAGCTTGGGGTTTCAAGAACAAAATTTTGATGGTTCCTTTCTGAGTAAAATGATCATGCCAATGCCGTCATCCATTTTCTTTTGCATTATTTTGTCAATAATGGATCAGCTGCTTGACCTGAACTTTCTCTCTGATGATTGTGCTTATCAAATGAAAGATATGGATCATTTGCATTTCTTTTTGGAAATGTGTAGTAGTTCTTACGTCCCTCCATTTCTTAGAGGAAATGTGTCTCGGCCTACGGCCTCAGCTTCATGATATTCAGGAATAGAGAATTGCTCACACATCCTATTGATGAAGGCAATAGAACACACTGAATATGATAAAAGTTTGTGTTTTTCTGTTACACAGACAAGTCTAATGTTTGCAATCAGTTTTATTGACTATGTGATGATAAAGTACCAAAAACATGTTGTATTAATTGTGATGTAAACATTGTCAGGTATACGATACAGAATGATTTATTTTCTGTTGTCAAATAAAATTTGATATCAAAACGATTGTTGTTTTCAGTTATAAGATGGAGAGTTGTCTTTTTGAAAAACAATGATGATAAAGAAGATAAATACTTTGAAAGAAAAAACATGCTCCACAAGAATTTAAAACATTTTGACACGGATTGAAGTCCTCAAATGAACAATATCTGATTCCAGGCATTTTTTCAGCACTTTCAGCCATCGATCCAAAAATGAATTTAAACTCTAGAATATTTAAACAAAACAATACCAGATTTCAGAACAATGAAAATGTCTCCAGTAAGAATGTTAAAGCAGAACCATATTAAGAGGTTTTAAAAGTGGTTTTTTTCAAATGTTCTTTTTACCAATATATCTGAAATATAATAGCTACATGCAAGATCATTCCTAAAAATAAACGATACAAAAACATTAAGTAAATTTTATATTCATTATACATCTTGACAATGTCAGATTATATTATGTATTAAATATTATAATATTTTCTATACCATCAAAAGAGGAAAGTTAACTCTGTATATTTTAAAAGAATGACATTTACACATATGAAGGCTATATCTGGTAAGACTTGAATTGTGAGAAGAGAAAATATTTTTTAAAGTTATACTTCTAAGCTAAGAAAGGAAAATCAATAATTTATTATTACGTGATGTGTTTAAGAGCTGTAATGAATTATAATATAGGTCAAGCTTATTGAGGATCAAACATGACAGATTTAGCGTCCATGCAGACTTTAAAGTCCTATGTTGACACACCGGTAATCCAAATAGATAGAGGGTCGCGATAGTACACTTTCCACAGCTAAGTCAGGTCTTTGAACTTTGCTTTCTCATATCATTGTAACTATGGAGTGCTATCTACTATCGGTAGCCAAGTGGAGTGTTTAAACAGCCCTTGAACATTGCTAGAAACTCAGACACTTATGCTTTGTTTTGGATACCACTTGAAGAAAACTATTTGGAACGTTGGCTGTAGATATAGGCATGGTGGCTTTTTATCAAACATATTTCATCAAATTGAATACATGCCGCTAATGGTTGAAATGTTGCCCAAAGCGGCGTTAAACAATAACTCACTCACTCACTCAAATTGAATAAATTGAAATGAGGTTAAACTTTAAATTCATTTTGATAGAGAAGTTATGATGATATCATATACATATGTTATATCATAATCATATACATGAAAAAAACCAATTCTTTCATAAAATATTGAATATGTGAATAATAAAGTGTTTTATCGATCAGTCACAGAAATGAAGACTTTAAGTCATTCTGTCCTTAAAATATCTAATCTAAATTCAAATAACTCTTATCATACCTATCAAAATGACAGTATATTACTTGATATTGTAATTCATTCGAAACAAATTTTAAGAAAATTTACATCATTAATATTTTTGGGGATTTGCTTACGGAAAATAAAATAAATATCAAAAGATCAATCATGAATAATTAAAATTAATATTATCTTTGATTAAATCGTTTAAAAAAAAAAAAAGACTTGAACACATACATTCTTACAAAGAAGGGTTTACTTACTGAGTTAAGTAAACCTAGCAGAGTAACTATTTAAATATTTGTAGAGCTTGTTTTATCTAGGGAAACATATATCATTACTCTATCTACATCTAACTTTCAAAGATTTGCGCTTGGTGGGACTCTTGCCAATGTAACATACACCGATAAGTATATTGTAGATGATTGGTATGTAAATATGGATGATAGATAATATAGCAAAGATAGATGGTAGATAGAATAGAAAAGTAGATGATAAATCCACATACATGTGTGTTGCACATAAAAGATTTGTTAATGATAAAATCTGTATATTTTCTTACTGTAGTTAGATGAAAAGATGATTACTAAAGTTGTTTTTATCTCCAAACAATAATTTCTGAGATAAGAGTGAGAGATCAATCTTCCCTATATTGGCAGAAAACAAAAGCCAAAAGTAACTTCTAAGATTTTGATATTTAATCAAATTTTCTTTGATTTTGTTAAAAAAAACACCATAAATTCTACCAATGAAGGTTATCCACACATCGGATGATGAACATAAATATAAAAACTTTCCACTCTTAAGAGGACCATCACGTTACTACACAATAAACATGATGCAAACGGTTGGTAAAAACAATTTTTTAAAATTCAAAGATTGTTATTCAATTTAAATCAAACTGATACAAAAATCATTTTGAGAAATTTTTCTGAAAATTGCAGTGAGAGATTGTTCTCTTTTTTAAAAAAAAGTGAAAAGTATTGATACAAAAATAGCAAATGACGTCATCTTTTCAATGGCACGATGTCATTTCTCAATATGAAATTATTGACAGTCGCAGTGCAATAGTTATATGATATGTCACTGGGGTACAGTTTCAATTGAACGTATCTTTCATTCATATGAGCAAAAAAGTAAGTGACTGAAACTCATTCAATTGATCTTTTTGTGCTTTTTATAAAAAAGGATTCATCTTTTTTTCACAAGAACAGTTGGATATTTTTATCAGTATCTAATATACAAATATATTTAATTAAGTAATTTTTATCTTAATTTTCCAGGCGTTAAACACCAACTCACCTCACCTCACCTCTTAACTTTCCTGTACGAGACTGAAATTCCATGTCTGCTAACTGAAATGATTTTGGTGTATGTTTTTAAAAGAATAAATTTCTTATAAAATGTTTTGAGAAGATATTTATGTATGTATGTATGTATGTATGTATGTATGTATGTATGTATGTATTTTGCATGCTGATTTGTTTGTTTTTCCTCTTTTGTTTCTGTTTGTTTTTTTCTTGTTCCTTTATGTTCTTTTTTCAGCACTGTTATTTTCATTATTGTTTGTTCTTCTTTGTTCTTTTTTTATTATCTAACATTAGATTTTATTATTCATCCTTGATGATGTCTTATTTCATTGAATGTCAAATTTCATTGAATGTGCAGTGTTTAAATTGTTTCATTCTTTTCAGATATCTGGTTTTAGTTGATAGAAGATCCTGATCACCCAATCGTTATATTTTTTATCAAATTTGACCTTCATTTATAAAATGGAATCTTATTATTTTACAGTTACCGTCCAAGTCCAGCGACGGCACTATCCTGAGACTTCTCTCAAGAATCCACGCTCACCGAGTCGAAAGATCTCGCTTCTCCATCGGCTATCAAACAGATTCTCCAAGACGAAGCGGGTCAGTCGAAACATCGGGAAGCTGGTCGGTACATCTGCTCATGCATGTATATATGCATGCACGTGCGTGTGTGCTGAGTGCATTTTTGCAGATGTTACTAACACTTTTTCCTGTTCAGAATCTAATTATTTTTTAAAAAGGCAGACGGGCAGACAGATTGTTTTTTAAGTCTCACCTCAAACATTACATATTTACAATACACACAAAACATAAAGTTGAGCCTCCCCTGTAAGGGGTTAGGAGAGTATAACTCATAAAAATGTACAGAAAAAGATATACAACAATGTATGATTAACACTATATATGTATTTATAAGTTTGACCCCAACAGCATACTTTGTACATCTTAATATTTGCTCTTAAATAAGTGTATGTGAATACAATGTTTAACAAGATTGTAATGGTAGTCTTTGTCACAGTCATCAATACAAATAGCGCATAGTTTTATAGTTAATTAAGCAGTGTCATGTTTACCCTAAGGGACCTTGTGAGAGCCCCACACATGAGCTTCTCCGTTTTAATTCAAGTACTTTATGCCCTCATCCCTTCCTCGCAGTAAATCATACAGCCTTGTGCATTTTGCGAGTGTCACTTTTCATCCCAAAGTTATTGTTATACTAACGAAAAATGCAATAAAGACATATTGATTACAAGATTTATTAATCATTGATTAACATCCCCTCGAATGCAATTTTCTGATGAGCATCTGCTTTAAACTCTCATATTTCAAGCACATTGAAATTTGATAATTAGATAATTGGCAATTTGCCTGATAATAGGAAAGGTATCAACAATTTTGACCAATGCATGATTAGGCATTGATACTGACCATGTCTCTATGAAGATATTTTGTAAATTATAAAATAGTGTGGAGCTGTCCTAGATCAAGACACATATTTCTCACTGACTAATAACAGCATGGTTAAGGGTTTGTTCTGACTTATAAATTAAAACATCCATAAAATAATTGCTAATAGGCATGTCAACAAATTGGATAACAATTTGCATGGTATGATTTGCTTCATGGGAAATTTCACTAAGTTTAAGAACATATCATGAAATGAAGAGTATTTTAGGCTTGAATTGTTATTGTATTCTTAAGTTAAGAGATATTTGTAAGTAGAGAACATAAATATAAAGACGGTATTTTTTAAAGCCTTTCTAAAATCCATATTTTAGATATTTTCATATTATCAGGGATAAACGAACTGCAATATTTCATCATTTTCAACAATTATTAGACATTTTAGTTAAATAACATATGTATTTCTCTATAATTAAACGAAACTGATAAATAAGATTGTCTCCAATATTCTTTTGGGATGATTTAAAATATCTGAAAAAAAAATAAAATTAATACTCATAATGCAAGAAACATGATGTTTCAGAAAAAAGACGTTACGGAAGTTGTTGATTTCCACCTGCGAGGGAAACCAGTGCCAAACAATGATATTATGGAGGTGAGCCTAATCTAATTCCTTTTAACCTCTCCATCTAATTATGGAAAGGTAATATCTACAAAACAAATTGCATCCATTCCCTTGCCACATTTTTGTCCAAAAATTTGTTCCGTCAACACCTTTATGGAAATCTATTGGTAAAAAATATCCCTAAAGGTTTAAAGCAAAGAAAAAATAATTGATTTAGATACGATATACGTATATACGATATAGAATTATCATAAAAAATTCTGAAGACTACTGTTAAAAGATGTTTTTTACTGATTATGTTTTTTCTTTGGATTATATGGTATAAATTTCAATCATCATTATAATAACAATTGGCTTCCCTCTAAATTTCTCGCTAGTGCTCGGCAGCTTTGTCTGTAGTAAAGAATTGTTCTACATGCAGTAAGGTTTGCCTGTAATGCTACACCGAATTTCAGTGCAGTACCACCCATGGTTTTGTTCATTCCATCCGATGCTCTCATGTTTCACCGCAATAACTAACCACAATGGTGTTGCGGGCTTTCTCTCTGCAGTAACAATAGTAGCCTTGACTCTTGAAAGTGGCGTTAAACCCAAAATCACCTCACCTCACCTCACCTCTCCTCACCTCACCTCACCTCACCTCACCTCACCTCACCTCACCTCACCTCACCTCACCTCACTTCATCATCATCATCTTTATTTGCAGTAGTTCAGGCCACATGGCCCATGGTACAGTTGTAAAATAAAAAGTATAATTGTAGTCACATGACTGGTATTACAATGCTCTCAGTTTGAATAGTTTACACAGGTATATGGAGGTTAATCGTATTACATTCACATTCTCTGTGTTAAACATTTTGTACAATGTCAATCTGCCTTTAAAATTGTGTTTAATGGACAGGAGATATTCAATACGGAGTGAAGCATATCTACTACACTCGAAGAAAACATGAAATTCATTTTCAACAACATTTTGGTCACAATATAAGCAGAAAGAATCTGTATACATCAGGAATCGCGTTAATGTTCTTCTTACGTTTATGATTAACTCTAAAATCATGGAGAGATATACGAAATTTACACATTGATCTGACCAGGTTTCTATTATTAAGTTTATAGATATATGTTTCACACTGGAATAGATTTTTTATATTGGAATAATGTGACAGATATGATGAGGTTTCAATATTCTCTCTCCAGGTTTGGATATAGATATCAACTCAACGCCTTCTAAAGGCAGATATAAACATAGTAGCATCACCAACATCTTGCATGATCCACACATGAGAAACCCAGTTAACCTTACCATTTTCGTCTTGTAACTTAAGCATTTCATATAAATGTAGTGGGATACGGGAATAACTCATCCTTAAAAGCCTTATCCAATACTTTATCGCTTTAACCTGTGTTTTTATAAACAAACCGTATCGTCCAGTTTCTCCCAATATAGGCTTATTTGAAGCGTATTTGCCAACCCCAAGGAATCTTTTTAAAAAGCTTGTTTGTACTTTTTCTATAGTATCTTGATACTTCACTCCCCAAATTTCAGAACCATAAGTCAAAATAGGAGATATTTTGGAATATATTTTTTTACAAGCAGTTTGGAAATCAATATGTCATTTTTATGCAACAATATGTGAACTGATTCCAGTGCTTTTCATGCCTGCATAGCTGGAGTTTCACACGACTTTGTCCATATCAATCTTGATGAAAATACAATACCGAGATATTTGTAGTATGTGACAGTTTGAAGAATTATATTATTATAAGTCCATTTTTCATGTTTGGATAAAATACCTCCATTTCTGAAAACAATTATTTTTTTATTTCTCTAAGTTAACATGTAATCCCCATTTCAAACAATATTTATATAAGACATCTAATTGCCTCTGTAGGCCGGTAGTGGAAAATGAAAATAGTCGATACTTTGATCAACAAATGTTCCATAGCTGCAGGATTTATACATTTCATGTACAAGTTTATTGATGAAAAATATAAACAGTACAGGGCTTAAAATGCACCCTTGTTTAACTCCAGTAGATGTATCAAAAGACTTCACCTCACACACAACCTAAAACATCACACACAAGAGTGTAAATCTCATCTCATATTGTTGCAGCAACAGACAAATGTTGCACTCACGAAGTACAGCAAGCTGCCGATGGAGGAGATTGCCAACAAGCTGTTTGAGGACAAGCCCCCGGACCAGCTGCCTCGGGGCAAGAACAAGGACAACATGGGGGGCGTCAACGTCACCGCTATGGCAGAAATACTCGCCTCGAAGTTCAGAGGTGACGAACAGCCTGCAGCAAAGAAAGTGGTGAGTGAAATCTGCTTTAAACTCACAAATGCTTTTATGAGCCATACAACAATATTCTATTTTAGGAAATGTGACATCCACTTAAGGTAAAGAACACTGTGATATTTTCAGTTCGGTACAGAACCTTAAATGTAACAAATCAAAATCCAAACAGAAAACATTTCATCATAAATGAATGTTAAACTTTA
This sequence comes from Phorcus lineatus, assembly GCA_921293015.1. Lineage (NCBI taxonomy): Eukaryota > Metazoa > Mollusca > Gastropoda > Trochida > Trochidae > Phorcus > Phorcus lineatus. Next base: position 26,367,290 of record OV121085.1, on the reverse strand, counting down.
AAAACTGGGGGAAAAATTGATAAAATTCAGTAAAGTTTATGACGTAAAATATAAAGATATCAAAAAATAAACTACATTATATTTGGTGCATCGAACTAAAAGCAAAATACACTGCTACAAAAAAACAAAAAGTTTTTAACCTATTCTGATTACATTACGTGAATTCTTTTTGTCGACAATATTGCCAATGTGGCTCTGAAGATTAACTAACTTCATCTCTGTCGACAGAACAAGATGCCGAGTGCCCTGCTAGCAGCCAAGCCTGAGAGTGAGTTCTGTGTGTTCTGTATGAAGCGAGTGTACATCATGGAGCGGATGAGTGCAGAGGGAGTCTTCTTCCATCGCGGATGTCTACGGTGCGACTACTGCAACACCAACCTCCGACTCAACAACTACTCCTGTGAGCGAGAACTGGATGGAGAAGGTGAGAAGTGTTGAGTTTCTAGCTCATCAAGCCTGTAAGGCCACATGGGCATCATCTGACATCTGTCTGTAATCTGTTAGCTGCCATCTCTGTTCAAAAAGCTTTAATTTTTTCAACTTCATCAAAATTGTTGCACCCCCAAAAACCAAAAAAAAATTTGGAGGTACTTTGCTCCCAAAGATCAAAGTTTGTACATTTCGTCTTGACGCCCATCTTATATTGGTGTAGCAGGCATTCCCTCTAAAAATCAAATTTTTAATACTTACCCCACTTCTTATATTGCATATTACCTATACTTCCGATGAAAGATTGGAAAACGTGTTGGTAGTAGTCATCCCGTCTTCGCTCTGCAAGTCGAGGAATATGACAACACGGCGTCGTAACCGGAAGGTGACGATCCAATCTGTCACGTGTTCACGTTGACAAAGTCACAATCCATATTTATCGCTTGCGTGATTGGACATGTTTTTTGGGAACTATTTTTGCTTGTTAATTCATAGAATTGACTTATCTTCTTCATGGTATGTTCTTTTGTTATCCCTATTTGTGTGTGATGTGAATAAAGCAGGATGGTACTTACCTTGCTTCGCTTCGCTTGAAATTCTCGTCTGTTTTCAAATCTTTCATCTGTGTATAAATCTTGGCTAACAGAATAAGTGTATAGAGTATTTTTTGTTTCAGTTAAGTTCTACTGCTACCGCCATGCCCACGCAGACCAGAGAATTAGGATGAAGAGGAAGAGAATTATATATGACGAAGATGGGTCTAAGGTAGGGATATAATGTCTTTATATTCCGAAAATGATCTTCATAAGCTATTTAATTCAAACTGTTTCCCTCAATAATGCATGTATTGAAAGCTGTAATTGGGATTATAATTTCTATCTATTTAAAGATGATTTTTATGAGCCATTTAATGTAAACCCTTCAATGACTCAAGTAAAGAAATGAAGTTTTATGTGTGATTGTTCAATGAGATTTGTTTATCTGGTGTGTAAATCTAATGGTGTATCTGTGTTCCCAGGAGAACATCCCCACCGTGGTAACGATGTCCATGTCTAAAACAGGCAAGGACAACATCATTCTACCGCCACAGAAGAAGGAAGAAACACCAAAGAAAAATCGTAAGTTTTAAACGAGCTGGGAATATGTTGATATGGCATAAATTCATCCTTCAAGATATTGTAAGTTAATGCCAAGAGTGTTATTCAAGGGGTTCATTTAAACTTATTCTGAGCAAATGCACTTCTTAAATTTTGGAAACACACCAAGCCAGGAAAGTGACACAGGCCAAAGAATTTGAAATGTTTTATAGATATAAGATTAGGAATTTCAACGTTATGATGTCACATCCTTGAAAAATTTAAATTCAATGCATCCCAATCGTTCATTGACAGTTCACATCTTTATTGATGTACATTATATCTTTGTTGTATATTTACACATGGCTTTTTGCTGAAATGACTGTTGCCTAAGCTGCACTTTTAACAATAACTCACTCACTCACTTATGGTAAATGTAAACGGTTACATTCACACTGAACATTTGACAATATTCCAGCGGCTGCGCTCCTGAGTCCTTTGCAAGTACCTGAAGACCCGTACGAGAAGGCTAAGAAGACGCCAGAGCGTGTGGAGTTTGAGAACACGTTTGAAGGTCTGGAGGAGGAGTCGGAGGAGGAGCAGTTCGAACACAACCTGCGAGCCTCCTTCTCATCCGACATGCTCCTCGACGATGAGGATGATGAGATTGATGAGAGTGACACAGATTCAGAGTACGTTGAAAGTTTTGCAATATCGGAATGCAGAGGAAGATTTATACATACACTGAACAAAATAGGTTAATTATGTTCAAGTTTTTTTTTATGATCTTTTTTTTAATCAGTATGACAATGAATAATACATCATTTAAAATTTCAAAATTTACATGTGTCTGTAACTATTTTTTGTTCAGTTTATGTGTCATTTGTGACAAGATCTTTAACTTAACAGAAATGATATTCTACCTTATAGGCTTAAAGGTCATCACAGAAAATTACGCTACTGTTATTTTAACATAGATTTGTTACAATGCAATAATTAGAATTGACATTAGGAATATTTTTCTCATAATCTTCATGATAAATGCTTCCATTTAAAGTCATAGTCTCATTTTTGCAAGGCAAATTGTAATAAATGACGAATAAATAGTTCACCACTCACAGAAATCTTTCCCCTGACGTTTGCAACAATTTTCAGAACTCTGCAGGCATTCTAGCCCTCAATACTGAAGTTCAAACTACCCTACCCTACCCGAATATTATGTTTTTTGCGAGCGTTAGTCCTTACCACGTCATTTTGCTAAGGCCGTGACGAAGAACACATAAAACTTCCCAGCTGAATATCCAATGAAAATAGCTAATAGCTTACGCTATTTCAAATATAGAAATAACAAAAAGGTGGTAAACTCAGTGATGAATGTGTCTGTCATAAGCTGCGATGACTAGATTTCCGGTGTTTCGTACTCGCGATGGGATTGCACTTGATTCGGTACCTCATCGGTCTGAAACGGCATACGCCAATAAGCTGCTTCATCCAAAACTGTAAAACGGGCATAAAAATGAAAATCTTTGCAAATGCGACAGGAAATATTTGTGTTAGTGATCAGATTTTGTTCGTGAAGAATAATTAGTTCAGTTTAGTTGCCTTTCAAAAATGAGACTATGACTTTAACAATCAGTGAAATTATAAGTGAAATTATAAGTAGTTAAACTCAATGACACACACAGTGTTGTTCCTAGAAGCGATCCATGGGAAATTCACCAAACCTTTTGGCTTTGTATCTAAAGTTTTTGGAGTAGGATACCTTTTCAAAACCAAAGAGTCCAATCAGACCTGGCATGATGGACCCGGTGTACCCCCAGCTGATCACCTAGGAACAACACTGCACACATATTGTGATTCCAATTGTTTCCAATCTTTCCCTCTTTGTCTGTCTAGAACCTATCCACACTACTCTATGTTCTATTGCAGCAGTGATTATGATCTTGACGAAGAACAAATGGCCCACATTTTGTCTCAATGGTAATTTCTCACAGTGCAGACCCATTGGCTTGTAGATGTTGTAGTGTTTAAACCTCATATTGTCTGCAGTCGTGTGACCGTTCTCTCATTTCAACATCAAACTAATCATTGCATTCTGTGGGGTCTACCATTTTCTTACAGAGCAACAATCAATCATGTGACCGTTCTCTCATTTAACATCAAACTAATCATTGCATTCTGTGGGGTCTACCATTTTCTTACAGAGCAACAATCAATTATGTGGGCGTTACAAATTTTGTGTTCACCAAATGTTTTAGTTTCAGCTAAGCTTTTCCTTTTAAAACTCTTCTTTTTTTTTCAAATCAAAAGTTCTTGTGTAAAAGAAATTTTAGTTGAGTCTTTTTTGGAGAACCTTTTGGACATGGGACTTAGGGCTAATCTGTAAGACATTCCAACAGTGTTCTAATGGCACTGTCACAGAATTTTTAGGGCAGCTTATTATGACTGGCTCTTATTGTTAGAGACTCCATAAAAGTACATATGGCTGAAAGAAGAAAATACTTTTGGGATGATCAACTTCTTTATTCTCACCGTAGCAATGTTCCTTTCCCTCTATATACTAACTAGGGAAGGGGAGATAATTTAATTGATAATGAAATAGAATTTGCTTGCCCATTACTTATTTTGGATAAAAAGCAAACATCTTTTAATGAATGTTTAAAAAAGTCTTGTGCAAACATTTGACCTATACATTGGTCCAAAACATATTAACCATCTTAAGATGCACATTGTTAGAATATATATTCTAGCAGTAACCCATTTTAGATTCACAACCTAGTTCTAACATACTTACACAGTTCAATTAAGAATGACGTGTGAAAACATCAATTGTAATGTGTTAATGTGATGGAACCATTTGAAGATGCATTGTGGGTGCAATCGTTGCTTAAGTCACGTACTGTGTGGCATGCACTCTCATGTTTTGTTTGCAGTGTGAGAAGATCATCCGTTACGTGAGTTCGTGCTCAACATGTGTACAGGATTCCTGTCTTGCTGCACTGTTGTTGTTGTTGTTGTTGTTGTTGTCTTGTTTCTGTTTTTTTTCTTTATCATTGTTACAAAATAATCAGCGGCATGGCAGATCTTTTGTTTTTCATGTAAGGGGATTTTTATTTAGTAGTCACCTGGCAGTCACCTGATGTGCATTACTGGTCTCAACAGGACACTGTAGTAACTATTTTATGTTAACAATTGCAAAACAATGTTTTTGATTAAATATGTCATGTTCAAAAGCAAACTTTAAAAGGAGTGAAAACCTACACAAGTTCATGTCCTTCACTGACATCTGGTGTTCCCACTTAAATGGCCTAAAGAAAGTTCACTTCATAAGCGAAAGCTTTTTCTACAATTGCTTATAATTGAGTTGTGTAATATGTTTTACCCTCAAAAGTAAACACATTTTGCTTAAATATATAAGGAGGTGGGGCTGAGGGATTTGTAAAATCACAACGTGAAGAACACTGGTCACCGTACTTTTGAAATGACAGTATTTTCATGATATTTTTATGTGGCATGAATAAAAGCCAAAATACCATATATCCAGAGTAAGGTCGAAAAAAACTACCTGACTTTATCTCTGAAATTCCAAAATTATTATATTTTCTTGTTTTCAATGCATATGGTAATTGAAAAGCAGCAATATCAGTCTTAAGAAGTCAAAATTCTGTGTCATGTATATTAGTTAAATGACCTAACAGACACTACCAACTACGCTAAAATTCCCTTTATAACTGCTGCAAATTACGTTTGTCATTGGTGGCACCATTGTTTTCCAACGGTTTTCCATCATAAATCATGACTTAAACCCCTTATACTAATTATACTGAAATTATGAGCATAAGGCTTTGAGGAATCACTATTTCTCCAAAAGGACATCATTTTTGAAGTTTGACATATTTGACTCCACCAACTAACTCTGTGCCGCTTTAAGCCTGACACTCAACTTTGGTTAGGATTGACCAGAAGATGAAGAAGCATGCACTATAGTGTAATGACATCCTAGCCCTGTTCGGACATAGTACCCTCTCAGCTCAAAGTTCCCTACTAAAGGGGCGGGCAACATTTTTAAATATCAGCGACATAACAACACTGATTGGGTTTTGTTCTTTTTTAGTTGCATCATTGTTTGTCATCATTTGTTGACCTTAGATAATTGGTGCTGACCTTCATATCATTCTTTATTGCATGGTGTCATCTTTCCAGATTATAGTTTGTTTCCAAGGTTGCTCTTTACTTTTTTATGTTGTAATTTGATAGTCTTTTGAAAGACCTAGAGAAAGGTACATTACAGACTTTAGGATTCTTAGGTTTTTGTTTTATTGTGTATTTAGACAGATTTTCTAAAATTAGGCTGATCAATTTTTAAGGAGCAATTGCCTCAAATACCTGAGGGAAGTTCTTATTTTACCTGTTCTTATTTAACCTTTTAATTTGCAATTTCTACTAGTACAAGTTCTTACTGACATGATTTTGGTTTGGTAAATTAGCATGAATTCTTACGTTAAGATATGTTTTTCTTTTTTGTATTGAGACATGGAATAAGGTTCCTTTCATCAAATTTTGAAGCTGTTAATATTTACAAAATAAGGAATAATTTCAAGCATAGTTCAGGTGGTGGTTTATTTAACATATTTCACAAAAGTTTTAGATTCAAATTTAGTTATGAAGAATCATTTTCCATGTTGTAATTTACCTCATGCAATTATCTCAGTATGGATGGGTTTAGTTTGTTACTATCGACGTAACTATAAAATGTAATCTATGATGAAAATTTAACTCATTTGAGGTCCTTTTAAATCTTGAGATTTTTTATCATTGACCATCCAAAAACTATAGTTAATATAGGTATAGGTGTAGTTACAATGGAAAGCCCAAACTCAAAATGTTTTCTTGATGTCACCTATTTACCAACATTAATCTTTAACATAGATTTAGCATTTGGTATCTGATTTTGGCAAAATGTAAAGCTATACAAAAAGAAAAGTCTTCTCCAATAAAAAAAAATATTTTATTTTACCAAAATCAACATTTTCTAGACATGATCAAGAGTATGATAAAACTTATGCGAGTAATGATCAGCTTATTTTTGCTTTCGAGATTGTGGCAACTATGACATGACTTCATGTCACCTTGACCCCACAGTGCCCATATGACTTGTCTATTGCAGGTCTGGTGCAGAGGATGACGTGTTGATGGACCCGACCGACAGTGAAATCAACAAGTCAATGACGTGGGAGGAGGCATGTAAACTAGCAGAGTCATGGAACAAGAGACACTCCCGCGAGGATCTGGTCTCCGCAGGTGTGGAGGAGGGGGAAGGGAACGCGTACTCTCGACTACACGAGGAGGGATATGAGGAGGAAGGCGAGGAGGAGGAGGACGACGATGAAGAAGATACAACTGAAGTCGAAGGTAGGATTCAAAGCATCAACAATTATTCACAAAACTTTTTTTCATCGATAGCCCATGATACATTGATTTCAAATATTTCTATATATTTGATTTTCTATAAAAACTTATTAAATAACTATTATTTTTCAAGATGAGTAACAAGAGTCCAGCTCTCTAAGGGCTGGACTATGTCAGCTGTGAATGAAAGCTTAGGAGTTCATCCTAAATGGAGAGTTTTTGCCTTGGTTTGCCCTCCTTAGCATATCTCCTGAAGAGTGTTTAGGAACCAAGGAGCCTCATGCCTCCAGGCTGGATCTTGTGTACAGACTTGTGAACATTAACATATCATCAAGTAGAATGGATACCTTCTTCATTCCAGCTCAGTGTAAAATGTTAGTCTATCAAATTCAACAATTTATCCTTTAAAAGGTCATTCATACTTTAGATGTATTTAGGAGCTAATGGAATGTTTCTTTCTATGAGCTGATTGACACAGTAGAGATGATAAGAACTGAATGACCTTTTGAAAGTTATGAGATTTTCTGTTGAATTACAGAATCTGACTACGACTCAGAAGAAGAGACGACTGACGTTGGGACGGAGGAAGAGAAAACTGAGAGTCAGGATGAACCAACCAAGAGTGAAGACACATTTCAGGACACGGAGGAACTCAAGTCGCCGTCAATATCCGCCGTCGTGTCCGCCAGAGCAAATTTCTTCGCAACACCGCCGGAGCCTGTGAGGATAGATGCTATGAGAGCGCTTGGTCTGGAGGAACAACAAGCTAAGGCAGCAGGATCTCTAGAAGAAGAACCTTCAGACCGGACACAGACTGACAAGACAGATAACCAGGTGTCCGAGATATCTGAGTTTGAGCAGAACCCAGAACAGAGTGATAACGCAGGAACAGATGATGATGTTCTGGACATTGATGACCATGTGGCCAAAGGGGGGAATGCAATATCAGATGACGGGGAGGATGCAGACGCAGAGGAAGAGATGGAGACAGAGCCGGAGGAGAACCAGCGGGAAGATGATCTGGACAAGACTGCTGTGAGTCGGGCCATGGAGCAGCTTCTCAAGGATATGGACAAGCGGGAGAGCGTGGAATCTGACCTGGGTGAGAACCATGAGGTGTTGACTGACTCTGAGGAGGAGGGGGTGTTTGGTGAGGACACAGAGCTTGCAGTGTTGAGGAGTGTCAGAGAGATGAGGGACACTAGTGAAGGTGAGGATGGGGGGACACTACAGCAGGTCCTCAAGGACGTTCAGGATATGGACCAGGATCTCAAACTTGACAAAATTGACGATTCCTTTGTTACCAGGAGGAGGAAGAAGAAAGCTGCAAGTAAATCAGGTCACATGTCAGACTCTGATACATCTAGTTTTACAATCTCAACACCATCAAGAAATTCGTCGACAAGTTCTCTGGGCGATGAAATGGAGTACAACAAGCGGTTCTGTGATGATGACGACGAGAAGCCTGACCCTGACATGCTGAGAGACTACACTATGACACTGAGTACTGCCCTTGGGGAAAGTTTCTCAGACTCTGAGTTCCCACCTGCAGACCAAAAGGATGAAGAGATGAACACAACTCTTCAGGCAGAGAAGACCCTCGATGAGTCGGTCAAGTCTGCTGATGACAGTCTCTACCTCACACCAACACTTCCAGGGAGTGAACCGACTCCTGCTCCCTCCTCGGGCTCTGATGTCTACCTCACTCCCGAGGTTCGTGATGGGAAGGAGGAAAATGATACTCCCAAGATTCCAGACAAGAAGGATGATAAAGTTCCAAAGAAAATCCTCACTGACTCTACACCTCAAAAGAAGACACTATCACCTCTGAAGAAGATTGAAGCTGAGGTGCAACCAGTGAAGAGCAAGAGGATTATCCTCTCACCAGTCAAAATTTCAGAACCTGATACGAAATTCTCATCTGTGCCAAAACCAACGCCAAGGAAATCAGATATAAAGATAAGTCCTATTCCATCCAAACTGTCCCCAAAGATTTCACCTCGAAAAAGTGAGAATAGACCTCTTCCCAAGCCTACAGTAACCAAACCTGAAAGTAAAAGTCCTACACTTCGGAAGTCTGAAACTAAAGTGAGTCCAAAACCTGTTCCTCGTAAGTTGCCAATTCCCCCAAGTGCACGAGCCCAGTCCCCCAAATCCCCATCAACAAAATCTCGCACCAAAAAGTCGACCACATCAGATTCATCCTCACCCTCTTTCAGTCGTCCGACAACCTCATCACGTGCTAAGTGGAGTGATACAGACAGCAGAGAAAGTAGTACCTCTCCAGCATACTCACCAGCAAAGACTCCCAAACAGACGAAGACCAAGATAGCTGTAGATAGGAACCGACTTAAATCAGATTCTTCATCTGAGATTCAAACATCAGACGGGCTGGATCAAAAGAAGAAAATACCACTTGACAAAAGTCTTGTCAGGGAGGATAAAAATCAGCAAAGTTTTGAAGATGCTGAAGACATTCCCTTTGCAGATGAAAGTGAACTGGATGAGAGATTCTACACGCCAGCTACCTCAGTGAAGAACAGACCACCAACACTTCACAAGGAAAATGCTCCAATCCGGAAACGTATCCTCCCGTCTCCTCCAAGGGAATCCTCAGGTGTTCCCATGCCGGACCAGATCAGAGCCATCCAATTGGCCCAGAAGGAGAACACCAAGGTCAAGGCCATGGATAAACCTCCAATCTTAAGTGAGGGTCAAGCAGCAATTAAATGTGTCAACAAATCATTTAGCAACCAGGTTGTTCATCGGCAAGGAAAGAAACAGGAAGATCGTGATAGACGAAGCATGTCATATTCTTCCATAGATCCAAGCACAAGCGACATGGTGACTGACAGCGACGACAGCAGACTATACGGACTACACACACCAACATCAAGTGCTACAGAGGACAATCATGCAGGCAAAGAGAAACGAAAAAAGAAAGGGGATAACAAAACACCAAAAGATAAGGCAGACAAAGAAAAGAAGAGGAGATCGTTGTTGTCTAAACTCTTGCCTAGTAAGTCACCAGAAAAGACTGCAAAGGAACGGTCCTCAACTCCCACCCTCTCTGATTCTGGGAGTAGCGCCTCAAAGAAGAAGAAGACTCCCAAGTCGGACAAGAAGAAGAGGACGAAGTCAAAGGAGCGTGTAGAAGCCAACCTGAGTGACAACTTGAGGGACCTGAAGATTGGATCAGTCTTCACAACCGACTCCTCCAGGCTACCCGGCAACAGGCCAAACATTGGATCCACCATGCCCATAGCACCAAAAGCTGAAGGTAAATATAAAATCATCAATAATCTCAACCAACATAGTTATCAAAATTTATATTCTGATTGTAACTTTTTCTGGAAGATCATTTTTGAAGAGCAAACTGTTCCTTTACACAATATAATTAGCCCCCTTCTTACGTTGCTGAATATTATTTTGACCAGTTTTGTCCCTGTGACTGAATTTTCCAGCACTCGCCTCGCTACCGTAAAAGCGTAACTAGCACCTGTGGCTGAATATTCCAGCCCCGTGAGATGCGACCATTATAACAACATATGGTGTGTTTACATTGCGAAATACGGACGTTCTGTTCGTTGTATACAAAACTAGTCGGCAAATCCAGTGTCTGAAATGGATGATACTTACCTGGCACTTTGAATCAAATTTCTATCACCCCTAGAACAGTTTCTATAACCGAAGTAAACTTGTTTTTAATTCGGGCACATTAACTCCATAAATTCTGAGAGCGCATGCGCGAAATCAATACGAAACTGGAGACAAATAGTTCCTCTTGATGTTGATATAAAAATGATTACAAAAATATGTCTAGAACGAATTTTACAATTATTAAAAAATTATCTATATTTCAAACTCTATAAAATTGTAGAGTTAATAAGACTTTATCATAACAGGTAACTGTTCCATTCCTATCAAAAATCAAGATGACTCAAATATTATGATATTGCTTGTTTCAGTTGATGAGTTTTCTGATTCTGGAGAAAGCATGATGTCAACAAGTACCCTTCATGGCAGGAAGGTGAGATCTCTTTCATTTCCAGTCTCTACTCTGATTTTTCTGATTTCCTCCTTTGCTGATCTGGATAGTGCAAATCATTCTCAGTGACCAATATACAGAAACCAAAATTGCTTAACGCTAAGGATAAGCTGGCTGAAGAATACCTTTTAGGAAAAAGGGTTAAGGTATTTGCAACTTATTTATTTTCAATGAAGACAATTCGAGATGAAATTCCTCCTGATGTGTCCTAGACTTTAACTGTCAAAGACTTGAAATGACAGAAGACTTTATATAAATGGTCAGTTACACACTTTAATCTATTGTCACAGAGTTTGAACCTGACAGAGCGACCAGACGACCGGGTATCGCGGCGGATCCAGAGAGCAGCTCAGCGGCAACAGAAGCAGGCCGAGCACAAGCGGCTGAGGATGGCTCAGGAGATACAGCGTAAACTGGAGGAGGTGGATGTGAAGCAGCGGGAGCTGGAGCAGCGCGGCATCATCGTGGAGAAGGCGCTCAGAGGGGAGGGGCCAGGTACGGAAGGTTTATGTTCACTAGTTGACCATTTATCTCCGGTAATTAGTGCCAAACATTCAATAGGATCGGCTTACAGGAATCACAATTTCAACAAGAAAAGTCTTGTGATAATGAAGCTATATTTTGATATTCACTGAATGAATCATCAACGAATTGACAAAGTTTAATGATGAAATTAACCTTATTAACGCACTAAGAAATCAAGGGTTAAGGGCTATAGCCTTTACAGCTTTAACAATTTTTACAATTAACAGCTTTTATAGTAGAAGTTTGTCACAATATGTCTAGACACCCCTTTAAAAATTATGGAAAGTATTTTCTGCCAAGGGGAGGTAATCTTTGTTAGGTTTATGCTGCACTTTATATGTTGTATCATGATAACATGGTAACAATGTGGTTCTCCGCGTAGACGCAGACAAGGAGGAAGCTGATCTGATGCAGGAGTGGTTCAACCTGGTACACGACAAGAATAGTCTCGTCAGATACGAGTCCGAGCTCATGGTCAGGTAAGGGCACGCTACAGGGGCAGAGATGGAGTAATGATGAAAGCACTATCAATTTTTTTTGGGTGAAAACAAGATTTAAGGGGTTATTCCAGGTTATGTATATATTATATATATATAGTATATATATTAGTGCATGATAATAACATAACCCAATTTAAAGATGTCACTGAGGGTAATGTTTTGGTTGCTTTAAATTTGACAAATTCATGAATAAGAGTGCACCAACTGTAAGAAAAACAACAATGAGAAGTGAGAGAAATCTTAAGTAAATGTGTGGATGTTCAATGCATAATTTTAATTAATTCGTATGATGTTGTAAAATTAGTAAAAGTATGATACCTTGTTTCGTGTCATTCCCCCCTAAAACAAGATGGCTGACTGATGAATGCTAATATGTCAGACCCTTTAAGTCCAAAAGTGTCATACTTATTATCACTTCAAAAGAAAACTTGGTTCCATGATAAAAAATGACTTTGTGTTTGTGATACTGTTGTCTTGTTTCATGAAAATAATTCATATTCTGTGACAAAACAGTTTCCTTGCTGTTAAAGAAAGAGTATATATATGGCTTTTGGGAATTCAGTTTAGAAATGTTGTTTTAAGAGTGAATTTTGTGATATGAAGTTAAGTTGTCAGGTATTTATCTTCATGTCTGTGGTTATTTTTTGTTATCTATTCTCATCTGTCTGACAGGGCGAAAGAGTTGGAGCTTGAAGATCGACAAGCACGACTGGAGAACCAACTACGAGAGCGGATGAGCTCTTCAGGAGGTAAGCTTATTGCATCGTGTTGTGGTAATGACTTGCCAATATAACATTCTTTCAATCTGTACTTCTCGATTTTGTAAAAGGACTCAAATTACAATTAGGGCTTTGAAGTGTTTTTCAGTTGGTATCATTGTCAGCAAATGAGAACTTTAAATATATTCATAGTTATTTTGAAGTAATTGTTTCAATGGTTTATAAAATAGATTGAACTAATGAAAGATTAGAGAAAGCTGATGTTTTTTTAATATTTCCAAAAATAAGAATCAGTAAGGGCTTTTATAAAAAGTTAATTTTCTTAAAACATCATGGATGTTATTCAGTTGTTTATGTTTTCAAATTTCTATTTATAAATGCATAATAGTATCGCATCTCAGTTTATATCTTTCCTGTCTATGCAACCAAAGCCTCTGTAGTCTTTTAGAATCCTTTAGAAGTTTGCTCTTTTTTCAACAATCTTCAATGGTGGCCTGGAATTCATGATTGTGAAAAAAAATTTCCATGAGTCTGTAATTGTTGATCCGACTCCTGAATAGGGTCTTGTTCCTGAGTTAAACCATCATGAAGAGAAATTCTCAAATTAACGAATGTAGATATTGTTCTTTTCACATATAACTAACAAACCACCACAGTGTTGTCTGTAATTTAACTACACAATTTTTTTAGAATGTCTACACTGTTCATACTAAAATGTATCTTTGACCCTTGACCAGCTGCTGAAATCAACTGGACAAGCTGGGTTACAATAGTTTTATATATTGAGGATGTATCCTTGAGGATATTGAAAGTCTAATCTTGTAGACATAAGCCAGAGTGAAGCGACCCTTTGACGTTGTAGTGTATGTAGCATGTTGTGTATACTAACTGCAGATCCCAACAAGTCTGATGCTGAGATCATGGAAGAGAAACAGATCCTTGACGAACTCCTGGAAGTAGTGGAACAGAGAGACAGCCTGGTAGCCATGTTGGAGGAGGATAGGCTCAGGTATAAGGGGAGGTCACTCTCAGGGCAAGGGAGATAACTCATAAACATATATGGCACAGAAAATATGTGTTAGAAAAAGGGGCATAACTCTTAGATATAAAGGTGAATAAGTGAAGACATTCAAATGTGAAACAACATGAACATAATTGATGAATTAAGTTAAGTAAAGTTGAGACAATTCCTTTACCGTAGTGATAACTCACGAGGCAAGTGCGTCTTCTTTAAAGTAGAGATAATTATTATTATTCAGTCATTTACCATTAGTTTGAAACATTTTTGGTGCAGGACTTGTATAAAGCATATAATGTAGTGGTTTTGACCATAGGTTGTGTAAGATTTGGAGGGATAGAATGATCATCTTGCCTTTGCTTCTTTGAACGACTTTGTTGTTTTGGTTTGAATGATAAAGTTCATAGCTTTCTAGATAAGATCATTATCATCACACTTATACTTAACAGTTTAATTGAATCATCCATGTGCAGAAGTGCGGGGGTTGTCTCATTTGAAATTGATTATGGTTTTCTTTTCTTCTAATCTGATCTGCATGGTGTGACTAAGCATGTGGCATGAAGACACAAGTAGATTTAGAAAAAAGATAGTTCTGCATATTTAGTTTTTTACAAGTCATTTTTTAATAGTCTTTTACATCAATATGTTATACCTGATTTGAGTTATATCATTCAAATTGATTATAGCAATCACTTCAGACTTATCAGTAACACCATTGTACCATTTAGAAATACATTTAAATTGCATGAAGAAATTGACAACTTAAAAAGCTGGAAACTGAAATGGTTTTATTTTTAAAATTGAGTTCTGTTTGTTATATATACCTTAAAGATAATGAAACAAATTATCAAATATCAAATGTTGAGTCATGCTTCTGTAAGGTGACCAAATATGAATGGAAACGTCTTTTCTTGTTTTGTAAACAGATAAATAAATGTAATCAATGGTTAATCCAGGTAAAACAGTTCAACAAACAAAAAGATTCATTTATCCCCATTACATATTCATGTCAATGTTGTATAAACTTTTCTAGAATTTAAAGTAAAAAATAGTGTTTTAGGGAGTTTTATCTTCCAGATCTTAAAAAGTTTTACATTAGCTAAAAGGGACACAGAGTATGTCTGTGGAGCAAATATGTCAAACTTAGTAAATCGTATAATCGATGTGTAGTGGTTGTTTCAGAAAATCAGAATACTAATGCTTATCTGGACAATGTAGTGAAAATAAACCGGATTATGTCATGGTTTGTTAAATTATATATTATCATATATTGGACGCAGAGTTTTGACTTTTTAATATTATTTGGCCATTATGCTTGGAACATAATTTTGACATTTTAGAGATAAATATCTAAGTAAGGGAGGAGACTGTAATCAAACACAGGGCATATGGTATCTAGTTGATAATTAAGTCATGTGAAACATCATAAAACATACTCTGTGTCACTTTTAAGGTATCATAAAGGCATTGGGTTTGAAGTTTGATATCTCTGAAGCTCTGCCATTGCACAAGATATATATCATATTGATCTGCTGTTGCAGAGAGCAAGAAGAAGACCGAGACCTAGAGGAAGTGATGTTGAAGAAAGGGTACGCCATGTCGCCGCTCAGTGTCTCCAGTAGAGACGATTCCTTAGAAGTATCTTCATGAGACTAAATACAGTAAACTGGAATATCCTTAGTCTGCACTTAACTTGAGGAAATGGGATGTGCTTTGGCATTTACTTCGTCTACACTTATGGGAAGCTGAAGTGCACTCCGATTATTCTGAGACTACACTTAACTTATGTGAAGCTTATGTGCACTTTGAATTTCTTAAGGCACTTACCATTATCCCAGAAACTGCTGGTAGGAAATGTTTCGTGGATTATCCAGCCAGGTGTTAATCCTGGAACAGCAAACTTTTCAATAGACAGGAAGGCTTCGACATGTTTTTCAATATATGAAAATATTAAATCAACTATGGATAGAAGGAAGAGAATCTCATCTGACCTCTCCAGGAGGGTATTTAATCATCTCCGAGGTTTCAACTGACATTCAAGAGATTATCTGTCTAGGAAAATCTCTCAGTGTTACTTTATGTCTTCAGTACATGTGAAGTTTTGTAACAGACATCAACCTCAAAAGACTGCTTCAAGATGGTGTATTGTGCTTGTGACTATTATGAGCGTGTATTGGTGCAGCTTGTTCAAAATAAGCACCTCTGTGTGTCGGCATCACATCAGCTTTTTAACTTTGGAATGTTTTATCATAAGCTTACACAATGTATTCACACTCTATGGCATTTTCAGCTTACCAGCATACCTCCTGTTTAGCATTTCTCTTTGTGAACTCTTCGTGGATGAGCAGACACTGTTCCAGGAATCTCTCCCTCTGAGAGTTTGGTGTGGGTGATAGGACCATTGCTTATACGCTTGTAAGTGGACCAGGATTGAGATGAGGGTTGTAGTGAACAGAACATGTACCGTTCTCCGTGCATCGGTGAGCTTGTCCACTGATTGAAAAGGATCATCACAAAAACATGGCCATGGGTAAAAGTTTTGGATAACAGATGAAATTTAGTGGAGAGAAATATCTTTCTGATCCATGAAGGAATTATCAAGTACTTATAAGGATCTTTGCAAAAGTAGCAAGAACAAAAGATCTGAAACTTTGGAAGGTTAAGTATAGATCTGGCTAATCAAAGACTATTCAGTCGAAACCTAGTAAACCAAAACTAAGAAATGATCGATGAATGAAGTGTGTATTGTTCATTGCTGCAAAGAGTGACAGCGGAACAGTCGGGATTGAATTCAGAATTATATCCACCACGGCAGTGTCTTAACACTTAAGTTGGGGCAAACTAAGAACCAATCATGTGGACAGGTGATCCATTCTTTGGGATGTGGTATATTATATTGCAACACTTTTCCAGGATTGTATTAGGGACTTATAAAAGAGACAACCATAACAGTTGGTTTTCATCAAGAATGAACTAAGAACTATCACTTGTATGCTAAGACTGGATTGATTTCATACGAACGGAGAAGATTATGGTGTGTCAGAAAGTTTTATAAAATCTAAGTGATTTCCGATGATCTTAAAAGAGGCATTTGTGACCCTGTGTCTCCAGGCTTCAAATGATTGAATATATGTTACGTAAAAGTGTGATTTGTTATGTTACAACTACAGTTCTTGTGGATTGTTTTCCCCTAATGTGATATTCTTGAATATTTATGATTCCGTATAAACTAGTAGATTTTGAGGACATTCCTTACAATTATATATATATCTGGTGTCCATGGATACAAACTACTCCTGGATGATCACCATGGAAAGTCTCCTGAATAATTGTAGATTTTTGGAATGGTACAGGTTGCCATGGCAGTAGTTTATACAGTTTAGCTTATTTATTTGAAACTTATTTTTGCGAAAGTTATTGGAATATTAATTTTAACGGCATTTGCTAATTGATATAGATTATATTGTATATGAGCTTTCTGCTAGAAATGTCAAGTTGCCTCTCAATGCTATTCCATTAATTATTTTCCCATTTCCATAGATAACTTCCTTAAAAAATCAAATATTGATAATATTATTACAGTGTTAATTTCCAAACAATTGTAATAATTAATTTCTTAACTTAAGACAAGTCAATTCTGGTAGTTCTTTAAGATTGGCAGGTTTTTCTATCTATCTCTGATTGACGCTGCTGTTACTGACTTTAAATGTTGAAAGTATATTCAGAAAATACAAATAGCTCTCAAATTTTAAAATTATTTATGACGTTTATGCGAATAATGCAATTATCCTGTATCAAATATATATAATGTGTCATTCTCAATGCAAAGGTATCATTCTTTGTGTAGCTGTGATTGTATGTTTATGTCACAGACTGCACGACTATATGATAGTTTGTGGGTTTTTTAACAAATTCTTACACCTGAAATGTGATGATATTATTTAATGGTTTTACTAAAACCAAAAGCAATCCAGGCCAATTTAAAAGGAAACTCAATCTCATGTATTATATTAACTTTTCTTTATTAAGACATTTTAATATCTCATTGTTTTTTGTTGATTTATTTAAAAGTTTTTTATTGAAAGATTTAAACTATGATAGCCAGTGTTAGATAATGTAAAGTTAATATTAATTTTATATCTTGATGTATGAATTGATTTTGTTGAATGTGTCAGGGTTTCAAGACCAAAGATTTAATTTACTGCCTTCCTGTTTTTTGTATTTTCTTGGCTATAGTTGTCTTTGTTTAATGTGCTTTAAGTGTTTCACTAAAATTGTTCATGTTACTTTTTTTTAAATAAATGAAAAATATGTGTCACAGAATTTAAAGAAGAATTATATTCAAGATTCAACAACAAGGTCACAGAATGTTTATTCTAGAGGTGTTTCCATCTGAAACTAACAAGATTCAGGACTTTGAACTCTTATAAAAATGTAGTGTTTAAGAAATTATCAATTAAAATTTCTTTGAATATATGATTTTTTGGCCAGTGGTCCAAGAATATTATTGAAAACTAATTGTCATTTTCATTTGATAGTTCAGCCATTATGCAGATAAAGGAAATATAGAAACCATACTTTTGATGAATAGCCATTGCAGTAGAATCAATTTGAAGTAAATTTATTGGTTTTGTGAATTTAGAGTCTATGTGAGTGGTGCTATGTCTTCACACCTCATCTGTCTTGCTAATATTTTCAAATGTTTAAAATGAACATTTTTAAAAGTGTTCTAGAAAACCTGTTGCTTTCTTTTGTGATTGTGATTGTTTCCATTTGAGTCATAACAAGAAGAACATTGACCATTTTGAAGATTGTCAAACATAATTTTTATTTGACATGTTTTAGTAGAAACGTACAACATGATGATATATACGTATTGATCTGGAATCAATCTCAAAGTGACAATTTTGATATGACATCTTAAATCATTAAAATCTTTTTACTTTTGAAATCAATCTGTAGATACATTTTGTATATATTTTCCATTGAGTTTTGACAGTGTATAGCTTGCAGTTTTGTGGTCGTGTCAGTGTACAGATGTTATGTTTATATTTATGTTATTTGTTTATGCTGCTCCAAATTACGTCCGTTTCTTCAGTCCATGTGCGTTGTGTTGTGCCTGCACTTGATCTCATTCTTGCACAATCACTAGCGGTAGTCTTATGCTTCTCTCTAGGAAATTCTCTGCCAACCACCCTCTTAGATATGTCATCACAGCCATCTTCTATAATTGATGTGAATTTAAAACTAGCACAGGGCTAGACTCAACTTGATTACAAGCAACATCCATCATAAAATCTGAACGGGTAAATGATGTAGCTGCTTTACATCAGTGAATCCTATTTCCAACTCAGATCTATGGACTGTTCTAATAGTCCTTCAAAAGTCTTGTTGCATAGATCATCAAAACTATCCCAAATTGTTGCAAATTTGTAACTCCAATTAACTGCATAGATTTTGATCAAGGGTTACTTTTATCAGAAGAATTCATTTTTCTCAATTATATTTATGCTTGATAATCAGAATTTTGCCCAAAGAAAAGTTGATGCTTTTTAGGTTATGAATGAAATTCTGGTCTTTGGTACTCCAAAATTGCCAATTAGGGGCTGAATTCAAGCACAGAAATGGAAGCCTTTCCTAGAAAAGGACTGATTTTGACTTGCACCCAAAGTTTTGAGGATAGAAAATTGCACATATTTTCATGAGTAATATTTTTCCATTTGTATTAATCTTTATATCTACATGTATTTTGACCAAAATAATGACCAAAAAGTATGCTCAAATTCACATTTCAACTCTAAAACCTTTATAAATGCGATGAATTATGGATATTTATTTCCCATTAGCACTGTTATTCTATCAACTGCTGTGCAAGCTTTGCAATGTTTATACATACAGGCCTTTGTTCTAAAGCAATATAGAGCGCTGACACTGGCATTGATGGAGTTTTGTGACAGTCAACGACTATTATTGTGTGATTGATACTTGGTCATGAGGTTATAAAACTTGCTCAACATAATTCCATTCAAAAAAATTCAGATAATGACTGTCAGAAATCCTTGTGAATTTGTGCATTTTACTATCTTATATCTGTATTTAACTTCTTCAGAGACTATAAAGGAATTAAGTAGTTATTTTATATCTTTATTGCAGAAGTCTTAACAAGAATCAAGGCTTAAAAATTTGTCAGTTTTCGGTCATATCATTATAAGATGGTCACCAAACTACCAATTCAGCAAAAAAATCCTTGCACTATTTTGAAAGTGCATGTTAACTGAAATTAATCTGACCATGAAATGGCGATGTTTCATGACCTCTTGAGCAAACTGACTGTGTTGCCGTGTTGTGCTGCTGTTGGGTTGTGATGTTGGCAACGTTGTTACTGTCACTGTACATGTTGAGTGAAATGTGTTGACAACATCCTCCATCATTTCCAAGGAAAATGGTGGCCAAAAATGAACTTTATACCCTGGGGGAAGTGGAAGTTGTCCTCGTTACCAATTCATGGCTCATGGTTCCCATACTGTTCACAAATCACCCCTGGGACTTTTCATCTGGAAAAGTATTACTCATTTTTTCTGTCCCTTGAGAAGTTGGAGTTGAGATTTGCAAGGAACACTCCCTCCTCAATTGGCTGTTTATACAATAGTGTGAGCTAAAAACTTGAATTTCAATCCAATTTCCTCAACTAAAAAACAAAGCATTTTGTAGAAAGTCTTTTTTTATACTCTGCAATCTCGCTATGCCCCTAGGGTTCCATGTTCTTTTTTAAAAAACTAAGCCTAGAAATTATCGAGGATGTGTCGCCACCTACTGTTGATTGCTGCAAATTTTTGCTGACAATGATTTTTTCCCCATTAGATCACCATGTTTTTTCATCCATTTAAATTTGCAATTAAGGGCTATATTGCAATCTAGGGCATATATATATTTATCAAATAAAACAAGGGTATTAATTCAAAAAACTTTACTAAGGCCAAAATACATCCTGAAAAGTATTTTGTTTACCAAAACGCTGTAGGATACCATTGAAATATGTTTATAGTATTGGGAATATTTCCATCAATATCGATTCCACCGAAATCTTTCAATGAGATTGAAACAAATGTTCTGAAATTATTTATAATTATCATAAACCTGGGTGGATTTTAATAGATTGTTGCTGTTTTTTTGTTTCAAATTTCAAAAGGACATGAAAAGATTGGTAAGGCAGTAAAATTGTTGATGTTGTTCAGAGTTTAAATATTTTTTTAAATACTGGGAAATATTCTCTTGGCGCCATTTTTTAAATATTTTTTTTTAATAGAATAGGGCTTTTTATATGAAATATAGATTTTTTTCAAATAAATGAAGAATTTAATGTTAATTTAAAGTAGTTTTGTTGAAGTACAATTTATATGTTGAATATGCAGTGATCTTGATTTTCTATGAAGAAATGTTTAATTTTACATGTTAGTCGAACATTGTTTTTATACAGTATTAATCAATATAAAACAGTTATCGAAATAGAAAGATAATTATAGTTATATAAAGAATTAGATTTAAACAATTTGTCCCATGTAATAGTAAATGAAAATTTATAAACTCTTTAGTATATAAATGTTTTTGAAGACTAAAACAAGAGTAATTTTTTTCAACTTTATTGTCCACTTTCAGCGTTAGTGCTAATAATGCTCATTAAAATAATATGTTGCAGTCGATTCTAAAGGACTGCTATCTTACACCGTAGCATAAATGCACTGATGGGTAATTCCTTCTTTCATCCAGCTGTTCAATTAGTCCACTGAACATGTGAGCATTTGTGTAATAGTATAAATAAATAGGGTTTATTTGATAGAGGTTAAAACCATCATTTTTTATTCAGATGTTGAACATTGCATTATTTTGGATGGGGAATTATTGCATGTTTTTATCAACATTTATCTATTACCTTCTAGGCTAGGATTTCTTCTCCTTTTCCAAGCCGCTAATGGCTGAAACATTGCCCAAGTTGTGCTGAACAATATCTCTCTCAATCTTCTCCTTTTCATGCCTCAACTCTCAATCTTCACTCTCTGTAGATATTACGAAGGTAGGTGGCTTTATAAAAGGCAAGACGTGTTCTTTGCATTTCACCGCTGAGATTACTTTAACCATCTAGTCATCCGTCTAATAGCATTGAGCTTATGAGCGGCAGGTGCTCATCTTTCCTGCAGGCTTAATCGCTGTACTGCTGTTTTTTTCAGAAATGTAATTATCAACATTGGTAGGAGTGTCATCTTGACAGGGAAAATATTTCAAATCATAATTATTGGTACCTTATTTATCACTGTAGTCATTGAGACTGTTATTAAAAACTCTTTTCTGACAGTATCTATTGAATATTACAATATGTTACCATTTGTCAAAATGTTCAAAAGAGCACTCGGTTGCAGTGACAGCTGATTTGTCTTCTACATCTTATTTGATGCATCAGATTTGTCTTGTGTTACACAAAATATCATGGTTTTGTATTTGTGACTTTCCCTGTGCATCTAAAGCTTATTTGTTCCTCTGTGTAAACCCACCATTGCAATGTTACATTGAGGAAACTCTGTCGATATAACAATAAAATTAAGTACTCTGTGTCGTCTCCTGTTATATGTATAACAAGCCTCCAGACACTCACTGTCAGCAAGTTGACCTTTACACAAAATCGGATCTTGCTGTAATATGGACAAAAAACCCAGTTAAGCTAAAAAGTGCAGTTATAAGGACAAAGAGCCCAAGTTACAGAAAAAAGCACAGTGATTAAATTATTTACAGGCTAATATTATTTCCTGTTGTAAAGAGACCAAGTACAAAGACAGTACAAATGGTTATAAAGTCTAACTGTAGACAACATAAGATTTAGTTTTCATGAAGGGGAGGTAGCTCTAGTCATGAAATAACAGCTAACTTCTGTTTTGATTTGAACACTTTACAGGCCCTTGGCAAAGTTACAGCCAATGAAATACTTTTTTGTAGAAAGCATATTTGTTGTCACCATCTTTTATGCCATGATTCAGTTGCCATATTACAGGACCATGTTTTGTCAAGAAAACTCGAAGTGAAACGAGTGCCAAATGCAATAAATTCCAGTTTTTCTAACTCATAAGAGAATGACCAAGGCTTTGTGCCTCTTTAACTCTTGGAACAACTTTGATGACTAATTTTCATGCATCAAATCATTCTTCTACTTTAGTAGCGCAATACAAGCTCATAATAGAACAGAGGTCAGCATAAGATTTGGTGAAGGTCAAAATAATTGACAGTTGCTTGCATATTCCCTAATGTAAGCTGACCCTATATTTGAAGACACGAGATATTGCATTTACAAGAGTTTGAAAAGTGGTTAAAGTCTTGTGATGACCTTGCAAATGGGTCAAGATCACCAAATTGACTGGTGTCTGCTCAATCCTCCAATGGAAGCAGTCACCTAATTCAAAGACTATGAATGAAGTGGTTCTCGAGAAAGTGCTCAAAGTGCTGAAATTACCTTGAAAATTACGTCAAGGTCACCAAAATCAACTGGTATCTGCATTATCTGGCAAGGTAGGCTGTCACCAAATTTTGAAGACATAGGTAGAAACACTGATTAAAATCGACCATGTTGCTTGGAATATATATGTTTTGAAATATTGATTATCCAGATTGGAACTCGTTTTGATTAGCTCTTTCTTCTTCAATGGCATGGGTTTGACAGCAGCACATATTCTGACTCAAGTAAAGTGCAAACAAAACCTAGTTGTTAGCAGACCAATCACATTGTGTTTAAAAGAAAGAAGGTGGCCATCAACGAATGATTCAAAGAAGTAACTTGCACCTAACTACTGATGCCAGAATTTATGTAAGAATGTGTGCTAAGTGGCAGCATTGGGTTTCTACACTCCATGTTATTCTATTTGAATGCATGATGCATGATAAATAATCATAAATTAATGAAATTTATGTATGAACAGGAATGTCCCCCTGACTTTTGTTTCCTGACAGAACCCTCTAATTGAAGCTGAGAGAGGATTCCACCTGTAAACCTGCCCAAAGTTTACTGAAATGACAACGTAAACACAAAACTTTAGTATAAATATATTTATTCCTTGTACAGTTTGCATACTTCGAAATAACTTCTCACACCTTTCCTCACACACAAACATACATACAGACATTATCCTGCTTGGTCCCCTGCTACAACACTTAAAGCTGTCTTGCAACATAAATAACAAACACAGTCTGACATGGTGTGCTCGTCAGACTAAACCCAGAAGCAACACAGAGAAGCTTGTTTTCTGGATTATGTATATGATTGTCATTCAATCTCTCCGACAGTAAAACTCCAACAAGTATTTGAAGAAACAACCACTACAGAAAATGGCCTTTACTGTGTCGCGTTGAGATTTGGACTTGTGCTTCTGTCTAGAGAATAATTACACGTTTACCCCTGCAGATAGTACAATTACAGACTAGCTGCATGATTTTGGCCATGCATTGAGATGAAATCTGCATACCTTAACTGTTACTAGCAAACCATGGACAAGGTGGTTTCTATTTTCATCAAGTATATATATGCAGAAACTGCTTTAGAAAGAAAAATTTGCAATGTGTCCTAAAGAATTCAGAGAAAATATTAATGCAGATAAATCAAAACACAAAAATGTGTGTACTTTATAATCCCATTACTTCATAGCACTTTCAAAACACAAATAATTTATCACTTTTCAAGGTGGACCGTTCCTATTCCCTATTCAAGTTTCTTTGCCTTGTCCCTGGGTCTGGCCGAGGTGGAACTCTCCAGGAGATTGGCTACATCAGCAATGACTGCCTGGTACCCATGGACCTCGATCCTCTTCACTATAAAACCAGTCCATACACAGAACACAATAGCACCGATCACCAGCAGCTTCAGGAGGGGCAGGATAACAGGAACCGTTTCCACGGAAACATAGCCGCCGGAGACATCGAGGAGGTAGAGAAGAACACCTAGCACCAACACCTGTATCTGTAGTTGAAGAATGAGGATTATTACACGAGCTGGGATATTTGATAGAAATCACTCTTTTCCATCACCTTTACGGGTATGATTTTAATTACCTGATTTCCCGAAAAAGCTGAAATACATATTTGTGGCTATAGGCAACCACAAAAAATGATAGTTCTATCACTTAAAATAGTGTTTAACAAAGGTTTGAATTTCAGCCAATGAGAAGTCATGCTTAAATATATACATATAAGTCCAACTAGAAGATCA
This sequence comes from Phorcus lineatus, assembly GCA_921293015.1. NCBI lineage: Eukaryota > Metazoa > Mollusca > Gastropoda > Trochida > Trochidae > Phorcus > Phorcus lineatus. The sequence continues at coordinate 26,342,324 of OV121085.1, read as the reverse complement.
TATTTCTGTAATTGTCATGAATAATATTTTTATGCTATGAGATGAGAAGGCTCAAGCTATGACTACCAAAGCTTTCCTAAACAAGGAAACAATCAAATTTAGATTCACTCAAGAATGCAAGGATGGCTGAAAGAATGGGGGAAAATGGTTAGAAAAGATAAAAGGGGGGAACCATCCACAACTGAAGGCAGAGAACCTTTTTGTGTCTAAGCACAAATATTTGGTAAGTTTCAGGAGCCTTTCAGCAGCATTCATCAGACCAGGTCCCCCTCCTCTTATCTATTCTTATTTCATTGTCATTTTCATTTTTCATACCAAAAATGCTCTATTTGAACAAATCAATGAAAGTGTTTGTTACCTGAAAGAAGCTCTGATCGCCCTCTGTCTGCGTCTGCCCCTGCTTCATGGTGGACACCATCTCCTCCAGGAGACCGTCTCTCTCTATCAGCCGTCTCTCCCGCACCTCCCCACTCTCTACCAACAAGCACTTCCTTCATTGATTACTCCTTGTTGTCAATACAAGTATATAAAGAGATTTGAGGTTTTCTTTAAGCACATGTGAATGCATGAGAACAACAAGATTTACTGGTTAACAACTTCTTTATTGTGAAGATCAAGATGATTTGGAGTTAACACTTACTACTCGATCAGTCCACCTGATGAAAGATTATGCAAATTTAGTTTGAACTGTTTTGAACGAGGCTGCATAAAGAAGTGTGATTAAACAAATGCTACTCTAACAAATAAAAGTAAATGAACAGATTGATGACCTGAGGTTGTTTGAGCACTGTGCTCAGATGAAGAGGTCATTGGTAGGCCACAGGCCACAGTCTAATTAGATCTTAAACTAACTCATTATGACCAAGCAGATGAAGACCTTAGAAACAAGAAGATCACCTGATGTACTCGGGTCATCCTTCTCAATTTTGAGGACGGCCATGACAGCTTCATGATCGGAGAAGTTGTAGTTGAGTTCTGGGATACCGTGCATGATGACACTGCACTCCTCAACACTCACACTCCATCCTGCAGAAGCAGAATTGGGCATTAAAACAGTGTTGAAAGAGATAATTCTTTCAGGGTATTATTTGTGGAACCTAAATTCCGGCAATACCATTTCCTAATATTAATTGACAGGAAATAAACTAGCTGCCAACTTAGCATTCCCGTTGTTCCTTGGTAAGGAGGGAAAAGGATTTTGGTTAAGAAATCAAATGGTCCTGAATATGGACAGTGACATGAATATCAAATGTCCCTGCTAAGTGCTAAAAAGGGAGGATGTGACTTTGACAGAAAGGGTGCATAGATGATGCTCTTTATCATTGTAGAACAGGGATTAGTATTTTCTGGGTGTATGGTACCTGGGTTAGCCCTGTACATCCAGTAGTCTATCCGCTTGCCGTCTGGGTACCCGGGCAGCTTCACTGCAAAACTGTTACTGGGCACTTCACATGTGTTACCATGCTCATAACCAGAGGTCCGTTTCTGTTTTACAATATCACAGGTCAGTCATATCAGATACTCAAACAAAGCTAACACGCAGATTACAAAAACATTTTCATAAAAATAAGAATATAATTGTTAGAAACTGGTGAAGATATTAGCATTAGTGAAATAACAAAATTATTGTTGTATCAGGCCTTCTTATTCATTAATGATTTTTTGCTTGATAGCTGATGAGTGCAATCTATGAAATTTTTTTTCAATTCCCTTTTCTAAGATTGTTAATGTAATGAGACTTGATAACTTAAATACAAGAATATTTCCTCACGGTTGATATACCTTTAAGTTCATCGGACAGAGTAATAAGCTTGTATTTCTGTTACCTTATCTAGCCAGCAGTCCTTCATGTTGGCATTTGTGCGTATGATTTTATATCCTAGATCGCTGGGTTCTATGTTGAGGTCACCACCAATGAGGACAATGTCACACGTCTCTGAGGTGAGCTTGACAAACTGACTCAACTCGTAGGCCTGTGACACGCGGTGAGCCAGATACTCATCGTGGTCCCGCATGTACTCCGCGTGGATCTGCAGCAACAAGATGAATTCTTGGAGATTTCTACAAAGCTGCAGGAGACCATATTTGATCCTAACTATTATACCCTTGATAGTGAATGTTGTACTTAACCATTATGAGAGACATATCTACAGGGAACAAAGGGAATAATACAAGATTTGCCTTTTGCCAAAGATTGACTTTCCCAGAAAATTTCAGGACCCTCAGGATTGAAATTGCCTTTTTTCAGTGCTTTGCTTCTTTTGGGCTAATTTTAAAATCTATCTCTTAAGATCCAATAAATAGATAATTTTTTTATTTTAGAACCATAACCATATAGAAGCTTGAAAATTTTTGAAATTTTGTCGATTAACTAAAACAACAAATTAAAACAAAGCAAAAAACGCATACTAGTAAAAAGCACAGACCCATGGCTACAGTTCAAGCTAGTACTCTAACAATTCTTATTATTACTTCAAGTGCATTAAAAGTTACCTAAGCAGTGCTTAATAATAACTGATTCACTCAAATTTTTATTCTTATATAAAGTTTAAAGCTGAACTCAGTAACTCAGCTCAAATGTAATACTACACAAATGAAATGCATACCACAAATTGGATGAAAATATAGGGGCAATAACTCTAAAAACAATTTTTTTTTTGATCTATGACACTGACTCACATGTGAAGAGTAGACATTGACTGTGAGTCCGTCAACATTGAGACGACACAAGCCGACGCCCTTCCCTCCGAACCAGTCTCCATGGTGCACCTTGTGTGCAAACCCGTTTAGTGTGTAGTGGTGGAACATGGTCTCCGTGACCGGGTACTTGGAGAAACAACATACACCGCTTCCTATAGCTCCACTGTACAACAAAGGTATTGAAAAACAATAAGGATCTTTATAAGGAGAATTTGAACTCTTGAAATGTAATAATGAAATTATGTTAATTTTTTCAACTACGTCTGAGGTTTTTGGATTATCATTATTAATTTTGCTGTTATCATTGCTTCCGAGAGTGTCCATTATAGGATATCCTGCAACAATGTTAAACATTTAAGTTGAACTGAAGCATTCAAGCACCTTTAATTTCTCAAAAACTCGAACCCCACCCTCATTTTCTGGTTAGATTTTAATCCGAGAGCTTAGACCCACCTGTAAAAGTAGTGAGTGTAGGGAAGCCTTGACAGCAGCCTCTGACACAGCCGTGTGTAGTCTGACTTCAACCACACCTGTAATAGAGAATCAACATTATATCTCCTAACCTATATGTTAAGTCTCAAATCATCAGACAAGGCCTTGGAATGATTTCAGACTCAAAGATGTGAAAGAAGTGTTTTCTTGTTTTTGAAGTTAAAAGCTTTTGAATGATGTGATATTTCCTGATATGTAAACCAACAGTTGTAATCTGCAGGTCAGAATAAGTAATTTCAGTTCACTAAAATAGTTCTACTTCGCTGAAAATTTTAGCTTCCTATATGCCAGTTTGTTTTGGAAAAGGAGTTGTTTAAAGGTCTTGAGGTAAACGACTGTCACGCCAATAACAGGAAGGATGTTAGGGACCAAATATACAAATATTGACCTTCTAGGTGTAACATCCACACAAAATTTCAGGTTTTGGGATGCAGCAGTTATGGATGACAAGTCGAAATGTGAAAAGTTTATGGACAACATATGATGCCAACAAACGACCGCCCATGGCATAAGCTCATCTGGCCTTACAGACCTTATGAATTAAAAAGAAAGGTAATTGCATGCAATCAAAAGAAGAGAAGGACCTGGTCTAACAAGAGATTCCCTACCCTAAAACATATCACCAAACTACACTCTCCTCTCCCAACTATTACTTTACCAACTCCTCTTGTTTTGATGATGGATTTCTTATTTCAATCTTGGTGAGCTTCTTTTTCTTTTTATCAATATCATTAGATATATTTATTAATAGTCTCACCTCACAAAAGACGACTAGGTCATAATTTTGCTGGGACACCTCATCTCCGATTGCTTCAATGCGCTGACGTCTGTATTTCACTGCCCCGGGAATGAAAACTCCCCTTAAAATTCAAATTCAAGATAAAGTATTTATGATATTGATCAATCTGTACATCAACCTACTTTCCTCAACCAACATATTATCATTGCATTGTACATCAACCTACTTTCCTCAACCAACATGTTATCATTGCATTGTACATCAACCTACTTTCCTCAACCAACATGTTATCATTGCATTGTACATCAACCTACTTTCCTCAACCAACATATTATCATTGCATTGTACATCAACCTACTTTCCTCAACCAACATATTATCATTGCATTGTACATCAACCTACTTTCCTCAACCAACATATTATCATTGCATTGTACATCAACCTACTTTCCTCAACCAACATATTATCATTGCATTGTACATCAACCATACCTTTGTGTTTCCTCGATATTATCATGATAAAGAGATAGGTGAACTAAAAGGAGATGTTCCTGCTGATAATAATATATAATAATTGTACAAATCATCGAAGCATGTAACTGACTGTAATGTTTAGTTGATTTGGTTTGAGATTACAATTTAACGACGAATAGTTTGCATTCACTCCAAAAAGAAACATGCAGATACAAAGTCATGTATTAAATGTAGAAAGCCTTGCTTTTGTACCCTAAATTCTATAAGTCTTCTTATCAATGTTTTGGTAACTGTTGATATTCTATCAGTAAAAACATTTTATCTTTTCTGGTTTGCAAATTTGATCAAAGTACAGCACAGTCTTCCCCCTTAGTAAAAATAAGAAGATGCAAAACCAAAGCAAATATAAATCTTTCCATAACTGTATGCAGCCAGGCGTATCTGTACCATGTTTATAACAGCAGTGACTTCCTTGTTCACTGTATCCAATTTCTTTATTTACATAGAATATTCACCTCTATTGCAACATTGCAATAAAGAAGTTGATTGTCAATAGAATTTGGTTTCAGTGTGTGAAATAAGGCCAGCCAACCTGGTTACTTTTGCCTGTTAAGGCTGGTAACTTTCAGAGGTTTATCTTTGTCTTGCCCCAAAATCGACATAATCATACCCCAACCTTTCAGGCTCATTTCATACAGATACTCTTTGGTTTTTAAAACAGGAATCAGCTTCAAAAAATTATTTCAAACTGACAGAGCACATTATTGGATTCTCACCAGCAGTTCAGCATCAAGATTCTCAGCGTCGGCATGTTATGTTCTCGTCAATTAGGTCTGCGCGAGGAATCTGTGTCTGAAGAGCTGTTGAAAAATTAAACTATCCTGATCAACTGGTAGATCAACTTTCCAAACATTTTTAAAACAAACTATGCTTGCGCTATCTTAGGCTCAGCCTCCTATTGTTTTAATTCATGGATGAAAGTGAAATGTGACAGACAAAGCCACCTGACAAGACTCCATGAGCAGTTCTCAGATCAGAAATGCAGCGAGATACATAATAGGTTCAACCTGATCTCAATGAGATTGACAATGCATATGGCATTGGCACTTATTCAACATCCTCTCTATAATTGCATCTTTTCCCTTATTTGTCTTGGGTGCATGATCAAATACCAAATATTGAGAGCATTTCATTACACATTTAGGGTTATCCCCCCTTCCTTGGATTTCGCGTAATACTTGCCATTTTATGATTTATTATAGATTATAAATAATCTAACACCAAACGGATTACATTAGATGATTGAATAACATGGTTTAAATATTCTGATCAGATATAATCGGACTGACAATGGTTAATAAGCGCCCAATCGACGTGCAACTCGTAGAAAGAGGTGTTGCTTCCAAGTTTATTTACCCCGGAAACAGGCTTGCGGAAGTTGCATGGTAGATACAAAAATCTGGATTTTCCTATTTTCTAAAATTCACACGGAAAGGTGCATTTCGTAACAGGATTACCTTACAAGAACATACTATTTTTGTTTAAAATATAATATTGCATATAGGCCTATATATATTATCATTTGTACCATGATCATTGTCATTATTAGGCGGTTATCCAAAACGGGTATAAAAGGTGTCCTAGTGATCGAATATATATATTGTTGGCTCTATTAATTTTTTATAAATGTTACGAATACGGTCATAATTTGTAATAAGCACAATTATGCGTTTCGCCTCCCTGATCATTTTTGGATATAATTTTTTAAAACCATTCACAGGCTTAATTCCTTTCTAACTTCACATGATGAATGGAAAAACTTTATATATCCTTTAAATAGGATTACATCATTCATATAATTTCAACTAAAAACATGTAATCGGACTGCAGTGACTGCAACTGGGCGAGTATTTTCTTCATCAGTGTTAGTCACAACTATCAGATTTGAATATCATTCCACTAATATCTTTGTTATTATATCATAACTTGAATAACAATGAACAAAATCGACTAAAATAAATTTGACTTGAACTACAATTTGAAAATGATTCCAATCATCAAATGAACATATAGATTCTAACTTTCAAAGACTAAAATGCTATCTGATGAAGATAGTATTTCTATTTATGAATACCTAATTAATACCGAAGTCTCCTTGTCGGGGGAGAATGTCTATTCATAGTTCTCACATGACGTCACAATATAAGTCTATGGAATTCGATTTTGTGATTCTCGCATCAAGAGATATTGAAACATTAGCAGTACTGTTTTCTATGCAAAAAGAATGTGTTAATGTTGTGAAAACAATCTTAAAAACTAGCAATCGCTACCAAGACGAGAAACAGTTTGAATGTGCACGAACCCAAACCAAATGGAACTATGAACCTTGCCATGCCACCAAATGTTGACACCAGAATTCACACCTGTAAGTGGACAAGTAGAATAAGAGTAAACTGTAGCTAGAACTATTCGAGTTTGAGCTAGGGAACGTGGTCTGGTTAATACAAGATAAGATCGGTTAGTAGAATGTTTGTGTCTCTTTTCTTGCTGACGAATGATCCATAGAAAGGTGGTGTGGATATTCTGGTGAATGATGTATGTAAAGAATCATGTCAATGATGTAGTGAATGATTTATTGAAAGGTTGATGTGGATATTTGAGTAAATCATATATTGAAAGGGTGTCTCAGCAGTTTTGGTTGATATATTGAAGGGATGGTGTAGATCGATGATCTCGTGAATGATATATTGAAAGGTTTGTTTTTTTTTATCACTTTATTTCTTTTATGAGGGTACCGTACAAATTCATTTCACATACATTGTCAATATTTACAATGGATATTTTCAGATACGCCTGACTTGGATTTATATAGTATACATATTCATCAATATATTATAAAAGTTATATGGCATATATCCACAACTATGAACGGTGTCGGATTGACATTTATCATTGATCCAACATGTTAAATACATTTTCTTTCTAAGTAAAATAGGCAACAAACAGAGGAGACTTTTCAGGAATATTCTATGTAAAAAGACTGTGGCAAGAAGACCAAAATGACATGAATTTTTCGTATCTACATTCAGTATAGAGTATCTGCTTACTGACGTTATAAGTTTCTTGAAGAACTGTTTTCAAACCGTTGATATGAGGAGTTTTGTTTTTGCATTTACAGCTGTATATAAAGTGTTTGGTTACAATAAAGATCAGATTTAGAACGTCGTTTCTTTTTTCTTTGTATCCAAACAGTATATGAATTATATTTGGCTCCAAAGTTACGTCAGTTTTACATCTGATCCATTCACATAGGTGATGCCACAGACTTCTTACATGTTCACAATCAAATAACAGATGTTTTATAGTTTCATTTGAGCTATTACAGAATGTACATCTCGGAGAATTCTGTAGTTTATATATAAATGCACTTTTATTCGTTGTAAGTATTCTATGAATTATTCTGTATTGAAACCATCTTAACTTGTTACTAACTGTACATCGAAAAGGGATACTGTTGTATATTTTCCATTCTATTTCATCTATTTGCGACCCAATGTCAATTTCCCATTTTCTTTCGCTACTGACTTGATTGTTTGACGAATCTGATTTTATCAAGTTCATGTAATAGTCTTTACATCCTTTAGTTGACTTGAAAAGAATTTTTAAATTGTCAGGAATAAAAGGCATATCGAGTTTCTTTTTGATATTCCATTCATTTTTCTTAATGTATTTCCTTAAACAATGAATTAAACCTGTATATTCCAAGAAGTTTGTTTTCAGGTGGTATATTTCTTGAAATTCAGAAAAATTGAGAAATGTGCCATCTGTTTTCAAAAGGTCATTTATGAATCTTATATTTGCTGTCAGATAGTGTTTAAGCAAAACCGGTTTTTGGTCTATCAATAGACTGTCATGAGTCCAGAGATACTCACTTCGCGCATCGTTTACAGTTATTTTACTTTTTAATTTTGCCCATGCATCGAACACATCTTTCCAGAAAGCATTTCTTATATTTGGTATAATATCTCTTTTAAGATAATTTGATCCCATCTCTATTGGATTTAAAGCAGTAGCTGGTAAAAAACATTTAGCAAGATGATTCAACTTACTATTCTTAGTATACAATCTTCGAATCCAGGAGATTTTTTGGGATAGTATGGTTTCTAATATTAATGGTGCCTTTAATCCCCCGTTTTCATAGTTTTGTATGATTAATTTTCTTTTTACTTTGTCGGGTTTACCTCTCCAGATGAATAAGAAACATTTCTGTTGTAATTTATTGATCAAGTCTACCTTTGGGTTGGGAATTGATGTAAAGAGATGGTTTAGTGTTGGTAATATAAGACTTTTAAGTACGGTTATTCTACCCATAGGTGTGAGATCCCTCCGAGACCATTGTGTCATTTGGCTATCTACCTTCTTAAGCTTATCTTTGTAATTTCTTTCTACCATTTCATATATTGAAAGGTTGGTGTAGATGTTCTAGTGAATGATATATTGAAAGGGTTGTGTAGATGTTCTAGTGAATGATATATTGAAAGATTGGTTTAGATGTCCTGGTGAATGATATATTGAAAGATTGGTTTAGATGTCCTGGTGAATGATATATTGAAAGGTTGGTGTAGATGTCCTGGTGAATGATATATTGAAAGGGTTGTGTAGATGTTCTGATGAATGATATATTAAATGTTGGTGTTGGTTGATGTAATGAAAGGTTGGTGTAGATGTTTTGGTTGATGTACTGAAAGAATTGTGTAGATGTTTTGGTTGATATATTGAAAGAATGGTGTAGATGTTTTGGTTGATGTATTGAAAGGTTGGTGTAGATGTTTTGGTTGATATATTGAAAAGGTTGTGTATATGTTCTGGTGAATGATTTATTGAAAGGATGGTGTAGATGTTTTGGTGAATGATTTATTGAAAGGATGGTGTAGATGTACTGGTGACTGATATATTGAAAGGATGGTGTAGATGTTATGGTGAATGATATATTGAAAGGGTTGTGTAGATGGTTTGGTGAATGATATATTGAAAGGATGGTGTAGATTATATGGTGACTGATATATTGAAAGTATGGTGTAGATGTTTTTGTGAATGATATATTGAAAGGATGGTGTAGATGTACTGGTGAATGATATATTGAAAGGATGGTGTAGATGTACTGGTGAATGATATATTGAAAGGATGGTTTAGATGTTTTGGTGACTGATATATTGAAAGGATGGTGTAGATGGTTTGGTGAATAATGTATTTAAAAGGATGGTGTAGATTTTATGGTGACTGATATATTGAAAGTATGGTGTAGATGTTTTTGTGAATGATATATTGAAAGGATGGTGTAGATGTTATGGTGAATGATATATTGAAAGGGTTGTGTAGATGGTTTGGTGAATGATATATTGAAAGGATGGTGTAGATTTTATGGTGACTGATATATTGAAAGTATGGTGTAGATGTTTTTGTGAATGATATATTGAAAGGATGGTGTAGATGTTATGGTGAATGATATATTGAAAGGATGGTGTAGATGTACTGGTGAATGATATATTGAAAGGATGGTTTAGATGTTTTGGTGACTGATATATTGAAAGGATGGTGTAGGTGGTTTGGTGAATGATATATTGAAAGGATGGTGTAGATGTTTTGGTGAATGATATATTGAAAGGATGGTGTAGATGTACTGGTGAATGATATATTGAAAGGATGGTTTAGATGTTTTGGTGACTGATATATTGAAATGATGGTGTAGATGTTTTGGTGAATGATATATTGAAAGGATGGTGTAGATGTTTTGGTGAATGATATATTGAAAGGATTGTGTAGATGTACTGGTGAATGATATATTGACTGATGGTTTAGATGTTTTGTTTGATGTATTGAAAGGATGGTTTAGATGTTTTGGTGACTGATATATTGAAAGGATGGTGTAGATGTTCTAGTGAATGATATATTGAAAGGGTAACGGAGCTGTTCTAGTGAATGATATATTGAAAGGATGGCGTAGATCATCAGATTGATTAACCAAAACATAACCAACAGCTTCTATTTGATCAGTAGGCATTGATGCCATTACCAAAAAAGAACATTGACAAAAAGGCTAGCCTAATAATAAGAGAGCTTGAAAAACAATGGGTTTGGTTCATTTAAACACTTTTGTCATATTTGGTTCAACTTGCATCTGAATAACCAAATATTGTTACGTCCACAAAGGAGGAAACCCTTTAAAGAAGTCCGACGGTTATTTCGTGATTCATTATAAGATAATTCTTTACTATCAGTTATATAAATATGGACAAATAAAGAATATATATAAATGGACAAGTACAGAGCATGAAAAGGATGTGTTTTCACAACCTTTGATGAGATCTACATTGAGTATTCAGGCCATATGATGACATATGCACTCATCTTAGCTTGCTGTTGATGCAAAAAATAGTTATTATTTCATTTCATTGACCTGCAACAAATAATGACAACTTAAAAGGCACTGAAGCACGCAAATATTTTCCAGATATGAATAAAGCACAGGTGGTGCATTTCTCTCCATATTACTAAAGATTCAAAAATCTCGTTTAACGTTTTCATTAAAACGAACACGTACTTCCTAGTCACCATATACATTTGTACTGTGAAACGTAGTTTGTTTATAGTATAAGAAATGAACATTTGGGGTGGATGGTCGGATAGTGGAGATCAAAGTTGTAGCTTCTGAAGTGTCAAAAACTGTCTCCGTCAACAGCTCCATTCTTCAGTTTAATGTAATCTTGGAAACTTGAAAGAAGTACATGTATTTGTGCCGATTTATGTCATATCCGATTCCCTGCACTGCCCATTCCCGTCGGTGGCTTGCTCAATCTAACCCATTTGTTAGCTAATCCCAAGGGAAGAGCAACGTTGGAGTTGAAGTATGTAGAGGTAATCACAGGTTCACAACCTTAAACGAAACTCATCTTTATATGAATGCCTGCATGATACATTGAGGTTTTTATTGTTAATGTTATCATTGATATCTAAGTCAAGAAACCATAATTGCCTAGTTCTTAAATTATTAGTGGATAAAATCCCGAGGAATGGAAATGTCACCGCCTCCATCCTATGACTATCCACTCCTACTGATTCAACTTTGTGGTCGGGCCAGAACAAGCTTCCAAGTATGGGTTAAGGAGAAAAGAAAGAAGGATGTATCCATTAAATGAATATATCCAAGTATTCTAAATTGCCTATCAAGAATATCTATAGTTTGTCCTTCACTTTTTATTAATTCCAAGCCAGTATCTTAGTTTCAAACGGTGCCAGTAACAGCAGACATTTGAGGAGTAGATTAAGGAAATACCATTTTTATGTAAATATAAGCACTGATGTCATAGTGCTTATTTATATGTATAACACCCATTAAAACATCTAGAACTGCAAACTTGACTTTGATAAAATTTCTTTCCATAGGAGTACATTTGTGTTATTTTCAGAGTTGATTGTTTAGATTGGTAGATCTAAAGATGTCATCACAGATGAAATTGTGGTCAAAGTTGATTATCAGTCATGACATACATCCTTTAAGGTTGGATGAAATTGCTTCAATTTGTGATACTTCTCTTTGAAGTTGTTGAAATATCCATGAGAGTTTGGTGCCTCTAAGTCTAAATGCAGATGATCATCACCAATGAGAAATGGAATAAAAAAGCAGGTTGTTTACTGTTAGTTGAGGTGATGGATTCCACAAGGACTTTATGTGGTGCAAATAGGTCACTTGCTACAAGAATGGAAATAAATGTCCAAACAGTTATCTCCCAAATATCAACTGCAAAAAATATTTATTTGAATGTTTAATATTTTAATCATAAAGTATCAGAACAACGTATCAATTCTTAAAAGATAAATTCTTGGTAACTTTGAGGATGTGTTAGATGTGTAACATTGTATCTAGACACTGTTTTGTCAGTACAGTGTGAACACGATTAAATACATTACCATAGACGAATGCAAGACCAGAGCAAGGACAGAGGTTGTTAACTGTTAATTTCTTATTTCCAGTCTATGCTTGATCAGTGTGTCTTTAAAATATTGTTATCAAAGAAAAAAGAACGACTTTCAGTTATAAATTCAGTTTAATCCTATCATTTGCAAGTAAATGTAAAACGTATTGGTTATGTACAAAGAAGACACAATATGTACAATACTTGAGAGATAAACAAGATACGGAGCATTCACTCTCCTGATCACAGCAAATATCAATATATGATACAACAGGCACTATAGTAACAGTTATCACAGATCTTATATAAAAACATGTTTACAAATAGATGTTAAAACATAAGGCATTTAACATTAAAGCTAGATTACAAAAGTTGTATCTTTTAGTAATGTTGCATTTTAAATCAACGACCATACCATTAAGTTCGATTGAATTGTCATATGAGGATATACTATTCCTGAAATATATCATATATTACAGTGTCTTTAATTTGAGAATATGGAATAGCGTATCAACACTATAGAGACTTTTACTTTCTATTCAATTCAAAATCTGAGAATGGTTTGAAACAAGAATATCATGAACAACCACAAATTGACAATTCTCAAATCAATGGAGGAAGCTCCCAATATTCCACTGAAACATACTAGATGGGTTTGGAAGTGATATGATGAAAAATTCAGTCATTTGTTAGAAGTAAAAATTGTAATACTAGGCAACATGGAGGGAAGTTTGGAAAAGACATTGGGAATGCATAACAAATAAATAACAACAAATAAAACTGTACATATATGAAATCTACAGTCATAATGTACTTATCATATGATCATGGTTATGTACATATCTTAATTCATACTTAACCTCTAAACATGCACTGTACGCTGTCAAATGTATTTGTATAAATAAGGGCTTCATAACTAACAATCCAGAGGTTTTAAGTCATTATCTTTAAAAGAAGTTTCAATCAATTGTAAAAAGATTATCTACTTCCATTTCTCTTGTTAAAGTTATAGTAATCATCATCATCATCATACAATTCTTCTTCAACTTGGACAAACTCTGTGGATGTTTTGAAAAGACTTTCTGAAATGCTTTGAATGTAAGATAAGATTTGAATGGTCTACACTATCCACGTTGGTGTAGGTTCGATGCCACGAAGAGCGAAGAATGTTTCCAGCTTGTTGTCGAAGTCGTGCGGTCTCTCAACAGGATTGCGGTACCTGACTGTCATGTTGTCTCCCAAGTACTGGATCAGCTGACACGTCTCTTCAAACTTGGCCAGCTTCTGCCTGTACTTCTTCCTAACATATTCTGAACTCTTGGGGTTGTATGCTGAAAATAGAAATGGTTTCTTTGATAGGCAGTTTGGTGATGAACAAAGGCTATTTCTTTGGATTACTAAACTCCATGATTTTGAATAGGCATGCATGCCTTAACATAGATTCCAGTGTCAATTGCATCACTTGTAATGAAGTAAAGCAATAAAAATTGTTGTCACATTTCATACAAAATTTGTTAATGACAATTCACTTTAATTCCCTATGAGGGGCTGTGGCAGTACTCAAAATAGCTGCCTGCTTGCCAGCTAGATACTTATTGAAATCAAAGTTTTCCAGTTATATATCAAATGAACAAGTCTATCGGCTTTAAGCATTTAAAGTAAAGTAAGCTTATTCACATTTCAGAGTATCTTACATTTTGAGAAGAGCAGGTTGATTTTAAACTATTATTTTTTTCTAAATAACTGTAAATGATTTGGTTTAATACGAAAATCCACATTCAAGAAAGTTTTTAAGCCTAACCTTTCAGATGGTAGGCCAGATAGAGTATAGCTGATCTCGATGTGCTGAGGAAGGGATATTTTGGCTTGAAGTTGCCGGAAGCAGTGAGTCCCTTGATGATTGCAGTGGAAACAGTCTGTTCCATGAAGCCCAGCATGGGTAGACCTGTGACCGCCAGGTTGTCTTTCTTCGGGGGCAGCTTGTGAGGCAGCTTCAGGTCCCAGTATTTCTCTGGCAGTCTGTAATTGTTGTTATATTGATAAGTGTGCATCACATTTCTTTTTTCAGAAGGTTTCTATGGTCAACCCTGGTTACCAACATGCCAGGTTTTCATGGTCTTGAATACATTTTGTGTGTTGGGTATCATACTTTTAAGATTGAGTATTTGAGAGTGCATGCAAACATGCTAGGAAAACTTCCTGTAAAGAAACATATTACATGACATATCTATAAGGTTATGTAAAATCTAAGGTTTTGTTTAACAATTTTATTTGGGTGTAAAGGATATTGTAGAATATGTCAGAAATTATTTTTTTTACAGTTTTTGTAGTCAAACCTTGCATACATTACTAAAACTTAATGTCCTTTACCATTGATCTTCTCAAGTTAAGATTATGAACTTGAATGAAAATCTCTGTGGTTGACATTTTGTCAAATAATTATACATAACAAAAGCAACACGCCCTACTTGTAAAAAAAAAATGTCACTTGTCACAAAGCAGCATGTTTTTTCCCACAGTACATGTTGAAGTTACTTACTTCATGAACTTGAGCAGATTCTCCTCATCAGTCAGATAGTAGAACTTGCCTCGGTACTCCACGATCATCTCCGGATCTCCTGGCACAATCGACTCGTATCTAGAACACAACAGCACACCTTACAATATGTAACTGACATACTAGGTGCTATCCAAGTTGATATAACTGTTTATCCGATGTAAAGTCTATGACTGCATTAGATTTGATGTGCCTAGGTTTCAATTTAAACATCATGGAAAACAATGTCAGTCAAGTAGTGAGTACTTTCTCCAATTTTTATTGATAAACTAAATCATGGGAAATCTGAATAATGGTAATAAAAAAATAAAAGATGCAAATATTATTAATCAATCTGTTGCCTAGATTGTCTAGATATAACACATATTAGACAGATAAGTTATATGAACAGAGTTTTATGAGCAGAGTTTGATGTAAAGAAACATCAATGCACATGCATATTTTTAATTCAACTATTTAATCCGCATACCATCATAACCTGTAAGTTTACTGTCCAGTTACATGTTAAATGTCAAACACATGATGACACACATCAGACATGATTCTACAGTAATTAATCCTTCGCAAAAATATTTCATAGATTACACTGAACCACAATTCACAAAGTGCATGACAAAATCAACTTGTTCAAAATGACAATGAAAGTTCACATCTGTAAATGTTATTCACATAAGACGAAATCTGGTCATCTGCAACATACGATAAGTGAGAACACTGACCTGCACTTTCCGTCCAGGAAGGTGACTGGACAGTAGGCCTGCAGCTCAATATCCTTAACTGCAGGCACATCCTGCGGACTTCGTCGTTTGGGCAGCATCTCTGGGGATGGTAGTTTGGTGGGTGCGAGCGGAGGAACATACTTCTCTGGATCCTGGAGGAACTGGTCAAGCTCCACCTGGGAGGCCAGCTTGTAGTAGTGACCTGTGGGAGAGAGCACCATTGTTAAATCCACCTTTAGATAGTATTTTATCTTCCTCTCTATACAGTTTTTTACAGAAATATCTGTTACATGTATGGAATCTTACCAAGGGTAAATAAAGCCCCATTTATATAGATAAAAGAGGAAGATATCTCCTCTTTGTATTAAAATAAAGGACAGAGACAACAAATTTACCTTGTTCACTCACATGCTATAGGGGAATGAATTTATACGAAACTGAGAGAAACATGCAGATTTGATTTCAAAGTATGTCTTTCCTTTTGCAGTATCATGGTATAACATCCATTTTAATCAAAATTATCTCATTGTGCTTGCTTAAAGATATATTCTTCTTAGTAACATATCTGTTTTGTACAGAATCTTTTTATGATAATTTACCTAAACTTGACCCTTTATTCATGATCATGAGAAGTAGGTATAGATTTTGTTTTGAAATTTTCATTGTTTGAGAAGAATAATGGATGATAAACTTCTTTCTTGTGAGGATGCGACACATTCAAACTTGCCTCATTTCATTTGCCACTCAAAAGGGATGAAAATTCTATGCAGATTGGAGAAGGTTGGACAGTTTGTCTCACTGAGGAATAAAAAAGAGATGTACCTCTGAACTCTGCAGCAAACTTGAGGGTAGGCTGAGTAGAACAGTCGACGAGTTCTCCACGCAGGGCCAGGCTGACAGGACAGTACTGACCAAAGTCTCCAACCCTCTGGAGGAACTCGTTGGGGGTGATGCACATGTCTGCTATAGACGCTGCCTTGCCTGCAATAGGGTTTCAAAATGGCTTAACAAGAATTGTGTACATCATTATTCAATTGGTGTAATTCATGTATGATTTATTGCATTCCTTGGTTTAAATCTATCCTTTTCTAATCTATTCATCCTTAAAGTTGACTCTCTATTCATCAGTTTATCCACTTCAAATAAGAATATCAGGTTTAACAGGTAGCATTGTTTGGATCTCATATAACTATCAAATTCAAAATTAAGAAACAGTAATGTTTATCATTAAACTGACCATCACTGACACGCTGGAGGTAGGTCTGTATTTGCTTGACACTGTCACATGAGATCTGGAGCACATTATGCCAGACTGCCCACTTGGAGCTCTTTGCTTTGACGGTCATGTAGTTCATATGCTCCTTCTCATACCACTTGCGCACCTCCTGAATGGACTGGCGGTATGAGTTGAGTCTGATTGACAGGATCTGGGAGCTGTCATGCAGGGGCAGGACACGGCTGGGGGACAGACGGTCTTTTGTCCCCCGGATGAGGACCTCCTTGCTGTCCAACTCAAGTTCTATGACTCTAACCGGAATCAGACTACGCTCTGTCATCAGGTCAATCTGGCGGCGGGTTGATGGATATCCGTCTAGCACAAATCTGATAATGATGGGTATTTCGTGATTATTTCAATCAAAAAACATTCCCTGTGTCATGTCAAAATCTTTGTGATATTTAATGATTTTGGAGTGGAGTACATTATTTACTTCTATCAAAAAGCTTTTTTGTCATCTTGGAAGGGTGATGGAATCAGTATTATATAATTTTAATGCACTGAAGATCTTTCATAAGTATTTCCAAACTTAACTTTGACTGTTAATTGTAACTGAAACCAATTAGCCAAACCAAACTTCTTTTCAGTTTTCTTCGTAAACAATTGGTTCAGAAAAAAAATGGTGCCAAGGACCTTATTGTTCTTCCCTCCCTTATGGATTTTTCTCCTAAACTGACAAATACACAAGACTTGAGAGACATGTTTATCCTCCATCTACATGTATACTAAACATACCCTCTGGTCTGACACCTCATGTCAAGCAGGCACACCTCCAGGGCCTGTACCGCCAGCTCGTCCGGGACCGTGTGACCACTCTGCAGGTGCTTGTTCATCATGGTGCTGAGCTCTGACTGGGGCTGACTCTGTAGTACCTGTCTCATTGCCTCGCCCACTGACAGACGCACCAAGCCATACTCCTCCGCAAACCGGTTAGCCACTTAAAAGCAGAGAGAAGTAACCACTTATAAACTCAGGACATTCAAACAGTTTGATATTTTTACAATTTCCTTAACAGTTGTTTCCAAATGAGCATTTTCTTCATTAGTTAAATTTCAAGAAAACCAGCAGTACAGCTAATGGTATAGTAATATTAAGACACCTCTGTATTATTTCATCTGTAGTATAAGGTATACTATATCTAATTATCTTTCTTAATTCTGCATCCTTAATTTCAGATAAAAAGGCCTGGTCTAGACTGGTCCAGACTGGTCAGCTGTCCTGACTCTATTTGAGTAACTGTGATTATTCTAGTCCTATCAACTACATTGTTTTACTCACATGAAGTTTTTCCTGCCTTCGGTGGACCAAGGATGGCAAGCCTGATGGGTACTACAGGTTTGGGTGAAGGTTGTCTCAGGTAGGTCATGGGGTCATGCAAAAACTCCTCACGGGCCTGGATACTGGACAGGAAGTAGATGTGTTGCCGGTAGATACATGGATACGTCTGGTATCCGGGTCCACTCATAGGCTGGATACACTCTCCATTTTTCAACTGCAATTAGATGACACAAGGTAAATATTGGAATCTTATTTATAATAACACAAAGCAATGTTGATACTAAAATCCTACCCATTATATATAATGGTTGAACAAACCCTTTCTCTATTTTCTCTGCATATTTTCATACATACATAAGAACACAAAACAATACGGTAGTTCTGCAAATAATTTGACAAACAAGGATCAGAAGAGCTTGTTGTCTTACTCACATATATTTCTGTCATTTTGTTACAGTATCATTTCATGATTAATAACTGTTTACACTTTTAAAATCTATCCAAAATACATAAATTGACTTGAAAATTACTAGATGGAAATGCTTTTAAGAACTAAATAGAAGTCAGTATGAAAATCTACTCAAGCAAGTTCATGAAATGAGGGCTATTTTACAATTGACCGACATGAT
Organism: Phorcus lineatus; assembly: GCA_921293015.1. Classification (NCBI taxonomy): domain Eukaryota; kingdom Metazoa; phylum Mollusca; class Gastropoda; order Trochida; family Trochidae; genus Phorcus; species Phorcus lineatus. Next base: position 26,323,488 of record OV121085.1, on the reverse strand, counting down.
TTCCACTTACTTGTACTGGACACCACCTGCCGAACCGACTGGGCTGCTTGTAGCCCGTCTGTAACATCTTCTTGGCCAACTTCTCTCCTATTGGGTAGATGCGCTCAAACAGACTGTGGCGGAACTCTACATAGGGTTTGATCTTCTTGGTGAGGATGTAGCGCACGATGTGAGTTTTGCGACCCCCATCCACCTCCAGTCTGGGAACCAGTACCTCCTCCAGGGTGTCCTGATGAGAGAAATTATAGGGGACATGTACATAGAGGCAAGAAAGATGTCAGCAATCATGGACACTGTGGTGTTTGAGTACAATGTATGAGTTATTCTCATCCACCATCGTGGAAATTATCTGCCGGTAAAATTTCACACATTCACATTCCTTTGGCTTTTTCAAACATACAGAAAACTAAATGTTCAGAACATTGGAGGAGGACATGCCCAACAGAAAAAAGTCATTAATTAAACAAATATAGATCTGTCATTTTCCCAAGGAATTATTAGTAGGAGGAGCAAAGATTTGTAGTTACATGTATGACAGTTGAAAAATCACAGGAGGGAGATAATCAAACCATAAAACATCTACCTACATATTTCACGTCTTGTTCCTCTTGCATATTTACTCAATATGTTCACAGATTTATCATTCTTTTAATCTACTACTTTAGCAGTTAAGATTTATAAATGCCAATGAAATATCGCGTGTCCAAGTTGCAGAAACAAACACAACAAATGGAATAACATGGAAATGGCCACTGACAAAAGAAAGTGAGAATATTCAGTGACTACACAATCCAATCGACCAAGAAAATAAAGATGTAGAATTGCAGCAAGGGAGAAATGGGAGATTGCCCCTTGACATACATACAGAATTTTCCTTGCACAATGAGTAAACAAAGACACTATTTGCTACTGAAGTTACACAAACCTGAACTCCCTCAAGCCTGTTGGTGTCGTTATCATACATCTCATTGAGACTGTTGCGCATACGGTCGACAGCGTCGTCTTCCAACTCTTCTTCCTCCTCATCCTCCTCCTCTTCCTCCTGCAGGGGGAGAACATTCTCATGAAATTTGAAATACTTCTCACTGTACACATTTTGTACTTGTCTCTTACATCATTCAAAAAAGATAAGGTATGTTATAGATATTGGTTGGATGGGCCTCTTCTGTAATACTTTGTGGCTTAGCAAGAAGCATGAGAACAAATGTTTGGTCCTGCAAGCACTTCTGATTCAACCAAATGGTAATTAGAAGGTCACTGCCTATTCAGGTACCTAAGATCACAGAATGTGGATGACAAATTGAACATACCAACCACTTGTTGATATTTTACAAATTCACTGTAGTCATCAGTTACTACCGACCATTTTTCTATATTTACAAAGTTACCAAGGTCAGCAGTTACTATAAAGCACTTAGATTGTGGGGGAAAAAAAAAATATTTACAATGTTACTGTGGTCAGCAAGATGTGTTTGTTATGAATAATGTCAGAACATTTGTAAGCCATTTAAACAATTTGTAAATAATATCCTGCCCTTTTTCAAACAAGTTTTCTGCAAAGTTATGGAGTGGGACCTGTCAAACTAACCTGAGAGTCGGAATTCAAGAAGCACAATCTATTTTCAAAGGGAACGATCCATCCAAGAAAGTTTGTTTTTTTTAACATTCAGGGGATGTAGGTAAGGAACTAATCAAATGTTAGTGATAGCTTGCCTCAAATTCCTCAGCAAGAATTGCTTCAATGTCCTCTTCATCCTCCTCGTCTCCTAGAAACTCTTCATCTTCCTCCTCCTCTTCTTCATCTTCATCTCTCTCAGCTGCCCTCTGGGCCTGAAGACAATATGGAAACAATCTTTGTATGTAATGTAAAACATACATCACATAGAGAGCACTGATTGTAACCCTCAAAGAAGAGTAGACAAAAGGTCTTTTATCCTCCTTTGCACTCCCTATGAACCATATACTTTCATCTATTGCTCCCTCCCTAGTCTGTCTTTAGCGTCTATATATAATGTTTATGTTTCCCCTGTCCTGTCTACAGAGTGTATGTTTCCCCCGTCCTGTCTACATAGTGTATGTTTCCCCCGTCCTGTCTACAGAGTGTATGTTTCCCCCGGTCCTGTCTACAGAGTGTATGTTTCCCGGTCCTGTCTACAGAGTGTATGTTTCCCGGTCCTGTCTACAGAGTGTATGTTTCCCCCGTCCTGTCTACAGAGTGTATGTTTCCCCCGCCCAGCCACCAATGTCTCCTCAAGACTGACCTGTTTACAGAGCGTATGTTTCCCCCGCCCAGCCACCAATGTCTCCTCCAGACTGACCTGTCTATAGAGTGTATGTTTCCCCCGCCCAGTCACCAATGTCTCCTCCAGACTGACCTGTCTACAGAGTGTGTGTTTCCCCCGCCCAGCCCCCAATGTCTCCTCAAGACTGACCTGTCTCTCCTTCCTCTTCTCCTCCTGCTCCTTCAGCAGCTCCTCTCTCCTCTTCTGTATAGCAGCCTCCTGCAAACAACACACATCAGTGCTTCCACATTACATCTGGGACAGACTGAACACACTTCAACAGGCAACTTCATAAATACTATATATAAAATATAATCAGTGAACGAAATATGGCCTGTCGTCCAGCCCATGAGATTCTAATTCATAATGCCAAACTAAACTAAAACAAATTGCACTTAAAGGCTGGCTAGATTTCAGGCTTATTCTATGCACTGATTAGGAAATAATCTAAGTTAAAACAGAGACTTAGAACAGTTTTGCCTGACTATCCAAAACACCAAGGTAAAGAGTTGAGTGAGGGTTTATCTCTTCATTTCAACAACCGCAGTTTACAAGTTTAAATGATTGAGCACAACATGAGACTTCTTCATACCTTCTTCTTCTTTGCCTTCTCCAGCTTCTTCTGCTTCTTCGCCAGTCTCTTGTCTCTCTTTACCTTCCACTTGTCCAGTTTGGGTGGCAAGAGTCGACCGATCACGTCCCCATCAGACACTGTAATGACCACAGCTGCATCTGGGAAGAGACCCATCTCGGAGAGATATCTCACTTCCTCTGCGGTACGTGGAAAGCCTTCCAGTACAAACCCCGTGGACCTGTGAAGGAACATTTGTATGTGTTTACTCAGGCTCTTATTTCACCTTCCAGATAATATATGAGAAGCCCTGCACACAGTACTAATGGTATATGCTTCATTTTGGGAAAGAAAGCTAAGGTATAGGAGATCTGATGGCTGTGCATTATATTTCATCTGCAAAATAGATTCAAATATATATTAATTTATCACTTCCTAATATGATTTCTGACAATATTAAACACAATTAGCTTTTGCTTTGTTTTTATTGATTACTGATTGATAATTTTTAAAATATTTTTATTTTTGCTGCCGTTAACTTTAGAATAATCTTTGATCATCAGCAAGATGTTTGGATCTCCCCGTGATATTTATTTTTAACAGGAAAACTTTCTTTTCTTCACAAATGAATTATATGTCTTCATCAAGTTTATGAAAAAAGGTCCATCCAACAGCCCAGAAATTTGTCACTTTTGATCAAAATTGCTTACTTTACTCTTCCATTCAAATTATCAACACTTTGGGTTTGTTTATTTTTCAAGTTGATTCCACACACTGCTTCATGCACTCACATGAAAGGCTCCTTCTGCCACCACTGTGGGACGATGCTGTCAAGTATCTCTGCAGGTAGAGCTTCATCCCCCTCCAGGTTCGCCTTGATAGCCTCCTCTTCCTCAGTGAGTTCCACCTCCACATTCTCCCCCTCCCCCTGACTGCCCTTGCTGTCCTGCTCACCCGACTCCTGCTGTGACTCCTCATCCTTCACTACACTCCCGTCTGGTGCCGTGATTGCTCCCTCCTCCTCCTCATCCTCTCTAGGACAAGAATATACAAATGGTCAACATCTGATACTTAGACGTAGGTACTCTCTGATACCATAAACATTCTACCCCTTCTTCTTTTCATGAACTGGAGAGGGGTTAATGACATAGTGGAAGTCTATGCAACAGTACAACATATTTCTGAAAGAACATACACTTTCTGCTGCAATGTCAACCAATCTGACTGGAATGACGAACTCATTCAAATCTGCACATGTGAAATCATAATCAAGTTCATGAATATCGAATTTATTAATAAAATTTCTGACTTACTCCTCTTCCTCCTCTTCTTCATTCTCGTCCTCAAACTCTGGTCCAATCTTCTTCTTGGTCTTGGCTATGATGAGCTCCTGTAGCCTCTCCTTGAAGGCGATGTGGAACACTCCCAACTTCTTGGCAAGGTGGCGGCCATGAAGAGTTTTCCCTGAACCTCTAGGACCCAGGATCAACAAACGCACTGGGGGAGCCTGAATTGGAACACAGATTTATATCATGGCTGCTGAGTTGATAAGTGATATACTTTTTATGCATGAGCGATACTTTAAGCTCTACGCTGAATGATCTGTTTTAGGTGAATAGATCATAATTTGGTTAACCCTTTGAAGATTAAGTAAAATATTTAGCAAAATATAAAATCAAGACATATGTAGATCCCACAACATTGTATGAACAACCATAGTACTTGGCAAAAAATAATCTTCATGCTAAGATGGTTTAGTGGAACCCTGCCCTGGAGTACCCAAGCAGAATCACAAGTGAGATAACAAACCATGTAAATGCAAACCTGGAACTGGTGGAAGACCTTACCTGTAGTGGTTTGTTTTTGGGCAGGTACTTCTGAGGGTTCATAAGGAAGTTGTCTCTGGCTTCATGTGAGGAGAGGTAGTATGTCTTCTCCCTGTACTTGGCTGCTATCTCTGGGTTCCCCGGGAACAGCACCTTGTTCTCCTTCAGGGCCACGGGACAGAAGTGGTTTGTGTCCCCGAGTGCCTTCTTCTTGTTCCTGTTGGGGTCCTTCTCCTGCTCACATACAACAATGTCTCTGTTCAAAGATTGTCTTGGAAGATATAACAGTAGCTATATACTTGCATGTACCTTTCATGATTTCCAGTTTCCTCTCAATTATATTTATGTTTATGTGAATGCATTCATAATTTTTTTGTGAATTTTTCCAACCTTTTAGCATAAAAGCTCAATCCAAGTAAAAATTTATGACTTTCTACAATATGCAATAAAACAATTCAATGACTATAGATACACTAAGGCAGGTGTTATAGATGCTCAAAGATGTCAAAGAAGTTAATATACAACATATGAAACTTTGTTTCTTGCAGATGCTTGCAGGAGTGGAGGTGCAAATGTGTCAAAATACAATATGTACATACATTGATATTTGCATTCATTCTGTGTTTCAAATGTCATAACCAAAGTTTTAGAAAATAGCTTCATTAGCTACTCAAAACCCAAAAACCATGTTAAACAACACATTGAATCACCTATCAATCCTTTAGGAAATCTGTCTATGCAAAAATCAATGCTGCCACTGAAGACTTAGCGATACTTGTGCACTGTATGGACAAGACTTTCATTCTTAAAGGTGCTTGATGTGCTTGAGGTCATTAAGGTACCCAAGTGCCAGAACACCGAAAAAGTTATATGTAAGGAATACAGACTTTACTCACTTCCTCCTCCTCCTCCTCCTCTTCCTCGTTCATATCGGCATCGTTATCCTCATCCTCCTCGTCGCCGTCAATACCTGAGTACTCCCAGGCGCAGTATGCCAGCTGTCCTGGGGGAGCAAAGGTACGTCATCAATTGTTTGCATATTAAACAAGGTCAACTGAAGGAAGGACATTATTTCATTATTTGGAATGACTTTTGCCAGAAATGTTACTGGAACATATAATGTGATTGGTTCCCTTTGTAACACTGCCTTCAAGAAACAATGTTACATGATGAATGAGGAAATGAAGTTTGGGGGTGAGAGGGGGGAGGGGAGGGGAGGGGGGAGGAGGGATGGGAGGGAGAAGAAGGGGCACAACATACATACACTCATACTTACTCTCCACCATATCGAGGGTAGTCTGCAGGACCTCCTCGATGTTTTTCTTCTCATCCACATCGACGACGATGGGTTCAATACTGGTGCTGCCAGTGATGGTGCCGTGGACAGCCACAAAGTCCTTTTCATACTCCATCCGCATTTTCTTGAATTCACCAATTTCTGGACCTTCTGGCACCTTCATCTTTGGGGAAGTCAGAGAAGTGTGGGATTCAATATAATTTCCTTTTTGTGCATACAATCTCATTATGATTCAGATTTAAAATTATGTCATTTACACTAGTGTACTTGATCTGATTATTACAACTCCTTATAAATTATAATGTTAATTCTGTCCTACAACCATCTGCTCAACGACCTTCAACTAGCGGGAAAGTGTTGATGATACTTTACAATAATTCTTACAGACCTGTCTTAGTCAAGTGCCATGCTTTCATGTTTTGCCATTATGTTCTTGTATGATAAACCATGCATCACAACAAATCGCGTGTCACATACAGCACATTTTTAAAGAACAAAGCTATTTCTAATCATTTTATAAATGTTTTCTTTGTTTTTGATTGTGTACCTCATCTTGAGCTTGATCTTCCTCTTCTTTCTCTTTCTCTGTTTAAACAAACAATAAGTATTTGTAGTACCCAGGAAAGCAGTATTGACATAATATGAAAATAATGAAAATTCATGTTCAGGAAAAGTTTGGAAAGTTAAGTATCACAGTAGCGTTGATCGTCATGTGTTTTGCAATAAAATATATTTTGCTCTGAACTGTGTTTGTTGAAGCATGAGGCTAATAAACCTTGCAGTTATCTGAAGCCAACTCACCATCCATTTGTACACTCTTTTGTAATGGCTTAGATTTCACCTTCTGTCTCCCTGATAGATGCCAAGAAAGGACAGACAAGATCAGAAAAAAGAGAATATATAAGCAGATGGAAAAAGTGAAATGGCGTAGAGTAGAAAGAATAAAAAAACACAGATAGATTGATAGATGACATTTTGATAGATGAGGAAAGAAAAGGAAATTACACACAAGTACTTTGCAAGATTTGGAGGGAGAAAATTGAACATAGAGAAGGCAGTTTTGCACCTAGGCAACCAGATTTGAAGTTGAAAATAAATCTATGTTTAAAGAATAATGTTGGCACTCATTTAACATGGACACTCATACAAAATGGTTATAATTTACTTTTTCCATATCTGGAATCTGTACTTAAAAAGATGAAAAAGCCTAACAGATGATCAAGATACTGATGAAGATACTGCAACACTGCCCTTATGAAATGAAAAGGGTCATAGACTGCCTGGTCAAGCCATTGACTCACCTGTAGAGCTGTCCAGCGTGTGGTCAGCACTCATGTCCTCAAACTTCGCCTCCTCATCTGCAACAACAGGAACCTTGTGTACTCCGTGTATATCTTCGCTTTGCAGTCAATCATAATGGAATCCATATCTCTAGGATTCAATCTAATCTACATATAAATCTAGCTTGCTTCCCTCAGCATATGATTTAAACAAACTGTCCTAAAGCTGATATCAAAAATGTTTATAAAAGCATTGCAAACTCAATGTTTTTAAATGTTTTTTTTCTATTACAGACTTCCTTACTTTGTTTTGAACTGGAGTTCAACTGTAGGCATAAATATAATGCTATGTGCTGTTAAAAATATGTTGACCTTATGGTTTGTATCAGTTTTTTTTGGTACACCTGCTGAAAGAGTGAATGAATTGACATCAAAATTGACATGAAAGCATGACCTGTTCCCTTATCTTATAATTTTCTGCTATTCATCCTTTCCACTATATTACATGGTAGCCAAAGGATCTTCAGAAAAGGAATTCTATCCTCATCTCAATCAAATTTGCAAACAAGTGCTAGACAAATATTGACAGAGTAAATGTTTTAAATTGTCCAGTGGTTTCCTTTCAGATCAAGAGAATTCAAAGTGTGATTAACCCTTTAATCCGTTTGACAACAGTATTATTTGTATTTGTATAAATACATGTTTTGTAAAAAGTTTTGTGCAGACAAAATCTAGTCATGAGTGGACCAATGACATCAATGTGAAAAAAATGGTTTACAGGAGTTACTTAACCCCAGCTTCTGATACAGTATTTGTTTACTGTAGGCTTTGTGATTGGTTAAATGAACTTATTTGAGAACATGAGATAAAACAGGCTGTTGTCAGACCAGTGTGTGGAGGAAACACCCAATGGAGTAAGAATCTTGGCAACAGCAATATTTTGAACCTCTTCTCCAAATGCAGTCAATTTATATTCAGACTGAAATAAGTGCTTGATATACCTTAGTGATTGAAGGTAACCTTTGTGTTTCATGCAATGGATCCAAAATCCTATTGCACACAATTGGAATACATCACTACAAGAAAATCTTGTTAGATTCACATTTTCAAAACCTATTAGCATACCAAGTACCCATCCATACTGCTGGTAGAACATCATAAACAAGAAGATCCAAGACACATCTACAACAAACTTCAAACAGATAGAGCCCTTGGTTTTCCATGAAAATGATTTCCTACTGGGAACCCATCAAAACTGCTGGGACAACAAAATAAATAGGGGCATACATTTTATTTGGTTTAACATTGGTGTAACTTGAAACAAAGCGTACTGCCGAGAGAAGAGAAGGAGGCAATGTAGAGATGACCACTACCAACTATAGAGAGATAGATGATGTACCTTTGTGGTCTCCTGACTGTGAGTCTCTGTCATCTTCCTCCTGAAACTGTTGATCACCCTCCTCTACGACCAGACAGAAACACAAGGTTATTCACTCACACCTACCGGTACTTCAATAATGCCCAGTGATAAGGTGGCCCAGAAGGCAGCTCTGAGCAAATGGGCACCTTATATTCAGGCTGAGCCAGTAAGGACTTAGTTCTGGACTAGAATACAATGAGTATGGAAGAAAAAAAGGTCTGAGGACACATCAAGTGATGTCAAGGTGTGATTAACCCTTTACTAACTGATGCAGTTATGTTCCTTGTGTGGCTTTCATCAGCCAGGGAGTTGAGTTTTATTATCAATTTGTTATCAAAGAGACACTCCGTGAGTTGCTGGAGTCACATATGCCAAATTTTAGAAATGGTGTCAATTAATTTAGAAGAATAGACTATTGGTCAAAAGTTCACTTTAATGCAAATTGGTTCAGATAAGTAACAATATAAAGGTATAAAGTCACATTTCTTAGCTTTCAAGCAATTACATGTTAGTGATTTGACATATTAGTCAAACATTATATTTAAAATTCATATAAAGCAGGTGGATGATAAAAATTTAGTTGATAGTGTGATATAACCAGTATTCATGTTATGGTATTCACGATTTAGATTTCTACACACACATAAGGGTTTCATTTGAATTTAATTGAAAACTAGTAGTTGTCATGTATTTGTCATTTTGGGGATGTTTTGAATTAATATCATTATGATTGGTGTTTTGCCTCCAAAAGTTGTGATTCCCAGAATGTCTGGCTTGGAGGGATGTTTTGGTACGGTTCATTTCAAAAAGAAAAGTTTTAAAACTTTACCTGTTGAAAAATAAAAGCCAAAACTTTCAAAGATGGCCATTTTACAGAAATAAGAATGTGTAACGGTTTCAGGTTTCATCAGGGTTGCTGATTATAAGCCAAAATAACCTGCATCCATATGTTAAGGGTCAACACCTTGACTGAATCTAAGGGTTAAATGAAGGAGACTCAAAGCAAAAAAGTAAGAAATCAACCAGTAAGTAGCTTGTCCAAAAACCAAAGTAGAGAAGCAAAACCAAAGAGAATCAAGCCAAAAAGATGAAGCATAAAGTAAAAGTAGGACTCAGAGGTGAAAATATAATGAGGAATTTCAAACCAAATTATTGACTTGAAATAAACTGTTAATATCTAAAAAATGAGGATAAACAAAGCAAGGATAATATCAAAGCAAAGAAATATAATCAGCCATATGTTCTAACCTCAGACAGACAAGATGTTAACACAGACAGAAAAGAGACCAACTAAAATGAAACCAATATAATGAAAGACAAGTAAAGGAGCTTAGAAACAAAAAAAGGTTGTCAGGATAAACGAAAGGATACACAAACATAAAACTCTTGACAGCAATTGGACTACACATACAAGAATTTGCACTTACAAGTTAGTAAAAGGTATTAATGTACTAATGGTAAATTCATTTTAGATAAAAAAAATTTTTTTTATACAATTTCAATTAATCAATTTACACCCAATTAATGTAAAAAAGTAAGTGATAAACATTATCACATCTCACCACTTTACCTCTGGGATAGATTGCATAGTAATATAATGTTGTCATTTGCATAAATATTCGAAACTTTTTTTATTATAAGGAGAGCTATTAGAGCTGTTAAGGTAATGTTATGACTATCTTCAAGCTAAGGGTCTGATTATCTAAGCGCTGAAAGTCATTGAAAAGTTTAATTTTTTTTTATAAAGGTCAAAAAAATGTCTTCAAACATATACTGAACATAAAGTTGCTTGACTCAATATCGACATTCTACATACAGGTTATTTCTTATGAAGACAAATTTATTGATTTGATATCAGATTGCAATGTTTAGATGTTGTAAATGATGGCACAATTCTTCTACCTTCTGGGATGTCTTCTCCCTCCTCTATTCTTCTTCTCCGTTCTTCCTCCCGTTCCCTCCGAGCAGCTTCCTCTCTCTCCTTTCTCTCCTGCTCTTCTTGCTGCCTGGTAACACACATAAATATTTTCATGAAATTAAGATTTAGGCAGTGACCATCTTTCACTCATAACTTGTTCAAGTCTGCCAAAACATATATGTAGATTTTATGGTCAAACACAGTTTGCATGATTAAAACCCAAAGTGTTCCGAGGAATAAAGTTTTAAAACATTGACTATATAGAGATTCAAACTCATTCTGTCTAGGGCTATCTTATTCACACAGTCTGACTCCAGCCACACATAATCAACATTCTGACATCAGTTTAGCGCAGACAAAACCTAGTCATTCGCGGACCAGTCACATCTAGTGTTTAAAAGAAAGATGGCGGTGATGAAGTTCACAAATGATTGACAATAGTAACTTGCTACTGATACTGAATGGTTTTGCCTATTAGCATCCTTACATAATTCTTTTAGTTTTCAAGCCACAGAATCTGTGACATATAAAGAAGATGATCACCACTAAGTATTGTCAGTTGTATACTCAGACAGCTTATCAATTTATGTAATGTATGAGAACATCTGGCCAACTAGATATGGGCGTGTCAAATAAGAGGAATAATAACCGTGTGCACTATCCATTCCTATGACAGCAGCAACATCCCCATATTTTCACTCAGATACTCACTTCTTCTCGACCTCCTTCTGGATGCGCTCCTGTTCCTCCTTCTCCTTGCGGAGCTGGATCTTGTTCTCGATGGCCTCCCTGTTCATCAGGTAGTAGCGACGGTTCAGGAATATCCCGTTCTCGCTGTTATCGTTGAGGATGATGACATCATCGGGCAGGATGTTCTTCTCCACACACACGTTCCACTGCTCCCGCGTATTGGGGAAGTTGTCCAGAACCCATCCGCCATACCTATGATGTAGGGGACCAATTAGTCCAGGTTACTTTCATGTTAACAGTTAACCCTTTGCATGTTAATCACACATATTGTTGGTTAGCCTGTCTTCAGTTGCCTATCTCAGTTATCTCTTTCTTAACAAGATGTGAGTCCTGCAAGTTGACTAATCAGATTGGTTTAGCACTAAACTTGATTCAAAAGCCAAAGTGTTAATCTTATTTCTGCCAGATTATTTTAACAGTATCTACTTGGGACTTTTTAAGTTTTTGACAAATAATACTAAATACAGTTAACTCTCCTGGAGATACTCCCTGAAGACATTGATATGCCAAATGGCACACAGCCCAAATTATGAACGGTAATAATATTTATACATTACATCTTAGATTTACATTTGGTTCCTTAAAACCCTGTTAAGGCTCTAAATCATATTACCTCATATTACCAGTACTTCAAACATCTGGATGAAATTAAGTGTGCAGATATTAGTCATGAACAATGCCTTTATCATGTGAACTGCATTATAAAAAGAAGCTGTGTAGGCAACAAAACTCACATTGGTCCTTCTGGATTCTTCTTCATCATTTCACGCTCACAGTCTTTAATGGCAGCCTCCATGACCTCGATGTAAGCATCGGCTGACAACTTGACCGGTTTCTTCTCAGCTTCTGCAATGGCTGCATCAACTATGAGAACGACCTCTGGGTGGGTTGCATCAACATCAGGCATCGCTGGCTTCTCATCTTTGGTTTCACTCTTAGGCTCGCTATCTTTGGTGCTACCTTCAGTGTCTGCCTTGCCTGCGTGGTGTTGATAAATGATCTTAATACATGTCTATGATATGACTTAACTGTAAACAGTCATGATCTTGCAGGAATAAATATTTATCATGTATTTGATGTCTAAGAGCTATAAGTTGCTTGTGCTGAAATTCTGCAGCATCTTAGTGTATAAGAGCTTAATCTCTTGTCAATAAATGATGGAATCAGTTTTTATTAGCAATTTGTTGTTCAATGTTTATATGTCAATTATTTGAAACTCTTTTAAAAATCATTTCAATACTTATATCAAAATGATAGTGATCTCATATTCACCACACTACACATATATCTAAAAAATCTAAATCATTGAAATCACATCTATTGAAAGATATTCATGTATCATTATCAAACACAAAATAAAAACAAAGTTAGATACTGAATAGATTAAGCATGTAAAGTAAAATATTAGAAAAAAAGGCAAATGATGAAAGATAACATTAAGCAATGCCTAATTAAATCAAACTTCATAATCCTAATGAATTATTATCAGTCACTACTTACAAATGATATAAAAATGAAATTCCTGGTGAGTGTGAGGATATGAGGTATAAAACACATAAATCATAATGATAATGATAAATCATGTGAGACTATAACTGTGCAGTGCCGTTGAGTGCCCTCTCATCACATGGAAGCAGGGCTTGATTCCTATCAATGATATTCCAAGAGACATACATAGAAGATATCATATAAGTGTCCTTGACATAATATGTTTACAACATGAGTGCTTAATATTAGTATTTCCCGAGATATATACTGAAATTAAGGCATGAGTGTCGTAACCATTGTATGTCATGGACACTCATATAATATTCTATTTATGACTGAAGTCGAGAAATCAAAAAAATAATCAAAATCAAAATCCAGGCATAGGATTAGGCTCATTTGGAACCCAACATCATAGACAAACTATGACGTCTAAGCATTTCTTTTGACGTGACGTCACAATGAAAAAGTGATATTTTGCCCAAAGGGCATCTTATGAAAAATATGAACCCCGATATGACTGCCCTCATAGGTAATAAAAAGTCTTATGAGCAGACAAGTAGTTGCGGCTTGCAGATACACTTGCCATTACAAAACTGTTCACTGCAATATCTATGAAAACGTTCAAAGTGTGATTTAGCCAAAAACAACTTTCCATGCCTGACTGAAGAGAACATGCATGTTTTACCTGATACACTTTTAAATATCTATCTATGTGACACTACACAGAAGCTGTAAAAAGACGTGATCGGTCATTATCATCAAGAAGGCTGTGAAGCTTATTAAGAAATTTAAAAAATTTAACTTCCAAAAATTAATCTGGCTTTGATACATGCCAAAATATAATGTGTAGTGATTTCAGATAAGATCAATTCAATCAACTTGCATATTTATCCCCAAATGCTAAAAGGCAACTGTATGAAGAGGTAATAAACAAAAATGTTAATGATAAGCATAGCTAAGAAAATATTATTCATTAACTGATCCCTGTTTAAACATGAACTTAACTTTTAATAATGTTTTATGATAACAAATGAAAAGAAAATTTAAAAAGAAGAATATCCTTTCTCAAGTATTCTTATAGAATAGTACATTATATACAGATTATCTTAGTCAAACAGGATTATCTGCCCGAAAGAAAATTGCAGGTAAAGAAGCTACAAAAAGATTGTATGACAGATAAATTCTGTTGGTGCATTGCTATATGCACACCATTTCAAGTGCATGAATACGCAAAGCATGTGCATAAGAGTTGAATCGGTGCAATTAAGCCTGTTGATGTAAATATAGCATTATATATGTCATTTTTATAAATATACATATAAATATTAGTGTGCAGAGTTAGCAGCATTTGACCACAGCATCCGTTAGAGGTCAAAGTTCAAGGTTCAGGTCAGCAGGAGCAAACCTTCGTTTGTTCCATCTTTTTCTCCTTCTTTCTCTCCATCTTTCTCATCTTCCTTCTGTTCATTCTCAGTACCACCTTCAGGTGTTTTTGGGGCGTCAGTTTCAGATTTGCTTTCTCCCTCTGTCTGTTCAGATTCTTTCTCACCTTCTTTTGCTGCTGACGCTCTTCCTGATTCTACGCCAGTCAAGGTCAAAGGTCAAATTAAAACTACTGCTAAACTTTTGATTGTCTAAATCACACAAATATATTCAAGTGCCAAGTTATGTTATTCACACAACTAAATATCATATATAAATAAAAACTACATTTTGATGCACACATTTATAAAACCTACTACATGAAGATTAGAATTTATCATCTTTATTGACAGAAGTTGTCATTGACCTGCAGACAGAATATCTGGATCAATGAATGAGTGGATGAAAATATCGATGGATGAAAGGATGAATGGATGAATGGATGAATAGATGGATGGATGGAAGGATGAACAAACCACTGACTGAACAAACAAATGACTTCCGAAATGAACAATGAAAACTTAACAATTGATCCCCATATACAACTTGTAGTTCAACCTATCATTCAACCTTTGATTCCATTATTTATCTACAACATGTACTAGATAAGCTAGATTTACTTGATTTTAAATTCCATAAAAGTCTGGAACCGATTCCAACTGTTTATTTAGAGGACAAACAGAAGCACTAATGGAATCAGGTTAACGGAACCTAAAGTCTTTCAATTAGCAGCACTCCGTTAACTGTTTCCCAGTTGCCAGGCAACTTGTAAATCTTTAATGAGCAGAGGGTTGGGTAGACACTAAAACTGTACATTTATCATCTCTGGGGGTGTAATTAATAATGCACACACCTGCTGGTTACCTGTCCAGGTAATAACTACAAGAATACCTGGATAGAAGCCTTTGTTCTTGCAGAGAAAAACTATAATTTCATGCTTACATGGTGGACAAAGAATGTTGGATACAGACAGAATTTCATGGAGCATGAACTGGTAGGAAAATGAAAACGTTTTCTCTTTTGGATACAGTCTGAAAAGTATTCCATTGATAGAGAGGCTGTCATGTTTCTTCTTCATCGGGTTTCAAATACCCAAAGTTGTTGAAACAAAAATTGGATTCAGGTGGAAGACTATTCAACTGATAGAAAGATTGTCTCAAAACCTTCTTAAAACAGTTTCCAGTACTTGAAGTTCTTGAAACTTAAGTGACGTTCCTATTGGATACAGAGGGAAGATTATCCAACTGATAGAAAATTGGTCTCTCAGATTTGAAGACTGAAATCGATAGACAAGAAATTTATTTTTTAATTCAGATAAATATAAAATTACTTATTCAAGGATATTACAATTTTAATACGGTGACACTAATTTCCTACAATGTGTGTGAATTGGATTGGATACTTGAAAGCAGGAAAAAAGGAATTTACAAACTTCTATAGCCAAAGGTAAGTCTGTATCTATCTTGATGGGGGTTTAACTTAAGAGAATCCCCCCTCTCTTTGAAAATTCTTACAGAAAATTTGCATAAAAGTAGGAGGTATGTGAACCTCTGGGTGACCACCCTGCCCCCTCTTCTTTTCAAAAGGTCTTTCATTACACTGATTAAAGACCTTATTCTTCAAATAAAATGTTTGTATGTTATATAGATACTTGAATACTTTATGCACAATGATTTAATCATTATCTTTAAACTGACAAATTGGATAGAAATGAAAATTGCAAATGGAATAGATGATTGTGAAATGAAAGTTGAGTGGAAATGAAACATTATTTTAACTATTTCTAGAAATGATTTAAGGTGTTTACAATTTACCGAATTATAATGAAGGTTATGAAACAGAACTAAGAAAGTATATTTCAATAACAAAAGAAAAAATCCTATTTATCCATATTGTGAAGAAAAATGTAATATGAAATCTTTCTGACATGAAAATAAATGAATTAAACTAAAACACACACATCTAGCTACTAAGTAAATCCACTCAGCTATATAACTGAACTTAATTTGAACAACTGATAGATATCCTCCCCAAGTTTCACACAAACCTACAGGCCAAACAGACTACACATAATACGAAGGGGTGAAGTAAAGGGAATGGTTGTCTCGTTTATTTATATTCCTTCATTACCCTATATCTACATATGAACATTTTTAAATAAGTCACAATACCCTACAGACAAAGTGGTAGTTATTATAACTTTTATTACCTCACTTTACATCTCTGATCACAAGATATCAGGAAAGGAAAAATAATCAAGGGTTTTGATAATGTGTATTTAGTATTGTTAATGACTTCAATATCATAAAAATATCTTTTTGGTAAAGAAACGTACAATATATAACAATTCTCCCAAATCACCACTTTATCTCCCACTGGTTGGCTTAAGTTTTTTAGGAAAGTTTGACACAATGATTGAGGTCATCATCCCACCAGCTATCTATGATGTCAGACTGGATGTTTAAGTGTTCAATATAACAACACAACCCCAAACCTTCGATCTCCCTTTCCCTTCTACGTCTACTGTCTAGTTTCTACATATTACATGTATGTTAGTGTTCATTCCTCCTCACCTTCCTCCTCTCCTCCCTCCTTCTCCTCCTCCATCTCATCTGTCACACAAACATACAGAGAATATGATACAACTCTTATTGTTCAACACTGTTACCAGATTACATTCACATTATGTGTCACATTTGGACAATAATTTGAAGAAATAGTTTTTGATATATTTTGGACCCAACTTTTGCAAAAGCCAAAGCACAGTACAGAGGAGGCAAATGCTGTTGTGGTTGGTGTTGCCAGCATATGCCTGATTATACTCTGATGATATTAGTTTGAATTACAGGCACAGGATTCTTCTGGCTAATGCACACAAAAAGTTGCTTTTCAAGATATTTTCATTAGATAGTGTAGTCCCAATTAAGATCATGTTAAAATGTTCAAACAAAACTTTTAAAAGAGAATTAGAAATCATTATGACCTTGTTTGTAGTTGACTTTGTTGTCACTTAATTGTAATTTTTCTTTAAGATTGCTTCAAGGTTAGAGACTGGAACAAAATCTTTGATTGACACAATTTTCAATCATTGAATTCACTGAAAACTTTTTGAAATCAGGTGAAATCACATGCATATCACACACTTCAAATTAACACCAAACTTTATATAATTTTTGTGTAGAAAAAATTAATAAAAGTATTAGTTTACGGATAGAACATTACAAGATGTTCAAATACCAATGAAAGCAGATCCTGGGATTATTCTGTCTATATTATTCTTCTGGATAATAATTCATAGTTTAAGATTTATCAATCACCACCATTGTATCAACTACCAAGGCAAAATAACTATTTTAACCAAAAATTTAAATACATGAAAATAATCTCAAAATATTTATAACAAAGTAAGGTTTTTCTTACCTAACTTTAATAAGAAAGTCCAAACATGATCTACTTTTCATAATATCATAAGACTGTAGAAACATGAGGATTATTGCAATAAATCATTGTTTCTATTCAACAACCCATAGTTATAACTTATACTCTGATTATATGTCACTAACTACATTGTCTAAAACTGAACCTACTTTTTCTTATTATTAATATAAAGGTAAATAAATAAGAATAACAATTATCTAAGTATGAGCTCGCAAAGAGTTTTACAAAATCAATAATATAGAAGATACAAAACAAATGCTTCACTATTACTTTAACTGAATTTTTGAGAAAATTGGCATAACCATGAACTTGAATAGAAATATGAACATCACTTCTTGTTGATTAAAGGGGTAGTATCACATTTTTAGGTAAACAAAGTGATCACACGACCATGAATATAAATGTTAAAAATTGCAAGGTCAACTTTTTAATCAAAAGAAGCAGTTGTTAATAAAAATGTAATATGTTCTGTAACACTACACAAATCCATTTTATTACCTCAAATGATTAAAATGCGCTCACACAAAACTGGCCTGCAGCTGTTATCACATGATACTTTCCTCTTTGACTACTGATAATCATGTTGAATATAGAGGTGTTTGACCCTCTAAAGATAATGCCATTTGGAATATACATATACTTATATCTAATCGGGACTAAATAAATACATTTAAAAGAAACGCTGCTACTGCCCAGTCATTCAAATGAGGATGAGTAATATCCTTCTGGGATATCTGGTTTACACTAACATATTCAGGTTCTGTATTGATACTTTCCATCGCTATCAATGATGGGTATTTGAGAAATTTGACCAATACTGGAAAATTTAATTACCTGTGAAGAAAGAATGATTATTGGTGTGTTAGTGAGAATGTGACTTAGAATAATCTGAATATTGTTTGAGTTTAGGTGGTAAGAGAGTGTCATATTAATTTATTGAGTGTGAGAGACAATATCAAAGAGTGCAAATCAGTAAATGCATGATTGGAAGTTAGTTATTATTGTGAATGAATTAATCAGATTCAAAACAGAACAGCTACAATGTGATGTCAGAATATTTTGCTTGCTTGGTGGTTTTCAAAGTTGCTTCAAGTTACATAGAATAACAGAAGGAACAAAACATCAAATTCAGTTGTCAGAGAATTGAATCTGATAGTCATATTTTTTTCATTTGTTGCAAATTGTAACAATATGTACATGATAAACATTTTTATTATTTTTAGAATTTTATTTCTTTAATTTCAAAATATATTGATCAAGTCTATTGATGACATTTTTAAAGTTCAATAACATATGTAGCTATTTTCAAAAGAGTTATTTGAAAAAAAATCTCTATCATTGAGATAATGAATGTTAAAGTGATTGAAAGATTTTGACAGTCAGTGAGTGAGTGAGTTTGAGCGTCAATGAGTAGATGAGTGAGTGTAGGTAAGTATATAGATAAAAGCAAGCAAGTACCATTGAGCTCTTCCGCCTCCTGCGCTGCTAACTCCGCTAGTTCACAAAGAAAGAGACAGAAATATAGACCTCATCTACATATGTAAAGGAGATTCTATTCCTCATGTAAACTACTGAAAAGGTATCTAAGTGGTTTTGTCATATCCAATCTAGCTCAGCCTTAAAAACTTGCACTCAAGTGGGCATTCCATGTGAGAATTCTTTACTTTTTTTAGAAGCCCATCAAAATAACATACAAAGCAAATCAATATCAAATTGACTGATTTTATGTAATAAGTATTTCCACATGTTTCATTTCCACATGAGGTGCCATGGATGTACAAAAACAAAGTAATCAATATTTGCACTAACATTATTATTAATATCTATCGATCTTCACTGATGTTGGTGGCTCTTCCATGACTAACTAAAGCAGCTAAGTTCAAAATGTAGCTTTCAAAACTTGAATATATAAAGCATAAGTACTAGAATGTTGTATTTGATCTACAGCATGGATGGGACACTAACAAGATGTATAAGAATTAGATTGTTCAAAGATTAAAATATTGTGAATAAAAGGATTAGAGCTATGTGACTGAAAGTCTACAGCTCTGCGATATATATATATGCACTGATTTATTTATTAGAAAAGCTAAGCATTATCTAAAGCTTTTCTTAACTAATACTATAAACTTACCAGCTGTTCACATGAAAGAAACGAGCACACAAATGGAATCAACACACATATTGAGACACACATTGCTTGTCAACTGGGACCAAAAATGACACACAGTACACTCCAAATTATAGACAATAGTAAACCTTAAATATGTAAAGTAAACAATCATTCCTGAAAGAAATGTCCCTGCATTCAGCTCTGTATAATTCACTGTTGAAAATGAAGGAGCCATTGATATTTTCTTGCTCACATTCCTGATGTTAGGAAAAACGGGCTCAATAGTCTGGGCTCAAATAAAATGGCACACCACTGAAACGAGATCAGATAAGCAGATAAACTGTGGTGAATGCCAGGTAACCTGTTGAGTTCCAATCGAAGTATGCTGTTTCTGTCTCTTGTCATATGAACCCTATTCTAATGTCTTCTTGAGAAAAAAGATGAGATTGTTCCACATGTCAACTTTTACTCATTAGTGCCCTCCTCGTCAGCCTTTGTGTCTGATTGAGACCCCACAACTAACGCCATCCATATTGCCTCTCCAGTGTACCAATACTGCTTCCTCTTTGTACCCACCTGCTTCTTTAGCTGCTGCTGCTGCCTCTGCCTCCGCGTCCATCTGCTCCTTGATCTTGTTCTTCACTGTCACGATGGCGGTCTCCATGGTTTCCTCCCTCACTTGTTGGAGAGTCTTTTCCCTCTCCTGGGCCATCCTCGGTTTGATCAACTCCTCCATGTTGATCACCTAGTACAATGATAACAAAATCAACTTAATACTGGAATTGTAAATCGATCATCCTCATGCAACATTCTTCATACACTTCTTTCGTTGTTTTATCAAACTACCATTTAAAACTGCTTTTGAACCTTGTTGTTTCTGATTATATGTCGACTTTCAACTGAGATTTATTGCCAGAAAATTATTAAAGCAATGCATGAATAAATGGATATTAATATAATTCATATGTTTCATACAAACTTGTTGTACACTGTTAAAATACTAAAGAGAGCATGATAATATCTTCTCTCTTTTTTGATGAAGTATAAGTGTGAGCTGGCATTCTAGAACATAAACATTTGTCATCATTGAGGAGCTCATTTCATTCTTTCTTCTCTGCCAATCTTGATCGCAGAAAACAAACAAATCTTCTTTTTCATTTGATACTAACCTTAGCTCCATACTTCTGGGCCAGAAGATGAGAAAGAGTAGTTTTGCCAGCAAGCGGTCCTCCCAACACACAGAACTTGGCGGTGGGGCGAGGTTGAGGGGGAAGCAGGTAGGGGCGGGGGTTCTTCAGAAACTTTTCCATGGCCTCTGCACTAGACAGGAAGTACATCTTGTCCAGGAAGCTGGGGGCAAAACATTTACTTGAAATAATGTACCTGTATTGTTTTACATCAAAGATCATTATCAGGGTTAAAGATATATTTACTCTACTGAATATCAAATGTAAATACTTCATATTCCAAACTTTATGACCAATTAGAAGTTGAAATAATTGTTATCCAACTGCAAGCCTTCTGACATGGATTTTTAAAGATAGCATTTCAAACCTATTCTGGCTAGCTGTATTAACCATATCATAATGAGGCCTACCAGTCATGACATTTAATACTCAACATCATTCTCTAGTAGCCATTGGCTACCAGACAAATGCTTTTCTCAACTTTATGGCGTATTTTAATATAGCTGTGAACAATTGTTATTTGTTTTTTGAAATATGTTAGTTTTTAAACTTTAAAGAGAAAATTGGAATTATCTAATGGAATGACAGGCAACAAGGCTTTAAAACAGGGCATATTCTAAATTAAGTAGCTAGTATACTTTTTCATATCAGGTCTGTTGGAAAATATTTTCCTGACTAATCCTAAGTAATAATTAAATACTTTAATAATCAATCCGAAAAAAACTTATTAAAAAAAAACTTTTTCAAACATATTGATAACCTATCCGCTTCATTCAAAGCATCTCAGAAGAAGCAATGTGCCACAATCTTAAAGATATTTTATGAATGCTTCAATCAATAGTTGTGACATTTTGGTCCTATTCTTTATAACTACCATAGTCTATTCAATAAGAACACTGGAGGGTAATTAACTCACATGTTTTAATTAGCTACAATACAAATTTGTATGGGCATCAATGGAAAATGTTTTATATTTGGTTTGTCATTCACATTTTTTTAACTTGTGTATAGCAGCTATATCATCTAGCATTTTATCATTAAAAAATGCTTTTTGTGGACTAAAACATGTAGTATGAAAAATTCACATGGTATATGGTTAACAGTTATTGCCAAGATTATGCGGATGGATGCAGTAAACTTCATTCTCAAATTTGTTGCAGTAAAGTGCTTATGTGGGAAGAGATGTTCTCTATGTCAAATATGGTAAAATAGAAATCAAATGATAACGAAGTACCAAGGTTTTGTTATACCTGCATGAGAACTCCGGTTTGCCATTGATAACGTTGCCCTCGTACAGTGCAACAGGACAACTGCGAGCCCAGCGACTTCGTTTCCACCGGAATCTGGGGGCCACCATCTGTTTGGCAGCCATCTGACGCATGAGCTCGTCTGTCGGAATCTCATCGGAGATGTCATCTTCTTCAGCATCAAATAGTCGAGATGGCACAGCAGCGGGTCGTAGCACAAAACAGTTCAGTCTTTGAAGTAGTTGCTGCAATAAAAGTACTTTAGGGTGTAATCTAAGTAACACAATCTATGATAAACAGTAATATGCTTATTGCCTCAGGTGATAGGGTTTTCATCCCTGCAGCTAATTTTATCCCTGGAAGAAAGCCTGCAACACCACTATGGCTTTCAGTTGCAGCTAAATCTGATTTGATACAGTAATATCATGAAAATGAGATTGGTTTAATGTTAGAAAACAAAACAGCACTAACCTTGAAAAGAACACCATTTGAGAGATTGCCATCCATTTCCACGAGATACTGTTGATCGTGATCACCCATGTAGTCCTGAAATTAATTGTCAAAATGATTAACACAAAGTTATTTTTTTGGGCTTTCTTTTTCTTCTGAGACTGAACAATCTAATACCTCTATAAAAACAATCAGTCCAAAGAAATGCTTGACAGTAGTTTTTTTCAAAACAATCATTCATATAAATACTCAGGAAAACAGATGTTGCTAAAACATTTTCAACAAACTACTTTTGATATAAGTAAGGTATAATAGTTAACAACAAGCTTGTTTTTCCCTCTTTTGATAATAAAATCAGAATGTTTTGAAAATAACCTGCAATATGAGTTCAGCATCATTCGGTGTATAATGAAGGAAAGGAACATAAATTTAGAGATTCATAAATAGAACTTAACACTCGAAACAAATGGTTTATGTAATGAATGTCAAATGACGTACATATGAATGCAATTGAAACGTCTGTTTTATTTTTCAGCATTGATTTAAAGGAATCAAGATTTCATTCCAGCAAAAAAGACCTTCTCACCTCCAATATACGGAGCATGTTAATCTTGTAGTTTTGAATATTATCCTCCACTTGTTCTGGTAGATCCTCCGGACGTCGGATCAGTCGCTCCAGAATTTCAGGGGGCAGCTCCAACAGTGCGTCCTCCCCCTTAAGTTGTAATCATCATCATCATCACAATCATTACAACAATCAGCATAATAATCATCATAATCATCTTAATCATCATTTTCAAACTAAAAACAAAGTCATTTTTTAGAATATCTGAATTAAAGCAGCAGAGGATGACAAAACTTTTGGCCCTTAATTTTTTTAACATTATGTGAATACAACCTGTTCAATTAAGTACAAAAGAAACAAAAAGAGGTATTATATGAAGCATGTTCATAATAAATAATGATATTCATCATAATTCATGATAAACAATATACATTTACTGAATGAAATGTACAAATTATGTCACATATTTTTAAAATTAAACTTTAGGAAAGGAACCAGGGATATCTAAGGATAACATGAATGCTTTTGAAACAAACCCAATGAGTCACATCATTTTACATTAATCAAGGATTGATGGTGCCTTCAATTTCATGTCATGTTTACCTCATTTCCAGTTTCCTCTTCCTCTGCCTCTTCTTCCTCCTCCTCTTCTTCTTCTCCTTCCTTCTCATCAGTCTGGTACAAGAGAATACCAAGGTTGTATAGTTGGAACATTCAGCAATAAATAATAACATTATTATGAACTACCCTTCATCTGGCAAAAACTTTATCAAGAACTACCCTTCATTTGGAAAAGATTTCATCAAGAACTATACTTAATCTGATAAGATTTTATCAAGAAATAAACTTTATCTGGAAAAGTTTTAATCAAGAAATACCATTTACCGTATTCGACGTGATAAGCGCCTGGGGCGCTTAAAAAATTGGTAAAAGGGGGCGCTAATTAAAACGATAAAAATTGTCCTCAAGTTTAGTCTTGAAAGTGTTTTCTTACGATACACATGTCTTTGAAATATGGTTTTATAACTTTTATCATTTTGGTGGTGGCTGGGGGTCTTGAAATACCCTGTATTCTTCACTTTAGTGGAAGTAAAAGACTTATTGCAAGACTGAAAAACCTTCTTCAATGAATCAGCATGCAAGGTAAGCAATGTTGAGAGGTTGGCGCTAAATCAGGACGCATATTGTTCAGTCAAAAACGTGGTGGGTGGGCGCTTATAGGGGAGTGGGCGGTTATTAAGTCGAATACGGTATCTGGAAATGACTTTATCAAGAAATACCCTTGATATGAAAACGACTTTATCAATAAATACCCTTTATCTGGAAAATACTTTATAAGGAACTACCCTTTATATGGAAAAGACTCTATCAAGAAATACCCTTTATCTGGAAAAGACTTTATCAAGAAATATTATTTATCTGGAAAAGACTTTATCAAGAAATATTATTTATCTGGTCAAGAATTATCATTTATCTGGAAAAGACTTAATCAAGAAATATAATTTATCTGGTCAAGAAATCCCATTTACCTGTAAAAGACTGTATTGTAAAAGTGATTCAAGGAGGTATTGTGGTATATTACAGTATTAATAAAGTGATTTGACATTGGGCTTATAAATGGTCATTTTCAGCATTTAACATGGAATATAAGTATTGATTCAAAATTTATCAAGACATTCACGTGTATCAACGCCCTACCGTCTTTACTACTTTCTCTGGAGCATAGACTTCCTTCGTGTAGATCTCGCCTGATACAGGATCCACCTTGAAGCCCAGTCGACGTCTCTCCATATCTTTATCAGGGATCTGCAATAGGATATTGACGTGTATTAATTAAAACCTACACAAAGAATTAAAAATCTGCACTGTATTGGTACACAAGGTTTGATCTCAAGGTACTTTGCTACGCATTGAATATCAGTCTTATTTCACAAATAACTATCCCTATCTAACAACCAAATCAGTTGTAGTATTAACATTTCAATATAAAATATTTCTCTTGTCATGGGTCAGCCGGATTGTGTTAGTATCATCTCTGATTGGTATTGAAGAGACTTTATCTATTACAAAAAGTCATGAAAAATACATCATGACATGCTGTATCACAATTAGGACACATTTAGGTGTGATTTCCCTATCCCAAAGCCTTAACAGACGACTCTTGAATTGATGACTATATAGCCAATCAGTTTGTTTATTACTTCTAAACCCTCTGATGAATGTACTTACCTTGAGGTTGATGATGAAGTCCGGTTTGAGTTTCCAGTTCCTGATGAGTTCAAGCTGGTCTCGGATACTCATGTGTTCCTCGGACAAACACGGAAAGTCATCCAGAACATAGCCTTAAAAAATTATCATAATTATGATCATTGGTTTCATTTACCTATGTCAGCAAGAAACTCAATATGCTTCCCAGGACAAGCTGTCCTTTTGTCAGTTATTTTATTTAAAGAGATCATATTTCTTCTATGTTGTGTAGTTCAAATAGGGTGACAGCAAAGAGCCGAAGTTGAAAGTTGATTATGATGTTGTTTATTTCACAACTGAAGTAATAGATTAACTCACATGTAGTCGAATATCATATTAATGGCCAATATTAATGATACAGATACATCTTCGTAAAAAGAAAATTTTAAAAGGATTGTGTTATTCATGAAGGAAATAGAAGTTTGAGGTAATGAAATATGGCAAATGAGAAGATACTATTCCAAGGAGCTTTAATTTGGGGAAAAAGCTTTGAAATTCATATAACTTAGATTCAATCATCAATTCAAGCTCACATTTATACTAAATTGTTTAATAAACTCACCATGATGAGCGACTTCTGGAGAGTTCACTTTGTCATCTATCATCTTGATAATGGTATCCTCAGGAATAGCCTCGCCGCGGGTCAGAATCTCCAAACACTTGATGCCCATCTCTGTCTGCAGTTCTATGTTCTGTTGTATCAGGTATGTCGCTGCAATAAATTCAAATAAATCAATTCATTATATGATTGCTGGTGAAAACCAGGGATCCGTCATTGAAAATAAAGTGTTTTATAAGTCTTTAGTGAAGCAATATTATGTCACTCATAATAATAAAAGTTCTATCTCACTTGAATAGATAATTATGACATTTGTGAAGAAAAGACATAATTCCTTTAAGTGCAGTGTTAGAACTAAAATACAGCTTGCAACTGTGAATCTAAGAACGCAACTTAACAAATTTGCTTATGGATTTTGCTATTTGAGTCTGAAATGCTTTAAAGCTGTTTTATCATGTATTGCTATGTGCATCTCATAACAATTTACAATTTACAAATTTAGCAAGTTTACCATGATGTTTCACATTTATTTACTTTTTTGCAGCTTAAAAAATTCTCATCACAAACACATTGACTGCACTAATATAAATTTTCTGCTACTCTCTAGCATACTCCTGTAAGTAAGTAGTTCAGATTGAAATTGTGATATACTTACAGTTGATGAGTTCACACTTCCATTCAGAAGCAAGTCTCCTTGCCATTGAAGATTTCCCAACTCCAGGTTTGCCAATGATAATAAAACATGTCGGTTTGGAGTGTAGAAACCTCAGTTCCGCCTGTCAAAATATTAGAAACAATTTAAGTCATCTTAAAGTGGAAGTTCTATCAGTTTACTTATTTTACAACTTTTTTTTTTACTTTATGTTTTGACAGAATATCCTAAAATTTACAAATAAATAATCCTAAGGATGATAAAAAATGATTTGTCATTTTGTAGCGAAACTACAAAACTCAAAGTGCCTATGACTGGCTTCACTCCAAATCATGTTTCTTTGAAATGAATGTGCTCTATTTTGTCATGGTTTTATATCTAAAGCAGGTGAAATATAATTATTTGCAACATGTTTAACTCGATTTAGAAATGATCGTGTATTTAAAACAAGTTAGATCAAACAGGAATGTCCTCTCTGATTTTTTTTCAACAAAGAATACTTAACACCCTGTCTTTAACTTCTAACATTTTTTTCTAGAAAAAACAACAACATAATTGCTTGACTGTAAAAATTATGCAAAGCTTTATCAATATACCATATTTACTATTCTTGAATATTTCCAAAGATATGAAAAAACATAAAACAATAATGTAGAAACTTTATGCATCACATTATTAGTGAATAGTGATAAGTTTTATATGAAATATTGAAAAAATCTATTATTTCTAATCTATTCAGTAAAATATAACAAATGATGTCATGCTATAAAGAACGGTTAATTATGTGATTATCATTATAACAGCAAATATCTTAGATAAAACATGAGATTATTTTATAACTTAAATTTTGATATCGATCTTAATATCTAAAATAGATCTATGAGAGAAATTAATCTATTACTGTTAGGTTTTGTGTGCCCCGGCAGGTCCAAAATAAAGGTTCAGATCCAAAATAGATTTGACTAAGGATCTGCCAATTCACTGCAGATTGTTTGCTCACAGGCAAATTGGTCATTGGACAAATTGGATATCAAATCATTTCGTAATGTGTTGGATACAGTGCCCTGAAATACCCAAGGGACACAAAGGCCCTGTAAGTACCTTCATTTTATCTAAATGTGATCTATGTGATCTCAAAATCTGTATAAAAGTTTACCTCATCTTCTTCATAAGGATCCATATCCAAATTCTTCATCATTTCATCAACCTCAGAGGACTGCTCACTAGGATCAGTTACAGAAACAGTAACTGCCTCCATTGTAACCTGAAAATATCAATATAGTTTAAAACAGAGAAAAAGAATTACACAAAGTTGGCCGTCATGAACTATTTTGACTTTTCAAGATTTTGAAAACTTTCCAACCCAGATTGTGTCCAAATTGAAAAGCAGACTCTGATATTAAGTACAAAGTTTAAAAGATAGAATAATGATGTGGTTTATTTTTTTATCAAATTTGTCAATTTTTTAAAATGATTCTGATACTGTGAAAGAATATTTTTGTAAGTTTGAGATATTCTATATATGACTTTTTTTAATTGTAATCTTTAATTTGACATTGATTTAATTATTAAACTGAAAGTTTACTGTAGTGATAAAAAAATGATTAAGGTGGATGCAATGTAGTAAGCATTCAGAAGTTAAAAAGCATCATTTATGCATTTTATATTTAGAAAAATGAAAGCAATGTTTCACTTCAAACTTTAGAATTCAAGCAAACTATGTATGAAATTGGTGAAATTGTTTTGATTTAAACACCATATACATTTTAATTCTTGCTGACCTCTTTCGCATCCATGGTAGGAGCCTCTTCTGCTTGTTTCTGTGATGGCTCTGCTAAAGCCGTTTCATCGGCCTGTAAAACATAAATATGAAAAAAAATAACTTGATGTTTGTAAGAAAAGCATTTTATGACAAATTATGACATATTCTTATGTGACACCTTCATTTCACTCCATTGTTTGTGTATTTATGTAACTATATCATATCGGAAAATTAGAAAAGATGTATTGAAAAAAAATGTATCCGATCAAATTTACAAGTAAAAATATGAATGAAAATATTTTTAAAAAAAAACAATCATAAAAATTTACGTTATAAGATTTATGAAATCAATATCTATTTGGAAACGAACAGGGTTACAATTCAGGAATGTTTACCGAACAAAATACACATTGATCCAACTGACTATTTACTGAATGCTGCAGTCAAACAAAAATATTTTTGAACAGAAAAAATATCGATAACTTTAGAGTGCTCATGAAATGAATAAACAAACCAAGTGGTCAATTAATGAATGCAAATAGATGTTACTTGAAAATCATCAATTTATCGACCTTTTCTTTGGCACGCAGTTACAAAGTCAACATTAAACGTTTACTGAAAAGTCGGTTCCAAAAAAAATGAAGTAAAGCTAACTCACTGTCGCAGTGTTGTCGGCCATCATTTAGTCGTCTCTAAGGAAGTTGGGGATTAGTAGCTCCGTACTGAATAATCGGGATCCCCTCTTAATAATTATATGATAAAATAAAAACAGCAGTTTAAAAGCAAATGTTTACTTTATATTTCAATAGTTATTTTAATCATCACGGAATCATTTCATTATGATTTTTATATAACCGTAAAGGCCCGAGAGTTTACAAATTTACGGATGTTCTATTTATAGTAACATATTCGGCCCGATTCAGTTATGGGGGCAATCCCAGTTTAATCACTTGATTAGTTACCGTTGTAGACAAAGCCTCCTTTACGAGACCACAAACTTGTAAAATAGGGACACTCTGCGTTGCATCAGAGTTCCAACAACATAAATAAAAGAATAATAAATTCATGAAATACATCATAGGCTACAAATAAAAATTCATATTCAGTTCATAAGTGATTTAAGTAAATGTCAGTAGGCTAGGCCTACATGAAAATAATATGATAGCCATCTGGATTAAACAATGTTTATTCAAAGAAATGAATAGATTGATAACAAACTCTATAACGCCTATCGAAATACCTTTCCAATACAAAAGTATTTCATAACAAAATTAATTCATCAATACTTTATTTTAAAAGCACATTTTAAATACAATTATATACTTATGACAATCATATTTCAACATTATATTGTTATCATTATGAGAGAAAATTTCAAATCTTAGTAGTAAGACATTTAATTAGACTTTTGGCTGTGCATTGAAGTGACGATATTTTAGTTTGTTTATTCAGAAATGAATAATTTCCGTATATAATTGTTTGCACATGTTTTATTCATCTGCGATGGGTTTTGTAAGTGCAAAATGTACACGTTCTGTAATTTTTCGGGATCTCTGTAGACTGTGGCTACATGTTTGAAGCGTCAATATTGCTAATGAAATATTTTGGTAGAAGATATGTATAAAATTGAGGAATGTTTTAAGATGTTGATCATAGATTCCCTTGGGGCTAGAAAAAATGTTTTTGTCGGTTTTGAATACTTTTTTCTTTAAGAGCTAGATAAACTTCCGAAACGAGCCATTGAGTTGTCTAGATTGATTTCAAATATATGTACAAAATTAATGTTATACTTTTCAGGCAATTCTTAATATTTAAATATATTTGATGAATGCAAAAATAATTGGAGGTTTCTGTAAATGTGTGACTGGAGAACAAGCTTTAAACAACCGCTAACCTCGAATTTATCACTTCTCGATTTTCGTTCAAAGATTTTTCAACAAAATAAAAACTGTTAAACAAATTTCGTTTCACACAACGAAACAACGAGAGCCAGCGCAAGAGTCAACTGGCTGTTAAGCTTTGATTTGGTATTATACGTTTATGTAAAAAGTTTGCCATCAACCATCAATTTTGCGATTTCTCTGCTTGGGGTCGGCAAATCATGTACGTTAATAATTACAGTGAAGTAAATGTTTTGGTCATTTTTGTTTGTATTGCTATCAAACAACTTTTGGCATTTCAAAAATGAGAATGATATCTAATTATGTTGTGTCTTTATTTGACGTCTCTCATGTAAGTTAGAATCTGAGGAGGTGTTTACTTACAACACAGGTAGGCCCTGCCTCTACTGGCTTAGAAACATCCTCACTGACACATAGTAAATATCTCAATTGTAATGACAATTTGCAGCGATAACCTGGGGACAAACAATGTGTTATTATCATGCAGTTTTCATAGTACGTGTGATATTTTCAATATGTGCATTAGGCCATAATACTTCACGTGTAAGTGCGTTCGTGAGCTAGCGACTGAATAAGCTGCACACGTGCGATCCTTCAATCTCTCTCCTTCATGAGTTGATGGTGTTCCTTAGTTTTTAACAATTTAACATTGAACTGCGTTTGAGACAGTTTTACGTGACATTAGTGTCGTGGTTCATTCAACCAGCAAAAAGGAACGATATATCGTGTTTATCGTTGTGCAACTTCTCATAGATAAACAGTATTTTTGGAAATTATAAAGAGAGGTTTGATTTCATTCTCCCTAATGGCCAAATTTTAACTTAGATACTATATTATATGATATATAGGCCCATGGACAGTTTTATTTAAAATAACAGCTTTGTATCTGGGAGAGAATCTTTCAAAAAGGACACATTCACATTATAATGGTGTAACGATTCATCGATAGTATCTATGTTTACATCGTCTACATCGCGATACGAGTGCATTGATATAAAAAAAAACCAACAAAATTTAGACAATATATCAGGATATCTATCTCATGAGGTTCGATGATGCATCGATATATCGCCACAAGAAACAATATATCCCAATATTATTTTATAAAATTGTTTTAAACAAATAACTTTATAAGTTGAAAAAGTAAAGTTTTCATTCTATTTCAGAAAGATTGATAGTGATAATTTAAACAGGTACTATGAATATAAATATTTTTGATAATTTATCCCAAGTTTCAAAGTCTCTCTGACTTCTATTCAATCAATGTTCATGCAAGGATTTCTATAGCAATTCTTGATTTACGACAGGTTGGTATCTTAAAAATAACATCATCTTTTATGTCCTTTCTGTTTTGCTTTCTTAAACTATTAAGCATCAGGATACGCATTGTATCGCAATAATGGTATCTTGATAATTAATCGTCTCGCAAATTCCTTGGCAATACTTCCATGATATATCGTCTCGTCGTATAAAACTGGAATCACGATATATTGTCTCGGCACTAGCCTACATGCAATAGATATGAATATATATAGATAGATGGATGTTAGGAGCTTACTTTGTAGTGACAGTGGACCCTTTAACTCATATCTAATTTCGACGAAAGCTTTCCTCTTGAATTTGTGGAAATGCCGGAATGCAAAAAAAGAAAATATCTTTATCACAATAAATGTTTACTTCAAGTAAATTAAACAAACTACTATAATTGTCAATGTGTGAAACGATTTGATGAAACTGTGCAAACTGAGATATGCTCCTTCCTTCACGTAGTAAGTAGCATTTCATTTGTTCTATATCTTTGCTATCTCTATGGAACCCGATTGGAAAGTAATTTAAACGTTTGTTCCTTCATAAAACAAAATCACGTTATTATTTGATTTAGATGAGGGAAGGGATGAATCGTCTTGTGGTTGAATGATCGATATCAAATTTGTTGTATGAGCAGACATTATTAACATGTCTGAAATAAAGTTTTTCCCTTTTAAAGAATTGATGATATATAATTAGATGTTGAATACAAATATTTTTATTATAAAAACATTGTAATATTAGATGAAACTAATGTCTAATTAGATGAAACTAATGTCTAATTAGATGAAACTAATGTCTAATTAGATAAAACTATCATTAGATTAAACTAACATATAATTAGTTGAAACTCTGTCTAATTAGATGAAACTATCGTCTAATTAGAACTCCTATATAATTTTTTTCACTTCTGGCAGTAATGCGCTTCCATATTATCAAGATATACACTATCTAATGTATATACAAACAACCTAAGCTTAATTGTTGAAACAGTTGTGTGAAAAACGTCGAGAAAAAATATACTGTCGAACACTGCATGTTTTTTTGTCGCTGACTTTTTCATTTCAAACATTTATTAAAAGTTTTTTTTTTATATAAATGTGACCTTTTTTAATATAAGTATCGTAACGACAGCGCATCACTCGCGACGACGGGCTACAGTGATGGACGTTACAAACAGACGAGCAGACGAATATGGGAATTCGTTTTGAAACAATGGTTTCTATGCAGTAGAAACTAGAAACATACGAAAAAGTGCACATATTAGAAATATGATACCGCTTATATTTTATAATAGTATGTTCCCAATGTGCCTACAGCCCAGTTTGCCATTATAAAACATTAAAATTGTTCGGCGTCTGAGACAGATAACATTCGTTATTGTGATTCAAAGTAGGAGCTATATTCCCCATTAAATTGAACGCTTAGAAATAGAGACTATATTAGTTATACGGTTGCTTTACCAACTTAATCTAAATTTGGGATATTTTATTCACACTATATGAATTGAATAAATCGCGGTGTGTGTTATGTTGTAAAACTGTTGAAATATTAACTCATTAATGCTTTGTGCGATGAATAAATTGCAAGACCTACGTCAATAAGATGTATACATACTATTCTAAGGTAAAGTCACAGTATGTATGATTTATTTTGCCAGGGACAATCTTATAATTATTAATCATAGATCGTCCCTGATATTGGAAACTGCGTATAGAGATCCATTGAACATATGTATTTTCTGACTGAAAAGTTTTACCCTTTTGTCTCTATATAAGTATGAGGGTGTCGAATTTGCAAATATTTGGATGGAAAACATTGGGAAGGAATTAAGTCAAAGGAAATAATTTATGGTCAATTAATGCTAAGAGGATTATGTTTCAACTCATTAGAATTCCTATTTATCAAATCCAAACGTGGCTAAACTTGTTTGTGCATAAAGGGAGGTAACCCCGTAGGTGCTCAAACAGGTACTTGTTACTCTCGACTGTGACGTCATAACATGGCTGCTGCCTAACGCGAAGCTAGGACAAACTTCATCTCGGGTCAGCAGTAAGTATTAACGCGTAATAAGGTAAATTATTAATCACTTCTGGTCGAACAAGTATCAGATAAACATAGAAATCATTTAGATGCTTATAAGTCCAGTAACATGAGGAATATATGCGCTAGACTTTAATGCATCGCCCGATTTCTTCCGCATGTGCTCGACGAATGCCAAGCAAAGTTGAAAATATATTCCAACTCTTCGCATTTCTCTTACGTTGGTGTAAACAAGGAAAGGTTTACATCTAAAAGATGTTTATGTACCGGTTGTTTACATTGGTTTTAGGCAATGTATTCGCAGCAACTGTGAGATATATCTACGATCTTCAACTGCACTTGGTAAGACGCTGGATAGAAAAGTTGAACCATAGTTTTATTTCGTTTCATTCCGAGGGGCAAGGGAAGGAGGGAAGGGCCCATTTGGCTTTGCCCGTGTTTGGCAAGTTCAGTGGTCGCTGGGGCAACTGGTGTAGGTTTTCACTCATTCAAGGCAACTCAAAGGGATGCATGTGGGCTTGTTGATGAACACACCAGTTACCTGTCTCGCATTGCTACACATGTGGACAGGTCATCAGCTGCAATACCAGTTGAGCGTTCCACTCTGCAGGATATCTTCATTGAACTGGTGCTCTTGATTTTATGTCTTATTTCATTGTTTTAAGTATTTGTACATCTTTACCTTTTGGATCATTGCTCCAAGGTAATATCTAAATTTCAATCAAATTCTATTTCTATTCAGCTATGTTGATCATTTTGATATTGCTGATAATTTTATTTTGCTGAACACTAGGTCAGGGTGACTCTGACAATTTTTCAAACAATAAATGAATCAAAATTACCAGTTTACCTGAAAAACTTCCTTGCCTGTATGTGTGAATATAAAACTATCGATCCCAACTATTTTGATCCTTGTTTATACCAAATTATTTGGTGATAACAAATTAACATTATTTGCCAAAGTATTGACTTGTTATTACTCTTCAGTGTTACCTGCGGGTACAAGGAAATATTTAGTATAATAACCAAATAAACCTACTTTTTATTTCACTTTGAATGACTGTTTTACATTTTGATTGCAGGCGTCATAAACAGCAAAAACATTGCTTTGATTTAATTTCTCGAATATTTGGAATTTAGCCCAAAAATAAGCTGTCATCCACTTGCCCATCAAGTTGAAGAAACAGGTATTCAGAGGTTAGAAAGATAATTCATGCAGTATTAAATTGACCATTTGATATTGAAAAAAATAGCCCTCTCGCATCTACTTTACTAAAAAAAAAAAGGGTGAAACTAAGGAATGTATTGCTCCTATTTCCGTATTGCAGAAGTGTGTACCAGTTGGTATCATGTTGTTATTGTATTGCAAAATACTGATGATAATGCATACCCATTGTCGTAACCCATTCCTGCTTGTCTATAACATCTGCATGATCATATTTTCTTTGAAGTGTAGCTGTTGCAGTGTTTCCATTTTAGAAAGACTGCCGGATATGTCTTAAAGAAAATAAAATTTTCAAATCAAATAATCTCACCAAATCAATCTAACAATGAGTGATCTAAAATAAAACGATACAATGATGATCTGTTGAGTTTGTAAAACCCCAGTTTATTTAAAATAGAAACTAATTATGAAGTGTGCGAGCTATGATCATTGGGATACTCTATGCTGAATTTATTGTTCTTGGTGCCAATGGTTATGTTCACTGTCTACGGAAATTCACTTTGTTTTCCAATCTCTATTTCATACATGTTTCAACTTTCAATAGAAATCAAGAAGCAGACAAAATTTTCCCCCTACTTTCTAAGTGATGGTAGAAAACAAAAGTTTTATTTTTTGATTAGATTAAATGTACTAGAAAAATGGAGATGACTTGTATTTTGTGAAGCTGTCGGACAAGATGACTGGCTGTTAAAAATTGCATGGGACACTCTGTACTGAATGTTAAGGCTACAGGTGAAACTGGTCATGGTTTACTACCAGGTTATTGTTAACCCTGAAGTGAAAGCTTTGAATCCTACATTATGACAATTCACTATCTGTAAACATCTAGATTTTTCTAACATCTGAACTGTGTAGCGGATCGGTGGTGTGGTAAAGCTTTGTGTAAGGTTTTAAAACAATTTTGAACCTATGTTAAGACTTTTATTCCTT
Organism: Phorcus lineatus; assembly: GCA_921293015.1. Lineage (NCBI taxonomy): Eukaryota > Metazoa > Mollusca > Gastropoda > Trochida > Trochidae > Phorcus > Phorcus lineatus. The sequence goes on along the minus strand of OV121085.1, from coordinate 26,287,607 downwards.
GATACGCCCAGGTTCCGGGTATTTTGGTGAAGACTGTTTCAGAACAGTTCTCTGTTTTGCTCTCACTGTCATGATTATCATGTAATGAAGGCAGTGGCAGCTCTATACAGTAGAATCTTATCTTAGCCAAAGAGTGATTTTACAGGAGTCAGTCTGCACCTTTAGATGCATCCTCACTGTCTGTCACAATTATGATGAAGGGACTGTAAGAGTCTCAGCCCATACACTAAACAGGGGTCTATATATAGCAGAGGCTAATGATAAACAGGGGGAGGGAATAAGACAGGGAGGCACTCTGAGCCATGTGCTCTTGCAGGCAGTGGGATTACCCTATGAGGAGCAGTCGGTGCCATGTAGAGGGGGAGAAATGGTACTACCTCTGCATTCAGGGAATAGTCTGTGATGTAGTATAGACACCGCTAGCAGAACTGTGCACCAGGAACTAACTATCTACCTCATGGGGCCGGTGTTAGCTACAACATTGTGGGGAGTCACTGGATGTGCAGAGTCTGTAAGGGACATTCTTTCTCAAGGCTTTTTCTGTCTACTAATTATGCTCCTTCTGTCACAAGTTGTGTGCTCCACATCGCGTGTACCTGTTTTCTGTCTGCCTCAAGACCGAGACACTTTCACGGTTCCATGAGGAAAAGAAAAGGACATTTGTTTGGTTGTTGTTTTGTAAGTTGTGCCAGTTCTTCAACTCATCTCATTTCTACTAATGTGTCATCTATCCCAAGTATGTGCCAATGTTCCTGTTTTGGTGGTGGTTTTCGTTTGGAAATATGTTCGTTCCAACCAGAAAATGATAATTTTGTTTGGTGTATTTCAATTTTGGGAAATAATATTTGGAAGAAAACCTGAGAGGAAAAACAGATTATGCAAATATTCTCATCATTTATTTTGATAAAGAATTTGAAAATACATTGGTTTGCTTACTAAGCCAATGGTTAGTTACAATAATGATGAACCTAAAAACTGTGAATCACAGTAGTCCAAATGACTATTTGAAGTTCCCAAATTATTTGATTTGTATTTTGAAATATGCCAGGATAAGTATTTTCAAAAATCAACTTGTCCAACTGGACGCTTCTTTCAATGTTCTTGTTTTTCAATCCCTGAAAAATAACAAATCACTTGGCTGTTATAGCTTTTTTTTATTATGTTCATTTGATTAAAGATTTGTTAAGTTATATTGCTTTTTGGACATATGTGCCTATTGATAACATTCCTAGGATTTAAAAGAATATTTCCGTATCTAATGAAAAAGAGGGCCTGGGAAGAATGTTACGAAGCAATGTAGGTCTGAGGTGGAGCATGTTTGTTCTGTTACTGAGCTGTGCATGACTGACGATGCTGTGCTACAAGACAGAGAATGATCTGGCTTCCTGCCATGACAATGTCTTCTCCTAGCCCGTTTTATTAACACAAAGCACACACATTCTTTTCTTTCTTAGATTTGATTACACCTGTGTTTCTTATCATTTTGGAATGTTTTTGAATTCTTCAGAAACATTTTCTGAGCTTGCCTTGTAAGTAATCCCTAGCCAACCGAAAGAATAGCGTAAAAGTAGACCTGTGTATCATGGCCTTAGTTGCGAGACAATATATCCCATTTCTAGTTTTATTGGGCGAGACAATATATCATGAAAGTATTACCAAGGAACCTGGGAGAGGATACAATGGTTGCGATACAATACGTATTCCGATTCTCTACAGTTTATGAAAGAATTATAGATAGGACATAGAACAGTAATGTTATTTCTTAGATACCAACGTGTCATAGATATTACATATGTATGGGAATCACAAAATTAGAGGGGTGGAAAATTGCATAAAATATCAGAAATATCATATTTTCTGTTTGTCTAAACATTGTTATCTCTGAAATAGAATAAAAACCATTTAAATTTGTGTAGTTATTTGTTTGAAAGAAATTATGTTAAAAGTATCAGGATATATTGTCTCTTATCGATGTATCATGGACCCTCACGGTATAAATATCATGATACATTGTCTAAACATATTTTGTATCGATGCACTCGTATCGCGTAGAGGACGATACAAACATCGATGCTATCGATGAATTGTTACACCACTACGTAAAAGGTTGGGTATTGTTGATGATGTAGATTGTATATCATTGTATGAAACATTTCTTGTAATTGCTTTATAAAAAATACCAACAGGATATTGAAGAAACTCTCAGTGTAAATGTTTTAAGAGATTGAGTTGTAAGATGGTAATTACTAATTAAATGAATGAGGAACCGCCTTACTTTACCGGCAGGTAGATGGTTAATGCAGAGACCTTGATAGGGTCTGTTAGAATGTTAGATAAGAAGTCCTTTGAAACTCTGACTTGTGAAGTGATGAGCCAAGGAATTTTCAGACAGTCAAATGATAATTTCAAATTTAACAGGTGCCAGCCACTGAAGTTGTAAACTAGCTGTAATGATAGCCCCACTAATTTGTCATTACAACTAGGTTATCACATAATGAGGTGAGGTGAGGTGAGTTGGTGTTTAACGCCGCTTTCAAGATTATTTCACTTATATCGCGGCTGCTAGTGTTATTGCAGGGAGAAAGCCTGCAACATGCATTGCGGTGAAACCTGCAACATTCGACTGGAACTAGAGAACCACAGGTAGTACTACGCTGAAATTCAGCGTAGCATTGCACCGAAACCTGACTGCGTGTAGAACAGTTCTCTACTGCAGACAAAGTTGCTGGACCTTGGCGGTGATTCGAACCACGGACCTCTTGATCCGAACGTGCTAACCACTGCACTATCCCGCCCCTATCACGTGATGACAAAAGCATGAAAAGAAACCTGGCTGCCACTTTCAATTACATGTCATTGGGATGTTTTTATTGATGTTGTTGGCTTTGATTTAGAGCTGAGATTTCTAGTGAGATTTTTAGAAAAATTGAATGGCTACCACAACCCTACCATAATTTTTTTTATCAATACCTATGTTTGTTCAATAGAAAATTTCAAACATGTTCAGGAAATGACATGATGACTTCAGCCATTAATTCCTTTTACTCATAGTTTTTGATGAATGACTGTTGATGCTTCCAGCTGAACATGTGGTTCTTCCACAATGTCTGATATCATTAGTGAACAGCTTGTGCTTCGATTGAGTAATGTTAGCCATTCAAATATAACTCTGATGGTAAACAGATATGTTATTTCAGACTATTTTCATACATATGTTTGTTAATGTGCTGAAGGTGACTATTAACCTGTGATAGCAATAGTCTATTGCAACCTTCTATTGTGATAACGATTCTGACCCACTATTGAGATACATAGCTATTGTGGTAGTGTCGAATCAAAACAAAAAACATTCCTCAGCTGAGACTTGAATGTTTTTGTGAGAATGATCAGATTGATGATTCAGATTTTGCCATTTTCACAGTAAAAAACACACTTTTCATCTGAGGCCATTTAGAAATAAAATGAAATCAATTGAACTTCATGAAATACAAGAATAAGTCATTATAAATAGTCTGATCCATGAAACACTACAATATCAAAACTATCAATAGTTTACCTTACTAGCAATGTATCAACTGTGTTTTCATGTTCCCTATTGATAAAGTACTATTGCAAAGCTAACTATTGCGATGCATCAATAGTTGGATGTATTGTTATACCCCAAGAATGTGTATTGACTATTAAGTATTTGAAATATGTTTTTTGAATCAAAACTTATGTTTGATGTAAGAAAGAACAGTTGAAAAATGAAATATTGAATGTGAGACGGTCAAAACCCAATATCAAGTAGCTCACTTGAATATGAAACAAGGGGGAAAGATATCCACCATTGTATTTTATGAGGAAAATGATCGAAATTTTCCCAGTGAAATCAATAAAACTGTGGGCTATTTGTGCAATAGTAATCAAAGTTTGGTTTTAAATTAAAAAATATATGCATCCCCAAAAGTGAGCAGTTAATTTAATGTATTGAAAAAGCATATCACTAGATTTAACCTTTAAAACATACTGAAGTGTATTGTTCTGAAAATAGCACATCTAAAGTTGTGTAGAAAAAAAAATGACATGTGAGCAAGTGGCTTGATTGTATTTCCATAAGATTGAACATAGATAAGTTACTTGCAATACTATTACTAGGAGATAAACAAACTGTAGTTGGAAATTGGCATTATATAACAGAATTATAATCTAAATATAATGTGAATGCGTTGTGTGGGGCTTTAAATTGATAATTCAGAACTATTAAAACGGTTTTATGCCACTGATTTTCAAACATGGGGTGTTTATCACTGTTCTACCACTATAACAGTTTGATATTGAACTATATTCTATTGTGTTGATTCAGCTGTTCTGTCATCAATGCTGTTCTAGTTTTATACAGATTGGCATTCTTACAAAAATAACATTTTTGTTCATCTTGAATGACAGCATTAGTTATTGACTTGCCAAAACACCGTCAGTATAAACGTTAATGTTATAAGAATAATTAAAGATAGATCTTTAGCCAGGTGAATTCTGTATTTAAACAGTACTGTTGTTAGCACAAATCAAGATTTTGACAATATGATATTTATTGTTTGGCTTTGTAATTTTAGAAACTTAATTAATGCCATTGTCATGATGTTGAATTTGCATTCATTCAATATTTATTTTCGGATGTTTCGTTTGATTTTGTTTAACATTTCAATTTTATCACATTGTCATGAATTACAAATCTTAGAAATATCATTTCCATTTTCCAAATATCTCAATTTTTCAGTTGCTTTGCAGCAAGTAAATACTTGCACATTACGAGAATAAACAGCACTGCTTCATAAGGTTTGCATTCCTACCATGGCCTTTTCAAATAATGCGAATCCAATTATATAGTTTGGTAGAAAATCATTCAACAATATTTTGACATCAAAATCAGAATTTTTGAGCAACAATAAAGTACCATTTTCTGAGTTTCTTTGAAGTATACCACCCTCTTAAACTTGGCGTAGCTAAAAATTAACCCACAATATGTTACGTCACTGTTATTGTTGTTCTTGGAACTCGCTTACTTCCTTGTTTATCTCCACAATGGCGGATGAAGCATTTGGTATCACAAAAAAAGGTTTTGTTTGTCAAATTCAGGGGAAAAAAGAGATAAGTCTTGAGTGAGTAGGCAAAGTTCAGATATATTTAAGAGATGTAATCAGGAAATGAAAGCAGTCCTTCATGCCATTATTTTTGCTAAATTCCCATTTATTTCATTTTGTTCATAGTCCGTTTTAGTTGTTAAGAATTACTATCCTTACGAGTTCATTCACAGCAATGATATTCAATTGCATAGTTGCTATGGAAACGCACATGTAAATGCATCTTCCCATTGAAACGGTGTTGAGTGGTTAATTTTTGTATTGAAAAGTAAGTTAGATCATGTTTCTAAGTGTGCCCTGCTAATAATATGCCCCATTCTATTTATAGCAATTAGCTAAAATAAAAGTATGGGAATGCCTTTTTGGTTTTTGACATTTTTTTCATCAATCATATTTCTTATTTTCTTTTAGTGGTAGCACTTGGTTTCTAAATAAACAAAGAATGTGTAAAAATACTTATACACATTTTACACTATAATGCATCAACTGTGTAGTCTTTTACATAACCTTCAAAGACAGTATGTTCAGTCAGTGGCTAGTTCAGGATTATTTCACTAAACAGGATGTGGCTTAAATAAATGGCAATTTGGATTAGGTCTGTAAATATTATTTACCCGTTGAAGTGTTAAAGTTAGCTGCATCTGTATAGGTCACAGGCATTATTCGACTGACATTGATAAGAGTGCATGTACACATAAAGTTAGATTGATTTTATGTGTCTGACATTTGAACATCCTCTCTTCACTGGTTGAAGCTGCCAGACTCTCTGTTTCTGTGCATGTGGATTTCAGCTCATAGTCATAGGCATCATTGTAAATTCGATGTAGTTCATTTTATGTTTTCTGATTTTTGCATGTGTTTTTTCCTAATTTGATAGGAGGTTGATAAGTAGTCAATGATAGATGGTGGCTTTAGAAATAAAACATTGTTATGATATAGTTACGTATGGGATCTTGGACCAAGTATCACATTTATCCATCTAAGCTGTTTAGAAATGTATCAAATTCACTCTAACTTGCTCAAAATACATGTGCAGATTATTAATAAATTCAAATCCAGGAAACAGCACATTTTCAAAACTATTGATAGTTTACCTTACTTACTGTTGATGCACTCCTAGTGTTTTCATGTTCCCTATCAATAAAGTACTATTGCGAAGCTGACCCCTACCTTCTCTTGTTTACAGTCTGCATATTGAAGTTGTCCGACTTAACTTTTCTAGATAAGGCTTGAGTCCAAATAAGATTGACGTAAACCAGGAACAATGTCCATGAGATAAATCATGAGATCTATCGTGAGACTATATAAACTAGTAAGTAAAATATACTTAAATGGGAAACAATTTAACTTAATGTGTGACATTCAGAGAAGAGGAAAGTGTATGATGATAGTGGACAAATAATTGCCCCCTTATGCCGGTGTTCACATTTAACTAACTCTTGGTTTGGTAGCAGAATTTGCTTGTGTAACTATGGATCAAAAGGTGTGGGATTCAATCTTGTAAGTGCTCTGTTACTGTCTGCTGAGATGATGCTTTGGCTTCAGAAAGTTTTTGCTGCAGTTGTACAAAGAAAGAGCGTTTTTTTAACATTTATGTTTTGCCAATTCTTGCTGCTTCTTTTCACAGTTTTCACCCTGATGTGCAGACACTGTAACATTGTGAGCTTTTCAATCATGTTACTTGTGGAATTTTCCAGAATCACTCCTGAACAACAAATTATTTTTTTTAGAATTTGAAAAAAGGAATGTAGTTTCTTAAAATAAAAGTTGTTTTTCTTTCTGAAAATATAATACAACATCATTGGGGCTATTTTTCAATTAGCTCTTTGTGTCTGCCCCAAAAAAGAACACTGATCAATGTGTATTAGAATCAAGACCCATCCTCAAATGTTGGGAAGAGATCTCATGCCTCACTGCATAACACTGACAACTACATAGGTAACAACGTGTAATGATATGTTAATGATAGGTGATTGTAGCAAGCTAATTAGATCCTTGATGTCTGACAGATGAATGATGAAATGTTACATCGCACGTGGTATCAGGTTCCACTGGTTGCTACTGTTGACACCAGGGGTCTAGCTTCCTGTAATCAGATGCATGGTATCACCCACATGTGCTGCCCTGAAATATACCTTACTCTATTTTTTAGTGACCAGTTACCCCATTGTTCTTTTAGCATATTCCTGAGGAAAGATCTATTTGAACCTGTGTGTATGTACCTGTGTATATCTAGAGAGACCACATTGTACTTATGTGATACTCTGAAAGGAAAGTTCTTCTTTAACCTCAATGTGTGTATATATCTACTGAGTCTTTTGGATAACTCAGGGGGAAGGTTAGTGTTTTACATTTACCGGGTATTGTGTTTGGAGACATTGATCTTTAGATAACTTTGATGACGATTGTCTGGTTGAAACATTCCATATCAGTTTTTCATAGTAACACTATGTTTTGTAACACTTGATGAAGATAGTGTTTTATAAACCTCTTTCATACGATAGATAATGCAACTAAGACTTACATGTATGCCAATTGTGTTTTGAACAAATGTACATGTTTATGTTTGAATGTACATAAAACTTAAATAGCTCCTGACATTGATTTCTTTGTATACTCGTAGACCAGTGAAAGGGTAATGGGGTTATTTACCAACTGGTAATGCTCTCACCCAATTGAAGTACTGCTGTTTTGTACTTTCCAAAAGTACTATTCTTTGAATTATTTTCTAGATTTTGACATTTGTAATTGTTCTTATTACTTTTGTGTAAGGCAAAGTTAGGGAGATCCTCCTATGACAGTTTTCTTTTAGATAACAATATGTATAGATATATTTTGCCTCTGCAGTCTTCCGAACAAGAAGAAGAAGTTATTGAGCTAACAATGGATACCGCAGTGGAACAAGCCCCAGTACAAGAACAGCCTTCCTCAACAACACCCCCTATAGTCGAGTCAGAGGTGGATTCAGGGGAGACAACCACGATCCCAAGAGGAAGTGATGACATTGAGGTCCCTGACAGCACCTCTGTTGACGTGGAGGTTGATGCTAATGGGGCCATCAGTGATGATGGTTTGAGTGGGGAGATGGAAGATCTTTCGATTAGTCAAGAGCTAGAATCCCAGGGTATGTTCTCAACTTACTTGTCTTGGAAGGTTAACTTCTTTATTATTTTCATCAAAAATGTAAATAGTAAGCAAGAAGTTTGTCATCCATAATGTTTTTTGTAACATTAATGCCAATGTCTTGAGTGTTAGTTCTACTAGATGCTTTTGCTCATCTTTAGTTATTTTATTCTTTGTCAGTTGTGTTTATACTTATTGGCATCAGAACTGAATCCAATATGAAAGGAGTAAGGGTCTTGGATTGATCTCCTTGCTTCACATTAATAATATTATGTGGAAGTTTTGTGGAGAATATTGCAAAGAGCGGGAGTATTCTTCCAGTAAGACTCATCTGATGGGAAATATGCATCACTAAATTCTGCAAAACTAATTTGACCTTCTTATGGAAAACATATTTGAAATGATATGTGAATAAAGAAGATGGACGAAGATTTGAATTAATGTTAGGATTTAATGTTTATTTCCAGAAAACACTCCACCAGAGCCAAACCCACCTCCTGTTGAACCTGCCAAAGAAACTAAACCAGAGAAGAACAAGAACAACAAAGTCTCCTCTAATGCCAAGAATGAGAAACCTGACTCAACCACAAAACCTTCATCTGGAAAAAGCAAAAAGAAGGAAGACAAAAGCATAGGTAATATGCAAATACTTTTTGAAAGAGATAAGTTCATGAAATATTTTCAGCAACAATCGTGTAATAGGATATTACTCATGTTATTTTTAACAAAAGTTTATATGAAACCTTGACCTGCTGAAGTAAGTTGTTTGAAACTATTTATTGTGGCCAGTCTACAATAATTAAAAACCTGGAATTAATCAGAAATTAAGATTCAAGAGAAGCTATCGCAGAATATTCTTGTAGCTACAGGTGAAGAGTTTAACCCTTACATGCTGCATGCGCATGTGGGCTCAATAATAATGTTGCATACACATGGTCGCATACCTATTCGTCGAATTTCTAGTTTTAGGATAGAAAAATTCGTTCAACGGATCGGTACTATGATTTAAGTTGTTGATTGGCTTACATAATGTTGGAACGTTCCAAAATAAGACAAAAGGGGTGTTTAGACTCATTCATTTTATTCTGATCATTTGATGTTACGATGTATTCGTTGTATTTGATGAGTGAATACATTATCCATATAAACGAACGTGCCATCGATGTATATGACATATATCATCTTCATTTGTATTATGTATTTTATGAATAAATACATGATCATATACACATTTCATACATTAGATACACAAAATTGTTCAGTATGTGACAGACTTATCGATCAGTCCAAATCTACGATACTCCGACAAAATCCAAATAGGTCATGATGCATGTTGTTGGGTTGAAGTTTAACGTCTGCTTCCACCATGGGGCCTATGACTTAGGTATAAATGGGGGAATAAAATTTATAATAGGTCATAGACACCCAAATAATGTTCACTGTTGTAGTAAAGTGAAGTCTGCCATTGAAAATGAGGGGGGCAGAACTGTTTCGGCGTGTGTGATTTAGTAATTGTTTGTTGCTCAGTAGTGAGAGGTACTGTTTGTTGGATTGTTTTGGTGGATTTTCCCTTGCCACTCAGGAGCGCTTACAAACACGTTTTTATGAAATGCTGTATCCTCAGTAGAGCTTCTTGGTGGGAGAGTGAAGTTTCTTGAAATATTACCTGTGCAAAATAAAGTAATGCATTTACAAAAATAATTCACGATCAAACCAAATCTGGTAAAACAAATCGCAAACCTGGCTTTTAATCATATCAAATACAACTGTGTTAATAAGAATCTATATATTTGCTTAAATGTTTGATGAAATATTATTAATTTTTTATTTATTTTCCTTGTTTTCAAAGTATGTCACCTTTTTTTTCTGTCGATATTAGTGAAAATAAATCGACCGTTTGATACTGGAAACTACCTAGAAACTATTTTCTTGATCACAAGCGATTGTCAACAATTATGGTTCCTTAGTCAGACTAATGCTTAATGAAAGTCAAATCTTCTCATTTATTCTAATTATTATGAACAGAGTAATAACAATTTATCATCTTAAATGGAAATTGCCAAGAAATCATGAATGATTAAAACATATGTATGAAAATCGAAAATATGTGAAATCACAATTTCAAACAATCTCTTAATCATGAGTTTCTTATTTTGTAAATCCTGATACCAGAACAGATAAATACTTGCTTTAGAGTGCATATATAGATGATTTTAAAAGATATTTGATATGATTTCATTATCACCAATTTTGGTAAATAATGAACCAACACAAACTTGATTCCTCTCGTGATTCACTTGTAGCTTGGTTCCTGAAACAGTAACGATGTCTCCGGAGTTTGTCAACACAAAAGGATTTGAAAGCATTTACAGTTATTCTCTATTGTTTCAGCAATAAAACGCATGTTATTTCATTTTCAGACAGAAACATGAATTTGAAAGACTCTCACCTAGTCAGATTGTGTGCGTATATGTATGTGTGTGTGAGTGTTTAAGTGTGTGTATATATATGTATGTATGTATTTATATACACACATATATATTGAAGCTGACTTCCAGCTACTGTTTAACTGTTGTAACTAAGAGAGCTTGTTTGTAATGGTTGATATGATCACTACAGAGCACATCCTACGGGCCCTGAACAGCCTGCAGACAACGGAAGAGAAGCTGGCCGCTCTGTGCAAGAAGTACGCTGACCTACATGAGGAGCACCGTGTCCTACAGGCCTCCTTCAAACAGGCCCAGAGGAAGATGGTTGTGGTACGTACACTCCATATGAGGTTTAGAAAAGTTACTCATCTGCTTTATGGAATCTCGTATCATATCTTCAACTAATTTGAACAAGATAATGCTTCTCATAGTCCTTCTTGATAAAAGGTTTTTGAAAAATTCTTCCATCAAAGACAACTTCTTTTTTATTTTGTTGTTTAATTCTGTTCAAATTGCCCTATCAGCAAATGTGAGAACAATGCTGGTTGTAGATTGTAATAAATTGCAATTTGATTTATTAAACTTTGAATTCTCATAGAAAACGTGACTTCTTAGTTGACGAATTCACACTCTGTGTTTAGGTGGCTCGAGAGAAAGACCAACTGCAGTCAGAACATACAAAAGCTGTGATGGCTAAATCCAAGCTAGAGAGTCTGTGTCGTGAATTGCAGAAACACAACAGGATAATCAAGGTGGGGAAGAGCAAAGCAGTAAATTAATAGAACACAGACAAAACAAGGGAGATTTTAGTATTACATGCTTTTCGTAAGCATCTGTGTTCCTTCTGAATGGAAGATAGCCAAAGGGCCTGGTCATCTGAAAACTGTAAATTTTCTTTGAAAGTCCATTTCAGTTCCCATACATAATTATGTGGTTTCATCCCATTTGCGCAAACTGATTTGTAAATTGCAACCATAGCAAAACAGTGACATGGTTTGAAAAAGCATCACTTACTCTTCCAATATCAAGTTATCCTCACGGCGTTTCTTACAATTTGATATTGATGATTATCTAATATGAGTGCCTTTAAATGCAAGATGCTTGCTTAAAGCATACTCAGCCCACAATATCGATGAGAATGGTTTGCAATAGGTCACTCAGTGGAAGTAGATCTTAAAATAAGTGATAGGGGACGAAAATGGCTGAAAAGTGTGCTTAACAATAGCTCCCTCACTATAGTTTTTGACATACAGAGTACTGAAGTTATTTCTTGTCTGTGCAGGAGGAGAGTCTAGCTCGTGCAAGAGAGGAGGATGAAAAACGACGGGAAATATCAAATAAATTTCAGGTAACTATCAAAGATTGGCACTTATTTGGCTTCTCGTGTTTTTGCAGTGTGTATTTTCTTAAGCTTGAGAGTAAGCATCAGCTGTCATGTAAAGATAGGCGGAGGGTAAAGATACGCACTTGCACAAACCTTACCTAGTAAATCAAGGATGAGTGTTAGCTTGTAATAGATTGATGTCTTTGCATCTTTAGGCAATTTGGAAGATCACCTGAAATGTTTAAAAGGTAAAAAGGACTTACAGCTGATTTATCGCACAAATGACTGACAAATTGGTAAAAAGTAGCAAACAAAAAGTTTGCCTTCTCACATAACAATTGTCAATGGAAACCAAAACATTGACCCGACTATGGGTTTGTCCATACTTGAACTTCAAAAACAAAGTTTAAAATCTTTCAAAATCATAATAATGGAAATGTTAGGTCTATTCAACCCTGCCTGAGTATCTTCAGCCTACACATGCCGACGTATGGGAATAGGTTGGATAGTCATTTTAAAACTTTCAGTGTCACTGAAAAACACATTTCAACATGTATATTTTACATTAATATTATCAGTGAAGCTCTAAACTTTAAAAAGGACATTGTTTTTATCCCATATACTGTATTTTTATCTCAAGAATGAACATGTATTTCTTAGGTGCGTAGTTTTACCCGACAGCACTGTATATTCACTTCAAGACAGTATTAATTCTGAGTTTCTCACTCTGTGTTTTGAATCTACGAATACATGAATGTCTTGAACCCTGGTGACATAGGGGATTTGTTGCCTCACTGTTGCAATTTTAAGACAAATTACATAGAAAATTTGTAAGCCTGTAAAGGACATAGAGCAATCCCGATACAATCATCAGTTTTGAAGATTTCTGTATTGTCTTTTAACTTCTAAACTAAAATTTCTCTGGGTCACTGTTTTTTGTTTTTGCATTACGTAAAATGATAAAAAGGTGCTGTAGTTAAAAAAAATTATTAATAAACTGAATGTATTGTAAGAATATCCTAACACAAAGATTATCAGGTGTCATTCTTAAAATGTAACACAATCAGCAAGAATGCTTGTAGGGAACAAATAATATATAGTGAACTATCATGCTATTTGTTCTCTTTTGCAGTAGAACTAATAGATTAAATGTCACAAGCTCTTATGAAGATTTGACAACCAGTATGCATGTATGCAATTATGATGCTGATCATGTAGCAACTTGCTCAAAATGGCCGATTGCAACTATTTATTTCATATGACCCAAGCTGCGCTCAACAGAACTTTCCTTTTTTTGTGCAGCAAACTATATGTGAGATTCAAAGCCAGATGACAGACAATCATGAGCGCAATATCAAACTACGGGAGGACAACACAGAACTTGCCGGAAAACTCAAGAAGTTTGTGGAACAATACGAGCTTCGTGAACAGGTGAGCATTAAAGATCCTCCTTCAAGGTACATAATTAACTGCCAGCTGGTTCATTGAAACTTAAAATGAATTTATTAAAATGATTAAGATCTATTCAAATTTGTAGAATATGATTAAAGGAAAAGGGGACAACAGACGTTCTATTGTGATACTTAAATAGTTTTTAGACTTGACTAGTAGTTCACTTATTTTGTTTTACCTGAAATAGAACTCTTACTGTATACTAAGGCAAGTAATCCAAATGCTTAAATTGATGGTGAAGAGATACATGTAAGCTGAGGAAAAGCTGCATTGGTGTTGCAGCAAGTGGAGAAGATAGTGCAGCATCGAGAGCTGGAGAAGCAGTTGGGAGAAGCCAAGCTGACCCAGGCCAACGCTCTGATGAAGGAACAGGAGGAGAGGTCCGGCAAGGAGAGGGAGTTTGTGAGTGCTGTTTCTTGTAACTCGTATCTCAGGACTACATTTTCAATCTCATTGCAATTAGAGCAAACCTATCTTGTACTTGGTTGTAAGGGACTCATTATGTGACCTCTGTACTCTAGCCAATAAATGAGAGGCAAGAAGGCCATCGGCACAATTTTGTGATAAGGGAGCCTCTAATTGTAGGGATTTATTCAAGTGAAAGGAACCTCGACAAGGCCCCCTGACATGACTCTCTAGAGCAGTACACAGATCAGCAATGCGTCTAGGTATGAGTGATAGGTGATAGGTTTTCTCCAATTTCAATGCGACTGCCTATATTTAGAAACTTTCTTTACACTAGGATGGTTAAGTACCACACATTAACATTTAGGCTATCTTAACCTGAAGGAGCTTTGGAAATACAGGTCCTGGTCTAAAGTGTCTGTTTCCATGATGTCCTTAAATAAACAGAAATATTAGTATACTTTATGATTTATAGTTGCTAGTGGCATATCTATAAAATTTCAATATTTATTGCTTACTTCTTGAATGTTTTGTAGGCACAAGCTTATTTTCCTTTTATGACAACACTAAATGCAAGTTTTATTGAAAGGAGGTGAATGACTATGACTTAATAACTTAATAAAAAGAAAACTCTTTCAAATTTCAGTTGTTACTGCAGGCAGCTGAAGCACAGAAGAAAGCCCAGGTGTTGGAAACACAGGTGAATATAAGATATTGAGTAATCATGTAGGCTAAATAATTGTCATGATGTTCAGTAGTGCTAGAGATGACCTTAACATGACCTAGCTTCATCCTCCTTGTCTGTTAACGTTAATTTTACATTTATCACACTTGTATAGGAAAATAATGTGATACGCTGGTTTGTGTACCAATCAATTGTTTTGACTTATAGTTTTGGTATAATGAATATTTTGTCTACAGTTAACAATGTACAAGGAGCGATATGAAGAGTTCCAGAGCACAATCAACAGAAGCAATGAAATGTTCGGCAAGTTCAAAACAGAGATGGACAAGGTGAGAAGATTATTAAAGTCAAGAATAAATATAGAATTGTCAGTTAATGGGGATGGTTGTACCAGTTGAGGGAGGTAACTTAGTCTGTCCTTGCTAGGCTATTTAGATGTTGCTTTACGTTCAAGGAATATAATGGCAAAACTTCACAATAACTAGGTAATTGAATAGGTTTTGTTTATAGTTTTGGAGATCAATATAACATTTATAAAATATTCTTCTTTCATTTGAAATACTTACTTACAATATCATCCTTTTGCAGACTGTAATTGCAAAGTAATTTCTGGAAATTTCTTGTTTTTCCTGAAATATTTTTGTCCCTCGCTGGCTTGCGAGATATCTCATGAACCACTGCGCCTGAGTCCTCAAACTTGGTATCTGCCCTTTTGGGGAAATACACAGACACTGGTCAATTTGGGTGACTTTGACTTCATTTTCAAGGTCACTACAAGACTGAATTTATTTTTACAAAAATCATGCGCGACAGCTTGTGAACCGCTGCAGCCAGTCTTGAAAGTTGGTATCAGATTTCATAAAAGGAGTAGCCAAACACCTGTCCATTTTGGTGACCTTGACTTCATTTTCAAGTCCACATACAGTCCTTTCATTGTCTAAATTGTTTGATATCAAATGGTATTTAACAGCGTTTACATGGTCTCCATGATATTTATTTATGTTTTCTACAACTTATGGATGAAATATTTCAAGAACAAGACAACACATTTTACAGGTTGATGGTCACGTTGAAACTTAACTTTTAGTGCTGTAATGTCACAATGTCCAAGCCCTCAGTTTATGCTGTTGGCCATATCATATTAAGAACCTTTTCATAAGGACAATAACAATTGATTCAAACATGAAAAGCTCACTACTCTAGAAACTGAGTGTCAATGATTTAAGCTCAATTCTTATTGCGGCGGGGGACATAGTCAGGGCGGGGGTCACGGTTGTACAAGTAGTTATCCCAAGAAATATTCTTATAAAATCAAGTTAAGTAGTTTAATATTCAGTTGCTCAAAAGTTACAATTCTACAATATATATATTTTGGATAAATTTTTGAAATTCATATGATCAAGATAGTTCAAAACCCCCCAGTAACTCTTGATGACTGACTGCCACTCCTGACCTATATCTAGTTGAACCTAGAGTTCAGATGTGAAGATAATACTGACTAGAATAGGGTTTTGTTTACAAAATACTCTTTATGGATAAGATATTTAAGATAATTAAAATAATAATTTACAAGATACTGTTGTTGTATGAATTCAAAGAAATTACAGGATACTGTTTGTGTATGTATTCAAAATATAGTTCACAAGCTACTTTTTTGTATTTGAATTGTAGATGGGGAAGAGGATCAAGAAGCTGGAGAAGGAGGGCGCTCAGTGGAAGGCTAAGTGGGAAAACAGCAACAGGGCACTGCTCGGCATGGCAGAGGAGGTCAGTGGCATTCTGTCTTGTCATGTTTTGTGTTAGTGTAACAAGAAATATTACTATTCACTTTCTATCGCGGAGCTCATGACAAACACACGAGTGAAGCATCTTTTCAAGCATAATAAGTAACTACATTTTCTGAAGGGTATTTCATTTTTACACTTCATGCCATCACCATTCAAATGATGCCTAATTTAAAGAACAGCAATTAAAATTGTCCAAAATTGCATTGGTGAAAAAGGCTTGAACATAATCCAGCCAAGAAGTGTTATTTTGTTGATGTAACGAAAGTGAAGATATAGATCAAAGTTACCAGTTTGGACAAGTAGTATCAAGGATAAAGACTTTCAGATGCATGTTTTGTATACTGCTGAAGGGGGCAGGATAGTGCAGTGGTTAGCGCGTTTGGCTTCAGATCAAGAGATCCGGGGTTCGAATTCCGCCGGGGGCTCGGCAACTTTGTCTGCAGTAGAGAACTGTTCTACACGCAGTAAGGTTTGGGTGCAATGCTACACTGAATTTCAGTGCAGTACCACCCATGGTTCACTAGTTCCAGCCGATGCTCGCAGGTTTCACCGCAATGCATAGCCACGATGGTGTTGCGGGCTTTCTCCCTGCCATAATACTAGCAGCCGCGATATAAGTGAAATAATCTTGAAAGCGGCGTTAAACCCCATCTCACCTCACCTCACCTATACTGCTGAACAGTGAATCTTTCCAGAATGATTATATATTTCATGCTATGCCATGCCATTGGTTATTATATGGCAAATCATCGAGAAAAGAAACCTATTTTTTACACATTTAATTTGATACTTAAGATTTGTTACCTGATTCTATAGTGAACTCTGGATCAACTATTAACTATCAAAATTCTTAATTACCGTTAATTGAAATAAACATGTAAATCTGACAAACCTTTTTTCCAGAAAACCAAAGGAGATAAGGAGAAATCTGTGTTATTAACCAAAGTTAGCAAGTTGGAATCGTTATGCCGTGCCTTGCAGAGTGAATTACATGGGAAGAAATCATCAACTACAGAACCAACGGAGAGTGAAGGTATTTCTGTCTGTTCAACCACAGTGTTGCGTTCTATTCTATTCTAGTTTTATCAACTAATAGGAAATGTTAAGTATGCAGGAGAATTTTGAAGGTTGAATGTTGCAAATATTGATTGATAATGAAGAGAAATATATGGAAACACCACTTCTTTATTGATGATAAGCAACATTCAATCTGCTTGATAACCACACGAGAACCTGTGTTGAAAGGTTGTATATATCATGGATTGAGAAGTTGTCATCCATATATTTCTCTTCATAATTATCATTCTAACTTCGGAAATGCCTCCCAAAGAAAATATTTGTTGATGAAAAATAAGAAATTTGAGTTCAGTGTGGATAAATGTTTTACTCTACTTTGGATTCAAGTAAAAAGAAAGAGAAATGGCTCATGATAAGCCAAAATATTCTGGTATTAGGTATTCTTTCATTCATTGTCAGGTGTAAGTGAATAGAGAATGAGGTAAGTCATGAGGTTATGTTGTCATTTATCATGATCATCTCTTTCAGGTCCGCAGTCGTCCAGTGACAAGGGTGAACCAACAGCCACCCCTCCTAACACCCCAGAAACTACATCTCGAAACAGCCCCGTCAAAGAAGATGAAGCACCTTCTGAATCAGGGGAGGCAACCCCTCCTGTGCCAGTGGAAGTAACGCCAGCAGTAGCAGGGGAAGCAACTCCCCAAGTCCCAGCAAACTCGACACCCTTACCAGAAGAGTCAGACTCGAAAGCAGAAAAGACAGAACAAAAAGAAACAGAGTCTTCAACCTCAGAAGTTCCGAAAGAAGAGAAGAAAGAGGAAGAAACTAAAACACCCAAAGAAGAAGATTATGATATTACATCTGTTGACTAATACTTCCTGCCCTGCGTTTTTCATCTCAAATTTTGATGCTTTCAATGAAGATGCCTTGGGTGTACATAGCTAGGTCAAATCCTTGAACAGGGCTGTATACTTGATAGCCGACTGTTCAGATGTCAACTTTCAAAGCTGTTTAATTTATTGATATTAGTATTTCTTTGTTGCTTAATTTAGAATGTCTAACAAAGACTTTTTCTTAACGCACAGGTTTAACATTTGTCTTATTCATAACAGATTGACTAAATTTAAAAAAGATTTCACTAGCCCTCCAAGCATATCTATAAGCCTCCGTTAGATATTTGCAAGGCAGCTGGGCTGCTTGTATGAAGAAAACAGGCTCTGACAATGTTATTCAGCTCCTGTTAACTCAAGGTTTGTCCCCTTTCTTTGCTCCTTTGTACATTATCATCATTTCAGACTTGTTGATATATCTATTTATTTCCTATTCCGTCTTTTTCAGGTAGTTGTAGCTTTCAAGTAGTCATGAGTTCTTATGATAGAAACAAACTTATCTTTATATGTTTGTCTTTATAACTAAAAATTTGACTTCATTAAAAATCAGCATACTAATTAAATTTTACTTCAGAGCAATCAAATGTGAGGCATTTTATTTTGTAGATGATGATACGTCATCTTTCCCCTAAAGAGCATAGAATTGTGATTCATCCAAGTTTCCATGTACCAAAAAAACCTTTGATACTTTGATACAATCAATCACATTGTAAGAACCACTAGATCATTAATCTTCCAGATTTGCTCATGTGTGAATGAAATAGCATATAGTGGTTGTGATATAAAAAGTCAAGTTTTCAATATTTCATCAATTTCTGAAGCACCAAATAAAAGGTCGGTTTCTCAAACCTTCTGCACCGTTTCAAATTATTAGTTGGACTATTTTTATATCCGTAGGTGAAATTTTCAACAAATAAGCAGTTTTCAGGTGTTCGTACTGGATCTTACCCCCAAAGTCGCCTACATCAATCTTGAAATTCCCTGATTTTGGGGAAAAAGAAAAGCTATATCTTTAAAATTTGCGCACTGAAATATTGCCCAAGCGGCCCTAAACAATTACTCATTCATTCTTAAAAATCTATTCACATCCCTGCAAACTTGGAAAAACATTGAAAAGGATATATATTAATGGCCTTATTATTTTGCTGTTAGACCTGATATTTAAAAATCATCCTACATTTTGAATGTTAAAATATTAGTTACATTACACCATCATTTGCCCAAAATTGATTTAAAAACTTTGCATTTAATGGTTAGTGATGTTTTTTAATCTTATCTCATGTAAAATAGATATAAGATGTGAAAGTGTCGGTAGTTGTTTTCTTTTCCTTTGTGTTGATATGTTTATGATGAGTTCAGTAATGAAACTATAGTATTGGTGCTACATTGCATATGTTATGGTCCGCAAATTGTTAGTACACTTCTTTATCTGAAAAATTCATTGAAAAATCTTAATGTCAGTGCACCAACTCAGAAAACAAACATTCATTACGCAATCAAATAATCAAATGGATTTAATGACTTAAAATTTTTCAGCCCAATTCAATATGGGATTAATCCTTATTTATATGTCCGATGGCAGTTACTAAAAAGACATAGAAAAACATTTAAGATTATCTATTTCAAAACAATGCGATAATGAACATAACTTTATTCTTTTTTAACTGTTTATTAGCCATGTAATCTACTTGGATTATAATAAATGTTTCTCTCCGTTACACGTTCAAAATGTTCTCTGGATAACCGGGAATAACATGAATGAAGACATTGAGGACAACGTGTGCTCAACTGTTATGAAGAGACAGTAGTTTTACCAAGGCTGAGACTGATTAGAATAAAGACTTAGCTTGCTGCTTCCACGTAAGAGTTAAGGAGATTTGGCTGGTATCCAACTTGCAGTAGCCAGTCTTTGAGATTGTACTATATTGAGAAATACTCCTGTCACTGTGCCATGGGCAATTTCTTTAGAGCAAAACTCCAGGGTAGAGGGCATTCCATTAATACTTGCAAAAGTTCACAGTTTATTGAAATCTTTTGGTTATTTCTTCATAGTAAGATTTGATGCCGGACTTAGGAACCTGCCAACAATTCCTTTTTGTAGAGAAATATGTATCTGAAGTTATTTTGCAGTGAACTGTGTCTTGCGATGTTGGTTCAAGTTCTTCTGTTTAGGAATGTGTTTCTATCTTTAGCTTTAGTCCAGGTGAAGACCGCTATTGATAAACTTGCCGGCAGGTCTGTGTGATTATGAACAAGGAGATTGTTCAACATTGTGAATAAATTGATACATCCATGAAGTTTAGATTGTTTTCAGTCTTTCATATAGTTCTGCACGATTCATATATCTTGCACCCAATTTTTGTTTGAATTAAAACGAATGTTTCCATTGTTATTCAGTGGAATTTATGATTAAAGAGCCATGGCACTGTGGGTGGTGTGTTCACTCTCAAATAGGTCAGTCTGGCCAGAGTCGGCAATGCAGTAAGGTTTGGCTACGTTGCCACAATCTTCCCATGGCATGGCCGAACTTGGGTCAGCCCCAGTGACTGGCTAGTTCAGGCCCTGCAGGTTTTTCTGTGCTTGCAATCCTGACTCCAATGTCCACTGGGAAATCTTTTGTAAATTGCAAGTTGTTGCTGAAGAAGGCACTGCACTTGAAACACAACTTTGGGCAGGTTAGCAGCAAGGTTGAATTAAGCCAGTGAACTGAGAAGGGCACAACTTAAAGCGATGTGGGTGATTCCAGTTGGGAAGTTGCATCGCAGATTTGATCCGGTACTACCCATGTGAATTAATCTCATGCAGGATGAGTGAAGAGTAGTCCAATGGTGTAATGCATGATGAATAGAGATTATTATCACAGTGAGTTTGTCATATGACATTATAAGGATGGGTATCACTCCTCATTTTTGTATTGCAGTATAGGAAAATCACACTTTTTAATATATACAGAAATTTTTATCCCTTATATTGGATATTTTCAGAAAAGTGTACTGGTAGGTGTCATATTTCTGTATTGCATTATACAATACCGCCTTGTGACTTTATACACATATTTGCATGAGTTTCGTTAAAGTTATGCGTGACACAATTCTGAATGTTATAATTTCTATGTTTTCCATTTTATTCAGTTTGAATATCATAGAAATATCCAGAAATGGTCTGTTTCCCTTGCCGTGGCCTGCTACAGTGGCCTGCTACAGTGACGTCACGAACATAGAGGATGTTATTACGTGAGTGTCCATAACATACTACATGTATGTTGTTTACCCATATGGTTATTATAAGCGGGATAGCGTAGTGTTTAGCGGGTTCGCAGTCATGGTTGGGTGCAGGCAAACCCATGGTTCGCTACTTTCAGCTAGTGCTCGCAGGTTTCACCGCAAGGCATAGCCACAATGGTGTTGCTTACTACAATAATACTAGCAGCCGCAATATAAGTGAAATACTCTTGAAAGTGGCGTTTACCCCCACATCAACTCACCTATTCACAAGAGTTCAGTATGAGCACATGTGCACATATCACTTTTGCCTAGCAACATTTGTCTAAGCTCAAGTTACCGAATTTTGTTGTCTGTGACGTCTTAAAACCATTGTTCGTGAAGTCAATGTATCAGGCCGTCGGAAGAAGGCCGTTTTCTAAATATTTCCATGCTTTTGAAATGGAATAGAATCGGTTATAAAGAAATAATTACCCGAAGAAGTGTGTCATATGACTTCAACAAAACTCATGTGAATTTGTGAATAAAACCATTGTTCATGACGTCACTGAAGCGGGCCGTCGCAAGGGAAGGAGGAGGGAAGGAGGCCGTTTTCTGAATATTTCCATGCGTTTGAAATGAAATAGAATCGGTAATAGAGAAATTATTACCTTCGGAAGTGTGTCATATGCCTTTTACGAAACTCGTGCGAATTTGTGTATAACCCTCGCTCTCGCTCGGGTAATACAAAAAATCACATTCGTTCATATGACACACACACCTCGGGTAATAATCTCTATATACGGCATGAGTGCTTCAATATTAGGTTTCCTGTGCAAGAGCAAACCTTCGACCGTATATATGTTACATTCGCTCGAGTAATACAAAAAAATCACATTCGTAAAAGTCATATATACACACATATTTCCTCGTCCTCAGTCAAGTTTAAATCACATTTCTAATGTTGCATCTAATATTAAAAGGCCAAAATTATGGAATTTTCTTGTTTTCAATCATATTCGAATAGCGGCCATGTAAATATCAAGGAGGAGAAAATCGGTGTCCCATTTACATATATATATGTTAGTTAAATGATCAACTAAGTAGTAACAACATATCATCATGGCCTCGCGCAGGTAACAAGAATCGTAATATTATCTTTTGTACATCTTCTTGTGACTTTTTCTTAGTATCATGAATGACAACTCATCCCCCAAACAGCCTAGTAAAGGCTCAGGGGTAGGCAAAAATTCTCCCAAGAGAGGAGAAGGCGCAAATCCCTCGCATAATCTGGCCAGCACGAGCCACGATGGCGACCATGTGCTTGACAAGAAAGGTAAGAATGCCACTACAAGTAAGAAACGTAGAGTAAATGCTCGTATAGAAAGAGTAAACTCTAGTAGCAGCTCTGAAAAGAGCGATAGCTCAGACTCAAATGAAAGTAATAGTTCACAGAGTACTGGCTCTGATTCAGATATAAAACCGTCCCAAAAGAGGTCACGGCCGTCAACCACGTGCGTCACGTCGAGTTACTTTCGAAGACGATGGTGTCGAGAATGATGCTGGATATGTTCCCTTCTCCATCACATAAAACATATCTTCTACATGGTCACTGTCTCCAAATCTGCCTCGTCATTGAAAGGCACAGTTCTCTACCTTTATGAAAGACAATGTTCTAAATGAAAACATTCTTGAAGAGAACTCTTTACCAGGCGAAGGTTGCCTTGATACACCTAAACTTGATAGTCTTCTTGACTTGCTTGAGGCTAAAGAACGTTCATTTGAAAAGAAACCTGACTTTTCACTGCAGTTATTCAAAGACGTCTTTTCAGTGTCATGGGCCCACTGTTTTGGCAGAACCTCGACAAGATTAAACGTGGGGTAACACCCCCTGATTTGGACATATATATGAACTTTTAGACACAATAGAGAAATCAGTTTGTCTGGTAGGTCAGGAATCTGTCAGGAATTTTCATAGGCGTCTTTATGTTTTGTCTAAACTCATGACGGACAACAAAAAAGCAAAACGGCTTTTGTACAAGCAGGAAGACAGCTTCCTTCAGGCCAATGGTAAGCTTTTTGGAGATATTTTCTACAACACTCTTCTCACTTAGATGAAACTTAAAAAGAAAGCAAAAGAAATCATGAGCGAAGGGTCTAAGTCCTCCACTAAGAAATTCAATGTCTTTAGTGGTTCTCGGTCCTCGCGACAGTCCATTCAGGGGATACCCTCAGGTAGATCAGGACGACCTGGGTGGTTTTCCTGTCCGTGCCTCCTTCAGACGCAAAGACCATAGAGGAAGAGGAGGGTATCCAAGATCATCCAGGTTTGTGTCAGTCAGTTTTGGTAACAACGGTGCAGATTCCTCTGGTCGTGCCACAGTCAGACTCCATTTTACCAGAAATAGTAATTCTAAATCTAGACAACATAACTCTTCCAAATTCTCTACTCGGAGGAAGGATAGCTCATTTTCTTGTAAATTGGAACAAAATAACGCAAGATCCATGGTTTCTTCAAACAGTGAAGGGCTTTCACATAGATTTCCTGGACGATCCAGTCCAAGTAAAACCTCCTCCACAGATAAACCTTCCAACCTCCCAACTGACTGTGTTAGACAAGGAGATTCAGGGCATGTTAGCAAAAGGTGCAGTAGAGAAAGTTCCGATACACTTGTCAAATCAATTTCTGAGTCCAATGCTTGTGGTCCCGAAAACAAAAACCGAAGGGCAGCGACCAATCATCAACTTGAAAAAGTTGAACAATTCATTCAATACGAAAATTTCAAGATGGAAGGTCTGCATCTCCTAAGGGGCGTGATACAATTGAACGACAATATGTGCAAACTAGACCTGAATGATGCGTATTTCTGAATACAGCACAGCATCAAAGGAGGCTTTCCAGGTTCCAATGGAAGGGAAACTTGTTAAAGTTTGGTGCCTTCCATTCGGTCTAGCACTAGCCCCACTTGCATTCACAAAGCTAATGAAACCTGTGATCAGTCTTGTTCGGAGAGCAGGTGTGCGGATGGTAATATACCTGGACGACATGATCCTTTTCGCTCCCACTCCAGAGTCTCTGATCCGTTGTCGGGTGAATCTTCTATACCTTGTGAGTCATCTAGGTTTTATCATAATCATGGAGAAGTCTGTATTGACTCCCTGTCAGAATCTCAGCTTTTTGAGCTTCGAGATCAATTCAGTGGCTCTCACTGTGACAGGTATATCATTAAAAGATGTCAAAAGGTACTGAACTGTCTAATGGTCAAAATTCGAACAATGGCTACTCTGCTAGGGAAGCTGTCTGCTTCAATAAGAGCAATTATTCCAACACAGCTTCATTGCAGGTACCTTCAAATGCAAATGTCTCGAGAACTGGTGACTCATTAGAGAAAAAGATACGAGAAAAAGATCAATCTCTCCAACAAATGTATTCAGGAGATTCAGTGGTGGGTAGCGAGTCTGTCTCTGTTCAATGGCAGACCCATCTTGGCAACCCATAGCTGGACCGCTATGTGAGGTGGAATCCAGACCCCTTGGCAACACACGTAGATGCATTCCAGATGGATTGGAAGGGTCAGAATGGTTATGCTTTTCCTCCATTCTCCATGATAGGGAGATGTCTTTGGAAGATAAGGAGGGAGGGGGCGGAGGTAACCCTGGTAGCTCTTGTTTGGCAGAGTCAGGTCTGGTACCCAATACTGTTGTGATGTGATGTTGGTAGTAAGACGGATTCTGCTTCCATCATCAGACAACATCCTACAAAGTCCACATGGTCAAACACATCCCTTAGTTGTGAACAGGGCCCTCTAATTAGCGGTCTGGAGGGTTTCAGGCATTCAATCACATCGGGACGCATTTAAGAAAAAACAGCAGAGCTACTGTCACACCAGTGGAGACCAGGTACCCAGGGGGCTTACAACTCCTTCTGGAAGAGGTGGTCTAGCTGGTGTATGGAACAACAGAGCAATCCCTTTTCAGCCTCTTTGGAAACTGTCTTAGAATGTCTCACTTGCATGTATGAGAATGGCTCTGAGTACAGGACAGTACACACCACCAGACCTACACTTTCAGCATTTCATCCTTTAAATGGGTACCCGGTAGGGCAACATCCAATGGTTAAAAGGCTGATGTGTGCTATCTTTAACCAGAAACCGCGTCGTCCAAGGTATAGTCGAACATGGGACGCGAATACTGTCCTTGACCACATCTGCAACATGGCAGAGAGCAGCAAACTATCAGATAAACATTTGACTGAAAAACTTGCTTGTTTGTTAATGTTGACCACAGCTAGTTCTGCTGAAATGACACCCCTCAGTGTGAATTATTTATCTGACTAGGGAGACAAGTTTGAATTCTATTTGACTAAAGCTACACAGGTTTCAAAACAGGTTCAGAACCTCACAAATTGATAGTACAAGCTTACTCAGAAGACTCCAATCTCTGTGTAGTTAAATAGAGGGTTTATCTCGACCGTACAGCAGTATGGAGGAAAGATGGAGGAAGAGACAATCTCTTACTCAGTTATGTAAAACCTCACAAACCAGTAACCAGAGCAACCATAGCGAGGTGGGTAACAAATGTAATGAAAGATGCAGGGATTGACGTTACAGTGTATAAGGCACATTCTGAGAGAGGGGCTTCTACTTTAAAAGCTTACACTAAAGGTGCATCCCTAAAAGAAATTTTGGATCTTGGTAATTGGTCCAGAACTCCTACATTCAAGCAGTTCTGTCTTTGGGAAACTCGAACTTTGGGCGTTCTGTCAAAAATCTTGCATTAGCAAGGCTTTAAAGGCACCGCTTTCGCATCTACGAAGTTTTATGCAGTGAAATTGTTAATTTCAGAAGCACATGTAATGTGTGAGCTAATAAAACGAAGTAGATGTGATAGCCCCACCCATTGCTTGACCCACCGAAGTAGTGTATTTTGTTTGACTGATATGCTGTATATTTTGCAGAGGAAACCCCAAGTCTCATGGAGGGATCCTGAAGAAGACTGCCTGAGCAGATGACCTGAGATGACCTTCCAGACAGGATGACCTGGGCTGACCTGAGCTGACCTTGCAGACAGTTCAGTTTCAGTGGTAGGCTGACCAGGAAGGATGGCCTGCCTTGATTTGGCGAAGATCCAGGAATTACCATGAATGAGATTATGTTGACTTTATGATTTTACCAGGACCAGGAGATAATCTGGACGGTAATTGCGAACGGAAAGATTATTAAAGGAGAGTTTTCTTATCCGGTTTAACTTTTCCTTGTAATCGATGGATTCGTGTTTTATCCCGTTTTGCATTTATTTGTAAACACTGCATTTATTCATGATCAAACTTCATTTGAAATTTTCTCTTGTTTTTGTGCACTTCGGCATAATGAAGAAGGGTTAATGGATAATTTACTCTCTCTCTCTCTCTCGTTAACGAGATCTCGACCTATACACTTGGCCTATTTTTAGAACTAAATGATGAAAACACCGCCATCTCCCATCTACTTCGTTTTTTTTATTGAAATTCTAATTTCTCACATTATATGTGCTTCTGAAATGAACAATGTTTCTTTGTGTCTACTGTAAATACGTTTCCAGTTTTAATTCATGGCCGGTTTTCGATAAAAGAATATCGACTTAACTTGTTTATTGTCATTATACTGAACTCATTATCATTAAGGAGCTTATTTTCATAAATAACCACTACTTCCTGGTCTAATAACACCAATTATGAAGTTTGACAAATTTGACCCAAAGTCAAAGAAGTTTATTGTTCTTAAGTTCTCCGGTCCATATACAAGTGGTACACGTTTAGTGGGTACAAACATAATTATTAACATTTAATAGCAGAATTCACAATTAAAGATATTAAGTTGTCTGTTAATATAACAGCATGATTTACAATACGTGCTAGATTACGTATTACTTTTTTGTTTCTGGAAGACATAATTCAAAAAAAGACAGTTGTAGGGTACTTTTAAAGATAACGGTGTGAAATATACCTTTTTATTAAATCAGCATAGTGTGGACAAACAAAAGCAAAGTGGACTTCATCTTCAACAGCAGATTTACATAATGGACATATTGTTAAGTGTCTTTCTATTGGTAATATCTTGCCTGTACTAACAGGCCCAATCGGAAATAAATAATTCTGGTTGGATTAAACTCTTGTGGGATCTGTACAATTGATATATTATGCTATTGTTTAGAGTGGAATGCACTTCATGATAAAACTTACTAACAGATTGTTCTCGAAATTATTTAAGGAATAGGTTAATATTACCAACTGTTTGATTTAACCTTACAAATTCAAACCCATGAGAAAATAAAAGATTTTTTATATGAGTCACCCATGTTATCTTGCCCATATCATCTAAGTGACCAATCATGTTATAAGCTAGCTTTGGTAGCCTTTGCTCGTGCATTCCAAGGATCCTTGGCCAAAATTTTAAACATCTACTTTGTGACTTTATGTATACTTGATATCTACCACATTTACCAGAAACCATGCAATTCGGGGTTGCCTGTTTACATTTAAAAATTGTTTGCATGCTAGAAGCTGTAGTTTCTCAATACATTCATGACGTTGGAATCCCCAAATTTCATATCCATAAAGCTTAATAGGTGGGATTTGTGAATAAAAAATTTGAAATATATTCTCGGATATAAAATCCCAAAGTTGTGGGAAACTGATATAATGTTGATAAGGGCCTTTTTTGGCACGTAACTTAAGGTCTAAAACAGTCTGTTTAAAGTCCATAGTGTAGGGAAACATAATGCC
Organism: Phorcus lineatus; assembly: GCA_921293015.1. Lineage (NCBI taxonomy): Eukaryota > Metazoa > Mollusca > Gastropoda > Trochida > Trochidae > Phorcus > Phorcus lineatus. The sequence goes on along the minus strand of OV121085.1, from coordinate 26,259,409 downwards.
AATATATTTATACTTATTAACAATCAATACTTTTTACCATTCAAGTTAACAGATAATTTCCGTTCATTTGTATATCTTTTCAGAACATTTAACTGGTTTTGTAGACCGATAACAGTATCTGAAACAAGGATAACATCATCGGCAAAAAGAAGAATAAAAATTTCAATCATTGATGGAAACAATTGTACACCATGTTTGCTCGAGTTATACCATAATAAAAAAGGAAAACAATATTGGGCTTAAAATACACCCTTGCCGAACTCAAATTTGACAGTCAAAATAATCGGTGACATCGGCATCGAAACGAATACGTGATTAATTATTTGAGTACATTGATCTTTAAATAGAATACATTTTCCCTTGTAAGCCTGCTCTTCTTAAACATTGCCAGAATTAACAACGATCTACAGAATCAAACGCTTGTTTGAATCAACAAATGCTAGGTAAAGTTTATGTTTACTACGAGATAAACATTTTTGTATTATTGCATATAGTGTGAATAAATAGCCAGTATTTTAATTCTCTTTTCGAAATCCTGTTTGACATTCAGGGATTAAATTTCTTAGATTTGACTTCTTCTAGAGTCTAGTGTTTAAAACAGATGTAAATATTTTACCAATAACACTCATTAGGGATATTCCTCGATAATTATCTGGATTGTCTTTAAGGCCTTTTTTTATGTATTGGGACAATAATTGAATGAGACCAGCTCTCTGGAAAGGAACGTCTTTCAATTACCCTATAAAAGCACTTTAGTAGGAAAGGCATTAATTGTGACTGCGAGCATTTCATCATCTCTATTATAACATTGACAGGACCAGGTGATTTCCCCTTCTTGAAGCGATTAATAGCAGTCTTTATCTTATCTTCTGTTATTTGTTGTTCAAGAATCATCAAGGAGAGATATCATCGTCATCAAACAAATAGCTATCGAATTGGGAAAAAAACATCTTTCGAAAATACTGTCTTACTCACATTTAGAAATATAACTTTTAGGTTTACTTTTGAATGTACGATAAAGTGGGATTGTTGAAAGAATTATTCAGTTTTTTTCCAATCTTTTGTAACGTAGGTTAGATTTAAATTTCCTACAGGAAGCTTTGAATTTGTTTCTCAATTTACAAAAAAAGATTTCTGTTATCATCCAATCGTTTACACCGAAAACTTCTTAGCGCTCTTCGAGCATCTCTACGAGCGGTTTTACATTCATTTAAGGGGGTTTTACAGGTTTTGAATTTCCCACGTTTCTTCATTCAACTTGCTTACTCTAATACAATGTCGACAAAATCACCCAAAGCTCCGTTAAGTTTTAACTCAAGTTTGATAGGAGAAGGTAGATGGTAGACGAGATCTTATCTTTAAGGGTATCTTAAAAATATATCACAAAAGATATCGTTCCAAACAATGTTTTTCTTTGAAATCATCGACATGATTGCTAATCTTAAGGTTGTTCATATTTGGAAATTCACAATTCAGTTCTAATGGTAGATTATCAGAGTCTCTGTCTCCAATATTAACAAAATCAATTAATTGAAAAAAGTCTGGTGCACAAATATAATAGTCATTAACACTCGAACCCTGATGTCCATGGAATGTAAATTCACCCTGCGAGTCTCCATACACTCTACCTTTCACTATAAAGAGATTGAATGCAAAGCATAAATCAAGTAATAGATTTCCAACATTATTAACCACATTATCATGTGAACATCGATCATCTATAGGACCCAAACAGCAGAGTCTGTGTCCCTTTAATACTTTCGGGTCCATTCATAAGCCTTTTCAGTCAGTTGAGGTGAAATTTAAATCGAAAACGAGTAGCCTATGTAGAACGGGTTTTTTCATACTCTATATAACAGGACCGGTATACCGCTGAATCCCCAAATTGTTTCAACTACATATGTATATCAACAAATGTATGAGCTAATATCAGGGGATCATTTCCATCATGCACGAGTGTTTTAAAAAGGCTTAAATTTTAATCGTAGGTTACAAAATCGGTTATCTCTTACACAGTGCCATGTCGGAAATGGGATCCATTTTTAATCGCCTGACTGAATATGATTACCTACATATTCACGTCGTAAATAGATTTCTATTTCGGGTACATTCGTAGACTTTATTGAGTCTCTTAAATTCATAGGCCTATCCTTAGAATTCGAAGTTGTAAATTGATAACGACGAAGATAAACAGCCCTTCCTCACTTGGTGTTGGTGATGTTGATCGCGATGATTGATGGTGAAACGATGATGATGATGATGATGATGATGATAGCAATAGTAATGTGAAGATGATACCTTACGTATATAAGTGTGTGGTATGCTACAATATGTTTGTTGTTCATCATGTATACCAAGTCAAGAGCTAAATATGGCAGTGCGCCAATTAGTGCACTTACAGTAATGGAATGTGTTTATTTGCTTATCTACCATCATAAACACAACTTGTCCTTTAGGGCTACATCTAATTTGTTATATAATCCACGTGAAAAGCTTCATTATACATTTCTATATACACCTTTAAGGTAAAACATGGCGACCTCATTTTTACTAGACGTGCGAAATTGGAGGATTAAGTCTTATTCCTTAAATCAGTTATGGACAGGTATTAACTTTTTACATTAATTTAAATTATATAAGGAGTAACGACACATTCTTAATGTTGAACTGTCAGGTAAAATGTTTAATGCATCGTAATCGTACTAATAATCTATTTAATAAGCAGAGTTAAGTTATTACTAAGAGCTATCCATCAAGACTTTTTTTCTAAAAAATGCCTTAAAATAGTATGAGTTCAAAGTTACATCAACAAGATCGTTAAATCCTCTTGAAATTCAACAATCGTAAAAATGTCAAATCTATTTTTACGCCAAAACAAGACAACCGCCTTGAGGTGGCAAAAACTGGCTGAACCCGAATAACTTAAGCCTTAAACGAAAGGTGAAGGTTAAAGATTTGCCAAAACAAAGACCCAAGGCTTGTTGTGAAAATGTACGAAGTGACCGCTGGTAAACACATTGTCAACTTGATGTGCGTGCGACGCTTTTGAAATCGCCGAATGCTTGGTGCATATTTCATTTATATGGCCGAAAAATGATATAGGATATTTTAAGCTAATAAAACATTAATGGACCGAAACAACAATTGTTTAAGTCGATCTCAAGTGATTTACCTTCCAATGAAAATATATTGCCCTAGTGCTAGAATAGAGCTGTTGGAACAATTAAACCTTCACACCTGAAAACCGGTTTAGAAAGCAAACACGCAACTCAAAGAATGGTGTTAAATGTCTATGTGTGTAATTTGTAGTTGATTTCCATAAAAAAAAAGTTTCGTTTAATGATGTATACAGTAGATAATCTCACAAAAGTCTCTTCTCATATCTAATGTATGAACACAAGTTGATGAAGTTACAAATATCTGCAGCTTAAGTACCGACCTAAGTTTGTAACAGTTCCTAGTAAACCGAAAAAAATATACACCTGGTAATGCAAAAAAAATCCAGGAGAAGAAACTAGTTTTACACGTATATAATGTCCCATGCCACAAAGTAAAATTTTAATCGAAACCTTGGCAGTTTGCCAGAACAACAGGCCTTATGTCGAGATTGTGAAACACCGCATAAATATTTACAAAGCTATATAACTCGGGCACAGAGGACGTGAAGACTGCCGTGCAAAGCTGTGTAGAAACAAGAGCAAGTCTAAAACGTGTTGTAAAGTTTAGCTATGTAATCAAGAATACCGGTACTTTCGTGCTCTTTCAATTTATCTTTTCTATCGCGATAGAGTTCCTGCTAATAGCGAGTATGAAAAATATAGAGGCGTCGGTTTAAATCGATCTTAAGCAATTTTCGATTTTGGCAATACTTTATTGTGACATTTTATGGTTTTCAGTAAACTCTATCGACCCATCCTTCTCATGATACAGCCTGTTGACAATACTCTCTGTATGTGAAAAGCTTCATACGAAAGAACCATATTGTTGTTTCGCTCCAGTGACCCGTATTTCTTCCGTAGTACAAAACCACCGAGATGCGTTCACGACGCGGCGCTAAGACTTACTTGAGACATAACGCAACAGATGGGAAATATAGTTGGTCGATTTCTAATGAAGCGTCATGCAGAGGACTCAATAGTTATTTCTATCAAAACACATTACAGCGTCTCACTACCCTAGCCGCTCTGTAGACTATTAAATCGATAAGTAGCCGTCGAATGGTTTTTATTGAGGCCTCTCCACTTGGTGGCCTTGGCGATCTGTGTATGGCTGACCTTGAAAGTAGGCCATCTCTGTTGCGATGCAGACTGCAGTTAATGGTATGTGATTACTCAGGAGTTATAATTACGCTTTGTCGTGGTCTGCTGTATAGTTATTAGAAGACGCAGATAACCAGCTGACTTTCATCAACGGGCTGGAAGACACGACTGAAGCGCTCTTATAATCACCATAAACACATCATTGTGCCGACATGATTCTCCTGAACAGAATATTACCTCTGCATTGGTTAGATTGTTATCAGTTGGAGGGAAGGGGCATTTTTGCTATGATGCATCATATCAAAACAATTCATATAACGTTTTCACACATAATTATATATGCAAAGAAACCAAAATTTTAATTGAAAGCAGATTTCACAATAACTGTTAAAAGTGTCTTTTTTGTTACCCTTTTATAACTACTGGATAAACTAAGGTTCAGAACACACATGATATTTATGAATGGTAATTCAATTACATTGAGAACATACATATTTTCCCCCATGAACTTCATTTGTAAAGGTCATACTGGATCTATAGGTAAAAGTTTCCAATGTAGGGATAATATTCACACTTATGTGATAACTTGCCACTCGGAGTGGATTTTGAAATAATGACAAAAGAGGACTCCTAAACAAAAGAAATTTTCCAGTAATGTCCACTGGAAAGAGATCAGCTACACAAAATATAATGCACAAAATAATTTGGGATATTGGAATTTTTGAGATTAGTTATCATCATTGTGTGAATGAATGAATAGATCATTCTACTCTGTTAATGAAGTACTAAGACTAGCGACATAGAGAAATGAGGTTTATTTGGTGTAATTGAAATGACACTGGCCGTGGCATTTTCAGCACCTTCGCAATACAAATTAGGAATATATAAATGCCATTTCTGTCCAGTCTCTGGAGAGAAGATCCAGTACCAACAAAGAAAGTAAGTGTTCATCAACATTATCACAATGATAACCTAACAGCAGAGTACAAATTAAGCATAAACTAATTTACATTAATTTACAATACAAATCTGGTTGTTAAACACATCATGGCAACAGAGTCAAAACTGACTCAACAAACTTTTGAAGTACAAACACTATTTGACTTTTTTCATATAACTTCAAACATCCTAAGTCGATCTTCTGTCAAAAGTGTTGTTGGGAGGTAACTGGTGATTTTACAGGCTAATTTCAAGGTTTTAACACCTACAATATACAAAACAAACATACTGATACATGTATGTGGGAGCAAAAGGCCAAAAGGTTGACATATTACTTAGTTACCTTATCATACAACCTTGCCATGGTTCATACAACTTGCAAACAACATTTCAAACATTTGTAACACACGTTACATAAAGAAAACTATGCTATATATATATTGGTGCTATATGGCATGTTATAAACCAAGAAGAAGCCTGAAAGTGATATTGTAGCTGCCTGGACAAGCTTCCTCCAACAGGAGAAATGAGTACATAAACATGGTCCAATAGTAAATCACATAACAGCCTCTTGGTGTAATACAGTGATTGAAATATGACAATGGGAATCGAAACAAAAACCCAAATCCTTCAACATACATGGTTACATGGCGTTCATAAGCCAGAGATATAAAACTGATGTGGTAGATAAAATAAAACAAACATGATGAGCTGTTCTTTGAACTGCCCCGTCTTCATTCATGGCACAAGCTTACAAAAGTTCAAAGCAACAAAATTAACCATCCTTATCTTGTACTAGCACTAGCTGCAAATAAAACCCACAATCCATGAACCGTAGCGATTCACCGTCCAACATTAAGCTTGCTGCATCAATTGCTTCATTTTAATACACAAACCGTTCTCCAACTGTCCCTGTCCCTGAAGTTACAACCATGTCCAAATACACTGTCACTGATGATGAAGATGATGTCTAAAATGATGACTAGCGCAATGTCCACGGTCTAGGCTTCAATAACATATAGGCTGTTTCACAGTGTAGGTTTCGCTCAGAGGTCGAATGAAGTGGTAGTCGTTAGCCTTGCAGTATGGACATATGATCATCTGGCTGTATTGGCTGAAAAAGTTCAGTCCCGATTTCACGTCAACTACGGCACGTCGACAATGCTTGCATGTGAGACGTTTCTGACAGCATGGCATCGCGGCAAATATATCGTAGGTGTACATGGTTCCAAGCACATAGGTACTGCTGTTCCATTTACGCTTGCATGACACGCACTTGATATCCGTCTTCCCCTCCATGCAGTTGACACAGAGGGAGTTGAGGAACTGGATGCGGCCCTCCCAAATCACCTGGACCACACCCTCATCATAGGCCTGAGGGGAGAGGAAGAAGGTGCCGTCAATCAAGGGGTAGTGGTCAAATACAGGTAGATCTGATTTGCACAGCACACAGCGGATTGATGTCAGCTTGTACGAGCTGAGAGCAGACAGGACGAAGCTTCGAACATCATCGTTGCCGTACGGCCCCTCGTCTTCCATCTTTATGTTGTATGGGTTCTGTCGCACTCTCGGTACTATGCTAAAAGCAGAAAAATCCTGTCTCTTCTTGAAAATGTTTCCTGCTGCGGCTTGAGCTGGATCTGTGAAGAATTCAGATTTCTTACCATTCTGTTTGACGAGAAAGTTGCCCCCCACTGGTGAGGAGGAGAGGGGGGACCCAGAGGTTGTGGAGGTTGGGGGACTACTTCCTGTGCTGCTCATGCTGCATGTTCGGAGTCGAGTCCCTGGACTGGTTCCAATACTTTGGCTTGAGCTACCACTTCCACTGCTGCCGTTATTGTTGTTGTTGATGATGTTGATGTTGGCGCTGACGCTGTTGGTGCTGACACTGCCAGAGCTATGGTGTGGGTTGTTAGTCTGATGAGTTTGACTGGAGTGGCTCCCATTTGAATGATTTGAGTTGACATTGTGAGAACCCTTATGGGAGGTACTCACCACCGGCATAGGTTTGTCGTTCTTCTTCTTGTGTTTCTTCTGCTTTCGAGCATTATCCACTGTGGGCGGAGGCGGCATGTAGTCCAAGTCCTTTCGTAGATGTCCTCGTCCACATTTGCAGTCGCAGGCCTTGAATGCGAGGTCGTACCCCTTCTTGGTCCAGAGATTCTGCAGGCGTTGTTTCTCGCTCCAACTCCTCGCGCGGCCACAAGATCTCAAATAAGAAAGGACGGACTGCTCCCACTCTTCAAAACAATCCTTATGCATCCATCTTCCATATTGACAGTTCTCATTGTTGCATACAACTCTCACTGCATTTCCGGGTTCATTTTCTTCAATGGACTCCTCCGGATATCTGCACGCCGTCGGAATGCAGCATTCCCGCATACGCGGCCCGGCGTTGTCGACTCTGGGCTGACGGCCATGATTGTTGTTGTTCCCCGCTTCCACATGGTCGTTATTATTGTTCGTATCCTCGTCCTTCTGTCGATGACTGCGGTGATGTTTGTGGTTAGGCATCCTCAAACAACACTTTGGAATCAAATGCTTGCAGTTTTAAAAACTGTCACGACTCTTTTACACCGCTTTCTACCGCTAAAGCTATCAGTGTGCACTCGCCGGTTTACTCGCTGGTGCTGTCTGTTGTGGTAGAGTAGGCGTGTCGTTCGATATAATGGCAATGGATGTAAACATGAACGCGATTGGCTGCAAGTTTTCTTCCGCTCCGAAACATGCACTTTGATTGGGTTTTGGGTTACCTTGACCTTAGCCTTTGCTTTAATATGTTAATATAAACGATGTTTACATCGTGGATGTATGTCGAGGTCAACACGGAACAGCATATTATTATTGGGCTCTGCCAAATATAAATCTTAATCTATACCTTATGCGACATTTGCGTGTGCAATTATGAACATGTCCACACAGACTTCAAGCATCAATGCGTTTTTATAAACAAAGTTCTAAATGTAGCGGGTTGAAAATAGGACAGCATTCTCGCGGTATTTTGTTTTTGTCAACCGGGCGTCACGTGACGAAACTATCGTAAGGAAGCAAGCTGTATAAACTGTTTGTTTGGATTTAGACAGGAAATAGACAAAATACAGACGCAATCGATATGTGTATATGTAGGGCTATTTCTTACTTACATTTTTTGGTAACAACAAGAAATCCAGGTCCAAATTCATACGTAATTTGAATTGACTTATATGCAGTGAAATGAAGCTGAAATTTTTACACATTACTTTTTCTGAGAGAATTTGACTGGTTAATTATTTTTTTGTTTAATGGGTTGTGGCTACGTTAGTAAAAAATATAACATGCGTAACTTGACGAAGGCGCTTCTTCCAAAACAGATTGCAAAGAGAGTGCATCTAATTGAGTGGGTTAATGAGCAATCTTGGTCTAATCAAAACCACCAATCGCCCTTCTGTTTGGGAACCCGCGTCCATAGCTGCTTTACTTCGTGGATCATATTTTAATCATTTTAGCTGAACACAGGAGTACGTGCCACCATGTTTATAGTTTCTTTGATAAGTATTTATCACAAATATATCACACATATAAACAATCTTACTATTCTAATCCAAATTATGAATATCCTATGCCTACGTATGCTGAATTTCTCATGTCGTTATTTCCGGATAATAATGTAACATAGAGCCTTTGGCTCTGTAGCTCATCATATATTCCATACCAATTGTCTAAAGGGTAGAAGACTTAACTTTCGCATAATACAGTATATAGTCGCAATTAACTCGTTGAGTAAAGCTTCCACGGGACCACGAAAACGTCGTAACGTTTCCAACGTTTTCTATCAAATCTAATTAGTATAAATTCAATCTTGTTACAAAGATGGGCCTAATTGCGGGACGGGAAAAGAGTATAATTACTCATCAAGGTTTTTTACTTATCCAGTCTCTCCTTAAAGTGGCACAGAGTATGTTTTATGAGTTTTCATATTGCTTAAATAATACCCAATTAAAAGACCATTGGTCCTTAGTGAAGTTCAATCGCCTACCTGAAATGACAAAATCACGATATTTTCCGGTTTTCGATGAAAATTTGGACTCGACCACATAAACGTTTAAAAGTCCAAATTCTGGGCCCTATTTACATGTATATTAGTTAAAAGAGTTACTAAACACTAACAACCCATATTGGTATTTTTATCTGCTGTGAATAAGTTTCCAAAATAACGTTTGAGTTATTGGCGCGCGCCATTGTCCGGTTTTCGATCACAAATTACGATTGAAACCTGTTTATTGTCGCTATACTGAACTGATAAGCATCGGGGTGCTGATATTCATAACTTCATATTCATAAACCACCACTACTTCTCGATAAAATAACACCATTTATTAATGTAGACATATTTGACTCCAACAACATACTCTGTGCCCCTTTAACGAGTTGCAACTTATTATCCATTTACTTGCTATTTGTTACACGTACTGTACTGTGCAGTGGTGATTATGAAAAAATTAAGATTATGCTCCTTATGGTGATGCAAAGGTGAATGCATGGGGACACATCAAAACTATTTACTTAGTTTAGATTTTCTAACTATATTATGTTACCTAGCCTCCAGATTAATTAGCCGATTTTTCATACATAACATGCTCAGACCTATCTCACTGAAATAATTCCTATTTGCCAGTGAATAACTATAACGCTTTCATATCAGCTAATGAGCTGGTGTATAATTGGCACACATAATAGGCCTATGCTGAATAAGCAGTCATTCTTAACTATCAGTATGTCTCATGACTACACAATCTAGCAGCAAAAGTTTGTAAACAATTCTCGCAGATTTTACCCAAGAACAGGTCGGTTATCCATATCGTCATGGTAACGTGACCCACAAGCTCCTGATAACACCATACTTGTGCCGAGTCCCATGTCACCTGAGAGTGGAGTACATAAAGGTCACTTCGACACACAGACTATTGTTTACTCCATTTGCTTTACTAGACTCTTACTAGTCTCCAGAACATTATAAATTAAAAAAAATTGTGAGATTGAAAATCAATCATAGAAAATTCCGCGTGAAGAGAATCCGCAAATTTATTGTGGTTCGGTATTATAATAAACCATTAAAAACTGAGGGATCAGCTAACAATGGCATGCTACCCAGGCTAGGAAACATTACACTCACTTATATTTTTGAACATCTCTGTCCTGAATATTAAAGTTCTTATAGTTAAATGTTCAATGTATTTTCATGTCTTTATGGGTTTGACTAAACTAGAAACTAATATAATCCTATTAAAAGTACTTGCATTTACATCTGGGACCATATAGACAAATGAAAATTGGCATATTAACTTTTGGAAATCGTTAACCTCAAAAGATGTGCGTAAAATGATAAAAAGATTGACTGCTTAAATTTTGGCTTGGGACAATGATTGAAAAGTTACTTCCTTAACGTGTTTATGAAGTTTACGAAAAGAACCCAATAGAATCAAAGCCAGAAAGTGTGGTCTAATCATTGGTTTTGAAACTGTACTGCATACGAGCCGAGGCAGGCAAAAACGTTGGAAACTGCTGCAAGGTAGAAAAGGAGGTTGTAACACGTCTGGAGCAGCTACTGCCTGGAATCACGTTTGAAATTGAATCTTCTAAGCAACGAAATCTATATTAAGAGACATAAACACGTCTTTGGTAACATTAAAATCAATTCATAAAAATAATATTACACGCGGGACGGAGTTTAGTATTCAATATTTTCCATCTCAGCAAGTGTTTTCATCCCTGCAGTCAGAAAGCGATGTATTTATCAATATAAAAAATAGCATAAAGGGGATAACAACACTGATCAACTGACGTGCTACGACCATTTGTATGAGATAATTGTGGCTATTTGAAACGAGTTATTTTGAAAAGTGTTTGTAAGTTGTATGATGAGATATGAATTCAAATGGCATCATACTAGCTGCTTGTTAGTGTCAGTTCTGGAAATGCTACATGCAAACAATCACCAAGGAGCTAACATAAGCAGTTTCTCTGTACACATAGAAGCGTAGATTTGTTAAAGGCCCGTGTTGACATTAATATAGGACTACATGACACCTTAAACGTATCTTAGCTCCTCTACGTGGCGTTGTGAGGGTACAGAGCAGTCTATAGAATTTCATTGTTTGTAAAATTTCATCCTGATCTTTGAGGAAACTTTGATCGTACAAATCACTAGGACATGTTGTGTTATATTGATATTAACATGCTGTATTAAACAAATTATCTCAGAGGAAAACATGAAGGGTAACCCTAATGGCAGCAAGAGTTGTGTCAGCTAGTGGCAGCATGAAGTATATACATCATCAACGACATGGCTAGGCAAGGGACTTGTTAAAATCATCGCTTCGTTACATGTTTCAGACAAACTACCAGCATCTGAATCCCAATGGCACCCCATTTCAAACCCTAGCCCTAACTCCACACATAAGTACTCATCAAAATAAGCTAAGGGCTACCCGAATTCAATATTGAAACATTCCATATACCTCTTATGGTGATCCATATTATGCTTCAATGTTGTATATGTGAATAACTTTTTTGTTGAGTAGACATCAGCTATATAGACAAGGAGCACCCTGCACGTATTAAATATGGACGAAAGGTCTACAATTCGGTTAATAAACTCACGAAACAAAACATATCAATATCAAAATGTCAATCAGCATTTTAAATCATGTTTAATTGCACGTGCTGCATGAGTCACCCGTGAGTCACACTGTTTATTTACCTAAGTAGACGTGCAGTCATCAATTTCAGGCAGGCTGTGGACCGATCGATAAGCCACATATAGAAAACAGTATTCACAGTCGTGTCATACTGATAACCCCCAAAACACGATAAACGTATACGATATTGATGCATCGAACACAAATGATTAAATACCCTTTGTATGTTTTTGCATTTCAATGAATAAACATCAAAGAATAAGGCAGCTTTTAATGAAAACAATTTATCAACGAAGCCTTACTGTTCCACTCAGCATTATTTGAGTTCAAAATTCGTAATTTGTGATGTCATTTATGCCTTATAGAAAAGCTCTTTGGAGTAACGAGCTAGCGCATCAGTACTTGGTATCTTATGAAGTCATATACTTTAATAAAAACACAAACATTCTACGACCCCTTGTCCATGCAAAGTAAGTGTTATACAGTGGACGCCAAACGGAGCTTAAGATCTAGTGGTTTCTATAGAGAATCGAAAGTATGTGAACAAACTTATGAATGAATTTATAGGATATTATCAATTATGACCCGCCCGACACGACAGTGTGATTTTCATATGGCAATATTGAATACATTTATTTTTCAAGGCATATTCCTTTGACCTTGATACGTGTATAAAAGAATATAATAATATTAATTCAAAACTGATCTCTCATATTTATCCCCAAATTACAACTAATATTTTAACACACAGGGGCGTAGGAACAGATCCCCCCCCCCCCCCCCCCCACTTTTTTTCGAAATGTTTTTTTTTCAAAATGACTATTTCCCCCTTTCTACTACATATTTCCCAATAACTGGTCTAGTATTGTTACAAAACAGTTTCTATGCACTACTTTGAGGGTAGTTCTAAAACTACTCTGAGGGTAGAACTAAAACATCCAAACATCCAATCAAGCAAGGAATTAAACTGACTTCAGTATTATGTCCTAATTGATGATAAGATGGGATAAGCAGCCAGCAAGTTTCCTTTTTTTTTTTTTTTGGTTACAAAATTTCAATTCAAGCCCCCCCCCCCCCCCCCCCCCTTTCAAATTCGCTCCTACGCCCCTGACACACCTTTATGATAGATCAAAATACATACGAACAGAAGACAAAATCAAAGCGCCCCCTTTGCACGAGTAATAGTGGTGAATTCTTACAAACACCATCAACACCAATTTTATATATAATATATTTCCAAAATTAAGTTTGAATGATTGACGCGCTGAAGCCGCGGTAAATTGTCCGGTTTTCGATCAACATTGCGAATTTCACCTTAGATTGTCTCTATACTGAAGATTGCTAATAATGCGGTGTGTCACTTACTCCTCGAAATGACATAGATATAATTTCAAGTGGAGTGCAATAAATGCTTTATGTGTATGTCGTCTGCTAGATAATGGACGATGCACGGAATACCCCGGAAAGTGTCTGCTGTCAAATCAAAGATACCTCGTCGTAGTCAAAATCTTGTAGCCATAGCAACCGTCGAATTAGGAAGGATATAGTCCTCTGCTCCGGGTTCAAGAAAGTGTAAACTCTAAATATCTTAGTGAAAAACACTAGACGGAACGTTTCGCGTTTAAAGTGTATTTCCAGTTATAGTATATTAAACTGACCTGTGCAGTAAATATGGCGAGTGCCTGAGGCTCACATTTTTCAGGGAATAGACGACTCCTTCCAGATGACGAATTCGAGAGAGCCTATACACGACGTCATGTCGAAGGGTCCATTAATTATTTAATCTTACATTATGATTATTGAAACAATTCTTTTATTTTCAGAGAGATGACTCGTATTTAGATACGTGTGTCCTAAACAATATATAATGTTCTGGAATATATTTTACCAAGAATTAGAATGTTCAAAATTCTTGTTTCAAACATACGATATCGTGTCACTGTAAACAATGCCAAGTCACAATGCATATCATTTCCATTACTTTTTGATATCAGATATTTGACACCCACCTGCATGAGAGCAATGATTTATTAAAAATCTTTAGGGATATTAATGTGATACACAAACACAGCATAAAAACATTTTCAATGCAAAAACTGCAAACAGTTACTCAAACCAGATCCAAATAAAGTATTAAAAGAGATCTAATGTAAACAAACCGGTGACTGGATCTTTAATACATTATAGTCAAATACGTTGAAAATAAATTATTGCAGATATTGTTTGATAATCTACAATGTTGTAAGTCCTATAATCAAGTAAACTAATAACATAAGTCAGTGAGCGTACATTCAGCCTGCTTGCCACAATTTATAATCGGCCAAACATATGTCAGTAATTAAATTATTGTTTTTATTTATATAAGCGTTTCTATTAAAATTCTTTGACTTTTTTTTATCATAAATCGCGTATATATTTTTGGTGCACATGTTGCAAGAGGATTCTATTTTTTTTTATCAATTGTACGCTGTCACTTTCAATACTGAAAGTTTAATCAGGATGACAGGAACCTAGAGTAAGACTGCATGACTTATAAAGGAAATTCTAAATGAGTAAACTTTAAAGAATAGATAAGAAAGATAAATGACATCCTTTATTTTCATCTCTTTTCATCATTTTGGGCCACAGTTTGTCAGTATATACGTTGAAAGTTCAATCATGTGCACAGTCTTCATAGTTAAAAACATTGAGAGAAAAAAATCAACCAAAAAAAACAACAGCCTACAACGTTTTCTCTCTTCATTAGAAAATAATGACATTTCGTTTTATTGTCAGTATACTGACCCAAATTCATTATTCAAATGGCCGATTATTCTGTTACATACGGTATCAGGTGCCGAAATTATTATTATATATATATATATATATATATAATATACCATTATTATATCATTATTATCATTCAACTTGTCACACAACAAGAAATCCCTCCCTTTCTCTCCCTTCCCTTGCCGCTGTCTTGTGCATTTTCTCTCTACTGACAGGACCCAGGACCATGATAGGAAGTGAGGTCTAAACAAAACTCCTGTAACAAAATACAGGTATGGTGCGAGTTTAAAAGCCTACACTAATTTTTTCAATCTTTGTTGGAGAAAAAGTAATAATAATAGTAATATGTAGACAAACACATAAGAATCACCACTAGGAGCGCTGTTTTCGAGAAGAAAATTTATTGAAATTAAGAAGTTAGATATTAAAGCTTACCCAAATACGCTTGCGAAATAGAAGTATGAAAATTTATAGAAAATGGACATGAGGAGTTCTGAAGTAATCTTACTGGGCATCTGCCCAATTTTGATTTCTTAAGTCACTCCCTTAATTTCGGCCAAATTTATATTTAAAATTTACGTTCAAACTATATATCATCTAATTAACTAAGATGCTACATGTATAAACTTTCACTCAAATTCACTCAAGTTTTCTCTCACATCCCATCAGTTGGTTTCAAATTCAATGATTCTTGCATATTTCCAAAGGACCCATGCCCCCGACGCCCATGTTGGTCTACTGACCCATCAACCTCGCTCTATCGATCGGTAACAGTAAGACACACTTATATGTATGTACGGTGTCAGCTTTTCTGCCGTGTCAGCGAAATGTGCAAGGATTTTATTAACATATGTGACCGAATCAGCAGACGAACCTGGGTACGATTTTCTAAATATAACGTTGTCTTGTTTTTCTCCTAATCAGTAAGTTAATAGAATATAAAATGTTTATAAATGTCTATTTTGGAATCAATCTGAGATTTTTATTTTGTTTTGTTTTATCACTATTGATCCATTGTTTAACTTCTTAAAGATTAGGTTTAGGATCTGGAAGAGAGTAACATTTTACTAGCGATGTCTTCTGTTGCTGAGTTCAGTTGCTCTCTTTTGCTTGTAAATTGTTCTGTCGCTTGCCAGCTGCATTAAAAATTAGTCTCTGCTGTGTTTTTTGAAAAAAGAAAGACTTGCTAAAATATTTTTACCAATCTTATTTATAAAAAACCCAAGTTTAATGATTAATTTTAGAATTGAATGTTAGTTTTGTGACTGATGCATGAAGTACACATTTTTGCCATGATACAAAGACTCTAGAAATTATTATTCAGATCAAGCCTTATTCTGTTTGTGACATTTTGTTCGCTTTTATCTGATAATACCGAAACCCCTGATTTCACGGAACACTATTCTTTGACATACCAACTTGTTGTATATTGACAAATATCATCACTTATTGTAAATACAAACAAAAAGCCAAAACAATCAATAGAAATTTCAATGACATTGAAGAAGTTCAAAATAGACAAACATTTTAACAATTTTCACATTTACGTCACGGAAATATATTTCAAGATACTCAACATAACTCCTAGGTGAAAAAATATCTTCTTTAAAGTGAATGCCTATGTCCTCATATGCCTTAAAAAGCTAACCTGAACAGAAAAGTCGTGCAATATTGCCTTATTATTGTTTCCTTGACAAATGTTACGAGAACAGGTGTTTGATGTTATAAGTCTACAGTAATTAAGTGTCAAAATAGAATAACATTCTGTCAAATATGATTGCATAGGAATTGAGCCTCCTTTCGATTTGTTTGCATCCGCGATTTAGCAAATGTTAAAATCTCAATATTGAGCTCTTAAAGAGGATTTTGCATTTTCGCACTAAGATCATTGTGACATTTTTCGAGAATTTCTTTATTTCAGAGACAAAATGTCAGTCACTCGGTCTGACAGTAATTGCAAGTCTATTTCCTTTTAGAAGGTCTAGAATCATAAGTATCAGGTTAGAGAAAAAGGGGTATAAAAAGCTTATTTCAATCTTATTTTCAGTGTTCGTTTGGAAATTTGACACAAAAATTTAATGTAAGAGATGATACTACTACGTCAAATAGTGTTTCTTCTTTAAAAACATAAGACAGAACTACCAAGTTATTACATATATTGAGTCCATGACATATGTCTTTAAGATTTTAAAAGTTTCCTTTTCTTAGGTTGTAATGTCCCAGCTAGATTTTATAGATGAGGAATGTTCACTGTGTGGATCGCTCTACAGACAAAACGGATACAGAAGGATCGATATGGTACAACTTTTCTACAATTCTTGAAGGTAAAACGACTAAATGCAATTATGCGTTTTGCATCCCCCGACCCCTTCAGATGCACAACATACCATTTATAATAAGATAACAATTAAATAAATCACATTCAATATCTTGGTGAAACCAAAGCGACATTAGATTTCGACAAATCAATATATTAAAAGATCAAGGCCAGTATGTAATAAATGAACCTTATCTCCTGAGATCTATTCCTTTCAAGACATTCAGCTTTCTTGACACCTGCTCACTAATAATACTTGGCTGTATTCTGTACACTTGGTCATTTACAATTGATTGGATTCTGGACACTTGGTCATTTACAATTGATTGGTTTCTGTACACTTGGTCACTTAAACTTGATTGTATTCTGGACACTTGGTCACTTACACTTGATTGTATTCTGGACACTTGGTCACTTACACTTGATTGGATTCTGGACACTTGGTCACTAATTACACTTGATTGGATTCTGGACACTTGGTCATTTACAATTGATTGGTTTCTGTACACTTGGTCACTTAAACTTGATTGTATTCTGGACACTTGGTCACTTACACTTGATTGTATTCTGGACACTTGGTCACTTACACTTGATTGGATTCTGGACACTTGGTCACTAATTACACTTGATTGGTTTCTGGACACTTGGTCACTTACACTTGATTGGTTTCTGGACACTTGGTCACTTACACTTGATTGTATTCTGGACACTTGGTCACTTACACTTGATTGGATTCTGGACACTTGGTCATTTACAATTGATTGGATTCTGGACACTTGGTCACTTACACTTGATTGGATTCTGGACACTTGGTCACTAATTACACTTGATTGGTTTCTGGACACTTGGTCACTTACACTTGATTGGATTCTGGACACTTGGTCACTTACACATGGTTGGATTCTGGACAATTAGTCGCTAATTACACTTGATTGGTTTCTGGACACTTGGTCACTAACACTTGATTGGGTTCTGGACAATTAGTCACTAATTACACTTAATTGGATTCTGGACACTTGGTCACTCACACTTGATTGGATTCTGGACACTTGGTCACTTACACTTGATTGGATTCTGGACAATTAGTCACTAATTACACTTGATTGGTTTCTGGACACTTGGTCGCTTACACTTAATTGGTTTCTGGACATTTTGTCACTAATTACATTTGATTGGATTATGGACACGTGATCACTTACACTTGATTTGATTGTGGACACTTAGTCACTAATTACATTTGATTGGATACTGGACACGTGATCACTTACATTTGATAATTTTCATCTCACTCATTTATTGTAATTGGAGTACAGTGTTGAACTCTCCACCCGCCGGAGGCAACAAAAGTCGCCCTGTATTAATGAGCGTATACATTTTGAATAAAAGTATATATGTTTGTCATACAGCGTTTAAAAATTGAAACGGTAGTATACTTATTATTCATTTACTCTTTCGCGTATTCAATGGATTCTATTTTTTATTCGACAAAGATTCTTATGCCACGTGCTTGACAATGAATTTATAGCCTTTATTATGTTAATAATTCACCAAGGCTGATATATAGGATTTAAATTAGATTTATCTTAGGAGCACGATACTCATACTTTGTTCAACCATTCAACATTTACTCAAACTGGTTATTTTTCATAGAATTACTGATTAACAATAATGAAAGGAAATCAAAGAGCAATTATAATATTGTTAAAGAACTGTTCACAATAAATTTGATAGTTCAAATATCAAGTTTAAGAACGAATCTTTAAATTTGCATGATGATATCTTTTTCTCTTTCTCTTCTCTTTCAAGAATATGTAGTCAAGATTTCAAAAAGCTAAAAGTGGTCGTGGAATAATTTTTTCACACAAACAACGTGTCATTTTTCATTGATCGGCGGAGGGCAAGAGAGCTCCATTCATAGCTTGATCACGTGACAAAGAGTACGCGCTCAATACCGGTGAGGTCACCGAGCGGCTACGAGGTAACCGCTATTCTTCAAGGTGAAGGTCGCACTTGTTTACCATCGTTGCCTATCTTTTCAGGACCAACTATGTAATTTGATATAAACAGTCAAGAAAGCACGCTTGAATTTGCAATTAATTATTGTTTATTAGTATATATATATAGGTCTAATACACAAGATTTGTTGCATTTCGGTATCACTGCTTTTATTTTTACTTATGTAGGCCTATCCCCAAAACACAAGGGTAAATGCCTCCCTCTTTGAAATCAGAACAAATACTGATAACACACTAGGAATATCCAAAGTATATAGAGTGACCCCCAAAATGTATCATGCACTTCTTCTAATAATAAACTATGCGTAAAATCTTCGTGGATAGGTAAATTATTAGAAGGCCTATTTGCAAGATATGTTACATATTTCAGGTTATTAGCGCATTACTCATTTTTATTATCACATGGCAATTGAAGGGCTATTGAGTACTAGACGACCCCCCCCCCCCCCCCCCTCCCACACCATTTTTTAAAACATATATGCCACACAAGCAAGACAAATCCATCAAAGAACCAAGTTATATTTGTTTTTATGTCTATTGCAAAAGCTAGCCGAGCTATAGCGGACCCTGCATGTATGAAATAAGAAATGGATACTAAAATTAAAATGTTGTTTAGATAACTGTGTTGAAATAGATAAACTACTGATCAACATAAAAAAGACTGTTACTAATTTTACCATGATCTTTGCATGACCTTACACATGAGAGGCCTGGTACGGTTATTGATTGGTTACACACTTGATAAAAGACTGATATCAATTTCATTGCCACGTGATCATATCATCTGTTGTTCCTATACAAAAATAAAGCTGTAAATGTCAAGTATTTTTGTCAGAAAATTTATGCAAATGATGTTTTTGACATTTCCAATTTCATATGAAATCAAATGGAAGTAAATTAAGTAATCTATTACTGAATCTGATGTGATGACTTTATTTTTAAAGGATTTCTAATAATTCTACATTTTCAGATGTGTGATTAAAGCATGTAGGACCAGATTGATTAATGGCATTGGTTGTCATCGGTAATGATTTGCGTATTTTCGCGTTCTCCTCCAGAATTGCTGTACCCCCTAAGTTTTGTGGGGAGGCACCTTGCTCCTCTTGGATCTTATGACCATCTTGACCATATTGTGGGGAGGGGTAGATCAGTGGCAGGAGTTTATTATGGTGTATGTAAGTTTGTTATTACCATTAAAGAACTACTCCGTGATTTTCATAACATATTATTTACCTTTTATACGAACCTAAAATTCATATGTGGTGATATAAAATCAAAACATCTTAACTTTTCATGTCCAAAAAAATGTCCATGAAAATCTAAAAACAGCCTTATAAATGCACAGAGGTGTAGATATCACGTCCAATATACATGGATACTAGTTATATAACCTAAACAACATTATCAACTCCTAAATGCACTCCTGGCTGTTTCAGATAAGTCTCCATAATAACGTTTGACTATTTGACGCGCGCCACTTCCGGTTTTCGATCATAATTGCGACGTTCTACCTTCATATTGTCACTGTAAAAAACCAGTATGCGATCAAATGACACCATTGATTAAGTTTGGCATATATGACTCCAACAACTCACGGAGTGGCTCTTTAAGCCCTTTGGAAAACATTTGCACATGTAAGATGTAGCATTTGAGAGCGGATGTATGAGAATATAAATCATCGAGTCCATTTGTGCGTTACTGCTATAATGTTTAAGTTTTGTCAAGACGCACTCTGACCAGCAGCTTAAATTTCAATGCTTGATGTATAGTCATATAGAATATCGTTAAACTACTGTTTTCATTTGTAAATCGTAAACCATTGACCATCATGCAATATAATCACTGGGTATTTGTTTTCAATGTTATAAATGTCATTCATTTTCTAAATAACTTCTGTCTTGTGTTATTTCAACTTGACTTCCTCAAAAGACTAATATAGCCCCTCAAATTAATTTTGATAATTGCAATTCACATTTCTCCTAGTCCCCTTCAGTACATTGCATGGCCACAGATAAATGTAAAGTTTCCGTATATTCCTCCGTAGCTTTATGTCTCCCACTGTCTAGGTGGGGAATAAAACAGACGATTAGTCACCCCTCCGCCCCCATTCATTAGCCCTTCCCGGGTCGAGGTACCCTGCCCTGCCCTGCCCACAAGCCGACCGAGTGACATGGACAACACCAACAGAAGGTGGAGGCATCTCCATTACTGGTTACGGTAGACGTAAATATGGACGAATACTTCCTTTGTAGGGCCTTAGGCAAGTCTACATACACTTGAAAGTCTAGACATCGCATTTTCATCTTAGAATATTGTAGAAAAAAAACGGATTTTTGTATGAAGTCGGGTTTCACACCTTGAGTTGCTAAATAAGCTTGCAGTTTTCTGCATTCGTGGAATTTAAAGAGATATATATCTTGTTGAAAAAAAAAGAATTGAAACTCCTTTTACAACGCATAAAAATCTGCATGTAAAGCACACCTTTTTGATGAAAGATGTATTCTTAAACTTTCAATTGTACTATAGCAGTACGTCTATATGCATACATTGACTGATCATAACATTAGGATGTGCGATGATGTCAATACATTTTGATGAGTTGGAGATCTGATAAAATCAATAAATTTCAGATGTAGATTCTATAAATTTTGGATTTTATGTGAAATAAGGTTGAACAATGAAGCAAATTAAGATACTCAGAATCAGACAGAATTAAATAATGGTGTGAACATTTCTGTAAAATTTGAAAATAAATCTCAATAAAGAATCCCAAGCTTCAAAACATCTAGACATGCTCTACAGAGAAAAGGTATGGTATAAGATAGATGTGACTCCAATATATTGTATATCGAATCAGAAGCTACGAGACAAGCTATATCGACGTAAACAACTCTGTGTAATTGTATGTTTTGTTCTACTATATAAATGTTTGGGAGTGAGTCATTGTAAATGAGGCTTACACGCCAGAAAAACAACCAGCCTAGCTTGCAGAAGTCGCTATCCAAGTTTATTATGAAACGCTTATTATGTCTGCAAAAGCTTCGCGACTTACCTTCAACTTACCGTAGGTTTGACAATCAAGGCCATTTAACGTTAAAACATTTAGTCCCCAAAAATTATCTTGGTGATTTAGAATATATTCAGAATATGGAGAGGAAGATAAGATCTAAAATAGGAAATGTAGAACTGAGACTTGCTGAAGGGGACTTGATGTCATGGAAGGGTTTTATGGTCCATGCAAGAGACTCCGAGACGGCCTTCGTACTCATCCTTCTTTTAAATGAGATTTCTTTAATACGACGTGATTGACTTGCTATTGTATTTGTATAATATAATAGCTCAGGTTCGTTGCACGAAGCAATCGTAAGCCTAAGGTTAACCTCAACGACATAGTAACATTGCACAAGGCTACTTACTTACTGACTCAATGTCACCTTAAAGTTTCCTTTTACCCATGACTGCGCCCTGGACGATAAACGACAGACTACAGGCCGAGACAGTCGGTTACATTATTTGACTTACTATATGTAGTCTATTTAGTTAGTGAGTGATGTATATTGTGTCGTTTGGGCAATATTTCAGGCATAAGTTGCATGAGGTATTAGGTTATTCATTGAATGAACCTCTCACGTGTTTTCATGTTTAGAAAATGGAATTGGATTGAATAGATTTGAGGTATAACTTTATTTCCTGAACAAAATACGCCCGAAGAAAATATGTAGAATTCTGAAATAAAAGTTGGCATCAGATTAGAGTAACATTCCTGAAATTAACAAGTATATGTATTTGTTTTTCGCACTTTTTCGTAATTTCATGAATTGTTTACTTCCGATATCTTCCAAAACACTTTAATAAGCATGTTCCAAGTCGAGCCTTCCATGAGGTCAAGTGTCGAATCCACGTGTTGTATTAATTTGTTTACCCCATAAAGACTGGTCAGTTCAACTTATCTCGTGTTGACTGACCAGACGGATAGTGACCAGCTGTGGGGTTACTCGATGGTCACTCATACATACACTTGCTTCCCGTCTCTAGTTCAGTACACAGTTATATTTTCAAAGCATGACTTCGAGACTATGTAAATATTAGATAAGTTTTGTGATACTTTAGGCAAATTAGAAGCAAGAAAAGAGATACCCTAAATTTGATTTGAGTTAGTATTGGAGGTTTTTAGGACTCATAGACTTTGTAAACTCTCCTTTATTTTATATTTCTTTATTTCGGTTGATATTTAGGCCATCGGCCTATAACAACATAGAATACATAAATATTAACAAACATAATACACATGCGTATACATCAAGACATATAAGATGTTTATGCTATAATAATATGTTATAATTCCATAGCATGGTAAATAAACATTGCAATTTTTCTAATGCGTTCTTCATTTTTATCTGACATTAATTCAATGAATTGGTGTTTTGACCTTATTGCAACATTAATGTATTGCTTTCTAATATGTGAAAATGATTCACAATAGAGTAGAAAATGATACTCATCTTCGACCTCTCCTGATCTACACAATCTGCATATTCTATTTAAGCGTTCTACGCCATTCATCTACCAGTTTCTATTTCAAGTGGAAGGACTCCACAACGGAAGTTTGCCAAAGCACTTCTAAATTTATTTATTTGAAATGAATTTATGTAATCTTCGGTTTCAAATCTGAGTTTAAAAGTTTTGTAAATTTGAAGTTTGGATGTCTTCTCTATCGCTGTATACCAATCTGATATAAACACATCTTTTATCCTTTGTCTGAATTCATTAATGAATAAATTTACGTTTTGTACCCCCTGGTTTACCCAGACATACATAAATCCGTTTAAGCACAAAACTTTCCTAACTCTAGTTACCCAGTTGACTTTACCATTTGTGTCATACAGGAGTGACATTTTGTAGGATTTCTTGGCATATCTATGGTCAGGCATTCTGCTTATCTTGAGCCAAAATTTTACAACTCTGACCATAGTATTAACAAATATTGGGAAACGGCCACATTCACCAAGAACTGCATTATTTGGTGCTTTAATTGCTAGTTTAAGATATCTCTTGCAAGCTGTTATTTGAATTCTCTCTAGTTCATCGTAATTTTTTATATCCCCAGATTTCACAGCCATACGTTAGGATCGGTAATATTTTACAATCAAATATTTTGAAAAATGACTTTTTGTAAAGCAATTCATGTTTAGCGTATTGAGTATACAATTCAAAGCTCGTTTACCTTCCATAGCTCTTTTGTTGATTGCATACTTCCATGATAACTGAGGGGTGAAATATAAACCTAAGTACTTGTAAGTATTCACAATTTTCAATTCTCCCCCATCAAAATTCCATTTTACATTTTTACTTAAAACACCTCCCTTTCTGAATACCATTATATTCGATTTAGCCATATTTACCTTAAGTCCATATTCAATCGAAAATGAAACTCTCAAAAGTATGGAAAACCTTTAAAAAGGCAAACTTCAAGGCAACTGGGCAGGTGAAGTGGATAATAGAGGAAGTGCGGATTAAACAGTTTTAAAACAGTTAAAAGTTAAAAGTTAAAACTTGTATTTAGAAACACGATTATGTCAAGGATCCAATGGAGTGTGTGCTATAAGAATGTGCAAGTGCAAAAAATTGCCAAAAGCATCTTTACCCGACAAGGCGACGATGGCGGATACGAGTGTATGCATGATTGGCACGCAGATGTTGGTAGATGCATGGGTAAAATCTAGGCTTGCTGAATGAGGACCTGGACTGTATTAAAAGACTCCAATTTTAAACACATCCATGATGCACGACTTAATTTGACACTGCTAGGCCCATGGCGGAAACGCCATTAAAAGCACGAAGGTTGTACTGAAAGTTTTACACACGTTGCTTCGATGTGTCGAGGCTGACAGTGATGCTAGGAAGGTTTGCTGACAGTGATGCGTAATAATTTGGATAGGTTGACGCGTAATTAAAAGAAGGTTACCCGAAACTGTTCTTTCATATCTTTTGGATTGAATACCAAAAGCAAAGGGAGAGACAAAAAAAAATAATAAAGGCATGGCCATGAGAGAGAGACAGGCGAAAAAATGAAGTTCTGGTCATCAGAGAGACAGGAAAAGAAATAACGGTCTGGCCATGAGAGAGACAGGCGAAGAGATAAAGGTCTGGTCATGAGAGGCACAGGAAATGAAATAATTAAAGGTCTGGCCATAAGAGAGACAGGAAAAGAAATAACGGTCTGGCCATGAGAGAGACAGGAAAAGAGATGAAGTTTTGGTCATGAGATAGACAGGAAAAGAGATGAAGTTTTGGTCATGAGATAGACAGGAAAAGAGATGAAGTTTTGGTCATGAGATAGACAGGAAAAGAGATGAAGTTTTGGTCATGAGATAGACAGGAAAAGGGATGAAGTTCTGGTCATGAGCGAGACAGGAAAAGGGATAAAGGTCTGTGAAGTGGCTTTGGAATCAGCTTTAAGGAACAAGAAAGCGCACCGACTCTGAGCAGACACAAGTCGCCTGAATGGAAGCTCCTGTTTTACACGATAGAAACGTACAAGTAATGTTTTTCTTACTGATGGACACTCTATGAGACTAACTAATTTCAAGCGAAGATTTAGGAGAGAACAACCTTTTGTCAACCCCTAACAGGAAAATCATATCTCCCTATATCGTACATCTTTATGAAACTTGAGTATGACTATACTGAATAACCCCCGTATTGATCACAGCTGGGTATACCTTTCTCATTAAAACGTAATATACAAAACTTGTAAACGAAGGAAGATTATTCTCATTTTAAAGTTGCTATCTCCTATTTATAAATAATAAAAGGAAATGACATGACAGGCAGAGATTTAATTATCCACCCGCTAACTGTCCACAAATACTGACTAATTCTTACTTTTGTTGTCTGTAATCAAGCTTACTCGTAATTATACCGCTTAAATTAATTCATGAATCATTAGTTCCAAGACCCCAATTTGACAATCATGAAATATTAATATGAACATCAGGACTATCATGGATAATTGACATGAAGATCTTTATAACCTTTAACATAAAAGTTTTATTTCCCTATAGGCTACATTTTATTTGTAAAGGCTTGCAATCTCATAACTAGACTTATTTGTGAGAAAAATAACAGTATTGAATGTTCATACTTAAATCAAGGGTATAGGTCCAAGATGTTTCTTCGACCTTCGATACTGACATCTTTGAAGTAAACCATGGTGAGTCAGTGCCGTAAATAGATGGATCTTCGTAACACGAATTAATAACCGAGCCATTCCGAATGCACGTTACTGACAAGCTCTTGAGATTCTTAAATGAGGACAAAGTTCATATGCATAACATTATGGTGATCCCAAATACGGGCATGGCACGAGTATAGTATTTAGTTCCAACTGGTTGCGAGCAAATTGTCATTCGTAGTCTAAAAATAGATCTTACACAAACGTACTAGTTTCACTAACGCGACTATTGATCGAGTTATTCGCGGGCTCGAAAAAATTCCACATTCAATTCAGAAGTGTCCTTGAACTTCGCAAAAGGAATTCAAATATTTACGGAATGTTGAGTATCACAACTACTTATTTTTTTATTATTGCAAAAGTTGTTGCTGACCTTATTTTATATGGAGGTTTTCTAACTACACGTCAATAAATAATAACATATTATTATAGTTTAAACTTTTCTGTTATAAGTTAAATTTGGATATACGTCCCTAATGGTGTTAATTCAATGAAGATCAGGATTTCAAGAACAAAAAAAGAAGATTTATATGTACATTGTATATAAATATAGGTATTGATGCATTCTATTGCAAAGAAAACTAAAACCAATTTTAAAAGGTAGGCTGATTTTTTTCTGCGCGTTTCCATTGGATAGATTTACTACAATATCTAAACCGAAATCCCAAGTATGTCAATAGTTTCATGGTCCTGACGACTTAAGCATGAATTCGACATCTTAACAATGCTTTGCTTGCCGTAGATAAGGTAAACCTTTACCAAACCTAGTTAAGACTGCATAGAAAATATGGATAAGAAATACTTAGATATTAACTAGTCAAACTAGGAAACATGACTAACATCACAATAAGACACAATTAGTTATGTTACAAGTGACATGCTATACCATATTCAATGTAAACACCCAAATAAACACATAATGTATTATGTTTGAAACTATATCACCTAAAATCGTATATGTACGTATATATAGTTATATTAATTACTTAATATGATATGTAAAAAGAATACATTATACGACATAATCTTATATTCTACACAATAGACAATTTTATGTAAACGATAGCGCCATATATGGTATACTACAATCATGTATTTGAATAAGCATTATAACAATAGTACAAGCTATCACAACTAATCTATATATAAGTTTGTAAAAGAAACAATAATGACTATATTATACTTTATTACAAGCATTTACATATAAATCATCATACTATGTTATTCTAGAAGATTTAATTGAGTAACGCCGCAGTAAAAGTACAAGAATGAATTTAAACCGTGTCATACTGTTTTACTGAAAGTATCTTTTTTAACTTCAACAAGGTTACAACTCTAATATACTTTATGCATCTATGTTAGATATAGCACAGTATAACTTACAAGCACTTATACGTTATCCTTATAATATAGTATACGTAAAGATCATTTAGATGGTTATTTCGGCATAACATTCTGATATACATAAACAAATGAGTCTAGGTAAACAAAACACTTCCGATCGACTCCTGCATCTAACTCTTAAAGAGTGCAACAAGTAATCATGCCAAAGCGAAAACAAAACCGTTGTTTGTTTGGTTACGCATATAATGTGAGAGCAAGCAAATCAATTTCAAGAATTTGTAAACATGACAAGGTTAAAGAAAAATGACATTCCAAAACAGTTTGTTTTAGCGTTCTATGGTTGAAAATATTGACAAAGCGACAGCATTGGCCAACATGGGGAGAGTAACATCCGTGATAGGTTTATAGTCTGCTTTCATTGTTCGACTTGTAGAGTGATTTTCACGGGAGTGGATTTATTGATCTATGTGATGCATAAGGTCAATAATTGCATCAGTATTGGAAAAAGCTTGATGACACTCTTTCCAGTTCCCATTTCAAATGTCATGTTTTGGAATGACCCGTGTTCAGCTTTCTTGCATGCTTTATAGTTGCCTTCTTTACAGTCTTCACGATGAACACGACGTTATTTCCCCGTGGTTGTTTGGTTAAAGCATCCACATATACTATATATGACAATGTAAATATTTCACTATATTGGTAAAATACATCTTAATTCTACAAGTTTGAACAAGAAGTCGTGTACTGAAAACATACCTGTCTCACCAAATTCCATACATCGTTGAAATATACTACATTCTTGTTAGTCGAGTCATCGACACGGAGCAAGTAGATGTTATAGAAGCATTGTGTGCTTATGTTGTTTTTAAAATGTTATGTTTTGTATTCTTTGACACATGATAATGAAATTAATGGTATAAACAATTGTAAATAGTTGATGTTATAACCCTGAGACCTTCGTACTGTTATATACTTTACTACAATATATGCGAGAAATTTATTTGATCAGATACTTTAAAAACATTGTTCACACTTAACAGCGTGAGGGTGTACCAAGTGTTACTTATTGCACCACGATATAGTCTCTGATCGATACAGTTTACTAGCTACAAGTTGTAACAATAAGCTGTACAGGGTGAACCGGTCTCCGTCTGAACAAGAGAAGTAGACTTGCATGAGTAGTTCGGCTAACATGTTTACTTGTATATGTAGGTAGGGCTAGGATATAAATGAGGAAACAACGATTGAGTTGGAAATGTCCCAACCTCTGATGAACGATAGTCACGAGAAGTTTAAATTGAAAACACATTTAGAATTAGTTATTCAAACGAAGGCTACAAAAACATCAGGCAAACGACCTTACTCTTTCAGAGAGAGGGTCACAATTTGGTCGATACAAATATTCATAATGGGCAGAGAAAATGACTCTCAAAGAGCCACTCCGTGATTTTCATAACATATTATTTACCTTTGATACGAACCTAAATGTCATATGTGGTGATATAAAATCAAAACATCTTAACTTTTCATGTCCAAAAGACATATATATGATAAATACTGGTTTTCCATGACAATCTAAAAACAGCCTTATAAATGCACAGAGGTGTGGATATCACGTCCAATATACATGGATACTAGTCATATAACCTAACAAACACTATCAACTCCTAACTGGCCTCCTGGCTGTTTTAGATAAGTCTCCAAAATTACGTTTGACTATTTGACGCGCGCCACTGTCCGGTTTTCGATCATAATTGCGACGTTCTACCATCATATTGTCACTTTAAAAAACCAACAACCTTTAAAATGTGTCTTTTTGGTAACAGTCGATACTTCGCGATCAAATGACACAAATGATTAAGTTTGGCATATATGACTCCAACAACTCACGGAGTGACAGTAAACATTTGAAATAGACGGGATATTTAATATAAGTGCTTTTAAGTGATTGGTTTAGATTGGTTCCTGATTTTGTTCCCTCTAGTAGTCTAGATTTGTTTAAGCGGGTATTCGATTGTGATATATTCAAGAGTTAGTGCTGTTTCTACTATCTACAATCTACATACTTTGAATTGTCAATATCCTTAAAACCGTAGAACAAGAACAATATATACAGTCAACTTACACGCTGTCAGTTTATCAGTCCAATCTTTATCTATCCAAAAATAAAGCCACTGGTTCTGTAGTTCTGTTATCTATCATTTAAAGTGTACTAAATATAAATAAACCTTTATAGAGTTACCAGTGCCATGGAGTCTGCACAAAACAAATCGGCGTTTTCTTTATTTCTGTTCTAAAGAAGATGAAAACAAGAAGATGATGGCAAGGCCATTAATAGCGGCCAAGCCAAGGTGTCTGAACCGTTTAGAGACGACACGGTACCAAATCTACATATCAAATCATCCCCATTGACCTAGATGTCGGAACACACTATTTCAACCCTATGGAGTCAGTGGGTCTTAAGAAGAAGTCGAAAGCATGTTGGACGTATGGCGGACGCCACGCCATGCCGATTGCTCATCGGGCCTTCCAGCCTAGTATCAGTCAAAATGATGATCAAACAATAATGACTGACTCGCAGATATCTGCGGACCTTGTTAATGCAAGTCTACTGTCACTAGCCCACTGAAGAAGAGTTGGTGCCAATCTTCGATCGGTTTCTCGTCTACATTACTTTCTGCACGTATTCACGCTCTAGACTGTCCAACGGTTCCCTCATCAAATATTTTGCTTATACCTTATACCTTTGGCCCTTTCACAACAGAGCTCGTAAAGCAATTCTACAAGTTACCAAGGCTACAGTTGGTCAATTACATTGAAACGTATTTATCATAAATCCTGCACGGGCTCAGGAACGTACACATTTCTGAAGTAAGGACAATGAGTAAGTCTATAACTAAGCCTCACTGCTATGTCCGTGTTGTAAACATGTTGTTTTGTAAACATGATGAGGGTATTATGGTTCAAGCGACATTGTGTATTCTAACGTCTTATTTGACTTTGATACCTGCTTAAATACCATATTTGCTGATTTAAGTTAAAATCATGTCACTTGACTTGCCTTTTACTCCCCAAACGTCAGACAATTACTGCTCCGTCCCAAGATAGCAGTGGGAGAGGATCTCACTAAATACTGTCTTATTTGGGAGCCTTGCAAACCAAGCAGATTGTGGGAGCTACCTTTGGTTGATAAGCACAAATTTGACAATAGCTATTATTTCAAGCTTAATTATTTTCCATTGATATAATTGATTGTTTTGTTAAAGTAAAAGTGTAGACTTACTCTTACGTTTGAAAAATAGCACACATCTTATTTTCCCATCTGTAAATGTTTTTGGCTATTCACACTCCCAAACACTGAAACCGACGCTCTAACGAGCCACTGTGACAGCGCTGATGAAGTTGGTAAGTTAGTTCCTTTTATAACAAAGGTCTGAGTTTGAGATGTTTGATATTTTATATTATAATGTTTGTATTTAGGTAAACTAAGGCTTAGCATATTTTGTTTATCATTCTTAAAAATTATTTGACGATCTAGGGATTTTTAGTCGATTTTAAAGTGAAAATCACGAGAGTCAACGTACCACTGCAGATAAATGCCGGTCGCACGTGCAACGCATTTCAAAACCGAAAACACATTGGATCGACTCTCAATGACTTTTCATTACAGTGTACACCACTTAATATTTTAGTACACAATTTTTTTACCCCCGCTGTTTCTGTCGGTTTATAAGTTGGATAAAACATGACGCTTGGCATTATTGAAAAGTATGCCCTCCTCCCTCGGGAAATGCCCGTTGGCGTCGGGCATACCTTTCAAAAATGCCCGCGGATCAGGTTTTATCCTACACTAAGGAAGCACGAATGTTTTGCAAGTGCGCTAAGGAGAGTTATATATGTTTACTAGCTTTATCATTGCTTTTCGTAAGTCATATGACCTTTTTACTTCCTTATAATCTTTTAAATTGTATATGTCCCATTGAAAAAGACTGAACAAACCTCAGCTCTGTCGCGTCAAGCGCTATTGACATATTGCCGCTTCATTCGTCACAGACGAGGAAAAAACAAGGCCTTTTGCACGGCATTAAGCACACGTAGACACCTCGCGGAGGTTGATTAAATATGCTTGAACAGATGACTGTGCCACTGTGTCTCAACTTATTTAGTTTCAATGGAGACGACAAATCTATTGGATACACACAGTAGGAGGGACAGACTGCACCGGGCCGGAAAGACTACCTATAAAGCCTATTCTAATTGTCCCACATGAGCAGTGCACCTGTCCTCAACCAGTTGCACCGGGTCTGCAAAACATATCAACTGGATGCGCATTAGTCGGGAGTGGTTCCCTCGCAAAGCGTAATTTGCATCAGTCTCAGTAACTGGTTATTCAAGCCTTGCAGCTTTACAATCTCTTTCGCCAAACCTCCAGCTTACTGCGGTAGACCTCGATAGCCCTTTCAGAAATAATAAGAAGGTCGCAACTTTTAGCTTCTCCCAAACCACGGATTTGGCGCTCAGCGGCACGGTTAGAATTAGCTAGTGGTGGAAACTGCCAAAAGTTATGCATTCAAGGGAAAGTTTTAAGTGATTGGAATACAGAGAAACTGAGAATTAACAATGGAAAATGGTCAAACATTTATGCCCGAATTAACAAACATATCCATAGAATCTCCCTAACAGCAAAAACAGGATGAAGGTTTCTTTATGTAGAATTTGACCTTTTCGCCTCAGGGTCTAGCTAAAGTTTTACCATCTGAATTAGATCTTCTCGGTGCATTGGAAGACGTTGACATTGTAGGGTCAAATATAGAGGTATTTAATTTAAGGACGAGGAAAATAGATGAAAATGTATTGTTGATTATGAAACAGGTTTGTTGTTTTTGTCCTTTCTTGAAGCATAATTTAGTTCCTTGATATTGACGCCTCATTGTACATAAGCGTAATTGTATCTGTGAAATCCCTAAAATACCCTAATATGTATTATTGATATGGCTCGTACGGCTCCGTATGGCATGTTTAATATCAGACAAATCCTGTTTATATTTAAGACAAATCTTGTTTATATTTTGACCAATCCTGTCCAATTGTAGTATCATTGACATCAGATGGAACCCATCAAACCGATTCAGTTGTAACTCGCTCAGTATCTCTCTACAGGGATGCTGTCAGGTGACCTTGAACTCCGGCCAAGCAACGACCTTTTAAACAAGTTTCATATATCTAAAAAAGTCGAAAATGCCTAAGATAAATTTCATTTTCAAGAATTCCTTTTCAAATTATTTCAAAATTTCAAAATGTACATGTTTCTCTAAAGCATTTTCATTGCAGATGACAGTAGAGACATTTTAGCAAAATGTGGAATGCAAAACATCAAACAGTGTATCGATCCCCTTGTTCTGTGTATATCTGGTGTCATGATGGTCGCATAGTAGACCTACACGTTTAAGTCTTCTTTAATGGTTAAGTCACTTTATACGACTCATGTGTTTATTTCAGTCCCTCAACTAGAAGGAGGCTAATTACAAGAAGTCTTGACGTCATAACTCATTAGCGAATCCTTTCCTCAATAATCATGCAGCCATGAAAAAGAAACTCGTTGTCCTGCCTCATAACATATAGCGGTAGTGAAGTGCATCGGGACTGTCATTATCTATATCTATATACTTTCTAATATTGAATACTTCCAATATCTTCCGGTGAAACAAGTTTTTGGAACGTTACTTTCTGTTATTTCCTTCGTTAACCAGAATGTCTGTAAACCAGAAACATATTCCGGTCACACTCTAACCCTTAAGAGAAGACGTCCGAAGGGATATGGAAATATTTTTCAGGGTATTGACAGTACGCTAATACCTTCTGCCGTATACAATATGTCTAGTACAGCTGTTGGTACAGATCACGTCACGTGGAAGTCCATGTGACTTTAGTGAGTTGACGTTGGTCGGCCGGCAAGTTGTACGAAAGCGGAGAGGGGTAATGTTGTTAGGAATGCAATATTGAAAAAATTATTGCAAACTTTAGACGAGATAATTATTTAAGTGATGGAATATTTGTCCGGCGTGCATATTTGCCTTGCGCTAGATAAGACTATGAAGATGCAACCGGAAGCTCTCTGATTTCCTGCTCATACCGGTGCCAGTCTTTCTGAAACATGTCAAGAGAAGGACTCACCTAATGCCTTATAACTTGCAAAATGCGTTCCTTAATCAGCAACTGAATTCTCCTGGAGGAGCAAGCATTTCAAACGTTTGTCAGCCACTAAGTTCCTCCGTTAAGTCACTATTTATAAACTAGCGGGTACACACTTTAATGCTTGGTGGAAAAGGCGACCTTTCTCAGCCCTTCCTTTACTTGTTGGTCTGTGGTTGTACATCCTTTTTTTCGAAGTCAGTGTATATAACGGTTCACCCACCAGATGATGACTTCGCCAAGTCTTGCTGAACGTCTCCAGATATTGCTATATACATGATCACGTGACATTTGTAAGACACACTTACACATGATATAATTAGAGCTACGCATCACCTATAAGTGTGCTGTTCACTTGGTCTAGTGCACATAACATACAACCTCATCAACTGTATTTTTTTCAGTATGCATTTGACAGCGCAACCGGCCTGTAATTAATATAGGAAAACAGCTTATACATTAACAAACATGAGGTTACCTTTGGGGCGTGCCGATGTTAGATATCACCCAGTGAGTCATGTTATACTGGACTCGCCAGGCGGTATGATACTTATGTGTATAATGTTTATTTCATTATTTATAGTCATCTGATCGAAAATAGGACAAAGCTCCCTACCTGCGCA
The DNA here is from genome assembly GCA_921293015.1 of Phorcus lineatus. NCBI lineage: Eukaryota > Metazoa > Mollusca > Gastropoda > Trochida > Trochidae > Phorcus > Phorcus lineatus. Next base: position 26,225,040 of record OV121085.1, on the reverse strand, counting down.
TACCAACCACAGCAGGATATGAACACCATTACTCTGATGAGTTTCAAATGTATATAGAACTGACATTTTTTGAAGATTGAAAACGATAAATATGCCTATAATCTTATCGGAAATAGGACAAATCGTACATTCACACACTGTTTATATCGATACTCGATACATGAGCAGATGCTTATAATAAAAATGTGTTGGAATTGAAGGCAAAAGTTTTGGTACGGATTTTTATAGAAAAAAGCATACTTTTGATCGAATATTATGACAAATCTGCTTAGTTACATATAGCAAATAATTATAAAGTGATCTTTTATGGATATTGTCGATATCAAATAAAAAGGCTGCATCATTTCAACTTGACATACATGTAATATAAAGGCTATCATTAAATACTACAGAACTTATGCATGCTTTCACGGAAATTTCACATTAATTTTTTTTCTGAACTTCTGCATGAAAGCATGGCATTGCTTAAGAAGAAAACTCTCGGTTTAAGATTAAAAGCGACTATATCTATTTCGTATTAATACTTTATTGCAAACCAGAATGAGAATAATTTTGTTACTAACATCGTCACCTGTATGATATAAGTTATAAATCAGAGCATTCGATACAATAGGGATATATAAATCAACGAGTGAACAAAAATAGACATTGACACGTGCATAAAAAGATTTAACTAACTAAACTAAATATCTCTCTAAAGTTTGAGGTAGAATCAAAACGACTACCCTACGAACCCCAAACCACACACAATTCAGGGTAGTTTGACGATCTATTGGATAAGGTTCAGACTTCAGAAAGTTTTTCGCGGTTTTCTATTAATATCAAATGATTTAATTAAGTTATCTTTGACATTATAGGCGTAAAGTTTATTTGTTTCCCGCAGGAAGTTTTATAGATTTCAAAGAGGAAGTGTTATTTATTGTCAATTTGTGAAACCCTTGCACATTATTTTCCTCGTAAGTAAACCGGTGTCCGTCTATGAAACAATCGTAAAAATGCACAGATGATAGATCTACAGCTGTATCATTGATAATCTAAATTACGGTTTATTAGCAAGAAAAAAACCTCCTTATCGCCAATGATCGTATTTGTTAAAACTTGGTAAAACCGGGAAGCTACGGTGAGGTATGAAGTTTTTTGTTAATTAAATTGAAGCGTTCGACATTGCATTATCGACACCGTCTGAGGCAATAAAGCTTTATTGAGGTCACTGTGTACACAGCATTATTCACTCATATGAGTAAGTTCTTTCATATGGCTTGACGCGGAAAGTAATCCAAGTAATTATAGTTAACGCCAACTTAAAACACAAAGAAAGTGATATGGTAACCATAAACAACACAATATTATATGATAATTCATTTTGTATTTGAGGACTTTAAAAGTTAGACAAGTAATATCGATTACTAGTTTGTGAGACAGACTAGATCTCTATGAATATTCTTCCGTCTGTGTCGGATATCTGATTACACAGTGCACAGTGCGAGTTCTGATTTAATCTGACATCGCACAACAGGGCACTGTTATTCAAAATAAATAGATATTTCACACTTGGTATGGATTCTAAACCTGCATAACTGGTTTCCGCAGCTTGAATCTCAGTCCATGAACACACCAACAAGAACACTTGACAATTGTGATATTTGATTTGATAAATAATAGTTTTATTTTTCTGTTAAAGGGGCACAGAGTATGTTGTTGTTGTCATATGTGTCAAACTTTATAAATGGTGTTATTTCATCGAAATGCAGTTGTTGTTTCTGAAATTAACAATGCCTATCATATAGCATGATTACATTAATCGACAAATCGAAAATTCGACATTTATGATAGAAAACCGGACAATGGCGCGCGCCAAAGAATCAAACGTAATTTTAGAAACTTGTTAATAGCAGACACAAAGAGAGATATAGGTTGCTATTGCTTTGTAGGTTATTCAACTTATTATACATGAAAATGGGACGTTGGATTTCGAATTAACAGTCGACAACGAGAAAATATCATTAATTTTGGCATTTATGAGATAAGATGCAACTTCAGATATGCGATTTGAACTTTACTCAGGTCATGTGATATTTTGGCTCTATTCAAGCCAGAACCTTTTAAGCTTGGATGATGAAATTTTAAAAAAACCATAACTTTTTCAAACTGTATAATTAAAGGCACAAGCGCACACCATTGCTATTTCGTAAACACAACGAATCCACAGGTACTGCATATTTCTCGATATTACTAACGAAACACATTCAGCTTATCTACCTAGTAAGTTATTTTGCACATATGTACGTATTCAGGTTATATGGTGGATTCTAAAAGAACAGAAGTATTAAATGCAACGTTGCATTAAATCCGCATGAACTGCGATATCGGAAATATTTAAATTTTGCTAACGACCAGAAAGCGAATATGGCAGCCACTATAGTTAATCCTAAACTAGTGTTATCAAATCATTAATTTCCGAGATTGCTTTAATAAACTTTATTTCATCCTCTTTTCTCACTTAAAGGTTAAGGCAACTTGAAAAGCTGTACACATTACTAGTACAGCCGGCTGAAAGCTTAACTAAATGCCTATGTCCTTACATCATTATTATATTATATAATATATTGTATAATTATAATTAGCCAATTTGAACCGTGCTATAGTGCCTTTAAAAAGCATAATGATGCATACTTATGTGCTTCAGTTGAATAACACTTTTGTGTGTTCACATAAAAACAGTTTAAGTAATGTTTTCAATTCCCTAAGTCAAAATATTTTCATTTGTGCGCTCTTATAACAAGAATTCAAAGAATGTATGCTTATAATTAAGAAGACGAATGCCGCCATTCTTGTTTATCTAAAGGTACTGAAACACGTTTTTAAATGGTTGTTAAGTTCACATTGTCCTCATTATTTTATGCAGACTTGATTGTCTTCAAAGGATAAATTAGCTAATTATCCAACTCAATTTCAGTTGAAGAATAAGGTTTCACGTGTGGGCATAAACTTCATGCTGCCATTTAAGTGTGAACAAATTTAATTCATTCATGTTAGGTATATTGATTTTAGTAGCTTACCAAACTCGTACGTTCTGTAAAGCTCATATTTTATTGATTGAAAAAGGCAATTGGTAACATTTGCGTTCATTTTGTGAGATCACTTTATTTCACAAAGAAAACGCGCTACTTTAAGAAATATGTGTTCGTTTCTAAATGTTAATTTTATGGGCCTTGTGGCATTTACTCTTTCAAATTACCTTTGATTAATTACTATTTGATAAATTTATGACAACCTTAACTACAAGTTCAAGTTACTTAGTTTAATTACAAAGCTATTTTAAAGGGGCTTAAGAAATAAAAAATAAATGTTTTCATTGCAAAACAATGTTTATCAATCAACAGGAACAGTGGACGTACCATATTCAGTTAATGATGCATTTCCCAACCTCAAATGATTAAATGTTACAACAACAGCATACTTAATTTTCCTGTAAGCTTCGGAATATCATAAAAATAGTACATTTATTTACCTGCGGTCATTTCGTTTTAGATACGTTCATGAACTTAAACTCAGCCTAAATTGATGCGTTGCCATTTCAAAAAAAAGCATATAGTATCAAAATAACACAATTTTAGACCTTTATCAACATATAGCATATTCTGTCTGACAGCAAGAACGTGATATTTTACCTTCCGTATAAATAAGCTTCGTGATGTGTTCTAGACAAGACAGACTACTTACAATAGATCAGCGTGTTGTTCACTGACTTTCAAGAGTTGCTCGCTATATGTGGTCATGTCAGCATGACCTGTACAACCGTGAGTGCCAGTTCAAAAAAAACCTCTCTAACAGACTTAGACATAATATTTCCTGGGGATAAACTCATAGGTTCAACCGAACCGTGAAGTGAATTTTCAATCAACGGTATTTATTTTTCTTAAGAGTAGACCTTCTGACAGGTGAGATGAACTGGGTCGGTAATAGTGAAGCATGGTGAGTAGAGATGAGGCATAGATGATGAGGTGAGGTGAGTTGAAGTAAGTCAGTAAAAGTAAAAGTTGAGGAAGTAAGTTGAGATAAGGGGATTTGAAGTAAAGTACGGTGAGGTGAGGTGAGGTGAGGTGAGATGATATGTGGTGAGGGGAGAGGAGATGAGGTGAAGTGAGTTGAGGTGAGGTGATAAGGTGAGGCGAGGTGGGACTGTTTCCAACTTAAAGGAAAAGGCATGGGAACACCCTTTTCAAAGCTTTCTAAACCAATATGTAAAAGCATCACATAATGTTAGTGTAATAAAGCAGACCCCTTTCATTATATCAAGTTCAGATCTATATATATGTTTCTTTTTAAACTGAGACTTACTAAAATTTGAGTAAGCAGGTGTATTTTTTTTGTCCTGTCCGCCTTCTTCCCCGGTAGATCAACAAATGTCACCAGAAGGAGCGTGTATAATAAGTCCGCTTGTCCTGGTCTAATGTTTACTGTATCTTATTTCGCCTACTTTCAAATTCAGTTTTCCTGGTTTATATATTGCTCCTCGTCAGTAAAAGGTTTAACATTGAATTGTGACATTTTAATGAAGGTATTAATTTCCGAGAGCTGGTTGAAACTGTTCTTGCATTGATATGAAAAATATATGGACAATGCTATCTGCTAACAGAAACGATGTTTAGTGACATCACTATCCTATTCGAACGCTTCGTTTAGTTCGTCTTTTTATAATTATAAATTTCAAAGCAAATCCAAGTTTTAGATTGGCGTTCATGTGCAGGTTCCATATTAGCCTCGACTATATTACCATAAAACTAAGCAAAAAATTAAAAACTGAAAGTGTCGAACGTCTTAATCGATAGGTTTTGAAGGTCAGATAAAGTAACTGAACTGTCTCACTGTTTCATCTTAGTTAGACATGAATATTCTCAAGTATTTTGATTGGTGTAATTCTTTCTCAGATTTGAGCTTAATAAAACTCTTCTAACCATAAGCATCTCTTTGAGACAATACAAAAACAGTTCGCGGATCAATTTTCACGGCAGAGCTAAGGCCCGACCACTAATACCCAGTGGTAATATTGAGGTCAGTTCCAGGTAAGGTTACAATGAAGAACACATATCAAGCTTATTGCATCAGAATTACAAAGAGATGTATCTGTTCAAAACTCGTACGACATAGGCGAATAGTGAGACATAGTCTAACACTGTCACAACAGTTGTTTAAGGAAAGTGACGGCCAACACCTATAGCCAAATAGGCCTTCTAGGCCTGATGAACTAAAAAGCGATAGAAATTCTGGAACACGAGTTTTTGATTTCGAGAAGGATATATGATGATATCAGTGATGATAGTTATGGTTAGAATGGGGATGATTATAACGACCCAGGGCGTACTGGGAGTCTTCTTTACTGTTTGTTTAAACTGAGTCCTTGATATTTATTTCCCATTAACCAAAACATGAAGAGTATAATGGAAAGAAATTCATGATATTTTGAAGACTTGTGTACAGAATCCCTAGCTAATTGGAATTATAATATATAGATAAGTTTATAATTAGGCTCCTAGAATCGGGCCAAGGCGCCTAGTCCTTAAAACCTTATATAGAATATGCCATGAAGCCAGTCTTATAGAGACCCACCGTGTTCCGAGGAACAAATGTTTCAAAATTTACTCTAACGAGATTCGAACTCGTTTGTAAAGGGTTTTCTCTTCACACGTGTGGTCATGAAGACTGATGATCTACAGAACCAATGGCCCTATGTACTGCTAACTCTGAAGCTCTGTTCATAATTTAAAGCGCTTCCGAATAAAGCAAGCTAGCTTCTGAGACATCATTGTGTAATTAATCTGCACTCTTGGTCGAGCAGGTCATGCCAAAAGAGACAGAAACCGAGAGGATAGCACGCGAGACATCAACACACTGCGCTGGTACAGTATGAGGAGGTATCACCTGGATGATTTATAAGACAAGTACACAATCACACCTTTGTTGTTGGACAGGTAAGGAAACAGGTTACCTGTTCTCCATTGTGTTGAATAAACACAGATTGTTTGTTAGAAACATAGACAAGATTTGGTCATCGTCAGTGTCATATCTTTTTAAAGAGCCACTCCGTGATTTTCATAACATATTCATTGGCTTTGATACGAACTTAAATGTCATATGTTATGATATGAATTAAAAACAACTTGACTTTTCCTCTGCAAAAGACAAATATATGACACATACTGTTTTTCCATGCAAATCTAAAAACAGCCTTATAAATACACAGAGGCGGAGATCACACGTTCAATTTACATAGATACTAGTTATATAACCTAACAAACACTATCAACTCCAAACTGACCTCCTGGCGGCTTTTGATAAGTCTTCAAAATTACGTTTGGCTGTTTGGCGCGCGCCACTGTCCGGTTTTCGATCATAATTGCGACTTTCTACCTTCGTATTGTCATTGTACAAAACCAATTAGCTTTAAAATGATTCTTTTTGGTAACAGTCGATACTTCACGATCAAATGACACCATTTATTAAGTTTGGCATATCTGACTCCATCAACTAACGGAGTGGCTCTTTAAAGCAACCATGCAGTCTCTAGGCTAAATTATCAACCAGTACAAAGTATCTGGACGGCTTATATATCAACAACTGTCCAGACTGGATAATAATTTGTTCGGTCACTTCATAGCATTTTGTTTACGAAATTGTAACAATTAAGTGACACATTTCGTAAAGGAGAGACTGATAAATGATGACGTCACTGCAGCTATTTCGCAAATTATATGAATCTTGATAACCCTGGCAAACTGAATGGTCTTCGAAATGTAGCTTGACAAACTTGACGGTCAGGTAACGAGAGGATATGGAGGGTGAAATGAACTTGGGGGAGGTTTGGGGCGGGGGAACTGGGAACAGGAGGGCGGAATGAGGACACGCACGCGGTGGGTTTATATGTAGACGCAGACTTGATATTTGTTTCCAATTATTCCAAATGATCACCGTTTGACAAATCAAAACGCAAATTGCTAGACAGAAAATATAAAAACTATGAAACATATAAAACAAAGGTACTTCTAGTTTCTGGTGTAATGTAATGCATTTATGGAATGGTCAATTTGAAGAAATGTTATCATTGATCCAACACTTCATGGTAGTAGTAGTAGTAGTAGTAGTAGTAGTAGTGGTAGTAGTAGTAGTAGTAGGAGGAGGAGGAGGAGGAGGAGGAGGAGGAGGAGTTGAAGTAGTAGTAGTAGTAGTAGTAGTAGTAGTAGTAGTAGTAGGAGGAGTAGTAGTAGTAGTAGTAGTAGTAGTAGTAGTAGTAGTAGTAGTAGTAGTAGTAGTCGGATAGCAGTAGCGGATCCAAATCTTAAAGGTTGCATTACTTGATAAAATAATACAATATACCCATGAGTATTTATTAAGCTAAAACTTGCAAGACGACAAACATCGAAACTTTTAAATAATGAGTGGGCGAGAACAAACATTTACAAACCCCGACCTTGACCTTTCATCAACCATCGTGCACTCATCTGAACTTGTTGACATGGCCAAAATCACCTTCCCATTCAACAAGTTGTTTGTGCTATCTTTTGAATTAGCAATGTTAATATTTAAGGGTTTTTTTCGTCGTTGTTAATTTTGTTTAATTTAAAAATTGTTTTTTAACAGGTGCGTATCCGGAAAATTTAAAAAAAGGTCTTGATTTGTATTTTTACATTATTTCGTAAGAACATGTTTCAGCCTCGGGTTATAAATATATCACCTCTCAGGTAACATAATCAAATGAGTTTGATCTCATGTTAATTGTATTCAGAATTTGTGTTATGTCAAAACTGTAGGAATCTTCGGTCACCCAGGGCTAAATAATCCGTTACTCTTTACCAAGTGTGGAGCAAGGTTGAGCCCTAGGAGACCGAGGATGGAGTGAAGGTTTCATCTGTACCCGCTGTACCGCACTAGTGATACGTACACGTTCATCATCTTCAAGATTTTGTTTTTTATTGTAACGTTTTATTTGGACAATGAATAAGGAGAAGATAAGCACGGCTTGAATTAAAATGTTTTAGCATTAATTACGAAATGGACCACAAGGTGTGTTATGAAAGTATTTCTTAACTATTTAGGCGTATTGGCAATTTGCCAAAACCTTCTTGCAAATCCTTTTTTTAAAAAAAAATCCCGAATCCTTTTTGGCAATTCTTGGAATGAATTCACACATTGATAGTATTGCGCTTACATCCCTGGGCTTAGATTGAGACACCGAACTATCGATGGATCGTGACAGTAAGCTTTGTAATAGAACTTTATCTTTAGAACTTTTATCTGAATAGACAATCGATGCATCGATAATGATGTAAACTATAAAGATTTTGATAGTTTTGTTTTTTGGATTAAAATTAAATCAAAATGACCTAAAATATTTATCTAATGCAAATTTATTTACAATAATGTCATTGTTTAGTGAATTTTCAAGATGGGGGTGTGCTTTAGAGATGTGCAACCGTGTTACATTGCAAAAATACTTTCAATCATGTTTTTTATGGTTAGATTTTACAGTCATTAATCAACAGATTCTTATCATATTGTTTTATATAAAATATTAAAACACGTTCATTCTTTCGATCTAAAACTATTGCAATATCTCTTCAATAGTTGGTGACAATAGTCAACCGCATAGCAAAAGAAGATTGCAGCAGACTATCATTATCAATATAGACAAATCAGGCTCATTGTCACCCCTACAAGTTATCATATTTAAAAACTGTTGGTAAAGGATTATTGTCAAACCATTCAATAAGCATAGTTACCATTATTTGGATTAGATAAAAAATGTTTCATACATGTACACGTATGCGCCTAAGAAAGATGACACTAAAAGCCGCTTATCGTTTATAAACATCAGAATATGAGGTCTCTCCTTTTTCAGAAAAGATCTCTATTATGTATATATCAATGTCACCGTGAATTTATCCAAATTACTATTGCCAAAGAAAACACTTGAATCCAACACTCAATGTCGTACATAAAGAGTGAACACCGAAAGAAAAGCGAAATCTTAAGCTTCTTAATTACAATTGGAAATGTTGTTAAAATAAAAGGCTGTTGTGGTACAATCGCAAATGCATTTAGATTATTGTTGGAAAATGACCTTCATATCACGTTTCCTATACCGTCTTGATTCGCCTTTCTTTTGGTGTTCAGTATACTTTAAATCTAAATTTGCATACAAACTTAGCAGCACACGCACTGGTTAAACAATGTTGAACTGCAAAGACACCAAAATGTCATTTTGTCTGAAGACCTTAGTGCAACAAAATCAGTGACACTTTATAGTCGGGCCTAAACAATCTTCTCTCACGATCAAAAGTCTTTAAATAGTACAGGCACAAGGTCAGTATGAATTGCACAATAGTGAAACCTTGAACTGCATATATCATTTACGTATCATATAGTCAAGAGAACACTAGTGATACTATTTTTAATGCAGCGGTCTCAATTGCACAACAAAAGGACCTCTTGACTGGATGTTTAGTGCTGTCAGGTCGAAGGTAGAGACATATGAAGATACACTTATGCATATTCATTAAAATCAAACACTAAGTCATACATTATAAAAAACATGTGATAAGATGTATATGGAATTACCTAATGTTGAAATACAGTTCATTAATACCCTACCAAACCCACAGACGCGTTCACTTTTATCGGCTGTAAGAAAAGATATGTTTTATATGAACATAATAGATATAAATAATAAGTGTTTTCAAGACAAATTCAATCTTTATCTGACAGAATAACTATGAATATATAAGTTGAGATCTTTACATCGGTAGAGTATATCCATACAGTGAATGTATTGTGTTTTCCAGGGTTTTGTTCCATTGAACACAAGTGTAGAAACATAAACCTTGAACCTGCCAAACACGTTTAGTAATGAAACACGTGGGGGAATAGAAATCGGTCAGAGGCTTTCAAAAGTGAAATGTTCGTCTGTACATAATAAATTTTCTTCGAATCTGCAAATTTAATAACTTCTCTAGCATCACCGTCCTTATCTCCTTCAGTAGTGATACCACCCTTCTAATAAACACCTCATTGGAGTTGAGCTCTTTATTTCATGCGATAACCTAAATAGAGCCCAAAGATGCGCGATAAAAGCTTCTTAACAGTGTAATTCAGGTTTCATGCTTGTAAAATCAAGCTCTTTTTAAAAAATTCCAAAAGTTACTATCAAATGGGGAACGTTTTTCATGACTGCAGAATAAGAATTCTCTAAGTTTTATTCTACCATTTCTGTATTACTAGTATATCGTTTTTCATGTTTCGTGTATATTGTTATATAGGTATAAAAGATATCTAAATACTTGGGAGTGGGAACCCTAATTGGATTACCTTTACTTCATTCCTTTCTTCTTTTAATAAACTATGTTCTATCAAATGCAGCGTCAACCTGAAATTTCCGATGAGTTCTTGAATTTTTTTAGTTTCTTCTTCACGGAGCCTGGATATCAGAGCTATCGTATGACACTAAATACCTCAAGGATACAGAATGATGCATGCATAAGCTTCGGGAATCAATGAAGATATCATCTTAAAATGATCTTCATCTGTCTTTCACAACACGTACTGCTAACCAGCATGCATATCGTGTTAAAGAGCCACTCCGTGAGTTGTTGGAGCCATATATGCCAAACTTAATCAATGGTGTCATAATGTCATTTGATCGCGAAGTATCAACTGTTACGAAACAGACACATTTTAAAGCTCATTGGTTTTTACATTGACAATATGTAGGTAGAAAGTCGCAATTATGATCGAAAACCGGAAAGTGGCGCGCGTCAAATAGTCAAACGTAATTTTGGAGACTCATCTAAAACAGCCAGGAGGGCAGTTAGGAGTTGATAGCGTTTTTTAGGTTATATAACTAGGATCCATGTAAATTGGGCGTGAAATCTACACCTAGAGCTGTGCATTTATAAGGCTGTTTTTAGATTTTCATGGAAAACCAGTATTTGTCATATATATGTCTTTTGGACATGAAAGGTTAAGATATTTTGATTTCATATCACCATATATGACATTTAGGTTCGTATCAAAGGTAAATAATATGTTATGAAAATCACGGAGTGGCTGTTTAACCGTTAATTTGCCAATCTAACTACAATCTGCAACGACGAATCTAGGAACAGCTCGGCTATTCCCATTCAAGGCCGATCTCAGAGCATGTCTAGACAGCTTGTCTGTAATCTGCTTTATTAATATGTTTTCATAATAACATTTTTAGTAAAACCAAAATAGAGCTAAACTATTTTCAACATGAACAATAATATTACAAGACTTCATTGCAGATCGTGGCCGAAAGTTTGCTTTTTAACCAGTCCGAAGATTGCACCAAAGCCTATTCTATATTGATAATCTTTAATGTGGGTTTGTTAGCGTTTTTAGCAAGCTATCTTTAATTACATACAGTAACGCTACGAATACGAAATATTACCTAAAAATATCATCACTTTAAATCTTCATTCTCACATGCTGGAAAGGTGCACCTGCCTCATATCATCAACCAGATGTGTTCTTCATTGAAGATACTTTATCAACATTTAACATGCAAAAGCTGACTTTTAAAAAAATGATTTTTTTTTCTAATTAAAACTTGGCAAATGAAATTTGAGTGAAAAGTTGTGGGTTAGTTTTCTAGTTTTGCTATAAACTTACTTTTCATATCATCTAATACAAGAATCTGAACAAAAGATTACACGCACTGAGTAAATGAAAGAACCAGTTGTAGGGCCTTGAGCAATTCATCAAACTCATTTGATGCTTATTGAAGAGGCCATATGTAAGTCTATATATGCGTAGAGTCCATTTCAGCAATCGATTTCCTCAAAGTTACAGTGCCATAAAGGTTCCGCCAGACGGCTCCAATTACACGTGAGTTTCACAGCGTGCCGAGTATGTCAGGATAACCTGCCCTTAATCAATACATCTGTCTGTAAGTCTGCGCGTCACCAACAAAGAAGTAAACAGTTGGACAATCGGTGTATGATCATATTAATTTTTTTTAAAACCTTTAAAAATTGTTTCATCCTCTAAATTTTTAAGATGCAAGTGAAGACAGCAAAATTAGTATCTATGTCGAAACGTCGCTTATACAGAATAAAGAAGTTGATAATCCTTAGAAAAAGTGACATCACTCTTCATTTCTCAACTTGTAAAATGTCATTCAAAGATACACACGTTTTATACGTGTTACTTCGATGGATGTTCTTATAATGATAAACTTTGTAATTACTAAAAAATGTTGGTATTCATTAAAAACTTAAATCATAAAAACATTCATTAACAAATTCATGATAACATAAATCAGATGCTTGTCAATCGAATAACATTAATGTTTTCACGACAGTCATTGTAAAAGCAGATGTTGCAATACTTTTTTCACGTGTATTAAAGGATTGGGTAAGTAAATTTGTGAGCATGCAGCCAGTGCATTGAAAATAACACAATTAACGTCCAAGGAAATCTCAAATAAAGGTTTGAGAAGAAACGTAGGTGAACAACCCAATGGGATGTAGATGAATGTATAACGTACCGCTAGCCACGTCTGATCTGTGTAAGATCTGTGTCAGATCACGTGTCCATGTGTTCTTGGTGACACCTCCTGTCTCTAAACCTTTAACTGGATGTCACATGTGTTCTAATCTATGCGTTTGTCCATCTTTATCTGCCACCCACATCAAATAAAACCAAAGACATGTCCTATTTCACATTATCAATATCAACCATGTTTAGAAGAATTAATATGCGATGAAAAAGAAATTGAAATCAACTCGAATCGATTGGAAGAAGACAGATGTCTATTACTGTCATATGTAAGTATTGGTGACCTCTACTCAGTCGCGTTTTTTACAAGTTTTATTTGAACCTGGTTTAAGAGACGAACTAATCATAGTAAGTCAGGCAGCAACCTTACCAAGATCAAAGTGAACAACACTGCGTCATGAGTTACCGTCTTCTAGTCTGAATTCCATAGTTTGGACCTGATGTTAAAGGATTAAAAGACATTGGATTACTTGTACTTCATTCCTTTCTTCGTTTACCAAACAATGAAATTTAGAGTATACCTGAAATTTCTGACTTGCGAGATTTCCACTTCACGGCGTCAGTATATCAGGCCTATCGTATGACACTAGATACTCGATTCCACGGATACAAGAACCTCCTATGTTGATTTAAAGACGCGTTGTAGCCTGTTGGAAAACGAATCTTAAGTTTCACATCTGCCATCTTCAGATTTTCCGCCATTCATTCATTATGAAGGTGTCGTCTGGCCAAGAGAATGTAGCCATTTGTTGAGCTTAGTATATCTATTTTCAGCCAATCTATTTCCAAATCAACATCAGTCCTACAAAATTAGGTCAAAATAAAAAAAATCTCAAGGCTTTCTGCCATTCATTCATGAATGTCGATAGGTCTTCTGGCTTTGGTCAATGGAATCTGGACAGCTAATAGAACGAATGTCGAGGTTCGTTAAGATGCGGTTTTTGGGGGGCTTGTGTACAATTTCGCCATGAATCTTCATAGTTCAAACTCACTTCAGAGCAAAACTGGACTTTATTGCTAAACTCCTAATGGTCGAAATTACTCTCTGATCTTCACTCGTTTGTAGATGTTTCCTCCTAAAAAATCATATTCTGTGAATTGACAATCATTGAGTATAGTTACAGTCAAAATAATATATTTATGTCACCAAAAGAACCGAGAACTAAATAGCTTTATAAACCTCTAGTGACGTCACTTTATTGTTCTATTAGGTTCTACTTTTACCGGGTAAACCTCTTTTGTCAGTTTGCCGGGCGTGCTCCAAGAATGCCCAGGGCTTTCTCCAGGAATGCCCGGAGCTTACTCTAGAATTTATCTGAAATTTATTTTGATTGGGAATTATACACGTTTTGAAATACTTTGATTCAAAGTCCTTCTTCGAATAAATACCATCACAAAATAGCACAGTTTTGACAAATCACATATATAACGTTTGAATGCCTGGTGTCGAACCCTGCACCATCGCTTACTAAACTGGCGCCTTTGACAACTCGGCCATAAAGGCCCACGAGAACAATGATGTATTTTTCACAGTGACAATCATGTGAACTTCACGAGGCAGATAGCGCATGCAGCTCACGTGCACGGCGTGAGTTGCGAGCGCAAAGCACGTGCAGGGCGCGGTTGTGCTCTCTTCATAGCAATTGAACTCCCAGAAGTAAATACATTGAAACCATAAAAGTACCCAATATCAAAATTATGTCTTTATTATATCTTTAATCGGTTCATAAGTAAGATCAAAACCTGGTCCTCGGCTTTGTTTGTGAAGTATGCCCTTGGCGTCGGGAAAGGGGGGCGGGCCGATAATGCCCTTCCCCTTTCCCTCCTCCGCGGGCATACTTCACAAACAAAGCCTCTGACACGGTTTTAATCTATTACAAATAGAAGAGGGAAAGTGTTTCATTTTTACCAAACACTGCTAGAGTTATCAATTAAAATCTCACGGAATGTAAGCTTGTGGTCGTGTTTCAAATGCCCGTTAATCTTTATGAATGTAAAATTAACCATAAAGGACGGAAGGTCAAGTCACAAAATTCTATGGTAACTAAATCTTTTAGAAAAATTCTAAAAGAATGCAGTTCATTAGAGGGTGGCTCTTTGAGCGCACATCCTGTACCTTCCACTGGAGCCCTAAATTTTTGGGTTAATGTCGAATTTCCAAAGTTGAAGCAAATTAATTTAAGAAGATCGTATTATGAAACATTATTTAAATAGAAACGTTTGTAGATTTCCTTTTTCTCTTAGTTTGCTTCCGTTAACACTCAAACGTCTGTCATTTAATTGTTCATTTCATTTCCGTCAGGATGAGTCATGTCATCCTCGTGTTAGTTTGTCAAAGGTAGAAACTCATGACAGGAACAAGATACTTAGAAGTTACTTTGTGTCAAGTTATATATAATAATTGGTAAATAAAAATATGTAGGAGCAACACTTCACATGCATGTGTTATACCCGATTGTAAGTAAAAGTAAGTTAAACTCAAAGTTGCAATGGTGTGTGCATCATATATTGTTATCAAATGGTTCAGTGAAAATAAAAATGTGAATTGTGCTGTCATAATTGCAGGCTACGTGTACTACAGGAGGCACCTGATGTTATTCTATGGGAGTATTTGGATGATGACTTCCTAAAGATGTTTTTGCTGACAAGTGCATAAGTAAGATACATTATCTCATTACCTATATAGTAGGCAGTTGGTCTTATTTATCACATTTTGCTCATTATCTAGCTGGTTAATAAAAAAATTAATTCAGTTATCTTATCAGGCATGTCAAAGTGACTTTCTAGACACACAACACAGGACAAGAGTGGTATATTGTGCAATCACCTTTATTTCTATGTACCAGTATATACTATGTACAAACAATAAGTGATCCCCATGACAGAGCCTGTACAAGTCTAGCTATTTACAACACTGATGCTCTATACAGTACCTATACACATCAGTTACATCATATACATACAATCAATATGCACAACCCTAGCAAACAAGATTTCAAGTTGTAAAACACAAGCATAACTCACATATTCTCAACAAAGTATGTCAAGGACCACTCCAATTATCAATATTGTGATATTCTATACTTCACATTTCTTTGTTGAGAATACTTTTCCTTGCTATGAACACCAATTGGTCCAAGGAGGAGCCCCTCATGTAAATATTAACAAAACACTTTTTAAACAATTACTGAATTCTTGTCGAGAAATATGATCATAGGCTTACCTAATTCAACTAAGTAAAAACTTGTGAATGAAGATTAACATAAGTCAATGTAGAACCATAACCACATACTCTTAAGTACCATGGGAGACAGTTTGGCAGATATCCCATCATGTCATTATGCTGTGAATCATTGGAAATGGTCCAGGAGGAGTTTTTTCAGCACTCTTGGTGCTAAGATGATTGTGAGCCAATGATAATGCATGTCACTTGAGACAGTCTTAGTGCTAAGAAAGCTTTCAAGTGCAGATGCTGGTATGGAAGCAAGCTATCTGAAACCAGCCCTGAAGAAGCATTTCATCATATGATCAAATATTTCATAAGGACTATCTTAAAGATTACATTTGGAAAATTAACATTTGTTTTTCTCATAACGAATTATATAAGTGATGTATTGGTAAGAAAGCAATATGTCTAAATGATATCTTATCGTGAAACAAAAGAAAATTCTGGTAACTCCATCACCATCAGGTGAATTTGATATACATATGCATCCCCTAAATAAGAAGCATTCTTCTTTTGCTTTGAGAAAAGAGGAACAATTGTTCATAATTTTCTGAATGGGTGATTTGCAACAAAATACTGGCAATTTAAATAAATTGGTAAAATAAAAGAACTTCAATAAAAGATCAAATATGATAACAACTACAATGTTAAACACTTACATTACTGATTTTACAAATAACATAAAGAATTGAACAAATAGGTTTACATTTTTTAATTCTCTTGACTAAAAAAATGACCTAAGGCTAAAAGTGTGGACAAGTACTTTTATGGATTATCATTAAGTGAAAAAGACTTTTGTTTTTGAAGGATACATTCATTTACTATATCACCTTGATTGGAAGAAGATCAAAATGGTTGTTAAAATTGTGAAGAAACATTGTTTCCATGGGTCAGTAAGACAATCTGACTATCACAGATAATCCTCTACTCTACCTAATTCTACAAGTGGACACTAGGGATGTGATGATACTGAAGACAACAAGGTAGGATGCATCATGACATTTACTTATTTATTCTGATAGGCTAGTGTTGAATAGATTCAATGACAGCTTAACATTTGATCCACTTCATAAAACCAGCTTTTAGAATTTGATGACCGTTTGATCATCTAAATTCCTACTGAAGCTGGTTTGGTTTTTGAAATGGTTTGATATCCATCACTATATAAATATATTCTATAATTGTTTAGTATCTCATAAATGAAATTTCTTTTAGAAGTTTGTTATAACAAATCATCACTACCATCACATGTCAAGTGTTAAAACTGCATAGAGTGCCAGTAGCTACTGACTGCATATTTAGTACTAAGGCCTGGACCCAGCTTCAGGAAATGGTATAAAGATGTGGTAAACAACATGTGAAATGTGTGAATAATGACTTAAGAACATTCGTGTCACTACACTACACTGTGTGCAATAAGCTGTCACAGTACAGAGTTCAGACAAGATTTCTTCATAAACCTGGGTCCAGGGGATGATCAGAGGACAACTCTTCCCTTTCGACACCTCACTGCTAATACTATGACGTACCATCAGGGAATCTTCTTATGACTAACTTAACATGTTTATGCAATCAGGCCCAAATAATCTCTGAAAAAAACTAAAACTATGCAAAGTAAAGATAAGCCTTCATTGATGTCGGCTTGGATCATATAACATGTTTAAACAACCATGCAATGACTAAACACAATATTATGACCATACTGAGTGTTTTCTTCGCTAAAATGGTGTCAGAGCAAAGCAATAATAATAATAAAATAATTGTTAGGTTGAAAGAATGTTGAAGTATAATTTCATGTTGCTAATTCAGTAACCATTATAAAATTTAAGAAATATTTCAATAAAATAATTTGACATTTAACAAATGCTTGTAGTCTTTCTCTACATAATACAGCTAACAAACAAAAAACCAACAAGCACTTATATTATTTAACACCAAATCCCCAATTTTTTGATATATCACAGTTATCCAAGATTTCACTCAGATCTTGCATGAAAAAATATTCCACATCCATGACTTGTTCTTGAACAAAATATCTCAAGTCAAACACAATGATTTGATTTCCTTGTATCAAACATTCTATCTAAATAGAGCAATCTCCCTTGATCATTACCAAGGAGATATTTCTGGAATTCTTCCTGGACATTGGAGAAGAAGGCCAACAAATAAAAATCCTTGAACAGCACAGGTGTTTCAACACCGCACGAAGCTAATCCAGAAGTAAGTTTATATGTATTGTAGTTATGAAAGAACAGCCAGAAGTAATCACATGAAACTGTGGTAAATGACCATGACAGAAGTACAAAGATAATTTTTTTCCGGGATTTCTCATAAATGAAATGAAGATTTTGCTGCAAATAAACTATAAAAGAACATCAATGATTTTGTTTGTGTACATTGTTCTAGATAACAAAGATTTTCTATTTATAGGACAACCATTATTTATTAAATGAGCTTGCAAAGAAGTCAGCAGACAGTGTCTGTTTATTACTTATGTTGAAACAGTAAACAAGTTAAGCTAATACAATTCCAACTGCAAGTGCAAACAAGGACTGATGGCGGGAGAAAGTCTCCCTCACTACGACCAAAACAAGAAGAATTTTCTGGAATGATGAACAGCTGCTAAACCGGCATGAGACACTGACAACAGAAGTAGCCACAAACATCACGATAGTCAGCAGTAATAGAACCAAGGGAATAATAATAAATAAGCATTTGAAACAGAAACATAACATAAAAGTAATGATATTTCCCCAATACAGCATCACACTTCAAAGGTTTTTTTTTGTGTTGTTGTAATAGCAACTTCAACATTGTGTAGGAGATTTTGATTCTAGAGATATGAAGATTGACTAGTCAAGGACTTTTCTGCCAAAAATCTATTCACCATCTTCAAAAGTATGTCATGCCTTTTAAAAATTGTCCAACAAGTCCAATTTTGATATACAGCAACAATATTTGTTAATCATGGTTCATTCAAGGACCAACCCTATAGATTATCTTCAAGGATTGTTGCTCAAATTTATCATTTGTTTCAAACCAATCAATTAAAAGAGATTTAATTTTGGAGACTGGAGTTCCCAAGTCGGAGCCTTTTCCTGTTAGTAGAATGTTGAGTTTAGAGACAGGAACCCTCCTAACTGACTGAAGTGTGATGCTGCTTCCCCTGTGCAGAAGTAAGATAATGTCCAGCTCCTATGACAGGGAGTTTGCCTCCTGCTCGATCTGCTTGAGTATCTCCTGCTCCAGGTCATCGTCATCCCCCAGCTCCCCGCCCTCCGTCACCATCTCATACTCCTGCAGTTCCTGCTGCAGCTCCTTCTCCCACTGCGGCAACTCGTCTCCTGCAGGCACACATACAACATTACATCCGCTGATCAACATATTAACCCATGGGTGCCAAGGAAAGTACCTCGATGACAGACTATTTTAAAACTCTTAATCTGCTGAATTACTTAAGTGTCAAACCGTCTAATTAATAGTTCAAGTACAGGAGTTAAATTTTTGATTTGTTAGTAGCTAATGTTAGGGCGGGAAAATAAGTTAAGTATCATTTATCCTTTTTTTTAGTCAAGTGGATGAACCATATCACCCTTATATAAACAAATCATGCATATAAAAAGTCTGACTTTAATTCAAAATTGCTTAGTAGTTGTATTTTGATTCAATAATAAATGCCTTATTCTGGGTTTGGTATATTGCCTGTAAAATAGCCTATCCTCTCACTATTAAAATCTCTCTCATCTGCTACCTCAAAGCACACAGTTATTCCAGGTGAACAGACAGGTAGTGCAAACAATAGTTAACAGGAGGAGACAGTCACAATTTCCAAGAGATTAGAATATGAAGAGGTTTAAACAGGTATTGCAGACATAATTGGTATCTCTTCCTTGATGAACTGTTCCATGCAAAACTGTATGTACATTGCTAAATTACCAGGAGATAAACTCGTTTTAAAGGAATATTCTAAAACACGACATATTATTATTATGGTTCATATATGATTAATCAAAATCAGTTAAAAAAATTCAAACAGTGCAAAAGATTATCATATCATACTTTACATTTATCATATATCAAAACCTCATATCTGTTTGTTGATTAACACATAGCTTTTCCCTGCTGATGGTTAAAAACTTCACACAAATTACCATGTCACAAAAACACTTCTGCAAATGAGGTCAACAAGTCAAAAGAACATTATCGTCAACTAATGAACAAGGTTACGGTTAAAAGAGAACAAATGTAAGAAAAGAAAAATTTATATGCCTGACATCATGGACAACTTCTGTAAAGGTAGAGTATTGACAGTTTGGCTACATTTCTAGTTGTCTAGTTGACAGCAGCTTGGTTGTGAGGACAATAAACAAAGCAGACACAAGGAAGGAAGTATAAAACAACAAAGAATTCAAGGGACTGTAAATGGAAACTTGCATAAACTTCTTTTAAAGCCTGTCCATGGTTCAAGGTACCTGTCCGGTGTTGTTCTTAGGTGAAAAGGGATCATTGAGATATTTACACATCATGTTGGCTTGGTGCCTCCTTAGTTAAGAGATTGATAAGTTTACCAATTCAAAGGTTCTAGAATGAAAAGAATTGGCCAAGTCTACCTCTGTAACCAAGCCACCTAGGAACAACACTGCCAGTTAAAGCTCTACAAGCATCAAGTGGAAGTGAGAAAGTTAGATATGCACCTTGAGGATCTGGACTCAACCTGGTTAGATGCAGATACTGGGAGAAACCTGCTGAAAGCAAACCAACTCAACATAGACACAGGAGAGAGAAAGAGAAAAAGAGGGTAAACCTGGCAAACAGAACAAAGTGGAGCAAACATAAAATTTTTAAGGGAACTAAAACTGAAAATTCATGCATGGGAAAGAGATAATTGCAATCCTTCTTTCAAAACAATAGTGATGGATGTACAAGAAACAAGGAAAAGCATTGTCTGTGTCCATGGCAGTGTGAGTAATCATGTCTGAGGATAAGTAGAAATATCATTTCTCTGCCTTACATAATCAGTTTTGTAGGTCTGTATCTTTAGAATTTTCTCAACTAAAATTTGTGCGAATTCTCAAAACAGGTTTCCATATCACGACATGATCAAACATACAAAACATTAATAGTGTCTCCATCATAAATTCAACATCAAAACATGATCAATTGACCATAAAAAATCCCTCAGGAAATTGCCACTTCAAAGGCATAATTTTTTCTTGCAAAATTTCAATGGTGACTATTACTACCAAGGTTGTTATTTTCAATAAAACTTTTTATATCTTTACACTATAGTAAGGCTTACTAATTTCTAAACAGTTTACAATAGAGACAGAAAAAGAATATCCTGTAAATATTGTTTACGCGAGAAGTACAATGAACTAATTCATATAAAGATTTAAAGAATGAATAAAAAACCCTCAAAGGATTTAAAGAGATGCAACACACCAACCATTAACTAAACACCTGTTACCTGTTTCTTTATCACCAAGATTTACAAATGCTTGAAAGCTCATTGACAAATTGACGAACAACAAACACTGTATCAGATAAGGTTACAAAACCCTCAATATTTCTGGAAAAGGTAAGGAATATTATATACAATATACAACATTCCCTCAGACCAAAAAAGTCCATTCTCCCTCAAAATTCTAACAAATCCTTGAACAACACCTGAAGAAAGCAGAAGCACCACCAGCAAATATCCCACATCTCTTACCTATTGCTTCATCTCCAAAAGTTCCTCCATGAGTTCCTTCTCCCACTCCTCACTATCCACATCATCATCCACATCCACAACCATGTCTAGGTCTGAAGCACCCAGAGCACCATGCACTCAGCTCTCCTATCACCTTACTTATCACCAAACTTTCAATTCACCAACATCCAACCATTCATATGGCTAGTCAATTCAGGGCATTAAACCCCCTTGGTTTCACTATCAGCTTAGTAAACTGTTGATGATCTATGTTCTTTAACCATTTTCTAGTACCTTAACTTAACATAAAGATGCAAAAACGTCTGTGATCAGAATGAAGCTTTAGTGATTGTCTTATCACTGTACGATGTTTATCAAAAACATTTCAAATCTAAAGTTCCGGGGGCAGACAGAACTTTCTAGAAATATTCCTACATTTGATTAGCAGGTTCTGATATTCTTACAGAACTTGCACAGATCTAAGATGTAGCAATAACTACACGACAAGAGGTGTTTTACAAATAAGATTAGGACAGTGACCAAATATCATAACCAAAATAATGGATTTTAAGATCCATTAGAAAAACATTTTCAGAAAAGAACTAAGTCTGACGAGTTCTCACCTTCCTTGGCCTGGTCCTCCTTCTCGTTGACCCCGAATTGCTCCATCTCCTTCCTAATGTCCTCCTCGCTCAGTTCGTTAGCATTGAACGCGTCACTGACAAACTCGTTGTCTGCAGGTGGACTCTCTGGGGGCAGCTCCTCCTCCTTCTTCTTCTGGACAGCGTCCACTGGGGCACTCTTACTGACGCTCTCTGCAACAGACAAGGTGCTTCTGTGACAGGTGAGAGAATCAGGGGCCAACAAATACATGATGTGTTGTTTATGTTCTACAGATAAATGCTCAAAAGTATCTCTCGGGTGCTCTCTTTCATACTTGGACATAAATAATAGTAAAGTGATTGTGTAGACAAATGTTATAGTCATAATTCAGAACAAAGTTATTACTCTACATTGGCTACTAATTAAACATGCAATATTGACATTTTACCTGGTGAAAGGATAATCATCATTTAATTGTTTTGGCAGAATGTGCGAGTCTCACATTCCTCATATATATCTGGGAACACTCTTTTATTTATACACAGAAGGTGACTTCTCATTAATATGTCTTTAAAGTGTTGAATAGAAGAAAGATCTCATATCAATAATATGAAACTGATCCAAGCATTAGGTATAGGTGTTCCATGAATGGATCATGGTTAATATATTCTAACCAAATAATTCAGAAATGATTTTTTATTTCATCTTATTTAATTCAAGGAATTGAGATACTCAGACAATAAACAACAGTCATGTTTGGTAGTGTGGAAAAGTCCCACTCAGTGTAACTGAGTAACTCAAAATTGGTACCCTGTGAACATCTGAACATGAACTCTTATAACCCTACCTCATGTAAATGATATGATCCCATGGAGTGCAGAAAGGATATCTTTGAAACTAACATTCAATGAACAGGGAACAAGAAACTGTAATCGTGAGTATAGTTAAGCATTGAGCATATAATAATCATTTCATCTTGAAGATGAGAGAAATATAATCAGTTTTGAAAAATCATATTAAAAAATTCCAAATTTGAGTTCTAGATACATTTTTACACAACCTTACATTTAAAAAATATTTCAAAATAAATATGACAATTTCTATGAACATTTTTAACATTTTCATATACAATTATCGCCTCTTTCTGTGATGATATAAACGTTTATCCTTTCAGGATATTTCACAGCAACCTTACAGTGCTGACAAAATCCGCACACAATGAAAGACACAGAAATAATTATTATCAATAGAGTTAACATGTTTTCATTATTCTGTCACTTTCAAGCACTAAAGTAAAAAAAATCCAAATTAAATGAGTCAAGCATGAATGACTCAGTTCTCATGTCATGTGTTCAAGTTATACCCATGAAAGGCAAGGCTTGGTATCAATTCTATTCCACCACCCCAGACAGGTTAAATGCCTTTCAGCTCAAATTGTTTATTTCCATTTGAAGATTGTCTAGACACATGACTTGATGACTCGTCTGAAGACCGCTGCATGCAGACAATGTATAGTTTGGAAATCATCCATTATGGCTTCATCATAAACAGGAAAATAACTGAAGTCCACTGGGACTGTGTAGACATACTTTACTCCTTTAAAGGGGCAGTAGTTCATTAAAAAAATTATTTTATCAAATTTATTACAATAATCATTATTTTATGGTAAATGTTTTATGTTTAGAGAGTCAAACATCTCATGACTCAACCTGATCATCCGTAGTAGAAGAAATGATCAAGTTTCAAGCAAAAGCCACTCAGGCGGCCATTTTAGTGTGAAAACCTTTTAATCATTTGCGTAAGAAAAATGGAAGACCAGTAAATGTCTTTTGGACATGAAAAAATAAGATTTGATTTTGATTTTATATCATCACGTATGAAATTTAAGTTCGTATCAAAGGTAAATAATATGTTATGAAAATCACGGAGTGGCTCTTTAAAATAACCACAAATATGTACTAGTTACACAAAAAGTAATTGAATATTTGTTGTACATGTGTACAATGAGCTATGGCATACCCACACTTGCGTACTGATTTGTGCTCTACTTTGAACATAAAGAAAACTGTTTCAAACAACATGGCATGAGGCAATTACCATTTACCCTTTATTTGTTGACACACAAACTGTAAATGTATTGCAACTAGATATATTGAACATTATTTCTAAATACTTCTATTGACAGGTTTAGCTAAGACAGAGTGTTACATATTACTGTGACAAAGCCTTGGTCTCTAACATGCTCAGTAAAATGCCTTAAACTGGAAAACCTTTCATCTCACTTTGGAAAATAGCCTGCTTTAAAAAATGTCAGGTTGTATCAAAATATGAATTTTTTCAGGTAACATAGTTCCTACAGGCAAAACAGCATGCTATGAACAACATTTTTTATTTCATAATGAGACTCGAATTTCAGTGTTGAATTAGGGGTTTTAGAAAATATTTATAAGACCTATACCTATAAAACTTACAGGGAACAATAGTCCCTTTTAAGAGAGTTCTGAATGCAAGAAATGGTTATCAACATCATTTAATGATTGTAACAAAAACAGTTTAAAAAATGAAAACATAACATGAATTCAAATGATATTTCAACTCACAATTTGAGAATTTCAAGATTTGAAGCAAATAGAACTTTACTTAAATGTATCCAATAACTTAGAAACGTATTGCATTCACCTACCAGCCCGTTATAACATGCTCCAGTTTCAAATTGTTCTAGATTTCAGACATGCAATGCTAAAAATAATGTTTTGCTGTTTTTAACATGCATTTAAAGATCAAGTTTTATGTGACTACACAGTGGAATAAATTAGTGTCAAGGGATCCCAGCTGCCTTGCTTTATTACGGTTCAGTCCAGTCTAGGGTGGAGGAAGTAAGGCAATTTATTCAGGGTCAAAGGTTAAATGATCTGCTGCAGTAAGCATGCTTGCGCAATGTGCAGCAGGGGAGCATGCACTTAGATGAATATTGCAACACTAGAAGCTGCATGTTGGACTGGTGCACGGGTCAAGCTTTGACAAGGACAAGATGTCCCTAACCAACTTTTCATTAATGCACAAAGTGTAATTTTCTCATTTTCTCCAAGTAAATGATCTATGCACATGTTATCTTATCTTCAAGAAGATGTTGAATGTATATTATGTGTATTATCAAACCAGGTACCCACTTTACTGCTAGGCACTGAAAAGGTCATGAACGAAAATAATATTGAAATAATCCCAACTCAAATCTCTAATTACACTGTAATAATCTGCATTTACTTTATTTCTCAATAAGTTCAGGTGACGTGATTCTGGATTTAATGCCATTTTTGAGAGCATACACTTAATTCACACAACTGCGGCTTTGCAATGAAATGAAACCTTGAGGTAACAGTTTGAACTAGCAAATCATTGGTGGGACTGTACTGAACTTCAGTGTAGGATTGTAACTAAACATTACTGCATGTTGAACAGGTTTTCACAGCAGACCAAGTTGTCCAATGGCAGGATTTCTAATCTGGAGTCCCAATTAAGTGAATTTTCTAATCCAGTGAGAGATTTTCTCTACAAGTACCCCTTGGTGCACAGTTGTTTACATATATTATATCTTAATCATACTACCTGCTACTCACTTTACTCATGGGTAGACAAGAAGGTGGCACTTTAACTCCCTTAGATACTCTGGTTGATAACACTTTTTTCTATACTTTATTCATTTTCATTTCTGGTGCACTTTCAGAATTTGTTAGACTTGTGCACCTAGGCTGTTAATTGGCTAAACTAAAAAATTGGGCAAGACAATATATCATATAAGTATTGCCAAGGAACCTGAGAGATGATTACTTTCATGATACAGTGGTTGCGATACAATACATATCCCGATTCTCTACAGTTTAAAAGAAGAATACATAATAGGACGTAGAAAAGTAATGTTATGTCTTAGATACCAAACTGTCATAAAGATTATATGAAGGGAATCACAAACTTAGAGAAACTGTGAAATTGCATATTAAATATCAGAAATATCACATATTTTCTGTTTGTCTAATTACTGTCTTACTGAATTAGAATAAAAACATTTTTATATTTAGTTTTTATAGTTATTTGTTTCAAACAAGCTACCTTAACAGTTTTGGGATATATTGTCTCTTATGGCGAAACATCGATGTATTGTGCACCATCACAATATAAATATCCTGATATATTGTCTAAATGTGTTTTGTATTGATGCACTTATATCGCATAGTACACAATTCAATCATCAATACTATCGATGAATCAATACACCACTAGAATTTATACATGATTCATCAAAATAATTGAAGCAATGAAAGAAGCTCAATACGATATGTTAATGCCAACACTGATTGTAATTTCTCAGACTTATAACTCCAAGTTATTCAAGTGAGTAACTCTTCTCTTAATTCATTCCTCACTAATATTCTATAACACATCTTGATCAATCAAATTATCCTATCCTCTCCAAACCAGCTGAATTAGGCTTGGTCTTTAATTCTATTCTATCAAAAAGCCCTCTACTGACAGGATATTTATATGACTTAGACGTTTTGAGAGCACCCATCACCAAGCTAGTCTCTTCTTTGAAAACAATGTGTGTATTGATTTGTGTAAAGCTGCCTACATCTACTGCGCTACACAGTTTAACAATCACTGAGGCTTGTAACATAATCCTGCCTGAAATCAACAGCCATTCTTCTTAGAACTTGTTGACTTCAAATCGCATCTGATTTTTAAAACCTTATGATCATTTCTTGCATTCAAAGCTTAAGCTGCTGGATTTCAATGTGCTTGCCTTTACTTCTATAATTATTTTAAGTTACACAGTATAGTGTTACAGGGTAATTATGGGTATTATGCAGAGATATTTTAGAGACATTGCGCTATTGCATTATTATTTGATTCTCCATCTCTTATCATATCAAGACTTTGTCATTACTGAAATGTTTTACAAATCTTAAACCATTCCTGGAGTAAGTAAACAAGTTACATGAGCTCCAGTAAATAACAAACATAACTGCATGAACTACTCAGACAAAAATACCTTAACAAAACGATTGGACCAAGTAAAAATAACAAAAGAAGCCAGAGTGAATATCTCAAAAAAGTCAATGGCTAAACTGAATACTAGTCAATACGCCTTTCATAGAAGTCGTGTTGCTATTTCTACTCTCCTTACAACTTTCAATAAGCCTGTCAGGTCAACATGTATTTTCGCCTTCAAAAGCCCTTCCACCTGGCTTAGCTCTACGCACATGCCTCAGTAATCTGGGAACACAGGGGCATTGTTGTAGGTTTGTCAAAGTTGATAAATTTAGAAAAGAGCGTCAATCAGGCATAACAGCGCTCAAAACATTACAGCAGGAAATGAAAAGATATCACATGATAACAACATGACCTTATTTTTGTGTGCGCATATATTAGCTGAGAACTCAGCCAATAGGAGATTGTGTTACATCTGGGTTTCAGCTTGCTGGGTCACCTAGACTTGCCCTGGTAAACAGACATTGTGTTTTGTTACCTTACGATTTGCTGACAGTAAATTAAATATTTTCTAGCCAAGCATTGAATAGTGTGTTAACATTTTGTAAAAAGGCTGAGTTGATCAGCTTTTGATCAGAAGTTTATGTGATTTAGTTGATGACATGTGCAGCCCTTCTTATTTAATGATTATATTTAATATACTATTACATCATGCTTTGTTGGCATTATATTGGTTTGTCTACTTCACTCGTGACATTATTATGATAGGTTTTTGTTAAAGTTACTTGTTAAGTAATATCAATTCAATATTTCAAGATCTGGACTAAGGTATCATATTTATTACACATGGCTTTCCATGATTGCTGTCAATATTTTATTAGTTCATTTGCAATACAATTCAATCATAACATGGACATTTATTTAAAAAAACCTGTCTATTTTGCATGAAAAATACTCTCGAGAAATATTGTACAAAGCGTAAATCACTCCATGTGTTATTCTGAGGTTTAAAAAACTCTTGATGACTTTGCATAATCTTTTGTTTGAAAATCAATCAGTGTATAATATCAATGCGTGGGTTTCATAAGTAGGATTCGTGGAGGTGAAATTATGCAAACATCAGGTTTCACATTGAGAAGCAGATCGAGCTTCAAAAACACCAGTTAGCAAAGGTAGATGGTTACAAACACTGACAGAACAGTCACCTTCATATACCATCCCAAACAGAGAGATATTAATAGTTAGGTAAAGAGAAAAAAGTTATTATCCCTCTATGAAGAAAACCTGTGAGTTATCCCACAAAAGAAAAAACATATATAATGCTGAAATGCACACAGTCACTTGAACAGTCCATGCGACCATATTGAGCATTTGGTAAACTATGGTAGTCTCATTAAAAGGGAAATAATATTATTATTGATAAAACATTGACAACTGATGATTCTTTTTTTGATGTGTAAGAGCATATGTTGGACTGTATAAGAAGTTGCAGAGATTATTTTTGAAACTGTATTTAACCTATTGTGATTTGTATTTCTTTGAGTAATCAAAGGATGAGCATTAAAAGCAAACTTTCTTTTTTGCAATATATCACAATAAAAAATCCAATCCAGCTCTACTAATGATTAACAGAATTTTGACGTCAGCTCAATTTGATTTGTCCCAAACAAAACTGGTCAACTCAATGTAGGAGTCTTTCTATTCATTCCTACAAGAATTTAAGGTTTCAACTCCCAGATTTCCAAAGCTGTCTGAGCACTAAGTTACTCATAGGAGGCCAACTCAAAAATTACAAATCTTTAAAAATCTCAGTCAAAAAAACATTTCAAGGTGCATCATGGTTGTTTTTTCTTGAATCAAACTCTGAGATCCCAGTGCATAAAATAACAGCATAGCCAAACAGTGAGAAGAAAAGTTTTAATTTTTGTAAATGAATGGTAAAGAAGAAGCCACAATTAAAGTTACTAGACTTGAGGCTGTCCTATTATACACAATGGTATAACTATCAAGCCATGCCATTCCAAAGTAGGTTATTTGATGATCATAATCTAATTCATGCAGACGAAAATAAGTGTGCTCATTTGGCTGAAAGTAAACAGGTTATTTTGATATCAATGGTTAGTAGTGGGGCATTCTTGTTTGGGACATTCAAGCTATGCTATTAGAGATACACTATTTTGGTGGCAACTATGTCTATCTATAGCTATTAAGGCACAATAAAATCGCATGAGTAATTAGCTACTCGGCAACACAGACGGAACTAAAAATACCTTCAGTACTGTCCAATTGCTCGTCTTCAGGAGATTCTGTAAATAGCAAGTTTCATAACTCAAATGATAATAATGGACTTTATGGTGATATGTTTATCTGCACCCTTAGGCATAGACTGCCATCAATATCGACCCAATGTTCTGCATGACATTTCTCATGTCTTCCTTTCTGTGCAATGTAAAAAGCAGTGTAGGAAATAGGCTTTAAGAGATATTTTGTGAGTTGCTGGAGTCACATTTGACATACTTTATGACTGGTATCTTTAT
This sequence comes from Phorcus lineatus, assembly GCA_921293015.1. NCBI lineage: Eukaryota > Metazoa > Mollusca > Gastropoda > Trochida > Trochidae > Phorcus > Phorcus lineatus. Next base: position 26,195,423 of record OV121085.1, on the reverse strand, counting down.
ATAAAGAAGTATAGACTGTTACTGAAAAGAATCATTTTCATGCAAATTGATTCAGGAGAGTGACAAAGGTATAGATGTACAGAGTTGCAATTCTAATTAGTCAAATGTAAGTCTAGATACTTATCTTAAGCAGGAAGAGGAAAGTATTTGAGATGACAGTGTTTGAAAGGTTATATAAATAGTAACCATGTAAATATTCGGGTAATTTTGGCTCCAGCACAGACATATGGTTGTTGTTCGACTTCATTTGAAAACTGATCATTATCATATATTTGTTATTTTTGGATGAAATTGTGAGATGTTTGGTATAAATATCATCATAATTGAGGTTATGATAAAAATGAAGGCCAAATAAATGACAACAAAATCATGTAGAGTCTCTATAAATATGATCAAGATGAAAGATGAAACTGAACAGTATTCAGGAATGATGATTCACATTTCATCTGCTGAGATATATGTAAGAATAAATCTACAAAAATTAGAACTATACAGAAGTTGATGATAATGGGAATAATCCCAGATATAGTGCTGGGTAAAGATAGCCTATCCTGGTATACTGAAGCATCTGTTGGAAGGATATAACTAACTGAGGTACACCAAACCGAAGAAAATTAACTTGTGGTCAAACAACAGTGGCAGAATATAAGATCTAAACAATAACAAAAACCCTGAAAAGTTTGAATCAAAAGTTGCAAGAGCTCAGCCTGTTGAAACAAGAAGATGCAAACTGATTTGATGCCCTAAGTAATATTTCCTTTCAATTTAATTATACAATGTACTAGTCATTTATCTCGAACTCATACACTATTCATGTTCCTTATGTTCAGTAAGTCAAAACATGGTTTACCTAACCAAATAATAGATACCATCATAACACTAGTCAGTCAAAGAAGTTCATGTTTAAAACTTGCAGATATGCCAAATTGTTGCTGACGACACCAAACTAAAAACTTTGACTGTTTTTAAACCAATGTTGACACAATTCTAAAACTGAATATTTTACACGTAAAAGTTAATTGAGTTCAAAAGTTATTTGATTAAATATACTGCTAAATGTCAAATGCTTTGAACTTTATCTGATCCAAACTTAATTTGCATATCAAGACAAACAAAAACTTCTCTACAAAGTGCCGGAGACACAAATCATATCAGAAGTGAAAGATGGTGTTGTTTTTCAAGAGGTGAAAGATGATATGTTAGAAGTTAAACTTTGAAATGGACTGGAATATAAGCTTCCATATGGGTTGTTAAATTAGATATAATAACTGATAAATGAATAGATATAATAAATGAAGCAGATGGATGCCAGCAAGTCATTGTTCATTTGTCACAGTCCTGCTGTCACCCCTGACATTTGATGATCTTCATAAACTATAGCCTGATTATTCATAGGCCACCTCACACTGAACCAGCATTAATATAGCAAATGTCATTAAGCCTGTATAAAAAATAGTGAGTTATTGTTTAACGCCGCTTGGGCAATATTTCAGCTATAAGCGGCGTTATACAAAATAATATGTAAAGAAAAACAGGATTTTATCATGATTATCTAGACTGGGAACAAATGTGCAAATGTCATTTTGATTTTGAATTTTTTTTAACTCACAATTTTCATTTAAGCACGTGAATACTTGTATTCATTCAAAAACAGATGTCAATGTTTAATATTGTTAAAAGAATGTTTTTTAATACACTAAATATAGAAAATAAGGCAGTTGATCATTCTTTCTTTTAAGATTTTTATAATTTTGAATAATGTGAGGTGAGGTGAGGTGACTTGGTGTTTTACGCCGCTTTCAAGATTATTTCACTTATATCGCGGCTGCTAGTATTATTGCAGGGAGAAAACCCGCAACACTATTGTGGCTATGCATTGCGGTGAAACCTGCGAGCATCGGCTGGAACTAGCGAACCATGGGTGGTACTGCGCTGAATTTCAGTGTAGAATTGCACCCAAACCTGACTGCCTGTAGAACAGTTCTCTACTGCAGACAAAGTTGCCGAACCCCTGGCGGGATTCGAACCACGGACCTCCTGATCCGAAGCCGAACGCGCTAACCACTGCGCTATCCCGCCCCCTTGAATAATGTCGTGCATTCATATCAAATTTCAGATTCTTGTCTTTGCTTTAAAGGTTTTGAGTGAAGTTGCCTTCATTATCTCAGAAAAAGGATGCTAAACGGACTGATAAGACTGAAAAAGAGAGAATTGATGAGTACATGTATTAACAAGCAACAGTGTCCATCCCTATAAATCCCTCTTATGGGAAGACTCTGTTGATATAGCAATGTACCTGTAGCATTAGGACCAAACCAAACTGTATGAAAAACAGACCATATTCTAATCAGAAGCCAAACCAGGGGTTGAAATATCCTATTCAAAACACTATATTTCTGATTGAAAGATTTCTGAATGTACAAACATATTTAAGAAAGCCAAATACATCAACATGCTCATATTGTCATTGCATTCAAACAAGACTGTCAGCCCATGTAGCAATACATTTTACTAGTCCAGCATATTTCCAATTCACCAAGGGCTCCTAGATAAATGCTAACCCATCAAACACTGAATCTACTGACCTATTCCTCCCCTTACATCAATAAACCTACTTAAATATCTTGATCATAGTTTTACTACCTGAGTATTTGACTAAAATATAAAAAAAGGCCAGATGTCTTTGAAGGTCTTAGCATATAATCTTTTTTTAATTTAAGGCAATAGATAGGAAAACATTTATCCATTGACCAATTTATCTAAAGACACGATAAAGTCATCCGGCTAAATCTGCTCGGCTCCTTCCAAATACCCTGATCTCTTTCGGTAGAGGTATTAGCTGAATAACTGGAACATTTGCTGTGAATGCAAACAAAAAACTTGGGATTACCTGGACTTTTCCAGTCATTGTCAACACTGTTGCATACTTGTTCAAGAGTCTGTGTAGAGTAGTGACATAGTACTTTCATATTAAATAAACAGAGATATCAGAAATTGGATATCACTGCTTGAAAGTTTTCTAGAGAAGTCCAACGTACCTTTGTGTTCACTGCCTGAGGAAGATCTTCTAGAACTGCTGGTTTCTCCAGTGCTTCCTGGAAAAATATTCCTTATTGTGAATGTCAACTTAGTGTCCTTGGAAATAAACAATATATTATTGAAATCAAGATTTATGATATCAACTTCATGTAATAAGCTTATTTCTTTGGTGGTGATACACTTGTAACAAGTAAACTTCACATGGATGGTATAAAAGATTCATGTAGACAAAGGGAGGTAATTCATACTATTTCTGTGCTAAATTTAGCTAAATGCGATTCCAATTTCATGATTTCAACTTACATTAAACCTGTAGCAAGTGACAATTATTTAGACAGCTGCTTTGAGGAAATGTAAATTTTTGTAGTGTGTGATCAAAGTACAATCTTTATGATTCAGCACCTCTACTGAAGGGCTGTTAGAAACTTAAAAAGGTTGACTGTTGGTCAGTGATGACCCGCTGACCCTCAACAGATTGGTATGACAAACATTACATAGACAATAACTAACAAGTGACGGGGGAATGACAGATTATCTTTCCCGAGTTATTTTAATTTTTGTAATTCTTGAGCCTTGGCGAGAGAATTACACAATTAATATAACGAGGGAAAGATAATCTGTCGTTCCCGTCACGAGTTGGTTATTCTTTATATTACAACTAATATATATATATATCGTTTTGCAGCTAAAAGAATATGATTTACCAGCTTGAAATTCTCAGACTCCTGAATACCAAATAAAATGGATTTTAGACTGAACTGAATTTCATAACACAGATGCAGTCTAAGAAAATGGTTAAGTTCAGACCAGAACAAGTGTTTGCCACTAACATGGAAATGTCCCCCGCCGTTATGAGATATTTGGCACAATTAATATTATCGCGTTAATAAGAATCCAGACATACGTGGTGTCGTGGTGACCTTAAAAATGACGTCAAGGTCACCAAAGTCGACTGGCGTCTGAGTCTTCCTCCACTGAAAGCTGTCACCACATATGAACACTCTAGGTGCTAAGCTTCACGAGTTTGTCGTTGTGACCTTGAAATTGATGTCAAGGTCACCAAAGTCAACTGGCGTCTGAGTCTTCCTCCATTGAAAGCTGTCATCAAATATGACCACTGTAGGTGCTAAGCTTCATGAGTTATCGTGTTAACAAGAATCCGGACTTTCGTGGTGTCGTTGTGACCTTGAAAATGACGTCAAGGTCACCAAAGTCGACTGGCGTCTGAGTCTTCCTACATTGAAAGCTGTCACCAAATATGAACACTCTAGGTGCTAAGCTTCATAAATTATTGCGTTAACAAGAATCCAGACGTACGTACGTACGGACAGACGCCGCTGAATTCATAGTCCCCCGTTCCGCGTTGCGGCGGGGGACAATAAAGCAACCAATGGACATTCATAGTATACATGGACAATTGATTTGGTTTCATTGTTGCATCTAGTACAAAAACTACCGTCAATCAGTTTCATTTTAGACAACTCAAGTTAAGTATATATAATACAATGTAAAAATTTAAATTGAAAGTCTTGAAGTTTAATGTCCTTGCAACATTGTTTGGAAGTTTAAATATTTCTTCCCAATTAAGGTCATTAGTGAACATTTGTTGCCATTTATTACAAATATTGGGCAGGTTGTCGCTGTGCGTCAGTTTATCATAGATCTTCTGAGAACCCATAGTAGGTTTAATCCATTCCATTAAAAAAGTGTTAATGTGCAGATCATAAATACAGATTAGACTTGAGTTGTCTATCACATTTTTCCATTTTTTAGGAAGATTGCTGACAACACGGTAATGGTCTAAATATGTACCCTTCAGATTAAAATTTTTTTTTCAAATCTGGGAAAGGAAGGAAGCCTTTCTCACAACATAAGTCTTTAATATTATGTATTCCCTTTCGAAACCAGTCTTCAAAAATAAAAGTTGGATCCATACATTGGTGATTAAACCAAATTGGTTCGGCCAAGATAGCACCGATATTTTGTGCGTCTACTACATGTGACTGATAATATTTACTCCAAGTGAGTAACAGATCTTGCCAATAAGGGTTATTTGTTTTAAAAGTCCCATAGAATGAAATGTTGGCACCCAACTTGAAAAGAAGATTTAATGGAAAATAGTTATTGTACAACTTTTTATCCCTACTTTTTCTTAGGATGTTAAGCTTAAGTGCAACAATAAATGAGTTAACATCTACCATTCTCAGTCCGCCTTTGTCATAACTTTTTGTCATGTTCACCCTTTTTACTTTATCAGGTTTGGAGTTCCAAATAAAACTAAAAAATATGGAATTTAACTCGTCAATAAATTCCTTTGGCTGATGTGGTAAAGCAGAAAAAATGTGTACAAGTGTAGATAATGCCAAAGCTTTTATAACTGTTATTTTCCCAATCAATGTCAATTGGCGTTTACGCCAATTTCCCAGTAGTCTTCTTATGTTTTCTAGTCTTTTTCTTGTATTGATGACCCAAAGTCTATCTAGCCTTGCGTTTAGTTGAATGCCTAGTACTTCAAAGTCACCTTGAACCCAGTCTAATTCAATATCATCACAAATTTGGACATCCTTGCCAATCATTGATCCTAGCCATATTGCCTTAGTTTTATCAGAGTTCATTTTGAGTCCTGAGTATTTATAAAAAGTTTCCAGGGTGTCAAGGGCAGCACTTAAGCTTTCTTCTGAGCCATCTAAAAAAAGTTGAGTGTCATCAGCATATTGTCCCAATTTCTGCTCTGTATTATTCAGATAAATACCCTTGATCTTAGCATTATTCCTAATCATATTGGCTAATATTTCAGCAACAAAGAGAAAAAGCTATGGTGAAATAGGATCCCCTTGTCTACACCCTCTGCCATTATCAAAGAAAGAAGAAAGATGGCCATTTTGAATGACACAAGAGGTTGCATTACTTATCAATATGCGTACCCATTTTATCATATGGGGTCCAAAGCCAAATCTTTTCAATACAGAATCAAAGGCCTTTTCGAAGTCTATTGATAGTAACATACCCTTTTTGTTGTTTAATTTTGTTTCTAGGATAATGTCATACATCAATCTTATATTATCTGCCAAAGATCTCCCCGGAATAAAGCCTGTTTGATTTTCATGTATTAACTGGTTAAGAACAGTTTTTATTCTCCTTGTTATACAAGAGCTGATTATCTTGTATAAACAATTTAAAAGTGTTATTGGTCTCCAATTTTTAAGATATTTTCGATCTTTGTTCCCCTTGGGCAGACATGTAATAATTCCTCTATTGATATTTAGACTCAATTGTTCTTTATCAAAACATTCTTTGACAAATCTGTGCACCCAGACTTTGAGTTCTTTCCAAAAAAACTTGAAGAATTCTATTGGAAAACCATCTATCCCAGGGCTTTTGTTATTTTTCATTTCTCTTACAGCTTTTGAAATCTCATTTATTGTTATTTCTTTTTCTAGATCTTCATTTTGTTTGTCCTGTAAAGAAGGGACAGAGACTGTCAAGAGGAATTCTTCAATTTCTCTTTCTAATACTACTTCGTTTTTTGAATACAAGTTTTAATAAAATTGTTTTTGTTCTTCTAAAATAAGTTTGCCCTGTGATTTCTTCTCCTTTATCATTGATTAATTGATTAATTAATTTACTTGTATAATTCCTTTTCTCCAGATGGCAAAAGTATTTTGTGGGTTTTTCCCCTTCTTCATACCATTTTATTCTATTTCTTACTTGAATCCCCCGTATTTTTTCTCCCTTTAATTTTTCAATTTCATCTTGAAGGTTTTTGAGTTCTTTTAGTTTATTTCCTTCTTTCAACTACGTCGACTTATTACACATTGTTAAAATGCAGAATATTTGTAAACAAATTACCAGTTGGGAAAAGTATGAAAGATGAATGAAATAGTTCCGGCAAAACGTTTATTTTCATTGGTTCACACCAACCAATCAAATGCCAAGAAAATGTGTAACTCCCGTGTGACTTACAGGAAAAATAATACCCTGTGTCCATCTTCCCATATGGGTAATATAATCAAGAACACAGGTTTTGTCATCAGAGTGTCTGCACTGCAGGGTATTGGCTGGAACTTGAAAAGTGTTGTGTGGAAGATTTGCCCTTCATACTCATACAAGAATGTATGAGTGTGTACCCTTAGAAAATCAATAAGTTGATTGTGTTTCAAATGATAACACACATTAAAATGCAAAAGGATCAAAATTGCAAGTTTTGTATCATCAAACAGTTTAGAAATCAGAGTAATATTTTGCTCATTGATTCTTTACAACCAATTCACTATACCTTATACATTTTTCAAATCGCATGAATATTTCTTGGACAATTTTTATAAATCTTGCAACAGAATACATAACATGTAAACTTGGACTCAGTATTCGCTATAATGTGACCAAAATCAGCTTGAACAGGCTGCAAGAGTTTCCTTTTTCATTAATGTGAATCATGTTTCTGAAGAACTGTTTGTTTTTTAAGTAATAATACATTTGAGATTATGAAGATTGTAAGTCAAGATTTGATAGGTGTGAGTCTAAATAGCTCCGTCTATTGTACACCAGACTATATAGACACATATCCTTCACAACAGCAAGGTAAACATACTGGCTGATGAATACCGGCGTGATAATGGTTAGACAAGAGGGTAAAAAACTGTGACTGACCCGACGACTGAGCAAGGGAGGTGAGCTGTGTGGACTGTTTGATGAGGGACACCCGGTAGAAGTAGTTCCTCCAAAAGACCTCCTCCTTCACTCTGGAGTGTACAAACATACATAGTCATTCTGTTACCAAACTGGCATATTGCATCAAAAATACTCTTAATAAATGTTATAAACATGTAAAACATATTTTAAAACCTTGCATGTTCAAGGTCAAAGACATTTTCATTATCCTGCATTGATTCATTTAAGAACCCTTGTTATAGTCTAGACTTTGCGGAGACAGTCTAGCTCAATTAACAATTGCATGTCAGAGACAATGAAATTAAGAATCAATATTGTATGCAAAAACAATAAACAGTGTTGAAAAAATGGCCCCAACTATACCCAGAGTAACTATAGAGGGTTTCTTCTCCCTAACATTCTCAAATTGCCATGGAACGGGTTTTCCTTTGGGGACTGCTGTATACAGAAAAAATAGAGCCATGGGCTCTGTAGGTCATCAGACTTTTGATAGAAATAGGTGTTTGGGTTTAGACCATGGGGTCATGGGCAGTGTAGGAAAGATAGCCTGTCCCAACGTCCGAGTTATTCACAATCAAATAAAAAAGGCCCATTGCCCATTTGGGGTCAAGGGGTCACCGAACCTACAATTCAGAATCCCCATTGTCCAAGGAGTCTACACACAACTATTAAGCTATAGGATTTTAAGGTTTTGACCCGTGACCCCATTTGGGGTCAAGTGGTCACCAAACCTACAATTTAGAATCCCCAGTGTCCAAGGAGTCTTCACACAATTTTTCAGCTCTCTAGACCTTTTGGAACTAGGGATAAAGATGAAATTAGGTTTTTTAGGTTTTGACCCCTGTGACCCCATTTGGGGTCATGGGGTCACCAAACCTACAATTTAGAATCCCCGTTGGCCAAGGAGTCTACACACACCTTTTCAGCTCTCTAGACCTTTTGGAACTGGAGAAGAAGATGAAAATAGGTTTTTCAGGTTTTGACCACTGTGACCCCATTTGGGGTCATGGGGTCACCAAATCTACAATTTAGAATCCCCATTGGCCAAGAAGTCTACACACAACTTTTCAGCTCTCTGGACCTTTTGGAACTGGAGAAGAAGATTAAAATCGATGTCTAAGGTTTTGACCCTTGTGACCCCATTTGGGGTCATGGGGTCACCAAATCTACAATTTAGAATCCCCATTGGCCAAGGAGTATGCACATAAAATTTGTTGACTAAGTCATAAAGAAAAAGGGGAATAGTAGTTTTGTGTAGAAAATGGAAAAATTGCCACAATTTTTTAGAGAAAGTGTTTTGGACAAAATTCCAAACTTATTCATCGTATATAATAGTCTATATACTGTCAAAAATACAATCACAAGATCACGTTATATGATTTAATAATGGCTCAAATTACTGAATATGAAGAAGAAGAAGAACGTTGAAGTCATTAACATTATCTTACAGAAGCTATAAATAGGATACACTGTTTGGAACATTATTCATATTTTTTAACAGACAAAATTACATTGAAAATATGCTCTCTTTTCCATTATAATCTTTTTAATTGTTTTTTTCAAATTACACATAAATAGAGATTACTACCAGAGTATGTTTTGATATCGTAAATATCACTATATAAACAATAAAAATTGTATTAGGCGAGGTTTACAAAACATACGAAGGTAATAATTTCTTTAGCCTATAATGTCATTTTGAAGTAAACCTCCTATTTCGGTTAATTTTTTCCCCCGAAAAGGGCGTATGAATACATCCCAGGTCATCACTAGGCAAACTCACATTCCATTTCGCGTCATTGGAAAATGACGTCACACAAGAGAAAAATAATCCAATTTGTCAAACCTTTTACAACAACAGTGTCCGCATTTTGTTTGAATAAAACATCACACAAAATACAAAACGTCATAAATGTTTCAGATATATTAAATATCGTTAAAAACATTTGAAATTGAAAATGTCACATTAGACCCGCGCAGCAACACAACACAGGAACACGCTAGCGTAGTAGTGCAGAGCTAGCGTAAGTAGTGCTACCTAGTTACCCTCTTTTGTATAGTTATCAGGGATCTGATAACATGATTATAAGATAGGTTAATTGCACTGATAACTCGGCCCATTATATGATAAATGAATATAATCATTTATTGCATGTTTTTTTTATTAAAATAAGATAGAAGTAACTTTTTAACAGATCATGTTTCATTCAGACATTATATATTCTATCGGTAATTTGTTGTAGGCAGTTTGAGGTTTTGGTTTTAACATTGTTCTAAAAACACCATCTCACAAATGATATCAGGAAGATAATTTGTAAAATACCTAATTTATGGAATTTCGGTAAAATATTTTGTGAATTAAAATCACTCAAAAATGGCAATATCAATAAATCGCAGGTCATTAACACATCTATTTTTTAAGGTAAACAATGTCCTCGTAAATAATTACATACGATATATAATTTTAATTTCAAATGTGACTGTCACCGACGTTGAATTTTCTAAATGAAGTTTTACACAATTAATATTTTCATTCAACTGTTACTTTGAAGTCAGATTAATCATGACACAGAATTAAGGTGATAATTAAACTTAACTTTATTGAGATAAAGATCATAAAAATTATCTTACATGACAGAATCAAACTTCTTATGTTAATTATCAATATCTTGAACTAGACTTACATTTCAAAATATCTTAGAAATAACTTTCTTGATTCTTATAGTTTTATATGTCACAACATCTAAACATAACATAACAATTAACGACCAAATAATTGTACTAAGCTCAGGCCAAATTTCTAGCACCGAGGTTTCAAATTGTTAGTAAAACAAGCAATTAAGTTTTTTCAAACAAATCTTTAGTGTGACAAAGAGATTTATAAAAATAATATATTAACAGGTTACTTAAGTACTAAAAGTATTTTCATTTTTCATACTGTTTTCATGTTTCAGATTAAATTATTCAATTATCATTTTATCAATTCCAAAAGTATATTTATCCAATTGCTAAACCATTGAGCAATGATTTCATGTTTGACGATTAAACAATTGTTTTATTATTTAGAAAAAGAAACATTGAAATCTTTTTTCAGACCCTAAAACCCCTGTTGCCATTCTCAGGTGATGCCATGTATGTATTCAAAATATTTAAGGGTGGAAGGTCAAAGGGGCATAACTCTTGTACAAATATCTAATACAGTCCTGTTAGCCATTTGGAAGTGAGCCCTAAATTAGATCTATGTATATATATATCTGAGACCTGGGTGATAAAGATTATGTTGAATTGACATTCATTGTCCAATAAAATTCATCAAATATACTGTCAAATCATGAATTTGGATAGTTATTCAATATCTTTGTTTGATCATTCGACTTGACTTGTTCAGTTATGTGCCACAAGTCAATAAAATACTTACAACTTAGGAACCAGTTCAAATCTCATTTTTTGAAGGTTTGGATCCTCTTGAAGCGTTGCCATGGCAACAGGTTGAGTGATGGCAAAATCAAACTGGAACTGAACACCTGATGGTGGATTTCGTAGAAAGTTTCGTTTATCCTGCAATTCATAATCATGAAACAAATAAAAAGTGTCCCATTTTAAGCTTTGATATAATTCTTTCACCGCAAAATGTATTACACAATATTAAAAACTGTTTTATTTGTAAACTTTTTAAATGGAATTTAAGCTTTTAACCTGCAAAGCCATGCATTGACTTAACCAGCTCAACTATAATTGTTTAACATTCTTTTACAACAGAGGTAGCTCAACCATAATAATCCAGTGCTAACGTCTGTTAAAATATGAGCATCTCTTGGACTCCTCAGTTACCCAGGGCTGAATGTTACGATGCTTTTCACTTTATCACATCAGAAAAATCTTAAATGAAGTTTCCTTCCATTCAGTCTTCTTATGAAACAAATAACCAGAAGAAAGAATTCAGACGAAACCTTCTCTCCGATTTAGTTGTGAAGACTAAAGCATATTGTAATGTGTCTTTCAAGAGGCTCGCAGGTTCAATCAACATAGCAGTTTCATTGGCTTACTCAAACCAAGGGTGGGTAATTTTGGTACTGATTTTCCTGATGAAGAGTCTCAGGGATGGTTTTGGGAAGAGTATCAGAACGTTAAACAAGGATGTTCTAGGGCTGGAAATGGAGAAGCATTCAAACGCAGTCAAAGTACAATGTGCAACCAGCGGCATGATTTTAATAGCAATAATTTTAAAAAGCCTAGGTTATTTTGGTATGCTTTGGGAAAACTTGAATTTATTCGACTTCACACGTTGAGTCTTTTTTTTTTTTACAGAACATGGTCACATACCGGTAATGTAATGATTGATTAATGGCCTAGGTCTCATGGACAACAAGGGAGCAAGCGAGTTATCTATTGAGAGCCAAAGAAGTGCTTGTACTACCTCTGTGGGGAGAGAATGAGTGGGTTATGTATTTTCAGTGCTGGTCACTTAGAGTGTCAATATGAATCTTGCAATGGACTTGTAATCCAAACATTAAAACAAATTGGATGATGAAAGAAATAGACAACAATTGAATGTAGATTGGGAGACATATTGTTGGCTACAATTCTCTTCTAAGGGTCCTGGAATGTTCCAGGATGGTGTTGACAGTCTACCAATTTGGTATTATTCACTTTGATTACATTTAGTCATTACCATAACATTGCCACTCAGAATGATCGTTTCTAACTGACTCAGCAACTTAAGTGTTAAAAGTGACAAAGAGTATATTCACAAATTTTGTATGTGGTTTAAATATGAGCAAATATACGACATGACCTAGGTTCAAATCGCCTTTCTAATGGTACATCTTTATCTCTAAAATGTCAAAATTGTTATATTTCCTTCTTATCAATAGTAAATGAAAAACATCCATATAAAAGTTAAGTTGAAATCCTACATCCCACTTACATGTATATCAGTTAAATGACCTACTAAGCACTACCTACCTATATTATGCTTGAGTCATTGGTGCGTGCCATTGTCCAGTTTTTATCACATATCTCAACTGTAACCATGTCACTATAATGAACTGATAAGGATTGAGATGTTACTTTTCAGAAACAACCACTACTTCTCAATCAAATAACATCATTTATGAAGACTGACATATCTGACCCCAAAAGCATACTCTGTTCCCCTTTCATGGCTGATCTATTTTTGCATAAAATCACTTTCTATCCATGATTACGTCTTGGCTATTCCTATCTCTCATGAGCTTTTCTAAAATGGACTTAAAACACTTTTTTTTCATGTGAAACTTATTTATGAGACTGTAAATGAGACTACTAAAGTAATGAATATATTATAAAGTAAGTTGAAGGAGACTGACCAATGAGAGCGCAAGGATCTGTTCCTTCATGGCCTCCTCCTCGTTGTAGCCGACCCAGGGGGGGACAGACGCGTCTTGCTGCTTCTGGATCTCCTTCTTCTCTGTCACAAACTTGTCCTGCTCCTTCACAAAGTCTCCGATCAGAGTCTGCAGGACACAACACACATTTAGTGAGAACACAAATTCTCCATGGGTGCATTCACAGCACTTTTGTATGTCTTTGAAGGGCAGTTAGAAGTTGCATACATGTTTTCTTTGTTATACATTGTTCAAAATTTTGTTATTCCCCACATCCAACCTTACATAACAGTAAGCATATACTCAGAAACTTTGTGTATTTTTAAAATGAAGTGTTATCACTTCTATTCTGTCTGTCACCTTGCATTCAAAACAAGGCAAGTGAACATACATCACATAACCAACCATAAACAGTTTGACCCTGTCTACACATATACAATGAATATGTTGAATTTTTTCTCATCAATAATATCATCATAGTGACAAATAGTTAAAAAATTCAAGTTTTACATCACATAATTTTTAGGTCATTCTTTCAGTAATTATTGTGATAAATTGTATGACCCATCACCCACCCTTAAAAAATTCAATGATCCGCCACTGTATCGTAATGAGAATTGAAATGAAAAATTGACTATATTCATCAGTACCTTTTCTTCAACAGTAGTCTTGAGCTTACTTGCAGTGTCAGCCACAGTTTTGCCAGCAGCTTTGCCAAAGCTGAAGAGGAAACCTGGAAAATACAGGGGAAAATTAGAGTTACTTCCTCTGTAGCTCATGAAATCAAAAGAAATCTTCCAGATGCAGCTGTTAGAGAGTTATCACATTGGCAACGGAGGTGGCACAATAGAAGTCTGCCTTCTAAAGCTTTCTCTTCTTGACAAAAATAGTAGTAATAGGTTTTTGGGTTCCTGTTAGGCTATATGGGTCACCAAAATTATTCTTTACAAAACCAAGAGGCTGAGGAGTCTCTCACATGAAATTTCAGTTTTTTAAGGTTATTCCTCAGATCAAAAGAGTTTTTAGAGGCATGATCCCTGTGGCCTGTACATCAAGCTGTACTTTTTCCAAACATTACAAATCTAAATGCTTTCTCTCAATAAAAAGATGTAAATCTACTTGGTATGGTATGTTCAATAAACTTAATAAAGAACAAAATAAAAATTCTTCCCTAAGCGGGCATAAATATGCCAGGTATTAAAGTATTCATAATTGTCATGGGAATTACAGTTTTTCTAACAATAACCCAAGATTTGATTTGCTGACAGAACTACTTTTTAGTTACTTGTTTAGTGAGTCTAGCATACACATGTCAACGAGATTTCATAACAGACATTGTTTTTTGTTTTTGTATGGAATATAACGAAACTTTTATTGTTTATAGATGATGTATTTTACTTCTTCATTCAATTTTCTTGCTTAATATATGATCCATAAATATGTTATGAAATGCTAGGACTACATTTGAGTGTACAAATGAAGACCATGACATAATCGTTGTTCGTGAAGTATGAATACAATGACCGAGTTAACTTGCAACTCGCCTTCACAAAGGTATTTTCCAAAAGAACCGTTAACATTCTTAAATTTGACTTGGGTAATAAAAAGAATAACATTCTCAAGGCCCAAAATGCGAGTTTATCTGTCCCTCATGGATTATTATGATAAAGTACTCGCTAAAGCTTGGAATTTATCACAATAATTCACTCAGGACAGATAAAACGTAATTCCTTGCGTCGTGTTGATTACAGTACAGTAGATTCATTTACCAATATATCGGGTTTGCTTCATTTTTAGTTTGTTTGTGTATAGTTGCTTAAACATACATGTATGTGTAAGGAGGTAGAATAATGTTCATGACCATGTATGAAGTAACAGTCATAGGGAAGCAACTTGAAAGAAACTATGGCAGATCACATGACAGTCATTAATGTTTTCTGTTGACCAACAAATTTCACCTCTTCATGTTTAGCTGCCAGGGATTTAACAAAAGAATTCTCTGAAACACTATAATTGATGTTTACCAAACAAAATTGGCTCTTACAGAGATCATTGTCGATGTTGCTCAAACAGAATGATCATAATGCTATTACATCACCCTTTAAATAACCTCATAATGCGTTGACATCACTGAGGACACAACTGACAATGCTATCAGTGTTTCCGCTGGCATTTTTGACAGCCGGTCATCATGTCCGACAGCTTTACAAAATACCGGACATTTATATTTTTTCCCTGGAATATTTTTGATAAAAAAAAATAAAACTTTAATTTTTAACCACCATTTTAGCATTAGGGTACTATTTTCCCCTCTGA
This sequence comes from Phorcus lineatus, assembly GCA_921293015.1. Taxonomy (NCBI): domain Eukaryota; kingdom Metazoa; phylum Mollusca; class Gastropoda; order Trochida; family Trochidae; genus Phorcus; species Phorcus lineatus. Next base: position 26,180,031 of record OV121085.1, on the reverse strand, counting down.
AGTAGGTCATAATATTCGTCCGTTTCTTCATTTCTATTATAAGTTTAAAAATGTTTGAAATAGGATTTGATGGGAAATATTGTGAATTTCGGTAGACAGTTAACGTAACCATTGTCACCAAGAACAGTAAATTCAGCGTCAGTTACCCAAATGATCACATTTTTTATTCGGAAGTGGTAGGAAAATAGCGAGAATATCCGTAGACAGTTGGTACAGAGAACAATAAATTCAGCTTAAAGTATCCGAATGATTATATCTTGCGCACTTCATGATTAAAATCTTTGTAAATTCTATTTCATGAGTTTTTCAAACTTGACAGATTATCATCGTATCGTTTTGTTTTATATCACATATTGTAAGATTGATTTGGTGAAAATATTTAAGATGAAAACTTGTTTTTTTTTATCCGACATCATGTCCGACTGTCTTTTCAAAGACCAGACAGTTATATTTTTCACCGGAGGATGACCAGTATTTGTCGGATAACGGAAACACTGGCTATGATGTCACAGCCTAAATCATGTCATAGTGACATCACTATTCTATGACCTGAAAGAAATCACCGTCTGAAAAAGACTAATGGCAATCATGAGTTCAGATAAATTGTAAGGATTATGACACATGAACACTGTTAGTGTAAAAGTGAAATTGTTAAAAACATCTTTTAATGTAATTTGAATAAATGACTTGTTTGAATAAATCTACAACTGTACAGAATTGTTATGTGAGGTAAGATGAGTTCTTTTGAGTACTTTTGGAAATGTATGATTTAAGACAGAGCCATTTAATTCTTGCATGTTATTTATTTAACCTTTAATCAAAACAAGGATAAACCATTAATGATGAATATTCTATTCTCTTTAATAAGTATAGATCATCAAAGTACCTAGAGCAAAGCTGTCTTACAGATAATAGCATCAGCCAGGCAAGTATGGATCAATAATGAGATTTATTGATAAATTCAGCACTATTCTAGTCATCCATTATCATGAGATTTGCCTTGTTAAGGTTGGTCACTGATCTCTTCTTCTTCTTGAGAAGAATTATTTGGAGATCTCAATTTTAAGGAAAGGTTGTCTATGTAGAGGATTAATGCGCACAATCTCAGAAGAAATCTCTCTCTCAGTTATGATTCTCAAAGTTCTTTACATAGGTATCATTGTAAGATATTATCAATGTTGCAGTGAAAGAAATTTCATAGCAACAAAAATGTTGAGTCACAATCAGGGGTCAAATTAAATACGATTGGAATTAAAGAGAACAAAACATCATTTTATATTTATTTTGTTTAATTTTGCTTTTGAAATTAATAACATATTGCCATAGTCTGTGTAGCAATTCAAGTATTTTATTAATGTTTTTTGAAGGGTTGAAAACTTACATTTCAATTCAATGATAAAACAGTGCCAAAAGGTTAGCCAATAAGTGAATAAATTGCTAGAAATAAATGAAGTCAAATTTGCAAGGTTGGGCCACAAGCCTGACCATCAATATACAACGTCAATCTTGGTCAGCTTTATGGTTGCTTTGAGGAGAGCTAAGAGAAGGAAAGTAAATACATAGAAACACTGTATTAGAATATATCAGCATATCTCCTACAATACCCTGATATCAATCAGGCCAAAAGCCTCTAAGCGCTGACAGCTAGTTACTCAATGCCAATAATACTAAAAACAACAATTCAATAATTGCTAGATAGTTAATAGATTCAATGAGATAAGCATCCAATGATTCCATTAAAAGTATTAGAGGCACAGTCACCTGACTTTGAAGCTCTGCCCTCTCAATGACAGATTGTTCTATTTTTAGGTCTCAGGTACACTGGGATACTCCTTAGATAACAAAGTTGTACAGCTTAGGATTTATTGATCAAAATGTTTTTAAGTACCTTTTAGAATTTAAAAAACATTAGAGCTGATGTTTTTCATTATCTCAAATAAACTCAATTAGGATTCCAATAATGATCCAAACACACTAATTGAGTGTAAAATATTCATTCATATTGTGTGTGTCAAAAGGTCATTCATTGGGTCACAAGAGTTGACTGTAGTATAATATTGATCCAAAGATTAATGAGCCTCCTACTTGAGCTGACACATGTATGACCCCTTACAATATTTGTTTACATACCTAGAAACAGATTAAAATAACGTAGCTATGGTAATTATCAACAGGTTTAAAAGTTCAAAAGGCTGATTCTTTCCACAGGTAAAATTTAAACATTCCCCCTTTCCCATGTTTTCATGTAACTTGTAACCTGGTTCTAAGTGATCGAAATAAACATGATGTCATATCTTTTTTATTTTGACTGGCTGTCTTAATATCTTTCGGTTATTACTAAGTCATTTGGATACTTTCAATAATTATGATATTTATAGATAATAGATTTGAAAAGTGGCATTATATTTATATTCCTAGAAAATTTCGACCTGTGTATTATGGCCTTTGTGCCTAGACGATATATCATGGAAGTATTGCCAAGGAACGTGCGAGATGATTATCTTTACGATACCACAATACAATAGTATTTCTTAGCTACCAACCAGTCAAAAATATCACATGAATGGTAATCACAAAATCAGACTGACCAAAATTGCAGATTAAATATCAGAAATGTTATTATAATTTCTGTTTGTTTAATCACTGTAATCTCTAAAGTAGAAAAAACCCTGGTCAGCTTATATAGTTATATGTTGAAACAAGTATCTAGATATGTTGCCTCTTCTAGCAATACACAGTCTGATTAAAATTGACCGTGTTCCGAGGAATAAAAGTTTCAAAATATTGAGTCTATCGAGATTCGAACTCTATCTGTCTAGGCTATCCTCTCCACATCGGTCTGAAGGCAGCCTCACTGTTCGCACGTGCCGACAGTTTAGCGCAGACAAAACCTAGTCAATAGCGAACCAATCACATCAACGCGTTTTAAATAAAGATACCGGCGATCAAGGTTGACGAATGGTAAATGGGAGTTACTTGCCCCTAGCTACTGATACCGAATGCTTTTGCTGCACGCATTGTGATTGGTTAGCTTAGTTTACGCAAGAACGTGCGCTACATATAGGCTGCTTTCAGACCTAGTGGAGAGAATAGCCTAAACAGATATAGAGTTCGAATCTCGATAGACTCAATATTTTGAAACTTTTATTCCTTGGAACACGGTCGATTTTAATCAGACTGTAGCAATACATTGATGTATCATGGACCCTCTTGAAATAAATATCCTGACATATTGTCATGCACTTGTATCCCATAGTAGACGATGCAAACATCAATACTATTGATGAATGGTTTCACCACTAACAGAATTCCATCAGGTTTTCCACTCCATTAGCAATACATGCATTAATTTTTCAAATAAACAGTTACACTTAAATTTGTGTTTAAAACTATGTCTTTCAGAAAAAGTTTTGATAAACTTTTGTTTCTGTACACAAAAATGACGTCTATTTTCATCTGAAATATCCCCTAAACACCACCAGAGACCAGGTTGCTGGAGCATGGTTCTCTTTGACACATGATCTACTGAAGACAGTATACTCATGCAGAATGCATGCTCTTAAATACAAACCTTAGGTGCACTAATTTGTTGGGTAACTCTAAAGGTGCTTTAGTTTTATTTTGCATAAGAGTTGTGCTTTAGTTTTATTTTGCATAAGAGTTGTTCATGCAATAACATTGATACTCATCCAGTGGCTGGTGACATGCCGATCTATACTGATTAATCTTTGGAATTATGATAAACGCATGGTATGATATAACTTCTCCTCTATCGAACATCAGTGAACTTATTTCAGGCTTGAAAAGGCTGCATTCTAGAATTAGGCAATAAAAAGGTTAAGAACTAACTCAATGCATAGATCTATCTCATATGAATGTTTTCTCAACTGTTTGCAGCCTTATTATTGTTGGCATTGCATTGATAAAACCATTATAAGAAATTAAGCCTCATAAACTCTACATTCTGTAAGGCTAGGCTATCCAAATTACGTAACACCATCATTGAACTAATAATAATATTAAACAATGGATATAAACAACGTTATCATACAACATGCCACAAAACGTTATTCATTTGTTTTATTGGTGAATGACAGTCGCGTCCATGTCAACCATGACAACTTACTTCCAAACTCCTTTGCTGTATTTAGAGCATTTGCAGACAGTTCTTCAAACGTTTGTTTTGCTGTCATATCCTCCATTTCAGACGCAGACGTCGAATCATCTGTTTTCGTGTCACTGACACTGCTTGTTAGACTTTCGGTTGGAGACGATGCACTGGTCTTGTCCGATTCAATATTCTCCTTATCATCGTCTGAAGATGTCGGAGAAGACGGTTTTTCACCAACTCCAAGCCAGCTCGTCACGGAGTTAAACATTTTTATGTTTATTCGACACAAAACCTAATTTCTAACTTCGCAAATGATATCCACCTGAGCTAGGTTTATAAACATAGGTCACGTGACATGCTGTCGATATTTAAATAGGGATGTTATTTGTTAAAAATCGAACATGATTAATGATATTTTACTATAACATACTTTCTGAAAAGTTATATAGCGAAAAATATTATCAATATTTTGAATCGCGTTCACTCGAGAAATTGCGATTTGTAAATAACAAAGATGGCGACGTTCTTTGGGGAAATTCTGCCAGTCACATCTCGTGCATTTTATGATGATGATGAGGATGACAGTGATTTATGTCCCGCAAAGTAATTAGCTCTTCTCAATCTTTGTTATGTTAGATTTTAATTCCAATTGGTTCTATAAATGAATTTTTTTTTTTAAAATACACGTGGTTTTGATTAGGATGTCGCCTGTTTTCGTGTTACCGGTACCGACTTATTTTGTACAATAATACAGTATCAATATTTTCAGCAGTTTATTTGTGAAATGGAATCTCAAAGCCCAGGAGGAAATTGATAGAAGTGCAAACAAGAAACTTCCATGCTCAAGTCTGATTATAACTGTTGGACCTGCTGCAAATGGTAAGGTCTGAGGAAAGGAATCAACTTCAGTCACAAGCACGGGAGACATCGATGCAGGTCATATACAATATATAACAAGGCAATCCACATAGCCATATCAAGCTCCGATATATGTGCTGTTATAAACATACTCATAAAGTGACATCGGTAAGTATCACTCGTAACGTATTCATAAATGACCAACCTCCAATTTAAAAGTGGAATTACGTGTATGTCACCTTCTTAATTAGAGCTCCGTTACTTCAATTAGTGAAAAGCGAGTTTTACTGCGTCATCGTAAGACGGAAGTGCCCAGATCAAGGTAAAAAGCTTCGTTCCAGATGCGACCTCCTGTCACATTTGTTTGTTTTTTTTTCAAAAAACAACAACTGCACGTGTCAAAGTGGAACATGTGCATTTCCCTTCACATTACCCATTTAAAAAACAAAACGAATGTGAAGAGAGGTCGCATCTGGAACGAGGCTTTATGCCTCGATCTGGGCACTTCCGTCTTACGATGACGCAATAAATCTTGCTTTTCACTAATTGAAATAACGTAGCTCTAATTAAGAAGGTGACATACATGTAATTCCATCTTTAAATTGGAGGTTGGTCATTTATGAATACGTTACGAGTGATACTTACCGATGTCACTTTATGAGTATGTTTATAACAGCACATATATCGGAGCTTGATATGTCTATGTGGATTACCTTGTTATATATTGTATATGACCTCCCATGCTTGTGACTTCAGCATGTTCAAGAGTTATTTTATTCAGCAGTAGACGGGAAAAAAACGGAATTGGTAATATATTATTACACTAAATTTTGGTCTTTGAAAGGAAAGATTGCACGATGGTATTAATTTCCAACTTTTCCTAATTTTCTCTCCAGCCCTTAGATTTCCATAAAAGATATTCTTCTTTAGCCCTAAGATATTTATAGAATATGCATGCTTTTAACCTTTGGTTCCCTTTGGAAGATCTTTTAGGGATAGTCTGTCTAGCGGAAGGGATGTTAACTTGTTGCAGTTGCTAATCACTAGCACAGTCAGTACTCCTGAATTGTTTTGCTAAAATTATGCAGTGGTTTTTATTTGCTAAAATTTCTTTGTGTTATACACTGTTATAGTTGCATGTTTATTGATCGTTTTCTAGAGAATAGGCTAAAAAATTCTAACTTCTTATGTAATAGCTGAAACATGATCATGAAGTCAGAATAAAAAAGGGTGGTACAATTGTTTTTACCAAAAAGTTTTTCTATGATTTGCGAATTCAGAATATTTATGATTTTAAAGTTCAAATAATTCAAATTCAGAAATATATGTACATATACTTCCAGCGTTTGCAGAAGCTTTCATTTTACGAGATGGGTATGAACAACTGGGAGAATTATTAAGTGAGCCAGGAGACAAAGGAGATGATGACAACCAATATGCGCATACAGACAAAGCCTGCCTGATTCAACGCCTACAGAATACACCAGGAGTCATTGTGTGTCAATGTCAGACAGCTTTACAACCAGCCAATTACTTCTCATGGGTGGAGCAGGTGCACTTATCAACTAAATCAATTTCTTCAAGAATGCCTGTAATTCATTAGAAAGAGTGCTACTCATATGATATATTGAATTCAGATAGAGTAGTAGTCACATCTTAACACAGTGAAGTACAAATATTAGTGAGGATTGAATTTTGATCACATCGAGAAGGCTTGGGTTTGATTTCTGCCTGTGTATTTGGCAGGTTGTTGATTTGAAAATTTTTGTTGGACATAATCATCACATTAGGGTAAAGGATGAAAATTATGTGAAAACCTAAAATTGTTTCATTCCAGGTTGCAAACAGTGTCAACCTCTCAGATTGTCAAGTTGCTGTTTTATGTTCATCTATGACCAGTGAATACAAAAGTGAAATACCAGTTAGTGAACTTTCTCCTCCTTTCTTACGTGGGCTGAAAACATCACATCACACAGGATCTCTTTCCTTCAAAGTTCTCGAACAACCCAATATGGTGACAGGATTGCCAGCTCAGGGTATGTAACTTGACTGATGTTTTTGGTCCTCTGAATCTAAAGTCAGCCTCATTCTTGGTTTGAATCCCTTACATAGCTACCGATTGTTGACTCGCTAATCAAATGAGTCGACCAAAATGAGTCGGTAGAAGCATGCTTTGATTATAGTCACAGATATTGTTAAACTATTTGATTGACCCCCCCTTGAAAGGTGCTGTATAACATTTGCAGAACATGTGGTCACAATGCCATTGTCCATGTACATGTTTTGTAATTTCAGAATAGGTAACAACTTAGAATCAGAAAAAGTCAGTCTAGAAAACTCAAATTATCCAATCAGAATCTCTTTCATAAATCCTAAAATAATAATGTTTGGGATTTAAATTGCAAAGGTTTATTAATCACCATTTGGTATATTTATTTTTTCATTAAATCTTTTAAAAGTTTATAATGAACATGGATGACACATCAATCCTTTTTGCATCTTTATTATGTGAAATTTTTTGTTTTTATTCTTATGTAAAAGGAATCATTACATTGTAAAACTGTAATTGTGAATGGATTTCCATTATGTATTTCAGTTTTGAGTCACTGTCAGGTCCACTCAGTGAAGGCGGTCGTGTACGTGAGTTATACAGACTCAATCTTTCTAGATTTACCAACCATCAGATCCTTCAAGCCGCTTCTAAACACACCACTCTTCAAGGATATTGTCAAGGTGGGTATAACTGTTAACAGCAAGACAAGAACCTTATAATTTATTAATTTCATTTCATAAGACAAATCTGTCCAAAAAAGAATAAATCATTGTAATGATTTCATATGCCATATCGTCTGGAATATGTAAATTTATAGGCTCTTACATGTAGGAGATGAATATACCGGTACTGTGTGGTATATAATGGAATTGACCACGTTATGCATTTGCCTACTTTTATTGGATATTTTTTATATATAATTACATATATGCAATGTTAATCACAATAATGTTATTTTTTGTAAAAATGTCCGGCTCACAAGTATTTAGAGAATATTGCTAGGCAACTAGTGAATCCTTGCGCGTTAGAAGAAGTAAACAGCAGATTGTATAACCATATTATATGCCCTCTGATTTTTTCACAGCAGGAAATCAGAATTTGGTATTTCGCAATTCAGTTTGGTTGAATGATTTTTTATTGACTGGAAGTTTTGGAAAGAAGCTTAAATTCAAATTTCAGCCCCATTGGATTACAACATGGCAACTTTTTATTTTGCAGTCAAGTTTATCGGGGGACAAGATGCTACTCAAAATTGTGGATCAACATACAAATCAAAGTTCCTTGTACTTGTAGCAGGAATAAATTTCAACTGAACAGCTCGTGATCATCCTCAATTATAGCAAGCCCTGATATCAAAGGAAGATAACTGAATGTGCCTACTTTCAAAGGAAACACTTGTACAATAGATATGTTTAATGTTTTTAATTAGCTTCCGTCTCGGTTAAATGATATCAAAAAGATGTCATTGAATTAATAAATGATTATTATTAAATAGTCATTTTCTTAAGCATTCTCTTCGATAAGTAATGTTAAAATCCTTTCACATAAGTCGTGGTTAGCCTATGTCACTCAAGGAGAAATGGTACCTGACTTAAGTTTAAATTTTACAACATATTTCATAGATTTAAATGCGACTTATTCACAACAATAACTATTGTCGCAAAATTTATCATATATGAGTATTATATTTGGGTACGATTTCTCCTTGACAAGATATTCTGATATTTTCTCTGATCATAAAAACAACACAATGAACAAATGAAGGTGAAAGATGTGTTTATTTTGACAGAACTTACATCTCACATTCAAACCATAACACTGTAAAATGTAAATAAAATTTTAAAAATGTTTTCATATTAGTGTTTCTTTCATTTCTCAAATTTGTGCAATCATCACAACGTTTTAAATGATTGTGAGGTTGGGAAAATGCTCACTTATGGGAACATAAGATTTTAAATGTCCATCTATGATTAAATGTCTGCCATATGCTAACATATTTACAGGATAATCAAAATTGTTACTATCAAAAACAAAAAGTGAAATGTTTAAAATAATGAAAACAGTTATAAATTTGAGCTCACATAGGCCAGATTATCTCAGCAGCTTTAGTATTCTGTACGCCTTCACATTTGGTATATATAGATATTTGAAATATGTAGAAAAACTAAGCTTTCCAGCATACAGAATGAGCAATATTAGTTGACTAAAGAGACATTAACAGATGAAACTATGTGTGACTCCCGAATTAAAATAATATTGGTCCTTTACTTCTATTTGGTCAATCCAGGATAAAAGTTTTGTTCTTGGGAATTTCGAATTTATTAAAGACTTTTGTACAATCAGAATATAATTGTGAAAAAAATGTTTTTTTTGGTGAAATGACAAATAAAACAAAATGTTCTCTTAAACTTCAAAAATATTTTTTGGGAGATGAATTCAAATTCATGACATAACTAAAATTGCCCACATTTAAGACTTTGATAAAATATAACCACTTGTATTATGAAATTAAATGTGATATTCTTAACGATTTACGGTACAGTGAGTTAAATTCAAGGGCTGTTTCAAGAGAATAACACTTCATAGCAAGACAACAAATATAGGCAGGGGGAAAGCTGGCAACACACCTGTGGTAATGCAATAGGGTAAAACCCGTGTGTGATACTTGCAAATAGCCACACCTCGGCTAAGAGTCGGTGAAGAATCACTTTCAAACAGCTCTTTACAGCAAATACAGTTGCCAAGCTTTGGAAACTGAAACATCTCAATCAAAATGTATTTCTCAATTACAAATTCTTTTATGTTCCTTAATAATTTTTTAAGTTGAGGTAATGAAAACTTGCACGGTTTATTACATAAAATAACCCAACTGCTATGTTACATAATGAAATAAATAATAGGTCAACAAGTACACATAAAATTATCATAATATAAAGATTTAAAGTAATAGCAGTGACATGGAGTCTCCACAAGTCATCTTTCAAACATTGGAATTCCACAGTCCCCAACACACATTCATTCATCAGTTTTCACGCAGACTTGTCTTTTTCTGTTTCCAACGCTTTGAGCCTCTCCAGGAGTGGGGGGTGAGAATAGTGCCAGGTTGAAAACAGCCAATCGGACAGAGGGAAACCCAGATTGTCCTTGTGCAGTTTGATAAGTGCAGATTTGAGTTCTGCAGTTCTTTTCAGCGATTTGGCAAAGGCATCTGCTTGGAACTCAAATGTACGACTCAGCATAGTCATACAGAAGGACAGAATCTGAAATTAAAGTGAACTCACAAGCTTTAGCTATTGTTTCTATTAATGATTTAGTAACAGGAGAGGAGACGAAGCCATCCTTGTTATAAGGAGTAACATAAGCTTACCTCGCAGTATGGAGAGTAGATGAGGCCTACTTTATTATATAAGGAGAAGATGAGCTTACCTTGTTATATAAAGAGAAGATGGCTTATCTTGTTATATAAAGAGAAGATGGCTTACCTTGTTATATAAAGAGAAGATGGCTTACCTTGTTATATAAAGAGAAGATGAAGTTTACCAAATTATATGGAGAGAAGATGAAGCTTGTTTCATTATATGGAGAAAAAATTAAGCCTACCTCATTATATGGAGAGAAGATGAACTGGAATATGATGAGGAGTCCAATGAGTTTAGGCTGTGTATCGAACCCAAATGCGGAGAAGAGCTCCTTTCTGTTGATGAGCATTGCAAACACCATGAAACACAGGAACATGTTCACCTGAAATAGAACATTGTATGTCAGACACTTCTCAAAGGGAGATAAACTACACATACCCTAAATCCATAAATAAAAGCCCCGCCTCCAATTTTTTCAACTGTGTACACATTTGTCGTCTATTTGAAGAAGGATTCTTTTCAAGACAGGCCTCCAAATCGTATTAAGATTTTTTGTGGAAGGGAGCAGAGATTGTAGACTTTAAATTTGCTTTACTCTGCATTTAATTAAGGCAGCAAGCAGTTTCTAATAATTTAATCTTTGTATGCAGGAAATTGTGTTGGTTATTAGATCTGTCAATCGAAGCAAAAATAATTGAATGTAACGATTAAAATCTATAATCGTTTCAGCCTTATAAGGCAGGCTTCTTTTTTTTTTTATAGAAAGCTCTGTGCAAGAGTGTCTAATCAAGGCAGGCATCTAATTAAGGATTTACGGTAAATAGGAGCAAAATATTTCCATTATTCTTAGTTGGTCCTGGGTTACTTTCATCTTAGACAGAAACCATGAGGCTGGCCGGTGTGGAGCACTCACCTGAGAGATGATGAGGTTCTTGAGGTTGTGGTTTAGCTTCCAGTGGCCCAGCTCATGAGAGAGAACTGCCAGCACCTCGGCATCGTTACATCCCGTCTTCCTCTTCTTCTCGGTTTTCTCTTCCCTCTCGCTCTACAACATGGCAGTGTTTAGTTCAAGCTAAAAGTTTATAATTCAACTCACAAGTTTTAGACAAAAAAAGGCTTTTGTTTTTTAACTGAAGGTGAAATGTGGTTATTTTGGGTTTTACTGCCAGTTTGAGATTATTTCAGTTAGGGATTTTCATCATAATCATTGCAGGAAGAGTTAGACAGCTTACAGCACGAGACTTGCAGAAGGGCTAGGGCAAGCTCCATCAGTTTAAGTGGCATATATGCCGGACATGTGACCAGTGTACGCCTGGTCAAACCAACCAAAATCTCCCTCCATTTCGGCCAAATCTCCCTACTTTGTTCACCAAATCCATGCACTCCTTGGAAGAAATCTGCCATGTTTGGGTCATGGTCTGTATTATATATATAACCCATATAAAACTTCAGATAGTCATAGGCATGCAATACCAAGACATCTTCGAATTCAGTATGGCAAAGTGAATTCTGTATTGCACGGCTGCTGGTTCTACTTTCTCTAAGTTTCGGTTATTCTCCAAACTTTCCATACACAACAATCAATTTCCTAATGAAAGCATCAGTTTTCAGTGCAATGATAATAAACCCATTTTTTACTAAGGATGGGTATCGCTTCTCATTTCCGTATCGCAATATATTGCGATATAGAGAGGCGTATTGCAATATATTGGTACATTTTATATATTCGTATTTTTCCACGCTCTCTTGGCTAAATAACATCGATTAGAACAGTGCGTAATGCTCAACTGGCTCGTTTTGTAAAGAAAGATAATTCCGTGACTGGTTTCGGACTTTTAACATGTCTGTGCTATTTTCACTTGGCGAGTTCACACTTCAACTTCCAGTAAAGTCACTTTTTTTGGTAATATTTTGTGCACTTTTAAAAGGAAATTGTTAATTTTATATCATGCGATATATTGGATATATCCAGAAGAGTGTACCGGTACGTATCGTGTTGTTTCCGTATTGCAATATACCGATATACTGATAATACCGCATATCCTTATTTTTTACACAATATAATCAATATAAAAAGTGGGCAAACCTAGTGTAAATATCAGAAACTGCAAAACTCTATGAAATAGGAAATCCCAATCCCAAATTCTGAAAGCTACGCTAGTAATATTATGTAATCATGACATCAAAACAATAAACAATTATGAGGTCATGTCCATGGTGACGGCGTTTTAAAGAAGCCGAGCATATTCAAGCCTGCATAAATTTGATAACATTAATTTCTTTCTAAATAAATAATAAAAGTCATTCTTATATTCTATTTGTGTTTATGCACTTCCTCTTAAGTTTTTCTGCCCAAAGACATAATAAAAAGATAATATCAATTCACCAGTCAAGCAAAACTGGTCATCTTCTCATTTGTATTATATATCCATGTGCAGTACAGCGTCTCAACTAATTTGAGTGTTTTCAAAGTATCAAAGTTGAAGAAGATGGTATATAATAAATACGAAACTTCACATGCATGCAATTGAATCGTTTGTATTGTATAAGATGTCATAGAAGCAAAGTAACAACTTGTTTTTTGTTCCTCCGCTTCCAAGACATCTTCTTGTTCAATACAAACAACCCAAATGCAGACAGATGACACTCTATAACTGAATGGGAGTGTTGAGGCTTTATTCTGTACATACCTCAGTGTCGCCTCCAGCGTCCTCTGTTGCTTCTGCAGCTTCCTCTTCCTTCTTCTTCCTCTCCTCCTCCTCCTTCTTCTTGTCTTCCTCGGACTTGTAGCCCTCGAGCAGCGTGTCGAACAGAACAATACGCTTGTTCTTGAAGAACCCGTAGAAGTAAGCGTTGCTGTGAGAGGAACGCTTGGAACCTGCACGTCCATTGACGTTGGGTAAGGTGAGATATTAATAGTTGCGTTTTTAAATTTCCGGGATTCATCATTATTCAAAACTCTTAACTTTAGTTCAAACGATAAAATTACTTCAAATACTTTATCAGATAAAAATTAAAAGATGATAAAAAATATTTTGTTTGAAAACTTCTCTGGTGATATCCCATAGATTTAACAACCACGGCAGCTAGCATAACTACAGAGAAAGGCTGCAAATTGGTTTTGGGTTTGGATTGCAATAAAACCTGAGTGTGGTGCCTGGAATAAGTGAACCATGCAAGTGACCGCATTGAATGTCACCTTCACAAATAATAACAGAGATAAAAATAGGTTACCTTCAACCACATAGAGTTTTTTCAGAGGGAATGAAATGCTGTCTGCAAGAGTCTCAATCTGTTGCCGCAGTGGTCCATCAGGAAGTGGAGTGAACTTGTCAAACAGTGGCGCAATGTAGTCCGCGTAGATAGTTATCAGCAGCTACAAGAAGGAAGTACATTTCTATACAAAGGATATCAATGATGGTAAAATGAGAGCCATTGGCTCTTTACCTCATCAGGATATCTAAATTTTATCATTTATTTTATAAATGTTCGCAGGCTTATCAGCTTTCTTGGGCTCTTGATTCTGGAGAAGATGATGGAAACAGATTATAGGGCATGGTTCCTGTGGTGTTTATTTAAAGGATATTAACCTCTCCCTAGGGTTTGGTTGAAAATGTAAACATGAGGGTGAGGGGAAACCCGTGGGCTGGAGACCCAAGGATTTCCCCCATTGAATGTTTACATTTTCAACCAAACTCGAGGGAGAGGTAAATATCTGACATTTTAAGCGAAGGAAAAGACAACAAATTAGGTAAAAATATTGAAATGTATAAACATTGAAAGTATCGCACACACGCAGCCATTTATTGCAAACTTTCTGCTTATAACAACACGTTCTTTGCGTAAGACATTAAAAATACGCTTTGCATACGACTTTAGAATCAAATATTAATTACATTATATATACAAAATGTAAATGAAAATTACAATATCACTCATGACACAACAAAATGAACAATTGCTGACATGAAGCCTTGGTAGCTCACGCGGTACAAGCGTTGGTTGACAACATGGAGGTACCAGGTTCGATTCCAGCTCGAAACGTAAATTCTTAATCTGTTTAAAAATGTTATTTTACAAATGCTTTAGTTTGTTTCATAATATCTACAGGTTATGAGTGTTGTGTGAAATGTAAAAAAAAAAAAAAAAAAATTTTCTATAGAATGTCCCAGGGACATTGGATGTGACCCTGAAAGTAGGTTTACCTGACAAAAGAATAACCTCCAAAAACTACAAAAAAATACACCTGAGGTCTATATAAGGGGTCACAGGGTGACCAAATCTTGAAATAAAATCCCCATCAGCTAAGGAGTCTGTAAACAAAGTATCAGTTTTGTAGGACTCTTTCTTCTGGACAAATTGTTGCCCTTTTGCAATTACACAACTGTAATTTACCATATGTTATAAACATGTTCACTTTGTTCTGTAGCTGACATCATCAGAATACATCAGCAGGTTAGATTTCAGATTACTTTGAAACTACTTATATAGTGACAGTCTATAACCACAACAGGAGCGTACCAGGGAGACGACGAGAGTGAAGAGCCAGGCGTAGATGAAGAAGTAGTCTCCCCCTGCCTTGATGATGTAGATGAGGGAGGCGGTGATGGGCAGGGCGATCATCTGCATCACCACCAGCTTCTTCACCTGGTCCTTCAGGAAGAAGCCTAGAGTCTGCAAACATCAGGATCTTATTCAAGATTTCAACTCATCTGTGTACCATTTTGAAGTTTGGTATTGATATAGCAGTATTGAACTAAGGCAATACCAATGCATGTATGATGTCACTTACATTTGCAGTTATGATGTCACAATGTTAATAAAAAAAAAAACAATGGTGCTGGGAATGTGGAAAGATCCTGCCTAATAGTGGAATCTATTTGTATTCTTATTAGGTATTATTTGGAATAAAAAATGTTTAATAAAAATCAATTACTTCTTTAAGAAAAGTAAAGTTCCATGGAAGACTTGTACCCCCTGATTATTTATCATTCACAAATATGATTCGTTTGATGAGTTTTACATCCACATTTCTTATGTCATGTTGCACTTGGCTCGGAAGTTACCATAGTGCAATAATGAAGGAAGGATCCCCTTTGGATTTAGTGTGCTTAATCATAGTTTACAATCAGGTTTTGAAAAACATCTTTATGCCAGATGCCAAATGAAAATCACAGACCAATAGCTTTATTTCCCAGCGAGTTTGTTACAGCACTAAATCAACACACATTGAGAGAAAAGAAATTGTTTGCATTAAAATAAATCAGTTGTTTTTCACACCTTGCTCTAGCTTAGTAATCACAGGAAATGACTTGTTATTTTAGGATATATTTTCCATCTTTGTCAGGGGTATATATATAGTTTGTCAGGGAAGAGTACAATGATCATTACTTAGTGCAAAACTACAGACTCTACTTGTCCTAGCCCACCTGTTTGTTAAAGCCATGCTTCTCTTCTATGACGAAGGTGCTGTACAAACTCCAAGGGAGGGATGTGGCCGTTGAATACAGCATGCATAGCAGGGTGAACAACAGCGACTGCGTGATCTGTTAAAGATTCAAGATAATAGTGTAAAACATATTTTATTTGTATGTATTCTTTGTTTATCTAGAAAACATTTGCTAGCAATAAAACAAAATAAGAAATATGATTACTGAAGATACGGACAAAAAATAAAAAGGCATCCCCATTTCAGTTAACTGCTTAGAATAGAAAGGGGCGTATCATTTGCAGGGCCATGCAGAGGACTTTGAGATGTAAACACATTTAGAAACATCATCTAATTCAGTCTTCAATCAAAAAAGAGCAGCACAACACTGCTTTGACAGGAAGGTGTAATTTTAGGTTCAACTGTGCAATTGACAATCATTGCCATGAATGAACCCGCAAGGATAGTAATTCTTAACAAGTCAAAAAGAGTGTAAAGAAAACGAAAATATTGAAAATTTAACAACAATAATCATATGAGAGACTGTATGCTTTAATTCCCGATTGTATCTCTTAAACTTTGCTAACCCAAGACTTAAGTCCATTTCTTTTTCTAACTAACAAAATAGCTCACTGCAATAAGCAACATCTTTATCCGACATCGTGGTGATAAACAGGACGTTAGGCAAATCCAAGTACTCAAATAACAGTGATGAATTGTGGGTAAGTTTTTAGGTAAGGCAAGTTTTAGAGAGCTGTATATAAAATCAAAACTAGAATATGGTAAAATTCTGATTGTGATGTTAAAATATTGTTGAATAATTTTCTAACCCAACTATATAGTTGAATATGCATTATTTGATAAAGATTATCTATGGACACTTTTGTTTTTCATTTCATAAAAAACCCATCTGAATTGAATTATGTAAATTATTCCTAGTGACAAGTCTACTTTAAATAAAAACATTGATAACAAGTACATTTTGTGATAGGCCATTGGTGCAAGATAGTTTGCTCTGGAATACATCCAACAAGAACTGAAGAGGTTACTGTTTCCATTGCGTGATTCATAGATGTTCCGCTTTGATTGTCATTGTGGCCCTTATGAGATTCAAAAAATAAATAGTATCACCAAATCATTCAATTTTAAAGTTATATGTTCATATGTAATGTTCACAATAGAATGAATAAATATGAGACATTTAGAGTGTTGAAAAACTTTTACTGTTTATTTCGTTCACTGAGATATCTAAGCTATGACATTTTGAACATATGATCAGTATCATCTAGATTTCTGAAAGGGAACCTCACCTCATATTCTGCTCCATATCCATATTTCTTCAGGATGTTTCCAGCGAGACCCCAGATGTAGGGTAACCCTCCACAAACTAAAATGATCTGTAAATAGATACGTAAAGATGGACTGATTCGGTTGCTCAAAATTATACAATTTGACAACAAA
Source organism: Phorcus lineatus (assembly GCA_921293015.1). NCBI lineage: Eukaryota > Metazoa > Mollusca > Gastropoda > Trochida > Trochidae > Phorcus > Phorcus lineatus. The sequence continues at coordinate 26,162,761 of OV121085.1, read as the reverse complement.
AAGCTTTCATTTACTCACAAAAAGAAAAAATTGAGAAATGAAGCCATTCATTGTTGCTATGAGTGTGAAGAGACTGTATGCAGCACGACAAGATATTACTCATCACTCTTATCATTAAGTATTATTACAAATAGTTTACCATTAAGTTTCTTGCAACTTTAGTTAAAGTACAGGGCCTCCTTTCAAAAAGCAACCATTACTAAGGTTGACCTAAACTCCTAATCTTTATCATTCCACAATCTACTAAGGTTACCTTAGTGACTTATGATCACCTTACGGCTTTGTGAAAGGAGGTCCAGTACTTTTATATCACGTAATGCAAAAGCTGAAATTGTCGCCATAGCCCATTACTTTCTCTTATATTACATGTCACAAATCACAAATATATTTGTAATTTGATGTGTTTTAAGTTTTTTTAATGTTTAACATTTTGATATACCAAAATTTCCAAAATGAAATATGAGGTATAAAATTTGGGATTCAAACCCAGACTCACGGTGGACTCGATCTGCGAGTACAGGTCAGACCAAAAGCTGAAGTTGCTCTTGTCCAGTTGGTAGACCCGCGCCTTCTCAAACGTTTCCTCATCCAGAACCTTCTCCAGGGCGCTCGGCACCTTCTTAGCAGTCTGGTACACGCTCCTCTACAACAGCGGATATTCTTATCTAAATTACATGGATTATGTATCATCTGAAAACATATTCATGAAATTTTTGCTTTCAATAAAAAAACAAGCATAACATAAATTATTTTGAATTTCTCATAATTTCATTCATCTAATTTAGCTTTTTTTACAAATTAACTGTGTCAATAGAGCTCTTGAAAAACATATATTTTAATATAATTGTGAGGGAATAATATTCAATGGATAGACAACTTCTATATTGCCATGAATGTAACATTTTGGTTGAGATGCTAAAATTGTTATCAAGCAAGTGTTAGTATCAAAGTAATAATACCAATAACTGAATCTCCTATTTCACCTGGCTAAATGCTTTTAAGATTGAAATTATCTCACATTCATCATTCACAAGACACAAAATATATAACAATTTAATTTTCAATCGAAATAAGTAAAAACAAACGAATTCTTTACATCTTTGCAAAAGCCAGAATGCTCTCTTTAATTTATTACAAGTTATATACCCAATCAAACACTTCAACTCCAACCTATCCTATCTGCTCAGAATAACATGACATGCAACAGCAGAGGTACATATAACTATTGCATTGAATGTTTTTTGATCAAAATCATTATTTTATACCTTTAATCTACTGAACCAATTAATTTCAACAACAGTAAGTACTTCTCTATCTTGACTTTGGTAATGCTTTTTATGTTTCTAGCTGATTCACAATGGATTTCACATTCATCTCGGAGATTATGATATCAAGTGGGAGGTTGTCTAATGGTAGCTTGAAGAAATATGATAGGGATCAATGGGTAAACAAAAATGGTTCATTTTATGAAAACTGTTTGTGCTATTAGAATACAAATTATCAAAGACACATGCAGAAAACACATCATTTTTATTGTTTGGCAAGAAGTGTAAAGCAAAGTACATAGGCCAAGGCTTTGGTGTTGCTATGATTGGTGGTACAGCTGTTGTACATTTAGAACAACTGTAAACAAGACACCATGATTATTTTCACACTTCTAAATACAACATCTGGATCAAATGGTGTTTGGATTAATGATTTTTAAGATAACATCTTCCTGAATCTGTTACATGCGATTGGATTGGCTTATAATAATTAGTTGGTTGTTTATATAACAATGACTAATGATCATACCTCTCTTAAGCTTCCATCAAATATTGCAAAAGTTTTACATCAAACTGATAACACAAACAGATTATGCATCACTGTAATGTATTTCAATTCATTTGCTGTGAATATCTGTATCTGCCGAATGCTCTATTCTCACAAGCGAGTCGCATAGTAACTACTGCTATCCAATGGGGTTGCAGGTAGAGCCTCTCGACCTAATCTGTACTATGATCTTTTAAATGTTTGAAATGTTTTAAGAAGTACTTTACGTATAAGTCTTGTATATTGATGAATATCCTTATCAGCTATCTGAAGATTGGTTTCAAACAGCTGAAATAAGTGTGAAATACTAATGTTTAGGGAAACCAAAAACTTTAAAAAGGGTACAACAAACAGATAACAGAAAAGAACTTAGAAAAACATGATAACAAGAACCAGGAATAAAATGCATAGAACTAGTGAAGCATCAAACTATTTTGAGTGTAATGATTAATTTCAATTAATTAATCATCTTACTCTAATTCAGAGTTACTACAAAAATACTTTATTATCTATTTTCAACTTGTTTATCATAAACGTGAAACAAAAGAAATTAAATTTCAAACTTGAATTCAAATGTCTTGATTCAGTAAACTTTAACCGATCTGGACAAAAGAAAAAGAGAACATGAATAGCAACCTGTCTTGATGACAAATACGTTTCCCAGAGGTAAACAATCCACAAGAACGCTATAACAGCCTGGAAAATGCAGGAATCGCTGACTTCCATGTTGCCGGTTGAAAAACTACGATAATTCAGAGTTATCTTTCCAGGGGAGGTAATACAGCCAAATTAGCATTAAATACCACTAAATTATTTTCTTGTCTATAGTTTTTTTGGGTTTTTTCCCATTATAATGATACAACAAAATAACATCTTGGGAGAGTTCAATTTAATTTTATTAACGGTCGATGTCTCTTTCCGAAAGAATACAAAATACTCAAAATTCATTAGCTTTACATTTGAAGCAACGAATTGACGAAGCAATTAACGTAATAAAAGTGATGAAAGTTCTCTGACAAATTTATTTGTGCAATATATAACATTTGTATATTCATTCAACAATTTAATGGAATTTTCTCCCTTCAAAATATAACAACATTTACAAGGAATAACATTTTAGAAGTTGATAAAGTCCAATGTCAAATTCAATGACATCACAGAACGTATTAATTCATAAAGTCACTGACACAAATATTAATTGGCGAGTTTTATAGTCTCAAGATGTCTTTCTTCACAGAAATCTGTACAAATGTACAGATGTATCTTACACGTACAACAGTTACTGATTCTTTGTGCATGGCGTCAGTAGTGGACAGGTAATGTATTTTTATTCACCGACGCATTTATTTTTGCAAATTGGAACGATGTTTTAAAACTCTTTTACACAACTCTATTAAGGTCTATGCAATTCAGAATGCTTCAGTCCATTTTCAGTGAATATATTTTGTATAAAATGTTATTTTAGACATTGACCTTTATATTCTGAGGAAGGGTACTTGACTCTGTCTTCCACATATGTGTCCAAATATTTTGTTCACCTAGAATTCATCAAAAGTTAAAATATTCAGTTAAATAAACTTATTTACTTCCACTCACATGGTTGAATGGAATTTGTGTGTGGAGGAATGATGGATTAACTGTTACCTAAATTACTATGACAAATAAGTCAAGTCAATAGGTGTCTAGTCAAATTATAATTCGTGAAAGTTTTATGGCTTTCAAAAAAACCACAGTAAAACATAAGATAAATGCATTTCAAATGATGTGCATTCAAATCTTAAATATTTGGCCCTCGTATCTTCGTGTAAAAAAGATTCGACATAGACATAAACAAGCCAAACACCCGAAATATTTTAGGCCGTTCGACTAAAAATAATGCAGCGTTTTTCAAGAATATCTCACAATTTTTTAGGGTGACAAGAGATTTTATTCAGGGGGAAAGGACGCAACACATCATGTTTAAGCATTGAAGTGAAACCTGCTAGACTAACATAAGACTTACACTTTGTCTGAAAATTCTGAAATAATTCTCACAAAGATTATCTTATTAATATTAAATACAAGAAGGGATCTCCAGAGAAATGAACGTTAGTTAAATACAAATCTAGACTTACTTTACAGGTTATTTACCTGCGGTGTTCTGAACCGATATATATATAAGAGAAAAAGTGAACCAATCTGTACCCCGAACTTAATGGTCTGAAGTCTCACACACTTACCATTGCCATATCTTTTATACAAATGAATAATCCCGCTTAAACCGTATAACACATGGCAGATACTATGGTTACAAACATATGTAAGTCTATGTATTTTCCCTTTCAAGAAAATCAAGAGAAGCGGCGGTAAAAGTCTAGTCATCGGCTCCACATTGGCAACGGAGAGGGTAAATATATCCTACACACTAGCTCCTTTGTTTTAATTGGGTATTCATTTGTCATACTGACTCAGATTGTCTATAGTTTGTACATTTGTTTGTGCCTAGACGTTCATCTTGCATGCCTTGTTTATTCATGATCACCTGATACGATCATATTGTGTATTTTGAATTTAATCTAAGTTTAAACTTTGTTTTCAAATGAAAGCTTTTACACTCATTAAAATACCAGTTTTCGACACTTGACATTTACAAATGTAGCTTCAGAAACATGGGTTGGAATCTGCTACCCAGAGGTTTAAGGCCAAGTGAACTACCCATTAGCCCACATCGACCATTTTAAGAGCCACTCCGTGATTTTTATAACATATTATTTTCCACATATTAGACATATATGCTCAAATTTCAGGACTTAAGATTAATCATAAAAAATCAGAAGTTGTATGGATACGTATGTGTAAAAATAGCAATGTAAAATTCAGACCAGATTTAAACCTTCGCTGGAATCCTGAAAACTTTAGGATTCTTGAAATATTTTTTTCAGCTGATTGTAACAAGATGGTTAAACTTTGAAAGTAAACTTTATGAAATAAAAGAAACTATAAAGAGATGGATGAAAAGAACCATAACTCCTCTAGGTAAAATTGCTATTATTAAGTCATTGCTAATTTCCAACTAAATTTTCTGTTTCTCACTCTTCCACTCACCCACCAACAGATTTCCTCAAAAAGTTAAACAAAATTTTATTTTGCTTTCTCTGGAACAACAAACCTGACAAAATTAAGCGGTCAGTGGTTTGCAAACCAATAGCAGAAGGAGGGCTTGGAATGATTGATATATATGTTTATGTCGATTCTCTGAAGACAACATGGATAAGAAAGCTACTCTGTAATGATTATAATAGGAAGTGGAAAGATCTTTTTAAAGAAGAATGTCCACAATATTTAAACTTATTAATCTATGGTAATGAGTTTCCACTGAAACTTTCAGAATCATTAAAAACAGTATTTGGAGAGACTCAGTGAATGCTTTTGCAAAATATAGCTACAATACTAAACCATGTACTTATGAAGACTTCCTTAGGGAACCTTTATAACTGTATAACAGAAATATACTTATTGATGGCAAATCTTTAAAACATAAAAAGTTCTATGAACATGATATTCTAAATATATCCTGCCTGTTGAATGATAATGGTAATTTGTTGTCCCTTGAACAGTTTTCCCATGCTTTTTTCAAGATAAATTTTCTTGAATTTCATGAAATTTAAAAAACAGTTAATAAATACAGAAAAACACTTGACATGCAAGAAACACCTGAAGCTGTTATAGAAAATAGTGCATGTTTATGTATTAGAAACCTTCTATCATGTAAAAAAGGATAAAAAAGCTACTATTTTTGTTTGACTGAGAATAAGGAAAAACTAAAGTTAATTGAAAAATGGGAAGATGAAAATTTTGATTAATATTAATTGGCTATGGGTGTTTATTAAGCCTTTCAAGACTACTTCAGATCCGAAACTAAGATAGTTGCAAATCAGACTGCTTCACAGAATTTTGCCTGTTAAAACCCACTTGATTAAAATGAATGTTGTTGAAAATAATCTCGGTACTTTCTGTGGAGCAGCACCTGAATCTTTAATTCACCATTCTGAAATTTAGAGCAACTTATACTTTATGGCAAGATTTCACAAAATGGCTGAAAGTGAACTGTGTCCACACAGGTATAATAAATTTACAAAGTGATTTGATTCTTTTTGGGTGTTCTCCCACTTTTTATACAGATGAAAAAATCAGATATTGGAATAAGTCTAATCTTGATGAATTTGTAGAAAAATGGGCAATGAATTCAAAACTTGTTATGGAGTAGTTACACAATAAGGAATAAATGAGTATGTTTCAGGGAGTGAATGAAATTTCTGATTTTTAACTTTCTTTCTTTTTTTGTATTTTCTTATGTACTTTCTAGAAAACACCTCTTATCGTTAATGCCATAGGCTATATGCCTAAAATGATGTATCAAGATGTAAGATATTAGGAATTAAAAAAAATAAAAAAATTTCTTTGATACAAACCTGAATGCCATATGTGGTGATATAAAATCAAAACATCTTAACTTTTCATGTCCAAAAGACACGTATATGACAAATACTGATTTTCCATGAAAATCTAAAAACAGACTTATGAATGCACAGAGGTGTAGATTTCACGTCCAATATACATGGATACTAGTTATATAACCTGACAAACACTATCAACTCCTAACTGCCCTCCTGGCTGTTTTAGATAAGTCTCCAAAATTACGTTTGACTATTTGACGCGCGCCACTGTCCAGTTTTCGATCATAATTGCGACGTTCTACCTTCAAATTGTCACTGTACAAAACAAACTAGCTTTAAAATGTTTCTTTTTGGTAACAGTCGATAATTTGCGATCAAATGATACCATTGATTAAGTTTGGCATATATGACTCCAACAACTCACGGAGTGGCTCATTAAATTATGAGATGTTTTAATGACCTAATGATCAAGCTTTTTTCATTGCCCGAGGTCGAACATTACTTTGAGTAATACTTAATTTATTGATAACTCAATAAATCTTTGGTGAAAATGTATGTAACATATTAACATTGTGATATTCTTTCTGTAAACTGGAGTCATATTGTCAATGGCCAATCAGTCAATTGCGGTAGCTTGTACATTTCAGCGGGGTGCACGTGCAGCACGTGAAGCTCATCTGTATGTCAGCTATCTTAAAAAGACATTGTTTCTCTGAGTGAGTGAGTTAACATATGAATTTTCAGTCTTCCAAACATTTCTTATAGGGTCAGTCGTGCATGATGTTCAGGAAGATCTGCACTTTCACATACACTCGCAGGTTTGGCTGTATTCGAAAGAAAGAAACATACGGAGGCCTCAGCTTAAAAATAAAAATGCGAAAAAGGTTAAATTTCAAAAGTGAAACCCTTCACGATTCTATTAGTTTATTGTCCTAACATAACGTGACCTTTTAACCATAAACAGCTGTCAATAAAATATAATCATTAGTTTTCATATTATCCTCATAATTCTGCAAGCATTTTAACTAAACGATTCTGACACAAAATTACCACTGTTCCTTACATGTATATTATTTTGAGTAGTATATATTACTCTGTTTATGTTTATTACAAGAATCTTTTTGATATTTTTTATCACTTGATGCTCTTCAGAGATATCAGGGACAATCTTAATAATCTATTAGAATGTCCCTCTAGATGCTTCCAACACAAACAAAACACGAATTTATCAAACTTCTTCTAATGTTGAAGATGTCTGATTAACATGACATTCTTCACAATTTGTGACTTCGGCTTAATAGATCAAACCTAATGCAAGACTTATGAATTCTAAGTCCGGTTTGAGGAAATTTACAATCACGGTATAAAAATGCTCGAGGTCATTACGACAGATTTACAAAATAATGCATTAACAACATTACAAATACTACAATGTCAACATGGTCATGTAATTAATGAACTCTGTTTCAGTTGGAGGCTACTACTTTTGGAAGAAGGTCATCGCATCTCGTCAGTCTACAACAAGGAGAGGAGGAGCTACAGCAAGCAGCTGATCCAGTGCAGAAACTGTTGAGTCGAACCTCAGTTCAGATGAAGAAGACGACGATTCTGTTACGTTAGTTGCTCCTGCTGAGGAGATATTGCATCCGGTCACAGGGTCACCAAATCTATGAATTAGAATCCGAATCAGCAAAGAAGTCTTTACACAAAGCTTCACCTTCTAGGCCTCTTGCTTCTGGAGAAGAAGATGAAGGTAGATTTTTACGGTATGGCGTCTGTGGCCCTTTTTATGGACCACAGGATCACGAATCCTAAAAATTGAAAAACCTCACTGTTCAAGAAGTCAGGAGTCAACGGTTCTCGTGAAAGAGATGAAAAGTTTACGGACGAACGGATTGAAGGACAAACGGACACTGGACGATATGGCATATGCATGCCATAAGCCCATCGGACCTTTCAAACCAGATGATCTAATAAAATTTTATTTATAAAATCTACGGCTGAGGGCGTACATGTCAATTAATAAGACATTGGCTATGTTGTCTCTATAATTGTTAAGACATCCATCAAGTTAACAGCTGATTATTTGCATTTGTGATAATATTTTGAAACAAAATTTCAGGAAGACCTTTGATTTAAAAAAAGGAGTATTAAAATATTGAGAGAAAGAAAGGTAGAAAGGTACTCTTTTGCTTCTTTTACAAACTCATTGCTCTTAACCAACTATATATGATTAACCTTTTCTCCTACTTTCCTTTTCATTCTACAGCTATACATGTCTGATAAGACATTACACAGAACAATACAAGTGGAGATTCAGACTTACGGTTCTGATCACGAATGAACATAGGTCATCCCCGGTTACATTGTGAAATACAGTGTTGTATCTCTCTTATATACTGTCAAACATTGATCCCATAGGTGCAACGAAGAACCCCACAACATTTCAGCTTTATGGAGGCAGCAGTTCTTAGAAGAATGGAACACGTTTATGGACGCGTAATGCCGAACGTCAGAGAGAATCCATGCAGTAAGGCACAGGGACGTGTATCGCTTAGAAATAGCTTTAGAAAGACATATACACCTATAGACCATGCCCCAATACTATATAAAAGGATCCTTTTATATAGTATTACGGTATGGCTTATATAGTATTAAGGTATAGTCTATTGGTGTATATGTCTTTCTAAGACTATTTCTAAGCGATACACGCCCCTGTGCAATAAGGCAATCTGACACTATAGGCCTGAATGGCTAGTTAGATTGTTCCTCTGAAGAAATACTCAATGAAATTACAATAATTTTAACAAGGGTCAAAATCGCAGTAGAACTAAGTCATTTAGAACTTTCTAGCAAAAAAAAGAGATAACAATTGAACAATCAAAAGCAGTCGTTTTCTTATCTTATAGCCTAAAATTAACATTGAAATGTGCTTTAACAATATTTTTTAGACTCAACTGACGCCATCAATATTAAAATTAAAAACATATTGTACATATATTAGTAATACTTGAAAATATTCTTTGAATATGCAAACGGTGCAGACAGAAAAATATTGATTAATATTGTGCATATAGTGAGCAATATTCCTTCTTTAAAGAAATCTTATTTGAGTTAATACTTCTGACTTTTTTCGCACACATTAACAGCGCTTGAAGGGACTTCAGCCACGAAAGGAATGTCATATCACATGGACTTTCAAAAATAGTATTTATGGTGACGTGATCACCTTTAAGAAAAACATGTCGGCTGCTCTAATCCAGTGTCTCAACTAATCCCATCCTTCCAAAAGGTTTCCAATTTTGTCAGATTTTTGGGGGGATTTTCTTCACTACCATTATTTCGATCTGTTGTTGTAAACTGTATGTCATAATCTACGTTAATTTGTTTGTTCTATTGTTACAAATTTAAATTCATGTAAAGGCAAATTCAAAGAGCTGTTTCGATTATTTCAAGTATTCAAATTCTATGATATGTCATTAGCTTAGTGTATAAAAAAGAAAGTTAAGTGATGATGTCTTTAACTTTGATAAATTTTTATATACTTGTTTAAAAGTTGTATTCAAAAGAGTCCGTGCATCAGTTATCACGACACTTTGGACGAAAAAGTTCTGATATCGATGGTGAACAGGAAACTTTGTTAGGGATTCCGCCATCCTGACTAACGGTAAAACCAACTTTCAAACTGCAGTTGGCTTTTCCTCTTCCGCAAAATGGCGACGCCCATAGTTATACAAATGAAATAATTTACTACATCAAACCATAAAATTTTACCTTGAAATAGTATCTGTATTGTAACAAAATAGCTACTGTAAACTTTTCATGACATGGTTTAAAATATCTGTATGATTTTCAAAGGGATCCACCACAAAGAACGAATGCGGAAGTCAACAAACTGGGCGCCGCCATCTTACATTGCCGATGAGCGTTGACATTGGTTGACTTATTTTAGATATTTCGTAGGTCATAGGTCAAGGCGGGAAGCTCTGACCGGGGTTATAACCCGTCAGCGTACACGTTTCACCCTGAGGCAGGATGGGTTGTCAGACAACGAGACCCAGGAGGTATGTTACGTACATGTACCTTTACATCACTGTTGACAGGAATATGACTATCGTATTTATTCTTCGTATCTCCTCGAAATTTAATGTATGCTTTACATTTTGACTAAGTACACTCAAACCTTTACATAATCGTATTCAAATTTGCCTTCAATGTACATAAGGGAACTTACATGTGTCACGTATAAAGAGAAAACAAAAACCCGAGAGTGGAAATAATAATATTTATTTACCCCCCAAAAAATAAAATGAAATAACCACCCACCCAAAAGTTTCCCATTCACTAACTAACTAACCTACACTACCCGTACTATTACCCGAAGCAACTACCACTATTATTGTTCCTACTATTACCTGTAATCACCCGTGTGACACCCAGAGTACATACAATATACACAAACACATGAAATAATGAACACAACTCTATTTGTATAGTGATCAATACACACATCCTTATCAACAAAACTTATTAGAGTACACCATACACGTGTTCATAAACCATACGCTTCACAGATGGCGTTGCCAGTTATATACAGTTCACAATACACGTGTTCATAAAATATACTGTTCACAGATGGCGCTGATGGTTTTATACAGTTCACACTTCATGTGTTCATACAACATACGGTTCACAGATGGCGTTGTTGGTGTCCATGAAACATAACTTCAGCGGGCGTTGTACTTGCCAAGTGTACACCTGTACCGTCGTAGATTAACATGGTCGGAGGCAGGTGGCTGCTGGACGTCCCGGACCACGCCTAATCTTTCCCCTTCCGTAGACTGCTTCAGGCGTCTACCCAGTGCTAGATTCGGGGAGCATCCTAATCTAGACCTCCACAAATCACCAGATCACCAGTTGACCGGGACAGCCAAAATTCCTGGTACACCACCCAATACACACATGATGTGAATTTTGACTGTCAAGTTCCCTGCACGTGCATCCCGCTTATATACGACTGGTCACCTGTCACGCTACCCTTCGCCAGAGGGCCTAGACTTACTTTAGTCTTAAAATCCCTTATTACTGTGTTTAAATTACCCGTAAAATGAAAATATATCCCTGCAACCTGCAACATGTTTTAAACAAAAGATTTAAACACAGTCGCAAACTTACATTAGGTGCCACCTTGAGGTTTTAGAATTGTCTACCACAGTCCACTAACATGAACTCTCCCCAACATCTCAGTGCCAACGACTTTTGGGGACAACAATCATTCTTTCTTCGCCTAACTACATAAATGTATACAAACGAAAAAAATCTCCTCGAATATTATTTAGGATTTTCTCAGCAATATGAGTGCTCGAATCAGTGTCAGTCTCTACAACGGAGAAAGATAAATCTTCAATGACCTTCCTTTTGGAAGAAGTTTTTCAGGCAGATTGTCCGAACTTTTGACTGTGCTTAGTACCAACCAAGAACTATAAGAACTTGTTCAATTTTTTGCCAACACTATGAATCAATTGGTATGAAATTCGTCGAAACAACATAAGTAATATTCTTGTTCACATTTAATAAATAAAAATTGATAAAAGTAAGCCCCTTACCATACAATACTTATTTAACGACAATTTTACAAATAATAATATTATTTCATATGGTTGGAGAAGAAAACAGGGACACGGACAAATCAGTAAGATCCTCTTCTCTCTGTATCGGTTTGAAGCCGAGATATCTATAGACTCTAACACAGGACTTGTCCACAAACTGTGCGGCTGCATACGGCATAGATAACCTCCACAATTGTGATGTTGAACTTGAATTTGCTTTTGAAACAGCCATTGACCCCTTTCCTTCAAAACCGCTCATGGTGATGTTCCTAACACGCCTTCTGATATCGGAAGTCATTTCCATGCCAATAAAACGATACAGCATCGCAGATATTTCGAGAGGTTGTTGTGCTAACTGTTCATAAAGAACCAACTTTACTCTTCCTGGATACAGTCTTTTCATGGCCTTAACCGTCAATACGTCCAAAGTCAATTTTTGACAAAAAGATTTAACGTAATCATTAAATTCGTTTCTTTTGTAAAGACCGAATCTGCCATGGGAAAAGATTGTTGCCCTTGGATCCCGCACGAGGTGGATCAATTTTACTTCCGGGTCATTGTTGAATACTGTTTGTGCAGCTTGCATGGGAAGTGATATTGTTTTGGCGATGATGACCTTGGCACTGTTACATGTTTGGATAAGCGACGGTAGACATTGAATCAAGCCGAATATGCCTGGGTTAGTGACTAAACAGTTAAAATATGGTTTAGTTTTACTGCTGCTTATCATATGGTATTGAGTCAATGTCGCAACGTCCAGGTTTTGAAAATCACAATTGAACAAATGCCCCATGTACTTTCGCATCAGTACCGTCTTTAAGCTGGCCGATCTGAAAAAGATAGAAATATTTATTGGTTATATAATTTTCGATAATGTTATACCATTATAAATTCTGAACGTGTCATTCATTGAAATTCGATCATTGAATTAAAGGCAGTCAAATCTTTCCTTTACTTGGAATTCAGTTCCAACATAACCAGGCCGAAATGGTTGAATGGAACTTTAAAGATAAACTAAAAAAACTTGATAAAACAATGACAACGTGGTTGAGAAGAGATCTTACTCCATTTGGCAAACTAACTGTTCTTAAAATTCTAATATTACCTTCATTAAACCATTTGTTCACTGTGTTGCCGAATCCATATATTAATACCATTCAAAATGTTTCAAGTTTGTATGGAAAGAAGATCAGATCAAAAGAAATACGATAATTCAATCTTATAAAGATGGGTGCAGGGGGTGGGGGGGGGGGGGGGGGGGGGGGGGGATCATCAACTCCATTAAAGCATATCTTGTCTCGAAGCTTCTTAATCTCAATAAAGTAGTAGAACCTTACATTATAATAATAATAATAATAGGGTACTTATTGTGCGCTATAGTCCATCCAAAGCATGCTCAAAGCGCTACACATTTAATACCCTGAAGGAATTATACTTTTGATGCAGATACTACGGTCCATACATCGCGTATTCAGGTACCCAATTGTACAGCTGGGTGGACTGGGTGCAATGTGGATGAAGTGACACACCACAGTGTAAAAGCCCAGGTCACAAATGTTTGGATTCGGACCCGGGCCGTTTTCGTGAGAGGCCAGCGCGCTGACCACTACACCACCATGCTCCACAATACACCACCGTGCTCCACAATACACCACCGTGCTCCACAAATTATGCCAAATAATGTATCTTCTGTAAAGAACGTAAATGCCGCAAGATATTCTCCTTGACATTGCTAGACAAACACACTTTAAACAAAAAAACAACAAAACAAACTCAATAGCCAAGTGAAATGGTAAAGGGATATAGAAGTTGATATAGCAGATGAACTCTGGAAAACTTATAACTATATACCTTTCAGAGCAGCAGTTACCACACATCTGAGATGGTTACGATATAAAAAATACACAGATGTATTACAACTAACAAAGATCTGTATAACTACAATATGTTAGAATCTGCTTCTTTTACATTTTGTAATGTTTGAACTGAATCTATTATTACCATTCAACCATTAAAATCAATTTTAAACAGCGACAAAAACATTTAAATAAACATAATAAACAGACGTTAAAATAATAGAGGTACTTTTGTTGATATAATTAGGAGATAAATCCATTCTGTTTTTTATTTTGGGGTTGTATGTCGTGCATTTTTCACCCCTAAATTTGATTTCAAACCGAGCTTGCGAGAAACGCAAAGAAACGGTGTCTAAATACGGTAGGTGACAGAATCCTGAGGAATTCGCGCAGCACGTGCAGCATGCTGAAATATACATGCAAATAACAGAAAGTATAACCAGTCTCAAAATCACCAGGGTAACTAGCTGAGTAAACTTAGCTTGATTACGTTCTCTCTAGTCGTTTCCACTACATCAGCGCTAAGACGCACCCCTATAGACGGCAGTGGAGGAAATCCTTTGTCGCACTTTCGCGCATCTGTTACGACTTTCGCGCACGAAAAAACTACATCACCGCTTTCTTTACACTTATACCTACAAGTTCGCACCTTTTTTGTAATAAAAAAGTTCAGAGAAAAGTATTTAATCAGCAGTCAAACAATTCAGTCGATCTCTCGCGATCGGTCGCCGCCATTTTGAGTCACGTGACCTATGACACGTCGGGGATTCCCTCCCGAAAACAGTGACACACGTGCGATGGCACCGATGCTTGTTTACAAATTGTTTCCCTGGTTGTTTAGTTTAGTTTTCATGGATACCAAACATTCTCACCCAATAAACGCAGTTGTATGGCGAGATTTCAGTCAGAAATTGACTGACTGACAACCCCTGCTCTTTCCTATCAAGATTTCTAAGGAAAAACAGGTGAGTTTTCAATGCTCTCAAGGTCAGCTCTATTAGATCAATGCATGTGTCCATTTACCGTTTCTGTAAATGGTAATATAGATTGTAAATTTTAAACATAATTGATCTAGTTGATTGATTAACGAGATTTATATTAATAATCTTTATTTCACTCTTACAAGAAAGTGTCAATTCTTGTGTTCAGGGATTATAATATCAGTTTGATTACATTTAAAAAAACAACTCCCAAATAACCCAACATAATACATTTTATACATTACATTTTAAAATATTTGACAAATATAACATCATTCTTAATGCCTTGAAGCAGAAGGTAATAGCAAGACTTGGAAAAACTATCATTGACAGCAAAGAAAGTCTGACAAACAAACTGTTTTTCTTTCTTTTATGATAAATCATATTAATGTTAAAGGAAAAGTCAAACATCACAACATTAGTCAAATGTTGAGTCATTCTTATTACACATTAAAATTAATTTTAAACCACCTTAGATTGCAGATAGAATATGGACAAGGTTAAATTACTATCTCTGTATGAAGAAGTCAAATTCAAGTATAATTTGGAATTTGATTTAAAAGATGAACAATGCTCTTTGATAGAAGACATTCTAAATAAGAAGAACTCCATGGGCATTCTTGGCACTGGGTTTGGAAAGTCCCTGACATTTGTATTGCCACCAATTTTATTGGATATGGTAGATATTCAAAATACATTATCAATATTCACTCTTGGCCAAGTAAAATAAAGTTTTTCCATGTGCTTAAGACAATTATGTATGACTTTATACAACCTTTCGCAATCTCAACCTCTTATATGTCTCATCAGCTTTGAGGAAATATTGACAAGATGGACAACAAATTTATCATTTTATAGAAATGAATAATTATCTTGCATATGTTGTATATGATCTTGGATAAGATATCCCACGTGTCTTTAGAACTGGACATTGTTCAATGATATGAGAGCATTGCTGTAAATTATAGAAAAATACCCAAATTCATGTCAATTTCACAAATAACATATTATACTTTTTATCTTCGTTACATGTACAGTGTTATCATTATCATTTAATAACGTTATTGTTTAGATGTATCCAGACCAAAGACATGTGGCAGTTGTGGTGTCCCCTCTCCGAAGCCTGATGCAGAGTCAGGTTGCCTCACTCCAGGAGAAGGGCATTGCAGCAGCTGCTGTCCTGCAGAGGTCAGAAATGTCAGACAGTACAGTCACAGGTAAGAATAGAATACAATAGGGGTTCCTGTGTATAACCATATGAATGAAAGAAATGATAATGTGAATAAATGAAAGAATGCCTTAAATGCCTCCATTGGCATTTGAAGAATTGTTATGTCTAATCTTTTAACCTCATTTATCTTACAATCATAATCAACATAAAAAATATGCATTGGTAAATGTGTATTACATTTAAAATCTCAAGAGCTATTGGTTCTTAATGATTGCAACTAAGGCAGGCAGACAGACATTGTGGGATAATTTTAATTTGTGTCATTCAGAAGGAAATATATTATTCTAAAAGAATATTTCCACTAAAAATTTGAAGACAAAAATATTTATGGTAAAAATTGCTCACATTATGTCATTGATGCTTTTTACATTAGTTACTATAAAATGAAAATTATTAACACAATATGACTTTTGAAGGTAATTGAAGTATTGCGATATATACATCAATGGAAGTGATCAGTATTCTTTTCTGTGTTTCCTGTGTTTTCTAATTACTATTTAAACAGGAATCAAAAGAGGGGACTTCTCCATTGTATACATCTCGCCTGAAGCTCTTAATACTGATCTGTGGAGCAGTGTTTTCCGGGGAAAACAATTTAGAGATTTCGTCATTCTCATAGCAATAGATGAGGCTCACTGTGTCATAGAATGGTATGATTAATCATCATAATGATATGATATGATTTTCAAGTAATTGGGTCAACTGAATCCCTCTCTTATTGAAAATGATAATTATTTCAATTAAAGTAACATTTCTTTTATTTTGAAAACCAATGAAATTTGATTAAATCAGCTTAAGAAATTGAATACATTCTGTTCAGGGGTGAGAGCTTTCGGGAAGACTACAAACACATCACATGGCTCAGAGCAGTATTGAAGGACTGCCCCTTTCTATTTCTGACGGCTACATGTACAAGGCAAATGAAGGATGACATTTTGAAACAGTTTTGCATCGAGAAAGTTTCTGTTACAGCTGCTATACCTAACAGGTTGCATACCTTTTACATTTTAGTATTATCTGTAAACCTAATATCTTATGGTTATATTTGAAGTGCAATATCAAATTGATACATTAAAACATACATGCATGTGTATATTCTGCAGACCCAACATCTTTTTGAGGTATAAATGCAAACCAGGCATGCGGCTAGACGAGGAGCTCACATTCTACATTGAGGAGCTGCAGCAGAAGGGACAAGCTGCCAGGAAGTGTATCATCTACACGTAAGTTTCTATTTACAATGCCAATACTGACTCAAAAGAAGTCAAGGGTTTAAATTATTCTTGTTTGACATTTTATTTGACAATTAATTTTTAAGAAAATATATTAAGAATCCATTTGAATTCCAGTCGGGTTAACCCAGCCGGAGAGATATTTGAAGAAATCATGGATCGACTAAAAAACAAGGCGTACAATGACCATGGTCAACGTCTAGTTGATGTTTTTGTTTCAAAGACATCTGAACTTGCCAAAAGTCAGATTCTAGAAAGTTTTCCTAAAGCAGCATCTCCAATAAGATGCCTGATTGCATCTTCTGCCTTTGGCATGGGTGTTGATATTCCTGATGTGGATCTTGTTATACATTGGGGTGTCAGCACCACAGTACTGGACTACTGGCAGGAGGTAGGCAGGGCGGGGCGAGATGGTCGACAGAGTCAGGCTCTTCTCCTTGCAACACCAGTCACTATCAGTGATAAAAGGATGACGAAGGATTGTGTGAGGGAACTCCATAAGCAAGTTAGCAAAGAATCAGCATGCTTTCGTCTCTGCATCCTGAAGGTTCTCTATCTGGAGTGCATGGATGAGACTGAAATCAAGAGGGTTGAGCACAAGGAAGCTTGCTCATCAGAATGCAGTCCAGGTGAAACTTGTGCATGCAGTTTGTGTAAGTGTTGTAGCAACTGTGAAAGGAAGTGTTGTTTGGTCTAGTCCGTGGGTCTTGCTGCGGCAAACCGACCTCTGTCAAGTTTCTTGGAATATGATAAGAGCCGAGCTTTGAGCTTTGCTGGTTTGTGGATGACCTGGTGACAATCACTGGCATTGAAGTTCGGGAATTGGGAATGGGCTCGTCCTTTCACCTTTCCAAAGAGATTGTCACCCTGATATTCCTCGAGAAAAGCTAAAACTGCAGTCTTCAGCTTACTTTTGCCTCGGCTGACTTCCTGAACCTGACAATTGGCAACATTTTGTGCAAATGTTTTGTCAAGGTCCTTGGTGATGCTTCCTATGAGATAACTACTTCGGCTAATTGTTTGGCCAGTATATTTGCCGTTCGTTTTCTTGAGATTTTCTGTGATTAAAAATAGGTGGTTTTTTTATGACAAAATGTTATTTATAGTATGAAGGAAGAATTTTTCTTAAGAATGATATGTATAATTTTAAATCAGTATGATCAGTTATATTTATTTGTACATGATCTGAAATCAATTGATAATAAACTCTTAATATTTCTTAAAGATTATTTTTGACATTTACCTTTGAATTCATTGTTTAGAAACTCATTGCACTTGTCCATAGCAATGTTGTGACATGGACCACCCCTTATGTTAACCGTACGATTCCATGTCAGGTCAGCAGCCTGGCGCTTTGATAGCCACCCATTTATGCCTGAAAATTCACTAATGATGTCAATGTCTACCATTAAATTATTGAAAGTTCAAAATATTAAGATTAAATTTTTTGTAAAGTGCAGTAGTCATTTTTATTAAATAAGTTTTTGAAACTGATGAATCTTTACTTATTTTGTTATCAAATTTTGTTTACAAACCAGAAATCATTCTGTGCATTAGTATGAGATACTTGTTGTGGCCTTCATTCCAAAAGTGAAGGCCATCATCTTTCCAGAATTCAAGCATCATCCTTCCATTGCCAGTTCGGATGGCATGCCGTCTGATCTTGTCATTAAGCAGCATCCAGGTGAGACCAATAGTGTACTGGAATACACTATCATCTTGGTCTTTGGATGTGCAACCAGGGCAATGCCATGTCTGACCTTAAGATAGCATTCCATAACAAGAAATGTAAATATCAACTGTATTATTGTCTAATTAGAAGTCAGTTTCATAACAGAAGGAAATATTAATTAGAAAGATACATTAATGACTATCATTTAAATATCCTGAAATTTTGATAAAAGTTTTAATTTTGAAAAACCTGATAAATTTACTAAGTATGTAACCATCAGAGATTAGAATTTGATATAAAAATTAGAGTAATAATAAAAGTACGTTTTCTTGGTGCTCGTGATAAACCAACACAGGTTAGATGGAACCATTGGCCATGATGACAGCCATTTCTCATGTGGCACTCAACCATAGTGGAGTCCGCAATAAAGCGTCTACATTTGCAGAACTTGCTGAATGGCTCACACTCAGGGGAGCACCACCAGTCCTCTTCCTGGGATGTGCTTTCACCAGTGATGACTTCAACGCACTCAGCATGGAAGTGCCCACCAGATGGACACATTGAGTTGGAGCATGTTAGAACATCTCCTTCAACGTCTATAAACCAGCAGCAATTTAAATATTTTATCAAAATATGAAATAGATAATTAATCTATTTATCTGAATTTCAAATTACCTTGAATTTCATGTGAAATACTGATTATGCCATAGGCAAATTATTGCTGAAATATCTGCATTTGTAATTTGAAGGTACCTTGGCCACAGCAGATGGTATCAAATCGACTAGTCGGAGGAACCACAGCCTCAACCACTTCCCTCACAGAGTCCTCAGTAGGATGTAGCCAAATAAGGTCAAGTATTCTCTATAACATTTGATATAAACTTTCTAGTAGTTGCCACAAACTCAAATATTAACAGAATGGCTGTGTATTGCGGTAAATTGCAGTTTGTTAGTACTGTAGTGCAATATGTCTAGCAATTTTATGCACAGCCAAGGTAAACACATTGAATTAAACGAAATAGAAATAAACATATCTTAAGACAATTTCTTTATCAAAATTGATATTTAATGATCTAATTTGTCCAAAAAAATCTTACAATTTGATAATAATGTAAAGTATACCAAAACACTACAATTACAAATGATGTAGGATTGATGGACCACCAGTTGTGTTGTGTTTTCGAAACATGTTAACATTTATGTAATTATCATGTTTATCCATTGTGGTATCTAAAATGTTTTTTTGAAGTCTCAGTTTAATTTGTTTTGAATACTGAAATGCAATTTAAGTTCTGATCAATAAATTGGCTTTTTAAAAATTGTATTGCGAAAGGTTTTATTGTGTTATCATATCCAAGAAACCGATAAAACAATGATATTCACACCCTTCATTAACAGAGTTAATGACAGTAAATTGTTTAGAATATAGTTATTCTTATAAAAGAAACCTACAGCAGATGTTTCCTCTAATAGGCGCTCTTTCTCCTCTTTGCTTTTGGCAAAAGGTAGCTCCTCGTCATATGTCTCCATGCCCAGAATGGTCATTGCTGATAGACAGACAAGCCCATCACATGTCATTTCAAACATGTCTTCAACATGATTAAAGCAATCCATGACCTTTTTTTTGACTGAGTGTTGATTTAGAACAACTTTGATGTTGAACAAAGTGCCCCTATCCATCTGACTTCCCCCTTTGAAGTATCTGTCCATAATGAGCTGATAAACAATGAAGGGTAGGAAACGATATATAATGAATTCATTCATGTTGTTATAACTGAAATACTGTGAGAGTTATTGTATAATACCCCGGGTAGTAGATGAAAGGTTTTATTTTATTAAATCCTAATTTCTGTTTCTTTATATACTAACGAATTCAAGTTATTTTTATTGATAATATTGAATTTAAAATAATGGTATGTGTGCTAAGATATCCTTTCAGCCAATACCTGAAGCATCAATCCTCGCTTGTGGAATTCCTGGGCACTTGGTTCCACCCCAAGAAGCTGGCGCAGAGGACCGCGATCTGATGCCCTTACTCTCCTGGCACCAACCATCCGCTCGAAGGCTCCGCCGTCGCAGTGGGTTATCACTGTGTATGGTCTACCATCTGGATAAGTTGGTACGTGTGTGGTAAGGTATTCACAAATACCAATTGCCCCATCGGTTGTGGAAGGATTCTCATCCACTACTCCTAGATTTATCTGTAAACATGTTGTCATCACAAAATTAATCAAAGAAGATTATACTTATAGAAATATGAAGGTTGCAAACACAAGATTAATGTTTAAATCTGTAGTGTTGAAACGTGAACCATGATAATGGTACTGAATATTCAATTTAAACTTGTTTTAGGATCTTTACGTATTTAAACATACGATTTCAGATTTCTCGGACATCACATCAGTGTGGTCATGGGAAATTAGTCTAGTGATATGACAGTTGCTGAATGCTGGGAGAGACAGCACAAGGGCCTGCTTAATGCCAAACAGCAACCAGTCTCTCAGGTCAGAGTTATGTGCTTTGTCTGGAAGAAAGACCTCCACGGGTATGTCCAGTGCAGCTACAGTCGGAGGGGTGTCGTCCAGGTATTCTGTAGCAACTCTGTTGGTCGCTGCGTAGCACAGTGCCCACAGCATTTGAGACACATTCTTGTCTTTTAGTTGATGGCGTGCCCTAACTTCAATTTGGGTATTGTCCCAGCAGAAAGTATAGCCCTTAGGCTTTGCTAGATAGATAGTTAAACAAAAAGCTATAGTAATATGGAAAAAGTATTAAAAATCCTGACATCTAGTACCTTATTAAGATTTATTCCTTACTCTCTTCAAATAAGAATAATGTCATGTATAAAGGTGTATATTATTATGTACCTATCAATCATAATGATTTTTTGAAATGTCAAATGTTAGAACAAAAATGTTTGAATTACCTGAAGGAACTGTTCCACCAAACAGTTGTCGTTTTGGCCGAGGAAGATTAATATTACCCTTAGCCAGCAGTCTCTGATATGATAATTAAAACACATTATGATTTCATATAGCAAATACTTGAAGTCCTCTATTTTATACCATCAATAAGTATAACATATCTCAGAATCTTTTAATGCATTACAAGATATTTCTTTCAGAAAAATGTTCCTTGAGACAAAAATTAAGAAATTATTAAACTAACGAGATAATTTGTTTAAACATTTGAACAAATGAAGGAAATTAATACTTGTAAGTCATCCTTTTTCTCCTCAATTTTCCCTTTGTATTCCTGCACCAACCTATCAACCACGCGACGTGCACTGTCTTTGCTTGCTGATAGGTGCATTTTGTTGAAAGTTGTTAGGAGCTAAACAATTATTTGACAATTTACCATTTATCTAAATTATTTCATATTGTGTTAAAACTTGAAACACTCGACTAAGTATCATACATAATTTCTCACTTTCATAAAATTTGGACTCTTTGCTCAATGGCAAAAAG
The DNA here is from genome assembly GCA_921293015.1 of Phorcus lineatus. NCBI lineage: Eukaryota > Metazoa > Mollusca > Gastropoda > Trochida > Trochidae > Phorcus > Phorcus lineatus. The sequence continues at coordinate 26,140,466 of OV121085.1, read as the reverse complement.
GTATTGGACTTTCAGATAAAAGTATTTTAGAATGAGCTTTATTATCACATGCATGGAAAGAGTGCAATATAAATGCACTATTATTATATATCATTATTATTATTATTATTTTTAGTTTTATTATTATAACATGTGCAAGAGGTCAAGATTTTGAGAATTTTTTACATTTCAGTTACCTTTAGAAAAGACAGTTGTTTTTATTTCTTACACCAATATAAACTCTTTTAACACTGTACTATACTGCACAGAAGGCGTTTAGTTGTTTAGTTAAAAGATCAAAATCCCAAGAAAAGTGTAACTATCATACTTTTTGAGGAGCACCATGCCTGTACAATTCTAGAGCCAACATGTTTTGAAGAAAATTGAAGGTTTGTCTGCAATTCACATGTAGAATAATTGCCAAGAGCAGACCAATTGTTGGGTTCAAACTGCTACTTTCACTGAGAATGAATATGTGTTCTGTTATTGTTTTACATCAAGAAATATATACAGGTAGCTAATTTGTGATAAAATAAGAAAGGATGAAATGTTATTAACTGATGGTATCTGAAGGTTACCATTTCATTTATTGTTGACATTAGAATATTAACCACAAGCTCTTACTCACACTTTCAAAACTGATCCATGTCTACATGTTAGCATTGACGTGAGGAAAGTAATTACAGTTGGCATGTAAACTTTAATTTCCTCTAGACAAGAAGTCCAGTCAAAGGTGTGTAGACTCTCTAGTGTCAGGGTCTGGCGCAACAAGGCATCTTTTTTGGACATATAACCTCCAACCTCTTTCCTAAGAATCTTGTTAAAACTGATCAAGTTTGCTCTACAGAACCCTTTTCTTTGAAGAAGGGATGTCACTGCTACTGTATACTTATACCTAGTAAGGTTGCTAGTTGTTGAAGAAGGCTGAAGTATCAAATTTAATTCATTTTTTATTTTGAGATGGTAAGGTAAGTGTAATACTTCTGATTTTGTTTATTATTATGAATTCTGTTATTTATCATCTACCTATCAATAAATTATTTCAGGACAATTTATATTTTTAAGTTTGAATTCAAATTTAAATGTAATTACCTGTGAGACATTTATGCATTTACTTTGAGGAGAAATTAAAAATCTAACCTTTGATACAGAATGAATGCCATGCTTTTTGGCAGGTGTCCCAGACTTAAACTTTTTAGGTTTTGGGGATTTTCCTGGAGTTAACATGACCTGATGTTTTCTACCTGCATCTTTTTTTGACAATGCATAGAAGCATGTGTCGCAAAAAAAACCAGACATGCCTTCAAAAATCAGACTACAACTGTGTCTTTTCCATCCCTTGGATTTTCTTTTGAACTTGTCTTTGCATTTTGCACAGACATTGTCATCCATTGTTCCTGCAGCTATCAATCTAGGATATTAAAATGGCAAAACTGATAAATCAAGTGTTTATCGATAGAATTTGTATTGTTTTATTAATTGTGATGGAGGTGACTGCTGTCAGGTGTCAAATTTTACTGTCAGACCATTAAATGTTTTGTAATGTTTGTCTTAAATTTCACGAAAATTTAAATGTAAAATAAATTTTTTATAATATTTGTTGTATCTTTGATTTTTTCAAAGTTTCTTATTTTTGGTTAACAATGCTCTGATAATATCTTCCTAGCCAAATACATTAATAAAATGTGCGTAAAAGGCAGACTCGTTTATTTCAAAACAAGTAAATCTCTAGCATCTTAATTAAGTATATTTGAATGTAAAGACCATTAAAAAATTAAGGGAATTAAGATGTTTTTCATAAAAACAAAAAGAATTTGTTGGGATATTTGAGATGGATTTGCGTGATACTTAATAAACTTTACCATAATAAATTCAATATACAAGGAAAACATATTAGGTGTGAGAATAAAAAATATTATTAGCTTGTTACATAATTCAAAAATTTAATTGTGATATATAAATTCACGCTTTATTTGAATAAATATTTAGGTCTTATACATAATGATAATATACATTGATCTATTGCCTAGAGCTGACCTGGAGAGCATTGAAAACTCACCTGTTTTTCTTTGGAAGTCTTGATTGAAAAGAGCAGGGATTGTTAGTCAGTCAATTTCTGACTGAAATCTCGCCATACAACTGCGTTTATTGGGTGAGAATGTTTGGTATCCATGAAAACTAAACTAAACAACTAGGTAAATTATTTGTAAACAAGCATCAGAGCCATCACACGTGTGTTACTATTTTTGGGAGGGAATCCCCGACGTGTCATAGGTCACGTGATTCAAAATGGCGGCGACCGATCGCGACCGATCGACTGAGTTGTTTGACTGCTTATAAATACTTATCTCTGAATTTTTTTATTACAAAAAAGGTGCGAACATGTAGGTATAAGTGTTAAGAAAGCATTTATGTGTTTTTTTCGTGCGCGAAAGTCGTAACAGATGCGCGAAAGTGCGACAAAGGATTTCCTCCACTGTCGTCTATAGAGGTGATTCATAGCCCCGCTGTCGCGGGGCTATGTATCTTAGCTACAGGGTAACCACAAAAAAATCAATCTCAAAATGTAAATTAGGAGATGTTTACCACCATAGAATTTAAGATTTACAAAATTAACCATGCGTATCTCAATCCTATCACTTAAAAATATCTAAATCATTTGGTCATTAAAATTTCAAAACTAAGTCAGCGGTGTTTGCTGGTCTAGTGCATGGTTAGCTCTCTGAGCTGGTATCAGGAAGTTACGGGTTCTATCCCAGGATTTGTCAAAACATTTGTGAAATCTCCTGTTCTAAATTACAAATTATTTTACGAATCATCTTCACTATGAGAAACAACTATTTCAAACTAAGTAGTTGTTTACAGGTGAATAAGTTATTTGAACACCTGTATTCATTAAACGTACCACCTGAACACGAGCAAAACACGGCGATCAAGTTAGTTACCGACCTTCAGAGAACAATAGAGTTGAATGGTAAGTCAGTTACCAACCTCGTTGTCGGCGTGCATGAATTGGAACACTGACCTAGGCACGTGCGATGTAATCCCTCGACGCAGCGTCTCGGGATCACAATTCGCACGTGCCTAGGTGTTCCATTTCATGCACACCTCCAACTCGGTTGGTAACTATAACTTCATTTATTCTGTGAATGTGTACATGTGAAAACATTGTGGCTTAAACTAGTTGACTGGGTTGAATACAAAACAGGTAAAAACTAAATCTGGCTGAGAAGCAGATCATTTTTGGATATCCAGAAAAACGAAATGATGTTCTTAATCTGATTATCATTGCAACAAAAAACTATATAATACGGTAAGAGATATTTAAAGACTATTCACAACTTTATTGGATTGAAAAAATATCTAGATACCCTATATGATATTGAAAAAAAATCCACTGCCTTTTCAAACTGTAATTACGGTAATTTCTTCACATTCTGGTCATCTTGCCACAATCTCTTCACATGATCATTGTTTAGCCATAAAACATGTCTACCATGTGCATAGAAGTACAAAAATGTTTAAATGATATTTTACCAAAACTGTGCACACACAACTATTTCTATATGAACATATATGTACCCAAGAAAAAGAAATAGTGATAAAAAAATTCTGAACGTAGGATTCATTGAAATTATCAACGGATATCTGAAATCTCGGATTTCTTTTCTTTATGGCAACCTGCGAGCATCGGCTGGAACTAGCGAACCACGGGTGTTACTGTGCTGAAATTCAGTGAAGCATTGCACCAAAACCTTACCACATGTAGATGTAGAACAGTTCTCTAGTCCAGACAAAGTTGCCGAGCTTATGAATAGATTCAAACCCAGACCTCCTGATCCGATCCGAAAAGACTGATATCGGTAATGTTTTCAGTAACTTTGGAAAGGTATATGTTCAATCCTCGGGATGAACTCTTACCTCTATTAATGGCTAAGAGCTATTATGGCTATTATTTAACCCGCAGGTTGTGTTTCAGATAAAGTACAAATTTATATCGTTTTCAGCTTAAGAAATACATACTATTTAGATAGTGAACAAATGTAACATTGTTATGTTCTGGATCACAATATCGAACCGACATAAGTACAACATAAGTTGTAGTATTGCAGGTAGCGGACAATATTACTAAGGCACAGTTCTCACCTGGTTGATCAAGATATACATAGTGTGCAATACGATTTATCAAGTGCAATACGATTAATCAAGTTAAGATTTATCCATTGGGATAAGCGTAGCATTTGAACTTGAAAATACAGAACAATATTATGTATGATATAATTCATGTGGATGAATATTTTTAAACTTTGAAACTTACATTTTTTTGCTCAATAAAAAGTCATACAATTTGTTCCCGACTTTCGCAAGATGATGTATCGGCTCAAAGACGTAGAAGACGTCTGGACGCGAAGACAAGATGTCACCCGTCAATGTGGACCCACTGCGCATGTACGTTACCAGGGCAACCTTTGTTTGAGGCCCTTGGCGGCAGGTTCCATTAGAACATGAGAGAAGGCGTCTCCTTAGATCTGGAAAGGATTAAAAAAAAAGCAAAATTGAATATTTTCTAAATGAATATATGATTGTATAAATGTTTCAGAAAGAAAGGAAATGAATGAAGGAAATTGATGGAAGTTATAAGCAGAACTGTGAATAAACTTGATGAATGATGTGTGACGTATTCATAAATTAACGTATAGATTGTTGAAAATGGCCATTGACTGTGAAGGTGACTGAAAATATTTTTTTTAGAAGAATGGATGAATGAATGTCCAAGTGTTTGTGTTCATGCAAATATTTGTAATATTGTTGTTAGGCGATAATTTCATTGTAAAGCACGATTAAGCAATCAATATATGTTCAAAATTCGCCGAATGAATATTATTGTGCGACGAAAATGTGTTTGCCACTAACATGGCAATGTCCCCCGCCGTTATGAGATATTTAGGTGGTAAGCTTTACGAGATATCGCGTTAACTATGTATTATAAAGTGGAAAAAATTGTCGTGGTGACCTTGAAAATGACATCAAAGTCACCAAAGTCGCCTGGCGTTTGAGTCTTCCTCTATTGAAAACTGTCACCAATTATGAACACTCCAGGTGCTAAGTTTCATGAGTTATCGCGTTAACAATGTATCGAGATAGACTATCAATTTTCAAACCTAACCCTCAACGGTAACAAAACATGTGATACGAAGAAGTGACACCTATAGGCTCCTTTACACAGAGAAAAGTACGACCTTTCAGCGACCTAAAATTGCGATAGGACGCTGAATGGTCGGCTGCATAAAAGGAATTCCGTTTATGTGTAACTGCTCACACGATCTCTCTGCGTCCTTTCAACAACCTGAAATTACAAAAACGAGACTTTTCACAAGGACCCTTGAGCATCCTGCACGCACATGTAGCGTCCTTTCTGCCTTCACTGGGCGTTCATCGAGTGAAGACGATCCAAGTGCGACCACTGTGCCTCCTCTGTACCTCCACTGTGCCACCAGTGACGAGTATGAAGACAGTACAGCGACCATTCAGCAACCCCTCTGCCTCCTCGACGACCACTGAACAACCGCGCTCCTCCTTGACGACCATTGAACAAGCGTTCTGCCTCCTTGACAACTACTGAACAACAGCGACCCCAGAAGTATGGGGTTTATAAGTTGGGTTGTCTCTCTCTGAGAGTCGAAGATGAACAACCAGTCCTGGCAGCTTTAATACAAGGACAACATGCTGTGATGCTAAATAACATGGCCTTTGCTGTACACAGAAAAATAAGGCGTCGCCAAAGGAGAAGACGAAAGTGGTGGGTTCGTCCCTGGTTGACACAAGAGAAACGACTTCTTTTTGGTGACTTCACGAGACTGATGTTGGAACGGCGTTTTGAAGATGAAGGATCTTTCTAAAAATATCTTCGAATGGATGATGAACTCCTTGAGAGGATTGGCCCAGATGTGTTAAATAGAGAATACTACACGAGGTCTCATTACGTACGAATTATACGAAACGAGTGTCCTTCCGGCGGTATCTGACCGAGCGAAAGCGAGGTCAGATACCAAAGGAAGGTCACGAGTTTCGTATAATTCGTACGTAATGAGACCGAGTGTGGTATTTTATTTATTACCCACGTTCTAAATGCAAACAAAATGGAAAAAACCTGTTATTTTGTAGTTTTCAAGTTTTCAAACCGAAACCGGTTTCGTAAAGCGGTTGCGGAGGAATTTCAGATTACCAATGGCCACTGCACTTCTTTTGACCTTCGTGAGTATGCGCAACAGAATGAATCCATATAGGTTTTTCAATTAAAAGAAAACAAAAGCAAAGGGACGACTTAAGAATTTTAATAACAACTAACTCAAGCTGTAAAAGAAGCAAATATCATTTTTTCATAAGTGAAAAGCGTAAAACTATTGTTTTTGTCATTTCGCCACGCACAACATCTACCGTCAACCGTCACTTAAACGACACTTGACGTGTGGCCTAGTTTAGCATTTGAGTCGGCTCGATCACAGGACGGGTTACGGAATTCTCACGCTTTTCGCCACCCTGACATTAGTTGCTACAGAGGTCAATGTTTATCGTGCCACCATAAGATGGGGGTAGCGTGTATCGAGTTCCTAAACCCAGGACGAGATGGAGTTGGAGCTAGTGATGATCGCATTGTGCTGGCAGTGACTGCGTTGGATTGGGGCGGCATGGTTTGCTGAAGGGCAAGGTCACCGGCACAGGAAATAATGCTGCTAAGCTAAGTTTTGATGTTGAACACACTGTAGGTATTTATTTGTTCTTGTAATTAGTTTAAGTATCCTATCGTTCATGCGAGATGTAACAACCTGTGAAAATGACGTAGTAAACGTTTTTGAAATGAATGAATTCACGTGATTGTTATGAATGAAAAAGAAGTTCCGTCAGAATATGACCTAAATGAAAGGTCAACGGTTATCCAATCAAATCGTTAGAATACGGGTCAAATGGTTACGACACAGGTCAGTGCGATACGACACTCGTGTGACGTACGGGATTAGTATGCAACTGCCTATACACTGATCACGTGGGTAATAAAACAAAATACCAATTGGAGAGCAATTTTAGATCCTTGATTGAAATTGGCTTTTACACTCAGGTATCTCGCTACTGGAGACAAGTACCCTACCCTCCAGTACCAGTCTCGAGTTTCACACTCTACAATAAGTTTCGTCATCCCAGAAGTATGCAAAGCAATCAGGGACGAGTATAAGAATGAAGTCGTCCAATGTCCATCGACCCCGCAAGAATGAAAGACTGTTGCAGACGTTTTCAAGACCTGGTGGAATGTGCCGCATGCATGTGGGGCTATTGATAGAACGCATATTGCAATCCAATGTCCTCCAAACACTGGCAGCCTTTACTATAATTAATTAAATCTGGTTCTGTACTAAGTTCGATAGCAGGGACTTTTATCCTTCTTCTCCTGCCTCGTTTACTTGTCATTTCCTGTCAGTTCGTCAGTTTCAAACATTGAAACATGTGAGCATCGGTCGTCTAATAATATCAAACATTTGGAGGACGGTGACCGAAGACAGAAAGGAGGCAGGAGGAAGGCACAAGAATCACCATGGTGGCACAAGAATCGCCATGGTGGCACAAACGTCGTCGTGGTCGCTGCATGGAGACAGAAGGGACTTGTGATGACACCTATGATTGCACACAGGTCGCAGAAGGGTGGCACGAGGGTCGCAAGGATGACGCAATCATAAGCAAAATTTTGACTTTGCGACCGCTGAGCAACGCTTGCGACCATTGAGCGTCCTTGCTACGTCCCATCGGGCAGCAACCTGTGTACGTCCTTATTCGACGGCGTCCCCACCACGGAAGTTTTGAGCATGTTCAAAACTTTGTGGCGACCTTTGCGTCCTTGATATCCATTCCTGACCTCCCAGAATTCTGTGTGCGACCTCATGACGACCCTGGCAACCATTCTACCTCACTTGAGCGTCCAATGGCGACTTTGTATGCATTTTGGTCGAACAGAGGACGCACAATGGTCTTTGTGTGTGTGTGTGTGTGTAAAGGGGGCTTAACGTCATCGCCGTTTACATTCGAAACCTACGCCTAGCTAGGAGACCTTATGTTAAAGAAAATCCAAGCAAAACTTTCATGTTATACTTTAGTCAGATGGATTTGTTGCAGGAATTCACTGATAACACCAAGAATTAAATTTTAACAATAAAATCACATCGGGCTGTATTCCTTAAGTAATTAATGTTTTTTTCTCCTTCTCTAAATGATTCTTTTTCAAGGCATATGTTTTACGTCATAAGCAGTAGTTTCTTTAAGAGATAAAAAAATTGTAGTGCACTGATAAAGTTCCTTCAAAGACTGAGACCTTGTCACAATGGATTTTCATTAAAATGAAACAAAAAATCAACTTGCACTTGCAACAGTCAATATATATTTTACTGAATTATGCATTTACTGCCGTGTTGATAATTTCGAAGCTTACCTATTCGGCATCTAGTTTTCACACATTCAATCTTTCGGTGTTCAGAATTTGAGTAAATCACATCGTTTTTCTCCAACATTACACAAAACGATGGCGCCATATTACATAAGGTTAGACAACGAATATTTCGCAATAATTTTTTTTAAAAAACGGATACATTTCTATGAGAATCATTCAAAATTGAAATGATTATAAAAATCTTTAAAATTCCATTCCTACAATAATTTCGTATTTACCTTACTTTTAAACTCTACAGTAAATAGCGATCGACCACAAACGTGATAGATCTATCCTGTATCCATCTAAATATATGCCTGAAATTACAATTGAAATTAATATTTTAAATAGTCATCTCTTCAAACGCGACAGGGTAATACCGCTATCTTTGCAGTTGACATTTGAAGTTCATTTTGAAAGCCGCTCTCTGATTGGCCTATCAGAAGGGCCCGCAGTAGGCCAAACTCTTAGCACAGAAAATGTGGGCCGTGATGTCAAGGGCGAAGCGGGAAGAGTTCGAAATCTTTTCGTTTCGGTCTTGACGTTGTGAAGATGAATAATCTGAGACGTGAACGTACTTTTCCCTTTAGTATCATATATAGCAACCATTGCAGATGATAATCACTTTTACTTGGTATTTATTTTGACTTACTCATTGCCCTTCCTAGATATTTTTGCTCTTTTTTTTAACTTCGTTAAATCGTTTTTGCCTCAAGTCACGAAATATCTCTTTTGATTGAGCAAATATACATGGAGATTAAAAGAAACGTACATCCTTTATCAAAGGGATACCTGTTATATAGCTACCACTTTACATCTCTCTTTTAATCTACTGCATTGTATTGTATAACCCAGGGTTTGTTAAGGTTGCATGTCCTTATGATGTGTACATTTGTATAAGTGCTAGTTTTCATTGAATACAGACCTTCGAGGGACGCTTGGGTTTCTTGGTTGTTGACTGAAACTGAATAAGATTTGATTTGATGTAATCATATTTTATATTTAAACGTCAATTAAAAATACAATATTCGGTTACTTTAGTAATTAATTGCAGAAAGAAAAAGAATTTGTTTGTAAATTCTTCAAATAGTGACGTATCTTTTAGCCAAGTAAAACTTTTGGTTAAGACGTCTATGAAATTAAAACAAAATGTTACATATGAAATGCCCGAAATTTGCATTAATTCATTGTTGGGAAGTGTGTACTTACGTTACACATTACAACCATTAAATGGTGACGACTCAATTCGTGTACATGCCGCCCTGACTTAACGTGAAGAGGCATTTGCACGTGCGTTGCTATAGCGACAAGTAGTTCTCGCTATAAATATTTATAAATAATTAAAAATAAATATCAAATATAGAAATATGCCATAATGGAGTATCCAGGGGTGGATGTATTATTTACTTGTTATATACGTCAGATATCCATGTTTCTAACCTAACATAAGCATTATAAAAGTATACTTACAATTCCCAATCACCCCCCTGAAGGACGAGGAATGAAGGATGTTGGCGTCATTATCGACTACGGGAATCCACAGTAGAGGATTCTTGCCTTAAGAAGAAACAATGTCGTGATATTACCATTTTGCAAGCAACTATCTGAATAAGGAAAAACCGAAAATATGCCAATCTCTTAAACAGGTCGGGGATAACCGCCGAACGATCTATAATAGGTCGATCTAGCTATAGTAGTTCGTCCGAGCTATAGACCTATAGGTCGACCGAGCTATAACAGCATATATATGTCAAACTGTCTCTTTAAGAACGAATTTCCGCATTTGCGGCCTCAACATAACCGCGAATCGTGTGTTATCGATACATTCATATTTGACAACAGTGAAATGCCAAACCCTAGCGTTTTCGCGTAATTAACTGTTAATTAACCTTACCCTATCGGCATTCACACTTCAGCGACAAAATATACCAATTTCTAACTCAAAATAATAATCCAACACTTGGTAGCACGCTTCTCCAGCCTCTCAACTTTACCGATGTGGAACATGCTACCAAGTGTTGGATATGAGTGTATCGATAACAGACGATTCGGTTATGTTGTGGCCGCAAATGCGGAAATTCGTTCTTAAAGAGACAGTTTGACATATATGCTTTTATAGCTCGAACGAACTATAGGTCTATAGCTCGAACGAACTACTATAGCTAAATCGACCTTTTATAGATCGTTCGGCGGTTATCCCCGACCTGTTAAACGTCGCTATCTTTTTGTCAGCAGTTTTCAACACTGCCACTGTATATGACATAATTTATGAATTAAAACAACATTTAGAGACTAATACATACTGTAATATACAAGTAATCCTATCAGCACAGCTAGAGCCCACAATTTCAAGATGGAAAATACTCCTATCAGCAGACGAATCATTTTGATGGATCAAAGTTTCCATGTGATATATTTGGAACACGTGCTGCACGTGCACATAAGAGACACGAGAGGCTCGGACAATGTAATTGTTAAGGACGTTGAAATCAACGTGTTTTTATCACGTTTCACCTATGTCACTTGCATGTTGACTTGAACCTCTGGTATCTGAAGACTGTTGGAATCATACCTCGTTTTCAAATCAAGATGATGAATGCTGATAAAAAGGCTTTGTTTATATGATAATGTATATGTAATAAATTCTAGACCTACACAGTACATACATGTGATGAGGCCAAAAGTATTCTTGATTTTAAATTGGCGTGATTTTATAGACTTGAAAGTTAATTTCGGCGCAGTTAAAATATTTTTTACAGATTTAACAGGAGTATCATTTCGTTGAGAATTTTAGATTCAGCTTACTAGAGGAATCATCCTTTAATAAAAAAATACATATTTTTCGCTAAAGAGCAATCACAGGTTAAACAATGCTATTTGGAAAGTGAGCTGAAGAAATGAGGTTGTTGATTCCGTGCTTCCCTACCCGCTCTCATTCACATGTGCGTGTATCCGTATCTATAGACGTAGCGAGCAATATCTGATTGATAGTCAATCTAGTCACCTATCGTAGTGTTAACAGTCATGTCTGTCCAGACTCTTCTTTGGAAACTAGAATTGTTATTAGCTGAAACTTAAACACAAATAGCTCAGATAATGTTAATTTTTCATTGTTTCAACATTCTCAATTACATCTAGTTTTGACACAAATAGCTGAGTTTTCAGTTTATGCACGCCAGGCAAATAGTTCATCACCTAGATCGATCTTTTCTCTTCTGACATTTTAATGATTTTTGCATGCAATTAGAGAATTGTGTTTCTTTGAAGCTTCATATTTCCCATTGCCAGGATGAGACAATGACTTTAACTTCTGATGAAGTAACGGATAACTTTAAAACCCATAAGTACCAAATAAAAGGTATAAAAATGAAGTGTTGACAATGTTAAAGTTGAGGGAGGTACAGTGTGTCACTGTACGGTATGTCGAGAAACCCTATTAACGTTCTCTTGTGGCAGTGTGAATTTGCACAGTTAGGTGTTTTTGTTAACATGGTATTGTTGTATTTGTATAAAGGCAGTTGTATATTTTAATCCAACCTGGATTTCTCAGACTATAGTAAAATGGAGCTTTAGATAGCCGGTAACCGAGCGTTTGATTAAAATCACAAGACAATTGTATACCGCCAAACTTTCTCACTTATAGATAAATGTTGATAAACTAGTTGGTGTCTAACAATGGTGCCTTCCTGAAAGATGCAGTCATAAGCCTCAAGAAGATCCGCTTATGATTTATGCCATTTGCAAAAAAATACGTAGGTTTCCAATTGAATATTTGCACAAGTAGTGATTCCCCCCGCATCTATAAATGCATTTCTTAATTTAATAGTTTTCACATAATTCTCAAACGAACATTGTCTTTGTTCAAACAAATAGTGGGTGAAATATAACAAAAAATAACCAAGAGATCTCATTGGATTATTTTGATTACCAAATTTTGTTATTTCTAAAATGCTAGTTCAATTTGCACGTATTTATTGTTTCCTCTGTGTTTAAATTTATTCCTTTCATGTATATATGATTTAAGCAAGTTTAATTGCTCTAAATATCATTTTATAAATACCATTTTGTTGATATAAATGAAATTACATGCGTTATTGCACGGGCTGTTTCATGTCCTCGAAATTCATTTCCACGAAGATACCCCTGTTGTACCGCCAAGCGTTCAGTCCACAAGTTTAACACAGCTAAACGCACTAGCGTACACCATCATTTCGTAAACGCAGCGAATTCACTGTCCATAATTCCCCCGTTTTGTGCACAGCTGAAATAGATTTTTATATCGAAAGCAACCGTCTTAACAATTTCATTGTATCGATAGGAAGCTAATGTGATTGAATATGTAATCTACATTTGTATGTGTGCATATACCTCATATGCGTTAAAGTAGCCACTTTGAACATAGGGTCATACAGATCAAATTCTACGCAACCCCTTTGCAGGAATAGTTATACGTATAACGAAGATAAACGAGTGTAAAAAAAAATATATATCTATAAGTCTCAGTGTATGAGAGGTAGATAGCATGAAGTTGGATTAAGCTTGCTGAGCTATAAACTTACATACCCGTGGATCTTACAAGGATTCCATAAACAGCCAAAAATACACACAGCAAAATGCATATCCATTTCCACTGCTGCATAGTCGTTGATTGTGCTGCGTTGTTTCTAATTGTTGAAGTTTGTAGCGACCCAAAACTGTACACGACCCAAACCGAGGACACCGATCCACGTTTTAGACTCAACTCATTTCCATAATTTGCTGCGGAGAGATTTAGATCACGTGAAGGAAGTCATTGAAAACTCGTAATGTAGTTTAAATGGAAAATGATTACGGCAAATTGAAAATCATTGTTTAGAGGTCCATATCAACTGGAGAGGTTTATTTAGTATAACTCACTTATTTTGCCCTATGTGTTTCATGCAATATATGACTTATAGTGTCAGACAGGTACGTTTAAACCCAATTTGGAACAACAATGTTCTCTTAGTCATTTTGGGTAAATCTCTTAGATAAGGATTTAGACATATTTTTCCTGCTTATGTAATTTAAGAAATAATGTAAACATTAATGTCCAGATTTATCTATTTATTTATTACACTTTAAAATGTCACAGAGTTCGTGATATATAATTATATATACTTAATCTCCAGTCTTATGTCATTAAATTGATTATGAGTGGTTTGGTACATTTTGAAAGAAAGCTGATTTAAATAACAAGTGGATTTATCAAACCACGTATTTTTAACAGGTGAACAAACCGCTGTATTTGGCTTGCGGCATAGTCTAGTTCACAAACAGTTTTGGCTCCGTTTTTCCTCTACGACTACTGATAATTAGATTGAGTCATGAAGTGTTTGACCCTCTGAAGATAATGCATTTGGGATTAACATTAACCTCATTGGGGAAAATTTAAGAAATAAACTTTCCCAAAACGTGCTACTGCCCCTTTGAAAGGCTATATATTCCTTTAGTTTTCAGTCTACTGTCAGTGGACTATAGGAAGAATATATCTTATGTAACAGCTACATTTGAATATACATTCATAGGTGTAATTTTTCTGAGTAAAAATATCTCCATTTACCATTGAAATTTCAAAAACAAAAAAGATGTTTATAGATTTCCTGCTAGAACCTTTGCACATATTACAAAAACAACCATGAAAGTCGGCATGTCAAGGTTTCATAAATATAATGAATAATATAGGTTTGATTGAATACGGTTATCAAGTTTGGATTGAGGCTATGACACGTGTATATTTATTTGTTTTAAGACTTAAAAGTGTGGTCGAAGAATAGATTTAGTCGCGTACTCCGTCCGCTTTTGGTCGGAAATTTATTCAGTCACACTTATGAAAAGTTTCAAATACCTTCAAAATAAAAATTTATCTCGTAGCTGAACATGTTGCGTACTTTCTGGTGTACAGTATTGATTTTAAAGACGTTTTCCCGTTTTGGGTCGAGGTCCTGTCAAAATTAACATCTTCAAATCTATGTAAAATATCTAATACTTGAAAAAAGGTAGCCAAACTTGCCAGATCATCTTGTATCATGAATCTACACATGTTAAAAATAAATTGCACACCATTGGCTCGAAAATATAGATTTTAAAGATGTTTTCCCGTTTTGGGTCGAGGTCCTGTCAAAATAAACATATTCAAACCTATGTAAAATATCTAATACTTGAAAAAAGGTAGCCAAACTTGCCAGATCATCGTGTATCATGACTTTACACCATTTGAAAATAAATGGCGCACCATTGGCTCGAAAATATAGATTTTAAAGATGTTTTCCCGTTTTGGGTCGAGGTCCTGTCAAAATAAACATATTCAAACCTATGTAAAATATCTAATACTTGAAAAAAGGTAGCCAAACTTGCCAGATCATCGTGTATCATGACTTTACACCATTTGAAAATAAATGGCGCACCATTGGCTCGAAAATATAGATTTTAAAGACGTTTTCCCGTTTTGGATCGAGGTCCTATCAAAATTAACATCTTCAAACCTATGTAAAATATCTAATACTTGAAAAAAGGCAGCCAAACTTGCCAGATCATCGTGTATCATGACTTTACACATGTTAAAAATAAATTGCGCACCATTGGCTCGAAAATATAAATATAGATTTTAAAGACGTTTTCCCGTTTTGGGTCGAGGTCCTGTCAAAATAAACATACACAAATCTGCGTAAAATATCTAATACTTGACAAAAGGTGGCCAAACTTGCCAGATCATCTTGTATCATGACTCTACACATGTTAAAACTAAAATGCGCAAAAGTATAGATTTAAAAGACGTTTTCCCGTTTTGTGTCGAGGTCCTGTCAAAATTAAAAAATTCAAAACTTTACCAAATATCCATTAGTTGATTGATAGTAGCTAAACTTGCCAGATAACCGTGTGTAATGGCACATAAACCTAAATTGTTTTTAAGTAGGGCTAAATAGGTTAGTTGTTAGAAATTTTCTCTCTCTTTACATTAACGCCCTATGGTATATAAAAAGCATACTATCATATTATCATGATTTCACTAGCATAAAATTGCATCTTATCAGATGTGATAAACACTACCAGTTTCATATGTATACCAGTTGCTATTTATCTATTGATTTTGGCCAGGCATATGACTATATACATTTTAAATTTTCTAAATTTTAAAGTTTAAAGTAAATGGCCTTGCATTTAGTTTAATAATGCAAAGGTTGCGTTTTTGATTCATATAAAAGTTATCACAATTATTAATTGGTTGTCATTACCTTCTGAGGGGAATGGTGGAAGTGCCATATGATATTTAAAGATTATCGTATTTTGGTTGTTTTAGTTTTGTGGAGGAATTTTCTGGTAAGTGATTTAAGACTAGTTAACGCAATTACAAAAGATAGTTATAGTCCTTAAAGTAAAATACCGAGGATTGATGAATATGGATGTTGTCAGTTGGTAACGACAAAGTTGAGTCCTGAACCATTCTTAACTTCATACTCTAGTAACTAAACTTGCAAGCATTTCCAGACTTCAGAAGGCTCCTTTAATTTTCGCAATAGGGTATTGATTTACTTGACATCAGCCGCCCAATAACTCGATATATATTACATTTGATTTCAAGTGAGTATCTTTTCTCCCATAGTTAATCGTATTAATTTGATGGATATTCATGTCATAAACTTTTATCAATTATTCAAATGTTTTATCTTCCTTAGCTGTAGCATTTTGAAAATGTCGAAATAAGAAAATACTCACATTTATTGCTTTCCATCAATTGCTTAGGCACACTATTTTCAAAGTTTACCGTCTAAGGCTCAGAGGGACATATTGAGAGTATAAATTTGGTTATATGTTTTGGATTTCGAAAATTTAAGATATGGAGTTAGTAGATAACAAAAATAAGAGAGCCATGGTCTATGTAGTTCAACAGACTGTGTATTGTTGATGTTCAAGACGAAGATGTATACCCGTTAGATCTCCAGGTGAAATACATTACCAAAATTGTCCAGTGTCAGTGCACTAGACAAGATGTCTTAACACAAATTTGGAAGAAAGTTGTTAAAACCATGTAATATTCCTTAAATCACAATCCTAAATAGACAACATATTTCTTTTAAAATAGTGACCATTTTTCATTCTGACCCCACCGCTTTTGTTATCAACCTCAATTTAATCAATCTCAAATTAACATTCACCAAACCCCTGTCAGTGTGCAACAGAAATTTCAAGGGAGTCACATTTCGATCTGCACGTCCCTTGTAACTGTGTGCCTAGTCCACTGTTTGCAAGGGCAGTCTGAAAAATTCAAATTAAAATTCAGTCGAAATTTTGTTAAAATGTTTTTAGTTTACTTATTAACTGAGCTTCAGACATGAACATGGGCTCGTTCAAACTCTCGTTGCCGCATCAATATGAATCAACTGATAATCTAACAAAGCTTTTGAATATAATAGGCCATTTTATTTTGCCACCCGGTCACGCCATATGAACCCCTGCCACACTCATGTTTTTGGGGTTAGGACAATGAAATTTACAAATCTTTGTCTCAAACCCACAAAGATGTTTTTTTTTCAAAACATAAGATCCCAAGCATCACTGGTGTCTTGTCTGAAACAAAGGCGAAAGAATGTTTCAGGTTGGGTATTCTGTAACGCCAATATTTGCACGGCGGTCAGGATCAAATCTACAAAAAATAATCTTCATAGACAAAATATGTTATTCTGAAAATTTCAGCTTTCTACACCAACAAATTTTGGTTTTGCTAAACCTAGAACTAAGCCTTCTGCTGGCAGGATCATGGCGACCATTTTCTGGGTTTCAAAGGGCGTGATACTTATAGACTGTAAACGACCTAAAAACTCTAGATCAGGAATACGACCAGACTATATTCAACATGAAGATACCACAGATAAACACCTTATTCCACTACCTGACGACTACGTCACTGACGACATGCTCTCTAAACAAGAAACATTGCTACAGTCAGGACACGTGTTCCATAGGTCATCTCAAGATAGCGGACTGAATGAAAATGGTTATAGACTGTTAGAATATTGCAAATCGAATGGTATGAGAATTGTAACAAAATGGCCAGAGTGTTATTGATTATGCTTTGGCTCCTTTAAGTGTGTTCAGTAGTATTGTAGACTTCAAGGTTAGTAACAACACGATATTTTCCGATCATAGTTACTTGCATTTATCTTTATATTTTGATAAAGTATTTTGCTTGAAATAAATACAAAGAATGTATCTGCTTTTAAGGGGAAGGAAACCAAAAATAAGGATTTTATTGATAACATGTTATCTCCTGATTCTGTAGATTAACTAAACATCATCGACCCCATGTTGTTATCAGAAGATGGAGGTCCTGATTTAATCGACAAGTGCGTTACGTCAATCACTGAACTCTCACAACTTGTCTACAATTATCTAATTCTGAAAAATGAAAACGCAAAAATAATAGATAATTCCTGATTGACAGAAGTCGAAAATATACTAAATATCGAATTATCGTATATATTTAAAAACCCGTCATCTTGTACAACCCCGTGGCTAGTTTCGTATATAGAACAGATACTTAAAGAAATGATGTTGCATCAAGCTCAAAAGGACTTTACTATCAATACCTTAAACAGTAAGGTATCGCTAAACAGTATCCACTATTTGAAACTTACCTAACCTCCCCGAAACGAATATCTATCCCACTATTAAGATTTATCACATCTAATCATAATCTACCAATAAAAACTGGCCGCTGGGAAAACATACCACGCTGTGAAAGAATATGTAAAGTCTGTAAATCCACATCTGTTGCTGCTGAATGTCATTATATTTTTAATGTAAAAGATTTTGTAATGAGAGGAAAAATATATTTTATCCATTGATTCAATGTATCCAAGCCTACATACTTATGTTAAACTTTTCTCGACAAAGGACATTAAGCAGATAACAGAATTATCAAAATTTGTATAAAAAATAACATCTCTTACAAAAACAAACAGTTTATTACAGCCATCTTGTAATGTATTTTGTATTTATATATCTTAAATATTTTATATATTGTTAACTATTTTTTTGTTATGAATTACTTGTATATATGTTCGTGTACCACCACCGTGTGTAGCGACCCAAACCGGGACACGACCCAAACCGGGACACGACCCAAACCGGGGAAATCGATCCAAGTTTTAGACTCAACTCATTTCCATAATTTGCTGCGGAGAGTTTTAGATCACGTGAAGGAAGTCACTGAAAACTTGTAATGTAGTTTATATGGAAAATGATTACAGCAAATTGAAAATCATTGTTTAGAGGACCATAATATTTGGAAATGTTTATTTGGTATAAATCACTTATTTTGCCATATGTGTTTCATGCAATATATGAATAATAGTGTCAGAGAGGCACATTTAAACCTAATTTGGAACAACAATGTTCATTTGCGGTATATCACTTTTCAAGATATTGACATATTTTTCATGCTTATGTAATCTGAAAAATGAATGTAAACATTAATGTCCAAAATGTTTTTATTGTTTACACTTTTGAATGTCACAGAGTTAGTGATATACAATTATGTATACTTAATCTCCATTCTTATGTCACTATATTGATTATGAGTGGTTTGGTACATTGAGAAAGAAAGCTGAATGAAATATTTAGTTGATTTATCAAACCACGTATTTTTAACAGGTGAATAAACCGCAGTATGGCCTGCTGCATAGTCTAGGTCGACAAGAGTTTTCGCTTCGTTTTTCTTCTACGATTACGACATAGATACTAAATCGTAGATACTATTCTAAATCATTACTATAGATTACAATTATATCAGGGCTACGGTGTTTAAGTCTATGAATCTTTAAGCCAAACATAATCTTAAATATTAAATATTAAACTACATAGCGTTTTCCGTTATGCGTTATTCTTAACATAATTATTTCATTTCCTGAATCTTAGTCTACATATCTGTTCAGAGAAGACTGAATGACATAAAAATATCATGTAGTCTTGTTGCACAGCTCTTACATAAGATTCAAGTCATCATATTGAAATATGGCACTTATCAACTATATGTTATGTTTATGTTAAGTTGATAATAAAACAAATGTGCTTCATTACAGATATTAGAAACGATTCGAGTTGTTTTATATAGCCCATGAGGATTATCATACAATGTAAACAGTTACAAAAAATAGAGGCATTGGCTCTGTAGAACATGAGGATTCATACACTATATCAATAGGTTTGACAGGCTCATCAAATCTATAACTCATAATCCCCTTTAATCTAAGTCTGTACACAAAACAAGTTATCTAGGCATTTTGCTTCTTTAAGGGGCCACAGATTCACCAAAGCTACAATTGATATTCAATTTTAGCTTATGTAATATGTACCTCTACACAAGATTACAGCCTATTAGGACCTTTTTTGTATTATGGAAATAGATGGGCCACATTTGGGGCCACAGAGTGACCAAATATATCAATATTCTTATCAGTTTGGTCTCAATTGTCATGTTATTCTTGTTCAAAATACTTACACTTAGTCCCTTCCTCTTGTTACACGTTCACCTGCAAATTGGCCTTAATTTTGCAAACCATTTGTTATTTGGACAGTTTTGGACAATGGACCTATACTAGATTGTTTGCATAAGTAAATTCTGTTGATTTATTAGTACTTCGACTCAAAGTGGAAAAACGGAATTCATATCAATACTATTGACTCAATAGAGTGCATTTAGGTTTTTAACATTATATTACACACGATGATCTGACAAGATTGCCTACCATTGGTGAAGTATTAGATTTTAGGATGGCTTTGAGTCTGTTTATTTGATCAGGGCCTCGCCCAAAACGGGAAAACGTCTTTAAAATCTATATGTTTGACCCAATGATGCGTAATTTAGTTTTAACATGTGTAGATTCATGATACAAGATAATCTGGCAAGTTTGGCTACCTTTTGTTAACTATTAGATATTTTACATAGATTTGAAGATGTTACTTTTGACAGGACATCAACGCAAAACGGGAAAACGTCTTTAAAATCTATATTTTCGACCCAGTGGTGTGCAATTTAGTTTTAACATGTGTAGAGTCATGATACAAGACGATCTGGCAAGTTTGGCTGCCTTTTTCAAGTATTA
Source organism: Phorcus lineatus (assembly GCA_921293015.1). NCBI lineage: Eukaryota > Metazoa > Mollusca > Gastropoda > Trochida > Trochidae > Phorcus > Phorcus lineatus. Next base: position 26,119,892 of record OV121085.1, on the reverse strand, counting down.
GATATTTTACGTAGGTTCGAATTTGCTAATTTTGACAGGTCCTCGACCCAAAACGGGAAAACGCCTTTAAAATCTATATTTTTGACCCAATGGTGCGCAATTTTGTTTTAACATGTATTGATTCATGATACACGATGATCTGGCAAGTTTGGCTACCTTTGGTCAAGTATTAGACTTTTGGCATAGGTTTGAATTTGTTAATTTTGACATGACCTCGACCCAAAACAGGAAAGCGCCTTTAAAATATATACTTTTCATTTCATATTAATATTTTCATATTCATTTCTGTTTTATTTGTTTAACACATTTATACGTTAATTGTTTCCTATAATATTTTTTCTAATTTCAATTGAACTCTAAATTTCGATCAATGTATTTTGCTACCTAATAACTCAAGAGTAGAGTCGACAAACAATGTAGTTAAATAATCAAATATTATTATTACATGTGATCTACTGTAACTCAAAGTCTCACCCTTTTTCATATTCACATTCAACATTTGTCTTCAACCTAAGACCTCATGATATAAGGATTATCTTTATACCTCTATGTTTGGGTATTCATGTTTCCATGGTTCCAGGCTCCTTTCAAATTTATTTCATATGAGATAGTCAAAGATAAATATAGTTAAAATGTTATTTTAGTAGAAATAACTCATATTTATGTTTTATTTAGAATACACCATACGTTTAATCCTTCTTTGTAACTTCAATTTATTTCTTATGTAATTGTTTTTAATATAGAACTGAGAACTTTCGGATAGAATAGATAAAAGTTGAATTTATACAATCCTTGTTTCTAAAAAGGTTGAAAACTAAATACTATTCAATATATGTTTGATCCTCAGTTTTCCACTGGTTTTACGTCATTGAATATCTTTCTCCAACAATTTTGTCAAAATACCAATTGAGTAGGACTTTTGAATTGAAAGTTTAATTTTCATAATGAAAATATTAAGACAATATTTGTCAGAATGCATATAAAAAATAAAGAAAGAGAATTGAAACTATTTTAATCAACAGCAATATTCAAACAGCGTGAGCAGAAAGAAGGTACAGTGATTATGGTTCGTTTCCACAAAACAATCCTTCTTTTGCAGCTACGGGGCAAATCGCGCTCGACTTTCCGAGCGGACGAAGTCGAAAATAGGCTAATAAAAACAAAAGCTGTTTTTCTTGGCACACAAAGGCTTATTTTCACTTAACCATAACATTGAATGATTTTCAATGAGGCAATTGGATTGTTTCATATACATTTCGCTGTTTGGGTCGATTCCCGGTTTGGGTCGTAACATGTAAGTGTTCTATACACTGGAGGTACTATTTATTTTTAGCGTGCCGTGCATTCTCTGCATTTCCTCTAAGTAGTGTAAATGTAATAAGGTCAGTCCTGGCAAAGTAAAGAGTAGAAATAGAGGCTCAAACATGCCACATGACCTTAAAACTTCCTAACGGTCATTGCGTACCCTCTCTCTGCGTCCTTCTCTGTCTGTCTGTCTGTCTGTCTGTCTGTCTCTCTCTCTCTCTCTCTCTCTCTCTCTCTCTCTCTCTCTCTCTCTCTCTCTCTCTGTCTCTGTCTGTCTTTCTCTGATCGTTCTGTAAACTATTCATGCTATGATACATGTGGTGTTATGTAATAAGAACTAACACGTTATTTGAACAGTCTATAAGTTTTTCAAGTAATGAGAAATCTATAGAAATATTTTAATAAATCACTGTAAAACTTATACGATATATGACAATCCGATATTGTCACCACATACAATTAACATTGATATGCCAGTATCCCTCCATTGAGGTAGATGAATAGCTCTGATTTCTCTTGTCCAAGATTGCCTGGTGCATGTGCAAGAAAACGGTCTTCATTCAAAGAATTTGCTCCCCGGTTTTGGATCAACTGGGATATGTGACATTTCTCTCGAAAAAGGAATATATTAATACCTCTCTTTCCCTATATACAAAACCTCGATTTTGACAAAAGATGTAGCTTATGTGTCCCTGTGTTAAAGTGTGTACGTGGGTCTGTACGTGTCTCTAAACCGCGTCAGGAGAATATTTTCAAAAGCAAATATTTTATTCATTATGTGCTTCAGTGGTGTAAATAGGCGTTGTTTGACGTCATACCAGTGATACATTGTAACCTATAATATGAGAAAGGCATTATTACTTTTCGTCAATTGTGAGGATCACCAAATTATCTAGGGCAGTGGTTCCACAGTGAAAAGAGAGGTAATATTTCATTAAAGTGAGTAGAACCCCTTCTGAGTTGAGTCCCTTGGTAGAAAGGCTTGCCCAATTGACCAACAGAGAGAATTATGAGAAAATTGAATAAAAATTTAATAGTATTTTAACTAACCAATTATTATTGAAGTGAGGTGCTGCTCGCACTGGTTAGTTTGATTTAAACATATTTTTTCATGAAAATATACAGTTCATGAATGAATTGGCCAACAATCTCCTAGGTGCTTATTTTCAGGCCGCTCGAAAGCAATTACGTATGAGTAAATATTAAAGGTGCGCGGTATTATCGGTATATCGGTATATTGCTATACAGAAACACTCCGATTCCTACCGGTACAGTATTCTGAAAATATCCAATATATCGGAGGTTTTAGAATTAACAATTTCCGTGTAAAATTGGAGAAAAAAGTAACAAAAACACCCTATAATTTTACTGAAAGTCGTAGACAAAGTGTGAACATGCAAAGTGAAAAGACGTCAAGTTGAGCGTTGATTACTGTTCTAATTGCTGTTATTTAGTTAAAAGAACATGGAAAAGCTAGAGTATGAAAGTACAATATATTGCAATACGCATTGCAATACGTCTTTCTGCATCGCAATGTATTGCGATATGGAAATGAGAACCGATACCCATCCTTAGTAAATATATACATTTGTATGACAGTGACGCATATCTGATTAATATCATAGCTTCAAAGATAGTTGTTATGAATAACAGTTCGTTTGTTTGGCAGTCATTTTGTGAAAGCGTTTACGAAATGTCAAATCGATCAGATTTCACTGTGTAATGGTGAACAGATTGTATTAATTTATTTGATTCACTTAAATTAGTAAGAGCCATGTTCATCCCCGTAGAACCGTGTTGATAGTAAATCCTTTCATGCTCTCCCGATCTTCCCACTGGTTTGCTGATGGTACTTTCAAGACTGTGCCAAGTCTGTATTATCAACTTTTCACAATCCACTGCCTGGTAGGTGAAAATGTTGTACCATGTGTTTATGCCCTCTTGCCTAACAAACAGGAGGTGACATACAGAGAGGTGTTCTCCAAAGTGAAGGACTTGCGTGAAAGATGTGATCCTGTCTCGATCATGATTGATTATGCATTAAATTTAGCATTAAATTCATTAGTGTCCAGTGCTAGTGTTAAAACAAATATTTCATGATATTACATATCATATTTATATTGTTGAATTCATGACAATAAAGTGTGTTAAATCTCATAAACATTATTATTTTTATTTTCGGTGGCAATTGTCCTAGGTGGCAATTGTCCTGGGTGGGAATTGTCCTAGGTGGTAATTGTCCTAGGTGGTAATTGTCCGGGTGGCAATTGGCGGGTGGGAATTGTCTGGGTGGGAATTGTCCGGGTGGGAATTGTCCTAGATCCTTGAAAAATGTATCTTGTATCTATAATTTTTTAGGAGACAATACAACCTTTAAGGTTTACGAGGACTTATGCATTCACTTAAACTTTCTAACGATGCAATGAAATACTAAACATTCTTTACAATTTACCTGCAATCAACAATGAAAACGTTAAGACAGCCGCTGTCGGCTTGGACATATAAAAATCTATGTTTAGCTGTGCACAAAACGGATAGATTATTGACACTTGGAAACGGCTGAGCTAGTACTGTTTGCAGCTGTTTGAAAGCAATGTTGTAAATTAACCGATTTAATAACACAGTATTATCATTGTTATAAGATGATCATAGCGGCTGCCGTTTCCGCTTTTCTAATTATGAGCAAAATCTTAATATTAACGATATTGTAGTTCATGCGGATTTAATGTAACGTAACATTAAATACTCCCGGCCTTTAAAAATCCACTTTTCTACCTGAATACGTAAATATTTGTTAAATAACTTACGAGGTAGATTACTTGAGTGAGTAATATCGAGAGATATGCAGTATCCGTGCATTCGTTGTGTTTACGAAATATTGGCGTGCACTAGTGCGTTTAATATCTATGTAACCTTCTAGCTACAACACCTATCAATAACTGCAACCTCAGAAAAAATCCATCCGTACGAACAGTGGATTGTAGGACAGCGATATATTGAAAGATCATTTTACCTAATACAATAAAACCATAGAGTTCTTTAACACCTGACGTACGAAATATTGAAACATTATCCGGCTTCAAAAATTCGGTTCGCGGACCTATTGCTTTCGATCTAAATTATGGTCCAAAAATTGGCCATATTATCCAATCTCTCCTCAGGCTCTGCTGTAGTGACTTGATGGCTGTTAGGCTCAGATGTAGTAGCTCTAACCCGACTCATATATCATTAAAAGCCCTCCGTATTCCTGTGGTAACCCAGTCGAAAACGCTGTCCACTATTTCTTCAAAAGCGACATGTACATAGAATTAACCGAAAAATCATTCTTTTGGATCTAGGACAATTCCCACCCGGACAATTCCCACCCAGACAATTCCCACCCGCCAATTGCCACCCGGACAATTACCACCTAGGACAATTACCACCTAGGACAATTCCCACCCAGGACAATTGCCACCTAGGACAATTGCCACCGAAAATAAAAATAATAATGTTTATGAGATTTAACACACTTTATTGTCATGAATTCAACAATATAAATATGATATGTAATATCATGAAATATTTGTTTTAACACTAGCACTGGACACTAATGAATTTAATGCTAAATTTAATGCATAATCAATCATGATCGAGACAGGATCACATCTTTCACGCAAGTCCTTCACTTTGGAGAACACCTCTCTGTATGTCACCTCCTGTTTGTTAGGCAAGAGGGCATAAACACATGGTACAACATTTTCACCTACCAGGCAGTGGATTGTGAAAAGTTGATAATACAGACTTGGCACAGTCTTGAAAGTACCATCAGCAAACCAGTGGGAAGATCGGGAGAGCATGAAAGGATTTACTATCAACACGGTTCTACGGGGATGAACATGGCTCTTACTAATTTAAGTGAATCAAATAAATTAATACAATCTGTTCACCATTACACAGTGAAATCTGATCGATTTGACATTTCGTAAACGCTTTCACAAAATGACTGCCAAACAAACGAACTGTTATTCATAACAACTATCTTTGAAGCTATGATATTAATCAGATATGCGTCACTGTCATACAAATGTATATATTTACTAAGGATGGGTATCGGTTCTCATTTCCATATCGCAATACATTGCGATGCAGAAAGACGTATTGCAATGCGTATTGCAATATATTGTACTTTCATACTCTAGCTTTTCCATGTTCTTTTAACTAAATAACAGCAATTAGAACAGTAATCAACGCTCAACTTGACGTCTTTTCACTTTGCATGTTCACACTTTGTCTACGACTTTCAGTAAAATTATAGGGTGTTTTTGTTACTTTTTTCTCCAATTTTACACGGAAATTGTTAATTCTAAAACCTCCGATATATTGGATATTTTCAGAATACTGTACCGGTAGGAATCGGAGTGTTTCTGTATAGCAATATACCGATATACCGATAATACCGCGCACCTTTAATATTTACTCATACGTAATTGCTTTCGAGCGGCCTGAAAATAAGCACCTAGGAGATTGTTGGCCAATTCATTCATGAACTGTATATTTTCATGAAAAAATATGTTTAAATCAAACTAACCAGTGCGAGCAGCACCTCACTTCAATAATAATTGGTTAGTTAAAATACTATTAAATTTTTATTCAATTTTCTCATAATTCTCTCTGTTGGTCAATTGGGCAAGCCTTTCTACCAAGGGACTCAACTCAGAAGGGGTTCTACTCACTTTAATGAAATATTACCTCTCTTTTCACTGTGGAACCACTGCCCTAGATAATTTGGTGATCCTCACAATTGACGAAAAGTAATAATGCCTTTCTCATATTATAGGTTACAATGTATCACTGGTATGACGTCAAACAACGCCTATTTACACCACTGAAGCACATAATGAATAAAATATTTGCTTTTGAAAATATTCTCCTGACGCGGTTTAGAGACACGTACAGACCCACGTACACACTTTAACACAGGGACACATAAGCTACATCTTTTGTCAAAATCGAGGTTTTGTATATAGGGAAAGAGAGGTATTAATATATTCCTTTTTCGAGAGAAATGTCACATATCCCAGTTGATCCAAAACCGGGGAGCAAATTCTTTGAATGAAGACCGTTTTCTTGTAGTTGTTCTCTTTTCTCCATGCGTCGATAAGTGATTTGTTGACCCCTTGACCCTTACATATGGTACAGTAGGCTACGTCCTCCTCGTATTGACTGTAGCTGGATACACCTAGGAAGTCATAAAGTTGTTGTACAACACGGGTCGGGTCGGAGATCAGGTGCTCGTACAGGACGAATCTAACTCTTCTGGGCTGGAGATGCTGCAGTGCCTTGTAATCGTGTACGTCAGACGCCATCTTGCTACAAACGGATGTCACATGATCAGTGAAATCGTCATACTTTTTAATTTTGAATCGAGCCTGGGACACTATGGTTGCACGGGGGTCACGCATAAGATACAAAAGTTTAACATCCGGGTCATTTTTCAGAATAACTTCCGCTTCCGCCATTGGAAGTCTTATTGTTTTGACAACGGTAACTTTTGTACTCTCACATGCGTGGTATAGCGAGGGAAGACAGTGGAGTAGACCAATTACACCCTGATGTTCCTTTATACACTGAAAGTAGTTGAACGTTTTTCTGCTATGTTTCACGATAAACTTATCCATGAGTGTATCCAAATTGACGTCATCAAAGGAGCAGTTCAGCATGGCGCCTATGGTTGATAGTCTCAGTTGCTCCTTGTGTCCCTCTTTGTAGTATCTACAACACAATAGCTCTCGTAATTATAACGCAGATATAATACCGTATTGAGATGATCTCGTCCATCCTATTTTCCGATGCTCATCACTTAATAAACCCCTGGGGACTTTTCTTGAGGAAAATCTGTACTCAAATTACCAACGCTTGATTAGAATAAGCAAAGGAATTTGGTACGTCGATTGGACCTGCGAGCTTCTAAAAAGACGTTTCTCAACATACTTTTGCCTTGCTATTAGGAAACTGGCTTATAATTCCAGCTTTAATTCACATGTTCGTGTTTTCAGTCAACAGAAGGTACGATTTCCTTTTAAATTTCAAATTTGAATATATGAGCCGAAAGTTGTTTTTTTTAAATCTCAGCATAACCAAAACTTATTTCCACATCTGATATCAAGCCGTTGCATTTGGTTATTGTTTCATGATAAGATTCCAGCTGATTAAGAATATTCCTGATGAAAATTCCAAGGCGTGATATGTGAGGAGTATCGGAACATGAAGTCCTGGGTTACCGAGGGTGGATCTTGTCGGCATAGATTAAAAACGCATTGTTGACTGTAGAATTAAGAGAGAAAATTTATCACATGGAAGGATATTAACACGATCAATAACCAATGTTTTGATCCCAATTTTCCAGAAAAAACCCGCTCAAATTAGTATTCATTTTCTCAGTTCAGATAATGCGAGCATTTTTGTATCAAATTGTCCAAAAAAGCTCCAAAATTTATAAATATGCAATAGTTATATATGTGGAGTGTATGTTTATCATGTACTGACAATCATACATAATCAAAGATCTCTTCGAAAAAAATTTGTGGAACTGTTAATGCAAATTTTTTAAACAATTCATGATGTACGTTAAGTTAGAAAAAATAATTCATAATTAATCAAAACGAGTTGTATGCTTTTTGAGATATTGATGAAATTACACAAACACCATTTCTAAAAAAAGCTTTGAACTCACAGGTTTTTACTATTTAAAAAGTTGAAGTTACGCTTTGTGTCCTTGTTTATCAGTCTCAGTGGTTCAAACAAATAAAACACTTCCGGATGCGCAGAAAGGATGCTCCCTGTTATCGATGAACCACTGCGCATGTAGGTAAAAAGAATGACCTTGACATGTGATCTTGTTGCTGATGGTTTCCAGACCATGCGCGTTGACTTCAGCCCGTAAAGACCAGTACCTAGAACTGAAGTTTTTATTTATTTTCATTAATTTTGAAGTTAGACAAATTAAGTTTCACAGCAGAACCATATGGTTTCCATTACATCTAAGCCATAAGCTGTTTTGCAACAATCAACCAATGAAGGATGTTTTCATCGCTCATTAAGACTTCAATAACAACTCGATTCTTTTCAGTGTTCTCATGTGAAAATAATAAAGACCCAAAAATTGGCGACCGAATATTAAGGTAGTTAAACACCCTCCGTGATTTTCATGGTTTTCTATATGGCTTTCATGCGTGTCAACCACCAATTAAAATAATATTCATTCAAAACATCCAACATATTCATTAAAAAATGTAAATGTAAATGTAAAAATCAGACAACTGCGATTCTGGTTTTTTAAAGATTGCACCGTCATACAATCAAAGCATACCAACAGACCCTGTGTAGGGATTAAATCTTAGCATATTTTTCAAAGTACAGAAATGTATCGACTTCATATTTTCAGTTATTTTCATCAATTAAGTAAACACTGGCATTTGTTGTTTCAAATCCAAATGATCTGATTTAACGATAATACAAAATCGTGAGTGACTACGCTACTTTCAGGCGAAAAGAGCCTAAGGTTGTCATTCCAAGGCAAAAACAACTGCATAAAACCAATCTTCGAGCTAATTACATGTATTTCTTAATCGAGCGCAACAAATATGCCGGGTATTAAAGTTTTCATAACGGTCTTGGGAATTACAGTTTTTCTAAAATTGACTCGAGATCCGATAGCTGTCCTTCAGTGAGTCTAGTAAAAAGGTGGCAAGCAGACTTTAAAACAAACATTGGTTTTCATTTCGCATGGATTTAATGAAACGTTAAGTGTTCGTTCATATAAGATTGTCTTAATTAATATACAATCCATAAACGCGTTAGGAATTGCTTGGATTAAATTTGGTTGCGCAAATTAATTTGAAGATCATAACATAATCGTCGTTCGTCGAGTTAAACCGAGGTGACTTGCAACTCGCCTTTACGAAGGTATTTTCCAAAAGTACTATAAATATCCTTAAAGCTCGCAAATATCACAATAATCTACTCAGGACAGTAATTCCTTGTTGGTTATTCTTATAATCTACTGGGATCAACAGTGCAAGAAGTGTACCACTGATTGAGGGAGATGACACCAACAGGCAGCATTTAGTAGCATTCCCTTCTTGGAACCATGCTCTGGCGTACACGTACACACCGGGCGAAATCATTTACAAGTTTCAAAACCTATAATTGACGCGTGTCATTCGATCACCGGTTTTATACCGTCACTCTTCTGAACAAATTAACCTCAAAACCTTTCAGAAACAGTTAGTAATTCTCGATCCAATAACACCATTCACAACACCTTGCAGATTTAACTACAAGAATCTTAAGTTAATTGACGTTTTAACTGTAAATAATATTTCCACAATTGTAAAAACTATCCTGTCAATATCATTAAAATAAAATCTACTACTGCTGCACTACGTTACGCAGATTAAAGATCTAACAAGGTTCCTATGCTCAAGCCGTCAAGTTAATCTTTGCCTCAGTTTGACCTCTATATCGCATTGGCTTGCCGCAAATACCTTCTAGCAATCACAATGCGCGTCTCTTGACGTCCTTCAAAGAAATATCAAGTACTTAAACAAGCTGAAGTTAAAACTCTTATAAATTTTCGAGTTTACAGAGAACAAGGTGAAGAAGATTGCATATGTCCGTTAATTGTATGTTAACCCAGTAGATTTACTTATAGCATTTAAGTTTTTGATGAAACAAGGGCCAATCTCATTAGCATATAAACGTCGCATATGACTAATATATAATTATCAAGAAATGTTTTGGTGTTTTTGTTCTCAACATGTTAATGATAAATTTATTTAACGAAATTTAGAATTATTTTACGATTACTACAAACTAAAAGACGAAACGTTTATGCAAGAAATCTGTTTCCAGATAAAGCATTTTGGATTGATACCGTCTACTAAAGGATAACGTTGAGGTATGCAGAGTTTGTTTTGTGAAAGATAGCTTTCGATATGACTTGTTTGTCCAACAAAACGAACTAGGGAAAATTGAATGTACATAAAATACGTTCATTCGGATATTTAGGTAGTTCGACATTCGGAAAACAGTCGGAAGTTTTCAGTTTCCGAGTTCTGAAAAGCGTACAAGCGAAATACAATTCGCCTGCACAATTGAATACGGGGAGAACTCGCTGATAGGCTGATTTGAATTATGTCAGAGGAAAACCTGACGGCTCGGCTAAAGGAGCCTGGTGAGATCTACACGCGTAATGTAGTGGAGCATTTAGATTTCATTTGAATGAGATTGCAAATTCAAAGTACGTGCTGAGCAGTTTTGATCATTAATCAATGAAATGGCTGCATGTCAACGTTTTCGACTCCTGGACTGACGTGACTTTATAAGGTTAATTACTGATATCAAGATACTCACCAAGAAGCAAACACAAAGCGACCAACAATCGCAAGAGCAGAAACAGGCGTCTGTGTGGGACCGTCATCAGACAGTCCGTGAAAATCGCTAGTCTGTCGTTATTAATTTTAGTTTTTTTTCAGTGAGTGATGGCTTTCATCACAAAGAATCGACTGACACCAACAAAGATATTTTTCAGCTGTCCCAGTCGATTCACCTTATGTCTGACTTATTTCCGAACTTTCTAGAAAAGGACAATACAAGACGTCAAGATTATCGCTCATCCATCTATTCAAGCAAAGACTCTCTTGATCTATATCGTATATCATAGATGTCAACCACGTCTTCCAGCTCTAATATTGATATGTGCACCGAGAAAGGAGGTCAGCTGTCAACAAATAACAGGCTGTCACAAGCAGTTTTCGGTTATACGCTATAGTCAATAGTTATCCGGTAATTAATTGTATGGTCTGAGAATAAAACATATTCAGACAACGATCAAACCCCCAATACTGTAGGAAAAAGAACATATTCTACACTTACAATCGCGGATCCTGGTATTTTTTTATGATACAATGTGTAATAACATTTTTGATTTATTTAACTGCCATATATGGGGGGCTATTGTTACGTTATATATGATTTTCAAATTATTTTTATTGATTTTATTGGGGGGGGGGGGGGGGGGGGGGGGGGGGCTCTTATATAGATATGGGAAATTCATTGTTAATGGAGTTTTTAACCCTTTCTATGCTTTTAAAGACTCATTTCCCGAAGAAAAAATCTGTTTGACACAGCGATCAAAGCGGGGAGACTGTATCTTTTATCCTTTGAAGTAGAAATTCTGTTATACAAATGTTATGGACAATCCTATACTGTAACCACCCGAATTACGTACTTTGATTACATTCGTTTTGAAAAAATTCCATTATTCAGCCAGTAAAAATTCTCTCTACAACACATCAGAAATGACATGGTATCAAGATTAAACTACATTCGCGCCACACGGATATATATAACTCGTATAGTTCTTCTCCAGTAGTCTCTGTAACAAGAAGGACGCGTTCGTGTCCAATCCTAATCCTAACTGGTTGCAATCAAACAAAAAGGTAGTAGCGAAATCGACGATGTTGATCGCACTGAGCATATGAACCGACCCTGTAACGGTTGAGAACAGCTGTATGTTTCGCTTACGTGTTTTATGATACAGGAGTAAGTCGGGGATGTCACAGCCTATTCCCCAGACCCTTTTACATATAAGGCACATGAACATATAAGGCATTTGTTAATAAGTTGGTTTATCCGCCGACCCTTAAAATCGAAAATGTTGAAAATAGATACAATTCTCAAATTGGGATTTTTTTACCGATCAGTGTAAACAGGAGAGATAAAAAAAGATATGAAACAATGATTGTCTCCAAATAACCAAATTTCTAAAACTAGATCGCATTGGCAATTATTTACATTAGTGTTTAACCTGTATGATCGACGAAGGCTGCGCTGTAAAGAGCTGCCTGCATACGCTACGATTCGACAGCAGTGGCTAAAAATCATTATCGATTTCTAGCTGATATGATTTTCCAAATAAAAAGTTTTGCTACCGACTATGTTTTTTTAAGAAAATAAAAAATAATTTCAGGAACAGTTTTGTTGTTTTGTTTTTTTTCGACCACCGACTTGAAGTTTTGAGGTAACAAATCCGTAAACCAACTTATTGAAACCCGCCTAAGAGCCACAAAAAATCTTTTACGAGACTAGACAGCTCTTAATGCAGCCTTGTCACCTTTTAGCTTTTATTGCAACGATCTTGTTGGGAGTGGGCGCTTTACGCTTTACGCTTTACGCTTTACGGTCACGCTCAGGACGTTTTGCGATTCATTCATGAAGAGTGACATATTGTTTAGCGTTCGTTCTCTCTACATCTTCTAATTCCCCTGTGAATGTATCAAGACGATTTCTCTAACACCTTTGTTTAGATTTCAAGGATATAAGAAAACCATTTAACGTATATCTTATTGCATATGTTTGATGAATAAAAACGGCGAAAATGATAATTATATTGTTTACATATGTAAACATCTTAAAAAAAACTCTTTAAATTATTTAAAAAAAATTTCTATTCTGTTAAACTTTCTATATTTTGTCTTATTAAAAAAACATATCTTGACTTGTTGTCAAATCCTAATGATATATATAACAATGGTATATTTCCGCCAACTGTAATACATTTCCAAGGTTTTTTTTCAAAAGACGTAGGCCTAATATTCATATTTTTTTGTCAATGCTATATGGATTCAGTTGAAGAAGAACTTGCTGAAAATATAATTATATATAACCATGAATTAAATCATTTCATGTCAATTAAAAAAATTAAATGATCATTTGATGCATTGGTTAATTTCATTTGGGGTATGTTTTGGCTACAGTGTGGTGGGGCCATGTTCAAGGGGCATACGAACCCGTAGCTTCATTCATGCACACACATGAAAGATACTTATTGTTACTTGGAGATGGATACTTTTTGTTGAACCGATTATGAGCTGCACATATGCTTCATACATATTATTTAAGGGGGATGTCATTGTTTGATATGTTTATGACCTAAGGCTTGGTTCAGACTCAAACATGTCTGTTGTGTTAAAAGCGTACATAAAATGTCTTCTAATGAACGAAGTTGTTTTTCGCACTTTTCAAAATTAGATTTTACTTTCATGTAATTCAATAATATTCTTTACAATACCTATCTCAAAGTTGGTGTATAAACTTTATTTACAATTTTAAGAAATGAATCTAGATTAAGATCCATGATACATTTAAATCTAAAATTTAAATCGCGAGTGCGATATACAAGTGTAATTGTATTACTGATACTTAAAACGGATGCATTTCTCATTGAGCTTTTCGCCTTTTTAAATTCTTTCTTTTTATTTGAAGAAAGTAAGCATGAGCTATTTTCATTGCACTTTCAGCTAGCTAATTGCATGTGTTCTACGCACAGCATTTGCGAGATGACGTAGTAAGCCTTGTCGTGCGACAAAGGGGAGGGGCACAGCAGGGTGTTTTGATTTTCTATATTGAATGCTAGAATGCACGGAAAGTTCTGAAAAATGTTCCAAACATCACGAAAAAGATTGACGTGAGTGATTAAAGTATTTGACTTGCCTTGCAAAGTTAGCTTATGACTTTAATAAAATTAAAGATATGTGACTCGAACAACCCACGCAGTTTCCCTTTAAGATGACATCAGTTTTTAACCGTTCAGATTTTCGGACAATTCAGCTTAAATATCGGGATTGATAGATTTTGTTGTGAGAAAAATGCATTTTCGTAAACCCCAATACGTTAATGCATTAAAGGGGTATACCTTTGAGATGAAAAAAGCCCGAATATGAGAATTGATGAAAAACTAACAGGAGTTTTATTTTACTATTTACTTTATAAACAACTTTTCTTTTTTCTGAATAGGCGGCGTTTCGAAGCTTTACAACGGCATTGGATTGTATGTCGAAATGCCGAATATTCAGAATAAAGAAGTTGTGTATCCGTAAATATACTTCTTTGATAGTTTAGTCAACTACTTGACATATACACACGGTCAAATAATAGTGAGAAAGAACGCACGATGTTTTAGAATAATATTCATAAAAATTTTTAAAGAATTTTTAAAATTAAACATAGTTAAAAAGCCCTCATTTTCACCATATGTGATAATTAACGAAACGTGTGTATGCATGTATATTCATGTGTTTGCTCAGTCAGTGGGTTAAGATGCCTACAACAAGTGCTTGTGATGTCGTTACTAATGAACTGTAAATTGATTAATGAAAACTTATAATTCAAAACTAATTTCCAATATAAATTTTTCTGACAAAGAAACAAGAGAAAACATGATATTACCTTTTAAAAGCATCTATTTTAAAACCAGCATACCAGTTGAGAAGCGAAACTTCTATCTACACAGCTTCTTAATAGCGCTATATGTTTAACTCCAAGAAATACCCGTTTGTATCTAACTGTGGTTGTACATGATATCCACGATGTAATTGTCAGCTTAGAGCCAAATAAATATACGCTGGGCCATGGATGGTGATTTCAGGTTTGTTACTTGTTGTGTTGAACATTTAAGCCATGCAGTTCGATGTATGAAAAGGAAAGATGACTTATTTTACCAGTCGTGACAATATTTTTGGACGAAGTTCCTGAAGCTATTTACAACATTTCTGGCTTGTCCTATGCAATGTAATTTATTTAGTTTTATTTAAAATGATTCCATCATATACATTGAATTTCCAGTCCAATTAAGGACTTTACACTACAAACCAAGAAGCAAATTTGTGTTTTTTAAAGCTTGTCGTGTAAAATAATTCTGAATATTGAAATAATGAAATGTGAAAAATAGCAGAAACATCTAAAAAGTTTATTTTCTGACTAGGCGTTTTCTTTCAGATGAAACGAGTTCGAATCCATCCAGGGTCAATTTTCAAAAAACTTTTATTCCTCGGAACACAGTCGTTTTTAATCAGAATACTGAATGTCTATATGAATACGTTTGAGTAACATAAGTCTTTATTGTCACCTATACAATGCAAACATATAATTTGGTAAGAGTGTAACCGGCATCCTATCTTGTACCGATACCATGCCAGTTTCCAAGAAAAAACACTGGTCAATCTTATCTTTTTACGGAATGGGATTCCTGATTTTAACAGCTAGGTCATAATACTATCATTTCATTACTAATCGATGTTTTGTTAAAATAATGCACCATGTGGATTTTCAAAGTAGGTTCAGGCACAAGTTGGAGGAACGAATGCTTACTTATTTAGTTAAGAAAAGTGTGTAGGTACAACCTATGATAAACACAAACTAAATTGAAACGGTTTCACTTTAAATTTACATACCAGATAACCAACTGATTGCTTCTTTATTAAATCAAATTAACTTTAATAATACCTACCGTAATAAACATTTCGTTAGTATGAAGGAGACATTATATCTCATCTTTTAAGATTGTAAAACATATACGAGCGATGTTTTCTTTTACCTTTTAATAATGCTGTCAGCTGTTCTCACCATGACTTGCAGCTTATTTGTGTTTTGTTAGGAGGAGAATATATTCCACTGATATTTTAACAATATTCTTCAAGGATGAAGTTACTTTAGACATGATATAAAACGGATATATCAATAAAAGTAATATGACGCCAAAGCAATAGAGATATAAGATTACAGCATAGCGTTGGTATTGTTACTCACAATAATCTTTATCGAACAAGTTCAGTCTTACCGCCTACAAATCCATACGAGTTGGTATTCAAATGTTAAAAACAAACGAATTTTTAACTTTACCTTTTTATTGCTTTTTAGCTCACCTGGCCTGAAACGCCCGATGGTTTATTGGCATGACCTGGCGTCCGTCTGCCAACTTGTCACTAGTTCATCTTCTGAAAATCTTGTGTACAGAGTCCTTGACTAATGGGGATTCTAATTTATAGATTTTTTTAACCTGTTACCCCTTACAAGGGCCACAGGGACCACGCTCTAAAAACTATTTTCATCTTCTTCTCCAGATGCAAGTCGCCTAGAAAACTGAAACATTGTGTACAGACTGTTAAGCTGACGGGTATTCCAATTTATAGATTTGGTGGCCCTGTGAGCCTTGATAAGCCTGGGTCACATAAGCCATACTCTAAAAACCTTTTTTCGAAAAGAAATGCCTAAAAAACTGAAATATTGTGTACAGACCCCTAAACTCATAGCTTGATGATTTAGTAAATAGATTTGGTGATCCTGTGACATCCATATGTTGACCATGTGACAATTTATAGGATAGTTGTAGAAAGCCTGATGAGCTATTTATCCTATGATACAAATATGTGAATGTATGAAATAATCATCTGCCCCTTTATATGGAGTTCGCCTACATCGCATCTGCAATCTGTAATCGTACACTGTACATGTTACAGATGTATTTTTTCTACATTTCTTTTGCAATAAACTGATCAAAGTGTGTACCTTTAGTATCATATTACTTATATCTAATTAGAATTTAGCGAAATAACACTATTTAAAGTACCAACAACAGAATCAAGTTGTGTAACAAAACCCCTTGAATATGACAAATATCGTGTTGTATACCAGGACGGAAATGATAATTTCTGATGTAATTACCTAATTGGTGTCAAAATAGCATTTTTTCAGAGGGAGTTTTATAAGCCAATATGAGTGAAAATATCGATGCTCTGACGTCATGAATAAACGCTTTGATGTCACATATGACTTCATTACGTCAGAACCTGCTTCTGATGAAGGACTCGGCGTCGACAACAATAGCTCTGAAGATTATAACGTTTTAATTATGGATCGGGATTTTTTAAAACGATGAGTACTCATGAAAAAAAAGATGAACTTTATATAACATGTCTGCTTTAACCGTGGAATAAAATGTTCGTTCTTTGAAAAATGTCATTTGTCATAATTAAAGACATATCCTCAAATTATTTCATAAAACGTTCCCCCATTGTTCCTATACCAAACAATACTCCTCTTTGGTTATGGTAAATATCCCATTGTAAACATCGCGTGAAGAAGAACTTTCCGATTGAAGATCAGATTTAACGGAGTGAAAGACGGGAATAAAGAAGCATATTACAGCATTCAACCCTCCACCTGTCCCGCGCTCTCTCTCTCCCAGGATCTCTTGTCATAGGCCAATTGGCAAAATGAACAGTGACTTTTAAAAAATCGAAAAATTCATTATGTACAACAATTATTTTATACCCATTGTCTGATTTAAAGTAAAGTGGGGGACGTCAACAGAAGAAGAACAACGTTTATCTGGGGACCTGCACTAAATAGGACCGATGTCAATGGGCGAGCCTGCAGGGGGTGAAACCGGTCGATGGCAAAGCCGGGGAAGAGCCAAGAGTCACGTGACCAATGACGCAGTCCTGGTTGGCGGAAAGTAGAAGTCCCGCAGTGTTTTTCAATTACTGTGAAATTGTCAGGATTTTGTCGTCCATTTGCCTTGGGCTCGGTAATTACCAGATCGAACCCAAAGATCAATCCGAAAAGACACGAGAACATGCTCAATAAGAACCGAGGAACGCTTGAATTTTCAAAGTGAGCGCAGAACAACACTCGTCAGTGGCAGCAGATGAAAGGGGTCCCATCTAAACCGATTTCACCGCAAAAAATTCTCCCGTCCGTGATTTGCTGCTGACAGGCGCGTCTAAGCGAGAGTGTCACATCGCAAAGTGTTTCTGCGGGGAAGATGTGCATTGTCCATAAAAGTAATGGTTTTCACCGAGATGATGGCTTTAATTTTGCCCCAGTCTGAGAGGCAGCTGGCCAGCAAAGCAATTTTCTCACCGGCAAAGTCCTCGGGAAACTTGGACAACGACCATCTCAAAGCTCCCGAGAAAATGTGGGATTTTATCTCTAATTTCCCGGTTCCAATCCATTTGACATACCCACAGATCAGGGCTGTTTGCGTTAGACATTTGACAAGTAGACACGGAATCAAAGCCCTCCCTTTCTCAAAACATATGCTCCATGATCGATGTATTTGCCATCTTTTTCCCTTTTAAAGGAGCAACATTCACTTTAAGTGGGATTGATTGGTATCGGAAAATACGGCTTCTTCACGCTCACTGACTAAATGCAAACAGTTACGCCATTAGACGATCTCGATAGACTTTTCGCTTGGTTGAAGCCACCCCAATAAGCAAAATATCCTGGATAAACTGTTGTTTGATTTCATCTTCATCTTGACTATTATGTAAACACTCGATATTTTGTATTTACGGCAAATATTTAGTAACTTTCCTAGATGTAAGTAAATATTTACAAAATAATCCTACTCATAACAAAACTACAATTTACGAGATTGGTATTAATTCTACTTATCTTGAATGAAAGAAAAGTTAACCTACTTATCATGGTCGGTTGTATTTTTGTATTTTACCCTTGTGAAAACAATCCCTCTTTCAGTTTAGTGTATGGTTGGAATGGTTGGGGTGGAGGGGGGGGGGGGCTGGTTGGTTTATTATTGTTTTATATGATTTACTATAAAACCATTGATATTTTTAAATTATTTCTATTAACTTGAATCTATAATTGATAATTGATTTCCAACCCCCCCCCCCCCCCCCCCCCCCCCCCATCCGCCACTGTTCTGCTAATTATTTGTTTAAGACAGCACACTAATTTAAAGTTAACATTAAATCATATATTACTACTTATATAATATTTACTCGACAATCCATGACCTCGAATAAAACCTCGCGGATATTGCGGTAATAAGATTACGATAAGTCTAATTGGGAGCGCAATGTCGAAATCCCGGGGTTATTAAATTATGACGTCGGTGTCCATGTACCTTAGTGTTGTATGCTACGCTTTAAGGGTGCAGAATATCTGCACAAAATTTATGATGTGTTTAGGCCGGGTTTACACTACTTCCGAATAATTCGCATTGCATTGACACATGCGATTTGAGGGTTTACATTACGAGCGTTTTGCATGCGATTTGCTTGCCAATGTCTTCCTTGCGATTTTTCCGAAGTGAATAATATATGTATGTATGTATGTATGTATGTATGTATGTATGTATGTATGTATGTATGTACCTATATGCATGTACATAAATTTATATGTAATGGGCAGTATATGTAGGTATGTAATAGACTGTATATGGATAACGAACTGAAGGGTACAATGTGAATGTGTGCAAAATCAATGGATATATGACTTGAGAGACAGATGTACATTGGTATATCTTCAATATATGAATGTTGTTGACATTAATGAATAACTAAACCTACCTGAATTGTCGTGCGTGCCACGTGTTGGGGAAATACCTCTTCCAATGACAAAATAATGACGTCACATAGGGAATTCCAGTGCGATTTCGAGTGCGTTGCGAATAAAAAAAACCCAGGTTCTATTTTTTTCGCAACGCATAGCAACACATTAAAGAGACGGACGTAGTGTAAGACAACTCATTGAAAACAACGTACTGCGTTCGTATGCGAATTTTTTTTAACGCATCGCATTCCAAAAACGGACGTAGTGTAAACCCGGCCTTAGTAGAAAAATCACCTAAAGTGACAGAGACATGATTAATGGTTAAGTTACAAAAGCAGCAAGTTTTGAAAATAAATACACAAAGTATCATTGAAAGTTCAATTTCTACATCAGTCGCAATCGTCTCAAACTACTACCATTTTGGTACTCTCTCAGTGCTGCTAACACTCAAGTCGTCTTCTCTCAGTAATGTTTACATTCAACGCCTGTTCTCTTAGTAATGTTTACATTCAACGCTTCTTCTCTCAGTAATGTTAACATTCAACGCGTCTTCTCTCAGTAATGTTAACATTCAACGCGTCTTCACTTAGCAATGTGAACATTCAACGCGTCTTCTCTCAGCAATGTGAACATTCAACACGACCTTTCAATACTTTTGAGCATCCTCTCACTAGTGGTACTGTTAACGTTCAACGCGTTTATTTTAGCTATACTAACATTCAACACGTCTTCTCTCAGTATTGTTAGCATTCAGCTCGTTTTTGTCTCACTGTTGTTACCATTTACGGCATCTCCAACGTGCTAATATTCAACTCGTCAGTTTTGTTAACATTCAACATGATTTCTCTCAGTAATGTTAAAATTCAAAACGTCTTCTTTCAGTCTTTTTAGCATTCAACACGTCTCCTAAACACAACAAACATTCAACAAGTCTTCTCTCAGTAAAACAAACATTCAACACGTCTTCTGTCAGTACATCAAAAATCAACACGTCTTCTCTCAGTACAACAAACATTCAACACGTCTTCTCTTGGTACAACAAACATTTAATACGTCTTCTCTTGGTACAACAAACATTCAACACGTCTTCTCTCAGTACAACAAACATTCAATATGTCTTCTCTTGGTACAACAAACATTCATCACGTCTTCTCTCAGTACAATAAAAACATTCAACACGTCTTCTCTAAGTATTGCTGAGTTTACATTTACTACTTATTACTTCATCTTAATTTTATACTGTTAGCATGTAATGCATCTCTTAGTACTGTGAAAATTCATCATTCAACCAGTTCTTGAGCTACGAATTTAATTGTGAAATGTTTGCACATATCTCCAAATACGTGACATACCAAGTATTTAAATTCGGGGGAAAACATCTTCAGAAACTTCAATATGAGTCGATCCCTTCAAGTTAAAAATCTAGAATAACAATCAGTTGAATCATATTTGGGTAGGTCAGTGACAGATTGAAGTTATCAGTAAACATGAATAAAACAAAAGTTCTTGTATTTAAAAATGGAAGCCAGCTATCAGGTAATGAATATATTGGTATTTTAGAGGAGAAAACATTGAAACTACAGGTTTCTACAAATATCTTGGGGTTCATTTCAGCAGAAATCTTTCATGGCATAGGCATTCAAATCAAGCTGCTTTACAAGCAAAGAAAGTGTTCATTTGTATATATAAGAATCTAAAGGCTTTAGGGAATATTTCATACCATTCATTAAAAAGAAAATTTGATCTAAAGATACTCCCAATACTGTTGTGTGGAGCAGAGATACATGTATGAGGTTTACAACACTTTGATGTCATAGAAAAGATTCATTTATAAGTCTGTAAAAAGTATTTAGGTGTGAAAATAAACACATTTAGTCTGATGGTATATGGAGAATGTGGAAGATTTCCTATTTATGTAATTCAAATGTTAAAGTGATTAAATATTGGCTTAGACTTATTTAAATGCCTTCATACAGATTACCAAAAAATGTTTATGACATGATGATAGTTATAATTATGATAACAATGGTAAGAGAAATTGGGTGACAGTTATAAGAGAATTACTTTTCAACTGTGGTTTTGGATATATTTGGAACAAACAAAATGTGTTTTCAAAAGCAATTTATATATCTTCGTTTCAGCGTTTGTAAGATATCTAATTGCTGACATGGACAGCATCGATGACTCTAACAAATAAGTGCTTCTATTATAGAATGATTAAATGTGAAATAATCATGGAGGATTATTTAACAAAAGTTACTGTTAAAAAATTCCGAATGGTCCTTTCACATTTCAGATGTTCCTCACATGATCTGTGTATTGAGACGGGGCGCTATGTAAACATAGCTCGTGAAGAAAGAATATGTAATCTTTGTCACTTGAATTTAATAGAAGATGAATACCATTTTTACTTATATGTGCTGTTTATTCACATCTTAAGGAAAAATACTTGAAAGCATATTATTTCAGATATCATAATATAAACAAATTCGTGGCATTGTTGTCAAGTTCAAATAGTAATATCCTTCAGAATGTTTCTATGTATATATTCTATGACTCTTTATACATACATAATATGATGAGTACTTAGATTAGAATGAATTGTATTCATGTTTATACAAAATGCGGGTAATATATGGTATAATGTATATAATGATTTAACGGTGCATTCATTGCACATATATGAAATAATGTATTTAACAAATGTACTGCAGGCCTGTGGCCTATAAGTATTGAATAAAGTATAGAGTATAGACAGCTTATATAATTATTGACTATTGCCTTCAAACATCAAGTTTGAGCAAATGCGTTTTTGCTTTTTTCATGAATATTCAGAGAATGATACATCCTATATCATTCACATGATTCAGATATCGTTTTCATCTTCTTGGATGTCATTTCATTTAAAAAAACTTTCTATCAAAAAGTAATCTTGGTGATGTAGGCTATTGCCATTTTAAAAAAATGCAGATATCGACAAAAGGTGTTTTAACGGTAAAATCTGCCAAAATTATTTTGTAAAACTGTTTTCTTTCTTGTAGGAAAACATATCCGATAGATTGACCCCCTAGATATCATAAACAGGTATAACTAATTTCTCATTGTAGTGAATCCCATTAGGCCCCCAGGTGTGTCTTTATTAACCTGAACCCAACCCCCTTCCTCAAACGCTCCCCCTGTGTCCCTCCCGTTACAGCCTGGTGTCAGTTTCCCGTCCGGACAAAAGCATGACTATTCGCTGTTTGCTCCCGGATCAATCCGTGCGTGATCGCATCACACGTTCACGGAACACCGTTTTATCTATTAACATCGGACATATTAGGCCAACGATAATTTGATTTGTTGGGAGGGGAGACGTAATCAATTAGAGCTTGAACAGCCTAGGCCACTTGACGACGTATCTAACAAACGGGTTGGTCGGCTAAGGGAGATAACCCTGTCATGGTCACCCGCTGAAGTGTGTAATCAATTTCATTTTAAAGCTACCACACTTTGTTATGTTTACATTCCGTACTGTGCGTGTTTGGCTCTCAGGTGAAAGACAGTGGATTTACGAAATGCTGTCAAATGATACAGTTCGCTTTTCTTTACCTTTCTCTGCGCTGTGACCACCGGTAATGGCTCATAATTAATTAATTCTATGCAAACGATCGTGAGCGAGACGAAGAGTTAGAGTAAGTGATATCCGGGTAGGACGCAATAAGCAACATGTTAGGTTGTCGATTTGCTATTGACATGAGCACCGCATCGACCACGGGAAGCCCGTGCGTATGCTTGATTGATTGTTATCTACAACTTCCTGCCCGGTGCCGATTATCTACATGAGCCCCGCACTGAGGAAAGGGGGCGGAGCCAGGTTATTCGTCCAAGAAATCGACAACAGCTAAGTAGTTGTTATCGATTTCCGTATGTATAGATAGAGATTGATTTATAGATTAATACTGTGTGCCATTTAGTCTTTTCGTAAGTGACCTCACATATTAATTTCGCATTTTGATCAATACGTTGAGAGAAATTCCAATGCGATGTTTTGACGTTCACAACGGTAAGTATTCTTGGGAGACGTCGATTGATTACAAAGTTCTATAACTTCGATTACAAGTTTATTTTTTACAAACATTTGCAAACTACCATCAATTTGGTTATAATATTTGATTACTTGTTTAATAACAAAAGTACAAGAGGCGTATTTGATATTTTATCAAACGTGCTTGATTATATGAAATACACAAATGAAATTAGTTGATTTTTATTCTAAAATAAAAATGATAATAAATAAATTATCCGTTTTGAGTTCAGGTCACATATGGAAGGAAAGTTTGTAATTAATAAACCTTTTTGCACAAAGAATTTTGTAAACTGAAAGGTAGTGCTCTTCAAATGTTATGATAAATCAAAGAAATTGACCACTAAAAATATAACAATTGCTTATCCATTGACTAAATTTTAAAAACAAAAAGTCATCATAAGCAATAATTGAAATATGAGGGAAAATGTGATAGTACTGAATTTGTTAAAATCTATTCATAGATTTGAGATTCTTTGCGTTCAATGTGTCAATCAAATAATTCTTCTCACTGTAGGCATGCCATTACCTTTAATAGTGGCGTAATCGTTCATCATTCATTTGATTGAGTTCGACAGATTAATAATATTGGAGTTGATGGCTGCTTAATGCTTGACTTTTGTTGACAAATCAGTAACTTATATGTCATCACTTCCTTTAAAACAATGATACTTATCACAATACAGCAACAAACATCGTTTAGACACTGCCATAGTTCTGTCTAATAGCACTAATTGTTGTATCCCTTCTTATCCGAACTATTTTGCTCTTAAAAACTTTGGGTTGATTAATCAAGTTTTTTGTGTTTATAAAAATGTTAGTCTAATTTTTTTTCTCGAAAGTTATGAAAAAACGATTTTAAAGGGAAGATTTGGTTCGTCGGTTTGATTAGGTCTTTAAAAAACGACTTGATTGTCTATGTTTAGATTTCAGAGGGACGGTTGCACGTGTATTTCGGTAGATAAAGTGACCCCACGAAAACGATAATGATTTGTTCCATTTGTTAGAAATTGTTTTTTGATCATAAGAAGCAGTTTTTAAACGAAAGAACCATGATCGGTTAAGCTATGCATTTCCCAAACTCAAATCAAAAAGTGTTAACACAAAAATAGTCAGTGGTTTTGCTTGATACGTGCTTAATTCCTTTTTGACTATGGAAAATCGGGTTGAGTGATGAAGTACAAGATAATACATTTAGCATAAAATAATGTATATTGGGGATAATTTGAAGAAAACTATAGGGAAAAATTATGCCGAGTAGAATATTTTATTTACCACGCCTTGGACCTTCGTCCACATCATAAGCCCCTTCAATGACGTCATCAGTAACCGCAGATATAATCATAGACTACGTCTTCAACCCGATACTAATCAAACCGAAATAGGGTTTCCGGTACGAAAGCAGTACAGGCGAAAGCACACAATATATACATACATTTATCTGAATAAATAAAACTATTCACTGTACTTTGCGATACACAGTTTGCAAATCTTGATTGAATCTTTTGAAACTAGTAAAAAAAAGTTATCATGGATAGATCAACACTGCATTATTTATCTATCAACTATCAAAAATATAAAAAATATATCAATATACCCCAATAACCCCAAGTTACATTCTTCCTTTAATAATGTTTTCAAAATAACATTTCACTAGTGGTTGTTCTGTTAGCAGCTGACATCGATTACGTTCAGGAGTTTCCTCTTCTTAAAGTATTACTTCACAACGCGCATCGACGAATCGTCGGACAATTGCAATTGTTATGAAATTCCAAAGTTAAAAAAAACTACCCAAAACTCGGGTATTATGTCACAAAAAGAAAAGAAAAACAGAGTAGATCATTGTCTACAGGTGGTGATACCAGGTGTGCCGAAGTTCATCAGTATGTCCTGCCTCAACCAGAGGCCTTGTCATTCACAATCTTCCAAACTTACAAAAACTTACATTTGGCTTAAATTGTGTAAAATATATCCCAAAAGGTCGAGTAAAAGTCGTTTTATTTCTCTTCAATACACTTATAAGTGCTTGTATTTAATTGCTTAGCATTTAGTGAGTATATATATATATATATATATATATATATATATATATATATGTATATATACGTGTCAATGACAGTCGTATGTAACGTATAAGTTTTATTCAAGCTTTTTCATGAAACTACAGTTTATAACTCATATCAACGCCCAAGTATAAATATTTAAAAGAATACGTTTCTTAATGTCTTCTTTGTGGTCGATATTTATAAAGTTGAGATAGCCGAGGTCACTGAGGATTTCACAAATCGTAGTAGTCAATCAAGCACAAAATGGTAAATCGGACAGTTAATGATTGGAGTATATGATTGGATATATCTGAAACAACGCCGCTTTCTAATACATATATAATTCTGTTGCATTAGCATTTTCTTCCGTTTTCAGTCTTCAGATTATTTGCAAAACTGATATCGTTGCAAGAATTCACAAAGTGTTTTCAGTTTGATTCTCGTATCAAATAACATGCATCTTTATACAAGCACCTGATATGGTAACTTGAAGGTTGGTTGTTTATCATGAAGGACAGAAAAACGGTATCTGAATTTCTATGGATATGCAATAGTACATGTAATATTATATTTTTTATTGATATTATTTCAATACTTTAATATATGTTATGCTGCATTTCATAAGTATTGCGTATCTTAACCCGCGTATCATGTGAATTGTCTTTGACAAATAAATTTCGAGAAAAACATACCAGATTTGATCGCGGAATTTGAAAAACATTTGACACATAAGTAGTTGACATATATCCTTTCTCCTAAAATTTACAAAATCCTCAACACTTAAGTTGTAAAATTGTGAACATCGTTATTATGTTTAGTTTTATTAAATATTTAAAATTAAAGTCCAACAAACTATTGAAAAAAAACCCCTCAAAATATTCATCAATGCATCTCTGTTTATCTAATACAAGATATTAACCATTCAAACAAAAGCTATGGAAGCCCAAAAGTTGTGAAAAACTCCAAAAAGTTATTCTTCACGAATGTGTCGATAATGTCAGGATGAAAATACCTAAACGGATGTTTGGATCTATACCAGAACTTATTGGCACAGGGGAGTTCTGAGAGGAAAACATTGAACTTAAGGAAATTGGGGTCATTGATGGAGGATCAAGCAAAAGTTTGATCCGTCTTCAGCCAGATAAAGCTCATCCCCGAATCGGACTTTCAGTAATTACAAGAGAGCAATTTGGCTTACAGAACAATGAATCCCTTTCTTCAGACAAGCAAAAATCATTTTTCTTTGGACCCCGCTCAAACTCCCCATGGCAAAACAGCAGCTTATTGAACATAAAGATGAAAATTAATAATCGGGAGACACTCTAAGACTAAGCGGAGCATCTTACGCTCTGACCTCACTTAAAAGTTATATTTGCCTCTGCATAACACGATATCGATTGGAGATAATCGTTATATCTAGACGCACATTTCACCGCTGATCGTAGGATGCTTCCCCACCTGGTAGGTTCTCAACAATTTAAAGCCAGAGGGATTGAAATAAGCGATTTCCTCACCAGTCACTCACAACCATTCCACACCGCGCAGTCGCAGTGTCACCCCTGTCTCCGAGTCCACTGCCGATACTGACATGGCAGCTACGAGGCCAGCTACCAAAAGTGAGTAAACTGTTCGATGCAATTTTCTTTACTATTTTTTGTTACTTGTTTATTTTTGGTTTAACTTTTAAAAATTCATGTTAGTGTTTCAATAACTTAGATATCAATATTTAAAACTTTGATGAAAGAAATTATTTATCAATTTTCTGATTTAAGATTTAAAGTTTAGGATTTGAAATACTTAATTCAATATATGATTAAATATTCTGAAGTAATTATTTTTAAGAAAATAACTTTTAGATGCCACTTTCTTTAATCATTTTAGATGCTATTAAAAAGTATTCATATTTTATGTAAAGTTTTAAAACTTTGGTATCGATGTTCTAATGTTGTACTGGGGCTAGCTAGGGAATTGTTTTTTTCCATTCATATGATTAAACATTCTAAAGTTTTCATTTAATAGAATTTCGAAATGTTCTGAATTATATATTTCTGAGAAATACCGAATATCAACAAATTTGTCAAACTTTAATAAAAAAAAAAGTAAAAATCGGCTGCATGCCTTTTATATGCTGTTATATATGCAAGTAAGTTTTATTCAGAACATTTTTTTAGATTTAATATTTACGATGAATAATCACCTGCAGCTATTTGTGTTGTTATTATATATCAAATAAATATATATATATATATTCAAAAATACTCATACCCATTCATGTAAATTATTAATCTTAAAATGATTACTTTAATTGTTTATTACAGAAAATGCAATATTTTCTTCTCTCAGGAAAATGCATTAATAGATAACCAACATATGTTACAACTTTCACAAATGTTACATAAACCTTATTATCAGATATACAGCTTCTATTTAGATTCAGCAAAAGCATAGTGTTGCTTTGGTACATTTTTACACATAGTAATAGAAGTAGAGCGCGACTTCTTCCAGGACCATCAGTCAATTAATTCGATCCTACTTCTATCATCGGGAAGCACTTATAAGTAGCTTGAAGATTGGCTTGCGTCAAACGTTAAGGACAAAAAGTCTACCATTCATCGTAACCAAAGCAATGAGAGTAGAATAAATGATAAAATACATCACTGAAGCATGCAATCTTGAAGAACAATGCCAAAAAGTGAAGACAGAAGAAATCAAAAGTATGGTAATCTCGGCTTTTTGTTACAAAGATGAGGAAAATCAGGTAAATGCGTACACCTGTATTTCCCTCCTTCCTCTTTATCAATTAACTGCTTGGTTAGACAATCGACTACTCCGGTCAGGAAGGCAGATGTTTCTACAGGTAGGATAGAACCATGACGTGTCTTGGGGAGTCCTAAGTCTCCCACAAGAAGCCCATTAAAACTTCACTTAAACCTCATACACCTTGATGACACTGTGAGAGAAAGCTTTCTGTAGAAGGCAGAACAATTAGGACACTAACTGGCATTGTTAACAAGCCTCAACAACCCTTATACACTGCTTAAGTTGGTTTTAAAACATCCTTACCTCTCGTCTTTATTGTTCGTCGTCAAGCGAATCGATTGTAGTACTTTATACATAAAAGGGCTTTTAGAAAGATTAATACAGGTTGATGAAATAACTCTGAAACGGTTTGTCCCGTCTTGAATTATTTGATGGAATAAAAGAATGATAGTTTCAACTTTTTGAAAGATTGACAGGCAGTTATTCCACGACATGAAGAAAGTATGGTTCAAATGAAAGATAAAGGTGTTTTGTGTCGTGTTTTGTGTTCGTGAAATCAAATGGATGAACTAAGATCGACGACATTAGAGACACTTTGAAACGTTTGTTGATGTTTATCAAAGTATTTTAAGGTTTTAATGTGTCATTAAGGGCAAAATTGATCTTCATTTGTCTCAGGCGGGAAATCTTTTGAAAAACGCGTTGAATACATACTTGCAGAGAAGGTTATGTCAACGTCATTTTCACTTATTGCTTGACAGAAAACACTTAAGCAGTTTGAATCATTGTTTTACTTCTATTGTAATATTTTACTTATATTACTTATATTACAAATTTGAACAATGAGTCGGAGTATTTTCTCGTTACTACTTGGAAAACAAAGGACTGGTTAGAATAAACATATTTGAAAGTGTATCAAGTTTGTTATTAACATTTAAACATTGTTAAATCGACCTTATAAGGAACATAGCTTGTTAAATAATTTTAATCTACTTCGTTTTTAAACAAATATTTTCCGTACCTTGTCTCGATTCTCTTAACAAGCGATATAGATTACTTCAAACCCCCAATGAAATTGTTAATATCAATTTGAGTTCCCATTATCTATAAAAAAAAAATCCTAAACTAAATCACTTGTGGTTTTGTTGATTGGTAAAGGATTGGTGGAACAATTGGAAAACTCTTGTCAATCAATATTTTTATTCTGAAAAGTCCAAGGTGACTGTTTTTATGTTTTTATAAATGGGTATCATTTAGTGTTGTTATCCGATTTATTGGAATTAATGGCTTTTTCGATCAGAAATATGTATTATTGGCCATCATAATTTCAGTGACTGATTAATTCATTGGTTAATGTTTTGAATTCATTATTTCAATATTCATGTTACAGCTGCTGAACAAAGCTTATTACGTTAAAGGCAAACTTAGCTCAATTATCATGTAAAAAGGTGTTCACTTACGTTCATGTCAACCAATCATCTTTCTGGTTTTTTTAAACCCATGCCTCTTTTGGTTAATATCAGAATTGTCTCCGGCATACCACATATATATGTACCTTGTATATGTAGTGTAGATATGGACCCTAAACATATTGATCCATAAGTATAGTCTGTAAATTGTTCTGTTATGAATTGGTGAGTATTTCAAAATTCCAAATATGATGTTGTTCGTAATGGAAATTGTGAAACACTCTTGTGTTCAGCAGCAGTATTAGATTCTATGATTTTTTTTGTGAATCTTAAAAAAATGAAAATACCTAAACGCTCTTTAAAGGGAAACAAAGTGTGTACGAGAAGTACACATATAAATACATGTTGCACACGTATGTGTATCATGTGATCACTGTGCATCTGGTATCAGTTGGAGGTACGAGTATTACTCATTGTTACAAATTTTCCATTAAATGTATAAACTGCTATGGAATGATGAAACTAAATGTAAACTCATTTGAAATTCGTTACTCATATCGATAACTCCAACTGGTTTTGAACTATTTATATGAATACTAGGAAAGTCAAAGAAACATATTCTTGTTTTTTTATAAGTGAAATTATTGTGTCAAGTGTGAAAGAATAAATCATACCATCGTGTTGTCTTGATTAGATGGTGAAAGGGATATATTGTAAATGAGGGGGGAGGGGGGGGGGGGGAGGAGGGTAAAATGTATAACTCATTTAAGATGGTGTTATCTTATCAAGGAGTACCGACTGTTGCTTAGAATAACCATTTTATGTAAAATTGGATAATGTACAACGAAGAACTTTGCAAACTTTTCTAAAGCATTGATTTTGGTAGTTTTTAAGAAATCCTATACCTTGTGCCACGGAGTGGGAAGTAGATTTTCTGCATCTTCTCATTTTGTTATAAAATGGCATGAAAACGAGCAATAGGTTATTTTTGAATTTCGGGATGACAAGGAACAGAGCGAAAGAATTCTGTATGAATGAAACCCTATGTCACTTTAGAAACATTGAACATTATTTTTGTAACCTAAAACCTATCTCAAATCTATTCTTACAATTTTCAATTCAGTTAAATGACTTATAAGTTACAGAAGAATTGAATTGATTCATGAATACACAAATTGGCAGGTAAGCCTCTAGAAGAATCTCCATAATTGAGAATGTAATGAGCCTATTGAGTCAGTTGGGAAGCAAAGTGAGCTGAAAATATGTTTCGCTTTTGAATAATTTGTATACTGCAACACCATAATTTACCAAATAGTTAATTATGTAATGCTGTTAAATGATTGAATAATATGGTGAATTCATAAGGACATAATCGATCAGCTGACAATTTTTTTTATCATGACATATACCTAGCAAATATTGTGTTGAAATTCAAGTGGTTATGATAAATATAGGATAAAAACACTAAATTTGAAAAATTTGATTTGTATGTTTTATGAATGGCAGATTTGAAAGCGCTGACAGAAAATCCTCTCGAATTTTTTCTTTTAAAACAAACTGCCAAAATCTCATGTTAATATTTTAGCAACGATAAGTGTACTCCTCAGACGAGAAGTCATTATAGAAATATTTGATAATACTCAACACACACTTTTTGACAATTATACTATTCATACAGCTGATGGATATCATATAGGACTATTATCAACATACCATTTGAAATCGTAATTTAAGCTTATAAACTAGTCTATTCTAATGAATGGAGCATAAAGGGCAGAGAAGAAATATCACTTCAGCAAAATAATGTTAGATGTATATTGTTGGTGCTTGGCTCATATCAATAGTATGAAATATAACTTAAAGCAAAACTTCAGAAGATAGGAGATATAACTATTAATATTGTACTAGATAAAAATCTATGAAAGTCGAACAACGTGTTTTTTAATTGACTTACCTGCATATATAAGTCTCATGGTTTGAAAAAAAAGAATATGATGTCAATCATATAATTGATAATGGGTTTACTCTTCGACTATTACAGTTGTTTGATATAATTAACGTTAACGATTTTAAACAGTTTGATTTAATATTGTCAGAAATGAAATGATGTAAAATTTCATTATTTCAGACAAAATCTAAATATTACAGTTTCATCTTTTATCTTTTTCTTTAATCACAAATTTAATTTTTTTTATACGACATCGAAACCAGTAAGAGCCTACATGGGATAATGTAACTTACATGAAATTGTCTTAAGTGATACGAGGATTTATTTATTTATTTGTTGTGTCAGGTTTGAATACAATTCATATCACAAACATATTATGAAATTAAATATAACGATTATTACTAACTGAAATATACTAATCATGTGATATCTGGATGAATCATGCATGTCTTTACGTATATGTATTTTATTTGGCGTTACCCAAACATGATAAGCGGATTTTCCAGATACATACTGAAATAATGATGCATGATTCATGGCGGTCCATGCCTTTAGAATATAAGTATTTAACATATTGTCTATTTCGTTGCCGCTCAGTCCTTTATACACACATTAATAATTGGATACTACCACAAAGAACAATATCATTTATCATACAAATGTGATGGTTGAAAATGTATCTATTAACAGTACATTATAGTACATGAAAATTTGTGCAAATACAATAGAAATTCCACACGATGAGAAAGAAATGAAATATCATAAAGATGTGTCAAGGCGATAAGATATTCTTTCTCTCAGGTTTTAACATTTTTGTGAAAGATTGGAATGTATGATTACTTGAAATAAAAATACCAGTATCTCTGAGGTGGCTTAGACAAACACCTGAGTTTACATTCGTTGTGAGAAGTGAAATACAAAATAAAGAAATGATATTATTATTCATAAAAAAATATTTTGTACATGTGCAGTCAAACTGATTGTCATGTAGCTGTCATCCCTCCGAAATATGAATTGAAACATCGGGTGAAAACTACAAGTCCGTTGATAACAGCAAGAACAGTAGAAGGGATTGTCACGGTTTTGTGATGCCTACTGATTCCTCTGAAGATATATTGCATAATTGTAAAGAAACTATTATTGAACTAATACATTTTGAATATCTTAGCAATGATCATCATGGGAGTGAGTGAATTATTGTTAAGTTGGGCAATATTTCAAACATAAGCGGTGACGTTATATATACGAGGCTATTGCGTTAAGGACTTTGGAATTTTACTATCGTTTTAATGATAAAGTAAATGATTTTGTAGAATCTAAAAAATTAAATTTCTCCATATTTCTACAATATATTGCAAAAGCGGCGTTGAACTCCTCACTCGCTCGTCACGTATTCAAGCTAGTATAGTTGAGAGAAAAAAAATTAAAGTAACAATTTGTGGAAATTAGACATATTTTCATTCGATGCGATTCGGATTGTCATTTATTTCCTTATGATAAATAGATAAAATTTACCTATTAACTTTGTTTGCAGAAACTCTTCATTTGGACAGAATATTAACCGCATGAAAGTCATTAAGAGACCAGTACAATACTTAGAATTATGTAAATTCATGAAATAAGATATCTGAATACGTGTACATGTAGGCTATAAAAAAATCATATACTATTTTTTTAAAAATCATGTTCTTTTTAGATAGTGCACAAAAACTCATTTCAGTTTAAATTATCACAGTTCAATATTTTTGTATCAACCTGAATTTGTTTTTCTAATATTCTCTAATGGCATTGTATGTGAACGCTGAGAAATGATGTTCAATTCTGTTCCGCCTGATACTGCTTTACATCACGTATCTCTAACATTTACATTGTACTCTAAAGAAAGATTTTGTCCATCCAAATGATCCTGCAAAATCGGAGAGGTATTCCCTAACCGGCTTATTCCATTGTACCACATTTAACACCTACAGGAGTATGTATTTAAAGAATTATCTTTTAAAGAAACCTAATTATTATAAAATTTCAGTACTATTTGAAACTCACAATATTCTACGATTAAGAATTTTATGTAAATTTCTCTTCATCATATGTTAATTTTTCAGGTTAAATATCATCATTTATGTATGCTGGTCTGTTTCAAACCATATTCAGCAGTGTGTTATATTTATGTAAACGACCCTCATAATGTTTTGCATATATATGTAATTATTTCGTAATAAATGTAATAAATAAATAATTAACATAAATATAAAAAAAATAATTAAAATCACACTTCAATATACGTTTTCAGTACCCCCTGTCACGCACCATTGTACCTGGCGATCCACCTGTAAGAATATATTCTCCATGGGTATCTTAAACTGTTGATAAAAACAAGAACCTAGGTGTGAACTACTTTCAGTATTTCTCTAACAAGAATGCTTAGTATTCATTAAAAATGATGGAAAGATCGCAAGCTATGATTAATTTACGATATAATGAAAATGGTCTTAAAATATAAATTTTATTTTAAGGCTTTTTATTTACAATTTTAGGGTACAATCTTAGTAGCCGAATACAATTATAAAATTAGAGGTTAGATTATTGTTTATGTACATAGTCATATCAATAAAAAAAAAACTTCAAATCAATTAATCAAGAAACAATGTAGGAATTAAACATTAAATATTTTCTCAAAGCTGAGAAAGGCCATTAATTGAAACTCAAAATGATTTCAAACTATGAATTCGACATTACTTATCGACAACAAAGAAATATATAACCAGAAAACAAACAGAAGAAATGGTGACAATCTGCCGATTCCAAAAAGTAACACTTAACCAGAAAAGCTTGAGGATAGGAAACGGAGGGAATATTTAATCTGCAATTTAGAATAGAAGCTTTATAAATTTAATGATATATCTCAATACGAATTAAAATGTTAAGTGCTTTCGCGACACGCATATGGCTTTGTCTACGATTGAACTATGACAACTTGTCGAAGGACTGTTTACACGGAACGCCAGATTCCCTTATTACCTGGTGAGAACAATAGGAGACGACGTGTTGATTCCAGAGTGCTTGATTGCCAACAAACATCACATCTCCAATGTCGTTATTTCCTGTGATCCTACACAGGTGATCTGTGTCGATCTATTGGTACAACACTAATTACCGTATGAGAATCAAACCCCGACCGCAACTGACAGAAGGCAGTCAACATTGAAATCGACATGACTCAACAGCCAATCATTAACTTCTGGGAAAGATGGTGTGGTGTCTTCCAAGTGTTTTTATAGATTTGATGAGTTCCAAGATCGATGTCACTGACTTACAAGTAGCCTTAATTAAGATAGCCAGGTATGCACAGGTAGCGTTAAGATGACAGATAGCCAGGCAGCGTTTAATTAACAGGTAACCCGGTGGACATTGGCAAAAACACACACTTGACTGTTTACTGTCGCTTATTGATTATATCTATTTCATTTTCCCTGGTTGAATGAAGGTTCCGTTGTGTGATTTGTTCAAGCAAATAATGCAAAAAATGCACATTCCCCAATTAAAGCAATGACAGGTTCGTGTTTTACGGTTATAAACGTCACGCATTGATAGACGCTTCTGTAAAGAAAATAATTGGTAGAAAATGGTTGGTAATTATGATTAGTTTTCCCTCCCAAAAATAAATTATTCAACCATTATCTTAATTTATGAAACCAAGATGAGATAAGAGTTTTATAACTTTATCTGATCTTTTTAAAAGCATATGTCATCAAGATTAAGATTATTAGTGGGGAAACCTATCGCAATCAACACTACCTCATTTAAAAACTTCATTTCACATGAAATGGTATATCTTTACAGGAATTTCAAGGCAGCAGGTAACGTTATGGTAAATATGCGCAGATGTATACATGTATAAAATTAGCATGAACTGCGCCATTGGGAGGAGGAAGAGGGGTCGGAGGTCACGCAGCATACATCGTGTCAATTAGCGTGTGACGGTGTTAAGGGGGGCGAGAGGAGTAGGGAGGGTAGGTGAAGCAGCAGACCTGGAATAAAGCTGGATCGAAACTTTTCTCCGGGGGATAGCCTGTTAGTATTTGGTGTACACCTTGCCAATCGACCACAAAACCCGGATCGCTCTTCAGGCAACGAGAAGTCTCGGAAGAAGTCATGAGCTTTGCTTCGATAGTCCTTCAAACCAAGACAGGTCCGTTTCCCGACCTTAATTTGCGCCTTTGGACAAAGGCATTCCGCAACAGGGGCTCTGTGATTGTCGTCACTGCTCACCCCTCGATTCCTCCCCCCCATCGACTCTCGACCCCTCCCACAGGCCACTCCCCGACCCCCTTCTCTAGAATGCGCTGTCACTTATGATGAGCACAGTGCCATACTTGTCAGTCACAAATCGATTCTCTTACAGGGCGATAATGAAATGAATCTCCTCCCGAAAAAAGCTTACTAAGATGCTTTTAATTCCTCGCCTGCCAGTCTTTGAAGTCTTGGGAAACGTAGCTGGCTGCACCGGCTGTTGTAGTCGGCAAAATGGAAACGTATGAAAAATTGATATCTGAGTATTTGTAATAAAAGGAACATCCATTGACTTCGACGTGCGGCCTTCTTGGCGAGAAAGCGATGCATTTAGCCAGCCATACGCTCGATGGTTTTCTACAGAAGCGGCGAGGGTTCAATAGAGAAGCGATGCAAGCCACGTGGCTCGAGGAGGTAGCCAATATGTCGTGTTTAGCTTTCAATTAAACCACCAGGCTCTTCCCCGACAGACTCGGACTTAGTGATGCGAAACCTCCAGCAAACAAATTAACAAACGGCCACGTGCAGTCAATACGGGATGAATGGCGTATAACTGTATATCCCGCCAGTCCTTTCATATGCCTTCGTTTGAACAAGAGCTGTTGTGTGTTCCTTACGCGACATGATGGCCATCACTCCAGGCAATGCTCAGTTGTAAGCGGAGAGTGTTGACATGTTTTAGTCGTCACTTCACAAGTTGTACAAGTCAATATAGCCTTAATGATTTCAGACTTTCCAGACAATTTCCCAAGAATATTCTGTTTACTAAACACCAACTTTTTGTCTTTTAAGCTAGTTTAGATCGATATCGGAATAAGAAATATGGAATAAGTTTTGTCTTCTTATTTCCTTGAGTCAAGTTTGTTTGCGCTGGTAAGCGAGGTGATACGTCAATGAAGGGTGTTTTGAAAGGAACTGCTGCACGGTGCCAATAGGTGAAGGATAATAACACTATCGAGTATCTGATACTGAAGTACTATTTCAACCAGGAAACATACGCACTTACGATAGCGAGAACAGTCACAGCATTCAAAGTGATGGAAATTGAAATAAACCGATGATGTTGTCAAATAAATATTAATTTTCCTGTCTCGAAATAAAGTAATGATTAGATATGACCATGTTCTGTAACATGACGTAACACCTGTAGTTAAATACATGTACATGTACGCTGGCCCTAAATGATTACTTAATACTTATGATGTACCAGCCGTGTTAACATTGACGTTTTCTTCATCTAATTCCTAAATCAGTCAACAGCGTTGCTATGGGTTGAAATACCTCTTTATTTGACTTTTATTTTGAGGTAGGAGTTTAGGGTAAGGGCGGTTATTATGAATACCAACGTTACAGAAGTTACCATATATGATTTTATTTTCCTGATGAACATATCAAGTTAAAATGTCATCATGTTTTCTTTTATCTGCCATTTCATATTGTTTTGTTTTGACGATACCAGTCCCTCAAGTATAAGATCCTTGGCAACCTAAATAGTTCTTATATCATTGAGTGTTGATAAAATGACTTATAAATAAGTATTCATATTACTACATATGTTAAGCAGAATGAAAGTGATTGTATGCATTGAATACTGATAAGATTACTTCCTTAACGTTCCGAAAATGTATCTAATTTTTTAATTATGTAACTTGTTCGTAATTACCATAATAAAGAACACATAAAGGGATGAAAGGAAACAAGCACAAGTTAACTGCCTCACTTAAAGATGTATTTCAAAACATTAACATAGCACCATGATTATTTGGTTTCTGATTCGGGATGCAAAACATTAGTATTTAGTAATACCAATAAACCTATTTGTTTGTTTTGAAGATGGTTTAATCGAGACTGGCTTCCAGGTTATTTTGTAATGGTTTACGCATACATCATATAGTTAGAGTCATAAGTCAAACCACAAGGTTCGAATCATTTTCTAACAATAATTCCCCAAACATGATTACAAAGTTTTAGCATTTTCAATTTGATCGTTCGAACATGAAAGAAATTTTCATCATAAATAGAATGATATGACAGATTGAAACTCTATGTGATTAAATAACCTTTGTTGTCAAGTGATGAGAACGTCTATGAATTATAATGTTTCTTTTTTTAAAAATAGAGTTTTTTAAATAATATCTTTTAAAACATGTTTTAAATTCAAACCAAATCAAGGACAATCATGATTCGCAATTTTGTATGTTAAGTGAGTAAAACTCGATAGATTTTGAACGGAAGGAATGCATCTTTCGTAAATAAAAGTTGTTGCATTGTTTGGTGCTCAGCGTATAGGGAAACTCACCGATGTCATTGGAGTTACTCTGTTGATGCTGCCTGCACAAAGT
Organism: Phorcus lineatus; assembly: GCA_921293015.1. Lineage (NCBI taxonomy): Eukaryota > Metazoa > Mollusca > Gastropoda > Trochida > Trochidae > Phorcus > Phorcus lineatus. Next base: position 26,081,544 of record OV121085.1, on the reverse strand, counting down.
TTAACAGAGTACTTGTAAACGTTAGCATTATATATATCATTATCATCATTTATATATGTATTCATCATTATGATCACAGGTGACCGTCTGCTTGACATCCCGTGTCGCGTGTGTGGAGACAGAAGCTCAGGCAAACACTACGGCATCTACAGCTGTGACGGTAGGTTGGAGTACCGGTGTAGACTGACATACAAAATCAGTTGTTTCCAAAAGAGGTTCACTGCAAACTCCACACATGGGCAGAATGTCAGGTTGAAACAGTTTGCAACGAAACGAGTACATTTCTTTTCAGGAGTGAATAAATCAGTCGGTTTACAGGAATCGTTTGTACAGTATGATTATTAGATTCCTTGAAGACTTAATCCAAACTTTTAAGTCGGTCGGGTTCAACGTGCAGAGGATAGATTTTAAGGGTTTATGGGTTATTAGTTTAATGGAATCTCAAACTTATTATATCAAATTTATGATTTAATAAAAGCATATGCCATAATGTTTTTATGACTTCTAAAGTACTTTCACCGCTTTAGAAAACTATGAGTCCTCATGAGATGCGATAATTTCTTCATCACGTGGTATATTGAGGTGGAATTAGCTTTATCTTTCGGCAAGTCAATGAAGTTGATCAAACTTTTATCATAGTACATTCAATAATCATGACCGCAACATAAATTTTTCATAAACACATTAGGATAATTTGTTTGTAAATAATATGATTTAGAGTGATTGGCAATATCGCTAGTGTTTACATAATCAAAATAATTATATCTATTTATAAGAATTGACGGACCCAGTCCACGAGCAAAGTTAAGAGCGACTCTCTCTCTCTCTCTCTCTCTCTCTCTCTCTCTCTCTCTCTCTCTCTCTCTCTCTCTCTCTCTCTCTCTCTCTCTCTCTCTCTCTCTCTCTCTCTCTCTCTCTCTCTCTCTCTCTCTCTCCCTCTCTCTCTCTCCCTCTCTCTCTCTCTCTCTCTCTCTCTCTTTAGAAGTAGTTCACACAAACATGGCCCATAGTTGTTTATGCTAGTTACTTGATTATATCCTCTCCGGTTACGGGTGATCAGTTTGATTAATGAGATGTGTTGACCCATTGAAGATAATACACAATGTTTATATCAGGGAA